>CM042685.1:202344919-207344919 GCA_023614405.1 Avena insularis
CTGCACGGCTGACATCTCTTCGGATAGTTCCAATTGATATGACACTTCTCCTCTATGGTTCAGAATCTTGAAGGGGCCGATATATCTAGGGGCTAACTTTCCTTTTAGTTGGAAACGTTGCATTCCCTTCAATGGAGACACTTTCAGATACACAAAATCTCCAAGGTTAAAGGCGAGGTCTCGACGTCTCTTGTCGGCGTAACTCTTCTGTCTGGACTGGGTTGTCTTGAGGTGCTCATGAATCTTGTGAACCTTCTCTTCTGCTTCTCGTAGGATGTCGGGTCCGAAAATTTGACTCTCTCCTACTTCTGACCAGTTCAAAGTGGTGCGACACTTCCTTCCATACATGAATTAAAATGGGGCCATTTGCAAACTAGCTTGGTAACTGTTGTTGTACGAAAATTCTGCGAACGGCAGACAATCTTCCCATTTTGATCCATATTCTAACACACATGCTCTCAACATATCTTCGAGTATTTGATTTACTCGCTCCGTTTGTCCGTCGGTTTGAGGGTGATAAGCAGTGCTGAAATCTAGTCGGGTTCCTAAACCTTCTTGGACTTTCTTCCAGAATCTTGAGGTAAACTGAGTTCCTCGATCCGATAAGATGTTCTTGGAGACTCTGCAAAATCGATTCTTCTAGCGATGTATAACTCTGCTAGCTTCGAACTCTGATATGTGGTCTTGACGGGTAAGAAATGGGCGACTTTGGACAATCTGTCCACTGTGACCCAGATAGAGTCATTTCCCCTACTAGAAGTAGGCAATCCGGTGATAAAGTCCATTCCAACTGAATCCCATTTCCATTCCGGAATCTGCAATGGTTGCAACAATCCAGCGGGTCTTTGATGTCCCGCCTTGACTCGCTGACATATATCACACTTGGCGATATAGCTTCCGATTTCTCTCTTCATCTTATGCCACCAAAATTGTTCCGTCAAATCTTGATACATCTTAGTTCCTCCGGGGTAGATAGAATAAAGAGTATCATGAGCTTCCTTCAGAATCACTTCTTTCAACTCAGAATCTGCTGGTACACAAAGGCTTCCTTTGTACCACAGAACTCCTTCTTCGTCTTCTTCGATACTAGCATTTCCTTTCTGCGCCTCCTTGATCTGGCTGATCAAAGTGGGCTGAAGTTCTATGCTAGCCAAAAATCCTTCACTCACTAATTCTATGAGGAAATCTTCCATCTCTTTGTGCAGATTGGTTGCTCCTTCAAAATCATGGAGTTCAAGCGGCACGGCAATCTGCTAAGGGCATCTACTACCACATTGGCTTTACCGGGGTGATAGTGAATGTCCAGGTCGTAATCCTTGATTAGCTCAATCCATCTTCTCTGTCTCATATTCAGCTCCTTCTGAGTGAATATATACTTCAGGCTCGTGTGATCCGAATAAATCTCACAACGGCTTCCCATCAGGTAGTGCCTCCATGTCTTCAGGACTAGAACTACGGCTGCGAGCTCGAGGTCATGGGTTGGATAATTCTGCTCATGGTGTTTTAGTTGTCGATATAGATAAGATATAACTCTGCCTTCTTGCATTAGCACACATCCGAGACCGATCTTGGATGCATAACAATACACGTCAAAGGGCTTCGTGATGTCCGACATGATTAAGATTGGGGCTGAAATCAATCTTCTCTTGAGTTCTTGAAAACTCGCTTCACATTTGTCCGTCCATTCAAACTCCTTGTCCTTCTTCATCAATTGGGTCATGGGTCTGGCGATACTCGAGAATCATTCTACGAACTTGCGGTAGTATCCCGCCAATCCAAGAAATGCACGAACTTGGGTTTGAGTGGTTGGGGCTTGTCAATCTTCGACATCTTTCACCTTCGCAGGGTCGACGGCAATTCCTCTGGCTGATACAATGTGGCCGAGGAATCCTACCTCCTGTAACCAGAATTCACATTTGCTAAACTTGGCATACAACTGATTCTCTCTAAGGCTTCCAAGAATGGTCCTTAGGTGTAGCTCATGTTCTTCTTATGATTTGGAATAAATCAGAATGTCATCGATGAAAACAACGACAAACTTATCCAGGAAGTCCATCAAAATCTTATTCATGAGATTCATGAAATAAGCGGGGGCATTGGTTAATCCAAAATACATGACAGTATACTCGTATAATCCATATCTGGTGGTAAAGGCAGTCTTTGGAATATCCTCTGCGCGAATCTTGAGTTGATGATAGCCAGTTCTAAGATCAATCTTATAAAACACTTTGGCACCGGTCAACTGATCAAACAAATCTTCTATCTTGGGCAATGCGTACTTGTTCTTGATAGTGACATCATTCAACTTCCGATAATCCGTACACAAACGGTTACCTCCATCTTTCTTGTCCACGAACAAAACAGGTGATCTCCATGGTGACGCACTTGGTTGAATCAATCCAATTTCCAGCATGGCATCCAGTTGCTTCTTCACTTCTGCTAGTTCAGACGGGTTCATACTATATGGTCTCTGAGCTATGGGTCTGGTTCCGGGGATTAGTTCGATGATAAATCGATATCTGGGCAAAACATCTAGAAACACATCGGGGTATTCACAGACTATCCGGACTTGGTCAATGGTAGGTTGGGCTATACTCTTATTGCACTTGAATTGACGAGGTAAGGTTTCAGATATATGCTCGACTGATATTCCGGCTGTACTGGTCATGGTTATGGCTTTCTTGGCACAGTCAATTAATCCTTTATGTTTGGACATCCAATCCATTCCTAGTACTACTTCCAAACCTTTAGTTCCGAGTACTATCAGATTAGCATAAAAATCTATGCCATGGATTCAGATAGGGATGGCTTTGCAAATTTTCCTAGCTTCGGTGGTTGAACCGGGGATTTGAACAATCATAACATGCTTCAGTTTTGTTGGTTGAATCTTACTAGTGCATGCAAATTCTTCGGTGACAAATGAATGCGATGCACCAGAATCAAACAACACTTTAGCGAGTACTGAATTAACAGAAAACATACCTAGCACGACGTCTGGCGCTTCCTGGGCTTCTTCAGCATGCATGAGAAAAAGACGGCCGTTACGGTTGAGCGGATTCCCTGGGGCAAACCTTCTTCTAGGCTGAACATGACGCTGCTGCTGAGATGGGGCGTCATTCCCTGGGGCAAACCTTCTTCCAGGCTGAACATTGGGGGCTGCGGCATTCTTCTTGGGGAACTCATTGGAGTAGTGACCCTTATTTCCACAGTCATAACAAGTCACTTGCGACTTGTCCTTTGCTGCAACAGGCACAACATTGCTTCCAGTCCTCGGGGCAGTGTTGGTGTTGGTGGCAGCATTGTTGTTGTTGAACTTGGGTGGGGCACGGTTAAAATTGCCAAAGTTGCCGGGGTTGTTGTGATTTCCTCCGGGCCTTGGGTTTCCACGGTTGGGAAAGGTTGGACGGTTCATCGGGGGTCTGTTGGTTCTCGGGGCAAATCCTGGAGATGGGTTGGGGCGATACTTTGGGGTATGATGGGTTCCTGGCTGATGCATCATGCGACACTTGCGGTTCTCATTGGATTGGTTGATCTTTCCTTCCATATGGATGGCAGAGTCGACTAGGGCTTCAATATCAGCAAAGGGGATATTGACCAACACCGTCTGCATCTCATCGTGCAGACCATTCAAGAATCTCTCTTTCTTCTTGGCTTTAGTGTCGATCTCATCCGGGGCATACGTACCTAATGACAAGAATTTGACACGGTATTCCACTACGGTCATCCTTCCTTGATTCAGTTCTCTGAACTCATCTCTCATTCTCTTGATCAAACCCGGTGGCACATGGGTTCTGCTGAACTTGACCTTGAATTCCTCCCAGGTCATCATCTGTCCTCCGGTCATTACACGAACACTGTTCCACCATGCTCTTGCATCTCCGGCTAGATAGTGGGTGGCGAACAGAACTTTCTCGTTAGCTTCCACTCTGGCGACTTCCAGGTTATTCTCCATGGTTTGCAGCCAATCATCTGCATCTAGGGGCTCTTCTGACTTAGTGAAAACAGGTGGGTTGGTGTTCTGGAATTTTTTTAGCTTAGATCCATGGTTGTCCTGGTTTCCTTGGTCTTGATTGTTGTGGGCTAGCTGAGCTATCTGCTGGAGGGTGTCTAAGTTGGCTTGACGTTCGGCTCTTTTGGCTTCGCGGTCAAAAACCAACATTTGCAGGATCTGCAACATCGGGTCCAGGGATGAACCACTTCCTCCGCGAGGCATCTGAAGATTGAGATAGATCATGAGAAAAGAAGAAAATTTCTAAGGTTCAGGGACTTTGAAAAGTTTTTAAAGTTTGACTTAGATTTTCTAGCAACTTGCTTTTCATTCATTCATCCATAGCACACAATACAACACACACCACAACAAAGGTAAACAGATGGTTTTAAGAACCATTCTGGAAACTACGGTACAGTGGGACCGAATAGAACTCACTACGCTAGTGCTCAGGTGCTACTACTCCTCGGAGTTGGTGTAGTCGTCATCCTCATCATCCTCATCGTCATCGATGAAGGCAAAATCATCCTTATTGGTGAAGAAGTCCATGGTCTGATCCTCCAGAAAATCATCATCATCCCTGAGATAGGAGTAGGGGTCTCCACGAAGATCCTCTCCGGCATTCTCCCTTTCCTCCAGCTGCATGTCTCTCTCATGGATGGTCTCCTCCAAATCTGAGATACGGTGGCGAAGATGGGAAATATGCGCTCCTTCTTGTCAAGCTGACGGCAGCGAGACTTGCGATCCTTTGCTAGCATGGCGATGGTCTGATCCTTCGTCTTGATGATGGCAGACTTGTGGTTGGAGTAGTCACGGAAATTATCCAATTCTTGCTGACGATCATACATCATGAAGCTAAGGTGGTCCAACTGAGTCTTCAGCTCGTGGTGGTATGGGGCTTCCAGTGGCTGTCCCATAGCATCACGCCTTGGACAAAATTCAAAGCGGGTACCCTTGATCTGGTTCATACTCTGACCACATAGACGGGCAAGAGCTTCCTACATGGCCCTGGCAAGTCCATCGAGCCAGTTGTTCTCTCTTAAGGTGAACTGAATTCACTCGGCAGTGGGAGGTTCAATCTTTCCTCGGAGACTTACAACAATTAGCCACTGCAGATCTTCTCCTCCTTGATCATTGAGCTGAGCTCTGAAGAACTCGGGGTGTGGACACTCCAGAAGTTCCGAAAGATGGTCCAAATCCCGCTCAAAGATGAGGTCTCCTCCATTCCCCAACTAATAAAATTTTTTGTACTTCACGTCCATCTATAAGATTATAGGATGAGTAAGTTAGTAGAGTGATCAAGTGTGTCAAATTTTATGTATTTTGTAAGAGTTTTTGAGGAACATGAATTTTTATGAAGGAAACAAAGTGATAAGAATGGGAATAAGTTTTTGTAAATATTTGCTTACTTTGGTTTTGAAACTAAGTTTTTGATTCAAACGTCCATTCTAACTAGGGTCTCCTATGATCAGGATGGCTGTGATACCAACTTGTCAACACCCGGATTTTTAATCACAGATGTCTGTTATGCCATACATCGCAGTCCCAGGATTACCATTTTTGCGAGACATAACAGATTTGGATACCACAGTACATCATCCATTACAAACCGTACATAAGGTCTTACACAAATAAGGATCTCATGATCCAGTTCTTAATACAATTCAAGCAGCAGAAATACGTAATAATAAAGGTGGCGTAGGCGAAGTTCCATCTTCGGGCTCACACGCAATGCTAACGATGGGAGATAATCCTAGTTGTCATAACCTTCTTAGGGTCCATCCTCCTAGTAATCCTCTTCATAGTCTGGCCACGGGAATAGCCAGGGACAAAGCCATGAGTACTCTTTAAGTACTCGCAAACTAATACTAACAACTGAAGGGTGTTTTTTTGTAGTAGGACACTAAGCTCTAGGGTTGTTTTGCAAAAAGACAGATTTACCTCTACTAAGTTCAGAAGCAAGAAAAGCTAGTTGAAATTTTATCACACCTAAGTGGGAACTTGAATTTCATATCACAACTCTATTGTGGTCAACTCAAAATCTCAATTAATTTCATAAGTCATTTTGAAAATCATCCGACGGGGTAACAATATGGCCACTCCAACTGTCCATAACCGCGGACGCGGCTATTCGAATAGTTTGACACTGTGCAGAGATTGTACACTTTCACCACAACATTCGATACATTCGTCAGGAACAATTCCTGAATTCACCATACTCAATATGCGGATAATCAATCCTAACCTTTCAATTACACGCCCTAGTATAGGCACCTCTCCTGTGAGTTTTGGCCTCCCAACCATGACCAACTGTCATCTTGGGTACCACACAGGTGGACAATCTTCACAAGGTAGCCTTAGCTCAAACCTTAGCCGTGAGGGAACCCATACTAAGGTATATAAGTTTCCAGTCAAGCCCTACCCAATTTTCGGGTATTGTGGTTGTACGGTAAAATTGGAATGGTATCGCATCCAGACAACCATCAGTTTTATAAAGGGCTAAGGCTCATGCCTCAACATTTTCATCATCAAAATCATCTGGTATTCGGAAACACATGTCAAAACATTTCAGTAGAATGACTCATCATTCTAAGGTTTTCATAACCATTTTCACCAAGTATTCCCATCTAAAGTTTATCAAGTTTTATGCTTAGCACTAGCATCTACAAGTGGGGTAAGTACTAAGGAGGGGCGGTAAACAAGTGGAGATTAATTAAGTTCAATCTCATGCCTTAGGATGACATCAAGATTATCTAGCTTAGGCCAAGTTTAATGCTCTTTATTCAACCTTCAATTATATTCCTAGAATCTACAAGTCACTTAAGTAAACTCTAAGAGAAGGCTTTGATAAATAAATAAAGTATAAAGCTTGCAAGTAAAACTAGGATGGGGTATCATCAAATGTGTCTAACCAAGCATGCTTAGTGCATTGCATAGGTTATCTAACTTTCATAATTGCAAGTGCTAGCTTGCATAGGTCAACTTGATTAGTAAGGCTTGCTAAGTTAATAGCTTGCAAGTATTGGCTTGCACATTCAACTAGTAGTATTAGGCTTGCCTTGTGCAGAGCAGTGGTTGAAGTTCTCCTCGGCTTCTTCTTCGTAGTATCCTACTTCCTTCTCGTATCCTTGGTTGGTACTAGCGTCTATAAATAAGTACGAGGTACACAATCACTAAACAATACTTAAATATTTTCAATCATCACACAAAGGTGTTCTATAGATGATCTAGCATCATCACTAACATTACAAGAATAAAGCATTTGCATTATTTATTTATTTTTAGAAAAGTAATTTCTACTCATTGAAAAACTACTTAAGATTTAATATTCTCCAACTCAAACATGGGATCATGTTGACACATGTCATCACCACATATTTCAGTACATGGTAATGTGATTTAAAGTGGTGTCACAATTTAATAAGGTTTAACCTTTTATTTCAATTAAATAAAGTGACTAGAAATGCCTATGTGGCATTCTTTTATTACTTGAACATTATTTCTGTAAGTAAACCCATATGTTTTTATATATTCTGAAAGGTATGATCAAATGTGATTTTTGAGAGTTGGAATCAACTCAAAATCTATTATGGTTGAAATTTGAAAAATGTTTGAATGCAGAAAAGCTTCTGACTTGTTATTTTTACCAAGGTTGATCTACAGATCCAAATGATTTGAATCTAACGGGATTGGATTAAGCATTTCAATACCTTTATAAAAAAATTGGTTTCATGCAATTTGGTTCACTGAATCAAGCTGGGTTGATTTTTGAAACTAGGTACAGAACTGAGTTTGAATTAAAATAGAAAAACCTAAATTCAAACGATTGGGTTGCATGGGAGATGCTAATGGGATGGCCCAGTGTCACTCCGCAGCGCGCGCTCGGATGAGAGGGGGTCTACCGGTCAGTGGCTCATAAAACTCGAAGCGGTACGGGGCGATGTGGTGCGTTGGATTAGAAGTGAGATCAACGGCTCAGGGTCGTCGTCGACGATGAACATGTCACCGGCGAGCTCGAACCCTAGAGGCTCGGTGGGGGTGCATAGGGGGAATATCGGGGCTCCAGTGACGACAGCGAGGCGGGCAAATGACAAAGTCGACAACGGCGAACTCAGGTATGGTCGCGGCAACTCCGGGGGTGGTCGAAATCAACGAATCCCTTCTTCCCCAGAAGCGGCCTGCTCTGGCGCAATTCCGGCGAACTGCTGCTCCTCGTGCTCCGGCTAAGGGATGGAATGATCAGTGAGATGAGGTGAGTGAGATGGTGTGAAGAAATCGAGTGGGGGTCGTCTCCTTTTATAGGCTCGACGGCGAGACCGAGAGGGATGGGCAGGCGACGGTGGCGACACGGCCACGGGCGACTAGAGGCATGGCTGCGGTTGGCGATTGACGGGTGGTATCCTGGCGATGCTCTAGAGCTTAAATGCGCGTGTAGGGGTGGTGGCAAATGGTCGGGAATGCGCGGTTCTCTGTGAGGCAGAGGCGGCGAACTCCGCGGCGAGCGGTGGCTACGGGGTACGGGCATTGAAACGAACATGTCTGGTGGTCTCCTTGGACGGTGGGGTGCATGCTGGCGGGCGGCAAGGGCTCGAGGTGGTCGGGTTGCATGGGAACGGCGCGTGCTCTGCAGGGTGTGTTGGCTTGGTCGACAGCAGCGCGGGCGCGGCGTTCCTGGTGGTTCTGGTCTCTGTCTTCGAGCTAGGGCTGGTCGAGAGGGGGCAGTGAGGCACGGGCTGCATGCTAGACAAGGTGGGCACGGCTAGTTGTTCTCCTAGCTTGCTGTCCACACTGAGGTGACATGGTGAGGCTCGGCCTGCTCACCATTGATGGCATTGGCAAGCTCACAGTGGTTCTAGAGGTTAGTCAAGGTTGCTAGATGATCTATTAAGGCTAGTTGCATCCAGAGAGGGGCAAGGTTGGCCCAAAACACTGCTCAACATAGTGTTTTTGATTTGGTTGATTTGCATATGCAACCTGTTTGATGAAATGGCCGCATGAACTTGAGTTTTGAATTTTGAAAAGATTTTGGTGGGTGTGGTAGGCATGTGTTGAGGATTCTGTGGATGCTTGGGTTTTGAAAATTGAGCATGTTTGAGTGGTTTTTTGAAATAGTGGGATCTTACCATATGAAATAGATTCAATTTTAAACTGTCATTTAAACTAAGCATTCAAATATTTTTGGATGATCACAAAGTGGGCCTTGGTACCTTATTATGAGTACTAACAAGGGGTGCAAATATCCATACATGTTTCTGTTGAGTTTTGAAAATTAGAGATAGCCAAAGTAGGCATGGCAGTTAATTTGGCCAAAGTGACCATTCACTTAATTTATTCATTTTGAGTTGTTTGTCTTTGGGAAAAGTTTGGGGATTGTTTAGATGATGTTTATTTCACCTAAGAATCATTTTACAAGCAAAGAAACACAGAACCATGGCAATTCAAAAGAATCCAAATTTTAATACACACACATATGAATGCTTTCATATTTTTAGTTGGAAAAGTTTTTGTTAATCCTAATTTTGATGATTAGAGTTTGATGATCCATTTTTAATATTTTTGGGATGTTACATCCTTCCTCCACGAGGACACATTGTCCCAGATTGAATTTTCAAACTTGCCTTTTTACTTTCAATTTGGAGCTTGATTTCTTTCTTGCTAATGCCCAACCAAGTGACCTAGGACATGATCCAATTATTCCAATTATCCATGACACATTCATGTTCCCTTCCCCTTCCGGTCCGGTGAACCTTCTAGACCCTTCTAGAACCTTTCCGATGAAATCATCGGAATCATTCCCGAACTCCAGAATTGGACTTTCCTTATATGAATCTTATTCGCCGGACCATTCCGGATCTCCTTGTGATATCTCAGATCCCATCCGAGACTCCGAACAACATTCGCTCTCCCTACTTACATTCCATATCTACTAAACAACATCGATTCCTTAAGTGTGTCTCCCTACGGTTCGTGAATTACGTTGACATGACCTAGACACTTCTCCGATCAATAACCAATAGAGGAATCTGAAAATTCATATGGCTCCCTCATATTTCTACGATTACTTTGCGATCGAATGAGCCACTTACATATGATACCAATTTCCCTTTGTCTCTTGATAGTTTACTTATCCGAGGTTTGATCATCGGTATCTCTGCATACCTAGTTCAACCTCATTACCGATAAGTACTCTTTTCTCGTTCCCGTCATATATGATCCCTTGTGAGCCAGTCACATGCTTGCAAGCTAATTGGATGACATTCCACCGAGAGGGCCCCAGAGTATATATATCCGTCATATGGATGGACAAATCCCACTCTTGATCCATGTGCCTCAACACATACTTTCCGAATACTCAATGCCACCTTTATAGACACCCAGTTACGGTGTGGTGTTTGATGTCATCAAAGCATCCATCCGGTGATGGTGATTAGCATGATCTCATGGTCGAAGGAATTAGGTTACTATGTATCAGAAAGCTTATAGCAAACAAACTATTGAAATGACTTGATATTTATGCTATGCTTATCTATAGGAGTATGTCCATCACACCATTCTCCTAATTATATGATCTTGTTGTTAATAACATCTCAATGTTCATGATCAGGAAACCATGATCATATATTAACCAACAAGCTAGTTTAACAAGAGGCTTTACTAGGGACTCTTTTATGTTTACAAATCACACGAGTATTAATGTTTCCGGTTAATATAATTATAGCATGGTATGTAAACATTTATCATAAGCATGAAGATATGATAATATCCTCTTTATTATTGCCTCTTGGGCATATCTCCAACAGTCTCCCACTTGCACTAGAGACAATAATCTAGTTTCAAATTTTTGTGTATTCAACACCTATGGCTTTTCGGTGTTGTATGTACACGATTGCTAGTGATCAAACGATCTTCGGATCCGACACTTTCAGGTCCGTGTGTAATTGCATGTCTTTGCATCTATACGCATCACACATTCTCTAATGAGATGGCTTTGTATAAATTTGGTCCTTTGGTGATACCTTTAGTTCCTAGGGGTTAAAACATGTTGAAAATATTGTCGTACAATATATCTTCATAGTATTATCCCGCTGTGAACTACACCTAGTTTGATAACAAACTACTTGACACAAATGCCCTTTTTTGCTGCTATAATAGCAGTCATATACTTAGCCTTTTGTTGTAGTATCTGTCACAATGTCTTAACTTTGGAACTCATCCAAATCCATTATGGAACTTACCTTCCATCATATTGTGCCACCCTTAGTTTAGATTGAGATAAACTTAATTTGTACTTTGTGAAAAAATTAGTATCAATGTAGTACCTTTTACAATGAACTAACCCTTTAGTTATCTTTCTAGAATCTACAAGTCAATATGTAAACTCTAAGAGAAAGCTTTGATAAAGAAAATAAAGTATTAAGCTTGCAAGAAAAACTAGGATTGGGTTATCAAGTGGGTGTAATCACATATGCTCAAGGCATATAGTTGGCATAATAACAAGCAAGTATTAGCTTGCATAAGTTGCAAGAGTTAGCTTGCTCAGTTAAAAGCTTGCCTTGAGCAGAGCAGTGGTTGAAGTTCTCCTTGGCTTCTTCCTCGTAGTATCCTCCTTCCTCCTCGTATCCTTGGTCGATACTAGCGTCTATAAATAAATATGAGGTACACAATCACCAAAGAATACTTAACTATTTTTAATCATCACACAAAGGTGCACACTAGATGATCTAGCATCATCACTATTATCACAAGGATTAAAGCACTTGTCTTATTTATTTTATTTGAGAAAAGTAATTTCTACTCATTGAAAAACTACTTAAGATTTAATATTCTCCAACTCAAACATGGGATCATGTTGACACATGTCATCACCACATATTTCAGTACATGGGGATTTGATTTAAAGTGGTGTCATAATTTAATAAGGTTTAACCTTTTTATTTTAATTAAATAAAGTGACTAGAAATGCCTATGTGGCATTCTTTTATTACTTGAACATTATTTCTGTAAGTATATATTTTTATATATTCTGAAAGGTATAGTTAAATGTGATTTTTGAGAGATGGAATCAACTCAAAAGCTTTTATGGTTCGATTTTGAAAAATGTTTGAATGCAGAAAAGCTTCTGCCTTGTTATTTTTACCATGGTTGATCTATAACTCCAAATGATTTGAATCCAACGGGCTTGGATTAAGCATTTCAGTACCTTTCTAACAAAATTAGTTTCATGCATTTTGGTTCAGTGAATCGAGCTAGGTTGATTTTTGAATCTAGGTACAGAACTATGTTTGAAATTAAATGAATAAAGCTTACTTTGAATTGTTGGGTCGCGCGGGATGTTTTACTAGGCCGGCCCACTACACACAGCGCGTACGCGGGCTAGTTAAGTGGCTGTCACCACGCGTCAGTGAGATGGGGAGGGGCGAAGCGGTATGGGGCAACGTGGACCGTGGGATCTGGTTCTAATCGAACGGGTCTGGTTCATCGTCCACGTCGGGCAGCGCCGGTGAGAAAGAACCCTAGAGCGGCAGGTGGGGGTCGTGGGAGGCTCACTGGGGCTTAGGCGAGGGTCGACGATAGGGGCAAATGACGAAGTCGACGATGGTGGTTCTCCTGGTACTGGCGGTTTCTCCTGGGATGGCTCCAATCGACTGCTCCCTTCTCCTCTAGAGCAGCGGGCTCCGGCCAAATTCCGGCGATGCGCTGCTCGCCTTGCTCCGGGAGTGAGGTGGGGTGGTTCTAAGTGAGAGGGGAGTAAACTGGTGTGAAGAAAACAAGCGGTGGAGGCCTCTATTTATAGTGGCTGAAGGGGACCGACAGGCGCGGGCTGAGATCGTCGTGGTCGATAGCATAGAGGGCTACTAGCATGGGCGACAGTAGGGGGCGGTGATGTGATCCCTAGCGAAGCTCAATGGCGTGGTGGTGAGGTGTGGGGCGGTGCTGATCGGTCGGAACGCTTCGATGCTCTGGGCGGGTCCGACGGCGATTTTAATGGTGCACAGCGCGTGTGGTCCACGCGGCGATGAACGGGCATGTCTGCGGGGTTGCTGGGACGGTGGTGATCACGCACGCACGCGGCGAGGGAGGCGCGCAGTCTGTGGGTGCTTGTCGCGGGTGGCGCACTGGCGCGCTCTCGGCTCACACAAAGAGAAGTTTGGCATAGGTTGGTCGTGTGGTCCAGGGGCTGGCAGTGCTCGGGGCTGGGACAGGGAGTGGCGGTGGACGGTGGAGTGCCTGCTAGACATGCTTGCTAGGCTTGGTGCTGCTCCTAGCTTGCTGTCGACAATAGGGTGGCAAGGTGAGGCTCGGCCTGCTTGCCATTGATGGCATGGTCTGGTTTACAGTGAGCTAGAGGGGTTAAACAAGTTAGATGATCTACTAAGGGTGTAGTGTGAGCTAGGTAGGGAACAAGTTAGGCCAATTTTACTGCACACTATAGTGTTTGATGTTTGTTTGATTTGTATCTGCAAGGTGTTTGATGAAATGGCCGCAAGAACTTTCAATTTGAATTTTGGATTTAAACTTGGTGGGTTTGCTAGGCACATACTAGGGAGTGTCTGGTTAGTTGGATTAGTCAAGGGGCACTGGTTTGGTTGGGTTTTGAAAATGGGTGGTCTTCACATATGATAAAGATTCAATTTTGAATTGTGATTTTAATGAGGTTACCAAATGTTTCTGTAAGTTTGAAAGGTGGGCTTTGATTCACTTTTACTTGTTCTAGCAAGGGGTGAAAATAATTGGAAAAGTTTCTGTTTGAAATCTTGGACTAGAAACACTCAAAGTGACCTAGTGAGCAAGATTGGCAAAAATGACCATTTGCTTTATTTGATTTGTTTTTGATTTTCTCTTGATTTGTTTCTGCATGTAAATGTTTTATATGATGTTATTTTCCTCTTTAAACCATTTCTTTCTATTTAGGTTAATCACACAAGCTCATTCATGCATTTATCAAATCATTTCATTCACACATGCATTCATATGATTTTAATTAATCAAAGTTTTTGTTAACCCTAATTTTAGTGATTTGAGTTTGATGATCCTAGTTTTATATTTTTGGGATGTTACAAACCTTCCCCCCTTAAACGAAATCTCGTCCCGATATTTGAAAAAGGAAGAAAAAGATTACCTAGGATTTAAAGCGATCGGGAAACTCCGTCCTGATTTGATCTTCTCGCTCCCAGGTAGCTTCTTCTTCGGTGTGGTTGCTCCACTGAATCTTTAGAAACTTGATGCTTCGGGTCCTGGTGGTTCTGAAAGCTTCTTCCAGAATACGGATGGGTACTTCGGGATAGGTCAGGTCATCGTTGATCTCTATGGTCCGGTGGTCAATGCTCTTGAAAACTTCGGCCTTCTCCGAAACTTCAAAGCACTTGCGAAGTAATGATATATGGAACACATTATGCACTACGGACATTTCCTCTGCAGTTCCAATTGATATGATACTTATCCTCGATGGTTTAGAATCTTGAAGGGTCCGATATATCTGGGGTCTAAGTTCCTTTGAGCTGGAAATGTTGCATTCCCTTCAAAGGCAACACTTTGAGATACACGAAATCTCTGATATTGTAAGCGAGGTCTCGACGTCTCTTGTCAGTGTAACTCTTCTGTCTTGACTGGGCGGTCTTGAGGTGCTCATGAATCTTGTGAACTTTCTCTTCCGCTTCTCGTAGGATGTCGGGTCTGAAAATCTGACTCTCTCCTACTTTCGACCAATTCAAAGGGGTGCGACACATCCTTCCATACATGAATTCAAATGGGGCCATTTGCAAACTAGCTTGGTAACTATTATTGTATGAAAATTCTACGAAAGGCAGACAGTCTTCCCATTTAGATCCATACTCTAGCACACATGCTCTCAACATATCTTCGAGTATTTGATTTACTCGTTCCATTTGTCCATCGGTTTGAGGGTGATACGCGGTGCTGAAATCCTGTCGGGTTCCTAAACCTTCTTGGACTTTCTTCCAGAATCTCGAGGTAAACTGAGTTCCTCGATCTGATACAATATTCTTGGGAACTCCGTGCAAACTGATGATTCTAGCGATGTATAACTCCGCTAGCTTTGAACTCTGGTATGTGGTCTTGACGGGTAAGAAATGGGCGACTTTGGACAATCTGTCAACTATGACCTAGATATTGTCATTTCCCATACTAGAAGTAGGCAATCCGGTGATAAAGTCCATTCCAACAGAATCCCATTTCCATTCCGGAATCTGTAGCGGTTGCAACAGTCCCACGGGTCTTTGATGTCCCGCCTTGACTCTCTGACATATATCACACTTGGTGATATAGCTTCTGATTTCTCTCTTCATCTTATGCCACCAAAATTGTTCCTTCAAATCCTGATACATATTTGTTCCTCTGGGGTAGATAGAACAAAGAGTATCATGGGCCTCTTTCAAAATCACTTCTTTCAATTCCGAATCTGCTGGTACACAAAGGCGTCCTTTGAACCACACAACTCCTTCTTCGTCTTCTGTGAATCCGGGTACTTTGCCTATACCGATACGACGTTTGATTCCGTCGATACTAGCATTTCCTTTCTGTACCTCCTTGATATGACTGATCAAAGTGGGTTGAAGTTCTATGCTAGCCAAAAATCCTTCACTTACCAATTCCATTCGGATATCTTCCATCTCTTTGTGCAAACTTGGTTGCTACTTTAGAATCATGGAGTTCAAGCGGCACGGCAATTTGCTAAGGGCATCTGCTACCACATTGGCTTTACCGAGGTGACAGTGAATGTCCAGATCATAATCCTTGATTAGCTCAATCCATCTTCTCTGCCTCATATTCAGCTCCTTTGAGTAAATATATACTTCAGGATCTTGTGATCCGAATAAATCTCACAAGGGTTTCCCATCAGGTAATGCCTCCATGTCTTCAGAGCTAGCACTACGGCTGCTAGTTCAAGGTCATGGGTGGGATAATTTTGTTCATGCTGCTTCAGTTGTTGAGATAGATAAGATATAACTTTTCCTTCTTGCATTAGCACACATGCGAGACCGATCTTGGATGCGTCAACATACACGTCAAAGGGCTTCGTGATATCCGGCATGATCAAGATTGGGGCTCAAATCAATCTTCGCTTGAGTTCTTGAAAACTCGCTTCACATTTGTCCGTCCATTCAAACTTCTTGTCCTTCTTCAGCAATTGGGTCATGGGTCTGGCGATACTCGAGAATCCTTCTACAAACTTGCAGTAGTATCCCTCTAATCCGAAAAATGCACGAACTTGGGTTTGAGTGGTTGGGGCTTGCCAATCTTCGACATCCTTCACCTTCGCAGGGTCAACGGCAATTCCTCCGGTTGATACAATATGTCCGAGGAATCCTACCTCCTGTAACCAGAATTAACATTTGCTAAACTTGGCATATAGCTGATGCTCTCTAAGGGTTCCAAGAAGGGTCCTTAGGTGTAGCTCATGTTCTTCTTCTGATTTGGAATAAATCAGAATGTCATCAATGAAAACAACAACAAACTTATCCAGGAAGTCCATAAAAATCTTATTCATGAGATTCATGAAATAAGTGGGGGCATTGGTTAATCCAAAAGACATGACAGTATACTCGTATAATCCATATCTGGTGGTAAAGACAGTCTTTGGAATATCCTTTGCGCGAATCTTGAGTGGATGATAGCCAGTTCAAAGATCAATCTTAGAAAACACTTTGGCACCATTTAACTGGTCAAATAGGTCTTCTATCTTCGGCAAAGGGTACTTGTTTTTCATAGTGACATCATTCAACTTCTGATAATCCGTACACAGACGGTTACCTCCATCTTTCTTGTCCACGAAAAAAACAGGTGATCTCCAAGGTGACGCACTTGGTTGAATTAATCCAATTTCTAGCATGGCATCCAGTTGCTTTTTCAGTTCTGCTAGTTCAGACGGGTTCATACTATATGGTCTCTGGTCTAGGGATGAGTTCAATGATAAACTCGATATCCCGATCTGGGGGCATACCGGGCAAAACATCTGGAAATACATCGGGGTATTCACAGACTATCCGGACTTGGTCAATGGTAGGTTGGGCTATACTCTTGTTGCACTTGAATTGACGAGGCAAGGTTTTATATATATGCTCGACTGATACTCTGGCTGTACTGGTCATGGTTATGGCTTTCTTGGCGCAGTCAATTAATCCTTTGTGTTTGGACATCCAAACCATTCCTAGTACTACTTCCAAACCTTTAGTTCCGAGTACTATTAGATTAGCATAAAAATCTATGACATGGATTCAGATACGGACGGCTTTGCAAATTTGCCTAGCTTTGGTGGTTGAACCGGGTATTTGAACAATCATAACATGCTTCAATTTGGCTGGTTGAATCTTACTAGTGCATGCAAATTCTTCAGTGACAAATGAGTGTGATGCTCCAGAATCAAACAACACTCTTGCAAGTACTGAGTTTCTTGGGCTTCTTCAGCATGCATGAGAAAAAGACGGCCGTTGCGGTTGAGCGAGTTTCCTGGGGCAAACCTTCTTCCGGGCTGTACACGACGCTGTTACTCGGCTGGGGCATTTGCATTGGGGGCTGCGGCAATCTTCTTGGGGCACTCATTGGAATAGTGAACCTTGGTTCCACATTCATAACAAGTCATTTGCGACTTGTCCTTTGCTACAACAGGCACAGCATTGCTTCCAGTCCTTGGGGCAGTGTTGGTGTTGGTGGCGGCATTGTTGTTGTTGAACTTTGGTGGTGCACGGTTGAAATTTTGGGAGTTGCCGGGGTTGCTGTGGTTTCCTCCGGGCCTTGGATTTCCACGGTTGGGATAGGTCGGACGGTTCATCGGGGTCTGTTGGTTCTTGGGGCAAATCCTAGAGATGGGTTGGGGCGATACTTTGGTGTATGTTGGGTTCCTGGTTGATGCATCATGCGGCACTTGCGGTTCTCATTTGCTTGGTTGATCTTTCCTTCCATCTGAATGGCAGAGTCAAC
Organism: Avena insularis; assembly: GCA_023614405.1. Taxonomy (NCBI): domain Eukaryota; kingdom Viridiplantae; phylum Streptophyta; class Magnoliopsida; order Poales; family Poaceae; genus Avena; species Avena insularis. Next base: position 202,362,846 of record CM042685.1, read on the forward strand.
TAGAGCTTCAATATCAGCAAAGGGGATATTGACTAACACCATCTACATCTCATCGTGCATACCATTCAAGAATCTCTCTTTCTTCTTGGCTTTAGTGTCTATCTCATTTGGTGCATACCTAGCCAATGAAAAGAATTTGTCACAGTATTCCACTACTGTCATCCTTCCTTGCTTCAGTTCCCTGAATTCATCTCTCATCCTCTTGATCAAACCCGGTGGCACATGGGTTCTGCTAAACTTGATCTTGATTTCATCCCAAGTCATCATCTGACCTCCGGTCATTGCACGAACGCTGTTCCACCATGCTCTTGCATCTCCGGCCAGATAGTGGGTGGTGAACAGAACTTTCTCGTTAGCTTCCACTCCTGCGACTTCCAGATTGTTCTCCATGGTTGGCAGCCAATCATCTGCATCTAGGGGCTCTTCTAACTTAGTGAAAACAGGTGGATTGGTGTTCTGGAAATTCTTGAGCTTCGATCCATGGTTGTCCTGATTTCCATGGCCTTGATTGTTGTTGTCCATCTGAGCTATCTGTTGAAGGGTGGCTAAATTGGCTTGACGTTCGGCTCTTTCGGCTTGGTCCGAAACCATCATTTGCAAGAGTTGCAACATCGGGTACGGGGCTGAGTTGCTTCCTCCACGAGGCATCTGGAGATTGAGGTAGATCATGAGAAAAGAGGGAAATTTCTAAGGTTCAGGGTTTGTTGAAAAGTTTTTGAAGTTTGACTCAGATTTTTCTAGCAACTTGTTTTTCATTCATTCATTCATAGCACACGGTACAAACACACACCACAACAAAGAAAAACAGGTGGTTTTAAGAACCATTCTGGGAAACTACGATACAGTAGGACAGAATACAATTCACTACGCTAGTGCTCAAGTGCTACTACTCCTCCGAGTCAGTGTCCTCATCATCCTCATCCTCATCATCATCATCATCGATGAAGGCGAAGTCATCCTCATCGGTGAAGAAGTCCATGGCCTGATCCTCCAGAAAGTCATCATCATCGCTGAGATAGGAGTAGGGGTCTCCACGAAGGTATTCCTCTGCATTCTCCCTCTCCTCCAACTGCATGTCTCTCTCGTGGATGGTCTCCTCCAAATCTGTGATCCGGTGGCAAAGACGGGCGATGATGCGCTCCTTCTTGTCGAGCTGACGGTGACGGGACTTGCGATCCTTCACTAGCATGGCGATGGTCTGATCCTTCTTCTTGGCGATGGCGTACTTGTGGTTGGCGTAGGAACGAGCATTGTCCAACCTCTTCTGACGGTCATACATCATGAAGCTGAGGTGGTCCAATTGGCTCTTCAACTCGGGGTGATATGGGGCCTCTAGTGGCTGTCCCATAACATCATGCCTTGGGTAGAACTCAAAACGGGTACCCTTGATCTGATTGATACTCTGCCCACACAGACGGGCAAGAGCTTCCTGCATTGCCCTGGCCAGTCCATCAAGCCAGTTGTTCGCTCTTAAGGTGAACTGAATTACCTCTGCAGTGGGAGGTTCAATCTTTCCTCAGAGACTTGCAACAACTAGCCACTGCAGATCTTCTCCTTCCTGATCATTGAGCTGAGCTCCGAAGAACTGGGGTGCGGACGCTCCAGCATCTCCGACCGCTGGTCCAAGTCACGCTCAAATATGAGGTCTCCTCCATTCCCCAACTGATAAAACTTGTTTTACTTCACGTCCATCTATAAGAATATAGGATGAGTAAGTTAGTAGAGTGATCAAGTGTGTCGAATTTTATGTATTTTGCAAGAATTTTTGAGGAGGATGAATTTTCATGAAAGAATCCAAGTGATAAGAATGGGAATAAGTTTTTTGTAAATACTCACTTCCTTTGGTTTTGAAACTAATTTTTTGATTCAAACGTCCATTCTAACTAGGGTCTCCTATGGTTAGGATGGCTCTGATACCCACTTGTCAACACCCGGATTTTTAAGCATAGATGCCTGTTATGCCATACATCGCAATCCCAGGATTACCATTTTTACGAGACATAACAGATTTGGATATCACAGTACATCATCCATTACAAACAATACATAAGGTCTTACACAAATAAGGATCTCATGATCCAGTTCTTAATACAATTCAAGCAACAGAATAACGTAATAGTAATGATAGCATAGGCGAAGCTCCATCTTCGGGGTCAAAGGCAATGCTGACGATGGGATATGATCCTAGTTGTCGTAACCTTCCTGCGGTCCATCATCATGGTACTCCTCTTCATAGTCTGGCCACGGGAATAGCCAGGGACAAAGCTATGAGTACTCTTTAAATACTCGCAAACTAATACTAACAAGTTAAGGGGGGTTTTGTAGTAGGATACTAAGCTCTAGGGTTGTTTTGCAAAAAGCCAGATTTACATTTACTAAGTTCAGAAGCAAAGAAAACTATTTGACAATTTTATAATACCTAAGTAGGAATTTGAATTTCATATCACAACTCTGTTGTGGTCAAGTCAAGGTCACAATCCATTTCACAAGTCATTTTCAAAACATCTGACGGGGGAACAGTATGGCCACTCCAACTGTCCATAACCGCGGACACGGCTATTCGAATAGTTTGACACTCTGCAGAGATTGTACACTTTCACCACAACATTCGATACATCCATCAGGAACAATCCTGAATTCACCATACTCAGTATGCGGATAATCAATCCTAACCTTTCCATTACACGCCCTAGTATAGGCACCTCTCCTCTAAGTTTGGCCTCCCAACCATGACCAACTGTCATCTTGGGTACTGCACAGGTGGACAATCTTCACAAGGTAGCCTCATCTCAGACCTTGGCCGCAAGGGAAACCATACTAAGGTATATAAATTTCCAGTCAAGCCCTACCCAAATTTCGGGTATTGTGGTTGTACGATAAAAATTGGAATGGTATCGCATCCAGACAACCATCAGTTTTATAAAGAGATAAGGCTCATGCCTGAACACTTTCATCATCAAATTATCTGGTTTTCAAGAACACATGTCAAAACATTTCAGTAGAATGACTCATCATTTTCACCAAGTATTCCCATCTAAAGTTGATCAAGTTTTATACTTAGCACTAGCATCTACAAGTGGGGGTAAATACTAGTGAGGGGCGAGAGCTTGCGTCGTGGCGGCGTCGGGTGGGGTGTTGGGTGAGGCGGTAGGTGGGGCTAGAGTTTTAGTCAGCTAGGCCTTTTGGGCCTGTCTATTTTAGGTCTAGATTTTTTTTATTTAAAACATTTTTGTTTTGTTTATTTTGTTTTAAAAACCATTTTGTAAATAGCTTTACATGTTTAAAATATCAACAAAATATAATTTGAATAAAAGAGGAGATGTAATGTAGAAAACAAAATTATGTTTTAGCGAATAAATATTTTTTAGAAACTAAACATACATGAAGATGGAAAATTTTAATTAGGGTTTTCTCGGGGTGCTACAATTCGACACCACTAACAAGGGACTCGAGATCCACCTCATGGTACAAGGGAGAATGCTAACGATCTGAATCTTCTCGCTTCATGTAGATCCTCGCGACACTACTTACAATATCCTTACTCCATCTTGAAATCGGCGGTACCACCAACAAGGGGTTCGTTGAGAGAACAATCCGAATAAACAAAGAAAAATGTAGAGGTATAAAAAGATAGGGCCACCTTTAACTTTCGTGAGAAGAGAGAAAAAGTACAACCTAATCCACTACATGAAGGGAATATGCCATGAGATGCAATAATAAAGTGGTTATTATGTATATTCCAAGTATATGATAGTTTTTTATTTTGCATGCTATAATTGTATTAATATGGAAACATTAATACATGTGTGTTTAATAAACAAACAGAAAGTTCCTTGTTATGCCTCTCTCATTAACTAGCTCGTTGATTAACAAGATGATCAAGGTTTCCTGATCATGGACATTGGTTGTTGTTAATAACGAGGTCACAACATTATTGGAATGGTGTGATGAACATTCATCCAAAGTATAGCATTACAATCAAAGTCATTGAGTTTATATTGCTATAACAACATACGAAGTCATCCGAATCCTTAGACCATGAGATCATTTCAATCACTAACACCGGAAGAGTATCTTGATAACATCAAAGGCCACACCGTAACAGGGTGATTATAAAGATGGGTTCAGTACTACTAAAGTGTTATGTTCAGGCCCATGGATCGAGAGTTGAATTTGTTCATCCCGATGACGGATAGATATGCTCTGGGCCCTCTCGGTGATATCACATTGATTAGCTTGCAAGAAAGTGATTTGATCACTAGAATGTTATATCACGGGAACGAGAAAAGAGAACATGTCAGTAATGAGATCAAACTAGGTACGGAGATACCGATGATCGAATCTCGGACATGTAATATATTGCGAAAGAAAAGGATTAAGATACTAGCGTAAAAGGTTCTCACGATCACAAGAAAGTCATCGTTGAATGTGTGGGATTCAGTATGGATCTCCACGTCCCGCTTCTGATTATTGATCTGAGAGGGGTCTCGATCATGTCCACATTATTCGCGAACCGTAGGGTGACACACTTAAGAGACACCGACACCATTTGGAGCAAAAGTTTCATGTCGGAAAGAATAACAAGCACAGGGATTTATTTCACTAGATACCGAAACTGTAGGGTTCGCAACATAGAAAATAAAATTTTTCCTACGATGGGAAAAACAATGGACCAAGATCTATCTACTAGATACAAGCAAAAGGTGGAAATACATCCATAAAATACATTCCTTCAAAGATCGAAAATCGTTAATGAGGTTGTAATCGTGGATTATGTAGTCGAACGCTTGCCGATCTCAAGATCGTGATGAAGTCCATCTGGTCTAGCCGGTCCAGCAGCATCAAGTCCAGCACCACAAAGCAGTGGCAGATCCGTGATCGCACACATGTTCGGGTACCCCAATAACCTCCACGCCCTCGCTCTAGCGAAGCAGCGGAAGCAACAAATCCTCTTGATCAAACCCGGTGGCACATGGTTTCTGCTAAACTTGATCTTGATTTCATCCCAAGTCATCATCTGACCTCCGGTCATTGCACGAACGTTGTTCCACCATGCTCTTGCATCTCCGGCCAGATAGTGGTGTCGAACAGAACTTTCTCGTTAGCTTCCACTCCTACGACTTCCAGATTGTTCTCCATGGTCGGCAGCCAATCATCTGCATCTAGGGGCTCTTCTAACTTAGTGAAAACAGGTGGATTGGTGTTCTGGAAATTCTTGAGCTTCGATCCATGGTTGTCCTGATTTCCATGGCCTTGATTGTTGTTGTCCATCTGAGCTATCTGTTGAAGGGTGGCTAAGTTGGCTTGACGTTCGTCTCTTTCATCTTGGTCCGAAACCATCATTTGCAAGAGTTGCAACATCGGGTCCGGGGCTGAGTTGCTTCCTCCACGAGGCATCTGGAGATTGAGGTAGATCATGAGAAAAGAAAGAAATTTCTAAGGTTCAGGGTTTGTTGAAAAGTTTTTGAAGTTTGACTCAGATTTTTCTAGCAACTTGTTTTTCATTCATTCATTCATAGCACATGGTACAAACACACACCACAACAAAGAAAAACAGGTGGTTTTAAGAACCATTCTGGGAAACTACGATACAGTAGGACAGAATACAATTCACTACGCTAGTGCTCAAGTGCTACTACTCCTTGGAGTCAGTGTCCTCATCATCATCATCATCATCGATGAAGGCGAAGTCATCCTCATCGGTGAAGAAGTCCATGGCCTAATCCTCCAGAAATTCATCATCATCGCTGAGATAGGAGTAGGGGTCTCCAGGAAGGTATTCCCCTGCATACTCCCTCTCCTCCAACTGCATGTCTCTCTCATGGATGGTCTCCTCCAAATCTGTGATCCGGTGGTGAAGACGGGCGATGATGCGCTCCTTCTTGTCGAGCTGACGGCGACGGGACTTGTGATCCTTCACTAGCATGGCGATGGTCTGATCCTTCTTCTTGGCGATGGCATACATGTGGTTGGCGTAGGAACGAGCATTGTCCAACTCCTTCTGACGGTCATACATCATGAAGCTGAGGTGGTCCAATTGGCTCTTCAACTCGGGGTGATATGGGGCCTCCAGTGGCTGTCCCATAACATCACGCCTTGGGTAGAACTCAAAACGGGTACCCTTGATCTGATTGATACTCTGCCCACATAGACGGGCAAGAGCTTCCTGCATTGCCCTGGCCAGTCCATCGAGCCAGTTGTTCTCTCTTAAGGTGAACTGAATTACCTCTGCAGAGGGAGGTTCAATCTTTCCTCGGAGACTTGCAACAACTAGCCACTGCAGATCTTCTCCTTCCTGATCAATGAGCTGAGCTCCGAAGAACTCGGGGTGACGCTCCAAAGATTCTCTCCGATACTGTCCAAGTCACGATCAAATATGAGGTCTCCTCCATTCCCCAACTGATAAAACTTGTTGTACTTCACGTCCATCTATAAGAATATAGGATGAGTAAGTTAGTAGAGTGATCAAGTGTGTCAAATTTTATGTATTTTGCAAGAATTTTTGAGGAGCATGAATTTTCATGAAAGAATCCAAGTGATAAGAATGGGAATAAGTTTTTGTAAATACTCACTTCCTTTGGATTGGAAACTAAGTTTTTGATTCAAACGTCCATTCTAACTAGGGTCTCCTATGGTTAGGATGGCTCTAATACCCACTTGTTAACACCCGGATTTTTAAGCCTATATGCCTGTTATGCCATACATCGCAATCCCAGGATTACCATTTTTGCGAGACATAACAGATTTGGATATCACAGTACATCATCCATTACAAACCATACATAAGGTATTACACAAATAAGGATCTCATGATCCAGTTCTTAATACAATTCAAGCAACAGAATAACATAATAGTAACGATAGCGTAGGCAAAGATCCATCTTCGGGGTCAAAGGCAATGCTAACGATGGGATATGATCCTAGTTGTCGTAACCTTCCTATGGTCCATCATCCTAGTACTCCTCTTCATAGTCTGGCCACGGGAATAGCCAGGGACAAAGCCATGAGTACTCTTTAAATACTCGCAAACTAATACTAACAAGTTAAGGGGGGTTTTGTAGTAGGATACTAAGCTCTAGGGTTGTTTTGCAAAAAGCCAGATTTACCTCTACTGAGTTCAGAAGAAAAGAAAAATATTTGACAGTTTTATAATACCTAAGTAGGAATTTGAATTTCATATCACAACTCTGTTGTGGTCAAGTCAAGGTCACAATCCATTTCACAAGTCATTTTGAAAACATCTGACGGGGGAACAGTATGGCCACTCCAACTGTCCATAACCGTGGACGCAGCTATTCGAATAGTTTGACACTCTGCACAGATTGTACACTTTCACCACAACATTCGATACATCCATCAGGAACAATCCTGAATTCACCATACTCAGTATGCGGATAATCAATCCTAACCTTTCCATTACACGCCCTAGTATAGGCACCTCTCCTCTGAGTATGGCCTCCCAACCATGACCAACTGTCATCTTGGGTACTGCACAGGTGGACAATCTTCACAAGGTAGCCTCAGCTCAGACCTTGGCCGCAAGGGAACCCATACTAAGGTATATAAATTTCCAGTCAAGCCCTACCCAAATTACGGGTATTGTGGTTATACGATAAAAATTGGAATGGTATCGCATCCAGACAACCATCAGTTTTATAAAGGGCTAAGGCTCATGCCTCAACATTTTCATCATCAAAATCATCTGGTTTTCAAGAACACATGTCAAAACATTTCAGTAGCATGACTCATCATTTTCACCAAGTATTCCCATCTAAAGTTGATCAAGTTTTATACTTAGCACTAGCATCTACAAGTGGGGGTAAATACTAGTGAGGGGCGAGAGCTTGCGTCGTGGCGGCGTCAGGTGGGGTGTTGGGTGAGGCGGTAGGTGGGGCTAGAATTTTAGTCAGCTAGGCCTTTTGGGCCTGTCCGTTTTAGGTCTAGATTTTTTTTGTTTATTTAAAACATTTTTTTTGTTTATTTTGTTTTAAAAACCATTTTGTAAATAGCTTTACATGTTTAAAATATCAACAAAATATAATTTGAATAAAAGAGGAGATGTAATGTAGAAAACAAAATTAGGTTTTAGCGAATAAATATTTTTTAGAAACTAAACATACATGAAGATGTAAAATTTTAATTAGGGTTTTCTCGGGGTGCTACAATTCGACACCACTCACAAGGGATCTTGCCCTCGAGATCCACCTCATGGTACATGGGAGAAGGCTGACGATCTGAATCTTCTCGCTTCATGTAGATCATCGCGACACCACTTACAATATCCTTACTCCAACTTGAAATCGACGGTACCACCAATAAGGGGTTGTTGCTCGCGTCGTTGAGAGAACAATCCGGATAAACAAAGAAAAATGTAGAGGTATAAAAAGATAGGGCCACCTCTAACTTTCGTGAGAAGAGAGAAAAAGTACAACCTAATCCACTTCATGAAGGGAATATGCCATGAGAGGCAATAATAAAGTGGTTATTATGTATATTCCAAGTATATGATAGATGTTTATTTTGCATGCTATAATTGTATTAATACGGAAACGTTAATACATGTGTGTTTAATAAACAAGCAAAAAGTTCCTAGTTATGCCTCTCTCATTAACTAGCTCGTTGATTAACAAGATGATCAAGGTTTTCTGATCATAGACATTGGTTGTTGTTAATAAAGAGGTCACAACATTATTGGAATGGTGTGATGAACATTCATCCGAAGTATAGCATTACGATCAAAGTCATTGAGTTTATATTGCTATAACAACATACGAAGTGATCCAAATCCTTAGACCATGAGATCATCTCAATCACTAACACCGGAAGAGTATCTTGATAGCATCAAACGTCACACCATAACAGGGTGATTATAAAGATGGATTCAGTACTACTAAAGTGTTATGTTGAGGCCCATGGATCGAGAGTTGAATTTGTTCATCCCGATGACGGATAGATATGCTCTGGGCCCTCTCGATGATATCACATTGATTAGCTTGCAAGAAGTGATTTGATCACTAGAATGTTATATCACGGGAACGAGAAAAGAGAACATGTCAGTAATGAGATCAAACTAGGTATGGAGATACCGATGATCGGACATGTAATATATCGCGAAACAAAAGGATTAAGATACTAGCATAAAAGGTTCTCACGATCACAAGAAAGTCATTGTTGAATGTGTGGGAGTCAGTATGGATCTCCAGGTCCCGCTTCTGATTATTGATCTGAGAGGGGTCTCGATCATGTCCACATTATTCGCGAACCATAGGGTGACACACTTAAGAGACATCGACACTTAAGAGACATCGACACTTAAGAATAACAAGCACAGGAATTTATTTCACTAGATACCGAAACTATAGGGTTCGCAGCATAGAAAATAAAATTTTTCCTATGATGGCAACAACTATGGACCAAGATCTATCTACCAGATACAAGCAACAGGTGGATATACATCCATAAAATACATACCTTCAAAGTCTGAATATCATTAATGAGGTTGTACTCGTGGATGATGTAGTCGAACGCTTGCCGATCTCAAGATCGTGATGAAGTCCATCTGGTATAGCCGGTCCAGCACCATCAAGTCTAGCACCGCAAAGCAGTGGCACATCCGTGATCGCACACACGTCCGGGTACCCCAATAACCTCCACACCTTCGCTCCAGCGAAGCAGCGGAAGCAAAAAATCCTTCCAGAAAAAGCCACCAGGAATATGTATCTCGCTGATCCAAGACCATGGAGAAATTCTAAAGGGGGAGAGAGATCCTTCATGAGGAGGTGTGATGTGAGAGGAGAAGAGGGGGCCTTTTATAGGGAGAGGGGGAATCCCAAGGGGCATGGAGCCCATCAATGGTGGCTGCCCCCACCTCTTCCACATTCATGTGGGTCGAGCTCCTACTCAAAATGAAAAGCCTCCACTCCCATAAAAATGCCTCCACTAAAAAATCTACTCACATGCATTAAATTTCCACCAAATTTAATGCAAGCTCTCATTTAAATAAAACTATTTTATTTATTTATTTAGAATTTTGTTAATTACTCTAATTAAAAAACATTCACATAAATCCCCTTACAGCATTTCAATTTCACATGTAGAACCAGTTTCAGCAATTTCAACCGAAACAGTTCTAGTGTCTAGTGAAAGAAATTCCCGTGCTTTCCTTTTTCTTTCTCTGGCATATTATTTGCTCCAAATGGTGTCGGTATCCCTTAAGTGTGTCATACTACGGTTCACTAATAATGTAGACATGATCGAGACCCTCTCCGATCAATAATCAGCAGCGGGACCTGGAGATCCGTACTGACTCCCACACATTCAACGACGACTTCTGTGATCGTGTGAACCTTATACACATGTAACTCAATACCTTTGTCTCGCGATATATTACATGTCCGAGATTCGATCATCGCTATCTCCATACCAAGTTTGATCTCGTTACCGACATGTAGTCTTTTCTCGTTCCCGTGATATAACATTCTAGTGATTAAATTACTTGCTTGCAAGCTAACTAATGTGATATCACCTAGAGGGCCCAGAGTATATCTCTTCGACATCGGGATGGAAAAATTCCACTCTTGATCCATGAGCCTCAACATAACACCTTCGTAGCACTGAACCCATCTTTATACTCACCTTGTTACGGTGCGACGTTTGATGTTATCAAGATACTCTTCTGGTGTTAGTGATTGACATGATCTCATGATCTAAGGACTAAGATTACTTCGTATGATGTTATAGCAATATAAACACAATGACCTTTATCGGAATGCTATACTTCGGATGAATGTTCATCACACCATTCCAATAATGCTGTGACCTTGTTATTAACAACATCCAATGTCCATGATTAGGAAACCTTTGATCATCTTATTAATCAACGAGCTAGTTTATAAGAGAGGCATAACTAGGAACTTCCTTTTTGTTTATTAAACACACATGTATTAATGTTTCCGTATTAATACAATTATAGCATGCAAAATAAACATTTATCATAAATAAGGAATATGATAATAACCACTTTTATTATTGCCTCTCGGGCATATTCCCTTCAGAAACTGGTTTTCGGGTGAAATTGCAGAAAGTGTTTTTGCATGTGAAATGAAATACTAGCAAGGGGTTATATGTGAATGTTTGTCATTAAAGTAATTGACAAAATTCTGAATAAATAAAAGAAGTTTATTTAATGAGAGTTTGCATTAAATTTGGTGGAAATTTAATCGGAATTTGAGTGGGTTTTTTAGTGGAGAAAATTGAAAGGGCTTTTTGTGAGTGGAGTGTCCACCCACATGAATGAAGGAGGGGAGGGGGCAGCCCCCATGGCCGGCGTCCACCCCCTTGGGTGCCCCCTTCCTCCTATAAAATGAACACCCTCCTCTCTTCTCACTCACACCTCCTCGTGAAGGATCTCTCTCCCCCTCTAGTATTTATCCCCCATGGTCTCGGACTAGCAAGATACATGTTCCTGGTGGCTATTTGACAAGAAAGAGTTGTGCTTCCGCTACATCGCTGGAGCGAGGAGGCGGAGGTTGCTCGGTGCCTCGGACGTGTGTGCGAGCACGGATGCGCCGCTGATTTGCGGCGCTAGGACTGCCTCTCGATCTTGAGATCGGCAAGAGATTGACTACATTAACCACGAGTTCAACCTTGTTAAGCTTTGTCGGTATTCAAGGGTATATTCTCTACGGATGTATATCCGCCTGTTGCTTGTATCTAGTAGATAGATCTTGGTACATAGTTGTTCCCATCGTAGGAAATTTTTTGTTTTATATGCTGCGAACCTTACAGTGGTATTAGAGCAGGATCTATGCGTAGATGCTTTGAACGGGTAGTACACATTAGTATGTGGGCGATGATGATCATGTTATTGATTCTTAGTTTTACTTTGGATATTGGTGGCATAGTGGGATGAAGCGGCCCAAACAAACTTTACATGTCCTCGCACATGAGACCTGTTCCACGCTTGACATGCAACTAGTTTTGCATAAGTGGCTAGCGGGTGTCTGTCTCTCCTACTATAGTCAATATCTAATTTGCAAGGAGTTGTCAACAATTTGGTTATCCTCGTTTTGGTTCATGTTCGTAGGTAAGAACGGTTCTATCTTCAAAAGCCCCAAGCCACATAAAACTTGCAATGGATAAATTAGAGGCATCTAGTTTAGATTGTTGCTGGGCTAGTGTCATGATATGGTGATGTTGTAAGTAGAAGTATAAGTCGATACTCTTACAACACACATAACGTGTAAGTTCCATAGACCTTGGCCTTACACATAGAGGTATGATAGCTATCATACCACGATGCACATGATAGAGATCGAGTGCAAGAACCATATCATTTCACTTATTAGCATGTGATGTTTGTTGCATGTTATATTACTTGTTTGGCGCTTTATTAGCATAATAAGATGATCCCTCATTTAGATATCAATATAAAAATGTGTTCTCCCTTAAGTATGCACCGATTATGTTTCGTCGCTCCAAGACATCACGTGATGATTGGGTGTTCTTGGATCCACGATCATATTTCGGGTGTAAGACAGTTACACACGCGAATACTAAGGTTCTTACTTGGAGAGCCTAGCATGTACAGACATGGCCTCAGAACACGAACCGAAAGGTTAAGCATGAGTCATATGGAAGATATGATGCCCATTTGATGCTCGCCTTTGAAGGTACACCAACTCACATGATGATCACACTTGGTCTACTGGATTTGGTTCATGTAATCACCAAAAAGGTACGAGGGATGTCGTTTTTGAGTGGGCCCCCGCTAGGGCAAAATAAATATGTGCTAGAAGCGCCGCTAGGGCCCCCACCACTTGATGATGCCCCTGATGAGGAAAAGAATGTCTTTCGGACTCGTCAGGAGGACCACAACTTAGTTTATTGCGGCATATTGTATGGGCTAGAGCCAGAACTTCGAAAGTGTTTTGAAAACGGCAATGCATTTGATACAATGGGTGAGTTGAAAATGATTTTCGACACACATGCTGCTGTAGAGAATTATAATTCTTTAGAAAAGTTCTTTAGGTGCATGATGGAAGAGAACAGCTCCGTAAGTGAGCATGTACGCAAGATGTCGGGTTACGCCGATAAGCTTGTGTCCTTGGGAATAACGATTCCCATTGACTTAGGAATCCATCGTGTTCTCCAGTCTCTTCCACCTAGCTATAATAGCTTCATGATGAACTATAATATGCAAGGCATGAAGAAGTCTCTTCCCGAGGTTCTGTCAATGCTTAAAACTGCAGAAGTGGAGATCAAGAAGGAACATCAAGTGTTTATGATCAATAAGACCATAGGTTTCAAGAAAGACAAGAAGGGTAAACAGAAGGGAAGGAAGGGCGGCAAGCCAGTTGCCATGCCTGAAAAGAAACCCGAGTTGGCCCTAAGTCTGATACTGAGTGCTATAATTGCAAGGGGACTGGCCACTGGAACCGCAACTGCCCCAAGTATTTTGCAGACAAGAAGGCCGGCAAGGCAAATAAAGGTATATATGATATACATGTTATTGATATGTACTTGACTAGTACTCGCAGTAGCACCTGGGTATTTGATACCGGTTCAGTTGCTAATATTTGTAACTCGAATCAGGGGCTGCGGGACAAGCGACCGCTAGCAAGGGGTGAGGTCAAGATGCGTGTTGGCTATGGATCAAGTGTTGATGTGATCGCCGTCGGAACGCTACCTCTCCACTTACCATCGGGATTAGTTATAAACTTGAATAATTGCTATCTGGTGCCAGCACTAAGCATGAACATTGTACCCGGATCATGTTTGATGAGCAGTGGTTATTCATTTAAATTCGAGAACAATGGTTGTTCTATTTATATGAATGAAATCTTTTATGGTCATGCACCGATGATGAATGGTTTATTTCTGTTGGATCTCGATAATAATGTTACACATATTCATAATGTTGATGCTAAAAGGGTTAAACTTAATGATGATATATCCGCATATATGTGGCACTGCCGTCTAGGTCATATTGGCGTTAAATAGATGAAGAAGCTCCATTCGGATGGACTTTTGGAATCACTTGATTTTGAATCATTTGATACATGTGAGCCATGCCTTATGGGCAAGATGACTAGAACGCCGTTTTCGGTTCAATGGAACGGGCGATAGATTTGTTGGAAATCATACATTCTGATGTGTGTGGTCCAATGAGTGTGTCGGCGCGACATGGATATCGTTATTTTGTAACTTTCATGGATGATTTGAGTAGATACGGTTATATCTACTTGATGAAACACAAGTCTGAAACCTTTGAAAAGTTCAAGGAATTTCAAAGTGAAGTGGAAAATCATCGTAATAGAAAGATCAAATTTCTGCGGTCCGACCGTGGAGGTGAATATCTAAGTTACGAGTTTAGCACTCATTTGAAAGAGTGTGGAATATTTTCACAACTCACACCTGCCGGAGCACCACAGCGAAATGGTGTGTCGGAACATCGTAATCATACTTTATTAGATATGGTTTGATCTATGATGTCTCTAACAGACTTGGCACTGTCATTTTGGGGTTATGCACTAGAAACCGCTGCATTCACTTTAAATCGGGCACCATCTAAATCCGTTGAAAAGACACCGTATGAATTGTGGTTTGGAAACAAACCTAAGTTGTCATTTATTAAAGTTTGGGGATGCGGTGTTTATGTGAAGAAACTTCAACTAGATAAACTCGAACCCAAAGCGGAAAAATGCGTCTTCATAGGATACCCTAAGGAAACTATTGGGTATTCATTCTATCATAGATCCGAGGGCAAGGTTTTTGTTGCCAAGAATGGATCCTTTCTAGAGAAAGAGTTTCTCGCGAAAGGCATGAGTAGTCGGAAGGTAGAACTCGAAGAGGTTGTAGAACCGTCTCTTCATAGTATGGCCAGTAGCATAGCGCCAGAAGTCGTTCTATAGTTTGCTTCACCAAATGAGGAGGGAACTAATGATAATGATCATGAAACTCTGAAAGAGAATACTACCAAACCTCGTAGGTCTAACAGGACGCATGCAGCTCCCGAGCTGTACGGAAATCCTGTTATGAATTTCATGGTTGATGAAATTGATGACCTTGCGACGTATGAAGAAGCGATGATGAGCCTGGATTCCAACAAATGGTTAGAAGCCATGAAATCCGAGATGGAATCCATGTACAAAAACCAGGTTTGGGACTTGGTGGACTTACCTCACGACCGAAAGTCCGTGGAGAATAAATGGATTTTCAAAAGGAAAACTGATGTTGATGGTAATGTAACCGTCTATAAAGCTCGACTTGTCGCAAAGGGGTTTCAAAAAATTCAAGGAGTTGACTACGATGAGACATTTTCTCCCGTAGCGATGCTAAAGTCAGTTAAGATTATGTTAGAAATTGATGCATATTTCGACTATGAGATATGGCAGATGGATGTCAAAACTGCGTTCCTCAATGGAAATATCGAAGAAGAGTTGTATATGATACAAGCAAAGGGTTTTGTCGATTCTAAGGATGCTGACAAGGTATGCAAGCTTCAGCGATCCATCTATGGACTGAAGCAAGCATCCCGGAGTTGGAATCTCCGCTTTGATGAGGTGATCAAAGAGTTTGGATTTGTACAAACTTATGGAGAGGCTTGTATTTACAAGAAAGTGAGTGGGAGCAATGTGGCATTTCTGATATTATATGTGGATGACATATTATTGATCGAAAATGATATAGATCTTTTAAATAGTTTTAAAAGTTATCTAAGCAGCAATTTTTCAATGAAGGACCTAGGTGAAGCGTCATACATATTAGGCATAAAGATCTATAGAGATAGATCAAGGCGCCTCATAGGGTTATCGCAAAGTACATACCTTAATAAGATTTTAAAGAAGTTTAAAATGGACGGAAGTAAGAAGGGGTTCCTACCTATGTTGCAAGGCAAGACATTGAGTAAGACTCAAAGTCCGGCTACGGCAGAAGAAATAGAGATAATGGACAAAGTCCCCTATGCTTCAGCCATAGGCTCTATAATGTACGCCATGGTATGTACAAGACCGGATGTGGAAACCAAGCAATGACAGTGGTGAGCTCTGAAACCACTAGAATCCCCAAGTAATGATTCTAGAGAAACCTTATCATCTGAACCATATAAAGTTAACCAATGGAATCAATCTGGTAAGCGACTAGCATCACCAAAGCTAACCATAAGCAGTAATCCATAACAAACAACCACTTAGTATGCTTAGGTTTCATCAATACATGATCCAAATCATCAGATATTCAATCAATAGAGGGATATGAACCCTAAGCAGAACAAAAACCCTAATTAGGACATAACCACTAGCCAGCAGTAGCTACTACCAACACATAGCATAGGGTGGCCTAGCACAGAGGATACAAGGGGAAGAAGAACAACTTACTGATGGATGTTGCTGTGGGTGAGAAGAAGAAGCAGAGGTCGACGACGAGCACGACGGCACGGGGAGCACCCCCAAGGGGGTGCTGCAACCTATACCACGCCGAGGCAGCGAGCCTCACCACACCTGAAGGAGAGGAACACCAGCAAAGCACACGGCAACAGCAGCGGCGACAACACCAGTACCACCCAAAACTATAGGGCTCGAGATGGAGCTAGTCTGGCCACGGGGGAGCTCCAGATCCAAATTGAATTGGACAGGAAGGTAGAGCATGGTCGACAACATTGCCCTGCACCACGGCAGCGGCCAGGGAGGACCACGGTGGCGAGCAGCGCACGGCGGCGGCGCCATCGACCACGGGGTCGAAGGGAAGAAGAAAGATGAGAACGAGAGAGTGACAGAGAGAGTGGGCTGGATCGGGCCAGGACCCCTTCGGGGTGTCGTTTTGGTTCTGCCCTATTGGGTCACAAGGGCCCAATAAACCAACAGAGGCAGCCCATTTACCTAAAGGCAGTTTTTAATAAATAAGAAAAGACCAAAATGCCCCTCAATTTAAATAAATTCTAGAAAATAAAATAAAAATCTAGAAATTATAAATAAAATATTTTTGGATTCACAATAATCCAAACTATCCAAATAAATTATAAAATAAAATTTTAGATATATAAATTTTATTAAGAATTTTGTTATATATATATTCCTTATGGAATTTTACAAAATTATTGAAAGATGATAAAAATAAATAAAAATCACTTTCATTATATATTAATGTTGTAGTATTTTAGAAAAATACTAAACAAATATTTAATATCAATTTTTGGTATTTAAATGATAATTCTTAAAGGAATTATTAAATAAATCAAATTCAAATAAAAGGAAATAAAATAAAAGAATACAGTATTCAATAAATATTAAAAATTAATATTTATAAATCCTTTATTATTAAAAAGGATTTTTATAATTTAAGTAATGGGGGAGAATACATATAAAGCTAAATAATGCATTACATTACTTTGCATAATCATTTTTCTTCTTTAAATATTGTCCTTACCAGGCAATAATGATGTTTTTGTAGGCATAGAAGCGCAAGGTCCAGTGCAAGCATCAGACTTCACTACCTTGCAATCACAAGGCAAGTTCATCACTTGCTCATATCCTTTGAAGTGTCTTTATCAAAGTATTTGCAAATTGTGTGTTATCATATATACTCCAAAGAAAGAAAATATTATTTTCACAAATAGAGAAATCTTAGATATCATCCTAAGTGATGATATAATGGAGCAATAGAACTTAGGGTTCTATTTGCAACAATAATGAGAAATTTGGGACTTAATAACCCATGACATCAGTGATTCTAGCGCCGTATATCACGCGTTAGCCATGATATTTGGAATGGGACAGAGAAGTCAGCTGTATCTTTTTCCTCTCGCATGTAGCCAGATATGCAGGTCGTGGCTGTTATTCTCGTAGCATGCATATTAATTGGTAAGTCTTAGAGGATATACAGCATATGGGTGGGAACCCTCAACGTCCCACGATATTTCTGGCATCTAACGGTCTGTACAAACCATTGTCGTAATTCAATATGTGGGCGTGGTGTACACCAAGGAGGCATGCGAGGTTGCGAAGGGGCAGTGATTGGCTTGGACCAACTACTGGGCCCCACATCATGGAATTGTGGATGGGAAAGTATGCCCGGTTGTCCAACAAGGAGTTGATCTCTCATGGGTAAAGTAACGCACCTCTGCAGAGTGTAAGAATTGTAACTTGTTACTCCCTGTTCCGGGAAGGAGCTGCGAACACAGCAAGAAAGGAACTCCATGAAAGTTCTGGTCAACCTATGAAGGTTGATGGTCATAGATTTTTATAATAAAATCAATCTTTGAAGAAAGATTTACAAAAACTACATAGTGCCAAGGACTTATAGTCTGGGGTGGTAGTTAGAGCATCAAACTTCCCACCTTGCATATAATGAACTTGTTGGGTAACGCTGTTACTCATCCTTTCCTTTGATCCCTTGCTTAGACTCTGAGGATCTCGAAGACATACCAATGTATGCAGCCGAATGCCAAGAAGATGTGTTCTACGAGGAGCCTGACCTATCAGGAGGTGTTGAAGGAGTGGATTACGAAATCCTCTATGGTGTCGATGATAATGAGTCCAACTAAGTATCCTAGATAGTAGTAACGGACGGAGCCGAGCAGCATAAACTCTATAGAATAAGCTGATGAGCTCAACACCTAGTTGGAGTTCCTACTTTTAAATTCCGCTGAAACACTTTATATTTTAGTTTGTAAGTTGAACCCTTTTGAAGTCTTGAACTTCTGGTATTGTAATAATAATAATGTGTGAATGTTTGTAATATGGACCCGCAATGTTTCTGTTGTACCACTCTGAGGGATGTGATATTTATAGAACGATGTTCTGTGGATGTCATGTCAACGACTATAGTGTACTACACATGCAGTGGTATGCTTGGTCACCGCAGTTGGTATCAGAGCTGATTGCTTTGACCTTAGGTTGGAAACCTAGTAAAGGGTATTACCTGTAGGAGAGTGTAGAAATGATGAAGAATTCTCTAAAAGAAATATAATGGGTATTCAAATGAGAATATTCCGTTATATGTTTTAGTGCGATAATTCTTTGTTATGATGCAATATATTATTGGTTACTAATAAAAATATTTTTCTGATATATAGAGCTATGGCACCAAAGTTTCCAAACCAGACATTGGTAAGGAAAGAGGAGACTCTTGATGATTATCAAGGATCATTCACAGACCAACTTCATCAACTTTTAAAGATTTTCAGTTGTCCAACTAGAATCCCATTGAACACTATAACCTATTATGATGGCCGGATGTTATCCAAGTATCGTGTGAGTATCCAACTTCTAGAGGAGCTTGTATTGTATCACAATTTACCTATAGGAGAAGGTAGGAGTCACTTAGCAGCATATCATGTTGCTGTTGTGGAGGCGATAGCTAATATCCGGGAGCATAAAGCCAAGGAGTTAGAAGGTAGCACATTTTCTGTGATACCTCATGATTCTATAGACTCGGAACCTGTACCGGATCATCTTACTTTAGTTAAGAAGCATCCTAAGTTAGCTTCCAAGTTTATGGATAGATACCAAACATTCGTTGCATCTTTTTATAAGACAATCAAGTGATTGTTGAAGAAAAAATGACATGTTAGAGGATCTAACTGATCCGAAAAGGAGGAAGCAGTTAGCATTCCAGTTGGAGAAGGAAGCAAGTAGTAGTGCAAAACCTATCTTTAAGGATATACCTATAGATCCTGAATCTTTTACACCATATCCTTATTCACCAAGGCCAAAACCTATATATGATCCTATTGTGGATATGAGGTATGCAGTACCACAGGGTTCAGAGGATGGTTCTGAATCAAAACTTCCTATTGAGAATTCTAATGGTTGGAGGATGGGATCATAAAGGATCTCATGAACACTAGATGTCCATAGACGGTTCTGACAGAAATGTTGGACAATCTAGCTGGATGGGTGCAAGAATTAACCCTAGTAACAGTAGTAGAAATGCCATGTTCATAGATAATCAGGATGAAGAAGAAGATCCTGAGGAGAGAGTGTTTGAATCATCAACATCTTCTCAGAGCCTAGGGAATATACATTATCCGGTGTTTAACTATCTTTCCCAAAGGAGGACCTAGGATCAGCGGGATCTGCGTATCCTGTTGACAACTCAAGGAATGAAGCTCAGGAGATGCAAGTGGGAGATAATGTTGAATATGTTTCTGAAGACTTTTCAGTTGAGCTGGAGGGAGTCAATGTGCTCAGGTTGGGTAATGACTCAAGTCCTGACACTTGAATCGAGTATGTATGTTCCTTCGGAAGGCCATTTGTTCCACAAGCGTATGACACGTCATCATGGTTGGACATTAGTCATGTATGATGAGCGTAGTTACTACTAGAAGTAGGCAACTATTTAGAGGTATCAAGTACCATGTATTGTAATCCAAGAAATAAGATAGTTAGATAAATAAGGTAGTGTTGTGATTATACCTATATGGTATATGTTGTAATGACTTTGTATTATTATGATATTGTAATGTATAATATGTAAAATGCATATTTGGATCTTCATTGTGTAACTAGTTCTGTGCGTAAAGTCGAGCTCAGAACACATGTGCATGATGTAATTATGAGTATTTGCTTTATGTGCAGGACTAGAGGGTCATGGATACGGGTGTAGAAACCAAAGCTGAACAGCAACGGATGGAACGTGAGGCCAAAGAGAAGGCCGATGCAGATGCAGCAAATCAGGGAACATTACCACCACCAATGAGGTCGTTAATGGAGCAGAACTTTATGCAATGTATGCAAATGATGCAAGAGACCCAGAACAAGTTCATGGAGGAGTTGCTGGGACGAGCAAATCAGAGGGCACCTGAAGGTGGAGGAGTAAGTCTTTCTGACTTCCAGAATGCAAGGCCGTTACCTTTTGCATCAGCTCTTGAACCAATGGATGCAGAAGATTGGCTAGCAGATACAGAACGAAAACTGAAGACTGTAGGTTGCAATGATGAGGAGAAATTGAGGTATGCAACTCATCTTCTGATTGGACCTGCAACATCATGGTGGGAAAATCAGTTAGTTATGCAACAGCCAGGAAGGGAGTACACCTGGGAAGAGTTTAAGCAGAGATTCCATGAATATCATGTTCCGGAGAGTGTTATGGAACTGAAGCGGAGAGAATTTGAGGAGATTCAGCAGGGATATACTAGTGTCATGAAGTATATCCGGGAGTTTAGTCAACTGTCTCGTTATGCAGAGGAGGATGTTAACACAGAAGAGAAGCGGAAGAAGCGTTTCCTGCGTGGGTTAAATCCATTTGTGAGGATGTAGTTAAGGTTGGCTAATAAGAAAACTTATCATCAGTTGCTGGATGCAGCTATTACTTTCGAAGATGACTACAAGAATGTCCAAGAGGATAGGAGGAAGAGAGCCAAGAAGGAAACCAAGAGGATTCAGGCAAGTAAACCTAAACCCAATCTGGAGTTCAAACCCCGGAACAAGGCCTATGGTAACAATAACAATAACAAGGGAAGTGGTGGAAATCAATCCAATCCTAGAAGGAATGTTATTTGTAACAACTGTGGAATTCCAGGGCATTTCCAGAGGGAATGCAAAAAGCCTATAGTGATCTGTTACAGTTGTGGTCAGAAGGGGCATATCAAGCCCGATTGTCCGAGCAAACCACCAGGAGGTTGGCCTACCAAGGGAGGAGGACATGCCAGTGGAGGAAATGGACAACCCAATCGAGGAGGAAATAATGTCAAGAACAACAATGGCAAGAGGAACAGACCTACCGGGAAGCTGAATTGCGCAACCCTAGAGGAGGTGGATAATTCGGAGCATGCAGTAATAGGTACGCTTAATATCCTTACCAATCCCGGAAAAGTTATATTTGATACTGGTGCAACTACTTCATTCATTTCTCAAGAATTCTGTGATAAATTCGGGATTAGAAGGGCAACGTTAGAAAACCCTATGACCATAGTTACGGCAGGGGGAAATGTGATTGTACGCCACATTAAACAGGATCAGGTTATCTCGATCTATGGTTGTACATACTTTGCAGACTTTATGTGATTCCTTTGAAGGTAATTGCAGTAGTGCTGGGGATGGACTGGATGATGGAACATGGGGCTCAGATAAATTGTGAAGAGAAAACTGTCTCAATCAAAACTCCAAGTGGAGCAAGGATAGTTTAACAAGCAGATAAGCACAACAATATCATGGTGGATCTGCATTTGAACTCAATGAAAGAGGTCAAATTGGAAGATATTCATGTAGTAAAATAATTTCAAGGTGTTTTTCCAGCAGAACTACCTGGAATGCCACCAGATCAGGAGATAGATTTCACTATTGATCTAATTCCCGGTACAACACCAATAGCTCAAGCACCATATAAGATGGGACCAATAGAATTAAAAGAACTCAAAGAGCAAATTGATGAGTTAGTCAGAAAAGGGTTTATTCAGGAAAGTGTATCCCCATGGGGAACACCAGTAATCTTTGTGGATAAAAGGGATGGTGGAATAAGGATGTGTGGAGACTACAGAAATCTGAACAATGTTACCATAAAGAATAAGTATCCTTTACCAAGGATTCAAGATTTGTTTGATCAAGTGAAAGGATCCGGAGTATTTTCAAAGATCGACCTAAGATCTGGATACCATCAAATAAAAATCAAGCCTGAAGATGTTCCAAAGACAATTTGTCTCAAGATATGGACACCATGAGTATCTAGTAGTACCATTTGGTTTGACCAATGCACCAGAAAAATTCATGAATCTGATGAACAAAATCTTCATGCCATATTCGGATAAGTTCGTCATAGTATTCATTGATGATATTCTGATATATTCCAAGGATAAGGAAGAGCATGTTGATCATTTAAGAATAGCATTGTAGACTTTAAGGGAACATAAACTTTATGCTAAGTTCAGTAAATGTGAAGTTTGGCTAGATGAGGTAGAATTCCTCGGCCATGTGATCAGTAAAGATGGAATTGCTGTAAATCCATCTAAAGTCCAGTCAGTACTAGAGTGGACTACACCAACCAATGTGAAACAAATTCGAGGTTTCATGGGGATGGCTGGTTATTATTAGATATTCATTGAAGGTTTCTCCAAAATAGCTGGACCAATGACCAAATTGTTAAGAAAGAATACACCATTCAATTGGGATGAGAAGTGTGAAGCAAGTTTTCAGGAGTTGAAGACCAGGTTAACCATAGCTCCAATCTTAGCAGTTCTAGAAACAGGGAAAGACTTTATAGTATATTGTGATGCATCTAAAGAAGGTTTGGGTTGTGTGTTAATGCAATATCGGAAAGTGATTGCTTATGGTTCAAGGAAACTGAAACCACATGAAGTCAACTATCCAACTCATGATTTAAAGTTAGCAGCAGTAGTCTTTGCGCTGAAAGGATGGAGGAATTTTCTTTATGGAGCCAGATGTGAGTTTTACACTGACCATAAAAGTCTTAAATATTTCTTTAGTCAAAAGGAGTTGAATATGAGACAGAAATGTTGGTTGGAATTAATCAAAGATTATGATTTAACAATCAACTATACTCCAGGAAAAGCAAATGTTGTAGTAGATGCTTTAAGCAGAAAGAGTGCAGACATTCAGTCTAACAATCGGGATATACCAAAAGAGTTACAAATGGACTTGGAAAGATTAGAGTTTCAATTCATTAGAACAGAGGTTCTTGGAGGATTAGCTACTATGCAGGTAGTTTCAGAGAAGGACAATGATCTTAAGCACGAAATTTTTAGACATCAGGCAGAAGATCCTTTCATTGCTGAGGAAATTTGGAGGATATCTCAAGGGCAAAAATCAGTTTTTCACCTTGGATATTATGAGTCTTTGTGGTTCCAAGATCGTCTTTGTGTTCCAGATGTGACTGAGATTCGAGATGTCATACTCAGAGAAGCACATGAAACACCATATTCTATACATCCAGGAAGTACTAAGATGTATATGTACTAGAAAGAACTATTCTGGTGGAATAACATGAAAAGGGACATTGCTAAATATGTATCAGGATGCAATACTTGCCAAAGGGTGAAGGCTGAACATCAAAGTTCAGCAGGACCATTGCAACCTTTGGAAATTCCCGAATGGAAGTGGGAGGAAATAGGTATGGACTTCATCACAGGATTGCCCATGACACCTAAACGGAAGGATATGATATGGTAAATTGTGGATAGACTCAATAAAAGTGCACATTTTATTCCGGTAAATCAGAAAGAAAATGCCGAGAAGTTAGTAGAATTTTACATCAAAGAGATAGTAAGTAAGCATGGAGTGCCCAAAAAGATCGTAACTGATAGGGGATCCGTGTTTACTTCAGCATTTTGGAAGCAATTACATGAAGCACTTGGTTCCAAATTAGATTTCAGCAGAGCTTATCATCCAGAGACAGGGGGTCAAATAGAAAGAACAAATCAGATACTAGAAGACATGTTAAGGGATTGTGCAATAGATTTTGGAGGTACATGGGAAGATCATCTACCATTGGCAGAATTTTCGTACAATAATAGCTATCAGAGTAGTCTGAAGGAAGCTCCATATCAGGTTCTGTATGGAAGGAAGTGTAGATCACCAATATGTTGGTATGAGCCTAGAAGCAGCAAAGAATTTGCGGCAGACTATATCCAGGAAAAACAAGATATCATTGATAAGATCAAGGATAGACTGAAAATATCTCAGAGTAGGCAGAAAAGTTATGCTGATCAAAGTCGAAGATCATGGCATACAGAAGTGGGAGACATGGTATATTTGAAAGTAAGTCCAATGAAAGGGGTTAAAAGGTTTGAAGTTAAAGGAAAATTGAGTCCAAGATATATCGGGCCATTCAAGATACTGAGTCAGAATAGAAATATAGCTTATGCTTTAGAGCTACCATCAAGATTGGCTCAAGTGCATAATGTTTTCCATGTGTCACAACTTCGTAAATGTTTGAAAGTTCTGGATGATGCAATCACACATCAAGAGATAGAACTACAAGCAGACTTTGACATGGTTATACCCTGCGGGTACACGACCTCAGCATACCTAGTCTAGCCCAAGGAAGGCCCACGACAAATATACGCCGGCCCATGAAGACTTTCGGGTGGCTAAGGCCCATGACGCCTTCGGATCCTTGGAGAGCAAGACTAGAGTAGATTGAAAATTCAAAGGGGTAAACCCTAAAACCTGTAACCGACTTAATTTGTGCCTGGGACCTGCCTAACTCTATATAATGGCTTGGAGGGCACGGCGAGGAGGGCACCTCATACCACCGCATACACACCTCCACGCCAGATTGCATCTGCGCACCCCTGTACTTTTCGGTTCCGCCGTAATCAAGAGCAGACAAGCAGGAGTAGGGTTTTCCCTCCGGGGGCCTGAACCTGGGTAAACCTCGTGTCCACGTGTTGCTTGTTTGTTAACCGTTCCGCGATCTCTAGCATCCCCATCTTCTCCAAAACCCAAGTCCATAACAATGGGCATTGACGAGATTTAACCTCGTCAATTGGCGCCGTCTATGGGAACTGGGGACATTGATTGTGCGATCGTGACGGTTCCAACCCGAGCGATCTACAACTCCGCGGCGACGGGGAGTCATCTCCTCTTCGGCGCCTTCAACTTCACCGCCCACTCACCGGCCACCATGAAGGACTTCGATCCCGTAGGCGACGGACTTGAGATCCTGTTCGGGAGCTTCTGCTTCCAGGTGGGGCAGACTGGCACCCTCCGCCTTCCAGAGCGGGTGCCCCTGCCATCGATCAGACCCGCTTCATGGGCTCCACACCCTGTGCTACGCACATCACCATCGATAGACGAGTCCTATGACAGCAGCAGCTGCAACTCAGATCTGTGTGATCCACCATCGGACGAAGTGACCTACGGTTCCAGATCCGAAAGCTGCGGCAGCAGCCAACCTATCTACGAGCGCTACCAGTGCGTCGCGGTCATCCAGGATCAGGAACACAATCCGCCACCCAACCCGCAGGGTAGAAACGGTGGCAACAGAAGAAGCCAGTATCCCACCCAACGGGGACAATAATGATCAGGTCATCCACCTCAACAAGGAGGGATGGGCCTAAGCACGCGAAGCCGTAGCAGGCAATAAGATCCTGCGCGCCGATGCCTCACGGGACCTGCTGATGGCATACCACATGCTCCTCATCGAGGAGCACCTGAAGCAGATCAAGATGAAGGAAGTGCTTGACAAGCGCAAGCAGGCAGCCTTGGAGTCCAGTGCGCGACGAGCTGCGCTCTCCGCCATGGGCATCGGCTCCAGCTCGCATGGCAACAACAGCCACAAGCACCGTTCTCGTAGGGAGAACATGGACCCTAAGGAGCGTCGCGACGTGACTCGGGCCCTCAGTCCTTCATGGAGATGGACGCCGACGGCAACGTCATCCCGAAGATGCCGCAAGCTGCGATCATGGCGGCCACTGCGTACCTCGCGTCTCACCCACCTCTGAAGGGGGACCCGAAAAGGGCCATGCACAAGTCCGCGCTTACCGGACTCGAACTCGTTGGAGCTGCGCTCCACGGAGAAGCTCGTGCGGAGCCAAAGAAGAAGGCTGCGGTCAGATTCAACCGCAGTCCCACACCTTCATCCGAAGATGAAGAGCACGACCTTCCTCGAAGGCACAAGAGCTCGCGTCATCGCAGCCGCGATTATGACGCCCGAAGCGAGCTCACCCAGCGCAAAATCGACAAGGTGCGTGCTAAGCGCGCATGCTCGTCTGAATCCGAGATGGATGAAGACGAAGGAGAAATCTGTGGAGCACGAGGCTTCAGCAGATCTATTCGACGGACAAGGATGCCATGAAACTTCAAGCTTCCTTCGGACACTCCGAAGTTTGATGGCACACAAGATCCCAAGGCGTGGCTCAGCGACCACTTATCGTCCGTCAAGCTGCACGGTGGAAGTAGGGAAACCGCCATGCAATGCCTTCAGCTGCAGCTGACAGGCGCAACTCATATCTGGCTTAGCAGTCTATCCTCAGGATCCATCCGAAGCTGGGAGGAGCTGGCGTACAGTTTCGTCCGAAACTTCAAGGGAACCAGCAAGAGGCCTGCTTCAATCGAGGAGCTGCAGGCCTGCACTCAACGAACGGGCGAATCCATTTGCTTGTACACACTGCGCTGGTCCAACACCAAGAACTCCGCGGCGCACATCTCTGAGGAGAGGGCTATCGACGCCTTCAAGGATGGCGTCAAACGCCAGGACTTCAAAGAAGAACTTGGGCGCATCAAGCCCAAGACACTTGACCACCTCATGGACATCGCCAACATGTGGGCCGATGGCGAGGACTTCGTCCACCGAGCGCACTCGAAGGAAGAAGACGACTACGGCCGGCGACGTGAACGCCGTAGCAAGATAAGATCGTGTGTCTACGACGATCGCGATGGACCCGACATGGTCGCGGCTGGCTACGCCGACCGTCCCAGTGATGGAAACCGCAACTTCCGCGATGGAGGACGCACAGCGCAGTCATGGCAGCGCCGCGGCCGCGACGACGGACCGTCAGCATACAAAAACTGTCGGGTCCATGCACCATCCACTTTTACATCGACAAGCAGGATGGTAAGAAGAAGGCGAGCCACATGCTCAAGGACTGCCGTGAGTTCCAAAAACACAGCGAGAGCATGGCTCAGATAAGGTAACAGGCCCCGAACCCTGGATACGGGAACGCACCCGCACCTAGTGAGATCGCACATGGAGCTCCTCCACCACCACCCACGGGAGGCCCGAACCACCCAATCGCGCTTGCGCAGAATAACGGTGGGCACGGGTATCCCCCACCGAAAGGAGCGCTGATGATCAAAAAAGGGCACCCAACGAACAGGGTGCAGAAGAAAATCACCCGTCAGATCAACCTGGCCGTGATAGCACCACCCGCCATCCCTGAGTACCTCAGCGGATCGGAGTCCTGCATCACGTTCAGTCGTTCGGATCAGCCTTGCCAGGTCCCTCGCCCAGGTCATGTTGCCCTGGTGCTTGAGGCACAGATCGGAGGGTTCGAGATGAGCCGCGTCTTCATGGACGGCGGCAGCGGCATCAACCTGATGTTCGCCAGCACCCTAGCGGCAATGCGGATCCCGATGTGCATCCTGGAACAGTTAGACAGAACGTTCCATGGCATCGTCCCAGGGAAATGCATATTCCCCTTGGGAAAGATATGGCTCGACGTCATCTTCGGCAAGCCGGACAACTTCCGATGCAAGCGACTCGAGTTCGAAGTGGTGGACTGGCCATCACAATACCATGCCATCCTCGGGCACGTGGCATTCGCACGATTCCTGGCAGTACCGCACTACGCGTACCTGCTACTCAAGATGCCAGGACCCAGGGGCGTCATCACGGTCCACGGGAGCTTCACCCGATCGGACCACTGCGATAGGGACTTCAACAGAATCTCCCAGTCATTCGGCATGCAGGAGGAGCTCGTAAGACTCCACGAGGTGACGGACAACGGGGCACCCCCTGTCGCAAGACAGAACTCACCAGACATGTCCTTCGACTCCACCATCAACACAAAGAAGGTGCAAGTCCACCCGACGGACGCCTCCAAGACGGCGCTGATCGCCAACGATCTCAGCCCCACATAGGAAAGTGTGCTCATCGAATTCCTCCGTGAGCGCTGGGAAATCATCGCTTGGTGTCCTTCGGACATGCCAGGAGTTCCCAGGGAATTCGCCGAGCACACACTCAACATCTTTCCAGACGCCAAGCCCGTCAAATAGTCTATCCGACGATTGTCCGAACCTCGGGCCGAAGCCATAGGAGTCGAAGTCAACAGACTACTCGCGACAAACTTCATCAGGGAGATCAAGGAGAGCGAGTGGCTCGCCAATACCGTGATGGTCCCCAAAAAGGACACGGACATCCTGCGGATGTGCGTGGACTTCACATCGCTGAACAAGCACTACCCGAAGGAGCATTTCCCTCTCCCTCGGATCGATCAGATCATCGATTCGACTGCAGGATGCAAAAAACTCTCCTTCCTTGATGCCTACTCAGGCTACAACCAGATAAGATTAAAGGTCGAAGATCAGGAGAAAACGGCGTTCATCACGCCGTTCGGAGTATTCTGCTACAACACAATGCCTTTCGGGCTGAAGAACGCTGGCGCCACGTACCAACGGTGCATGCAGGCATGCCTGAAGGACCAGATCGGCCACAATATCCAAGTCTATGTCGACGACATAGTCATCAAAACTAGGGAGGCAAGAACGCTCATCGACGATCTCCGCGAGACGTTCGATAATCTCGACCGCTACAAGATCAAGCTCAACCCTGAAAAGTGCGCCTTTGGTGTCCCATCTCGCCAGCTGCTCGGCTACTTCATCTCCCAACGAGGGATCGAGGAGAACCCGAAGAAAATCCGGGCCATAATGGCCATGGAAAAACCGAAGAATCTTAAGGGCATCCAGCACCTTGCTGGGCGAATCACGACATTGAGCAGGTTCATCAGTCGCATGGGCGAAAAGGCTCTGCCGTTCTACCAGCTGCTACGCAAAGCAGACAAATTCGAGTGGACGCCTGAAGCGGACGACGCATTCGAAGATCTGAAGCGGCTGCTCTCTACCTCGCCGGTCCTGGTCAGGCCAAAGGAACGCGAGCCTTTACTGCTGTACATAGCAACCACACACAAGGTGGTAAGCACCGTACTGGTGGTTGAGCGACCTGAAGAGGGCAAAACCCATGGGGTCCAATGCCCAATCTACTACCTCAGCGAGGTATTGACGCCGACAAAGCAGAGGTACCCTCACTACCAGAAACTCGCCTACAGCGTGTTCATGACGGCTCGTCGACTGAGCCACTACTTCAAGGAGCACCAGGTGATGGTCATCAACGAAGCACCCCTGAACAGCATCTTGAACAATCCGGAGGCCACAGGACGCGTGGCCCTGTGGGGCATCGAGCTGTCACCTCTAGACATAGTCTATGAGAAGCGCCATGCAATCAAGTCTCAGGTCCTTCCGGACTTCCTCGTCCACTGGATGGAACTGCAGCTGCCAGACACGCAGAACATGACACAGTCATGGACGATGCACTTCGACGGCTCCAAGCGCGAAGCCGGAGCAGGATCCGGGGTCATACTGATCCTCCCCGCAGGGCGACAAGATGAAGTATGTCCTCCGGATGAAGTTTCGGGCTTCCAACAACGAAGCCGAATACGAGGCCCTCATCCACGGCATGCGGATGGCCAAGATCTGCGGCGCAACGCGCCTCGTCATCTACGGTGACTCCAACCTCGTCGTCCAGCAGACGATGAACGAGTGCGATGCGCATGCCGCCAACATGATCGCGTACCGTGCACTCTACAACGCACTCGAAGGAGACTTCGACGGCTGCGAGCTTCGGCACGTCGGGAGAGAAAGCAACGAAGAGGCCTATAGACTCGCCAACATTGGCTCCACCTGCGCACGGGTGCCACCAGGTGTGTTCCTCGAACAGATCTGCGTGCCATCCATCAAACGGAAATTCCCAAAGGGATCACCCGAAGAAGCAGAACACTCGGGGGCTGCGCTACCCGAAGGACAGGAAGGACCCGAAAATCTAGACACAGAGGTTGCTGTGGTCAACCTGATGCAGGTCATGGCAGTCGAAGAAACTTGGACGTGGCCATACCTCCGGTACTTGATAGATGGAGAACTGTCTGATAGCCCGACAGATGCCCGACGCATATCTCGCCGGTCCAAGGCCTTCACCATCATCAATGGCGAGCTTTAAAAGCGCATCATTTAGGGTGTACTACAAAGGTGTGTCACCATCGGCGACGGAAAAACCATCCTCCATGACATCCATGAGGGTATCTGCGGCCATCATGCAGGCAGTCGCTCCCTTGTCGCCAAAGCTCTACGAGCTGGATTCTACTGGCCAACGGCCATGAACGACGCCAAGGACATCGTCCGAAGATGCAACGGGTGCCAAAGGTTCGCCGATAAACCACATGCACCCGGATCAGAACTCAGGCCCATACCTTTGGCCTGGCCCTTCGCCCAATGGGGCCTCGACATGATCGGCAAGCTGCCAAGGTCCTCAAAAGGAGGTCACGTCTACCTCCTGGTCGCAGTCGACAAATTCACCAAGTGGATTGAGGCCATGCTGGTCACTAACCAAAAGGGCAAAACTGCAGTCAAGTTCTTTGAATCCATTGTCTACATGTTTGGCGTGCCGCACAACATCATCACCGACAATGGGTCGAAATTCATCTCCAAAGAATTCCAGGACTTCTGCGAAGGCCTCGGAATTAACATCACATATGCCTCCGTGGCACACCCACAAACAAACGGGTAGGTCGAGAAGGACAACGGCCTCATCGGTGCTGGCATCAAGAAGCGCCTAATGAGCCCACTCGAGCGACTTGCGGGTGCCTGGACGCAAGAGCTACCTTCGGTCCTGTGGAGCCTGCGCACAACGCCAAATAGCTCAACTGGCTACACGCCTTTCTTCATGGTGCATGGAGCCAAAGCCGTACTACCAGCAGAAGTATGCCACAAGGCCCCACGGGTAGTCGCTTACAGCGAAGCCGAATCAACGGCTGCACTCGAAGACGCCGTCGATACACTCGACAAGGCGCGCGACATAGAAGCAGCTCGATCCGCGGTCTACCAACAGAGTCTCCGCAACTACCATAGCCGACGTCTGCGCCCAAGATCCTTCGTCCAAGGAGACCTAGTGCTGCGACTCAAGCAAGAGCGACCGAAGAAATTCGACTCACCATGGGAAGGACCCTACATCATCACTAAAGTCATCCCAGGTGGCGCCTATCGCCTTAAGCACGTGGAATCTGGAGTCGCATACTCCAACCCATGGAACATCGCACAGATGCGATGATTCTACCCCTAGATACCTCCCTCTTTTACTTTCAATAAGGCTATTCAGCCAAGGCTACTCAGCCGAATAATGTACCTCCTCCATTACGATATGAATAAAGCTAAGTGTCTCGCCCCAAAAAAAATTTACTGTTCGCATTTTACTTCATGCTACAAACGCACTCGGGGGCTCCCCCCACCTCACGACTTCGTCGACCGAGGATAACACGTGTACACCTGAGTAGCTGACCACGTCAGGCTAACGAAAAGGGCACGTATACAAACACAACACTATGTGCTAAACAGCAACACAACCTTTACAACGAAGGGCAGAACACGCCCAGTCAAATAAATACAAATTTTACATCTATCTTTTTTATAGGTCCTACCTATTCTGACGAATAACCCGAGCACGTTGCTCAAACAGATCTACGATTTGTTCGGCATACTGCCTTACAGCCGCATAATGCGGACACATATCCCACTCGCCACCATCTGGCCGAAGAGGCGGCCCAGCCGCTACAACAGACAAATCTACATCAGGACGATGTAACTGCACAAGGGAGAGCACGGCCTTCACCCCTGTGACGAGCTGATGCCGCACCAGTTCCCTGA
Source organism: Avena insularis (assembly GCA_023614405.1). NCBI lineage: Eukaryota > Viridiplantae > Streptophyta > Magnoliopsida > Poales > Poaceae > Avena > Avena insularis. Next base: position 202,395,209 of record CM042685.1, read on the forward strand.
CACGATGCACACTCCGAAACTTCGACAGCAGGCCAGAGAGAGTTGACGACGCATCATCCAGCAGAAACATTACATGCAGAACCGACGCCAGCGAAGACTTCACTTGACGCAGCACCCGTGATACCTGGTGGACATGATCCTGCACTGTCGCAAGGACCATGGCACGATCACGGTTCATCCATAAGAACCCGCCGGCCTCCATGTCCTGCTGAGTCAAGCAGTTGATCCGAACAGCAACACGCTCCTTTTCCTCCCTCGGAGCAAGGTTAGCACCTGCAATACTTGCAAAGAGTAAGGTAAAAGGCCAACAGGCGCATCCGAATTAATGGGCAACAGCTCAAAAAACTCACACTCAAGCTGTTCGGACAAACGAAGCAACTCCGCCATCAAGTACTCCTCTCTGGCAGTGCCCCGATCCGCCTTGGATTTCCAAACATCAGTGTGGCCACACACCCCAAGCAACTCTTTATCAAGGCTACGGATGCGGTCTCGAAGAAACACAAGCTGCAACGCACCATCCAGGGATGGCCGCAGCTGCGCCGCAGACGAAGTGTCAACGAGATCTTCACCCGAAGGCCCCTAGAGTAAAAGAAGACAAGGATATGAACAAGCAAATGAAGGAGCACAACACTCGAAAATTCATTACGTACAGCAAAACCCACTACATGGCACAAGGATTGTTTATCGAACTAATTACAACAAAAGAAGCTAAAACTATCCTACCACTACAAAGCCTACAAAGCTGCATCCTGAGTAGCTTCGGAGCCGGACTGCCTCGCCTTGGCCTCCCCCTGTTGCCTCAGCGCGTACTCGACCAACAGGTCAATCAACTTCGGCCCATAACGCTTACAGCGAGCAGCATAGATGGCGAAGGCTACCTCGGATCCGTCAGCAGCCATCGGCATCCGGGAGGTGATCTAAGGAAGATCCAGCTCAGCTCCAGACGCCAAGGCGATGGCCAGCCCGACAGATGCGCCGATGCCTTTCTGCTTGCGCTTGTACGCTGCAGGTATCCGCCAAGGCATCGACATCTTGAGGCCACGCCCTTGGGGACGAGCTCCTTGTAAAGCGCCCAAGGACCTCCTTGGCCTTGGCAAGCGAGTCGACAGCAATCTTGCGGCAGGATCATCCAGAGCACTTCCGTGCTCCAGAGCACCGCGATCAAACTCGATGCCCGCGGCATCTAAAGAAACAAAGGAAGAAGCATAAATAAAATCACTACAAGGAAAGACAAGGAAGCCGAAAGGGGAAGGCGGAGAAACTCACCTGAAACAGCCTTGGCAGCTGCCATCAGCTTGCCGGATACCTCTTTCTCGCGTGAAGCCGTGGCGGTGGCGAGCTACTCCTCGCGGTCCGTAGCCTCCTGCTGCAGGCGCTCCTTGGCCTCGGCCGCGTTGGCTAGCTCCAGCTCGAGGCGCTCCTTCGCACCAATGGCGACCTCGGCCTTCGTCTCCACTTGCCCATGGCTCTTTTCGAGAGCATCAAGCTCACCGAGAGAGGTATTGTGGTCCTCTGCAGTCAGCAAAATACCTATCAGATCGAAGGACAAAGAAACACAAGAGGAAGAAAAAGATCAACACATATACAGACCTTGAAGCTATTTGAAGCTGGCCTCCAATGCCAGGTGCTGCTACACCAGCTGGTTGGCGCCTTGCACAAATGGCTGCAAAAGGAACTACTCGTCAAAAGAACGGCTCGGGGGCTACGCCCAAAAGAACGAGCAGAAGAAAGTTACACACACGAAAAACGCTCGGGGGCTCCCCTCGAGACAAGAACCAAAAAACAAGGATCAGCAGATCATCCGAAAAGGCTCGGGGGCTCCCCCTGCAGCAGAAAACAAAAAATTACTAACGTGGTTAGACGGCGACTCCGAAGGTCCGCTCGCAGTCTTCTGAGGGACAACCACCCGATCCTCCTGCAGAGATGGGTTCGGATCAGCGCCCTCAGAGGTGGCCACCGTCTGAGGAGGAGGAGGAACAAGCTTCGACTCCCCCACCATCTCCCGAGCGCCATCACTGGAGGAGCTGTCAGAGGAGTGGCTACAAAAGGAAAAATCAACAAAGCTCAAAAGCAAAAAGTGAAGAGAAAGCAAAAAAGGAATGAGGAAACTTATGAGTCAAGATAGCTTAAGTCAAAAACAGGAGGGGTCTTGATGCCTTTCTTCTCCTCTTTCTTCTCTTCCTTCTTTTCTTCCTTCTTCCGCTTCGCCGGCGGGTGCGGTGCCACAGCCCGCACGGGAACGGCAGGAATTGGAGAAGAAGAGCCCCCATGGTCCCCGCTGTGACGTTCAAGGCTTAGCGTATTCCTAGGCGTTGGAGGAGTTGAAGCATCCGACGATTTGCTGGAGCTCCTCGTCCGCTTGCGGGTGTGATCCTCGATCGACTCGTTGGCCTCTTCAGCCGGAGATCGCGCCGACGGTAGCTCGGACATGGAGTCCACCACATGATTGTCTGGAGCATCCGGGAATACTTCGGGCAATGGAGGCGACATGCCTGGCACCTTGAATTTCTGCGCAAAAAGATAGCAAAAATTTCAGCACTACGCGCACATCCCAGTTCTACACCTGCGGAACCGGATGAGAAGCAGAGAACGGAGAAGTCATCGACTTCCTGGAAGATCCTCTCCATCCTTGTACTTCAGCAGTGGACGAAGGATCCCGTCGAGATCACCCGAGGAGAATTCCTTGGCCGAAACCCTAGTCAGATCACGGCGACCCAAATAAAGGAACATTGGGTGCGCCCTGGCCTGGAGCGGCTGCACCCGACGTCTGAGAAAAGTGCGGATGATGTACCACCATTCACCTCCTTATCAGGAGTCAGTTGAAGATCCTCCACCCGACGATAGAGCCCTTCAATCTCCGCCACCTCGCCATCGAAGATCTGGTTTTTCTAGGACCTTTTTGGCTCGATTTTCTGGGAGGGGTCAAAAGGAGCAAGCCCAAAATGCTGCTCAATCACCGTGGAGTCGCGGATGTAAAACCATCGCCACCGCCAGTACTGGATAGATTCGGACATAAAAAAGGAGAAGAAAAGAATATTGGATTTGAGGGAGATGATGCAACCCCCAATGGGATAAACACCATCGAAACCAGATTGCCTCTTCACGGAATAGAGTTTCTGGAAGAGGGCAAAGTGTGGCTCGACACCGAGCCAGCACTCGCAGAAAGTGATGAAACAGGAGATATGAAGAAGAGAGTTGGGAGAAAGATGATGCAGCTGGATACCATAAAGAAAAAGCAATCCACGAAGGAAATCGTGGACTGGAAAGGAAAAGCCCCGAAGAACAAAAGAGAGGAATATAACCCGAAACCCAGCGGGGGGACGGGGAATTACCTCATTGCCAGGGAGTTTGACGGCCTCCCTATCCTGCAGGATCAAGCCCCGCTCACGGAGGTTGCGGAGATCACTCTCACGCGTCTCCGATTGCTGCCAGCCACCGTCGGTGACACGGACAGCGGCATAACCCTTCTTGCCGCCAGCAGTGCTGGTACCAACTGCAGAGGAGGACTTATTCGGCTTCCCCATTGCGGTGCGGCGGTGCCGGCGGAGAGCACACAGGATCAAGGAAGGAAATGCTCAAGGAAATTCCAGCGCGCAGCAAGAAAGCTCAGGGAAGATCGAAGCAGTGAAACAAGAATGGATGCGGTGAAAACAAATTAACTTTTCCCCAATGATTATAAGGACGAAGACGACGCACGATGACCGTCCATCGGGAAGACCTAGAGCCAACTGCAAGATCTGCCGTCCACGTGTCAGCACAACAATGAACCGTCGCTCACACGCCGTCCACTACGCGCAGAAATCGAGGCGACGCCGTAATTATCTCCACGCCGCGCGTGACAGGTCAACTCAAAGTCAGAAGGTGTGACCCATGTTCGTCCAGTCACGTCATCTCTGGCGCCGCAGACGCTTGAGGTCACCGATCGTCAGCACTGACGTCATCAAAAGCTATGCTAGCAACAGTTACAATTCTTCGGCTATACAATTAAGAGTACTCACTCGCATCTACGATTCGACTAACTACTCGGGGCTACTCCTATCAGGAGCGCTGGCCGCGCACCGGAAAAGTGAACAAAACACTACATCACCGAATTATTTCTTCGAGTCCTACGTCGAGTCTACGACTCCACTACGGACTCGGGGGCTACTCCCATAGGGAGGATGAATTCAAGCATCCGAAAAATTTGTGTCCTATGGACCTGAAGCCGAACAACGGCTGAATTAAAGTCTCTGCTCGAGTCTACGACTCGAACAGACACTCGAGGGCTACTCCCATAGGGAGCGCTGGTCGCGCACCCTATGAATTCTTCAACTGCGATCCTACGGATCAGCATGCAAAACTTTTTTGGCAACTCTGCCCTAATTAAATCTAAGTGAGCAACGTCCTCCTTGGCTACCCGAAACACCTCTGCGGTGATAAACATTCGGATGTTGTGTCCGCGACACAAAGATAAGACCTACAGATATCATCTGATGGCCTGGTAACGCACATGACTGCGCTCTGCTAGTGAGAATCCGTGCTAACAAGCGCGATGAAAAATCCTGACGGACGCGTTGGGTACATCATTTAAATTCACTGGAATTCCACTCCTGTAAGTCCTCTGCGGCCTGATTCGAATTACGCCAGCATGTGTTCCGGGTTCGAGTCGAGGGACTCGAATCTGAAGAAGATCGTGTTGTTTTGTCCTAAGACAGTTAACTGAACCTGATACGTCGGGAGAGTCAGGCACACGCATCAACAATCCCTACACATTTTCTCTTGAAAGACAGAGATAGTTGCACCCGAAGGATTGAAGAGTCCTCAGCCGAATCTACGATTCGACTGAACACTCGGGGGCTACTGACATGGTTATACCCTGCGGGTACATGACCTCAACATACCTAGTCTATCCCAAGGAAGGACCACGACAAATATACGCCGGCCCATGATGACTTTCGGGTGGCTAAGGCCCATGACGCCTTCGGATCCTTGGAGAGCAAGACTAGAGTAGATAGAAAATTCAAAGGGGTAAACCCTAAAACCTGTAACCGACTCGATCTGTGCCTGGGACCTGCCTAACTCTATATAAAGGCTAGGAGGGAACGGCGAGGAGGGCACCTCATACCACCGCATACACACTTCCACGCCAGATTGCATCTGCGCACCCCTGTACTTTTCGGTTCCTCCGTAATCAAGAGCAGAGAAGCAGGAGTAGGGTTTTCCATCCGGGGGCCTGAACCTGGGTAAACCTCGTGTCCCCGTGTTGCTTTTTTGTTAACCGTTCTGCGATCTCCAACATCCCCATCTTCTCCAAAACCCAAGTCCATAACAATGGGCATTGACGAGATTAAACCTCGTCAGACTTGACCTATGTTGAAAAGCCCTGTAAAATTTTGGAAGAAAACTAAAAAAGGTTGAGGAATAGGGCGATCAAGCATTGCAAGGTACAGTAGGAACATCACCCTGAAAGGGAAGCCACTTGGGAGAAAGAAGAGGATTTAAGAAAAGCTTATCCAGAACTATTCAGGTACATCTCAACAAACTTCGGGACGAAGTTTAATTTAAGGGGGGAAGTCTGTAACATCCTAGCATTTAGGAACCAAGGAAGGGTAGATTTAGGAATCTGTGAAATTGCATGCATTCATCTGTAAAAATGTGGGTAAATTTTTCGCCAAATAAAAACCTGAAGTGATCAAAGTTTGTTTCATGCTTTGAGATTAGGTATAGTCTTGAAGGATGATTGTTATAAACTTTGATATGATCTTGGTGGATTAGTGTGTTTTGGGAAATGAAATTTGAATTTAAACTTGAGTGTTGAATTTCTAATTCAAAAGGATTTAGGATTATGCTTGAGTAATTTGATTAAGTCTAGAGTTAACAATTAGTAATTCAAACTTTAAATGAAGATCACAATTAAGAAAAAGAATATTCATTCCATAATTTTATTCAATAAATAAGTTACAAAATGTAACTTCTGAACATGATCAAGAATCTTTACAATAGTAAGGAATAAAAGAAGAATCTTTATATATTGAGTAATAGTACAATCTTTACTACAAAAGAATAAAATAAAGATTACAAAAGAATAAAAGAAATATTACATGTGACTATTCTATAAATAAATAAATAAACTAAACTAAAGTCTTGAATCTTCAAGTCTGGTACCTGCAAAACAAACACAAACTAAAATAAAGAACATGAAGGATTAAAAAATGTTCTACTCTCAGAATTGACAGTGAGTTGCACTGTGCAAAATTTCATCATTGAGTAATCTTTAAAGGGGCAAGTTTCACCAATATGAAAGAACTGAATCTTTCATAATTTAAGCCAGAAGTCAAATAACTCCAAACAGTAAGGAGGGGCAAGTTTCACCATACAAGTAAGAGTAACCAGATAAAAGTAACTTTCATATCCAGAGCATATCCACAAGGTGCAGCTGACACACAAGCAGCACACACACCAAACTGCATGGTGTGTGCTGTCAGCACAACATCAACAGGACACACACACAAAACTACTCATCACAGCCGTGGGAGGCATCTCCACCATTCTCTGGTGCATACACACCAAGCCCAGCAGTCCAGCTAAACCAAACCAAAGCCAAACCAGATCACACCAACCAAACTCTTGATCATCGCACCAAGATGGTGACATAAGGAGGGGGTAGATCAGGTGGATAGCAAGCACAAGGTCAAGCCACCAGAACCAGGACGTGGAGAGCTAGATCAAGGACAAGTCCAGGAACTGGAAGTATCAGGAGGGGCACCAGATCAAGCTAACCACAAGATCAATAACTTGCAACCCCAACAACAACCAAGTGTGGTGAGTAGAAAAGACCATCACATGATTTATCTGTCTAAGTTAGACAAGCATTCATGAGTTGTCTCATACTCAAAATTCTCAGAAAAGCACCCAAGTGGGGTGAATCCATCATTGAAGTTTTAAACATTAAAAGCAATCAGAAAACTATATAGATCCAACTAGGATCTCAGGATAACCTCATTGATCCCAGATATCAAGCTATATTCTAAATTCCAGGAATGAATATAGCCAAGATCTAAACTTCTAGGCACATATCTAAAACATGAGTAGCACCTTAAAATTTCATCTTATGGATCCATATAAGTTATCAAGCCTACAATCATTTTTCGCCAACTTTGATTCAAGAAGCAGTAGCTGGTATCACTACAAGAACCAATCCATGAGAAACAACAAGATAAGGACCTAGATCCTAAACCTCAGACCAACATCATAGGTTTTAGGGATTCAGGGAAAGAAGTTCCACTCATCTCTGATGCCAAGTTAATCTTAAGCTTAAGAAAAAGCAAGCTAAGTAATAGAACCTAATCTTGTGTGCCATACTAGGATGGTGTCACAAGAACAACTTCTAAACTAAGCAGGTTAAGCATTCAACTTTCACAATTACACTCAGAGCCAACTATAAATCATTTTCCTGATACTAATCACAGGAATCATTTCCAGATAGATCCATATACATATCATCACTGTAAGAGACCAATTGATCTCAGCTATATATATGAATTCTTAAGACAATAGTACAAATATAGTGACTTCATCACACAAAAATCACTGTCATTTACCAAGCAATGACAGTGGTGAGCTCTCAAACCACTAGAGTCCTCAAGTAATGATTCTAGAGCAACCTTATCATCTGAATCATATCAAGTTAACCAATGGAATCAATCTGGTAAGCCACTAGCATCACCAAAGCTAACCATAAGCAGTAATCCATAGCAAACAACCACTTAGTATGCTTAGGGATCATCAATACATGATCCAAATCATCATGTATTCAATCAACAGAGGGATATGAACCCTAAGCAGAACAAAAACCCTAATCAGGACATAACCACTAAACAGGAGTAGCTACTACCAACACAAAGCATATGGTGTCCTAGAATAGAGGACACAAGGGGAAGAAGAACAACTTACTAATGGATGTTGCTGTGGGTGAGAAGAAGAAGCAGAGGTCGACGACGAGCACGGCGGCACGGGGAGCACCCCCAAGGGGGCGCTGCAACCCATACCATGCTGAGGAGGTGACCCTCACCACACCTGAAGGCGAGGAACACCAGCAAAGCACACGGCAGCAGAGGCGGCGACAGCACCAGCACCACCCCAAACCCTAGGGCTCGGGATGGTGCTAGTCTGGCCACGGGGGAGCTCCAGATCCAAATCAAATTGGACAGGAAGGTAGAGCGTGGTCGACAACCTCACCCTGCACCACGATAGCGGCGAGCAGCGCACGACGGCGGCGCCATCGACCTCGGGGTCGAAGGGAAGAAGACAGATGAGAACGAGAGAGTGACAGAGAGAGTGGGCTGGATCGGGCCAGGACCCCTTCGGGGTGTCGTTTTGGTTCTGCCCTATTGGGCCACAAGGGCCCAATAAACCAACAGAGGCAGCCCATTTACCTAAAGGCAGTTTTTAATAAATAAGAAAAGACCAAAATGCCCCTGAACTTAAATAAATTCTAGAAAATAAAATAAAAATCCAAAAATTATAAATAAAATATTTTTGGATTCACAATAATCCAGACTATCCAAATAAATTGAAAAATAAAATTTTAGACATATAAAGTTTATTAAGAATTTTGTAATATATATATTCCTTATGGAATTTTACAAAATTTTTGAAAGATGATAAAAATAAATAAAAATCACTTTCATTATATACTAATATTGTAGTATTTTATAAAAATACTAAACAAATATTTAATATAAATTTTTGTTATTTAAATGATAATTCTTAAAGAATTATTAAATAAATGAAATTCAAATAAAAGGAAATAAAATAAAAGAATACAATATTCAATAAATATCAAAAATTAATATTTATAAATCCTTTATTATTAAAAAGGATTTTTATAATTTAAATAATGGGGGAGAATACATATAAAGCTAAATAATGCATTACATTACTTTGCATAATCATTTTGCTTCTTTAAATATTGTCCTTACCGGGAAATAATGATGTTTTTGTAGACATAGAAGCTCAAGGTCCAGTGCAAGCATCAGACTTCACTACCTTGCAATCACAACGCAAGTTCATCACTTGCTCATATCCTTTGAAGAGTCTTTATCAAAGTATTTGCAAATTGTGTGTTATCATATATACTCCAAAGAAAGAAAATATTTTTTTCACAAATAAAGAAATCTTAGATATCATCCTAAGTGATGATATAATGGAGCAATAGAACTTAGGGTTCTATTTGCAACAATAATGAGCAATTTGGGACTTAATAACCCATGACATCAGTGATTCTAGCACCATATATCACGCGTTAGCCATGAGATTTGGAATGGGACAGAGAAGTCAACTGTATCTTCTTCCTCTCGCATGTAGCAGGATGTGCAGGTCGTGGCCGGTATCCTCATAGCATGCATATTAATTGGTAATTCTTAGAGGATATGCAACATATGGGTGGGAACCCTCAATGTCCCACGATAGTTCTGGCATCTAACGGTCTGTACAAACCATTGCAGTAATTCAATATGTGGGCATGGTGTACACCAAGGAGGCACGCGAGGTTGCGAAGGGGGCAGTGATTGGCTTGGACCAACTATTGGGCCCCACATCATGGAATTGTGGACGAGAAAGTACGCCTGGTTGTGCAACAAGGAGTTGATCTCTCATGGGTAAAGTAACGCGCCTCTGCAGAGTGTAAGAATTGTAACTTGTTACTCCCTATTCTGGGAAGGAGCTGCGAATGCGGAAGGAAAGGAACTCCATGAAAGTTCTGGTCAACCTGTGAAGGCTGATGGTCATATATTTTTATAATAAAATCAATCTTTGAAGAAAGATTTACAAAAACTGCATAGTGCCAAGGACTTATAGTCCGAGGTGGTAGTTAGAGCATCAAACTTCGCACCTTGCATATAATGAACTTGTTGGGTAACGCTGTTACTCATCCTTTCCTTTGATCCCTTGCTTAGACTTTGAGGATCCCGAAGACATACCAATGTATGTAGCCGAATGCCAAGAAGATGTGTTCTACGAGGAGCCTGACCTGTCAGGAGGTGTTGAAGGAGTGGATTACGAAATCCTCTATGGTGTCGATGATAACGAGTCCAACTAAGTATCCTAGATAGTAGTAACCGATGGAGCCGAGCAGCATAAACTCTATAGAATAAGCTGCTGAGCTCAACTCCTAGTTGGAGTTGCTACTTTTAAATTCCGCTAAAACACTTTATATTTTAGTTTGTAAGTTGAATCCTTTTGAAGTCTTCAACTTCTGGTATTGTAATAATAATAATGTGTGAATGTTTGTAATATGGACCCGCAATGTTTCTGTTGTACCACTCTGAGGGATGTGATATTTACAGAACGGTGTGCTGTGGATGTCATGTTAACGACTATAGTGTACTACACATGCAGTGGTATGTTGGGTCACCGCAATAGGCGGAGGAAATCTATCTATGGTCGCTCTCCTGGTGTTAGGGTTCTGTAGGGAAGATATAGGTGAAGGGGTGGAGTCGGAGGCTGGGCAGGTGGGCCACACCTGCCCTAGGCGCGGGGTCAGGTGGGCCCGCGCCTAGGGGGGTGTGGGCCCCCTAGCCCAACTCCGTCCCTCCTTCTAGCTTCCTTCGTCTTCTGGTAAAATAATATGTTTCCATATTTTTCTGGTCTTCGCGAAATTGCACCGAAATGCCTTCTTTTCCATCAGAATCCAGACTCCGGCAGTCCATCCTCCAGGAATCATCCAACATGCATAAACAGATGAAAAATCCATAATTAATACCTCATAATAAGACAAATATCAATGAATAGAGTTAAATTATGATATAGAATGGTGATGCAAATTGGGCGTATCAGGAAGCGGATCAGGAAGCAGTTTGGATGAAGGAGTTCATATCCGAACTAGGTGTGGTTGCGAGCGTGTTGGACCCAGTGGTGATCTATTGTGACAAAAATGGTGCCATATCCAATGCCAAAGAACCAAGGTCTCACAAGAATTCCAAGCATATTAAGCGCCGGTTTCACTCCATCCGCGAGCATGTCAAGGATGGAGATATAAAGATTTGTAAAGTACACACGGATCTCAATGTAGCTGATCCGTTGACTAAAACTCTTGCTAGGGAAAAACATGATCAACACCAGAACTCCATGGGTGTTAGATTTATCACTATGTAACTAGATTATTGTCTCTAGTGCAAGTGGGAGACTAAAGGGAATATGCCCTGAGAGTCAATAATAAAGTGGTTATTATGTATATTCCAAGTATATGATAGATGTTTATTTTGCATGCCATAATTGTATTAATACGTAAACATTAATACATGTGTGTTTAATAAACAAACAGAAAGTTCCTAGTTATGCCTCTCTCATAAACTAGCTCGTTGATTAATAAGATGATCAAGGTTTCTTGATCATGGACATTGGATTTTGTTAATAATGAGGTCACAACATTATTGGAATGGTGTGATAAACATTAATCCGAAGGATAGCATTATGATCAAAGTCATTGAGTTTATATTGCTATAACAACATACAAAGTGATCCTAATCCTTACACCATGAGATCATGTTAATCACTAACACCGGGAGAGTATCTTGATAACATCAAACGTCACATCGTAATAGGGTGATTATAAAGATGGGTTCAGTACTACTAAAGTGTTATGTTAAGGCCCATGGATCGAGAGTGGAATTTGTTCATCCCGATGACATATAGATATGCTATGGGCCCTCTCGGTGATATCACATTGATCAGCTTGCAAGCAAGTGATTTGATCACTAGAATGTTATATCACGGGAACAAGAAAAGAGAACATGTCAATAACATGATCAAACTAGGTATGGAGATACCGATGATCGAATCTCGGACATGTAATATATCGCGAAACAAAAGGATTAAGATACTAGCGTAAAAGGTTCTCACGATCACAAGAAAGTCATCATTGAATGTGTGGGAGTTAGTATGGATCTCTAGGTCCCGCTTCTGATTATTGATCTGAGTGGGGTCTCGATCATGTCCGCATTATTCGCGAACCATAGGGTGACACACTTAAGAGACACCGACACCATTTGGAGCAAAAGTTTCATGCCGGAAAGAATAACAAGCGCAGGAATTTATTTCACTAGATACCGAAACTGGTTTTCGGGTGAAATTGCAGAAAGTATTTTTGCATGTGAAATGAAATACTAGCAAGGGTTATATGTGAATGTTTTTCATTAAATTAAGTGGCAAAATTCTGAATAAATAAAAGGAGTTTTATTTAATGAGAGTTTGCATTAAATTTGGTGGAAATTTAATGGGAATTTGAGTGGGTTTTTTCGTGGAGAAAATTGAAAGGGCTTTTTGTGAGTGGAGTGTCCACCCACATGAATGAAGGAGGGGAGGGGGCAGTCCCCATGGCTGGCGTCCACCCCCTTGGGTGACCCCTTCCTCCTATAAAAGGATCCCCCCTCCTCTCTTCTCGCTCACACCTCCTCATGAAGGATCTCTCTCCCCCTCTAGAATTTATCCCCCATGGTCTCAGACTAGCGAGATACATGTTCCCGGTGTCTATTCGGCAACAAATAGTTGTGCTTCCGCTGCATCGCTGGAGCGAGGAGGCGGAGGTTGCTCGGTGCCTCGGACGTGTGTGCGAGCACGGATGCGCCGCTGATTTGCGGTGCTAGGACTTCCTCTCGATCTTGAGATCGGCAAGAGATCGTCTACATCAACCACGAGTTCAACCTTGTTAAGCTTTGTCTGTCTTCAAGGGTATGTTCTCTATGGATGTATATCCGCCTGTTGCTTGTATCTAGTAGATAGATCTTGGTACATAGTTGTTCCCATCGTAGGAACTTTTTTCTTTTCTATGCTGCGAACCCTACACTTCAATGTACAAGAGCGAATAGAATGAGTAGTCGTCATGGGAGACAATCCATCACAAACCCAAACTATTATTGGCGCATGCAGGGGAAAAGCTTGCAACCAATTCTCGGAATTAGACTAAAGATCTTCACAAGCGATGTTCGGTAACAAAGGAGTTGTGTAGGATCTTCATCGGATCTGGTGTAGATGATGTCGTTGTGTTGGAAACACTGTAAGATACAAAGAACAACTTTAATGAATTTTTAGTCCACTGAAAGGTACATAGAGTAAGATTCCTCAGGTAGCGTGAAGACCAGATGTAGCAACACTATTACCCAAAGAAGGAAGCGAAACCTTGAAGGTGCGATAGAAACCTAAACATGAGAAATCCTAGAGTTGAGAAGTAGATAAGTGAGAAGATTCAAAACATGCAAAGGTAAGGAGATAATAGCACAAAAGTAAGGATTTATAGCAAATCTAATTAGATCTATCCAATTTTTGCAAAATAGTTTTGACACTCTACATCGGTCGTTAGCTTAGTTATCCTACAGGCTGGACCAGTGGGTTATCGCAACTTATGAGCTTTGGTACCACTTTGTAACACCCTCAAATCGACCATATGAAAGTTTTAATGACTCCTGCCAAACCCGCTTAGAAACAATTCAAAGATGCCCACCATGCACTTGCGTGCGGGTGGAAAACGAAGTAATACCATTACCCAATAGTCCATGATGGAACCCACAGAACATATATATACAACAATGACTCAAAGAGTCAAGAATACAGATCTATAGTACAAAGATCAAAATCACCCTGAAAACGATACTACATCCGAGTACGGATAAGATGCAAATTGGGCTGAGCCCTGAAGAATAACCAATGGCGTCCATAACCCTTCCGAGGCCAAGACGAAAGGGTAACCCTTCTAACGACGTCAAACTTAAAAATATTCAAACAAAAGGGGTGCCTACAAAGGGAAAATGAAAAAAGAGAGCAGTCAGTACTAAGGCCAGTACACAGCGAGTCTTAGAATTTGGTGTCTCTCGCCTACATAGGTATGGTGGAATGAAGCGGTAGCGAAGCATGCACTATACACCCTATAGAGACTCGATACAACTATCGGCTATCAGAGAGAGATAAGAAAGACCTATGTGGAACCAACCTGATACTACCACCAAACATACCGATCCTGGTATTTCCCCCTCGAAACCAAACGAGGAAGTCCTGCTGGGGAAACTCACACAGTTGGCACTTTTATTCATTCATTACATGGTGGTTATCCAACTTACTAGTCATATCACATACAAGTCAAATTATAATAGTAATTATTTATTTATAGTGGTCTATGATCGAGAAACTGTGCTCCAAGTCGTCCATAACCGCGGACACAACTTTTCGAAAATATTTAACCCTGCAGGGGTGCACCAAAGTTTCCACACGCTCTTCCATCTTTTTTTCCAATCAATTTGCATATACCCATCGGTATGTCGGTGGGGATTTGGGCACGACACTTTTCCAGACCCAAAGCAAGTACATGGGGTTCACCCGAAAGAGCTACCCGTATGAGGTATAGCTAATCCTCGTACGAACCCTAAGGTTGCATGCACATATCACGCGAGTAGAGGCCATAGAAAATATATTCCCGTGGTAGAGTGTCGCACCTATGCAACTGTAATAAATGCTCATCGAGCAACATATAATAAACATCTCATGCACGGCATACATGGCATAGGTACAGTAGGTAATGTATAAATCCCGAACTAGTTTGTGGCCCCTAGAATAGTACTTTGAAATCAGGTAATAAGCCGATAGGTGTGCCCATACACCCCACATGTTGTTAGAGCGCTCATTCTTGGAACATGTGTCAAGAACTCAGGTCCTAGGTGGACACAAGTGGGCGGAATAATAACCAGATCTCAACTATTACCCACCCGTGCCTTTGTATTAATTATATCTACTTTCAACATTGAATTATCAAACTATAATTAAAGCCATGATCATCTCCACCATTAAATATATGTCAACCCCCAACAATGGTGGAACATCAACGACATGAAGCAACACCTGAGCAAGAAACTATGTCCCGCAAGGCCAACTGTCTACCAAAAAACAGGTAATAGGAGGTGTCCAAGGCAATATAGAGGCCGTGAGGAATATAAATGGTGTACGAAAACTAAAGCATCGCAACATGGATAGCAATAGACAAAATGAGGAAGCAAAGATTGAAAATGCAAAATAGGTAGAAAGGGAGAATGCTCGCCTAAGAAACACTATTGAAGATTCGTCCGAAGATCTGGTCAACACTCGCATCAACTCATTGGCCTAATCCGTGAAGAAGCAAAGCACAAAAAGAAACACCGGATGCACTATTTAATACTATGGTAGAAGACCGGGCATGATGCATGACATGGCGTAGATGCGATGCAACTAGGCAAGATTAAGCAAAAACAGGGTTCCGACAATTATTTAGGAGGTTTATGTTGTTTATATACCCCACAATTTAAATGTTGGCTTAACGAGGCAAATCATGACATCGGTTCGCTACACAAATTTAAATGGAGGCGAGAATAGACAAAAATAGCCCACATATGCGCTCCATATTTAATTATTAGATGAGTTGTCGAAATACCCCCCAATGACAAGATATGTATGCAAGCATGTACAATGATAAGGGATATAGATGGCATTTCTAAAATAGAGGGCTCGAATCAGGGTCACACATTGGGGATCAACGATCTTGGGTTTGAGGGTGGGGGTCTAGGGGTTCGCCGGATTGGTCTTTGGATCCTCAGACTCTAGACACGGGGCCTTTGGTTCCGAGAAGGAGAACTTGGCGTTCGGCGTACTATGATTCCATGTCGGCAGGCGAACTTGGGTCCATGTCATCAACCTTGGGGTTCTAGCTTCAATTGTCAGTAGCGGAAGTAGAGCTCGTGGTTGTTCGTCCTTGTGTCAAAGTTCGAAAGATCTTGGTGGAATATCGTGACCGAGAGCGTCGTGTAGCACACCGTCTGTATAAAATCTATAATGCTACAAGGTTCCTAATAAAATGCTACTTCCTACATGTCAATGTTGCATCATCATTATATCATGCTCATGTCACCATGCCACCTTGCATCTGAGCATCATATAAAACCCCTCTATTTGCTTCTTATCTCATATGCATTGTATATATTGTATCACTTGTATTTGCTTCTTGATAAATTGCTTCATGCCCAAGTTGAGTTGTGGGCATATCTCTATTGCAACTCCACCACCAACCTTGCCATCCTCCTTTGGTTCTACCCACAAAATACACCATCCTTTTACTTCTGAGTTTAGGTCTTCTTTGGCATTTAATTCAAGCTCATAAATATTTGTCATGGTTCCTTTCTATTCTACTTGCTTACATATATGGTCTCATATTGTTTTCACAATATTTGTTATGGAAGCCTCTTGAACACCTCTTGCATGCTATGTAAGTGGACGCTTCACCTTTTTGACCTTGCCATATGGTTCCACTTGGTCCATGGGTATATATGAATGTAGGGTGGTTGTATGATCACAATAGTGGTACTCACACACTAGGGAAGCCACCTTTAATCCATACATGCCTATGAGATAGCTACACCATATGGATGGGAGAAGATTTCAAACATGGCCTATACCAATTTATAGTGTCTTCACATCTATCAAGTTTGCACTCCATGCATGGGCCATGCAAGCTTCATTCTCTCTTGATGAACCCCCAATGTTTCATGGCTTCACCCTAGTTGATTTTATGCCTTTGCATTTGAAGTTTGCCGTAGCTGTTTCAAATTATGGAAAACAAACCATCTAAACTTTTAAAATTTAAAATCCAAACAATTTTCTAAATAAAAGAAATGGGCAGAACCTTACCTAGGCCAACCCTGGCCGCTTGGCCCAGTTCAGCCCGTTACCCCATCTCTTCCGGCCCAGCTTGCTTCCCCGGCCCGTTTTCCCCCGCACCATACCGCTTTTCCCCGATGGCACCATTTCATGTTCCTCGTCTCCGTCTGGCCATGCTCGCTCTTAAGGATGGCAATTTTACCCATGGGTACGGGTACCGTACCCGCATGGGTAGGGTATGGGACACTTTTATACACATGGGTAATACCCATACCCTACCTATTAAGTCACGAGTACGGGCATGGGTATAGACTTGTACCCATGGTTATACCCATACCCTGCCCATTTAAACTGACATGTCAAACTTACCTATAGAGTTTCAACCTATGCATACGAGAAGCCTAGGGACGAGTATGAGATTGCGACTTCTAAACTTCAATTTGATACTTTCATGTACTCGTTTACTATTAGTAAGTAGAGATTATTGTATTTTCTTTAAATATGCTATTGATGAAAGTAAATTTTTGAATAACTTGTGTACTACTGGATATACCCGCCGGGTACCCAATGGGTACGGGTACTTGCCGGGTATGGGTATGAGTAAAGTTTTATACCCGAGGGTACGGGTATGAGTAAGATTTTGTACCCATTGACTACACGGGTATGGGTATTGTATTGCTCTGCCCTGCCCATACCCTGCCCATTGACATCCTTACTTGCTCTCTAGATGCAGACGGAAAATCCCTGGGGAGGTCGCCGTCCCTGTCTCCGTCTCCCGTCCGCGTCACGCTCGGCAGCCGCCTTCTTAGGGCATCTCCACCGGGCCTACCCAAACGTTCACCCCAAACAGTCTGTTTCTGTCCGTTTGGGTCGAGCCCCGGTCAGTGTGGGTAAGGAATCCGGCCTGTCCGTCTATCCGCGCCCAGCGGTGGGACCCATTTGTCCGCGCTGGGCGAGGCAACTTTTTTTTCCAGATTCAAACACAAACAAGTCGCGCAAAAAACTGGCAAAGTTTATACTTAATTTACATTCAAGTTATAAAAAACATAAGTTAAACTAATCCTAGCCCTAGCTACCGATCTTCGCGCGCCGGCAATGCCTCGTCCATCTATGGGTCGAGGTCGATGTACTCTGGCAGCGTCCAGAGGTTGGGTGGCAGCAGGGCTGGAGCGGGAGCGGGAGCGGGCGCAGGCGGGTTGATCGTCTGCACAGGCCATGAATCCCACTGCTGGAGGTGCGCTAGCACCATGCCCACCTCCGGTGTAATCGGAGGCGCCCAAACCGGCAATGACAACGGTGGAGGCAGCTGGGCGTTCGTCTTAGCCACCATGCGGGTGAGCGCGAGGGCCTCCTCATATCCGCGCCATAGAGCCTCCTCCTCCTGCACGCTGGCTGTAATGGCCTACTTGGAGAAGGCGTCCTCGTCGTAGCCCCGCGCCAGTACCTCGCGGTACTCCGGGGGCAGGTTGGCGGTGACATCTTCCACCGCCTCCTGCTTGACAACGATGTTGTCATCGCCGCCCTCTTTGTTGTCGTACTCCCTTTCGAGCTCGGCGTCGGAGTGGTTGACGGTGCCCTCCTCGTCTGAGTCGATGTTGGGGATGGGCTAGACCTCCCCGGCTGAAGGTCATGGCGGATGTGAAGGGAATATGCCCTGAGAGGCAATAATAAAGTGTTTATTATGTGTATTCAAAGTATATGATAGATGTTTATTTTGCATGCTATAATTGTATTAATACGGAAACATTAATACATGTGTGTTTAATAAACAAATAGAAAGTTTCTAGTTATGCCTCTCTCATAAACTAGCTCGTTGATTAACAAGATGATCAAAGTTTCCTGATCATAGACATTGGATGTTGTTAATAATGAGGTCACAACATTAGTGTAATGATGTGATGAACATTCATCTGAAGCATAACATTACGATCAAAGTAATTGAGTTTATATTGCTATAACAACTTACGAAGTGATCCTAATCCTTAGACCATGAGATCATGTCAATCACTAACACCGGAAGAGTTTCTTGATGACATCAAACGTCACACTGTAACTGCGTGATTATAAAGATGGCTTCAGAACTACTAAAGTGTTATGTTGAGGCTCATGGATCGAGAGTGGAATTTGTTCATCCCGATGACGGATAGATATACTCTGGGCCCTCTCGGTGATATCACATTGGTTAGCTTGCAAGCAAGTGATTTGATCACTAGAATGTTATATCACGGGAACGAGAAAAGAGTGCATGTCGGTAACGAGATCAAAATAGGTATGGAGATACCGATGATCGAATCTCGGACATGTAATATATCATGAAACAAAGGGATTAAGATACTAGTGTAAAAGGTTCCGACGATCACAGGAAAGTCATCGTTGAATGTGTGGGAGTTAGTATGGATCTCCAAGTTCTGCTTCTGATTATTGATCGGAGAAGGGTCTCGATCATGTCCGCATTTTTCACGAACCGTAGGGTGGCACACTTAAGGGACAATGACATCCAATTGGAGCAGAAGTTTCATGACGGAAAGAATAACAAGCGTAGGAATTTATTTCACTAGATACCAAAACAGGTTTTCGGGTGAAATTGCAGAAAGTGTTTTTGAATGTGAAATGAAATACTAGCAAGGGGTTATATGTGAATGTTTATCATTAAAGTAATTGACAAATTCTGAATAAATAAAAGGAGTTTTATTTAATGAGAGTTTGCATTAAATTTGGTGGAAATTTAATAGCAATTTTGAGTGGGATTTTGAGTGGAGGGAATTGAAGATATTTTTGTGAGTGGAGTGTCCACCCACATAAATGAAGGAGGGGAGGGGGTATCCCCCATGGCCGGCTGACACCCGCTTGGGTTCCCCCCCTCCTCCTATAAAAGGCACCCCCTCTCCTCTCTCTCACTCACACCTCCTCGTGAAGGATCTCTCTCCCCCTCTAGAATTTATCCCCCATGGTCTCGGACTAGCGAGATACATGTTCCCGGTGGCTATTCGGCAAAAAGGGTTGTGCTTCCGCTGCATCGCTGGAGCGAAGAGGCGGAGGTTGCTCGGTGTCTTGTATGTGTGTGCGAGCACGGATGCGCTGGTGTTTTGCGGCGCTAGGACTTCCTCTCGATCTTGAGATCGGCAAGAGATCATCTACATCAACCACGAGTTTAACTCGTTATGCTTTGTCGGTCTTCAAGGGTATGTTCTCTACGGATATACATCCGCCCGTTGTTTGTATCTAGTAGATAGATCTTGGTACATAGTTCCCATCGTAGGAAATTTTTTGTTTTCTATGCTGCGAACCCTACAGTGGTATCAGAGCTAGATCTATGCGTAGATGCTTTACACGGTAGTACACATATGAGTATGTGGGTGATGATGATCATGTTGTTTCTTCTTAGTTGTAATTTTGGATATTGGTGGCATAGTGGGATGAAGCGGCCCGGACAAACTTTACATGTCCTCGCACATGAGACCTGTTCCACGCTTGACATGCAACTAGTTTGCATAAGTGGCTAGCGGGTGTCTGTCTCTCCTACTATAGTCAATATCTATTTTGCAACGAGTTGTCAACAATTTGGTTATCCTCGTTGTGGTTCATGTTCGTAGGTAAGAACGGTTCTATCTTCGAAATCCCTAAGCCACATAAAACTTGCAATGGATAAATTAGAGGCGTCTAGTTTAGATTGTTGTTGGGCTAGTGTTATGATATGGTGATGTTGTAAGTAGAAGTATGAGATGATACTCTTACAACACACATAACGTGTAAGATCCATAGACCTTGGCCTTACACATAAAGGTATGATAGTGATCATACCACGGTGCACATGATAGAGATCATATGCGGGAACCATATCATTACACTAATAAACATGTGATGTTTGATAGCATCTTATATTGCTTGTTTGGCATTTTATTAGCATAGTAAGATGATCCCTCATTTAAATATCAAGATAAGAATGTGTTCTTCCTTAAGTATGCACCGATTATGTTTTCGTCGCTACAAGACACCACGTGATGATCGGGTGTTCTTGGATCCACGACCATATTACGAGTGTAAGACAGATACACACGCGAATACTAAGGTTCTAACTTGGCGAGCCTAGCATGTACAGACATGGCCTTGGAACACGGACCGAAAGGTTAAGCATGAGTCATATAGTAGATATGATGCCCATTTGATGATCGCCTTTGAAGCTACACCGACTCACGTGATGATCGGACTTGGTGTAGTGGATTTGGTTCATGTAATCACCAAAAAGGCACGAGGGATGTCGTTTTTGAGTGGGAGTTCATTCATAATGTGGATTAGTTGAACTCAATCTATCATAAAGTTAGTCTAAACTTTACAAATTCTATTGTAGATGGCACCACCTGCTTTTAATTTCAATGTGTTCATGGAGAAAGAGAAACTTGCAACGAATGGTTGCAACTTTACCGAATGGGCCATGAATTTGAGGATTCTCCTCTCTGCTGCACAAAAGCAATATGTGCTAGAAGTGCCGCTAGGCCCCCCACCTTTTGATGATGTCCCTGACAAGGAGAACAATGTCTATCAGACTCATCAGGAGGACCACAACTTAGTTCATCGCGGCATATTATATGGGCTAGAGCCGGAACTTCGAAAGCGTTTCGAAAACGGCAATGGATTTGATAAAATGGGTGAGTTGAAAATGATTTTCGACACACATGCTGCTGTAGAGAGCTACAATGCTTCAGAAAAGTTCTTTAGCTACATGATGGAAGAGCACAGGTCCGTAAGTGAGCATGTACTCAAGATGTTGGGTTACGCCGATAAGCTTGTGTCCTTGGGAATAACGATTCCCATTGACTTAGGCATTCATCGTGTTCTGCAGTCTGTGCCACCTAGCTATAAGAGCTTTGTGATGAACTATAATATGCAAGGCATGAAGATGTCTCTCCTCGAGCTTCTGTCAATGCTTAAAACTGCAGAAGTGGAGATCAAGAAGGAACATCAAGTGTTGATGATCAATAAGAACACTCGTTTCAAGAAAGACAAGAAGGGGAAATAGTAGCGAAGTAAGGGAGGCAAGTCGGTTGCCGTGCCTGAAAAGAAACCCCGAGTTGGACCTAAGTCTAATACCGAGTGCTACTATTGTAAGGGGACTGGCCACTAGAAGCGCAACTGCCCCAAGTATTTGGCAGACAAGAAGGCCAGCAAGGCAAACAAAGGTATATATGATATACATGTTATTGATGTGTACTTGACTAGTGCTCGCAGTAGCACCTAGGTATTTGATACCGGTTCAGTTGCTAATATTTGTAACTCGAATCAGGGGCTGCGGAACAAGTGATCGCTAGCAAGGGGTGAGGTCAAGATGCATGTCAGCAATGGATCAAGCGTTGATGTGATCACCGTCGGAACGCTGCCTCTCCATTTGCCATCGGGATTAGTAATAAACTTGAATAATTGTTATCTGGTGCCAGCACTGAGCATGAACATTGTATTTGGATCATGTTTGATGCGAAGTGGTTATTCATTTAAATCTGAGAACAATGGTTGTTCTATTTATATCAATGAAATCTTTTATGGTCATGCACCGATGATTAATGGTTTATTTCTATTGGATCTCGATAATAATGTTACACATATTCATAATGTTGATGCTAAAAGGATTAAACTTAATGATGATATATCCGCATATATGTACCGCGTCTAGGTCATATTGGCGTTAAACGCATGAAGAAGCTCCATTCAGATGGACTTTTGGAATCACTTGATTTTGAATCATTTGATACATGTGAGCTATGCCTTATGGGCAAGATGACTAGAACGCCGTTTTCCTGTTCAATGGAACGGGCGACAGATTTATTGGAAATCATACATTCTGATGTAAAATGTGGTCCAATGAGTGTGTCGGCACGAGGTGGATATCGTTATTTTGTTACTTTCATGGATGATTTGAGTAGATACGGTTATATATACTTGATGAAACACAAGTCTGAAACCTTTGAAAAGTTCAAGGAATTTCAGAGTGAAGTGGAAAATCATCGTAATAGAAAGATCAAATTTCTACGGTTCGACCGTGGAGGTAAGTATCTAAGTTACGAGTTTAGCACTCACATGAAAGAGTGTGGAATTGTTTCACAACTCACACCTGCCGGAACACCACAACGAAATGGTGTGTCGGAACGTCATAATCGTAGTTTATTGGATATGGTTGGATCTATGATGTCTCTAATGGACTTGTCGTTGTCATTTTGGGGTTATGCACTAGAAACTGCTGCATTCTCTTTAAATCAGGCACCATCTAAATCCGTTGAAAAGACACCGTATGAATTGTGGTTTGGAAACAAACCAAAGCTGTCATTTCTTAAAGTCTGGGGATGCAATGTTTATGTGAAGAAACATCAACCGGATGAAGTCAAACCCAAAGCGGAAAATGCATCTTCATAGGATACCCTAAGGAAACTATTGGGTATTCCCTCTATCATAGATCCGAGGGCAAGTTTTTTTTTTTTGCCAAGAATGGATCCTTTCTAGAGAAAGAGTTTCTCACGAAAGGTGTCAGTAGTTGGAAGGTAGAACTCGAAGAGGTTATTGAACCTTCTCTTCAAAGTATGGCGAGTAGCACAGCGCCGGAAGTTGTTCCGGAGTTGGCTTCACCAGTTGAAGAAGGAACTAATGATAATGATCATGAAACTCCAAAAGAGGGTACTACCGAACCTTGCAGGTCCAGCAGGACGCGTGTAGCTCCCGAGCTGTACGGAAATCCTGTCATGAATTAAATGGTAGATGAAAATGATGACCCTACGACGTATGAAGAAACGATGATGAGCCCGGATTCCAACAAATGGTGAGAATCCATAAAATCCAAAATGGAATCCATGTATGAAAATAAATTTGGAACTTGGTGGACTTACCTCACGACCGAAAGGCCGTGGAGAATAAATGGATTTTCAAAAGGAAAACTGATGCTGATGGTAATGTGACTGTCTATAAAGCTCGACTTGTCGCAAAGGGGTTTCGACAAATTTAAGGAGTTGACTACGATGAGACATTCTCTCTCGTAGCGATGCTAAATCAGTTAGGATTATGTTAGCAATTGCTGCATATTTCGATTATGCGATATGACAGATGGATGTCAAAACCGCGTTTCTCAATTGTAATATTGAAGAAGAGTTGTATATGATACAACCAAAGGGTTTTGTCGATCCTAAGGATGCTAACAAGGTGTGCAAGCTTCAGCGATCCATCTATGGATTGAAGCAAGCATCACGAAGTTGGAATCTCCGCTTTGATGAGGTGATCAAAGAGTTTGGATTTGTCCAAACTTATGGAGAAGCTTGTATTTACAAGAAAGTGAGTGGGAGCAATGTGCATTTCTGATATTATATGTGGATGACATATTATTGATCGGAAATCATATAGATCTTTTAAATAGTGTTAAGTTAACTAAACAGCAAATTTTCAATGAAGGACCAAGGAGAAGCGTCATACATATTAGGCATAAAGATCTATAGAGATAGATCTAGGCGCCTAATAGGGCTATCGCAAAGTACATACCTTGATAAGATTTTAAAGAAGTTTAAAATGGACGAAAGTAAGAAGGGGTTCATACCTATGTTGCAAGGCACGACATTGAGTAAGACTCAAAGTCCGGCTACAGCGGAAGAAAGAGAGATAATGGACAAAGTCCCCTATGCTTCAGCCATAGGCTCTATAATGTACGCCATGCTATGTAAAATACCGGATGTGAGTTTGACTAGTAGGTACCAACCGGATCCAGGTTCGGAACACTGGAAAGCGGTCAAGAATATCCTTAAGTACTTGCGAAGAACTAAGGATATGTTTCTTGTATACGAAGGTGAATAAGAGCTCGTCGCTAAGTGTTAAGTCGATTCTAGCTTTGACACCGATCCGGATGAATCTAAGTCTCAATTCAGATACGTATTTCTCATGAATGGTGAAGCGGTTAGTTGGAGGAGCTCCAAACAACCTGTCGTGGCGGGATCAACAACGGAGGCCGAATATGTTGCTGCTTCGGAAGCAGCTTAGGAAGCAGTTTGGATGAAGGAGTTCATATCCGAACTAGGTGCGGTTGCAAGCACGTTGGACCCAATGGGGATCTATTGTGACAACAATGGTTCCATTGCCAATGCCAAAGAACCAAGGTCTCACAAGTATTCCAAGCATATTAAGCGCCGGTTTCACTCTATCCGTGAACATGTCAAGGATGGAGATATAAAGATTTGTAAAGTACATACGGATCTCAATGTAGCAGATCCGTTGACTAAAACTCTCCCTAGAGCAAAACATGATCAACATCATAACTCCATGGGTGTTAGATACATCACTATGTAACTAGATTATTGTCTCTAGTGCAAGTGGGAGACTAAAGGGAATATGTCCTGAGAGGCAATAATAAAGTGTTTATTATGTGTATTTAAAGTATATGATAGATGTTTATTTTGCATGCTATAATTGTATTAATACGGAAACATTAATACACGTGTGTTTAAAAAACAAACAGAAAGTTCCTAGTTATGCCTCTCTCATAAACTAGCTCGTTGATTAACAAGATGATCAAAGTTTCCTGATCATAGAGATTGGATGTTGTTAATAACGAGGTCACAACATTAGTGTAATGATGTGATCAACATTCATCTGAAGTATAGCATTACGATCAAAGTCATTGAGTTTATATTGCTATAACAACTTACGAAGTGATCCTAATCCTTAGACCATGAGACCATGGCAATCACTAACACCGGAAGAGTTTCTTGATGACATCAAACGTCACACCGTAACTGGGTGATTATAAAGATGACTTCAGATCTACTATAGTGTTATGTTGAGGCTCATGGATCAAGAGTGGAATTTCTTCATCCCAATGACGAATAGACATACTCCAGGCCCTCTCAGTGATATCACATTGGTTAGCTTGCAAGCAAGTGATTTGATCACTAGAATGTTATATCACGGGAACGAGAAAATAGTGCATGTCGGTAACGAGATCAAACTAGGTATGGAGATACCGATGATAGAATCTCGGACATGTAATATATTGTGAAACAAAGGGATTAAGATACTAGCATAAAAGGTTCCGACGATCACAGGAAAGTCATCGGTTGAATGTGTGGGAGTTAGTATGGATCTCCAGGTCCCGCTTCTGATTATTGATCAGAGAAGGGTCTCGATCATGTCCGCATTATTCGTGAACCGTAGGGTGGCACACTTAAGGGACACTGACATCCAATTGGAGCAAAAGTTTCATGCCGGAAAGAATAACAAGCGCAGGAATTTATTTCACTAGATACCGAAACAGGTTTTTTGGTGAAATTGCAGAATGTGTTTTTGCATGTGAAATAAAATACTACAAAGGGGTTATATGTGAATGTTTGTCATTAAAGTAATTGACAAAATTCTGAATAAATAAATGGAGTTTTATTTAATGAGATTTTGCATTAAATTTGGTGGAAAATTAATAGCAATTTTGAGTGGAGGGAATTGAAGAGATTTTTGTGAGTGGAGTGTCCACCCAAATGAATGAAGGAGGGGAGGGGGCAGCCCCCATGGCCGGAGGCCACTCCCTTGGGTGACCCCTCCTCCTATAAAAGGCACTCCCTCTCCTCTCTCTCACTCACACCTCCTCGTGAAGGATCTCTCTCCCCCTCTAGAATTTATCCCCCATGGTCTCGGACTAGCGAGATACATGTTCCCGGTGGCTATTCGGCAAGAAAGGGTTGTGCTTCCGCTGCATCGCTGGAGCGAGGAGGCAGAGGTTGCTCGGTGTCTTGTACGTGTGTGCAAGTACGGATGCGCTGCTGTTTTGCGGCGCTAGGACTTCTTCTCGATCTTGAGATCAACAAGAGATATTCTACATCAACCACGAGTTTAACTCGTTAAGCTTTGTCGGTCTTCAAGGGTATGTTCTCTACGGATATACATCCGCCCATTGTTTGTACCTAGTAGATAGATCTTGGTACATAGTTCCCATCATAGGATTTTTTTTTGTTTTCTATGCTACGAACCCTACAGGGTGGTGGTGGCGCAGCGCACCTTGTGCTCCCAGTCGAGCCACTCCTTCCAGTAGGCCACACTCTGGTAGGCATAGTACCACAGTTGGACCGGTGGGAGGCCCTTGATCCGACGACAGATCTCCTCCTCCAGCCCTTTGCCTTCCTTGCGCACTGGCGGCACCCGGACATGGTCCCGGTTTAGGTGCCAGCCGGTGCGGAAGGACACGTCGTTGTGCTGGATGCCCTATCCCTTCCTCCAGCAGCGCTCTCACTCCGCGATGCGAAAGTACTATAGGTTGCGGCGCTCTCCCTCCAGCCGCGACGATGGGCGAGCCTCCACATGGCGGCCCCGGAAATTCTCCAGTCGCGGCGGAGGCGACAGGGACGTGACGGGGAGGAATCCCGGCATCCGGCCGGAGCGCTGGCTGCTAGATCCAGACGCCTCATGGTCGTTCTTCACCCTCCCCTTCTTTAGCCACGACGGCGTCTTCATCGTTTGTGGTGGTGTTGGTGGCGGCGGCTAGGGTTCACGATGGCGAGAGGTGAGGAGTGCGGCATCGACGGGCGCAGGGTTAAATAGCCCCTTCGTCCACGAATAGGCGTAGCTTCCCGCTCCTTCGCCATCAATGCTGGCATGAGAACGCAGGTGGTGCAAAGTGGGTCACCGTGTCGTCGCGTCGCCATTGATGGCCCAGGTTGCCGCCGGTCAGCCTTCCGCGCGGCGCCTCTGAATCGCTGACGCTGTTGCGTCTGAACTGGTGATGCTGACCGCGTCCAAATCAATGTCGCGTGTGGCTGGCGGGTGGGCCAGTGGCACATGCGGTCACGACGTCCGCGTTGTCCGCGCCTGTTCAGGCCGACGCAACCTTGCCCCAGATTAAATGCACGGATGGTTTGGTCCGGACGCGTTTTGCCGGACGGGTCACCCATTGGAGCACCATGAGCAGCGCCCAGCGTGTCCGCATGACGATTTGAACCTTGAGACCGTTTGGGTCAGCCAGGTGGAGATGCCCTTATCCCCTCGCAACACCCCCGAAATCCCTAGCCTTCCTCTCTCCCTCGTGTCGCCGTTCCTCTCTCCCTTTTCCCCCTGTGTCAGGTTCGTTCGCAGCTCGCCATGGCATCATTGAAGGTAATATGCCCCGAGAGGCAATAATGAAGTGGTTATTATGTATATTCCAAGTATATGATAGATGTTTTTTTGCATGCTATAATTGTATTAATACGGAAACGTTAATACATGTGTGTTTAATAAACAAATAGAAAGTTCCTAGTTATGCCTCTCTTATAAACTAGCTCGTTGATTAACAAGATGATCGAGGTTTCCTGATCATGGACATTTTATGTTGTTAATAACAAGGTCACAACATTATTGGAATGGTGTGATGAACATTCATCCGAAGTATAGCATTATGATCAAAGTCATTGAGTTTATATTGCTATAACATCATACGAAGTGATCCTAATCATTAGACCATGAGATCGTGTCAATCACTAACACTAGAAGAGTATCTTGATAACATCAAACGTCACACTGTAACAGGGTGATTATAAAGATGGTTTCAGTACTATAAAGTATTACGTTGAGGGCCATGGATCGAGAGTGGAATTTGTTCATCCTGATGATGAATATATATGCTCTGAGCCCTCTCGGTGATATCACATTGATTAGCTTGCAAGCAAGTGATTTGATCACTAGAATGTTATATGACGGGAACAAGAAAAGAGTACATGTCAGTAACGAGATCAAACTAGGTATGGATATACCGATGATCGAATCTCGGACATGTAATATATCGCGAAACAAAGGGATTAAGATACTAGCGTAAAGTTTCTCACGATCACAAGAAAGTCATCGTTGAATGTGTGGGAGTCAGTATGGATCTCCAGGTCCTGCTTCTGATTATTGATCTGAGAGGGGTCTCGATCATGTCCGCATTATTCGCGAACCATAGGGTGACACACTTAAGAGACACCGACACCATTTGGAGCAAATAGTTTCATGATGAAAAGAATAACAAAGCGCATGAATTTATTTCACTAGATATCGAAACTGGTTTCGGGTGAAATTGCATAAAGTGTTTTTTCATGTGAAATGAAATACAAGCAAGGGTTTATATGTGAATGTTTGTCATTAAAGTAATTGACAAAATTCTGAATAAATAAAAGGAGTTTTATTTAATGAGAGTTTGCATTTAATTTGGTGGAAATTTAATGGGAATTTTAGTGGGATTTTGAGTGGAGAAATTTGAAGGGGCATTTTGTGAGTGGAGCTTCCACCCACATGAATGATGGAGTGGTGGGTGCACCCTCCATGGCCGGCGGCCATGCCCCCTTGGGATGCCCCCTTACCTATATAAGGAGCCCCTCCTCTCACTTATCACTAACACCTCTTCGTGAAGGATCTCTCTTCCCCTCTAGTATTTATCCCCCATGGTCTCGGACTAGAGAGATACATGTTCCCGGTGGATATTCGGCAAGAAAGATTTGTGCTTCCACTACATCGCTGGAGCCAGGAGGCGGAGTTTGCTCGGTTCCTCGGACGTGTGTGCGAGCATGGATGCGCCGCTGATTTGCGGCGCTAGGACTTCCTCTCGATCTTGAGAACGGCAAGAGTTCGTCTACATCAACCACGAGTTCAACCTTGTTAAGCTTTGTCGGTCTTCAAGGGTATGTTCTCTACGGATGTATATCTGCCCGTTGCTTGTATCTAGTAGATAGATCTTGGTACATAGTTGTTCCCATCGTAGGAAATTTTTTGTTTTCTATGCTGCGAACCCAACAGTGGTATTAGAGCCGGATCTATGCGTAGATGCTTTGCACGGGTAGTACACATATTATTATATGGGCGATGATGATCATGTTATTGATTCTTACTTGTACTTTGGATATTGGTGGCATAGTGGGATGAAGCGGCCTAGACAAACTTTACATGTCCTCGCACATGAGACCTGTTCCACGTTTGACATGCAACTAGTTTTGCATAAGTGGCTAGAGGGTGTTTGTCTCTCCTACTATAGTCAATATCTAATTTGCAACGATTTTTCAACAATTTGGTTATCCTCGTTGTGGTTCATGTTCGTAGGTAAGAACGGTTCTATCTTCGAAAGCCCTAAGCCACGTAAAACTTGCAATGGATAAATTAGAGGCGTCTAATTTAGATTGTTGCTGGGCTAGTGTCATGATATGGTGATGTTGTAAGTGAAAGTATAAGACGATACTCTTACAACACACATAACGTGTAAGTTCCATAGAACTTGGCATTACACATAAAGGAATGATGAGGATCATACCACGATGCACATGATGGAGATCAAATGCAAGAACCATATCATTTCACTTATTAACATGTGATGTTTGTTGCATCTTTTATTGCTTGTTTGGCGTTTTACTAGCATAATAAGATGATCCCTCATTTAGATATCAAGATAAAAATGTGTTCTCTCTTAAGTATGCACCGATTATGTTCATCGCTCCAAGACATCACGTGATGATCTGGTGTTCTTGGATCCACGATCATATTTCGGGTGTAAGACAGTTACACACGCCAATACTAAGGTTCTTACTTGGCGAGCATAGCATGTTCGGACATGGCCTCGGAACACGGGCCAAAAGGTTAAGCATGAGTCATATGAAAGATATGATGCCCATTTGATGCTCGCCTTTGAAGCTACACCGACTCACTTGATGATCTGACTTGGTGTAGTGGATTTGGTTCATGTAATCACCAAAAAGGCGCGAGGGATGTCTTTTTTGAGTGGAAGTTCATTCTTAATTTGGATTACTTGAACTCAATCTATCATAAACTAAGTCTAAACTTTACAAATTCTATTGTAGATGGCACCACCTGCTTTCAATTTCAATGTGTTCATGGAGAAAGAGAAACTTGCAATGAACGGTAGAAACTTTACCGACTGGTCCATGAATTTGAGGATTCTCCTCCCTGATGAACAAAAGCAATATGTACTAGAAGCACCGCTAGGCCCCCCACCGTTCGATGATGCCCCTGACGAGGAAAAGAATGTCTATCAGACTCGTCAGGAGGACCACAACTTAGTTCATTGCGGCATATTGTATCGGCTAGAGCCAGAACTTCGAAAGCATTTCGACAACGGCAATGCTTTTGATACAATGGGTGAGTTGAAAATGATTTTCTACACCCATGCTGCTATAGAGAGTTACAATGCTTTAGAAAAGTTCTTTAGCTGCATGATGGAAGAGAACAGCTCCGTAAGTGAGCATGTACTCAAGATGTCGGGTTACGCCGATATGCTTGTTGTAACGCCCCAGTTTTAGATAATATTATATCAAGGTTTGTTTGTGCATCATGAGCATCATTCCTTAAAATGCACGCAAAGAGAAATAATGCAAACCCTAAAAAACCTAATCTTTCCCCTCTTGAAAATCATTCAAAGGGTTTGAATATTTTGAAAATTACCAAAAAAAATGGAGCCCAAATTGTTATAAGGGCCCCTGTAATTATTTTATATATTTCATAAAAGCCTCTAGTATTTTTGAAATGCTTAAAACAGATTTGAAATGAAAATACAAAGAAGAAATACAAAATAGAAAAATAAAAACAAGTCTACAAATAAAAAAACCAAGCCAGACCATCTCAGTCCGGCCCAAGTCCCTTCTCCTCTCCCTGCGGCCCACCCGCGCAGCAGCCAGCACCCCCCATGGCCCATGCGCAGCCCACCCGGGCCCAATACCCATTCGACCTTCCTTTCCTCGTCGTCTTCCCCAGGAAGGCACACACCTGCGTGTCGCCGGCGCCGCCGTCGGCCGACGCGTAGTGATTCGTGCTTGCCACCGCACCTGGGTGAGGGGATAAGACCCTAGAGATGCCCCGACCTCATCCTTATCCTCTTCCTCCTTCCCGCAGGCTCTCTCTCCCCTCTGTCCGACGAACCCTAGCCATCGGCCACCGCATAGCCCCGCCGTCCCCGGCCTCCCTTCGCTGTTTTGAAGCCACCAACATGACCGCCATGCTCGACTATATCTTTTGCCCCCACATGCACAAGCCGGAGAGCCCCCTATCGTCGCAATCGACCCCTCCGTCTCCGACAAGCTCCACCACCGTCGCTGTCGATTCCTGCCGCGTCCGATCTTGCCCGGCCTCGCCGACCCTTCCTTAGAAACCGTGGTGAGCCAATGGTGCCTATGGCACCCTCTCTAGCTCGATTGCTGGCTGTAGTGCTGCCGCGCCGATGATCTGCAAGCGTCGTCGCCGCTGCCTGCCATGCGTCCTGCTCCGGCGACCAACAGAGGGCGGCCGCCAAGTTTGAGTCCGCCTGGATTCGCTGATTCCAGCACGCAAAGCCCCGCAACCCCGCTTGATCTTCTCCGCTTCCTACCATCATCGTCTGACGTGTCTCCGGCAAGCCCAACGTGGCGTCTAGGTGGCGTCGACGTGGCCTCAGCGTGGCCTATTGACCCAGCGTGTCCACCGTGGCTTGATGACATGGCCTCGGGCCCAACAGTTATTCTCACTGGCTAGCTCAGGCTCGGGTGAGAAAAGTATCTGGTGCATGTGCTGATCTCAGCCTTGAGCAATAATTCATTTAAATTGGTTTAATAAATCTAGAAATTGATATAAATCTTATAAATTGAATAACTTATTATTTATAAGTTAGAAAAATATGTATAATATACCAAAATGTTCAGAAAAATGAGATCTATCTAATTAAGATATAATCATGCATTATAATTAGAAGAACATAGTAACCCCTCTCATATACATTCAGAGTTTCCCCGAGTTAGGGTTTTCACCCCTCGGAACCCTGATTAAATTGTCGAGCATGTTTTAGGGTTTCAATTCAATACAATTTAACTTGTCATATCATCAGCCTTGCATGAGCATTGCATCGATGCCATTGTGTTGATTTTTTTTCCCTCACTTTCTGATGTTTGGTTCTTCCCGGTAGAATACAATATCGAGATCGAGGTCGAGATCGAAGACCGAGATCAAGACCGTCGAAGATTGACGAATAATACTTGACCAACTGTAACCAAGTCAAGTACAAGGCTCCCAAAGATCTGCTTATCTGTTATCAACTGGAAAATGCAAGCATAGCCCCACCATGATATAATCCTATGATTTCGAAAGCAATTCAATTCCTGCCATGATGCATACGATTCTACTATGGTCTCTTATCGATAGATAGAGTATCCTATATGTTGCATTAATCCTTTTGAGCTTATATTACTTGATCCACTGCTCCTAGCATAACTAGGTTTGGCTTGTTGTCACATCCCAAAATTTTCCAAATTTTGAAATGTGAAAAAAATAAACAAAATAAATAATTGTTGAAATTTAGGGTGAAAAGAAACTTTTTGATTCCAAATGGAAACATCAAAACCCATCTTGAACAAACTTTGAATAAAAAGGAATCCAACAAATTTCAATCAAGTGAAATGCATTCATTAATGAATGTATCTTGAAATTTAAACTTGGGAAAATAAACCAAAACCCTAAAACCCTAATGGAAGAAAATAATCTCCAAGATATCTCTAAGACTATGGATCTTATCCACATAAAAATTCAGCAAAAAACATTTATAAATGATCAAAAATAATAATAAAAATATATTATAAAACCATATAAATTGGTTTCATTTAATTTGGAGCCATAGATAAAAACTTATGAATTTAATAAGATAAATAAATTAAATTTCAAAGCTAATAAAGCTCCTATCTAAGATCCATACCAAATTGTGAGCAAATTAATCCTAAAAGGATTTAAAAAGATAAACAATTATTAAATAAAGATATACAAATTGGAATCTCCAATTTTGGATCTATAAATAAAAAGATATGAATTTTATAAGGCAAAGGAAGAAAATAAATAAGGAATATTTAAAAGCCAAATTAAATCTTGGCCAAATCCTTAACAAATGAAAGTTTATTGAATAATAAAAGGAGTAAAATATTATTTAAATAAAATCATAAGAATTGAACAATATTCAATTTTATTGAAATAAAGATAATATGCCTAAACTAAATAATAAATCCTAATAAAATTATTTAGGAGGCAATTTAAACCTTGAATTAAATCTCTAAGCAAATGGAACAAAGATAATTCAAATCCAAATAAAATAAAGGGATGAAGAATAATCAAATAAAAGTACATGGGATTAAACCATATTCTACTTATATTTGTATAAAGATAAAATCCCTAATGTAAATGAATAATTAAATCATGAGAAAATAATAAATTGGAATTTACCAAAGTGGAATAAAAAGTTATCTAAATAAGTTAAAAGAATTATTTTACTTGGAAACCCCTCTCTGTTTCCTTTCTCACTCAAACCCGCACCCCTCGACCGCTGACAAAACGACCCCACATACAAACCCGCACCTCACTGACTTGGCAACCCACCGCCAGCTCACCTCGTCGTCTACCCCGCGACTCGTTCTCCCCTCCTGTCGCCATTTCCTGTCATTTTAAACCTCACGTAAATTCGTGTTACTGCTGCATTGATTCCGCCCCATGATCATGCTCATTTAATCGCCTCCTCCCCTCTCCATTTCCCCTCGCTCGCCATCCTCCCTCTGTCTGACGACACTCCAGCTACAATTCCGTCCAAGCCTCACCTACCCTCTGCCTCTAATCTCCATGAGGACATTCCCCACCTCCCTACGCATCTCCTAGTAACACCCACTCGCTCGCATGCGCTCTGAAACGTCGACAAGCACAACACCTAAACATCGATGTCGTCTACCTTTGCTTTGGCGAACCTTTCTGGTAAAACCTGACCTCCCTAACCCCTCTAGTTGACACGCGTGTACTCGCGACACTCGTGCGCATCTAACGCCACCTCTGGCTTGCCATTTCATGCCCTGTAGCATCGACAACATCCACACCCGAGAAACCCGACGCCGACGCCAGCTCCGACGAGAAATCGACGCTGTACCAGTGCGCCCCTGTCCAGGAAAAGACTACGTCGAGCTTCCCCACGACATTGCTATCACTGTGAGATTTTACCCTCTCTCCCGCGATTCCTAATTCGTTGGCAATGCCATAGATAGAATGCTCCGCCGCTCACCGTCGCGCTAGCGCCGCCCATCTTTGGTCAAGCTGCTCTGAATCGTTGGATGTAGATCTGGCGGATAGGATAGAACAGCTAGCGAAGCGGTATCGTGCGTCATGTGCCGTGCGATGTAACTTAGATCTAACGGCCCATATCGATCGATCCACGCGAAGCGGTATCGCCCAGTTAGAAACAGACACATGGCTCAGGATTGGATTTAAAAACAGAAACATTTCTATTAGATGTATGATTTTGTAAAATTCATAACTTTTAATCTACATGTCCAAATTTTGCAAACTTTATATCATTGGAATCAAGAAAAAGAATACTATCCAACAATGCCCTTTGTTTAGTGATTTTCTTCTGTAAAATTGGTTGTTTTTGCAGAAAAATGTGTAGGCATATTTTGAGTATAAAATTTATTTTAAAATGGTTTTAGGGTAAAATCTTTTGTAAAAGGTTTGTTTTGAACCTATTGACCATAAAAACCAACTTGTTGCTTTAAAAGTATATTTTGTGATGCTAAGGAATAAATCTTTGAATAAAAGCATTTCTAGTTAAATAAAAATGTTGATTATGGTTTTAAAATGCTTTTTGAGTAAAACCTTTGGAAAATGATTTGATTTAAACTCTCTGACCCTAAACACAAAGTTTTAGGATTTAAAAATATATTTGGTGAACCCTAGAAAATTATTAAAGGAATTTTCAACAAAATAAAATATTGCTTTGACTTAAAAATGGTTTTTAGGTAAAACCTTTTGCAAATGGTTTAATATTAAACACTTGCCCTTAAAACACTAACATTTGTGTTTAAAAATAAATTTGTCTAACACTGGAAATTATTACTTTGATTTAAATCATTTCTAGCAAAACAAAAATGATTTAGAGTGTCCATTTTCACTAACTTAATATCAAATGGTTTTACCACTCTTATATATGACCAAAAGGTATTTTAAAATGTTTAAAGCCTAGGAGAAACCACCTTTCCAAATAAAACAATTTTTTTGCATGCTTGGATGCATTACTTTGTTTTCTTTATTTTATGTGATGAATTTTCTGAATGCTAGTTTGAATATTTGCTTGCTTGATTGAATTGTAGTGAACCTTGAAGAGTGTGACATTTGCAAGATCAAGGAGTGAACTTATATTCTCTACCAAAAAGGCAAGTGGTGCTTCATACTTTTGTCCCATTATTTTCACTATGCATTAGTGATATTTCTAAGTAGGACTTGCATGGAATTTTACTAAGTATGCTATGCCTTGGGAAATCCTAGTAGATGATGCCTTAGTAGAATTTTCCTAAGTTAATATCCCTACTACTATCATGCTTAGCTTAGCTAGTAGAAAACAAGGGTGGATTATATTCATGCTATGAGATATTTCTAAGTCAATGACTTGTGTTTTGTTTAATAAAACAACTATGTGAATGAATCACCTGGGTGGAATGGAAAGAATGGTTTGTTTTGAGTGGTTACACAGGGCCCATATTTATGGATTACCCTAGTGTATCTCACTTGTGGAAAGCCACCCAGGAATAAAGATATTTGAGATGTCAAATGTTGAGAAGCTTCAAGTGCAGCCACATGGCATTATGGGCTCAGCCTGGATCATATAAGTTGCAATAACTTAGCCAAGTGGACAGTTGGTGGTAGGGGGTGATAGGTTTGGAGCGCGTCCATTTTGGTATAAGGGAAGGCTTCTGAAAGATCTTGTCTCGATGTGTCGAGTCTTGTGGGGAATGTGCACCACCTCTCGAGAGAGTAAAATCTAAGTACTTAGCCGTGTCCCCGGCAATGGAAAATTTGAGCATCAAGACATGGAATCTATCAAGGATCTCCTCATCCCAATTTCTAAGTTAAAACTTGTGGTTCAACAAGGGTTAAGGATCACCAATTTCTATTGGTAGATGCCTTGGGTGATTTTGACAAACTAAAACTTAGTGTTTTCAAATGATAAGGAAAATCTATTTTGAGCAAAGCAAGCCTAAGATCTACTTAGCCAAATGCATATAGATGATACATACCACTATTCTACCATAGTATCACTTGCCAATACAATTAAAGTGTATTGACCCTTGTGGCTGTAACTTATTATGTTGCAGGTTTGTTTGGTGTTAGTGTGTAGGGTTCGCAGCATAGAAAACAAAAAATTTCCTACGATGGGAACAACTATGTACCAAGATCTATCTACTAGATACAAACAACGGGCGGATGTATATCCGTAGAGAACATACCCTTGAAGACCGACAAAGCTTAACGAGTCCAAACTCGTGGTTGATGTAGACGATCTCTTGCCGATCTCAAGATCGAGAGGAAGTCCTAGCGCCGCAAAACAGCAGCGCATCCGTGCTCGCACACACGTTCAAGGCACCGAGCAACCTCCGCCTCCTCGCTCCAGCGATGCAGCGGAAGCACAACTCTTTCTTGCCGAATAGCCACCAGGAATATGTATCTCGCTAGTCCGAGACCATGGGAAATAAATTCTAGAGGAGGAGAGAGATCCTTCACGAGGAGGTGTAAGTGAGAGAGAGGGAGGGGGGCTCCTTTTATAGGGAGAGGGGGGCACCCAAGGGGCCATGCGCCCAGCCATGGGGCTGCCCCCACCTCTTCCACATTCATGTGGGTGGACACTCCACTCACTCAAATGCCTTTCAATTCCCTCCACTCAAAAACCCACTCAAATTCCCATTAAATTTCCACCAAATTTAATGCAAACTCTCATTAAATAAAACTCCTTTTATTTATTCAGAATTTTGTCAATTACTTTAATGACAAACATTATCATATAACCCCTTGCTAGTATTTCATTTCACATGCAGAAACACTTTCTGCAATTTCACCCGAAAACCCATTTCGGTATCTAGTGAAATAAATCCCTGCGCTTGTTATTCTTTTCGGCATGAAACTATTGATCCAATTGGATGTCGGTGTATCTTAAGTGTGTCACCCTACGGTTCATGAATAATGCGGACATGATCGATACCCCTCTCGGATCAATAATCAGAAGCAGGATCTGGAGACCCATACTAACTCCCACACATTCAACGATGACTTTCTTGTGATCGTCGGAACCTTTTACGCTAGTACCTTAATCCCTTTGTTTCACGATATATTACATGTCCGAGATTCGATCATCGGTATCTCCATACCTAGTTTTATCTAGTTACTGACATGCACTCTTTTCTCGTTCCCGTGATATAACATTCTAGTGATCAAATCACTTGCTTGCAAGCTAATCAATGTGATATCACCGAGAGGGCCCAGAGCATATCTATCCGTCATCGGGATGAACAAATTCCATTCTCGATCCATGGGCCTCAACATAACACTTTAGTAGTACTGAACCCATCTTTATAATCACCCTGTTACGGTGTGATGTTTGATGTTATCAAGAAACTCTTTCGGTGTTAGTGATTGACATGATCTCATGGTCTAAGGATTTGGATCACTTCATAAGTTGTTATAGCAATATAAACTCAATGACTTTCATCGTAATGCTATACTTCGGATGAATGTTCATCACACCATTACA
The DNA here is from genome assembly GCA_023614405.1 of Avena insularis. NCBI lineage: Eukaryota > Viridiplantae > Streptophyta > Magnoliopsida > Poales > Poaceae > Avena > Avena insularis. The sequence continues at coordinate 202,433,391 of CM042685.1, forward strand.
CTAATATTGTGATCCCGTTATTAACAACATTCAATGTCCATGATCAGGAAACCTTGATCATCTTGTTAATTAACGAGCTAGTTTATGAGAGAGGCATAACTAGGAACTTCCTTTTTATTTATTAAACACACATGTATTAACGTTTCCGTATTAATACAATTATAGCATGTAAAATAAACATTTATCATAAATAAGGAATACGATAATAACCACTTTATTATTGCCTCTCGGGCATATTCCCTTCAGTCTCCCACTTGCACTAGAGACAATAATCTAGTTTAAAAACTTTGCGTATTGAACACATATGGCTTTCTTGTGTTCCATATACGCAACTGCAAGTGGTTAACATAATCTACGGATCTGACGCTTTCAGGTCCGTGTGTATTTGCATGTCTTTGCGTCTTCACGCATCACTCATTCTTCAATGAGATGACATTGTATAAATTTGGTCTTTCGGTGAGACCTTTAGTTCCTTGGGGTTAAACCATGTCGATACTATTGTCATACAATATATCTTTAGTGTCAGCCCGTTGCGAACCACACCTTAGTTTGATTTCAAACTACTTGACACAAATTCCCTCCTTTGCTGCTACTATAGCAGTCATATACTTAGCCTTTTTGTTGTAGTATTCGTCACAATGTCTTAACTATGGATTTCATCCAAATCCATCATGGAATCTCCTTTCCATTACATTGTGCCACTATAGTTTAAATTGAGATAAACTTAATTTGTATCTTGTGACAAACCTAGTGTCAATGTAACGCTTTACAATGAACTATTTGTAATTGTTTGTCACCTCTACACAAATATATTCTTAGTTCTTTCAAAAAGATCATATGAATATCCTCACTATCGTCCAATGATCATTTTATGATTCATTCTGGTATATGCTCATCACACTTAGAGCATAGGACATATCTGGATGTGTACATATCATGGTATGATTGATCAAAACATTCTCGTGATTTCACTCATCAAGTGTCAAAGCACTTGAATCTTGTTTCACTTATCAAGTGTCGATACACTTGAATCTTGATTCAATTCCTTTTCCATGCGACAAGAACTGTTTCTTGTCGTTTCTATATTGAACTCCTTCAATATCTCATATATGTACGTTTGGCACAACCATATTAGCGTCATGGTCTATCCACTATAGACATTCATGCTAAATATTCGGGTTTTGCCTAAGTCTTTCATCGAAATGAAATTCTTAACCTTTGTCAATAAAAGATACATCATTTCTAATCAACAAGATGTCCTCCACATAATGTATTAGAAATATGTCTTAGCGCTCCCACTTAATTTCTTGCAAATGCAAGCATCTTCATCGTCTCCTTCTGAAAACTCCTTTTCATTAAGGTGAAGATTCCAACTCCGCGATGCTTAGTTCAACCATTGAAGTTTGCATGCCCTTTTAGCACCCTTTGAATTTTAACAAAACCCTTTGGACCGTGTCATGTACACGTCCTAGGTAACCATTCTATTAGAAGAATTTTGTTTTGTTTATTCATCTACCATATACCAAATTATATGTAGTGGTTGCTACTTTAATCCGTCCAGAATAAATATTGCTATGAAAGATCAAATCTTATCATAGTCAACTCCTTGAACATTGTCATAAAATACTTTACGACATGTCGACTATTTCATAGATGTGAAACATCCATGTCTGTTTCTTTATAGATCCAAATACGACCGATAGGTTTTTACACCTTTCCGGAGGGTCTTCCAAGTTCAAAACTTGATTTATCGTGTATGGACTTATCATGGATTTTATGGCTTCAAGCCATTTGACGGAGTCAGGGCCCATCATCGCTTCTTTGCATATAGTCGGCTCATCATTGTCAAACAATAATGATTTACTCTCAAATCTTAGTATTTGATTGTTTATTCGACCGACTTGGTTCAATAAGAACTTAGATCTCCGTGACCACAACCTTTGAGGCACATAAGCTATGAGCATTATGGCAGCCTCCGAAATGATTTCCGGCGCTGTGCAACTCAGCACATTTAGCTAAGGTTCGTTAACCTTATCAAAGTTCTATTGTCCTCCCACTTAACTTTTGCGAAAAATTCCTTTTTCAAGAAACTTCACATTTCAAGCGACAAACCCTTTTGTCCTCGGTGTTATGGAGGAATAACCAATTGTTATTCTAAATAACCTACAAAGACATGCTCATCCGACTTCGGTTGTAAACATCTTACTTATGTTTAGCATACCAAAATTTAAGAAATGACAACTTGGGTTTTACCCCAAACCATAACTTCCATGGTGTCATTTCAACGGATCAAGATGGAGCTCTTTTCACTGTAAAAGGCGATAGTCTCTAAAGATTTAATCTTTTAAAACATAATGGCAGTTTTATCAATAACACCTTTGATCCAACCATGTCAAACAAGGTTTCATTACAAATCTCAAACACTCCATATTCCTATGGTGTTTTGTGATATGTAAATCTAGGTGTTTTGCTAAAATTGCAACTCAAATAAATCCCTTTATGATAAAATCATAATTCATTTATTTTCTTGTTACACTTGTAACTCAAACAAATCCCTTATGATAAAATCATAAACCATTTATTTTCTTGTTACAATGATTTTTCACTTCATCTTGAAAGTCTTTGAAACGTTTTTCAAATATTTCATACTTCTTTCTCATTAAGTGAATATTCACTCAAATTTTCGGAGAAAGCATATGAAGTTGAAATCCATCGCTTACGACTATACATAATGGACTACATACATCGATATGTATAAATTCCAATAATTTAGTCGTTCGTTCTTCTTTGGCCTTTGAACGAAGTTTTAATTATCACGTGGAAAGTCTCACAAGCGTCACTTGATCAAATCAAAGACTCCAAAAATCCATGAATATGGAGATTCTTCATCTTTTCTTTCCAATATAATTTAAACAGTGATGTCACTTCGTAAGTGATCTTTCAATCATTTGTCTTGCGACATTTTAGCATTAGGTTTTATGGATGTGATTTCTCCAACTAGATTTGTAAATCATCCATCTTATATGGAATATGGTAATTATTTGAACAACCTTTGTTCTCATAATACCTGATTCAAATAACAATTATTAAAACAAATCTTGAAGTCAAGCTTTGATGCCAACGAGAAATACAAACAACGGTTTGTTTGTTTTCGATGAACATCATCACATATTCTCTTGCTAGTTACTTAGGCCATTGTGGTTCATGAATTGCGTTGTTCCGTATGAAATTTCATACCAACCAATTCGGTATCCAATACCCAAGAACCACATTGTTTAACAAGCAAAGAATACAACCATAACATGTATATCATACATATACCTAAATTGGATATTTCCAATCTTTTCTTTTCTGCCAAATATATTTTACAGATTCTCTTTCAGCATTTCCTTTTCCTTTTTAAAAGAATCTATCAATTTCAATAGTGGAGCCATATACATGACACATAGTCCAAAGCGTGTATATTCAAATAATAATACCTTTGGACTTGCACTTTGAAGTAGATCACCATCATCAAATGATCGGTATTCTTTTAAAATCTATTCTTAGTAATCTTTTAGTGTAGTAAACATTTTACATACATATTCTATTCACCCTTATCATGACGACTTTCATGATCAAGCTACTTTAGCTTATAAAGGCGAATCGTGAGTATAATGTTACTTTCCAAAACCCTTTTGGATGATTAGGATGTCTAGCATCTCCAAACTTTGCAAATTCTCATCCAATATGAGAACATATATTATACTCTATCATATTGCAACCAAAACATTGTTTCAGATATCGTTATATCTGCCACACTTGATGGTTTCTGAAACAATTCTTTCAGCTACTAGATAAACTTGATATTAAAACAATCAAGAATCATGGAGGCAAAACATGATACTTAAGATACTAAAACTAGAATTGTTACTCTCGATTTAATACCAATTATTAAATTTCACGGAGTAAACAGAGTTTGCTGAAAGTTTGCAATAAGATTTTAAACTTTAGATTGACACTCAACACAATACGATACCAGTTCGTAAAGTATATATCCAGAATTCTATAGTTCTTTTATCTCAATTACAACTATGCATAAGGTGGTGAACGAATGCCAATGACTACAAAAAATTATGCAAATTCACTTTGATTTAATTTATGATAAATTGAGTTCTACTAATCCAAATTAGAAATAAACTCCCACTCAAAAATGACATCCCTCGTGTCTTTTTGGTGATTACATGAACCAAATCCACTACACCAAGTCCGATCATCACGTGAGTCGGTATAGCTTCAAAGGCGAGCATCCATATTGTCATCATATCAAAAACATATGACTCATGCTTAACCTTTCGGTACGTGTTCCAAGGCCATGTCTGTACATGCTAGACTCGCCAAATAAGAACCTTAGTATTCGCGTGTGTAACTGTCTTACACCCGAGATATGCTCGTGGATTCAAGTACACCTGATCATCACGTGATGTCTTGAAGCGACGAAAACATTGTCGGTGCATACTTAAGGAATAACACATTTTTATCTTGATATCTAAATGAGGGATCATCTTATTATGCTAATAAAACGCCAAACAAGCAATATAAGATGCAATAAACATCACATGTTAATAAGTGAAATGATATGGTTCCCGCATATGATCTCCATCATACCTTTATGTGTAAGGCCAAGGTCTATGGAACTTACACGCTATGTGTGTTGTAAGAGTATCATCTCATACTTCTACATACAACATCACCATATCATAACACTAGCCCAACAACAATCTAAACTAGATGCCTCTAATTTATCCATTGTAAGTTTTATGTGGTTTAGGGCTTTCGAAGATAGAACCGTTCTTACCTACGAACATGAACCACAACGAGGATAACCAAATTGTTGACAACTCGTTGCAAATTAGATATTGACTATAGTAGGAGAGACAGACACCCGCTAGCCACTTATGCAAAACTAGTTGCATGTCAAGCGTAGAACAGGTCTCATGTGCGAGGACATGTAAAGTTTGTCCGGGCCACTTCATCCCACTATGCCACCAATATCCAAAGTACAACTAAGTAGCAATAAACTGATCATCATCGCCCACATACTCATATGTGTACTACCCGTGCAAAGAATCTACGCATAGATCCGGCTCTGTTACCACTGTAGGGTTCGCAGCATAGAAAACAAAAAAATTCCTATGATGGGAACAACTATGTACCAAGATCTATCTACTAGATACAAACAACGGGCGGATGTATATCCGTAGAGAACATACCCTTGAAGACCGAAAAAGCTTAACGAGTCCAAACTCGTGGTTGATGTAGACGATCTCTTGCCGATCGCAAGATTGAGAGGAAGTCCTAGCGCCGCAAAACAGCAGCGCATCCGTGCTCGCACACACGTTCGAGGCACCGAGCAACCTCCGCCTCCTCGCTCCAGGGATGCAGCGGAAGCACAACTCTTTCTTGCCGAATAGCCACCGGGAACATGTATCTCGCTAGTCCGAGACCATGGGGAATAAATTCTAGAGGGGGAGAGAGATCCTTCACGAGGAGGTGTAAGTGAGAGAGAGGGAGGGGGCTCCTTTTATAGGGAGAGGGGGACACCCAAGGGGCCATGCGCCCAGCCATGGGGCTGCCCCCACCTCTTCCACATTCATGTGGGTGGACACTCCAATCACTCAAATGCCTTTCAATTCCCTCCACTCAAAAACCCACTCAAATTCCCATTAAATTTCCACCAAATATAATGCAAACTCTCATTAAATAAAACTCCTTTTATTTATTCAGAATTTTTTCAATTACTTTAATGACAAGCATTCTCATATAACCCCTTGCTAGTATTTCATTTCACATGCAGAAACACTTTCTGCAATTTCACCCAAAAACCTGTTTCGGTATCTAGTGAAATAAATTCCTTCGATTGTTATTCTTTTCGGCATGAAACTATTGCTCCAATTGGATGTCGGTGTCTCTTAAGTGTGTCACCCTACGGTTCGTGAATAATGCGGAGATGATCGAGACCCCTCTCGGATCAATAATCAGAAGCGGGATCTGGAGACCCATACTGACTCCCACACATTCAACGATGACTTTCTTGTGATCGTCGGAACCTTTTACGCTAGTATCTTAATCCCTTTGTTTCACGATATATTACATGTCCGAGATTCGATCATCGGTATCTCCATACCTAGTTTGATCTCGCATCGACATGCACTCTTTTCTTGTTCCCGTGATATAACATTCTAGTGATCAAATCACTTGCTTGCAAGCTAATCAATGTGATATCACCGAGAGGGCCCAGAGCATATCTATCCGTCATCAGGATGAACAAATTCCATTCTCCATCCATGGGCCTCAACATAACACTTTAGTAGTTCTGAACCCATCTTTATAATCACCCTATTACGGTGTGACGTTTGATGTTATCAAGAAACTCTTCAGGTGTTAGTGATTGACATGATCTCATAGTCTAAGGATTTGGATCACTTCGTAAGTTGTTATAGCAATATAAACTCAATGACTTTCATCGTAATGCTATACTTCGGATGAATGTTCATCACACCATTACACTAATGTTGTGATCCCGTTATTAACAACATCCAATGTCCATGATCAGGAAACCTTGATCATCTTGTTAATCAACGAGCTAGTTTATGAGAGAGGCATAACTAGGAACTTCCTTTTTGTTTATTAAACACACATGTATTAACGTTTCCATATTAATACAATTATAGCATGTAAAATAAACATTTATCATAAATAAGGAATACGATAATAACCACTTTACTATTGCCTCTCGGGCATATTCCCTTCATAGTGAAGTGTGTTGACTAGGATTACAGGTCTACAACAAACATGATTGCCTGTGGCACTTTGAAGATGAAGGACTCCATGCTACATAGTTATTTCTTCTACATTGTAATGAGATAGCCAAATGAGCTATGTAAGATGTAATGAATTATTTTATTCCTGGTTATAAAGTTGTATTATGACCTTTGTTTCTTGATATTACATCCTAAACTGTGGATGCTAGCTATTGATCTAGGGACTATCATTATAAACACAGGGATCTCTACCTTATTAAAGGTTGGGACCTCTATAGATGGTATCAGAGCACTGTGTTTCCTGTAGGATTTGTAACCCTAGGATTGGACAAAACCCCTTAGAAAAATAGGAGTTGTATTTGTTCCAAAACTTATTTACAAACAATCTAGTAAACTCTTTCCTCAACCTTTTTGGTTTTGATTCTATATCTCTTCCTTTTCAAACTTGATGGACAAATACTTCACCATGAGCAAGGACTTCAACATCACCAATGACTTCAACTACAAATTTTATCAAAGACTTCAACTTGGACATCACTAAGGACTACAAGTGAGACAAGAATGATACTCAAGACTTGAAGACTAAGGAAACACAACCTAGAAGGAACCATCATCACCTTTGAAGCTTAGTGACCAAGATAGAAGAATTTTTCCCAAAGATACAATGATCTTATTCAAGAAGAAACAACTAATAAGAATGGAATGATCTCAAGAAAACCATATAGTTGGACCACCATACTAATATTTAGTTTAGATCATATATTGATCACACCAACTTATGTGTTGTAGCAAAAATATTTTGTTGCATAAAAATGAGCTTGAACCTTGTTGTTTGAGTGGAATGTTTGATTGTGATTGCTTGCACATTGTTTATGTGAATTGTTGTGTGTGATTAGACTTCTTCCCTGGAAATCTTTTGCCTATTCTAATCCCAATCCAACCCAAACAGATGAATACTCCAAGAGACTCCAACATCAAGGATGGTGACAACAACAACAAAGAGATGCACATGAGAGAACAACTTCTAGCAACCCAAGACCAGTTGAATCAAGTGACAACTCAGTTTTTAGCCAACAACAATGAGTTAGACCCAACCATGCAAAAGTTTTTGGAAATCCTATCCCAATTATTGCAAAGGATGATCAATCAAATGATCAACATGAGAGACAACCTTTCCCAAGGAGATTGTGATAACAATGATATCAAGGATGATATTATAGAAGGAACTCAAGCTTGCAATATTTGTGGATACATAGAACACACTTATAAAGAGCATGTGGACTAATGCCCTAATTGCAAAGAGAAACATCCAACTAAACAATGCCCCACATCTCAAGTTACTTGTTTCCTATGTGACGGAAATGATCATGTCCCTATCCAATGCCCCATCTATCCTATAGTTCAACAAATGAAACAAGATGGAATGCATCAAATGTTTGGAAACCTCCATAAGGGAACAACTTCTACCAAGAAGGATGAAGGCAAAGTCAGAACCATGCCTCATAGAGCCATACCCAAAGTGACCACAAAGTGTTGCTACTCTTGTGGAGAAGAAGGTCATATCTCTAGTGACTACCCCAAGAAGAGAGAAAGATTTCCCACCTTTGTGGTGAAATATGAAGAACATGAACTAGAAGAACTCCTAGCTTTGGAGAGACCCAAAAAGAGGAAACGCCCCAACCCCAGCAAGCAAGACATTATCCAGGTGCAATGTTACAATTGCAAAGAGATGGGACACTATGCATCACATTGTCTAGAAAAGAAGAAGAACAAAGGAAACAAACAAGAGGCAATGATACCAAAGAAGAAGAAGGATATTAGCCAAGTGAATAAAAAGGAATCCAACAAATTTCAATCAAGTGAAATGCATTCATCAATGAATGTATCTTGAAATTTAAACTTGGGAAAATAAACCAAAACCCTAATGGAAGAAAATCATCTCCAAGATATCTCTAAGACTATGGATCTTATCCACATAAAAATTCAGAAACAAAATTTTTAAATGATCAAAAATAATAAACAAAAATATTATAAAATCATAGAAATTGTTTTCATTTAATTTGGAGACATAAATAAAAACTTATGAATTTAATAAGATAAAGAAATTAAATTTCAAAGCTAATAAATCTCCTATCTAAGATCCATACCAAATTGTGAGAAAATTAAGCCTAAAAGGATTTAAAAAGATAAACAATTATTAAATAAAGATATACAAATTGTAATCACCAATTTTGGATCTATAAATAAAAAGATATGAATTTTATAAGGCAAAGGAAGAAAATAAATAAATAAGGAATATTTGAAAGCCAAATTAAATCTTGGCCAAATCCTTAACAAATGAAAGTTTATTGAATAATAAAAGGAGTAAAAGATTATTTAAATAAAATCATAAGAATTGAACAATATTCAATTTTATTTAAATAAAGATAATATGCCTAAACTAAATAATAAATCCTAATAAAATTATTTAGGAGGCAATTTAAACCTTGAATTAAATCTATAAGCAAATGGAACAAAGATAATTCAAATCCAAATAAAATAAAGGGATAAAGAATAATCAAATAAAAGTATGGGATTAAACCATATTCTAATTATATTTGAATAAAGATAAAATCCCTAATGTAAATGAATAATTAAATCATGAGAAAATAATAAATTGGAATTTACCAAAGTGGATTAAAAAGTTATCTAAATAACTTAAAAGAATTATTTGAATAAAATTTATATGGATTTAGAACGATATTTGATTTTATTGGAATAAAGACAAATTCCCAATTTAAATGATTATCAAATCATATTAAAATATTTTAAATGACTCAAGAGAATTATTTGCACTAAGGAATAAATAAAACCTACTGAAAAAGGTTTGGTAAAAATTAAGATTCAAATAAGAGTTTGAAAATATAAATAAAATCTTATTTGAATAAAAGACAAGTGCCTATTTTAAGTAAATAATAAACCATAAATGAATAAAAGAATTATTCTAGAATGGAATTTAAATACATTGATAAACAATATTAAAAGCTTATGGAAAAGTTTGGAAGGTTCTGAATTCAAATGGTTGTTTGAATTGTTTGATCAAATTCAAAACAGAAAATGAAAACAGAAAAAGAAAAAGAAATAGGAAGGAAAAAATAAGAAAAACCATCCCAGCCCAACTAACCTGACCCAGGACCATCGCCAGCCCACGCGGGAAAACCTCTCTCTATTTCCTTTCTCACTCAAACCCACACCAATCGACTGCTGACAAAACGACCCCACATGCAAACCCGCACCTCACTGACTTGGCAGCCCCATCGCCAGCTCACCTCGTCGTCTACCCCGTGACTCGTTCTCCCCCCTCCCCATCGCCATTTCCTATCGTTTTAAACCTCGCGTAAATTCGTGTTACTGCTGCGTTGATTCTGCCCCATGATCACGCTCATTTAATCTCCTCCTCCCCCTCTCCATTTCCCCTCGCTCGCCATCCTCCCTCTTCCCCTAGGCTGTCTGAATTGCGACCTCAAACTTCCTCTGTCCTACGACACTCGGACTACAATTTCGGCCAAGCCTCACCTCCCCTCTACCTATAATCTCCACGAGGACATTCCCCACCTCCCTACGCATCTCCTAGTAACACCCACTCGCTCGCGCGCGCTTCAAAACATCGGCAAACACAACACGTGAATGCCGCCGTCGTCTGCCTTCGCTTCGGCGAACCTTTCCGATAAAACCTGACCGCCATAACCCCTCTAGTTGGCACGCGTGTACTCGCCACGCTCGTGCGCATCTAACGCCACCTCTGGCTTGCTATTTCATGCCCTATAGCATCGACAGCATACACACCCGAGCAAGCCTGACGCCGACGCCAGCTCCGACGACCAATCAACGTCGTACCAGTGCGCCCCTGTCCAGGAAAAGACTACGTCGAGCTTCCCCACGACATTGCGATCACTATGAGATTTTCCCCTCTCTCCCGCGCTTCCTAATTCGTCGGCAACACCAGAGACAGAATGCTCCGCCGCTTGCCATCGCGCTAGCGCCGCCCATCTTTGGTCAAGCTGCTCTGAATCGTTGGATGTAGATCTGGTGGATAGGATAGAACAGCTAGCGAAGCGGTATCGTGCATCCTGTGCCGTGTGATGCAACTTAGATCTAATGGCCCGTATCAATCGATCCACGCGAAGCGGTATCGCCCAGTTAGAAAAAGACACGTGGCTCAGGATTTGATTTAAAAACAGAAACATTTCTATTAGATGTATGATTTTGTAAAATTCATAACTTTTAATCTACACGTCCAAATTTTGCAAACTTTATATAATTGGAATCAGGAAAAATAATACTATCCAACCATGCCCTTTGTTTAGTGATTTGCTTCTTTAAAATTGGTTATTTTTGCAGAAACTTGTGTAGGCATATTTTGAGTATAAAATTTATTCTAAAAAGGTTTTTAGGGTAAAATATTTTGTAAAAGGTTTGTTTTGAACCTACTGACCATAAAAACCAACTTGTAGATTTAAAATTATATTTTGTGATGCTAAGGAATAAATCTTTGAATAAAAGCATTTCCAGTTAAATAAAAATGTTGATTATGGTTTAAAAATGCTTTTTTGAGTAAAACCTTTGGAAAATGATTTGATTTAAACTCTCTGACCCTAAACACAAAGTTTTAGGATTTAAAAATATATTTGGTGAACCCTAGAAAATTATTAAAGGCATTTTCAACAAAATAAAATATTGCTTTGACTTAAAAATGGTTTTTGAGGTAAAACCTTTTGCAAATGGTTTAATATTAAACACTTGGCCTTAAAACACTAACATTTGTGTTTAAAAATAAATTTGTCTAACACTGGAAATTATTACTTTGATTTAAATCATTTCTAGCAAAACAAAAATGATTTAGAGTGTCCATTTTCACTAACTTAATATCAAATGGTTTTACCACTCTTATAAATGACCAAAAGGTGTTTTAAAATGTTTAAAGCCTATTAGAAACCACCTTTCCAAATAAAACAATTTTTTTGCATGTTTGCATGCATTGCTTTGTTTTCTTTATTTTATGTGATGAATTATTTGAATGCTAGTTTGAATATTTGCTTGCTTGATTGAATTGTAGTGAACCTTGAAGAGTGTGACATTTGCAAGATCAAGGAGTGAACTTATATTCTCTACCAAAAAGGAAAGTGGTGCTTCATACTTTTGTCCCATTATTTTCACTATGCATTAGTGATATTTCTAAGTAGGACTTGCATGGAATTTTATTAAGTATGCTATGCCTTGGGAAATCCTAGTAGATGATGACTTAGTAGAATTTTCCTAAGTTAAGATACCTACTACTATCATGCTTAGTTTAGCTAGTATAAAACAAGGGTGGATTATATTCATGCTATGAGATATTTCTAAGTTAATGACTTGTGTTTTGTTTAATAAAACAACTATGTGAATGAATCACCTCGGTGGAATGGAAAGAATGTTTTGTGTTGAGTGGTTACATAGGGCCCATATTTAAGGCTTACCCTAGTGTATCTCACTTATGGAAAGCCACCCAGGAACAAAGAGATTTGAGATGTCAAATGTTGAGAAGCTTCAAGTGCAGCCACATGGCATTATGGGCTCTGCCTGGATCATATAGGATGCAATAACTTAGCCAAGTGGACAGTTGGTGGTAGGGGTGATAGGTTTGGAGCGCGTCCATTTTGGTCTAAGGGAAGGCTTCTGAAAGATCTTGTCTCGATGCATGTCGAGTCTTGTGGGGAAAGTGCACCACCTCTCGAGAGAGTAAAATCTAAGTACTTAGCCATGTCCCCGGCAATGGACAATTTGAGCCTCAAGACATGGAAGCTATCAAGGATCTCCTCATCCCAATTTCTAAGTTAAAACTTGTGGTCTAACAAGGGTTAAAGGATCACCAATTTCTATTGGTAGATGCCTTGGGTGATTTTGACAAACTAAAACTTAGTGTTTTCAAATGATAAGGAAAATCTATTTTGAGCAAAGCAAGCCTAAGATCCACTTAGCCAAATGCATATAGATGATATATACCACTATTCTACCATAGTATCACATGCCAATACAATTCAAATGTATTGACCCTTGTGGTTGTAACTTATTATGTTGTAAGGTCGTTTGATGTTAGTGAAGTGTGTTGATTAGGATTACAAGTCTACAACAATTACATGACCCTTGTGGTTGTAACTCAAGATGAGAGCTTCCAGTAATGGGGATGGAGCTTGTCGTCGGCCGCGTTGGCCACGGGCTCGTACTCGGGGTGGTGGTGGGTGGGACGCGGAGGGTCGCGCGCGTCGAGAAGCTCCCTCGCCCACACGAGCCGCACGATGAGCGACTCCTTGCCGCCGGCGAGCTGTCCGACGGCTGGCAAGAACTGCGTGGTCCCCGGCGCGTCGACGAGGTTGTGGCACACCTGGATGCTGAACACGAAGCCTCCGCACCTCAACCTCGTCACCTTCATGCCATCATGCACGGACGGCCGGCGGGCGGGCGGGCGGTACCTCTCGACGATGGGGGAGAGGGGTAGGGGAAGGGGAGGGAGAGGGGAATGGGGTCGGGGCTCACCTCTCGACGATGGTGGACGGCGGCTGGACGATGACTTCGATCTGGTATGCTGTGTTGTGCGTGAGATGTGGCAGGACGAGGACGAATTCGATCCAGAGAAAAGGGGAACTGTCCGTGTGGGTACCAGATATGTGAGACGTATATTGTAGAGTGCGCCTCGTATAATATTAGGCGAGGCGCATTTGGGCCAAATATGCCTCGTATAATATACAGTCCTAGACAAATAGCGCACTGCGCTGATTTCTATCATGAAACGTATAACAGCCTAGTGGTAACATGCCTTGTCCTATTCCTAACACTAGCCACCCAGGTTCAAATCTTGGGGTCTCAAACTTTTTGGAATTTTTTTTAAAGGCCATTTTTCATGTAAAAACATTGTCGAAACACAATATAAACTATAAAATATACTACAAATATTTTAAATATTTAAATATTGCTAAAACAACAAAAATGAGTATTCTCAATGATACATAATATTCTCAATGAAATATTATTATAACACACACATAATGAAAATTAAGGATTTTTCGATACATAATAGTAGGCCACACACATACGACGGTTCTTGACAATGGTCGGAGCGCACTAGCGTTTTTTGACAATGGTCGTCTTCTTGCCCTTCTTTGTCGCGGTTGCATAGGTTAGGTCCGGGACGTCTTCACTACTTCTCTTGAACGGAAGTCCTTTCTTAGGTAGGATTGTGGTGTACGGTGTTTGGTTGTCGTACCCGTCTTCTATCTTCGGGTCGCCGTTCTGGTCAAAGTCTTGCTCGTTGGCGACTCCATCCATTCCGATAATGTTCCTTTTGCCTCTCCTGACGACAACCCGGCTAGGCTTTGACGGGCCTTTAATGTACCAGCATTGGTCTACTTTGCTAGCCAGAACCATTGGCATCTCAAATGAAATCCCTGCACAAAAAGAACAATCATATAGTCGGTGTCTCTGACAACGCGCATACATGCAAGCAACTCCTTCACGCTTCCTCCAACGACGACTTGCGCAAGAGAGCCAGAGGAGAAGTAAATGGACATGTTGTAGATCTAGAGGAGCAAGAGACTTCACTTACATATGGGTGTCAACCAATGAAGGTTGAGCAAGTTTCTATGGTGAATCAATGGGGGAAATGAGGTGGGGAGGAGGAGGGGGCGACCATATTTGTCTTGGTGGAGGAGGAAGAAGTGAGACAAGTGAGTGGGGTGGTAGTTGGCTCCATGTGCAAAAAGCTAGAAAAAAGTGGTGCCAGGTTATAGGAGGCGCATATTGCACAATATGTGCCTCCTATAATTCAAACTATAGGAGGCGCATATAGCAATATGCGCCTCGCCTATGCGGCCACCTATCTCCACCCGGGCCCGCAGGAGTTACTTGAGGCACATATGACCATATGCGCCTCGCATATTATCAAATATAGGAGGCGCATATAACCATATGTGCCTCGCATATTCGTGCACCTACCAACACGCGGGCCCACACTGATTATGCGAGGCGCATTCTGCCCGTATGCGCCTCTCCTATCTGATATATAGGAGGCGCATATGACTAGAATGTGCCTCGCATAATCTGGGGCTGCTAGATTTGGTCCGTACAAGGATTATAGGAGGCGCATTCTTATCATATGCGCCTCGCCTATTTTTATACTAGAGGCGCATGGAGAAGGAGTGCGCCTCGCCTATTTTATAGGAGGCGCATATGGTCTAAATGTGCCTCCTATAAGCATGTCTCGTATAGCCTTTTCTCTAGTAGTGCTTGTAGAAAGCCACCCAGGAACAAAGAGATTTGATATGTCAAATGTTGAGAAGCTTCAAGTGCATCCACATGGCATTATGGGCTCTGCCTGGACCATATAGGTTGCAATAACTTAGCCAAGTAGACAGTTGGTGGTAGGGGGTGATAGGTTTGGAGCGCGTCCATTTTGGTCTAAGGGAAGGCTTCTGAAAGATCTTGTCTCGATGCATGTCGAGTCTTGTGGGGAAAGTGCACCACCTCTCAAGAGGGTAAAATCTAAGTACTTAGCCGTGTCCCCGGCAATGGAAAATTTGAGCATCAAGACATGGAAGCTATCAAGCATCTCCTCATCCCAATTTCTAAGTTAACTTGTGGTTGAACAAGGGTTAAAGGATCACCAATTTATATTGGTAGATGCCTTGGGTGATTTTGACAAACTAAAATTGAGTGTTTTGAAATGATAAGGAAAATCTATTTTGAGCAAAGCAAGCCTAAGCTCCACTTAGCCAAATGCATATAGATGATAGATACCACTATTCTACCATAGTATCACTTGCCAATACAATTCAAATGTATTGACCCTTGTGGCTGTAACTTATTATGTTGCAGGTTTGTTTGATGTTAGTGAAGTGTGTTGATTAGTATTACAAGTCTACAACCAACATGATTGCCTATGGCACTTTGAAGATGAAGGAATCCATGCTACATAGTTATTTCTGCTGCATTGTAATGAGATATCCAAATGAGCTATGTAAGATGTAATGAATTATTTTATTCCTGGTTATAAAGTTGTATTACGACCTTAGTTTCTTGATATTATTTCTTAAACTGTGGATGCTAGCTCAGGGACTAGCATTGTTGTCACATCCCAAAATTTTCCAAATTTTGAAATGTAAAAAAATAAATAAACAAAATAAATAATTGTTGAAATTTAGGGTGAAAAGAAACTTTTGTTTCTAAATGGAAACTTAAAAAACCATCTTGAACAAACTTTGAATAAAATTTGAATCCAACAAAATTCAAATCAAGTGAAATGCATTTCTCATAAAATACATCTGGAAATTTAAACACTTGGAAAATAAATCCAAACCCTAAAACCCTAATGGAAAAAAATCATTTCCAAGTTATTCCCAAGCCTATGGATTTGATCCATATAAAAATTGACCATCAAACATTTATAAATGATCAAAGAAAGATAATAGAAATATATTAAAACCCTATAAATTGGTTTCACTTAAATTGGAACCATAAATAAAATCTTATGAATATAATAAGATAAGGAAATTAAATTTCCAAAGCTAATAAAGAACCTATCTACAAATCCATACCTAATGATGAGCAAATAATCCTAAAGATATTTAAAAGGATAAATAATTATCAAATAAGATTTTACAAATTGGAATCACCAAGTTTGGATCTCTAAATAAAAAGATATGAATTTTATAAGATAAAGAAAGAAATATTAAATAAAGAATATTTAAAGACCAAATTAAATCTTGGCCTAATCCATTAAACAAATGGAATGAATTATAATCCAAATACAAATAAAATAAAGAATAAAGGATTTCCAAAATAAAATAAAATGGCATTAACCATTCTATCCCCATTTTAATAAAGACAAATCTCTAATAAGAATAATTATATAATTCATGAGGAAATAATATTTTGAAATTTACCCAAGTGGAGTAAAAAGTTGTTTAATTAACTTAATTAAGATTAAAGAAATCTCCCCAATAAAATTTAGGGAATTAAAACTATATTTAATTTCATTGGAATTAAAACAAATGCCCAATTCAAATGATTAATAAATCATATTAAAATTATTCCAAATAATTCAAAGTGAACTATTTTGACATCCTTATAATTGAATAAGAACCTACTAAAAAGATTTGGAAGAATTTAGAAATTTAAATGGTGCTAGAAATTATTATTAAATCTTATTTTATTTAAAACTAGAGCCTTATTTGGATAAATAAAAAGACCCACAAAAGAATAAGGTTTTATTCAAAAATTGACTTCAGAATGTGCTACTAATCAATATTTAAATCTACACAAATTTTGGCAAAGTTTTGAGTTCAAATTGATGTTTGACTTGTGTAATCAAAATCAAAACAGAAATAAAGAAATGGAAAAAGAGAAAACAAACAGAACAAAAAAAATGTAAAAGGACCCAGCCCAGCCAGCAAGCCCACAAGGCCCAGCCAGCCCACCTCTCCCTCTCACGAGCGAAACGTTTTCTCACCGCAGACTTAACCCACGCCCTCACTGACAGCCTGGACCCCACCCCCACACTCTCCCTCACGCTGACACCGGACCCCATCGCCACGTCGTCATCTTCTCCACCCACGCGATGACCACGCCCTCCTCCCAGTCGTTTCCTGCCGTTAATTTCTTCGAGTAATTACGCAGCAAAGGCTTGACGAATTAATCCCGTGATCACGCGTGATAAATCCCCTCCCTCTCCTCTTCATTTCCCCCCAAACCCTGCTGCCAGAGAGCCACCAGGCTGCCTCCATTTTGCTCCGCACTGCCGCTGTCTCCGGCGAGCTCCGCGAGCGATTTCGGCAAGTAGACGTCGCCCCTTGCCTCCTCAACCACGCTCGCTTACTCCCCAGACCCCGGCGCATCTTCCCGTAGCACCAGCTCGCTCGCGCTCGCCCTGAAACCTTGACTGCTTCTTTGCCAAGCAGCGCCGCCGTTTGTCTCCTCTCCGACGAGCCCCCTCGATATGTCCTGACCGCCCCCTCCCCTCTCGTTGACACACGTGTGATATACTCCCCCGTGCGCATCTAACGCCGCCGGTTTCGTGTCCTAGCACGCTTTGTATCCCGCCGTCCGACGCATCAGACGAACCGAGGCGAAGCGCAGCTCCATGACGATTGTCACCACCGTGCGCCCCTCGACGAGATATCAGCATGTTGAGCATCGTCGTGATCTCCTGAACCTGGTGAGCATATCCTTACTCTTCCTTGCTTCCTCTATCGCCCGCTCCACCCCTAGCCGAGCACCGCCGCCGCGCGCCACCGTTGTCGCGCCGCCTGTTAGTGACAAGTCGATTATAGCCGTCCGATCCAGATCGTAGTGACGCGATAGATTCATTTAACTAAAAGGGTACGTTTGATTCTGAGCCACATGATCTGTTTAGATCCAACGCGCCAGAGAAGCTGATCCGGACGAAACGGTATGGGCGAATAGAATTAAGACACGTGGCTCTGTTGGTTTGGATTAAAACAGATTTGATCTATTAGATGCTAGAATTTGTAAAATCTATAACTTTTGATCTACACGTCCAAATTTTGCAAATTTTATATCAATGGATTCATAAAGACAAGACCTAGACAACCATACACTTTGTTTAGTAAAAATCATCTGGTAAAATGTTTGTTTTTGCAGAAACTTCTATATGCATGTTTAGAATATAAAAATTGTTCTAAAATGATTTTGGGGATAAAATCTTTGGCAAATGGTTTGTTTTGAACCTACTGACCCTAGGAATCAATTTGTGGTTTCGAAAATGTATTTGGTGAAACAAAAGAATGAATCTTTGATTTAAACCATTTCTAGTCAAATAAAAATATAGTTTAATTATTAAAAATGGTTTTGGAAGAAAACCTTTGAGAAATGTTTTGGAAATAAACTCTCTAACCCTAAACACAAGGTTTTTATGGTTTGAAAACATATTTTGTGAAACCTATAGAATGTTGCCTTGTTAAAAGCATTTTCTCACCACATAAAATAATGATTTGGTTAAAAAATGGTTTCTGAAGTGAAATCTTTTGCAAATGACTTTGCCACTTTATAAAATGACCATTAAGTGTTTTATAATGTTTATAACCTATTATAAACCACTTTTGCAAATAAAACAAAGTTTGGGATGCTTGCATGCATTGTTTTGTTACTATGATTTTATGTGATGAATTGCTTGAATGGTAGATTGAAATATTGTTTGCTTGATTGAATTGTAGTGATTTGAAGTGAGTGAATATTGCAAGATCAAGGAGTGAACCTATACTCTCTACCAAAAAAAGGCAAGTGATGCTTCATACTTTTGTCCCATTATTTTCACTATGCATTAGTGATATTTCTAAGTAGGACTTGCATGGAATTTTGCTAAGTATAAACTATGCCATGGGAAATCCTAGTAGATGAAACCTTAGTAGAAATTTACTAATTTAAGATTCCTACTACTATCATGCTTAGCTTAGCTAATAGAAAACAAGGGTGGAATATATACTCATGCTATGGAAAAATTTCTAAGTCTGAGGACTTGTGTTTTGTTTAATAAAACAACTAAGTGAATGAATCACCTGGGTGGAATGGAAGGAATGGTTTGTGTTGAGTGGTTCACAAGGCCCATTTCTATGGTTTACCTTGTGTATCTCACTTGTGGATGGCCACCCAGGAACAAAGAGATTTGAGATGTCAAATGTTGAGAAGCTTCAAGTGCAGCCACTTGGCATTATGGGCTCTGCCTGGATCATATAGGTTGCAAGAACTTAGCCAAATGGACAGTTGGTGGTAGGGGATGATAGGTTGGAACGCGTCCATTCTGGTCTAAGGGAAGGCTTCTGAAAGATCTTGTCTTGGTGAAGCCAAGTCTTGTGGGGAAAGTGCACCACCTCTGCAGAGTGAAAAAAATCTAAGTACTTAGCCATGTCCCTGGCAAAGGACAATTTGAGCATCAAGACATGGAAGCTATCAAGAATCTCGTCATCCCAATTTCTAAGATAAAAACTTGTGGGTGAACAAGGGATTGAAGGATCACCAATTTCTATTGGGGGATGCCTTGGGAAAGATTATTTTGGTCAAGCAAAAACATAGTGTTTTCAAATGATAAGGAAAATCTATTTTGAGCAAAGCAAGCCTAAGATCCACTTAGCCAAATGCATATAGATGATAGACTCCACTATACTACTATAGTATCACTTGCCAATACAATTCAAATGTATTGACCCTTGTGGCTGTAACTTGTTATGTTGCAGGTTTGATTGATATTAGTGAAGTTTAATGATTAGGATTACAAGTCTACAACCAACATGTCTGGCACTTTGAAGATGAAGGACCCCATGCTATTGTTATATTCTGCTGCATTGTAATGAGATAGCCAAATGAGCTATGTAAGATGTAATAAATTATTTTATTCCTGGTTATAAAGTTGTATTATGACCTTTGTTTCTTGATATTACATCTTAACTGTGGATGCTAGCTATTGATCCAGGGACTAGCATTGCAATCACAGGGATCCTTTTCCTTTATAAAGGAGGGATCTTACAATTGTAAACATCGGGATCTCTACCTTATTAAAGGTTGGGACCTCTACACTTGTGTGCACTGCTAGAACTATTATTTGTGTCCTTCTTAGCCATGCATAGCTATCGGTTCTGGTCCATCCAAATGATGTATCAGATGCAGAGAATCTAGTATGACAGGAGAACGTGATGAGATGATATCAGAGGTGATATGAGTTAAACATGCTAAGGCTTGTATCGGAGGCCATGGTGGGATGTATTTTTTTCTAGTCCCATACTCTCCACCACTAGGACCTGATGTTCTTGCTTCTTGAACCAAGACGAGCGTACAACCACAGGAGCCTGGAAAACCCCATGAGTGACTAACTTTCCTAGTAGATTCCATGAGTCACATAGTTCGGGCGTTCCATTCGACATATGCATAGAAAACCTTTTGAAAGATTTTCCGGGTGAAGATGCATTCATAATAGGTAGGGAAGCGTGGACCGGGTTGCTTGGGGTCGATGGAGCCCCTGGTGAACCCACCTCGCCTCACATCTTTAAGTACCGGCTCCGTGATTTGACCCGTTACGGTGAAACCATACTTATTGCGTGACTCATGGTCTCAGCGAAAGCAAGGTAAAGGTCGTGTCTAACCACCCTCCGCCGGCCTTCCAAGGAAGAGCGCTAATCTTAAGTGGCATTAAGAGAAGGTTATTACGTGTGGGTAAAGTTATACACCCCTGTAGGGTAATAATTTTTCAGAAATCCGTGTCCACGGTTATGGACGACTTGGGAATGGACGTGATGTCATAGAGAACTATAACCTAATCATACAACTTGGTAGATCAACATGTGCTTAAGGATGCTTCCTCATGGGTATGAGGGGTGATCCTAGTTAGGGTTCAGATGATGATGATGATTTGGTGGATATCAAAAGATGATGATCAATAATTTGGAGATGTCACTCTCTTATCCCTTTTTAAAATACTCTGAGTAGACGAGCTCTTCTCTCTCTTGTTTTATAAACAAAGATGGCTTTATGCAAAACAACTCCACCAGCCATAAGTCTTGCGGAGTACACCCTATACTCGCCCTTGATTTTTTGATACTTTTGGCAGAGTAAGTGTTCCCTAAATACGAGTTCCGTACTACATCGACATCGACGAGTAGCTTGGGGTTCCCGGCCGACAGCCTAGAATCTATGGGCTGGGACGTCATCGTTATTCTTCAGGCCTCTTAGGCCATTTGTTAAGTTGGCTATACTTAATAGCATAATTTGCCTTCCGTTGTTTGATGTTTGTGGTCAGTGACCTTTGTTTGTAATAATTTGGTTCTCTTCTCAGTTATGAGCTTGATGTAATAAATTTTGTGTCGTAGGGTCACTGTTGTGTTACCGATTCTTCGCTGGATATTCTCGAGCTCAAGGTTAAGCTTATGCCAGATGGAGGTCTGGGATTTGTTTAGCCCTGATCCCGGGGGTGTCACAGGTTTTGGTATCACAGCAGTACCGACCGTAGGAAAACCTTGCTATTGGTCGATGTTGAGTATAGTGTTTGTGAAAAACTATTTTAAAAGCTGAAAAGTATTTGCGAAAACTCTAGTATGCTTCTTTTACTCCCTATCCAGTTTCGCTCTAACTCTGGGTTATCTTATCTTGTGTTGACTTTGAAAAGTTTTGATATCTCTTCTAGTCTTTCAAAGTTGAGGTGCCTTATTGGCATGACATTTCTTAACCAGTTGACCTAGTGTTGAGTTCTCTAGAGTTGTGTGTGTTGTGAATCCCTTGTTCCCCTTTGCTCTTGTTCATCTGAGAGATTCCTTTCTATCATGATCTCTCTATCCTTTGGATCCACAATATTATATTGTTGGATCTGCAGTGTTCTGTTCTAGGCTTCGAAATCTCTTTTCGCCTTGTGTGCCTCCTTTTTGTTTGTTTGGGTACTTCAGAAGTTGTTTCTTCTCTTGGAAGCTACCTCGTGATTGTTATCTTGCAGTGTACGCCACATCACTCAAGTAGTCATTACTCCTTTATTTCGGTTTTAACCCTTGGACTTGAACTTAAGATCCCCGATTGTGCTGGATTCTGGTGTTGTGAATATTGTACATGAAGCTGACCTTTAATCCAAGATCCATTCCTTTGACCCCTGTTGTTAATGTTTACACATTACCTCAGGATGGTTGGTACTACAATTATAGCCTTCAAGCTTGTGGTCTTTGTTGCGACTGAATTGTGACAACTAAGGACTTCCCCTACCACATGCTATGGCAGATGTTCTTTAATGGAACCAAATAGATCACGACAAGAGTACTCCTCGAGAGCCTCGCATCTATACTCGTGACTTTTCCACACTTTACCCTTCTCTGCATTGGTTTTCGGAAGATTGTTCACTTATGCATCCACATCTTGGGATTCTATCCTAAGCATGCTCCTTTTCCCTTGTTGTTTTCTGACCTTTGTCTACCAGTTGGTAGCCAAGTAGTAACGTGCATCTGTGTCTTCTGATGTAAGATACTCTTGTGGTCTGTCAAGACAAACCATTTCAGAATGTCGAGGAAAAACAAACTCCAGTACCTCGTCATATCTAGGACCAGGTCAAAGTGTTGTAATCCGCAGATTAAGAGGCATTGATTGTTTTCCATCTGTTCTACCTTAAAGTATCACCCTCTTTTATACTAAGAGGTCGTGCTGAGTTTCATGACCCTTAATGAAGTGATGCTCTTACACATATTTACCCACCCTTCCTCGAGCTTTCGTGCTCCTGAGGGATGCGTGTGCATAATAATGTGGCCATCTGAGATTCTGGCAAATTTTATTGCTTAGAACTCAAAGGACATTTGTATCATTCTTAGCGTGATTGGTTAACCCTATCACTAAGCAAAATAATGATGGTGCTATCTAGTCTGACATTCTGGTACCTCTCTTTGGTCAAAGAGTTAGGCTCGTGCCAAAGCTCTCAGACTGTGTCTTCTTGCCTTACCAAGCAAGTTCCCTCTTGAAAACGTGACATATCGATGGTTCGTGATATTTTGGATGTTTTTCTAGAAGTATCGCCATGTTGCCACATGAACGTATTGTCAAGTTCTTGAGAAAGCAAGTTCTCTGAATTACTCTTCTCTCCAAGGATTTGTACTGGATACCCCTGAATTAGTTGGTTAAGCTTAAACAACAACTTGGAGAGTTGTAAGACAAAAGTTCTGTCCAACTATGTTCCTTCATAAAGGGATGTCTAGTTTTGCTCGTGTTGAAGAAAGATAGCATTTCCTTTGTGGATATGTTATCTTCCCCACCTTTGATTTGATTGGGGTTATCGTTAAATCAAACTCAGTTCCAAGGACTATCTTGATGGTGTTTCTACTTGTGATGTTTCACTTGAGTACATCTTCATGTTCTTTGGTCTGACCAATAGTTTGCCTTGTTCAAACAACATACGAGTTCACCTTCTTGGAGTGTCTCGATAAGTTTGTTGTTGAGCCCATCAACAATATTCTTATCTTCTCCATATTAGATTGGATTCATATGGAATAATTGGCATTAATCTTGGAAAATTTCGAGAACCATCTTCGTGTTATCTCGAAGTATGTGTTCTGGATGTTAGAAGTAACCTTCTCCAGTTCATGTACAAATGTTGAAAGATGTCACTGTGGATTTGAGTAGAGTTACCTCTGTTCCTTAAGGACACATGTGTGTTTGATTGTCTTTACCTTATGTGTACGCATTTATCTCTCGATAAGTTGCTAATACATCAGTCTAGCAATTTAGCTCATCTTTTTGGAGCTTAACACCTTAGTCCATATCTTGAGAAACTAGTAACTTTACCTTTGCGGTAAATTTTGCAAACTTTCTATTCGGACATGCTGAGTCTGAAATATCATTTCACCTAACCAAAGCTGAATCTCAAGCAGCAATGATGGTTGGTGTTCCTCAAGGTTTTGACATAGGTCACTTTTGAAGTCTGGCAAGAATGATGTAATGGTTGACACGCTTAGCCAGAAATACCTTTTGTCATATTCTCTTGATCCAGCAGTAAGAACCTCTCTTCATGAGGCTTACTCTATAATTTGATTATAGGAGTTGTGCTCATGGTTTTCTTTGTCTACAAAGTCCGACCTTTACTTGATGTCCGCTCTCCCAAACATCAAGGAGAACATTTAAAGTAGTGCTGCTAAATGTCTCTCGGTCGATCCTCCAGACCCTTTATGTTGGCAACCATTTTGTTGTGCCAAGTACTTGAAGTCTAAGAACAAAGTTTCTTTCTTCTCGTGTCATCAGGAATGCTTTTCATTATTTATCTAGTGGTGTAAAGTGATATCATGATATTTGGCGAAGATTTTTATATACCTATATGAATAAATAGTTTCCTTCCTCTTATCAACCATGTTTTAAAAGCGACTATGATTCTGGTGATCAAAAGTTTCTCTTGTTACATGTTCCTTGTGACTCTTACGAGTCCTCTCCACCAAAACACCTTTTTTGTCTTGGCCTTCTATTGAACGAAAAAGTGAACCTTCTGTGTCAAATGTAGTTCAGCAGCTTGGTTTTGTTGATCCATATCTTCGCAATCCGAAATCTCTACTTAAGTCATTTAGTAGAGGATCCCTGTCGAAGTCTATGGTAATGTTCTTTCCATTGAAACCTTCCTTCTCAGAAGTTTAAATTCTTCTGAAGCTCCATGGTCTTAACCCTTATGAAGACCAGCTATCTAACAACTTGAAAACTTGTCCTCTTGTTTCCTCCACTACATTGGCGTGTTTCATGTTGTCATCTCAGAGCTGTTTCTACACACTCCATCCATGAGTTGGCCATGAGATACTCTGTGTATTGTCTAGTGTGTTTCCCTCTTATCCTTAGAGTGACCCTATTTCTTTCTCTCTCTATCTCTCTTCCTACCTTTGGAATCTCGGGTCGAGATTCTCGTAAGAGGATAGAGCTGTAACGCCCCATTTTTAGCTAATATTATATCAGGATTTGTTTGTGCATCATGAGCATCATTCCTTAAAATGCATGCAAAGAGAAATAATGCAAACCCTAAAAAAACCTAATCTTTCCCCTCTTGAAAATCATTCAAAAGGATTTGAATATTTTGAAAATTACCAAAACAATTGGAGCCCAAATTGTTATAAGGGCCCATGTAATCATTTTATATATTTCACAAAAGCCTCTGGTATTTTTGAAATGCTTAAAACAGATTTGAAATGAAAATACAAAGAAGAAATACAAAATAGAAAAAGAAAAACAAGTCTGCAAAAAAAAACCAAGCCAGACCATCTCAGGCTGGCCCAACTCCCTTCTCCTCTCCCTGTCGCCCACCCACACAGCAGCCAGCACCCCCCGTGGCCCATGCACGGCCCACCCGGGCCCAATACCCCTTCGACCTTCCTTTCCTCGTCGTCTTCCCTAGGCAGGCACACACCTGCGTGTCGCCGGCGCCGCCGTCGACCGACATGCAGTGATTTGTGCTCGCCGCCGCCCCTGGGTTAGGGGATAAGACCCCATAGATGCCCCGACCTCGTCCTTATCCTCTTCCTACTTCCTGCAGGCTCTCTCTCCCCTCTGTCCGACGAACCCTAGGCGTCGGCCGCCGCATAGCCCCACCGTCCCCGGCCTCCCTTCGCCGTTCTGAAGCCACCAACGTGACCGCCATGCTTGACTTCATCTTTTGCCCCCACACGCGCAAGCCGGAGAGCCCCCTGTCATCGCAATCGACCCGTCCGTCTCCGACAAGTTCCGCCACCGTCGCTGTCGATTCCGGCCGCGTCCGATCTCGCCCGGCCTCGCCGACCCTTCCTTAGCAACTGTGGTGAGCCACTGGTGCCTATGGCACCCTCCTCTAGCTCGATTGCTTGTTGTAGTGCTGCCGCGCCGATGATCTGCAAGCTCTGTCGCTACTGCCTGCCGTTCGTCCTGCTCCGGCGACTAACAGAGGGCGGCGCCACCAAGTTTGAGTCCGCCTGGATGCGCTGATTCCACCATGCAAAGCCCCGCAGCCCCGCTTGCCCTCCTCCGCTGCCTACCATCATCGTCTGAAGTGTCTCCGGCAAGCCCAACATGGCGTCTAGGTGGCGTCGACGTGGCCTCAGCGTGGCCTGTTGACCCAGCGTGTCCACCATGGCTTGATGACGTGGCCTCGGGCCTAGCAGTCAGTCTCACTGGCTAGCTCAGGGTCGGGTGAGGAAAGTATCTGGTGCATGTGCTGATGTCAGCCTTGCGCAATAATTCATTTAAATCGGTTTAATAAATCCATAAATTGATATAAATCTTATAAATTGAATAACTTATTATTTATAAGTCAGAAAAATATGTATAATATACCAAAATGTTTAGAAAAATGAGATCTATCTAATTAAGATATAATCATTCATTGTTCAACAACTTAAATGACAAGTATAATTAGAAGAACATAGTAACCCCTCTCATATACATCCGGAGTTTCCCCGAGTTAGGGTTTTCACCCCTCGGAACCCCGATTAAATTGTCGAGCATGCTTTAGGGTTTCAATTCAATACAATTTAACTTGTCATGTCATCATCCTTGCTTGAGCATTGCATCGATGCCATGTGTTGATTGTTTCCCTCTCTTTCCGGTGTTTGGTTCTTCCTGGTAGAATATGATATTGAGATCAAGATCAAGATCGAAGACCGAGATCAAGACCGTCGAAGATCGACGAACAATACTTGACCAACTGTAACCAAGTCAAGTACAAGGCTCCCAAAGATCTGCTTATCTGTTATCAACTGGCAAAGCAAGCATAGCCCCACCATGATATAATCCTATGATTTCGAAAGCAATTCAATTCCTGCCATGATGCATACGATTCTACTATGGTCTCTTATCGATAGATAGAGTATCCTATCTGTTGCATTACTCCCTTTGAGCTTATATTACCTGAACCACTGCTCCTAGCATAACTAGGTTTGGCTTGTGTGCACTGTTAGAGCTATTTGTTGGAGATATGCCCTAGAGGCAATAATAAATATAGTTATTATTATATCTTTGTGTTTATGATAAATGTTTACATTCATGCTATAACAGTATTAACCAGAAACACTAATACTTGTGTGATTTGTAAACTAAATTAGAGTCCCTGGTAAAGCCTCTTCATAATACTAGCTTATTGATTAATAGATGATCATGGTTTCTTGATCATGAACATTTGAGATGTTGTTAATAACAAGGTCATATCATTAGGAGAATGATATGGTGGACGTACTTCTATAGATAAGCGTGGCATAAAAGATCAAGTCATTTTAATAGTTCAATTGCTATAAACTTTCTGATACATAGTAACCTAATTCCTTCGACCATGAGATCATGCTTAGCACCATCACCGGAAGGATGCTTTGATGACATAAAACACCACACCGTAACTGGGTGGCTATAAAGGTGGCATTGAGTATTCAGAAAGTATGGGTTGAGACACATGGATCAAGAGTGGGCTTTGTCCATCCATATGACGGATAGATATACTTTGGGCCCTCTCGGTGGAATTTCATCCAATTAGCTTGCAAGCATGTGACTCGCTCACAAGGGATCACATATCACGGGAACGAGAAAATAGTACTTATCAGTAACGAGGTTGAACTAGGTATGAAGAGATACCGACGATCAAAACCTCGGATAAGTAAACTATCGTGAGACAAAGGGAAATTGGTATCGTATGTAAGTGGTTCATTCGATCGCGAAGTAATCGTTGAAATATGTGGGAGCCATATGAATTTCCAGATTCCTCTATTGGTTATTGTTCGGAGAAGTGTCTCGATCATGTCTGCATAATTCACGAACCGTAGGGAGACACACTTAAGGATTCGTTGTTGTTGAGTAGTTATGGAATGATGAGTAAGAGACCAAATGTTGTTCGGAGTCTCGGATGGGATCCGGGATATCACGAGGAGATCCAGAATGGTCTGGAGAATAAGATTCATATAAGGAATGTCCTGTTTCGGAGTTGGGGAATGATTCCGGTGTTTTCATCGGGAATGTTCTAGAAGGTTCCGGAAGGTCCGACACTCCGAAGGGGAAGGGTACATGAATGTGTCATGACAATGTGGAATGGTTGCATCATGTACTAGGTATCATGGCTGAGCAAAATAAAGGGATAAATCAAATCCTAGTTTGAAAAGTCAAACGCCAATTTGAAAAGTCAAACGGCAGTTTTGCTTGGTGGAGGGAGAGTAGGAAACCTACTTGGGGAGGAGTTCCTCTCCCTCCACCCGCTGGCCAAGGAGGCCGACTTGGGGGAGGACTCCCTCCCC
The DNA here is from genome assembly GCA_023614405.1 of Avena insularis. Classification (NCBI taxonomy): domain Eukaryota; kingdom Viridiplantae; phylum Streptophyta; class Magnoliopsida; order Poales; family Poaceae; genus Avena; species Avena insularis. The sequence goes on from CM042685.1 coordinate 202,461,952, forward strand.
TTGGCCGGCGCCCTCCCTCCTATATAAGGAGGGGCAGGGGTGCCCCTCTAGCCTACACCTCTCACACCCAAAACCCTAACCCTAGCCGTCGGCCTCCTGCAGTCGCCGCCGCCCTAGGGTTTCCTCCTAGCCGCCGAGTTGGGGCTCTCCCCAAGCCCTAGCCTCCGGCCTAGCCTTCTCTCCTTGGTGCCTCTAAACCCTAGATCACCAAGGCCTCTCTCATAGTCCACCATACTCGCTCCGGCTTAAGGCGAAGCCCTGTGAGATCTCCCCTCTACTTCTGGTACCACGCCGTCGTGCTGCCGGAATCACAAGGAGAGTGCTACAACCTCCGCTGCCTGCTAGAACAAGGGAGAGGAAGGTCTTCATCGAGTACCGAACGTGTGACCGACTACGGAAGCGCTGCCGGAATGCAGGGCCGGAAGGATCGTGTACACGATCTTGAGATCGGCAAGAGTACGACTACATCACCCACGAGAATCCGCTCTCGTTAACCGCTTTGGAATCTTCAAGGGTGAGTTCCTCTATCGACTCGTTGCTACAATCTAGTAGATAGATCTTGGCTTGGTTGTTAGTATGAAGTAGAAATTTTTTGTTTTCCATGCTACGAACCCCTACAGTGGTATCAGAGCCGTGTCTATATGTAGATCTGTTGCACGAGTAGAACACAATGGTCATTGTGGGCGGTGGTGCTTTTATTATCAATTGCTTCTTGTGTACTTTGCATCTTGCGGTATGATGGGATGAAGCAGCCCGGGCTAACTTTACATGACATCGTTCATGAGACTTGCTCCACGCTCAACATGCAACTTGTATTGCATAAGTGGCTTTGCGGGTGTCTGTCTCTCCTATTATAGTATAGATCCAATTTACAATGGGCACTTGATAGTTCAAGCATCAACGTTGTGGTTCTTGTTCGTAAGTTAGAGCGACACTTATTAAAAGCACCAAACCACATAAAATATGCAAAGAAAATTAGAGGCGTCTAACTTTGTTTTGCAGGGGTGTGCTGTGATGTGATATGGCCATGATTGTGATCATATTTGATGTATGCAATGTTCCTTATTGTAAGTTGGCAACCGGCAGGAGCCATATGGTTGTCTTTAATTTCTATTGAGACCCGCATGTCTATTCAAAGTAGTTGTAATAGTTGGAGCTGGTGGACGACAACCATGAAGCAGCGCCATTGACCTTGACGTTATGCCGGTGATGATGGAGATCATGTTCGTGCTTGAAGATGGAGATCGGAAGCACAAGAAGAAAGGCCATATCATATCACATAATATGAATTGCATGTGATGTTAATCCTTTATGCATCTTGTATTGCTTAGTTAACAACGGTAGCATTATAATATGATCCCTCATGCACATAAATTTCAAGTTTTTAAAGTGTTCGTCCTTAGTAAGCACCGTTTCTAAAGCTTGTTGTTTTGAAGCACCACGTGATGATCGGGTGTGTTAGATTCTGCAAGTGTATACAACGTGAGCAAGCCAGATTTGCTCATGCGGAAGCTAAGGTTTGATCTTGACGAGCCTAGCATGTACAGACATGGTCTCGGAACACGGACCACCAAAAGGTAAATCATGAGTCATATAGTAGATATGATGAACATGTTGATTGTTCGCCATTGAAGCTACATCAACTCTCGTGATGATCGGTTTTGATGTGGTGGATTTGGTTCGTGTGATCACTAAAACAATGTGAGGGATATTGTTTTGAGTGGGAGTTCACCTAGATTAATTTAAATATTAATTAGAACTCAATTTTTCATAAACTTAGTCTAAACTATTGCAAATATGTTGTAGATCAATGGCGGCCCCTACCATCAATTTTAATGCGTTCCTAGAGAAAGAAAAGTTGAAAAACAATGGAAACAACTTCGCGGATTGGTTCCACAATTTGAGATCGTCCTCAATGCTGGTAATTTGACCTATGTGCTGGATGAACCGCTGGGTGACTCGCTTGCAGCTGATGCTACCGATGAAGTAAAGAACGTTTACCTCGGTCGAAAGAATCAGTACTCCACAGTTCAGTGTGCTATCTTGTATGGTTTGGAATTGGAGCTTCAGAAAAGGTTTGAGAACCATGACCCACATGATATTGTCCGTGAACTCAAATTGATATTTGAGACTCACGCGGCAGTTGAGAGTTATGAGTCTTCTGAAAAGTTCTTTAACTGCAAGATGGAAGAGGGCAACTCCGTCAGTGAGCATGTGCTTAAGATGTCTGGGCATGCAAACAAACTCCAAAGCTTGGGTATAGTGATTCCTAATGCTTTGGGGATTTACCGTGTCCTCCAATCACTGCCACCAAGTTACAAGAACTTTGTGATGAACTACAATATGCAAAGCATGAACAAGCAGTTGCCAGAACTCTTCTCCATGTTGAAATCTGCAGAAGTGGAGATCAAGAAAGAGCACCAAGTGTTGATGGTCAATAAGACCACCAAATTCAAGAAAGGCAAGTCTAAGCAAAAGGGAAACTTCAATAAGGGTGGTAAGAAAGTTGCCGCACCAACGAAGAAGACCAAGGCTGGACCTAATCCTGATACTGAGTGTTTTTACTGCAAGGGAGAGGGTCACTGGAAGCGGAATTGCCCAAAGTACTTGGCGGATTTGAAGAACGGCAACATCAAGAAGAAAGGTATATCCGATATACATGTTATTGATGTGTATCTCACTAGTACTCGTAGTAGTGCCTGGGTATTTGATACTGGTTCGGTTGCTCATATTTGTAACTCAAACAGTCTTTGCAGAATAAAGGGAAGCTAGCGAAGAACAAGGTGACGATGCGCGTTGGAAATGGATCAAAGGTTGATGTGATCGCGGTCGGCACGCTACCTCTTCATCTACCATCGGGATTAGTTTTATACTTAAATAATTGTTATTTGGTGCTTGTGTTGAGCATGGACATTATATCGGGATCTTATTTATTGCGAGACGGTTACTTGTTTAAGTCCGATAATAATGGTTGTTCAATTTATATGAGTAATATGTTTTATGCACATGCACATTTGATAGATGGTCTATTCTTATTGAATCTTGATAGTGGAAATACACATATTAATAACATAGAAGCTAAACGTTTGAAATTGAGCGATAACTCGACCTATATGTGGCAATCGCTGCCTTTGGTCACATTGGAGTGAAGCGTATGAAGAAACTCCATTCCGTTGGACTTCTTGAATCACTTGAAAGATGCGAAGCATGTCTGATGGGTAAAATGACTAAGACTCCATTTTCTGGTATGATGGAGCGAGCTACAGACTTATTGGAAATCATACATACCGATGTGTGTGGTCCAATGAGTGTAGCATCGCGTGGTGGTTATCGTTATGTTCTTACCTTCACGGATGACTTGAGTAGATATGGGTATATCTATTTCATGAAACATAAGTCCGAAACTTTCGAGAAGTTTAAGGAATTCCAATGTGAGGTGGAGAATCAACGTAACAGGAAGATTAAATTTCTATGTTCTGATCGTGGAGGTGAATATCTAAGTTACGAGTTTGGCGAGCATTTGAAGAAATGCAGAATACTTTCACAATTGACACCGCCGGGAACACCACAGCATAATCGTGTGTCCGAACATCGTAATCGAACTCTCTTAGATATGGTTCGTTCTATGATGTCACTTACAGATTTACCGCTATCATTTTGGGGTTATGCATTAGAAATAGCCGCATTCACTTTAAATAGGGAACCATATAAATCCGTTGAAACGACACCATATGAATTATGGTTTGGGAAGAAACATAAATTGTCGTTCCTTAAAGTTTGGGGTTGCGAAGCTTATGTAAAGAAGTTACAGCCGGACAAGCTTGAACCCAAAGCGGAAAAATGCGTCTTCATAGGATACCCAAAGGAAACTTTTGGGTATACCTTCTATCATAGATCCGAAGGCAAAATCTTCATTTCCAAGAATGGATCCTTTCTAGAGAAAGAATTTCTCTCGAAAGAAGTGACTGGAAGGAAAGTAGAACTCGACGAGGTTGTTGAACCTTCTCTCAAACTTGCGAGTAGCGCAGCACTGGAATAAGTTCCTGTGGTACCTACACCAATAAGAGAGGAAGCTAATGATGATGATCATGAAACTTCGGTTGAGGTTGCTACAGAACCTCGCAGGTCAACGAGAACTCGTACCACTCCTGATTGGTATGATCCCGTTATGAGTGTCATGTTGGTGGACAACACCGATGACCCTACGACATATGAGGAAGCGATGATGAGCCCAGATTCCAATAAATGGCAAGATGCCATGAAATCCGAGATGGGATCCATGTACGAAAACCAAGTATGGACTTTGGTGGACTTACCGGATGGCCGGAAGGCTGTCGAGAACAAATGGATTTTCAAGAAGAAAACAGATGCTGATGGTAATGTTACTGTCTATAAAGATCGACTTGTCGCAAAAGGGTTTCGACAAATTCAAGGAGTTGACTACGATGAGACGTTCTCACCAGTAGCAAAGCTAAAGTCTGTGAGGATTCTGTTAGCAATCGCTGCATTTTATGATTATGAGATATGGCAGATGGATGTCAAAACAGCGTTCCTCAATGGAGACATTGATGAAGAGTTGTATATGATGCAACCCAAAGGTTTTGTCGATCCTAAAGATGCTAACAAGGTATGAAAACTTCAACGGTCCATATATGGATTGAAGCAAGCATCCCGAAGTTGGAATCAATGTTTTGATAAGGTAATCAAAAGTTTTGGTTTTATACAAACTTATGGAGAAGCTTGTATTTACAAGAAATTGAGTGGGAGCTCTGTAGAATTCTTAATACTATATGTAGATGACATATTGTTGATTGGGAATGATGTAGACCTTCTTAATAGTGTCAAAGAGTATTTGAATAATAGTTTTTCAATGAAAGATTTTGGCGAAGCAGCTTACATATTGGGCATAAAGATTTATAGAGATAGATCAAGACGCCTAATATCATTGTCACAAAGTACATATTTGGACAAAGTTCTAAAGAGGTTTGGAATGGAAGATAGCAAGAAAGGGTTCTTGCCCATGTTGCCCAATACGACCTTGAGTAAAACTCAAAGTCCAGCAACGGCAGAAGATAGAGAAAGGATGAGTAAAACTCCCTATGCCTCAGCCATAGGATCTCTAATGTATGCCATGCTATGTACTAGACCCGACATTGCATATGATGTTAGTTTGACTAGCAGATATCAAAGTGATCCAGGAGTGGATCATTGACAATGGTCAAAAACATCCTTAAGTACTTGAGAAGAACTAAGGATATGGTTCTTTCTTATGGAGGTGATGAACAGCTCGTTGTTAATGGTTACACCGATGCTAGTTGGAACATCGATCCGGATGATTCTAAATCTCAATCTGGATACGTATTTACTTTGAATGGTGCAGCAGTTAGCTGGAGGAGTGCAAAGCAAAGCATTGTGCCGAGATCTTCAACTGAATCAGAATACATAGCTGCTTCGGAGGCTTCACAAGAAGCGATATGGATGAAGGAGTTCATTACTGAGCTCGGTGTGGTTCCAAGTGCGCTGGACCCAATGTCTATCTACTGTGATAACATGGGCGCCATAGCCAATGCACAAGAACCAAGGTCACACAAGAAGCTGAAGCACATCAAGCTACGTTTTCACGCTATTCGAGAACATGTCAAAGATGGTGACATAAAGATTTGCAAAGTACACACAGATCTGAATGTGGCGGATCCACTGACTAAACCTCTCCCGAGGGCAAAACATGACCAACACCAAACTGCCATGGGTGTTCGGTATATTACCATGTAATCTAGATTAGTTGACTCTAGTGCAAGTGGGAGACTGTTGGCGATATGCCCTAGAGGAAATAATAAATATAGTTATTATTATATCTTTGTGTTTATGATAAATGTTTACATTCATGCTATAACAGTATTAACCAGAAACACTAATACTTGTGTGATTTGTAAACTAAATTAGAGTCCCTGGTAAAGCCTCTTCATAATACTAGCTTGTTGATTAATAGATGATCATGGTTTCTTGATCATGAACATTTGAGATGTTGTTAATAACAAGGTCATATCATTAGGCTAATTATATGGTGGACGTACTCCTATAGATAAGCGTAGCATAAAAGATCAAGTCATTTTAATAGTTCAATTGCTATAAGCTTTCTAATACATAGTAACCTAATTCCTTCGACCATGAGATCATTCTTATCACCATCACCGGAAGGATGCTTTGATGACATCAAACACCACACCGTAACTGGGTGTCTATAAAGGTGACATTGAGTATTCAGAAAGTATGGGTTGAGACACATGGATCAAGAGTGGGATTTGTCCATCCATATGACAGATAGATATACCCTGGGCCCTCTCGGTGGAATGTCATCCAATTAGCTTGCAAGCATGTGACTTGCTCACAAGGTATCACATATCACGGCAACGAGAAAAGAGTACTTATCAGTAACGAGGTTGAACTAGGTATGCAGAGATACCGACGATCAAAACCTCGGATAAGTAAACTATTGTGAGACAAAGGGAAATTGGTATCGTATGTAAGTGGTTCATTCGATCGTGAAGTAATCGTTGAAATATGTGGGAGCCATATGAATTTCCAGATTCCTCTATTGGTTATTGTTCGAAGAAGTGTCTCGATCATGTCCGCATAATTCACGAACCGTAGGGAGACACACTTAAGGATTCGATGTTGTTGAGTAGTTATGGAATGATGAGTAAGAGACCAAATGTTGTTCGGAGTCTCGGATGGGATCCGGGATATCATGAGGAGATCCGGAATGGTCTGGAGAATAAGATTCATATAAGGAAAGTCCTGTTTCGGAGTTGGGGAATGATTCCGGTGTTTTCATTGGGAATGTTCTAGAAGGTTCCGGAAGGTCCGGCACTCCGGAGTGGAAGGGTACATGAATGTGTCATGACAATGTGGAATGGTTACATCATGTACTAGGTATCATGGCTGAGCAAAATAAAGGGATAAATCAAATCCTAGTTTGAAAAGTCAAACGCCAATTTGAAAAGTCAAACGGCAGTTTTGCTTGGTGGAGGGAGAGTAGGAAACCTACTTGCGGAGGAGTTCCTCTCCCTCCACCCGCCGGCCAAGGAGGCCGACTTGGGGGAGGACTCCCTCCCCTTGGTCGGCGCCCTCCCTCCTATATAAGGAGGGGCAGGGGTGCCCCTCAAGCCTACACCTCTCACACCCAAAACCCTAACCCTAGCCGCCGACCTCCTGCAGTCGCCGCCGCCCTAGGGTTTCCTCCTAGCCGCCGAGTTGGGGCTCTCCCCAAGCCCTAGCCACCGGCCTAGCCTTCTCTCCTTGGTGCCTCTAAACCCTAGATCGCCAAGGCCTCTCTCATAGTCCACCATACTCGCTCCGGCTTAAGGCGAAGCCCTGCGAGATCTCCCCTCTACTTCCGGTAGCACGCCGTCGTGCTGCCGGAATCACGAGGAGAGTGCTACAACCTCCGCTTCCTGCTGGAACAAGGGAGAGGAAGGTCTTCATCGAGTACCGAACGTGTGACCGACTGCGGAAGCGCTGCCGGAACGCAGCGCCGAAAGAATCGTCTACACGATCTTGAGATCGGCAAGAGTACGACTACATAACCCACGAGAATCCGCTCTCGTTAACCGCTTTGGAATCTTCGAGGGTGAGTTCCTATATCGACTTGTTGCTACAATCTAGTAGATAGATCTTGGCTTGTTTGTTTGTATGCGGTAGAAATTTTTTGTTTTCCATGCTACGAACCCCTACACTATTATATGTGTCTTGCTTAGCCATGCATAACTATCGGTTCTGGTCCATCCAGATGATGTATCAGATGCAGAGAATCTAGTATGATAGGAGAACATGATGAGATGATATTAGAGGTGATATGAGTTAAACATGCTATGGCTTGTATGGGAGGCCACGGTGGGATGTAGTTTTTCTAGTCCCATGCTCGCCACCACTAGGACCTGATGTTGTTGCCTCTTGAACCAAGACGAGCGTACAACCACACGGGGCCTAGAAAACCCCACGAGTGACTAACTTGCCTAGTAGATTCCATGAGTCACATAGTTTAGGCGTTCCATTCGACATATGCATAGAAAACCTTTTGAAAGATTTGCCGGGTGAAGATGCATTCATAACAGGTAGGGAAGCGTGAACCGGGTTGATTGGGGTCGATGGAGCCCCTCGTGAACCAACCTCACCTCACATATTTAAGTACCGGCTTCGGGATTTGACCCGTTATGGCGGAACCATACTTATTGCGTGACTTATGGTCTCGGCGAAAGAAAGGTAAAGGTCGTGTCTAACCACCCTCTGCTGGCCTTCCAAGGAAGAGGGCTAATCTTAAGTGGCATTAAGAGAAGGTTAGTACGTGTGGGTAAAGTTGTACACCCCTGCAGGGTAATAATCTTTTGGAAAGCCGTGTCCACGGTTATGGACGACTTGGGAATGGACGTGATGATCATAGAGAACTATAACCTAATCGTAAAACTTGGTAGATCAACGTGTGCTTAAGGATGCTTCCTCATGGGTACGAGGGGGTGATCCTAGTTAGGGTTCAGATGATGATGATTTGGTGGATATCAAAATATGATGATCAATACTTTGGAGATGTCGCTCTCTTATCCCTTTTTAAAATACTCTGAGTAGACGAGCTCTTCTCTCTCTTGTTTTATAAACAAAGATGGCTTTATGCAAAACAACTCCACAAGCCATAAGTCTTGTGGAGTACACCCTGTACTCACCCTTGCTTTGTTGATACTTTTGGTAGAGTAAGTGTTCCCTGAAGACGAGTCCCGTACTACATCGACATCGACGAGTATCTTGGGGTTCCCGGCCGGTAGCTTGGAATCTATGGGCTGGGACGTCATCGTTATGCTTCAGGCCTCTTAGGCCATTTGTTAAGTTTGCTATACTTAATAGCATAATTTGCCTTCCGTTGTTTGATGTTTATGGTTAGTGACCTTTGTTTGTAATAATTTGGTTCTCTGCTCAGTTATGAGCTTGATGTAATAAATTTTGTGTCGTAGGGTCACTGTTGTGTTACCGATTCTTCGCTGGATATTTTCGAGCTCAAGTTTAAGCTGATGTCAGACGGAGGTCTGGGATTTGTTTAGCCCTGATCCTGGGGGTGTCACACTTGTGTCCTTGGGAATAATGATTCCCATTGACTTAGGCATCCATCGTGTTCTCTAGTCTCTGCCACCTAGCTATAAGAGCTTCGGATGAACTATAACATGCAAGGCATGAAGAAGTCTCTCCTCGAGCTTCTGTCAATGCTTAAAACTGCAGAAGTAGAGATCAAGAAGGAACATCAAGTGTTGATGATCAATAAGACCACTGGTTTCAAGAAACACAAGAAGGGTAAACAGAAGGGAAAGAAGGGCGGCAAGCCGGTTGCCGTGCCTGAAAAGAAACCCTAAGTTTGCCCTAAGTCTGACACCGAGTGCTATTATTGCAAGGGGACTGTCCACTGGAAACACAACTGCCCCAAGTATTTGGTAGACAAGAAGGCCGACAAGGCAAATAAAGGTATATATGATATACATGTTATTGATGTGTACTTGACTAGTGCTCGCAGTAGCACCTGGGTATTTATACCGGTTCAGTTGCTAATATTTGTAACTCGAATCAGGGGCTGCGGAACAAGCGACCGCTAGCAAGGGGTGAGGTCAAGATGCGTGTCGGCAATGGATCAAGCGTTGATGTCATCGCCGTCGGAATGCTACCTCTCCACTTACCATCAGGATTAGTTATAAAGTTGAATAATTGTTATCTGGTGCCAGCACTGAGCAGGAACATTGTATCTGAATCATGTTTGATGCGCAATGGTTAATCATTTAAATCCGAGAACAATGGTTATTCAATTTATATGAATGAAATCTTTTATGGTCATGCACCGATGATGAATGGTTTATTTCTGTTGGATCTCGATAATATTGTTACACATATTCATAATGTTGATGCTAAAAGGATTAAACTTAATGATGATATATCCGCATATATGTGGCACTGCCGTCTAGGTCATATTGGCGTTAAACGCATGAAGAAGCTCCATTCGGATGGATTTTTGGAATCACTTGATTTTGATTCATTTGATACATGTGAGCCATGCCTTATGGGAAAGATAACTAGAACGCCGTTTTCCGGTTCAATGGAAGGGGCGACAGATTTATTGGAAATCATACATTCTGATGTGAGTGGTCCAATGAGTGTGCAGCGCGAGGTGGATATCATTATTTTGTAACTTCCACAGATGATTTGAGTAGATACGGCTATATCTACTTGATGAAACACAAGTCTGAAACCTTTGAGAAATCCAATGAGTTTTAGAGTGAAGTGGAAAATCATCGTAATAGAAAGATCAAATTTCTACGGTCTGACCGTGGAGGTGAGTATCTAAGTTACGAGTTTAGCACTCATATGAAAGAGTGTGGAATAGTTTCACAACTCACACCTGCCGGAACACCACAGCGAAATGGTGTGTCGAAACGTCGTAATCGTACTTTATTAGATATGGTTCGATCTATGATGTCTCTAACGGACTTTCCACTGTTATTTTGGGGTTATGCACTAGAAACTGCTGCAATCACTTTAAATCGGGCACCATCTAAATCCGTTCAAAAGACAACATATGAATTGTGGTTTGGAAACAAACCTAAGCTGTCATTTCTTAAAGTTTGGGGATGCGATGTTTATGTGAAGAAACTTCAACCGGATAAACTCGAACCCAAAGCGGAAAAATGCGTCTTCATAGGATATCCTAAGGAAACTATTGGGTATTCCTTCTATCACAAATCCGAGGGAAAGGTTTTTGTTGCCAAGAATGGATCCTTTCTAGAGAAAGAGGTCCTCGCAAAAGGCGTGAGCAGTCGGAAGGTAGAACTCGAAGAGGTTGTAGAACCTTCTATTCATAATATGGCGAGTAGCGCCGCGCCGGAAGTCATTCCGGAGTTGGCTTCACCAAATTAAGAGGGAACTAATGACAATGATCATGAAACTCCAAAAGAGAATACTACCGAACCTCGTAGGTCTAGCAGGACACGTGTATCTCCCGAGCTGTACGGAAATCCTGTTATGAATTTCATGGTCGATGAAATTGATGACCCTGCGACGTATGAAGAAGCGATGATGAGCCCGGATTCCAACAAATGGTTAGAAGCCATGAAATCTAAGATGGAATCCATGTACGAAAACCAGGTTTGGACGGTGGACTAACCTCACGACCGAAAGGCTATGGAGAATAAATGGATTTTCAAAAGGAAAACAAGCTCGACTTGTTGCAAAGGGGTTTCGACAAATACAAGGAGTTGACTACAATGACACGTTCTCTCCCGTAGAGATGCTCAAGTCAGTTAGGATTATGTTAGCAATTGCTGCATATTTCGACTATGAGATATGGCAGATGGATGTCAAAACTGCATTCCTCAATGGCAATATTGAAGAAGAGTTGTATATGATACAACCAAAGGGTTTTGTCGATCCTAAGGATGCTGACAAGGTATGCAAGCTTCAGCGGTCCATCTATGGACTAAAGCAAGCATCCCGAAGTTGGAATCTTCGCTTTGATGAGGTGATCAAAGAGTTTGGATTTGTCCAAACTTATGGAGAGGCTTGTATTTACAATAAAGTGAGTGGGAGCAATGTGGCATTTCTGATATTATATGTGGATGACATATTATTGATCGGAAATGATATAGATCTTTTAAACAGTGTTAAAAGTTATCTAAATAACAAATTTTCAATGAGGGACCTAGGTGAAGCGTCATACGTATTATGCATAAAGATCTATAGGGATAGATCTAGGCACCTAATAGGGCTATCGCAAAGTACATACCTTGATAAGATTTCAAAGAAGTTTAAAATGGACGAAAGTAAGAAGGGGTTCTTACCTATGTTGCAAGGCAAGACATTGAGTAAGACTCAAAGTCCGGCTACGGCGGAAGAAAGAGAGATAATGGATAAAGTCCCCTATGCTTCACCCATAGGCTCTATAATGTACGCCATGCTATGTACAAGACCGGATGTGGCACATGCTATTAGTTTGACTAGTAGGTATCAATCTGATCCAGTATCAAAACACTTGATAGCAGTCAAGAATATCCTTAAGTACTTGCGAAGAACTAAGAATATGTTTCTTGTGTACAGAGGTGAAGAAGAGCTCGTCGCTAAGTGTTATGTTGATGCTAGCTTTGACACCGATCCGGATGACTCTAAGTCTAAATCCGGATACGTATTTCTCATGAATGGTGGAGAGGTTAGTTGGAGGAGTTCCAAACAACCCGCGGTGGCGGGATCAACTACGGAGGCCGAATATGTTGTTGCTTCGGAAGCGGCTCAGGAAGCAGTTTGTATGAAGGAGTTCATAACTGAACTAGGTGTGGTTGCGAGCGTGTTGGACCCAATGGTGATCTATTGTGACAACAATGGTGCCATAGCCAATGCCAAAGAACCAAGGTATCACAATAATTACAAGCATATTAACCGCCGATTTCACTCCATCCGTGAGCATGTCAAGGATGGAGATATAAATATTTGTAAAGTACACACGAATCTCAATGAAGCAGATCCGTTGACTAAAATTCTCCCTAGAGCAAAACATGATCAACGCCAGAACTCCATGGGTGTTAGATTTATCACTGTGTAACTAGATTATTGTCTCTAGTGCAAGTGGGAGACTGAAGGGAATATGCACTGAGAGGCAATAATAAAGTGGTTATTATGTATATTCCAAGTGTATGATAGATGTTTATTTTTCATGCTATAATTTTATTAATATGGAGACGTTAATACATGTGTGTTTAATAAACAAATAGAAAGTTCCTAGTTATGCCTCTCTTATAAACTAGCTCGTTGATTAACAAGATGATCGAGGTTTCCTGATCATGGACATTTGATGTTGTTAATAACAAAGTCACAACATTATTGGAATGGTGTGATGAACATTCATCCAAAGTATATCATTATGATCAAAGTCATTGAGTTTATATTGCTATAACATCATACGAAGTGATCCTAATCCTTACACCATGAGATCAAGTCAATCACTAACACTGGAAGAGTATCTTGATAACATCAAACGTCACATCATAACAGGTTGATTATAAAGATGGGTTCAGTACTACTCAAGTGTTATGTTGAGGACCATGGATCGAGAGTGGAATTTGTTCATCCCGATGACGGATAGATATGCTCTGGGCCCTCTCGGTGATATCACATTGATTAGCTTGCAAGCAAGTGATTTGATCACTAGAATGTTATATCACGGGAACGAGAAAAGAGTACATGTCAGTAATAAGATCAAACTAGGTATGGAGATACCTATGATTGAATCTCGGACATATAATATATCGCGAAACAAAGGGATTAAGATACTAGCGTAAAAGGTTCTCACGATCACAAGAAAATCATCGTTGAATGTGTGGGAGTCAATATGGATCTCCAGGTCTCGCTTCTGATTATTGATCTGAGAGGGGTCTCGATCATGTCCGCATTATTCGCGAACCGTAGGGTGACACATTTAAGAGACACCAACACCATTTGGAGCACATAGTTTCATGCTGAAAGGAATAACAAAGCGCAGGAATTTATTTCACTAGATACCGAAACTAGTTTCAGGTGAAATTGCAGAAAGTGTTTCTTCATGTGAAATGAAATACTAGCAAGGGGTTATATGTGAATGTTTGTCATTAAAGTAATTGATAAAATTCTGAATAAATAAAAGAAGTTTTATTTAATGAGAGTTCGCATTAAATTTGGTGGAAATTTAATGGGAATTTTAGTGGGATTTTGAGTGGAGAAATTAGAAGGGGCATTTTGTGAGTGGAGCTGCCCCCTCCCCTATATAAGGAGCCCCTCATGTCACTTCTCACTCACACCTCCTTGTGAAGGATCTCTCTCCCCTCTAGTATTTATCACCCATGGTCTCGGACTAGCGAGATACATGTTGTCGGTGGCTATTCGGCAAGAAAGAGTTGTGCTTTCGCTGCATCGCTGGAGCGAGATGGCAGAGGTTGATCAGTGCCTCGGACGTGTGTGCGAGCACGGATGCGCAGCTGATTTGTGGCGCTAGGACTTCCTCTCGATCTTGAGATCGTCTACATCAACCACGAGTTCAACCTCGTTAAGCTTTGTCGGTCTTCAAGGGTATGTTCTCTACGGATGTATATCCGCCCGTTGCTTGTATCTAGTAGATAGATCTTGGTACATAGTTGTTCCCATCGTAAGAAATTTTTTGTTTTCTATGATGCGAACCCTACAATCGTCGCACTGATTGTCCCCGCCAGAGCCACCTTTTTGCCACCATCCAGTAAGCCCCTGCCGCTATGCCGCCTTTGTTTCCCTGCCTGGACTTTGCAATCTCGCCTTCCGAGCACCACGTTGAGGTCTGATCTTGGGGTGCAGAGAAGAGGGCGCGCCCCTGTTGCCGACACCACCGTGCCTTCACCCCGACGCCAACTGGGGACGCAGTACAAGCAGCCGAGCTGCCTCTCCTTCCTCTACTTTCGGACAACGAACATGTGCTTCCGCTGCCAAACCGTTCACCGCCTCGCCGTTGCCTCCGACCTACCCCAACCACAAATTCTATGGGAACAAACGAGATGAGAGCCACCTACCCTTCCGCCCTTTCCCCTTTTACCCCAGCATCCGTTCCGCCGCTCAATTGTGGTCACCGTCGTCATCACCACCACCACGCACTGGACTTTGTCGCCACTCGCTAGTTTATCTGCCTAGATTCAGAGCAAGCTCCCTTCGTGTCTAGTGCACGCACGCCTTTGCCGAGCAAGCTCCTTTTAGCCCACACCTCTAGCTTTCCGCCGCCCTTAGGGCGTGCATTATGGTGCCCTAACGTCTTCGTGAGCCTCGCCGGAACAGAGCGCCGCGGACATCATCATCGATAGCTTTAGAGAGCAGCTCACAAGCCTCAACCCATGGCCCTTCCTTAGCCTGCCTTTTCCTCAGCCCACCATTTTGCATAAAGCAACCTCGCCTCAGCCCTGTTAGGCCCCTGTCCTTTCCCCTCCTAGCCAGTGGCGCTTCCTCAGCCCGCCATTTTATATAAAGCAACCTCGCCTCTTCACAGCCTCAACCCGTGGTCCCCATCGCCTCGTGTCGATACCCTGCTGCAGCCCGCACGCCAGTAGCCCCGTGCGCGCCCTAGGGCCCACCTGTCATCTGTTATGGCTAGGTCGACCTGTGTAACAAAAGTCATATGCCTTTTCCGAATTCAAAAATTAAAATAGATTTATATTCTGTTTAAATACAAACTAAATTATAACTTTAAACAAATGAGAATTTCAATAAAAGTTTAATATGAAATATGTTTAGTTTTCCAATATGCATTTAAATGCATGTTCAAATGTTTTCAAATCTGAGTCAAACTAGTCAAACCTTTGACTTTGACCCCTTTAATAATTTTGTCTTAAATAATATTTTAAATTCAAATAAATTGAATAATATATGTTTTTGAGTCAAAAAATGTGAGTAATATGTTTATGCTATTTATAATATCATTTGAGGAATTTAAATTTTTTGAAATACTGGATGTTAATAAATACCCATTTCTTAAATATTGCATAACTTTAAATTCGTAATTCTGTATTCGATAAATGATGTTTAAATCGATTAGCTCGACGATCCCGTTCTAACTATGCATTCCATGATATGAATTGAAGCATTAATCATATAAATATTAAGCATACAACAATGCTTATGAGAGCAAAACATGACTAAAAACTTAATAAAATGCTTTCATCTTGTACCCCACACCTCACCCTTGCCATGCTACGTTATACCATGTAAATTGTGCATCATATCATCATGGCATACCTTGCTTGCTAGTTGAATATGATTTATATGATTGTACAATGTATTTATTTTGGCTCTTCTGTGTTTGATTTTTATCTGGATAGACGTTGAGCAAGGAGACTATCAAGAGCCTCAGGAGTTTTACTCGGATCCATCTTATTCTACAACTAAACTTCCAAGCAAGCATTTACCATGCTTGCACTACATATAGTACCTATTGCATCTATCTTATTCTTGCATCATATGTCGTGATCCAAATAAAATTGAATCCTAAGTATTGCATATCCTTTACTTTTAAACCCCACCGAACCTTGTTCCTCCGTCCTATGAGCCATTATTATAGGGGTTGTTTGAGCCATGCGAGTCATAGAATTGCATGCGTAGGGTTTGTGAGTGTCTTTGAGAATAACGTACCTAAACAACTGAATTGAGTAGTAATGGGATAACTAATGAAAGAGGCATCGGTCGGCATTATCTACTATTTGGTTCTTTAAGCTCACATATGTCCTGTAGGACCTCGAGTACTTGATTCTTCTTCCTTGACTATCGCACTATCCATATGTAGGACCATGAATCCCCTTAGTCCTAGCTTGAGTCATATGTATTTTCTTGGGGTCACAAGTAGTTTGCGGTGTTATTACTATCATGTACTTATGCCATGCTTTACTGCTTTATTTACTACTATTGCTCAAGGAGCGTTTACTACTGCCTGGTTTTGGAACAAATGCAGAATGTTTACGCGGTATCAATAAGCCCAGTCACACTTGTGGGTTTCTAATCGTTTATAGCCATTGTCGCAAACCTCTCGGTCTGTCATGAAGTCGACCAACTTAGTACAGGGTAGCTTAGCGGGGTGGCCCCCTCAAATCATTTATGAATCTTGTGAATTCTTTGTCGTGATGCCTCTATGGGTTTTCATTTGGTTTTTCCAAGGTTGATCTTGCGTGTGTTGCTATTTGTGTACCCCTGTAGGGTAAATCTTTCTAAAAGTCGTGTCTGCGGTTATGGACGACCTGGAGCATAGTTTCTCAATAATAGACAAGCATAACTAAATTACCGCTTTTAAGTTGACTAAACTTGACTAATAATAGTGCAACATTCATTAAATGAGTAATAAAAATGCTAACGGATGGGATGTTCTTCCGCCTTCTCGTTCGGGAACGGGGAGGTGGGCGAGCATGGTTTATTTATGTTGATATATTTGTTGGGAGATTAACTATTGTTTAGTTAACGAGCGTTCGTCTATCATTGGTTAAGCAGACGTTGTAGCGTGTCTCTATAGAACTGCTAGTCTTTATTTTTGCTGCAATTGCATCACCCCCAGGTTGTTCCCTTTAGATGCATAAATACATGATGAACCCCCTATGGTCTCACACGATAAATATTTGGTTCATATGGATAGGTATATCCGCAGGAAGGCTACTGGGTCGAGGAGACCGATGATGGTGGCAATGATCGTCAGGCGTAGATATTCCGGGGTTTGGATATCTTGAGATCATGTGGGCGGGATGTGCTTATTTTCAGGGTGTCTTACACCAATTTTCTTCTTATGCATACTTGGATCTTATCTTCCGCCTCCTCTTGATACTCTGATGTGTGATGCATGAGGATGTATCCTAAACTATTAGAACTATCTAGTAATCTGGATCTTGTCGTATGGTGTTGAATATCTCTATTTCTTTTAGATGGTTTGGCTCTGATGTACTTGCGTATATTGTTGTCATATATGCTCATTTGTGTATGCTTGACTCGCAGTCTAGCCGGCTACGTCTCTCTCACTTGAAGCTATAACCATGAGAAGTAGGTAGGGTGGTTGGCCGGTATCGGGCCCTATTCCGCTCAGACGAGACCTACATGTGGGTGGCCTTTGGGCCTCCTTGGTAGGACACCTTATCCACTTTTGGGTTATACCGACTTGTGATTTAGAGCGTAGGGTCCAGGAGATGACATCTGGTATCAGAGCCATTCCACCCTTCAGGGTCTCAGCCAAGATGGTCGTTGTTAGTCTAGCAAAATATTTTGGTAGCTATGTATATTAGGGAAAAGCTAAATGTGAGAGTAGGACTACTTCCATTTTTCTTATTACCCTTGCACCCACCCTTTTATGGTAAGGAAGTGTAATGTTTATCAATCCTCTCCCAAAAATTCAAACTAGGAATCATGTGTTCTGGGTTTCCATAGTACCATAGGATGTGTGTTGTTAAATTGTTTTGTGTATCTGTTGCATCAAATTCTTATCGTCGTCTGCCTTTTGGTTATCAACTATTTTACATTCCATACCGGCGCGCTTTTATAAACCAATGCAATCTATCTAACTCTTTGCAACCGATGTGATCTGTCTTACTCCTTGTTACTGACGCGATCTAGTTAGGGTGTTCGATCTTTAAGTATGCTTTCACATGATGTGGAGTTGCTAACCTTCATTTGTTAAGTGGTTTGGCGCATTTAGTGTTACTAATTTTAGAGTTGGGTTGCATGAGTTTTCCTATTCATGTATGGGGTAATGCTTTGGGTGCGGGATAGAGTCATGATCATACCACTACTCTTAGTATTTGCTCTTATACATTGAATGGGTGGATTAATGTGATTTTATTGTGCTCAATGGAAAATTACAAAGCTAAAAATTGCGTAAATTTTTTCTTTGATTGATTCGTGTTTCACACTCCTTTTCAGTCGTGTGCGATATGTTAACAATCTCCTAGGTGATATGAACTTTGTTTGATATTTTAATATCATCTCAGTAAATTGTATCCTTTAATCATGGTTAATTCCATTTTAGTGCTATTCTGGATTACTAATCATTCTCCATTATGGTACTAATATAAGCTCTTGCATCTGCAACAAGACGGCTCCACCATCGCGTCGCAATGTTGAGGAAGAAGCTCCGGGTTTGCTAGAGTTGGGTGCGGCCCTTGTCAGTATATTGCTACTACTCTAGGAACAATGAGCAGAACCAACTGAGGTTTGAAGAAAGTCTCAGGAGGAATGAATTTGCTCCACCTCCTCCGCCTCCACAACACGGTAGCATGAAGGACTTTCTGAAGTTCAACCCTCGACAATTTAAGATAACTGTTGAGCCACTTGATGCGGATGATTTGCTCAGCGACACCACCAAGCTGCTGGATACTGCTGTTGTGGATGAACAAGATAGAGTCGGGTGTGCTACTCACTTTCTGAACGGAGAGTCCACACTTTGGTGGGAGAACTACCTGATGTCAAACCCGCCTAGTTTTCAGCCATCTTAGGGGAAATTCTCTGATGCCTTCAAGGAACAGTATCTGCCAAAGATTGTGATGGAACAAATGAAGGAGGTGTTTCTCAACCTGAAGCATGGCAACTATAATTTCAACACATATACCAATAAATTTGCAAATGTCTCTCGCTATTGAGGCGACGAAGTTTTTGATGACAAGAAGAGGCAGAAGAGGTTTCATCAAGGTTTCAAGCCTTCAATCAAATATGCTTTGACTCATGCAAGCACTAGCTCTCTGCTCAAGCTACAACAAGCGGCTCTCCAAGAGGATTCAAGCAAGCAAGCATATGAAGAATCCAAGAATCACAACTGTGATGCTGGGTCCTCCTCTAGGGACGCGCCTTCCAAGCGTCGTGTGTGGGTTCCTGCTACCGCATCGTCGCTTCCTACTCCTCCAAGACCGGCAAGATTCTTACCAAGGCCACCGCACTCTTTCAATGCCACACCTAGGGGCTACAACAACAATTACCCAAGGGCGCCATTTGGTGGTTACTTTGCTCCACGCCCAAGTGGCGCTTGCTACACATGTGGGAACTTTGGGCATCAACAGTGGAGTTTCCCAATGAACAAAAACAAGTCTCTTCCCCCACTGCCGCCAAGAGATGCTTCTACTACGACTATGGTTCGACCACCTGCTCCACGGGCTCTCAACATCAACACCAAGCCCGGGTCAGTTGTCGCTCGCGCCAACAACATCAACATTGTTCAAGTGGAGCATGCTTCTGGAGATGTGATGGGTACGCTTCCCATGAACTCTGTCCCTGCATGATTATTATTCGATACTAGAGCATCGCATTCCTTTGTGTCTTTCAAGTTCGCTCAGGAAAATGGGTTGGCATCTGATTCACTCTCCAAGAAGCTTATGGTTCTCTTCCCCGGTGCAAGGATGTTATCTTCCAAGACAAACAATGATAATCATATTCAAATTGACAGCTCCTCCTTTTTGGCTTCTTTGATTATTCTGGGCAGCTCGGATATGGATATTATCTTGGGCATGGATTGGCTGAGTGAAAATCAAGCCGTGATAGATTTTGCTGATTACTCAGTTTCCTTGAAGATTCCTGAGGGCCACATTTTCTATTCTCCAAGGCAGAATCCCTCTATTCATCTCTATTCTCTGGGTGTTCAAAACATGGATGTTATGGACGCTATCCAAAGTGTACTGGTGGTCTGTGAATTCCCGGATGTATTTACTGAAGAGCTACTGGGTATGCCTCATGATCGCGAGGTTGAGTTTGTGATTGAACTAGAACCTGACACTAGTGGAAAACAGGCCTTTCGTCCAGGCCATTAGTCCCGGCTGTGGCTAGGGACGGGACTAATGTCCCGCACCGGACGGCCCGAGCCACCACAAACCATAGGTCCCGGCCCGTTAGACCCCATTAGGCCCGGTGTGAGATACAAACTGGGACTAAAGGGTCTGTGGCCGGCCGCTCGCTACGAGCACCCCCTTTAGTCCCGGTTTGTATCTCAAACCGGGACTAGTGGTCTAGCTCTATATATATGGCACAGCCCCCTCCCCCTCTCAACTAGTTTAGATCCATGGATGTACGGTGACCGACGCTCTGCCACTTTTAGAGAAGGCGTGCGTTCTTTTCGACTTGTGGCCGAGGAGAACAAGCGACGATATGGTTTTATGTGTTGTCCATGTGTTGACTGTAGGAATGAGAAGGCTCACACTTCCGCAAGAGTCATTCCGAGCCACCTTCTTCGGTCTGGTTTTATGTCCGGCTATAATGTTTAGACCAAACACGGAGAAAGAGGGGTTGTGAAGGAAGACGGTGATGAAGAAGAGAACGATAATGAAAACTACCGATCTATGTTCCCTGAATACGCTGATACCGCAATGGAAGACAATGAAGAAGAAGGAGGTGAAGAACGGGAACCAGACCGGCCCGCTGATGATCTTGGTCGGGTCATTTCTGATGCAAAGTTAGACTGCGACACAGAGAAGGAGAGGTTGCAGTTTGAGCAGATGTTATAGGACCACAACAACTTGTTGTACCCAACTTGTGAAGATGGCCAGATGAAGCTGTGTAGCACACTGGAATTGCTGAAGTGGAAGGCAGAGACCTGCGTAACTGACTTGGGATTTGAGAAGTTGCTGGTACTCATGAAGAAGTTGCTTCCAAGAAATAACGAATTGCCCGCCAATACGTACGAAGGAAAGAAGCTTGTCTGCCCTCTAGGATTAGATGTGTAGAATAGACATGCGTGCCCTAATGACTGCATCCTCTACCGCGGTGAGAAGTACGAGAATTTGGATAAATGCCCGGTATGCACTGCATTGCGGTATAAGATCAGAAAAGATGACCCTGGTGATGTTGATGGCGAGCCACCCAGGAAGAGGGTTCCTTCCAAGGTGATGTGGTATGCTCCTATAATACCACGATTGAAACGTTTGTTCGGAAACAAAGAGCATGCCAAGTTGTTTCGATGGCACATGGAATAACGTAAGAAAGACGGGATGTTGAGGCACCCTGCTGATGGTCGGCAGTGGAGAAAAATCAAGAGAGACTTCCCGGACTTTGCTGGTGATGCAAGGAACTTATGGTTTGGTCTAAGTACAGATGGCATGGATCCTTTTGGGGAGCAGAGCTGCAGTCACAACACTTGGCATGTGACTCTATGTATCTACAACCTTCCTCCTTGGTTGTGCATGAAGCGGAAGTTCATTATGATGTCAGTGCTCATCCAAGGCCCGAAGCAACCCGACAATGACATTGATGTGTACCTAAGGCCATTAGTTGATGAACTTTTATAGTTGTGTGCCGAACCAGGTTTACATGTGTGGGATAAGCACAAACAGGAGCCATTCGACCTACGAGCGTTGCTGTTCGCAACCATCAATGATTGGCCTGCTCTTAGTAAAATCTCAGGACAGACGAACAAGGGATACAATGCATGCACAAACTGTTTAGATGAGACTGAGAGTATATATCTGAATAAATCTAGGAAGAATGTGTACCCGTACAATCGTCGTTTTCTTCCGCCCAGACATCCCTTAAGGAAAAAAGGCAAGCATTTTGATCGCGAGGCAGATCACGGGAAGAATCCTGACCCCCGTACTGGTGCTGATGTATTTGGTATGGTCGAGGATTTAAATGTAATATTTGGAAAGGGTCCCGGAGGACAACCTGTTCCGAAAGACGCCGACGGACGCGCACCCATGTGGAAGAATAAATCTATATTTTGGGAGCTACCCTATTGGGAATTCCATGAGGTCTGCTCTGCAATCGACGTGATGCACCTGACGAAGAATATTTGCGTGAATATTCTAGGCTTCTTGGGATTGTATGAGAAGTCAAAAGATACACCAGAAGCACGGAAGGACCAGCAACGTCATAAAGGACGAGACAGCAAGCATCCAGGGCAGGTTCAAGGGCCTGCCATCTATGCTCTTACCAAGGAAGAGAAGGAAATATTTTTTGAAGTCCTTTTCAGTATCAAGGTCTCGTCTGGATTCTCGTATAACATAAAGGGAATAGTAAATATGAAAGAGAAAAATTCCAAAACCTAAAGTCCCAAGACTGCCACGTGCTTATGACACAATTGCTTCCGGTTGCATTGAGGGGGATTCTACCGGAAAATGTTTGACTGGCCATTGTGAAGGTATGTGCATTCCTCAATGCAATTTCTTGAAAGGTAATCGATCCAGAAAGTCTATCAGGGTTACAGATTGATGTGGTCCAATGTATGGTCAGCTTCGAGTTCTTGTACCCTCCATATTTCTTCAATATTATGACGCACCTCCTAGTTCACCTAGTCGAAGAGATTATAATTCTCGGTCATGTGCTTCTACACAATATTTTCACCTTCGAGAGGTTCATGGGAGTCTTAAATAAATATGTTCATAACCGTGCTAGGCCAGAAGGAATCATCTCCAAGGTCTATGGAATAGAGGAGGTCATTGAGTTTTGTGTTGACTTTCTTCCTGACCTTAAGCCGATTGGTGTTCCTGAATCTCGGTATGAGGGGAGGCTGACTGGAAAAGGCACACTAGGAAGGAAAGCAATGGTATGTATGGACGAGTATTCTTTCAGTAAAGCACACTACATAGTTCTACACAATTCCACCTTGGTGGCTCCGTATATCGAGAAACACAAGATTATTTTATGCTCGGAAAACCCAGGGAAGCCTAACTCCTTGATTAAAGTGGAACACCATCGTTTTCGCTGAGTCGACTATGAGGATGCGGGATGGGCATCCTAAAGTAGGCAGCGAGGAATGTGTGTATGTGTGGGTGGCCATGACGGTCGCCCTATAAATAGAGGGAAAGGGCGGGCAGGCTAGATTGGGCAGCCTATAAATAGAGGGAAAGGCCTATAAATAGAGGTAAATGTCTATAAATAGAGGGAAAGACCTACAAATAGAGGGAAATGCCTATAAATAGAGGGTTCATCTTTAGTCCCGGTTGGAGAAACCCACCGCGACTCAAGGGATTCCGGCAGGCTGGGCCAGGCAACACTAATGATAGGGGTGAGTGTCGACATTATGTCGTGCGGCTTGTACCTTGTCCCGGATGGTGTCGCCAACCGGGACTAAAGCTGAACCTTTAGTGGTTGGAGACACCAACCGGGACAAAACATGAGTCAACACTAATAATAGGGCTGAGTGTCGACATTATGTCGTGAGTGTCAACACTATGTTAAGCTACTTGTACTATAAATAGGCATCCTTGTGAGTCCAGTCCTCGAGCCAGTTTGAGGCATCTCCAAGATGGTTTGCGAGAGCAGGAACACCACTACGGCTAGCTTGAGGGAGATGCCGCCGGAGCCCAGTCCTCTGGTATCTCCAACAAGCTGGCCATAGAGGCACTCCCTAATATGTGAAACTAGCTAGTTAGCTCCCAGACGTATTGATCTAGTTAGAGAAGTTACAAGCTGCAAGATGGTATGCGAAAGAAGGGATACCACTATGGCCAGTTTCAGGGAGATGCCACCGGAGTCTAGTCCTTCGGCATC
Organism: Avena insularis; assembly: GCA_023614405.1. Taxonomy (NCBI): domain Eukaryota; kingdom Viridiplantae; phylum Streptophyta; class Magnoliopsida; order Poales; family Poaceae; genus Avena; species Avena insularis. The sequence goes on from CM042685.1 coordinate 202,485,949, forward strand.
TCCAATAAACTGGTCATAGAGGCACTCCCTAATATGTGAAATTAGTTAGCTCCCAAGCGTATTAATCTAGTTAGAGAAGTTACAATCTGCAAGATGGTGTGCAAGAGCAGGGACACCATTACGACTAGCTTTTGGGATATACCGCCAGAGCCCAGTCCTCCGGCATGTCCCTAAAGTTGGTCACAGAGGCACTCCCTAATATGTGACCACACGTGTTTGGAGATCAGATCTTCATGGTAAGTACGAATCGGGACAACATCTTCATAGTTTGGGAAAGTCATAGTATGAATCGGAACTAAAGGCCCACCTTTAGTCCCAGTCCACCACAAAACGGGACTAACACTCAAGAAATTTATTAATATTAAAAACTTAGACTACAGAATCGGGACTAAAGGCCCCCTTTAGTCCCAGTCCAGCCACAAAACAGGACTAACACTCAATACATTTATTAATATTAAAGGGGGACTAAAGGCCCCCCTTTATTCATGCTCATATCGATCCCTATAGTACACAGCTTCAGGGTCGTCTTCGTCGTCGTCATTGTCATCTTCGTCTTTGTCGTCATGGTCGTTGCTAGGCGCACGCGGCTGGATCCTCAGCCCAGCCATGGCATATTGTGGGGGCACCTGCCACTCCGGCCTCAGATTCATGACGCGTGTGGGAGGGGGCTCCTGGATGACGATGCCTTTAACACCGCCACCCTTCTTATGGCTCTATGGCGGCTGTGGTACCGCAGGCGAGGATGGTCTCCCCCAACGATGTAGCGCATCATGCTGATGATAGTCCAGTTCACCCACCACAGGCGGTGGCCGGCTTCGTTGTGGTTCACCGGTGGAGGGCCGTCACCCTCGTACCTGGCGAGCTCCCTTTCCTGTCGGTTAACAAAGAAGGCATTCCAGGTGTCATAGTTGTCAGGATCCTACTAGGGATCCATCCGTTGTTCTGGCATGAGCTCGTGGTAGAAGTGGTTTGTTATGGCCGCCTGGCGTGCAGAACCTTGAGGGACAAGAACCCCTCCAGCCCTCAGCATCCAGCCAGCGGGCGGCCGGTAGACCGGCGGGCAAGGGTAGCTAGAGGCGCACAGCACCTCGGTCTCCTCAAGGGTCAGAATGGCCCAGTAGGCACTGTCCATTTTTGTGAGAGAGGAAGGTGTGGATGTGTGCATAACCATGGAGCGTTCGGCCTATATAGATGGAAAGGGTGGGAAAACATGGTGGGAAGCAATGGTAAATGGCGGGAAATATCTTTAGTCCCGATTAGTGGCTACAACCGGTACTAAAAGCTCGGTTCAGAGGAAAGGGCGAGAAAACTTGGCGGGAAGCGGTGGGAAATGGTGAGAAATATCTTTAGTCCCTGTTAGTGGATACAACCGGGACTAAAGCTTATTCAGAAAATGGATTTGGATTACTCATTCAAATTTGAGCACTTTTCATCTTGAAAGTTCAGTGAGATTCAAAAATATGCAAAATATAATTAATGCATTTATAACTTGATAATGGCAAAATGGTTAATATTGCACCAGCTAAAATAATTATTTTTGTAAAACAGAACATGGATTTGGATTACTTATTCAAATTAAGCACTTCCATTTTGATAGTTTAGTGAGATTCAAAAATAAGCAAAAAATAATAGTTAATGCATTTTTAAATTTATAATGGCAAAGTGGTTAATAATTTGAATATTTAAAATAATTATTTTAAAAAACAGAAAAAGGATTTGGATTACTTATTTAAATTCAAGCACTTTTCATGTTAAAAGTTTTCTCAAATTCATAAGTATGCAAAAATGTATAATATAAATGTTTTAAATGATATATTCAAAAATTTGAAAAAAAAGCATAGCGCACTGGTTTTGGCCCAGGGCGCGCAAATTGGGCCTTTAGTCCTGGCCCAGGTAACCAGCCGGGACTAAAGAGTCTGGCCCAACGCGCAGATGAAAAGCCCCCCCCCCCTCCTCTAGTCCCAGTGCGTGGCACCAGCCAGGACTAGAGATCCCCCTTTAGTCCCGGCTGGTGCCACGCACCAGGACTAGAGGGGGGTATAAAAAGGGCCCTTCTCCCTCGGTGCGTTCCATGCACCGGGAGATTTGGAGGCCAGACGAACAGAGCATCGCCGTCAAGCTGCCTCTTCGATGAACGCATCGATGCACCCGCGCCTCCCTCCACGCCGGCCTGCCGCCACCGCCGAGCCCGCCGCGTCGCGCCCTGCGCCGGTGCACCACTGAGCTCGGTCGCACCCCCGCGAATCTCTCCTAAACCGTCACACCTCCGGCGCCACCGCCTGCTGCCACCGGTACAATTTAGTGTAGTTTAGGATTTTAGGATTTGGATTTTTGTTATAGTGTAGGTGTTTACTATTTTTGTTAGATTGTGTTTAGGATTTGTGTTTAGGATTTTAGGATTTTTTATATAGTGTTTAGGATTTATGATATAGTGTAGGATTTTTTAGTGTAGGATTTTAGGATTTTTTAGTTTATGATATATTTTAGGATTTATGATATAGTGTATGATATATTGTTTAGAATTTATGAATATAGTATAGTGTATGATCTAGTGTTTAGAATTTATGATATAGTGTAGGATTTATGATATAGTGTTTAGGATTTATGATATAGTGTAGGATTTTTTATATAGTTTAGGATTATTTTTTATATAGTGTAGGATTATTATTTTTAGGGTATGAGATATATTATTATTTTAATATAGTGTAACTGGAGTTAGGGTTAGGGTTAGGGTGTTGGTGCTAAGTAGTGACCGGAGTTAGGGTTAGGATGGTGGTTCTCGCGGAAGCCGTAGTTGCCCGCCTCTCCCGCGGCCACCATCACCGCCACCAGCCACCGCCACCGCACCTCCGGGTTTAGGTTTTAGGGTTTATTTTTTATGTTCAAATAAATATTGTGTGCATTTTCCATGAACTATGGATCTACCAAGTCCAATCTGCAGAGACCTAGATTCAGAACACTTTCTCGAGGATATGATTCACGATGCCGATGAGGGATCTCCCTTGGAACTCATCCGGTGAGGGACAGGAGATCAACCAACGAGAGGTAGAAGCCCATGGACGTGTAACGCAGACCGACGAGGTATATATATATGGTGTCCGATGATCACTAGATTTACCCAACCGTATATATATTATATTGATGAATATTTCTTCTCTTAGGCCTCTACATCGAGCAAAAAAACCAAGCGCGGCCTGGTGATTCCCAGCACTGTCGTGGGACACTTCGTTGGAAACCCCAAGATCAAGGTGTGATGAGCAGAGCAGCAAGTTTTCCCTCAGTAAGAAACCGAGGTTATCAAACCAGTAGGAGGAAGGAAACGTCACACAGGTGTTGCAAGCAACGCAGAGACCTGCACAACACAAACTCAAGACTTTGCCCCCAATGAATCAGTGAGGTTGTCAAGCTCACCGGTTTGCTATAACAAAGGATTAAACGTATGGTGTGGAAGGTAATGGTTTGCAGTAAGTAAACAAGTAACGGTGGAAGATGTATCAATGGTAAAGATTTGACCGGGGTCCATAGTTCACTAGAGGTGGTCTCCTTAGATAAACAACATGGCATGAAGGGTAAACAAAGGGAAATTGACAGGAACTGAGCATGGCATAACAATGCAATACCAAACTAAAAGATGCTATGAGATTCGATTGGGCAATACAACAATATACATAGACCGCCATCCAACTGCATCTATGACTAGAAGTCCACCTTCAGGTTATCCTCTGAACCACCTCCAGTATTAAGTTGCAAGCAACAGACAACTGCTTTAAGCAAAGTGTGTAAGGTAAACAATCCACTTATTCCATGAACAAGAGACCATTGTTTTCTCCCTAGTGGCAACAACACATCTACAACCAAAGAGATTGATGTCACTTCCCTTGGAAACTAGAGGCATGAACCCACTATCGAGCATAAATACCCCCTCTTGGAGTCACTGGCAACTACTTGGACAAGATAGATAATAACAATGGAGAGCATGCAAGATCACAAACAACACATACATGATAGCATCAAATAGACAAAACGATTAATCAAACTGACATAGTAATCTCAATTTCCATCGGATCCCCGCAACACAACATGCATGGTTACGAATATATTATATCTTGATCATGAATGGAGCTCACAAGATCTATACATGAAAGAACGAGGAGGAGATACAACCATCTAGCTACTACATGGACCTGTAGTCCAAGGTGGAACTACTCACGCATCATACTGGAGAGAAGGCCTCCGGGATGATCTCCCCTCCGGCAGGGTGCCGGGAAGAACTTCAGACCCCCTCCCCCCGATCTAGGGACGACGGTGGCGGCGACTACAGAATGTTTCATGGAGTTTTGATCGGGTCCCTAGGGTTTCTGCATCGGGGGCTTCTTATAGGCGAAGAGGCGAGGCTGGGAGGCGGCCAGGGGCCCCACACCCTACCTAGGCGCGGGGTGGGCCCACCCACGCCTAGGGGTGGTCTGGCCGCCCTGGTTTGCTTCTCCGTCTCTCCTCTGCCCACGGTAAAATATTGACTTTGGCTTTTGTCCCGTCCAATTTTGAGAATATTGATTTTCTGCCTTTCTGGAACCAAAAACAGAAGAAAACAGGCAACTGGCACTGTGGCAACTTGTTAATAGGTTAGTTCCAGAAAAGATATAAAAACACCTCAAAGTGTATACAAAGTAAAGCAAAGTAGATATAAAACAAGCATGGAGCATCAAAAATTATAGATACGTTTCCGACGTATCACGGCCCAGCCAAAAAGTTGGATGCCCGTACTGTTTTTGAAATTACAGAGGTCTCAATACAGGGCGAACCATTGGAACTAAAAAATCAAAACAAGCATTTGTACAATAATGCGGAGTTCTTTCTAGAGATCGCATCCCGATCACTGTTCGAGAGTGGAATAATCCCAAAGAGGTAGAATGGAGTGATGTGTATATCGAAGATAGGTTCAAAGAACAAGTATTTACTGACCTCATGGCACATTTCAAGCTACCGGAATGTGAGACTGATGACGAGACGGCTAAAATGAGAAAGAAAGTCAAGCAGTTTGCTCTTAAGAAGATGGCCAAACTATTCAAGAACTGGAAGAAATCATTATGGCTATAGTATCAAAAGGACAAGAAAACTCCATTATTCGAAGGCTATCTAGCGAAGAAGCAGCCTTACTGGGATGCATTTGTGGAGTATAGGAAGTCAGGAGTTGTAGAGGAAAAGTTTGAAAAAAACAAGATAAATGCTATGAAGAAGAAATATCACCATAACATGGGGCTAGGGGCTACGCGGCTGCCATGCCTAAGTGGGATGCAAAAGAGAAATAGCTTAATGCTAAAGGGATTATTCCAGAACCAATTCATGTAGAATGGGATTTGAGGGCAAGAAATTGGTTCCTTGGGCATGGGAGTACATATGACGAACTTACAGGGGACCTTGTTTGCAGTGACGTGATAAAGGTACCAAGGAGTGCATGGCTAAAAGTGGTGTAAGAGATTAAAGATGGGATAAAAAAGTTTCATCCCGATAGAGAGAAAGACTTGCTGACCTTGGTCCTCGGGAATCGCGAACATGGAGGACGAGTCCGAGGCCTTTACAGGAGTTTCACATGGGAGACTAGGTTTCCTAAGGACCAAGGTACTTATAGAAGCCGAGCAAGAGAAAAGAAGCGACGGGAGGAGGAGGGAGACAAGTTCAACCAGCTGCTAGCAAGACTTCACAAGTAGCAGCAGCAGATCGATGAACTTAGAGGAGTAGTGCGCTTGCAAGATCCTCCACTCGATATTACCGCCAACCCATCTCAGTGGAGAAGTAGCGTGGCTGAATCAGAGGTCCCGTATGACTATGCACTCTATACAGATGGCGGTCCCGGCTACCCCGTGGATGGAATTAAGGAGTAGATATCTTGTGAGCTCCATCATAAATTGAAGAACATATTTGTGAAGGTGGCGGTCGGATCTGCTTTACCTTGTCCGCCTGACGCACGTTGGCATGGCCGTGAGATTCCACCTGGCTATGCTAAAGTCAGGGTGGATCAAACCGTAAAGGAGTGGGAGTCAATAGAGCTTGACATCACTAGACCTGAAGGTGAGAGCACACTCAGAGAAGTACTGGGTGGTATCATTCTACGGGACAAGAACAACATACGGTTTCCAGGCTTGGCCCCAAGGCCAACACTACCGCCTCTGAGTCGTCGCACGTCTCCTTCACCTCCACCTCCAAGAATCCCACCCCATGGTGACTACGACCACCACATCATGAGTCCATCTTGATCTCTGCCGCAGGTTCAGCAGTCTTTGCCGCCTGCTAAGGACAATAAGCGGAAGCGTGCTCCATTAGTGAGTACTAAAAGACGCGGCAGGCGAAAACAGAAAATGTCGTCCCTCCCAACAGTGCCTCATAAGAATCTTCCTATTAGACCTTACGATCGTACTGATGCGTAAACTACAGCGATAGCAAAGGCCAAAGTGGCGGCGCATTTTGAGAAGAAGAAACGCGAGCCCGCTTCAGTATACACCGAGAAGCAAAAGGCATATGCAATTGATTTTATGAACAAAAAATCGCAATATGAGTTGCACCATAAGCCAGATGACTATCTACGCACACTTCAGAAAGAAGTGACGAAGAGCAAATCAAGCTAATCAAGTGCAAGCGGTAAAAAAACAGCAAGTACAGGTGCAAGCAGGAGCAAAACAACAATCAGTAAAAAATCAGATGTTCCCCTTCTCGGACGACAGGCCAAACAAACGATCACACCCCTCAAGGTGTTTTCAGAAAATGTTCCCCTTCTCGCACAACAGCCACTAGATATGTTAGTAGCTGCGGAGTTGGTCGGCAGCATGGAAATTAGTATTGATGAACTATTAGGCCCCCAACTCGACCTTCTACCCAAGGCTGGTGTATTCCGTACATATGTCGAAGGTGAGGATTTGGTCAGAAAAGAGAGGCTGAAAGAACTGCCAACACAGATGCGAAATCTCCATCAATGGTACTCGACGGTCATAAAGCAGGGGAGAATAATGATCGTAGCCAATGTCCCATGTGAGTACTACTTCAGACCCGAAGAGGTCCATATTGAGTTTCCTGAACTATTCCAGTTATACCATCTTGACGCCCTGGACAAATCCATCCTCAGTTGCTATTGTCTGTAAGTTGTTGAATTCATTGTCTACATGTTTAGTTTTTTAGTTGTTCAGTTCAGTACATGTAATTATCCTTATTATGTAGAATGAAGATCCTGAAATGTAAAAGAATAAGAATCTATAATGTTGGGTTCATTGACCCAGATAAAGTACATATAAACACGCTAACGTCAAACCCCGAGGAGACGGAGGAAAACATTCTAAGGTTTCTAATGGAGCAAAATTTCTCTGACCACATATTGTTTCCTTACAATTTCAAGTAAGGGTCTTACTCTGTTGTACACATTCACTTTTGATTAGTCAATGCTAAGTGTAATTGATGAGTTACTAATATATATATAAATGTTTGTAGCTTCCACTGGGTTCTACTAGACATTCAACTTGATAAGGGAAGAGTTGATGTCATGGACCCATCAAAGAGAAACCTGGAAGATTTCCGTGGCATGCAGGACATGCTCCAAAAGTAAGTCCGCGCTATATCGGTCTCTTTCTTTGATTTCCTGAGATATCAGGTAATGAAAATAACTCATTCATTCATTTTATTCGTCGGGCAGAGTTTGGATCCGGTTCAAGCGCGAGGTTATGGGTGTATTTAGTGAGAAGCTGACGTTTAAGGCAGTCTCGGTAAGTAGCATGTGATATGTCCGTGCATCTATTTACTTATAGTATCAATACAATAATGATTCTAGATTATTATTTTGGTTGAATTATATTCTCGTAAAGTGCGCGAGGCAGCCACAGGGGTCGAATCTATGTGGATTCTACGTTTGCGAGTTCATTCGCACGTTTACCACCGAGCACAATGATTATAGAGTCGACATAAGCAATGCATTACACCATCATTTTATTGCCGTCACCTTTTGTTATCATGATTGATATTCATATTTATCTCCTTTTTCTTATATATAGTTCGAGAGAATGCGGGATCAACTACTACCAGAGCAACACGTACTAGCAATTGCGAAGGAGCTGGCGGGATTTATTTTCAAAGAGATCGTAGACGATGCCGAAGAATTTAGTGTGAATAGGCGCTACTGATCTCCATGTAATCGAACAGACGGGCTCTAGTCCCGGTATTTGTGATCTCCATGTAACTATCAAAATTGTATATATCTATATGCTCGATATTGTAATACAAGTTATCTTATATATGCACGAACGTGTAAGATATGTGGTGGCGCGGAAATATTCAAAAAACTATTTTAAAATGAAAAATAAATAAATAAAACAATAAAAAATGAATTCTCTGCCGCGGCAGAGAAATTGCACAAAATGCTGCCATGACAGAGAACCACTGGTCCAAGGTAATGCTCTGCCGCGGCAGAGACCCACTAGTCCCGGTCCTTAACACCAACCAGGACTAGTGGGGGTGCACCCTGAGCGCGCCAGGGTAGCCACGTGGACATCCACTAGTCCCGGCTGGTAACTGGGCCGGGACTAGTGGGTGGGCCTCTAGTCCCGCTTGGTTAGTCCCAGTGCAGAAACCGGGACTACAGGCCCTGTCTCCACTAGTGTGGAACAGCTCCTATCTCCAAGCGGCCTTATAAAATGAGCCCTAATGAGCTAGCTGAACTCAAGCGGCAACTCGATGAGCAAGAAAAGTTAGGTTTTATCCAACATAACACTTCCTCCTGGGGTAGACCAACAATCTTTGTCAAGAAGCGGGATCGGACTGATCGACTTTGTGTTGACTACCGATCTCTCAATGCTAAAACAATCAAGAACAAGTACCCTCTTACTCGCATCAATGACCTCTTTGATTAGCTCGCTGGAGCCATGGTGTTCTCTAAGCTTGACTTGATAAGTCGATACCACAAAATCAAGATTCACAAAGAAGATACAAAAACAACATTCACCACTCGCTATTGTCTGTACGAGTACACAGTCATGTCCTTTGGTGTCACCAATGCACCTTCTATATTCTCTAGGCTCATGAACTCGGTATTCATGGAGTATCTCGACAAGTTCGTGGTGGTTTATATTGATGATATTCTTATCTATTCCATGTCACAAGAGGAACATGATGAACACCTTCGTTGCATCTCCACCAAGCTTCGCGAGAACCGCCTCTATGCCAAGTTCTCCAAGTGTGAATTCTGGATGCCAAAATTCACCTACCTAGGCCATGTCATCTCTGCAGAAGGAATTTCTATCAACCTGGAAACTGTTCGGACAATAATGGAGTGGCTCCCTATGAAAAATGTCAAAGAAGTCCACAACTTCCTCGGATTGGTGAGTTATTGTCGTTGATTCTTCCAAAACTTCTCTAAGATTGCCAAGCCCCTTAATGATCTTCTCAAGAAAGAGAAGAAATACCTTTGGACACTGGCGTGCCAGACAAGCTTTGAAATTCTCAGGGAAAAGCTCACCTCCATTCCTGTCTTGATTCCTCCAGATACATCGAAGCCTTTTTAGATCTTCTGTGATGCTTCAATCCAAGGGCTTGGTGTTTTTGTACTACAAGACAAGCAAGTCGTTGCATATGGTTCTCGTCAGTTGAAAACTCATGAAATCAACTATCCTACTCATGATCTAGAATTTGCAGTTGTTGTCTTTCCTTTGAAGATATGGAGACGTTACTTGCTTGGCAACAAATGTGAGATCTTCTCGGATCACAAGAGCCTCAAATGTATATTAACTCAGTTGGATATCAACCTTCGACAAAGGAGATGGATTGAAACAATCAAGGACTTCGATCTCATGATTAACTACACTCCAGGCAAAGCAAATGGCATGGCTCATGCCTTGAGACGTAAAGCTTATGTGAATAATCTCAAGGTGAATAAGTTTGAACCTCAGTTGTGTGAGGAATTCGATAAGCTCAACCTCAGCCTTGTTCCTGGAGGCTACCTTGCAACTTTGGTGGCTACTGCTTCCATGGAAGAAAAGATCCGTTCTGCTCAACTAGAGGATTCCTTCTGTAAAGAGTATGCAATAAAATCTCAAAATCCCAAGTATGAAGCATACCAGCTCGATGATCAAGGCACATTATTCTATGATCACACGATGTTTGTTCCTGAACTTTCAGGCTTGGGAGAAGAGGTCCTGAAAGAAGCTCATGATTATGTCCTTTCCATCCACCCCGGTAGCACAAAGATGTACATGGATCTGAAAACACAGTACTGGTGGCCAGGAATGAAAAATGACTATGCCAAGTATGTTTTTGAGTGCGATGTATGCCGAAGAGTGAAAGTTATTCATCAAAAACCGTATGGTCTCCTTCAGCATTTGAAGCCTCTAGAATGGAAATGGGAGAAGGTAGAGATGGACTTCATCACTGGCTTTCCAAGGTCGTAGAAAGGCAACAATTCTATCTTTGTTGTCATTGACAGGCTTTCCAAGGTTGCTCACGACTTTCCGGTCAAGGAGACTATTTCTGCTAGTTAATTGGCCAAGCTCTACATCAACAGGATAGTCTTGCTCTATGGTGTTCCTCTAGAAATTAGCTCGGATCGTGGGAGTATCTTCACTTCCAAGTTCTGGGAAATCTTCCAACAAGGCTTGGGCACTAAGCTCAATTTCAGCACGGCATATCACCCTCTGTCTCAAGGACGAGTGGAAAGAATCAATCAAATTCTCAAAGATATGCTTCGCGCTTGTGTCATATTTTTCAGCATGAAGTGGTAGGAATGCCTTCCATATGCTGAGTTATCCTATAACAATAGCTTCCGGAACAGTCTCAAGATTGCACCCTTTGAGGTTCTCTATGGCTGCAAGTGCCATACTCCAATTGGTTGGTCAGGTGAAGGTGAAAGGAATTTATTTGGTCCTCACATCGTCACTCAAGTAGAAGAAAAAGTTCTTATCATCCTTGAGAACTTAAAAGTTGCCCAGAGTCGGTAGAAGAGCTACTATGACAAGAAACATGTGGATTTTGAGTATGTTCCTGGTGATCTGTTTTACCTTCGTGTCACTCCCATGAGAGGCACTCATCGTTTCGGTATCAAGGGAAAGCTCGCTCCACGATACATAGGTCCTTTCAAAATCCGTGGAAGAAGAGGAGAAGTTTCTTATGCACTTGAGCTTCCTAAAAAACTCAAGGCGCACGATATTTTTCACGTCTCTCGGCTCAAAAAGTGCTTCAAAGATCCCGACAAGACCGTGGATCACGATCTCATCAACCTCCAAGAAGATCTCTCCTTTAAACAACACCCCGTGAAAATTCTTGAAATCGCAAAACGAAAGACTCGCAACAAGTCTATCAAGTTTTGCAAGGTGCACCATTCCACGGATGAAGCAACATGGGAGCGCGAGGATGACATCCGTTCCGAGTATCCTACCTTGTTCCATTCTTCTTCTTCCTAGAATCTCGGGGCGAGATTCTTCATTAGTGGGGGAGAGTTGTAGCATCATGTCGGTCTAACATCTGTAATGCTACATGGTTCCTAATAAAATGCTACTTCCTACATGTCATTGTTTTATCATCATTATATCATGCTCATGTCACCATGCCACCTTGCATTTGACCATCATATAAAACCCCTCTATTTGCTTCTTATCTCATATGCATTGTATATATTGTATCACTTGTATTTGCTTCTTGATAAATTGCTTCATGCCCAAGTTGAGTTGTGGGAATATCTCTTTTGCAACTCCACGACCAACCTTGCCATCCTCCTTAGGTTCTATCCACAAAATACACCATCCTTTTACTTGTGAGTTTAGGTGTTCTTTGGCATTTAACTCAAGCTCATAAATATTGGTCATGGTTCATTTCTATTCTACTTTCTTACATATATGGTCTCATATTGTTTTCACAATATTTGTTATGGAAGCCTCTTGAACACATCTTGCATGATATGTAATTGGATGCTTCACCTTTTTCACCTTGCCATATGGTTCCACTTGGTCCATGGGTATATATGAATGTAGGGTGGTTGTATGATCACAATAGTGGTACTCACACACTAGGGAAGCCACCTTTAATCCATAAATGCCTATGAGATAGCTACACCATATAGATGGGAGAAGATTTCAAACATGGACTATACCAATTTATAGTGTCTTAACATCTATCAAGTTTTCACTCCATGCATGGTCCATGCAAGCTTCATTCTCTCTTGATGAACACCAAATGTTTCCTGGCTTGACCCTAGTTGGTTTTATGCCTTTGCATTTGAAGTTTGCCCCAGCTATTTCAAATTCTGGAAAATAAACCATCTAAACTTTTAAAAATTAAAATCCAAACAGTTTTCTAAATAAAAGAATGGGTAGAACCTTACCTGGGACAACCCTGGACGCTTGGCCCAGCTCAGCCACCAACGCATCCCGTTCCCGCATCTCTTCCGTCCCAGCTTGCTCCACCAGCCCATTTCCCCTGCATCGTACCGTTTCGCCCTGACGGCACCGTCTCTTGTTCCTCGTCTCCGTCTGGCCGCGCTCACTCGCTGGACATAGACGGAAAAGCGCGCCCCTGAGCAGGTCGTCGTCCCTGTCTCTGTCCCCTGTCCTTGTCACGCTCGGCAGTCGCCTTCTTATCCCCTCGCAACACCCCTGAGAGCCCTAGCCTTCCTCCCTCCCTCATGTCGTTGTTCCTCTCTCCCTTTCTCCCCTCTGTTAGATTCGTCTGCAGCTTGCCATGGCGTCACCGTGCTGATTGTCCCTGCCCAAGCCACCTTTATGCAGCCATCCGGTAAGCCCCTGCCGCTGTGCCGGCTCTGTTTTCCCTGCCTGGCCTTTGCAGTCTCGCCTTCTGAGCACCACGTTAAGGTCTGATCTTGGGGTGCAGAGAAGAGGGCGCGCCCCTGTTGCCGACACCACCGAGCCTTCACCCCGACGCCACCTAGGGTCGCAGTACAAGCAGCCGAGCCGCCTCTCCTTCCTCTACTTTCAGACGATGAACCTCTATAACACCCTCAGATCGGCCATATGCAAGTTTTAGCGATTCCTGCCAAACCCACATAGAAACGATTCAAAGGTGCCCACCAGGCACTTTTGTGTGGGTGGGAAACGAAGTAATACCATTACACATTAGTCCACCATGGAACCCACATAACAAATATATACAATAACCAGTCAAAGAGTCAAGAATACAGATATACGATACAAAGATACAAATCACCGTTAAAACAATACACATCCGTGTACGGATAAGATGCAAATTGAGCTAAGAGCCCTGAAGAATAACCAATGGCGTCCATAACCCTGCTCAGGCCAAGTCGGAAGGGTAACCCTTCTAACGACGCCAATCTATTGTTTATCTGGAGTCTCAACCTACTAACAAAAGGGGTGCCGGCAAAAGGCAAAGGAAAAAGAGAGAGGTCAGTACTGAGGCCAGTACACGACGTGTCTTAGAATTCGGCGGCTCTCGCCTACATAGGTATGGTGGAATGAGGCGGGAGCGAAGCATGGCTAAACAACCTATAGATACTCGATATATGTGGCGGATATCAGAGAGAGATAAGAAAGGCCTATTCGGATCAAACCTGATACTATCACCAAGCATACCCATCCTGGTATTCCCCTCGAGACCAAATGAGGAAGTCATACCGAGGAAACTCACACAGTTGGAAATTTTATTCATTCTATCTGTGGTGGTTATCCAACTTACTAGTCATATCAGATACAAGTCAAATTATAACAGTAAACTTTAGTTATAGTTGTCTATGATCGAGAACTGTGCTCCAAGTTGTCCATAACCGTGGACACAGCTTTTCAAAAAGATTTAACCCTGCAGGGGTGCACCAAAGTTTCCACACGCACCTACACCCTTGTTGTGAGATCAGGTAGGTACAAGATCACAAAACATACACCCAACGGTATGTCAACGGGGTTTTAGACACGACATTTCCGAGACCAAATCAAGCACATGGGAGCCATCCCACTAAGCTACCCGCAACGAAGTCGGACGGTCTCCAAAACGGAGCCAGGATTTGTGTCGACGGCTATAAATGACTGGCAACCCGAAAGTGTTACTAGGCTTGTCGATACAGCAAAAACGTATCACGGGTTCCTAAACAGTACAGGCGCTCCACGCACCATAGTAAATAAAGTAGTAAAGCATGGTATAATGTAACACCCTCGGATCGGCCCTATGCAAGTTTTAGCAATTCTCGCCAAACCCGCATAGAAACGATTTAGAGGTGCCCACCAGGCACTTGCGTATGGGTGGAAAACGAAGTAATATCTTTACACAATAGTCCACGATGGAACCCACAGAACAGATATATACAACAACGACTCCATGAGTCAAGAATACAGATATATAGTACAAAGATCCAAAGCACCTTGAAAATGGTACAACATCCGACTACGGACAAGATGCAAATGGGGCTAAGAGCCCTGAAGAATAACCAATGGCGTTCATAACCCTGCCCAGGCCAAGCCAGAAAGGTAACCTTGCTAACGACGTCGATCTCAAAACCTGCTTAAACAAAAGGGCTGCCGACCAAGGGAAAAGGAAAAAGAGAGCGGTCAGTACTGAGGCCAGTATACGGCGAGACTAGAATTCAGCGGTCCTCGCTGTTGAGCCACGCGGAGATAAAATAAAACTTTTCCCTCTAACATGGTGATCCCAAGATCTAGCCGAGGTAGAAGGCCACGAGGTTTACCACTAGACGCCGATTTAGATTCTTGAAGCAGCGTCGATTGATGCAAAGGTCCCTTTGCGATCCGATCGTCTTGGTGCTGATCGTACAACACCTCTGCTGGTATCCACACGTGCAAGGAGGAGCACCGGCGGCGAACTTCTAGGTTCGGTACGACGGCAGGACTGTTGTGGAGCTAGGGTTTCCAACACATGGAATGACCTAACCGAACAACGATTAACCTTTCTGGGTTATGGTGCTCCACTATATATAGGGAGTGAACGTGGGCTCTGTTCGCGCGGCCCATTCCCTAAAGCCCATATAATATTAGTCACCGTGAGTCCAACTCACTAACTCAGTCCTAATCCGGCCTGGGTCCAACCCAACCAGATTTCTGGTTTAGATCCGATCCGAACCTGCTCCCGCTCTTAAGTGTGTGACCCCGCAGGCTCATGGCTACATGGACACGATTAGAGTCCGACTCTCAATCGATCAGTCGGTAGCGGCTCCTAGCAGAACATGCTGACTCCCAAGTACCAAAGAGTCATGACGACTTGCCTTTCCAATGCGACTCACGTCCGAGTCCCTTTTGCCTCACGATATACCTTGTCAGACTATAGGCGAATAATTGTCATCCCTTAAATAATCCGACTCTCTTCTCGATCCGAGATAAGTGATTCACTCGACTAACTCTTAGTCGATCGCCTCGGTTAACACTTAACTGAGTCATGCATGGCCATGCTTTCCGAATCATATCATCCGAGAGGGCCCAGAGAATATCTCTCCAAGTGGAGGGGCAAAATCCCATCTTGGTTATTCACATCATGCAGCTTGATTCTCAGTCGACCCGAACTCTGCCTTTATAGCTGCCCAGTTACGGATCAGCGTTTGACAGAACCTAAGTCGGTGATCCTCAACTCGGATTATGCAATAACCTCAGGTCTAAGGATTACACTGATTGAGATATACAAATGACAACGTGTTCGTTGTACCTCAATATGGGTCAATCCGACTCGCTAAACTCTTTAGCCGAATCTGTGTAAGTTGGAATAGCATCTCCATGCCCATGACAAGTGGAACCGAGGCATCAAGCCAACTTTCACATTAGTCTAAGTTGTGTGTGCACAACCTTAATGACCAAGGATATTTAGTACAAACAGCATGAATGTATAGTTCCACAACTGAATCACATATTCAATGATACACATCAGATGTTTATACAAGGACAACTTAATATCTTTATGAATACAATGGGAAATCTCATCATACATGATTGCCTCTAGGGCATATTCCCAACAGTCTCCCACTTGCACTAGAGTCAATCTTCTGGCATCACATGTCTAAGCATCTAATGCCCATGGCTCGCAGGTGCGCCTCATGCTTCGGCTGTGGTAACGGCTTTGTCAACGGATCCGCAATATTTGCATCCGTGTGTACCTTGCATAACTTGATATCACCCTGATCCACGAACTGGCGAATCAGGTGGTACCGCATGAGTATGTCCTTGTTCTTCTGGTGTTGTCTAGGTTCCTTGGCTTGTGCAATAGCACCATTGTTGTCACAATACACGTCCAACGGATTGAACGAGCCCTGAACCACACCAAGATCCATGAGGAAATTCCTCATCCAAACAGCCTCCTTTGCTGCCTCCGAGGCAGCAATATACTCAGCCTCTGTTGTAGATGCAGACACAGTCTCTTTCTTGGAACTCTTCCAGCTCACAGCACCTCCGTTTATAATAAAAACGTATCCGGATTGCGAACGAGAATCATCAGAGTCGGTAAGATAACTCGCATCCGTGTAACCCTTTACACTGAGTTCATCTTCACCACCATAAACCAAAAACATATCCTTAGTCCTTCTCAAGTACTTTAGGATATTTTTAGTCGCTGTCTAGTGGATTTCTCTAGGATCAGCCTGGTATCTGCTCACAACACTTAGAGAATATGAAACATCCAGCCTAGTACAAATCATGGCATACATGATGGATCCGACTGCAGAAGCATACAGAATCGCACTCATCCGACTTCGCTCATCAGTTGTCGAAGGACATTGAGTCTTGCTAAGTTTTACACCATGGGACATCGGTAAGAACCCTTTCTTAGACGATTCCATGTTGAACTTCTTCAACACTTTGTCCAAATAAGTACTCACACTCAATCCAATGAGCCTCCTTGATCTATCTCTATAGATCCGGATTCCGAGAATATATGTTGCCTCACCCAAGTCTTTCATTGAGAAACTCCTTTCCAATGATTCCTTGGTTTCTTGCAACATCTGGATATCATTTCCAATCAACAATATTTCATCCACATATAAGATTAGAAAGTTTACTTTGCTCCCACTAAACTTCTTGTATAAACAAGAATCATGATCACTCTTGATGAAGCCAAACGATTTGACTACCTCATCAAAACGAATATTCCAACTCCGAGATGCTTGCTTCAACCCATAAATGGATTTCTGAAGTTTGCACACCTTGTCAGCATTAGCCGGATCGACAAAACCCTCGGGCTGTATCATATACACGTCCTCGGTTAAATTTCCATTAAGGAAAGCCGTTTTGACATCCATCTGCAATATCTCATAGTCAAAATGGGCTGCTATAGCTAACATGATCCGAACTGATTTAAGCATCGCTATGGGCGAGAAAGTCTCGTCGTAATCAACTCCTTGAACTTGTCGGAACCCCTTCGCGACAAGGCGTGCTTTATAGATGGAAACATTTCCATCCATATCAGTTTTCTTCTTAAAGACCCATTTGCACTCGACGGGTCTTGCACCATCTGGTAGATCAACCAAGTTCCAAACTTGATTTTCATCCATGGACTTTAACTCGGATCTCATGGCTCCAAGCCATGACTCGGAATCAGATCCCACCATCGCTTCTGAATAATTTGCTGGCTCATCACTATCTAACAGTAACACATCACGAACACTTCGTAATCTTGCCGATCTTAAATGCAGTGCTTGCGGCTCAGCTACCACGACCGGCTCAACCTCCAAGGTTTTTGCCGACTTGCTACTAGCCAGCTCCTCTCGAATTTCTTTGAGCTGCACCGTGCTCCCACTTACTCCCCGACTGAGAAACTCTTTCTCAAGGAAGACACCGTTCCGAGCAACAAACACTTTGCCCTCTTTTCGGTTGTAGAAGTAGTAACCCAAGGTTTCCCTCGGATACCCCATGAAAATACACTTATCTGACTTGGCCGTAAGCTTGTCCGACTGAAGTCTCTTGACAAATGCTTCACAACCCCAAATCTTAAGAAAAGACAAACTCGGCTTTTTGCCTGTCCACATCTCATGCGGTGTCTTCTCTACCGATTTTGATGGTATTTTGTTTAGTGTGAACGCTGCTGTTTCTAGAAAATAACCCCAAAATGATAAAGGCAGATCTGTCCGACTTATCATTGATCGTACCATGTCCAACAAGGTCCGATTACGCCATTCCGAAACACCGTTCCTTTGTGGCGTTCCTAGCGGAGTTAGTTGAGGAACTATTCCACAACTTTTCAGATGGTCATCAAACTCATGGCTCATGTACTCGCCTCCTCGGTCCGACCGAAGAAACTTTATTTTCTTGTCGAGTTGATTCTGTGCTTCATTCTGGAATTCTTTGAACTTTTCAAAGGCTTCCGACTTATGTTTCATCAAGTAGATATATCCATACCTACTCAAATCATCAGTGAAGGTAATGAAGTACTCATAACCACCCCTGGTTGTCATGCTCATTGGTCCACATACATCACTATGTGCTAGTCCTAATGAGTCGGACGCCCTTTCGCAACTCTTTGGAAAAGGTGTTTTGGTCATTTTGCCGAGTAGGCAAGATTCGCATGTCTCGAACGACTCCAAGTCAAATGAAGTTAGGAGTCCATCATCATGGAGCTTCTTCATGCGTTTCCAACTTATATGACCAAGACGACAGTGCCAAAAGTAAGTCATATTCAGATCATTTGGTTTCAACATTTTAACATTTATGTTATAAACTGACTCACCATCAAGATTCAAAATAAATAACCTGTCCTGAACGGGTGCAAAGACGTGAAACATATCATTCAAATACAAAGAACAACCATTATTCTTGATATTCGACTCATAGCCTTGCCTCATCAAACCTGAAGCAGAAATAATGTTTCGATTGAGCACTGGAACATAATAACAATTATTTAGTTCCATAATGAATCCGGAAGGTAAATGAAGTTGCATCGTGCCGACTTCCAACGCAGCAACTCTTGCTTTGTTGCCGACCCGAATATCAACCTCGCCTCTTTCTACGCTCCTAGTTCTTACCAGTCCCTGCAACGAGTTGCAGATGTGAATAACTGACCTAGTATCATATACACAAGAACTATTAGGTGCATCAGCAAGATATATGTCTATAACATTGCAAACAGGTGTACCTGAGTAGGAAGTCATACCTCCACTCTTGGCTTTATCAGCCAAATACTTGCTGCAGTTCCTCTTCCAGTGGCCATCCGCCTTGCAGTAGAAGCAAGTGGATCCAGCTGAAGGAGATGGCTTGGTCCCTGAGGAAGCGATTGGGACCGGGTCCTGAGCCTGCTTTCCTCCTGACTTAGCCTTCTTCTTAGTCCAAGAACTCTTCTTGAACTTAGCCTTATTCTACACCATCAACACTTGACTGGCGCCCTTTTTGAGATTCGCCTCTGACTGCTTGAGCATCCCATGCAATTCAGTGAGCTTCTTATCCATACCATGCATGTTGTAGTTCGAAATGAACTGCCCATATGCACTAGGAAGAGAGTTTAGAATTATATCCGTAGCGAACTCTTCGCTAATGGTGTAGCCAAGCCTCTCCAAAGACTGCACATAACCAACCATTTTGATCACATGCGGACTCAGTGGATCACCATCCTTAAGCTTGCAACTCAGCAAAGCCTGAGAGACTTGATACCTCTCAGTCTTCTTTGAGCTCGAACATACTTTTGAGGCTTTCGATCATATCGTAGGCCTCAACATGCGCGAACTGCTTTTGCAAGTCCGGTTCCATGTGAGCAAGCATAAGACAGCTAATATCCATGGACTCATCCTTAGCCTGCCGGTAGGCATTGGGGGCAGCGACAGTCGCATTCTCATTCGGCTCATCTGGAAGTGGGTTGTCTAGGACATGGTCCTTCTTTTCTTGTTTGAGAACAATTCTTAGATTTCGATACCAGTTGGTAAAATTAGTGTCGTTCAATTTATCTTTCTCAAGAATGGTTCTCAACGCAAAACCGGATATCTGAGAGTGACTGCTACTTGGTGCCATGATCTACAACAGAAAATATGCAAAACACCTAAGACATGTATTCATAAAAGAGCAAGCATATTGAATACTTTAATATTTTATGCTCCCACTAGAACCAACACCCCTCCGATGGTTACTTAGTGATTCAGGATCCTAAATAAGCAAGTCGGCTAGTGAGCTTTAGCATCACCGCTAGCCGCCAAGTGATCTAGGTAGACAACTCCTTGTCAATCATATCTCATATGACTCCTGTTGGACGGGTGGCATCACATGCCCCGGCTCCCATCCGACTTTTCCCCGAGCCCCACAACCGTTGTGATAGACCCGTCTAGCTTACCGAGTGTTTCTGCAGTAAGAGTCCGACTCGAACCCACCTAGTCAGAAAGAATTGGCAGCACCTCAACTTAATGAGCCCACTACCAAAAATGTCCGACATGTGATGGTGCAAACACTGGCGGGAAAACCGACTAGACCTTCTTTGAGGGATTAAATTTTACTGACTATCTAATAGAGGTAAAACAAAGACACAACAACAACACAAAATATAGCAATTATAATGTGAAATGGTATGGCTCTCTTCATGGCGATCTCCATCTCCACAAAGCCTGTAATCTAACTCGTGCCAACTCTTGTCACTTGCCATCTTACACCATGTCGCCGACATGTACATCGCCTTTCATGTCATCCAGATCCTCCAAATAGCTACACTAGCTTAGTAAAGTAAATTACATAGAGAATCCGACACGCAGGTCATTATACAATAAAATGACAGCACCTAGGCTCCAGCCGGCTGACAAAACCGTGATTCGCAGATCACGTATGGATTACACACATACATCACATGCACATGAACCATACCATTCACAACTTCCTGCAAAAACAAGTTATGCATAGATACAATATCTACCGGCGCTATGAAACTCATAACGACATCTAAGGCGCTACGACAGGGCGAAGCCGGTGGTCCCGACATGGATTCCGACCATTGTTTCGATTCGATCAAACTTTTTGATCTTCGATCACCGCCTCTGGATTTACGTGTCACAGTCTACCCCGATGGCGGAAGCCGACCGGTAGGGGTATGTCGTTCCACGACCTCAGTAGTATGATCATGGAAATCAGATCTACCATTTCCCGAGTACAGTTGATCCAATCAACCTCGTACAAAACCGATCTACCTCATAGATCGACCACCAAACAACATATAGATCTCATCTATAGCCTACCGCATATCACATATGTGAGATCTCGAGCCTAAAACCAGAAGCTATTGCTCTGATACCACTGTTGGGACACGCGGAGATAAAACAAAACTTTTCCCTCTAACGTGGTGATCCCAAGATCTAGCCGAGGTAGAAGGCCACGAGGTTTACCACTAGACGCGTAGTTGCGGATTACTGATGAAGCGCATCAGTTGATGCAGTGCAGTCCTTTGTGATTGGTTGGGGAACCCGACACTAGCCAAAAATATCCCAATCCCCGTCTCCTCCTCCCATGCCCTCACCTCCGCCTCCCCAACCGGCTCTCTGCCCCTTCCATGGCTTCTTCGTGTCGAGGGCTTGAGGAGAAACGTCATCCGCTGGCCTTGGGCCGCAGCTGGCAAGCAAGACGAGGAGGGTTGACGCGAGGAGCTCCCGGCATCGTAAAGGCTCCGCCTCCTCGGCACCTGCGCGTATGGCGCTGAGCGCCGGCCATGGTCAAGGTGCCGCTCGCCGGAGAACATCAATGTCTTGTCCTTCGTCTGTCCTACTTCCCCAGGTGACCTCTTCTTCTACTTTTTTGGTTGTAGAATAGATGTTGTTCTTCTCTTGTTTCTCTTTCCGTTGTAAGAATCATACTTAGCTTGATTTCCTGGATTACTGACCGTAGGACGTGGTATGGATGGAAGAAGGTGCAGAACAGGGGCAACCCAGCATTCTCTTACCCAGATCTGCAAGGTAGACATACTTCTATCGTTGTATGGATGGAAAATGTGGAGAATGGAGCGTTCCAATCTTCTAATACCCAGATCTGCGAGGAAAGCATCATCCCATGACAACAACTAAATCATCTAAGTTTGTTTTGTTGCACTTGAATCTATTTTTTGGTACTCTAATAATGGAGGTTGTCCATGTGCAATATTAAATTCCATTCAGAAATGATTTCCTTTTTCTATTTGGTAGACTTGAAATGGTTTTACGGTTTAGCAACTATCCAGATCAATTAGATACTTTTTTTTCATAGTAGTAGCACACAACACACTTTGATTGGTATTTTTTGGAATACGATGTGTGCAGGTCTAAGGAGGAAGATAAGAAAGAAGAATCTTGGGGGATTTTTGTGACGAATAAAATAGGTATAGCTTGTGGTATTTAGTTGGGTTAATTTCTAAGTCTTACTTTGCTCGGTTAGTTTCGGAAGTGATTGAACTGTGTGTTCGTTTGCAATTTATGTTCACGAAGTGCTTGATAATTTCTTGGGTGATGCTTAATGCATGTCAGGATGTGGTATTACTTCCTATAACTTCTCCTGTGTTACCCTCCTTCACAGAGCTCCTCCGTGTGTGCACGTTCGTCGGCCCTCCGATCGCCCCTGCACAGTGCGCATGTTTCTCCCGCATCAACATCAGCCGTTTGATCCGGTCAATTTTTCCTCACTTCGGTGCTGCTTGCCTTGCTCCATGACGGTGGGGAAAGAAGAGTGCGGGGCCCAACTATTATCGCAGTAGAAGCCTCCCGTTGGTGTGTACGTGCAAGGTTGGGGAACCCGACACTAGCCAAAAATATCCCAATCCCCGTCTCCTCCTCCTGTCCCCTCACCTCCGCCTCCCCAACTGGCTCTCTGCTCCTCCCATGGCTTCTTCGTGTCGAGGGCTTGAGGAGAACCGTCATCCGCTGGCTTTGGGCCGCAGCTGGCAAGCAGCATGAGGTGGGGCGACGCGAGGAGCTCCTGGCGTCGTGCAGGCTCCGCCTCCTCGGCACCAGCGCGTATGGCGCTGAGCACCGGCCATGGTCAAGGTGTCGCTCGCAGGAGCACATCAATGTCTTGTCCTTCGTCCGTCCATCCTACTTCCCCAGGTGACCTCTTCTTCTACTTTTTTTGGTTGTAGAATAGATGTTGTTCTTCTCTTGTTTCTCTTTCTGTTGTAAGAACCATACTTAGCTTGATTTCCTGGATTACTGACTGTAGGACGTGGTATGGATGGAAGAAGGTGCAAATTCCCTTACCCAGATCTGCAAGGTAGACATACTTTCGTTGTTGTATGGATGGAAAATGTGCAGAATGGAGTGTTCCAATCTTCTACTATCCAGATCTGCGAGGAAAGCATCATCCCATGACAACAACTAAATCATCTAAGTTTGTTCTGCTGCACTTGAATCTATTTTTTGGTACTCTAATAATGGAGGTTGTTCATGTGCAATATTAATTTTCATCCAGAAACGATTTCCTTTTTCTATTTGGTAGACTTGAAATGGTTTTACGGTTTAGCAACTATCCAGATCAATTAGATACTTTTTTTAATAGTAGTAGCACACAACACACTTTGATTGGTATTTTTTGGAATAAGATGTGTGCAGGTCTGAGGAGGAAGATAAGAAAGAAGAATCTTGGGGGATTTTTGTGACGAAGAAAATAGGTATAGCTTGTGGTATTTAGTTGGGTTAATTTCTAAGTCTTACTTTGCTCGGTTAATTTCGGAAGTGATTGAACTATGTGTTCGTTTGCAATTTATGTTCATGAAGTGCTTAATAATTTCTTGGGTGATGCTTAATGCATGTCAGGATGTGGTATTACTTCCTATAACTTCTCCTGTATTACCCTCCTTCCCAGAGCTCCTCCGTGCGTGCACGTTCGTCGGCCCTCCGATCGCCCCTGCACAGTGCGCAGGTTCCTCCCGCATCAACATCAGCCGTTTGATCCGGTCAATTTTTCCTCACTTCGGTGTTGCTTGCCTTGCTCCATGACGGGTGGGGACAGAAGAGTGTGGGGCCCAACTATTATCGCAGTAGAAGCCTCCCGTTGGTGTGTACGTGTAAGGTTGGGGAACCCGACACTAGCCAAAAATATCCCAATCCCCGTCTCCTCCTCCCGTCCCCTCACCTCCGCCTCCCCAGCCGGCTCTCTGCTCCTCCCATGGCTTCTTCGTGTCAAGGGCTCGAGGAGAACCGTCATCCGCTCGCCTTGGGCCGCAGCTGGCAAGCAGCACGAGGTGGGGCGACGCGAGGAGCTCCCGGCGTCGTGCAGGCTCCGCCTCCTCGGCACCTGCGCGTATGGCGCTGAGCGCCGGCCATGGTCAAGGTGCCGCTCGCCGGAGCACATCAATGTCTTGTCCTTTGTCCATCCATCCAACTTCCCCAGGTGACCTCTTCTTCTACATTTTTTGGTTGTAGAATAGATGTTGTTCTTCTCTTGTTTCTCTTTCTGTTGTAAGAACCATACTTAGCTTGATTTTCTGGATTACTGATTGTAGGACGTGGTATGGATGGAAGAAGGTGCAGAT
The DNA here is from genome assembly GCA_023614405.1 of Avena insularis. Taxonomy (NCBI): domain Eukaryota; kingdom Viridiplantae; phylum Streptophyta; class Magnoliopsida; order Poales; family Poaceae; genus Avena; species Avena insularis. Next base: position 202,510,327 of record CM042685.1, read on the forward strand.
TCCCTTACCCAGATCTGCAAGGTAGACATACTTCCGTTGTTGTATGGATGGAAAATGTGCAGAATGGAGTGTTCCAATCTTCTACTATCCAGATCTGCGAGGAAAGCATCATCCCATGACAACAACTAAATCATCTAAGTTTGTTCTGCTGCACTTTAATCTATTTTTTGGTACTCTAATAATGGAGGTTGTCCATGTACAATATTAATTTTCATCCAGAAATGATTTCCTTTTTCTATTTGGTAGACTTGAAATGGTTTTACGGTTTAGCAACTATTCAGATCAATTAGATACTTTTTTTTATAGTAGTAGCACACAACACACTTTGATTGGTATTTTTTGGAATAAGATGTGTGCAGGTCTGAGGAGGAAGATAAGAAAGAAGAATCTTGGAGGATTTTTGTGACGAAGAAAATAGGTATAGCTTGTGGTATTTAGTTGGCTTAATTTCTAAGTCTTACTTTGCTCGGTTAATTTCGGAAGTGATTGAACTGTGTGTTCGTTTGCAATTTATGTTCATGAAGTGCTTAATAATTTCTTGGGTGATGCTTAATGCATGTCAGGATGTGGTTGTATGATTCAACTTATTTGTAGAATTGTGTTCTTGTGTAGTTATGTCCACCCTCGCCATAGATAGTAAGCTGGACATTAGGGAATCAGCCACCTGCTACCACTTCATAGTGTGCACAAATATCTGCCAAGAAGGCATCTTGTCAGTACCTTGTTTCTGGCTATCTTATACCTTTGCTTGATTACTGCGAGGACTCCAATGAGGTTTTCTCTTCAGGTCTACGTTAACGACTCATCGGTTGTTGTGGCTCCTTCGTCTACCCTTCAGGCTTGACTGTGGTTGCGGATTCTTCTCCAAAGATTTGCTTCCAAGGACTTGCTTGTAATTTTATGTTTTGCACGGTCTTTTCTGTTATTTGGAGACAATTGTCTCACGTATGTATGTTTCTGGTATAATTTATTTCCTTTTTAATATATTTTGGAAAATTGTCATCAAAACAAAAGAGTTGATGGTAAGCTATTGGGTTGAGCTCCGTTTCTGTTTTGTTTCAGAAGGTGTATCTAGCCTGTGTTCTTGTGGTTTTAGAGGTGTGAGTTGAAATATATTTTGTTTTCTTGTTCCCCTTCTGATTATATTGAGTGTAGACCTGTTGCCCTTTTGGCAAATCAGATTTGTTCTTTTTTGTGGCTATAGTTTGTTAAAATAGAACCTCTATTTTTTGGATTGCTTAGTTGCTTACAATTTCTCAAACTGCAGAGAGGTGGTTGGCCTGTAGCGGATGACCAATGGGGTTCAAAGCTTGGTAGAAAATTCTATGGTTGCAGCAACTCCAGCCACAAATTCCTTGGTGCACAATATTCTTTGCCAGAGACCCTATTGATTGTTTCTTTAGAAGCTGGGTTTTTATGCTGTGGCTGTGACAGATTCAAACGTTCACTCCTTTTTTTTTGAGATTTCTCCATATTATCTGCAATACAGAATGCGTTTAGTACATCTCAATTTTGAACCATTGCAATTTTCCTGAATCATATTTGATATATGGTGTTAATTGTGAACTGCTCTGTTCACGCCTTTCAGTTGGATGAGATATTTTTAAAGCTATTAAAGATGCAGGCTCTGTGAATTTATCAAGCTTCTGTTGTGTTTTTGCCCGTGCAAACTGTTGGGGTCCTGGCTGACCAGAGGACAACTCACTAATATTGAAGGGGGTTTCAGCCGCTTAACAGGTTCGACTGTAGTTTGCATTTTTAAGAGTGTGCTGATGGTTTTTTTTTTCAGTTTCTTATTCAGGTGTGCACTAATACATTGTCGCATGAGTCGTCTAGCGAATTGGATTGTAGTATGTAGCTTATAGATAATCAACTCTTCTCAGTATTTCTAACAATCAGATTCTGTTAACTATAAATTAGATGTTACTTCCATCATACTTTACTTGGTATTCAAATATAAAGGTTTGGAGAGATTTCAGAGCTAGGAGGTTGCTGAAGGAACTAGGGAAAATATATAATGTTTCCTTAGCTTATATATTATGGCACAATCAGCCTTTCTACGTCGCAGGTGATCAATCCGGAAGGCCTAATGTGATTCTAGAGATGGGAGGCAGTCCAAAATCCAGATACTTTCTCTTGCAGTTCAGTATTGCCTGTTAGAAAAAGGTGTTATGCGCGCACCTGTTGACACGTTGAGTTGTCACGCTTGTAACATACGATGGAGTTAGAGATAAGGCTTTAGGTAGTTTAAAGAGGTAGAGATAGATTAGGCCTGGAGTTGTTAGTGTGAGGGTCACAGTGTAAACCGATCGATCTATTGATCGATCTCCTCATGTAAATCTCCGGTGGTTGTACCCCATCGCCTATATAACACGCAGGCCTCCTGAGACCAAAGGGATACGGCTTCTACCAAAACACCTCGAAAATTTACATGGTATCAGAGCGAGGCTTCCAAAAACACATCTAGCCATGTCAAACGACACCGCCTCCTCCTCCCGCTCTTCGGCGTCGAACCCTCTCGCCGGTTCGTCTGTAGCGGAGAAGCTGGCGCGGGATAACTATCTCCTGTGGGAGATGGCTGCGCTCCCTGCCATCAGAGGAGCCCGGCTGGAGGACTTCGTCAACGGCGACAAGAAGGCGGCCCCCAAAACCCTCACCGTCACCAAAGGGGACAAGGGGGACATCGAAGAAGTGCCCAACCCAGCCTATGCCGCATGGGTAAACACTGATCAGCACATCCTCTCTTACCTTGTTAACTCCTTTTCGAGGGATGTGCTGGTTTTTGTTGTAGGCTGGAAGACATCCGTCGCTGTAACATCCCAAAAATATTAAACTTAGATCATCAAACTCTAATCATCAAAATTAGGGATAACAAAAACTTTTCCAATTAAAAATATGAAAGCATTCATATGTGTATGTATTAAAATTTGGATTCTTTTGAATTGCCATGGTTCTGTGTTTCTTTGCTTGTAAAATGATTCTTAGGTGAAATAAACATCATCTAAACAATCCCCAAACTTTTCCCAAAGACAGACAAGTCAAAACAAACAAATTAAGTGAATGGTCACTTTGGCCAAATTAACTCCCATGCCTACTTTGGCTATCTCTAACTTGCAGAACTTAACAGAAACATGTATGGATCTTTGCACCCCTTGATAGTACTCATAACAAGGTACCAAGGCCCACTTTGTGATCATCCAAAAACATTCAAATGCTTAGTTTAAATGACAGTTTAAAATTGAATCTATTTCATATGAGAAGATCCCACTATTTCAAAAACCACTCAAACAAGCTCAATTTTTAAAACCCAAGCATCCACAGAACCCTCAACACATGCCTAGCACACCCAACAAAAATCTTTTCAAAATTCAAAACTTAAGTTCATGCGGCCATTTCATCAAATAGGTTGCAGATTTAAATCAACAAAATCAAAAACACTATGTTACAACTAGCCTTAGTAGATCATCTAGCAACCTTAACTAACCTCTAGCACCACTGTAAGCTGGCCATTGTCATCAATGGTGAGCAGGCCGAGAGCACCCATGTCACCCCAGTGTGGACAGCAAGCTAGGAGAGGAACTAGCCGTGCCAACCTTGTCTAGCGTGCAGCCCATGCCTCACCGCCCCCTCTTGACCAGCCCTAGCTCGGATACAGCGACCAGAACCGCCAGGAACGCCGCGCCCGTGCCGCTGTCGACCATGCCGACGTGCACCACAGAGCACGCGCCATTCCCATGCAACCCGACCACCTTGAGCCCTTGTCGCCCGCCAGCATGCACCCCACTGTCCCAGGAGACCACCAGACATGATCGTTTCACCGCCTGTACCCCGTAGCCACCGCTCGCCGCGGAGTTCGCCGCCTCTGCCTCGCAGAGCATCGCGCGTTCCCGACCATTTGCCACCGCCCCTACACGTGCATTTAAGCTCTAAAGCATCGCCAGGAGAACACCCGTCGATCGCCAACCTCGGCCATGCCTCTAGCCTCCTGTAGCCGTATCGCCATCGTCGCCTGCCCATCCCTCTCGGTCTCGCCGTCGAGCCTATAAAATGAGACGACCCCCGCTCTATTTCTTCACACCATCTCACTCCCCTCACCTCACTGATCATTCCATCCCTTAGCCGGAGCACGAGGAGAAGCAGTTCGCCGGAATTGTGCCGGAGCAGGCCGCCTCTAGAGAAGAAGGGAGCCATTGATTTCGACCACCCCCGGAACTGCCGCGACCACCCCTGAGTTCGCCGTCGTCGACTTTGTCGTTTGCCCGCCTCGCCGTCATCACTGGAGCCCCAGTATGCCCCCTAAGCACCCCACCGAGCCGCTAGGGTTCGAGCTCGCCGGTGACATGTTCATCGTCGACGACGACCCTCAGCCGTCGATCTTCATTCTAATCCAACGCACCACATCGCCTACTGCCGCTTCGGCGTTTATGAGCCAACGACCAATAGACCCCTGCAGCCATTTAAGCCTACGCCTGGAGTGAAACTAGGCCGGCCCATTAACCTTTCCCGCGCAGCCCACTCGTTTGAATTTAGCTTTTTCTATTTAAGTTCAAACATAGTTTTGTACCTAGTTTCAAAAATCAACCCAGCTCGATTCAGTAAACCAAATTGCATGAAACCAATTTTGTTAGAAAGGTATTTAAATTCTTAATCCAAGACCGTTGGATTCAAATCATTTGGATCTATAGATCAACCTTGGTAAAAATAACAAGGCAGAAGCTTTTCTGCATTCAAACATTTTTCAAATTTCAACCATAATAGCTTTTGAGTTGATTCCAACTCTCAAAAATCACATTTGACCATAACTTTCAGAATATATAAAAAACATATGGGTTTACTTACAGAAATAATGTTCAAGTAATAAAAGAATGCCACATAGGAATTTCTAGTCACCTTATTTTATTTAAAATAAAAGGTTAAATCTTATTAAATTGTGACACCACTTTAAATCACATTCTCATGTACTGAAATATGTGGTGATGACATGTGTAAACATGATCCCATGTTTGGTTTGGAAAATATTAAATCTTAAGTAGTTTTTCAATGAGTAGAAATTATTTTTCTAAAAAAAAAAGACCAAAGCTTTACTCTTGTAATGTTAGTGATGATACTCGATCATCTATAGAACCCTTTTTTGTGATGATTGAAAGTAGTTAAGTATTGTTTGGTGATTGTGTACCTCGTATTTATTCATAGACGCTAGTATCGACCAAGGATACGACGAGGAAGGAGGATACTACGAAGAAGAAGTCGAGGATAATTTCAACCACTGCTCTACACAAGGCAAGCCTAATACTACTAGTTGATCGAGCAAGCTAACACTTGCAAGATACTCTACTTTAGCAAGCCTATACTGATACTGATGCAAGCTAATACTTGCTTGTTACCATGACCACTAGATGCCTTAAGCATATGTGATCATACCTACTTGATACCACCTCCTAGTTTTACTTGCAAGCGTTATACTTTATTTCTTTATCAAAGCTATTTCTCAGAGTTTACTTAAGTGACTTGTAGATTCTAGGAAGATAATTGAAGGTTGCATAAAGAGCATTAAATTTGTCCTAAGCTAGATAATCTTGATGTCACCCTAAGGCATGGGATTGAACTTAGTTAAACTCCACTTGTTTACCACCCCTCATTAGTACTCACCCCCACTTGTAGATGCTAGTGCTAAGCATAAAACTTGATCAACTTTAGATGGGAATACTTGGTGGAAAATGGTTATGAAAACCTTAGAATGATGAGTCATTCTACTGAGATGTTTTGACATGTGTTTCCGAACACCAGATGATTTTGGATGATGAAAATGTTGAGGCATGATCCTTAGCCCTTTATAAAACTGATGGTTGTCTGGATGCGATACCATTCCAATTTTACCGTACAACCACAATACCCGAAAATTGGGTAGGGCTTGACTGTGATTGATATGTCCTCCTCAGAACGGCGTGGTGGTGCCATCCTGTGATTGATATAAAACACAAGTCAGTACCATAATGGAGAATAATAATAATCCAAAATAGTACCGAGATGGAATTAACCAAGATTAAAGGATACAATTTACTAAGATGATATTAAAATATCAACAAAGTTCAAAGCACCTAGAAGATATTAAGCATATCGCACACGACTGAAAATGAGTGTGGTACACAACTTAACAAAGAAAAATTTTCCACAAATTTCGGCATTAAAATACCAATAGGTGCGCAAAATCACTTAACGAATCAAGATTAGTGACTCTACCAATTCAATATACAAGAGCGAATGATAAAAGTAGTGGTATGGTCGCGACTCCATCCCGCACTCAAATCATTACTCCGCACACGAATAAGTAGAACACGTATCTCAACACCTTCTTCTCACGATGAACCTAAAGATTAGTAACTACGGAAACGAATACCTCAAACAAGATAACGTCGGATAACAAAGAGTAAGACAGATCGCCGTGGTATACAACGAATCAGATAGATCGCGTCGGTTTGCAAAAGCCTGTCGGTATGGAATATACCAACAGTTGATAACCAAAGGCAGATTGTGATAACAAATTGGATGCAACAGATAGACAAAGAATTACACACACACACACAACCTATGGTACTACGGAAACCCAGAACACGTGAATCCTAGTTTGAATTTTAAGAAGAGGATTGAAAACGTTACACTTCCTTACCAGAAAAGGATGGGTGGGTGGGTAAGAAGAAAAGTGGAAGCAGTCCTACTCTCACGTTTTGTTTTTCCCTAGTATACATAGCTACCAAAAATATTTGCTAGACTGACAACGACCATTTGGCTGAGACCCTGAAGGGCGGGATGGCTCTGATACCAATTGTAACTACCTCGGTGAATTACGCTCCTAGTTACAAGCCTGGATGAGCAGAAATGGTTAAAATAGTACGGTGGGGCCCAAATGCCACTCACAGGTAGACCTTCCGGCCGTCCTAACCATTTCCAAACATCGGGACAAGAACGGGCGGCGTAATCGGCAGGCGAAGGGATCAACTACATACACAAATGAGTATGTATGCAAGCCACCATACAACAGTCCTCAGAGCCATTCCATCTAAAAGAAATAGAAATATTGCAACGCCATACGGCAAGATCCAAATATCCTAGATAGATATAATAGTTTAGGATATCTCCTCATACATCAAACATCGAGTATCGGTAAGCGGAAAACAAGATCCAGTACGGATAAGAAGCAAATCGGCATAAGATGCCCCATAAATAAACACATCCATACAGATCTCACGGACCCCGTTCGGAATCTCTACACCGAATGATCATTGCCCACATCGTCCGTCTCCTCCACCCAGTATCCATCTTGCGAGTTTACCTGTTCATCTGAATCAAACAATTTATCGTGTGAGACCCTAGGGGTACTCAGCAAGTCTTTATGCCTCTAAACGGGACACTACCTGGGGTGACGCAATTGCAGCAAAAGATAAACCCTAACAATTCTATAGATACTCGCTAACCATCCGCCTAACCAGAGATAGACGGATGTCCGTGAATTAATAACAACAGTTATAACAGTAATATCCACAGATCCATCCTCCTCCTCGCTTACCAACGAGGAAGCGGACGAACAACCCCCCATCCGTTGGCAGTTTTATTAACCATTCCATGAGTGTTGCACTATTTACTAGTCAGGTACTTAGTCAAATTAAAAGTGGTACTTTAGTTATACTTGTCTATGATCGAGAAACTGTGCTCCAAGTCGTCCATAACCGCGGACACGGCTTTCAGAAAGTTTTACCCTGCAGGGGTGCACAAATAGCAACACACACTCGATCAACCTCGGAAAAACCAAATCAAAACCCAACGAGGCAGTCACGACAAAGCGATCACAGGATTCAGAAATATTTCAGGGGGCCACCCCATTAAGCTACCCGCGACGAAGTTGGCCGACTCCGAGATGGACTCAAGGTTTGCGTCAATGGCTGTAAACGACTGGGAACCCGAAAATGTGACTGGGCTTGTCGATACCGCGAAAACACTCCGCTTACCTAAACAGTACAGGTGCATTCCTCGCACAAACTTAAATTGAGCAGTAAAGCATGGCATAAGTACAGGATAGTAATAAAGCCCCAAACTACTTTGTGGCCCCAAGAAATAAGAATGAATCAAGCTCTGGCTCAGGGGGGTTCATAAGCCTCCCGAATGTGGATAGCGCGAATATTCAAGGAACAGGATTCAAGTACTCGGGGTCCTACGGGACACAAGTGAGCATGTAAAACCAAATAGCAGATATTGTTCACCGATGCCACTTTCATTAGTTATCCCATTACTACTCAGGTTAAGTTGTTTAGGTACCTCGTTATCCATCAGACACTCACATACCCTACACATGCTGTTCTACGACTCGCATGGCTCAAACAACTCCTGTAGTAATGGCTCATGGGATGGCGGAACAAGCTTCGGTGGGGTTTAAAAGTAAAGGCTATGCAATACTTGGGATTCAGATTCATGCAATCGTGACTCAATGATGCAAGAATAAGATAGAGGCAATAGGTACTATATGTATGCAAGCATGTGGTAGTGCTTGCCTGGCAGCTCAGTTGCAGCGAGAGAAGGATCTGGGTAGTGCTCCTGGTTCTCTTGGTATATCCCCGCCTTTCATTAGAAGAAGAACCAAACAAACAAGGGCCAACATAAATAAAGTGCACAAGCATATGAATAAAATACGACAAGCAAACAATCATGCCATGATGAATGATGCATAATTTGCATGACAATAAGGTAGCATGGCATGGGTGAGGTGTGGAATACAATAATAAAGCATTTTATTGAGTTTTGGTCACATTTTAACCTCATATAAGTTGCTGTATACTTTATATTTATATGATGCATGCTGCAAATCAGATCATGGAATGCATAAACAGAAAGGTCTCGTCGAGCTAATCATTTTAGACATATTATTTGTTAAATTTGGAGTTATAAAATAAAAGTTATTAATTAATTAGGGAAAAAGGGCATTTTATTTGTAATTAAACAATTTTGAAAATTTAAATTAGTCAAACATTATTTTGGATGGCATATTTGAAATCCTCACATTTTTCTGATCCAAAAACATATATCATTTGTAAAATTTGGAATTACCAAAATAAAGATATTATTTTCTAGATATTAAAACATATTAAACAATTTTCTAGAAAAACATTTTCATTAAACAGATAAAACACGCAGACTTTTTATACCCAGAGGAACCTAGCTCGAGTCACAGCCAGGTGGGACCAATGCTAACAGACGCTGCACTGGCAAAAGAATACAGCGGCAGCTTTTCTCACCATGACGAAGCTAGCCACCGAGGCGCAGTGGGGCCAGCAGCGGGACCACCATGGCCTGCAAATAGGCTGGACACATGGGCGAGCCGGGTCAAAGCGGAGGAAAAAATGGAAGAGTTCGGGTGCCTTTTTGTAGAACGGTGCGACGGCTGACCGGTGGGGCTCAGAGGATCGCGGGTGGAGGCGGGAAAAAGCATAGGGGCTTAAACGCAAAACTGACCGCGCAGATCTGATGAACTGAAAACCCGTTTCTCCTAAAACTACAGCTGGCTCGATTTTTTCGAGGACGATAGCGAGAGATCTAAAGGAAATTTAGCATCACCGCAAAAATCAAAGATGGAGAGGGATTCATAGGCTACAACTTTCGTTCAGGTGGCATCGCCGGAGGAGGTCTACATTACACGAAACACAGCAAGGAACAGAGGCGGGTCAGATGTTGCATCACTGCGAGCATAGCCAATGAAGCAGCAAGACGGAGGCCGCTCGACGGAGTGCAACGGCGATCCGGCGAACTAGGGGGAACAAGAGGTTGTCTGGGAGGGAGGAGGTGCTCACGAGAGTGCGCCCGCGAAGCCGTGGAAGCAGGGGTGGCGGGGTACTGTCGCAGCGCTGGCGCTCCGCTTCTTCGGCCACCTCACGGACACGGCGGCGACGGCGAGACTCCGGCGAACTCCGGTTGCTGTTCCGCCTACAGGGCGTCGAGGAGGAAGCAGATGGTCTCCTGGTACACTTCGCGCGGTCTTGACGCCCACCAGAGCTCGACGAACTCGGGAGAGGGTATGGCTAGCTAGGGTTTTGGGCCATGGCCATGGTGGAGGAGGGAGTGGAAGGAAGAGAGGGGAGGGGCTGGCCTCGCCCCGATGGGATCAGAGAGGAGTTCTGGGTGGTTGGGGTTGGAGATAAGAGAGAGGAAGGATCACATGGGGGGGTCACCTTTATGCAAAAAGAGAAGGAGGAAGGCTTCGGTAGTCTAGGGCTAGGTCTTCCCTTCTCTCTCTTTGTTTCTTTGCTTAAAGAGGAAGGAGATGGGGAGCAGGAGGGGAGGGGAAGACGTGGGGTGCTGGCCATCTTCTTGGTTTGCAAGAAAAGAAAAGGGTAAGGAATATGGGGTGATGTGGGATCATGCCATCCATGTGTGCCATGGCAAGCACATGGGTGGTGGCCACGGTTTGGGAGGGGGGTTAGTGTGGTGTGGTTAGGTTGGATAGATTAGGCTAGTTAGGTTTGATTTTAGTTGGCCAAAATCAATTAATCTCAACTCTTTAGGAAAAACCCAAAACAACACCAAAACAAAAAGAAGGAAAAGAGGTGTAGCTGGTGCCCATATTGCATGTGCCATGCAATGCATCCATAATGCATGTAGGCAAGCAATTGAGCATGCATGTATGTGAGCATATTTAGTGAAAACTAAATATGTGACAGGTATGTGAGCTACAAAAGTGAGAGAAAGCAAATAAATCCAGATTAGGATAGATTTGAATTAAACCACATGTATGCATGTGTAAGAATAGAATATTGGGTCCATACATGTATGAGTGACAAGAATAAAATGCCAAGGCAAGGTAAAATGGTCACATACATATATATGGTGGAATTAAGATGATACCAAAAGGAAGGTGGCCATTGTTAGTAGATGAAAGGATTTAAGAGAGATGCCCTCAGCTCATATTGGGCATGTAACAATATATCAAGATACAAATACAATATATCAAGAAGCAACTATATTTAATAAGACAAATGCATTATGAGAGGAAGACCCAAAAGGAAAAAGGGGTTTTATATGATGCTAAAATGCAAGGTGGCATGATGACATGAGCATGATATATTTATGATGCAACAATTATATATTTGAAGTAGCCATTATCTTACTAGACCAAGTAGCATTACAATTGTTAGACAAATGGGATGCTACAACTCTCCCCCACTAAACAGGAATCTCGCCCCGAGATTCTAGGAAGAAGAAGAAGACTCAAACAGGGTAGGATACTTGGCACGGAGCTCATCTTCACGTTCCCAAGTGGCTTCATCAACGGAATGGTGCGACCACTGCACCTTGCAGAACTTGATGGACTTGTTGCGAGTCCTTCTTTCTGCGACTTCAAGGATTTTTGTGGGGTGTTCTTGATAAGACAGGTCTTCTTGGAGATTGATAAGCTCATGGTCCACGGTCCTGCCGGGATCCTTGAAGCACTTCTTGAGTTGAGAGATGTGGAAAACATCATGGACCTTGAGTTTTTCCGGGAGCTCAAGAGCATAAGCAACTTCTCCTCTTCTTCCACGAATTTTGAATGGACCGATGTATCTAGGAGCCAGCTTTCCTTTGATACCAAAACGGTGCGTGCCTCTCATGGGAGTGACACGAAGGTAAACGAGATCACCAGGGACATACTCCATGTCCGTGTGCTTTCTGTCATAATTGCTCTTCTGGCGACTTTGAGCAATCTTCAGATTTTCAAGAATGATATGAACTTTCTCCTCCGCTTGAGTCACAATGTCAGGGCCAAACAATATTCTTTCTCCTGCACCCGACCAACCAATCGGAGTTCTGCATTTGCGACCATAGAGAGCCTCAAATGGTGCCATCTTTAGACTTTTCTGGAAGCTATTGTTGTAAGAGAATTCAGCATAAGGAAGGAATTCTTCCCACTTCATGCCAAAAGAGATGACGCAAGCACGGAGCATATCCTCCAGAATCTGATTGATCCTTTCCACTTGTCCTTGCGACTGAGGGTGGTAAGCTATGCTGAAGTTCAACTTTGTTCCCAAAGCATTTTGGAAACTTTCCCAGAACTTGGAAGTGAAGATGCTTCCACGGTCTGAACTGATCTCAAGTGGAATCCCATACAGAGAGACAATTCTGTTGATATAGAGTTCAGCCAACTGAATTGCAGAAATTGTTTCCTTGACGGGGAAGAAGTGAGCCACTTTAGAAAGTCTGTCAATGACAACAAAGATTGCATTGTTGCCCTTCTGTGACCTTGGAAAACCAGTGATGAAGTCCATCTCTACTTTCTCCCATTTCCATTCCGGGGGTTTCAATGGCTGTAGAAGACCGGAAGGTTTCTGATGGACAGCTTTCACTCTGCGGCAGACATCACACTCCGAGACATACTTGGAACAATATCGTTTCAATCCTGGCCACCAATATTGTGTTTTCAAGTCCATGTACATCTTTGTGCTGCCAGGGTGGATAGAAAGAACAGAATCATGCGCCTCCTTGAGAACTTGCTCTCTCAAACCCGGGTAGTTCGGAACAAACATCCGGTGTTCAAAGAAAAGCGTGCCTTGATCATCGACGTGGAAAGACTCATACTTCGGAAGCTGAAGGTTGGAGATGATCTTCTTGGTCTACGGATCACCAAGATGAGAAGAGCGAACCTTTTCTTCCAAGAGAGGGGTTGCTAGAAGGTTCAGGAGATACCCTTGTTCCACAATTTCAAGGTTGAGCTGACGGAATTCCTCGCACAAGAGAGGCTGTTGTTCTTCCATCATGAGGTTGTTGACATAAGCTTTGCGGCTGAGAGCATCGGCCATGACATTAGTTTGCCCGGAGTGTAGTTGATGGTCAAATCGAAGTCATTGATTGCTTCAATACATCTCCTCTGCCGAAGGTTGACATCAGGCTGAGTGAAGATATACTTCAAACTCTTGTGATCAGAAAAGATTTCACAACGGTTGCCCAGCAAGTAGTGCCTCCATACTTTCAAAGCAAATACAACTGCTGTGAGCTCGAGGTCATGTGTAGGATAGTTGATCTCATGCGTCTTCAACTGTCGAGAGGCATAAGCAACAACTTGTTTTTCTTGCATAAGGACCGCACCCAATCCTTGCAAAGAGGCGTCACAGAATATCTGGAAGGTCTTGGATGTATCCGGAGGAACCAAGACTGGTGTGTAAGTGAGCTTCTCTTTGAGTGTCTCAAAGCTTGCTTGACATGCAGGAGTCCAAAGGTATTTCTTGCCTTTCTTGAGGATATCGGTAAGAGGCTTCGCTATCTTCGAAAAGTTCTGAACGAAGCGACGGCAATAACTAGCCAAACCAAGGAAACTCCGCACTTCTTTGACATTTACAGGAGGAAGCCATTCAACAATTGTCTTTACAGTTTCCGGGTTGACGGCAATGCCCTTGGCAGAGATGACGTGACCAAGATAGGTTACTTGAGGCAGCCGAAACTCACACTTGGAGAACTTTGCATACAAGCGGTTCACACGAAGCTTGTTTAGGACACACCGAAGGTGTTCTTCATGTTCTTCCTTTGACTTAGAATAGACTAGGATGTCATCCAGATAGACCACAACAAACTTATCAAGATACTCCATGAAAACCGAGTTCATGAGCCTCGAGAAGGTGGCAGGTGCGTTGGTGAGACCGAAAGACATGACCGTGTACTCATACAGGCCATAGCGGGTGGTGAACGCTGTTTTAGGAACATCTTCCTTGCGAATCTTGATTTGGTGATAACCACTTCTCAAGTCAAGCTTAGAGAATACCACAGCTCCAGCTAGCTGATCGAAGAGATCATTAATCCGCGGAAGGGGATATTTATTCTTGATGGTTTTAGCATTGAGAGCCCGATAGTCAACACAAAGTCTATTAGTCTTGTCTCGCTTCTTCACAAAGATTGTTGGGCTACCCCAAGAAGAAGTACTGTGTTGGATGAAACCCAACTTCTCTTGTTCATCAAGTTGACGTTTGAGTTCAGCCAACTCAGCAGGACCCATTTTATAAGGCCGCTTGGAGATAGGAGCCGTTCCAGGTTCAAGCTCAATTACAAACTCAACCTCACGATCCGGAGGCATACAGCAACTCTTCAGAAAGACATCCGGGAACTCACGGACCACGAACACTCGAATAGCTTCCATAGCATCATCATTGAGCCGCCAAAGAGAAAAGCTGAATAGCTGGAGTCGACTTGGAGAATAGACTATATGGCCTTCAGAATCTTGAGCTGAGCGTTTAGCACAATCAATCACAGCTGCATTTTTGTCAACCAATCCATGCCCAAGATGACATCAATGTCGAATTTCCTGAACAATTAAGGACGCCGAGAACGAAGAGCCACCAATCTCAATTTGATTGCCATGGCTGATTTTAGAAGCTGCCATTGTTGCTCCAGGAGAAAGGACCATTAACCGCTTAAGGAGAGGATCCATAGCTAACTCATTCTCATTTGCAAACTTGTGAGAAACAAAAGAATGCGATGCACCAGAATCAAACAAAACTCATGCAGGGACTGAGTTAACGGATAGCATACCCATCACAACTCCAGGTGCATGCTCAGCTTGAGCGGCGTTGACACAGTTGGCACGAGCAACAGTAGACCCGGGCTTGGTGTTGATGTTGAGAGCCCGAGGTGGTGGTGCACGAACCATAGGAGAGCTTGCCGCAGATCTTGGAGGTGGTGGAGAAAGAGCTTTGTTTTTCATCGGACAGTTCCAGTATTGATGCCCAGTGTCTCCACAAGTGTAACAAGCACCAGGTGGACGTGGAGCAACGTAGCCAGGGACTCCGCCAGCGCTCAGGTAGTGGTGGTTGTAGTCCCTGGGAGCAGCAGTGAGGAAGTTTGGTGGCCTTGCCGCGTAGCTTGAAGGTCTTGGTGGAGCCGGGAGCGACGGTGGGGTGTTAGGAACCCAGACACGACGCTTAGAAGGAGTTGACATAGCTGAAGAGCTTGCTGCATCACGGTTGTGTTTCTTTGACTCCTCAAACACTTGCCTACTTGCCTCTTCCTGCAGAGCTGTATGCTGAAGTTCCAGAAAGGACGCCGGCCTTGCATGTGTGATTGCATATTTAATCGATGCATTGAGCCCTTGCCTGAACCTCTTTTGTTTCTTCTTGTCATCAGAGATCTCATCGCCACCATAACGATAAAGGTTCATGAAGTTTCTGATGTAGGTATTGACATTGTCATTGCCCTGCTTGAGGTTGAGAAACACTTCCTTCATCCTCTCCATGACAATTTCCGACAGATACTGCTCTTTGAAAGCTCCAGTGAACTGTCCCCAAGTAGGCTGAAAACCGGTCGTTGCCTTTAGGTAATTCTCCCACCACAGAGCTGCATCTCCCTTCAGAAGGTGAGTGGCACATTTTACCCATTCTTGCTCAAGAACATCAGCAGTCACCAGTAACCTTGACATCTCACGCAACCAATCATTAGCATCAAGTGGTTGATCAGAAACATCAAATTGGCATGGGTTGAACTTCAGGAAGCTTTTGATGTCTCCTCGCTTGGGAGGTGGAGGTAGCGGAACAAACTCGTTCCTCCTGACACTTTCTTCAAAACGCTGCTGGTTCTGCTGCATTGCTGCCAAGGCATTGGCGATGCTTGACAACGCGGCCCCCAGTTCAGGTTGTATGTCCTCCTCGAGCATGCGTGGTGCCATCCTGTGATTGATATAAAACACAAGTCAGTACCATAATGGAGAATAATAATAATCCAAAATAGTACCGAGATGGAATTAACCAAGATTAAAGGATACAATTTACTAAGATGATATTAAAATATCAACAAAGTTCAAAGCACCTAGAAGATATTAAGCATATCGCACACGACTGAAAAGGAGTGTGGTACACAACTTAACAAAGAAAAATTTTCCGCAAATTTCAGCATTAAAATACCAATAGGTGCGCAAAATCACTTAACGAATCAAGATTAGTGACTCTACCAATTCAATATACAAGAGCGAATGATAAAAGTAGTGGTATGGTCGCGACTCCATCCCGCACTCAAATCATTACTCCGCACACGAATAAGTAGAACACGTATCTCAACACCTTCTTCTCACGATGAACCTAAAGATTAGTAACTACGGAAACGAACACCTCAAACAAGATAACATCGGATAACAAAGAGTAAGGCAGATCGCGGCGGTATACAACGAATCAGATAGATCGCGTCGGTTTGCAAAAGCCTGTCGGTATGGAATATACCAACAATTGATAACCAAAGGCAGATTGTGATAACAAATTGGATGCAACAGATAGACAAAGAATTACACACACACACACAACCTATGGTACTACAGAAACCCAGAACACGTGAATCCTAGTTTGAATTTTAAGAAGAGGATTGAAAACGTTACACCTCCTTACAAGAAAAGGGTGGGTGGGTGGGTAAGAAGAAAAGTGGAAGCAGTCCTACTCTCATGTTTTGTTTTTCCCTAGTATACATAGCTACCAAAAATATTTGCTAGACTGACAACGACCATTTGGCTGAGACCCTGAAGGGCGGGATGGCTCTGATACCAATTGTAACTACCTCGGTGAATTACGCTCCTAGTTACAAGCCTGGATGAGCGGAAATGGTTAAAATAATGCAATGGGGCCCAAATGCCACTCACAGGTAGACCTTCGGCCGTCTAACCATTTCCAAACATCGGGACAAGAACAGGCGTGTCGGCGGCGAAGGATCAACTACATACACAAATGAGTATGTATGCAAGCCACCATACAGTCCTCGAGCCATTCCATCTAAAAGAAATAGAAATATTGCAGCATACGGCAAGATCCAAATATCCTAGATAGATATAATAGTTTAGGATATCTCCTCATACATCAAACATCAGAGTATCAGGCGTAAGCGGAAAACAAGATCCGAGTACGGATAAGAAGCAAATCGGCATAAGATGCCCCATAAATAAACACATCCCCACAGATCTCACGGATCCCGTTCCGGAATCTCTACACCGAATGATCGTTGCCCACATCGTCGTCTCCTCCACCCAGTATCCATCTTGCGAGTTTACTGTTCATCTGAATCAAACAATTTATCGTGTGAGACCCTAGAAATTTTCGGCAAGTCTTTATGCCTCTAAAGGGGACACTACGGGGTGACGAATTGCAGCAAAAGATAAACCCTAACAATTCTATAGATACTCGCTAACCATCCGCCTAACCAGAGATAGACAGATGTCCGTGAATTAATAACAACAGTTATAACAGTAATATCCACAGATCCATCCTCCTCCTCGCTTACCAACAAGGAAGCGGACGAACAACCCCCCATCCGTTGGCAGTTTTATTAACCATTCCATGAGTGTTGCACTATTTACTAGTCAGGTACTTAGTCAAATTAAAAGCGGTACTTTAGTTATACTTGTCTATGATCGAGAAACTGTGCTCCAAGTCGTCCATAACCGCGGACACGGCTTTCAGAAAGTTTTACCTGCAGGGTGTCACAAATAGCAACACACACTCGATCAACCTCGGAAAAACCAAATCAAAACCCAACGAGGCAGTCACGACAAAGCGATCACAGGATTCAGAAATATTTGAGGCCACCCCATTAAGCTACCAGCGAAGTTGGCCGACTCGAGATGGACTCAAGGTTTGCGTCAATGGTCGTAACGATCGGGAACCCGAAAATGTGACTGGGCTTGTCGATACCGCAAAAACACTCCGCTTACCTAAACAGTACAGGTGCATTCCTCGCACAAACTTAAATTGAGCAGTAAAGCATGGCATCAGTACAGGATAGTAATAAAGCCCCAAACTACTTTGTGGCCCCAAGAAATAAGAATGAATCAAGCTCTGGCTCAGGGGGGTTCATAAGCCTCCCGGATGTGGATAGCGCGAATATTCAAGGAACAGGATTCAAGTACTCGGGGTCCTACGGGACACAAGTGAGCATGTAAAACCAAATAGCAGATATTGCTCACCGATGCCACTTTCATTAGTTATCCCATTACTACTCAGGTTAAGTTGTTTAGGTACCTCGTTATCCATCAGACACTCACATACCCTACACATGCTGTTCTACGACTCGCATGGCTCAAACAACTCCTGTAGTAATGGCTCATGGGATGGCGGAACAAGCTTCGGTGGGGTTTAAAAGTAAAGGCTATGCAATACTTGGGATTCAGATTCATGCAATCGCGACTCAATGATGCAAGAATAAGATAGAGGCAATAGGTACTATATGTATGCAAGCATGTGGTAGTGCTTGCACAGCAGCTCGATTAGCGAGAGAAGGATCTGGGTAGTGCTCCTGGTTCTCTTGGTATATCCCCTGCTCAGCGTCTATTCGAAGAAAAACCAAACAAACAAGGGCCAACATAAATAAAGTGCACAAGCATATGAATAAAATGCGATAAGCAAACAATCATGCCATGATGAATGATGCACAATTTGCATGGCAATAAGGTAGCATGGCATGGGTGAGGTGTGGAATACAATAATAAAGCATTTTATTGAGTTTTGGTCACATTTTAACCTCATATAAGTTGCTGTATACTTTATATTTATATGATGCATGCTGCAAATCAGATCATGGAATGCATAAACAGAAAGGTCTCGTCGAGCTAATCATTTTAGACATATTATTTGTTAAATTTGGAGTTATAAAACAAAAGTTATTAGTTAATTAGGGAAAAAGGGCATTTTATTTGTAATTAAACAATTTTGAAAATTTAAATTAGTCAAACATTATTTTGGATGGCATATTTGAAATCCTCACATTTTTCTGATCCAAAAACATATATCATTTGTAAAATTTGGAATTACCAAAATAAATATATTATTTTCTGGATATTAAAACATATTAAACAATTTTCTAGAAAAACATTTTCATTAAACAAATAAAACGCGCAGACTTTTTATACCCAGAGGAACCTAGCTCGAGTCACAGCCAGGTGGAACCAATGCTCACAGACGCTGCACTGGCAAAAGAATACAGCGGCAGCTTTTCTCACCGCGGCCGAAGCTAGCCACTGAGGCAGACGAGTGGGGCCAGCAGTGGACCACAGCGCTGCTTGCAGGCTGGACACGTCGTGAGCAGGTCAAAGCGGAGGAAAAAACGGCAGAGTTCGGGTGCCTTTTTGTAGAACGGTGCGACGGCTGACCGGTGGGGCTCAGAGGATCGCGGGTGGAGGCGGGAAAAAGCATAGGGGCTTAAACGCAAAACTGACCGCGCAGATCTGATGAACTGAAAACCCGTTTCTCCTAAAACTACAGCTGGCTCGATTTTTTCGAGGACGATAGCGAGAGATCTAAAGGAAATTTAGCATCACCGCAAAAATCAAAGATGGAGAGGGATTCATAGGCTACAACTTTCGTTCAGGTGGCATCGCCGGAGGAGGTCTACATCGCACGAAACACAGCAAGGAACAGAGGCGGGTCAGATGCTGCTCATTGCGAGCATGACAACGGCAAGCGGCGGCGCCGGAGCCGCTCGGCAAGTGCAACGGCGATCCGGCGAACTAGGGGGAACAAGAGGTTGTCTGGGAGGAAGGAGGTGCTCACGAGAGTGCGCCCGCGAAGCCGTGGAAGCAGGGGTGGCGGGGTACTATCGCAGCGCTGGTGCTCCGCTTCTTCGGCCACCTCACAGACACGGCGGCGACGGTGAGACTCCGGCGAACTCCGGTTGCTGTTCCGCCTACAGGGCGTCGAGGAGGAAGCAGATGGTCTCCTGGTACACTTCGCGCGGTCTTGACGCCCACCAGAGCTCGACGAACTCGGGAGAGGGTATGGCTAGCTAGGGTTTTGGGCCATGGCCATGGTGGAGGAGGGAGTGGAAGGAAGAGAGGGGAGGGGCTGGCCTCGCCTCGATGGGATCAGAGAGGAGTTCTGGGTGGTTGGGGTTGGAGATAAGAGAGAGGAAGGATCACATGGGGGGTCACCTTTATGCAAAAAGAGAAGGAGGAAGGCTTCGGTAGTCTAGGGCTAGGTCTTCCCTTCTCTCTCTTTGTTTCTTTGCTTAAAGAGGAAGGAGATGGGGAGCAGGAGGGGAGGGGAAGACGTGGGGTGCTGGCCATCTTCTTGGTTTGCAAGAAAAGAAAAGGGTAAGGAATATGGGGTGATGTGGGATCATGCCATCCATGTGTGCCATGGCAAGCACATGGGTGGTGGCCACGGTTTGGGAGGGGGGTTAGTGTGGTGTGGTTAGGTTGGGTAGATTAGGCTAGTTAGGTTTGATTTTAGTTGGCCAAAATCAATTAATCTCAACTCTTTAGGAAAAACCCAAAACAACACCAAAACAAAAAGAAGGAAAAGAGGTGTAGCTGGTGCCCATATTGCATGTGCCATGCAATGCATCCATAATGCATGTAGGCAAGCAATTGAGCATGCATGTATGTGAGCATATTTAGTGAAAACTAAATATGTGACAGGTATGTGAGCTACAAAAGTGAGAGAAAGCAAATAAATCCAGATTAGGATAGATTTGAATTAAACCACATGTATGCATGTGTAAGAATAGAATATTGGGTCCATACATGTATGAGTGACAAGAATAAAATGCCAAGGCAAGGTAAAATGGTCACATACATATATATGGTGGAATTAAGATGATACCAAAAGGAAGGTGGCCATTGTTAGTAGATGAAAGGATTTAAGAGAGATGCCCTCAGCTCATATTGGGCATGTAACAATATATCAAGATACAAATACAATATATCAAGAAGCAACTATATTTAATAAGACAAATGCATTATGAGAGGAAGACCCAAAAGGAAAAAGGGGTTTTATATGATGCTAAAATGCAAGGTGGCATGATGACATGAGCATGATATATTTATGATGCAACAATTATATATTTGAAGTAGCCATTATCTTACTAGACCAAGTAGCATTACAATTGTTAGACAAATGGGATGCTACAATCCCCGGACCCGATGTTGCAGATCCTACAAATGTTGGTTTCTGACCACGAAGCTGGAAGAGCTGAACGTCAAGCCAACCTAGCCACCCTTCAGCAGATAGCTCAGCTGGCCCACAACAATCAAGGCCAAGGAAATCAGGACAACCATGGATCTAAGCTCAAGAATTTCCAGAACACCCACCCACCTGTTTTCACTAAGTCGGAAGATCCCTTAGACGCAGATGATTGGCTGTAAACCATAGAGAACAACCTAGAAGTCGCCAAAGTGGAAGCTAACAAGAAAGTTCTGTTCGCCACCCACTATATAGCCGGAGATGCAAGAGCATGGTGGAACAACGTTCGTGCAATGACCGGAGGACAGATGATGACCTGGGAGGAATTCAAGGTCAAGTTCAGCAGAACCCATGTGCCACCGGGTTTGATCAAGAGAATGAGAGATGAGTTAAGAGAACTGAAGCAAGGACAGATGACCGTAGTGGAATACCGTGACAAATTCTTGTCATTAGCTAGGTATGCCCCGGATGAGATCGACACCGAAGCCAAGAAGAAAGAGAGATTCTTGAATGGTCTGCACAATGAGATGCAGACTGTGTTGGTCAATATCCCCTTTGTTGATATTGAAGCCCTTGTCGACTCTGCCATCCAGATGGAAGGGAAGATCAACCAAGCCAATGAGAACCGCAAGCATCGCATGATGCATTAGCCAGGAACCCATCAGACCCCAAAGTATCGCCCTAACCCATCTCCAGGATTTGCCCCGAGAACCAACAGACCCCCGATGAACCGTCTGACCTATCCCAACCGTGGAAACCTGAGGCCCGGAGGAAATCACAACAACCCTGGCAACTCTAGCAATTTCAACCGTGCACCACCCAAGTTCAACAACAACAATGCTGCCGCCAACATGAACACTGCCCCGAGGACTGGAAGCAATGTTGTGCCTGTTGAAGCAAAGGACAAGTCGCAAGTGACTTGTTATGACTGTGGAAATAAGGGTCACTACTCCAATGAGTGCCCCAAGAAGAATGCCGCAGCCCCCAATGCAAATGCCCCAGCTCAGCAGCAGCGTCGTGTTCATCCAGGAAGAAGGTTTGCCCAAGGGAATTCACTCAACCGCAACGGTCGTCTTTTTCTCATGCATGCCGAAGAAGCACAGGAAGCGCCAGACGTCGTGTTGGGTATGTTTTCTATTAATTCAGTACTCGCTAGAGTGTTGTTTGATTCTGGTGCATCACACTCATTTGTCACCGAAGAATTTGCATGCACTAGTAAGATTCAACCAACCAAAGTGAAGCATGTTATGATTGTTCAAATCCCCGGTTCAACCACCAAAGCTAGGCAAATTTGCAAAGCCGTCCTTATCCGAATCCATGGCATATATTTTTATGATAATCTGATAGTACTTGGAACTAAAGGTTTGGAAGTAGTACTAGGAATGGATTGGATGTCCAAACATAAAGGATTAATTGACTGTGCCAAGAAAGCCATAACCATGACCAGTATAGCCAGAATATCAGTCGAGCATGTATCTGAAACCTTACCTCATCAATTCAAGTGCAACAAGAGTATAGCCCAACCTACCATTGACCAAGTACGGATAGTCTGTGAATACCCCGATGTATTTCCAGATGTTTTGCCCGGTATGCCCCCAGATCGGGATATCGAGTTTATCATTGAACTAATCCCTGGAACCGGACCCATAGCCCAGAGACCATATAGTATGAACCCGTCTGAACTAGCAGAACTGAAGAAGCAACTAGATGCCATGCTGGAAATTGGATTGATTCAACCAAGTGAGTCACCATGGAGATCACCTGTCTTATTTGTGGACAAGAAGGATGGAGGTAACAGTTTGTGCACGGATTATCGGAAGTTGAATGATGTCACTATCAAGAACAAATACCCATTGCCCAAGATAGAAGAATTGTTTGATCAGTTGACCGGTGCCAAAGTGTTTTCTAAGATTGATCTTAGAACAGGCTATCATCAACTCAAGATTCGTGTAGAGGATATTCCAAAGACTGCCTTTACCACGGATATGGATTATCTGAGTATCTGTCATGTCTTTTGGATTAACCAATGCCCCCGCTTATTTCATGAATCTCATGAATAAGATTTTTATGGACTTCCTGGATAAGTTTGTCGTTGTTTTCATCGATGACATTCTAATTTATTCCAAATCAGAAGAAGAACATGAGCTACACCTAAGGACCATTCTTGGAACCCTTAGAGAGCATCAGTTGTATGCCAAGTTTAGCAAATGTGAATTCTGGTTACAGGAGGTAGGATTCCTCGGCCACATTTTATCAGCCGGAGGAATTGCCGTTGACCCTGCAAAGGTGAAAGATGTCGAAGATTGGCAAGCCCCAACCACTCAGACCCAAGTTCGTGCATTTCTCGGATTGGCGGGATATTACCGCAAGTTCGTAGAAGGATTCTCGAGTATCGCCAGACCCATGACCCAATTGCTGAAGAAGGACAAGAAGTTTGAATGGACGGACAAATGCGAAGCGAGTTTTCAAGAACTCAAGAGGAGATTGATTTCAGCCCCAATCTTAATCATGAAGGATATCACGAAGCCCTTTGACGTGTATTGTGACGCATCCAAGATCGGTCTCGGATATGTGCTAATGCAAGAAGGCAAAGTCATATCTTATCTATCTCGACAACTGAAACAACATGAGTAAAATTACCCAACCCATGACCTCGAACTCGCAGCGGTAGTTCTAGCCCTGAAGACATGGAGGCACTACCTGATGGGAAACTGTTGTGAAATATATTCGAATCACAAGAGCCTGAAGTATATATTCACTCAGAAGGAGCTGAATATGAGAAAGAGAAGATGGATTGAGCTAATCAAGGATTACGATCTAGACATTCACTATCACCCCGGTAAAGCCAACGTGGTAGCAGATGCCCTTAGCAGATTGCCATGCCACTTGAACTCCATGATTTTGAAGGAGCAACCAATCTTGCAAAAAGAGATGGAAGATTTCCGAATGGAATCAGTAAGTGAAGGATTTTTGGCTAGCATAGTACTTCAACCCACTTTGATCAGCCAGATCAAAGAGGCGTAGAAAGGAAATGCTAGTATCGACGGAATCAAGCGTCGTATCGGTACAGGCAAAGTGCCCGGATTCACCGAAGACGAAGAAGGAGTTCTGTGGTACAAAGGACGCCTTTGTGTACCAGCAGATTCTAAGTTGAAAGAAGTTATTCTGAAGGAAGCTCATGATACTCTTTATTCTATCCACCCCGGAGGAACTAAGATGTATCAAGATTTGAAGGAGCAATTTTGGTGGCATAAGATGAAGAGAGAAATCGGAAGCTATATCACCATGTGTGATATATGTCAGCGAGTCAAGGCGGGACATCAAAGACCCGCTGGATTGTTGCAACCATTGTAGATTCCAGAATGGAAATGGGATTCCGTTGGAATGGACTTTATCACCGGATTGCCTACTTCTAGTAGGGTAAATGACTCTATCTGGGTCATAGTGGACAGATTGTCCAAAGTCGCCCATTTCTTACCCGTCAAGACCACATATCAGAGTTCGAAGCTAGCGGAGTTATACATCGCTAGAATCGTCTATTTGCACGGAGTCCCTGAGAACATTGTATCAGATCGAGGAACTAAGTTTACCTCAAGATTATGGAAGAAAGTCCAAGAAGGTTTAGGAACCCGACTAGATTTCAGCACAGCTTATCACCCTCAGACCGATGGACAAACGGAGCGAGTAAATCAAATACTCGAAGACATGTTGAGAGCCTGTGTGTTAGAGTATGGATCTAAATGGGAAGACTGTCTGTCGTTTGCAGAATTTTCATACAACAGTAGTTATCAAGCTAGTTTGCAAATGGCCCCATTTGAATTCATGTATGGAAGGAAGTGTCGCACCCCTTTGAACTGGTCGGAAGTAGGAGAGAGTCAGATTTTTGGACCCGCCATCCTACGAGAAGAAGAAGAGAAGGTTCACAAGATATGTGAGCACCTCAAGACTGCACAGTCAAGACAGAAGAGTTCAACCGACAAGAGACGTCGAGACCTCGCTTTCAATATCGGAGATTTTGTGTATCTGAAAGTATCGCTGTTAAAGGGAATGTAGCGTTTCCAACTGAAAGGAAAGTTAGCCCCCAGATATATCGGCCCCTTCAAGATTATGAACCGTCAAGGAGAACTGTTGTATCAATTAGAACTACCCGAAGAGATGTCAGCCATGCACAATGTGTTCCATGTCTCATTACTTCGCAAGTGCCTCGAAGTTCCAGAGAAGACGGAAGTGTTCAAGAACATTGATCACCGGACCATAGAGATCAACGATGACCTGACCTATCCTGAAGTACCCATCCATATTTTGGAAGAAGATTTTAGGACTACCAGAACCCGAAGCATCAAGTTTCTCAAGATCCAGTGGAGCAACCACACGGAAGAGGAAGCTACCTGGGAGCGCGAAGATCACATCAGGACAGAGTTTCCCGATCTCTTCAAATCCTAGGTAATCTTTTTCGTCCTTTTTCAAATCTCGGGATGAGATTTTGTTTAAGGGGGGAAGGTTTGAAACATCCCAAAAATATCAAAATTAGATCATCAAACTCTAATCATCAAAATTAGGGTTAACAAAAACTTTTCCAATTAAAAATATGAAAGCATTCATATGTGTATGTATTAAAATTTGGATTCTTTTGAATTGCCATGGTTCTATGTTTCTTTGCTTGTAAAATGATTCTTAGGTGAAATAAACATCATCTAAACAATCCCCAAACTTTTCCCAAAGAAAAACAAGTCAAAACAAACAAATTAAGTGAATGGTCACTTTGGCCAAATTAACTCCCATGCCTACTTTGGCTATCTCTAACTTGCAGAACTGAACAGAAACATGTATGGATCTTTGCACCTCTTGATAGTACTCATAACAAGGTACCAAGGCCCACTTTGTGATCATCCAAAAACATTCAAATGCTTAGTTTAAATGACAGTTTAAAATTGAATCTATTTCATATGGGAAGATCCCACTATTTCAAAAACCACTCAAACAAGCTCAATTTTTAAAACCCAAGCATCCATAGAACCCTCAATACATGCCTAGCACACCCACCAAAAATCTTTTCAAAAATCAAAACTTAAGTTCATGCGGCCATTTCATCAAACAGGTTGCAGATTCAAATCAACAAAATCAAAAACACCATGTTCAGTAGTGTTTTAGGCCAACCTTGTTCCCTCTCTGGTTACAACTAGCCTTAGTAGATCATCTAGCAACCTTAACTAACCTCTAGAACCACTGTAAGCTGGCCATTGTCATCAATGGTGAGCAGGTCGAGAGCACCCATGTCACCCCAGTGTGGACAACAAGCTAGGAGAGGAACCAGCCGTGCCAACCTTGTCTAGCATGCAGGCCATGCCTCACCGCCCCCTCTCAACCAGCCCTAGCTCGGAGACAGCAACCAGAACTGCCAACAACGCCGCGCCTGTGCCGTTGTCGACCATGCCGACGCGCACCACAGAGCACACATCGTTCCCACGCAACTCGACCACCTCGAGCCCTTGCCACCCGCCAGCATGCACCCCACCATCCCAGGAGACCACCAGACATGATCGTTTCACCGCCCGTACCCCGTAGCCACCGCTCGCCGCAGAGTTCACCGCCTCTGCCTCGCAGAGCACCACGCGTTCCCGACCATTTTCCACCGCCCCTACACACGCATTTAAGCTCTAGAGCATCGCCAGGAGACCACCCGTCAATCGCCAACCTCGGCCATGCCTCTAGCCGCCCGTAGCCGTGTCGCCACCGTCGCCTGCCCATCCCTCTCGATCTCGCCGTCGAGCCTATAAAAGGAGACGACCCCCGCTCGATTTCTTCACACCATCTCACTCTCCTCACCTCACTGATCATTCCATCCCTTAGCCGGAGCACGAGGAGCAGCAGTTCGCCGGAATTGCACCGGAGCAGGCCGCCTCTAGAGAAGAAGGGAGCCGTTGATTTCGACCACCCCCGGAGCTGCCGCGACCACCCCTGAGTTCGCCGTCGTCGACTTTGTCATTTGCCCACCTCACCGTCGTCACTAGAGCCCCGGTATGCCCCCTATGCACCCCCATCGAGCCGCTAGGGTTCGAGCTCGCCTGTGACATGTTCATCATCGACGATAACCCTCAGTCGTCGATCTTCATTCTAATCCAACACACCACATCGCCTCGTACCGCTTCGCGTTTTATGAGCCACTGACTAGTAGACCCCCCTGTCAGTTGCGCCCCGCGCTGCGGAGTGACACTGGGCCGTCCCATTAACCTTTCCCGTGCAGCCCACTCGTTTGAATTTAGCTTTTTCTATTTAAGTTCAAACATAGTTCTGTACCTAGTTTCAAAAATCAACCCAGCTCGATTCAGTGAACCAAATTGCATGAAACCAATTTTGTTAGAAAGGTATTGAAATGCTTAATCCAAGCCCGTTGGATTCAAATCATTTGGATCTATAGATCAACCTTGGTAAAAATAACAAGGCAGAAGCTTTTCTGCATTCAAACATTTTTCAAATTTCAACCATAATAGCTTTTGAGTTGATTCCAACTCTCAAAAATCACATTTGACCATACCTTTCAGAATATATAAAAAACATATGGGTTTACTTAAATAAATAATGTTCAAGTAATAAAAGAATGCCACATAGGCATTTCTAGTCACCTTATTTATTAAAAATAAAAGGTTAAATCTTATTAAATTGTGACACCACTTTAAATCACATTCTCATGTACTGAAATATGTGGTGATGACATGTGTCAACATGATCCCATGTTTAGTTTGGAGAATATTAAATCTTAAGTAGTTTTTCAATGAGTAGAAATTACTTTTCTAAAAAAAAAGACCAAAGCTTTACTCTTGTAATGTTAGTGATGATACTAGATCATCTATAGAACCCTTTTTTGTGATGATTGAAAGTAGTTAAGTATTGTTTGGTGATTGTGTACCTCGTATTTAATCATAGACGCTAGTACCGACCAAGGATACGAGGAGGAAGGAGGATACTACGAAGAAGAAGCCGAGGAGAACTTCAACCACTGCTCTGCACAAGGCAAGCCTAATACTACTAGTTGATTGAGCAAGCTAACACTTGCAAGATACTCTACGCTAGCAAGCCTGTACTGATACTGATGCAAGCTAATACTTGCTTGTTACCATGACCACTAGATGCCTTAAGCATATGTGATCATACCCACTTGATATCCCCTCCTAGCTTTACTTACAAGCGTTATACTTTATTTCTTTATCAAAGCTATTTCTCAGAGTTTACTTAAGTGACTTGTAGATTATAGGAAGATAATTGAAGGTTGCATAAAGAGCATTAAATTTGGCCTAAGCTAGATAATCTTGATGTCACCTTAAGGCATGAGATTGAACTTAGTTAAACTCCACTTGTTTACCACACCTCATTAGTACTCACCCCCACTTGTAGATGATAGTGCTAAGCATAAAACTTGATCAACATTAGATGGGAATACTTGGTGGAAAATGGTTATGAAAACCTTAGAATGATGAGTCATTCTACTGAGATGTTTTGACATGTGTTTCCGAACACCAGATGATTTTGGATTATGAAAATGTTGAGGCATGAGCCTTAGCCCTTTATAAAAATGATGGTTGTCTGGATGCGATACCATTCCAATTTTACCGTACAACCACAATACCCAAAAATTGGGTAGGGCTTGACTAGAAACTTATATACCTTAGTATGGGTTCCCTCACGGACAAGGTCTGAGCTGAGGCTACCTTGTGAAGATTGTCCACCTGTGCAGTACTCAAGATGACATTTGGTCATGGTTGGGAGGCCAAACTCACAGGAGAGGTGCTTATACTAGGGCTTGTAATTGAAAGGTTAGGATTGACTATCCGCATACTGAGTATGGTGAATTCAGGATTTCTTCCTGACGGATGTATCGAATGTTGTGGTGAAAGTGTACAATCTCTGCAGAGTGTCAAATTATTCGAATAGCCGCGTCCGCGGTTATGGATAGTTGGAGTGGCCATACTGTTCCCCCGTCAGATGTTTTCAAAATGACTTGTGAAATGAATTGAGATTTTGACTTGACCACAACAGAGTTGTGATATGAAATACAAGTTCCCACTTAGGTGTTATAAAATTTCAACTAGATTTTCTTGCTTCTGAACTTAGTAGAAGTAAATATGGCTTTTTGCAAAACAAACCTAGAGCTTAGTGTCCTATTACAAAAACCCCTTTCACTTATTAGTATTAGTTTGCGAGTACTTAAAGAGTACTCATGGCTTTGTCCCTGGCTATTCCCGTGGCCAGACTATGAAGAGGAGTACCAGGATGATGGACCCCAGGAAGGTTACGACAACTCGGATCATCTCCCATCGTCAGCATTGCCTGTGAACCCGAAGATGGAGCTTCGCCTACTCTACCATTATTATTACGTATTTCCGCTGCTTGAGTTGTACTAAGAACTGGATCATGAGATCCTTATCTGTGTAAGACCTTATGTATGGTTTGTAATGGATGATGTACTATGGTATCCAATTCTGTTATGTCTCGCAAAAATGGTAATCCTGGGATTGCGATGTATGGCATAATAGGCATCTGGGATTAAAAATCTGGGTGTTGACAGTCGCCCTATGGAAGGCGGTCAAGACGATGTTCGCAGCACAATCCCGGGCGAGGATCGCCAATCTCCGGGTGCTGATCACCAAGACCAAGAGGGAGAACTTCCCCTCGGCCCAGGCATACTTCCCCAGGATGAAGGGCCTCTCCGACGAGCTCGCTGCAGCGGGTCGTGTCATCGACGAAGAAGAGCTGGTAGAGTACATACTTGCCGGCCTCGACGACAACTACAACCCACTCTTCGCCGCCATCGGGAACGGGGCCGACTCCATCAGCCTCGCTGAGCTCTACGCACGCGTCGCCGGCTATGAAAGCCGATGTAACTTCTCCTCAGCAACGACTACAACCCCTCCGCTAGCATGGAGGGACGCGGCCGTGGCCGTGGAGGACGTGGCTGTGGCGCTCCACGTGGACATGGATGACAAGGAGGTGGCCGTGGCCAGAACCATGGCCGCGGTGGTGGCGGCGGCGGCCGCTCCAACCAAGGCAATAGCGGCGGCGGTGGCAAAGGCGATAACCGCCCCATCTGCCAAATTTGTGGCAAACAAGGCCATGGGGCATGGAAGTGCTGGTACCGCTTTGATGAGGATGAAGAGGAGGAAGAAAGGCACACTAACGCCATCCAATCCACCGCATCGACACCAACTGGAACTGCGATGCGGGAGCCACTGACCACATCACTGGCGAGCTTGACAAGCTCACCATGAATGAGAGGTACCACAGCCATGATCAAGTGCACATGGCCAGTAGGGCAGGTATGAACATTAAGCATGTTGGTCATTCATTTGTTCAAACCCCATCATCTAATATTCACCTCAAAAATGTCCTTCATGTTCCTAATGCCACAAAAAGTCTTGCCTCAATTCATCGTCTTACAAGAGATAATAATTGTTTTGTTGAATTTCACCCTTGGAATTTCTATGTAAAGGACAAGGCAACAAAGAAGGTGGTGCTTGAAGGGGATTGCATTAGGGGCCTCTATCCACTAGTTTCTTCATCGTCATCGTCGTCATTCAATAAAGAGGCCTTCAGCATCTCCAAGCCTTCCATCAAAGCTTGGCATAGTCTTCTTGGCCATCCCTCATTTCAAGTTGTTCAACAAGTAGTTCAAAAGCATGAGCTCCCATGCTCTCAAGAGTCTAGGAATAATGTAGTTTGTGACTCGTGTCAAAAAGCTAAAATTCATCAATTGCCTTACCCAAAGTCTACTAGTGTATCCACCTCCCCTCTTGAACTTATCTTCTCTGATGTATGGGGACCAACACCTAGTTCTGTTGGTAGATACACTATTATGTAAGTTTTATCAATGATTTTAGCAAGTACACTTGGATTTATCTTCTCAAGCAAAGATCTGATGTTTTTCAAGTCTTTCTCAATTTCTAACAACTTGTTGAACGCCAATTTACTACCAAAATCCTCACACTTCAAAGTGATTGGGGAGGTGAATATGAAAAATTAAATTCTTTCTTTCAGAAAATTGGCATTGCACATCATGTGTCTTGCCCTCATGCTTATCAACAAAATGGCTCAGCTGAAAGAAAACATAGACACATTGTTGAAGTATGACTTTCTCTCCTTGCAAATGCATCCATGCCATTAAAATTTTGGGATGAGGCTTTTGTGACTGCCACATATCTCATCAACATCCTCCCTATAAAAGTCGTCAATAATGAAACTCCTATGGAAAGGCTTCTTAAAAAGGTTCCTGACTATTCCTCTCTTAGAATTTTTGGATGCGCTTGCTGGCCTAATCTTAAGCCCTTCAATAAACAAAAATTAGCTTTTCGTTCCACTCAATGCGTTTTCCTTGGCTATATCCCCATGCATAAGGGTGTCAAGTGTCTTGAAGTATCCACCGGACGCATATACATTTCCCGTGACGTGGTATTTGATGAAACCGTGTTTCCTTTTCAGCATTTGCATCCTAATGCCGATGCCCTTCTTCGCAAGGAGATTCTTCTCCTTCCTGATCATTCTCCACAACACTTGGATACATCTAATGTGGATGAACAATGTGATGAACTAACAGCTAATGATTCTATAAATCCTTCCGTTTTTGGTGCTTCTCAGTTGCAGCACAGGAGCCAGCATGATGGAGCTCTGAATTCCCGAGCTGACGGTGAAGAAATCATCCAAAACGATGAAGAAACGCCTGCATACGGTCACGAACATCATTCGGACGCGGGAACAGCTAGCGTGGAACACGAGGGGGATACGGATCAGCGTTCCTCGCCAATCAGAACTGGCGGCCGCACATGCGAACCGAAGAAAACGCGTCCCGTACCAGACACACCAGGGAATCCGCGTCAAGGCGCGGCGCTCCAGTCTGACGGCGCCACGTCCACGGGTGAGCCGAACGCGAGGCCCCCCGCGCGCGTGGTCTACACGCGCCGATCTGCAGCAGCCCCACCGCCATGGAGTGGAGCAATCGCTGGACGCTACATCGTCCGAATCGACATCGACGGAGGTGCCCGCGACAACCTCGTCTGCTGCACGTGATCGGGCCAGTTCGGGCGGATCCTTTGCATCGAACGCATCTGCAGCCTCGTCAGTGGAACCAGAGGCACCTCGGCATCAAACACGTCTCCAAACCGGTAAAATTTAAAGAAAAAGGTACACTAACAATTTTGTTAAACTAGGACTGTCATGTTCTGTAGGAGAACCAGAAAACCTACAAGCAGACTTAAAAAGACCCGAGTGGAAAAATGCAATGGATGATGAATATGATGCCTTGATAAAAAATAGAACTTGGCACTTAGTTCCTACTCAAGGTAAAAATTTAATAGATAGCAAGTGGGTCTATAGAATTAAAAGGAAAGCTGATGGTACAATTGATAGGTACAAGGCTAGATTAGTAGCTAAGGGTTTTAAACAACGATATGACATAGACTATGAAGACACTTTTAGTCCTGTTATAAAAGCTGCTACTATCATACTTGTTCTAGACATTGCAGTTTCCAGGGGATGAACCCTAAGACAACTAGATGTGAAGAATGCGTTTCTCCATGGAATTCTGGAAGAAGAGGTGTATATGAGGCAGCCACCTGGTTATGAAGATCCAAGAGCACCTTCACATGTGTGCAAATTGAACAAGTCACTTTATGACCTGAAACAGGCCCCAAGAGCATGGTTCTCACAGTTGAGCTTAAAGTTGCAAGAACTTGGTTTTGAAGGTTCTAAAGCTGGCACATCACTCTTTATTTACAACAAGTCAGGTATCATCATGTTTGTACTTGTCTATGTTGATAATATCATTGTTGCTAGTTCCACTGGTAAAGCTACAGATGCTTTACTCAAGGATTTAAGCACATCTTTTGCACTAAAGGATTTAGGTGATTTGCATTATTTATTGGGCATTGAAGTAAAAAGGATAAGTGAAGGTTTAATACTAACTCAAGAAAAGTATGCATTGAATTTATTTAAAAGAGTTGGTATGCTCACTTGTACATCATCACCTACACCCTTGTCTGCTTCAGAAAAATTGTCAGCAGTAGAAGGAGAACCTCTTAGTGAAGAAGATGGTACAAAATACAGAAACATTGTTGGTGCACTTCAATATTTGACTCTCACAAGACCAGACATTTCCTTATTTGTGAATAAAGTCTATCAATATCTTTGTGCACCTACCACTACACACTGGTCAGATGCAAAAAGGATACTAAGATATGTCAAGGGTACAATGAGTCTTGGTATCACTTTTAGGAGATCTTCCTCTACACTTGTTAGTGCTTTCTCAGATGCTGACTGGACTGGTTGTGTAGATGATAGAAGGTCTACAGGAGGATTTGTTGTGTATTTTGGGCCTAACCTTATTTCTTGGAGTGCCAGAAAACAAGCAACAGTGTCAAGATCAAGTACAGAGGCTGAGTACAAGTCTTTGGCCAACGCCACTGCTAAAATAATATGGACTGAATCCTTGCTGGATGAATTGGGAATCAAAAGGAGCCAAGTTCCATGTTTATGATGTGACAATATGGGAGCAACATATCTTTTTGCTAATTCTATTTTTTATGCCAGGACAAAACATATAGAAATTGATTTTTACTTTGTGAGAGAAAGGGTGGCAGAAAAAGCTTCTTGACATCATGTTTATTTCTACAAAAGATCAGGTGGCCGATGGATTCACTAAAACCCTTCCAGTGCGTAAACCTGAAGAATTCAAGAACAATCTCAACCTTAGAGAGTTATGATTGAGGAGGGATGTTAGAAAAAGGTGTTATGCGCACACCTGTTGACACGTTGAGTTGTCACGCTTGTAACTGTTGGAGATATGCCCAAGAGGCAATAATAAAGTGGTTATTATCATATCTTCATATTTATGATAAATGTTTACATACCATGCTATAATTGTATTAACAGGAAACATTAATACTTGTGTGATTTGTAAACATAAAAGAGTCCCTAGTAAAGCCTCTTGTTAAACTAGCTTGTTGGTTAATATATGATCATGGTTTCCTGATCATGAACATAGAGATGTTATTAACAACAGGGTCATATCATTAGGAGAATGATGTGATGGACATACTCCTATAGATAAGCATAGCATAAAGATCAAGTCATTTCAATAGTTCAATTGCTATATGCTTTCTGATACATAGTAACCTGATTCCTTCGACCATGAGATCATGCATATCACCTTTACCGGATGGATGCTTTGATGTCATCAAACACCACACCGTAACAGGGTGGTTATAAAGGTGGCATTGAGTGTTTGGAAAGTATTGGTTGAGACACATGGATCAAGAGTGGGATTTGTCCATCCACATGACGGATAGATATACTCTGGGCCCTCTCGGTGAAATGTCATCCAATTAGCTTGCAAGCATGTGACTGGCTCACAAGGGATCACATATCAGAACGAGAAAAGAGTACTTATCAAGAACGAGGTTGAACTAGGTATGCGAGATACCGCGATCATAACCTCTGATAAGTTACATATCTTGAGACAAAGGGAAATTGGTATCGGATTTAAGTGGTTCATTCGATCGCAAAGTAATCGTAGAAATATGTGGGAGCCATATGAATTTCCAGATTCCTCTATTGGTTATTGTTAGGAGAAGTGTCTCGATCATGTCCGCATAATTCACGAACCGTAGGGAGACACACTTAAGGATTCGACGTTGTTTGAGTAGTTATGGTATTATGAGAAAGAGACCGAATGTTGTTGAGTCTCGGATGGGATCCGGATATCACGAGGAGATCCGGAATGGTCCGGAGAATAAGATTCATATAAGGAAAGTCCCATTTCGGAGTTGGGGAATGGTTACGTGTTTTCATCGGAATGTTCTAGAATGTTCGGAATGTCCGCACTCCGGAGGAAAGGGTACATGAATGTGTCATTGCATGTTGGAATGATTGCATCATATACTAAGTGTATTCGCTGTCCAAATAAAGGATTTATTCAAATCCTAGTTTGAAAAGTCAAACGGCTAGTTTGAAAGTCAAACGGCAATTTTTGGAAAGAGGAAAGAGGAGGAGTATGAAACCGAGTTGGGAGGAGACCTCCTCCAACCGGGCCACCTCAAGCCGAGTTGGGGAGGGACTCCACTCCTCCCCATGGCCGCCAGCCCCTCCCACCTATATAAGGAGGGCAGGGCTCCTCCTAACACACACAAGTTTCCACCTCTAATCTCCGGTTTAGAGCCGTTTTGGTTTTGAGCTTGTAATTGCTTTAGCCAGGTTTAGAGCCTTCTAATTGGTTTATAGCCTTCTAATTGGTGTGTCTAATTACTAGACCACTAATAGCCTCTCTCATAAGCTCCACCATACTGCTTCCGGCTTAAGGCGAAGCTCATGGATCTCCCTCTACTTCCGTACCACGCCATTGTCTGGGAATCGCGAGGAGAGTGCTACAACCTCCGCCGCTGGAACAAGGAGAGGAAGGTCTTCGTCGAAAATCGAACGATGTGACCGATCAAGGAGCGCTGGGAACGTATGGCTGAAGGATCGTCTACGCGATCTTGAGATCGGAAAGAGTACGACTACATCACCCACGAGAATCTGCTCTCGTTAACCGCTTTGGAATCTTCGAGGGTGAGTTCCTCTATCGACTCGTTGCTACAATCTAGTAGATAGATCTTGGCTTGTTTGTTTGTATGCGGTAGAAATTTTTTGTTTTCCATGCTACGAACCCCTACAGTGGTATCAGAGCCGTGTCTATATATAGATCTGTTGCACGAGTAGAACACAATGGTCATTATGGGCATTGATGCTTTTATTGTAGATTGCTTTTTGTGTACTTTGCATCTAGCGGTATGTTGGGATGAAGCGGCCTGGGCTAACCTTACATGACATCGTTCATGAGACTTGCTCCACGCTTGACATGCAACTTGTATTGCATAAGTGGCTCTGCGGGTGCTGCTTTCTCCTAGCATAGTTAAGATCCAATTTACAACGGGTAATCAACAATGCTAGTATCAATGTTGTGGTTCTTGTTCGTAAGTTAGAACGACACTTATTGAAAGCCCCAAACCACGTAAAATATGCAAAGAAAGTAGAGGCATCTAACTTTGTTTTGCAGGGGTGTGCAGTGATGTGATATGGCCATGATTGTGATTATATTTGATGTATGCAATGTTCCTTATTGTAAGTTGGCAACCGGCAGGAGCCATATGGTTGTCTTTAATTTTGTTAAGACCTGCGTGTCTATTCAAAGTAGTTGTAATAGTTGAAGCTGGTGGACGACAACCATGAAGAAGCGTCATTGACCTTGATGCTATGCCGGTGATGATGGAGATCATGTTCGTGCTTGAATATGGAGATCGAAAGCACAAAGAAGAAAGGCCATATCATATCACATATTATGAATTGCCTGTGATGTTAATCCTTTATGCATCTTGTATTGCTTAGTAGACGACGGTAGCATTATAAGATGATCCCTCATGCACATAAATTTCAAGTTCTAAAGTGTTCACCCTTAGTATGCACCGTTGCCAAAGCTTGCTGCTTCGAAGCACCACGTGATGATCGGGTGTCTTTGATTCCGCGGGTGAATACAACGTAAGCAAGCCAGATTTGCTTATGCAGTAGCTAAGGTTTGATCTTGACGAGCCTAGCATGTACAGACATGGCCTCAGGAACACGGATTACCGAAAGGTAGAGCATGAGTCATATAGTAGATATGATGAACATGTTGATTGTTCGCCATTGAAACTATATCAACTCTCGTGATGATCGGTTTTGATGTGATGGATTTGGTTCATGTGATCACTAAAACAATGTGAGGGATGTTGTTTTAAGTGGGAGTTCACCTAGATTAATTTAATTATTAATTAGAACTCAATTTATCATAAACTAAAATCAAAGTGAATTTGCATAGTTGTTGTAGTCATTGGCATCCGTTTACCACCTTGCGCTTAGTTTTAATTGAGATGATAGAACTATAGAATTCTGGTTAGTTACTTTACGAACTAGTATCGTATTGTTTTGAAGTGTTAATCTAAAGTTTAAAAGTCCTATTGCAAACTTTCAGTAAGTTCCGGTTACTCCATAAAGTTTAATAATTAGTATTAAAACAAGAGTGACAATTCCAAGTGTTAGTGTTTGAGTATC
Source organism: Avena insularis (assembly GCA_023614405.1). Taxonomy (NCBI): domain Eukaryota; kingdom Viridiplantae; phylum Streptophyta; class Magnoliopsida; order Poales; family Poaceae; genus Avena; species Avena insularis. Next base: position 202,547,364 of record CM042685.1, read on the forward strand.
ATGTTTGTCTCCATGATTCTTGATATTCAAAAGATTCTCTTAATATCAAGGTTATCTAGGATCTGAAAGAGTTGTTTCAGAAACCATGATGTGTGGAAGATATTGTGATATCTTAAATGAAGTTTTGGTTACAACATGATAGAGTATAATATGGCAAAAGTCATGTTCTCATATTTGATGAGAATTTGCAAAAGGTTGGAGACACTAGTTGTCTTAATCTTCCAAAAGGTTTTGGAGAGCAACATTATACTCGCGATTCACCGTTACAAGCTAAAAGTAGCTAGATCATGGATAAGTCCATGATGAGGGTGAATATTTGATGTAGGTAAAATGTTTACTACACCAAGAGATTACTAAAGAAAGGAATTTGAAAGAACACCAAATATTTGATAATGGTGATCTACTTCAAAGTGCAAGTTCAAAGACATTGGTATTTAACTATACACGCTTTGGACTATGTGTCATAAGTATGACTCCACTATTGATGTTGATAGATTCTTTCAAGCGAAAAGGAAAATCTTGAAAGAGAATCTCATAAGTATATGGCAGAAAAGAAAAGACTAGAATTGTTCAGTTTAAGTATATAGATGATATATGTGTTATGGCTATATTCTTTGCTTATTAAACAATGTGGTTCTTAAGTATTTGATACTGAATTTGTTGGTGTGAATCGTCATACGAAACAACACAATTCATGAACTACAATGGCCTAAGTAACTAGCAAAAGAATAGGTGATGATGTTCATCGAGAACAAATAAAGGGTTATTTTGTTGCTCGTTAAACATCAAAGCTTGCCTTCAAGATTTGTTTTATCAGGTATTATGAGAACAAAAGGGTTGTTCAAATAATTGCCGTAATCCATAAAAGATGGATGATTCACAAATCTCGTTGGAGAAATCACATCCATAAAACTAGTGCTAAAATTGTCGAAAGACAAATTGATTGAAAGATCACTTAGGAAGTGACATCGTTTAAATTATATTGGAAAGAAAACATGAAGAAACTCCATGTGGATGGAATTTTGGAGTCTTTTGATTTTGATCAAATGACGTTTGTGAAACTTTCCTAGAGATAATTAAAACTTCGTTCATAGGCCAAAAGGAACGAAAGACTAGCTTATTGGAACTTGTGCATATTGTTGTACGAACTCCATTATGTGTAGTCAAGAGCGATGGATTTCAACTTCATATGCTTTCTCCGAAAATTTGAGTGAATATATGAATATTTACTTAATAAGGATGAAGTATGAAATATTTGAAAAGTTCAAAAGACTTTCAAGATGAAGTGCAAAATCATTGTAACAAGAATATGAATAGTTTATGATAAGATCATAAAGGAAGATATTTGAATTACAAGTTTAGCATAATACCTAAGATTTAAGGAATGGATTACGTGGATTTGCATTTCCCGAAACACCATAAGAGTATGGAGCGTTCGAGATATGTAATTAAAACCTTGTTTGACATGGTAAGATCAAAGGTGTAATTCATAGAACTGCCATTATATTTTAAAGATTAAAAGCTTTGGAGATTACCGCTTTTCCACTGAAAAGAGCTCCATCATAATCCGCTGAAATGACACCATATAAAGTTATGGTTTGGGATAAAACCCAAGTTGTCCTTTCTTAAAACATTGGTATGCTATGCATAAGAAAGATGTGTGCAACCAAAGTCGGATAAACCTATCTTTGTATAAATGTTAAGTATTCCTCCATAAACACCGGAGACAAAAGTGTTTTTCGCTTAGAACGTCAAGTTTCTTTGAGAAGGAATTTTTCGTGAAAAGTTAAGTGGGAGGACAATAGAACTTTGATAAGGTTAAAGGAACCTTAGCTATATGTGCAGAGTTGCTTGGCGCGAAAAGTGTTAGGAGGCAGCAACAAAACTCATGGCTCACGTACCTCAAAGGTTGTGGTCACGGAGATCCAAGTTCCTATTGAAACAAGTAGGTCGGATGAACAATCAAATACCAAGATTTGAGGGTTGAATCATTATTTGAGAATAATGAACCTACTACATGCAAAGAAGCAATGATGGGCCTTGACTCCGTCTAATGGCTTGAAGCCATAAAATCCGTGATAGTTCCATACACGAGAAATCAAGTTTTGAACTTGAAGGACCCTCGAGAAAGGTGTAAGACCTTACAGTTGTGTTTGGATCTATAAAGAAGTAGACATGGATGTTTGACATCTATGAAATAGTCGACATGTTGGGAAAGAGTTCACAACAATGTTCAAAGGTTGTATATGACAAGATTTGATCTTTCATAGCGATTTTAGTCTAGACGGATTACTGTATCAACCACTACATATAAATTTGTTATGTGGTAGTAGAATAAACAAAACAAGTTCTTCTAATAGAATGGTTACCTAGGGCGTGTGCATGACACGGTCCAAAGGGTTTTGTTAATTCAAAGGATGCTAAAAGCATATGCAAACTTCAATGGTTGAAGTAAGCATAGCGGAGTTGGAATCTTCACTATGATGAAACTGTTAAAAGAGTTTAATTTCATCAGAGACAATGAAGATGCTTGCATTTGCAAGAAATTAAGTGGGAGCGCTAAAACATATTTCTAATACATTATGTGGAGGACATATTGTTGATTGGAAATGATGTATCTTTTATTAACACATATTAAGAATTTCATCCCGATGAAAGACTTAGGCAAAACCAAATATTTGGCATCAATAGACGCTAATATGGTTGTGCGGAAGTACATAAACGAGATATTGAATGAGTTCAATATAGAAACTACAAGAAAAGGTTCTTGTCGCACGAGAAAGGATTGAATGAGTTCAATGTTGATGATATATTCAAATGTATTGACATTTGGTAAGTGAAACAAAGATTCAAATATAGATTGATACTTGATGTATGAAATCACAAAGAGTGTTTATATCAATCATCTTTGTGGTATGTACAAATCCAGATATGTCCTATGCTCTAAATGTTATGAGCATATACCGAATGATTCATAAGATGATCATTGGACGATAGTAAGGATATTCTTATGATCTTTTGGAAGAACTAAGAGTATATTATTTGTAGAAGTGACGAATAGATGGTTAGTTCATTGTAAAAGTACTACATTGATACTAGTTTTGTCACAGTACAAATTAAGTTTTATCTCAATCTAAACTAAGGGTGGCACAATATAATGGAAAGTAAGTTCCATAATGGATTTGGATGAGTTCCAAAGTTAAGACATTGTGAATACTACAACAAAAGGCTAAGTATATGATGCTATTATAGCAGCAAAAGAGGGCATTTGTGTCAAGTAGTTTGTTATCAAACTAGGTGTAGTTCACGGGATAATACTATGAAGATATATTGTGCGACAATATTATCAACATGTTTTAACCCCAAAGAACTAAAGGTCACACGAAAGACCAAATAATACAAAGCCATCTCATTAGAGAATGAGTGATGCGTAGAGCAAAGATATGCAATTACACACGGACACGGAAGTGTCGGATCCGAGATCGATTGACCACTAGCAATCGTGTACATACAACACGAAAGCTATAGGTGTTGAATACACAAAGGTTTGAAACTAGATTATTGACTCTAGTGCAAGTGGGAGACTGTTGGAGATATGCCCAAGAGGCAATAATAAAGTGGTTATTATCATATCTTCATATTTATGATAAATGTTTACATACCATGCTATAATAGTATTAACGAAACATTAATACTTGTGTGATTTGTAAACATAAAAGAGTCCCTAGTAAAGCCTCTTGTTAAACTAGCTTGTTGGTTAATATATGATCATGGTTTCCTGATCATGAACATAGAGATGTTATTAACAACAGGGTCATATCATTAGGAGAATGATGTGATGGACATACTCCTATAGATAAGCATAGCATAAAGATCTAGTCATTTCAATAGTTCAATTGCTATATGCTTTACGATACATAGTAACCTGATTCCTTGACCATGAGATCATGCATATCACCTTTACGGATGGATGCTTTGATGTCATCAAACACCACACCGTAATGTGGTGGTTATAAAGGTGGCATTGAGTGTTTGGAAAGTATTGGTTGAGACACATGGATCAAGAGTGGGATTTGTCCATCCACATGACGGATAGATATACTCTGGGCCCTCTCGGTGAAATGTCATCCAATTAGCTTGCAAGCATGTGACTGGCTCACAAGGGATCACATATCACGGAGCGAGAAAAGAGTACTTATCGATGTGAGGTTGAACTAGGTATGCGAGATACCGGCGATCATAACCTCGGATAAGTAACATATCGTGAGACAAAGGGAAATTGGTATCGTATGTAAGTGGTTCATTCGATGCAAAGTAATCGTAGAAATATGTGGAGCCATATGAATTTCCAGATTCCTCTATTGGTTATTGTTCGAGAAGTGTCTCGATCATGTCCGCATAATTCACGAACCGTGGGGAGACACACTTAAGGATTGACGTTGTTTGAGTAGTTATGGTATTATGAGAAAGAGACCGAATGTTGTTGGAGTCTCGGATGGGATCCGGGATATCACGAGGAGATCCGGAATGGTCCGGAGAATAAGATTCATATAAGGAAAGTCCCATTTGAGTTGGGGAATGGTTCCGTGTTTTCATCGAATGTTCTAGAATGTTCGGAATGTCCGGCACTCCGGAGGGGAAAGGGTACATGAATGTGTCATTGCATGTTGGAATGATTGCATCATATACTAAGTGTATTCGCTGTCCGAAATAAAGGATTTATTCAAATCCTAGTTTGAAAAGTCAAACGGCTAGTTTGAAAGTCAAACGGCAATTTTTGGAAAGAGGAAAGAGGAGGAGTATGAAACCGAGTTGGGAGGAGACCTCCTCCAACCGGGCGGCCACCTCCAATCGAGTTGGGGAGGGACTCACTCCCTCCCCATGGCGCGCCAGCCTCCCACCTATATAAGGAGGCGGGGCTCCTCCTCCTAACACACACAAGTTTCCACCTCTAATCTCCGGTTTAGAGCCGTTTTGGTTTAGAGCTTCTAATTGCTTTAGCCAGCGGTTTAGAGCTTTCTAATTGGTTTATAGCTTTCTAATTGGTGTGTCTAATTACTAGACCACTAATAGCCTCTCTCATAAGCTCCACCATACTACTTGGCTTAAGCGAAGCCTGCAGGATCTCCCTCTACTTCGGTACCACGCCGTTGTCTGCGGAATCGCGAGGAGAGTGCTACAACCTCCTGCCTGCTGGAACAAGGAGAGGAAGGTCTTCGTCGAGTACGAGCGTGTGACCGATTGGGGCGCTGCGGAACGTGGCGCTGGAAGGATCGTCTCGCGATCTTGAGATCGGAAAAGAAATCACATCACCCACGAGAATCTGCTCTCGTTAACCGCTTTGGAATCTTCGAGGGTGAGTTCCTCTATCGACTCGTTGCTACAATCTAGTAGATAGATCTTGGCTTGTTTGTTTGTATGCGATAGAAATTTTTTGTTTTCCATGCTACGAACCCCTACAGTAACCATCGTATCAATCTATAAGATACGATGGAGTTAGAGATAAGGCTTTAGGTAGTTTAAAGAGGTAGAGATAGATTAGGCCTGGAGTTGTTAGCGTGAGGGTCACGGTGTAAACCGATCGATCTCCTCATATAAATCTCCGGTGGTTGTACCCCATCGCCTATATAACACGCAGGCTTCCCGAGACCAAAGGAATACGGCCCCAAAATACCTCGAAAATTTACATTGCCTAGAGCTGATACCTCGAATGAAAGCACCTTTGCTTGTGCAATTGTGTAGTGGTAATAAAATTACACAGCTGCCTGTATTTTTAGAATTAGGATACTTGTGGCCAAACTGGGTATCATGCATACCCTATTTTTTTTATTTCTGTACCCGATAGTCTACGAACTGCTAGATGGCCATATATTATATAGAAGGGTTGTTTGCAGAGTGCATTCATAGGGAAAACAACTATTTCCTTACTTAGATTTGTCTAGATTCGGATGTATCTAGATATGTTTTAGTGTTAGATTCATCCGAATCTAAACAAAACTAAGTTACACCCTCCGACTCATATTAGTTGATTTAAATTTGTTTACACGGGTGTATCTAGCACTAAAACTTGTCAGATATATTCGTATCTAGATAAATCTAAATCAATTAATATAAGACGGAGGGAGTTATTAATTTGGATCGGAGGAAGTACTTGATAGCTATACTACGCAGAGGCACTTAGACACAACCACGGCCTTTTGTTTGATGCCTTCTAGCCGTTCTAGGCTTTTAACTTTGCACAAACCTGGACGGAAATCCCTACCAACAAACTGTTCAAATACTAGGTGAAAAGGCGGGCTTCGCCCCCGCCCCGTCTGCACTCCGCTTTTGCATAGTGTATCTGGTGCTGTAGTATTGTACACGTTTTGGTCTACAAAATGAATAAAGTAGTCACAAAATAGTCACGTCCAACATGAAAACCCTTAGAATATTGACGACTTTCTCCCGGTGGACGCTCAAAATAGAAGTAAAATTATGAATCCAATGGCTACGCAGTTGAATATGCATTTTTGACACTTCAAGTGCATAAAATTTCATAATCTTGGTTTTCTAGAACTGGTGATCAAAAATCACAACCAAGGTAAAAATCCTCTCTAGAATGCTGCCATTCTAGGAATCCACGTAACTCACAAGCATCATTTAAGAACAAAACTGAGTACCAAATCATTCTGAGAGTAACAACTCAATAATCAAATCATACAATGTGACATTTTCAAGGCCGAACACCACATTTTTATCGCCTCCAGTACTCCAGCAGTGCGGATATGGAACTGAGCTTTGCCACTCCACCATCCACCTCAAATAGAATTCTCGTGTACCCACAACAAAAGATCTCGGACCCCCTCATCCACAACAAACAACAAACATCACCCATAGGAGCTCCGCCATATCCAGTCATAAATAAGGAAAAAAGTTAGAAGGTAGAAATAGTGCAGCCATTCCCAATCACATACAAATAAGGATGAAATAATCAGGTATAAATAGTGCAGGTGAAAATCGGATGCAAAACCATAACTAAGACTGAAAAAAGAGGAACAAAGCAATAGAGTCCACTACTTCAGGTGCAAAGGAATACATATTTAGAACATCTTTTTCTCATGGTACTGTAATTTTGACTGCTAGGTCAACGATAACTTAGACAAAAAAAAGCATGTCAAATCACAAGGGCGCCATTGTAGTAGGTAATATTACCAGCTACCCCTGGTCAAATACAGTTGCAAATACAGATTAAATCACTGGATTACTGAACTTACAACAAATACTATTGAGGACCTTATCAGAAATAACAATAATTGATGACATTCTTCTTCAAAACATCCAGTTATAGCTTGTACTTGAAAAGAGACAAAAATAAAACAACCTTTTCAGTAAACCATCAGTAAGATATATGATTTTTTATGACTAATTAAGTGCTAACATGGAATAGAAAATTGACATGTAGATACCGCATCTACTCTCAGTGAACTCATCATAGGATAATCTTTAGTGATTTTTATGGTAACATGTAAGTTTTAGGCCAGATGGTTAAGCAATTCATAGGACCAAGTTCGAGAAATTCCTAAGCATTGAACCTGTAAGATAGGTACCATATATTTACAAAATCCTCCATCAAAACACAAGCCTAAGTATAAAAATAGCAAGAAGGCAAGAATGTGTGGCTACTAAAAGTATCCAGAGAGAATGGTTCTATTGGGGTCTAATGGAAGTTGGTACCTGAACAAAAATATAAGCAATCTAAACTATTCGACAAACCTTTGCAATGTTACACTAAACAATAGTATAATTATTGTCAAAATAATCTGAGAACAAGGCATGCCACAAACAGCCAATACTTTAGTGAGCTTATTCTCAACTGTTAATACTACTAAGGGTTTAGAGCAACCCAGGATTTTTTTTGCCATGACAAAGTGAGGATGAAACAGCGCACTATGTGACCTAATAACACAAATGGAAAAGATGCCAATTTGGTCTAATATGATCTCTTGAACACAACTGAACTGCATCTTGTTTTCAAAGTTTAGGTGTTTCAATTAAACAGAAACACTGGGCTTCAGTCTTACCTTATCTCAAGAAGAAAGACCTAGCTGCGATATGCTATTGCTAAACTGAAAAAGATAGTAATAGGATGGAGAGCACAATTGCACCAAGAGAGGCAGTAAAAATATGCCGCAAATAAAGTCTCATGTAATAAGAAATATATAGTAGCATTTGAAGAAATAAAAAGTGTCAAGTGCATGAAAAACCTATTTAGTAGTATAAGCTCAACCAATTGTTATTGCTTCAATGATTTTCTGATGTATATCCAAAATAGAAGTTGTTATCTAGCGAGCTCTATTTAATTTCTAGTTAACAGTAGTACAATACTCTTGAGGATGTGTAAAATTATGTAAGGGATTTCTGATATTACAATCCCACGTAGAAGATAAGTATTTCTGGCACTATAGACCCACATACAAAATAAGCATGTTGATTTAAAGAAGATAGCGGAGCGCCATAAAATTATGTTGTTTCCTAGAGAACAAAATACCTTAACGGCAGTTTCGTGACCAATTTTCAGGTTGAAACTGATGTGTCTATCCTAAAATAACACCAAGCCCTAATGCTCAACGGAGTTGTTGCATCACTGGATTGCTAACAGTAAAGGAAAGACAAAATAAAACATTCTTCATTCTTCCGATGATTGGCAGACAGAGGAATTCCACCACATGGTTAGAGGAAGAGGTTGAGGGCCCAGGGTTAGGATGCTATGGCTGGGGCTCATCAAAGGATGATATGGGTGAGCCAAGTGTAGTGCGGTGTAGTAGTAAGCACTTATAGGCCCCTTCCCGGCTACTGGATCACTCGAGTGCTTCGTGCACTACAGACCCTCTGGCATCCGATAATATCCAAACTCGCCCGCGCTCCATGGCGCGCAGCTCTGCATACAACCTAAGACTAATAAAACCAGTTCTGATGCATGATTCCGCGAAGACCCCAGGCTCGAGATCTCTCACAAGGACCTTCCACGTGGATCCCAGGTCATTTCTGTAGTCCGTGTCATCCATCACGTTGGGTAAGAGAAGGAAGAGAAATGTAAGGAAAGTCGGCGACTACCGTTTTCTCCATGGACGCATGCACTGCCTTGCTGTCTGCCGATGAATGGCCATTCCTTTTTTGGATAAGGAAACAGTGCACCTATCATTCTAACTATCAACATTTTAGAAATCATTGTGTGGACTATGTGGCACTTCCGAACTTTTAGGTAAGGCATCAAGAAATATGACGATATAAATACAATTGAATGCTTTTGAGATGGGAAACGTTAGTTTAAAAATATAACTTCAAACTCTTGAGTGCTTACTTTTACACATACTACACGTTCTGAAATATTATTCAAGCCGATTAAATTAGCTTCTGGATCAAGTAGTCTCCATATCATAATCTCTTCTGGCCATTGGAACATACATAGATCTCAAACTTTCTATGTCCCTTGGCAGTTAGATAAATTTCCCAAATCCTCCCAAGCAAGCCTTGGATTTGCAAAAACACTATTGTCCCGAATATGAATGCAATATTAACATTCAAATGGGTAATAAGAATAATACGAAAGGAAAATTGGTCGCCAATCGTATCACAACTAAAAGAATAAAATATAGTCAATGACTTAAATTCTGAAACATCAAAATATAAATGTTAGTGAAGAAATTAATGTTGGCCCCATATTTAGTGTAGTCCATATCTTGTCAGCCATGAGCTACGATACTAAAACAGAAATGATTGTTACCAAATAGGGCAATAGTTCTTCATATACACACTAAATAGACTCTTTTGCATAGATAATTAGATACTGGCACTGAACTGGTCCGGAGGTCATCTTATGTAAGTAATCAGTCCATATTTCGAGTGGCACAATACAATCAGCTAAATGTTGTGTGGATACATATATTAGGCAGCATACCTGAATATTGAGCAACAACCATGCCTACAAATAGTATGATAAAGTTGTCTTCAGAAAGAAGCTTGATGAAGAGAAATGACATCAAAGGATTCCACAAGTTTTCCCTTAGAGAGACCGACCGGTGCGCAACCTTCTATTGTGTTACCCTGGAATATCAATACATATATATGACTACATGTTCCACTAATTTAAAACTTACTTCTGATCCGATACACTGCAGGAAGAAGTTGAGTTTGTATTGGTAACTGATAAAACAAGATTAGCAGGTTCTACTAATAAATGCATTTCATGTGCGGGTGGCAAGACCAAATCAAGCATCTGAATGTTCAGTTAATAAGTGGCAATGCAGTACATTGAAAGCTAAAACTGGTTGGTTACATTGCAAGAAAACAAAGAGTAACATTAATAGATAATGAATGAGCAAATCAAGTCAACTGCAACAATATCGTGTGTAGATCATAATAGGTGGACCTAATATCTGAATGTTGAGAAGGTACCAGTTGGTCAACGACAACGAAGCCCAACTCGTACACATTCTGCACCTAATCCTTGTTCTACCAAATTTGTGAGACAAACACAACAACTTTCCATCCCGACGTGATTAATCTTTCAGCGAGTTTGTTTGCATTGCTACTATCTTAGGTCCCGTGCAGAATACTATCTTCAGTAAGCACAACCACATATGAGTAGTGTTGTAAATTATAGTTTGAAGGATGCAGATATTAGATGCAAATTTATTAATTAGAATGATTCTTAGGTGAACAAACAATCTAAATCAATGACTAAATGACCAGATAGATATGAACTGACAAAGAGGTGTATGCACCAAAAAAAGATAGGAAGGAAAAAGGCTATTTTAAAGTATGATAGACCTGACAATACACTATCATCTACTTGGGCCAGAATAGCTCCTTTTATGGCTTTTTTTGTCTTCATGGGTTCCATAGTAGGTTGTAAAAAAACAGTGAGTTTGTACTGCCATATTATTACTGTGATTCTAGTGATATTTAGTTCTAGAACTCATGTCAAAATGTACCTTTTTTAGATGCTGTACCAGACGACCTTGAATTTTCTCTCTTCCTATCTTTACCCATGAGTGTAACGCCATGCAGTAGAAAGAGCATGAAATAGCAGAGTTTGTTCTTATTGTTAAGCTCAAGAACAAACAAATAGCAGAGTTATCACCTGCATGTATTGAAACTGTTGTCATTATTAAATTGTTCACTGACTTTCTCTGAATTATGGATGGTGGTATGTTGATAACCGAGCATAACAGAAAACTTACAAACCTCGAATTGATATAATTTGCAGCGGAAGAGAACTACAAAGCCAAGACCGAACACAATACAATATTATCCTTCAAAAACATAATACAAAGTACTTGCAAGATTCATGCATAGAAGCATCTGAACTTGGCCACAAATCTCACACTGGTTCAATGTACTTAAAAATTGACCCATAAACTGAATGGCAATAGCTGCGATACCATATACTCCCTCCGTTTGGAAATATAAGATGTTTTAGATTAGTGAACCTAATGTATCTAGATTCTAGACACCTTTTAATATGTAGGTTCAAATGAATCTATACACTAAAAAGTGTCTAGATACATTTAATTCGCAAATCTAAAACATTTTATATTTTTAAACGGAGGGAGTACATGTATTTCAACCCTGTAAGGTCAATCATGCTCAGTTAAAGTGCTTAAACCAATCTGATGCAAATATGCAATTCACCAAAACCAATTGCACTACATCCCCAAAGATGTCAACAAAATAATCCGGCAAGAAAACATTTATATTCTCAATACAAATAGACATTGGCAGTTCATGTGGCTATATAGACCAACTAACGTTGAACTCAACCAAGGTGTACCTTACACAGCTCCTGAACATCAACCATACACATGTAGAGAGAAAGATTAAGGGGGAGGGCATGCTTACCTTCTTCGGAGATGTGGATGGTCAGCTTGGGGAGGCTAATCTTGGGGTCAGAAGGCGCCGAATGGGATAATGTTTGAGGCTTAGCAGAGGAACTTGCTTCCGAGGAGAAATTCGTCGATCGGGGCCCGCATAGCTGGACTCGGCAAGGACTACACGGCTTGCAGATTGAACAACGAGGATTGGCCGAGCGGCGAACATGGAAATACACATGACTATATTGGAAAAGGCAAGTTGGAAGATGAGGCAAGGAATTACAACCTTTTTTAATTTGTTCTGCACATAGGAAGCAGCTCATAAACAACAAAGAATTCCTTGAATGAAATCATAATCCTTCAATCCAACCTGGAGAAGCATCTGCAATGTGCATAAGATGAGCATGCATAAGAGGATTGGTAGCTTGTCATTTCAACAAATAGGCTGTGTGCACAAACCGCAATGAAGGTAAATCTGAACAAATTAGTCTGCTCGATGTAAAGCAATGGGGAGAAAAGATCAGGACTGAGGACCCACCTCGTACGTGCTCAAGTCAATGGCCACCAGCACAACCATGGGCTCCTCGGCCGGTACTATCAGAAAATTGGAAAATTTACGCGCATAAAATTCCGCTTCCAAATTGGTGCCACTGGCAGCTGAGAGAGATGGATGAGCGGATGGGGATTCGTGGCGTAACATGGAGGATGACACATCAGGATCTCTGGCTGCTGGGTCGGAGATTCGGGACACTCGAGTCCAAGGGCCAGGCCGACTCCGGCCGTGGCGCTGACGGATGGTGGGAGCGTACACCCGCTCGCCATGCCAGCGTTGCCCCTAGAGGCCACGGACGGAGAGAAGTCAAGAAGACGGGAACCAGAAGAGATCAAAACCTTGCGGGGCTTCCGCCATCCCGCTCCTACTGCGTGCTCTCGCTATCGACCGCCGGCATGGTTTGACGCATTCCACCTTCCATCTCGTTGCCGTCGCCGTCGCCGTCGATTGGAGGCCACGGCGGCTTCCCAAGTGTCCTTGTCGCCCGCCGCCCGCTGCCCCAGCAATCGAGGACGTAGGTGGATCGTCGGTCGCATTCAGCGCGTCGTCGCCAACCTCTCGTGCCGTCTGACCTTGTTGCATGCCCTCGAGTTCCGACCATGTGCGGTCGGCCGCTCGATATGGACGGTGTGATGAGATGCGTACTGCCGCACAGAAAAGGCCATGAGCAGAGAGAGAGAGAGAGCAGGCGGAGAACGTGGAGGACGGGGAGGGACCAAGATGGTGGCTTCCAGGAGAGACCCGAGGTCGGTGGCAGTGTGAAGAAGGGAGGTCGACCACTTTGACCGAGTCATCGCGAATTCGCGAGGCACCACACACGTCGTGAGAAGCGGCATGGGAGCCTGGTCCACGTCCACCGACAACACAGAAAGGTCCACGAGCAGAGACATAAGAGCATCTCCACTCGGTGGCCGAACCCAGGCCGAAATTCGAACCTTTTTCCGGCCGGACGGCGCAAGTTTTCGGCTTGGGTACGCCCAGTTTCCCACTCGGCTACCCAGGCCGAGTACCCAGGCGAACACAAAACGGCTACATATTTGAATCTTTATCGTTCCCGCCGGCGAAATGCCGTCGTCGTCTTCCTCGTCGACTGGAAGCAGCTCGCTGGCGAGTGCTCCGCATACGCCGCCGTTGCTCCGTGATTCATGCAGTCGCCAACGTCACCCTGGAAGATAAGAACGCCACCGCAATGCTCAGTCTCGTCCTCATCCTCTCCCACTAGCCACTCTCTTCCTCTCTATCTTCTCTCGAGGTAGAAAACCTAGCTCATAGAACCACATGTAGTCGTCGGTGGAGGTCGTCCCGGAGTCCATGGAGTGGCCGAGGAGAAGAGCAGCGTCACCCTCTTCATTTTAGGATGCAAAATCAAGTCAGGGGAGTTCCAAATCAATGCAATCGATCCACTTCCTTTCTTCATTGATCGTCGAAATTCATGAAGAATAGCCCATCTCTGGCCACCATGTTCGACATGGACCACACGACTACACTCAGGGTACACTCACGCATCTCTGGCCCTATTATCGTTTCCTAATCGCTCCTCTAGCGAGAGTTCGTCGTGAGGCCGACGAGCGCCGCCGTAGTTGCTCGCCGTTGAGCTATTTCCGATGACTGAATAGGAGCAGCGCCACCACTTGTTTGTTGGCCTCGCTGTACTGCATCGAATCCCCCTAGCACGCGCACACTCCTGTACCCTCTGTCGCTGTTTCGAACGCAATTCCGGCGAGACTCCGGTGAGCCCGCGTGGCAGTCAACGTGGCCACGGGCCCATCTGTCGGTCTCTCTTGCTAGGTTCGTTAGGAGTGTAAAAAGAATATTGATCTGTGCTGAGGTCATCATGACATCACTCATACATCATCCTTGACCAGGTCCACTGTTGACTAGTCCTCTGCCTAGGTGTCATCCAACGTGGCCAGTACCCCACATGTTAGTGACTAGGGTAGGTTAGGTATGGGTAAGAAAAGTAATTCTCTCTTTGTAATATTATTTTGAATTTAATTAGAAATGATTCAATCTTAAAAATTTAATAACTTTTGTTTTATAATTCAGAAATATATGTATAATATATGAAAATTTTCAGAAAAATAAAATCTATAACATTAAACTATTATCAAACATTATTATGCCAACAATTTAAATAATTATTATTTAATAAAGATTTTATAATTATTAATACTTTAAAAATTCATATTTTAATATTGGTAAATGTTAAAAATATAAATAAAATACCAAAAATCTTAGAAAAATAAGAACTATAATTTAAAACTTTAATCATGCATTATCATTTCACTTAATTAAATATTTATTATTTATTAAGTATTTATAAAGTAATAAATCTTATAAAAATCATATCTTATTATTTTTAAATCACAAAAATAATTGTAATATACCAAAATAATCACAAAAATAATATCTACATGTTAAAAATATTACACTCCACTTTTGAGTTAAATAAAAAGTTAAACACTTTAATAACTTGAATTTAACCCTATTTCTTTAGTTAATAATTCATATAAGGGTAAATAAAAGTTGCTAATATTCTAAAATTAACTAATTATAGTCTAATAAATAGTATTAGTCTTGAATATTGATAATATGAAGTCAAAACGGTTTACCAAATTTTAAATACAATTTTATTGAATTATCCTTCAACTATAAGTGTAGATTATTTTATAAAAGGATCCTTATCTAATATAAAATCTCCAAGAATAATTTGTAGTGAAATAAAACCTATTCCTTTAATTTAACTACAAGTTTATCAACATATCAAAACACTATAGTGAATCCATAAATAGTTAAGTAATATTATTACCTTGATTACACATCATAACCATATCTTAATAAAAAGATAAATGATTTTATTCCATTATACAATTAAGAAACCACTACTCAAATAGAGGTAATGCCATTCTTAAATAACTTTAAGGAAACATTATGAAGTGAACAAAATACAAATATCATAAGCATTACACCCTAAGTTCATCTATGTTTTTTAAAGTTAACTTTAGTCTACAAAACTTTAAGTGTAATGCTAAAGACCTTATTATGTATTTTATAGTTAACTTTGGTCTGTTGTAATTAAGTTAAAGCATCTCAAGTCCAAACTTTTCAAGCTAGCATAAACAACATCAATCACATTCTATTAATCCTATTCTAAAAACTATCAGGATTGTTTAAACCTTAATAAAGAAATCTTTTCTTCAAAAGTTATTCGTTTTGCCACTTAAGTCAACAGATGACAATTAATCGTAATCACATTAACTTATGCTTTACTTATATACTTAGGATTGTTAACACTTAAGTTACTTATAAATGCCATTACTTGTAGGGTAAAATTTGAAGATAAACAATTATTATATAGGTAGTCTTTGAGTAGCATTCCACATGTATGTGCCCTATTATTGTATGATGTTCTAAATACATGTTGTTCACACACACTCACAAGCCTTAATAAGAAGCACAAGTGTGAAACTTAATCTAAAAGGGCAACACATTCCAAAGAAACCATTTCCAGTATTCAAACCCTAGATCAACGTTATCCCCGGAATTCGCGTTTATCAAGTGAATTACATTACTTATGCATAACAGCATGTTGCTTCTTTAAACATTAGTCCTTACCAGACCAGTGATACTGATTTCAGACATTGGATCTTTTATATTGTCTCGAAGACCGCGAGTGCATAATCTTGCAATCACACAAGGCAAGTTCACACTTGCTCATGTCCTTTGATTATTTTCTGTAAAGTATTTTGCAAATCCAGTGTTGTCATCACCTGCATTTAAAAAAGGACAGAAAACACTATTTTCATAATAATGTGATTATAGGTTATTTACCATGAGGTAATAACCTACTATAAGAGTTCCGGTGGTCAAGGAACATATTATCTAGGACTTAACAACCAATGTCGCCAGTGATTCTTGCACCGTATATTACGCGTTGACCATGAGATTTGGAATAGGACGAAGAAGTCAGCTGTATCTTTTCCCTCTCGCATGGAGCCAGATGTGTGGATCGTGGCTGTTATCACTCGTAGCATGCATATTAAATGGTAATTCGTAGAGGATATGCAGCATATGGGTGGGAACCCTCAATGTCCCACGATAGTTCCGGCATCTGAACGGTCTGTACTGCCAATTGCCGTAATTCAATAGGTGGGCTGGCGTACACCAAGAAGACATGCGGGGTCGCGGAAAAGGCAGTGTTTGGCTTGGATCTTAGTCTGGGCCTCATACCAAGGAAGTAAGAACGGGTTCACGGCCCGGATGTGCAACAAAGCTAAGATCTCTCATGGGTAAAGTAACGCACCGCTGTAGAGTGTAAGAACTATAACTTGTTACTCCCTGTTCCGGGAAGGAGCTGCGAACGCGGCAGGAAAGGAACTCCATGAAAGTTCTGGTAAACCCGTGAAGGCTGACGGACGTAAATTTTCAGAATAAAAGCAACCTTTGAAGAAATGTTTATGAAAACTTGCATTGCCTAAGACCTACGGTCTATGGTTGTAGATATAGTGCATCAAACACTCCTTTTCTAGTGAATTTGGTGAGTACGCTCGTACTCAACGTATCTCCTTAACCCTTGCTAGGTTCTAAAGCCAGTACAAACGACGTCTACATCAACTTCTACTCGAAGAAATCCTCATCAACAGCTCAAGTCTTCAATAAAGTCAAGAAAGTCAACATATACATCAACTCAAGTGAAGACGAAGTTATTATTTAGATAGGAATATAATCTCTAGCCATAGAACCTATTTCTGTAGTGTATTGCAATAGCAGCAATGCCAAACCAACAGTTTAGATACTAGTCTTATTAGTATGATAGTTTTTGAGTTGTTTATCTCTGATTCTTCTTTGTAAGAAGTTTCTTTCTCTCTCTTTAACCTAGAGTGTTCTCTGGATCTTGTGTAAAGAGTTGAGATGTATCCTATAGTCATGTCTTGGACCTGCTGTGTTTTTGTTGTACCACTCTAAGGGATGTAATACTAGTGAATGGTGTTTCATTGGTGTTATGTCAATGACTATAGTGTACTACATCATGCAGTGGTATGCTGGGTCACCGCAACTGCTCAAGACACTGACCACGAGCCGGATGCAGATGAGCTCCACCTGGCTGCGTCAGACGGGCCCAAGTCATTCTGTGAGGCTGATGAGCATGCCTGCTGGAGACAGGCGATGCGTGACGACATGGACTCGATCACTGAGAACGGCACCTGGGAGCTGGCTGTTCTTCCTGCTGGTCATCGCCTCATCGGGCTCAAGTGGATCTTCAAGGAGAAACGCGACGAGAATGGAGCCGTGCAGAAGTACAAGGCATGCTTAGTGGCAAAGGGTTTTGTTCAGCGCCATGGCGTGGACTACGACGAGGTGTACGCGCCCGTCGCACGACTCGAGTTAGTGTGCCTTCTCCTGGCGCTCGCCGCACATGATGGCTGGCCGGTGCATCACATGGATGTGAAAACCGCCTTTCTCAACGGCGAGCTCGACGAAGAGATCTATGCCAATCAACCTCCTGGTTTCGAGACGGCACATAGCAGCAGCAAGGTCCTTCGTCTGAGGAAGGCACTATATGGGCTGAAACAGGCACCCCACGCCTGGAACTCGAAGCTGGACAGCGTACTGCGGCGTCTCGGTTTCTCCCGATGCCCCTCAGAGCACGCCCTGTACAAGCGCAGTGAAGGGAGCGACCGCCTCCTGCTGGGCATCTATGCAGATGATCTGATCATCACTGGCAGCAGCGAGTGCGGGATCATTGCGTTCAAGGAAGAGATGAAGAAAACCTTCCGCATGACTGATCTTGGCAAGTTGAGTTTTTACCTTGGGATGGAGGTAGTGCAGAGCAAGACTGGCATTATGGTGACTCAAACCGCATATGCTCAGAAGATTCTGGAGAAATGTGGAATGGCTGGCTGCAATCCCTGCTCCACGCCCACTGAAAACAGACTCAAGCTCACCAAGAACAGCACAGCTGCACCCGTGGACATCACTGAGTACAGAAGCACCGTCGACAGTCTGAGGTATCTTGTGCACACATGTCCTGATATCACTTTTGCAGTCAGCTACGTGAGTCGCTTCATGGAGATGTCCACCGTGGAGCACCAGGCTGCTGTCAAGCACGTGCTCCGGTACATCGCCGACACGCTGCGCCTTGGCTGCTGGTTTCCTAGGGGAACTGAAGAGGCTTAGCTGGTAGGCTTCTCTGACAGTGATCACGCAGGAGATCAAGATGATCGCAAAAGCACATCTGGGGCTTTCTTCTTCCTGGGGAGGAGTCCGATCAGCTGGCAATCACAGAAACAGAAAATCGTCACTCTCTCTTCCTGTGAAGCTGAATACGTCGCTGGAACTGGAGCTGTCTGTCAGGGGGTCTGGTTGGCACGGTTACTGGGCGAACTGACTGGTGAAGACGCAAGCAAATTCAAGCTCTTCATCGACAACAAATCTTCCATATCCCTCAGGAAAAACCCTGTCTTTCATGAGCGAAGCAAACACATCGATCTTCGATATCATTTTATCAGGGAGTGCGCTGAGGTAGGGAAACTGGAGGTAAAGTATGTCAACACTGAAGAACAGCTCGCTGATATTCTGACAAAGCCCTTGGAAGAATCAGGTTTCAGGAGCTGCGATCCAAGATTGGCATGGTGGAGAATAAGACTGTGCTCAGGATTAGGGAGTGATTGTTAGCCATAAATAATCCTGTGCACGTTTATGTTTTGTTTTGTTTCTTTTTTAAGCTGAACTAGACCTCGTGACATGCCGTAGCATTGTAGGACCAGTTCTCTTTCAGTCCTGGTCGTAGGGGTAGTGGACGAGGTGATCAAATCGTGCTCATTAGTCGTGGGATGGCACGGCCGTATCGGATCGATCCCTGATCTTTCGCTCCTTTCTGTTAGCTCGTTGATGAATAAATGGAAAGACACACAGAAAAGCTGAAACGGTTTTTAGCAGTGCAAATCTCTTGTTTCTCCCCTCTCTCTCTCTCTCTCTCTCTCTCTCTCTCTCTCTCTCTCTCTCTCTCTCTCTCTCTCCCGGCAGATCGCGAGGTTGACGAAGGAGTACAGGAGAACAATAACTACTTTACTGGTGGCTCCCTAGTCTCGAGATAATAAAATGCCTCCACAACCTGGAAGAAGGGAAATGGTCCCTTTGGGTCAACGACTTCACCTCCCCAGACTCAAGGTAAGGGTTGAGTTTTGCCAAGACAGAGCCATCAGAGGTCACCACAAAGCGGAACCCTGGTGGAGCGACCGAGCCAGTGAGGACCACTACACTGCCTCCTTCACCACCTTGACGGCCTTGTTACCCTGACATGAAAATCGAAATTGTGGAGCATATGTCAGCTGATGGGTACTTTCGGGTGGTTTGTTAGTCTTCCAGCGTCGAACTTACCAACTATGTCGAACACAACATCATACATCTCGAGCATGTCTTCGAAGTTCTCCTTGGTGGAGTCGATGGCCAGTGGCCACGTCGCGTCGGCTCCCAGGCTTTTCAGAAGCTCCATGTTTGGGTGCTAGCTGTAGCCCCTACCGTCGATGCTTCATAAACTTCTTTTGCCAGCTTTATTAAGCATCAGGAGCAAAACCAGTGTCAAAATTGAACCCCATGAACGCACCTTTAGACTGAACTCAAGCAGGAGCATTGTCTGTGAGATTAAAACTGGGTTTCCAAATGTTCACTTAAACATGTGATTTTCATCCCAAATAGGTGCACAATTAATAAATATACATTTTGGTGTTTTCATTAAAGTAACAAGCCACGCCTACACTAATTCCCTAACCTGTGACCTGTTTGTTTTTTCACATCTGAACTATTTTCTATGAAAAAATAATCCTACATGTTATCTATTGGTATTTCTGTTCTTGCTGAACAATGGCTACACTTTGTCACCCGTAGAGGCTGTACCACTTACAATGCCCTCAAATTAACACAACCACAAGGAAATATCTTTAGCTATTTCTATTAATTCTTAGTCAATCCAAGGCTAATACTTTTTAAAAAAATTTCATATCATAGAATGTCATGAGGATAATCAGAATCTCCTGTAGGCTACTGCTTGATACGATGTTACAAAAAGTTTGTGTACCAAAGCTTGCAGTTGCTGAATCTATCTGTTATATTGAAACCGCGGAGAATAGGTGATGAAAGACATGTACTACAGTCGACTGAAGCTAAGAAACTACATCATTAATTGTGTATCAAACAGAAGAAGCCAAAACGTATATGGATTCATTCTCGCAAAAAGTTCAGAACTTGATAGCTCGTAGTTTCGCTCTCGGGCAAGGGACTGTCAACAAGATTACATGCGGCTCTTCTAACTGTGATTTTAGGTGAAGATGTGTTGATCCTGGCTGGGCACATCGTTGCATGTTATATAGGCCTCGGTTTACCAACCATCGGGAGGATTACAACAGGATTGTTACAACGAAAAGATCTCCAAGATATAACTCACACGGAGACAACTAACCATCGTTTATATTATCATATGATAACATGGTGTACAAGGATCCTATCTCGTTAACACACCCCTCAATCATAACTTATCTAAGTTAGGATTGTTTCTAAAAGCTCCAAGTTGTCGAACTGTCAGGGGTTTAGTGAATCCATCTGCAACTTCATCTCCTGTAGGTATGAATTTGATATCTAATAACTTATGAGCTACTCTTTATCTTACAAAATGATAATCTACTTCTATGTGCTTAGTTCTAGCATGAAAAAACAGATTAGCTAAAAAATAGGTTGCACCCATGTTATCACAACATAATTGAGCAGTAGAGGGAGTCTGAACCTTTAGTTCATGAAGAAGGGTTTGTACCCACATCACTTCTGTTGTAGCATTAGCTAGAGATTTATACTTAGCTTCTGTACTTGACCTTGAGACAGTGGCTTGCTTTCTTGCACTCCATAAGATTAAATTATAACCAAGAAAAACAACAAAGCCTCCTGTAGATCTCCTGTCATCAGGACAGCCTGCCCAGTCTGCGTCTAAGAATGCACTTACTAGCATAAAAGAGGATTTGTAAACCTCAATCTAAGACTAGATGTAGCCTTGAGATATCTTAATATTCTTTTAACAACAGTCCAATGTAATGAAGTTGGAGCATGAAGAAACAGGCAGACTTTGTTAACAGAGAAAGATATATTTTGTCTGGTAAGTGTCAAATATTCTAATGCACCAACAATTCTTCTATACCTTGTCGCATCTTCCTCTTGAAGAGGAATATCCTCATGAGCCGAGAGTTTATCACTTGTTGACATGGGTGTATTAGTAGGATTGCAAGTCATCATGCCTACTCCCTTGAGAACATCAGAAGTATATTTTTCTTGTGTGAGTAACATCCCATCATGCATCTTCTTGACTTCAAGACCTAGGAAATAATGTACATCACCAAGATCCTTCAAGGCAAATTCCTTTTGGAGATCTCGAAGTAGAGCTGTTGTTGCATGGCAAGAACTAGCAACAATTATGTCATCAACATAAATAAGTACAAAAACAGAAATATTCTTTTTGCAATAAAAGAATAATGATGTATCAGCCTTGGAAGGAGAGAAACCAAGTGCTTGTAGCTTTGTACTCAATCTTGAGAACCATGATCTTGGGGCTTGTTTCAAGCCATATAATGCTTTATCAAGTTTGCAGATGTAATTTGTTTTTCCTTTAACCTCATATCCAGGTGGTTGTCTCATATACACATCTTCCTCCAGAACACCATGGAGAAACACGTTCTTCACATCTAGCTGTCTAAGACTTCACCCCCTGGATACTGCAATAGACAACACAAGATGGATATTGGCCGCCTTGACCACAGGACTAAAATTATCCTCATAATCAATCCCATACCTTTGTTTGAAGCGCTTAGCAACTAGGTGTGCCTTGTGTCTATCTATACTACCATCAACTCTATGCTTAATTTTATAGACCCATTTACAATCTATTACATTTTTTTCCAGCATATTATGGAGGAACTAAGTGCCAAGTTTTGTTTTCAATAAGTGCTTGATACTCTTCATCCATTGCATGTTTCCACTGTTTATTTTTAAAGCTTCATCTAAATTCTCAGGCTCTCTTGTGGCTGTGAAGTTTGCAAATTTTACCATATTTCGATATTGCCTAGGTTGAGTTTTCCCTGTTTGCAAACGGGTAGCCATGCGTGGAGTAGGGGTCATAGAGTTCTCACCAGACCTTCCTGATGTAGAGGATCCCCGTCTGGGCGGATCAGCCGACAGATCAGACATGTCGGCGCCCGTATCCGCTCCGGGGTCGGTATCGCTGGCTGATGATGGCTATGAAATATAGGCATCCACGTCCACATTTAAACTAGATATTATTCATATATTTGATGAAATATCTCTCTAAAACCTGCCACTAATGCCTAATGATCAAAGGGGTATGCAATCCTTTCTTACTATTTTTTCCCGCGAAGATAATGACGTATGATGATGGAAATCACTACATAACTGCCAAAGATACGAGATTTCCAACACGTCAAAGAAACCAGGAGCCATGAAGTGGAGGCAGAAGCCTTGACCAACTATGCGAAGGGAAAAGTATTCCGGCCGTATAGTTACCATCAACTTCATTAGGTCAAACAGAAAAACTTTCGTGAAGGGACCCCTATATAAAGAGGCTTCGGGCGACAAGAAACAACGCTTCTTTTTGACTCCAACTCTCCCTGGTACTAGAAGCCGCCGCGCCAGAGGAATAGATCTAAATCTAAACCTCTAAACCCTTCTCCACCACCATAGCCATTTTCCACCACTTGTAATAGTAGATCTCTTCTCCAATTAGCGACATTGTAAGACTATTTGATATCAATCTTATGATCTCTATTACAATGTTTATGATTGTCGATTTCATCTTTATGTGTGAGTAATTCTCCTTGGGCTAAGGGCTTCGTCCTAGCCATGTAGCTCTTTTGTGCATGTTATTTATCATAGATGGGATCATGTATTAGTTTGTATGACATGATGATTATAGTACCCTCTCTTGCCTCAATCTAAGGAATTGTCAGGTACCCAAGACCTCGAGGATTGATCCAGGTAAAGGGAGTGTGAGTATGACTGATTTACAGGATGGGAACCCAGTGACAGAAGGGGTAGTACGGCTGTATGTGAGGGATTTACTTGGGATTAATGGTGACATCACTATGCATATCATTAGTTCTCTTTTTTCTACGGATGAGACTAGTAGGTTATTGCTATAAGCGGTTGCGGAGGCGATAACAATTATGGATGCAATGCCCACATATAATTATCTTGCTCTAATGATTACATGCATAATTTATTATTATCTATTATTCCTATCAGATGTTTTGCATAGCTACTGGTGAAAACCGAAGACCCTAGGCCCTCTCTCTCCATCTTCAATAACAACAAAAAGATCGTAAACTCTTGGTCCGGTGAAAACACAAGTGGAATTCTAAAACTCTTGAAGGTCCATTTAAGTGATCTCACTTTGCTTTCTGCTTCCCAAGGATTCGATAAACCTAGGTCTACTAAGGAAAAAGAGCTATACTACATCTGTAATCCGGATCGAAGGTATCAACCCTTTTTCTGGCGCCGTTGCCAGGGAAGCAATAGCTACCCTAGTGAGGCTAGTAGGAACCTTGCTAGTTTTAATTCTTGTTTTTAATTTTAATAGTTTGCTTTCAGTTTTTATTTGAAAAAACAAAATAATTAGTTAATATTTTAATTCTTGTTTTTATCATCATTAATACTTGTTTAAGAAAATCGAAAAACATAGTAAGTATGGTTGAAAAGAAGCCCGGGGAGTTTGCAACTCCCAACAATGATTATTTGCGTACTCCTATTACTCAGCCAGCAATTGCTGCCAAAGATTATAAAATTAAGCTCCACTATTTAAGTTTGGTTCAACATAATCAATTTGGAGGCTCTGCTGTAGAAGATCTAGGTATGCACTTAAATACTTTTACTAAAATATGTGATATGATGCACATTAAAGATGTTGACCCCAACGCGGTCAAGTTGCGCTTATTTCCTTTCTCTCTTAGAGGAAGAGCAAAAGAATGGATGCTATCTTTGCCTAAAAATACTATTGCATCATGGGTGGCATGTACTTCTTTATTTATGACTAAATTCTTTCCACCTGCAAAGACTTGCAACTCAGATCTAATATTATTGGTTTTAGACAGGAAGAGCTTGAGCCACTAGCGCTTGCATGGGAGAGAATGAAATAATGCATGAGAAACTGTCCCAACCATGGGATGGAAGATTGGTTAATTCTCCATTTATTTTATAATGCTCTTAACTCTATGTCTAAGTCTACGCTAGATACTGCAGCCGGAGGAACATTTATGGGTAAACAAATTACCGAATCAAAGCAGCTGCTAGACAATATGCAAGACAACCATGCACAATGGCATGTGGAAATATCAAACGCGAAGAAGGTGAACTACGTCACACCTCAAGAAAATGAAGAACTCAATGCTAAGTTGGATGATCTCGTATTAGCCATTAAAGGTAAGGAAACCCCTGTAAGAGCTACTCCCAGACCAACTATTGAAGAAATAGACTTCATAGCTCGTAATGATTATAACCCTGCTAGGAAAAAGAATTATAATCCAAATTTTCATAAACATTATTCTAGTCTTGCAGGTAGCTCTAATAATAATTTGGCATCAAGTAATAGTAGTCTCCAAGAAACTCTTAAATATTTTATGGACTCACAAAATGAGCAAAACAATATTTTAGTCAAAATTATGGAGAATCATGATGCTATGCTTGTTAATTATCTATCCAAGATGTTAGTTTGAGGAATAAATTGAAGCCCTCCAAGAAAGAACAAGGATTGTTGAGGCACATCTAGGTAAGATAACCGAGAGTCAAACTCTCATTCTAGCTAAATTTGCAGGTAAAGCTGATTCCAATCTAGTAGAAGACCTCAAGATGATAAGGATCCAAAGAGAGGATCCCTAAGAACTTGATTATAGCATTGCTCCTTCACCGAACTACACAGTTGAAGAACTTGTAAAAAGGATCAATGTCAAGATTCCGATAAGTGAAGGAAATGAGGAAGCCATGTATCAACACTTCGTTAACCGGGTAGCAACAAAGGTACGTGAGCTTGAGGAAGAATATAAGAAAATTGCTGAAAAATTGCCTGTTAAGCTAGATGATTGTCAACACCCTGATTTTTAATCCTAGATGTCTGTTATGCCATACATCGCAATCCCAGGATTACCATTTTTGCGAGATATAACAAATTGGTACCATAATTCATCATCCATTACAAACATAATAAAGGTATTACAAATAAAGGATCTCATGATCTAGTCTTAATACAATCAACACAGCGGAATAATAATAAGGGTAGCATGGTCAAAGCTCCATCTTCAGGGTCACAGGCAATGCTGACGATGGGAGATGATCCTAGTTGTCATAGACTTCCTGCTGTCCATCATCATGGTAGTCCTCTTCATAGTCTGGCCATAGGAATAGCCAGGGACAAAGCCATGAGTACTATTTAAGTACTCGCAAACTAATACTAACAAGTAAGATAGTTAGAGTAGGAATCCTAAGCTCTAGGTTTGCAACAAGCCAGGTTTATCTCTAACTGAGTTTAGAAGTAAACAAAACTAACTTAATGTTTTACAACACCTAAGTGGAAACTTAGTTTTCATATTCACAACCCTGTTGTGGTCAAGTCAAACTCCTAGTTCATTTCACAAGTCATTTTGAAAACATCTAACGATGGAACAGTATGGCCACTCCAACTGTCCATAACCGCGGACGCGGCTATTCGAATAGTTTGACACTCTGCAGAGGTGGTACACTTTCACCACAACATTCGATACATCCATCAGGAACAATCCTGAATCACCATATTCAGTATGCGGATAATCAATCCTAACCTTTCAATTACACATCCTAGTATAGGCACCTCCCCTATGAGTTTGGCCTCCCAACCATGACCATCTATCATCTTGGGAACTGCACATGTGGACATTTATCATGAGGTAGCCTTAGCTCAAACCTCTTCCGCAAGGGAACCCATACTAAGACATATAAGCTTCCTGTCAAGCCCTACCCAAATTCGGGTATTGTGGTTGTACGGTAAAATTGGAATGGTATCGCATCCGAACCCAACCATCAGTTTTATAAAGGGATAAGGCTCATGCCTAAACATTTTCATCATCAAATCATATGGTGTTCATAACACATGTCAAAACATTTCATTGGAATGACTCATTATTCCAAGGTTTTCGTAATCATTTTCACCAAGTATTCCCATCTAAAGTGATCAACTTTTAAGCTTAGCACTAGCCACTAAAATTGAGGGTAATCACTAATGAGGGGTGCTAATCAAGTGTGACTTATCCAAATCTAATCTCATGCCTCAGTATGACATCTAGTTCTAACTAGCTTAGGCCAAATTTTATGCTCTTTATGCTACATATAATATCTTTCCAAAACTTGTAGGGGTTCGTAGCATGGAAAACAAAAATTTTCTACCGCATGCACACAAACAAGCCAAGATCTATCTACTAGATTGTAGCAACGAGTCGATTAGAGTACTCACCCTTGAGATTCCAAAGCAGTTAACGAGAGCAGATTCTCGTGGGTGATGTAGTCGTACACTTGCCGATCTCAAGATCGCGTAGACGATCCTTCCGGCGCTACGTTCTGACAGTGCTTCCGCAGTCGGTCACACGTTCGATACTCGATGAAGACCTTCCTCTCCCTTGTTCCAGCAGGCAGTGGAGGTTGTAGTTCTCCCCTTCAATTCCGGCAACACGACGGCATGGTGTCGGAAGTAGAGGGAAGATCCTGCAGGGCTTTGCCTAAGCCGGAGGAGGTTATGGTGGATTTAGGGTTTCTGGCGATCTAGGTTTAGAGGTCCGGAGAGGAGGAGGTGGAGTCGACGACGGCTAGAGCGACGACGACGATCCGGCGGCGGCGGCTGGCGACAGCGGATCAAGGTGGGGAGGGATGGTTGTGATCTCTTGGGGGAGCCCCTCCGCTCTATTTATGAGAGGGAGGGCAGCTTGGGAGAGGGGAGTTTGAATCCTTCCCCAAATCCCTATCCCAGTTGGAGGGAAAGGATTCTTTCCTTCTTCCACTAGGAAACCATTGTTCCAGTTTGACTTTTCAAACCTGTCTTTTGACTTGCAATTTGGAGATTAATTCCTCTCTTTCAAATGCCCAACCTAGCGACCTAGGACATGATCCAATCATTCCACTTTACCATGACACATTCATGAACCATTTCCCTTTCGGTCCGGTGATCCTTCTAGACCCTTCTAGAACCTCTCCGATGAAAACATCGAAATCATTCCCGAACTCCGGAATTGGACTTTCCTTATATGAATCTTATTCTCTGGACCATTCCGGATCTCATACGAGACTCCAAACAACATTCGGTCTCCCTACTTTACATTCCATATCTACTAAACAACATCGAATCCTTAAGTGTGTCTCCCTAAGGTTTGTGAATTACACGGACATGACCGAGACACTTCTCCGATCAATAACCAATAGAGGAATCTGGAAATTCATATGGCTCCCACATATTTCTACGATTAATTTGCGATCGAATGAACCACTTACATATGATACCAATTTCCTTTTGTCTCGCGATAATTTACTTATCTGATGTTTGATCGTCGGTATCTCTGCATACCTAGTTCAACCTCGTTACTGATAAGTACTATTTTCTCGTTCCCGTGATATGTGATCCCTTGTGAGCCAGTCACATGCTTGCAAGATAATTGGATGACATTCCACCGAAAGGGCCCAGAGTATATCTATCGGTCATATGGATGGACAAATCCCACTCTTGATCCATGTGCCTCAACACAAACTTTCCGAACACTCAATGCCACCTTTATAGCCATCCAGTTATGGTGTGGTGTTTGATGTCATCAAAGCATCCTTCTGGTGATGGTGATTAGCATGATCTCATGGTCGAAGGAATTAGGTTACTATGTATCAGAAAGCTTATAGCAAACGAACTATTGAAATGACTTGATCTTTATGCTACGCTTATCTATATGAGTATGTCCATCACATCATTCTCCTAATGATATGATCTTGTTGTTAAAAACATCTCAATGTTCATGATCGGGAAACCACGATCATCTATCAACCAACAAGCTAGTATTACAAAGAGGCTTTACTAGGGACTCTAATTTAGTTTACAAATCACACAAGTATTAATGTTTTCGGTTAATATTATAGCATGAATGTAAAAATTTATCATAAACACAAAGATATAATAATAACTACTTTTATTATTGCCTCTAGGGCATATCTCCAACAGTCTCGCACTTGCACTAGAATCAACTAATCTAGATTACATGGTAATATACCGAACACCCATGGCAGTTTGGTGCTGGTCATGTTTTGCCCTCGGGAGAGGTTTAGTCAATGGATCCACCACATTCTGATCTGTGTGTACTTTGCAAATCTTTATCTCACCATCTTGGACATGCTCTCGAATAGTGTGAAAACGCAGCTTGATATGATTCAGCTTCTTGTGTAACCTTGGTTTTTGCGCATTGGCTATGGCGCCCATGTTATCACAGTAGATAGACATTGGGTACAGCGCACTAGGAACCAAACCAAGCTCTGTAATGAACTCCTTCATCCATATCTCCTCTTGTGAAGCCTCCGAAGCATCTATGTATTCTGATTCAGTTGAAGATCTCCCCACAACGCTTTGCTTTGCACTCCTCCAGCTAACTACTGTACCATTCAAAGTAAATACGTATCCAGATTGAGATTTAGAATCATCTATATTGGTATTCCAACTAGCATCGATGTAACCATTAACAACGAGTTGTTCATCACCTCCATAAGAAAGAACCAAATCCTTAGTTCTTCTCAAGTACTTAAGGATGTTTTTGACCACTGTCCAATGATCCACCCCTGGGTCACTTTGATATCTGCTAGTCAAACTAACAACATATGCAATGTCGGGTCTAGTACATAGCATGGCATACATAAGAGATCCTATGGCTGAGGCATAGGGAGTCTTACTCATCCTTTCTCTATCTTCTGTCGTAGCAGGACTTTGAGTTTTACTCAAGGTTGTATTGGGCAACATGGGCAAGAACCCTTTCTTGCTATCTTCCATTCCAAACCTCTTTCGAACTTTGTCCAAATATGTACTCTGTGACAATGATATTAGGCGTCTCGATCTATCTCTATAAATCTTTATGCCTAATATGTAAGGTGCTTCGCCAAGATCTTTCATTGAAAAACTATTATTCAAATAATCCTTGACACTATTAAGAAGGTCTAGATCATTCCCAATCAACAATATGTCATCTACATATAGTATTAAGAATGCTACAGAGCTCCCACTCACTTTCTTGTAAATACAAGCTTCTCCATAAGTTTGTATAAAACCAAAACTTTTGATTACCTTATCAAAACGTTGATTCCAACTCCGGGATGCTTGCTTCAATCCATAAATGGACCGTTGAAGTTTGCATACCTTGTTAGCATATTTAGGATAGACAAAACCTTTGGGTTGTACCATATAGAACTCTTCATCAATGTCTCCATTAAGGAACACCGTTTTGACATCCATCTGCCATATCTCATAATCATAATATGCAGCGATTGCTAACAAAATCCTCACAGAATTTAGCTTCTCTACCGGTGAGAAAGTCTCATCGTAGTCAACTCCTTGAATTTGTCGAAACCCTTTTGCGACAAGTCGAGATTTATAGACAGTAACATTACCATCAGCATCTGTTTTCTTCTTGAAAATCCATTTGTTCTCGACAGCCTTCCGGCCATCCGGTAAGTCCACCAAAGTCCATACTTGGTTTTCGTACATGAATCCAATCTCGGATTTCATGGATTCTTGCCATTTATTGGAATCTGGGCTCATCATTGCTTCCTCATATGTCGCAAGGTCATCGGTGTTGTCCACCAACATGACATTCATAACGGGATCATACCAATTAGGAGTGGTACAAGTTCTCGTTGACCCGCGAGGTTCCGTAGTTACTTCAACCGAAGTTTCATGATCAACATCATTAGCTTCCTTTATCATTGGTGTAGGTGCCACAGGAACTACTTTCGGTGTTGCGCTACTCTCAAGTCCGAGAGAAGGTTCAACAACCTCGTCGAGTTCTACTTTCCTTCCAGTTACTTCTTTCGAGAGAAACTCCTTCTCTAGAAAGGATCCATTCTTGGCAACGAAGATTTTGCCCTCGAATCTATGATAGAAGGTATACCCAATAGTTTCCTTTGGGTACTATGAAGACGCATTTTTCTGCTTTGGGTTCAAGCTTGTCGGGCTGTAACTTCTTTACATAAGCTTCGCAACCCCAAACTTTAAGGAGCGATAATTTAGGTTTCTTCCCAAACCATAATTCATACGGTGTAGTTTCAACGGATTTAGATGGTGCCATATTTAAAGTGAATGCGGCTGTTTCTAATGCATAACCCCAAAATGATAGTGGTACATCTATAAGTGACATGATAGAATGAACCATATCTAAGAGAGTTTGATTACGACATTCGAACACACCATTACATTGTGGTGTTGCCGGCAGTGTCAATTGTGAAAGTATTCCACATTTCTTCAAATGCTCGCCAAACTCGTAAGTTATATATTCACCTCCATGATCAGATCGTAGAAACTTAATCTTCTTGTTACGTTGATTCTGTACGTCACTTTAAAATTCCTTAAACTTCTCAAAAGTTTCAGACTTATGTTTCATGAAATAGATATACCCATATCTACTCAAGTCATCCGTGAAAGTAAGAACATAACGATAACCACCGGGCGATGCTACACTCATTGGGCCACACACATCGGTATGTATGATTTCCAATAAGTCCGTAGCTCGCTCCATCATACCATAAAATGGAGTCTTAGTCATTTTACCCATAAGACATGCTTCGCATCTTTCAAGTGATTCAAAATCAAGTGATTCAAGAAGTCCATCGGAATGGAGTTTCTTCATACGCTTCACTCCAATGTGACCAAGACGACAGTGCCACATATAAGTCGAGTTATCGCTCAATTTCAAACGTTTAGCTTCAATGTTATTAATATATTTATTACTACAATCGAGATTCGACAAGAATAGACCATCTATCAAAGGTGCATGTGCATAAAACATATTACTCATATAAATCGAACAACCATTATTCTCGGACTTAAACAAGTAACCATCTTGCAATAAACATGATCCGGATATAATGTTCATGCTCAACGCAGGAACCAGATAACAATTATTTAAGTATAAAACTAATCCCGATGGTAGATGAAGAGGTAGCGTGCCGACCGTGATCACATCAACCTTTGATCCATTTCCAACGCGCATCATCACCATGTTCTTTGCTAGTTTCCGTCTATTCTGCAGCACCTGTTTCGAGTTACAAATATGAGCAACTGAACTAGTATCAAATACCCAGACACTACTACGACTACTAGTGAGATACACATCAATAACATGTATATCGGATATACCTTTCTTCTCGATGTTGCCGTTCTTCAAATCCTCCAAGTACTTAGGGCAATTTCGCTTCTAGTGACCTTCTCCCTTGCAGTAAAAGCACTCAGTATCAGGCTTAGGCCCAGCCTTGGTCTTCTTCGCCAGTGTGGTAACTTTCTTACCGCCCTTCTTGAAGTTTCCCTTTTTCTTAGACTTGCCTTGCTTCTTGAATTTGGTGGTTTTATTGACCATCAACACTTGGTGCTCTTTCTTGATCTCCACTTCCGCAGACTTTAACATGGATAAGAGTTCGGGCAATGACTTGTCCATGTTTTGCATATTGTAGTTCATCACAAAGTTCTTGTAACTTGGTGGTAGTGATTGGAGGACACGGTGAATCCACAAAGCATTAGGAATCACTACACCCAAGCTTTGAAGCTTGCTTGCGTGCCCAGACAACTTAAGCACATGCTCACTGACGGAGCTTCCCTCTTCCATCTTGCAGTTAAAGAATTTTTCAGAAGCCTCATAACTCTCAACTGTCGCGTGAGTGTAGAGGTCCCATGTAACATCCCAAAAATATTAAACTTGGATCATCAAACTCTAATCATCAAAATTAGGGTTAACAAAAACTTTCCCAACTAAAAATATGAAAGCATTCATATGTGTGTGTATTCAAAATTTGGATTCTTTTGAATTGCCATGGTTCTGTGTTTCTTTGCTTGTAAAATGATTCTTAGGTGAAATAAACATCATCTAAACAATCCCCAAACTTTTCCCAAAGACAAACAACTCAAAATAAACAAATGAAGGGAATGGTCACTTTGGCCAAATTAACTCTCATGCCTACTTTGGCTATCTCTAATTTTCAAAACTCAACAGAAACATGTATGGATCTTTGCACCCCAGGTTAGTACTCATAATAAGGTACCAAGGCCCACTTTGTGATCATCCAAAAACATTCAAATGCTAAGTTTAAATGACAGTTTAAATTTGAATCTATCTCATATGGGAAGATCCCACTATTTCAAAAACCACTCTAACAAGCTCAATTTTCAAAACCCAAGCACCCACAGAATCCCCAACACATGCCTAGCAGACCCACCAAAAAACTTTTCAAAATTCAAAACTCAAGTTCTTGCGGCCATTTCATCAAATAGGTTGCAGATTCAAATCAACCAAATCAAAAACACTATTTTGAGCAGTGTTTTGGCCAACCTTGTTCCCTCTCTGGTTGCAAATAGTCTTAGTAGATCATCTAGCACCTTTAACTAACCTCTAGAACCACTATGAGCTTGCCAATGCCATCAATGGTGAGCAGGCCGAGCCTCACCATGTCACCCTAGTGTGGACAGCAAGCTAGGAGAAGAACTAGCCGTGCCCACCTTATCTAGCATGCAGCCCATGCCTCACCGCCCCCTCTCGACCAGCCCTAGCTCAAAGACAGAGACCAAAACCTCCAGGAACGCCGCGACCGCGCCGCTGTCGACCATGCCGACGCGTACCCCAGAGCACGCGCCGTTCCCTCGCAACCCGACCACCTCGATCCCTTGCCGCTCGCCAGCATGCACCCCACCGTCCCAGGAGACCACCAGACATGTTCGTTTCATCGCCCGTACCCGTAGCCACCGCTCGCCGTGGAGTTCGCTGCCTCTGCCTCGTAGAGCACCACACGTTTCCTACCAATTGCCACCTCCCCTAAGCTTGCCTTCAAGTTCTAGAGCATCACCAGGAGACCGCCCGTCGATCGCCAACCGCAGCCATGCCTCTAGCCGCCCGTAGCTGTGTCACCACCGTTGCCTGCCCATCCCTCTCGGTCTCGCCGTCGAGCCTATAAAAGGAGGCAACCCCCGCTCGATTTCTTCACACCATCTCACTCCCCACATCTCACTGATACATCCCACACCCTTCCCCGGAGCAAGGCGAGCAGCGCATCGCCGGAATTTTGCCGGAGCCCAGCGCTGCTGGAGAAGAAGGGAACCATCGATTGGAGCCGCCCCAGGAGGAGCTGCCGGTGCCAGGAGAATCGCCGTCGTCGACTTTGTCGTTCGCCCCCATCGCCGACCCTCGCCTGAGCCCCGGTGAGCCTCCCACGACCCCCACTGAGCCGCTAGGGTTCGACCTCACCGGTGACATGTTCATCATCGACAACGACCATCAGCCGTTGATCGCCCTTCTAATCCAACGCACCACATCGCCCCGTACAGCTTCGCGTGTTATGAGCCACTGACTGGTGGAACCCCCTGTCAGCTTGTCGTGGGAATGGCCACGGCAGATGCTGCAATCGACAGCGAGTAGTAGAACGAAGGGCAAGGGCGGCCCGCCATCTGCGGTGCGAGATGAGGGCGGAGACACAGGGTTTTACCCAGGTTCGGCCCCCCGGAGGGTAAAGACCTCCTCCTGCTGGATTGTATTATGATGGAGGTACAATGGGGCGAGCTCGACGGCTAGGCGGCGAGTCGCTTGGGTGTATGATGGAACGTATCTCTACACGCCCTGTAGGGAGGTTTATATAGACTCACCTCCCCCTAGGGTTTACATATCTCAACCGAATCAGTTAAAGCATCAGCACTTGTTTAACCTAATCCGACTGGGCCTATCTACTCGCCTGGGCTTTTGGCCTCCAGTCGCTCGGATCCACGCCATGCCTTGATCCAGTCGCCGTCTTGCAGGCCCACTCGCCAGTTCCTGGGCCGGTCGGAAACGTCTTGCTGGGTATACCCCAGTAGGCATATCCCCATCAGTAGTCCCCGAGGCCGTCGCCGATTGGGCGCAGGTGGTCGCTGGCAGTTGGAGCACTCGAGTCCAATGCGGACGTCCAGTCGAATCAGCGGCGGGCTCCCGAATAAAGGAAGAAACAAGTTATTCTGGTCGCAGCTCGGCGAATAGGTCGGCGAAACATTTAGCCACTGTTCTAGTGGTTGGGTCAGCGAGCCGAGTGGCTGAAGTTGGAGCGTCAAACACAGTCAAAACTAGCCGTTGGGGTAATCCAACGGTAACTTTTGGCGTAATCACCGCGTAGTAACGGCTTCCTGACTTGGCGGGTAACAACCGCTATATAAAGGGAATGGTAGGCGATCAGAAACCACCCCCTCGCTATTTCCTCTGATTGCACGCACCTCCGTTAATACTCCGATCCCCACAATCCTTGTCGCCAATGGCCCCCTCCACCGAACCATGGGGCAGGTCCAAGTGCACGAGAGCGCTTCTGGCGTCCTTTGAGGAGGCCGGGATCTTGCGTGCCGGTAGGTGGCGCATCCCCGCAGCCGGAGAGGTGACTCCGGATCCGCGCGAGGGAGAGTTTGTCTGCTTTACCAGCCACCTGGAACGGGGGCTGGGATTCCCCACATCTCTTTTCTTCCGGCGCTTCTGCGCCTTCTACGGGATTCAACCGTCGGACCTGGGCCCGCACAGCATCGAGCAGCTCGCCATCTTCGTGGCGTTCTGCGAGTGCTATCTGGGCTGCAGGCCCTATTTCCCCCTGTGGCAAGATCTATTCCACGGGAGGATCGGTCGCGAAGAAGCAGGCGGACCAATGCTTGCGGCGGGCGGCCTGACGTTTCAATTTAAGTCGAAGGCTTCCTTTTTTGATCTGATGCTACCCGCCAAGGCGGCGAGCGAGTGGAAAAAGTCTTGGTTTTACGTCACCGAGGCGACTCCTGAGGGCGAGGTGGCGATCCCAACATACTCCGCCGACCGGCCCGAACCACGCCAACTCCAAGTCGCCAAGCTCCCAACAGACCAGCGAATGGTCGTGGATGAGATGCTCCAAACCATCCGCGGCCTAAAGAAGAAGGGTCTTCAGACCATCAACTTGTACAACTGCTGGCTCGGGCGGTGACTCGTCCCCCTGGCCCACCGTGATCATTATATGTATGAATACACGGGCCGGGAGGAGTCGACGAAGTCCTGCCTTGCCGAATGGAAACTCGAGGATTACATTTTGGCGCTGAAGAAAATCACCCAGGCGGTGTACCTGGATGCAAAGGCCGGGGTCGCCCCCTACACTGCGAAGCATCCAGCCCCAACGGTAAGTCACTTTCTGTTATTTGCAGTTGCAGTTAATGCAGTCGCGGTCGTACTAATGCTGTCTTATGCCTGATGTAGTTATTTCAAGTGGTGGAAGGGTGGCTTCCGCCCGCAGATGACGAGAACTCGAACTCGTTCGTCCGGGGCGGGGGCGAGTCGCCTCCTGCCAAGGGCGACATCGAAAGCGACAGGAGCGACGACGACGACGAGTCCGAGGAGACGGTCGCCCCGCTGGTTCGCAAAACCGGCGGCCAGCGTCAGCGTGAACTCGAAGCGAGCAGGAGCCTCGAACATCATGATGATGATGACGACGAGCTTCCCGAGCTCAGCTCGCGTCGCGTGGCCACTCCGCCGAAGAAGAAGAAGAAGGAGGTGAAGGCTCCTCCAAAGAAGAAGACGAAGCCAACACGACAGGTGTCTCCGCCTCATTCGTCGAGCAGCTCCGACGCCACTAGCCAGGCCGGGGATGAAGCGCCACAGACGATGGTGGCGCCGGACGTCACCGTCGTCCTGAACGAAGTACCTCTAGCCTCGATGCCTCCCCCGTTCGCCCCAGTCTCTGGGTCAGGGGCTGCTCTGGTCGCGGCAACTTCGCCTCCCAGGGAAGCTCTCGCCGAAAACGTTTCGGAGGCTCCCGTCACGGCCTCAACAACGAAAAAGCCGTCCGTGTCTTGGGCACATGATGTCCTGGAGATAGACCTCAGCCGACGACTGGGCCCCGAACTGGAGAAGCCGGCCGGCATCGGCACGGGGCTACGGTTCATTCCAGTCGCCAAGTGAGTTTTTACTCTCCTGCTTTATTTTTCCTTGTAGTCGAACGACTTTGCTGATATTCTCAATTTGCAGGACTGGGGTTAAAAATATACGCCATCCGTCCGTAGCCAAGGTGCCGCCAGTCGTCGCCGAAGAGGACCCATCTCGGAAGAGGAAGGCTGACGAGGTCGCTGCCCCCACAGATAGTGCCAAGAAGGCCAAGAGCGACGAGGTCGTCACGGTATCTGATGACACGACGGTGGCCCCGAGTGATCCTGCGGCGGTGGCGGCCTCGGCAATCAAGGAGGGTGCTCCCGCACCAGGGGTGACCGAGCCGGCCTCTTTTGGTGCCAGCACGTCCATCGCGACCTTCCCGCGCTTTGTGGCCAGAGCCGCCACGGCGAGTGGTACCACGCCATCAAGTCGCGCGCCTGGGATCGCCGAGACGGAGATCGAGCAACGTCGCGGGTACAATCCGGCTCTTATCACTTCCGTGGACGCACTACAACTTCATGATATGCTGGGCGCGGCCATCCAGGTATGTCCAGTCCCCAAGGATCGGGCCACTGAATTGCAGTGGGCGAATTCTTTTAATGTTGTACTTTTATTTCTCGCGCCCAGTCCCCGAGTGCGCATTCGCTGAATTTCAGCGGGTGGGCACTCAGTATTTTTGATTGCCAGTCCCCGAGTGCGCATTTGCTGAATTTCAGCGGGTGGGCACTCAATATTTTTGATTGCCAGTCCCCGAGTGCCTAGTCGCTGAATTTCAGCGGGTAGGCACTCAGTATTTTGTTTTTGCTAACTGTTTCACTTTTGCACAGGGTTTGCAGCGTGAATCAGCCGACCGGCTGGCTGCGAAGTGTCGCACGGAGAAGGAACTTGTCGCTGTTCAAGAAGCGAACAAGGGACTCCAAGCGATTGCTGTGAAGGCAGAGGAGGTTCGCCAGGGCCTTGTCCCTGCGAGTGAGCTGACGACGGCGTTGAGTTTGGCGGAAAAGTGGATCGCCGACCTTGAGCGCGAGCTGAGGGAAGCGAAGGAGGAAGCGACCTTGGCGAATGGGCGAGCCACGACTACTGTTACGGCCGCTGCTGAGGAGCGTAAGGTTTCCGACGCCCTTGTTGCTGGTCTTCAAGATGATTACTCCTCTCTTCAAAACTTCATCACGGAGCTCTCCTGCCCTTTGATTGGTGAGTGTGCCTACCTCTGCCTGTAACATCTGTATTGTGTAACTTTTGATGTATTCACTGTTATCTTCTATCCGCAGGTCGGATCCTTGATGGCGCGGAAGAGGCGAATTCATTCGACGCACGACAATGTGTAACCACGCTGGTCGACTCGGCCACGTTGTCGGCAACCTGCATACGGGCGTATCTTCAGGAGATGTCACCGACGGAAGTAATTCCCAGCGACCTCGTCGAGGTGTGGAGATACTTGGAAAAGGAGCCGTCGGTCGTCGAGTTCATGACGCGATCGGCGTTCCGACGCGGAGCGGCGACGGCGCTTAGCCTTGGGCTCGCTCATTTTCCGGAGGACTTCGACCTGGATGACGTGACGAGTGGCTATCCATCGTCGACTGGCTCAGTGGAGATCTCCGAGGTGCTGAAGTTAACGGACCGCGCCGCGGTATACTCCGAGCGCGTCTGGGCGATGGGCGACCTCCTTCCTTATCAGGAGACGGTCGTCGCACCCAACGACCCTGAACCGCAACACCGGGACTTCAAGGTCGAGCAACCCTTCCGTGCTGCGATGGCGGGTGAGCTGACGACGTACCCATCAAACCCATACACTCCCTTCATTCGCAATCGCAAGCGTGGTGGCGAGTCGTCGTCGAAGCCTGCAGAGTAAGATATTGTGCCCAGGGGCGTTAGTAGCAGTTCTGCCATTGGGCATACTTTGTATTCTGCGACAATTGCGACATGCTATAATGAGATATCATGCTGTTTTTGTGAATTGTCGTGTGTTTCTAATTGAGGGTTGAACGAGTCCCCGAGCGCGTCCGCCCTTTTTTATGGGGTTTACCTCGTTTGTTATGTGTTTGCGGTTTTAAATGTTTTGTTATTGAGGTCGACTCGCCCGAACTCGGAAAGCCAGTCGCAAGGCGACTCCCAGGAGTGCTCTGTACTTCACCGTTTTCCCTTGCGCGAACGAGGTCGGGTAGCCGAGTGTCCGAGCGTGGTACTTGGTTGTTCTAGGCGCGACTCGAGGGTGGGTGAGGACTTGGTGCATTAGGGTGAGCGCATCACTCTTGCCTGGCCCGTCAGGTCAGTCGCATGGCGAGTCCTGGGCATGCTCTCATACTTGGCGTTTTTCCCTAGCCGCTCGCGCTGAACTGGTCCTCAGTCCCCGAGCGTGGTACTTGGCTGTTCGAGTCGCAGTGTCGAGGATGCGGAGGATCATGGTCGCTGTGAGAAGCGAGGGCAGTTGTCTTGGCTCGGTGATCTAGTCGAGCTAGGCGACTCCAATGGGGCTCCGGGTAGGCGTTTTTCATGGACGTTACAAGACCCAGTGCCTTTGTAGCGCACTACTTGGCCGTGCCGGTCGCTGTACCAAAGGTTGACTTCTGCAATTAGCTTGACGCTGTTATTACGAGTGCGAGTGGCACAAGACACGGAGAGTAGACGCAATTTGCGGTAACCAGTATTTTTATTTCGTAGCGACTGGAAGATACATATGTGGGATTCTAGGAGTAGAACTTCCGTAGGAGGTTTACATTGCATGGTCGCTTTACGTCGAGTTTGCCGTCCCCGCGGACGTCGACGAGGTAGTAGGCGTCGTTGCCGAGTACTCGCCCGATGGCGAATGGTCCCTCCCAAGGAGGGGAGAGCTTGTGCATGCCCTTCTTGTCCTGGATGAGTCGTAGCACCAGGTCGCCTTCCTGGAAGGTGCGAGACTTCACTCGCCGGCTATGGTAGCGGCGGAGACCTTGCTGGTAGATGGCCGTGCGAGAGCGAGCTAGGTCGCATGCCTCGTCGAGTTGATCGACTCCGTCCTGACGTGCGAGTTCGTTCGCCGCCTCCGTGTAGTGGACGACCCTTGGCGAGTCGTGCTCGAGGTCGGTGGGCATAACCGCCTCGGCGCCGTACACCATGAAGATGGGAGTGAACCCTGTCGACCTGTTGATTGAGGTGCGGATGCCCCAGATGACGGAGGGTAGCTCCTCGACCCAGCAGCCGGCGGTGCGTTCGAGCGGTACTTGGAGCCGCGGCTTTAGGCCGTGGAGGATGCTCTGGTTGGCCCGTTCTGCCTGACCGTTGGACTCCGGGTGGGAGACTGACGCGAGGTCGAGCCGGATGTGGTGTTCCTCGCAAAACTCAGCCATGGCTCCTTTGGCGAAGTTGGTGCCGTTGTCCGTGATAATGCTGTTTGGGAACCCGTAGCGATATATGAGCTCGCGTAGGAACTTGGTGGCGGTCTTCCCATCACATTTCCGGACAGGCTTGGCCTCGACCCATTTGGTGAATTTATCGACCGCGACCAGGAGGTGGGTGAAGCCGTAGGGGGCCTTTTTGAAAGGACCTACCATGTCCATACCCCACACGGCGAATGGCCAGGTGATGGGGATTGTTTTGAGCACTGAGCTTGGCACGTGTGTCTGGTTGGCGTACTTCTGGCACCCGACACACCGTTGGACGATGTTGACGGCATCGGCGTGAGCGGTGGGCCAGTAGAAGCCATGACGCATAGCCTTGGCGACCAGGGAGCGGGCGCCGGCGTGGTGGCCGCAGTCGTCAGAGTGGATGTTGTGGAGGATCTTACGTCCTTCGGCGGGTTGGACGCAGCGTTGGAACACGCCTGTCACGCTGCGCTTGTGGAGCTCGCCGTCGATGATGGTGAAGGACTTGCATCGACGCACAATCATCCGGGCGTCCGTCTCGTCTGCCGGCAAGGTGCCGGCCTCCAGGTACGCGATGTATGGCTTGGTCCAGTCGTCTGGCTCGGCGATGAGTACGACCAGGGCTGCCTCTGGCTGCAGCGGGACTCCGATGTCGATCTCCCTTGGGGGATAAACGGATGGCTTGGTGATCGTGTCGAGGAAAACGCCGGCGGGTGGTGCGAGTCGAGCCGACCCGATGCGAGAAAGTGCATCGGCCTCCTCGTTTTTCCGCCTGTCGATCCACTCGATGGAGTAGCCTGCGAAGTGTCCTCCCAGTCTGTCTACTGCTTGGCGGTATGCCGCCATGGTGGGAGAGACGGCGTCGCAAGTTCCAGCGACTTGCCCAGCGACGAGGTCGGAGTCTCCGTAGCAACATAGGCGGTTGACGTTCATCTCCTTGGCAGCTCGCATGCCGTGGAGTAGTGCCTCGTATTCGGCCATGTTGTTGCTGCAAGGGGTGAAGTCGAGGCAGAGGACGTAGCGGAGCTTGTCGCCCTTCGGTGAAGTCAGCACGATCCCTGCTCCTGCGCTGTCCGCTTTCTTGGAGCCGTCGAAGTGCAGGCTCTAGTAGTGGAGGTATGGCAGCTTTTCTGGCTGCTGGGCCTCTTCCCAGTCTGCGATGAAGTCCGCGAGGGCCTGCGACTTGATCGCTTTTCGCGGCTCATACTTGATGTTGTGGACGCCGATTTCGACCCCTTGGCGATTTCGCCTCGTCGCCATGCGGATGTTGTCCTGCAACGATGCTGAGGAGACGACCGTGATCGGATGCTCCTGGAAGTAGTGAGGCAGTCGCCGCTATGCTCTGAAGACAACGTATACCAATTTCTGGTATTGCGGGTATCGCTGGCGCGACTCGGTGAGGACCTCGCTGATGTAGTACACCGGTCGCTGTACCGGGAGCTCCTTTCCTTCCTTTGGCCGCTCGACGGCCATGACGGCACTGACGACGCGCTCGGAAGCCGCGACGTAGACCAGCATGGGTTCTCTGTCGACGGGGGCGGCGAGTAGCGGTGCGGCGAGTAGCACATTCTTGAGGTCGCGGAGCGCGTCGTCCGCCTCCTTGTCCCACTGGAAGGTGGGGTTCTTGCGCATCAGGCGGTATAGGGGCATCGCCTTTTCACCCAGGCGGGGGATGAAGCGACTGAGAGCCGCTACTCGCCCAGCCAGCTTCTGGACGTCGCGTAGGCACTCGAGTTTGCCGAGTCGAGCGATCGTGTCGATCTTTGTGGGGTTCGCCTCGATCCCGCGCTTGGAGACGACGTACCCCAGTAGTTGTCCTGCTAGTACACCGAAGGTGCACTTGCCTGGGTTGAGCTTTATCTTGTATTTCCGCAGGTTGGCGAATGTTTCCACCAGGTCGGCGAGTAGATCACCCTGGCGAGCGGACTTCACTACCACGTCGTCGATGTAGACGTGGATATTGCGGCCAATTTGGCTCGCAAGGCACTCCTGCATGCACCGCTGGTAGGTTGCCCCGGCGTTCTTGAGGCCGAAGGTCATGGCGGTGTAGCAGAAAGCTCCAAATGGCGTGATGAACGCCGTCTTTTCCTTGTCCTCAATGGCCATCTTGATCTGGTTGTACCCAGAGTAGGCGTCAAGGAAACACAGCGACTCCGAGCCTGCGGTGGAGTCGATTATTTGGTCGATCCGCGGGAGGACGAACTGCTCCTTCGGGCATGCGCTGTTTAAGTTTGTGTAGTCGATACACATCCTCCAGGTCTCGTTCTTCTTCTCGACCAGGACTGGGTTTGCCAGCCACTTGGAGTATTTGATTGGCCGAATGAAGCCTGCAGCGAGTAGACGCTGCACCTCCTCGGCGATAGCTCGGCGGCGCTCTTCATTGAAGGGCCGCAGCGACTGCTTGACGGGTCGCACTTTGGGGTCGGCGTTTAGTTTGTGCTCAACGAGTTCCCTAGGGACACCAGGCATGTCAGAGGGCTTCCATGCGAAGATGTCCCTGTTCTCACGGAGGAACTCGATGAGCGCGCCTTCCTAGGCTGGGCCATGCCCGTCCCGATCGTCACTGTCTGGCTGGAATCGCCTGGGACCAGCTCAACGGTGCGGGTGTGCGTCGTTGCCTCGAAGGCTGAAGTGTTTGCACCCTCCGCATTGGGTTTCTTGAGTATGGTGGGGTCGTCGTTGTTGACCCTGCTCGCGTACTTGGTGAGCTCGTCGGCGTGGTTGGCCTCTACCGCGATGACGGCGTCGGCGAGTTCGGCTCCTTTGGCCTCGCATTCGGCGGCCATGTCGGGGTCGCCGTTGATGGTGATGACGCCGCGCGGCCTGTGGAGTTTCATCGCGTTGTACGCGTAGTGGGGCGCTGCCATGAACTTGGCGAACGCCTGGCGCCCCAGGACGCATTGGTAGGGGCTGTCGAAGGGTACCAGCTCAAAGACGATCCGCTCGGTGCGGAAATTTGCTGGGGTGCCGAATGTGACTGGCAGCGTGACCTTGCCGATCGGGTACGCCTTCCGACCGGGGACGATGCCGTGGAACATGGTGTAGGTCGTCTCGACCATTGACTGCGGGAGCCGCAGTCGCCTGAAGGTGTCCAGGTATAGGATGTTGATGGAGCTGCCGCCGTCCATCAATGTCTTGGGGAGCCCACCTTGAAGCGAACACCTTAGGCTTGAACACGGGCGTGGGTACTCGATGCGTGGCGAGTGGTCCTGGCGGCTCCAGGTGATGGGCTGCTCCGACCAGTTGAGGAACTGGGGAACGTCCACCTGGGCCACCGCGTTGACAGCGACGGCGCGGGCGATGACCTTCTTCTCGCGCTTCGTGTTGAAGCCTGTGAAGGTATGGAGCAAGCCGGCCACGTTGCCGAATTTTCCGCCGTTTGGCGGGTTGTTGTCGGGGTCCTCCCGCGCTCGCCGTGCCTTCTCAATCTCCCTGAGAGTGTGGCAGTCGGCGGTCGTGTGCGTGGCGGGCTTCCCTTCCCTGCTGTGAAACGCGCAAGGTTGGTTAAGGAGGGCCGCGGGGTCGAACCTTGGTTTCGCCTTGTAGTTGCCGCTGGTCCCCTCTGTCGTTGGCGTGAAGCTCTTGGGCTCGCGCTGCGCGTGCCCAGCGTTGGCGACAAAGTCGACTCGCCCGTCGTTGCGGTGCTGGCCGGTGAGACGAGTGTTGCTGTAGCGTAGGGTGGGCTGTTGCCCGTTGTCGTTGCCACTCGGGCGGCGTTGGCCTCCCGACTCGTCGTTGATTTCCTGGTTTGGATCTTCCTCCGCGTACCTTTTGGCGATCTCGAGGAGGTCCGGTATGTTGTCGAGTGTGCGAGAATGTTGCTTGATCTTGGCGACCAAGGTCTCGTAGCGGCACGAGGTCTTGAAGCAATGGATCGCGGTGTCCGGGTGGATGCCGACCGCGTTGTACCATAGTTCTTGCCACCGCTGGACCTAGTTGCGGGTCGACTCGCGGGGTCCCTGGACGCATCGCTCCAGGTCCTCGATGCTGGTGGCGCGGGTGTAGGAGCACTCGAAGTGCCTGACGAAGGCATCTCGCATCTCTTCCCAGGAGTCGATGCTATCCTGCGGAAGGGTGTTGATCCACTGCCTGCATGTTCCCTCCATCATCAAGGGGAGGTAACGGGCGGCTAGCAGGTCGGTGTGGCCAGCCAT
Source organism: Avena insularis (assembly GCA_023614405.1). Lineage (NCBI taxonomy): Eukaryota > Viridiplantae > Streptophyta > Magnoliopsida > Poales > Poaceae > Avena > Avena insularis. The sequence continues at coordinate 202,591,449 of CM042685.1, forward strand.
CCCCATTGCCATGAGGTACGTGTCCAGCCACGTGGAGGGGTCGTATGAAGGGTCGTACTTCTCTATTTCCTTCGGCGCTTTGAAGTTCACTGGGTACTTTTCGCCTCGGATCATCGGTCCGAAGCACCTGGGCCCGAGTCGGCTTAGCGACCCCATCGGCTTGCCGTCGCGGCGATTGGTTAGGGTGTGTCGCAGATCGTCGGGCTGGCGTGCGCGCCAGCTTTGGTTGTTGATGATGTGGGTGCGGGCGTCGATGGGTTGACCGTTGGCGGCGACGAAGTTGGTCGCTGGCCTGGGGTCGTTGGTGGAGAGTGCCACGTTCGCGGGTCGGTGTTGGAGCTGTAGTGGTTCGGGTGGCGGGCAGTTGAGGGTGTTTGCCACCAGTGGGCGGCCGCTTGAGGCCGCTCTGCTGCCCGAGGAACGCGAGTACATTCGACCCTGCGAGTCGGCACCTGCATTTTGCTGCTCGACCGCCTTAGCGAGCAGGGCCCTGACGTACTAGATCTGTAGGGCGCCGTCTCCAGTGGCCGCGATGTTGTCGGCCGCCGCTCGGCCCGCCACGAGGTTATCCATCGGGGTGGAGAACAGTGGTAGGCCGTTTGCGTCTCGCTCCCGTGAGGGGACCACTATTCGCGGCTGGTCCCTGGGGGGTGTGCGGTTGGGTGGAGGTGGGGCGTCGTTCGCCGTCGACCCTGGAGGGGGCCGAGCGCTCCCTCCTGGTGGCGCGTTCTCGCAGATCGCGCGTTCGGCCACGCGGGCCGGGTCGTTCTCGTCGTCGAAGTTCAGGGCGCGCCCCTGGACGGTGGGGTTCAAGCGTGACCTGATTCACTGCTGGTGGTAACACGACAGCTCCTGCGCCGTCACCTGCTCGAGGCAAAAAAATTCGCGCTCGGCTTGCTCCTTGCGGACTGCCTCCGGCAGCTTCAGGCAGAGTTCCTCGACCTCCGTTGCCGTGGCGTTAGGAGGGATCGGGGTGGAGAAGGGATCCTCCGGCGGATCGGTGCCAGTCGCCATGTCGGTCGCGGCGTGGCGACCGATCCCGTCGCGGAGGTCGGCGGAATTTTCCGACCCGGAGTCGAAGTCGAAGATTCCAAGGATGGAAGGATCCTCGAAGTCTCCCATGTTGGAGACCTTGGTGATGGAGCCCGCGGGTGAAGCCGCAGTGATGGATCCGGCGAGTGACGCCGGGGTCGCCGAGTCGGCGTCGTCGTTGAGGGCCGCGTCTTCCGCGGCACGGAGTTTAAGGCCACGTCGCTGTGGGCCGAGTTGTACTCGGAGGCGAGGCGATGAATCGTGCGGACCTGGCTCTCGGAGAGCCGGTCGCGCGGCGGCGACTCGCGGATGTGAGCTGAGTCCTCCGAGACGATGACGTCGGTGAGGCCGACGAAGAGGCTGATCGTGCCGACTGGCAAGGTCATGCTTTGCGTGACGGGTCGTGCCGCCGGGACGTAGCTTCTCGGCAAGATCTGGAGCATCTCGCCGATTGCTATCATGCGGCCAGTGGCGACCGTCTCGTTGATGGGCAGATTGGATCTCCCCGCAGAACACCGGCCAGACCCCACAGTGGGCGCCACTGTCGTGGGAATGGCCACGGCAGATGCTGCAATCGGCAGCGAGTAGTAGAACGAAGGGCAAGGGCGGCCCGCCATCTGCGGTGCGAGATGAGGGCGGAGACACAGGGTTTTACCCAGGTTCGGCCCCCCGGAGGGTAAAGACCTACTCCTGCTAGATTGTATTATGATGGAGGTACAATGGGGCGAGCTCGGCGGCGAGTCGCTTGGGTGTATGATGGAACGTATCTCTACACGCCCTGTAGGGAGGTTTATATAGACTCACCTCCCCCTAGGGTTTACATATCTCAACTGAATCAGTTAAAGCGTCAGCACTTGTTTAACCTAATCCGACTAGGCCTATCTACTCGCCTGGGCTTTCAGCCTCCAGTCGCTCGGATCCACGCCAGGCCTTGATCCAGTCGCCGTCCTGCAGGCCCACTCGCCAGTTCCTAGGCCGGTCGGAAACGTCTTGCTGGGTATACCCCAGTAGGCATATCCCCATCACAGCTGAGCCCCGCGCTGCGGAGTGACACTGGACCGGCCCATTAGCATCTCCCGCGCAACCCAACCGTTTGAATTTATCTTTTTCTGTTTTAATTCAAACACAGTTCTGTACCCAGGTTCAAAAATCAACCTAGCTCGATTCAGTGAACCAAATTGCATACAAATAATTTTGTTAGAAAGGTACTGAAATGCTTAATCCAATCCCATTGGATTCAAACCATTTGGATATGTAGATCACCCTTGGTAAAAATAACAATTCAGAAGCTTTTCTGCATTCAATATTTTTTCAAATTTCAACCATAATAGCTTTTGAGTTGATTCCAACTCTCAGAAATCACATTTGTCATACCTTTCAGAATATATAAAAACATATGGGTTTACTTACAGAAATAATGTTCAAGCAACAAAAGAATGCCACATAGGCATTTCTAGTCACTTTAATTATTTAAAATAAAAAGGTTAAACCTTATTAAATTGTGACACCACTTTAAATCACATTCCCATGTACTGAAATATGTGGTGATGACATGTGTCAACATGATCCCATGTTTGAGTTGGAGAATATTAAATCTTAAGTAGTTTTTCAATGAGTAGAAATTACTTTTCTCAAATTAAAATAAATAAGAAAAAAGCTTTAATCTTGTAATGTTAGTGATGATGCTAGATCATCTATAGTACCCTTTGGTGTGATGATTGAAAAAAATTAGGTATTGTTTGGTGATTGTGTACCTCGTACTTATTTATAGACGCTACTACCGACCAAGGATACGAGGAGGAAGGAGGATACTACGAGGAAGAAGCCGAGGAGAACTCCAACCACTACTCTGCACAAGGCAAGCCTAATTACTACTAGTTGATTGAGCAAGCCAATACTTGCAAGCTATTAACTTAGCAAGCTTATACTGATACCTATGCAAGCTATTACTTCCTTGTTACCATGACCACTAGATGCCTTAAGCATATGTGATCACACCCACTTGATAACCCAATCCTAGTTTTACTTGTAAGCTTTATACTTTATTTCTTTATCAAAGCTTTCTCTTAGAGTTTACTTCAGTAACTTGTAGATTCTAGGAAGATAATTGAAGGTTGCATAAAGAGCATTAAATTTGGCCTAAGCTAGATAATCTTGATGTCATCCTAAGGCATGAGATTGAACTTATTTAATCACCACTTGTTTACCACCCCTCATTAGTACTTACCCCACTTGTAGATGCTAGTGCTAAGCATAAAACTTAATCAACTTTAGATGGGAATACTTGGTGAAAATGGTTATGAAAACCTTGGAATGATGAGTCATTCTACTGAAATGTTTTGACATGTGTTTCCAAACACCAGATGATTTTGATGATGAAAATGTTGAGGCATGAGCCTTAGCCCTTTATAAAGAGGAGTACCAGGATGATGGACCCCAGGAAGGTTACGACAACTAGGATCATCTCCCATCGTCAGCATTGCCTGTGACCCTGAAGATGGATCTTCACCTACGCTACCTTTATTATTACGTTATTCTGCTGCTTGAGTTGTATTAAGAACTGGATCATGAGATCCTTATTTGTGTAAGACCTTATGTATGGTTTGTAATGGATGATGTACTGTGATATCCAAATCTGTTATGTCTCGCAAAAATGGTAATCCTGGGATTGCGATGTATGGTATAACAGGCATCTGGGATTAAAAATCCGGGTGTTGACAAGTTGGTATCAGAGCCATCCTGACCATTGGAGACCCTAGTTAGACTGGATGTTTGAATCAAAAACTTAGTTTCAAAACCAAAGGAAGCAAATATTTACAAAAACTTATTCCCATTCTTATCACTTGGTTTCTTTCATAAAAATTCATGTTCCTCAAAAACTCTTGCAATATACCTAAAATTTGACACACTTGATCACTCTACTTACTCATCCTATATTCTTATAGATGGACATGAAGTATAGCAAGTTTTATCAGTTGGGTAATGGAGGAGACCTTATCTTTGAGAGGGATTTGGGCCAGCTTTCGGAACTTCTAGAGCGTCCACACCCCAAGTTCTTTGGAGCTCAGCTCAATGATCAAGGAGGAGAAGATCTGAAGTGGCTAATTGTTGCAAGTCTCCGAGGAAAGATTGAACCTCCCACTGTAGAGGGAATTCAGTTCACCTTAAGAGAGAACAACTGGCTCGATGGACTTGCCAGGGCCATGCAGGAAGCTCTTGCCCGTCTGTGTGGGCAGAGTATAAACCAGATCAAGGGTACCCGCTTTGAGTTCTTTCCAAGGCGTGATGCTATGGGACAGCCACTGGAAGCCCCATACAACCACGAGCTTAAGACTCAGTTGGACCACCTTAGCTTCATGATGTAGGATCGTTAGCAGGAATTGGACAATTGCCATGACTACTCCAACCACAAGTCCGCCATCATCAAGACGAAGGATCAGACCATCGCCATGCTAGCGAAGGACCGCAAGTCTCGCTGTCGTCAGCTTGACAAGAAGGAGCGCATCATTGCCCATCTTTGCCACCGTATCTCGGATTTGGAGGAGACCATCCACGAGAGAGACATGTAGTTGGAGGAAAGGGAGAATGCTGGAGAAGATCTTTGTGGAGACCCCTACTCCTATCTCAGCGATGATGATGATTTTCTGGAGGATCAGGCTATGTACTTGTTCACCGATGAGGATGATTTCGCCTGCATCGATGATGATGAGGATGATGGGGATGACGACTACACCGACTCTGAGGAGTAGTAGCACTTGAGCACTAGCATTGTGAGTTGTATTCGGTCCCACTGTATCGTAGTTTCTAGAATGGTTCTTAAAACCATCTGTTGTGGAGTGTGTTGTATTGTGTGCTATGGATGAATGAATGAAAAGCAAATTGCTAGAAAATCTGAGTCAAACTTTAAAAACTTACCAAAGTCCCTGAACCTTAGAAATTTCCCTCTTTTCTTATGATCTATCTCAATCTTTAGATGCCTCGCGGAGGAAGTGGTTCATCCCCGGACCCGATGTTGCAGATCCTGCAAATGTTGGTTTCTGACCGCGAAGCTGGATGAGAAGAACGTCAAGCTAACCTAGCCACCCTTCAGCAGATAGCTCAGCTGGCCGACAAGAATCAAGGCCAAGAAAATTAGGACAACCATGGATCTAAGCTCAAGAATTTCCAGAACACCAACCCACCTGTTTTCACTAAGTCAGAAGAGCCTTTAGACGCAGATGATTGCCTGCAAACCATGGAAAATAACCTAGAAGTCGTCGGAGTGGAAGCTAACGAGAAAGTTCTGTTCGCCACCCACTATCTAGCCGGAGATGCAAGAGCATGGTGGAACAGCGTTCGTGCAATGACCGGAGGATAGATGATGACCTGGGAGGAATTCAAGGTCAAGTTCAGCAGAACCCATGTGCCACCAGGTTTGATCAAGAGAATGAGATATGAGTTCAGAGAACTGAAGCAAGGAAGGATGACCGTAGTGGAATACCTTGACAAATTCTTGTCATTAGCTAGGTATGCCCTGGATGAGATCGACACTGAAGCCAAGAAGAAAGAGAGATTCTTGAATGGTCTGCACGATGAGATGCAGACGGTGTTGGTCAATATCCCCTTTGCTGATATTGAAGCCCTTGTCGACTCTGCCATCCAGATGGAAGGAAAGATCAACCAAGCCAATGAGAACTGCACATGTTGCATGATGCATCAGCCAGGAACCCATCATACCCCAAAGTATCACCCCAACCCATCTCCAGGATTTGCCCCGAGAACCAACAGACCCCCGATGAACCGTCCGACCTATCCCAACCGTGGAAACCCGAGGCCCGGAGGAAATCACAACAACCCCGACAACTCTAGCAATTTCAACTGTGCACCACCCAAGTTCAACAACAACAATGCTGCTGCCAACACCAACACTACGCCAAGGACTGGAAGCAATGTTGTGCCTGTTGCAGCAAAGGACAAGTCACAAGTGACTTGTTATGACTGTGGAAATAAGGGTCACTACTCCAATGAGTGCCCCAAGAAGAATGCCGCAGCCCCCAATGCAAATGCCCAGCTCAACAACAACGTCGTGTTAAGCCCGGAAGAAGGTTTTCCCCAGGGAATTCGCTCAACCGCAACGGCCGTCTTTTTCTCATGCATGCTGAAGAAGCCCAGGAAGCGCCAGACGTCGTGCTGGGTGTGTTTTCTGTTAATTCAGTACTTCCTAGAGTGTTGTTTGATTCTGGTGCATCACACTCATTTGTCACCGAAGAATTTGCATGCACTAGTAAGATTCAACCAACCAAACTGAAGCATGTTATGATTGATCAAATCCCCGGTTCAACCACCAAAGCTAGGCAAATTTGCAAAGCCGTCCCTATCCGAATCCATGGCATAGATTTTTATGCTAATCTGATAGTACTCGGAACTAATGGTTTGAAGTAGTACTAGGAATGGATTGGATGTCCAAACAAAAGGATTAATTGACTGTGCCAAGAAAGCCATAACCATGACTAGTACAGCCGGAATATCAGTCGAGCATGTATCTGAAACCTTACCTCGTCAATTCAAATGCAACAAGAGTATAGCCCAACCTACCATTGACCAAGTCCGGATAGTCTGTGAATACCCTGATGTATTTCCAGATGTTTTGCCCGGTATGACCCTAGATCAGGATATCGAGTTTATCATCAAACTAATCCCCAGAACAGGACCCATAGCCCAGAGACCATATAGTATGAACCCGTCTGAACTAGCCGAACTGAAGAAGCAACTGGATGCCATGTTGGAAATTGGATTGATTCAACCAAGTGCGTCACCATGGAGGTCACCTGTTTTCTTCGTGGACAAGAAAGATGCAGGCAATAGTTTGTGTACGGATTATCGGAAGTTGAATGATGTCACTATCAAGAACAAGTACCCATTGCCCAAGATAGAAGATTTGTTTGATCAGTTGACCGGTGCCAAAGTGTTTTCTAAGATTGATCTTAGAACAGGCTATCATCAACTCAAGATTCACGCAGAGGATATTCCAAAGACTGCCTTTACCACCAGATATGGATTATACGAGTATACTGTCATGTCTTTTGGATTAACCAATGCCCCCGCTTATTTCATGAATCTCATGAATAAGATATTTATGGACTTCCTGGATAAGTTTGTCGTTGTTTTCATTGATGACATTCTGATTTATTACAAATCAGAAGAAGAACATGAGCTACACCTAAGGACTATTCTTGGAGCCCTTAGAGAGCATCAGTTGTATGCCAAGTTTAGCAAATGTGAATTCTGGTTACAGGATGTAGGATTCCTCGGCCACGTTGTATCAGCCAGAGGAATTGCCGTTGACCCTGCAAAGGTGAAAGACGTCGAAGATTGGCAAGCCCTAACCACTCAAACCCAAGTTCGTGCATTTCTCGGATTGGCGGGATACTACCGCAAGTTCGTAGAAGGATTCTCGAGTATCGCCAAAACCATAACCCAATTGCTGAAGAAGGACAAGAAGTTTGAATGGACGGACAAATGTGAAGTGAGTTTTCAAAAACTCAAGGGGAGATTGATTTCAGCCCCAATCTTAATCATGCCAGATATCACGAAGCCCTTTGACGTGTATTGTGATGCATCCAAGATCGGTCTCGGATGTGTGCTAATGCAAGAAGGCAAAGTTATATCTTACCTATCTCGACAACTGAAACAACATGAGAAAAATTACCCAACCCTTGACCTCGAACTCGCAGCCGTAGTTCTAGCCCTGAAGACATGGAGGCATTACCCGATGGGAAATCGTTGCGAGATTTATTCGGATCACAAGAGCCTGAAGTATATATTCACTCAGAAGGAGTTGAATATGAGACAGAGAAGATGGTTTGAGCTAATCAAGGATTACGATCTAGACATTCACTATCACCCCGGTAAAGCCAATGTGGTAGCAGATGCCCTTAGCAGATTGCCGTGCCTCTTGAACTCCATGATTTTGAAGGAGCAACCAAGTCTGCACAAAGAGATGGAAGATTTCCGCATAGAATTAGTGAGTGAAGGATTTTTGGCTAGCATAGAACTTCAACCCACTTTGATCAGCCAGATCAAGGAGGCGCAGAAAGGAAATGCTAGTATCGACGGAATCAAGCGTCGTATCGGTACATGCAAAGCACCCGGATTCACCGAAGAAGAAGAAGGAGTTCTGTGGTACAAAGGACGCCTTTGTGTACCAGTAGATTCTGAGTTGAAAGAAGTTATTCTCAAGGAAGATCATGATACTCTTTATTCTATCCACCCCGGAGGAACGAAGATGTATCAAGATTTGAAAGAACAATTATGGTGGCATAAGATGAAGAGAGAAATCGGAAGCTATATCGCCAAGTATGATATATGTCAGCGAGTCCAGGCAAAGACCCGCTGGATTGTTGCAACCATTGCAGATTCCGAAATGGAAATGGGATTCCGTTGGAATGGACTTTATCACCGGATTACCTACTTCTAGTAGGGCAAATGACTCTATCTAGGTCATAGTTGACCGATTGTCCAAAGTCGCCCATTTCTTACCAGTCAAGACCACATATCAGAGTTCGAAGCTAGCGGAGTTATACATCGCTAGAATCAGTTTGCATGGAGTCCCCAAGAACATCGTATCGGATCGAGGAACTCAGTTTACCTCGAGATTCTGGAAGAATGTCCAACAAGGTTTAGGAACCCGACTAGATTTCAGCATAGCTTATCACCCTCAGACCGATGGACAAACGGAGCGAGTAAATCAAATACTCGAAGACATGTTGAGAGCCTGTGTGTTAGAGTATGGATCAAAATGGGAAGACTGTCTGCCATTCGCAGAATTTTCATACAACAACAGTTATCAATCTAGTTTGCAAATGGCCCCATTTGAATTCATGTATGGAAGGAAGTGTCGCACCCCTTTGAACTGGTCGGAAGTAGGAGAGAGTCAGATTTTTGGACCCGACATCCTACGAGAAGTAGAAGAGAAAGTTCACAAGATTCGTGAGCACCTCAAGACCGCCCAGTCCAGACAGAAGAGTTACGCCGACAAGATACGTTGAGACCTCTTTTTTAACATCGGATATTTTGTGTATCTGAAGGTGTCGCCATTAAAAGGAATGCATCGTTTCCAGCTGAAAGGAAAGTTAGCCCCCAGATATATCAGACCCTTCAAGATTCTGAACCGTCGAGGAGAAGTGTCGTATCAATTAGAACTACCCGAAGAGATTTCAGCAGTGCACAATGTGTTCCATATCTCATTACTTCGCAAGTTCCTCGAAGTTCCAGAGAAGACTGAAGTGTTCAAGAATATTGATCATCGGACCATAGAGATCAACGATGACCTGACCTATCCTGAAGTACCCATCCATATTTTGGAAGAACATTTTAGAACTACAAGAACCTGAAGCATCAAGTTTCTCAAGATTCAATGGAGCAACCACACGGAAGACGAAGCTACCTGGGAGCACGAAGATCACATCAAGACAGAGTTTCCCGATCTCTTCAAATCCTAGGTAATCTTTTTCGTCCTTTTTCAAATCTCGGGACGATATTTTGTTTAAGGGGGGAAGGTTTGTAACATCCCAAAAATATTAAACTTGGATCATCAAACTCTAATCATCAAAATTAGGGTTAACAAAAACTTTCCTGACTAAAAATATGAAAGCATTCATATGTGTGTGTATTCAAAATTTGGACTCTTTTGAATTGCCATGGTTCTGTGTTTCTTTGCTTGTAAAATGATTCTTAGGTGAAATAAACATCATCTAAACAATCCCCAAACTTTTCCCAAAGACAAACAACACAAAATAAACAAATGAAGTGTGTGGTCACTTTGGCCAAATTAACTCTCATGCCTACTTTGGCTATCTCTAATTTTCAAAACTCAACAGAAACATGTATGGATCTTTGCACCCCTTGTTAGTACTCACAATAAGGTACCAAGGCCCACTTTGTGATCATCCAAAAACATTCAAATGATAAGTTTAAATGACAGTTTAAATTTGAATCTATCTCATATGGGAAGATCCCACTATTTCAAAAACCACTCAAACAAGCTCAATTTTCAAAACCCAAGCACCCACAGAATCCCCAACATATGCCTAGCACACCCACCAAAAATCTTTTCAAAATTCAAAACTCAAGTTCTTGCGGCCATTTCATCAAACAGGTTGCAAATTCAAATCAACCAAATCAAAAACACTATTTTGAGTAGTGTTTTGGCCAACCTTGTTCCCTCTCTGGTTGCAACTAGTCTTAGTAGATCATCTAGCACCTTTAACTAACCTCTAGCACCACTGTGAGCTTGCCAATGCCATCAATGGTGAGCAGGCCGAGCCTCACCATGTCACCCCAGTGTGGACAACAAGCTAGGAGAAGAACTAGCTGTGCCCACCTTGTCTAGCATGCTGCCCATGCCTCACCACCCCCTCTCGACCAGCCCTAGATCTAAGACAGAGACCAGAACCGCCAGGAACATGCCGCGTCATTGTCACCGACAAGCACCAGAGCACGCTGCTCCCACGCAACCCGACCACCTCGAGCCCTTGTCGCCGCCAAAGATGCACCCCACCGTCCAGGAGACCACCAGACATGTTCGTTTCATCGCCAGACTCAGAGCCACCGCCGCTGCGGAGTTCGGCCTCGCTCCTGAGCACCGCACGTTCCCGACCAATTTCCACCGCCGCTAAGCCCGCCTTCAAGTTCTAGAGCATCGCCAGGAGACCGCCCGTCAATCGCCAACCGCAGCCATGCCTCTAGCCGCCCGTAGCCGTGTCACCACCGTCGCCTGCCCATCCCTCTCGGTCTCGCCATCGAGCCTATAAAAGGAGGCAACCCCCACTCGATTTCTTCACACCATGTCACTCCCCACCTCTCATTGATACATCACACACCCTTCCCTGGAGCAAGGCAAGCAGCGCATTGCCAGAATTTGGCCGGAGCCCACCACTGCTGGAGAAGAAGGGAGCCATCGATTGGAGCCGCCCCAGGAGGAGCTACCGGTGCCAGGAGAATCACCGTCATTGCCTTCGTCGTTCGCCCCCATCGCCGACCCTCGCCTGAGCCTCGGTGAGCCTCCCACGACCCCCACTGAGCCGCTAGGGTTCAAGCTCGCCGGTGACATGTTCATCATCGACGACAACCCTCAGCCGTTGATCGCCCTTCTAATACAACGCACCACATCGCCTGCATACCACGTGTTATGAGCCACCGTGGTGGAACCCCACCGAGCTTGAGCCCATGGAGTGACACTGGGCCGGCCCATTAGCATCTCCCGCGCAGCCCAACCGTTTGAATTTAGCTTTTTCTATTTTAATTCAAACACAGTTCTGTACCCAGTTTCAAAAATCAACCCAGCTCGATTCAGTGAACCAAATTGCATAAAACCAATTTTATTAGAAAGGAAGTGAAATTCTTAATCCAAGCCCGTTGGATTCAAACCATTTGGATCTGTAGATCACCCGTGGTAAAAATAACAAGTCAGAAGCTTTTCTGCATTCAAACATTTTTCAAATTTCAACCATAATAGCTTTTGAGTTGATTCCAACTCTCGAAAATCACATTTGATCATACCTTTCAGAATATATAAAAACATATGGGTTTACTTACAGAAATAATGTTCAAGCAACAAAAGAATGCCACCTAGGCATTTCTAGTCACTTTAATTATTTAAAATAAAAGGTTAAACCTTATTAAATTGTGGCACCACTTTAAATCACATTCCCATGTACTGAAATATGTGGGGATGACATGTGTCAACATGATCCCATGTTTGAGTTGGAGAATATTAAATCTTAAGTAGTTTTTCAGTGAGTAGAAATTACTTTTATCAAATTAAAATAAATAAGACAAAAGCTTTAATCTTGTAATGTTAGTGATGATGCTAGATCATCTATAGTACCCTTTGGTGTGATGATTGAAAATAGTTAAGTATTGTTTGGTGATTGTGTACCTCGTACTTATTTATAGACGCTAGTACCGACCAAGGATACGAGGAGGAAGGAGGATACTACGAGGAAGAAGCCGAGGAGAACTTCAACCACTGCTCTGCACAAGGCAAGCCTAATTACTACTAGTTGATTGAGCAAGACAATACTTGCAAGCTATTAACTTAGCAAGATTATACTGATACCTATGCAAGCTAATACTTCCTTGTTACCATGACCACTAGATGGCTTAAGCATATGTGATCACACCCACTTGATAACCCAATCCTAGTTTTACTTGTAAGCTTTATACTTTATTTCTTTATCAAAGCTTTATCTTAGAGTTTACTTAAGTAACTTGTAGATTCTAGGAAGATAATTGAAGGTTGCATAAAGAGCATTAAATTTGGCCTAAGCTAGATAATCTTGATGTCATCCTAAGGCATGAGATTGAACTTAATTAATCACCACTTGTTTACCACCCCTCATTAGTACTTACCCCACTTGTAGATGCTAGTGCTAAGCATAAAACTTAATCAACTTTAGATGGGAATACTTGGTGAAAATGGTTATGAAAACCTTGGAATGATGAGTCATTCTACTGAAATGTTTTGACATGTGTTTCTGAACACCAGATGATTTTGAGGATGAAAATGTTGAGGCATGAGCCTTAGCCCTTTATAAAACTTATGGTTGTCTGGATGCAATGCCATTCCAATTTACCGTACAACCACAATACCCGAAAATTGGGTAGGGCTTGACTGGAAACTTATATACCTTAGTATGGGTTCCCTCACGTCCAAGGTCTGAGCTGAGGCTACCTTGTGAAGATTGTCCACCTGTGCAGTACCCAAGATGACAGTTGGTCATGGTTGTGAGGCCAAACTCACAGGAGAGGTGACTATACTAGGGCATGTAATCGAAAGGTTAGGATTGATTATCCGCATACTAAGTATGGTGAATTCAGGATTTGTTCCTGACGGATGTATCGAATGTTGTGGTGAAAGTGTACAATCTTTGCATAGTGTCAAACTATTCGAATAGCCGCGTCCGCGGTTATGGACAAATGGAGTGGCCATACTGTTCCCCCGTCAGATGTTTTCAAAATGACTTGTGAAATGAATTGAGATTTTGACTTGACCACAACAGAGTTGTGATATGAAATTCAAGTTCCCACTTAGGTGTTATAAAACTTCAACTAGCATTCATTGCTTCTAACTTAGTAGAGGTAAATCTGGCTTTTTGCAAAACAACCCTAGAGCTTAGTGTCCTAATACAACCCCCCCTTCACTTGTTAGTAATAGTTTGCTAGTACTTAAAGAGTACTCATGGCTTTGTCCCTGGCTATTCCCGTGGCCAGACTATGAAGAGGAGTACCAGGATGATGGACCCCAGGAAGGTTACGACATCTAGAATCATCGCCCATCGTCAGCATTGCCTGTGACCTCGAAGATGGAGCTTCGCCTACGCTACCTTTATTATTATGTTATTCCGTTGCTTGAGTTGTATTAAGAACTGGATCATGAGATCCTTATTTGTGTAAGACCTTATGTATGGTTTGTAATGGATGATGTACTGTGATATCCAAATCTGTTATGTCTCGCAAAAATGGTAATCCTGGGATTGCGATGTATGGCATAACAGGCATATGGGATTAAAAATCCGGGTGTTGACATCCCAACCTGATAAGGTAGAGATACCTGTGTTTACAATGCTAGTCCCTGGATCAATAGCTAGCATCCACAGTTTAAGATGTAATATCAAGAAACAAAGGTCATATTACAACTTATAACCAGGAATAAAACAATTTATTACATCTTACATAGCTCACATGTCTATGTCAATACAATTCAGCAGATATACTATATAGCATGGAGTCCTTCATCTTCAAGTGCCACAGGCAATTATGTTGGTTGTAGACTTGTAATCCCTACTCAACAAACTTCACTAACATGAAACAAACCTGCAACGTAATATGTTACAGCCACAAGGGTCAATACATTTGAATTGTATTGACAAGTGATACTATAGTAGAATAGTGGTATCTAACATCTATATGAATTTTGGCTAGGTGTACCTTAGGCTTGCTTTGCTCAAAATAAGGTTTTCCTATTAGTTGAAAACACTAAGTTTTTATTTGTCAAAAACACCCAAGGAACTACCAATAGAAATTGGTGAACCTTTACCCTTGTTCAACCAGAAGTTTTTAACTTAGAAATTGGGATGAGGAGATCCTTGATAGCTTCAATGTCTTGATGCTCAAATTGTCGATTGTCGGGTACACGACTAAGTACTTAGGTTTTACCCTCTCAAGAGGTGGTGCACTTTCCCCACAAGACTCGACATGCATCGAGACAAGATCTTTCAGAAGCCTTCCCTTAGACCAAATGGACGCGTTCCATCCTATCACCCTACCACCTTCTGTCCATCTGGTTAAGTTATTACAACCTATATGATCAAGGCAGATCCCATATTGCCATGTGGCTACACTAGAAGCTTCTCAACACTTTAACATATCAAATCTCTTTATTCCTGGGTGGCAATCCACAAGTGAGATACACAAGGTGAACCATAGAAATAGGCCTTGTCCCAGCGCTCTGACCAAGGATTGGCGGCGCTTGGCGATGCTCGGGTGGTGGCGTTCCGGCAAAAATAGGAAGAGAGGAAGAGGATGAGGTGGCTCACCAGGTTCGTAGAGTCGCAGTGAAGCTCAAGGTTGTCTTCATGGGCGAAGGGGCGCACTGGGACGATGGGAATTGCTCACCGAAGTTCGCGATAGCGTCGGGCACGCACGGCCGTTGTCGGTGGTGATACTACCGAGCGGGCTAAGGCAAAACAAAGGCCGTGTTAGATGCACGAGACGAAAGCGAGTGCACGAGTATCATCGAGAGGGAGAGGCGCAGTCAGAGGTTACCAGGAGAGGTCGCCGGAGTCGAGGCAGAAGACGGTGCTGCTCAGCTGGAGACAGAGGCGAGTCTCCAGTGCGCGCGCGAGCAAGCTAAAGCTATTGGCAGGTGCGCATGGTGCTGGCGAGCAAGCTCGGGTGAGCTAGGGGGCCGGGGAGGGTCTGGGTTGGCTGGAATTAGCACCGGAGCTTGTCGGAGGCGCGGGGTTTCGAGCGAGGAATTTGCGCAGCCTAGTGGCTCACTGGAAGCAGCGTGTGAGGGGAAAGAGAGAGGAGAGGGAGGCGCTTAGTAGGGCGTGGTTGCGGGGAGGAATTAGTGTGGCGTTAACGCGAATTCACGTCGAGGAATCAACGCAGGAAACGACAACGAGGGGAGAGGGGAACATGTCTCGCGCTGGAGAAGATGATGCCTGCATGGTGTGGGTCCACGGGTCAGCGTGTGAGGGGGTAGAGGTCACGGTAAGAAATGTCCAACGGGGAGAGGTGAGGGAGCCGGGTGGGCTAGGAGTTGGGCCAGATTTGGCTCGGGGTCTGTTTCTATTTTTTTCCTTCTTAATTCTTTTGCTTTTTCCATTTCCATTTTCTATTTTCATTTTATTAAAACGATTCAAACACTCATTTGATTTCAAATCTTTTCCAACTTTCAGTAGGTTTTTATACTGATTATTTAGTGTGTTTAAAATCCCACTTTGAAATGTTTCAAATAATTTTCTTGTGATTTATTATTTATTTAGCTTAGGCAACTTGTCTTTATTTAAATAAAATTGAATATGGTTCAGACCCATATTATTTTATTCAAATAATTCTTTTATTCTTTTTAAGTTAATTAGATAACTTTTAATCCACTTTGGCAATTTCAATATACTTTTCTCATGATTTAATTAATCATTTATATTAGAAATTTTGTCTTTGTTCAAATAAAATTGAATATGGTTAAAAGCCCATATAATTTTATTTAAATAACCTTTATTCCTTTATTTTTATTTGGATTATCTTTATTCCATTTGCTTATGGATTTGTCCAAGATTTAAATTGTCTTTGCAATTATTTCTTATTTAATTATTTCTTTCTTTGTCTTATAAAATCCATATATTTTTATTTAGAGATCCAAGATTGGTGATTCCAATTTGCATAATTTTATTTAATATTTATTTATCTTTTAAATTCCTTTAGGATTACTTTGTTCACAATTTGGTATGGATTTTAGCTAGGAGCTTTATTAGTCTTGGAAATTATTTCCTTTTATCTTATTAAATTCATAAGTTTTTATTCATGGCTCCAAATTGAATGAAACCAATTTCCATGGTTTTATAATATTTTTGTTTATCAATTTTGATCATTTATAAATGTTTGTTTGCTGAATTTTTATATGGATCAAATCCATAGTATTGGAGAGATCTTGGATATTATTTCTTTCTTTAGGGTTTAGGGTTTTGGTTTATTTTTCCCAAGTGTTTAAATTCAAGATTCTTTCCATGCAAGATTGCATTTGATCTTTTGAATATTTGTTTATTGTTTTCTTATTCAAATTTTGTTCAAGTGAGGTTTGAGGTTTCCATTTAGAAGCAAAAAGTTTCTTTTCACCCTAAATTTCAACAATTGATTATTTTGTTTATTTATTTTTCACATTTCAAAATTTGGAGAATTTTGGGATGTGACAGGCTACCACCCTTAAAAGGAATCTCGTCCCGAGATTCGGTAAGGTTAGAGGTTACAAGTTGGCTTCAAGACAACTAAGGTTCTACCACCCTTAAAAGATTTTTAACTAGATTACATATTGGCTTACTTGGTATTTTGATGTAACTTCTTTGGACAGTTGTTTGCATAGTGTCCTTTGTTTCCACATTTGAAACATGTGACAAGGTTGATGTATCTCATAGGTTTGCTTGTCTTGTATTTCTCCTTTTCTGGACAATGTGATGCATAATTGCCTAACTCTTTGCATTTGTGGCACATCACTTGGCTAATATCCTTCTTATTCTTGGGTCTCTCCAAACCTAAAAGGGCTCTTAGTTCATGTTCTTCATATTTCACCACAAATGTGGGAAAACTTCCTCGGTTATTTGAACGATTCCTAGGATAACGTCCATGTTTCCTCTTTTGTCCACCATGGTAAGTTACAATGTATGGAGGTGCATACTGAGACTTAACTTTGTCTTCATCCTTCTTTTAGAAGTTGTTCCTTCATGGATGTTTCCAAACATTTGATGCATTCCATCTTGTTTCATCTGTTGAACTATAGGATATATGGGGCATTGGATAGGGGCATGATCATTTCCTTCACATAGGAAACAAGAAACTTGAGATGTGGGGAATTGTCTAGATAGATGTTTCTCTTCACAATTAGGGCATTGGTCCATGTTCTCTTTATAAGTGTGTCCTATGTCTCCACAGATTTTGCAGGCTTGAGTTCCTTCTATAATATCATCCTTGATATCATTGTTGTCACAATCTCTTTGGGAAGGGTTGCTTCTCATGTTGATCATTTGATTGGTCATCTTTTCCAAAAATTGAGATTGGGTTTTCAAGAATCTTTGCATGGCTGGGTCTAACTCAATGTTGTTGGCTAAAAACTGAGTTGTCATTTGATTCAACTAGGCTTGGGTTGCTAGTAGTTGTTCTCTCATATTATCCCTTGGTTGTTGTTGTCACCATCCTTGATATTGTGGTTTCTTGAAGAAGTCATCTTTTTGGGTTGGATTGGGATTAGATTAGGCAAAAGATTTATAGAGGAAGAATTCTACTCACACACAACAATTCACACAAGCAATGTGCAATAAATGACAATCATGCATTACAATCAAACAACAAGGTTCAAGCATATTTTTGGCAACAAAATATTTTTGCTACTCCTCATAAGTTGGTATGATCAATAAATCGATCTAAACTAAACACTAGTATGGTGGTCCAACTATGGGATGATCTCATGTGAACCCCATTCTTCTTAGTTGTTTCTTCATGAACAAGATCATGGTATCCTTGGGAGAAAATTCTTGCATCTTGGTCACAAAGCTCAAAGGTGATAATGGTTTCTTCTAAGTTGTGTTTCCTTAGTCTCCAAGTCTTGAGTAATATTTCTTGTCTCAGTTGTAGTCCTTAGTGATGTCCAAGTTGGAGTCCTTGGTGAAACATAAGTTAAAGTCAGTGGTGATGGTGAAGTCCTTGCTCATGTTGAAGTTTTTGTCCAACAAGTAGAAGAGGGAGAGATGTAGAATAAAAACAAAATGGTGAGGGAAGAGTTTACAAGTTTGTTTCTAAATAAGTTTGAACAAATACAATTCCTATTTTCCTAAGGGGTTTTGTCCAATCCTAGGGTTCACAATCCTACAGGCAACACAGTGCTCTGATACCATCTATAGAGGTCCCAACCTGATAAGGTAGAGATCCCTGTGTTTACAATGCTAGTCCCTGGATCAATAGCTAGCATCCATAGTTTAAGATGTAATATCAAGAAACAAAGGTCATATTACAACTTATAACTAGGAATAAAATAATTCATTACATCTTACATAGCTCATATGGCTATCTCAATACAATGCAGCAGATATACTATATAACATGGAGTCCTTCATCTTCAAGTGCCACAGGCAATCATGTTGGTTGTAGACTTGTAATCCCTACTCAACAAACTGCACTAACATCAAACAAACCTGCAACATAATAAGTTACAGCCACACGGGTCAATACATTTGAATTGTATTGGCAAGTGATACTATAGTAGAATAGTGGTATCTAACATCTATATGAATTTTGGCTAGGTGTAGATTAGGCTTGCTTTGCTCAAAATAAGGTTTTCCTTATTAGTTGAAAACACTAAGTTTTTATTTGTCAAAAACCCCCAAGGAACTACCAATAGAAATTGGTGAACCTTTACCCTTTTTCAACCACAAGTTTTTAACTTAGAAATTGGGATGAGGAGATCCTTGATAGCTTCAATGTCTTGATGCTCAAATTGTCCATTGCCGGGGACACGGCTAAGTACTTAGGTTTTACCCTCTCAAGAGGTGGTGCACTTTCCCCACAAGACTCGACATGCATCGAGACAAGATCTTTCAAAAGCCTTCTCTTAGACCAAATGTGTCACATCCCAAGATTTTCCAAATCTTGTAATGTGAAAAATAAATAAACAAAATAAATTATTATTGAATTTTAGGGTAAAAAAAAACTTTTGTTTTTAATGGAAACTTAAAATCCCATCTTGAACAAACTTTAATTAAAGTTTGAATTCAACAAAATCCAAATCAAGTAAAATGCCTTCCTCATAAAATGCATATGGAAATTTAAACACTTGGAAAATAAATCCAAACCCTAAACCCTAATGGAAATAAAATCATTTCCAAGTTATCTCCAAGCCTATGGATTTGATCCATATAAAAATTTATCATCAAACATTTACAAATGATCAAGAAAGACAAATAGAAATATTAAAAAGCCATAGAAATTGGTTTCACTTAATTTGGAACCATAAATAAAAACTTATGAATTTAAGAAGATAAGGAATTGAATTCCCAAAGCTAATTAAGCCCTTATCTAAAATCCATACAAAATGATGAGTAAATGATCCTAAAGAAATTTAAAAGGATAAATAAATATTAAATAAGATTTTACAAATTGGAATCACCAAGTTTGGATCTCTAAATAAAAAGATATGGATTTTATAAGATAAAGAAATAAATATTAAATAAGGAATTATTTAAAGACCAAATTAAACCATGGCCCAATCCATTAAGCAAATGGAATGAATAGAATCCAAATCCAAATAAAATAAAATGATAAAGAATTTCCAAAATAAAATAAAATGGCATTCACCATTCTGTCCCTATATTAATAAAGACAAATCTCTAATAAGAATAAATATATAAATCATGAGAAAATAGTATTTTGGAATTTACCCAAGAGGAATAAAAGTTGTTTAATCCAACTTAATTAAGATTAAAGAAATCTTCCAAATAAAATTTAAGGAATTAAAACTATATTTAATTCTATTGGAATTAAAACAAATACCCAATTCAAATGATTTATGAATCATATTAAAGTTATTCCAAATAATTCAAAGTGAACTATTTTGACATCCTTATAATTGAATAAGAACCTACTGAAAAGATTTGGAAGAATTTAGAAATTTAAATGGTGTTTGAAATTATTATTAAATCTTATTTTATTTAAAACTAGAGCCTTTTTGAATAATTAAAAAGACCCCAAAAAGAATAAATTTTTATTCCAAAATTTACTTCAGATTATATTACTAATCAATATTTAAATCTACACAAAATTTAGTAAGATTTTGAATTCAAATGATTGCTTGAATTGGTTGTTCAAAATCCAAACAGAATAAAGAAAAAGAAAAATAAACAGAATAAAAAAATGATTTGGAAGCAGCCTAACCCAACCTGGCCCACTAAGCCCAGCAGCCCACCTCCTCTTCCCCTCCTGCCGCTTCCTCACCGCATTTGAACCCACGGTTACCGGGCCGATATGGACCCCATCGCACCCTTCCTCGCCTCACGCCTGACGCACCCCACGCCACGCCACCATCTTCAACCCCTACGACCTTGCCCCTCATCCCCTCATTCCTCCCTGACCATTTCTGCTGTTGAAGCCTCGAGTAAATTCGCCATAACGCTATGATGAATCCGCTCTGCAACCGCGCCTTCTTAATCACCAACCTTCCCTCTCTCGTTCCCCTTTGTCACCCCACCCTAGCACGCCCCCAGGCCGCAGAATTTCGCCCGACACTGCCACTGCTCCGACGACCTTCCCCAGACAATTCCGGCGAAGCCAGACCGCCCCTCGCCTCTTCGAGCACGCGAGCATTTTCCCTAGACTCTGGCGCACACTCCAGTGCCTCCAGCTCCCTCTCGCTTGCCCCACAGCCTCGCCTCCATCTACGTCTGAGCGCCACCGAAGAACCCCGCAACTCCGGCGAGCACTACTGGTGAGTCTAGACCGCCCCTTACCCCCTCTTGGATACTCACAAGATCGCGGTTTCCATACGAACCTAACGGTGCCCTTTATTTGCCTTAGCACGCTGTGTATCATCGCCCCCGTCGACGTCTGACCGCACCCGAGGCCCAGCTCAACTCCGGTGAGCGATTAAGGACAATCTCGTGCGCCCCTTCACCAGCCAGTACCACCTTGAGCTTCCCCACGCCACGGCGAACCTGGTGAGCCATACCTCTCTCTCGTTCGCTTCCTGCAACCACCGAGACGCCGTAGCCAGACACGCCGCCGCCACCTGCCGCCGCTAGCGCCGCCCTCCTCTGGTCAGTCGCACAGTAGCCGTTCGATTTAAATCCAACGAGTGCGATAGATTCACTTAACTGAAAGGGTACGCTAGTTCTGAACCATGCGATATGACTTAAATCTAACGGCTGCCATCGCTTGATCCGTCCGAAGCGGTACCGACAAATAGAAATGCGCCGCGTGTCACAGAGACAGAATTAAAAACAGAATTTGATCTATTTGTGATTCAATTTTGTAAAATCTATAACTTTAAATCTACACGTCCAAATTTTGCAAACTTTATATCAATGGATTCAGAAAAACAAGCCCTAGCCAACCATGCACTTTGTTTAGTAAATATCTTCTGGTAAAATGTTTGTTTTTGCAGAAACTTATGTATGCTTGTTTAGGTTATAAAATTTATTCCAAAATGATTTTGAGGATAAAATCTTTGGCAAATGGTGTGTTTTGAACCTACTGACCATAGGAAACAAATTGTGGTTTCAAAAATGTATTTGGTGAAGCAAAAGAATAAACTTTGGATTTAAACCATTTCTAGTCAAATAAAAATATGGTTTGTTTATTAAAAATGGTTTTGGAAGAAAACCTTTGGGAAATGTTTTGGAAATAAACTCTCTGACCCTAAACACAAGGTTATATGGTTTGAAAACATATTTTGTGAAACCTATAGAATTTTGCCTTAATGAAAGCATTTCTACACCACATAAAATAATGACTTGGTTTAAAAATGGTTTATGAAGTAAAATCTTAAGCAAATGATTTTGCCACTTTATAAAATGACCATCAGGTGTTTTCAAATGTTTGTGAACCATTAGGAACCAATTTTACAAATAAAACAATCTTTGGCATGCTTGCATGCATTGTTTTGTTTCTATCATTTTATGTGATGAATTGCTTGAATGGTAGATTGAAATATTGTTTGCTTGATTGAATTGTAGTGATTTGAAGTGAGTGAACATTGCAAAGATCAAGGAGTGAACTTATACTCTCTACCAAAAAGGCAAGTGATGCTTCATACTTTTGTCCCATTATTTTCACTATGCATTAGTGATATTTCTAAGTAGGACTTGCATGGAATTTTGCTAAGTGTAAACTATGCCATGGGAAATCCTAGTAGATAAAACCCTAGTAGAAATTTCCTAAGTTAAGATTCCTACTCCTAACATGCTTAGCTTAGCTAATAGAAAACAAGGGTGGAATATATATTCATGCTATGGAAAAATTTCTAAGTCTGAGGACTTGTGTTTTGGTTAATAAAACAACTAAGTGAATGAATCACCTGGGTGGAATGGAAGGAATGGTTTATGTTGAGTGGTTACACAAGGACAGTGGACTGGTGAACCTTGTGTATCTCACTTGTGGATGGCCACCTAGGAACAAAGAGATTTGAGATGTCAAATGTTGAGAAGCTTCAACTGCAGCCACTTGGCATTATGGGCTCTGCCTGGATCATATAGGTTGCAATAACTTAGCCAAATGGACAGTTGGTGGTAGGGGTATGATAGGTTGGAACGCGTCCATTATGGTTTAAGGGAAGGCTTCTGAAAGATCTTGTCTTGGTGAAACCAAGTCTTGTGGGGAAAGTGCACCACCTCTGCAGAGTGTAAAATCTAAGTACTTAGCCATGTCCCTGGCAAAGGACAATTTGAGAATCAAGACATGGAAGCTATCAAGAATCTCCTCATCCCAATTTCTAAGTAAAATCTTGTGGGTGAACAAGGGTTGAAGGATCACCAATTCCTATTGGGAGATGCCTTGGGAAAGATTTTGTCAAGCAAAAACTTAGTGTTTTCAAATGATAAGGAAAATCTATTTTGAGCAAAGCAAGCCTAAGATCCACTTAGCCAAATGCATATAGATGATAGACTCCACTATACTACTATAGTATCACTTGCCAATACAATTCAAATGTATTGACCCTTGTGGCTGTAACTTGTTATGTTGCAGGTTTGTTTGATATTAGTGAAGTTTAATGATTAGGATTACAAGTCTACAACCAACATGTCTGCCTGTGGCACTTTGAAGATGAAGGACCCCATGCTATTGTTATATTCTGCTGCATTGAAATGAGATAGCCAAATGAGCTATGTAAGATGTAATAAATTATTTTATTCCTGGTTATAAAGTTGTATTATGACCTTTGTTTCTTGATATTACATCTTAACTGTGGATGCTAGCTATTGATCCAGGGACTAGCATTGTAAACACATTGATCTCTACCTTATTAAAGGTTGGGAACCTTACAAGATGGTATCAGAGCATTGTGTTGCCTGTAGTATTTGTAACCCTAGGATTGGACAAAACCCCTTAGAAAAATAGGAGTTGTATTTGTTCCAAAAACTTATTTACAAACAATCTTGTAAACTCTTTCCTCAACCATTTTGGTTTTGATTCTACATCTCTTCTATTTCAAACTTGATGGACAAAACCTACCCCATGACCAAAGACTTCACCATGTACAAAGGACTTCATCAACTATAATGACTTCAACATCTTCAACCTTGGATATCAACTCTAATGACTTCAACATCTTCAACATTTTTACCAAGGACTTCAACCTTGGATATCACTAAGGACTACAAGTAAAACAAGAAATACTACCCAAGACTTGAAGACTAAGGAAACACAACTTAGAAGGAACCATCATCACCTTGAAGTTTTGAGATCAAGATGCAAGAAATTCTCCAAGGATACAAAAATCTTGTTCATGAAGAATCAACTAAGAAGGATGGAAATATCTCAAGTGAACCATATAGATGGACCACCATATTTAGTTTAAGTCAAACCCACCAACTTACGTGGTGTAACAAAAAATATTTTTGGTTTCCTAAAAATATGCTTGAAACTTGTTGTTTGAGTGGAATGTTTGTTTGTGATTGCTTACACATTGCTTGTGTGAATTGTGATGTGTGTGATTTGAATTATTCCCTTAGAAATACTTTGCCTATTCTAATCCCAACCCAACCCAAACAGATGACTTCTCCAAGGGACTCCAACATCAAGGATGGTGACAACAACAACAACCAAGAGATGCACATGAGAGAACAACTACTAGCAAACCAAACCCCGTTGAGCCAAGTGACAACTCAGTTTTTAGCCAACAACAATGGATTGGACCCAACCGTGCAAAAGTTTTTGGAAACTCAAACCCAATTGTTGCAAAGGATGGCCACTCAAATGATCAACATGGAAGACAACCTTTCCCAAGGAGTTTGTGACAACAAGGATGACAAAGATGATATTCTAGAAGGAACCCAAGCTTGCAATATTTGTGGAGACAAGGATCACACTTCCAAAAAGCATGAAGATCAATGCCCCAACTGTGAAGAGAAACATCCAGCTAATCAATGCCCCACAACCCAAGCTACTTGTTACCTATGTGAAGGAAATAATCATGTCCCTATCCAATGCCCCATCTATTCTATAGTTGAACAAAGGAAACAAGGTGGAGTGCAACAACTGATTGCAGACTACCATGAGAGAGCAAAGTCTACCAAGAAGGATGAAGACAAAGGAAAATCTCAGCTTGCACCTCCATGCAACATAACTCAATTTAAAGAACCAAAGAGGAGACATATGTATTATCCAAAGAATAATAAAAGGTCAAGGAGACCAGTAGACATTCCTACCTTTGAGATAACATATGAAGAACATGAACTAGAAGCACTCTTAGCTTTGGAGAAACCCAAGAAAAAGAAGGACAAAAGCCATGTGCAATGTAATCATTGTAAAGAAATGGGACACTATGCCAGTGAATGCCCAGAAAAGAAGAAGAGCCAAGAAGACAAACAAAAGATAGTGAAACCCAAGATGAGGAAGGATATTAGCCAAGTGACGTGCAACCACTGCAAAGAGCTAGGACATTATGCATCATATTGTCCAGAGAAGCCACCTCCAGACCTCAACCTTATCACGTGTTTCAAATGCAAAGAGCTAGGCCATTATGCCTACAAGTGCCTAGAGAAGTTTCAACAAGATCCCAAGCAAACCAAGATGTAATCTTTTTGAGCCAACTTGTAACCCCTAGCCTCCCCAAATCTCGGGACGAGATTTCTTTTAAGGGTGGTAGTCTGTCACATCCCAAGATTTTCCAAATCTTGTAATGTGAAAAATAAATAAACAAAATAAATTATTGTTGAATTTTAGGGAAAAAAACTTTTGTTTTAAATGGAAACTTAAAATCCCATCTTGAACGAACTTTAATTAAAGTTTGAATTCAACAAAATCCAAATCAAGTAAAATGCCTTCCTCATAAAATGCATATGGAAATTTAAACACTTGGAAAATAAATCCAAACCCTAAACCCTAATGGAAATAAAATCATTTCCAAGTTATCTCCAAGCCTATGGATTTGATCCATATAAAATTTTATCATCAAACATTTATAAATGATCAATAAAGACAAATAGAAATATTAAAAAGCCATAGAAATTGGTTTCACTTAATTTGGAACCATAAATAAAAACTTATGAATTTAATAAGATAAGGAATTGAATTCCCAAAGCTAATTAAGCCCTTATCTAAAATCCATACAAAATGATGAGCAAATGATCCTAAAGAAATTTAAAAGGATAAATAAATATTAAATAAGATTTTACAAATTGGAATCACCACTATTGGATCTCTAAATAAAAAGATATGGATTTTATAAGATAAAGAAAGAAATATTAAATAAGGAATTATTTAAAGACCAAATTAAACCATGGCCCAATCCATTAAGCAAATGGAATGAATAGAATCCAAATCCAAATAAAATAAAATGATAAAGAATTTCCAAAATAAAATAAAATGGCATTCATCATTCTATCCCTATATTAATAAAGACAAATCTCTAATAAGAATAAATATATAAATCATGAGAAAATAGTATTTTGGAATTTACCCAAGAGGAATAAAAGTTGTTTAATCCAACTTAATTAAGATTAAAGAAATCTTCCAAATAAAATTTAAGGAATTAAAACTATATTTAATTCCATTGGAATTAAAACAAATACCCAATTCAAATGATTTATGAATCATATTATAGTTATTCCAAATAATTCAAAGTGAACTATTTTGACATCCTTATAATTGAATAAGAACCTACTGAAAAGATTTGGAAGAATTTAGAAATTTAAATGGTGTTTGAAATTATTATTAAATCTTATTTTATTTAAAACTAGAGCCTTTTTGAATAATTAAAAAGACCCCAAAAAGAATAATTTTTTATTCCAAAATTTACTTCAGATTATATTACTAATCAATATTTAAATCTACACAAAATTTGGTAAGATTTTGAATTCAAATGAATGCTTGAATTGGTTGTTCAAAATCCAAACAGAATAAAGAAAAATAAAAAGAAACAGAATAAAAAAAATGATTTGGAAGCAGCCCAACCCAACCTGGCCCACTAAGCCCAACAGCCCACCTCCTCTTTCCCCTCCCGAAGCGTTTTCCTCACCCGCATTTGAACCCACGAAGCCGCTGACAGATGGACCCCATCGCACCCCTTCCCTGTCTCGCTGCCAGACGACCCCACGCCCACGTCACCATCTTCAACCCCGCGTCGACCTTGCCCCTCATTCCTCCCTGACCATTTCTGCTGTTGAAGCCTCGAGTAAATTCGCCATAACGCTATGATGAATCCGCTCTGCAACCGCGCCTTCTTAATCACCAACCTTCCCTCTCTCGTTCCCCTTTGTCACCCCATTCTAGCACGGCCCAGTCAGAATTTCGCCGACATCGCCATCGCCCGACGACCTTCCCAGATAATTCCGGCGGTTGACCGCCGCCTCTTCGAGCACGCGAGCATCTTCCCCAGACTCTGGCGCATACTCCAGTGCCTCCAGCTCCCTCTCGCTTGTCCCACAGCCTCGCCTCCGTCTACGTCTGAGCGCCACCGAAGAAGCCCGCAACTCGGGCGAGCACTACTGGTGAGTCTAGACCGCCCCTTTACCCCCTCTTGGATACTCACAAGATCGCGATTTCCATATGAACCTAACGGTGCCCTTTATTTGCCTTAGCACACTGTGTATCGTCGCCCCCGTCGATGTCTGACCGCACCTGAGGCCCAGCTCAACTCCGGTGAGCGATTAAGGACAATCTCGTGCGCCCCTTCACCAGCCAGTACCACCTTGAGCTTCCCCACGCCACGGCAAACCTGGTGAGCCATACCTCTCTCTCGTTCGCTTCTTGCAACCGCCGCGACGCCGTAGCGAGACACGCCACCGCCACCTGCCGCCGCTAGCGCCGCCCTCCTCTGGTCAGTCGCACAGTAGCCATTCGATTTAAATCCAACGAGTGCGATAGATTCACTTAACTGAAAGGGTACGCTAGTTCTGAACCGTGCGATATGACTACATCAACCACGTTCTGTTGAACGTTCCGCTGTGCGAATCTTCAAGGGTATGAAGATCTATCTATCCCCCCTCGTTGTTTGCATCTCCTAGATTAGATCTTGGATTTCCCATTCGCATCCGTAGAATTTTTTTTGATTTACTATGCTGCGAAACCCTTCAGTGGTATCAGAGCTAGATCTATGCGTAGATGTGTTTCACGAGTAGAACACAACATGCTTGTTGCGGGCGTTGATGTTTTCTGTTGCAAGCCTCTTGTTTGTGTACTTCTTATGAGGCGGGATAGTGAGATCGAAGCGGTCCAGGCCAATTTTACGCGACCTCGTTTGCGAGACCGGCTCCGCACTTGACGTGTGGCTTGTTCCACACATGCGGCTGGTGGATGCCAGTTTCTCTCACTATAGTTGTCATGGGATTTACACCGGATGTTGGCAACCATAATATCACCGTTGTGGCTTTCCGTAGGTAAGAATCGTTCTTAGCTTGTTACTCCCATAAGCCACGTAAAAACATGCAACAACAAAGTAGAGGCGTCTAACTTGTTTTTGCAGGGAGTGTTTTGTGATATGGTATGGCCCAAGATGTGATGTGTATGTTGTATGCAATGATCATGTTTTGTAATGTTTCACGACTTGCATGTCGATGAGTACACAACCGGCAGGAGCCATATGGTTGTCTTTATAATTGTGTATGACCTGTGTGCCAACTTCTTATACGCCATGTAATAACTTTGCTTTATCGCTAAGTAGTTAGCAATATTTGTAGTTGCTATTCGTGGTGGAGGCAATCATGGTGGAGTGATGGAGATCATGCTGGCACGCACAAGATGGAGATCATTGCGCGGAGATTGGTTATACCATATCACATAAAATTATATGCATGTGATGTTTATTCTTTTATGTATCTTATTATGCTTAGATCACGACGGTAGCATTATAAGATGATTCCTCACTTAAAGATCAAGATAAAACTGTGTTCTCCCCATGTATGCACCGTTGCGAAAGTTCGTCGTGTTCAAGCATCACGTGATGATCGGATGCTATAAACTCTACGTTCACATACAACGGGTGCAAGCCAGTTTTGCACACGCGAAAATACTTGGGTTTGACTTGACGAGCCTAGCATGTACAGACATGGCCTCGGAACACACGAACCGAAAGGTTAAGCATGAGCCATATGAATGATATGATCGACACTTTGTTGTACACCATTGAAACCACATCTCTTCTCGTGAAGATCGGATTAGGTGTGGTGAATTTGGATCATGTTGACTAAACAACTTGAGGGATGTTGAATTTAGTGGGAGTTCATCTAGTAATTTGATTAAGTTGAACTAGTTATCATGAACATAGTCTAAATTGTACTTGCAAATTTTGTAGATCAAATGGCTAAGTCCAACTTCAACTTCAACGTTTTTGCTGAGAAAGAAAAGCTTAAGAACAATGGGTCTAACTTCACCAACTGGTTCCGCAATCTGAGAATCATTCTCTCTAGCGGACAAAAGGACTATGTCGTTGAGAAAGCGCTAGGTGACGCCCCTGCTGTAGATGCGCCAGCGGATGAGAAAGCTGTTTACCAGTCGCGCAAGGATGATTATGGTGTGATTAAGAGCACCATGTTGTTTGCTATGGAATCGGACCTTCAAAACCGTTTTGAGGAGTTCCCCGGGCCCTTTGAGATTCTTGAGGAACTGAAAACTAATTTTCAGACTCAGGCCCATTTTGAGAGATATGAGATCTCTGAGAAATTCTTTAACTGCAAGATGGAGGAAGGGAGTTCCGTTAGTGAGAACGCCATTAAGATGTCGGGCTACACTCAACGCCTTGAGCAACTGGACTGCAAGATTCCAGAGGAGCTCAAGATTGAAAGAGTTCTGCAATCACTCCCTCCTAGCTACAAAGGTTTTGTAGTTACTCATAATCAGATTGGTTCCACTGATACGATCACCGAGCTCTTCGCTAAGATGAAAGCTGCGGAGGTGGACATTAAGAAAGATAATCATGTGTTGATGGTCAACAAGCCCCCCAGCTTTAAGAAAGGTAAGGGTGCAAAGAAGCCCTTCAAGAAGGGCAGCGGCAAGCGCGTTGCCCCTGCAGAGAAGAAGCTCAAGTATGGACCTAAGCCGAACACTGAGTGCTTCTATTGCAAGGACAAGGGTCACTGGAAGCGCAACTGTTCGAAGTACTTAGCGGACAAGAAGGCTGGCACCATCAAAGGTATATTTGATATACATGTTATTGATGTTTTCCTTACTAGCCCTCGTTGTAGTACCTGGGTATTTGATACTGGTTCAATTGCTAATATTTGTAACTCGAAACAGGAGCTACAGAATAGACGGCGGCTAGCAAGGGATGAGGTGACGATGCGCGTTGGCAACAGATCAAGAGTTGATGTGATGGCCGTCGGCACGCTCTCCTTAGTTTTACCTTCGGGATTAGTTTTAAACCTAAATAAATGTTATTATGTGTCTGCGTTGAGCATGAACATCATATCTGGATCGTGTTTATTGCAAGACGGTTATTCATTTAAATCGGAGAATAATGGTTGTTCTATTTATATGAGTAACATCTTTTATGGTCATGCACCTACTATGAATGGTTTATTTCTTCTGAATCTCGAAAGCAATGAAACACACATCCATAACATTGAGGCTAAGAGATGCAAAGTAGATAGTGATAATTCTACTTATTTGTGGCACTGTCGTCTAGGTCATATTGGTGTAAAACGCATGAAGAAACTCCATTCTGATGGACTTTTGGAGTCTCTTGATTTTGAATCATTTGACACATGTGAACCATGCCTCATGGGCAAGATGATCAAAACCCCGTTCTCCGGAATAATGGAGCGAGCAACGGACTTGTTGGAATCATACATACCGATGTATGCGGACCAATAAGTGTTTCTACGCGCGGTGGTTATCGCTATTTTCTTACTTTTACTGATGACTTAAGTAGATATGGGTATATCTATTTAATGAAACATAAATCTGAAACATTTGAAAAGTTCAAAGAATTTCAGAACGAAGTGGAAAACCATCATAACAGAAAAATTAAATTTTTGCGATCCGATCGTGGAGGTGAATATTTGAGTTATGATTTTCTCACGCATCTTAAAGCAAGCGAAATCATTTCGCAACTCACGCCACCCGGAACACCACAACACAATGGTGTGTCTGAACGACGAAATCGAACTCTATTAGATATGGTGCGATCAATGATGTCTCTTACAGATTTGCCGTTATCATTTTGGGGTTGTGCATTAGAAACCGCTGCATTCACTTTAAATAGGGCACCATCTAAATCCGTTGAGACGACACCGTATGAACTATGGTTTGGTGCTAAACCTAAGTTGTCGTTTCTTAAAGTTTGGGGATGCGAAGCTTACATCAAGAAGTTGATGCCAGACAAGCTCGAACCCAAAGCGGAGAAATGCGTCTTCATAGGATACCCTAAGGAAACTATTGGGTATACCTTCTATCAGAGATCCGAAGGCAAAGTGTTTGTCACAAAGAACGGATCCTTTCTTGAGAAGGAGTTTCTCTCGAAAGAAGTGAGTGGGAGGAAAGTAGAGCTAGACGAGGTTATTGAACCTTCTCTTGAGTTGGAGAGTAGCGCAGCACCTGAAATTGTTCCAATGCCGTCTGCACCAGCAATAGAGGAAGCTAATGACAAGGATCATGAAGCTTCAAACGATGCTACTACTGAACGTCGCAGGTTGACAAGGTCGCGTGCCCCTCCTGAGTGGTACGGCAACCCTGTTTTAACTGTCTTGTTAGTAGACAACAGTGAACCTGCGAACTATGACGAAGCAATGATGAGCCCAGACTCTGAGAAATGGCTAGAGGCCATGAAATCCGAATTGGGATCCATGAGCGAAAACCAAGTATGGACTTTGGTGGACCCTCCTAGCGACCGAAAGGCCGTTGAGTGCAAATGGATTTTTAAGAAGAAAATGGAAGCGGATGGTAATGTTACTGTCTATAAAGCACGGCTTGTCGCGAAAGGTTTTCAACAAGTTCAAGGTGTTGACTATGATGAGACTTTCTCTCCCGTAGCGATGTTTAAGTCCATTCAGATATTATTAGCAATTGCTGCATTTCATGACTATGAAATATGTCAGATGGATGTCAAGACTGCGTTCCTAAATGGCAACATTGATGAAGAGTTGTATATGATGCAACCCGAAGGTTTTGTCGATCCTAAGGATGCTGATAAGGTGTGCAAACCTCAGCGTTCCATTTATGGACTGAAGCAAGCATCTTGGAGTTGGAACCTTCGTTTTGATCAAGTGATCAAGAGCTTTGGATTTGTTCCAAATTGCTACGAAGCTTGTATCTACAAGAAAGTGAGTGGGAGCGCAGTGACATTTCTAGTACTATATGTGGATGCCATATTGATTATTGG
Organism: Avena insularis; assembly: GCA_023614405.1. Lineage (NCBI taxonomy): Eukaryota > Viridiplantae > Streptophyta > Magnoliopsida > Poales > Poaceae > Avena > Avena insularis. Next base: position 202,623,259 of record CM042685.1, read on the forward strand.
AAATGACATTGACATGCTTAACGACGTGAAGAGTTATTTGAACAAATGTTTTTCAATGAAAGACCTAGGGGAAGCTGCTTATATATTAGGCATCAAAATCTATAGAGATAGACAAAGACGCCTGATAGCTTTAAGACAAAGTACATACCTAGACAAAGTTCTAAAAAGGTTCAGAATGGATAAAGCAAAGAAAGGTTCAGTGCCTATGTTGTCAGGTAAGATATTGAGCAGGCTCAAAGGTCCACTACTAGAACGATAGAGAAGCTGTGAGCAAAGTGCCTTATGCCTCGACCATAGGATCTATCATGTATGCCATGCTATGTACTAGACCGGATGTGTCCAATGCTCTTAGTTTGACAAGCAGATACCAAAGCGATCCAGGAGTGGAACACTGGACAGCCGTGAAGAACATCCTAAAGTATTTAAATAGGACTAAATAAATGTTCTTAGTCTATGGAGGTGATGAACAACTCGTCGTAAAAGGTTACATCGATGCTAGTTTCGACACCGACAAGGATGATTCTAAATCTCAGACAGGATACGTTTATATTTTGAATGGAGGAGCTGTGAGCTAGAGAAGCTGCAAGAAAAGCGTGATCGCGGGATCTACAGTAGAAGCGGAATACATGGCTGCTGCAGAAGCGTCAAGTGAAGGAGTTTGGATCAGGAACTTCATCACTGAGCTTGGTGTGGTTCCAAGTGCCTTGGACCCACTCGAGATATTGTGTGACAACACTGGCGCCATAGCACTGGATAAGGAACCAAGATATCATCCAAAGACCAAGCATATCAACCGCAAGTTTCATATAATTCGAGATTATATAACAGATGGAGATCTGAAGATTAGCAAAGTACATGCGGATCTGAATGTCGCAGATCCGTTAACTAAACCTCTTCCATGAGCAAAACATGATCAGCACCTTAGTGCCATGGGTGTTAGATTGTTGCCAGATGTAAACTAGATTATTGACTCTAGTGCAAGTGGGAGACTGTTGGAATTATTCCCTAGAGGCAATAATAAAGATGTTATTATTATAATTCTTGTTCATGATAAAGTTTATATTCCATGCTAGAATTGTATTAAGCGGAAACTTTGATACTTGTGTGGTTTATGAACAACGCCGTGTCCCTAGTACGCCTCTATGGACTAGCTCATTGATTAATGATGGTTAAGGTTTCCTAACCATAGACATGAGTTGTCGATTAATAATGAGATCATATCATTGGGAGAATGATATGATGGATGTAATTCCAAATCAAGCGAGCAATTAGATCGTGTCATCGTGTTCATCTTTTGAGCTTTTTCTTATGTCAAATATTGTATTCCTTAGACCATGAGATAATGCAACTCCCTGGTATCGTAAGAAAGCTTTGAGTTCATCAAGCGTCATCCTATGAGAGGGTGATCATAAAGGTGTCTCTCAGGTGATCGGAAAGTACCTGTTGGGTTGTATGTATCGAGATGGGATTTGTCCCTCCCAAGTCGGAGAGATATACTTCGGGCCCACTCGGTAATCGATATCAACACCGCTTCCAAGAACGTGGTTAAGGGGTTAATCACAAAGTGATATCGGATTACGGAACAAGTAAAGTACTTGCTGTGAACAAGTAAAGTACTTGCTGATACCGATGATCGAATCTCGGGCAAGTAAAATATCACGCAACGAAGGGAATATATATATGGGATTAATTGAATCCTGGCATTGTGGTTCATCCGTTATGATCATTGTTGAATATGTGGGAGTCAATATGGGTTTTCAGACCCCGCTGTTGATTATTGATAGACGATCATGTCTGCATATTCTCGAACCCGTAGGGTCACACACTTAACGTGTCTTGACGCTAGGATAGAATGGATAATTGGTTTATGAGTTTTTTTCGGAGTCTCGGATGAGATCCAGGACGTCACGAGAGGTTCCGGAATGGTCCGGAGAATAAGATTCATATAAGGGAAAGCAGTTTTTGGATTTCGGAATTGTTTCGGATTGTTCGGTATTGTACCGGAAGGTTCTAGAACCTTCCGGAGTGGGACCAACGTGGCCCCACTTGTCGGGAGGGGGCGTGGGACTACGAGGGAGTGCCCTGGCCGCATTGGGCCAGGGGAACAAGGCCCCATAGGCCCAGCCGGCCAAGCCCTAGGGGAAACCCTAGGGAGAGCTTCTAGAAGGGGGGGGGGAAACTTGCCCCCCACTCCACCCCATGTGGCTGCCGGCCCTAGGGTTTGGAGGGGGGCAAGGGGCAGCCGGCCAGCCCTCTATATAAAGAGGGCAGGGGCGCACCCTCCACCCACACCTCCTCAACCCTAGCCGCCTACTTGCTGCCCTCCTCTCTCTCTCTCTCTCTCTCTCTCTCTCTCCCGACTGCGCGTAGGCGAAGACCTGCCGCAGAAACTCTCCACCTTTGCACCACGCCGTCGTGTTGTAGATCCAATCTATCTCTCCACCCCAATTTCTGGACCGACGAAGGAGGAGACGTCGAGGTGCCGTACGTGTGCATATCTCGGAGGCATCGCCACTTGCGGTGTTGGATCGGATCGGATCGCGCGGAGGAGAAGCTAGTACGACTACATCAACCACGTTCTGTTGAACGTTCTGCTGTGCGAATCTTAAAGGGTATGAAGATCTCATATATCCCCCTCGTTGTTTTCATCTCCTAGATTAGATCTTGGCTTTCCCGTTTGCATCCGTAGATTTTTTTTTGATTTACTATGATGCGAAACCCTTCACATTTGCTATAAGCTTTCTGATACATAGTAACCTAATTCCTTCGACCATGAGACCATGCTAATCACCATCACCGGAAGGATGCTTTGATGACATAAAACACCACACCATAATTGGGTGGCTATAAAGGTGGCATTGAGTGTTCGGAAAGTATGTTTTGAGGCACATGGATCAAGAGTGGGATTTGTCCATCCATATGACGGATAGATATACTCTAGGCCCTCTCGGTGAAATGTCATCCAATTAGCTTGTAAGCATGTAACTAGCTCACAAGGGATCACATATCACGGGAACGAGAAAAGAGTACTTATCCGTAACGAGGTTGAACTAGGTATGAAGAGATACCGACGATCAAACCTCGGATAAGTAAACTATCACGAGACAACGGGAAATTGGTATCGTATGTAAGTGGTTCATTCGATCACAAAGTAATCGTAGAAATATGTGGGAGCCATATGAATTTCTAGATTCCTCTATTGGTTATTAATAGGAGAAGTGTCTCGGTCATGTCCGCATAATTCACGAACCATAGGGAGACACACTTAAGGGTTCGATGTTGTTTATTGATATGGAATTTAAGTAGGGAAACCGAATGTTGTTCGGAGTCTCGGATAGGATCCGGGATATCACAAGGAGATCCGGAATGATCCTGAGAATAAGATTCATATAAGGAAAGTCCGATTCCGGAGTTTGGAAATGATTTCGATGTTTTCATCGGAGAGGTTCTAGAAGGTTTTAGAAGGTTCACCGGAATGGAAGGGGAATGGTCCATGAATGTTTCATGGTTAAGTGGAATGATTGGATCATGTCCAATGTCACTTTGGTTGGGCATTTGCGAGATAGAAATAAAGCTCTAAATTGAAAGTCCAAAGGGTGGTTTGAAAAGTCAAACTGGAACAATAGTCTCCTAGTGGAAGAAGGAAAGAGTCCTTCCTTCTATCCAACTTGGGTTTGGGTATGGATTCAAACTCCCCTCTCCCAAGCCTCCCTCCCTCTCATAAATAGAGGGGGAGGGCTGCCCCAAAGAGCACACAACGCCAAGCCCTCCCGACCGTGCGCCGCCGCTGCCAGCCGCCGCCGCGCCACCATCCTGCGCCACCGCCAGCCCGTCGCCATCTCGCTAGCCGCCGTCGACACCTCCTCCTCCTCTTCGGCCTTCTAAACCTAGATCGCTGGAAACCCTAGATGCACCATAACTCGCATAGGCTTATGAGAAGCCCTACGGGATCTTCCCTCTACTTCCGACACCACGCCGTCGTGCTGCCGGAATCGCGAGGGGAGAACTACAACCTCCGCTGCCTGCTGGAACAAGGGAGAGGAAGGTCTTCATCGAAAATTTAACGATGTGATCGATGTGAAGCGCTGGAACGCAGGTCGGAAGGATCATCTACGCGATCTTGAGATCGTCAAGTGTACGACTACATCACCCACGAGAATCTGCTCTCGTTAACCGCTTTGGAATCTTCAGGGTGAGTACTCTAATCGACTCGTTGCTACAATCTACTAGATAGATCTTGGCTTGTTTGTGTGCATGCGGTAGAATTTTTTTGTTTTCCATGCTACGAACCCCTACAGTGGTATCAGAGCGTGTCTATATGTAGATCTGTTGCACAAGTAGAACATAATGGTCATTGTGGGCGTTGATGCTTTTGTTGTTGATTGCTTCTTGTGTACTTTGCATCTTGCGGGATGGTGGGATGAAGCGGCCTGGGCTAACCTCACATGACATTGTTCATGAGACTTGCTCCACGCTTGACATGCAACTTGTATTGCATAAGTGGCTTTGCAGGTGTCTGTTTCTCCCAACATAGTGAAGATTCAATTTACAATGGGTAATTGACAATACTAGTATCAACATTGTGGTTCTTGTTCGTAAGTTAGAACGACACTATTGAAAGCCCCAAACCACGTAAAACATGCAACGAAAATTATAGGCGTCTAACTTTGTTTTGCAGGGGTGTGCTGTGATGTGATATGGCCATGATTGTGATTATATACGATGTATGCAATGTTCCTTATTGTAAGTTGGCAACCGGCAGGAGCCATATGGTTTTATTTTCATTCTATTAAGACTTGTGTGTCTATTATTCGAAGTAGTTGTAATAGTTGATGCTGGTGGACGACAACCATGGAGCGGCGCCATTGACTTTGACGCCATCTCGGTAATGATGGAGATCATGTTCGTGCTTGAAGATGGAGATCGGAAGCACAAGAAGAAAGGCCATATCATATCACAAATTATGAATTGTGTAGAGTTCGCAGCATAGAAAACAAAAAAATTCCTACGATGGGAACAACTATGTACCAAGATCTATCTACTAGATACAAGCAACGAGCAGATATACATCCGTAGATAACAAGACCGACAAAGCTTAACGAGTCCAAACTCGTGGTTGATGTAGACGATCTCTTGCCGATCTCAAGATCGAGAGGAAGTCCTAGCGCCGCAAAACAGCAGCGCATCCGTGCTCACACACACGTGCAAGACACCGAGCAACCTCCGCCTCCTCACTCCAGCGATGCAGCGGAAGCACAACTCTTTCTTGCCGAATATCCACCGGGATCATGTATCTCGCTAGTCCGAGACCATGGGTGATAAATTATTGAGGGGGAGAGAGATCCTTCACGAGGAGGTGTGTTTTGAGAGGATGAGAGGGGGGCCTTTTATAGGGAGATGGGGGCACCCCAACGGGCATGGCGCCAGCCATGGTGGCTGCCCCCACCTCTTCCACATTCATGTGGGTGGAGCTTCCACTCAAAATGAAAGAGCCTCCACTCAAAAATCCACTCACATGCATTAAATTTCCACCAAATTTAATGCAAGCTCTCATTTAAATAAAACTCTTTTATTTATTTATTCAGAATTTTGTTAATTACTTTAATTAACAAACATTCACATAAAACCCCTTGCTAGTATTCAATTTCACATGCAGAATCAGTTTCAGCAATTTCAACCAAAATAGTGTTGGTGTCTAGTGAAATAAATTCCTGCGCTTGTTATTCTTTCCGACATGAAACTTTTGCTCCAATTGGATGGCAGTGTCCCTTAAGTGTGCCACCCTACGGTTCGCGAATAATGCGGACATGATCGAGACCCTTCTCCGATCAATAATCAGAAGCGGGACCTGGAGATCCATACTGACTCCCACACATTCAACGATGACTTTCCTGTGATCGTCGGAACCTTTTACGCTAGTATCTTAATCCCTTTGTTTCACGATATATTACATGTCCGAGGTTCGATCATTGGTATCTCCATAACTAGTTTGATCTCGTTACCGACATGCACTCTTTTCTCGTTCCCGTGATATAACATTCTAGTGATCAAATCACTTGCTCGCAAGCTGATCAATGTGATATCACCGAGAGGGCCTAGAGCATATCTATCCGTCATCGGGATGAACAAATTCCACTCTCGATCCATGAGCCTCAACATAGCACTTTAGTAGTTCTGAAGCCATCTTTATAATCACCCAGTTACAGTGTGGCGTTTGATGTCATCAAGAAACTCTTCCGATGTTAGTGATTGACATGATCTCATGGTCTAAGGATTAGGTTCACTTCGTAAGTTGTTATAGCAATATAAACTCAATGACTTTGATTGTAATGTTATACTTCGGATGAATTTCCATCACATCATCACACTAATGTTGTGACCTTGTTATTAACAACTGTAAGATCCCAACGTTATAAAGGTAAGGATCCCTGTGATTACAATGCTAGTCCCTGGATCAATTGCTAGCATCCATAGTTTAAGATGAAGTACACAGAAACAAAGGTCATTATTACAACGTCGTTCCAGAGATAACATAGTACTTTACAACTCCATAGCCATAGGCTAGTACAAGAGTTCAACTTAACAATATAAATTAGAAGTCTTCATATCTTGTGCCATAGGCAAGCATGTTGAGTGTAGACTCATAACCCCTAATCATCATCAAAGTAACCTGCAACATCACAAGTTACAGCCACAGTGGGTCAATACATTGGAATAGTATTGGCAAGTGATACTACATGAATATTAACATATAGTTACTACATGAATTTTGCTAAGTGTAGCTTAGGCTTGCTTTGCTCAAAATAGGTTTTACCTATCAGTTGAAAACACTAAGTTTTTCTTTGACAAAACTTTCCCAAGGAACCACCAATAGAAATTGGTGAACCTTCACCCTTGTTCAACCTCAAGTTTTACTTAGAAAATTGGGATGAGGAGATTCTTGATAGCTTCCATGTCTTGATGCTCAAGTTGTCCATTACCGGGGACACGGCTAAGTACTTAGTTTCTTCCATCTGCAGAGGTTGTGCATTTTCCCCACAAGTCTTGATTTTCCCCAAGACAAGACCTTTCAGAAGCCTTCCCTTAGACCAAATGGACGCGTTCCAACCTATCATCCCACTACCACCAACTGTACAAATGGCTAAGTTATTGCAACCTATATGATCCAGGCAGAGCCCATAATGCCATGTGGCTGCACTAGAAGCTTCTTAACATTTGGCATCTCAAATCCCTTTGTTCCCGGGTGGAATTCCACTAATGAGATACACAGGGTAAACCATAGAAATGGGCCTTGTGTAACCACTCAACACAAACCATTCTTTCCATTCCACCCAAGTGATTTATTCACTTAGTTGTTTCATTAAGCAAAACATAAGTCAAAGACTTAGAAATATTTTCCATAGCATGTATATATATTCCACCCTTGGTTGATACTACCTAGGCTAAGCATGTTATAGCAAGTATCTTAACTTAGAGAAAACACTAACAATTCTACAACTACTAGGATTTCCCAAGCATAGCATATAGATACTTAGCAAAATATTCATGCAAGCCCATTATAAAATATTTCTAATGCATAGTCAAAATATTGGGACAAAAATATGAAGCACCACTTGCCTTGATAGTTGGGGGAGTAGCAAAAATCTTCACAACCACAATCACTATTAGCACCAAAATCTACACATAAAATGATAGCACCAAATTCACATATCAAAATATACAAGCAAAAATATATGAATGCATGCAAATGCCATGTGATGATTTTTCTAAATCAAACAAGACAAGTGAAAACAGTACTGGATCATAAACAAAACAGTTATACACTAAATAAAATTGATTTGGCCCTTAGAACATTTTCCATATAATTTTTATATACAAAATAGGCTTAGAAATGTCTCTGCAAAAAACAACCCATTTTACAGATTCAATTTATTAAACAAAGTGCATAACTGGATAGAATTCTTTCTCCTGATACAAATGATATAAAATTTGCAAAATTTGAACGTGTGGATCAAAAGTTATGAATTTTGCAAGTTTGAACAACGAATAGATCTAATTTCATATTTTAAATTTAAAACACAGACACACGGCGTGTTCTGATTGGCTCGTACCGGTTCGGCGGGATCGATCAACGTGGGCCGCATGATCTAAATGAAATCGCACAGGCCAGATCTATTCGTACCCCTTCGTTAAGTGATCTAATCCTACGCGCTAGATCTAGATCCAACGGCTATCGAGCATGCGACCACGGACGACCGGCGCTAGCAACGGCGGCGCGACGGCGACGGACTGTCAGCGGTGTTCCGGGGCTACGGAGGGGGCTGGGGTTGGTAGATATGCTTACCAGACTCGCGAGGTCGCGCTGATGCTCAACGACTCGCTGGTGTGGACGGGGGTGTGCTGTGTTGGCTGGAGAAGCTCGTCGGAAAGCTTGCAGACATCGGGTGCACGGTGACGGAGACGACGGTGATGCTCTGGAGTGCCCTAGGACAAACCATTTCTATCAGGAGGTGCGCAAAGTCATGGCGAACACGACAGGGTCAAAGATGTAGGGGTTCGTAGCATGGAAAACAAAAATTTTCTATCGCATACAAACAAACAAGCCAAGATCTATCTACTAGATTGCAGCAACGAGTCGATGGAATAACTCACCCTCGAAGATTCCAAAGTGTTTAACGAGAGCAGATTCTCGTGGGTGATGTAGTCGTACTCTTTCCGATCTCAAGATCGCGTAGACGATCCTTCCAGCGCCACGTTCCAGCAGCGCTCCCGCAGTCGGTCACACGTTCGGTACTCGACGAAGACCTTCCTCTCCCTTGTTCCAGCAGGCAGCGGAGGTTGTAGCACTCTCCTCGCGATTCCGGCAGCACAACGGCGTGGTACCGGAGGTAGAGGGGAAATCCCGCAGGGCTTCGCCTTAAGCCGGTGCGAGTATGGTGGAGCTTATGAGAGAGGCTATTAGTGGTCTAGTAATTAGACACACCAATTAGAGGGCTCTAAACCAATTAGAAGGCTCTAAACCGAATAGCTCTAAACCGGGGTCTAGATCTAGGGTTTAGTTTAGAGGATAGGAAACTTGTGTGTCTAGGAGGGGAGCCCTGCCCCTCCTTATATAGGTTGGAGGGCTGGCCGGCCAAGGGGAGGAGTTCCTCCCCAACTCGGCCTAGGGAGGTGCGCCGGCCAAGGGGAGGAACCCTCCTCCAACTCGGCCTCCACCTCTCCTCCTCTTTTCCCACTTCCCAAAACTGCCGTTTGACTTTCAAACTAGCCGTTTGACTTTTCAATTTAGGATTTAAATAAATCCTTTATTTGGGACAGCAAGAATACTTAGTACATGATGCAATCATTCCAATATGTAATGACACACTCATGTACCCTTCCCCCTCCGGAGTGCCGGACATTCCGGGACCTTCTAGAATGTTCCCGATGAAAACACCGGAATCATTCCGCTACTCCGAAACGGGACTTTCCTTATATGAATCTTATTCTCCGGACCATTCCGGATCACCTCGTGATATCCCGGATCCCATCCGAGACTCCGAACAACATTCGGTCTCTTTCTCATAATACCATAACTACTCAAACAACGTCGAATCCTTAAGTGTGTCTCCCTACGGTTCGTGAATTATGCGGACATGATCGAGACACTTCTCCGAACAATAACCAATAGAGGAATCTGGAAATTCATATGGCTCCCACATATTTCTACGATTACTTTGCGATCGAATGAACCACTTACATACGATACCAATTTCCCTTTGTCTCACGATATGTTACTTATCCGAGGTTATGATCGTCGGTATCTCTGCATACCTAGTTCATCCTCGTTACTGATAAGTACTCTTTTCTCGTTCCCGTGATATGTGATCCCTTGTGACCAAGTCACATGCTTGCAAGCTAATTGGATGACATTTCACCGAGAGGGCCCAGAGAATATCTATCCGTCATGTGGATGGACAAATCCCACTCTTGATCCATGTGTTTCAACCAATACTTTCCGAACACTCAATGCCACCTTTATAGCCACCCTGTTACGGTGTGGTGTTTGATGACATCAAAGCATCCATCCAGTAAAGGCAATATGCATGATCTCATGGTCGAAGGAATTAGGTTACTATGTATCAGAAAGCATATAGCAATTGAACTATTGAAATGACTTGATCTTTATGCTACGCTTGTCTATAGGAGTATGTCCACCATATCATTCTCCTAACGATATGATCTTGTTGTTGATAACATCTCAATGTTCATGACAAAGAAACCACATCATCAATCAACCAACAAGCTAGTGAAGTATAGAGGCTATACTAGGGACTTCAAATTAGGTTTACAAATCACACAAGTATTAATGGTTTCCTTGTTAATACTATTATAGCATGAATGTAAATATTTATCATAAACACAAAGATATATAATAATAACTATATTTATTATTACCTCTAGGGCATATCTCCAACAGTCTCCCACTTGCACTAGAGTCATCTAATCTAGATTACATGGTAATATACCGAACACCCATGGCAGTTTGGTGTTGGTCATGTTTTGCCCTCGGGAGAGGTTTAGTCAACGGATCCGCCACATTCAGATCTGTACTTTGCAAATCTTTATATCCCCATCCTGGATATGTTCTCGAATAGCGTAGCTTGATATGCTTCAGCTTCTTGTGTGACCTTGGTTCTTGCGCATTGGCTATGGCGCCCATGTTATCACAAGAGATAGACATTGGGTCCAGCACTTGGAACCACACCCAGCAGTAATGAACTCTTTCATCCATATCGCTTCTTGTGAAGCCTCTGAAGCAGCCATGTATTCCGATTCAGTTGAAGATCTCGCCACAACGCTTTGCTTCGCACTCCTCCAGCTAACTGCTGCACCATTCAAAATAAATACGTATCCAGATTGTGATTTAGAATCATCCGGATCGGTGTTCCAACTAGCATCGGTGTAACCATTAACAACGAGCTGTTCATCACCTCCATAAGAAAGAACCATATCCTTAGTTCTTCTCAAGTACTTAAGGATGTTTTGATCACGTCCAATGATCCACTCCTGGATCACTTTGATATCTGCTAGTTAGACTAACAGCATATGCGATGTCGGGTCTAGTACATAGCATGGCATACATTAGAGATCCTATGGCTGAGGCATAGGGAGTCTTACTCATCTTTTCTCTATCTTCTGCCGATGTCGGACTTTGAGTTTTACTCAAGGTCGTATTGGGCAACATGGGCAAGAACCCTTTCTTGCTATCTTCCATTCCAAACCTCTTTAGAACTTTGTCCAAATATGTACTTTGTGACAATGATATTTGGCGTTTCGATCTATCTCTATAAATCTTTATGCCTAATATGTAAGCTGCTTCGCCAAGATCCTTCATTGAAAAACTATTATTCAAATACTCTTTGACACTATTAAGAAGGTCTACATCATTCCCAATCAACAATATGTCATCCACATACAGTATTAAGAATGCTACAGAGCTCCCACTCACTTTCTTGTAAATACAAGCTTCTCCATAAGTTTGTATAAAACCAAAACTTTTGATTACCTTATCAAAACGTTGATTCCAACTTCGGGATGCTTGCTTCAATCCATAGATGGACCGTTGAAGCTTGCATACCTTGTTAGCATCTTTAGGATCGACAAAACCTTTGGGTTGCATCATATACAACTCTTCATCAATGTCTCCATTGAGGAATGCTGTTTTGACATCCATCTGCCATATCTCATAATCATAATATGCAGCGATTGCTAACATAATCCTCACAGACTTTAGCTTCGCTACCGGTGAGAAAGTCTCATCGTAGTCAACTCCTTGAATTTGTCGAAACCCTTTTGCGACAAGTCGAGCTTTATAGACAGTAACATTACCATCAGCATCTGTTTTCTTCTTGAAAATCCATTTGTTCTCGATAGCCTTCCGGCCATCCGGTAAGTCCACCAAAGTCCATACTTGGTTTTCGTACATGGATCCAATCTCGGATTTCATGGCTTCTTGCCATTTATTGGAATCTGGGCTCATCATCGCTTCCTCATATGTCTCGGGGTCATCGGTGTTGTCCACCAACATGACATTCATAACGGAATCATACCAATCTGGAGTGGTACGAGTTCTCGTTGACCTCCGAGGCTCTGTAGCAACTTCAACCGAAGTTTCATGATCACTATCATTAGCTTCGTCTCTTATTGGTGCAGGCACCACAGGAACTTCTTCCGGTGCTGCTCTACTCGCAATTTCGAGAGAAGGTTCGACAACCTCGTCGAGTTCTACTTTCCTTCGATTCTATTATTTCTAGAGATATTCATTCTCTAGAAAGGATCCATTCTTAGCAACGAAGATTTTGCCTTGGATCTATGATAGAAGGTATACCCAATAGTTTCCTTGGTATCCTATGAAGACGCATTTTCCTCTTTGGGTTCAAGCTTGTCGGCTGTAACTTCTTTAGGCTTCGCATCCCCAAACTTTAAGGAACGACAATTTAGGTTTCTTCCCAAACCATAATTCATACGGTGTCGTTTCAACGGATTTAGACGGTGCCCTATTTAAAGTGAATGCGGCTGTTTCTAATGCATAACCCCAAAATGATAGTGGTAAATCTGTAAGAGACATCATAGAACGAACCATATCTAAGAGAGTTCGATTCTGACGTTCGGACACACCATTACTGTTGTGGTGTTCGGCGGTGTCAAGCTGAAAGTATTCCACATTTCTTCAAATGCTCGCCAAACTCGTAACTTAGATATTCACCTCCACGATCAGAACGTAGAAATTTAATCTTCTTGTTACGTTGATTCTCTACTTCACTTTGAAACTCCTTAAACTTCTCGAAAGTTTCGGACTTATGTTTCATGAAATAGATATACCCATATCTACTCAAGTCATCCGTGAAGGTAAGAACATAACGATAACCACTGCGCGATGCTACACTCATTGGACCACACACATCGGTATGTATGATTTCCAGTAAGTCCGTAGCTCGCTCCATTATACCAGAAAATGGAGTCTTAGTCATTTTACCCATCAGACATGCTTCGCATCTTTCAAGTGATTCAAAATCAAGTGATTCAAGAAGTCCATCGGAATGGAGTTTCTTCATACGCTTCACTCCAATGTGACCAAGGCAGCGATTGCCACATATAGGTCGAGTTATCGCTTGATTTCAAACGTTTAGCTTCAATGTTATTAATATGTGTATTTCTACTATCGAGATTCAATATGAATAGACCATCTATCAAAGGTGCATGTGCATGAAACATGTTACTCATATAAATCGAACAACCATTATTCTCGGATTTAAACAAGTAACCGTCTCGCAATAAACAAGATCCTGATATAATGTTCATGCTCAACGCAGGCACCAAATAACAATTATTTAAGTATAAAACTAATCCCGATGTTAGATGAAGAGGTAGCATGCCAACCGCGATCACATCAACCTTTGATCCGTTTCCTACGCGCATCGTCACCTTGTTCTTCACTAGCCTCCGTTTATTTCGCAGCTCTGTTTGAGTTACAAATATGAGCAACCGAACCAGTATCAAATACCCAGGCACTACTACGAATACTAGTGAGATACACATCAATAACATGTATATCAGATATACCTTTCTTCTTGATGTTGCCGTTCTTCAAATCCGCCAAGTACTTTGGGCAATTCCGCTTCCAGTGACCTTCTCCCTTGCGGTAAAGCACTCAACATCAGGCTTAGGTCCAGCCTTGGTCTTCTTCGTCGGCGTGGTAACTTTCTTACCACCCTTCTTGAAGTGTCCCTTTTGCTTAGACTTGCCTTTCTTGAATTTGGTGGTCTTATTGACCATCAACACTTGGTGCTCTTTCTTGATCTCCACTTCTGCAGATTTTAACATAGCAAATAGTTCTGGCAACTCTTTGTTCATGTTCTGCATGTTGTAGTTCATCACAAAGTTCTTATAACTTGGTGGTAGTGATTGGAGGATGCGGTAAACCCCCAAAGTATTAGGAATCACTATACCCAAACTTTGAAGTTTATTTGCATGCCCAGACATCTTAAGCACATGCTCACTGACGGAGCTACCCTCTTCCATCTTGCAGTTAAAGAACTTTTCAGAAGCTTCATAACTTTCAATTGCCGCATGAGTCTCAAAGATTAATTTGAGATCCTCGACAATATCATATGGATCGACTCTTCAAATCTTTTTGAAGCTCGATTCTAAACCATACAAGATAGCACACTGAACTATGGAGTCTTGATTCTTAGAAGCGAGGTAAACATTCTTTACTTCATCGGTAGCATCACCGCAGTGGTCACCTAGCGGTGCATCCAGCACATAGGTCAAATTACCAGCTGTGAGGACAATCCTCAAATTGCGGAACCAATCCGCGAAGTTGCTTCCATTGTTTTTCAACTTTTCTTTCTCTAGGAACGCATTAAAATTGATGGTAGGGGCTGTCATTGATCTACAACATATTTGCAATATTTTAGACTAAGTTTATGACAAATTGAGTTCAAATTAATTAATGAAATTAAACTAGGTGAACTCCCACTCAAAACAACATCCCTCGCATTGTTTTAGTGATCACATTTAACCAAATCTACTACATCAACACCGATCATCACGAGAGCTGATATAGTTTTAATGGCGAACAATCATCATGTTCATCATATCTACTATATGATTCATGCTTTGCCTTTCGCGATCCGTGTTCCCGAGGCCATGTGCATACATGCTAGGCTCGTCAAGATCAAACCTTAGCTTCCGCATAAGCAAATCTGGCTTGCTTACGTTGTATTCACCCGCGGAATCAAAGACACCCGATCATCACGTGGTGCTTCGAAGCAGCAAGCTTTGGCAACGGTGCATACTAAGGGTGAACACTGTAGAACTTGAAATTTATGTGCATGAGGGATCATCTTATAATGCTACCGTCGTCTACTAAGCAATACAAGATGCATAAAGGATTAACATCACATGCAATTCATAATATGTGATATGATATGGCCTTTCTTCTTTGTGCTTCCGATCTCCATCTTCAAGCACGAACATGATCTCCATCATCACCGGCATAGCATCAAGGTCAATGACGCTTCTTCATGGTTGTCGTCCACCAGCTTCAACTATTACAACTATTTTGAATAGACACGCAGGTCTTAACAAAATTTAAAGACAACCATATGGCTCCTGCCGGTTGCCAACTTACAATAAGGAACATTGCATACATCAAATATAATCACAATCATGGCCATATCACATCACTGCACACCCCTGCAAAACAAAGTTAGACGCTTCTACTTTCTTTGCATGTTTTACGTGGTTTGGGGCTTTCCATAAGTGTCGTTCTAACTTACGAACAAGAACCACAACATTGATACTAGCATTGTTGATCACCCGTTGTAAATTGGATCTTTACTATGCTAGGAGAAACAGCACCATAAAGCCACTTATGCAAAACGAGTTGCATGTCAAGCGTGGAGCAAGTCTCATGAACGATGTCATGTAAGGTTAGCCCGGGCCGCTTCATCCCAACATACCGCAAGATGCAAAGTACACAAAAAGCAATCTACAATAAAAGCATCAACGCCCACAATGACCATTGTGTTCTACTCGTGCAACAGATCTACATATAGACACGGCTCTGATACCACTGTAGGGGTTCGTAGCATGGAAAACAAAAATTTTCTATCGCATACAAACAAACAAGCCAAGATCTATCTACTAGATTGCAGCAACGAGTCGATGGAATAACTCACCCTCGAAGATTCCAAAGTGTTTAACGAGAGCAGATTCTCGTGGGTGATGTAGTCGTACTCTTTCCGATCTCAAGATCGCGTGAGCGATCCTTCCGGCCAGCGTTCCCAGCGCTCCTCCTTGATCGGTCACACGTTCGATTTTCGACGACCTTCCTCTCCCTTGTTCCAAAGAGCAGCGGAGGTTGTAGCACTCTCCTCGCGATTCCGGCAGCTGGCAGCGTGGTCTGGGAGGTAGAGGGAAATCCCGGGCTTCGCCTTAAGCCGTGCAGTATGGTGGAGCTTATGAGAGAGGCTATTAGTGGTCTAGTAATTAGACACACCAATTAGAGGGCTCTAAACCAATTAGAAGGCTCTAAACCGAATAGCTCTAAACCGGGTCTAGATCTAGGGTTTAGTTTAGAGGATAGGAAACTTGTGTGTCTAGGAGGAGCCCTGCCTCCTTATATAGGTTGGAGGGCTGGCCGGCCAAGGGAGGAGTTCCTCCCAACTCGGCCAAGGGAGGAACCCTCCTCCTCGGCCTCCACCTCTCCTCCTCTTTTCCCACTTCCCAAAACCCGTTTGACTTTCAAACTAGCCGTTTGACTTTTCAATTTAGGATTTAAATAAATCCTTTATTTGGGACAGCAAGAATACTTAGTACATGATGCAATCATTCCAATATGTAATGACACACTCATGTACCCTTCCCTCCGAGCGCCGGACATTCCGGGACCTTCTAGAATGTTCCGATGAAAACACGGAATCATTCCGCTACTCAAACGGACTTTCCTTATATGAATCTTATTCTCCGGACCATTCCGGATCACCTCGTGATATCCGGATCCCATCCGAGACTCAACAACATTCGGTCTCTTTCTCATAATACCATAACTACTCAAACAACGTCGAATCCTTAAGTGTGTCTCCCTACGGTTCGTGAATTATGCGGACATGATCGAGACACTTCTCGAACAATAACCAATAGAGGAATCTGGAAATTCATATGGCTCTACATATTTCTCGATTACTTTGCGATCGAATGAACCACTTACATACGATACCAATTTCCCTTTGTCTCACGATATGTTACTTATCCGAGGTTATGATCGTCGGTATCTCCGCATACCTAGTTCATCCTCGTTCGATAAGTACTCTTTCTCGTTCCCGTGATATGTGATCCCTTGTGACCAAGTCACATGCTTGCAAGCTAATTGGATGACATTTCACCGAGAGGGCCCAGAGAATATCTATCCGTCATGTGGATGGACAAATCCCACTCTTGATCCATGTGTTTCAACCAATACTTTCCGAACACTCAATGCCACCTTTATAGCCACCCTGTTACGGTGTGGTGTTTGATGACATCAAAGCATCCATCCAGTAAAGGCAATATGCATGATCTCATGGTCGAAGGAATTAGGTTACTATGTATCAGAAAGCATATAGCAATTGAACTATTGAAATGACTTGATCTTTATGCTACGCTTGTCTATAGGAGTATGTCCACCATATCATTCTCCTAACGATATGATCTTGTTGTTGATAACATCTCAATGTTCATGACAAAGAAACCACATCATCAATCAACCAACAAGCTAGTGAAGTATAGAGGCTATACTAGGGACTTCAAATTAGGTTTACAAATCACACAAGTATTAATGGTTTCCTTGTTAATACTATTATAGCATGAATGTAAACATTTATCATAAACACAAAGATATATAATAATAACTATATTTATTATTACCTCTAGGGCATATCTCCAACAAAAGAGGGGACAAGGGGCGCTCGAAGGTTACCAGTATTTCTCGTCGGAGTTGAGCGGCGGCTCTATCATTTGCAGAGGTGGACGGAGGCGACGTCCTGGTGCATTACAGAATAAACGAATGGCATGAGATGATGCGCAGGAACTAGGCTTGCACACTCGCATGGACCATAGATGAAGGGGGGCGCTGTACTCACCGTAATGCATCGTCGGAGACGCTCGGTACTGCGGCGGTGCAAATGGGATTGCGGGCAGCCTGGTGGCGGAGAAGGGGCGCTGAGTGAGGGGAAAGATGCGGAGAGGAGAGGGGGTTAAATAGCTGGTTAGGGGCGAGGAGATTATGTGGCATTGATCGGCAATTAAGCCCGCTTCATTCGCGGCAGTGATGGTGGTAACGGCGGTGATGGCGGGGTCGGGGGGTGCGGGGTTTGGGGACGATGACTGCGTGGCATTTGGGTCCATCGGTCAGCGAGCGCGGGGTAGGTTTGCGTCGCGTGAGAGAGAGAGAGAGAGGAAAGGCCCGGGTGGGCTTGCTGGGCTGAGTCTGCTGTTGGGCCGAAAGGCTGGCGCAGGCCTTTTCTGTTTTCTTTAATCTTTTTCTATTTCTATTTTGATTGTCAGGAACCAAATTCAATTGAGTGTCAAATGAGTTTGAATTCAAACCACTTCTGGATTTTTGTAAAGTGAAACTAGTACACATTTGGCTACAGAACAAAGTTGTACACTTGGAAATACATTGGTACATTGGAATTTAAAAATAAACAATGCCTTTATCAATTGTTTAATAAAGTCATATGAATGGTTTAAATTCATACTTTGTTTTGAAAATTTTTTCCAAGCTTTGGAAAACATCAATCAACCATAGGATAAAATATATTTGGTTAAAAATAAATAATCTCATACTAGAGAGTAGCATTGGACCAATGCCTTTGCTTACATAAAATAATAGACATTCAAATGTTTCTGTTTTGAAATGACATTGAAAATGATCCTAAAAAGATTATGAATGCATGGATGATATGCAAACTTTGAAATCATGATTTTTGGGATGTTACATATCTAACCCCCTTAAGGTGAATCTCGCCCTCGAGATTCGGATTGGCTAGCAAATAGGTGAGGGTGGTCTTTCCGAAGGTCATATTTTCTTTCCCATGTTGCTTCTTCTTCGGAATGATGGTTCCACTGAACTTTGTCCGTGTAACCCTTTCTGCAGTCTCAAGAATTTTAATAGGTTTTTCCTCATAAGTGAGATCACTTTCCAATTGGACCTCCTCCAAAGGTATAGTATCCTTCAAATAAGTCTCTTCCATCTCTGGATGGCACTTCTTTAGCTGACTCACATGAAACACATTGTGAACGGCAGACAATGATTCTGGCAATTCAATCTCATAAGCTACTTCTCCTTTATGACTCAAAATCTTAATTGGTCCAACATATCTTGGGGCCAATTTTCCTTTGACTCCAAATCTCTTCACTCCACGAAGTGGTGACACTCTAAGATAAGCTCTATCACCCACTTCATAGGTGACTTCTCTACGCTTAGGATCTGCGTAGCTCTTTTGTCGGGACTGTGCTATCTTCAATCTGTCCTTTACTAGCTTGACTTTCTCTTCAGCCTCTTTGATTAGTTCTGGTCCGAACAAATTTCTTTCTCCCACACCATTCCATAGCAATGGGGTAGTACACTTTCTCCCATAGAGAAACTCAAACGGTGCCATCTCAATACTGGCTTGATAGCTGTTGTTATAAGAGAATTCTGCATAAGGCAGACTTTCATTCCAACTAGCTCCATAGTCTAGGGCACATGCCCTCAACATATCTTCTAGAATCTGGTTGGTCCTTTCTGTATGTCCATCAGTCTGGGGATGAAAAGCAGTACTGAATTCCAATCTCGTTCCCAATGATTCATGTAGTTGCCTCCAAAAATGTGAAGTGAATTGGGTTCCCCTATCAGACACAATACTCTTGGGTACTCCATGCAGACACAAAATCCTATTCATATAGATCTTGGCCAACTTAGAACTTGTATAGGTTGTCTTCACGGGTATGAAATGAGCCACTTTAGTGAGGCGATCCACTACTACCCAAATGGAATCATATCCTGACCTGGTCCTTGGCAATCCGGTGATGAAGTCCATGCCAATATTGTCCCACTTCCAATCAGTAATAGGTAGTGGTTGTAGCAACCCTGCTGGTTTCTGATGTTCCGCTTTTACTCTACTACATACATCACACAAAGCAATATGTTCAGTGATGTCTTTCTTGAGATTATTCCACCAAAATATTTCCTTCATATCCATGTACATTTTGGTGTTACCCGGATGAATGGAATATGGTGAGTTGTGTGCTTCCTGTAGAATCAGTTTCCGAAGCTCCGGATCTTGCGGAACACAGATACGTTTTCCATACCATAAAGTACCATGTTCGTCTTCATGGAATCCTTTGGCTTTTCCCTTGCCAATCTTTCCCTTAATCTCTTCGATTTCCTTGTCCGTCTTTTGGGCTTCCTTGATCTTGTCCAACAAGGTGTGTTGAACATCCAATGACATGAGATGTCCCTCAGGCACAATCTCCAATCTGAGGTCTCTAAATTGGGTACACAGATCATCTGGCAACTCTCCCTTAGTAAGGCCATTCACAAATACCTTACGGCTTAGCGCATCCTCTACAACATTTGCTTTACCGGGGTGGTATTGAAAACTCAAGTCATAGTATTTGATGAGTTCTAGCCATCTTCTTTGTCTCATGTTGATTTCTTTCTGAGTGAAGATGTACTTCAAACTTTTGTGATCTGTGAACACTTCACATCGCTTTCCCAAAAGATAATGTCTCCATGTTTTGAGTGCATGGACAACAGAGGATAACTCTAAATCATGAGCAGGATAATTTACCTCATGAGTTTTGAGTTGTCTCGAGGCATAAGCCACAACTTTCCCTTCTTGCATCAGAACTTCACCTAACCCATGATGAGATGCATCACAATAGACTTGGAAATCCTTCTCCAAATCAAGTATATAAGACCTGGTGTCATCACTAGTCTCTTCTTCAATTCTTGGAAACTGAGTTCACATCCTTCAGTCCAAGCAAATTTCTTGTCTTTCTTTAGTAACTCCGTCATTGGCTTAGCTACCTTGGAGAAATGCTTAATGAATCTTCTGTAGTATCCCGCCAAGCCAAGGAAACTACGAACCTCCTTCACTGACTTAGGAGATTCCCATTCAGTTACAGCTGACACTTTTGCGGGATCAACTTCTACACCGTCCCCTGATACAATGT
Source organism: Avena insularis (assembly GCA_023614405.1). Classification (NCBI taxonomy): domain Eukaryota; kingdom Viridiplantae; phylum Streptophyta; class Magnoliopsida; order Poales; family Poaceae; genus Avena; species Avena insularis. Next base: position 202,644,007 of record CM042685.1, read on the forward strand.
GTCCAAGAAATCCAACTTCATTCAACCAGAATTCACACTTGCTGAATTTGGCATACAACTTATGCTCTCTAAGCTTCTCAAGTATCAAACGCAAATGTCCTTCATGCTCTTCTTTGCTCTTGGAGTAGATCAAAATGTCATCGATGAAAACGACAACAAACTTGTCAAGGAACTCCATGAACACCTTGTTCATAATATTCATGAAGTAAGCTGGTGCATTGGTCAAACCAAATGGCATCACGGTGTACTCATACAATCCATACCTAGTGGTGAAAGCTGTCTTAGGTATGTCTTGTTCTCTTATCTTTAGCTGAAAATAACCTGACCAGAGATCAATCTTTGAGAACATGCAGGCTCCTTCTAACTGATCAAACAAGTCATTGATTCTGGGCAAAGGATATTTGTTCTTGATAGTCACCTCATTGAGTGAACGATAATCTATGCATAACCTTTGACTTCTATCTTTCTTTTCCACAAACAAGACTGGTGCTCCCCAAGATGAAGAACTTGGTTGAATAAATCCTTTCTGCAACTGTTCTCCAAGTTGTTTCTTGAGTTCTTTCAACTCATCAACTGGCATCTTGTAAGGTCTCTTTGCTATTGGTCCTGATCCTAGCAGCAAGTCAATCGGAAATTCCACATCTCTATCTGGTGGCATTCCCGGCAATTCTTCTAGAAACACATCCGGATATTCACTCATAATTGGCACACTGTCTATGCTAACCCCCTTAAGAGAATTTATGTCACATCCCAAGATTTTCCAAATCTTGTAATGTGACAAAAAAATAAAAATAAACAAAATAAACTTTTGTTGAAAATCAGGGTGAAAAGAAACTTTTGTTTCTAAAAGGAGACTTAAAATCCCATCTTGAACAAACTTTGGTGGAAGTTTGAATTCAACAAATCCAAATCAAGGGAAATGCATTCCTCAATGAATGTATCTGGAAATTTGAACACCTGGAAAATAAATCCAAAACCCTAAACCCTAATGGAAGGAAATCATTTTCCAAAGTATCTCCAAATCCATGGATTTGATCCATACCAAATTTGATCAACAAATAATCACAAAGGATCAAGAAAGACCTTAGAGATTGGTTTCACTTAGTTTGGAACCATGAGCAAAATCTTAGAAGTATAATAAGATAAGGAAATTGAAATTTCCAAAGCTAATAAAGCCCTTACCAAAAGCCCCTACCCTTTGGTGAACAAATAATCCTAAAGGGATTTATAAAGATAAAACATTTATCAAAGGAAAAATAAATTGTTTTGGAAATACAAATTTAGATCTTTTAATAAAAGACTTTGGTCTCAAATGAAAAGATAAGCCAAATTAATTTTGGCCAAACTTTTGAAATAAAATATTTTGTTTTGATAAAATGAGTAAAGGTTTATTTAAATAAAATAAAAGGATTTAAATATCCAATTTTATTTAAGTAAAAGCTTTTCCCATTTTAAAAACACCAAGTATTTTATTACTACTTTGAAATCTTTTATTAAAAGGTTTTGCTTTGATTAAAATGAGTAAAAGAATTATTTAAATAAAATAAAAGATTTAAATATCCAATTTTATTTAAGTAAAGGCTTTCCCATTTTAATTAAAACACCAAAACTTATTTATTTATTTAAATAAGTTTCCAAGTATTCTTTTATTTTTTTTAAATTAAACCTTCTGGTTTGGTTTTGAAAATAATTGGAATTCAAATGGAAATATTATTAAATAAATCAAACCCTAATAACTAAAGATCCATTTTATTTAATTATTAAATGGATCCTAAAAATAAATAAAAATAATATTTCATTTTGAGATTTGGATTATGTTGCCAAACAGAACCAAATTCAAATGAAAAGTTTGCTGTTTGAATTGTTTGAGTGTTGTTTGAATTTGTGTGAATATTTGTTTGAAATTCAAAACAGAAAAAGAATTAGAAAAGGAAAATAAGGCAGACAGGAAAAAAAAATAGTGGAAACAGGCCCAGCCCACTAAGCCAGTCCAGCCCAGTACTCCCTCCCCCGAAGAAATCTCTTCTCACTAAGAAATCTACCCACACAGAGATGACAACCGACCCACTTCCTCTCCCTCTCTCGCTGACAACAGACCCCACCTCCACTTATTCTTCCTCGAACCGTTTTTCTGTACCGCTTAGACAACCCACTGAGACACCGACTGGTGGACCCCTCCTTCCTTTCTTTTCCCACTGACCAGAGGACCCCACAGACAGCTGTTCATCGTCTTCAACCTCCTCAGCGACTCGTTCCTCCCCCCCGTTCTGCCGTTGATTGCTCCGACTTAATTCACCTTAACGCCGAGCCTTTACCTCGCCTTGATCATGCAGATGGAAACGCCTCCCTCTCCTCTATAAATCCCTCTCGACACCTCGCTCAGACGCCTCCAGACCTAATTTTCTCTCAGGCCGCCGCAGCTCACCACCGCCTCCGAGCAATTCCGCTAAACCAGACCTCCCTTACCTCGACGACCTAGCACCCTTACTCCACGATCCAGACGCATCCTCCTGTACAACCATTCATCCGCTGGTGCCCTAGAACCTCGACTCGTTGTCGACAAAGTGAGCGCCACCGTCATCTTCAGCTCCGCGAGCCCACGGTAGATTCCGGTCGCCTCTTCTCCTCGTTCACGCACACCTCCGTGACCTCCTGCGTCTAACCCAACCTTCGGTTGTTCTTCTCGTGATCTGTAGCGACGACTCCGACGAGCTCTAAACGCCAGCGTGTCTGCTTCCTCTCCGGCGAAGCCCACAGGTAGAATCCGTCCGCCCCGCACCCTCTCGATCATGCACACACCTCTGTTGTGTCTTGGCGCATCTGACCGTGCTTTTCGTTTGCCTTGAGTTGATTCACAAAGCGCCAACGACGACCACCGAGAACCCCCGCCGCAGCAACTCCGGCGAGCAATCAAGCTCACCCTAGTGCGCCGCCACCAACACCTCCCGAGCATCGCCGTAACCTCCCGAGCCTGGTGAGCATCTCCTCTCTCCCTCGCTTCAGACGCCGCTGCACCGCATCGACCGACGACTCCGCCGCCGTTAGCCACCGCAGCGCCGCCAGTGGATGGTCTGAGTGATTGCAGCCGTTCGATCTAGATCCATCGGATACGATAGAACCACTTACACGCGAATAGGTACGCTCTCTGGACCGCACGATTAGATTAGATCCAACGCTCCACAGCCACGATCCGGCCGAACCGGTATCGACCAATGATATCACGCCGCGTGTCACCTATCTGTTTAAAACAGAATTAGAAAACAGAAACTTTTGCAAAACTTCAAACCCTTGTATCTTTTGATCCACACGTCCAAATTTTACAAATTTGATGTCGTTGGAATCAGCAAGACAAGCCCTAGCCAACCCTGCCCTTAGTTTAGCAAATAGTATCTGTTAACTTGTTTAACTTTGCAGATTCATTTGAATGCTTGCTAACATTAGAAAAATCATTTAAAAATGATATTTAGGTTAAAACCTTTGCCAATTAGTTTGTTGTGACCTTGCTGACCATAGGAACCAACCCATAGTTTGGAAAGTGATTTTGGAAAAGAATAGAATGGATTAATTAGTTTAGTCCATTTCTAGCTAACTAAGACTATTTGTTTGTTTATGAAAATGCTTTCATAAAGAAAACCTTGAGAAAATGTTTGGACCAAACCTACTGACCAAAAGCACCAAGTTTTGCAATAGCAACTCATTTGGTGAACCCTATAGACTAAAACCCTAGTAGACATATTTCTTCACCACATAAAATGACCAAATAGGTGCCTTGTTTTGAAATTGGTTTTTGAGGTGAAACCTTTTACTAACAACTTTGCCACTTTGGTAAATGACCAATTTGTATCTTACAAAGTTTTAGGAATCTAATAGAAACCCTTTTGCAAATGACTTTGCCATTTGGGTAAATGACCAATTTGGAACTTACAAAGTTTAGAAGCCTAGTGAGGACCATCCCTACATTAGAACCAATCTTTGCATGCCTATGCATGACTTTGCCACTTTACAAAAATGACCATTAGGTTGTAGGGGTTCGTAGCATGGAAAACAAAATTTTCTATCGCATACAAACAAACAAGCCAAGATCTATCTACTAGATTGCAACAACGAGTCGATGGAATAACTCACCCTCGAAGATTCCAAAGCGGTTAACGAGAGCAGATTCTCGTGGGTGATGTAGTCGTACTCTTTCCGATCTCAAGATCGCGTAGACGGTCCTTCCGGCCGCGTTCCATCAAGAGCGCCCTCCAGTCGGTCACACGTTCGGTACTCGACGAAGCCCGGCCTCTCCCTTGTTCCAAAGGCAGCGGAGGTTGTAGCACTCTCCTCGCGATTCCCGAAGACAACTGGCAGTGGTAGGAAGTAGAGGGAGATCCCAGGGCCGCCTTAAGCCAAAGTGCAGTATGGTGGAGCTTATGAGAGAGGCTATTAGTGGTCTAGTAATTAGACACACCAATTAGAAGGCTCTAAACCAATTAGAAGGCTCTAAATCAAATAGCTCTAAACCGGGTTTAGGTCTAGGGTTTAGATTAGAGGATAGGAACTTGTGTGTCTTAGGAGGGGAGCCCGCCCCTCCTTATATAGGTGGGAGGGGGCTGGCGCGCCAGGGGGAGGGAGTGGAGTCCCTCCCCAACTCGGCTTGGGTGGTGGCCGCCGGTTGGAGGAGGTCTCCCTCCCCAACTCGGTTTCATACTCCTCCTCTTTTCCCACTTCCCAAAATTGCCGTTTGACTTTCAAACTAGCCGTTTGACTTTTCAATTTAGGATTTAAATAAACCCTTTATTTTGGACAGCGAGAACACTTAGTACATGATGCAATCATTCCAATATGTAATGACACATTCATGTACCCTTCCTCCGGAGTCTTGGGACATTCCGGGACCTTCTAGAATGTTCCCGATGAAAACACGGAACCATTCCCCAACTCAAATGGGACTTTCCTTATATGAATCTTATTCTCCGGACCATTCCGGATCTCCTCGTGATATCCCGGATCCCATCCGAGACTCCGAACAACATTCGGTCTCTTTCTCATAATACCATAACTACTCAAACAACGTCGAATCCTTAAGTGTGTCTCCCTACGGTTCGTGAATTATGCGGACATGATCGAGACACTTCTCCGAACAATAACCAATAGAGGAATCTGGAAATTCATATGGCTCCCACATATTTCTACGATTACTTTGCGATCGAATGAACCACTTACATACGATACCAATTTCCCTTTGTCTCACGATATGTTACTTATCCGAGGTTATGATCGTCAGTATCTCTGCATACCTAGTTCATCCTCGCATCGATAAGTACTCTTTTCTCGTTCCCGTGATATGTGATCCCTTGTGACCAAGTCACATGCTTGCAAGCTAATTGGATGACATTTCACCGAGAGGGCCCAGAGAATATCTATCCGTCATGTGGATGGACAAATCCCACTCTTGATCCATGTGTTTCAACCAATACTTTCCGAACACTCAATGCCACCTTTATAGCCACCCTGTTACGGTGTGGTGTTTGATGACATCAAAGCATCCATCCAGTAAAGGCAATATGCATGATCTCATGGTCGAAGGAATTAGGTTACTATGTATCAGAAAGCATATAGCAATTGAACTATTGAAATGACTTGATCTTTATGCTATGCTTGTCTATAGGAGTATGTCCATCACATCATTCTCCTAATGATATGACCCTGTTGTTAATAACATCTCTATGTTCATGATCAGGAAACAATGATCATATATTAACCAACAAGCTAGTTTAACAAGAGGCTTTACTAGGGACTCTTATTTTAGTTTACAAATCACACAAGTATTAATGTTTCCGGTTAATACAATTATAGCATGGTATGTAAACATTTATCATAAGTATGAAGATATGATAATAACCACTTTATTATTGCCTCTTGGGTATATCTCCAACAGTCTCCCACTTGCACTAGAGTCAATAATCTAGTTTCAAACCTTTGTGTATTCAACACCTATGGCTTTCCGGTGTTGTATGTACACGATTGCTAGTGGTCAACTGATCTCCGGATCTGACACTTCCGTCGTGTGTAATTGCATGTCTTTGCGTCACGCATCACTCATTCTCTAATGAGATGGCTTTGTATGATTTGGTCTTTCGGTGTGACCTTTAGTTCTTTGGGGTTAAAACATGTTGATAATATTGTCGTACAATATATCTTCATAGTATTATCCCGCTGTGAACTACACCTAGTTTGATAACAAACTACTTGACACAAATGCCCTCTTTTGCTGCTATAATAGCAGTCATATACTTAGCCCTTTGTTGTAGTATCTGTCACAATGTCTTAACTTTGGAATTCATCCAAATCCATTATGGAACTCACTTTCCATTATATTGCGCCACCCTTAATTTAGATTGAGATAAACTAAATTTGTACTTTGTGATAAAGCTAGTATCAATGTAGTACTTTTACAATGAACTAACCATCTATTTGTCACTTCTACAAATAATATACTCTTAGTTCTTCCAAAAGATCATAAGAATATCCTTACTATCGTCCAATGATCATCTTATGAATCATTCTGGTATATGCTCATAATATTTATAGCATAGGACATATCTGGATTTGTACATATCACAGTATGATTGATATAAATACTTTTTGTGATTTCATACATCAAGTATCAATCTATACTTGAATCTTTGTTTCACTTACCAAGTGCCAATACACTTGAATATATCATCAACATTGAACTCTTTCAATCTTTTCTGTGCGACAAGAACCTTTTCTTGTAGTTTCTATATTGAACTCATTCAATATCTCGTCTATGTACTTCTGGCACAACCATATTAGCGTCTATTGATGCCAAATATTTGGGTTTTGCCTAAGTCTTTCATCGGGATGAAATTCTTAATATGTGTTAATAAAAGATACATTATTTCCAATCAACAATATGTCTTCCACATAATGTATTAGAAACATGTCTTAGCGCTCCCACTTAATTTCTTGCAAATGCAAGCATCTTCATTGTCTCCGATGAAATTAAACTCTTTTAACAGTTTCATCATAGTGAAGATTCCAACTCTGCTATGCTTACTTCAACCATTGAAGTTTGCATATGCTTTTAGCATCCTTTGAATTAACAAAACCCTTTGGACCGTGTCATGCACACGTCCTAGGTAACCATTCTATTAGAAGAACTTGTTTTGTTTATTCTACTACCACATAACAAATTATATGTAGTGGTTGATACATTAATCCGTCTAGACTAAAAATCGCTATGAAAGATCAAATCTTGTCATATACAACCTTTGAACATTGTTGTGAACTCTTTCCCAACATGTCGACTATTTCATAGATGTGAAACATCCATGTCTACTTCTTTATAGATCCAAACACAACTGCAAGGTCTTACACCTATTTCGAGGGACCTTCAAGTTCAAAACTTGATTTCTCGAGTATGGAACTATCACGGATTATATGGCTTCAAGCCATTTGACGGAGTCAGGGCCCATCATCGCTTCTTTGCATGTAGTAGGTTCATTATTCTCAAATAATGATTCAACCCTCAAATCTTGGTATTTGATTGTTCATCCGACCTACTTGTTTCAATAGAAACTTTAGACCTCCGTGACCACAACCTTTGAGGCACGTGAGCCATGAGCATTGTTGCTGCTTCCGGAACACTTTTCGGTGCTGCTAACTTGCACATATAGCTAAGGTTCTTTAACCTTATCAAAGTTCTATTGTCCTCCCACTTAACTTTTCACGAAAAATTCCTTCTCAAAGAAACTTGACGTTCTAAGCGACAAACACTTTTGTCTCCGGTGTTTATGGAGGAATACTTATGAATACAAAGACAAGTTTATCCGACTTTGGTTGCAAACATCTTTCTTATGCATAGCATACCAATGTTTAAGAAAGGACTACTTGGGTTTTATCCCAAACCATAACCTTATATGGTGTCATTTCAGCGGATTATGATGGAGCTCTTTTAGTGGAAAACGGTAATCACTAAAGCTTTTAATCTTTAAAATATAATGACAGTTTTAAGAATTACACCTTCGATCTTACCATGTCAAACAAGGTTTAATTACATACCTCGAACGCTCCATACCCTTATGGTGTTTCGAAATGCAAATCCACTAAACGATTCCTTAAATCTTAGGTATTATGCTAAACTTGTAACTCAAATATCTTCCTTTATGATCTTATCATAAACTATTTATATTCTTGTCACAATGATTTTGCACTTCATCTTAAAATTCTTTGAACTTTTCAAATATTTCACACTTCATCCTTATTAAGTAAATATTCATATATTCACTCAAATTTTCGGAGAAAGCATATGAAGTTGAAATCCATCGCTCTTGACTACACATAATGGATTTCGTACAACAATATGTACAAGTTCCAATAAGCTAGTCCATCGCTCCTTTTGGCCTATGAACGAAGTTTTAATTATCTCTAGGAAAGTTTCACAAACGTCATTTGATCAAAATCAAATAGACTCCAAAATTCCATCCATATGGATTTTCTTCATGTTTTCTTTCCAATATAATTTAAACGGCGATGTCACTTCCTAAGTGATCTTTCAATCAATTTGTCTTTCGACAATTTTAGCACTAGTTTTATGGATGTGATTTCTCCAACGAGATTTGCGAATCATCCATCTTTTATGGATTACGGCAATTATTTGAACAACTCTTTTGTTCTCATAATACCTGATAAAACAAATCTTGAAGGCAAGCTTTGATGTTTAACGAGCAACACAATAACCCTTTATTTTGTTCTCGATGAACATCATCACATATTCTTTTGCTAGTTACTTAGGCCATTGTAGTTCATGAATTGTGTTGTTTCGTATGACTATTCATACCAACAAAATTCAGTATCAAGTACTTAAGAACCACATTGTTTAATAAGCAAAGAATATAGCCATAACATGTATATCATCTATATACTTTAAACTGAACAATTCTAGTCTTTTCTTTTCTGCCATATACTTATGAGATTCTCTTTCAGTATTTCCTTTTCTGTTTGAAAGAATCTATCAACATCAATAGTGGAGTCATACATATGACACATAGTCCAAAGCGTGTATAGTTAAATACCAATGTCTTTGGACTTGCACTTTGAAGTAGATCACCATTATCAAATGTTTGGTGTTCTTTCAAATTCCTGTCTTTAGTAATCTCTTGGTGTAGTAAACATTTTACCTTCATCAAATCTTCACCTTCATCATGGATTTATCCATGATCAAGCTACTTTAGCTTATAACGGTGAATCGTGAGTATAATGTTGCTCTCCAAAACCTTTTGGAAGATTAGGACAACTAGTGTCTCCAACCTTTTGCAAATTCTCATCAAATATGAAAACATGACTTTTGCCATATTATACTCTATCATGTTGTAACCAAAACTTCGTTTCAGATATCACAATATCTTCCACACATCATGGTTTCTGAAACAACTCTTTCAGATCCTAGATAACCTTGATATTAAGATAAACTTTTGAATATCAAGAATCATGGAGACAAACATGATACTCATATACTAACATTTGGAATTGTTACTCTTGATTTAATACTAATTATTAAACTTCATGGAGTAACCGGAAATTACTGAAAGTTTGCAATAGGACTTTTAAACTTTAGATTAACACTTCAAAACAATACGATACCAGTTCGTAAAGTAACTAACCAGAATTCTATAGTTCTATCATCTCAATTATAACTAAGCGCAAGGTGGTAAACGGATGCCAATGACTACAACAACTATGCAAATTCACTTTGATTTAGTTTATGATAAATAGAGTTCTAATTAATAATTAAATTAATCTAGGTGAACTCCCACTCAAAACAACATCCCTCACATTGTTTTAGTGATCACACGAACCAAATCCACCACATCAAAACCGATCATCACGAGAGTTGATGTAGCTTCAATGGCGAACAATCAACATGTTCATCATATCTACTATATGACTCATGCTTTACCTTTCGGTGATCCGTGTTCCTGAGGCCATGTCTGTACATGCTAGGCTCGTCAAGATCAAACCTTAGCTACCGCATAAGCAAATCTGGCTTGCTTACGTTGTATTCACCCGCGGAATCAAAGACACCCGATCATCACGTGGTGCTTCGAAGCAGCAAGCTTTGGCAACGATGCATACTAAGGGTGAACACTTTAGAACTTGAAATTTATGTGCATGAGGGATCATCTTATAATGCTACCGCCGTCTACTAAGCAATACAAGATGCATAAAGGATTAACATCACATGCAATTCATAATATGTGATATGATATGGCCTTTCTTCTTTGTGCTTCCGATCTCCATCTTCAAGCACGAACATGATCTCCATCATCACCGGCATAGCATCAAGGTCAATGATGCTTCTTCATGGTTGTCGTCCACCAGCTTCAACTATTACAACTATTTTGAATAGACACGCAGGTCTTAACAAAAATTAAAGACAACCATATGGCTCCCGATTTGCCAACTTACAATAAGGAACATTGCATACATCAAATATAATCACAATCATGGCCATATCACATCACTGCACACCCCTGCAAAACAAAGTTAGACGCCTCTACTTTCTTTGCATATTTTACGTGGTTTGGGGCTTTCCATAGGTGTCGTTCTAACCTACGAACAAGAACCACAACATTGATACTAGCATTGTTGATTACCCGTTGTAAATTGGATCTTTACTATGCTAGGAGAAACAGGCACCCATAAAAGCCACTTATGCAAAACGAGTTGCATGTCAAGCGTGGAGCAAGTCTCATGAACGATGTCATGTAAGGTTAGCCGCTTCATCCCAACATACCGCAAGATGCAAAGTACACAAAAGGCAATCTACAATAAAAGCATCAACGCCCACAATGACCATTGTGTTCTACTCGTGCAACAGATCTATATATAGACACGGCTCTGATACCACTGTAGGGGTTCGTAGCATGGAAAACAAAATTTTCTATCGCATACAAACAAACAAGCCAAGATCTATCTACTAGATTGCAACAACGAGTCGATGGAATAACTCACCCTCGAAGATTCCAAAGCGGTTAACGAGAGCAGATTCTCGTGGGTGATGTAGTCGATTTTCCGATCTCAAGATCGCGAGACGATCCTTCCGCGCGCGTTCAAGAGCGCATCGCTCAAGACGTCAGACCTTCGAAGACCTTCCTCTCCTTGTTCCAAAGCAAATGGAGGTTGTAGCACTCTCTCGCGATTCCGGCAAAGACAACGGCGTGGTACCGAAGTAGAGGGAGATCCCAAGGAGCCGCCTTAAGCGGTCTAGTATGGTGGAGCTTATGAGAGAGGCTATTAGTGGTCTAGTAATTAGACACACCAATTAGAAGGCTCTAAACCAATTAGAAGGCTCTAAACCGAAATAGCTCTAAACCGGGGTTTAGGTCTAGGGTTTAGATTAGAGGATAGGAACTTGTGTGTCTTAGGAGGGGAGCCCTGCCCCTCCTTATATAGGTGGGAGGGGGCTGGCGCGCCAGGGGGAGGGAGTGGAGTCCCTCCCCAACTCGGCTTGGGTGGTGGCCGCCGGTTGGAGGAGGTCTCCCTCCCCAACTCGGTTTCATACTCCTCCTCTTTTCCCACTTCCCAAAATTGCCGTTTGACTTTCAAACTAGCCGTTTGACTTTTCAATTTAGGATTTAAATAAACCCTTTATTTTGGACAGCGAGAACACTTAGTACATGATGCAATCATTCCAATATGTAATGACACATTCATGTACCCTTCCCCCTCCGGAGTGCCGGACATTCCGGGACCTTCTAGAATGTTCCCGATGAAAACACCGGAACCATTCCCCAACTCCGAAATGGGACTTTCCTTATATGAATCTTATTCTCCGGACCATTCCGGATCTCCTCGTGATATCCCGGATCCCATCCGAGACTCCGAACAACATTCGGTCTCTTTCTCATAATACCATAACTACTCAAACAACGTCAATCCTTAAGTGTGTCTCCTACGGTTCGTGAATTATGCGGACATGATCGAGACACTTCTCCGAACAATAACCAATAGAGGAATCTGGAAATTCATATGGCTCCCACATATTTCTCGATTACTTTGCATCGAATGAACCACTTACATACGATACCAATTTCCCTTTGTCTCACGATATGTTACTTATCCGAGGTTATGATCGTCGGTATCTCGCATACCTAGTTCATCCTCGTTCGATAAGTACTCTTTTCTCGTTCCGTGATATGTGATCCCTTGTGACCAAGTCACATGCTTGCAAGCTAATTGGATGACATTTCACCGAGAGGGCCAGAGAATATCTATCCGTCATGTGGATGGACAAATCCCTCTTGATCCATGTGTTTCAACCAATACTTTCCGAACACTCAATGCCACCTTTATAGCCACCCACATTACGGTGTGGTGTTTGATGACATCAAAGCATCCATCCAGTAAAGGCAATATGCATGATCTCATGGTCGAAGGAATTAGGTTACTATGTATCAGAAAGCATATAGCAATTGAACTATTGAAATGACTTGATCTTTATGCTATGCTTGTCTATAGGAGTATGTCCATCACATCATTCTCCTAATGATATGACCCTGTTGTTAATAACATCTCTATGTTCATGATCAGGAAACAATGATCATATATTAACCAACAAGCTAGTTTAACAAGAGGCTTTACTAGGGACTCTTATTTTAGTTTACAAATCACACAAGTATTAATGTTTCCGGTTAATACAATTATAGCATGGTATGTAAACATTTATCATAAGTATGAAGATATGATAATAACCACTTTATTATTGCCTCTTGGGTATATCTCCAACATAGGTGTACCCAAATGTCTATGACCCACTAGGAACCACTTTTGCAAACAAAGCAAAGCTTGGCATGCTTGCATGCATTTCTTTGACTTTGTTATTTTATGTGTGTTGATTTGCTTGATTGGTAGATTGAGTTGTGCCTTGCTTGATTGATTGTAGAGACTTGAAGAGTGTGAGTGTTGCAAGGACAAGGAGTGAACTTATACCCTCTACCAAAAAGGCAAGTGATACTTCATGCTATCCATCCCATTATTTTCAATATGCATTAGTGTTTTTGCTAAGTAAAACTTGCATGGTTTTTATTTTGCTAAGTATAGACCTTGCTATAGGAAATCTAGTAGATGAATCCTTAGTAGGATTTTCCTAAGTTAAGAATCCTATTACTACCAAGCTTAGCCTAGCTAATAGAAAACTTGGGTGGGATATATATATTCACACTATGGAAAAATATTCTAAGTCTAAGGACTTGTTTTTATTTAACAAAACAACTAAGTAAATGAATCACCTGGGTGGAATGGAAAGAATGGGGTATGTTGAGTGGTTACACAAGGCCAGGGGTACTGGTGAACCTTGTGTATCTCACTTGTGGATGGCCACCCAGGAAACAAAGAGATTTGAGATGTCAAATGTTGAGAAGTTTCAAGTGCAACCACTTGGCATTATGGGCTCTGCCATGATCTTAGGATGCTGGAACTTAGTCTTTTGGACAGTGGGTGGTAGTGATTGATAGGTTGGAACGCGTCCATTTGACTAAGGAAAGGCTACTGAAGGATCATTCTTGGGAAACCAAGGCTTGTGGGGAAAGTGCACCACCTCTGCAGAGTGTAAAACCTAAGTACTTAGCCATGTCCCTGGTAAAGGACAATTTGAGCATCAAGACATGGAAGCAATCAAGAATCTCATCATTCCAATTTCTAAATTAAAACTTGTGGGTGAACAAGGGTTGTGTGAAATCTTAAATCTTTGATTGGTAGATGCCTTGAGAGGATCTTCAATCATTGGTTGAGAATTTGTTTTTGCCAAGTAAATCTTCAGTCTCTGATTGGTAGATGCCCTGAGTGGATCTTCAGTCTTTGATTGATAGATGCCTTGGAATTTGTTTTTGCCAAACAAAACTTATTTTTCAAATGATAGGGAAAAATCTATTTTGAGCAATGCAAAGCCTCAACTCCACTTAGCCAAATGCATATAGATGATAGACTCCACTATACTACCAAAGTATCACTTGCCAATACAATTCAAATGTATTGACCCTTGTGGCTGTAACTTATTATGTTGCAGGTTTGATTGTTTTAGTGAAGATTGATTGATTAGGATTACAAAGTCTACAACCAACATACTCGTGGCACTTTGAAGATGAAGGACCCAATGCTTATAGTTATTCCGCTGCAATGTAATGTAAATAGCCAATGAGCTATGTTTGATGTAATAAAATTATGTTATTCCTGGTTATAAAGTTGTATTATGACCTTTGTTTCTCGATATTACATCTGAACTGTGGATGCTAGCTATTGATCCAGGGACTAGCATTGTAAACACAGGGGACTCAATCTTATTAAAGGTTGGGGACGCTACAGAATGGTATCAGAGCATTGTGTTGCCTGTAGGATTTGTAACCCTAGGATTGGACAAAAACCCTTAGAAAAATAGGAGTTGTCTTATTCCAAAACTTATTTACAAAAACAATCTTGTAAACTCTTTCCTCAACCATTTTGGTTTCAACTCTACTTCTCTTCTATTTCAAACTTGATGGAAAAGCCTACCCCATGACCAAGGACTTCATCAACTTCATCAACTCTAATGACTTCAACTTCTTCAACATCTTCAACATGTACACCAAGGACTTCAACTTGGATATCACTAAAGACTACAAGTCTTGAGTAACATTTCACTTGAAGACTAAGGAAAAACAACTTAGGAGGAGCCATCAACATCTTTGAAGTATTTGTGGCCAAGAGACAAGAATTCTCCAAGGATACAAAGATCTCATTCAAGAAGAATCAACCAAGAAGGATGGAAAGATCACAAGTGAACCATATAGATGGACCACCATATTTTAGTTAAGTCAAACCCACCAACTTATGTGGTGTAATAAAAATATTTTGATGCCTAAGTATGTGCTTGAAACTTGTTGTTTGAGTGAAATGTTTGGTTTGTGATTGCTTGCACATTGCTTGTGTGAATTGTGATGTGTGTGAATAGAAATATCACCTTAGAAAAACCTTTTGCCTATTCTAATCCCTATCCAACCCAAACAGATGACTTCTCCAAGAGACTCCAGCATCAAGGATGATGACAACAACAACAACAACCAAGTTGACAGCATGAGAGAACTCATAGCAACCCAACACCAATTGAGTCAACTAACAGCTCAGTTCATAGCCAGCAATAGTGATAAAGACCCTACCTTGCAAAAGTTTTTGGAAGAACAATCCCAACTGATGCTTAAGGTGACTAATCAAATGATCAGCATGGAAGAAAACTATCCCAAAAGAGTGTATGACAACAAGGATGACAAGAATGTTATTCTAGATGGAGCCCCAGCTTGCATTATTTGTGGAGACAAGGATCATACATCCAAAGAGCATGAAGATCAATGCCCCAATTGTGAAGAGGAACATCCAGTTGGCCAATGCCCAACATCTCAAGTTACTTGTCACCTTTGTGAAGGAAACGACCATGTACCTATCCAATGCCCCGTCTATGCCATTGTTGAACAAAGGAAACAAGAAGGATCCAAGTATGCCAAGAATGATGATGACAAAGGAAAAGGACCACTTATACCTCCAAACAAGACAACCCAATTCAAAGGATCAAAGAAGCCCAAGAAACCAAAGCAAGACATGAGCCTTGTGCAATGTCGCAAATGTAAGGAAATGGGACACAACCCCAGTGGATGCCCAGAGTCCATAAAGAATAAAAGGATGGAACAAGTAGTGTGCAACAACTGCAAAGAGCCAGGCCATTATGTAGCAGTTTGTCCACAAGAGCAACGTAAAGAACTCCAAGATATCCACTGTTTCAATTGCAAGGAACCAGGACACTATGTAAGCAATTGTCCAGAAAAGATGAAGAACAAGATGAACAAGCCAAAGGAGAAACTCAACCTTGGCCCATGAGTCAAGCATGGAAATAAAGGCCACTATGCAGAAGTTTTCCAAGAAGAAGTTTTTCAAGATTCCAAGCAAGCCAAGATGTAGTTTAGTTGGAAAATTTTTAAGGGTGGTAGTACCCTAGCTGTTTGAACCTGCTTGTAACCCTAGCCTCCCCAAATCTCGGGACGAGATTTATTTTAAGGGTGGTAGCCTGTCACATCCCAAGATTTTCCAAATCTTGTAATGTGAAAAAAAAAAAAAAAAACTTTTGTTGAAAATCAGGGTGAAAAGAAACTTTTGTTTCTAAAAGGAGACTTAAAATCCCATCTTGAACAAACTTTGGTGGAAGTTTGAATTCAACAAATCCAAATCAAGGGAAATGCATTCCTCAATGAATGTATCTGGAAATTTGAACACCTGGAAAATAAATCCAAAACCCTAAACCCTAATGGAAGGAAATCATTTTCCAAAGTATCTCCAAATCCATGGATTTGATCCATACCAAATTTGATCAACAAATAATCACAAAGGATCAAGAAAGACCTTAGAGATTGGTTTCACTTAGTTTGGAACCATGAGCAAAATCTTAGAAGTATAATAAGATAAGGAAATTGAAATTTCCAAAGCTAATAAAGCCCTTACCAAAAGCCCCTACCCTTTGGTGAACAAATAATCCTAAAGGGATTTATAAAGATAAAACATTTATCAAAGGAAAAATAAATTGTTTTGGAAATACAAATTTAGATCTTTTAATAAAAGACTTTGGTTTCAAATGAAAAGATAAGCCAAATTAATTTTGGCCAAACTTTTGAAATAAAATATTTTGTTTTGATAAAATGAGTAAAGGTTTATTTAAATAAAATAAAAGGATTTAAATATCCAATTTTATTTAAGTAAAAGCTTTTCCCATTTTAAACGAACACCAAGTATTTTATTACTACTTTGAAATCTTTTATTAAAAGGTTTTGCTTTGATTAAAATGAGTAAAAGAATTATTTAAATAAAATAAAAGATTTAAATATCCAATTTTATTTAAGTAAAGGCTTTCCCATTTTAATTAAAACACCAAAACTTATTTATTTATTTAAATAAGTTTCCAAGTATTCTTTTATTTTTTTTAAATTAAACCTTCTGGTTTGGTTTTGAAAATAATTGGAATTCAAATGGAAATATTATTAAATAAATCAAACCCTAATAACTAAAGATCCATTTTATTTAATTATTAAATGGATCCTAAAAATAAATAAAAATAATATTTCATTTTGAGATTTGGATTATGTTGCCAAACAGAACCAAATTCAAATGAAAAGTTTGTTGTTTGAATTGTTTGAGTGTTGTTTGAATTTGTGTGAATATTTGTTTGAAATTCAAAACAGAAAAAGAATTAGAAAAGGAAAATAAGGCAGACAGGAAAAAAAAATAGTGGAAACAGGCCCAGCCCACTAAGCCAGTCCAGCCCAGTACTCCCTCCCCCGAAGAAATCTCTTCTCACTAAGAAATCTACCCACACAGAGACAGACAACCGGGACCCACTTCCCCCTCTCCCTCTCTCGCTGACAACAGACCCCACCTCCACTTATTCTTCCTCGAACCGTTTTTCTGTACCGCTTAGACAACCCACTGAGACACCGACTGGTGGACCCCTCCTTCCTTTCTTTTCCCACTGACCAGAGGACCCCACAGACTGTTCATCGTCTTCAACCTCCTCAACACTCGTTCCTCCCCGTTCTCCTGTTGATTGCTCGACTTAATTCACCTTAACGCCGAGCCTTTACCTCGCCTTTGATCACGCAGATGGAAACGCCTCCCTCTCCTCTATAAATCCCTCTCGACACCTCGCCGACGCTCGACGCCCCTAATTTTTCTCTGTGGCCAGCTCGGCCCACCGTCTCCGGCAATTCCGGAAACCAGACCTCCCCACCTCGACGACCTAGCACCCTTACTCCCACGCATCCAGACGCATCCTCCTGCCAACAACCATTCATCCGCGGGTGCCCTAGAACCTCGACTCCGTCGACAGCGATGGCGCCACCGTCATCTTCAGCTCCGGCGAGCCCCAAAGGTAGATTCGTGCCGCCTCTTCTCCTCGTTCACGACACAGCACCTCCGTGACCTCAAGGTTTAACCCAACCTTGGTTGTTCTTCGTGATCTCAGCGGCGACTCGAAGCTCTAAACGCCAGTGTTCGCTTCCTCTCCGGCGAAGCCCACAGGTAGAATCCGTCCGCCCCGCACCCTCTCGATCATGCACACACCTCTGTTGTGTCTTGGCGCATCTGACCGTGCTTTTCGTTTGCCTTGAGTTGATTCACAGCAACGCCAACGACGACCACCCGAGAACCCCGCCACTCGCAGCAACTCCGGCGAGCAATCAAGCTCACCCTAGTGCGCCCCTCGCCCGACCAACACCTCCCCGAGCATCGCCGTAACCTCCTGAGCCTGGTGAGCATCTCCTCTCTCTCCCTCGCTTTCTGTATCGCCGGCACCGTCATCGACCGACGACTCCGCCGCCGTTAGCCACCGCAGCGCCGCCAGTGGATGGTCTGAGTGATTGCAGCCGTTCGATCTAGATCCATCGGATACGATAGAACCACTTACACGCGAATAGGTACGCTCTCTGGACCGCACGATTAGATTAGATCCAACGCTCCACAGCCACGATCCGGCCGAACGGTCGACCAATGATATCACGCCGCGTGTCACCTATCTGTTTAAAACAGAATTAGAAAACAGAAACTTTTGCAAAACTTCAAACCCTTGTATCTTTTGATCCACACGTCCAAATTTTACAAATTTGATGTCGTTGGAATCAGCAAGACAAGCCCTAGCCAACCCTGCCCTTAGTTTAGCAAATAGTATCTGTTAACTTGTTTAACTTTGCAGATTCATTTGAATGCTTGCTAACATTAGAAAAATCATTTAAAAATGATATTTAGGTTAAAACCTTTGCCAATTAGTTTGTTGTGACCTTGCTGACCATAGGAACCAACCCATAGTTTGGAAAGTGATTTTGGAAAAGAATAGAATGGATTAATTAGTTTAGTCCATTTCTAGCTAACTAAGACTATTTGTTTGTTTATGAAAATGCTTTCATAAAGAAAACCTTGAGAAAATGTTTGGACCAAACCTACTGACCAAAAGCACCAAGTTTTGCAATAGCAACTCATTTGGTGAACCCTATAGACTAAAACCCTAGTAGACATATTTCTTCACCACATAAAATGACCAAATAGGTGCCTTGTTTTGAAATTGGTTTTTGAGGTGAAACCTTTTACTAACAACTTTGCCACTTTGGTAAATGACCAATTTGTATCTTACAAAGTTTTAGGAATCTAATAGAAACCCTTTTGCAAATGACTTTGCCATTTGGGTAAATGACCAATTTGGAACTTACAAAGTTTAGAAGCCTAGTGAGGACCATCCCTACATTAGAACCAATCTTTGCATGCCTATGCATGACTTTGCCACTTTACAAAAATGACCATTAGGTGTACCCAAATGTCTATGACCCACTAGGAACCACTTTTGCAAACAAAGCAAAGCTTGGCATGCTTGCATGCATTTCTTTGACTTTGTTATTTTATGTGTGTTGATTTGCTTGATTGGTAGATTGAGTTGTGCCTTGCTTGATTGATTGTAGAGACTTGAAGAGTGTGAGTGTTGCAAGGACAAGGAGTGAACTTATACCCTCTACCAAAAAGGCAAGTGATACTTCATGCTATCCATCCCATTATTTTCAATATGCATTAGTGTTTTTGCTAAGTAAAACTTGCATGGTTTTTATTTTGCTAAGTATAGACCTTGCTATAGGAAATCTAGTAGATGAATCCTTAGTAGGATTTTCCTAAGTTAAGAATCCTATTACTACCAAGCTTAGCCTAGCTAATAGAAAACTTGGGTGGGATATATATATTCACACTATGGAAAAATATTCTAAGTCTAAGGACTTGTTTTTATTTAACAAAACAACTAAGTAAATGAATCACCTGGGTGGAATGGAAAGAATGGGGTATGTTGAGTGGTTACACAAGGCCAGGGGTACTGGTGAACCTTGTGTATCTCACTTGTGGATGGCCACCCAGGAAACAAAGAGATTTGAGATGTCAAATGTTGAGAAGTTTCAAGTGCAACCACTTGGCATTATGGGCTCTGCCATGATCTTAGGATGCTGGAACTTAGTCTTTTGGACAGTGGGTGGTAGTGATTGATAGGTTGGAGCGCGTCCATTTGACTAAGGAAAGGCTACTGAAGGATCATTCTTGGGAAACCAAGGCTTGTGGGGAAAGTGCACCACCTCTGCAGAGTGTAAAACCTAAGTACTTAGCCATGTCCCTGGTAAAGGACAATTTGAGCATCAAGACATGGAAGCAATCAAGAATCTCATCATTCCAATTTCTAAATTAAAACTTGTGGGTGAACAAGGGTTGTGTGAAATCTTAAATCTTTGATTGGTAGATGCCTTGAGAGGATCTTCAATCATTGGTTGAGAATTTGTTTTTGCCAAGTAAATCTTCTCTCGATTGGTAGATGCCACAGTGGATCTTCTCTTTGATTGATAGATGCCTTGGAATTTGTTTTTGCCAAACAAAACTTATTTTTCAAATGATAGGGAAAAATCTATTTTGAGCAATGCAAAGCCTCAACTCCACTTAGCCAAATGCATATAGATGATAGAATCCACTATACTACCAAAGTATCACTTGCCAATACAATTCAAATGTATTGACCCTTGTGGCTGTAACTTATTATGTTGCAGGTTTGATTGTTTTAGTGAAGATTGATTGATTAGGATTACAAAGTCTACAACCAACATACTTCGTGGCACTTTGAAGATGAAGGACCCAATGCTTATAGTTATTCCGCTGCAATGTAATGTAAATAGCCAATGAGCTATGTTTGATGTAATAAAATTATGTTATTCCTGGTTATAAAGTTGTATTATGACCTTTGTTTCTCGATATTACATCTGAACTGTGGATGCTAGCTATTGATCCAGGGACTAGCATTGTAAACACAGGGGACTCAATCTTATTAAAGGTTGGGGACGCTACAATTTAGCTTACTCCCGTTTGATTCAAAATTGGTCTTGAATCTAATCCTTTTATTATCAGGGGTTGTGAGTGTGACAGTATGGTTGGCACAGTCTAGTACTCCCTTGTACTTAGTCATCTAGTCCATTCCCAAAATGACATCCAATCCTTGGGAATTTAGAATTATCAAATTAACGGGAAACTTATACTTCCCAAACTCTATGACTAGGTCATGACATCCTGAGTTCACTATCATTTACCCACCAGGAGAACTTACTTTTATAGGACACCCAATAGTTTAAACTAGAAGTTCATTTCTATCAACAAATGCTCTTGATATGAATAAATGCGATGCACCAGTATCAAAAAGAACAAGTGCTGGAACAGAATTGAGTTTGAACTTACCAGCAACAGCATCAGGTTCCTCATAGATCTCTTCCACATTGACGTGGTTGACCTGTCCCTTCTGGAAAGGGTTGGGCTTGTTGGCACCTTCAACTTTCTTTTCTGGGCATTCATTTGCATAATGCCCCATCTTCTTACACTTGAAGCATTCAACCTGACTGAGATCCTTCTTGACAGGCTGGCTTCCACTACCACTTCCATTTCCATTGTGGTGGCTCTTTTATCCACCCTTGTGGTTCTTGTACTTGTCGTTATCATGACTACGGTGATGCTTGTTGTCATGATGGCGGTTGTGGCTGTGGTGGTTGTTGTGTTTTCCATGCTTGTGGGATCCAGAACTCCCACTATCATCGTGATGGGAACGCTTGTGAGACGATCCCGAGCCGTGCTTGTCAAAGTTGTGCTTCCTCTTTCTGCTTTCAACCTGTTTCATCTTGTTCTCCAATATGGTAGCCTTGTCACAAAGTGATTGGTAAGTGGGGACATAGGCCACAGATAACTGCAGATTCAGTTCATCATTTAGTCCTTCGAGGAATTTCACTTTCCTCTTGGCATCAGTATCAACTTCATCCGGTGCATATCGCACCATATTGTTGAACTCCTCAATGTATTCAGACACGCTGCGGTGACGCTATTTCACTCATCACCTCGGATGAGACGTGAGCTGTACGGAATCCATCTTCAAAGATAGCCCATGTCACATCCTCAATGGGAGTGGTGATCTGGAAGTTATCCCACCAAGTGGCTGCTGGTCCTTCCAACATATGTGCCGCAAACCTGACTTTCTCTTCATTGGTGCAGCCGACAGTTACCAAATCCTTGTTCACCGAACGTAGCCAATCATTGGCCACCATGGGATCAGTAGTTCCGGAGAACTTTGCAGGCCTCAGTCTTAGGAATCTGGTGAGCATGTCAAATCCTGGTGGATTGTTCTGATTGTTGTTGTTGTTGTTATTTTGATTCTGCATAAAAGTGGTCATCATCTGCATCAGCTGTGCATGTGCTGTCATCAGCTGCTGCATCTCGGGGGTGACATTGTTGTTGTTTGGGTTGGGGTTGGCACGTCAAGGAGGCATCTGTGGTTTTCATAAGGATAAGAATGAGATACCCATAGATGCTTAACATGCACAATACATTACATAGACAATCACCAAAATAAGCATCAAAATAATCATAAGGTTCAACGACATAAACAACAAGTTTGAAGAAGTAAACACACCATAGCAAGCCACCCACATGTTGGATGGTCATTGCGACTCAATAATCATAAGCATGGTAAATGAAAGATAAATGAGTAGTCATCACTACTCCTCTGCATCAACCTCCTCATCAACAAGTGTAAGACCTGCATTCTCCATAGCGGTCTTGTATTCCTCGACATTGGTAGTCAAGGCATCTATCTTGGCCCTAAGAGCCCTCTTCTGTGAGCGAAGTCTCTCAATAACACTCTGCTGGTGCTCGAGCTCGAAGTCCTTGGCCTCCAGCTCTTCCTTCATCTCCCGGATCTTCTTGTTCCGGTCTTGGACTCTCTTCTCTTGGCTCTTGAATTTCCTGTCCTGGCTCTCAAACTTGGCCTCCATTTCCTTGACTATCTCGTCTTGCTCCACGAAGAGCTTTTCCTTCTCACGAAGCTGCACCTGAAGCTCTTCATTGCTAAGCATGACGTTGGTCCTATCAGTATCTAGGTTCCTAATAAGAACCTCTAGGTCCTGCAGGTACAGGCGAATCGGCTCCACCGTCTCTCTGGCAGCATCCTCGAACTCAATAGCCTCACCCTCCTCGTCGCGTCTCCCAAAGGGGTGAAAGTAAAGACCTCTAAGCTCTCTGGAGTGTCTCCCTACTAGTCGCCTGAGTAACTCCTATATAACTATATCTAATCCTTTCTCCTTGTCATCATGCATCAACTTGAAGGTGATAGTCTCCGTGGTCGGCTCTGTCTGGCGTCCGGGCTGAGTGACTCTGAAGTCCCAAAGGTCCTTCCTCTCAAACTTGGTGAGGGGAAGCGTCATGATGCTAGGGAGCGGAAGGTTGAGCATGCTAATGAGCTCAATAAGACGAGTGCCAAAATGAGTTCCCTTTAACTCTTCGGCCGTGTTGATAATAACAGCAGGCATCTATTTTTTTATAAGATAGAGAAAAGTTAGAATCAACATCAATAGAAAAAAATCACAAGACAAAGTATTACAAGCATATCTTTGGCAACATTCACACAAGTCATGGTATGCACAAATCCATTACAAGCATCAATGGTTCAATATAACTTAGATAAATTTTTTGGAAATAAAACGATAAGTGTGGTGGTCCAACTAACGAAGTACATTACAATCCCATCTCACTTGCCAAGTTGGCTAACAGGGCATCCCTAGAGGCAATCTGTCGATCCTGATCACATGACTCCATTGCTAAGTCTATAATGTGCTCTCTTAAATGTTGGTTGGTAGCTTCTAACTCTTGGGTATGCTTCTTTTCTTCCCTAAGGTCATTTGGGGTGTTAAGCATTCTGCACTTGAGTCTATCACCAAGCTCCTTGATAGCATTCCATGCTGCATTTCTTGCAGAGTCAAAGAATGTCGTGTGCGTTACTGAGTTGGTGACCATGCAGAATCCTGATTCCTTGTGGTTGTCTTCCTTGTTTTTGTACAAGTGAAGTTGCACCCACCAGTACTCTACTCCTTCATGCATCACGGGGAATCCTTTGTACACAGTTGCACCATGTATCCCCATGGCAACCATGAGGTCCTTGAGGGCCTTGGGGAATTCTGTCTCACACTCCAAGGTCATGGTCATGAGTGGTCCCTTCCTCACGGCTTCGTTGATGGAGTTCATCTACAAATACAGATGAGAAAGAAGATTAGAAAAGTTTACGAGAAGAAAAAGACAAGTGTGGAAATGGTTGAAATTTTTGCCTTAGTGGTTTCTAATCCAATCATAGGGTCATAATCCTACAAGCAACACAGTGCTCTGATACCATCTATAATATCCCACCCTTATAAAGGTAAGGATCCCTGTGATTGCAATGCTAGTCGCTGGATCAATTGCTAGCATCCACAGTTTAAGATGAAGTACACAGAAACAAAGGTCATTATTACAACATCATTCCAGAGCTAACATAGTCTTTTACAACTCCATAGCCATAGGCTAGTACAAGAGTTCAACTTAACAATATAAATTAGAAGTCTTCATCTCATGTGCCACAGGGAAGCATGTTGAGTGTAGACTCATAACCCCTAATCATCATCAGAGTAACCTGCAACATCACAAGTTACAGCCACAGTGGGTCAATACATTGGAATAATATTGGCAAGTGATGCCTTAGTAGAATATTAACATCTAGTTACTACATGAATTTGGCTAAGTGTATCTTAGGCTTGCTTTGCTCAAAATAGGTTTTACCTATCAGTTGAAAACACTAAGTTTTCTTTGACAAAACTTTCCCAAGGAACCACCAATAGAAATTGGTGAACCTTCACCCTTGTTCAACCTCAAGTTTTACTTAGAAAATTGGGATGGGGAGATTCTTGATAGCTTCCATGTCTTGATGCTCAAGTTGTCCATTACCGGGGACATGGCTAAGTACTTAGTTTCTTCCATCTGCAGAGGTTGTGCACTTTCCCCACAAGTCTTGATTTTCACCAAGATAGGACCTTTCAGAAGCCTTCCCTTAGACCAAATGGATGCGTTCCAACTTATCATCTCACTACCACCAACTGTCCAAATGGCTAAGTTATTGCAACCTATATGATCCAGGCAGAGCCCATAATGCCATGTGGCTGCACTAGAAGCTTCTTAACATTTGGCATCTCAAATCCCTTTGTTCCTGGGTGGCATTCCACAAGTGAGATACACAAGGTAAACCATAGAAATGGTCCTTGTGTAACCACTCAACACAAACCATTCTTTCCATTCCACCCAAGTGATTTATTCACTTAGTTGTTTTATTAAGCAAAACATAAGTCAAAGACTTAGAAATATTTTCCATAGCATGTATATATATTCCACCCTTGGTTGATACTACCTAGGCTAAGCATGTTATAGCAAGTATCTTAACTTAGAGAAAACACTAACAATTCTACAACTGCTAGGATTTCCCAAACATAGCATATAGATACTTAGCAAAATATTCATGCAAGCCCTATACAAAATATTTCT
The DNA here is from genome assembly GCA_023614405.1 of Avena insularis. NCBI lineage: Eukaryota > Viridiplantae > Streptophyta > Magnoliopsida > Poales > Poaceae > Avena > Avena insularis. The sequence continues at coordinate 202,669,474 of CM042685.1, forward strand.
AATGCATAGTCACAATATTGGGACAAAAATATGAAGCATCACTTGCCTTCATAGTTGGGGGAGTAGAAAAAATCTTCACAACCACAATCACTATTAGCACCAAATCTACACATAAAATGATAGCACCAAATTCACATATCAAAATATACAAGCAAAAATATATGAATGCATGCAAATTCCATGTGATGATTTTTCTAAATCAAACAAGACAAGTGAAAACAATACTGAATCATAAAAAAAACAACTATACACTAAATAAAATTGATTTGGCCCTTAGAACATTTTCCATATAATTTTTATATACAAAATAGGCTTAGAAATGTCTCTGCAAAAACAACCCATTTTACATATGCAATTTATTAAACAAAGTGCATAACTGGATAGAATTCTTTCTCCTGATTCCAATGATATAAAATATTGCAAAATTTGAACGTGTGGATCAAAAGTTATGAATTTTGCAAGTTTGAACAACTAATATATCTAACTCTATATTTTAAATTTAAAACATAGACACGCGGCGTGTTCTGATTGGCTCATACCGGTTCGGCCGGATCGATCAACATGGGCCGCACGATCTAAATGAAATCGCACGGGCCAGATCTATTCGTACCCCTTCGTTAAATGATCTAATCTTACGCGCTAGATCTAGATCCAACGGTTGTCGACCATGCGACCATGGATGGGTGCCGCTAGCGACGGTGGTGCGGCGGCGGCTCACTGTTAGCGGTGTTCCGACGGCTACGGAGGGAGCTGGGGTTGGTAAATATGCCTACCAGACTCGCGATGTCACGTTGATGCTCAACGACTCGCTGGTGTAGACGGGGGCGTGCTGTGTTGGCTGGAGAAGCTCGTCGGAAAGCTTGCAGACGTCAGGTGCACGGTGACGGAGACGACGGTGATGCTCTGGAGCGCCCTAGCACAAACCATTCGTATCAGAAGGTGCGCAAAGTCATGGCGAACACGACAGGGTCAAAGAGGGGACAAGGGGCGCTCGGAGGTTACCAGTATTTCTCGTCGGAGTTGAGCGGCGGCTCTGTCGTTTGCAGAGGTGGATGGAGGCGACGTCCTGGTGCATTACAGAATAAACGAATGGCATGAGATGATGCGCAGGAACTAGGCGTGCACACTCGCATGGACCAGAGATGAAGGGGGGCGCTGTACTCACCGGAATGCGTCACCGAAGACGCTCGGTACTGCGGCGGTGCAAATGGGATTGCGTGCAGCTTGGTGGCGGAGAAGGGGCACTGAGTGAGGGGAAAGATGCAAAGAGGAGAGGGGGTTAAATAGCCGGTGAGGGGCGAGGAGATTACGCAGCATTGATCGGCAATTAGGCCCGCTTCATTCGCGGCAGTGATGGTGGTAACGGTGGCGACGACAGGGTCGCGGGGGGTGCGGGGTTTGGGGACGATGACTGCGTGGCGTTTGGGTCCAGCGGTCAGCGAGCACGGGGTAGGATTGCGTCGCGTGATATATATATATATATATATATATATAGAGAGAGAGAGAGAGAGAGAGGAAAGGCCCGGGTAGGCTTGCTGGGCTGAGTCTGCTGTTGGGCCGAAAGGCTGGCGCAAGCCTTTTCTGTTTTCTTTAATCTTTTTCTATTTCTATTTTGATTTTCAGGAACCAAATTCAATTGAGTTTCAATTGAGTTTGAATTCAAACCACTTATGGATTTTTGTAAAGTGAAACTAGTACACATTTGGCTATAGAACAAAGTTGTACACTTGGAAATACATTGGTACATTGGAATTTAAAAATAAACAATGCCTTTATCAATTGTTTAATAAAGTCATATGAATGGTTTAAATTCATACTTTGTTTTGAAAATTTTGTCCAAGCTTTGGAAAACATCAATCAACCATAGGACAAATATCTTTGGTTAAAAAATAAATAATCTCATACTAGAGAGTATCATTGGACCAATGCCTTGCTTACATAAAATAATAGGCATTCAAATGTTTCTGTTTTGAAATGACATTGAAAATGATCCTAAAAAGAGTATGAATGCATGGATGATATGCAAACTTTGAAATCATGATTTTTGGGATGTTACAACAACATCCAATGTCCATGATCAGGAAACCTTGATCATCTCGTTAATCAACGATCTAGTTTATAAGAGAGGCATAACTAGGAACTTCCTTTTTGTTTATTAAACACACATGTATTAACATTTCCGTATTAATACAATTATAGCATGCAAAATAAATATTTATCATAAATAAGGAATACGATAATAACCACTTTATTATTGCCTCTCGGGCATATTCCCTTCAGTCTCCCACTTGCACTAGAGACAATAATCTAGTTTGAAAACTTTGCATATTGAACACCTATGGCTTTCTGGTGTTCCATATACGCAACTGCAAGTGGTTAACATAATCTACGAATCTGACACTTTCAGGTCCATGTGTATTTGCATGTCTTGTCGTCTTCACGCATCAATCATTCTCCAATGAGATGGCATTGTGTAAATTTGGTCTTTTGGTGAGACCTTTAGTTCCTTGGGGTTAAATCATGTCGATACTATTGTCATACAATATATCTTTAGTGTTAGCCCATTGCAAACCACACCTTAGTTTGATAACAAACTACTTGACACAAATGCCCTCCTTTGCTGCTACTATAGCAGTCATATACTTAGCCTTTTATTGTAGTATTCGTCACAATGTATTAACTTTTGAACTCTTCCAAATCCATCATGGAAACTTTCTTTCCATTTCATTGTGCCACCCATAGTTTAAATTGAGATAAATTTAAATTTGTATCTTGTGACAAAACTAGTATCAATGTAACGCTTTACAATGAACTATTTTGTAATTGTTTGTCACCTCTACACAAATATATTCTTAGTTATTCCAAAAGATCATAAGAATATCCTCACTATCGTCCAATGATCATTTTATGATTCATTCTGGTATATGCTCATAATACTTGGAGCATAGGACATATCTGGATGTGTACATATCATGATTTCACTCATTATATGATTCATTCTGGTATCTGATTGATCAAAATATTCTCATGATTTCACTCATCAAGTTTCAAAGCACTTGGAATCTTGTTTCACTTATCAAGTGTCGATACACTTGAATCTTGATTCAATTCCTTTCCATGCGACAAGAACCTTTTCTTGTTGTTTCTATATTGAACTCCTTCAATATCTCATATATATATATTTGGCACAACCATATTAGCGTCACATTCTATCCACTATAGACATTCATGCTAAATATTCGGGTTTTGCTTAAGTCTTTCATCAAAATGAAATTCTTAACCTTTGTCAATAAAAATTACATCATTTCTAATCAACAAGATGTCCTCCACATAATGTATTAGAAATATGTCTCAGCGCTCCCACTTAATTTCTTGCAAATGCAAGCATCTTCATCGTCTCTAGATGAAAACTCCTTTTTCATCTTAGTGAAGATTCCAACTCCACGATGCTTACTTCAACCATTGAAGTTTGCATGCCCTTTTAGCATCCTTTGGATTAACAAAGCCCTTTGGATCGTGTCATGCACACGTCCTAGGTAACCATTCTTTTAGAAGATTTTTTTTGTTTATTCATCTACCATATACCAAATTATATGTAGTGGTTGCTACTTTAATCCGTCTAGAATAAATATCGCTATGAAAGATCAAATCTTGTCATAGTCAAATCCTTGAACATTTGTTGTAAAATACTTTACGACATGTCTACTATTTCATAGATGTGAAACATCCATGTCTGTTTCTTTATAGATCCAAATACGACCGATAGGTTTTTACACCTTTCCAGAGGGTCTTCTAAGTTCAAAACTTGATTTCTCGTGTATGGAACTATCACAGATTTTATGGCTTCAAGCCATTTGACGGAGTCAGGGCCCATCATTGCTTCTTTGTATGTAGTCGGTTCATCATTATCAAAAATTAATGATTTACTCTCAAATCTCAGCATTTGATTGTTTATCCGACCGACTTGGTTCAATAAGAACTTAGATCTCCGTGACCACAACCTTTGAGGCACATACGCTATGAGCATTATGGCTGCCTCCAGAACATTTTCCGGCGCTACGCAACTCAGCACATATAGCTAAGGTTCGTTAACCTTATTAAAGTTCTATTGTCCTCCCACTTAACCTTTTACGGAAAACTTCTTTTTCAAGAAACTTCACGTTTCAAGCGACAAACCCTTTTGTCCTTGGTGTTATGGAGGAATACCCAATTGTTATTCGAAATAACCTACAAAGACATGCTCATCCGACTTCGATTGTAAACATCTTACTTATGTTTAGCATACTAAAATTTAAGAAATGACAACTTGGGTTTTACCCGAAACCATAACTCATATGGTGCCATTTCAACGGATCAAGATGGAGCTCTTTTCAGTGTAAAATCGATAGTCTCTAAAGCTTTAATCTTTTTAAAACATAATGGCGGTTTTATAAATAACACCTTTGATCCAACCATGTCAAACAAGGTTTCATTACAAATCTCATACACTCCATACTCCTATGGTGTTTCGGGAGATGTAAATCTAGGTGTTTTGCTAAACTTGCAACTCAAATAAATCCCTTTTATGATAAAATCATAAATAATTTATTTTCTTGTTACACTTGCAACTCAAATAAATCCCTTATGATAAAATCATAAACCATTTATTTTCTTGTTACAATGATTTTCACTTCATCTTGAAAGTCTTTGAATGTTTTCAAATATTTCATATTTCTTTCTCATTAAGTGAACATTCACTCAAATTTCCTGAGAAAGCATATGAAGTTGAAATCCATCGCTTACGACTATACATAATGGACTACATACATTGATATGTATAAATTCCAATAATTTAGTCGATCGTTCTTCTTTGTCCTTTGAACAAAGTTTTAATTATCCTGAGGAAAGTCTCCCAAGCGTCATTTGATCAAATCAAAGACTCCAAAAATCCATGAAAATGGAGTTTCTTCATGTTTTCTTTCCAATATAATTTAAACGGCGATGTCACTTCGTAAGTGATCTTCCAATCATTTGTCTTGTGATATTTTAGCATTAGCTTTATGGATGTGACTTATCCAACTAGATTTGTAAATCATCCATCTTATATGGAATTCAGTAATTATTTGAACAACCTTTGTTCTCATAATACCTGATTTAAATAACTATTATTAAAACAAATCTTGAAGGCAAGCTTTGGTGTCAACGAGAAATACAAACAACGGTTTGTTTGTTTTCGATGAACATCATCACATATTCTCTTGCTAGTTACTTAGGCCATTGTGGTTCATGAATTGCGTCGTTCCGTATGAAATTTCATACCAACCAATTCGGTATCCAATACCCAAGAACCACATTGTTTAACAAGCAAAGAATACAACCATAACATGTATATCATCTATATACCTAAATTGGATATTTCCAATATTTTATTTTCTGCCAAATATATTTTATAGATTCTCTTTCAGCATTTCCTTTTCCTTTTTTAAAATAATCTATCAACATCACTAGTGGCGCCATATACATGAAACATAGTGCAAAGCGTGTATATTCAAATAATAATACCTTTGGACTTGCACTTTGAAGTAGATCACCATCATCAAATGATCGGTATTCTTTCAAAATCCATTCTTTAGTAATCTTTTTAGTGTAGTAAACACTTTACATACATCTTCTATTCATCCTTATCATGACGACTTTCATGATCAAGATAATGTAGCTTATAAAGGAGAATCGTGAGTATAACATTACTTTCCAAAACCTTTTTGGATGATTAGGATGTCTAGCATCTCCAACCTTCGCAAATTCTCATCCAATATGAGAACATATATTATACTCTATCATATTGCAACCAAAGCATTGTTTCAGATATCGTTATATCTATCACACATGATGGTTTCTGAGACAATTCTTTCAGCTCCTAGATAAACTTGATATTAAAACAATCAAGAATCATGGAGGCAAACATGATACTTAAGATACTAACACTGGAATTGTTACTCTCGATTTAATACCAATTATTAAATTTCACGAAGTAAATAGAGTTTGCTGAAAGTTTGCAATAGGACTTTAAACTTTAGATTGACAGTCAACACAATACGATACGAGTTCGTAAAGTATATATCCAGAATTCTATAGTTCTATTATCTCAATTACAACTATGCATAAGGTGGTGAACGAATGCCAATGACTACAACAAATTATGCAAATTCACTTTGATTTAATTTATGATAAATTGAGTTCTACTAATCCAAATTAGAAATGAACTCCCACTCAAAAAACGACATCCCTCGTGCCTTTTTGGTGATTACATGAACCAAATCCATTACACCAAGTCCGATCATCATGTGAGTCGGTGTAGCTTCAAAGGCGAGCATCCATATGGTCATCATATCAAAACATATGACTCATGCTTAACCTTTCGGTCTGTGTTCCGAGGCCATGTCTGTACATGATAGGCTCGCTAAGTAAGAACCTTAGTATTCGTGTGTGTAACTGTCTTACACCCGAGATATGCTCGTGGATTCAAGTACACCCGATAATCACGTGATGTCTTGAAGCGACGATACATTGTCGGTGCATACTTAAGGAAGAACACATTCTTATCTTGATATCTAACTGAGGGATCATCTTATTATACTAATAAAACGCCAAACAAGCAATATAAGATGCAATCAAACATCACATGTTTGTAAGTGAAATGATATGGTTCCCGCATATGATCTCCATCATGTGCACCATGGTATGATCTCTATCATACCTCTATGTGTAAGGCCAAGGTCTATGGAACTTACACGTTATGTGTGTTGTAAGAGTATCATCTCATACTTCTACTTACAACATCACCATATCATGACACTAGCCCAGCAACAATCTAAACTAGACGCCTCTAATTTATTTTTTGAGGGTAAAACAGTAGGGTAAAGCACCCCACTGCAATTTTTATAGATCATAGAGAGTTACAGAAAAAGTATTTACAAGTTCAGGCCACCTCAAAAGAGGGATAACATTCTAAGCAGCTATCTCCTATCTAAATTATTCTCAATCCAATCTTTGAGGCCCTGATAATTCTTTTTCTTAATTCTATACAGGACCCATCTTAATTCATGGGAAACAATAGCCCTCCATTCCTGAAGCGAAGCATGCTTGTTGTTGAAGATTTCATTGTTTCTGCACATCCATATGCCCCAAGCTCCTAATATAATAATTTCCATTGCAAAAGGAACTTTAAGATCTTTTTTAATACTGGTTAAAGCTTCAAAAAGATTTTGATCAGCCACTTGGACATGTGAGATTTCATTCCAGCAAGCTCTTGCAAAAGGATAGTCCCAAAATAAGTGTAATATGGTTTCTTCACTGATGCAGCCATGAAACACACATTCATAAGAAGCCAGAGTAAAACATTTCCTTTTCAGAAGGTTTCTTGTGTTTAGCCTATCAAGAAGCAAGAGCCAGAAGAAGAATTTGTTCTTTTGTTGACAAGAGGACTTCCACAACCAGGAGAAATGTGGTTGTACAGGTTGGTAACCAGATAAGGAATAATAAGCCTTTTGGACTGAAAAATTACTACCCCAAATGTAGCTCCAGTTGTCAGCTTCCCCCTGTATGCCAATACTAAGGATTTTCTCAAGGTTTTGATATTCCTGGTAAGCTTGCTGTGACAGAGGGAGAAAAAAATGATCTTGAATGTTATCTGTCTGCAGAAACTCATTGACAGAGATGTGTGGGTTTTTTGCATAGGAAAGCAGATGAGGAAGCTTATGCTGCAGACATCCATCATTCCACATATCAGACCAGAGAAGGGTTGATTTTCCATCGCCCACCGAGCACTTTGCAATTCCTTTAAATATTTCAACCAATTTCAGATGAGCTTTCCACCAAAAGGATCCCTCCAGACTTCTTCCAGGAAGTTTACCATTACAGTAATAAGTGTTCCAGATAAGGTGAACCCATGGGATATCCGTGTGATTGCAAAATTTATCCAAATTCTTCAAAAGAAGTGAAGAGTTTTGAACATTAAGGTCAAGCACCCCCAATCCTCCATGGTTCTTGGGTCGACAAACTTTCTTCCATGCAACAAGAGCTTGACCCCTAGCTTGAACATCAGATGTTTTATTTATCCACATGCATTGTCTCATATACTTAATCAACTGATCTTTAATAGTGACAGGAAGCTCAAAACGCCTCTAATTTATCCATTGCAAGTTTTATGTGGCTTAGGGCTTTCGAAGATAGAACCGTTCTTACCTACGAACATGAACCACAACGAGGATAACCAAATTGTTGACTACTCGTTGCAAATTAGATATCGACTATAGTAGGAGACACAGATACCCGCTAGCCACTTATGCAAAACTAGTTGCATGTCAAGCGTGGAACAGGTCTCATGTGCGAGGACATGTAAAGTTTGTCCGGGCCGCTTCATCCCACTATGCCACCAATATCCAAGTAAAACTAAGAAGCAATAAAATGATCATCATCACCCACATACTCATATGTGTACTACCCGTGCAAAGCATCTACGCATAGATCCGGCTCTGATACCACTGTAGGGTTCGCAGCATAGAAAACAAAAATATTCCTACGATGGGAACAACTATGTACCAAGATCTATCTACTAGATACAAGCAACGAGCGGATATACATCCGTAGAGAACATACCCTTGAAGACCGACAAAGCTTAATGGGTCCAAACTCGTGGTTGATGTAGACGATCTCTTGCCGATCTCAAGATCGAGAGGAAGTCTTAGTGCCGCAAAACAGCAGCGCATCCGTGCTTGCACACACATACAAGACACCAAGAAACCTCCGCCTCCTCGCTCCAGCGATGCAGCGGAAGCACAACTCTTTCTTACCAAATAGCCATCGGGAGCATGTATCTCGCTAGTCCGAGACCATGGGGGATAAATTCTAGAGGGGAGAGAGATCCTTCACGAGGAGGTGTGTTTTGAGAGGAGGAGAGGGGGGCCTTTTATAGGGAGAGGGGGCACCCCAAGGGGAATGGCGCCAGCCATGGTGGCTGCCCCAGCTCTTCCACATTCATGTGGGTGGAGCTTCCACTCAAAATGAAAAGCCTCCACTCCCATAAAAGAGCCTCTACTCAAAAATCCACTCCCATGAATTAAATTTCCACCAAATTTAATGCAAGCTCTCATTTAAATAAAACTCTTTTATTTATTTATTCAGAATTTTGTTAATTACTTTAATTAACAAAAATTCACATAAAACCCCTTGCTAGTATTCAATTTCACATGCAGAACCAGTTTCAGCAATTTCAACCGAAATAATTTCGGTGTCTAGTGAAATAAATTCCTGTGCTTGTTATTCTTTCCAGCATGAAACTTTTTCTCCAATTGGATGTCAGTGTCCATTAAGTGTTCCATCCTATGGTTCACGAATAATGCGGACATGATCGAGACCCTTCTCCGATCAATAATCAGAAGCGGGACCTGGAGTTCCATACTGACTCCCACACATTCAACAATGACTTTCCTGTGATCGTCGGAACCTTTTATGCTAGTATCTTAATCCCTTTGTTTCACGATATATTACATGTCCGAGATTCGATCATCGGTATCTCCATACCTAGTTTGATCTCGTTAACGACATGCACTCTTTTCTTGTTCCTGTGATATAACATTCTAGTGATCAAATCACTTGCTTGCAAGCTAATCAATGTGATATCACCGAGAGGGCCCAGAGCATATCTATCCTTCATCGAGATGAACAAATGCCACTCTCGATCCATGAGCCTCAACATAACACTTTAGTAGTTCTGAAGCCATATTTATAATCACCCAGTTATGGTGTGACGTTTGATGTCATCAAGAAACTCTTCCGATGTTAGTGATTGACATGATCTCATGGTCTAAGGATTAGGATCACTTCGTAAGTTGTTATAGCAATATAAACTCAATAACTTTGATCGTAATGCTATACTTCGGATGAATGTTCATCACAACATTACACTAATGTTGTGACCTCGTTATTCACAACATCCAATGTCCATGATCAGGAAACCTTGATCATCTTGTTAATTAACGACTAGTTTACAAGAGAGGCATAACAAATAAATTCCTTTTTGTTAATTAAACACACATGTATTAAAGTTTCCGTATTAATACAATTATAGCATGCAAAATAAACATTTATCATAAATAAGGAATAGATAATAACCACTTTATTATTGCCTCTCGGGCATATTCCCTTCAAATTGCATGTGATGTTAATCCTTTTATGCATCTTGTATTGCTTAGTTCGCGATGGTAGCATTATAAGATGATCCCTCTAGCACAAAATTTCAAGTTATAAAGTGTTCATCCTTAGTAAGCACCGTTGCTAAAGCTCATTGTTTTGAAGCACCACGCGATGATCGGGTGTGTTAGATTCTGTGAGTGTATACAACGAGAGCAAGCCATATTTTCTCATGCAGAAGCTAAGGTTTGATCTCGACGATCCTAGAATGTACAAACATGGTCTCAGAACACGGATCACCGAAAGGTAAAGCTTGAGTCATATAATAGATATGATGAACATGTTGATTGTTCGCCATTGAAGCTACATCAACTCTCGTGATGATCGGTTTTGATGTGGTGGATTTGGTTCGTGTGATCACTAAAACAATGTGAGGGATATTGTTTTGAGTGGGAGTTCACCTATATTAATTTAACTATTAATTAGAACTCAATTTGTCATAAACTTAGTCTAAACTATTGCAAATATGTTGTAGATCAATGGCGGCCCCTACCATCAATTTTAATGTGTTCCTAGAGAAAGAAAAGTTGAAAAACAATGGAAGCAACTTCGCGGATTGGTTCCGCAATTTGAGGATTGTCCTCAATGCTGGTAACTTGACCTATGTGCTGGATGCACCGTTGGGTGACTCACCTGCAGCTGATGCTACCGATGAGGTAAAGAATGTTTTCCTCGCTCGGAAGAATCAGTACTCCACAGTTCAATATGCTATCTTGCATGGTTTGGAATCAGAGCTTTAGAAAAGGTTTGAGAACCATGACCCACATGATATTGTCCGTGAACTCAAAATGATATTTGAGGCTCACACGGCAGTTGAGAGTTATGAGGCTTCTGAAAAGTTCTTTAACTACAAGATGGAAGAGGGCAGCTCCATCAGTGAGCACGTGCTTAAGATGTCTGGGCATGCAAGCAAGCTTCAAAGCTTGGGTATAGTGATTCCTAATGCTTTGGGGATTCACCGTGTCCTCCAATCACTACCACCAAGTTACAAGAACTTTGTGATGAACTACAATATGCAAAACATGGACAAGTCGTTGCCCGAACTCTTCTCCATGTTAAAGTCTGCGGAAGTGGAGATCAAGAAAGATCACCAAGTGTTGATGGTCAATAAGACCACCAAAATCAAGAAGAAAGGCAAGTCTAAGAAAAAGGGAAACTTCAAGAAGGTCGGTAAGAAAGTTACCGCACCGGCGAACAAGACCAAGGCTAGGCCTAAGCCTGATACTGAGTGCTTTTACTGCAAGGGAGAAGGTCACTGGAAGCGGAATTGCCCTAAGTACTTGGCGGATTTGAAGAACAACAACATCAACAAGAAAGGTTGTTATTGATGTGTATCTCACTAGTACTCATAGTAGTGCCTAGGTATTTGATATTGGTTCGATTGCTCATATTTGTAACTCGAAACAGGAGCTGTAGAATAGACGGAAACTAGCGAAGAACAAGGTGGCGATGCGCGTTGGAAATGGATCAAAGGTTGATGTGATCGCGGTCGGCACGCTACCTCTTCATCTACCATCGGGGTTAGTTTTATACTTAAATAATTGTTATTTGGTGCCTGCGTTGAGCATGAACTTTATATGCAGATCATGTTTATTACGAGACGGTTACTTGTTTAAGTCCGAGAATAATGGTTGTTCGATTTATATGAGTAATATGTTTTATGCACATGCACCTTTGATAGATGGTATATTCTTATTGAATCTCGATTGTAGAAATACACACATTAAAAACATTGATGCTAAACATTTGAAATTGAGCGATAACTCGACCTATATGTGGCACTGTCGTCTTGGTCATATTGGAGTGAAGCGTATGAAGAAATTCCATTCCGATGGAATTCTTGAATCACTTGATTTCGAATCACTTGAAAGATGTGAAGCATGTCTGATGGGTAAAATGACTAAGTCTCCATTTTCTGGTAGGATGGAGCGAGCTATGGATTTATTGGAAATCATACATACCGATGTGTGTGGCCCAATGAGTGTAGCATCGCGCTTTGGTTATCGTTATGTTCTTACCTTCACGGATGACTTGAGTAGATATGGGTATATCTATTTCATGAAACATAAGTTCGAAACTTTCGAGAAGTTTAAGGAATTTTGAAGTGAGGTAGAGAATCAACGTAATTTGATCGTGGAGGTGAATATCTAAGTTACGAGTTTGGCGAGCATTTGAAGAAATGCAGAATACTTTCACAATTGACACCGCCAGGAACACCACAACATAATGGTGTGTCCAAACGTCATAATCAAACTCACTTAAATATGGTTCATTCTACGATGTCACTTACAGATTTACCGCTATCGTTTTGGGGTTATGCATTAGAAACATCCGCATTCACTTTAAATAGGGCACCATCTAAATCCGTTGAAATGACACCGTATGAATTATGGTTTGGGAAGAAACCTAAATTTTTGTTCCTTAAAGTTTGGGGTTGCGAAGCTTATGTAAAGAAGTTATAGCCAGACAAGCTGTAACAGCCAGACAAGCTGTAACCCAAAGCGGAAAAATGCGTCTTCATAGGATACCCAAAGGAAACTATTGGGTATACCTTCTATCATAGATCCAAGGGCAAAATCTGTTGGAGATATGCCCAAGAGGCAATAATAAAGTGGTTATTATCATATCTTCATACTTATGATAAATGTTTACATACCATGCTATAATTGTATTAACCGGAAACATTAATACTTGTGTGATTTGTAAACATAAAAGAGTCCCTAGTAAAGCCTCTTGTTAAACTAGCTTGTTGGTTAATATATGATCATGGTTTCCTGATCATGAACATAGATATGTTATTAACAACAGGGTCATATCATTAGGAGAATGATGTGATGGACATACTCCTATAGTTAAGCGTAGCATAAAGATCAAGTCATTTAATATAGTTCATTTGCTATAAGCTTTCTGATACATAGTAACCTAATTCCTTCGACCATGAGATCATGTTAATCACCATCACCGGAAGGATGCTTTGATGACATCAAACACCACACCGTAACTGGGTGGCTATAAAGGTGGCATTGAGTGTTCGGAAAGTATGGGTTGAGGCACATGGATCAAGAGTGGGATTTGTCCATCCATATGACGGATAGATATACTCTGGGCCCTCTCGGTGGAATGTCATCCAATTAGCTTGCAAGCATGTGACTGGCTCACAAGGGATCACATATCACGGGAACGAGAAAAGAGTACTTATCGGTAACGAGGTTGAACTAGGTATGCAAACATACCGACGATTAAAACCTCGGATAAGTAAACTATCGTGAGACAAAGGGAAATTGGTATCGTATGTAAGTGGTTCATTTGATCGCAAAGTAATCGTAGAAATATGTGGGAGCCGTATGAATTTCTAGATTCCTCTATTGGTTATAGATCGGAGAAGTGTCTCGATCATGTCCGCATAATTCACGAACCGTAGGGAGACACACTTAAGGATTCGATGTTGTTGAGTAGTTATGGAATGATGAGTAAGAGACCGAATGTTGTTCGGAGTCTCGGATGGGATCTGGGATATCACGAGGATATCCATAATGGTCCGAAGAATAAGATTCATATAAGGAAAGTCCTGTTTCGGAGTTGGGGAATGATTCCGGTGTTTTCACCGGGAATGTTCTAGAAGGGTCCGGAAGGTCCGGTACTCCGGAGGGGAAGGGTACATGAATGTGTCATGACAATATAGAATGGTTGAATCATGTACTAGGTAACATGGCTGGGCAAAATAAAGGGAGAAATCAAATCCTAGTTTGAAAGTCAAACGCCAATTTGAAAAAGTCAAACGGCAAGTTTGCTTGGTGGAGGGAGAGTAGGAAACCTACTTGGGGAGGAAGTCTCCTCCCTCCACCCGCCATCCAAGGAGGCCGACTTGGGGGAGGACTCCCTCCTCCCAAGCTGCGCCCTCCCACCTATAAAAGGAGGGGCAGGGCTGCCCCTCTCCCTCACACCCAACACACCCTAAAACCCTAACCCTAGCCGCCGGACACCTCCAAGTCGCCGCCGCCCCTAGGGTTTCTCCTAGTCACGACTTGGGGCTTCCCAAGCCCTAGTCAGCCAAGCTCCGCCCCTTGGTGCCCTCTAAACCCTATATCACCAAGGCCTCTCTCATAGTCCACCGTACTCGCTTCGGCTTAAGGCGAAGCCCTGCGAGATCTCCCCTCTACTTCCGGTACCACGCCGTCGTGCTGCCAGAATTACGAGGAGAGTGCTACAACCTCTGCTGCCTGCTGGAACAAAGGGAGAGGAAGGTCTTCATCGAGTACTGAATGTGTGACCGACTGCGGAAGCCCTGCCGGAACGCAGCGCCGGAAGGATCGTCTACGTGATCTTGAGATCGGCAATAGTACGACTACATCACTCACGAGAATCTGCTCTCGTTAACCGCTTTGGAATCTTCGAAGGTGAGTTCCTCTATCAACTTGTTGCTACAATCTAGTAGATAGATCTTGGCTTGTTTGTTTGCATGCGGTAGAAATTATTTGTTTTCCATGCTACGAACCCCTACAGTGGTATCAGAGCCGTGTCTATATGTAGATCTGTTGCACGAGTAGAACACAATGGTCATTGTGGGCATTGATGCTTTTGTTGTCGATTGCTTCTTGTGTACTTTGCATCTTGCGGGATGGTGGGATGAAGCGGCCCGGGCTAACCTTACATGACATCGTTCATGAGACTTGCTCCATGCTTGACATGCAACTTGTATTGCATAAGTGGCTTTGCGGGTGCGTGTTTCTCCCAACATAGTTAAGATTCAATTTACAATGGGTGATTGACAATACTAGTATAAATGATGTGGTTCTTGTTCGTAAGTTAGAACGACACTTATTGAAAGCCCCAAACCACGTAAAACATGCAAATAAAATTAGAGGCGTCTAACTTTGTTTTGCAGGGGTGTGCTGTGATGTGATATGCCCATGATTGTGATTATATATGATGTATGCAATGTCCCTTATTATAAGTTGGCAACCGGCGGGAGCCATATGGTTGTCTTTTAAATTCCGTTAAGACCTGCATGTCTATTCAAAGAAGTTGTAATAGTTGATGCTAGTGGACGACAACCATGAAGCGGCGCCATTGACCTTGACGCCACACCAGTGATGATGGAGATCATGTTCGTGCTTGAAGATGTAGATCGGAAGCACAAGAAGAAAGGCCATATCATATCACATATTATGAATTGCATGTGATGTTAATCCTTTTATGCATCTTGTATTGCTTAGTTCATGATGGTAGCATTATAAGATGATCCCTCAAGCACACAATTTCAAGTTTTAAAGTGTTCATCCTTAGTAAGCACCGTTGCTAAAGCTCGTTGTTTCGAAGCACCACGTGATGATCGGGTGTGTTAGATTCTGCGAGTGTATACAACATGAGAAGCCAGATTTTCTCATGCGGAAGCTAAGGTTTGATCTTGAGGAGCCTAGCATGTACAGACATGGTCTCGGAACACGGATCACCGAAAGGTAAAGCATGAGTCATATAGTAGATATGATGAACATGTTGATTGTTCGCCTTTGAAGCTACATCAACTCTCGTGATGATCGGTTTTGATGTGGTGGATTTGGTTTGTGTGATCACTAAAACAGTGTGAGGGATATTGTTTGAGTGGGAGTTCAACGGCAATATGATTAAAAGTTGAACACTATTTATCATAAATTAAATCAAAGTGAATTTGCATAATTGTTGTAGTCATTGGCATCGGTTTACCACCTTGCGCTTAGTTATAATTGAGATGATAGAACTATAGAATTCTGGTTAGTTACTTCTCGAACTGGTATCGTATTGTTTTGAAGTGTTAATCTAAAGTTTAAAAGTCCTATTGCAAACTTTCAGTAAGTTCCGGTTAGTCCATGAAGTTTAATAATTGGTATTAAATCAAGAGTGGCAATTCCAAGTGTTAGTATCATGTTTGTCTCCATGATTCTTGATATTCAAAGGATTGTCTTAATATCAAGGTTATCTAGGATCTGAAAGAGTTGTTCCAGAAACCATGATGTGTGGAAAATATTGTGATATCTGAAACGAAGTTTTGGTTGCAACATGATAGTGTATAATATGGAAAAAGTCATGTTCTCATATTTGAGAGAATTTGCAAAAGGTTGGAGACACTAGTTGTCCTAATCCTCCAAAAGGTTTTGGAGAGCAATATTATACTCGCGATTCACCGTTATAAGCTAAAAGTAGCTTGATCATGGATAATTCCATGATAAGGGTGAATATTTGATGTAGGTAAAATGTTTACTACACCAAGAGATTACTAAAGAAAGGAATTTGAAAGAACGCCAAACATTTGATGATGGTGATCTACTTCAAAGTGCAAGTCCAAATACATTGGTATTTTACTATACATGCTTTGGACTATGTGTCATGTATATGGCTCCACTATTGATGTTGATAGATTCTTTCAAACAGAAAAGGAAATACTGAAAGAGAATCTCATAAATATATGGCAGAAAAGAAAAGACTAGAATTGTTCAGCTTAAGTATATAGATGATATACATGTTATGGATATATTCTTTGCTTATTAAACAATGTGGTTCTTAAGTATTTGATACTGAATTTGTTGGTGTGAATCGTCATACGAAACATCACAATTCATGAACTACAATGGCCTAAGTAACTAGCAAAAGAATATGTGATGATGTTCATTGAGAACAAATAAAGGGTTATTGTGCTTCTTGTTAAACATCAAAGCTTGCCTTCAAGATTTGTTTTATCAGGTATTATGAGAACAAAAGGGTTGTTCAAATAATTGCCATAATCCATAAAAGATGGATGATTCACAAATCTCGTTGGAGAAATCACATCCATAAAACTAGTGCTAAAAATGTCGAAAGACAAATTGATTGAAAGATCACTTAGGAAGTGACATCGCCATTTAAATTATATTGGAAATAAAATATGAAGAAACTCCATGTGGATGGAATTTTGGAGTCCTTTTGATTTTTGATCAAATGACGCTTGTGAAACTTTCCTAGAGATAATTAAAACTTCGTTCATAGGCCAAAAGGGAACGAATGACTAGCTTATTGGAACTTGTACATATTGTTGTATGAAGTCCATTATGTGTAGTCAAGAGCGATGGTTTTCAACTTCATATGCTTTCTCCAAAAAATTGAGTGAATATATGAATATTTACTTAATAAGGATGAAGTATGAAACATTTGAAAAGTTCAAAGATTTTCAAGATGAAGTGCAAAATCATTGTAACAAGAATATAAATAGTTTATTACAAGATCATACAGGAAGATATTTGAGTTACAAGTTTAGCATAATACCTAAGATTTAAGGAATCGTTCTGTGGATTTGCATTTCCCGAAACACCATAAGAGTATGGAGCGTTCGAGATATGTAATTAAACCTTGTTTGACATGGTAAGATCAAAGGTGTAATTCATAAAACTGCTATTATATTTTAAAGATTAAAAGCTTTAGAGACTACTGTTTTTCCACTAAAAAGGGCTCTATCATAATCCGTTGAATTGACACCATATAAATTTATGGTTTGGGATAAAATCCAAGTTGTCCTTTCTTAAACATTGGTATGCTATGCATAACAAAGATGTTTGCAACCAAAATCGGATGAACATATCTTTGTATGTTATTTTGAATAATCGTTGAGTATTCCTCCATAACACCAAAGACAAAAATGTTTGTCGCTTAGAACGTCAAGTTTCTTTGAGAAAGAAATTTTCTGTGAAAAGTTAAGTGGGAGGACAATAGAACTTTGATAAGGTTAAAAGAACCTTAGTTATATGTGCAAAGTTGCGCAACGCCGAAAAGTGTTCCGGAGTCAGCAACAATGCTCATGGCTCACGTGCCTCAAAGGTTGTGGTCACGGAGATCTAAGTTCCTATTGAAACAAGTAGGTCGAGTAAACAATCAAATACCAAGATTTGAGAGTTAAATCATTATTTGACAATAATGATCCAACTACATGCAAAGAAGCGATGATGGGCCCTGACTCCGTCAAATGGCTTGAAGCCATAAAATCCGTGATAGTTCCATATACGAGAGATCAAACTTTGAACTTGAAAGACCCTCTGGAAAGGTATAAGACCTTACAGTCATATTTGGATCTATAAAGAAATAGACATGGATGTTTCACATCTATGAAATTATCGACATATCGGGAAAGAGTTCACGACAATGTTCAAAGAATTGACTATGACAAGATTTGATCTTTCATTAAGCGATATTTAGTCTAGATGGATTAATATAGCAACCACGACATATAATTTTGTTATGTGTTGAATAAACAAAACAAGTTCTTCTAATAGAATGGTTACCTAGGACGTGTGCATGACACAGTCCAAAGGGTTTTGTTAATTCAAAGGATGCTAAAAGCATATGCAAACTTCAATGGTTGAAGTAAGCATCGCGGAGTTGGAATATTCACTATGATGAAACTGTTAAAATAGTTTAATTTCATCCGAGACGATGAAGATGCTTGCATTTGCAAGAAATTAAGTGGGAGCGCTAAGACATGTTTCTAATACATTATGTGGAAGACATATTGTTGATTAGAAAAGATGTATCTTTTTTTTAACACAGGATAACAATTTCATCTCGATGAAAGGCTTAGGCAGAACCCGAATATTTGGCATCAATGTCTATATGGATAAATTGTGACGCCAATATGGTTGTGCCAGAAGTACATAGATGAGATATTGAATGAGTTCAATATATAAACTACAAGAAAAGTTCTTGTTGCACAGGAAGGATTGAATAAAGATTTAAGTATTTTTGATACTTGATAGATACAATCACAAAGAGTATTTTATCAATCATGTTGTGATGTGTCCAAATCCAGATATGTCCTATGCTCTAAATGTTATGAGCACCATAATGATTCATAAGATGATTATTGGACGATAGTAAAGATATTCTTATGATCTTGTAAAAGAACTAAGAATATATTATTTTGTAGAAGTGACAATTAGATGGTTAGTTCAATGTAAATGAATTACATTGATACTAGTTTTGTCACAAAGTGCTAATTAAGTTTATCTCAATCTAAACTAAGGGTGGCACAATATGATGGAATGTGAGTTCCAGAATGAATTTGGATGAGTTCCAAAGTTAAGACATTATGACAGATACTACAACAAAAAGGCTAAGTATATAACTGCTATTATAGAAGCAAAAGAGGGCATTTGTGTCAAGTAGTTTGTTATCAAACTAGGTGTAGTTCATAGCAGGGATAATGCTATGAAGATATATTGTACGACAATATTATCAACATATTTTAACCCCAAAGAACTAAAGGTCACACCAAAGGACCAAATTTGTACAAAGCCATCTCATTAGAGAATGAGTGATGCGTAGAGACGCAAAGACATGCAATTACACAAGGACCTGGAAGTGTCAGATCCGGAGATCAGTTGACCACTAGCAATCGTGTACATACGACACCAGAAAGCCATAGGTGTTGAATACACAAAGGTTTGAAACTAGATTATTGACTCTAGTGCAAGTGGGAGACTGTTGGAGATATGCCCAAGAGGCAATAATAAAGTGGTTATTATCATATCTTCATACTTATGATAAATGTTTACATACCATGCTATAATTGTATTAACCGGAAACATTAATACTTGTGTGATTTGTAAACATAAAAGAGTCCCTAGTAAAGCCTCTTGTTAAACTAGCTTGTTGGTTCATATATGATCATGGTTTCCTGATCATGAACATAGATATGTTATTAACAACAGGGTCATATCATTAGGAGAATGATGTGATGGACATACTCCTATAGTTAAGCGTAGCATAAAGATCAAGTCATTTAATATAGTTCATTTGCTATAAGCTTTCTGATACATAGTAACCTAATTCCTTCGACCATGAGATCATGTTAATCACCATCACCGGAAGGATGCTTTGATGACATCCAACACCACACCGTAACTGGGTGGCTATAAAGGTGGCATTGAGTGTTCGGAAAGTATGGGTTGAGGCACATGGATCAAGAGTGGGATTTGTCCATCCATATGACGGATAGATATACTCTGGGCCCTCTCGGTGGAATGTCATCCAATTAGCTTGCAACCATGTGACTGGCTCACAAGGGATCACATATCACGGGAACGAGAAAAGAGTACTTATCGGTAACGAGGTTGAACTAGGTATGCAAAGATACCGACGATTAAAATCTCGGATAAGTAAACTATCGTGAGACAAAGGGAAATTGGTATCGTATGTAAGTGGTTCATTTGATCGCAAAGTAATCGTAGAAATATGTGGGAGCCATATGAATTTCTAGATTCCTCTATTGGTTATTGATCGGAGAAATGTCTCGATCATGTCCGCATAATTCACGAACCGTAGGGAGACACACTTAAGGATTCGATGTTGTTGAGTAGTTATGGAATGATGAGTAAGAGACCGAATGTTGTTCGGAGTCTCGGATGGGATCTGGGATATCACGAGGATATCCGTAATGGTCCGAAGAATAAGATTCATATAAGGAAAGTCCTGTTTCGGAGTTGGGGAATGATTACGGTGTTTTCACCGGGAATGTTCTAGAAGGGTCCGGAAGGTCCGGTACTCCGGAGGGGAAGGGTATATGAATGTGTCATGACAATATTGAATGGTTGCATCATGTACTAGGTAACATGGCTAAGAAAAATAAAGGGAGAAATCAAATCCTAGTTTGAAAGTCAAACTCCAATTTGAAAAAGTCAAACGGCAGGTTTGCTTGGTGGAGGGAGAGTAGGAAACCTACTTGGGGAGGAAGTCTCCTCCCTCCACCCACCGTCCAAGGAGGACGACTTGGGGGAGGACTCCCTCCTCCCAAGCTGCGCCCTCCCACCTATAAAAGGAGGGGCAGGGCTGCCCCTCTCCCTCACACCCAACACACCCTAAAACCCTAACCCTAGCCGCCGGACACCTCCAAGTCGCCGCCGCCCCTAGGGTTTCTCCTAGCCGCCGACTTGGGGCTTCCCCAAGCCCTAGCCGCCGGCCAAGGTCCGCCCCTTGGTGCCCTCTAAACCCTAGATCACCAAGGCCTCTCTCATAGTCCACCGTACTCGCTTCGGCTTAAGGCGAAGCCCTGCGAGATCTCCCCTCTACTTCCGGTACCACGCCGTCGTGCTGCCAGAATTATGAGGAGAGTGCTACAACCTCTGCTGCCTGCTGGAACAAAGGGAGAGGAAGGTCTTCATCGAGTACTGAATGTGTGACCGACTGCGGAAGCCCTGCCGGAACGCATCGCCGGAAGGATCGTCTACGCGATCTTGAGATCGGCAAGAGTACGACTACATCACTCACGAGAATCTGCTCTCGTTAACCGCTTTGGAATCTTCGAAGGTGAGTTCCTCTATCAACTTGTTGCTAAAATCTAGTAGATAGATCTTGGCTTGTTTGTTTGCATGCGGTAGAAATTATTTGTTTTCCATGCTACGAACCCCTACAGTGGTATCAGAGCCGTGTCTATATGTAGATCTCAGACGAGTAGAACACAATGGTCATTGTGGGCGTTGATGCTTTTGTTGTCGATTGCTTCTTGTGTACTTTGCATCTTGCGGGATGGTGGGATGAAGCGGCCCGGGCTAACCTTACATGACATCGTTCATGAGACTTGCTCCATGCTTGACATGCAACTTGTATTGCATAAGTGGCTTTGCGGGTGCGTGTTTCTCCCAACATAGTTAAGATTCAATTTACAATGGGTGATTGACAATACTAGTATAAATGATGTGGTTCTTGTTCGTAAGTTAGAACGACACTTATTGAAAGCCCCAAACCACGTAAAACATGCAAATAAAATTAGAGGCGTCTAACTTTGTTTTGCAGGGGTGTGCTGTGATGTGATATGCCCATGATTGTGATTATATATGATGTATGCAATGTCCCTTATTATAAGTTGGCAACCGGCAGGAGCCATATGGTTGTCTTTTAAATTCCGTTAAGACCTGCATGTCTATTCAAAGAAGTTGTAATAGTTGATGCTAGTGGACGACAACCATGAAGAGGCGCCATTGACCTTGACGCCACACCAGTGATGATGGAGATCATGTTCGTGCTTGAAGTTGTAGATCAGAAGCACAAGAAGAAAGGCCATATCATATCACATATTATGAATTGCATGTGATGTTATGTAGGATCCCCAACCTTTAATAAGATTGAGTCCCCTGTGTTTACAATGCTAGTCCCTCGATCAATAGCTAGCATCCACAGTTCAGATGTAATATCTAGAAACAAAGGTCATAATACAACTTTATAACCAGGAATAACATAATTTTATTACATCAAACATAGCTCATTAGGCTATTACATTACATTGCAGCGGAATAACTATAAGCATTGGGTCCTTCATCTTCAAAGTGCCACAGGCAGACATGTTGGTTGTAGGCTTTGTAATCCTAATCAATCAATCTTCACTAAAACAATCAAACCTGCAACATAATAAGTTACAGCCACAAGGGTCAATACATTTGAATTGTATTGGCAAGTGATATTTTGGTAGTATAGTGGAGTCTATCATCTATATGCATTTGGCTAAGTGGAGTTGAGGCTTGCATTGCTCAAAATAGATTTTTTTTTTCCTATCATTTTTGATAATAAGTTTTGTTTGGCAAAAACAAATTCCAAGGCATCTATCAATCAAAGACTGAAGATCCACTCAGGGCATCTATCAATCAAGACTGAAGATTTACTTGGCAAAAACAATTTCCCAATCTAAGATTTTGAGATCCTTGTACCAAGCCATCTCTCCATCAAAGATTGAAGAATATCACACAACCCTTGTTCACCCACAAATTTTAATTTAGAAATTGGAATGATGAGATTCTTGATTGCTTCCATGTCTTGATGCTCAAATTGTCCTTTACCAGGGACATGGCTAAGTACTTAGGTTTTACACTCTGCAGAGGTGGTGCACTTTCCCCACAAGCCTTGGTTTCCCAAGAATGATCCTTCAATAGCCTTTCCTTAGTCAAATGGACGCGTTCCAACCTATCAATCACTACCACCCACTGTCCAAAAGACTAAGTTCCAGCATCCTAAGATCATGGCAGAGCCCATAATGCCAAGTGGTTGCACTTGAAGCTTCTCAGCATTTGACATCTCAAATCTCTTTGTTTCCTGGGTGGCCATCCACAAGTGAGATACACAAGCCAAGTCCATGGCCTTGTGAACCACTCAACATAAGCCATTCCTTCCATTTCCACCCAGGTGTTTCATTAATCTTAGTTGTTTTATTAAACAAAACACAAGTCCTCAGACTTAGAATATTTTTCATAGTGTGAATATATATCCCACCCAAGTTTTCTATTAGCTAGGCTAAGCTTGGTAGTAATAGGATTCTTAACTTAGGAAAATCCTACTAAGGATTCATCTACTAGATTTCCTATAGGAAGGTCTATACTTAGCAAAATAAAAACCATGCAAGATTTTACTTTAGCAAAAACACTAATGCTTAGTGAAAATAATGGGACATAAGATATGAAGTATCACTTGCCTTTTTTTGGTATAGGTTCACTCCTTGTCCTTGCAACAATCACACTCTTCAAGTCACTACAATCAATCAAGCAAGGCACAAACTCAATCTACCAATCAAGCAAAACAACACACACAAACAAAAATAACAAAGTCAAAGAATTGCATGCAAGCATGCCAAGCTTTGCTTTGTTTGCAAAAGTGGTTCCTAGTGGGTCATAGACATTTGGGTACACCTAATGGTCATTTTTGTAAAGTGGTAAAGTCATGCATAGGCATGCAAAGGTTGGTTCTAATGTAGGGATGGTCTTCACTAGGCTTCTAACTTTGTAAGTTCCAAATTGGTCATTTACCAAAATGGCAAAGTCATTTGCAAAGAGGGTCTCTATTAGATTCCTAAGCTTTGTAAGATCCAAATTGGTCATTTACCAAAGTGGCAAAGTTGTTAGCAAAAGGTTTCACCTCAAAAACCAATTTCAAAACAAGGCACCTATTTGGTCATTTTATGTGGTGAAGAAATATGTCTACTAGGGTTTTAGTCTATAGGGTTCACCAAATGAGTTGCTATTGCAAAACTTGGTGCTTTTGGTCAGTAGGTTTGGTCCAAACATTTTCTCAAGGTTTTCTTTATGAAAGCATTTTCATAAACAAAACAAATAGTTTTAGTTAGCTAGAAATGGACTAAACTAATTAATCCATTCTATTCTTTTCCAAAATCACTTTCCAAACTATGGGTTGGTTCCTATGGTCAGCAAGGTCACAACAAACTAATTGGCAAAGGTTTTAACCTAAATATCATTTTTAAATGATTTTTCTAATGTTAGCAAGCATACAAAAGAATCTGCAAAGTTAAACAAGTTAACAGATACTATTTGCTAATCTAAGGGTAGGGTTGGTTAGAGCTTGTCTTGCTGATTCCAACGACATCAAATTTGTAAAATTTGGACGTGTGGATCAAAAGATACATGGGTTTGAAAATGGCAAATAAATCTGTTTTCAAATTTCTTTTAAACAGATCTAGTGCCACGCGTTGCGCTGTGATTGGCCGGTACCGGTTCGGCCGGATCGGCATCGTGGAGCATTAGATCTAAGTTAGGTCGTGCGGCTTAGGTAGCGTACCTCTTCGGCGTTTAAGTGAACTAATCGTGGCCGATGGATCTGCATCTAACGGTAGCTAGGCGTTTGACCACTAAGCAGCGGCGCTGGCGGCGGCGACTGGCGGCGGAGTGATCGGTCGGTGACGGAGGCGATGCTACAGGGGGTGAGGGAGAAGGAGGAGTAGCTCACCGTGCTCGGAAGGCTGCGGTGAAGCTCGACGTGCTGATGGCTCGACGAGGGGCGCTCAGGGGCAGTCGCAATTCCTCGTCGGAGTTGGGAACAGCGGCGGTTGGCTCCGGTTGCTGTCGAGGACGTTGCTGTGGTTCTCTCCGAAGCGAAAAGAAAGCTCGGTTAGATGCGCAAGATCGAGACGGAGTCGTGTGCGTGATCGAAAGGGGTCGGGGCGGTCGAGGCTTACCGGGAAACGTTGCCGGAGAAGAAGCAGACACGGCGGCGCTCTGTGCTTGTCGGAGTCGTCGCTACAGATCGCGAGAAGAACAACCGAGGGTTGGGTTAGACGCAGGAGGTCACGGAGGTGCTGTGTGCGTGAACGAGGAGAAGAGGAGCGACCGGAATCTACCTTTGGGGCTCGCCGGAGAAAGAGGCAGACGGCGGTGATGTAGCTCGTCGTTGAAGTCGAGCTTGGTGGCACCCGCGATGAATGGCTGGCAGGAGGATGCGTCTGAAGTGAGGAAGCGGCTAGGTTGCTTAGGAAGGCAAGGCGTGGGGTTTCCGAATTGTCACCGGAACATCGTCGGAGCAGTGGAGCTGGAGCTCGAAATTGGGGCAGTCTAAAGCGTGTCAGCGCGAGGCGTCAGAGGGGATTTATAGAGGATGCCCTGGCGTTTCCATCTGCGTGATCAAGGCGAGGTAAAGGCTCGGCGTTAAGGTGAATTAAGTCGGAGCAATCAACGGCAGAACAGGGGGAAAGAACTGGTCGCTGCGGGGTTGAAGACGATGAGCAGTAATAGTGGGGTCCAACGGTCAGTGGGAAAAAGAAAGGAGGGGGAGGTCCACCGTCACCGCCGGTGGGTTTCTTTTCATGTACAGAAAAAAACAGTTCGGGAGGGAATAAGAGGAGGTGGGGTCTGTTGTCACGAGTGAGGAGAGGGGAAGTGGGTCCACGCTGTCATTGGCTCTGGGTCTGTTTCGGGTGTAAAATGTTTTCCTTGGGAGGGAGTATCGGGCTGGACTGTCATGGGCCAAAGTCGGGCTGGTTCTGCTTTTATTTTTTTTTCGTCTAACTTTTTTCTTTTTCTAATTATTTTTCTGTTTTGAATTTCCAAACAATTATTCAAACAATTTCAAACAACACTCAATCAATTCAAACAGCAAACTTTTCATTTGAATTTGGTTCTGTTTGGCAACATAATCCAAATCTCAAAATGAAATATTATTTTTATTTATTTTTAGGATCCATTTAATAATTAAATAAAATGGATCTTTAGTTATTAGGGTTTGATTTATTTAATAATATTTCCATTTGAATTCCAATTACTTTCAAAACCAAACCAGAAGGTTTAATTTGAAAAATAAAAGAATACTTGGAAACTTATTTAAATAAAGAAGTTTTGGTGTTTTAATTAAAATGGGAAAGCCTTTACTTAAATAAAATTGGATATTTAAATCCTTATTATTTTATTTAAATAATCCTTTACTCATTTTAATCAAAGCAAAACCTTTTAATAAAAGATTTCAAAGTAGTAATAAAATACTTGGTGTTCATTTAAAATGGGAAAAGCTTTTACTTAAATAAAATTAGATGTTTAAATCCTTATTATTTTATTTAAATAACCTTTACTCATTTTATCAAAACAAAATATTTTATTACAAAAGCTTGGCCAAAATTAATTTGGCTTATCTTTTCATTTGAAACCAAAGTCTATTATTAAAAGATCTAAAACAGTGTTTCCAAAACAATTTATTTTCCTTTGATAAATGTTTTACTTTTTAAATCCCTTTAGGATTATTTGTTCACCAAAGGGTATGGGCTTTTAAAGGCTTTGGAAATTCAATTTCCTTATCTTTTTATATTCATAAGGTTTTGTCCATGGTTCCAAACTAAGTGAAACCAATCTCTATGGTCTTTCTTGATCCTTTGTGAAAGTTTGTTGATCAACTTTGGTATGGATCAAATCCATGGATTTGGAGATAACTTGGGAAAATGATTTCCTTCCATTAGGGTTTAGGGTTTTGGATTACCTTCCAAATGTTCAAATTTCCAGATACATTCATTGAGGAATGCATTTCCCTTGATTTGGATTTTTTTGTTGAATTCAAACTTCTGCCAAAATTTGTTCAAGATGGGATTTTAAGTCTCCTTTTAGAAACAAAAGTTTCTTTTTACCCTGATTTTCAACAAAAATTTATTTTGTTTATTTAATTTTTCGCATTACAAGATTTGGAAAATCTTGGGATGTGACAGGCTACCACCCTTAAAAGAAATCTCGTCCCGAGATTTGGGGAGGCTAGGGTTACAAGTAGGTTCAAAACAACTAGGGTACTACCACCCTTAAAAATTTTCCAACTAAACTTCATCTTGGCTTGCTTGGAATCTTGATGAAACTTCCTTGGGAAAACTTCTGCATAGTGGTCTTTATTTTCATACTTGACTCATGGGCCAAGGTTGAGATCCTTCATAGGCTTGTTTATCTTGTTCTTCATCTTTTCTGGACAATTGCTTACATAGTGTCCCGGTTCCTTGCAATTGTAACATATCAGTTGGCTGATATCTTTCTTTTCCTTTAGTATCATTGCCTCTTGTCTATTTCCTTGGTTTTTCTTTTCTGGGCATTCATTGTAATAGTGTCCCATCTCTTTGCAAGTGTAACATTGCTCTTGGGTAATATCCTTCTTGCTAGGGTTGGGGCATTTCTTCCTCTTCTTCTTGGGTTTCTCCAAAGCTAGGGGTTCTTCTAGTTCATGCTCTTCATAAATGGGAGATCTTCCTCTCTTCTTGGGGCATTTATCTTCATGTTCCTTGGGTGCATGATCCTTGACTATACAAGTATTTCTAACTTGGGTTCCTTCTAGAATAACATCTTTGTCATCCTTGTTGTCATTAGCTCCTTGGGAAAAGTTTTCTCTCATGTTGATCATTTGAGTAACCAATCCTTGCATCAATTGGGATTGAAGTTTCAAAATCCTTTGTATGGCTGGGTCTAATCCATTGTTGTTGGCTAGAAGCTGAGTTGTCTCTTGGCTCAACTGGTTTTGGGTTGCTATGAGTTCTCTCATGCGCCTCTCTTGGTTGTTGTTGTTGTCACAATCATTGATGTTGGAGTTTCTTGGAGAAGTCATCTGTTTGGGTTGGAGTGGGATTAGAATAGGCAAAAGATTTCTAAGGAAATCAATCCTAATCACACACATCACAATTTACACAAGCAATGTGCATGCAATCACAAACAAACACTCCACTCAAACAACAGTTTCAAGCACATACTTAGGCAACAAAATATTTTTGTTACACCACATAAGTTGGTGGGTTTGACTTAACTAAAATATGGTGGTCCATCTACATGGTTTACTTGTGATCTTTCCATCCTTCTTGGTTGATTCTTTTTGATTGAGATCTTTGTATCCTTGGAGAATTCTTGTCTCTTGGCCACAAATACTTCAAAGATGTTGATGGCTCCTTCTAAGTTGTTTTTCCTCAGTCTTCAAGTGAAACGTTACTCAAGACTTGTAGTCTTTAGTGATATCCAAGTTGAAGTCCTTGGTGTACATATTGAAGATGTTGAAGAAGTTGAAGTCATTAGAGTTGATGAAGTTGATGAAGTCCTTTGCACATGATGAAGTCTTTGGTCATGGGGTAGGCTTTCCATTAAGTTGAAATAGAAGAGAAGTAGAGTTGAAACCAAAATGGTTGAGGAAAGAGTTTACAAGATTGTTTTTGTAAATAAGTTTTGGAATAAGACAACTCCTATTATCTAAGGGTTTTTGTCCAATCCTAGGGTTACAAATCCTATAGGCAACACAATGCTCTGATACCATCTGTAGGATCCCCAACCTTTAATAAGATTGAGTCCCCTGTGTTTACAATGCTAGTCCCTGGATCAATAGCTAGCATCCACAGTTCAGATGTAATATCAAGAAACAAAGGTCATAATACAACTTTATAACCAGGAATAACATAATTTTATTACATCAAACATAGCTCATTAGGCTATTACATTACATTGCAGCGGAATAACTATAAGCATTGGGTCCTTCATCTTCAAAGTGCCACAGGCAGACATGTTGGTTGTAGGCTTTGTAATCCTAATCAATCAATCTTCACTAAAACAATCAAACCTGCAACATAATAAGTTACAGCCACAAGGGTCAATACATTTGAATTGTATTGGCAAGTGATATTTTGGTAGTATAGTGGAGTCTATCATCTATATGCATTTGGCTAAGTGGAGTTGAGGCTTGCATTGCTCAAAATAGATTTTTTTTTTCCTATCATTTTTGATAATAAGTTTTGTTTGGCAAAAACAAATTCCAAGGCATCTATCAATCAAAGACTGAAGATCCACTCAGGGCATCTATCAATCAAGACTGAAGATTTACTTGGCAAAAACAATTTCCCAATCTAAGATTTTGAGATCCTTGTACCAAGCCATCTCTCCATCAAAGATTGAAGAATTTCACACAACCCTTGTTCACCCACAAATTTTAATTTAGAAATTGGAATGATGAGATTCTTGATTGCTTCCATGTCTTGATGCTCAAATTGTCCTTTACCAGGGACATGGCTAAGTACTTAGGTTTTACACTCTGCAGAGGTGGTGCACTTTCCCCACAAGCCTTGGTTTCCCAAGAATGATCCTTCAGTAGCCTTTCCTTAGTCAAATGGACGCGTTCCAACCTATCAATCACTACCACCCACTGTCCAAAAGACTAAGTTCCAGCATCCTAAGATCATGGCAGAGCCCATAATGCCAAGTGGTTGCACTTGAAGCTTCTCAGCATTTGACATCTCAAATCTCTTTGTTTCCTGGGTGGCCATCCACAAGTGAGATACACAAGCCAAGTCCATGGCCTTGTGAACCACTCAACATAAGCCATTCCTTCCATTTCCACCCAGGTGTTTCATTAATCTTAGTTGTTTTATTAAACAAAACACAAGTCCTCAGACTTAGAATATTTTTCATAGTGTGAATATATATCCCACCCAAGTTTTCTATTAGCTAGGCTAAGCTTGGTAGTAATAGGATTCTTAACTTAGGAAAATCCTACTAAGGATTCATCTACTAGATTTCCTATAGCAAGGTCTATACTTAGCAAAATAAAAACCATGCAAGATTTTACTTTAGCAAAAACACTAATGCTTAGTGAAAATAATGGGACATAAGATATGAAGTATCACTTGCCTTTTTTTGGTATAGGTTCACTCCTTGTCCTTGCAACAATCACACTCTTCAAGTCACTACAATCAATCAAGAAAGGCACAAACTCAATCTACCAATCAAGCAAAACAACACACACAAACAAAAATAACAAAGTCAAAGAATTGCATGCAAGCATGCCAAGCTTTGCTTTGTTTGCAAAAGTGGTTCCTAGTGGGTCATAGACATTTGGGTACACCTAATGGTCATTTTTGTAAAGTGGTAAAGTCATGCATAGGCATGCAAAGGTTGGTTCTAATGTAGGGATGGTCTTCACTAGGCTTCTAACTTTGTAAGTTCCAAATTGGTCATTTACCAAAATGGCAAAGTCATTTGCAAAGAGGGTCTCTATTAGATTCCTAAGCTTTGTAAGATCCAAATTGGTCATTTACCAAAGTGGCAAAGTTGTTAGCAAAAGGTTTCACCTCAAAAACCAATTTCAAAACAAGGCACCTATTTGGTCATTTTATGTGGTGAAGAAATATGTCTACTAGGGTTTTAGTCTATAGGGTTCACCAAATGAGTTGCTATTGCAAAACTTGGTGCTTTTGGTCAGTAGGTTTGGTCCAAACATTTTCTCAAGGTTTTCTTTATGAAAGCATTTTCATAAACAAAACAAATAGTTTTAGTTAGCTAGAAATGGACTAAACTAATTAATCCATTCTATTCTTTTCCAAAATCACTTTCCAAACTATGGGTTGGTTCCTATGGTCAGCAAGGTCACAACAAACTAATTGGCAAAGGTTTTAACCTAAATATCATTTTTAAATGATTTTTCTAATGTTAGCAAGCATACAAAAGAATCTGCAAAGTTAAACAAGTTAACAGATACTATTTGCTAATCTAAGGGTAGGGTTGGTTAGAGCTTGTCTTGCTGATTCCAACGACATCAAATTTGTAAAATTTGGACGTGTGGATCAAAAGATACATGGGTTTGAAAATGGCAAATAAATCTGTTTTCAAATTTCTTTTAAACAGATCTAGTGCCACGCGTTGCGCTGTGATTGGCCGGTACCGGTTCGGCCGGATCGGCATCGTGGAGCGTTAGATCTAAGTTAGGTCGTGCGGCTTAGGTAGCGTACCTCTTCGGCGTTTAAGTGAACTAATCGTGGCCGATGGATCTGCATCTAACGGTAGCTAGGCGTTTGACCACTAAGCAGCTGGCCGGCGGCGGCGGAGTGATCGGTCGGTGACGGAGGCGATGCTACAGGGGGTGAGGGAGAAGGAGGAGTAGCTCACCGTGCTCGGAAGGCTGCGGTGAAGCTCGACGTGCTGATGGCTCGACGAGGGGCGCTCAGGGGCAGTCGCAATTCCTCGTCGGAGTTGGGAACAGCGGCGGTTGGCTCCGGTTGCTGTCGAGGACGTTGCTGTGGTTCTCTCCGAAGCGAAAAGAAAGCTCGGTTAGATGCGCAAGATCGAGACGGAGTCGTGTGCGTGATCGAAAGGGGTCGGGGCGGTCGAGGCTTACCGGGAAACGTTGCCGGAGAAGAAGCAGAACCTGGCGCGCTCGCGTGCTTGTCGGAGTCGTCGCTACAGATCGCGAGAAGAACAACCGAGGGTTGGGTTAGACGCAGGAGGTCACGGAGGTGCTGTGTGCGTGAACGAGGAGAAGAGGGGCGACCGGAATCTACCTTTGGGGCTCGCCGGAGAAAGAGGCAGACGGCGGTGATGTAGCTCGTCGTTGAAGTCGAGCTTACAGGGCACCCGCGGATGAATGGCTGGCACAGGAGGATGCGTCTGGAAGTGAGGAAGCGGCTAGGTTGCTTAGGAAGGCAAGGGGCAGTGGGGTTTCGTCGGAATTGTCACCGGAACATCGTCGGAGCAGTGGAGCTGGAGCTCGAAATTGGGGCAGTCTAAAGCGTGTCAGCGCGAGGCGTCAGAGGGGATTTATAGAGGATGCCCTGGGGTTTCCATCTGCGTGATCAAGGCGAGGTAAAGGCTCGGCGTTAAGGTGAATTAAGTCGGAGCAATCAACGGCAGAACGGGGGGAAAGAACTGGTCGCTGCGGGGTTGAAGACGATGAGCAGTAATAGTGGGGTCCAACGGTCAGTGGGAAAAAGAAAGGAGGGGGAGGTCCACCGGTCAGCTGCTGTGTGGGTTTCTTTCGCGGTACAGAAAAACAGTTCGGGAGGGGAATAAGAGGAGGTGGGGTCTGTTGTCAGCGAGTGAGGGAGAGGGGGAAGTGGGTCCACGCTGTCATTGGCTCAGTGGGTCTGTTTCTGGGTGTAAAATGTTTTCCTTCGGGGAGGGAGTACTGGGCTGGACTGCTGTTGGGCCAAAGCTGGGCTGGTTCTGTTTTCTTATTTTTTTTTCTGTCTAACTCTTTTTCCTTTTTCTAATTATTTTTCTGTTTTGAATTTCCAAACAATTATTCAAACAATTTCAAACAACACTCAATCAATTCAAACAGCAAACTTTTCATTTGAATTTGGTTCTGTTTGGCAACATAATCCAAATCTCAAAATGAAATATTATTTTTATTTATTTTTAGGATCCATTTAATAATTAAATAAAATGGATCTTTAGTTATTAGGGTTTGATTTATTTAATAATATTTCCATTTGAATTCCAATTACTTTCAAAACCAAACCAGAAGGTTTAATTTGAAAAATAAAAGAATACTTGGAAACTTATTTAAATAAATAAGTTTTGGTGTTTTAATTAAAATGGGAAAGCCTTTACTTAAATAAAATTGGATATTTAAATCCTTATTATTTTATTTAAATAATCCTTTACTCATTTTAATCAAAGCAAAACCTTTTAATAAAAGATTTCAAAGTAGTAATAAAATACTTGGTGTTCATTTAAAATGGGAAAAGCTTTTACTTAAATAAAATTGGATGTTTAAATCCTTATTATTTTATTTAAATAACCTTTACTCATTTTATCAAAACAAAATATTTTATTACAAAAGCTTGGCCAAAATTAATTTGGCTTATCTTTTCATTTGAAACCAAAGTCTATTATTAAAAGATCTAAAACAGTGTTTCCAAAACAATTTATTTTCCTTTGATAAATGTTTTACTTTTTAAATCCCTTTAGGATTATTTGTTCACCAAAGGGTATGGGCTTTTAAAGGCTTTGGAAATTCAATTTCCTTATCTTTTTATATTCATAAGGAGTTTGTCCATGGTTCCAAACTAAGTGAAACCAATCTCTATGGTCTTTCTTGATCCTTTGTGAAAGTTTGTTGATCAACTTTGGTATGGATCAAATCCATGGATTTGGAGATAACTTGGGAAAATGATTTCCTTCCATTAGGGTTTAGGGTTTTGGATTACCTTCCAAATGTTCAAATTTCCAGATACATTCATTGAGGACTGCATTTCCCTTGATTTGGATTTTTTTGTTGAATTCAAACTTCTGCCAAAATTTGTTCAAGATGGGATTTTAAGTCTCCTTTTAGAAACAAAAGTTTCTTTTTACCCTGATTTTCAACAAAAATTTATTTTGTTTATTTAATTTTTCGCATTACAAGATTTGGAAAATCTTGGGATGTGACATGTTAATCCTTTTATGCATCTTGTATTGCTTAGTTCATGATGGTAGCATTATAAGATGATCCCTCAAGCACACAATTTCAAGTTTTAAAGTGTTCATCCTTAGTAAGCACCGTTGCTAAAGCTCGTTGTTTCGAAGCACCACGTGATGATCGGGTGTGTTAGATTCTGCGAGTGTATACAACATGAGAAGCTAGATTTTCTCATGCGGAAGCTAAGGTTTGATCTTGAGGAGCCTAGCATGTACAGACATGGTCTCGGAACACGGATCACCGAAAGGTAAAGCATGAGTCATATAGTAGATATGATGAACATGTTGATTGTTCGCCTTTGAAGCTACATCAACTCTCGTGATGATCGGTTTTGATGTGGTGGATTTGGTTTGTGTGATCACTAAAACAGTGTGAGGGATATTGTTTGAGTGGGAGTTCAACGGCAATATGATTAAAAGTTGAACACTATTTATCATAAATTAAATCAAAGTGAATTTGCATAATTGTTGTAGTCATTGGCATCGGTTTACCACCTTGCGCTTAGTTATAATTGAGATGATAGAACTATAGAATTCTGGTTAGTTACTTTTCGAACTGGTATCGTATTGTTTTGAAGTGTTAATCTAAAGTTTAAAAGTCCTATTGCAAACTTTCAGTAAGTTCCGGTTACTCCATGAAGTTTAATAATTGGTATTAAATCAAGAGTGGCAATTCCAAGTGTTAGTATCATGTTTGTCTCCATGATTCTTGATATTCAAAGGATTGTCTTAATATCAAGGTTATCTAGGATCTGAAAGAGTTGTTCCAGAAACCATGATGTGTGGAAAATATTGTGATATCTCAAAACGAAGTTTTGGTTGCAACATGATAGTGTATAATATGGCAAAAGTCATGTTCTCATATTTGATGAGAATTTGCAAAAGGTTGGAGACACTAGTTGTCCTAATCCTCCAAAAGGTTTTGGAGAGCAATATTATACTCGCGATTCACCGTTATAAGCTAAAAGTAGCTTGATCATGGATAATTCCATGATAAGGGTGAATATTTGATGTAGGTAAAATGTTTACTACACCAAGAGATTACTAAAGAAAGGAATTTGAAAGAACGCCAAACATTTGATGATGGTGATCTACTTCAAAGTGCAAGTCCAAATACATTGGTATTTTACTATACATGCTTTGGACTATGTGTCATGTATATGGCTCCACTATTGATGTTGATAGATTCTTTCCAACAGAAAAGAAAATACTGAAAGAGAATCTCATAAATATATGGCAGAAAAGAAAAGACTAGAATTGTTCAGCTTAAGTATATAGATGATATACATGTTATGGATATATTCTTTGCTTATTAAACAATGTGGTTCTTAAGTATTTGATACTGAATTTGTTGGTGTGAATCGTCATATGAAACAGCACAATTCATGAACTACAATGGCCTAAGTAACTAGCAAAAGAATATGTGATGATGTTCATTGAGATCAAATAAAGGGTTATTGTGCTTCTTGTTAAACATCAAAGCTTGCCTTCAAGATTTGTTTTATCAGGTATTATGAGAACAAAAGGGTTGTTCAAATAATTGCCATAATCCATAAAAGATGGATGATTCACAAATCTCGTTGGAGAAATCACATCCATAAAACTAGTGCTAAAAATGTCGAAAGACAAATTGATTGAAAGATCACTTAGGAAGTGACATCGCCATTTAAATTATATTGGAAATAAAATATGAAGAAACTCCATGTGGATGGAATTTTGGAGTCCTTTTGATTTTTGATCAAATGACGCTTGTGAAACTTTCCTAGAGATAATTAAAACTTCGTTCATAGGCCAAAAGGGAACGAATGACTAGCTTATTGGAACTTGTACATATTGTTGTATGAAGTCCATTATGTGTAGTCAAGAGCGATGGTTTTCAACTTCATATGCTTTCTCCGAAAATTTGAGTGAATATATGAATATTTACTTAATAAGGATGAAGTATGAAACATTTGAAAAGTTCAAAGATTTTCAAGATGAAGTGCAAAATCATTGTAACAAGAATATAAATAGTTTATTACAAGATCATACAGGAAGATATTTGAGTTACAAGTTTAGCATAATACCTAAGATTTAAGGAATCGTTCTGTGGATTTGCATTTCCCGAAACACCATAAGAGTATGGAGCGTTCGAGATATGTAATTAAACCTTGTTTGACATGGTAAGATCAAAGGTGTAATTCATAAAACTGCCATTATATTTTAAAGATTAAAAGCTTTAGAGACTACTGTTTTTCCACTAAAAAGGGCTCTATCATAATCCGTTGAATTGACACCATATAAATTTATGGTTTGGGATAAAACCCAAGTTGTCCTTTCTTAAACATTGGTATGCTATGCATAAGAAAGATGTTTGCAACCAAAATCGGATGAACATATCTTTGTATGTTATTTTGAATAATCGTTGAGTATTCCTCCATAACACCAAAGACAAAAATGTTTGTCGCTTAGAACGTCAAGTTTCTTTGAGAAAGAAATTTTCCGTGAAAAGTTAAGTGGGAGGACAATAGAACTTTGATAAGGTTAAAAGAACCTTAGTTATATGTGCAAAGTTGCGCAGCGCCGAAAAGTGTTCCGGAGTTAGCAACAATGCTCATGGCTCACGTGCCTCAAAGGTTGTGGTCACGGAGATCTAAGTTCCTATTGAAACAAGTAGGTCGAGTAAACAATCAAATACCAAGATTTGAGAGTTAAATCATTATTTGACAATAATGATCCAACTACATGCAAAGAAGCGATGATGGGCCCTGACTCCGTCAAATGTCTTGAAGCCATAAAATCCGTGATAGTTCCATATACGAGAGATCAAACTTTGAACTTGAAAGACCCTCTGGAAAGGTATAAGACCTTACAGTCATATTTGGATCTATAAAGAAATAGACATGGATGTTTCACATCTATGAAATTATCGACATATCGGGAAAGAGTTCACGACAATGTTCAAAGAATTGACTATGACAAGATCTGATCTTTCATTAAGCGATATTTAGTCTAGACGGATTAATATAGCAACCACGACATATAATTTTGTTATGTGTTGAATAAACAAAACAAGTTCTTCTAATAGAATGGTTACCTAGGACGTGTGCATGACACAGTCCAAAGGGTTTTGTTAATTCAAAGGATGCTAAAAGCATATGCAAACTTCAATGGTTGAAGTAAGCATCGCGGAGTTGGAATATTCACTATGATGAAACTGTTAAAATAGTTTAATTTCATCCGAGACGATGAAGATGCTTGCATTTGCAAGAAATTAAGTGGGAGCGCTAAGACATGTTTCTAATACATTATGTGGAAGACATATTGTTGATTAGAAAAGATGTATCTTTTTTTTAACACAGGATAACAATTTCATCTCGATGAAAGGCTTAGGCAGAACCCGAATATTTGGCATCAATGTCTATATGGATAAATTGTGACGCCAATATGGTTGTGCCAGAAGTACATAGATAAGATATTGAATGAGTTCAATATATAAACTACAAGAAAAGTTCTTGTTGCACAGGAAGGATTGAATAAAGATTTAAGTATTTTTGATACTTGATAGATACAATCACAAAGAGTATTTTATCAATCATGTTGTGATGTGTCCAAATCCAGATATGTCCTATGCTCTAAATGTTATGAGCACCATAATGATTCATAAGATGATTATTGGACGATAGTAAAGATATTCTTATGATCTTGTAAAAGAACTAAGAATATATTATTTTGTAGAAGTGACAATTAGATGGTTAGTTCAATGTAAATGAATTACATTGATACTAGTTTTGTCACAAAGTGCAAATTAAGTTTATCTCAATCTAAACTAAGGGTGGCACAATATGATGGAATGTGAGTTCCAGAATAAATTTGGATGAGTTCCAAAGTTAAGACATTATGACAGATACTACAACAAAAAGGCTAAGTATATAACTGCTATTATAGAAGCAAAAGAGGGCATTTGTGTCAAGTAGTTTGTTATCAAACTAGGTGTAGTTCATAGCAGGGATAATGCTATGAAGATATATTGTACGACAATATTATCAACATGTTTTAACCCCAAAGAACTAAAGGTCACACCAAAGGACCAAATTTGTACAAAGCCATCTCATTAGAGAATGAGTGATGCGTAGAGACGCAAAGACATGCAATTACACAAGGACCTGGAAGTGTCAAATCCGGAGATCAGTTGACCACTAGCAATCGTGTACATACGACACCAGAAAGCCATAGGTGTTGAATACACAAAGGTTTGAAACTAGATTATTGACTCAAGTGCAAGTGGGAGACCGTTGGAGATATGCCCAAGAGGCAATAATAAAGTGGTTATTATCATATCTTCATACTTATGATAAATGTTTACATACCATGCTATAATTGTATTAACCGAAAACATTAATACTTTTGTGATTTGTAAACATAAAAGAGTTCCTAGTAAATCCTCTTGTTAAACTAGCTTGTTGGTTAATATATGATCATGGTTTCCTAATCATGAACATAGAGATGTTATTAACAACATGGTCATATCATTAGGAGAATGATGTGATGGACATACTCCTATAGTTAAACGTAGCATAAAGATCAAGTCATTTAATATAGTTCATTTGCTATAAGCTTTCTGATACATAGTAACCTAATTCCTTCGACCATGAGATCATGTTAATCACCATCACCGGAAGGATGCTTTGATGACATCAAACACCACACCGTAACTGGGTGGCTATAAAGGTGGCATTGAGTGTTCGGAAAGTATGGGTTGAGGCACATGGATCAAGAGTGGGATTTGTCCATCCATATGACGGATAGATATACTCTGGGCCCTCTCAGTGGAATGTCATCCAATTAGCTTGCAAGCATGTGACTGGCTCACAAGGGATCACATATCACGGGAACGAGAAAAGAGTACTTATCGGTAACGAGGTTGAACTAGGTATGCAGAGATACCGACGATTAAAACCTCGGATAAGTAAACTATCGTGAGACAAAGGGAAATTGGTATCGTATGTAAGTGGTTCATTTGATCGCAAAGTAATCGTAGAAATATGTGGGAGCCATATGAATTTCTAGATTCCTCTATTGGTTATTGATCGGAGAAGTGTCTCGATCATGTCCGCATAATTCACGAACCGTAGGAAGACACACTTAAGGATTCGATGTTGTTGAGTAGTTATGGAATGATGAGTAAGAGACCGAATGTTTTTCGGAGTCTCGGATGGGATCTGGGATATCACGAGGATATCCGTAATGGTCCGAAGAATAAGATTCATATAAGGAAAGTCCTGTTTCGGAGTTGGGGAATGATTCCGGTGTTTTCACCGGGAATGTTCTAGAAGGGTCCGGAAGGTCCGGTACTCCGGAGGGGAAGGGTACATGAATGTGTCATGACAATATTGAATGGTTGCATCATGTACTAGGTAACATGGCTGGGCAAAATAAAGGGAGAAATCAAATCCTAGTTTGAAAGTCAAACGCCAATTTGAAAAAGTCAAACGGCAAGTTTGCTTGGTGGAGGGAGAGTAGGAAACCTACTTGGGGAGGAAGTCTCCTCCCTCCACCCTCCGTCCAAGGAGGCCGACTTGGGGGAGGACTCCCTCCTCCCAAGACGCGCCCTCCCACCTATAAAAGGAGGGGCAGGGCTGCCCCTCTCCCTCACACCCAACACACCCTAAAACCCTAACCCTAGCCGCCGGACACCTCCAAGTCGCCGCCGCCCCTAGGGTTTCTCCTAGCCGCCGACTTGGGGCTTCCCCAAGCCCTAGCCGCTGGCCAAGCTCCGCCCCTTGGTGCCCTCTAAACCCTAGATCACCAAGGCCTCTCTCATAGTCCACCGTACTCGCTTCGGCTTAAGGCGAAGCCCTGCGAGATCTCCCCTCTACTTCCGGTACCACGCCGTCGAGCTGCCGGAATTACGAGGAGAGTGCTACAACCTCTACTGCCTGCTGGAACAAGGGAGAGGAAGGTCTTCATCGAGTACTGAATGTGTGACCGACTGCGGAAGCCCTGCCGGAACGCAGCGCCGGAAGGATCGTCTACGCGATCTTGAGATCGGCAAGAGTACGACTACATCACTCACGAGAATCTGCTCTCGTTAACCGCTTTGGAATCTTCGAAGGTGAGTTCCTCTATCAACTTGTTGCTACAATCTAGTAGATAGATCTTGGCTTGTTTGTTTGCATGCGGTAGAAATTATTTTTTTTCCATGCTACGAACCCCTACACAATCTTCGTTGCCAAGAATGGATCTTTTCTAGAGAAGGAGTTTCTCTCGAAAGTAGTGACTGGAAGGAAAGTAAAACTTGACGAGGTTGTTGAACCTTCTCTCGGACTTGAGAGTAGCGCAGCACCGGAAGTAGTTCATGTGGTGCCTACACCAATAAGATAGGAAGCTAATGATGTTGATCATGAAACTTTGGTTGAAGTAACTACGGAACCTCGCAGGTCAACGAGAACTCGTACCACTCCTGATTGGTACGATCATGTTATGAGTATCATGTTGGTAGACAACATCGATGACCCTGCGACATATGAGGAAGCGATGATGAGCCCAGATTCCAATAAATGGCAAGAAGCCATGAAATCCGAGATTGGATCCATGTATGAAAACCAAGTATGGACTTTGGTGGACTTACCAGATGGCCGGCAGGCTGTCGAGAATAAATGGATTTTCAAGAAGAAAACATATGCTGATGGTAATGTTACTGTCTATAAAGCTCGACTTGTCGCAAAAGGGTTTCGACAAATTCAAGGAGTTGACTAAGATGAGACTTTCTCACCGGTAGCGAAGCTAAAGTCTATGAGGATTTTGTTAGCAATCGCTACATATTATGATTATGAGATATGGTAGATGGATGTCAAAACGATGTCCCTCAATGGAGACATTGATGAGGAGTTGTATATGGTACAACCCAAAGGATTTGTCGATCCTAAAGATGCTAAAAAGGTATGCAAACTTCAACGGTCCATTTATGGATTTGAGCAAGCATCCCGGAGTTGGAATCAACGTTTTGATAAGGTAATCAAAAGTTTTGGTTTTATACAAACTTATGGAGATGCTTGTATTTACAAGAAAGTGAGTGGGAGCTCTGTAGCATTCTTAATACTATATGTAGATGACATATTGTTGATTGGGAATGATGTAGACCATATTAATAGTGTCAAGGATTATTTGAATAATAGTTTTTCAATGAAAGATCTTGGCAAAGCAGCTTACATATTAGGCATAAAGATTGATAGAGATATATCGAGACACCTAATATCATTTTCATAGAGTACATATTTGGACAAAGTTCTAAAGAGGTTTGGAATGGAAGATAGCAAGAAAGGGTTCTTACCCATGTTGCCCAATATGACCTTGAGTAAAACTCAAAGTCCTGCAACGACAGAAGATAGAGAAAGGATGAGTAAGACTCCCTATGCCTCAGCCATAGGATCTCTTATGTATGCCATGCTATGTACTAGACCCGACATTGCATATGCTGTTAGTTTGACTAGCAGATATCAAAGTGATCCAGGAGTGGATCATTGGACAGTGGTCAAAAACATCCTTAAGTACTTGAGAAGAACTAAGGATATGGTTCTTTGTTATGGAGGTGATGAACAACTCGTTGTTAATGGTTACATCGATGCTAGTTGGAACATCGATCCAGATGATTCTAAATCTCAATCTGGATATGTATTTACTTTGAATGGTGCAGCACTTAGCTAGAGGAGTGCAAAGCAAAGCGTTGTGGCGAGATCTTCAACTGAATCGGAATACATAGCTACTTCGGAGGCTTCACAAGAGGCGATATGGACGAAGGAGTTCATTACAGAGCTCGGTGTGGTTCCAAGTGCGCTGGACCCAATGTCTATCTATTGTGATAACATGGGCGCCATAGCCAATGCGCAAGAACCAAGGTCACACAAGAAGCTGAAGCACATCAAGGTACGTTTTCACGCTATTCGAGAGCATGTCCAAGATGGTGACATAAAGATTTGCAAAGTACACACAAATCTGAATGTGGCGAATCCGTTGACTAAACCTCTCCCGAGGGCAAAACATGACCAGCACCAAACCGCCATGGGTGTTCGGTATATTACCATGTAATCTAGATTAGTTGATTCTAGTGCAAGTGGGAGACTGTTGGAGATATGCCCTAGAGAAAATAATAAAAATGGTTATTATTATATCTTTGTGTTTATGATAAATGTTTACATTCATGCTATAATAGTATTAACTAGAAACATTAATACTTGTGTGATTTGTAAACTAAATTAGAGTCCCTGGTAAAGCCTCTTTATAATACTAGCTTGTTGGTTAATAGATGATCGTGGTTTCTCGATCATAAACATTGAGATGTTATTAACAACAAGATCATATCATTAGGAGAATGGTATGATGGACATACTCCTGTAGATAAGCGTAGCATAAAGATCAAGTCATTTCAATAGTTCATTTTATATAAGCTTTCTGATACATAGTAACCTAATTCCTTCGACCATGAGATCATACTAATCACCATCACTGGAAGGATGCTTTGATGACATCAAACACCACACCGTACCTGGGTGGCTATAAAGGTGGCATTGAGTGTTCGTAAAGTATGTGTTGAGGCACATGGATCAAGAGTGGGATTTGTCCATACATATGACGGATAGATATAATCTGGGCCCTCTCGGTGGAATGTCATCCAATTAGCTTGCAAGCATATGACTGGCTCACAAGGGATCACATATCACGGGAACGAGAAAAGAGTACTTATCGGTAACGAGGTTGAACTAGGT
Organism: Avena insularis; assembly: GCA_023614405.1. Taxonomy (NCBI): domain Eukaryota; kingdom Viridiplantae; phylum Streptophyta; class Magnoliopsida; order Poales; family Poaceae; genus Avena; species Avena insularis. The sequence goes on from CM042685.1 coordinate 202,711,883, forward strand.
ATGCAGAGATACCGACGATCAAACCTCGGATAAGTAAGTAGGGAAATTGGTATCGTATGTAAGTGGTTCATTCGATCACAAAGTAATCATAGAAATATGTGGGAGCCATATGAATTTCCAGATTCCTCTATTGGTTATTGATCGGAGAAGTGTCTCGGTCATGTCCGCATAATTCACGAACCGTAGGGAGACACACTTAAGGATTCGATGTTGTTTAGTAGATATGGAATGTAAGTAGGGAAACTGAATGTTGTTTGGAGTCTCGGATATGATACGAGATATCACGAGGAGATCCGGATGGTCCGGAGAATAAGATTCATATAAGGAAAGTCTGATTTCGGAGTTCGGAAATGATTTTGATGTTTTCATCGGAGAGGTTTTAGAAGGTTCTAGAAGGTTCACCGGAACGGAAGGGGAATGGTCCATGATTGTGTCATGGTTAGGTGGAATGATTGGATCATGTCCAATGTCACTTTGGTTGGGCATTTGCTAGAGAGAAATAAAGCTCTAAATTGAAACTCAAAAGGAAGGTTTGAAAAGTCAAACTGGAACAATAGTTTCCTAGTGGAAGAAGGAAAGAGTCCTTCCTTCTATCCAACTTGGGTTTGGGTATGGATTCAAACTCCCCTCTCCCAAGCCTCCCTCCCTCTCATAAATAGAGGGGGAGGGCTGCCCCAAAGAGCACACAACACCAATCCCTCCCCATCGTGCGCCGCCGCCACACGCCGCCGCCGCCAATCGCCGCCCTGCGCCGCTGCCGGCCGGTCACTGTCTCCCTAGACGCCGCCGACACCTCCTCCTCCTCTCCGTCCTTCTAAACCTAGATCACCGGAAACCCTAGATCCACCATAACTCGCACCGTCTTAGGTGAAGCCCTGCAGGATCTTCCCTCTACTTCCGACACCACGCCGTCGTGCTGTCGGAATCGCGAGGGTAGAACTACAACCTCTGCTGCCTGCTGGAACAAGGGAGAGGAAGGTCTTCATCGAGTACCAAACATGTGACCGACTGCGGAAGCGTTGCCGGAACACAGCGCCGGAAGGATCGTCTATGCGATCTTGAAATCGGCAAGTGTACAACTACATCACCCACGAGAATCTGCTCTCGTTAACCGCTTTGGAATCTTCGAGGGAGAGTACTCTAATCGACTCGTTGCTACAATCTAGTAGATAGATCTTGGCTTGTTTGTATGCATGCGGTAGAATTTTATTTGTTTTCTATGCTACGAACCCCTACAATGGACGCGTTCCATCCTATCACCCTACCACCTTCTGTCCATCTGGCTAAGTTATTACAACCTATATGATCAAGGTAGAGTCCATATTGCCATGTGGCTGCACTAGAAGCTTCTCAACACTTTAACATATCAAATATTTTTGTTCCTAGGTGGAAATCCACAAGTGAGTTACACAAGGTGAACCATAGAAATGGGCCTTGTGTAACCACTCAACACAAACTATTTTTACCATTCCACCCAGGTGATTCATTCACATAGTTGTTTTATTAAACAAAACACAAGTCATAGACTTTGCATAATATCATAGCATGAATAATCCACCCTTGTTTATACTAGCTAGGCTAAGCATGATAACTTGGCAAGTTTCCTAACTTAGCATAATTCTACTAAGACATCATATATGATTTCCCATGGCATAGCTTATACTTAGAAAATTTTCATGCAAGTCCTACTCAAAACATCACTAATGCATAGTCAAAATAATAGGACAAAATATATGAAGCACCACTTGCCTTTTTAGTATAGAAACTAGGTTCACTCCTTGATCTTGCAATTGTCACTACAATTCAATCAAGCAAGCCACAAATTCAAAACTATCATTCAAACAATTCACCACATAAAATAATAAAAACAAAGAAATGCATGCAAGCATGCTAAAGTTTGTTTTATTTGGTAAAGTGGTTTCTAATAAGGTTTTAAACATTTCAAAACACCTACTGGTTATTTATAAAGGTGGAAGATCATTTGAAAAAAATTAGTGAAAATAACTCTTTTAAAATCATTTTTGTTTTGCTAGAAATGCTTTTATTCAAAGGAACAATTTATAGTGTTAGCCAAATATGTTTTTAAACACAAATGTTAGTGTTTATGGTCAGAGTGTTTTAAACAAACCCATTTGCAAAAGGTTTCACTCAAAAATCAATTTTAAATCATAACAACATTTTTGTTTTACTAGAAATGCTTTTATTCAAGGAATAATTCCTTGTGTTATCCAAATTCATTTCTAAATCCTAATGTTAGTGTTTAGGGTTAGAGAGCTCAAATCAAAATCATTTACAAAAGGTTTCACCCAAAAATCATTTTTAAATCAATATTTATACTCAAAAAAGCCCTAATAATGTTTCTGCAAAAACACCTAATTTTTCAGAAGAAAAATACTAATATAAGGCCATGGTTGCAAATTTTACATTTTTCTGAATCCATTGATATAAAATTTGTAAATTTTGGCCAACCAGAACAAAAGTTATAGATTTTACAAGTTTAGACATTCAAATTCGTTTCTGGAATTTTAAACAGACAGAACTGGCCACGTGGAGTGATTCTTTTGGTCCATACCGATTCAGCAGGATCGCGCTACACAGACCACAGGATCTAATTTAAATCGCACAGTGCAAATTGATGCGTACCTCTTCGCTAAGCCAATCTATCCTATCTCTTGGATCTAAATTCGACGGCTCACAGCGCTCTGACCAAGGACTGGCAGCACATGGCGACGGTGAGCGGCGACGATGCTCGGGTGGTGGCGTTCCGATGGAAATAGGAAGCGAGGAAGAGGATGAGGTGGCTCGCCAGGTACGTAGAGTCGCAGTGAAGCTCAAGGTTGTCTTCATGGGCGAAGGGGCGCATGGGGACGATGGGAATTGCTTACCGGAGTTCGTGACGGCGTCGGGCACGCACAACCATTGTCGGGGGCGAGACTACCGAGCGGGCTAAGTAAAACAAAGGCTGCATTAGATGCACGACACGAAGGCGAGTGCACGAGTATCATCGAGATGGAAAGGCGCGGTCAGAGGTTACCAGGAGAGGTCGCCGGAGTCGAGGCAGAAGACGATGGCGCTCAGCTGGAGACGGAGGCGAGTCTCAGGTCCACGCACGAGAAAGGTAAAGCTACTGCCAGGTGCGCATGGTGTTGGCGAGCAAGCTCGTGCGAGCTAGGGGGCCAGGGAGGGTCTGGGTTGGCTGGAATTGGCGCCGGAGCTCGTCGGAGCAGTGGGGTTTCGAGCGAGGAATTTGCACAGCCTGGTGGCTCACTGGCAGCAGCGTGTGAGGGGAAAGAGAGAGGAGAGGGAGGCGCTTAGTAGGGCGTGGTCGCGGGGAGGAATTAGTGCGGCGTTAATGTGAATTCACTTCGAGGAATCAACGCAGGAAACGGCAGCGAGGGGAGAGGGGAACGGGTCTCGCGCTGGAGAAGATGATGCCTGCGTGGTGTGGGTCCACAGGTCAGCGAGGTGAGGGTGTAGAGTCCGCGGTAATAAATGTCCAGAGGGGAGGGGTGAGGGAGCCGGGTGGGCTGCGAGTTGGGCCAGATTGGGCTGGGGGTCTGTTTCTATTTTTTCCTTCTTAATTCTTTTTCCTTTTCCATTTCCATTTTCTGTTTTCATTTTATTCAAATGATTCAAACACTCAATTGATTTCAAATCTTTTCCAACTTTCAACAGGTTTTTATATTGATTATTTAGTGTGTTTAAAAGCCCACTTTGAAATGTTTCAAATAATTTTCTTGTGATTTATTATTTACTTAGCTTAGGCAACTTGTCTTTATTTCAATAAAATTGAATATGGTTCAAACCCATATTATTTTATTCAAATAATTCTTTTATTCTTTTTAAGTCAATTACATAACTTTTAATCCACTTTGGCAATTTCAATATATTTTTCTCATGATTTAATTAATCATTTATATTAGGAATTTTATCTTCATTAAAATAAAATTGAATATGGTTAAAAGCCCATATAATTTTATTTAAATAATCTTTATTCCTTTATTTTTATTTGGATTATCTTTATTCCATTTGCTTATGGATTTGGCCAAGATTTAAATTGTCTTTGCAATTATTTCTTTCTTTGTCTTATAAAATCCATATCTTTTTACTTAGAGATCCAAGATTGGTGATTCCAATTTGCATAATTTTATTTAATATTTATTTATATTTTTAAATTCCATTAGGATTACTTTGTTCACAATTTGGTATGGATTTTAGCTAGGATCTTTATTAGTCCTGGAAATTATTTCATTTTATCTTATTAAATTCATAAGTTTTTATCCATGGCTCCAAATTGAATGAAACCAATTTCCATGGTTTTATAATATTTTTGTTTATCAACTTTGATCATTTATAAATGTTTGTTGCTAAATTTTTATATGGATCAAATCCATAGTCTTGGAAAGATCTTGGATATGATTTCTTTCTTTAGGGTTTAGGGTTTTGGTTTATTTTTCCCAAGTGTTTAAATTCAAGATTCTTTCCATGCAAGATTGCATTTGATCTTTTGAATAATTTTTTGTTGTTTTCTTATTCAAATTTTGTTCAAGTGAGGTTTGAGGTTTCCATTTAGAAGAAAAAAAGTTTCTTTTCACCCTAAATTCCAACAATTGATTATTTTGTTTATTTATTTTTCAAATTTCAAAATTTGGAGAATTTTGGGATGTGACAGTGAGCCTCAAATATCATTTTGAGTTCACGGACAATATCATGTGGGTCATGGTTCTCAAACCTTTTCTGAATCTCTGATTCCAAACCATACAAGATAGCACACTGAACTATGGAGTACTGATTCTTCCGAGTGAGGAAAACATTCTTCACCTCATCTGTAGCATTAGCTGCAGGAGGGTCACCCAGCGGTGCATCCAGCACATAGGTCAAATTACCAGCATTGAGGACAATCCTCAAATTGCGGAGCCAATCCGTGAAGTTGCTTCCATTGTTTTTCAACTTTTCTTTCTCTAGGAACGCATTAAAATTGATGGTAGGGGCCGCCATTGATCTAAAACATATTTGCAATAGTTTAGACTAAGTTTATGACAAATTGAGTTCTAATTAATAGTTAAATTAATCTAGGTGAACTCCCACTCAAAAATATCCCTCACATTGTTTTAGTGATCACACGAACCAAATCCACCACATCAAAACCGATCATCACGAGAGATGATGTAGCTTCAATGGCGAACAATCAACATGTTCATCATATCTACTATATGACTCATGCTTGACCTTTCGGTGATCCGTGTTCCGAGACCATGTCTGTACATGCTAGGATCGTCAAGATCAAACCTTATCTTCCACATGAGCAAATCTAGCTTTCTCCCGTTGTATACACTCGCAGAATCTAACACACCCGATCATCACGTGGTGCTTCGAAACAAAGAGCTTTAGCAACGGTGCTTACTAAGTATGAACACTTTATAACTTGAAATTTTGTGAGAGGGATCATATTATAATGCTATCGTCGCGAACTAAGCAATACAAGATGCATAAAAGGATTAACATCACATGCAATTCATAATATGTGATATGATATTGCCTTTATTCTTGTGCTTCCGATCTCCATCTTCAAGAATGAACATGATCTCCATCATCACCGGCATAGCGTCAAGGTCAATGGCGCCGCTTCATGGTTTTCGTCCACCAGCATCAACTATTACAACTACTTTGAATAATACACACGCAGGTCTTAACGAAATTAAAAGACAACCATATGGCTCCTGCCGGTTTCCAAATTACAATAAGTAACATTGCATACATCATATATAATCACAATCATGGCCATATCACATCACAGCACACCCCTGCAAAACAAAGTTATACGCCTCTAATTTTCTTTGCATATTTTACGTGGTTTGGGGCTTTCAATAAGTGTCCTTCTAACTTACGAACAAGAACCACAACGTTAATGCTTGAACTATCAAGTGCCCGTTGTAAATTGAATCTATACTATGATGGGAGAGACAGACACCCATGTTAAGCATGGAGCAAGTCTCATGAACGATGTCATGTAAGGTTAGCCCGGGCCGCTTGATCCCATCATACCGCAAGATGCAAAGTACACAAAAAGAAATTGATAATAAAAGAACCACCGCCCGCAATGACCATTGTGTTCTACTCGCCCAAAAAGATGTTCTACATATAAACACGGCTCTGATACCACTGTAGGGGTTCGTAGCATGGAAAACAAAAAATTTCTACCGCATGCACACAAACAAGCCAAGATCTATCTACTAGATTGTAGCAACGAGTCGATTAGAGTACTCACCCTTGAAGATTACAAAGCGGTTAACGAGAGCCGATTCTCGTGGGTGATATAGTCATACACTTGCCGATCTCAACATCGCATAGACAATCCTTCCGGTGCTGCGTTCTGGCAGTGCTTCCGCAGTCGGTCACGCGTTCGGTACTCGATGAAGACCTTCCTCTCCCTTGTTTCAGCAGGCAGCAGAGGTTGTAGTTCTCCCCTTGCGATTCCGGCAGCACGACAACGTGGTGTCAGAAGAAGAGGGAAGATCCTGCAGGGCTTCACCTAAGCCGGAGCAGGTTATGGTGGATTTAGGGTTTCCGGCAGTCTAGGTTTAGAGGGCCGGAGAGGAGGAGGTGGAGTCGGCGGCGGCTAGAGAAACGACGATGATCCGGCGGCGGTGCGAGGCGGCGGCGGCGCTTGGGGGCGGCGGCTGGCGGCGGCGACTCAAGGTGGTGAGGGCTGGTTGTGATCTCTTGAGGCAGCCCCTCCCCTCTATTTATGAGAGGGAGGCAGCTTGAGAGAGGGGAGTTTGAATCCTTCCCGAGGACTCTTTCCTTCTTCCACTAGGAAACCATTGTTCCAATTTGACTTTTCAAACCTGTCTTTTGACTTGCAATTTGGAGCTTAATTCCTCTCTTGCAAATGCCCAACCAAGCGACCACATGATCCAATCAATCCACTTTACCATGACACATTCATGAACCATTTCCCTACCGGTCCGGTGATACTTTTTGACCCTTCTAGAACCTCTCCGATGAAAACATGAAAATCATTCCCGAACTCTGGAATTGGACTTTCCTTATATGAATCTTATTATCCGGACCATTCCGGATCTCCTCGTGATATCCTGGATCCCATCCGAGACTCTGAACAACATTCGGTCTCCCTACTTACATTCCATATCTACTAAACAACATCGAATCCTTAAGTGTGTCTCCCTACGGTTCGTGAATTACGCGGACATGACCGAGACACTTCTCCGATCAATAACCAATAGAGGAATCTGGAAATTCATATGGCTCCACATATTTCTACGATTACTTTGTAATCGAATGAACCACTTACATATGATACCAATTTCCCTTTGTCTCGTGATAGTTTACTTATCCAAGGTTTGATCGTCGGTATATCTGCATACCTAGTTCAACCTCGTTACGGATAAGTACTCTTTTCTCGTTCCCGTGATATGTGATCCCTTGTGATCCAGTAACATGCTTGCAAGCTAATTGGATGACATTCCACCGAGAGAGCCCAGAGTATATCTATCCGTCATATGGATGGACAAATCCCACTCTTGATCCATATGCCTCAACACATACTTTCCGAACACTCAATGCCACCTTTATAGCCATCCAGTTATGGTGTGGTGTTTGATGTCATGAAAGCATCCTTCTGGTGATGGTGATTAGCATGATCTCATGGTCAAAGGAATTAGGTTACTATGTATCAGAAAGCTTATAGCAAACGAACTATTGAACTGACTTGATCTTTATGCTATGCTTATCTATAGGAGTATGTCCATCACATCATTCTCCTAATGATATGATCTTGTTGTTAACAACATCTCAATATTTATGATCGGGAAACCACGATCATCTATCAACCAACAAGCTAGTATTACAGAGAGGCTTTATTAGGGACTCTAATTTAGTTTACAAATCACACAAGTATTAATGTTTACGGTTAATACTATTATAGCATGAATGTAAATATTTATCATAACCACAAAGATATAATAATAACTACTTTTATTATTGCCTCTAGGGCATATCTCCAACAAAACTCACAAGTCACTAAGTAAAAGCAATAAAGAACTTTGATAAAGAAATAAAATAATAAAGCTTGCAAGTAAAACTGGAATTGGTATAATCAAAGTAGCATAACCAAATATGCCTAAGGTCTCTAGTTTGCATAGTTATCATGCAAGTGTTAGCTTGCATAGTGTAGCTTGCCTTGATTGGTGCAGTGGTTGAAGTTTTCTTCTTCTTCTTATTATTATTCTTCTTCTTCGTAGTACTCCTCCTTCTCGTAGCCTTGGTTGGTACTAGCGTCTATAAATAAATACGAGGTACACAATCACCAAACAATACTTAACTACTTCTATTTGGCACACAAAGGTTCACACTAGATGATCTAGATCATCACAATCATCACATGAAATAAAGACCTAGTCTTATTTTTTTTTTAGAAAAGTAATTTCTACTCATTGAAAACTACTTAAGATTTAATATTCTCCAATTAAAATATGGGATCATGTTGAGACATGTCATCACCACATATTTTAATACTTGCGAATGTGATTTAAAGTGGTGTCACAATTTAATAAGATTTAACATTATTATTGTAAATAATAAAAGTGACTAGAAATGCCTATGTAGCATTCTTTTAGTACTTGTCCAAGATCACTGCAGGTAAACCTAAATATTTTTACATATTCAGAAAGCTCTTGTCAACAAATGTGATTTTTGAGAGTTAGAATCAACTCAAAAGCATTTATGGTTGATTCTTGAAAAATGTTTGAATGTGTAAAAGTCTTTGTCTTGTTATTTTTACTATAGGTGATCTATAATTTCAAATGGTTTGAATCCAATGGGCTTGGATTAATAATTTTAATACATTTCTAACAAAATTGGTTTCATGCAATTTGGTTCATTAAAACTCTTTGAATTGATTTTTGAATCTACTGACTGAACTAGAGTTTGAATAAATTGGAAAATATCTATTTGAATCTCTGGGCTGAGCGCGGGAATGTTACTGGGCCGGCCCAACTACACAGTGTGCACGCAGCAGGCTGCTGACAAGGGGGGTCTAGGCGTCAGCGGCTCATTCTAAGTGAAGGGGTAGACTAGGATCTACGATTCACGTTCGTCGTCTCCGCCGAACAGCTCCGGCGAGACCGAACCCTAACAGCGGCGATGGGGGTACACGGTGGCTTACCAGGGCTCCAACTATGGTCGGCGATGGGGGAGAATGACATTGTCGATGACGGCGGTTTGAACGGTGGTCGCGGTGGCTCCTGGGGTGGCTCCAATCAACGGCTCCACTCCTCCTCTACAGCGGCGGACTCCGGTGAAATTCCAGCGATGCGGAGCTCGCCTTGCTCCGGGGAAAGGTCGGGGTGGTTCTGAGAGAGAGAGGGGAGTGGGATGGTGTGGAGAATGAGGGCTAGGGCGGCCTCTATTTATACACTGGCTAGAGGGGCATCGCAGGATGGTCATAGCTCGTCGATGACAACGGTGCAGTGAGCTAATGGCATGGCGAAGGGCGTAGGCCGGTGCGGTGTCTCCTGGCGATCGTCGCTAGCTTAACGGCGTGGCACGGGGCGATCGAGAATGGTCGGAACGGGTCAACGCTCTGAGCGGCACCGATGGCATTTTCAACGACGTACAGTGGCTACTGGTCACGCGGCGGCGAACAGGCATGTCTGGGGTGTAGCTGGTGTCGCGGTGTGTGCAGGAACACGTGGTGAGGGAGAGGCGCGGCATGTGCGAGCGTGTCGGCTACGGCGTTCTGGCGCGCTCTCGGCATGGCAGAGAGAAAATGGGCATGACTGTTTCGAGTGGTCCAGGGCCTGGCTATGCTCGAGGGTTGGATAGGGGGTGGCGGTGGACGGTGGCCTGCCTCCTGGACATCGTGGACGGGCGTGGAGTTGCCTCCTGCATGTTGGCCATGGTCGGCTGGCAAGGGTGGCTTCGGGTGGCATGGCACTGGTGCAAAGGGGTAGAGGGCTAGCTTGTTTAATGCATTGGTAGTCATTGGGGGAGACAAGGGGAGTAAGTTGAGGACAATTATTTGATCAAACACTACTCAAAACAGTAGAAGTTAGGCAGTGGTTTACTGTGCTCACCATTTGTTTGATGAAATGGCTGCATGAACTTTACATTTGAATTTTTGGATGAATTTTGGTGAGTGCTCTGGTCACATGCTTGGTAGTATATGGTTGCTTAGGTTTGTCAAGGTGAACTGGTTCGAGTGGTTTTTGAGAAATGGTGATCTTAGTACTTATGAAGGATTCAATTTTGAGTTTTCCTTTGAATAGATTTGGAATTTGTTTCTATTGGTTTGCAAGATGGGCTTGGGTTCACTTTTACTTGGTCTAGCAAGGGGTGAAAAGAATTGGATTTGTTTCTGTTAGAAAACTTGGGCTAGGAACACTCAAAGTGGTTTGGTGGTTAACTTTGGTCAAAATGACCATTTGCTTATATTGTTTATTTTGAATTTCTCTTTATTTGATTCTGCTTGGAAATTACCTAGATGATATTGTTTTCATCTTTAAATCAATCCTTAGCATTCATAGTAATCAAACATGGCATTGCAAGCATTCATGCATTCATCACACACACACATGCATTCATATTGATTTTAATAACAAAAGTTTTTGTTAACCCTAAACTTGGGTGTTTGGAACTTGATAATCTTGATTAATATATTTGGGATGTTACAATGATATATTTGAGTGTAATATTAAGATTAAAATTGGGACTAATGAAATAGCTGAACTGTATGATCTAGGTGCAAGTGTTTCAACAATTCCAAAGAGTCTTTTTAACAAGTTAAATCTTGTCTCTTTTGAAATCTCGAACTAAAATTTCATCTAGCAGATTCTACTTACAAACAAGCAGTAGGCATTAAAGAAAATACCTTAGTATACATTAAAGCTATCTTGCTCTTATTGATTTTGTTATTGTTGACATGCCTGAAGATGCTACTGCTCCTATCATATTAGGCCATCCTTTCTTAAGAACTATTAAGGCTTTGATTAATTTACATGAAGGGAACGTGAAGCTCCAATTGCCTTCACGGGATACTTTTGTTATTCATTTCCCTAGGAAAAAGAAATCCAAGAAAGATGATAGAGAGGCCATCACTTTGAAGGCCAAATTTTTTGGAGTGGGTGTTCCACTCATATGGCCTAAGTGAGCAACATCAAGGTCAAGCTATTGATAATAAAAGAGCGTTGCATGGGAGGCAACCCATGTGAAATAAAGGTCTGAGTAAAGTTTTTCATTTTTAATTTAAGTTTTATATAGAATAAAGAGTGCTAGAAACTCCAGTGAGAAAGAGAGATTCAACGGTACTAAAAATTCCTGTTTTATACACGCCAAAGTTGGTCAACAATTTAGTATGTCATTTTTCTGTCAAAATAAGGTGTTTCGCTAAGTTTCATTGTAAAAAATAATTTTTTGAAGAAATAGAAGTTTTTTTTATGTGTACAGAAGCTTTAACGACCAACTATAAGGCTGGAATAAAAATTCCCACCGTATACCTCCGGCCGTATAGATATTTGAGGCATCGACAATTTTTTATCTCAGGATACAGAAGGTTTGATGACCAACTATACGGTAGGAACAAAAGTTCCGACCGTATAGTTCCAGTCGTATAGATACCGCCGCCAGGAAAGAAACCCTAGAAACCCTAAAATTTTACCATCAGACCAACTATACACCGGTAACAAGTGTTCCGGACGTATAATTGCGACCGTATAGTTGCGTCCGACCACTTAAATGCATGGGGAGGTACCCCAAAACATCAATCATTTTTCTCACTTCTACCTCCAAACTCTCTCAAAACCTCTTCACCCCTACTCAATTTCGTTCGATTTCCTCGCACACAAGTGATCTACGGTATGTTTCTCCTCTGATCCTCCAATTACTTTTCACGAATTCATCTCTGATATATTGTCATTATCAATCTAGGGTGAGACTTATTTTGAACTAATTGCCATGATGATCTTGCGTAGATTATTATGTTGAGGAGATTTTTTAGTGTGCTATGATGAGGATTATGCTATGACTATTACTGTTGGATCAAAAAAAAATTATATTTATCTTTCTTATTTATTTTTAGAAGATGAACACGAGGAGCCAAACACGTGCTTTTTTCGCTCGGGCTGCAGCTCAGGAACGCATGGGGATTTGATTCAAGAATGGGTCCCACCATGATCGTTTCGACAGGATAAAAAATCGAGAAGTCAAGGCAACCAAGTGGGCTTGCCCCGTCATATTGAACCAACTCGGTATTTCTGATGACTTTAATTTACTTTGCAATAGAGTTGTCCTGCAAAACTTTGTATTTCATGATGCACCAACGTATCACCGGTTAACCATTGAATTCCTTAGTTCTTTGAAAAGCACCGTTAAAGCATGGCATGGGGAGGATAGAATTTCTTTCCGACTCATGAACAATAATTATTCATTATCACTTGATGAATGGTATAATTGTTTTGGTTTACCCAACAAGGATCCAAATGCTCTACGTGCGTCTTTTACTGGCATAGAACCTTTCCTTAAACTCTAATATAATAGAATGAGCTTTACTTCTAGAGTCAGCAAAGGAAAAAATATTCAACATCCCGCTATTCGCTATCTGTTCTATGTTATTGCTAACACCTTGCAAGCGCGTAATGAGTTTACAAGACTCAATGAGGAGGAAATCTTAGTCCTCACAAAAGCTGTTTTCCACTATGACAACTTGTCACTTCACTTGGGTGCAATTCTTGTGTGCTACTTGGAGTACCGATCCTCCCAAAGCCAAGGACCGATCACTTGTGGAGGTGTCATCACCGTGCTCGCCAATGCCCTAGGCATCGACCTAGGTGAGTTACAACTGGTACAAGTTGAGCGATGTGTTGGTTTCTCTACTTTGAGGGCTTGTGGAATGCTTACAAGGAGAGGTGGTGTTTATTATCTGCATATTGCTAGAGCTGGGTGATGAGTGCATATTTGCATCATGTTTTACATTATTATTTTGCATTGTAGATGTAGGATCTTGGTATTTTACGGCGTTTGCATGCACTTTTTATGTTTATTTTCACCAGGATCAGATTAGATGATGGATCCAATGTACACAATTCTTGGAGCAGTTGTACTAAAGAGAAAAGGAGCCAAAAACTACGTAAATTGCTTATTTGGGAAATATTAATAATACCAGAAGAAAACACGAAGTGAGAAGCAGAGACAGAAGAGTTGATGACCAATTATACGGCGGGCCACCATATAGTTGGCGCCGCCTCCGCCTCCTCAAATAGTTTCACCCCGTGCAACTGGTTCAGAGAGAAGACATACATAACACCCAGAAATCGCCGAAACCTAACCTCCAGAAGGAGTCCGGAGGGGGAACTTTCTCTAGGGATCCATCTTCACCCTACGCAGATTTGGGAGGCCAAGACATCGATCTACATCTTCATCAACCACTGCATCTTCATCACCACCATCATCTCCATCCATCCCATCTAGTTCTTGTTGTAATTCTTGCACTAGTTGTGGATTTATACAAGTACTATTCATCAATGATCGCTTCCATTACCATTATTATGATGTTGTCTGCCTCCATGTCTGAGTAGATCATTAGTTCTTAGGGAGATGAAGAAACCCTAGTATGAGATTGGAATAAGATAAATTTTATTATGATATTCATCGCTGTGGCCATGTGTTAGATTGTCTACATCTTGATGTTGGGAGAAGTCGATCTCTCCAATATTTGCCTCTTGTGGGGACTTGATGTAGAGAACTACTTTTTGGTAGACGGAGGGATGTTAGCACTTATAGTGACTATAAAGCTGTTGGCACCCCTTACGTATCAACTTGGGAATCGAGAAAACTCACAAAACACTATCCATGCCATGGAATACTTCCTGCGGGATTACGTCCCTTGATAGTGCGGTAATTCAAATTGATGTTGATTGCTATCTATTGTGGTTATGAGGATGATTTGAGAAGTGGTTGCTGCCTTTTTGTCCAAATACAGAGTTTCTCCCATACATATATAGTTGAGAATGTTCATGACAATAATCTTTACCTTAGCCCTTTATAATGCTAGTGGTGTATCCGCTAATCCCTGAGAATGCTTTCTCCCACTGAAGTTTCAAATCTCTTTTACATACGCGATACTTGTTTTCTGCATTTAGTTTTATTTACTTTACACATTTTTCTCTTATACCAAAAACCCCAAAACACCTTTTTACACATTACTCGCATTTTATATTGTCACTTAGAACTTTACTTAGCAATTCTATTTTCAGTATTTACTTCAAGAATTCTTAGACTTCAGACTCCTGCTCCCTGTGGGATCGATATCTTTATTTCAAAACTAGCTACATATGATCTGTGCACTTGCAGTCATCAAGCTATTTTCTGGCACCGTTGCCGGGGAGCTAAGCGCTGTAGCTCTTTACTTTTTGCTTATTTAATTTAGATTTGTTAATTTTTGTTTTGAGTTATAGGTTTCCACCAACATGATGGAGTTTGAGCATATAACTAGTGCTAACCCACTCAACCGCTATGGGAATCCCTATGATATTTATAAAAGAGACAACTCCAACGAGAAGACAAGGGGGTTTGAAATAAATCCTCTACTACTTGGTATTCTACACAACAAGCAATTTACTGGAGATGAAGAAGATCCTGATCTATATGAGCATATTTCATGTTTCAAAGATATATGTGGCACGTTCCAACTAACAGGGTATTACCGTCGATGAGGTAAGGGTTAAACTTTTTAGTCAAACTTTGACAAGTACAACTCTCTCATGGTATATATCTCTACCCTTAGAAGCCACTACTACTTGGGATGACTTAGCTTGCGAATTCTTATCTAAATGTTACCCATTATAAAAATCTTTTGGAATCAGGCATCTTATAATGACTTGGAAGAACCGTCCCAATGAAGGACTAGTAAGAGCTTATATAGGATTTAAAGATTTTCTTAGACAATGTCCTAATCATGATTTACCTGAATGGAATTTATTGCATATCTTTTATGGCGGTTTAATTGAACCTAATAGAATTGAACTAGACTCTTGCGCGAGAGGAGCATTTATCGATTTACCTATAAATAAATATTGGGATTTACTTAATAGAATTTGCGATCATAGAGTTTCATGGTATTTTGGTCTACAAAGTGAAGGAGGCACTGAAATAGATCATGAATGTATTCATGACTATAATAAAAAAGGCCATGTTAATGAATTATGTAAAGATCTTTATTTAGATTCAGATCTTATATTGCAAGTTGTTAAAGCTTTTATAGAATACATCGAAGCTCCAAAGGTGGGTCCGGTCAATTTTGATCCACCACCTGAACCTGAAAATAAAAGAGAAGTTAAGACAACAGTAGCCTCCCTAGAACCAATGTACGAGATACCTTTTCCTAACACTGCACAAAAGAATATTTTGGAGTATGAACATGTCAAAGCAGTACAGGAGGAGAAAGAAGAGGAAAGCGTGCCAATAATTGAAGAACATCCAGACGAAACCAAAAATGAAGATGTAACCAAGAAAGCAATCATGGCTATGTATGCACATTGTAACATAGTTGAAATCGATGAAGAGACTTCTATATTGTTTGAAGGTAAATTAAGGTAAAAGATGTGGGTAAGCATGTTCTTCCCTGCATATTTAAAGAAACCTCGCATTACGGTTTATGTGATCTTGGCACTGAAGTGTCAACACCCGGATTTTTAATCCCAGATGCCTGTTATGCCATACATCGCAATCCCATGATTACCATTTTTGCGAGACATAACAAATTGGATATCACAGTACATCATCCATTACAAACTATACATAAGGTCTTACAACAAATAAAGGATCTCATGATCCAGTCGTAACACAATCATAGCAGCGGAATAACGTAATAATAACAGTAGCGTGGGCGAAGCTCCATCTTCATGGTCACAGACAATGCTGACGATGGGAGATGATCCTAGTTGTCGTAACCTTCCTGCGGTCCATCCTCCTAATAGTCCTCTTCATAGTCTGCCCATGGGAATTGCCAGGGACAAAGCCATGAGTACTCTTTAAGTACTCGCAAACTAATACTAACAAGTGAAGGGGTTTTGAGTAGGAAGTACTAGGCTCTAGGTTGTTTTGCAAAAAGCCAGATTTATCTCTACTGAGTTCAGAAGCAAAGAAAGCTATTTGAAAGTTTTATAACACCTAAGTGGGAACTTGAGTTTTCATATCACAACCTTGTTGTGGTCAAGTCAAAGTCATGATTCATTTCACAAGTCAATTTCAAAACATCTGATGACATAACAGCATGGCCACTCCAACTATCCATAACCGCGGACGCGGCTATTCGAATAGTTTGACACTCTGCAGAGGTGGTACACTTTCACCACAATATTCGATACATCCGTCAGGAACCATCCTGAATTCACCATACTCAGTATGCGGATAATCAATCCTAACCTTTCAATTACACGCCCTAGTATAGGCACCTCTCCTATGAGTTTGGCCTCCCAACCATGACCATCTATCATCTTGGGAACTACATAGGTGGACAATCTTCAGAAGGTAGCCTCAGCTCAAACATTGGCCACAAGGGAACCCATACTAAGGTATATAAATTTCCAGTCAAGCCCTACCCAAATTTTGGGTATTGTGGTTGTACGGTAAAATTGGAATGGTATCGCATCCAGATAACCATCTGTTTTATAAAGGGCTAAGGCTCATGCCTCCAAATTTTCATCATTAAAATCATCTGGTGTTCAAGAACACATGTCAAAACATTTCAGTAGAATGACTCATCATTCTAAGGTTTTCATAACCATTTTCACCAAGAACTTCCATCTAAAGTTGATCAAGTTTTATGCTTAGCACTAGCATCTACAAGTGGGGGTAAATACTAATGAGGGGTGGTAAACAAGTGTGAAAGAGATAAGTTCAATCTCATGCCTCAGGATGACATCAAGATTATCTAACTTAGGCCAAATTTTATGCTCTTTATTCCACCTTTAAAAATCCTTATAAAATCTACAAGTCACTAAGTAAACTCCAATAGAAAGCTTTGATAAAGAAATAAAATAACTGAGCTTGCAAGTAAAACTAGGATTGGGTATCAAGTGATGTAAGCTTGCAAGTAAAACTTGCATGGTTTGGATTAGCTTGCTAAGATAGTAGCTTGCTAAGTTAACTTTTATAGTGATGCTTGCATAATTGCAAGTATAAGCTTGCTTAGATAGCTTGCCTGTGCATAGCAGTGGTTGAAGTTCTCCTCGGCTTCTTCCTCGTAGTATTCTCCTTCCTCCTCGTATCCTTGTTCGGTACTAGCGTCTATAAATAAATACGAGGTACACAATCACCAAACAATTCTTAACTACTCTATTTAGCATACAAAGGTTCACACTAGATGATCTAGCATTATCACTATTATCACAAAGATTAAGGCAATAGTTTTATTTATTTTATTTTAGAAATGTAATTTCTACTCATTAAAAAACTACTTAAGATTTAATATTCTCCAACTAAAACATGGGATCATGTTGACACATGTCATCACCACATATTTCAGTACATGGGAATGTGATTTAAAGTGGTGTCACAATTTAATAAGGTTTAACCCTTTTATTTTAATTAAATAAAGTGACTATAATTGCCTATGAGGCATTCTTTCATTGCTTGACCACTCTTTCTGCAAGTACACCTATATATTTTTATATATTCAGAAAGTACTTGTCAAATGTGATTTTTGAGAGTTGGAATCAACTCAAAAGCTTTTGTGGTCGAATTTTGAAAAATGTTTGAATGCAAAAAAGCTTCTGCCTTGTTATTTTTACTATAGGTGATCTACAAATCCAAATGATTTGAATCCAACGGTCTTGGATTAACAATTTCAATACCTTTCTAGAAAAATTAGTTTCATGCAATTTGGTTTAGTGAATCTCTCTGGATTGATTTTTGAAACTAGGTACATAACTAAGTTTCAAACTAAATTGATAAAACCTAAATTCAAACTACTGGGTCATGCGGGAAGTTAACTAGGACGTCCCACGGCGCACAGCATGTGCGGGTGGGTTTAAGTGAATGTCCCCACCCGTCAGCAAGACAGGGGGTGCGAAGGGGTACGGGGCAATCTAGACCATACGATCAACATCTAATCCAAAGGCTGGGGCTTGTCGTCTCTGGGCAATGCCAGCGAGACTGAACCCTAGCGCAGCCAGTGGGGGTTGTGTGAGGCTCACCGGGGATCAGGTGAGGGTCGGCGATGGGGGCGAACAACGAAGTCGACGACGGCGAACCTCCTGGTACCGGTGGCTCCTCTTGGGGTGGCTCCAATCGCTGGCTCCTCTTCTTCTCCTCCGCGGCAGACTCCGGCGAAATTCCGGTGACCTGCTGCTCGCCTTACTGTGGAGATGAGGTGGGGTGGTTCTGAGAGAGAGGAGAGTGTGTTGGTGTGCTGAAATCGAACGGGGGTGGCCTCTATTTATAGTGCAGCGAGGGGACCGAAGGACGCGGGTGGAGCTCGTCGTGGTCATCGTCACAGTGAGCTAATGGCATGGGCGACGGTAGGGGCGGTGCTCTGCCTCCTAGCGAAGCTCAACGTCATGGTCGCGAGGCGTGGGTCGGTGCGAATTGAATAGAACGTTGCGATGCTCTGGGCGGGTCCGACAGAGGTTTTAATGGCGCACAGGCAGTCCTGGTCGTGCGGCGACGAACGGGCATGTCCTGGCGGTTCCTGGGGCGGTGGTGATCACGCACGCAAGCGGCAAGGGCGGTGCGCGGTTCGTGCTCGTGTGTCGAGTGCATCACTCTGGCGCGCTCTCGGCATGGCACATAGGCATAGGGCACAATGGTTCTAGGGTGGTCCAGGGGCTGGCAGTGCTTTGGCGTTGGACAGGGTGTGGCGATGGACGGTGGTGAGTGTCCCAGATAAGGTTGGCGAGGCTAGGGAAGCTCCTAGCTTGCTGTCAACAATTGTGTGGCCATTTGGGGCTCGAAATGCTTACCATTGATGGCAATGTCAAGCTTACAGTGAGCTAGGGCTTGTTAAATGAACTAGATGATCTACTAAGAGTGTGTTGTGAGCTAGAGGGGAGACAAGTTAGGCACAAACACTGCTCACTATAGTGTTTGATGTTTTGTTTGATTTGTGTTTGCAAGGTGTTTGATGAAATGGCTGAAAGAGATTTGAATTTGAATTTTTGGATGAAAATTGGTGGGTGTACTAGTCACACACTAGGTAGTGTCTGGTTAGTTGGTTTTGTCAAGGTGCACTGGTTTGGTTGGTTTTTGAGAAATGGTGATCGTCACATATGATATAGATTCAATTTTGAATTATCATTTGAATCAAGTTGCCAAATGTTTCTGTGGGTTTGAAAGTTGGGCTTGGGTTCACTTTTACTTGGTGTAGCAAGGGGTGAAAAGAAATGGAATTGTTTTTGTTTGAAATCTTGGACTAGAAAGACTCAAAGTGGCCTAGTGAGCATGATTAGCAAAAATGACCATTAGCTCATTTTGTTTGTTTTTGTATTTCTCTTGATTTGTTTCTGCTTGGGTTTGATTTAGATGATGTTGTTTTCATCTTTAAACCATTCCTTGCTATTTACAACAATCACACAAGTCCTTTCATGCATTCATACAATCATCACATACACACATGCATTCGTATGATTTTCATTAACAAAGTTTTTGTTAACCCTAATTTTGGTGATTGGAACTTGGTAACCTTGATCAATATTTTTGGGATGTTACAAACCTTCCCCCCTTAAACAAAAATCTCATCCCGAGATTTGAGAAAGAAGAAAAAAGGATTTAAAGAGACCGGGAAACACCGTCTTGATGTAGTCTTCTCTTTCCCAGGTAGCTTCCTATTCAGTGTGGTTGCTCCACTAGATCTTGAGAAACTTGATGCTTCGGGTCCTGGTGGTTCTAAAAGCTTCCTCCAAAATATGAATGGGTACTTCGGGATACGTCAGGTCATCGTTGATCTCTATGGTTTGGTGATCAATATTCTTGAATACTTTGGTCTTCTCCGGGACTTCTAGGCATTTGCGAAGCAAAGAGATGTGGAATACATTATGCACGGCTGACATCTCCTCTGGCAGTTCTAGTTTATACGATACTTCTCCTCGACGATTCAAAATCTTGAAGGGTCCGATATATCTGGGGGATAACTTTCCTTTGAGCTGGAAACGTTGCATTCCTTTCAGAGGTGACACTTTGAGATACACAAAATCTCCGATATTGAAAGTGAGGTCTCGACATCTCTTGTCGGCATAACTCTTCTGTCTGGATTGAGCAGTCTTGAGGTGCTCACAAATCTTGTGAATTTTCTCTTCTGCTTCTCGTAAGATGTCGGGTCCAAAGATCTGACTCTCTCCTACTTACGACCAATTCAAAGTCGTACGACACTTCCTTCCATACATGAATTCAAATGGGGCCATTTGCAAACTGGCTTGATAATTGTTGTTGTACGAAAATTCTGCGAAAGGCAGACAATCTTCCCATTTTGATCCATACTCTAGCACACAGGCTCTCAACATATCTTCGAGTATTCGATTTACTCGCTCCATTTTTCCATTGGTCTGAGGGTGATAAGCTGTGCTAAAATCCAGTCGGGTTCCAAATCCTTCTTGGACTTTCTTCCAAAATCTCAAGGTAAACTAAGTTCCTCGATCCGACACAATGTTCTTTGGAACTCCATGCAAATTGACGATTCGAGTAATATACAACTCTGCTATATTTGAACTCTGGTAAGTGGTCTTGACTGGTAAGAAATGGGCAACTTTGGACAGTCTATCAACTATGACCCAAATAGAGTCATTTCCCCTACTATATGTAGGCAATCCGGTGATAAAGTCCATTCCAACAGAATACCACTTCCATTCCAGAATCTGTAATGGTTGCAACAGTCCTGCGGGTCTCTGATGTCCCGCCTTAACTCTCTGACAAACATCACACTTGGCTATATAGCTTCCGGTTTCTCTCTTCATCTTATGCCACCAGAATTGCTCTTTCAAGTCCTGATACATCTTCGTCCCTCCGGGGTGGATAGAATAAAGAGTATCATCGGACTCTTTCAAAATAGCTTGCTTCAATTCTAAATCTGCTGGCACACAGATACGTCCTTTGTACCACAAAACTCTTTCTTCATCCTCGGTGAATCCAGGTAACTTCCCTGTACCAATACGACGTTTGATTCCGTCAATACTAGCATTTCCTTTCCGCGCCTCCTTGATCTGACTAATCAAAGTGGGTTGAAGTTCTATGCCAGACAAAAAACCTTCACTTACTAATTCCATTCTAAAATCTTCCATCTCCTTGTGCAAACTTGGTTTCTCCTTCAGAATCATGGAGTTCAAGCGGCACGGCAATCTACTAAGGGCATCTGCTACCACATTGGATTTACCGGGGTGATAGTGGATGTTCAGATCATAGTCCTCGATTAGCTCTATCCATCTTCTTGCCTCATATTCAGCTCCTTCTGAGTGAAAATGTACTTCAGGATCTTGTGATCCGAATAAATCTCACAACGTTTTCCCATGAGGTAATGCCTCCATGTCTTCAGGGCTAGAACTACGGCTGCTAGTTCAAAGTCATGGGTAGGATAGTTTTGTTCATGCGCCTTCAGTTGTCGATATAGATAAGATATAACCTTGCCTTCTTGCATCAACACACATCCGAGACCGATCTTGGATGCGTCACAATACACATCAAAAGGCTTCGTGATATCCGGCATGATCAAGATTGGGGCTGATATCAATCTCCTCTTGAGTTCTTGAAAACTTGCTTCACATTTTTTTGTCCATTCAAACTTCTTATCCTTATTCAACAATTGGGTCATGGGTCTTGTGATACTCGAGAATCCTTCTACGAACTTGCGGTAATATCCCACTAATGCGAGAAATGCACGAACTTGGGTTTGAGTGGTTGGGGCTTGCCATTCTTCAACATCCTTAACCTTTGCAGGGTCAACGACAATTCCTCCGGCTGATACGATATGTCCGAGGAATCCTACTTCCTGTAACCAGAATTCACATTTGCTAAACTTGGCATACAATGGATGCTCCCTAAGGGTTCCAAGGATGGTCCTCAGGTGTAGCTCATGTTCGTCTTCTGATTTGGAATAGATCAGAATGTCATCGATGAAAACAACGACAAACTTATCTAGGAAGTCCATAAAAATCATATTCATGAGGTTCATGAAATAAGTGGGGGCATTGGTTAATCCAAAATACATGACAATATACTCATACAATCCATATCTGGTGATAAAGGAAGTCTTTGGAATATCCTCTACACGAATCTTGAGTTGATGATAACCAGTTCTAAGATCAAACTTAGAAAACACTTTGGCACCGGTCAACTGGTCAAACAGGTCTTCTATCTTCGGCAGTGGGTACTTGTTCTTGATGGTGACATCATTCAACTTCCGATAATTCGTACACAAACGGTTACCTCCATCTTTCTTGTCCACAAACAATACAGGTGATCTCCATGGCGAAGCACTTGGTTGGATCAGTCCTATCTCTAGCATAGCATCCAGTTGCTTCTTCAGCTCCACTAATTCAGATGGGTTCATACTATAAGGTCTCTGGGCTATGGGTCTAGTTCCAGGGATTAGTTCAATGATAAACTCGATTTCCCGATCTTGGGGCATACCGGGCAAAACATCCAGGAATACGTCAGGGTATTCACAGACTACTCTAACTTGGTCAATGGTTGGTTGGGATAGACTCTTGTTGCACATGAATTGACGGGGCAAGTTCTCAGATACATGCTCTACTGATATTCCGGCTGTACCGGTCATGGTTATGGCTTTCTTGGCATAGTCGATTAATCATTTATGTTTCAACATCCAATCCATTCCTAGTACTACTTCCAAATCTTTATTTCCAAGTACTATTAGATTAGCATAAAAATCTATGCCATGGATTCGGATAGGTAAGGGCCTTGCAAATTTGTCTAGCTTTGGTGGTTGAACCAGGTATTTGAACTATCATAACATGCTTCAGTTTTGTTGGTTGAATCTTACTAGTGGATGCAAATTCTTTGGTAACAAACGAGTGCAATGCTCCATAATCAAACAACACTCTTGCATGTACCGAGTTAACAAAAAACATACATAGCATGACATCTGGCGCTTCTTGGGCTTCTTTAGCATGCATGAGAAACAGACGGCCATTGCGGTTGAGAGAATTCCCTAGGGCAAACCTTCTTCTGGGTTGAACACGACGCTGCTGTTGAGCTGGGGTATTTGCATTGGGGGCTGGTGTAGTCTTCCTGAGGCACTCATTGGTATAGTGACCCTTGGTTCCACATTCATAACAAGTCACCTGAGACTTGTCCTTTGCTGCAACAGGCACAACATTGCTTCTAGTTCTTGGGGCAGTGTTGGTGTTGGTGGCGACATTGTTGTTGTTGAACTTTGGTGGTGCATGGTTGAAATTGTTGGAGTTGCATGGGTTGTTGTTATGATTTCCTCCGGGCCGTGGGTTTCCTCCTCCACGGTTGGGATAGGTTGGACGGTTCATCGGGGGTCTATTGGTTCTTGGGGAAAATCATGGAGACGGGTTGGGGCGGTACTTTGGGGTATGATGGGTTCCTGGTTGATGTATCATTCTACGCTTGCGGTTCTCATTGGCTTGGTTGATCTTTCCTTCCATCTTTATGGCAGAATCCACTAAGGCTTCAATATCAGCAAAAGGAATATTGACTAAAACTGTTTGCATATGATCATGCAGACCATTCAGGAATCTCTCCTTCTTCTTAGCTTCAGTGTCAATCACATCCGATGCATACCTAGCCAATGAAAAAAATTTGTCACGGTACTCAACTACTGTCAACCTCCCTTGCTTCAGTTCTCTGAATTCATCTCTCATCCTCTTGATCAAACCTGGTGGCACATGGGTTCTTCTAAACTTGAGTTTGAATTCATCCCAAGTCATCATTTGTCCTCCAGTCATGGCGTGAATGTTGTTCCACCAAGCTCTTGCATCTCCGGCTAGATAGTGGGTGGCAAACAGTACCTTCTTGTTGGCTTCCACTCCGGCAACTTCTAAGTTGTTTTCCATGGTTTGCAGCCAATCATCTGCATCTAGGGGCTCTTCAGACTTAGTGAAGATAGGTGGGTTGGTGTTCTGAAAGTTCTTGAGCTTGGATCCATGGTTGTCCTGGTTTCCATGGCCTTGGTTGTTGTTGTTGGCCATCTGAGCTATGTGTTGAAGGGTGGCTAAGTTGGCTTGACGTTTGGCTCTTTAAGCTTCGCGGTCAGAAACCAACATTTGCAAGATTTACAACATTGGGTCCGGGGATGAAGTGCTTCCTCCGGGAGGCATCTGAAGATTGAGATAGATCATGAGAAAAGAGGGAAATTTCTAAGGTTCGGTTTTGTTTTTTAAAAAATTTCAAAGTTTGACTCAGATTTTTCTAGAAACTTGCTTTTCATTCATTCATTCACAGCACACGATACAAACACACACACCACAACAAGGAAAAACAGATGGTTTTAAGAACCATTCTGGGAAACTACGATACAGTGGGACCAGATACAACTTCACTAACGCTAGTGCTCAAGTGCTACTACTCCTCGGAATCGGTGTCCTCATCATCCTCATCATCATCATCATCAATGAAGGAGAAGTCATCCTCATCGGTGAAGAAGTCCATGTCTTGATCCTCCAGAAAGTCAACATCGTCACTAAGATAGGAGTAGGGGTCTCCAAGGATGTCCTCCCCTGCATTCTCCTTCTCCTCAAGCTGCATGTCCCTCTCGTGGACGGTCTCCTCCAACTCTGTGATCCTGTGGCGAATGCGGGCAATGATGTGCTCCTTCTTGTCAAGCTGACGGCGACGAGACTGGCGATTCTTTACCAGCATGGCAATGGTCTAGTCCTTTTGGACATCGATGGCATAGTTGTGGTTGGCATAGGAGCGGGCATTGTCCAACTCCTTCTGTCGGTCGTACATCATGAAGCTGAGGTGGTCCACTTGATTCTTCAGCTTAGGGTGATATGGTGCCTCTAGTGGCTGTCCCATAACATCACGCCTTGGGCAGAACTCAAAGCAGGTACCGTTGATCTGATTGATACTCTGTCCACACAGACGGGCAAGAGCTTCCTGCATGGCCCTGGCAAGTCCATCGAGCCAGTTGTTCTCTCTAATGGTGAACTAAATTCCCTCTGAGGTAGGGGCTTCAATCTTTCCTCGGAGACATGCAACAATTAGCCATTGCAATTCCTCTCCTTCCTGATCGTTGAGATGAGCTCCGAAGAACTCGGGGTGCGGGCGCTCCAGAAGTTCTGAAAGCTGGTCCAAGTCATGCTCAAAGATGAGATATCCTCCATTTCCCAACTAATAGAACTTGCTATACTTCATGTCCATCTATAAGAATATAGGATGAGTAAGTTAGTAGAGTGATCAAGTGTGTCAAATTTTATGTAAGTTTGCAAGAACTTTTGAGGAATATGAATTTTCATGAAAGAATCTAAGTGATAAGAATGAGAATAAGTTTTCATAAATACTCACTTCCTTGGTTTTGAAACTAAGTTTTTGATTCAAACGTCCATTCTAAACTAGGGTCTCCTATGGTCAGGATGGCTCTGATACCAACTTATCAACACCCGGATTTTTAATCCCAGATGCCTGTTATGCCATACATCGCAATCCTAGGATTACCGTTTTTGCGAGACATAACAGATTGGATATCACAGTACATCATCCATTACAAACCATACATAAGGTCTTACAACAAATAAAGGATCACATGATCCAGTGTTAATACAATCATAGCAGCGGAATAACGTAATAATAACGGTAGCATGGGCGAAGCTCCATCTTCATGGTCACAGGCAATGCTGATGATGGGAGATGATCCTAGTTGTCGTAACCTTCCTGCGGTCCATCCTCTTGATAGTCCTCTTCATCGTCTGGCCACGGGAATAGCCAGGGACAAAGCCATGAGTACTCTTTAAGTACTCGCAAACTAATACTAACAAGTGAAGGGGTTTTGAGTAGGAAGTACTAAGATCTAGGTTGTTTTGTAAAAGCCAGATTTATCTCTACTGAGCTCAGAAGCAAAGAAAGCTAGTTGAAAGTTTCATAACGCCTAAGTGGGAACTTGAGTTTTCATATCAAAACCCCGTTGTGGTCAAGTCAAAGTCAGGATTCATTTCACAAGTCAATTTGAAAACATCTGACGACAGAACAGTATGGCCACTCAAATTGTACATAACTGCGGACGCGGCTATTCGAATAGTTTGACACTCTGCAGAGGTGGTACACTTTCACCACAATATTCGATACATCCGTCAGGAACAATCCTGAATTCAACATACTCAGTATGCGGATAATCAATCCTAACCTTTCAATTACACGCCCTTGTATAGGCACCTCTCCTATGAGTTTGGCCTCCCAACCATGACCATCTGTCATATTGGGAACTGCATAGGTGGACAATCTTCACAAGGTAGCCTCAGCTCAAACCTTGGCCGCAAGGGAACCCATACTAAGGTATATATATTTCCAATCAAGCCCTACCCAAATTTTGGGTATTGTGGTTGTTGTTGGAGATATGCCCTAGAGGCAATAATAAAAGTGGTTATTATTATATCTTTGTGTTTATGATAAATTTTTACATTCATGCTATAACAGTATTAAACTGGAAACATTAATACTTGTGTGATTTGTAAACTAAATTAGCGTCCCTAGTAAAGCCTCTTTGTAATACTAGCTTGTTGGTTAATAGATGATCATTGTTTCCTGATCATGAGCATTGAGATGTTGTTAACAACAAGATCATATCATTAGGAGAATGGTATGATGGACATACTCCTATAGATAAGCGTAGCATTAAGATCAAGTCATTTCAATAGTTCGTTTGCTATAAGCTTTTTTATACATAGTAACCTAATTCCTTCGACCATGAGATCATGCTAATCACCATCACCGGAAGGACGCTTTGATGACATCAAACACCACACCGTAACAGGGTGGCTGTAAAGGTGGAATTGAGTGTTGAGAAAGTATTGGTTGAGGCACATGGATCAAGAGTGGGATTTGTCCATCCATATGACGGATAGATATACTCTGGGCCCTCTCGGTGGAATGTCATCCAATTATCTTGAAGCATGTGACTGGCTCACAAGGGATCACATATCACGGGAACGAGAAAAGAGTACTTATCGGTAACGAGCATGAACTAGGTATGCAGAGATACCAACGATCAAAACCTCGGATAAGTAAACTATCATGAGACAAAGGGAAATTGGTATCGTATGTAAGTGATTCATTCTATCGCAAAGTAATCATAGAAATATGTGGGAGCCATATGAATTTCCAGATTCCTCTATTGGTTATTGATTGGAGAAGTGTCTCGGTCATGTCCGCATAATTCACGAACCGTAGGGAGACACACTTAAGGATTCAATGTTTTTTAGTAGATATGGAATGTTAGTAGGGATACCGAATGTTGTTCGGAGTCTCGGATGGGATCCGGGATATCACGAGGAGATCCGCAATGGTCCGGAGAATAAGATTCATATAAGGAAAGTCCGATTTCGGAGTTCGAGAAAGTTTCCGATGGTTTCATCGGAGAGGTTCTAGAAGGGTCTAGAAGGATCACTGAACCGGAAGGGGAATGGTCCATGAATGTGTCATGGATATGTGGAATGATTGGATCATATCCTAGGTCACTTGGTGTTGGCATTTGCAAGAGATAAATAAAGCTCTAAATTGAAAGTCAAACGGGAAGTTTGAAAAATCAAACTGGAACAATGGTTTCCTAGTGGGAGAAGAAACAAGTCCTTCTCTCAATCCAACTTGGGTTTGGGTTTGGATTCAAACCCACCCCTCCCAAGGATGCCCCTCCCTCTCATAAATAGAGGGGGAGGTCTGCCCCAACACCACAAGCACAAGCCCTAGCCCCTCTCCCCACACGAGCCGCCGCCTTGCCCGCCATGCTACCGCCGGCTGCCTAGCCTAGCCTTGACACCTCCTCCTCCCGGACTTCTAAACCCTAGATCTCCGGGAAACCCTAATCCACCATAACTCGCACCGTCTTAGGAGAAGCCCTGCGGGATCTTCCCTCTACTTCCGACACCATGCCGTCGTGCTACCGGAATCACGAAGGGAGAACTACAACCTCCACTGCCTGCTGGAACAAGGGAGAGGAAGGTCTTCATTGAGTACTCTAACATCCCTAAAATCATGTTTCAAACTCATGCATATCATCCATGCATCCATGATCATATAGAGTTCATTTCAAACAAATCAATTCAAAAACAGGAGCATATGAGCTCATTATTTTATCTGATCTGCATTTAAAACAAATACAAGTCTCCAATGTGAGATAGGAGTTCAGTGAACCAAACCTTGTTTCTTATTGCTTTCAGAGTGTATTGCTAGATTGCCAAGATTTAAACCAAAGTTTCAAAACAAATATGATTTGAAAACCAATTTCAAAACTTATTCAAACTAGTGCTATGTCACTGCTTATTTTATTTTATTTCAAGTGACCAGGCCAATTCAAAGTGACCACTTGGTTTTATTCCCAGAAATGTGATTGTTGCACACTGTAAAAATCCTGAAAAGATTTGAATTCAAATAGATTTTGAAATCATTTGAATTGATTCCTGAAATTGAAAACAGAAAAAAGAAAAAGGAGAAAAGAAATAGAAAAGGGCCGGCGCCACCTATCTAGCCCAACGACGGATTCAGCCCACTAAGCCCACCCGGGTTACCCCCCTCTCTCTCTCTCACACGCAGACAAACCCACCAAGTCACTGACCACCCGACCCCACCTCCTCTCTGCTTCACTCGCTGACAAGTGGACCCTGCGACCACGTCGTCGTCGTCGTCAATCACGCGCGGTCGAGACGCTCGCTCCGCCGTTACCTCGCCACAGTCACTGCGGGCTTAATTGCCATTGATTCTGCGCTTAATCGCCGCCCCCTTCTGCATACTTAAACCCCTCTGCACCGCGGCCATTTCCCCTCACCTAGCGCCACCACTCCGCCACCAGGCTGCCCGCAATCGCCCTTGCACCACCGCAGACAGAGCCCACTCCGGCGACCAATCCCGGTGAGCTCCGTGCGCCCCTTTCCCTCTGGTTCACACAAGCCGCTTCACAACTTCCTTGCGCACCTTCTGACACCATTGGTTCATCCTATACTGCCCCAGGTCGTCGACTTCGTCAAACGCTGCAAGCTCCCGACGACATCCCCAACTCCGGCGACCAAATTCGGTGAGCCCCTTGTTCCCCTTCGCCTATGATTCACACAGACGTGTTCGCCGTAGGCTTGCGCATCTCCTGATGCCTTTTATTCATGCTAGGGTGACCAGGAGCGTCGCCAACGTCGTCGTCCACCCGAGCCCGACGCTGTCAGCAACTTCGACGAGCCCGTGCAGCCGTGTTTGTGCGCCCCTTGCCAAGCCGTCGCCAGGTTGAGCATCTGTGCATCGCTACGAACCTGGTAAGCGCCTCCGACGACCCCAGAACCCCCTGTAGCGCCACGCCGCCGTAGACAGAGCTCGCCGCCGCCAGATGCCACCGCCAGCGCCGCCCATCTGTGGTCGCTTGGTCGATGACCGTTGGATCTAGATCCAACGCGTATAATTAGATCACTTATCGAAACGGTATGAATAGATCTGGACCGTGCAGGTTAAGTTAGATCTAACGGCTTGTGAGCGCGATCCTATGCGAACCGGTATGCACCAATCAGATTATGACGCGTGGCTAGAGTTTAGGTTTAAAATCAGGATTTGAATCTATTAGTTGTTTGAAATTGTTTTAGCCATAACTTTTGATTCCCATGTTCAAATTTGACAAATTTTATATCAATGGAATCAGGAGAACAAGCCCTTTCTAAATATGCAATGTGTTTAATGTTTTGCTTCTGTTAAAATGGTTTTATTTACAGAAACATGTGTAGGCCTATTTTGTGTATATAAATTATTTGAGAAATGTTTTAGTGTTTAAATAAATGATGTTTGGAAAGTTTTGAACTTGTTTATGAACCAGTACTGTGCACTTGTCTTGTTGTGTTTAGAAAATCATCACACATAATATTGCATGCATCCATATATTTTTGCTTGTATTTATTTGTATGTGATTTGTTGCTATGATTCTATGTGTAGATTTTGGTGCCAATAGTGATTGTGATTGTGAGGAGTGTAGCTACTCTCCAAACTACCAAGGCAAGTGGTGCTTCATGATTTTATCCCTAAGTTTTCCTACTATGCATTAGATATATTTTGCTAGTCTTGCATGGTTATATTTTGCTTATATCCTATGCTTGGGAAATCCTAGTAGTTGTAGAATTGCTAGAAATTTCTAAGTTAAGATGCTTATCTATGACATGCTTAGCCTAGCTAGTAGCAAACAAGGGTGGTGAAATATTCATGCTATGATAAAATATTTCTAAGTCTTTGGACTTGAGTTTTTACTTAATAAAACAACTAAGTAAATGAATCACCTGGGTGGAATGGAAGGAATGGTTTATGTTGAGTGGTTACACAAGGACCATTTCTATGGTTTACCTTGTGTATCTCACTTGTGGAAAGCCACCCAGGAACAAAGGGATTTGAGAGGCCAAATGTTAAGAAGCTTCTAGTGCAGCCACTTGGCAATATGGGCTCTACCAGGATCATATAGGTTGCAATAACTTAGCCATTTGGACAGTTGGTGGTAGTGGGATGATAGGTTGGAGCGCGTCCATTTGGTCTAAGGGAAGGCTTCTGAAAGGTCCTGTCTTGGTGAAAATCAAGGCTTGTGGGGAAAGTGCACAACCTCTACAGATGGAAGAATCTAAGTACTTAGCCATGTCCTTGGTATTGGACAACTTGAGCATCAAGACATGGAAGCTATCAAGAATCTCCTCATCCCAATTTCTAAGTAAAACTCGTGGGTGAACAAGGGTGAAGGACCTCAATGTCTATTGGTGGTTCCTTGGGAAAAGTTTTGACAAAGAAAAACTTAGTGATTTCAACTAATAGGCAAAACCTATTTGGAGCAAAGCAAGCCTAAGCTACACTTAGCCAAATTTCATATAGAATATAGTCCACCAATAATATACTAAGGTATCACTTGCCAATACTATTCCAATCTATTGACCCACTGTGGCTGTAACTTGTGATGTTGCAGGTTACTCTGATGAGGATTAGGAGTCATGAGTCTACACTCAACATGTTTGCCTGTGGCACATGAAGATGAAGACTTTTATCTATTTACTTATTTAAACTCTTGTATTAGGCCTGTGTCCATGGAGTTGTAAAGACTATGTTGTCTCTGGAATGACTATAATAATGACCTTTGTTTCTGTGTACTTCATCTTAAACTGTGGATGCTAGCATTGATCCAGGGACTAGCATTGCAATCATAGGGATCCTTTTCCTTTATAAAGGAGGGATCTTACAGATGGTATCAGAGCACTGTGTTGCATGTAGGATTATGACCCTAGGATTGGAAACCACTAAGGAAAAAATTTCAACAACTTCTACACTTGTCTATTCTTCTCGTAAACTTTTCTAATCTTCTTTCTCATCTCTATTTGTAGATGAGCTCCATCAACGAAGCCGTAAGGAAAGGACCACTCATGACAATGACTTTGGAGTGTGAGACAGAATTCCCCAAGGCTCTCAAGGACCTCATGGTTGCAATGGAAATACATGGTGCAGCTGTGTACAAAGGTTTTCCTGTGATGGATGAAGGAGTTGAGTACTGGTGGGTGCAACTTCACTTGTATAAAAACAAGGAGGACAACCACAAAGAATCAGGATTCTGCATGTTCACCAATTCAGTGGTGCACACTACATTCTTTGATTCAGCAAGGGATGCAGCTTGGAAGACCATCAAAGAACTTGGTGATAGAGTCAAGTGCAGAATGCTCAACATCCAAAATGACCTAAAGGAAGAGAAGAAACATACCCAAGAGTTGGAGGCTACCAACCAAACCTTAAGAGGAGACATTATAGACTTAGTAATGGAGTCATGTGCTCAAGATAGAGTGATTGCTTATAGAAATATTGTGTTAGCCAACATATCTAGTGAGATAGGATTGTAAGCATACCTCGTTAGTTGGACCACCACTTATCACCTTATTTTCCAAATGTTGCTTAAAATAAGTTGAACCTTGGTTGTTGTAATGGATCCATGTATGCCATGACTTGTGTGTTTTGATTTCCAAAGATATGCATGTGATGTTTTGCCTTGTGTTTTATCTTAAATTGTGTTGTTTCTAACTTTTTCTATCTTATAAATAGATGCCTAATGCTTTGGCCCTCGTATTATTGAGCTCACTACTTTGCTCAATCTCCCTCTTCTTACCATCATGGTGCTTCCCCTCACCAAGTTTGAGAGGAAAGACCTTTGGGGTTTCAAGGTCAATCAGCCCGGACGCCAGACTGAGCCTACCACGGAGGCTATCATCTTCAAGCTCATGCACGATGACAAGGAGAGAGGCCTAAAGGTAGTCATGCAGGACTTGATTGGACGTCTGTTAGGGAGACACTCTCGACAGGTTAGAGGTACTCACTTCCACGTCTTGATGAGCGTGATGAGGAGGAGGTGAGGCCATCGACTTGAGGACACTTGAGGGAGACAATGAGCCGATCTCTATACCTACAGGACTTAGAGGTTCTTCTTAGGCACGTGGACACGATGGGACCAACGTCATGCTTAGCAATGACGAACTCCAGAGCAACCGTGAGAAGGACAAGCTCTTCGTGGAGCAAGATGAGATAGTCAAGGAGATGGAGGCAAAGTTCGAGAGCCAGGACAGAAAGTTCAAGAGTCAGGAGAAGCGAGTCCAAGATAGGAACAAGAGGATTCGGGACATGACTGAAGAACTGCAGGCCAAGGACTTCGAGCTCGAGCATCAGTTGTGATTGAGAGGCGTTCTCAGAAGAGGGCTCTCAAAGCCAAAGTAGAGACCTTGACCACCAATGTCGAGGAATACAAGACCGCTATGGAGAATGCAGGTCTTACCTTTGTCGAGGAGTAGTGACGACTACTCATTTATAATTTATTTATCATACTTTATTTGAGTCACAATGACCATCCAACATGTGGATGGCTTGTTATGGGTGTGTTTACTTTGCAAATTTGTCGTTTTTGTTGTTGAACTATTTTTATTATGATGCATGCTTGATGATTGTTTATGTGATATATTGTGCATGATAGCATCTATGGGTATCTCATTCTTATCTCTATTGAACAAACCACAGATGCCTCCCCGTCGTGCCAATCCCAACCCCAACAACAACAACAACATCACCCCTGAGATGCAGCAAATGATGACAGCTCAGACTCAACTGATACAAATGATGACTACGTTCATCCAGAACCAGAACAACAACAATAACAACAACAACCCACCGGGTTTTGACATGCTTACCAGGTTCTTGAGATTGAGGCCAGCAAAGTTCTCAGGAACAACTGATCCCATGGTAGCCAATGATTGGCTACGCTCCGTGAACAAGTACTTGGTAACAGTTGGCTGTACTGATGAAGAGAAAGTCAGATTTGCAGCTCACTTGTTGGAAGGACCAGCAGCCACTTGGTGGGATAACTTCCGAATCACCACTCCCATTGTAGATGTGACATGGGCTATCTTTGAAGATGGCTTTCGTACTGCTCACATCTCATCCGGAGTGATGAGTTTGAAGAATAAAGAGTTCCATAATCTGAAGCAGCGCCACCGCAGCGTGGCTGAATATATTGAGGAGTTCAACAATCTGGCGCGTTATGCACCGGATGAAGTTGACACTGATGCTAAGAGGAAGGAAAAGTTCCTTGAAGGGCTGAATGATGAACTGAACCTGCAGCTATCAGTGGCCTATGTTCCCACATACCAGTCTCTTTGTGATAAGGCTGCTATTTTGGAGAACAAAATGAAGCAAGTTGAGAGTAGAAAGAGAAAGCACTCAGACAAGCACAGCTCGGGATCGTCTCACAAGTGTTCCCATTATGATGATAGTGGAAGCTCAGGATCCCACAAGCATGGGAAATTCAACAAGCACCACAACCTGGCCGTCATCATGACAACAAGCATCACCGTAGTCATGACAATGACAAGTACAAGAACCACAAAGGTGGATATAAGAGCCACCACAGTGGTAGTGGAAGTGGCAGTGGAAGCCAGCCTGTCAAGAAGGATATTAGTCAGGTTGAGTGTTTCAAGTGCAAGAAGATGGGGCATTATGCAAATGAATGCCCAGAAAAGAAAGTTGAAGGACCCAACAAGCCTAACCCTTTTCAGAAGGGACAAGTGAACCACATCAATGTGGAGGAAATCTATGAAGAGCTAGATGCTGTTGCTGGTAAGTTCAAACTCACTTCTATTCCAGCACTTGTTCTTTTTGATACTGGAGCATCACATTCATTCATATCAAAAGCATTTGTTGATAGAAATGGGTTTCCAACTGAAAACATTGGGTGTCCAATAAAAGTTAGTTCTCCAGGTGGAGATATGACTTTAAGTCTTGGATGCCGAGATCTAGTAATAGAGTTTGGAAAGCATAAGTTTCCAGTGAGTCTGATAATCCTAGATTCCCAAGGACTGGATGTAATTTTGGGAATGGATTGGATGGCTAAATATGAAGGAGTACTAGATTGTGCTAATCGTACTGTTGCACTCACAACCCCGAAAAGAAAACGGATCAAATTCAAGTCTAACTTTGAATCAAAAGGGAGTAAGCTAAATTCTCTTAAGGGGGTTAGCATAGACAGTGTGCCAATTGTGAGTGAATATCCGGATGTGTTTCCAGAAGAATTGCCGGGAATGCCACCAGATAGAGATGTGGAGTTTCTTATTGATTTTCTACTAGGATCTGGACCAATAGCAAAGAGACCATACAAGATGTCAGTTGATGAACTGAAAGAACTCAAGAAACAACTTGGAGAACAGTTGCAGAAAGGATTTATTCAACCAAGTTCTTCATCTTGGGGAGCACCAGGTTTGTTTGTGGAGAAGAAAGATAGAAGTCAAAGGTTATGCATAGATTACCGTTCACTCAATGAGGTGACTATCAAGAACAAATACCCTTTGCCAAGAATCAATGATTTGTTTGATCAGCTAGAAGGAGCTTGTGTATTCTCAAAGATTGACCTTCGGTCAGGTTATTTCCAACTCAAGATAAGAGAACAAGACATACCTAAAACAGCTTTCACCACAAGGTATGGATTGTATGAGTATACTGTGATGCCATTTGGTTTGACCAATGCACCAGCATACTTCATGAATATGATGAACAAGGTCTTCATGGAATTTCTTGATAAGTTTGTTGTCGTTTTCATCGATGACATTTTGATCTACTCCAAGAGAAAAGAAGAACATGAAGGACATTTGTGTTTGATACTTGAGAAGCTTAGAGAGCATAAACTTTATGCCAAATTCAGCAAGTGTGAATTCTGGTTGAATGAAGTTGGATTTCTTGGACACGTTGTGTCAGGAGATGGTGTTGCAGTTGATCCTGCTAAAGTTTCGGCTGTAACTGAATGGGAATCTCCCAAGTCAGTGAAAGAAGTTTGTAGTTTCCTTGGCTTAGCAGGTTACTACAGAAGATTCATTGAGAATTTCTCCAAGGTAGCTAAGCCTATGACAAAATTGCTAAAGAAAGACAAGAAATTTGCTTGGTCTGAAGGTTGTGAACTCAGATTTCAAGAATTGAAGAAGAGACTTGTGACAGCACCAGTCTTATGTCTGCCAGATTTGGAGAAGGATTTCCAAGTGTATTGTGATGCATCTCATCATGGTTTGGGTGCAGTACTTATGCAAGAAGGAAAAGTTGTGGCTTATGCCTCGAGACAACTCAAAACTCATGAAGTAAAATATCCTACTCATGATTTAGAGTTAGCCTCTGTTGTCCATGCACTCAAAACATGGAGAGACTATCTTTTGGGAAAGCGATGTGAAGTGTTCATAGATCACAAGAGTCTGAAGTATATCTTCACCCAGAAGGAAATTAACATGAGACAAAGAAGATGGCTAGAACTCATCAAGGACTATGACTTGAGTTTGCAATACCACCCCGGTAAAGCAAATGTTGTAGCGGATGCTCTAAGCCGTAAGGTTTTTGTGAATGGCCTCACTAAGGGAGAACTGCCAGATGATCTGTGTGCCCAATTTAGAGACCTCAGATTGGAGATTGTGCCTGAAGGACATCTAATGTCTTTGGATGTTCAACCCACTTTGTTGGACAAGATCAAAGAAGCCCAGAAGACTGATAATGAAATTGAATAGATTAAGGAAAAGATTGGTAAGGGAAAAGCCAAAGGGTTCCATGAAGACGAACAGGGTACTTTATGGCATGGGAAACGTAACTGTGTTCCACAAGATCCGGAGCTTCGGAAACTGATTTTACAAGAAGCACACAACTCACCATATTCTATTCATCCGGGTAACACCAATATGTACATGGATATGAAAGAAAGATTTTGGTGGAATAATCTCAAGAAGGACATCGCCGAACATATTGACTTGTGTGATGTGTGTAGTAGAGTGAAAGCGGAACATCAGAAACCAGCAGGTTTGCTTCAACCACTACCTATCCCTGATTGGAAGTGGGACAAGATTGGTATGGATTTCATTACCGGATTGCCAAGGACCCGGTCAAGATATGATTCTATTTGGGTAGTAGTGGATCGCCTAACTAAAGTGGCTCATTTCATACCCGTGAAGACAACCTATACAAGTGCTAAGTTGGCCAAGATCTATATGAGTAGAATTGTATGTCTACATGGAGTACCCAAGAGTATCTATGAAGTTGGTGATAGAGCTTATCTTAGAGTGTCACCACTTCGTGGAGTGAAGAGGTTTGGAGTCAAAGGGAAGTTGGCCCCAAGATATGTTGGACCATTCAAGGTTCTGAGTCGTAAAGGAGAAGTTGCTTATGAAATTGAATTGCCAGAATCTTTGTCAGCTGTTCATAATGTGTTTCATGTGAGTCAGCTTAAGAAATGCCACCCAGAAATGGAAGAAACTTCTTTGAAGGACACTATACCTTTGGAAGAGTTTCAATTGGAAAGTGACCTCACTTATGAGGAGAAACCTATCAAGATTCTTGAGACTGCAGAAAGAGTCACACGGACTAAGACTATCAAGTTCTGCAAAGTTCAGTGGAACCATCATTCTGAAGAAGAAGCAACATGGGAAAGAGAAGATGATCTTTGGAAAGACCACCCTCACCTATTTGCTAGCCAATCCGAATCTCGAGGGCGAGATTCACCTTAAGGGGGTTAGATTTGTAACATCCCTAAAATCATGTTTCAAACTCATGCATATCATCCATGCATCCATGATCATATAGAGTTCATTTCAAACAAATCAATTCAAAAACAGGAGCATATGAGCTCATTATTTTATGTGATCTCATTTAAAACAAATACAAGTCTCCAATGTGAGATAGGAGTTCAGTGAACCAAACCTTGTGTCTTATTGCTTTCAGAGTGTATTGCTAGATTGCCAATATTTAAACCAAAGTTTCAAAACAAATATGATTTGAAAACCAATTTCAAAACTTATTCAAACTAGTGCTATGTCACTGCTTATTTTATTTTATTTCAATTGACCAGGCCAATTCAAAGTGACCACTTGGTTTTATGCCCAGAAATGTGATTGTTGCACACTGTAAAAATCCTGAAAAGATTTGAATTCAAATAGATTTTGAAATCATTTGAATTGATTCCTGAAATTGAAAACATAAAAAAGAAAAAGGAGAAAAGAAATAGAAAAGGGCCGGCGCCACCTATCTAGCCCAACGACGGATTCAGCCCACTAAGCCCACTCGGGTTCCCCCTCTCTCTCTCTCACGCGCAGACAAACCAACCAAGTCACTGACCACCCGACCCCACCTCCTCTCTGCTTCACTCGCTGACAAGTGGACCCTGCGACCACGTCGTCGTCGTCTTCAATCACGCGCGGCCGAGACACTCGCTCCGCCGTTACCTTGCCGCAGTCACTGCGGGCTTAATTGCCATTGATTCTGCGCTTAATCGCCGCCCCCCTTCTGCATACTTAAACCCCTCTGCACCGCGGCCATTTCCCCTCACCTAGCGCCACCACTCCGCCACCAGGCTGCCCGCAATCGCCCTTGCACCGCCGCAGACAGAGCCCACTCCGGCGATCAATCCCGGTGAGCTCCGTGCGCCCCTTTCCCTCTGGTTCACATGAGCCGCTTCACAACTTCCTTGCGCACCTTCTGACACCATTGGTTCATCCTATACTGCCCCAGGTCGTCGACTTCGTCAAACGCTGCAAGCTCCCGACGACATCCCCAACTCCGGCGACCAAATTCGGTGAGCCCCTTGTTCCCCTTCGCCTCTGATTCACACGGACGTGTTCGCCGTAGCCTTGCGCATCTCCTGATGCCTTTTATTCATGCTAGGGTGACCAGGAGCGTCGCCAACGTCGTCGTCCACCCGAGCCCGACACTGTCAGCAACTCCGACGAGCCCGTGCAGCCGTGTCCGTGAACCCCTTGCCGTTGCCGCCAGTTGAGCATCGATTGCATCGCTACGAACCTGGTAAGCGCCTCGACGACCCTGTAACCCTCAGCAAAGGCCATCTGTCGCCATAGATCGCCAGATGCCACCGCCAGCGCCGCCCATCTGTGGTCGCTTGGTCGATGACCGTTGGATCTAGATCCAGCGCGTATAATTAGATCACTTATCGAAACGGTATGAATAGATCTAGACCGTGCAGGTTAAGTTAGATCTAACAACTTGTGAGCGCGATCCTGTGCGAACCGGTACGCACCAGTCAGATTATGACGCGTGGCTAGAGTTTAGGTTTAAAATCAGGATTTGAATCTATTAGTTGTTTGAAATTGTTTTAGCCATAACTTTTGATTCCCACTTTCAAATTTGACAAATTTATATCAATGGAATCAGGAGAACAAGCCCTTTCTAAATATGCAATGTTTTTAATGTTTTGCTTCTGTTAAAATGGTTTTATTTACAGAAACATGTGTAGGCCTATTTTGTGTATATAAATTATTTGAGAAATGTTTTAGTGTTTAAATAAATGATGTTTGGCAAGTTTTGAACTTGTTTATGAACCAGTACTGTGCACTTGTCTTGTTGTGTTTAGAAAATCATCACACATCATATTGCATGCATCCATATATTTTTGCTTGTATTTATTTGTATGTGATTTGTTGCTATGATTCTATGTGTAGATTTTGGTGCCAATAGTGATTGTGATTGTGAGGAGTGTAGCTACTCTCCAAACTACCAAGGCGTGGTGCTTCATGATTTTATCCCTAAGTTTTCCTACTATGCATTAGATATATTTTGCTAGTCTTGCATGGTTATATTTTGCTTATATGCTATGCTTGGGAAATCCTAGTAGTTGTAGAATTGCTAGAAATTTCTAATTAAGATGCTTATCTATGCCATGCTTAGCCTAGCTAGTAGCAAACAAGGGTGGTGAAATATTCATGCTATGATAAAATATTTCTAAGTCTTTGGACTTGAGTTTTTACTTAATAAAACAACTAAGTAAATGAATCACCTGGGTGGAATGGAAGGAATGGTTTATGTTGAGTGGTTACACAAGGCCCATTTCTATGGTTTACCTTGTGTATCTCACTTGTGGAAAGCCACCCAGGAACAAAGGGATTTGAGAGGCCAAATGTTAAGAAGCTTCTAGTGCAGCCACTTGGCAATATGGGCTCTGCCAGGATCATATAGGTTGCAATAACTTAGCCATTTGGACAGTTGGTGGTAGTGGGATGATAGGTTGGAGCGCGTCCATTTGGTCTAAGGGAAGGCTTCTGAAAGGTCCTGTCTTGGTGAAAATCAAGGCTTGTGGGCAAAGTGCACAACCTCTACAGATGGAAGAATCTAAGTACTTAGCCATGTCCTTGGTATTGGACAACTTGAGCATCAAGACATGGAAGCTATCAAGAATCTCCTCATCCCAATTTCTAAGTAAAACTTGTGGGTGAACAAGGGTGAAGGACCTCAATGTCTATTGGTGGTTCCTTGGGAAAAGTTTTGACAAAGAAAAACTTAGTGATTTCAACTAATAGGCAAAACCTATTTTGATCAAAGCAAGCCTAAGCTACACTTAGCCAAATTTCATATAGAATATAGTCCACCAATAATATACTAAGGTATCACTTGCCAATACTATTCCAATGTATTAACCCACTGTGGCTGTAACTTGTGATGTTGCAGGTTACTCTAATGAGGATTAGGAGTCATGAGTCTACACTCAACATTTTTGCCTGTGGCACATGAAGATGAAGACTTTTATCTATTTACTTAATTAAACTCTTGTATTAGGCCTGTGGCCATGGAGTTGTAAAGACTATGTTGTCTCTGGAATGACTGTAATAATGACCTTTGTTTCTGTGTACTTCATCTTAAACTGTGGATGCTAGCATTGATCCAGGGACTAGCATTGCAATCACATGGATCCTTTTCCTTTATAAAGGAGGGATCTTACAAGTACCGAACATGTGACCGACTGCGGAAGCGCTGCCAAAACGCAGCGCCGGAAGGATCGTCTACGCGATCTTGAGATCGGCAAGTGTACGACTACATAACCCACGAGAATATTCTCTCGTTAACCGCTTTGGAATCTTCGAGGGTGAGTGCTTCTATCGACTCTTTGCTACAATCTAATAGATAGATCTTGGCTTGTTTGTGTGCATGCGGTAGAATTTTTTTTTGTTTTCCATGCTATGAACCCCTACAGTGGTATCAGAGCCATGTCTATATGTAGATCTGTTGTACGAGTAGAACACAATGGTCATTATGGGCGGTGGTGCTTTTATTATCAATTGCTTTTTGTGTACTTTGCATCTTGCGGTATGATGGGATGAAGCGGCCCAGGCTAACCTTACATGACATCGTTCATAAGACTTGCTCCACGCTCAACATGCAACTTGTATTGCATAAGTGGCTTTGCGGGTGTCTGTCACTCGCATGATAATATAGATTCAATTTACAACGGGCACTTGATAGTTCAAGCATCAACGTTGTGGTTCTTGTTCGTAAGTTAGAATGACACTTATTGAAAGCCCCAAACCACGTAAAATATGCAAATAAAATTAGAGGCATCTAACTTTGTTTTGCAGGGGTGTGTTGTGATGTGATATGGCCATGATTGTGATTATATATGATGTATGCAATGTTCCTTATTGTAAGTTGGCAACCGGCAGGAGACATATGGTTGTACTTTAAATTCCGATAAGACTTGCGTGTCTATTCAAAGTAGTTGTAATAGTTGAAGCTGGTGGATGACAACCATGAAACGACGCCATTGACCTTGACGCCATACCGGTGATGATGGAAATAATGTTCGTGCTTGAAGATGGAGATTAGAATCACAAGAAGAAAGGCCATATCATATCACATATTATGAATTACATGTGATGTTAATCCTTTTATGCATCTTGTATTGCTTAGTTCATGACGGTAGCATTATAAGATGATCCCTCAAGCACAAAATTTCAAGTTTTAAAGTGTTCATCCTTAGTAAGCACCATTGCTAAAACTCGTTGTTTCGAAGCACCACGTGATGACCGGGTGTGTTAGATTCTGCGAGTGTATACAACATGAACAAGCCAGATTTGCTCATGCGGAAGCTAAGGTTTGTTCTTGACGAGCCTAGCATGTACAGACATGGTCTCGGAACACGGATCACCAAAAGTTAAAGCATGAGTCATATAGAAGATATGATGAACATGTTGATTGTTCGCCATTGAAGCTACATCAACTCTCGTGATGATCAGTTTTGATGTGGTCGATTTGGTTCGTGTGATCACTAAAACAATTTGAGGGATATTGTTTTGAGTGGGAATTCACCTAGATTAATTTAACTATTAATTAGATATCAATTTGTCATAAACTTACTCTAAACTATTGCAAATATGTTGTAGATCAATGGCGGCCCCTACCATCAATTTTAATGCGTTCCTAGAGAAATAAAAGTTGAAAAACAATGGAAGCAACTTCGCGGATTGGTTCCGCAATTTGAGGATTGTCCTCAATGCTGGTAATTTGACCTATGTGTTGGATGCACCACTAGGTGACCCGCCTGCAGCTGATTCTACCGATGAGGTAAAGAATGTTTTCCTCGCTCGCAAGAATCAGTACTCCATAGTTCAGTGTGTTGTCTTGTATGGTTTGGAATCGGAGCTTCAGAAAAGGTTTGAGAACCATGAACCACATGATATTGTCCGTGAACTCAAAATGATATTTGAGGCTCACGCGACATTTGAGAGTTATGAGGCTTTTGAAAAGTTCTTTAACTGCAAGATGGAAGAGGGCAGCTCCGTCGGTGAGCACGTGCTTAAGATGTCTGGGCATGCAAGCAAGCTTCAAAGCTTGGGAATAGTGATTCCTAATGCTTTGGGGATTCACCATGTCCTCCAATCACTACCACCAAGTTACAAGAACTTTGTGATGAACTACAATATGCAAAACATGTACAAGTCATTGCCAGAATTCTTCTCCATGTTGAAATCTGCAGAAGTGGAGATCAAGAAAGAGCACCAAGTGTTGTTGGTCAATAAGACCACCAAATTCAAGAAGCAGGGCAAGTCTAAGAAAAAGGGAAACTTCAAGAAGGGCGGTAAGAAAGTTACCGCGTCGGTGAAGAAGACCAAGGCTGGGCCTAAGGCTGATACTGAGTGCTTTTACTGCAAGGGAGAGGGTCACTGGAAGCGGAATTGCCCAAAGTACTTGGCAAATTTTAAGAACGGAAACATCAAGAAGAAAGGTATATCCGATATACATGTTATTTATGTGTATCTCACTAGTACTCGTAGTAGTGCCTGGGTATTTGATACTGGTTCGGTTGCTCATATTTGTAACTCGAAAGCAGTCTCGCAGAATAAACGGAAGCTAGCGAAGAATGAGGTGACGATGCGCGTTGGAAATGGATCAAAGGTTGATGTGATCGCGGTCGGCACGCTACCTCTTCTTCTACCATCGGGATTAGTTTTATACTTAAATAATTGTTATTTGGTGCCTGCGTTGAGCATGAAATTTATATCTGGATCATGTTTATTGCAAGACGGTTACTTGTTTAAGTCCGAGAATAATGGTTGTTCGATTTATATGAGTAATATGTTTTATGAACATGCACCTTTGATAGATGGTCTATTCTTATTGAATCTCGATTGTGGAAATACACACATTAATAACATTGAAGCTAAACGTTTGAAATTGAGAGATAACTCGATCTGTATGTGGCACTGTCATCTTGGTCATATTGGAGTGAAGCGTATGAAGAAACTCCATTCCGATGGACTTCTTGAATCACTTGATTTCGAATCACTTGAAAGATGCGAAGCATGTCTGATGGGTAAAATGACTAAGACTCCATTTTCTGATATGATGGAGCGAGCTAAGGACTTATTGGAAATCATACATACCGATGTGTGTGTCCCAATGAGTGTAGCATTGCGTGGTGGTTATCATTATGTTCTTACTTTCATGGATGACTTGAGTAGATATGGGTATATCTATTTCATGAAACATAAGTCCGAAACTTTCGAGAAGTTTAAGGAATTTCAAAGTGAGGTAGAGAATCAACGTAACAAGAAGATTAAATTTCTACGATCTGATCATGGAGGTGAATATCTAAGTTACGAGTTTGGCGAGCATTTAAAGAAATGTGGAATACTTTCACAATTGACACCGCCGGGAACACCACAGCGTAATGGTGTGTCTGAACGTCGTAATCAAACTCTCTTAGATATGGTTCGTTCTATGATGTCACTTATAGATTTACCGCTATCATTTTGGGGTTATGCATTAGAAACAGCCGCATTCACTTTAAATAGGGCACCATCTAAATCCGTTGAAACGACACCGTATGAATTATGGTTTGGGAAGAAACCTAAATTGTCGTTCCTTAAAGTTTGGGGTTGCGAAGCTTATGTAAAGAAGTTATAGCCGGACAAGCTTGAACCCAAAGCGGAAAAATGCGTCTTCATAGGATACCCGAAGGAAACTATTGGGTATACCTTCTATCAAAGATCCGAGGGAAAAAATTCGTTGCCAAGAATGGATCATTTCTAGAGAAGGAGTTTCTCTCGAAAGAAGTGACTG
Organism: Avena insularis; assembly: GCA_023614405.1. Classification (NCBI taxonomy): domain Eukaryota; kingdom Viridiplantae; phylum Streptophyta; class Magnoliopsida; order Poales; family Poaceae; genus Avena; species Avena insularis. The sequence continues at coordinate 202,755,917 of CM042685.1, forward strand.
GAAGGAAAGTAGAACTCGACGAGGTTGTTGAACCTTCTCTCGTACTTGTGAGTAGAGCAGCACCGGAAGTAGTTCCTGTGGCGCCTACGCCAATAAGAGAGGAAGCTAATGATGTTGATCATGAAACTTCGGTTGAAGTTACTACGGAACCTTGCAGGTCGACGAGAACTCGTACCACTCCTGATTGGTATGATCCCGTTATGAGTGTCATGTTGGTGGACAACACCGATGACCCTGCGACATATGAGGAAGCGATGATGAGCCCAGATTCCAATAAATGGCAAGAAGCCATGAAATCCGAGATTCGATCCATGTACGAAAACCAAGTATGGACTTTGGTGGACTTACCGGATGGCCGGAAGGCTGTCGAGAATAAATGGATTTTCAAGAAGAAAACAAATGTTGATGGTAATGTTACTGTCTATAAAGCTCGACTTGTCGCAAAAGGGTTTCGACAAATTCAAGGAGTTAACTACGATAAGACTTTCTCACCAATAACGAAGCTAAAGTCTGTGAGGATTATGTTAGCAATCGCTGCATATTATGATTATGAGATATGGCAAATGGATGTCAAAACAGCGTTCCTCAATGGAGACATTGATGAAGAGTTGTATATGATGCAACCTAAAGGTTTCGTCGATCCTAAAGATGCTAACAAGGTATGCAAACTTCAACGGTCCATATATGGATTGAAGCAATTATCCCGGAGTTGGAATCAATGTTTTGATAAGGTGATCAAAAGCTTTGGTTTTATACAAACTTATGGAGAAGCTTGTATTTACAAGAATGTGAGTGGGAGCTCTGTAGCATTCTTAATACTATATGTAGATGACATATTGTTGATTGGGAATGATGTAGACCTTCTTAATAGTGTCAAGGATTATTTGAATAATAGTTTTTCAATGAAAGATCTTGGCAAAGCAGCTTACATATTAGGCATAAAGATTTATAGAGATAGATCGAGACGCCTAATATCATTGTCACAAAGTACATATTTGGACAAAGTTCTAAAGTGGTTTGGAATGGAAGATAGCAAGAAAGGGTTCTTGCCCATGTTACCCAATACGATCTTGAGTAAAACTCAAAGTCTAGAAACGGCAGAACACAGAGAAAGGATGATTAAGACTCCCTATGCCTCAGCCATAGGATCTCTTATGTATGCCATGCTATGTACTAGACCGACATTGCATATGCTGTTAGTTTGACTAGCAGATATCAAAGTGATCCAGGAGTGGATCATTGGACAGCGGTCAAAAACATCCTTAAGTACTTGAGAAGAACTAAGGATATGGTTCTTTCTTATGGAGGTGATGAACATATCGTTGTTAATGGTTACACCGATGCTAGTTGGAACACCGATCCGGATGATTCTAAATCTCAATCTGGATACCTATTTACTTTGAATGGTGCAGCAGTTAGCTGGATGAGTGCAAAGCAAAGCGTTGTGGTGAGATCTTCAACTGAATCGGAATACATAGCTGCTTCGGAGGCTTCACAAGAGGCGATATGGATGAAAGAGTTCATTACAGAGCTCGGTGTGGTTCCAAGTGCGCTGGACCCAATGTCTATCTACTGTGATAACATGGGCGCCATAGCCAATGTGCAAGAACCAAGGTCACACAAGAAGCTGAAGCACATCAAGCTACATTTTCACGCTATTTGAGAGCATGTCCAAGATGGTGACATAAAGATTTGCAAAGTACACACAGATCTGAATGTGGAGGATCCATTGACTAAACCTCTCCGGAGGGCAAAACATGACTAGCACCAAACCGCCATGGGTGTTCGGTATATTACCATGTAATCTAGATTAGTTGACTCTAGTGCAAGTGGGAGACTATTGGAGATATGCCCTAGAGGCAATAATAAAAGTGGTTATTATTATATCTTTGTGTTTATGATAAATGTTTACATTCATGCTATAATAGTATTAAACTGGAAACATTAATACTTGTGTGATTTGTAAACTAAATTAGAGTCCCTAGTAAAGCCTTTTTGTAATACTAGCTTGTTGGTTAATAGATGATCGTTGTTTCCCGATCATGAGCATTGAGATGTTGTTAACAACAAGAACATATCATTAGGAGAATGGTATGATGGACATACTCCTATAGATAAGCGTAGCATTAAGATCAAGTCATTTTAATAGTTTGTTTGCTATAAGCTTTTTTTATACATAGTAACCTAATTCATTCGACCATGAGATCATGCTAATCACCATCACCGGAAGGATGCTTTGATGACATCAAACACCACACCGTAACTGGGTGGCTATAAAGGTGGCATTGAGTGTTCATAAAGTATGGGTTGAGGCACATGGATCAAGAGTGGGATTTGTCCATCCATATGATGGATAGATATACTCTGGGCCCTCTTGGTGGAATGTCATCCAATTAGCTTGCAATCATGTGACTGACTCACAAGGGATCACATATCATGGGAACGAGAAAAGAGTGGTTATCGGTAACGAGGTTGAACTAGGTATGCAGAGATACCGACGATCAAAACCTCGGATAAGTAAACTATCGTGAGACAAAGGGAAATTGGTATCGTATGTAAGTGGTTCATTCGATCACAAAGTAATCGTAGAAATATGTGGGAGCCATATGAATTTCCATATTCCTCTATTGGTTATTGATCGGAGAAGTGTCTCGGTCATGTCCGCATAATTCACGAACCGTAGACACACTTAAGGATTCGATGTTGTTTAGTAGATATGGAATGTTAGTAGGGATACCGAATGTTGTTCGGAGTCTCGGATGGGATCCGGGATATCACGAGGAGATCCGGAATGGTTTGGAGAATAAGATTCATATAAGCAAAGTCCGATTTCGGAGTTCAAGAAAGTTTCTGATGGTTTCATCGGAGAGGTTCTAGAAGGGTCTAGAAGGATCACCGGACCAGAAGGGGAATGGTCCATGAATGTGTCATGGATATGTGGAATGATTGGATCATATCCTAGGTCACTTGGTGTTGGCATTTGCAAGAGAGAAATAAAGCTCTAAATTAAAAGTCAAACGGGAAGTTTGAAAAGTCAAACTGGAACAATGGTTTCCTAGTGGGAGAAGAAACAAGTCCTTCTCTCAATCCAACTTGGGATTGGGTTTGGATTCAAACCCACCCCTCCCAAGGATGCCCCTCCCTCTCATAAATAGAGGGGGAGGGCTGCCCCAACACCACAAGCACAAGCCCTAGCTCCTCTCCCCACACGAGCCGCCGCCGCGCGGCCTCCCCGCGCCGCCGCCGGTTCGTCGCCGCCGCCCTAGCCGCGGCCGACACCTCCTCCTCCTTCCGGACTTCTAAACCCTAGATCTCCAGGAAACCCTAATGCACCATAACTCGCACTGGCTTAGGCGAAGCCCTGCGGGATCTTCCCTCTACTTCCGACACCACGCCGTCATGCTCCCGGAATCACGAAGGGAGAGTGCTTCTATCGACCCGTTGCTACCGAACATGTGAACGACTGCGGAAGCGCTGCCGAAACGCAGCGCCGGAAGGATCGTCTACGCGATCTTGAGATCGGCAAGTGTACGACTACATCACCCACGAGAATCTGCTCTCGTTAACCTCTTTGGAATCTTCGAGGGTGAGTGCTTCTATCGACTCGTTGCTACAATCTAGTAGATAGATCTTGGCTTGTTTGTGTGCATGCGGTAGAATTTTTTTTTCTTTTCCATGCTACGAACCCCTACAGTTGTACGGTAAAATTGGAACGGTATCGCATCCAGACAACCATCAGTTTTATAATGGGCTAAGGCTCATGCCTCAACATTTTCATCATTAAAATCATTTGGTGTTCAAGAACACATGTCAAAACATTTCAGTAGAATGACTCATCATTCTAAGGTTTTCATAACCATTTTCACCAAGTACTCCCATTTAAAGTTGATCAAGTTTTATGCTTAGCACTAGCATCTACAAGTGGGGGTAAACACTAATGAGGGGTGGTAAACAAGTGTGAAAGAGCTAAGTTCAATTTCATGTCTCAGGATGACATCAAGATTATCTAACTTAGGCCAAATTTTATGCTCTTTATGCTACCTTTAAACATCTTTCTAAAATCTACAAGTCACTAAGTAAACTCCAATAGAAAGCTTTGATAAATAAATAAAATAACTAAGCTTGCAAGTAAAACTAGGATTGGGTATCAAGTGATGTAAGCTTGCAAGTAAAACTTGCACGGTTTGGCTTACCTTGCTAAGATAGTAGCTTGCTAAGTTAACTTGTATAGTGATTCTTGCACAATTGCAAGTATAAGCTTGCTTATATAGCTTGCCTTGTGCAGAGCAGTGGTTGAAGTTCTCCTCGGATTCTTCCTCGTAGTATTCTCCTTCCTCCTCGTATCATTGTTCGGTACTAGCGTCTATCAATAAATACGAGATACACAATCATCAAACAATTCTTAACTACTCTATTTAGCATACAAAGGTTCACGCTAGATGATCTAGCATCATCACTATTATCACAAAGATTAAGGCAATAGTTTTATTTATTTTATTTTAGAAAAGTAATTTCTACTCATTGAAAAACTACTTAAGATTTAATATTCTCCAACTAAAACATGGGATCATGTTGACACATGTCATCACCACATATTTCAGTACATGGGAATGTGATTTAAAGTGGTGTCACAATTTAATAAGGTTTAACCCTGTTATTTTAATTAAATAAAGTGACTAGAATTTCCTATGAGGCATTCTTTTATTGCTTGACCATTCTTTCTGCAAGTAAACCTAGATATTTTTATATATTCAGAAAGGTCTTGTCAAATGTGATTTTTGAGAGTTGGAATCAACTCAAAAGCTTTTGTGGTTGAATTTTGAAAAATGTTTGAATGCAGAAAATCTTCTGCCTTGTTATTTTTACTATAGGTGATCTACAAATCCAAATGATTTGAATCTAACAGGCTTGGATTAAGAATTTCAATACCTTTATAGAAAAAATAGTTTCATGCAATTTGGTTCAGTGAATCTCTTTGGATTGATTTTTGAATATAGGTACAGAACTAAGTTTGAAACTAAATTGATAAAACCTAAATTCAAACTACTAGGTCACGCGAGAAGTTAACTGGGCCGACCTACGGCGCACAGCGCGCGCGGGTGGGTTTAAGTGAATGTCCCCACCCGTCAACAAGACAGGGGGTCCGAAGGTGTACGATGAGATCTAGACCATACGATCAACATCTAATCCAACGGCTGGGACTTGTCGTCTCCGTCGGGCAACACCGGCGAGACTGAACCCTAGCACGGCCAGTGGGGGTCGTGTGAGGCTCACCGGGGCTCAGGCGAGGGTCAGCGATGGGGGCGAACGACAAAGTCGATGACGTCAAACCTCCTAGTACCGATGGCTCCTCCTGGGGTGGCTCCAATCGCTGACTCCTCTTCTCCTCCGCGGCAGACTCCGGCAAAACTACGGTGACCTGCTGCTCGCCTTGCTCCGTGGATGAGGTGGGGTGGTTCTGAGAGAGAGAGGAGAGTGTATTGGTGTGCTGAAATCGAACGGGGGTGGCCTCAATTTATAGTGCTGCGAGGGGAACAGAGGGCGCGGGTGGACCTCGTCGTGGTCGTCGTCACAGTGAGCTAACGGCGTGGGCGACTGTAGGTGGCGGTGCTCTGCCTCCTGGCGAAGCTCAATGGCATGGTCGCGAGGCGTGGAGCGGTGCGAATTGGTCAGAACATTGCGATGCTCTGGGCAGGTCCGACAGAGGTTTTAGTGGCGCACGGGCTCTCCTGGTCGCGTGGCGACGATCGGTCATGTCCTGGCGGTTCCTGGGGCGGTGGTGATCACGCACGCAAGCGGCAAGGGTGGCGCGTGTTCTGTGCTCGCATGTCGAGTGTGGTGCTCTGGTGCTCTCTCGGCATGGCACAGAGGCATACGGCGCGGCGGTTCTAGGGTGGTCCAGGGGCTGGCAGTGCTTTGGCGTTGGACAGGGGTGGCAGTGGGATGGTGGTCAGTGTCCCAAACAAGGTTGGTGAGGCTAGGGAAGCTCCTAGCTTGCTGTCAACAATGTTGTGGTCATTTGGGGATCGGCATGCTCATCATTGATGGCAATGTCAAGCTTACAGTGAGCTAGGGCTTGTCAAATGAACTAGATGATCTACTAAGAGTGTGTTGTGGGCTAGAGGGGAGACAAGTTAGGCACAAACACTAATCACTATAGTGTTTGATGTTTTGTTTGATTTGTGTTTGCAAGGTGTTTGATGAAATGGGAGAAAGAGATTTGAATTTGAATTTTTGGATGAAAATTGGTGGGTGTACTAGTCACACACTAGGTAGTCTCTGTTTAGTTGGTTTTGTCAAGGTGCACTGGTTTGGTTGGTTTTTGAGAAATAGTGATCTTCACATATGATATAGATTCAAATTTTAATTGTCATTTGAATCAAGTTGCCAAATGTTTTTGTGGCCTTGAAAGGTGGGCTTGGGTTCACTTTTACTTGGTCTAGCAAGGGGTGAAAAGAAATGGAATTGTTTTTGTTTGAAATCTTGGACTAGAAACACTCAAAGTGGCCTAGTGAGCAAGATTGGCAAAAATGACCATTATCTCATTTTGTTTGTTTTTGAATTTCTCTTGATTTGTTTCTGCTTGGGTTTGATTTAGATGATGTTGTTTTCATCTTTAAACCATTCCTTGCTATTCACAACAATCACACAAGTCCATTCATGCATTCATGCCATCATCACATACACACATGCATTCATATGATTTTTATTAACAAAGTTTTTGTTAACCCTAATTTTGGTGATTTGAACTTGGTAACCTTGATCAATATTTTTGGGATGTTACATGAAGTTAATGTTATATCTTATGATTTTTATCTAGAAATAAAAGAAGAAATAACACCAGCTACAATAGAAAATACTGATATGACAATCATGTTAGCCAATAAAAACCTTAGAATTCCAATGGGAGTAGTTGAAGATGCAGTTATCACAATTAACAATAAAAATTTCCTTATTGATTTTGTAGTTGTTGATATGCCAATTGACACTCTTTGCCCAATTATATTTGGAAGAAACTATTTGAGTGATATAGGTGCCACAGTTGACTTAAAAAGGAGGTTATATCCCTTAAGCTTGGGAAAGCGGAAAAAGAATTCCTCTTTTCCATATTTAAAGACAAACCTCTATTCATAAAAGAAGAAGAGAAAGAGAAAACTATTGAAGAAATGGCAGCTCTTTTCTTAAATAATCAAGATGAAGAAATAAATGAAGATCCAAATTGTGGAGAAATAATTATGGAGGATAAAACTCTAGAAGAATTAGAAAATGAATTTGATTCATTTCCCAATGAAGAACCTCCAACTGATGAAGATTTTGAAGAACCAGAAAAGAGAGGGGATGAAGAGCTACCACCCCTAGAATTAAAAAATCTACCAGATAATCTTAAGTATAGATTCTTAGATGATACTAATAAATTCCCTGTTATTATTAGTGCTAAACTTTTAGGGGAAGAAGAAGAAGAAGAACTTATGAAGGTACTAAAGGATCACCGCAAGGCCTTTGGGTACTCAATGGATGACTTGAAGGGTATTAGTCCCATGATAGCCTCCCATCAAATATTCATGGAAGAAGGTGCTAAACCAGTTGCGAAATTTAATAGAAAGCTAAAGCCTAAAATGAAGGAAGTGGTAAGAAAAGAAATAGTATGCCTACTTGATGCAGGTATAATTTATCCTGTAAAATAAAGTGAATGGGTAAGTCCCGTTCATTGTGTTCCTAAGAAAGGTGGCTTTACAGTTGTTCCTAATGAAAACAGTGAATTGATACCTACTATAATTGTTGTTGGACATAGGATGTGCATAGATTTCATAAAATTTAATAAGGAGACTAGGAAAGATCACTATCCTTTACCTTTCATAGATCAAACTTTAGAGAGGTTAGCAAACCACACTCATTTTTTGTTATTTGGATGGATACTCTGGTTTTTCCCAAATAGATGTTCATCCTTAAGACCAACTTAAAACAATTTTCATTAGTCCTTATGGTTTACATGCTTAGCAAACCGCACTCATTGGATGTATGCCTTTTGGGTTATGTAATGCTCCAGCTACTTTTCAAAGATGCACTACTGCTATATTTGCAGACTTTATAGAACTTATAATGGAAGTATTTATGGACGCTTTTTCTGTCTATGGATTTTCATTTACTAGTTGCTTGGAAAATCTCAATAGAATTTTGCAGCGTTGCGAAGAGACTAATCTTGTCTTAAGCTAGGAGAAGTGCCATTTTATGGTCAAAGAAGGCATAGTACTTGGACATAAAGTATCAGGTAAGGGTATTGAAGTAGATAGGGCTAATGTTGAAGCAATAGAGAGAATGCCACAACCGAGGGACGTAAAAGGTAACAAAAGTTTTCTTGGTCATGTAAGCTTTTATAGAAGCTTCATTAGAAATTTTTATAGAATTTCTAAACCTTTAACTAATCTATTGCAAAAAGGAGTAAGATTCAATTTTGATGACAAATGCCTTATTGCCTTTGATAAACTTAAATATGCTTTGTCTTGTGCTCCCGTCATTAAACCACCTATATGGGATACGACTTTTGATTTAATATGTGAGGCTAGTGATGATGTTGTAGGTGTAACTCTGGGACAACACATAGGTCACAGATTTAATATTATACATCATACTAGTAGAACTCTCAATAGTGCTCAAAAGAATTATCCTAAGAAAGAAAGGAAACTATTTGATGTATTTTTCTCTTGTGATAAGTTTCATTCTTATATTGTTGATGCAAAAGTAAGAGTTCATACAGATCGTGATGGTTTAAAAGAACTCCTTGAGAGGAAGTTTCATAAGCCAAGACTGATCCGTTGGATCCTTTTACTTCAAGAATTTGAGTTGCAGATTATGTAGAGACAGGAAGCAGAGGTAGTAGATGCATCATCTATATTTACCCAGCAAGACATCGATTTTATTGAGAGGAGTTTTAGTCCTGGTGATTTTTTTTCAAGAATTACTATATGAGCTAAGGTTAAATCCTCCCAAGAAGAGGAAGTCCTTGTTGTTGGAGGAGCTTGTCACTCCCGACTAAATAAACGGTAAGTGGAATGTAAGTTTTCTAACTCTAATAAGTGTTTATTTTCATAGTTTATACTATTAAATTTTTTTCCTTTGAATTCCTCTTGTTTTTCTAAAGTTTTTGAGGGGTTTCTGCAACTATACGGCCGAAACTATACGGTCGGAGAGAAATCTCCCACCATACAGTTGGTCGTCAAACGTTCTGTATCCCTTTTGCAAAATAATTTTGGGTGCTGTAACTATACGGGTGCAACTATACGGCCGGAGAAAAATCTCTCACCATATAGTTGTTCGATAAACGTTATGTAACCTTTTACAAAATAATTTTAGAGGTGCGGTATCTATACGGCCGCAACTATACAGCCAGAGAAAACTCTCCCGCCGTATAGTTGGTCGTTAAAGATTTAGTACCCTCGACTAGTTTTTGTTATTTATTCATCGATAAAAACATTTTTGTCGTTTTTATTTGGTAATCTAACCGACTTGGTCTAGAAAAATTTGGAAGTTTCTGCCCGGAACCAACTATACGGCCGCAACTATACGGGCCTCGGCCGTATAGTGGTCGCTATGGCACATGACACCTCCAAATCTGCGATTTCTTTTTCCGGTCGGTTTGAATTGTTTTCTTGGATGACAATTTGGTGTTTCTCACGAGTTTTACCAACCTCCAACCACTCTTATATATTGCCCTTGTGCCTCTCTCTAATCACAAATCACCAGGAACAAATCCAGCTATGCGTTATTCTGTCCCAGGCCGTGGAAAACCTATGGGGCTCATTGCTCCTAGGGACCTTTCTATTAGCCCGTCGATGGAGGACAGCAATGAGGAGGTGGAGATGTTTAGACCGGGGTACAAAGAGTACGTAGGTCCAAGCTTCAACAACAACGATCCTGATGAAGGCCTGGATGACATTTACATCTGCCGCGTTATCTACGATCCCCCGAAGATAGACTGGGCAGCAATGAATAGGACTCAAGAAGAGAGAGAAGGCCGCGAGCCGCACGGAAAAGGACGTGTGGAGACGGTCAAGTTCATCACTACAGATCCAAGGCCACATAACCGTAAGGAAATACTTAATGTTGGTGTAGGTGCTAACAAGGAACCGGCGTTGCTCCACTTGAGTCCTACCACAGGTGCTTGCATGAGGGTGAAGCCTCAAGAGGAGTGGAGGAGCAACTTCTACTTCCCCAATCCATCAATAATGGATGAGGAAGAGGAAGTTTTACCCATGAAAAAGGATCGTGTATGTGCACTAGAGGTATATTAGAAGAAGAAGGTACTCCATCGCGTCGAAGTCCGTCATTGTCTCAAGGAGATAGAGGAGAAGGGTGATCTTCTCCCAATGATGACCAAGCTCGTTGATAGGATGGATACACAGCAATATGATTTGCACAGGTGCTACAGCCGCATCACCGCTCTAGAGGACACCAACAAGAAGCTACGCACTGCGGTTCTACACGCCATGGCACTACAATGACCTTCAATAAAGAAAGGTATCAAATAATCACAAGGGATTATTTTATCCCGCCTTGCTTGATTACAAGCTTGCGGAGATCTTTAAGACAGTGTTATCTATCTTACAAGTTTTTATTTCTATTCTAGTTTTGCATTAATTTGAGATCATAAATAAAGTTTGCATCATTAGATTCCCTTTAGGAATAGTTGATCCCTATTATGAAATTCTTAGTTTATTATAATATATGGAGCACTATTGGGTTTGAGTTTGTCTTACTGGATATATGAATGACTTGAGTATAATTTTACTTGCACTTGATGATAACAATAGGAGTCTTCCACACCATTGGTATCAATGGAATATATAAAGATAGTTTGATTAATATGCTGTAGGTAATTGGTTTGATTTACAAAAAGGAGAAACTATCTAATTAATTAATATGAAAATGAAAAACCTTGAACAAAGGAGAAAATATAAGTGCTATCAAAAAGAGTGAGAACAAGTTTTAGGTAGAATACTCAAGTTATAAAGATGCTTCATATATGTTTGGAATTTGATAATTGAGATAGTTAAACTTTGAAATTCCTACATGAAGTGGAATATATGGCTAGCTTCTTTGCACAACACTTAAATAAAAGTGTGGGCACAAATATATATAGAAAAAGAAGATGAAGAAAAAGAGCGAATGTCCAGACATAAAATAGGCATATACCACCATATTGTAGTAATACAAAGAGACGCTTGAGATTTTGAATCCCAGATGAATACGTTAATCCTAAAAATACTTGGGACTACCACACTAACTCATGTTGTTGAACCGGATACTTTTACATCATATTGAGAATAATATTTTGTGAACTATTAATTGCTAAGGTGTGGAAGCCTGCTAATATTATTCAGATGGTTCGAGTAAGGTACTATTCATGAACTTATTTATATGCATCCTTTATGATAAACACATGCTGGAACTGCCTCATTTATTTTATCGACTCAGCTTCATGAATATGAGGATCACATCCATTAAGCTAAAATTGCTAGGGATGAGAAAGAGTCTAAGCTTGGGGAAGTTGATGAGTGCATATTTGCATCATGTTCTATATTATTATTGTGCATTGTAGATGTAGGATCTTGGTATTTTACGGCGTTCGCACGCACTTTTTATGTTTATTTTCACCAAGATCAGATCAGATGATGGATCCAATGTACACAATTCTTGGAGCAGTTGTACTGGAGAGAAAAGGAGCCAAAAACTACACAAATTGCTTATTTAGGAAATATTAATAATACTAGAAGAAAATCCAAAGAGAGAAGCGGAGACAGAAGAGTTGACGACCAACTATACGGTGGGCCGTTGTAAAGTTGCCACCGTATAGTTGGCACCGCCTCCGCCTCCTCAAATAGTTTCACCCCGTGCAACTCGTTCGGAGAGACGACATACATAACACCCAGAAATCGCCGAAACCTAACCTCCGGAAGGCATCTGGAGGGAGAACTTGCCCTAGGGATCCATCTTCGCCCTACGCAGATCTGGGAGGCCAAGGCAACGATCTATATCTTCATCAACTGTTGCATCTTCATCACCACCATCATCTCCATCCATCTCATCTAGATCTTGTTGTAATTCGTGCACTAGTTGTGGATTATACAAGTACTATTCATCAATGATCGCTTCCATTTCCATTACTATGATGTTGTCTGCCTTGATGTCTGAGTAGATCATTATTTCTTGGGGAGATGGATAAGCCCTAGTATGATATTGGAATAAGATAAAGTTTATTATGATATTCATCGTTGTGGCCATGTGTTGGATTTTCTACATCTTGATGTTGGTAGAAGTCGACCTCTCCAATATTTGCCTCTTGTGGGGACTTGATGTAGGGAACTACTTGTTGGTAGACAGAGGGATGTTAGCACTTAAAATGACTATAAAGATGTTGGCATCCCTTACGTATCAACCTGGGAATCGAGGAAACTCACAAAACACTATCCATGCCATGGGATATTTCCTTCGGGATTACGTTCCTTAATAACGAGGTAATTCAATTGATGTTGATTTCTGTCTAGCTAGATGGTTCCCATCATAATTAGGGCACTGGTCAATATGATCTTTATAAGTATGTCCTATGTCTCCATAGATTTTGCAGGCTTCTGTCATTTCTATAATATCATCCTTGAAATCATTGTTGTCACAATCCCTTTCGGAAGGTTTGTTTCTCATGTTGATCATCTGATTGGTCATCCTTTGCAACAATTGGGATTGGGATCCCAAGAACCTTATGGCCGGGTCTAACTCAGTGTTGTTGTGGTTGTTGGCTAAAAACTAGGTTGTCACTTGAGTCAACTTAGTTTGGGTTGCTAGAGGTTGTACTGTCATGTGCAGTTCGAGGTTGCTGTTGTCACCATCATTGATGTTGGAGTTGTGGTCTCTTGGAGAAGTCATCTGCTTGGGTTGGGTTGGAATTTAGAATAGACAAAGGATTTCTAGGGAAAGAATTTTACTCATACACAACAAATCACACAAAGCAATATACAAGCAATAACAATCATGCATTCCACTCAAACAAAAAGGTTCAAGCATATTTTAGGCAAACAAAATATTATTGCCATACCACATAGGTTGGTATGATCAATAAATGATCAGTAAATCAATTTAAACGAAACACCAGTATGGTGGTCCAACTATAGGGTTCCACTTCCACAGAAAAAAAACAAAGATAACCTAGTAAAACCATAATAGATAAGTTCTCATCCTATGGTCTTTCCTAATTTCTCTCATATTTTCCTTCTGATACTTCTTCACTTGAATTCTTTTGATGATGGAGGTAGGTAGATCCAGCATGTTCACATAGTCGAGAAGTCCAATTCCAAGCAAGTGGTCCTGAAGTCCTAAGTGATGTCTAAGCTGAAGTGCTTTTGATGTTAATGTCATTTTAGTCAAACTGAAGTTGAAGTCCTTTGAGATATTTAAGCTGAAGTCCTTAATGATGTTGAAGTTGAAGTCCTTAGCCATCAAGTTGGAAAGGGATAGATGTAGAAACAAAACAGAATACTGAGGAAAGAGTTTACAATATTGTTTGTAAGTAAGTTAGAATAAATACAACTCCTATTTCTAAGGGGTTGTCCAAATCCTAGGGTTACAATCCTACAGGCAACACAGTGCTCTGATACCATCTGTAGAGGCTTGAACCCAATAAGGTACAAGTCCCTGTGTTTACACTGCTAGTCCCTGGATCGAATAGCTAGCTCCCACAATTTAACATGTAATATCAAGAAACAAAGGTCATATTACATCGCATATCCAGGAATAAAAATAGTTCAACTTACATAGCTCATATGGCTATCTTATTACAGAGCATCAGATATAACTATAAAGCATGGAGTCCTTCATCTTCATGTTCCACAGGCAAACATGTTGATTGTAGACTTGTAATCCTACTCAACAAACTTCACTATCAACAAATAATCCTGCAACATGATAAGTTACATCCACAAGGGTCAATACATTTGAATTGTATTGGCAAGTGATACCATATTGATATAGAGAACCTAACATCTACATGAATATAAGGCCGAGTGGAGTTTTGGCTGGACTTTGCATAACATAACTTTTCCCTATTCTTTGTAAAATAGTTTTTCTCTTTTTCAACAACACTTCATCAAAATTGGCACTCTGGATACCGTCCATGTGCTTACCTTGTTAACCCAACAAGTTTTAACTTAGAGAAATTAGAATGATGAGATTCTTGATTATGCTTCATTGTCTTGATGCTCAAAAATTGTCCATAACCAGGGACACGGCTAAGTCCTTAGTTTTACCCTCTCGAGAGGTGGTGCACTTTCCCCACAAGACTCGACATGCATCAAGACGAGACTTTTCAGAAGCAATCCCTCAGACCACCACGGACGCATTCCATCCTATCATCACTACCACCTTCTGTCTGTCTGGCTGAGTTCTTGCAACTTAGTTGGTCAAGGCAGAGCCCATATACCATGTGGCTGCACTAGAAGCTATATCGACAAGAATGTCTAAAATTTCTTTGTTCCTGCGTGGCCATCCACAAGTGTGATACACCAGGGTAAACCATAGAAATGGGACCTGGGTAACCACTCAACACAATCCATACAAGTCCCATTTGCACCCAGGTGTTTCATTAACATCAGTTGTTTTCATTAGTCCAAAAATACTCATATTTTCATAAGACATCATATCATGATTTCCACCCACGAATCTATATAGCAATACTAAGCATTATAAAGTTACGATATCTCCTATCTTTTAGGAAATACTACCAAGGTAGATACTATAGGATTTGCATAGCATAGAAATATACATAATAGTCCTATCATGCACACTACAAAAACATCACTAATGCAATATTGAAAAGATAGGACTTTTGATGACCAAAGTATCACTTGCCTTTATAGTAGAATATTTAGGTACTCTCCTTGATCTTGAAATATCACACTCCTCAAAGTCTACAACAATACAATCAAGCAAAAAGCACAAACTCCAACTACAACACAAAATAACAAAACAATATAAAGGAATGCATGCAAGCATGCAACAAGATCATTTTATTGAACAAATTGTTCCAACAAGGTTATAACATTACAAACACCTACTGATCCTTTATAAAAATGTGGAATTCCAATTGGAACCAAGTTAGTGCAATTTGGTTATTTAAATTATTTTTCTTTACTAGAAAATCTTTTATTCAAAGGAATATTTTTATCGTGCCAACAAATTATATGTTTAAATTCAAATGTTAGTGTTTATGGTCAGAGGGTTCAATCTACAACCATTTTCAAAAGGATTCACTCAAAAATAATTTTCACAACAATTTTTATACTCAAAATACTCCACAAATGGATCTGCCTAAAAATTAGTGTTTACAGAAGCTATTGAACAAAAGGACGTAACAGTAGTGTAGTTAACATTTTTCTGAATCCATAGACACCAGATTTGTATTTTTCTGAATTGTGGGTCAAAAGTTATTGAATTTCTAAGTTTAATCATCTAATAATCAAAATCTGGATTATAAACAGAAAACCTAGCCACGTGGCCTATTCTTACTGGCTGGTACCGCTTCGGCTAGATCATCATCACGGGCCCTTGGATCTAACTGAATCTGAGTGGCCCAGATGGACTGATACCTCTTCGTTAAGTGATTTAATATGGGCCCTAGGATACACATCTGATGGACCATAGTGATTTGGCCACGAACTGGCGGCGCATCTGGCGACGGCACACTGGCGGTGCTAGGTGTAATGGGAGGGTGCAGGATGGTTACCGAGGTCGTGAGGGCGAGGGGGTTGCTGTGGTAGACGTGGTTGACGAATGGGCGCATGGGTTCGACCTGGAATTGCTCGCCGGAGTTGCGTCCACCGTCGATCGCTCGCAAACAAAGACAAAGCCGATCCTATAGGGCATATTAAATCAAATGGAGGGAGTCAGTAGATGCATATGAGTATGGCGAGCGAGATAGTACAAGGCAGAGGGCGAGGGGTGGTCGGAGTTCACCAGAATCGTCGCCGGTGCTTGTCGGTGCCCGCAGCAGCGCGAGAAAAAATTCGAGCAGCTGATGATGGGCGTGTTGATGATGCCTTGTTGGGATACCCCAAGAGAAAGGTGTGATGAGCACGTCAGCAAGTTTTCCCTCAGTAAAAAACCGAGGTTATCGAACCAGTAGGAGGAAGGAAGCGACTCAAAGGTGTTGCTAGCAACCTGGAGACCTGCACAACATAAACTCAAGACTTTGCCCCAACAAACAGTGAGGTTTTCAATCTCCCAGTTTGCTGTAACAAAGGATTAACTGTATGGTGTGGAAGGTAATAGTGGTTTGCAACAAGTAAACAGGAATAGTGGAAGATGTATCATTGGTAAAGATTGGACCGGGGTTCATAGTTCACTAGAGGTGTTCTCCTTAGATAAACAAACATGACATGCTAGGTAAACAAATTACAGCAGGGCAATTGACAGGACTGATCAAGGCATAACAATGCAATACTAGACATTCATGATCCTATGAGAACCGATTGGGCAATACAACAAGATACATAGACCGCCATCCAACTGCATCTATGACTAGAAATCCACCTTCGGGTTATCATCCGAACCCCCTCCAATATTAAGTTGCAAGCAACAGATAACTGCTTTAAGCAAAGTGTGTAAGGTAAACAATCCACTTGTTCCATGAACAAGAGACCGTTGTTTTATCCCTAGTGGCAATAACACATCTACAACCTTAGAGATTTCTGTCACTTCCCTTAGATTAAATAGAGGCATGAACCCACTATCGAGCATAAATACCACCTCTTGGAGTCACTAGCATCTACTTGGCCAAGATAGCTACTAGAAACGGAGAGCATGCAAGATCTCAAACAATACAGCCATGATAGAATCAATAACACAAAACCATTAATCAATCTGACATAGTAATCTCAATATCCATTGGATCCCCGCAAACACAACATGCATGATTACAAATAGATGATATCTTGATCATGAACGGAGATCACAAGATCTAAACATGATAGCACAAAGGAGGAGATACAACCATCTAGCTACTACATCGACCTGTAGTCCAAGGTGGAACTACTCACACTTCATACTGGAGGCTGGCATGATGAAGAAGAAGGCCTCCGGGATGATCTCCCCTCCAGTAGGGTGTCGGGAAGAGCTTCATATCCCCCGATCTAGGGACAATGGTGGCGGCGGCTACAAACTGTTTCGTGGAATATTGATCGAGTACTTAGGGTTTAGGCATCAAGGGGCTTTATAGGAGAAGAGGCGAGGCAGGGGCAGCCAGGGTGGTCACACCCCCTCCAGGCGCGGCTAGCCCTATCCCGTGCTGCTAGGGGGTGTGGCCCCCTAGTGCCTCCCCTCTGTCTCGTACTCTAGGACCGTGTTCCCCACGGTAAAATATTAACTTTGGCTTTTGTCCCGTCCAATTCTGAGAATATTGATTTTCTACCTTTCTGGAACCAAAAACAGAAGAAAACATGTAACTGGCACTGTGCCATCTTAGGTTAGTACCAGAGAACATATAAAAACACCTCAAAGTGTAGACAAAGCAAAGCAAAGTAGATACTAAACAAGCATGGAGCATCAAAAATTATAGATACATTTCCAACCTATCAAGCATCCCCAAGCTTAACTCATGCTCGTCCTCAAGTAGGTAAGTGATAAAAAGAATAATTTTTTAGGTGACATGCACCATCAAAATCAAGATCAAACCATTTGCAAGCATTGAAAGCTGGGATCAAAGAACTCTAAACATGAGCATGAAAGATGGAGTTCTAACAGTAAGACGTAGTAACTATGCATGGAACATAAAAGGCTACAAACAAAGATCATGAATAGCATGCATTGAAAAACGTTTGTTTGTTTCACATACAGAAACCATGGCATAGTGGCATTTAGCTTGTCCCTCATGGAGTAGCAAATATATGTATAGGACACCTTCAAAGTTCATAATAGTGACTAGATACAAATAGCACAAGAACAAGTAATATCAACAATATGCATCAATCAATAAGTTTTGGGACAATGCACATAGAACTAAGAATGGCAACTATGATCTCTTAATTGGTGCCTAAGGATAGAAGGTGGGGACTCAATATAATGGTGGAAGAAAGGCCCTTCATAAAGGGAAGCAGGGATTTCAAGTCTCAAAAAGTGCTTCCAAAAATTATGGTACTTGTTAGCTTTTACCTCTCATTGCCCCTATCATAAGCTTCTTGAAGTGATTACGGTTAAAGTGAACAAACTATGGAGTATATGCTTGGCAAAGTATAAGTTTGCAATCTCATGTCCCTTGAATATGAGGGCCTCTCCTCATGCTACTCAACTTTAGTCACCTGTAAGTTCTTTTCATAGTAAGTACATGTGTATCATAGAGAACCGCCAATGGGGTACCCCTTTCACATGATACAGGAGCTATCCCATAATCAAAATGACAAGGCAAGCAGACAATGAGCATCTCAACAATCTTCTTATTTACCATGGGAATATGGTGCTTTTTTCTCTCTTTCCTCTTTTCAATATGTCTCTTTTTTTATAAGAAGAAAGCTTCATAGATGTCATTATGGTGATGCTGCAAGTTTCCACCATCATTAGGCATGGCTTAGGATAGCAGCCCAGGTGTTTCTCTAACACACATACATAACTCCATCGAATTACAAGCTCCCCTTCCATTTCACACCGACGACATACATAGACAAAAGAGCATGATATCAACTGTATACAAAGTACAAGAGCAATGTTGAAAGCGTTCCTCGTGACGACATGGTTCTGCTAATTCCAACGTATAAGTGCAAGCATATACAACATAGATAACACAATGGTTCAATTTTATTAGGGGAAAGAAAAATAAAGTGTGCCATCAAGTTTGTGAGAGCTTTAATCACTAAGTTTTCACATAACAAAATATTTTTTAATTGGAAGATAGATGATGTCAACACCCAGTTTTTTAATCCCAGATGCCTGTTATGCCATACATCGCAATCCCAGGATTACCATTTTTGCGAGACATAACAAAATTGGATGCCATAGTACATCATCCATTACAAACCGTACATAAGTTCTTACACAAATAGGGATCTCATGATCCAGTTCTTAATACAACATCAAGCAGCGGAATACGTAATAATAACGGTAGCATAGGCGAAGCTCCATCTTCGGGGTCACAGGCAATGCTGACAATGGGAGATGATCCTAGTTGTCGTAACCTTCCTAGGGTCCATCCTCAAGGTACTCCTCTTCATAGTCTGGCCATGGGAATAGCCAGGGACAAAGCCATGAGTACTCTTTAAGTACTTGCAAACTAATACTAATAGGTAAAGGGGTTTTTGGATAATAGGACACTAGGCTCTAGGGTTGTTTTGCAAAAGCCAGATTTATCTCTACTAAGTTTAGAAGCAACGAATGCTAGTTGAAAGTTGTATAGCACCTAAATGGGAATTTGTAATTCAGATCACAACCCTGTTGTGGTCAAGTCAAAGTCTCAAATCATTTCACAAGTAATTTTGAAAAGTCTGACGGGGGAACAGTATGGCCACTCCAACTGTCCATAACCGCGGACGCGGCTATTCGAATAGTTTAACACTCTGCAGAGATTGTACACTTTCACCACAACATTCGATACATCCGTCAGGAACAAATCCTGAATTCACCATACTCAGTATGCGGATAATCAATCCTAACCTTTCAATTACATGCCCTAGTATAAGCACCTCTCCTGTGAGTTTGGCCTCCCAACCATGACCAACTGTCATCTTGGGTACTGCACAGGTGGACAATCTTCACAAGGTAGCCTCAGCTCAGACCTTGGCCGTGAGGGAACTAATACTAAGGTATATAAGTTTCCAGTCAAGCCCTACCCAATATTCGGGTATTGTGGTTGTACGATAAAATTGGAATGGTATCGCATCCAGACAACCATCAGTTTTAAAAAGGGATAAGGCTCATGCCTCAACATTTTCATCACCAAAATCCCCGTGTGTTTGGAAACACATGTCCAAAACATTTCAATAGAATGATCCATCATTCCAAGGTTTTCATAACCATTTTTCCACCAAGTATTCCCATCTAAAGTTGATCATTTTTTATGCTTAGCACTAGCATCTACAGGTGGGGGTAAGCAATAATGAGGGGTGGTAAACTAGGAGAGTTCTGACTAAGTTACATCTCATGCCTTAAGATGACATCAAGATTATCTAGCTTAGGCCAAATTTTATGCTCTTTATGCAACCTTCAAATATTTTTCTAATATCTATAAGTCACTTAAGTAAACTCTATGTAATAGCTTTGATAAAGAAATAAAGTATAAAGCTTGCAAGTAAAAACTAGGATTGGTCTGTCAAGTGGGTATGATCACATATGCTTAACGCATATAGTAGGCATAGTAACAAGTAGTGGTTTGTTGCATCAGTAGAGTATCTTGCAAGTGTTAGCTTGCACATTCACTAGTAGTATTAGGCTTGCTAAAGTAGAGTGTCTTGCAAGTTTTAGCTTGCACATTCACTAGTAGTATTAGGCTTGCTAAAGTTGAGTATCTTGCAAGTTTTAGCTTGCCTTGTGCAGAGCAGTGGTTGAAGTTCTCCACGGCTTCTTCTTCGTAGAATCCTCCTTCCTCCTCGTATCCTTGGTTGGTACTAGCGTCTATAAATAAATACGAGGTGCACAATCACCAAACAATACTTAACTACTTGCAATCATCACACAAGGGTCCTATAGATGATCTAACATCATCACTAACATTACCAGATTAAAGCTTGGTTTAATTCCTTTTATTTTTAGAAAAGTAATTTCTACTCATTGAAAAACTACTTAAAATTTAATATTCTCCAAACCAAACATGGGATCATGTTGACACATGTCATCACCACATATTTTAGTCTAAGGGAATGTGATTTAAAGTGGTGTCACAATTTAATAAGGTTTTACCCTTTTATTTTAATTAATTAAAGTGGCTAGAAATGCCTATGTACCATTCTTTTATTACTTGAACATTATTTCTGCAAGTAAACCTATATATTTTTATATATTCTGAAAGGTATGGTTAAATGTGATTTTTGAGAGTTGGAATCAACTCAAAAGCTATTATGGTTTAAATTTGAAAAATGTTTGAATGCAGAAAAGCTTCTGCCTTGTTATTTTTACCATGGGTGATCTATAGATCCAAATTACTTGAATCCAACGGGCTTGGATTCAGCATTCCCATACCTTTCTAACAAAATTGGTTTCATTCAATTTGATGCACTGAATCGATCTGGGTTGATTTTTGAAGTTGGGTACAGAAGTGAGTTTGAAACAAAAATGAGAAAGGTTTAATTCAAATAACTGGGCTGCGCTGGAAAAGTTAACAAGCCGGCCTGCTAAGCGCAGTGCTCCCGTGGGCTGCTTAAGTGGGTGTCTCCACTCGTCAGTGAGACAGGGAGGGGCAAAGCGGTACGGGGCAACGTGGGTCGTTCGATCTGATTCTAATCCAACGGCTGGGAGTCATCGTCGACGCGAGGCAACGCCGGCGAGAAAGAAACCTAGCACGGCCAGTGAGGGGTGCTGGGGGCTCATCGGGGTGCTGGCGAGGGTCGGCGAGGCGGGCGAACGACGAAGTCGACGACGGCGAACTCAGGGGTGGTCGCGGAAGCTCCTGGGGTGGACAAAATCGATGGCCATCGTCGACGCTAGGTTTCTAGGAGTCATCGTCGATGCGAGGCAATGCCGGCGAGAAAGAAACCTAGCACGGCTAGTGAGGGGTGCTGGGGGCTCACGGGGGTGCTGGCGAGGGTCGGCGAGGCGGGCGAACGACAAAGTCTATGACGACGAACTCAGGGGTGGTCGCTGCAGCTCCTGGGGTGGACGAAATCGATGGCTCCCTTCTTCTCCAGAGGCGGCAGGCTCCGGTGAAATTCCAGCGAGGTGGTGCTCGCCTTGCTCCGGGAACGGTGTTGCACGATTAGTGAGGAGAGGGGAGTGAGATGGTGTGAAGAAATCGACTAAGGGTGGCCTCTCTTTATAGTTGAGCGAGGGGACCGACGGGGCGCACGGTGAGCTCGTCGGGGGCGATGGTACAGGCGGCTATTGGCATGGGAGATGGTAGGGGGCGGTGCAGTGTTCCCTGGCGATGCTCAATGACATGGTTTTGAGGCATGGGGCAGTGCGGCTTGGTCTGGAACATGCGATGCTCTGCATGGCAGAGGCGGCGTCTTCGACGGCGAGCGGTGGCTGTGCGTCACGGGGCGGCGAACGAGGATGTCTGGTGGTCTCCTGGGTCGGTGGTGATCGTGTGTGCACGCGGTGAGGGTGGGGCGCGGTCTGTGGGCTTCGGTCCAGGGTGGCGCTCTGGCGCACGCTCGTCATGGTCGCTGGCAAGGTTGGCATGGTTCGTGCGTGTGGTCCAGGGCTTGGCAACGCTCGCGGCTAGGACACGGAGTGGCGGTGGACGGTGGGCTGCCTCCAGACATGCTGGCTAGGCTTGCTTCTCTTCCTAGCTTGCTGTCGACATGGGGGTGACATGGGTGTGCTCGGCTGTTCACCATTGATGGCAATGCCAAGCTTACAGTGATGCTAAGGGTTAGTTTAGGTTGTTAGATGATCTACTAAGGCTAGTGGTGCCCAGATAGGGAACAAGTTAGGCCTCAATCACTGCTCACTATAGTGTTTAGATTTTGTATGATTTGTGTCTGCAACCTATTTGATGAAATGGTCGCATGAAATCAAGTTTGGAATTTTGAAAAGTTTTTTTGTGGGTTTGCTAGATTGGTGCTGGTGAGTCTGCAGATGCTTGGGTTTTGAAAGTTGAGGTTGTTTGAGTGGTTTTTGAAAAAGTGGGATCTTCCCATATGATAAAGATTCAATTTTGAATTGTCATTTAAACTATGCATTTGAAAGTTTCTGGATGATCACAAAGTGGGCATTGATACCTTGTTATGAGTACATTCAAGGGGTGCAAAGATCCAGAAAAGTTTCCATTAGGTTCCGAAAGTTTTAGATAGCCAAAGTAGGCATGGGAGTTAAATTGGTAAAAATGACCATTCCTTTATTTTATTGGTTTTGATTTATTTGTCCTTAGGAAAAGTTTGGGAAATGTTTATATGATGTTTATTTCACCTAAGAAACATTTTACAAGCAAGGAAACACACAAACAAGGTGTTTCAAAAGAATTTCAAATTAAATGCATACACATATGCATGCCTTCATAATTTTAATTAGAGAAGTTTTTGTTAACCCTAATTTTGATGATTAGAGTTTGATGATTTAAGTTTAGTATTTTTGGGATGTTACAAACCTTCCCCCCTTAAACAAAATCTCGTCCCGAGATTTGAAAAAGGACGAAAAGATTACCTAGGATTTGAAGAGATCGGGAAACTCCGTCCTAATGTGATCTTCGTGTTCCCAGGTAGCTTCCTCTTCTGTGTGGTTGCTCCACTGAATCTTGAGAAACTTGATGCTTCAGGTTCGGGTAGTTCGAAAAGCTTCTTACAAAATATGGATGGGTACTTCAGGATAGGTCAGGTCATCATTGATCTCTATGGTCTGGTGATCGATATTCTTGAACACTTCGGTCTTCTTGGGGACTTCGAGACACTTGCGAAGTAACGAGATATGGAACACGTTGTGCACGGCTGACATCTCTTCAGGTAGTTCCAATTGATACGATACTTCTCCTCGACGGTTCAGAATCTTGAAGGGTCCGACATATCTGGGGGCTAACTTTCCTTTGAGTTGGAAACGCTGCATGCCCTTCAATGGCGACACTTTCAGATAAACAAAATCTCCTATGTTGAAGGCGAGGTCTCTACGTCTCTTGTCAGCGTAACTCTTCTGTCGGGATTGGGCGGTCTTGAGGTGCTCACGAATCTTGTGAACCTTCTCTTCTGCTTCTCGTAGGATGTTGGGTCCGAAGATCTGACACTCTCCTACTTCCGACCAGTTCAAAGGGGTGCGACACTTCCTTCCATACATAAATTCAAATGGGGCCATTTGCAAGCTGGCTTGATAACTATTGTTGTATGAAAATTCTGCGAATGGCTGACAGTCTTCCCACTTGGATCCATATTCTAACACACATGCTCTCAGCATATCTTCGAGTATTTGATTTACTCGCTCCGTTTGCCCATCGGTCTGAGGGTGATACGTGGTGCTGAAATCTAGGCGGGTTCCTAAACCTTCTTGTACTTTCTTCCAGAATCTCGAGGTAAACTGAGTTCCTCGATCCGATACTATGTTCTTGGGGACTCCATGCAAACTGACGATTCTAGCGATGTATAACTCCGCTAGTTTCGAACTCTGGTATGTGGTCTTGACGGGCAAGAAATGGGCGGCTTTGGACAATCTGTCCACTATGACCTAGATAGAGTCATTTCCCCTACCAGAAGTAGGTAGTCCAGTGATAAAGTCCATTCCTACAGAATCCCATTTCCATTCCGGAATCTGCAATGGTTGCAACAATCCAGCGGGTCTTTGATGTCCGGCCTTGACTCGCTGACAGATATCACACTTGGTGATATAGCTTCCGATTTCTCTCTTCATCTTATGCCACCAAAATTGCTCTTTTAAATCTTGATACATCTTAGTTCCTCCGGGATGGATAGAATAAAGAGTATCATGAGCCTCCTTCAAGATAACTTCTTTCAACTCAGAATCTGCTGGTACACAAAGGCGTCCTTTGTACCACAAAACTCCTTCTTCGTCCTCGGTGAATCCAGGTACTTTGCCTGTCTGCGTCTGACGCTTGATTCCGTCAATACTAGCATTTTCCTTCTGCACCTCTTTAATCTGACTGATCAAAGTGGGCTGGAGTCCTATGCTAGCCAAAAATCCTTCACGTACTAATTCCATTCGAAAATCTTCCATCTCTTTGTGCAAACTTGGTTGCTCCTTCAAAATCATGGAGTTCAAGTGGCACGGCAATCTGCTAAGGGCATCTTCTACCACGTTGGCTTTACCCGGGTGATAGTGAATGTCCAGATCGTAATCCTTGATTAGCTCAATCCATCTTCTCTGCCTCATATTCAGCTCCTTCTGAGTGAATATATACCTTAGGCTCTTGTGATCCGAATAAATCTCACAACGGTTTCCCATCAGGTAATGTCTCCATGTCTTCAGGGCTAGAACTACGGCTGCGAGTTCGAGGTCATGGGTTGGGTAGTTTTGCTCATGTTGATTCAATTGTCGCGATAGATAATATATAACTTTGCCTTCTTGCATTAGCACACATCCGAGACCAATCTTGGATGCGTCACAATACACGTCGAAGGGCTTCGTGATATCCGGCATGATCAAGATTGGGGCTGAAATCAATCTCCTCTTGAGTTCTTGAAAAATCGCTTCACATTTGTCGGTCCATTCAAACCTCTTGTCCTTCTTCAGCAATTGGGTCATGGGTCTGGCGATACTAGAGAATCCTTCTACGAATTTATGGTAATATCCCGCCAATCCGAGAAAGGCACGAACTTGGGTTTGAGTGGTTGGGGCTTGCCAATCTTCTACATCTTTCACTTTGGCAGGGTCAACAGCAATTCCTACGGCTGATACAATGTGACCGAGGAATCCTACCTCCTGTAACCAGAATTCACATTTGCTAAACTTTGCATACAACTGATGCTTTCTAAGGGTTCCAAGAATGGTCCTTAGGTGTAGCTCATGTTCTTCTTCTGATTTGGAATAAATCAGAATGTCATCAATGAAAACAACGACAAACTTATCCAGGAAGTCCATAAAAATCTTATTCATGAGGTTCATGAAATAAGCGGGGGCATTGGTTAATCCGAAAGACATGACCGTATACTCATACAATCCATATCTGGTGGTGAAGGCAGTCTTTGGAATATCCTCGGCACGAATTTTGAGTTGATGATAGCCAGTTCTAAGATCAATCTTAGAAAACACTTTGGCTCCGGTCAACTGATCAAACAAATCTTCTATCTTGGGCAAGGGGTACTTGTTCTTGATGGTGACATCATTCAATTTCCGATAATCCGTACACAAACGGTTACCTCCATCCTTCTTGTCCACAAACAAGACAGGTGATCTCCATGGGGACGCACTTGGTTGAATTAATCCTATTTCCAACATGGAATCCAGTTGCTTCTTCAATTCTGCTAGCTCCGACGGGTTCATACTATAGGGTCTCTGGGCTATGGGTCCGGTTCCGGGGATTAGTTCGATGATAAATTCGATATCCCGATCTGGGGGCATACCGGGCAAAACATCTGGAAATACATCGGGGTATTCATAGACTATCCGGACTTGGTCAATGGTAGGTTGGGCTATACTCTTGTTGCATTTAAATTGGCGGGGTAAGGTTTCCGACAAATGCTCGACTGATATTCCGGCGGTACTAGTCATAGTTATGGCTTTCTTGGCTCAGTCAATTAATCCTTTATGTTTGGACATCCAATCCATTCCTAGTACTACTTCCAAACCTTTAGTTTCGAGTACTATCAGATTTGCATAAAAATCTATGCCATGGATTCGGATAGGGATGGCTTTGCAAATTTGCCTAGCCTTGGTGGTTGATCCGGGAATTTGAACAATCATAACATGCTTCAGTTTGGTTGGTTGAATTTTACTAGTGCATGCAAATTCTTCGGTGACAAATGAATGCGATGCACCAGAATCAAACAACACCCTTGCAAGTACTGAATGAACCGAAAACATACCCAGCACGACGTCTGGCGCTTCCTGAGCTTCTTCAGCATGCATGAGAAAAAGACGGCCGTTGCGGTTGAGCGAATTCCCTGGGGCAAATCTTCTTCCTGGCTGAACACGACGCTGCTGCTGAGCTGGGACATTGGCGTTGGGGGCTGTAGCATTCTTCTTGTTGGGGCACTCGTTGGAATAGTGGCCTTTATTTCCACAGTCATAACAGGTCACTTGCGACTCGTCCTTGGCTGCTACAGGCACAGCATTGCTTCCAGTCCTCGAGGCAGTGTTGGTGTTGGCAGTAACATTGTTGTTGTTGAACTTGGGTGGGGAACAATTGAAATTGCTAGAGTTGCCGAGGTTGTTGTGATTTCCTCCGGGTCTAGGGTTTCCACGGTTGGGATAGGTCGGACGGTTCATTGGGGGTCTGTTGGTCCTTAGGGCAAATCCTGGAGATGGGTTAGGGCGATACTTTGGGGTCTGATGGGTTCCTGGCTGATGCATCATACGACGCTTGCGGTTTTCATTGGCTTGGTTGATCTTTCCTTCCATCTGGATAGCAGAGTCGACAAGGGCTTCAATATCCGCAAAGGGGATATTGACTAACACTGTCTGCATCTCATCATGCAGACCATTCAGGAATCTTTCTTTCTTCTTGGCTTCAGTGTCTATTTCATCCGGGGCATACCTAGCTAATGACAAAAATTTGTCATGGTATTCCACTACAGTCATCCTTCCTTGCTTAAGCTCTATGAACTCATCTCTCATTCTCTTGATCAAACCCGGTGGCACATGGGTTCTGCTAAACTTGACCTTGAATTCCTCCCAGGTCATCATCTGGCCTCCGGTCATTGCGCGAACACTGTTCCACCATGCTCGGGCATCTCCGGCTAGATAGTGGGTGGCGAACCGGACTTTCTCGTTGGCTTCCACTCCTTCTACTTCTAAGTTATTTTCCATGGTTTGCAGCCAATCATCGGTGTCTAGGGGTTCTTCTGACTTAGTGAAAACAGGTGGATTGGTATTCTGGAAGTTCTTGAGCTTAGATCCATGGTTTTCCTGATTTCCGTGGCCTTGGTTGTTGTGGGCAAGTTGGGCTATCTGCTGAAGGGTGGCTAGGTTGGCTTGACGTTCCGCTCTTTCAGCTTCATGGTCAGAAGTCAACATTTGCAGAATCTGCAACATCAGGTCCGGGGTTGAACCACTTCCTCCACGTGGCATCTGAAGATTGAGGT
This sequence comes from Avena insularis, assembly GCA_023614405.1. Taxonomy (NCBI): domain Eukaryota; kingdom Viridiplantae; phylum Streptophyta; class Magnoliopsida; order Poales; family Poaceae; genus Avena; species Avena insularis. The sequence goes on from CM042685.1 coordinate 202,783,780, forward strand.
AGATCATGAGAAAAGAGGGAATTTTCTAAAGTTTTGGGTTTTTGGGAAAAAAATTAAAGTTTGACTCAGATTTTTCTAGTAACTTGCTTTTCATTCATTCATTCATAGCACCCGATACAACACACACCACAACAAAGAAAAATAGATGGTTTTAAGAACCATTCTGAGAACTACGATACAGTGGGACCGAATACTACTCACTACGCTAATGCTCAAGTGCTACTACTCCTCGGAATCTATGGCCTCATCATCCTCATCATCATCGATGAAGGCGAAATCATCCTCATCGGTGAAGAAATCCATAGCCTGATCCTCCAGAAAATCGTCGTCATCGCTGAGATAGGAGTAGGGGTCTCCACGAAGATCCTCTCCGGCATTCTCCCTTTCCTCCAACTTCATGTCCCTCTCGTGGATGGTATCCTCCAAAGATGAGATGCGGTGGCGAAGACGGGCAATGATGCGCTCCTTCTTGTCGAGCTGACGGCGGTGAGACTTGTGATCCTTTGCTATCATGGCGATGGTCTGGTCCTTCGTCTTGATGATGGCAGGCTTGTGGTTGCAGTAGTCACGGCAGTTGTCCAACTCCTGCTGACAATCGTACATCATGAAGCTAAGGTGGTCCAATTGGGTCTTCAGCTCGGGGTGGTATGGGGCTTCCAGTGGTTGTCCATTAGCATCATGCCTTGGAAAAAACTCAAAGCGAGTACCCTTGATCCGATTGATGCTCTGCCCACACAGACGGGAAAGAGCTTCTTCCATGGCTCTGGCAAGTCCATCGAGCCAGTTGTTCTCTCTTAAGGTAAACTGAATTCCTTCCGCAGTGGGAGGTTCAATCTTTCCTCGGAGACTTTCAATAATTAGCCACTGCAGATCTTCTCCTCCTTGATCATTGAGCTGAGCTCCAAAGAACTCGGGGTGCGGACGCTCCAGAAGTTCTGAAAGCTGGTCCAAATCCCTCTCAAAGATTAGGTCTCCTCCATTCCCCAGTTGGTAAAACTTGATGTACTTCACGTCCATCTATAAGAATATAGGATGAGTAAGTTAGTAGAGTGATTAAGTGTGTCAAAATTTTATGTATTTTGCAAGAGTTTTTGGAGGAACATGAATTTTCAGGAAAGAATCAAAGGGATAAGAATGAGAATAGTTTTTTTGTAAATATTTGTTTTTCTTTGGTTTTGGAAAATAAGTTTTTGCTTTAAACGTCCATTCTAACTAGGGTCTCCTATGGTCAGGATGACTCTGATACCAACTTGTCAACACCCGGATTTTTAATCCCAGATGCCTGTTATGCCATACATCGCAATCCCAGGATTACCATTTTTGGGAGACATAACAGAATTGGATACCATAGTACATCATCCATTACAAACCGTACATAAGTTCTTACACAAATAGGGATCTCATGATCCAGTTCTTAATACAACATCAAGCAGCGAAATACGTAATAATAACGGTAGCGTAGGCGAAGCTCCATCTTCGGGGTCACAGGCAATGCTGACGATGGGATATGATCCTAGTTGTCGTAACCTTCCTGGGGTCCATCCTCAAGGTACTCCTCTTCATAGTCTGGCCATGGGAATAGCCAGGGACAAAGCCATGAGTACTCTTTAAGTACTCGCAAACTAATACTAACAGGTAAAGGGGTTTTTGGATAATAGGACACTAGGCTCTAGGGTTGTTTTGCAAAAGCCACATTTATCTCTACTAAGTTTAGAAGCAACGAATGCTAGTTGAAAGTTTTATAGCACCTAAATGGGAATTTGTAATTTAGATCACAACCCTGTTGTGGTCAAGTCAAAGTCTCAAATCATTTCACAAGTCATTTTGAAAAGTCTGACAGGGGAACAGTATGGCCACTCCAACTGTCCATAACCGCGGACGCGGCTATTCGAATAGTTTAACACTCTGCAGAGATTGTACACTTTCACCACAACATTCGATACATCCGTCAGGAACAAATCCTGAATTCTCCATACTCGGTATGCGGATAATCAATCCTAACCTTTCAATTACATGCCCTAGTATAAGCACCTCTCCTGTGAGTTTGGCCTCCCAACCATGACCAACTGTCATCTTGGGTACTGCACAGGTGGACAATCTTCACAAGGTAGCCTCAGCTCAGACCTTGGCCGTGAGGGAACTAATACTAAGGTATATAAGTTTCCAGTCAAGCCCTACCCAATATTCGGGTATTGTGGTTGTACGATAAAATTGGAATAGTATCGCATCCAGACAGCCATCAGTTTTAAAAAGGGCTAAGGCTCATGCCTCAACATTTTCATCACCAAAATCATCGGGTGTTTGGAAACACATGTCCAAAACATTTCAATAGAATGATCCATCATTCCAAGGTTTTCATAACCATTTTTCCACCAAGTATTCCCATCTAAAGTTGATCAAGTTTTATGCTTAGCACTAGCATCTACAGGTGGGGGTAAGCAATAATGAGGGGTGGTAAACTAGGGGAGTTCTGACTAAGTTCCATCTCATGCCTTAAGATGACATCAAGATTATCTAGCTTAGGCCAAATTTTATGCTCTTTATGCAACCTTCAAATATTTTTCTAATATCTATAAGTCACTTAAGTAAACTCTAAGTAATAGCTTTGATAAAGAAATAAAGTATAAAGCTTGCAAGTAAAAACTAGGATTGGTCTGTCAAGTGGGTATGATCACATATGCTTAAGGCATATAGTAGGCATAGTAACAAGTAGTGGTTTGTTGCATCAGTAGAGTATCTTGCAAGTGTTAGCTTGCACATTCACTAGTAGTATTAGGCTTGCTAAAGTAGAGTGTCTTGCAAGTTTTAGCTTGCACATTCACTAGTAGTATTAGTCTTGCTAAAGTAGAGTGTCTTGCAAGTTTTAGCTTGCCTTGTGCAGAGCAGTGGTTGAAGTTCTCCTCGGCTTCTTCTTCGTAGAATCCTCCTTCCTCCTCGTATCCTTGGTTGGTACTAGCGTCTATAAATAAATACGAGGTACACAATCACCAAACCATACTTAACTACTTGCAATCATAACACAAGGGTCCTATAGATGGTCTAACATCATCACTAACATTACCAGATTAAAGCTTGGTTTAATTCCTTTTATTTTTAGAAAAGTAATTTCTACTCATTGAAAAACTACTTCAAATTTAATATTCTCCAAACCAAACATGGGATCATGTTGACACATGTCATCGCCACATATTGTAGTCCAAGGGAATGTGATTTAAAGTGGTGTCACAATTTAATAAGGTTTTACCCTTTTATTTTAATTAATTAAAGTGGCTAGAAATGCCTATGTAGCATTCTTTTATTACTTGAACATTATTTCTGCAAGTAAACCTATATATTTTTATATATTCTGAAAGGTATGGTTAAATGTGATTTTTGAGAGTTGGAATCAACTCAAAAGCTATTATGGTTTAAATTTGAAAAATGTTTGAATGCAGAAAAGCTTCTGCCTTGTTATTTTTACCACGGGTGATCTATAGATCCAAATGACTTGAATCCAACGGGCTTGGATTCAGCATTCCCAGGCATTTCTAACAAAATTAGTTTCATTCAATTTGATGCACTGAATCGATCTGGGTTGATTTTTGAAGTTGGGTACAGAAGTGAGTTTGAAACAAAAATGAAAAAGGTTTAATTCAAATAACTGGGCTGCGCGGGAAAAGTTAACAGGCCGGCCTGCTAAGCACAGTGCTCCCGCAGGCTGCTTAAGTGGGTGTCCCCACTCGTCAGTGAGACAGGGAGGGGCGAAGCGGTACGAGGCAACGTGGGTCGTTCGATCTGATTCTAATCCAACGGCTGGGAGTCATCGTCGACGCGAGGCAACGCCGGCGAGAAATAAACATAGCGCGGCCAGTAAGGGGTGCTGGGGGCTCACCGGGGTGCTGGCAAGGGTCGGCGAGGCGGGCGAACGACGAAGTCGACGACGACAAACTCAGGGGTGGTCGCGGCAGCTCCTGGGGTGGACTATCTACTAAGGCTAGTGGTGCCTAGAGAGGGAACAAGTTAGGCCTCAATCACTGCTCACTATAGTGTTTAGATTTTGTATGATTTGTGTCTGCAACCTATTTGATAAAATGGCCGCATGAAATCAAGTTTGGAATTTTGAAAAGATTTTTGGTGGGTTTTCTAGATTGGTGCTGGTGAGTCTGCAGATGCCCGAGTTTTGAAAGTTGAGCTTGTTTGAGTGGTTTTTGAAAAAGTGGGATCTTTCCGTATGATAAAGATTCAATTTTGAATTGTCATTTAAACTATGCATTTGAAAGTTTCTGGATGATCACAAAGTGGGCCTTGATACCTTGTTATGAGTACATTCAAGGGGTGCAAAGATCCAGAAAAGTTTCCATTAGCTTCTGAAAGTTTGAGACAGCCAAAGTAGGCATGGGAGTTAAATTGGTCAAAATGACTATTCCTTTATTTTATTGGTTTTGATTTTTTTGTCCTTAGGAAAAGTTTGGGAAATGTTTAGATGATGTTTATTTCACCTAAGAAACATTTTACAAGCAAGGAAACACACAAAAAAGGTGGTTCAAAAGAATTTCAAATTAAATGCATACACATATGCATGCCTTCATAATTTTAATTAGAAAAGTTTTTGTTAACCCTAATTTTGATGATTAGAGTTTGATGATTTAAGTTTAGTATTTTTGGGATGTTACAGATGAACACAAGAATATACTTGGACTGGTGTAACACACCATGCATAGGAGATTATAGTGGACACTTTGGAATAACTTGGTTTCTTGGGAGTTGGATGCATGAGTATAGCTTACTCATACAAGTGGAGGCTAGCAAAAGACTGGGAGTGACCAAGTTAGAGAGCAATAATGGCCATAATCATGCAGAGTGATAAAACATTACTAATAAAAGCATAAAGTGGTACTACAAGTCAAGGACTAAATGATCATAGAGGATATGATGAATTGTTCATAGTCATAACATGGTGTGAGCATGTGCCAAGTCAACCCAAACGAAGCATCAAAGGAGAATGCCACAATATTATGCTTTGTATGCTAAAACAACGCATGATTCTTTCAAGGCACACTACACAATCCCAATTGTTTGGAACAAGTCATGCTACAGTAATAATCACTAAGCATAAGATCAAACCAACATCTAGAATGACATGATAAAGTCTAAGTCATAGTCAAAGCAAGCTCCTCTTGTAGTATTCAAGCAAGAACTTTCTACTCCTTTCCAACACCAATCAACTTATTTGAAACAACACAGCAAGAATGGGGGTCCAAACTAATTTATTCAAGCAAACTAAAAAAACTAAGCAAACCAAACGAAAACTAAGACGCTCCAAGAACAACACAATAGTGCATGAAATAATAAAAACGAAGTGTCTAGAAAGACCTGAGCTTTTTATTGATGAAGAAGGGGGTGCCTTGGGAATCCCCAAGATTTGACGCTTGTACCTCTTGAATATTTCTTGGGGTGACACAGGGTGGCATCCCCAAGCTTGAGCTTTTGTCCATTCTTCATCTCATTACATCATTCTCTCTCTACACCTGAAAATTTTCCTTCATACAAAACTTCACACAATCTTCATTAGCAACATTAGTGTATTCAAAAGATAATAGACCTTTAGGCTTAGCTTTAGAACAACAAAACTTTCACTAAAAACACAAGCTACTATAGTAATTCCCTCAAAAAGCTCAATTTCCCAAAATAACCCAAAAAGGAATCAATAAGAAGCAAATGCAAATAGTGGCAGAAATCTGTCAAAACAGACCAGCAGGTAGAAACCGATTTTTTCGAAGACCTTCTGTTGCTCAAATCAAAAAGTGTTGAACTAACGAAAGTTAGCTAGCATACTGGGGGATTTATTGTAACATCACAATTTCAGCAACCCTGATTAAGTGTCCCAAAGGCAAAAATCAGGGGGAACAAAAACTTTTTCTTGCTATGTGTGCTTACTCGTTTGCTTGTGCTCAAGCAACTGTTTGTGGATTAGTTGTACTCCTCATATCAACACTAGTTTACAAAAACTATTTTACAAAGGAGATGTCTTGGCTCATCTTTCATATTCTCAAATGTTCTAGCATTTAAAAACCTGAGCCAAGATGATTTTAACATAACAAAAGTTTTTTTCAAGACAGAACCATCAACAAAACTATGGAGACCTATCTATACTCTCCTTATGTTTTCAAGACAGAACCTTCAACTACTCTTATCTCTAGGTTTTTCCAAAACCTTTTTATTCCAATCCTGGTAGTAATACCAAGATGATACTTATCTTACTTCAAGATACACCCAACTCAAAATACCCAACCATACCTCAAGCTAGGCTTGATGGTAACCCTAGTAGTAGTGTATAAGTGACTTGATGAATTGCCTTGATCTGCTGATTGCCTTGTTTGCTTAGGAACTAGAGTGAGCTAATCTAGTAGCTCATCCCTTAGGACCCAATCCTTCCTTGTGATCATCAAGACCATATCAAGCATCCAAGTTTGGATCCCCTCTTTTCAATCTATACCTAAACATCAACCACTTGAGGGAAGGGATAAACCTTTGCCACCCTCTCAATTGTTTCCCTCTTGAACACTAGTCAAAATCATCAAATCTGCCAAAATGGCTAAGTCTGGATTTCTTATCTGGATACCATCTTTGTAGCACTACCTCTTCTAACCTATGTGCATTATTGAGAATGCACTTGAACCATCTTGTAGTACACCTTTAGTACTACCAAAGCCCACTCTTTCCCTGGGCTAATCCCTTCTAACTCCCACTCCTCCATGATGGTTTTGTAGTCAAGGCACTAATCTTTTCTGCAAATCTTATCATCTTGCCTACTTTGGCAGAAGCTCACATCTATATGCCACCTCCATTGACCAACTCCTTGCTTGGTTATGACCTACTAATCATGTCCTATCAATCCCCACTTCACTTGCTTCCATTGGATCCTTGTGCTTCTTAAACCCACATGGTTTAGGAGGCTACGTGAACTATCTGCTATGGCAGCTTTATTTTCAACAAAGTTTGCCATCTCAACATGATCACCTCAAATACAACCAAGCGCAATTCTTGCTTCCATGATCATCTACATGACATGGTCTATCTATCCACATACCACTTGTACCAAGGTGAGCTCTGAGATCCCTAATCCAACCCGGTTTAGGTGGCATCAGAATAACCAAACCCTAGATCCTCCAGAATCTAGTTTCCATCCTTTTTACCACTTTTCTTCAAAACCAAGGTTGACCTTGATTCCTACATCAAGTTTACATCATCTACCTTGGATATAAGTATCCCCAAATAATTTCCACAATTATTTGGAATTATTAAACTATTTTATTTCCTTTATTTACCAATTTCTCAACAACCTTGTCTTTAAAGGCAAGTTTGCTTTTCTCCAAATCACCTTGCCAACTCAAGGAACATTTGATGCCTATATATAATATCCCATCTTCCCAACTCAAAAATAATTATTCTTGAGATTCTTTATTATTTCTTTTTGCCCTTTTTCTTAAATGGTAGAAATAAGAAATAATTCCCTAAAAATACTTTTCCACCTCAATAAATCCCAATAAAATTCTCCAATGTGTGTTATGGTATTTAAGACCATATCACATAAAAAACCAAGCCTTCCCAATGTAAAAATATCATCTTAGCTTCCATAATCTATTTCTGCACTTTTTGAAGAAGTGCATTTAAATGGGATTATAATCTCTAGAAAAATCTCATTTAAATCATGGAGAGATTATTTGACCTAATACACCTACCAGTACCATTTTCAAACTTTGCCCAATGGAACATTTTCAACTTCCTTCACAAGCACCAAAAGGATCAACATTTTGCAAAGCAACCAAACTTGGTTCAAATCAACACCAAACCCTCTCCAAACTTGCATATCACAACTTCCCTCCCCTATGGTCGAGCCACACTGTAGATGACCACTGTAGCACCTCCCATCCTTGTCCCTTGTGCTTGTAAGAGAGAGGGAGGAGTGTGACTTGTTTATACTTGTAATAAAAGAGGTAGGGAGCACCCCCACCCCCTCTTTGTCCCCTAGAACGACCAGAGCCCTCTCTCTCACCTCCCCAGCGCCCTCCTTGCCCAATGCCTAGCCAGCAGCCCTCCTCCCAAGCTCCCCATGCACATAGTGCACCATGGACCCATCTAGCTCGGGTTATAAGCCCACAGGCCACCCCAGCTCACCCCTGCCCTCTCATTTGCCCCCTCTCCCCTCCAGTTACACCCTATAGCTCCCTTCCCTCTCCCTTTCTCTGCCTTCCTTGGGAGAAGAGAAGCAAGGAGCTTCGGCCTCCGAGAAAGAAACGAGCATAGCCCCTCCTCCTGTGCTCCCCTGAACCTGCATGTCATCCTACAGCACTCCCCTCCTCCTCCTATATCTAACCCTGGCCTTTTCTTTGACATGCAAATACCCCTGCGGCCGCACCGGTGAGCTCCGACGAGCTCCCTCTCGGTCGTCGTCGCACGAGGACCTCCCCGATGCCAAACCGTCCCCTGCCGCCCATCCCCGAAGTCGCTGTCGTCGACCGCGTCACCCCGTCGCCTACATGACCGCCCTCGAGCCCCCGGTGAGCCTCCCCGCCCCTCCATGTTGTCAGCTAGGGTTTCGCCGTCATCTGGCCGTCACCACGAGGAAGACAAACCCTGACCGTCAATCCATCCCAGATCTAACGGCCCAAGGTCGCCCTTACCCCTTCGTCGAAGGCCAGCATTTACCGATCAGGGCTATCGCTTGATACGGCCGTTCTTGGCCAATTACCCCTAGACAGCCCACTCCCCTTGTAGATCTGGCCCGATGACCCTTCCCTTTTTTTCCTTTTGTTTCCCCACATCTGTTTCTATCCTTTTTGGTTTAAATCATTTTAAAAAGGCAAACCAAAGGAAAATGGCTAGATCTAAAATTCCTAAGGTACCTGAGTGTCTTAACTAACATGCAGACCCAGATCTGTACCAAAATATTATCTAAAATAAATATGATAAATCATATACCCAGATTTGCCCAGTGCACTAAATAAATTCCCCAGAGATTTCCACTAACCCAAATGAGGTGAATCCAATTGTTGCAGGAAGGTATTAACCATACCTTTCATGTCCCACTGGCCCCACCCTATTTTGCTTCCTAGATTACTGGTAACAAAAATAACAAAATAAATCCTTTTCCCTAGGTCAAACCAAATGAGGTTTGGACATAATTCCAACTTACCTTGAACACAATTCGTTTCCTCCATAATCCAGCAGCTCATAATTTTATGAGCCTCTGTTAAATTTTGGTGAATTAAACTCTTATGTGCATGGTTTATTCACTAATAAAATCATTACAGTAGCTCTATAACTCAAAAAGGGTTGATTCCAATTTCTGCAGAAAGGTATTCTCAGTACCTAACATGTTTCCTTGGAATAAGCTAAAAAGCATCTGTATATTAATTCTGGTGAAAAAGACAAATCCCATCCAGTACTGTCTTTGGGAATTTCTCAAGGGCATTCTGTTAATTGTTTTGAGGTGATTATAACTCCTCTTGAATTAGTCCACCAAATACTACCTAATCAGCCAAGTAAATAATTTTTGGAACTCCAGATAAGTTCTGGTGAATTATTTCCTAAAACTAGAGCTTTAATCACTATAAAATCCATTATAAATCAAGGGAAATTGATAAAACACTGAAACCACTTTTGTTGGTTTCATTTTATCAATACCTATCTGATGGTATCATTTTCATACAATGGTATTGTCGTTGTTAGGGAAACGGCAGAGCCTAAGAAGGCTAGAAAGAGGTGTGGGAGCGAAGCAGGGAAGCGTGCGACGGCGTCTGCAGGCGGGATTGGATACAAGCGAGTGTAGAGAGACACAAGAAGTACCCAGGTTCGGATCCCTCGATGTGAGGTAGAACTCCTACTCCTACCGAACTGACTATCTGGATGATCACTAAGGGCTACAATGCTCCTTGAGCTGTATCAGGTCTGGCTAAAGGAGAGTCGAACCCTTGCTCAGTTGCCCCTTCATCCCCTTATATAGGTCGAGGCGACGTGGGCAATGACCTGGCCGACTAGCGGGTCCCACAGGCAGGCCCCAGCCCGCTATGTCATCTATAGTGGCCGTCATGGGAGTGTGTACTCATAGTCAAGCCCATGCCGCCACGCCCTCTATAGTGGTTGCCGTGCAGGTAGTTACGAACAGTGCCACCTACTATCTACTATTGCAACCGTCATCGGTAGAAGTCATCAGTATGGACCGAGTGTCTAAGTCTCCTTTATGTCTTATCCGCTGTCCTGGTCGTACTGCGCACTATGCCCTACGTCATCTAGTACTTTGCCTATCTTGGGAGGACGGCTAGAGAGGTCTAGCCGGCTGGCCTTACGGGGCCGGATGGTCGGATCCATCCGGCTACTCTTCTGCCCTTCCTTGTTTCATATGGCTGATTCCTCTGCTGGTTGGATCTTGATCTGTCTTGCTCCAGCCGTCTGTCTTGATCCAGCCGGCTGGCGCTCTTGTCGATGGTTTCCATCCGGCTGGCTGTTTTGCCAGTCGGGTCTTGGTATGTTCCTTCTTCTGATCTGCCTTGGAGTTTTTGCGTCCAGATGCCCTCAGCCGGCTGTCGTGCTTGGTGCTCTGCATCTTGTCCGGTTAGCCTACTTGGGGGCGATCCCCCCAACACTATCCCCGAGCGCGTGTAGATTCCGCCCCTCGGGCGAAATGTGCGCGGGCTCAAAGAGCTAAGATTTTTGAATTTTTCCTGGTTGATTTTGGCACTTGAGCTGCCTCGGCTGCGTCATCGCTGATGTCAGCCACGCGTGATGATGGTCGTGGGAGGGCATGCGTCGTGAGGTTCCGTCGCCTGCCGCTTCGGGAACTGTCGCTGGGATCTTCTTTGCGTGGGGCAAGGCCACAAAAGATCTGGACGATGTTGGGGTCATGGGGGGTCGCCACGTGGCGGGCCAGTGGTTTGCCCTCCCGGCCCCTTTAAGTAGGGGCCGCAGCGCCGCACCGCCCCTACTGGTCATTTGCCCCCTCGCCCTTGCCTTCGATGCCCAGCGCCCTTGCTGCCTCCCTTCCATTGTCTTTCTTCCGCGCCACCGGCGAGCTGGCGCTGTCCGCTCCGCCCGCAACGCCAGTTCCTATTCTTGCCGGCGCGACGGGCACCCGCTGCTCCTCCGTCGCTCCTCTTCCACCTTCTCGCCCTCTCTCTCCTTCTCTCCCGCGTTCTGCTACCATCTCCATGGCCGAGAGTCGAGGCGCCTGGTGCGGTTCCTCTGTGACAGAGGCATAGGTGGAGAAGTACCGGCGGTCGCGCCTCCTGCCGACCACCGGCGAGGTCGGGGTCCGCCTGGCCCCGGCTGATGAGATCTCGCCGGGCGAGCGAGTATTCTTCCTCGCGCATCTCGCGCGTGGCCTGGCCTTCCCGGCCAGCGCCTTGTTCTTGTCCTTCCTTGCTCATTTTGACCTCCGCCTTCACCATCTCGGGCCAAATGCAATCGGCACTTTGGCCCATTTCGTCGCCTTCTGCGAATGCTATCTCGGGATCCAACCGGATCTCGGGCTCTTCTACCGGCTATTCCTGATCCGCCCTCAGGTGCAGTTTGCTAAGGGTCCGCTGGTGACCTGCGGTGGCTCCTCCATCTACAGCCGGTCGCAGACCGGCTACCCCAAGTTCAAACCGCATGACATAGTTAAAATGTGGAAGCAGACGTACTTTTATGTATGGAACTTGGGGTCTGAGGACCGGCTGAACCTCCCGGCCTTCCAGGACACTGAGTCCAGCCGGACGCACTAGGAGGAGAAGATCTTCGGCTCGAAGGCGGAGTCGGACGCGCTCCTCCACCGGATGAGGAGCTTGGTGACCTCTGGTCTAACCGGCGTTGATGTGATGCTGAGCTGGGCCAGCCAGCTCATGATGCCCCTGTAGCATCAAGCACACAAGATGTGCTACTACTCCGGGCGGCTCGACCCCACCCGGATCTCCCGCCGCAATCCCTCCTTCGCCAACCTCTACGAGTGGTTCTGGATGATCGTGAAGGAGAAGGTCGCCTCCAACTGGAAGTTCGGCATCGCTCCTTACACGCGCGAGAACCGCGCGCCCCGGGTAAGTAAACTTGTTCACTTTTCTTCCCTTTTCTCGTCCTCTTGCTGTCCGGCTAACTTTTTTTTCCGGTTCGACTTGTTTACTGCTCTGCGCAGATGTTCCCCTACATCATCCGGGAGGAGGGCGACGCGCCCCCACCAGGTCTTCACGGCCCACCGCTCCGAGCAGCGCCCGGGCTGGAACAGCAGCGAGGGCTCGGATGGCGAGTATGGCTGCTTCCCTAGCCGGGGTGACGAAGTGGTGGAAGACCCGCACAGCCCCGAGCCGGAGGAGAGCGATGGCACCGCCGCGCCCGAGCCTATCCGGAAGCGTGTCGGTGAAGGCACTTCCAGCAGCAGGAGTGCCACGCTCGTGGAGCCGGCTGCCAAGCGCAGCTGGACGGCGAGGGTCCTTCCACGTCATGGCCGAACCGCGGGCGCCGGAAAAGATACGCGCCCATGGTGCAGGGGTAAGTCCTCCACATTTTTCTCCTTCCCGTTCGTTTCTTTCTTTGCGTTGGCCCGGGCGGGGGCTCGTTAGCCGGCGCGGGGGGCTTCGGTGCCAACAGGGACATGGTCTTCGTCGAGGACGTGGACTCCGACGACGAGGCCACCACGCAGTGTCAGGCTGCGATTCACAACGCCCCGGCCGCTCTAGCCGGTCCGCTTGCGCCAATACCCGCGGAGGCAGGGGCTTCGCTGCAGACCCTTGAGGTCAACCTCGAGGTTGGTCTGGCGGAGGTGAAGTAGCTTAGGGGCACGCTAGCCGGCGCCAATGAGGAGGCCGCCAAGTAGCTAGCCGTGGCGCATGGGACCGCGCGAAATAAGTTTTCCCGAGGCTTCCTTTCTTGCGCTCTTTTTCTTCTTGCTTTGCTTCCAGTTTTCGACTTTCTCGCTTGCTTTTCTTTCCTTCACCCACAGCCATCATGGTTTGCGGGCAGCGGGAGATTGACCGGCTGAAACGCTCCAATGCACGTCTTAGCCGGGACAATGACGCCAGGCCAAAGAATGGCACAACAAGGCCAACCAGATGGAGGCCACCATCAAGGATCAGGAGGCGACTCTCACCAGCCAGGCCAGCGCCTTTGACCTTCTAGACAAGGAGGACACCCGGCTGAAGGAGCACGCCCAGATGCTTGACAACGAGCTGATGGACATCGGATTTCTGGCGAAAGGTGAGTCCCTCCGCTGGTGCCGAATGTTTTCTCCGACTGCATTTTCTGGGTCGCATTTTGACTTGCCCTTCTGATCACAAGGCTTCTACCCCCAAGTAGACGCTCTTTCCTACGACCGGGTGCAACAGGTTGCGCCGGGTGAAAAGGCAGCCGTCAAGGACATGGTGGGCCAGCTCGGTGAGGACGCTACCAACCTGCGCAAAGCAGCAGCCGGCATCCACGACTTGGTTTTCCCGGGGGAGCTCCTGCCGGAGACCATGGGGGCCCTGGCGATCAAGCTGGGCGGCGCGACGAACGTGATCGACCGGCTGCGTGATATGTCTGCTCGCGTCGGCTCCGAGATGGCGCTCGCCTTGATGTTGTCATGGTACAAGGACGCCCGTCTCGACAAGCTGGTGGACGGCTTACGAGCCAGCGCGGATCCTGAAGCCGTGCGTCGGGCCTACCCGGACCTCCGCTCCGCCGTGATCACGATTGCCATCTACGCCGACATCGACGAGGTGCTCACAGACGGCGAGGGGAGCACGGGGACTGAAGGCGCGGGGGAGGATGGCGCGGAGGCATCCTCCTAGGCTGGTGGAGCCGGCGCGGCCCATCCTCATGGCAAGGGTCCGGCCGCTTGAAGATGAAGACCCCGGGATGCTGGGTGAATTTGTAGATGCTTTTCTGCTTCTCGTACTTGTCTTTTGAACAATCTGGACATGTGGGGGCATCGTCCCCCGAAGTTGAAGTAATTTGTGTGGTTGGGTTTGCCTTCGTGCGCTCACTTATGCTCGTGTCTTGGTCGACTGGCCTTTCCGGCTGGTCCACTCCAGCCGGATTTATCTTGCATTTGTCTTGCGCTTTATTTCTTCTGACTTCCTGACGGTCTGCCGACTTGCCCTGGTCGGTTGGCTCATCTGCTAGCCGGACGCTACATCCTTCCAGTGGGGGCGCGCCAGCGCACCCACTGGGTGTAGCCCCCGAGATTCGGAACAGCTGGAGTAGCCAGGTGTTTCGAATCTTCAAAAAATTCTTGTTTTTTCACCTTCCTTTGCCGGATGTGACCGGCCTAGCCGGGCCAGGGAATCTGCACCGTGGTCCGGCTAAGCATGTCCTTTCTCCCTCTCTTTCCATCTTTCCTTCTTCGTCTTTGTCTTTCTTTCTTTCCTCTTTCTTTTCCTCGTCTTTCTCTTTCTTTCTTTCCTCTTTCTGGTTAGGTTTGTCTGAAGCGTCCGGCTAGCTGCGGCTAGCCGGCTTGGGAGGGTGGTGTCCTTGAGTTATGTACGCCTTTGTCTTTCTTCTTGTCCGGCTAACGCACCGTTCAGCCGGAGATCGCATGCTTCCGGTGGGGGCGCGCCAGCGTACCCACTCGGTGTAGCCCCCGAGATTCGGAGTGGATACCGCAGATAGGTACTTCGAATCTTCACTGTTCTTGATTTTCGACTCGGTGCGATTTGTGCAAAAAGAAACATACAAAAAATGACCTTTCGTCAATATGCTGCCTTGTTAAATGTCTCTACTATCCGACTAGAGTTTTTCTTTTTTTGAAAACTAGCTCGTGCTCTTCTGGACACTTAGTCACTTTCGCGTGTGGGGTGCTGTTTACGCTGCACCTTGCCGTACAGCCGGGTTGCGGTCTGGAGCCGGAACCGAAGGGAGCTAACAATACACCGTGCACGGTACTAGGGGCTTCGTAGCCAAAAAAGAACCAACTAGGCACATGGACGGAATGTCCGATCTGACGCATCTTTCACTGCTTTTCGCATGGGATGCCCTCGGGCTTTTGCTCTTGCTAGCCGGACAGATGGGTTGCGGTCTGTAGCTGAGACGAAGAGAGGTCCTCTGGCATCGTCGCACACTACTCAGTCGGTTTACAGAGTTGGCTGGGAGGGCCAACCGGCGAGCCCCCGGGTAGGGGTCGACGGATGCCGAAAAAATCATTGCAGGAAATTAATCGGATAAGAACGACAATCTGGTTATCTGGCAAGGATCCCCCGAGCATCAGTCGGGGTTCCACATCTTTCATTCATTTAGGGATCCGGGTACATACACTGATTGTTGCGACTAGGTGTAAAATGGTTGGAGGAGGTCCACGTTCCATGGTCGCTCGGTCTCCTCGTCCGACTTGTCCATCTTGTTCTTGCGGGGCTGCTGGGCGTCGATGAGGTAGTAGGAATTTGTGTGCAACGCCTTGCTGATGATGAAGGGGCCCTCCCACGGAGGGGACAGCTCATGCATGCCCTTCGTATCTTGTATCAGCTGGAGCACTAGGTCGCCCTCCCGGAGTGATACCGGCGCATCCCTTGCTTGTAGATGGCCGACCTGGATAAGGCCAGCTCGCGGGCCTCCTGGAGGAGGTCAACGCTGTCCTCCATCGCTTCCTGGTTCTCCTTCTCTATGTAAAGGAGTTTGCAGGGTGAGTCGAACTCAATGTCCGTCGCGGACTGCCTCCGAGCCGTAGGTGAGGAAGAACGGGGTGAAGCCGGTTGATCTGTTCGGGGTGGTGCGGAGGCTCCACAGCACAGTCGGCGGCTCCTCGATCTAGCAATCGGGTGATCGCTCTAATGGCTCGATCAGCCGGGGCTTGATTCTGGCTAGCACCAAGCCGTTGGCTCTTTCCACCTGTCCATTGGATTGCGGGTGTGCGACAGACGCGAGGTCTAGTCGGATCCCTTTGTTGTGGTAGAACCGGGCGAAGGCCCCCTTGGCGAAGTTCGTGTCGTTATCGGTGATGATGCTATGGGGGTAGCCGAAACGGATGATGATGTCACGGAAGAAGGTGACGACAGTGGCCCCGTCCAGCTTCTGGATCGGCTTTGCCTCGATCCACTTGGTGAACTTGTCCACCTCCACCAGCAGGTGGGTCATGCTGGCTCGAGCTCGCTTGATGGGGCCGACCATGTCCAACCCCCAGACTGCAAAGGGCCAGGTGATCGGTATCGTCTTGAGCACAGAAGCAGGCATGTGCCTTAGCCGGCTGAACCGCTATGACCCATTGCACGCGCGAACTAGCTGGTCCACATCCTCCGTAGCAGTCGGCCAGTAGAATCCGTGGCGCATCGCTTTCGACACCAAGGCATGCGAGGTGGTGTGGTGGCCGCACTCCCCCTGGTGGATTTCTTTCAGTAGCCGGTAGCCGGTGTCTGCATCGATGCACCGCTGGAAAATGCCCGCGGCGCTGCGCTTGTACAGTTCTTTGTTGATGATGGTGTACGTGTGCGCGCGGCGCCGGATCTATCTTGCCTCCACCTCGTCATCCGGAAGCTCATCGTTGAGTAGGTAGTTCATGAAGGGATAGGCCTAGGATGGAACTTCCCGGATAGTGAAGACGCTAGCCGGCATGATCTGGAGCTCATCCGGAGGGTGGCCGGGTGGGATACCCGAGCCGGCAGCCCTCGCTCCTCTTGCCTTGCTCGCTGATGGCTTGCATGAGGAAGAGGCAGCCCCCGGGTCATTCGAGCTAGAGGTCACCATAGCGGGGCCCGACTCTTTCGAGTCGACAGCCCCCAGGTCTGCTACCCAGATGATGGACTCGGACTCCAGAGAGGGAGTGATGCTAGGCTTGCGGAGATGCTCCAAGGATACTCCAGGCGGAATGGCTGCTCTGGTGGATCCAACTCGCGCGAGCGCGTCGGCCGCCTCGTTGTTGGCACGGGGGACATGGTGGAATTCACATCCCTCGAAGCCAGCACTTAGCAGCTGCACGTGGAACCAGTATAGAGCCATTTTGGCGTCCCTGGCGTCCCATTCGCCGGATACTTGCTGCACCACGAGGTCCGAGTCACCGAAGAAGAGGATCCGGCGGATGCCGATGTCTTTTGCGATCCGGAGCCCGTGCGTGAGGGCCTCGTACTTGGCGACGTTGTATGACGCAGTGAAGTGGATCTGCAGCACGTACTCCAGCCGGTCTCCCTTGGGCGAGGTGAGCATGATGCCGGCTCCCAAGCCCCCACGCATCTTCGAGCCGTCAAAGTGCAACCTCCAGTAGTCGGAGTCTGGGACCGGCGGCAGGTACTGGCTCTCCGCCCAGTCGATGAAGAAGTCCGCCACCGCCTGAGACTTGATGGTGATTCGGGGCTCGTACCGGATGTAGTAGGCAGCCAGCTCGATGGCCCACTTGGCTACCCGGACCGTGGCATCCTTGTTGCCAAAGATCTCGCCCAGCGGCGCGGTGGACACGACGGTGAGCGGATGCTCCTGGAAGTAGTGCTTGAGCTTCTTGCAGGCCAGGTACACCCTGTAGCACATCTTCTGGTAGTGGGGTTAATTCTGCTTGGACAGGGACAGCACCTCGCTGAGGTAGTAGATGGGTCGCTGAACCGGCTGCACCTTGCCCGGCTCGGGATGCTCGACCGCCAGGACGACGCTAACGACCCGCTTGGTTGCGGCTATGTAGAGCAGCATCGGCTCCTTCGCAGCTGGCGTGGTGAGAACCAGCGCTGTCGACAGCATGCGCTTGAGGTCATGGAAGGCCGTGTTCGCCTGAGCCGTCCAAGTGAACTTCTCCGTCTTCTTCATCAGCTGGTATAGAGGCAGGGCCTTCTCTTTCAACCGGCTGACGAATCGGCTGAGGGAAGCCAGACAGCCTGTAAACTTCTAGATACCGAGCAAGCTCTTGGCTGGCTGCATCCTCTCGATGGCCGCAATCTTCTCTGGATTGGCCTTGATTCCCCGGCTTGACACGTGGAAACCAAGGAGTTGTTCGGCTGGCACGCCGAACACACACTTCTCCAGGTTCATCTTCATCTGGTACCGGAGGAGGTTCGCGAATGTCTCGCCGAGATCTTCCAGCAGGGTCTGCTTCTTCTTCGTCTTGATGACGACATCATCCACGTACGCGTGCACGCTCCAGCCGATCTGCGAGTGCAAGCATTTCTACATGCAACCCTAATAGGTAGCCCTACATTCTTCAGGCCTAATGGCATGGTTACATAGCAGTAAGCCCTGTACGGGGTGATGAACAATGTTTTCAGTTGATCAGCTGGATTCATCCGGATCTAATTATAGCCGGAATAACAATCAAGAAAAGAGAGTAGGTCGCAGCCGGCCGTAGAGTCAATCACTTGATCAATACGGGGCAGAGCGAAAGGGTCTTTCGGGCAGGCCTTGTTCAGGCTCGTGTAGTCAATACACATGCGCCAGGTCTTGTTCTTCTTCAGCACCAGGACTGGGTTGGCTAGCCAGTCCGGGTGGTATACTTCCATGATGAAGCCGGCCGCAAGTAGCCGGGCGATCTCGTCACTGATGACCTTCCTCTGGTCCTCTGCAAAGCGACGGAGGGGCTGCTAGACCGGCTTGGCATCCGGACACACATGAAGCGAGTGCTCAGTGAACTCCCTCGGCACACCCTGCATGTCTTTGGGAGATCATGCGAAGATGTCCCGATTCTCACAGAGGAAGTCGACGAGCGCGCTTTCCTATTTGCTGTCCAATCCGGCACCGATGGTGACGCACTTGGAGGGGTCATCCGGGTCGAGCGGGATCTGGCGGGTCTTCTTGGACGGCTGGAACGCCATGTCCCCAACCGGCTTCATACCAGCCGGCACTTCCTGCTGCAGCATGGCGACATTGCGCAGCATCTCGCGCTTCTCCTCGGCGATGAGCAGGGCCTTGGCTATCTGGGCGCCTTCTTTTGTGCAAGCCATTGACCGCCTGTAGCAGCCGGCCACAGTAATCACACCGATCGCCCCCGGCAACTTCATCTTGAGGTATGCATAGTGGGGGACCGCCATGAACTTTGCGAGGGCAGGGCGCCCAAGAAGGACATGGTAGGTGCTGGCGAGGTTGACGACTTCGAACCAGATTGGCTCACGCCGGAAGTTCTCTTCCGAACCGAATATGACATCCAGCCAGATCTTGCCGAGAGGGACGCATGGTGGCCCGGGTGCGACGCCGTGGAAAACAGTGGTTGAGGGCTGCAGGTCGCACTCCCGGATACCCAGCTTGTCCATGGAGGACCGGTAGAGCAGGTTGAGGCTGCTCCCACCATCTACCAGCACGCGCGAGAACCGGCAGGTGTGGGTGTCATAGATGATGAGGGGGTCGAGCACCATCGTGTAGCCCCTGGGATTCGGAAGTGAATCCGGCTGGTCGGCCTGGATCTAGGTGATGGGAGTCTCAGACCAGTTGAGACGCAGGGGGACTGGGGGAACGACGGCGTTCACCTCCGCGCTGTGCTGCTTCCGGCTGCGATTATCAGTCGCTCGGCCTCAAAGATGTGGTGGTTCTCGTACTGCTAGGGGTAGCCTCTGTTGCCGCGGTTGTTGCCGGCTGCCCTAGCCGGCGGTGGGGGACCGCCAGGAGGGGTGGAGGAAGGGGAGGTAACCCGGCCTGCTCCTTGATCTGCCTGGTCCAGCTGCACTTGGTGTGCGTAGCCGGCTTGCTGTAGTACTTGCAGGGCCCGTCGAACATTTCCTGGAAAGTGAAGGCATTCCTCTGCCTCTTGTCATTGTGAGACGGCGCGCCCTGCACCGCATTGACTTGCCGCTGGTGGTACCGCAGGCTCTGCTGCTCAACCGGGCGCTTGACCTGGTAGCGGCTGTTGTTGCCGTGTCGTCTGGACGAGCCGGCGTCACCGCTCTGGCCGGTAGGCTTCTCCCTAGCCGGGTCGGTGGGAACCAGACGTCCTTCCGCGTTTACCCGGAGGGGATTCTTCATTTCCGCATCCGTGGTGGCGTACTGGTCGGCGATGCTCATCAGCTCCACCATGGTCTTGGGCTCATCGCACAGCAGCCGGTGGCGCAGCATCGTGCCTTTGCGGCACCCTTCGATGAAGAAACCGATTGCCTGGTTCTCCACCACCCCTTCGCAGGAGTTGCGCAGCTCGGTCAAGCGGGCGAGGTACGCGCGATCCGACTCGCGGTCTCCCTGGACACACAGAGATAGATCTCGGGGCTTGCCTAGGCGCTTGTAGGTGCCGTTGAAGTTCCGGATGAAGACTTTCTCGAAGTCTGGCCAAGCGTTGATGCTGTTGGGTGCGAGGCTGTTGAGCCAAGTTCTTGCCGAGCCGGTCAGGATGAGGGGGATGTACCGGATCGCGACACGCTTGTTGCCGTGAGCGATGCCGACTGCGGTGACGTAGTCGGTCAGCCAGTCTTCCGGCTTCATGCTGCTGTCGTACTTGGGGGTGTCCCGGGGCAGGGAGAACTTGTCGGGAAAGGGCTCTTTCCGGATGCGTGGTACGAAACACACGGGGCCGGTTGCATCTTCCTCCTCGGTGAGGCGAGCTTCCGTTATAAGGTCGATGCGAGCGCGCGCCTCTGGCTCAACCGGATTGGGAGTTCCCACCCGGCCGGTTAGGCGGGACGGTGGATGGGGTGGAGGTGGGTTCTGGCTAGCCGAGGGAGGGTGGCTCATGGCGCCCTGCTAGACGCGAGGCTGGATGCGTCCGGACTGGTGATGCTTGGAGCGCAGGGGTTGCTGGCCCGGAGACGCGGAGCACTCGGTCCGACGAGGTCCGCCCCGACTATTGCCAGTCGGGCGATTCCCCCTGGAGCCGGCTCCAGCCTCGAACGCGACCTGAGCGGCCTCGGCCTGCTCGTCGTCCATGCGCAGCAGGTGCTGCACGCGCTGGAACTGGCGCAGCATCTCGTCCCCCTCCAGGTGAGGTAGGTCCTCCGTGACGGCTCGCGCCGCCCGGACATTCTTGACAGCAGTGTCGTGACAGGCGGGGAAATAAGTGCAGGAAGCGGCTCGAGGTCATGCTCAGCGGGTGCCAGTTCTCCCCACTTGCACGGAACCCAGCCGGCTAGGATCCTCGTTAGCTGGGGTGAGGCCGTGCGCACGATTATACTCGCGGATGTTGCTCTCCATCCGGTACTTGGTGGAGGCCAGGCCTTGGGCCTGTAGGAGTAGACGCTCACGCGCCGCCTCGATCTTGGCTCTTCTACCGGCTATTCCTGATCCGCCCTCAGGTGCAGTTTGCTAAGGGTCCGCTGGTGACCTGCGGTGGCGCCTCCATCTACAGCCGGTCGCAGACCGGCTACCCCAAGTTCAAACTGCATGACATAGTTAAAATGTGGAAGCAGACGTACTTTTATGTATGGAACTTGGGGTCTGAGGACCGGCTGAACCTCCCGGCCTTCCAGGACACTGAGTCCAGCCGGACGCACTGGGAGGAGAAGATCTTCGGCTCGAAGGCTCGAAGGCTCGAAGGTGGAGGGGGTGGAGGTGGGTTCTGGATAGCCGAGGGAGGGTGTCTCATGGCGCCCTGCTAGACGCGAGGCTGGTTGCGGCCGGACTGGTGACGCTTGGAGCGCAGGGGTTGCTGGCCCGGAGACGCGGAGCACTCGGTCCGACGAGGTCCGCCCCGACTATTGCCAGTCGGGCGATTCCCCCTGGAGCCGGCTCCAGCCTCGAATGCGACCTGAGCGGCCTCGGCATGCTCGTCGTCCATGCGCAGCAGGTGCTGCACGCGCTGGAACTGGCGCAGCATCTCGTCCCCCTCCAGGTGAGGTAGGTCCTCCGTGACGGCTCGCGCCGCCCGGACATTCTTGGCCGCGGTGTCGTAGACGGGCGGGGGGAAGTAAGTGCAGGAAGCCGGCTCGAGGTCATGCTCAAAGCGGGTGCCCAGTTCTCCCCCACGGCGCTGCATGGAACCCAGCCGGCTAGGATCCTCGTTAGCTGGGGTGAGGCCGTGCGCACGATTATACTCGCGGATGTTGCTCTCCATCCGGTACTTGGTGGAGGCTAGGCCTTGGGCCTGTAGGAGTAGACGCTCACGTGCCGCCTCGATCTTGGCCATGCCCGCCTTTGGATCGTCCCCGGGGTGCACCGGCTCGCGGAGCTCTTCGATGACCTCGTCCACCGCGCCCTTTTCACGCACCGGGTAGACGGGCCAGCATGGTCGCTGCCACGCTCAAGGGGAGGACGGCGGCTGTTGCTTGAGCCAGCCATCATCAGCTCTATGGCGCCAGGAACAGTGAGTGCGCTGCCGGCTAAGTACAACGTCTCGGCGAAGGAGACAATTTCTCGAGGGAAACTCTCTAGCATGGTGGCGACGTAGACGGGTAGATCGCCAAATAGCAGGATGGAGCCGTCATCAGGAAAGCTGGATCCGGCGAAGCAGCTGGCGTTGTTGATGACGTAGTCGAATTGGCCGAGCGTGAGCACGAGGCCGGAAGCCACGCGCTCGCCTAACAAAGTGCGGGGTCCCGTGCGGAACGTCACTCCGGTCAGCGCCATCTTGGCCCAACGGTGGGCGCCAACTGTCGTCGTTAGGGAAACGGCAAAGCCTAAGCAGGCTAGAAAGAGGTGTGGGAACAAAGTAGGGAAGCATGCGACGGCGTCCGCATGCGGGATTGGATACAAGCGAGTGTAGAGACAAAAGAAGTACCCAGGTTCGGAGCCCTCGATGTGAGGTAAAACTCCTACTCCTGCCGAACTGACTATCTGGATGATCACTAAGGGCTACAATGCTCCTTGAGCTATATCGGGTTTGGGTAGTAGTGAAGAGAGTCCAACCCTTGCTCAGTTGCCCCTGCCTCCCCTTATATAGGCCGAGGAGGCGTGGGAAACGACATGGCCGACTGGCGGGTCCAACAGGCGGGCCCCAGCCGGCTATGTCATCTACAGTGGCCGGCATGGGAGTGTGTACTCACAGTCAAGCCCATGCCGCCACGACCTCTACAGTGGTTGCCGTGCAGGTAATTACGCACAGTGCCACCTACTGTCTACTGTTGCAACCGGCATCGGTAGAAGTCTTCGGTATGGGCCGAGTGTCTGAGTCTCCTTTCTGTTTTGTCCGCTGTCCTGGTCGTACTATGCATTGTGCCCTGCGTCATCTAGTACTTTCCTGTCTTGGGAGGCCGGCTAGAGAGGTCTAGCTGGGTGGCCTTCCGGGGATGGATGGTCGGATCCATCCGTCTACTCTTCTGCCCTTGCTTGTTTCATCCGGCTGATTCCTCTGCCGGTTGGCTCTTGATCTGTCTTGCTCCAGCCGGCTGTCTTGATCCGGATGTCTGGTGCTCTTGTCGATGGTTTTCATCTGGCTGGTTGTTTTGCCAGTCGGGTCTTGGTCTGTTCCTTCTTCTGATCTGTCTTGGAGTTTTTGCGTCTGGCTGCCCTCAGTCGGCTGTCGTGCTTGGTGCTCTGCATCTTGTCCGGTTAGCCTACCTGGGGGCGATACCCCCGACAGGTATCACACATATCAAGCCCTTGGTCGAAAACCCTCTCTTAGGTAGTTCTTAGACTTTAAATCCAAAGGGAGCCTTCTTCCTAATGCCTCCAAATTTTCTCCCAATCCACTCAAATCAAACCTCCAACATCCTACTGACGTTTATCTTGTCTTGTATTTATACTTGTTTGTTGTATAGTTTGATGCTTGTATGCCTAGTATTGATTGTGATGTTGTTTGTTTGCATGCATTCTCGGTAACGGCGATAGTTGCGATTGTGTGACGCCGAGAAGAAGGAGCATCGGGTTTCTCTTATTATTATTGTACTTGGTATTCTGGTTATCTAATGCATCAAGGGACATCTCGCTGGTCACAGGCAAGCCAGCATTCCTGAACTCCTATATTAACCTACTCCTTTCTATCAATTGTTTTATATCTCGTTTACGAATTGCATGATTAAATTGCACAGTTTGTTTTCAAATGAAAGTGCGTGAGTAACTTGGCTCCTCCAAGTTATGGATGAGTGTCCATTAGGACACCTACACTGTTGACATCTACTTTACCCCCTTCAGATCGAGGCTAAGATGATTAGCATCTTCCCTCTTGGAAACCCAAGAATTTTAAATAATAAAACTATTTTGGGTTTTTACCCTACTACAAAGTTTTCAAAATAAAACCCTTGGAAAGAGGCATCGTTTCCGAGTGGAAGTTTTACTAAAAGAAGATATGAGGTGGATGAAGAGAAAGTCAAGCAAGAGAAAGAGAAGGGATGTTCTAAGCCAATGTCCGGAACAATTTGATCCATGCAACCACATTACCCCAGACGCTGGGGCTTAGCTTGTAGTTTATGGTCTTTAGCCGGGGCTGCTCGTACTTGCTAAAGTGGAGAAATCCCCTGAAATCCAGACTGCCATGGGCAAGGTACCGGTGCAACAATTGGGTCTCTCGCGGACGGTATGATTTTTGGCTAGTACGGGAGGAAGTTTTTGTCACAATTGCTACCGGTCAAACTTCGGTTTGGAGGTAGGGGTCAGTACGGGAGGAAGGACTAGGGTCGTCGTACCCCATACTCATACCGGAGAGAACAACCCAAAAAGAAAAGCCGCTGTTGCTAGGGATGGACAAATGAAAAGTCTAGGTTTGGTTATCCGAACCCCTGTCTACCATGTGTACAGGGCCGTGGTTTTATCCCGGCGGATGTATTGATTCTTGTGGGTAAAGTGCACAAACTCTGCAGAGTCTAATCTATTCGAATAGCCGTGTCCATGTTCAAGGATGGTTGGAATGGCAAGTGCTAGGAGGACCCTTCGGATAAGTTGAGATGAAATAAAGGATGTGACTTGGTCACGAGGAAAGATAAGAATAAGTCTGGTTTTGACCAGTGATGGTCGAAGACGTTTAAAAAGGGTTTTACAACAAAACTGTTTTAAATATTTTTAACAAGGATGTGGAGATGTCCAGATTTTCTAAAAGGAGGCATATTTTTCCAAAGACTCTTTTTCAACAAAGATATAGAGATGTCAATGTTAGGCCTTTCAAAATGCAACTATAGTGCAGAGCTATCTCGCCACAGCTAAATATGCATTTCCTTATTACCTCGTCTCGGTGGTTTTCGAGTAAATTCAAAGTACTCACTGACATTTTCCCTGGCTATTTACTTGGCCAGACTTTTCAGAAGCAAGAGAAACGATGGAGCTACTGACATCTATGCAAGCTAGGCCATCTTCCCAATCAATCGCCTGTAGGTTAAGGCATGACATGGGCTCTGTGCTAGAAGACTTTCGCTATTTGTGTTGTAAACGCCATATTGGCCATATTGTAAGTACTTGTATTCATTAAATTCTTGGATGAGGTAATGATACTTGTCGGTTATGCTCACGGATCACTGATCATGGGAACGTGAACTACAGGCGTAACGGGTATTCTCGGACCGTAAATCCGGGGTGCCACATACTTGGTATCCGAGCCATCCTGACTGTAGGAGACCTTAGTTAGCATGGACTTTAGACAGGACAACCCCTATTTATGAAAACATCATCTTCAAAAACTATTTTCCCAAAAGCTTTTCGAAAGATTTCTTATCTCGCCTTCTGTGACTTAAACGATTTAAAAATTTGAATTACTCTCTATCTCGTCTACTTCAAATGTCCCATTTTCAAAAACAAAGCCCGACTCGGAGAATATGAAGATAGATATCCCAAAATAAAGAGACACCAAGGCAAGCAAAACAAATGAGCTACCAACGACGCAAGACACTACAAGATCGCCCCACCAACGGAGTCCTTCATCGCCCCCAAATCGATCAAGTACGGCATTGACGACGACAAAATGGCAAGACAGAAGTCAAGACCCCCGTAACGTCCGTACTTAGGATTAGCATCCCTAAAATAGGATTCCCCTTATGTCGTGTAGTCACCCCTTAGTACCTATGGTACGCCTTGTTTGTTTGTCATGTGCTTGTATGATGCTTGGCTTGTGTTGTGTGTCTGCCTCAAATCACTCAATCCCATTTGTATGACCACTTTATTGGTGTATCCCGACGCTAACCTTCACAACCCCATAGCTAAAAACCTCTCCTCGGCAGGATAGCCACATAAAGAAATCCCCGACAACTCCTACTCATTGCCTTAATTCTACTTGCCCCAAAGGAACAACAACCCAAATAAACCCTCCGCCGAACCAACGGGAAGCCTTCGCCATAACACAAATGCCCCAAGAAGCTGGATGATAAGGATGCCGAAGACAACAAGTCTACTCCGTCATCGGCCCAAAGCAACCCAAAGTGTTCAACTGAAGACAACCCCTCTGAAGATAAATTTCCCCCACTCTGACTAAGGAACAAGAAGAAACATCGCTAACCGCTAAATCTACCCCGAGTTAACCCTTACGACCTCGTTAGGTAATCACCTTAGCAAGGTAGTCGCAATAAGGTGTCACTCGAAGACCTCAACTCAGGTGTCATGCCTTTGCTCCAAGACGAAGGATCTACCCCAACCCCGATAACCTCAAGTAAAGCTCTAAGGTGGAAAGATTGCGTCTTTCCACTCGACTCCTGAAAGACCACCTACGAGAAGACGATCCAGGAGATCTCCAATACAAGAACCTACCTCAAGCGCCACCTCGAGAGTCATCAGAGGAACAGAAAACAGACATCATCAACAATCTTCAAAAGACTGCTCGATCCTCCCAACAACCAAGACGTTCATAATTAAGAAGACAAGACATCCCGACGTCGTAGATACTACTCCCCAAGGATTAGAAAGAAACCCAAGACATCAAGTTTCTCTAAAGACGTCACGAAGCCCCTTCTCTGCTTTTGCTACTAACGACCCACTGAAAAAGACCTCCAAGTCTGCAAACCCCAAGACAGAGAATGAAGAATTGTCCCCTTCACAAGTATCAACCCCTCTTCAAGTACCACCCCCAGAAGATCCACTTGTCAAAGCAAACACAGAGAAGGAATGTTCCTCACTGCTGAAGAGCTGAATGTCCCTCATACCCCCGAGGAAATGTAGTAACCAAAGTTGGTACCCAACCCAGGGACGGCTACAAGAGTCAAGGAACACTCTCGACATAGCCCTTCGTACCCTACCAACTCAGTCTTCCTACCAATAGAAAGAGATGGATTGTCTCAAAACCTGTTCAGTAAGGCGTCAAGTACCCTCTCCATTGGCCAGAAATCTGCTGACTTTTGGAGGACCCATGTTGGATGATATGCAAGAATGATGCCGTTCTTTGCGTGTTTTACCCACGACGTTGCATCAAACCGAACCCAAAATGACCTCCCCTTTCTAAAGGACTACGTTCCTAGATCGCCGAACCCCAACGACATCCTCCAACCCATCGGACCCCTAACTAGCTCAGAACTAACTACCCGGAAGCTAGTAGACGCCTTCTCAAGTAGACCTCCTAACTCAAGAAGTGGTATCGACGCCTCTCTCATGAAGCGGATTATACAAGGTCAACAGAAGATAACCACCTCCGGACGAAAGGTGCAGCACCATTCCCCCTGCCTCAGCCTACGACTCCAATCAAGAAAGTTGGCGACGCCACCAAAAACCCCTAGTGTCGCTCTAAGGGGAAATACTATGTCTTTCCTGACCAAACAACCGATAGAACCCTGGAGTCGAACACTAGTTATCGTTAAGTGATGACCACCCCTGCAAAATCCGAATCATCGACCCTGCCAAAAGGACGAGAATTGGCACTTTAGGAAAGTACTCCATCGCAGAGTCGACAGCCCAGCCAACACACCCACAGTTTCAAGACCAAGAAGACAGAGAAGCTGATTTCAGCGATAAAAGTTTAAAGAAGGCTCAACTCGTTGTCTCGCCACAAGAAGAAAGGACCCTATCGACACTAACCTACCTAGAATCGTCCTAAGAGGAAAATACTTCGTCTTTTCCACCCGTTTAATCCAAACCACCCAATCCAAAGCCCCTTAGCTCTGACCCTTAACTGACCACGCTTGTTTGCTAGAAAACCTGTTCACATCTAATAATTCCACCGCTGAAATTGTCAAGAGCATGTTATCACCCCACCCTACTCCTCCCTAATCTCGGGACGAGATTATTTTAAGGGGGAAAGGTCTGTAACATCCCAATTTAAGCAACCCTGATTTGCTGTCCAAAAGGCAAACATTAGGGGGAACAAAAACTTTTTCTTGATAAGTGTTGCCTTGTTTGCATACTTGTTTACTTTTGTTCATGCAAATGAGTGTGCATTTGGTGATATACTCCTTACATCAACCATAGTTAACAAAAGCTATTTAACAAAAGATATGTCTTGGCTCATCTTTCATATTCTCAAATGTTCTGGCATTTCAAAGCCTGAGCCAAGATGACTTTGACACAACAAAAGGTTTTGCTAGTTATATTAATAAAACTATGGAGACCTATATACCATATCCTTCTGTTTTCAGGATAGAACATTCAACTACTCTTATCTCTAGCTTTCCAAAACCCTTTTTCCCTAAAACCTCTCGATTCCAATCTTGGTAGAAATACCAAGATATACTCCTCTTACTTCAAAACAGAACCAGTTCAAAATACCCATCCCTACCTCAAGCTAGGCTTGATGGTAACCCTAGTAGTAATTGGATAAGTTTGATAAGATGAATTTCCTTGATCTGTTGATTGCCTTGTTTGCTTAGGAACTAGAGTCAGCTAATCTAGTAGCTCATCCCTTAAGACCCAATCTATGTTTGTGTTCATCAATCTCAAACCCAGCAACCAAATCTGGATCTACCCTAAGCCACTAAAGTGGCCATCCCATCTCCTAATCAGATCAATCCACGGATAACCCCTTTTGATAGTTTCTTACTTAGTGAAGACCCAATCTAAGCATGGATCATATCTAATTATTTATCACCTCTACCTCCTCCCTTTTTATCATGAGATTGGAACCTAGCCTCCACTCAAAATCATCTACACTTGTACTCTAGTCTAAAACCCTAAATCTGCCAAAATGGCCAAGTCTGGATTTCTTATCTAGATTCAATCTTTGGAGCTATACCTTCTCCAACCTATGTGCATTCTTGAGAATGTACCTGAACCCTATTGTAGTACACCATTAGTAATACCAAAGCCCACTCTTACCCTTGGATAAACCAATCTGGATCCTACCCATCCATGATGGTTTTCTAGTCAAGATAATAATCTTTTCTACAAATCTTACCTCTTGCCTACTTTGGCAGGAGATCACATCTACATGTTATCTCCCCTTGACCAGCTGCATGATTATGACCTACTAATCATGGCCTATCAATCACCACTTCCCTTTTTTACATTGGAGCTTTGTGCTTCTTAAACCTCCGTGGTTTATGAGGCATCATGACAACTCTGTTATGGCAGCCTTATTTTCAACAAAGTTTGCCATCACTCCTAAACCATCTCAAATCCAACCAAGCTCAACTCTTGCTTCCATGATCATCTATATAAACTTGCCTATCCATCCATCTACCCCTTGTATCAAGGTGAGCTATGAGCTCACTAATCCAACCATGTTTTGGTGACATGAAAATAACAAAACCCTAGATTCGCAAAAATATAGTTTCTTTCCATTTCACCAAAAATCCTTCAAAACCCAAGGTGGCATTGATGTATGAATCAAGTTTACATCATCTACTTTGGACATAATATTTTTCCAACTAATTTCCATAATTATTTGGAGCCTAAAACTATTTAAATTCTTTTTCTGGAAAAATCCTCCAAACCTTGTCCTTAAAGACAAGTTTGTTTTTCTCCAAATCACTTTGTCAAATTAATGCACATTTGAGTTCTCTTCCTCATACCCTATCTTCCAAACTCAAAAATAAATATTATTGAGATTCCTTATTATTTCTTTTTGCCCTTTTTCTTAAATGGCAGAAACAAGAAATAATTCATTAAAATATTTTTACTTCCAAATAAATTCCAAAAAAAAATCTCCATTGTGTAATATGATACTTAGGACTATATCACATAAAAATCAAACCTTGGTCAATGTAAAAATATCCAATAAGCTTCTAGAAACTACTTCTGGACTATTTGAATATTTGAGTTTAAGTGCACCATTAATCACTAGAAAAATCCCAAATAATTCTTAGGGTCATGCAATGACCCTATACACACACCAGTACCTTTTTCTCACCTTGCCTAATGCAACTTTTTAAAGTTCCTTCACAAGCTACCATTTGATCAAGTTTGAAAAATAAATCTAACCTTGATTCAAACCAACTCAAATTCCCGTACAATCTTCCCAAGCACTCCTCCACATCACCATCACCCACCTGGTCGTGTTACACTGTAGCATAGTACTATTCACTTTGTCCCATGTGTTTGTTGAGAGAGAGAGATGCCCATCTTGGAAGATATCTTGCAAAACAGCTCCCCCCTCTCTCCCTGGTCGAATCCCTGGCCCCACACACTCCCTAGAACCACCTTTGTCAACCAATGGCTAGGCCATGGGCATGCCCTAGCCTCCCCATGGACTTATACCACCATACACCCTCTCTTTTTGGTTTATAAGCCAAAAGTCCAGCACAACTCCCCCTCCCTGCCTGATTTGCTCCCTTCCACTCCAACTTACCTCCCCAAAGCACCCTCTCCCTAGCTCTGTACTGGCCAGGAGAAGAGAAGAAAGGCCCCCTCGGCCATCCATAAGTTATGATCATTGAGCTCCTTCCTCCACTCCCCTTCCCCTGCATGTCACTGTAATGAGACCCCCTTGACCTCCCCTATCTAATCCTATTATTTTCGGGCCCAGGATTACCTCCAGGTGAGCTCCCAACTGAGCACCGGCGAGGCCACCTCGGTCACCTGCGCGCGAGCTCCCTCCCGACGTAGAACCCAGCCGTGCAGCCCCTCATTGAGCTCGGCATGGAACACCACGTCGCCCTTCCTCCTCCACGTCGCCTCGCCGCCCTCTGGTAAGCGCCGCCGCCGCCCTCTGACCCCGCCTAGGGTTTCTGCCCCAGCGCTCTCGCCGCGAGGAGGAAGACGGCTGGGAGCCATCGATCTCGATCTAATCGAGCGGCTCATGTTGTCCCGTACCCCTTCGGCCGCCGTGGTGGCTGACAGGAGGGCCCCACCCCGCGGGATTTTGAATTCCACCCCTCCCGCGTAGCGTCTCGCCCGCTGGGCCGCAATCCACTCGCCCGGCCCACTGCGCCACAAATCTGGCTCGAGATTGATGCCCCTTTTATTCAATTGCCCAGATCTAGAAAAATTGATCGTTTGGTTTAAATCTTTTTGAAAATGGAAAACAACCCGAAATAGCTAGATCTAAATTTTTACATGTCCCTGTGTGTTTCTAAAAACATGCAGAGGAGGTCTTATGCCCAAAATATTTACCATCCTTTCTAGGTAAAATAAATGCAAGAAGTACTTGTTTCCACTAACAAATGATTTCATAAAGTTTGGTATTTCCAAATGGCATGAACCAAATTGGATCTGAAGTACTTTAACCATATATGTCATGTCCCACTGGCCCCACATAAAATGGCTTCCCAGTTTCCCTTTAGCAAAAATAACAAAACCAGGCATTTTGTGTCTTTAGAAAATTCTCTAGGTCAAACAAAATGGGGTGTTGACCTAACTTCAACTCTCCTTAGACATACCTATCTATACCCATCAAACCCCAGGAGCCCAGTATTTATTGAGACATTCCTGATTTATGGTGATTTAAACACTTTTGTGTATTGTTTAAAACCCAATAAATCCACCACCTTAGTTCTGCATATCCAAAATTGGTGAATCCAATTTCTACAGAGATTTAATCACAATACCTAACTTGTATCCTTGGAATCAACTCAAAATAACCTATAGATTTAATCTGGTGAAAAAGACAAAAACTATTTAGTAGTACTTTTGGGATTTTTCTGAGGGCATTCTGGTAATTGTTTTGAGGTGAATCCAACTCTCAGTGAATGCTTCCATCAAATAATATCTAATCACACAAGGAAATAATTTTTGGAACTCCAGAACTATTCTGGTGAATTATTTTCTAAATCTAGAGTTTTATTCACTATAAAAATCACTAGAAATCAATGGTATTTGATAAAATAGTGAAACCACTTTTGTTGGCTTCATTTTATCAATACCTATCTGAGGGAATCAGGTTTGCACATTGATCTCATACAGAACTAGCCCTTGCTCAAAAACCCCTTATCTAGGCAGTTTCGGACCTTAAATCTTAAATAGAAAATCCACAAATGCAATCAAGGCCATTCCTTTGTATCCAAAGCAAAATCTCCAACCCTTACTGATCTATAAACTTTCTTTATAAATTTCTTGCTGTATTTATTGGTACTTGTATGTCTTGTATTTATTGTGGTGTTGTATGTTTGCATGTATGCTCGATAACGGCGATAGTTGCGAATTGTGAGACGCCAAGAAGAAGGAAGCATCGGGTTTTCCATTATTGTTATTATTGGTTTCATGTTACCCTAAATAAGTCATGGGACATCTCGCTGGTCATAGTCAAGCCACCTTCTTGCTCATAAGCCATTGCCCTACTGTTTTTACTATGCATGTTTTATCTTCTATATTATATAAAGTCCATTGTTCTTCTGTGAAATGTTTTACACCTGGTAGTGGTTTCGCTCCTCCAAGTCATTACATGTTTGCACTACTAGTGCAATACTTTTGAAGACACCTATTTTCCGCTAGTATGATAGGTCGTGTATAGCACCATGCCCCTTTGGAAACCCTGTTTTAGCCGAAGCAAAACTATAGGATGGGAAGACCCCGGAAAAGTTTACGAAAATATTTTATGAGAAAACCTTGGTGAGGCTCGGTGTACCAAGTGAGGTTGAAAATCAAAAAGGTTTTGGTTTTAACAAAAGGGATTGGACGGAAGATGGATGAAAAATGTTTATGAAAACGCACCCGGTTCTTTGCAGTTTTGTTAGAATAATTAACCCATGTAACCACATTAGTCTGGAATGTGTAACATCCCAAAAATATAAAACAAGGATCATCAAACTCTAATCACTAAAATTAGGGTTAACAAAAACTTTGATTAATTAAAATCATATGAATGCATGTGTGAATGAAATGATTTGACAATTGCATGAATGATCTTGTGTGATTAACGTAAATGGCAAGAAATGGTTTAAAGACAAATATAACATCATCTTGAACATTTCCAAACAGAAACAAATAAAGAGAAAATGAAAAACAAAGCAAATAAAGTAAATGGTCATTTTTGCCAATCTTGCTCACTAGGTCACTTTGAGTGTTTCTAGTCCAAGATTTCAAACAGAAACTTTCCCACTTCTTTTCACCCCTTGCTAGAACAAGTAAAAGTAAATCAAGGCCCACCTTTCAAACTTGCAGAAACATTTGGCAACCCCATTCAAATCACAATTCAAAATTGAATGTTATTCATATGTGAAGATCATCCATTTTCAAAACCCAACCAAACCAATGCCCCTTGACTAATCCAACTAACCAGACACTCCCTAGCATGTGCCTAGCAAATCCACAAAGTTTGAATTCAAAATTCAAATTTAAAGTTCTTGCGGCCATTTCATCGAACACCTTGCAGATTCAAATCAAACAAACAACAAACACTATAGTGTGCAGTAAAATTGGCCTAACTTGTTCCCTCTCTGGTTGCAACTAGACCTTAGTAGATCATCTAGCCCCTTTTAACTATCTTTAGCACCACTGTAAGCAAGCCTAGCCATCAATGGTGAGCACGCCAAGAGCAAACTTGCCACCCCATTGTCGCTAGCGAGCTAGCAGCCGCACTAGCCTCGCCAACCTTGTCTGGAACATGCAGCACCATCCACCGCCAATCTCTGTCCCAGCCCCGAGCAATGCCAGCCCATGGACCACAAGCCACGCCCATGCCAAACCTCTCTGCGACCATGCCGAGAGCGCGCCAGCGCGCCACGCTCGAGCAACACCCACAGACCGCACGCCGTCCTCGCCGCTTGCAGAGATGATCGCCAGCACCCCAGCACCCCAGCACCCCGCCAGACATGCCCGTTCGCCGCCGCACAAACCACGCGCGCTGTGCACCATCAAAACCTCCGTCGGACCCGCCCAGAGAGTCGAAGCATTTCGACCGATCAGCACCGCCCCACGCCTCACCACTGCACTGTTGAGCTTCGCCAGGGAGCATAGCACCGCCCCCTACCGTCGCCCATGCCGATAGCTGCCTGTGTCGTCGACCACGACGAGCCCAGCCCGCGCTTGTTGGTCCCCTCTCGCCACTATAAATAGATGCCTCCACCTCTTGTTTTTGCCACACCAGTACACTCCCCTCTCACCCAGAACCACCCCACCTCAATCCCGGAGCAAGGCGAGCAGCGCATCATCGGAATTTGGCCAGAGCCTACCGCTGCTGGAGAAGAAGGGAGCCCTCGATTGGAGCCGCCCCAGGAGGAGCTATCGGTACCAGGAGAACCGTCATCATCGACTTTATCGTTTGCCCCTGTCGCCGACCCTCGCCTGAGCCCCGGTGAGCCTCCCACGACCCCCACCTTCCGCGTTAGGGTTCTGTCTCGCTGGCGCTGCCTGACGTGGACGATGAACCGTAGCCGTCCGATTAGAATTAGATCGTGCGGCCTAGATCACCTCGTACCGCTTCGCCCCTCCCCGTCTCACTGAAGCGTGGGGATAGTCACTTAACCAGCCCGGGTACGCGCTGTGTGTAATGGGCCGGCCCAGTAAAACATCCCGCGCGACCCAACAATTAAAATTAAGCTTTATTCATTTAATTTCAAACACAGTTATGTACCTATATTCAAAAATCAACCTAGCTCGATTCATTGCACCAAAATGTATGAAACCAATTTTTTTAGAAAGGTACTGAAGTGCTTAATCCAAGACCGTTGGATTCAAATCATTTGGATCTGTGGATCAACCATGGTAAAAATAACAAGGCAGAAGCTTTTCTGCATTCAAACATTTTTCAAAATTCAACCATAAAAGCTTTTGAGTTGATTCCAACTCTCAAAAATCACATTTGATCATACCTTTCAGAATATATAAAAACATATGGGTTTACTTACAGAAATAATGTTCAAGTAATAAAAGAATGCCACATAGGCATTTCTAGTCACTTTATTTAATTAAAATAAAAAGGTTAAACCTTATTAAATTATGACACCACTTTAAATCACATTCCCATGTACTGAAATATGTGGTGATGACATGTGTCAACATGATCCCATGTTTGAGTTGGAGAATATTAAATCTTAAGTAGTTTTTCAATGAGTAGAAATTACTTTTCTCAAATTAAAATAAATAAGACAAATGCCTTAATCCTTGTGATGCTAGTGATGATGCTAGATCATCTATAGTGCATATTTGTGTGATGATTGAAAATAGTTAAGTATTGTTTGGTGATTATGTACCTCATATTTATTTATAGACGCTAGTACCGACCAAGGATACGAGGAGGAAGGAGGATACTACGAGGAAGAAGTCGAGGAGAACTTCAACCACTGCTCTGCACAAGGCAAGCCTGATACTACTAGTTGATTTAGCAAGCTAACACTTGAAAGATACCCTACTTATGCAATCCTTACTACCCAAGTTGACCTATGCAAGCAAATACTTGCTTATTACTATGCCAACCATATGCCTTAAGCATATGTGATCATACCCACTTGATAACCCAATCCTAGTTTTACTTGCAAGCTTTATACTTCATTTTCTTTATCAAAGCTTTCTCTTAGAGTTTACATGGTGACTTGTAGATTCTAGAAAGATAACTAAAGGTAGCATAAAGAACATAAAATTTGGCCTAAGCTAGATAATCTTGATGTCATCCTAAGGCATGAGATTGAACTTAGCAAATCCCCACTTGTGTACCACTCCTCATTAGTATTTACCACCACTTGTAGATGCTAGTGCTAAGTATAAAACTTGATCAACCTTAGAATGAGGAGTCATTCTACTGAAATGTTTTGGCCCGTGTTTCTGAACAACGGATGATTTTGATGATGAAAATGTTGAGGCATGAGCCTTATCCCTTTACAAAACTGATGGTTGTCTGGATGCGATACCATTCCAATTTTATCGTACAACCACAATACCCGACAATTGGGTAGGGCTTGATTGGAAATTTATATACCTTAGTATGGGTTCCCTCGTGGCCAAGGTCTGAGCTGAGGCTACCTTGTGAAGATTATCCACCTGTGCAATACCCAAGATGACAGTTGGTCCTGGTTGGGAGGCCAAACTCACAGGAGAGGTGCCTATACTAGGGCATGTAATTGAAAGGTTAGGATTGATTATCCGCATACTGAGTATGGTGAATTCAGGATTGTTCCTGATTGATGGATCGAATGTTGTGGTGAAAGTGTATAATCTCTGCAGAGTGTCAAACTATTCGAATAGTCGGGTCTGCGGTTATGTATAGTTGGAGTGGCCATACTGTTCCCCCGTCAGATGTTTTCAAAATGACTTATGAAATGAATTGTGACTTTGACTTGACTACAACAGAGTTGTGATATGAAATTCAAGTTCCCACTTAGGTGTTATACAACTTTCAACTAAATTTATTGCTTCTGAACTCAGTTAAGGTAAATCTGGCTTTTTGTAAAACAACCCTAGAGCTTAGTATATCCTATTCAAAACCACTTCACTTGTTAGTATTAGTTTGCGAGTACTTAAAGAGTATTCATGGATTTGTCCCTGGCTATTCCCGTGGCCATACTATGAAGAAGAATACCAGGATGACGGACCGCAGGAAGGTTACGACAACTAGGATACTCTCCCATCGTCAGCATTGCCTGTGACCCCGAAGATGGAGCTTCGCCTATGCTATCATTACTATTACGTTATTCCGCTGCTTGAATTGTATTAAGAACTGGATCATGAGATCCTTATTTGTGTAAGACCTTATGTATGGTTTGTAATGATGTACTATGATATCCAAATCTGTTATGTCTCACAAAAATGGTAATCCTGGGATTGCGATGTATGGCATAACAGGCATCTGGGATTAACAATCCGGGTGTTGACAGAATGGGACGGGGCTGGGCTGGAAGTTTGTCTAATCCGGTATAGATGCCTCAAACTACTACGGGGGAGAACAAATCCCCGGAGGCTGGGCCTTCACCTGTAAAGGCCCATGTAAAACATCGGTCTGGATAAGGTACATACTATCTAAGGACGGCCATACAATACTATGAGCCCCTCATTGAACACGCACACGTACCCGACTAGTTGCAAAACGCGCTCCGGTTGGCTTGTGACTATATAGGGCATCCCGGTCTTCAGGGAATTAACCTCATAGGGTAAGCACTTGTATCGGAGAGGGCATCCGGAAGGTCTTGACTGGTTATTCGACCCATGATAGGTGTAGATCAGGGACGGGTAATCGGATGGTGTGGGTGAAGTGTACAACCTCTATAGAGCGTAAATCTATTTGAATAGCCGTGTCCACGGTCATGGACGGTTGGGAAGGTTGCTATAGAGAGATGCGGGTTTTGTTTTTAAAAAGGACTTCGGCAAAGCAATGGCTTGAAAAAGGTTTTGACCATGGGATGGTCGGGGAAAGGAGGAAGGAGTTTGGTCATGAGATGACCGGAAAGAAAAACAAATGCGTGACCCAAATCCTAGTGTTCTCTTAAAACTTTTCAAAAAGGTTTCCAAAATGTTTTACAAAAATTTTTCAACAAAGATATAGAGATATGCTATATCTACAAGAGAAACTAATTTACAAAATAATCTCTTATGGAGCCATCCTACCACAGCCATATTGCATATCCGTTATTATTGTTATCTTAAGGTGGTTTGTGAGTATATTCAAAGTACTCACCGGCATTGTTCCTGGCTATTTACTTGGCCAGACTTTTCAGAAGCAAGAGAAAAGATGGAGTTGTTGATGGCAATGCGAGCTAGGCCGTCTTCCCAGTCAGTCGCATGTAGGTTAAGTCATGACATGGGCTCTGCGCAAGAAGACTTCCGCTATTTGTGTTGTAAACGCCATATTTGCCATATTGTAAGGACTTGTATTCATTAAATTCTTGGATGAGGTAATGATACTTGTTGGTTATGCTCACGGCTCACTGATCATGGGAACATGAATTGCAGGCATAACGGGTAATCTCGAACCGTAAATCCGGGGTGGCACAATATTTTTCTAGTGCCAAAAAATTATATGTTTAAATTCAAATGTTAGTGTTTATGGTCAGAGGGTTCAATCTACAACCATTTGCAAAAAGATTCACTCAAAAATAATTTTCACAACAATTTTTATACTCAGAATACTCCACAAATGGCTCTGCCTAAAAAACAGTTTTTACAAAAGCTATTGAACAAAAGGAGGTCACAGTAGTGTAGTTCACATTTTTTTGAATCCATAGACACCAAATTTGCATTTTTCTGAATTTTGGATAAAAAGTTATTGAATTTCTAAGTTTAATCATCAAATAATCAAAATCTGGATTTTAAACAGAAAACCTAGCCACGTGGCTTGTTCTTATTGGCTGGTACCGCTTCGGCTGGATCAGCATCGCGGGCCGTTGGATCTAAGTGAATCTGAGCGGCCCAGATGGACTCATACCTCTATGTTAAGTGATTTAATCTGGGCCCTAGGATACGCATCTCATGGACCACAGCAATTTGGCCACGAACTGGCTGCAATGCTCTCTGGCGTAGCCTATGACTGGCACCCGGCGGTGCTAGGGGTAAGGGAGCGGTGGTTACCGAGGTCACAAGGGAAAGGGGGTTGTTGTAGTAAACGTGTTTGACGAAGGGGCGCATGGGTTCGTCCTGGAATTGCTCGCCGGAGTTGCGTCCACCGTCGGTCGCTCGCAAACAAAGACAAAGTCGAGCCTACAGGGCATATTAAATCAAACGGAGGGAGTCAGTAGATTCGTATGAGGATGGCGAGCGATATAGTACAAAGGCAGAGGGCAAGGGGTGGTCGGAGTTCACCGAAATCATCGCTGGTGCTTGTTGGTGGCCGCGGCGATGCAAGCAAAAATTGACCAGCCTAGGGGCTCCCTGGATGCGGGGTTTGATGGGAAAAGGAGAGGGGGCAGAGGGGATTAAGAGGGCGGGGTTGGGGAGGGAATTACTACGAGAATCAAACGCAGTTTACTCGAATCAATTCGAGCAAAAACGGTAGGGAGGGGGAAGCGGGCTTGGTCGCTGGGTTGAAGACGATGACGAGGCAGTGGGGCATGTTCGTCAGTGAGAGGGTGCAGGGAGGGGTAAGTGAGAAAATAAACATGCGGTCAGAGGGGGAGCGCCGAGTGGGCTGGAATGGGCCAGGGTTGCTGGTCCAAAAGGGTTTGGCTGCCAGATTAGTTTTTTTCTTCTTTTTCTTTTTCTGTTTGTATTTTCTGTTTTTTTTCAAATCATTTGATTCAACCTCCAAATTGATTCAAATTTGTATCAAACATTTTTAGAAAGATTTTATTTAAAATATAAGTTGGTTATTTAGTCCATTTAGAGGATTTCAAATATTTTTATATTTTATTTATTCATTCTAAAAATTGAGTGTGGCACATTGGCATTATTTAATAAAATTTGAATATGGTACTTCAGCACATATGATTTTATTAAACAAACATTTATCCTTTTATATTATTTAAATATACTTTTCTTCCATTTACTTATGGATTTTAGCCAAGGCTTAAATTGTCTTGGCAATATGTCTTATTTATTTTCTTCTTGACTTATATAAATCATAAGTTTTGATTTATAGTTCCAAAAATGGTGATTCCAATTTTTATGATTCTATTTAATAATTATTTATCTATATATATCCTTTAGAATTATTTTGTTCACAATTAAGTATTGATTTTAGCTATGAGCTTTATTAGCCTTGGAATACTTTCTTTTATCTTTTATAAATCATAAGTTTTTATCCATGGATCCAAATAGAGTGAAAACAATTCCCATGGTTTTGTAATATTGTTGTTTATCATTATTGATTATTTAGGAATGATTTTGCTATATTTTTATATGGAACATAGCCATTGTCTTGGAGTGAACTTGATGATCATTTCTCTTATTAGGGATTAGGTTTTTGGTTTATTTTTTTCCAAGTGCTCAATATCAAAATACATTCCATGCATGAATGCATTTGATCTGTTTGAAAATTTTGTTTGTTACTTTCTCATTCAAATTTTTGTTCAAGTAAGGTTTTGATGTTTCCATTTAGAAAAAAGTTTCTTTTCGCCCTAAATTTTATCATTTAATTCTTTTGTTTGTTTTTTCACATTTCAAAATTTGGAAAATTTTGGGATGTGACAAACTACCACCCTTAAAAGGAATCTCGTCCTGAGTTTTGGGAAGGCTAGAAACAACAGGTTAGTTTCAGGACAACTAGGGTACTACCACCCTTAAAAGTATTTAACTAGATTACATCTTGGCTTACTTGATGTCTCGATGTAATTTCTCTGGACAGTTGTTTGCATAGTGTCCCTTATTACCACATTTGAAACAAGTGACCAAGTTGAGGTTCTTTACAGGTTTGCTTGTCTTGTTATTCTCCTTGTGTAGACAATCGGACGCATAATGGCCTAACTCTTTGCAATTGTAGCACATCACCTGGCTAATATCCTTCTTTATCCTTTATATCACTATCTCTTGTTTGTTTCCCTGGCCCTTCTCCATTTCGGGGCACTCATTAGCATAGTGTCCCATCTCCTTGCAATTGAAACATTGAATCTGGCTAATGTCTTTATTCCCGGGGTTGGGGCGATTCTTCTTGTTCTTGGGTTTCTCCAAAGTTGGGAGGTCTCTTAGTTCATGTTCTTCATATTACAAATTCAGTAAATATTTCTCGGTTCTTAGAACGGTTCCTAGGATAATGTCCACGTTTCCTCTTTTGTTCAACAAAGTTGGTTACATTGTATGGAGGTGCATCCTGAGATTTGACTTTGTCTTCATCATTCTTGGTGGAAGTTGTACCTTCATGGGTGTTTCCAAAGACTTGATGTATTCCATCCTTAGCTTGATGTTTCATCTGTTGAACTATAGTATAGATGTGGCATTGGATAAGGACATGATCAGTTCCTTCACATAGGAAACGGGTAACTTGATATGTGGGGCATTGTCTAGCTGGATGGTTCCCATCAAAATTAGGGCACTGGTCAATATTCTCTTTATAAGTATGTCCTATGTCTCCACAAATTTTGTAGGCTTGTGTCCTTTCCATAATATCATCCTTGAAATCATTGTTGTCACAATCCCTTTGGGAAGGGTTGTTTCTCATGTTGATCATCTGATTGGTCATCCTTTGCAACAACTGGGATTGGGATCCCAAGAACCTTAGCATGGCTGAGTCTAACTCAGTGTTGTTGTGGTTGTTGGCTAAAAACTAGGTTTTCACTTGATTCAACTTAGTTTGGATTGCTAGCAGTTTTACTGTCATGTGCATTTAGAGGTTGTTGTGGTCACCATCATTGATGTTGGAGTTGTGGTCTCTTGGAGAAGTCATCTGCTTGGGTTGGGTTGGAATTTAGAACAGTCAAAAGATTTCTAGGGAAATAATTTTACTCATACACAACAAATCACACAAAGCAATATACAAGCAATAACAATCATGCATTCCACTCAAACAACAAGGTTCAAGCATATCTTAGGCAAACAAAATATTATTGACATACCACATAGGTTGGTATGATCAATAAATGATCGGCAAATCGATCTAAACGAAACACTAGTATGGTGGTTCAACTATAGGGTTCCACTTCCACAGAAACAAAAACTAAGATAACCTAGTAAAACCATAATAGATAAGTTCTCATCCTATGGTCTTTCCTAGTTTATCTCATATTTTCCTTCTATGACTTCTTCACTTGAATTCTTTTGATGATGGAGGTAGGTAGATCTAGCATGTTGACATAGTCGAGAAGTCCAATTCCAAGCAGGTGGTATTGAAGTCCTTAGTGATGTCTAAGATGAAGTCCTTTTGATGTTGATGTCCTTTTAGTGAAACTGAAGTTGAAGTCCTTTGAGATATTTAAGCTAAAGTCCTTGATGATGTTGAAGTTGAAGTCCTTAGCCATCAAGTAGGAAAGGGAGAGATGTACAAACAAAACAGAATACTGAGGAAAGAGTTTACAAGATTGTCTTTAAATAAGTTAGAATAAATAAAACTCCTATTTCAAAGGGGTTGTCCAAATCCTAGGGTTACAATCCTACAGGCAACACAATACTCTGATACCATCTGTAGAGGCTTGAACCCAATAAGATACAAGTCCTTGTGTTAATAGTGCTAGTCCCTAGATCGAATAGCTAGCACCCACAGTTTAAGACGTAATATCAAGAAACAAAGGTCATATTACATCGCATATCCAGGAATAAATATAGTTCAACTTACATAGGTCATATGGCTATCTTATTACAGAGCAGCAGATATAACTATAAAGCATGGAGTCCTTCATCTTCATGTGCCACAGGCAAACATGTTGGTTGCTGACTTGTAATCCCTACTCAACAAACTTCACTATCAACAAGTAATCCTGCAACATGATAAGTTACAGCCACAAGGTTCAATACATTTGAATTGTATTGGCAAGTGATACAATATTGATATAGAGAACCTAACATCTATATGAATATAAGGCTGAGTGGAGTTTTGGCTGGCCTTTGCATAAAGTAACTTCTCCCTATTCTTTGTAAAATAGTTTTTCTCTTTTTCAACAACACTTCATCAAACTTGGCATTTTGGATAACCTCTAGGTGCTTCCCTTGTTCACCCAACAAGTTTTAACTTAGAGAAATTAGAATTATGAGATTCTTGATTTTGCTTAATTTTCTTGATGCTCACAAATTGTCCATAACCGGGGACACGGCTGAGTACTTAGTTTTACCCTCTCGAGCGGTGTTGCACTTTCCCCACAAGATTCGACATGCATCAAGACAAGAGTTTTCAGAAGCAATCCCTCAGACCACCATGGACCTGTTCCATCCTATCATCACTACCACCTTCTGTCCGTCTGGCTGAGTTCTTGCAACTTAGTTGGTCAAGTCAGAGCCCATATGCCATGTGGATGCACTGGAATCTTTCGCGACAAGAATGTCTCAAATCTCTTTGTTCCTGGGTGGCCATCCACAAGTGTGATACACTAGGGTAAACCATAGAAATGGGCCCTGGGTAAGCACTCAACACAATCCATACAAGTCCCATTTCTGCCCAGGTGTTTCATTAACATCATTTGTTTTCATTAGTCCAAAAATACTCATATTTTCATAAGACATCATATCATGATTTCCACCCACGAATCTATATAGAAAGACTAAGCATTCTAAATTGACGATGTCTCCTATCTTTTAGGAAATACTACCAAGGTAGATACTATAGAATTTGCATAGCATAGAAATATACATTATAGTCCTATCATGCACACTACAAAAGCATCACTAATGCAATATTGAAAATATAGGACTTTTGATGAACAAAGTATCACTTGCCTTTATAGTAGAATATTTAGGTACTCTCCTTGATCTTGCAATATCACACTCCTCAAAGTCTACAACAATACAATCAAGAAAAAAGCACAAACTCAAACTACAACACAAAATAACAAAACAATATAAAGGAATGCATGCAAGCATGCAACAAGATCATTTTATTGAACAAATTGTTCCAACAAGGTTCTAAACATTACAAACACCTACTGGTCCTTTTTAAAAAGGTGGAATTCCAATTGGAACCAAGTTAGTGCAATTTGGTTATTTAAATTATTTTCTTTACTAGAAAATCTTTTATTCAAAGGAATATTTTTCTAGTGCCAAAAAATTATATGTTTAAATTCAAATGTTAGTGTTTATGGTCAGAGGGTTCAAGCTACAACCATTTTCAAAAGGATTCACTCAAAAATAATTTTCACAACAATTTTTATACTCAAAATACTCCACAAATGGCTCTGCCTAAAATTCAGTTTTTACCGAAGCTATTGAACAAAAGGAGGTTACAGTAGTGTAGTTCACATTTTTATGAATCCACAGACACCAAATTTGCATTTTTCTGAATTTTGGATCAGAAGTTATTGAATTTCTAAGTTTAATCGTCTAATAATCAAAATCTGGATTTTAAACAGAAAACCTAGCCACGTGGCTTGTTCTTACTGGCTGGTACCGCTTCGGCTGGATCAGCATCGCGGGCCGTTGGATCTAAGTGAATCTGAGCGGCCTAGATAAACTGATACCTCTTTGTTAAGTGATTTAATCTGGGCCCTAGGATACGCATCTGATGGACTACAACGATTTGGCCATGAACTGGCAGCAGTGCTCTCTGCGCACGGCGGGCGGCTGCTCATCGACGCGCATGGCAAAGTTAGGGGAAGGGAGGTGCAGGTAGTTATCGAGGTCGCGAGGGTGAGGGGGTTGCTATAGTAGACGTGGTTAACGAAGGGGCACACGGGTTCGTCCTGGAATTGCTCGTCGGAGTTACGTCCACCGTCGGTCGCTCTCAAACGAACACAAAGCCAAGCCTACAAGGCATATTAAATCAAACGGAGGGAGTCAATAGATGCATATGAGGATTGTAGTGACCTCGGATCGGTAA
This sequence comes from Avena insularis, assembly GCA_023614405.1. NCBI lineage: Eukaryota > Viridiplantae > Streptophyta > Magnoliopsida > Poales > Poaceae > Avena > Avena insularis. The sequence goes on from CM042685.1 coordinate 202,828,052, forward strand.
GGATCCTAAGTCCCTGTGATTAACATGCTAGTCCCTGGATCAATAGCTAGCACTCACAGTCGATGAAATATCATGTAAAACACAAGTCTTTATTACATGAATCGAATAATCTTGAGTTTACATTATTACAACAGAAGCGATATAAATACAACTTGGAGTCCCATCAATGCCACAGGCAGGCTGAGTGAAGACCCACGATCCTAGCGCACCTTTCAACGATCTCCGAAATTCTGCACATAAAACGTGCAGCCAACAAGTTGGGTCAATACTTTGAATGTATTGGCAAATTACATCAAGGAAGGAAAGACTAACTCTACATGCATGGCTAGTTTAGGCTTTGGAGTTCATTTGCATAAAGCTAGATTTCTTAAGTAGAAAGAAGAAGAGAAGATTTTTCCCTACTTTGTAAACATTTGCTTAGGTAAAATAAGGTCGAATGGCACACGAGGATATTACTCACCAAGTGTCCAAACAACCAAACACTTGGATATTACGCACCAAGTGACACTTAGATATTACGCACCAAGTTCCCAAAATCCCACCCATTGGCGATATTACGCATGCCATGGGTTTTCAAAACTTTGTTTTAGAAAAGAGAGAGGAAGATCCTTCAGAAGCACCATCCTTCATATGCTCAATGTTGTTCTGTTTCCGTGAACACGGCTGATCGATCAGATTGCAATACTCTCGAGAGTTGGTGCACTTTACCCATAATCCACGATCAAGTCCTTTTACAAACAAGACCATGGCGAGGCTTTCCCTTAGTAGCCCCTCTACCTTCTGGATCCAACCGTGCCAAGAACCTCCAAATGTTGGTACCCAGGTGAGGTTTCCTACTAAGTACTAGGCCAAGACAGAGCCCATATGTATTGTGGTTGCACTGGAAGCTTCTGAATTCTGAAACATGGCAGACTTCTTTGATTCCTGGGCGGCCGTCCTCCACCAAAATCTCACTCGTTGACCCGACAACCATTCTGCCTAGAAGAAAACTTAGTTTTATTTTGAAGTGGATTTGAGAAGAAAAGTTTGCTCAAGAGAGCCTTTATACTTAGAAAAATCCATTGTCTTTCGAACCCCCCAATGGTACTTTTCATATATATAGCATAGCAAGCAATACTTAGCAAAACAGGGGAACCTATTAGGAGGGTAAATCCTAAGTATAGAGCTACTCATGGCATACTACAAAATCATCGCACTTGCAAAACAATACTAAGGAAAAAAATTCTACTAGAACATCCTACACATGCATACTATAGAATTTTGAAGATCACAAGCATAGAATCAAAACTGGGACATTATATGAACAGGAGGTGTAACTTGCCTTATGTTGATAATATGGGTGATGATTGTATTTCTCCGCAGCAATCGCACTCTCCGAACAATCTAATACGAGAACAAGGTAGTTCCAATTAAAACAATTACAAACATAGCAAACACAACAAGAATGATCAAAAACATGCATAATGGTTTAATATGTTACAGTGCTTATATTTAGTTCTCTGAGCATTAATAGATCATATGATGCATGTATGAGTTCATTTAATGCAATAGGGTATTTATCATTAAATGTTGATTTCTATAATGGGGTTTTAATAGTTTGGTTGTCACTTCTATCCTAACTATCAAATTAAATTTGATTCCTAGCTTTAATGGATATAGGATATTGATACAAACCAGTAGGAATTGGATTCATCCCGATCGGAGTTGTAAATCTTTTTCTATGACTTAATTACTATTTGATGGAGTTTAATTCATTTAAAATATTACTTCGTCAAAAATTATGTCTAAGACCATATTTGTATTCTACAAGAAATTGTGAATCCATACATATATTATTTATATTTTTCTGATCTATAAATAATTTATTATGAATTTAATAATTTAAATAGCCATTAGAAGTAATTAAATTAATACAGCAATTTTTGTAATTCAAAAATTGTATCTAACAGTATATTAATGTCGTATATGAAATTATGAATCCATATATACTTTATTTGTATTTTTTGGATCTACAAATAATTTATTATGATTTATTTAGTCCAAATTATCCATTAAACTATTTAATTTGTTACAGTAAATATGTACTGTAAAAGTTAGATCTAATCTCGTAATAATGTTCTACACAATTTTATGAATCCAACGATATATTATTTATAATTTTTGGACATGTATTCGATTTTATATGAATTTTACAAGATTGCCCAATATTCTGCCTATTTAAATCAATTTCAATTTAAAAGGGAATATGCTGCGTTGCTTTGCTACGTGGACAGTGACTGACCTGCTGACTGGCATCGACGTGGCTGCTGACCCGGGCAATGACGCATGCGCTGATGAGGCAGATTGACGAGGATGGCCACGTGGCGTAACCAGGTTGGTCGGTACCCCTTCTCTAGTTCGATCTAATCCTGGCCATCAAAGAGGGATCTGACGGCTGCGACTCTCCCGGGGAATTGGTGGTGGTCAACGGCAAGGTGGAGGGTGGCTTTGGCGGCGGCGGCTCCAGATGATGGTGGCTGACGGTGGTCTTTGGCGTCGCTCCGGTGGTCAACGGTGATGGAGATTAACACCACGGGACGGAGGAGAGGTCGGTGAGGCGAACGGCATAGTCGACCTCTTCCTTCTCTTCCTGTAGCGACGACTACGAGCGGACAGAGGTTAGCAGCGATGGTGGAGCTCCGGCGACGTGCTCTGTGCGCTCCGGCGACCTGGGGTAGAGGAGAAGGGGTCAGATAGAGTCGGTGCTCAAAGGGAAAGAGGACCAGAGGGAAAAAGAAGGCTCGGGAACAATAGGGTCGAACTCACCCTCGAGCTCCTGAGAGCGGTAATGGCGGCGGTGGCGCCGAGATCCGAATCGGCTAGGGATAGGGTTTTCGGGGTATTTTCGAAAGGGGAAAAAACTGCGGGGTTAGGGTATTAGTATGTCGTGGAAACATGGGCGAGGGGGCACGAAATCGACGGAATCGGTCGCGATTTTCTCAGGCAGTTCGGCATCGTGAAGAACACGGTCACCTGGCGAGAGGTTGAAGGAGGCGAGGGTGGGTCCCATGTCGGTGATGAGAGAGAGAGCAGTGGGGTGCTCAGTTGTTGGGCTGTCGGCACATACTGCAGGTCTGCGATGCACGACGTCGGTAGATAGGGGAGAAGGGTTGGGCCAGGAGCGATGCTGCGGGCCATCTGCGCGCTGCTCGTGTGCAGGAGAGAAGGGGAGGAGGGATAGATGGGCTAGGCTGACTCGGGCCGAGGCAGTTTAGTTAAGTTAGGTTTTTTTTATTCTTTTCATTTTCTTTTCTATTTTCTGTTTTTTTATTTCTTTTATAACTTCTTCATAGTAACTCCCAAAGGAGTAATTTTATTTCCAAAACTTTGTAAAATCAAAATACACCTTTTAGTGTGTATAGGGAATTTTTGTGTGCAAGTTTCTAAAATGTCAAAAATGCCATTTGCATATATTGTATCGTTTGGAACTTTGGAGTATTTAAAATAGGGTTTGGGGTTTGATAATTTCTAAAATATTTTTGGGGCATCTCAAGAACAATATTAATTTCCTTAAGATATTCAACATGTATTTCTCTTATAGGAACCTTCATGAGTGATTCTGGGGATTTAATGTGGGTTTTTGACACAATATTTCTTTTTGAATGAGGGTTTGCATGTGATGCCATGATGCAATGCAACACAATGTTTTTTTCTGGATTTTTACCAATCAATTTGCTTTGAATATGGAATATGAAAGTTTGAACAATCCCTAAAAGTTTATTTTAAAACAAATTTCAAAAAGGTCAACCATTCAATCAACTTATTAATTTTTATTTTAACATTCCAAAATTAGGATAATTTTGGGATGTTACAAGGATGGCGAGTGAGATAGTACAAGGCAGAGGACGAGGGGTGGTCGGAGTTCATGGGAATCGTCGCCGGTACTCGTAAGTGGACGCGATGGTGCGAGCAAAAATTCGAGCAGCCTATGGGCTCTTTGGATGCAGGGTTTGAGGGGAAAAGGTGAGGGTTAGAGGGGATTAAGAGGGCGGGGTCAGGGGAGGGAATTACTATGAGAATCAAATGCAATTTACTCGAATCAATTTGACCAGAAACGGCAGGGGAGGGGAAGCGGGCTTGCTCGCTGGGTTGAAGACGATGACGAGGCAGTGGGGCATGTTTGTCAGTGAGAGGGTGCGGGGAGGGTTGTGGTGAGAAAAGAAACATGTGGGGAGAGGGGGAGCGCCGGGTGGGCTGGAATGGGCCGGGGTTGGTGGGCCAAAAGGGTTTGGCTAGCAGATTATTATTTTTTCTTCTTATTCTTTTTTTATTTTTCTGTTTTTATTCAAATCATTTGATTCAACCTCCAATTGATTCAAATTTGTATCAAACATTTTTAGAAAGATTTTATTTAAAATATAAGTTGGTTATTTAGTCCATTTAGAGGATTTCAAATATTTTTATAATTTATTTATTCATCTTAAATATTGAGTGTGGCACATTGGCATTATTTAATAAATTTTGAATATGGTACTTAAGCCCATATAATTTTATTAAACAAACATTTATCCTTTTATATTATTTAAATATACTTTTATTCCATTTACTTATGGATTTTATCCATGGCTTAAATTGTCTTGGCAATATGTCTTATTTATTTTCTTCTTATCTTATATAAATCATAAGTTTTGATTTATAGTTCCAAAAATGGTGATTCCAATTTGTATAATTCTATTTAATAATTATTTATCTTTATATATCCAATAGAATTATTTTGTTCACAATTAAGTATTGATTTTAGCTATGAGCTTTATTAGCCTTGGAATACTTTATTTTATCTTATATAAATCATAAGCTCTTATCCATGGCTCCAAATAGAGTGAAAACTATAGGGTTCGCAACATAGAAAACAAAAAAATTCCTACAATGGGAACAATATGTACCAAGATCTATCTACTAAATATAAGCAACGGGCGGATATACATCCATAGAGAACATGCCCTTGAAGACCGACAAAGCTTAACGAGGTTGAACTCGTGGTTGATATAGACGAACTCTTACTGATCTCAAGATCGAGAGGAAGTCCTAGATCCGCAAATTAGCGGCACATCCGTGCTCGCACACATCTTCGAGGCACCAAGCAACCTCCGCCTCCTCGCTCTAGCGATGCAGCGGAAGCACAACTCTTTCTTGCCGAAAAGCCACCGGGAACATGTATCTCGCTAGTCCGAGAACATGGGGGATAAACTAGAGGGGAGAGAGATCCTTCACGAGGAGGTGTGAGTGAGAGGGAGAGGGAGGGGCTCCTTTTATAGGAGGAGGGGGAACCCCAAGGGGGTGGCTGCCGCATGGGGCTTCCCCCTTGCCCTCCATCCATTCATGTGGGTGGAAGCTCCACTCACAATTTGCCCCTTCAATTCTCCACTCAAAAATCCCACTCAAATTCCCATTAAATTTCCACCAAATTTAATGCAAACTCTCTCTTAAATAAAACTCCTTTTATTTATTCAGAATTTTGTCAATTACCTTAATGACAAACATTCACATATAACCCCTTGCTAGTATTTCATTTCACATGCAGAAACACTTTCTGCAATTTCATCCGAAAACAGTTTCGATGTCTAGTGAAATAAATTCATGCGCTTTGTTATTCTTTTCAGCATGAAACTGTTTGCTGCAAATGGTATTGGTGTCTCTTAAGTGTGTCACCCTACGATTCACGAATAATGCGGACATGACCGAGACCCCTCTCAGATCAATAATCAGAAGCAGGACCTGGAGATCCATACTGACTCCCACACATTCAATGATGACTTTCTTGTGATCATGAGAACCTTTTACGCTAGTAACTTAATCCCTTTGTCTCGCTGTCGTGGTGGTGGCACGGCAGATGCCATGGGTAGGCTTAAGTTGGGGGCCTAATGGGTGCTTGTGGTCACCGGGGAGGGAGTGCATGGTCGATCCATGCACGAAGAACAAGAAGAACTCTCCACACTTGACAATTTGATTGATACCCCAAAGATTACAAGTGCTCCTTGAGCTGTATTGGCTTGAGTACGCAGCACCTGTTCTCTACTTGGTCCAACTTCTCACTACTCTTCTATGCCCTCCCTTATATAGGTAGTGCTAGATAATACCCCTTTGGCTTCTAGGGTTTACTGTTTGGATCTTGGTCCCTACAATATGGGCCGGGTTATGGGCTTGCCCTAAGCCCATAGGCCCGGTCCATAAAGCTTGACAGCTAACGGTCTTCTGGTACGCTTCTTCTGGTTCTTTTTGGCGTCACGCTGTTACTTTGTACGTCAGCGCTTGCTTTGGGCCTCACCCGGCTCCTTTTGTGTCACCCGGCGTCGCCCTTCTCTTTTGACCATGCTTTACCATGGTCCTTCCCGAACCTTACTCGGAAAGGTGCCATGCGTCCTTCTTGACTCGGCTCGTTGGTACCTGCAAGGGTTACAACTTTGTCCTATACGGGACGAGATAGTTTGTATCTCGGCTTTCATGATTATCTTACCCGGCCTGGTTCATTTTTCACTCGGAGCCAACCCAGCTGCGCTATGTTTCCCCTCTCATGACCCTACCGGGGGTTATCCCCCCGACATTAGTCCCCGAAGCTGGTGAGGTCTAGCAATTCAAGTTGTTAGGCGTCTCCAGGTTCCTTTTGTGCGAATGGAACTTAGTTTTTGTCTTTTATCTACCTCAGTTTTGCATCTTGTCGGGTTAGTCTGACAATTTCGGGTCAATTCTTTGACTTCTTGGCTCATTCTTGCCTCGAGCCGAGTTATTTTGGCCAATTCCGGGTCATTTTCGGCGCACTTCAGTCACTGACAACTAGTAATCATGATTACTTGCCTCAATTTTTGTTCCAAGTTCTGGCGGCACAGTGACGGCTGCGCAGTTGTTCCCCGTCACTGTGGCAGTCCCATTGGTCTGCGCCTCTTGTCCTTCCAGCCATGATGTGGCACCGTATTTTTCGTGTATCTTTGGCTACGTGGCGGTCACTGACTAGCTCACCCGGCGTGGTACACGGCCACACGCTGGCCGCACGGCACAGTTAGATCCCACTACGGGGGTTTTTGCTGTCCTTAAGTAGGGGTTGGGGGTTTCCACTTCCCCCACGCCTGTTCAGTTTCCTTAGCCTTTCTTCTTCCTCGCACCTGCAAGATTGAACTGCCTCCTTTGCGGTTCCTTCTGCTTCTTGCTCTAGTGCTGCGATTGCCCCTGTCCTCTTTCGATTCCAGCACGGGTCCTTGTTGTTCCAAGCCTCTCCTTTCCGTGGAGGAGACAGACTCCGACGATCCCATGGATTCTCATGACGGTGTTGATGGTGCTGAGGAACAGGAGGTTCCCTCCGGCGAGCGCGGTAGTTGGGAAGGCTCTGAGGTCTCCACCGAAGAGGTGGAGTGGCTCCGCTCCACCAGACGCATTCCACTGCAAGTGGATTGCCGTCTGCCCACCGGTGAGATTTCCCCCTCTCCTCAAGCTGGCGAACGGGTGGTTTTTGTTTCACACTTTGGACGAGGTTTTGCTCTTCCTGTGAGCACCTTCTTTTCCTTGTTTCTTTCTACCTTCCATCTGTAGACCCACCATCTTCCTGCCAATGCAATTGGCTCTCTTTCTTGTTTCATATCTGCCTGCGAGGCCTATCTTGGAATTTGGTCCATAGTTCCTTTATGGGCCAAGTATTTTGGCTTTAAAGTTCAGGTTGTTCCCATGCCTGGTGCTCCTCGATCCAAGAAGAGACCGACCCGGTGTGGTGCTGCTAGCATCACCCCCAGGAATGATTCTATCTTTCCTCGGGTTACCGGCATTGACTCCTGCAAGAAGTGGCATAGAACCTTTTTCTATGTCAAAAACAGCGGGTCCACTGATAACATCCGGCTTCCCCATTTCTCGGACGAGGTCCCCAACAAGGAGTAATCGCAGCTTGACCCGCGCAACCAAGACACTGCGGTTAACGAGGCAAACGCTATCCTGGAAAGGTTGTTGTCGCCGGATGAGAACTTTCATCTCCCCGACTTTGACCTCATGTGCACCTTCATCTCACGTCGGGTAAGCCCCATCCAAGCCAAGAGCCACAAGATGTGATTCATGAGCGGGTCCCATGATCCCACTCGGCACTCCAATAAGGAGCTCACCCATGACTCCATTGCCCGCCGAGTAAGATCCATCTTCAAATTGAACTTGGCGGATGACTGGGCTTGGAGTTGCCCACCGTTTAGCCGGTTCAGGCCTGTCCCCTAGGTAAGTTTTCCGAATTACCTTCTCGTCGAGTAAGCTTTAGCTCTTTTGCCACTCTTTAGCTTAGTTTTTAGTTTCTCATTCTGTTTGTCTTTCGCAGAATCTCCTTCACCAGGTTGATGACAGTACTGTCCCTCCGGCTGGCTATAACGGGGATTGCTCTGACTTGGATGAGTTCGAGTATTACCTGGAGTGCTTCATGCCCATCCCGCACACTGCGGCTGCTTCAGCTTCGGGTAAGAGTCAATCTCGCAATCCCTTACAAGATTGGTCTGACGATGATGAGGATGATGATTGTACGCTTTTGGAGGTACATGCCTTGTGAGCTTAATCTCTTTGCTTATCCGAGTAAGCCCGTTATTTACTTATGCAGCTGGCCAGGTACATGACGTTCCTCCTCTCGCCGTGGGCGGAGTCGGCAAGATTCCCGTTGCCAAGCCGAAGGGACGCGGAACCTCCTTCAGCACTCAGCCAGCCAAGAAGAACAAGCCCACTCCGGCTGCTCCTCGCCTCTCTGCTACCGACTGGTGAGACTCGTAAGCTCTTTGGGCGCCGAGTCACGCGCCGAGTCGCCCACGACCCGGTCGTCACCGGGTAAGTTTCGCACCTTGCCTTTTCTGTTCTTTCCTTTCTCATCACTGTTGTTCTCTTATATATGTCTTGTTATTTTCAGTGTTGCACCTTTGACGACGAGTCAGGCTGCTTCTAACATTGCCTCGCCACTTAGGCATGCACCTCCTCCAGCTGACTCGGCGGCGCCGAGTCCCGTCCGGGTTGAGGCTAGCACTGTTGAGGCTCACGCTTCTCAGTGTCAGTCAGACCCGGTGGGTCATTCGGCTAGCGCCCCTGGCGCTGGCCAGGAAGAACTTCCTGATCTTGGTGCCCACAAGTCTGGTGCCGAGAAACCCTCTGCCACCGGTTCCTCTGGCATCAGCCCTTAAGCTGATGTGAATGAACAACTTCCTGATCTTGGAGCCAAGAAATCGCTGAACCCATGGGCTCCAAGATCCTCTACAAATCCTCCTGCTCGCTCTCAAATTCTGTCAAAGGGCCAGACCCAGCCCAAGGCTTCTCGTTCTACTCGCCCCTCTTCTGGCAAATCCACCTCTTCCAAGCAAACAACTCTAGTTTGCGCTTCGGGTTCTCCTCCTCAGATCCGGCCTCCGACGTCGGCGACAAAGCTCGCTTCAACGGGTAAGGGGGACGAATCTGTGGCTGCTGGGTCAGGTGATGACTCCAGGGCTGTTAGCCTCCATACTTCTGTCGCTGCAACCCGTGCCACTGTGGGAACCGCCCTAAAAACGGGTCGAGTTCTTACTCGGACGCTCAGTGGCAAGAGCCTTGGTTCTACTTAACCTTACGCTGTGGCATGGAATGCAGCAGGCGAGCAAGAGGTCAGCACTCGTGCCGGGAAGAAGTTGAAGCTGGGCCCCAAGGCTGTCTCCGACATGACCCAGCAGGCCATTTCTCTGATGGCCCGTGCCGACGAAGTGAATGAGGTACATTAACTTCTTACTCTTTTGTATCATTGAGTATTTCCTTTATACATATCACCTAGTCCCCGAGGTTACAGTCGAATAAGAAACTTACTCGGCTATAAGCTCTTCAATAGTCACTTAGTGTCACATCCCAAGATTTTCCAAATCTTGTAATGTGAAAAATAAATAAACAAAATAAAATTATTGTTGAAATCAGGGTGAAAAGAAACTTTTGTTTTTTTTAAAAAAAAATGGAAATTGAAAACCCATCTTGAACAAACTTGAATAAAGTTTGAATCCAACTAAATTCAAATCAAGAGAAATGCATTCATCATAAAATGCATCTAGAAATTTAAACACTTGGAAAATAAATCCAAACCCTAAACCCTAATGGAATAAAAATCATTTCTAAGTTATCTCCAAGCCTATGGATTTGATCCATATAAAATCTTGTCAATAAACATTTACAAATGATCAAGAATGACAAATAGAAATATTATAAAGCCATAGAAATTGGTTTCACTTAATTTGGAGCCATAGATAAAATCTTATGAATATAAAAAGATAAGGAAATTAAATTTCCAAAGATAATAAAGAACCTATCTAAAATCCATACCAAATGGTGAGCAAATGATCCTAAATATATTTAAAAGAATAAACAAATATTAAATAAGATTTTACAAATTGGAATCACCAAGTTTGGATCCCGAAATAAAAAGATATGAATTTTATAAGGTGAAGAAAGAAACATTAAATAAAGAATATTTAAAGACCAAATTAAATCTTGGCCAAATCCATAAACAAATGGAATGAATATAATCCAAAACCCAAATAAAATAAATGGATAAAGAATTTTCCAAAATAAAAATAAAATGGAATAACCATTCTATCCCTATTTTAATAAAGACAAATCTCTAATAAGAATAATTGTATAATTCATGAGAAAATAGTATTTTGGAATTTACCCAAATGAAATAAAAGTTGTTTAATTCAACTTAAATAAAATTAAAGAAATCTTCCAAATAAAATTTAGGGAATTAAAACTATATTAAATTCCATTGGAATTAAAACAAATACCCAATTCAAATGATTTATGAATCATATCAAATACTTTCCAAATAATTCAAGATGAATTATTTGACACCCTATTAAACAAATAAAAACCTACTGAAAAGATTTGGAAAGTTTAAAGGATTTAAATGGTGTTTGAAAATATTATTAAATCTTATTTGATTTAAAACAAGGGCTTATTTGAATAATTAAAAGACCCCAAAAAGAATAAAATTTTATTATAAAAATGATATCAGAATGTTTTATTAATCAATATTTAAACCTACACAAAATTGGAAAAGTTTTAAATTCAAATTGATGTTTGAATTAATTAAACAAAACCAAAACAGAATAAAGGAAATGGAAAAAGAAAAGCAAACAGAACAAAAAAAGGGAAAAGGTCAACCCAGCCCAACTAGCCCAACAAGGCCCAGTCCAGCCCACCTCCCCCTCTCACCCGAGCGAACCGTTTTTCACCAGAGAAAGAACCCGCTGAGACTATGACGCGTGGACCCCATTCCCTCACTCCCTCCTTCGCTGACGAGACAACCCCACCGCCAACTCCTTCTTCCTCACCCGCGCGCAAACCTCGCCGGCGGTTCTCTGCCGTTAAATGCTCGTGTGAATACGCGTTATTGCCTGCATTACTCCACCCTGCGACCACGCCTTCATAATCGCCAGCATCTCCTCTCCCTTTCCCCTCTGTCGCCTCACCCTAGCGCGCCCCCAGGCCGCCCAATTTCCCCCTCCACCACACCCTGTTCCGACGAGCTCCGCGAGGAAATCCGGCAGCTCCACGTCGCCACTCGCCTCCTCGAGCACACGAACATGACCCCTAGGCCCTGGCGCACCTCTCTGTGGCCTCAAATCACCAGCAGCGTCAGCGCGCGGCAATAACGACGACGGCGACCTGCTCGTCTGCCATTGCTCCGTCGAGCTTCCCAGGTGAACTCCGTCCTCCCCTCTCGTTCCCGATGATACTCCCGTATTCCCCATGCTCGTACGCATCTAACGCACCCTCCCACTTGCCTCGGCACGATCTACAGCCTCGCCCTCGACGACCTCCAGAGCCACCCGCCGCTCGCAGCAACTCCGGCGAGCAATTTCCTTCGTCCCCGTGCGCCCCCTGCCTCCTCGTGAACGGGTTGAGCATCAGCACGTCAAGGCAAACACGGTGAGCCCTCTCCCCCTCTCCCTCAGATCACCGGCGGCGACCACGTCTGAAGGCCCAGCGCCGCTTAGTTCTGGCAAGCAGCCTTTGTAGTCATTCGATCTTGATCTGACGATTAGGATAGAACGAGAGTGAAGGGGTAAGTAACACCTCTGTGCTGTGTGATGTGACTTAAATCCAACAGCTTCCATCGCGTGATCCAGACGAACTGGTACGGGAGAATAAGAATTAGCCACGTGTCTCTGATAGTTTGATTAAAAACAGATTTGATCTATTGAATTAGTAAACTTGCCAAATTCATAACTTTCAAACCACACGTCCAAATTTTGAAAATTTTATATCAATGGATTCAGAAAAACAAGACCTAGCCAACCATGCACTTTGTTTAGTAAAAAGATTCTGTTAAATTGTTTGTTTTTACAGAAACTTGTGTATGCATGTTTAGGATATAAAAATTGTTCTAAAATGATTTTGAGGATAAAATATTTGGCAAATGGTTTGTTTTGAACCTACTGACTCTAGAAATCAATTGGTGGTTTCAAAAATGTATTTGATGATGCAAAAGAATGAATCTTGGATTTAAACCATTTCTAGTCAATTAAAAATATGGTTTAATTAATAAAAACGGTTTTTGAAGAAAACCTTGAGAAATGTTTTGGACATAAACTCTCTGACCCTAAACACAAAGTTATATGGTTTGAAAACATATTTTGTGAAACCTATAGAATTTTGCCTTATTAAAAGCATTTCTTCACCACATAAAATAATGACTTGATTTAAAAATGGTTTATGAAGTAAAATCTTATACAAATGATGTTGCCACTTTATGAAATGACCAATAGGTGCTTCCAAATGTTTATAACCTACTAGAAACCACTTTTTCAAATAAAACAACCTTTTGCATGCTTGCATGCATTACTTTGATCTTATCAATTTATGTGATGAATTGCTTGAATAGTAGATTGAAATGTTGTTTGCTTGATTGAATTGTAGTGATTTGAAGTGAGTGAACATTGCAAAGATCAAGGAGTGAACTTATACTTTCTACCAAAAAGGCAAGTGATGCTTCATACTTTTGTCCCATTATTTTCACTATGCATTAGTGATATTTCTAAGTAGGACTTGCATGGAATTTTGCTAAGTGTAAACTATGCCATGGGAAATCCTAGTAGATGAAACCTTAGTAGAATTTCCTAAGTTAAGATTCCTACTACAATCATGCTTAGATTAGCTAGTAGAAAACAATGGTGGAATATATATTCATGCTATGAAATATTTCCAAGTCAAGGACTTGTGTTTTGTTTAATAAAACAACTAAGTGAATGAATCACCTGGGTGGAATGGAAGGAATGGTTTGTGTTGAGTGGTTAACAAGGCCCATTTCTATGGTTTACCTTGTGTATCTCACTTGTGGATGGCCACCCAGGAACAAAGATATTTGAGATGTCAAATGTTGACAAGCTTCAAGTGCAGCCACTTGGCATTATGGGCTCTGCCTGGATCATATAGGTTGCAATAACTTAGCCAAATGGACAGTTGGTGTTAGGGGATGATAGGTTGGAATGCGTCCATTCTGGTCTAAGGGAAGGCTTCTGAAAGATCTTGTCTTGGTGAAACCAAGTCTTGTGGGGAAAGTGCACCACCTCTGCAGAGTGTAAAATCTAAGTACTTAGCCATGTCCCTGGCAAAGGACAATTTGAGCATCAAGACATGGAAGCAATCAAGAATCTCCTCATCCCAATTTCTAAGTTAAAATCTTGTGGGTGAACAAGAGTTAAAGGATCACCAATTTCTATTGGCAGATGCCTTGGGAATGATTTTGTCAAGCAAAAACTTAGTGTTTTCAAATGATAAGGAAAATCTATCTTGATCAAAGCAAGCCTAAGCTCCACTTAGCCAAATGCATATAGATGATAGACTCCACTATACTACCATAGTATCACTTGCCAATACAATTCAAATGTATTGACCCTTGTGGTTGTAACTTGTTATGTTGCAGGTTTGTTTGATATTAGAGAAGTTTATTGATTTAGGATTACAAGTCTACAACCAACATGTCTGCCTGTGGCACTTTGAAGATGAAGGACCCCATGCTATTGTTATATTCTGTTGCATTGTAATGAGATAGCCAAATGAGCTATGTAAGATGTAATAAATTATTTTATTCCTGGTTATAAAGTTGTATTATGACCTTTGTTTCTTGATATTACATCTTAACTGTGGATGCTAGCTATTGATCCAGGGACTAGCATTGTAAACACAGGGATCTCTACCTTATTAAAGGTTGGGAACCTTACACTTAGCCTTCAAATCCTTTACTCCAAGCTTGTATGTTAGAACTTCGATCCCTAGCCTTCGAGGTTACTGCCGAGTAAGAAACTTACTCGGCAGTAAGCCCTTAAGCTCTTTGATTCCTTCGTGCCAAACTCACATTAGAGCTTCAATTCCTAGCCCTCGAGGTTACTGCCGAGTAAGGAACTTACTCGACTGTAAGATCTTAAGCTCTTTTATTCGGCAGGTCGCCTGACTCGACTCTTTCTTTGTTATCTGTCTTCTTTGATTAGCTTATGCATAACGAGCACACCAAGGTGCACCAAGCTCTTGTCCTGGCGCATCGCAAGCTTGAACTTGCATATGAGAAGCTACAGACTGACACCTTCGGCCAAGGTAATATCTTTGCTTTTCCCTTTTCTATTTTTGGTGTAATTCTCCTTGGTTCATCTTTTCATTTTTCCTCCCACTCTTGTCTCACAACCACTGCTCAGTCCACCATCAATGAACTTCACTCGCAAATCAGCGAGGCCGAGAGTAAATTTCTTACCTCCCTAAGCCAATTACTGAAATTTTTCTGTTGGTACTAACAAATATTTGTTCTGAATAAGCAGAGAAGCACCAAGCCGAACTCCAGAAGGAGCGAGATGAGGTGACTCGGCTGAAGGAATTAATGGCCGAGACGGAGCAAAATCACTTGGCCGAGGTGAAGGGGTTGAAGGAGGAGCTTGCCGAGAAGAATGAGCAGCAGGCTACCACCACCGAGAAGACTAAGAAGTTGCTCGACGAGGCCGAGTCATTGGTAGAGTCGACCAATATGAACCTCGACGCCCTTCAAGCCAAGACCAAGACTTGGCATATCAAGCTCGCTGCCATCAACTTCTTTCTCGGTAGGGAGTTCTTACTCTTTACGCATTGTCCAAGTCCTGCTGGATTTCTTCCATCTGCCCTTGCTATTTGCTAACTTTCTCTTTTTCCTTGCAGAGAACTTTCCTGAGGCCAACATGTTTGCCATCCGAGCCATGAAGAAAGTGAGAGCTGAGGTTGGTGCTCCTGCTGACGGCGAGGTGTCCATGGAGGAGCTGCTCGTAGCGGTGTCTGAACGGGTCAAGACCCTCAGATCTTGCAGTGTGGATTTTCTCAAGTCAGCCATCCATGCGTTTTGCATGCTCTGGCCGGATGAAGACCCACCCGAACTCATCGAGCCACTCGCCGACAGACTGCTCCTTACTGAAGACCGGATGGATCAATGGCGTGGGTCGGCCGGATGAGCTGCAACGGACAAGGCTCTCTCCTTCGTGCTTTCATGGTACGAGGACATCACCCTCGACGTTCTTGCTTGTATAAGGGGAGATGGAAAATGGCTGAATGACCCGGAGCTGATCAAAAAGCGCCAGGAGCGAGATTATGCCATGATCGAGTACACCATGGTCCATGCTTGGTGTGAAGGTCCTAGCTTTCTCGACCTTGGATACCTGCTCGTTGAAGTTGCTGATGAAGAGGGTGGTGACAGCGAGGCAACCGAGTCAGATGATCCAGATGACCCGGCTGCAGATGCCCCTCACCCGGCCGATGCTCCAAGCACTCCTGGTTCCGAGAATGCTCCTCTGAGTTCTCCTGCTCCTTAGGCCAACAAATACTCGAACTTTTATTAGATCCCCGGTATGCCGGGTACAGATGTAACGTACATTGCACTTGAAGTTTGACTATGTGCCTTGTGATAGGCTTTATATATTTGCATTATGCTTTGAGTGCGAATCACTCAAGGACAAGTCCCCGAGTTTCATTTTGCCATGTCACCTTTCCTTGTCTTTGGCCCTTGTCTACCATTTTTCGGCGTTCAACATTAGGATCTCAATGTACGAAGGATTTAGTTAGCGGATATGAAACTTGGATAACTTGGCCGAGATTACTCGACACATAGTATAACACAACCTGTAGAGAGTTAGGCAAAAACTAAAGTCGACTCGCGTTTCTCCCGTGTATTTATCCGGCGTTCGTGTTTACTCGTCTTAGATCCTTTTCTCTTGCTTGCCATGAAGACGTGTTTTCGGACAACAGCACAGTCGAAGAGTTGATTTCTTCCGAGTAAACACTACTTGTTCCAAGATAAATTTCGGGTATCACGCCAGCCAACGTAAAATAATTGAAATGGAAAGCCTAAAGGGTAGTCCCCGAGTCAGTTTTTCGAATCATACCATTTTATTATTAGCACATAGCCGGCAAACACGTCCGACATATGAGAGTTCAAGTGATACATGCACTGCTTCTCTTAAGTATAGAAGGGACGAAGCAATGCCACATTCCATGGACTTTTGGTTTCATCTCCTGACCTGTCCGCCTTGTTATTTTGTGCTTCACGAGCGTCTATGAGATAGTAGGAATCATTGTGCAATGCTTTGCTTATAATGAATGGACCTTCCCATGGAGGCGATAATTTATGCATTCCGGCTGTGCGCTGCACCAGCCTTAGCACCATATCTCCTTCTCGGAAAACATGAGGTTGCACTTTTCGGCTATGGTAGCCTCGGAGATTTTGTTGATATATAGAAGATCTAGAAAATGCCAGTTCCCTTGATTCTTCGAGTAAATCTACTCCATCTTCTCGGGCCTCTTTCACCTCAGCTTCCGAGTATTGCCTTATCCTTGGTGAGTCATATTCTATGTCGGCAGGCAAAACTGCTTCAGCCCCATATACAAGGAAAAATGGCGTATAACTAGTTGACCCATTCGGAGTCGCTCTTAAGCTCCACAGTACTGAGGGTAGTTCCTCTAGCCAACAACCAGGTGATCTCTGGAGTGGTTCCATTAAGCGGGGTTTTATCCCGGACAGAACTAAGCCATTAGCCCATTCAACTTGTCCATTTGATTCTGGATGGGCGACTGACGCTACGTCGAGTCTTATTCTGTGTTCCCCACAGAAGCGAGCAAAAGCTCCTTCGGCAAAGTTTGTGCCATTGTCCGTGATCACACTGTGCGGGTAACCGTATCTGAGGATTATATCCCTTAGGAATGTAATAGTTGTTTTGTCGTCTAGTTTTTTGATTGGTTTCACTTCTATCCACTTAGTGAACTTATCAATCATGACCAAGATATGAGTCATGCCTCCCCTTGCTGGTTTGAATGGTCCTACCATATCTAGGCACCATACTGTAAACGGCCAAGTGATTGGTATAGTCTTCAATTCAGACGCTGGTAAATGTGACTTGGACGCATAGTGTTGACAACCACCGCATCTCCCGACTAACTCTTGCGCTTGTGCCAATGCGCTTGGCCAGTAGAATCCATGTTGGAATGCCTTGGCTACCAACGCTCTTGATGATGCATGGTGCCCGCACTCTCCCTGATGGATATCCAACAAGATCTCCTGGCCTTGCTCTGAGCTGATGCAACGCTGTAGTACACTTGTCACACTTCGCTTGTAGAGTTCCTTGTTGATTATGGTGTATGCTTTTGCTCTTCGTTTGCCTTGCCAGTGTTTCGTCACTCGGCAAGGTTCCATCTTTCAAATAACTGAATATTGGTTGTGCCCACATTGGTATTAGTGGTTCCGGGTCTGCTTCAACATCAATGTTCATTGGTTCCGCCGACATATGATCTGCCGACATAACCTGAGGAGTCCCCGAGTGTCATTCGGCTACCCCTGAGGTGAATGGATCAGTCCTCGAGTGACTCGAACCTACCCCTGAGTCGATATCCATTGGCACTGCCTCTGATTCCGGACTCGCCGGGATGACCCTGATTGATTCGGACTCTGGTGATGGCTTGATCGATGGCTTCCTAAGATGCTCCAATGCTACCCCTGGTGGTATTGCTTGTCTAGATGATCCTAGCTTGGATAACACGTCTGCTGCCTCATTTTCTACTCTAGGAATGTGATGAAATTCACAACCGTCAAAATATCCCGAAATTTGCTGCACGTGAAAGCGATATAATGCCATGTTTGCGTCCAGTGCGTCCTAATGTCCAGACACTTGCTGAATCACCAAATCTGAATCGCCAAAACACATGATCCTTTTGATACGAATTTCCTTGGCTACTTTAATGCCATGGACGAGTGCTTCATACTCGGCAACGTTGTTAGAAGTAGCAAAATGAATCTGCAAGACATACCTCAGTTGATCCCTCTTTGGAGATGTGAGCACTATCCCGGCGCCCAGACCCATTCTCATCTTGGACCCGTCAAAATGCTTTATACTTATTCGCGTTCGGGTCAGCTGGCTGTTGAACTGCTTTTCCCGCGCTCTGCTGTCTTCTTTTCGGCTGAGCTGGTGCGTTATTCGGAGCTGGATTTCCTCCTCCTGCCGAGTGAGTTGCGCGGAGAGTATGAGGCGCAAAATTTTGCCCTCCGTTGTCATTTCTCTGTCCAATTTTTTCCTGGTTTTCATTTTCTCGGGGATTATTTCTTTTTGTCCCTTGCGCATGCACCGGGTTTCCTTGAACTACTGCCGGATCATAGGCGACCATCTGCTTGTTTCTTCCAGAATCCACACTTTTTTCTTTTCTCGGCCTGGGTGCCGCTCCGGGTGAGGATGCCGTGTGCCCAGCCGATCTTGCCGGAATAGGAATCGCCGAGTGAACCAGCTGTGATCTCCCTACTATACCCGGATTTGCTCTGTAATATGCCTCATTCAGCATGTTGGCTGCTTTTACTAACTCATTGACCCGTTCTTGCTGCCTTTTCTTTGCTTCCCCCTCCAAGTAGGGTAACTTTGCCATTGCTGCTTCTGCCACTCGCAGATTAGCTGCTGTTGTGTTGTACGTTGGGCGCATGGCCGTCTCATTATTGTTCTCTGGTGTTATCTTTGATGTCGCATCTGCCAGCTCTTCGTTGAGGTTCCTTCCTCTCAATCTCGTTGCATCAAGCCAGGTCTTTGCGCCCTTGACTCGATTGGCCGAGTTAAGCTCTCGGATAGTGATATCCACATCCTGCTGTAACTATGCTAGCTCCTTTGCTTTCTCCAGGACTTTTATCCTGGTTTCTTCCAACTCGGCTTGCACACGCGCCGGGTCAGTTGCTTGTGCCACTGGCTCTGCCAACTTGTCTATCGCTTCCTGTATCTCCTTAGCTCTTTTGCTCCTAGCTATGTTCTCTGGTTTCTCCAGCGGCGCCTTTGCTGTTCTTGCAGCCCTTGGTGTTTCCTCATGATTTCCTCCTTCTGTGTTTTCATTTACCACTGGAACTACCGTGGGAGCTACGGGGTTTGGGGCAGTCATCATTACCTCCATGGAGGCGATTTGGAGAGGTTTCCCAGCGACTGGTGCCGTTGGGGGATCCGGCGCCAGGACGACATGCTCAGGATATGCATGCTCCACGCGCACCGCGATGTAGACCTGGTGCTCGCCGAATTTGATGAAGCGACCACCCCTAGGGAACGGCTTGGTCCCAAAGCAGCATGCGTTGTCGCTGACAAAGTTGAGCGCTCCAAACCTCTGGATGAGGCCGGAGTAGACGCGCTCGCCGGTCTTGGTGATGATGTTGCCCGTCCGGATGAAGACTCCATCAAGCACCTGCTTCTGCCCCACGGTGGGCGCCAACTGTCGTGGTGGTGGCACGGCAGATGCCATGGGTAGGCTTAAGTTGGGGGCCGAATGGGTGCTTGTGGTCACCGGGGAGGGAGTGCACGGTCGAGCCATGCACAAAGAACAAGAAGAACTCTCCACACTTGACAATTTGATTGATATCCCAAAGATTATAAGTGCTCCTTGAGCTGTATTGGCTTGAGTACGCAGCACATGTTCTCTACTTGGTCCAACTTCTCTCTACTCCTGCTATGCCCTCCCTTATATAGGCAGTGCTAGCTAATACCCCTTTGGGTTCTAGGGTTTACTGTTTGGATCTTGGTCCCTACAATATGGGTCGGGTTATGGGCTTGCCCTAATCCCATAGGCCCGGTCCATAAAACATGACAGCTAACGGTCTTCTGGTACGCTGCTTCTGGTTCTTTTTGGTGTCATGTTGTTACTTTGTACGTCAGTGCTTGCTTTGGGCGTCACCCGGCTCCTTTTGTGTCACCCGGCGTCGCCCTTCTCTTTTGACCATGCTTTACCATGGTCCTTCCCGAACCTTACTCGGAAAGGTGCCACGCATCCTTCTTGACTCGGCTCGTTGGTACCTGCAAGGGTTACAACTTTGTCCTATACGGGCCGAGATAGTTTGTATCTCGGCTTTCATGCTTATCTTACCCGGCCGTTCTTACCCGGCCTGGTTCATTTTTCACTCGGAGCCAACCCAGCTGCGCTATGTTTCCCCTCTCATGACCCTACCGGGGGTTATCCCCCCGACACTCGCGATATATTACATGTCCGAGATTCAATCATCGGTATATCCATACCTAGTTTGATATCATTACTGACATGTACACTTTTCTTGTTCCCGTGATATAAAATTCTAGTGATCAAATCACTTGCTTGCAAGTTAATCAATGTGATATCACCGAGAGGGGCCAGAGTATATCTCTTTGTCATCGGGATGAACAAATTCCACTCTCGATCCATGGGCCTCAACATAACACTTTAGTAGTACTGAACCCATCTTTATAATCACCCTGTTACGGTTTGACGTTTGATGTTATCAAGATACTCTTCTAGTGTTAGTGATTGACATGATCTCATGGTCTAAGGATTAGGATTACTTCGTATGATGTTATAGCAATATAAACTCAATGACTTTGATCATAATGCTATACTTCGGATGAATGTTCATCAAACCATTCCAATAATTTTGTGACCTCGTTATTAACAACATCCAATTTCCATGATTAGGAAACCTTGATCATCTTGTTAATCAACGAGCTAGTTTATAATAGAGGCATAACTAGGAACTTTCTATTTGTTTATTGAACACACATGTATTAACCTTTCCGTATTAATATAGTTATAACATGCAAAATAAACATCTATCATATACTTGGAATATACATAATAACCACTTTATTATTGCCTCTTAGGGCATATTCCCTTCAGTCTCCCACTTGCACTAGAGATAATAATCTAGTTACATAGTGATAAATCTAACACCCATGGAGTTCTGTTGTTGATCATGTTTTGCTCTATGGAGAGTTTTAGTCAACGGATATGCTACATTGAGATCCGTGTGTTACAAATCTTTATATCTCCATCCTTGATATGCTCGCGGATGGAGTGAAACCGGCGCTTAATATGCTTGGAATTCTTATGAGACCTTGGTTCTTTGGCATTGGCTATGGCATCATTGTTGTCATAATAGATCACCATTGGGTCCAACGCGCTTGCAACCACACCTAGTTCGGTTATGAACTCCTTCATCCAAACTGCTTCCTGAGCCGCTTCCGAAGCAGCAACATATTCAGCCTCCATTGTTGATCCCGCCACCACGGGTTGTTTGGAACTCCTCCAATTAACCGCTCCACCATTCATGAGAAATACGTATCCAGATTTAGACTTAGAGTCATCTGTATCAGTATCGAAGCTAGCGTCGACATAACACTTAGCGACGAGCTCTTCTTCACCTCCGTATATGAGAAACATATCCTTAATTCTTCGCAAGCACTTAAGGATATTCTTGACCGCTATCAAGTGTTCCGATCCTGGATCATACTGGTATCTACTAGTTAAACTAATAGCATGTGCCACATCCGGTCTTGTACATAGCATGGCGCACATTATAGAGCCTATGGCTGAAGCATAAGGGACTTTGTCCATAATCTCTCTTTCTTCCGCTGTAACCGGACTTTGAGTCGTACTCAATGTCTTGCCTTGCAACATAGGTAAGAACCCCTTCTTACTTCCGTCCATTTTAAAATTTTTTTAAATCTTATCAACGTATGTTCTTTGTGATAGCCCTATTAGGTGCCTAGATCTATCCCTATAGATCTTTATGCCTAATATGTAAGATGCTTCACCTAGGTCCTTCATTGAAAATTTGCTATTTAGATAACTTTTAATACTATTTAAAAGATCTATATCATTTCTGATCAATAATATGTCATCCACATATAATATCAGAAATGCCACATCACTCCCACTCACTTTCTTGTAAATACAAGCCTCTCCATAAGTTTGAATAAATCCAAACTCTTTGATCACCTCATCAAAGCGGAGATTCCAACTCCAGGATGCTTGTTTCAGTCCATAGATGGATCGTTGAAGCTTGCATACCTTGTCAGCATCCTTAGGATCGACAAAACCCTTTGGTTGTACCATATACAACTCTTCTTCAATGTTGCCATTGAGGAACACAGTTTTGACATCCATCTCCCATATCTCATAATCGAAATATGCAGCAATTGCTAACATAATCCTAACTGACTTTAGCATCGCTATGGGAGAGAATGTCTCATCGTAGTCAACTCCTTGAATTTGTCGAAACCCCTTTGCGACAAGTCGAGCTTTATAGACGGTTACATTACCATAAGCATCAGTTTTTCTTTTGAAAATCCATTTATTCTCCACAACCTTTCGGTCGTGAGGTAAGTCCACCAAGGTCCAAACTTTGTTTTCATACATGGATTCCATGTCGGATTTCATGGCTTCTAGCCATTTGTTGGAATCCGGGCTCATCATCGCTTCTTCATATGTCGAAGGGTCATCAATTTCATTGACCATGAAATTCATGACAAGATTTCCGTATAGCTCGGGAGCTGCACGCGTCCTTCTAGACCTACGAGGTTTGATAGTATTCTCTTTCGGAGCTTCATGATCATTATCATTAGTTCCCTCTTCATTTGGTGAAGTCAACTTTGGAACGGCTTCCAGCGCTGCGCTACTCGCCATACTATGAAGAGAAGGTTCTACAACCTCTTCGAGTTCTACCTTCCGACTACACACACCTTTCATGAGAAACTCTTTCTCTAGAAAGGATCCATTATTGGCAACAAAAACCTTGCCCTCGGATCTGTGATAGAAGGAATACCCAATAGTTTCCTTAGGGTATCCTATGAAGACGCATTTTTCTGCTTTGGGTTCGAGTTTATCTGGTTGAAGTTTCTTCGCATAAACATCGCATCCCCAAACTTTAAGAAATGACATCTTAGGTTTGTTTCCAAACCACAATTCATACAGTGTCTTTTTAACGGATTTAGATGGTGCCCGATTTAAAGTGAATGCGGTAGTTTCTAGTGCATAACCCCAAAATGACAGTGGCAAGTCCATCAGAGACATCATAGATCGAACCATATCTAGTAAAGTACGATTACGACATTCCAACACACCATTTCGCTGTGGTGTTCCAGCACGTGTGAGTTGTGAAACTATTCCACACTCTTTCATATGTGTGCTAAACTCGTAACTTAGATACCCACCTCCATGGTCGGACTATACAAATTTGATCTTTCTATTATGATGATTTTCCACTTCACTCTGAAATTCCTTAAATTTCTCAAAGGTTTTAGACTTGTGTTTCATCAAGTCGTGTGGGGCCTAGCGGCCCTTCTAGCACATATTGCTTTTGTGCAGCAGAGATGAGAATCCTCAAATTCATGGCCCAGTCGGTAGATTCTACCATTAGTTGCAAGTTTCTCTTTCTCCATGAACACATTGAAATTAAAAGCAGGTGGTTCCATCTACAACAGAATTTGTAAAGTTTAGACTAAGTTTATGATAGATTGAGTTCAACTAATCCAAAATTAAGAATGAACTCCCACTCAAAAGCGACATCCCTCGTGCCTTTTTGGTGATTACATGAACCAAATCCACTACACCAAGTTCGATCATCGCGTGAGTCGGTGTAGCTTCAAAGGCGAGCATCAAATGGGCATCATATCTTTCATATGACTCAGGCTTAACCTTTCGGTCCGTGTTCCGAGGCCATGTCTACACATGCTAGGCTCGCCAAGTAAGAACCTCAGTGAAAGTACAAAGGAAGTCTCCTAGAGGGGGTGAATAGGCTTTTAAAAATATTATGGTTTAGGCTCAAGTAAATGCGGAATAAAACTAACGTTTAATTTATTGAGCACAAAACCTAGCCACTAAGTTCACCTAAGTGCACCAACAACCTATGCTAAGCAATACAAGCAACAAGGTGATAACAAGATATAAATGCTTCAAGCACGATGGCTATCACAATGTAAAGTGCATAAGTAAAGGGCTCGGTTGAGAGATAACCGATTGACATGGAGACAAAGATTTGTTTCCCGAAGTTCACTTCCAAAGAAGTTACGTCTCCGTTGGAGAGGTGCGATGGTGCAATGCTCTCCGAACGCCACAAATGGCTCACCTCGAGGTGTGGTGGCTCAATGCTCACCCAACGCCACACAAGGCCTCACCCCGGATGCGGAAGCACGCAACTCACCGACGCCAAAAAAGTCTCACCCTATTCTCCCGAGTGCGCACCACAAAAGGCGGGAACTCACTCCACTATGGGACGCTTGAGGGCGGTCACCGAACCCGTACAAGATTGGGGCTTACTCCACAAATCAATTGGAGGCTCCCAACAACAAAGCCACAAAAGGCTACAATGCCACAAAAGGCCAACAATGCCACAAGATGCTACAAGACCACAAAAGGTCAACAAACCAACCACACAACCGTCTAGGGTTCCAAGGAACCCAAGAGTAACAAGCCCACAAGCTTGTACTCTCTGAATCTCCGAGGAGAACTCAAACCTATGCAACAAATGCAAGAGGAAAGTCCTTCTCTCTCAAATTCCACCAAAGCTACAAAAGCTATTGGGGGAATAAGAGAGGAAGAACACAAGAGGAGAATACAAAAACTCTCCAAGATCTAGATCCCAATGATTCCTTCACAAAGAAGGGATTTGGCTTGGGAGGATTGTAGATCTAGATCTCCTCTATCAAATCCCTCAAAAAGATGCAAGAATCATAGGAAGGGAAAGGGAGAGGGAAAGCTTCTTCAAGGTCAACAATGGAGGAGAGAGAGAGAAAGCCAAGAACCAAGAAGAAAAGCTAATGCCCACGAAGGGGAAGAGGATCCCCTTTTAAAGGGCTCCTAGATCTGCCTGTTATGAGCATTTGTGACCCCTGGCCAGAACTTCCGGTGGGAGGCCGGAACTTCCGGTGGAACACAGCCAACGATCAAAAAATGCGAAGCGGGAATCTAAAAACGCGAGTCCTGGTCGGAACTTCTGCCGGTTCACCGGAACTTCCAGTGGGAGTGAAACTTCCGGTGGAAGTTTCGACAGAAGTTCCATCAAATAGAGAAAATAAAAACAGAGAGGTTACTGAACGTGAGCGGAACGAGAGCCGGAAATTCAACCGGAACTTTCGGCGGCAACTAGGCCCGAGCAGAACTTCCGGTCCCTGGCCGGAACTTCCGGTGGAAAATCCGACTGAAGTTCCGTCAAATAAACACTTTCAAAACAAAAGTTACTAATCGTGAGCGGAAGAAGAACCAGAACTTCCACCGGAACTTCCAGCGGCAAAATGCCCTAGCGTAACTTCCGATGAGAAGCCGGAACTTCCGGTCAGGGAAATTCCAGAAACCAGAAAACCAGAAATGCAATAACTTTTGCATCCGAACTCCAAACGAGATGAAACCAATTTTGTTGGAAAGATAACAACGAATAGAATCCAAGGTGTGGAGATATTGGGTATAAACTTGGGATAAAATACCATGAATATATATGTGAATTATCCCCCAAGGTGTGGAGCCGTAAAACTCGCAAGATCAAAAACCACAATAAGATATGCAAGTGAAATCCTTATTTGATGAACTAGAGCTTGTTATGATGATGACCACAAGCTCTAGATCCTATCATGGACAAGAACCAAATAACAACCAAGAAATATGATGCTATGAATGCAAAGGTTTGAGCTCTCTCCGAACGATGCAAACGAGACACCCGCTTCAGAGCCCCTCTTGATAGAATGGCTATCTATCCTAAACCCGGTCTCCCAACTAACAACACGAGACCGGCAAAAGAAAATCCCTATCAATAACATACCTTTGCCTTGAGCATCCCACTTGAACATGATGTATACCGTCTTGTTCTTCTATAGTGGGAGCACCTTTCTTGTTTGCTCTTGCTTGATGAAGATGAAGACTTGAAAATTGCTCCCCCATACTTCATGGGGAAACCTCTTCTTTGAACTTGTCTTCATCAATCCATGATCATGAGGATGGAAAGCTTCAAGCATGAGATCTTCTAGAGATGGCGCATCTTGAGCTTTCCCTTCTTCATCCCTTCTTGAGGTTGATCCATCTTGATGCAACTCTTTACACTTGTCTTGATCAACCTTCAAGCTCCTTCTTTCTTCATGAATCCAACAGCACAAAGCCCTTGGACAATTCTTCATCTTTCAACCTTGAGACCAACATATGGCCCAAGCGATGCCAATGGACAAACCTACAAGTGAAACTCAATTTACACATTAGTCCATAGAGATTGTCATTAATTACCAAAACCACACATGGGGCCATACATGCCCTTTCACTTAGTATTCGCGTGTGTAAACTGTCTTACACCCGAAATATGATCGTGGATCCAATAACACCTAATCATCACGTGATGTCTTGGAGCGGTGAAACATAATCGGTGCATACTTAAGGGAGAACACATTTTTATCTTGATATATAAATGAGGGATCATCTTATTATGCTAGTAAAACGCCAAACAAGCAATATAAGATGCAACAAACATCTCATGTGAAAAGTGAAATGATATGGTTCTTGCACTTGATCTCCATCATGTGCATCATGGTATGATCGTCATCATTCCTCTATGTGTAAGGCCAAGGACTATGGAACTTACACGTTATGTGTGTTGTAAGAGTATCGACTCATACTTTTACTTACAAGATCACCATATCATGACACTATCCCAGCAACAATCTAAACTAGACGCTTATAACTTATCCATTACAAGTTTTACATGGCTTAGCGCTTTCGAAGATAGAACCATTCTTACCTACGAACACGAACCACAACGAGGATAACCAAATTGTTGACAACTCGTTGAAAATTAGATATTGACTATATCTGTAGAGACAGACACCCGCTAGCCACATATGCAAAACTAGTTGCATGTCAAGCGTGGAACAGGTCTCATGTGCGAGGACATGTAAAGTTTGTCCGGGGCGCTTCATCCCACTATGCCACTAATATCCAAAGTACAACTAAGAAGCAATAACATGATCATCATCGCCCACATATACATATGTGTACTACCCGTGCAAAGCATCTACGTATAGATCCGGCTCTAATACCACTATAGGGTTCGCAACATAAAAAACAAAAAATTTCCTACGATGGGAACAACTATGTACCAAGATCTATCTACTAGATACAAGCAACGGGAGGATATATATCCGTAGAGAACATACCCTTGAAGACCGACAAAGCTTAATGAGGTTGAACTCGTGGTTGATGTAGACGAACTCTTGCCGATCTCAAGATCGAGAAGAAGTCCTAGCGCCGCAAATTATCGGCGCATTCGTGCTCGCACACACGTCCGAGGCACCGAGCAACCTCTGCCTCCTCGCTCCAGCGATGCAGCAGAAGCACAACTCTTTCTTGCTGAAAAGCCACCGGGAACATGTATCTCGCTAGTCCAAGACCATGGGGGATAAACTAGAGGGGGAGAGAGATCCTTCACGAGGAGGTGTGAGTGAGAGAGAGAGGGAGGGGTTCCATTTATAGGACTAGGGGAACCCTAAGGGGGTGGCCGGCGCATGGGGATGCCCCCTTGCCCTCCCTCCATTCATGTGGGTGGAATCTCCACTCACAATTTGGCCCTTCAATTCTCCACTCAAAAATCACACTCAAATTCCCATTAAATTTCCACCAAATTTAATGCAAACTCTCTCTTAAATAAAACTCCTTTTATTTATTCAGAATTTTGTCAATTACCTTAATGACAAACATTCACATATAACCCCTTGCTAGTATTTCATTTCACATGCAGAAACACTTTCTGCAATTTCATCCGAAAACAGTTTCGGTGTCTAGTGAAATAAATTCCTGCGCTTTGTTATTCTTTTCAGCATAAAACTATTTGCACCAAATGGTGTCGGTGTCTCTTAAGTGTGTTACCCTATGGTTTGCGAATAATGCGGACATGATCAAGACCCCTCTCATATCAATAATCAGAAGCGGGACCTGGAGATCCATACTAACTCCCACACATTCAATGATGACTTTCTTGTGATCGTGAGAACCTTTTATGCTAGTAACTTAATCCCTTTGTCTCGCGATATATTACATGTCCGAGATTCGATCATCGGTATCTCCATACCTAGTTTGATCTCGTTACTGACATGTACTCTTTTCTCGTTCCCATGATATAACATTCTAGTGATCCAATCACTTGCTTGCAAGCTAATCAATGTGATATCACCGAGAGGGCCCAGAGTATATCTATCCGTCATCGGGATGAACAAATTCCACTCTCGCTCCATGGGCCTCAACATAACACTTTAGTAGTACTGAACCCATGTTTATAATCACCATGTTACGATGTGACGTTTGATGTTATCAAGATAATCTTCTACTGTTAGTGATTGACATGATCTCATGGTCTAAGGATTAGGATTACTTCGTATGATGGTATAGAAATATAAACACAATGACTTTGATCATAATGCTATACTTAGGATGAATTTTCATCACACCATTCCAATAATGTTGTGACCTTGTTATTAACAACATCCAATGTCCATGATCAGGAAACCTTGATCATCTTGTTAATCAACGAGCTAGTTTATAAGAGAGGCATAACTAGGAACTTTCTGTTTGTTTATTAAACACATATGTATTAACGTTTCTGTATTAATACAATTATAGCATGCAAAATAAACATCTATCATATACTTGGAATATACATAATAACCACTTTATTATTACCTCTCAGGGCATATTCCCTTCAAAAACAATTCCCATGGTTTTGTAATACCGTTGTTTACCATTATTGATTATTTAGGAATGATGTTGCTAAATTTTTATATGGAACATAGCCATAGTCTTGGACTGAACTTGATGATCATTTCCCTTATTAGGGTTTAGGTTTTTGGTTTATTTTTTTTCAAGTGCTCAATATCAAAATACATTCCATGCATGAATGCACTTGATCTGTTTGAAAATTCTGTTTGTTACTTTCTCATTCAAATTTTTGTTCAAGTAAGGGTTTGATGTTTCCATTTAGGAACAAAAAGTTTCTTTTCCACCTAAATTTTATCATTTCATTCTTTTGTTTGTTTGTTTTTCACATTTCAAAATTTGGAAAATTTGGGATGTGACAGGAGCAGCCACCAAGCCGGTTCGCTACATATCAAGATTTCCCGGAACTTCGAAGAACTGTGGAGGGGATGCATAATATCGCCCTGAACCTCTGAGGAACAACAAGTAACCTATCAACTCAATTTGCAAACTGGAGTCACAACTTTTTTCCCCACCTCAATGATTTGAAGGGCTTGCAAAAGCCTAATCTTGAGGATGTTTTCTATCTATTTTTATATTTAGGCTTTCATTTGCTTTATTTTATTTTCGAGGTTATGCTTTTATTTGAGTTTATAAGCACTTGTGTTGGTTTCCCCAACACTTTATCTTTAGTTATTTTATTTCGTTTGAGATTTTCAAGCCGAGCTTTGCCGCCAATTTTCTATTTTTTAATTTCCCTTCTCAAAACCACAAAAAGATTTCTCCGTTTATCTTTATTTTCCCTCCTTTTCTTTTAGCCTCGAAGTTCTCATATGTTTGCAGGATAGTGATCGACTTCGAGTTTCCATGAAACTAAAAAGGGAAGAGAGAAGTGGAACCAAACATGAGAGGTATGCCTTATGACTCCCCACTTTTGAAGTTTGAGGAACCCATGCTAGTTATAAGTATGTTAAGATGTTATATCGTTGGAGTGAGTCACTATATTGTAGTAAAATTTTGTTTGCATGGGTATTTGACTGCAAGTGCACAGATCGTTTGTAGCTAGTTTCGAAATAAAGATATCGATCCCATAGGGAGCAGTAGGCGAAAGACTAAAATGCTTTTAACTAAAACTAAACGAAGTACTTGAGGAATAATTCTAAGATGCAAGAAAATAGAATTGTTTTTGGGTTTTTGGTTGGTTGAAACAGTAAAGTAAAACGAAGTAAAACTTAATGCAGAAAATAGTAATCGCGTGTGTAAGAAAGATTGAAACTGCAATAGGGTAAACGGCGTTCTCAGGGAGTGGTGGACACACCACTAGCAATTTAGACTAAGTGATCAAGATTATTATAATGAATATTCTCATGATATGCATGTATGTGGGAGGAGCTCCATATATGGATGATGAGGTAGCAACCACTGCTCACACCATCCTTCATAACCACAGCTGACAGATAAACGACATCAATCGTATTATCATACTATTAAGGGATTTCTCCTGTGGCATGGACATGGCTTAATGAGTTCTCCTTGATTCTCCAAGTTAGTACGTAAAGGACGACAACAACAACTTTATAGTCACAGTAAGTGCTACCATCCCTCCGTCTACAAACAAGTAATCCCCTTCATCGAGTCCCCGTGAGAGGCAAATATAAAGGAGGTGCACAACTGATGGTGCTGGGAAGCACTTCGTCGGGAAACCGCAAGAGCAAGGTGTGAAGCAGCACAGCAGCAAGTTTTCCCTCAGTAAGAAACCAAGGTTATCGAACTAGTAGGAGGAAGAAAACACCTCAAAGGTGTTGCAATCAACACAGAAACCTACACAACACAAACTCAAGACTTTTCCCCAACGAATCAGTGAGGTTGTCAAGCTCACCGGTTTGCTGTAACAAAGGATTAACTGTATGGTGTGGAAGGTAATGGTTTGCAGCAAGTAAACTGGTAACAGTGGAGGATGTATCAATGGTAAAGATTGGACCGGGGTCCATAGTTCACTAGAGGTGCTCTCCTTAGATAAACAACATGGCATGAAGGGTAAACAAATTACAGCAGGTCAATTGACAGGAACTGAGCATGGCATAACAATGCAATACCAGACAAAAAGATCCTATGAGATTCGATTGGGCAATACAACAATATACATAGACCGCCATCCAACTGCATCTATGACTAGATGTCCACCTTCAGGTTATCATCCGAACCCCCTCCAGTATTAAGTTGCAAGCAACAAACAACTGCTTTAATAAAAGTGTTTAAGGTAAACAATCCACTTGTTCCATGAACAAGAGACCATTGTTTTCTCCCTAGTGGCAACAACACATCTACAACCAAAGAGATTTCTGTCACTTTTCTTGGAAACTAGAGGCATGAACCCACTATTGATCATAAATACCCCCTCTTGGAGTCACTAGCAACTACTTGGCCAAGATAGCTACTAACAACGGAGAGCATGCAAGATCACAAACAACATAGACATGATAGTATCAAATAGACAAAACCATTAATCAATCTAACATAGTAATCTCAATATCCATCGGATCCCAAAACACAACAACATGCATGAT
Organism: Avena insularis; assembly: GCA_023614405.1. Taxonomy (NCBI): domain Eukaryota; kingdom Viridiplantae; phylum Streptophyta; class Magnoliopsida; order Poales; family Poaceae; genus Avena; species Avena insularis. Next base: position 202,859,599 of record CM042685.1, read on the forward strand.
TACAAATAGATTAGATCTTGATCATGAACGGAGCTCACAAGATCTATACATGAAAGCACAAGGAGGAGATACAACCATCTAGATACTACATGGACCCGTAGTCCAAGGTGGAACTACTCACGCTTCATACCGGAGAAGAAGGCCTTCAGGATGATTTCTCCCAGAGGTGTCGGAAGAACTCAGATCCCCGATCTATGGACGGTGGTGGCTCTGAAGGTTTTCGTGGAGTTTTGATCGGGTGCCTAGGGTTTCTGAATCGTGGGCTTCTTATAGGCGAAGAGGCGAGGCTGGGAGACGGCCAGAGGGCCCACACCCTGCCCAGGCATGGGGTGGCCCCACCCGCGCCTAGGGGCGTGTCGCGGCCCTGGCTCGCCTCTCCGTCTCTCCTATGGACTTCGTGTCGCCCACGGTAAAATATTGAATTTGGCTTTTGTCCCGCCCAATTCCGAGAATATTGATTTTTTGCCTTTCTGGAACCAAAAACAGAAGAACACAAGCAACTGGCACTTTGGCAACTTGTTAATAGGTTAGTTCTAGAAAAGATATAAAAACACCTCAAAGTGTAGACAAAGCAAAGAAAAGTAGATACAAAACAAGCATGGAGCATCAAAAATTATAGATATGTTTCCGACGTATCAAGCATCCCTAAGCTTAACTCATGCTCGTCCTCGAGTAGGTAAGTGATAAAAGAATAATTTTAGAGGTGACATGCACCGTCAAAACCAAGATCAAACCATTTGCATGCATTGAAAGCTGGGATCAAAGAACTCTAAACATGTGCATGAAAGATGGAGTTCTAACAATAGGACAAAGTAACTACGAATGCAACATGAAAGGCTACAAACAAAGATCATGAATAACATGCATTGAAAAACGTTTGTTTGTTTCACATACAGAAAACATGGCATAGGGGCAATCAGCTTGTCCCTCGTAGAGTAGCAAATAGATGCATAAGACACCTTCAAAGTTCATAAGAGTGACTAGATACAAATAGCACAAGAACAAGTAATATCACAATATGCATCAATCAATAAGTTTTGGGACACTACACACAGAATGGTACTTGTTAGATTTCGCACATGGTACACACAAGTGCCATTCTGTGTGTAGTGTCTTATGAAGAGAAGCAAGGATTTCAAGTTTCAAAAAGAGCTTCCAAAAATTATGGTACTTGTTAGATTTCGCCCTCATTGCCCCTATCATAAGCATCTTGAAGTGATTAAGGTTAAAGTGAACAAAGATGGAGTATATGCTTGACAAAGTATAAGTTGGTAATATCAAGTCCCTTGAATACGAGGGCCACACCTCATGCTACTCAACTTCAGTCACCTGTAAGTTCTTGTCATAGTAAGTACATGTGTATCATAGAGAAATGCCAACAGGGTACCCCTTGCACATGGTACAAGAGCTATCCCATAACCAAAATGACAAGGCAAGCAGACAATGAGCATCTCAGTGATCTTTTTATTTACTATGTGCATAGCTTTTTATTGAGGATGATGTAGGGTTCGCAGCATAGAAAACAAAAAAATTCCTACGATGTGAACTATGTACCAAGATCTATCTATTAGATACAAACAACGGGCGGATGTATATCCGTAGAGAACATACCCTTGAAGACCGACAAAGCTTAACGAGTTCAACTCGTGGTTGATGTAGACGATCTCTTGCCGATCTCAAGATCGAGAGGAAGTCCTAGCGCCGCAAATCAGCAGCGCATCCGTGCTCGCACACACGTTCGAGGCACCACAGGTTCCTGAGCCGCTTCTGAAGCAGCAACATATTCGGCCTCCGTTGTTGATCCCGCCACCACAGGTTGTTTGGAGCTCCTCCAACTAACCGCTCCGCCATTCATGAGAAATACGTATCTGGATTGAGACTTAGAGTCATCCAGATCGGTGTCAAAGCTAGCGTCAACATAACACTTAGCGACGAGCTCTTCTTCACCTCCGTATACAAGAAACATAGCCTTAGTTCTTCGTAAGTACTTAAGGATATCCTTGACCGCTATCCAGTGTTCCAAACCTGGATCTGATTGGTACCTACTAGTCAAACTAATAGCATGTGCCACATCCGGCCTTGTACATAGCATGGCGTACATTATAGAGCATATGGCTGAAGCATAGGGGACCTTGTCCATTATCTCTCTTTCTTCCGCCGAAGCCGGACTTTGAGTCTTACTCAATGTCTTGCCTTGCAACATAGGTAAGAACCCCTTCTTCTTCCATCCATTTTAAACTTCTTTAAAATCTTATCAAGGTATGTACTTTGCGATAGCCCTATTAGGCGTCTAGATCTATCTCTATAGATCTTTATGCCTAATATGTATGACGCTTCACCTAGGTCCTTCATTGAAAATTTGCTGTTTAGATAACTTTTAACACTGTTTAAAAGATCTATATCATTTCCGATCAATAATATGTCATCCACATATAATATCAGAAATGCCACATTGCTCCCACTCACTTTCTTGTAAATGCAAGCTTCTCCATAAGTTTGGACAAATCCAAACTCTTTGATCACCTCATCAAACCGGAGATTCCAACTTCGTGATGCTTGCTTCAATCCATAGATGGATCGCTGAAGCTTGCACACCTTGTTAGCATCCTTAGGATCGACAAAACCCTTTGGTTGTATCATATACAACTCTTCTTCAATATTACCATTGAGAAACGCGGTTTTGACATCCATCTGCCATATCTCATAATCGAAATATGCAGCAATTGCTAACATAATCCTAACTGACTTTAGCATCGCTACGGGAGAGAATGTCTCATCATAGTCAACTCCTTGAATTTGTCGAAACCCCTTTGCGACAAGTCAAGCTTTATAGACGGTCACATTACCATCAGCATCAGTTTTTCTTTTGAAAATCCATTTGTTCTCCACGGCCTTTCGGTCGTGAGGTAATTCCACCAAGTTCCAAACTTGATTTTCATACATGGATTCCATCTCGGATTTCATGGCTTCTAACCATTTGTTGGAATCAGGCTCATCATCGCTTCTTCATACGTCGCAGGGTCATCATTTTCATCAACCATGAAATTCATGACAGGATTTCCGTACAGCTCGGGAGCTGCACGTGTCCTGCTAGACCTGCGAGGTTTGGTACTACTCTCTTTCGGAGTGTCATGATCATTATCATTAGTTCCCTCTTCAACAGGTGAAGCCAACTCCGGAACAACTTCCGGTGCTGCGCTACTCGCCATACTTTGAAGAGAAGGTTCAATAACCTCTTCGTGTTCTACCTTCCGACTACTCACACCTTTCGCGAGAAACTCTTTCTCTAGAAAGTATCCATTCTTGGCAACAAAAACCTTGCCCTCGGATCTGTGATAGAAGGAATACCCAATAGTTTCCTTAGGGTATCCTATGAAGACGCATTTTTCCGCTTTGGGTTCGAGTTTATCCGGTTGAAGTTTCTTCACATAAACATCGCATCCCCAAACTTTAAGAAATGACAGCTTAGGTTTGTTTCCAAACCAAAATTCATACGGTGTCTTTTCAACGGATTTAGATGGTGCCCGATTTAAAGTGAATGCAGCAGTTTCTAGTGCATAACCCCAAAATGACAACGGCAAGTCCGTCAGAGACATCATAGATCAAACCATATCTAATAGCATGCGATTACGACGTTCCGACACACCATTTCGCTGTGGTGTTCCGGCAGGTGTGAGTTGTGAAACAATTCCACACTCTTTCATGTGAGTGCTAAACTCATAACTTAGATACTCACCTCCACGGTCGGACCGTAGAAATTTGATCTTTCTATTACGATGATTTTCCACTTCATTCTGAAATTCCTTGAACTTTTCAAAGGTTTCAGACTTGTGTTTCATCAAGTAGATATAACCGTATCTACTCAAATCATCCGTGAAAGTAACAAAATAACGATATCCACCTCGCGCCGACACACTCATTGTACCACATACATCGGAATGTATGATTTCCAATAAATCTGTCGCCCGTTCCATTAAACCGGAAAACGGCGTTCTAGTCATCTTGCCCATAAGGCATGGCTCACATGTATCAAATGATTCAAAATCAAGTGATTCCAAAAGTCCATCTGAATGGAGCTTCTTCATGCGTTTAACGCCAATATGACCTAGACGGCAGTGCCACACATATGCGGATATATCATCATTAAGTTTAATCCTTTTAGCATCAACATTATGAATATGTGTAACATTATCATCGAGATCTAATAGAAATAAACCATTCATCATCGGTGCATGACCATAAAAGATTTCATTCATATAAATAGAACAACCATTGTTCTCGGATTTAAATGAATAACCACTTCGCATCAAACACGATCCAGATACAATGTTCATGCTCAGTGCAGGCACCAGATAACAATTATTTAAGTTTATAACTAATCCCGACGGCAAATGGAGAGGCAGCATTCCAACGGCGATCACATCAACGCTTAATCCATCGCCGACACGCATCTTGACCTCACCCCTTGCTAGCGGTCGTTTGTTCCGCAGCCCCTGATTCGAGTTACAAATATTAGCAACTGAACAGGTATCAAATACCTAGGTGCTACTGTGAGCACTAGTCAAGTACACATCAATAACATGTATATCATATATACCTTTGTTTTCCTTGCCGGCCTTCTTGTCTGCCAAATACTTGGGGGCTTATGCCCAAAGGGTGGCCCCTTACAATAGTAGCACTCGGTATCAGACTTAGGTCCAAATCGGGGTTTCTTTTCAGGCACGGCAACCGGCTTGCCGCCCTTACTTCCCTTTTGTTTTCCCTTCTTGTCTTTCTTGAAACCAGTGTTCCTATTGATCATCAACACTTGATGTTCCTTTTTGATCTCCACTTCTGCAGTTTTAAGCATTGTGAAGCTCGGGAGAGACTTCTTCATGCCTTGCATATTATAGTTCATCACAAAGCTCTTATAGCTAGGTGGCAGAGACTGCAGAACACGATGGATGCCTAAGTCAATGGGAATCGTTATTCCCAAGGACACAAGCTTATCGGCGTAACCCGACATCTTGAGTACATGCTCACTAACGGAGTTGTGCTCTTCCATCATGCAGCTAAAGAACTTTTCTGAAGCATTGTAGCTCTCTACAGCAGCATGTGTGTCGAAAATCATTTTCAACTCACCCATTGTATCAAAAGCATTGCTGTTTTCGAAACGCTTTCGAAGTTCCGGCTCTGGCCCATACAATATGCCGCAATGAACTAAGTTGTGGTCCTCCTGACGAGTCTGATAGACATTCTTCTCCTCGTCAGGGCATCCTCAAAGGTGGGGGCCTAGTGGGCGCTTCTAGCACGTATTGCTTTTGTGCAGAGAGGAGAATCCTCAAATTCATGGCCCATTCGGTAAAGTTGCTACCGCTCGCTGTAAAGTTTCTCTTTCTCCGTGAACACATTGAAATTAAAAGCAGGTGGTGCCATCTACAACAGAATTTGTAAAGTTTAGACTAAGTGTATGATAGATTGAGTTCAACTAATCCATATTACGGATGAACTCCCACTCAAAAACGACATCCCTCGTGCCTTTTTGGTGATTACGTGAACCAAATCCACTATACCAAGTCCGATCATCACGTGAGTCGGTATAGCTTCAAAGGCGAGCATCAAATGGACATCATATCTACTATATGACTCATGCTTAACCTTTCGGTCCGTGTTCCGAGGCCATGTCTCAGACATGCTAGGCTCGCCAAGTTAGAACCTTAGTATTCGCTCAGAATCGCTTTTACACCCGAAATATGGTCGTGGATCCAAGAACACCCGATCATCACGTGATGTCTTGGAGCGACGAAAACATAATCGGTGCATACTAAAAGAAGAACACATTCTTATCTTGATATTTAAATGAGGGATCATCTTATTATGCTAACAAAGCGCTAAACAAGCAATATAAGATGCTATCAAACATCACATGTTTATTAGTGAAATGATATGGTTCCCGCATATGATCTCTATCATGTGCATTGTGGTATGATCACTATCATACCTATATGTGTAAGTCCAAGGTCTATGGAGATTACACGTTATGTATGTTGTAAGAGTATCATCTCATACTTCTACTTACAACATCACCATATCATAACACTAGCCCAGCAACAATCTAAACTAGACGCCTCTAATTTATCCATTGCAAGTTTTACGTGGCTTAGGGCTTTCGAGATAGAACCGTTCTTACCTTTAACATGAACCACAACGAGGATAACCAAATTGTTGACAACTCGTTGCAAAATAGATATTGACTATAGTAGGAGAGACAGACACCCGCTAGCCACTTATGCAAACTAGTTGCATGTCAAGCGTGGAACGGGTCTCATGTGCGAGGACATGTAAAGTTTGTCTGGGCCGCTTTATCCCACTATGCCACCAATATCCAAAATTACAACTAAGGAGCAACAACATGATCATCATCGCCCACATACTCATATGTGTACTACCCGTGTAAAGCATCTACACATAGATCCAGCTCTGATACCACTGTAGGGTTCGCAGCATAGAAAACAAAAAATTCCTACGATGTGAACTATGTACCAAGATCTATCTATTAGATACAAACAACGGGCGGATGTATATCCGTAGAGAACATACCCTTGAAGACTGACAAAGCTTAATGAGTTCAACTCGTGGTTGATGTAGACGATCTCTTGCCGATCTCAAGATCGAGAGGAAGTCCTAGCGCCGCAAATCAGCAGCGCATCCGTGCTCGCACACACGTTCGAGGCACCGAGCAACCTCCGCCTCCTCGCTCCAGCGATGCAGCGGAAGCACAACTCTTTCTTGCCGAATAGCCACCGGGAACATGTATCTCGCTAGTCTAAGACCATGGGGGATAAATTCTAGAGGGGGAGAGAGATCCTTCACGAGGAGGTGTGAGTGAGAAGTGAGGAGAGGGGTGCCTTTTATAGGAGGAGGGGGGCACCCAAGGGGGTGGCCACCGGCCATGGGGGCTGCCCCTCCCCTCCTTCATTCATGTGGGTGGACAACTCCACTCACAAAAATCCATTCATATCCCTCCACTCAAACATGCCATTAAATTTCCACCAAATTTAATGCAAACTCTCATTAAATAAAACTCTTTTATTTTATTCAGAATTTTGTCAATTACTTTAATGACAAACATTCACAAATAACCCCTTGCTAGAATTCTATTTCACATGCATAACCACTTTATGCAATTTCATCCGATAACCTGTTTCGGTATCTAGTGAAATAAATTCCTGCGCTTTTTCATTCTTTCGGCATGAAACTTTTGCTCCAATTGGATGTTGGTGTCTCTTAAGTGTGTGACCCTATGGTTCGTGAATAATGCGGACATGATCGAGACCCCTCTCGGATCAATAATCAGAAGCGGGATCTGGAGACCCATACTGACTCCCACACATTCAACGATGACTTTCTTGTGATCGTCGGAACCTTTTACTCTAGTATCTTAATCCCTTTGTTTCACGATATATTACATGTCCGACATTCGATCATCGGTATCTCCATACCTAGTTTGATCTCGTTACTGACATGCACTCTTTTCTCGTTCCCGTGATATAACATTCTAGTGATCAAATCACTTGCTTGCAAGCTAATCAATGTGATATCACCGAGAGGGCCCAGAGTATATCTATCCGTCATCAGGATGAACAAATTCCACTCTCGATCCATGAGCCTCAACATAACACTTTATTAGTTCTGAATCCATCTTTCTAATCACCCTGTTACGGTGTGATGTTTGATGTTATCAAGAAACTCTTCCGGTGTTAGTGATTGACATGATCTCATGGTCTAAGGATTAGGATCACTTCGTAAGTTGTTATAGCAATATAAACTCAATGACTTTGATCGTAATGCTATACTTCGGATGAATGTTCATCACACCATTACACTAATGTTGTGATCCCGTTATTAACAACATCCAATGTCCATGATCAGGAAACCTTGATCATCTTGTTGATCAACGAGCTAGTTTTTGAGAGAGGCATAACTAGGAACTTTCTGTTTGTTTATTAAACACACATGTATTAATGTTTCCGTATTAATACAATTATAGCATACAAAATAAACATCTATCATATACTTGGAATACACATAATAAACACTTTATTATTGCCTCTTAGGGCATATTCCCTTCAGATGCTTCATAGATAGCTCATTATGGTGATGATGCAAGTTTCCACCATGATTAGGAATGGCTTAGGCTAGTGGCCCAGGCATTTCTCTAACACAAAATACATAACTTGGACTTACAAGCTCCCTCTTTATTTCACACCCGTGACATCCATAGACAAAACAACATGATATCAACTATGTACAAAGTACAAGTGCAATGTTGAAAATGTTCCCCGTGACTGCGAGGTTCTGCTAATTCCAACGTATAAGTGCAAGAATATACAACATAGATGACACAATGTTTCAAGTTTATTAGGGGCAAATAATATAAAGTGTGGCATCAAGTTTGTGAGGGCTTTAATCACTAAGTTTTCACATAACAAAATACCTTTAATTGGAAGATAGCTGAAAACAAGAATATACTTGGAATGGTGTAACACACCATGCATAGGAGTTTATAGTGGACACTTTGGAATAACTTGGTTTCTTGGGAGTTGGAAGCATGAGTAGAGCTTACTCATACAAGTGGAGGCTAGCAAAAGAGTGGAAGCAACCTACTAAGAGAGCAATAATTAATGGCCATAATCATGCAGAGCAACAAAACATTACTAATCAAAGCATAGAATGGTACTACAAGTTAAGGAATAAAAGATCATAGAGGCTATGGTGACTTGTTGATAGTCATAACATGGTGTGAGCATGTGCCAAGTCAACCCAAACAAAGCATCAAAGGGGAATACCACAATACTATGCTTTTGCATGCTAAAACAACGCATAATTATTTCAAGGCACACTAAGCAATCCCAATTGTTTGGAACAAGACATGCTACAGCAATAATCACTAAGCATAAGGTTAAAACAACACCTAGCATGTCATGCTAAAGTCTAAGTCACAGTCAATGCAAGCTCCTCTTGCACTTTCAAGCAGGAACTTCCTACTCCTTTCCAACACCAAGCAACTTATTTGCAACAAAACAGCGAGAACGGGGGTCCAAACTACTTTATTCAAGCAAACTAAACAAACTAAGAAAATCAAACGAAAACTAAGACGCTCTAAGAACAACACAACAGTGCATGAAACAATAAAAACGAAGTGTCTTGACAGACCTGAGCTTTTTATTGATGAAGAAGGGGATGCCCAAGGCATCCCCAAGCATTGATGCTTGTACCTCTTGGATATTTCTTGAGGTGACACCGGGGTGGCATCCCCAAGCTTGAGCTTTTGTCCATTCTTCATCTCATTACATCATTCTCTCTCTACACCTGAAATTTTTTCTTCATACAAAACTTCACACAATCTTCATTAACAACATTAGTGTATTCAAAAGATAATAGACCTTTGGGCCTAGCTTTGTAACAGAAAAACTTTTCACTAAAAACACATGCTACTCTATCAAATCCTTCAGAAAGTCAATTCCCCAAAAGAGAACTCAAAAAAGGAATCAATAAGAAGCAAATGCAAATAATGGCAGAAATCTGTCAAAACAGACCAGCAGGTAGAAAATGATTTTTTCGAAAATCTTATGTTGCTCAAATCAAAACGTGTTGAACTAACTAAAGTTATCTAACATACTGGGGGATTTATTCGTAAATTTTCAACTCAATCCGACTTACAGAGACTCCTCAACAATTTTTATGGTGGAGGACAGAAATCTGTTTCGGGACAGCAACTCCTCAAATCTTACTTCCCTCTCATTAGAGGTCATTCTTGGCACAAAAAGCAAACAAAAAGGATAAGGAGAGGTCATTAGTGAAGTAATTACTTCCAAGACTCAAGTAAACTCTTGGGTTATCTCCCAACAAGTACTTTTCTTTAATGCCTTTAAGTTAGGCACAAGAAGCAAGAAATCAAGTATTTTCAAATGAGGAATTGAGATCAATACTTGCAAAGTCTTCAACTATGAGAGGTATCTCATCCAAATGAGTCTTGGAGGATCCCTTCTCATTTCTATTTGGTTTACTACTTTCATCAAAAGGATTTTTAGGAACAAGCCAATCAAAATTCTTTTCAACGGCCTCATGCATTCCAACAAGCTTAAAGGGTATGGGTATCTTAAATTCATCTCTAGGCTTGGTTTTATCTGAAGTACCCATAACATCTACACATGATCCTAGCATATTAAAACGCTCAAAGACCTTTTTGGATTCCTTAGCAACATCATGGAACTCTCTGAGTAAAGTTTCAAGAATAAACTCTCTCTTTTCGGCATTGTTTTCTTCTTTTAGTTTTAGGAACAAAATTTGCATCATGGGGTTAAGGCTAACAAACCTAGCCTCCAACATACGAACTAAAGAAGCTGCAGAAATTTCATGATTAGGGGCAAGATCTGCTATATATTTATCCTCAATATCCTCATGCTTACTAACATGATTAAAGAATTCTTCAATATTGTCTTTCCTAATTATGGAGCCACTACCTATAGAAAGGTCCTTCAGGGTGAACTTGGGGAGCAACATGGTGAGCTAGAACAAGGTGGCAACTAGAGTAGGAACTAATTTTTTTGTGTTTTTGATAAGAGAAAGCAAACCAAACTAAACTAAAAATTTTGGAGTTTTTGATAAGAGGCAAACAAAACCAAGCAAAAGAAACTAACCAAACTAAAAACAAAGTAAAGAGAAAGGTTGAGGAGGACTCCCCTTGTGAAGACGTCCTTAGCCTCCCTGGCAACGGCGCCAGAAAGAGCTTGATGGTGCTGGGAAGCACTTCGTCGGGAAACCCCAAGAGCAAGGTGTGAAGCAGCATAGCAGCAAGTTTTCCCTCAGTAAGAAACCAAGGTTATCGAACCAGTAGGAGGAAGGAAACATCTCAAAGGTGCTGCAAGCAACGCGGAAACCTACATAACACAAACTCAAGACTTTGCCCCAACGAATCAGTGAGGTTGTCAAGGTCACCGGTTTGTTGTAACAAAGGATTAACTGTATGGTGTGGAAGGTAATGGTTTGCAGCAAGTAAACAGGTAAAAGTGGAGGATGTATCAATGGTAAAGATTGGACCAGGGTCCATAGTTCACTAGAGGTGCTCTCCTTAGATAAACAACATGGCATGAAGGGTAAACAAATTACAGCAGGTCAATTGACAGGAACTGAGCATGGCATAACAATGCAATACTGCATAAAAGATCCTATGAGATTCGATTGGGCAATACAACAATATACATAGACCGCCATCCAACTGCATCTATGACTAGAAGTCCACCTTCAGGTTATCATCCGAACCCCCTCCAGTATCAAGTTGCAAGAAACAGACAACCGCTTTAAGCAAAGTGTGTAAGGTAAACAATCCACTTGTTCCATGAACAAGAGACCGTTGTTTTCTCTCCAGTGGCAACAACACATCTACAACCAAAGAGATTTTTGTCACTTCCCTTGGAAACTAGAGGCATGAACCCAGTATCGAGCATAAATACCCCCTCTTGGAGTCACTAGCAACTACTTGGCCAAGATATCCACTAACAATGGAGATCATGCAAGATCACAAACAACACAAACATGATAGTATCAAATAGACAAAACCATTAATCAATCTGACATAGTAATCTCAATATCCATCGGATCCCCGCAAACACAACATGCATGATTACAAATAGATTAGATCTTGATCATGAATGGAGCTCACAAGATCTATACATGAAAGCACAAGGAGGAGATATAACCATCTAGCTACCACATGGACCCGTAGTCCAAGGTGGAACTACTCACGCTTCATACCGGAGAAGTAGGCCTCCGGGATGATTTCCCCTCCAGCAGGGTGCTGGGAAGAACTTCAGATCCCCCTAATCTAGGGACGACGGTGGGAGCGGCTATAGAAGGTTTTCATGGAGTTTTGATCGGGTGCCTAGGGTTTCTACATCGGGGGCTTCTTATAGGCGAAGAGGCGAGGCTGGGAGGCGGCCAGAGGGCCCACACCCTGCCCAGGCGCGCGGTGGGCCCACCTGCGCCTAGGGGGTGTGGCGGACCTGGATCGCCTCTCCATCTCTCCTCTGGACTTCCTGTCGCCCACGGTAAAATATTGACTTTGGCTTTTTTCCCATCCAGTTCCGGGAATATTGATTTTCTGCCTTTCTGGAACCAAAAATAGAAGAAAACACGCAACTGGCACTGTGGCAACTTGTTAATAGGTTAGTTCCAGAAAAGATATAAAAACACCTCAAAGTGTAGACAAAGCAAAGCAAAGTAGATACAAAACAAGCATGGAGCATCAAAAATTATAGATACGTTTCCGACGTATCAACAACTCCCAACATAAAGATCAAGACAATTAACACATACATATACTGATGTATAACATAATAATCTCTATCTCTCCTTAATCATATACTAGGGTTTCTCCATCTCCCCAAGAACTAATGACCTACTCAAACATGGAGGAAATCAGCATCATGACAATGGTAATAGAAACGATTATCGATGAATAGTACTTGTATAAATCCACAAATAGTGCAAGAATTACAACAAGATCTAGATGGGATGGATGGAGATGATGGTGATGATGGAGATGCATCGGTTGATGAAGATGAAGATCGATGCCTTGGCCTTCCAGATCTGCTTAGGGCGAAGATGGATCCCTAGGGCAAGTTCCCCCTCTAGATCCCTTCTGGAGGTGAGGTTTTCGGTGATTTCTAGGTGTTCTGTATGTCGTCTCCCCGAACCGGTTGCACGGGGTGAAACTATTTGAGGAGGCGGAGGCGGTGCCAACTATACGACGGCAACTATACGGTGGCATCCCGTATAGTTGGTTGTCAATCCTTCTGCCTCATTTGCTCGCTTGAGATTTTCTTCTGCTATTATTAATATTTCCCAAATAAGCGAATTGCGTAGTTTTTGGCTCCTTTTCACTCCAATATAACTGCTCCAAGAATTGTGTCCATTGGATTCATCATCTGATCTAATCCTGGTGAAAATAGACATAAAAGATGTGTGTGAACGCTGTAAAATACCAAGATCCTACATCTACAATGCAAAATAATAACTTAAAACATGATGCAAATATGCACTCATCAACTTCACCAAGATTGGACTCTTGCTTGTCCCGAGCAAGTTTAGCTTAATGGATTGATGACCCACAAGTATAGGGGGCGTATCGTAGTACTTTTGATAAATAGGAGTGTCGATCCCAACGAGGAGCAGAAGGTGTTGACTAGTGGTATGGAGCAGGAAATCTCTGTAAATACTTAGCAAACAGATTTTTAGGGGTTTCTAATAAAGCAACAAAACAAAGTGCAAGTAATAAAGACAAAGAACAACTGCAGTAAGTGGCCCAACCCTTTCTTAGAAAAGAACAAGCCGGTGGAATTCTTATAAGTACCAAACGTTCTCGAGGACACATGGGAATTCTATCAAGTGCTTTCGCTTTAAATAGCTGAGTACTCTTCTTTGGTGTTGTAAGTGTTGTGTGGGTGAACCTGTGCTAATGTAACAAACTTAATTGGACTAATACATACTTGTGATTAAACCCCCTACAAGCATCCACAACTACAGGTAAGTAATTAAGATATAAACCTAACCATAGCCTTAAACTTTGAGATCCTGCAATCCCTTATGCAAAGGTGTCCTAACGGGGGTTCAGGTTTCGGTCACTCCGGCAACCCCACAATTAGTATCCAAATACACAATGCATTCCCCTAAGCCCATAAATGTTGAAGTATCATGTAGTCGACATTCACATGACACCACTAGAAGAATAGCACCACAACTTAAATACTAAACCATTGAATAATAACTCAACACAAATCCACTACTAACAACATGACTTCTCCCATGTCCTCAAGAACAAAGCGAACTACTCACGAGACATCATATGGATCAAGATCAAATATGATAAAGTAATGGATAACAATCTGAACATAAACAATAATCTAATGGTTCCACTCACAAGCATCAACTACAATAGTAATTAACACCGGGAAAGTTTCCCCTAAGAACTAATGCAAGATCCAACACGATTGTTACAGCGGGATGGAGTGGTGATGATGGTGCTGGTGGAGATGATGGTGTGTATGATGATGATGATGATCCCGATGAAGTCTAGCTTGATGATGGTGTTAATGGCGACGATCTCCCCTCTTCGGGAAGGAATTTCTCTGGCAGAAGTATGTCTGCCGGAGAGCTCTTTCTCTCTCGGTGTTTTCCGCCCCGCAGAGGCGACGGAAATCTTTCTCTCGTCGCTCCCCCGGTATTAGGGTTCTGTGGGGAAAATATAGGAGAGAGGGCGGAGTCAGGAGCCGGCCAGGTGTGCCACACCTGCCCTAAGCGCGGGGCAAGGTGGGCCCGCGCCTAGGAGGTGTGGGCCCCCTGTGGCCCGGCTACGCCTCCCCTTCTGGCTTCCTCCGTCTTCTGGGAAGATATAATTTTCCAATATTTTTCTGGTATTTTTCTAATCTTCGCGAAATTGCATCAAAACACCTCTTTTTCCATCAGAAACCTGACTCCGGCAGTCCATCCGCCAAGAATCATCCAACATACAAAAACAGAGGAAAAGACATAAGTAACACCTCATAATAAGACATATATCAATGAATAGAGGCAAATTATGATATAGAAAGGTGATGCAAATTGGACGTATAACTCCCCCCCAAGCTTAGACCTTCACTTGTCCCCAAGCGAAAACTGAGCTCAGTAAACATGTCCACAGGTTTATGGAGTGAAGTGTCGATAGAAAGAATATGGACAAGAAGCATCACACTTACCATTACACAACTCATAGAAGAAAGCAACTCACCATTATATAACTTAGCTTGCAACAAGTACAGGAGTCACAATAGATATGCATAAAGATAAATCATAATTGGAATTGGCAAACCCTTGTTCTTGGTAAGAGAGCAGCTGGCAAACAGTTTCACAAATAAAGATTTTGAATAAGTTTTAAAACAAGAGCACTCTTTGCTCAAAAATGTTTTTCCACAATGAAGGCTTTCAAAGTAATACTCAATAGATAAGAGTTTTGTACAAACAAGGAAGATAAAGAACATGATTGAATAAATCACCATATGAATGCTTGAAACATAACAACTCAAATGCTTGCTGGAGATAGAGAGGAAAGTAGGTTTACTGACTCAACTTAGAAAATAGAAGAAAGGTCCCTTCATAGAGGATAGCAGGGATTTCAAATCATAAAGAGCTTCTAAAAGATTATGGTACTTACTAGCTTTGAGCCCTCATTGCCCCTATCATAGGCATCTTGAGATGATTAAGGTTAAAGTGCACAAAGATCGAGTATATGCTTGGCGAAATATAAGTTGGCAATCTCATGTCCCTTGAGTACGAGGGCCGCTCCTCATGCTACTCAACTTTGGTCACCGGTAAGTTCTTGTCATTGTAAGTACATGTGTATCATAAAGAACCGCCAACGGGGTACCCCTTGCACATGGTACAGGAGCTATCCCATGACCAAAATGACAAGGCAAGCAGACAATGAGCATCTTAGCAATCTTTTTATTTACTATGTGCATAGCTTTTTATGAAGGATGCTTCACAGAATGCTCATTATGGTGATGCTGCAAGTTTCCACCATGATTAGGCATGGCTTAGGCTAGCGGCCTAGGCGTTTCTCTAACACACATACATCACTCCATGGACTTACAAGTTCCCTCTTTATTTCACACCGTCGACATCCGCAAATAAAATATCATGATATCAACTATGTACTATGTATAGGTGCAATGTTGAAAGCGTTCCCCATGACAGCACGGTTCTGCTAATTCCAACGTATAGATGCAAGCATATACAACTTCGATGACACAATGTTTCAAGTCTATTAGGGGCAAGAAAATAAGGTGTGCCATCAAGTTCGTGAGAGCTTTACTAACTAGTTTTCACATAACAAAATACTTTTTAATTCAAAAAATAGATGAAGCTTGAGAATTTGCTTGGAATAGCAATAATTCTAATAGGTAGATATGGTGGAAACAAATGGCACATGTTTTGGTTCAAAGGGATTGGAAAAAATGAGAAGTATGCCTTCTCAAAACAGGTTTTTGGCTAGCAAGGCTGGGTAGCAAGCAAAAGAGTTGAAAGAAACAAGCAAACCTACAAGTGATAAAGCCAAACATGCAATCTTCCGTGAAGACACAAAAGATCTTAAATAAAGAATACTAAGCTTATGAGCCAATCAACAAAGAAAATAAATGATATAAAATACCTGTAAGCTTTTTCTCTTTTTGTTTCAAACCTCAAAAAGTGTTGCTACTGACCAGAACTTGGTTTGTCAAAACCAATTTAGATTTACTTGATCCTCCCAAAGTGATGCCAGTACTGATCAACAAGATAAGTCATATAATAGAGATTGCAAACTAAAATAAGAAGTGCAAAAGGTAAAAGATGAAACTTCTCATTAATATTCCATAAAGGCACTCACACCAAGGGATACATACATAATCAACTAAAGGAGAGATACTTCCACATGCAAACCAACCTATAAGATAACTTCTGTACCAAAGAAATGAATCTAAAAAGGTAAAAGATAAAAGATAATGGTGTGATACCGCGGCACTCCCCCGAGCTTGGAACAAGCCAAGGGGATGCCAAACCTGATGACGAATTACTCCTTTGGTGGTAGTGGTGTTCCTTTGTTTAGGGTCAGAAAATCCTCCAGCATCTTATGAAGCCTGTTATTCTCCTCTTGAAGCATATCCACCTTCATCCTCAAAGCACGGTACTTATCACAAAACTCGTTAGTGGTTCGAAGGGCTTCCACGGCCTCAGGGCAGGATCTGAAGTCTGGAACGGAGGCGATGATACCCTGCATGTTACGAGAAAAAACACGTCCAGTGTTAATTGCTCCTACAAAAGTAGGTTTCCTTGCCCTTGTCCCTGCGGCGGTTTGTTCTTCCAACTTTATTTCCTCCACGGGCTTCTTGCCTTTGTCGTTGGCGGAGACCATGGTGCTCTAAACTTGAGAAGATTTCCTGACAGAAACAGATCGAAACAAAAACACAACGAGAACA
Source organism: Avena insularis (assembly GCA_023614405.1). Taxonomy (NCBI): domain Eukaryota; kingdom Viridiplantae; phylum Streptophyta; class Magnoliopsida; order Poales; family Poaceae; genus Avena; species Avena insularis. Next base: position 202,876,629 of record CM042685.1, read on the forward strand.
TGATGCACGAACCTCGGGGGATCCAGGGGTTATATATTACGAAGTTTCAATACATAAGGAAGGCACTGGTACGAAATGAAGCGGAAAAGGAGCTCGGGGTACTCACACCCCCTCCAGGCGTGGCCAGCTGGGGCCCGCGCCTGGGGTGGGTTTGGCCACCCCGGCCTCCGTTTCCTCCTCTGTTCCATCTCGTAACTTTCCATATGTATTAAAAACATCAAAAATATAAAAAGATTAGGCTTTCACGAACCTTCTGTTTTCACCACTTTTACCTATTCAAAGACGAATTCTGCATACTCCTTTTCTCCTTCTCCTGGAAATTCTTTCTCTCACAAGGCAATACACAAACTTCAATGGCAACATTAGTGTAAGAAAAAACAATGACCCGTTAGGTACACACTTCAACTGAAATCCATCAAAACAAAGGCTTCTTGTAGGAGGCAAATGCAATTGATAACAGAAATCTGTCAAAACAGACCAGCAGGTAAAGATTGATTTTTTTGAAAACCTTCTGTTGCTCAAATCAAAAAGTGCAAAACTAATGAAAGTTGTGTAACAACTTGGAGAACCAGCTCAGAAAAATACAGATCCATCCGACGTACTGAGATCCCTCACGAATTTTTACCATGCAGTACAAAAATCTGTCCCAGGACAGCCACTTTTCACAACTCCTCCACTTCTCAAAAGTAGTTGAACTTGACACAAAAACCAAAACAAAAAGGATAAGGAGCGGTTATTACTGAGGTAATAACTTCCAAGACTCAACCAAACTCTTGGGTTATCTCCCAACAAGTACTTTTCTTTAATGCCTTTAAGTTAGGCTTGAAACTTTCAAAGATTCTCACATAGGAGATATATATATGTAGCGAAAAAGAGCATCAAGAAGCAAATAACCAACACATTTGAGTCTAACCCACTTCCTATGCATGGGAGTGTCATGAGAAAACAAATTGTTGAAACAAAAAGCCACTAGCATAGGAAGACAAAACAAATGCAACTTCAAAGATTTCAACATAAAACGGGGAAACTTAACATTATTAAGATGCATAAAACCATGTTTACCTCTATCATAATAACTTTCATTAGCACTTTGAATAAAGTTGACAATATAGCTGTCATACGAAACAACTGTATCATCAGAATGAGCATACTTACAGTCATCAAAAAGAGGTCCAAGGTCATAAACTAGATCAATAGAAGCAAGTTGTTCCATCCTGAAATCTTTATTAGGCAAGCTGTTTTCACAAGGAGCTTTAGCAAATTTGGAAAATTTAAACTCATAAGAATCTCCATCAAACTTAGTTAAAACTTTCTCCTTATTACAATCTATAATAGCTCCACAAGTGTTCAAGAAAGGTCTACCAAAAATGATCGGACAAGTTTTGCTAGCTGCTGAATTAAGCACTAGAAAATCAGCAGGATACATAATCTTACCACAGAGAACCTCCACATCTCTTACAATACCAATGGGGCAAATGGTTTCCTTATTATCAAGGTGAATAACCACATCAATTTCCTCAAGCTCACAAGGACCAATTTCATGCATAATTTCCCTGTAAAGCTCATAAGGAATAGCACTAGAACTAGCAACAATGTCACATAAACCATAGTAGCAATGATCACCAATTTTAACAGAAAGCACATGGACACTAGATTTTCTAGCTTTGCTAGGATGAGAGATAATATTAGAAGCGTCTTCACAGAATACAATACGCTCATCCTCTATATTTCTAGTGTCAATGTCTTTCATAATAGCTACCACAGGCTCAATAATCAATTGCTCATCAGGCTCCATAGTTTTCTTAGTACCTTTATTATCTGCACTAATCATCATAGAATACTACTTTACCTTTGCTGGGAAAGGTATTTTCTCAACATAAGGTTCAAGCACAATATGATTAGTAGTACAAACTTCAGCACTTTTAATAGGAACATGACTAATAACATTTTTATAAGGAGCATGGCACTTATTCCACTTCTTTTTGGGAATTTCTATGTAAGAGGCAAAGGCCTTAAAACAGTTGGAAATACTTTGGGAATCAAGACCAAACTCATTACTAATATCACGGAAGTCATCAGTTCCCATAAAAGATTTAATGCATTCATAATCATAGTTTATACCTGACTTTCTTCCTTTGTCATTCTCCCAAGCTTCAGTGTTTTCTTGAATACGGTCTAGCATATCCCATTTAGCTTCTTCCTTCATACGTGTGAATGATCCAGCACAAGAAGCATCTAGTAAATCTTTATCATGAAGAGAAAGCCTAGCATAAAAGTTATTGATAATAATATTGTTAGGGAGTTCATGAATAGGACATTTAAGCATTAGTAACTTCATTCTCCCCCAAGCTTGAGTTGTACTCTCTCCATCAATAGGCCAAAAGTTATATATCAGATTTCTATCCTTATGATCTCACTGGGAGGATAGAATTTTGAATAAAAGAGAGAAGCCATTTCCTCCCATTCCATGGATTGTCCATTCTTCAGCAGCTTATACCATTCTTTAGCTCTCCCTTTCAAGGATATAGAGAGTAACTTCTTCTTCACATGTTCCGTTGTGATACCTGCACACTTAAACAACCCGCATAATTCATGGATAAAAAGCAAGTGATCACCAGGATGAACAGTTCCATCCCCAAAATAATAATTATCCATAACACGATCAAAAATACTTGTAGGTATCTTAAAGGATCTACCTCAACAGGTGGTGGTTCATCTACTACCCTAATAGTGGTAGTAGTTTTCCCAAACAGAAAACCAAGTGGGTTATCCATATTGGAAACAAAGTAACAAACAGAAACAAAAAGAAATACTCATAGTAGAAGCTTCCTTTACCAGTTCCACTCTTCAATAGCGCTTCACTCCCCGGCAACAGCGCCAAAAAATAGTATTGATGACCCACAAGTATAGGGGGTGTATCGTAGTACTTTCGATAAATAGGAGTGTCGATCCCAACGAGGAGCAGAAGGTGTTGACTAGTGGTATGGAGCAGGAAATCTCTGTAAATACTTAGCAAACGTATTTTTAGGGGTTTTCTGATAAAGCAACAAAACAAAGTGCAAGTAATAAAGAAAAAAAACAACTACAGCAAGTGTCCCAATCCTTTCTCAGCAAAGGACAAGCTGGTGGAAATACTTATTAGGACCAAACGTTCTCGAGGACACATGGGAATTTTGCAAGTGCTTTCGCTTCAAATAGTTGAGTACTCTTCTTTGGTGTTGTAAGTGTTGTGTGGGTGAACCTGTGCTAATGTACCGACATTACTTGGACTAATACATACTTGTGATTAAACCCCCTGCAAGCATCTGCAACTACAGGAAAGTGATTAAGATATAAACCTAACCACAGCCTTAAACTTTGAGATCATACACTCCCTTATGCAAAGGTGTCCTAACGGGGTTCAGGTTTCTGTCACTCCGGCAACCCCACAATTAGTAGCCAAATACACAATGCATTCCCCTAGGCCCATAAATGGTGAAATATCATGTAGTCGATGTTCACATGACACCACTAGAAGAATAGCACCACAACTTAAATACTAAACCATTGAATAATAACTCAACACAAATCCACTACCAACAACATGACTTCTCCATGTCCTAAAGAACTAAACGAACTACTCACGAGACATCATATGGATCAAGATCAAAGATGATATGGTAATGGATAACAATCTGAACATAAACAATAATCCAATGGTTCCACTCACAAGCATCAATTACAATAGTAATTAACACCAGGAAAGTTCCCCCTAAGAACCAATGCAAGATCCAACACGATTGTTACAGCGGGATGGAGTGGTGATGATGGTGCTGGTGGAGATGATGGTGTGTATGATGATGATGATGATACCGATGAAGTCTAGCTTGATGATGGTGTTGATGGCGACAGTATCCCCTCTCTGGGAAGGAATTTCCCCGGCAGAAATCTGTCTGCTAGAGAGGTCTTTCTCTCTCGGTGTTTTCCGCCCCGCAGAGGCAGCGGAAATCTTTCTGTGGTTGCTCCCCCGGTATTAGGGTTCCATGGGGAAGATAGAGGCGAGAGGGCGGAGTCGGGAGCCGGCCAGGTGGGCCACCCTGCCCTAGGCGCGGGGCAAGGTGGGCCCGCTCCTAGGGGGTGTGGGCCCCTATTGCTCGGCTATGCCTCCCCTTCTGGCTTCCTCCGTCTTCTGGGAAAATATAATTTTCCAATATTTTTCTGGTATTTTTCTGATCTTCGCGAAATTGCATCAAAACACCTCTTTTTCCATCAGAAACCTGACTCCAGCAGTCCATCCTCCAAGAATCATCCAACATGCAAAAAACAGAGGAAAATACATAAGTAACACCTCATAATAAGACATATATCAATGAATAGAGGCAAATTATGATATAGAAAGGTGATGCAAATTGGACGTATCATGGATATGATCCTCATATTCACGAAGCTGAGTCGATAAAATAAATGAGGCACTTGCAACATGTGTTTATCATAAAGGATACATATAAATAAATTCATGAATAGTACCTTACTCGAACCATGCGAATAATACTAGTAGGATTCCACACCTTAGCAATTAATAGTTCACAAAATATTTTTCTCAACATGATGTAAAAGTATTCAGTTCAACCAAATGAGTTAGTGAGGTAGTCCCAAGTGTTTTTAGGATTAACATATTCACTTGGAATTCAAAATCTCAAACATCTCTTTGTCTTACTACAATATAGTGGTATATGCCTATTTGTTGTTTGCACATTCGCTCTTTTTATTCATCTTTCTTTTCCTTCTTTCTCTATATATATTTGTGCTCACACTTTTTTTATGTGTTGTGGAAAGGAGCTAGCCATATATTCTACTTCATGTAGGAATTTCAAAGGTTAACAATCTCAATTATCAAATTCCAAACATATATGCGGAATCTTTATAATTTGAATATTCTACCTCAAACTTGTTCTCACTCTATTTGATAGCACTTATAATTTCTCCTTTGTTGAAGGTTTTTCTTTTTATTTTTCATATTTCATTAATTAGATATTTTCTCCTTTTTATAAATCAAACCATTGACCTATAATATATTGATCAAAATATCTTTACATGTTCCATTAATACCAATGGTGTGGAAGACTCCTATTTCTATCATCAAGTGCAAGTAAAATCACAGGCCATTCGTATATCCAGTAAGACAAACTCAAACTCAATAGTGCTCCATATATTATAATAAACTCAAAATTTCATAATAGGGATCGACTATTCTTGAAGGGAATCCTAATGATGCAATCTTTTATTTCTAAACTCGAACTAATGCGAAACTAAAAGTAATAAACTTATAAGATTGATTACAAGGTTTTAATGATCTCCCCAAGCTTGGAATCAAGCCTGGCGGGATCAAATAACTCCTTACTAGTACCTATTCCTCCTCCTGGGTTGGAAGAGAACTGTCATCCTCTCCTAGGTTGCTAACTTTGGCCACGCTTGCGAGGCGGATGCTGAGCTTGGCCATGTCGTATTGAAGCCTCAAAATTTTCCTCTAGAGGAATTTATTCTCATCTGTCAACTCAAAAACAGTTTTAATCAAGAAACCAACTCTACCATTGATGTCATTGAACTTTTTCTCAAGGTCATTTCTCATCATCCAGTAGTAGTCAATCCCTTCTCCAATAGTTTTAACACATGTCGTTGAATCTTTTTCCAATTAATTGATCTTATCATGAATCTCATCTTGTCGCACCTTCTTGGGTTGAAGAGGTGGTGGGCTAAGAGGAAGTTCATAATAAGATCCTATGTTGTGACGGTAAGGATTAGTGAGATACCTATCCCTGCTCCTTCCTGATCTGATTGCCTCATCATCTCCATCCTTTGCGGGAACATGTCCTCCCAGTTTGGGAGAGGCTTGATCTCCGAGCTAGATGATGATGATGCTTCTTTTGGTTCCACCTGCTCGATCCTCTTCATGGGCTTCTCTTCCTTCTTCTTCCAAATCTTGTTGACATGGAAAGGTTGCATGGCTTTGCTGCATGGATGTTGTTAGAAAGGGGTGTATGGAGATGGCGATGGTTTTTCGAGACTGGAGGTTGTAGCTCTGTAAAAACTTAATGAAAAGGGTTAGATGCAATCGTATTTAAAAGGGCAGGTCGAAAACCCTAGACGCCGGGCTTAACAAGCAACTATACGGGCACGGGTCATACAGATCCCGCCATATAGTTGCAAATCGACTATAGATTTTTTTTATCTAAGGCGTTACCAACTATATGTCTGCAACTATATGGCCGGGAAATTTCCTCCTGCCGTATAGTTGGTCGTTAAACCTTCTGTACCCTTGCATAAAAATTTAGAGATGCGGTGAATAACTATACGGCCGCAACTATACGGCCGAAAATTTATTTCCCATCGTATAGTTGGTCGTTAAGGTTACTGTATACGTCAAAAAAATCTATTTTTTAGGAATACTTTATTAATATAGAACTTAATGAAATACCAAGTTTTGACATAAAAATGACAACAAAAATTTTTGACCAACAATATACTTATTGAAAGAGATTTTCATCATGACAAAATTTCTTTTATTTCACAACAGCTTCAAGCGTTCCTTTATTCAATCTCAAACTTAATTAAAACTTACCTTAGAAATTTTAAAAGTTACATGCCTCTATATTTTACATGGGTTACCTCCCATGAAGCGCTCTTTTATGGTCCGTAGCTTGACCATAGTATTACTTACTTAGTCTCGATCTTGTCCTTCTTCCAGTTACCATTCCTTCCATATTTTTGCTCAATCAAAACTTCTGGATTAATTATTCTTATGGTGATTGCACTTATATCTTCTTTTGCACGATAATGCATCAAGTGTTGTCCAATCACTATCCATTAAAGAGTGGGTGTTTTTCCGTGGAGCTTCACTGCTCCTGATGCATAAGCTTCTTCAACTATATAGGGGCTTTCCCACTTTGATCTGAGCTTCCCTAGAAACAACTTAAGGCGAGAGTTATAGAGCAAAAAATTATCTACATTTTTAAAGACTTTATCTTCTATTTTTTATCATGCCACCTTTTACTTTTTCCTTAAACAATATAGCATTTTCATAAGCCTCACCCCTAAACTCATCTAAAGCATGGATGTCTAATAAACATTTTTCTCCTGCTGCTTTAAGATTATAGTTTAAGCTCTTGATTGCCCAAAAGGCTCTATGTTCCAATTCTAAAGGTAGGTGGCACGCCTTACTGTATATCATTTTATATGGTGTCATACCTATCGGATTTTTAAATGCAGTTCGGTATGCCCAAAGAGTGTCATTTAGCTTATATGACCAATCTTTTTCTTGACTTATCCACCGTCTTCTCAAGTATGGTCTTTAGTTCTCTATTAGAGAGTTCCACTTGACCACTCGTTTGGGGATGATATGGCGAAGCAACGCAGTGAGTTACTCCATATTTTCCGAGGATTTTCCTGAAAGTTCCCTTCATAAAATGAGAACCACCATTAATAATTAAAAATCTAGAAACTTCAAACCTGGGAAATATGACATCCTTGATCATCTTCATGGAAGTGTCTGCATCTGCATGGTTAGTTGGGATAGCTTCAACCCATTTAGTAACATAATCAACAACAACAAGAATATGAGTGTAACCATTAGATTCTATAAAGGGTCCCATGTAATCCATTCCCCATACATCAAATGGTTCAATTATAAGACTATAATTCATCGCCATCTCTTGTCTTCTACCTATATTACCTCTTCTCTGGCAAGCATCACAATATTCCACATACCTTTGTGCATATTTGAACAAGGTGGGCCAATAGAATCTAGATTGAAGTACCTTTTCTACAGTCCGCCTACCTGCATGATGTCCTCCATAGGGGCTGCCATGACAAGCTTGCAAAATCGTATTCATTTCATGGTTTGGAACACACTTCCGAATCATTCCATCAGGTCCATGGCGATAAAGAAACGTATCATCCCAAAAATAATGTCTAAGATCATTAAAGAATTTCATTCTTTTGTTTCTCGTCATATCGGGGGTACAAATTTTACTGCTAGATAATTAGCATAATCTGCATACCACGGATCAACTACTTCAATTTTTCCTAAGTATTCTCCCGGAAATGACTCATTTATAGGTACGAGGTCGGTAATTATTCCCTCCATCCTAGATAAATGATCTGCTACTGGATTAACCTTACCCCTCCTATCTACTATTTGTATATCATATTCTTGTAATACCCACCTAATCAACATGGGTTTTGCATCCTTTTTCACAAGAAGGTTACTCAAAGTTTGGTGATCTGTATGAATTATTACTCTAGAATTAATAATATAAGATCTAAATTTGTCATAAGCAAAAATTATAGCAAGGAACTCTTTCTCCGTAGTAGCATAATTTTTCTGAATCTTATTAGGAGTCCTACTAGCGTAATAAATAACATTTAAATTCTTCCCGTCTCGTTGTCCTAATACAGCCCCTAAAGCATAGTCGCTAGCATCACACATGATTTCAAAAGGTTCATCCCATTTTGGAGGATGCATGATAGGTGCTGATACTAATTTGTTCTTAAGGTTTTCAAAAGATGCAATGCAGTCATGGTCTAGATAGAACTGAGTTTCTTTATCAAGAAGGTTAGTGAGAGGCATAGATATTTTAGCAAAATCTTGTATAAAATGCTTATAAAAACCTGCATGTCCCAGAAACATCTTTAAGTTTTTAATGTCTTGAGGTATGGGAAGATTTTCTATAGAACTTATATTTGTTTTATCTATTTCTATACCTTTTTGTGAAACCTTATGTCCAAAAACTTTACCTTCTCTTTCCATGAATCAGCATTGCTCCCAATTCAAAACTAAATTTGATTGTTTGCATCTCTTCAAAACCTTGGTTAATGTAAAGACAATTATCAAATGTTGTTCCACAAACAAAAAATCATTTGTTAGAACTTCCATAGTATTCTCAACAAGATCATCAAAGATTTTTAAAACTCATTCTCGAAAATGTTGCTACTACATTGCATAAGCCAAACGGGATTAATCTATAAGCATAAGTACCATAAGGACATGTGAAAGTTGTTTTCTCTTGATCTTCAGGCTGTATAGCAATTTGAGAATAACCGTAATAACCATCAAGAAAATAAAAATAAGAATTTTTGCTTAGTCTTTCCAAAATTCTATCCATGAACGGTATAGGTTTATGATTTTTCTATGTCTCATGGTTTAATCTTCTAAAATTGACGCACATGATACCCAACAATAGGCCTTATAGGGACTAGCTCACCATCCTCATTCATAGCAGCATCAAGACCCCCATGTCTTGGTATGCAATGAGCTAGGCTTACCCACTTACTATTAGAAATAGGATATATTATGCCGATATCTAATAAGCGTATAACTTCTTTCCTTACTACTTCTTTCATTTTCAGGTTAAGCCTTCCTTGTGTCTCAACTACAGGTACAACATCTTCAAGCATGGTAATCTTATGTGTCACGATGGATGGATCTATTCCTTTAATATCACTTAGAGTACACCCAAATGCTTCACGATGCTTGATCAAAACCGAAATAAGTTTACTTTTTTTCATTTTTTGATAAATTTTTACTAATAATAATAGGACATTTATTTTCATTATCTAAAAATTCATACCTCATATTGTCTGGAAGTCGTTTAAATTCAATTGGTAGAGGTTCTTCTTCTCCTTTTCTTACCAGTTCTTCATAGTCATGCGGGTTTTGTGCTTCCGGAATGGAGTCAAGGAAATCATCTATATCTTCTCTTTCCTCATCATCTTGTGCCTCTTTCAAATTAATTAAGCTTCTTTCTAATTCATCTTTGGGAGTATTGAAATGAATCGCGGCCAGCTTGGCAATTGTTTTGTCTCCCTTGATATCTTCTATTTCATATGGCCTTTTTTAGGTTGGCAAAATGGAATGTCATTTCCTCCTCTACAAACATCATGGAAATAGTCTCCTCCTTATTATCAATTCGAGATTTGGTTATAGAGACAAAAGGCCTGCCTAAAAGAATAGGACAAAAAGTATCTCAAGGCATATCAATGATATGAAAATCAAGAGGGTACATGAGTGGTCCGAAAAAAACATAGATATTTCGAATAACACCTTCCGGTTTTATATTAGTTCTATTAAACAGTTTAATAGTAGTGTCTACTAATTCCACATCTAGATTATTTAAATTGTAGCGAACTTCCTCATAAAGTGATGAAGGCATAATATTTATAGTAGACATCGGCTCACAAATTCCATACAGGGAAGTTTCTCCACAATATATAGGAGTGATAGGTTTAGAAGTTTCTTTACCTTGTATCCTACCTGTGATGAAGTATGAAGTTTCAGAATCTAGCATAACTACTTCATTTTCCATAATTCTTGCTTCCGTAAGATCCTTAAATATAACAATATTTGCATTGGTAGCATCAGGGTTATTTTCTTGTTTCTTTGGTCTTCTCTTTATACGTTCTTCCTCCCTACACTTCTTAATATTCTCTTGAATAGATTTAGAGGAAAATTCTATCAATGATGCATCCTATCTTGCTCGCTTCTTCTCTTCGAGTGGTTTATGAGGTTCCGATCCTGAAGGTACCTGTAGATGCCCTGCATAATTCTCAACAATTTTCTTCACCGAATAAGAATCAATACCGAGGGTTTTAATCATTGCACAAGTCCTTTTATCTGCAAGAAAGTCGTTAACACAAGCATATTTAGAAGAACCTTTCGTATTGCTCTCCTCATTTTTAAGACTTTCCATTTTTTCTTTCATTTTCATTATTAATTTCCAAGCTTCAACATAAGTATAAGATAGGAAACTACCATTAGAAGCGGTATCTAGGATTGCTCTATTTTTATTGTTAAGCCCTCCATAGAAAGTATGGGTAATTAACCAATCAGGCAAACGGTGATGCGGGAAATTGCCTAGATAGCTTTTATACCTTAGATAGCCTTCATATAAACTCTCATCGGGATTATTCTTGAAACTTATAATAATACCTCTCATCCTGTGAGATTTGCTTTATGAGTAATATTTTGAAAAAAAAATTGGTTGTCAAATCTATCCACGTCCTTGGTGCTTCTGCACAAAAGGATCTATACCAGTTGCAAACATTATTAGAGAGAGTTTGTCTAAACAACTAGATTTTAACCTTATCAAGGTCAGAATCATCAAATATAAAGGAACCAAAAACATCTTCAAAGAATTGTAAGTGTCCATATGGACTCTCTTCATGGGTTCCTGCAAACTTTTTAGAGTTAAGTAACTCAAATAATAAAGGATGGATCTCAATACCATCGGGGTTTATGCTTCTATTGACAGTTATAAAAGCGTCCATGGGCGAACCCATATTCCTTACTGCCTCAAGATGCATTAAATGTTGAGTGTTGTCCATTGTTATGGTCCTGTAACTCAAATTACAAATTAGTACAATGAAAGTAAATAACTAAAAGTAAAGTAACTTATAGCACTAAGCTCCCCGGCAACGGCGCCTAAAAATAGCTTGATGATTGCAAGTGCACAGATCGTTTGTAGCTAGTTTCGAAATAAATATATCGATCCCACAGGGAGCAGTAGGCGAAAGACTAAAATGCTTTTAACTAAAACTAAACGAAGTACTTGAGGAATAATTATAAGATGCAAGAAAGTAGAATTGTTTTTGGGTTTTTGGTTGGTTGAAACAGTAAAGTAAAACGAAGTAAAACTTAATGCAGAAAATAGTAATCGCTTGTGTAAGAAAGATTAAAACTGCAATAGAGGAAAAGGCGTTCTCAGGGAGTGGTGGATACACCGCTAGCAATTTAGACTAAGTGATCAAGATTATTATAACGAATATTCTCATGATATGCATGTATGTGGGAGGATCTCCAAATATGGATGATGAGGTAGCAACCACTGCTCACACCATCCTTCATAACCACAGTTGACAGATAAACGATATCAATCGTATTATCCCGCTATTAAGGGATTTCTCCCGTGGCATGGACATGGCTTAATAAGTTCCCCTTGATTCCCCAAGTTAGTACGTAAAGGATGACAACAAATTTATAGTCACAGTAAGTGCTACCATCCCTCCTTCTACCAACAAGTAATCCCCTCTATCGAGTCCCCGTGAGAGGAAAATATTAAGGAGGTGCACAACTCCCAACATAAAAATGAAGACAATTAACACATACATATAATGATGTATAACATAATAATCTCTATCTCATCTCAATCATATACTAGGGTTTCTCCATCTCCCCGAGAACTAATGATCTACTCAGACATGGAGGCAATCAGCATCATGACAATGGTAATCGAAACGATTATCGATGAATACTACTTGTATAAATCGACAACTAGTGCAAGATCTAGATGGGATGGATGGAGATGATGGTGGTGATGGATATGCAGCGGTTGATGAAGATGAAGATCGATGCCTTGGCCTTCCAGATCTACTTAGGGCAAAGATGAATCCCTGGGGCAAGTTATCCCTCCAGATCCCTTCCATTGGTGAGGTTTTCGGTGATTTCTAGGTGAAACTATTGGAGGAGGCGGAGGCGGCCAACTATACGACGGCAGCCCGTATAGTTGGTCGTCAACCCTTCTACCTCCTTTCCTCGCTTCGGGTTTTCTTCTGGTATTATTAATATTTCTCAAATAAGCGAATTACGTAGTTTTTGGCTCCTTTTCACTCCAATATAACTGCTCCAAGAATTGTGTCCATCGGATCCATCATATGATCTGATCCTGGTGAAAATAAACATAAAAAGTGCGTGCGAACGTGATACGTCCAATTTGTATCACCATTCTATATCATAATTTGCCTCTATTCATTGATATATTTCTTATTAAGAGGTGGTACTTATGCCTTTTCATCTGTTTTGCATGTTGGATGATTCTTGGAGGATGAATTGCCGGATTCAGGATTCTGATGGAAAAAGAGGTGTTTTGATGCAATTTCGTGAAGATCAGAAAAATACCAGAATAACTACAAAAATCCTATTTTCCCAAAAGATGAAGAATGCCAGAAGGGGGGCGGAGATGGGCCACAGGGGGCCCACACACGCCCAGGCGCGGGCCACCCTAGGTCGCACCTACAGGGGGTGTGGCCCATCTGGCCCACCTCTGGCTCTGCCCTCTCGCCTATATCTTCTCCTCGAAACCCTAATACATGAGGGAGCGACCACAGAAAGATTCCGCCGCCTATGCGGGGCGGAAAACACCGAGAGAGAAAGAGCTCTCCGGCAGACAGATTTTTGCCAGGGAAATTCCTTCCTGGAGAGGGGAGATCATCGCCATCAACACCATCATCAAGCTAGACTTCATCAGGATCATCATCATCATCCACCCCATCATATCCACCAGCACCATCATCATCACTCCATCCCGTTGTAACAATTGTGTTGAATACTTGCATAGTTCTTAGGGGAAACTTTCCCGGTGTTGATTACTATTGTAGTTGATACTTGTGAGTGGAACCATTGGATTATTGTTTATGTTAAGATTGTTATCCATTACCATATCATCTTTGATCTTGATCCATATGATGTCTCATGAGTAGTTCGTTTAGTTCTCGAGGACATGAGAGAAGTCATGTTGTTAGTAGTGGATTTGTGTTGAGATATTATTCAATGGTTTAGTATTTAAGTTGTGGTGCTATTCTTCTAGTGTTATCATGTGAACATCGACTACATGATACTTCACCATTTATGGGCCTAGGGGAATGCATTGTGTATTTGTCTACTAATTGTGGGGTTGCCGGAGTGACAGAAACCTGAACCCCCGTTAGGAAACCATTGCATAAGGGAGTGTAGGATCTCAGAGTTTAAGGCTGTGGTTAGGTTTATACCTTAATTTCTTTCTTGTAGTTACGGATGCTTGCAAGGGGTTTAATCACAAGTATGTATTAGTCCAAGTAAGGTCGGTACATTAGCACAGGTTCACCCACACAACACTTATAAAACCAAAGAAGACTACTCGGCTATATGAAGTGAAAGCACTTGACAGTATTCCCATGTGTCCTCGAGATCGTTTGGTCCTCATTAGTATTTCCACCGGATTGTCTTTTTCTAAGAAAGGATTGGGCCACAGCTGCAATTTTTTGTTGTCTTTATTTACTTGCACTTTATTTCCTTGCTTTATCAGAAAACCCCTAAAAATCCGTTTGCTAAGTATTTACAGAGATTTCCTGCTCCATACCACTAGTCAACACCTTCTGCTCCTTGTTGGGATTGACACTCCTATTTATCGAAAGTACTACGATATACCCCCTATACTTGTGGGTCATCAGAACGCCCTAAAATACCAAGATCCTACATCTACAATGCAAAATAATAACTTAAAACATGATGCAAATATGCACTCATCAGTATTTAATCGAGTATATTTTGTTCTAGATCTTGTAGTTAACCAAGTCTTGCCTAAAAATTTGTTAAACAAATTGAAATAGGAAAAAGTCTCACAATTGACTTGGGTGTTGTAGTGTTTAGTCTTGAAAGCTTATTCCTAGAGACACTCAACACCACAGAAAATAATGATTAACTTGATAGCTCTCTTTGAAAAGATTTTTTCAATTGAATTAATGTTTAGCCGTTTTTGTGAGCATGCCAAAGTTTGACGTGTGAATCATAAGAATGATATAGCTTTATGCATGTCAAACTTCATGGATGCCAACTACTCCGCTATCCTACAAACGATCTTCATGGAGGAAACTCCTAGATTTTGGCTATGAGTTGATTAAACATATGTAGCAGCAATGCTATAATGGGTAAGATTCTTGGCACTCTCGGGTAGCTGTAAACATGATGGAATCACTCCTCTGGATGATATGAGCAATCATTATGCAAAAGGAACAAAACCCTTAGTTATGCCACGAGTGTCCATCACAGCCCGATAAACTAATGAAATTTTTTGGCATGCTCTCAATTACTTAAGAACTGAAATTCTTGAAGGACAATGAATAGAAAAGTAGTGCTTGAAAATTCTTGATTTATTGATGTGGGAGAATTGAGATACTTTAGTGTATATGCTTTTGATGACAAACTCTCACACTCTCAATTTACATGATTATACTTTATTGTTCAAAGGCAAGCTTATGAGTTGATTACATGACATGGAATAAAGTTTACTCTTTTGAATCATCCATGCTTACAATAATTTTGCTGCGCTATAAGGATTCATGAAACCCATATGATATGCTTACCATTACTCTATCTATATTGAAGTTTTTCAGATTAATAAAGTGGAGGAAACATGAGACTACCAATCATGAGTAAGATCATCATCTCGTTATTTCAATTTAAATGTTGAGTTCCCTTTTGATTTTGGTTTTCTTGCTCGGGGACGATCAAGTTTAAGCTTGTGGAGGTTGATGGCTGTGAAATATAGCCATCCACGTCCGCATTTAAACTAGATATTATTCATATATTTGATGAAATATCTCTCTAAAACCTGCCACTAATGCCTAATGATCAAAGGGGTATGCAATCCTTTCTTGCTATTTTTTCCTGCGCAGATAATGACGTATGATAATGGGAATCACTACATAAATGCCAAAGATACAAGATTTCCAACATGTCAAAGAAACTAGGAGCCATGAAGTGGAGGCAGAAGCCTTGACCAACTATACAGCGGGAAAAGTATTCTGGTTGTATAGTTCCGGTTGTATAGCTGCCATCGACTTCATTAGGTCAAATAGAACAATTTTCGTGAAGGGATCCCTATATAAGGAGGCTTCGGGCGACGGGAAACAACGCTTCTTTTCGACCCCAACTCTCCCTGCCACCAGAAGCCGCCACGTCGGAGGAATAGATCTAGATCTAAACCTCTAAACCCTTCTCCACCACCATAGCCATCTTCCACCACTTGTAATAGTAGATCTCTTCTCCAATTGGCGACATTGTAAGACTATTTGCTATCAACCTTATGATCTCTATTACAATGTTTATGATTGTCGATTTCATATCTATGTGTGAGTAATTCTCCTTGGGATAAGGGCTTCATCCTAGCCATGTAACTTTTTTGTGCATGTTATTTATCATAGATGGGATCATGTATTAATTTGTATGACATGATGATTGTAGTACCCTCTCTTGCCTCAATCTAAGGACTTGTCAGGTACCCAAGACCCCGAGGATTGATCCAGGTAAAGGGAGTGTGAGTAATGACTGATCTGCAGGATGGGAACCTCAGTGACAGAAGGGGTAGTACGGCTGTATGTGAGGGATTTACTTGAGATTAACGGTGACATCACTATGCATATAATTAGTTCTCTTTCTTCTACGGATGAGACTGGTAGGTTATTGATATAAGCGGTTGCGGAGGTGGTAACAATTATGGATGCACTGCTCACATATAATTATCTTACTCTAGCGATTACATGCATACTTTATTATTATCTATTATTCCTATCAGATGTTTTGCATAGCTAGTGGTGTAAACCAAAGACCCTAGGCCCTCTCTCTCTCCATCATCATCAACAACAAAAAGATCACAAACTCTTGGTCCGGTAAAAACACAAAAGGAATTCTAAAACTCTTGAAGGTCTGTTTAAGTAATATCACTTTGCTTTATGTTTCCCGGGATTCGATAAACCAAGTCTAATAGGGAAAAAGAGCTATACTACATCCGTAATCCAGATCGAAGGTATCAGCTACAGCCAATCCGGTCAAGTCGGTGTGGCGTGTCAGTGCCGTGGAGATGGACACAAAAGATCCTGGATTTCTGGTCAACCCATGCAGGTGGAGCCACTGATTGGGGACCGCGCATGTACGTGCGGTGGGCCGCGCTGGCATGGCAGTTCCGAACTCATCGCACGTCGTACGAGGGAATCTGGCTGACGCATTTTCGCCAGCTGGCGACGCGGTTTCTGCAGCGTGATTCGTGTTGGGTCCCACCAGACCGTTGGCTTCCGTGTCGTCACGATTCAACAGCAAAAACGGCATGAAATCATGCCCTTCTTCCGATCGTTCTTCTTGGTTTTCTTCTAGATTTGTTGCACCATATGAGGCAAAACTTTCTGCAGACTCACAAACGGTTTTAGCTGGATTAACAGGATCATTAGGCACAGTTGAATCAATACTATTATTCTCTCCCCGTTGATCGATTGTGTTAGGATTGCGAACTGTAGGAGGGATAAGGAGTATTTCATCCCTAAAACGCTGGCCGGCATTGGAGTGTAATGATGAGAAGGGAAAAAGAGTTTCATCAAATATGACATCACGGGATATATAAATACAACTAGATCCTATCTGAAGACACTTAAATACTTTCTAAAGCTTGCTATAGCCAAGGAACACGCATTGCATGGAACGATACTGAAGTTTTCTAGCATTGAATGGTCAAAGATCCGAATAACAGTCACATCCAAAAATGCCCATGGAAGTATAATCAGGCTTAATATTTTCAAGCGTTCTAATGGAGTAGAAAAATTGAGCAATTTTGTGGGGAGACGGTTGATGAGATATATCGCAGCAATGAAGGCCTCGTCCCAATATTTGAGAGGCATGGAGGGTTGAGCTAGTAGGGATAATCCTACTTCGACGATGTGATGATGTTTTCTCTCAGCTGAACCGTTTTGCTGATGAGAATGGGGACACGACACATGGTGAGTGAATCCAATTTGTTTAAAGAAGGAATTTAAGCGCTCTTAT
Organism: Avena insularis; assembly: GCA_023614405.1. Lineage (NCBI taxonomy): Eukaryota > Viridiplantae > Streptophyta > Magnoliopsida > Poales > Poaceae > Avena > Avena insularis. Next base: position 202,894,228 of record CM042685.1, read on the forward strand.
TCTCCTCTCCAATCGGATTGCAGAGTGATGATTTTTCGCTCAAAACGTCTTTCAACAAGAGCTTGGAACTGATGAAAAATACTGAAAACTTCAGAATGATGTTTGATCACATAAATCCATGTGTACTTGCTAAAATCATCAATGAAGGTAATATAATAATTTTTATTGCCAAATGAGTCAGGGAAAGCCCCCCATACATCGGAAAAAATCAACTCTAATGGGTGATGTAAAACACTAGTGGATCGAGAATAAGGCAATTGATGACTTTTTGTCTTTTGACATGCTTCACAAATAGACTCATTATTCTCACTAGAACATGGAAGATTATTTTTGCTAATAATTTGTTGAACAATAGAAGATGCCAGGTGGCTTAAACGACTATGCCATCTATGATGGGATGGCTTGACGACTCCATAGACTTGCTTGGTGGAAGATGATGATGGTGGCGTGGGTAGAGGGTAGAGTCCCTCTATGGATGGTCCATCAGCCAGAATTTTCCTCGTGGCCTTGTCCTTAACACAAAAGAAAACAAGGTGAATTTCAATGAATACATGATTATATTTGGTGAATCTATGAGCAGAAATAAGGTTTTGAGTGGCATCGGGAACATGGAGAACATCTTTTAGATGGAGATGTCGATAAAAAGTTGGAATAATAGAATGACCAATGTGGCTAATATCCATACCCGCACCGTTTGCAGTGTGGACCTTCTCATTTCCATGATACTTGTCATGGGTGTGGAGCTTCTCTAGCTTGCTCGTGATGTGGTCGTTGGCGCCTGTGTCCATGTTCCATCCACCATTGCCACTGTAGTTGTTGTAGCCGCCATTGTTGTTGTAGGTGGCGGCATTGACGTTCCTCTCTCGGAGAACTAATACGTCGGAAACATATCTATTATTTTTGATCCTCCAGGCTTGTTTAGTATCAACTTTGCTTTGTCTACATTTTTAGTTGTTATTATATCTTTTATGTAACTAACCTATTAACAAGTTGCCACAGTGTCAGTTGCCTGTTTTCTTCTGTTTTTGGTTCCAGAAAGGCAGAAAATCAATATTCTCGGAATTGTACGGGACAAAAGCTGTAACACCCTCGCCTGATAAGGCTGAGTTCATGTGTATAGTGCCAATCCCTGGATTGGTTCACTGGCACACACAGTACAGATGAATACCAAAGAATTTAACAGTGCATTATAAATAACGAATTGATCCAGAATTTGCAATTATTACAATAAAGCTTAGCTCAAGGCTAGCTCAATATCAAGTACCATAGGAACCTTAAATATATAGTAGTCTCCATCTTCAATTGCCCACAAGCGAACAAATGTTGAGTGGAGTACCGCGACCTATTCGATCACTCAGAATCAGAACATCCTGCAACATAAAACGTAGCAGCCCCGAAGGGTCAATACTTGGAATGTATGGCAAGTAGAACTATTAAAGGAGACAATAAACCTAGCATCTACATGCTTATTTGGCAAGTGGAGCTATGGCTAGCTTGCATTTGCAAATACCTTTGTCCTCCTTTCATAAACAGTTTTGATTTTCTTTGAAAAGATCCCAAATAGATTAACCAATCAACATTAAAGCAATTATGAAATTAGAATGAGAGAGAAACATGTCATGAACTCAATATCAAGCAACTCAGATGTCCATAACCGGGGACACGGCTAATTGATTAGTTTATACACCCTGCAGGGTTAGTACACTTTACCCATGTGACTTGGCCATCCCAGCTCGTACCATCACTCTCATATTGGGTGATGATAGGGAGAAGTCCAAGAAGGGACCAATCGGGAAGTAGCTCCCCAAACCCGACACGCACCGGTCCAACCTACCAAAATTCTATATCTCTGGATACGCGGGTTCGAGTTACCTCAACCTACTGAGTCCAACCAACCGCCCATTCCATTATTGGCACATCTACAAAATAAAGAAGCCAATCATTTTCTCTTGATAGCTGGGTGCCTTTTCGTAATGATACCACCAAAAATTATCAATCCCATCACACCAGGAGATTCATTGATTAAGTTGTTTTTAGCTTTCGCAAACCAACATATTTATAAACAACTTTCAGTGATGTAACCCAGCCTCGTTCATCATAGCATGGCTAAGCACATCTACCAACGGTGGCTCATCTACAGGAAAATCCTACCACATAATAGGACATAGCATAGCGATAGTACTTTCCTACACATGCATCTACAAAATACACGACAATGCATTAAAAATAGTAGGACAATATCATGAACAAAGTACCATCTACTTGCCTTGATAGTTGGTGAAGTCATTCGAACACTCATTGCAATCACACACGTTGCACTCCTCGCAATCTATCGAGCAAACAATTGCATACAACATAAACAATAGCACATAGAGATCAAACAAATGCAAAAAATGCATGCATGACAATTTAATAGGTCACAATGGTTGTTACTTTAGTTCTCTAAACAATACTGAAGTATATGATGCATGCAAGAGGCCAATTAATGCAATGGAGTACTTGTTATTAATAATTACTTGCCAATATAGGGTTTTTAATAGTTCTGTTGTAATATCTATTCTAACTGTCGAATTAAATTTGTTTCTTGGGTTTACTGGATAGAGTACGTTAATACAAACCAGTAGGCGTTGGATTCACCCTAATCGGAGTTATAGATCTTTTTGTATGATTTAAATAGTGTTTAATGGGTTTTAAAGATTCATATAGTTTCTGTTGCCTAAAAATCAAACTAAAATTATATCTGTAATCTCCACGGAATTGTGATTCCAGGAACATATTATTTGTAATTTTCTGAGAAGTATTCGAATTACTATGATTTTAATACTCTAAAGAAGCCATTAATCTATTTATTTAATTGTTGCGAAACCTTACACTATTTGCCTGAACGAAATACGTATTGATGATCTACATGGAACCAGATTTCCATCGGTATATCATTTATATTTTTGTGATATGCAAATAATTTACTATGAATTTAATGATTTCTAAAGCCATTAAAACTAATTAAATCACTACGGGGTAAATAATCCACAAAGGCTAGATCCAACCAGATATTATTAATCTACATTATAGTAGCTTCAATTTGATATATTGTTCATATTTTTGTGAGTTACAGATAATTTCCTATGAATTTATTAACCTAAAAGACCATTAGAACTAATTAAGTTACTGCAGTAAACGCATTCTGTAAAGGTTGAATCTAATGTCATATTAATATTCTACACGTTTTTCTGAATCCATTGATATATTATTTTCTATTTTTGGATCTACGGATCTTTTTATATGATTTTTGCAAGTTTACACAATTTTCTGTAAATTAAATTCAATTTTCAAATCTATAGGGAATATTCCCTGGGAATATTCTATGCTGACTGGGACGCGGGGCTGACCTGGCGTTGACACGTGACTGAGATCCGGTTGGCTCGTACCCCGTCGCGAAATTGATCTAATCCTGGCCGTTGGGATGACATCCAGTGGTTAGGAGAGAAGATTGACCCGATTTTAGCTCAGAGTAGACAAGAAATAGATCTGTGTTAGAGAGACAAATCTGTAGGTCAAATGAAAAAACCTAAAACATGAAAGTTATGGGGAATCATTAGTCCTACCTTCTCACCAAAGGAATTTGGATTTGAAGAAACGAGCGCGAGTACATCTGGGATTTACACCGTCATATCTGAAATATTGCGGTGCGAAATTCTCTGGCTGTGGTGGATGAAAATAGGTGAGGTTTGTTGGGACTAAAAGATTTCAAGGAGATCTATACCTTTTGTTTTTTGGCCGAAGGCAAATGACGAAGTCTATATGGGTTAATAAGCGAAATAAGATTCGGACATATGTAGATTCGGGATTTCGAGAAGGGAAACTCGTACAGCTGTGGCTCCACGAGTTTATATGGAGATTTAGGATGGTGTAGAGATAGGTCTTGGAGTAGGGAACAAGTAGAAACAAACGAAAGTCGATTTGGAGTTGTAGATTAAAAGTTATAAGAGTTTGAGTAGAGATAGGTTTGACAAAAATTGATTTGCACGGAAATTAAAGCAAACAAGGCATCACATACGCTCGTGGCTGGCTGGTCCGTCTTTGCTGGGCCGTCGGCTGGCTCGGCCGGCCCAGTTAGTTTTTTTTCTTTTTTTTCTTTTCCTTTTCTATTTTGGTATTTACTCTATATCTTTTGCATATGAACTCCAAATGATATGATTCTTGTTTCTAAATTTTTCTAAAATCGAATAGATCATTGTAGAATTATATTTATAATATTTTTACTAGTTTGCAAATAGTGGATTTATAAATCCTTGTATATTTTATTTTCTTTATATCTTTATTTGTTTGTATTTATTCCATAACTTTTTCATAATAGCTCCAAATAAGCTTAATTTTGTTTCTAAAATTTTGTAATATTAATTAGATCTTTTTAGGCTATAATTTAGCAATAATCGCTACCTTAGAAATCGTGGGTTTTATAAAGCCAATTTAATTCCCTTTAGGAACAAAGTGGCACATACTATTTAGGATTTTAGTCCTTTATTTCGATTTAGAAATTTTTATTGATGCAAATATGCAATGCAATGCTGATGAATGTCATGCAAATGCAAAAAAAAATCTAGTCCCAATTTCTAAAATCTTGGGATGTGACAGACTAACCCCCTTAAGATGAATCTCGTCCCGAGATTCGAAATGGCTAGCAAGGTGTGGGTGTTGTTGTCGAGGCTAACCCCCTTAAGAAAATTAAACTTGGCATCTCCAAGGCTAGTTGATAAAATATATTTTATTCTTCCTCCCTCTAGGATTGTGAGTGTAGTATCAAGTTGTGCACCAACAATTCAAGCTTCTTATTTAACCATCCAGTCTATGTCTACTATTACTACTATGTCATGTGAATCAAATATAATCTAGCTAGTGGGAAATTTTTATGTGCTCCAATCTCTATGGTTTAAGCTCAACGCCGGATCTTTGCTATGGTTGAAAGGCACTCGAGATTTGCAACAGTACAAGAGCGAATAACAAGAGTAGTAGGAATGGTGATCAATCCATCCTGCACCCAAATCATTACCCTGTATGAGGATAGGTGAAACACATTTTTCTATCACTCGGGCATCCTCACTTGTCTTGAAGAATGTTTCCATGGGCACGAACTAATGCTCTATGTAGACTCCCATGTATTCAATCAACAAAGCTACTACTAAAACTAAACTATCGATACTTCAACTTTCAGATTGCGTAATCTACTACATAACATCATTTCAACACTTCATACTCCCACATCTCTTTTTTCTATTAGATAAAGCATTCTCCTTCCTAAATACATTGTGTTGTCAAACCTTCCACTTAACACATCATTATATCTCCAAGAGTTCAAGATAGGGAAGAATAGATTCTATAGGAAAGAAACGACTAAGAAAATAATCCTACCCATAACTAGATGAAGCAATCAATGTCACAAACAAGGAAACAATCATAGGCGATCAACACACAATCAAACACTTGTACAATAACATTACAGGCGTCTAAATATAGCAGTATATAACCACAAAATAGTTTGAAAGAATTGGGAACAATACTAGAGTAAAACATAGCAACATATAAGCAATAAACAAAATTTGTCAAAACGGTACAGAGGATTCACGAATTTTTCTGACTGACTTACACTCATCAGGAATTTTAGCCATTTTTTGTGAATATACTACCAGTAATTACGCTCCAGATCCTAGTTTTGTAGATTTTTCTGAGTTACCAATAAAATATGAAAAATCGCGGAGTACAACAGGCCAGGCAGAAAACTGCAGCAGTAATTCCACGAATTTCAATCAATTCACACCATTAAAATAATTTTAAAACCACACGAAAACTCCATCAACTTTAGAGTTTCAAAAAAAAAGATCCTAAACAAGGCATCACACGATATGGTTCAGTACAAACAAGCAAGCAACCTATATTGTCATACCACATAAGTTGGTAAGAACGATATGCTAACACGATAGCGATGATCTCCTAAAGAGATAGAACATGGTGGTCTAGACCTAACCAAACTTGATGAGATGTTTATTTATGTCATACTATTTGTTCTTTTACTTAGCTAACTCTCTTATAGGTATCATAAGAATGGACAACTATAAATGTTTGAATAGGAAGAGGTTCTAGAAAAGATAGATAAGGAATATAAGAACTCTAATAAAAAGAAAATATGATTGTTCTCCTAATAGAGGTCTTCTATTACTAATCCATTTATAAGGTCACGATCCTACAGTCAACAACCTGGCTCTGATACCATCCTGTAACACCCTGGCCTGATAAGGCTGAGTTCATGTGTATAGTGCCAATCCCTGGATCCGTTCACTGGCACACATAGTACAAATAAATACCAAAGAATTTAATAGTGTATTATAAATAACGAATTGATCCAGAATTTGCAATTATTACAATAAAGCTTAGCTCAAGGCTAGCTCAATATCAAGTAGCATACGGAAGCTTAAATATATAGTAGACTCCATCTTCAATTGCCCACAAGCGGACAAATGTTGAGTGGAGTATCGCGACCTATTCGATCACACAGAATCGGAACATCCTGCAACATAAAACGTAGCAGCCCTGAAGGGTCAATACTTGAAATGTATGGCAAGTAGAACTATTAAAGGAGACAATAAACCTAGCATCTACATGCTTATTTGGCAAGTGGAGCTATGGTTAGCTTGCATTTGCAAATACCTTTGTCCTACTTTCATAAACAGATTTGGTTTTATTTGAAAAGATCCCAAATAGATTAACCCATCAACATTAAAGCAATTATGAAATTAGAATGAGCGAGAAACATGTCATGAACTCAATATCAAGCAACTCAGATGTCCATAACCGGGGACACGGCTAATCGATTAGTTTATACACCCTGCAGGGATTAGTACACTTTACCCATGTGACTTGGCCAGCCCAGCTCGTACCATCACTCTCATATTGGGTGATGATAGAGAGAAGTCCAAGAAGGGACCAATCGGGAAGTAGCTCCCCAAACCCGACACGCACCGGTCCAACCTACCAAAATTCTATATCTCTGGATACGTGGGTTCGAGTTACCTCAACCTACTGAGCCCAACCAACCGCTCATTCCATTATTGGCACATGGTTGTACACGTAAGCTACAAAATAAAGAAGCCAATCATTTTCTCTTGATACCTGGGTGCCTTTCCGCAATGATACCACCAAAAATTATCAATCCCATCACACCAGGAGATTCATTGATTAAGTTGTTTTTAGCTTTCGCAAACCAACATATTTAGAAACAACTTTCAGTAATGTAACCCAGCCTCGTTCATCATAGCATGGCTAAGCACATCCAGCAACGGTGGCTCATCTACAGGAAAAACCTACCACATAATAGGACATAGCATAGCAATAGTACTTTCCTACACATGCATCTACAAAATACACGACAATTCATTAAAAATAGTAGGACAATATCATGAACAAAGTAGCATCTACTTGCCTTGATAGTTGGTGAAGTCGTTCAAACACTCGTTGCAATCACACACATTGCACTCCTCGCAATCTATCGAGCAAACAATTGCATACAACATAAATAATAGCACATAGAGATCAAACAAATGCAACAAATGCATGCATGACAATTTAATAAGTCACAATGGTTGTTACTTTAGTTATCTAAACAATGCTGAAGTATATGATGCATGCAAGAGGAAAATTAATGCAATGGAGTACTTGTTATTAATAATTACTTGCCAATATAGGGTTTTTAATAGTTCTGTTGTAACACCTATTCTAACTGTCGAATTAAATTTTTTTCTTGGGTTTACTGGATAGAGTATGTTAATACGAACCAGTAGGCGTTGGATTCACCCTAATCGGAGTTATAGATCTTTTTGTATGATTTATATAGTGTTTAATGGGTTTTAAACGATTCATATAGTTTCTGTTGCCTAAAAATCAAACTAAAATGATATCTGTAATCTCCACGGAATTGTGATTCCAGGGACATATTATTTGTAATTTTCTGAGAAGTATTCGAATTACTATGATTTTAATACTCTAAAGAAGCCATTAATCTATTTATTTAATTGCTGCGAAACCTTACAGTATTTGCCTAAACGAAATATGTATTGATGATCTACATGGAACCGGCGTTCCATCGGTATATCATTTATATTTTTGTGGTATGCAAATAATTTACTATGAATTTAATGATTTCTAAAGCCATTAAAACTAATTAAATTACTACGGGGTCAATAATCTGCAAAGGCTGGATCCAACTAGATATTATTAATCTACATTATAGTAGCTTCAATTTGATATATTGTTCATATTATTCGGAGTTACAGATAATTTCCTATGAATTTATTAACCTAAAAGACCATTAAAACTAATTAAGTTACTGTAGTAAACGCATTCTGTAAAGGTTGAATCTAATGCCATATTAATATTCTGCATGTTTTTCTGAATCCATTGATATATTATTTGCTATTTTTTGGATCTACGAATCTTTTTATATGATTTTTGCAAGTTTACACAATTTTCTGTAAATTAAATTCAATTTTCAAATCTACAGGGAATATTCCCTGGGAATATTCTATGCTGACTGGGATGCGGGGTTGACCTGGCTTTGACACGTGGCGAGATCCGGTTGGCTCGTACCCCTTCGCGAAATCGATCTAATCCTGGCAGTTGGGATGAGATCCAGTGGTTAGGAGAGAAGATTGACCCGATTTTGGCTCAGAATAGACAAGAAATAGATCTGTGTTAGAGAGACAAATCTGTAGGTCAAATTGAAAATTTTAAAACATGAAACTTGTAGGGAATCATTAGTCCTACCTTCTCACCAAAGGAATTTGGATTTGAAGAAACGAGCGCGAGTACATCTGGGATTTACACCGTCATATCTGAAATATTGCGGTGCAAAATTCTCCGGCTATGGTGGATGAAAAGAGGTGAGGTTTGTCGGGACTGAAAGATTTCGACGAGATCTACAACTTTCATTTTTTGGCCGAAGGCAAACGACGAAGTCTAGATGGGTTAATAAGCGAAATAAGATTTGGACATGCGTAGATTCGGGATTTCGAGAAGGGAAACACGTACAGCTGTGGCTCCACTAGTTTATATGGAGATTTAGGATGGTGTATAGATAGATCTTGGAGTAGGGAACAAGTAGAAACAAACGGAAGTCGATTTGGAGTTGTAGATTAAAAGTTATAAGAGTTTGAGTAGAGATAGGTTTGACAAAAACTGATTTACACGGAAATTAAAGCAAGCAAGGCATCACGTACGCGCGTGGCTGGCTGGTCCGTCCTTGCTGGGCCGCCGGCTGGCTCGGCCGGCCCAGTTAGTTTTTTTTCTTTTTTTGTTTTCCTTTTCTATTTTGGTATTTACTCTATATCTTTTGCATATGAACTCCAAATGATATGATTCTTGTTTCTAAATTTTTCTAAAATCGAATAGATCATTGTAGAATTATATTTATAATCTTTTTACTAGTTTGCAAATAGTGGATTTATAAATCCTTGTACATTTTATTTTATTTATATCTTTATTTGTTTGTATTTATTCCATAACTTTTTCATAATAGCTCCAAATGAGCTCAATTTTGTTTCTAAAATTTTGTAATATTGATTAGATCTTTTTAGGCTATAATTTAGCAATAATCGCTGCCTTAGCAACAGTGGGTTTTATAAAGCCAATTTAATTCCTTTTAGGAACAAAGTGGCACATACTATTTAGGATTTTAGTCCTTTATTTCGATTTAGAAATTTTTATTGATGCAAATATGCAATGCAATGTTGATGAATGTCATGCAAATGCAAAAAAAATTCTAGTCCCAATTTATAAAATCTTGGGATGTGACAAAAGCCAAAGTCAATATTTTACCGTGGGCAACACGAAGTCCAGAGGAGAGATAGAGAGGCGAGCCAGGGCCGCCACACCCTCCTAGGCACGGGTGGGCCCACCCTGCACCTGGGCAGGGTGTGGGCCCTCTAGCCGCCTCCTAGCCTCGCCTCTTCGTTTATAAGAAGCCCCCGATGCAGAAACCCTAGGCACCTGATCAAAACTCCACGAAACCTTCTGTAGCCGCTGCCACCATCGTCCCTAGATCGGGGGGATCTGAAAATCTTCCCGGCACCCTGCCAGAGGGGAGATCATCCCGGAGGCCTTCTTCTCCGGTATGAAGCGTGAGTAGTTCCACCTTGGACTACGGTTCCATGTACTAGCTAGATGGTTGTATCTCCTCCTTGTGGTTTCATGTATAGATCTTGTGAGCTCCGTTCATGATCAAGATCTAATCTATTTGTAATCATGCATGTTGTGTTTGCGGGGATCCGATGGATATTGAGATTACTATGTCAGATTGACTAATGGTTTTGTCTATTTGATACTATCATGTATGTGTTGTTTGTGATCTTGCATGCTCTATGTTGTTAGTAGCTATCTTGGCCAAGTAGTTGCTAGTGACTCCAAGAGAGGGTATTTATGCTCGACAGTCGGTTCATGCCTCTAGTTTCCAAAGGAAGTGATAGAAATCTCTTCGGTTGTAGATGTGCTATTGCCACTAGGGAGAAAACAACAGTCTCTTGTTCATGCAACAAGTGGGTTGTTTATCTTACACACTTTGCTTAAAGCAGTTGTCTGTTGCTTGCAACTTAATACTGGAGGGGGTTCGGATGATATCCTGAAGGTGGACTTCTAGTCATAGATGCAGTTGGATGGCGGTCTATGTATATTGTTGTATTTTCCAATCGAATCTCATAGGATTTTTTGTTTGGTATTGCATTGTTATTCCTTGCTCAGTTCCTGTCAATTGCCCTGCTGCAATTTGTTTACCCTTCATTCCATGTTGTTTATCTAAGGAGAGCACATCTAGTGAACTATGGACCCCGGTCCAATCTTTACCATTGATACATCTTCCACTGTTACGTGTTTACTTGCTGCAAACCATCATCACCTTCCACACCATACGTTTAATCCTTTGTTACAGCAAACCGGTGAGCTTGAAATCCTCACTGGTTCGTTGGGGCAAAGTCTTGAGTTTGTGTTGTGCAGGTTTCCACGTTGCTTGCAACACCTGTGTGACGTTTCCTTCCTCCTACTGGTTCGATAACCTCGGTTTCTTACTGAGGGAAAACTTGCTGCTGTGCTGCATCACACCTTGCTCTTGGGGTTTCCCGACGAAGCACTGCACATTGACGCAGTGCCATCAAACTCTTTCTGGTGCCGTCGCCGGGGAGGCCAAGGACGTCTTCACAAGGGGAGTCCTCCTCAACCTTTCCCTTTACTTTGTTTTTAGTTTGCTTAGTTTATTTTGCTTGGTTTTGTTTGCCTCTTTTTATCAAAAACTCAAAAAAACTAGTTTAGTTTGGTTTGCTTTCTCTTATCAAAAATACAAAACAAAAATTTGTTCCTGCTCTAGCTGCTGCTGCTATTTTTGGCTTGCTCCACTTTGCCAAAATGAACTCTGCTGAAAACACCAAGTTGTGTGACTTCACTAGCACAAGCAACAATGATTTCCTTAGCACTCCTATTGATCCACCTACTTCTGATGCTACCTTTTATGAAATTAAGCCTGCTTTGTTGAATCTTGTGATGAGAGAACAATTTTCTGGTGCTAGTTCTAATGATGTTGCTGCCCATCTCAATAACTTTGTTGAACTTTGTGAGATGCAGAAGTATAAGGATGTAGATGGAGATACTATTAAGCTCAAGCTGTTTCCTTTCTCCTTGAGAGGAAAAGCTAAAGAATGGTTGCTATCTTTGCCTAGAAATAGTATTGATTCTTGGAGTAAGTGCAAAGATGCTTTTATTGGAAAGTACTATCCTCCTGCTAAGATTATATCTATGAAAAGTGACATTATGAAATTTAAACAACATGATAATGAACATGTTGCTCAAGCTTGGGAAAGAATGAAATCTTTGGTTAAGAATTGTCCCACTCATGGACTCACTACTTGGATGATTATTCATACTTATTATGCAGGTTTGAACTTCTCTTCAAGGAACCTGTTGGATTCAGCTGTTGGAGGTACCTTTATGGGCATCACTTTGGGTGCTGCAACAAAAATCCTTGATAATATGATGGTTAACTACTCTGAATGGCACACGGAGAGAGCTCCACATGGTAAGAAGGTAAATTCTGTTGAAGAAACCTCCTCTTTGAGTGATAAGATTTATGTTATTATGGTTATGCTAGTTAATGGGAAAGCTCCTTTAGATCCAAACAATGTTCCCTTAGCTTCCTTGGTTGCTCAAGAAGAGCAAGTTGATGTGAACTTCATTAGAAACAACAATTTCAACAACAATGCCTATAGGAATAATTTTGGTGGTAACAACAATTATAGGCCTTATCCCCCTAATAATGGCAATTCCTATGGAAACTCCTACAACAATGCTAGAAGTGCCCCCTCTAAACTTGAAGTCATGATCAAATACTTTATTAGTAAACAAATTGCTTTCAACAAGACTGTGGAGGAGAAACTTTTAACTGTTGAGAAAAATATTTCCTCTTTGTCTGAAGCACAGTCCTCCTTGATTAATAAAATGGCTGCCAAACCTGAAACCATGGAAAACACCTTTGCTGCCACTCATGCCGTACAAGTTACTATTGATGAAAATGTTAGACTGTTAGCTCAACTTCATGCAAAGTGGGAAAGGGAAGCTGAAATTGATAGAAACAATAGTGTGTGCACCATCACTAGAATGGAGACCACTAAACCACAAGAAGCTCCTATTTATACTCCTACAATGCCTAAGCCTAACGAATCTACTATAAGTGATGCTAAGTTTGATTTTGATATAGATGGTTGCAATATTTCTGATGTGATTCTATTCTTGCAAAAACTTGCTAGAAGTCCTGATGCTAGTGATATGCATGTTGCTTTCACCAAACACATTACAGATCCTCTTGTTAAGATTAAGGAAGAGAAGCTAAAACACAAAGCTTCTATTCCTAGGAAAGTATAAGATAGTTGGGAACCCATTATTAATATGCAAGTGAATGACTTTGACCTCAAAGCTTCATGTGATCTTGGTTCTAGAGTATGTATTATGCCTAGGAAGATTTATGAAATGCTTGATTTGCCACCTTTAAAAGATTGTTATTTGGATGTTCCACTTGATGATAATGCTAAGAAGAAACTAATGGGGAGTATTAATGATGTTCTCATCATGGTTAACAATTCTTATGTCCCTATTGATTTCTTTGTTTTGGATGTTGAATACAATGCTTCTTGCCCTATTACCTTGGAAAGACCTTTTCTTAGAACTGTTGGTGCCATCATTGATATGAAAGAAGACACCATTAAATATCAATTTCCATTCAAGAAAGGTATTGAACACTTCCCTATGAGTATAGAGAAGTTGCTTTTTGCTCCTCCTTTGAAAGCAAGGTTTGATGTTAATGCTTCCTCATAGAAAATACTTGATCTCTTGCTTCTTGTGCCTAACTTAAAGGCGTTAAAGAAAAGTACTTATTGGGAGATAACCCAAGAGTTTATTTGAGTCTTGGAACTTATTACTTCAGTAATTACCTCTTATTGTCCTTTTTTGTTTGCTTTTTTTTCCAAGAATGACCTCTAATAAAAGGAAAGTAAGATTTGGGGAGTTGCTGTCCCGAAACAGATTTCTGTCCTCCACCATAAAATTTAGTGAGTAGTCTTCGTAAGTCGGATTGAGCTGAAAATTTACGAATAAATCCCCCAGTATGTTATCTAACTTTTGTTAGTTCAACACTTTTTTTATTTGAGCAACATAATATCTTCGAAAAAATCGGTTTCTACATGCTGGTCTGTTTTGACAGATTTCTGCCATTATTTGCATTTACTTCTTATTGATTCCTTTTTGAGTTCTATTTTAGGGAATTGAGATTTCTGAAGGAGTTGCAACAGTAGCATGTGTTTTTAGTGAAAAGTTTTGTTGTTCCAAAGCTAAACCCAAAGGTCTATTATCTTTTGAATACACTATCGTTGCTAATGAAGATTGTGTAAAGTTTTGTATGAAGGAAAACATTTCAGGTGTAGAGAGAGAATGATGTAATGAGATGAAGAATGGACAAAAGCTCAATCTTGGGGATGCCACCCCGGTGTCACCCCAAGAAATATCCAAGAGTTACAAGCGTCAAAGCTTGGGGATGCCCAAAGCATCCCCTTCTTCATCAATAAAAAGCTCAGGTCTGTCTAGACACTTTGTTTTTATTGTTTCGTGCACTGTTGCGTTGTTCTTGGAGCGTCTTAGTTTTAATTTGCTTTGCTTAGTTTGTTTAGTTTGCTTGAATAAAGTAGTTTGGACCCCCGTTCTCGGTGTGTTATTTTCAAATAAGTTGCTTGGTGTTGAAAAGGAGTAGGAAGTTCCTGCTTGAAAGTGCAAGAGGAGCTTGCATTGACTGTGACTTAGACTTTAACATGACATGCTAGGTGTTGTTTTGACCTTATGCTTAGTGATTATTGTTGTAGCATGTCTTGTTCCAAACAATTAGGATTGCTTAGTGTGCCTTGAAAGAATTATGCGTTGTTTTAGCATACAAAAGCATACTATTGTGGTTTTCTCCTTTGATGCTTTGTTTGGGTTTAATTGGCACATGCTCACACCATTTTATGACTATGAACAAGTCACCATAGCCTCTATGATCATTTAGTCCTTGACTTATAGTACCACTCTATGCTTTGATTAGTAATGTTTTGTTGCTCTACATGATTATGGCCATTATTGCTCACTTAGTTGGTTGCTCTCAGTCTTTTACGAGCCTCCACTTGTATGAGTAAGCTCTACTCATGCTTCCAACTCCCAAGAAACCAAGTTATTCCAAAGTGTCCACTATAAACACCTATGCATGGTGTGTTACACCATTCCAAGTATATTCTTGTTTTCAGTTATCTTCCAATTAAAAGTATTTTGTTATGTGAAAACTTAGTGATTAAAGCCCTCACAAACTTGATGGCACACTTTATATTCTTTTCCCCTAATAAACTTGAACCATTGTGTCATCTATGTTGTATATGCTTGCACTTATACGTTGGAATTAGCAGAACCATGTTGTCATGGGGAACGTTTTAAACATTGCACTTGTACTTTGTACACAGTTGATATCATGCTCTTTTGTCTATGGATGTCACCGATGTGAAATAAAGAGGGAGCTTGTAAGTCCATGGAGTTATGTATTTTGTGTTAGAGAAACACCTGGGCCGCTAGCCTAAGCCATGCCTAATCATGGTGGAAACTTGCAGCATCACCATAATGAGCTATCTGTGAAGCATCCTCAATAAAAATCTATGCACATAGTAAATAAAAAGATCGCTGAGATGCTCATTGTCTTCTTGCCTTGTCATTTTGGTTATGGGATAGCTCCTGTACCATGTGCAAGGGGTACCCCGTTGGCGGTTCTCTATGATACACATGTACTTACTATGCCAAGAACTTGTGACTGAAGTTGAGTAGCATGAGGTGTGGCCCTTGTATTCAAGGGACTTGAGATTGCCAACTTATACTTTTTCAAGCATATACTCCATAGTTTGTTCACTTTAACCTTAATCACTTCAAGATGCTTATGATAGGGCAATGAGGGCTGAAAGCTAACAAGTACCATAATTTTTGGAAGCTCTTTTTGAAACTTGAAATCCCTGCTTTCCTTTATGAAGGGCCTTTCTTCCACCATTATGTTGAGTCTCCACCTTCTACCTTTAGGCACCATTAAGAGAGCATAGTTGCCATTCTGTGTGCAGTGTCCCAAAACTTATTGATTGATGCATATTGTGATATTACTTGTTCTTGTGCTATTTGTATCTAGTCACTCTTATGAACTTTGAAGGTGTCCTATGCATCTACTTGCTACTCTATGAGGGACAAGCTGAATGCCACTATGCCATGTTTTCTGTATGTTAAACAAGCAAACGTTTTTCAATGCATGTTATTCATGATCTTTGTTTGTAGACTTTCATGTTGCATGCATAGTTACTTTGTCCTATTGTTAGAACTCCATGTTTCATGCACATGTTTAGATTTCTTTGATTCCAGCCTTCAATGCTTGCAAATGGTTTGATCTTGGTTTTGACGGTGCATGTCACCTCAAAAATTATTCTTTTATCACTTACCTACTCGAGGACGAGCAGGAGTTAAGCTTGTGGATGCTTGATACGTCGAAAACGTATCTATAATTTTTGATTCTCCATGCTTGTTTAGTATCTACTTTTCTTTGCTTTGTCTACACTTTGAGGTGTTTTTATTTATTTTTTGGAACTAACCTATTAACAAGTTGCCATAGTGCCAGTTGCCTGTTTTATTCTGTTTTTGGTTCCAGAAAGGCAGGAAATCAATATTCTCGGAATTGGACGGGAGAAAAGCCAAAGTCAATATTTTACCATGGGCGACCGGAGGAGGAGGAGAGAGGAGAGCGAGCCGCCAACCCCTAGGCGCGGGTGGGCCCACCCCACGCCTGGGCAGGGTGTGGGCCCTCTGGCCACCTCTTAGCCTCGCCTCTTCGCCTATAAGAAGCCCCCGATGCAGAAACCCTAGGCACCCGATCAAAACTCCACGAAACCTTTTGTAGCCACCGCCACCATCGTCCCTTGATTGGGGGGTCTGAAGCTCTTCCCGGCACCCTTCCGAAGGGGAGATCATCCCGAAGGCCTTCTTCTCTGGTATGAAGCGTGAGTAGTTCCACCTTGGACTATGAGTCCATGTAGTAGCTAGATGGTTGTATCTCCTCCTTGTGCTTTCATGTATAGATCTTGTGAGCTCTGTTCATGATCAAGATCTAATCTATTTGTAATCATGCATGTTGTGTTTGTGGGGATCCGATGGATATTGAAATTACTATGTCAGATTGATTAATGGTTTTGTCTATTTGATACTATCATGTCTGTGTTGTTTCTGATCTTGCATGCTCTCCGTTGTTAGTAGCTATCTTGGCCAAGTAGTTGCTAGTGACTCCAAGAGGGGGTATTTATGCTCGATAGTGGGTTCATGCCTCTAGTTTTCAAGGGACGTGATAGAAATCTCTTTGGTTGTAGATGTGTTGTTGCCACTAGGGATAAAACAACGGTCTCTTGTTCATGGAACAAGTGGATTGTTTACCTTACACACTTTGCTTAAAGCAGTTGTCTATTGCTTGCAACTTAATACCGGAGGGGGTTCGGATGATAACCTGAAGGTGGACTTCTAGTCATAGATGCAGTAGGATGGCGGTCTATGTATATTGTTGTATTTCCCAATCGAATCTAATAGGATCTTTTTGTCTGGTATTGCATTGTTATGCCTTGCTCAGTTCCTGTCAATTGCCCTGCTGTAATTTGTTTACCCTTCATGCCATGTTGTTTATCTAAGGAGAGCACATCTAGTGAACTATGGACCCCGGTCCAATCTTTACCATTGATACATCTTCCACTGTTATGTGTTTACTTGCTGCAAACCATCATCACCTTCCACACCATACGTTTAATCCTTTGTTACAGCAAACCGGTGAGCTTGAAATCCTCACTGGTTCGTTGGGGCAAAGTCTTGAGTTTGTGTTGTGCAGGTTTCCACGTTGCTTGCAACACCTGTGTGACGTTTCCTTCCTCCTACTGGTTCGATAACCTCGGTTTCTTACTGCTGGAAAACTTGCTGTTGTGCTGCATCACACCTTGCTCTTGGGGTTTCCCGACGAAGCACTGCATGTTGACGCAGTGCCATTAGGAACAAAGTCCTCATCGAAACGGTACCAGCAGTCATTGACTATATGGCCCGTGACATGGCATAGCTGGCAACATGGATGGTTGCTGCCATTGTTGTTGCCACGGCCACGACCGTTGGTGTTGTACCCGCCACGGCCACCACCATTAGAGTTGTTGTTGTTGTTGTTGAAGTTGGCGTTGCCGTAGCCACCATTGTTGTCGTGGCCTTGCTGGCCACGACCTCCTCCATGACCAAACCGACCATGTCCACCATGCATGGCGGCGTTGGTCGAGGACTACGATGAGCCCGATCCACGGAGCATATGGTGTTGACTCTCAAAGGACAAAAGTTGTGAGTATAACTCACTCGCCATGATGGGATCTGTGCGTGCGAGGATGGTGAAATGGATCGTATGGGCACCTAGAGGGGGTGAATAGGTGCTAACCAATTTTTAATACTTTTTCAATTTTAGGCTTAACACAAAGTAAATTCTCTAGATATGCAACTACGAGAATTTCCCTATATGCAACCCTAACTACTAAGCACGTAAAGAGAGGAGTGAAGAAACCGTAGTGGAGCACGCGGAGACACAAGGATTTGTTTTACCGCAGTTCCTTCCTTGTTAAGGGAAGTACATCTGCGTTGGAGGGGTGGGCGGTTCTAAGACCACCACGCCACAAGGGGCAGATTATCCGCCCCCCACTAGGGGCAGATTATCTGCCCCCTTGCGGAAACTCCGCCCCAAGGGCGGATTTTCCGGGGGAAACTCCGCCCCAAGGGCGGATTTTCCGGGGGAAACTCCGCCCCCTCTCTAGGGCTGGCGC
Source organism: Avena insularis (assembly GCA_023614405.1). Lineage (NCBI taxonomy): Eukaryota > Viridiplantae > Streptophyta > Magnoliopsida > Poales > Poaceae > Avena > Avena insularis. The sequence continues at coordinate 202,912,683 of CM042685.1, forward strand.
CTGCGTGACTTGGTGAAGATCTTGGGGGGGCGGATAATCCGGCCCCCTCCTGGGGCGGATTATCCGGCCAGGCCGAAAAGTATGGCCAATGCTCCGCCCCCTCTCTGGGGCTTGCGCCTTGGCGGTGATCAAGGGAGGCGGACAATCTGGCCCCCCCGAGGGACGGATTATCTGGCGGGGCTGGAAAATCCGGCCAAAACTTCGCCCCCTTCTGGGGCTTGCGCCTGCTAGGGAAGAGGGAGGGGCGGATTATCCGCCCCTGGTGGGGGGCAGATAACCCAAAGGCAGAATCCTTTTCCCTTTTTCTCAGAGAGAGATGCAAACACTTCACCACACATCAAATAATCCTTGATATTGTTATCTAACACACAAAACACTAGGGATTATAAAATGTTCTTTCAATCTCCCCCTTTTTGGTGTTAGATGACAATATTAGGATTTGCAATGAAACCGGCTAATGCCACCTTAAAAATGAAAGATGCTCCCCCTAGATGTGTGCATATTTAAAATTTGCGTTTGAATACAAATACACACACTAGAGAGAACATAACTTTCATAGCAACGATAATTGAAACAAGGTGGGTTGGGAAACAAGGTCATACCACCGGGATGTGATAATAGCCAAAGAAAATAATGAGATTGATAGCCTCCAAGCACAACCCAACAAAATTGATGCATACAATAGATAAACCCATGATTCCATATGCCATCAAATAGCCTCCATAGATAAATCCAGAATTCCATGAGATCCACAATAGATAAATCCAGAATTCCATGAATACCACACATAGTACCAAACTTAGTGGAGCACGACATAGTCTTACATAATCAAACACAAATAGCAAATAAGTTCACGCTAAAAAGGCACAAGCAAGCAAATAAAACGATTAAAAGAAAAATGCTTGCGCCCGACCCTTCAAATCCACGAGACCTAATAGAACTACTTCTCCCCCTTTGGCATCGAAACGCCAAAAAGGAAGAAGAGCGATGCTAACACCCCTGAAGATCACTCCTCCTCATCCTCATCGTAGTCATTCTCGTCCCCTTCCTCTTCATAATACTCATCATCAGTTTCGAGAGCATCAAACTGAGATGGTACTACACACCCAAATTTGCAAGAATCAAATCAAACAAAAGCCAAAATTGAGTGTGTTTTCCATAAGAACAGGAGATATGCAAGAAAATCCAAAGAGACCCATGAGAAACCAACTCTTCTGTAGGAAGAGGGCGGTGGACGAAGCCACCATGTTAGAGCGCATGGCATGACACCGCGAAGATGTATCTTGAGTTCAAAACCAATGCTCATCGATGACCCACATATCACAAAATGATATTAAGGGAAATGATTTTACTTGCTTTCGGCATTATGGGGGGAGGGTTGGCCCAATCAATTAGGACCACACTCCCCCTATGTCTATGCCCGCATCTAACCCAAATACATGAATAAGAGCAAGTGAGTGTGCAAGGGTAGTCAAGCCAAGCTCCTTGAATCTATAATATTTAGCTCATTCCTCAAATAACAAAATCTTGCTTCATCAAGAGGCTTCGTGAAAATATCAACAAGTTGGTTCTTCGATCTCACAAAGGATAGGGCAATATCACCACGAGCAACATGATCCCGAATAAAGTGGTTGGGAATCTCTATATGTTTTGTTCTTGTATGCTGCACGGGATTGTAAGCAATTTTGATAGCACTTTCATTGTCACATAATAGAGGCACTTTGTCACAATTGACACCATATTCCTTTAAAGTTTGCCTCATCCATAACAATTGTGTACAAGCACTTGCAGCAGCAACATATTCAGCTTCGGCGGTTGAGAGTGAAATACAATTCTGTTTCTTTGAATACCAACACACTAGAGACCTGCCCAAGAATTGACATGCACCAGAGGTTGATTTCCTATCATCTTTGTCACCAGTCCAATCTGAATCAGTGTAACCACATAGAGAGAAACTTGAACCCTTGGGATACCATAACCCAAAATTTGGGGAATGAACCAAATATCGGAAGATTCGTTTGACCGCCACTAAGTGGCTTTCTTTAGGAGCGGCTTGGTACCTTGCACACACTCCTACACTTAACACAATATCAGGCCTAGATGCGCAAAGGTAAAGGAGAGAGCCGATCATGGATCGGTATACCTTTTGATCCACGTCTTTACCCTTGGGATTGAGCTCAAGATGACACTTTGTTTGCATTGGAGTAGCAACGCCACTGAGATCCGTCATCTTGAACCTTTTGAGCATGTCTTGGATGTACTTAGCTTGATTAATAAAGGTTCCCTCTCTAAGTTGTTTGTCAAATCCAAGAAAGAACCTCAGTTCACCCATCATGGACATCTCAAACCTGTCAGTCATAAGCTTTGAAAATTCATCGTTAAAAGCTTGGTTCGTAGAGCCAAAAATAATGTCATCTACATAAAGTTGGCATACAAAAATCTCCCCATTAAACTTATTAGTAAAAAGAGTGGGACCGATTTGCCCAACTTCGAATCCAAGGTCTAGCAAAAGCTCTTTAAGGTGCTCATACCACGCACGTGGGGCTTGTTTAAGGCCATAGAGCGCCTTATCGAGTTTGTAGACATGGTTCAGAAATTTGGGGTCCTCAAAACCCGGGGGCTGCTTGACGTATACTAACTCATGTAGAGGACCATTAAGGAATGCACTCTTAACATCCATTTGTTGTAATTTAAAATTATGATGGGCTGCATATGCAAGAAGGATACGGATGGACTCAAGACGAGCCACAGGAGCATAAGTCTCGCCAAAATCAATTCCTTCCACTTGAGAGAATCCTTGAGCCACGGGTCTTGCTTTATTCCTCACAACAATGCCATTTTCATCTTTTTTATTCTTGAATATCCACTTGGTGCCGATAACATTGCGGCAATCCTTGGGTTTCTCTACGAGCTTCCAAACTTTGTTGTGATCGAAGTAATTTAATTCTTCATGCATAGCAACCACCCAATCGGGATCTTCAAGAGCATCAAAGACTTTCTTTGGTTCAACCATGGAAATGTGAGCTTGATGATCACAGAAGCTTGCAAGTTCTCTTCTAGTAGACACCCTTCTTTGTAGATTACCAACAACCTTGTCAAGAGTGTGACCCCTTAGTTCAAGGTTCCGATCAGCACGTGACTTGCGACGAGCCTCAATGTCCTTATTATTTCTAGAAGGAGTTGATTCAGTATTTGTATCCTTGTATTGACCATTGCCTTGCCCTTGATCTTGATCTGAGTTAACACCAGGAGGTTGCTGCAGAGCTTGTTCTTTAGGGCCGGATAATCTGCCCCTTGGAGGGGCCAGACTATCCGGCCTGGGAGATGAAACACCAGTGGCTTCTTCCTGAGCATGCCTGACAGGACTTGGAGAATCAGAGCCAGATAATCCTCCCTCGGGGCCGGAGAATCCATCCTGGGAGTTTCTTGGCAGTTGTCTTCTCCGGATCCCCTGGAATGAGTTGGAGTGCCAGGGGCGGATTGTCCGCCCCTTGGAGGGGGCGGATAGTCTGGCGTGGGACTACCAACTTGTCCAGGAGACAGATGATCTTTAGCATGTTGCGGTGTTGGTGCAGAGTTTTCTCCAACAGTAGGAGCTAGTTGATCTTATGTAGATGAGGGCTCCACATGAGTGGAGCATTGTCCTTCCTGATCCGCCACAAGGGGTTCCTCAATGGGGCGGAAAAATCCCACGCCCATTCTTCTTATGGCATCTTGGGGTATTTCAACATCTGCATCACAAACATCAACTTGCCCTACAAAGGAGCCATTATTTTCATCGAACTCCACACTACAAGATTCTACAACAATCCTAGTGAGCTTGTTGTAGACTCTATAAGTGTGGGATTCGGCACCGTAACCAACAAAAATACCTTCTAAAGCCTTGGACTCAAATTTTGACAAACAGACACCTTTAATAAGAAATAAAAACTTACACATGAATACCCTGAAGTATGAGATGTTGGGCTTGTTACCGGTAAGTATTTCATATGGAGTCTTGTCCAAAATCTTTCGGAGGTAGAGACGGTTCGATGAGTGACAAGCAGTGGATATGGCTTCAGCCCAAAAATTATAAGGAGACTTGAAATCAGCCAACATTGATCTTGCCATATCCATCAAAGTCCGGTTCTTCCTCTCGGCTACACCATTTTGTTGAGGGGTGTACGCAGCGGAATATTGATGTCTAATCCCCTCTTCGCTAAGAAACTCATTTAAAGTGTAGTTCTTGAATTCGGAGCCATTGTCACTTCTTATTGCCAACATAAGAACATTGTGTTGACGTTGAACTTCATTGGCAAAGTAAATGACAGTCTGTTGAGTCTCACTTTTTAGCTTGAAGAAATAGACCCATGTATATCTTGAGTAATCATCGACAATGACCAAGCAATATTTCTTCCCACCAAGACTTGCATGAGAGGGAGTGCCAAATAAATCCACATGAAGTAATTCCAAGATCCTCTTTGATGACACAATAGTCTTCCTCTTGTGGGGAGAGTCATGCATTTTTCCTTCAACACAAGCCCTGCAAACACGATCTTTGGCAAAGGAGACATTGTCTTTTAGTCCAAGGATGTGGCCACCCTTGTGAAGACTTTGCAAAGTTCTCATGTTGACATGGGCTAAACGGCGATGCCATAGCCAGCCCACGTCGGCCTTTCCGAATAGACACATCGGACCCGAAGTGGTTTTCCCCGAGAAGTCCACCACATACAGGTCATTTTCGACGTATCCAACGAAAGCGACCTTTAGAGACTTGCTCCACAAGAGTACCACCAAATCATCATCGATAAAAACAGCAAAACCCATCTTGCCAAGGGCACGAACAGAAAGAAGGTTGTAACCGAGGGTCTCAACAAGCATGACGTCCACGAGAGAGATATCGTGGGGAACCACAACCTTGCCAAGACCCAATACCTGAGATTTAGACTTATCACCATAGGAGACTGTGATATTATCATGATTTGGACGCATCTCCGTGATGATATCCTTGCTTCCGGTCATATGACTAGTGCATCCACTATCTAGCACCCATTTTGACCCACCGGAAGCATAGCCCTGCAAGAGAATTACTTCTTGGTTTTAGGTACCCATTTTTCAATGGGTCCTTTCATGTTAGTAACAAGGGTCTTTGGGACCCAAATAGACCAAGCAATATATTCATCAAGAGGACCGACATAATAAGCATAAACATCGCCATAATCATCACAAAAGAGTTCATAGTTTGGATTGTGTGATCCTGCAAAACCAATATTGTTAGTCTTGTCTTTTGTGACATTCTTCTCAGCGGTGCTTGTCTTTGATTGCACATTCTTGGTCTTGTTCTTCTTGTTTTTCTTTTTCTTGGACTTGGTGACATACCCAAGTCCCTCTTTACCATGATTTGACCTTTGCTTGCCAAGAACTTCATCAAGCACACTCTTATCCTTGGGAGTGATGTCCTTGACCACTTCTTTTTCGACACTAGTTGAGTTGGATGAGCTAGGAGCAACATATTTGGCCAATCGACTTTGAAGCTGATCATGTGACTCATTGAGAATAGAGAACTCGTTTTTCAATGCCTTGTGAGCATTGTCCAGTTTCTCCAATTCCTCGGAGAGTCTATCATGAGCAGCCCCAAAGTCAATCTTTTCCTTCTTTAACTTCTTTGCTTTGGTGACTGCATTGTCACGTTCCTTAACAAGTTTAGTCACAACTTCTTCATGTGACTCTTCAATAGACTCAAGCCTCTCTTCAAGGGAGACCCGAGCCTCTTCTTCAAGAGCATTTTTTAAGGATGCAATTTCCATTGCATCCTTCCTTTCAATTCTGCCCTTTTCTTTGAGGAGAGCTTCGTTTTGGGCCAACTGATCCATAAGAGCTTCAAAACGAACTTTGTGCTCACCTTGCAAGTTAGTATAGAAATAATCCGAAGCAATAATCTCTTCTTTAACCTTAAGACTAGTAGGATCATCCATGTCAATCATAGCCTTAGGAAAAGAAGAGTTAGAAGAAGTTACCTCGGAGCTTCTTGCCATGAGACAAGTAGCATTCTTGTTGATGATGTTTTCGTTCGGAGAGTCGAAGAGAGATGTTGAAGGAGACGTGGTGGCTATAGCAGCCACCTCTTGAGATATATCGTCTTCATCCTCATCTTCACTTCCCGATGAATATTCTTCTTGAGCCACTAGAACAATCTTTGGTTGCTTCTTGAAGGGAGCTTTCTTCTTTACAAACTGTTTCTTGCGTGGAGCCTTTGACTTGTCCTTGAAAATAAGTCTTCCTCCATTATCTTCCCTACTTTGATATGGACACTCAGCTACAAAGTGCAGCCGATCACCAAAGTTGAAACATGTTCTCAGCTTGGGACCATTTTCTTTTCTTCCATAGGATCCACTCTTGCGTTCTAGTTCAGCTTTAGCCTTGGCTGGATCTTTCCAAAAGTTTCTAGCATAAAGAGCCAGGTATTATCCGTGGATCCTTTTTATATCCTCGGGACAGTCTAGACCTTCTATGGCATATTCATCATGGTCAATCACACTAGTCTTCAAGGCCACGTTGACCCCCTTTTGCATCCCCATAGCTCGAGCACGAGCATCTTCGGCATTCTTGGCAGCCACTTTGAAAGCGGCCATTTCTTGCATTAACTCATTGGATGTCATGAGGTGATAGGTATGCCTACCTTGGAGACTTTTCAAATCTGTGGGCTCAAATGGCATAAGAGCACTGACATACTTGCGCTTGATCCATGCATCATCAACATGAGCGGCACCATGGTTTCTGAAATTTGTGGCTATTGCCTTAAGCCTCCTATACATGTCTTCATGGTCTTCTCGATCCAACATATAGAATACTTCAGCTTCGTTGCTCAATGCATCATATCTATTCCTTTTCATACTTTCATTTCCGATGAAGAGTTCGGTGAGAGCATCCCAAGCTTCCTTAGCTGTACTAAGATGCTGAATGTGTGGCATATCTTTGTCACCCACACCAAGCTGTATCATGTGTAGAGCTGTAGCGTTGAGTTGGATATCGACAACTTCTCTTCTTGTAAGATTGTTGGGGTTTCCAACATGAAGACCATTTTCGATGATCTTCCACAACTCTATGGAGGAACTGCACACATGAGATTTCATCAAAAATTGCCATTGAGTAAAAGTAGATGCTGAAAGTTTGGGTGGATCACCCCTATTATGTATATGTGGGTGAGGGATAGGTGGATCAGGGGAATACACATGAGAAACCTCATTGTATCCATCCTTACCGCTATCCTTTTTCGAGGAGGAGATCTTGCTAGTGTCATCACCAACCACTTCGTTATCTTTGGAAACAGTTTTACCCGTTTCCTTGGATTGCGGAGTGGTATCCTTAGAGTTAGATGGAGGTGATGCTGCGGATGTGGAGAGACGCATTATCAATTGACGCATCTCTTCCATCTTAGCCTCCATTGAACTCACCAAGGTTGTTTCCAACGTCTTGAGATCGTTCATGGTGACTACCTCTGGAGCATCACTCCCATCTAGGCGGTTAAGCCCGAAATAAGAGGCGGGGCTCTGATACCAATTGAAATGGATCGTATGGGCTCTGATACCAATCGGTTTCTTACTGATGGAAAACTTGCTGCTGTGCTGCATCACACCTTGCTCTTGGGGTTTCCCGATGAAGCACTGCACGTTGACGCAGTGCCATCAGGAACGAAGTCCTCATCGAAATAGTACCAGCAGTCATTGACTATATGGCCCGTGACATGGCATAGCTGGCAACATGGACGGTTGCTGACATTGATGTTGCCACGGCCACGACCGTTGGTGTTGTACCCGCCACGGCCACCACCATTAGAGTTGTTGTTGTTGAAGCTGGCGTTGTCGTAGCCGCCATTGTTGGCGCAGCCTTGCTGGCCACGACCTCCTCCATGACCAAACCGACCATGTCCACCATGCATGGCGGTGTTGGTCGAGGACTACGATGACCCCGATCCACGGGGCATATGGTGTTGACTCTCAAAGGACAAAAGTTGTGAGTATAACTCACTCGCCATGATGGGATCTGTGCGTGCGAGGATGGTGAAATGGATCATATGGGCACCTAGAGGGGGTGAATAGGTGCTAACCAATTTTTAATACTTTTTCAATTTTAGGCTTAACACAAAGTAAATTCTCTAGATATGCAACTACGAGAATTTTCCCTATATGCAACCCTAACTACTAAGCACGTAAAGAGAGGAGCGAAGAAACCGTAGTGGAGCACGCGGAGACACAGGGATTTGTTTTACCGCAGTTCCTTCCTTGTTAAGGGAAGTACATCTGCGTTGGAGGGGTGGGTGGTTCTAAGACCACCACGCCACAATAGGCCTCACCCTATTCTCCGATGGATCTCGCCACGAGAGGCCTGATCCACCTTCTCCACTATTGGATCCCTTCGAGGCGGGAAATGGTGCCTTTTACAACACTATCAGGGCACACACCCACAACCGAATTGGGGGCTCCCGAGATGACAACAAGATGCCACAAGAACAAGGTTTATCAATATAAACAAAAACAAGGATCTAGGTATTTGCAAGAAATACTAGATCGGTGGTTCTCCAAATGAATGGAGAGGACATGAAGCGCTTGATTGCTGATGATGAAGATCGTGTTCTCCTCCTTCGATTCCCCAAGGGACGGGGCCTTTGGGTGGATCTAGGTGGAGCTCTCTTGGATGAAGGTTGCAGATCAGATCTTGTCTTTTTCGAATGAATCAAGAGATCTGGCAGGAGGGGGAAGGCTGGCTTAAATACCCCCTCCCCGGATCTGGCCGTTGAGCAACTTTGGGGGCGGATTATCCGCCCCTTGGGGAAACTCTGCCCCCTCTCTGGGGCTGGCGCCTGCGTGACTTGGTGAAGATCTTGGGGGGAGGGCAGATAATCCGGCCCCCTCCTGGGGTGGATTATCTGGCCAGGCCGGAAAGTACGGCCAACACTCCGCCCCCTCTCTGGGGCTTGCGCCTTGGCAGTGAGCAAGGGGACGGACATTCCGGCCCCCTCGAGGGGCGGATTATCCGGCGGGGCCGGAAAATCCGGCCAAAACTTCACCCCCTTCTGGGGCTTGCGCCTGCTAGGGAAGAGGGAGGGGCGGATTATCCGCCCCCCAAAGGCAGAATCCTTTTCCCTTTTTCTCAGAGAGAGCTGCAATACTTCAACACACATCAAATAATCCTTGATATTGTTATCTAACACACAAAACACTAGGGATTATAAAATGTTCTTTCAGATGGCGGTGATGAGGCCGTTGTAGGTGGAGTCCTTGAGGCCGACGATGATGTAGGAGACCATGTCTTCATCGTTGAGGGGCTTGCCGACGGAGGCCATCTCGTTCTCCAAGGTCTTTATGGTGGCCACATACTTGGTCATGCTCTTGGTGCCCTTTTCTGCCGCGGCGAGGGCGATGCGGAGGTTGGTGGTGTTGGCTCGCGAACTTGCCGCGAACATATCGATGTCCCAGAGTGCAGATGTCGTCTTGGCCCCAATGACATGGGGAAGGATATCTGGGGAGAGCGACGAGATGAGGAAGCTCAAGACCTGTTGATCCCGAGCCACCTAGACACCGCAGTCCGGGTTCTCCTTCTTGATGGTGGTGTCGCCTTCCTTAACGACTATCTCCATCGCCGGCGCCTCTTCATCACTGTCGAGGAAGTCTTCTAGCCTGGTGCCCCTGATGGGCGGCAACACAATGGCTTGCCAGATGACAAAGTTGTCTTCGTGAGCTTGACCGATGGGTTGTTGGTGAAGGGAGAGTTGGGCGTGGATGAGGCGGAGGTTGCCATGGAATCGATCTAGGCTAGGGTTTTGGTGTATCGGCGAGAGGGGCTAGATGTGGTTGGAGTTTTGCTCTGATACCATGTGATTTTAGGTGAAGATGTGTTGATCCCTGGCTGGGCACATCGTTGCATGTTATATAGACCTCGGTTTACCAACCACCGGAAGGATTACAACAAGATTGTTACAACGAAAAGATCTCCAAGAGATAACTCACACGGAGACAACTAACCATCGTTTATCTTATCATTATTCTATGGCTTAAGTTTGTTCAAGACCTAGCCATCTGAGGCCACTTCCGGCGCGCACGTGCATAGCCGTTGGATCTTGGTTGGGACTTAATCTGAATCGTTAGCTAGGGCAGGTAAGCCTGATTTAGTTTACGGCGTGCGTAGCCTTCTCTATCAACGATTGGGCCCTGTCCACGAACATGGTCAACCGTGCAGCGACCCTCTTACTCCGGGAGAAAACAACCGCACTGTGAGGATAGACTACCGCTCCTCTCTCTCTCCCTTGACCCATTTTCTTCTCAAATCCTCCTCCCGATCCAGATCCTGGCAGCAGCGGCGGAGCACCCAAACGGAGTATGGAGCAATGCACATGTGACCAAAACGACGGAAGAAGGCCGAGGCGTCCTCTCTCCTCTCTCTCCCCCTGGTTTGTCCTCTCCCTCTCCTTTGTCGTGTCGTCCTCCCTTTCTCTGTAAGTGGCGGTGGGGAACAGGGAGCCTGACGGCGGTAGTGAACGGCAAGCGCAGCCGCCGCCTCCCTTCCTCTTTCTCCTCTAGCTCCTTCTTTCACATCCCTGCCTCACGTCTATGCATCGTGAGGAGAGACCAGCTAGGATTAGGTACTGGCCCGCCGCCCGCTGCCCCTCCAAATGCTGCCAAGAGACCCCCTAGATCTCCACTCCTCTTGGGCCTCCTCTGCCACGCGAAGCTGATCCCGGTGCCTCGCCGTGACCCATGAGAACCTGAGGTCGTCGCTGTGATCTGGAGCTGCGTCGTCCGGAGATGAAAAGTCGGACCGCACTGGAGGAGAGGCAGCTGGCCGGCGTCCAATCCCAGGTCTCTTTTGAGGACAACGGCGCCAGACCTTCCGCACGGCGGTCCTTGCCTCGCCGAGGTCCTCGCCCGTGCAATGTGCAGAGAATTAGTCCACAGATTAAACCGATGAAGCAACTTTCTATCACGGGAGCGACAACACAACTACATGCCTCACATAGTTACTACTAAATCTCAAATTGTAGTGAGGTCCCCCATGTTCTAGGATGCATTCACGAATCAAATTGTATGACCCAAGTTGTACATAACACGTTTGTTCTGCATGTAGATATGAGTGCGTTTCAGCGTCTCTTAGAGATTAACGCATGATGATATATTGGAGTAGATTCACATGTAAATCATGACAATCTATGTGAATCAGAGGTGTTGTTCTGTGAAGTAATTACTGAGGCAAGATAATTTATTTTTTATTTGACCGAACATTTGTTTATATTAGTCAAACCTATGCACCATTCGAAAATTATAATTTCCTTGACTGTTTACATGGGAATTACCGCAGAAAATAGTGTTCCAGGGTCAATTAGCATATAAATAGTCTCTCAGAACCTCCTATCACATGGAGAGTCTCCCAGTTGATTTAACCAAATAACTTTCAGCTTTTCTACAGGTGTCTGCTCATAGCTGCTTTCTCACAACTCATAGTTCACAACAGATTTTTCAGAATCCACGGTTGAACCAAATACACTCTAAGAGGTGTTTCGTAGATGGTATGTAGAAATGGTAATGAGCCATTACTTATGCATAAGAGGTTGTTGTAGTCCAGTGCACCAAGGTTATCTTATTATTATGATATTATCTAAACTTATATGCTATATGTAAAGCTGTGCATGGATTATGCATGAGCAAGTGAGAGAAGAATTGGGATCATACGTGTAATAGCAAGAACAACTTATATTTCTTGTGGCACCTGGTTTGCATGCAGGATCAGTGGTCATAAACTGACGAGTGTAACATTGGTGAAGGTAGCTATTGTTGCCCTGTTACTACATAAGTTGAAGGGCGAATATATCGCTCGCATTGATATTTTCAAGGTCACAACACCTTTTCACAAACTCATAATAGGTCATGGAAAGCCGAGAACAATCAGCACCATTAGAGAAGTTTGTACAATACCATTGATTAGATTGTGCAGTACTAATCAATGGTCGATGGCGTGAGGTGGTCATATCTCCATTGAAATCAGCATTCCCATGATCCTTTGCACATCAAATCCTTCAAGAATCTCATTGGTGAAGCAGTCCCTTAGATTTTTTAACATATTTCAAATAGTATTAATCACAAGTTTTGTTGATCAATACTTTGCTGTCAAATGAAAGATTGACATGTGCATTTGATTACTACTTTTGAAATTCTGTTTGTCTTCCATGCATGCATACCTTTTTTAGAAAGGCTCATGTCAAGGAAAACTATTCAAAAACGGAAGCACAATTGTCACAACAATGTATGTACACAGATTCCAAATTTCTAATAAAGGTGTGTAAAGTGCATAGGTTGATCTAATGTTACCTAATACATTGTATTTAAAGAGAGCCATAGATTGATCAACCACTTTGTTGAACCGTTTTGGAGGCCGATTCTTTCAACTAGGCATTGCACATAATATTCTATCCCGTTGAAGACCTCTAAAGAATATACTTTAAAAAATAACATAAATACACTTCAATGGTAAGCCATCCATAATATTATTTGTCGTTCAACACATCTTATATCCGTTACATGTAATGTAGCATGAATATATCTTCTTTGTCGTTGTCAGTGTTTGACAACCTTTTCTACCATTATCCGCTGCTTCGTGATTTATTGGCACATTGGTGGATATAGAGATATCTATACACACAGATCTCTGTGGTGGAGGTATTTAAATTTGTTTGAGATATAGGGGTGATAATAAGCACATTAATAATAAGCACATTATTCTTATAAATGGATTTTAAGAATTCAGGATATAGCTTAAGACATGTGACAAATCTTGCCCATATGGGAGATAAGTAGGTTGCTCAAATTATGGTTAAACGCACATACACATACTCCCTTTGGTCATGTAAAAAAGTTATTTTGGACAAGAACGGATTCAAAGTTGTAAATTTTGACTACTAATGTCGTTATGAATATTTATAGTGGATACTTGAATTATACATGTGAATTTTTCTTTCTTTCGAGAATAATGTGGGTGAGATATATCCTATCAAAAAGACATCTTCCATCTTGAGACATCCATATTTGTGTTATGGAATTCATATATGAAAGCACTCGAAGAAGGAACAAATTTGAAGACTAGATTTTACCCCCGACTTCTATTTTGATCAACTAATGTTTGTCTAAAAAAGAGAAAAAAGTCCTTCTATTTTATTTTTCTACAAGTTTATTTCCTATTATAATTTGCTACAGTGAGATTTAAATGTGATTAGTGTTGGCATTATGCATACTTATATATCATCTATTTATAACCCTACTTTACTTTGGGTTGATTTTTTAACACTGTATTCTACTGGTGCCCCATATAAAAGCATGTACCATGATTTTTTTTTGCGAACCACCATGCACCATGTTCAATATCTTGTGGATAGCCATTGTATTTTTCGGCATTGGACAATCAAGTACCGACCCAAACTAACCCAGGCTATACAATGATTTGGATTAATCAGATTGGGAGAAGGCATATGCTCTATTGTGGAAAGTTGTGTGTTTTAATTTGCTGATGGAATTGTGTATAGTCAGTACGGTTGATGAACACTTGACCACTTCTTTGGTTGACTATATATTTCAAGTCAATTCAGCACAAATTGCTAGCGCCTTAAGAACACAAAACAAGGAGGCATCTAACTCTATAAAACAAATGTTTCTGTTGTTTGTGTTGTTCATCAAATATTCATTATGTCTCCTTTGGTGATTATGTCACCCCTTGATGTACTTTGCAGTGCAATGTCCTGCTTCTGTCTCATTGTATTTACCATCTACTTGGCATAATGAAAGTTATGTAATCAGATGAATCTCTTGTGTGCTGTCATGGTGAAGGTTGAATTGGTACTTTGTACGTGCTACATATTGTTGCCAACTAAACATGCCAATATTGCAGTGTTCATTATGTGTCAACCTAATTCCATATGGTGTTGAAATTGTGACCGTGTGGCGAAGCGCGAACTTTGAACAACTTGGATGTCACCACTGCAACAAAAAAAATACTAATATTCTGTTTTTTTATGACGATATTAAAGAAAAACAGAAAAGTTTGCGGCGGCATTTCAACAAAACAAGAAAATTAGAAGTGTTATAGGGGATATTAACACATTTGAAAACACTTGCAAACCCACCATACCTATAAGGCTATCACACATTGCCAAGATGCAGTGTAGGCGGCGAAGCGAAGCTCGTCTATCAGTCTAGTATGATAACGTGGTGTACAAGGATCCTATCTCGTTAACACTAACGAAGCGGGCCATAGGTTCAAATGTATGAGCTTTCCCTCGAAAGTAGCTCGAGAAAAGAAGGTTCAAAATACACTAAGGGCGAGCACAAAATCTTCTCTAAAAGTATGTGGTTATGTTTAATCATATAATGTTGCCAAGTACATTATGCTCTCCTGCAGTTGCCTGTCATAACGATCGTTCTTCAGAAAATACTTTTTAGTGTATTATTAGGCTGTATTTATAAGGTCATGGTCTTTAACCCGGTTATTGTACTACTTTGATGTACTTTCTCTGGTTTAAATTAATTGACTTGAATTTGTCTAGATTTAAATGTATCTAGACTTATTTTAATACTAGATACATCTGAATCTAGATAAATTCAATTATTAATTTGGATCGGCGGGAGTATATATATATTTTGGAACCTATATACACGTGCTTTCTGATCCTTTTGAATTCTTGTTTATTACCGACTTTTTATTTATTTTAGAGCTATGCAGTCTATGATGCATACTTTTTGCAGGAAAGTGTTGTTAAGAAAAAAACATTTTATATTCTGGAACAGAGGTAGGTTTAGAAGGATTATGGGCTGGAATATATATGAAACCTTTTGATTGCCGCTAAAACAAAGAATAGGCTTGCAGCAATATGTTGGTATGTCTTTTCAAATAGTTTGCATATTAATTAGAATTTAGAGCCTACGTGTTAACGCAAGTATTCACACAACTTTTATTTTTTTCTATAAAAATAAAATATGCTCTTTTGCATAAGGTTGATCTACCTACTTTCAATGGATTATTCGACGTGCAAACACAATGGCTTCCTTAGTACCATGGCCAGTTAATTTTGGATTGCTAACGGGTGGACCCATCATGCTCAGAGTATATATATTAGTGTTTCATGGTTTCTAGAAGTCAATAATCATAAATAAAACGTATGGCTACAATACAGTCTCACTTTCCGCCTCAGCGTCGGTGGCACATCGCGTCATCTAGTTATTACTCCTATAAAGGCCGGTGGCCAACACGCCTCCTCAACGCGCCCACCTTTCTCGTGCGTCGGATGCGAGTAATAGTGTCCAGTTTCACCTTCCCAATTCACAGCAGCCGTTAGATTTATCTCATCTCTCTTTCACCTTTGTGTTGGATAGAGACGCTAATGACAGCTAGGTCCATCTATTAGAGGGGTCGTGAAAACATACATTGTGTAATTATTACTTCTATAAAGGCCGGTGACCAACCCGGCTCCTCGGCGTGCCCATGTTTGTCGTGCTTTCGATGCGAGTAACGGTGCCTAGTTTCACCTCCCCAATTCACAGCAGCCGTTAGATTTATCCTATAAAGGCCGGTGGCCAACACGCCTCCTCAACGCGCCCACCTTTCTCATGCGTCAGATGCGAGTAATAGTGTCCAGTTTCACCTCCCCAATTCATAGCAGCCGTTAGATTTATCTTATCTCTCTTTCACCTTTGTGTTGGACATAGACGCTAATAACAACTAGGTCCGTCTATGAGAGGGGTCGTGAAAACATACATTGGGTAATTATTATACTCCTATAAAGGCCGGTGACCAACCTGGCTTCTCGGCGTGCCCATGTGTGTTCTGCTTCCGATACGAGTAACAGTGTCCAGTTTCACCTTATCAATTCACAACCGCCGTTAGATTTATCCTATCTCGCGTTCATCTTTTATGTTCGATAGAGATGCTAATGACAGCTAGACCCGTCTATGAGCGGGGTCGTGAAAACATAGCCGGGTCATTTCCTGCGTCTGGTGTGCATCCTGCCCAACTCAGTGAAAACCCTAGACTTCACCTGAGAAGGAAAAACATCCGCGCGCCGCCTCCCCCACTCATTCTCTCCTTTCCTCTTTCCTGCGTCGCGTCCTCTCCTCCACGAGCCGCCGCTGCACATCGGAGCCCAGCTCGTTGTTCTCCTTGACCCAAAAGGCAGCGGTCGCCGCTCCTCCGGCTCTTCTCGTCGTGGTGCCCTCAGCAGCATCCGGTTAAGAGGGGTTAGAGGAGCAGCAACTGTCGGCCAGGAGGAATCAGAGGAGCAACGCCAACACGGGATGGACGAGCAGCAAGGTCGGTCACCGCCGGAGGTAGGAGTTAAGGTTCGCCGGCGGTAGGCTCCGATGTACTCGTGCGCCTAGATGCAGTGGGAGTTCGGGAGGAGCAGGCGATTTGGTCGCCGATGAGGGGAGGAGGACGTCGGTGCCGGTGCGACGAGCTCCCGTCGGAGCAGCTCCTCCATCTGCTGCTGTATAAACTGGTGGCTTCTTGTTCATGTCGTGAGCAGCAGATGTACGGGGTGGACTTCTGCTACCGGTGGACAGGCATACTAGTCAGGTAACCTCCTCTTCCTATTTCTCTTTCCTCTTCTCCGGTTTTACTTTGGGGATGACATAGATCAAACATTGGACTTTGGCTCAACCCTTTGTGTCGACCTCTTACAGATCGATGGCAAGGCAACCTTGAGTCTTCATGGAAGACACGCCGCACACTTCAGACTCCATCCCATGCAGATGAGTACATTCTTTTGTTTTGGGATGCCTCACACAATTCTATGTGATGAAATGGCTGAAAGAGAGAAAAATGCAGGACATCTTTATCACACATGATTGCGAGGTGATAGACTCTGGAACGAGAGTCATGTTATTTGCTGTGGCAGCAAGTTCAAACTCTATGAAGGTGGACACGGTGAGTGTACCATCTTAAGAATTCATGTTGGGTGTTCTGCTCTAGGTTGTGCAAGCCAAGTAGTTCGTACATTGTTTCTTTGTACAAATAGTGTGGACGTTTTGTTTTGAATGTACCCATGAATCAGATAAAATATCTTGTATGATAAATAGTGGAAAACGAATGAACTTTTCCAGTGTGAAGTTAGCTGAGATAAATCTGCTCATTGTTCGTGATGTTTGTGTTTGTGATCCCTGCATCTGTTTTTGGTATTGGGAGTATAATTACTGGAGATTTCTTGTTATTTTATAAATAGATTATTTAGCCTCTTATGCATTGAAGAAACAATGAATCTCCTGCTACGTATGCTGGATCAATGTGCAGGTGTAGGCGTATGCTTTGATGTTTTTCTTGAATGTAAATCGTTGTACTGACCGATGTTTTGGAGCTTCCGAACACCTCGAATCTCTTCTTTTTGCTCTCCCATTATTTATGAGCATTATGATTTCAATGATACTGATATTTACCATGCTTCTTTCATATTCTGAATAACAAAGTAAACCAAAAGGATTGTAATTAACTAAAACGATTTAGCCAAGTAAACCTCTTCTAGGTTGACCCGTCGATCGGTGGATTGGATGTTGGGACTATCCCACCCGCCGTCCTGGAACTTGTTCGGCCAAGCCGGGCTAAGTGCCGCACGGTCCAAGGGCGCCCCTGGGACACATGGGTGCTAGACATCACCGGTGTCCTCACGGTCGACGCCGTCGTCCAGTTTTTTCCCAGTGGCATCTGGTGCAGGAGACTGAGCTATAGCCAGGTATCTCGACATCTTCAAGTGGAAACTCACCGCGGATGGCTCCTTCACCTCTCGGGCCACATATGTTGCTTGCTTCGCTGGCTGCCCCGCACTTCCGGCCACCAAGCAGGTTTGGGCTTCTTTCGCTCCACCCAAGTTCAAGATGTTCGGGTCGATCGTGATCAGAGGGAGGTGTTGGAAAGCGGAGAGGCTCCAACGCCAGGGACTGACGAACCATGGCGCCTGCCCCCTGTGCAAGGCATAGGTCGAGACGCTTGACCACCAGCTAATGGGCTGCCTCTATGTGCGCATCGTTTGGTTCAGGGTCTTGCGGCAGCAAGGGTGGCAACGGGCGCTTCCTCCCACTTCGGCCTGGCTGCATTCGTGGTGGCCCCTCACCGAGAGCCAGGTTCCCCGTTGTGATTGACGTAGCGCAAACTCTTTGATTTTTCTCACTTTGCGCTTGATCTGGCTGGAGTGGAATGCTAGGGTTTTTGATTCCAAGGAGCTATCTTCCTATGTCGTTGCGGATCGCATCCTATCTGATTGGCATGAGTGGGTGGAGTGTAGAGGTGGGGGCTCGAGAGAGATAGGTTAGGTGTTTTTGGCCCCCGTCCTTAAGTGGATGGAGGCCGGTGGTGTTCTCGGCGTTGCAACCTGTGGACGCCGATTTTGTATGATCCACAACTCTCTTCCCCTCTTGCTTAATAAAATGACACACATCTCTCTTATGTGTTCTCGAAAAAGTATAGCAATGGTATTTATGACTGTTGTTTGCATAGATTCTGGTAAGACAGCTTAAAATTGATTGATCGGCTTCAACAAGTGGCTTCATATGTTACCGGAGGTAGCTTTTCTTTTATCACATGCACCATCTTGTAATACACTAACCGGGACATGATATCGTTCATTGAAATTAAAATTTTGTCCAAAAAAATAGTAACAAACCTTTTTCTTTGGTTCTCTGAAGGATTTTCAAGGACGGGAAAAGTATTGCAGTTGATAATACACTGGACTATGCAGCAAAGTTTTCACACATGCTTGGTTTTGATGACCCCAAAATGCTGGAGCTGATGCGCCTATACATAAAAATTCGCACGTAATTTCATCCATCCTCGTTTCAATTTCTATATTTGTTTGTTGAAGGATGTAGTTTAATTTCCCTTGTACTGTGACCTGTTTTCTTGCAGTGATCACGGCGGGAATGTCAGTGCTCATGCTGGCCATCTGGCATATTTGTTTCCTGTTCTCTATCTTGATTTTTCTGGTCTAGTGTTGCCACCACTGCCCTGAACCTGCCAAAGGATGACTGTTGGCTGCACTAAGATACTTTGATTTGGTGGCGTCCTTGCACTGCAGTTTTTGGCATGCACTGTTTCATCATATATAATTGCTGGTCTGTCATTTGTCATACAAGGCCTTTCAGTTACAAGTATTTGTGTAGCTATTGTGCTTTGATGGTTACTTGTTTCCTATTTATATCCTCTGTGTAGTGGCCTCTTTATCCAGCACTAATGTGATATATTCAGTCACATCTTCAAATCGCTCTGTCAGATCCATATCTTTCTTTTGCAGTGGCACTGAATGGTTTAGCTGGGCCACTGCACGCCCTGGCTAATCAGGTACACTAGGTTTTCTGTAGTGTTTTCAGAAACATCATGTTTCATATGTGCTTGTCAAATGGATCTCCTTGAACAAATTGATGTTGATAATTTGCAAAAACTACTTTCAACTCTGCTATTTAGTGTATCACTTGCTTTTGCACATTCAAAGGAAGGTATCTTGACATATTCTGAAATGGTAGTCATCTCATGGGATCCGAGTGGTCCAGACCCGTTCTTGATGCAGCCACTGAAATCATCTGGATTAGCACTCAATCGCTGTTCTTGCACCTGACATGGGACCCTGGTGGATATAGCATCGGCTTGAGGGCAAGCCGAATCTTAAGGAAGGGGGATTGTCAGCGACCTGCCTACTGGGCTGGCTGGCTGGCCGCTGCTCTAGGGCCGTGGCCTGCTCGGGATCCATATGTGGGTGACACAAAGACTTATATATACCAGGAGTACACCTACAACAGACTGAGCTTGGAACAGAACGGACTGGACGGCGGCTTCAGCCGAGGCCTTGGCTTGGCCTGTGTCGCGTGTGTGTGTGGCTTGGTTCTCCTTCTTCCTCCTAGATCCCACCTTCTCCCATTGTTCCTCTGAAATTCGAGCTTTTAATATGAACTGGATGTTAATTGAGCAGTAGCAGTACTGGACTCTTACATCAACTAATATGGGTTGAAGGGAGTATACTAAGTCCATGAAGCTACGATGACACCATGCTGGCTCTCAATTTGGGTACAGTGGTATGGAAGTTTGTATTGGAGGATGTGAGGCAATATTTGTGAAGCTATTAGGATCCCAATTTTGTTATATGCCTCATTGCTTGTTTCGAACATGATCTTTTTTTGTTCTGCGGTGCTAATGGTCGTGGTTTGGATGTGAGGCTGGATGCTGCCGAGTGGCTTCTGCTATTTTTCTTTGACTAGGACCTAGGATCTATTTGCAGCATTCGTCCTTCAAAGATTCTAGATTTATGCTTCAAGGCTATGGTTTTTTCCTGCTCAATGTTTGGTGTCAAAAGTGGAATAATATTCTCAATGTGAGCTTATGAAGCCAAACAAATATAACAACTATAATTTTGAAACATCATTTATGCTCTTGCACAACAAATGAGAGTCATGGGTAGCAAAGATCTTGGAATTGCCTCTATGCTTGCAAGAATATTATAAGTTACAATGCTATTCGGGTGCAGTATAGTTTTCTGATGAATTCCTTACGCCGTTTGGGCGGTGTCACCAGAGATGGACGACAACATCTCGGTCGATGAACCCCGCAAGGACCTAATGAGATTGAGGTCGGCGATGGTTTGCGGTGACCCAGCATACCACTGCATGTGTAGTACACTATAGTCATTGACATGACATCCACAGAACACTGTTCCGTAAATATCACATCCCTCATAGTGGTACAACAAAAACATTGAGAGTCCATATTATAAACATACACACGTTATTATTATTACAATACCGAAAGTTTAAGACTTCCAAAAGATTCAACTTACAAACCAAAATATAAGTGTTTCAGCGAAAGTTTCAAATTTAAAACTTAAACTCCAAATTGAGCTCAACAACTTATTACTATATATTGTTCATGATGCTCGGCTAAGTGGTTACTAGAACTATAGTAATTATTCGGACTCCTGGAACTCTCCTCCGTAGACGATGTCATAGTCCTCCCCTTCTACGGCTCCATATAAGTTGGGCTCTTCGTAGAAGACCTCTTGACTTTTAGATGCATACATTGGAGTATCTTCGGGATTCTCAGAGTCTAAGCAAGGATTCAAAGGAAAGGATGAGTAACAGCGTTACTCAGCAAATTCATTATATGCAAGGTAGGAAGTTTGATGCTCTATCTACCACCTCAGACTATCAGTCGTTGGCACTATGCAATTTTCGTAAAATCTTTCTTCAAAGGTTGATTTTATTATGAAAATCTATGACCACCAGCCTTTACAGGTTGACCAGAACTTTCATGGAGTTCCTTTCCTGCCGCGTTCGTAGCTCCTTTCCGGAATAGGGAGTAACAAGTTACAATTCTTACACTCTACAGAGGTGCGTTACTTTTTCCATGAGAGATCAACTCCTTGTTACACAACCGGGCGTACTTTCCCGTCCACAATTCCATGATGTGGGGCCCAGTAGTTGGTCCAAGCCAATCACTGTCCTCTCCGCGACCTCATATGTCTGCACGATCCTTCGGGCTAGCTCACCTTCGTTAAGCCCCCTTTCGGGCAGGCTAAAACCCTGATGAGTTTCCGAAGACTATGACCTAGTGATGCCCGGATTAGTACCATTTATATGGACTATCTCCCTAAACACCATTCATAGATAATTTGCTTGGTAAACTATCCTTGCTCCACTTGTAGTTTTGATTGAGACAGTTTTCTCCTCACAATTTATCTGAGCCCCATGCTCCATCATCCAGTCCATACCCAGCACTACTGCAATTCCCTTTAAAGGAATCACATAAATGTCTGCAAAGTAAGTATAACCACAGATCGAGATAACCTGATCTTGTTTGATGTGGCGTACAATCACATTTTCCCCTGCCGTAACTATGGTCATAGGGTTTTCTAACGTTGCCCTTCTAATCCCGAACTTATCACAGAATTCTTCAGAAATGAATGAAGTAGTTGCACCAGTATCAAATAGAACTTTGCCGGGATTGGTAAGGATATTGAGCGTACTTATCACTGCATCCTCCGAATTATCCACCTCCTCGAGGGTTGCACAGTTCAATTTCCCGGTAGGTCTGTTCCTCTTGCCATTGTTGTTCTTGCCATTATTTCCTCCTTTATTGGGTTGTCCATTTCCTCCACTGGCTTGCCTTCCATCTCAAGCCGTCCAACCACCTTGTGGTTTGCTTGGACAATTGGGCTTGATGTGACCTCTCTGACCACAAGCGTGACATACAATTACTGGTTTCGGGCAATCCCTGCCCATATGCCCTGGGAGTTTGCAATTGTGGCATATAATATTCTTTGCATTTGGATTTACACTCCGATTGGAATTGTTGTTGTTATAGGGATTATTCCTTGATTTGAATTCCAGATTGGGCTTGGGCTTGCTTGCTTGTATCCTCTTGGTTTCCTTCTTAGCTCTCTTCCTTCTATCCTCTCGGACATTCTTGTAGTCATCTTCGAAGGTAATAGCTGCATCTAGCAACTGCTAATAAGTTTGCTTATTAGCCAACCTCAACTGCATCCTCACAAATGGATTTGATCCATGCAGGAAACGCTTCTTCCTCTTTTCCTCCGTGTTAACTTCTTCCTCAGCATAACGAGATAGTTGACTAAACTCCCGGATATACTTCATAACACTAGTATATCCCTGTCGCAACTTTTCAAATTCTCTTCGCTTCAATTCCATAACACTCTCTAGAACATGATATTTACGGAATCTATGTTTAAACTCTTCCCAGGTATACTCCCTTTCTGGTTGTTGCATGGCCAACTGATTTTCCCACCAAGATGCTGCAGGTCCTGTCATAAGATGAGTTGTATACCTCAATTTCTCCTCATCATTACAACCTACAGTCTTCAGCTTTCTTTCTGTATCTGCTAGCCAATCTTCTGCATCCATTGGTTCAGGAGCTGATGCAAAAGGTAGCAGCCATGCATTCTACAAATCAGATAGACTCACTCCTCCACCTTCAGGTGCCCTCTGATTTGCTCGTCCCAGCAACTCCTCCATGAACTTGTTCTGGGTCTCTTGCATCATTTGCATACACTGCATAAAGTTCTGCTCCATTAACGGCCTCATTGGTGGTGGTGGCAATGCTCCCTGATTTGCTGATTCTGCATTTGCCTTCTCCTTGGCCTCTCGTTCCATCCGCTGCTGCTCAGTTTCGATTTCTACACCCGTATCCATGACCCTCTAGTTCTGCAACATAAAGCGAATACTCATAATTACATCATGCACATGTGTTCTGAGCTCGACTTTACGCATAGAACTAGTCACACAATGAAGATCCAAAGAAAATTCAAATATGCATTTCACATATTATACATAATATTATAATAATACAAAGTCGTTACAACATATACCATATAGGTATAATCGCGACACTACCTTATTTATCCAACTATCTTATTTCTTGGGTACAATACACGGTACTTGAAACTTCTAACTAACTGCCTACTTCTAGTAGTAACTACGCTCATCATACATGCCTGATGTCCAACCGTGAGGACATGTCGTTCGTCGCACAGTTTGTGAAACAAATGGCCTTCCAGAAGAAACATACTCAGTATCTGAAGTGTTAGGACTTGAGTCATTACTCAACCTGTGTGCATTGACTCCCTCCAGCTCAGCTGAAAAGTCTTCAAAAAAATATTCAACATTATCTCCCGCTTGCATCTCCTGGGCTTCATTCCTTGAGTTGTTAACATGATACGTAGATCCTGCTGCTTCCCACGTGCTCCTTTGGGCAAGATAGTTAAACACGGGATAATGTATATTCCCTGGGTTTTGAGAAGATGTTGATGATTCAAACTCTCTCTCCTCAGGATCTTCTTCTTCATCCTGAGTATCTACCGACACGGCATTTCTACTATTGTTACTAGGGTTAATTCTTGCACCCATCTAGCTAGATTGTCCAACATTTCTGTCAGAATCATCTGTGGACATTTGGTGTTCATGATATCCTTCATATGATCCCCTTCTCCAACCATCAGAATTCTTAATAGGAAGTTCTGAATCAGAATCATCCTCTGAACCCTGTGGTACTGCATACCTCATATCTATAGTAGGATCATGTATAGGTTCAGGTCTTGGTGAATAAGGATATGGTATAAAAGATTCAGGATCTATAGGTATATCCTTAAAGATAGGTGTTGCACTACTACTTGCTTCCTTCTCCAACTGGAATGCTAACCGATTCCTCCTTTTTGGATCAGTTAGATCCTCTAACATGTCATTTTTATCTTCAACAATCACTTGATGTGTCTTATAAAAAGACGCAACGAGTGTTCGGTATCTATCCATAAACTTGGAAGCTAACTTAGGATGCTTCTTAACCAAAGTAAGATGATCCGGTATAGGCTCCGAGTCTATAAAATCATGAGGTATCACAGAGAATGTGCTACCTTCTAACTCCTTGGCTTTATGCTCCCGGATATTAGCTATCGCCTCCACAACAGCAACATGATATGCTGCTAAGTGACTCCTACCTTCACCTATAGGTAAATCTTGATATAATCCAAGCTCCTCAGGGAGTTGGATACTCACACGATACTTGGATAACATCCGGCCATCATAGTAGGTTATAGTGTTCACTGGAATTCTAGTTGGACAACTAAAAATCTTTAAAAGTTGACGAAGTTGGTCTGTGAATCAAGAGTCTCATCTTTCCTTACCAAAGTCTATTTTGGAAACTTTGGTGCCATAGCTCTATATATCAGAAAAATAGTTTTGATTAGTAACCAATAATATATTGCATCATAACAAAGAATTATCGCACTAAAACATATAACGGAATATTCTCATTTGAATACCCATTATATTACTTTTAGAGAATTCTTCATCGTTGCTACACTCCTACATGTAATACCCTTTACTAGGTTTCCAACCTAAGGTCAAAGCAATTTGCTCTGATACCAACTGCGGTGACCCAGCATACCACTACATGTGTAGTACACTATAGTCATTGACATGACATCCACAGAACACTGTTCCGTAAATATCACATCCCTCAGAGTGGTACAACAGAAACATTGCGGGTCCATATTACAAACATACACACATTATTATTATTATAATACCGGAAGTTCAAGGCTTCCAAAAGATTCAACTTACAAACCAAAATATAAGTGTTTCAGCAGAAGTTTCAAATTTAAAACTTAAACTCCAAATTGAGCTCAACAACTTATTACTATATATTGTTCATGATGCTCGGCTCAAGTGGTTACTAGAACTATAGTAATTATTCGGACTCCTGGAACTCTCCTCCGTAGACGATGTCGTAGTCCTCCCCTTCTACGGCTCCGTATAAGTTGGGCTCTTCATAGAAGACCTCCTCTTGACTCTCAGATGCATACATTGGAGTATCTTCGGGATTCTCAGATTCTAAGCAAGGATTCAAAGGAAAGGATGAGTAACAACGTTACTCAGCAAATTCATTATATGCAAGGTAGGAAGTTTGATGCTCTATCTACCACCTCGGACTATCAGTCGTTGGCACTATGCAATTTTCGTAAATCTTTCTTCAAAGGTTGATTTTATTATGAAAATCTATGACCACCAGCCTTCACAGGTTGACCAGAACTTTCATGGAGTTCCTTTCCTGCCGCATTCGTAGCTCCTTCCCGGAACAGGGAGTAACAAGTTACAATTCTTACACTCTACAGAGGTGCATTACTTTTCCCATGAGAGATCAACTCCTTGTTGCACAACCGGGCATACTTTCTTGTCCACAATTCCATGATGTGTGGCCTAGTAGTTGGTCCAAGCCAATCACTGCCCTCTCCGACCTCATATGTCTGCACGATCCTTCGGGCTAGCTCACCTTCGTTAAGCCCACTTTCGGGCAGGCTAAAACCCTGATGAGTTTCCAAAGACTTTATGACCTAGTGATGCCCGGATTAGTACCATTTACATGGACTATCTCTCTAAACACCATTCATAGATAATCTAGACACCAAAAGTGTGGGGCGTAAGGGTGCCCACCCATATGTTGGACCCGCACAAGAAATCACAATGTCACGTTAAGGTCGTCTTGCCTCCATACAAGAGGAAAAGGATACAGCTGACTTCTCCGTCCCATTCCAAATCTCATGGTTAACGCGTAATATACGGCGTTAGAATCACTGATGTCATGGGTTATTAATTCCTTATTGTTCATCATTAGTGCAATTAGAACCCTAAGTTCTATTGCTCCATCATATCATCACTTAGGATGATATCTAAGATTTAGTATCTTGAGAAAATATTGTTTTCTTTTTCTATAGTGTAGATGATAACACATAATTCGCAAATACTTTGATAAAGACTCTTCAAAGGACATGAGCAAGTGATGAACTTGCCTTGTGATTGCAAGGTAGTGAAGTCTGATGCTTGCACTGGACCTTGAGCTTCTATGTCTACAAAAACATCATTATCCCTTGCAAGGACAATATTTAAAGAAGCAAAATGATTATGCAAAGGTAATGTAATGCATTATTTAACTTTATATGTATTCTCCCCCATCATTTAAATTATAGAAAAATCCTTTTTAATTTATTAAATATTGTACTCTTTTTATTTTTTTGTCTTTTATTTGGATTTTATTGATTTTATATTTTCTTTAAGAATTATTATTTGAATACCAAAAATTGTTATGAAATATTTGTTTAGTATTTTCTAAAATACTACAATATTAATATATAATGAAAGTGATTTTTATTTATTTTTATCATATTTCAATAATTTTGTAAAATTCCATAAGGAATATTTAAATTACAAAATTCTTAATAAAATTTATATGTTTAAAATTTTATTTCTTAATTTATTTGGATAGTTTAGATTATTGTGAATCCAAAAATATCTTATTTATATTTTTTGGACTTTTATTTTATTTTCTAGAATTTATTTAGGTTCAAGGGCATTTCAGTCCTTTCCTAATTATTAAAACAGGCTCTAAATGATTTGGGCTGGCTTATTTTTATTGGGCCCTTGTGGCCCATTAGGCAAAGTCAAAAAAACCACCCCGAAGGGTTCCTGGCCCAACCCAGCCCATCACTCCCTGTCTCTCACTCGAGCTCACCCCTCTGCTTCTCCTTCCCCGACCCGGTGGTCAGTGGGGTCGCCGCCGGCGATTCCCGCCGTCGTGGACCGCCCTGGCCGCCGCCATGGTGCAGGAAGAGGTTGTCGACCCTGCTCTTTCCTCCTGTCTAATTGGATTTGGAGATGGAGCTCTCCTGTGGCCAGATCGATGTCGTCCCGAACCCTAGGTTTTGGGGTTAACGTTGATCCTGACGCTGTCGCTGTTGTCGTGCGCCATGGTGATATTCCTCGCCTCCAAGCGTGGCTATGGTCGCCACCGTGGCGTTGTGTGGGTTTCAGCGCCCCCTGGGGGTGCTCCCCGTGCCGCCATGGTCGTCGGCCATCTCTGCTTCCTCTTCTAGTCTGCAACAAGGACCTACTATAAGTTTTTTCCTCTCCCCTCGTGCTCTCTGTGCTAGGTCATCATGTGCTAGCTGTTGGTAGTGAACTTTCTGGTTACTGTCTTGTCCTGATTAAGATGATTTGTTCCACTTAGGGTTCATATCCTGCTGTTGATTAAATACTGGATGAATTCGGATCAAGTTTTGATGGTCCCTAAGCATGCTAAATGATTGTTAGCTGTGGCTTGCTGCTTAAGATGAACTGTGGTGGTGCTAGTGGCTTATCAGATGATTCTATGGATTAATTTTGATATGGTCAGATGGTAAAGTTGCTCTAGAAGCAATATTTGGAAATCTAGTGGTTTAATAACACACCACTGTCATTACTTGGTTAATGACAGTGAGTGTTGTGTGATGAAGTCACTGTATTAACACTTGTTGGCTTAAGAATTCATATGTAGTTTGAGATCAAATGGTTTCAAATAGTGAAGATATACATAGGGATTTTCTTAATTATGATTCCTGTGATGACAGGAAAGTGATTTATAGTTGGTTGGTTGAATCTGTGAAGATTGAATGCTTAACCTGATTAATGTAGAACTGTTCTTGTGACACCATCTTTGTATGGCACACAAGTTTAGATTCTATTTCATTGTTTGGGTTGGTTCAAGCTTAAGATGAGTTTGGCATTAAAGATAAGTAGAAATTTTCCTTTCTTAAATCCCTAAGACCCATGATGTTGGTCTGAGGTTTAGGGATTAAGCTTTCATCTAGTTGATTCATATGGATGGTTCTGGTAGTGGTATCAGCTACTGTTTCTTGAATCAAAGTTTGGGAAAAATGATGGTAGGCTTGATCACTTGTATAGATCCATAGGATTAAATTCTAAGGTGCTACTCTTGTCTTAGAGATGTGCCTAGAAGTTTAAATCTTAGCTATATTCATTCTTGAATTGAAATATAACTTGATAGCTAAATCAATGATGTTGTTCTGAGATTTAGTTGGATCCTTATACTTTTTTGATTGCTTTTAGAGTTTAAAACCTCAGTGATGGATTCACCCCATTTGGGTGTTTTCTGAGAGTTTGAATAATAGACTTATCATGTATGCTTGTCTAAACTTAGACAGATAGATCATGTGATGGTCTATTTACTCACCACTGTCACTTGATGTTGTGGTTGCTAGTGGTTGATCTTGTGATAGCTTGATCTGGTGCTCCCCCTGGTATTTCCAGTTCCTGGCTTGTCCTTGATCTAGCCCATCATCTCCTGATACCGATGGCTTGATCTTGGTCTTGCTATCCACCTGATCTACCCTCTCCTGTCACCATCTTGGTGATGTGATCCTGGGCTTTGGTTGGTGTGATCTAGCTTGGCTTTGGCTTGGTTTAGCTGCTAGCTGCTGTGCTTGGTGTGTAAGAGCAATGGAATGGTGTGGGGATTGGTTTCCCACGGATGTGTTAATGGTTTTGTTTGATCGTGCTGTTGTTGTGGTGCTGACAGCACACCCATGCAGTTTGGTGTGTGTGCTGCCTATGTGCCTGCTGCACAAGATGTGGATATGTTCTGAATTTGAGAGTTACTTTCACCATGTTACCATTTACTTGGCTGGTGAAACTTGCCCCTCCTTGCTGTTTATTTGACTTATGGTTTAAAATTATGAAAGATACATTCTTTCATATTGGTGAAATTTGCCCCTTTTTATAAGATTACTCAATGATGAACCTTGATCAGTGCACTTCACTGTCAAGTCTGAGAGTAAAATAATTCTAATCCTAACCTTCTTTTTCTTTTAAGTTTATTTTTATTTTGCAGGTACCAGATTTGAAGAATCAAGATTTTAGTTTAGGCTTTTATTTTTCTTTATAGAATAGTCACTTGTAATAACTCTCATATTCAATTGTAGTCTTTAATTTATTCTTTTGTAATAAAGATTGTACTACTCCCTCCGTTTCGGTTTACAAGTCCTGCACGTAGTTCTATGTCGTCAAATTGAGCAACTTAGTATGATGTATATATTAAAAAAAATATCACCGGAAACTTTAGACTTTGTATTTTCCAATAATGTAATTTTTATATTATATAATTTAAATTATCTAGGTCAAATTGATAACCTAGATATACGCGTAGGACTTGTAAACCGAAACGGAGGGAGTATTATCAATAAAGAAATATTATTCTTTATTTATTTTCTATTGTAAAGATTGTTGATGATTTTCATAAGTTACATTTTTGTAACTTATTTATTGAATAAAATTATGAAATGGAGATTCATATTATTTATTGCTCTCTTTATATAAAGTTTGAGTTATTATTGGTTAACTCTTAATTAAATCAAATACTAGAACATTATTCAAAAATTCTTTTGAATTATAATTCAAACACTCAAGTTTAAAAATTTAAATTTCATTTCCCCAAACACTCTAATCCACAAGATCATACCAAAGTCTATAACAATCATCCTTCAAGTCTATACCTAACCTCAAAGTATAAAAGAAACCTTGATGACTTTAGGTTTTTATTTGGCGAAAAATTTACCCACATTTTCACAGATGAATGCATGCAACATTTTAAATTCCTAAATCTACCCTTCGTTAGTGTCTAAATATTAGGATGTTACATGGTTCCTCAAATTCTTCGTCTCAATCCTACTCAACCTTGAGTGAATACACCAGATTCAGGAGAACCACTCGCATTGCATTAACTGATATGCAGGACGATATAGATCCTTAAAGATTGCAGATGCATCAATATTGAATATGCTTGTTTGGTTTCATAGGAAATCTTTAGTATCAACTGCACATGTTTAGATCATCCTTCTTTCATATTGTGCATTTAGACACTTTTTATCTATGCTCGGCACTTTGTGGCCAAGGCATGTTCTAATATGATCTCTAATGTTAATATGGTTTCATGTTAAAAAAAGAAATACTTACATCTATGATAGGCTTGCAATAAGAATAGGTGCAGACAATACAAGCTTAACTATAGATGTATGTGCAAGTTACATACAAGTTACACTAAAATACTGTCTCGCTTTCGGTCTCGACACAGGTGGTGCACCAGGTCAGTACTAAACGTGAGAGCACAACACGCCGCAGTCTGCTCGACCTAAGTTATTAATACTCCAAAAAGGAAGCTGATCTATATGGGCCAAATAGCCTGGCCTGGTCCAAAGCTCTGGAAATAGCCCTGGAGTATTTGACTTCATCTAATAATAACCCTCGTTTCAGATCAGAACACATTTCTCGCCTCAAGGTCTATTGGATCTTTCATCACGAAATTCACTTTTGGTGCTTCTACAAACACTTCTTTTTTGAGAACCCGTAACGGACATACGCGTCTTTGTATTAAACTGACTAAAACGTCATAGAATGGCTACAAATCCACACTTGCCTTTCGGCTTACAATACACTCATACAACGATGACAAGCACGATTTGCTCAACCTCTGGCCGATTTGCCCAACCTCTAGCCAAGAATGACGAAGAGACGGGGCACCGAGCCTCTAGACCGCGTCACGGTCTTGCCAAACACCACCTTAGCACAACAAGACTCCTAAGTTGTCCAGACCAACGTACCACTACATGTGCTAGAAGATGAGGCAAGCGAATGGCAGGGACTAGCCGAACTTGGAAAGAAGTCGGCTAACTTGTGTTGGCGAAGACGTACATTGCGCCCCAGAGACTTACACCCAGGGTAGTAGCCAACACCGGTGAGGCCATCATCTCCGAGTGACAAATTGGGGACACCCCTCGCAGTCTAAGCAACGTCTTCAATAAGGGAAACGACGTGTATGCGCCGCCGCTGCTCGGTCCGACAAGCCTAAGGTTTCCCCAACAGTCGAGGGGAGGAACGGGCAGACCCAAGATCATGCCTCCAAGAAGGGAAATGGCGCCTGCGGACGTCACCGTGATCCGCAACGGAAGCACCTAGCAGGGTTTTCACCCGGGACAATGACCGCACCCCTGGCAAGACGAAGACGCGAGGGAAGATGTCGGCCTGAACTACCACCGCAGGACGCCGCAGGTTGCTGACGGAAGAGAAGTCCACCACACCACCGCAGCAAACACCCAAAACTTACCAGGAACGAGACCGAGGTGGTCTGATCCCAGCATAGTGGGCCGCTGCCGCCACCGGAGTAGCAGCTCTGGCTACCACCGCCGTCGGAGGAGGATCACCATGGCCGTCCTCCGCAGATCCAGGGCCGAGCCGGCACGACCTGGAGCGAGGCCCGCAGAAGCCCATCTGGCCCCGTAGAAACCCATCTTGGCCCGTGCGCACGGGCGCCGCCGGCGCACCATGCCGCTTCGCCCCATTTGCTCCTCCATGCCTTATCACCAAGCGCTAGCCTAAGCGGCATGCACCACCACTTCCTTCGGATCTGCGTCGAGCAGCTCCACTCGACTCCGCGGTGAGCGCCTCCACAACAAGCTCCCCCAAGCCCCTTTGGAGGTGAGGGCGCCCGCTGCCGCCGCGGTCACAGCTCACGACGGCAGCGGAGAGGAGAGGATCGATGGTGGGGTGAGGTCCGGCGGCGGAAGATTAGGCTCCCCTAAGTCGCCACATACAAACACTTCTTTTCATGTGTGATTTACTGGTGTACATACATTTAATAAAAAAAGGTTTTTCCTGTGAGGAATAATAAATAGATAACAAGTAGAACTCCGGTACAACCCAGCTTATAAACACATCACCTATAGAAACCAGGAAGTACTTAATTAGATTACAAACAATATCTGAAACTAATTAAACTCTCAACGCAACTTTAGGATACTCTCAGCTTTAGGATACTCTCAACTTTAGGATACTCTTTACTGTAACACCCTCAGAATCGACCCTATGCAAGTCTCAGCGATTCCCGCCAAACCCGCATAGAAACGATTCAAAGGTGCCCACCAGGCACTCTCGTGCGGGTGGAAAACGAAGTAATACCATTACACAATAGTCCACGATGGTACCCACAGAACAGATATATACAACAATGACTCAAAGAGTCAAGAATACATATATACAATACAAAGATCCAAATCACCTTTAAAACGACATATTCGAGTACGGACAAGATGCAAATTGAGCTAAGAGCCCTGAAGAATAACCAATGGCATCCATAACCCTGCCTAGGCCAAGCCGGAAGGGTAACCCTGCTAACGACGTCGATCTCAAAACCTGCTTAAACAAAAGGGGTGCCGACAAAGGGCAAAGGAAAAAGAGAGCAGTCAGTACTGAGGCCAGTACACGGCGAGACTAGGATTCGGCGGTCCTCGCCTACATAGGTATGGTGGACTGAAGCGGCAGCGCAGCATGCACTAAACAACCTATAGAGACTCAATACAACTGGCGGCTATCAGATAGGGATAAGAAAGACCTATTTGGATCCAACCTGAACTACCACCAAGCATACCCATCCTGGTATTTCCCCCTCGAGACCAAACGAGGAAGTCAACCGAGGAACTCACACAGTTGGCAGTTTTATTCATTCCGTTATAGTTGCGGCAATTACTAGTCAGATATAGATAACATGAGTCATCCTGATATAATAAGCAGTGGGGAGTTTTAGTTAACCATTCCATTGTAGTTGTAGTACTTACTAGTCAGGTACATATAGCATGAGGCATCCCAAAACCCAGCAGTTATTGGTACTTTTATTTAGCCATTCCGTTGTAGTTGCAATACTTACTAGTCAGATACAATGGTAACAGGTGACAACCCAAACCAGCAATTGTTGGCACTTTTATTTAGTCATTCCATTATAGTGAAGCTGATTACTAGTCATTATAAAGTCAAATTTATAGCACTACTTTAGTTATAGTTGTCTATGATCGAGATATTGTGCTCCAAGTCGTCCATAACCGCGGACACAGCTTTCAGAAAGTTTTACCCTGCAGGGGGGGCACAAATAGCAACACATGCACGATCAACCTCGAGAAAAACCAATAAAAACCCAACGAGGCATCACGACAGAGCAATTGCAAGATTCATATAAATTTCAGGGGGGCACCCCACCAAGCTACCCGCGACGAAGTTGGCCGGCTCCGAGACGGACCCAGAGGTTTGTGCCAATGGCTGTAAACGACCGGGAACCCGAAAGTGTGACTGGGCTTGTCGATACCGCGAAAACATTCCACATTTGTTCCTAAACAGTACAAGCGCTCCACGCGCAATCATAAATGAAGCAGTAAAGCATGGCATAAGTACAGGATAGTAATAAAGCCCCAAACTACTTTGTGGCCCCAAGAAATACATATGACTCAAGATCTGGCTAGGGGGATTCATTGTCCCACATGCAGATAGTGCGAATATTCAAAGAACAGGTATCAAGTACTCGGGGTCCTACGGGACACAAGTGGACGGTTAAAAATCAAATAACATCTATTGTCCACCTGTGCCTCTGCATTATTTACCTACTTCAATTTTTAGTTATTAAACGATAATTAAAGCCATGATCATCTCCAACATAAAGCATAAGGCATTCCTCCAACAACTGTGGTACTTGACAACACACAACATCACTTGAGCAAGCGACTACGACACGCAAGTCCAACTATCTACCAAACAACAGGTAATAGGATGTGTCCAAGGCAATATAAGGCTGCAAGGGATACCACGGGTACGAAAACTAGAGCATCGCAACACAGATAGCAATAGATCAACAGGAGGAAATAAAGACTATAAAA
Organism: Avena insularis; assembly: GCA_023614405.1. Classification (NCBI taxonomy): domain Eukaryota; kingdom Viridiplantae; phylum Streptophyta; class Magnoliopsida; order Poales; family Poaceae; genus Avena; species Avena insularis. The sequence continues at coordinate 202,946,761 of CM042685.1, forward strand.
ATAAAATAGGTAGAAAGGGGGAGAATGTTCGCCTGAAAACAGCGCCGAAGGGTCATCCGAAGATCGGGTCAACACTCGTATCAACTCATCGGCCTAACCCGTGAAGAAGCAAAGCACTAGCACAAACATCGGATGCACTATTTAATATTATGGCAGAAGATCGGCATGATGCATGTATGATGTATGACATGGCAAAGGTGCGATACAATTAGGTCATATTAAGCGGAACCGGAGCCCCGGCAATTTATTAGGTGGATCAAGTTGTTTAGATACCCCGCATTTTAAATGATGTCTTAACAAGGCAAAATTATATCACCGGTTTGATGCACAAATTTAAATGGGACCAATATTGGACTAGATTCGCCCGCATATGGTCTCTATATTTAATTTAGGTGAATCATCTAGATACCCCCAAACACCCACAATATGTATGCAAACATGTTCATTTAATATGCAACAAGATCAATATCATATATTATAAAAATATGAGGGGTCTCGGATAGGGGTCACACATCGAATGGCGATCTTGGGGTTCCGAGGGTTCGGGGGATCGGTCTTCGGGGTTCTGGTCACCGGATCCGTGAGGGAGAACATGGCATTCCGGGAAGGAGACCTTGGCGTGTTGAGTGTTTAGTCTTGCACCTCCGGTGGCGATGAGAACCTACACATAGTCGCGTGGTCTTCAGACAGCATCACACCGATTCTTCGGATGTGGTAATAGCCGATGTAGCCAAGATCACCACAATGCTACCTCATTTAGGTACACAACCAGTGCCATTCGTCAACATACATCGCAACATCACAGGAAACAAAGAACCAACAAGGCATGAGCACTGCAGCAAGAATACGCTTGGCATGGGGTTGTCCTAGTCGTCCAAAAAGGAAGGCAGGCTTGAGCCAAGGCGAGTCTTGGAGGGCGAGGAGACGACACCGAAACAGTGCCACGCCGGGGAGCTCGTAGGAGGCATCGCGATGGTGGCAGGAGACTTGCAGGGCAGGGACGATAGAGGGGCGTCGAAGGTGAAGGCACGGAGCAAATCTCGGCAACGCTGGGATTGCGGGCCACACGGGGCACCAAGACGAGGCGGGGAGGAGGCAGGCAAGGTCGGAGTGAGGGAGATCGAGGCCAGGGACAGACGCTGTAGGCGTGGCCGCCAGATGATGGGTCGGCGACGCTTCATGGAGCAGGGACGGCCGCAACGCCAGCTCGAGGGCGACCTCGGTGTCAGCTGGCTGGTAAAGCGGCCGAGGAGGACAACAGAGAGGGGCTGCAGGCGTGCGACGGAGGTCGAGAAGGAAGGAAGGCGGCGGCAGCCGGAGGGCGCCGGGACGAGCGCGGGGTGGTGGTCGAAGAGGAGAGGCCGACGACGGGTAGCACGGCAGCACTACGGGGTGCCGCAGCGAGGGGGGCCAGGGGCAAGGACGACGGTTTGGCCGCTGGGTAGGGCCTCGCAAGCAAGCGCCATGGGTCGATCGAAGGTTCATGAGCGGTGGCTCGGATTCCGGCAGCGGTGGGCTTCAGGGAGAGGAGGGAGAGAGAGACAGGGCGCCGGTTGCGGTCAAAGGAGAGGGGATCGAACACGAGGTGGGGGTGGTTTGCATGGAGGAGACGCGGAGGTGGGGCCAACGGGTGGGGTGGGTTCAATCGGTAAGAGGGGTGGGGCTTGCGCGGACGCGGAGCATACACTACTGGTTGCAGGTGGAAGCGGCAGGCGTGTCCTGTGGGGCTGGGTGAGAGAGTGGGAGGATTAGGGAGGTAGATCTAGGTTTTGCTAGGGTTTCTTTGGGCCGGGTAGTAGGTCCGGTCTGGCTGCCTCCGCCTAACTGGCTGACCGCCTCCTGACAAAATAGGTTTTTAATAATTTTATTTTATTATAGGTAAATAAAAGATCTGGATCGATCTAGGATTTTGGTTTGAACAAAGAGGGAAATATCTAGTATCTAGAAAACAAAATAGGCTTTTAGAAAATATTTTAGACAAGCAGATGCATGCTGATGTCATGATAATGCACAGAATAAAAACAACAACGATTTTCTAGTAGTGGTTTTACCCGGGGTGCTACAATTCGACACCACTAACAATGGATCTCGCCCTCGAGATCCGCCTCATCATATAGGGAAGAAGGCCGACGGTTTAAATCTTCCCGCTTCATGTAGATCCTCGCGACACCACTATCAAGGGTTCTTTCTCCATCTTGAGATCGGCGACACCACCAACAAGGGGTCGTTGTCCACGATCGTCGAGAGAACGCTCCGGATAAACAAAGGACGAAGGTAGAGGTCTCAAAAGATAGGGCCACCTCTAACTTCCGCAGAAGGAGTACAATTGCATCGATCCACCATTCCATGTACAAGAGCGAATGATAAGAGTAGTCGGATGGTGATCAGTCCATCGCGCACCCAAAGAATTACTCTGTACATGAATAATAGAACTATGCAACCAACTCTCGGAGTTCAGATTGTAGATCTCGACAAAACGAGGTTCGGAAACAGGGGAGGGATGTAGGTATTCATCAGATCTGATGTAGATGATGTCGTCGTGTCGAAGAACACCAGAAGATACAAAGAAAAAATTTAGTGGATTTTTCGGTCCACTGAAAGTTACACAGAGGAAGATTCCTCAGATAACATGTAGACCAGTTGTCGAAGCACCGTTAACAAAGGATGGAAGTGAAAACCCTGAAGGTACGAGGAAACCCAACCACGAGAATTCCTGGACTCGAAGAAAAGATAAGAGAACAGATTCAAAATACGTAGAGGTAAGAGGAGAATAGCATAGGGGTAAGGAGTAAAAGCAGACCTAATCAGATCTATCCAATCGATTTGTCCAAATTAGTTTTGACACTCTACATCTGCCGTTAGCTAGGTTATCCTACAGGCTGGACCAGTGGGGTATCGTAACTGCTGAGCTCTGATACCACTCTGTAACACCCTCAGAATCGACCCTATGCAAGTCTCAGCGATTCCCGCCAAACCCGCATAGAAACGATTCAAAGGTGCCTACCAGGCACTTTCGTGCGGGTGGAAAACGAAGTAATACCATTACACAATAGTCCACGATGGTACCCACAGAACAGATATATACAACAATGACTCAAAGAGTCAAGAATACATATATAAATACAAAGATCCAAATCACCTTTAAAATGATACAGCGTCCGAGTACGGACAAGATGCAAATTGAGCTAAGAGCCCTGAAGAATAACCAATGGCGTCCATAACCACTTGAGCCGGAAGGGTAACCCGCTAACGACGCCGATCTCAAAACCTGCTTAAACAAAAGGTGCCGACAAAGGGCAAAGGAAAAGAGAGCGTCAAGATCGAGGCCAGTACACGGCGAGACTAGAATTCAGCGGTCCTCGCCTACATAGGTATGGTGGACTGAAGCGGCAGCGCAGCATGCACTAAACAACCTATAGAGACTCAATACAACTGGCGGCTATCAGATAGGGATAAGAAAGACCTATTTGGATCCAACCTAAACTACCACCAAGCATACCCATCCTGGTATTTCCCCCTCGAGACCAAACGAGGAAGTCAACCGAGGAACTCACACAGTTGGCAGTTTTATTCATTCCGTTATAGTTGCGGCAATTACTAGTCAGATATAGATAACATGAGTCATCCTGATATAATAAGCAGTGGGCAGTTTTAGTTAACCATTCAATTATAGTAGTAGTACTTACTAGTCAGGTACATATAGCATGAGGCATCCCAAAACCCAGCAGTTGTTGGTACTTTTATTTAGCCATTCCGTTGTAGTTGCAATACTTAGTAGTCAGATACAATGGTAACAGGTGACAACCCAAACCAGCAATTGTTGGCACTTTTATTTAGTCATTCCATTATAGTGAAGCTAATTACTAGTCATTATAAAGTCAAATTTATAGCACTACTTTAGTTATAGTTGTCTATGATCGAGATATTGTGCTCCAAGTCGTCCATAACCGCATGACACGGCTTTGAAAGTTTTACCTGAGGGGGCACAAATAGCAACACACGCACGATCAACCTCGAGAAAAACCAATAAAACCCAACGAGGCATCACGATGAGCAATTGCAAGATTCATATAAATTTCAGGGGCCACCCACCAAGCTACCCATGACGAAGTTGGCGGCTCGAGACGGACCCAGAGGTTTGTGCCAATGGTATAAACGACGGAAACCCGAAAGTGTGACGGGCTTGTCGATACCAAAACATTCCACATTTGTTCCTAACAAGATGCAGGCCCACGCGCAATCATAAATGAAGCAGTAAAGCATGGCATAAGTACAGGATAGTAATAAAGCCCCAAACTACTTTGTGGCCCCAAGAAATACATATGACTCAATCTCTGGCTAGGGGGATTCATGGTCCCACATGCGGATAGTGCGAATATTCAAAGAACAGGTATCAAGTACTCGGGGTCCTACGGGACACAAGTGGACGGTTAAAAACCAAATAACATCTATTGTCCACCCGTGCCTCTGCATTATTTACCTACTTCAATTTTTAGTTATTAAACGATAATTAAAGCCATGATCATCTCCAACATAAAGCATAAGACATTCCTCCAACAACTGTGGTACTTGACAACACGCAACATCACTTGAGCAAGTGACTACGACACGCAAGTCCAACTATCTACCAAACAACAGGTAATAGGATGTGTCCAAGGCAATATAAGGCTGCAAGGGATACCACGGGTACGAAAACTAGAGCATCGCAACACAGATAGCAATAGATCAACATGAGGAAATAAAGACTATAAAAATAAAATAGGTAGAAAGGGGGAGAATGCTCGCCTGAAAACAGCGCCGAAGGGTCATTCGAAGATCGGGTCGACACTCGCATCAACTCATCGGCCTAACCCGTGAAGAAGCAAAGCACTAGCACAACCACCGGATGCACTATTTAATATTATGGCAGAAGATCGGCATGATGCATGTATGATGTATGACATGGCAAATGTGCGATGCAATTAGGTCATATTAAGCGGAACCGGAGCCCCGACAATTTATTAGGTGGATCAAGTTGTTTAGGTACCCCGCATTTTAAATGATGTCTTAACAAGGCAAAATTATATCATCGGTTTGATGCACAAATTTAAATGGGACCAATATTGGACTAGATTCGCCCGCATATGGTCTCTATATTTAATTTAGGTGAATCATCTAGATACCCCCAAACACCCACAATATGTATGCAAACATGTTCCTTTAATATGCAACAAGATCAATATCATATATTATAAAAATATGAGGGGTCTCGGATAGGGGTCACACATCGAATGGCGATCTTGGGGTTCCGAGGGTTCGGGGGATCGGTCTTCGGGGTTCTGGTCACCGGATCCGTGAGGGAGAACATGGCGTTCCGGGAAGGAGACCTTGGCGTGTCGAGTGTTTAGTCTTGCACCTCCGGTGGCGATGAGAACCTACACATAGTCGCGTGGTCTTCAGACATCATCACACCGATTCTTCGGATGTGGTAATAGCCGATGTAGCCAAGATCACCACAATGCTACCTCATTTAGGTACACAACCAGTGCCATTCGTCAACATACATCGCAACATCACAGGAAACAAAGAACCAACAAGGCATGAGCACTGCAGCAAGGATACGCTTGGCATGGGGTTGTCTTGGTCGTCCGAAAACGGAAGGCAGGCTCGAGCCGAGGCGAGTCTTGGAGGGCGAGGCGACATCAAACAGGCCACCGGGAGCTCAGGGAGGCGTCGCGACGGTGGCAGGAGACTTGCAGAGCAGGGACGATAGAGGGGCGTCGAAGGTGTAGGCACGGAGCGAAGCTCGGCAACGCTGGGATTGCGGGCCACACGGGGCACCAAGACGAGGCGGGGAGGAGGCAGGCGAGGTCGGAGTGAGGGAGACCGAGGCTGTGGACAGGCGCTGGCGCATGCCGCACAGATAAGTCATGAGCAGGACGGCCGACAACGTCAGTGGCTCGGGCTGACCTCGGGTGTCGAAAGCGCGGGCAAGAAGCGCGGCCGAGGACGGTCGAGAGGGTCAGCAGGCAGCGTGCGACGGAGGTCGAGAAGGGCTGACGGAAGGTCGCCGGACGAGCGCAATGGTGGTCGAAGAGAGAAGGACGACGGTAAAGACGACAACACTGCGGGTGCCGCGCGGCGAGGGCGAGGACGACGGCCGGTCGCTGGGGCAGGGCCCCTGCAAGCGGCGCCGCGGTCGATCGAAGGGCCCGCGAGCGGTGGCTCGGATTCCGGCAGCGGTGGGCTTCAGGGAGAGGAGGGAGAGAGAGACAGGGCGCCGGTTGCGGTCAAAGGAGTGGGATCGAACACGAGGTGGGGATGGTTTGCGTGGAGGAGACGCAGAGGTGGGGCCAGCGGGTGGGGCTGGGTTCGATCGGTAGGAGGGGTGGGGCTTGCGCGGACGCGAAGCATACACGATGCTGGTTGCGTGCAGGTGGAAGCGGCCAGGGCGTGTCCCAGGGGTGGCGGCGGCTGGGTGAGAGTGGGGAGGGATTAGGCAGGGTAGATCTAGGTTTTGCTAGGGTTTCTTTTGGGCCGGGTAGTAGGTAGTCTGGCCCGGCTGGGCCTCTGGCCTAACTGGCTGGACTGCCTCCCCGAACGAAATAGGTTTTTAATAAATTTTTTTATAAACCTTTATAAATAATTTTTAGGTAAATAAAAGATCTGGATCGATCTAGGATTTTGGTTTAAACAAAGAGGGAAATATCTAGTATCTAGAAAACAAAATAGGCTTTTAGAAAATATTTTAGATAAGCAGATGCATGCTGATGTCATGATAATGTACAGAATAAAAACAACAGCGATTTTCTAGTAGTGGTTTTATCCAGGGTGCTACATTTTCTTCTCCGTGTCTTAGCAACAGGAAATATGCCGCTTTCTACAACTTGGGAAGGTTTACACTAAAGGATCTGCTAATCCAGTATACGAACATTCAGTCCTAGGAAGTGCAAGGTGATGTCATGTTTTCACACCCAAACACCCGCCTCATATCTTCTTCAGTTATGTTAGGTTGAGGGTCTTTGTCGAGGCCAAGTTCAGTCACGATAAGTTCTTCAACATCATAGTCCTAAAGAAAATACACAAAAGATTAATCAATCAAGTAACCAACACCATACAACTACAAATGGCAGTATTACCGACCAAGATATGGCATTACCGAGTACATATGTCTTATCCTAGCCTCCTCAGCCTCCTCATCCATCTCCTGCGAAAATAGCGGCGAAACACTTGTAATTAACAATGAAGCAACCAAATACTAAATGTTCACCATGAGATAGATCATCATACGGCATCGGAGTCACTCCTATCATATCCAAATGACGAATGTGTGTTCAAGTGACCACCAGTGTATGCATCAGCCTTATTGGGGTGCTTCAAATAAACACTTCAATTGTTATTACAACCATAGCAGTGACCTATTTTCAGCAGAAAAAATAACAAAGGGAATTAGTCATATAACCAGGCACAAGCACACAAAAATGGGCATGTGTATGTACAGCCATTACACACAACGGAATGCATGAACCAGTTTTTGAGGTATTACTAATGTCATGTCACAAAGGGAAACAGACAGGCAAAAAACAGGTCAACATAGAAAGTATCAGAACTACGGCAAGAAATGATATCTAACAGCAACATATAAGTTCCAGTTCACAAAAAGCAGCTGAGAAGTACTTAATTTTTAGTTAAGAGTATAGATTACCATTATCATTAGGTTCAACCAAGCAGAAACAGCTAACCACCAATTCTAATTGTTCTCCTTTAATAAACGTGACTTCAACAAAGAACAGACTGTCGATGCTACGGTCAATATCCTCAGGTCCATTCGTCTTTGCAGTGAAATTCATATGATAGTAGCTACTGGTCCTGGAATTGGTCCCATGACTCTCAGAAATGTACTGGCAGTGAATAAAATCTTTGAGTTCATATGCAAGATCCTGAAACCAAGGAATATGAATTGTATTAGATTTTTTTACATGGACAAGACAACAAGTGACATAGGGAGTAAGGACAGGAGGAAGAAAGAGCAAACCCCCATAAGTCGGCGATTCTCGTTATACTGGTCCACTAAAGCTTGAACCAATGAGCGCATCGGATCATGAGTTTTCTCAACTACTTCTGACTTTGTACCATTCTTCCTTGTGCCGTCAGGCCAGTAAAGGCATTGTCGTATAGCCATCTCCATTTGAGAAACCCCAGCTTGCTCCTTGCACCTAATTTGCAAAAGAGCATTCTATGATATCAGTACATTGTACTTCCTCAAAAGTTGGGAATACATGAAACTCTGCAAATGTTATCAGCTGGACAAAGAGCTAGGGTGATTAGTTTGTATGGAAGGATGTTAGTAGGGATCGAACAGCTCCCAAGTTGCACCTCTGACATAGCAGTCGTCGAAAAGGAAGCAAAAATGAAGTGCTTATATGCCAGGTATTCTTTTTCGTCTTTAAAAACAGTAACCATCTTCCATTTTAGATCCCATCTCAGTGTGGCACCCTTACTTTATGAACTGGAACTTCTAAAATTATCTTAGATATGTAGTCTTTAATGAACTTGTCAACTTTCCTACGGTGTTAACTTAGGGGCATCCATTCTATTATGCTATACAACTGGGCTTATATTTTCCAACTTACATCATAGAGGCATGTGGACATGTACCCCTATTTGCATATGATCAATCGCAACTTTGCAAGTGTGCACACAAGTCGGGATAAGTAAGATGATAAAAATCTAGAACAAATTTGAGAAACATTACATCATTGGATTCCGACGGTCACGGAGATAATGATCAATGATGTTGTCAGCTTCCTGTAAGCTCTTAAACGGTCCACCCACATCAGGATATGTGTGGAAAGATCCACTACGAGCAAGCCTGATGTAAAACGTCAAATTCCAATCATGAGGTGACCGGACCAGAAGAGATGACCCAGGAGACGTGAAAATGCAGCTTCGTGATGCTGGCAAGAACACAACAGTGTGATCAGCAACTGGCCGACGAGACCAGAAAGTCTCAGATTCCTCCGTTGCTATAGAGTCGAGGAACTCATTCCAGGATGATTCATCTGGTACTTCCAATGTTAGTGCAGATGTAAGCTTAGAAACACGCTCCTCGTCAAACCTGAAGCAGAACAAGCTCAGTGAGTAGAACTGCAAGATATCTTAGGAAACGAATGATCCATATTGTCGCCGTTGTATGGTCTAAGCTAACAGAGGGTAGAAACGAAAAAATAAATGCTCTGTAAAAAACAAAAAAAGGCTGGAAATTTAGCAGTATGAGATAAGAGAAACCCTAGATTCCCATACAATTGTTTTTCGATTTCCCAAATTATACATCATTCCTGTGGAGATTCTCGTTCATCCCCTAGACCCCATCGCTAGGGCATGACACCAATGCCCAGGGAAACCTGTTCGATAACAATTTCGACCTACGCCCTTTCTATCGGAAACAGGGAACGGATGCAAAGGGCGAGAGGGGCATACGCTGGAGTCAGCTGGTCTGCGTTGGCGTCGACCGGTCCATCGATGGGTGCGGTTCCGGGCATGAAGCGCGGAACATGGTCTCCTGGCGGCTCACCCTGCCCCGGAGGGAAGTTGTGCCGACGGCGTTTTCTGAGCCGAGGACCGTGAGGGTTGGGCATGGCCCTGGGAGGAAGATGGCGATTAGGTTTGGTGAATTTCTCTCCTTCCCTTCGGGTGGCCAGGAAGGGGAACTGAAAGGAAGATACCGCGGCGGTTTGGGATCTAGAGTTCTGTTTGTTTGCGCTACAGCCGTTGAAACGCAGCCGTGAAGAATCAGCCGCGGAAAATCGGCCGTAAGAAGCAGCTGTTGGAAACAAAAATTTCGTGTTTGGGAAGTGCTTTTGATGACTGTTATTGTCGATTTTAAGAGTAAGATGTCTGAAATACCTCTAAGTGTAGAAAATGTTATATAAAGTGTTTTTAAACTTTTTTTAATTAAGTACAATGTTTAAGGGCTGAATTACCACAAATTATTTATTTTTAGGGCTAAAATAATTGTAAACACATTTTGGGTTGTTTGGTTGGACTAAATAATTGTGTACCCTTTTTGCCGGAGTAATATTGGGATGTTTTTTAGGCTTTTGGCTTTTTCTTTTTTGTTTTTGACATTATTTAAAGAGAAATTCACTACTGTACTGGAGAGGCCCTGGTTCTCCCCACGCCCAGGCCTCCCAGCAGATGGTCCAGAAATCACCGCCGCCCTCCACGCCCTGACCTCGCCGCTAACCCCACGCCCAGGAGCCGCCGCCCTCATGGCCTGAATTCGTCGCCGCCCCCATGCCCAGGCGCCGCCGCCCCATGCCTCCCGCAATCCCCGAAGCCCATGGATCACCGCCACCACAGGGCGTGACGCCCATGGCTCGACCGTCGAAGGAAGGATTCAGGGTGGAGCTGGCCGGGTGGCCAAGGTGCCGGCGGCGGGGAACGGCGGCGCCGAGCCCCTATCTCTGGCGGCGGCGACGAGGCTGGGAGTGTAGGAGGTCGGAGCAGGGGATTTGGAGGAGGCCCAGAACGGATTCGGAGAAGGGGATTTGAGCTGGCGACGGGGGATGGCAGCGAGGAACAGCGACGGCTTGGGGAATGGCGGCGGTGGATGTGGAACCCTAGCCCGCCATGGCTGGACGTGAGAGAGCGTTGAGAAAACGTGAGACTGGCTCGAGGGGAAGCGAGGGCAAGTTTTTTTTAATTACGGTGAAGTGTAGAGGATAGTTTGGTCCACACCAACTCGGGAAGCGGCAAAATCTACGGGAAGTGCCTCCCGCTTAGCTTCTGCCGCTTTGCTCTCCTTAGTGCAAATCCGGACAGCGCTTGTCGACAGCGCTATACAAAATTAGCTTGTTTGTTTCGGCCTCCGCTTTTTTGGCCCTAGAAGCAGTAGAAGCAGAAGCAGAAGTTGTAACAAACAGAGCCCTAGATGGACCCAGCCCCGTCGCCTGTCGCTACCGTACCGTCCCGCACCAGGCAGTTTCCGCCTGCCGGTTTTCGTTGATTACTTTACCGGGAGGCGCTAGGAATTGACCTCTGATTTTTTTTCCACGAGAGTAGGCAGATTTTTTTTTTTCAAAATTCACCGATCTAGTATTAAAAATCATGAACAGCATTACAAACAAGAGACCTAAAATAATAAAAATTACAAATAGATCATTGGACCACCCAGCGACGCCCTCCATCACCAGAGCAGGACAAAGCTTGTCGTAGTACAGCTTGTTGTAGTAGACTGACGGAAAGTCGTCGTGCTAAGGTTCCAATAGACCAGCGCACCAGAGCAACAACCATCACCAATGATGACAACCGTAGATCGGAAGAGACTGACCTAAAATCACACCAACGGAGACGAAAATGAACCGGATCCGAGGAGATCTGCCGGATAAATGACTCCATGCGCCCTCCGTCAGTGCTAGAAACACCACCGGAGCGAGGATAGAGCGGGGAGGACCTTTGTAACATCCCAAATTTTACCAAATGCAAAGTCATGTCATTTCATTCATAACATCATAGCATATTGATCTTGCATAAAATTTTCAAACCAAAACTCTAAATGAAACCATATTTAAACCCCTCTTTATATACTATATATGAGGCATGGTTTTATTTTTATTTTCAAAGACCAAAGTGTTTTTAAGTAATTAGATGTGTTTGACACACTTTTGAATGCTAGGATCATCATACAAAAGTTTGGAGAAGGTTTGAATTCAAAAAGTTTTGAATTGGGGTTTCAAAACCATTTCTAAAAATCAAATCAGAAAAGAAAAAGGAGAAAGAAAAAAACAGGCACTGCCTATCTTGCCCAGTAACCCTTTCGGCCCAGTAGCCCACCCGGGATTTTCCCCTCCCCCTCTCTCTTTCTCACCCGCGCAAGCCACACCCCTCTCGCTGACAGGCAGAACCCACGCCACGTCGTCGCCATCGTCTTCAATCCCACGCTGCTGACCGCGTTGTCGCCGGCCGTTTCTTCCCCGAATCAATCCTATTGATTCCAGCAGTAATCCTCTCCCCTGATGCCCGCTACTTAATCCCCTCCCCCTCCCGTATCTTTTCCCTCAAACCACATCGCTCGAGCGCCCCCAGGCTGCCAGTTCTTGAGCTCACACCGCCGCATTACCGCACATCTCCGGCGACCAATCCCGGTGAGCTTCGTCCACCCCTCTCCCTCTAGTTGATGCTATCTTGCTCAACATCCTCTCACGCTCATTCTGATGCTTGCCGTTTGCTCTCTTGTGCCCCAAAACGTCGCCCTCGATAAGCTCTGCAAGCACCCGACGCCGACCGCGACTCCGACGAGCCATTCCGGTGAGGCATGTGTCCCCCTTGATCTTTAGTTCAGACGAGTGAGTTTGCCGCTGTCTTGCGCATCTGCTTATGCATGCCGTTTGTTCCCTTGCGCCCCAGGCCTATTTTGCATATAAAAATTATTTGGAAAATTGTTTTAAAGTAAATTTGAGTTTGTTTAGACTTTAGAAAGTTTACTTTGTGTTCAGTACTGTTTAGTTTGACTTGTTTAGTGTAGAAAATCATTCCATTGCATTTTCATGTATTCATATGTATTTTTGTTTGATTATTGAAATGTGAATTTGGTGTTATAATTTTATGTGTAGATTTTGGTGATTGTGATTGTGATTGTGAGGACTGTTGCTACTCTCCTAGCTACCAAGGCAAGTGATGCTTCATATTTTAGTCCTATTATTTTATCTATGCATTAGTGATATTTTGAATAGGAGTTGCATTGGAAATTTTCTAAGTATATACTATGCTATGCCTTGGGAAATCCTAGTAGATGTTGTTTTAGTACATTTTCCTTAAGATAGGAAACTTTCTATACTAGTATGCTTAGCCTAGCTAGTAGAACACAAGGGTGGATTATTCATGCTATGAAATATTGCTAAGTCTATGACTTGTATTTTTGATTAATAAAACAACTATATGAATGAATCACCTGGGTGGAATGGTATGGTTGGTTTATGTTGAGTGGTTACACAAGACCCATGTCTATGGTTTACCTTGTGTATCACACTTGTGGATTTCCACCCATGAACAAAGGGATTTGAGATATTTAGTGTTGAGAAGCTTCTAGTGCAACCACATGGCATATGGGCTGTGTCTTGACCAACCAGGTAGCAAGAACTTAGCCAGATGGACAATTGGTGGTAGGGTTGATAGGATGGAACGCGTCCATGGTGGTCTAAGGGAATGATTATGAAAAGTCTCGTCTCGATGCATATCGAGTCTTATGGGGAAAGTGCACCACCTCTCGAGAGGGTAAAACCTAAGTACTTAGCCGTGTCCCCGGCAACGGACAATTTGAGCATCAAAGACATTAAAGTGATCACGAATCTCCTCATCCCAATTTCTCTAAGTTAAAACTTGAGGTTGAACAAGGGTAAAGGTTCACCAATGTCTATTGGTGGTTCCTTGTGTGTTTTTGTCAAACAAAAACTTAGTGTTTTCAACTAATAAGAAAAACCTTATTTTGAGCAAATCCAGCCTGAACTACACTTAGCCAAAATCATATAGCTATTAGATGCTACTATTCTACTATGGTATCACTTGCCAATACAATTCCAAATGTATTGACCCTCTGTGGCGGTAACTTATGATGTTTCAGGTTAATATGATGGAGATTAGGGTTATGACTCTACACTCAACATGTTTGGATGTGGCACATGAAGATGAAGACTTTCATTTATCTACTTATGTATGAACTCTATGTATTAGCCTTGGGCTAATGAGTTGTAAAGACTATGTTATCTCTGGAATGACGATGTTGATATGCCCAATTTGCATCACCTTTCTATATCATAATTTACCTCTATTCATTGATATTTGTCTTATTATGAGGTATTACTTATGGCTTTTCATCTGTTTTTGCATGTTGGATGATTCTTGGAGGATGGAATGCCGGAGTCTGGATTCTGTTGGAAAAGAAGGCGTTTCGGTGCAATTTCGCGAAGATCGGAAAAATACCAGAAAAATATGGAAACATATTATTTTACCAGAAGACGAAGGAAGCCAGAAGGAGAGCAAAGAGGGGCCACAGGGGGGCCACACCCCCTAGGCATGGGCCCACCTGACCCCGCGCCTAGGGCAGGTGTGGCCCACCTGCCCGGCCTCCGACTCCGCCCCTTCGCCTATATCTTCCCTACGGAACCCTAATCCTAGGGGGGCGACCATAGATAGATTTCTGCCTCCTCTGGGGGCGGAAAATACCGAGAGAGAAAGATCTCTCTGGCAGACAGATTTCTACCGGGGGAATTCCTTCCCGGAGAGGGGAGACCGTCGCCATCAACACTGTCATCAAGCTAAGCTTCATCGAGATCATCATCATCCACACCATCATCTCCACCAGCACCATCATCACCACTTTGTTCCGCTGTAACAATTGTGTTGGATATTGCTTTAGTTCTTAGGGGAAACTTTCCCGGTGTTAATTACTATTGTAGTTGATGCTTGTTAGTGGAACCATTAGATTATTGTTTATGTTTAGATTGTTATCCATTATCATATCATCTTTGATCTTGATCCATATGATGTCTCGTGAGTAGTTTGTTTAGTTCTTGAGGACATGGGAGAAGTCATGTTGTTAGTAGTGAATTTGTGTTGAGTTATTATTCAATGGTTTAGTATTTAAGTTGTGGTGCTATTCTTCTAGTGGTGTCATGTGAACGTCGACTACATGATACTTCACCATTTATGGGCCTAGGGAATGCATTGTGTATTTGGCTACTAATTATGGGGTTGTCGGAGTGACAGAAACCTGAACTCCCTTTAGGACACCTTTGCACAAGGGAGTGTAGGATCTCAGAGTTTAAGGTTGTGGTTAGATTTATATCTTAATTACTTTCCTGTAGTTACGGATGTTTGCAGGGGGTTTAATCACAAGTATGTATTATTCAAAGTAAGGTCGGTACATTAGCACAGGTTCACCCATACAACACTTACAACACCAAAGAAGAGTACTTAGCTATTTGAAGCAAAAGCACTTGACAGAATTCCCATGTGTCCTCGAGAACGTTTGGTACTTATAAGTATTTCCACCGGCTTGTCCTTTGCTAAGAAAGGATTGGGCCACTTGCTGCGTTTGTTCTTTATTACTTGCACTTTGTTTTGTTGCCTTATCAGAAAACCACTAAAAATCCGTTTGCTAAGTATTCACAGGGATTTCCTGCTCCATACCTTCTGCTCCTCGTTGGGATCGACACTCCTATTTATCGAAAGTACTATGATACACCCCCTATACTTGTGGGTCATCAAGACTATTTTCTGGCACCGTTGCCGGGGAGTGGAGCGCTATTGAAGAGTGGGACTGGTAAAGGAAACTTTTATTGTGAGTATTGCTTTTGTTACTGCTTGTTACTTTGTTTCCAATATGGATAACCCACTTGATTTTCTGTTTGGCAAAACTACTACCACTGCTAGGGTAGTAGATGAACCACCACCTGTTGAGATAGATCATTTTAAGATACCTACAAGTATTGTTAATCGTGTTATGGATAATTATTATTTAGGAGATGGAACTGTCCATCCCGGTGATCACTTGCTTTTTATCCATGAATTATGCGGGTTGTTTAAGTGTGCAAGTATCACAACTGAACAGGTGAAAAAGAAGTTACTCTCCATATCCTTGAAGGGAAAGCTGAAGAATGGTATAAGCTGCTGAAGAATGGACAATCCATGGAATGGGAGGAGATGGCATCTCTCTTTTACTCTAAATTTTATCCTCCCAGTGAGATTCATAAGGATAGAAATCTTATATATAACTTTTGGCCTCTTGATGGAGAAAGTACAGCTCAAGCTTGGGGAGATTGAAGTTGCTAATGCTTAAATGTCCTATTCATGAACTCCCTAACAATATTATTCTCAATAACTTTTATGCTAGGCTTTCTCTTCATGATAAAGATTTACTAGATGCTTCTTGTGCTGGATCATTCACACGTATGAAGGAAGAAGCTAAATGGGATCTCTTAGACCGTATTCAAGATAACACTGAAGCTTGGGAGAATGACAAAGGAAGAAAGTCAGGTATAAACTATGATTATGAATGCATTATATCTTTATGGGAACTGAATGACTTCTGTGATATTAGCAATGAGTTTGGTCTTGATTCCCAAAGTATTGCCAACTGTTTTAAGGACTTTGCCTCTTACATAGAAATTCCCAAAAATAAGTGGAATAAGTACCATGCTCCTTATAAAGATGTTGTTAGTCATGTTCCTGTTAAGAGTACTCAAGTTTGTACTACTAATCATATTGTGCCCGAACCTCATGTTGAGAAAGTTCCTTTCCCAGCTAAGGTAAAGGAGTATTCTATGGTTATCAGTGCAAATAACAAAGGTACTAAGAAAACTGTGGAGCCTGATGAGCTTATTGATACTGAGCCTATGGTAGCTATTGTGAAAGACCCCGTCACTAGAAATATAGAGGATGAGCACATTGTATTCTGTGAAGACGCTTCTAATATTATCTCTCATCCTAGTAAGGCTAGAAAAGCTAGTGTTCATATGCTTTCTGTTAAAATTGGTGATCATTGCTACTATGGTTTATGTGATATTGGTGCTAGTTCTAGTGCTATTCCTTATGAGCTTTACAGGGAAATTATGCATGAGACTGGTCCTTGTGAGCTTGAAATCATTGATGTGGTTATCCACCTTGCTAATAAGGAAACCATTTGCCATATTGGTATTGTAAGATATGTGGAGGTTCTCTGTGGTAAGATTAAGTATCCTGCTGATTTTCTAGTGCTTAATTCAGCAGCTAGCAAAACTTGTCCTATCATTTTTGGTAGACCTTTCTTGAACACTTGCGGAGCTATTATTGGTTGTAAGAAGGAAAAAGTTTTAACTAAGTTTGATGGAGATTCTTATGAATTTAACTTTTCCAAGTTTTCTAAAGCTCCTTGAGAAAACAGCTTGCCTAATAAAGATTTCAGGATGGAACAACTTGCTTTTATTGATTCAGTTTATGACCTTGGACCTCTTTTTGGTGACTATAAGTATACTTACTCGGATGATAAATTTGTTGCCAATGATATCTATACTTTCAACTTTATTCAGAGTGCCACTGAAAGTTATTATGAGAGAGGGAAACACGGTTTTATGCATCTCAATAATATTAAGTTTCCCTGTTTTATGTTGAAAGCTTTGAAGTTGCATCTTTTTTGTCTTCCTATGCTTGTGGCTTTTGGTTTCAACAATTTGTTTTCTCATGATACTCCCATGGATAGGAAGTGGGTTAGACTCAAGTGTGTTGGTTATTTGCTTCTTGATGCTCTTTTTCACTCCAGATATATATCTCCTATGTGAGCATCTTTGAAAGTTTCAAGCCTAACTTAAAGGCATTAAAGAAAAGTACTTGTTGGGAGATAACCCAAGAGTTTTGTCGAGTCTTGGAAGTTATTACCTCAGTAATAACCGCTCCTTATCCTTTTTGTTTTGGTTTTTGTGTCTAGTCCAACTACTTTTGTGAAGTAGAGGAGTTGTGAAAAATGGCGGTCTTGGGACAGATTTTTGTGCTGTACCATAAAAATTCGTGAGGGAGCTCAGTACATAGGATGGAGCTGAATTTGTCTGAGCTTGTTCTCCAAGTTGTTACCCAACTTTCATCAGTTCTGCACTTTTTGATTTGAGCAACATAAGGTCTTCAAAAAAATCAATCTTTACCTACTGGTCTATTTTGTCAGATTTCTGCCATCATTTGCATTTGCCTTTTATAGAAGCTTTTGTTTTGATGGGTTTTCAATTGAAGTGTGTACCAAAGGTTTATTGTTTTTGCTTACACCAATGTTGTCATTGAGTTTGTGCAAAGGGTCTTGTAAGAAGGAAATTTTCAGGAGAAGGAGAAGAGGAATCTGCAGAGTTCGTCTTTGAATAGGTAAAAATGGTGAAAACAGAAGGTTCGTGAAACTCCAATCTTTTTATATTTTTGATGTTTTTAATACATAAGGAAGACTATGAGACGAAACTGAAGAGGAAACAGAGTCCGGGGTGGACAAACCCTCCCCAGGCGCGGGCCCAGCCTGGCCGCGCCTGGAGGGGGTGTGCCAGCCTCGAACTCCGTCTCCGCCTCGTTTCCGTGTCAAATCCTTCCTTATGCATCGAAAATTCGTAATATATAACCCCCCGGATCCCCCGAGGTTCGTGCATCGTGTTCTCATCGTGTTTTCGTTTCAATTTGTTTCTGTCAAGAAATCTTCTCAAGTTTAGGGCGCCATGGTCTCCGCCAATGACAAAGGCAAGAAGCCCGAGTAAGAAGAACCTCAAGTCCCCAAGGAGGAGGAGATTTTGGTAGGGTATGAAGGTGACATGGAGGAGGACAAGCAACCGGACACTCGCGCTACCGTCGCAAGCATTGGATTGGTGGCAAAACCTACCAAGCTTAAGAGGACAGCACAGATGTCTACAGGAGGGAAAACTCCATGGCATATCCTCTCTCCATGATCACCTCCTCCTCGTACTACGCACTCTAACCATGCAGGGAATCGTAGCCTTTGGTCCAGACTTCAGATACTGCCCCGAGGCAGCGGAAGCCCTCCGAACCACTGATGAGTTTTGTGAAAGATACTGTGCTTTGAGGATGAAGGTGGATGAACTTCAAGAGGAGAACAACAAGCTATGTAAGATGCTGGAGGGTTTTCTTATCCTAAACAAGGGGGCAACACCACCACCACCAAAGGAGTATCGTTTATCTTTTACCTTTTTAGTGGATTCATATCTGTGGTAGAGAGGTTATATTATAGTTTGGTTTCCATGTGGAAGTATCTCTCCTTTAGTTGATTATCTATGTATACCTTGGTGTGAGTGCCTTTATTGGAATATTAATGAGAAGTCTCATCTTTTACTTTTTGCACTTCTTATTTTAGTTTGCAATCTCTATTATATGATGGATCTTGTTTATCAGTATTGGCACCAATTTGGGAGCATCAAGTGGATCTAAATTGGTTTTGGCAAACCAAGTTCTGGTCAGTAGCAATACTTTTTGAGGTTTGAAAGAAAAAGAGAAAAAGCTTGCAAGTATTTTGTATCATTTGTTTTCTTTCTTGTTGGCTTATAAGATTAGTATTATTTATTTAAGATCTTTTGTGTCTTCAAGGAATATTGCATGGTTGGCTTTATTACTTGTATGTTTGCTTGTTTCTTTCAACTCTCTCGCCTGCTACCCAGCCTTGCTAGCCAAAAACCTGTTTTGAGAAGGCATACTTCTCATGTTTCCAAATCCCTTTGAACCAAACTTTTGCCACTTGTGTCCACCATATCTACCTAGTAGCTTTGTTGCTATTCCAAGCAAATTCTCAAGTTTCATCTACCTTTCGAATTAAAAAGTATTTTGTTATGTGAAAACTAGTTAGTAAAGCTCTCACGAACTTGATGGCACACTTTATTTCTTGCCCCTAATAGACTTGAACCATTGTGCCATCAAAGTTGTATATGCTTGCATCTATACGTTGGAATTAGCAGAACCATGCTGTCATGGGGAACGTTTTCAACATTGCACTTGTACTCTATACACAGTTGATATCGTGCTCTTTTGTCTATGGATGTCAACGGTGTGAAATAAAGAGGGAACTTGTAAGTCCATGGAGTTTGTATCCTGTGTTAGAGAAACGTCTGGGCCGCTAGCCTAAGCCATGCCTAATCATGGTGGAAACTTGCAGCAACACCATAGTGAGCTATCTATGAAGCATCCTCAATAAAAAGCTATGCACATAGTAAATAAAAAGATCGCTGAGATGCTCATTGTCTGCTTGCCTTATCATTTTGGTTATGGGAAAGCTCCTGTACCATGTGCAAGGGGTACCCCGTTGGCGGTTCTCAATGATATGTAAATACTTATAATGACAAGAACTTACCTGTGACCAAAGTTGAGTAGCATGAGGAGTGGCCCTCATATTCAAGGGACATGAGATTGCCAACTTATAGTTCGTCAAGCATATACTCCATCTTTGTGCACTTTAACCTTAATCATCTCAAGATGCCTATGATAGGGGCAATGAAGGCTCAAAGCTAGTAAGTACCATAATCTTTTGAAAGCTCTTTATGACTTGTAATCCCTGCTTCCCTCTACAAAGGGACCTTTGTCCCACTTCCAAGTTGAGTCAGTAAACCTACTTCCTCTCTTTCTCCAAGCAAGCATTTGAGTTGTTGTGTTTCAAGCATTCATATGGTGATTTATTCAATCATGTTCTTTATCTTCCTTGTTTGCACAAAACTCTTATCTATTGAATATTACTTTGAAGGCCTTCACTTGTGAAAAACCTATTTGAGCAAAGAGTGCTCTTATTTTGAAATTTTTACAAAAAGCTTTTCTAAAACTGTTTGCCAGGTGTTCTCTGACCAAGAACAAGTTTTCCAATTCCAATTATGATTTATCTTTATGCATCTCTATTGTGACTGCTGTACTTGGTTGCAAGCTAAGTTATATAATGGTGAGTTGCTTTCCTCTATGAGTTGTGCAATGGTAAGTGTGATGCTTCTTGTTCATATTCTTTTATCGACACTTCACTCCATAAACCTGTGGACATGTTTACCGAGCTCAGTTTTCGCTTGGGGACAAGCGAAGTCTAAGCTTGGGGGAGTTAATATGCCCAATTTGCATCACCTTTCTATGTCATAATTTACCTCTATTCATTGATATTTGTCTTATTATGAGGTATTACTTATGGCTTTTCATCTGTTTTTGCATGTTGGATGATTCTTGGAGGATGGACTGCCGAAGTCTGGATTCTGATGGAAAAGAAGGCTTTTCGGTGCAATTTCGTGAAGATCAGAAAAATACCAGAAAAATATGGAAACATATTATTTTACCAGAAGACTAAGGAAGCCAGAAGGAGGATCGAAGAGGGGCCACAGGGGGCCCACACCCCTAGGCGCGGGCCCACCTGATTCCGCGCCTAGGGCAGGTGTGGCCCATATGATCGGCCTCCGACTCCGCCCCTTTTCCTATATCTTCCCTACGGAACCCTAATCCTATGGGGGCGACCACAGATAGATTCCCGCTACCTCTAGGGGGCGGAAAACACCGAGAGAGAAAGATCTCTCCGGCAGACAGATTTCTGCCAGGGAAATTCCTTCCCGGAGAGGGAAGACCGTCGCCATCAACACCGCCATCAAGCTAGGCTTCATCGAGATCATCATCATCATCCACACCATCATCTCCAACAGCACCATCATCACCACTCCGTTCTGTCGTAACAATTGTGTTGGATATTGCTTTAGTTCTTAGGGGAAACTTTCCCGTTGTTAATTACTATTGTAGTTGATGCTTGTGAGTGGAGCCATTGGATTATTGTTTATGTTCAGATTGTTATCCATTATCATATCATCTTTGATCTTGATCCATATGATGTCTCGTGAGTAGTTCGTTTAGTTCTTGAGGACATGGGAGAAGTCATGTTGTTAGTAGTGAATTTGTGTTGAGTTATTATTCAATGGTTTAGTATTTAAGTTGTGGTGCTATTATTCTAGTGGTGTCATGTGAACGTCGACTACATGATACTTCACCATTTATGGGCCTAGGGGAATGCATTGTGTATTTGGCTACTAATTGTGGGGTTGTCAGAGTGACAGAAACCTGAACTCCCGTTAGGACACCTTTGCACAAGGGAGTGTAGGATCTCAGAGTTTAAGGTTGTGGTTAGATTTATATCTTAATTACTTTCCTGTAGTTACGGATGTTTGCAGGGGGTTTAATCACAAGTATGTATTAGTCCAAGTAAGGTCGGTACATTAACACAGGTTCACCCACACAACACTTACAACACCAAAGAAGAGTATTCAGCTATTTGAAGCGAAATCACTAGACAGAATTCCCATGTGTCCTCGAGAACGTTTGGTCCTTATAAGTATTTCCACCGGCTTGTCCTTTGCTAAGAAAGAATTGGTCCACTTGCTGCGTTTGTTCTTTATTACTTGCACTTTGTTTTGTTGCCTTATCAGAAAACCACTAAAAATCCGTTTGCTAAGTATTCACTAGGATTTCCTGCTCCATACCACTGTTCAGCACCTTCTGATCCTCGTTGGGATCGACACTCCTACTTATCGAAAGTACTACGATACACCCCCTATACTTGTGGGTCATCAGATGTAATAATGACATTTGTATCTGTGTACTTCATCTTAAACTATGGATGTTAGCAATTTGATCTAGGGACTAGCATTGCAATCACAGGGGCCTTTACCTTAAATGGTGGGGTCTTACAGATGGTATCAAAGCATTGTGTTGCCTCTAGGATTATGACCCTAAGATGGATTAGACTAAGGAAACCACTAGGAAAAAATGCAACTCTTTGCAAATTCCACACTTGTCTCTTTTCTTCTCGTAAACCTCTTCTAATCTTCTTTCTCATCTCTATTTGTAGATGGCCGCCATCAACGAAGCCGTCAACAAGGGACCACTCATGACCATGACCTTAGAATGTTAGACGGAGTTTCCCAAGGTACTCAAAAACCTCATGATTAGCTTGGGAATACATGGTGAAGCCGTGTACAAAGGATTTCCAGTAATGGATGAAGGATAAGAGTATTGGTGGGTACAACTCCACTTGTACAAAAACAAGGGGGACAACCACAAAGAGTCGGGATTCTGCATGGTCACCAACTCCGAAGTGCATATGTCATTCTTTGACTCTGCAAGGAATGCATCTTGGAATGCTATCAAGGAGCTTGGTGAATGTGAGACCCTGGCGCATGGCTCAATAGGATTGATAGGAAACCCATACCAACAAGTTGCAACTTCTTTTTCGGAAGCTCATTCGAAAAGAACTCTAAGGTTAAGCGTGCTTGGCCTAGAGCAATTCTAGGATGGGTGACTGACCAGGAAGTGGGTACCGGGTGCGCACGAGTGAGGACAAAGTGCGCAGAAAAGACTAGTGTTGGTCTATGGGGTTAGTCTAGAGATCCTATTGAGCTACCAGAAGTGAGAGCCGTCGGTCCGGAGAGGCCGGGGGTGTTACAAAGTGGTATCAGAGCTAATCATTGCGGTTACATGGGCGTGTGCGGGTTAGTGGCAGACATGTGTAGCATGGCGCGTGTGGCCCGGGAGTGGACACGACATGGCAATGTGCCGACACTGGACGCACAGACGTGTGCCAAGAGGGGACGTTCCTGGCTTGTGGTTGATCGACGAGGACGTCGATCTTCTAAGGGTGGGTGTATGTGAGACCCTGGCGCATGGCTCAATAGGATTGATAGGAAACACACACCAACAAGTTGCAACTTCTTTTCTGGAAGGTCATTTGAAAAGAATTCTAAGGTTAAGCGTGCTTGGCCTAGAGCAATTCTAGGATGGGTGACCGACCGGGAAGTGGGTACCGGGTGCGCACGAGTGAGGACAAAGTGCGCAGAAAAGACTAGTGTTGGTCTGTGGGGTTAGTCTAGAGATCCTATTGAGCTGCCAGAAGTGACAGCTGTCGGTCCGAAGTGACCGGGGGTGTTACAGTGAAAGACTCAAGTGTAGAATGCTCAACACTCAAAATGACCTTAGAGAGGAGAAGAAGTATACCCAAGACTTAGAGACCGCCATAAAACGACTAAGGAAAGATATCATAGACTTAGCATATGAGTGAGAATTGTGACTTACTCCGATAGTTGGACCACCACACGTGTTGTTTTCTCGCGTTAAAAATTTGATGATACCAACCTATGTGGTATGGAATTTTTTTTGTCTAAGTTATGTTTGAACCTTAGTGCTCGTGATAGATTATTGTATGCCATGATTTGTGTGTTTCATGTATGTTTTTGGCTTTTGTTTCACTACCTTATGTTTTTCTCTTTACTTGTGTTGTTTCTAATTCTTTTCCTATCCTATGAAATAGATGCCTAGATTTGTTATCAGCACTACCGAGGAGTTCAAGGGAACTCGTTTTGGTTCTCGTATTGTGGAGCTCACTAGTGTGCTCAATCTCCCCCTCCCTAATATTAAGGGACTTCAGCTTATGAAGTCCGAGAGGAAGGATCTATGGGGATTTAGAGTCTCGTAGCCAGGACGTCAGTCGGAGCCACCCACCGAGGAGATTACCTTCAAGTTGATGCACGACGACAAGGAGAAGGGACTCGACGTGGTCATGCAGGAGCTACTTGGACGCCTTTGTGGACGTCACTCCATCGAGCTCAGGGGCCTCTACTTCCACCCATTTGGGAGACGTGACGAGGAGGGAGAGGCTGTAGTGTATGACGATGCCACTAGAGAGACTATCGAGCCAGTGCGTCTATATCTTCAGGACCTAGAGAGACTTGTTAGACACCTTGACACTGATAGGACCAACGTCATGCTTAGCAATGACGAGCTACATGTTCAGTTGAGGGAGAAGGACAAGGCCTTTGGGGAGCAGTATGAGATCAAGGAGATGGAGGCTAGGTTCGAGAGCTAAGACAAGAGGTTCAAGAATCAAGAGAAGAGAGTGCAAGATAGGAACAAGAAGATCAAAGAGATGAGGACCGAGATAGAGCTCAAGGACCTTGAGCTAGAGACTCAGCAGGGAGTGATAGAGAGGCTGCGCTCGCAGAAGAGAGCCCTCCGGGCGAAGGTCGATGCTTTGACCACCAACGTGGAGGAGTACAAGACAGCCATGGAGACAACATGACTTGCTCTTGTAGACGACGAGGTCGACATGGTGGAGTAGTGTTGACTACTTGACTACCTATCTATCTATCATCCTTATATTTATCGAGTTGCAATGATCATCCAACATGTGGATGGCTTTGCTAGTGTGTTTACTTTTCCAAAACTTGTTGTTCACGTTGTTCTCTAAGTTTATTTTGTGCTTGTTTATTTGTGATTGTTGCTATGTGATGTATTGTGCATGTTAGTATCTATGGTTTATATCTCATTACTTATCCTATTTGAAACCACATATGCCTCCCCATCGTGCCAATCCTAACACTAACAACAATAACAACAATGTCAATGAGATGCAGCAACTGATGACAACCCAGACTCAGTTGATGCAAATGATGACCCAGTTCATGGCGAATCAGAATCAGAACAACAACAACAACAACAATAACAACAACAACAGCAATCAAAACAACCCACCAGCCTTTGATATGCTTACAAGGTTTTTGAGGTCGAGGCCTGCAAAGTTCTCGGGAACCACTGATCCTTGGTAGCCAATGACTGGCTACGTTCTGCGAATAAGGACTTGGTTACTGTGGGCTGCACTGATGAGGAAAAGGTCAGATTTCTAGCACATCTGCTTGAAGGACCAACAACTACATCGTGGGATAATTTCCAAATCACCACTCCTATTGAAGATGTGACTTGGGAAATATTTGAGGATGGATTCCGCATAACTCATATCTCATCGGGAGTGATGAGTTTGAAGAAGAAAGAGTTCCACAACCTTAAGAAACGTCACCGCAGTGTGGCAGAATATATTGAGGAGTTCAACAATCTGGCACGCTATGCACCGGATGATGTTGACACTGATGCTAAGAGGAAGGAAAAATTACTTGAAGGACTGAATGATGAGACATGCATGCAACTATCTGTTGCATATGTTCCAACTTATTAATCACTGTGTGACAAAGCCTCCATTTTGGAAAGCAAGATGAAACAGGTGGAGAATAGGAAGAGGAAGCACCACTTTGATAAGCATAGTTCTGGATCATCACACAAGCGTTCCCATGGTGATGATAGTGGAGGTTCTGGATCCCACAAACATGGGAAGTATAACAGCCACCACAACAGTAACCGTCACCATGATAACAAGCACCACCGTAGTCATGACAATGGTGGATATAAGAACCACAAGAGTGGACACAAGAGCCACCACAGTGGGAATGGCAATGGAAGTCACCGCTAAGAGACATCAACAGTTGAGTGCTTCAAGTGCAAGAAAACTGGGCACTATGCAAATGAATGCCCAGAAAAGAAGGCTGATGGAGCCAACAAGCCAAACCCATTTCAGAAGGGTCAAGTGAACCACATCAATGTGGAGGAAATCTAAGAAGAATCTGATGCTGTGGCTGGTAAGTTCAAGCTTAACTCTTTCCCAGCACTTGTTCTTTTGATATCAGAGCATCGCATTCATTCATATCAAGAACATTTGTTGATAAAAATGGACTTCCAACTGAAAATATTGGATGTCCTATTAAATTAAGCTCTCCAGGTGGAGAGATGATAGTGAATTTTGGATGTCATGATCTAGTAATAGAATTTGGAAACTATAAGTTTCCAGTTAGTCTGATAATCCTAGATTCCCAAGGATTGGATGTAATTTTGGGCATGGATTGGATGACTAAGTACGAAGGAGTAATAGATTGTGCCAATCATACTGTTACACTCACAACCCCGGATAATAAACGGATTACGTTCAAGTCTAACTTTGAATCCAAAGGGAGTAAGCTAAATTCTCTTAAGAGGGTTAGCATAGACAGTGTACCAGTGGTGAAGGAGTACCCGGATGTGTTTCTAGAGGAATTACCAGGAATGCCACCAGATAGAGATGTGGAGTTTTTGATTGACTTACTGCCAGGATCTGGACAATAGCAAAGAGACCCTACAAGATGTCAGTTGATGAGTTGAAAGAACTCAAGAAACAACTTGGAGAACAGTTGCAGAAAGGATTTATTCAACCAAGTTCTTCGTCTTGGGGTGCACCAGTTCTTTTTGTTGAGAAGAAGGATAGAAGTCAAAGGTTATGCATAGATTATCATTCACTCAATGAGGTGACTATAAAGAACAGGTACCCTTTGCCTAGAATCAGTGATCTATTTGATCAGCTAGAGGGAGCCCGAGTGTTCTCAAAAATTGATCTCCGATCAGTCTACTTTCAGCTAAAGATTAGAGAGCAAGACATACCTAAGAATGCTTTTAGCACTAGGTATGGATTGTATGAATATATCGTGATGCCATTTGGATTGACAAATGCACCAGCTTATTTCATGAACATGATGAACAAGGTGTTCATGGAGTTTTTTTGACAAGTTTGTTGTCTTATTCATCGATGCCATTTTTATCTATTCCAAGAGCAAAGAAGAGCATGAAGAACATTTGCGTTTGATTCTTGAGAAACTCAGGGAGCACAAGTTGTATACCAAGTTCAGTAAGTGTGAATTTTGGTTGAATGAAGTTGGATTTCTTGGACATATTGTGTCTGGAGATGGTATATCTGTTGATCCCGCAAAGGTATCAGCTGTGATTGAGTGGGAATCTCCAAAGTCAGTTAAAGAAGTTCGTAGTTTCCTAGGCTTGGTAGGATACTATAGAAGGTCCATTGAGAATTTCTCAAAAGTAGCTAAGCCAATGACGGAGTTACTTAAGAAAGAGAAGAAATTTGATACTGAAGGATGTGAAAACAGTTTCCAAGAATTGAAGAAGAGGCTAGTGTCAGCACCAGTCTTATGTCTGCTAGATCTAGAGAAAGACTTTCAAGTATTTTGTGATGCATCTCACCAAGGATTGGGTGGAGTGTTAATGCAAGAAGGAAAAGTTGCGGCTTATGCCTCGAGACAACTCAAAACTCATGAAGTGAATTATCCTACTCATGACTTAGAGTTAGCCTCTGTTGTCCATGCACTCAAAACATGGAGACATTATCTTTTGGGAAAGAGTTGTGAAGTGTTCACATATCACAAGAGTTTGAAGTATTTTTTCACTCAGAAGGAACTCAATATGAGACAAAGAAGGTGGCTAGAACTCATCAAGGACTATGACTTGAGTTTGCAATACCACCCCGGTAAAGCAAATGTCGTAGCTGATGCTTTAAGCTGCAAAGTCTATGTGAATGGCCTCACTAAAGGAGAATTGCCAGATGACTTGTGTGCTCAATTCAAAGAGCTAAGATTGGAGATAGTGCCTGAAGGATATCTCATGTCATTGGAAGTCCAACCAACATTGTTGGACAAGATTAAAGAAGACCAAAAATTGGACAAGGAAATAGAGGAGATTAAAGGTAAAATTAGTAAATGAAAGGCTAAAGGATTCCATGAAGATGAACAAGGTACTTTATGGTATGGAAAGCGTATATGCATTCCGCAAGATCCGGAGCTTAGGAAATTGATTCTGCAAGAAGAACACAATTCACCATATTCTATTCATCCAGGTAACACCAAAATGTACATGGATGTGAAGGAAAGATTTTGGTGGAACAATCTCAAGAAAGATATTGCGGAACATATTGCCTTGTGTGATGTGTGTAGTCGAGTGAAGGCAGAACATCAGAAACCAGCAGGGTTATTGCAACCACTACCTATACCAGATTGGAAGTGGGATAAGATTGGTATGGATTTTATCACCGGACTACCAAGGACCAGATCTAATGAAGCACTTGAGTAGCAAGGTAGATCTACTTGATTACAAAGCTCATGACCACACGATCATGCATATAGAGAGAGATGAACACATAGCTACCGGTAGAGCCCTTATCCTCGAGGAAGAACTACTCCCTCCTCATCATGGGAATCAGCAACGATGATGAAGATGGTGATGGAGATCGATGGAGATGGCTCCGCGGGCACTTCCCCGTCCTGACAGGGTGCCGGAACATAGACTTTCTGTCCCTCGAATCTCCCCTTCGGTGGCGGTGGTGCTACAGAGGTTTTCGTGGCTTTCTGATGGTGGATCTAGGGTTTTTGGGTCGGAGGCTTCATATAGGCGCAGGAATCAAGGTCGGTGGGGGTCCAGGGGGGCCACATCCTCCAGCGCCGCCTTGGCTTGCCGCCTAGGGGGGTTGGCCACCCTGTGGCCCCCCTCCTACTCTGCTTCGTGGTTCCGTGTTCCCCTCGGTGAAAAACTGACTTTGGCTTTTGTCCCGTCCAATTCCGAGAATATTGATTTTCTGCCTTTTTGGAACCAAAAACAGAAGAAAACATGCAACTGGCACTATGGCAACTTGTTAATAGGTTAGTTCCATAAAAGATATAAAAACACCTCAAAGTATAGACAAACCAAAGCAAATTAGATACAAAATAAGCATGGAGCATAAAAATTTATAGATACGTTTCCGACGTATCAAGCATTCCCAAGCTTAACTCCAGCTCGTCCTCGAGTAGGTAAGTGATAAAAATAATAATTTTTGAGGTGACATGCACCATCAAAATCAAGATCAAACAATTTGCAAGCATTGAAAGCTGGGAACAAAGAACTCTAAACATGTGCATGAAAGATGGAGTTCTAACAGTAGGACATAGTAACTATGCATGCAACATGAAAGGCTACAAACAAAGATAATGAATAATATGCATTGAAAAATGTTTGTTTGTTTCACATACAAAAACATGGCATAGTGGAAATCAGCTTATCCCTCATAGAGTAGCAAATAGATGCATAGGACACCTTCAAAGTTCACAAGGGTGACTAGAAACAAGTAGCACAAGAACAAGTAATATCACAATATGCATCAATTAATAAGCTTTGGAACACTGCACACAAAATGAAAACTATGCTCTCTTAATGGTGCCTAAAGGTAGAAGGTGGAGACTTAATAATGGTGGAAGAAAAGCCTTTTTGTAAAGGAAGCAGGGATTACAAGTTTCAAAAAGAGCTTCCAAAAATTATGGTACTTGTTAACTTTCAGCCCTCATTGCCCCTATCATAAGAATCTTGAAGTAAAGTGGCAAAGATGGAGTATATGCTTGATGAAGTATAAGTTGGCAATCTCAAGTCCCTTGAATACGAGGGCCACACCTCATGCTACTCAACTTTAGTCACCTGTAAGTTCTTGTCATTGTAAGTATTTGCATATCATTGAGAACCGCCAACGGGGTACCCCTTGCACATCGTACAGGAGCTATCCCATAACCAAAATGACAAGGCAAGCAGACAATGAGCATCTCAGCAATCTTCTTATTTACCATGGGAATATGGTGATTTTTTCTCTCTTTCCTCTTTTCTCAATGTGTCTCTTTTTTTATATAAGAAGAATGCTTCATAGATGTCACTATGGTGATGCTGCAAGTTTCCACCATGATTAGGCATAGCTTAGGCTAGCGGCCCAGACGTTTCTCTAACACAGGATACAAACTGTCAACACCCGGATTTTTAATCCCAGATGCCTGTTATGCCATACATCGCAATCCCAGGAATACCATTTTTGCGAGACATAACAGAATTGGATACCAAAGTACATCATCCATTACAAACCATACATAAGGTCTTACACTAATAGGGATCTCATGATCCAGTTCTTAATACAACTTCAAGCAGCGGAATACGTAATAATAACGGTAGCGTAGGCGAAGCTCCATCTTCGGGGTCACATGCAATGCTGACGATGGGAGATGATCCTAGTTGTCGTAACCTTCCTGGGGTCCATCCTCCAGGTACTCCTCTTCATAGTCTGGCCACGGGAATAGCCAAGGACAAATCCATGAGTACTCTTTAAGTACTCGCAAACTAATACTAACAAGTGAAAGAGGTTTTTTTTGATAATAGGACACTCGGCTCTAGGGTTGTTTTGCAAAAGCCAGATTTATCTCTACTAAGTTTAGAAGCAACGAATGCTAGTTGAAGTTTTATAACACCTAAGTGGGAACTTGTATTTCATATCACAACCCTGTTGTGGTCAAGTCAAAGTCTCACTTCATTTCACAAGTCTTTTGAAAAACATCTGACGGGGGAACAATATGGCCCTAATGTCCATAATCATGACGCGGCTATTCGAATAGTTTGACACTCTGCAGAGACTGTACACTTTCACCACAACATTTGATACATCCGTCAGGAACAAGTCCTGAATTCACCATACTCAGTATGCGGACAATTAATCCTAACCTTTCAATTACACGCCCTAGTATAAGCACCTCTCCTGTGAGTTTGGCCTCCCAACCGTGACCAACTGTCATCCTGGGTACTGTACAGGTGGAAAATCTTCACAAGGTAGCCTCAGCTCAGACCTTGGCCGTGAGGGAACTAATACTAGGGTATATAAGTTTCCAGTCAAGCCCTACCCAACCTTCGGGTATTGTGGTTGTACGATAAAATTGGAATGGTATCGCATCCAGACAACCATCAATTTTATAAAGGGCTAAGGCTCATGCCTCAACATTTTCATCACCAAAATCATCAGGTGTTCGGAAACACATGTCCAAAACATTTCAATAGAATGATACATCATTCCAAGGTTTTCATAACCACTTTTCCACCAAGTATTCCCATTTAAAGTTGATCAAGTTTTATGCTTAGCACTGGCATCTACAAGTGGGGGTAAGCACTAATGAGGGGTGGTAAACTAATGGAAATTAACTGAGTTTAATCTCATGCCTTAGGATGACATCAAGATTATCTAGCTTAGGCCAAATTTTATGCTCTTTATGTAACCTTCAATTATCCTTCTAGTATCTACCATTTATTCCAGTAAACTCTAAGTAAGAGCTTTGATAAAGAAATAAAGTAATAAAGCTTGTAAGTAAAACTAGGATTGGTTTATCAAGTGGATATGATCGCATATGCTTAAGGCATATAGTGGTCATGGTAACAAGCAAGTATTAGCTTGCATAAGTATCAGTATAAGCTTGCATTAGTAGGGTATCTTGCAAGTGTTAGCTTGCACATTCAACTAGTAGCATTAGGCTTGCCTTGTGTAGAGCAGTGGTTGAAGTTCTCCTCGGCTTCTTCTTCGTAGAATCCTCCTTCCTCCTCGTATCCTTGGTCGGTACTAGCGTCTATGAATAAATACGATGTACACAATCACCAAAAAATACTTAACTACTTGTAATCATCACACAAAAAGGGTCCTATAGATGATCTAACGTCATCTCTAACATTACAAGATTAAGGCTTGGTTTAATTCCTTTTATTTTTAGAAAAGTAATTTCTACTCATTGAAAAACTACTTAGGATTTAATATTCTCCAAACCAAACATGGGATCATGTTGACACATGTCATCACCACATATTTTAGTCCATGGGAATGTGATTTAAAGTGGTGTCACAATTTAATAAGGTTTTACCCTTTTATTTTAATTAAATAAAGTGACTAGAAATGCCTATGTGGCATTCTTTTATTACTTGAACATTATTTCTGTAAGTAAACCTATATATTTTTATATATTCTGAAAGGTATGGTTAAATGTGATTTTTGAGAGTTGGAATCAACTCAAAAGCTATTATGGTTTAAATTTGAAAAATGTTTGAATGCAAAAAAGCTTCTGCCTTGTTATTTTTACCATGGATGGTCTACAGATCCAAATGACTTGAATCCAACGGGCTTGGATTCAGCACTTCCAGACCTTTCTAAAAAAATTAGTTTCATTCAATTTGGTGCACTGAATCGACCTGGGTTGATTTTTGAAACTAGGTACAGAAGTGTGTTTAAAATAAAATGGAAAAAGTTAAATTCAAATAGCTGGGCTGCGCGGGAAGCGATACTGGGCCGGCCTGCTAAGCACAGCGCTTACGCGGGCTGGTTAAGTGGCTGTCCCCACGCGTCAGTGAGACGAGGGGGTGCGAAGCGGTATGGGGCGATGTGGGGCGTTCGATCTGGTTCTAATCCAACGGCTGAGAGTCATCGTCGACGTTGGGCAACGCCGGCGAGACAGAAACCTAGCGCGGCCAGTGAGGGTCATTGGGGGATCACCGGGGTTTAGGCGAGGGTCGATGACGGTGAACCTCCTGGTACCGGCAGCTTCTCCTGGGGCGGCTCCAATCGCTGGCTCCCTTCTTCTCCAGTAGCGGCGGGCTCCGGTGAAATTCCGGCGATGCGCTGCTCGCCTTGCTCCGGGAACGGGGTGGCACGATCAGTGAGGAGAGGGGAGTGAGATGGTGTGCTCAATTCGGCTGGGGGTGGCCTCTATTTATAGTGGAGCGAGCGAGGGGCGGCAGGCGCAGGTGAGCTCGTCGTGGTCGACGGTACAGACGGCTATCGGCGTGGGCGACGGTAGGGGGCGGTGAGGTGCTCCCTGGCGATGCTCAACGACACGGTGGCGAGACGTGGGGCGATGTGGTTTGGTCGGAACACGACGGTGCTCTGCACGTGCCCGACGGGAGATTTAATGGCGCACAGCGCGCGTGGTACGCGCGGTGGCGAACGAGCGTGTCTGCGGGGTTACTGGGACGGTGGTGATCACGTATGCACGCGGCGAGGGCAGCGCGCGGTCTGTGGGCGTCGGTCGAGCTTGGCGCAAGGGGCGTGCTCTCGGCATGGTTGCTGGCGAGGTTGGCATGGTTCGTGTGTGTGGTCAAGTGGCTGGCAACGTTCAAGCGTTGGACAGATAGTGGCGGTGGGCGGTGGGCTGCCTCCCAGACATGCTGGCTAGGCTTGTTTCGCCTCCTAGCTTGCTGTCAACATGGGGGTGACAAGTGTGCACTCGTCCTGCTCACCATTGATGGCATTGCCGAGCTTACAGTGATGCTAAGGGTGTGCAATTGAGCTAGATGATCTATTAAAGCCTAGTTGCAACCAGAGAGGGAATAGGTTAGGCTTCAATCACTGCTCACAATAGTGTTTGGATTTTAGAAGATTTGAACCTGCAATGTGTTTGATGAAATGGCCGCAAGAATTCAAGTTTTGAATTTTGAAAAGATTTTTGGTGAGTGTGCTAGGTTGGTGCTGGTGAGTCTGCAGATGCTTGGGTTTTGAAAGTTGAGCTTGTTTGAGTGGTTTTTGAAAAAGTGGGATCTTCTCATATGATAAAGATTCAATTTTGAATTGTCATTTAAACTATGCATTTAAATGTTTTTGGATGATCACAAAGTGGGCCTTAATACTTTGTTATGAGTACAATCAAGGGGTGCAAAGATCCAGAAAAGTTTCTGTTAGGTTCTGAAAGTTTGAGACAGCCAAAGTAGGCATGGTAGTTAAATTGGTCAAAATGACCATTCACTCATTTAGCTTTGTTTTGATTTATTTGTCTTTGAGAAAAGTTTGGGAATTGTTTAGATGATGTTTATTTCACCTAAGCAACATTTTACAAGCAAAGAAACACACAAACAAGGTGGTTCAAAAGAATTCAAAATTGGAATGCATACACACATGCATGCTTTCATATTTTTATTTAGAAAAGTTTTTGTTAACCCTAAATTTGATGATTAGAGTTTGATGATTCAAGTTTAGTATTTTTGGGATGTTACAAACCTTCCGCCCTTAAACAAAATATCGTCCCGAGATTTGAAAAAGGACGAAAAATATTACCTAGGATTTGAAGAGATCGGGAAACTCTGTCCTGATGTGATGTTCGTGCTCCTAGATAGCTTCCTCTTCTGTGTGGTTGCTCCACTGAATCTTGAGAAACTTGATGCTTCGGGTTCGGGTAGTTCAAAAATCTTCTTCCAAAATACGGATGGGTACTTCGGGATAGGTCAGGTCATCGTTGATCTCTATGGTCCGGTGATCGATATTTTTGAACACTTCGGCTTCTCGGGGACTTCGAGAAACTTGCAAAGTAATGAGATATGGAACACATTGTGCACGGCTGACATATCTTCAGGTAGTTCCAATTGATATGACACTTCTCCTCGACGGTTCAAGATCTTGAAGGGTCCGATATATCTGGGGGCTAACTTTCCCTTGAGTTGGAAACGCTGCATTCCCTTCAATGGCGACACTTTCAGATATACAAAATCTCCTATGTTGAAGGCGAGGTCTCTACGTCTCTTGTCGGTGTAACTCTTCTGTCTAGACTGGGCGGTCTTGAGGTGCTCACGAATCTTGTGAACCTTCTCTTCTGCTTCTCGTAGGATGTCGGGTCCGAAAATCTGACTCTCTCCTACTTCCGACCAGTTCAAAGGGGTGCGACACTTCCTTCCGTACATGAATTCAAATGGGGCCATTTGCAAACTGGCTTGATAACTATTATTGTATGAAAATTCTGCAAGCGTGAGTCTTCCCACTTGGATCCATATTCTAACACACATGCTCTCAGCATATCTTCGAGTATTTGATTTACTCGCTCCGTTTGTCCATTGGTCTGAGGGTGATACGCGGTGCTGAAATCTAGGCGGGTTCCTAAACCTTCTTGGACTTTCTTCCAGAATCTCGAGGTAAATTGAGTTCCTCGATCCGATACAATGTTCTCGGGGACTCCATGCAAACTAACTATTCTAGCGATGTACAACTCCGCTAGCTTCGAACTCTGATATGTGGTCTTGACGGGTAAGAAATGGGCGACTTTGGACAATCGGTCCACTATGACCCAGATAGAGTCATTTCCCCTACTAGAAGTAGCCAGTCCAGTGATAAAGTCCATTCCAACGGAATCCCATTTCCATTCCGGAATCTGCAAGGGTTGCAACGATCCAGCGGGTCTTTGATGTCCTGCCTTGACTCGCTGACAAATATCACACTTGGCGATATAACTTCCGATTTCTCTCTTCATATTATGCCACCAAAATTGCTCTTTCAAATCCTGATACATCTTAGTTCCTCCGGGATGGATAGAATAAAGAGTATCATGAGCCTCCTTGAAAGTAACTTCTTTCAGCTCAGAATCTGCTGGTACACAAAGGCATCATTTGTACCACAGAACTCCTTCTTCGTCTTCGGTGAATCCGTACTTTCTGTCTGACGTCGATGCTTAATTCCGTCAATACTAGCATTTCCCTTCTGCGCCTCTTTAATCTGACTGATCAAAGTGGGCTGGAGTTCTATGCTAGCCAAAAATCCTTCACTTACTAATTCCATTCAAAAATCTTCCATCTCTTTGTGCAAGCTTGGTTGCTCCCTCAAGATCATGGAGTTCAAGCGGCACGGCAATCTGCTAAGGGCATCGGCTACCACATTGGCTTTACCAGGGTGATAGTGAATGTCCAGGTCGTAATCCTTGATTAGTTCAATCCACCTTCTCTGTCTCATATTCAGCTCCTTCTGAGTGAATATATACTTCAGACTCTTGTGATCCGTCTAGATCTCACAACAGTTTCCCATCAGGTAATGCCTCCATGTCTTTAAGGCTAGAACTACGGATGCGAGTTCGAGGTCATGGGTTGGGTAATTTTGCTCATGTTGTTTCAGTTTTCGAGATAGATAAGATATGACTTTGCCTTCTTGCATTAGCACACATCCGAGACCGATCTTGGATGCATCACAATACACATCGAAGGGCTTCGTGATATCCGACATGATCAAGATTGGGGCTGAAATCAATCTCCTCTTGAGTTCTTGAAAACTCGCTTCACATTTGTCGGTCCATTCAAACTTCTTGTCCTTCTTCAGCAATTGGGTCATGGGTCTGGCGATACTCGAGAATCCTTCTACGAATTTGCGGTAATATCCCGCCAATCCGAGAAATGCACGAACTTGGGTTTGAGTGGTTGGGGCTTGCCAATCTTCTACATCTTTCACTTTGGCGGTCACGGCAATTCCTCCGGCTGATACAATGTGACCGAGGAATCCTACCTCCTGTAACCAGAATTCACATTTGCTAAACTTTGCATACAGCTGATGCTCTCTAAGGGTTCCAAGAATGGTCCTTAGGTGTAGCTCATGTTCTTCTTCTGATTTGGAATAAATCAGAATGTCATCGATGAAAACAACGACAAACTTATCCAGGAAGTCCATAAAAATCTTATTCATGAGATTCATGAAATAAGCGGGGGCATTGGTTAACCCAAAAGACATGACGGTATACTCGTACAATCCATATCTGGTGGTAAAGGCAGTCTTGGGAATATATTCTGCACGGATCTTGAGTTGATGATAGCCAGTTCTAAGATCAATCTTAGAAAACACTTTGGCACCGGTCAACTGATCAAAGAAATTTTCTATCTTGGGCAAGGGGTATTTGTTCTTGATGGTGACATCATTCAATTTCCGATAATCCGTACACAAACGGTTACCTCCATCCTTCTTGTCCACAAACAAGACAGGTGATCTCCATGGTGACACACTTGGTTGAATCAATCCAATTTCCAGCATGGCATCCAGATGCTTCTTCAGTTCTGCTAGCTCAGACGGGTTCATACTATAGGGTCTCTGGGCTATGGGTCCGGTTCCGGGGATTAGTTCGATGATAAACTCGATATCCCGATCTGGGGGCATACCGGGCAAAACATCTGGAAATACATCGGGGTATTCACATACTATCCGGACTTGGTC
Organism: Avena insularis; assembly: GCA_023614405.1. Lineage (NCBI taxonomy): Eukaryota > Viridiplantae > Streptophyta > Magnoliopsida > Poales > Poaceae > Avena > Avena insularis. The sequence continues at coordinate 202,983,719 of CM042685.1, forward strand.
AATGGTAGGTTGGGATATACTCTTGTTGCATTTGAATTGGCGAGGTACGGTTTCAGATATATGCTCGACTGATATTTCAGCTGTACTGGTCATGGTTATGGCTTTCTTGGCACAGTCAATCAATCCTTTATGTTTGGACATCCAATCCATTCCTAGTACTAATTCCAAACCTTTAGTTCCGAGTACTATCAGATTAGCATAATAATCTATGCCATGGATTCGGATAGGGACGGCTTTGCAAATTTGCCCAGCCTTGGTGGTTGATCCGGGAATTTGAACAATCATAACATGCTTCAGTTTGGTTGGTTGAATTTTACTAGTGCAGGCAAATTCTTTGGTGACAAATGAGTGCGATGCACCAGAATCAAACAACACTCGTGCAAGTACTGAATTAACAGAAAACATACCCAGCACGATGTCTGGCGCTTCCTGAGCTTCTTCAGCATGCATGAGAAAAAGACGGCCATTGTGGTTGAGCGAGTTCCCTGGGGCAAATCTCCTTCCTGGCTGAACACGACGCTGTTGCTGAGCTGGGGCATTGGCATTGGGTGCTGCGGCATTCTTCTTGTTGGGGCACTTGTTGGAATAGTGGCCTTTATTTCCACAGTCATAGCAAGTCACTTGCGACTTGTCCTTTGCTGCTACAGGAACAACATTGCTTCTAGTTCTCGGGGCAGTGTTGGTGTTGGCGGTAGCATTGTTGTTGTTGAACTTGGGTGGGGCACAGTTGAAATTGCTAGAGTTGTCGGGGTTGTTGTAATTTCCTCCGGGCCTAGGGTTTCCACGGTTGGGGTAGGTCGAACGGTTCATCGGGGGTCTGTTGGTTCTTGGGGAAAATCCGGGAGATGGGTTAGGGCGATACTTTGGGGTCTGATGGGTTCCTGGCTGATGCATCATGCGACGCTTGCGGTTCTCATTGGCTTGATTGATCTTTCCTTCCATCTGGATAGCAGAGTCGATAAGGGCTTCAATATCAGCAAAGGGGATATTGACTAACACTGTCTGCATCTCATCATGCAGACCATTCAGGAATCTTTCTTTCTTCTTGGCTTCGGTGTCGATCTCATCCGGGGCATACCTAGCTAATGACAAGAAGTTGTCACGGTATTCCACTACAGTCATCCGTCCTTGCTTCAGTTCTCTGAACTCGTCTCTCATTCTCTTGATCAAACCTGGTGGCACATGGGTTCTGCTAAACTTGACCTTGAATTCCTCCCAGGTCATCACCTGGCCTCCGTTCATTGCGCGAACACTGTTCCACCATGCCCTGGCATCTCCGGCTAGATAGTGGGTGGCGAACAGAACTTTCTCGTTGGCTTCCACTCCAGTGACTTCTAGGTTATTTTCCATGGTTTGCAGCCAATCATCGGCGTCTCGGGGGCTCTTCTGACTTAGTGAAAACAGGTGGGTTGGTATTCTGGAAATTCTTGAGCTTATATCCATGGTTGTCCTGATTTCTGTGGCCTTGGTTGTTGTGGGCAAGCTGGGCTATCTGTTGCAGTGTGGCTAGGTTGGCTTGACGTTCCGCTCTTTCAGCTTCGCGGTCAGAAGTCAACATTTGCAGAATCTGCAACATCGGGTCCGGGGATGAACCACTTCCTCCGCGTGGCATCTGAAGATTGAGATAGATCATGAGAAAAGAGGGAAATTTCTAAGGTTTTGGGTCTTTGAAAAGTTTTTAAAGTTTGACTCAGATTTTTCTAGCCACTTGCTTTTCCATTCATTCATAGCACACGATAAAACACACACCACAACAAAGAGAAACAGATGGTTTTGAGAACCATTCTGAAAACTACGATACAGTGGGACCGAATACTACTCACTACGCTAGTGCTCAAGTGCTACTACTCCTCGGAATCTATGGTCTCGTCATCCTCATCATCATCGATGAAGGCGAAATCATCTTCATCAGTGAAGAAGTCCATAGCCTGATCCTCCAGAAAATCATCATCATCGCTGAGGTAGGAGTAGGGGTCTCCACGAAGATCCTCTCTGGCATTCTCCCTTTCCTCCAACTACATGTCTCTCTCGTGAATGGTCTCCTCCAAAGATGAGATACGGTGGCGAAGACGGGCAATAATGCGCTCCTTCTTGTCGAGATGACGGCAGCGAGACTTGCGATCCTTTGCTAGCATGGCGATGGTTTGGTCCTTCGTCTTGATGATGGCAGACTTGTGGTTGGAGTAGTCACGGCAGTTATCCAATTCCTGCTGACGATCGTACATCATGAAGCTGAGGTGGTCCACTTGGGTCTTCAGCTCAGGGTGGTATGGTGCTTCCAGTGGTTGTCCATTTGCAGCACGCCTTGGGTAAAACTCAAAGCGGGTACCCTTGATCTGGTTGATACTCTGCCCACACAGACGGGAAAGAGCTTCCTGCATGGCCCTGGCAAGTCCATCAAGCCAGTTGTTCTCTCTTAAGGTAAACTGAACTCCTTCCGCAGTGGGAGGTTCAATCTTTCCTCAGAGACTTGCAACAATTAGCCACTGCATATCTCCTCCTCCTTGATCATTGAGCTGAGCTCCGAAGAACTCGGGGTGCGGACGCTCCAGAAGTTTCGAAAGCTGGTCCAAATCCCTCTCAAAGATAAGGTCTCCTCCATTCCCCAACTGATAAAACTTGCTGTACTTCACGTCCGTCTATAAGAATATAGGATGAGTAAGTTAGTAGAGTGATCAAGTGTGTCAAAATTTTATGTATTTTGCAAGAATTTTTTAGGAACATGAATTTTCATGAAAGAATCAAAGGGATAAGAATGAGAATAATTTTTGTAAATATTTGTTTTCTTTGGTTTTGAAACTAAGTTTTTGATTCAAACGTCCAGTCTAACTAGGGTCTCCTATGGTCAGGATGGCTCTGATACCAACTTGTCAACACCCGGATTTTTAATCCCAGATGCCTGTTATGCCATACATCGCAATCCCAGGAATACCATTTTTGTGAGACATAACAGAATTGGATACCACAGTACATCATCCATTACAAACCATACATAAGGTCTTACACGAATAGGGATCTCATGATCCAGTTCTTAATACAACTTCAAGCAGCGGAATACGTAATAATAACGGTAGCGTAGGCGAAGCTCCATCTTCGGGGTCACAGGCAATCTTGTGATGGGAGATGATCCTAGTTGTCGTAACCTTCCTGGGGTCCATCCTCCAGGTACTCCTCTTCATAGTCTGGCCACGGGAATAGCCAGGGACAAAGCCATGAGTACTCTTTAAGTACTCGCAAACTAATATTAACAAGTGAAAGAGGTTTTTTTGATAATAGGACACTCGGCTCTAGGGTTGTTTTGCAAAAGCCAGATTTATCTCTACTAAGTTTATAAGCAACGAATGCTAGTTGAAGTTTTATAACACCTAAGTGGGAACTTGTATTTCATATCACAACCCTATTGTGGTCAAGTCAAAGTCTCACTTCATTTCACAAGTCTTTTGAAAAACATCTGACGGGGGAACAATATGGCCACTCCAACTGTCCATAACCGCGGACGTGGCTATTCAAATAGTTTGACACTCTGCAGAGACTGTACACTTTCACCAAAACATTCGATACATCTGTCAGGAACAAATCCTGAATTCACCATACTCAGTATGCGGATAATCAATCCTAACCTTTCAATTACACGCCCTAGTATAAGCACCTCTCCTGTGAGTTTGTCCTCCCAACCATGACCAACTATCATCTTGGGTACTGCACAAGTGGACAATCTTCACAAGGTAGCCTCAGCTCAGACCTTGGCCGTGAGGGAACTAATACTAGGGTATATAAGTTTCCAGTCAAGCCCTACCCAATCTTCGGGTATTGTGGTTGTACGATAAAATTGGAATGGTATCGCATCCAGACAACCATCAGTTTTATAAAGGGCTAAGGCTCATGCCTCAACATTTTCATCACCAAAATCATCAGGTGTTCGGAAACACATGTCCAAAACATTTCAATAGAATGATCCATCATTCCAAGGTTTTCATAACCACTTTTCCACCAAGTATTCCCATCTAAAGTTGATCAAGTTTTATGCGTAGCACTAGCATCTACAAGTGGGGGTAAGCACTAATGAGGGGTGGTAAACTATTGGAGTTTAACTGAGTTTAATCTCATGCCTTAGGATGACATCAAGATTATCTAGCTTAGGCCAAATTTTATGCTCTTTATGCAACCTTCAATTATCCTTCTAGTATCTACCATTTATTCTAGTAAACTCTAAGTAAGAGCTTTGATAAAGAAATAAAGTAATAAAGCTTGTAAGTAAAACTAGGATTAGTTTATCAAGTGGATATGATCGCATATGCTTAAGGCATATAGTGGTCATGGTAACAAGCAAGTATTAGCTTGCATAAGTATCAGTATAAGCTTGCATTAGTAGGGTATCTTGCAAGTGTTAGCTTGCACATTCAACTAGTAGCATTAGGCTTGCCTTGTGTAGAGCAGTGGTTGAAGTTCTCCTCGGCTTCTTCTTCGTAGAATCCTCCTTCCTCCTCGTATCCTTGGTCGGTACTAGCGTCTATGAATAAATACGATGTACACAATCACCAAACAATACTTAACTACTTGCAATCATCACACAAAAAGGGTCCTATAGATGATCTAACGTCATCTCTAACATTACAAGATTAAGGCTTGGTTTAATTGCTTTTATTTTGAGAAAGTAATTTCTACTCATTGAAAAACTACTTAGGATTTAATATTCTCCAAACCAAACATGGGATCATGTTGACACATGTCATCACCATATATTTTAGTCCATGGGAATGTGATTTAAAGTGGTGTCACAATTTAATAAGGTTTTACCCTTTTATTTTAATTAAATAAAGTGACTAGAAATGCCTATGTGGCATTCTTTTATTACTTGAACATTATTTTTGTAAGTAAACCTATATATTTTTATATATTCTGAAAGGTATGGTTAAATGTGATTTTTGAGAGTTGGAATCAACTCAAAAGCTATTATGATTTAAATTTGAAAAATGTTTGAATGCAGAAAAGCTTCTGCCTTGTTATTTTTACCATGGATGCTCTACAGATCCAAATGACTTGAATCCAATGGGCTTGGATTCAGCATTTCTAGACCTTTCTAACAAAATTAGTTTCATTCAATTTAGTGCACTGAATCGACCTGGGTTGATTTTTGAAACTGGGTACAGAAGTGTGTTTGAAATAAAATGGAAAAGGTTAAATTCAAATTGTTGGGCTGCACGGGAAGCGATACTGGGCCGGCCTGCTAAGCACAACGCTTACGCGGGCTGGTTAAGTGGCTGTCCCCATGCGTAAGTGAGACGAGGGGGTGTGAAGCGGTATGGGGCGATGTGGGGCGTTTGATCTGGTTCTAATCCAACGGCTGAGAGTCATCGTCGACGTTGGGCAACGCCGACGAGACAGAAACGTAGCGCGGCCAGTGAGGGTCGTTGGGGGCTCACCGGGGTTCAGGCGAGGGTCGGCGAGGCGGGCGAACGACGAAGTCGACGATGGCGAACCTCCTGGTACCGATAGCTTCTCCTGGGGCGGCTCTAATCGCTGGTCCCTTCTTCTCCAGTAGCGTCGGGCTCCGGTGAAATTCCGGCGATGCGCTGCTCGCCTTGCTCCGAGAACGGGGTGGCACGATCAGTGAGGAGAGGGGAGTGATATGGTATGCTCAATTCGGCTGGGGGTGGCCTCTATTTATAGTGGAGCGAGGGGACCGACGGGGCGCAAGGTGAGCTCGTCGTGGTCGACGGTACAGACGGCTATCGGCGTGGGCGACGGTAGGGGGCGGTGAGGTGCTCCCTGGCGATGTTCAACAACACGGTGGCGAGACGTGGGGCAGTGTGGTTTGGTCGGAACGCGACGGTGCTCTGCGCGTGCCCGACGGAAGATTTAATGGCGCACAGGACGCGTGGTCCGCGCGGTGGCGAACGAGCGTGTCTGTGGGGTTACTGGGACGGTGGTGATTACGTATGCATCGGCGGCAGGGCGACGCGTCGGTTGGCGTGGCGCCGCAGGCGTGCTCTCGGCATGGTTGCTGGCGAGGTTGGCATGGTTCGTGTGTGTGGTCTAGTGGCTGGCAACGTTCGAGCGTTGGACAGGTAGTGGCGGTGGATGGTGGGCTGCCTCCCAGACATGCTGGCTAGGCTTGTTTCTCCTCCTAGCTTGCTGTCGACATGGGGGTGACAAGTGTGCACTCAGCCTGCTCACCATTGATGGCATTGCCGATCTTACAGTGATGCTAAGGGTGTGCAATTGAGCTAGATGATCTACTAAAGCCTAGTTGCAACCAGAGAGGGAACAAGTTAGGCTTCAATCACTGCTCACAATAGTGTTTGGATTTTAGAAGATTTGAACCTGCAATGTGTTTGATGAAATGGCCGCAAAAATTCAAGTTTTGAATTTTGAAAAGATTTTTGGTGAGTGTTCTAGGTTGGTGCTGGTGAGTCTGTAGATGCTTGGGTTTTGAAAGTTGAGCTTGTTTGAGTGGTTTTCGAAAAAGTGGGATCTTCTCATATGATAAAGATTCAATTTTGAATTGTCATTTAAACTATGCATTTAAATGTTTTTGGATGATCACAAAGTGGGCCTTGATACTTTGTTATGAGTACAATCAAGGGGTGCAAAGATCCAGAAAAGTTTCTGTTAGGTTCTGAAAGTTTGAGACAACCAAAGTAGGCATGAGAGTTAAATTGGTCAAAATAACCATTCACTCATTTAGCTTTGTTTTGATTTATTTGTCTTTGAGAAAAGTTTGGGAATTGTTTAGATGATGTTTATTTCACCTAAGCAACATTTTACAAGCAAAGAAACACACAAACAAGGTGGTTCAAAAGAATTCAAAATTGCAATGCATACATACATGCATGCTTTCATATTTTTATTTAGAAAAGTTTTTGTTAACCCTAAATTTGATGATTAGAGTTTGATGATTCAAGTTTAGTATTTTTGGGATGTTACACAAACTCCATGGACTTACAAGTTCCCTATTTATTTCACACCGTTGACATCCATGGACAAAAGAACATGATATCAACCAAGTACAAAGTACAAGTGCAATGTTGAAAACGTTCCCCGTGACAACACGGTTCTGCTAATTCCAACTTATAAGTGCAATCATATACAACAAAATGGCCTCAATGGTTCAACTTTATTAGGGGCAAATAATAAAGTGTGCCATCAAGTTCGTGAGGGGTTTAATCACTAAGTTTTCACATAACAAAATAGTTTTTTAATTGGAAGATAGATGAAAACAAGAATATATTTGGAATGGTGTAACACACCATGCATAGGAGTTTATAGTGGACACTTTGGAATAACTTGGTTTCTTGGGAGTTGGAAGCATGAGTAGAACTTACTCATACAAGTGGAGGCTAGCAAAAGACTGGGAGCAACCAACTAAGAGAGCAATAATGGCCATAATTATGCAATGCAACAAAGCAAACTAATCAAAGCAAAGAGTGGTACCACAAGTCAATGACTAAATTATCATAGAGGCTATGGTGACTTGTTCATAGTCATAACATGGTGTGAGCAAGTCAACCCAAACAAAGCATCAAAGGAGAATACCACAATACTATGCTTTTGCATGCTAAAACAACGCATAATTTCTTCAAGGCACACTAAGCAATCCCAATTGTTTGGAACAAGACATGCTACAGCAATAATCACTAAGCATAAGGTCAAAACAACACCTAGCATGTCATGATAAAGTCAAACCATAGTCAAAGCAAGCTCACTTTTGTACCACTTAAGCATGAAGCTTCCTACTCTTTTCCAACACCAAGCAACTTATTTGAAACAACTCATAAAGATAATAACTAATAAAGATCAGTGAGATTATCTCACAAATCCACAAATAAGAACTAAAAAGTTTTAAGCTGAAAGCACAAGAAAACTAAGGCTGAACGTAGTGCTAGCAAAAGTGAACACTCACAAAACAACAAGAGTGAAAACTAGAGTGTTCTAGGCAATCGAAACAGAGTGTGTCTCTCTCCAAAAGAAGTGTGGTGTAACCAACCAACTTACTCAAGCAAACTAAGCAAACAAAAACCAAAAACAAAAACTAAGACACTCCAAAAACAACACAACAATGCATGAAACAATAAAAACGAAGTGTCTAGACAGACCTGAGCTTTTTATTGATGAAGAAGGGGATGCCTTGGGCATCCCCAAGCTTTGACGGTTGTACCTCTTGGATATTTCTTGGGGTGACACGGGGTGTCATACCCAATATTGAGATTTTGTCCATTCTTCATCTCATTACATCATTCTTTCTCTACACCTGCAAATTTTCCTTCATATAAAACTTCACACAATCTTCATTAGCAACATTAGTGTATTCAAAAGATAATAGACCCCTGGCAAAGCTTCGAAACAGTAAGGCTTTTCACTAAAAACACAAGCTACTGTAGTAACTCCTTCAAAAAGCTCAATTCACCTAAAGAGAACTAAAAAAGGAATCAATAAGAAGCAAATGCAAATAATGGCAGAAATCTGTCAAAACAGGCCAGTAGGTAGAAACCGATTTTTTCGAACATCTTATGTTGCTCAAATCAAAAAGTGTTGAACTAACAAAAGTTATCTAACATACTGGGGGATTTATTCGTAAATTTTCAGCTCAATCTGACTTACATAGACTCCTCACGAATTTTTATGGTGGAGAACATAAATCTGTTTCAGGACAGCAACTCCCCAAATCTTACTTCCCTCTCATTAGAGGTCATTCTTGGCACAAAAAGCAAACAAAAAGGATAAGGAGAGGTCATTACTGAAGTAATAACTTCCAATACTCAAGGAAACTCTTGGTTTATCTCCCAACAAGTATTTTTCTTTAACGCCTTTAAGTTAGGCACAAGAAGCAAGATGCTCACAGAAGAATTATGAATTGAAGTCAAAGAGAGCATCAAGGAGTAAATTCAAAACACATTTGAGTCTAACCCTCTTCCTATGCATAGGAATCTTGTACACAAATAAATTCACAAATAACAAAGTGACAAGCATAGGAAGATAAAACAAGAGTAGCTTCAAAACTTTCAGCACATAGAGAAGTGTTTCAGTACCATGAAAACTTCTACAACCATACTTTCCTCTCTCATAATAATTTTCAGTAGCATCATGAATAAAATCAACAATCTAACTATCACATAAAACATTCTTATCATGAGCCACATGCATAAAATGATCATTACTCTCCACATAAGAAAATGCATTCTTATTAGTTGTAGTGGGAGCAAACTCAACAAAATAGGTATCATTACTATTCTAATCACCATAATCATCAAATATAGGAGGCATATTGTAATCACAATTAACTTTCTCCTCAATAGTAGGTGGACTGAAAATATCATATTCATCATTGTAATCATCATATATTGGAGATTCGGTATCATTATAAGCAATAGAATAGCTATCTTCCAAAGCTGGGGAACTAAAAAGATCATTTTCATAAAAACTAGCTTCCCCAAGCTTAGAATTTTCCATAGCATTAGCAACAATGGTGTCCAAAGAATTCATACTAATAACATTGCTATTAGCATGCAAATAAAGTTCCATAGGTTTTTTAAATTTTCTCTTCAAACACTTCATGTCCTAACTCAAGATAAATGCTATAGAGCTCTCTAATTTTTTTCCATTAAGCCTAACTAGTGAAAACAAGAAACAAAAAGACAAAATTGCAGAATCTAAAGGAAATAACTTCGAGCAATCACACACCAAGAGGATGTGAGTACCTCCTTACCTCCCCGGCAATGGCACCAGAAAAGAGCTTGATGTCTACACACTTCTATTCTTGTAGACAGTTGTTGGGCCTCCAAGTACAGAGGTTTGTAGAATAGCAGCAAGTTTCCCTTAAGTGGATCACCCAAGGTTTATCGAACTCAGGGAGGAAGTGGTCAAAGGTATTCCCTCTCAAGCAACCTTGCAATCAAGATACAAGAAGTCTCTTGTGTCCCCAACACACCCAATACACTTGTCAGGTGTATAGGTGCACTAGTTCGGCGAAAAGATAGTGAAATACAAGTGGTAATGGTGCCACAAAATAGCTTGACGGTGAGGTAAATACTAAAGCAAGCAAACATGCAACAGATCTAGTAGAAAACAGTGTTTCAATGTTTAGAAACAAGGCCTAGGGATCATACTTTCACTAGTGAACACTCTCTCATATAAATATCCTCTCTTCATGATACTACTCTTAACTACTCTCCGATTGGACACTCTAATCCACGGTAGGGCCTTCCCCAATCTAGATAACCCCACACTGTCACCTTGAGCGCTAGATGGTTCTAACAAACACCACAATTTCATAAAGACATCCAACTCCAAATATAACTCATAACAAATATTCAATCTAGCCAAAGTGCCACACACCGTATGCATGCTGTCACTTTCACACACGCGGGAAAAACATAGATCTATTAAAGCACAAAGAGTATTTATGTAGACTCAAACCTAAGTGCCACCATGGTGTGCACGCTGTCACTTTCACATACATGGGGAGAGCAGAGATCTATTGAAGCACTTGAGTAGCAAGGTAGATCTACTTGATTACAAAGCTCATGACCACAAGATCATGCATAGAGAGAGATAGATGAACACATAGCTACCGGTAGAGCCCTTAGCCTCGAGGAAGAACTACTCCCTCCTCATCATGGGAATCAGCAACGGTGATGAAGATGGTGATGGATATCGATGGAGATGGCTCCGAGGGCACTTCCCCATCCCGGCAGGGTGCCGGAACAGAGACTTTCTGTCCCCCGAATCTCCCCTTCGGTGGTGGCGGTGCTATAGAGGTTTCGTGGCTTTCTGATGGTGGATCTAGGGTTTTTGGGTCGAAGGCTTCATATAGGCGCAGGAATCAAGGTCGGTGGGGGTCCACACCCCCTCCAGGCGCCCCCAGGGCTTGCCCGCGCCTAGGGGGGTTTGGCCACCCTGTGGCCCCCCTCCGACTCTGCTTCGTGGTTCCATGTTCCCCTCGGTGAAAAACTGACTTTGGCTTTTGTCCCGTCCAATTCTGAGAATATTGATTTTCCGCCTTCCTGGAACCAAAAACAGAAGAAAACATGCAACTGGCACTGTGGCAACTTGTTAATAGGTTAGTTCCAGAAAAGATATAAAAACACCTCAAAGTATAGACAAAGCAAAGTAGATACAAAACAAGCATGGAGCATCAAAAATTATAGATACGTTTCTGACGTATCAACTACACCATTACTATGGAGTGGATTAGGTGAAAGGAATTTATTCGGACCAGAACTGATCAAGGAAGCTGAAGAGAAAGTCAGAATGGTAAAGGACAGATTGAAGATAGCCCAGTCTCAACAGAAGAGCTATGCAGACCCAAAGCATAGGGAAGTCACCTATGATGTAGGTGATAGAGCCTATCTTAGAGTCTCACCACTTCGTGGGGTGAAGAGATTTGGAGTCAAATGAAAATTGGCACCAAGATATGTTGGACCATTCAAGTTTTTGATCCACAAAGGAGAAGTAGCTTATGAGATAGAATTGCCAGAGTCACTGTCTACTGTTCACAATGTGTTTCATGCGAGTCAGTTGCAGAAGTGTCATCCGGAAATGGAAAAAACTTCATTGAAGGACACTATACCTTTGGAAGAGGTTCAGTTGGAGAGTGGTATTACTTATGAGGAGAAACCTATCAAGATTCTTGAGACTGCAAAAAGAGTTTCCTATACTAAGACTATCAAATTATGCAAAGTACAGTGGAACCATCATACCGAAGAAGAAGCAACTTGGGAAAGAGAAGATGACCTTCAGAAAGATCACCCTCACCTATTTGCTACCCAATCCGAATCTCGAGGGCAAAATTCATCTTAAGGGGGTTAGATTTGTAACATCCCAAATTTCACCAAATGCAAAGTCATGTCATTTCATGCATAGCATATTGATCTTGCATAATTTTTTTGAACCAAAACCCTAAATGAAACCATATTTAAACCCCTCTTTATATACTATATATGGGGCATTGTTTTATTTTTATTTTCAAAGACCAAAGTGTTTTTGAGTAATTATATGTGTTTGACACACTTTTGAATGCTAGGATCATCATACAAAAGTTTGGAGAAGGTTTGAATTCAAACCGTTTTGAATTGGGGTTTCAAAACCATTTCTGAAAATCAAATTAGAAAAGAAAAAGGAGAAAGAAAAAATAAAACAGGCGCTGCCTATCTAGCCCAGCAACCCTTTCACCCAGCAGCCCACCCGGGATTTTCCCCTCCCCCTCTCTCTTTCTCACCCGCGCGAGCCACACCCCTTTCGCTAACAGGCAGGCCCCACGCCACGTCGTCGCCATCGTCTTCAATCCCACGCCGCTGACTGCGCCGTCGCCGGCCGTTTCTTCCCCGAAACAATTCGAATCAATCCCATTGATTCCAGCAGTAATCCTCGCCCCCGATGCCCGCTACTTAATCCCCTCCCTCTCCCACATCTTCCCCTCAAACCACAACGCTCGAGCGCCCCAGGCTGCCAGTTCTTGAGCTCACACCACCGCAGTACCGCACGTCTCCGGTGACCAATCCCGGTGAGCTCCGTCCACCCCTCTCCCTCTGGTTGATGCTATCTTGCTCGACATCCTCTCATGCTCCTTCTGATGCTTGCTGTTTGCTCTCTTATGCCCTAGAATGTCGCCCTCGACAAGCTCTGCAAGCACCCCACGCCGACCGCGACTCCGACGAGCCATTCCGCTGAGGCATGTGTCCTCCTTGATCTTTAGTTCACGCGAGTGAGTTCGCCGCTGTCTTGTGCATCTGATTATGCATGCCGTTTTTTCCCTTGCGCACCAGGTTGTCGCCCCCATCTCCGTTCGTGAATGCCTGACGCCAGAACAACTCTGACGAGCTCCCGCGCCCGCGACAGTACGTCCCCGCCCAAGCCAGTTGCACGTTGAGCTTCACCGCGACTCTGCGCTTAGGTAACCACCCTCACCTCCCCATTTTACCCCTAGCACTGCCAGTGCATCGCCGACAGAGCCGTCGCCACCGCCAGTGCCATCAGCGCCGCCCCACTATGGTCGCATCGTCCAGATTCGTTGGATCTAGATCCAACACCGCAGATAGATCACTTAAGTGAAGCGGTACAGTCCAATCTGGACCGCATGATCTAACTTAGATCTACGGCCCACGTGCGTGATCCACGCGAAGCTGTACGAGCCAATAGGAACACGCCTCGTGTCACTGGTTCTGTTTTAAAATCTGATTTTGAAACTATTAGATAAATGAAATTGTAAAATTCATAACTTTTGATATGTTTGTCCAAAAATTGCAAATAATATATCAATGGATTCAGAAAATAAATCCCTACACATCTATGTCCTTGATTTAGCCATTTGCTTCTGAAAAGTTAGGTTTATTTGCAGAAGCATTTGTAGGCCTATTTTGCATATAAAAATTATTTGGAAAATTGTTTTAAAGTAAATTTGAGTTTGTTTAGACTCTAGAAAGTTTACTTTGTGTTTAGTACTATTTAGTTTGACTTGTTTAGTGTATAAAATCATTCCATTGCATTTGCATGCATTCATATGTATTTTTGTTTGATTATTGAAATGTGAATTTGGTGTTATGATTTTATGTGTAGATTTTGGTGATTGTGAGGGCTGTTGCTACTCTCCTAGCTACCAAGGCAAGTGATGTTTCATATTTTAGTCCTATTATTTTATCTATGCATTAGTGATATTTTGAGTAGGAGTTCCATTGGAAAATTTCTAAGTATATACTATGCTATGCCTTGGGAAATCCTAGTAGATGTTGTTTTAGTAGATTTTCCTTAAGATAGGAAATTGCTATACTGGTATGCTTAGCCTAGCTAGTATAACACAAGGGTGGATTATTCATGCTATGAAATATTTCTAAGTCTATGACTTGTATTTTTGATTAATAAAACAACTATGTGAATGGGTGGAATGGTATGGTTGGTTTATGTTGAGTGGTTACACAAGGCCCATGTCTATGGTTTACCTTGTGTATCACACTTGTGGATTGCCACCCAGGAAGAAAGGGATTTGATATATTTAGTGTTGAGAAGCTTCTAGTGCAACTACATGGCATATGGGCTCTGCCTTGACCAACTAGGTAGCAAGAACTTAGCCAGATGGACAGTTGGTGGTAGGGTTGATAGGATGGAACACGCCCATGGTGGTCTAAGGGAATGATTCTAAAAAGTCTCACCCCGATGCATGTCGAGTCTTGTGGGGAAAGTGCACCACCTCTCGAGAGGGTAAAACCTAAGTACTTAGCCATGTCCCCGGCAACAGACAATTTGAGCATCAAAGACATTGAAGTGATCATGAATCTCCTCATCCCAATTTCTCTAAGTTAAAACTTGAGGTTGAACATGGGTAAAGGTTCACCAATGTCTATTGATGGTTCCTTGGGTGTTTTTGTCAAACAAAAACTTAGTGTTTCCAACTAATAAGAAAAACCTTATTTTGAGCAAAGCCAGCCTGAACTACACTTAGCCAAAATCATATAGCTATTAGATGCTACTCTACTATGGTATCACTTGCTAATACAATTTCAAATGTATTGACCCTCTATGGCGGTAACTTATGATGTTGCAGGTTACTCTGATGGAGACTAGGGTTATGAGTCTACACTCAACATGTTTGCCTGTGGCACATGAAGATGAAGACTTTTATTTATCTACTTATGTATGAACTCTATGTATTAGCCTTGGGCTAATGAGTTATAAAGACTATGTTATATCTGGAATGACGATGTAATAATGACATTTGTATCTGTGTACTTCATTTAAACTGTGGATGCTAGCAATTTGATCCAGGGACTAGCATTGCAATCACAGGGGCATTTACCTTAAATGGTGGGGTCTTACAACCTTATTATGACTTCAGGATGTAGCCGCCGCCTCACCATCCCGAAGAAGACACTAAAAAACTGGCTAAACTAAGATCAGAAAACCTCCTGTCGGCGAGAGGCCATGGTCCGCCACACCTCCAAGGCCCTAGGGCCACCGGAGGCGAAGCAGACCGACGAGATCGCCGGCGAGGGGACAGAACCCTAGATGGGTTTTAGCCAGCTCTTTTCCTGGCGGCGGCTATGTACCGGTTTCATGGACTTTGCCCCGAGAACCCCGAGAGTCGAATAGGCAGAATTTTGAGAACGAAAACAATTGGGCAGTGCTATGCGTTCCTTTTCCATTGCCGGTTTCTTGGCTGTCCGATCGAATCAAATCAACGATCCAGATTTTTTCTCTGATTTTCATCTCGGTTTTGCTATATCCCGCTTTTGCTACAGACTAGACCATAAAAGCGCGCTTTGCCACGCCCTTCCATTTAATAACAAATTAAGAAAATAATAGTAGATATACATGAATATTTGAGAAATATATGTATTATTTGGAACAATCATAGGTTAATTCAATCTTTAGCCACATCTTCACAAATGCATGCATCTAATATAAGACAACAAAGTGCAGGTACGGCAGTAGGTCATAGTACACTTATACGTTAAGCCACATAAAGGTGTTGTTAACTAATATGCGATTGTATTGTTTCGCAACCCCTGCCGGCTGGCCGGTCTCGAGGCTGCTCCACAACCGAGGTAAAAGACTAGAGTAGAAGGCACACAAGAATCACACAAGAAATTGACACATGGAATAAGGGGAGCTCTTTATTGATCTCTCTGAAAGTGAACGTACAATGATTGCTCCTCTATTTATAGACTAAAGAGGGATAGGAACCCACATGGGCTAACCCTATTCTGGTAGAGGCCACACCGAATGGGCCCCTATCGGTCCAGTTTCCCAACACTCTCCCTGGTTATCTTATTCGTATAACCATGTCTCAAAACTCCAAAAAACCCAGTGGAAAAAATATGGAGAAAAGTACATGGTATAGCTCTTGCTATATTGCACGAATTGCCGCATTAAAAACCTCATGTGAAAAACTTCATAAAAACTCACTAAGGAAAAAAGAGTACAATTCACTTAACTATAAAGTTAAGTACTCAATCATCTGGATCGAGATTTGAACAATGAGTTTGTGAAGATTCTTCCCCTAAACCTTGCATCCCCATTAGTCTCATCATGCCAATTCCACGAACGCATCTCTCGAAAGAAGACGCTGGCAATGATTTAGTGAACAGATCAGAGAAATTATCACATGACTTAGTGTGCAAGACTTTTACTTCGTTCAAATTTTGCAATTCATGTGCAAGAATAACTTAGGGTTTATATGCTTTGTGAGATTTATCTTCACGTAAATCATGTGGACTTGTGCAACACAAGCAACATTATATTCATAGATAATCGTTGTGGTTTGTATGGTGTTTAACCCACATGACATCTGGATGTGGCTGACTACTCATCAAAGCCATACATATTATCGTGATGCTTCATATAATGCTATGATTTCCGAGTAGTTCGTCGAAGTTGACACAAGAGTTTGCTTAGACGATTTGCAGGAAATCGTTGTTCCACCACAAAGGAAAACATATCCAGTCTGCGACTTGGATGTGTGCGGGTTCGAAAGGTACCCAGCATCTGTATAGCCTACAACAGATAGGTCTTGGTTCTTTTGGTAAAACAAGCCAAGGTCTTTGGTCCCTTGTAGGTATAGAAAGATGTCCTTAACGCCTTTCCAATGTCTCTTGGTAGGCTCAGAAACTATACCTAGCAAGCAGATTGATGGCAAATGCAATATACGGCCGTGTACAATTTGCGAGGTACATAAGTGCGCCAACTGCAAGTCCTAGAATTTCCTCTCCCTCTTCTTTAGGTCTGAACGGGTCCTTGTCTTGTTGCAAAGATCTTCCGATCATCGGGGTCTTATAAGGATATGTTTTATCAAACCCAAATTGTTCCAACACCTTCTGGTTGTAGGCCGACTGGTGAACTAGAACCCCAGCAGGGGAATATTCAAGTTGTAGACCCATGCAGAACTTAGTTTTTCCTAAGTCTTTCATCTCGAATTCCGACATCAGGTAGGAACTCGCTTCCTCAATATCGTTAGGTGTACCGCTTATATTCAAATCGTCCACGTACACCGAGATAATTCAAAAACCATCCTGAGATCTCCGTATAAAAACACATAGGCAATCTTCATTGCTCACGTAGCCCTTCTAATGAAGAAAATCACTTAAACAATTATACCACATTCTACCTGACTGTTTTAGTCCATACAATGACTTCTTAAGCTGAATACTGTATAAGCTCTTGTTTGCTCTATCCTGGTTCAGGATAGGGATACCTTCTTGTACTTTCATGTATATGTTCGAATCCAAGTTACCATATAGGTAACCGGTGATAACATCCATTAGTTTCATCTTTAAGTCCATGTTTACTGCCATTGAGATCAAATATCTAAACATAATTTCATCCATGACCAGGGAGTAAGTTTCCTCAAAGTCGACACCTGGTCGCTGAGTGAAACCTTGCGCAACGGGCCTTGCTTTATACCTTATTACTTCATTATTCTTGTTTTTCTTTTGAACAAAACCCCACTTATGGCGAACATGGCGAATGTGGGGAGGAGTTAGATAAACAGGTCGAAATACCTCTCTTTTGTTTAACGATAATAATTCAGCAGTGATTTCCTTCTAGCAATCTTTCCAATCCGACCTTTTCTTACAATCAGCAAGCGTGTTAGGCTCAGGGTCAAGATCTATGAGTGAGGCAATTTTCTTGGTAAAATTAACGTCGACATTTCCCATGGCTCGGTTGTATGACTCACCCGAATTAACATAGTTAATGGCCATTTCGTCATGGAGTGCATCAGGCACATCCTCTTTCTCTACCGGATTTCCCAATCCGGGGGCTAGGTCCTTTATCTTTATCGCTCCGATGTGTGTGCACAAAACTTTGCTGGGTAATTCCGATATAGGAAAATTCAAGTCTGGAATTTCATGCACTAAAATATCCGTACTTGTGCTAGGTCTTAACTGGCTCCCCTCAACAGGGGGCAGACTGTAATAAATCTCTCTTATCCTTTTTCTTCAGGCGTGCCCGAGTACTTGGGATTTGAAAAACCGGATTCCGCGTTGTCTTAGGCCTTAGAATGGAAGAGGGTATACCATCATTTTTCTGCGGTATTTCAACCCTTTCCGGTGCATTGCGTGCAGGCACATGAGACTTTGTCATAGTCTTTAAATCACTAAAATGATCAGGCAGTTGATTCGCTAGGGAGTGCAAATCTAGTATCTTTTGGACTTCTCGATTAGACTCAATAGTGCGGGGGTCATGAGCGTGGATCCCCGTGGCTTTCCACGTGATTTCACGACTTTTGTCATCCAGGGGTTGATTACCTTTCCCCAAAGTCGGAAAAAGATCCTTGTCAAAGATGCAGTCAGCACAACGGGTTGTGTGACAAGCACCTGCCAAGGGGTCTAAGAACCTGATTATGGACACAGTCTCATAACCAACGTATATTCCCGACTTATGGAGCGGTCCCATTGCTGATTGCTGGGGTGCTGGTATAGGTACATATACCTAACAATCAAATCTACATAGGTGGGAAATTTTTAGTGCCAACCCTTGTGCAAGTTGGATAAGAGAGTGGATGTTGTAGGCTGATGGTCGAAAGTTGATGAGATTGGCAGCGTGTAACACTGCATGACCCCAACATGTAGTTGGTAAATTACAACCCTGAAGGAGTTGTCGGGCAATGAATTTAATTCTTTTAATCAATGCCTCTGCAAGTCCATTTTGAGTGTGGACGTGCGGTACAGAGTGCTCAAGTTTGATTCATGTTGCCATGCAATAATCATCGAATGCCTTTGAAGTAAATTCCTCGGCATTGTCCAATCGAATATTCTTTAAATGATAATTATGGAATTTATTCCATATTTGTATGATCTGGGAGATCAAATTTGCAAAAGCATGGTTTCTTGTTGACAGCAGGCAAACATTGGACCATTTAGAGGAAGCATCAATGAGCACCATGAAGTACCAAAACGGCCCCAAGAGGGGCTGAATTGGACCACATATGTCCCCTTGTATACGTTCTAAGAACGCGGGGATTTCATCCTTCACCTTTAGGGGGATGGTCTAATGATCAATTTCCCCATTGCGCATGCGGAGCACATGAAATCATCGGGATTCAGGAAATTTTTCACATTAACATTATGACCATTCGAGTTGTTAATTATATTTCCCATCATCCTAAGACCGGGGTGGCCTAACCTATCAAGCCAAAGGCAGAATAGTTCAGAGCTTCTAAAGACAGTCTCAAGGATAGTGTAAATAGGTGGTGCTACTATCTTAGTGTAGTATAACCCAAAGCTAATGAAGGGAGTCTTTCGACAACATGTTTACCATTTTTGTCGCGCTTGGTAATGAGTAGGAACTCTTTTCCAATCTCATCATCATCGGTATCTACATGGAAACCATTTGCGCGGATGTCTCTTAAACTCAAGGGAGTACGAGTCGACTCCGGGTACAACAATGCCTCTTCAATGATCAAAGTTGTTCCATTCGAGAGTATGATAGTTGCTCTTCTGGAGCCAACTACATTCGGACCTAACACGTCCAAAACGTATCTACTTTTCCGAATACTTTTGCTATTGTTTCTCCTCTAATTTGTGTGATTTGGATAGAACTAACACGGACTAACGCTGTTTTTAGCAGAATTGCTCTGGTGTCTCTTTTTTTTGTAGAAAATCAACTTTCAGGAAAAATCCCAGAAAATATGTCAAAAATCCTATTTTTCCAGAAGACTTATGGAGCCAGAAACGGAGACTGAGAAAAGGCCCGAGGGGATCATTGTAACAAGAAAATAAATGATTTATGATTTTATCATAAAGGGATTTATTTGAGTTGCAAGTGTAACAAGAAAATTAATGATTTATGATTTTATCATAAAGGAATTTATTTGAGTTGTAATTTTAGCAAAACACCTAGATTTACATCTCCTGAAACACCATAGGAATATGGAGTGTTTGAGATTTGAAATGAAACCTTGTTTGACATGGTTGGATCAAAGGTGTTATTTATAAAATTGCCATTATGTTTTAAAAGATTAAAGCTTTAGAGACTACTGCTTTTACACTGAAAAGAGCTCCATCTTGATCCGTTGAAATGACACCATATAAGTTATGGTTTGGGGTAAACCCCAAGTTGTCCTTTCTTAAATTTTGGTATGCTAAGCTTAAGTAAGATGTTTACAACCAAAGTCGGATGAGCATGTCTTTGTGGGTTATTTCGAATAACCATTGGGTATTCCTCCATAACATCAAGGAAAAAAAGGTTTGTCGCTTGAAATGTGAAGTTTCTTGAAAAATAATTTTTTTCACAAAAAGTTAAGTGGGAGGACAACAGAACTTTGATAAGGTTAACGAACCTTAGCTATATGTGTTGAGTTGCACAGCGCCGGAAAACGTTCCGAGGCAGCCACAATGCTCACGGCTCATGAGCCTGAAAGGTTGCGGTCACGGAGGTCTAAGTTCCTATTGAACCAAGTAGGTCGGATAAACAATCAAATGCTAGGATTTGAGAGTAAATCATTGTTGTTTGACAATGATGAACCGACTACTTGCAAAGAAGCGATGATGGGCCCTGACTTTGTCAATTTGCTTGAAGCGATAAAATCCGTGATAGTTCCATACACGAGAAATCAAGTTTTTTGAACTTCGAAGACCCTCCGGAAAGGGGTAAAAACCTATCGGTCGTATTTGGATCTATAAAGCAACAAACATGGATGTTTCACATCTATGAAATAGTCGACATGTCGGTAAATATTTTACGACAATGTTCAAGGAGTTGACTATGACAAGATTTGATCTTTCATAGTGATATTTAGTCTGGACGGATTAAAATAGCAACCACTACATATAATTTGGTATATGGTAGATGAATAAACAAAACAAAGTTCTTCTAATAGAATTTTCACCTAGGACGTGTGTATGACACGATCCAAAGGTTTTGTTAATTCAAAGGATGCTAAAAAGGGCATGCAAACTTCAATGGTTGAAGTAAGCATCACAGAGTTGGAATCTTCACCGTGATGAAACTGTTAAAGGAGTTTTCATCGGGAGAAGATGAAGATGCTTGCATTTGCAAGAAATTAAGTGGAAGCGCTGAGACATATTTCTAATACATTATGTGGAGGACATCTTGTTGATTGGAAATGATGTATCCTTTATTGACAAAGGGTAAGAATTTCATTTCGATGAAAGACTTAGGCAAAACCCGAATATTTAGCATGAATTTCTACATGGATAGACTGTGATGCTAATATGGTTGTGCCAAACATACATATATGAGATATTGAAGGAGTTCAATATAGAAATGATGAGAAACGGTTCTTATCGCATGGAAAAGAATTGAATCAAGATTCAAGTGTATCGACACTTGATAAGAGAAACAAGATTCAAGTGCTTTGAAACTTGATGAGTGAAATCACAAGAATGTTTTGATCAATCATACCATGATATGTACACATCCAGATATGTCCTATGTTCTAAGTGTTATGAGCATATACCAGAATGAATGATCATTGGACAATGGGAAGGAAATTCTTATGATCTTTTGGAAGAACTAAGAATATATTTGTGTAGAGGTGACAAACAATTACAAATAGTTCATTGTAAAGCGTTACATTAATACTAGTTTTGTCACAAGATACAAATTAAGTTTATCTCAATTTAAACTATGGGTGGCACAATGAAATGGAAAGAAAGTTTCCATGATGGATTTGGATGAATTCCAAAGTTAAGACATTATGACGAATACTACAACAAAAGGCTAAGTATATGACTACTACAGTCGCAACAAAGGAGGGCATTTGTGTCAAGTAGTTTTGTTATCAAACTATGGTGTGGTTCGCAACGGGCTAACACTAAATATATATTGTACGACAATAGTATCGATGTGATTTAACCCCAAGGAACTAAAGGTCTCACCAAAAGACCAAATTTATACAATGCCATCTCATTGGATAATGAGTGATGCGTGAAGACACAAAGACATGCAAATGCACACAGACCTGAAGCGTCAGATCTGTAGATTAGGTTAACCACTTGCAATTGCATATATGGAACACCAGAAAGCCATAGGTGTTCAATATGCAAAGTTTTCAAACTAGATTATTGTCTCTAGTGCAAGTGGGAGACTGAAGGTAATATGCCCAAGAGGCAATAATAAAGTGGTTATTACCATATTCCTTATTTATGATAAATGTTTATTTTGCATGCTATAATTGTATTAATACGGAAACGTTAATACATGTGTGTTTAATAAACAAAAGGAAAGTTCCTAGTTATGCCTCTCTTATAAACTAGATCGTTGATTAACAAGATGATCAAAGGTTTCCTGATCATGGACATTGGATGTTGTGAATAACAAGGTCACAACATTGTTGGAATGATGTGATGAACATTCATCCAAAGTATATCATTACAATCAAGTCCATTGTGTTTATATTGCTATAACATCATACAAAGTATTCTTAGTCCTTAGACCATGAGATCATGTCAATCACTAACACTAGAAGAGTATCTTGATAACATCAAACGTCACACCATAATAGGGTGACTATAAAGATGGGTTCAGTGCTACGAAGGTGTTATGTTGAGGCTCATGGATCAAGAGTGGAATTTTTCCATCCCGATGATGGAGAGATATACTCTGGGCCCTCTCGGTGATATCACATTAGTTAGGTTGCAAGCAAGTGATTTGATCACTAGAATGTTATATCACGGGAATGAGAAAAGAGTACATGTCAGTAACGAGATTAAACTAGGTATGGAGATAACGATAATTGAATATCGGATATGTAATATATCGCGAGACAAAGGGATTGAGTTAAATGCGTATAAGGTTCACACGATCACAGAAGTCATCGTTGAATGTGTGGGAGTCAGTATGAATCTCCAGGTCCCGCTGCTGATTATTGTTCGGAGAGGGTTCTCGATCATGTCTACATTATTCGCGAACTATAGGGTGACACACTTAAGGGATACTGACACCATTCAGAGCAAATGATATTCGAGATAAAGAAAAAGAAAGCGCAGGAATTTATTTCACTAGATATCGAAACTATTTCGGGTGAAATTGCTGAAAGTGTTTCTACATGTGAAATGAAATACTATCAAGGGGTTATATGTGAATGTTTTTCCATTAAATTAATTGACAAAATTCTGAATAAATAAAAGGATTTTTATTTAAAGAGAGATTGCATTAAATTTGGTGGAAATTTAATGGGATTTTTAGTGGGATTTTGAGTGGAGAAATGAAGGGGCTAATTTTGAGTGGGAGCTCCACCCACATAATGGAGGAAGGGGTGGGGGCAGCCACCATGGCCGCTGGCCACACCCCTTGGGGCGCTCCCTCCTTCTATAAAAGGAGTCCCTCTCCCTCTCTCTCACTCACACCTCCTCGTGAAGGATCTCTCTCCCCCTTTAGAATTTTCCCATGGTCTTGGATCAGCGAGATACATGTTCCCGATGGCTTTTTATGGAAGGATTTGTTGCTTCCGCTGCTTCGCTGGAGTGAGGGCGAGGAAGTTGTCGGGGTACCCGGACGTGTGTGCGATCACGGATGCACCACTGCTTTATGGTGCTGGACTTGATGGTGCTGGACCGGCTGGACCAGATGGACTTCTTCTCGATCTTGAGATTGGCAAGCGTTCGACTACATCATCCACGAGTACAAGCTCATTAATGCTATTTGTTCTTCGAGGGTATGTATTCTATGGATGTATATCCACCCGTTGCTTGTATCTAGTAGATAGATCTTGGTACATAGTTGTTCCCATCATAGGAAATTTTTTATTTTCTATGCTGCGAACCCTACAGTGGTAGGCATAGGGATGGATGGACGGGCATTGCATGGACAAGTCTAAATATGTAACTTCAAGATCTAGGGCAATTGCAGATAAATCAGATAAAGCATCCAAGTACTAAACAATCATAGGCATGTGTTCCATATATAGTCATACATGCTCGCAATGAGAACTTGCACAACATATTTTGTCTAGCCAGCCTGTTTCAGCGGGGCCTCAAGGGAATCTACTGGCAATTAAGGTACTCCTTTTAATAGAGTACCGGAGAAAAGAATTAACACTCCATGAACACATGTGATACTCATATCACAGCCATCCCCTCTGGCTGTCCCAATTGCTGTCACTTTGGGGCCTTTGGATCCGGACAATGATATGTGTACACAACTTGTAGATAAGATCACAAACAATACTATCATCATGAATCAATAACATGTTCAGATCTGAGATCATGGCACTCGGGCCCTAGTGACAAGCATTAAGCACAACAAGTTGCAACAAAGTCAAATAGCACTAATAGAGATACTAGGCACCATGCCCTAACAATCTTATTCGATTACATGATAGAACTCATCCAATCCCTACCATCCGCATAGCCTACAGCGGGGGATTACTCACTCATGGATGGGGGAAACATGGATGGTTGATGGAGAGGTGTTGGGGATGATGGTGGCGATGATCCTCTCCAAATTCTCCGTCCCGGCAGGGTGCCAAAAGGGAGTTTCTGGTTCCGAATCGCAGTTTCTGGTGGTGGCGGCGTAGCGGAACTCTTTCTGGAAAAACATCGAACCCCCCTTGGTTTTTAGGTCAAGAGTCTTCTTTAGGCGAAGAGGGAGGCCGAGGGGTGCCCCAGGTGGCCACACCCCTCCCGGGCGCGGCCTGGCCTGGCCCGTGCGGCCAGGAGGTGTGGGCCCCTCGTGGCCCACCTCTGCCTCGTCTTCTGGCTCCGTGAGTCTTCTGGTAAAATAGGATTTTGGCATATTTTCCGAGATTTTTCCTAAAAGTTGATTTTCTGCACAAAAACTAGACACCAAGGCAATTCTGCTGAAAACAGCGTCAGTCTGTGTTAGTTGTATCCAAATCACACAAGTTTAGAGGAGAAACAATAGCAAAAGTGTTTGGGAAAGTAGATACGTTTTGGACGTATCACTTGGGAACCAGAGGCCCTCAAGCAGGTCGTCAGTAGCCTTGGCGGTGAGCTAGTGGAGATTGTTCCACCAAGCGACAGATGGAACATCGAGGTAAAGGCGTGGCTGAAAAATCCAGACACCATTCCTAAGATGTATGAGGTGGAGATTCCAAGAAGGGCAAGAGGCCAGCTTTGCTGGAAGCACCCGGTGATCATCCACCTGCAGGAGGTTCTGGATCCTGTACATGGAATTTAGGACCCCGACGAGGCGGCTAGAAAGCGTCCTTGTTGCCTGCAGTGTTGGCCTAGAAGGATCGATGGCATAGGACCACCACCGTTCCATGACAGAGCGCATGGTTTTGTTGGGGGACCGGGCGTGGATAGGCTGGTGGTTCTGATTTCTCTCGAGTGAAGACAGAGGTTTAGTGAATCTGAAAGATTGCTTACTTGAGATTCGAGCATGTAGTACACCTTATGTAATAGTTTGAACTGCTATAGTATGTGTGGCTGCTGAATTTGTAATGTGTGGCTACTGAATTTGTAGTATGTGTGGCTAATGATTTGTAGTTTGTGTGGCTACTAAATTCGTAGTATGTGTGGCTAATGATTTGTAGTTTGTGTGTCTAATGAATTTATAGTATGTGTGGCTAATGAATTTGTGTGAATAACCAAGGTTAGCCTCCTGAAAAAAGGGTGGGCTAGCAATGATCAATGTCACCATTACCGGGAAAATGTTGCCGGTGAGTGATCCGAAAGGCACGAAATGCTGCCTTTGTATGCCTCGAACAATTTTTACATAGATTTGTTCGAGCTGGTATGTGATTCTGTATGGAACTTGCATGAATAAACCACCCAAGATCAGTTCATAAAATGTTGTCTAAATCTTGTCTGCCTTGGATAATATGACAGTAAACTAAATTCAACCACCGGTAGTAATTGAATAAATAGATACATCTTGATAGTATTTCATTACTTCTGAACTAATTCCATACTACAGTATGGGATATCTGCGCAAAAGAGGGCTATTGCCTCTACAAAAGGCATTATACAGAGTTAGTCTAAATTTAACTGCTCTACAATGAAGAAACTTCAGATCTCCACCATAAAAGTTGGCTAGCCAATTTTGTAGAGAGGACGTAAGTTCCGGGTTCGTTCAACCGCAACCGATCTTTTTCCTTCCCGCCAAACTTCAAGAGATCTGCAATGTTCATGCACTAGTTGATGCACTTGAACCAGTCCTGGTTCAGTACGAACATTCGTGCCATCGTAGTGATTTCTTCGAAGGTGAACTCCGACTTCTCGTGGCAGGGATCGTAGGTCCCTGTGAATCTGAACCTGAATTCTAGCGCTGAGCTGTTGCCCGTCGTCGGCTCCAGCTGTCGAACACTCCAACAAGCTGAGTGTAGATGGATGCACGCCGCCACGGTGTGGCCGCCGATGGTGCGTAGGATGGATCGTCTTTGTCGCTGACGGCATGCGCCCAGATTGCCCCACGGTAAGGTCGCCCGCGCCGAGGCATGGAGGCGAGAGTTTGTTGGCCTTGGTGCCGCCATGTTCGGGGGTTTGTTTCCTCAGTGAAAAGCTCACAGGTACGCTTTGGAACATCTTTCTCGTGCATAGAGCACATGAAAATGCTGCCGCACGCATTCTCCATGACGCTCGGTTGGCCCTTCTCGATGCCGTTGTGGCCTTCGCCGTTGCCACCGCCTCCGCAGATGCAGCACATTCTGTGAAATCTGTAGGGTTCGCAGCATAGAAAACAAAAAAATCTATGATAGGAACAACTATGTACCAAGATCTATCTACTAGACACAAGCAACGGGCGGATATACATCCGTAGAGAACATACCCTTGAAGACCGACAAAGCTTAACAAGTCCAAACTCGTGGTTGATGTAGATGATCTCTTGCCAATCTCAAGATCGAGAGGAAGTCCTAGCGCCGCAAAACAGCAGCGCATCCGTGCTCGCACACACGTACGAGGCACCGAACAACCTCCGCCTCCTCGCTCCAGCGATGCAGCGGAAGCACAACTCTTTCTTGTCGAAAAGCCACCGGGAACATGTATCTTGCTAGTTCGAGACCATGGGGATAAATACTAGAGGGGGAGAGAGATCCTTCACGAGGAGATGTACTTTGAGAGGATGAGAGGGGGGCTTTTTATAGGGGAGAGGGGGGGACCCAAGGGGCATGGCGCCCAGCCATGGGGCTGCCCCCACCTCTTCCTCATTCATGTGGGTGGACACTCCACTCACTCAAATGCCTTTCAATTTCCTCCACTAAAAAACCCACTCAAATTCCCATTAAATTTCCACCAAATTTAATGCAAACTCTCATTAAATAAAACTCCTTTTATTTATTCAGAATTTTTTCAATTACTTTAATGACAAACATTCTCATATAACCCCCTTTCTAGTATTTCATTTCACATGCAAAAACACTTTCTGCAATTTCACCCGAAAACCCGTTTTGGTATCTAGTGAAATAAATTCCTACGCTTGTTATTCTTTCCGGCATGAAACTTTTGCTCCAAATGGATGTCGGTGTCTCTTAAGTGTGTCACCTACGGTTCACGAATAATGCGGACATGATTGAGACCCCTCTCAGATCTATAATCAGAAGCGGGATCTGGAGACCCATACTGACTCCCAAACATTCAGCGATGACTTTCTTGTGATCGCGAGAACCTTTTACGCTAGTATCTTAATCCCTTTGTTTCGCGATATATTACATGTTCGAGATTCGATCATCGGTATCTCCATACCTAGTTTGATCTCGTTACTGACATGCACTCTTTTATTGTTCCCGTGATATAACATTCTAGTGATCAAATCACTTGCTTGCAAGCTAATCAATGTGATATCACCCGAGAGGGCCCAGAGCATATCTATCAGTCATTGGGATGAACAAATTCCACTCTTGATCCATGGGCCTTAACATAACACTTTAGTAGTTCTGAACCCATCTTTATAATCACCCTGTTACGATGTAGCATTTGATGTTATCAAGAAACTCTTCCGGTGTTAGTGATTGACATGATCTCATGGTCTAAGGATTAGGATCACTTCATAAGTTGTTATAGCAATATAAACTCAATGAATTTGATCGTAATGCTATACTTTGGATGAATGTTCATCACATCATTACTCTAATGTTGTGACCTCGTTATTAACAACATCCAATGTCCATGATCAGGAAACCTTGATCATCTTGTTAATCAACGAGCTAGTTTATGAGAGAGGCATAACTAGGAACTTCATTTTTGTTTATTAAACACACATGTATTAATGTTTCCGTATTAATACAATTATAGCATGCAAAATAAACATTTATCATAAATAAGGAATACGATAATAACCACTTTATTATTGCCTATCGGGCATATTCCCTTCAGTCTCCCACTTGCACTAGAGACAATAATCTAGTTTGAAAACTTTGCGTATTGAAAACCTATGGATTTTTGGTGTTCCATATACGCAACTGCAAGTGGTTAACATAATCTACGGATCTGACACTTTCAGGTCTGTGTGTATTTGCGTGTCTTTGCGTCTCCACGTATTTCTCTAATGATATGGCATTGTATAAATTTGGCCTTTTGGTGATACCTTTAGTGCCTTGGGATTAAAGCACGTCGATAGTATTGTCGTATAATATATCTTTAGTGTTAGCCCGTTGCGAACCACACCTTAGTTTGATAAAAAACTACTTGACACAAATTCCCTCCTTTGCTGCTACTATAGCAGTCATATACTTATACTTTTGTTGTAGTATCCGTCACAATGTCTTAACTTTGGAATTCATCCAAATCCATCATGGAATCTCCTTTCCATTACATTGTGCCACCCATAGTTTAAACTGATATAAACTTAGTTTGTATCTTGTGACAAAACTAGTATCAATGTAACGCTTTACAATGAACTATTTTTAATTGTTTGTCACCTCTACACAAATATATTCTTAGTTCTTCCAAAAGTTCATAAGAATATCCTCACTATCGTCCAATGATCATTTTATGATTCATTCTGGTATATGCTCGTAACACTTAGAGCATAGGACATATCTGGATGTGTACATATCATGGTATGATTGATCAAAACATTCTTGTGATTTCACTCATCAAGTGTCAAAGCACTTGAATCTTGTTTCACTTATCAAGTGTCGATACACTTGAATCTTGATTCAATTCTTTTCCATGCGATAAGAACCGTTTATCGTCGTTTCTATATTGAACTCCTTCAATATCTCATATGTACGTTTGGCACAACCATATTAGCGTCACAGTCTATCCATGTGGACATTAATGCTAAATATTTGGGTTTTTCCTAAGTCTTTCATCGAAATGTAATTCTTAACCTTTGTCAATAAAAGATACATCATTTCCAATCAACAAGATGTCCTCCACATAATGTATTAGAAATACGTCTCAGCGCTCCCACTTAATTTCTTGCAAATGCAAGCATCTTCATCGTCTCCAGATGAAAACTTCTTTTCCATCACGGTGAAGATTCCAACTCCGCGATGCTTACTTCAACCATTGAAGTTTGCATGCCCTTTAAGCATCCTTTGAATTAACAAAACCCTTTGGATCGTGTCATACACACGTCCTAGGTGAACATTCTATTAGAAGAACTTTGTTTTGTTTATTCATCTACCATATACCAAATTATATGTAGTGGTTGCTATTTTAATCCGTCCAGACTAAATATCACTATGAAAGATCAAATCTTGTCATAGTCAACTCCTTGAACATTGTCGTAAAATATTTACCGACATGTCGACTATTTCATAGATGTGAAACATCCATGTTTGTTGCTTTATAGATCCAAATACGACCGATAGGTTTTTACCCCTTTCCGGAGGGTCTTCGAAGTTCAAAAAACTTGATTTCTCGTGTATGGAACTATCACGGATTTTATCGCTTCAAGCCAATTGACAAAGTCAGGGCCCATCATCGCTTCTTTGCAAGTAGTCGGTTCATCATTGTCAAACAACAATGATTTACTCTCAAATCCTAGCATTTGATTGTTTATCCGACCTACTTGGTTCAATAGGAACTTAGACCTCCGTGACCGCAACCTTTCAGGCTCATGAGCCGTGAGCATTGTGGCTGCCTCCGGAACGTTTTCCGGCGCTGTGCAACTCAACACATATAGCTAAGGTTCGTTAACCTTATCAAAATTTTGTTGTCCTCCCACTTAACTTTTTGTGAAAAAAATTATTTTTCAAGAAACTTCACATTTCAAGCGACAAACCTTTTTTTCCTTGATGTTATGGAGAAATACCCAATGGTTATTCGAAATAACCCACAAAGACATGCTCATCCGACTTTGGTTGTAAACATCTTACTTAAGCTTAGCATACCAAAATTTAAGAAAGGACAACTTGGGGTTTACCCCAAACCATAACTTACATGGTGTCATTTCAACGGATCAAGATGGAGCTCTTTTCAGTGTAAAAGCAGTAGTCTCTAAAGCTTTAATCTTTTAAAACATAATGGCAATTTTATAAATAACACCTTTGATCCAACCATGTCAAACAAGGTTTCATTTCAAATCTCAAACACTCCATATTCCTATGGTGTTTCAGGAGATGTAAATCTAGGTGTTTTGCTAAAATTACAACTCAAATAAATCCCTTTATGATAAAATCATAAATCATTAATTTTCTTGTTACACTTGCAACTCAAATAAATCCCTTTATGATAAAATCATAAATCATTTATTTTCTTGTTACAATGATTTTCCACTTCATCTTGAAAGTCTTTGAAATGTTTTCAAATATTTCATACTTCTTTCTCATTAAGTGAATACTCATTCAAATTTCTGGAGAAAGCATATGAAGTTGAAGTCCATCGCTTACGACTATACATAATGGACTACATCGATATGTATAAATTCCAATATTTTAGTCGTCCGTTCTTCTTTGGCCTTTGAACGAAGTTTTAATTATCCCGAGGAAAGTCTCACAAGCGTCACTTGATCAAATCAAAGACTCCAAAAATCCATGAATATGGTGATTCTTCATGTTTTCTTTCCAATATAATTTAAATGGTGATGTCACTTTGTAAGTGATCTTCCAATCATTCGTCTTGCGACACTTTAGCATTAGTTTTATGGATGTGATTTCTCCAATTAGATTTGTAAATCATCCATCTTTTATGGAATACAGTAATTATTTGAACAACTTTTATTCTCATAATACCTGATTTAAATAACAATTATTACACAAATCTTGAAGGCAAGCTTTGATGTCAACGAGAAATACAAATAGTGGTTTGTTTGTTTTCGATGAACATCATCACATATTCTCTTGCTAGTTACTTAGGCCATTATGGTTTATGAATTGCGTCGTTCCGTATGAAATTTCATACCAATCAATTCGGTATCCAATACCCAAGAACCACATTGTTTAACAAGCAAAGAATACAACCATAACATGTATATCATCTATATACCTAAATTGGATATTTCCAATCTTTTCTTTTCTACCAAATATATTTTATAGATTCTCTTTCAGCATTTCCTTTTTTCCTTTTAAAAGAATCTATCAACATCAAAAGTGGCACCATATACATGACACATAGTCCAAAGCGTGTATATTCAAATAATAATACCTTTGGACTTGCACTTTGAAGTAGATCACCATCATCAAAATGATCGACATTCTTTCAAAATCCATTCTTTAGTAATCTTTTAGTGTAGTAAACACTTTACATACATCTTCTATTCATCCTTATCATGATGACTTTCATGATCAAGCTAATGTAGCTTATAAAGATGAATCGTGAGTATAACGTTGCTTTCCAAAAACCTTTTGGATGATTAGGATGTCTAGCATCTCCAACCTTTGTAAATTCTCATCCAATATGAGAACATACATTATACTCTATCATATTGCAACCAAAACATTGTTTTAGATATCGTTATATCTTTCACACATGATGGTTTCTGAAACAATTCTTTCAGCTCCTAGATAAACTTGATATTAAAACAATCAAGAATCATGGAGGCAAACATGATACTTAAGATACTAACACTGGAATTGTTACTCTCGATTTAATACTAATTACTAAACTTCACGGAGTAAACAGAGTTTGCTAAAAGTTTACAATAGGACTTTAAACTTTGATTGACACTCAACACAATACAATACCAGTTCGTAAAGTAAATATTCAGAATTCTATAGTTCTATTATCTCAATTACAACTAAGCATAAGGTGGTGAACGAATGCCAATGACTACAACAAATTATGCAAATTCACTTTGATTTAATTTATGATAAATTGAGTTCTACTAATCCAAATTAGAAATGAACTCCCACTCAAAAACGACATCCCTCGTGCCTTTTTGGTGATTACATGAACCAAATCCACTACACCAAGTCCGATCATCACGTGAGTCGGTGTAGATTCAAAGGCGAGCATCCATATGGTCATCATATCAAAACATATGACTCATTCTTAACCTTTCGGTCCGTGTTCCGAGGACATGTCTGTACATGCTAGGCTCGCCAAGTAAGAACCTTAGTATTCGTGTGTAACTGTCTTGCACCCGAGATATGCTCATGGATTCAAGTACACCCGATCATCACGTGATGCTTAAGGAAGAACACATTTTTATCTTGATATCTAAATGAGGGATCATCTTATTATGCTAATAAAACACCAAACAAACAATATAAGATGTAACAAACATCTCATGTTAATAAGTGAAATGATATGGTTCTTGCACTTGATCTCCATCATGTGCATCATGGTATGATCTCTATCATGCCTCTATGTGTAAGGCCAAGGTCTATGGAACCTACACGTTATGTGTGTTGTAAGAGTATCATCTCATACTTCTACTTACAACATCACCATATCATAACACTAGCCCAGCAACAGTCTAAACTAGACGCCTCTAATTTTTCCATTGCAAGTTTTACGTGGCTTTGGGCTTTCGAAGATAGAACTGTTCTTACCTACGAACATGAACCACAACGAGGATAACCAAATTGTTGACCACTTGTTGCAAAGTAGATATTGACTATAGTAGGAGAGATAGACACCCGCTAGCCACTTATGCAAAACTAGTTGCATGTCAAGCGTGGAACAGGTCTCATGTGCGAGGACATGTAAAGTTTGTCTGGGCCGCTACATCCCACTATGCACCAATATCCAAAGTACAACTAAGAATCAATAAAATGATCATCATCACCCACATACTCATATGTGTACTACCCGTGCAAAGCATTTACGCATAGATCCGGCTTTGATACCACTGTAGGGTTCGCAGCATAGAAAACAAAAAATTTCCTACGATGAGAACAACTATGTACCAAGATCTATCTACTAGATACAAGCAACGGGTGGATATACATCCGTAGAGAACATACCCTTGAAGACCGACAAAGCTTAACGAGTCCAAACTCGTGGTTGATGTAGACGATCTCTTGCCGATCTCAAGATCGAGAGGAAGTCCTAGCGCCGCAAAACAGCAGCGCATCCGTGCTCGCACACACGTACGAGGCACCGAACAACCTCCGCCTCCTCGCTCTAGAGATGCAGCGGAAGCACAAATCTTTCTTGCCTAAAAGCCAGCGGGAACATGTATCTCGCTAGTCCGAGACCATGGGGATAAATACTAGAGGGGGAGAGAGATCCTTCACGAGGAGGTGTACTTTGAGAGGATGAGAGGGGGGCCTTTTATAGGGGAGAGGGGGTCACCCAAGGGGCATGGCGCCCAGCCATGGGCTGCCCCCACCTCTTCCTCATTCGTGTGGGTGGACACTCCACTCACTCAAATGCCTTTCAAATTCCTCCACTCAAATTCCCATTAAATTTCCACCAAATTTAATGCAAACTCTCATTAAATAAAACTCCTTTTTTTATTCAGAATTTTGTCAATTACTTTAATGACAAACATTCTCATATAACCCCTTGCTAGTATTTCATTTGACATGCAAAAACACTTTCTGCAATTTCACCCGAAAACCCGTTTCGGTATCTAGTGAAATAAATTCCAGCGCTTGTTATTCTTTCCGGCATGAAACGTTTGATCCAAATGGATGTCGGTGTCTCTTAAGTGTGTCACCCTACGGTTCGCGAATAATGCGGACATGATCGAGACCCCTCTCGGATCCATAATCAGAAGCGGGATCTGGAGACCCATACCGACTCCCACACATTCAGCGATGACTTTCTTGTGATCACGAGAATCTTTTACGCTAGTATCTTAATCCCTTTGTTTCGCGATATATTACATGTCCGAGATTCGATCATCGGTATCTACATACCTAGTTTGATCTTGTTACTGACATGCACTCTTTTCTCGTTCCCGTGATATAACATTCTAGTGATCAAATCACTTGCTTGCAAGCTAATCAATGTGATATCACCGAGAGGGCCCAGAGCATATCTATCTGTCATCGGGATGAACAAATTCCACTCTCCATCCATGGGCCTCAATAACACTTTAGTAGTTCTGAACCCATCTTTATAATCACCCTGTTACAGTGTGACGTTTGATGTTATCAAGAAACTCTTCCGGTGTTAGTGATTGACATGATCTCATGGTCTAAGGATTAGGATCACTTTGTAAGTTGTTATAGCAATATAAACTCAATGACTTTGATAGTAATGCTATACTTTGGATGAATGTTCATCACATCATTACACTAATGTTGTGACCTCGTTATTAACAACATCCAATGTCCATGATCAGGAAACCTTGATCATCTTGTTAATCAACGAGCTAGTTCATAAGAGAGGCATAACTAGGAACTTTCTTTTTGTTTATTGAACACACATGTATTAACGTTTCCGTGTTAATACAATTATAGCATGCAAAATAAACATTTATCTAAATAAGGAATATGATAATAACCACTTTATTATTGCCTGTCAGGCATATTGCCTTCAAAATCAACCATCTCGGATGGCAATGGAAGACCGGCCTTGTAGTACAGTCGCATGGCCTGCCTTAGAGGGGCCAGAGTGTATCTTATTTATTCAAAACTAGTTCGACTAACTGCTGAATCTTTATTTCCATTCTCAGCATAAAAGTGCTAAGATATTGAAAATACAAGTCGTGGCTAGCAACCGGATTAGGCAATGTACCAGATCAGGGTTCCATTTTAAGTATATTTATGAGTGTGTCGTTAATTGTGTCCAGAAATTTTGCATGTGCCACTATGATCGTAGAATTGTAGCAACACCATCAGAAACAAGGGAAGA
Organism: Avena insularis; assembly: GCA_023614405.1. NCBI lineage: Eukaryota > Viridiplantae > Streptophyta > Magnoliopsida > Poales > Poaceae > Avena > Avena insularis. Next base: position 203,018,770 of record CM042685.1, read on the forward strand.
GGACATGGTGTTTTACTAACTGGTGGGCCCCGCAACCTCGACCATCGATGGCGCGCATCCCAGGTTCGAGGATTAGTTCTCCCCATTATTCTGTGATTTTCCATATTCTTTCGCTCGTTCGCAGCTCCGCTCCGCTCCGCTCCACTGCTCTGGTCATGCACGCCGCCACTCCGTCCCCTCTGGAAACACTCGCATCCTCCCCCTGAACTATCGTCCTCCCGTCATCCCCTACCCTACCTACCCGTCCTGCCTTGCCCCTTGCCCTGTCTCCTTGCCTCCGTCTCCGCCCAGGCACGTCTGGGAATGAAAATCATTTGGTGGGCGCTAGGTTCTCATGCAACGATAATGGCTTTGATCTAGATCCCGCACGGAAATGGATCCTGCGTGGCCAGAGAACATGGAGATGGGTACTTCCTGGACGGGGAGCGAGGAGATGGATCCTTCCAGGCTGGAGAACATGGAGGAGCACGAAACAAGGGAATAGGACGCGGGGTGCAAAGCTTTGGTGCTCTGGAGCCCATTGAACGTGCCGTACATCCTCCCTGAAGGGTAAGAACTATAACTCCATCTCTCCATCTCCCAATTAGTGTTTCTAGTCCCGTGTTGATGGAGAGGATCTGTGTTAGTGACCATAAGACGTCTGCTTCATCCATATTTCTTTTGAATATTCGACATGGGTGTCGGACTGAAACCTTGTCCGACGGTAGAATCGCAGTTACCAGTGGATTTGATTATCGGCTGATAGTAGACGCGGAGGACAAAACTCTAAGTGACTTGCACATGCAATTTGGCAAGTTTCCCATTTGCCAGTGATGAGTGCGTGAACACTTCGTTGGGATACCCCAAGAGGAAGGTATGATGTGCATAGCAGCAAGTTTTCCCTCAGTAAGAAACCAAGGTTATCGAACCAGTAGGAGGAAGGAAACGACTCAAAGGTGTTGCTAGCAACTTGGAAACCTACACAACACAAACTCAAGACTTTGCCCCAATGAACAGTGAGGTTGTCAATCTCACCGGTTTGCTGAAAATAAAGGATTAACTGTATGGTGTGGAACGTAATAGTGGTTTTCAGAAAGTAAACAGTAACAGTGGAAGATAAATCAATGGTAAAGATTGGACAGGGGTCCATAGTTCACTAGAGGTGTTCTCCTTAAGATAAACAAACATGGCATGCTGGGTAAACAAATTACAGCAGGGCAATTGATAGGACTGAGCAAGGCATAACAATGCAATACGAGACATTCATGATCCTAAGAGATTCGATTGGGCAATACAACAAGATACATAGACCGCCATCCAAATGCATCTATGACTAGAAGTCCACCTTGAGGTTATCATCCGAACCCACTCCAGTATTAAGTTGCAAGCAACGGGTAACTTCTTTAAGCAAGGTGTGCAAGGTAAACAATCCACTGGTTCCATGAACAAGAGACCGTTGTTTTATCCCTAGTGGCAACATCACACCTACAACCTTAGAGATTTCTGTCACTTCCCTTAGATTAAATAGAGGCATGAACCCACTATGGAGCATAAATACCCCCTCTTGGAGTCACTAGCATCTACTTGGCCAAGATAGCTACTAGAAACGGAGAGCATGCTAGATCACAAACAACACAGACATGATAGAATCAATAAGACAAAACCATTAATCAATCTGACATAGTAATCTCAATATCCATTGGATCCATGCAAACACAACATGCATGATTACAAATATATGATCTTGATCATGAACGGAGCTCACAAGATCTAAACATGGTAGCACAAAGGAGGAGATACAACCATCTAGCTACTACATGGACCCATAGTCCAAGGTGGAACTACTCACACTTCATACCGGAGGCTAGCATGATGAAGAAGAAGGCCTCCGAGATGATATCCCCTCCGGTAGGGTGCCGGGAAGAGCTTTAGATCCCCCCGATCTAGGGACGATGGTGATGGTGGCTACAGACGGTTTCATGGAATATTGATTGGGTACTTATTGTTTCTGTATCGGGGGGTCTTTATAGGCGAGGCAGGGGCAGCCAGGGAGGCCGCACCCGCTAGGTATGGGCTAGGGTTAGCCGCGTGGCCAGGGGTGTGGCTCCCTGGTGCCTCCCCTCCATCTTGTATTCTGGCTCCGTGTTCCCCACGGTAAAATATTGACTTTGGCTTTTGTCCCGTCCAATTCCGAGAATATTTATTTTCTGCCTTTCTGGAACCAAAAACAGAAGAAAACATGCAACTGGCACTGTGGCATCTTGCTAATAGGTTAGTACCAGAAAACATATATAAACACCTCAAAGTGTAGACAAAAAAAGTAAAGTAGATACTAAACAAGCATGGAACATCAAAATTATAGATACATTTCCGATGTATCAAGCATCCCTAAGCTTAACTCCTGCTCGTCCTCGAGTAGGTAAGTGATAAAAAGAATAATTTTTGAGGTGACATGCACCATCAAAATTAAGATCAAACCATTTGCAAGCATTAAAAGCTGGGATCAAAGAACTCTAAACATGAGCATGAAAGATGGAGTTCTAATAGTAAGACAGACTAACTATGCATGCAACATGAAAGGTTACAAACAAAGATCATGAATAACATGCATTGAAAAATGTTTGTTTGTTTCACATACAGAAAACGTAGCATAGTGGCAATCAGCTTGTCCCTCATGGAGTAGCAAATAGATGCATAGGACACCTTCAAAGTTCATAAGAGTGACTAGATACAAATAACACAAGAACAAGTAATATCAACAATATGCATCAATCAATAAGTTTTGGAACAATGCACATAGAACTAAGAATGGCAACTATTCTCTCTTAACTCGTCCGTAAGGATAGAAGGTGGAGACTCAATATAGTGGAAGAAAGGCCCTTCATAAAAGGAAGCAGGGATTTTAAGTCTCAAAACGAGCTTCCAAAAATTATGGTACTTGTTAGCTTTCAGCTCTCATTGCCCCTATCATAAGAATCTTGAAGTGATTAAGGTTAAAGTGAAGAAACTATGGAGTATATGCTTGACAAAGTATAAGTTGGCAATATCATGTCCCTTGAATATGAGGGCCGCTCCTCATGCTACTCAACTTTAGTCACTTGTAAGTTCTTGTCATAGTAAGTACATGTGTATCATAGAGAACCGCCAACGTGTACCCCTTGCACATGATACAGGAGCTATCGCATAATAAAAATGACAAGGCAAGCAGACAATGAGCATCTCAGCAATTTTCTTATTTACCATGGGAAAATGGTGATTTTTTTCTCTCTTTCCTATTTTCAAAATGTCTCTTTTTTATAAAAAGAAAGCTTCATAGATGTCAATATGGTGATGCTACAAGTTTCCACCATGATTAGGCATGTCTTAGGCTAGCGGCTCAGGCGTTTCTCTAACACACATACATAACTCCATGAACTTACAAGCTCCCCTTTTATTTCACACCGACGACATCCATAGACAAAATAGCATGATATCAACTATGTACAAAGTACAAGTGCAATGTTGAAAGTGTTCCCCGTGACAGCACGGTTCTGCTAATTCCAACATATAAGTGCAAGCATATACAACATAGATGACACAATGGTTCAAGTTTATTAGGGGCAAGAAAAATAAAGTGTGCCATCAAGTTTGTGTGAGCTTTAATCACTAAGTTTTCACATAACAAAATACTTTTTAATTGGAAGATAGATCAAAACAAGAATATATTTGGAATGGTGTAACACAGCATGCATAGGAATTTATAGTGGACACTTTGGAATAACTTGGTTTCTTGGGAGTTGGATGCATGAGTAGAGCTTACTCATACACGTGGAGGCTAGCAAAAGACTGGGAGCGACCAATTAAGAGAGCAATAATGGCCATAATCATGAAGAGCAACAAAACATTACTAATCAAAGCATAAAGTGGTACTACAAGTCAAGGACTAAATGATCGTAGAGGCTATGGTGACTTGTTCATAGTCATAACATGGTGTGAGCATGTTCTAAGTCAACCCAAACAAAGCATCAAAGGAGAATACCACAATACTATGCTTTTGTATGCTGAAACAACGCATGATTCCTTCAAGGCACACTAAGCAATCCCAATTGTTTGGAACAAGTAATGCTACAGAAATAATCACTAAGCATAAGGTCAAAACAACATCTAGCATGACATGATATAGTCTAATCACAGTCAAAGCAAGCTCCTCTTGTACTACTGAGCAAGAACTTATTACTCCTCTCCAACACCAATCAACTTATTTCCAACAACACAGCAAGAACAAGGGTACAAACTACTTTATTCAAGATAACTAAGCAAACTAAATGAAAACTAAGACGCTCCAAGAACAACACAACTGTGTATGAAACAATAAAAACGAAGTGTCTAGAAAGACCTGAGCTTTTTATTGATGAAGAAGGGGATGCCTTGGGCATCCCCAAGCTTTGACGCTTGTACCTCTTGAATATTTCTTGGGGTGGCCTCCCCAAGGTTGAGCTTTTGTCCATTCTTCATCTCATTACATCCTTCTCTCTCTACACCTGAAATTTTCCTTCATACAGAAATTCACACAATCTTCATTAGCAAAATTACCGTATTCAAAAGATAATAGACATTTAGGTTTAGCTTTAGAACAGAAAAAATTCCACTAAAAACACAAGCTACTGTATCAATTACCTAAAAAATCTCAATTTCCCAAAAAAAAAACCAAAAAGGAATCAATAAGAAGCAAATGCAAATAATGGCAGAAATCTGTCAAAACAGACCAGCAGGTAGAAACCAATTTTTTCGAACACCTTATGTTGCTCAAATCAAAAAGTGTTGAACTAACTAAAGTTATCTAACATACTGGGGATATATTCAGAAAATATCAGCTTAATACGACTTATAGAGATTCTTCACAAATTTTTACGGTGGAGCACAAAAATCTGTTTCGGGACAGCAACACCCCAAATCTTACTTCCCTCTCATTAGAGGTTATTCTTGGCACAAAAAGCAAACAAAAAGGATAAGGAGAGGTCATTACTGAAGTAATACCTTCCAGGACTCAAGAAAACTTTTGGGTTATCTCTCAATAAGTACTTTTTCTTTAACGCCTTTAAGTTAGGCACAAGAAGCAAGAATCAAGTATTTTCAAATGAAGAAGCATTAACATCAAACCTTGCTTTCAAAGGAGGAGCAAAAAGCAACTTATCTCTCCTCATAGGGAAGTGTTCTATACCTTTCTTGAATGGAAATTGATATTTAATGGTGCCTTCTTTCATATCAATGATGGCACCAACATTTCTAAGAAAAGGTCTTCCCAAAGTAATAGGACAAGAAGCATTGTATACAACATCCAAAACATAGAAATCAACAGATACATAAGCATTGTTAACCATAATAAGAACATCATTAACACTCCCCATGAGTTTCTTTTTAGCATTACTATTAAGTGGGACATCCAAATAACAATCTTCCAAAGGTGGCAAATCAAGCATTTCATAAATCTTTCTAGGCATAATAGAGACACTAGAACCAAGGTCACATGAAGCTTTGAGATCAAAGTTGTGACACCCCTGGGATCAGGGCTAAACAAATCCTAGACCTCCGTCTGACATAAGCTTAACCTTGAGCTTGAGGATATCCAGTGAAGAATCGTAACACAGCAGTGACACTATGACACAAAATTATTACAGCAAGCTCATAACTGAGAAAAGAGCCAAATTATTACAAGCAGAGGTCACTGACAGCAAACATCAAACAACGGAAGGCAAATTATGCTATTAAGTATAGCAAACTTAACAAATGGCCTAATAGGCCTGAAGCATAACGATGATGTCCCAGCCCATAGATTCTAGGCTGCCGACCGGGAACCCCAAGCTACTCGTCGATGTCGATGTAGTACCAAACTGATCTTTAGGGAACACTTACTCTGCCAAAAGTATCAACAAAGCAAGGGTGAGTACAGGGTGTACTCCGCAAGACTTATGGCTGGTGGAGTTGTTTCGCATAAATCCATCTTTGTTTATAAAACAAGAGAGAGAAGAAGCTCGTCTAATCATAGTATTTTAAAAGGGGATAAGAGAGCAACATCTCCGAAATATTGATCATCATCTTTTGATATCCACCAAATTAATATCATCTGAACCCTATCTAGGATCACCCCCTCGTACCCATGAGGAAGCATCCTTAAGCACATGTTGATCTACCAAGTTTTACAATTAGGTTAAAGTTCTCTATGATCTTAGAATCTGGTCACCAAGCATTCATAACCGTGAACATGGCTTTTCGAAAAGATTTAACCCTGCAGGGGTGTACAACTTTACCCACACGTACTAACCTTCTCTTAATGTCAGTACATTAGCCCTCTTCCTTGGAAGGCCGGTAGAAGGTGGTTAGACACGACCTTTACCTTGCTTTCGCCGAGACTATGAATCACGCAATAAGTATGGTTCCGCCATAACGGGTCAAATACTGAAGTCAGTACTTAAAGATGTGAGGCGAGGTTGGTTTACCAGGGGCGCTATCAACCCCAAGCAACCCGGTCCATGCTTCCCTACCTGTTATGAATGCACCTTCACCCGACAAATCTTTCAAAAGGTTTTCTATGCATATGTCGAATGGAACGCCAAACTATGTGACTCATGGAATCTACTAGGCAAGTTAGTTACCCGTGAGGTTTTCCAGGCCCCGTGTGGTTGTACGCTTGTCTCGGTTCCAAAGGAAAGAACTCAGTTCCTAGTGGTGGCGAGCATGGGACTAGAAAAACCACATCCCACCATGGACTCCCATACAGGCCTTAGCATGTTTAACCTTGATCACCTATGATATCATCTCATCATGTTCTCCTGTCATACTAGATTCTCGGCATCTGATACATCATCTGGATGAACCAGCACTAGCAGCTATGCATGGCTAAGCAGAACACAGATATAAGCTCTAGTAGTGCACACAAGCCAAACCTAGTTATGCTAGGAGCAGTGGATCGGGTAATATAAGCTCAAAGGGAGTAATGCAACAGATATGATACTCTATATATCGATAAAAGACCACAGTAGAATCGTATGCATCATGGCAGGAATTGAAATACTTTCGTAAACATAGGATTGTATCATGGTGGGGCTATGCTTGCCTTTGCTAGTTGATAACCAATAAGTAGATCTTCGAGAGCCTTCAGCTTGACTTGATTACAGTTGGTCAAGTATTGTTCATCGATCTTCAATCTTCGATGGGGTTGACCTCGGTCTTCGATCTTGATCTTGATCTCGATATGGTATTCTACCGAAGGAGAACCAAACACCGGAAAGAGAGGGAAACAATCAACACATGGCATCGATGCAATGCTCAAGCAAGGATGATGATATGACAAGTTAAATTGCATCGAAATGTAAACCTATAGCATGCTCGACAAATTAAACAGGGTTCCGAGGGGTGAAAACCCTAACTCGGGGAAACTCCGGATGTATATGAGAGGGGTTGGTTTGTTCTTCTAGTTATAATTGTCATGAAAGTTGTTGAACAATGCATGATTATAGCTTAGATAGGTAGTTCTCAGTTTTTTGAACATTTTGATATATTATTTGTATTTTTCTGACTTATAAATAATTAGATATTGATTTTACAAGATTTATATCAATTTCAGAAATTGTTAAACCATATTAAAATCTTTTACTCCGTCACTGTGACACGAGGCTGACGCCACCACATCATCTAATCCTTTTTTTCACCCGAGCCTAAGCTAGCCGATGAGGCTGACTACTGGGCTCGGTGCCACGTGACGCCACCTAGACAACACGTGGGGCTCGCCGGCAAACACTGCAGACAGCGACGGAGAACGACGCTAGCGAGCGATCAGGGATGCGGGGTTGCGCGTGTTCGATGCAGCGCATCACGCTGAACCAAAATCGGGCGGCTCCGCTTGCAGGAGGTCGCCGGAGCGACATCACAGACGGCGTCTGGCGGCGGAGCTCGGTGGTCTACGATGCTAGCACAAAATAGAGCGAGAGGAAGAGAAAGAAGGGGTCCAGAGGGACCAACGGCTCACCGCAGTGATAATAGCGGGGTCGTTGAGGGCAAAAGAGGTCGGAAGGCGCCGGAATCAAGGATGAAAGCGACAGCCGGAGTCGGGGAAGGAGGGTTCGATTAGGGCGATTGGGGGCTCTCCGGCTTGCGAGAGTGGGGGAAATCGAACAAGTCGACGACGGCGGTCACGACAGTAGCCTCAGTTGGGTGAGGGGAGCTCGGGAACGTTGGGGCGCCGGCGAGGTCTAGGGCTAGGGTTCGGGTTGGGGAAACCTGGGAGAGAGGGAGGTCGTCCAGGAGATACTAAGGGGATAAGGACGAAGGAGAGGTGTCGTGGAGTTCTTATCTTCGCTCCGGAACGTGATAGACGGCAGGGAACGAGCGGCGGGATCGACGGCAGCGCTGCCGACACGGTGCTGCTTCGTGTCGCTTGCGAAGATGACAAAGGTCAGGCGGCGAACCGGTACGAGCCAGTGGTGGGCTGCGAACGGACCGAGCTGGCTGCGGCTGCGTGCGTTGAGTGGCAGGGAGAGGAAAGGGAAGAGTTGGGCCGGCCTGGGCTGCGGCCTAGTTGCTCTGCTGCTCATTTTTTATTTGCATACCCTTTTTATTTTCTGTTTTCTTTTCTCTTTTGTAATTTCAAATACAAAACTGTTTTGGACATTTCAAAAATGTCCCAAGGTTTTATAAAGGTTTAAAATACTATGGGGCCCTTTTATTCAGATTGGGCTCCACACATTTTGATAGTTTTCAAAAATATTCAAACCATTTGAATTGTTTCAAAGAGGGGAAAAGGTTAGGGTTTAGGGTTTTATTATTTTCTTCAATGCAAATTTTAAGACATGATGTTCATGATGCACAAAACAAACCCTAATATAGATTAACTAAACCTGGGGTGTTACACTTCTATCCCCCTTACGAGAATCTCGACCCGAGATTCCAAAGGTAGGAAAGGAGACAGAGAGAGAAAGAAACAAGGCCACTCTAAAGATAAGAGGGAACACACTAAACAACGCATAGAGTATCTCATGGTCAACTCATGGATGGAGTGTTCATAAACAACTCTAAGATGACAAACATGAAATACATCAAGGTAACGGAGGAAACAAGAGGAGAAGGTTTCAAATTGTTAGATAGATGGTCTTAATAAGGATTGAGACCATGGAACTTACAGGAGGTTTTGAAGCTTCTGAAGAAGAAAGCTTCCAACAGAAAGAACATAACAACAGACTTTGATGAGGAACCTCTACTGAACGACTTAAGTAGAGATTTTAGGTTGCAGAGATATGGATCAACAAAACCAAGCTGTTGAACTACTTTTGACACAGCGAGGTCATTCTTTCATTCAACAGAAGGCCAAGACAAAAAGGTGTTTTGGTGGAGAGGACTCATAAGAGTCGCAAGGAACATGTATCAAGAGAAACTACAGATTACCAAAATCATAGTCACTCTTAGAACATGACTGTGAAAAATGAGGGAAAGTTCTTTATTCATCCAGAACTATCAAGATCTTTACCACAGATCATGATATCAATTTACACCACTGAGATGATTTGGTAAGAAGATTCCTGATGACACAAGAAGAAAGAAACTTCATTCTCAGACTTCAATTACTTGGCACAACAAGATGCTTACCAACATAGAGGGTCTGGAGGATCGACCAAGAAACATTTAGCAACACTACTTTAAATGTTCTCCTTGATGTTCGAGAAAGCAAACATCGAGTGAAAGGTCAGACTTCGGATACAAAGGAAAGCATAAGCACAACTCCTATAAAAAATCATAGAAGAAGCCTTATGAAGAGTGGTTGTTACTACTGAATCAAGAGAATATGACAAGGGTTTTTCCGGCTAAGTGTGTCAACCATTACATCAATCTTTCCAGATTTACAAAGAGACCTATGTCAAAACCTTGAGGGACACCAACCATCATTGTTGCTTGAGATTCAGCTTTGGTTAGGTGAAATGATACTTCATACTCAGCATGTCCGAATAGAAAGTTCGCAACATTTACACAGAGGTAAAGTTACTAGATATGGACTACAGTGTAAAGATCCAAAAGATGAGCCAGATTGCTAGACCCATGTATTTTGCAACTTGTCGAAAGACAACTGCATACATATAAAGTTCTAACAATAAGACACGCATGCATCCTTAAGGAACAAATATAACTCTTCTCGAATCCATGGCGACATCTTTCAGCTATTACACGTGAATCAGAGAAGGTTACTTCTAACATCTAGAACACGTACTTAGAGATAACATGAAGATGGTTCTCAAAAGTTTCCAACGTTAATGCCAATTGTTCCATATGAATACATTCTAACATGGAGAAATTAAGAATGTCATTGATGGGCTCAACAACAAACTTACCAAGACACTCCAAAAGGATGAACTCATATGTGGCATGAACAAAGCAAGAATACTAGTCAGACCAAAGAACATGAAGATGTACTCAAGTGAAACATCACAAGTAGAAACACCATCAAGATAGTCCTAGGAACTTAGTTTGATTTGATGATAACACAAATCAAATCAAAAGAGGGTAAGATATCATATCCACGAAGGAGATAATATCTTTCTTCAACACAAACAAAACTAGACATCCCTTTAAGGAGGAACTGGGTCGGATAAAACTTTTGTCTTACAACTCTCCAAGTTGTTGTTTAAGCTCAACCAACTAGTTCAGGGGTATCCAATACAGATCCTTGGAGAAAAGAGCAATTCGGAGAACTTGCTTGCTCAAGAACTGGACAACACTGTCATGTGGCAACATGGAGATACTTCTAGTAGACATCTAGGATATCACGAACCATCGATATGTCACTTAGTTCGAGAGGAAACTTGCTTAGTAAGGCAAGAGGACATAGTCCTAGAGTTTCGGCACAAGCCTAACTCTTTGACTGAGGAGGTGTACCAGAATAACGGACTTGGTAGAACAATCAAACTTCACTTAGTGATAGGGTTAACCAATCACACTAAGAATGACTCAAATGTCCTTAGAGTTCAAAACAATAATAATTGCTAAGAATTTCAGATAGCCACAATATTACGCACACGCTTCACTTACAGACACGAAAGCTCGAAGAAGGGTGGTAAATATGTGTAAAAGCATCACTTCATTAAGGATTCATGAAACTCAACATGACGTCTTAGTATAAAGAGTGTGATACTTTGAGGTAGAACAGATGGGAGACACTCAATGCCTCTTGATCTGTGGATAACAACACTTTGACCTGGTCTTAGATATGACGAGGTACTGGAGTTTGTTTCTCCTAGACATTCCGAAATGGTTTGTCATGACGGAACACAAGAGTATCTTGCATCGGAAGACTCCAATGCTCATTTACTACTTGGATACCAACTGGTAGACAAAGGTCGGAAAACAATAAAGGAGAAAGAACATGCTCATGATAGAATCCCGAGATGTGGATGCATAAGTTAACAATCTTCCGAAAACCAATGCAAGAAAAGGGCCAGGTGTGGCAGAGTGTCGAGTTTAGATGCGAGACTCTCAAGGATTACTCTTATCGTGATCTATTTGGTTCCATTAAAGAACATCTGCCATAGCATGTGGTAGGGGAAATCCTTTATCGTCACTGTTCAATAGCGACAATATCCACATTCTTGAAGGCTATACTAGAAGGTACTAGCCATCCTGAAGTAATGTGTGAACATTAACGACAGGGGTCAAGGAATGGATCTTGGGTTAAAGATCAGCTTCATGTACAAGATTCACAACACTAGAATCCAGCACAATCTGGGATCTTAGACTCAAATCCAAGGGTTAAAACCCAAAGAAAGGAATAACTACTACTTGAGTGACTTAGCATACACTACAAGATAGCAATCACATGTAGCTTCCAAAAGAAGAAACATCTTCTGAAGTACCAAACAAACAAAAAGGAGGCACACGAGGCGAAAGGAAACCTCGAAGCCTAGAAAAGAACACTGTGGAACCAACAACATGATGTTGTGGCCCATAAGATAGAGAGATCATGATATGAAGAAATCTCTCATGTGAACAGGAGCAAAGGGGAACAAGGAATTCACAAGACACACAACTCTGGAGAACTCAACACTATGTCTGGCTGAGAAACGACATGCCAAGAAGGCACCTAAGCTTTGAAAGACTAGAAGAGATATCAAACTTTTCAAAGTCAACACCAGATAAGATAACCCAGAGCTAGAGCGAAACTAGATAAGGAGAAAAAGAAGCATACTAGAGTTTTCACAAATACTTTTCATCTTTAAAATAGTTTTCACAAGTACTAGACTCAACATCGACCAATATCAAGGCTTTCCTACGGTCGGTACTGCTCTGATACCAAAACCTGTGACACCCCCGGGATCAGGGCTAAACAAATCCCAGACCTCCGTTTGTCATAAGCTTAACATTGAGCTCGAGGATATCCAGTGAAGAATGGATAACACAGCTATGACCCTGTGACACAAAATTATTACAGCAAGCTCATAACTGAGCAAAGAGCCAAATTATTACAAGCAAAGGTCACTGACCGCAAACATCAAACAACGGAAGGCAAATCATGCTATTAAGTATAGCAAACTTAAAAATGGCCTAAGAGGCCTGAAGCATAATGATGACGTCCCAGCCCATAGATCCCAGGCTGCCGGCCGAGAACCCCAAGCTACTCGTCGATGTCGATGTAGTACCAAACTGATCTTCAGGGAACACTTACTCTGCCAAAAGTATCAACAAAGCAAGGGTGAGTATAGGGTGTACTCCGCAATACTTATGGCTGGTGGAGTTGTTTCGCATAAAGCCATCTTTGTTTATAAAACAAGAGAGAGAAGAAGCTCGTCTAATCAGAGTATTTTAAAAGGGGATAAGAGAGCGACATCTCCAAAATATTGATCATCATCTTTTGATATCCACCAAACCATCATCATCTGAACTCTATCTAGGATCACCCCCTCGTACCCATGAGGAAGCATCCTTAAGCACATGTTGATCTACCAAGTTTTACAATTAGGTTAAAGTTCTCTATGATCTTAGAATCTGGTAACCAAGCATTCATAACCTTGACGGCTTTTTGAAAAGATTTAACTCTACAGGGGTGTACAACTTTACCCACACGGACTAACCTTCTCTTAATGCCAGTACATTATCCCTCTTCCTTGGAAGGCCGGCAGAGGGTGGTTATACATGACCTTTACCTTGCTTTCGCCGAGACTATGAGTCACGCAATAAGTATGGTTCCGTCGTAATGGGTCAAATCCCGAAGTCGGTACTTAAAGATGTGAGGCGAGGTTGGTTTACCAGGGGCGCTATCAACCCCAAGCAACCCGGTCCACACTTCCCTACTTGTTATGAATGCACCTTCACCCGGCAAATCTTTCAAAAGGTTTTCTATGCATATGTCGAATGGAACGCCGAACTATGTGACTCATGGAATCTACTAGGAAAGTTATTTACTCGTGAGGTTTTCCAGGCCACGTGTGGTTGTACGCTCGTCTCGGTTCCAAAGGCAAGAACTCAGTTCCTAGTGGTGGCGAGCATGGGACTAGAAAAACCACATCCCATCATGGCATGTGATACAAGCCTTAGCATGTTTAACCTTGATCACCTATGATCTCATCTCATCATGTTCTCCTGTCATTCTAGATTCTCGGCATCTGATACATCATCTGGATGGACCAACACTAGCAGCTATGCATGGCTAAGCAGAACACAGATATAAGCTCTAGTAGTGCACACAAGCCAAACCTAGTTATGCTAGGAGCAGTGGATCAGGTAATATAAACTCAAAGGGAGTAATGCAACAGATAGGATACTCTATCTATTGATAAAAGACCATAGTAGAATCATATGCATCATGGCAGGAATTGAAATACTTTCGTAAACATAGGATTGTATCATGGTGGGGCTATGCTTGCCTTTGCTAGTTGATAACCAATAAGTAGATCTTCGAGAGCCTTCGGCTTGACTTGATTACAGTTGGTCAAGTATTTTTCATTGATCTTCAATCTTCGATGGTGTTGACCTCGGTCTTCGATCTTGATCTCGATCTCGATATGGTATTCTACCGAAGGAGAACCAAACACCGGAAAGAGAGGGAAACAATCAACACATGGCATCGATGCAATGCTCAAGCAAGGATGATGATATGACAAGTTAAATTGCATCGAAATGTAAACCTATAGCATGCTCGACAAATTAAACGGGGTTCCGAGGGGTGAAAACCCTAACTCGGGGAAACTCCGGATGTATATGAGAGGGGTTGGTTTGTTCTTCTAATTATACTTGTCATGAAAGTTGTTTTACAATGCATGATTATAGATTAGATAGGTAGTTCTCAATTTTTGAACATTTTGATATATTATTTGTATTTTTCTGACTTATAAATAATTAGATATTGATTTTACAAGATTTATATCAATTTCAGAAATTGTTAAACCATATTACAATCTTTTACTCCGTCACTGTGACACGAGGCTGACGTCACCACATCATCTAATCCTTTTTCTCACCTGAGCCTAAGCTAGCCGATGAGGCTGACTATTGGGCCAGGTGCCACGTCGACGCCACCTAGACAGCACGTGGGGCTTGCCGGCAAACACTGTAGACGGCGGCGGGGAACGATGCTAGCGAGCGGGGATGCGGGGTTGCGCGTGTTCGATGCGGCGTATCACGCTGAACCAAAATCGGGCGGCGCCGCTTGCAGGAGGTCGCCGGAGCAACATCACATACAGCGTCTGGCGGCGGAGCTCGATGGTCTACGATGCTAGCACGAAACAGAGCGAGAGGAAGAGAAAGAAGGGGTCCAGAGGGACCAACAGCTCACCACGGTGATGATAGCAGGGTCATTGAGGGCAGAAGAGGTCGGAAGGCACCGGAATCGACGACGAAAGCGACGGCCAGAGTCGGGAAAGGGTTCTCCGGCTTGCACGAGTGGGGGCAATCGAACAAGTCCATGATGGCGGTCACGACAGTAGCCTGAGTTGGGTGAGGGGAGCTCGGGAACGTTGGGACGCCGGCGAGGTCTGGGACTAGGGTTCGGGTTGGGGAAACCTGGGCGAGAGGGAGGTCGTCCGGGAGAGAGTGAGGGGATAAGGACGAAGGAGAGGCGTCATGGAGTTCTTATCTTTGCTCCGGAGCACGACAGACGGCAGGGAATGAGCGGCGGGATCGACGGCGGCGCTGCTGACACGGTGCTTCTTCGCGTCGCCTGCGAAGGCAGGGCCGAAGGTCGAGCGATCTGCGTCGATGCTGAGTGAGGTGGAGAGGAGAGGGAAGAGTTGGGCCGACCTGGGCTGCGGCCTGGTTGCTCTGCTGCTCATTTTTTATTTGCAAACACTTTTTATTTTCTATTTTGTTTTCTCTTTTGTAATTTCAAATACAAAACTGTATTGGATATTGCAAAAATGTCCCAAGGTTTTATAAAGGTTTAAAATACTATGGGTCCCTTTTATTCAGATTGGGCTCCACACATTTTGATAGTTTTCAAAAATATTCAAACCATTTGAATTGTTTCATAGAGGGGAAAAGGTTAGGGTTTAGGGTTTTATTATTTTCTTCAATGCAAATTTTAAGACATGATGATCATGATGCACAAAACAAACCCTAATATAGATTAACTAAAACTGGGGTGTTACAAAAGTCCTTCACTTGCATATTAATAATGGGTTTCCAACTATCTTCTACTTTCCTAGGAATAGAGGCTTTGTGTTTCAACTTTTCTTCCTTAATTTTAATAAGAGCATCTGTAATGTGTTTGGTGAAAGCCACATTCATATCACTAGCATCAGGACTTCTAGCAAGCTTTTGTAGGAGCATAATCACTTCAGAAATATTGCAACCATCAAGATCAAAATCGAACTTGACATCACTAGTAGTAGACTCATTGAGTTTAGGCATTGTGGTAGGAGGAATAGGGACTTCTTGTGGTTTAGTGGCATCCATATTGGTGGTGGTGATAGTGCACACACTATTGTTTCTAGAAATTTCAGCTTCTCTTTCCCACTTAGCATGTAGTTGGGCTAACAGTCTAACATTTTCATCAATAGTAACTTGTATGGCATGAGTAGCAGCAAAGGTACTTTCCAAGGTTTCAGGTTTAGGAGCCATTTTATTAATCAAAGAGGACTGTGCTTCAGACAAAGAGGAAATATTTTTCTCAACATTCAAAAGCTTTTCCTCAACAGTCTTGTTGAAAGTGGTATGTTTACTAATAAAGTCTTTGAGCATGACTTAAAGTTCAGAGGGAGCACTTATAGCATTATTGTAGGAGTTTCCATAGGTATTGCCATTATTAGGAGGATAAGGCCTATAATTGTTGTTACTACCAAAATTATTCCTATAGGCATTATTGTTGAAATTGTTGTTTCTAATGAAGTTCACATCAACTTGATCTTCTTGAGCAACCAAAGAGGCTAAGGGAAATTATTAGGATCAATATGAGTTTTCTGATTAACAAGCATAGCCATGATAACATCAATCTATCACTCAAAGAGGAGGTTTCTTCAACAGAATTTACCTTCTTACCATGTGGAGCTCTCTTAGTGTGCCATTCAGAATAATTAACCATCATATTATCAAGGAGCTTTTGTTGAAGCACCCAAGGTGATGGTCATAAAGGTACCTCCAGCAGCTGAATCCAACAGGTTTCTTGAGGATAAGTTCAAACCTGCATAAAAAGTCTGGATAATCATCCAAGCAGTAAGTCCATGAGTGGGACAATTCTTAACCAAAGATTTCATTCTTTCCCAAGCTTGAGCAACATGTTCATTATCAAGTTGTTTAAATTTCATTATTTCACTTCTCATAGATATAATCTTAGCAGGAGGATAGTATTTTCCAATAAAAGCATCTTTGCACTTAATCCAAGAATCAATACTATTTCTAGGCAAGGATAGCAACCATTTTTAGCTTTTCCTCTCAAGGAGAAAGGAAACAACTTGAGCTTAATAATATCTCCATCTACATCTTTATACTTTTGCATCTCACAAAGTTCAACAAAGTTATTGAGGTGGGCAGCAGCATCAGAACTAGCACCAGAAAATTGCTCTCTCATCACAAGATTCAACAAAGCAGGCTTAATTTCATAAAAGGTAGCATCAGGAACAGGTGGAGAAATAGGAGTACTTAGGAAATCATTGTAGTTTGTGCTAGTGAAGTCACACAACTTGGTGTTCTCAGTAGAGTTCATTTTGGCAAAAGTGGAGCAAGCCAACAGCACCAGCAACTAGAGCAGGAACTAATTTTTTTTGTTTTTTATAAGAGAAATCAAGGCAAACTAAACTAATTTTTTGGAGATTTTGATAAAAAGAGGCAAACAAAACCAAGCAAAACAAAAACAAAGTAAAGAGAAAGGTTGTGAAGGACTCCCCTTGTGAAGACCTCCTTAGCCTCGCCGGCAACGGCGCCAGAAAATGCCTTGATGAGTGCGTGAACACTTCGTTGGGAGACCCCGATAGGAAGGTATGATGAGCACAACAGCAAGTTTTCCCTTAGTAAGAAACCAAGGTTATCGAACCAGTCGAAGGAAGAAATGACTCAAAGGTGTTGCTAGCAACTTGGAAACCTGTACAACACAAACTCAAGACTTTGCCCCAATGAACAGTGAGGTTGTCAATATCACCGGTTTGCTAAAAACAAAGGATTAACTGTATGGTGTGGAAGGTAATATTCCATGACATGCTGAGTAAACAAATTACAGCAGGACAATTTACATGACTGAGCAAGGCATAACAATCCAATACTAGACATTCATGATCCTATGAGATTCGATTGGGCAATACAACAAGATACATAGAACGCCATCCAAATGCATCTATGACTAGTAATCCACCTTCAGGTTATCATCTGAACCCCCTCTAGTATTAATTTGCAAGCAACGGATAACTGCTTTAATCAAGGTGTGTAAGGTACAATCCACTTGTTCCATGAACAAGAGACCGTTGTTTTCTCCCTAGTGGCAATAGCACATCTACAACCTTAGATATTTATGTCACTTCCATTAGATTAAATAGAGGCATGAACCCACTATCGAGCATAAATACCCCGTCTTGGAGTCACAAGCATCTACTTGGCCAAGATAGCTACTAGAAACGGAGAACATGCAAGATCACAAACAACACAGACATGATAGAATCAATAAGACAAAACCATTAATCAATCTGGCATAGTAATCTCAATATCCATCGGATCCCCACAAACACAACATGCATGATTACAAATATATGATCTTGATCATGAATGTAGCTCACAAGATCTAAACATGGTAGCACAAAGAAGGAGATACAACCATCTAGCTACTACGTGGTTCCGTAGTCCAAGGTGGAACTACTCACACTTCATACCGGAGGCTAACATGATGAAGAAGAAGGCCTCCGGGATGATCTCCCCTCTGGCAGGGTGCCGGGAAGAGCTTCAGATCCCCCCGATCTAGGGATGATGGTGACGGCGGCTACAGACGGTTTCGTGGAATATTGATCTCGTACTTAGGGTTTATATATCGGGGAGTCTTTATAGGCGAAGAGGTGAGGCAGGGGGCAGCCAGGGAGGCTGCACCCCCTCCCCAGGCGCGGGCTAGGGTTATCCGTGCGGCCAGGGGTGTGCCCCCTGGTGGCTCGATCCCCTCCGTCTCATATTATGGCTTCGTGTTCCCCATGGTAAAATATTGACTTTGGCTTTTGTCCCATCCAATTCCGAGAATATTGATTTTCTGCCTTTCTAGAACCAAAAACAAAAGAAAACATGCAACTAGCACTGTGGCATCTTGTTACCAGAAAACATATAAAATACCTCAAAGTGTAGACAAAGCAAAGCAAAGTAGATACTAAACAATCATGGAACATCAAAAATTATATATACGTTTTCGACGTATCAGCCAGCATGATGAATTCGTAATCAGGTACTACGACACAAATTCGTAGACTTTCGGCAATGTTAGAACTAAGGAGGCTCTGGCCATGATGTGGGGTAAACACCTCGGCACGAGGATGATGTCTACGCACTTCTATTCTTATAGACAGTTGCTGGGCCTCCAAGTGCAGAGGTTTGTAGAATAGCAGCAAGTTTCCCTTAAGTGGATTACCCAAGGTATATCGAACTTAGGGAGGAAGTGGTCAAAGGTATCCCTCTCAAGCAACCCATCAATCAAGATACAAGAAGTCTCTTGTGTCCCCAACACACCCAATACACTTGTCAGGTGTATATGTGCACTAGTTCGGCGAAGAGATAGTAAAATACAAGTGGTAACGTTGCCAGAAAAGAGCTTCTGACTTGTTTTTGACGTGGGAGAGACTAAAGGTAAAACTGAAATAAAGATGGAAGCAAGCAAACATGCAACAAATCTAGATGCAAACGGTGTTTCAATGCTTAGAAACAATGCCTAGGGATCATACTTTCACTAGTGAACACTATCTCATATAAATATATTCTCTTTATGATACTACTCTTAACTACTCTCCGGTTGGACACTCTAATCCATGGTAGGGCTATAACAACACTCCTCAAAGTCCGCCTTCCCCAATCTAGATAACCCCACACTGTCACCTTGAGCGCTAGATGGTTCCAACAAACACCATAATTTCATAAAGACATCCAACCCAAAATATAACTCATGATAAATATATATGTAACCTAGCTTAAGTGCCACACACGGTGTGCACGCTGTCACTTTCACACACGTGGGGAAAAGCACAGATCTATTAAAGCACGATGAGTATTTATGTAGACTCTAGCCTAAGTGCCACAACGGTGTGCATGCTGTCACTTTCATACACGTGGGGAGAGAAGAGATCTATTGAAGCACTTGAGTAGCAAGGTAGATCTGCTTGACTACAAAGCTCATGACCACAACAAGATCATGCATAGAGAGAGAGATGAACACATATCTACCGGTAGAGCCCTTAGCCTTGAAGGAGAACTACTCCCTCCTCATCATGGGAATCGGCAACGGTGATGAAGATGGTGGTGGAGATCGATGGAGATGGATCTGGGGGCACTTCCCCATCCCGACAGGGTGTCGGAACAAAGACTTTCTGTTCCCCGAATCTCCCCTTCGGTGGCGGTGGCGCTACGGAGGTTTTCTTGGATTTCTTCTAGATGATTTAGGGTTTTATCCCCGAGGGCTTCTTATAGGCGTAGATGCAAGGTCGGTGGAGGTCCAGGGGGCCCACACCCCCTGTGGGCGCCACCAGGGTTGGCCCGCGCCTAGGGGGTGCGGCCACCCTGGTGTCCTCCTCCAACTCTGCTTCGTGGTTCCGTGTTGCTCCGGGAAAATAATGACTTTGCCTTTCGTCCCATCCAATTCCGAGAATATTGATTTTCTGCCTTTCTGGAACCAAAAACAGAAGAAAACAGACACTGTGGCATCTTGTTAATAGGTTAGTACCAGAAAACATATAAAAAAACCTCAAACTTTAGACAAAGTAAACCAAAGTAGATACTAAACAAGCATGGAGCATCAAAAATTATAGATACATTTCCGACGTATCAAGCATCCCCAAGCTTAACTCCATCTCGTCCTCGAGTAGGTTAGTGATAAAAAAATTTTGAGGTGACATGCACCATCACAATCAAGATAAAACCATTTGCAAGCATTGAAAGCTGGGATCAAAGAACTCTAAACATGTTCATGAAAGATGTAGTTCTAACAATAAGACAAAGTAACTATGCATGCAACATGAAAGGATACAAACAAAGATCATGAATAACAATGCATTGAAAGACGTTTGTTTGTTTCACATATAGAAAACATCGCATAGTGGCATCCATCTTGTCCCTCATGGAGTAGCAAATAGATGCATAGGACACCTTCAAAGTTCATAAGAGTGACTAGATACAAATAACACAAGAACAAGTAATATCAATAATATGTATTAATCACTAAGTTTTGGGACACTGCACATAGAACTAAGAATGGCAACTATGCTCTCTTAACTGGTGCCTAAAGGTAGAAGGTGGAGACTAAATATAATAGTGGAAGAAAGGCCCTTCATAAAGGGAAGGAGGGATTTCAAGTTTCAAAAAGAGCTTCCAAAAATTATGGTACTTGTCAGCTTTCAGCCCTCATTGCCCCTACCATAAGCATCTTGAAGTGATTAAGGTTAAAGTGAACAAACTATGGAGTATATGATTGACAAAGTATAAGTTGGCAATCTTATGTCCCTTTAATACGAGGGCCACATCTCATGCTACTCAACTTTAGTCTCCTGTAAGTTCTTGTCATAGTAAGTACATGTGTATCATAGAGAACCGCCTACAGGGTACCCCTTACACAAGGTACAGGAGCTATCCCATAACCAAAATGACAAGGCAAGCAGACAATGAGCATCTCAGCAATCTTCTTATTTACCATGGGAAAATGGTGCTTTTCTCTCTCTTTCCTCTTTTCAATATGTCTCTTTTTTTATAAGAAGAAAGCTTCATAGATATCATTATGGTGATGCTGCAAGTTTCCACCATGATTAGGCATGGCTTAGGCTAGCGTCCCAGGCGTTTCTCTAACACAAAATACATAACTTCATGGACTAACAAGCTCCCTTTTTATTTCACACCGACGACATCCATAGACAAAAGAGCATGATATCAACTATGTGCAATGTTGAAAGCGGTCCCCGTGACTGCACGGTTCTGCTCATTCCAACATATAAGTGCAAGCATATACAACATAGATGACACAATGGTTCAAGTTTATTAGGGTAAAGAAAAATAAAGTGTGCCTTCAAGTTTGTGAGAGCTTTAATCACTAAGTTTTCACATAACAAAGTACTTTTTAATTGGAAGATAGATGAAAACAAGAATATACTTGGAATGGTGTAACACACCATGCATAGGAATTTATAGTGGAAACTTTGGAATAACTTGGTTTCTTGGGAGTTGTAAGCATGATTAGAGCTTACTCATACAAGTGGAGGCTAGTAAAAGACTGGTAGCGACCAACTAAGAGAGCAATAATGGCCATAATCATGCAGAGCAAAAAACATTATAAATCAAAGCATAAAGTGGTACTAAAAGTCAAGGACTAAATGATCATAGACGCTATGGTGACTTGTTCATAGTCATAACATGGTGTGAGCATGTGCCAAGTCAACCCAAACAAAGCATCAAAGGAGAATACCACAATACTATGCTTTTGTATGCTAAAACAACGCATGATTCTTTCAAGGAACATTAAGCAATCTCAATTTTTTGAAACAAGTCATGCTACAACAATAATCACTAAGCATAAGTTCAAAACAACATCTAGCATGACATGATAAAGTCTAAGCCACAGTCAAAGCAAGCTCCTTTTTTACCACGTAAGCATGAAGCTTTCTACTCTTTTCCAACACCAATCAACTTATTTGAAACAACTCACAAAGATAATAATCAATAATGATCAGTGAGCTTGTCTCACAAATCCACAAAGAAGAACTAAAAAGTTCTAAGCTAAAATCACAAGAAAACTAAGGCTAAACACAGTGCTAGCAAACGAAAACACTCACAGAACAATAAGAGTGAAAACTAGAGTGTTCTAGGCAATGAAAATAGAGTGTGTCTCTCTCCAAAAGAAGTGTGTTGTGATCAACTAACTTACTCAATCAAACTAAGAAAACTAAGCAAAGTAAACAAAAACTAAGACACTCCAAGAACAACACAACTGTGCATGAAACAATAAAAATAAAGTGTCTAGAAAGACCTGAGATTTTTATTGATGAAGAAGGGGATGCCTTGGGCATACCCAAGCTTTGACGCTTGTACCTCTTGAATATTTCTTGGGGTGACACGGGTGGCATCCCCAAGATTGAGCTTTTGTCCATTCTTGATCTCATTACATCATTCTTTCTCTACACCTGCAAATTTTCCTTCATACAAAACTTCACACAATCTTCATTAGCAACATTAGTGTATTCAAAAGATAATAAAACTTTGGGTTTAGCTTTAAAACAACAAAACTTTCACTAAAGACACAATATACTGTATAAATTCCCTCAAAAAGCTCAATTTCCCAAAAAGAACCCAAAAAGGAATCAATAAGAAGCAAATGCAAATAATGGCAGAAATCTGTCAAAACAGACCAGCAGGTAGAAACTAATTTTTCGAAGACCTTCTGTTGCTCAAATCAAAAAGTGTTGAACTAACAAAAGTTATCTAACATACTGGGGTCTTTATTCGTAAATTGTTAGCTCAATCCGACTTACAAAGACTCCTCACGAATTTTATGGTGGAGGACAGAAATCTGTTTCGGGACAGCAACTCCCCAAATCTTACTTCCCTCTCATTAGAGGTCATTCTTGGCACAAAAAGCAAACAAAAAGGATAAGGAGAGGTCATTACTGAATTAATAACTTCCAAGACTCAAGGAAACTCTTGGGTTATCTCCCAACAAGTAATTTTTTTAACGCCTTTAATTTAGGCATGATAGTTTGAGAAGATTCTCACAGAAGAAATATGAATTGAGGTAAAAGAGAGCATCAAGAAGCAAACTCAAAACAAATTTAAGTCTAACCCACTTCCTATGCATAGGAATCTTGTAAATAAACAAGTCATGAAAGCACAAAGCAACAAACATAGGAAAATAAAACAAGTGCAACTTCAAGACTTTCAACATAAAGAGGGGAAACTTAATATTATTGAGATACATAAGACCATGTTTCCCTCTCTCATAGTAAATTTCAGTAGCATCATGAATAAAATTAACAATATAACTATCACATAAAACATTCTTATCATGATCCACATGCATATAATAATTATTACTCTCCACATAAGCATAGTCATTCTTATTAATTGTAGTGGGAGAAATTTCAAAAAAATAGCTATCACTATTATTCTCATCGCTACAATCATCAATATAGGAGGCAGATTGTAATCAGAATTAACTTTCTCCTCAACAGTAGGTGGACTGAAAATATCATATTCATCATTGTAATCATCATAGATTGGAGGTTTGGTATCATCATAAGCAATACAATAGCTATATTCCAAAGCTGGGGGACTAAAAAGATAATTTTCATAAAAACTAGCTTCCCCAAGCTTAGACGTTTCCATAGCATTAGCAATCATGGTGTCCAAAGAATTCATACTAATAACATTGCTATTAGCATGCAAATAAAGTTCCATAGGTTTTTAATTTTATTTTCAAACACTTCATGTCCTAACTCAAGATAAATACTATAGAGCTCTCTAATTTTGTTGTTGTTTTCCAATAAGCCTAACTAGTGAAAACAAGAAACAAAAAGACAAAATTGCAGAATCTAAAGGAAATAATTTCGAGCACTCACACCGGAGGATGTGAGTACCTTTTACCTTACCTCCCCGGCAATGGCGCCAAAAAATAGCTTGATGTCTACGCACTTCTATTCTTGTAGACAGTTGTTGGGCCTCCAAGTGCAGAGGTTTGTAGAATAGCAGCAAGTTTCCCTTAAGTGGATTACCCAAGGTTTATCGAACTCAGGGAGGAAGTGGTCAAAGGTATCCCTCTCAAGCAACCCTACAATCAAGATACAAGAAGTCTCTTGTGTCCCCAACACACTAATACACTTGTCAGGTGTATAGGTGCACTAGTTCGACAAAGAGATAGTAAAATACAAGTGGTAGCGGTGCCAGAAAAGAGATTCTGACTTGTTGTTGATGTGGGAGAGACTAAAGGTAAAACTGAAATAAAGATGGAAGCAAGCAAACATGCAACAGATCTAGATGCAAACGGTGTTTCAATTCTTAGAAACAAGGCCTAGGGATCATACGTTCACTAGTGAACATTCTCTCATATAAATATATTCTCTTTATGATACTACTCTTTGGTTGGAAACTCTAATCCATGGTAGGGCTATAACAGCACTCCTCAAAGTCTGCCTTCCCCAATCTAGATAACCCCACACTGTCACCTTGAGCACTAGATGGTTCCAACAAACACCACAATTTCATAAAGGCGTCCAACTCAAAATATAACTCATGATAAATATATATGTAACCTAGCTTAAGTGCCACACACGGTGTGCACGCTGTCACTTTCACACACGTGGGGAAAAGCATAGAACTATTAAAGCATGATGAGTATTTATGTAGACTCTAGCCTAAGTGCCACCACGGTATGCATGTTGTCACTTTCATACATGTGGGAGAGTAGAGATCTATTGAAGCACTTGAGTAGCAAGGTAGATCTACTTGATTACAAAGGTCATGACCACAACAAGATCATGCATAGAGAGAGAGATGAACACATAGTTACCGGTAGAGCCCTGAGCCTTGAAGGAGAACTACTCCCACCTCATCATGGGAATCAGCAACGGTGATGAAGATGGTGGTGGAGATCGATGGAGATGGCTCTGGGGGCACTTCCCCATCCTGGCAGGGTGCTGGAATAGAGACTTTCTGTCCCCCGAATCTCCCCTTCGGTGGCGGTGGTGCTACGGAGGTTTTCTTCGATTTCTTCTGGATGATTTAGGGTTTTCTCCCCAGGGGCTTCTTATAGGCGCAGGAGGCAAGGTCGGTTGAGGTCCAGGGGGCCCACACCCCCTGTGTGCGCCACCAGGGCTGGCCCGCGCCTAGGGGGTGCGGCCACCCTGGTGTCCTCCTCGAACTCTGCTTCGTGGTTCCGTGTTGCTCCGGGAAAATGATGACTTTGGCTTTTGTCCCGTCCAATTCCGAGAATATTGATTTTCTGCCTTTCTGGAACCAAAAACAGAAGAAAACAGGCAACTGGCACTATGGCATCTTGTTAATAGGTTAGTACCAGAAAACATATAAAAACACCTCAAAGTGTAGACTAAGCAAAGCAAAGTAGATACTAAACAAGCATGGAGCATCAAAAATTATAGATACGTTTTTGACGTATCAGAGGACTATGCTGATGTTTGTGCACATCGTTAACAAAGATACTAGGGAAGAGACTATCCTGAATGATACCGACCCATGTGGAACGCGAACAGAGCAGTCTTTGTTTTCGATACCGAGCGCGACCGACCAGCCTATCGTTGAGCATGAAGACATCGAAATGTGTGGTAGTGAGGGTGATTTTGTGCTCGAAGATGATGATGATGATGATGATGATGAAGATGATGATGGTGATGATGAGAAAGCATATCCAGATGTGGTTGCTGACCTTGATAGGATGCAGAGTAGGGAATATTTGGTTGATTCAAACTATGACCTGACTATGGGACTGATGAGGAACAGGAATGTGAGGATGGGTAAATGGGATGCAGATACGATGACAAAGATGAGGACGGGCCAGTGATACACTTTGATAGGGACGACCCTACAATTGATGAGGGGACTGTCTTTGATACTATGGAGGAATGCATATATATCATTGCTACCTATGCAATAAGAGTTGGGTTCGAATTTATCGTTGAAAAGAGCGACCAAAAGAGATTTGGGGTGCATTGTAGGGAAAGTAAGGTGTGTAAATGGAGATTGCATGCATCTCCAATGCGGGGTGGACACCCATTTCAGGTTGCAATAGCTACATTTAGTTTCGGTCTTTCTCATATTTGTTCTGCTGATGAGTCCTCTAATTTATTTTTATTCCCATTAAATGCGGATCAAGGTAAACATGAAGAAACACAACTGCCCTAATACTTCTTTAAGTGATAAAGTTAGACCGGTGATAACCAAGTGGATTGCTACTAAGGTACTTGACTGGGTGAGGCAGGATCGTAGCACTGGACCTGCTGAACTCAGAACTAAGCTTAGCGAAAAGTTTAACGTTCTGATTCCTTACCATACAGTCTTTGATGGGAAGGAGATGGCTCTAAACTTCATTCAGGGCAAGTGGACTAACAGTTTTCACATGTTGTATAGTTTCAAAGCTGAGGTAGAGAAGACATCACCTGGTAGTGTTGTTGACATTGATTACGAGGTGGTGAAAGGAAGAGAAAATGTCTCAAAGGGGGTCAAGTATAAGAAGGTGGATAATAAATGCTTCAGGAGATGTTTTGTCTGTCTGAAGGCATGCTGGAAGGGGTTCCTAGACGGCTACATGCCATACTTGGCAATAGAGGCAACTTCTTTAACAAGGAAATTCAGGGGACAGCTTGCTATCGCTTGTGCTGTGGACGCGCATAATTGGCTTTTCCCCGTAGCCTATGCTGTTCTTGAGGGTGGATCGATTGAAAGCTGGACATGGTTCATGTAGAGACTACGTGCAGTAATTAGTCACCCTGAAATCTTGGTGATACAAACTGGTGCATGCAAGGGGCTTCAGAATGCTATTGATGCGGTGTTTCCTGGGGTTGAGCATAGGGAATGCATTCGGCACCTCGCTAATAGCTTCATGAAGAAGTTCAGAGAAAATACCTTTGAAGACAACTTGTGGTGATCAGCACACACGTACACCCCAAGCACGCATGCTACTTACATGCAGAACTTGTATACCGTTCCGAAGCTGAAAGAATACCTCGAAGAACATCATAGCAAGTTATGGGCAAGAAGCAAGTTTGGTGAGTTAAGCAAAGTGGATTTTGTTTGCAATAATCTGATAGAAAGGTTCAATGCTAAGATTAGGAGCATGAAGTCACTTGCAATTGTTATTTTGTTAGATGCAATAAGACAGTGTATAATGGTGAAGATAGATTTTAGGCAGAGAATTTGTACTAGAAAATTTGTAAGCCATAAAATAGTTCCAAAGGTAGTTTTATTACTGAATGCAAGAACCAGGGCAATGAGAACGATAAAGACAAGGATGGTCAGAAGTTCCAATACATTGGCTGACGTTTATGCACAAGACAAGCATGGAACTGAACGGAGGTTCACTGTAGACATTGGTAAAAATACTTGTTCATGCAGGAAGTGGCAGGTTACTGGTCTGCCATGCCACCATGCACCGCACTTCATCTTAAAGCTGAGAGGTAGAGGTGCTGAAATACAGAACTATGTTCATAAATATTTCTTCGTGGACAAGTTTGTTGCAACTTATGCAGAAAATGTACCACCTATTGCTGATGAAAATGATTGGGAGATAGTCGATCCAAGGTTCAAACTCGAACCACCGGTTCTTAGGAGGCCACCTAGGAGGCCTAGAAAGGAAAGGACCAAATCCTACACCGCAAAAGGTTAGAGACTAGGAGCAAGGAAGAAGAAGTGAAAACGGTGTGGAGGGTTGGGACATATCAAGAGGCTATGCAAAAACCCTGTTCCACGTGATTTGGAAGATGCTCACCTTGTCCCCGTTCACATCACGAAGGCACAGGATGAGGCTTCTCAGGCAGAACTGGAGGAAGCGCAGCGAAATGACATGGGGGAAGTGCTACATGTGAAGGAAAACGGTAATGTGCATGTGGAGGGAAACGTTGGTAAGCATCAATTGGTTGAGGACGTGGACGTGCCGGCGAGGATAGGGGAGGAAAGAAACAAAAGGGTAAGCGGGAGCAAAAGGGAAACAATAATAATGGAGTTGAGTTTGAATATGAAGAAGTTGCTAGGGTGATTGAGGATGTTCTTGAGGATCTTTCGGCTAACTGCGGGAGAAACAATAAATCCCTATCAATTTCGTCTTTGTACGATTCTCTGGACTAAAGGTAAGCTTGAAACTAGCGATTTTGAGTCCTCATCAACTGTTGTTTAGTGCAGCGCATGAATGAACAGTAATAAGAGGAGCAGAGAGGTGGCACCGTAATGTCGTTTCTTGAATTTTCATTGAAATTTATTTATATCTAGTACTTGTAACAGGTATGTGATATGCGGTATCGACCATATTCCAGGTCGTTAGATAGTACATACATTTTTAAACCGATTTTCCATAAACAATAATCATGGATTTGTAACAATTCAATGACCAAAATTATGGCGGTGCCATGGAGTTGGTGAGGCTGACCTCCCTTGTATTCCCATCTCAAACAACAGGACACGTGCGTCTCCTTCTCCTCTCACGCACTCCAAAATTTTGACTGTGCCATCAAGTGCTGGGAGCAGAGACAGCGTACCGTCTCATCAGCCTCGCCTCGTCTTTGTCAGCGATGTCTGATGCTCGCATAGGCTACATCAGGGGCATTGATGCTGGGCATGTGCAGCGTGCTAAACCTTAGACATGAGCTAAGAAAATAAATAGACTTAAGTCTATAAAAACCAAAGTTGCTCCACCATTTAGGACCCTTATGTAGGTCTCCTGTACCAGATTTTTTACTTTACCCACCAAACTGCTACACTTTCGGCCAATGGAAGGAGCCCAAAGAACTAAAATAATTTTTTTAATCAACTAGAACCTGGATCTTGTACTAGACTCAAGACAAAGAATCTTTCTCTTAGACTCATATTCTCCACCATTTATACATAGGTCTAAGAGCTGAAAAGTTTTCTTAGACACCATATTTTGCATACACTGCACACGCTCTAAGAGGAAAAAAGCTTTGGCAAGAAAAAAAGGATAAGAAAAGAGTCTTCATAAATAGGTTTTTTATTCTAGTAGAGGGCCCTATCGGTGTGTCTAAACGTTGGAGCATACTTGGTTTTACTAGACTCTAATATTTTATTTATACTCAACCGACGATGTACAAGAAAAGAGTTTTGACAAGAAGAAAAGAATAGAAAAAGAGCCCTTTTAAATAGGTTTTTATTCTAACAGTGGAGCCAATCAGTGTGTCTACACACTATAGCATATTTCCCTCTGCTAGACTGGTGTCTAAGATTTTTGCTAGAATCAAACAACGTTGTACAGGCTCTTACAACTTGGCCATTCTATCTGAAGAGATCATTAAAGCTATCGTACATAGATTAAATTTAGGCTCAAGTGACCCTAATCGACTATGCTGCTCCCGCTATCTTTGTCATGCACGACGTCCTCCGTCTCGCTGTATGCCTCTTCCGAGTCTGAAATGATGAGGACGAGCCCGGTGGCGTTCCTCTTCACGAGTTCTGCACGACGAGCAGCATCGATAACGGTGGAGGGCGTACTCCCAGGCACTGCCCAGAAGCACTGCCTCCATTCGGGATTGTGCAGATCCGGGTGGATCTCCGGACGGTGAGCTCTGCAAAGCCAAAGCAACGCCTCCTGCTCCTTCTTGGAGCGCCTTGGGCAGTACGCGCTGGTGCGCGCGTATCAGTACATTGCCCTCTTCCGCTCCAGCAGCTGGCGGCGGTGCTCCTCAATCTGCCTCGATAGCACGATGCCGCGCAAGAGCGGCTCCATGGGCACCCCGGCATAGCTAAGCTCGTAGCCGGTCGGTAGCATCGCTAGCAGCGGCGCGAGTATGTCATAGTGGGCGAACAACTCAGCCTTGTGCAAGCTGAGACGGGGCCTCTCCATGGCGAGGCGTTGTTTCTTCATGTAGGATATGACGCTTGTGCTGACGCGAGTTGTAGGGAACGAACGGGGTTTGAGCTTCAGCCACACGGTCGCGTTTATTAAGTTAAGGAGGTAGGCCCACTAGTGATTGCGAGGGCTAATAGGGAAGCAGAAATGCCTACTCGCGGATCGCTATTGCAAAGGACGATCCTTATCGTCCATTCTCCCCAATCCAATGGTGCCTAACAATTGGGACGCAGAATCAACCTGGCCCCAGGGGGCTTATAGAAGACCCTAACAATAGGCATAGTTTCTGCAAGGTTAACGAGCTAGTTAACGTGGTTTATCCTGGGTTTGACCAGATTTCAAAACATCATAAGTCTCTGGGAAAATTGAGAGTGTCTTGCGTGGAAATTTCCTCGGGCCCATGGGCGCGCCCTAATCTTGCACCTCCTTTGGGAAAACACCGGTTTTTCGGGTTCAAAAAATGGAAAGTCAAGATTTCTCCAAATGACCACGAAATCTCTAGTTGGAGAAGTCGCTTGCGATGCCAAGAGGAGCTAGGTGCTGGTTTTGGGCTAAATCCATGGAGTGGTTCCATGTTCTGGGCAGCGAGGGGGAATCTAGGGTTGGTACCCATGTTAACTCACACTCGATAGGCATCCTAGTGGTGCCTTGGATGCCAAAGGACCTGGTATGCCTTGCCTATGATTTTATGAGGGCAGTGGGTCACATGCAAAGGCTCTAGGAGCTGTTTTCACATTTTTTATTTTGTTAGATTTTGTTTGGTGCTTCCTAAAAAATGGCAAAACCCGCCGGCGGTCGCGGCAACGCGACGGTCGGTGCAATCTTGGACCCAGGCATGCATCCAGCATAGGTACCCAATGGGGCACGCAAAACCATTTTTCCCTGAAAATTGAGAGTGTCTTATAGGGTACATACAGTTAGAAGCCGCATTTACCGGGCCGTAACTCAAAAAAAATACAGTATATGCTTGCACCACGAGATAAATACCCACCTCCCGGAAATGGCCATGCACCATGGTGTAGCATGCGTGGAAATTGCCTCGGGCCCATGGGCGCGCCCTAATCTTGCACCTCCTTTGGGAAAACACCGGTTTTTCGGGTTCAAAAAATGGAAAGTCGAGATTTCTCCAAATGACCACGAAATCTCTAGTTGGAGAAGTCGCTTGCGATGCCGAGAGGGAGCTAGGTGCCGGGATTGGGATCAATCCATGGAGTGGTTCCATGTTCTGGGCAGCGAGGGGGGATCTAGGTTTGGAAGCCATGTTAACTCAGATTTGCCCTCTATGCTAGTCACGAATACTCAGAAAAGCCCTTACTATAGCTCACCCAGAAACCAGCACGCCCTGATTGGTCAGATAGTTGTCACGTAGATCGTGCCAGCCAACCATTGATCCTCTTTGATCTAACGGCCACACAAAATTGTTGTAGTAGCAATATCCCAATATTATTACACACGACATGGTAGTTACAACAATCACAATGCAGCACATGGCAGTTAAATATGTAATAACAATACTAACAACAAAACATTACTTGTCGTCATCGTCCTCGTCATTGTTGTCATCGGTGGCGGCAGCAGTGTCCTCTGATGACTCGTAGGCAACTCCCTCCTCGAAAATACGAGCCATCTCCTTGTCGGAGTCCTCCTCCTCCTCGTAGTCCCACGGGTCAACGTCACTCTCCTCCGCTTCTGCCTCCAACTGCTCCATGAACGCCTCCTCGTTTCCCGAGTCGGAGTCGTCCTCGTCGTTGGCTCCTCTATTCCTCCTGTCCTTCTTCATGGTGGTCCCGCATGCTTTCCTCTGGCACTCCTCCGTCTTGGCTGCTGCTTGGCGCTCTTCCGTCTCTGCCGGTGCAACGCGCTTCTCGGGTGTGGCGGGTACGACAAGCTTCGATGTCGCGGTGTCCTCGAGCGCCGATGTCGATGGATCCAGACGCGGTTGGACATGTCGTGGTGCCTCAAATGGCTGCCGACGGGCACGAACGATGTCGCGACGAGCAGGTGACGCAGGAAGTTCAGCCACCAGCAAGGATCTGCCACTGCCACGGCATGGTTCCGTCCTGCGGGAGGAAGTTTTTCGGAAATGCGCAATGGCGGGTACGCAGAGTTGGGTGCCGGTCCTATTAGGGGCACCATGATCATCTCATAGTCTAGTCACGTAAAAATTGTCCTACATCATAAAATATCTATGTACTAGGAGTGTTGTCACGTAACAAATCACAAAATACGCCGTGCGGCAGCGTCGAGAAGTGTCCAGTGTGTTCCTGTCGACGTGGATTTGAACGTTTCAGCATGTTGTGTCCGTGCAGCATTTGCGCGTGTCATGACAACCCCTTGAGCATGCATGCATGTTGGACGTGCAGCCCGTAATTACTTCCTCCCTCGTAGTCCCACCCTTCCCCCTTTATCCACGGGATACTAGGCGGCACGCGCCGAAGCCCCCGTTGAACCGTCCATCTCATGAAGCCAGTCCAATCGAGTCCCATCGTGTGGACTGTGGGGTTTTATTACCTGGTTCTGCCAGTCACTCTTCTTTGAGAAGGAACCAACATAGGCCATCGATTAACAAATGAACGGTGGATGTAGGTTGAGATAGCACCGGAGTAAATGGTGGTCTTGTATAAGACTGTACCACGGACTAGACTCTTTGACCATTCTCCCCCGCCCATCACTTTCTTCTTCCTCCTTCCTCCATCTGCATTAGCCATGGCTCCTCGGAGGAGAGGCAGATCAACCATGCGCGCGGAGAGAAAGGAGAGAGCTTGACTTCCTGCTCAACCAGATGATCATTCCCCCTCGCACAGAGACCCAATCTCTCCTAGCAATGGCACTGAATGTTCCAGCAGGCTATGGCTCCTCCTGCTCCCGGTACAGTCTTCTTCTTCTCTGTTTTCTTCTTCTTCTATGTCTACTTCTTATTCTTCTTCTTATTACTATGCTACATATTCTAGGGCGGCATTGGACCCTCAAAGTAGCACAATGGCGGCGGCGCTGAATGTTCCAGCAGGCCAGGGCTCCTCCCGGTATAGTCTTCTTCTTCTTCTATGTCTACTTATTATTCTTCTTCTTATTACTAGGCTACATATTCCGGGGCGGTCGTGGACCCTGAAAGTAGCACGATGGCGGCGGCAGCGCTGAATGTTCCAGCAGGCCAGGGCTCCTCCTGGTATAGTCTTCTTCTTCTATGTCTACTTCTTATTCTTCTTCTTATTACTATGCTACATATTCCAAGGAGGCCGTGGACCCTGAAAGTAGCATGATGGCGGCAGCGGCGCTGAATGTTCCAGCAGGCCAGGGCTCATCCTGGTATAGTCTTCTTCTTCTTCTATTTCTTCTTCTTCTATGTCTACTTCTTATTCTTCCTGTTACTCTGCTACATATTCCAGGGAGGCCGTGGACGCTGAAACAAGCATGCTTGTGATGGCGGCGCTGAGTGTTCTAGCAGGCTAGGGCGCCTCCCGGTACAGTTTTCTTCTTCTTTATTTTCTTCTTCTTCTGCTATGTCTACTTCTTCTTACTTTGCTACATATTCTAGGGTGGTCGTGGATCCTAAAACCAGCACGATGGTGGTGGCATCGCAGGACCCGTTCGGCCCTGTTCCCTGTCTCAGCGAGGTAGGAAATCCCGACATGCATTTGGTTTTATTTTTGAGATTATAAATGTGCAAATATTATCGTGTATGCCCGCAAGTAGCCTCCAAGTAGGGACCATGCTCAATCTTCATAGACACATTTGGGGTTTTTGTGACTTGAATATTGTGCTTCCCTGGAATATGTAGTACAATTATAGAGTATCTATTCTAAATAACATGAATGATGTAGCAAGTGAAGGCCGGTTGCCGTGATAAGGTGGCCACGATCAATGCCAAGATAGACAACCAACTGCAGGGTGGACGCTCCCTAACCCAGGCTAATGATCGCCTTCGAAGGCGTTTGTCTCTGCAGAAGGAGATCATCTTGATTTTTCACTTAACATCAAGAGGCTCGAAGCAGAGAGTGATGAGCTGTGGCGGGTGATCGACGAGCTACAAAAGTTGATCGCACATAGCTTGTCCAAACAAGACCTGGCCATCAAGTTAATTACGAAGCTCTTGTGTGACAGGAAGAATCTCCAGAATAGATGCGTCCTCCTGCTGGACGAAGCCACCGAGACACGCAGAGAACGCATCATCGAAGCAAATGCTGCCATCAAAGCCTACAATGACAGGGAATGTTGCCTGGATGCATTGAGACAGATGAAGGAGGACATGGGCCGAGGTCTCACCGTGCCCAAGAGTCCAAGCAAGGAGAACAGGGAGCTAACGGCAATGCCCAATTCAGATTCCGGGTAGCGGGGGGCAGGAATCTCAGTTCATGCGCTGCTGCTTTTGTAATTTATATATGTCGTGCAATTAAGGAATCTTGGAGCAACTCCTTATTTCTCTGTTTATCTTACTTGCATGTCAACTTAATTATGGGTTTGTGCTCTCATGAATGGGAATCATCCTTTCTTTCCATTATGTATCTGAGCTTGGAATTAGATTATGACTATGCCACTACTATTTTGTTACATTGGAAAAACCCACAGCTCCCTTAGTTGGATATAGTCCCACGTTGCTTTGAAATTGAAATTAGGACTATGCCACTACTTTATCCTGTTGAATTGGGAAAAAGGACATATTGCTCTAAAATTGAAATTAGGACTATGCCACTACTTTATCCCGTTGAATTGGGAAAAATGCTATATTTCTCTATCATAGAAATTAGAAATATGCCACTAGTTAGAACTGTGCCACTTGTTGAATTGGGAAAAAGCCTATATTTCTCTAACATTATCTCTATAATTAGGATTGTGCCACTAGTTGATTCTGTTAAATTTTGAACAATCCTTGATTGCTCCGTCCTTCAAATTGTGACTTTGACACTAGTTAATTTTTAAATTATGGAAACTAACCACATATTTTTGTTGTAGCAGAAGAGGCAAAAGATCAACCCAGAACTGCCGACCTGGCTAACGGACAAGATGTCTATCCAAATGGAGAAGCAGAATTTTCAAAAAGTGTCCCATGACCGCCTGAGAGAAGAAGTCACCATCCTTTATGAAAAGTGCCACAATCTGAAGGTGGACATCGCCGGCTGGAAGGAACTTCACGAGAAAAGTATCACATCGGCGCGTGCGAAGGAGGACATCATCAAGGATCTCATGGTGGATAATCTTAAGCTTACTGATAAGCTTGTCACTTTCCAGACGGAGCGCTTGAACCAGCGGGAGGCGCACGTACAAGTACTGAGGGATCAGGTAAAAACCAAAGCGGACCTGATCAAACAAACCCTCGAACTGGAGCTTCTCAGGAAGGAAAATGAGCATCTCCATGCCAGGATCAATGCAAACTATAAGTTCCTCTGAAATTAGTTTGCAAACTATGTGTTTTGACGGACCAAATCGTGTTTTATCCATGTAGTAGTGATTTTGTAAACGTGGACCTCTCTCTATGCAAACTATGCTTTCTTCTGAAAGGTTATTTTGCTAAAGGATTGAGTATGGATTAGTCAAGATATCACAATTGCAAGTCTTACAGTTAACTAGTTTCAGATATAAGTTCCTCTGAAATTAGTTTGCAAACTATGTGTTCTGATGGACCAAATCGTGTTTTATCCATGTAGTAGTGATTTTGTAAACGTGGACCTCTCTCTATGGAAACTATGCTTTCTTCTGAAAGGTTATTTTTCTCAAGGATTGAGTTTGGATTAGTCAAGATATCACAATTGCAAGTCTGACAGTTAACTAGTTTCAGATATAAGTTCCTCTGAAATTAGTTTGCAAACTATGTGTTCTGACGGACCAAATCGTGTTTTATCCATGTAGTAGTGATTTTGTAATCATGGACCTCTCTCTATGCAAACTAGTTTTTCTTCTGAAAGGTTATTTTGCTCAAGGATTGAGTTTGGATTAGTTAAGATATCACAATTGCAAGTCTTACAGTTAAGTAGTTTGAGATATTGCCACAGCACAAATTATTCATCTAAAATTTCCTTGATCGTCTGTAGCTTGTCCTTGTTCACCTCGTGCTCCCTCTTCAGATACTTCAATAGATCCGCAATGCAGTACTCTAGCTTCTTATTCTCTTCCATGAGCTGATCCCTCTCCTTTTCTGCCTTTTGAATCTTCAGTGTAGTTCCCACCACTAAGGTCCCATTGATTGTGTCATTTAGTTCTGACCGCAAATGCTTGATTTCATGTTCCAGCTCCTTATTTCCTACCAAGAGCTTGTAATTTTTTGCAGTTGCATCATGGGCATCTGTAAATCTCCTCGACCTTTCGAGCTGATACATATCCCACAACTGGGCCATACATTTCTTAAGTACGTCTGGCCACTCAATATCCACCCACTCTACTGCTTTACACACCGGGCCAACCTAAAAACACATGGGACCTATTTATCAACATAACACTACACAATTTTCTTCATGTCGCCATTGTACATAATGAAAGCAAACCTGGTTTATATAGCCCAAAAACCTTCTTCCAGTGTTACTGCCTTCAAATGCAACATATTTCCTCAGTTTTAGCCCATGGTCACATGGTACTTCCCAATCGAGATCTAGGCCCTCCCAATCGGGGTCGTAGATCGTGAGTGGTACCTATAAGGGAACGAAAATCTAGAAATAAACATGATTCCATGCACATTTCAATTCTTGGGTTGAGGTAATTACCAATGCCTAACCATTGCCGAGAAAACAGAGGAACTCACATCAGGGAGGGAAGACTCGATATTGGAGAGAAAGCTGTCGCTGCTCAACTGGCCGTCCTCATCGTTCTAGGGTGGCATGGTGAATGCGACCGCGGCGACACGTCAGCGACGGTGAGGAGAGAGAGGAGGGTAGTTAGTGGAGAGAGAAGGAGTGAGGAAAGTGAAGTGCGTCAACGTTGCAACATTGACGAAATTGGCATGCTACAATGGTTTAATTGATACAATGTCTCGTGGCTGGATTACTATCTCATATCTAATAGTTTTTCTCTTCCTTCATTTTAATTTGTAATATTAATCATGTACTTCCTCCTTCCCAATTTGTTTGACTTATAGCAACATACAAAATCTTATGTACTGAACAGTATAGGATTATGGTTTATGGTTTATGGTTTAGGGTCTAATAAACTGTTTATTGTACTAACCCCTTAACCCTTATTCCTAAATCCTAGACATGTCCGTCCAATAGATTAGTATCTCCTACTTAGTAAGTTTTTTCCTAAACCCTATGCTCGTTCATCCATGATAGTACTTACTTCTAAGTAATAGATAGTTATCCAGCGATTAGTCAAATTACTGATCCCACAGAGCATTATATTACATCATAATCATGTCAACTACAAGGTACTTATATATCACCTTGTTCAGTGATGGTTTCAATGAATGATATGTCCCAAAATCCCAACAGCTCATAGCACATTATATTAAAATCTCTCAACAATCATAATCTCATAAACAAATATATCACATCATCTCAGCAAACACAATCATGTCAACTACAATATACTTGTGTCTTATTACAACAATGATGCTTTCATCGAGTGATATGTCCGAAAATCTCAACAACTCACAGAACATCGGATTGCAATCTCTGAGTAAACACGACCACATCAACACAGTTTCAAAGCAACAACAATCTTTTCTTACAAATACAGGCAGGGGAGCCCTGCGGTCTATCTGAGAAGCCCTAGGTAGCAGCTCTCATCAGATCTGATCAACGTCTATCGCCTTGTTCTATTCAGCCACAAAAGGGGCCTCTGCATCCACTACAACCTGTCCAACAACATCAGAAATGGCAGCCAGGAAGAACACCTTCCTGGTTTGCTTCTTTCATCGCATAATCTGCATCAGATCATCGGTATCCAAAACCTTTATGAACTCCTTCTTCTTATGATGCCACCATCGAAGTCGTGCCATTTGCTTAGGGCTAATATTGATTTCCTTACCAATCATCTCTCTCAGTTCAACAAGAGTTATGTTTTTGGAATCGACGGCTATCTCCACAGTACGTGATGAAATTGGCTTATTAACTCCGCCATCAAGTTTTGTTGTGTATGAATCCACCTCTAGGTGTATATTAAACTTATCTTGATCAGCATCTGGTGGTCCATAAACTCAATCAGCAGAAGCTCTGGCAGCAAGATCTCTAGTATCTACATACATATCATCAATCATCGCTTCAACTTTCATGTGACGATCAACTGCACAACACTCCCAAAGCATCTGAAGCTCATGGGAGTGCTTAGTTTGCACATGTATCACTCATGTTACACCACACCAATTTTTCCCTCTATATGGATCCCTAAGAAATTCTATAATGAAGCATATCTATCAGCTGCGAAACAGACACAGCCTCTTTGTAGTTGACAAGTAGACACACATCCTGCCCGAACATAACCCTCTCGCAACCAAAATCTAGTTTTGCAGTGTACTGGCGGACTTGAACTGTGAACTCATATAGGTACGCTACATCAAATATGTTCCTAATTTGATTAAAAAGGGGACCTGTCAGTTCATTCGACACTACTTTGCGGTAACTAATCTACTTGCAAGACAAGGCACAGAAAATAAAAATTCACCTCTCGCTCTTCTCTCGGGTGGTTTTCCTCGACATCTGGTTTGCATGACCCCGCACTACAGCCGAACACTCCGCCGTCGGCCTAGCTTTTACCTCCAACCCGCTGCTCGTAGGTACCCTATTAGCAGACTTCTGGATGACCTCCTCGCTAACCTGGGCTGCAGACCCCGTCGCTGCTTCGCTTGTCTGGCGTTGTGCCAGAGACGCTGGCTCCGACGAAGCCAAATCAGTCGCCGATGTAGCTACCACCTCGGCCTCGCTTGACATCCCGCCGCCGGAATCAGTGTGTGTGTGGCTGGGGAGGGGGAGGGGAGAAAAACGACTGTTGTCGCCGCCGAACCGGATTCAGTGTAGGGGGAGGGAGAAAAAGGATCATCGCCACCGCCGCCGGATTCAGCGTCGGGGGTTAGGAAAGTACAGAAATGGATTTTCCCGTGCGGCATGTGGACGGTGACTTAGAAGGGGCACAGCAGGGGCACGACAGGTACTAATGTAACGGAATATCCTGACATAACGGCTAAGATTTTAAAATATTTGGTTTGGCCGCCATTCACTCGAAATTCTCCTCTCGGTAATTACCCCTCCAACTTTTCAAATCATGGTAATTACACGCAACTCGGACCCCACGATGCCTTCGACTGCGAACTTTTGGGCCGAAAAGTAGTATCCCCTTCACCACGTTGGCGCTTGCTCTTGCAAAAAATACCACTGAGCTTGTTCATCTTGATGCACTAAGAAATTTCAACATAAAACCTTAGGCATATAGTTTCTACATGATATATGAACAATTCTACATGGAGGAATTCAATCCTAACGTGAGAAATTAAAAGAGAAAATCAATCAAGCTTGAGTTCATCCACTAATTCAATGTGGATATTTCAACCATGGAATTATGAAAATAAAGCATGCATAGAGAGAGAGAAACATGCCGATCTGTTGATTCCCCCACTCAAACGAACGAAATCCACGAAGAATCAAGAGTTCTTGGGTGGTTTGGAGAGGTTTGGAGAGAGAGTTTGAGAGAAATAATGGTGGGAGGTGTTGGGAATATGCCCTAGAGGCAATCATGTATGATGAGATTTCCCATTGAATTCATAAAGATATTAAGTAGTCCTTGTATAAACATCTGATGTGTATCATTGAATATGTGATTCGGTTGTGGAACTATGCATTCATGTTGTTTGTACTAAATATCCTTGGTCATCGAAGTTGTGCTGGACACACAACTTAGACCAATGTGAAAGTTGGCTTGATGATTCGGTTCCACTTGTCATGAGCATGGAGATGCTATTCCAACTTACACAGATTCGGCTAAAGAGTTTAGCGAGTCGGATTGACCCATATTGAGGTACAACGAACAAGTTGTCATTTGTATATCTCAATCAATGTAATCCTTTGACCTGAGGTTATTGCATAGTCCGAGTTGAGGATCACCGACTTAGATTCTGTCAAACGCTGATCCGTAACTGGGCAGTTATAAAGGCAGAGTTTGGGTCGACTGAGAATCAAGCTGCGTGATGTGAATAACCAAGATGGGATTTTGCCCCTCCACTTGGAGAGATATTCTCTGGGCCCTCTCATGAGATATGATTCGGAAAGCATGGCCATGCATGACTCGGTTAAGTGTTAACCGAGGCGATCGACTAATAGTTAGTCGGGTGAATCACTTATCTCGGATCGAGAAGAGAGTCGGACTATTTAAGGGATGACATATATTCGCCTATAGTCTAACAAGGTATATCGTGAGGCAAAAGGGACTCGGACGTAAGTCGCATTGGAAAGGCAAGTCGTCATGACTCTTTGGTACTTGGGAGTCGGCACGTTCTGCTAGGAGCCGCTACCGACTAATCGATTGAGAGTCGGACTCCAATCGTGTCCAAGTAGCCATGAGCCTGCGGGGTCACACACTTAAGAGCGGGAGCAAGTTCGGAGATCTGAACTTGTAATCTGGTTGGGTTGGACCTGAACCGGATTAGGACTGAGTTAGTGAGTTAGACTCACAGTGACTAGTGTTATATGGGCTTTAGTGAATGGGTCACGCGAGCAGAGCCCACGTTCACTCCCTATATATAGTGGAGCACCATAACCCAGAAAGGTTAATCGTTGTTCGGTTAGGTCATTCCATGTGTTGGAAACCCTAGCTCCACAGCAGTCCTACCGTCGATACGAACCTAGCAGTTCGCCGCCGGCGCTCCTCCTTGTACGTGTGGATACCAGCGGAGGTGCTGTGCGATCAGCACCAGGACGATCGGATCGTGAGGACTGCACTGCATCAACTGACGTGCTTCATCAGTAATCCGCAATTGCGCGTCTAGTGGTAAAACTCGTGGCCTTCTACCTCAGCTAGATCTTGGGATCACCACGTTAGAGAAAAAGTTTTGTTTTATCTCTACGTGGACAAACAGGAGGAAGAACCCTAGCCTACCTCGACTGGTTTATGTAGCCGCGACAAACTATACGGAGGGAGCTATCCGGCCAAATTAAGTAGCTCCCGCCGTATAGTTGTGGCGGCGGCGAAAGTTAGGGTTTCCTAACAACAGATCACAACTATGCGGCCACAACTATACGGCCGGACCAAATGGTCCCGTCGTATACTTGGTCGTCAAACCTTCTGTATTCGAGCCCAAAGTATTGAGAATTTTGTCGATAACTATACGGCCATAACTATACGGCTGGAATAAATATTCATGTTGTATAGTTGGTCATTACAACTCCTGGAACATGCTTTTTCACCCAAATTTTCAAAGATGCATTTTTTTATCTAAACAATATTATTAAGCTAGTTTATACATATAAAACTCAAACTTCATTTTCTACTCTAAATCTATGTTTATTCAGTCGGTATTTCTACTACTTTTTGACAGTTGCATCTTTACGCCGCGCCCTCCGCAAAAATGTCTGTGAAAAAGTTGTAGGAATGCGATGAATATCTTATTATTTAACTTTACTTTATTTTATTGATATGATGGGTTGACTCCTATTAAGAATTTTATTAAGAACAGTTGAGTATTTCAACCCTTCTTCTATTCTCGAATTCTTACTTTGGGTTGCCTTTTATCAAAGAAACTTACCACATGAACTCGTTTTGCCGGTGGAACATACCTTTCTCCTGCTTCTGGTTTCTTTGTAAAATACTGGATTATTTCAGCATCATAAACATTGAAGATTATTTTCCCTTCAACACAGTCAACTGATGCTCCTGCAGTGCTAAGAAAAGGTCTTCCACGTATTATAGATAATTTTTTATCCTCCGGCATTTCAAGAATAATAAAGTCAGTGGGAATAACATGATCATCTATTCTAAGTAGAACATCCTCAATCATACCAACAGGTTGTTTAGTGGATTTGTCAGCCATCTGTAAAGTGATAGAAGTGGGGGAACATTTCCCTAATCCTAACCTTTTATAGAGGGAGTATGGCATTACACTAACTCCTACACCTAAATCACATAAGGCATTATGAATATCAGTTTTGCCTATTGAACATGAAATAGTTGGTATCTCGGGATCTCCTGACTTAGACAATAGCCTCCCATTAACGGGGTAACTAGTTACCATGGCGACGGTTTCAGTTATCTCTTTCTTTCTATTAAGAATATCATGGAGAAATTTATAATAGGCATGCACTTTTATTGCATCCGGAAATGGAATTTCTAGACGAAGATCACTTAATGCCTTTGTAAAAGAGTTATAGATTACCTCATCTGGTGGTTTCTTTTTATGGTCTGGATATGGAAGTTTCTTACCTTTATCTTTTACCTTTTGTGGAGGATCAAGCTCTTTAGTTGCTTTCTTTTGTTGTTGCTTATCATTTTACTTGTTTTCTATTGCAACAACCTCGTCTTCTTTGTTTGTGTCTTGTTCTTCCTTTGGATCAACAGTCTCTGCATCAGAGTTATAACTATCATCATTCTTCTCCTCCAAGGTTCGATCTTGTGTGTCTTGAGTAGTCTCATCTTGAGGATCCACCAATGTATCATCTTCTTGGCTTGCTTTGAGCAAGGATTTTTCCTTTTGATCTTTTTCAGCTTCATATTCTGGTGGTCCTAATGGTCCTTTAACAACTTCACCTTTTCTTGTAATAACATTAGTATAAACATGAATATTTATATCATCACGAAGAAAAATTTGATAACCAAATTTTCTGTCAGTTCGGCCAAAATATTTTTGTGTCTTTGAAATTACTTATGTAAGATATTGTAAGTTTTAGTCTATCGATGTCTCAATTCTTGAAAAAAAAATCTAGTTTCATCCTCTTCAGTAAAAACTTGTAAAAAATCTACTTTGTTTTCCTTAAAAAGTTCAAAAGGTATACCTTTTTATTTCATGGTTTTGCGTACTTTAGGCATAAGATTAGGATTTATACGAAGTATTCCCTTTTTTAGATTAGTGCCAAAATTAGGATTATATAAAGAATAATTCTTAGCCCTAGTAGACATCAATTCCAAGCATGCGTTAACAGTTAAAGCATTTATCGATCCTCCTGCTGATGAGTCTAGCAATTCTCTGCATTGGGTATTAAGACCGTAGTAAAATAAATGGCAAACAGTTGATTCAGAATAACCATGATTAGGAATACTATTGACCATTCCAAAGAATCTTATGGGTAATTTTCTCCCATGTTATGACTAAAGCTGCCTATATTCTTTCTAAGTTTTGTTACCTTTGCAAAAGGATTGAACCTATTTATAACTTTAACAATGTAGTATTCCCAACATTTAATGCAATGAAGAGGGAGAGAATATAACCATTCTAGAGCTTTACCTTTCAGAGACCAACGAAATAGTTTTAGACGAGAGAATTCTCTAGGCAACCCT
Organism: Avena insularis; assembly: GCA_023614405.1. Lineage (NCBI taxonomy): Eukaryota > Viridiplantae > Streptophyta > Magnoliopsida > Poales > Poaceae > Avena > Avena insularis. The sequence continues at coordinate 203,062,334 of CM042685.1, forward strand.
TTTGGTCCAAGTGATGTTATCACATCGTCGAACTCTCTAAGATGTCTTCATGGGTCTTCATCGTCCCTTCCACTGAAATCTTTTTCCTGCAATATTTTAATAATTTCACCATCAAATCGATATTCCCTAACTCCAGGATTAGGAAATTCTATCGGTTATTTGAGAAAAGCAGAATTTGGAGAACTATATTCTCTGAGAGTCTTCTCAGGTTTCTTGGGAGTTGTCCTATGAATGGACATGATTTCCGTGAAGTCACTTAGGTTTTCAACTTCAACTTTATTCGACCTCAAAAGTTTTTCAATAATTTCCTCGCGCCTTTGAGTAGGTACGGGATCAAGATAATCTGGTAGATAAGCCCTACCAGAGCGTGTAGACCCTTTGTCTCCTAGGGAGACCATCTTGTAATAGTAACACCTAAAATGTCAAGAGACAAAACACTTAGCACTTAGCTCCCTAGAAATGGCGCCAGAAAATAGCTTGATGACTGCAAGTGCACAAATCGTTTGTAGCTAGTTTCGAAGTTAAGATGTCGATCCCACAGGGAGCCCAAAGTTAAGTGTTTATTGGTGAAGTCTCTGTCACACCCGAAGTTGTCATAGGTCTTCGAGTGAATTGAATGCAAGTGTTGAAATAAAAATAGATTTTGTATTAAAAGAAAGTATTTAAATAAAACTAAATGTAAACTTCAGAAATAAAAAGCACAAAAGTAAAGAACAATTTGTTTGTTGTTTTCTGCAGATGGCAAAATAGGGGCGGGCAGTTTCAGTTCATGGTGATAGTGAATGTGCCAGGTGGATGAATGATAAGTGTGACAATTCTAATATTATAAGTATGTGTGTAGGCGAGCAACCCATAATTAGCCAGAACTCCTCTTGGTAGATTTCATCCCAACTTCAATAATCCTACTAGCCTGTTTACCACAACCATGGTCACTCACTAAACGATTAAGATCCTTCAGGTTGCTTAGCAATTAAGCTTCTTGGATCGGACTAATGCAATAATCTTGGTGGCTCCTCGTGATCCTCGAGTCAAACTAGTTTCCCATTCATATCCCCGTGTCACTCGGGGGTCATCGGTCTTGTTGGGGATATACTTTCCGGGTATACCCACAGGACTCCTGACCAGGGTGGCCCACCAACGGGTTAGAGCTTTGCTTCACGGGCGGCCCAGTCAGATAAAGAGGAGGAGCCACTTCCGTCTATAACAAGGCCCAGAAGAGTTACCAACTTAGGCATGTAGTATTACTTGTATTCCAAGATGTATCTAGTTACCGACTGTGTAACGTAGCCGGATAGGTCTCTCCTATAACCCTAGGTCCTGCTGACTATATAAACCAGCCCTATGGGAGCCTTTAGGGAAATAAAAACAATCACAACTCGCACAAGGGAACCTCTCTTGTAACCCGTTGTAACATCCAGCCTACGCCGATATATTACTGGGTTGCTAGCAGAAGTAGGATCCGATCACCGCAATCGGATCTGAACCTAGGTAAACTTGTGTTCACTGTTCCCGGAACATCCGACATCTCACACCCCATCTTCTCAACGCCGTCAGGACAGTCCGACGACAGTTGGCGCCCACCGTGGAGCGGGTGACTTTCGGAGCTTAGTTCTAGGCGGAATCTACGCGTGCAGGAATCGGCAGTACAATCGCCATTGGTCGCGTGTTCTATGCCAGTGACGTCCCTCTAGTCTTCCTCGACGAGACTTGGATTCCGGCTAGCAAGCCCGTGACAACCTACATGATCATGCCCATCGGTGAGATCGATATCTACCTCGGTTTCGCTAAACCCGCCCAACCCGCCCTTGAGGTGATGACCATGGTGGAAGAACAATTCGGATCTTCTCTGTCCGCAGAGGCGGAAGAGTTCAAGATCCCGGAAAAAATCGAACCCACCTAGCCCACTCCTGTAGTGGAAGAAGTGGTGGAGGAAAAATCCGTATCTTCCCGTCGAGATCGGATACACGGATAGGAATATAAACGCTACGGATCCAGCCCTACCGATGTGGTAGCAGAAAAAGCACTCTTGAGGCACAGGATAAACAAGATGACGAAGCGCCCCTACATCGATTACAAGGCAATCGTTGACATCAAGGAGAGCTTTGAGATGGAGGAGGCGGAAACCCAGTTGTGCCGCTACCTCAAAAACATGAAAAAGAAGAAGCACTGTTTAGTATACCATGTAAGCTCTAGATCCGACTCTATCAATGCGGGAGCCGGAAACGATTCAGTCATTGACGCATGATGGTGTTGGGAAGAACTTCGTCGGGAAACCCCAAGAGCAAGGTGTGAAGCAACACAGCAGCAAGTTTTCCCTCAGTAAGAAACCAAGGTTATCGAACCAGTAGGAGGAAGGAAACGTCTCAAAGGTGTTGGAAGCAACGCGGAAACCTGCACAACACAAACTCAAGACTTTGCCCCAACAAATCAGTGAGGTTGTCAAGCTCATCGGTTTGCTGTAACAAAGGATTAACTGTATGGTGTGGAAGGTAATGGTTTGCAGCAAGTAAACAGGTAACAGTGGACGATGTATCAATGGTAAAGATTGGACCGGGGTCCATAGTTCACTAGAGGTTCTCTCCTTAGATAAACAACATGGCATGAAGGGTAAACAAATTACAGTAGGGCAATTGACAGGAATTAAGCATGGCATAACAATGCAGTACCAGACAAAAAGATCCTATGAGATTCGATTAGGCAATATAACAATATACATAGACCGCCATCCAACTGCATCTATGACTAGAAGTCCACCTTCAGGTTATCATCCAAACCCCCTCCAGTATTAAGTTGCAAGCAACAGACAACTTCTTTAAGCAAAGTGTGTAAGGTAAACAATCCACTTGTTCCATGAACAAGAGACCGTTGTTTTCTCCCTGGTAGCAACAGCACATCTACAACCGAAGAGATTTCTGTCACTTCCCTTGGAAACTAGAGGCATGAACCCACTATCGAGCATAAATACCCCCACTTGGAGTCACTAGCAACTACTTGGCCAAGATAGCTACTAACAACGGAGAGCATGCAAGATCACAAACAACACAGACATGATAGTATCAAATAGACAAAACCATTAATCAATCTGACATAGTAATCTCAATATCCATCGGATCCCCGCAAGCACAACATGCATGATTACAAATAGATTAGATCTTGATCATGAATGTAGCTCACAAGATCTATACATGAAAGCAGAAGGAGGAGATACAACCATCTAGCTACTACATGGACCCGTAGTCTAAGGTGGAACTACTCACGCATCATACCGGAGAAGAAGGCCTCCGAGATGATCTCCCCTTCGGCAGGGTGTCGGGAAGAACTTCAGATCCCCCTCGATCTAGGGACGATGGTGGCGGAGGCTATAGAAGGTTTCATGGATTTTTGATCGGATGCCTAGGGTTTCTGCATCGAGGGCTTCTTATAGGCAAAGAGGCGAGGGTGGGAGGCGGCCAGAGGGCCCACACCCTGCCCAGGCACGGGGTGGGCCCACCCGTGCCTAGGGGGTGTGTGGCAGCCCTGGATCGCCTCTCCGTCTCTCCTCTAGACTTCATGTCGCCCACGGTAAAATATTGACTTTTGCTTTTGTCCCGTCCAATTCCGAGAATATTGATTTTCTGCCTTTCTGGAACCAAAAACAGAAGAAAACAGGCAACCAGCACTGTGGTAACTTGTTAATAGGTTAGTTCCAGAAAAGATAAAAACACCTCAAAGTGTAGACAAAGCAAAGCAAAGTAGATAAAAAACAAGCATGGAGCATCAAAAATTATAGATACGTTTCCGACGTATAAACGCAATCAAAGAAAACGCCGAATTACCTGGCTCCCCTCAGGAGTCAATAACATCGCAGAAACTTCGAGACTTCGAGAAGGAGATGGAGGAGTACGAAGAAGAATACGCCTCCAAACCAACGCAAGGTGAGCCGAAAGACCCTCCGTGTTCATACGATAGCATGGATGTGAACTACACCTCGCAAGATGACATGGACACCAGAGGTTCATCCGAGGTCCAAAATCCAACTACTATGGAAAGTACCGACAGAAGTTTATCTCCCGGTACCGGACCAAAAGCCGTATTTGCCACCGGTATGCATGTTAAGGCTACTGGGCGGTCAAAGACGAAAAATATGAACAAGAATCCGACACCAGCAGAGCCGGACATCGTAGAAACCAATGAAGAAAAAGTTGATGAAGAGATCGAGATGGAGAATCAGGACGGAGATCCGATTAAACCCACGCCGATCGACCCTCCTGTGGATGGACACATTGTCACCAAGGGTGCACGTGAAATTTACGGAGATGCTCTCACCATACGAATCCCAATAGCTTCGGATCTTACTCCGAATGCGCTAGAGAAAAGGGTCGAGGACATGAAAAGCATCGTCTGTTTTTAATCGAAGAGGTTGCGCACATCGTCGAGCTTAAACAGCAGTTAGACAGTGATCCTGCAAAATATCAGTCAGATTTTAAGCGACTACCAAACAAGACAAGGGGAGGTCCGGTTCTAGTTAAAGGAACCCAGATATCCACAGAGATCTATTTGACAGAAAATCTAGAGAGAAAATTCGAGTCTACAGCACGACGTTGGAAAATGTTGTAGCGGTTCGAGCTATCCTCGCCAATAATCCGTCTCCTAAGCCGGTCTGACAATGCGTCGTGTTGCTAGACAAAGGATTAAAACAACAGAAAACAGACGCGTCGTTCAGTGGCAAGCTGGCCTCAAAGTCAGAATTCTGCCACACTGGCGACCAAACTGCTAACGAAAGACCCCGCAGGGATACGGATCAACGCTATCGTCCCTAGGGAGAAGAAGAAAATTCAAGGCCCGAATCAAACGGTCATCATCGCAGGCCCGCATGTGACTAGGCGATAGTTATTCTGGTTGTGTCCGAAGATTCCATCTGGGCAATGGTACCCCATCAGGGCCATCATCGGAAAAACAACCGCCACAGAGAGGACCCGGAAGTGTGCCGCCAGCGAGAACAGGATCGGCTAAGAATGCCACCACCAAGCCATCCGGATGGCAATACTGGATGAAGATATGATCTGGATACTCTTCAAAAAAAGATATGATCTGGATCGTCCTGAATCAAGTAAGGATGGAGCACGAAGAAACCAACATCAGAGTCACATAACGAGGCTCCACCACCACCATCGTGTAACCCAGCCGGAAATAATCCACTAGGGCCACCATCGCCTCTAGGCAGCGACCATGAAGGATCCTATCGGAGCCATGGAAGCTGCAGGGGCAGAGGCGGCAATGGTGAGAAGAGAAGCATCCGACTCCACCGCGCAGAAGCCACGAGCCTACAAGGCACAGATCTCTCTCACCAAATGATGTCTACGCACTTCTATTCTTGTAGACAGTTGTTGGGACTCCAAGTGTAGAGGTTTGTAGAACAGCAGCAAGTTTCCCTTAAGTAGATTACCCAAGGTTTATCGAACTCAAGGAGGAAGTGGTCAAAGGTGTTCCCTCTCAAGCAACCCTGCAATCAAGATACAAGAAGTCTCTTGTGTCCCCAACACACCCAATATAGGTGCACTAGTTCGGCGAAGAGATAGTGAAATACAAGTGGTAGCTGCGAAAACAGCTTGACGGTGAGGCAAAGACTAAAGGCAACAAGAAGGAAGCAAGCAAACATGCAACAGATCTAGTAGCAAATGGTGTTTCAATGTTTAGAAACAAGGTCTAGGGATCATACTTTCACTAGTGAACACTCTCTCATATAAATAGCATCTCTTCATGATACTACTCTTAACTACTCTCCGGTTGGACACTCTAATACATGGTAGGGTCTTCCCCAATCTAGATAACCCCACACTATCACCTTGAGCGTTAGATGGTTCCAAACAACACCAAAATTTCATAGAGACATCCAACTCCAAATATAACTCATAACAAATATTCAATCTAGCCAAAGTTCCACACACGGTATGCACACTGTCACTTTCACACACGTGGGGAAAAGCATAGATCTATTAAAGCACAAAGAGTATTTATGTAGACTCAAACCTAAGTGCCACCATGGCGTGCATGCTGTCACTTTCACACACATGGGGAAAGCAGAGATCTATTAAAGCACTTGAGTAGCAAGGTATATCTACTTGATTACAAAGCTCATGACCACAACAAGATCATGCATAGAGAGAGAGAGAAAGATGAACACATAGCTACCGGTAGAGCCCTTAGCCCTGAGGAAGAACTACTCCCTCCTCATCATGGGAATCAGCAATGGTGATGAAGATGGCGATGGAGATCGATGGATATGGCTCCGGGGGCACTTCCCCGTCTCGGCAGGGTGCCAGAATAGAGACTTTCTGTCCCCTGAATCTCCCCTTCGGTGGCGGCGGCGCAGCAGAGGTTTTCGTGGATTCCCGCTAGATGTTTTGGGGTTTCTGAGTCGGGAGCTTCTTATAGGCGCAGGAGGCAAGGTCGGTGGGGGTCCAGGGGGGCCACACCCTCCCCAGGCGCCCCAGGGCTTGCCCGCGCCTAGGGGGTTTGTCCACCCTGTGGCCCCCTCCGGCTCTGCTTCGTGGTTCCATGTTCCCCTCGGTGAAAAACTGACTTTGGCTTTTGTCCCGTCCAATTCCGAGAATATTGATTTTCTGCCTTTTTGGAACCAAAAACAGAAGAAAACAGACAACTGGCACTATGGCAACTTGATAATAGGTTAGTTCCAGAAAAGATATAAAAACACCTCAAAGTATAGACAAAGCAAAGCAAAGTAGATACAAAACAAGCATGGAGCATCAAAAATTATAGATACGTTTCCGACGTATCAAGCATCCCCAAGCTTAACTCCTGCTCGTCCTCGAGTAGGTAAGTGATAAAAAGAATAATTTTTGAGGTGACATGCACCATCAAAACCAAGATCAAACCAATTACAAGCATTGGAAGTTGGGATCAAAGAACTCTAAACATGTGCATGAAAGATGGAGTTATAACAATAGGACATAGTAACTATGCATGCAACATGAAAGGCTACAAAAAAAGATCATGAATAACATGCATTGAAAAATGTTTGCTTGTTTCACATACAGAAAACATAGCATAGTGGCAATCAGCTTGTCCCTCATAGAGTAGCAATATAGATGCATAGGACACCTTCAAAGTTCATAAGGGTGACTAGAAACAAATAGCACATGAACAAGTAATAGCACAATATGCATCAATTAATAAGCTTTGGAACACTGCACACAGAATGACAACTATGCTCTCTTAATGGTGCCTAAAGGTAGAAGGTGGAGACTCAATAATGGTGGAGGAAAGGCCTTTTTGTAAAGGAAGCATGGATTACAAGTTTCAAAAAGAGCTTCCAAAAATTATGGTACTTATTAGCTTTCAGCCCTCATTGCCCATATCATAATCATCTTGAAGTGGTTAAGGTTAAAGTGGCAAAGCTGGAGTATATGCTTGACAAAGTATAATTTGGAAATCTCAAGTCCCTTGAATATGAGGGCTACACCTCATGGATACTCAACTTATGGCTCAGGCAAGTTCTTGTCACTCTAAGTATTTGCATATCATTGAGAACCGCCAACGGGGTACCCCTTGCACATGGTACAGGAGCTTTCCCATAACCAAAATGACAAGGCAAGCAGACAATGAGCATCTCAGCAATTCTTCTTATGTACCATGGGAATATGGTTCTTTTTTCTCTCTTTCCTCTTTTCTCAATGTGTCTCTTTTTTTATAAGAAGAATGCTTCATAGATGTCACTATGGTGATGCTGCAAGTTTCCACCATGATTAGGCATGCCTTAGGCTAGCGGCCCAGGCATTTCTCTAACACAGAATACACTCTCCATGGACTTACAAGTTCCCACTTCATTTCACACCGGTAACATCAGTAGACAAAAGAGCATGATATCAACGGAGTAAAAAAGTACAAGTGCAATGTTGAAAACGTTCCCCGTGACAGCACGGTTCTGCTAATCCCAACTTATAAGTGCAAGCATATACAACAAAGTTGCCTCAATGGTTCAAGTTTATTAGGGGCAAAGAATAAAATGTGATATCAAGTTCGTGAGGGCTTTAATCACTAAGTTTTCACATAACAAAATAGTTTTAAATTGGAAGGTAGATGAAAACAAGAATATACTTGGAATGGTGTAACACACCATGCATAGGAGTTTATAGTGGAAACTTTGGAATAGCTTGGTTTCTTGGGAGTTGGAGGCATGAGTATAACTTACTCATACAAGTGGAGGCTAGCAAAAGACTGGGACCTACCAACTAAGAGAGCATAATGGCCATAATCATGCAGTGCAACAAAGATACTAATCAAAGCAAAGAGTGGTACTACAAGTCAAGGACTAAATGATCATAGAGGCTAATGGTTACTTGTCATAGTCATAACATGGTGTGAGCATGTGCCAAGTCAACCCAAACAAAGCATCAAAGGAGAATACCGCAATACTATGCTTTTGTATGCTAAAACAACGCATGATTCCTTCAAGGCACATTAAGAAATCCTAATTGTTTGGAACAAGTCATGCTACAGAAATAATCACTAAGCATAAGGTCAAAACAAGATCTACATGGCATGATAAAGTCTAAGTCACAGTCAATGCAAGCTTCCTTTTGTACCACTTAAGCAAGAACTTACTACTCCTTTCCAACACCAATCAACCTATTTGAAACAACTCATAAAGATAATAATCAATAAAGACCAGTGAGCTTGTATCACAAATCCACAAAGAAGAACTAAAAAGTTATAATCTAGAAGCACAAGAAAACTAAGGCTGAACGCAGTGCTAGCAAAAGAGAACACTCACAGAACAATTAGAATGAAAACTAGAGTGTTCTAGGCAATGGAAACAGAGTGTGTCTCTCTCCAAAATAAGTGTGGTGTAACCAACCAACTTACTCAAGCAAACTAAGCAAACAAAAACCAAAAACAAAAACAAGACGCTCCAAGAACAACACAGCAATGCATGAAACAATAAAAACAAGGTGTCTAGACAGACCTGAGCTTTTTATTGATGAATAAGGGGATGCCTTGGGAATCCCCAAGCTTTGACGCTTGTACCTCTTGGATATTTATTGGGGTGACACCATGGTGGCATCCCCAAGCTTGAGCTTTTTTCCATTATTCATCTCATTGCATTATTCTTTCTGTACACCTGCAAATTTTCCTTCATACAAAACTTCACACAATCTTCATTAGCAACATTAGTGTATTCAAAAGATAATTGAACTTTAGGCAAAGCTTTGGAACAGCAAGACTTTTCACAAAAAACACAAGCTACTGTAGTAACTCCTTCAAAAAGCTCAATTCACCTAAAGAGAACTCAAAAAGGAATCAATAAGAAGCAAATGCAAATAATGGCAGAAATCTGTCAAAACAGGCCAGCAGGTAGAAACCGATTTTTTCGAACATCTTCTGTTGCTCAAATCAAAAAGTGTTGAACTAACTAAAGTTATCTAACATACTGGGGGATTTATTCGTAATTTTTCAGCTCAATCCTACTTACAGAGACTCCTCACGAATTTTTATGGTGGAGGAAAGAAATCTGTTTCGGGACAGCAACTCCCCAAATCTTACTTCCCTCTCATTAGAGGTCATTCTTGGCAGAAAAAGCAAACAAAAAGGATAAGGAGAGGTCATTGCTGAAGTAATAACTTCCAAGACTCAAGGAAATTCTTGGTTTATCTCCCAACAAGTACTTTTCTTTAACGCCTTTAAGTTAGGCACAAGAAGCAAGATGCTCACATAAGAATTATGAATTGAAATCAAAGAGAGCATCAAGAAGAAAATTCGAAACACATTTGAGTCTAACCCTCTTCCTATGCATCGGAATCTTGTACACAAATAAATTCACAAAGAACAAAGTGACAAGCATAGGAAGATAAAACAAGAGTAACTTCAAAACTTTCAGCACATAGAGAAGTGTTTCAGTACCATGAAAACTTATACAACCATACTTTCCTCTCTCATAATAATTTTCAGTAGCATCATGAATAAACTCAATAATATAACTATCACATAAAATATTCTTATCATGAGCCACATGCATAAAATGATCATTACTCTCCACATAAGGAAAGGCATTCTTATTAGTTGTAGTGGGAGCAAATTCAACAAAATAGCTATCATTACTATTCTCATCACCATAATCATCAAATATAGGAGGCATATTTTAATGACAATTAACTTTCTCCTCAATAGCAGGTGGACTGAAAATATCATATTCATCATTGTAATCATCATATATTGGAGGTTTGGTATCATCATAAGCAATAGAATAGCTATCTTCCAAAGCTGGGGAACTAAAAAGATCATTTTCATAAAAACTAGCTTCCCCAAGCTTAGAATTTTCCATAGCATTAGCAACAATGGTGTCCAAATAATTCATACTAATAACACTTCTATTAGCATGCAAATAAAACTCCATAGGTTTTTTAATTTTCTCTTCAAACACTTCATGTCCTAACTCAAGATAGATACTATAAAGCTCTCTAATTTTTTTGTTGTTTTCCATTAAACCTAACTAGTGAAAACAAGAAACAAAAAGACAAAATTGCAGAATCTAAAGGAAATAACTTCGAGCACTCACACCAGAGGATGTGAGTACCTTTTTCCTTACCTCCCGGCAACGGCGCTAGAAAAGAGCTTGATGTCTACGCACTTATATTCTTGTAGACAGTTTTTGGGCCTCCAAGTGCAGTGGTTTGTAGAACAGCAGCAAGTTTCCCTTAAGTAGATTACCCAAGGTTTACCGAACTCAGGGAGGAAGTGGTCAAAGGTGTTCCTCTCAAGCAACCCTGCAATCAATATACAAGAAGTCTCTTGTGTCCCCAACACACCCAATATAGGTGCACTAGTTCGGCGAAGAGATAGTGAAATACAAGTGGTAACGGTGCCAGAAAACAGCTTGACGGTGAGGCAAAGACTAAAGGCAACAAGAAGGAAGCAAGCAAACATGCAACAGATCTAGTAGCAAATGGTGTTTCAATGTTTAGAAACAAGGTCTAGGGATCATACTTTCACTAGTGAACACTCTCTCATATAAATAGCATCTCTTCATGATACTACTCTTAACTACTCTCCGGTTGGACACTCTAATCCATGGTAGGGTCTTCCCCAATCTAGATAACCCCACACTATCACCTTGAGCGTTAGATGGTTCCAAACAACACCACAATTTCATAGAGACATCCAACTCCAAATATAACTCATAACAAATATTCAATCTAGCCAAAGTTCCACACACGGTATGCACACTGTCACTTTCACACACGTGGGGAAAAGCATAGATCTATTAAAGCACAAAGAGTAGTTATGTAGACTCAAACCTAAGTGCCACCATGGCGTGCATGCTGTCACTTTCACACACATGGGGAAAGCAGAGATCTATTAAAGCACTTGAGTAGCAAGGTATATCTACTTGATTACGAAGCTCATGACCATAACAAGATCATGCATAGAGAGAGAGAGAAAGATGAACACATAGCTACCGGTAGAGCCCTTAGCCCTGAGGAAGAACTACTCCCTCCTCATCATGGGAATCAGCAATGGTGATGAAGATGGCGATGGAGATCGATGGAGATGGCTCTGGGGGCACTTCCCCGTCCTGGCAGGGTGCCGCAACAGAGACTTTCTGTCCCCTGAATCTCCCCTTCGGTGGTGGCGGTGCAGTAGAGGTTTTCGTGGATTCCCGCCAGATGTTTTAGGGTTTCTGAGTCGGGAGCTTCTTATAGGCGCAGGAGGCAAGGTCGGTGGGGGTCCAGGGGGCCACACCCTCCCCAGGCGCCCCCAGGGCTTGCCCATGCCTAGGGGGGTTTGGCTCCCCTCCGGCTCTGCTTCGTGGTTCCGTGTTCCCCTCGGTGAAAAACTGACTTTGGCTTTTATCCCGTCTAATTCCGAGAATATTGATTTTCTGCCTTTCTGGAACCAAAAACAGAAGAAAACAAGCAACTGGAATTGTGGCAACTTGTTAATAGGTTAGTTCCAGAAAACATATAAAAACACCTCAAAATATAGACAAAGCAAAGCAAAGTAGATACAAAACAAGCATGGAGCATCAAAAATTATAGATACGTTTCCGATGTTTCACCAAACGACGCTCGCCACCGTATTTAATCAAATATAGAAGCGCGGCGGTATGAGGAAGAGGACGTGTACGTGGGACCCAAATGCTTTGGACCACGCATCCATCAAACAAAATTTCCGGTTGACTTTGGTATTGCCAAACTCATCCAACTCTACGATGGGGCGACTCGGCCAGATACTTGGCTCCAGGACTTTTTCCAGGCTTGCTGCATCGCCAAAGGAGGAAACAACCTTGTCGTATTCTCGATATCTCCCGCTTATGCTGAGGAAGACGGCTCAATCATGGCTCAATGAACTGCTAGAGAATTCAATTCATAACTGCTATGATATGCAAAGTGCGTTCTTTTCAAACTTCGAGGGAACATACAGCAGGCCCTGCATAGTCGGAGACTTACAGCGTTGCACCCAAAGACCTAGAGAAACTTGTCGCAATTACCTCGGACGCTGGATTGACACGAAAAACTCCTATGAAGGAGTAAATGAGCAAACTGCGATTGAGGCTTTTATCGCAGGACTCCTAGTCGGACTTTTGCGTCACAGACTGAAGGGTGACCACGTCTCATATTTGGGAGAGATGATAGAGATGGCAAGAAAATACGCTAATGCCGATGATGATTCAGAATAGCTGCTAAATATTCTGGCAAACCCTAATGCGGCCAAACAGCCAAAATAGCAAACTCAGAAGCACAAGAACACCTCGGAAGATAAACTGGCTCCGAACAACGCAGCTGTTAACACAACATTTAGATCCGGAGGACGAGGAGGGCATGGAGGCGGCCGGGGTCGAGGCTGTGGAACTTCCCGAATCTAGGGCAGAGGAGAGAAGCAACTCGGAAGAACCTATAACTGGGCTGACATTGCCAATAATCCCTGTGTCCACCACTTGGATAGTAACAGAGGATCTACCCACACAAATGCCGAGTGTCGTTTCAATGATGACATCAAAAAAGATGAATCCGCTGGCTACAGGGTCAGGCGACAAAAAGGAAAGAAAAATTCCTAGAAAGGAAAGGAGCCCAAGGAAGATTCCGACATGGAAGAAGAGGACACCACACAGCCCAACTCAGATGGAAATAAGGATTATCCCACAAAGAAATACGCATGCGTCTGCTTCCTTTGATCTCAACCGGCTAAGGCCAAGAAGGCGGTTCTCCATGAGCTCAATGCCACGGTTCCGGCTGTTCCCCAATTTCTGGATTGGTTGGATGTAACCATCACCTTTGATCGCTCAGATCACCCGAGGAAAACACATCGTCGGGGAAAATACCCTATGGTCGTCAATCCTCTTATTGATGGCTATGAGTTCTCTAAAACCCTCATGGACGGTGGTAGCAACATTAACATCCTCTATATCAAAACGCTCCACCGCATGAAGATCCACGAGAGACAGTTGAGTTACAGCAGTGTAACTTTCCATGGCATTATACCATGGAGATGGGCGGATTCTATGGGTGAGATTACTCTGGAAGTGACATTCGGAACCGGAGACCATTACCTGACCGATCCACTCTCTTTCGAGGTGGTACCATTCAAAAGTGCTTACCACGTCATCTTCGAACGTCCAGCTTACTAGGAGTTCATGGCTCGTCCCTGTTACATTTACAATATGATAAAACTTCCAGGCCCAAAGGGCGGCATCACCATCCGGGGAAATCCGAGGAAAGCGCGAGAGTGCGACGAAGGATCTGCTGCCATTTCCGAAGCAGTGCTACACGCCCAGGAGTACCAGGAGATCAAGAAGACCATCGATCCGTCTGATATGCCCGCTATGAAGAATGAGGTGCTGAAGCCAAGCATGCAGTTCAAGGTGTCGGAAGAGACAAAGAAAACGATGCTGAAGGAAGATGATCCTTCCAAGACGACAAACATAGGGGTAGGCTTAGACCGCGCATAGGAAAGTGCACTCGTCGAGTTCCTCAAAGCTAATAGTGATATCTTCACATGGCATCCTTCTGACATGACCAGATTACCTAGGTAACTTTCCAAGCACTCTCTTAATGTGTACCCTGATCTAAACCCATCAAACAGTCCTTACGATGGTTTGGTGATGAAAAGCGCAAACAAATAACCAAGGAATTAGCCTGACTAGAATTAGCCGGATTCATAACAGAGATCATCCACACAGATTGGGTGGGAAATCATGTACTCGTCCCTAAAAAGGACACTATTGATTTAAGGATGTGTGTTGATTATACAGCTTTGAACAAAGCCTCTACAAAAGATTTGTTCCCTTTGCCAAGAATCGATCAAGTTATCGACTCAACGGCAGGGTCGGAATTACTCTATTTTCTCGACGCATTTTCTGGATATCACCAAACACCGATGAAAGAGTCGGATCAAATCAAGACGTATTTTGTCACTCCTTTCCGAACCTTCTGTTACAAAACTATGACTTTTGGCTTAAAGAACGCAGGAGCAACATATCAACATACTATGCAACATTGTCTTAACAATCAAATCGGACGCAACGTCCATGTATACATAGATGACTTAGCAGTTATGTCCAAAAGGAAGGAAACTTTAATTTCCGACTTGGAGGAAACATTTGCTAGGCTACAAAAATTTAACATGATGCTAAATCTGAAGAAGTGTTTATTTGGAATTCCAGCCAGAAAATTGTTAGGTTTCATTGTGTCTGAAAGAGGCATAGAGGTGAACCGAGACAAAATCAAGGCTATACTCAACATTACCAGGACGACTCGCCTGAAGGACGTACAATGTCTCACTGGTTGCATCACAGCAGTGAGTCGGTTCGTCGGCAGGCTCGGAGAAAGAGCCGCACCTTTATACAAACTCTTGAAGAAAACCGACAAATTTGTCTGGACCCAGGAAGCCAAAGTTGTCCTACAAAGTTTGACAGACCTATTTTCAAACCCACTAGTTCTCGCAGCGTCAGAACCTCAGGAACCTATGTTACTTTACATTGTAGCGACTAATAAAGTCATAAGTGTAGTAACAGTAGTGGAGCGCGAGGAGGAAGGCCATGAGCACAAGGTGCAACGTCCAACTTATTACCTGAGTGAGGTTTGAACAGAGTCAAAACAACGGTATCCACACCATCAAAAGCTAGCCTATGGAGTGTTCCTTGCATCCAGAAAGCTGCTACACTACTTTCAAGAGCACAAGATCAGAGTGGTGAGCACTGCTCCCCTAGGAGATAATCAACAATTGCAACACCATAGGATGATTCATAAAGTGGGGAATAGAGCTTGCAGCTTTCGACATTGAGTACAAGCCACGTACAGCAATCAAGTCCCAGATATTGGCCAATTTCGTTGTTGATAGGATGGAGACAGTAGAAAATACAAGTCCTCCAGACTCGGAATTTTGGACCCTTCATTTTGACGGATCAAAAGCATGAGGAGGCTCAGGGGCTGGTGTGGTGCTCAAGTCACCCCAAGGAGATAAGTTGTTCTATGTGTTACAAATACACTTCACGGCAACCAATAATATTGTCGAGTATGAAGCATTGTTACATGGAATACGCATGGCCAAAAACATTGGCGTAACAAGACTCATGTGTTACGGAGAGTCAGATTTAGTTGCTCAGCAAGTATCCAATATATGCAATGCAAACAAACACATGGAGCCGTACAAAGCCATCGTGGATGAATTATCTAAATCGTTCGAGGGTTTTGAGGTTCAACACATCCCTGAAGCAGAAAATGAGGATGCAGATGCTCTATCAAAAATAGGCTATGCACGGAAACAAGTCCCGGATGGCGCTTTTTAGAGCATTTAAAGGTCCCCTCCATCACTGGAGTTGATCAGGACTATCCCATGAAATCTAACTCACCTTTAATTGTAGTTCTGGTTGTAATTCCCTGCTGGACAAAACCCTATCTGGACTTCCTGATAGACAGAAAATTACACGAAGAAGAAGTCATGAGCCGGCAGATTGTCCGAAGAGCAAAAGCCTACACAATAATAAATGGTGAGCTCTATAAGCGGAGTGTTTCTGGGTTTTTCAGCGATGTATTTCTCCAGAAGAAGGAGTGGAAATCTTGCGAAAAATCCACGAAGGCGAGTGTGGTCACCACGCTACAGCCAAATCCTTAGTGGCAAAAGCTTTAGACATGGATTCTTTTGGCTTACAGCTAAGGAGGATGCCGACAACCTAGTCAAAACATGCAAAGACTGCCAAAAGTACACCCATCAGGCACACGTTTCGGCTGATCAGCTACAAACAATCCCTATTACATGGCCATTTGCGGTCTGGGGGCTTGATATGGTAGGGCCTTTTTGCACGACAAAAAGTGGATTTACTCACCTACTAGTGATCGTGGATAAATTTACAAAGTGGATTCAGGCTAAACCCGTAATAAGTTGCGATGGAGCCACAGTCAGAAAGTTCATCAAGGACGTAATCATCCGATTCGGATATCCGCATAGTATAATCACTGACAACAGGAGCAAATTTTCTATGGGGGGACTTGTTGAAGAACAAGGGATCTGACTCGATATTGCATCAGTCGCACATCCACGGGCTAATGGACAAGTCAAAAGAACTAACAGTCTTATTTTACAAGGACCCCGACCTCGTCTCGAGGCACCACTTCGTCGTGCTACGGGGGCTTGGGCGGAAGAATTACCATCTATGATATGGAGCTTACGTACAACTCCTAATAGGTCAGCCGGATATACTCCTTTCTTCTTGGTCTATGGTGCAGAAGCAGTTCTTCCAAGCGATCTAATTCATCAGTCTTCTCGAGTCAAAACGTATATCGAACAAGATGCAGAAGTTTATCGAAAAGATGATCTCGATATAATCAAAAAAGTTCATGTTGTTGCTGAGCAGAGATCTATAGCCTATCAGCATAAGTTGCACAAGTATCATAGTCAAAGAGTACAGAACCGTTCTTTCAGGAAGGGCGATTTGGTTCTCCGACTTGTGCAAAAAAGAAAGCATAAACTTTCCCCGATCTGGGAAGAACCTTTTATGATAAGCAGGGTTCTGCATAATGGGTCGTATTATTTAACCAATATGATACCAGTCAAGGAAAGACCGGATACTCAGAAGAGAAAGAGAGCTAGCGGTAGTACAGATCCGGATGAGATAGACCGATCATGGAATATTGCATAGCTACCTCTCTTCTATTCTTAGTTATATTTCCTTGTAATCATATATGTACATGTTCAAAGTGAAATAAAGTATTGGTTTCCTCATATGTTATCTTTGAGAAGTTTTTTACCATCTTATTTCCAAATGAGCATGTCATTTTCAAAAATCCCAGAATGCTTGAAAGTACTTTATGCTCATGTTCATTCTGGTTACGGTTTTTGAATATCTAAAAAAATGTTACCTTAGGGTAAAGAATTTAATTTATTGTCTATACTTTGGTTTTTTATCTGATTGCTCAGACGCGGATATCTTCCACGTAATGAATTATTGGTACTGGAAGCCGGCTTTGTTTCCAAGTTTAAACTGGCTTAGCAATTGAGCTCCGTTGCTCGGCAAAGTTTCTGTGCTAAAGGTTGTCCGGCTCATGAAAGGGACGAGGCAGAAAGCCAGATAAAACGATAAGTGTAAACATAAAAAAATTCTTAAGAAATTTTCAAGCACACGCATAGAAAATATATACAAACAAAGTGCTATGATAGTAAATCATTAAGTTTTTACATACCAACACATACTCAAAAGCAAAGATGTTGTTTCCATCATTACAGGCCAAAGTTCAGAATAATACATTATAAATGTTTATGCTACAGACTCAGGTGGTGGTGATGAAGAACATGGAGCACTGGAGTCGACATCGTTGTCGCCCTGGATCTGGCACTCGGAAGCTTCTTCAGCGAGCCTATCTTCTGGCTCTTGAGGCGAGGGAGGCACAGTGACAGATTCAAAGAATGGCGTCGTGTAATTGGTCATCTCCGCCACACGGCAAGCGTAACCTGCACAAGACTCTTGGATAGCCTTGATGTTCTGCGGGTTACCCTCATCGTCCTCATCGGCGATACCCTTGGTGACGTGCCAGATCTCCATATCGCTATGGTGGCTCATCACCATGGTAAGGGCGGTCTGTGCACTGGTCCGAGCGTAGGAGATCTTCCAGTCTTCGATAAGCTTCGGAATCTCCTTGGCTCTGTCCCTCACCTCGTGCACTGGCATTTTGTGCAAATCGGAAAGTCTAACCGACTCGCCAGCCTCTTCAAGAGTCTGACGGAAGTCGAAAAGAATATCTCCAATGAGCTTTATGCGCTCGAGGTGGGTTCATAGGTAGGAGAGTCGGAAAGGTTCGGAGGATCTAGGAAAGAACCAAAAAATCAAAATTGACTTAAAAAAGTCAGAAAATCAATCAAAGAAAGAAAGTCGGTAATCTTACCTAGAACGGAGTGGTTCCATTGAGCCCGCTCCTCTCAGAGGCTTTTCAGTTCCTTCTCTGTGTCCTGGGCTAGATCCTTCTGGCTATCGAAGTCCTTCTTGAGATCATCTAGTTGTTTATCTTGAAGGGCTAGAAGCTTCTTGAGCCTCTCAGTCTCCATATTGCTTGGCTTTGGGACGTCATTTACGGATTTCTCTGATTCAGTCTTAAGCTTCTCAAGCTCGTCCCAGATCCCAGCATTCTCCATCTCCAAGACCTTGAAGTTTTCGAATTGATCCACCATCTTGCTGAATTCGCACAACAATTCTGCAACGAGAAAAATATCAGTCGGACAGAACAAGTTTGACTATGGCAATAACTAAATAAAAAGAGGGAGTCAGAAAAGTTTACCTTCTGCTTCATCTTTCTCAACTTTCAGCTTTGAATTCTCAAGGCGCGGGGCCTTAATCTCTTTGTGCTTATTGCATATATTCTTGAGCAATTCCTGGTTGGAAGATACAATTTTCTATAAGTTTAGAGACGGAATACCGTCAGACGGCTACTAAGACTCAGGCTGCAGGTTTAACTAAGTAAAAATACAGCACGAGCCTTGGGGGCCTACACTACATCATTCTTTTGCATCCTATAAGCATCAAATCGGATTCAGTGATGTTTATCCGACTTTATGCTTGGGGGCTAGAGGATATGATAATAAAATACTGCAAATAAGAACCGGATACTTACAATGTGTTCTAGGTGCAGCTTCTCAAATCTGATTTTAGTATTGTGGAATACTTTCTCGGCAAGGGAGAGGGAGGGAACGTCCATTGCTGGGAGTTTGCCAGACTCTATCTTCGCGTCCTGGACCAAAATTTGGTCCAGGAGGCTGACCAGCTTTAAGTCCTCCGTCTCCTGGCTCGCTTCCTCTAGAGTGAGGACCTGCTTCTCGAGACTGGACTGAGCCAGTTTGAAGATCTCCTCCTTCTTTTGCTTCAAGCCAGAGACAGCAGAGCCGGCCACTTTATCCAATTGTCATGTAGACATTACCATGGGACCATTACCCTTGACGGGTTCACCCTTGTTAGTTGCCTGGCTACCAATGGTAACCAGGGGTTTCAAGGTGGTGCTGGAGTCGGGGACGGCAGAGCCGGCATCATGAGAGGTGGAAACCTTTGGTGCTGATGATGGGGCACTTCTTGGAGTTGGCGGTGGCATCGCTAGGGAGATGACAAGCTTCTGTTGATGAAGTTGCTTGCCCGGCTTGCTATCTGGCTTCACTTTGCTCTTCAAAACTGGTTTTTCTCTAAAACACATAAGTCCAAATATTAGGTGTGTTTCGGAAAGAAAGAAAATTATCAAAAGTGCTACAAGTATTGACAAGGTGCTTACCTTTTAACTACTGTCAATACTTGGCTACCAGTAGTGACAACAATCTCCTTGGCCTTGCGCTTCTTGGAAGCGGAGGCAGGAACTTCTTGCACCTCATCATCCTCCGTCGCCTCCGGATCGTCTGAAAGATAGCCCTCTAGTGGAGCTAGCTCAGACTCGGGGAGTTTCTCGAGCTAATAAAGTCAAAAGGCATCAATGAAAATAGAGTCGGAGTAAAATACAGTAAAGAACGACAAAACACAAATGCAAAGTAGAAATATTTACCGGAGTCAGAGGATGGGTAGACGTAAGAATCTTCAGGGAGACATCCAGAACTTTTCTTTCCACTCTCTCCTTGATCAAAAACTGCATGCGGGTCTGGTAATCCTTCGCCGGAATACGGTGTGGGATGACCCGCAGGCTATCCTTCTTGTCGCTGGTGATTGTGTGCATAAGGCAATCTCCATGATGTTGCAGAGGCTGGATCCGGCGATCCAGTCAGCAGTGGATCAAGTCGGATCCACGGAGGCCCATATGCTTCATCAGAAAATCAATCTACCTCTTGGCGAGGATCAAGATATCCGACAGTTCCGGTGCCTCCACGTCCCATGATTCTTGGTGGGGAGCGGCACCGTCCATGAAGGCCGGAAGACCTTCCGCCTTTTTAGGAGCCGGAATATCCTTGTTGTAGAAGAAAGTTCCAGCCCAACGTTTAGGATAAACTCTGTTTCTCCTAAGGACTAAGCTAAGAGTGCCGATGGTGTAAGGAACACCGGCACTGATGGAATTCCTCCGAGTACCATAGTAGTACCGGAAAAGGGTGAGACTTGGCCTAATGCCAAGAAACCCCTCGCTCAAAGCTGCATGAGCACTAAGTTCTAGCAAGGAGTTGGGAGGGAGATTATGGAGCTACACACCATAGTATTTGAGTACCTCGATCAAGAAGTCCGACGGTGGTAGGCTAAGGCCGTGGTCGACGTGCGTGCCGAACAGCACTCGCTCGCCGTCGCGCGGTGCGGGAGTGGCGTGTCCAGCGGCGCTCCGCCACGCACCAGCGATCAGGTATCCCCTGTCCTCCATCACCTGGAGCTCAGCATCGTACATGAAGCTCGGGACCCAGAGGCCCCGCATATTCCTTTCATCCGGTGCTGCCGTACCCGCCGCCGCTCTAGAGCCAGATGCAGATGTCATCGCTCTTGGAGAAGGTGAAAGAATGGTGGAGGTTGGGGTTTTCTTGCAGCGTGTAGATGAGAATGGGTGCGGAAAGCTCGAGGAGTACAAGGAGGCAATAAGTGAAATGATGGAAAGATGAATTTGGGGGAGAAGGGTTTCCTCTCTCTTTTATTTACCTCTGCGCCAAGATTTGTGCTTCAATCGCGCGATTTACGCCACGCGTATAGGAGAGAGGGAGGTGGCTTCCTCACGACTCCTCTGCCCCCTCGATTCTTGCGTGAGCATTAAAATGGTGCCCTGTTCTGTAGGGAATGTACCCACCAATGGTCGTGTTGACGGGACTCCTGTTAGTGACAGGACCTGGTCTGAAAAGTTGTCAGACAGCACGCCGCTATTTAAAATCCGGCTCATGTTTCAAACTGATCAAGGAAAAGACTAAGGTCAGAACAGAACATATCCGACTCAGATGACTCGGAATCCTACACTATTGAAAGAAGCTTTCGGGAACCCTTCAGGATTCGCAAGAAAAATAAACCATCAAGCTAGACGATTTATCTGACTTTGGATCTTGGAGACTTCCAGGTGCTACTGCTGGGAAATCTTTCCGGGTATACCCATAGGACTCACTGACCAGGGTGGCCCACCAACGGGTTAGAGCATTGCTTCACAGGTGGACCAGTCAGAGAAAGAGGAGGAACCACTTCTAGCTATGACAAGGCCCAGAAGAGTTACCAACTTAGGCATGTAGTATTACTTGTAGTCCAAGCTGTATCTAGTTACCGACTCTGTAACGTAGCCGGATAGGTCTCTCCTGTAACCCTAGGTCCTGGTGACTATATAAACCAGCCCTAAGGGAGCCTTTAGGGCAATAACCACAATCACAACTCGCACAAGCGAACCTCTCTTGTAATCCGCTGTAACATCCGGCTTACGCCGATATATTACTGGGTTGCTAGCAGGAATAGGATCCGATCACCGCAGTCGGATCTGAACCTGGGTAAACTTGTGTTCACCATTCCCGAAACATCCGATGTCTCACACCCCATCTTCTCAATGCCGTCAGGACCCCCTATGGCGTACTTGTCGACAATCCGACGACAGGTATGCTAGCGAACAAGATTCTATCTACGTAGAACAAAGAATCATGTTGTCTAGGCCCTTAATTGGACAACATGCATTAAGCATCCCACAGATAGTCAAGCACACATAATATATTAATTAAAATCAACAAAAAACTTAATGGAAATTATATAGGCACATCACATCTCACCAATCCCCTACATCTCCCATGCCCAAGGGAACTTACTCACACATGAGAGAACAAAGCATCATCGATATAATCAAATAAAGGGAGTTCTTCTTGATATTACCGTGGAGGTCCACAATAAGAAAAAGAAATAAATCCAACACAATTCAAGATGGGAAGAACAATCTCAAACCCTAGTCTTGCAAAGTGGAGATCTCCCTCTCAAGTACAAGTAATGGCTATGGAGGTGTGGTGGCTAGGAGATCGAAGATCGTGGAGCGAGATGACGAACATCTTCCCCTTCTGCTCTGGATCTCTTCTTTTTCCCTTCTGGATGGGATGGCGGCTCGTGTGTTCTGTTTTCGACCTCTCGCCATTCATGAAGTTGTCCCTTTTAATAAGACGAAGAATATGGTAGGTATACGGCCGGAAAAATATTCCCGCCGTATAGTTGCTCGTTAAGTCTTCTGTATTCTCCGCCCGATTGCTTCCAAAAAGAGACTTGCTTGTTTTCGTCTGAATATTGTGTTTTTTCTATTAAATCCCGCTGTTGATGTTTAGAACCTGAAACACACATTAAAAACCAAGTTTTCTTTGCTACCAAAGTATTAGCATTAAATAAATCTACAAAACCATCAAATCCAAACAAAAACCATCGATAGAAACCATAAAAAATGTGTATAATCTCACAGCTATCACCCAGCTGCGTGATTATGCATCTGGCAGCGCTATCAAGTTCGGAATAGGGTGGCGCGACCGAGGGCAAAAATTCCATCATACACAAGTTTCTTCTAATGAGAGGATGACATGTGGGTCTATATGCGTGATTAAACGGCAGCGCAATCAAGTTCGGAACAGGGTAGCAGGAGCGAAGGAAAAAATTCCATCATAGGCCGGCATGTGGGACCTGGCATCGTGATTAACGGCAGATAGTTCGAGCAACATTGTCAAGTTCAAATCAGGGAGGCATGAGCCAAGGAAAAAATTATCATGCACATGTTTCTTCTAATGAGAGGATGACATGTGGGGCCCAGCTGCGTGATTAAACTGTAGATGCATCTAGCAGCAGTATCAAGTTCAGAACATGGTAGCAGCAGCGAAGGAAAAAAATTACATCATACACATGATTCTTGTAATGAGAGGCTGGCATGTGGGACTCAGCATCGTGATTAACGGCAAAAAGATCGAGCAACATTATCGAGTTCATACCAGGGAGGCACGAGCCAAGGAAAAAAATCCATCATGCACACGTTTCTTCTAGTGTGAGGATAACACGTGGGACCCAGCACCCTAATTAAACGATAGATGCATTGAGTGACGCTATCAATTTTGGAATAGGAAAGGAAAAAATTCCATCATACACATGATTCCTCTAATGTGAGGCAGACATGCAGGACCCAGTAGCCTGACTAAACGGAAGAGGCATCGAACAACGTTATCGAGTTCAAATCAGGAGGCGCGACCAAAAAGTTTGGTCTGCTAGAGTCACTGGCGTTCGGGACCCACACGCAAAAAAATAGTTTGGCAAGTCAACATCTCGCGAGGAAGTGGAAATCTTACTTTTGCCACGCGCCTGTCGAGCTTCATCCATGTTTTTAGCGGTTTCGTCGTAGTAGAGGGGCGCGAAACCGGAAAAAAAATTGCATCGGCCACGGTCGAGCCGAGATTTTCGTCGTGGAAGAGGCGCCTTCTATGGCGACCAACGGGCCCAGTTGTTACAGAAGGAAATATTTCTTGTAGTGTATGTGTTTACTTTAGCATTTTGGAAGCAACTACATGAAGCAGTTGGGTCAAAACTGGATTTTAGCATAGCTTATAATCCAGAAACGGGAGGTCGAACAGAAAGAACCAATCAAATTTTAGAAGATATGCTTCGAGCATGTGCTTTAGATTTTGTATGTTCGTCGGAAGAACATCTACCATTGGTAGAGTTTTCCTATAACAACAGCTACCAAAGTAGTTTAAAATCGGCACCATATGAGATACTTTATGGTCGGAAATGCAGATCTCCAATATGATGGTATGAACCTAGAGGAAACAAAGAATTCGCACCATATTATATCAAGGAGAAGCAAGATATTATCGATATCAGAGATCGATTGAAAATAGCTCAAAGTTGTCAGAAGAGTTATGCAGATCAAAGTACAAGATCATGGTATCCTGAAGTAGGAGATATGGTATATCTTAAGGTTAGCCCGATGAAAGGAGTCAAAAGCTTCAGAGTAAAGGGGAAGTTAAGTCCAAGGTATATTGGACCATTCAATATTCTGAGCTAGAACAGAGCAGTAGCTTATGCTTTTGAATTACCAAAAGAGTTAGCTCAAGTTCACAATGTATTCCATGTGTCACAACTCTGAAAGTTTCTCAAAGTACCAGGATGCTTTGGGGTTACTATGCTTTGTATGGTTCTTTTCATGTTCTTTGTAAAACCGGTAAAAACACTAGCTTTGTGCGGTTCTCTTGCGTATCTCTCCCCTCCCTCCCCCTCCCCTTTCTCTAGTTGTAGAAAAGGTACTCCTAGTATGAAATTTTGACCCCTAGGCGGGTAGTTACTTTATGGTTTATTGGTGTTATTCCGTTATCTGATGATAGTGGAACTTGATCCCTGTTTTTGGGGATTGTATGAAAAAACTCACAAGGAGTTAAAACTCCAATAGATTTGACATATGTGGAGCAACCATCCAAGATTCTAGAGGAGGACTAGAAAAGATACAAAACTCGAGCTATTAAATATTGCAAAATGTAATGGAAGCATCATCCAGAGCGAGAAGCAACCTGGGAGAAAGAGGAAGAATTGCGATAAGCTTATCCATATATATTCAGGTACACACCAATACAACTTCGGGACGAAGTTTACTTAAGGGGGAAGACTGTAACATACCAGCGTTTAGGAACCAACAAAGGGTACAAATAAGATTATGTGCATGTGCATGAATTCATCTGTCAAATTGGGGTAATTTTTTGCAAACTAAAACCCTGTAGGGATCAGAGTTTCTTTTACCGTGTTGAGTTAGGGTTTATCTCATCTAGGTGATCGTTATAGATTCTAACATGACCTCTAGGTATTTTGGGCTATGTTTGGGTAAACAATTTGAATTTGAATTGACTTTTGAAATAATTTAAAATTATAAGTAATTGAGAGTTTTTTATTAAAAAGGACATTTGAGTAATCTAATTACAAGTGTTATTATTATATGTAACAAGGATACAATAAAAGGTAATTCAATTAATTCAAATCAAATCAAATATATGCAAATAAATAGAAATCCTTATTTTTTTTCTTATTCCATATTCCAAAGATTTGAAGAATAAAAGTACATAAGAAATTATTACACAAAATAATAATTACAAGTAAGAAAAATAAATGCTTTATCGAATCATATATATATTACATTGTTCTTACAAAAGAATAAAAGAAAATTACAGAATAAAAAAAGAAAACCTATACTAGTTTTCCTAACTAAATCTTTTAGCTTCATATTCTTGTATGTAAGAAATTGTACCTGCAAGCAAACAAATAGAAAAATAAATAAAATGACTAATGGTTAGTGTATTGCTCTCAGATTTTAACAGGGAAGTGCGCTATTGAATTTCATCACTGAGCAAATATTAAAGAAAGGGGCATGTTTCACCAAAAATGCAGCATCTGTTCCTAAACACATCTTGTCTCAAACCAACATCATTGGCAGTGGACAAAGGGGCGAGTATCACCAGGGAAGGTAGAACAAAGGATAGAAAAAAATATCTTCACTTGATATGATCCATAGGCCTAGCAAACAAGCATACACTTACTCATACATGCAAATATGAGTTGTTGTCGACACGAGGAGCAAGGGGAGCTAGATAAAAGGACACATTCGTGTTAGTGGAGCTTCCTCTGCTAGACATTCTCACCACACCATCAAGAACATAATCTTGTCTCTGTCAGATTTCCACCAGATCAACCAATAATACACCCAAGAAATCCACTAGCTAACAAGCCAATATGGTCACTTAAGGAGGGGGTGGATCAGGTGTTGGGCAAGGACAGGCTAGTAGTAGAAGGTCAAGCTTGTCACTGGAAGGATCTGGACAATATCACCACTATAAGCAAGGGCAGCTTAGTCACCACAGCCATATCAACCACAACAGTAGGTTGGATATTTCCAAACAACATCATATCTTGATATGTTCTTATCATTTATAAGTACATGATCTGTTAGATTGGATAAATACTCATAGTTACACCCAAATGGGGTGTAATCTCATCACTAGATATTTTAGAAGCCACAAGTAGCATCTGTTATCTATCTAATAAACAAATTAGGTCTCAGCCTATGCATCACTGACCCAATCTAAGACCAGTAAATACTAGCAACTAGTAGTAGCCAAACTCATTGGCTGGTTGCTACTGGGCACACTCTAGTTATTGGAAGCACCATAGTAGCATCCTAGCTTCATAAGCATTCCCAAAGTAAGGGTAACATATCAAGCTAGTAAGCATTAGCTACAAGCTTTAGTATAATGAATCTAAATCATTTTCCTAACATTAAGCTAGGAATCATTCAGGTTTACTAACTAATCCCTAGATAGTCACATTAGTATATTTTTATCATAAGCTTCATCACATAAAGGAATAAATCCTTATCTGATACATCTAGGAATCATTCTCAAATTATGTCATCTATTCATTAATAACAATCCTTCATTTCCCAACTCAAGAACTACCAATCATTTTCCTAACTATTATTATAATAAGATAATCTATATGTCATTCCTTAGACAGCAAATAAACATTAGTATCAATAACCTATACTGGATAGCATACATACATTTTCCTTTAAACAAACATCACATTTATCATCACTTCCAGAGCATGTTACAAGCAGATAAATGTTGGAGATATGCCTAAGAGGCAATAATAAAGAGGTTATTATCATATCTTCATGATTATGATAAATGTTTACATACCATGCTATAATTGTATTAACCAGAAATATTAATACTAGTGTGATTTGTAAACATAAAAGAGTCCCTAGTAAAGCCTTTTGTTAAACTATCTTATTGGTTAATATATGATCATGGTTTCCTGATCATGAACATAGAGATGTTATTAACAACAGGGTCATATCATTAGGAGAATGATGTGATGGACATACTCCTATAGATAAGCATAGCATAAATATCAAGGCATTTCAATAGTTCGTTTGCTATAAGTTTTCTGATACATAGTAACATAATTCCTTCGACCATGAGATCATGCTAATCACCATCACCGGATGGATGCTTTGATGACCTAAAACACCATACCGTAACTGGGTGGCTATAAAGGTGGCATTGAGTGTTCGGAAAGTATGTGTTGAGGCACATGGATCAAGAGTGGGATTTGTCCATCCATATGAAGGATAGATATACACTGGGCCCTCTCGGTGGAATGTCATCCAATTAGCTTACAAACATGTGACTCGCTCACAAGGGATCACATATCACGGGAACAAGAAAAGAGTACTTATCGGTAACGAGGTTGAACTAGGTATGCAGAGATACCGACGATCAGACCTCGGATAAGTAAACTATCGCGAGACAAAGGGAAATTGGTATCGTATGTAAGTGGTTCATTCGATCACAAAGTAATCATATAAATATGTGGGAGCCATATGAATTTCTAGATTCCTCTATTGGTTATTGATCGGAGAAGAGTCTCGGTCATGTCTGTATAATTCACGAACCGTAGGGAGACACACTTAAGGATTCGATGTTGTTTAGTAGATATGGAATGTAAGTAGGGAGACCGAATGTTGTTCGGAGTCTCAGATGGGATCCGGTATATCACGAGGAGACCCAGAATGGTCCGGAGAATAAGATTCATATAAGGAAAGTCCAATTCCGGAGTTCGGGAATGATTCCGGTGTTTTCATCAGAATGATCTAGAAGGTTCTAGAAGGTTCACCAGACCGGAAGGGGAAGGGTACATGAATGTGTCATGAAAAAGTGGAATGATTGCATCATGTCCTAGGTCACTTGGTTGGGCATTTGTAATAAAGAAATTGAGCTCCAAATTGAAAGTCAAAAGGCATGTTTGAAAAGTCAAACTGGGACAATGTATCCTCGTGGAGGAAGGAAAGAATCCTTCTTTCCCTCCACCACAAGCCAACAAGGAGAGGGAGTTGGGAAAGGATTCAAACTCCCCTCTCCCAAGCTACCCTCTCTCTCATAAATAGAGGGAAGGGGGTGCCCCAAGAGACACACAACACCAGCCTCCTCAGCCTGCTGTCCTTGCCCCCAAGGCTTGCCGCCTTAGTCATCGTCGCCACCGGCCACGCCTACTCCTCTCCGGCCCTCTGAACCCTAGATCGCTGAAAACCCTAATTCTCCACCATAACCTGCTCCGGCTTAGGCAAAGCCCTACGAGATCTTCCCTCTACTTCTGACACCACACTGTCATGCTGCCGGAATCGCGAGGGGAGAACTACAACCTCCGCTGCCTGCTGGAACAAGGGATATGAAGGTCTTCATAGAGTACCGAACGTGTGACCGACTACGGAAGCGCTTCCAGAATGCAGCGCTGAAAGGATCGTCTACACGATCTTGAGATCGGCAAGTATACGACTACATCACCCACGAGAATCTGATCTCGTTAACCGCTTTGGAATCTTCAAGGGTGAGTACTCTAATCGACTCGTTGCTACAATCTAGTAGATAGATCTTGGCTTGTTTGTGTTCATGCAGTAGAATTTTTTTGTTTTCCATGCTACGAACCCCTACAATAAAGCACATAGCACTTCAACATATTGTCTCAGAGTATAACTGGATGAATACATCATCCATGTCACAGTAGTAGCAGCAATTGAATAACAAGAGTATCAATAAGTACTCAAAGTAAGGAACCAATAGTCCAAGATCCTAAGGGTCACAACAAATCACAGTATAGGATAAGTGAGGCCACATATAGAACCACAGAGCAACACATAAATTATCTATTGGCAATCCTTAAGGCCAAATTCATCTAAGCATCATGAGCATATAGTATAGGCAGAGAGGAACCCTAGAACAGGGGAAAACCCTAATTAGGGTTACAACTACATTCCAATGAGGGGTTCATAAAGAGTCAAGAGAGAAGAGGGGAGAGGAGGAACTCACCTATGGGCATCGCTTAGCAAGTAGATGTAGTAGAGGGAGGTAGCCGGCAGCGAGGGCACGGCGGCATGGGGAGCACCAGTGCCACTGCAACCCGCGCCAAGTCACAACCAAGGCATCCATTGAAGGATATGGCGGCACTAGCAACCAACACACCGCTAGACCAACAGGAGAACACCGCTAAGTCACCAGGGCATGACCGAGCGAGGGGGAAAAACCCTAGTCGCCAGTATAGGGATCGATGCAGCCAAGCGAGAGCTCTCACGGTGAATCTAAGTGGACCAATCGATGTGGCAGCATCGAATTTTTCGGTAAGCATGGAAGCAATGTCTTGGATGGCTGAAGCTCGTCGGAATCGGCGGCGGCAGTAGCGGCGACATCGCAGAGTCATTAGAGAGGAGAGGAACGCGTACTCTAGAGAGAGAGAGAGGGGAGACTAGGTCAGTTAACTGACCTAGTGGATCACTGAGTAGGTTAGCCCAACCCACTGGGCTTAACTAGGGTTGGGCCAACCCAAGGGTCAGGCCTAGGTTTAAAAGAAGAAATGGTTAAAATCAAAATACCCCTGAGAGTATTTAGGCACTAGAAAAATAAAGAAAACCCTTAAAAATACCTATAATATCTCTAAATGTTCACAAAAATATAAGTTATCCAATCAAAATATAAAATTGTATTTTAGGTTGGTAAAAATTTAATTTAGTAATTTAATAGCAATAATTATTTTATGGAATTTTATAAAAAAGGATAATACTTAAAAATAAGTAAAATTCATTTTTAAGATATTGAATAAATATTATATATCGGAAGAAATACTAAATACTTGATTTCAAAAGATTTCAGGGTTATAAATTTATAGCCTTCATTTATCTATTATTTAAAACAAAATATTTGTTTTATCAAGTATTAATTCTTAAAAAATATCTTTTAAGTTTAGTTCAATAAATAAAACACTTAAAGGGGATTTGAAATTAAAATAAATATTGCATGACATTACTATGCATAATTCATTATTGCTTCTTTAAATATTGTCTTTATCAGGCAATAATGGTGTTTTGTAGAAACAGGAGCTCAAGGTCAAGTAAAAGTATCCGACTTCACTACCTTGCAGTCACAAGGAAAGTTCATCACTTGCTCATGTCCTTTGATGTGTTTTACAAAGTAATTGCAAATTGTGTGTTATCACTTATGTTCAAAAAAGGAGTTAGAAAATAATATTTTCACAATAATATGAGATATCAGTTATCATCCTAAGTGATGGTAGTTAGTGCATCAAACTTCCCATCTTGAATATAATTAACTTGTTGGATAACGCTGATACTCACTCTTTCCTTTGATCCCCTGCTTAGATTCTGAAGACTAGGAAGATACTCCAATGTATGTCACCAAGTGCTAGAATGAAGTCTTCTACGAGGAGCCATACCTATCAGGAGGAGTCGAACGAGTGGACTATAAGATCCACTATGGAGCTGAAGGAAACGAGTCCGAGTAGTTACTATAGTAGTACTTAGAAGTTGAGTTGGGCCAAGCAGCATAAACTCTATATAATTAGTTGTTGAGCTCACGTTATGTTTATTAAATTGGATCTTTTCGTACTTCTGTGGGAACAACTTAAGTGTGATGTTCGTTCGTTGTAAGTTTGAAGAAATCAATTATCAAATCTTTTGGTATTGTAATAATAATGTGTGTTATGTCAACAACTTGCGTACTACAAAATGCAGAGGTATGCTGGGTCACCGCAAACATCCGTGGAAGATAGTGTTTGGGTTGAAGCTACCTAGCTGGCCGCCCTCGTACTCCGGAGGTGAGAACCTTGTGTGCCGCATTGTGTGGGTGCCGGATTTGTGAAACATGGCTTGCGGGGAAGGCGTGTAGTGCGCCAGGGACGGCGTGTACTGCGTCTGGGAGGCGCTAGAGTAGCTTCCCCAAACCCCTCCGGGGAAGAACTGGCCGATGTGATGCGGCGAATACATGTCGCTGATGTACGCCGACACCTGCGCTTGACATTTCTCCTCCGCCCGCTCGAGCGCCTCCTGCTTCTCCAGATCCTTCCTCTCTCTATCCCGGCGACTGTCGTTTTCCACCTTCCTTCTCGCCACAAGCTTCACCCAATCGGCATTGCTCATGCCTTCAGGCGTTTCCTTGGCCTTTGTCGTCTTTCTCGGCTTCTTCGGCTTGATGGTGCCGTCGACGGCGGTGGTCGGCCTCGGGCCATTGGATCTCTTCGGCGGCGTGGTGGAAGGTGGGGGAATTGGAGGGAAGTGGAGAGATGGCGGGAGCTTGCCGTCAAGGTTGGGAAGGAGGAAAAGAAAAGAAAAGGAGGTAAATCATCTTTTGTCGCCGACATCCCGGGACCGCCCAGCTTTTCACTCCATTCGGCGCCCCCAGGCGAACCCCGAGGCCTTGAGTTTGACTTAAGTTCGCCGGATGGATTTTTGGCTCAATCTAGCGAATTTCAGGCTCCTAGGGGCGTGACTGGGGGAGAATTCGCCGGATTGAGCCAAAAATGAGCCTAGGGTATCTGTGGAGGGATGAGTGGAGATGCTCTAAATAACCTGATAATTGGTTTGAAGAATGTGATTTGTTGTATCCGAACAACTTGGCAAGCACTCTGCATGCATATTTTGGTGATGCTTGCACAGCTCCATGTGTCTTCTTATGCTGGATAGACGTTTTCGGGCCAAGCGCGAGAGTTAGGGTCGGTTTAGCTGTCGCCGCACAGAAAGTAACGCATGCGGCACCGCTGCCTAGTCTTTTTCTAGATTATTATTATTACTTTTATTTTTTGTAATGCCCCTGAAAAATATTTTGAAATAAAATTACGTGTTATTTTCTATTTTGTATCATCATGACATCATGTATATTTTTGCTCTAAAATATTTTAACCAAAAGACTATTTATTTTCTAATTAGTCTCCTCTTTTAATTTCAAATCGGAAACCTCGGTCTTTGAAATATTTTATTTGTCTAAAAACTATTTACAAAAATGTTTAAAAAAAATGTTCTAGTGGGGGAGGCAGTCAAACGACCAGGCCCAAAGACCCAGTCGGAAGACCACCTACAGCCACCTACAGCCCCAGTGTAAACCAAACCCTAGACCTAGTCCCGCACTGGCACCCGCAGCCGCCGCCGTACGCACACAGCAACGCGGCCACGCAGTAGTGCATCGCTCGCACTCACACACACACACCGCACGTCTCATGCACGCACGCGTCTGAAACCTACACACCCTGTCACGTTGCAACACACTCACGCACCGGCAACACAAACGACCCACGCACGCACAGGAACCACGCACGCTGTCGCCACCATCTCCCCATCCATCGCGACCCTGATCTACCGCCTCCTCTTGGATGCCCAGCGACGCCCCCCTCTGAACCCGCCGCCGCCTGGGCCTCAACCTCGATCCCGCTGGCGCCGAACCCTCGCCTCTGTTCCGCGTGCCACCAGTTCTCCTCCGGCCGCCGTCGAGCTCGTCCGGCCTTCCTCGCCCTCAAGCTCTGCCTCCCGGCCCTCTCCTTCCCACCCGCCGCCGCTGCTGTCGCCGGCGAGCCTCGCCTCCACCCCGTCGTCTGGCCGCCGCGGCCCGAGCCTCCTCTGCTCCGCCTGAGTCGCGCGCCCGCCCCGGCGGCCCCGCGTCGCTGCTTCCCATGGTCCATGTCGCTACATCGTCCCGCATGACCTCCTCTGTACCCGAGCGCCGCGCCCTGCCGCGGCCCCTCCTTCCTCGCGTGGGCGCCCGCCTCCGTGAAGTTCCGCCTGCACCCCGATGCCGTTGCGAGGCCGCATGTCTCCTGCTCCTGTCGGTGCTGCCTTTCCTCCTCGTCTTGCGCTTGTGTTCCTGTTGCTTTGACCATCGAGTCTGGCACGATGTGTTTGCTTCAGGCTATTGGTGCTTGTGGTGGCATATGACCACAACTTCCTATTGTGGAAGTTGCATCTGAATCCCGTGAAGTGGTGGTGTAACATGGGAGTGTACTGCCGGTGTGAAGATGTGAAGATGATCTAATGGTGTTTGGCTTCGACTACCTCGGCTATCTTCGACACCCAAAATCGGATTCCCAAGGTCGTCGACACGGAACCGTACCTCTTCTTCATGGAACGCCAAGATCTCCGAGACCGAACCCGAACCCCATCGACCCCTAGATCCTCGATGTCGAAGCCAATGTGCTACCCCTATCCGAGACCCCTATTTATTATAATACATATAATATAACTTGTTGCATATTAATCCATCCTTACTCGCATACATGTTTATTTGTTTGGGGGTATATTCTCGATTCACCTCATAATTAAATATGGAGCTCATATGCGGGCGAATCTAGTCTAATACTCCCTCCATTTCGGTTTACAAGTCCTAGGCGTATATCTAGGTTATCAATTTGACTTATATAATTTGAATTATATAATATAAAAATTATATCATTGAAAAATACAAAGTCTAAAGTTTCCGGTGATATATTTTTTGTAATATATACATCATACTAAGTTGCTCAATTTGACGACATAGAACTACGTACATGACTTGTAAACCGAAACGGAGGGAGTACTAAATTTGCGTAGCGAACCGATGCCATGTTTTGCCTTATTAATTCAACATTTAATATGCGGGATAGTTAAATAACTTGAACCCAATAATAAATATCGGGATCCCGATTCCGATTAATATTGCTAAGTAGGACCGCATATTGCCATGCCATGCATCATACCATAAACATGCGGATCTTCCGCCCTAGTATTAAATAGTGCATTTGGTGTTTCTTTCTAGTGATTTGCTTCTTCAACGATTAGGACGACTAGTTGATGCGAGATACGACAAGCCTCCGGTTTTCCGACTTTGTCTCACAGGCAAGCATTCTCCCCATTCTACCTATTTTGTATTTATAATCTTTACTTCCTTCCTTTGATCTATTGCTATCCTTATTATCGATGCTATAGTACTGTTCCTTTATTTACCTGCTCCACTATATTGCCTTGGTTATCCTATTGCCTTGTTTGATTAGCTAGCCTTGTCCCTGTGAGTCGTAGGCATGCTTAGTATTGCTCTCATACAGGTGGAACATGATACTTGAATATTGTTGGTGATAAGATAATTAATCTGGTGATGTTGGTTATGGTTTTACCTAATGATAAGGCCCCGGCAGGGACCACCTTTGGAAACTGCTTGCGCCGACCTAGGACCCGTTCGTTCTATGATACCAGTTCTGAGTTGATCGCGCTAACCAAACGTGGGGGCCTCTGGGATCCCTCCCCTCCCCCCTCCCTCAACTACCGGCGCTGTTCGTATATCCAGAGGGTTACAAAATTGGTTTTTCATTTGGTGCATACGCATAATATGTCCTCGGATATGGGTGAGTTGATATGTCTTCAGACTTGATGTTTTGGTGGACTGCCATGCCTTGCATTGCATAAAATCGGGATATCGTGTCGGAGGTGGGATGGAGCTCTACAAGTTATCTTCTGATCATCGCCCGATCATAGACTCAAATGTTGTGCCACCTGGAGAATCAGATGTATCTATTATGTGGGTAAAACACAGTAGGTGATGCCTCTGGATATGCGCGTAGTTATGGGACAGTTCTTATTGCGAGATTCGGATGGCACGCGTGATATGTTGCCTGATGGGTTGAGCATGTGTTTGGGTACAGTAGTGCATCCCCGCGGGATAAATCTTTTTGAGAAGCCGTGTGTCCACGGTTATGGACGCCTCAGGAGTACAGTGTCATGATCATAGACAACGCCACTAATATTTTGCCTCTTTAATAATATGATTAGTAATTAGCCTTATCAACTAAACACCTGCTTAACTAAAATTGTCACTGTGTGTGTTCCACAAGGGGACTTCCTCGACCGGTCTTCGAGGGAGAATTCTTCGGATGGGTTATGTTTGGTGTTATATATAGCTATCCTATAGTACTCTCTTATCTCGCTCTAATAGACAAAGTTGTAGCGTGTCTCTATAAGTTAGATAGTGCAAGTTTTGCTGCCGCTGAGCCCACCATACCTATGTAGGCGAGGACCGCCGAATTCTAGTCTCACCGCATCGCCTCGAGACGCCCGCTCTTTCTGTTTTCCTTTACCCTTTGCCGGCACCCTTTTGGCTTGACAGGTATGTGATCGACGACGTTAGCAAGGATACTCTTCTGGCTTGGCCTGGGCAGGGTTGGACACCGCTTGGTTATTCTTCAGGACTCTTAGTCCCATTTGGATCTTGTCCGTACTCAGATACTATCTTGCTTTCTTCTTGAGTTGTATCTTCGTAATGTACCTTTTGTATTCTTGGCTCGTTGAGTCGTTGTTGTATATATAAGTTTTTGTGAACTCTGTTGTAAACTACTGTGATGTAACTACTTGTAATCAAATCCCACCCACATGAAAGTATCTGGTGGGCATCTTTGAATTGCTTCTATGCGGGTTTTGGCGGGAAATGCTAATATCTGCATAGACCCGATTCGGTGGCGTTATATTTTTATTACTTCTATTATTATCATCATTATTATTAGGTACTAGCTAAATGCCCGTACTTCGCTACGGCATATAAAAAGAGTGTAATAGAAAGGACGACATTGTAGTATATTGTTAAATTATGAATTAGTTAGAGACATTTCTCCAATATTCTTATTATTTGTATTTTACTACACCAAAAAATAACAAATATTTGACAATCAAAACTTGTCCCATTTATCCATCTTTTATATATTTTGTTAGCCTTTTCTACTCTACTACACCCAAAACCAACAAATATTGGATGGTAACAAATTCAATGTTGCAAACTTTTATAGGAAATTTAGCATTGCAAATTAAAGTTATCATGTTTCTCCCGTTTCTCTCTTGGTATATCTACCATTTAGCAATTTAAATCAGAAATAAGCCTAACCAAATAAAGCGAGAAGGCACAAGCCAGAAATTTTATAGTAAGATATGTAAGCATCCACCGGATATTCACTTTGTCTTGCAAGTGCAAATGCACACATCGTGAGAAAACATATTTCGGAATGTTAAAAAATTAAAAGAAATTCCACATATATATTAGAATATTTTATGTTGGTTGACAAGATTTCGGGATGAAAGAACGTTTTATGTGCCGTATATAAAAAAGACAAAATGTGTCACGGGAATACGACTATTTACATGATATTTTTTGTCTTTTTATACACAACACATAATATGTTTTTTTATCTAAAAACCTATGAACTAACATAAAATGTTCGAATGTATATGCAGAAAAAATTCGAATTTTTTAATATTTCAAAATCACCCACGTCTCATAAAAGTAATGGCTTACATATGAATACTTGGTAACATAAGTTCTAAAATGCAACTTGTCCGAATGGATAAGGATTGACGTCTCTTCCGTATGATTCAGTTCGATGATTTTCCCCAAATCTGCTAGCTGATCGAAGCTGCGCTAGTGCAGAGCCGTCGAGCTCTACGCCCAGGTCCGTGGTGGGGTGTGATAGGGGTTGCGCCGGTGGTCTCGATGTGGAGGCTGCGCTACCAAGGACTCTGTCGCGGGATTCGAGGCCGCTCCGTCCTGCAAGCGCTTGCACGGGGATGATGTGCAGGCAACGCCAACCGTTCGTCGATGATGTTGAAGAGGAAGCATCGCTGGGGCCGTGGGTCGTCACCGCGCTAGAAGTCCCGCTGGGGCCGAGGTCCAGGGACGGCCCTGAGGGGGACTGGCGGGGCAGCCGCCCTGGCCTAAAAAAAGTAGGGCCTCAAAAAATATAAGTCTAGGATATATATGTTGTAAAAAAATGATTTCATTATTGGGCTTATGAAAACCGCTCGGCGCGGCAAAAATCACAGAATTAACCTAATTAATGAAGGATCTCATGAAATAAACCTATTTTTCGAAGAATTTCCGATCTGATATGTTTCCTTGGCACATTACCAGAGAGCGCCATGGTCAGTAGCATGGCGCTCCAGCGAAAAACGCCATGCATCCATGGTGCCCCTGCCAAAAACGCCATGACCCCGTCCGACGTGTCAGTCGACGTGGCCACGTGGGCCCATTTTAATGTTTGGCGCTTTTCAACGGGCGTCATGCTACTAGGCACGACACTTTTCGCAAAAGCGCCATGCTCCTTAACCCTAGAAAACGACACCGGGCGCCATCCCGCCCCAACCAGTTATCCCTCCCAGTCATACCCCCGAAAGCAGATAGAGTACGGCGGCTCCCCCCTCCCAATCCCCCTAAAATCCACGTGCTAAATGGGTCAAATCTGAAGTGATTCTCTAGTGGAATTTCTTCCTCTCCCCCACTTGAGGTATTTTCCTTGTTTTATTTGTTGAAATCATGGTCCTCTTCCTCCTAACCCTGGTTCTTTTGTAATGATGCATGTATATTGTACAATGTCGAATTTTTTTGGAGAAATTAATGTGGTAGAATGATAATTTATTAAAGTTAGTTAGTAAATAAGTGAAATTGCTTAGTTAGGGTTAGTAATATAGATTTGGCATGTATATATGGGCATATTGGGCTTAGTTGAATGTATTCATATATGAATTATTGTTGAGCCTATAGATGGGCATATATGGCTTATAGATGGGCATATATGGCTTATGAATGGACTGACAACTTACAATGGTTCATTGTGGCCCACCCCTCAATGGTCGTGCATGTACGACCCATGGACATCCTTGATTCTCATACTTGACAGTGTAACGCACCTTAGAGTCCGACTGAACCACCTTGTACGGTCGATGGTATTTCACCGCGTAGTCCTTGATCCACATCTGAAATTTCAACAAACTTTCAAACTTCACACCGGGATTTATCCCGTAATTTTTGGGCTTCAAGTCCTTCTTAGAAGATGCTCATGGCTCAAGAACTCTACTAATTCCACCGTTAACTTGGGCCTCATCCACAAGGCTAAGATCATGGAACAATGAAGCCCGATGATCCCGACCTACTACTTTTTATGAGCTTCGGCGAATTTAACCGGCATACCATCCTCATCCACACATTCATCCGGTCCTTCATCCTCGGAGTCTGATGCATAACACCTCAAATAAGGGAGATCATGGTCCATGTCCTCATCATCGCAATTTGCCTCCACATCTCCTACTTCATTATCACGAAGCCCATACTCTACCTCATCACCCTCAAAGTCATCATCCTCCATTTGAGGTGCTTCATAGTTGCCATTGCGGACAAGGCTCATGGAAGGTTGCCTCATTGTTGTGTCATCATAGGTTCGCTCTACACGGACCAGGCTCAAGGGGGGTTGGCTCATTGTTGTGTCATACACATGTGGATCACCTTGAACCGGGCTCAAGGAAGCATGCCGGTTCAAGTCAATGTGCAAACGAGCCGCAAACTTTCTTGTGGTAAATATCTCGAGTGACTTATCTTCGGATTCCGCCACCATCTCCTTATATGCACTCCAATTCAACTTGGAGTTGATAGGCATTATCTTAAATCTATTGTGATGGCCAAACCCGGAATTATACCTTCCAACCAACTCATACACATCACTAGGTTTCATCCATTTCAAATCATTCCTCACTATTTCCACAACCTCGGCATATGTAGGACTTGTGCCAAACACCATGACTACCTCCTCCGGGTCACAGTCGGCATTGCCTTTCAATAATGCGGCCTTGTCCACATGATGAACATTAACGATTCTTGCCATCTAAAAAACAATGACAACAACCATTACGCATCAAAGGCAACTATATTACCACCACCAACCATAGCTACCAACTAAAACAATTCATGCCACTTTGCTAATTCTAACATACAAATCCTATCCATAAGCTACAAATCTAATAACTAGAAGCAACAACATCAACCCTAGATTTCACTCCAAAGCCAAGATATGGGTAGGGTTAGGGTTTCAATTTTTTTTGCCAAAATAGAACCAAATTGCATAGATCTATTTGGACAAAACCAAGGGGATCGGGGGAGATTACCTCTTGAAGCAAGGGGAAGTCCAAATCCATGGAGAAAAGCAACCGATTTGAAGGGATTCGAGTAGGGGAAGAGCTGAGGGCGAGAGACAGAGAGAGGCGCTCGAGGACGAACATGTATGACTGGAAGTGAGTGGTCGCGGGTTCCATGCCGTTTTTTAGGGTTAAGAAGCATGGCACTTTTGCAAAAGCGTTGTGCCTAGTAGCATGGAGCCCCCTTGAGAAGGGCCAAACATTAAAACGGGCCCGCATGGCCACGTCGACTGACACGTCGGACAGGGTCATGGCGTTTTTGGCACGGGCACCATGGGTGCATGGCGTTTTTCGCGGGAGCGCCATGCTACTGACCATGGCGCCCTCTGGTAAAGCGCCAAGGAAACATATCAGATAGGGAATTCTTCGAAAAAGTAGGTTATTTCGTGAGATCCTTCATAATTCTGTGAATTTTGCCGCTCGGTGCTCGACTCCCAGGCGGCCAGGCATTGATCGATCATCGCTCTTCCTGATTCCCAGCCTGGCAGCCTCGGTGTCGCTTCCCGATTCCCGAGTCCTGACCTCGTCACCTGCTGTCTGCCTGTCGCTTCGCTTCCGCTGGATCGCCTCGCCGATCAGATCGGGAGCCACTCGCCCAGGCGGGACGCGACCACGCGAAGGCCATCGCTCCATCGCTAGGATACCAGAAATCTCCGCACCATCGACTGCATCTACCGCCGCCTCACCAAGGTTACACCATCTAATTAAGCAGAAGCAAACTCCAAAACCAGGTATATACGTTTTTAACTATGAAGTCACTAGGAGTCCTCACCACCGATCATTTTGAAACAATCAAATTGACTGCCACCAAGTAACTGCGAGGTCCTAGGAGTTAAAAAAAATTGACAGAGTCCTAGGAGTTAAATGTGAAGTCACTAGGCACCAAGTATACCCCGTCTCACGTTTTTTTCTTTCGGTAACTTACTAGTGACTAGTGTATTAAACTATTAATCAATTTGTTGGTCTTGCTCTCAGTTTAACCTGACTATTATTCAGTCATAATTTTTAGTTCTTAATTCTAATTAGTAATTATTATTCTTGTTTGAAGAACTCCAGTTATTGAAAAATATATTTACGTTTTTAATGAGTTCGACATCTTTGAGGGCATTGGATGGTTCTCAACTAAAAGAACATTGCACTACATTTGTAAAAACTTTTACTTGGCCTGGTAAATATGGTGTAATATATGTGATGTTGAGTTAAATGCACTTATTTCTAAGTTAAGTGTTATGAAGTTTACTTTGCCAAATGCATCAATGTTTGCTGTGAAGCTTTTTAAGTTTGTCAGAGAAGCGGATTGTTAACCTAATATTTCTATCGCTTATCGGATCTTATTTACTATGTCTATGACTGTTGCATCAGCTGAAAGAAGCTTTTCAAAGTTGAAGTTATTGAAGAACTATTTGAGATGTGTAATGTCTCGGAAAAGTTTAAATGGTTTGGCAACTCTACGCATTGAGAAGAAGTTAGTGGACAAGATTGATATTGATTCTATCATCACAGACTTTGCTTCCATGAATTTTCAAGGAAAATTTTAAGGTATCATGTAAATATTATTATTTTTATATAAATATTATAGTTGGGAGCATACTTAAAATATTTATTTTTCATCATCTCATATATGCATAAAAATTTTATAATAAGGGTCTAAAATTTTAGTTCCGCACCAGGCCCTCAAAATCTCAGGACTGGCCCTGCCGAGGTCCCTACGTTATTGACATCATAGTCAAACTCAGCCTCAGCTAGTTCGTGTGGGAAGAACACCTCTCGCTCTCGTTCGTGGCTGAGGGAACGAAATGACCTCGAGGCGGTGGCGCGCGCGATTCCGGCCACAGAGTCTGTCAGCGCCCGGAGATACGGTCGAGTCCAGTGGCGGCGAACGTCGATTCGGACGGTGACACGTTAATTCCGCCGGCTTGCGCACGAGCTGAAGCCTGAAGTTTGTCTTTGTCTCGAGCGGGGCGCCGTCCTACAACAAAGAGTAACGACGCTGGCAGGAGGCTGTTGCTCGACCGCGACACCTCTCTCCTCTCAATTCACGAGCACCCCCGTTGCCGTCACGGATCCAAGTTCGGCTTCTGCGATCGACCGCGCGCCCCGTCCGTCTGACCTACATCTCGACCCTGTCTGCGCCAATAGCTGCTGCCAGCCGGCGCGGGAAACCTCCTGCTATTCTTACCCATCCATGCCTACTGGTGCTCGATGGCGTCACGCGCGTCAGGAGCTTCCGTTCGCGGGACGAGCTCTTGTCCCCTCCCTGCTTGCGGATCTCCCCTTTCTCCATGTGCCACGATGCCCTGGAGTCCGGCTCCAGGGGAAGACCTCTAGGCCGACGCCTCCTGGCGTGACGCAGCACCCTGCTGATTGCCCTCGGTCGTTCATCTATCGGGTTGTGTCTCTCCTCTCAGCTGCTCCCCTCAAGCGTTGCCTCGCTCCGTCATCACCCAGTAGCTTTGTTGCAGCCTCGCGGGTCCAACACCGAACCGTTTACCTTTTTAGTTAGCGGTGGCAGTGCAAGTAATATCTCCAAACTAGCATGGCAAAATCCGTCCATTTTAATAGTATAGAATAGAGGTATAAATATAAATACAGATTTTTAACATTTCGAAATATGGATTTCCACTTTAGTTGTGACTTTTGAGCACAGTAATAAAAATCAACTAGAACCTTGCTAAATAAGATTACTCCTTACTTTTCGTACCTAGCAACTTTGAGCCCACTGCTGCCTTATCTGATTCAAGTGTTGTGTTTTTTATCCCCTTCTTTCCATGTGTTTTATAAAAACTTTCAATAGGTGATTTAATGGTGTACAAAACTTCTATAAATTGATTTTACTTCCTCCGTTCAGAAATATAAGACATTTTGGCTTTTTGAAAAGAATGTACTTAGATGTATTTTAGCATATAGGTTCACTCCAAATCTATACACAAAAGTCATCTAAATACATTCGTTTCACAAAGCTAAACGCATTATATTTCTAGACAGAGGGAGTAGTTAAGAATAAATAGACGACAAACTGAATGCAAGTGCAACCAAACTTATAATACATCAGCTCTAAATAAGAGAAAGTACTACTCCTCCCCCTCAAATTAGTTGTCTTGCATGCATTACACACATCATCAAACACGTCAAGATACATTTATATCTAAACAAAGTTGAGACAACTAATTTGAGATGGAGGAAGTACATTAAATATAGATTATTCTAAATAGATCCACCAAATGATCTCCCAACGCAACTCAAATTTAATGTATTTAAAACACATTTGGTGTCTTCTTCTTGGTGTCTAAGCAACGGTAAATAAACCACTTAGGTTCACAATTTGAGAAGATTAACACTAAAGATCTGGTGATCCGAATATACATTCAGTCAGTCCTAGGAAGTGCAAGGTTATGTGAAGAATTCACGCCCAAATGCCCTCCTCAGATCTTCTTCAGTTATGTTAGGTGGAGGGTCTTTGTCGAGGCCCAGCTCAGCCACAATACGTTCTTCAACATCATAGTCCTAAAGAAAATAGACAAGAGGATTAATCAATCAAGCAACCAGCATCATGCAGCAACAAATGGTAATAAACCGAAAAACAGGATATGGCATTACCGCGTACATATGTCTTATCCTAGCCTCCTCAGCCTCCTCCTGTGAAAAGAGGGGGGAAGCACTTGTAATTAACAATGAAGCAACAAAATATTAAATGTTCACCGGTAGATAGATATC
This sequence comes from Avena insularis, assembly GCA_023614405.1. NCBI lineage: Eukaryota > Viridiplantae > Streptophyta > Magnoliopsida > Poales > Poaceae > Avena > Avena insularis. Next base: position 203,105,251 of record CM042685.1, read on the forward strand.
ATACATTATCAGAGTTATCAGAGTCACTCCTATCATATCCATATGACGAACATATGTCCAAGTGACCACCAGTGTATGCATCAGTCTTGTTGGGGTGCTTCATGTAAACACTTCCATTATTTATGCAACCATAGCAGTGACCTATTTTCGACCCAAAAAATAACAAGAGGGAATTAGTCATATGACTCAAATGAACCAGCCAGGCACAAACACACGATAATGAACATTTGTATATAGAGCCATTGAACACGACAGCATGACGCACTTTTGCAATATTACAAATGTCATGTCATAAGAGGTAAAGACACACAGACAAAAGAACGGTTCAACATAGAAAATATCATAAGTAGAGCAAGAAATGGTAACTAACAGCAACACATAAGTTCCAGTTGGTACAGCCCACAAATCCTGGCTGAAAAGTACTTAATTTTAAATAAGAGCATAGATTACCATAATTGTTGGGTTCAACCATGCAGAAACAGCTAACCACCAATTCAAGTTGTTCTCCTTTCATAAAGGTGACTTCAACAAAAAATAGACTCTCCATGCTCTGCTTAATATCCTCAGCTTCCTTCGTTTTTGCAGTGAAATTCAAATGATAGTAGCTACCGATCCCATGACTCTCAGAAATGTACTGGCAGTGAAGAAAATCTTTGAGTTCATATGGAGGATCCTGAAACCAAAGAACATGAATCATATTAGCAACTTTTCCATGGATAAGACAATAAGACATAGTCCAATAATGGAAGTAGCAAAGGGAGTACGCGCAGGAGGAAGAGAGAGCAAACCCCTAGAAGTTGGCGATTCTCGTTATACTGGTCCACTAAAGCTTGAACCAATGGGCGCATCGGATCATGAGTTTTTGCAACTACTTGGGATGTTGTACATTTCTTCCTTCTGCCATCAGGCCAGTAAAGGCAATGTCGTATAGCCATCTCTTTTTGAGAAACCTCAGCTTGCTCCTTGCACCTATTTTAGAAAAGAGCATTCTATGAATCAGTACATTGTAATTCCTCAAAAGTTGGGAATCCGTGAAACTCTGCTAATGTTATCAGCTGGACAAAGAGCTAGGGTGATTAGTTTGTATGGAAAGATGTTAGCAGGGATCGAACAGCTCCCAAGTTGCACCTCTAACATAGAGGTCGTCGAAAAGGAAGCATGAAGTGCTTATATGCCAGGTTATAAACATGCAATTCTTTTTCGTCTTTAAAAACAGTACCCATCTTCCATTTTAGATCCCAACTCAGTGTGCTCTTATCACACTGTTTTGGACTTAATGGATCTTAATACTTTGGTTGTCACCATTGTTTAGTATGAGAAAAGATGGTTACATTACATATCTGTGCACGTAAAACTTAAAAGCTAACCAATTGTACAACTTACAGACCTAGGCTAGATACAAATCAGTATAATCTACATGCACTTTATTAATAGAGCTATGCTTATGATGTAACTTACAAAATAATGCACCCTTACTTTATGAACTGGAACTTCTAAAATTAACTTAGATATGTAGTCTTTAATGAACTTGTCAACTTTCCTACAGTGTTAACTTAGGGGCATCCATTCTATTATGCTTGGGCTTATATTTTCCGACTTACATCACAGAGGCATGTGGACATGTACCCCTATTCGCATATGATCAATCGCAACTCTGCAAATGCGCACACAAGTCCGGATAAGTAAAATGATAAAAATCTAGAACAAATTTGAGAAACATTACATCATTGGACTCCGACGGTCACGAAGATATTGATCAATGGCGTTGTCAGCTTCCTGTAAGCTCTTAAAGGGTCCGCCAACATCAGGATATGTGTGGAAAGATCCACTACGAGCAAGCCTGATGTAAAACGTCAAATTCCAATCACGAGGTGACCGGACCAAAAGAGATGACCCAGGAGACGTGAAAATGCAGCTTCGTGATGCTGGCAAGAACACAACAGTTTGATCAGCAACTGCCCGGCGATACCAGAATGTCTCAGATTCCTCCGTTGCTATAGAGTCGAGGAACTCATTCCAGGATGATTCATCTGGTACTTCCAGTGTTAGTGCAGATGTAAGCTTAGAAATACGCTCCTCGTCAAACCTGAAGCAGAACAAGCTCAGTGAGTATAACAGCAAGATATCTTAGGAAACGAATGATCCATATTGTCGCCGTTGTATGGTCCAAGCTGACAGAGGGTAGAAAAGAAAAAATAAATGCTGTGTAAAAAACAACGAAATTTAGCAGTAACTTGTAGTTAACCGGCCAGAGATCTGACTGGAGATCTTTAGATGAGAACCCTCAATCCCCTAACCAACCCGACAAGGATATATAATACCAACCAATAAATCGCCATTGGTTAAGAATTCATGCCCTCTGAGAGAGGTGGTGTTGATACAGTGGAAGCAGGCGGTGGCAGTGCTGCTGATCCTCAAACTCGCACTTGGAGTGGAACTGGTGGTGCTGTTGCTCCTCCTCGCACATGAAGCTGAAGAGCAACAAGCTCGATGGATCTTCTATGGCCAAGTTGATGAAGAACAAAGCTACCAAAACGAAGTCTTGTAGAGGCCAGATATCTACCAGCAACTTGCAGTGTACCGGTCAGAAATCCGACTGAGATACATCAGGATCTAAACGCCCGTCCCCAATCCCCAGGGAAACCTGTTCGATAACAAATTCGACCTACGCCCTTTCTATCGGAAACAGGGAACGGATGCAAAAGGCGAGAGGGGCATACGCTGGAGTCAGCTGGCCTGCGTTGGCGTCGGCCGGTCCACCGGGCATGAAGCGCGGAACATGGTATTCTGGCGGCTCACCCTGCAACGGAGGGAAGTTGTGCCGGCGGCGTTTTCTGAGCTTAAGGTTTGGCGGCCTGCCGTGACGGTTGGGCATGGCCGTAGGCGTGGGAGGAAGATGGCGATTAGGGTTTGGTGATTTTCCAGGAAGGGGAACTGAAAGGAAGATATGGTCAACAGGAAGGGCGGTTTGGGGTCTTAGACGGAACCACTATCCAGCCCAAATCTGGCCAACGGGCCGGCCGACGGGCCAACCGCACGCTGCTAACGGCCGCACGCTGCACGGCCCGTGGCCCGCCAGGCCGTGTCGTCTTGCCGGGCGTCTGCGCGCTGGCCATGACGGGCCCTACTTCTGCCAGCGGTGACACGTTTTTGTTTAATTTTTTTTTATTTTTTTTTTTTTTTTTTTTATTCAATTTTTTCGATTTGAGTCCAAAAATACTAAAAATGTCAAAAAATGCAAAAAATAGTAAAATGACACAAATTTTATATGGGATAAAACGAGCTTTATTGATGTTGTCTCATTAAAAACTTTACATCCCTAGCAAGGAAAAGAGTACAACCTTCGAAAAGAAAAGAAAATTTACATCAACTAATTAGTTCCTCGAATCGATCTCAGATGAAACTCGACATGCACGTGCAAGTGACCAGATCCACATCCCTTGTGCAAGATGAAGAGACGGTCGCATCTTTTGCACCTAGCTTGGTGCGCCGACACCATCTATCATAACAAATTCTTCATCGTAGTCCCGCTCCCAACGATGGCGTCTTCTTGGTTGATTGGGGTTGGGGGTATCGGTTTGTTGGGATTTGGTTCAGACCATGAGAGTGGTGGTGTGGGAATGAGAGTGGTGGTGTGGAGAATGAGAGTGGTGTGGAGAATGAGAGTGGTGGGTTGGTCTATTTAAAGGGAAATATGGAGGAAAAGTAAGGAGGGCAATATGGGGATATAAGATTTACAAATTCATACCCTTCCCTTGCCCTTGCCCTTGCCCTTGGCTGCTCCTTCTCCCAGCAGACTCTCGGCTTTTTTACCGAAGCGGCATGAAGTCATCATCGTCATCCTCCACCGATGCCTCACCTTACCCTTCGACGATGCCTCGTCCTTGCCCTTTGATGATGCCTTTTCTTGGCCTTCTTGGCCCGCTCCTTCTCGAGTGCTCTCGCCTTCTTCTCGAAAGGCGGCATGAAGATATCATCTTCGTCCTCGCTCTCTTCTATCCACAACGAAGGTTGATCAATAAACCTCTCTCTCGAAGCTTCACAACCAAATTTCAGCTTGGTCCACCTTGCATTGATCCTGAGAAGTTCTTGTCGTATTTCCTCAGATTTCCTCGATGGCCACCCTTTTGTACATAATGCCTCACCCAGCTGGATAGGTGGGTTTTATAGACTCGGAAGGAAAGGGCGGGAAGGAAAGGGCGGGAAGGAAAGAGCGGGAAGGAAAGAGCGGGAGGGAAAGAGCGGGAAGGAAAGGGAGACAAGTTTGTATGGGGATAAAAATTGGCCTTCATTATTAGCTGCCTCATTAAAACCTTCCATCGATTAACTCAAATCCTATTATCCTTTTATTTAATTCCCATGATGAGCTAACATAATGAGCAACAACAGTAATATAATCTTGTTTAGCACGACCACTCCAAATATCAGAAGTTATGGAGACTGAAAAAGTTGATGATACTAATTGTTCTTTCATAGCGACACGACCTGCTCTGGCTAGCTTTTTCATATCCCTAGTTGTAGTTTGTCTAGAGACTGGTGTAAAACTAGGGGTGTGAGCAGTTCTAATATATTCAACAAAACCAGGAGACTCGCCAAATCCTAATGGTAAATCATTAACGGCAATCAATGTTGCGAGAGCATCTCTTTGATGAGCTGAATCATAGACAAATATACCTCGGGAGGTGCCGTCGGGTTGAAGTTGATCTCTGCTCGATCGCCGCCTCTCCATACGCCTTGGCGTGGGTCTTGCGTGCCTCGTCATGTGGTTGCCTCCTCCCACTGCAGAGCAAACTTGCTCGAGCAACCCGGATGCAAGCACCGAGCTCTCATCTTCGCCACACCGTCGGCCAATATATTCTTCTTCCTCAAAGTCTTTGCCAGATGCTAGAGGTTTTTTCATACTTTCTGGGTAGAGGTGGAAATTTGGCTAGCAGAAGTGGTGGATGTATTAGGAGAACTTGTGTTTGATGGTGTTGGTTGCTCGAAGGGGGTATATGGATATTGCATGGTGTCGATGTTGTCATTGCCGTGGAAGGGAGAAGTATTGAAGTCGGGAGGAATATTGATATCGACCCCCAAATCTTCGGGATTGAAAAGAAACTGGTTGGGATTAGCCATGTGTTGGTGTAGGATATGAGAGAGGGGTTGGATGGTGTGGAGATTGAGAGGGTGTCTTTTATAGCAAAAATTTGATCAAATTTGGACCAAAAAACCCTTCCCAATCACCTAAAACCCTAAAAATACCAAAAAAAAGGACCAAACTACCCTCAAACCCTAACCAAACAGTACACAAAGTAAAAAAAGCCCTTCCGCCTCCCCCGCTCCCCACAGGCCCCAGTCAACCAAAATTCAAACTCCCCCGGCCCCACCCCCCGCTCCCCCGCTCCCCGCCTCCTCCCGAAAAATTCAAGCGGCCGTGCCGCTCCCCGCTCCTGGCTCGGCGCGTGGCGGGCCTCGCGTGCCTGGCGGGCCGCCAGCGTCGTCGCGTGCCACAGCCAAGCAGGTCGTCTGCGGTGCACGGCAGACTTAAACGGCACCGCCACCAGCGTACTGGTAAACACATGAAAAAAGCCTGGTACAAGCCCAGCCCAGCCCGTGGCATGTCGGGCCCGTGAAGCTCCGGGAGCAGCGGCCTCAAGCACACGGGCTAGCCCAGCATGTCCCGTTTAGAATTTGGCCTGGGACCAAAAATAGGGTCCATGGAGGGTCAAACAATTTGTTAGCATGCACGTGCAATTCATGCAAACACTATCTATCTATATCTACTAGATGATCCGATGTGCTGCTGGCGCAAAGGACGACGTGAGACAGTATTTTATGCATAAATTTTCTCTTAACCTATTTTATATGTCCTAATACAAATGTAATTTGCACATACATTTTTAATTGTTGGAAGGATTATTTTAAGCAGTGATGAAAGAACCTATTATTAGTGTTCCATGTTATATTAACCTGATATTTTTGAACTTGAACGAACGCATCCCTTTTTAAAAGTTATCGGTTTTGCTATGAACTTTTTTTACCTTTTTTTTGCTATTGACTGTTCATGATTTATTGTAATGACCATCTCTAATTAATTGCTGACCGGCCTAAGCGGTGCATTCTTTTAGCCATAGATTTAACCATGCGAGCTCCAATCGCGATGAGTAACCTATATGTAATAGGAGATTCTTTTAGCCATAGTTTTTCATACCGAAATAATGAAAAAGAATTTTATGAGAGACTGCGGATATTTTGGTGGCCAAGTTCTCCCTCTGCCTTTAGTCCCGTAGTTGGCAGCCGTTGGATGTGCAGTGGAAGGTGGATCCGGGCACGTGAGGGTGTAACACCCCAAAAATATTAATGAGGATAAAATTCTAATTAACCAAAATGAGGGTTAACAAAAGCTTTTATTAATTAAATTCTAATCTTAAGGAATGAGTGTATGATGTTTGCAATGTCATGTTTGATTGTTGTAAATGATGAGCAATGGTTTAAAGATCAAAACCATATCATCTAGGTCATTTCTAAACCAGATCAAAACAAAAGAAAATCAAAATATAAAGCATATGACCTAATGGGCATTTCTGTCAAGTTAACCACTAGATCAATTTGAGCATCCTAGCAAGTGATTTCAAACAGAAACATTTCCATTTCTTTTCTCCCCTTGCTAGATGATGACCCATAAGTATAGGGGACGTATCATAGTATTTTTGATAAATAGGAGTGTCGATCCCAACGAGGAGCAGAAGGTGCTGACTAGTGGTACTGGCTCAAGAGTTCTCTGTAAATACTAGCAAACCGGTTTTTAGGGTTTTTTTGATAAAGCATGGAAATAAAATGCAAGTAAATAAAATAGCAAACAATTGCAGCAAGTGGCTCAATCCTTTCTTAGCAAAGGACAAGCCGGTGGAAATACTAATGAGGACCAAACGTTCTCGAGGACACAGGGAATACTGTCAAGTGCTTTCGTTTCATATAGCTGAGTAGTCTTCTTTGGTTTTATAAGTGTTGTGTGGGTGAACCTGTGCTAATGTACCAACCTTACCTGAACTAATACATACTTGTGATTAAACCTCTTGCAAGCATCCGCAACTATAAGAAAGCAATTAAGATATAAATCTAACCATAGCCTTAAACTCTTACTACCTTGTGCAATGGTTTCCTAACAGGGGTTCAGGTTTCTATCACTCCGGCAACCCCATAATTAGTAGTCAAATATACAATGCATTCCCCTAGGCCCATAAATGGTGAAGTATCATGTAGTCGACGTTCACATGACATACACAAAAAAATTAGCACCACAACTTAAGTATTAAACCATTGAATAATATCTCAACACAATTCCACTACTAACAACATGACTTCTCCCATATCCTCAAGAACTAAACGAACTACTTACGAGACATCATATGGATCAAGATCAGAGATGATATGGTAATGGATAACAATCTGAACATAAACAATAATTCAATGGTTCCACTCACAAGCATCAACTACAATAGTAATCAACACCGGGAAAGTTTCCCTTAAGAACTATGCAAGATTCAACACAATTGTTACAGCGGGATGGAGTGGTGATGATGGTGCTGGTGGAGATGATGGTGTGGATGATGATGATGATCCCGATGAAGTCTAGCTTGATGATGGTGTTGATGGCGACGATCTCCCCTCTTTGGGAAGGAATTTCCCCGGCAAAAATATATCTGCCGGAGAGCTCTTTCTCTTTCGGTGTTTTCCGCCCCGCAGAGGCGGTGGAATCTTTCTATGGTCCCTCCCCGTGTATTAGGGTTTCGAGGAGAAGATATAGGTGAGAGTGCGGAGCCAGAGGTGGGCCAGGGTGGCCACACCCCCTGTAGGCGCGGACTAGGTGGCCCGCGCCTGGGGGGTGGGACCCCTATGGCCCAACTCCGCCTCCCCTTCTGGCATTCTTCCTCTTCTAGGAAAATAGGATTTTCCGTAGTTTTCTGGTATTTTTCTGATCTTCGCAAAATTGCATCAAAACACCGCTTTTTACATCAGAATCCTGACTCCGGTAGTTCATCCTCGAAGAATCATCCAACATGCAAAAACAGATGAAAAGACATAAGTAACACCTCTTAATATGAAGTATATCACTGAATAGAGGCAAATTATGATATAGAATGGTGATGCAAATTGGACGTATCAACTCCCCCCAAGCTTAGACCTTCGCTTGTCCCCAAACAAAAACTGAGCTCGGTAAACATGTCCACAGGTTTATACAGTGAAGTATCGATAAAAAGAATACGGACAAGAAGCATCACACTTACCAATACACAACTCATAGAAGAAAGCAACTCACCATTATATAACTTAGCTTGCAACAAGTATAGGAGTCACAATAGATATGTATAAAGATAAATCATAATTAGGATTGGCAAACTTTGTTCTTGGTCAGAGAACAGTTGGCAAACAGTTTTCAAATAAAGCTTTTGCAGAAGTTTTATGACAGGAGTACTCTTTGCCCAAACATAAAAGGTTTTTTACAATGATGGCTTTCAAAGTAATACCCATTAGATAAGAGTCTTGTGAAAACAAAGAAGATAAAGAACATGATTGAATAATCATCATATGAATGCTTGAAACACAACAACTCAAATGCTTGTCGGAGATGGAGAGGAATAGGTTTACTGACTCAACTTAGAAGTAGGAGAAAGGCCCTTCATAGAGGGAAACAGGGATTTCAAGTTCATAAAGAGCTTTCAAAAGATTCTGGTACTTACTATCTTTGAGCTCTCATTGCCTCTATCATAAGCATCTCGGGGTGATTAAGGTTAAAGTGAACAAATATGGAGTATATGCTTGACGAAGTATAAGTTGGCAATCTCATGTCCCTTGAGTGAGAGGGACGCTCCTCATGCTACTCAACTTTAGTTATCGGTAAGTTCTTGTCATTGTAAGTACATATATATCATAGAGAACCTCCAAACGGGTACCCCTTGCACATGATACATGAGCTATCCCATAATCAAAATGACAAGGCGAGCAGACAGTGAGCATCTTAGCGATCTTTTATTTGCTATTTGCATAGGTTTTTATTGAGGATGCTTCACAGATTTCTCACTATGGTTATGCTACAAATTTCCACCATGATTAGGCATGGATTAGGCTAGTGGCTCAGGCGTTTCTCTAACACACATACATAACTCCATGGACTTACAAGCTCCCCTTTTATTTCACAACGATGACATCCGCCAACAAAAGAGCATGATATCAACTGTGTATAATGTACAGGTGCAATGTTGAAAGCGTTCCCCGTGACAGCACGGTTCTGCTAATCCCAACGTATAGGTGCAAGCATATACAACTTCCATAACACAACGGTTCAAGTTTATTAGGGGCAAGAAAATAAGGTGTGTCATCAAGTTCGTGAGAGATTTACTAACTAGTTTTCTCATAACAAAATAATTTTTAATTCAAAAGATAGATGAAGCTTGAGAATTTACTTGGAATAGCAATAATGCTAATAGGTAGATATGGTGGACACAAATGGCACAGGTTTTGGTTTGAAGGGGTTGGATGCATGAGAAGCATGCCTTCTCAAAACAGGTTTTTGGCTAGCAAGGCTGGGTAGCAAGCAAAAGAGTTGAAGGAAACAAGCAAACATACAAGTAATAAAGCCAAACATGCGATCTTCCTTGAGGACACAAAAGATCTTAAATAAAGAATACTAAGCTTATGAGCCAATCAAGAAAGAAAATAAATGATACAAAATACCTATAAGCTTTTTCTCTTTTCCTTTCAAAACTCAAAAAGTGTTGCTACTGACCAGAGCTCGGTTTGCCTAAACCAATTTAGATCTACTTGATGCTCCCAAAGTGATACCAATACTGATCTACAAGATCAATCATATAATAGGGATTGCAAACTAAAATAAGAAGTGCAAAAAGTAAAAGATGAGACGTCTCATTAATAATCTATAAAGGCACTCACACCAAGGGATACATAGATAACCAACTAAAGGATAGATACTTCCACAATGCAAACCAACCTATAAGATAAATTCTCTACCCAAGATATGAATCTACTAAAAAGGTAAAAAGATAAAAGATAATGATGTGATACCGCGGCACTCCCCCAAGCTTGAAACAAGCCAAGGGGATGCCAAACCTGATGACGAATTACTCCTTTGGTGTTGGTGGTGTTCCCTTGTCATCATCGGACTTCCAAGGTAAAGTCTCCCCATCCACAAAGGATGTCTTGGTTTCCACAATCCTGAAACTAACAGCAGAGCTTATGCGTTTAAATCTAGCCTCATACTCACAGTTTTGATTTTGTATGTCGTAGAGATGTTCTTGTAATTGGTTGGTGGTCTGATGAAGTGAGAGGATTTCATCTAGAAGCTTAGCAACCTCCTCCTTGTGCTTGGCGATGAGTTCTAAACTTATCTTATGGATGACATCCACTTCGCGTTCCGCCATCTTCTTGTACCTAAAAACTTCCTGCTCCAATGCTTCCATCCTGTCTTCTAGACTGCCTTCTCCTTTAGGGCCTTGAACTTCTTTCATCTGCACCTTCCCATCCTTGAGAATCAACTCCTTGGGGTGAATCTTCAACTCATACATGTACTGGTTGATGTCATCTGCGGAGGGATCCTCCATGGGTGATCCAGAGGAAGACACTGTGGCTCCAAAACTGAGAATCTGCCTAACAGAAACAGATCGAAACAAAAACACGACGAGAACACGATATACGAACCTCGGGGGATCAGGGGTTATATATTACAAAGTTATAAGACATAAGGAAGGTACTGTGAGAAAACGAGATGGAGACGGACTCCAGGGGGCTCACACCCCCTGTAGGCGCGGCCAGCTAGGGCCCACGCCTAGGGTGGGTGTGGCCCACCTGGCCTCCGTTTCCTCCTCTGTTTCGTCTCGTAACCTTCCGTATGTAATAAAAACATCAAAAATATAAAAGATAAGGTTTTCACGAACCTTCAGTTTGCAGCACTTTTACCTATTCAAAGACGGACTCTGTAGATTCTGGAGTTTGGTCTCTAATAAATTCTTCCAGAGTTACTATTTGAATAATATCAACGTCTTCATTGTAAGAATATCCAAAAATATAATGTTTGAGCCTTTGACCGTTCACCACCTGTGTAGTGTTGTCCTTCAAGGAATATATTTTAATAGCCCCTGAACGATACACCTCCTCAATAACAAAAGGTCCTTCCCATTTTGAGAGTAGTTTCCCTGCAAAAAATCTGAGACGAGACCTATACAAAAGAACTTTCTCACCAACATGGAACTCCCTTTCGAGAATTCTCCTATCATGCCATCCTTTTACTTTTTCCTTAAAGAGTCTAGCATTTTCATAAGCTTCACTTCTCCACTCATCTAAGGTACTCAAGTCAAGCAATATTTTCTCACCAGCAAGTTTAAAATCTCTATTCAGTTCTTTCACTGCCCAATAAGCTTTGTGTTCTAATTCTAGAGGCAGGTGACAAGCTTTCCCATAAACCATTTTGTAAGGAGACATTCCCATAGGATTTTTATATGCAGTTCTATAATCCCATAAAGCGTCATTCAACCTTTTTAGCCCAATTCTTCCTAGATCTATTAACAGTCTTCTGCAAGATAGATTTAATTTCCCTATTGGAAAGTTCTGCCTTGGTTTGGGGTGATAAGCTGAAGCAATTCTATGGTTAACATAATATTTAGCAAGAGTCTTCCTAAAACTGCCATGAATAAAATGAGAACCTCCATCAGTCATGAGATATCTAGGCACACCAAACCTAGGAAAAATAGCATCTTTAAGCATTTTTAAAGAGGTCTTACCATCGGCGCTATTTGTAGGTATGGCTTATACCCACTTTGTAACATAGTCAACAACAACGAGAATATGAGTATACCCTTTTGAAGGACGAAAAGGACCCATAAAGTCAAATCCCCAATAATCAAAAGGTTCAATAACAAGAGAATAATTCATAGGCATTTCATTGCATCTTGAAATGTTACCAACTCTTTGACATTCATCACATGATAAAATAAACTTCCTTACATCCTTGAAAAGAGTAGGCTAATCAAATCCAGATTGTAAAACTTTTTGCGCAGTTCTATCCCCAGCACGATGTCCTCCATAAGCACTGCCATGACACTTTCTCAATATCTCTTGTTGTTCATACTCTAGAACACATCTTTGCATTATACCATCTACTCCTTCTTTATATAAATGTGGGTCATACCAAAAGTAATGCCTCAGATCATAAAAGAATTTTCTTCTTTGCTAGGCTGTAAAGGTTGGAGGCAAATACTTGGAAACAATAAAGTTAGCATAATCTTCATACCAAGGACTCTCATGCGGGCTTACCCTTATTGCAGCCAATTGTTCATTTGGAAAACTATCATTAACAGGCATAGGGTCAAAAGAAATGTTTTCCAAACGAGACAAATTATCAGCAATAAGGTACTTAATAGAAGCATGTGTAGGGGTTCGTAGCATGGAAAACAAAAAAATTCTACCGCGTGCACACAAACAAGCCAAGATCTATCTACTAGATTGTAGCAACGAGTCGATAGAAGCACTCACCCTCGAAGATTCCAAAGCGGTTAACGAGAGCAGATTCTCGTGGTGATGATGTAGTACACTTGCCGATCTCAAGATCGCGTGAGCGATCCTTCCAGCAATGCGTTCGGCTAGCGCTTCATGATCGGTCACCGTTAAATTTTCGATGAAGACCTTCCTCTCCCTTGTTACAGCATGCAGCGGAGGTTGTAGTTCTCCCTTCGTGATTCCGGCAGCACGACAACGTGGTGTCGAAAGTAGAGGGAAGATCCCGCAGGGCTTCGCCTAAGCCGGATGCGAGTTATGGTGGATTAGGATTTCCCGGAGATCTAGGGTTTAGAAGTCTGGGAGGAGGAGGAGGTGTCGGTGGAGGCTAGAAGCGGCCTATGATGGCACATGGCGGTGGCTCGTGTGCGGGGAGAGGGGCTAGGGATTGTATGCTTTGGGGCAGCCCTCCCCCTCTATTTATGAGAGGGGGGCAGCCTTGGGAGGGGTGGGTTTGAATCCAAACCCAAACCCAAGTTGGATTGAGAGAAGGACTTGTTTCTTCTCCCACTAGGAAACCATTGTTCTAGTTTGACTTTTCAAACTCCCGTTTGACTTTCAATTTAGATCTTTAATTCTCTCTTGCAAATGCACACACCAAGTGACCTAGGAAATGATCCAATCATTCCACTTACCCATGACACATTCATGGAGCATTCTCCTTCCAGACCGGTGAACCTTCTAGACTCTTCTAGAACCTCTCCGATGGAAACATCGGAAACTTTCCTGAACTCCAAAATTGGACTTTCCTTATATGAATCTTATTCTCCGGACCATTCCGGATCTCCTCGTGATATCCCAGATCCCATTTGAGACTTCGAACAACATTCAGTATCCCTATTAACATTCCATATCTACTAAACAACATCGAATCCTTAAGTGTGTGTCCCTACGGTTCGTGAATTATGCGGACATGACCGAGACACTTCTCCGATAAATAACCAATAGAGGAATCTGGAAATTCATATGGCTCCCACATATTTCTACGATTACTTTGCGATCGAATGAACCACTTACATACGATACCAATTTCCCTTTGTCTCACGATAGTTTACTTATCCGAGGTTTTGATCGTCGGTATCTCTGCATACCTAGTTCAACCTCGTTATCGATAAGTAATCTTTTCTCGTTCCCATGATATGTGATCCCTTGTGAGACAGTCACATGCTTGCAAGCCAATTGGATGACATTTCACCGAGAGGGCCTAGAGTATATATATCCGTCATATGGATGAACAAATCCCACTCTTGATCCATGTAACTCAAACCATACTTTCCGAACACTCAATGCCACCTTTATAGCCACCCAGTTACGGTGTGGTGTTTGATGTCATCAAAGCATCCTTCCGGTGATGGTGATTAGCATAATCTCATGGTCGAAGGAATTAGCAAACAAACTATTGAAATGACTTGATCTTTATGCTACGCTTATCTATAGGAGTATGTCCATCATACCATTCTCCTAATGATATGATCTTGTTATTAATAACATCTCAATGTTCATGATCGAGAAACCACGATCATCTATTAATCAACAAGCTAGTATTATAAAGAGGCTTTACCAGGGACTCTAATCTAGTTTACAAATCACACAAGTATTAATGTTTCCGGTTAATACTATTATAGCATGAATGTAAACATTTATCATAAACACAAAGATATAACAATAACTACTTTTATTATTGCCTCTAGGGCATATCTCCAACAACATGATCAATATGAATAGTAACCTTTGAATCAACAATATAGGGCCTAAACTTATCACAGGCAAAGATTACAGCTAAGAACTCCTTTTCAGTAGTAGCATAATTCTTTTGAGCAGCATCTAGAGTCTTGCTAGCATAATGAATAACATTTAATTTTTTATCAACACGTTGCCCAAGGACAACGCCCACAGCAAAATCACTAGCATCACACATAATTTCAAAAGGTAAATTCCAATCAGGTGGTTAAACAATAGGAGCGGTAGTCAAAGCTTTCTTCAAAGTTTCAAAAGCTTCCTTACAATCATCATCAAAAACAAAAGGTACATCTTTTTGAAGAAGATTGGTAAGGGGCTTTGAAATTTTGGAGAAATCTTTAATAAACCTCCTATAGAACTAGCATGACCAAGGATACTACGAATACCTTCTATATCCGTAGGGCAAGGCATCTTCTCAATTGCTTCAATTTTGGCTCTGTCTACTTCAATACTTCTTTTAGAAATTTTGAGTCCAAGAACAATCCCTTCATTAACCATGAAGTGGCATTTCTCCCAATCAAGAACAAGGTTAGTTTCTTCACATCTTTGCAAAACTTTATCAAAGTTGTGCAAACAATTATCAAAAGAAGTTCCATAGTCAGAGAAATCGTCGATGAGAACCTCCACAATTTCTTCACAAAAACCATGAAAGATAGCAGACATACATCTATGAAAGGTAGAAGGAGCATTACATAAACCAAAAGGCGTATGCCTATAGGCATAAGTTCCACAAGGACAAGTGAAGGTAGTTTTCTCTTGGTCTTGTGCTCTCACATCAATTTGAGAGAACCCAGAATAACCATCAAGAAAACAAAAGTGAGTCTTTTTAGACAATCTTTCTAGCATTTGATCAATAAAAGGTAGAGGATAATGATCTTTCTTAGTAACTTTATTAACCTTTATAAAATCAATGCACATCCTATACCCAATCACTACTCTTTGAGGTATAAGCTCATTATTTTCATTAGGCACAACAGTGATTCCCCCTTTCTTTGGGACACAATGAACATGCCTAACCCATTGAATATTAGCAATAGGGTAGATAATGCCAGCATCAAGGAGTTTTAATACCTCATTTCTTACCACATCCTTCATCTTAGGATTTAAATGGCATTGGTGTTCAACAACTAGTTTTGCATCAGGTTCTATATTAATAGCATGCTGACATATAGTAGGAGAAATCCCTTTTAAATCATCAAGAGTATACCCCATAGCTCCTCGGTATTTCTTCAATATTTCCAATAACCTCTCCTCTTCCTTTCCTGATAGTTTAGAACTAATAATAACAGGATATATTTTCTTATCATCTATATAATCATATTTAAGATCATCAGGTAGAGGTTTTAATTCGAAAACAGGGTCCCCTTTAGGTGGTAAGGTGGTACCCAAATCTTCAACAAGTAGGTTATGCTTAAGTAACTCAGGTTGATGAAGGAAAACCTCGTCAATCTCATTTTTTTTCCTTCATGAAGACCTCTCTTTCATGATCTTCCATAAACTGTTGCAAGGCATTGTTAGGAGCAAGAGAAATAGCAGAAAGTTGTTCAACCCTGAAATCCTCATTAGGCAATTCGTTTTCATAAGGAGTTTTAGCAAATTTGGAAAAATTAAACTCATACGATTCTCCATCAAACTTAGTCAAAACTTTCTCCTTCCTACAATCTATAATAGCCCCACAAGTATTCAAGAAAGGTCTACCAAATATAATAGGACATGTTTTACTAGCTTCAGAACCAAGCACTAGAAAATCAGCAGGATATTTAATCTTACCACAAAGAACCTCCACATCTCTTACAATGCCAATTGGACAGACTGTCTCTCTATTAGCAAGGTGAATAACCACATCAATATCCTTAAGCTCACAAGGACCAATTTCATGCATAATTTCTCTGTAAAGCTCATAAGAAATAACACTAGAACTAGCACCAGTATCACATAAACCATAATAGCAATAATCACCAATTATAACAGAAAGCACAGGGACACTAGCTTTTCTAGATTTACTAGGATGAGAAACAATATTAGAAGCGTCTTCATAGAATACAATGTGCTCATCAATATTTTTAGCAACAAGATCTTTCACAATAGCTACCACAGGTTCAATGTTTATTTGCTCATCGGGTTCCATAGTTTTCTTTGCACTTTTGCTAACCATATTAGCTATGATAGAATGTTCCTTTACCTTAGCAGGAAAATGGATTTTCTCAACATAAGGTTCAGGCAAGATAGGATCAACAGTACAAACTTCAATGCTAGCAGGAACATGGGTAACAGTATCTTTATAAGGAGCATGGTACCTGTCCCACTCTTTTTTGGGAATTTCAATATAAGAGTCAAAAGCATTAAAACATTTTGCAAGAACTTGAGAATCAAGACCATACTAAGTACTAATATCATAGAAGTCATCAGTTCCCACAAAATATTTAATGCATTCATAATCATAATTTATACCTGACTTTCTTCCTTCGCCATTCTCCCATGCTCTAGTGTTCTCTTGAATACGGTCTAGGAGATCCCATTTAGCTTCTTCCTTCAAACGTGTGAATTATCCAGCACAAGAAGCATCTAGTAAATCTTTATCATGAAGAGAAAGCCTAGCATAAAAGTTATTGATAATAATATTGTTAGGGAGTTCATGAATAGGACATTTAAGCATTAGTAACTTCAATCTTCCCCAAGCTTGAGTTGTACTCTCTCTATCACGAGGCCAAAAGTTATATATTAGATTCCTATCCTTGTGAATCCCACTGGGAGGATAGAATTTAGAATAAAAGAGAGGTACTATTTCCTCCCATTCCATGGATTGTCCATTCTTCAGCAGCTTATACCATTCTTCAGCTCTTCCTTTCAATGATATAGAGAGTAACTTCTTCTTCACCTTGTGATACCTACACACTTAAACAACCCGCATAATTCAGGGATAAAAAGCAAGTGATCACCAGGGTGGACAGTTCCATCCCCTAAATAATAATTATCCATAACACGATCAACATAGGTATCTTAAAAGGATCTATCTCAACAGGTGGTGGTTCATCTACTACCCTAAAAGTGGTAGTAGTTTTCCCAAACATAAAACCAAGTGGGTTATCCATATTGGAAACAAAGTAACAAACAGAAATAAAAAACAATACTCACAGTGGAAGTTTCCTTTATCAGGTCCACTCTTCAATAGCGCTTCACTCCCCGGCAACGGCGCCAGAAAATAGTCTTGATGACCCACAATTATAGGGGGTGTATCGTAGGGTGGCCCGTGCCTAGGGGGTGTGGGCCCCCTGTGGCCCAACTCCGCCTCCCCTTCTGGCATTCTTCGTCTTCTAGGAAAATAGGATTTTCCGTAGTTTTTCTGGTATTTTTCTTATCTTCGCGAAATTGCATCAAAACACCGCTTTTTCCATCAGAACCCCGACTCCGGCAATTCATCCTCCAAGAATCATCCAACATGCAAAAACAGATGAAAAGACATAAGTAACACCTCTTAATATGAAATATATCAATGAATAGAGGCAAATTATGATATAGAATGGTGATGCAAATAGGACGTATCACTAGACCTAGTGACACTAAACACAATGGAGATTTCCAACCTTGCAGAAACAAATCCAAACCCATTTGAGAGGCAATTCAAATTTGAATCTATCTTATATATCAAGATAGCTATTTTTGGAAAACCACTCAAACCTTCACCTCTTAGCAAACCATTACACCTAGAGACTACCAAGATTACTACCAGAACACCCACCAAAAATCACTGGAAAATATGATGGTTTAGTTTTTGCGGCCATTTGATCAAACATCTGGTGATCATCCTTGTGACCTGACCTTTCTCACACGACATGCCTTTAACTCACTCAGTACCAGCCCGTGCGGGAGGAGCCCCTCTCACTCAACCAATGAACTAGTTTAGACTATACCCAAGCTCACCTTTGCCAACTTGACGCGGACACGCTGCCATAGACCGCGCGCCCTCGCCCACGATGTCTAGGAGGTAGCCCTAACCTCATCGCCACTTCCTGTGCACGCCTCGACCAGCGACCGCTCGTGGAGACGCCAGCACAACCGTGCCCATCTAACACCAGTCCATGCCGGTCACCACGCCAGAGCGCCGAGCAATCCCGCGCGCACACGCCGTGCCTCGCTCTCACTTTGCGCCATTACGTTCGCCGTGACTCTAGAAAGCTCCTAGACTCGATCGTTTGACCCCGTGCTCACCGTGACCACCGTACACCCTGACGATTGCCGACGGTACTGCCGCAGAGCACTGATGTTCTAGAACGATAGAGACCGCACCTTGTCGTGCCACTATGCGCATGGCTGTAACATCCCAAAAATCATGATTTCAAAGCTTGCATATCATTCATGCATTCATAATTATTTTAGGGTTATTTTCAAATGGGATTTCAAAAACAGAAGCATTTGATGTCTATCATTTTATGTAAGCAAGACTATGGCCTTATTATTACTTTCTAATAGGAAAGCACCTGTGTTAACCAGAAAAGTTTTGACCATAAGTTTGAGTGTTGTTTCTAGGGCTTGGTTAAAGTTTTTAAAACAAATTATGAAATTCAAAACCATTCTCATGTCTTATTCAAATTAATATTAGAGGCAAGGTTTATTTTAAACATCAAAGGGCCATTGTTAATTTGAGTGAACAACAATACTTTATACACAAAAATGTATTTGTATCACTTTACAAAAATCCAGAGAAGGTTTGAATTTAAACTCATTTAATAAACATTTGAAAAGGATTTCAGAAATTCAAAATAGAAATAGAAATAGAAAAGGATAAAAGAAAACAGAAAAGGCATGCACCAGCCTTTCGGCCCAACAACAAAATCAGCCCAGCAAGCCCACCCGGGCCTTTCCTCTCTCTCTCTCTCTCTCTCTCTCTCTCTCTCTCTCTCTCTCTCTCTCCCTTGACCTTAAGATTACCTCGGCCACGACCGGTGGACCCAAACGCCACGCAATCATCGTCCCCAAACCCCGCACCCCCCGACCCCGTCGTCGCCGCCGTTACCACCATCACTGCCACGATTGAAGTGGAATTAATTGCCTATCAATGCCGCGTAATCTCCTCGCCCCTCACCGACTATTTAACCCCCTCTCCTCTCTGCATCTTTCCCCTCACTCAGCGCCCCTTCTCCGCCACCAGGCTGCCCACAATCCCATTTGCGCCGCCGCAGTACCGAGCGTCTCCGGCAATGCATTCCGGTGAGTTCAGCACCCCCCTTCACCTCTGGTCCATGCGAGTGTGTTCGACTCTGTTTGCTCTTTAATGAACCAGGACGTCGCCTCCGTCCACCTCTGCAAACAACAGAGCCGCTGCCCAACTCCGTCGAGAAATACTGGTAACCTTCGAGTGCCCCTTGTCCCCTCTTTGACCCTATCGTGTTCGCCATGACTTTGCGCACCTCCTGATACAATTGGTTTGTGCTAGGGCGCTCCAGAGCGTCACCATCGTCTTCGTCACCGTGCACTCGACGTCTGCAAGCTTTCCGACGAGCTTCTCCGGCCAACACAGCACGCCCCCGTCCACACCAGCGAGTCGTTGAGCATCAGCACGACCTCGCGAGTCTGGTAAGCATCTCTGCCAACCCCAGCCCCCGCTGTAGCCACCGGAACATCGCTGGCAGTGCACCGTCGCCGCGCCGCCGTTGCTAGCACCGCCCATCCATGGTCGCATGCTCGACAGTCGTTGGATCTGGATCTAGCCCGTAGGATTAGATCACTTAACAAAGGGGTACGAGTAGATCTGGCCCGTGCGATTTCATTTAAATCCTACGGCTCTCATTGATCGATCCAACCGAAACGGTATCAGCCAATCAGAACATGCCGCGTGGCTAGGGTTTAAATTTAAAATCTGGAATTAGATCTATTAGTTGTTCAAATTTGCAAAATTCATAACTTTTGATCCACGCGTTCAAATTTTGCAAATTTTATATCATTGGAATCAGGAGAAATAATTCTATCCAATTATGCACTTTGTTTAATAAATTTCATCTGTAAAATGGGTTGTTTTTGTAGAGACATTTCTAAGCTTATTTTGTATATAAAAAATATATGGAAAATGTTCTAAGGGACAAATCAATTTTATTTAGTGTATAATTGTTTTGTTTATGATTCAGTACTGTTTCGCTTGTCTTGTTTGATTTAGAAAAATCATCACATGGCATTTGCATGCATTCATATATTTTTTCTTGTATATTTTGATATGTGATTTTGGTGCTATCATTTTATGTGTAGATTTTGGTGCTAGTAGTGATTGTGGTTGTGAAGATTGTTGCTACTCCCCTAACTACCAAGGCAAGTGGTGCTTCATATTTTTGTCCCAATATTTTGACTATGCATTAGAAATATTTTGTATAGGGCTTGCATGAGTATTTTTTGCTAAATATCTATATGCTATGCTTGGGAAATCCTAGTAGTTGTAGAATTATTAGAATTTTCTCTAAGTTAAGATACTTGCTATTGCCATGCTTAGCCTAGCTAGTAGCAACCAAGGGTGGAATATATACATGCTATGTAAAAATATTGCTAAGTCTTTGACTTATGGTTTTGCTTAATAAAACAACTAAGTGAATGAAACACCTGGGTGGAATAGTAATTGCTTGGTGGGTTTTTGGTTGAGTGGTTACACAAGGCCCATTTCTATGGTTTACCTTGTGTATCTCACTTGTGGATTGCCACCCAGGAACAAAGGGATTTGAGATGCCAAATGTTAAGAAGCTTCTAGTGCAGCCACATGACATTATGGGCTCTGCCTGGATCATATAGGTTGCAATAACTTAGCCATTTGGACAGTTGGTGGTAGTGGGATGATAGGTTGGAACGCGTCCATTTGGTCTAAGGGAAGGCTTTTGAAAGGTCCTGTCTTAGTGAAAATCAAGTCTTATGGGGAAAGTGCACCACCTCTGCAGATGGAAGAAACTAAGTACTTAGTCGTGTCCCCGGTAATGGACAACTTGAGCATCAAGACATGGAAGCTATCAAGAATCTCCTCATCCCAATTTTCTAAGTTAAAACTTGTGGTTGAACAAGGGTGAAGGTTCACCAATTTCTATTGGTGGTTCCTTGGGGAAGTTTTTGCCAAACAAAAACTTAGTGTTTTCAACTGATAGGCAAAACCTATTTTGAGCAAAGCAAGCCTAAGCTACACTTAGCCAAATTCATGTAGTAACTAGATGCTAATATTTTACTAAGGTATCACTTGCCAATACTATTCCAATGTATTGACCCACTGTGGCTGTAACTTGTGATGTTGCAGGTTACTCTGATGATGATTATGGGTTATGAGTCTACACTCAACATGCTTGCATGTGGCACATGAAGATGAAGACTTCTATTTTATATTGTTAAGTTAAACTCTTGTACTAGCCTATGGCTATGGAGTTGTAAAAGACTATGTTATCTCTGGAATGACGATGTAATAATGACCTTTGTTTTTGTGTACTTCATCTTAAACTGTGGATTCTAGCAGTTGATCCAGGGACTAGCATTGCAATCACAGGGATCTTTACCTTTATAAAGGAGGGATCTTGCAATGGCGATCTCCCTGAAGCACCTCGTCGACCTACACCCTTGGCCATGACTATAGCATACTGTAACTACGTCCCCGGCGAGCCCGAGCCATGCCGCCGTCCTTCACCGCAGTATAAATAGGGCTCTCCTCCAGCCTCAAAACGCACACCATTCCACTCCTGTCTCACCCAGCAACCTCACTGACCTAACCCTGGAGCAAGGCGAACACCACTTCGCCGGAATTTCACCGAAGTCCGCCGCTTCGGAGGAGGAAAGGAGCCGACGCTAGGAGCCGCCCCAGGAGCTGCCACGACCACCAGTCGAACCGCCGTCATCGACTCGTTCGTTCGCCTCCATTGCCAGTCCTAGCTGGAGCCCTGGTAAGCTCCCGACGACCCACGCCATAGCTCTAGGGTTCTGTCTCACGCACCCCGTGCGGTGGAGACGACGACGCCCAGGCATCGATCGCGCTCTAATCGTGCGGCCTAGATCGTGAGATACCGCTTCGCGTGTGGTTAGCTGCTAACGAGTGGGACCAACCCCTGTGCAGCGTGAGATACCGCTTCGCGTGTAGTTGGGCCAGCCCGTTAGTATTCCCGCGCGTAGGTAACTTTAAAAATAAATTTAGGAACATTCACTAAACCAAATTGAATGAATCCAATTTTGTTTGAAAGTAGATGAAAATCTCTAATCACTCCCGATGGATTCAAACAGTATGAAACTATAAATCACCCTAGGTAAAAATAATAAAACCGTAGCTTTTATCACTTCAAACATTTTTCAAAAATCAACCATAACTTATTTTGATTTGATTCCAACTCTCAAAAATCACATTGGCCATGACCTATATGAATATGTAAAAATATATAATTTTGCATCCAGTAGTCCTGGACCAAAAATTAAAAAATGACTTTATAGTCATTCCTAATCACAAAAAAATTATTAAATGGTAGTGTTAAACTTTGTAAATTAGGCCAACCACTTTAAATAACATTCCCAAGTATTGGAATATGTGGTGATGACATGTGTCAATATGATCCCATATTTGAATTGGAGAATATTAAATCTTAAGTAGTTTTCAATGAGTAGATATTACTTTTCTAAAAATAAGACAAATAAAATCTTGTCACCCTTTTTCTTGTAATGATAGAGATGATGCTAGATCATCTAGTGTGAGCCTTGTGTGTTAAGTAGAGGTAGCTAAGTATTGTTTGGTGATTGTGTATCTCGTATTTAGTTATAGACGCTAGTGTCAATCCGGGCTACGAGGAGGAAGAATTCTAGGAAGATGAGGAAGAGAACTTCGACCACCTTACCAACCAAGGAAAGCTACATTATGCAAGCTATTCTATGCAAGCTAAGATAAACCATGCAAGCCTCACTTGCAAGAAATTGTGATACCACTTTGATTATACCAATCCCAAGTTTTACCTACAAGCTTTATCTTTTATCCTTTGTGCAAAAGTTGCTCAAGTAGTAATTAATTGGTGTATAGTGGAAAATTAGGATTGATGTCATGAAGAGCTTGGAACTTGATGTAGGTAGTTACACTTGTTTAGCACCCCTCAATAATGACACCCTCCTTGATAGATGCTAGTGCTAAACAAATCTTGATTACTATAGATGGGAACAAATGATTATGAAAACCTTGGAATGATGAGTCATTCTATTGAAATGTTTTGACATGTGTTATGGAAACAATGAGATGAAGATGTTGGTGAATGAAGTTTATGACCTGAATTTGATAAAAACTAATGGTTGGGTTCGGATGCGATACCATTCCAATTTTACCGTACAACCACAATACCTGAGTTTGGGTAGGACTTGACTGGAAGTTTATGTGTCTTAGTATGGGTTCCCTTGTGGAAAGAGGTGAGCTGAGGCTACCTTGTGAATGAATGTCCACCTGCGCAGTTCCCAAGGTGACAGATGGTCATGGTTGGGAGGCCAAACTCATAGGGGAGGTGCCTATACTAGGGTGTGTAATTGAAAGGTTAGGATTGATTATCCGCATACCAAGTATGATGATTCAGGGCTAACCCCAATGGATGTATCGAATGTTGTGGTGAAAGTGTACCACCTCTGCAGAGTGTCAAACTATTCGAATAGCCGCGTCCATGGTTATGGACAGTTGGATGGCCATACTGTTCCGTTGTCAGATGTTTTCAAAATGACTTGTGACTTGAAATATGACTTTGACTTGACCCCACAAGGATGTGGACAATGAAACTAGGTTCCCTCTTAGGTAATCTAGACAACTAAAGTTAGGTCCTTACCACTAAGTCCTTGTGAAATAAAATTGTCTTGTTGCAAACAAACCTAGAGCTTAGGATTCCTATTAGAATGGTCTTGCTGCTTTAGTGATAGTTTGCGAGTACTTAAAAGTACTCATGGCTTTATCCCTGGCTATTCCCATGGCCAAACTATGAAGGAGAGTACGAGGAGGATGGATATCAGGATGCCTATGATAACTAGGATCATCTCCCATCGTCAGCATTGCCTGTGACCCTAAAGATGGAGCATCGACCATGCTACTACTATTATTCCACTGCTTTGATATGTATCAGACTTGATCATGAGATCAACTATTTGTAAGACTATTATGGTTTGTAATGGATGATGTATTGTGTTACCAATTCTGTTATGTCTCGCAAAAATGGTAATCTTGGGATTGCGATGTATGGCATAACAGGCATCTGGGATTTAAAATCCGGCTGTTGACAAGTTGGTATCAGAGCCATCCTGACCATAGGAGACCCTAGTAAGAATGGACTTCTGAAAAACTTAGTTTCCAAAACAAAGAAAGTGAGTATTTATGAAAACTTATTCTCACTCTTATCCTTGAAATTCTTTGGAAAAGAGAGTCATATGTTCCTCAAAATTTTTGCACTCTTACATAAAATTTGGCACACTTGATCACCTCTTTAACTTACTCATCTTAATTACTTATAGATGGACTACACCTACAACAAGTTTTATCAGTTGGGCAACAGAGGAAACCTCATCTTTGGGAGTGACCTAAGTCATCTTGCGGAATTTCCGGAGCGCCCGCACCCGGAATTCCATGGAGCTCAGCTCAACAATCACCCCGGAGGGGAGCTGCAGTGGCTGATAGTTGTAGATCTGCGAGGAAAAATGGAGCCACCTTCATTTGAGAAGATCCATTTCAGCATAAGGGAGAACAATTGGTTGGACGGATTAGCAAGAGCAGTGCAGGAAGCACTTGCCCGACTATGTGGGTACAATGTCAATAAGATCGCCAGCACCCGCTTCACTCATTTTGCCAGGAGTGAGTCCCAGGGACATCCCTTGCACATGCCAGGACACCCGGAGTTAGGGCACCATGTCGATCATCTTGCCTTCATGCTTCATGAAAATCAGAAGGAGCTGGACAACGCTCGTGCTGACGCCAACGAGAAACAACTTGCTGTCACCAAGAAGGACCAGCCTGTCACGTCCCAACATTAGAGCTTAGAAATGAGTTAAACCCAGGTGTGTGCATTGCATTCATGCATAGAAAATCCGAATAATTTTCGCGCTTTTAAATAAAAAACTTGTCAAAGTGATTGAAGCTTCTCTCAACTTGATGGAATTGAAGTAGATCATCAAGTTGATTGCGATAAGTTTCAATATGACCTTTGATCAAACCTTATTTTGGGTAAAGGAGATTTGATCTAAGGGTAGACCTTGAGTAATCATATCCTAGTATTCATTACACCTTAATACAATACTTAATGGTTTATATTTGATCCTTGAGTAATCATATCCTAGTA
Source organism: Avena insularis (assembly GCA_023614405.1). Taxonomy (NCBI): domain Eukaryota; kingdom Viridiplantae; phylum Streptophyta; class Magnoliopsida; order Poales; family Poaceae; genus Avena; species Avena insularis. Next base: position 203,130,828 of record CM042685.1, read on the forward strand.
TTCATTACATAACTCATGAATACCAAGTTATAAACATAACTTAAGTAATAGGAATGTAACAACTAAATCTTGATCTATCTTAATCTCATCTACTTATACCATGAGTATCATGGTAATACCTAACCTTAACTCTTTAGTGAGTTTGAGTAGGAAAGAAACCAAGTCAAGATAATTCGCCATATATCTTTCTTTCCATATCAATCTTATCATCTCTAATGAATCCTCTCTCAATATCTGTTGTTCATTAATGTTGAGTAATCAACTATTGATTCACCAATTCTTAACCTATCAGTTCTTGATCTATCAACTCTTGTCCATATCATAGCATTCACTTAGGTCCTTAAGAGAAAGAAGTAAGAAGAGGTAAATAGTAATGCTAGATTTGGATATCATCTATAGGATGGGAGTGATTGAAGGGAATCAAATCAATATGGTAATTGAAGGAGTTAACTCACTCCTAAATGGATAGAAGAGTTATATGGAAGATATAATTATATGTTAACAAATAGGATTGCAAGGATGAACATTGAAGATAGTTACCAATGGGCAATCCTATTGGATTAAGTAGGCATAGTAAATGAATAACATCTCTTAATCCAATAGAGGTACTAAGAAGATAATTTCAATACAACTATAATGTTGTATTGATGAAACTTTGGTTAGCCAGCTAGAAACCTAAACTATAAAGGATCAAAGTATTATAATGATCATGCTTTACTCACCAAGATTGAATGCTTATATCATGTATAAGTGACATTGGTGGATAGAACATGGTTAAACCCTAGTATAGATATCTTATCCTAGATTAGTCATTAAAAGTCACATTAGTATAATGTGAGGTTGGAATGTTAGATACTGGAGTTAAGTAGAGACAAGATAGTATGATTAAGATGATGCTAGAGCAACATTGGATTATAGAAGTAGTATTTTCCTCTTTGGAAATACTAAGCACTTGAGGTGAAGTAGGATTTTATGTATACATCTATTGAAGTAATATTAGTGAAGGGTGATAAAGGAAGTATATGAATGAAGTTAGAAGTAACTACTTGTTGGATTGGAGGTTATCAGCAGTAGAGTAGTTGATATAACCAAGTGTGGTTATGAGAAGATTATGAACAGCTTCAGTGTTAAGCTCATTGGAATTATAAATGGATTTGGAAGAATAAAAGGTGGATAAGAATATTCTTGTGAAGTAAAGCTCATCATGTTAACACATGATGATGGATACGAAGAAGTAGTATATCTAGGGAAGGAATTCCTTAATTAGAAGTCCAGGATTGTGAATTATGAAAGATAGGAATTCTTGGTAAACATTAAACCCTAAATCTTTAACCAAACCTAATATCCATATCAAATGATTGATCTATCATCTTATTTACATAAAGCTTTCTAGGAATATTTTCCTATAGCAAATCACTTAAGCACATCTTTGTCATTTTCAACTATCATGATCACATGTGCTAGGAACTATCTTAATTAATTCTTCCTCATAAGTCATTCTGGAAAATAACCTTATTATCTTAAAAAGGTGATATCAATAATAACCACAAACATAAAGACAATATGTTTAGCCATTCATCTTTATTCACATCAACAAAAGAATGTAAGTATATTAAGAACCCTAAACCCTAGGGTAAGCATTTACAATTCAAACCCTAACTCTTTTGTTAGTTATAATAAAATATATATACCTTGTTATTCCCTAGATTCATGGGAGTAATATTAACCATGTTAAATCCTTAGGATATTATACATCAAATAATAATAAAGGATCACCATATAAAAAATTTCCTTAATATTATGAGTTAATGAGAATCAAATCCCATGAGTTAATAGTAATGCATTCTATAATAAATTTATGGATATTAGCTCAATTAAATGCATATCAAAAGCCCATACAAATAAAAATAGGAAAAGTATATATATAAAGAAAATAAAGTAACTATAGCACTATATAATAAAAATTCACAAAATGATTTTAAATACCATTTATCATTGTTGCAAGTATTAGCAAAGGAATTCCATAAAGATAAGTCAAAATTATTGCTTAAATAATAAGGTTAGAAAAGAAAATAGATAATAGAAATCGAAAAAGAAAAACAAACAGAGAGGAAAAAATAGAGGAATCAGCTCCTGGCCCATGGCCCATTCCCCCTCTCTCTTACTCGTCGCCCGCGAACAGCCAAATGCAGCCCATCTAGCCCAAGTGCGGCCCGACACTGGCCCGTACCTCTTCAGCCTCCTATCCGCGTCGTCTTCCTCGCGCCACCAGTGACCTCACGATGCGGCGAAGAAGCTTGCTGGTGGCCACCCCGTCGCCGACCGCGTCAAGATCCGCGCCATCGCTCCCGGTCGTCTACAAGAAGCCCTGGACGCCGCCGAGAAAACCCTAGCACGCCATTTCGCTTCTCCTTCTTCCTTTTGAGCTCTGGCCAGGAAACCCTAGCCACAGGTGTATAAGCTCCTCGCCATCTTCGACCTTCCCTCGGTCCACGGAGGTGTCTATCGGATGCGCCATGATCTTCTCCGTCATTTGCCCCTACTCACGGAAGCTGGGGAGCTCTCTTTCGAGCAAATCGACACCTTATCTCCACCACCAGACACCGCCATTCATCGTCAATCGCCGCCACCACAGACTTCCTCCGGTCACACCGTCACGCTCTTCAGCTTCACGGTGAGCTACCGGTGCTCACACACCTTCTCAAATTCCTCCTTGCTTCCTCGTTTGCTTCTCCGACGAGCGTCTGCCTCCGTCGCCGTTAGCCACCATCGAAACTACTGTTCCGACGACCACATAGGGGCGGCGCTACCACCAATCGAATTGCCTTAGTCTTCCTCGTCCGAATCTCCTAACCCCGCAAGCACGCGTGCACCCAATCACTCGATCGACGATCGATATGAGAGGATCAGTCCCAGGTGATGTCAGCATGACATCGTGCTGATGTCATGACACCTCTTATTGATTTATTTCATTGATCTGTAATGACGTGGCATAGGCCCCACAAATCAATGACTTGGGCTAGCTGTGAGTGCGGTGTAAAAGTTCTGTGTCTATTTCAAAAATAAACAAAACAATAAACATTCAAAAACAAATAAAATCTAGAAATTAAATAAAATGAATAAATCTTGTTAAGTTAATAACTTTTATTGTATAATTCAGAAAAATACATATAATATATGAAAATTTGTAGAAAAATAAAATATATAACTTAAAACTATTATAAAACATTATTATGTTAACAATTTAAATAATTATGATTTAATAAAGATTTTATAAGTAATAAATCTTTGATAATTCATATTTTAATAATGGTAAATGTTAAAAATATACATAAAATACCAAAAATCTTAGAAAAAAGGAACTATAATTTAAAACTATAATCATGCATTATTATTTCACTTAATTAAATATTTATTATTTATTAAGTATTTATAAAGTAATAAATTTTATAAAAAACATATCTTATTATTTATAAATCACAAAAATAAATGTGATATACCAAAATGATCAAAAAAATAATACCTACATGTTAAAAATATAATATTCCACTTTTAAAGTAAATAAAAACTTAATACTCTAATAACTTGATTCTAAATCTAATTTCCTTAATTAATAATTCATATAAGGGTAACTAAAATTTGCTAATATTTCAAAAATTAGCCAATTAAGGTCTAATAAATAGTATTAATCTTAAATATTGATAATATGAAGTCAAAATGGTCCAACACATTTTAAATACAAGTTGATTGAATTATCATTCAACCATATGTGTAGTTTATTTTCTAAAAAGATTTTTATCAAGTATAAAATCTTCAAGAATAATATGGAATTAAATAAAAACCTTTTTACTTACCTCAACCACAAGTTTATAAACAAATCAAAACACTATAGTGAATCCATAAGTAGTTAAGTAATGTTACTTCCTTGATTACAAATTATAACCATTCATTCACAAGAAGATAAATGATTCTATTCCATTATAAAATCAAGAAACCATTATACTAAGTAAAAGTATAACCATTCTTAAGTAACTTAAAGGAAACATTATAAAGTGAACAAGGTACAAATAACATAAGCAATATACCTTAAGTCCATCTATGTCTTTAAAGTTAACTTTAGTCTATAATACTTTAAATATTGTGCTAAAGACTTTGTTATGTCTTTTATAGTTAACTTTGGTCTGTTATAATTAAGTATAAAGCATCTCAAGTCCAGACTATTCAAGCAAGCATAAACAACATTAATCACATTCTATTAACTATATTCTAAAAACTATCAGAATTGTTTAAACCTTAATTAAGAAATCTTTTCTTCAAATGTTATTCCTTTTGCCACTTCAAACAACAAATAACAATTAATAATAATCACATTACATTGTGCTTTACTTGTATACTTAGGATTGATAACACTTAAGTTCTTTAAAAGTGACATTACTTGTGAAGTAAAATTTGAAGATAAACAATTATAGTGTAAGCAATCTTGAGTAGCATTCCACATTTGTGTATCTCATTGTTTTATGATCTTATAATTACATGTTGTTTCACACACAATCACAAGACTTAATAAGAAGCACCAATATGAAGCTTATTTAAAAAGACGACACATTTTAATAGTAACCATTTCCAGTTTCCAAACCATAGAACAACGTTATTCCCGGGATTCGAGTTTATCAAATTCCATTACATATGCATAATAGCATCTTGCTTCTTTAAACATTAGTCCTTACCGGACCAATGATGCTGATTTCAGATATTAGATCTTTTATATTGTCTCAAAGACCGTGAGTGCATAATCTTGCAATCACACAAGGCAAGTTCACACTTGCTCATGTCCTTTGATTATTTTCTGTAAAGTATTTTGCAAATCCAGTGTTTTCATCACCTGCATTTGAAAAAGGTCAGAAAACACTATTTTCATAATAATATGATTGTAGGTTATTTACCATGAGGTAATAACCTACTATGGAAGTTCCGGTGGTAAAGGAACATATTATCTAGGACTTAACAACCAATGTCGCCAGTGATTCTTGTGCCGTATATCGCGCGTTAACCATGAGATTTGGAATGGGACGGAGAAGTCAGCTGTATCCTTTTCCTCTCGTATGGAGGCAAGACGACCTTAACATGACGTTGTGATTCCTTCTACGGATCCAACATATGGGTGGGCACCCTTACACCCCACACTTTGGTGTCTAGATTATCTATGGATGGTGTTTAGTTTATGGACCATTTAATATGGCACTTGCCAGGGCAACACCAGGTCATAGAGTCTTCGGGAACTCATCAGGGTTTTAGCCTGCCCGAAAGGGGGCTTAACGGAGGTGAGCCGGCCCCAAAGGATCGTGCAAACATATGAGGTCATGGAGAGGGCACTGAATGGCTTGGATCTTAGTCTGGGCCTCACACCAAGGAAGTGTGAACGGGTTTGCGGCCCGGATGTGCAACAAAGCTAAGATCTCTCATGGGTAAAGTAACGCACCTCTGCAGAGTGTAAGAACTGTAACTTGTTACTCCTTGTTCCGGGAAGGAGCTGCAAACGCTGCGGGAAAGGAACTCCATGAAAGTTCTGGTAAACCCGTGAAGGCTGACGGATATAGATTTTCAAAATAAAATCAACCTTTGAAGAAATGTTTATGAAAACTTGCATTGCCTACGACCTATGGTCTGTGGCTGTAGATATAGTGCATCAAACACTCCTTTTCTAGTGAACTTGCTGAGTATGCTCGTACTCAACGTATCTTCTTAACCCTTGCTAGATTCTGAAGCCATTAAGACGATGTCTACATCAAGTTATGCTTCAGGAATCATCACCATAAGCTAAAGTTCTTCAATAAAGTCAAGAAAGTCAACATATACATCAACTCAAGTGAAGACGAAGTTACTGATTAGTTAAGAAAATAAGCTCTAGCCATAGAACCTATTTTTGTAGTGTATTGCAATAGAAGCAATGCCAGACCAGTAGTTCAAATTACTAGTCTTATTAGTATGATAGTTTTTGAATTGTTTATTTCTGATTCTTCTTTGTAAGAAGTTTCTTTCTCTCTCTTTAACCTAGAGTGTTCTCTAGATCTTTTGTAAAGAGTCGAGTTGTAACCTATAGTCATGTCTTGGACCTGCTGTGTTTCTGTTGTACCACTCCGAGGGATGTAATACTAGTGAACGGTGTTTCATTGGTGTTATGTCAACGACTATAGTGTACTACATCATGTAGTGGTATGCTGGGTCACCGCAGTTGGTATCAGAGCATATGCTTTGACCTTAGGATTAAAACCCTTTTAGAAAGATCTGTAGGTTGGATAGTGACTATAGGAGCCATCTTATCTAAACCAAATATTCTTATGACTTGTGATGAGTATCCACTTGAGGATAAGCCTTGTCACAAAATGCTCAAGTCATAATTCTTAGAAATAGTCGTCCATATTCTCTTAGTAAAGTGTTATTTAGTGTCTTCCGAGGGAGACATAAACCACCAAGATACTGTAGGAAAGTGTAAGACATCAATTGAAGTAGTCTTAATGATGTAGCCTAACTATATAATTCAAGTAGCATAGTGGAATTTTATTGTTAGTTGATACCCAAAGACAACATGATGAATATCATAGGATAAATATTGATGTAATGAGTAGTAATCATGTGGGATTCACTTGAGAATTCTATGTGATGAAGTGAAATTATGTTATGACTTAATAATAGTGTAGTGAGAAACAAAGTCATCATGGTTAGATTAGCTCTTGAATCATGATAAATAGGTAAGACATAACCAGATCATGGTGAGATTAGCTCCAAAACCATGATATGAGTGTAAATATGACCAGCAATTAGTAAATCATTCTAAAGTAGTAGTAAGAAAATAATATATTAGAACCATGATAGAAGTATTAGGTGCTAGAAAATTACCCTAATATTTAGTTTAAGTTAGTAAATAGAATCTGATTAGTCATCTAGAGTGACCAAGTGAGGTTAGTTACTACTAAATGATAGGTTGGTTATATTATCCATTCCAAAAGTGAGACTAAAGGTTTGTCAAAACTAAATTGAGACCACTTTGTTTAAAATTATCCGATTGCACTTGAGCAATTTGGGTAAATATTGAGATAAAGAATAGTTTGACCCTATGTGCTAAGTAACACAACGTAAACCTATATGAGGAGGTGTCATATACTACACAACTAAGCCTGAATTCTAGAGATAATATACTCAACTATTATATTTTGGGCTTAGAATACTGTGTGTTATATGTACCACATTTGGATTTATTTGTTTTTCTTGAATCTTCTTGATTGACTAGATCTGTACATGAAGTTTGACTTGGTGTGCAAATGCATGTTGCAACACCCAGTTATTACTTGATGTTATAGACCTAGATATGATTGGGAATTTGTGTAAGGGAGTGACGAGTTCTGAAGACCAAGATGAAGACTTACTTGAAGAATGAAGCCAAGTATAAGGAGTATCAACGCAATTTTAAGGATGGATCAAGTTCAGATCATTACTAAATAGTAATAAGAAGAAAGTCTAGTGTAGAAAATACATGGAGCAACAAGAAGTAATAAACTTAAAGTTCATTCAAAGTAGGTAATATTGCTAAGAAGTTAATAAAGTAATTGTACCAAGTTCATGGAAGCATCATGAATAAATGCAAATACCAAGTTTCGGAGAAAAAATGGTATTCAAGCTCTAACAATTCAGAGAGAATGCCAATAGTACGTCGAAGAACCGTTGGATAATACATACACCCTAGGATGATCCGCAACTGGTATTTGATCCATAGTCGGTATTCGGATCCACAGTTGGTATCTTGTCTGCAGCCGGTGTTGGTTGACATAGTTAACCAGATTATCTTAATGGTTGCATAAAGAGCATAGAACTTGGTCTAAGTTAAGAAAGACATGGAGTATAAACATTAAAGCGACCGTCTTTCGAGGCGCTTCGCAAAGTCAGACCTATCAAAGCGAAAATGTCCAAATAAGTAAGACAAATAATGCTAAAAGATTCACTTCAGAGATCCACAATTGTGTGGATACACCGTACAATATTTCATAAGACCCTAACTAGGTAGAGTATAAGCTGAACAAAGACCAACAATCTAATTATAAAGCCAATGGTTACTATGTATGCTGTTTAGAGACCATTAGTAAACCCTAAGGGGGAGAGTAAACAGTAAACAAAAGTAAGGTTGGAGAAGAAATACTAACTTATGACAACATTAAGCCTTATTTTCATAAGGTTAAAATAAAGTCATTATTATAAAAGTACTTAAGATAATGACAAAAGATTGTCTAAAAGCCTGATAGGGTAAAAGCTTGAAGTAATAAAATAGAATAGCCCTGATAGACTAATTCTAAAAGAAACAACTCTTAAGTGACCCTTAAGAAGTAATAGAGCACACCCAATTGGACAGGTATCGAGGAACAAGAAATTCCAGTGGGTATGGACTAAATGAGTTCAAATCCAATATTGGAAGGATCACCAGTACAACTCATACAATGATAAACCAAAGATTAGTCTTTTAGCCTCAACTATTGTCTAATAGAATTTAAAAATCATGTTTTAGTGAGACTTCATAGACCTTGTATAGAATAAAAAGAAAGTTCGATGATCAAGTAAAGGAGTTGGATTAGGATACCTAATTAGGAAAATGAACTAAAGAAAAGACCACTATTTAAAGAGTTCATAATAAGGAAAAATCCCTAAGGAAGTAAAGTAAAAGGAACTTTGGAGTATTGGAGACAACAAGATTAAAGATTGCCAAGTATGGTAGGAATTCAAGGAAAGGATCTGGATATGGGATATTACAATTATTCCCATTGAGGTTACCATGGAGTTGAGATATATCGTAATCAATGTAAGACAATTCCTTACTCCGAAACGTGAGAGTATACGAACTTCGAGGATGAAGTTTAATTTAAGGGGGAGAGTCTGTAACGTCCCAGCATTAGAGCTTAGAAATGAGCTGAACCCAGGTGTGTGCATTGCATTCATGCATAGAAAATCCGAATAATTTTCGCGCTTTTAAATAGAGAACTTGTCAAAGTGATTGAAGCTTCTCTCAACTTGATGGAATTGAAGTAGATCATCAAGTTGACTGCGTTAAGTTTCAATATGACCTTTGATAAAACCTTATTTTGGGTAAAGGATATTTGATCTAAGGGTAGATCAAATGCAATAAAAATTAAACCTTAATACAATACTTAATGGTTTATATTTGATCCTTGAGTAATCATATCCTAGTATTCATTACATAACTCATGAATACCAAGTTATAAACATAACTTAAGTAATAGGAATATAACAACTAAATCTTGATCTATCTTAATCTCATCTACTTATACCATGAGTATCATGGTAATACCTAACCTTAACTCTTTAGTGAGTTTGAGCAGGAAAGAAACCAAGACAAGATCATTCACCATATATCTTTCTTTCCATAACAATCTTATCATCTCTAATGAATCCTATCTCAATATCTGTTGTTCATTAATGTTGAGTAATCAACTATTGATTCACCAATTCTTAACCTATCAATTATTGATCTATCAACTCTTGTCCATATCATAGCATTCACTTAGGTCCTTAAGAGAAAGAAGTAAGAAGAGGTAAATAGTAATGCTAGATTTGGATATCATCTATATGATGGGAGTGATTGAAGGGAATCAAATCAATATGGTAATTGAAGGAGTTAACTCACTCCTGAATGGATAGAAGAGTTATATGGAAGATATAATTATATGTTAACAAATAGGATTGCAAGGATGAACATTGAATATAGTTACCAATGGGTAATCCTATTGGATTAAGTAGGCATAGTAAATGAATAACATCTCTTAATCCAATAGAGGTACTAAGAAGATAATTTCAATACAACTATAATGTTGTATTGATGAAACTTTGGTTAGCCAACTAGAAACCTAAACTATAAAGGATCAGAGTATTATAATGATCATGCTTTACTCACCAAGATTGAATGCTTATATCATGTATAAGTGACATTGGTGGATAAAACATGGTTAAACCCTAGTATAGATATATTATCCTAGATTAGTCATTACAAGTCACATTAGTATAATGTGAGGTCGGAATGTTAGATACTGGAGTTAAGTAGAGACAATATAGTATGATTAAGATGATGCTAGAGCAACATTGGATTATAGAAGTAGTATTTTCCTCTTTGGAAATACTAAGCACTTGAGGTGAAGTAGGATTTTATGTATACATCTATTGAAGTAATATTAGTGAAGGGTGATAAAGGAAGTATATGAATGAAGTTAGAAGTAACTACTTGTTGGATAGGAGGTTATCAGCAGTAGAGTAGTTGATATAACCAAGTGTGGTTATGAGAAGATTATGAACAGCTTCAGTGTTAAGCTCATTGGAATTATAAATGGATTTGGAAGAATAAAAGGTGGATAAGAATATTCTTGTGAAGTAAAGCTCATCATGTTAACACATGATGATGGATAGGAAGAACTAGTATATCTAGGAAAGGAATTCCTTAATTAGAAGCCCAGGATTGTGAATTATGAAAGATAGGAATTCTTGGTAAACATTAAACCCTAAATCTTTAACCAAACCTAAATCCATATCAAATGATTGATCTATCATCTTATTTACATAAAGCTTTCTAGGAATATTTTCCTATAGCAAATCACTTAAGCACATCTTTGTCATTTTCAACTATCATGATCACATTTGCTAGGAACTATCTTAATTAATTCTTCCTCATAAGTCATTCTGGAAAATAACCTTATTATCTTAAAAAGGTGATATCAATAATAACCACAAACATAAAGATAATATGTTTAGCCATTTATCTTTATTCACATCAACAAAAGAATGTAAGTATATTAAGAACCCTAAACCCTAGGGTAAGCATTTACAATTCAAACCCTAACTCTTTTGTTAGTTATAATAAAATATATATACCTTGTTATTCCCTAGATTCATGGGAGTAATATTAACCATGTTAAATCCTTAGGATATTATACATCAAATAATAATAAAGGATCACCATATAAAAATTTCCTTAATATTATGAGTTAATGAGAATCAAATCCCATGAGTTAATAGTAATGCATTCTATAATAAGTTTATGGATATTAGCTCAATTAAATGCATATCAAAAGCCCTTAGAAATAATAATAGGAAAAGTATATATATAAAGAAAATAAAGTAACTATAGCACTATATAATAAAAATTCACAAAATGATTTTAAATACCATTTATCATTGTTGCAAGTATTAGCAAAGGAATTCCATAAAGATAAGTCAAAATTATTGCTTAAATAATAAGGTTAGAAAAGAAAACAGATAATAGAAATCGAAAAATAAAAACAAACAAAGAGAAAAAAATAGAGGAATCAGCTCCTGGCCCATGGCCCATTCCCCCTCTCTCTTACTAAATCGCATGAACAACCAAATGCATTTATCCGGCCCAAGTGCTACCAGCACTAGCCCGTACCTCTTTGACCTCCTACACGCGTCATCTTCCTCGCGCCACCGGCGATCTCATGATGCGGCAAAGCAGCTTGCTGGCGGCCACCCCGTCTTCGGCCGCGTCAATATCCGTGCCACCGCTCCCGATCGTCTACAAGAAGCCCTGGATGCCGCCGAGAAAACCCTAGCAATAGAATAGGGGCGGCGACCTCCCCTCGGTCCGCGGAGGTGTCTATCAGATGCGCCATGATCTTCTCCGTCGTTTGCCCCTACTCACGAAGCTGGGGAGCTCTCTGTCGAGCAAATCGACACCTCATCTCCACCGCCAGACACCGCTGTTCATCGTCAATCGTCGCCACCATAGACTTCCTCCGGTCATGCCGTCGCGCCCTTCAACTTCACCGTGAGCTACCGGTGCTCACACACCTTCTCAAATTCCTCCTTGCTTCCTCGTTTGCTTCTCCGACGAGCGTCTGCCACCGCCGCCGTTAGCCACCGTTGAAACTACTGTTCCGACGACCACATAGGGGCGGTGCTACCACCAATCGAATCGCCTTAGTCTCCCTCGTATGAATCTCCTAACCCCGCAAGCGCGCGTGCACCCAATCACTCGATCGACGATCGATCTAAGAGGATCAGTCCTAGTGATGTCAGCATGACATCATGCTGATGTCATAACACCTCTTATTGATTTATTTCATTGATCTGTAATGACGTGGCATAGGCCCCACTGATCAATGACTTGGGCTAGCTATGAGTGCGGTGTAAAAGTTCTGTGTCTATTTCAAAAATAAAGAAAACAATAAACATTCAAAAACAAATAAAATCCAGAAATTAAATAAAATGAATAAATCTTGTTAAGTTAATAACTTTTGTTGTATAATTCAGAAAATACATATAATATATGAAAATTTGTAGAAAATAAAATCTATAACTAAAAACTATTATCAAACATTATTATGTTAACAATTTAAATAATTATTATTTAATAAAGATTTTATAAGTAATAAAACTTTGATAATTCATATTTTAATATTGTTAAATGTTAAAAATATACATAAAATACCAAAAATCTTAGAAAAACAAGAACTATAATTTAAAACTAAAATCATGCATTATTATTTCACTTAATTCAAAATTTATTATTTATTAAGTATTTATAAAGTAATAAATTTTATAAAAATCATATCTGATTATTTATAAATCACAAAATAAATGTGATATACCAAAATGATCACAAAAATAATACCTACATGTGAAAAATATAATATTCCACTTTTAAAGTAAATAAAAACTTAATACTCTAATAACTTGATTCTAAAGCTATCCTTAATTAATAATTCATATAAGGGTAACTAAAATTTGCTAATATTTCTAAAATTAGCCAATTAAGGTCTAACAAATAGTATTAATCTTAAATATTGATAATACGAAGTCAAAATGGTCCAACACATTTTAAATACAAGTTGACTGAATTATCATTCAACCATATGTGTAGTTTATTTTCTAAAAGATCTTTATCAAGTATAAAATCTTCAAGAATAATATGGAATTAAATAAAACCTTTTTACTTACCTCAACCACAAGTTTATAAACAAATCAAAACACTATAGTGAATCCATAAGTAGTTAAGTAATGTTACTTCCTTGATTACAAATTATAACCATTCATTCACAAGAAGATAAATGATTCTATTCCATTATAAAATCAAGAAACCATTATACCAAATAAAAGTATAACCATTCTTAAGTAACTTAAAGGAAACATTATAAAGTGAACAAGGTACAAATAACATAAGCAATATACCTTAAGTCCATCTATGTCTTTAAAGTTAACTTTAGTCTATAATACTTTAAATACTGTGCTAAAGACTTTGTTATGTGTTTTATAGTTAACTTTGGTCTGTTATAATTAAGTTATAAAGCTTCTTAAGTCCAGACTATTCAAGCAAGCATAAACAACATCAATCACATTCTATTAACTATATTCTAAAAACTATCAGAATTGTTTAAACCTTAATTAAGAAATCTTTTCTTCAAATGTTATTCTTTTTGCCACTTCAAACAAAAAATAACAATTAATAATAATCACATTGCATTGTGCTTTACTTGTATACTTAGGATTGATAACACTTAAGTTCTTTAAAAGTGACATTACTTGTAAAGTAAAATTTGAAGATAAACAATTATAGTTTAAGCAATCTTGAGTAGCATTCCACATTTGTGTATCTCATTGTTTTATGATGTTATAATTACATGTTGTTTCACACACAATCACAAGCCTTAATAAGAAGCACCAATATGAAGCTTATTTTAAAAGACAACACATTCTAATAGTAACCATTTCCAGTTTCCAAACCTTAGAACAACGTTATTCCCGGGATTCGAGTTTATCAAATTGCATTACATATGCATAATAGCATCTTGCTTCTTTAAACATTAGTCCTTACCGGACCAATGATGCTGATTTCAGATATTAGATCTTTTATATTGTCTCGAAGACCGTGAGTTCATAATCTTGCAATCACACAAGGCAAGTTCACACTTGCTCATGTCCTTTGATTATTTTATGTAAAGTATTTTGCAAATCCAGTGTTGTCATCACCTGCATTTGAAAAAGGTCAAAAAACACTATTTTCATAATAATATGATTATAGGTTATTTACCATGAGGTAATAACCTACTATGAAAGTTCCGGTGGTAAAGGAACATATTATCTAGGACTTAACAACCAATGTCGCCAGAGATTCTTGCGCCGTATATCACGTGTTAACCATGGGATTTGGAATGGGACGGAGAAGTAAGCTATATCCTTTTCCTCTCGTATGGAGGCAAGACGACCTTAACGTGACGTTGTGATTCCTTGTGCGGATCCAACATATGGGTGGGCACCCTTACGCCCCACACTTTTGGTGTCTAGATTATCTATGGATGGTGTTTAGTGGATGGACCATTTAATATGGCACTTGCTAGGGCAACAACAGGTCATAGAGTCTTTGGGAACTCATCAGGGTTTTAGCCTACCCGAAAGGGGGCTTAACAGAGGTGAACCGGCCCCGAAGGATCGTGTAGACATATGAGGTCGCAGAGAGGGCAGTGAATGGCTTGGATCTTAGTCTGGGCCTCACACCAAGGAAGTGTGAACGGGTTCGCGGCCCGGATATGCCAGAAAGCTAAGATCTCTCATGGGTAAAGTAACGCACCTCTACAGAGTGTAAGAACTGTAACTTGTTACTCCCTATTCCGGGAAGGAGCTGCGAACGCTACGGGAAAGAAACTCCATGAAAGTTCTGGTAAACCCGTGAAGGCTGACGGACATAGCTTTTCAGAATAAAAGCAACCTTTGAAGAAATGTTCACGAGAACTTGCATTGCCTACGACCTATGGTCTGTGGCTGTAGATGTAGTGCATCAAACACTCCTTTTCTAGTGAACTTGTTGAGTACGCTCATACTCAACGTATCTTCTTAACCCTTTCTAGATTCTAAAGCCATTAAGATGATGTCTATATCAAGTTATGCTCCAGGAATCATCACCAGAAGCTAAAGTTCTTCAATGAAGTCAATAAAGTCAACATATACATCAACTCGAGTGAAGACGAAGTTAATGATTAGATAAGAATATAATCTCTAGCCATAGAACCTATTTCTGTAGTGTATTGCAATAGCAGCAATGCCAGACCAGTAGTTCAAATTACTAGTCTTATTAGTATGATAGTTTTTGAATTGTTTATTTCTGATTCTTCTTTGTAAGAAGTTTCTTTCTCTCTCTTTAACCTAGAGTATTCTCTGGATCTTTTGTAAAGAGTCGAGTTGTAACCTATAGTCATGTCTTGGACCTGCTGTGTTTCTGTTGACCACTCTGAGGGATGTAAAACTAGTGAATGGTGTTTCATTGGTGTTATGTCAACGACTATAGTGTACTACATCATGCAGTGGTATGCTGGGTCACCGCATAGCCCTTCGCCATCCTCGTGATGGAGTGCAAGTCACTTCGCCGTCTATGCAACAAGAAGGATCGCATCATTGCTCGCCTTCATCACAAAGTGTCAGCCCTGTAAGAGACCATCGATGATCGGGCCATGCAACTTGAGGAGAGGGAGAACGAAGGGGAAGATATTCGTGGATATCTGATACGTCGGAAATGTATCTATAATTTTTGATGCTCCATGCTTGTTTTGTATCTACTTTGCTTTACTTGTCCACACTTTGAGGTGCTTTTTACATGTTTTCTGGTACTAACCTACTAACAAGTTGCAACAGTGCCAGATGCCTGTTTTATGCTGTTTTTGGTTTCAGAAAAGTTAGTAAAGAAATATTCTCGGAATTGGACGGGACAAACGTCAAAGTCAATTACTTTCCGTGGGGAACAAGAAGTCCAGAGGAGAGCCCAGGAGGCTAGCTAGAGGGGCCAGACCCACCCCAGGTGCGGGTGGGCCCCACCCCGCGCCTGGCTAGGGTTTGGTCGCCCTGTCCGCCGCCTCGATCTCCCCCTTCGCCTATAAGAAGCCCCCGATGCAGAAACCCTGAGCACCCGATCAGAAATCCATGAAACCGTCTGTATCCGCCGCCACCATCGTCCCTAGATCGGGTGGGGATCAAGTTCTTCTGCACCTGCTAGAGGGAGATCATCCACAGGCCTTCTTTCCGGTATGATGCGTGAGTAGTTTCACCTTGGACTATGGGTCCATGTAGTAGCTAGATGGTTGTATCTCCTCCTTTGTGCTTTCATGTATAGATCTTGTGAGCTCCGTTCATGATCAAGATCTAATCTATTTGTAATCATGCATGTTGTGTTTGCGGGGATCCGATGGATATTGAGATTATTATGTTGGTTTGATTAATGGTTTTGTCTTTATGATTCTATCATGTCTGTGTTGTTTGTGATCTTGCATGCTCTCCGTTGTTAGTAGCTATCTTGGCCAAGTAGTTGCTAGTGACTCCAAGAGGGGGTATTTATGCTCGATAGTGGGTTCATGCCTCTAGTTTCCAAGGGAAGTGATAGAAATCTCTTCGGTTGTAGATGTGATGTTGCTACTAGGGAGAAAACAACGGTCTCTTGTTCATGGAACATGTGGACTATTTACCTTACACACTTTGCTTAAAGCAGTTGTCTGTTGCTTGCAACTTAATACTGGAGGGGGTTCGGATGATAACCTGAAGGTGGACTTCTAGTCATAGATGCAGTTGGATGGCGGTCTATGTATCTTGTTGTATTGCCCAATCAACCTCATAGGATCTTTATGACTAGTAATTGCATTGTTATGCCTTGCTCAGTTCCTATAAATTGCCCTGCTATAATTTGTTTACCCTTCATGCCATGTTGTTTATCTAAGGAGAGCACCTCTAGTGAACTGTGGACCCCGGTCCAATCTTTACCATTGATACATCTTCCACTGTTACTTGTTTACTTGCTGCAAACCACCATTACCTTCCACACCTTACGTTTAATCCTTTGTTACAGCAAACCGGTGAGCTTGACAACCTCACTGTTTGTTGGTTTAAAGTCTTGAGTTTGTGTTGTGCAGGTCTCCGTGTTTCTTGCAACACCTGTGTGACATTTCCTTTCTCCTTATGGTTCTATATCCTCGGTCTCAATTGAGTGAAAACTTGCTGCTTACTGCTTCACACCTTGCTCTTGGGGTTCCCAACAGGCTGTGCGTAGACAGTCGTCAAGCTTTTCTGGCGCCGTTGCCGGGGAGGCCAAGGACGTCTTCACAAGGGGAGTCCTTCACTTCCTTTCTCTCTACTTTGTTTTTAGTTTGCTTTGTTTCCTTTGCTTGGTTTTTTTGCCTCTTTTCAAAAAAAAACCCAAAAAATAGTTTAGTTTGGTTTGCTTTCTCTTATAAAAAAACAAAAAAATTAGTTCCTACTCTGGTTGCTGGTCTGTTGTTGCCTTGCTTGGTCATGCTTTCTATCAATGGATGGTTTCTTTGAAACTAGTGCTTATTGGCATGGTGGGTTCACGGAAGAACAAAAGTATTATTATAAGAAACACTGTTTGTCACAAAAAGGAAAACACTTATGGGAACAAATTGACAAGTTGAATACTATTGCTAGAGACGTGTGCTCTACTTATAATGTTACTTATTGCTTTGATAAAGCTTGTTGCTGCAGGAGGTATAAACACCTACCCTTTCAATGTGAGTATAATGATAATGTTACCATATCTTATTATGTTAAAGGAAATTATGATTTTGATGATGTGGAACAAATTGAAGAATTTATTGCCTTCAAAGGTGCATTTGAACTTGCTAGTTTGCTTGAAAATACTGATGATGCACCTTATAAACATGAGGTTTTTGAGATACTTAAATTTTGCTTTGATAATTACAGGGAAGAAAATAGCTATATTCTTGAATATTTTAATAGGCGTTTTCCACAAATGGAAGAGACTAATGCCTTGCAGGAGCCTATGGAAGAAGAAATTGTTGAAACTAGAAGCTCATTAGATGAAAAAGAGGAGGAGAGTGATGAACAAAGGGAGGAAGAATGGATCTACCCATGTCTACCTTCTAATGAGAGTAACTCCTTACCTCTTACATTATTTGATTGTCCTCCATGCTTACCAAAGTAGGATGAATGTTATGTTCCTGGGGATCCTTTTGAAATGTCTACTTTGGATAAAACCTGTGGATGTTTTAATCCCACTGTTTTTGAGCTTGATAGAAATTATGTGTTTGTAGATCATGAAAATCATGCCTTATGTGATAGATATATTGTTGAGTTTATTCATGATGCTACTGAAAATTATTATGAGAGAGGAAAGTATGATTGTAGAAGTTTTCATGGTACTGAAACACCTCTCTATGTGCTGAAAGTTTTGAAGTTGCTCTTGTTTCATCTTCCTATGCCTATCACTTTGTTCTTTGTAAATTTATTTTCATACAAGATTCCTATGCATAGGAAGTGGATTAGACTTAAATGTGTTTTGAATTTGCTTCTTGATGCTCTCTTTGACTTCAATTTATAATTCTTATGTGAGCATCTTCTCAAGCTATCAAGCCTAACTTAAAGGCGTTAAAGAAAAGTACTTGTTGGAAGATAACCCAAGAGTTTCCTTGAGTCTTGGAAGTTATTACTTCAGTAATGACCTCTCCTTACCCTTTTTGTTTGCTTTTTGTGCCAAGAATGACCACTAATGAGAGGGAAGTAAGATTTGGGGAGTTGCTGTCCCGAAATAGATTTCTGTCCTCCACCAAAAAAATTCGTGAGCAGGCTTTGTAACTCGAATTGAGCTCAAAATTTAGGAATAAATCCCCCAGTATGTTGGCTAACTTTAGTTAGTTCAACACTTTTTGATTTGAGCAACAGAAGATGTTCTAAAAAATCGGTTTCTACCTGCTGGTATATTTTGACAGATTTCTGCCATTATTTGCATTTGCTTCTTATTGATTCCTTTTTGAGTTCTCTTTAGGTGAATTGAGATTTTTGAAGGAGTTACTACAGTAGCTTGTATTTTTAGTGAAAAGCCTTGTTGTTTCAAAGCTTGCCAGAGGTCTAATATATTTTGAATAAGCTAAAGTTGCTAATGAAGATTGTGTGAAGGAAAAAATTTCAAGTGTAGAGAGAGAATGATGCAATGAGATGAAGGATGGACAAAAGCTCAAGCTTGGGGATGCCACCATGGTTTCACCCCAAGAAATATCCAAGAGGTACAAGCGTCAAAGCCCTTCTTCATCAATAAAAAGCTCAGGTCTGTCTAGACACTTCGTTTTTATTGTTTCATGCACAGTTGTGTTGTTCTTGGAGCGTCTTAGTTTTCGTTTGCTTTGCTTAGGTTGTTTAGTTTGCTTGAATAAAGTAGTTTGGACCCCCATTCTCGCTGTGTTGTTTTGTAAATAAGTTTGTTTGGTGTTGGAAAGGAGTAGTAAGTTCTTGCTTGAAGTGCAAGAGGAGCTTGCATTGACTGTGACTTAGACTTTAGCATGACATGCTAGGTGTTGCTTTAGCATTATGCTTAGTGATTATTGCTGTAGCATGTGTTGTTCCAAACAATTGAGATTGCTTAGTGTGCCTTGAAGAAATTATGCGTTGTTTTAGCATGCAAAAGCATAGTATTGTGGTATTCTCCTTTGATGTTTTTCTTGGGTTGACTTGGCACATGCTCACACCATGTTATGACTATGACAATTCACCATTAGCCTCTATGATCATTTATTCCTTGACTTGTAGTACCACTCTTTGCTTTGATTAGTATGCTTTGTTGCACTGCATGATTATGGCCATTATTGCTCTCTTAGTTGGTTGCTCCCAGTCTTTTGCTAGCCTCCACTTGTATGAGTAAGTTCTACCTCCATGCTTCCAACTCCCAAAAATCAAAGTTATTCCAAAGTGTCCACTATAAATTCCTATGCATGGTGTGTTACACCATTCCAAGTATATTCTTGTTTTCAACTATCTTCTAATTAAAAACTATTTTGTTATGAGAAAACTTAGTGATTAAAGCCCTCACGAACTTGATGGCACACTTTATATTCTTTGCCCTTAATAAACTTGATCAATGTGACAACTTTGTTGTATATGCTTGCACATATAAGTTGGAATTAGCAGAACCATGCTGTCACGGGGAACGTTTTCAACATTGCACTTGTACCTTGTTGTACTCAGTTGATATCATGTTCTTTTGTCTATGGATGTCACCGGTGTGAAATAAAGAGGGAACTTGTAAGTCCATGGAGTTTGTATCCTGTAACACCACGGTTCTGAAAAGACCGTAGCTTCTATGTGACATGCCAATCCCTGGATCGGTTCATTGGCCCACAATAGAATAAGATGAATAACATAGCAAAATATCCGTGTATCATAAATAACAAAGATCCAGAGTACCATTATTACAATAGAAGCTTAGTTCAAGGCTATCTCAAATGATTCAGGTAACAACATAAATAAAGCAAATCCTCCATTCTTCAAATTGCCCACAAGTGAACAAGTGCCGAGTGGAGTACCGTGGCCTAAATCGATTACTCAGAATCGGAATATCCTGCAACATGAAACGTAGCAGCCCCGAAGGGTCAATACATGGAATGTATGGCAAGTAGAGCTATTAAAGGGGACAATAGTACTATCATCTACATGCATATTGGCAAGTGGAGCTGTGGCTAGCTTGCATTTGCAAATACCTTTGTCCTACTTTCATAAACATATTTTGATTTTCTTTGAAAAGATCCCAATTAAGTTAACCCATCAACATTAAAGCAATTATGAAATTGGAATGAGCGAGAAACATGTCATGGAATCAATATCAAGCAACTCAGATGTCCATAACCGGGGACACGGCTAATCGATTAGATTATACACCTTGCAGGGGTTAGTACACTTTACCCATGTGACTTGGCCAGCCCAACTTCATTCATCACTCTCATTTTGGGTGATGATAGGGAGAAGTCCAAGAAGAGACCGTTCGGGAAGTAGCTCCCCAATCCCGACGCGCACCGGTCCAACCTACCAAAATTCTACATCTCTAGATACGCGGGTTCGAGTTACCACAACCTACTGAGTCCAACCAACCGCCCATTTCATTATTGGCACATAGTTGTACACGTAAGCTACAAAATAAAGAATCCAATCATTTTCTCTTGATACCTGGGTGCCTTTCCGCAATGATACCACCAAAAATTATCAATCCCATCACACCCAGGAGATTCATTGATTATGTTGTTTTAGTTTTCACAATCCAACACATTTAGAAACAACTTTTAGTGATGTAACCCAGCCCTCGTTCATCATAGCATGGCTAAGCACATCTACCAACGGTGGTTCATCTACACGGAAAGCCCTACCACATAATAGGACATAGCATAGCGATAGTATTATCCTACACATGCATCTACAAAATACACGATGATGCAATGAAAATAGTAGGATAACATCATGAACAAAGTAGCATCTACTTGCCTTGGTTGTAGCGGTCGGAAGAACAATCCACACACGAGCAAGCGTTGCACTCGTCACAATCTACACGATACAATTGCAATCATAAACAAACCATCCACAATCATATGCAAACAAAGATGATGCAAGATGCATGCATGACAAGTGCACTTATGCTACAGCGGCATCACATAATCTTATTCAGTATAGCTACTATATGCATGCATGGAAATTATTTTTAGCGCAAGGAAAACAAGTATGCAAGTTATAATGCTCAATAATAGAGCTAGAAACCAAATAATTCACCACTTCTAACATACTGTTTGTACAATCTTGGAAAAATTCTACTGTGTAGGCAACCCTAAATTGGAACAGTACCAATTGGAATTTCTCATAAAGGAGTCATATAACTCCCTGAGTAATTAAAATACTGCAGTAAGCCTTTAAATAGATTCTGCAAAAATTATTACTGTAAGCCTAACTTTTTAATTCACTTTGATATTCCTCTTGTTCTACTGATTCCAGGGACATATTATTTGCAATTTTTGGAGTTACAGAACTAATTCTTTGAATTAATTACTCTAAAAAGGCCATTAACTCATTTAATTATTCTGGAGAAAACCTTGCTTCAAAAGTGTAAAACAATGGTACATCAAGATTCTACACGTGACACTGAATCTACATATATTTTATTTGTAATTTTTGGCCCAGTAGATCTAAAGATATGGATTTTACAAGTTTATACGATTTCCTGCCATTTAATTCAATTTAAAAATTCGCAGTCAAACTTTGACTGCTGACCGGCCCACGTGGCGGCTGACGTGGCGCTGACTGGCAGTTGACCAGTCAGCTGCCCGTGCTGACTATTCAACGGTCTGATCTGGACCGTCCGATCGTGATCAAACGGCCGAGAGGCAAGGCGGCGAGAGCTCACTGGAGGGCGGCGGCGCTCGGCCACAGCTGGCGGTCTCCGGCAGCGAGGCGAACGGTGTCGGGGTCCTCGAGGTGGGGTTGTCGGCTGAGGCGGCCTCAGCGTGCAAGCGTCGGCAATGGCGGCAGCGGTGGCGGCGGGTCGGTCATGTGGCGTGATGTTCCTCAGGGAGAGAAGAGAGAGGGTGGTCGGGCGGTGGCGAGCTCATGCGGGTGAGGGAGGCGGCAGCGTGGCGGAGGCTCTCACCGAGCGGGAAGGCGGCGGCTAGCTCGGCGAAATCGCTGGAGTTTGAGGTCGAGAGAGAGCGTGGGTTTAGGGGTCGGGTAGAGGGGCGCCTAGGGTATAAGAGAGGGTCATGCTGGCCTTGCTGGTCTGGTCTCATTGCTGTCAGGCTCGGCGTTGCTCAACTGGCCATGGCCGGCGGTGGCAGTGGCGGCGCTGGCTGCTTGCATGGGCGTGGCGTTCTTCTGTGCTATTCACCTTCTGTGGCCTGGCTGGCTGCCACAAGTTTGGCCATGTCAGTGCTTTGCAGTTTGTTTTTGCTTTTTTTTTGTTCTTTTTCTTTTCCATTTTCTGTTTTAGTATTTCTAACATAACTTTGCCATATGAACTCCAAATGGGGTGAAATTTCTTTCTAAATTTTTCTAAAATCTAGGAGATCAACCTAGGATCATTCTTGGCAATAATTTGTCTATTTCAAACCAGTGACTTCATAGGTCCAACTATTCCTTTTTGTAGGAGCACATGAGTAACTCCGTCTAGGGTTTGAAAGTAGTGTTTTGGAACTCAAATATTTTCATGAATGCAGAATGTCATTGCAAGCAAGTGATGATCATGATGCAGTGTAGTACCAAATCTAGAATTTGGGAATGTTGGGATGTGACAAGACTAACCCCCTTAAGATGAATCTCGTCCCCGAGATTCCGCGCGGTTAGCAAATAGGTGCGGGTGGTCCTATCGGATGTCATCCTCACGCTCCCAAGTGGCTTCCTCTTCGGTGTGGTGGCTCCATTGCACCTTGCAAAACCTGATCGTCTTGGTATGGGTAATCCTCTCTGCTGTCTCCAGAATCTTGACTGGCTTCTCCTCACAGGTCAAGTCATTCTCAAGCTGAACCTCCTCTAGTGGCACAGTGTCTCTCAACGGTGTATCCACCATCTCCGGGTGGCACTTCTTCAGCTGGGACACGTGGAACACATCGTGGACAGCGGACAGAGCCTCTGGCAACTCCAACTGATAAGCAACTTCTCCTTTGCGTGCTAGGACCCTATATGGACCAATAAACTGAGGTGCCAGCTTACCCTTGATTCCAAATCTCTTAATTCCACGAAGTGGTGACACTCTGAGGTATGCTCTATCACCTATCTCATACACCACTTCCTTGCGCTTGGCGTCAGCGTAGCTCTTCTGTCTTGATTGTGCTACCTTCAGCCTATCCCTAATCATGGCGACTTTCTCCTCAGTGTCCTTGATCAAATCCGGCCCAAATAGCTGAGTTCTCCTACTCCATCCCATAGCAATGGTGTCCGGCACCGTTTCCCGTATAGCACATCGAACGGTGATGTCTTGATGCTGGTTTGATAGCTGTTGTTGTAGGAAAACTCAGCATACGGCAAATTCTCATCCCAACTAGAACCATGAGCCAAAGCGCAAGCTCTCAGCATATCTTCCAAAATATGATTTACCCTCTCGGTCTGTCCATCAGTCTGTGGGTGGAAGGCTGTGCTAAACTCCAATCTAGTCCCAAGCGACTCGTGCAGCTGGCGCCAGAAGTGTGAGGTAAATTGGGTGCCTCTATCAGATACAATACTCTTAGGAACCCCATGTAGGCACACAATGTTGTCCATACAAATCTTGGCCAACTTTGCACTCGTGTAGGTCGTCTTCACCGGTATAAAGTGGGCTACCTTGGTCAAATGGTCGACCACTACCCAAATGGAGTCATATCCTGACCTGGTCCTGGGCAATCCTGTGATAAAATCCATTCCCACTCTATCCCACTTCCAATCCGGCACAGGCAATGCTGCAGTAGTCCTGCTGGCTTCTGGTGTTCTGCCTTCACTCAGCTACATACATCACATAGGGCAATATGTTCAGCGATGTCTCCCTTCATGTTGTTCCACCAGAATCTGTCCTTTAGGTCCATATACATCTCCGTATTGCCCGGATGTATGGAATACGGCGAGTCATGAGCTTCCTGCAGAATCAACTTCCTTATCTCCGGATCGTCGGGAACGCACAAACGATCTCCATACCACAAGGTACCTTGCTCATCCTCACGGAATTCTTTTGCTCGATCCTCCTTCATCTTTTCCTTTATTTCATCTATCTCCTTGTCTCCTACTTGAGCCTTCCTGATTCTGTCCTATAGCGTTGGTTGGACTTCCATCGCTGCCAAATATCCTTTAGACACTACCTCTAGTCTAAGGTCCTTGAATTGCTTGCACAAATCCTCGAGAAATTCCCCAACAGTCAACCCATTGGCATAGACCTTCCGGCTCAGAGCATCTGCCACTACATTGGCCTTTCCTGGGTGGTATTGCAGATTCATATCATAATCCTTGATAAGTTCCAACCATCTCCTTTGCCTCATGTTCAGTTCCTTTTGTGTGAATATGTACTTCAGGCTCTTGTGGTCGGTGTACACATCGCAGTGTTTCCCCATTAAGTAGTGCCTCCATACTTTGAGCGCATGCACAACCGATGCTAATTCCAAGTCATGCATGGGATAATTCCTCTCATGGTGTTTAAGTTGCCGCGAGGCATATGACATCACTCTCCCATCTTGCATCAGCACACTCCCAAGCCCCTGCCGAGAAGCATCACAGTACACTTGGAAATCCTTCTGAAGATCAGGTAAACACAGAACAGGTGCGGTCACTAGTCGATGCTTCAGTTCCTGAAAGCTGGCTTCACACGCATCTGCCCATTCAAACTTTCTCTCCTTCTTCAGAAGTTCGGTCATCGGCTTAGCAATCTTGGAGAAATTTTCAATGAACCTCCTGTAATATCCAGCAAGTCCCAAAAAGCTACGAATATCACCCACATTCTTGGGCGCTTCCCACTCAGTCACTGCAGTCACCTTGCTTGGATCAACAACGACTCCTTCTCCTGACACCACGTGTCCAAGAAATCCAACAGTGTTAAGCCAGAATTCACACTTGCTGAATTTGGCATACAGCTTGTTGTCACATCCCAAGATTTTCCAAATCTTGTAATGTGAAAATAATTGAATAAAATAAAACTTTGTTTGATTTTCAAGGCCAAGAAGAAACTTTTTGAATTCAATTGGGACTTCAAACCAGTTGAATCAAATAAAATCCTAAAGGGATTTATAAAGATAAACATTTAATAAATGCAAATTAAATGTTTTGGAAACACTATTTTGGATCTTTTAATAAAAGACTTTGTTTTCAAATGAAAAGGTGGATTTATAAATAAAGATTATATTTTAAAGAGCCAAATTAATTTTGGCCAAGCTTTTATAATAAAATATTTTGTTTTGATAAAATGAGTAAAGGTTTATTTAAATAAAATAATAAGGATTTAAATATCCAATTTTATTTAAGTAAAGGCTTTTCCCATTTTAAATAAACACTAAAACTTATTTATTCTTTTAAAAAAATAAGTTTTCCAAGTATTTTGTTTTCTCAAATAAAATCTACTGAAGTGTTTTGGTTTTATTTAGTTTTCAAAATAAAGTTTTTAAATAAACATATCCTATTTGATTTATTAACTAAGGTCCATTATATTTAATTATTAATGGAACCTAAAATAAAAGGTTATTTTGTTTTAAACAAGTTTTCCAAATATCTTTTATTTTCAAATAAAACCTACTGATTTGGTTTTGAAAATATTTGGATTTCAAATGAAGATTTTACTAATTAAATCAAACCCTATTTTTATTAAATAACTAAAGATCCATTTTATTTAATTAATAAATGGATCCTAAAATAAATAAAAATATTATTTTATTTTGAGATTTGGATTATGTTGATAAACAGAACCAAATTCAAAATACAAAGTTGAGTGATTGTTTGAATTGTTTGGAATTGTTTGAATGTTTGAATTAATTGATTGAAAATTCAAATAGAAAAATAGAAATAGAATAGAAAAAGATTTAGACAGAAAAAAATAGAGCAGCCCAGCCAAAGCCCACTAAGGCCCAGTCCAGCCCAGGCTTTCTCCCCCTCCACGAAACATTTCTCACTTAAAACCGCACCCACAGTGGCAGTGGCCCCAAACCCACACGCTCCCCTCACCGCTGTAGGCCCACATCACTGTTCGTCGTTTCACCCTCGCCCCCGAACCGTTTTTCCTCACACTCGAACTAACCCACTAAGTGAATGACAAGTGGACCCCGTTCCCTCTCCCTTTCCCACTGAACAGAGGACCCCACCGCCACGCAGGCTTCTTCCTCCCCGCGACTCCTTCTCCCCCTCACTTCGCGGCCGTTTCTGCCGATGAATTCTCCGGCTTAATTCGCCTTAATGCCTGAGTAATTCCTCGCAGTGACCCCGCTCGTTAAATCGCCTCTCCCTCCTCTCTCGTTCCCCTCTGTCTCCTCCCCACGCACGCCACCAGGCCGCCCCCAATTCCTCCCCGAGCACCCTCTCTCGCCCGACCACGTCTCCGCCGATTCCGCCAGACATCGCCCCTCCTCCTCGAGCACGCAGCGGTGCTCAGCATTCCCCAGCGAACTCTTCTGCAGCCGTAGCTCACCCGCGGGCGCCCCTGAGCCTTGGCAACGACTTTCACGAGCCAGCGCCGTCGTCTGCTCCAACTGCGGCGACGTCTCCCCGGTAAACCTGACCGCCCCTCTTCTTTTCGATGATGCGCCAAAGACCAGTGACTTCTTCCGCAACTAATTCCATCGTTTTCGTGTCCTAGCTCACACCGTAGCATCGCCTCCGTCGTCGACTGTGAGCAACCGCCGTCTGCTTCTTCTCCGGCGACGATTCCTGGTAAGAGCCGACCACCCCGAGCCCTCTCGTTCACGCTCACAGCTCCGCCATGATCTCCTGCGTCTAACCCTGCCCTCGGTCTGTCTTCTCTTGATCCGTAGCGTCGTCTTCGACCACGGACAGAGCCGTCCGACGCCGTCCTCCACTCCGGCGAGCAATCGCAGCTGCCCCCGAGCGCCCCTCGTCGAGCTATCAGCACGTTGAGCATCGCCGTGACCCCCTGAGCCCGGTGAGCAACTCCTCTTTCTCCCTCACCCCCTGTAGCATCGGCACCATCGTCGACCGATAGCTCCGCCGCCGGTAGCCACCGCAGCGCCGCCCATCTGTGGCTTGTGTGCTAGCAACCATAGGATCGTGATCTAACGGATGCGATAGAACGTAGGCGAAGGGTAAGTAATGTCTCTGCACCGCACGATCTCATTTAGATCCAACGGCTGCAACGGTGTGATCCGCGCAAAGAGGTACCGTCCAATGAAACCACGCCGCGTGTCACTGTTCTGTTTAAAAACAGATTTGAAAACAGAATTTCTTGCAAACTTCAAACCCTTGTATCTTTGGATCCACACGTCCAAAAATTACAAATTTTATGTCGTTGGATTCAGGAGAACAAGCCCTAACCAACCCTGCCCTTAGATTAGCAAATAGTATCTGTTAGTTTGCTTGATTTTGCAGATTCTTTTGTGTGCTTTCTAAGACTAGAAAAATTGTTTAAAAATGATTTTAGGGTTAAAACCTTTGCAAAATGGATTGTTGTGACCTTACTGACCTTAGGAACCAACCCATAGTTTGTAAAATGGATTTGGTAAAGTTTAGGATGGAAAACTTGATTTAGTCCATTTCTAGCCAAATGGAATTAAAGATTTTTGGTTATGAAAATGTTTTGGTAAAGAAAACTTTGGGAAAATGGTTTAGACCAAACCTACTGACCCAAACACCAAGTTTTGCAATAGCAACTCATTTGGTGAAACAAAATAAGGAATCTTTGATTTAAAACCATTTCTAGTCAAATAGAAATGTGGTTTATTTATTAAAATTGATTTTGAAGAAAACCTTTGGAAAATGTTTTGTTTTAAACTCTCTGACCCCAAAAACCAAGTTTTGTGATTTGAAAACATATTTTGTGAACCCTATAGGCTAATGCCTTAGTAAAAATATTTCTACACCACATAAAATGATACTTTGTTTTGAAAATGGTTTTTAAAGTGAAACCCTTTGCAAATGACTTTAACACTTTACAAAATGACCAATAGGTGTTTTCAAAATGTCTATGACCCACTAGGAACCATTTTTCAAACAAAACAAAGCTTGGCATGCTTGCATGCATTACTTTGACTTTGTTATTTTATGTGTGTTGTTTTGCTTGATTGGTAGAGTGAGTTTGTGCCTTGTTTGATTGGATTGTAGTGACTTGAAGAGTGTGATTGTTGCAAGGACAAGGAGTGAACCTATACCCTCTACCAAAAAGGCAAGTGATGCTTCATATCTTTTGTCCCATTATTTTCTCTATGCATTAGTGTTTTTGCTAAGTAAAACTTGCATGGATTTTTTTGCTAAAGTATAGACCTTGCTATAGTAGCACCTAGTAGATGAAGCCTTAGTGAAAATTACCTAAGTCAAGATTCCTAATACTATCATGCTTAGCCTAGCTAATAGAAAACAAGGGTGGATTATATATTCATGCTATGGAAAAATTTCTAAGTCTGAGGACTTATGTTTTGTTTAATAAAACAACTAAGTGAATGAATCACCTGGGTGGAATGGAAGGAATGGTTTGTGTTGAGTGGTTCACAAGGCCATGGACATGGCTTGTGTATCTCACTTGTGGATGGCCACCCAGGAACAAAGAGATTTGAGATGTCAAATGTTGAGAAGCTTCAAGTGCAACCACTTGGCAATATGGGCTCTGCCATGATCATATAGGTTGCAAGAACTTAGCCATATGGACAGTGTGTGGTAGTGTTTGATAGGTTGGAGCGCGTCCATGATGGTCTAAGGGAAGGCTTCTGAAAGATCTTGTCTTGGGAAACCAAGTCTTGTGGGGAAAGTGCACCACCTCTGCAGAGTGTAAAATCTAAGTACTTAGCCATGTCCCTGGTAAAGGACAATTTGAGCATCAAGACATGGAAGCTATCAAGAATCTCATCATTCCAATTTCTAAGTAAAACTTGTGGGTGAACAAGGGTTGTTTCAATTCTTCAATCTTTGATGGAGAGATGGCTTGGTACAAGGATCTTGAAATCTTTGATTGGGAAAAATGATTTTGCCAAGCACTTCAGTCTTTGATTGGTAGATGCCTTGGAAAGGATCTTCAGTCTTTGATTGGTAGATGCCTTGGGAAAGATTTTGCCAAACAAAAACTTAGTATTTTCAAAATGTTAAGGAAAAATCTATTTTGAGCAATGCAAGCCTCAACTCCACTTAGCCAAATGCATATAGATGATAGACTCCACTATACTACCAAAGTATCACTTGCCAATACAATTCAAATGTATTGACCCTTGTGGCTGTAACTTGTAATGTTGCAGGTTTGTTTGATTTTAGTGAAGATTGATTGATTAGGATTACAAAGTCTATAACCAACATTGGCCTGTGGCACTTTGAAGATGAAGGACCCCATGCTTATAGTTATTCCACTGCAATGTAATGTAATAGCCAAATGAGCTATGTTTGATGTAATAAAATTATGTTATTCCTGGTTATAAAGTTACATTATGACCTTTGTCTCTTGATATTACATCTAAACTGTGGATGCTAGCTATTGATCCAGGGTCTAGCATTGTAAACACAGGGGACTCAATCTTAATTAAAGGTTGGGGATGTTACACTTGTGTTCCCTCAGCTTTTCCATAATCAGTCGCAGATGTTTCTCATGCTCAGCATCATCCTTGGAATATATCAGTATGTCATCAATAAACACCACCACGAACTTGTCCAAGTACTCCATGAATACCTTGTTCATCATGGTCATGAAATATGCCGGGGCATTCGTTAGTCCAAAAGACATAACTGTATAATCATATAGACCATACCTAGTAGTGAAAGCGGTTTTTGGTATGTCCTCCTCCCGGAACTTCAATTGGAAGTAGCCCGATCGCAGATCAATTTTGCTAAACACCTTTGCTCCTTCCAGTTGATCGAAAAAATCATTTATGTTCGGCAGGGGGTATTTGTTCTTGATGGTCACTTCATTCAGCGAGCGATAGTCCACCACTAATCTCTTGCTGTTGTCTTTCTTCTCCACAAATAGAACAGGTGCACCCCATGACGACGAACTAGGCTGAATGAACCCCTTGTCCAACTGCTCCTTTAGCTATTTCTTCAATTCCTTCAGCTCATCCACATCCATCTTGTATGGTCTCTTTGCTATAGGTCCTGTTCCCGGCATCAGATCGATGAGAAACTCCACTTCCCTGTCAGGTGGCATCCCTGGCAGCTCTTCCGGAAACACGTCGGGGTAATCCTTAATCACAGGCACAGTATCCATGCTAACCCCCTTAAGAGAATTCAGCTTACACCTTCCCGGGAAACACAGCCGACTTGAACCTAATTCTCTTACCATCCGGGGTTTTGAGCGAAACAGCACGCTGTGCATAGTCTATGTGTCCCCCATGCATAGACATCCAATCCATGCCTAGAATTACATCTAGACCTTGTGATTCCAATACTACCAGATGTGCAATGAAATTGTGTGCTCCAATCCTCACAGTTAAGTCGCGGCATCCCGCGCTAGCTATCATATCTCCTCCAGGTGAGCTTACTCTAATAGACTCTTTCATAGACTCCGTAGGTAACTTATACTTATCCACAAATGCCCTTGATATGAATGAATGCGATGCACCAGTATCGAAAAGTATAAGTGCAGGGTGAGTGTTGATTGGAAACTTACCAACCACAAGGTCAGGCTCATCTGGGATATCCTCCACATTCATGTGGTTCACTGTGGCCTTCTGGTTGTTGGTTGGCTTCAGTACTTTCTTCTCCGGACAGTTGTCTGCATAATGTCCCTTCTGACCACACTTGAAGCATGTCACCTCACTCAGATCCTTCTTCACGAAGCTGCGATCACGGTTGCGGTCATGTCCACTATGTCCTCCAGAATGGTGAGTGTGTCCTCCCTTGTGGCTGTGGTGGTTGCTCTTGTGGCTATCATGGCGATGTCCATCGCCTCCATGGTGGTGGCGGTCATGGCTCCCATGGTGCCCATGGTCACTCCCTCCATGCTTGGAGTATCCATCATAAGAAGTGCGAGACTTGTGGTGAGAACCAGAGTGGTGATTGTTGCTCTTCCTCTTTCGGCTTTCCACCTGCTTGTGCTTCCCTTCCAAGATCCTGGCCTTGTCCATAAGCTCCTGGAAAGTGGGACAATAAACCACCAGCAGCTGCACTGAAAGCTCATCACTGAGGCCATCCAGGAATCTCTCCCTCCTTTTTGCATCAGTGTCAACATCCTCAGGTGCATAACGAGACAGGTTGTTGAACTCCTCAATATACTTAGCCACGGTGCGGTTGATTTGGCGCAAGTTGCAAAACTCCTTCCTCTTCAGGCTCAGAACTCCTGAAGATACGTGGTTGGTCTTGAAACCTTCCTCAAACATTGCCCAAGTCACAATGTCCAGCGTGTGGGTGATCTGAAAAGTGTCCCACCAAGAAGCGGCTGGTCCCTCCAGTAGGTGAGCGGCAAACCTCACCTTCTTAGCATAAGTGCACCCAACAGTTACCAGATCCTTGTTGACTGAATGCAACCAGTCGAGAGCAACCATTGGTTCTGCTGCAGTCAAAAACTTCGCTGGCCTTAGCCTCAGAAACCTAGTGAGAGCATCTCCCTGAGGCTGGTTGTTCCCATTGTTGTTGTTGTTGTTGTTGTTGTTCTGAGCTTCCATGAACTGGGTCATAACTTGGGTCAGCTGTGTCTGAGCTGCCATGAGCTGCTCCAACTCAGTGGTTTGACGGTGGGGACGCATCTGCGGTTCAGCACAGGTAAGCTTAGAAAGAATCGATTACGAAGACAGGATTCTACCCATGCATTATGATCAAACAACAACAAAACAATTGCAGACAATCTCAAGCAAGCAACACATCAACAAACAAGTGATCCAGCAACATCCCAGGGGTTATCCTAGCAGTACATATCTACTGAAACATCTTTTAGAAGAGTTGGCAATGGTTATCTACACAATAGATCAACAAAGCATTAAAAACAGCAATCTGCCAGAACAGTCCAGCAGTGTTCACGAATTTTTCTACCTGACTTAAAATCGTCAGAAATTTTTGCTGATTTTTGTGCATACAGTAAAGAGAGTTTAGAACCATCCCTATGTTTTTCAGATTTTTCCCAGATACCAGTAAAATATGAAAAATCGTACAGTACTGCTGTGTCAGCAGAAAACTGCAACAAGAATAACTCAGATATTAACCAAACTTGCCATAACTCTTTCATAAAATTCACACAAATAATCCTAGGATATTGGAGTACACAAATAAGCAACTAAACACTCTTAAACTAACAGTAATTAAAGTCTTACATCGATCGAGACTAATCCTAACGATTTTTACCTAACGAAGACTAATTGGTGGACTTCTATCTACTTCTTGAAGAGGTTGCGGTAGGTCCTTGCACCCATGCGTTGGTGCTTCTGTCCACGATCCAACCATGGCGGCGGAGTATACACCTCTCCTGTGTCATCACTTGAAATCTCAAACTCCACCTCTTCTGGATCCTCCTCTTCTTCTTCATTCCCTGCTGCAGCTGCAACAGCTTCATCTCCTCCATCATCATCATCCTCGTCCTCATCATCATCATCGTTCCCACTGTCATCATCATCATCATTGTTGCCATCATCTCCATTGTCATCATCATAGGGTGGATTCAGCTTTGCTTGGAGAGCGGCAATCTGGGCTGCCATATCCTCAATAGTTTGATCCCTTTCCTAGACGGTCCCTTGCAACTGTTGTATGGTCTGGTTATTTTCCTGCACAGTTCCATTAAGCTAAGCTATGGTTGCATCCCTGCCTACCAGGGCATTTTCTAGAACACCCACAGCTTCATGTAAGGTCTCTATCTCCAGTCCTTGGACCACCATACCATTGCTGGCAAAATCTGCAATCTCCTTTACCATCATCACTTTCTCAGCTAGAGATCCATTCTCCCTTTCCATGTCCTCTATGTGCCTCCGACGGGGCGGCATGTTGTTCCTGTCGCCCGGGGTAACCACAATGTTCCCATCTTCATCACGCCTCCCATAGTCACGGTAGGGTGAGTCTGCTGGCAGTAGGTGTCGGACAAGATGGCACTGGCGAGACAGGGCTTCATGCAAGGCCAGGTTTATTACAAGTCCCCAGTTGCAGTATGTCTTGGTGTAGATCAGATGCACAGGGTTTGGCAAGGCGGCATCCCTGAAGATGAAGGTGGTGATCTCCCATGCATCCTCGCCATATCCATAGGTGTACAGCCTTCTTCCCTTGAACATGGCAGTGGCAATCCCAATGACTGCGAGAGCTGTGCTAACTGTCTTGCAAAGGGCCTTGGTGACTCCATGGTTGCATACTCAGTCCTGACTTCTCCCATCTATCAATTAAAAGAGGAAAGTGTGAGAATATCATATGGTAAGAATTTACGAGAGTGAAAGGCATAAGATGAAATACAGAGTTAATATAGGCTTTAATAAATCTATGGCTTCCTATTCCAAACCTAGGTCACGATCCTGCAGTCGACACACGGGCTCTGATACCATTTTGTAACACCACGGTTCTGAAAAGACCGTAGCTTCTATGTGACATGCCAATCCCTGGATCGGTTCATTGGCCCACAATAGAATAAGATGAATAACGTAGCAAAAATATCCGTGTATCATAAATAACGAAGATCCAGAGTACCATTATTACAATAGAAGCTTAGCTCAAGGCTAGCTCAAATTATTCAGGTAGCAATATAAATAAAGCAAATCCTCCATTCTTCAAATTGCCCACAAGTGAACAAGTGCCGAGTGGAGTACCGTGGCCTAAATCGATTACTCAGAATCGGAATATCCCGCAACATGAAACGTAGCAGCCCCGAAGGGTCAATACATGGAATGTATGGCAAGTAGAGCTATTAAAGGAGACAATAGTGCTATCATCTACATGCATATTTGGCAAGTGGAGCTGTGGCTAGCTTGCATTTGCAAATACCTTTGTCCTACTTTCATAAACAGATTTTGATTTTCTTTGAAAAGATCCCAATTAAGTCAACCCATCAACATTAAAGCAATTATGAAATTGGAATGAGCGAGAAACATGTCATGGAATCAATATCAAACAACTCAGATGTCCATAACCGGGGACACGGCTAATCGATTAGATTAAACACCCTGCAGGGGTTAGTACACTTTACCCATGTGACTTGGCCAGCCCAACTCGTACCATCACTCTCATTTTGGGTGATGATAGGGAGAAGTCCAAGAAGAAACCGTTCGGGAAGTAGCTCCCCAGTCCCGACGCGCACCGGTCCAACCTACCAAAATTCTACATCTCTGGATACGCGGGTTCGAGTTACCACAACCTACTGGGTCTAACCAACCGCCCATTTCATTATCGGCACATGGTTGTACACGTAAGCTACAAAATAAAGAAGCCAATCATTTTCTCTTGATACCTGGGTGCCTTTCCGCAATGATACCACCAAAAATTATCAATCCCATCACACCTAGGAGATTCATTGATTATGTTGTTTTAGTTTTCACAACCCAACACATTTAGAAACAACTTTCAGTGATGTAAACCAGCCCTCGTTCATCATAGCATGGCTAAGCACATCTACCAACGGTGGTTCATCTACAAGGAAAGCCCTACCACATAATAGGACATAGCATAGCGATAGTATTATCCTACACATGCATCTACAAAATACATGACGATGCAATGAAAATAGTAGGATAACATCATGAACAAAGTAGCATCTACTTGCCTTGGTTGTAGCGGTCGGAAGAACAATCCACACACGAGCAAGCGTTGCACTCGTCACAATCTACACGATACAATTGCAATCATAAACAAACCATCCACAATCATATGCAAACAAAGATGATGCAAGATGCATGCATGACAAGTGCACTGATGCTATAGCGGCATCATATAATCTTATTCAGTATAGCTACTGTATGTATGCATGGAAATTATTTTTAGCGCAAGGAAAACAAGTATGCAATTTATAATGCTCAATAATAGAGCTAGAAACCAAATAATTCACCACTGCTAACATACTATTTGTACAATCTTGGAAAAATTCTACTGTGTAGGCAACCCTAAATTGGAACAGTACCAATTGGAATTTCTCATAAAGGAGTCATATAGCTCCCTGAGTAATTAAAATACTGCATTAAGCCTTTAAATAGATTTTGCAAAAATTATTACTGTAAGCCTAACTTTTTAATTCACTTTGAGATTCCACTTGTTCTACTGATTCTAGGGACATATTATTTGCAATTTTTGGAGTTACATAACTTATTCTACGAATTAATTACTCTAAAAAGGCCATTAATTCATTTAATTATTCTGGACAAAACCTTGCTGCAGAAGTGTAAAACAATGGTACAGCAAGATTCTACACGAGACACTGAATCTACACATATTTTATTTGTAATTTTTGGCCCAGTAGATCTAAAGATATGGATTTTACAAGTTTATACAATTTCCTGCCATTTAATTCAATTTAAAAATTCGCAGTCAAACTTTGACTGTTGACCGGCCCACGTGGCGGCTGACGTGGCGCTGATTGGCAGTTGACCAGTCAGCTGCCCGCACTGACTATTCAACGATCCGATCTGGACCGTCCGATCGTGATCAAACGGCCGAGAGGCATGGCGGTGAGAGCTCACCGGAGGGCGGCGGCGGCGGGGTCGAGGCGGTGGCGCTGGCGGTCTCCGGCGGCGGGCGAGGGCGGAATGGTGTCGGGGTCCTTGGGGTGAGGGTTGTCGGTGCGGAGGCGGCCTCGGGCGTGCACGGGGGCGTCGGCAATGGCGGGCTGAAGCGGGCGGTCGGTCATGAGCGGCGGTTGCAGTTCCTCAGGGAGAAGAGGAGAGGGCGGTGGTCAAAGTCGGCGGGGCGAGCTCGCGGGTGAGGGAGGGCGACGGTGCGGCGGTATAGGCGCTTACCGAGAGCGGGGAAGGCGGCGGCGGCTAGCTCCGGCGAGAAATCGCCGGAGTTTGAGGGCGAGAGAGAGAGCGTGGGTTTAGGGGTCGGGTAGAGGGGCACCTAGGGTATAAGAGAGGGGGTCGCAGCGGCGTGCGTGGGGTCCTGGTCGTGGCCGGGTCAGCCTCGGCGTCCGATGGGCTGATGGTTGCGTGGTAATGCGGTGGGTCTGCCAGTGCGGTGTGGTGGCTGCTCTTCTTCACATGCTGTTCTTGTGAGCTTTGGCTGGGCATGACAATTTGGTAGCTGCCTTGCAGCTTTGTTTTTGCTTTTTTTTGTTCTTTTTCTTTTCCATTTTCTGTTTTAGTATTTCTAACATAACTTTGCCATATGAACTCCAAATGGGGTGAAATTTCTTTCTAAATTTTTCTAAAATCTAGGAGATCAACCTAGGATCATTCTTGGCAATAATTTATCTATTTCAAACCAGTGATTTCATAGGTCCAACTATTCCTTTTTGTAGGAGCACATGAGTAACTCCGTCTAGGGTTTGAAAGTAGTGTTTTGGAACTCAAATATTTTCATGAATGCAGAATATCATTACAAGCAAGTGATGATCATGATGTAGTGCAGTACCAAATCTAGAATTTGGGAATGTTGGGATGTGACATATCCTGTGTTAGAGAAACTCCTGGGCCGCTAGCCTAAGCCATGCCTAATCATGGTGGAAACTAGCAGCATCACTATAATGAGCTATCTATGAAGCATCCTCAATAAAAAGCTATGCATATGGTAAATAAAAAGATTGCTGAGATGCTCATTGTATGCTTGCCTTGTCATTTTGGTTATGGGAAAGCTCATGTACCATGTGCAAGGGGTACCCTGTTGGCGGTTCTCAATGATATGCAAATAGTTAAAGTGACAAGAACTTACCTGGACCCAAAGTTGAGTATACATGAGGTGTGGCCCTCGTATTCAAGGGACATGAGATTGCCAACTTATACTTCGTCAAGCTATACTCCATCTTTGCCACTTTAACCTTAACCACTTCAAGATGCTTATGATAGCAGCAATGAGGGCTGAAAGCTAACAAGTACCATAATGTTTGGAAGCTCTTTTTGAAACTTGTAATCTCTGCTTCCTTTATAAAAAGGGTCTTTCTTCCACCACTATTGAGTCTACACCTTCTACCTTTAGGCACCATTAAGAGAGCATAGTTGTCATTCTGTGTGCAGTGTTCCAAAGCTTATTAATTGATGCATATTGTGTTATTACTTGCTCTTGTGCTATTTGTTTCTAGTCACCCTTGTGAACTTTGCAGGTGTCCTATGCATCTATATTGCTACTCTACGAGGGACAAGCTGATTGCCACTATGCTATGTTTTCTGCATGTGATACAAACAAACGTTTTTCAATGCATGTTATTCATGATATTTGTTTGTAGCTTTCCATGTTGCATGCATAGTTACTATGTCCTATTGTTAGAACTCCATCTTTCATGCACATGTTTAGATTTCTTTGATCCCAGCTTTCAATGCTTGCAAATGGTTGGATCTTTATTGTGAGAGTGCATGTCACCTCAAAAATTATTCTGTTTATCACTTACCTACTCGAGGGCGAGCAGGAGTTAAGCTTGGGGATGTTGATGCGGTGACCCAGCATACCACTGCATGATGTAGTACACTATAGTCGTTGATATAACACCAATGAAACACCGTTCACTAGTATTACATCCCTCAGAGTGGTACAACAGAAACACATCAGGTCCAAGACATGACTATAGGTTACAACTCAACTCTTTACATAAGATCCAGAGAACACTCTAGGTTAAAGAGAGAGAAAGAAATTTCTTACAAAGAAGAATCAGAAATAAATAACTCAGAATCTATCATCCTATCAAGACTAGTATCTTAACTAATGGTCTGGCATTGCTGCTATTGCAATACACTACAGAAATAGGTTCTATGGCTAGAGATTATATTCCTGTCTAATCAGTAACTTCGTCTTCACTTGCGTTGGTGTATATGTTGACTTTCTTGACTTCATTGAAGAGCTTTAACTTTTGCTGATTATTCCTGGAGCATAACTTGATGTAGACGTCGTCTATACTAGCTTTAGAACCAAGCAAGGGTTAAGAAGATACTTTGAGTATGAGCGTACTCAGCAAGTTCACTAGAAAAGGAGTGTTTGATGCACTATATCTACAACCACAGACCATAGGTCGTAGGCAATGCAAGTTTTTATAATCATTTCTTCAAATGTTGCTTTTATTCTGAAAAGCTATGTCCGTCAGCCTTCACAAGTTTACCATAACCTTCATGGGGTTCCTTTCCCGCCGCGTTCGCAACTCCTTCCCAGAATAGGGAGTAACAAGTTACAGTTCTTACACTCTGCAGAGGTGCGTCACTTTACCCATGAGAGACCTTAGATTTTGTTGCACGGCCGGGAGTATGTCCCCGTTCAAACTTCCTTGGTTTGAGGCCCAACCTAAGATCCAAGCCAATCACTGCCTTCTCCGCGACCCTGCATGTATCCTTGGTGTACACCATGCCCACCTATTGAATTACGACAATGGTTTGTACAGACCGTTCAGATGCTGGAACTATCGTGGGATGTTGAGGGCTCCCACCCATATGCTGCATATCCTCTACGAATTACCATAAATAATATGCACGCTACGAGTGATAACAGCCACGACCCGCACACCAGCTCCATGCGAGAGGGAAAAGATACAGCTGACTTCTCCGTCTCATTCCAAATCTCATGGTCAACGCGTAATATACGACGCAAGAATCACTGGCGACATTGGTTGTTAAGTCCTAGATAATATGTTCCTTTACCACCAGAACTCTTATAGTAGGTTATTACCTCATGTTAAATAACCTATAATCATATTATTATGAAAATAGTGTTTTCTGTCCTTTTTCAAATGCAGGTGATGACAATACTGGATTTACAAAATACTTTACAGAAAATAATCAAAGGACATGAGAAACTGTGAACTTTCCTTTTGTGTTTGCAAGATTATGCACTCACGGTCTTTGAGACGGCATAAGATCCAATATCTGAAATATGCATCATTGGTCCGGTAAGGACTAATGTTTAAAGAAGCGATATGCTATTATGCATAAGTAATGCTATGCAATTTGTATGGATTCCAAAGTAAATCCCAATGTTGAAGTATGGCTTGTGTGAAGGTGATTTTCTTATAGAGTTAGGTTGTCTTTGGATTTTCTTCACATTCAAGAGTACTTATAGGTTGACTCATAAGTTCCTTAAAAACTAGAGAATAATTGTTTAGAACAATATACAATTGTTTTGGAGCTTTCAATAATTCTTGCTTGTAAAAATAACTATTAGGTTATAAGACATAAAAGAAGTGGTTTTTTGATTTAGACTTGCAAAGAAAGTATTAATCATGTCTTAAATATTTCCTTAAAAAGCATGGAACAAATGGTAAGAATATTGTTAGCTTATTTAGTATTCTCCATGACTTTTTAATTTTATTGTATGTTAAATGAATATTTATTCTAAATAAAGAATTGAACATAAACAAAAGTAAACCATTTTATAAATTTTCAAGTATTTGGTAAAATTAAGCATTAACTTTAAAGTAATTTTTTTTCGACATAGTTGTGTTTTTTCTTCATTTCATGCATTTTAGAATAATTAAAAGGAAAATATTTTGTTTAGAGTTTTAATTCTTATAATAATAAAAGATACATGAAATAATATTTTAGAAATTTTAAAGTAATTATAATTGAACTAGGAACCTTTTGGACTTTGATTACTTGTACACATGATTTCATAAACATTAACTTATGACTTGGTTAAAGTTTATAGTACTTTTAGAAAATTGAATAATTCTTTTACTTATTCTTAAATATGTGTTAATAGTGTTAGAGTAGTACTCTAATAATAGTTGTCCAACTAGACATGTATATAGGGATATGTTAACTTTATTTTTTTTAGTAACACAAAAATACACAAGTAGTCTAGTAATTATTTTAGCTAGAGCTAATTGCCTATAAGCACACAGTTTACACCCAATGTTGGGTCATACGCGCATGTGCACACTACCAATTGGGAATTGGGTTAGGCTCAGCCCAAAACAAACACGAGACACATAGAGCAAGCACGCACGACCATGGCCTCACACGCGAACTATACGACACTGCCGTATTGCCGCTCGCCATCGGTAGCTCCCGGCCACCTCCGACGCCGACGAGATGGGCCTTTGGTCCATCTCGCTGGGATCTACCGCCTACTCATGCTCGATTTGACCCTGATGGTCTCTCGTGTACGCCCCCACACCGAGAACCCTAGCTCTGCCGCTCGGTTCTGGCGTTGAAGACGACGCGACCCGACTCTCTGCGGCTCTTGCCCTCTCTGATACATGGCTCCAGGTCGAGGTTCGTCTTGTGCTGCTCCCTCGCGACGACCTCGTCTCCTCGAGCCACTACTCGACCACGCCAACGCCCATGGGCACACCCGCACGTCGGCGACCTGGTCTGATGTGACCTGGACGTCACATCGGGGTGTGGGTGCTGCGCCTACTTTGAATCCTCAACTCTGACGCCGGCGGGATGGCAACAATAGCTGCAACTCCGACGTCCATCGGTACGCTGCTCCGCGGCCTCCTGGTGGTGTACTGGTGGTGGTGCGGCGCTGGTGATGTTGCTGCTACGGTGACGATGATGCGGTGTTGTCCACCACTACCTCGACGCCGGCAGGACGGTGCTGCGGATGCAACCCCGGCGTCCACTTCCGCATGTACTCCCTAGATGGGCATTGTGAGCTAAACTTTCTCCTTACTATCTACTGCCTGGTGTGGTTCTGATTGTGTCATGTTCTGGAGTTTGCTTGGCACATGATGTTACTGTATTACTGCCGAAACTAAATGCTTGCCATTCAGTCCTAAGCATCCTAGTGTGTTCTATGTATTTTTGAAATAATCTTGTGTTGGTATAATAAGAATAGATACAAGATCTATTTGATCTGGTAACTCTTTCATGTGGTATTATTTGCCGGAAAGATGCGTGATTTGGAATTGTTTATAATTCGTCGCAATAAAATAAATGATGTTCTTGGTAAAATGGCTAAATACTTAGGTGTAACTGGTGGTATTCTACACCCAGCTTTACTGAATTTTTGGTTTAGTGCTGATCTAAAATATTTACTGGTCAGTTTGCTATTGAAATTAGATGATTCCTAGGGGAATAAACTAGGAAAATGATTCAGGAGTTTTCATTTGACTACCGATAGATGAAAAATAAGTATGTTTCCTTATTGTTCATGTTGCCAATTAATTAGAGTGGCTTCTGCTATTATGATCCTGCTACTGTGATGCCTCCTTGGAATATACACAACAGCATGATAATATTTAGCATGATCTGCTGTCATTAAACTTGGCTGCTGAATGGAAACATTATGTTGGAATTCTCTTGTGTGGACTGAGATACAACATGTGATAGATGACTTAAGTAAATGATTCCTAAGGATATTAGGAAAATGATTTGAATGATTGTTGATAGTTGCTTTATTGTGTTTGTAAGATGATTAAGGATAGAAGTGCTACAAAGGTGCTACCATTCTTTGGAATGTGCCATGTAGTAGCTCATCAGTAGATCTACTATTATCTAGTTTTTAAACTAGAAAGCACCATCTTGGTCTATGATGCATAGCTTGAGACTTTGATGTAGATCTTGGAAAGATAGCACTTGATTCTTGTATCTCTTCAATGATGAATATACACCCAACTTGCATGTATTACTAAGAATTACTTTAAATAGGCAACGACAACAATATAGATGAAATTATTAAGAGCATGTTTGCTAATTGCTCACCATCTTGGTGATGCTTATTTAAGAAAATGTGTCCACTTGATAGCTTGTATGGATATGATTGAGTGACCATCCATTCTGTCACTTATGATAGTAAGATTATGGCTGATTCCTAACTCTTTTGGGAAAATTGTTTGCTTATCTAATTTGTTGAAAATTGTACTTATGGATTTATCAGAGAGGAACAACTCTGATGCTGGTTGCTACTGAGGTGCTACCCATAACTGGGATGTGCCCAGTAGCACCCATCCCGGGATTTACTTTCCTCTAGATGCAAATTCATAACTTGGAAATCCCTGGCCAATGAGGCAAGAGACTGAGGCAAGATTTTATTTAACAACAGATACTAAGATTTGGAAACCTTTGTATGTCTCTATGATGATTTCCAAAGCAACACTTTGTAATACTGAGAGTACCACTCGACCTAATCCTCCTAGATCAATTCTAGTTGAAGGGTAGGTGGATTTGGTTGCTACATTTCTTTTTTCCCTTACCCTCAAAGATGTTATTGCAAAAATTAAATAAGAACATATGCTACAAGATCCAGCTATACTCCCATCTACCTTATTGTTTGTAGTGTTGACAAATGAGGTGGTGCTGGAGGCTTGTTCTTGTGATGGATCTTGATCAGTTGCTACTGTATCTTGATATCCTGCTCCCTTCTCCTTCTAGTACTCCATCTACTATAGCAGCTATAACTTGACATTCTCTACCTTGTCCTTGCTGATTACTTGTATTCTTGATTCTACTTATGTGTTCATGGTGGCTGTGACTGATGGTGATTTTGGTATTGAACTGGTAAGAACAAATGATGTTCTTAGTGTTATTCTTA
This sequence comes from Avena insularis, assembly GCA_023614405.1. Lineage (NCBI taxonomy): Eukaryota > Viridiplantae > Streptophyta > Magnoliopsida > Poales > Poaceae > Avena > Avena insularis. The sequence continues at coordinate 203,173,806 of CM042685.1, forward strand.
GGCTAGCAGAGGATCTGGTGGTCTGGTTGTGTGTGGGGAAAATGGATAAAATGGTGGTGTGGTTTTCTAGTCTATGAAATGAAATGAAATGGATATCTCTGGTGCTAGTGTTGTACTGCGGCTGGTGCTCTATATCTTGTGTGCTTTGATGGATTAGGTGAAGTTCTTGAGTCCTTGCTTGGGTGGAGAAGCAAATAGTACTCTAGCAGCTGTGCTACGGCTGCACCCTCCCTTATCTACTTCCCAAACTCTCCTTGCTGTGTTGACACCACAACTGCTGCATGCAGTGACTGTGCTGTGTGCCTGATTGTGTCATATGTGGATCAGATCGAGTGAAAAACTTGATATTTGCTGTTGATTTACCTTTTTACCATTTTATCTGGCTTTGGTGAAACTTGCCCCTTACTAGACAATGATGCATTAGTCTGAGGCAAAATTAACTGATAAGAACAGATCTTATATTTTTGGCCCATTCCAATCTACCTAGTGATGATCTAGCAGTGCACCTCACTGCAATTCTGAGAGTATAATACTAACCCACTAACCCCTCTTTTACCTTTGATTTGTTCTTTTCTGTTATGTTGCAGGTATAAAACTAATGATAGAAGATCAATGAAGAGTAGATTAGGAAATAGATAGATTATAGTTTAGGATTTAATCTTAAATGTAATTTTTTATTTATTCTCTTGTAAAGACTCCTTGTAAGAACCTTCTTTTATTTAATAAAGTTTATTTTTCTACTGTGATTATTCTTGTAAGGTAATATTTTACTAATTCCATTCTAGTTGATTTGTTGTTACTGAATAAGGAAAAGATTAAGAAATATTTGTTTGTTTATCATATAAAGGGAAATCAATATTCATATTTATTTTAAATATAAGAATTTCTGGTATGGTATTTTTGTAATGCCTTTATTATAAAGAATGTTGTAACAGGTATTTATTATAATAAGAAATACTTTTATTCCCTGTTTGCAATTTCTTATTCCACTTAATTATAAATGTTTATCTATTATATGATTGAATATATTTTGTACCACAATTTTTTACTTTATTGTTTATATACTATTTACTTAACTTGGAAATATTCCCAAATATTCAAATTTGAATTTCAATTCTCAATTTCAAACATGAATTGAATTGTTTTCCCAAGACACAAGAATATATTAGAGATCATGTCAAAATCCATACACTTGCGCTGACGTTATCATCAGAACAAGAGAGATCCCGATCCCTCTATAGCTCTTTGCGTTTTGCGCGAAAATTCCCCGGATTTTCTTATGCATGAATGCAATGCACACACCTGCGTCCTCTATAATTCTAGGTGCTAATCCTGGGATGTTACAAACTCTCCCCCTTAAAATAAACTTCGTCCCCGAAGTTCGTATACTCTCATGTTTCGGAATGAGGAATTGGCTTGTATAGGTGATGACCTTCTCAAGTTCATGGTAACCTCAAATGGAAATAATTGTAATATTCCATATCCAGATCCTTAAATTTGGTTTCTTATTTAGTTCATTACCCTGATTAGGTATCCTAATACAACTCCTTTACTTGATTATCAAGCTTCCTTTTTATACTGTGTAAGGTCTAGGAAGTCTCACTAAAACAGGGTTTTAAATTCTAAGTCAATGATTGAGGCCAAAAGACTAAATTTTTGGTTTTTCATTGTATGGTTTATACTGATAGTCCTTCTGAAGATTGGATTTGAACTCATTTAGTCCATACCCATTAAAATTTCTTATTTCTCTATCCATGACCAATTGGATGTGTTTTATTTCCTCTCAAGGATCACTTAAGAGTTATTTCCTTTAGAATTATTCTGTTAGGACTATTCTATTTTATTACTTCAAGCTTTTACCTTATCAAGCTTTAGATAATCTATTGTTATTGCCTTAAGTACTTCTTGAACTTCCACTTATTAGCTACCTCAAGGTTTGAGTACTACTACTTTGAATTAAACTTCGATCTTTCATCCAGACATACTTTAGAGAGTACTTTTCAGATGATTTTATTTTAACCTATGAAAGTAAGGCTTACTGTTGTTGTAGGTTAGTTCTTCTTTTCCAACCTTTATTCCGAAAGTCAGATAATAATACTTTCATTTCTAATGTTTTACTCTCCCCCTTAGGGTTTACTAATGGCCTCTGAACTGCATATATAGTAACCATTGGCTTTATTATTAGATTATTGGTCTCTATCCAACTTATATTCTACCTATTTAGGGTCTTATGAAAGATTATACGGTGTATCCACATAATTGTGGATCTCCGAAGTGAATCTTTCAGCATTATTTGTCTTACTTACTATTTGGACATTTTTTGCTTTGATAGGTCAATTTTCGCGAAGAGTCTCGAAAGACGGTCACTTAACTTTTATACTCCTTTAGGTCTTACTTAGCTTAGGCCAAATTTTATGCTCTTTATGCAACCATTAAGATGATCCGATTAACTATGTCAACCAACACCGGTTGCGGACAAGATACCAACTGTGGATCAGAATACCAACTATGGATCAAATACCAGTTGCGGATCATCCTAGGTTGTAGGTATTACCCTACGGCTTCCAACATCCTGATGACATTCTCTCTGAACTGTCAGAGCTTGAATACCACTTCGGTTCCAAAGCTACTTCTTTGTACTTATTCATGATACTCCCATGAACTTGGTACTACTACTCCATTACTTCTTAGTAATACTACCTACTTTGAATGAATTTTAAGTTTATTACTTCTTGTTGCTCCGTGTATTTTCTACACAAGACTTTCTTCTTATATTTGTTTAGTAATGATCTGAACTTGATCCATCCTTCAAATTGCATTGATACTCCTTATACTTGGCTTCATTCTTCATGTAAATCTTTATCTTGGTTTTTGAAAATCGTCACTCCCTTACACGAATTCCCTTTCTATCTAGGTTTATAACATCAAGTAGTAACCGGATGTTGCAACATGCATTTGCACACCAAGTCAAACTTCATGTACAGATCTAGTCACGCAAGAAGATCCAAGAAAAACAAATAAATCCAAATGTGGTACATATAACACACAATATTCTAAGCCTAGAACATAGTAGTTGAGTATAGTATCTCTAGAATTCAGGCTTAGTTGTGTAGTATATGACACCTCCTCGTATAGGTTTACATCGTGATACTTAGCACTTAGGGTCAAACTATATTTTATCTCAACATTTACCCAAATTGCTCAATTGCAATAGGATAATCTTAAGCAAAGTAGTCTCAATTTGGTTTTAATTAAACTTCTGTCTCACTTTTAGAATGATTCATATAACCAACCTATCATTATTTAATAAACTAACCTCACATGATCACTCCAAATGACTAATCAAATTCTAACTTAATTTATAGATTAGGAGAATTTTCTAGCACTTATGACTTCTATCATAGTTCTACCAGGTTATTATCTTACTTCTACCTCAAGATAATCAATTAATTACTTATATCATGGTTTTGGAGCTAATCTCACCATGATCTTGTTATGTTTTACCTATTCATCATGATTTAAGAGTTAATCTAGCCATGATGACTTTGTTTCACCTTACTCTTTCATTAAATCCTAACATAATTCCACTTCATCACGTAGAATTCTCAAGTGAATCCCACATGATTACTACTCATTACATCAACATTTATCCTAATGATATCCATCATACTGTCTTTGGTTACCAACTGACAATAAGATTCCATTGTGCTACCTGAATTCTAGGGTTAGGCTACACAATTTAAACTACTTCAATTGATGTCTTAAACTTGATCCTAACCTGCTACGGCCAATTAACTTTCCTACAGTATCTTGGTGGTTTATGTCTCCTTCGGAAGACACTAAATAACACTATACTGAGAAAGGATAAAATAATTACTCCTAAGAAAGAAGGACTTAAGCATCTGACTTAGGTGTGACAAGGTTATCCTCGAGTGGATATTCATCACAAGTCATAAGAATATTTGGTTTAGATAAGATGGCTCCTATAGTAACTATCCAACCTACAGATCTTCCTAAAAGGGTTTTAATCCTAAGGTCAAAGCATATGCTCTGATACCAATCAAGGTGACCCAAAGATACCACTGCATGATGTAGTACACTATAGTCGTTGATATAACACCAATGAAACACCGTTCACTAGTATTACATACCTCAGAGTGGTACAACAGAAACACAGCAGGTCCAAGACATGACTATAGGCAACTCTTTACACAAGATCTAGAGAACACTCTAGGTTAAAGAGAGAGAAAGAAATTTCTTACAAAGAAGAATCAGAAATAAATAACTCAGAATCTATCATCCTATCAAGACTAGTATCTTAACTAATGGTCTGGCATTGCTGTTATTGCAATACACTACAGAAATAGGTTCTATGGCTAGAGATTATATTCCTGTCTAATCAGTAACTTCGTCTTCATTTGAGTTGGTGTATATGTTGACTTTCTTGACTTCATTGAAGAGCTTTAACTTTTGCTGATTATTCTTGGAGCATAACTTGATGTAGACGTCGTCTGTACTAGCTTTAGAACCTAGCAAGGGTTAAGAAGATACTTTGAGTACGAGCGTACTCAGCAAGTTCACTAGAAAAGGAGTGTTTCATGCACTATATCTTAACCACAGACCATAGGTCGTAGGCAATGCAAGTTTTTATAAACATTTCTTAAAAGGTTGCTTTTATTCTGAAAAGCTATGTCCGCCAGCCTTCACGGGTTTACCAGAACCTTCATGGGGTTCCTTTCCCGCCGCGTTCGCAACTTCTTCCTGGAATAGGAAGTAACAAGTTACAGTTCTTACACTCTGTAGAGGTGCGTCACTTTACCCATGAGAGACCTTAGATTTTGTTGCACGGTCGGGAGTATGTCCCGTTCAAACTTCCTTGGTTTGAGGCCCAACCTAAGATCCAAGCCAATCACTGCCTTCTCTGCGACCCCGCATGTCTCCTTGGTGTATACCATGCCCACATATTGAATTACGACAATGGTTTGTACAGACCGTTCAGATGCCGGAACTATCGTGGGACGTTGAGGGCTCCCACCCATATGCTGCATATCCTCTACGAATTACCATAAATAATATGCATGCTACGAGTGATAACAGCCACGACCCGCACATCCAGCTCCATGCGAGAGGGAAAAGATATAGCTGACTTCTCCGTCCCATTCCAAATCTCATGGTCAACGCATAATATACGGCGCAAGAATCACTGGCGACATTGGTTGTTAAGTCCTAGATAATATGTTCCTTTACCACCGGAACACTTATAGTAGGTTATTACCTCATGGTAAATAACCTATAATCATATTATTATGAAAATAGTGTTTTCTGTCCTTTTTCAAATGCAGGTGATGACAACACTGGATTTGCAAAATACTTTATAGAAAATAATCAAAGGACATGAGAAATTGTGAACTTTCCTTTTGTGTTTGCAAGATTATGCACTCACGGTCTTTGAGACGGCATAAGATCCAATATCTGAAATCTGTATCATTGGTCCGGTAAGGACTAATGTTTAAAGAAGCGATATGCTATTATGCATAAGTAATGCTATGCAATTTGTATGGATTCCAAAGTAAATCCCAATGTTGAAGTATGGCTTGTGTGAAGATGATTTTCTTATAGAGTTAGGTTGTCTTTGGATTTTCTTCACATTCAAGAGTACTTATAGGTTGACTCATAAGTTCCTTAAAAACTAGAGAATAATTGTTTAGAACAATATACAATTGTTTTGGAGCTTTCAATAATTCTTGCTTGTAAAAATAACTATTAGGTTATAAGACATAAAAGAAGTGGTTTTTTGATTTAGACTTGCAAAGAAAGTATTAATCATGTCTTAAATATTTCCTTAAAAAGCATGGAACAAATAGTAAGAATATTGTTAGCTTATTTAGTATTCTCCATGACTTTTTAATTTTATTGTATGTTAAATGAATAATTATTCTAAATAAAGAATTGAACATAAACAAAAGTAAACCATTTTATAAATTGTCAAGTATTTGGTAAAATTAAGCATTAACTTTAAAGTAATTTGTTTTCGACATAGTTGTGTTTTTTCTTCATTTCATGCATTTTAGAATAATTAAAAGGAAAATCTTTTGTTTAGAGTTTTAATTCTTATAACAATAAAAGATACATGAAATAATAGTTTAGAAATTTTAAAGTAATTATAATTGAACTAGAAACCTTTTGGACTTTGATTACTTGTACACATGATTTCATAAACATTAACTTATGACTTGGTTAAAGTTTATAGTACTTTTAGAAAATTGAATAATTCTTTTACTTATTCTTAAATATGTGTTAATAGTGTTAGAGTAGTACTCTAAAAATAGTTGTCCAACTAGACATGTATATAGGGATATGTTGACTTTATCTTTTTTTAGTAACACAAAAATACACAAGTAGTCCAGTAATTATTTTAGCTAGAGCTAATTGCCTATAATCACACAGTTTACACCCAATGTTGGGTCGTACGCGCATGTGCACACTAGCAATTGGGAATTGGGTTAGGCTCAAGCCAAAACAAACACGAGACACACAGAGCAAGCACGCACGACCATGGCCTCACACGCGAACTATACGACACTGCCGTATTGCCGCTCGCCGTCGGTAGCTCCCGGCCACCTCCGACTCCGGCGAGATGGGGCTTTGGTCCATATCGCTGGGATCTACCGCCTACTCATGCTCAATTTGACCCTGATGGTCTCTCGTGTACGCCCCCACACCGAGAACCCTAGCTTTGCCGCTCGGTTCCGGCGTTGAAGACGACGCGGCCCCACTCTCTGCGGCTCTTGCCCTCTCTGATACATGGCTCCAGGTCAAGGTTCGTCTCGTGCTGCTCCCTCGCGACGACCTCGCCTCCTCGAGCCACTACTCGACCACGCCAACGCCCATGGGAACACCCGCACGTCGGCGACCTGGTCTGATGTGACCTGGACATCACAGCGGGGTGTGGGTGCTGTGCCTACTTTGAATCCACAACTCTGACGCCGGCGGGATGGCAACAATAGCTTCAACCCCAACGTCCGTAGGTACGCTGCTCCGCGGCCTCCTGGTGGTGTACTGGTGGTGGTGCGACGCTGGTGATGTTGCTGCTACGGTGACGATGATGCGGTGTTGTCCACCACTACCTCGACGCCGGCGGGACGGTGCTGCGGATGCAACCCCGGCGTCCACTTCCGCATGTACTCCCTAGATGGGCATTGTGAGCTAAACTTTCTCCTTACTATCTACTGCCTGGTGTGGTTCTGATTGTGTCATGTTCTGGTGTTTGCTTGGCACATGATGTTACTCTATTACTGCCAAAACTGAATGCTTGCCATTCAGTCCTAAGCATCCTAGTGTGTTCTATGTATTTTTGAAATAATCTTGTGTTGGTATAATAAAAATAGATACAAGATCTATTTGATCTGGTAACTCTTTCATGTGGTATTATTTGCTGGAAAGATGCGTGATTTGGAATTGTTTCTAGTTCGTCACAATAAAATAAATGATGTTGTTGGTCAAATGGCTAAATACTTAGGTGTAACTGGTGGTATTCTACACCCAGATTTACTGAATTTTTGGTTTAGTGCTGATCTAAAATATTTACTGGTCAGTTTGCTATTGAAATTAGATGATTCCTAGGGGAATAAACTAGGAAAATGATTTAGGAGTTTTCATTTGACTTCCGATAGATGAAAAAGAAGTATGTTTCCTTATTGTTCATGTTGCCAATTAATTAGAGTGGCTTCTGCTATTATGATCCTGCTACTGTGATGCCTCCTTGGAGTGTACACAACAACATGATAATATTTAGCATGATCTGCTGTCATTAAAGCTTGGCTGCTGAATGGAAACATTATGTTGGAATCCTCTTGTGTGGACTGAGATACAACATGTGATAGATGACTTAAGTAAATGATTCCTAAGGATATTAGGAAAATGATTTGAATGATTGTTGATAGTTGCTTTATTGTGTTTGTAAGCTGATTAAGGATAGAACTGCTACAGAGGTGCTACCATTCTTTGGAATGTGCCATGTAGTAGCTCATCAGTAGATCTGCTATTATCTAGTTTTTAAACTAGAAAGCACCATCTTGGTCTATGATGAATAGCCTGAGACTTTGATGTAGATCTTGGAAAGATAACACTTGATTCTTGTATCTCTTCAATGATGAATATACACCCCACTTGGGTGTATTACTAAGAATTACTTTAAATAGGCAACGGCTACAATATAGATGAAATTATTAAGAGCATGTTTGCTAATTGCTCACCATCTTGGTGATGCTTATTTAAGAAAATGTGTCCAGTTGATAGCTTGTATGGATATGATTGAGTGACAATCCATTCTGTCACTTATGACAGTAAGATTATGGCTGATTTTTCGCAAAAAAAGATTATGGATGATTCCTAACTCTTTTGGGAAAATTGTTTGCTTATCTAATTTTTTGAAAATTGTACTTATCGATTTATCATAGAGGAACAACTCTGATGCTGGTTGCTACTGAGGTGCTACCCATAACTGGGATGTGCCCAGTAGCACCCATCCCGGGATTTACTCTCCTCTAGATGCAAATTCATAACTTGGAAATCCCTGGCCAATGAGGCAAGAGACTGAGGCAAGATTTTATTTAAGAACAGATACTAAGATTTGGAAATCTTTGTATGTCTCTATGATGATTTTGCAAAGCAACACTTTGTAATACTGAGAGTACAACTCGACCTAATCCTCCTAGATCAATTCTAGTTGAAGGGTAGGTGGATTTGGTTGCTACATTTCTTTTTTCCCTTACCCTCAAAGATGTTATTGCAAAAATTAAATAAGAACATATGCTACAAGATCCAGCTATACTCCCATCTACCTTATTGTTTGTAGTGTTGACAAATGAGGTGGTGCTGGAGGCTTGTTCTTGTGATGGATCTTGATCAGTTGCTACTGTATCTTGATATCCTGCTCCCTTCTCCTTCTACTAATCCATCTACTATAGCAGCTATAACTTGACATTCTCTACCTTGTCCTTGCTGATTACTTGTATTCTTGATTCTACTTATGTGTTCATGGTGGCTGTGACTGATGGTGATTTTGGTATTGAACTGGTAAGAACAAATGATGTTCTTAGTGTTATTCTTAGGCTAGCAGAGGATCTGGTGATCTGGTTGTGTGTGGGGAAAATGGATAAAATGGTGGTGTGGTTTTCTTGGCTATGAAATGAAATGGATATCTCTGGTGCTAGTGTTGTACTGCGGCTGGTGCTCTATATCTTGTGTGCTTTGATGGATTAGGTGAAGTTCTTAGGTCCTTGCTTGGGTGGAGAAGAAAATAGTACTCTAGCATCTGTGCTACGGCTGCACCCTCCCTTATCTACTTCCCAAACTCTCCTTGCTGTGTTGACACCAAGCTGCTTTGCATGCAAAGGATCTTTGTGTGCTGATTGTGTCATATGTGGATCAGATCGAGTGAAAAACTTGATATTTGCTGTTGATTTACCTTTTTACCATTTTATCTGGCTTTGGTGAAACTTGCCCCTTACTAGACAATGATGCATTAGTCTGAGGCAAAATCAACTGATAAGAACTGATCTTATATTTTTGGCCCATTCCAATCTACTCAGTGATGATCTAGCAGTGCACCTCACTGCAATTCTGAGAGTATAATACTAACCCACTAACCCCTCTTTTACCTTTGATTTGTTCTTTTCTGTTATGTTGCAGGTATAAAACTAATGATAGAAGATCAATGAAGACTAGATTAGGAAATAGATAGATTATAGTTTAGGATTTAATCTTAAATGTAATCTTTTATTTATTCTCTTGTAAAGACTCCTTGTAAGAACCTTCTTTTCTTTAATAAAGTGTATTTTTCTACTGTGATTATTCTTGTAAGGTAATATTTTACTAATTCCATTCCAGTTGATTTGTTGTTACTGAATAAGGAAAAGATTAAGAAATATTCGTTTGTTTATCATATAAAGGGCAATAAATATTCATATTTATTTTAAATATAAGAATTTCTAGTATGGTATTTTTGTAATGCCTTTATTATAAAGAATGTTGTAACAGGTATTTATTATAATAAGAAATACTTTTATTCCCTATTTGCAATTTCTTATTCCACTTAATTATAAATGTTTATCTATTATATGATTGAATATATTTTGTACCACAATTTTTACTTTATTGTTTATATACTATTTACTTAACTTGGAAATATTCCCAAATATTTAAATTTGAATTTCCATTCTCAATTTCAAACATGAATTGAATTGTTTTCCCAAGACACAAGAATATATTAGAGATCATGTCAAAATCCATACACTTGCGCTGACGTTATCATCAGAACAAGAGAGATCCCGATCCCTCTATAGCTCTTTGCGTTTTGCGCGAAAATTTTCCGGATTTTCTTATGCATGAATGCAATGCATACACATGCGTCCTCTATAATTCTAGGTGCTAATCCTGGGATGTTACAGTTGATACGTCAGAAACGTATCTATAATTTTTGATGCTCCATGCTTGTTTTATATCTACTTTGCTTTACTTGTCCACACTTTGAGGTGCTTTTTACATGTTTTCTGGTACTAACCTACTAACAAGTTGCAACAGTGTCAGCTGCCTATTTTATGCTGTTTTTGGTTTTAGAAAAGTTAGTAAAGAAATATTCTCGGAATTGGACGGGACAAATGTCAAAGTCAATTACTTTCCGTGGGGAACAAGCAGTCGAGGAGGAGGCGGAGGCTGGCGGAGGGCGGACCCACCTCAGCGGGTGGGCCCCACCCCACGCCTGGCTAGGGTTTGGTCGCCCTGGCCGCCGCCTCGGTCTCCCCCTTCGCCTATAAGAATCCCCCGATGCAGAAACCCTGAGAACCCGATCAGAAATCCACGAAACTGTCTGTAGCCGCCGCCACCATCATCCCTAGATCAGGGGGGGAGGGGAATCTGAAGTTCTTCCCGGCACCCTGCCAGAGGGGAGATCATCCCGGAGGCCTTATCTCCGGTATGATGCGTGAGTAGTTCCACCTTGGACTATGGGTCCATGTAGTATCTAGATGGTTGTATCTCCTCCTTTGTGCTTTCATGTATAGATATTATGAGCTCCGTTCATGATCAAGATCTAATCTATTTGTAATCATGCATGTTGTGTTTGCGGGGATCCGATGGATATTGAGATTATTATATTGGTTTGATTAATGGTTTTGTCTTTATGATTCTATCATGTCTGTGTTGTTTGTGATCTTGCATGCTATCCATTGTTAGTAGATATCTTGGCCAAGTAGTTGCTAGTGACTCCAAGAGGGGGTATTTATGCTCGATAGTGGGTTCATGCCTCGAGTTTCCAAGGGAAGTGACAAAAATCTCTTCGGTTGTAGATGTGCTATTGCTACTAGGGAGAAAACAACTGTCTCTTGTTCATGGAACATGTGGACTGTTTACCTTACATAATTTGCTTAAAGTAGTTGTCTGTTGCTTGCAACTTAATACTGGAGGGGGTTCGGATGATAACCTGAAGGTGGACTTCTAGTCATAGATGCAATTGGATGGCGGTCTATGTATCTTGTTGTATTTCCCAATCAACCTCATAGGATCTTTCTGACTAATAATTGCATTGTTATGCCTTGCTCAGTTCCTATCAATTTCCCTGCTGTAATTTGTTTACCCTTCATGCCATGTTGTTTATTTAAGGAGAGCACCTCTAGTGAACTATGGACCCCGGTCCAATCTTTACCATTGATACATCTTCCACTGTTACTTGTTTACTTGCTGCAAACCATTACCTTCCACACCATACATTTAATACTTTGTTACAGCAAACCGGTGAGCTTGACAACCTCACTGTTCGTTGGGGCAAAGTCTTGAGTTTGTGTTGTGCAGGTATCAACGTTGCTTGCAACACCTGTGTGACGTTTCCTTCCTCCTTCTGGTTCAATAACCTCGGTCTCAACTGAGGGAAATCTTGCTGCTTGCTGCTTCACACCTTGCTCTTGGGGTTCCCAACAGGCTGTGCGTAGACAGTCGTCAATATCCCTACTCGTACCTCAGTGATGATGATGACTACTTGGAGGACATGGACCATGATTCCACAGTGATGATGAGTACCGCGACTTCATTGATGATGAAGAAGCCACCAGTTTTGATGAGGAGTAGTAGCACCAGAGCACTATCGTAGGTGTGACTTGTATCTGGTCCCACCGTATCATAGCTTGGCAGAATGGTTCTTAAAACCATCTGCATAGTTGCTATGATGTGTTTTTTGGAATGTATGGTTTGTGTGTGTGCTTGGAATGAATGAAAATGAGTTGTTGGCTTTCAAACCTTAGCCTTACTCAAAGTTAAAAGGTTTTAAACCAAAATCATAAACCTTAGAAAAATTTCCCTGTTGTCTTATGATCTAGCTCAATCTTCAGATGACTCACGGTGGAACCAGCTCATCTCAAGACCCGATGGTCCAAATTCTGCAAATGCTAGTAGCAGATAGAGAAACCGGTAGAACCGAGCGTCAAGCCAATCTTGCCACTCTTCAACCGATCGCCCAACTGGCACATGATAACCAAGGCCATGGAAATCAGGATCATCATGGATACAAGCTTAAAAACTTCCAGAATTCCAATCTCCCTATCTTTAGCAAGTCTGAAGAGCCATTAGATGCTAATGACTGGCTGCAAACCATGGAGAACAACCTAGAAGTTGCAGGAGTAGATGAGGCGTAGAAAGTACTGTGTTTGCCACCCACTATCTGGCAGGTTCTGCAAGAGCATGGTGGAATAACACTTGTACCATGAATGGAGGACAGATGATGACTTGGGATGAATTCAAACTCAAGTTCAGCCAAATCGATGTTCCACCCGGTTTGATTCTATGGATGAGGGATGAATTCAAGGAGCTGAAACAGGGAAGGATGACTGTGGTAGAGTACCGTGACAGATTTTTGTCTCTATCTAGGTATGCCCCTGATGAGATTGGTACCGAAGCCAAGAAGAAAGAGAGATTTCTAAATGGTTCGCACGATGAGATGCAAACAGTGTTAGACAATATTCCTTTTGCCGATCTAGAAGCTTTAGTGGATTCTGCTATCCAGATGGAAGGAAAGATCAACCAAGCCACTGAGAACCGTAAGCGTCGCATGATGCATCAGCCTGGACCCCACCATACCCCAAAGTATCGCCCCAGTTCGTTTGCCAAATTTGCACCAAGGAACAATAGGCCACCTATGACTCATCCGAGCTATCCCAATCATAGCGGAGGAAACCCGAGGCCCGAAGGTAACAACCACTACAACACTGGCAACCCCAATAACGTCAATCGTGTACCACCAAGGCCCACCAACAACACCAATAATACTTCCCCAAGGACTGGAAGTAATGTTGTGCCTGTCGCAGGGAAGGACAAGTCAATGATCACCCGCTTTGAATGTGGAGTGACGGGTCACTACTCCAATGAGTGTCCCATGAAGATTGCTGCAGCACCCAATGTTACTACACCTACCCAGCAGCAGCGTCGTGTCCAACCTGGAAAGAGATTCGCCCCAGGAAATCCGCACAACTGTACCGGCCGTCTATTCCACATGAATGCTGAGGAAGCCCAAGAAGCGCCAGACGTCGTGCTGGGTATGTTCTATGTTAATTCAGTACTTGCAAGAGTGTTGTTTGATTCTAGAGCATCGCATTCATTTGTTACGGAAGAATTTGCATGCACTAGTAAGATTCAACAAACAAATTTGAAGCATGTTATGATAGCTCAAATACCTAGGTCAACTACCAAAGCTAGAAAAAATTGCAAGGCCGTACCTGTCAGAATTCATGGAATAGATTTCTATGCCAATCTAATAGTGAAGGGTTTTGCAGCATAGTAAATCAAAAAATTTATACGGATGCGAACGGGAAAAGCCAATATCTAATCTAGGAGATGCAAACAACGAGGGGGGATAGAGAAGATCTTCATACCCTTGAAGATTACGACAATGAACGCTCAATGACGTGGGTGATGTAGTCGTACTCGCTTCTCCTCCTCGCGATCCGATCCAATCTAACACCGCAAGTGGTGATGCCTCGAGAGAGATGCACGTCGGCACCTCGACGTCTCCTCCTTCCTCGGTCCAGCAAGTAGGGTGGAGAGATGGATTGGATCTACAACGCGACGGCGCGGTGCAAGCGGTGGAGAGTTTCTGCGGCAGGGCTTCGCCTACACGTAGTCGGGAGGGAGAGAGAGAGAGGAGGGGCAACAGGGCGGCTAGGGTTGTGGAGGAGGTGTGTGGGAGGGGTGCGCCCCCAGCCCTCTTTATATAGAGGGGTGGGCGGCCAGCCCTAGCCCCTTCCCCAAGCCCTAGGCTGGCGGCCAAGGAGGGAAGAGTGGGGGGCAAGTTTCCCCCTCCCTTCTAGAAGCTCCCCTAGGGTTTCATAGGTGTTTGGCCGGCTGGGCCCTATGGGGCCTTGTGCCCCTGGCCCAATGCCGCCAGGGCACTCCCTCATAGGCCCATGCCCCCTCCCGGCAAGTGGGGCCACGTTGGTCCCACTCCGGAAGGTTCTAGAATCTTCTGGTACAATACCGATTAACCCGAAACAATTCTGAACTCCAAAATCTGCTTTGCCTTATATGAATCTTATTCTCCGGACCATTCTGGAACCTCTCGTGATGTCCCAGATCCCATCCGAGACTCCGAACAAAAACTCATAAACCAATTATCCAACCTATCCTAGCGTCGAGACACGTTAAGTGTGTGACCCTTCGGGTTCGAGAATATGCAGACATGATCTTATATCAATAATCAACAGCGGGGTCTGGAAACCCAGATTGACTCCCACACATTCATCGATGATCATATTGGATGAACCATGATGCCAGGATTCAATCAATCCCAATATATATTCCCTTCGTCTCGCGATATTTTACTTGCCCGAGATTTGATCGTCGGTACCGTCATACCTAGTTCAATCTCGTTCACAGCAAGTACTTTACTCGTTCCGTAATCCGATATCACTTTGTGATTAACTCCTTAACCACGTGCTTGCAAGCGGTGTTGATATCGATTACCGAGTGGGCCCGAAGTATATCCCTCCGACTTGGGAGGGACAAATCCCATCTCGATACATACAACCCAACAGGTACTTTCCGATCACCTGAGAGACACCTTTATGATCACCCTCTCATAGGATGACGTTTGATGACCTCAAAGCTTTCATCCGATACCTGTGCATTATCTCATGGTCTAAGGAATACAATATTTGACATAGGAAAAGCTTCGCAAAGATGAACACGATGACACGATCTAATTGCTCCGCTTAGTTTGGGTCTGTCCATCATATCATTTTCCCAATGATATGATCTCATTATTAATCGACAACTCATGTCTATGATTAGGAAACCTTAACCATCATTAATCAATGAGCTAGTCCATAGAGGCATATTAGGGACACAATGTTGTTCACAAACCACACAAGTATTAAAGTTTCTGCTTAATACAATTCTAGCATGGAATATAAACTTTATCATGAACAAGAATTATAATAATAACATTTTCATTATTGCTTCTAGGGCATAATTCCAACAGTCTCCCACTTGCACTAGAGTCAATAATCTAGTTTACATTTGGCAACAATCTCACACCCATGGCACTGAGGTGCTGATCATGTTTTACACGTGGAAGAGGTTTAGTCAATGGATCTGTGACATTCAGATCTGTATGTACTTTGCTAATCTTCAGATCTCCATCTGCTATATAATCTCGGATTATATGAAACTTGCGGTTGATATGCTTGGTCTTTGGATGATATCTTGGTTCCTTAGCTAGTGCTATGGCGCCAGTGTTGTCACACAATATCTCTAGTGGGTCCAAGGCACTTGGAACCACGCCAAGCTCAGTGATGAAGTTCCTGATCCAAACTCCTTCACTTGATGCTTCTGCAGCAGCCATGTATTCCGCTTCTACTATAGATCTCGCGATCACACTTTGCTTGCAGCTTCTCCAGCTCACAACTCCTCCATTAAAAATATAAAAGTATCCTGTCTGAGATTTAGAATCATCCTTTTCGGTGTCAAAACTAGCATCGACATAACCTTTTACGACGAGCTGTTCATCACCTCCATAGACTAAGAACATTTCTTTAGTCCTATTTAGGTACTTTAGGATGTTCTTCACGGCTGTACAGTGTTCCACTCCTGGATCACTTTGGTATCTGCTCGTCAAACTAAGAGCATTGGACACATCCGGTCTAGTACACAGCATGGCATACATGATAGAACCTATGGCCGAGGCATAAGGCACTTTGCTCATAGCTTCTCTATCATTTATCGTAGCTGGACACGGAGCCTTGCTCAATATCTTACTTGATAACATAGGCACTGAACCTTTCTTTGCCTTATCCATTCTGAACCTTTTCAGAACTTTGTCTAGGTATGTACTCTGGCTTAAAGCTATCAGGCGTTTTTGTCTATCTCTATATATTTTGATGCCCAATATATAAGCAGCTTCCCCTAGGTCTTTCATTGAAAAACATTTGTTCAAATAACTCTTCACTTCGTTAAGCATGTTAATGTCATTTCCAATAATCAATATGTCATCCACATATAGTACCAGAAATGTCACTGAGCTCCCACTCACTTTCTTGTAGATACAAGCTTCGTAGCAATTTGGAACAAATCCAAAGCTCTTGATCACTTGATCAAAACGAAGGTTCCAACTCCGAGATGCTTGCTTCAGTCCATAAATGGAACGCTGAAGTTTGCACACTTTATTAGCATCCTTAGGATCGACAAAACCTTCGGGTTGCATCATATACAACTCTTCATAAATGTTGCCATTGAGGAACGCAGTCTTGACATCCATCTACCATATTTCATAATCATGAAACGCAACAATTGCTAAGAAAATCCAATGGACTTAAACATCGCTACATGAGAGAAAGTCTCATCGTAGTCAACACCTTGAACTTGTCGAAAACCTTTCGCGACAAGTCGTGCTTTATAGACGGTAACATTACCATCCGCGTCCGTTTTCTTCTTGAAGATCCATTTGCACACAACGGCCTTTCGGTCGCTAGGAGGGTCCACCAAAGTCCATACTTGGTTTTCGCTCATGGATCCTAATTCGGATTTCATGGCCTCTAGCCATTTCTCAGAGTCTGGGCTCATCATCGCTTCCTCATAGTTCGCAGGTTCACTGTCATCTACTAACAAGACAATTAAGACAGGGTTGCCGTACCAGTCAGGAGGGGCACGCGACCTTGTCGACCTACGGCATTCAGTAGTAGCATCGTCCGAAGCTTCATGATCCTTGTCATTAGCTTCCTCTATTGTTGGTGCAGGCGCACTGGAACACTTTCAGGTGCTGCGCTACTCTCCAACTCAAGAGAAGGTTCAACAACCTCGTCTAGCTCTACTTTCCTCCCACTCACTTCTTTCGAGAGAAACTCCTTCTCAAGAAAGGATCCGTTCTTTGCGACAAACACTTTGCCTTCGGTTCTGTGATAGAAGGTATACCCAATAGTTTCCTTAGGGTATCCTATGAAGACGCATTTCTCCGCTTTGGGTTCGAGCTTGTCTGGCATCAACTTCTTGACGTAAGCTTCGCATCCCCAAACTTTAAGAAATGACAACTTAGGTTTAGCACCAAACCACAGTTCATACGGTGTCGTCTCAACGGATTTAGATGGTGCCCTATTTAAAGTGAATGCAGCGGTTTCTAATGCATAACCCCAAAATGATAATGGCAAATCAGTAAGAGACATCATTGATCGGACCATATCTAATAGAGTTTGATTCGGCGTTGGACACACCATTCTTGCTGTGGTGTTCCGGGTGGCGTGAGTTGCGAAACGATTCCGCTTGCTTTAAGATGCGTGAGAAAATCATAACTCAAATATTCACCTCCACGATCAGATCGTAGAAACTTAATTTTTCTGTTACGATGGTTCTCCACTTCATTCTGAAATTCCTTGAACTTTTCAAATGTTTCAGATTTATGTTTCATCAAATAGATATACCCATATCTACTTAAGTCATCGGTAAAAGTTAGAAAATAGCGATATCCACCGCGCGTCGAAACACTCATCGGTCCGCATACATCGGTATGTATGATTTCCAACAAGTTCGTTGCTCGCTCCATCATTCCGGAGAACGGGGTTTTGATCATCTTGCCCATGAGGCATGGTTCGCATGTGTCAAATGATTCAAAATCAAGAGACTCCAAAAGTCCATCAGAATGGAGTTTCTTCATGCGTTTTACACAAATATGACCTAGACGACAGTGCCACAAATAAGTAGTATTATCACTATCTACCTTGCATATCTTAGCCTCAATGTTATGGATGTGTGTTTCATCCCTTTCGAGATTCAGAAGAAATAAACCATTCACAGCAGGTGCATGACCATAAAAGATGTTACTCATATAAATAGAACAACCATTATTCTCAAATTTAAATGAATAACCGTCTTGCAATAAACACGATCCAGATGTGATGTTCATGCTCAACGCAGGCACATAATAACATTTATTCAGGTTTAAAACTAATCCCAAAGGTAAAACTAAGGAGAGCGTGCCAACGGCCATCACATCAACTCTTGATCCGTTGCCAACACGCATCGTCACCTCATCCCTCGCAAGCCGCCGTCTATTCCGTAGCTCCTGTTTCGAGTTACAAATATTAGCAACTGAACCAGTATCAAATACCCAGGCACTACAACGAGGGCTAGTAAGGAAAACATCAATAACATGTATATCAAATATACCTTTGATGGTGCCAGCCTTCTTGTCCGCTAAGTACTTCCGGACGATGCGCTTCAATGACCCTTGTCCTTGCAATAGAAGCACTCGATTGTCGGCTTAGGTCGGACTTGAGCTTCTTCTCGGCAGAACGCGCTTGCCGCCTTTCTTGAAGGGCTTCTTTGCACCCTTACCTTTCTTAAAGCTGGGGGGCTTGTTGACCATCAACACATGATTATCCTTTTTGATGCCCACCTCCGCAGCTTTCAGCTTAGCGAAGAGCTCGGTGATCGTATCAGTGGAACCAATCTGATTATGAGTCACTACAAAACTTTTGTAGCTGGGAGGGAGTGATTCCAGAACCCTGTCAATCTTGAGCTCCTCTAGAATCTTGCAGTCCAGTTGCTCAAGGCGTTGAGTGTAGCCCGACATCTTTATGGCGTGCTCACTAACGGAACTCCCTTCCTCCATCTTGCAGTTAAAGAATTTCTTAGAGATCTCATATCTCTCAGAACGGGCCTGAGTCTGAAACATAGTTTTCAGCTCCTCAAGAATCTCAAAGGGCCCGGGATAATCTTCAAAACAATTTTGAAGGTCCGATTCCATAGCAAACAACATGGTGCTCTTAATCACACCATAATCATCTTTGCGCGACTGATAAACAACTTTCTCATCAACCGGCACATCTACAACAGGGGCGTCACCTAGCGCATTCTCAAGGACATAGTCCTTTTGTCCGCCAGAGAGAATGATTCTCAGATTGTGGAACCAGTTGGTGAAGTTAGACCCATTGTTCTTAAGCTTTTCTTTCTCAGCAAAAACGTTGAAGTTGAAGTTGGTTTAGCCATTTGATCTACAATATTTGCAAGTACAAATTAGACTATGTTCATGATAACTAGTTCAACTTAATCAAATTACTAGATGAACTCCCACTAAATTCAACATCCCTCAAGTTGTTTAGTGAACATGATCCAAATTCACCACACCTAATCCGATCTTCACGAGAAGAGATGTGGTTTCAATGGTGGACAACGAAGTGTCGATCATATCATTCATATGACTCATGTTTAACCTTTCGGTTCATGTGTTCCGAGGCCATGTCTGTACATGCTAGGCTCGTCAAGTCAAACCCAAGTATTTCCGCGTGTGCAAAACTGGCTTGCACCCGTTGTATGTGAACGTAGAGTTTATAGCACCCGATCATCACATGATGCTTGAACACGACAAACTTTCGCAACGGTGCATACATGGGGAGAACACAGTTTTATCTTGATCTTTAAGTGAGGAATCATCTTATAATGCTACCGTCGCGATCTAAGCATAATAAGATACATAAAATGATAAACATCACATGCATATAACTTTATGTCACATGGTATAGCCAATCTTCGCGCAATGATCTCCATCTTGTGCGTGCCGACATGATCTCCATCACTCCACCATGATTGCCTCCACCACGAATAGCAACTACAACTATTGCTAACTACTTAGCGATAAAGTAAAGCTATTATATGGCGTATAAGAAGTTGACACACAGGTCATACACAATTATAAAGACAACCATATGGCTCCTGCCGGTTGTGTACTCATCGACATGCAAGTCGTGAAACATTACAAAACATGATCATCGCATACAACATACACATCACATCTTGGGCCATACCATATCACAGAAAACACTCCCTGCAAAAACAAGTTAGACGCCTCTACTTTGTTGTTGCATGTTTTACGTGGCTTATGGGAGTAGCAAGCTAAGAACGATTCTTATCTATGGAAAGCCACAACAGTGATATTATGGTTGCCAAACTCCGGTGTAAATCCCATGACAACTATAGTGAGATAAACTGGCATCCACCAGCCGCATGTGTGGAATAAGCCACACGTCAAGTGCGGAGCCGGTCTCGCGAACGAGGTCGCGTAAGGTTGGCCTGGACCGCTTTGATCTCACTATCCCGCGTCATAAGAAGTACACTAACAAGAGGCTTGCAACAGAAAACATCAACACCCGCAACAACCATGTTGCGTTCTACTCGTGAAACACATCTACGCATAGATCTAGCTCTGATACCACTGAAGGGTTTCGCAGCACAGTAAATCAAAAAAATTCTACGGATGCGAACGGGAAAAGCCAAGATCTAATCTAGGAGATGCAAACAACGAGGGGGGATAGATAAGATCTTCATACCCTTGAAGATTCGCACATCGGAACGTTCGACGGAACGTGGGTGATGTAGTCGTACTCGCTTCTCCTCCTCGGGATCCGATCCGATCTAACACCGCAAGTGGCGATGCCTCCGAGAGATGCACACGTGCGGCACCTCGACGTCTCCTCCTTCCTTGGTCCAGCAAGTAGGGTGGAGAGATGGATTGGATCTACAACGCGACGGCGCAGTGCAAGCGGTGGAGAGTTTCTGCGGCAGGGCTTCGCCTACACGCAGTCGGGAGGGAGAGAGAGAGAGGAGGGGCAGCAGGGCGTCTAGGGTTGTGGAGGAGGTGTGTGGGAGGGCTGCGCCCCCAGCCCTCTTTATATAGAAGGGTGGGCGGCCAGCCCTAGCCCCTTCCCCAAGCCCTAGGCCGGCGGCCAAGGAGGGAAGAGTGGGGGGCAAGTTTCCCCCTCCCTTCAAGAAGCTCCCCTAGGGTTTCCTAGGTGTTTGGCCGGCTGGGCCCTATGGGGCCTTGTGCCCCTGTCCCAATGCGTCTAGGGCACTCCCTCATAGGCCCATGCCCCCTCCTGGCAAGTGGGGCCACGTTGGTCCCACTTCGGAAGGTTCTAGAAGCTTCCGGTACAATACCGATTAACCCGAAACAATTCCGAACTCCAAAATCTGCTTTGCCTTATATGAATCTTATTCTCCGGACCATTCCGGAACCTCTCGTGATGTCCCGGATCCCATCCGAGACTCCGAATAAAAACTCATAAACCAATTATCCAATCTATCTGTAACATCCCAAAAATACTAAACTTAAATCATCAAACTCTAATCATCAATATTAGGGTTAACAAAAACTTTTCTAATTAAAATTATGAAGGCATGCTTATGTGTATGCATTTAATTTGAAATTCTTTTGAACCACCTTGTTTGTATGTTTCCTTGCTTGTAAAATGTTTCTTAGATGGAATAAACATCATCTAAACATTTCCCAAACCTTTCCTAAAGACAAATAAATCAAAACAAATAAAATAAAGGAATGGTCATTTTAACCAATTTAACTCCCATGCTTACTTTGGCTGCCTCAAACTTTCAGAACCTAATGGAAAATTTTCTGGATCTTTGCACCCCTTGAATGTACTCATAACAAGGTATCAGGGCCCACTTTCTGATCATCTACAAACTTTCAAATGCATAGTTTAAATGACAATTCAAAATTGAATCTTTATCTTATGGGAAGATCCCACTTTTTCAGAAACCACTCAAACAAGCTCAACTTTCAAAACCCAAGCATCTGCAGAATCACCAGCACCAATCTAGCAAACCCACCAAAAATCTTTTCAAAATTCCAAACTTGATTTCATGCGGCCATTTCATCAAACAGGTTGCAGACACAAATCATCAAAATCCTAAACACTATAGTGAGCAGTGATTGAAGCCATCAATGGTGAACAGCCGAGCACACCCATGTCACCCCCATGTCGACAGCAAGCTAGGAAGAGAAGCAAGCCTAGCCAGCATGTTTGGGAGGCAGCCCACCGTCCACCGCCACTCACTGTCCTAGCCGCGAGCATTGCCAAGCCCTGGACCACACACACGAACCATGCCAACCTCGCCAGCAACCATGCCGAGCGTGCGCCAGAGCGCCACCCTCGACCAGCGCCCACAGACCGTGCGCCGCCCTCACCGCGTGCATACACAACCCCCACCGACCCAGGAGACCGCCAGACATCCTCGTTCGCCGCCCCGTGACGCACAGCCACCGCTCGCCGTCGAAGACGCCGCCTCTGCCGCGTAGAGCACCATCGCGTTCCGACCAAGCCGCACCGCCCCACGCCTCAAAACCATGTCGTTGAGCATCACCAGGGAACACCGCACTGTCCCCTACATTCGCCCATGCCAATAGCCGCCTGTAACATCGCCCCCGACGAGCTCACCGTGCGCCCCGTCGGTCCCCTCGCTCGACTATAAATAGAGGCCACCCCCAGTGGATTTCTTCACACCATCTCACTCCCCTCTCCTCACTGATCGTGCCACACCGTTCCCGGAGCAAGGCGAGCACCACCTCGGCAGAATTTCACTAGAGCCCGCCGCCTCTGGAGAAGAAGGGCGCCATCGATTTCGTCTACCCCAGGAGCTGCCGCGACCACCCCTGAGTTCGCCGTCGTCGACTTCGTCGTTTGCCCGCCTCGCCGACCCTCGCCTGCACCCCGGTGAGCCCCCAGCACCCCTCACTGGCCGTGCTAGGGTTCTTTCTCGCCAGCGTTGCCCCGCATCGACGATGACTCCCGGCCGTTGGATTAGAACTAGATCGCACGATCCACATTGCTCCATACCGCTTCGCACCCCCTGTCTCACTGACGAGTGGGGGCACCCACTTAAGCAGCCCGCGGGAGCACTGCGCTTAGCAGGCCGGCCCGTTAACTTTTTCCGCGCAGCCCAGTTATTTGAATTAAACCTTTTCTATTTTATTTCAAACTCACTTTTGTACCCAACTTCAAAAATCAACCCAGATCGATTCAGTGCACCAAATTGAATGAAACCAATTTTGTTAGAAAGGTCTGAGAATGCTGAATCCAAGCCCGTTGGATTCAAGTCATTTGGATGTATAGACCACCCATGGTAAAAATAACAAAGCAGAAGCTTTTCTGCATTCAAACATTTTTCAAATTTAAACCATAATAGATTTTGAGTTGATTCCAACTCTCAAAAATCACATTTAACCATACCTTTCAGAATATATAAAAATATATAGGTTTACTTGCAGAAATAATGTTCAAGTAATAAAAGAATGCCCCATAGGCATTTCTAGTCACTTTAATTAATCCAAATAAAAGGGTAAAACCTTATTAAATTGTGACACCACTTTAAATCATATTCCCATGGACTAAAATATGTGGTGATGACATGTGTCAACATGATCCCATGTTTGGTTTGGAGAATATTAAATTTTAAGTAGGTTTTCAATGAGTAGAAATTACTTTTCTAAAAATAAAAGGAATTAAACCAAGCTTTAATCTTGCAATGTTAGTGATGATGTTAGATCATATATAGGACCCTTGTGTGTGATGATTGCAAGTATTTAAGTATTGTTTGGTGATTGTGTACCTCGTATTTATTCATAGACGCTAGTACCGACCAGGGATACGAGGAGGAAGGAGGATACTACGAAGAAGAAGCCGAGGAGAACTTCAACCACTGCTCTGCACAAGGCAAGCCTAATGCTACTAGTTGAATGTGCAAGCTAACACTTGCAATTTAGCAAGCTTATACTGATATTGTGCAAGCTAATACTTGCTTGTTACCATGACCACTATATGCCTTAAGTATATGTGATCATATCCACTTGATAAACCAATCCTAGTTTTACTTGCAAGCTCCTTACTTTATTTCTTTATCAAAGCTCTTACCTAGATTCTTCCTAAGTGAATGGTAGATACTAGAAAGATATGTGAAGGTTGCATAAAGAGCATAAAATTTGGCCTAAGCTAGATAATCTTGATGTCATCTTAAGGCATGAGATGAAACTTAGTTAGAACTCCACTAGTTTACCACCCCTCATTATTGCTTACCCCCACCTGTAGATGCTAGTGCTAAGCATAAAACTTGATCAACTTTAGATGGGAATACTTGGTGGAAAAATGGTTATGAAAACCTTGGAATGATGGATCATTCTATTGAAATGTTTTGGACATGTGTTTCCAAACACCTGATGATTTTGGTGATGAAAATGTTGAGGCATGAGCCTTAGCCCTTTATAAAACTGATGGTTGTCTGGATGCGATACCATTCCAATTTTATCGTACAACCACAATACCCGAATATTGGGTAGGGCTTGACTGGAAACTTATATACCTTAGTATTAGTTCCCTCACGGCCAAGGTCTGAGCTGAGGCTACCTTGTGAAGATTGTCCACTTGCAGGTACCCAAGATGACAGTTGGTCATGGTTGGGAGGCCAAACTCACAGGAGAGGTGCTTATACTAGGGCGTGTAATTGAAAGGTTAGGATTGATTATCCACATACTGAGTATGGTGAATTCAGGATTTGTTACTGACGTATGTATCGAATGTTGTGGTGAAAGTGTACAATCTCTGCAGAGTGTCAAACTATTCGAATAGCTGGCGTCATGATTATGGACAGTTGGAGTGGCCATCGTTTCCCCCTCGGACTTTTCAAAATGACTTGTGAAATGATTTGAGACTTTGACTTGACCACAACAGGTTGTGATATGAAATACAAGATCCCACTTAGGAGTTATAAAATTGTGATTAGCTTTGGAACTTCAGAGATAAATCGCTTTTGCAAAACAACCCTAGAGCCTAGTGTCCTATTATCCAAAAACCCCTTTACTGTTAGTATTAGTTTGCGAGTACTTAAAGAGTACTCATGGCTTTGTCCTGGCTATTCCCATGGCGGACTATGAAGAGGAGTCCTTGAGGATGGACCCAGGAAGGTTACGACAACTAGGATCATTTCCATCGTCGGCATTGCTCGTGACCACGAAGATGGAGCTCGCCACGCCACCGTTATTATTACGTATTCCGCTGCTTGATGTTGTATTAAGAACTATATCATGAGATCCCTATTAGTGTAAGAACTTATGTATCGTTTGTAATGGATGATGTACTGTGGTATCCAATTCTATTATGTCTCGCAAAAATGGTAATCCTGGGATTGCGATGTATGGCATAACAGGCATCTGGGATTAAAAATCCGGGTGTTGACACTATCCTAGCGTCGAGACACGTTAAGTGTGTGACCCTTCGGGTTCGAGAATATGCAGACATGATCTTATATCAATAATCAACAGCGGGGTCTGGAAACCCATATTGACTCCCACACATTCATCAATGATCATATTGGATGAACCACGATGCGAGGATTCAATCAATCCCATATATATATTCCCTTCGTCTCGCGATATTTTACTTGCACGAGATTTGATCGTTGGTACCGTCATACCTAGTTCAATCTCGTTCACAGCAAGTACTTTAATCGTTCCGTAATCCGATATCACTTTGTGATTAACTCCTTAACCACGTGCTTGCAAGCGGTGTTGATATCGATTACCGAGTGGGCCCGAAGTATATCTCTCCGACTTGGGAGGGACAAATCCCATCTCGATACATACAACCCAACAGGTACTTTCCGATCACCTGAGAGACACCTTTATGATCACCCTCTCATAGGATGACGTTTGATGACCTCAAAACTTTCTTCCGATACCAGGGAGTTGAATTATCTCATGGTCTAAGGAATACAATATTTGACATAGGAAAAGCTTCGCAAAGATGAACACGATGACACGATCTAATTGCTTCGCTTAGTTTGGGTCTGTCCATCATATCATTCTCCCAATGATATGATCTCATTATTAATCGACAACTCATGTCTATGGTTAGGAAACCTTAACCATCATTAATCAATGAGCTAGTCCATAGAGGCATACTAGGGACACAGTGTTGTTCACAAACCACACAAGTATTAAAGTTTCCGCTTAATACAATTCTAGCATGGAATATAAACTTTATCATGAACAAGAATTATAATAATAACATCTTTATTATTGCCTCTAGGGCATAATTCCAACAAATAGTACTTGGAACAAAAGGTTTGGAAGTAGTACTAGGAATGGATTGGATGTCGAAACATCAAGGATTACTAGAATGTGCCAAGAAAGCCATAACCATGACTAGTAACGCCAAAATATCAATTGAGCATGTGTTTGAGACCCTACCTTGTCAATTCAAGTGCAACAAGAGTTTAGCCCAACCGACCTTAGACCAAGTCAGAGTAGTCTGTGAATACCCCGATGTGTTCCCAAATGAATTACCCGGTATGCCCCCAGATCGCGATATCGAGTTTATCATTAAACTAATCCCTGGACCTGGACCCATAGCTCAAAGGCCCTATAGTATGAACCCAGCAGAGTTAGTGGAGCTCAAGAAGCAGCTTGATGACATGATTAGCAAAGATCTGATTCAACCAAGTGCATCGCCATGGAGATCACCTGTTTTGTTTGTGGATAAGAAAGATGGTGCCACCCATTTATGTATGGATTACTGGAAGTTGAATGACATCACCATCAAGAACAAGTACCCACTTCCGAAGATAGAAGACTTGTTTGACCAGTTGACCAGTGCTAGAGTGTTCTCTAAGATTGCTCTTAGAACTGGTTATCATCAACTAAAAGTTCGTGCCACGGATATCCCAAAGACTGCCTTCACGACCCGATATGGATTGTATGAATACAAGGTCATGTCTTTTGGATTAACTAATGCCCCCGCTCACTTCATGAATCTCATTAATAAGATTTTTATGAACTTCTTGGATAAGTTTGTCATTGTTTTCATTGATGACATTCTAATCTACTCCAAATCAGAGGAAGAACATGAACAACACCTAAGGACCATCCTTGGAACCCTTAGGGAGCATGAGTTGTATGCCAAGTTCAGCAAATTTGAATTCTGCTTAAAGGAAGTAGGATTCCTAGGACATATCTTGTCAGCCGGAGGAGTTGTCGTCGACCCTGCCAAGATTAAGGATGTTGAAGAATGGAGAGCCCCAACCACTCAAACAGAAGTTCGTGCATTCCTTGGATTAGAGGGATACTACCACAAGTTTGTTGAAGGATTTTCAAGCATCGCAAGGCCGATGACTCAACTATTGAAGAAAGACCAAAAGTTTGAATGAACGGACAAATGTGAAGCGAGTTTTCAAGAGCTCAAGAAGATATTGATTTCAACCCCAATCCTGTTTATGCCGGATATCACGAAGCCCTTTGACGTGTATTGTGATGCATCCAAGATTGGTCTCGGATGTGTCTTGATGCAAGAAGGAAAAGTAATATCCTTTCTGTCCCGACAACTGAAGAAACATGAACAGAATTACCCAACCCATGACTTAGAACTGGCAGCCGTAGTTTTAGCCTTGAAGACATGGCGTCATTACCTCATGGGTAACCGCTGTGAGATTTATTCAGATCAAAAGAGTTTGAAGTACATTTTCACCCAGAAAGAGCTGAATATGAGGCAAAGGAGATGGATAGAGTTAATCAAGGATTATGACCTTGACATTCACTACCACCCTGGCAAGGCCAATGTGGTAGCGGATGCTCTTAGTAGACTGCCGTGTAGATTAAACACCATGATTATGAAAGAGAAACCAAGTTTGCATAAGGACTTGGAGGATTTCTGAATAGAACTAGTTAGTGAAGGATTCCTAGCCAGTATTGAACTTCAACCCACTTTGGTAGATAAGATAAAGGAAGATCGGAAAGGAAATGACAGTATCGACGGAATTAAGCGTCGTATCGGTATAGTGAAGGTACCCGGATTCACGGAAGATGAAGAAGGAGTTCTGTGGTATAAAGGAAGAATCCGTGTGCCAGCGGATTCAAAGTTGAAACAAGTTATTTTGCAAGAAGCCCATGATACTCTTTATTCTATTAATCCAGGAGGAACAAAGATGTATCAGGATTTGAAGGAGCAATTTTGGTGGCACAAAATGAAGAGAGAAGTCAGAAGCTACATCGCCAAGTGTGATATTTGCCAGAGAATCAAAGAAGAACATTAGCGACCCGCAGGACTTTTGCAACCTTTGCAAATTCCAGAATGGAAATGGGATTCAGTTAGAATGGATTTCATCACCAGTTTGCATACATCTATTAGGGTAAATGACTCTTTTTGGGTCATAGTGGATAGACTTTCCAAAGTAGCTCATTTCCTACCAGTCAAGACCACTTATCAAAGCTCGAAACTAGCAGATTTGTATATTGCAAGAATAGTCAGTCTGCATGGAACCCCCAAGAACATTGTGTTAGATCAAGGAACCCAGTTTACCTCAAGATTTTGGAAGAAATTCCAAGAAGGACTAAGGTCCAAACTGAACTTCAGCACGACTTATCACCCGCAGACCGATGGACAAACATAGAGAGTAAACCAGATACTCGAGCATATGTTGAGAGCTTGCGTATTGGAATATGGATCTAAATGGGAAGACTGCCTACCTTTCTCATAATTCTCATACAAAAACAGTTATCAAGATAGTTTGCAAATGGCCCCATTTGAATTTTTGTATGGAAGGAAGTGTCGTACCCCCCTGAATTGGTCACAAGTAGGAGAGAGTCAGATCTTCAGACCAGACATCCTACGAGAAGCCGAAGAGAAGGTTCACAAGATTCGTGAGCACCTCAAGACCGCTCAGTCCAGATAGAAGAGTTATGCCGACAGGAGACGTCGAGATCTAGCCTTCAATATCGGAGATTTTGTTTATCTCAAAGTATCACCCTTGAAGGGAATGCAACATTTCCAACTCAAAGGAAAGCTTGCACCCCAATATATTGGACCCTTCAAGATTCTAAGTCGCCGAGGAGAAGTATCGTATAAGATAGAACTGCCAGAAGAGATGTCAGCCATGCATGATGTGTTTCATGTCTCGTTACTTCGGAAATGTTTAGAAGTTCTAGAAACGACAGAAGTTTTCAATAACATCGATCATAGAGCCATTGAAATCGACTCGGATTTAACCTATCATGAAGTACCCGTTCGTATCTTGGAAGAAGCTTTAAGAACTACCCGGACCAGGAGTATCAAGTTTTTCAAGATCCCGTGGAGCAACCATACTAAAGAAGAAGCCACTTGGGAATGCGAAGATTACATGAGGACGGAGTTTCCCAATCTCTTTAGTTCCTAGTTTTTCCTGAATCTCGGGAAGATATTCTGTTTAAGGGGGAAGGTTTGTAACACCCCAAAAATATTAATGAGGATCAAATTCTAATTAACCAAAATTAGGGTTAACAAAAGCTTTTATTAATTAAATTCTAATCTTAAGGCATGAGTGTATGATGTTTGCAATGCCATGTTTGATTGTTGTAAATGATGAGCAATGGTTTAAAGATCAAAACCATATCATCTAGGTCATTTCCAAACCAGATCAAAACAAAATAAAATCAAAATATAAAGCATATGACCTAATGGTCATTTCTGCCAAAGTTAAGCACTAGCTCACTTTGAGCATCTCTAGCAAGTGATTTCAAACAGAAACATTTCCATTTATTTCCTCTCCTTGCTAGACCTAGTGACACTAAACAAAATGGAGCTTTCCAACCATGTAGAAACAAATCCAAACCCATTTGAGAGGCAATTCAAAATTGAATCTATCTTATGTATCAAGATAGCCATTTTTGGAAAACCACTCAAACCTTCACCACTTAGCAAACCATTACACTCAGAGACTACCAAGATTACTACCACAACACCCACCAAAAATCACTGGAACATATGATGGTTTAGTTCTTGCGGTCATTTGATCAAACACCTGGTAATCACAATACAAACTCAACAACTGTACACTGTTTTGATCAATCCTTTGATCATCCTTGTGACCTCACCTTGCTCACACGACGTGCCTTTAACTCACTCAGTACCAGCCCGTGCGAAGGAGTCCTCTCACTCGACAATGAACTAGTGCCGATCGTACCCAAGCTCACCTTTGCCACATCGACACGGACACGCTGCCATAGACCGTGCCGCCCTCGCCCATAATGTCTAGGAGGTAGCCCCGACCTTACCGCGACTGCCTGTGCACGCTTCGACCAACGACCGCTCGCAGAGGCACCAGCACAGCCGTGCCCATTTAACACCAGACCATGCCGGTCGTCGTGCCAGAGCGCCGAGCAATCCCGCACGCACACTCTGCGCCTCGCTCTCACTTTGCGCCATTATGTTCGCCATGACTCCAGCAAGCTCCCAGACACAATCGTTTGACCCCGCGCTCACCGTGACCATCGTACGCCCTGACGTTTGCCGATGGTACCGCTGCAGAGCATGGATGTTCTAGAACGATAGAGACCACTCCTTGCCATGCCACTGTGCGGATGACGATCGCCCTGAAGCACCGCGTCGACCTACACCCTTGGCCATGCCTATAGCGCACTATAACTATGTCGCCGGCGAGCCCGAGCCATGCCGCCGTGCCCCTTCGCCGTAGTATAAATAGAGCCCTCCTCTAGCCTCAAAACGCACACCATTCCACTCCTCTCTCACCCAGCAACCTCTCTGACCCAACCCTGGAGCAAGGCGAGCACCACTTCGCCGGAATTTCACCGGAGTTTGCCGCTGTGGAGGAGAAAAGGAGCCGACGCTAGGAGCCGCCCAGGAGCTGGCGTGACCACCATTCGAACCGCCGTCGTCGACTTGTTCGTTCGCCCCCATCGTCGGGCCTAGCAGGAGCCCTGGTAAGCCCCGATGACCCCCGCCGTAGCGCTAGGATTCTGTCTCGCGTGCCCCGTGCGACGGAGACGACGACGCCCAGCCGTCGATCGTGCTCTAATCGTGCGTCCTAGATCATGAGATACCGCTTCGCGTCTGGTTAGCCGCTGATGAGTGGGACCAACCCCGGTACAGCCTGCCGCGCGCGCACTGCGTAGTTGGGCCAGCCCGTTAGTATTCCCGCGCGTAGCCCACAAATTTAATATTAGATTTTGTTTTTATTTGAAAATCCCATACTGTAGGTAACTTTAAAAATCAATTCAGGAAGATTCACTGAACCAAATTGAATGAATCCAATTTTGTTTGAAAGTAGATGAAAATATCTAATCACTCCTGTTGGATTCAAATAGTTTGAAACCATAGATCACCCTTGGTAAAAATAACAAAATAGTAGATTTTATCACTTCAAACATTGTTCAAAAATCAACCATAAGTGATTTTGAGTTGATTCCAACTCTCAAAAATCACATTGGCCATGACCTATCTGAATATGTAAAAATATATAATTTTGCATATAGTAGTCATGGACCAAAAATTAAAGAATGACTTTATAGTCATTCCTAGTCACAAAAATATTATTAAATGGTATTATTAAACTTTGTAAATTAGGCCAGCCACTTTAAATCACATTCCCAAGTATTGGAATATGTGGTGATGACATGTGTCAGTATGATCCCATATTTGAATAGGAGAATATTAAATCTTAAGAGTAGAAATTACTTTTCTAAAAATAAGACAAATAAAATCGTGTCACCCTTTTTCTTGTAATGATAGAGATGATGCTAGATCATCTAGTGTGAGCCTTGTGTGATAAGTAGAGATAGCTAAGTATTTTTTGGTGATTGTGTACCTCGTATTTATTTATAGACACTAGTGTCAATCTGGGCTACAAGGAGGAATAATTCTACGAAGACGAGGAAGAGAACTTCGACCACCTTAACAACCAAGGCAAGCTACATTATGCAAGCTAAGCTAAACCATGCAAGACTCACTTGCAAGCAATTGTGATACCACTTTGATTATACCAATCCCAAGTTTTACCTGCAAGCTTTATCTTTTATCCTTTGTGCAAAATTTGTTCAATTAGTAATTAATTGGTGTATAGTGGAAAATTAGGATTGATGTCATGAAGAGCTTGTAACTTGATGTAGGTAGTTACACTTGTTTAGCACCCCTCAATAGTGACACCCATCATGATAGATGCTAGTTCTAAACAAATCTTGATCTCTATAGATGGGAACAAATGATTATGAAACCTTGGAATGATGAGTCATTCTATTGAAATATTTTGACATGTGTTATGGACACAATGAGATGGAGATGTTGGTGAATGAAGTTTGTGACCCGACTTTGATAAAAACTGATGGTTGGGTTCGGATGCGATACCATTCCAATTTTACCATACAAACACAATACCCGAGTTTGGGTAGGGATTGACTGGAAGTTTATGTGTCTTAGTATGGGTTCCCTCGCGGAACGAGGTGAGCTGAGGCTACCTTGTGAATGAATGTCCACCTGTGGAGTTCCCAAGGTGACAGATGGTCATGGTTGGGAGGCCAAACTCATAGGGGAGGTGCCTATACTAGGGTGTGTAATTGAAAGGTTAGTATTGATTATCCGCATACCAAGTATGATGATTCAGGGTTATCCCTGACGGATGTATCGAATGTTGCGGTGAAAGTGTACCACCTCTGGAGAGTGTCAAACTATTCGAATATCCGCGTCCGCGGTTATGGACAGTTGGATGGCCATACTGTTCAGTTGTCAGATGTTTTCAAAATGACTTATGACTTAAAATATGACTTTGACTTGACCCCACAAGGATGTGGACAATGAAAGTAGGTTCCCTCTTAGGTAATCTAGACAACTAAAGTTAGGTCGTTACCACTAAGTCCTTGTGAAATAAAATTGGCTTGTTGCAAACAAACCTAGAGCTTAGGATTCCTATTAGAATGGTCTTACTAATTTAGTGATCGTTTGTGAGTACTTAAAAGTACTCATGGCTTTGTCCCTAGCTATTCCCTTGGACAGACTACAAAGGAGAGTACGCGGAGGATGGACATCAGGACGCCTATGATAACTAGGATCATCTCCCATCGTCAGCATTGCCTGTGACCCTAAAGATGGAGCATCGACCATGATACTACTATTATTCCACTGCTTTGATATGTTAGAATTATGCCCTAGAGGCAATAATAAAGATGTTATTATTATAATTCTTGTTCATGATAAAGTTTATATTCCATGCTAGAATTGTATTAAGCGGAAACTTTAATACTTGTGTGGTTTGTGAACAACACCGTGTCCCTAGTATGCCTCTATGGACTAGCTCATTGATCAATGATGGTTAAGGTTTCCTAACCATAGACATGAGTTGTCAATTGATAATGAGATCATATCATTGGGAGAATGATATGATGGACAGACCCAAACTAAGCGGAGCAATTAGATCGTGTCATCGTGTTCATCTTTGCGAAGCTTTTCTTATGTCAAATATTGTATTCCTTAGACCATGAGATAATACAACTCCCTGGTATCGGAAGAAAGCTTTGAGGTCATCAAACGTCATCCTATGAGAGGGTGATCATAAAGGTGTCTCTCAGGTGATCGGAAAGTACCTGTTGGGTTGTATGTATCGAGATGGGATTTGTCCCTCCCAAGTCGGAGAGATATACTTCGGGCCCACACGGTAATCGATATCAACACCGCTTGCAAGCATGTGGTTAAGGAGTTAATCACAAAGTGATATCGGATTACAGAACGAGTAAAGTACTTGCTGTGAACGAAATTGAACTAGGTATGACGGTACCAACGATCAAATCTCGGGCAAGTAAAATACCGCGAGACGAAGGGAATATATATATGGGATTGATTGAATCCTGGCATCGTGGTTCATCCGATATGATCATCGATGAATGTGTGGGAGTCAATATGGGTTTCCAGACCCCGCTGTTGATTATTAATATAAGATCATGTCTGCATATTCTCGAACCCGAAGGGTCACACACTTAACGTGTCTCGACGCTAGGATAGATTGGATAATTGGTTTATGAGTTTTTGTTCGGAGTCTCGGATGGGATCCGGGACATCACGAGAGGTTCCGAAATGGTCCGAAGAATAAGATTCATATAAGGCAGTGCAGTTTTTGGAGTTCGGAATTGTTCCGGGTTAATCGGTATTGTATCGGAAGCTTCTAGAACCTTCCAGAGGGGTACCAACGTGGTCCCACCTGTCGGGAGGGGGCATGGGCCTATGAGAGAGTGCCCTGGCCGCATTAGGCCAGGGGCACAAGGCCCCATAGGGCCCAGCCGGCCAAACAAGGGGAAACCCTAATTGGAGCTTCTAGAAGGAGGGGGATTACTTGCCCCCCACTCCTCCCTCCTTGGCCGCCGGCCTAGGGCTTGGAGGAGGGGTTAGGGAAGGCGCCCACCCCTCTATATATAGAGGGCTGGGGCGCACCACCCCCCACACCTTCCCCTCAAGCCCTAGCCGCCCTGCTGCCCTTCTCTCTCTCTCCCTCCCGACTGCGTGTAGGCGAAGCCCTGCTGCAGAAACTCTCCACCACTTGCACCACGCCGTCGCGTTGTAGATCCAATCCGTCTCTCCACCATACTTGCTGGACCTAGGAAGGAGGAGACGTCGAGGTGCCGCACGTGTGCATCTCTCGGAGGCATCGCCACTTGCGGTGTTAGATCGGATCGGATCGCGAGGAGGAAGCGAAATGCGACTACATCACCCACGTTCCGACGAACGTTCCGCTGTGCGAATCTTCAAGGGTATGAAGATCTCATCTAATCCCTCTTGTTGTTTGCATCTCCTGGATTAGATCTTGGCTTTCCTCTGTTCGCATCCATAGAAAATTTTGATTTACTATGCATGAAACCCTTGATGGTATCGAGCTAGATCTATGCGTAGATGTGTTTCACGAGTAGAAACGCAACATGGTTGTTCGGCGTTGATGTTTTCTGTTGCAAGACTCTTGTTTGTGTTCTTCTTATGACGCGGGATAGTGAGATTGAAGCGGTCCAGGCCAACCTTACGCGACGTCGTTCGCGAGACCGGCTCCGCACTTGACGTGTGGCTTGTTCCACACATGCGGCTGGTGGATGCCTGTTTCTCTCACTATAGTTGTCATGGGATTAACACCGGAGTTTGGCAACCATAATATCACCGTTGTGGCTTTCCGTAGGTAAGAATCGTTCTTAGCTTGCTACTCCCATAAGCCACGTAAAACATGCAACAACAAAGTAGAGGCGTCTAACTTGTTTTTGCAGGGAGTGTTTTCTGTGATATGGTATGGCCCAAGATGTGATGTGTATGTTGTATGCAATGATCATGTTTTGTAATGTTTCACGACTTGCATGTCGATGAGTACACAACCGGCAGGAGCCATATGATTGTCTTTATAATTGTGTATGACCTGTGTGTCAACTTCTTATACGCCATGTAATAGTTTCACTTCATCGCTAAGTAGTTAGCAATAGTTGTAGTTGCTATTCGTGGTGGAGGCAATCATGGTGGAGTGATGGAGATCATGCCGGCACGCACAAGATGGAGATCATTGCGCGAAGATTGGCTATACCATGTCACATAAAGTTATATGCATGTGATGTTTATCCTTTTATGTATCTTATTATGCTTAGATCGCGACGGTAGCATTATAAGATGATTCCTCACTTAAAGATCAAGATAAAACTGTGTTCTCCCCATGTATGCACCATTGCGAAAGTTCGTCGTGTCCAAGCATCACGTGATGATCGGGTGCTATAGACTCTACGCTCACATACAACGGGTGCAAGCCAGTTTTGCACACGCGGAAATACTTGGGTTTGACTTGACGAGCCTAGCATGTACAGACATGGCCTCGGAACACATGAACCGAAAGGTTAAGCACGAGTCATATGAATGATATGATCGACACTTTGTTGTCCACCATTGAAGCCACATCTCTTCTCGTGAAGATCGGATTAGGTGTAGTGAATTTGGATCGTGTTCACTAAACAACTTGAGGGATGTTGAATTTAGTGGGAGTTCATCTAGTAATTTGATTAAAAGTTGAACTAGTTATCATGAACATAGTCTAATTTGTACTTGCAAATATTGTAGATCAAATGGCTAAGTCCAACTTCAACTTCAATGTTTTTGCTGTGAAAGAAAAGCTTAGAAACAATGGGTCTAACTTCACCAACTGGTTCCGCAATCTGAGAATCATTCTCTCTAGCGGTCAAAAGGACTATGTCCTTGAAAGTGCGCTAGGTGACGCCCCTGCTCTAAATGCGTCGGCTGATGAGAAAGTTGTCTATCAGTCGCGCAAAGATGATTATGGTGTGATTAAGAGCACCATGTTGTTTGCTATGGAATCGGACCTTCAAAATCGTTTTGAAGAATATCCCGGGCCCTTTGAGATTCTTGAGGAGCTGAAAACTATGTTTCAGACTCAGGCCCGTTCTGAGAGATATGAGATCTCTGAGAAGTTCTTTAACTGCAAGATGGAGGAAGGGAGTTCCATTAGTGAGCACGCCATAAAGATGTCGGGCTACACTCAACGCCTTGAGCAACTGGACTGCAAGATTCCAGAGGAGCTCAAGATTGACAGGGTTCTGCAATCACTCCCTCCCAGCTACAAAAGTTTTGTAGTGACTCATAATCAGATTGGTTCCACTGATACGATCACCGAGCTCTTCTCAAAGCTGAAGGCTACGGAGGTGGACATCAAAAAGGAAAATCATGTGTTGATGGTCAACAAGCCCACCTTCAAGAAAGGTAAGGGTGCAAAGAAGCCCTTCAAGAAAGGTGGCGGCAAGCGCGTTGCCCCTGCTCAGAAGAAGCTCAAGTCTGGACCCAAGCCGGACACTGAGTGCTTCTATTGTAAGGACAAGGGTCCTTTGGGCGAATCTATCAAGTACTTAGCGGACAAGAAGGCTGGCACCATCAAAGGTATATTTGATAGACATGTTATTGATGTTTTCCTTACTAGCCCTTGTTGTAGTGCCTGGGTATTTGATATTGGTTCAGTTGCTAATATTTGTAACTCAAAGCAGCTCTACGGAATAGACGGCTTGCGAGGATGAGGTGACGATCTTGGCGTTGGCAGATCAAGAGTTGATGTGATGGCCGTCGGCACGCTCTCCTTAGTTTTACCTTCGGGATTAGTTTTAAACCTTAATAAATGTTATTATGTGCCTGCGTTGAGCATGAACATTATTTCTGGATCGTGTTTATTGCAAGACGGTTATTCATTTAAATCGAAGAATAATGGTTGTTCTATTTATATGAGGAACATCTTTTATGGTCATGCACCTGCTAGGAATGGTTTATTTCTTCTGAATCTCGAAAGGGATGAAACACACATCCATAACATTGAGGCTAAGAGATGCAAAGTAGATAGTGATAATACCACTTATTTGTGGCACTGTCGTCTAGGTCATATTGGTGTAAAGCGCATGAAGAAACTCCATTCTGATGGACTTTTGGAGTCTCTTGATTTTGAATCATTTGACACATGCGAACCATGCCTCATGGGCAAGATGATCAAAACCCCATTCTCCGGAATGATGGAGAGAGCAACGGACTTGTTGGAAATCATACATACCGATGTATGCGGACCAATGAGTGTTTCGACGCGCGGTGGATATCGCTATTTTCTCACTTTTACCGATGACTTAAGTAGATATGGGTATATCTATTTAATGAAACATAAATCTGAAACATTTGAAAAGTTCAAGGAATTTCAGAATGAAGTGGAGAACGATCGTAACAGAAAGATTAAGTTTCTACGATCCGATCGTGGGGGTGAATATTTGAGTTATGATTTTCTCACGCATCTTAAAGCAAGCGGAATCGTTTCGCAACTCACGCCACCCGGAACACCACAGCGCAATGGTGTGTAACGAACCGAATCGAACTCTATTAGATATGGTCCGATCAATGATGTCTCTTACTGATTTGCCGTTATCATTTTGGGGTTATGCATTAGAAACCGCTGCATTCACTTTAAATAGGGCACCATCTAAATCTGTTGAGACGACACCGTATGAACTATGGTTTGGTGCTAAACCTAAGTTGTCGTTTCTTAAAGTTTGGGGATGCGAAGCTTACGTCAAGAAGTTGATGCTGGACAAGCTCGAACCCAAAGCGGAGAAATGCGTCTTCATAGGATACCCTAAGGAAACTATTGGATATACCTTCTATCACAGAACCGAAGGCAAAGTGTTTGTCGCAAAGAACGGTTCCTTTCTTGAGAAGGAGTTTCTCTCGAAAGAAGTGAGTGGGAGGAAAGTTGATCTAGACGAGGTTGTTGAACCTTCTCTTGAATTGGAGAGTAGCGCAGCACCTGAAATTGTTCCAAAGGTCTTTGCACCAATAATAGAGGAAGCTAATGATAAGGATCATGAAGCTTCGGACGATGCTGCTACTGAACGTCGCATGTCGACAAGGTCGCGTGCCCCTCCTGAGTGGTACGGCAACCCTGTCTTAACTGTCTTGTTAGTAGATGCCAGTGAGCCTGCAAACTATGAGGAAGCGATGATGAGCCCAGACTCTGAGAAATGGCTAGAGGCGATGAAATCCGAATTGGGATCCATGAGCGAAAACCAAGTATGGACTTTGGTGGACCCTCCTAGCGACCGAAAGGCCGTTGAGTGCAAATGGATTTTCAAGAAGAAAACGGACGCGGATGGTAATGTTACCGTCTATAAAGCACGGCTTGTCGCGAAAGGTTTTCGACAAGTTCAAGGTGTTGACTATGATGAGACTTTCTCTCCCGTAGCGATGTTTAAGTCCATTCGGATTTTATTAGCAATTGCTGCGTTTCATGATTATGAAATATGGCAGATGGATGTCAAGACTGTGTTCCTCAATGGCAACATTGATGAAGAGTTGTATATGATGCAACCCGAAGGTTTTGTCGATCCTAAGGATGCTGATAAAGTATGCAAGCTTGAGTGTTCCATTTATGGACTGAATCAAGCATCTCGGAGTTGGAACCTTCATTTTGATCACGTGATCAAGAGCTTTGGATTTGTTCCAAATTGCTATGAAGCTTGTATCTACAAGAAAGTGAGTGGGAGCTCGGTGACATTTCTGGTACTATATGTGGATGACATATTGATTATTGGAAATGACATTAACATGCTTAACGATGTGAAGATTTATTTGAACAAGTGTTTTTCAATGAAATACCTACGTGAAGCTGCTTATATATTGGGCA
The DNA here is from genome assembly GCA_023614405.1 of Avena insularis. Taxonomy (NCBI): domain Eukaryota; kingdom Viridiplantae; phylum Streptophyta; class Magnoliopsida; order Poales; family Poaceae; genus Avena; species Avena insularis. Next base: position 203,213,112 of record CM042685.1, read on the forward strand.
TCAAAATCTATAGAGATAGACAAAGACGCCTGATAGCTTTAAGCCAGAGTACATACCTAGACAAAGTTCTGAAAAGGTTCAGAATGGATAAGGCAAAAAAAAGGTTCAGTACCTATGTTGTCAGGTAAGATATTGAGCAAGGCTCAGTGTCCAGCTACGGTAAATGATAGGGAAGCTATGAGCAAAGTGCCTTATGCCTCGGCCATAGGTTCTATCATGTATGCCATGCTGTGTACTAGACCGGATGTGTCCAATGCTCTTAGTTTGACGAGCAGGTACCAAAGTGATCCAGGAGTGGAACACTGGACAGCAGTGAAGAACATCCTAAAGTACCTAAATAGGACTAAAGAAATGTTCTTAGTCTATGGAGGTGATGAACAGCTTGTCGTAAAGGGTTACGTTGACGCTAGTTTCGACACCGATATGGATGATTCTAAATCTCGATGTGATACGTTTATATTTTGAATGGAGGAGCTGTGAGTCGGAGAAGCTGCAAGCAAAGCGTGATCGCGGGATCTACTGAGAAGCGGAATACATGGCTGCCGCAGGCCAAGTGAAGGAGTTTGGATCAGAACTTCATCATCGAGCTTGGCGTGGTTCCAAGTGCATTGGACCCACTAGAGATATTGTGTGACAACACCGCGCCATAGCACTCGCTAAGGAACCAAGATATCATACAAAGACCAAGCATATCAACTAAGTTTCATATAATCCGAGATTATATAGCGATGGAGATCGAAGATTAGCAAAGTACATACAGATCTGAATGTCACAGATCCATTGACTAAACCTCTTCCACGTGTAAATATGATCAGCACCTCGTGCCATGGGTGTGAGATTGTTGCCAAATGTAAACTAGATTATTGACTCTAGTGCAAGTGGGAGACTGGAATTATGCCCTAGAGGCAATAATAAAGATGTTATTATTATAATTCTTGTTCATGATAAAGTTTATATTCCATGCTAGAATTGTATTAAGCGGAAACTTTAATACTTGTGTGGTTTGTGAACAACACCGTGTCCCTAGTATGCCTCTATGGACTAGCTCATTGATCAATGATGGTTAAGGTTTCCTAACCATAGACATGAGTTGTCAATTGATAATGAGATCATATCATTGGGAGAATGATATGATGGATGACCCAAACTAAGCGAGCAATTAGATCGTGTCATCGTGTTCATCTTTGCTTTTTCTTATGTCAAATATTGTATTCCTTAGACCATGAGATAATACAACTCCCTGGTATTGGAAGAAAGCTTTGAGGTCATCAAACGTCATCCTATGAGAGGGTGATCATAAAGGTGTCTCTCAGGTGATCGAAAAGTACCTGTTGGGTTGTATGTATCGAGATGGGATTTGTCCCTCCCAAGTCGGAGAGATATACTTCGGGCCCACTCAGTAATCGATATCAACACCGCTTGGAAGCATGTGGTTAAGGAGTTAATCACAAAGTGATATCGGATTACGGAACGAGTAAAGTACTTGCTGTGAACGAGATTGAACTAGGTATGACGGTACCAACGATCAAATCTCGGGCAAGTAAAATATCGCGAGACGAAGGGAATATATATATGGGATTGATTGAATCCTGGCATCGTGGTTCATCCGATATGATCATCGATGAATGTGTGGGAGTCAATATGGGTTTCCAGACCCCGCTGTTGATTATTGATATAAGATCATGTCTGCATATTCTCGAACCCGAAGGGTCACACACTTAACGTGTCTCGACGCTAGGATAGATTGGATAATTGGTTTATGAGGTTTTGTTCGGAGTATCGGATGGGATCCGGGACATCACGAGAGGTTCCGGAATGGTCCGGAGAATAAGATTCATATAAGGCAGTGCAGTTTTTGGAGTTCGGAATTGTTCCGGGTTAATCGGTATTGTACCAGAAGCTTCTAGAACCTTCCAGAGGGGGACCAACGTGGTCCCACCTGTCGGGAGGGGGCGTGGGCCTATGAGGGGGACCAACGTGGTCCCACCTGTCGGGAGAGGGCATGGGCCAGGGGCACAAGGCCCCATAGGGCCCAACCGGCCAAACAAGGGGAAACCCTAATTGGAGCTTCTAGAAGGAGGGGGATTACTTGCCCCCCACTCCTCCCTCCTTGGCCGCCGGCCTAGGGCTTGGGGGAGGGGTTAGGGCAGGCGCCCACCCCTCTATAAATATAGAGGGCTGGGGCGCACCCCCCCACACCTTCCCCTCAAGCCCTAGCCGCCCTGCTGCCCTCCTCTCTCTCTCCCTCCCGACTGCGTGTAGGCGAAGCCCTGCTGCAGAAACTCTCCACCACTTGCACCGCGCCGTCGCGTTGTAGATCCAATCCGTCTCTCCACCATACTTGCTGGACCGAGGAAGGAGGAGACGTCGAGGTGCCGCACGTGTGCATCTCTCGGAGGCATCGCCACTTGCGGTGTTAGATCGGATCGGATCGCGAGGAGGAGAAGCGAGTACGACTACATCACCCACGTTCCGATTTAACATTCCGTCAGGCGAATCTTCAAGGGTATGAAGATCTCATCTAATCCCTCTCATTGTTTGCATCTCCTAGATTAGATCTTGGCTTTCCTCTGTTCGCATCCGGCCATCATGGTAGGTTATAGTGTTGGTCCATTAATGATCCTTGATAATCATCAAGAGTCTCTTATTTCCTTAGCAAAGTCTGTTTTGGAAACTTTGGTGCCATAACTCTGTATATCAGGAAAATAATTTTTATTAGTAACCAATAATATCTTGCATCATAACAAAGAATTATCGCATTAAAACATATAACGGAATATTCTCATTTGAATACCCATTATATTTCTTTTAGAGAATTCTTTATCGTTGCTACACTCTCCTACAGGTTATACCCTTACTACGTTTCTAACCTAAGGTCAAAGCAATTTGCTCTGATACCAACTGCGGTGACCCAACATACCACTGCATGTGTAGTACACTATAGTCGTTGACATGACATTCACAGAACACCGTTCCATAAATATCACATCCCTCAGAGTGGTACAACAGAAACATTGTGGGTCCATATTACAAACATACACACGTTATTATTATTACAATACCGAAATTTCAAGGCTTCCAAAAGATTCAACTTACAAACCAAAATATAAGTGTTTCAGCGGAAGTTTCAAATTTAACACTTAAACTCCAAATTGAACTCAGCAACTTATTGCTATATATTGTTCATGATTCTCGGCTCAAGTGGCTACTAGAACTATAGTAATTATTCGGATTCTTAGAATTCTCCTCCGTAGACGATGTCGTAGTCCTCCCCTTCTACGACTCCATATAGGTTGGGCTCTTCATAGAAGACCTCCTCTTGACTCTCAGATGCATACATTGGAGTATATTTAGGATTCTCAGAGTCTAAGCAAGGATTCAAAGGAAAGGATGAGTAATAGCGTTACTTAGCAAATTCGTTATATGCAAGGTAGGAAGTTTGATGCTCTATCTACCACCTCGGACTATCAGTCTTTGGCACTACGCAATTTTCGTAAATATTTCTTCAAAGGTTGATTTTATTATAAAAATCTATGACCATCAACCTTCACAGGTTGACCAGAACTTTCATGGATTTCCTTTCCTGCCGCGTTCGTAGCTCCTTCCCGGAACAGGGAGTAACAAGTTACAATTCTTACACTCTGCAGAGGTGTGATACTTTTCCCATGAGAGATCAACTCCTTGTTGCACAACCGGGCATACTTTTCCGTCCGCAATTCCATGATGTGGGGCCCAGTAGTTGGTCCAAGCCAATCACTGCCCTCTCCGTGACCTCATATGTCTGCACGATCCTCTGGGGATGGCTCACCTTCGTTAAGCCCCCTTTCGGGCACGCTAAAACCCTGATGAGTTCCCAAAGACTCTATGACCTGGTGATGCCCGGAATAGTACCATTTACATGGACTATATCCCTAAACACCATTCATGGATAATCTAGACACCAAAAGTGTGGGGCGTAAGGGTGCCCACCCATATGTTAGATCCGCACAAGGAATCACAACGTCACGTTAAGGTCGTCTTGCTTCCATACAAGAGGAAAATGATACAGCTGACTTCTTCGTCCCATTCCAAATCTCATGGTTAACGCGTAATATACTGCGCTCGAATCACTGATGTCATGGGTTATTAATCCCTAATTGTTTATCATTAGTGCAATTAGAACCCTAAGTTCTATTGCTCCATCATATCATCATTTAGGATGATATCTAAGATTTAGTATCTTGAGAAAATATTGTATTCTTTTTCTATAATATAGATGATAACACACTATTCACAAATACTTTGATAAAGACTCTTCAATGGACATGAGCAAGTGATGAACTTGCCTTGTGATTGCAAGGTAGTGAAGTCTGATGCTTGCACTGGACCTTGAGTTTCTATTCTACAAAAACATCATTATTGCACGGTAAGGACAATATTTAAAGAAGCCAAATGATTATGCAAAAGTAATGTAATGCATTAGTTAACTTTATATGTAACCTCCCCCATTATTTAAATTATAGAAAAATCCTTTTTAATTAATTAAGGATTTATAAATATTAAATTAATATTTATAGAATATTATATTTAATTATTTTACTTCCTTTTATTTGAATTATTAATTTAATAATTCCTTCAAGAATTATCATTTGAATACCAAAAATGGTTATTAAATATTTGTTTAGTATTTTTCTGAAATACTACAATATTAATATATAATGAAAGTAATTTTTATTTATTTTTATCATCTTTCAATACTTTTGTAAAACTCTATAAGGAATATTACAAAATTCTTAATAAAATTTATATGTCTAAAATTTTATTTCTTAATTGATTTGTATAGTTTGGATTATTGTGAAACCAAAAATATTTTATTTATAATTTTTGGACTTTTATTTTATTTTCTAGAATTTATTTAAGTTCAGGGGCATTTTGGTCCTTTTCCAATTATTAAAACAGGCTCTAAATGATTTGGGCTGGCTATTTGGTTTTATTGGGCCCTTGTGGCCCAGTAGGGCAAAGGCAAAACAACACCCCGAAGGGGTATTGGCCCATTCCAGCCCATCACTCTCTGTTTCACTCTCGAGCTCACCCATCTCCTTCTCCTCCCCCCGACCCCGTGGTCAGCGGTGTCAGCGCCGGCGATTCACGCTGTCGTGGACCTCCCTGGCCACCGCCGTGGTGCAAGATGAGGTTGTCGTGTGCCGCGGGGATGCTCTTCGCCCCCAGGTGTGGCTATGGGCGCCTCCGTGGTGTTGTGTGGGTTGCAGCGCCCCCTTGGGGGTGCTCCCCATGCCGCCATGTTCGTCGCCCTTCTCTGCTTCCTCTTCTAATCTACAGCGAGGACTTTTGGTAAGTGGTTCCTCCCCCTCTCATGCTCTCTATGCTAGGCCATCTTCTGTTAGATGTTGGTACTGGCCTTCCTGGTTGCTGTCTTGTCCTGATTAAGATGATTGGTTCTGCTTAGGGTTCAAATCCTTCTATTGATTAAATATTTGCTGGATCGGATCATGTGTTGATGATCCTTGAACCTGTTAAGTGGTGACTTGCTATGGATTACTGCTGATGGTTAGCTGTGTGATGCTAGTGGTTTGTCAGATGATTCTATGGATTAATTTTTATATGATTCAGATGGTAAAGTTGCTCTAGAAGCAATGCTTGGTAAATCTAGTGATTTAATATCTCACCACTGTCATTACTTGGTTGATGACAGTGAGTGTTGTGTGATGAAGTCACTATCTTAGTACTGTTGGCTTTAGAATTCATATATAGCTTGAGAACAAAATGGTTTTCTATAGTGAAGATATATATATATATATATATATGAATATCCTGGTTATGATTCCTGTGATTAAGAATAGGAAAATTATTGATAGTTGGTTGGTTGTAGCTATAAAGATTGGATGCTTAACCTTCTTAGTTTAGAACTGTTCTTGTGACACCATCCTTGTATGGCACACAAGATTAGATTCTATAACTTGGTTTGGTCTTGTTCAAGCTTAAAATTGACTTGGCATTATGGATAAGTGGAATTCTCTTTCCTTGCATACCTAGAACCAATGATGTTGGTCTGAGGTTTAGGGATTTAGACCTCTATCTTGTTGATTCACATGGATTGGTTCTGGTAGTGATACCAGCTACTGTTTCTTGAATCAAAGTTGGGGAAATATGCTTGTAAGCTTGATAACTTATATAGATCCATATGATTAAATCCTAAGGTGCTACTCCTATTGAAGAGATGTGCCTAGAGGTTTAGTTCTTGGCTATATTCATTCTTGAATTGAAATATAGCTTGATAGCTTAGATCAATGATGTTGTCCTGAGATCTAAGTTGGATCTTTATAGTTTTCTGGTTGCTTTTAGTGTTTAAAACTTCAGTGATGGATTCACCCCATTTGGGTGTTTTCTGAGAATTTGAGTAAAACACAGATCATGTATGCTTGTCTAATCTTAGACAGATAGATCATGTGATGATATATTTACTCACCACTGTCACTTGATGTTGGGGTTTCCTGTGGTTGATCTTGTGCTAACTTGATCTGACGCTCTCCTGGTATTTCCAGCTCCTGACTTGTCCTTGATCTAGCCCTTCATCTCTTGGTCCTGATGGCTTGATCTTGGTCTTGCTATCCACTTGATCCACCCCCTCCTTATGTCACCATTTGGGTGGTGTGATCCAAGGTTTTGATTGGTGTGATTTAGCTTGGCTTTGGCTGGGTTTAGCTGTTGGCTGCTGTTCTTGGTGTGTATGAACAAGAAAGTGATGTGGGGTTGGCTTCCCACGGCTGTGTGGATGGTTTTGTTTGATTGTGCTGTTGTTGTGGTGCTGACAGCACACACCATGCAGTTTGGTGTGTGTGCTGCATGTGTGCCTGCTGCACAGGTTGTGGATATGTTCTGAATTTGAGAGTTACTTTTATCAAGTTACCTTTTACTTGGCTGGTGAAACTTGCCCCTCCTTGCTGTTTATTTGACTTATGGCTTAAAATTATGAAAGATATATTCTTTCATATTGGTGAAACTTGCCCCCTTTTAAAATATTACTCAATGATGAACCTTGATCAGTGCACTTCACTGTCAAGTCTAAGAGTAATATCCTTTTAACCTTAATTTTCTTTCTTTTGTTTATGTTTATTTTGCAGGTAACAGATTTGAAGATCAAGACTTTAGTTTAGGTTTTCCTTTCTCTGTAGAATAGTCAATTGTAATAACTCTCTGATTCAATTGTAATCTTTAATTTATTCTTTTGTACTTTTTATTTTTATTCTTTTGTAATAAAGATTGTACCATTATTCAATAAAGAAATATTATTTTTCTATTCAATTACTATTGCACAAATTGTTGCTTATTTACATAAGTTACCTTGGTGTAACTTATTTATGGAATAAATAAATATTCATTTAATTTATTATGTTATTTATTTAAAGTTTGACTACTAATTATCTTCTCTTGATTAAAGTATAATACTCAAATATAACTTTGAATTCTTTTAAACTATAAATTCAACACTCAAGTTTAAATTCAAATTTCATTTCCCAAAACACATAAATCCACAAAGATCATATCAAAGTCTGTAACAATCATCCTTCAAGACTAAACTCCAGGATATACTTCATAACACTGGTATATCCCTGCTGCAGCTCTTCAAATTCTCTTCGCTTCAATTCCATAACACTCTCCAGAACATGATATTCAGGGAATCTCTGTTTAAACTCTTCCCAGGTGTACTCCCTTCCTAGTTGTTGCATGGCCAACTGATTCTCCCACCAAGATGTTGCAAGTCCAGTCAGAAGATGAGTTGCATACCTCAATTTTTCCTCCTCATTGCAACCTACAGTCTTCAGCTTTCTTTCTGTATCTGCTAGCCAATCTTCTGCATCCTTTGGTTCAGGAGCTGATGCAAAAGGTAACGGCCTTGCATTCTAGAAATCAGATAAACACACTCCTCCTCTTTCAGGTGCCCTCTGATTTGCTCGTCCCAACAACTCCTCCATGAACTTGTTCTCGGTCTCTTGCATCATTTGCATACACTGCATAAAGTTCTGCTCCATTAACGGCCTCATTGGTGGTGGTGGTAATGCTCCCTGATTTGCTGCATCTGCATCGGCCTTCTCCTTGGCCTCACGGTCCATCCGCTGTTGTTCAGCTTGGGTTTCTACACCCGTATCCATGACCCTCTAGTCCTGCAACATAAAGCGAATACTCATAATTACATCATGCACATGTATTCTGAGCTCGACTTTACGCACAGAAGTAGTCACACAATGAAGATCCAAGGAAAATCCAAATATGAATTTCACATATTATACATAATATCATAATAATACAAAGTCATTACAACATATACCATAGAGGTATAATCACAACACTACCTTATTTATCTAACTGTCTTATTTCTTGGAGTACAATACACCGTACTTGATACCTCTAACTAGTTGCCTACTTCTGGTAGTAACTACGCTCATCATACATGCCTGAAGTCCAACCATGATGACGTGTCGTTTGTCGCACAGTTTGTGGAACAAATGGCCTTCCAGAAGGAACATACTCAGTATCTGAAGTATCAAGACTTGGGTCATTACTCAACCTGAGCGCATTGACTCCCTCCAGCTCAGCTGAAAAGTCTTCAAAAACTTATTCAACATTATCTCTCGCCTGCATCTCCTGAGCTTCATTCCTTGAGTTGTCAACAGGATACGCAGATCCTACTGCTTCCCAGGTGCTCCTTTGGGCAAGATAGTTAAACGCTGGATAATGTATATTCCCTGTGTTTTGAGAAGATGTTGATGATTCAAACACTCTCTCCTCAGGATCTTCTTCTTCATCCTAATTGTCTATCGACATGGCATTTCTACTGATGTTACTAGGGTTAATTCTTGCACCCTTCTAGCTAGATTGTCCAACATTACTGTCAAAACCATTTGTGGACATCTGGTGTTCGTAAGATCCTTCATATGATCCCCTTCTCCAACCATCAGAATTCTCAATAGGAAGTTCTGAATCAGAACCATCCTCCGAACCCTGTGGTACTGCATACCTCGTATCCATAGTAGGATCATGTATAGGTTCATGACTTGGTGAATAAGGATATGGTATAAAAGATTCATGATCTATAGGTATATCCTTAAAGATAGGTGTTGCACTACTACTTGCTTCCTTTTCCAACTGGATTGCTAACTGCTTCCTCCTTTCCGGATCAGTTAGATCCTCTAACATGTCATTTTTATCTTCGACAATCACTTGATGTGTCTTATAAAAAGATGCAACGAGTGTTCGATATCTATCCATAAACTTGGAAGCTAACTTAGGATACTTCTTAACCAAAGTAAGATGATCTGGTATAGGCTCCGAGTCTATAGAATCATGGGGTATCACAGAAAATGTGCTACCTTCTAACTCCTTGGATTTATGCTCCAGGATATTGGCTATCGCCTCCACAATAGCAACATGATATGCTGCTAAGTGACTCATACCTTCACCTATCTGTAGATCGTGATATAATCCAAGCTCCTCTAGAAGTTGGATACTCACACGATACTTGGATAACATCCGGCCATCATGGTAGGTTATAGTGTTCACTAGAATTCTAGTTGGACAACTAAAAATCTTTAGAAGTTGACTGTAACATCCCAAAAATCATGTTTCAAAAACTCATTCATTTCATTCTTGCATCATTCATTCATATAGGGTTTTTCTCAAAAATCATTTGGAGACAGAAGTTTGAGCTATGATTTCATGTGGGCAAATTGTCTCAATTGACCAACACCCTTTGGGATTTGATTGTTCATGGTCTTGTTTGCTTGCCACCATGGTTGGAAAGAATAGGAGTAACATTTAAACCCAAGACTTCAATTTAAAATTATTTTCTAAACCCTATTCCAAATATTTGCAACTAGAGACAAAGAGACAAAGTCTCTGTTTATTTCAAAGACCCAAGCTTGACCAAGCCTTGCAAGGTGACCACATGGTTATTTGACTGCATTTGAACCCACAAGAACCCTGCAAAAATCCCCAAAGAAGTTTGAATTCAAAAGGATTTGAATTCATATCAAATTCATTCCAGAAAATGAAATTAGAAAAAGAAAAAGGCTAAGGAAAAGAAAAGGGCCGGCGGCCAGAATCAGCCCAGCAGATCCAGCCCACAAGCCCACCGGGATCTTCTTTTCTTCTCTCACCTTATAGCGCCTTGAGCATTGACAGTGAGACCCCACGCACACGCGCACCTCGGCGGCAAGCAGGCCGGTCCACGTCGCCCTCGTCTTCCCAGACCGCGCTGCGACCACGTCGCCGGCGGTGAAGGCGGTAATGGCTGGCGTAAATGGGCATTAAACCCGGCGTTTCTGTCGATTCCCGGCTATAAGATCCTCTACGCTCCACGATCTTTTCCCCAGACACCTCGCTCACTCCGCCACCAGCTGCCCTCAATCAGCTTTGCACCGCCATGACAGAACCTCTCCGGCGATCGATTCCGGTGAGCCAGTGTTCCCCTCGCCTCTCGTTCTTGCTATCCTTCTCGGTGAATCCTTGCGCATCTATCGACCTCGCTAGTCTGTCTGTCTTGCCCAGTCGCGGTTCCACTTGACACCGCGAGCACCGACGGCGACATCAACTCCGGCGAGCTCTAGTGGTAAGTCCAGACCGCCCGCGCCTCCCATTCATGCTCACTACTTCGACCGCCTTGAACCTAACCGTGTCCTCGACTTGCCTTGGGGTGATCCACGCGACGTCCCCCGACCACCCGGCCTTTTAAGCGCCGCGAACTCCGGTGAGGAATCGCGGCCCGTGTGAGCGCCCTTGACCAACCGCAGTACGACAAGCTTCGCCGTGACCTCCGAGCCGGTGAGCTACTCCTCGATCTTCCTTACTCTGCATCATCGGCAACGTCGTTGACCGACGGTTCCGCCGCCCGGTATCACCGCCACCCATCTGTGGCCAGGCAGCAGCAGCCGTTAGATCTGGATCGAACGCCTACGATAGATCACTTAAACCCGAAGCGGTACGCGATCTGAGCCGCACCTGCCCCTTTAGATCCTACGGCTGTGGAGCTCGATCCAGCGAACGATGCAGGCGAATAAGAATAAGACGCGTGGATAGGTTAGATCTGAGAATAGAATTTAAAACCAGAAATTTGATCCAAATTCAAATGCCTATATCTTTTGAATGCCACGTTGGAATTTTGCAAACTTTATACCGTTGGATTCAGAAAAACAAGACCTTTCTGCCTATCCTTTTTGTTTAGCATATAGTAACCATTAGATGTGCTAAAATTGCAGAGACTTGTTTAAGGCCATTTTGAGTATAGATTTAGTTTAGTATTTTGTTTTAGGGTTATATAAGTTGTCTTGGCTATTTTGTGACTTGTTTAGTTTCTGTATTCATGCACTTGCTTGGTTGAGTTTTCAAAAATCATCACTTGGTAGATTCATGCATGCATGCATTCATACTATTTCTTGTTTGTATATATTTGTGTGTAATTGTGTGCTACCACTTTGTGTGTAGGTTTTGCTAGTGATTGTGATTGTGATGAGTGCTACTCTCCACACTACCAAGGCAAGTGATATCATCATGAATATTCCATTCCTATATTTTATATATGCATTAGTATTATTTTTCTAAGTATAGGACTTGCATGGTTATTTTTCTAAGAACAAGCTATGCTTTGGGAAAACCTATTAGGTAAAGCCTTAGTGAAAATTTCCTAAGTCAAGATTCCTATTACTATCATGCTTAGCCTAGCTACTAGAAAACAAGGGTGGTTTATATATTCACACTATGGAAAAATATTCTAAGTCTAAGGACTTGTTTTTATTTAACAAAACAACTAAGTTAATGAATCACCTGGGTGGAATGGAAAGATTGGGTTATGTTGAGTGGTTACACAAGGCCAGGGGTACTGGTGAACCTTGTGTATCTCACTTGTGGATGGCCACCCAGGAACAAAGAGATTTGAGTTGTCAAATGTTGAGAAGCTTCAAGTGCAACCACTTGGTAATATGGGCTCTGCCATGATCTTAGGATGCTGGAACTTAGTCTCTTGGACAGTGGGTGGTAGATGGGTTGATAGGTTGGAGCGCGTCCATTTGACTAAGGAAAGGCTACTGAAGGATCATGTCTTGGGAAACCAAGGCTTGTGGGGAAAGTGCACCACCTCTGCAGAGTGTAAAACCTAAGTACTTAGCCATGTCCCTGGTAAAGGACAATTTGAGCATCAAGACATGGAAACTTCAAGAATCTCATCACTCCAATTTCTAAATAAAACTTGTGGGTGAACAAGGGTTAAAGGATCTTCAGTCTTTGATTGGTAGATGCCCTGAGTGGATCTTCAGTCTCTGATTGGTAGATACCTTGGGATGGACTTTGTCAAGCAAAAACTTAGTGTTTTCAAAAAGTTAAGGAAAAATCTATTTTGAGCAATGCAAGCCTAAGCTCCACCAGCCAAATGCATATAGCCTTATAGTCCACTTAAATATATATACTAAGGTATCACTTGCCAATACTATTCCAAAGTATTGACCCTCTGTGGCTGTAACTTATGATGTTGCAGGTTACTCTGATGATGATTAGGAGTCATGAGTCTACACTCAACATGCTTGCCTGTGGCACATGAAGATGAAGACTTATGTTTATTTACATATTCCATAAACTCTTGTACTAGGCCTTTGGCCATGAGTTGTAAAAGACTATGTTTTATCTCCGAATGACTGTAATAAACGACCTTTGTATCTGTACTTCATCTTAAACTGTGGATGCTAGCAATGATCCGTGGACTAGCATTGCAATCACAGGGATCTTTTCCTTTAATAAGGAGGGATCTTACAGATGGTATCAGAGCATTGTGTTGCCTGTAGGATTATGACCCTAGGATTGGAAACCACTAAGGAAAAATTTTACTTCTTCTACACTTGTCTATTCTTCTCGTAAACTTTTCTAATCTTCTCCTTCTCATCTCTATTTGTAGATGAACTCCGTCAACGAAGCCGTGAAGAAAGGACCACTCATGACCATGACCTTGGAGTGTGAGACTGAGTTTCCCAAGATTCTCAAGGACCTCATGGAAACCATGGGAGTACATGGTGCTGTGTACAAGGGCTTTCCAGTGATGGAGGATGGAGTGGAGTATTGGTGGGTGCAACTTCACTTGTACAAGAACAAGGAAGACAACCACAAAGAAAAAGGCTTCTGCATGTACACCAACACTTTTATGCACACCACATTCTTTGAGTCAGCAAAAGAAGCAGCTTGGAAGACTATCAAAGAACTCAGTGCTAGAGTCAAGTGCAGGATGCTCAACCTCCAAAAAGACTTAGAGAAAGAGAAGGAACATACCCAAGAGTTGGAAGTCACCAACCAATCCTTAAGAGGAGATATTATAGATTTAGTGATAGAAGCATGTGAACAAGAGAGGGTGATTGCCACTAGGAACATTGTGCTAGCCACCAGATCCAATGAGATAGGATTGTAAGCGCACTTCGTTAGTTGGACCACCACCTATCACCTTATTTTCCAAAATGATACCTTAAATAAGTTTGAACCTTGGTTGAAGAAATGGATTCTTGTATGCATGACTTGTATGATTTATGTGTGTCTCAAGAATGTGTTTGAATGTTTGTCTTGTTTATCTTAAATTGTGTTGTTCTAACTTTTTCAATCTTAAATAGATGCCTATTGCCATCAGCACTGTTGAGGAGTTCCAGGCTACCTGTTTTGGTCCTCGTATCGTAGAGCTTACTACTTTACTCGATCTCCCTCTTCCTATCATTACGGTGCACCCACTCACCAAGTTTGAGAGGAAGGACCTTTGGGGCTTCAAGGTGAACCAGCCAGGACGCCAGGCAGAGCCTACTACGGAGGCCATCGTCTTCAAGCTTATGCACGATGACAGGGAGAGAGGCATGGAGGTTGTCATGCAGATCCGATAGGACGATCGTTAGGACGTCACTCCCGACAGTTAGAGGCACTCACTTCCACGCCTTCGAAGGCGTGATGATGACGGAGAGTCCATCGACTTTGAGGACGACTCGAGGGTCACAAGAGAGCCGATACGCCTGCACCTCCGTGACTTAGAGACTCTTATTAGGCACGTGGATACCGATAGGACCAACGTCATGCTTAGTAATGACGAAGCTCCAGTGCAGCCATGAGAAGGACAAGCTCTTCGCAAGCAGCAGGACGAGATAGTCAAGGAGATGGAGACGAAGTTCGAGACCCAAGACCGTAAGTTCAAGAGTCAAGAGAAGCGTGTCCAGGATAGGAACAAGAGGATTCGTGATATGACCGAGGAACTGCAGTCCAAGGACTTCGAGTTAGAGCAGCAGCAGACAGTGATTGAGAGGCTTCGTTCCTAGAAGAGGGCTCTCAAGGCCAAGATCGACTCTTTGACCACTACCATCGAGGAGAACAAGACCGCAATGGAGAACGCAGGTCTTACCTTTGTCGAGGAGGAGATTGATGCCGACAGTAGATTTGACTACTCGCTTATCTTTATTTACCGCACTTGTTATTTATGAACTTATTGTTGGACCATCCGACATGTGGATGGCTTGCTGCTTGTGTGTTTGTATCTTGTTGTTTAGCTTTTATCCTAGTGTTGCTTGCTATGTGTTTGCTTGTGTAATGTATTGTGCATAAATCATGTAAGGGTATCTCATTCTTATCTCTATATGAATAAACCACGATGCCTCCCCGTCAGCAAAACACCAACCCCAACCCCAACATTACCGGAAATGCAACAAATGATGAATGCGCAAACACAGCTTATGCAAATGATGACGACGTTCATCCGTAACCAGAACAACAACAACCCCAACAACAACAATAACAATAATAACAACAACAACAACCCTCCGTGTTTTGATATGCTCACCAGATTTCTGCCCTCGAGGCCGCCTAAGTTTTCAGGAACGACCGATCCCATGGTGGCCAATGATTGGCTACGCTCGCGTGAACAAAGACTTAGTGACCGAGGATGCATAGATGCTGAAAAGGTCAGTTTGCAAAGACATCTGTTGGAAGGACCAGCCGCCGCATGGTGGGACAACTTCCAGATTACCACGCCTATTGATGAGGTAACTTGGGCTATTTTTGAAGATGGATTTCGTACCACTCATATCTCACCAGGTATGATGAGCCTGAAAAAGAAGGAATTTCACAACCTGAAACAGCGCCACCACCACGGCGTGCTGAATACATCGAAGAGTTCAACAATCTGCGCTATGCACCGGATGAGGTTGACATCGATGCCAAAAGGAAGGAAAAGTTTCTAGAAGGCTTGAATGATGAGCTAAATCTGCAAATGTCTGCGGCATATGTTCCAACTTATCTCATTTGTGTGACAAGGCTGTTATTGTGGAGAATAAAATGAAGCAAGTTGAGAGTAGAAAGAGGAAACACTCTGACAAGCATAGCTCGATCAGATTATAAACGATCTCACTATGATGATAGTGTCAGCCAGGATCCCACAAGCATGGGAAGTTTAACAAGCACCACAACCACAACCGCTATGACAACAAGCATCATCGCAGTCATGACAATGATAAGTACAAGAACCACAAGAATGGATATAAGAGCCACCATAGTGGAAGTGGAAGTGGAAGTGGAAGTCAACCTAAGAAGGACAACAACAGTTGAATGCTTCAAATGCAAGAAGTCGGGCATTATGCTAATGAGTGCCCCGAGAAGAACGTTGAAGGACCTAACAAACCCAATCCTTTTCGAAAGGACAGGTCAACCACATCAATGTGGAGGAAGTCTATGAAGAACCCGATGCCGCTTTGGTAAGTTCAGACTCAATTCCATCTCAGCATTTGTACTCTTTGACACCGGTGCATCTCATTCATTCATATCTAAAGCATTTGTCGAAAGAAATGGGTTTGCATCCGAAAACATAGGGTGTCCGATAAAAGTTAGCTCTCCGGAGGGGATATGATAGTGAGTCTTGGATGCCGGATCTAGTCATAGAGATCGGAAAACATAAGTTTCAGAAACCTAATAATCCTAAATTCCCAAGGATTGGATGTAATTTTGGGAATGGATTGGATGGCTAAGTATGAGGGAGTACTAGATTGTGCAAATCGCAATTTCACTCACAACCCTGCAGTAAGAGGATAACATTTAAGTCCAATTTTAAATCTAAAGGGAGTAAGCTGAATTCTCTTAAGGGGTTAGCATGGACAATGTGCCAATTGTGTGAGTATCCGGATGTGTTCGGAAGAGTTACCAGAATGCCACCAGATAGAGATGTGGAGTTTATAATAGAATTGGTACCGGATCTGGGCCAAGAGCAAAGAGACCTTATAAAATGTCGGTTACGAACTTAAGGAACTCAAGAAACAACTTGGAGAACAATTGCGTAAAGGATTCATCCAGCCAAGTTCTTCATCTTGGGGAGCTCCAGTTTTGTTCGTAGAAAAGAGAGATAGAACTCAAAGACTATGCATAGATTACCGTTCTCTCAATGAGGTAACCATCAAGAACAAATATCCTTTGCCAAGAATCAATGACTTGTTTGATCAGCTAGAAGGAGCTTGTGTGTTCTCGAAGATTGATCTTCGGTCAGGCTATTTTCAGCTCAAGATAAGAGAGCAAGACATACCTAAAACAGCATTTACCACGAGGTATGGATTGTATGAGTACACTGTGATGCCTTTTGGATTAACCAACGCTCCAGCATACTTCATGAATATGATGAACAAAGTGTTCATGGAATTTCTCGACAAGTTTGTTGTCGTTTTCATCGATGACATCTTAGTCTACTCCAAGAGCAAGGAAGAACATGAAAGACATCTACGCTTGATACTTGAGAAACTAAGGGAACATAAACTTTATGCCAAATTCAGCAAGTGTGAGTTTTGGTTAGAGGAAGTTGGATTTCTTGGTCATGTTATGACGAAGGATGGTGTAGCAGTTGATCCTGCTAAGGTTTCAGCCGTAACAGAATGGGAATCTCCTAAGAATGTAAAAGAGGTACGTAGTTTCCTTGGGTTAGCAGGTTACTACAGAAGGTTCATTGAAATTTTTTCTAAGGTTGCTAAACCAATGACGGAATTGTTAAAGAAAGATAAGAAATTTGCTTGGTCTGAAGGATGTGAACTCAGCTTTCAAGAACTAAAGAAGAGACTTGTGTCAAGACAGTGCCTACCAGATTTGGAAAAGGATTTCCGGTATTGTGATGCTTCGCATCAAGGATTAGGAGCCGTACTTATGCAAGGCGGAAAAGTTGTGGCTTATGCCTCGAGACAACTCAAAACTCATGAAGTAAATTATCCTACTCATGATTTAGAGTTAGCTGTTGTCCATGCACTCAAAACATGGAGACATTACCTTTTGGGAAAACGCTGAAGTGGTCACCGACCATAAGAGTTTGAAATATATCTTCACACAGAAGGAGATCAATATGAGACAAAGAAGATGGCTAGAACTTATCAAGGATTATGACTTGAATTTGCAATACCACCCCGGTAAAGCAAATGTAGTAGCAGATGCTCTAAGTCGTAAAGCATTTGTAAATGGTCTTACCAAAGGTGAATTGCCAGATGATTTGTGTAAGCAATTCAAGGAACTCAGGTTGGAGATTGTGCCTGAAGGACATCTTATGTCTTTGGATGTTCAACCCACTCTGTTGGATAAGATTAAAGAAGCCCAAAAGACGGATAAAGAAATCGAAGAGATTAAGGAAAGGATTAGCCAAGGGAAAGCTAAAAGTTTCCATATGGACGAACAAGGTACTTTATGGCACGAGAAACGTATTTGTGTTCCACAAGATCCGGAAATGCGGAAACTGATTTTACAAGAAGCCCATAACTCTCCGTATTCTATTCACCCGGGAAACACCAAAATGTATATGGATATGAAAGAAAGATTTTGGTGGAACAATCTTAAAAGGGACATCGCCGAACACATTGCTTTGTGTGATGTGTGTAGTAGAGTGAAAGCGGAGCATCAGAAACCAGCAGGTTTGCTTCAACCAATGCCTATTCCTGAATGGAAGTGGGAAAATATTGGTATGGACTTCATTACCGGATTACCAAGGACCAGGTCAGGGTATGATTCCATATGGGTAATAGTAGATCGCCTAACTAAAGTGGCTCATTTTATACCCGTAAAGACAACTTATACCAGTGCAAAGTTAGCCAAAATCTACATGAGCAGAATTGTATGCCTCCACGGTGTACCTAAGAGTATTGTGTCTGATAGAGGAACTCAGTTCACTTCTCACTTTTGGAGACAGCTTCATGAATCTCTAGGAACGAGGTTGGAATTCAGCACTGCTTTTCATCCTCAAACTGATGGACAAACAGAAAGGACTAATCAAATTCTTGAAGACATGTTGAGGGCATGTGCCCTAGACTATGGAGCAAGTTGGGATGAAAGTCTGCCTTACGCAGAGTTTTCTTACAACAACAGTCACCAATCTAGTATTGGGATGGCACCATTTGAGTTTCTATACGGAAGGAAGTGTACCACCCCATTGCTATGGAATGGTGTGGGAGAAAGAAGTTTGTTTGGACCAGACCTTATCAAAGACGCCGAAGAAAAGGTCAAATTGGTTAGAGACAGATTGAAGATAGCACAGTCTCGACAGAAAAGCTACGCAGATGCTAAGCGTAGAGAAGTCACTTACGAAGTTGGGGATAGAGCTTATCTTAGAGTATCACTACTCGTGGAGTAAAAAGATTTGGAGTCAAAGGAAAGTTAGCACCAAGATATGTGGGACCATTCAACATTTTAAGTCGCAAGGGAGAAGCTGCATATGAAATCGAAATGCCTGCATCTTTACTAGCAGTCCATAATGTTTTTCATGTGAGCCAGCTCAAGAAATGTCACCCAGAAATGGAAGAAACATCTTTGAAAGATACCATATCTTTGGAAGAAGTTCAACTATAAAGTGATCTCACCTATGAAGAAAAGCACACAAGATTCTTGAAACCACGTAAAGAGTCACAAGAACAAAGACTATCAAGTTTTGTAAAGTACAATGGAATCATCATTCAAGAAGAAGCAACATGGGAAAGAGAAGATGATCTTGAAAAGACCACCTCACCTATTTGCTAGCCAATCCGAATCTCGAGGGCGAGATTCATTTTAAGGGGGTTAGATTTGTAACATCCCAAAAATCATGTTTCAAAAACTCATTCATTTCATTCTTGCATCATTCATTCATATAGGGTTTTTCTCAAAAATCATTTGGAGACAGAAGTTTGAGCTATGATTTCATGTGGGCAAATTGTCTCAATTGACCAACACCCTTTGGGATTTGATTGTTCATGGTCTTGTTTGCTTGCCACCATGGTTGGAAAGAATAGGAGTAACATTTAAACCCAAGACTTCAATTTAAAATTATTTTCTAAACCCTATTCCAAATATTTGCAACTAGAGACAAAGAGACAAAGTCTGCATTTATTTCAAAGACCCAAGCTTGACCAAGCCTTGCAAGGTGACCACATGGTTATTTGACTGCATTTGAACCCACAAGAACCCTGCAAAAATCCCCAAAGAAGTTTTGAATTCAAAAGGATTTGAATTAATATCAAATTCATTCAGAAAATGAAATTAGAAAAGAAAAGGCTAAGGAAAAGAAAAGGCGGCCGAATCTGCCCAAAGAGCAGATCCACCAGCAAGCCCACCCGGGATCTTCTTTTTCTTCTCACGCTGAAGCGCACGCTGAGTCACCGACAGTGCGACCCTGCACACCAGACTCGCCGATTTACGGGCCCGGTCCACGTCGCCTCGTCTTCCAGACCGCGCGACGACGCCGCCATGGCGATGAAGGCCGGTAATGGCGCGCGTAAATGGGCATTAAACCCGGCGCTTTCTGTCGATTCCCGGCTATAAGATCCTCTACGCTCCACGATCTTTTTCCCCAGACACCTCGCTCACTCCGCCACCAGCGCCCCTCAATCAGCTTTGCACCGCCATGACAGAACCTCTCCGGCGATCGATTCCGGTGAGCCCAGTGTTCCTCGCCTCTCGTTCTTGCTATCCTGCTCAGTGAATCCTTGCGCATCTACTGACCTCGCTAGTCTGTCCTGTACTGCCCCAGGTCGCCGGTTCCACTTGACACCGCGAGCACCGACGGCGACATCAACTCCGACGAGCTCTAGTGGTAAGTCCAGACCGCCCCGCGCCTCCTAGTTCATGCTCACTACTTCGCCTTGACCCTGTGAACCTAACCGTGTCCTCGACTTGCCTTGGGGTGATCCACAGCGACGTCCCCGACGACCACCCGACGCACCCGACGCCGCCGCGAACTCCGGTGAGGAATCGCAGCCGTGACAGAGCGCCCCTTGACCAACCGCAAGTACGACAAGCTTCGCCGTGACCTCCTGAGCCCGGTGAGCTACTCCTCGATCTTCCTTACTCTCTGCATCATCGGCAACGTCGTTGACCGACGGTTCCGCCGCCGGTAGCCACCGCGCAGCGCCGCCCATCTGTGGCCAGGCAGCAGCAGCCGTTAGATCTGGATCGAACGCCTACGATAGATCACTTAAACCCGAAGCGGTACGCGATCTGAGCCGCACCTGCCCCTTTAGATCCTACGGCTGTGGAGCTCGATCCAGCGCGAACCGGTACGGGCGAATAAGAATAAGACGCGTGGATAGGTTAGATCTGAGAATAGAATTTAAAACCAGAAATTTGATCCAAATTCAAATGCCTATATCTTTTGAATGCCACGTTGGAATTTTGCAAACTTTATACCGTTGGATTCAGAAAAACAAGACCTTTCTGCCTATCCTTTTTGTTTAGCATATAGTAACCATTAGATGTGCTAAAATTGCAGAGACTTGTTTAAGGCCATTTTGAGTATAGATTTAGTTTAGTATTTTGTTTTAGGGTTATATAAGTTGTCTTGGCTATTTTGTGACTTGTTTAGTTTCTGTATTCATGCACTTGCTTGGTTGAGTTTTCCAAAAATCATCACTTGGTAGATTCATGCATGCATGCATTCATACTATTTCTTGTTTGTATATATTTGTGTGTAATTGTGTGCTACCACTTTGTGTGTAGGTTTTGCTAGTGATTGTGATTGTGATGAGTGCTACTCTCCACACTACCAAGGCAAGTGATATCATCATGAATATTCCATTCCTATATTTTATATATGCATTAGTATTATTTTTCTAAGTATAGGACTTGCATGGTTATTTTTCTAAGAACAAGCTATGCTTTGGGAAAACCTATTAGGTAAAGCCTTAGTGAAAATTTCCTAAGTCAAGATTCCTATTACTATCATGCTTAGCCTAGCTACTAGAAAACAAGGGTGGTTTATATATTCACACTATGGAAAAATATTCTAAGTCTAAGGACTTGTTTTTATTTAACAAAACAACTAAGTTAATGAATCACCTGGGTGGAATGGAAAGATTGGGTTATGTTGAGTGGTTACACAAGGCCAGGGGTACTGGTGAACCTTGTGTATCTCACTTGTGGATGGCCACCCAGGAACAAAGAGATTTGAGTTGTCAAATGTTGAGAAGCTTCAAGTGCAACCACTTGGTAATATGGGCTCTGCCATGATCTTAGGATGCTGGAACTTAGTCTCTTGGAGTGGGTGGTAGATGGGTTGATAGGTTGGAGCGCGTCCATTTGACTAAGGAAAGGCTACTGAAGGATCATGTCTTGGGAAACCAAGGCTTGTGGGGAAAGTGCACCACCTCTGCAGAGTGTAAAACCTAAGTACTTAGCCATGTCCCTGGTAAAGGACAATTTGAGCATCAAGACATGGAAACTTCAAGAATCTCATCACTCCAATTTTTAAATAAAACTTGTGGGTGAACAAGGGTTAAAGGATCTTCAGTCTTTGATTGGTAGATGCCCTGAGTGGATCTTCTCTCGATTGGTAGATACCTTGGGATGGACTTTGTCAAGCAAAAACTTAGTGTTTTCAAAAAGTTAAGGAAAAATCTATTTTGAGCAATGCAAGCCTAAGCTCCACCAGCCAAATGCATATAGCCTTATAGTCCACTTAAATATATATACTAAGGTATCACTTGCCAATACTATTCCAAAGTATTGACCCTCTGTGGCTGTAACTTATGATGTTGCAGGTTACTCTGATGATGATTAGGAGTCATGAGTCTACACTCAACATGCTTGCCTGTGGCACATGAAGATGAAGACTTATGTTTATTTACATATTCCATAAACTCTTGTACTAGGCCTTTGGCCATGAGTTGTAAAAGACTATGTTTTATCTCTGGAATGACTGTAATAAACGACCTTTGTATCTGTGTACTTCATCTTAAACTGTGGATGCTAGCAATGATCTAGGGACTAGCATTGCAATCACAGGGATCTTTTCCTTTAATAAGGAGGGATCTTACATTGACGAAGTTGGTCCGTGAATGATCCTTGATAATCATCAAGAGTCTCTTCTTTTCTTACCAAAGTCTGTTTTGGAAACTTTGGTGCCATAACTCTGTATATCAGGAAAAGAATTTTTATTAGTAACCAATAATATCTTGCATCATAACAAAGAATTATCGCACGAAAACATATAAAGGAATATTCTCATTTTAATACCCATTATATTTCTTTTAGAGAATTCTTTATCGTTGCTACACTCTCCTATAGGTTATACCCTTACTAGGTTTCCAACCTAAGGTCAAAGCAATTTGCTCTGATACCAACTGCGGTGACCCAACATACCACTGCATGTGTAGTACACTATAGTCGTTGACATGACATTCACAGAACACCGTTCCATAAATATCACATCCCTCAGAGTGGTACAACAGAAACATTGTGGGTCCATATTACAAACATACACACGTAATTATTATTACAATACCGAAATTTCAAGGCTTCCAAAAGATTCAACTTACAAACCAAAATATAAGTGTTTCAGCGGAAGTTTCAAATTTAAAACTTAAACTCCAAATTGAACTCAGCAACTTATTGCTATATATTGTTCATGATTCTCGGCTCAAGTAGCTACTAGAACTATAGTAATTATTCGGATTCTTAGAATTCTCCTCCGTAGACGATGTCGTAGTCCTCCCCTTCTACGACTCCATATAGGTTGGGCTCTTCATAGAAGACCTCCTCTTAACTCTCAGATGCATACATTGGAGTATATTTAGGATTCTCAGAGTCTAAGCAAGGATTCAAAGGAAAGGATGAGTAATAGCATTACTCAGCAAATTCGTTATATGCAAGGTAGGAAGTTTGATGCTCTATCTACCACCTCGGACAATCAGTCTTTGGCACTATGCAATTTTCGTAAATCTGTCTTCAAAGGTTGATTTTATTATAAAAATCTATGACCATCATCCTTCACAGGTTGTAAGGTACCCAACCTTTAATAAGGTAGAGATCCCTGTGTTTACAATGCTAGTCCCTGGATCAATAGCTAGCATCCACAGTTAAGATGTAATATCAATAAACAAAGGTCATAATACAACTTTATAACCAGGAATAAAATAATTCATTACATCTTACATAGCTCATTTGGCTATCTCATTACATTGCAGCGGAAATAACTATAGCATGGAGTCCTTCATCTTCAAAGTGCGATAGGCAATCATGTTGGTTGTAGACTTGTAATCCTATTCAACACACTTCACTAACATCAAACAAACCTGCAACATAATAAGTTGCACCCACAAGGGTCAATACATTTGAATTGTATTGGCAAGTTTCACTATTATGTATAAATAAGTGGATCCTATCATTACATGCATATTTGGCTAAGTAGGGTTTAGGCTCATTTGCAGAAAGCAATATAGTTTTGTCCTATCTTTTCAACATAGTTTTGATCTTTTGAAAATCTTTCGGAACTCCTTGGAAAACTCCAAGTGATTCAAACCCCTTGTTGTCACCATCAAGTTTTACTTTGAGAAATTGGAATGTCGAGATCTTCCATAGCTTCAGGCCTTAGTTGCTCAGAGTTGTCCATAACCGGGGACACGGCTAAGTACTTAGAATTTGATCTTCTGCAGAAGTTGTACACTTTACCCACATGACACAATCTCGTCTTGACGCCACCAGTGGCCGCTGGATAAGTACTCACCAAATGGAGTACCGGCAGATCGAGAATGTGACAAAGTCTTTCCATAGAAGTCCTCCCAATACACAATGCTAGCTTGTCAACCAGGCACCAATGTAGGGATAAATTTCCCATACACAATTCTAGTTAACCTGAAGATGCCAATGCATGGGTCTTCCACTATGTAGTTTACTAAGCCAGAGCCCATTTAGCATGTGGCTGTACATGGAAGCCACTGTACGAGAAACATGTTCAATCTCTAAGTCCCTGGGTGGTTTTCTTCTAGTGCACATACAAAAAGATAGCCATATAAACATGGTTCCCTTTGTTGCCACCTTGTCCAAAACTTGAGTATCCTTTTCCACCCAGGTGGTTCATTGAATACTTGTTTTATTATAGAAAACATATATCTTTCCAATACTTCATATAATCATATGATGTATCCCATCCCAAATATATAGCAGGGCTAAGCTTACTACAACTACAATGTTTTCACTAACGAAGATGTAAGGCTATCCTATTAGGATTTAGCATAGCATAAAATATAGTAGTCCTTATCATGCATGTTACAAAAATCCACTAAGTGTAATGAAAATAGTAGGACATGGATGATAGTGTCACTTGCCTTTTTAGTAGATAATGTTGGTTCACTTCTTGATCTTGCAAATATCACATTCTTCTAACTTCACTACAATTCAATCAAGCAAACACAAATTCAATTAGCATTCAAACCATTTCACCACATAAAATAACAAAAACAAGGTCATGCATGCAAGCATGCAAAAGAGAGTTTTATTTGGAAAAGTGGTTTCTACTAGGCTCTAAACATTTTAAAGTTCAATGTGGTCATTCATTAAAGTGGTAAAATCATTTGCAAAAAGGTTTCATCTCATAAACCAAATATTATGCTAAGGTGATATTTTATGTTGTTGAAAATATCTTTTAGCAAAGTAATAAATTTATATGGTTCATCAAATATGTTCTTAAATCACAAAACCTGGTGTTTAGGGTTAGAAGGTTTGAATCAAATCATTTCCCAAAGGCTTTACTCAAAAATCATTTCTAAACCATAAGCAATATTTTTATTTGACTAGGAATGTGCTAATTCAAATATTTTATTCCTTAACTTCACAAAATACATTTTTAAATCCATAAGTTGGTTCCTATGGTCAGTAGGTTCAAAACAATCCATTTTGCAAAGATTTCACCTTAAAAATATATCTAGAACAATTTTTATATTCAAATTATGTCTACACATGTTTCTGCAATTTCAACCAATTTTCTAGAAGCAAAACATTAAAAAAAGTGCATGGTTGAAAAGTACTTGTTCTGCTGAATCCATTGATATAAAATTTGCAAATTTTGGACGTGTAGATTGAAAGTTATGAATTTTATAAAATCAAACATCTAATAGAACATTTCTGTTTTTAAATCCACACCTAAGCCACGTGTCTGAACCTCATTGGGCGATACCGCTTCGCTGGGATCGACAAATGCGGTGCGTTAGATCTCACTTAAATTGTACGGCACAGATCGTTTCGTACCCCTTCGTTATAATCTAATCTTAACCAGACGATTTAGATCTAACGGCTACAGCGAGGCTACCAGAAACTGGCGGCGACGGCAAAGACGCAGCAACAAGCGGTCCATGGTGGCGTTGGCGACGATTCAGGAAGCGAGGGAGAGGAAGGAGTAGCTCACCGTGCTTGCAGGGATGCGGTGAAGCTCGAGGTGAGGTCGGTTTGTCGAGGGGTGCACTGGAGCTGTGTGGATTGCTCGCCGGAGTTAGTGGCGGCGTCGGATGTCTCTGGTTGTCGTCGGGGGCAAAGTTTGGGGGCGCGCTAAGACAAACAAGGCATGCTGTTAGACGCGGGAGAGTGTGGGGATTACAGGAGCATCATCGGGAGGGTTCAGGGCGGTCTGTACTTACCGAGGAAGCTCGCCGGAGAAATGGCAGACGATGGCGCTTCCGAGTTTTGGTTGTTGCCGAGCCTACGGTGCTCGCGCGGGTGTGGGGTTGGTGCAGGGAGATGCGCAAGAAGAGGGGAAGCAAGTTTGCGTGCAGTGGGAGGCGAGGGGCGGTTGCAGTTCGCCGAAATCAGCCGGAGAAGCTCGTCGGGATAGAGAGGTTTGAGCTTGCGATTCTCGTAGCCTGGAGGCAGAGAGGGGATGTGGCTTGGGCGAAAAGAGAGAGGAGAGCGTGGCGTTTAAAGGCGTGCGGTTGCTGTCGAGATTTACTCGCGGTGTTATGCCAATTCAATGGCATTCATCGCCGGTAGAAACGACGAGGGGGAACGGTCGAGGTGGAGACGATGACATGGCGAGTGGGGTCTGTCTGTCTGTGAGAGAGAGAGAGAGAGAGAGAGAGAGAGAGAGAGAGAGAGAGTGGGGCCAAGCGTTCAGCGACTCTGTGGGTGAGCGCGTGGGTGAAAAACGGTTCACCAAGGGGGAGTAGGTGGGCTGCGAGTTGGGCTGGGTTGGGCCTTGGCAGATGGGTTGGGTTTGTTTCTATTTTTTATACTGATTTCTTTTCTTTTTCTATTTTGAATTTTCTGTTTTGATTTTCAATCCAATAATTCAAACTCCATTTGAATTCAAACCACCACCAAACTTTAGGTATAGTTTAATTCTGTTTAACAACATGTTCCAAAGTCCAAAATAGAACAATTATTTTTAGGGTTTATTATTTATTAAAAATAAATAAATAGTCTTTAGTCTTTATTTCAAATAGAATTCAAATATGTTTAAAACTCAATTTGACTTTCTAAATTTTTCCAAAACCTTTTCAGTAGGTTTTATTAAAAACATAACACTTTGAAATATAATTTAAAATACTTTAATAAGTTTTTTTTGATCATTCAAAATAGGAAAATGTCTATATTTGAATGAAATTTGGATATAAATGAATCCTCATGGTTTTATTTAAATAATCCTTTACTATTTTTATCAAGCAAAATATTTTATTTTAAAAGCTTGGCCAAGATTAATTTGGCTCTTTTCAAAAATAGTCCTTATTCATTATTTCTACCTTTTCTTATAAAAGCCATATCTTTTTATTTAAAGATCCAAAAATGGTGATTCCAACTTTTAAAACTTTATTTATTAATTGATTATCTTTTTAAATCCCTTTAGGATTTTATTTGATCAAAATAGGTTTTGATGTTTCCATTTGGAATCAAAAAGTTTCTTCTCACCCTAAATTTCAACAAATTTTTTTTCACATTTCAAAGTTTGGAAAATTTTGGGATGTGACACAGGTTGACCAGAATTTTCATGGAGTTCCTTTCCTGCCGCGTCCATTGCTCATTCCCGGAATAGGGAGTAACAAGTTACAATTCTTACAATCTGCAGAGGTGCGTTACTTTTCCCCTGAGAGATCAACTCCTTGTTGCACAACCGGGCGTACTTTCCCGTCCACACTTCCATGATGTGGGGCCCAGTAGTTGGTCCAAGCCAATCACTGCCCTCTCCGCGACCTCATATGTCTGCACGATCCTCCAGGGCTGGCTCACCTTTGTTAAGCCCCCTTTCGGGCAGGCTAAAACCCTGATGAGTTCCCGAAGACTCTATGACCTGGTGATGCTCGGAATAGTACCATTTACATGGACTATATCCCTAAACACCATTCATGGATAATCTAGACACCAAAAGTGTGGGGCGTAAGGGTGCCCACCCATATGTTGGATCCGCACAAGGAATCACAACGTCACGTTAAGGTCGTCTTGCCTCCATACAAGAGGAAAAGGATACAGCTGACTTCTTCGTCCCATTCCAAATCTCATGGTTAACGCGTAATATACGGCGCTAGAATCACTGATGTCATGGGTTATTAATCCCTAATTGTTTATCATTAGTGCAATTAGAACCCTAAGTTCTGTTGCTCCATCATATCATCATTTAGGATGATATCTAAGATTTAGTATCTTGAGAAAATATTGTTTTCTTTTCTATAATATAGATGATAACACACTATTCACAAATACTTTGATAAAGACTCTTCAATGGACATGAGCAAGTGATGAACTTGCCTTGTGATTGCAAGGTAGTGAAGTCTGATGCTTGCACTGGACCTTGAGCTTCTATGTCTACAAAAACATCATTATTGCCCGGTAAGGACAATATTTAAAGAAGCAAAATGATTATGCAAAAGTAATGTAATGCATTAGTTAACTTTATATGTAACCTCCCCCATTATTGAAATTTTAGAAAAATCCTTTTTAATTAATTAAGGATTTATAAATATTAATTTTTTAATTTTTATAGAATATTATATTTATTTATTTTATTTCCTTTTATTTGAATTATTGATTTAATAATTCCTTCCAGAATTATCATTTGAATACCAAAAATGGTAATTAAATATTTGTTTAGAATTTTTTGAAATCCTACAATATTAATATATAATGAAAGTGATTTTTATTTATTTTTATCATCATTCAATAATTTTGTAAAATTCTATAAAGAATATTACAAAATTATTAATAAAATTTATATGTCTAAAATTTTATTTCTTAATTGATTTGGATAGTTTGGATTATTGTGAATCCAAAAATATTTTACTTATAATTTTTGGACTTCTATTTTATTTTCTAGAATTTATTTAAGTTCAGGGGCATTTTGGTTCTTTTCCAATTATTAAAACAGGCTCTAAATGATTTGGGCTGGCTATTTGGTTTTATTGGGCCCTTGTGGCCCAGTAGGGCAAAGGAAAAACAACACCCCGAAGGGGTATTGGCCCATTCCAGCCCATCACTCTCTGTTT
Source organism: Avena insularis (assembly GCA_023614405.1). Classification (NCBI taxonomy): domain Eukaryota; kingdom Viridiplantae; phylum Streptophyta; class Magnoliopsida; order Poales; family Poaceae; genus Avena; species Avena insularis. Next base: position 203,241,836 of record CM042685.1, read on the forward strand.
CACTCTCGAGCTCACCTCTCTCCTTCTCCTCCCCCGACACCATGGTTAGCAGTGTCACCACCGGCGATTCACGCCGCCGTGGACCTTCCTGCCCACCATCGTGTGGTGCAGGATGAGGTTGTCGGCCCTACTCTTCCTTCATGTCCAGTTGGATTTGGACCTGGAGCCCTCTTGCGGCCAGATCGATGCTGTGCTGAACCCTAGGGTTTAGGGTTAGCGTTGGTGCTGACGCTGCCGCTGCTGTCGTGTGCCGTGGGGATGCTCTTCGCCCCCAGGTGTGGCTATGGGCGCCTCCGTGGCGTTGTGTGGGTTGCAGCGCCCCCTTGGGGATGCTCCCCATGCCGCCATGTTCGTCGGCCTTCTTTGCTTCCTCTTCTAATCTACAGCGAGGACTTTTGGTAAGTGGTTCCTCCCCCTCTCATGCTCTCTGTGCTAGGCCATCTTATGTTAGATGTTGGTACTGGCCTTCCTGTTACTGTCTTGTCCTGATTAAGATGATTGGTTCTGCTTAGGGTTCAAATCCTTCTGTTGCTTAAATATTTGATGAATTGGATCATGTGTTGATGATCCTTGAACCTGTTAAGTGGTGACTTGCTGTGGATTACTGCTGATGGTTAGCTGTGTGATGCTAGTGGTTTGTCATATGATTCTATGGATTAATTTTTATATGATTCAGATGGTAAAGTTGCTCTAGAAGCAATACTTGGTAAATCTAGTGGTTTAATATCTCACCACTGTCATTACTTTGTTGATGACAGTGAGTGTTGTGTGATGAAGTCACTGTCTTAGTACTGTTGGCTTAAGAATTCATATATAGCTTGAGAACAAAATGGTTTTTTATAGTGAAGATATATATATATATATATATATATGAATATCCTGGTTATGATTCCTGTGATTAAGAACAGGAAAATGATTGATAGTTGGTTGGTTGTAGCTGTAAAGATTGGATGCTTAACGTTCTTAGTTTAGAACTGTTCTTGTGACACCATCCTTGTATGGCACACAAGATTAGATTCTATAACTTGGTTTGGTCTTGTTCAAGCTTAAAATTGACTTGGCATTATAGATAAGTGGAATTCTCTTTCCTTGTATCCCTAGAACCAATGATGTTGGTCTGAGGTTTAGGGATTTAGACCTCTATCTTGTTGATTCACATGGATTGGTTCTGGTAGTGATACCAGCTACTATTTTTTGAATCAAAGTTGGGGAAAGCTGCTTGTAATCTTGATAACTTATATAGATCCATAAGATTAAATCCTAAGGTGCTACTCCTATTGAAGAGATGTGACTAGAGGTTTAGTTCTTGGCTATATTCATTCTTGAATTGAAATATAGCTTGATAGCTTAGATCAACGATGTTGTCCTGAGATCGAAGTTGGATCTTTATAGTTTCTGGTTGCTTTTAGTGTTTAAAACTTCAGTGATGGATTCACCCCATTGGGGTGTTTTCTGAGAATTTGAGTAAAAGACAGATCATGTATGCTTGTCTAATCTTAGACAGATAGATCATGTGATGATCTATTTACTCACCACTGTCACTTGATGTTGGGGTTTCCTGTGGTTAATCTTGTGCTAACTTGATCTGATGCTCTCCTGGTATTTCTAGCTGCTGAATTGTCCTTGATCTAGCCCTTCATCTCCTGGTCCTGATGGCTTGATCTTGGTCTTGCTATCCACCTAATCCACCCCCTCCTTATGTCACCATTTGGGTGGTGTGATCCAAGGTTTTGATTGGTGTGATTTAGCTTGGCTTTGGCTGGGTTTAGCTGTTGGCTGCTGTTCTTGGTGTGTATGAACAAGAAAGTGATGTGGGGCTGGCTTACCACGACTGTGTGGATGGTTTTGTTTGATTGTGATTTTGTTGTGGTGCTGACAGCACACACCATGCAGTTTGGTGTGTGTGCTGCCTATGTGCTTGCTGCACATGTTGTGGATATGTTCTGAATTTGAGAGTTACTTTTATCAAGTTACCTTTTACTTGGCTGGTGAAACTTGCCCCTCCTTGCTGTTTATTTGACTTATGGCTTAAAATTATGAAAGATATATTCTTTCATATTAGTGAAACTTGCCCCCTTTTAAAATATTACTCAATGATGAACCTTGATCAGTGCACTTCACTGTCAAGTCCGAGAGTAATATCCTTTTAACCTTAATTTTCTTTCTTTTGTTTATGTTTATTTTGCATGTACCAGATTTGAAGATCAAGACTTTAGTTTAGGTTTTCCTTTCTTTGTAGAATAGTCACTTGCAATATCTCTCTGATTCAATTGTAATCTTTAATTTATTCTTTTGTACTTTTTATTTTTATTCTTTTGTAATAAAGATTGTACCATTATTCAATAAAGAAATATTATTTTTCTATTCAATTACTATTTTACAAATTGTTGCTTATTTACATAAGTTACCTTGGTGTAACTTATTTATGGAATAAATAAATATTCATTTAATTGATTATGTTATTTATTTAAAGTTTGAGTACTAATTATCTTCTCTTGATTAAAGTATAATAATCAAATATAACTTTGAATTCTTTTAAACTATACATTCAACACTCAAGTTTAAATTCAAATTTCATTTCCCAAAACACATAAATCCACAAAGATCATATCAAAGTCTGTAACAATCATCCTTCAAGACTATACCTAATCTCAAAGTATGAAAGAAACCTTGCTCACTTAGGTTTTTATTTGGTGAAAAAATTACCCACATTTTCACAGATGAATACATGCAATATCTCAAATTCCTAAATCTACCCTTCATTGGTTCCTAAATGCTGGGATGTTATAGACTTCCCCTTAAATTAAACTTCATCTCGAAGTTTATTGAGGTGTACCTGAATAGTTCTGGATAGGATTTTCTTAAATCCTCTTCTTTCTCCCAAGTGGCTTCCCTTTTAGGATGATGTTCCCACTGTACTTTGCAGTACTTGATTGCTCTATTCCTCAACCTTTTCCAGTTTTCTTCCAAAATTTTACAGGGCTTTTCAACATAGGTCAAGTCTGCTTGTAGTTCTATCTCTTGATGTATGATTGCATCATCTGTAACTTTCAAACATTTACGAAGTTGTGACACATGGAAAACATTATGCACTTGAGCCAATCTTGATGGTAACTCTAAAGCATAAGCTATAGTCCTGTTCTGACTCAATATCTTGAACGGTCCGATGTATCTTGGACTCAATTTTCCTTTAACTCCGAACCTTTTCACCCCTTTCATTGGACTCACTTTCAAATATAACATATCTCCCACTTCTGGATGCCATGATCTTCGACTTTGATCAGCATAACTTTTCTGCCTACTTTGAGCTATTTTCAGTCTATCCCTGATCTTATCAATGATATCTTGTCTTTCCTTGATATAGTCTGGTGCGAACTCCTTGCCGCTTCCAGGCTCATACCAACATATTGGTGATCTACACTTCCTTCCATAGAGAACCTGATATGGAGTTGCCTTCAGACTACTCTTATAGCTATTATTATAAGAAAATTCTGCCAATGGTAGATGATCTTCCCCATGTACCTCCAAAATCTAATGCACAAGCTCTTAACATGTCTTCTAGTATCTGATTTGTTCTTTCAGTTTGACCTCCTGTCTCAGGATGATAGGCTGTGCTGAAATCTAACTTTGAACCAAGTGCTTCATGCAATTGCTTCCAAAATGTTGAATTAAACGATGATTCCCTATCAGTTACGATCCTTTTGGGCACTCCATGCTTACTTACTATTTCTTTGATGTAAACTTCTACTAACTTCTCGGCATTATCTTTCTGATTTACTGGAATAAAATGTGCACTTTTAGTGAGTCCGTCCACAATTACCCATATCATATCCTTCCGTTTAGGTGTCATGGGCAATCCTGTGATGAAGTCCATACCTATTTCTTCCCACTTCCATTCGGGAATTTCCAAAGGTTGTAATGGTCCTGCTGGACTTTGATGGTTAGCCTTCACCCTTTGGCAAGTATGGCATTCTGATACATATTTAGCAATGTCCCTTTTCATGTTATTCCACCAGAATAATTATTTCAAATCCATATACATCTTAGTACTTCCTGGATGTATAGAATATGGTGTTTCATGTGCTTCTCTGAGTATGACATTTCTAATCTCAGTCACATCTGGAACACAAAGACGGTCTTGAAAACATAAAGACTCATAATCTCCAAGGCGAAAAACTGATTTTTCCCTTGAGATATCCTTCGAATTTCCTCAACAATAAAAGGCTGTTCTGCTTGATGTCTGAAAATTTCATGCTTAAGATCACTGTCCTGCTCTGCAACTACCTGATTAGTAGCTAATCCTCCAAGAACCTCTGTTCTAATGAATTGTAGCTCTAATCTTTCCAAGTCCATTTGTAACTCTTTTGGTAGCTCCCTATTGCTAGGCTGAATGTCTGCACTCTTTCTTCTTAAAGCATCAGCTACAACATTGCTTTCCCTGGAGTATAGTTGATTGTTAAATCATAATCTTTAATTAGTTCCAACCAACGCTTATGTCTTATATTCAACTCCTTTTGAGTAAAGAAATATTTGAGACTTTTATGGTCAGCGTATAACTCACATCTGGCACCATAAAGAAAATGCCTCCATCCTTTTAGCGCAAAAACCACCGCTGCTAACTCTAAATCATGAGTTGGATAGTTGATTTCATGTGGTTTCAGTTGTCTTGAACCATAAGCAATCACCTTCCGATCTTGCATTAACACACAACCCAAACCTTCTTTAGATGCATCATAGTATACTGTAAAGTCTTTCCCTGTTTTACGAACTGCTAAGATTGGAGCTGTGGTTAACCTGGTCTTCAACTCCTGAAAACTTGCTTCACACTTCTCATCCCAATTGAATGGTGTATTATTTCTTAATAATTTGGTGATTGGTCCAGCTATTTTGGAGAAACCTTCAATAAATCTCCGGTAATAACCATCCATTCCTAAGAAACCTCGAATATGCTTCACATTGGTTGGTGCAGTCCATTCTAGTACTGACTGAACCTTAGATGGATTTACAGCAATTCCATCTTTACTGATCACATGGCCGAGGAATTCTACCTCATCTAGCCAAAATTCACACTTACTGAACTTAGCATAAAGTTTATGTTCCCTTAGTGTCTTCAATGCTATTCTCAAATGATCAGCATGCTCTTCCTTATCCTTGGAATAAATCAAAATATCATCAATAAAGACTATGACGAACTTATCCAAATATGGCATGAAGATTGTGTTCATCAGATTCATGAATATTGCTAGTGCATTGGTCAAACCAAATTATACAACCAGGTATTCATGGTGTCCATATCTTGAGACAAATGTTGTCTTTGGAACATCTTCCGGTTTCATTTTTATTTATTTGATGGTATCCAGATCTTAAGTCGATCTTTGAAAATACTCTGGCTCCTTTCACTTGATCAAACAAATCGTGAATCCTTGGTAAAGGATATTTATTCTTGATAGTAATATTGTTCAGATTTCTATAATCTCCACACATCCTTCTTCCACCATCCCTCTTATTCACAAAGATTACTGGTGTTCCCCTTGGAGATACACTTTCCTGAATAAATCCTTTTCTGGCTAACTCATCAGTTTGCTCTTTGAGTTCTTTTAATTCTTTGGGTCCCATCTTATATGGTGCTTGAGCTATTGGTGTTGTACCAGGAATTAGATCAATAGTGAACTCTATCTCCCGATCTGGTGGCATTCCCGGTAGCTCTGCTGGAAAAACATCTTCAAATTCATTTACTATAGGAATATCTTCCAATTTGACCTCTTTCATCGAGTTCAACTGCAGATCCACCATGATATGACTGTGCTTATCTGCTTGGTAAACTATCCTTGCTCCACTTGGAGTTTTGATTGAGACAGTTTTCTCCTCACAATTTATCTGAGCTCCATGTTCCATCATCCAGTCCATCCCCAACACTACTGCAATTCCCTTTAAAGGAATTACATAAAGGTCTGCAAAGTATGTACAACCACAGATCGAGATAACCAGATCTTGATTAATGTGGCGTACAATCACATTTCCCCCTGTTGTAACTATGGTCATAGGGTTTTCTAACGTTGCCCTTCTAATCCCGAACTTATCATAGAATTCTTCAGAAATGAATGAAGTAGTTGCACCAGTATCAAATAGAACTTTGCCGAGATTGGTAAGGATATTGAGCGTACCTATCACTGCATGCTCCGAATTATCCACCTCCTCGAGGGTTGCACAGTTCAGTTTCCCGGTAGGTCTGTTCCTCTTGCCATTGTTGTTCTTGCCATTATTTCCTCCTTTATTGGGCTATCCATTTCCTCCACTGGATTGCCTTCCATCTCGAACCGGCCAACATCCTTGTGGTTTGCTTGGACAATTGGGCTTGATGTGACCTCTCTGACCACAAGCATGGCATACAATTACTGGTTTTGGGCAATCCCTGCTCATATGCCCTAGAAGCTTGCAATTGTGGCATATAATATTCTTTGCGTTTGGATTGGCACTTCGATTGGAATTATTGTTATTATAAGGCTTATTCCTTGGTTTGAATTCCAGATTAGGCTTGGGCTTGCTTGCTTGTATCCTCTTGGTTTCCTTCTTAGCTCTCTTCCTCCTATCCTCTTGGACATTCTTCATCTTCGAAGGTTATAGCTGCATCTAGCAACTGCTGATAAGTTTGCTTATTAGCCAACCTCAACTGCATCCTCACAAATGGATTTAATCCATGCAGGAAACACTTCTTCCTCTTTTCCTCCGTATTAACTTCTTCCTTAGCATAATGAGACAGTTGACTAAACTCCCGAATATATTTCATAACACTGGTATATCCCTGCTGCAGCTCTTCAAATTCTCTTCGCTTCAATTCTATAACACTCTCCAGAACATGATATTCACGGAATCTCTGTTTAAATTCTTCCCAGGTGTACTCCCTTCCTGGTTGTTGCATGGCCAACTGATTCTCCCACCAAGATGCTGCAGGTCCAGTCAGAAGATGAGTTGCATACCTCAATTTCTCCTCCTCATTGCAACCTACAGTCTTCAGCTTTCTTTCTGTATATGCTAGCCAATCTTCCGCATCCATTGGTTCAGGAGCTGATGCAAAAGGTAACGACATTGCATTCTAGAAATCAGATAAACTCACTCCTCCTCCTTCAGGCGCCCTCTGATTTTCTCGACCTAGCAACTCCTCCATGAACTTGTTCTGGGTCTCTTGCATCATTTGCATGCACTGCATAAAGTTCTGCTCCATTAACGGCCTCATTGGTGGTGGTGGTAATGCTCCCTGATTTGCTGCATCTGCATCAGCCTTCTCCTTGGCCTAACGTTCCATCCGCTGCTGTTCAGCTTCGGTTTCTACACCTGTATCCATGACCCTCTAGTCCTGCAACATAAAGCGAATACTCATAATTAAATCATGCACATGTATTTTGAGCTCGACTTTACGCACATAACTAGTCACACAATGAAGATCCAAGGAAAATCCAAATATGCATTTCACATATTATACAATAATATCATAATAATACAAAGTCATTATAACATATACCATAGAGGTATAATCACAACACTACCTTATTTATCTAACTGTCTTATTTCTTGGAGTACAATACACAGTACTTGATACCTCTAACTATTTGCCTACTTATGGTAGTAACTACGCTCATCATACATGCCTGAAGTCCAACCATGATGACGTGTCATTCATCGCATAGTTTGTGGAACAAATGGCCTTCTAGAAGGAACATACTCAGTATCTGAAGTATCAGGACTTGAGTCATTACTCAACCTGAGCACATTGACTCCCTCCAGCTCAGCTGAAAAGTCTTCAAAAACATATTCAACATTATCTCCCGCCTGCATCTCCTGAGCTTCATTCCTTGAGTTGTCAACAGGATACGCAGATCCTGCTGCTTCCCAGGTGCTCCTTTGGGCAAGATAGTTAAACACTGGATAATGTATATTCCCTGGGTTTTCAGAAGATGCTGATGATTCAAACACTCTCTCCTCAGGATATTCTTCTTCATCCTAATTGTCTATCGACATGGCATTTCTACTGCTGTTACTAGGGTTAATTCTTGCACCCATCCAGCTAGATTGTCCAACATTTCTGTCAGAACCATCTGTGGACATCTGGTGTTCGTAAGATCCTTCATATGATCCCCTTCTCCAACCATCAGAATTCTCAATAGGAAGTTCTGAATCAGAATCATCCTCTGAACCATGTGGTACTGCATACCTCGTATCCATAGTAGGATCATGTATAGGTTCAGGACTTGGTGAATAAGGATATGGTATAAAAGATTCAGGATCTATAGGTATATCCTTAAAGATAGGTGTTGCACTACTACTTGCTTCCTTTTCCAACTGGATTGCTAACTGCTTCCTCCTTTCCGAATCAGTTAGATCCTCTAACATGTCATTTTTATCTTCGACAATCACTTGATGTGTCTTATAAAAAGACGCAACGAGTGTTCGATATCTATTCATAAAATTGGAAGCTAACATAGGATACTTCTTAACCAAAGTAAGATGATCCGATATAGGCTCCGAGTCTATAGAATCATGGGGTATCACAAAAAATGTGCTACCTTCTAACTCCTTGGCTTTATGCTCCCGGATATTGGCTATCGCCTCCACAACAGCAACATGATATGCTACTAAGTGACTCCTACCTTCACCTATAGGTAGATCGTGATATAATCCAAGCTCCTCTGGAAGTTGGATACTCACACGATACTTGGATAACATCCGGCCATCATGGTAGGTTATAGTGTTCACTGGAATTCTAGTTGGACAACTAAAAATCTTTAGAAGTTGACTAAGTTGGTCCATTAATGATCCTTGATAATCATCAAGAGTCTCTTCTTTCCTTAGCAAAGTCTGTGTTGGAAATTTGGTGCCATAACTCTGTATATCAGGAAAATAATTTTTATTAGTAACCAATAATATCTTGCATCATAACAAAGAATTATCGCACTAAAACATATAACGGAATATTCTCATTTGAATACCCATTATATTTAGTTTAGAGAATTCTTTATCGTTGCTACACTCTCCTACAGGTTATACCCTTACTAGGTTTCCAACCTAAGGTCAAAGCAATTTTCTCTGATACCAACTGCAGTGACCCAGCATACCACTGCATGTGTAGTACACTATAGTCGTTGACATGACATTCACATAACACCATTCCGTAAATATCACATCCCTCAGAGTGGTACAACAGAAACATTGCGGGTCCATATTACAAACATACACACGTTATTATTATTACAATACCGGAAGTTCAAGGCTTCCAAAAGATTCAACTTACAAACCAAAATATAAGTGTTTCAGCGGAAGTTTCAAATTTAAAACTCAAACTCCAAATTGAGCTCAACAACTTATTGCTATATATTGTTCTTGATGCTCGGCTCAAGTGGCTACTAGAACTATAGTAATTATTAGGATTCTTGGAATTCTCCTCCGTAGATGATGTCGTAGTCCTCCCCTTCTACGGCTCCATATAGGTTGGGATCTTCATAGAAGACCTCCTCTTGACTCTCAGATGCATACATTGGAGTATCTTCAGGATTCTCAGAGTCTAAGCAAGGATTCAAAGGAAAGGATGAGTAATAGCGTTACTCAGCAAATTCATTATATGCAAGGTAGGAAGTTTGATGCTCTATCTACCACCTCGGACTATCAGTCTTTGGCACTACGCAATTTTCGTAAATCTTTCTTCAAAGGTTGATTTTATTATAAAAATCTATGACCATCAGCCTTCACAGGTTGACCAGAACTTTCATGGAGTTCCTTTCCTGCCACGTTCGTAGCTCCTTCCTGGAAAAGGGAGTAACAAGTTACAATTCTCACACTCTACAGAGGTGCGTTACTTTTCCCATGAGAGATCAACTCCTTGTTGCACAACCGGGCGTACTTTCTCGTCCACAATTCCATGATGTGGGGCCTAGTAGTTGGTCCAAGCCAATCAGTGCCCTCTCCGCGACCTCATATGTCTGCACGATCCTCCGGGGATGGCTCACCTTCGTTAAGCCCCCTTTCGGGCAGGCTAAAACCCTGATGAGTTCCCGAACACTATGACCTGGTGATTCCCGAAATAGTACCATTTACATGGACTATATCCCTAAACACCATTCATGGATAATCTAGACAACAAACGTGTGGGGCGTAAGGGTGCCCACCCATATGTTGGATTCGCACAAGGAATCATAACGTCACGTTAAGGTCGTCTTGCCTCCATACAAGAGGAAAAGGATACATCTGACTTCTTCGTCCCATTACAAATCTCATGGTTAACGCGTAATATACGGCGCTAGAATCACTGATGTCATGGGTTATTAATCCCTAATTGTTTATCATTAGTGTAATTAGAACCCTAAGTTCTATTGTTCCATCATATCATCATTTAGGATGATATCTAAGATTTAGTATCTTGAGAAAATATTGTTTTCTTTTTCTATAATATATATGATAACACACTATTCGCAAATACTTTGATAAAGACTCTTCAATGGACATGAACAAGTGATGAACTTGCCTAGTGATTGCAAGGTAGTGAAGTCTGATGCTTGTACTGGACCTTGAGCTTCTATGTCTACAAAAACATCATTATTGCCCGGTAAGGACAATATTTAAAGAAGCAAAATGATTATGCAAAAGTAATGTAATGCATTAGTTAACTTTATATGTAACCTCTCCCATTATTTAAATTATAGAAAAATCCTTTTTAATTAATTAAGGATTTATAATTTTTTTAATGTTTATAGAATATTATATTTATTTATTTTATTTCCTTTTATTTGAATTATTGATTTAATAATTCCTTCAAGAATTATCATTTGAATACCAAAAATGGTTATGTTTAGTATTTTTCTGAAATACTACAATATTAATATATAATGAAAGTGATTTGTATTTATTTTTATCATCTTTCAATAATTTTGTAAAATTCTATAAGGAATATTACAAAATTCTTAATAAAATTTATATGTCCAAAATTTTATTTCTTAATTGATTTGGATAGTTTGGATTATTGTGAATCCAAAAATATTTTATTTATAATTTTTGGACTTTTATTTTATTTTCTAGAATTTATTTAATTTTAGGGGCATTTTGGTCTTTTTCCAATTATTAAAATAGGCTCTAAATGATTTGGGCTGGCTATTTGGTTTTATTAGGCCCTTGTGGCCTAGTAGGGCAAAGGCAAAACAACACCCCGAAGGGGTATTGGCCCATTCCAGCCCATCACTCTCTGTTTCACTCTCGAGCTCACCTCTCTCCTTCTCCTCCCCGACCCCGTGGTCAGCGGTGTCACCGCCGGCGATTCACGTCGCCGTGGACCTCCCTGGCCACCGTCGTGGTGCAGGATGAGGTTGTCGGCCCCGCTCTTCCTTCATGTCCAGTTGGATTTGGACCTGGAGCCCTCCTGCGGCCAGATCAATGCCGTGTCGAACCCTAGGGCACTACTAGAAAAACGCCTATTCGTGGCGCACCTGAAAAGGCCTTCCGTGGCGCACTAGAGCACTGCATGGTGCACCACGGTTATATCGAGATAGGCGGGTAGGGGTACAGGTGCGCCACGGATGTTCTTTCAAAAATCAAAAAAAAATGCAAAAAACACCCTCGTTTTGAATTGCAAAAGCAATCGGGTCCGCATCACCGCCGTCGTGTCGACTCGCTGGAGCATGGTGGCCGTGGCCACGACCTACCACCGCAGGGAGGTGCGGGAGGCCGTGGCCGTGCTACTCCTCGCCGGCATCGAGGAAGAGAGGGAGAAGGAGGTGTGGCTGGAGAAGGGAGGAGGTCGCCGCAAGGAGAAGGAGGTCGTCGACGGTCGTCGGAGCTCATCGTCGCTCTTCGTGACTGCAAGGAGGAGGAGGCCGCAAGGAAGAAGGTCGTCGCCGTCGTGACTGCAAGGAGGAGGAGAAGGTCGTCGCCGCCATCGCCATCGTCACTGCAAGGAGAGGAGGATGTCGGAGCAAGGAGGAGGAGAAGGCCACCGTCACCATCGTCAGTGCAAGGGAAGGAGGAGAAGGAAAGGAGGAGGAGGAGGAGAAGAGAGAGAAGGAAAAGGAGGAGGAGAAGAGAGAAGGAAAAGGAGGAGGGAGGAGAATGAAAAGGAGAAGAGGGAGGGAATAGGGGTAGGTGGGCGGGGTGGGGATTCGAAATTTGAATTCCGCCCAAGCTTATCCGTGGCGCACTAGGTGGTGGTGCGCTACGGGTAAGTCGCCCTCTATTTTTTTCTGCAGGAAAAAATGGTCTTTTGACCGTAACTTTTTACTCTTTTCGAATTTTGAAAATCTAAAAAATCGCTAAACGACCAAAGGTCGTTTCGAACGGATGCGAAATCTCGTTCTCGTCATTTTGGTATATTATACGATTTTTTTCGATATCGTATGCAAAAGTTACGGCCTTTTTACCGTGGCATGACTTTTTTTTGCAGATAAAGTCGAAACTCATGTTTGTTAATTTTACTAGAAGCTATACCACATTACCTACCTAAATATGAAAGGATTTAATTTTTTGAAGTGTTTATCATTTTCTTTTATTTTTTGCAAAGCCTAAAAAGGCGATCCAAGGGGGGGGGTGTGGAGTTGGTGCAAGATAGTTAGACGTAGGGCACTAGGGCAAGGTGCCCTACTACTAAGTTTATACATCCGTGGCGCACATGCCATAGTGCGCCACGGATGTGTCTGGCCGTTTCACAACAGAGAGGGGCATGCGCTTAGCCGTAGCGCACCCCCTCCATGTGCGCCACGGTTGACACTAACAACCGTAGCGCACCTACCCTATTTGCGCTACGGATGTTTGGCGTGCGGCCAACAGGGCCCTGGCCCACACATATCTGTGGCGCACTATGGTCATGTGCGCCACGGTTGTTCTAGTTACTAGTAGGGCACTGCCCATAGGTGAGCCACGACTGTTTTAGCCGTGGGGCACTTCAACCATGTGAGCCACGGATGTGCTGATTACCTATAGCCATTTTCCTAGTAGTGGGTTTTGGGGTTGGAGTTGGTGTTGATGCCACCACTGCTGTTGTGTGCCGTGGGGATGCTCTTCACCCCCAGGTGTGGCTATGGGCGCCGCCGTAGCGTTCTGTGGGTTGCAGCGCCCCCTTGGGGGTGCTCCCCATGCCGCCATGTTCGTCGGCCTTCTCTGCTTCCTCTTCTAATCTACAACAAGGACTTTTGGTAAGTGGTTCCTCCCACTCTCATGCTCTCTGTGCTAGGCCATCTTATGTTAGATGTTGGTACTAGCATTCCTGGTTACTGTCTTGTCCTAATTAAGATGATTGGTTCTGCTTAGGGTTTAAATCCTTCGGTTGATTAAATATTTGATGAATTGGATCATGTGTTGATGATCCTTGAACCTGTTAAGTGGTGACTTGCTGTGGATTACTGTTGATGGTTAGCTGTGTGATGCTAGTGGTTTGTCAGATGATTCTATGGATTAATTTTTATATGATTCAGATGGTAAAGTTGCTCTAGAAGCGATACTTGGTAAATCTAGTGGTTTAATATCTCACCACTGTCATTACTTGGTTGATGACAGTGAGTGTTGTGTGATGAAGTCAATGTCTTAGTACTGTTGGCTTTAGAATTCATATATAGCTTGAGAAAAAAATGGTTTTCTATAGTGAAGATATATATATGAATATCCTGGTTATGATTCCTGTGATTAAGAACAGGAAAATGATTGATAGTTGGTTGGTTGTAGCTGTTAAGATTGGATGCTTAACCTGCTTAGTTTAGAACTGTTCTTGTGACACCATCCTTGTATGGCACACAAGATTAGATTCTATAACTTGGTTTGGTCTTGTTCAAGCTTAAAATTGACTTGGCATTATAGATAAGTGGAATTCTCTTTCCTTGCATCCCTAGAATCAATGATGTTGGTCTGAGGTTTAGGGATTTAGACCTCTATCTTGTTGATTCACATGGATTGGTTCTGGTAGTGATACCAGCTACTATTTGTTGAATCAAAGTTGGGGAAAGATGCTTGTAAGCTTGATAACTTATATAGATCCATAAGATTAAATCCTAAGGTGCTACTCCTATTGAAGAGATGTGCCTAGAGGTTTAGTTCCTGGCTAGATTCATTCTTGAATTGAAATATAGCTTGATAGTTTAGATCAATGATGTTGTCCTGAGATCTAAGTTGGATCTTTATAGTTTTCTGGTTGCTTTTAGTGTTTAAAACTTCAGTGATGGATTAACCCCATTTGGGTGTTTTCTGAGAATCTGAGTAAAAGACAGATCATGTATGCTTGTCTAATCTTAGACAGATAGACCATGTGATGATCTATTTACTCACCACTGTCACTTGATGTTGGGGTTTCCTGTGGTTGATCTTGTGCTAACTTGATCTGATGCTCTCCTGGTATTTCCAGCTCCTGAATTGTCCTTGATCTAGCCCTTCATCTCCTGGTCCTGATGGCTTGATCTTGGTCTTTCTATCCACCTGATCCACCCCCTCCTTATGTCACCATTTGGGTGGTGTGATCCAAGGTTTTGATTGGTGTGATTTAGCTTGGCTTTGGATGGGTTTAGCTGCTGGCTGCTGTTCTTGGTGTGTATGAACAAGAAAGTGATGTGGGGCTGGCTTCCCACGGCTGTGTGGATGGTTTTGTTTGATTGTGCTGTTGTTGTGGTGCTGACAGCACACACCATGCAGTTTGGTGTGTGTGCTGCCTCTATGCCTGCTGCACAGGTTGTGGATATGTTCTGAATTTGAGAGTTACTTTTATCAAGTTACCTTTTACTTGGCTGGTGAAACTTGCCCCTCCTTGCTGTTTATTTGACTTATGGCTTAAAATTATGAAAGATATATTCTTTCATATTGGTGAAACTTGCCCCTTTTAAAATATTACTCAATGATGAACCTTGATCAGTGCACTTCACTGTCAAGTCTGAGAGTAATATCCTTTTAACCTTAATTTTCTTTCTTTTGTTTATGTTTATTTTGCAGGTACCAGATTTGAAGATCAAGACTTTAGTTTAGGTTTTCCTTTCTTTGTAGAATAGTCACTTGTAATATCTCTCTGATTCAATCGTAATCTTTAATTTATTCTTTTGTACTTTTTATTTTTATTCTTTTGTAATAAAGATTGTACCATTATTCAATAAAGAAATATTATTTTTCTATTCAATTACTATTTTACAAATTGTTTCTTATTTACATAAGTTACCTTGGTGTAACTTATTTATGGAATAAATAAATATTCATTTAATTGATTATGTTATTTATTTAAAGTTTGAGTACTAATTATCTTCTCTTGATTAAAGTATAATACTCAAATATAACTTTGAATTCTTTTAAACTATAAATTCAACACTCAAGTTTAAATTCAAATTTCATTTCCCAAAACACATAAATCCACAAAGATCATATCAAAGTGTGTAACAATCATCCTTCAAGACTACCTAATCTCAAAGTATGAAAGAAACCTTGCTCACTTTAGGTTTTTATTTGGCGAAAAATTTACCCACATTTTCACAGATGAATGCATGCAATATCTCAAATTCATAAATCTTCCCTTCGTTGGTTCCTAAATGTTGGGATGTTACAGACTTCCCCCCTTAAATTAAACTTCGTCCCGAAGTTTGTTGAGGTGTACCTGAATAGTTCTGGATAGGCTTTTCTTAAATCCTCTTCTTTCTCCCAAGTAGCTTCCCTTTCAGGATGATGTTCCCACTGCACTTTGCAGTACTTGATTGCTCTATTCCTCAACCTTTTCCAGTTTTCTTCCAAAATTTTACAGGGCTTTTCAACATAGGTCAAGTCTGCCAGCTAACGGCACACCGATTTTTTTCAGGAATTAAACTTATGCCTGTATTTGTTATAAGCATGAGGTGCACTGTAGACCTACATGGGTTTGAAAATTCCTGGCATGTAGCATTCCTTAATCAGAAGCAGCCTGCTATTAAAGCATGCAAAGATTTGAACCCAAAGCCCGCCAGCAGCAAAAGATAGCCATATGCAGCACTCCATGTTACTAATAAAAAGAACTAAGCAAAGTTTTGGGCAATAGTTCGAGTCAAAAATATGGGTACTGGGCGTTTTGTTACAATACAGATCGATGCTAATTTAGAGGGCTGGCCTTATACGTGTCTTCCCTCATGATAGTAGAATACATTTACAAAAGGATGCACCCATAGGTACAAACCTATGCAAAGCAATTAAGAAACCAAGTAAACAAAGTTATTTTCTGTCACACAACCATGTTAAAGAGGAACATAACATTCTGCAGTAAGTAAGAAAGCAACCCAGGTTTTCAAGAGTGCACGAACAACTATTTCGTTACAATAGCTAGAGTCCAGCAGACATGTTCCATGAGCATGCTAGGTATATTAGATGGGAACAGGAGGGGATTTCTTCACAAAATCTATAAGAGAGGGCCTGCACACATAAACAACACCATGTAATCGCACCAACTGAAATCCACTCCAGATGTTGCATGGCCAACTGCACCGAAGAGCATCATAATAAAGTGTTGAGGTCTTTGTCTAGGAATGCCTTATCTCCTCAAGCTTGTTTTCCAGGTTTCTGCTCTTGAGTTCCATATGTAGCGCAACTTTGTATATGCTTGCGAAAGCTGCCTTGACGTCGTCATCCAGAGGCTCTTGCGCACCAAAGTTGGCAATGATCGCGACGTTGCGAAACTGCGACGAGAAAGAGAACATTCTTCTAACGGGCTAGAACCAACCACGTGCAAGTTTCTTAGCCTTTATGTTAGTTCTTTTCAGCAACCGGTTCAAAAGCTCAACCTGCCTCCTTAGGCGGCTATTCTCCTTGTCAACCTACCTAAGCTGGCCATATCTTAAATCTCCTATCACTGTATCGGTGGCTGCTTCCATTATTCTGATGGCTGACACAACAGTTGTGTGTTCTGCCAGGGCACCATCTACGGACTCTACTCCAGTTGCAGTCATAATGACAGGGGGTCCATGTCTAGAAAGGATCGGCGTCTGGAAAGGGACAGTCACACAGATTTTGTTCTCTATCATGTAGCGGCGCCCACCATTGTAAGATGATGGCAATATATTTTTCTTGCCTACGATGCTGCAAGTCCTTGCAAATTTTTGGCTCGTAGGTCGTCATTGGACATCTTTATAAAATGCAGCCTACACTCATCTATGCACGCACGGGACTCAACTACAGGCTGGTCAGAGAGCAGGCCACAACATAAATAGGGGTTATACTGGCCTTCTCTATAGTGGGAGCAAAAGCAATAATATTCTTTCATGGTCATGGTTGTCCGCACGTTAGCACCTAAAGGATCTACCCCAATTAATTTAACACCTAACTGAAACCCACACTCTCCATAAGGAAACAACAGCGGGTACTGAAGAGACATGTAAGCATTATGTAAAGAAGAAATTTGCTGCAATCTCCCACCCCTAGCACGGATCACTATATACCAAGAAGGTGCCTCTGGGGTTAGCTCACCAAACACCAAGCATGCAAGCTCATCTGTGGAAGAAAGATTAAACATCTGGCCATAAGTTTTAGCAGGCGACATTATACGAATAGAAATATTCACAAACTCGTTCTCTTCCAGAACCTCTTTAGCCATATGATGCAGCTCAGATCACTGTAGAGCTTCGTTGGGAAACCCCAAGAGGAAGGTATGATGAGCACAGTAGCAAGTTTTCCCTCAGAAAGAAACCAAGGTTATCGAACCAGTAGGAGGAAGGAAGTGACCTAGAGGTATTGCTAGCAACTTGGAAACCTGCACAACACAAACACAAGACTTTTCCCCAACGAACAGTGAGGTTGTCAATCTCACCGGTTTGCGGAAAACAAATGATTATCTGTATGGTGCGGAAGGTAATAGTGGTTTACAAAAAGTAAACAGGAACAGTGGAAGATGTATCAATGGTAAAGATTGGACCGGGTTCATAGTTCACTAGAGGTGTTCTCCCTAAGATAAACAACATAACATGCTGGGTAAACAAATTATAGCAGGGCAATTGAAAGGACAGAGCAAGGCATTATAATGCAATACTAGACATTCATGATCCTACGAGATTTGATTGGGCAATACAACAATATACATAGACCGCCATCCAACTGCATCTATGACTAGTAATCCACCTTCAGGTTATCATCCGAACCCCCTCTAGTATTAAGTTGCAAGCAACGGATAACTGCTTTAAGCAAAGTGTGTAAGGTAAATAATCCACTTGTTCCATAAACAAGAGATCGTTGTTTTCTCCCAAGTATCAACAACACATCTACAACCTTAGAGATTTCTGTCACTTCCCCAGATTAAATAGAGGCATGAACCCACTATCGAGCATAAATACTCCCTCTTGGAGTCACTAGAATCTACTTGGCCAATATAGCTACTAGAAACGGAGAGCATGCAAGATCTCAAACAACACAGACATGATAGAATCAATAAGATAGAATCATTAACCAATCTGACATAGTAATCTCAATATCTATTGGATCTCCACAAACACAACATGGATGATTACAAATAGATGATCTTGATCATGAACGGAGCTCACAAGATCTAAACATGATAGCACAAAGAGGAGAAACAACCATCTAACTACTGTATGGACCCATAGTCCAAGGGTAAACTACTCACGCATCACTCCGGAGGCTGGCATGGTGATGAAGAAGGCCTCTGGGATGATCTCTCCCCTCCGACAGGGTGCCGGAAAGAGCTTCAGATCCCCCGATCTAGGGACAATGGTGGCGGAAGCTACAGACTATTTCATGGAAGATTGATCGGGTACATAGGGTTTAGGTATCGGGGGCTTATTTATAGGCGAAGAGGGAGGCTGAGGGGGTGCCCGAGGCGGCTGCATGATATCAAATGTGTACAATGTACAAGTACAATGTTGAAAGTGTTCCCCATGACAGCATGGTTTTGCTAATTCCAACATATAAGTGCAAGCATATACAACATAGATGACACAATGGTTCAAGTTTATTTAGGGGCAACAAAAATAAAGTGTGCCAACAAGTTTGTGAGAGCTTTAATCACTAAGTTTCATACAACAAGTTTAATTTGGAAGATAGATAAAACAAGAATATACTTGGAATGGTGCAACACACCATGCATAGGAATTTATAGTGGACACTTTGGAATAACTTGGTTTCTTGGGAGTTGGATGCATGAGTAGAGCTTACTCCTACAAGTGGAGGCTAGCAAAAGACTGGGAGCGACCAACTAAGAGAGCAATAATGGCCATAATCATGCCGAGCGACAAAACATTACAAATCAAAGCATAAAGTGGTACCACAAGTCAAAAATTAAATGAGCATATAGGCTATGGTGACTGGTTCATAGTCATAACATGGTGTGAGGATGTGCCAAGTCAATCGAAACAAAGCATCAAAGGAGAATACCACAATACTATGCTTTTGTATGCTAAAACAACGCATGATTCTTTCAAGGCACATTAAGAAATCCCAATTGTTTGGGAAAGTCATTCTACAGCAATAAAAACTAAGCATAAGGTCAAAACAATATCTAGCATGACACGATAAAGTCTAGGTCACAGTCAAAGCAAGCTCCTTCTTGTACTACTCAAGCAAGAACTTCCTACTCCTTTCCAACACCAAACAACTTATTTGAAACAACACAACGAGAACGGTGGTCCAAACAACTTTATTCAAGCAAACTAAGCAAAAAAAAACCAAAAACGAAAACTAAGACGTTCCAAGAACAACACAACTTGTGCATGAAACAATAAAAATCGAAGTGTCTAGAAAGACCTGAGATTTTTATTGATAAAGAAGGGGATGCCTTGGGCATCCCAAGCTTTGATGCTTGTACCTCTTGAATATTTTTTGGGGTGACACGGGGTGGCATCCCCAAGCTTGAGCCTTTGTCAATTCTTCATCTCATTACATCATTCTTTCTCTACACCTGCAAATTTTCCATCATACAAAACTTCACACAATCTTCATTAGCAACATTAGTGCATTCAAAAGATAATAGACCTTTGGGTTTTAGTTTTAAAACAACAAAACTTCAAGTAAAGACACAAGCTACTATAGCAATTCCCTCAAAAATCTCAATTTCCCAAAAAGAACCCAAAAAAGGAATCAATAAGAAGCAAATGCAAATAATGGCAGAAATCTATCAAAACAAACCCGCAGGTAGAAACCCATTTTTTCGAAGACCTTATGTTGCTCAAATCAAAAAGTGTTGAACTAACGAAAGTTAGCTAACAACCTGGGGGATTTATTCAGAATATTACAGCTCAATCCTACTTACAGAGATTTTACACGAATGTTTATAGTGGAGCACAAAAATCTGTATCGGGACAGCAACTCCCCAAATCTTACCTCCCTCTCATTTGAGGTTATTCTTGGCGCAAAAATCAAATAAAAGGATAAGGAGAGGTCATTACATAAGTAATAACTTCCAAGACTCAAGAAACTATTGGGTTATCTCCCAAAAAGTACTTTTCTTTAACGCCTTTAAGTTAGGCACAAAAAGCAAGAATCAAGTATTTTCAAATGAAGAAGCATTAAGATCAATACTCGAAATCTCCTCAACTAGGAAAGGTATCTCATCCAAATGAGTTTTAGAGGATCCTTTCTCATCTCTCTTATGTTCATTACTTTCATCAAATGGGTTTTCAGGAACCATCCAATCAAAATTATTTCCTAAGGCTTCATGCATTCCTACAAGTTTAAAAGGTATGGGTATCTTAATTTCCTCTCCATTGGGTTTGGTTTTATCCAACTTTTCTAAAACATGATTAAAGAATTCTTCAATATTTTCTTTCCTAATTATAGAGCCAATGCCTATTGAAAGGTCTTTCATGGTGAACTTGGGGACCAACATGGTGAGCAAGAGCAAGGTGACAACTAGAGGAAGAACTAATTTTTTGTGTGTTTTTTAAAAGAAAAATCAAACCAAACCAAACTATTTTTTTTAGAGTTTTTGATAAAAAGAGGCAAACAAAACAAAGCAAAACAAAAACAAAGTAAATAGAAAGGTTGTGAAGGACCCCCCTTGTGAAGACGTCCTTAGCCTCCCTGGCAACAGCGCCAGAAAACAGCTTTTAACGGGGAGGAAGGAGTAAAGGCCCTCTAGTTCCCCGGCAACAGCGCCAGAAAATAGCTTGATGCAGCTTAGATCACTATAGATCTTCGTTGGAAAACCCCAAGGGGTATGATGAGCATAGCAACAAGTTTTCCCTTAGAAAGAAACCAAGGTTATCGAACCAGTAGGAGGAAGGAAACAACCCAAAGGTGTTGCTAGCAACTTGAAAACCTGCACAACACAAACTCAAGACTTTGCCCCAACGAACTGTGAGGTTGTCAATCTCACCGGTTGTTGAAAACAAAGAATTAACTGTATGGTGTGGAAGATAATAGTGGTTTGCAGAAAGTAAACATGAACAATGGAAGATGTATCAATGGTAAATATTGGACCAGGGTCCATAGTTCACTAGAGGTGTTCTTCTTAAGATAAACAACATAACATGTTGGGTAAACAAGTTACAACAAGGCAATTGACAGGACAGAGCAAGGCATAATAATGCAATACTAGACATTCATGATCCTATGAGATTTGATTGGGCAATACAACAATATACATAGACTGCCATCCAACTACATCTATGACTAGTAATCCACCTTTAGGTTATCATCTGAACCCCCTCCAGTATTAAGTGTAGGGTTCGTAGTATAGAAAACAAAAAAATTCCTACGATGAGAACTAAGTACCAAGATCTATCTACTAAATACAAACAACGGGCGGATGTATATCCGTAGAGAACATACCCTTGAAGACCGACAAATCTTAATGAGTTAAACTCATGGTTGATGTAGACGATCTCTTGCCGATGTCAAGATCGAGAGGAAGTCCTAGCGCTGCAAAACAGCAGCGCATCCGTGCTCGCACACACGTACAAGGCACCGAGCAACCTCCGCCTCCTCGCTCCAGCGATACAGCGGAAGCACAACCCTTTCTTGCCGAATAGCCACCGGAAACATGTATCTCGCTAGTCCGAGACCATGGGGGATAAATTCTAGAGGGGAAGAGAGATCCTTCATAAGGAGGTGTGAGTGACAAGTGAGGAGAGGGTGCCTTTTATAGGAGAGGGGGACCCCAAGGGGGTGGCCGGCGCATGGGGGCTGCCCCCTTGCCCTCCGCTCATTCATGTGGGTGGATACTCCACTCACAAAAATCCTTTCAATTCCCTCCACTCAAAATTGCTATTAAATTTTCACCAAATTTAATGCAAACTCTCATTAAATAAACTCCTTTTATTTATTCAGAATTTTGTCAATTACAATAATGACAAACATTCACATATTACCCCTTGCTAGTATTTCATTTCACATGCAAAAACACTTTCTGCAATTTCACCCGAAAACCTGTTTCGGTATCTAGTGAAATAAATTCATGCGCTTGTTATTCTTTCCAGCATGAAACTTTTGCTCCAATTGGATGTCAGTGTCCCTTAAGTGTGACGCCCTACGGTTCGTGAATAATGCGGACATGATCGAGACCCTTCTCCGATCAATAATCAGAAGCGGGACCTAGAGATCCATACTGACTCCCACACATTCAACGATGACTTTCCTGTGATCGTCGGAACCTTTTACGCTAGTATCTTAATCCCTTTGTTTTACGATATATTACATGTCCGAGATTCGATCATCGGTATCTCCATACCTAGTTTGATCTCGTTACCGACATGCACTCTTTTCTCGTTCCCGTGATATAACATTCTAGTGATAAAATCACTTGCTTGCAAGCTAACCAATGTGATATCACCGAGAGGACCCAGAGTATATCTATCCGTCATCGGGATGAACAAATTCCACTCTCGATCCATGGACCTCAACATAACACTTTAGTAGTCCTGAAGCCATCTTTATAATCACCCAGTTACGATGTGACGTTTGATGTCATTAAGAAACTCTTCCGGTGTTAGTGATTGACATGATCTCATGGTCTAAGGATTAGGATCACTTCGTAAGTTGTTATAGCAATATAAACTCAATGACTTTGATCGTAATGCTATACTTCGGATGAATGTTCATCACATCATTACACTAATGTTGTGACCTCGTTATTAACAACATCCAATGTCTATGATCAAGAAACTTTGATCATCTTGTTAATCCACGAGCTAGTTTATGAGAGAGGCATAACTAGGAACTTTCTGTTTGTTTATTAAACACACATGTATTAATGTTTCCGTATTAATATAATTATAGCATGCAAAATAAACATCTATCATATACTTGGAATACACATAATAAACACTTTATTATTGCCTCTCAGGACACATTCCCTTCATTAAGTTGCAAGCAATGGGTAACTGCTTTAAGTAAACTGTGCAAGGTAAACAATCCACTTGTTCCATGAACAAGAGATCGTTGTTTTCTCCCTAGTAGCAAAAACACATATACAACCTTAGAGATTTCAGTCACTTCCCCAGATTAAATAGAGGCATGAACCCACTATCGAGCATAAATACTCCCTCTTGGAGTCACTAGTATCTACTTGGCCAAGATAGCTACTAGAAACAGAGAGAATGCAAGATCTCAAATAACACATACATGATAGAATCAATAAGATAGAATCATTAACCAATCTGACATAGTAATCTCAATATCCATCGGATCCCCGCAAACACAACACGCGTGATTACAAATAGATGATCTTGATCATGAACGGAGCTCACAAGATCTAGACATGGTAGCACAATGGAGGAGAAACAACTATCTAGCTACTACATGGACCCGTAGTCTATGGTGGAACTACTCACGCTTCATACCGAATGCTGGCATGATGAAGAAGGCCTCCAGGATAATCTTTCCCCTCCGGCAGGATGCCGGAAAGAGCTTCAGATCCCCATGATCTAGGGACGATGGTGGCGGCGGCTACAGACTGTTTCATGGAAGATAGATCAGGTACCTAGGGTTTAGGTATTGGAGAATTCTTATAGGCGAAGAGGGAGGCCAAGGGGGTGCCTGAGGTGGCTGCACCCCCCAGGCACGGGCCAGGCCTGGCCAAGGGGTGTGCCTCCCTCGAGGGCCTCCTCCGTCTCGTCTTCTGGCTTCGTGTTCCCCATGGTAAAATATTGACTTTGGCTTTTGACTCGTCCAATTCCGAGAATATTCATTTTATGACTTTTCTGGAACCAAAAATAACAGAAAATAGGCAACTGGCAGTGTGGCATATTGTTAATAGGTTAGTCCCAGAAAACATATAAAAATACCTCAAAGAGAAGACAAAGCAAAGCAAAGTAGAACATAAAAAATTATATATACATTGACGACGTATCACCATATGGATTTTTTTAACAAGATCACTATGTGTATCAAGCATGCCTTCAAGTCCCTTGACAATAGCCTTATCTAGCCCTCCTGCAATTCAATCATCCTTATTTAAATCCTGAATTCGATTGTCAACCTCATCGCCTCCATGATATATGTACAACTCAGCGTACTTAGGAGTGTCCTCTATTCTCGGCAAAATCGAACCAACACGATGGCAAACAGCCCTAGATATTTTAAAAACATTTGGGCCCCGGCCGTCATTGACATAATGATCTAAGGTAGATCCCATGGAAGTAAAAGCAAACAAACAATTGTACTGCCGTATCTTTTCAATTGATTGTTTGCAACGCGTAGGGATATTAAAGGCTAGAAGCTCGCAAAGAAACAAAGGCGGCTGCCTAAAAGTTTTAACAAAAACCTTCCCACCTTTGTAGCAGTTGTTGTAGAAAATCCGCCGCTCCGTGATGGCAGATGCAGACCTAACCCTTTCATGGAACCAGAAACTTGCCTTACAACGCCCACATGTGTAGCTAGGACCTTCGTAGTAAGACCTCTTTTCATAGGCAACTGCACATATAGTTTGGTTTTAAAACAAAAGAAACAACGACATGCAGCCGAATAGTGCATGCAGTCGAAGGTAAATAAGGGCCGCATCACCTTTTAAAAATTCACACTCATCATCTTTAAACCCAACCCATGAAGGTTCTAAGGGAGAAGCAATACGAAAACCTACAGAGAAGACAACAACACGAGACCTCATGGCATAAAAAAAGAACAGTAACCAGAAGGCATAGAAGAGCAGTTCCTAATCTAAACAAGCACCTGGTAAACGAGCGCCTCGATAAGCACCTGGTGAACGACCACACCACCCGTCATGTGTGACCTTGCACTTTTTTCGGTTGATAGCAGCAACTTTAGAAGTGAGAACAGGAAAGAATCCATCCCCTATGTCCAGACCACCCATATGTATAGACCAAGGAACACTAGCAAGACAACACGCCCGGTGAAAACAAATGGACCCAAAGATGGGAAAGGCCTCACATTTTCTCTTGGGTAGACCAACAGATATAAAACCAACAATCACAGTTGCCAAAGGCACCTCGCATCGAGGAGCCCAAGGGAGACGAGGCCCCCCTAGGACGAGGAGGAGCCCTAGGGCAAGGAGTAACCAGAACACGACCGGCGGAAAGCAACCCACGGCGGACAGTAGCAGGCCTAACCATGCTCACATACAGTAGTGGCAGCAGCAAGGATAAGCTAACACAGGAGGCACATCACGAGATTAACCGCACTGTCAAAAGCAAAGGAAAGCACACTTATGCAGACGATAAAAAATAGTCTTTAGAAGCTAAACAAAGACTAGAGACCATTTTTTTAAGTCATAAACAAAAACCAGGTAAACGCGAGGAAGCAAGCCCGAAAGGAGCATGTAGAGAAGAAACTCATAGATCGAAGAAGCTTAGGAAGATAGTAACATTGTCCCAGTCAGAACAAACAGGCCCAGGCAAGTAAGACCGGACAAGACCAGGCCTGTACATTGGAGGCCCAACAATGGATCACGGCCTATAAAAAGTTGCTCAAAGAAGAACAGACGGAAAGGTGACTCATAAGCCAAATGCAGGCGCGGCTAACCAAACAAAAAGCCCAAACGCACACGTAAACTGACCGAAGACAGACCAACAAGAAGCCCAAAGGTACCCAGCAACAGATTCGTGAAGGATGGATCGTGGGAAATCAACTGCATCTAGCAGCGCATCCAATCGCATGTTTAATTGACGGAAACACTTGCACACAAAAGAGTAAAAGGAACCATCGCTTTATTTATTGGGCAGGGAAGGAAGAACAAAGAAATGAATGGGCACATAGTTCGAGTTACATGCACTAAATATAACGTACAGACGCCAAGAGGCACGAACACAGTAAATTCCTGTCCAACACCGATAAGCTCCCCGAAGGCATGGGCGCGGGCGACAACGCATGCGACACCTCTCTCTCGGAACGGCCTGCCTACCGAGCAGCACATGCCGCAAGCGCGACAATAGACCACATAGAATCCCTATAAGCCATCATACAGGCATAGTTGTAGTGATGCACAACAAAGCCATACATCCCTTGCAAGAAAGCTATAGCCTGCAAAGCAGCCTGGTCATAAGCATCTAAACTCTCTGGCCAACACGCACACCAAAAGAACCTTCTTTGTGGCACCATGCCAACGCCATCAGCAGGCAGCTCAAGCTCTACCCCAGCCAACACCGACCCATCATCAGCCACCTCACACAGATAGAGTAGCGCCGGCAAAGCAAACTGCGCTGCCAGGGCCTCTAAAATAGGTATTACAAAAGACACAACAACACACATCCTGTAAAACATTCCATCAAAACAATGAACAAACAAAAAACGGAACGCAACACACAGAATGGATCCGCACCATAGCAATAAGAGTAAGCAGGAGAACAAGGAAAAGTAAAAAAGGCAAGTAACAACATTAGATATACACGGCACCCACATGAATCCACGGGAAGGGAGCGCAAACCGAAACAGAAGCAAGCAACTTGGCACTAGCACTGACCAGCGCCAAATCCATATGCAAGCAGGCCAGACCCTAAAACAAGACAGCGGAGGACAAATCAAGACAAACTTCAAACCGTTATTAGCAAACAACATTCAAGGCAAGCAATCAAATCATGTACAACACATAACTATTTTCATGGAAACCGCAAGCATTGACATCCCAGAAAATCTACAGATACTATCATACACCATCATATATCTATTCATCTGAAGGAAAAACCGACACCATCGACGAGGATGCATATGCATGAATTTTCTAGAGAGGTTGCTTGGCATAGTCGTAGAACAAATCAGTGCTACAAATTAGTACATGCAGACATATGGTTAATACCACACTGGACACATTCAGCAAAGAGTCACTATCCATTCTATCTAGCATTCCTAGGACAAACAACATTCAAAGCAGGCAACCAAACCATGTATAACACATAACTATTTTCATGGAAACCGCAAACACTGACATCCCAGAAAATCTATAGATACTATCATCAACCGTCATATCTGTATTCATCTGAAGGAAAAACCGACACCATCGGCAGGCACCTCACATAGATAGAGTAGCACCGACAAAGCAAACTGCGCTGCCAGGGCCTCTAAAATAGGTATCACAAAAGACACAACAGAGCACGTCCTGTGAAGCGTCTCATCGGAACAAAGAGCAACCTAAAAACTGAAAACAACACGCGGAATGGATTGGCACCATAGCAATAAGAGTAAGCAGGAGAACAAGGAAAACTAAGAAAGCAAGTAACAACATTAAATATACATGTCACCCACATGAATTCACGGGAAGGGAGCGCAAACCTCGACAGAAGCAAGTAGGCTGGCACTGGCAGTGATCAATGGCGAATCCAGATGCAAGAAGGCCGGACCCTAAAACAAGACAGCCGAGGGCAAATCAGTAGTACTAAGATGCAACCGTTATTACCAAACAACATTGAAAGCAAGCAGCCAAACCATGCAGAAATCTGTCCTCACACTTTTCTATATTTTTTTGGAAGCAAAACTTTGCTGACCATTAAAAATGACTCTGTTTTCTGATCTAACACCTCGTCTTATCTGCTCGGCCTACTCATTTTATTATTCCCAGGAGGTGGAAACATGGAGGTGGAAACATGTTTTATCGGCAAACATTATTATTTCATAGAACGGCCAAAAAGAAATAGTTTCATCTTATTTGAACCATCCTGTCCTTGTCCTTGGTAAATCCGTTTCTACCCAGGCCATAAAAATGGCTTGTTTTTTCTGATCTAGCACCCCCGAGTTAAAACAACTAAAACATGGAATAACGACACAGTTTTCTGATCCAGCGCCTCCGAGCCAAAACTAAGAAAACATGGAAAAACGGCACAGTTTTCTGATCTAGCACCCCCGAGCTAGAACTATTAAAACATGGAACCGAGGCCTGCACAAATGTCAGCTTGCTAATCCATTCAACAAGTAGAGGGCAAAATCCGTAAGGCAAACCCTACTCCTACATATCCTAAACGTACACCCTGACGACGCGAAGCAAATAGAACTTTAATATGCTCTTAACACCCAGCTATCAGTTTACCTGCTCTGACCCAAGTAGACGGCATCGTCTAAGAAGAGAACCATACGGCGGAAACACCGAGAGCAGCCAAGAAAGCCATACAGAGCAACCTAGAAACAAATGCAGATGTAAGCATGAACCCAGTAAAACATGGGACGAACAAGGCAGAAGATGGAGCAAGATTAGCAGGCTTGCCTAATAGTGCGCGTTGATAGGAAGGCGAAGCAACCAAAAATCCACAAAAATCTGCACCCAATCCAGAAGAAGATAGTTAGTATTAACCGATCCGAGCAAGAAACCAGCCGATCCAAGCAAAAAACCAGCCGACCGAGAAAGAAACCAGCTGGGGCAGCACCCAATCGATTAGCACCAGATCGAGCAGCAGGAGAAGTAGGCCATCTCACCTCACCCAAACGGACCAGGTACATGGAAACCCATGGCCCTGGGCGGTTCGAGTACAGCAGATGCAAATCGAGGATGGAAGCAAGCGGAGCAGGAGAAGGCAGAGGAGAAAGGGAACTGTGAGGCGTCTCGCACAAGGGAAAAGGGCACCGCGAGGCGTCTCGATCTGGAATGGCCAAAGTCGTAGAGAAGAAGAAGGTCGGGCGACCCACCGGCAAATCTGGCCAACGGGCCGGCCCGGCACGGTTCGGTATGCATTTAACGGGGCCTGGCCAACCTGACCCGCAGCAGCCCGTCTAGCTTCTTTGCCGTCTGCGGGCCCCGGCTCTGAGTCCGGCCCCGACGCCTGACGGGACGGCCCGCAGCACGTTTGACCCGTGAAACACGTAGGTTCGTTGTACTTTTTTTGGTGGCCTGTTAAAATAAGTCTTCAATAGCGATTGAATTGGTAGTATGTCAGCTAGTGTTTGATGCTCTGGTGGTTGAGCGCACTGCGGAACAACGCGAGTTCGACTCCTCCTTGTACCCCTTTTTGCCATTTATGTTTGAAATCCTGCGAGGCATAGGTTAAACGGGTCCCGTCGTTCACGGGTTGCGCGGGCCCGCACGCGCTGGCGGGCAGCGCCCGTCCGGGCTTTTTCACGTGCTGCGTGCCGCCGCCAGCACGCTGTTGGCGAGATTGCCCCGCGACATGCAAACACGCGTCTGCCAGCAGGGAATAGGCCTGATACGTTGCAAACGTATTTATAATTTTGGATGCTTCATGCTTGTTTTGTATCAATTTTCTTATATTTTGTCTATAATTTTTGAGGCATTTTTATACATTTTCTGTAACTAACTTATTAACAAGATGCCGCAGTGCCAGTTGTCTATTTTCTGCTATTTTTGGTTTAAGAAAAGCTAGTAAGGAAATATTTTCGGAATTGGATGGAACAAAAGCCAAAGTAATATTTTACCAGACACGACACGAAGACCGAAGGAAAACAAAGAGGAGCCACGAGGCGGCCGCACCATAGGGTGGCATGGGCCCACCCTAGGCCGCGCCAGCCCATGGTGTGGGCCCCTCGGGCGTCCACCGACCTTGCCCCTTCACCTATTTAAACACCCCGATGTAGATACCCTAAGCACCCGATCAGAAATCCACGAAACAATCCGTAACCGCCGCCACCATCGTCCCTAGATCGGGAGGATCTGAAGCTCTTCCTGGCACCCTACAGGAGAGGAGAGATTATCCCGGAGGCCTTCTTCATCACCATGCTAGCCCTCGAAGTAATGCGTGAGTAGTTCACCCTTGGACTATGGGTCCATACAGTAGCTAGATGGTTGTTTCTCCTCCTTTGTGCTATCATGTTTAGATCTTGTGAGCTCCGTTCATGATCAAGATCACCTATTTGTAATCATATATGTTGTGTTTACGGGGATCCGATGGATATTGAGATACTATGTTAGATTGATTATTGATTCTATCATGTATATGTTATTTGTGATCTTGCATGCTCTCCGTTGCTAGTAGCTATCTTGGACAAGTAGATGCTTTAACTCCAAGAGGGAGTATTTATGCTCGATAGTAGGTTCATGCCTCTAGTAATCTAGGAGAGTGAAAGAAACTTCTAAGGTTGTAGATGTGTTGTTGCTACTAGGGAGAAAACAACAATCCTTTGTCCATGGGGCAATTGTATTGTTTACTTTACACACTTTGCTTAATGCAATTATCTGTTGCTTGAAACTTACACATTTATGCTCGATAATACAATTATCTGTATTGTTATGCTTTCTCAATCTGTCAATTGCCCCGCTGTAATTTGTTCACCCAACATGCTATCTATCTTATGGAGAACACCTCTAGTGAACCGTGGACCCCGGTTCATTCCTTATCATTATATACCATCTAATGTTTACCGTTTACTATTTACTTTCTACAAACAATTACTATCTTCCACACTATACGTTTAATCCTTTGTTTTTAGCAAACCGGTGAGATTGACAACCTTACAGTAAGTTGGGGCAAAGTATTGTGGTTTGTGTTGTGCAGGTTCCAAGTTGCTAGCAACATATTTGAGTTGTTTTCTTACTCCTACTGTTTCGATAACCTTGGTTTCATAACAAAGGGAAACTTGTTGTTGTGCTCAACATACCTTCCTCTTGGGGTTCCCAACGAGCTCTACATATCTGAGCCATCAAGGCCCACGGGCAGCGACAGGTCCTAGACCGCGCTGAGGTTAAGCGGTAGAGAGAGCCCCCCTCGACGCCCACGGAAGCCTCCCCGCGGGCTCGGGTCCCCTGCCCCGAACATACGCCGGCCACGAAAGCCTTCTACGCGGCCCCGGGAAACCAACCGCTCGCCCCGGTGACCGCCAGGTCGGCCCCACCGGAAGAACGACCCATGGGCAGTTAAAGCAGAAGCCACCCTCCAGCGTCCTCACGTAAAGGCACGGATGCGAAAGACGCGCCAAACGGATGCGAAGGAAACGGCGCAAACCCAGATTCCCACCCGCCATCTGCGCAACCAATCATCCAGCGGCCAGTCCCACATGCATGATAGGCCCATCAGCCATTGTCTCAGTAAGCGGCAGATGAAGGTAACAAAAGACAACAATGCATCGAACGGCCAGCAACGCCGAAAATGGCATGTGCTACCGATCGAGCGGCCAGCGTAGATGCGCGCGCCCAGAACCATCGACAAGGAGGGTAGGGCAGGAGGGGTTATAGGAAGTAATACCTAATAATAAAGGACAAAATGTTTCTTCCGGTCCAACACTTTCCTTCCAATTTTACCCCAGTAAGTTCAGTTATTTTACATGTATTGCCACCGCCTATGTGAAAATAACAGAATAATAAAGGACGAAGGGTTTCTTCCGGTCCAACAATTTTTTTTCCAATTTTACCCCTATAAGTTCAGTTATTTTACATGTATTTCCACCACGTATGTAAAAATAACAGGCATGGCCACCAGATTTCAGACTAACTCAGCCTCTGTCCTGGCCCATCCCGGCCTTTTCATTCATCGACCGGCCTGGAACATGTGAACACGTCACGACAGGGTGGCCTCTTCTCTTCGGCAGCCAAATAAATAAATTTTGAAACAAATACTGTGATTATGTACGTATGAGAGGAGGCATCAAATAGTCCCACATCGCTTCTTATATCAAATGGCACCGGTTTATATGCGATCGCAACACACCTGAAATCAGCGAGCCTCCTCAGAATCAGATAAGCAGCGCCACCATCGATTGAATCTAAAATCAAATGATAGAAAGTAACAGGAACGAATTAAATCCCCATTGTTACTACCAGCATGAGAGAGGGCATGGGACAAATCATCAGTCAGGTGGCAGGGCAAGATCGCTGCTAGCGGCGATGGCTCACAGGAAACCGTGCAGGGCCAGGACGCCTGATGGTTCAAAGGAGGACGTCAGAGACGAGGAAGGACTATCTCCTACTCGCTCACGGGCGCAGATGCACGGGTAGAGCACGGACGAAGCGTTGCCACCAGGTCGAGGACGAGCTCGAGTAGGGAGCGAGGGAGCTCAATGGTGCTCAGCACTTGCAGGCTCGATGTTAAGCACGGGGAGGTGGAGATGCGACTGCCGGGCTTGGAGGCGAGGGGGAGCAGAGGAGGCACGGTGGCGGGGATCAAACAAGGGGATTCACTTGGGTGCTCAGGCAGAGGAGGTCACGCAGGCCGGCGCTACGAAGCTCGAGGTCGGAGGAGCACGTCAGGGTCAGGGATGGCGCGGACCTGTGCATGGTGCGGCTGCCGGAGAAGGGATGTCGAGGCAGCGCGATGCCGGCCAAGGAAGTAGGGATAGCGGCGCACCTCTGGCTGTTGTCGGGAGGCGAGGCGAGGCGCTGGGGTCACTTGCCGACGGCGGAGCGGAGGAACAAGGATGCGGTGGTCCAGGCGCGAAGAGAGAGGCGAAGCAGTGGCGGGGGGGCTTGGTATTGGGGATGGAGGCCAGCATCGATAGGTGGGGATCGACGCACACGTGGGGGTGTGCGTGTACCGCGTGGGTCATGTTGTGTGTGAGTCGAGTGCGTGTGTGGCGTGAGAGTGAACGTCGATGCAGCGGCCAGAGGACGCAGCCCTCAACTGCACATTACTACATGAGGGAATGGTACTGATAGATAGATTGTGCATTGTTGTTTTGTTCTTGCAGCGATGTGATGGTGAATAATCTGAATGATAACCACATAGATTTGCGTTCTTCTTTACTTCCCTGGACAATGTTATCTCAAACAATGCTTGGCATGTTGGACGAATGCACAAGTGAACTTGGCGCCCTAGTTACATGATCATTGTAAAATTGAAGTCACCCTTGTAAGTTCAGTTATTTTACATGTATTGCCAGCGCCTATGTCAAAATAACAGGCATGACCACCAGATTTCATACTAACTCGGTCTCTGTCCTGGCCCATCCCGGAATTTTCATTCATCGATTGGCCTAGGACACGTGAACACGTCACGACAGGGTGGCCGCTTCTTGATGTCTACGCACTTCTATTCTTGTAGACAGTTGTTGGGCCTCCAAGTGCAGAGGTTTGTAGAACAGCATCAAGTTTCCCTTAAGTGGATCACCCAAGGTTTATCGTACTCAGGGAAGTGGTCAAAGGTATTCCCTCTCAAGCAATCCTGCAATCAAGATACAAGAAGTCTCTTGTGTCCCCAACACACCCAATATAGGTTCACTAGTTCGGCGAAGAGATAGTGAAATACAAGTGGTAACGGTGCCATAAAATATCTTCTGACTTGTTGTTGACGTGGGGTAACGGTGCTCGAAAATAGCTGATGGTGTGGAGGAATAGACTAAAGGCAAACTGAAGGAAGCAAGCAACATGCAACAGATCTAGTAGCAAACGGTGTTTCAATGCTTAGAAACAAGGCATAGGGATCATACTTTTACTAGTGAACACTCTCTCATATAAATATCCTCTCTTCATGATACTACTCTTAACTACTATCCGGTTGGACACTCTAATCATCGGTAGGGCTATAACAGCACTCCTTAAAGTCTGCCTGCCCAATCTAGATAACCCCATACTGTTACCTTGAGCGCTAGATGGTTCCAACAAACACCACAATTTCATAGAGACATCCAACTCCAAATATAACTCATAACAAATATTCAATCTAGCCAAAGTGCCACACACGGTATGCACGCTGTCACTTTCACACACGTGGGAAAAAGCATAGATCTATTAAAGCACAAATAGTATTTATGTAGACTCAAACCTAAATGCCACCATGGCGTGCATGCTGTCACTTTCACACACATGGGGAGAGCAAAGATATATTGAAGCACTTGAGTAGCATGGTAGATCTACTTGATTACAAAGCTCATGACCACAAGATCATGCATAGAGAGAGAGAGAGAGATGAACACATAGCTACCAGTAGAGCCCTTAGCCTAGAAGGAGAACTACTCCCTCCTCATCATGGGAATCAGCAACGGTGATGAAGATGGCGATGTAGATCGATGGAGATGGCTCCGGGGGCACTTCCCCGTCCCGACAGGGTCCCAGAACAGAGACTTTCTGTCCCCCGAATCTCCCCTTCGGTGGCGGCAGCGCTGTGGAGGTTTTCGTGGATTTCCGCCAGATGCCCTAGGGTTTTTGGGTCGGAGGCTTCTTATAGGCGCAGGAATCAAGGTCGGTGGGGGTCTAGGGGGCCCACACCCCCTGTGGGCGCCTCTAGGGCTTGCCCGCGCCTAGGGGGTGTGGCCACCCTGTGGCCCCCTCCGGCTCGTCTTCATGGTTCCGTGTTGCTCCGGGAAAAATAATGACTTTGGCTTTTGTCCCGTCCAATTCCGAGAATATTGATTTTCTGCCTTTCTGGAACCAAAAACAGAAGAAAACAGGCAACTGGCACCATGACATCTTGTCAATAGGTTAGTTCCATAAAATATATAAAAACACCTCAAACTATAGACAAAGCAAAGCAAAGTAGATACAAAACAAGCATGGAGCATCAAAAATTATAGATACGTTTCCGACATATCAAGCATCCCCAAGCTTAACTCCTACTCGTCCTCGAGTAGGTAAATGATAAAAAGAATAATTTTTGAGGTGACCTGCACCATCACAAACAAGATTAAACCAATTGCAAGCATTGAAAGCTGGGATCAAAAAACTCTAAACATGTGCATGAAAGATGGAGTTCTAACAATAGGACATAGTAACTATGCATGCAACATGAAAAGCTACAAACAAAGATCATGAATAACATGCATTGAAAAACGTTTGTTTGTTTTTCACATACAGAAAACATGGCATAGTGGCATTCAGCTTGTCCCTTATAGAGTAGCAAATAGATGCATAGGACACCTTCAAAGTTCACAAGGGTGACTAGAAACAAATAGCACGAGAACAAGTAATATCACAATATGCATCAATCAATAAGTTTTGGGACACTGCACACAGAATGAAAACTATGCTCTCTTAATAGTACCTAAAGGTAGAAGGTGGAGACTCAAAAGTGGTGGAAGAAAGGCCTTTTATAAAGGAAGTAGGGATTTCAAGTTTCAAAAATAGGTTCCAAAAATTATGGTACTTGTTAGCTTTCATCCCTCATTGCCCCTATCATTAGCATCTTGAAGTGATTAAGGTTAAAGTGAACAAAGATGGAGTATATGCTTGACGAAGTATAAGTTGGCAATCTCAAGTCCCTTGAATACGAGGGTCACACCTGACGATGCTCGACGTGGCACTTCGTTGGTAACCCGAAGCGCAGGGTGTGTGAAGAGCAAGCAACAAGTTTTCCCTCAGTTGAGACCGAGGTTATCAAACCAGAAGGAGCAAGGAAACATCACACAGGTGTTGCAAACAACATGGAGACCTGCACAACACAAACTCTAGACTTTGCCCCAACGAATCAGTGAGGTTGTCAAGCTCACCGGTTTGCTATAACAAAGGATTAAACATATGGTGTGGAAGGTAATGGTTTGCAGCAAGTAAACAAGTAACAATGGAATATGTATCAATGGTAAAGATTGGACCGGGGTCCATAGTTCACTAGAGGTGCTCTCCTTAGATAAACAACATGGCATGAAGGGTAAACAAATTACGGCGGGGCAATTGACAGGAACTGAGCAAGGCATAACAATGCAATTACTAGCTAGAAAGATCCTATGAGGTTGATTGGGCAATACAACAATATACATAGACCGTCATCCAACTGCATCTATGACTAGAAGTCCACCTTCAGGTTATCATCCGAACCCCCTCCAGTATTAAGTTGCAAGAAACAGACAACTGCTTTAAGAAAAGTGTGTAAGGTAAACAGTCCACATGTTCCATGAACAAGAGACCGTTGTTTTCTCCCTAGTAGCAATAGCACATCTGCAACTGAAGAGATTTCTATCACTTCCCTTGGAAACTATAGGCATGAACCCACTATCAAGCATAAATACTCCCTCTTGGAGTCACTATCAACTACTTGGCCAAGATAACCACTAGCAACAAAGAGCATGCAAGATCACAAACAACACAGACATGATAGAATCATAAAGATAAAACCATTAATCAAACCAACATAATAATCTTAATATCCATCGGATCCCTGCAAACACAACATGCATGATTACAAATATATTAGACCTTGATCATGAACGGAGCTCGCAAGATCTATACATGAAAGCACAAAGGAGGAGATACAACCATCTAGCTACTACATGGACCCATAGTCCAAGGTGGAACTACTCACAAATCATACCGGAGAGAAGGCCTCCGGGATGATCTCCCCTCTGGCAGGGTGCCGGGAAGAACTTCATATCCCCCCGATCTAGGGACGATGGTGGTGGCGGCAACACACGGTTTCGTGGATTTCTGTTCGGGTACTCAGGGTTTCTATATTGGGGTAGGCGAAGGGGGAGACTAAGGCGGCGGCCAGAGGGGGCAAACCCTACCCAGGCGCGGGGTAGGGCCCACCCGTTCCTAGGGGGTTTAGTCGCCCTGGCACGCCTCCTCGTCTCTCCTCTGGACTTCTTGTTCCCCACGGAAAGTTATTGACTTTGTCCTTCGTCCCGTCCAATTCCGAGAATATTTCTTTACTAACTTTTGTGAAACCAAAAATAGAAGAAAACAGGCATCTGACACTGTTGCAACTTGTTAATAGGTTAGTACCAGAAAACATGTAAAAAGTACCTCAAAGTGTGGACAAGTAAAGCAAAGTAGATACTAAACAAGCATGGAGCATCAAAAATTATAGATATGTTTCCAACGTATCAGCATCCCCAAGCTTAACTCCTGCTCGTCCTCGAGTAGGTAAGTGATAAAAGAATAATTTTGAGGTGACATGCACCCTCACAATAAAGATCCAACCATTTGCAAGCATTGAAAGCTGGGATCAAAGAACTCTAAACATGTGCATGAAAGATGGAGTTCTAACAATAGGACATAGTAATTATGCATGAAACATGGCAAGCTACAAACAAAGATCATGAATAATATGCATTGAAAAACATTTGTTTGTTTCACATGAAGAAAACATAGCATAGTGGCAATCAGCTTGTCCCTCATAGAGTAGCAATATAATGCATAGGACACCTGCAAAGTTCACAAGGGTGACTAGAAACAAATAGCACATGAACAAGTAATAACACAATATGCATCAATTAATAAGCTTTGGAACACTGCACACTTAATGACAACTATCCTCTCTTAATGGTGCCTAAAGGTAGAAAGTGGAGACTCAAATAATGGTGGAAGAAAGGCCTTTTGTAAAGGAAGCAGGGATTAGAAGTTTCAAAAAGAGCTTCCAAAAATTATGGTACTTGTTAGCTTTCAGCCCTCATTGCCCCTATCATAAGCATCTTGAAGTGGTTAAGGTTTAAAGTGGAAAACTGGAGTATATGCTTGACGAAGTATAAGTTGTCAATCTCATGCCCCTTGAATACGAGGGCCACACCTCATGCATACTCAACTTTGGGTCCAGGTAAGTTCTTGTCACTGTAAGTATTTGCATATCATTGAGAACCGCAAACGGGGTACCCCTTGCACATGGCACAGGAGCTTTGCCAAAACCAAAATGACAAGGCAAGCAGACAATGAGCATCTCAGCAATTCTTCTTATGTACCATGGGAATATGGTGCTTTTTTCTCTCTTTCCTCTTTTCTCAATGTGTCTCTTTTTTTATAAGAAGAATGCTTCATAGATGTCACTATGGTGATGTTGCAAGTTTCCACCATGATTAGGCATGGCTTAGGCTAGCGGCCCAGGCATTTCTCTAACACAGGATACAAACTCCATGGACTTATAAGTTCCCTCTTTATTTCACACCGGTGACATCCATAGACAAAAGAACATGATATCAACTGAGTACAACAAGGTACAAGTGCAATGTTGAGAACGTTCCCCGTGACAACACGGTTCTGCTAATTCCAACTTATAAGTGCAAGCATATACAACAAAGTTGTCATAATGGTTCAAGTTTATTAGGGGCAAAGAATAAAGTGTGCCATCAAGTTTGTGAGGTCTTTAATCACTAAGTTTTCACATAACAAAATAGTTTTTTAATTGGAATATAGATGAAAACAAGAATATACTTTGGAGTGTTGTAACACACCATGCATAGGAGTTTATAGTGGACACTTTGGAATAACTTGGTTTCTTGGGAGTTCGAAGCATGAGTATAACTTACTCATACAAGTGGAGGCTAGCAAAAGACTGGGAGCAACCAACTAAGAGAGCAATAATGGCCAAAATTATGCAATGCAACAAAGCAAACTAATCAAAGCAAAGAGTGGTACTACAAGTCAAGGACTAAATGATCATAGAGGCTAATGATGACTTGTCATAGTTATAACATGGTGTGAGTATGTGCCAAGTCAACCCAAGCAAAACATCAAAGGAGAATACCACAATACTATGCTTTTGCATGCTAAAACAACGCATAATTTCTTCAAGGCACACTAAGCAATCCCAAATGTTTGGAACAAGACATGCTACATCAATAATCACTAAGCATAATGTTAAAACAACACCTAGCATGTTATGGTAAAGTCTAAGTCA
The DNA here is from genome assembly GCA_023614405.1 of Avena insularis. Lineage (NCBI taxonomy): Eukaryota > Viridiplantae > Streptophyta > Magnoliopsida > Poales > Poaceae > Avena > Avena insularis. Next base: position 203,280,598 of record CM042685.1, read on the forward strand.
CAGTCAATGCAAGCTCCTCTTGCACTTCAAGCAAGAACTTACTACTCCTTTCCAAACCCAAGCAAACTTATTTGCAAAACAACACAGCGAGAACTAGGGTCCAAACTACTGAAGCAAACTAAAAAAACTAAGCAAATCAAACGAAAACTAAGACACTCCAAAAACAACACAACTGTGCATGAAACAATAAAAACAAAGTGTCTAGACAAACCTGAGCTTTTTATTGATGAAGGGGATGCCTTGGGCATCCCCAAGCTTTGACGCTTGTACTTCTTGGATATTTCTTGGGGTGACACCATAGTGGAATCCCAAGCTTGAGATTTTTTCCATTCTTCATCTCATTGCATCATTCTCTCTCTACACCTGAAATTTTTCCTTCATACAAAACTTCACACAATCTTCATTAGCAATATTAGCTTATTCAAAAGATATTAGACCACTGGCAAAGCTTTGGAATGTAACATCCCTAAAAATCATGTTTTCAAATATTGCATATCATTCATGCATGCATATCATTTAGGGATCAATTTCAGACTCATTTCTAGAAAACAGAAGCACTGAGTGCTATTATTTTATGTGAGCAAGCATTGATCTAATGCCACTCTCAAATGAGAATATAATTGTTTTAAACCAAGTTTTGTTTGCTCTTATGTTGGTTTGGTTGAGTGTTAAAGATTGGACAAAAATTTCCAAAACAAATATGGTTTTAAAACCATTTTCAAATATTTATCAAACCAAGTGCTAAGGCACTGTTGTTTTAAAATTTCAAAGTAACTATGCAAGTCCAGCAAGGCAGGATGGTTTTATACTCAAAACTATACATGATTCATTTTACAAAAGTCCAGAAAGATTTGAAATTCAAATGATTTTGAATTCATTTGAAAATGATTCCAGAAAATCAAGTTAGAAAAAGAAAAAGGTTTAGAAAACCCAACTGGGCCTGGCGCCACCAATCCAGCCCAGAAGGCAAAGCAGCCCACCCGGGCCACATCTGTCTCTGCCTTTCCTCACCGCGCCTGCGTGCATCCACCCGCTGAAAACTCGACCCCACCATGCCCCGTCAGCTTCGTCCTTAATCAACTTGCGGCCGAGGCGCTCCGCCGTTACCTCGCCGCAGTCACTGCCCGCTTAATTCCCATTGATGCAGCGTGTAATCGCCGCCCCCTCCTGGCTATTTAACCCCCTCTGCATCACGACCATTTTCCCCCACTCAGCGCCTCCATTCTGCCGCTAGGCTGCCCACAATCTCACTTGCACCGCCGCTGTACTGAGCAACTCCGGCAGGCGATTCCGGTAAGCTCCGACCACCCCTCTGCTTCTTGTTCAAACGAGCGTGACCACCACGTCCTTGTGCATCTGCTAACACCCCTGGTTTGCCCGCGCTTGACCGAGGTCGCCGTCTTTGTTCACGCCCGCAACCACCAGAGCTATCGCTCAACTCCGACGAGCAATAGCGGTATGAATCGAACGCCCCTTGACCCCGCATGCATTTGTCTCTTGCGAGCTTTTTGACACCATCGATTGTCAGTTAGGGCCTTGACGCAGAGCCTCGGCAACATCGACGTCTGCAAGCATCCGACGCCGCGCACAACTGCGGCGAGCCCCAACGACCACCACTGCGCGCCCCTTCGCCAATGAAGACCACCTCGAGCACCAGCGTCATCACGCGAACTCGGTGAGATATCCCACTGCCTTTCTCGCTTCCTGTATCGCCGGCAACCTCACCGCCCGAGCGCGCCGCCGCCAGCCACCGTCGCGCGCCGCCCATATTTGGTCAAGCGATCGTGCGCCGTTAGATCTAGATCGGATGTGTAGAATTAGATCACTTAACGAAGGGGTACATAATAGATCTGACCATGCGATTTAAGTTAGATCCGACAGTCCACGTTAGTCGAACCGCGCGAAATAGTATCAACCAATCAGAGAGCGCCGCGTGGCCAGTTCTTTGTTTTAAAAACAGAATTTAGATCTATTAGATGTTCAAACTTGTAAAATTCATAACTTTTGATCCACAGGTTCAAATTTTACAAATTTTATATCATTGGAATCAGGAAAGAAAATCCTTTCTGTTTATGCAATGTGTTTAATATTTTGCCTCTGTAAAAATGGTTGTTTATGCAGAAACTTGTGTAGGCTTATTTTGATTATATAAATTAATTGAAAAATGTTTTAAGGATCAAATAAGGTTTATTTTGAATATCTTGAACTTGTTTATGTTTTAGTAATAGTCACTTGTCTTGTTTGGTGTAGAAAAAACATCACATGGCATTTGCATGCATTCATATATTTTTGTTTGTATATATTTGTATGTGATTTGGTGCCATTATTTTATGTGTAGATTTTGGTGCAAATAGTGATTGTGATTGTGAAGATTGTTGCTACTCCCTAAACTACCAAGTCAAGTGGTGCTTCATGATTTTATTCCTATGTTTTTCAACTATGCACTAGAAATATTTTGTATAGGACTTGCATGAATATTTTGATCTATATGCTATGCTTGGGAAATCCTAGTAGTTGTAGAATTGCTAGAAATTTCTAAGTTAAGATGCTTATCAATGCCATGCTTAGACTAGCTAGTAGCAACCAAGGGTGGTTATATATTCATGCTATGAGAACATATTTCTAAGTCTTTGGACTTGTGTTTTTGCTTAATAAAACAACTAAGTAAATGAAACACCTGGGTGGAATGGAAAGAATGGTTTATGTTGAGTGGTTACACAAGGCCCATGTCTATGGTTTACCTTGAGTATCTCACTTGTGGAAAGCCACCCAGGAACAAAGGGATTTGAGATGCCAAATGTTAAGAAGCTTCTAGTGCAGCCACATGGCATTATGGGCTCTGCCTGGATCATATAGGTTGCAATAACTTAGCCATTTGGACAGTTGGTGGTAGTGGGATGATAGGTTGGAGCGCGTCCATTTGGTTTAAGGGAAGGCTTTTGAAAGGTCCTATCTTGGTGAAAATCAAGGCTTGTGGGGAAAGTGCACAACCTCTACAGATGGAAGAATCTAAGTACTTAGCCATGTCCCTGGTATTGGACAATTTGAGCATCAAGAAATGGAAGCAATCAAGAATCTCCTCATCCCAATTTCTAAGTTAAAACTTGTGGTTGAACAAGGGTGAAGGTTCACTAATTTCTATTGGTGGTTCCTTGGGAAAGTTTTATCAAAGAAAAACTTAGTGTTTTCAACTGATAGGTAAAATCTATTTTGAGCAAAGCAAGCCTAAGCTACACTTAGCCAAAATGCATATAGTATCTAGACTACTAATATTCTACTAAGGTACCACTTGCCAATACTATTCCAATGTATTGACCCACTGTGGCTATAACTTGTGATATTGCAGGTTATTCTGATGATGATTAGGGGTTATGAGTCTACACTCAACATGCTTGCCTGTGGCACATGAAGATGAAGACTTGTTTATCTTATTATATATTTGAACTCTTGTATTAGGCCTGTGGCCATGGAGTTTGTAAAATACTATGTTTGTCTCTGGAATAATATGTAATAATGACCTTTGTTTCTGTGTACTTCATCTTAAACTATGGATGCTAGCATTGATCCAGGGACTAGCATTGCAATCACAGGGATCCTTACCTTTATAAAGGGAGGGATCTTACATGGAACAGCAAGGCTTTTCAGTAAAAACACAAGCTACTGTAGAAACTCCTTCAAAGAAACTCAATTTACCTGAAGAGAGCTCAAAAAGGAATCAATAAGAAGCAAATGCAAATAATGGCAGAAATCTGTCAAAACAGACCAGCAGGTAGAAACGAATTTTGTCGAACATCTTTTGTTGCTCAAATCAAAAAGTGTTAAACTAACAAAAGTTATCCAACATACTGGGGGGTTTATTCGTAAAGTTTGAGCTCAATCCGAGTTACGGAGCTTCCTCACAATTTTTTTTGGTGGAGGACAGAAATCTGTTTCGGGACAGCAACTCCCCAAATCTTACTTCCCTCTCATTAGAGGTCATTCTTGGCACAAAAAGCAAACAAAAAGGATAAAGAGAGGTCATTACAGTAGTAACAACTTCCAAGACTCAAGGAAACTCTTGGGTTATCTCCTAACAAGTACTTTTCTTTAACGCCTTTAAGTTAGACACAGGAAGCAAGAAGAATCAAATAATTTCAAATGAGGAAGCATTAACATTCATACTTGCAAATTCTTTAACTATGAAAGGTATCTCATCCAAATGGGTTTTGTAGGATCCTTTCTCATCTCTCTTTGGTCTACTACCTTCATTAAAAAGATTTTCAGGGGCAATCCAATCAAAGTTATTTTCAAAGGCTTCATGCATTCCAACAAACTTATAGGGTATGGGTATATTGAATTCCTCTCTAGGCTTTTTATCAGAAATACCCACAACATCTACACTTGAACCTAGCATATTGAAACGTTCAAAAACCTTTTTAGCCTCCCTAGCAACATCATGGAATTCTTTTGATAAAGTTTTAAGGATGAATTCCCTTTTTTCCACATTCTTCTCTTCTTTTAGGCTTAAGAATAAGAATTGTATGAAGGGGTTAAGGTTAACAAACCTAGCCTCCAACATATGAACTAAAGAAGCTGTAGCAATCTCATAATTAGGAGCAAGTTCAGCTATAGATTTATCCTCAATATCCTCATTCTTGCTAACATAATTGAAGAATTCTTCAATATTATTTTTCCCAATTATGGAGCCACTACCTATTGCAAGATTTTTCAGAGAGAACTGGGGGAGTAACATGGTGAGCTAGAGCAAGGTAGCAACTAGAGCAAGAACTATTTTTTTGTGTGTTTTTGAATAAGGCAAGCAAACCAAGCTAGACTAATTTTTTTGTTTTTTTTGGAAAGAGGCAAACAAAACCAAGCAAAAGAAACAAAGCAAACTAAAAACAAAGTAAAGAGAAAGGAAGTGAAAGACTCCCCTAGTGAAAACGTCCTTACCCTCCCTGGCAACAGCGCTAGAAAGTCTTCATGATGCTCGACGTGGCACTCCGTTGGTAACCCCAAGCGCAGTGTGTGTGAAGAGCAAGCAACAAGTTTTCCCTCAGTTGAGACCGAGGTTATCGAACCAGAAGGAGGAAGGAAATGTCACACATGTGTTGCAAACAACGTGGAGACCTGCACAACACAAACTCAAGACTTTGCCCCAACGAATCAGTGAGGTTGTCAAGCTCACCGGTTTGCTATAACAAAGGATTAAACGTATGGTGTGGAAGGTAATGGTTTGCGGCAAGTAACAGTGGAAGATGTATCAATGGTAAAGATTGGACAGGGGTCCATAGTTCACTAGAGGTGCTCTCCTTAGATAAACAACATGGCATGAAGGGTAAACAAATTACGGCGGGGCAATTGACAGGAACTGAGCAAGGCATAACAATGCAATTACTAGCCAGAAAGATCCTATGAGGTTGATTGGGCAATACAACAATATACATAGACCGTCATCCAACTGCATCTATGACTAGAAGTCCACCTTCAGGTTATCATCCGAACCCCCTCCAGTATTAAGTTGTAAGAAACATACAACTCCTTTAAGCAAAGTGTGCAAGCTAAACAGTCCACATGTTCCATGAACAAGAGACCGTTTTTTTCTCCCTAGTAGCAACGGCACATCTACAACCGAAGAGATTTCTATCACTTCTCTTGGAAACTAGAGGCATGAACCCACTATCGAGCATAAATACTCCCTCTTGGAGTTACTAGCAACTACTTGGCCAAGATAACCACTAGCAACGGAGAGCATGCAAGATCACAAACAACACATACATGATAGAATCACAAAGATAAAACCATTAATCAAACCAACATAATAATCTCAATATCCATCGGATCCCCACAAACACAACATGCATGATTACAAATAGATTAGATCTTGATCATGAATGGAGCTCACAAGATCTATACATGAAAGCACAAAGGAGGAGATACAACCATCTAGCTACTACATGGACCCATAGTCCAAGGTGGAACTACTCACAAATTATACCGGAGAGAAGGCCTCCAGGATGATCTCCCCTCCGGCAGGGTGCCGGGAAGAACTTCAGATCCCCCGATCTAGGGATGATGGTGGAGGCGGCTACAGACGGTTTCGTGGATTTTTGATCGGGTACTCAGGGTTTCTATATCGGGGACTTCTTATAGGCGAAGGGGAGACCAAGGCGGCGGCCAGAGGGGCAAACCCTACCCAGGCGCAGGGTAGGGCCCACCTGCGCCTAGGGGGGTTTAGCCGCCCTGGCACGCCTCCTCGTCTCTCCTCTCTACTTCTTGTTCCCCATGGAAAGTTATTGACTTTTTCCTTCGTCCTGTCCAATTCCGATAATATTTCTGTACTAACTTTTCTGAAACCAAAACAGCAGAAAACAGGCATCTAGCACTGTTGCAACTTGTTAATAGGTTAGTACCAAAAAACATGTAAAAAGTACCTCAAAGTGTGGACAAGTAAAGCAAAGTAGATACTAAACAAGCATGGAGCATAAAAAATTATAGATATGTTTCCAACGTATCAACACCTCATGCTACTCAACTTTAGTCACCTGTAAGTTCTTGTCATTGTAAGTATTTGCATATCATTGAGAACCGCCAACGGGGTACCCCTTGCACATGGTACATGAGCTATCCCATAACCAAAATGACAAGGCAAGCAGACAATGAGCATCTCAGCAATCTTCTTATTTACCATGGGAATATGGTGCTTTTTTCTCTCTTTCCTCTTTTCTCAATGTGTCTCTTTTTTTATAAGAAGAATGCTTCATAGATGTCACTATGGTGATGCTGCAAGTTTCCACCATGATTAGGCTTGTCTTAGGCTAGCGGCCCAGGCGTTTCTCTAACACAGGATAAAAACTCCATGGACTTACAAGTTCCCTCTTTATTTCACACCGGTGACATCCATAGACAAAAGAGCATGATATCAACTGAGTACAAAGTACAAGTGCAATGTTGAAAACGTTCCTCGTGACATCACGGTTCTGCTAATTCCAACGTATAAGTGCAAGCATATACAACATAGAAGACACAATGGTTCAAGTTTATTAGGGGCAAAGAATATAAAGTGTGCCATCAAGTTTGTGAGGGCTTTAATCACTAAGTTTTCACATAACAAAATAGTTTTTAATTGGAAGATAGCTGAAAACAAGAATATACTTGGAATGGTGTAACACACCATGCATAGGAGTTTATAGTGGACACTTTGGAATAACTTGGTTTCTTGGGAGTTGGAAGCATGAGTAGAGCTTACGCATACAAGTGGAGGCTAGCAAAAGACTGGAAGCGACCAACTAAGAGAGCAATAATGGCCATAATCATGCAGAGCAACAAAACATTACTAATCAAAGCATAGAGTGGTACTACAAGTCAAGGACTAAATGATCATAGAGGCTATGGTGACTTGTTTATAGTCATAACATGGTGTGAGCATGTGCCAAGTCAACCCAAACAAAGCATCAAAGGAGAATACCGCAATACTATGCTTTTTGTATGCTAAAACAACGCATAATTCCTTCAAGGCACATTAAGCAATCCTAATTGTTTGGAACAAGTCATGCTACAACAATAATCACTAAGCATAAGGTCAAAACAAGATCTAGCATGACATGATAAATTCTAAGCCACAGTCAAAACAAGATCCCTTTTGTATCACTATAAGCATTAAACTTTCTACTCTTTTCCAACGCCAAACAACTTATTTGAAACAACTCATGTAGCGGACCGAACCCAATAAGGTTCGAATCCATGTGTTTACAATGCTAGTCCCTGGATCAATAGCTAGCATCCATAGTTAAGATGTAATATCAAGAAACAAAGGTCATAATACAACTTTATAACCAAGAATAAAATATTTCATTACATCTTACATAGCTCATTTGGCTATCTCATTACAATGCAGCAGAAATAACTATAGCATGGAGTCCTTCATATTCAAAGTGCCACAGGCAATCATGTTGGTTGTAGACTTGTAATCCTATTCAACACACTTCACTAACATCAAACAAACCTGCAACATAATAAGTTACAGCCACAAGGGTCAATACATTTGAATTGTATTGGCAAGTGATACTATGGTAGTATAGTGGTAGCTATCATCTATATGCATTTGGCTAAGTGGATCTTAGGCTTGCTTTGCTCAAAATAGATTTTCCTTATCATTTGAAAACACTAAGTTTTTGTTTATCAAAATCGCCCAAGGCACCTACCAATAGAAATTGGTGATCCTTTAACCCTTGTTCAACCACAAGTTTTTAACTTAGAAATTGGGATGAGGAGATTCTTGATAGCTTCCATGTCTTGATGCTCAAATTGTCCATTGCCGGGGACACGGCTAAGTACTTAGATTTTACACTCTGCAGAGGTGGTGCACTTTCCCCACAAGACTTGACATGCATCGAGACAAGATCTTTCAGAAGCCTTCCCTTAGACCAGAATGGACGCGCTCCAAACCTATCAAACCCCTACCACCAACTGTCCATTTGGCTAAGTTATTGCAACCTATATGATCCAGGCAGAGCCCATAATGCCAAGTGGCTGCACTTGAAGCTTCTCAACATTTTACATCTCAAATATCTTTGTTCCCGGGTGGCATTCCACAAGTGTGATACATAAGGTAAACCATAGAAATGGGCCTTGTGTAACCACTCAACACAAACCAATCCACCATTCCACCCAGGTGTTTCATTCACTTAGTTGTTTTATTAAGCAAAACATAAATCAAGGACTTAGAAATATTTCCATAGCATGAATATAATCCACCATTGTTTTCTATTAGCTAAGCTAAGCATGATAGTAGTAGAAATCTTAACTTAGGAAAATTCTACTAAGGTTTCATCTACTAGGATTTCCCATGGCTTAGTTTATACTTAGCAAAAATTCCATGCAAGTCCTACTTAGAAATATCACAAATGCATAGTGAAAATAATGGGATAAAAGTATGAAGCACCACTTGCCTTTTTGGTAGAAAATATAAGTTCACTCATTGATCTTTCAATAGTCACACTCTTCAAATTCCACTACAATTCAATCAAGCAAGCAAATATTCAATCTACCATTCAAGCAATCCATCACATAGAATAATAAAAACAAAGTAATGCATGCAAGCATGCCAAAGATTGTTTTATTTGGAAAAGTGGTTTCTAATAGGTTATAAACATTTTAAAACACATATTGGTCATTTATAAAAGTGGCAAAACCATTAGATATCAAGTTAGTGAGAATGGCCATTTAAATCATTTTTTTGTTTTGTTAGAAATGATTTAATCAAAGTAATGATTTCTAGTGTTTGCCAAATATATTTTTAAACACAAATATTAGTGTTTTAAGGTCAAGGATTTAATATTAAAACCATTTGCAAAAGGTTTTACCTATAAACCATTTTTAAATCAAAGCCATCTTTTATTTTGTTGGAAATTTCTTTAAACAAGGTAATAATTTTCTAGAGTTCACCAAATATATTTTAAATCCCAAAACTTGGTGTTTAGGGTCAGAGAGTTTAATTCAAACCATTTTCCAAAGGTTTTAGTCAAAAAGCATTTTTAAACCACAATCAATATTTTTATTTAGCTATAAATGCTTTTATTCAAAGATTTAATTCCTTAGCCTCACAAAATATGTTTTTAAATCCATAAGTTGGTTTCTATGGTCAGTGGGTTAAAAACAAACCATTTGCCAAAGATTTTATCCTAAAAACATTTCTAGAATAAATTTTATATTCAAATTATGCCTACACAAGTTTCTGTAAAACAACTAAGTTTGCAGAAGCAAATTACTAAACAAAGTTAATGGTTGGAAAGTATTTGTTTTGCCGATTCCATTGATATAAAATTTGCAAAATTTGGACGTGTGGATCAAACGTTCTGAATTTTGCAAGTTTGAACTAATAGATTCATTTCTGTTTTTAAAACAACACTCTAGCCACGTGGAATGTTTTCATTGGATCATACCGTTTCGTTCGGATCAAGCAATGTGGACCGCAGGATTAAAAGGGATCTGTGCAGCTCAGATCTAGCATACCGCTTCAGTTAAGTGGTTCTATCCTATCCACTGGATTAACATCTAACGGTCCAGAGCATGTCAACCATAGATGGGCGGCGCCAGCTCGACGGTGAGCGGCAGCGGCGCTCTGCTCGCGGTGGTCTGGTTATTCCAGGAAGCGAGGGAGAGGGAGGAGAGGCTCACCAGGTTCGCCGTGACGTGCTGATGCTCAATGTTGTCGTCGTAGGGCAGGGGGCGCACGTGGTTGACAATAATTGTTTGCCGGAGTTTTCCCTGGCATCGGGCACGCTCGGCCGTTGTCGAGGACGTCGCTATAGGGCATGCTAGGACAAACGAATGGTGCCATTAGATGCGTAGGAGAGTGGTGAGTACAGGAGCATCAATGAGAGGGGGAGGCGCGGTCAGATGTTACATGGCGAAGTTGGTTGGCGGTGGCGCTCGATCGAAGATGCCGAAGCCTGGGCATGCGCGTGCAAGCGGTGAGTGCTGGTAGGTGCGAGAGACGCTGGCGATCAAGCTCGCATGCACTAGGGGGCCGGGGAGGGTCTAGCTTCGCCGGAATTCGCACGGGAGCTCGTCGGGCGTGGGGTTCGGCGTAAATTAGAATAGCTCAGAGGCGGAGTGGGAGAGAGAGGGAAAGAGAGAGGGAAGAGGGGCGATTTAACGTGCGTGATCACTGGGCTGAATTGCCGCGGCATTAAGACGAATTTAAGTCGCGGAATCAAAGCTGAAACGGGAGAGAGGAGGAAGAAAGAACTGGTTGCGGTGGGTTGAAGAGATGAATGACAGGTAGGGCTGCTTCGTCAGCGTAAGAGAGAGAGAAAGGGTGGGGTCCAGTCGTCAGTTGCTATGCGGGTGTGGTTTCTGGTGGAAAATAGAAGGTGGGCTCGCTGGGCTTAGTGGGCTAGCTGGGTTGGGCTGGGTGCTTTCCCTTTTTTTTGTTCTTTTTCTGTTTCTTTTATTCTGTTTTGATTTCTTTCAAATGATCACCATTTGAATTTAAATATTTACCAAACTTTCACAAATTTTGTATTTTGTTCAAACATGTATTTTAAAGATAATTTTGGAATATTTCTTTTATTCCCACATGGTTTAATTATTTATTTAAAATGGCCCTTTTGTCTTTATTTAAATAGGATTTTAATATGTTTTCGAACTTTTATTTAAATTCCAAATTTTATCAAATCCTTTTCAGTAGGTTTTATTTATTTAAAAGGGTGTTAAATAATTCACTTTGAATTATTTGAAATATTTTTAGTATGATTTATTAATCATTAGTATTTGTCTTCAATTAAATAAAATTTGATTATGGTTTTAATACCATATAAATTTTTATTCAAATAATTCTTTTAAGTTAATTTGAGAACTTTTTAGCCCACTTTGATAAATTTCCATTTATTACTTTTTCATGATTTAATTAATCATTTCTATTAGGAATTTTATCTTTATCCATATATAATTTAGAATATGGTTTAATGCCATATAATTTTATTGGAGTAATATTTATCCTATTATTTTATTTGGATTATCTTTATTTCATTTGCTTATGGATTTGGCCAAGATTTAATTTGGCTTTTAAATACTCCTTATTTATTATTTCTTTCTTTATCTTATAAAATCCATATCTTTTTATTTAAAGATCCAAACTTGGTGATTCTAATTTGAAATTTTATATTTAATATTTGTTTATCCTTTTATATCTCTTTAGGATTAATTTGATCACAATTTGGTATGGATTTCAGATAGGAGCTTTATTAGCTTTGAAATTTCATTTCTTTATCTTACTAAATTCATAAGATTTTATCCAAGGTTCCAAATTGAATGAAATCAATTACTATGGTTTTATTTATTTATCAGTCTTGATCATTTATAAATGTTTGTTGACCAATTTTTATATGGATCAAATCCATAGTCTTTGAGATATCTTGGAAATGATTTTCTTCCATTAAGGTTTTGGGTTTTGGTTTATTTTTCCCAAGTTTGAATTTCAAGATACATTCATTGATGAATGCATTTCACTTGATTGAAATTTGTTGGATTCCATTTTATTCAAAGTTTGTTCAAGATGGGTTTTGATGTTTCCATTTGGAATCAAAAAGTTTCTTTTCACCCTAAATTTTAACAATTATTTATTCTGTTTATTTATTTTTCACATTTCAAAATTTGGAAAATTTTGGGATGTGACAACTCACAAAGATAATAATCAATAAAGATCAGTGAGATTGTCTCACACACAAAGAAGAAATAAAAAGTTCTAAACTGAAAGCATAAGAAAACTAAGGTTGAACGCAGTGCTAGCAAAAGTGAACACTCACAAAACAATAAGAGTGAAAACTAGAGTGTTCTAGGCAATGGAAACATAGTGTGTATCTCTCCAAAAGAAGTGTGGTGTAACCAACCAACTTACTCAAGCAAACTAAGCAAACGAAAACGAAAAATGATAACTAATACGCTCCAAGAACAACACAACAATGCATGAAACAATAAAAACAAAGTGTCTAGAAAGACCTGAGATTTTTATTGATGAAGATGGGGATGCCTTGGGCATCCCCAAGCTTTGACGCTTGTACCTCTTGAATATTTCTTGGGGTGACATCGGGGTGGCATCCCCAAGCTTGAGCTTTTGTCCATTCTTTATCTCATTATATCATTTTTTCTGTACACCTACACATTTTCCTTCATACAAAACTTCACACAATCTTCATTAGCAACATTAGTGTATTGAAAAGATATTAGACCTCAGGAAAAGATTTGGAACAGCAAAACTTTTCAATAAAAACACAAGCTACTGTAGTAACTCCTTCAAAAAGCTCAATTCCCCTAAAGATAACTCAAAAAGGAATCAATAAGAAGCAAATGCAAATAATGGGAGAAATCTGTCAAAACAGACCAGCAGGTAGAATCTGATTTTTTCGAAGACCTTCTGTTGCTCAAATAAAAAAGTGTTGAACTAAATAAAGTTATCTTACATACTAGGGGATTTATTCATAAATTTTCAGCTCAATCCGAGTTACAGAGACTCCTCACTAATTTTTTTGGTGGAGGATAGAAATCTGTTTCGGGACAGCAACTCCCCAAATCTTACTTCCCTCTCATTAGAGGTCATTCTTGGCACAAAAAGCAAACAAAAAAAGTATAAGGATAGGTAATTACTAAAGTAATAACTTCCAAGACTTAAGGAAACTCTTGGGTTATCTCCCAACAAGTACTTTTCTTTAATGCCTTTAAGTTAGGCTTGATAGCTTGAGAAGATGCTCACATAAGAATTATGAATTGAAGTCAAAGAGAGCATCAAGAAGCAAATTCAAAACACATTTAAGTATAACCCACTTCCTATGCATAGAAATCTTGTAAAGAAACAAGTCATGAAAGCACAAAGCAACAAGCATAGGAAAGCAAAACAAGTGCAACTTCAGGATTTTCAACATAAAGAGGGGAAATTTAATATTATTGAGATGCATAAAACCATGTTTCCCTCTCTCATAATAACTTTCAGTAGCAACATGAACAAAATTAACAATATAACTATCACATAAAACATTCTTATCATGAGACACATCCATAAAATAATTATTACTCTCCACATAAGCATAGTCATTCTTATTAATCGGAGTGGGAGCAAATTCAACAAAATAGCTATCACTATTATTCTCATCACCATAATCATCAAATATAGGAGGCATATTGTAATCACAATAAATTTTATCCTCAATAGTATGTGGACTGAAAATATCATATTCATCATTGTAATCATCATATATTGGAGGTTTGGTATCATCATAAGCAATAGAATAGCTATCTTCCAAAGTTGGGGAACTAAAAAGATCATTTTCATAAAAACTAGCTTCCCCAAGCTTAGATGTTTCCATAGCAATAGCAATAATGGTGTCCCAAGAGTTCATACTAATAAGATTGCTATTGGCATGCAAATAAAGTTCCATAGGTTTTTTAATTTTTTCTTCAAACACTTCATGTCCTAACTCAAGATAAACACTATAAAGCTCTCTAATTTTGTTGTTGTTTTCCATTAAGCCTAACTAGTGAAAACAAGAAACAAAAAGACAAAATTGCAGAATCTAAAAGAAATAACTTCGAACACTCACACCGGAGGATGTGAGTACCTTTTACCTTGCCTCCCCGGCAACGGCGCCAGAAAAGATCTTGATGTCTACACACTTCTATTCTTGTAGATAGTTGTTGGGCCTCCAAGTGCAGAGGTTTGTAGAACAGCAACAAGTTTCCCTTAAGTGGATCACCCAAGGTTTATCGAACTCAGGGAGGAAGTGGTCAAAGGTATTCCCTCTCAAGCAATCCTGCAATCAAGATACAAGAAGTCTCTTGTGTCCCCAACACACCCAATATAGGTGCACTAGTTCGGCGAAGAGATAGTGAAATACAATTGGTAACGGTGCCACAAAATAGCTTCTGACTTGTTGTTGACGTGGGGTAACGGTGCCAGAAAATAGCTGATGGCATGGAGGAACAGACTAAAGGCAAACTGAAGGAAGAAAGCAACATGCAACAGATCTAGTAGCAAACGGTGTTTCAATGCTTAGAAACAAGGCCTAGGGATCATACTTTCACTAGTGAACACTCTCTCATATAAATATCCTCTCTTCATGATACTACTCTCCGGTTGGACACTCTAATCATCGGTAGGGCTATAACAGCACTCCTCAAAGTCTGCCTTCCCCAATCTAGATAACCCCACACTGTCACCTTGAGTGCTTGATGGTTCCAACAAACACCACAATTTCATAGAGACATCCAACTCCAAATATAACTCATAACAAATATTCAATCTAGCCAAAGTGCCACACACGGTATGCACGCTATCACTTTCACACATGTGGGGAAAAGCATAGATCTATTAAAGCACAAAGAGTATTTATGTAGACTCAAACCTAAGTGCCACCATGGCGTGCACGCTGTCACTTTCACACACATGGGGAGAGCAGAGATCTATTGAAGCACTTGAGTAGCAAGGTAGATCTACTTGATTACAAAGATCATGACCACAATATCATGCATAGAGAGAGAGATGAACACATAGCTACCGGTAGAGCCCTTAGCCTCGAAGGAGAACTACTCCCTCCTCATCATGGGAATCAGCAACGGTGATGAGGATGGTGATGTAGATCGATGGAGATGGCTCCGGTGGCACTTCCCCGTCCCGGCAGGGTTTGCCACCCCTGGCTGCCTCCTTGGTCTCCCCCTTCTCCTATAAGAAGCTCCCCATGCAGAAACCCTAAGTACTCGATCAAATCTCCATGAAACCGTCTGTAGCCGCTACCACCATTGTCCCTAGATCAGGGGATCTGAAGTTCTTCCGGGCACCCTGTCGAGGGGAGATCATCCCGGAGGCCTTCTCTCCGGTATGATGCGTGAGTAGTTCCACCTTGGACTATGGGTCCATGCAGTAGCTAGATGGTTGTATCTCCTCCTTTGTGATTTCATGTATAGATCTTGTGAGCTCCATTCATGATCAAGATCTAATCTATTTGTAATCATGCATGTTGTGTTTGCGGGGATCCAATGGATATTGAGATTATTATGTTGGTTTGATTAATGGTTTTGTCTTTATGATTCTATCATGTCTGTGTTGTTTGTGATCTTGCATGCTCTCCGTTGTTAGTAGCTATCTTGGCCAAGTAGTTGCTAGTGACTCCAAGAGGGGGTATTTATGCTCGATAGTGGGTTCATGCCTCTAGTTTCCAAGGGAAGTGACAGAAATCTCTTCGGTTGTAGATGTGCTGTTCCCACTAGGGACAAAACAACGGTCTCTTGTTCATGGAACATGTGGACTGTTTACCTTACACACTTTGCTTAAAGCGGTTGTCTATTGCTTGCAACTTAATACTGGAGGGGGTTCGGATGATAACCTGAAGGTGGACTTCTAGTCATAAATGCAGTTGGATGGCGGTCTATGTATATTTTTGTATTTCCCAATCAACCTCATAGGATCTTTCTGACTAGTAATTGCATTGTTATGCCTTGCTCAGTTCCTGTCAATTGCCCTGCTGTAATTTGTTTACCCTTCATGCCATGTAGTTTATCTAAGGAGAGCACCTCTAGTGAACTATGGACCCCGGTCCAATCTTTACCATTGATACATCTTCCACTGTTACTTGTTTACTTGCTGCAAACCATTACCTTCCACACCATATGTTTAATCCTTTGTTACAACAAACCGGTGAGCTTGACAACCTCGCTGTTCATTGGGGCAAAGTCTTGAGTTTGTGTTGTGCAGGTCCCTGCGTTGTTTGCAACACCTGTGTGATGTTTCCTTCCTCCTTATGGTTCGATAACCTCGGTCTCAACTGAGGGAAAACTTGCTGCTTGCTGCTTCACACCTTGCTCTTGGGATTCCCAACAGGCTGTGCGTAGACAGTCGTCAAGCTTTTCTGGCGCTGTTGCCGGGGAATAAAGAAAGAAGCTCCCACGTCAACAAGGCTCCACGCAACAGTTTGCCAAAACCAATTTAGATCTACTTGATGCTCCCAAAGTGATACCAATATTGATCAACAATATCAATCATATAATAGGGATTGCAAACTAAAATAAGAAGTGCAAAAAGTAAAAGATGAGACTTCTCATTAATAATCCATAAATGCACTCACACCAAGGGATACATAGATAACCAACTAAAGGAGAGATACTTCCACAATGCAAACCAACCTATAAGATAACTTCTCTACCCAAGATAATCTACTAAAAAGGTAAAAAGATAAAAGATAATGATGTGATACCGCGACACTCCCCCAAGCTTGGAACAAGCCAAGGGGATGCCAAACCTGATGATGAATTACTCCTTCGGTGTTGGTGGTGTTCCCTTGTCATCATCGGACTTCCAAGGTAAAGGCTCCCCATCCACAAAGGATGTCTTGGTTTCCACAATCCTGAAACTAACAGCAGAGCTTATGCATTTAAATCTAGCCTCATACTCACAGTTTTGATTTTGTATGTCGTAGAGCTGTTCTTGTAATTGGTTGGTGGTCTGATGAAGTGAGAGGATTTAGTCTCGAAGCTCATCAACCTCCTCCTTGTGCTTGGCGATGAGTTCCAGACTTATCTTATGGATGACATCCACTTCGCGTTCTGTCATCTTATTGTACCTGAAAACTTCCTGCTCCAATGCTTCCATCCTGTCTTTAGACTGCCTTCACCTTTAGGGACTTGAACTTATTTCATCTGCACCTTCCCATCCTTGAGAATCAACTCCTTGGGGTGAATCTTCAACTCATACATGTACGGGTTGATGTCATCCGCGGAGGGATACTCCATGGGTGATCCAGAGGAAGACATCGTGGCTCCAAAACTGAGAATCTGCCTGACAGAAACAGATCGAAACAAAAACACGACGAGAACACGATATACGAACCTCGGGGGATCCGGGGGGTTATATATTACGAAGTTATAAGACATAAGGAAGATATTGTGTGAAAATGAGGCGGAGACGGACTCCAGGGGGCTCACACACCCTATAGGCGCGGCCAGCTAGGGCCCACGCCTAGGGTGGGTGTGGCCCACCTGGCCTCCGTTTCCTCCTCTGTTTTGTCTTGTAACCTTCCATATGTAATAAAAACATCAAAAATATAAAAAGATAAGGTTTTCACAAACCTTCAATTTGCAGCACTTTACCTATTCAAAGACGGACTCTGCAGATTCTGGAGTTTGGTCTCTAATAAATTCTTCCGGAGTTACCATTTGAATAATATCAACGTCTTCATTGTAAGAATCTCCAGAAATATAATGTTTGAGCCTTTGACCGTTCACCACCTGTGTAGTCTTGTCCTTCAAAGAAGATATTTTAATAGCCCCTGAACGGTACACCTCCGCAATAACAAAAGGTCCTTCCCATTTTGAGAGTAGTTTCCCTGCAAAAAATCTGAGACGAGACCTATACAAAATAACTTTCTCACCAACATGGAACTCCCTTTTGAGAATTCTCCTATCATGCCATCTTTTTACTTTTTCCTTAAAGAGTCTAGCATTTTCATAAGCTTCACTTCTACACTCATCTAAGGTACTCAAGTCAAGCAATTTTTTCTCACCAGCAAGTTTAAAATCTTTGTTCAGTTCTTTCACTGCCCAATAAGCTTTATATTCTAATTCTAGAGGCAGGTGACAAGCTTTCCCATAAACCATTTTGTAAGGAGACATTCCCATAGGATTTTTATATGCAGTTCTATAAGCCCATAAAGTGTCATTCAACTTTTTAGACCAATTCTTCCTAGATCTATTAACAGTCTTCTACAAGATAGATTTAATTTCCCTATTGGAAAGTTCTACTTGCCCACTGGTTTGGGGGTGATAAGCTGAAGCAATTCTATGGTTAACATCATATTTAGCAAGAGTCTTCCTAAAACCACCATGAATAAAATGAGAACCTCCATCAGCCATGAGATATCTAGGCACACCAAACCTAGGAAAAATAACACCTTTAAGCATTTTTAAAGAGGTCTTACCATCATCGCTATTTGTAGGTATGGCTTCCACCCACTTTTTAACATAGTCAACAACAACAAGAATATGAGTATACCCTTTTGAAGGAGGAAAAGGACCCATAAAGTCAAATCCCCAACAATCAAAAGGTTCAATAACAAGAGAATAATTCATAGGCATTTCATCACGTCTATAAATATTACCAACTCTTTGACATTCATCACACGATAAAATAAACTTCCTTGCATCCTTGAAAAGAGTAGGCTAATAAAATCCAGATTATAAAACTTTTTGCGTAGTTCTATCCCCAGCATGATGTCCTCCATAAGCACTGTGATAACACTTTCTCAATATCTCTTGTTGCTCATACTCTGGAACACATCTTCGCATTATACCATCTACTCCTTCTTTATATAAATGTGGGTCATCCCAAAATTAATGCCTCAGATCATAAAAGAATTTTCTTCTTTGCTGGGCTGTAAAGGTTAGAGGCAAATACTTGGAAACAATAAAGTTATCATGCGGGCTTACCCTTATTGCAGCCAACTGTTCATTTGGAAAACTATCATTAACAGGCATAGGGTCAAAAGAAATGTTTTCCAAACGAGACAAATTATCAGCAACATGATTTTCAGCACCTTCCCTATCTACAATATGCAGATCAAACTCTTGTTAAAGCAACACTCATCTAGTAAGCCTAGGCTTAGCATCTTTCTTTGTCATAAGGTACTTAATAGAAGCTTGATCAGTATGAATTGTAACCTTTGAAACAACAATATAGGGCCTAAACTTATCACAGTCAATGATTACATCTAAGAACTCCTTTCTAGTAGTAGCATAATTCTTTTGAGCAGCATCTAGAGTCTTTCTAGCATAATGAATAACATTTTTTTTATGAACACGTTGCCCAAGGATAGCACCCACAGCAAAATCACTAGCATCACACATAATTTCAAAAGGTAAATTCCAATCAGGTGGTTGAACAATAGGAGCGGTAGTCAAAGCTTTCTTCAAAGTTACAAAAGCTTCCTTACAATCATCATCAAAAACAAAAGGTATATCTTTTTGAAGAAGATTAGTAAGGGGATTTGAAATTTTGGAGAAATCTTTAATAAACCTCCTATAGAACCAACATGACCAAGGATACTACGAATACCTTTTATATCCCTAGGGCAAGGCATCTTTTCAATGCTTCAATTTTGGCTCTGTCTACTTCAATACCTCTTTCAGAAATTTTGTGTCCAAGAACAATCCCTTCATTAACCATGAAGTGGCATTTCTCCCAATCAAGAACAAGGTTAGTTTCTTCATATCTCTGCAAAACTTTATCAAGGTTGTGCAAACAATTATTAAAAGAAGTACCATAGATGGAGAAATCGTCCATGAAAACCTCCACAATTTCTTCACAAAAACCATGAAAGATAGCATACATACATCTCTAAAAGGTAGCAGGAGCATTACATAAACCAAAAGGCATACGCCTATAAGCATAAGTTCCATAAGGACAAGTGAAGGTAGTTTTCTCTTGGTCTTGTGCTCTCACAGCAATTTGAGAGAACCCATAATAACCATCAAGAAAACAAAAGTGAGTCTTTTTAGACAATCTTTCTAGCATTTGTTCAATAAAAGGCAGAGGATAATGATCTTTCTTAGTAACTTTATTAATCTTTCTAAAATCAATGCACATCCTATAACCAACCACTACTCTTTGAGGTATAAGCTCATTATTTTCATTAGGCACAACAGTGATTCCCCCTTTCTTTGGGACACAATGAACAAGGCTAATCATTGACTATCAGCAATAGGGTAGATAATACCAGCATCAAGGAATTTTAATACCTCATTTCTTACCACATCCTTCATCTTAGGATTTAAACGGCGTTGGTGTTCAACAACTAGTTTTGCATCAGGTTCTATATTAATAGCATGCTGACATATAGTAGGAGAAATCCCTTTTAAATCATCAAGAGTATACCCCATAGCTCCTTGGTGTTTCTTCAGTATTTCCAATAACCTCTCCTCTTCCTTTCTGATACATCGTAAACGTATCTATAATTTTTGATGCTCCATGCTTGTTTAGTATCTACTTTGCTTTGCTTTTTCTACACTTTGAGGTGTTTTTATATCTTTTCTGGAACTAACCTATTAACAAGTTGCCACAGTGCCAGTTTCCTGTTTTCTTCTGTTTTTGGTTCCAGAAAGGCATAAAATCAACATTCTCGGAATGGGACAGGACAAAAGCCAAAGTCAATATTTTACCGTGGGCGACATGAAGCCAGAAGACAAGACGGAGGGGTGCCACAGGGCGGCAGGCCCCCTAGGCGCGGCTAGGGATGGCCCACAACTGGGCAGGTGTGCCCCCTGCCTCGCCCCTTCGCCTATAAGAAGCCCCCGATGCGGAAACCCTAGGCACCCGATCAAAACTCCACGAAACCTTATGTAGCCACCGCCACCATCGTCCCTAGATCAGGGGGATCTGAAGTTCTTCCCGGTACCCTGCCGGAGGGGAGATCATCCCGAAGGCATTCTTCTTCATCATGCCAGCCTCTGGTATGAAGCGTGAGTAGTTCCACCTTGGACTATGGGTCCATGTGGTAGCTAGATGGTTGTATCTCTTCCTTGTGCTTTCATGTATAGATCTTGTGAGCTCTGTTCATGATCAAGATCTAGTCTATTTGTAATCATGCATGTTGTGTTTGTGGAGATCCGATGGATATTGAGATTACTATGTCAGATTGATTAAAGGTTTTGTCTTTTTGATTCTATCATGTCTGTGTTGGTTGTGATCCTGCATGCTCTTCGTTGTTAGTAGCTATCTTAGCCAAGTAGTTGCTAGTGACTCCAAGAGGGGGTATTTATACTCGATAGTGGGTTCATGCCTCTAGTTTCCAAGGGAAGTGACAGAAATATCTTTGGTTGTAGATGTGTTGTTGCCACTAGGGAGAAAACAACAGTCTCTTGTTCATGGAACAAATGGATTGTTTACCTTACACACTTTGCTTAAAGCAGTTGTCTGTTGCTTGCAAATTAATACTGGAGGGGGTTCGGATGATAACCTGAAGGTGGACTTCTAGTCATAGATGTATTTGGATGGCGGTCTGTGTATATTGTTGTATTGCCCAATCGAATCTCATAGGATCTTTTTGTCTAGTATTGCATTGTTATGCCTTGCTCAGTTCCTGTCAATTGCCCTACTGTAATTTGTTTACCCTTCATGCCATGTTGTTTATCTAAGGAGAGCACCTCTAGTGAACTATGGACCCCGGTCCAATCTTTACCATTGATACATCTTCCACTGTTTATTTGCTGCAAACCATCATCACCTTCCACACCATACGTTTAATCCTTTGTTACAGCAAACCGGTGAGCTTGACAACCTCACTGATTCGTTGGGGCAAAGCCTTGAGTTTGTGTTGTGCAGGTTTCCACGTTGCTTGCAACACCTTTAAGACGTTTCCTTCCTCCTACTGGTTCGATAATCTCAGTTTCTTACTGAGGGAAGACTTGATGCTGTGCTCATCACACCTTGATCTTGGGGTTTCCAACGAAGCGTCCCACGATAGTGCTGGGCGCCATCAAGCTTTTCTGGCGCCGTTGCCGGGGAGGCTAAGGACGTCTTCACAAGGGGAGTCCTCCTCAACCTTTCTCTTTACTTTGTGTTTGGTTTGCTTAGTTTCTTTTTCTTGGTTTTGTTTGCTTCTTTTTATCAAAAACTCCAAAAAATTAGTTTAGTTTGGTTTGCTTTCTCTATTCAAAAACAAAAAAAATAGTTCCTACTCTAGTTGGTGGTCTGTTATTGCCTTGCTTGGTCATGCTTTCTATCAATGGATGGTTTATTTGAAACTAGTTCTTATTGGAAAGGTGGGTTCATGGAAGAAGAAAAGTATTATTATAAGGAACACCGTTTGTCACAATAAGGGAAACACTTATGGGCACAAATTGATAAATTGAATACTATTGCTAGAGAGGTGTGTACTTATTGCTTTGATAAAGCTTGTTGCTGTAGGAGGTATAAACACCTCCCTTTTAAATGTGAGTATAATGATAATGTTACCATATCCTCTTATGTTAAGGGAAATTATGACTTTTATGATGTGGACCAAGTTGAATAATTTATTGCCTTCAAGGGTGCATTTGAACTTGCAAGTTTGCTTGAAAATACTGATGATGCACCTTATGAATATGAGGCTTATGAGATACTTAAATTTTGGTTTGATAATTACAAGGAAGAAAATGGCTATATTCTTGAATATTTTAATAGATGCTTTCCACAAATGGAAGAGACTAATGCCTTGCAGGAGCCTATGGAATAAGAAATTGTTGAAACTGGAAGCTCATTAGATGAAAAAGAGGAGGAGAGTGATGAACAAAAGGAGGAAGAAAGGATTATCTACCCATACCTACCTACTAATGAGAGTAACTCTTTATCCCTTACATTATTTGATTGTCCCCCATGCTTACCAAAGGAGGATGAATGTTATGTTCCTGTGGATCCTTTTGAAATATCTACTTTGGGTAAAACCTGTGAAGGTTTTAATCCCACTATTTTTGAGCTTGATAGAAATTATGTGTTTGTAGATTATTGAAAGCATGCTTTATGTGATAGCTATATTGTTGAGTTTATTCATGAGGCTACTGAAAATTATTATGAGAATGGAAAATATGGTTGTAGATGTTTTCATGCTACTGAAACACCTCTCTATGTGCTGAAAGTTTTGAAGTTACTCTTATTTCATCTTCCTATGCTTGTCACTTTGTTCTTTGTGAATTTATTTGCATACAAGATTCCTATGCGTAGGAAGAGGGTTAGACTTAAATGTGTTTTGAATTTGCTTCTTGATGCTCTCTTTTACTTCAATTCATATTTCTTATGTGAGCATCTTCTCAAACTTTCATGCCTAACTTAAAGGCGTTAAAGAAAAATACTTGTTGGGAGATAACACAAGAGTTTCATTGAGTATTGGAAGTTATTACTTTAGTAATGACCTGTCATTATCCTTTTTGTTTGATTTTTGTGCCAATAATGACCTCTAATTAGAGGGAAGTAAGATTTGGGGAGTTGCTGTCCCGAAACAGATTTCTGTCCTCCACCATAAAAATTGGTGAGGAGTCTATTTAAGTCGTATTCATCTAAATATTTATGAATAAATCCCCCAGTATGTTAGCTAACTTTTGTTAGTTCAACACTTTTTGATTTGAGCAACAGAAGGTCTTCGAAAAAATCGGTTTCTACCTTCTGGTCTGTTTTGACAGATTTGTGCCATTATTTGCATTTGCTTCTTATTGATTCCTTTTTGAGTTCTCTTTTGGGGAATTGAAATTTTTCAAGGAGTTGCTAAAGTAGCTTGTGTTTTTAATGAATTTTTTTCTGTTCCAAAACTAAGCCCACAGGTCTATTATCTTTTGAATACACTAATGTTGCTAATGAAGATTGTGTGAAGTTTTGTATGAAGGAAAAATTTCAGGTGTAGAGAGAGAATGATGTAATGACATAAAGAATGGACAAAAGATCAAGCTTGGGGATTCCACCCCGGTGTCACCCCAAGAAATATCCAAGAGGTACAAGCGTCAAAGCTTGGGGATGCCCAATGCATCCCCTTCTTCATCAATAAAAAGCTCAGGTCTGTTTAGACAGCTCGTTTTTATTGTTTCATGCACTATTGTGTTGTTCTTGGAGGCTCTTAGTTTTTGTTTGGTTTGCTTAGTTTGTTTAGTTTTATTGAATAAAGTAGTTTGGACCCCCGTTCTTGCTGTGTTGTTTAAAATAAGTTAATTGGTGTTGGAAAGAAGTAGAAAGTTCTTGCTTGAAATTGCAAGAGGAGCTTGCATTGACTGTTACTTAGACTTTAGCATGACATGCTAGGTGTTGTTTTGACCTTGTGCTTAGTAATTATTGCTGTAGCATGTATTGTTCCAAAAAATTGGGATTGCTTAGTGTGCCTTGAAAGAATCATGCGTTGTTTTAGCATACAAAAGCATAGTATTGTGTTATTCTCCTTTGATGCTTTGTTTGGGTTGACTTGGCACATGCTCACAACATGTTATGACTATTAACAAGTCACCATAGCCTCTATGATCATTTAGTACTTGACTTGTAGTACCACTCTATGCTTTGATTAGTAATGTTTTGTCGCTCTGCATGATTATGGCTATTATTGCTCTCTTAGTTGGTTGCTCCCAGTCTTTTGCTAGCCTCCACTTGTATGAGTATGTTCTAGTGATGCTTCCAACTCCCAAGAAACCAAGTTATTTCCAAAGTGTCCACTATAAATTCCTATGCA
Organism: Avena insularis; assembly: GCA_023614405.1. Classification (NCBI taxonomy): domain Eukaryota; kingdom Viridiplantae; phylum Streptophyta; class Magnoliopsida; order Poales; family Poaceae; genus Avena; species Avena insularis. The sequence continues at coordinate 203,305,299 of CM042685.1, forward strand.
TGGTGTGTTACACCATTCCAAGTATATTTTTGTTTCATCTATCTTCCATTTAAAAAGTATTTTGTTATGTGAAAACTTAGTGATTAAAGCCCTCACAAACTTGATGGCACATTTTATATTCTTTACCCCTAATAAACTTGAACCATTGTGTCATCTATGTTTTATATGCTTGCACTTATACGTTGGAATTAGCAGAACCATGCTGTCATGGGTAACATTTTCAACATTGCACTTGTACTTTGTACACAGTTGATATCATGCTCTTTTGTCTATGGATGTCACCGATATGAAATAAAGAGTGAGCTTGTAAGTCCATGGATTTATGTATTTAGTGTTAGAGAAATGCCTGGGCCGCTAGCCTAAGCCATGCCTAATCACGGTGGAAACTTGCAGCATCACCATAATGAGCTATCTGTGAAGCATCCTCAATAAAAAGCTATGCACATAGTAAATAAAACGATCGCTGAGATGCTCATTATCTGCTTGCCTTGTCATTTTGGTTATGGGATAGCTCCGGTACCATGTGGAAGGGGTACCCCGTTGCCGGTTCTCTATGATATGCATATACTTACTATGGCAAGAACTTATAGGTGACTGAAGTTGAGTATCATGAGGTGTGGCCCTCGTATTAAAGGGACTTGAGATTGCCAACTTATACTTTGTCAAGCATATACTCCATAGTTTGTTCACTTTAACCTTAATCACTTCAAGAGGCTTATGATAGGGGCAATCAGGGTTGAAAGCTAACAAGTACCATAATTTTTGGAAGCTCTTTTTGAAACTTGAAATCCCTGCTTCCCTTATGAAGGGCCTTTCTTCCACTATTATATTGAGTCTCCATCCTCTACCTTTAGGCACCATTAAGAGAGCATAGTTTCCATTCTGTGTGTAGTGTCCCAAAACTTATTGATTGATGCATATTGTGATATTGCTTGTTCTTGTAGTATTTGTATCTAGTCACTCTTATGAACTTTGAAGGTGTCCTATGCATCTTTTTGCTACTCCATGAGGGACAAGCTGAATGCCACTATGCCATGTTTTCTGTATGTGAAACAAACAAAAATTTTCAATGCATGTTATTCATGATCTTTGTTTGTAGCCTTTCATGTTGCATTCTTAGTTACTTTGTCTTAGTCTTAGAACTCCATCTTTCATGCACATGTTTAGAGTTCTTTGATCCCAACTTTCAATGCTTGCAAATGGTTTGATCTTGGTTTTGATGGTGCATGTCACCTCAAAAATTATTCTTTTATCACTTACCTACTCGAGGACGAGTAGGAGTTAAGATTGGGGATGCTTGATACGTCGGAAACGTATCTATAATTTTTGATGCTCCATGCTTGTTTAGTATCTACTTTGCTTTCTTTGTCTACACTTTGAGGTGTTTTTATATATTTTCTAGAACTAACCTATTAACAAGTTTCCATAGTGCTAGTTTCCTGTTTTGTTCTGTTTTTGGTTCTAGAAAGGAAGAAAATCAATATTCTTGGAATTGGACGAGACAAAAGCCAAAGTCAATATTTTACCGTGGGCGACATGAAGCCAGAAGACGAGATGGAGGGGAGCCACAGAGCGGCCAGACCCCCCTAGGCACGGCTAGGGCTGGCCCGCGCCTGGGCATGGTGTGGCCCCCCTGGCTTGCCCCTTCGCCCATAAGAAGCCCCCGATGCAGAAATCCTAGGCACCCGATCAAAACTCCACGAAACCTTCTGTAGCCGCCGCCACCATCGTCCCTAGATCGGGGGGATCTGAAGTTCTTCCCGGCACTCTGACGGAGGGGAGGTCATCCCGGAGGCCTTCTTCTTCATCATGCCAGCCTTCGGTATAAAGTGTGATAGTTCCACCTTGGACTACGGGTCCATGTAGTAGCTAGATGATTGTATCTCCTCCTTGTGCTTTCATGTATAGATCTTGTGAGCTCCATTCATAATCAAGATCTAATCTATTTGTAATCATGCATGTTGTGTTTGTGGGGATCCGATGGATATGTAGATTACTATGTAAAATTGATTAATGGTTTTGTCTATTTGATTCTATCATGTCTGTGTTGTATCTTGCATGGTCTCTGTTGTTAGTAGCTATCTTGGCCAAGTAGTTGCTAGTGACTCCAAGAGGGGGTATTTATGCTCTATAGTGGGTTCATGCCTCTATTTAATCTGGGGAAGTGACAAAAATATCTTCGGTTGTAGATGTGTTGTTGACACTAGGGGGAAAACAACGGTCTCTTGTTCATGGAACAAGTGGATTGTTTACCTTACACACTTTGCTTAAAGCAGTTGTCTGTTGCTTGCAACTTAATACTGGAGGGGGTTTGGATGATAACCTGAAGGTGGACTTCTAGTCATAGATGTAGTTGGATGGCGGTCTATGTATATTGTTGTATTGCCCAATCGAATCTCATAGGATCTTTTTGTCTAGTATTGCATTGTTATGCCTTGCTCAGTTCCTGTCAATTGCCCTACTGTAATTTGTTTACCCTTCATGCCATGTTGTTTATCTAAGGAGAGCACCTCTAGTGAACTATGGACTCCGGTCCAATCTTTACCATTGATACATCTTCCACTATTTACTTGCTGCAAACCATCACCACCTTCCACACCATACGTTTGATCATTTGTTACAGCAAACCGGTGAGCTTGACAACCTCACTGATTCGTTGGGGCAAAGTCTTGAGTTTGTGTTGTGCAGGTTTCCATGTTGCTTGCAACACCTTTGAGACGTTTCCTTCCTCCTACTGGTTCGATAACCTAGGTTTCTTACTGAGGGAAGACTTGCTGCTGTGCTCATCACACCTTGCTCTTGGGGTTTCCAACGAAGCGTCCCACGACAGTGCTAGGCGCCATCAGTTTCCTGAAAGTTTAGAAGTAATAATAACAGGATATAGTTTCTTATCATCTAGATTGCTGCAAGGCATTGTTAGGAGCAAGAGAAATAGCAGAAAGTTGTTCAACCCTGAAATCCTCATTAGGCAATTCGTTTTCATAAGGAGTTTTAGAAAATTTGGAAAAATTAAACTCATACGATTCTCCATCAAACTTAGTCAAAACTTTATCCTTCCTACAATCTATAATATCCCCACAAGTATTCAAGAAAGGTCTACCAAAGATAATAGGACATGTTTTACTAGCTTCATAACCAAGCACTAGAAAATCAGCAGGATATTTAATCTTACCACAAAGAACCTCCACATCTCTTACAATGCCAATTGGACAGACTGTCTCTCTATTAGCAAGGTGAATAACCACATCAATGTCCTCAAGCTCACAAGGACCAATTTCATGCATAATTTCTCTGTAAAGCTCATAAGGAATAACACTAGAACTAGCACCAATATCACATAAACCATAATAGCAATAATCACCAATTCTAACAGAAAGCACAGAGACACTAGCTTTTCTAGATTTACTAGGATGAGAAACAATATTAGAAGCGTCTTCATAGAATACAATGTGCTCATCCTCAATATTTTTAGCAACAAGTTCTTTCACAATAGCTACCACAGGTTCAATGTTTATTTGCTCATCGGGTTCCACAGTTTTCTTTGCACTTTTGCTAACCATATTAGCTATGATAGAATGTTCCTTTACCTTAGCAGGAAAATGGATTTTCTCAACATAAGATTCAGGCAAGATAGGATCAACAGTACAAACTTCAATGCTAGCAGGAACATGGGTAACAATATCTTTATAAGAAGCATGGTACTTGTCCCACTCCTTTTTGGGAATTTCAATATAAGAGGCAAAAGCCTTAAAACATTTTGCAAGAACTTGAGAATCAAGACCATACTCAGTACTAATATCAAGAAGTCATCAGTTCCCATAAAGGATTTAATGCACTCATAATCATAGTTTATACCTAACTTTCTTCCTTTGTCATTCTACCATGCTTCTGTGTTCTCTTGAATACGGTCTAGGATATCCCATTTAGCTTCTTCCTTCATACATGTGAATGATCCAACACAAGAAGCATCTAGTAAATCTTTATCATGAAGAGAAAGCCTAGCATAAAAGTTATTGATAATAATATTGTTAGGGAGTTCATGAATAGGACATTTAAGCATTAGTAACTTCAATCTCCCCCAAGCTTGAGCTGTACTCTCTCCATCACGAGGCCAAAATTTATATATTAGATTACTATCCTTATGAATCTCACTAGGAGGATAGAATTTAGAATAAAAGAGAGGTAATATTTTCTCCCATTCCATGGGTTGTCCATTCTTCAGCAACTTATACCATTCTTCAGCTCTTCCTTTCAATGATATAGAGAGTAACTTCTTCTTCACCTGTTCAGTTGTGATACCTGCACACTTAAACAACCCGCATAATTCATGGATACAAAGCAAGTGATCACCAGGGTGGACAGTTCCATCCCCTAAATAATAATTATCCATAACACGATCAACAATACTTGTAGGTATCTTAAAAGGATCTATCTCAATAGATGGTGGTTCATCTACTACCCTAACAGTGGTAGTAGTTTTCCCAGACAGAAAACCAAGTGTGTTATCCATATTGGAAACAAAGTAACAAATAGGAATAAAAAGCAATACTCATAGTGGAAGTTTCCTTTACCAGTTCCACTCTTCAATAGCGCTTCACTCCCTGGCAACGGCGCCAGAAAATAGTCTTGATGACCCACAAGTATAGGGGGTGTATCGTAGTACTTTCGATAAATAGAAGTGTCGATCCCAACGAGGAGAAGAAGGTGCTGACTAGTGGTACTGGCTCAAGAGTTCTCTGTAAGGACTAGCAAACGGATTTTTAGGGGTTTTCTGATAAAGCAAGGAAATAAAGTGCAAGTAAATAAAATATCAAAAAATTGCAGCAAGTAGCCCAATCCTTTCCTATCAAAGTACAAGCCGGTGGAAATACTAATGATGACCAAACGTTGTCGAGGACACATGGGAATACTGTCAAGTGCTTTCGTTTCATATAGCTGAGTAGTCTTATTTCGTTTTATAAGTGTTGTGTGGGTGAACCTGTGCTAATGTACCGACCTTACTTGAACTAATACATACTTGTGATTAAACCCCTTGCAAGCATCCGCAACTACAAGAAAGCAATTAAGATATAAACCTAACCACAACCTTAAACTCTGAGATCCTACACTCCCTTGTGCAATGGTTTCCTAACGGGGGTTCAGGTTTCTGTCACTCTGACAACCCCACAATTAGTATCCAAATACACAATGCATTCCCCTAGGCCCATAAATGGTGAAGTATCATGTAGTCGATGTTCACATGATACCACTAGAAGAATAGCACCACAACTTAAGTATTAAACCATTGAATAATATTTCAACACAATTCCACTATTAACAACATGACTTCTCCCATGTCCTCAAGAACTAAACGAACTACTCACGAGACATCATATTGATCAAGATCAGAGATGATATGGTAATGGATAACAATCTGAACATAAACAATAATTCAATGGTTTCACTCACAAGCATCAACTACAATAGTAATCAACACCAGGAAAGTTTCCCCTAAGAACTATGCAAGATTCAACATAATTATTACAGCGGGATGGAGTGGTGATGATGGTGCTGGTGGAGATGATGGTGTGGATGAAGATGATGATGATCCCGATGAAGTCTAGTTTGATGATGGTGTTGATGGCGATGATCTCCCCTCTTTGGGAAGGAATTTCCCCTGCAGAAATCTGTCTACCGGAGATCTCTTTCTCTCTCGGTGTTTTCTGCCCCGCAGAGGCGGCGGAATCTTTCTGTGGTCGCTCCTCATATATTAGGGTTTCGAGGAAAAGATATAGGCAAGAGGGAAGAGCCAGAGGTGGGCCAGGGTGGCCACACCCCCTATAGGTGCGGCCTAGGGTGGCCCGTGCCTAGGGGGGTGTGGGCCCCCTTTGGCCCAACTCCGCCTCCCCTTCTGGCATTCTTCGTCTTCTGGGAAAATAGGATTTTATGTAGTTTTTCTGGTATTTTTCTGATCTTTGCGAAATTACATCAAAACACCGCTTTTTTCCATCAGAATCCTGACTCCGGCAGTTCATCCTCCAAGAATCATCCAACATGCGAAAACAGATGAAAATACATAAGTAACACCTCTTAATATGAAATATATCAATGAATAGAGGCAAATTATGATATAGAATGGTGATGAAAATTGGACGTATCACTAGACCTAGGGACACTAAACACAATGGAGCTTTCCAACCTTTCAAAAACAAATACAAACCCATTTGAGAGGCAATTCAAAATTGAATCTATCTTATGTATCAAGATAGCCATTTTTGGAAAACCACTCAAACCTTCAGCAGTTAGGAAACCATTACACCTAGAGACTACCAAGATTACTACCAGAACTCCCACCAAAAATCACTAGAAAGTATGATTGTTTACTTCTTGTGGCCATTTGATCAAACAACTGGTGATCATAGTACAAACTCAACAACTATACACTGTTTTGATCAATCCTTTGATCATCCTTGTGACCTCACCTTGCTCACACGACGTGCCTTTAACTCACTCAGTACCAGCCCGTGTGAAGGAGCCCCTCTCACCCGACCAATGAATTAGTTCCGACTATACCCAAGATCATCTTTGCCACCTCGACACGGACACACTGCCATAGACCGCGCCGCCCACGCTCATGATGTCTACGAGGTAGCCCTGACCTCATCGCCACTTCCTGTGCATGCCTCGACCAACGATCCCTCGCGGAGACACCAGCACAGCCGTGCCCATTTAACACCAGACCATGCCGGTCGCTGTAACATCCCAATTTCAGAAACCCTGAACTGTTGTCAAAAAGGAAAAAATCAGGGGGAACAAACACTTACATGTCAATGTTTGTTTACTTGCTTGCTTGTGTTCTTTCAACTATTTGTGTATTAGATGCTATACTTCTTATCCCAACACTAGTTGACAAAAGCTATTTTACAAAAGAGATGTCTTGGCTCATCCTTCATATTCCCCAATGTTCTGGCATTTCAAAACCTGAGCCAAGATGACTTTGACAAAACAAAAATATTTTTACTAGTTCTATTAACAAAACTATGGATAACTAAAATAAAATCTCCTTATGTTTTCAAGACAGAACTCTCAACTACTCTTACCCCTAGGTTTTCCAAAACCTCTATTCAAAACCTTTTCATCCCAATCTTGGTAGAAATGCCAAGATGGTCCTTATCTTACTCCAAGGTAAAACCACTTCAAAATACCAATCCTTACCTCAAGCTAGGCTTGAAGGTAACCCTAGTAGTAGCTGGATAAGTTTGATAAGATGAATTGCCTTGATCTGCTGTCTAATGAATTGCCTTGATCCGCTGATTGCATTGTTTGATTAGGAACTAGAGTGAGCTAATATAGTATCTCATCCATTAGGACCCAATCTATTCTTGTGATCATCAATATCACATCAAGAATCCAAGTCTTGATCTATCCTAAGCCACTAAGGTGATCACCTTCCCTCCTAATCAGATCAATCCAGGGATAATCCCTTCTAATAAGTTCCAACTCAGTGAAGACCCAATCTAAGCATGGATCCTATCTAATTATTTAACACTTCAACATCATCTCCTTGATCATGAGTTTGGAACTTAGCATCCTCTCAAAATCATCTACACTTGCACTCTAGTCTAAAGCCCTAAATCTGCCAAAATGGCTGTCTGGATTTCTTATCTAGATTCAATATTTGGAGCTCTACCTTTTCCAACCTATGTGCATTCTTGAGAATGTACTTCAACCACCTTGTAGTACATATTTAGTACTACCAAAGCCCACTCTTTCCCTTGGGTAAACCATTCTAAATCCAACCCATCCATGATGGTTTTGTTGACATCATGGTAATCTTTTCTGCAAAACTAGTCAACATGCCTACTTTGGCAAAAGCTCACATCTATATGCCACCTCCCCTTGACCAAATATTTGAATGGTTGTGATATAATAAACATAGCCTATCAATCCCCACTTCCCTTGTTCCCATGGAAGCTTTGTGCTTCTAAAACCCATATGATTTAGGAGGCTACCTGATGTATCTATTATGGCAAGCTTATTTCCAACAAAGTTTGCCATCTCTTCTAGACCATCTCATATGCAACCAAGCCAAACTCATGCTTCCATGATAATCTATATGACTTGGTCTATCCATCCATATACCCCTTGTACCAAGGTGATCCCTGAGCTCCCTCTTCCAACCATGTTTAGGTGGCAACAAAATACCCAAACCCTAGATCCTCCCAAATCTAGTTTCCATCCTTTTCACTACACTTCTTGAAGACTCAAGGTTGACTTTGATGCATACTTCAAGTTACATCATCTACCTTGGATATAAGCATCCCCAAATAAGTTCCCATAATTATCTGGATTATTAAACTATTTAATTTCCTATACTTACCAAATTCTCAAATCCTTGTCTATAAAGGCAAGTTTGTTTTTATCCAAATCACCTTGTCAACTCAAGGTACCTTTGGTGCCTATATATCATATCCCATATCCCCAACTCAAAAATAATTATTTTTGAGATACTTTATTATTTCTTTTTGCCCTTTTTCTTAATTGGCATAAACAAGAAATAATTCCCCAAAAATACTTCTCCACCTCAATAAATTCAAAAAAATTCTCCAATGTGTGTTATGGTACTTAGAACTATATCACATAAAAAACCAAGCTTGTACTATGTAAAATTATCAAATAATCTTCTAGAAACTACTTTTGGACTATTTGAATTTTTAAGTTTAAGTGCACCTTTAATCCTTAGAAAAATCCCGAATAAATCTTGGAGGTGTACAAGGACCATATCCTTCTACCAGTACCCTTTACCCATCTTGGCCAATGTAAATTTTTGGACTTCATTCATAACCCAAGTTATGATCAAATATGACAAACTAATCAAAACCATTAGCCGAACCCCATCAAACCCAATCAAAGCTTGTCCAATACACCACCCCAGCACACCTCCCCCCTGGTCGACCACCACTATAGCAACCACTGTAGCTCACTTAGAACCTTGTCTCTAGTGTTTGTTTGACTTGCAAAGTTACCTCATGAGAAACTACCCCTACCTCTAAATATTACCACCTTCCCCCTCTGTCACAAACCAAACCAGAAACCACCTAGACCCCTCTCTCACGCCCACAACAAACTAGCCCCTGGTTTGGCCCTTCCCCTCCTTAGGCCATGTCCACCATGAGCCATCTCTCTCTTTGTTTATAAGTAAAGCAACCAACACAACACTCCCCTCTCTGCCTCATTTTCTCCCAACCACTCCCACACACACCCAGAGCTTCCCCATCCTCTTCCTTGCTCTGCCCCCTCGAAGGAGAGGAGAAGAGAAGTTTTGGCCATAGCTCAAAAGTTGATCATAGCTCCTCCACCTTACCTCCCCTCCCTCTGCATGTTGATTTTTCGGAGCCTCCTCCTTCTTATGAATCTAACCCTATACTTCTTCTTGCTCTAGACTTCCCCTGTAGGTTAACCCGACGAGCTCCGGCGAAGCTCCCCTTCGGCCACCACCACGTGAGCCAATCCCCGGCGCCGATACCGCCTCTTCCGCCCCTCTCCGGCATCGTTGTCGCACCCCGCGTTTTCCTGGACCCTCCCCGACATCTCCCTGCCCTCTGGTGAGCCTCCCTGTGCCATCCCTGTCAAAGCTAGGTTTTCCTCCCTGGCGAGCCCACGCGAGGAAGGAGATGACCTCCTGGCCGCCGATGCCCTTCTAATCGGACGGCCAGGGGCGCCCCTTACCCTTTCGCCTACCAGGCCGCCAAACCGTGGGCTCTGCTGGGCCGTGTCCTCAAAGCAGGCGCAGCGTGATGAAGGCACGATGGGCACGTGGCCCACGACACTCCAGATCCAGCCCAATAAGCCCCTGTCCCCTTCTCTTTTAATCTTTTTTTTCAGATCTGGTACTGCATGTTTGTTTTAATGGAAATAAAAAAATGAAAATGATCCAAAGTATCCAGATCTAAATTCCGTAGGATACACTAATTTCTTCCCTAACTTGTAGACCAAGTACCATGCCCAAATAATATTCAGGTTTATCTTCACAATTAAAATACCAACATGTGTCCAGATTACTCCAAATTGATTTCAGAGAGTTTGGTAATTCCAAATGGAATGAAATCAATTGGTGCTGAATGGTATTGGCCATACCTTGCATGTCCCACTGGTCCCACCAAAAATGGCTTCCTATATTACCTGTCGCAAAAATAACAAAAACAGAGCATTTTTTTGACTTTAGGAAATTCCCTAGGTCAAACCAAAAGAGGTTTTGACCTAATTCCAACTCCCAGTAAAACTACATACCAATAAGTACCAAAACCTAGGAGCCCAATATTTATTGAGCTTTATTTTAATTATGGTGAACTAAACATTTCTGTGCATTGTTGGTTCACCAATAAATTCACCATTTGAGTTCTGTAAATGCAAAAAGGGTGATTCAAATTTCTACAGAATGGTATTTCTAGTAGCTAACCAGTGTCGTTGGAATCATCTAAAAAGCTTCTGTAATTTTAATCTGATGAAAAATACAAATCTCATCTAATACTATCTTTGGGAATTTCTCAAGGGCATTCTGCTAATTGTTTTGAGGTCATTCCAACTCCTCTTGAATCAGTCAATCAAATACTATCTAATAATGCAGGGAAATAATTTTTGGAACTCCAGAACAGTTTTGGTGAATTATTTCCTAAAACTAGAGTTTTAATCACTATAAAATCCCTTATAAATCTTTGATATTTGATAAATTAGTGAAACCACTTTTTTTGGCTTCATTTTATCAATAACTATCTGATGGTATCATTTTTATACAATGGAATCATACAGATCAATCCCTTGGTCAAAAACCCCTCTCTTAGGTAATTCCAAGATTAGAAGTGCAGAGGGATCCTTTTTCCTAACGCCTCCAAATCCTCTCCCAATCCAATCAAATCATATATCGAACACCCTACTGATATATATCATGTATTTATATTTTTCTTGCTGTATGGTTTTAATACCTGTATGTGTTGTATTGATTGTGGTGTTGTTTGTTTGCATGTATGCTCAATAATGGCGATAGTTGCGATTGTGTGACGCCGAGAAGAAGGAAGCATCGGGTTATTCTTATTATTGATATTATTGGTATTATCGTATTATAAGGAAGTCACGGGACATCTCGCTGGTCATAGGCAAGCCACCTTCTTTTTCATATGCCTTCTCCTACGATTTTATCTATGCATGTTTTATCTATTCATTTATGCAAATTGCATTCTTTTACTATACTATGTTTTATATGGGGAATGTTTGGCTCCTCCAAATGTTTACCCCTTAGTACCATTAGGTACAACCCCTTTGTATAATACCTACCTTACTTTAGCATGGTATATGGTGTTTAACACCATAACCTCTTGGAGACCCCGTTTTATCCTAACAAAAGTATAGGATGGGAATACCCCAGGAAAAGATTTACGAATTTTTTTTATGAGAAAACCTTAGTGAGGCTTGGCCTACTAAGTGGTTTGTTACATGAGAAGGGTTTCTGTTTTTACAAAAAGGAGGACAAGAGAAGGAGGAAAAATGTTTACGAAAACACGCCCGACTGTACAGTTCCTAATGCTTAAACAATTAACCCGTGCAACCACATTACTCTGGAATGGGACGGGGCTGGGCTAGATGTTTATCCAATCTGGTATGGGTGCTTCACACTACTACAAGGGTAAACAATCCCTGGAGGGTGGGCCTTCTCTGTCTAACGGTCCATGCGTAGCATCGACCGGGAGAAGGAACAAAGGGTCTACGGGCCTCCGCGAGATACTATGAGCCCCTCATTGAAAGCGCACACCCGTCGAGGTGCAAAACACGCTCCGGTTGGTTGGTTACTATATAGGGCATCCTGGTGTTGAGGGGGTTAACCTCATAGGGTAGGCACCGTATCGAAGAGGGCATTTGGAAGGTCTTGACCAGTTATCCGACCCACGATCGATGCAGATCAGGGATGGGTAATCGGATGGTTTGGGTACAGTGTACAACCTCTGCAGAGTGTAAATCTATTCAAATAGCCGAGTCCTCGGTCATGGACGGTTGTGATGGCTGCTGTACGGGGGTGATGGTTTTGTTTTCAAAAAGGACTTCGGAAAAACAATGGCTTGAAAATGTTTTGACCATGGGATGGTCGGGAAAATGGAGGAAGGAGTTTGGTCATGAGATGACCGAAAGGAGAAACAAATGGGTGACCCAATCCTAGTGTTTTCTTAAACTCTTCAAAAAGGTTTCCAAAATGTTTTACAAAAGTATTCAACAAAGATATATATACATGCTATATCTACAAGAGAAACTAGTTTATAAAAGAACCTCTCTTGGATCCATCCTACCACAGCCATATGGCATACCCGTTATTATTGTTATCTTAAGGTGGTTTGCGAGTACATTCAAAGTACTCACCAGAATTGTCCCTGGCTATTTACTTGGCCAGATTTTTCAGAAGCAAGAGGATTGATGGAGATTGCTGACGTCTATGCGAGCTAGGCCGTCTTCACAGTCAGTCGCCTATAGGTTAAGGCATGACATGGGCTCTGCGCTTGAAGACTTCCGCTATTGATGTTATATAGGCATAATGGCGTGAATGTAAGTACGTGTATTCGTTAATTATGGATGTTGTAATGATACTTGTCGGTTATGCTCACCGCTCACTAATCATGGGAATGTGAATTGCATGCATAACGGGTATTCTCGGACCGAAAATTCGGGGTGCCACAGACTTAGTATCAGAGCCATCCTGACTGTAGGAGACCTTAGTTAGCATGGACGTTAGACATGACAACCCCTATTTATGAAAACACCGGTTTCCCAAACTATTTTCTCAAAAGCTTTTTGAAAGGATTTCTTATCTCATCTTCTCCGACTTAAACAATTTGAAAATGGGTTACTATATATCTCATCTACTTCAAAGGATCCGTTTTCAAAAACAAAGTACAACTCGAAGACTATGAAGACGGAGCTCCCGAAACGAAGAGACACCCAGACAAGCAAAACAAAGGATCCACCACTGACGAAAGACACTGCAAGATCGCCCTACCAACAGAGTCCTTCATCGCCCCCAAATTGATCAAGTACGGCACCGACGACAACTAATGGCAAGACAGAAGTCAAGACCCCCGTAAAGTCCATACCTAGGATTAGCATCCCTAATATAGGATTCCCCTTATGGCGTGTAGTCATCCCCTTTGTACATATGGTACGCCTTGTTTTCTTGCCATATGCTTGTGTGATGCTTGTAATGTGTTGCTTGTCTGCCTCGGATCACTTGATCCTATTGAATGACCACCTTGTTGGTACATCCCAACACGAACCCTTCATAAGACATAACCCGAAACCCCTCCTTAGCAGGATGGCCACATAAAGAAATCCCCAACAAACCCTACTCGTGCCTTAGTTCTAAACGCCCCAAGAAGATGAAAGATAAGGATGCCGAAGACAACGGGTATACTCCTTCATCGAACCAAAGCAACACAAAGAGTTCAAGTGAATACAACCCATCTGAAGCCAAAATGTCTCCACCTCGACTAAGGACTAATAAGAAGCGCCACTAACTGCTAAAACTACCCCGAGATGACCCATCCAGCTTTGTTAGGTAACCACTATAGGAAGGTAGTCGCAATAAGGCGTCATTCGAGGATCTCAATTCAAGCGTCAAGCCTTGATCCAAGACGAAGGATCTACCCCAACCTTGACAACCCCAGGTAAAGCTCAAAGGTGGAAAGACCGTGTCTTTCCACTCAAAGCCCGAAGACCGTCTACGAAGATGATACCAGAAGATCTCCAATCCAAGAACCTGCTCCAAACCCCACCTCAAGAGTCGTCAGAGGGACAGAAAACAAACATCATCAACAAGCTTCAGAAGTCTGCTCGATCCTCCCAACAACCGAGACGTTCAGAATTAAGATGACAAGACTGCCCGACGCCGTCAATACTACTCCCCCAAGGAGTAGAAAGAAACCCAAGACATTAAGTTTCCCTGAGTACGTCGTGAAGCCCCTTCTCTACTTCTGCCACTAACGACCCACCGAGAAGGATCTCCGAATTGGCAAACATCGAGACGGAAAATGAAGAACTGTCCCCTTCACGAGTATCAACCCCTCCTCATGTCACCACCCCGGAAGATCCACTCGTCGAAGCAAAACATCAGAGAAGACATGACCCTCGCTGCTGAAGAGTTGAATGTCCCTTAGACCCCGAGTAAATACAGTAACTAAAGTTGGTACCCAACCCAAGGAAGGCTACAAGATCCAAGAAGCACTCTCGACATAGTCCTTCGTACCCTAACCACTCACTTTTTCAACCTCTAGCAAGTGATGGATCATCTCGAAAACCTGTTCAGAAGGCATCAAGTACTTCTGCCATTGGCCGACGCAAACCTGCTGAACTCTGGATGGACCCTGTCGGATGGTATGCCAAAATAATGCCCTTCTTTGTGTGTTTTACCCATGACGTTGCATCAGACCAAACCCGATAAGACCCCTTTTCTAAAAGGACCGTGTTCTGAGACCGCCAACAGCCAACGACATGCTCCAACCCAGCGGACCCTAACTAGCTAAGAACTAACTAACCAGAAGCTAGTTAAACGCCTTCCCCGCTACGACTATTACTTCAAGAAGTGGCATCGACGTCTCCCTCGAAGCGGTACAAGGTCGATAGAAGGTAACCATCTCAGGATCAAAGGTGCAACGCCATCACCAGCATCAACATACGACTGCAATGAAGGAAGTCGACGACTCCACCGGAAAGCCCTAGTGTCGCTCCAAGGGGGAAAGACTGCGTCCTTCCTGTCCAAAACCCCGATAGAACCCTGGATACGAACACTAGTTATCGTTACGTGATGACCACCCCTGCAAAATACGAATCATCAACCCTGCAAGAAGGACGGAAATTGGCACTTCTCAAGAATCAAAAGGTACTTTAGGAAAGTCCTCCATCAAAGATTCGACAACCCAGCCAGCACTTCCAATGTTTCAAGACCAAGAAGGCAGAGAAGCTGACTTCAATGGTAAAGGTTTGAAGAAGGCTCAACTCGATGTCTCGCCTCAAGAAGAAAGTACTATGTCGATGCTAAACCGATCTAGAATCGTCCTAAGGGGAAAATACTACGTCTTTTCCATCTGTTTAATCCAAGCAACTCCATCCGAAGCCCTTCAGCTCCAACCCGTAACTGACCATGCTTGTTTGCTGGAAAACCTGTTAGCATCTGATAGCTCCACCGCTGAAATTGTCGCGCGGATGTTATCACCCAACCCTAATCCTCCCTAATCTCGGGACGAGATTATTTTAAGGGGGAAAGTTCTGTAACATCCCAATTTCAGCAACCCTGAACTGTTGTCAAAAAGGCAAAAATCAGGGGGAACAAAAACTTTTTCTTGTTACATGTGCAATGTTTGTTTACTTGCTTCCTTGTGTTCTTTCAACTGTTTGTGTATTAGATGCTATACTTCTTATCCCAACACTAGTTGACAAAAGCTATTTTACAAAAGAGATGTCTTGGCTCATACTTCATATTCCCAAATGTTCTGGCATTTCGAAACTTGAGCCAAGATGGCTTTGACAAAACAAAACTATTTTTACTAGTTATACTAACAAAACTATGGAGAACTAAAATATAATCTCCTTATGTTTTCAAGACAGAACTCTCAACTATTCTTACCCCTAGGTTTTCCAAAACCTATATTCAAAACCTTTTCATCCCAATCTTGGTAGAAATGCCAAGATGGTACTTATCTTACTTCAAGGTAAAACCACTTCAAAATACCAATCCTTACCTCAAGCTAGGCTTGAAGGTAACCCTAGTAGTAGCTGGATAAGTTTGATAAGATGAATTGCCTTGATCTGCTGTCTAATGAATTGCCTTGATCCGCTGATTGCATTGTTTGCTTAGGAACTAGAGTGAGCTAATATAGTAGCTCATCCATTAGGACCCAATCTATGCTTGTGATCATCAATATCACATCAAGCATCCAAGTCTGGCTCTATCCTAAGCCACTAAGGTGATCACCTCCCCTCCTAATCAGATCAATCCAGGGATAATCCCTTATAATAAGTTCCAACTCAGTGAAGACCCAATCTAAGCATGGATACTATCTAATTAGTTAACACTTCAACATCATCTCCTTGATCATGAGTTTGGAACTGAGCATCCTCTCAAAATCATCTACACTTGCACTCTAGTCTAAATCCCTAAATCTGCCAAAATGGCTGTCTGGATTTCTTATCTAGATTCAATATTTGGAGCTCTACCTTTTCCAACCTATGTGTATTCTTGAGAATGTAATTGAACCACCTTGTAGTACATATTTAGTACTACCAAAGCCGACTCTTGCCCTTGGGTAAACCATTCTAAATCCAACCCATCCATGATGGTTTTGTTGACATCATGGTAATCTTTTCTGCAAAACTAGTCAACATGCCTACTTTGGCAGAAGCTCACATCTATATGCCACCTCCCCTTGACCAAATATTTGAATGGTTGTGATATAATAACCATAGCCTATCAATCCCCACTTCCCTTGTTCCCATGGAAGCTTTGTGCTTCTAAAACCCACATGGTTTAGGAGGCCACCTGATGTATCTATTATGGCAAGCTTATTTCCAACAAAGTTTGCCATCTCTTCTAGACCATCTCAAATGCAACCAAGCCCAACTCATGCTTCCATGATAATATATATGACTTGGTCTATCCATCCATATACCCCTTGTACCAAGGTGAGCCTGAGCTCCCTCTTCCAACCATGTTTAGGTGGCAACAAAATACCCAAACCCTAGATCCTCCTAAATCTAGCTTCCATCCTTTTCACCACACTTCTTGAAGACTCAAGGTTGACTTTGATGCATACATGAAGTTACATCATCTACCTTGGATATAAGCATCCCCAAATAAGTTCCCATAATTATCCGGATTATTAAACTATTTAATTTCCTATAATTATCAAATTCTCAAATCCTTGTCTATAAAGGCAAGTTTGTTTTTCTCCAAATCACCTTGTCAACTCAAGGCACCTTTGGTGCCTATATATCATATCCCATATCCCCAAATCAAAAATAAATATTTCTGATATTCTTTATTATTTCTTTTTGCCCTTTTTCTTAATTGGCATAAACAAGAAATAATTCCCCAAAAATAATTCTCCGCCTTAATAAATTCAAACAAAAGTCTAAAATGTGTGTTATGGTACTTAGGACCATATCACATCAAAAACCAAGCTTGTCCGATGTAAAATTATCAAATAAGCTTCTAGAAACTACTTCTTGACTATTTGAATTTTTAAGTTTAAGTGCACCTTTAATCCTTAGAAATATCCCAAATAAATCTTGGAGGTGTATAAGAACCATCTCCTTCTACCAGTACCCTTTCCCCATCTTGGCCAATGTAAATTTTTGGACTTCATTCATAACCCAAGTTTTGATCAAATATGACAAACTAATCAAAACCATTAGCCAAACCCCATCAAACCCATCAAAGCTTGTCTAATACACCACCCCAGCACACCTCCCCCCTGGTCGACCACCACTGTAGCAACCACTGTAGCTCACTTAGAACCTTGTCTCTAGTGCTTGTTTGACTTGAAAAGTTACCTCATGGGAAACTACCCCTACCTCTAAATATTACCACCTTCCCCCTCTGTCACAAACCAAACCAGAAACCACCTAGACCCCTCTCTCACGCCCATAGCAAACCACCCCTGGTTTTTGCCCTTCCCCTCCTTAGGCCATGTCCACCATGAGCCATCTCTCCCTTGGTTTATAAGTAAAGCAACCAACACAACACTCCCCTCTCTGCCTCATTTGCTCCCAACCACTCCCACACACACCCAGAGCTTCCCCATCCTCTTCCTTGCTCTGCCCCGCTCGAAGGAGAGGAGAAGAGAAGTTTCAGCCATAGCTCAAAAGTTGAGCATAGCTCCTCCACCTTCCTTCCCCTCCCTTTGCATGTTGATTTTTCGGAGCCTCCTCCTTCCTCTGTATCTAAACCTATCCTTCTTCTTGCTCTGGATTGCCCCTGCAGGTTAACCCGACGAGCTCCGGCGAAGCTCCCCTTCGGCCACCACCACGCGAGCCAATCCCCAGCTCCGATACCGCCTCTTCTGCCCCTCTCCGGCATCGTCGTTGCACCCCGTGTCCGCCTGGACCCTCCCCGACATCTCCCTGCCCTCCGGTGAGCCTCCCCGTGCCATCCCTGGCCAGGCTAGGGTTTCCTCCCCGACGAGCCCATGTGAGGAAGGAGATGACCTCCTAGCCGCCGATGCCCTTCTAATCGGACGGCCAGGGGCGCCCCTTACCCTTTCGTCTCCCAGGCCGCCGAACTGTGGGCTCTGTTGGGCCGTGTCCCCAGCACGCAGCCGCATGTGCGTTGGCGAGTGCAGTGGGCTGGCACACAGACTGTGG
The DNA here is from genome assembly GCA_023614405.1 of Avena insularis. Taxonomy (NCBI): domain Eukaryota; kingdom Viridiplantae; phylum Streptophyta; class Magnoliopsida; order Poales; family Poaceae; genus Avena; species Avena insularis. Next base: position 203,323,671 of record CM042685.1, read on the forward strand.
CCCACGACGCTCCAGATCCAGCCCAATAAGCCCCTGTCACCTTCTCTTTTAATCTTTTTTTTCCAGATCTGGTACTGCATGTTTGTTTTAATGGAAATAAAAAAAATGAAAAATGATCCAAAGTATCTAGATCTAAATTCCCTAGGATACACTAATGTCTTCCCTAACATGCAAACCAAGTACCCTGCTCAAATAATATTCAGGTTTATCTTCACAATTAAAATACCAACATGTGTCCAGATTACTCCAAATTTATTTCAGAGAGTTTGGTAATTCCAAATGTCATGAAATCAATTGGTGCTGAATGGTATTGGCCATACCTTGCATGTCCCACTGGTCCCACCTAAAATGGCTTCCTAGATTACCTGTCGCAAAAATAACAAAAACAGAGCATTGTTTTTGACTTTAGGAAATTCGCTAGGTCAAACCAAAATAGGTTTTGACCTAATTCCAACTCCCAATAAACCTCCAGACCAATAAGTACCAAAACCTAGGAGCCCAAGATTTATTGAGCTTTACTTTAATTATGGTGAATTAAACATTTCTGTGCATTATTGGTTCACCAATAAATTCACCATTTCAGTTCTACAAATCCAAAAAGGGTGACTCCAATTTCTACAGAAAGGTAATTCCAGTTCCTAACCAGTGTCCTTGGAATCATCTAAAAAGCTTCTGTAAATTTAATATGATGAAAAAGACAAATCTCATCTAGTACTATCTTTGGGAATTTCTCAAGGGCATTCTGCTAATTGTTTTGAGGTGATTCCAAATTCTCTTGAATTAGTCCATCAAATAATATATAATAACGCAAGTAAATAATTTTTGGAACTCCAGAACAGGTTTGGTGAATTATTTCCTAAAACTAGAGTTTTAATCACTATAAAATCCCTTATAAATCTTTGATATTTGATAAATTAGTGAAACCACTTTTGTTGGCTTCATTTTATCAATACCTATCTGATCGTATCATTTTTATACAAATGGTATCATACAGATCAAGCCCTTGGTCAAAACCCCCCTCTCTTAGGTAATTCCAAGACTAGAAATCCGGAGGGATCCTTTTTCCCAATGTCTCCAAATCCTCTCCCAATCCAATCAAATCATATATCCAACACCCTACTGATATATATCATGTATTATATTTTGCTTGCTGTATGGTTTTAATACCTGTATGCCTTGTATTGATTGTGGAGATGTTTGTTTGCATGTATGCTCAAGAACGGCGATAGTTGCGATTGTGTGACGCCGAGAAGAAGGAAGCATCGGGTTATTCTTATTATTGATATTATTGGTATTCTGGTATTATAAGGAAGTCACGGGACATCTCGCTGGTCATAGGCAAGCCACCTTCTTGCTCATATGCCATGTCCTACGATTTTATCTATGCATGTTTTATCTACTCATTTATGTAAATTGCATTGTTTTACTATACTATATTTTATATGGGGAATGTTTGGCTCCTCCAAATGTTTACCCCTTAGTACCATTAGGTACAACCCCTTTGTATAATACCTACCTTACTTTAGCATGGTAGATGGTGTTTAACACCATAACCTCTTGGAGAGCCCGTTTTAGCCTAACAAAAGTATAGGATGGGAAGACCCCGGGAAAAGATTTACGAAAATGTTTTATGAGAAAAACTTGGTGAGGCTTGGCCTACTAAGTGGTTTGTTACATGAGATTGGTTTTTATTTTTACAAAAAGGAGGACAAGATATGGAGGAAAAATGTTTATAAAAACATGCCCGGCTGTACAGTTCCTAATGCTTGAACAATTAACCTGTGCAACCACATTACTCTGGAATGAGACGGGGCTGGGATGGAAGTTTATCCAATCTGGGGTAAACAATCCCCGGAGGGTGGGCCTTCTCTGTCTAACGGTCCATGCGTAGCATCGACCGGGAGAAGGAACAATGGGTCCACAGGCCTCCGCGCGATACTATGAGCCCCTCATTGAAAGCGCACACCCGTCGAGGTGCAAAACACGCTCTAGTTGGCTGGTTACTATATAGGGCGTACCGATGTTGAGGGGGTTAACCTCATAGGGTAGGCACTCGTATCAGAGAGGGCATTCAGAAGTTCTTGACCGGTTATCCGACCCACGATCGATGCGGACCAGGGACGGGTAATCGGATGATGTGGTACAATATATCACCTCTGCAGAGTGTAAATCTATTCGAATAGCCGAGTCCTCGGTCATGGACGGTTGTGATGGCTACTGTACGGGGGTGATAGTTTTGTTTTCAAAAAGGACTTCAGAAAAAACAATGGCTTGAAAATGTTTTGACCATGGGATGGTCGGGAAAATGGAGGAAGGAGTTTGGTCATGAGATGAACGGAAGGAGAAACAAATGGGTGACCCAATCCTAGTGTTTTGTTAAACTCTTTAAAAAGGTTTCCAAAATGTTTTACAAAAGTTTTCAATAAAGATATAGAGACATTCTATATGTACAAGAGAAACTAGTTTATAGAAGAACCTCTCTTGGAGCCATCCTACCACAGCCATATGGCATACCCGTTATTATTGTTATCTTAAGGTGGTTTGCGAGTACATTCAAAGTACTCACCGGCTCACTGATCAGGGGAACGTGAATTGGATGCATAACGGGTATTCTCGGACCAAAAATCCGGGGTGCCATAGTCGCCACACCAAAGCATCGAGCAATCCCGCACGCACACACCATGCCTCGCTCTTGCTTTGCGCCATTACGTTCGCCATGACTCTAGTAAGCTCCCAGACACAATTGTTTGACCCCACGCTCATCGTGACCAGTGTACGCCCTGACGATTGCCGATAGTACCGCCGCAGAGCATGGATGTTCTAGAACGATAGAAACCGCTCCTTGCCGTGCCACTGTGTGCATGACGATCGCCCTGAAGCACCGCGTCGACCTACACCCTTGGGCATGCCTATAGCGCACTTTAACTACGTCGTCGGCGAGCCCAAGCCATGCCGCCATGCCCCCTTCGCCACAGTATAAATAGAGCTCTCCTCCAGCCTCAAAACGCACACCATTCCACTCCTCTCTCACCCAGCAACCTATCTGACCCAACCCTGGATCAAGGCGAGCACCACTTCGCCGGAATTTCACCAGAGTACGCCGCTGCGGAGGAGGAAAGGAGCCGATGCTAGGAGCCGCCCAGGAGCTTCCAGGACCACCAATCAAACCGCCATCGTCGACTCGTTCGTTCACCTCCATCGCCAGACCTGGTAAGCCCCCGACGACCCACGCCATAGCGCTAGGGTTCTGTCTCGCACACCCCGTGTGACGGAGATGACGACGCCCAACCGTCGATTGCGCTCTAATCGTGCAGCCTAGATCGTGAGATACCGCTTCGCGTGTAGTTAGCCGCTGACGAGTGGGACCAGCCCCTGTGCAGCATGCCGCACGTGCACTGCGTAGTTGGGCTAGCCCGTTAGTATTCCTGCACGTAGCCCATAGATTCAAACTTAGATTTTGTTTTTATTTGAATATCCCATATTGTAGGTAACTTTGAAATAAATTCAGGAAGATTCAATAAACCAAATTGAATGAATCCAATTTTGTTTGAAAGTAGATGAAAATATCTAATCAGTCCCGTTGGATTCAAACAGTTTGAAACTATATATCACCCTTGGTAAAAATAACAAAACAGTAGCTTTTATCACTTCAAACCTTTTTGAAAAATCAACCATAAGTGATTTTGAGTTGATTCCAACTCTCAAAAATCACATTGGCCATGACCTATCTGAATATGTAAAAATATATAATTTTGCATATAGTAGTCCTGGACGAAAAATTAAAGAATGACTTTATAGTCATTCCTAGTCACAAAAATATTATTAAATGGTAGTGTTAAACTTTGTGAATTAGGCCAACCACTTTAAATCACATTCCCAAGTATTGGAATATGTGGTGATGACATGTGTCAATATGATTCCATATTTGAATTGGAGAATATTAAATCTTCAGTAGTTTTTAATGAGTAGAAATTACTTTTCTAAAAATAAGACAAATAAAATCTTGTCACCCTTTTTCTTGTAATGATAGAGATGATGCTAGATCATCTAGTGTGAGCCCTGTGTGTTAAGTAGAGGTAGATAAGTATTGTTTGGTGATTGTGTACCTCATATTTATTTATAGACGCTAGTGTCAATCCGGGCTACGAGGAGGAAGAATTCTACAAAGACGAGGAAGAGAACTCCGATCACCTTACCAACCAAGGCAAGCTACATTAGGCAACCTATTCTATGCAAGAGAAGCTAAACCATGCAATCCTCACTTGCAAGAGATTGTGATACCACTTTGATTATACCAATCCCAAGTTTTACCTGCAAGCTTTATCTTTTATCCTTTGTGCAAAAGTTGCTCAAGTAGTAATTAATAGGTGTATATTGGAAAATTAGGATTGATGTCATGAAGATCTTGGAACTTGATGTAGGTAGTTACACTTGTTTAGCACCCCTCAATAGTGAAACCCTCCTTGCTAGATGCTAGTGCTAAACAAATCTTGATCACTATAGATGGGAACAAATGATTATGAAAACCTTGGAATGTTGAGTCATTCTATTGAAATGTTTTTACATGTGTTATGGAAACAATGAGATGAAGATGTTGGTGAATGAAGTTTGTGACCTGACTTTGATAAAAACTGATGGTTGGGTTCCGATGCGATAACATTCTAATTTTACCGTACAACCACAATACCCGAGTTCGGGTAGGGCTTGACTGGAAGTTTATGTGTCTTAGTATGGGTTCCCTCGTGGAACGAGGTGAGCTGAGGCTACCTTGTGAATGAATGTCCACCTGTGCAGTTTCCTAGATGACAGATGGTCATGGTTGGGAGGCCAAACTCATAGGGGAGGTGCCTATACTAGGGTGTGTAATTTAAAGGTTAGGATTGATTATCCGCATACCAAGTATGATGATTCAGGGTTATCCCTGACGGATGTATCGAATGTTGTGGTGAAAGTGTACCACCTCTGCAGAGTGTCAAACTATTCGAATAGCCGTGTCCGCGGTTATGGACAGTTGGATGGCCATACTGTTCCGTTGTCAGATGTTTTCAAAATGACTTGTGACTTGAAATATGACTTTGACTTGACCCCACAAGGATGTGGACAATGAAACTATGTTCTCTCTTAGGTAATCTAGACAACTAAAGGTAGGTCCTTACCACTAAGTCCTTGTGAAATAAAATTGTCTTGTTGCAAACAAACCTATTGCTTAGGATTCCTATTAGAATGGTCTTACTGCTTTAGTGATAGTTTGCGAGTACTAAAAAGTACTCATGTCTTTGTCCCTGGCTATTCCCATGGATAGACTACAAAGGAGAGTACGAGGAGGGTGGATATCAGGATGCCTATGATAACTAGGATCATCTCCCATCGTCAGCATTGACTGTGACCCTAAAGATGGAGCATCGACCATGCTACTACTATTATTCCGCTGCTTTGATATGTATCAGTCTTGATCATGAGATCAACTATTTGTAAGACTATTATGGTTTGTAATGGATGATGAACTATGTTACCAATTCTGTTATGTCTCGCCAAAAAGGTAATCCTGGGATTGTGATGTACGGCATAACAGGCATCTAGGATTAAAAATCCGGCTATTGACAAGTTTGTATCAGAGCCATCCTGACCATAGGAGACCCTAGTTAGAATGGACGTTTGAAAAACTTAGTTTCCAAAACAAAGAAAGTGAGTATTTATGAAAACTTATTCTCACTCTTATCCTTGAAATTCTTTGGAAAAGAGAGTCATATGTTCCTCAATTTTTTTGCAATCTTACATAAAATTTGGCATACTTGATCACCTCTTTAGCTTACTCATCTTAATTGCTTATAGATGGACTACACCTACAACAAGTTTTATCGGTTGGGCAATGGAGGAAACCTCATCTTTGAGAGTGACCTAAGTCAGCTTGCGGAATTTTTGGAGCGCCCGCACCCGGAATTCCATGGAGCTCAGCTCAACGATCACCCCGGAGGGGAGCTGCAGTGGCTGATAGTTGCATATCTGTGAGGTAAAATGGAGCCACCTACATCTGAGAAGACCATTTCAGCATAAGGGAGAACAATTGGTTGGACGGATTAGCAAGAGAAATGCACGAAGCACTTGCCCGACTATGTGGGTAGAACGTCAATAAGATCGTCGGCACCCGCTTCGCTCATTTTGCTAGGAGTGACTCCCAGGGACAACCCTTGCACATGCCGGGAAACCCGGAGTTAGGGCACCATGTGGATCATCTTGCCTTCATGCTTCATGAAAATCAGAAGGAGCTGGACAATGCTCGTGCTAACGCCAACGAGAAACAACTTGCTGTCGCCAAGAAGGACCAGCCCTTCGCCATCCTCGTGAAGGAGCGCAAGTCACTTCACCGTCTATGCAACAAGAAGGATCGCATCATTGCTCGCCTTCGTCACAAAGTGTTAGCCCTGGAAGAGACCATCGATTATCGGGACATGCAGCTTGAGGAGAGGGAGAACGAAGGGGAAGATATTTGTGGAGATCCCTACTCGTACCTCAGTGATGATGATGACTACTTGGAGGACATGGACCAGGAGTTCCACGGTGATGATGAGGACCGCAACTTCATTGATGATGAAGAAGCCACCGGTTCTGATGAGGAGTAGTAGCACCAGAGCACTATCGTAGGTGTGAGTTGTATCTGGTCCCATTGTATCGTAGCTTGGCAGAATGGTTCTTAAAACCATCTGCATAGTTGCTGTGATGTGTTTTTTGGAATGTATGGTTTGTGTGTGTGCTTGGAATGAATGAAAATGAGTTGTTGGCTTTCAAACCTTAGCCTTACTCAAAGTTAACAGCTTTTAAACCAAACCCATAAACCTTAGAAAAATTTCCCTCTTGTCTTATGATCTAGCTCAATCTTCAGATAACTCGCGGTGGAAGCAGCTCATCTCAAGACCCGATGGTCCAAATTCTGCAAATGCTAGTAGCAGATAGAGAAGCCGGTAGAACCGAGCGTCAAGCCAATCTTGCCACTCTTCAACAGATCGCCCAACTGGCACATGATAACCAAGGCCATGGAAATTAGGATCATCATGGATACAAGCTTAAAAACTTCTAGAATTCCAATCCCCCTATCTTTAGCAAGCCTGGAGAGCCATTAGATGCTGATGACTGGCTGCAAACCATGGAGAACAACCTAGAAGTTGCAGGAGTAGATGAGGCAGAGAAGTACTGTTTTCCACCCACTATCTGGCAGGTTCTACAAGAGCATGGTGGAATAACACTCGTACCATGAATGCAGGACAGATAATGACTTGGGATGAATTCAAACTCAAGTTCAGCCGAACCCATGTGCCACCCGGTTTGATTCTATGGATGAGGGATGAATTCAAGGAGCTGAAACAGGGAAGGATGGCTGTGGTAGAGTACCGTGACAGATTTTTGTCTCTGTCTAGGTATGCCCTTGATGAGATTGGTACCAAAGCCAAGAAGAAAGAGATATTTCTAAATGGTCTGCACGATGAGATGCAGACAGTGTTAGTCAATATTCCTTTTGCCGATCTAGAATCGTTAGTGGGTTCTGCTATCCAGATGGAAGGAAAGATCAACCAAGCCACTGAAAACCATAAGCGTCGTATGATGCATCAGCCTGGACCCCACCATACCCCAAAGTATCACCCCAGTTCGTTTGCCAGATTTGCACCAAGGAACAATAGGCCACCTATGACTCGTCCGAGCTATCCCAATCGTAGCGGAGGAAACCCGAGGCCCGAAGGTAACAACCACTATAAAACTGGCAACCCCAATAACATCAACCGTGCACCACCAAGGCCCACCAACAACACCAATAATACTTCCCCAAGGACTGGAAGTAATGTTGTGACTGTCGCAGGGAAGGACAAGTCAATGATCACCCGCTTTGAATGTGGAGTGACGGGTCACTACTCCAATGAGTGTCCCAAGAAGATTGCTGCAGCACCCAATGTTACTGCACCTGTCCAGCAGCAGCATCGTGTCCAACCTAGAAAGAGATTCTCCACAGGAAATCCGCACAACCGTACCGGCTATCTGTTCCACATGAATGCTGAGGAAGCCCAAGAAGCGCCAGACGTCGTGCTGGGTATGTTCTCTGTTAATTTTGTACTTGCAAGAGTGTTGTTTGATTCTGGAGCATCACATTCATTTGTTACGAAAGAATTTGCATGCACTAGTAAGATTCAACCAACAAATTTGAAGCATGTTATGATAGTTCAAATACCTGGGTAAACTACCAAATCTAGAAAAAATTGCAAGGCCGTACCTATCAGAATTCATGGAATAGATTTCTATGCCAATCTAATAGTACTTGGAACAAAAGGTTTGGAAGTAGTACTAGGAATGGATTGGATGTTGAAACATCAAGGATTAATAGACTGCGCCAAGAAAGCCATAACCATGACCAATAACGCCAGAATATTAGTTGAGCATGTGTCTGAGACCCTACCTCGTCAATTCAAGTGCAACAAGAGTTTAGCCCAACTGACCTTAGACCAAGTCAGAGTAGTCTGTGAATACCTCGATGTGTTCCCAAATGAATTACTCGGTATTCCCCTAGATCGGGATATCAAGTTTATCATTGAACTAATCCCTGGAACTGGACCCATAGCTCAAAGACTCTATAGTATGAACCCAACAAAGTTAGTGGAGCTCAAGAAGCAGCTTGATGACATGATTAGCAAAGATCTGATTCAACCAAGTGCATCGCCATGGAGATCACCTGTTTTGTTTGTGGATAAGAAAGATGGTACCACCCATTTATGTATGTATTACCGGAAATTGAACGACATCACCATTAAGAACAAGTACCCACTGCCGAAGATAGAAGATTTGTTTGACCAATTGACCGGTGGCAGAGTGTTCTCTAAGATTGCTCTTAGAACTGGTTATCATCAACTAAAAATTTGTGCAACGGATATCCCAAAGACTGCCTTCACGACCCGATATGGATTGTATGAATACAAGGTCATGTCTTTTGGATTAACCAATGCCCCCGCTTACTTCATGAATCTCATTAATAAGATTTTTATGAACTTCTTGGATAAGTTTGTCGTTGTTTTCATCGATGGCATTCTAATTGACTCCAAATGGGAGGAAGAACATGAACAACACCTAAGGACCATCCTTGGAACCCTTAGGGAGCATCAGTTGTATGCCAAGTTTAGCAAATGTGAATTCTGGTTAAAGGAAGTAGGATTCCTAGGACATATCTTGTCAGCTGGAGGAGTTGCCGTCGACCCTGCCAAGATTAAGGATGTTGAAGAATGGAGAGCCCCAACCACTCAAACAGAAGTTCGTGCATTCCTTGGATTAGAGGGATACTACCACAAGTTTGTTGAAGGATTTTCAAGCATTGCAAGGCCGATGACTCAGCTATTGAAGAAAGACTAGAAGTTTGAATGGACGGACAAATGTGAAGCGAGTTTTCAAGAGCTCAAGAAGAGATTGATTTCAGCCCCAATCCTAATTATGCCGGTTATCACGAAGCCCTTTGACGTGTATTGTGATGCATCCAAGATTGGTCTCGGATGTGTCTAGATGCAAGAAGGAAAAGTAATATCCTATTTGTCCCGACAACTGAAGCAACATGAACAGAATTACCCAACCCATGACTTAGAACATGCAGCCGTAGTTTTAGCCTTGAAGACATGGCGCCATTACTTCATGGGTAACCGCTGTGAGATTTATCTAGATCACAAGATTTGAAGTAAATTTTCACCCAGAAAGAGCTGAATATGAGGCAAAGGAGATGGATAGAGTTAATCAAGGATTATGACCTTGACATTCACTACCACCCTGACAAGGCCAATGTGGTAGTGGATGCTCTTAGTAGACTGCCATGTAGATTAAACACCATGATTATGAAAGAGAAACCAAGTTGGCATAAGGAGTTGGAGGATTTCCGAATAGAGATAGTTAGTGAAGGATTCCTAGCCAGTATTGAACTTCAAACCACTTTGGTAGATCAGATAAAGGAAGATCAGAAAGGAAATGATAGTATCGACGGAATTAAGCGTCGTATCGGTACAGTGAAGGTACCCGGATTCACGGAAGCTGAAGAAGGAGTTCTGTGGTATCAAGGAAGAATCTGTGTGCCAGCGGATTCAGAGTTGAAACAAGTTATTTTGCAAGAATCCCACGATACTCTTTATTCTATTCATCTGGGAGGAACAAAGATGTATCAGGATTTGAAGGAGCAATTTTGGTGGCACAAAATGAAGAGAGAAGTTGGAAGCTACATCGCCAAGTGTGATATTTGTCAGAGAGTCAAAGTGGAACATCAGCGACCCGCTGGACTTTTGCAACCTTTGCAAATTCTAGAATGGAAATGGGATTCGATCGGAATGGATTTTGTAACATCCCAATTTTAGCAACCCTGATTCAATGTCCAAAAGGCAAAAATCATGGGGAACAAAAACTTTTTCTTCCATTGTGTGCTTACTTGTTTGCTTGTGCTCAAGCAATTGTTTATGTATTAGTTGTGTACCCCTCATCTCAACACTAGTTTACAAAAAAACTATTTTACAAAAGAGATGTCTTGGCTGATCCTTCATATTCTCAAATGTTCTGGCATTTCAAAAACCTGAGCCAAGATGACCTTAACACAACCAAATACTTTAATAGCTTCTATTGCCAAAACTATGGAGACATATGTATATACTCTCCTTATGTTTTCAAGACAGAACTTCAACTACCCTTATCTCTATGTTTTTCCAAAATCTTTATTAAAACCTTTTCATCTCAATCTTGGTAGAGATACCAAGATGGTACTTATCTTACTTCAAAACTAAACCCCTTTCAACCTACCCATCCTTACCACAATCTAGGCTTGAGGGTAACCCTAGTAGTAGTTAGTTAAGTAATAAGATGAATTGCCTTGATCTGCTGTCTGATGAATTGCCTTGATCTGCTGATTGCCTTGTTTGCTTAGGATCTAGAAAGAGCTAACCTAGTAGCTCACCCTCTTAGGACCCAAATCCTTGCTTGTGGTCATCAATCTAAAAGCAAGCATACAAGCCTAGATCTATCCTAAGTGACCCAAGTGACCCTCTCATCTCATGCTCAGATCAATCCAAGGATAATCCCTCTGGATGGTTTCCAACTCAGTGGAGACCCCATCTAAGCATGGACCCCATCTACTTAGTTGGCACCACAACATCATATCCTTGATCATAAGCTTGGAACTTAGTATCCTCTCAAAAGCTTCTACCTTTGCACTCTAGTCTAAAACCCTAAATCTTCCAAAATGGCTAAGTCTGGAAATTACTTATCCGGATACCATTTTTGGAGCTCTACCTCTTCCAACCCATGTGCTTTCTTGAGAATGTAATTGAACCATCTTGAAGTACATATTTAGTACTACCAAGGCCCACTCTTTCCCTTGTCTAAGCTAATATATTTCCAACCCATCCTTGATGGTTTTGTAGTCAAGATAATAATATTTTCTACAAATCTTATCATCTTGCCTATTTTAGTAGAAGCCCACATCTATATGCCACATCCCCTTGACTAACTCTTTGATTGGTTGCGATCTACTAACCAAGGCCTATCAACTCCTACTTCACTTGTTTCCATTGGAGCCTTGTGCTTCTTAAACCCACATGGTTTAGGAGGCTAACTGATGCATTTGCTATGGCAGCCTTATTTTCAACAAAGTTTGCCATCACTCCAATACCACCTCAAATCCAACCCAGACCAACGCTTGTGTCCATGATCATCTGCATGGCATGGTCTATCCATCCATATACCCCTTGTACCAAGGTGATCTCTGAGCTTCCAAACCCAACCTTGTTTAGAAGGCATCAGACTAATCAAACCCTAGATCCTCCAAGTATCTAGTTTCCACCCTTTTTACCACTTTTCTTCAAAACCAAGGTTGAATTTGATGCATACATGAAGTATACATCATCTACCTTAGATATAAGCATCCCCAAATAATTCCCATAATTATTTGGATTATTATACTATTTTATTCTCTTCACTTACCAATTCCTGCAAACCGTTGTCTATAAAGGCAAGTTTGTTTTTCTCCAAATCACCTTGCCAACTTAAGGCACATTGGATGCCTATTAATCATACCCCATCTTCCAAACTCAAAAATAAATATTTTTGAAACTCTTTATTATTTCTTTTTGCCCTTTTTCTTAAATGTTAGAAATAAGAAATAATTCCCCAAAAATACTTTCCCACTTCAATAAATGCCAATAAAATTCTCCAATGTGTGTTATGATATTTAGGACCATACCAAATCAAAAACTAAGCTTATCCAATGTAAAAATATCATCTTTGCTTCCATAATCTACTTCAGTACTTTTTGAAGAAGTGTATTTAAATGGGATAATAATCATCAGAAAATACCATTTAAATCATGGAGAGGTTAATTGACCTACTCCACCTACCAGTACCATTTTCACACTTTTACCAATGCAATTTTTGCAACTTCCTTCACAAGCCTCAACTTGATCAACATTTCGCAAACCAAGCAAATTTAATTCAAACCAAACCTAAACAAGGCCCAACCTTGTCAAGTACTACACCACAGCACCCACTACACTCTCTGGTCGAGTCACACTGTAGCACTTGCACTGTAGCATCACTTGGCATCTTGTCCTTTGTATTTGTTCATGGGAGAGAAAAAGGCCATGTCTTGTCCAAACCACTTCTTTACTCTCCCACAACACCCCACTCCCTCTCTGCTCCAGGCACGACCCTTTTTACCACAGCACCCCCAGCACCACCCTCAGCCACCAATGGGAATCTCCCACCCCATGCACATTCTAGACCTTTCACCCTCTCCCATGAGGTTTCTAAATAAAAGGGCCAAGGCCACCCATCACTTCTCTCGGCCCCTCATTTCACTCCCACACACCCACCAACCTCTCCCCGAGCTCCAGATCTCGCCCTCCCCCTCTCCATTGTCATGGAGAACCCCAATCTCTCCTCTCGGGTTCTTGCTTGCATGCAAGAATCAGGTCACTCTAGACCACCCCAACTCCCTCTCTACCATCTGTCTTGCTCCCTTGGATCTAATCTCCCTCCCTGTGCCTTTCCCTTGCACACAGGAACTCCCGACTGCTCAATCTCATGGCCGAGCCAAGCTCCTCCTGCGACCAGGAGCTCCTGAGCCCCATCTACAGCTGCATGCAGCACTAGCGCGGCTCCCCGGGACCTCTGCACTCTACCAAGACCTTCAGAATCGGCATGCACCCATCAACCGAAGCTCGCGAGACCCCGTGGAGGCTGACGGTGTCCTCTTGGCGCGTGCACCCCTCCACCGCGAAACCGGTTGCTGTCGCCCATCTCCGAGCTCGCCACGACGGACCGCGTCCACCTGCACCGAAGGCGGATCCTCTCCTCGCCCCTAGTAAGCCCCCGCCACCTTCCAGACCTTCCCTAGGGTTTCTGACGCTGGTGACCCAATCCTGGGAAGAAGATGCTCCAGCGCCGTCGGATCCCCTTCTAATCGCACAACAACTGTTACTCGATACCCCTTCGCGCTCTGCCTCCCACTTACATGCGGGTCCTTCCCTGCAATTTTAAGCTCTTGGCCTCCCGCGCTCGGTGATCCCCTGATGGGCCGGGAAGTCCCAGTGAGGCCGCTCCCCAGTAGATCTGGCCCGGAAAACCCCACCCCCTTTATTATTTTGCCTAGATCTGAAAATCTGTCTGATATTTAAAATCCAATTGAAAATGTAAAAGGCTTCAAAATATTCAGATACAAATTTTCTTAGGTATTTGTATGTCTTCACAAACCTGCAGACCAAGTCCTGTACCAAAATAATGCCTAGATTAAATATGATAAATAATCTCTGTAGATCTGTCTAGAACAATAATTGAACCCTCCAGAAGGTTTGGTATCTCCAAATGGAGTAAATCCAAATGGGATGAAAGGTACTAACCACACCTTTCAAACCCCACTGGCCCCACCCTATTTTGTTTCCTATTTTGCCCTTGACAAAAATGACAAAAACTGATAGTTTCCGCCTTTATAAATTTCCCTAGGTCAAACCATATGGAGTTCTGACCTAATTCCAAATCTTAGTAGACACACACATCTATACCCTACTACGTCCAGTAGCTCATAATTCTATGAGTCTCTGATACATTTTAGTGAATTAAACTCTTCTGTACATGGTTTAATTACTAATAAAATCACTGCAGTAGTTATGTACCGCCAAAAAGGTTGATTCCAATTTTTACAGAAAGGTACTCTCAGTACCTAGCATGTGTTCTAGGAATAAACTAAAAAGCTTCTGTGAAATAAATCTGATGAAAAAGACAAAACTAGTCCAGTACTGCCTCTGGGATTTTCTCAAGGGCATTATGGTAATTGTTGTAAAGAGATTCCAACTCCTATTGAACCAGTCCACCAAATACTACCTAATCACACAAGGAAATAATTTTTGGAACTCTAGAAAAGTTCCGGTGAATTATTTCCTAAAACAAGATATTTAATCACTATAAAATCCATTATAAATCATAGGAAAAATTGATAAAATAGTGAAACCACTTTTGCTGGCTTCATTTTATCAATACCTATCTGATGGTATCATTTTTATACCATGGTATCATACAGATCCAATCCTTGATCAAAAACCCCTCTCCTAGGTAGTTCCTAAACTATAAACCCCAAGGGAGCCTTTCTCCCTAATACCTCCAAGTCTCCTCCCAATCCAAGCAAATCCATCTTCCAACATCCTACTGATGTTTATCATGTATATATCCTTAGCTTGTTGTATGGTTTGTTGTTTGTATGCTTGTATTGATTGATGTTTTGTTTGTTTCATATGTGCTCGATAAACGGCGATAGTTGCGATTGTGTGACGCCGAGAAGAAGGAAGGATCGGGAGATTCTTTTATTATTAATCTTATTGGTATTCTGGTTATCTAACGCCATCAAGGGACTTCTCGCTGGTCACAGGCTAGCCACCATTCCTGAACTCCTATATTGCCCTACTTCTATTTATCAACTGTTTTATATCTCGTTTATAAATTGCATGAGTTTAGACATGGTTTGTTTCAAATAAAAAGACGTGAGTAACTTGGCCCATCCAAGTTATGAATGAGTGTCTCTTGGACACCTACCCTATTTACACCTACTTTTACCCCTTAGAACAAGGCTAAGATGATTAGCATCTTCCCTCTTGGAACCCATAGATTTTCAACGATAAAACTATTTTGGGATTTTACCCTACTACAAAGTTTTCAAAATAAAACCCTTGGAAAAAGGCATCGTTTCCGATTTTAAGTTTTACCAAACAAAAGATGAGGTGGATGAAGAGAAAGTCAAGCAAGAGAAAGGAAGGGATGTTCTAAGCCAATGTCCGGAACAATTTTATCTGTGCAACCACATTACCCCAATCGCTGGGGCTTAGCTCGTAGTTTGTGATCTTTAGCCGGGGCTGCTCGTACTCTCTAAAGGGGAGAAATCCCCAGAAATCCGGGCTACCTGTAGGGTAAGGCATTGGTGCAACAATTGGGTCTCTCGTGGACGGTATGCTTTTAGGTAGTATGGATGGAAGATTGTCACTATTTCTACCGCTCAGGCTTCGGTCTGGAGGTAGGGGTCAGTACGGGAGGAAGGACCAGGGTCGTCGTATCCCATACTCGTACCAGAGAGATAAACCCAAAAGGAAAATCCGCCGTTGCTAGGGATCGACAAATGAAAGGTTCAAGTTTGATTATCCGAACCCCTGTCTACCGTGTGTAGCAGGCCGTGGTTGTATCCCGGCTGATGTATTGATTCTTGTGGGTAAAGTGCACAAACTCTGCAGAGTGTGATCTATTCGAATAGCCGTGTCCATGGACAAGGACGATTGTAATGGCAAGAGCTAGGAGTACCCTTCAGTTAAGTGAAATAAGATAAAGGAATGTGACTTGGTCACGAGAAAGGATAAATAATAAGTTGGTTTTGACCGGAGATGGTCGATAAGGTTTAAAAAAGGGTTTTACAACAAAACTGTTTTAAATCTTTTTAACAAGGATGTGGAGATGTCCGGATTTTTCAAAAAGGATGCATGTTTTATAATAACTCTTTTTCAACAAAGATATAGAGATGCCAATGTTAGGTCTTTCAAAAAAAACTATAGTGTAGAGCTTTCTCGCCACAACCAAATATGCATTAGTCTTATTACCTTGTCTCGGTGGTTTGCGAGTACATTCAAAGTACTCACCGGCATTGTGCCTGGTTATTTACCTGGCCAGATTGCAGATGTTAAGAAGGAACGAAGGAGTCGACGTCTATGCGAGCTAGGATCTCTTCCCAGTCAGTTGCCTGCAGGTTAAGGCACAAGCTCTGCGCTGAAGACTTCCGCTACTTTTGTTGTAATCGCCATAATGGCCCCTTTGTAAGTTTTGTACTCGTTGTTGTAAGGATGATGTAATGATGCTATTCGGTTATGCTCACGGATCACTGATCATGGGAACATGAAATATATGCATAACGGGTATTCTCGGACCATAAATCCGGGGTGCCACAGATTTCATCACCGGTTTGCATACATCTAGTAGGGGAAATGATTCTATTTGGGTCATTGTGGATAGACTTTCCAAAGTAACTCATTTCCTACCAGTCAAGACCACTTATCAAAGCTCGAAGCTAGCAGAGTTGTATATTGCAAGAATAGTCAGTCTGCATGGAACCCCCAAGAACATTGTGTCAGATCAAGGAACCCAGTTTACCTCAAGATTTTGGAAGAAAGTCCAAGAAGGATTAAGGACCAAACTGAACTTCAGCATGACTTATCACCCATAGACCAATGGACAAACCGAGAGAGTAAACCAGATACTCGAGGATATGTTGAGAGCTTGTGTATTGGAATATGGATCTAAATGGGAAGACTGCCTACCTTTCTCATATTGTCATATAACAACAATTATCAAGACAGTTTGCAAATGGCCCCATTTGAATTTTTGTATGGAAGGAAGTGTCGTACCCCCCTGAATTGGTCGCAAGTAGGAGAGAGTCAGATCTTCGGACCAGACATCCTACGAGAAGCCGAAGATAAGTTTCACAAGATTCGTGAGCACCTCAAGACCGCTCAGTCCAGACAGAAGAGTTATGCCGACATGAGACGTTGTGATCTAGCCTTTAATATCAGAGATTTTGTTTATGTCAAATTATCACCCTTGAAGGGAATGCAATGTTTCCAACTCAAAGGAAAGCTTGCACCCCAATATATTGGACCCTTCAAGATTCTAAGTCGCCGAGGAGAAGTATCTTATCAGATAGATCTGCCGAAAGAGATATCAGCCGTGCATGATGTGTTTCATGTCTCGTTACTTCGAAAATGTTTTAAAGTTCTAGAAACGATAGAAGTTTTCAAGAACATCGATCATAGAGCCATTGAAATCAACTCGAATTTAAACTATCACGCAGTACCCGTTCGTATCTTGGAAGAAGCTTTCAGAACTACTCGGACCAGGAGTATCAAGTTTCTCAAGATCCCGTGGAGCAACCATACTAAAGAAGAAGCCACTTGGGAATGGGAAGATTACATGAGGACGGAGTTTACCAATCTCTTTAGTTCCTAGTTTTTCCTGAATATCAAGACGAGATTCTATTTAAGGGGGGAAGGTTTGTAACACCTAAAAAATATTAATGAGGATCAAATTCTAATTAACCAAAATTAGGGTTAACAAAAGCTTTTATTAATTAAATTCTAATCTTAAGGCATGAGAGTATGATGTTTGCAATGCCATGTTTGATTGTTGTAAATGATGAGCAATGATTTAAAGATCAAAACCATATCATCTAGATCATTTCCAAACCAGATCAAAACAAAATAAAATCAAAATATAAAGCATATGACCTAATGGTCATTTCTACCAAAGTTAACCACTAGCTCACTTTGAGCATCTCTAGCAAGTGATTTCAAAAAGAAACATTTCCATTTCTTTTCTCCCCTTGCTAGACCTAGTGACACTAAACAAAATGGAGCTTTCCAACCTTGCAGAAACAAATCCATACCCATTTGAGAGGCAATTCAAAATTGAATCAATCTTATGTATCAAGATAGCCATTTTTGGAAGACCACTCAAACCTTCACCACTTAGCAAACCATTACACCCAGAGACTACCAAGATTACTACCAGAACACCCACCAAAAATCACTGGAAATTATGGTGTTTTAGTTATTGCGGCCATTTGATGAAACACCTGGTGATCACAATACAAACTCAACAACTATACACTGTTTGATCAATCCTTTGATCATCCTTGTGATCTCACCTTGCTCACACGACGTGCCTTTAACTCACTAAGTACCATCCCGTTCGAAGGAGCCCCTCCTACTCGACCAATGAACTAGTGCCGACCATACCCAAGATCACCTTTGCCACCTCGACCCAGACACGCTGCCACAGACCGCGCCGCCCTCGCCCATAATGTCTAGGAGGTAGCCCTGACCTCACCGCCACTGCCTGTGCATGCTTAGACCAACGACCGCTCGCGGAGACGCCAACACAGTCGTGCCCATTTAACACCAGACCATGCCGATCGCCGTGCCAGAGCGCCGAGCAATCCCGCGCGCACACATCGCGCCTCGCTCTCGCTTTGCGCCATTACGTTCGCCATGACTCCAGCAAGCTCCCAGACACGATCGTTTGACCCTGCGCTCACCGTGACCACCATACGCCCTGACGTTTGCCGATGGAACCGCCGCGGAGCACGGATGTTCTAGAATGATAGAGAGCATGCCTTTCCGTGCCACTATGCGCATGACGATCGCCCTGAAGCACCGCGTTGACCTACACCCTTGGCCATGCCTATAGCGCACTGTAACTATGTCGCCGGACGGCCCGAGCCATGCCGCCGTGCCCCTTCGCTGCAGTATAAATAGAGGCCTCCTCCAGCCTCAAAACGCACACCATTCCACTCCTCTCTCACCCAGCAACCTCTCTGACCCAACCCTGGAGCAAGGCGAGAACCACTTCGCCGGAATTTCACCGGAGTTGACCACTGCGGAGGAGGAAAGGAGCCGACGCTAGGATCCACCCCAGGAGCTGCCTCGACCACCAGTCGAACCACCATCATTGACTCATTCGTTCGTCCCCATCATCAGACCTAGCTGGAGCCCTGGTAAGCCCCGATGACCCCCACCGTAGCGCTAGGGTTCTGTCTCCTGTGCCCCGTGCGTCGGAGACGACAACGCCCAGCCGTCGATCGTGCTCTAATCGTGCGGCCTAGATCGTGAGATACCGCTTCACGTCTGGTTAGCCGCTGATGAGTGGGACCAACCCCGGTAAACCCTGCCGCGCACACACTGCGTAATTGTGTCAGCCCGTTAGTATTCCCGCTCGTAGCCCACATATTTAAACTTAGATTTTGTTTTTATTTGAAAATCCCATACTGTAGGTAACTTTGAAAATCAATTGAAGAAGATTCACTGAACCAAATCGAATGAATCCAATTTTATTTGAAATTAGATGAAAATATCTAATCACTCCCATTGGATTCAAACAGTTTGAAACTATAGATCACCCTTGGTAAAAATAAAAAAATATTAGATTTTATCACTTCAAACATTGTTCAAAAATCAACCATAAGTGATTTTGAGTTGATTCCAACTCTAAAAAATCACATTGGCCATGACCTATCTGAATATGTAAAAATATATAATTTTTCATATAGTAGTCATGGACCAAAAATTAAAGAATGACTTTATAGTCATTCCTAGTCACAAAAATATTATTAAATGGTAGTATTAAACTTTGTAAATTAGGCCAACCATTTTAAATCACATTCCCAAGTACTAAAATATGTGGTGACGACATGTGTCAATATGATCCCATATTTGAATTGGAGATTATTAAATCTTAAGTAGTTTTCAATTGGAGAATATTTATTTATAAACGCTAGTGTCAATCCGGGCTACGAGGAGGAATAATTCTACGAAGACGAGGAAGAGAACTTCGACCACCTTACCAACCAAGGCAAGCTACATTACGCAAGCTCTTCTATGCAAGATAAGCTAAACCATGCAAGCCTCACTTGCAAGCAATTGTGATACCACTTTGATTATACCAATCCCAAGTTTTACCTGCAAGCTTTATCTTTTAATCTTTTTGCAAAAGTTGTTCAAGTAGTAATTAATTGGTGTATAGTGGAAAATTAGGATTGATGTCACGAGGAGCTTGGAACTTGATGTAGGTAGTTACACTTGTTTAGCACCCCTCAATAGTGACACCCTCCTTGATAGATGCTAGTTCTAAACAAATCTTGATCACTATAGATGGGAACAAATGATTATGAAAACCTTGGAATGATGAGTCATTCTATTGAAATGTTTTGACATGTGTTATGGAAACAATGAGATGAAGATGTTGGTGAATGAAGTTTGTGACCTGACTTTGATAAAAACTGATGGTTGGGTTCCGACGCGATAACATTCCAATTTTACCGTACAACTACAATACCCGAGTTTGGGTAGGGCTTGAGTGGAAGTTTATGTGTCTTAGTATGAGTTCCCTCGCGGAACGAGGTGAGCTGAGGCTACCTTGTGAATGAATGTCCACCTGTGTAGTTTCCAAGATGATAGATGGTCATGGTTGGGAGGTCAAACTCATAGGGGAGGTTCCTATATTAGGGTGTGTAATTGAATGGTTAGGATTGATTATCCGCATACCAAGTATGATGATTCAGGGTTATCCCTAACGGATGTATCGAATGTTGTGGTGAAAGTGTACCACCTCTGCAGAGTGTCAAACTATTCGAATAGCCGCGTCCGCGGTTATGGACAGTTAGATGGCCATACTGTTCCGTTGTTAGATGTTTTCAAAATGACTTGTGACTTAAAATATGACTTTGACTTGACCCCACAAGGATGTTGACAATGAAACTAGGTTCCCTCTTAGGTAACCTAGACAACTAAAGTTAGGTCCTTACCACTAAGTCCTTGTGAAATAAAATTGGCTTGTTGCAAACAAACCTAGAGCTTAGGATTCCTATTAAAATGGTCTTACTGCTTTAGTGATAGTTTGCGAGTACTTAAAAGTACTCATGGCTTTGTCCCTGGATATTCCCATGGCCAGACTACGAAGGAGAGTACGAGGAGGATGGACATCAGGACTCCTACGATAACTAGGATCATCTCCCATCGTCAGCATTGCCTGTGACCCTGAAGATGGAGCATCGACCATGCTACTACTATTATTCTGCTGCTTTTATATGCATCAGACTAGATCATGAGATCAACTATTTGTAAGACTATTATGGTTTGTAATGGATGATGTGCTGTGTTGCTAATTCTGTTATGTCTCGCAAAAATGGTAATCTTGGTATTGTGATGTACGACATAACAGGTATCTGGAATTAAAAATCCGGGTGTTAACAGAGGGAAAGGCACCACCTATTCTAGCCCGTCCCTGTGTAGACACGGATTGGCCTTCACCGCCAGTCGGTGCAGAGCGAGCAGAAGTTCACGGTGGAAAACCTAGATGTGCTACTCGCAGAGGCTCTCTGTCTACTGCCGACGGCCAGCTGGGGTACTATTGTTGCGCTGCTTCGATAGCGGTTCAATTTGCACGCGGGCGCGGCAGATTCGGTACTGGATTTCTATGGCAGAGATTGCATGAAGTCGCCAACGCTGCCCGTCTCTGAGGAAGTGTCCAAGTACTTGCCCCGCAGGCGCCTCCTTCCGGATCTTATGTTTGCATAATTGCATTGTCGGTATTTTGTAGCCTGTGGTCACAGGTCCCTGATGGATTACAACTGCTCGTCCTTCTGATTACTAGAGTATAGTAAATCTCCCTAGCTTAAACTATAAATCCTAAGTAGCTATGATGTGCACGAACTACTAGAATGCAGTTAGGTAGAAAGCAATGCTTCTAAACGAAGCAAACATGTCTGGTTCCATGTTTTTCAAATGCTTTGTCTGCCTGCCTTATTAGCTGCATATTATGCTTCTAAAAAGAGTCGTGGGCTTCTTGATTATATTTTTGTCATTGAAGCTAAGAGAAATTAGTTGTGGTTTCCTGCTATTTCTTACAGGGAATGTATGACTGTTGGCCGTAGTAACCTATCTTATGCGTGTTGTGCATGCGCTTGTGTTCATCAGATATCTGGAAAGTGAGGATGTCTATGAATTCTTGTGAGAAGGCATTTTAGATGGAGCTCGTCGCTGCAGAGATACTGAAAAGGACTAGGTGCACGAAAGATTTTCTAAGAGCCAGTTTCATTAGTAAGTGTTGTAATTCTGCTGCCAAAGGTGGAGACATTATTTCTGCAATCGTGAGCCGCAACAATCCTTGCTTCATTGGTTTTCTGTGTGAGCATGCCCAAGGCAACGGATCTGAACCGAGGCTTATTATCCTGCCCGATGCTCCGGCCAATGATCCTACCCATTCATTGCGTGAAAGGATTGCTGTTGACTGTTTCTATGGCAAGCATGTCATGGTAATTCATGGTTCCCGCGTAATTATTAGGATGGAGGCTGGTCCGCGTCAAGGTAGGCTGTACATCAGCCGGTAGTGTGGACTGAAACCTTGGGCTTTCGCATCCGTGGCTAAGCCAATTCCTCCCATGGCGAAGCAGCCGGGGGATAACACGCTTGGGCAGTTTGTTGTGCTGGCACCTGACAATGGTCCTGAAGGCGGTCGCCCTCTGTTCTTTGTAAAAGATCCATCTAGGCCGTTTGCTAAATCTCATGTAGGCCTGAAATTCACAATTAAGGAACCAACTAAGCAAAGTTATTTTCTGTCACACGACCGTGTTAAAGAGGAACGTAACATTCTGCAGTAAGCAAGAAAGCAACCCAGGTTTTCAAGCGTGCACGAACAACTATTTCGTTACAATAGCTAGAGTCCAGCAGACATGTTTCATGAGCATGCAAGGTATAGTAGATGGGAACAGGAGGGGATTTCTTCACAAAATCTATAAGAGAGGGCCTGCACACATAAACAACACTATGTAATCACACCAACTGAAATCCACTTTAGATGTTGCATGGACAACTGCACCAAAGAGCATCATAGTAAAGTGTTGATGCCTTTGTCTAGGAATGCCTTATCTCCTCAAGCTTGTTTTCCAGGTTTCTTCTCTTGAGTTCCATATGTAGCGCAACTTTGTATATGGGTGCGAAAGCTCCCTTGACGTCGTCATCTAGAGGCTCTTGCGCACCAAAGTTGGCAATGATTGTGATGTTGCGAAACTGCGACGAGAAAGAGAACAATCTTCTAACAGACTAGAACTAACCACGCGCAAGTTTCTTAGCCTTTATGTTAGTTCTTTTCAGCAGCTGGTTCGAAAGCTTAACCTGCCTCCTTAGGCGGCTATTCTCCTTGTCAACCTACCTAAGCTGGCCATATCTTAAATCTCCTATCACTGTATCGGTGGCTCTACTTCCATTAATCTGATGGCTGACACAGCAGCTGTGTGTTCTGCCAGGGCACCATCTATGGACTCTACTCTAGTTGCAGTCATAATGACAGGGGGTCCATGGCTGGAACGGATCGGCGTCTGGAAAGTGACAGTCACACAGATTTTGTTCTCTATCATGTAGCGGTGCCCACCATTGTAAGATGATGTCAATATATTTTTCTTGCCTATGGTGCTGCAAGTCCTTCAAATTTTGGCTCGTAGGTCGTCATTGGACATCTTTATAAAATGCAGTCTACACTCATCTATGCACGCACGGGAATCAACTGCAGGCTGGTCAGAGAGCAGGCCACAACATAAATAGGGGTTATACTGGCCTTCTCTATAGTGGGAGAAAAAGCAATAATATTCTTGCATGGTCATGGTTGTCCGCACGTTAGCACCTAAAGGATCTACCCCAATTAATTTAACACCTAATTGAAACCCACACTCTCCATAAGGAAACAACAACGGGTACAGAAGAGACATGTAAGCATTATGCAAAAAAGAAATTACCTGCAATCTCCCACCCCTAGCACGGATCACTATATCTCAAGAAGGTGCCTCTAGGTCAGCTCACCAAACACCAAGCATGCAAGCTCATCTATGGAAGAAATATTAAACATGTGTCCATCAGTTTTAGCAGGCGACATTATACGAATAGAAATATTCGCAAACTCGTTCTCTTCCAGAACCTTTTTAGCCATATGATGCAGCTCAGATCACTGTAGAGCTTCGTTGGGAAACCCCAAGAGGAAGGTATGATGAGCAAAACTGTAGGGGTTCGTAGCATGGAAAATAAAAAATTTCTACCGCATGCACACAAACAAGCCAAGATCTATCGACTAGATTGTAGCAACGAGTCGATTAGAGTACTCACCCTCGAAGATTCCAAAGCGGTGAACGACAGCAGATTCTCGTGGGTGATGTAGTCGTACACTTGCAGATCTCAAGATCACGTACACGATCCTTCTGACACTATGTTCTGGCAGCGCTTCCGCAGTCGGTCACACGTTCGGTATTCAATGAAGACCTTTCTCTCTCTTGTTCCATCAGGCAGCGAAGGTAGTAGTTCTACCCTCGCGATTCCGACAACACGACGACGTGGTGTCGGAAGTAGAGGGAAGATCCTGCAGGGCTTCGCCTAAGCCGGAGCAGGTTATGGTGGATTCAGGGTTCCGGTGATATAGGTTTAGATGTCCGGAGAGGAGGAGGTGGAGTCGGCGGTGGCTAGGGCGATGACGATGAGCCGGCGGCGGCGTGAGGCTGCGGTGGCTCAGCGGCGCTGGGCGGCAGCGGCGGCTGGCGGCAGCGGCTCAAGGTGGGGAGGGTTGGTTGTGATCTCTTGGGGAAGACCCTCCCCTCTATTTATGAGAGGTAGGGCGTCTTGGGAGAGGGGAGTTTGAATCCTTCCCCCAATCCCTCTCCAAGTTGGAGGGAAAGAAGGACTCTTTCCTTCTTCCACTAGGAAACCATTGTTCCATTTTGACTTTTCAAACCTGTCTTTTGACTTGCAATTTGGAGCTTAATTCCTCGCTTGCAAATTCCCAACCAAGCGACCTAGGACATGATCCAATCATTCCACTTTACCATGACACATTCATGAACCATTACCCTTCCGGTCTGGTGAACCTTCTAGACCCTTCTAGAACCTCTTCGATGAAAACATCGAAATCATTCCCGAATTCCCGAATTGGACTTTCCTTATATGAATCTTATTCTTCGGACCATTCTGGATCTCCTCGTGATATCCCGGATCCCATCCGAGACTCCGAACAACATTTGGTCTCCCTACTTACATTCCATATCTACTAAACAACATCGAATCCTTAAGTGTGTCTCCCTACAGTTCATGAATTACGCGGACATGACCGAGACACTTCTCCGATCAATAACCAATAGAGGAATCTGGAAATTCATATGGCTCCCACATATTTCTACAATTACTTTGCGATCGAATGAACCACTTACATACGATACCAATTTCCCTTTGTCTCACGATAGTTTACTTATCCGAGGTTTTATCGTCGGTATCTCTGCATACCTAGTTCAACCTCGTTACTGATAAGTACTCTTTTATCATTCCCGTGATATGTGATCCCTTGTGAGCCAGTCACATGCTTGCAAGCTAATTGGATGACATTCCACCGAGAGAGCCCAGAGTATATCTATCCATCATATGGATGGACAAATCCCACTCTTGATCCATGTGCCTCAACACATAATTTCCGAACACTCAATGCCACCTTTATAGCCACCCAGTTACGGTGTGGTGTTTGATTTCATCAAAGCAACCTTCCGGTGATGGTGATTAGCATGATCTCATGGTTAAAGGAATTAGGTTACTATGTATCAGAAAACTTATAGCAAACGAACTACTAAAATGACTTGATCTTTATGCTACGCTTATCTATAGGAGTATGTCCATCACATCATTCTCCTAATGATATGATCTTGTTGTTAACAACATCTCAATGTTCATGATCGTGAAACCACGATCATCTATCAACCAACAAGCTAGTATTACAAAGAGGCTTTACCAGGGACTCTAATTTAGTTTACAAATCACACAAGTATTAATGTTTCCGATTAATACTATTATAGCATGAATGTAAACATTTATCATAAACACAAAGATATAATAATAACTACTTTTATTATTTCCTCTAGGGCATATCTCCAACAGTCTCCCACTTGCACTAGAGTCAACTAATCTAGATTACATGGTAATATACCAAACACCCATGGCGGTTTGGTGCTGGTCATGTTTTGCCCTCGGGAGAGGTTTAGTTAACGGATCCGCCACATTCAGATCTGTGTGTACTTTGCAAATCTTTATGTCACCATCTTGGACATGCTCTCGAATAGCGTGAAAACGCAGCTTGATATGCTTCAGCTTCTTGTGTGACCTTGGTTCTTGCGCATTGGCTATGGCGCCCATGTTATCACAGTAGATAGACATTGGGTCCAGCGCACTGGGAACCACACCAAGCTCTGTAATGAACTCCTTCATCCATATCGCCTCTTGTGAAGCCTCCGAAGCAGCTATGTATTCTGATTCAGTTGAAGATCTCACCATAATGCTTTGCTTTGCACTTCTCCAGCTAACTACTGCACCATTCAAAGTAAGTATGTATCTAGATTGAGATTTAGAATCATTCAGATCGGTGTTCCAACTAGCATCGGTGTAACCATTAACAACGAGTTGTTCATCACCTCCATAAGAAAGAACCATATCCTTAGTTCTTCTCAAGTACTTAAGGATGTTTTTGACCGTTGTCCAATGATCCACTCCTGGATCACTTTGATATCTGCTAGTCAAACTAACATCATATGCAATGTCGGGTCTAGTACATAGCATGGCATACATAAGAGATCCTGTAAGATCCCTCCTTTATAAAGGAAAAGGATCCCTGTGATTGCAATGCTAGTCCCTGGATCAATGCTAGCATCCACAGTTTAAGATGAAGTACACAGAAACAAAGGTCATTATTACAAGTCATTCCAGAGACAAACATAGTCTTTTACAAACTCCATGGCCACAGGCCTAGTACAAGAGTTTAAATATGTAATAAGATAAATAAGTCTTCATCTTCATGTGCCACAGGCAAGCATGTTGAGTGTAGACTCATAACCCCTAATCACCATCAGAATAACCTGCAACATCACAAGTTACAGCCACAGTGGGTCAATACATTGGAATAGTATTGGCAAGTGATACCTTAGAATAATATTGGTAGCTAGATACTATATGCATTTGGCTAAGTGTAGCTTAGGCTTGCTTTGCTCAAAATAGATTTTGCCTATCAGTCGAAAACTCTAAGTTTTTCTTTGATAAAATATTTCCCAAGGAACCACCAATAGACATTGGTGAACCTTTACCCTTGTTCAACCACAAGTTTTTACTTAGAAATTGGGATGAGGAGATTCTTGATAGCTTCCATGTCTTGATGCTCAAGTTGTCCAATACCAGGGACATGGCTAAGTACTTAGATTCTTCCATCTGCAGAGGTTGTGCACTTTCCCCACATGACTTGATTTTCACCAAGACAGGACCTTTCAGAAGCCTTCCCTTGGACCAAATGGATGCGTTCCAACCTATAATCCCACTACCACCAACTGTCCAAATGGCTAAGTTATTGCAACCTATGTGATCCAGGCAGAGCCCATATTGCCAAGTGGCTGCACTAGAAGCTTCTTAACATTTGGCCTCTCAAATCCCTTTGTTCCTGGGTGGCTTTTCACAAGTGAGATACACAAGGTAAACCATAGAAATGGGCCTTGTGTAACCACTCAACATAACCCATTCTTTCCATTCCACCCAGGTGTTTCATTCACTTAGTTGTTTTATTAAGCAAAAACATAGTCCAAAGACTTAGAAATATTTATTCATAGCATGAGTATAACCACCCTTGGTTTCTACTAGCTAGGCTAAGCATGGCATTGATAAGACTTAGAAATATTTATAGCAATTCTACAACTACTAGGATTTCCCAAGCATAGCCTATAGATCAAAATATCCATGCAAGTCTAGCAAAATATTTCTAATGCATAGTTGAAAAACATAGGAATAATTCATGAAGCACCACTTGCCTTGGTAGTTTGGAGAGTAGCTACAATCTTCACAATCACAATCACTATTTTCACCAAGATCTACACATAAAATGATAGCACCAAAATCACATACAAAATAAATACAAGCAAAAATATATGGATGCATGCATAATGCCATGTGATGATTTTCTACACCAAACAACACAAGTGCACAGTACTGAAACATAAACAAGTTCAAAACTTGCCAAATAGACTTTATTTGAACAATAAAACATTTTTCAAATAATTAATATACACAAAATAAGCCTACACATGTTTCTGTAAAAACAACCATTTTAGTAGAGGAAAAACATTAAACACATTGCATATATGGAAAGGATTTTCTTTCCTGATTTCATTGATATAAAATTTGTCAAATTTGGACATGGGATTCAAAAGTTATGAATTAAACAAGTTTAATCATCTAATAGATCTAATTCAAACTTTTAAAACAAAACTCATGCCACGCGGCGCTTCCTGGTTGGCTGGTACCAGTTCGGGCTGGATCATGCTCGCACACCGTCAGATCTTACTTAACATCTGCGGCTCAGATCTAATCATACCTCTTCGGTGATGGATCTATCGCGTCCACTGGATCTCAATCGAACGGCCCTAAGCAGCTAACCCTAAACTGGCGGCGCTAGCGGCAGCGGCGACAGCGCAAACGCCAAGCTTGCCAAGAACTAGGGAACCGAGGGAGGTGTGAGGATGCTCATCATAATCGCCGTGGAGAGGAGATGCTCGAAGTGTGCTCGGTTGGCGAAGGGGCGCTCGGGGTCGTCGTGGATTGCTCGTCGGAGAAGTCTCTGGCGACGGATGATGCTAGTCACGCGGGTGTCAACTTGAGGGAAAGGGGCGGTCGGAAATTACCACTGGAGGTCGTTGGAGTTGAAGCCTAAGACGGTGGCGCTCTGTCAATTGTGTTGCCGACGCTTGGAGGCACGCGCGGGCGAGCTAGTGGTACTGGGAGGTGCGCTAGGTAAAGTGGAGCATGCTCGTGTGAACCAGGAGCAGAGGGGTGGTTGGGGTTGGCCGCAATCGATGCCGCGGTTCGTCGGAGCAGCGAGGTCGCGGCGAGGAATTCTCGCAGCCTGGGGACGCTCTGTGCTTGGGGTTTGGGGGAAATGGAGAGGGGGCAGAGGGGGTTTATGTAGCAAGGATGAGCGGGGCAATTACACCGGGAATCAAGCGCAATCAATGGATTTGATTCGGGAAGAAACGGTAGAGAGAGCAGTTCCTCCGGCGCGGGATTGATGACGATGCTGATATGGCGGTGGGTCCGGAGTGTCAGCGAGGGAGGGGTGTGCGGGTGGGTGAGAAACAGAGGGAAAAGGGGAAACGACCCGGGTGGGCTTATGGGCTGTGTTTGCTGATGGGCCAAAAGTCTGGCGCCGACCTTTTCTTATTTCCTTATTCTTTTTCTTTTTCTGTTTGAATTTCCAGGAACCTTTTTCAAATGATTTCAAAAGCCAATTGAATTCAAATCTGTTCTGGATTTTTGTAGAGTGTAATATTCATATTTCTAGGCATAAAAACATGTGATCTCTCTATACTAGCTTGGTCCTTTTGATTGAACAAAAATAAATAGTGACATAGCACTTGACTTGAATAAGTTTTTGAAAATGGTTTTAAATCCAAATTTGTTTTGTAAATTTTGGTTTAAGTACTAGCGTTCAAGCAAAACAATCTGAGAGCAACAAGGCTTGGTTTTAAAACAATTATACTCTCATTTAAGAGTGGCATTTGATTAGTGTTTGATCACATAAAATCATAGCTCTCAAGTTCTGTTTCTTTCAAATGAGTTTGAATTTGATCCCTAAATGATATGCATGCATGCATGATATGAAATCTTTGAAAACATGATTTTGAGGGATGTTACAAATCTAACCCCCTTAAGGTGAATCTCGCCCTCAAGATTTGGGTTGGCTAGCAAATAGGTGAGGGTGGTCTTTCCGAAGATCATTTTCTCTTTCCCATGTTGCTTCTTCCTCGGAATGATGGTTCCATTGAACTTTGTAGAATTTGATAGTCTTAGTCCGTGTAACTCTTTCTGCTGTCTCAAGAATCTTGATAGGTTTCTCCTCATAAGTGAGATCACTTTCCAATTGAACCTCCTCCAAAGGTATAGTATCCTTCCAAGAAGTCTCTTCCATCTCTGGATGGCATTTCTTAAGCTGACTCACATGAAATACATTGTGAACAGCAGACAGTGACTCTGGCAATTCAATCTCATAAGCTACTTCTCCTTTACGATTTAGAATTTTGAATGGTCCAACATATCTTGGGGCCAATTTACCTTTGACACCAAACCTCCACTACAAGGAATCTGGCTATATGTGACCCTCAATATTCGTCACAAAATCGTCACAATAGTCTGCTTATGACGATTCTATGACGATTTTAAGATCGTCGAAAGCTGGGCGTCGCTAATGAACTATAACGACGATTTCAACAAAATCGTCATAACCTTCTATGACAATACTGGATCGTCATAACCTCTATGACGATTTCATATCGTCATGGGCTATAAGGCCTAGCCACGTCAGATCATACGTGGTCAGTCCGACGTGGCACCGACGTGGCACACAATCAGCCCGGTCCATTTCAGCCATTTATATGGGCCAAGCCCAGCAAATCAGATTGTTTATGTTTTTTTCCTTGCTAGTTCTATCGGTTACATGGGCCATACCAAACATTCCAGCCTTTTTATTTATGGGCCATAAACTATTTAAAATCCATTTTAATCCAAATTCACCCATTTTAGGACCTGGTTCCACTTTGCAGATAGGTGCCACTTGTCATGTTCAGCTCAAAAATTGGCCCCGCGTAAGAAGGGTAAAAAATGACATTAATTTCAATCATGGGTTTCTATTCACAAGTTTGAGATCATATACATAATCAATATTTGAGAAAAATCAAAGAGAACAGATGTAACTATTTAAAACTGCTGAAATTAATCTATTACAATTTTACAAAGTCTAGTATAATCTAGATATGCCTAACTATTACAAGAAATTAGGCTACTCTTTGATCTGTAGGACAACTGCTGAAATTAGGCTACTCTTTGATGGCTCTCTTCATAGCTTCACTAACTTCAGGTTTCTTAGGGATAGAGCTCCTGTAAACAAGAAACAACTACAGTTTCAGTCTCAATGACAGACATAATTTAAAATTGTATAAGCCCAGTTTTGCAACAGCTCCAAGAAGAAAAATCTGAACATATGTTTTCACAAAGGAGGTTAGCTATTATGAATTCCCATAAAATTGTACAAAGAGATACCAGTATTAGAGGAGCACATCAAAATGCCCAACTGCTATCAACAAATCATGTCCTAATTCTCTAGACTGAATATATGTCATAAATGAAGAAGCTATCGAGTACTCATAAGTAAAGGTTCAGGGTCGTGAGTACCAAGCACAGGAAAGTTAAGTTGACGTGATGCGGTACACACCCTAATAATCAGTAAGAATTATCAGCAGAAAAGCTAAAGCGTACTTCAAGAGCAGTCAGTCCCTGAGCACCCTTTGATAAGAGCTGGAATAACCTCTTTCCAGAAGCCCAACACTCCAGCTTCCTTGTAAAGATCATGAATCTGCAGCTGGACTAAGTCAATCAACTATATTTCAAACCGAATAAATAAGCGGCTTTGAATTAAGATCAAGTATATGAAATCAGCCTTAAATAAATAAAAATAACTGTAGAAAAAAAGAATTATTCTTTACCCTCATAAAGTAATAGTACTCGTCATGTACTCATAGTACATTATTTCTTGATCTCTAATGTAGATTGTGGACCACAATATGATTCCCAGGTCCTTCCACCCTGGCCTATGCAAATTCAGACCTCCTTGTCCACAATTCATTTGGTTATCATGTTTAATGCATACTTATAGTCTAGTCTATATCTACGGTATATATTTTTACTTGCAAGAAAAGGTGAAATACATATACAATCGCAATCCAGCAACGTCAGTATTTCTAGCTTGAGAAAGAGTCAAAAGTAACATGAATCAATTGGTACAGTTTTGTCCTAACCTTAGCTCAAATATTGTAGCTCTACCACACATTTAGATCACGAGAATCACAGTTATTTCGATGACACAAGAGTAGATAAACACTTCTTCTATCACAACCATGTCTCATATAACAAGTGGAGGAGAAAAGGGATGAATCAGGGAACTTACATACATAGACCTCGTGAAGAAGAGGAGCGGTATGGGGTGAGGTCAGTAAGATCTAAAGACCTAGCCAGAGGATCTTGTTTCGTCAACCATTGCAAGTCAATGCTACTGGTGCACTCCAAGTTGCCAGCCTCTTCTTATCTCACATCCCCATTGTAAGATCCCTCCTTTATAAAGGAAAAGGATCCCTGTGATTGCAATGCTAGTCCCTGAATCAATGATAGCATCCACAGTTTAAGATGAAGTACACAGAAATAAAGGTCATTATTACAGTCATTCCAGAGACAAACATAGTCTTTACAACTCCATGGCCACAGGCCTAGTACAAGAGTTTAAATAAGTAAATATATAAAATTCTTCATCTTCATGTGCCACAGGCAAACATGTTGAGTGTAGACTCATGACTCCTAATCCTCATCAGAATAACCTGCAACATCACAAGTTACAGCCATAGTGGGTCAATAAATTGGAATAGTATTGGCAAGTGATACCCTAGTAGATTATTGGTGGACTAAATACTATATGATTTTTGGCTAAGTGTATCTTAGGCTTGCTTTGCTCAAAAATAGGTTTTGCCTATTAGTTGAAAACACTAAGTTTTTCTTTGTCAAAAACTTTTCCCAATGAACCACCAATAGACATTGGGGTCCTTCACCCTTGTTCAACCACAAGTTTTACTTAGAAATTGGGATGAAGATATTCTTGATAGCTTCCATGTCTTGATGCTCAAGTTGTCCTTTTCCAGGGATATGGCTAAGTACTTAGATTCTTCCATGTGCAGAGGTTGTGCACTTTCCCCACAAGACTTGATTTTCACCAAGATAGGACCTTTCAGAAGCCTTCCCTTAGACCAAATGGACGCGCTCCAACCTATCATCCCACTACCACCAACTATCCAAATGTCTAAGTTATTGCAACCTATATGAACCAGGCAGAGCCCATATTGCCAAGTGGCTGCACTAGAAGCTTCTTAACATTTGGCCTCTCAAATCCCTTTATTCCTGGGTGGCTTTCCACAAGTGAGATACACAAGGTAAACCATAGAAATGGGCCTTGTGTAACCACTCAGCATAACCCATTCACAACCATTCCACCCAGGTGATTCATTCACTGAGTTGTTTTATTAAGTAAAAAAACACAAGTCCAAAGACTTAGAAATATTTTATCATAGCATGAATAATTCACCACCCTTGGTTGCTACTAGCTAGGCTAAGCATGGCATAGATAGACATCTTAACTTAGAGATTTCTAGCAATTCTACAACTACTAGGATTTCCCAAGCATAGCATATATATAAACCAAAAATTTATCCATGCAAGTCTAGCAAAAATATTTCTAATGCATATTTGAAAAACATAGGAAGAAGATTATGAATCACCACTTGCCTTGGTAGTTTGGAGAGTAGCTACACTCCTCACAATCACAATCACTATTGGCACCAAAATCTACACATAAAATCATAGCAACAAATCACATACAAAATAAATGCAAACAAAAATATATATGGATGCATTCAATATGATATGTGATGATTTTCTAAACTCAACAAGTGCATAGTACTGGTTCATAAACAAGTTCAAAACTTACCAAACAAACTTTATTTGAACACTAAAACAATTCTCAAATAATTTTTATACACAAAATAGACCTACACATGTTTCTGTAAATAAAACCATTTTAACAGAAACAAAACATTAAACACATTGTATATTTGGAAAGGGCTTTCTCTCCTGATTCCATTGATATAAAATTCATCAAATTTGGACGTGGGAATCAAAAGTTATGATTAAAACAAAATCAAGCATCTAATAGATTCAACTCCTGATTTTAAATCTAAATTCTAGACACGCGTCATGTTCTGATTGGTGCGTACCGGTTCGCTCTAGATCGCGTCTGTGAGCCGTCAGATCTAACTTAAACTGCACGGCCCAGATCTATTCGTACCCCTTCGCTTAAGTGTTCTATCTAGCCCGTCAGATCTGGATCCAACGGTGCGCGATCAAACGACCACACTCTAGCAGCGCTAGCGGCGACGACTGGTGGCGGCGGCTCTGTCTACGGCGGCACGGTGGCTACAGGGAGGGCTGGGGTCAGTGGAAGTGCTTACCAGACTCGCAGTGATGTACTGAAGCTCAACGTGGTGGCGGCTTGACAAGGGGCGCGCTGCAGTGGCCGTGGGAGCTCGTCGGAGTGGATGACAACGTCGGGTGTTCGGTGAAGAAGTTGTTGGCGGCGCTCCGGGTCACCCTAGCACGAATCAATGGTATCAGGGGGTCCGCAGGGCTACGGCGAACACGCTCGTGTTAATCAGAAACGAAGGGGAACACGGGGCTCACCGAATTTTGTCATCGGAGTCGAAGACGTCGTGGGGAACTTGCAGTGCTTGATGGAGTCGACGACCTAGGGCAGTATAGGATGAACCAAAGACATTAGAAGAAGTGCAAGGATGTTGTGAAGCAGTCTGCATGAACCAGAGAGGAAGGGGCGCACTGAGCTCACCGGGATTGGTCGCCGGAGTGGGCTCTATCTGCGACGGTGCAAGGGCGATTACGGGCATCCTGGGGGCGCTCTGTGCTCGGGGTCTGGGGAAAATGGAGAGGGGGCAGAGGGGGTTTAAGTAGCATGGTCGCGAGCGTGATTTACTCCGGCATTGAACGTGAATTGACGCCGCGAATCAATACAGAGAATGATCGGCGTAATTTGGGGATTGAGCTGGTCGCTGGGTGGAGACGATGATGCCGTGTGGGCCGCGGTTGTCAGCGAGAGAAAGAGAGAGGAGGTGGGGTCCTTGCGTCAGCGACTCTGGGGGTGTGTCTGTGGGTAGAGGAAAACGGTTCGTGGGAGGGGTAGTTGGGATAGGTTGGGTCGAACTGGGCTGGTTGGGCCTGTTTAGCTGTTTGGCTTATTTTTTCTCCTTATTCTCGTTTCTTTTTCTGTTTGAATTTCTAAAAGGATTTTCAAACTCCAATTCAAACCTGTTTGATTTCAAAACTTCTCTAGACTTTTGTACAATGAATTTTGTACTCAAATAAGTGTCAAACCTTTCTGTTTACAAAAACCCACTTAGGTCATTTGAAAATTAGAATAAAACCAAGCCATTATGTGATATAATATTTGGCATAATCTTGGTTTTATTTCATACCTTGTGTGGAAACTTTATTCAAGCTTTTGAAACCACTTATGTTTGAATTCAAAATACCACTGAATAGCAAGTAGCCCAAAGGCTATAGTGTTCATACATAAAATAATGAGCAACATATTCTCTTGTTTTTGAAATGATTTGAAATGAAACCCTAAATGATCATGGATGCATGGATGATATGCATGAGTTTGAAACATGATTTTTGGGATGTTACAAATCTAACCCCCTTAAGGTGAATCTCACCCTCGAGATTCGGATTGGCTAGCAAATAGGTGAGGGTGGTCTTTCCGAAGATCATCTTCTCTTTCCCATGTTGCTTCTTCTTCGGAATGATGGTTCCATTGAACTTTGCAGAACTTAATAGTCTTGGTCCGAGTAACTCTTTCTACAGTCTCAAGAATCTTGATAGGTTTCTCTTCATAAGTAAGATCACTTTCCAATTGAACCTCTTCCAAGGGTATAGTATCCTTCAATGAAGTTTCTTCCATTTCTGGATGACATTTCTTAAGTTGACTCACATGGAACACATTATGAACTGCTGACAAAGACTCTGGCAATTCAATCTCATAAGCAACTTCTCCTTTACGACTCAGAATCTTGAATGGCCCAACATATCTTGGGGCCAATTTACCTTTGACACCAAACCTCTTCACTCCACGAAGTGGTGATACTCTAAGATAGGCTCTATCACCAACTTCATAGGTGACCTCTCTATGCTTAGGATCTGCGTAGCTTTTCTGTCGGGATTGTGCTATCTTCAATCTGTCCTTAACCAACTTGACTTTCTCTTCAGCCTATTTGATTAGTTTTGGTCCGAACAAACTTCTTTCTCCCACACCATTCCATAGCAATGGGGTGGTACATTTTCTCCCATAGAGAAACTCAAATGGTGCCATCTCAATACTAGCTTGATAGCTGTTATTGTAAGAGAATTCTGTGTAAGGCAGACTTTCATCCCAACTGGCTCCATAGTCTAGAGCACATGCTCTCAACATATCTTCAAGAATCTGATTAGTCCTTTGTGTTTGTCCATCAGTTTGTGGATGAAAAGCAGTGCTGAATTCCAACCTCGTTCCCAATGACTCATGTAATTGCCTCCAAAAATGAGAAGTGAATTGTGTTCCTCTATCTGACACAATACTTTTGGGTACTCCATGTAGACATACAATTCTACTCATATAGATCTTGGCTAACTTAGCACTTGTATAGGTTGTCTTCACGGGTATGAAATGAGCCACTTTTGTTAGGCGATCCACTACTACCCAAATAGAATCATATCCTGACCTGGTCCTTGTCAATCCGGTGATGAAATCCATGCCAATCTTGTCCCATTTCCAATCGGGAATAGGTAGTGGTTGTAACAATCCTGCTGGTTCCTGATGTTCCGCTTTCACTCTACTACATACATCACACAAAGCAATATGTTCGGCGATGTCCTTCTTGAGATTATTCCACCAAAATCTTTCTTTCATATCCATGTACATTTTGGTGTTACCCGGATGGATGGAATATGGTGAGTTATGTGCTTCTTGTAAAATCAGTTTCCGAAGCTCCGGATCTTGTGGAACACAGATACGTTTTCCATACCATAAAGTACCCTGTTCGTCTTCATGAAATCCTTTGGCTTTCCCTTTTCCAATCTTTTCCTTAATCTCCTAAATTTCCTTATCTGTCCTTTGGGATTCTTTGATTTTGTCCAACAAAGTGGGTTGAACATCCAATGACATGCTCTTCTTTGCTCTTGGAGTAGATCAAAATTTCATCGATGAAAACGACAACAAACTTATCAAGGAATTCCATGAACACCTTGTTCATCATATTCATGAAGTATGCTGGTGAATTGGTCAAACCAAATGGCATCACGGTATACTCATACAATCCATACCTTGTGGTGAATGCTGTCTTAGGTATGTCTTGCTCTCTTATCTTGAGCTAGAAATAACCTGACCGGAGATCAATCTTTGAGAACACACAAGCTCCTTCTAGCTGATCAAACAAATCATTGATTCTAGGCAAAGGGTATTTGTTCTTGATAGTCACCTCATTGAGTGATCGGTAATCTATGCATAACCTTTGACTTCTATCTTTCTTTTCCACAAACAAAACTGGTGCTCCCCAAGATGAAGAACTTGGTTGAATAAATCCTTTCTGCAACTGTTCTCCAAGTTGTTTCTTGAGTTCTTTCAGTTCATCAACTGACATGTTGTACAGTCTCTTTGCTATTGGTCCAGATCCTGGTAGCAAATCAATAAGAAACTCCACATCTCTATCTGGTGGCATTCCCGGTAATTCTTCCGGGAACACATCCGGATATTCACTCACAATTGGCACACTGTCTATGCTAACCCCCTTAAGAGAATTTAGCTTACTCCCTTTTGATTCAAAGTTAGACTTGAATTTAATCCGTTTCTTTTCTGGGGTTGTGAGTGCTATAGTACGATTGGCACAATCTAGTACTCCTTCATACTTAGCCATCCAATCCATTCCCAATATTACATCCAGTCCTTGGGAATCTAGGATTATCAGACTCACTGGAAACTTATGCTTTCCAAACTCTATCACTAGATCCCGACATCCAAGACTCACTATCATATCTCCACCTGGAGAACTAACTTTTATTGGACACCCAATGTTTTCATTTGGAAACCCATTTCTGTCAACAAATGCTTTTGATATGAATGAATGCGATGCTCAAGTATCAAAAAGAACAAGTGCTGGAATAGAATTGAGTTTGAAATTACCAGCAACAGCATCAGGCTCCTCATATATTTCCTCCACATTGATGTGGTTCACTTGTCCCTTTTGAAAAGGGTTGGGCTTATTGGGTCCTTCAACTTTCTTTTCTGGGCATTCATTTGCATAATGCCCCATCTTCTTGCACTTGAAACACTCAACCTGACTAATATCCTTCTCGACAGGCTGGCTTCCACTGCCACTTCCACTACCACTGTGGTGGCTCTTATATCCACCCTTGTGATTCTTGTACTTGTCATTGTCATGACTACGGTGATGCTTGTTGTCATGATGACGGTTGTGATTGTGGTGCTTGTTGAATTTCCCATGCTTGTGGGATCCTGAGCTTCCACTATCATCATAATGGGAACGCTTGTGAGACGATCCCGAGCTGTGCTTGTCCGAGTGCTTTCTCTTCCTACTCTCAACTTGCTTCATCTTGTTCTCTAAAATAGCAGCTTTATCACAAAGAGACTGATAAGTGGGAACATAGGCAACTGATAGCTGCATGTTCAGTTCATCATTCAACCCTTCAAGGAACTTTTCCTTCCTCTTGGCATCAGTGTCAACTTCATCCGGTGCCTAACGCGCCAGATTGTTGAACTCTTCAATATATTCAGCCACGCTGCGGTGGCGCTGCTTCATATTATGGAACTCTTTCTTCTTCAAACTCATCACTCCTGATGAGATGTGAGCAGTACGAAAGCCATCTTCAAAGATAGCCCATTTCACATCTGCAATGGGAGTGGTGATCTGGAAGTTATCCCACCAAGTAGCTGCTGGTACTTCCAACAGGTGAGCTGCAAATCTGACTTTTTCTTCATCAGTACAGCCAACAGTTACCAAGTCTTTGTTCACAGAGCGTAGCCAATCATTGGCCACCATAGGATCAGTTGTTCCTGAGAACTGCTGGTCTCAATCTCAAGAACCTGGTAAGCATGTCAAAACCCGGTGGGTTGTTGTTGTTGTTATTATTGTTGTTACTGTTGTTGTTGTTGTTCTAGTTCTGGATGAACGTAGTCATCATCTGCATCAGCTGACTCTGAGCTGTCATCATTTGCTGCATCTCAGGGGTGATGTTGTTGTTGTTGGGGTTGGGATTGGCACGACGGGGAGGCATCTGTGGTTTGTTCAATAGAGATAAGAATGAGATACCCATAGATGCTATCATGCACAATACATCACATAAACAATCACCAAGCATGCATCACAATAATAAAAGTTCAACAACAAGATAACAAGTTTGCAAAGTAGACAAACCAATAGCAAGCCATCCACATGTTGGATGGTCATTGCGACTCAAATAAAGCATGATAAATAAATGATAAATGAGTAGTCATCACTACTCCTCGGCATCAACCTCCTCCTCAACAAATGTAAGACCTGCATTCTCCATAGCGGTCTTGTATTCTTTGACATTGGTAGTCAAGGTCTCTACTTTGGCTTTGAGATCCCTCTTCTAGGAACGAAGCCTCTCAATCACAGTCTGCTGATGCTCGAGCTCGGAGTCCTTGGCCTCCAGTTCTGCAGTCATGTCTCGAATCCTCTGGTTCCTATCTTGGACTCGCTTCTCTTGACTCTTGAACTTTCTGTCCTGACTCTCGAACTTTGCCTCCATCTCCTTGACTATCTCATCTTGCTCCGCGAAAAGCTTGTCCTTCTCACGAAGCTGCACCTGGAGTTCGTCATTGCTGAGCATGACATTGGTCCTATCAGTGTCCACGTGCCTAAGAAGAACCTCTAAGTCCTGGAGGTATAGACGAATCGGCTCTGCTGTCTCCCTCGAAGTGTCCTCGAAGTCGATGGCCTCTCCATCCTCATCACATCTACCGAAGGCGTGGAAGTGAGTACCTCTAACCTGTCGAGAGTGTCTCCCTAACAGACGTCCAATCAAGTCCTGCATGACTACCTCTAGGCCTCTCTCCTTGTCATCGTGCATGAGCCTGAAGATGATAGCCTCCGTGGTAGGCTCAGTCTGGCGTCCGGGCTGATTGACCTTGAAGCCCCAAAGGTCTTTCCTCTCAAATTTGGTGAGGGGAAGCACCATGATGGTAGGAAGAGGGAGATTGAGCAAGGTAGTGAGCTCAATAATACGAGGACCAAAACGAGTTCCCTGGAACTAATCAACAGTGATGATGGTAACATTAGGCATCTATTTAATAAGATAAAAAAGTTAGAATCAACACAATTTAAGACAAGTCACAAGACAAGACATCACATGCATAACTTTGGAAATCAAAACACACAAGTCATGGCATACATGAAACCATTACAAAACATCCAAGGTTCAACTTATTTCAAGCAACATTTGGAAAATAAGGTGATAAGTGTGGTGGTCCAACTAACGAAGTACGATTACAATCCTAACTCACTTGCCAAGTTGGCTAACACAATATTTCTAGAAGCAATCAGTCTATCTTGAGCACATGACTCCATTACTAAGTCTATAATGTCTCCTCTTAAAGTTTGGTTGGTAGCCTCTAACTCTTGGGTAAGTTTCTTCTCTTCCTTTAGGTCATTCTGGATGTTGAGCATTCTGCACTTGACTCTATCACCAAGTTCTTTGATGGCTTTCCAAGCTGCATCCCTTGCTGAATCAAAGAATGTAGTGTGCACCACTGAGTTGGTGACCATGCAGAATCCTGATTCTTTGTGGTTGTCTTCCTTGTTTTTATACAAGTGAAGTTGCACCCACCAGTAATCAACTCCTTCATCCATCACAGGAAAACCTTTGTACACAGCTGCACCATGTATTCCCATTGCAACCATGAGGTCCTTGAGAGCCTTGGGGAACTCTGTCTCACATTCCAGAGTCATAGTCATGAGTGGTCCTTTCTTTACGGCTTCATTGATGGAGTTCATCT
This sequence comes from Avena insularis, assembly GCA_023614405.1. Lineage (NCBI taxonomy): Eukaryota > Viridiplantae > Streptophyta > Magnoliopsida > Poales > Poaceae > Avena > Avena insularis. The sequence continues at coordinate 203,364,531 of CM042685.1, forward strand.
ACAAATAGAGATGAGAAGGAAGATTAGAAAAGTTTACGAGAAAAATAGACAAGTGTGGAAGTTGTTGAATTTTTTTTCCTTAGTGGTTTCCAATCCTAGGGTCATAATCCTACAGGCAACACAGTGCTCTGATACCATCTGTAAGATCCCTCCTTTATAAAGGAAAAGGATCTCTGTGATTGCAATGCTAGTCCCTGGATCAATGCTAGCATCCACAGTTTAAGATGAAGTACACAGAAACAAATGTCATTATTACAGTCATCCTAGAGACAAACATAGTCTTTACAACTCCATGGCCACAGGCCTAGTTCAAGGGTTTAAATAAGTAAATAGATAAAAGTCTTCATCTTCATGTGCCACAGGCAAACATGTTGAGTGTAGACTCATGACTCCTAATCCTCATCAAAATAACCTGCAACATCACAAGTTACAGCCACAGTGGGTCAATACATTGAATAGTATTGGCAAGTGATACCCTAGTAGAATATTGGTGGAATAAATACTATATGCTTTTTGGCTAAGTGTAGCTTAGGCTTGCTTTGCTAAAAAATAGGTTTTGCCTATTAGTTGAAAACACTAAGTTTTTCTTTGTCAAAAACTTTTCCCAAGGAACCACCAATAGACATTGGGGTCCTTCACCCTTGTTCAACCACAAGTTTTACTTAGAAATTGGGATGAGGAGATTCTTGACAGCTTCCATGTCTTGATGCTCAAGTTGTCCTTTTCTAGGGACATGGCTATGTACTTAGATTCTTCCATCTGCGGAGGTTGTGCACTTTCCCCACAAGACTTGATTTTCACCAAGACAGGACCTTTCAGAAGCCTTCCCTTAGACCAAATGGACGCGCTCCAACCTATCATCCCACTACCACCAACTGTCCAAATGGCTAAGTTATTGCAACCTATATGATCCAGGCAGAGCCCATATTGCCAAGTGGCTGCACTAGAAGCTTCTTAACATTTGGCCTCTCAAATCCCTTTGTTCCTGGGTGGCTTTCCACAAGTGATATACACAAGGTAAACCATATAAATGGGCCTTGTGTAACCACTCAACATAACCCATTCACAACCATTCCACCCAGGTGATTCATTCACTTAGTTGTTTTATTAAGTAAAAAAACACAAGTCCAAAGACTTAGAAATATTTTATCATAGCATGAATAATTCACCACCCTTGGTTGCTACTAGCTAGGCTAAGCATGGCATAGATAGACATCTTAACTTAGAGATTTCTAGCAATTCTACAACTACTAGGATTTCCCAAGCATAGCATATATATAAACCAAAAATTTATCCATGCAAGTCTAGCAAAAATATTTCTAATGCATATTTGAAAAACATAGGAAGACGATTATGAAGAACCACTTGCCTTGGTAGTTTGGAGAGTAGCTACACTCCTCACAATCACAATCACTATTGGCACCAAAATCTACACATAAAATCATAGCAACAAATCACATACAAAATAAATGCAAACAAAAATATATATGGATGCATGCAATATGATATGTGATAATTTTCTAAACTCAACAAGTGCACAGTACTGGTTCATAAACAAGTTCAAAACTTACCAAACAAACTTTATTTGAACACTAAAACAATTCTCAAATAATTTTTATACACAAAATAGACCTACACATGTTTCTGTAAATAAAACCATTTTAATAGAAACAAAACATTAAACACATTGTATATTTGGAAAGGGCTTTCTCTCCTGATTCCATTGATATAAAATTCATCAAATTTGGACGTGGGAATCAAAAGTTATGATTAAAACAAATTCAAGCATCTAATAGATTCAAATCCTGATTTTAAATCTAAATTCTAGCCACGCATCATGTTCTGATTGGTGCGTACCGGTTTGCTCTGGATCGCGTCTGTGAGGCGTCAGATCTAACTTAAACTGCATGGCCCAGATCTATTCGTACCCCTTCGCTTAAGTGTTCTATCTAGCCCGTCAGATCTGGATCCAACGGTGCGCGATTAAACGACCACACTCTGGCGGCGCTAGCGGCGACGAATGATGGCGGCTGCTCTGTCTATGGCGGCGTGGTGGCTACAGGGAGGGCTGGGGTTAGTGGAAGTTCTTACCAGACTCGCAGTGATGTACTGAAGCTCAACGTGGTGGCGGCTTGACAAGGGGCGCGCTGCAGTGGCCGTGGGAGCTCGTCGGAGTGGATGACAGCGTCGGGTGTTCGGTGACGAAGTTGTTGGCGACGCTCCGGGTCACCCTAGCACGAATCAATGGTATCAGGGGGTGTTTAGGGCTACGGCGAACACGCTCGTGTGAATCAGAAACGAAGGGGAACACGGGGCTCACCGAATTTTCTCGCCGGAGTCGAAGACGTGGGGAAGTATAGGATGAACCAAAGACATCAGAAGAAGCGCAAAGATGTTGCGAAGCAGTCTGCATGAACCAGAGAGGAAAGGGCGCACGGAGCTCACCGGGATTGGTCGCCGGAGTGGGCTCTGTCTGCGACGGTGCAAGGGCGATTACGGGCAGCCTGGGGGCGTTCTGTGCTCGGGGTCTGGGGAAAATGGAGAGGGGGCAGAGGGGGTTTAAGTAGCATGGTCGCGAGCGTGATTTACTCCGGCATTGAACGTGAATTGACGCCGCGAATCAATACAGAGAACGGCCAGCGTAATTTGGGGATTGAGCTGGTTGCTGGGTGGAGACGATGACGCCGTGTGGGCCGCGGTTGTCAGCGAGAGTAAGAGAGAGGAGGTGGGGTCCTTGCGTCAGCGACTCTGGGGGTGTGTTTGTGGGTAGAGGAAAACGGTTCGCGGGAGGGGTAGTTGGGCTAGGTTGGGTCGAACTGTGCTGGTTGGGTCTGTTTAACTGTTTGGCTTATTTTTTTCTCCTTATTCTCTTTTCTTTTTCTGTTTGAATTTCTAAAAGGATTTTCAAACTCCAATTCAAATCTGTTTGATTTCAAAACTTCTCTGGACTTTTGTACAATGAATTTTGTACTCAAATAAGTGTCAAACCTTTCTGTTTACAAAAACCCACTTGGGTCATTTGAAAATTAGAATAAAACCAAGCCATTATGTGATATAATATTTGGCATAATCTTGGTTTTATTTCATACCTTGTGTGGAAACTTTATTCAAGCTTTTGAAACCACTTATGTTTGAATTCAAAACACCACTGAATAGCAAGTAGCCCAAAGGCTATAGTGTTCATACATAAAATAATGAGCAACATATGCTCTTGTTTTTGAAATGATTTGAAATGAAACCCTAAATGATCATGGATGCATGGATGATATGCATGAGTTTGAAACATGATTTTTGGGATGTTACACCCATCTGCCAATGTATAACGATGACCATATCAGAACCCAAATATAAAGGAACATGTACAACAGTGACCATAAATAACATCATTAAGACTCAATCGGATCTTAGTACAAAGCTATTCGGACCCTAGATTCCATATCATAGAATAGTATGGCATGGCACCATGTCCTATCAATCAAGTAACAAAGGAAGAGAAGAGGTTCAACCAAATACTTACCTAATCACTAGTAGAAAAAATTGTGTAGATAAAACATCACAATATAAGAAGTGTCTAGCAAGCAGAAAGTCATTATACAGGCAACCACAGCAGAACACCAGTTATTCAGCACATGGGAAGCATCATCATACATGTTGTTTCTAATGATTTATGCCACGGCCGTGCGACAAGACATCTCATATAAAATCAATAAAATATAAAAAATAATCACAACTGGAGGCAGAAGCTTACGAGATACTCAGACTAGACATGCTTGACTAATTAACTACAATGCAAAACAGAACAGAACAGAAGAATAGATCGTGGTAAACCTGAGATAAACACTAGGTACTTACAATCGAACACTTAGCCGAGTTAGATTCCTAAATTATGTTGGAGCAAAACAAAAAAATGTTATTGCACAATATTTTAGCCGAGTAAGATTCCTAAAAATCAGGACCAGGTACTTACAATCAAACACTTAACTTTATAACTATAACAACAATGATTGAGCTCACATGTATACACTACTCGGCACAATTCATCTACATTATGTTGTTCCAAAAATTCATGCTATGTAGTGTGGAAGTACTAAGAAAAGTCATTTATACAAAAGTAGTGTGTCAAAAAATAACCATTGTTTTCTATGGTGGCTCACTACGACTCCACATATGGTTGCGGCCACGCCGATGTTTAGCGCCAAAACGGATCTGGCCAGCCTCCTGGTTTAGGCAACGAGCTCCGGAGAGAGGGAGAACTGTAGCCCCATCTCAAACAGCTACATAGGGAGAGCAGCATATCAATTGTAAATCATCTAAGTTATAGAAATAGTTATACAATGCATGAGAAATTCAAAATGTGGTAAGATGAGTTAGTAATAATCATTGAGCACACAAGAACAAGCTAAGATAACATGTTATTTAGTAAAGAAATAAAAGAAATCTGACAAGTAGGACATGTCAAGTACCGAGCTAGCTTGCAAATGCAATGTGAAGCTCCAGGACACACTAGGAACCACGATGGAATTCAGTTGTGATGATGAATTTGGCAACCAATTAAAAAAACCGGACTAACCAAGAACCTAGGAATATACTAATAGCTAGAGCAGTAAGTAAGAATCTACATCATCCACAAGATCTAGAACAGGAAGATCCCTAACCAGTTAGAGTCAGGGCATGCATCATGGAGGTTGGGAACCCGACAAACTCCTCCATCATGGAGGTTGGGAACCCGACAAACTCTAGATGTCATATTAGCACAAAAACATTACACAATTTCTGGCATGAAATCAAAACAAAAACACTTGGACGTGGAGGATCGAAGCTTGGCTGGCTGGTTTCTTGCTGCCTGCAGTGAACTTGTGATGTTCCCGTGAAAACAAAACCAGTCCAACGGCACCATCAATCCCTACTTGCCATTGGACAACCTAGCTGGGCGTTCTCTGCCAGCGACCCCCAAGGGCCTGCAATCCTTTGTACTTCCTCTTGCAAGCAACAGAGTTAACAGGAACTCAATCCTATGGGGAATTGGGGAGTGGAATTACACGGGCACTAGATCTACTCGAACTGAATGCAGAAAATCAGATCAGTCTCATAGATTTATCGAACGGGAATTACTTACCACTGAAAACGGATGAGTAATTTGTTTAGAATCAGCCGATTGGAATTCCCCCTCAACTAATTCCATCTAAATGGCCAGCAATCATGGAGTCCCATCGTTGACTGGGGAAGGGAAACAAGGAGGCGAACTCAGAGGATCAAACGAGGGAGCCAACGCGGAGACAAACAATTGCAGGGATAGATTTTTGTTGTTGAGCAAGGAGGGATTTTATTCACCGCATTCAGTACATGGTCTAAGCTATTCCTCTGCCGAGGAGGAGTGGAGGCCGAGCGAGGGAGGGAGAGAGGTTGTCATGCGTGGGGACTGAGGGTTAGGTGGCAGCAGCGGCGGAGGGGTGAGGTGGTGGCAGCGGTGGAGGGGCGATGGTGGGTTGCGGTGATTCTCTAGATTGGATCGGGACTGACGAGGGTGGGGTGGCAGCGGAGAGATTAGGGTTCCATGCGGTTGGGTGCGGGCGGGACGACATGGAAATATTCGCTGTGTGCGCGCGTGATGGGTACTATGCCATGTCATCGATCCACGAGAAGTTTCCATAGATCACAATCCCATCCGTTCATTCTATTCACATCTAACGACGTACACTGTCTTTTTCTTATATCTCGACCTGTGTAGTGATTATGACGATTTCATTCACAGAAATTATGAAAATTTAGAGCGAAATCGTCATAGTTTAATAAGATTTTGGCTCTCTCAAATAGCTTACGACCATCTGTTGCGGAATCGTCATAAAACTATGACGATTTCATCAATGGTCACTACCAAAACATCATACGTTGACACATTTCTTGTAGTGCTCTTCACTTCACGAAGTGGTGACACTCTAAGATAAGCTCTATCACCCACTTCATAGGTGACTTCTCTACTCTTAGGATCTGTGTAGCTCTTTTGTCAGGACTGTGCAATCTTTAACCTGTCCTTAACCAGCTTGACCTTCTCTTCAGCCTCTTTGATTAGTTCTGGTCCAAATAGATTTCTTTCTCCCACACCATTCCATAGTAATGGGGTGATACACTTTCTCCCATAGAGAAACTCAAATGGTGCCATCTCAATACTAGCTTGATAGCTGTTATTGTAAGAGAATTCTGCGTAAGGTAGACTTTCATCCCAACTGGCTCCATAATCTAGAGCACATGCCCTCAGCATATCTTCAAGTATCTGGTTGGTAATTTCCGTTTGTCCATCAGTCTGAGGATGAAATGCAGTGCTGAATTCCAACCTCGTTCCCAATGACTCATGTAGTTGCCTCCAAAAATGAGAAGTGAATTGAGTTCCCCTATCAGACACAATACTCTTGGGTACTCCATGTAGACATACAATTCTACTCATATAGATCTTGGCTAACTTAGCACTTGTATAAGTTGTCTTCACGGGTATAAAATGAGCCACTTTAGTCAAGCGATCCACTACTAACCAAATAGAATCATATCCTGACCGGGTCCTTGGCAATCCGGTGATGAAATCCATACCAATCTTGTCCCATTTCCAATCAGGAATAGGTAGTGGTTGTAACAATCCTGCTGGTTTCTGATGTTCCGCTTTCACTCTGCTACATACATCACACAAAGCAATATGTTCAGCGATGTCCTTATTGAGATTATTCCACCAAAATCTTTCTTTCATATCCATGTACATTTTGGTGTTACCCGGATGAATGGAATATGGTGAGTTATGTGCTTCTTGTAATATCAGTTTCCGAAGCTCCGGATCTTGTGGAACACAGATACGTTTCCGATACCATAAAGTACCCTGTTCATCTTCATGGAATCCTTTGGCTTTTACCTTGCCAATCTTTTCCTTAATCTCTTCAATTTCCATATCTGTCTTTTGGGCTTCTTTTATCTTGTCCAACAAAGTGGGTTGAACATCCAAAGATATGAGATGTCCTTCAAGCACAATCTCCAATCTGAGATCTCTAAATTGGGCACACAGATCATCTGGCAATTCTCCCTTAGTAAGGCCATTCACAAAAACCTTACGGCTTAGGGCATCCGCTACAACATTTGCTTTACCGGGATGGTACTGCAAACTCAAGTCATAGTCCTTGATGAGTTCTAGCCATCTTCTTTGTCTCATGTTAATTTCTTTGTGGGTGAAGATATACTTCAAACTCTTGTGATCTGTGAACACTTCACATCGCTTTCCCAAAAGATAGTGTCTCCATGTTTTGAGTGCTTGGACAACAGAGGATAACTCTAAATCATGAGTAGGGTAGTTTGCCTCAAGAGTTTTGAGTTGTCTCGAGGCATAAGCCACAACTTTCCCTTCTTGCATAAGTACTGCAACTAATCCATGATGAGATGCATCACAATACACTTGGAAATCCTTCTCCAAATCTGGCAGACATAAGACTGGTGCTGTCACTAGTCTCTTCTCAATTCTTGAAAACTGAGTTCACATCCTTCAGACCAAGCAAATTTCTTGTCCTTCTTTAGCAAATCAGTCATTGGCTTAGCTATCTTGGAGAAATTTTCGATGAACCTTCTGTAGTATCCTGCCAAGCCAAGGAAACTACGAACCTCTTTCACTGACTTGGGAGATTCCCATTCGATTCTGCCTGAAACTTTAGCAGGATCAACTGCTACACCATCTCCTGACACAACGTGTCCAAGAAATCCAACTTCATTCAACCAAAACTCACACTTGCTGAATTTGGCATACAGCTTATGCTCTCTAAGTTTCTCAAGTATCAAACGCAAATGTCCTTCATGCTCTTCTTTGCTCTTGGAGTAGATCAAAATTTCATCGATGAAAACGACAACAAACTTATCAAGGAATTCCATGAACACCTTGTTCATCATATTCATGACGTATGCTGGTGCATTGGTAAAACCAAATGGCATCACAGTATACTCATACAATCCATACCTTGTGGTGAAAGCTATCTTAGGTATGTCTTGTTCCCTTATCTTGAGCTGGAAATAACCTGACCGGAGATCAATCTTTGAGAACACACAAGCTCCTTCTAACTGATCAAACAAGTCGTTGATTCTTGGCAAAGGGTATTTGTTCTTGATAGTCACCTCATTGAGTGAACGGTAATCTATGCATAACCTTTGACTTCTATCTTTCTTTTCCACAAACAAAACTGGTGCTCCCCAAGATGAAGAACTTGGTTGAATAAATCCTTTCTGCAACTGTTCCCCAAGCTGCTTCATGAGTTCTTTCAACTCATCCACTGACATCTTGTACGGTCTCTTTGCTATTGGTCCAGATCCTGGTAGCAAATCAATAAGAAACTCCACATCTCTATCGGGTGGCATTCCCGGCAATTCTTCCGGAAACACATCCGTATATTCTCTCACAATTGGCACACTGTCTATGCTAACCCCCTTAAGGGAATTTAGCTTACTCCTTTTTGATTCAAAGTTGGTCTTGAATCTGATCCTTTTGTTTTCTGGAGTTGTGAGTGAGACAGTATGGTTGGCACAATCTAGTACCCCCTTGTGCTTAGTCATCCAGTCCATTCCCAAGATAACATCCAATCCTTGGGAATTTAGGATTATCAGGTTAACGGGAACCTTATACTTCCCAAACTCTATGACTAGATCATGACATCCTGAATTCACTATCATTTCTGCGCCAGGAGAACTTACTTTTATAGGACACCCAATAGTTTCTGCCGGTAGTTCATTTCTTTCAACAAATGCTCTTGATATGAATGAATGAGATGCACCAGTATCAAAGAGAACAAATGCTGGAACATAATTGAGTTTGAACTTACCAGCAACAGCATCAGGTTCCTCATAGATTTCCTCCACATTGATGTGGTTCACTTGTCCCTTTTGAAAAGGGTTGGGCTTGTTGGGTCCTTCAACTTTCTTTTCTGGGCATTCATTTGCATAATGCCCCATCTTCTTGCACTTGAAACATTCAACCTGACTAAGATCCTTCTTGACAGGCTGGCTTCCACTACCACTTCCACTTCCATTGTGGTGGCTCTTATATCCACCCTTGTGATTCTTGTACTTATCGTTGTCATGACTACGGTTGTCCTTGTTGTCATGATAACGGTTGTGGTTGTGGTGCTTGTTGAACGTCCCATGCTTGTGGGATCCAGAACTCCCACCGTCATCATAATGGGAACGCTTGTGAGACGATCCCGAGCTATGTTTGTCAGAGTGCTTTCTCTTCCTGCTTTCAACTTGTTTCATCTTGCTCTCCAAAATAGCAGCCTTGTCACAAAGAGACTGGTATGTGGGAACATAGGCCACAGCTAACTGTAGGTTCAATTCATCATTCAACCCTTCAAGGAACTTTTCCTTCTTCTTAGCATCAGTGTCAACTTCATCCGGTGCATATCGCGCCAGATTGTTGAACTCCTCAATATATTCAGCCACGCTGCGGTGGCGCTGCTTCAAGTTATGGAACTCTTTCTTCTTCAAACTCATCACTCCGGATGAGATATGAGCAGTACGGAAACCATATTCAAAGATAGCCCGTGTCACATCCTCAATGGGAGTGGTGATCTGGAAGTTATCCCACCAAGTGGTTGCTGGTCCTTCCAACAAGTGAGCTGCAAAATCTGACTTTCTCTTCATCAGTACAGCCAACAGTTACCAAATCCTTGTTCACAGAGCGTAGCCAATCATTGGCCACCATAGGATTAGTAGTTCCTGAGAACTTTGCTGGCCTTAGCCTTAAGAACCTGGTAAGCATGTCAAAACCCGGTGGGTTGTTCTGATTGTTGTTGTTGTTATTATTATTATTATTATTATTATTATTATTGTTGTTGTTGTTGTTGTTGTTGTTGTGGTTGTGGTTGTGGTTGTTGTTGTTCTGATTCTGGATGAACATGGTCATCATTTGCATCAACTGAGTCTGAGCTGTCATCATCTACTGCATCTCAAGGGTGATGTTGTTGTTGTTGGGGTTGGGATTGGTACGTCGGGGAGGCATCTGTGGTTTTCAATAAGGATAAGAATGAGATACCCATAGATGCTAACATGCACAATACATCACATAACAAATCACAATCATGCATCATAGTAGTAAAGGTTCAACAACACAGACAACAAGTTTTTGGAAAAGTAAACACACCAATAGCAAGCCATCCACATGTTGGATGGTCATTGCGACTCAATATTCAAAGACATGATAAATAAAGGTAAATGAGTAGTCATCACTACTCCTCGGTATCAACCTCCTCATAAACAAATGTAAGACTTGCATTCTCCATAGCGGTCTTGTATTCCTCGACATTTGTGGTCAAGGTCTCTACTTTGGCTTTGAGAGCCCTCTTCTATGAACGAAGCCTCTCAATCACAGTCTGTTGATGCTTGAGCTCGAAGTCCTTGGCCTCTAGTTCTGTAGTCATGTCTCGAATCCTCTTGTTCCTATCTTGGACTCGCTTCTCTTGACTCTTGAACTTTCTATCCTGACTCTCAAACTTAGCCTCCATCTCCTTGACTATCTCATCTTGCTCCGTGAAGAGCTTGTCCTTCTCACAAAGCTGCACCTGGAGTTTGTCATTGCTAAGCATGACGTTGGTCCTATCAGTGTCTATGTGCCTAAGAAGAACCTCTAAGTCCTGGAGGTATAGGCGAATCGGCTCTGCCGTCTCCCTCGAAGTATCCTCAAAGTCAATGGCCTCACCATCATCATCACGTCTACCAAAGGTGTGGAAGTGAGTACCTCTAACCTCTCGAGAGTGTCTCCCTAGTAAACGTCCAATCAAATCCTGCATGACTACCTCTAGGCCTCTCTCCTTGTCATCATGCATGAGCTTGAAGATGATGGCCTCCGTGGTTGGCTCAGTCTGGCGTCCTGGCTAATTAACCTTCAAGCCCCAAAGGTCTTTCCTCTCAAGCTTGGTGAGGGGAAGCATCATGATAGTAGGAAGAGGGAGATTGAGCAGACTAGTGAGCTCAATAATACGAGTGCCAAAACGAGTTCCCTTGAACTCTTCAGCCGTGCTGATAGTAACATTTGGCATCTATTTAATAAGATAGAAAAAGTTAGAATCAACACAATTCAAGACAAATCACAAGACAAGGCATCACATGCATAACTTTGGAAACCAGAACACACAATTCATGGCATACATGGATTCATTACTAACAACCAAGGTTCAACTTATTTTAAACAACATTTGGGAAATAAAATGATAAGTGTGGTGGTCCAACTAACGGAGTATGTTTACAATCCCATCTCACTTGTCAAGTTGGCTAACAGGGCATCCCTAGAGGCAATCTGTTTATCTAGATCACATGATTCCATTGCTAAGTATATGATGTCCTCCCTTAAACTTTGGTTGGTAGCCTCTAACTCTTGGGTATGCTTCTTTTCCTCCCCAAGGTCATTCTGGGTGTTAAGCATTCTGCACTTGATTCTATCACCAAGTTCTTTGATGGCTTTCCAAGCTGCATCCCTTGCTGAATCAAAGAATGTGGTGTGCATCACTGAGTTGGTGACCATGCAGAATCCTGAGTCCTTGTGGTTGTCTTTCTTGTTTTTATACAAGTGAAGTTGCACCCACCAGTACTCAACTCCTTCATCCATCACAGGAAAACCTTTGTACACAGCGGCACTATGTATTCCCATGGCAACCATGAGGTCCTTGAGAGCCTTTGGGAATTCTGTCTCACATTCCAAAGTTATAGTCATGAGTGGTCCCTTCTTCACGGCTTCGTTGATGGAGTTCATCTACAAATAGAGATGAGAAAGAAGATTAGAAAAGTTTACGAGAAGAAAAGACAAGTGTGGAAGTTATTGAATTTTTTTTCCTTAGTGGTTTCCAATCCTAGGGTCATAATCCTATAGGCAACACAGTGCTCTGATACCATCTGTAAGATCCCTCCTTTATAAAGGAAAAGGATCCCTGTGATTGCAATGCTAGTCCCTGGATCAATGCTAGCATCCACAGTTTAAGATGAAGTACACAGAAACAAAGGTCATTATTACAAGTCATTCCAGAGACAAACATAGTCTTTTACAAACTCCATGGCCACAGGCCTAGTAAAAGAGTTTAAATATGTAATAAGATAAATAAGTCTTCATATTCATGTGCCACAGGCAAGCATGTTGAGTGTAGACTCATAACCCCTAATCACCATCAGAATAACCTTCAACATCACAAGTTACAGCCACAGTGGGTCAATACATTGGAATAGTATTGGCAAGTGATACCTTAGAATAATATTGGTAGCTAGATACTATATGCATTTGGCTAAGTGTAGCTTAGGCTTGCTTTGCTCAAAATAGATTTTGCCTATTAGTCAAAAACTCTAAGTTTTTCTTTGATAAAATCTTACCCAAGGAACCACCAATAGACATTGGTGAACCTTTACCCTTGTTCAACCACAAGTTTTTACTTAGAAATTGGGATGAGGAGATTGTTGATAGCTTCCATGTATTGATGCTCAAGTTGTCCAATACCAGGGACATGGCTAAGTACTTAGATTCTTCCATCTGTAGAGGTTGTGCACTTTCCCCACAAGACTTGATTTTCACCAAGATAGGACCTTTGAGAAGCCTTACCTTAGACCAAATGGACGCGTTCCAACCTATCATCCCACTACCACCAACTGTCCAAATGGCTAAGTTATTGCAACCTATGTGATCCAGGCAGAGCCCATATTGCCAAGTGGCTGCACTAGAAGCTTCTTAACATTTGGCCTCTCAAATCCCTTTGTTCCTGGGTGGCTTTCCACAAGTGAGATACACAAGGTAAACCATAGAAATGGGCCTTGTGTAACCACTCAACATAACCCATTCTTTCCATTCCACCCAGGTGTTTCATTCACTTAGTTGTTTTATTAAGCAAAAACATAGTCCAAAGACTTAGAAATATTTATTCATAGCATGAGTATAACCACCCTTGGTTGCTACTAGCTATGATAAGCATGGCATTGATAAGACTTAGAAATATTTATAGCAATTCTACAACTACTAGGATTTCCCAAGCATAGCCTATAGATCAAAATATCCATGCAAGTCTAGCAAAATATTTCTAATGCATAGTTGAAAAACATAGGAATAATTCATGAAGCACCACTTGCCTTGTTATTTTGGAGAGTAGCTACAATCTTCACAATCACAATCACTATTTGCACCAAGATCTACACATAAAATAATAGCACCAAAATCACATACAAAATAAATACAAGCAAAAATATATGGATGCATGCATAATGCCATGTGATGATTTTCTACACCAAACAAGACAAGTGCACAGTACTGAAACATAAACAAGTTCAAAACTTTCCAAATAGACTTTATTTGAACAATAAAACATTTTTCAAATAATTAATATACACAAAATAAGCCTACACATGTTTCTGTAAAAACAACCATTTTAACAGAGGCAAAACATTAAACACATTGCATATAATTTTCTCTCATGATTCCATTGATATAAAATTTGTCAAATTTGGACGTGGGATTCAAAAGTTATGAATCAAACAAGTTTAAACATCTAATAGATCTAATTCAAACTTTTAAAACAAAACTCGTGCCACGCGGCGCTTCCTGGTTGGCTGGTATCGGTTCGGGCTGGATCGTGATCGCGCACCGTCAGATCTTACTTAACATCTGCGGCTCAGATCTAATCGTACCTCTTTGGTGATGGATCTATCGCGTCCACTATATCTAAATCGAACGGCCCTAAGCCGCTAACCCTAAACTGGCGGCGCTAGCGGCGGCGACAGGCGGCGGCGCGCTCTGGCTGCAAGCTTGCCGGCGAACTAGGTTGTGCCGGGAGGTGTGAGGATGCTCACCAGAATCGCCGTGGCGAGGAGATGCTTGACGTGTGCTTAGTTGGCGAAGGGGCGCTCGGGGTCGTCGTGGATTGCTCATCGGAGAAGTCCCTGGCAACGGATGCTTCTGTTCGTCGACGTTGGCGAGGGTGCAGATCATGCCAAGGCAAAAGAAGCGGTGGGTCAGATGCGCAAGATGATGCTAGTCACGCGGGTGTCAACGAGAGGGAAAGGGGCGGTCGGAAATTACCACTAGAGGTTGTCGGAGTTGAAGCCGAAGACGGTGGCGCTCAGTCGATTGTGTTGCCGACGCCGGGGCACGCTGGCGAGCAGCTAGTGGTACTGGGAGGTGCGCTAGGTAAAGTGGAGAATGCTCGTGTGAACCAGGAGCAGAGGGGTTGTCGGGGTTGGCCGGAATCGATGCTGCGGTTCGTCGGAGCAGCGAGTTCGCGGCGAGGAATTCTCGCAGCCTGGGGGAGCTCTATGCTTGGGGTTTGGGGGGAAATGGAGAGGGGGCAGAGGGGATTTATGTAGCAAGGATGAGCGGGGCAATTACGCCGGGAATCAAGCGCAATCAATCGGATTTGATTCGGGAAGAAACGGCAGAGAGGAGCAGCCTTCGGCTGGATGGACGACGATGTGGCGGTGGGTCCGGAGTGTCAGCGAGGGAGGGGTGTGCGGGTGGGTGAGAAATAGAGGGAAAAGGGGAAACGACCCGGGTGGGCTTGTGGGCTGTGTTTGCTGATGGGCCAAAAGTCTGGCGCCGGCCTTTTCTTATTTCCTTATTCTTTTTCTTTTTCTGTTTGAATTTCCAGGAACCTTTTTCAAATGATTTCAAAAGCCAATTGAATTCAAATATTTTCTGGATTTTTGTAGAGTGTAATATTCATATTTCTAGGCATAAAAACATGTGATCTCTCTGTACTAGCTTGGTCCTTTTGATTGAACAAAAATAAATAGTGACATAGCACTTGACTTGAATAAGTTTTTGAAAATGGTTTCAAATCCAAATTTGTTTTGTAAATTTTGGTTTAAGTACTAGCATTCAAGCAAAACAATCTGAGAGCAACAAGTCTTGGTTTTAAAACAATTATACTCTCATTTAAGAGTGGCATTTTATTAGTGTTTGATCACATAAAATCATAGCTCTCAAGTTCTATTTCTTTCAAATGAGTTTGAATTTGATCCCTAATTGATATGCATGCATGATATGAAATCTTTGAAAACATGATTTTTAGGGATGTTACAGATCCCATGGCTGAGGCATAGGGAGTCTTACTCATCCTTTCTCTATCTTCTTCCGTAGCAGGACTTTGAGTTTTACTCAAGGTCGTATTGGGCAACATGGGCAAGAACCCTTTCTTGCTATCTTCCATTCAAAACCTCTTCAGAACTTTGTCCAAATATGTACTCTGTGACAATGATATTAGGCGTCTCGATCTATCTCTATAAATCTTTATGCCTAATATGTAAGCTGCTTCACCAAGATCTTTCATTGAAAAACTATTATTCAAATAATCCTTGACACTATTAAGAAGGTCTACATCATTCCCAATCAACAATATGTCGTCTACATATAGTATTAAGAATGGTACAGAGCTCCCACTCACTTTCTTGTAGATACAAGCTTCTCCATAAGTTTGTATAAAACCAAAACTTTTGATTACCTTATCAAAAAGTTGATTCCAACTCCGAGATGCTTGCTTCAATCCTTAAATGGATCGTTGAAGTTTGCATACCTTGTTAGCATCTTTAGGATCGACAAAACCTTTGGGTTGTACCATATACAACTCTTCATCAATGTCTCCATTGAGGAACGCTGTTTTGACATCCATCTGCCATATCTCATAATCATAATATGCAGCGATTGCTAACAAAATCCTCACAGACTTTAGCTTCGCTACCGGTGAGAAAGTCTCATTGTAGTCAACTCCTTGAATTTTTCAAAACACTTTTGCGGCAAGTCGAGCTTTATAGACAGTAACATTACCATCAGCATCTGTTTTCTTCTTGAAAATCCATTTGTTCTTGACAGCCTTCCGGCCATCCGGTAAGTCCACCAAAGTCCATACTTGGTTTTCGTACATGGATCCAATCTCGGATTTCATGGATTCTTTCCATTTATTGGAATCTGGGCTCATCATCGCTTCCTCATATGTCACAGGGTCATCGGTGTTGTCCACCAACATGACACTCATAATGGGATCATACCAATCTGGAGTGGTACGAGTTCTCGTTGACCTACGAGGTTCCGTAGTAACTTCAACCAAAGTCTCATGATCAACATCATTAGGTTCCTCTCTCATTGGTGTAGGCGCCACAGGAACTACTTCCGGTGCTGCGCTACTCTCAAGTCCGAGAGAAGGTTCAACAACCTCATCGAGTTCTACTTTCCTTCCAGTCACTTCTTTGAGAGAAACTCCTTCTCTAGAAAGGATACATTCTTGGCAACAAAGATTTTGCCCTCGGATCTATGATAGAAGGTATACCCAATAGTTTCCTTTGGATATCCTATGAAGACGCATTTTTCCGCTTTGGGTTCAAGCTTGTCAGGCTGTAACTTATTTACATAAGCTTCGCAACCCCAAACTTTAAGGAACGACAATTTAGGTTTCTTCCCAAACCATAAGTCATACAGTGTCATTTAAACGGATTTAGATGGTGTCGTATTTAAAGTGAATGCGGCTGTTTCTAATGCATAACCCCAAAATGATAGCGGTAAATCTGTAAGTGACATCATAGAACGAACCATATCTAAGAGAGTTCGATTACGACGTTCGGACACACCATTACGTTGTGGTGTTCCCGGAGTTGTCAATTGTGAAAGTATTCCGCATTTCTTCAAATGCTCGCCAAACTCGTAACTTAGATATTCACCTCCACGATCAGATCGTAGAAACTTAATCTTCTTGTTACGTTGATTCTCTACTTCACTTTGAAATTCCTTAAACTTCTCGAAAGTTTCGGACTTATGTTTCGTGAAATAGATATACCCATATCTACTCAAGTCATCCGTGAAAGTAAGAACATAACGATAACCACCGCGCGATGCTACACTCATTGGGCCACACACAACGATATGTATGATTTCCCATAAGTCCGTAGCTCGCTCCATCATACCATAAAATGGAGTCTTAGTCATTTTACCCATCAGACATGCTTCACATCTTTCAAGTGATCAGAAATCAAGTGATTCAAGAAGTCCATCGGAATGGAGTTTCTTCATACGCTTCACTCCAATGTGACCAAGACGACAGTGCCACATATAGGTCGAGTTATCGCTCAATTTCAAAAGTTTAGCTTCAATGTTATTAATATGTGTATTACTACAATCAAGATTCAACAAGAATAGACCATCTATCAAAGGTGCATGTTCATAAAACATATTACTCATATAAATCGAACAACCATTATTCTTGAACTTAAACAAGTAACCGTCTCGCAATAAACATGATCCAGATATAATGTTCATGCTCAACGCAGGCACCAAATAACAATTATTTAAGTATAAACTAATCCCGATGGTAGATGATGATTTAGCGTGCCGACCGCGATCACATCAACTTTTGATCCATTTCCAACGCGCATCGTCACCTTGTTCTTTGCTAGATTCCGTCTATTCTACAGCACCTGTTTCAAGTTACAAATATGAGCAACTGAACCAGTATCAAATACCCAGGCACTACTATGACTACTAGTGGGATACACATCAATAACATGTATATCGAATATACCTTTCTTCTGGATGTTGCCGTTCTTCAAATCCACCAAGTACTTAGGGCAATTCCGCTTCCAGTGACCTTCTCCCTTGCAGTAAAATCACTCAGTATCAGGCTTAGGCCCAGTCTTGGTCTTCTTCGCCGGCGTGGTAACTTTCTTACCGCCCTTCTTGAAGTTTCCCTTTTTCTTAGACTTGCCTTGCTTCTTGAATTTGGTGGTCTTATTGACCATCAACACTTGGTGCTCTTTCTTGATCGCCACTTCCACAGATTTTAACATGGAGAAGAGTTCGGGCAATGACTTGTCCATGTTTTGCATACTGTAGTTGATCACAAAGTTCTTGTAACTTGGTGGTAGTGATTGGAGGACACGATGAATCCCCAAAGCATTAGGAATCACTATACCCAAGCTTTGGAGCTTACTTGCGTGCCCACACATCTTAAGCACGTGCTCACTGATGGAGCTGCCCTCTTCCATCTTGTAGTTAAAGAACTTTTCAGAAGCCTCATAACTCTCAACTGCCGCGTGAGCCTCAAATATTATTTTGACTTCACGGATAATATCATGTGGGTCATGGTTCTCAAACCTTTTATGAATCTCCGATTCCAAACCATACAAGATAGCACACTGAACTGTGGAGTACCGATTCTTCCGAGTGAGAAAAACATTCTTCACCTCATCGGTAGCATCAGCTGCAGGTGGGTCACCAAGTGGTGCATCCAGCACATAGGTCAAATTACCAGCATTGACGACAATCCTCAAGTTGCGGAGCCAATCCATGAAGTTGATTCCATTGTTTTTCAACTTTTCTTTCTCTAGGAACACATTAAAATTGATGGTAGGGGCCGCCGTTGATCTACAACATATTTGCAATAGTTTAGACTAAGTTTATGACAAATTGAGTTCTAATTAATAGTTAAATTAATCTAGGTGAACTCCCACTCAAAAAAATATCCCTCACATTGTTTTAGTGATCACACGAACCAAATCCACCACATCAAAACCGATCATCACGAGAGATGATGTAGCTTCAATGGCGAACAATCAACATGTTCATCATATCTACTATATGACTTATGTTTTATCTTTCGGTGATCCGTGTTCCGAGACCATGTTTGTACATGCTAGGCTCGTCAAGATCAAACCTTAGCTTCCGCATGAGAAAATCTGGCTTGCTCTCGTTGTATACTCTCGCAGAATCTAACACACCCGATCATCACGTGGTGCTTCGAAACAACGAGCTTTAGCAACGGTGCTTACTAAGGATGGACACTTTATAACTTGATATTTTGTGAGGGGATCATCTTATAATGCTACCGTCGCAAACTAAGCAATACAATATGCATAAAAGGATTAACATCACATGCAATTCATAATATGTGATATGATATGGTCTTTCTTCTTGTGCTCCCGATCTCCATCTTCAAAGACGAACATGATCTCCATCATCACCAGCATAGCTTCAAGGTCAATGGCGCCGCTCCATGGTTGTCGTCCACCAGCATCAACTATTACAACTACTTTGAATAATAGACACGCAGGTCTTAACGAAATTAAAAAGACAACCATATGGCTCCTGCCGGTTGCCGACTTACAATAAGTAACATTGCATACATCATATATAATCACAATCATGGCCATATCACATCACAGCACACCCCTGCAAAACAAAGTTAGACGCCTCTAATTTTCTTTGCATATTTTACATAGTTTAGGGCTTTCAGTAAGTGTCGTTCTAACTTACGAACAAGAACCACAACGTTGATGCTTGAACTATCAAGTGCCCGTTGTAAATTGAATCTATACTATGATGGGAGAGACAGACACCCGCAAAGCCACTTATGTAATACAAGTTGCATGTCAAGCGTGGAGCAAGTCTCATGAACGATGTCATGTAAGGTTAGACCGGGCCTCTTCATCCCATCATACCGCAAGATGCAAAGTACACAAAAAGCAATTGATAATAAAATCACCACTGCCCATAATGACCATTGTGTTCTACTCGTGCAATAGATCTACATATAGACACGGCTCTGATACCACTGTAGGGGTTCGTAGCATGGAAAACAAAAAATTTCTACCGCATGCACACAAACAAGCCAAGATCTATCTACTAGATTGTAGCAACGAGTCGATTAGATTACTCACCCTTGAAGATTCCAAAGCGGTTAACGAATGCAGATTCTCGTGGGAGATGTAGTCGTACACTTGTCGATCTCAAGATCACGTAGATGATCCTTCCATGCTATGCTCAGAGTCGGTCACATCGCTAAGACTCGATGAAGACCTTCCTCTCCCTTGTTCCAGCAGGCAGCGGAGGTAGTAGTTCTCCCCTCGCGATTCCGGCAGCACGACGGTGTGGTGTCGGAAGTAGAGAGAAGATCCTGTAGGGCTTCGCCTAAGCCGGAGCAGGTTATGGTGGATTTAGGGTTTCTGGCGATCTAGGTTTAGAGGGCCGGAGAGGAGGAGGTGGAGTCGGCGGCGGCTAGGGCGACAGCGAAGAGCCAGCGACGGTGGCTCAAGGTGGGAGGGATGGTTGTGATCTCTTGGGGCAGCCCCTCCCCTCTATTTATGAGAGGGAGGGCAGCTTGGGAGAGTGGAGTTTGAATCCTTCCCCAAATCCCTCTCCAAGTTGGAGGGAAAGAAGGACTCTTTCCTTCTTCCACTAGCAATCCATTGTTCCAGTTTGAATTTTCAAACCTGTCTTTTGACTTGCAATTTGGAGCGTAATTCCTCTTTTGCAAATGCCCAACCAAGCGACCTAGGACATGATCCAATCATTCCACTTTACCATGACACATTCATGAACCATTCCCCTTCCGGTCCGGTGAACCTTCTAGACCCTTCTAGAACCTCTCCGATGAAAACATCGAAATCATTCCCGAACTCCATAATTGGACTTTTCCTTATATGAATCTTATTCTGCGGACCATTCCGGATCTCATCGTGATATCCAGGATCCCATCTGAGACTCCGAACAACATTCGGTCTCCCTACTTACATTCCATATCTACTAAACACCATGAAATCCTTAAGTGTTTCTCCCTACGGTTCGTGAATTACGCGGACATGACCGAAACACTTCTCCGATCAATAACCAATAGAGGAATCTGGAAATTCATATGGCTCCCACATATTTCTACGATTACTTTGCGATCGAATGAACCACTTACATACGATACTAATTTCCCTTTGTCTCGCGATAGTTTACTTATCCGAGGTTTGATCATCGGTATCTCTGCATACCTAGTTCAATCTCGTTACTGATAAGTACTATTTTCTCGTTCCCATGATATGTGATCCCTTGTGAGCTAGTCACATGCTTGCAAGCTAATTGGATGACATTCCACCGAGAGGGCCTAGAGTATATCTTTCCGTCATATGGATGGACAAATCCCACTCTTGATCCATGTGCCTCAACACATACTTTCCGAACAGTCAATGACACCTTTATAACCACCCAGTTATAGTGTGGTGTTTGATGTCATCAAAGCATCCTTCCGGTGATGGTGATTAGCATGATCTCATGGTCGAAGGAATTAGGTTACTATGTATAAGAAAGCTTATAGCAAACGAACTATTGAAATGACTTGATCTTTATGCTACACTTATCTATAGGAGTATGTCCATCACATCATTTTCCTAATGATATGATCTTGTTGTTAACAACATCTCAATGTTCATGATCGGGAAACCACGATCATCTATTGATATGTCCAATTTGCATCACCATTCTATATCATAATTTGCCTCTATTCATTGATATATGTCTTATTATGAGGTATTACTTATGTCTTTTCTACTGTTTTTGCATGTTGGATGATTCTCGGAGGATGGACTGCCGAAGTCTGGATTCTGATGGAAAAGGAGGTGTTTTGATGCAATTTCACGAAGATCAGAAAAATATGGGAAAATTATATTTTCCCGAAAGACTGAGGAAGCCAGAAGGGTAGGCAAAGTAGGGCCATAGGGAGCCCACACCCCTAGGAGCGGGCCCACCTTGCCCCGCACCTAGGGAAGGTGTGGCCCACCTGCTCGGTCTCCGACTCTGCCCTCTCGCCTATATCTTCCCTACGGAACCCTAACACCTGGGGGCGACCACAGATAGATTTCTGACGCCTCTGCGTGGAAGAAAACACCAATAGAGGAAGATCTCTCCGGCAGACAGATTTCTGCCGGGGGAATTCCTTCCCGGAGAGGGATGTTCGTCACCATCAACACCGTCATCAATCCAGGCTTCATCAGGATCATCATCATCATCCACACCATCATCTCCACCATCACCATCATCACCACTCCGTCCCGCTGTAACAATTGCGTTGGATATTGCTTTAGTTCTTAGGGGAAACTTTCCCGGTGTTAATTACTATTGTATTTGATGCTTGTGAGTGGAACCATTGGATTATTTTTTATGTTCAGATTGTTATCCATTACCATATCATCTTTGATCTTGATCCATATGATGTCTTGCGAGTAGTTTGTTTAGTTCTTGAGGACATGGGAGAAGTCATGTTGTTATTAGTGGATCTGTGTTGAGTTATTATTCAATGGTTTAGTATTTAAGTTGTGGTGCTATTCTTCTAGTGGTGTGATGTGAACATCGACTACATGATACTTCACCATTTATGGGCCTAGGGGAATGCACTGTGTATTTGGCTACTAATTGTGGGGTTGCCGAAGTGACAGAAACCTGAACCCCCGTTAGGACATGTTTGCATAATGGAGTGTAGGATCTCAGAGTTTAAGGCTGTGGTTAGGTTTATATCTTAATTACTTTCCTGTAGTTCCGGATGTTTGTAGGGGGTTGAATCACAAGTATGTATTAGTCCAACACTTACAACACCAAAGGAGAGTACTCAGCTATTTGAAGCGAAAGCACTTGACAGAATTCCCATGCGTCCTCAAGAACGCTTGGTCCTTATAAGTATTCCCACCGGCTTGTCCTTTGCTAAGAAAGGATTGGGCCACTTTCTAAGTTTGTTCTTTATTACTTGCACTTTGTTTTGTTGCCTTATCAGAAAACCCATAAAAATCCGTTTGCTAAGTATTTCCAGAGAGTTCCTGCTCCATACCACTAGTCAACACCTTCTGCTCCTCGTTGGGATCGACACTCCTATTTATCGAAAGTACTACGATAAACCCCCTATACTTATGGGTCATCAAGACTATTTTCCGGCGCCGTTGCCGGGGAGTGAAGCGCTATTTAAGAGTGGAACTAGTAAAGGAAACTTCTACTATGAGTATTGCTTTTTGTTACTGCTTGTTATTTTGTTTCCAATATGGATAACCCACTTGGTTTCTGTTTGGGAAAACTACTACCACTGCTAGGGTAGTAGATGAACCACCACCTGTTGAGATTGATCCTTTTAAGATACCTACAAGTATTGTTGACCGTGTTATGGATAATTATTATTTTGTGGATGGAACTGTCCACCCTGGTGATCATTTTCTTTTTATCCATGAATTATGCGGGTTGTTTAAGTGTGTAGGTATCACAACTGAACAGGTGAAGAAGAAGTTACTCTCCATATCCTTGAAAGGGAGATATGAAGAATGGTATAAGCTTCTGAAGAATGGAAAATCCATGGAATGGGAGGAAATGGCATCTCTCTTTTATTCTATCCTCCCAGTGAGATTCATAAGTATAGAAATCTGATATATAACTTTTTCCCTCGTGATGGAGAGAGTACAACTCAAGATTGGGGGAGATTGAAGTTACTAATTCTTAAATGTCCTATTCATGAACTCCCTAACAATATTATTATCAATAACGTTTATGCTAGGCTTTCTCTTCATGATAAAGATTTACTAGATGCTTCTTGTGCTGGATCATTCACATGTATGAAGGAAGAAGCTAAATGGGATCTACTAGACCGTATTCAAGAGAACACTGAAGCTTGGGAGAATAACAAAGGAAGAAAGTCAGGTATAAACTATGATTATGAATGGATTAAATCTTTTATGGGAGATGATGACTTCCGTGATATTAGTAATGAGTTTGGTCTTGATTCCCAAAGTATTGCCAACTGTTTTAACGCCTTTGCCTCTTACATATAAATTCCCAAGAACAAGTGGAATAAGTACCATGCTCCTTATAAAGATGTTGTTAATCATGTTCCTGTTAGAAGTACCGATGTTTGCAATACTAATCATATTGTGCCTGAACCTTATGTTGAGAAAATACCTTTCCCAGCTAAGGTAAAGGAGTATTCTATGATTACTAGTGCAAATAACAAAGGTACAAAGAAAACTGTGGAGCCTGATGAGCATTTGAATATTGAACCTGTGGTAGCTATTGTGAAAGACCCTGTCACTAGAAATATAGAGGATGAGCATATTTTCTTCTATGAAGACGCCACCAACATTGTTTCTCATCCTAGTAAAGCTAGAAAAGCTAGTGTTGCTGTGCTTTCTATTAAAATTGGTGATCATTGCTATTATGGTTTATGTGATATTGGTGCTAGTTCTAGTGCTATTCGTTATGAGCTTTACATGGAAATTATGCATGAAATTGGTCCTTGTGAGCTTGAGGTCATTGATGTGGTCATTAACCTTGCTAACAAGGAGACTATTTGCCCTATTGGCATTGTATGAGATGTGGAGGTTCTCTGTGGTAAGATTAAGTATCCTGCTGATTTTCTAGTGCTTAATTCAGCAGCTAGCAAAACTTGTCCTATCATTTTTGGTAGACCTTTCTTGAACACTTGTGGAGCTATTATAGATTGTAAGAAGGAAAAAGTTTTAACTAAGTTTGATGGAGATTCTTATGAGTTTAACTTTTCCAAATTTGTTAAAGCTCCTTGTGAAAATAGCTTGCCTAATGAAGATTTTAGGATGGAACAACTTGCTTCTATTGATCCGGTTTATGACCTTGGACCTCTTTTTGGTGACTATAATTATGCTCATTCTTATGATAAAGTTGTTGCCAGTGATAGTTATTATGAGAGAGGGAAACATGGTTTTATGCATCTCAATAATGTTAAGTTTCCCCGTTTTATGTTGAAAGCTTTAAAGTTGCATTTGTTTTGTCTTCCTATGCTAGTGGCTTTTTGTTTCAACAATTTGTTTTCTCATGATACCCCCATGCATAGGAAGTGGGTTAGACTCAAGTGTGTTGGTTATTTGCTTCTTGATGCTCTCTTTCACTCCATATATATATCTCCTAAGTGAGCATCTTTGAAACTTTCAAGCCTAACTTAAAGGCATTAAAGAAAAGTACTTGTTGAGAGATAACCCAAGAGTTTTGTCGAGTCTTGAAAGTTATTACCTCTGTAATAATCTCTCCTTATCCTTTTTGTTTTGGTTTTTGTGTCAAGTTCAACTACTTTTGTGAAGTAGAGGAGTTGTGAAAAGTGGCTGTCCTGGGACAGATTTTTGTGCTGTATTGTAAAAATTCTTGAGGGAGCTAAGTACGTCGGATAGAGCTGTATTTTTCTGAGCTTGTTCTCCAAGTTGTTACCCAACTTTCATTAGTTATGCACTTTTTGATTTGAGCAACAAAAGGTTTTCTAAAAAATCAATCTTTACCTACTGGTCTGTTTTGACAGATTTATCTTATCATTTGCATTTGCCTCTTATAGAAGCTTTTGTTTTGATAGATTTCTGTTGAAGTGTGAACCTAAAGGTTTATTGTTCTTACTTACACTAATGTTTCCATTGAAGTTTGTGTATTGCTTTGTGAGAAAAGGAATTTCCAGGAGAAGGAGAAAAGGAGTCTGTAGAGTTCGTCTTTGAATATGTAAAAGTGGTGAAAACAGAAGGTTCGTGAAACCCCAATATTTTTATATTTTTGATGTTTTTTATACATAAGGGAAGTTACGAGACAGAGCATAAGAGTAAACGGAGTCCGGGGTGGACAAATCCACCCCAAGCGGGCCCTAGCCTGGCCACGCCTGGAGGGGGTGTGCCTCCCCGAACTCCGACTCCGCCTCGTTTCGTGTCAGAACCTTCCTTATGCTTTGAAACTTCATAATATATAACCCCCCCGGATCCCCCGAGGTTCGTGCATCGTGTTCTCGTTGTGTTTTCATTTTTATCTGTTTATGTCAGAAAATCTTCTCAAGTTTAGAGCACCATGGTCTCCGCCAACAACAAAGGCAAGAAGCCCAAGGAAGATGATCCTCACAAACCCAAGGAGGAGGATATTTTGGTAGGTTATGAAGGAGACATGGAGGAGGACAAGCAACCGAACACCCGCACTACCATCGCAAGCATTGGAGTGGTGGCAACCCCTATCAAGCTTAAGAGGACAGCACGGATGTCTACAAGAGGGAAACCTCCATGTCATATCCTCTCTCCACGGTCACCACCTCGTTGTACTACTTTTTCTAACCATGCAGGGAAGGAACACTCGAAGAAGGAAGAGTGGAGAAAGAATAACAAGGATTGGGATCCTTGGTCTGAATTGATCATGAGCTGCATTGAGCATAATTCGGAATTGATTCATACTCTAACTTTCAATATTGAGGATTTGATGAAACTTATTGAAGATCTTATCAAGAGAACACCACCACTACCGAAGGAGTAATTTGCCATCAGGTTTGGCATCCCCTTGGCTTGTTCCAAGATTTGGGGGAGTACCGAGGTATCACCACCATTCTCTATTATATTTTACCTTTTTAGTGGATTCGTATCATTGGTAGAGAGGTTATCTTATAGTTTGGTTTGCATGTGGAAGTATCTCTCCTTTAGTTGATTATCTATGTATCCCTTGGTGTGAATGCCTTTATTGGAATATTAATGAGAAGTTTCATCTTTTACTTTTTGCACTTCTTATTTTAGTTTGCAGTCTCTATTATATGATGGATCTTGTTGATCAGTATTGGCATCACTTTGGGAGCATCAAGTGGATCTAAATTGGTTTTGGCAAACCGAGTTCTGGTCAGTAGCAATACTTTTTAAGGTTTGAAAGAAAAAAAGAGAAAAGATTATAGGTATTTTGTATCATTTTTTTTATTGTTGGCTCATAAGATTAGTATTCTTTATTTAAGATCTTTTGTGCCTTCAAGGAAGATTGCATGTTTGGCTTTATTACTTGTATGCTTGCTTGTTTCTTTCAATTCAACTCTTTTTCTTGCTACCCAGCCTTGCTAGCCAAAAACCTGTTTTGAGAAGGCATACTTCTCATGTTTCCAATCCCTTTGAACCAAAACCTTTGCCATTTGTGTCCACCATATCTACCTAATAGCTTTTTCTATTCCAAGAAAATTCTCAAGCTTCATCTACCTTTCGAATTAAAAAGTATTTTGTTATGTGAAAACTAGTTAGTAAAGCTCTCACGAACTTGATGGCACACCTTATTGTCTTGCCCCTAATAGACTTGAACAATTGTGTCATCGAAGTTGTATATGCTTGCATCTATACGTTGGAATTAGCAGAACCGTGCTGTCACGGGGAACGCTTTCATCATTGCACTTGTACTCTGTAAACAGTTGATATCGTGCTCTTTTGTCTGTGGATGTCAACGGTGTGAAATAAAGAGGGAACTTGTAAGTCCATGGAGTTTGTATTTTGTGTTAGAGAAACGCCTGGGCCGCTAGCCTAAGCCATGCCTAATCATGGTGGAAACTTGCAGCATCACCATAGTGAGCTATCTATGAAGCATTCTCAATAAAAAGCTATGCATATAGTAAATAAACAGATCGCTGAGATGCTCATTGTCTGCTTGCCTTGTCATTTTGGTTATGGGATAGCTCCTGTACCATGTGACGAGGTTTAATCTCGTCAATGCCCATTGTTATGAGCTTGGGTTTTGGATAAGGCGGGGATGCTGGAGATCGCGGAACGGTTAGCAAACAAGCAACACGAGGACACGAAGTTTACCCAGGTTCAGGCCCCCGGAGGGAAAACCCTACTCCTGCTTGTTTGCTCTTGATTACGGCGGAACCAAAAGTTACAGGGGTGCGCAGATGCAATCTGGCATAAAGGTGTGTATGCGGTGAGAGGTGCCCTCCTCGCCGTGCCCTCATAGCCTTTATATAGATAGGCATGTCCCGGGCATAGGTCGAGTCGTTTATAGATTAGGGTTTGCCCTTTGAAATTATATCTACTCTAGTCTTGTTCTCCAAGCATCCGAAGGCGTCATGGGCTTGGGCCACTCGGAACCTCCGCAGGCCGCATATCTTGCAGTGGGCCTTCCGTTGGGCTGGACTAGGTATGTGTATGTTGTGTACACGTGGGGTATAACCATGTCAGTAGCCCCCGAGTGCTCAGTTGAATCGCATATTCAGCTGAGGACTTCTTAGTCTTTTGGGTGTAGTTTTATGCCTGTTTACAAGAGAATGGTTTTAGTTTGTAGGGATTGTTGATGCGTGTGCCTGACTCTCCTGACGGATCAAGGCCAGTTAACTGTCATAGGACAAAACAACATGATCTTCTTCAAATTCAAGTCCCTAGACTCAAATCTGGAACGGATGCTGGCGTAATTCGACTCAGGCCACTGAGGTCTTACAAGAGTCGAACCCCAGTAGTTTTCGAGTGATGTACCCAACGCGTCTGTCAGGATTTTCATCGTGTCTGTTGAAACGGCATTTTACTGGCACAGCGTAGTCAGGTGCATTATCAGGCCATCAGATGGTATCTGTAGGTCTTATCTTTGCATCGTAGAAACAACATCCGAAGTTTTACCACCGCAGAGGTGTTTCAGGTGGACAAGGAGGAGATTGCTTCTCACTTAGCGTTGGTTTGGGCAAAGTTGCCGAAAAGATTTCATTGTATTTTGATCCGAAGGATCGTAGTCGAAGAATTCATAGTGTGCACGACCAGCGCTCCCTATGGGAGTAGCCCCCGAGTGTCTGTTTGAGTCGTAGACTCGAGCAGAGACTTTTAGTTCAGTTGTTTTTTAGCTTCGGTCCGTAGGACACAAGTTTTTCGGATGCTTGATCAATCCACCCTCTGGGAGTAGCCCCCGAGTCCCTAGTGGAGTCGTAGACTCAACGTGGGACTCGAAGATAGTGGAGAGTTATAGTTCTTCAATCGTCTTTCGGGTGCGCGGCCAGCGCTCCTGATACGAGTAGCCCCCGAGTAGTTGTTCAAATCGTAGATTCGAGGAAATACTTGTTTGATCAGTCGACAAAATTCTAGCCGTTGCTAGGCTGCTTGATGACGTCAGTGCTGACGATCGATGATCTCAACTGTCTGCGGCGCCAGAGGTGACGTAACAGGACGAGCGTGGGTCCCACTTCCTGACTTGGAGTTGACTAGTCATGCGTGACGTGGCGAGAATTACGACGTCTCCTCAGTTTCTGTGCGTAGTGGACGGCATGCGGGCGACGGTTCGCTGCTGTGTTGACACATGGATGGTTGGATCTGTCCCTAGCATTAGGGCTTCTGGATGAACGACTCCTGGTCATCGTCTTCATCCTTATAACCGTGGGGAAAACAATGATTTGTTTTCACCCTTTGCCATTTGCTTTCTCCGTTGCTTCCATTTTCACGAGCTCTTCCTCGCATGCACTGTACGTTCTCCGATCCATTCCCTCCTCGTTCTTGCATGCACATCGCCGTCATCGACGCTGCTCCATGGTTAAGTCAAAGAAGGCGTCTGCCGGAGCGGGCTCGAGCGCCGCAAGCGGCGGCAAGAAAGGTGTCACCACTGCTCGCATCACTGATGGCGGGTGGAGGCGCACGGAGAAGCGCGAGGGTGACCTGAGCAAGCTACACGATGCGGGTTTAATCTCACAGGACAAGGAGGACGTCAAGATCCCCGGCGATGAGGTAGTCCCCCATCCACCGCAGGGTTTCGGGTGATGTTTGTCAGGTTTGTTCTCTGCGGCTTGTCGCTTCCTGTCCACGATTTTCTCCGTGGACTCCTTTTTTTCTATGGCATCCAGCTTTATCATCTTTCGCCTAACTCTCTCCTCCACATAGCATGTTTTATCACTTTCTGCGAGTGCTGGGTCAGTATCGAGCCGCACTTTGGCCTCTTCCGGAAACTCTATTCCATGAAGAGGCAATCTGGCACCGGCGGGGTCTACCCGATCGGCGGCTGCATTATTTCCCGCCGATCTTCTGTTCTCTTCTTTTCTTTTTCTATGTGCGAGTCCGTCCAATACTGGCGGAAGAAGTGGTTTTATATCCGCGACTCCATAGTGGACGAGTAAAATTTTGGCCTTCCTCCCTTCGACTCCTCCTAGGAGATCCTGCCGAAGAGATCCTGGAAGAACCATGTCCTGGAGGGTGAGGTGGAGGATGTAGAGGAGCTCTACCGTCAGGTGGAGGCCCTCCAGATGGTTGCGGAGAAGGAGGTGAATGGTGTGGATATCATCTGCACCTTCTTCAAACGTCGGGTGCAGCCACTCTAGGTGAGGGCGCATCCGATGTTTCTTTACACTGGCTGCCACGACCCGACAAGGGTTTCGGCCGAGGAGCTGTCTAGGGGCGACCTCGATAGGGCTCTTCGGCCACTTCTGAAGTTCAAGGCTGAGGAGGACCTCCCGAAGAAGTCCTTGACCGCCCCCTTTAGTTCTTCGAATCCAGTTCCTCAGGTTTTAGAGCTGCGTCCTGCGTGTTGCGCTCTTTTTATGATTGATGTCTTTACATAAATAAGCGTTGCTTAAGCACGTTATTTATCTTCTTTTGCAGGAACTGAAGGTAGATGGCATGATGCCTCCACTACCTAAAAAGTATCCGATTGCGCCAGACAACGAGGTTGTGGACTCTGAGTCCGAGCTTCCGCCGGCGCAGTCGCCAACTCATGAAGCCCCCGAGGCGAGCGAGGGGCGGAGCCGAAAGCGAGCACAGAGTCCGAGCGAGTCTTCAGATGCCTCGACTCTGCCAATGCCTAGGGACCCATCCTTTCTTGTGCGCCAAGGCGAGGATGACGGTGCTTCTTCCGCACCGTTCCCGGTTGTGCCTCTGCGGGCAGTGGCGCCGCAGTCGTCGGCTAAGAAGAAGAAGAAGGAGAAGGTGCCTCCCATCTTCAATTTGAGTGACATTGACTCGTAAGTAGTTTTCGGATGCTTTCTTTCTGTACTTTGCGTGTGCACCTTTTCTTCTTGCCTTGATCAATATTTTCCTTGCAGCCACTTCTCGGAGGGCTCTCTTAGTGAGGGCGCTCAGGAGGCCGTAGGGGAGTCGAAGCCGACGACCCCTCCCTCTCAGACGGTGGCCAACTCTAGAGGCGATGCTCTGAACCCCTCTCCGTAGGGGGCTCGAGTAGTTGTTACCCAGAAGACTGCACCTGGACCTTCGGAGTCTCTGTCTGATCATGTAAGTTGACTGTTCCTTTTGTCTTGTAGGGGGGGAGCCCCTGAGCCCTATTGTCGGATGTCCTGCTGGTCTTCTTTTTTCTCTTGTGGGGCGTAGCCCCCAAGCCCTTTTTCTGGTGCTTTCTTGATTGTTGGCTTTTGTTTCTTTTCACAGTCCTTTGTGCACGGCACAAACCTTCTCATTCAGCAGCATCTAGCTTTGGAGGCCAGCATGCAGCAACTTCGAGGTATGTGTTTGGCCTACTCTTGTCTGTTTTGTTTGTCGCTTGAATAATGCTTGTGTTACTCATGTGTGCTCTTGGTGCTTTGCAGATGAAAATAATGCGGCCCTTCGCCAGCTGGATGCTCTCAAAAAGAGCCTCAGTCGAGTGCAGAAGAAGGCTGAAGATGTTGTGGAGGCGAAGGAGCGCTTGCAAAAGGAGTTGGCTGATGCTGCCGAGGCCAAGGAGCGCCTGCAGCGGGAGGCTTCGGATCGCGAGGAGCAGCTCGCCACTGTTGCGGCTGCTCGCGAGAAGGAGGTGACCGAGAAGATGATGGCTGCGGCCAAGGATTTCTCCGGTGAGTATCTTGTGTTTGAATTGGTCTTTGAATTTTCTATTGCTTCTTGTCGCGTTCTTATTCCGCTCTTTTGTTTCTTCTTTCCTCAGATGCTTCAGGCATCACGTTCGATCACGGTGCCCTGGAGCATGGGAGTGCTTTGGATGATGCCACCGCAGCGTTCGAAGATCGTTGCGGCACTACTGCAAATTCTCTTGCGAAAGCCAAGGGGATGCTCCGGCGCTTCTACAAGGAGATCGTTCCCAAGGGCGCTGCTCTTGAGGATGTCGATGCTCTGGTGGATGCGTTGTCGGAGGATGCTCCTGCGGCCTATAAGTGCAAGCAGAAGGGCAACGACAGGTGCCAACCTTGTTCCGAGGGAGGAGAAGGAGCGCGTTGCAGTTTGGATCAACTGCTTGACCCAACAGGACATGGAAGCTGGAGGCTTTTTCTGGATGGACCGTCACCAGGCCACCGTCCTTGTGACGGTGCAGGATCGTGTTCATCAGGTGTCGCGGGTGCTGAGGCAGGTGAAGACTTCCCTTGCGTCGATTCTGTACATCATGTTCTCTCTAGACGAGGCACCGTCCACCCTTTGGGGTTTGTTGTCGAAGTTTCGAGACGTGAGTCACGTGAGCGAGTTGGTGCGGCACCAGCTGGTGGCAGGGGTGAAAGCTGCCCTTTCGATTGTTCGTCTGCATCGCCCTGACGTTGATCTTGCGGCTGTGGCGACTGGGCCGCCCCTTCGACCAAATGATGGCCTCTGGGACATGTGCCCGCATTATGCCGCTGTTAGGCAGTATGCCAAAGAGATCGTGGATCTTTTTGAGCATCGGGCACACGTATTTCTTTAGAATAGATATACCCTGTAAAAATATAGATGTAAAACTTGTATATATTCGAGTGGGCTTGTTATGCCCTTTTTCTATAAAGTTTGTTTGGGCTAGCACATGGTGCATTGGTTGTATGCATGTCCTTTTCGTTAGCCTGACGTGGTCATCTACTCAGGTTACATGCGTTATTCTCAGTCGACGAAGTAGTGAGGTGAGGCGGAGCCCCAAAGCGTGTTATAGCAAAAAGTAATGCAAGGTAAAATAAATTTTTGGGAGGGACACTTAGCTTTTATTCATATCGTAATCGAGGAGGTACATTGTTCGGCTGAGTAGCCTTATTGAAAGTAAAAGGATAAGTAGAAGCGTCGCAGACGCACGACGTTCCAGGGGTTGGAGTATTCGACTCGATGTCCCTGAGGCGATAGGTGCCGCCTAGGATGACTTCTGTAACGATGTAGGGTCCTTCCCAGGGTGACTCGAGCTTTTTTGGCCGCTCTTGTTTGAGTCGTAGGACGAGGTCTCCTTCGACGAAGGACCTTGGTCGTAGCCGTCGGCTGTGGTAGTTGCGGAGGCTCTGCTGGTAGACCGCTGAGCGAGCCGTGGCGATGTCGCGTGCCTCGTCGAGTGTGTCGACGGCATCTCCGCCGTCGATTTGGCTTTGTTGTAGGCGACGACCCATGGGGCCTTGTGGCGTACCTCGATAGGTAGTACGGTTTCGGCTCCGTGCACCATGAAGAAAGGTGTGAAGCCAGTTGCGCTGTTTGGCATTGTGCGTAGGCTCTAGAGGACGGAGGGTAGCTCCTCTGCCCAGGCTCCCGCAAGCCGTTCGAGTAGGCTGTGAAGACGTTTCTTGATGCCTCCGCCTATGAGGCCGTTGGCCTTTTCGACCCGCCTGTTGGTCTGTGGGTGCGCCACCGAGGCGTATGATATATTATTGCCAAGGCCCTCGCAGAAGTCATGGAATTCGTTCGAGATGAAGTTCGAGCCGTTTTCTGTGATGATGCTGTGGGCATGCCGAACCTGTAGACTATGGACTCGAAGAACTTGACGGCCGTTTTTCCACTTTGGTTGGTGACGGGCATGGCTTCGATCCACTTGGTGAATTTGTCGACTGCGACCAGGAGGAAGACGTGGCCTCCTCGCAAGGACTTTGGTAGTTTGCCGATCATGTCAAGGCCCCATTGGAAAAAGGGCCAGGCCAGTGGTATGGGCCTGAGCTCCAATCCTGGTGTGTGTGGCTTGTCCACAAACCTTTGGCAGCCGTTGCACCTTCGGACGATGTCCTTAGCATCGTTCATGGACGTTTGCCAGTAGAATCTAGCTTGCAGAGCTTTGTTGACGAGGGCGCTGCTACCTGCGTGGTGATTGCAGATGCCTTCGTGGATGTCTTGGAGGATGGTTTTTCCATCACCTATGGTGACACATCTTTGGAGCACACCCGAAATGCCGCGCTTGTACATCTCGCCATTGTGGAGAGTGAATGCTTTGGACCGGCGAGATATGTGCCAGGCATCTATCGGGTCATCAGGCAGTTCCTTGTTTAGCAGGTACCGAGGGTACGGTTGCGTCCATGTCTCCTCGATCGCCATGACCTGCATCAGGATAATGAGCTCAACCTCTGTGTCGAGCTTTTCAGGCCCTTCGTGTCCTTCGGGTGGCGCAACCCCCGAGTGCTCTGCTTCTTCGGGTGATCCCTTGGGGAATTTTCTTTTGATAGATGGTACGCAGATTTGTTCGAGGAACACACCTGGTGGCACTCGTGCACATGTGGAGCCGATGTTGGCGAGCCTGTCAGCTTCCTCGTTTCTTTCTCGTCCTACGTGCCGAAGCTCGCAACCTTCAAAGTATCATTCGAGTGAGTTGTAGAGCGCGCGGTACGTGATCATGTTGGCGGCATGGGCGTCGCATTCATTCATCGTCTGCTGGACGACGAGGTTGGAGTCACCGTAAATGACTAGGCGCGTTGCGCCGTAGATCTTTGCCATCCTCATGCCATGGATGAGGGCCTCGTATTCGGCCTCGTTGTTGGAGGCGCGATATTTCATCCGAAAGATGTATTTCATCTTATTACCTTGCGGGGACATTAGTATGACGCCAGCTCCTGCTCCAGCCTCGCGCTTGGAGCCGTCAAAGTGCATCGTCCATGACTGCATCATGTCCGGGGTGTCCGGCAGCTGGAGCTCCATCCAGTGGACGAGGAAGTCAGGGAGGACCTGAGATTTGATCGCCTTACGTCGCTCCTAGACTATGTCTAGAGGGGATAGCTCGATGCCCCTTAGGGCTACGCGTCTTGTGGCTTCAGGGTTGTTTAGGATGTTGGATAGTGGCGCCTCATTGACGACCATTATCTGATGCTCCTAAAAGTAGTGGCTCAACCGACGAGCTGTCATGAACACTCCGTAGGCGAGCTTCTGGTAGTGAGGGTACCTCTGTTTTGTTGGCGTCAGTACCTTGCTGAGGTAGTAGATTGGGCATTGGGCCCCATGGGTCTTGCCATCTTCGGGTCGTTCGACCACGAGTACGGTACTTACCACCTGGTGCGTGGCTGCGATGTATAGCAGAAGTGGCTCTCGCTCCTTGGGCGTGACCAGGACAAGCCAGGTGGAGAGCAGCCGCTTGAGTGCTTCGAATGCGTCATCTGCTTCGGGAGTCCACTCGAACTTGTCAGCTTTTCGTAGCAGCTGGTAGAAAGGCAGGGACTTCTCTCCCATGCGGCTGATGAATCTTCTCAGCACCGCGATGCGCCCAGCTAGTTGCTAGACACCTTTGATGTTGTTCGGCTTCTCCATGGTCAGTATGGCCCAGATTTTCTTCGGATTTGCTTCGATTCCTCGCTGGGAGATGAAGTAGCCAAGTAGTTGGCCAGATGGGATGCCGAAGGCGCACTTTTTTGGATTCAACTTGATCTTGTAGTGGTCAAGGTTATCGAACGTCTCGCAGAGATCGTCGATCAGCGTTTTGGCCTCCCTGGTCTTGATGACTATGTCGTCAACATAGACTTGGATGTTGTGACTGATCTGGTTCTTCAGACACGCCTACATGCACCTCTGGTATGAGGCACCTGCGTTCTTCAGCCAGTAGGGCATGGTGTTGTAGCAGAACACCCCGAACGGCGTGATAAACGCCGGTTCTCTTGATCTTCGACTTTCAGCCGAATCTGGTTGTAGCCTGAGTAGACATCGAGGAAGGAGAGCTTCCCCTATCCTGCAGTCGAATCGATGATCTGATCGATCCACGTTAGAGGGAAGTGGTCCTTAGGGCAGTGCTTGTTGAGCGATGTGAAGTCTACGCACATCCGAAGGATGTCCGTGTCCTTTTTGGGGACTAGCACAGTGTTGGCTAGCCACTCGCTCTCCTTGATTTCTCGAATGAAGTTGGCGTCGAGGAGTCTACTGAATTCGATGCCAACTGCTTCTGGTCATGGTTCGGACAGTCGTCGTGTGCTTGGCGAATTCCCTGGGAACTCCTGGCATGTCCGCAGGACACCACGCGAAGATTTACCAGCGCTCACGGAGGAATCCTATGAGCGTGCTTTCCTATGCGGGGCTGAGGTCGTTGGCGATCAGTGTTGTCTTAGTGGCATCGATTGGGTGGACCTGCACCTTTTTCGTGTTGACTTTGGAGTCGAACGACATGTCAGGTGAGTTTTTCTTGGCAGCTGGGGGTTCCCCGTTGTCTATCACTTCTTGGAGCCTCGTGACCTCCTCTTGCATGCCGAACGACTGGGAGATTCTGTTGAAGTCTCTATCGCACTGGTCCGATCGGGTGAAGCTCCCTTGGACTATGATGATGCCCTTGGGCCCTGGCATCTTGAGCAGCAGGTACAGGTAGTGCGGTACTGCTAGGAATCTTGGGAACGCTACACAACCGGGGATGGCGTGGTACTGTGATGGCCAATCCACCACTTCGAACTCGAACCACTTGCACCGAAAGTTTTCTGGCTTGCCGAAGATGAAGTCGAGCCATATCTTTCCCAGGGGATATATGCCTTTCCCTGGGACTATGCCGTGGAACGTTGTATCGGATTGTTCTAGGCTGCACAGAGGGATCCGCATCTCTTCGAGGGTGCTGGCGAAAATAAGGTTGATGCCGCTGCCGCCGTCCATGAAGACGCGGCTCATCTCAAATCCTCCGATCTGCGCCTCGAGCACCAGGGCAGCATGACCTGGGCAAGGGATCTGGCAGGGATGGTCCGAACGATCAAACATGATGCAGGACTCCGAGCTACTGAGGTACTCAGGGATGGATGGCAGAGCGATTACAGCGAGGCTGACCTATCGAGTGATCTTCTTTTGCACCCTATTGGTAGGGTGTCCCTTGTGGATCATGAAGGATCCTTTTGGTGGTGGGTATCCACCTGTTCCATTTTTGGGCCCAGGTGCGATTACTGGATTCGACGGTCCCACGGGTGGTGGTGGAGGAGCTCCGTGGGCAATGTCACCTGGTGCAGGTGCGGGTCCGAACCCAGGGTTCACGATCTGGCGTCGCATTTGGGTGAGGCCCTCGCTGAGTTTCTGGAACTCGCGGCAGTCCTTGAGCATGTGGCTGGCTTTCTTTTTGCCATCCTGCTTGTCGATGTAAAAGTGGATGGTATAGGGACCCGACAACTTGTCGTATGCTGAGGGTTCATCGTCATGGCCATGATGCTGCCATGTTTGTGTTGGGCGTCCTCCGTCACGGAAGTTGCCTCCGCGGTATCCTCCGCTGCTGCGGTTGTTTTTGTTGCGGTGGTCGGCATAGCCAGCCGCAACCATGTCGGGTCCGTCGTGATCGTGATAGACACGTGATCTTCGTTTGCTACGACGTTCGCGGCTACGTCCGTATTCATCCTTGTCATCCGAATGTGCTCGGTGGAGGGAATCCTCGCCATCTGCCCACCTATTGGCGATGTCGATGAGGTGGTCGAGTGTCTTGGGCTTGACGCGCCCAAGTTCTTCCTTGAAGTCCGAGAATTTGATGTCGTCCTTGAAGGCGTCGATCGTCCTCTCCTCGGAGATGTGTGCTGCGGAGTTCTTGATGTTGGACCAGCGCAAGATGTACGAGCGAATGGATTCGCCCATACATTGAGTGCAGGACCGCAGTTCCTCAATCGAGGCTGGCCTCTTGCTGTTGCCCTTAAAGTTTTGGATGAAACTGTACACCAGATCCTCCCATCTTCGGATGGAGCCTAAGGACAGGCTGCTGAGCCAGATCCGTGTTGTGCCTGTCAGCTGCAGCTGAAGGCATTGCAGGGCGGTGTTCTTGTTGCCACCGTGCATCTTAACGGACGAGAGGTGGTCGCTGAGCCAGGCCTTCGGATCCTGCATGTCGTCAAACTTCGGAGTGTCTGAAGGAAGCTTGAAATTTTTCGGCATCCGCGTGTTCCAAACATATCTGCTGAACAATCGAGCTTCGCACAGTTCCCCGTCGCCATCTTCTTCGGATTCAGTTGAGCACGCGCGTTTGGCGCGTGCCTTGTCGACCTTGCACTGGGAAAGGTCGTTTTGAGCGTCGTAGTCGCGGTTGCGACGTCTTGGGCTCTTGCGTCATCGAGGTAGGTCGTGCTCGTCCTCCTCTTCGTCGGATGAGGGCATGGGGCTACGGTTGAATCTGACCATAGCCTTTTTCTTTGGCTCTGTATGAGATTCTTCATGGAGAGCAGCTCCGACGATTCTGAGGCCGTCTAGCACGGACTTGTGCATGGCACTCTTCGGGTCCCCAACCGGAGGTGGATCGGACGCGAGGTATGTGGTGGCTGCGATAATCGTAGCCTACGGCGTCTTCGGTATGACGTTGCCATTGACGTCCATTTCCATGAAGGACGTGTTGAGGGTTTTGGTGACCTCACGTCTCTAGGCGGCATCCATGTTATCTATGCGAGAGCGATGTTTGTTGGCATGATTACCGTGCGAGTTGGATCCACCAGCGGTGGAGAGCATAGTTCACCGCGCGCTAGACTCCGAAGCTGCTTGCTTGCGTTTGTCGAGTTCCTCCTGCAGTTTCACATGCCTGTTGTGCTCGCCGATGAGGAGGAGGTGGTATGCCATCAGCAAATTCCGTGAAGAATTCACATGTAGGATCTTGTTGCCTGCCACAGCTTTGCATGCCTGGCGCCAGCCATCATCGTTGAGGTTGATCCTCTGATAGGCGGCAGCATCGCCCTCGTTGGGCTGGAGGGGCGGCTGCCCTCCGTTTCCTCCGTTCCCAGCCTGCGGGTTGGGAGGTCGATTTGGTGGTGGGTTGGGATCAGTCGAATTTGGTGGCACTTCCGTTTCACCATGGATGACCACGGCGCATTGGTAGCGCCTGCAGATTGGATCGCTGCTGCCGTAGCTTTCAGATCCGGAACCGTAGGTTCCTTCGTCTGATGGAGGGCCACACAAATCTGAGTTGCAACAGCTGCTGTCATAGGACTCATCTGTTAGCATCGTTGTGCGTAGCACGCCAATGGGCGGGACCCACGAAGCGGGCTGGATGGATGGCGGCGGCACCTGCTCTGGGAGGCGGAGGGTGCCGGTTTGCCCCACCTGGTAGCAGAAGCTCCCGAACAGAATCTCGAGCCTGTTGCCTACGGGCTCGAAATCCTTCATGGTGGCTGGCGAGTGGGCGGTGAAGTCGAAAGCGCCGAAGAGAAGGTGGCTTTTTGTCGACGAGGAGTTGTAGATCGCTTCAGATGGGACAATCATGATCGCACAATCAGCGCAACCAGATCCCACAAACGGCGCCAATTGACGAGGTTTAATCTCGTCAATGCCCATTGTTATGAGCTTGGGTTTTGGAGAAGGTGGGGATGCTGGAGATCACGGAATGGTTAGCAAAAAAGCAACGCGGGGACACGAAGTTTACCCAGGTTCAGGCCCCCGGAGGGAAAACCCTACTCCTGCTTGTCTGCTCTTGATTTCAGCGGAACCGAAAGTTACAGGGGTGCGCAGATGCAATCTAGCGTGAAGGTGTGTATGCGGTGAGAGGTGCCCTCCTCGTCGTGCCCACCTAGCCTTTATATAGATAGGCAGGTCCCGGGCGTAGGTCGAGTCGGTTATAGATTAGGGTTTGCCCTTTGAAATTCTATCTACTCTAGTCTTGTTCTCCAAGCATCCGAAGGCGTCATAGGCTTGGGCCACCCGGAACCTCCGCAGGCCGCATATCTTGCAGTGGGGCTTCCTTTGGGATGGACTAGGTATGCTGATGTTGTGTACGTGTGGGGTATAACCATGTCACCATGTGCAAGGGGTACCCCATTGGCGGTTCTCTATGATACACATGTACTTACAATGACAAGAACTTACCGGTGACTAAAGTTGAGTAGCATGATGAGTGACCCTCATATTCAAGGGACATGAGATTGCCAACTTATATTTCGTCAAGCATATACTCCATATTTGTGCACTTTAACCTTAATCATCTCAAGATGCCTATGATAGGGGCAATGAGGGCTCAAAGCTAGTAAGTACCATAATCTTTTGGACGCTCTTTATGACTTGTAGTCCCTGCTACCCTCTATGAAGGGACCTTTCTCCTATTTACCAAGTTGAGTCAATAAACCTACTTCCTCTCTATCTCCAGCAAGCATTTGAGTTATTGTGTTTCAAGCATTCATATGGTGATTTATTCAATCATGTTCTCTATATCCCATGTTTGCACAAATCTCTTATCTATTGAGTATTACTTTGAAAGCCTTCATTGAAAAACCTTTTTGAGCAAAGAGTGCTCCTATTTTGAAAACTTCTAGAAAAAGCTTTTTGTGAAACTGTTTGACAGTTGTTCTTTGACCAGGAACAAGAGTTTTCCAATTCCAATTATGATTTATCTTTATGCATCTCTATTTTGACTCCTATACTTTTTGCAAGATAAGTTATATAATAGTGAGTTGCTTTCTTCTATGAGATGTGCAATGGTTATGTGATGCTTTTTGTCCGTATTCTTTTATCGACACTTCACTCCATAAACATGTGGACATGTTTACTGAGCTCAGTTTTTGCTTGCGGACAAGTGAAGGTCTAAGCTTGGGGGAGTTGATACGTCCAATTTGCATCACCATTCTATATTATAATTTTCCTCTATTCATTGATATATATATTATTATGAGGTATTACTTATGTCTTTTCCACTGTTTTTGCATGTTGGATGATTCTTGGAGGATGGGCTGCCGGAGTCTGGATTCTGATGGAAAAGGACGTGTTTTGATGCAATTTTGCGAAGATCAGAAAATACCATAAAAATATGGGAAAATTATATTTTCCCGAAAGACTAAGGAAGCCAGAAGGGGAGGCGAAGAAGGGCCACATGGGGCCCACACCCCTAGGCGCGGGCCCACCTTGCCCCGTGCCTAGGGGAGGTGTGGCCCACCTGCCCGGCCTCCGACTCCGTCCTATCGCCTATATCTTCCCTACGGAACCCTAACACTAGGGTGGCAACCACAGATAGATTTCCGCCTCCTCTGCGGGGCGGAAAACACCGAGAGAGAAAGATCTCTCCGGCAGACAGAATTCTGCCAGGGGAATTCCTTCCCGGAGATGGAAGATCGTCACCATCAACACCGTCATCAATCTAGGCTTCATCGGGATCATCATCATCATCATCCTCACCATCATCTCCACCAACACCATCATCACCACTCCGTCCCGCTGTAACAATTGTGTTGGATATTGCTTTAGTTCTAAGGGGAAACTTTCCCGGTGTTAATTACTATTGTAGTTGATGCTTGTGAGTGGAACCATTGGATTATTGTTTATGTTCAGATTGTTATCCATTACCATATCATCTTTGATCTTGATCCATATGATGTCTTGTGAGTAGTTCGTTTAGTTCTTGAGGACATGGGGGAAGTCATGTAGTTATTAGTGGATCTGTGTTGAGTTATTATTCAATGGTTTAGTATTTAAGTTGTGGTGCTATTCTTCTAGTGGTGTCATGTGAACATCGAATGCATGATACTTCACAATTTATGGGCCTAGGGGAATGCATTGTGTATTTGGCTACTAATTGTGGGGTTGCCGGAGTGATAGAAACCTGAACCCCCGTTAGGACACCTTTGCACAAGGGAGCGTAGGATCTCAGAGTTTAAGGCTGTGGTAAGGTTTATATCTTAATTACTTTCCTGTAGTTACAGATGTTTGCAGGGGGTTTAATCACAAGTATGTATTAGTCCAAGTAAGGTCGGTACATTAGCACAGGTTCACCCACACAACACTTACAACACCAAAGAAGAGTACTCAGCTATTTGAAGCAAAAGCACTTGACAGAATTCCCATGTGTCCTCTAGAACGCTTGGTCCTTATAATTATTTCCACCGGCTTGTCCTTTGCTAAGAAAGGATTGGGCCACTTGCTGCGTTTGTTCCTTCTTACTTGCACTTTGTTTTGTTGCCTTACCAAAAAAACCCTAAAATCTGTTTGCTAAGTATTTGTAGAGAGTTCCTGCTCCATACCACTAGTCAACACCTTATGGTCCTCGTTGGGATCGACACTCCTATTTATCAAAAGTACTATGATACACCCCCTATACTTGTGGGTCATCATCTATCAACCAACAAGCTAGTATTACAAAGAGGCTTTTCTAGGGACTCTAATTTAGTTTACAAATCACACAAGTATTAATGTTTCTGGTTAATACTATTATAGCATGAATATAAACATTTATCATAAACACAAAGATATAATAATAACTACATTTATTATTGCCTCTAGGGCATATCTCCCACCCCTAGCACGGATCACTGAAGAGACATGTAAGCATTATGCAAAGAAGAAATTTGCTGCAATCTCCCACCCCTAGCACAGATCACTATATCTCAAGAAGGTGCCTCTGGGGTCAGCTCACCAAACACCAAGCATGCAAGCTCATCTGTGGAAGAAAGATTAAACATGTGGCCATCAGTTTTAGCAGGCGACATTATACGAATAGAAATATTTGGAAACTCGTTCTCTTCTAGAACCTCTTTAGCCATATGATGCAGCTCAGATCACTGTAGAGCTTCGTTGGGAAACCCCAAGAGGAAGATATGATGAGCATAGCAGCAAGTTTTCCCTCAGAAAGAAACCAAGGTTATCGAACCAGTAGGATGAAGGAAACGACCCAGAGGTGGTGCTAGCAACTTGGAAACCTGCACAACACAAACTCAAGACTTTGCCCAACGAACAGTTAGGTTTTCAATCTCACCTGTTTGCTGAAAACAAAGGATTAACTATATGGTGTGGAAGGTAATAGTGGTTTGCAAAAAGTAAATAGGAACAGTGGAAGATGTATCAATGGTAAAGATTGGACCGGGATCCATAGTTCACTAGAGGTGTTCTCCTTAAGATAAACAACATAACATTCTGGGTAAACAAATTACAGCAGGGCAATTGACAGGAAAGAGCATG
This sequence comes from Avena insularis, assembly GCA_023614405.1. Taxonomy (NCBI): domain Eukaryota; kingdom Viridiplantae; phylum Streptophyta; class Magnoliopsida; order Poales; family Poaceae; genus Avena; species Avena insularis. Next base: position 203,406,978 of record CM042685.1, read on the forward strand.
GCATAATAATGAAATACTAGATAGTCATGATCCTATGAAATTTGATTGGGCAATACAACAATATACATAGACCGCCATCCAACTGCATCTATGACTAGTAATCCACCTTCAGGTTATCATCCGACCCCCCTCCAGTATTAAGTTGCAAGAAACGGATAACTTCTTTACGCAAAGTGTGTAAGGTAAAGAATCCACTTGTTCCATGAACAAGAGATTGTTGGTTTCTCCCTAGTAGCAACAACACATCTACAACCTTAGATATTTCTGTCACTTCGCCAGATTAAATAGAGGCATGAACCCACTATCGATCATAAATACTCCCTCTTGGAGTCACTAGAATCTACTTGGCCAATATAGCTACTCCCTTCGACCCATATTACTTGACTTGGATTTGTCTAGATTCGGATGTATGTAGACATGTTTTAGTGCTAGATGCATCTGAATCTAGACAAATCCATGTAAACTAATATGGGTCGGAGGGAGTACTAGAAACGGAGAGCACGCAAGATCTCAAACAACACAGACATGATAGAATCAATAAGATAGAATCGTTAACCAATCTAACATAGTAATCTCAATATCCATTGGATCCCCACAAACACAACATGCATGATTACAAATAGATGATCTTGATCATGAACAGAGCTCACAAGATCTAGACATGGTATCGCAAAGGAGGAGAAACAACCATCTAGCTACTACATGGACCCGTAGTCCAAGGTGGAACTACTCATGATTCATACCGAAGGCTGGCATGGTGATGAAGAAGGCCTCCGGGATGATCTCTCCCCTCCGGCAGGGTGTCGGGAAGAGCTTCAGATCCCCCGATCTAGGGACGATGGTGGAGGTGGCTATAGACTATTTCATGGAAGATTGATAGGGTACCTAGGGTTTAGGTATCAGGTGTTGGAGATATGCCCTAGAGGTAATAATAAATGTAGTTATTATTATATATCTTTGTGTTTATGATAAATGTTTACATTCATGCTATAATAGTATTAACAAGGAAACCATTAATACTTGTGTGATTTGTAAACCTAATTTGAAGTCCCTAGTATAGCCTCTATACTTCACTAGCTTGTTGGTTGATTGATGATGTGGTTTCTTTGTCATGAACATTGAGATGTTATCAACAACAAGATCATATCGTTAGGAGAATGATATGGTGGACATACTCCTATAGACAAGCGTAGCATAAAGATCAAGTCATTTCAATAGTTCAATTGCTATATGCTTTCTGATACATAGTAACCTAATTCCTTCGACCATGAGATCATGCATATTGCCTTTACTGGATGGATGCTTTGATGTCATCAAACACCACACCGTAACAGGGTGGCTATAAAGGTGGCATTGAGTGTTCGGAAAGTATTGGTTGAAACACATGGATCAAGAGTGGGATTTGTCCATCCACATGACGGATAGATATTCTCTGGCCCTCTCGGTGAAATGTCATCCAATTAGCTTGCAAGCATGTGACTTGGTCACAAGGGATCACATATCACGAACGAGAAAAGAGTACTTATCAAGAACGAGGATGAACTAGGTATGCAGAGATACCGATCATAACCTCGGATAAGTAACATATCGTGAGACAAAGGGAAATTGGTATCGTATGTAAGTGGTTCATTCGATCGCAAAGTAATCGTAGAAATATGTGGGAGCCATATGAATTTCCAGATTCCTCTATTGGTTATTGTTCGGAGAAGTGTCTCGATCATGTCCGCATAATTCACGAACCGTAGGGAGACACACTTAAGGATTCGACGTTGTTTGAGTAGTTATGGTATTATGAGAAAGAGACCGAATGTTGTTCGGAGTCTCGGATGGGATCCGGGATATCACGAGGTGATCCGGAATGGTCCGGAGAATAAGATTCATATAAGGAAAGTCCTGCTTCGGAGTAGCGGAATGATTCCGTGTTTTCATGGGAACATTCTAGAAGGTCCCTGAATGTCCCAAGGCTCCGGAGGGGAAGGGTACATGAGTGTGTCATTTCATATTGGAATGATTGCATCATGTACTAAGTATTCTTGTTGTCCCAAATAAAGGATTTATTTAAATCCTAAATTGAAAAGTCAAACGGCTAGTTTGAAAGTCAAACGCAGTTTTGGGAAGTGGAAAAGAGGAGGAGAGGTGGAGGCCGAGTTGGAGGAGGGTTCCTCCCCTTGGCCGGCGCACCTCCCAAGGCCGAGTTGGGGAGGAACTCCTCCCCTTGGCCGGCCAGCCCTCCAACCTATATAAGGAGGGGCAGGGCTCCCCTCCTAGACACACAAGTTTCCTATCCTCTAAACTAAACCCTAGATCTAGACCCGGTTTAGAGCTATTCGGTTTAGAGCCTTCTAATTGGTTTAGAGCCTCTAATTGGTGTGTCTAATTACTAGACCACTAATAGCCTCTATCATAAGCTCCACCATACTGCACCGCTTAAGGCGAAGCCTCATGATTTCCCTCTACCTCCTGCAGACCACGCCACAGTTGTCTGGAATCGCGAGGAGAGTGCTACAACCTCCGCTCGCTGGAACAAGGGAGAGGAAGGTCTTCGTCGAAAATTTAACGTGTGACCGATCAAGGAGCGCTATGGGAACGCGCGCCGAAGGATCGCTCACGCGATCTTGAGATCGGAAAGAGTATCGACTACATCACCCACGAGAATCTGCTCGTTAAACACTATGGAATCTTCGAGGGTGAGTTATTCCATCGACTCGTTGCTGCAATCTAGTAGATAGATCTTGGCTTGTTTGTTTGTATGCGATAGAAAATTTTTGTTTTCCATGCTACGAACCCCTACAAAGGGTATCGAGCCGTGTCTATATGTAGATCTGTTGCACGAGTAGAACACAATGGTCATTGTGGGCGTTGATGCTTTTATTGTAGATTGCTTTTCGTGTACTTTGCATCTTGCGGTATGTTGGGATGAAGCGGCCCGGGCTAACCTTACATGACATCGTTCATGAGACTTGCTCCACGCTGACATGCAACTCGTTTTGCATAAGTGGCTTTATGGGTGCCTGCTTTCTCCTAGCATAGTAAAGATCCAATTTACAACGGTGATCAACAATGCTAGTATCAATGTTGTGGTTCTTGTTCGTAAGTTAGAACGACACTTATGGAAAGCCCCAAACCACGTAAACATGCAAAGAAAGTAGAAGCGCCTAACTTTGTTTTGCAGGGTGTGCAAGTGATGTGATATGGCCATGATTGTGATTATATTTGATGTATGCAATGTTCCTTATTGTAAGTTGGCAACCGCAGGAGCCATATGGTTGTCTTTAATTTCATTAAGACTGCGTGTCTATTCAAAATAGTTGTAATAGTTGAAGCTGGTGGGCGACAACCATGAAGAAGCATCATTGACCTTGATGCTATGCCGGATGATGGAGATCATGTTCGTGCTTGAAGATGGAGATCGGAAGCACAAAGAAGAAAGGCCATATCATATCACATATTATGAATTGCATGTGATGTTAATCCTTTATGCATCTTGTATTGCTTAGTAGACGACGGTAGCATTATAAGATGATCCCTCATGCACATAAATTTCAAGTTCTACAGTGTTCACCCTTAGTATGCACTGCCAAAGCTTGCTGCTCAAGCACCACGTGATGATCGGGTGTCTTTGATTCCGGGTGAATACAACGTAAGCAAGCCAGATTTGCTTATGCGGAAGCTAAGGTTTGATCTTGACGAGCCTAGCATGTACGACATGGCCTCAGAACACGGATCGCCGAAAGGCAAAGCATGAATCATATAGTAGATATGATGAACATGATGATTGTTCGCCATTAAAACTATATCAGCTCTCGTGATGATCGGTGTTGATGTAGTAGATTTGGTTCGTGTGATCACTAAAACAATGCGAGGGATGTTGTTTTGAGGGAGTTCACCTAGTTTAATTTCATTAATTAATTTGAACTCAATTTGTCATAAACTTAGTCTAAAATATTGCAAATATGTTGTAGATCAATGGCAGCCCCTACCATCAATTTTAATGCGTTCCTAGAGAAAGAAAAGTTGAAAACAATGGAAGCAACTTCATGGATTGGTTCCGCAATTTGAGGATTGTCCTCACACCTGGTAATTTGACCTATGTGCTGGATGCACCGCTAGGTGACCCACTGCAGCTGATGCTACCGATGAAGTAAAGAATGTTTACCTCGCTTGGAAGAATCAAGACTCCATAGTTCAGTGTGCTATCTTGTATGGTTTAGAATCGAGCTCGTAAAAGATTTGAAGAGTCGATCCATATGATATTGTCGAGGATCTCAAATTAATCTTTGAGACTCATGCGGCAATTGAAAGTTATGAAGCTTGAAAAGTTCTTTAACCGCAAGATGGAAGAGGGTAGCTCGTCGGTGAGCATGTGCTTAAGATGTCCGGGCACGCAAATAAACTTCAAAGTTTGGGTATAGTGATTCCTAATACTTTGGGGTTTACCGATCCTCCAATCACTACCACCAAGTTATAAGAACTTTGTGATGAACTACAACATGCGTAACATGAACAAAGAGTTGCCGTAACTATTTGCTATGTTAAAATCTGCAAGTGGAGATCAAGAAAGAGCACCAAGTGTTGATGGTCAATAAGACCACCAAATTCAAGAAAGGCAAGTCTACAAAAGGGACACTTCAAGAAGGGTGGTAAGAAAGTTACCACGCCGATTTAAGAAGACCAAGGCTGGACCTAAGCCTGATAATCGAGTGCTTTTACCGCAAGGGAGAAGGTCACCGAAGCGGAATTGCCCAAGGTACTTGGCGGATTTGAAGAACGGCAACATCAAGAAGAAAGGTATATCTGATATACATGTTATTGATGTGTATCTCACTAGTACTGTAGTAGTGCGGGTATTTGATATCGGTTCGGTTGCTCATATTTGTAACTCAAACAGAGCTGCGAAATAAACGGAGGCTAGTGAAGAACGAGGTGACGGCGCGCGTAGGAAACGGATCAAAGGTTGATGTGATCGCGGTTGGCATGCTACCTCTTCATCTACCATCGGGATTAGTTTTATACTTAAATAATTGTTATTTGGTGCCTGCGTTGAGCATGAACATTATATCAGGATCTTGTTTATTGCGAGACGGTTACTTGTTTAAATCCGAGAATAATGGTTGTTCGATTTATATGAGTAACATGTTTCATGCACATGCACCTTTGATAGATGGTCTATTCATATTGAATCTCGATAGTAGAAATACACATATTAATAACATTGAAGCTAAACGATTGAAATCAAGCGATAACTCGACCTATATGTGGCAATCGCTGCCTTGGTCACATTGGAGTGAAGCGTATGAAGAAACTCCATTCCGATGGACTTCTTGAATCACTTGATTTTGAATCACTTGAAAGATGCGAAGCATGTCTGATGGGTAAAATGACTAAGACTCCATTTTCTGGTATAATGGAGCGAGCTACGGACTTACTGGAAATCATACATACCGATGTGTGTGGTCCAATGAGTGTAGCATCGCGCAGTGGTTATCGTTATGTTCTTACCTTCACGGATGACTTGAGTAGATATGGGTATATCTATTTCATGAAACATAAGTCCGAAACTTTCGAGAAGTTTAAGGAGTTTCAAAGTGAAGTAGAGAATCAACGTAACAAGAAGATTAAATTTCTACGCTCGATCGTGGAGGTGAATATCTAAGTTACGAGTTTGGCGAGCATTTGAAGAAATGTGGAATACTTTCAGCTTGACACCGCCGAACACCACAACAGAATGGTGTGTCCGAACGTCAGAATCAAACTCTCTTAGATATGGTTCGTTCTCTATGATGTCTCTTACAGATTTACCACTATCATTTTGGGGTTATGCATTAGAAACAGCCGCATTCACTTTAAATAGGGCACCGTCTAAATCCGTTGAAACGACACCGTATGAATTATGGTTTGGGAAGAAACCTAAATTGTCGCTCCTTAAAGTTTGGGGATGCGGCCTATGTAAAGAAGTTACAGCCGACAAGCTTGAACCCAAAGCGAAAAATGCGTCTTCATAGGATACCCAAGGAAACTATTGGGTATACCTTCTATCATAGATCCGAAGGCAAAATCTTCGTTAAGAATGGATCCTTTCTAGAGAAGGAATTTCTCTCGAAAGAAGTGACTGGAAGGAAAGTAGAACTCGACGAGGTTGTCGAACCTTCTCTCGAAATTGCGAGTAGCGCAAGACCGAAGAAGTTCCCGTGGTGCTCGCACCAATAAGAGACGAAGCTAATGATAGTGATCATGAAACTTCGGTTGAAGTTGCTACAGAGCCTCGGAGGTCAACGAGAACTCGTACCACCTGCATTGGTATGATTCCGTTATGAATGTCATGTTGGTGGACAACACCGATGACCCCGAGACATATGAGGAAGATGATGAGCCCAGATTCCAATAAATGGCAAGAAGCCATGAAATCCGAGATTGGATCCATGTACGAAAACCAAGTATGGACTTTGGTGGACTTACCGGATGGCCGGAAGGCTGTCGAGAACAAATGGATTTTCAAGAAGAAAACAGATACTGATGGTAATGTTATTGTCTATAAATCTCGGCTTGTCGCAAAAGGGTTTCGACAAATTCAAGGAGTTGACTACGATCAGACTTTCTCACCAGTAGCGAAGCTAAAGTCTGTGAGGATTATGTTAGCAATCGCTGCATATTATGATTATGAGATATGGCAGATGGATGTCAAAACAGCGTTCCTCAATGGAGACATTGATGAAGAGTTGTATATAATGCAACCCAAAGGTTTTGTGGATCCTAAAGATGCTAACAAGGTATGCAAACTTCAACGGTCCATATATGGATTGAAGCAAGCATCCCGAAGTTGGAATCAACGTTTTGATAAAGTTATCAAAAGTTTTGGTTTTATACAAACTTATGGAGAAGCTTGTATTTACAAGAAAGTGAGTGGGAGCTCAGAGCATTCTTAATACTGTATGTGGATGACATATTGTTGATTGGGAATGATGTAGACCTTCTTAATAGTGTCAAAGAGTATTTGAATAATAGTTTTTCAATGAAGGATCTTGGCAGCTTACATATTAGGCATAAAGATTTATAGAGATAGATCGAACGCCAAATATCATTGTCACAAAGTACATATTTGGACAAAGTTCTAAAGAGGTTTGAATGGAAGATAGCAAGAAAGGGTTCTTGCCCATGTTGCTCAATACGACCTTGAGTAAAACTCAAAGTCCGACATCGCAGTAAGATAGAGAAAAGATGAGTAAGACTCCTATGCCTCAGCCATAGGATCTCTAATGTATGCCATGCTATGTACTAGACCCGACATCGCATATGTCGTTAGTCTAACTAGCAGATATCAAAGTGATCCAGAGTGGATCATTGGACAATGTCAAAAACATCCTTAAGTACTTGAGAAGAACTAAGGATATGGTTCTTTCTTATGGAGGTGATGAACAGCTCGTTGTTAATGGTTACACCGATGTTAGTTGGAACACCGATCCGGATGATTCTAAATCACAACTGGATAATGATTTATTTTGAATGGTGCAGCAGCTTAATGGAGGAGTGCGCAAAGCGTTGTGGCGAGATCTTCAACTGAATCGAATACATGGTCGCTTCGAGGCTTCACAAGAAGCGATATGGATGAAAGAGTTCATTACAGAGCTGGGTGTGGTTCCAAGTGCGCTGGACCCAATGTCTATCATCGTGATAACATGGGCGCCATAGCCAATGCGCAAGAACCAAGGTCACACAAGAAGCTGAAGCATATCAAGCTACGTTTTCACGCTATTCGAGAACATATCCAGGATGGGGATATAAAGATTTGCAAAGTACACACAGATCTGAATGTGGCGGATCCGTTGACTAAACCTCTCCCGAGGGCAAAACATGACCAACACCAAACTGCCATGGGTGTTCGGTATATTACCATGTAATCTAGATTAGATGACTCTAGTGCAAGTGGGAGACTGTTGGAGATATGCCCTAGAGGTAATAATAAATGTAGTTATTATTATATATCTTTGTGTTTATGATAAATGTTTACATTCATGCTATAATAGTATTAACAAGGAAACCATTAATACTTGTGTGATTTGTAAACCTAATTTGAAGTCCCTAGTATAGCCTCTATACTTCACTAGCTTGTTGGTTGATTGATGATGTGGTTTCTTTGTCATGAACATTGAGATGTTATCAACAACAAGATCATATCGTTAGGAGAATGATATGGTGGACATACTCCTATAGACAAGCGTAGCATAAAGATCAAGTCATTTCAATAGTTCAATTGCTATATGCTTTCTGATACATAGTAACCTAATTCCTTCGACCATGAGATCATGCATATTGCCTTTACTGGATGGATGCTTTGATGTCATCAAACACCACACCGTAACAGGGTGGCTATAAAGGTGGCATTGAGTGTTCGGAAAGTATTGGTTGAAACACATGGATCAAGAGTGGGATTTGTCCATCCACATGACGGATAGATATTCTGGGCCCTCTCGGTGAAATGTCATCCAATTAGCTTGCAAGCATGTGACTTGGTCACAAGGGATCACATATCACGGAACGAGAAAAGAGTACTTATCAAGAACGAGGATGAACTAGGTATGCGAGATACCGACGATCATAACCCTGGATAAGTAACATATCGTGAGACAAAGGGAAATTGGTATCGTATGTAAGTGGTTCATTCGACGCAAAGTAATCAGAGAAATATGTGGGAGCCATATGAATTTCCAGATTCCTCTATTGGTTATTGTTGGAGAAGTGTCTCGATCATGTCCGCATAATTCACGAACCGTAGGGAGACACACTTAAGGATTGACGTTGTTTGAGTAGTTATGGTATTATGAGAAAGAGACCGAATGTTGTTCGAGTCTCGGATGGGATCCGGATATCACGAGGTGATCCGGAATGGTCCGGAGAATAAGATTCATATAAGGAAAGTCCTGCTTTGAGTAGCGGAATGATTCCGTGTTTTCATCGGAACATTCTAGAAGGTCCTGGAATGTCCGGCGCCCGGAGGGAAGGGTACATGAGTGTGTCATTTCATATTGGAATGATTGCATCATGTACTAAGTATTCTTGTTGTCCCAAATAAAGGATTTATTTAAATCCTAAATTGAAAAGTCAAACGGCTAGTTTGAAAGTCAAACGCAGTTTTGGGAAGTGGAAAAGAGGAGGAGAGGTGGAGGCCGAGTTGGAGGAGGGTTCCTCCTTGGCGGCGCACCTCCCTAGGCCGAGTGGGGAGGAACTCCTCCCCTTGGCCGGCCAGCCCTCCAACCTATATAAGGAGGGGCAGGGCTCCCCTCCTAGACACACAAGTTTCCTATCCTCTAAACTAAACCCTAGATCTAGACCCCGGTTTAGAGCTATTCGGTTTAGAGCCTTCTAATTGGTTTAGAGCCCTCTAATTGGTGTGTCTAATTACTAGACCACTAATAGCCTCTATCATAAGCTCCACCATACTCGCACCGGCTTAAGGCGAAGCCTCGGGATTTCCCTCTACCTCCCACCACGCCGTGTTTTGCCGAATCGCGAGGAGAGTGCTACAACCTCCGCTGGAACAAGGAGAGGAAGGTCTTCGCCGAAAAAACGTGTGACCGATCATGGAGCGCTATGAACGCTGGCGCCGGAAGGATCGTCTACGCGATCTTGAGATCGGAAAGAGTACGACTACATCACCCACGAGAATCTGCTCTCGTTAAACACTTTGGAATCTTCGAGGGTGAGTTATTCCATCGACTCGTTGCTGCAATCTAGTAGATAGATCTTGGCTTGTTTGTTTGTATGCGATAGAAAATTTTTGTTTTCCATGCTACGAACCCCTACATCAGGGGCTTCTTATAGCCGAAGAGGGAGGCCGAGGGGGTGCGTGAGGCGGCTGCATGATATCAAATGTGTACAATGTACAAGTGAATGTTGAAAGCGTTCCCCATGACAACATGGTTTTGCTAATTCCAACATATAAGTGCAAGCATACAGAACATAGATGACACAATGGTTCAAGTTTATATAGGGGCAAGAAAAATAAAGTGCGCCATCAAGTTTGTGAGAGCTTTAATCACTAAGTTTCACATAACAAGTTTAATCTGGGAGATAGATAAAACAAGAATATACTTGGAATGGTGCAACACACCATGCATAGGAATTTATAGTGGACACTTTGGAATAACTTGGTTTCTTGGGAGTTGGATGCATGAGTAGAGCTTACTCATACAAGTGGAGGCTAGCAAAAGACTGGGAGTGACCAACAAATAGAGCAATAATGGTCATAATCATGCAGAGCGACACAACATTACTAATCAAAGCATAAAGTGGTACCACAAGTCAAAAATTAAATGATCATAGAGGCTATGGTGACTGGTTCATAGTCATAACATGTTGTGAGCACGTGCCAAGTTAACCCAAACAAAGCATCAAAGGAGAATACCACAATACTATCTTTTGTATGCTAAAACAACGCATGATTCTTTCAAGGCACATTAATAAATCCCAATTGTTTGGAACAAGTCATTCTACAGCAATAATCACTAAGCATAAGGTCAAAACAACATCTAGCATGACATGATAAAGTCTAGGTCACAGTCAAAGCAAGATCCTTCTTGTACTACTCAAGCAAGAACTTCCTACTCCTTTCCAACACCAAACAAATTATTTGAGACCACACAACAAGAACGGGGGTCCAAACTACTTTATTCAAGAAAACTAAGAAAACAAAAACCAAAAACGAAAACTAAGACGTTCCAAGAACAACACAACTTGTGCATGAAACAATAAAAATGAAGTGTCTAGAAAGACCTGAGATTTTTATTGATGAAGAATGGGATGCCTTGGGCATCCCCAAGCTTTGACGCTTGTACCTCTTGAATATTTCTTGGGGTGACACGGGGTGGCACCCCCAAGCTTGAGCCTTTTTCCATTCTTCATCTCATTACATCATTCTTTCTCTACACCTGCAAATTTTCCTTCATTCAAAACTTCACACAATCTTTATTAGCAACATTCGTGCATTCAAAAGATAATAGACCTTTGGGTTTTAGTTTTAAAACAGAAAAACTTTCACTAAAGACACAAGCTACTGCAGAAATTCCCTCACAAATCTCAATTTCCCAAAAAGAAGCCAAAAAAGGAATCAATAAGAAGCAAATACAAATAATGGCAGAAATCTATCAAAATAGACCAGCAGGTAGAAACCCATTTTTCCGAAGACCTTCTGTTGCTCAAATCAAAAAGTGTTGAACTAACGAAAGTTAGCTAACAACCTGGGGGATTTATTCAGAATATTACAACTCAATCCTACTTATAGAGATTTTACACGAATTTTTACAGTGGAGCACAAAAATCTGTTTCGGGATAGCAACTCCCCAAATCTTACTTCCCTCTCATTAGAGGTTATTCTTGGCACAAAAATCAAATAAAAGGATAAGGAGAGGTCATTACAGAAGTAATAACTTCCAAAACTCAAGAAAACTATTGGGTTATCTCCCAAGAAGTACTTTTCTTTAACGCCTTTAAGTTAGGCACAAAAAGCAAGAATCAAGTATTTTCAAATGAAGAAGCATTAAGATCAATACTCGAAATCTCCTCAACTAGGAAAGGTATCTCATCCAAATGAGTTTTAGAGGGTCATTTCTCATCTCTCTTAGGTTCACTACTTTCATCAAATGGGTTTAAGGAACAATCCAATCAAAATTCTTTTCTAAGGCTTCATGCATTCCTATAAGTTTAAAAGGTATGTGTATCTTAATTTCCTCTCCATTGGGTTTGGTTTTATCCAACTTTTATAAAGTACCCATAACATCTACACATGATCCTAGCATATTAAAACGTTCAAAGACGTTTTTGGATTCCTTATCAACATCATTGAACTCTTTTAGCAAAGTTTCTAGAATAAAATCTATCTTTTTAGTATCCTCCTCTTCTTTTAGTTGAAGAAACATTATTTGCATCATGGGGTTAAGGTTAACAAACCTAGCCTCCAATATGTGAACTAAAGAAGCTGCAACAATTTCATAATTAGGAGCAAGTTCTGCTATGGATCTATCCTCAATATCCTCATGTTTGCTAACATGATTAAAGAATTCTTCAATATTTTATTTCCCAATTATAGATCCACTACCTATTGAAAGGTCTGTCATGGTGAACTTGGGGACCAACATGGTGAGCAAGAGCAAGGTGACAACTAGAGGAAGAACTAAATTTCTTTGTGTTTTTGATAAGAAAAATCAAACCAAACGAAACTAATTTTTTTTGAAGTTTTTGATAAAAATAGGCAAACAAAACAAAGGAAAAGAAACTAAGCAAAACAAAAACAAAGTAAAGGGAAAGGTTGTGAAGGACTCCCCTTGTGAAGACGTCCTTAGCCTCCCCGGCAACAACACCAGAAAACAGCTTTTGACGGGGAGGAAGGAGTAAAGGCCCTCTAGTTCCCCGGCAATAGCGTGAGAAAATAGCTTGATGCAGCTCAGATCACTGTAGAGCTTGGTTGGGAAACCCCAAGAGGAAGTTATGATGGGGACAACAACAAGTTTTCTCGTAGAAATAAACCAAGGTTATTGAACCAATAGGAGGAAGGAAATGACCCAAAGGTGTTTCTAGCAACTTGGAAACCTGCACAACACAAACTCAAGACTTTTCCCTAACAAACAGTGAGGTTGTAAATCTCATCGATTTGCTAAAAAAAGGATTAACTGTATGGTGTGGAAGGTAATAGTGGTTTGTAGAAAGTAAATAGGAACAGTGGAAGATGTATCAATGGTAAAGATTGGACCAGGGTTCATAGTTCACTAGAGGTGTTCTCTTTAAGATAAACAACATAACATGCTGGATAAACAAGTTATAGCAGGGCAATTGAAAGGACAGATCAAGGAATAATAATGCAATACTAGACATTCATAATCCTATGAGATTTGATTGGGAAATACAAAAATATACATAGACCGCCATACAACTGCATCTATGACTAGTAATCCACCTTTAGGTTATCATCCGAACCCCTTCCAGTATTAAGTTTCAAGCAACGGATAACTGCTTTAAGAAAACTGTGCAAGGTAAACAATCCACTTGTTCCATGAACAAGATATCGTTGTTTTCTCCCTAGTAGCAATAGCACATCTACAACCTTAGATATTTCTGTCACTTCCCCAGATTAAATAGAGGCATGAACCTTCTATCGAACACAAATACTCCCTCTTGGAGTCACTAGCATCTACTTGGCCAAGATAGCTACTAGAAAGGGAGAGCATGCAATATCTCAAACAACACATACATGATAGAATCAATAAGATAGAATCATTAACCAATCTGACATAGTAATCTCAGTATCCATCGGATCCCCACAAACGCAACATGCATGATTACAAATAGATGATCTTGATCATGAACGGAGCTCACAATATCTAGACATGGTAGCACAAAGGAGGATAAACAACCATCTAGCTACTACATGGACCCGTAGTCCAAGGTGGAACTACTCACGCTTCATACCGAATGCTGGCATGATGATGAAGAAGGCCTCTGGGACGATATTTCCCCTCCGACAGGGTGCCGGGAAGAGCTTCAGATCCCCCCGATCTAGGTTTGATGGTGGCGGCGGCTATAGACTGTTTCATGGAAGATTGATCGGGTACCTAGGGTTTAGGTATCGGGGGCTTCTTATAGGCAAAGAGGGAGGCCGAGGGGGTGCCCGAGGCGGCTGCACCCCCGCAGGCGTGGGCCAGGCCTGGCCACGCGGCCAGGGGGTGTGGCCCCCTTGAGGGCCTCCTCTGTCTCGTCTTCTGGCTCCGTGTTCCCCACGGTAAAATATTGACTTCGGCTTTTTTCCCGTCAAAATTCCAAGGATATTCATTTTCTGACTTTTCTAGAACCAAAAACAACAGAAAATAGGCAACTGGCACTGTGACATCTTGTTAATTGGTTAGTCCTAGAAAACATATAAAAATACCTCAAATAGAAGACAAAGCAAAGCAAAGTAGAAACTAAACAAGCATGGAACATAAAAAATTATAGATACATTTACGACGTATCAGCATATGGAATTTTTTAACAAGATCACTATGTGTATCAAGCATGCCTTCAAGTCCCTTGACAATACCCTTATCTATCCCTCATGCAATTCAATCATCCTTATTTAAATCCTGAATTCGATTGTCAACCTCATCGCCTCCATGATATATGTACAACTCAACGTACTTAGGAGTATCCCCAATTGATGGCACTGCGTCGTGCAGTGCTTCGTCGGGAAACCCCAAGAGCAAGGTGTGATGCAGCATAGCAGCAAGTTTTACCTCAGTAAGAAACCGAGGTTATTGAACCAGAAGGAGGAAGGAAACGCCACACAGGTGTTGCAAGCAACGTGGAAACCTACACAACACAAACTCAAGACTTTGCCCCAACGAATCAGTGAGGTTGTCAAGCTTACCAGTTTGCTGTGGAAGGTGATGATGGTTTGCTCAAGTAAACAAGTAACAATGGAAGATGTATCAATGATAAAGATTGGACCGGGGTCCATAGTTCACTAGAGGTGCTCTCCTTAGATAAACAACATGACATGAAGGGTAAACAAATTACAGCAGGGCAATTGATAGGAACTAAGCAAGGCATAACAATGCAATACCAGACAAAAAGATCCTATGAGATTCGATTGGGCAATACAACAATATACATAGACCGCCATCCAACTGCATCTATGACTAGAAATCCACCTTCAGGTTATTATCCGAACCCCCTCCAGTATTAAGTTGCAAGCAACATATAACTTCTTTAAGGAAAGTGTGTAAGGTAAACAATCCACTTATTCCATGAACAAGAGACCGTTGTTTTCTCCCTAGTGGCAACAACACATCTACAATCGAAGAGATTTCTGTCACTTCCCTTAGAAACTAGAGGCATGAACCTACTATCGAGCATAAATACCCCCTCTTGGAGTCATTAGCAACTACTTGGCCAAGATAGCTACTAACAATGGAGAACATGCAAGATCACAAACAACACAGACATGATAGTATCAAATAGACAAAAACATTAATCAATCTGACAGAGTAATCTCAATATCCATCGGATCCCCACAAACACAACATGCATGATTACAAATAGATTAGATCTTGATCATGAATGGAGCTCACAAGATCTATACATGAAAGCACAAGGAGGAGATACAGCCATCTAGCTACTACATGGACCCGTAGTCCAAGGTGGAACTACTCACACTTCATACCAGAGAAGAATGCCTCCAGGATGATCTCCCCTCCAGCAGGTTACCATTAAGATCTTCAGATCCCCCCGATCTAGGGATGATGGTGGCGGCGGCTACAGAAGGTTTCGTGGAGTTTTGATCGGGTGCCTATGGTTTCTGCATCAGGGGCTTCTTATAGGCGAAGAGGCGAGGGTGGGAGGCGGCCAGAGGGCCCACACCCTGCCCAGGTGTGGGGTGGGCCCACCCGCGCCTAGGGGGGGTGTGGCAGCCCTGGCTCGCCTCTCCGTCTATCCTCTGGACTTCGTGTCACCCACGGTAAAATATTGACTTTGGCTTTTGTCCCGTCCAATTCAAAGAATATTGATTTTCTGCCTTTCTGGAACCAAAACAGACAAAAACAGGCAACTAGCACTTTGGCAACTTGTTAATAGGTTAGTTCCAGAAAAGATATAAAAACACCTCAAAGTGTATACAAAGCAAAGCAAAGTAGATACTAAATAAGCATGGAGCATCAAAAATTATAGATACGTTTCTGACATATCAAGCATCCCCAAGCTTAACTCCTGCTCGTCCTCGAGTAGCTAAGTGATAAAAGAATAATTTTTGAGGTGACATGCACCATCAAAACCAAGATCAAACCATTTGCAATCATTGAAAGCTGGGATCAAAGAACTCTAAACATGTGCATGAAAGATGGAGTGCTAACAATAGGACAAAGTAACTATGCTTGCAACATGAAAGGCTACAAACAAAGATCATGAATAACATGCATTGAAAAACGTTTGTTTGTTTCACATACATAAAACATGGCATAGTAGCATTCAACTTGTCCCTCATATAGTAGCAAGTAGATGCATAGGACACCTTCAAAGTTCATAAGAGTGACTAGATACAAATAGCACAAGAATAAGTAATATCACCATATGCATCAATCAATAAGTTTTGCGACACTGCACATAGAATGGCAACTATGCTCTCTTAATGGTGCCTAAAGGTAGAAGGTGGAGACTCAATATAATGGTGGAAGAAAGGACCTTCACAAAGGGAAGCAGAGATTTCAAGTTTTAAAAAGAGCTTCCAAAAATTATGGTACTTGTTAGCTTTCAGCCCTCATTGCCCCTATCATAAGCATCTTGAAGTGATTAAGGTTAAAGTGAACAATCTATGGAGTATATGCTTGACAAAGTATAAGTTGGCAATCTCAAGTCCCTTGAATACAAGGGCCACACCTCATGCTACTCAACTTCAGTCACCTGTAATTTCTTGTGATAGTAAGTGCATGCGTATCATAGAGACCCGCCAACGAGGTACCTGTCACATCCCAAAATTCTCCAAATTTTGAAATGTGAAAAATAAATAAACAAAATAAATAAAGGTTGAAATTTAGGGTGAAAAGAAACTTTTTTATTCTAAATGGAAACATCAAAACCCCTCTTGAACCAAATTTGAATAAAAGGGAATCCAACAAAATTTCAATCAAGTGAAATGCATTCATCAATGAATGTATCTTGAAATTTAAACACTTGGAATAGTTAAACCAAAACCCTAAAACCCTAATGGAAGAAAATCATTGCAATATCTCTCTAAGACGATGGATTTTATCCATATAAAAATTCAGCAACAAACATTTCTAAATGATCAAAAATGATAAACAAAAATATTATAAAACCATGGAAATTGGTTTCATTTAATTTGGAGCCATGGATAAAAATTTATGAATTTAATTAGATAAAAGGAAATAATTTCCGAAGTTAATAAAGCTCCTAACTAAAATCAATACCAAATTGTGAGAAAATTAATCTTAAAAGGATTTAAAAAGATAAACAATTATTAAATAAAATTATACTATCACATCCCAAAATTTCCAAATTTTGTAATGTGAAAAATAAATAAAATAAATAAATAATTGTTGAAATTTAGGGTGAAAAGAAACTTTTTATTTCTAAATGGAAACTTAAAACCTCATCTTGAACAAACTTTGAATAGAATTTGAATTCGACTAAATTCAAAACAAGTGAAATATTTTCTTCATAAAAGTATCTTGAAATTTAAACATTTGCCAAATAAACCAAAACTCTAAAACCTTAATGGAATAAAATCATTTCCAAGATATCTTTAATACCATGGTTTTGATCCATATAAAATTTGTCAACAAACATTTACAAATGATCAAGAATGACAAATAGAAATATTATAAAACCATATGAATTGTTTTCACTTAATTTGGAGCCATAGATAAAATCTTATGAATTTAATAAGGTAAGGAAATTGAATTTCCAAAGCCAATGAAGCACCTATCTAAAATCCATACCAAATGGTGTGAAAATAATCCTAAATAGATTTAAAAGGATAAACAAATACTAAATAAAAATATACAAATTGGAATCACCAAGTTTGGATCTATAAATAAAAAGATATGGATTTTATAAGAAAAAGATAGAAATATTAAATGAGGAATATCTAAAGGCCAAATTAAATCTTGACCTAATCCATAAGCAAATGGAATAAATATAATCCAAGTCCAAATAAAATAAAAGGATAAAGAATTGTTAAATAAAATAAATGGCATTAACCAAATCCTATCCTATTTGAATAAATTCCCTATTAGAAATGATTAATTAAAATCATGGGAAAATAGAATTTGGAATTTACGCAGGTGGAATAAAAGTTATTAAATTGACTTAAATGAAATAAAAGAGTCATTTAAATAAAGTTATAAGGAATTAAAACCATATTTGAATTTCTTTGGAATAAAAACAATTTCTCATATTAAATGATTAATAATCATATTAGAACACTTTAAATAATTCAAAGTAAATTATTTAAACACCTCATTAAATAAATAAACCTACTAAAAAGGGTTTTGTGAAAAATTGGAATTTAAATAAAGGTTTGAAAAATATATTCAAGCTTATTTTAATAAGGAATAAAACATAAGAAAAATAAAAAAACTATTCCTAAAATAGTATTTAAAATTCATGTTTAAACAATATGGAACTACTGAAAAGATTTGGTAAATAAATCTGGTTCAAATAAGTGTTTGAATTTGAAAACAGAAAATCAAAATGGAAAAAGAAAAAGAAAACAGAGAAGGAAAAAAATAAAAGAACGCAGCCTAGCTAACCTAGCCCACCAGGCCCATCTAGCCCAACTAACCTTCTCCCCTCGAAGCATTTTCTCTCACTCACGAAGTGACCCGCAACCTCGCTGACTGCCTGGACCCACTCCTCCTCTCTCTCACTCGCTGACGCCAGGCCCCACTGCCACGCGAGCATCTTCTTCCTCACCACCGCTGACCGCGCCCCCTCTCTGGCCATTACAGCCGTTTGAATGCCGGCGTAAATTCGCTTTAACTACGCCATGAAACCGCCCCTGACCATGCACGATAACTCACCCGCGCCTACTCTACCTTTCCCCCCAGACGCCGTACACCCTCTGCCTCCAAGCCGCGCTAATTTTGACCTCGAACGCCCTCTGCTCCGACGAGCCTCCTCGACAAATTCCGGCCACTCCTCACCGAGCCTTGCCCCCTCTACCACTCGATCCTGCTCCCCTCTCCTGCGGCGCACTCCAAAGACTTCACCACTCTGGCCCCGAACTTCGGCAACGACGACAGCTAAGCATCGCCGCCCTCTGCCTTGACTCCGGCGAGTCCTCCTGGTAAGCACAGACCCCCTCTTGCCCTCCTTTTGATGCACACATGTCTGCGACTCGCATACGAAGCTAACCGCATCCTCTGTTCGCTCTCCCGTGCCCTGTAGCAACGTCCCCGACAATGACAGACCGCACCCGTCGCCAGGAGCAACTCTGGCGAGAGATTGCCGACCCGTCCGTGCGCCCCCTGCCCTGCGACGACAACGTTGAGCATTAGCATCACCCTGCGAACCCTGTGAGCTACCTATCTCCCTTCCTTGCTTCCTGAATCGCCGGGAACGCCTCGATCGACCATACGCTGCCGCCATGCAATGGTTCTTGGTCAAAGCGTTGAGGACCGTAGGATCTTGATCTGACGAATGGAATTAGATTTAACCCGAAGGGGTATGTATCCACCTGTGCCGTGCGATCCCACTTAAATCCAACGGCAGTCCTCTATCGATCCAACCGAAACGGTATGGACTAGTAGAATCAAGACACGTGGCTAGAGTCTGATCTGAATTAGAAAATTTGATCTATTAGATGCTAGATTTTGTAAAATTCATAACTTTCAAACCACACGTCCAAATTATGCAAATTTTGTATCAATGGAATCAGCAAGACAAGTACTTTCCAACCATGCACTTTGTTTAGTAAATTGCTTCTGTTAAATTGTTTGTTTTTGCAGAAACTTGTGTAGGCATATTTTGGATATAAAATTTGTTCTAAAATTATTTTTGTGATAAAACCTTTGGCAAATGGATTTTTTTGAACCTACTGACCATATAAATCAACTTATGGATTAAAAAAAATTGTGAGGAAAACTAATAAATCTTTGAATTAAAGCATTTCTAGCCAAATAAAAATGTTGATTATGGTTTAAAAATGATTTTGGAGGAAAACCTTTGGGAAATGTTTTGATTTAAACTCTCTGACCCCAAATACCAAGTTTTTGGAATTAAAAAGTTATTTGGTGAACCCTATAAGGATTATTGCGTTGCTAAAGGCATTTTCAACCACATAAAATATTGATTTGGTTTAAAAAAGGTTTATAATTAAAATCTTTTGCAAATGATTTTGCCACTTTTATAAAATGACCAATAGGTGTTTTGGAATGTTTATAACCTATTATAAACCACTTTTCTAAATAAAACAATCTTTAGCATGCTTGCATGCATTGCTTTGTTTCTATTATTTTATGTGATGTTTGCTTGAATGGTAGATTGAATTCTTGCTTGCTTGATTGAATTGTAGTGACATTTGAAGAGTGTGAATATTTCAAGATCAAGGAGTGAACTTATATTCTCTACCAATAAGGCAAGTGACGCTTCATACTTTTTTCCCATTATTTTGACTATGCATTAGTGATATTTCTAAAGTAGGACTTGCATGGAATTTTTGCTAAGTATAAACTATGGCATGGGAAATCCTAGTAGATGAAACCTTAGTAGAAATTTCCTAAGTTAAGATTCCTACTACTATCATGCTTAGCTTAGCTAGTAGAAAACAAGGGGGGGATGTATTCATGTTATGGAATATTTCTAAGTCAAGGATTTGTGTTTTGTTTAATAAAACAACTAAGTGAATGAATCACCTGGGTGGAATGGAAGGAATGGTTTGTGTTGAGTGGTTATACAAGGCCCATTTCTATGGTTTACCTTGTGTATCTCACTTGTGGAATGCCACCCAGGAACAAAGAGATTTGAGATGTCAAATGTTGAGAAGCTTCAAGTGCAGCCACTTGGCATTATGGGCTCTGCCTGGATCATAAGGTTGCAATAACTTAGCCAAATGGACAGTTGGTGGTAGGCGATTGATAGGTTGGAACGCGTGCATTCTGGTCTAAGGGAAGGCTTCTGAAAGATCTTGTCTTGGTGAAACCAAGTTGTCAACACCCGGATTTTTAATCCCAGATGCCTATTATGCCATACATCACAATCCCAGGATTACTATTTTTGCGAGACATAACAGAATTGGATACCACAGTACATCATCCATTACAAACCATACATAAGGTCTTACACAAATAAGGATCTCATGATCCAGTTCTTAATACAATTCAAGCAGTGGAATACGTAATAATAACGGTAGCGTAGGCGAAGCTCCATCTTCGGGGTCACAGGCAATGCTGACGATGGGAGATGATCCTAGTTGTCGTAACCTTCTAGGGGTCCATCCTCTAGGTACTCCTCTTCATAGTCTGGCCATGGGAATAGCCAGGGACAAAGCCATGAGTACTCTTTAAGTACTCGCAAACTAATACTAACAAGTGAAAGGGGTTTTTGATAATAGGACACTAGGCTCTAGGGTTATTTTGCAAAAGCCAGATTTATCTCTACGAAGTTCAGAAGCAAGAGAGCTAGTTGAAGTTTTATAACACCTAAGTGGGAACTTGTATTTCATATCACCACCCTGCTGTGGTCAAGTCAAAGTCTCAGTTCACTTCACAAATCTGTTGAAAACATCTGACGGGGGAACAGTATGGCCACTCCAACTGTCCATAACCATGGACGCGGCTATTCGAATAGTTTGACACTCTGCAGAGATTGTACACTTTCACCACAACATTCGATACATCCGTCAGGAACAAATCCTGAATTCACCATACTCAGTATGCGGATAATCAATCCTAACCTTTCAATTACACGCCCTAGTATAGGCACCTCTCCTATGAGTGTGGCCTCCCAACCATGACCAACTGTCATCTTGGGTACTGCACAGGTGGACCATCTTCACAAGGTAGCCTCAGCTCAGACCTTGGCAGTGAGGGAACTAATACTAAGGTATATAAGTTTCCAGTCAAGCCCTACCCAATCTTCGGGTATTGTGGTTGTACGATAAAATTGGAATGGTATCGCATCCAGACAACCATCAGTTTTAGAAAGGGCTAAGGCTCATGCCTCAACATTTTCATCACCAAAATCATCAGGTGTTCATAAACACATGTCCAAAACATTTCAATAGAATGATCCATCATTCCAAGGTTTTCATACCCACTTTTCCACCAAGTATTCCCATCTAAAGTTGATCAAGTTTTATGCTTAGCACTAGCATCTACAAGTGGGGGTAAGCACTAATGAGGGGTGGTAAACTATTGGAGTTTAACTGAGTTTAATCTCATGCCTTAGGATGACATCAAGATTATCTAGCTTAGGCCAAATTTTATGCTCTTTATGCAACCTTCAATTATCCTTCTAGTATCTACCATTTATTCCAGTAAACTCTAAGTAAGAGCTTTGATAAAGAAATAAAGTAATAAAGCTTGTAAGTAAAACTAGGATTGGTTTATCAAGTGGATATGATCACATATGCTTAAGGCATATAGTGGTCATGGTAACAAGCAAGTATGGCTTGCATAAGTATCAGTATAAGCTTGGATTAGTAGGGTATCTTGTAAGTGTTAGATTGCACATTCAACTAGTAGCATTAGGCTTGCCTTGTGCAGAGCAGTGGTTGAAGTTCTCCTCGGCTTCTTCTTCGTAGAATCCTCCTTCCTCCTCGTATCCTTGGTTGGTACTAGCGTCTAGGAATAAATACGATGTACACAATCACCAAACAATACTTAACTACTTGCAATCTTCACACAAAAAGGGTCCTATAGGTGATCTAACATCATCTCTAACATTACAAGATTGAGGCTTGGTTTCATTCCTTTTATTTTTAGAAAAGTAATTTCTACTCATTGAAAAACTACTTAGGATTTAATATTCTCCAAACCAAACATGGGATCATGTTGACACATGTCATCACCACATGTTTTAGTCCATGGGAATGTGATTTAAAGTGGTGTTACAATTTAATAAGGTTTTACCCTTTTATTTTAATTAAATAAAGTGACTAGAAATGCCTATGTGGCATTCTTTTATTACTTGAACATTATTTATGTAAGTAAACCTATATATTTTTATATATTCTGAAAGGTATGGTTAAATGTGATTTTTGAGAGTTGGAATCAACTCAAAAGCTATTATGGTTTAAATTTGAAAAATGTTTGAATGCAGAAAAGCTTCTGCCTTGTTATTTTCACCATGGATGATCTACAGATCCAAATGACTTGAATCCAATGGGCTTGGATTCAGCACTTCCAGACCTTTCTAACAAAATTAGTTTCATTCAATTTGGTGCACTGAATCGACCTGGGTTGATTTTTGAAACTGGGTACAGAAGTGTGTTTGAAATAAAATGGAAGGTTAAATTCAAATAGCTGGGCTACTGGGAAGCGACTTGGCCGGCTGCTAAGCCTGGCTCCTGGCTGTTTAAGTGGCTGTCCCCACGCGTCAGTGAGACAAGGGTGTGCAAAGCGGCATGGGGCGATGTGGGGCGTTTGATCTGGTTCTAATCCAATGGCTGAGAGCCATCGTCGACGTTGAGCAACGCCGGCGAGACAGAAACCTAGCGCGGCCAGTGGGGGTCGTTGGGGGCTCACCGGGGTTCAGGCGAGGGTCGGCGAGGCCGGCGAACGACAAAGTCGACAACGGCGAACCTCCTGGTACCGGCAGCTTCTCCTGGGGTGGCTCCAATCGCTGGCTCCCTTCTTCTCTAGTAGCGACGGGCTCCGGTGAAATTCCGGTGATGCGCTGCTCGCCTTGCTCCGGGAACAGGGTGGGACGATCAGTGAAGAGAGGGGAGTGAGATGGTGTGATCAATTTGGCTAGGGGTGGCCTCTATTTATAGTGGAGCGAGCGGACCGACGGGGCGCAAGGTGAGCTTGTCGTGGTCGATGGTACAGACGGCTATCGGCGTGGGCGATGGTAGGGGGCGGTGAGGTGCTCTCTGGTGATGCTCAACGACACGGTGGCGAGACGTGGGGCGGTGTGGTTTGGTCGGAACGCGACGGTGCTCTGCGCGTGCCCGACGAAAGATTTAATGGCGCACAACGCGCGTGGTCCACGCGGTGGCGAACGAGCGTGTCTGCGGGGTTACTGGGACGGTGGTGATCACGTATGCACGCAGCAAGCGCGCGTCAGCGTGGCGTCGAGCGTGGCGCACGGGGCGTGCTCTCGGCATGGTTGCTGGCGAGGTTGGCATGGTTCGTGCGTGTGGTCCAGTGGCTGGCAACGTTCGAGCGTTGGACAGGTAGTGGCGGTAGACGGTGGGCTGCCTCCCAGACATGCTGGCTAGGCTTGTTTCTCCTCCTAGCTTGCTGTCGACATGGGGGTGACAAGTGTGCACTCGGCCTGCTCACCATTGATGGCATTGCCAAGCTTACAGTGATGCTAAGGGTGTGCAATTGAGCTGGATGATCTACTAAAGCCTAGTTGCAACCAAAGAGGGAACAAGTTAGGCTTTAATCACTGCTCACAATAGTGTTTGGATTTTAGAAGATTTGAACCTGCAATGTGTTTGATGAAATGGCCGCAAGAATTCAAGTTTTGAATTTTGAAAAGATTTTTGGTGAGTGTGCTAGGTTGGTGCTGGTGAGTCTGCAGATGCTTGGGTTTTGAAAGTTGAGCTTGTTTGAGTGGTTTTTGAAAAAGTGGGATCTTCTCATATGATAAAGATTCAATTTTGAATTGTCATTTAAACTATGCATTTAAATGTTTTTGGATGATCACAAAGTGGGCCTTGATACTTTGTTATGAGTACAATCAAGGGGTGCAAAGATCTAGAAAAGTTTCTGTTAGGTTCTGAAAGTTTGACACAACCAAAGTAGGCATGGGAGTTAAATTGGTCAAAATGACCATTCACTCATTTAGCTTTGTTTTGATTCATTTGTCTTTGAGAAAAGTTTGGGAATTGTTTAGATGATGTTTATTTCACCTAAGCAACATTTTACAAGAAGAAACACACAAACAAGGTGGTTCAAAAGAATTCAAAATTGGAATGCATACACACATGCATGCTTTCATATTTTTATTTAGAAAAGTTTTTGTTAACCCTAAATTTGATGATTAGAGTTTGATGATTCAAGTTTAGTATTTTTGGGATGTTACAAACCTTCCCCACTTAAACAAAATCTCGTCCCGAGATTTGAAAAAGGATGAAAAAGATTACCTAGGATTTGAAGAGATCGGGAAACTCTGTCTGATGTGATCTTCCCGCTCCCAGGTAGCTTCCTCTTCTGTGTGGTTGCTCCACTGAATCTTGAGAAACTTGATGCTTCGGGTTCAGGTAGTTCAAAAAGCTTCTTCCAAAATACGGATGGGTACTTCGGGATAGGTCAGGTCATCGTTGATCTCTATGGTTCGGTGGTCGATATTTTTGAATACTTTGGTCTTCTCGGGGACTTAGAGACACTTGCGAAGTAACGAGATATGGAACACATTGTGCACGGCTGACATCTCTTCAGGTAGTTCCAATTCATACGATACTTCTCCTCGACGGTTCAGAATCTTGAAGGTTCCGATATATCTGGGGGATAACTTTCCTTTGAGTTGGAAACGCTGCATTCCCTTCAATGGCGACACTTTTAGATATACAAAATCTCCTATGTTGAAGGCGAGGTCTCTATGTCTCTTGTCGGCGTAACTCTTCTGTCGGGACTGGGCGGTCTTGAGGTGCTCACGAATCTTGTGAACCTTCTCTTCTACTTCTCGTAGGATGTCGGGTCCGAAAATCTGACTCTCTCCTACTTCCGACCAGTTCAAAGGGGTGCGACACTTTCTTCCGTACATAAATTCAAATGGGGCCATTTGCAAACTGGCTTGATAACTGTTATTGTATGAAAATTCTGCAAACGGCAGACAGTCTTCCCACTTGGATCCATATTCTAACACACATGCTCTCAGCATATCTTCGAGTATTTGGTTTACTCGCTCCGTTTGTCCATCGGTCTGAGGGTGATATGCGGTGCTGAAATCTAGGCGGGTTCCTAAACCTTCCTGGACTTTCTTCCAGAATCTCAAGGTAAACTGAGTTCCTCGATCCGATATAATGTTCTTGGGGACTCCATGCAAACTAACTATTCTAGCGATGTACAACTCTGCTAGCTTCGAACTCTGATATGTGGTCTTGACGGGCAAGAAATGGGCGACTTTGGACAATCTATCCACTATGACCCAGATAGAGTCATTTCCCCTACTAGAAGTAGGCAGTCCAGTGATAAAGTCCATTCCAACGGAATCCCATTTCCATTCCGGAATCTGCAAGGGTTGCAACAATCCAACGGGTCTTTGATGTCCGGCCTTGACTCGCTGACATATATCACACTTGGTGATATAGCTTCCGATTTCTCTCTTCATCTTATGCCACCAAAATTGCTCTTTTAAATCTTGATACATCTTAGTTCCTCCGGGATGGATAGAATAAAGAGTATCATGAGCCTCCTTCAGAATAACTTCTGTCAACTCAGAATCTGCTGGTACACAAAGGCGTCCTTTGTACCACAGAACTCCTTCTTCGTCTTCGATGAATCCGGGTACTTTGCCTGTACCAATACGACGCTTGATTCCGTCAATACTAGCATTTTCCTTCTGCGCCTCTTTAATCTGACTGATCAAAGTGGGCTGGAGTTCTATGCTAGCCAAAAATCCTTCACTTACTAATTCCATTCGAAAATCTTCCATCTCTTTGTGCAAGCTTGGTTGCTCCTTCAAAATCATGGAGTTCAAGCAGCACAGCAATCTGCTAAGGGCATCGGCTACCACATTGGCTTTACCAGGGTGATAGTGAATGTCCAGGTCGTAATCCTTGATTAGTTCAATCCACCTTCTCTGTCTCATATTCAGCTCCTTCTGAGTGAATATATACTTCAGACTCTTGTGATCTGTATAGATCTCACAACGGTTTCCCCTCAGGTAATGTCTCCATGTCTTCAGGGCTAGAACTACGGCTGTGAGTTCGAGGTCATGGGTTGGGTAATTTTGCTCATGTTGCTTCAGTTGTCAAGATAGATAAGATATAACCTTGCCTTCTTGCATTAGCACACATCCGAGACCAATCTTGGATGCATCACATTGAAGGGCTTCGTGATATCCGGCAGATCAAAATTGGGGCTGAAATTAATCTCCTCTTGAGTTCTTGAAAACTCGCTTCACATTTGTCGGTCCATTCAAACTTCTTGTCCTTCTTCAGCAATTGGGTCATGGGTCTGGCGATACTCGAGAATCCTTCTACGAATTTGCGGTAATATCCCGCCAATCCGAGAAATGCACGAACTTGGGTTTGAGTGGTTGGGGCTTGCCAATCTTCTACATCTTTCACTTTGGCAGGGTCAACGGCAATTCCTACAGCTGATACAATCTGACCGAGGAATCCTACCTCCTCTAACCAGAATTCAATTTTCCTAAGCTTTGCATACAGCTGATGCTCTCTAAGGGTTCCAAGAATGGTCCTTAGGTGTAGCTCATGTTCTTCTTCCGATTTGTAATAAATCTGTCACATCCCAAAAATTTTCCAAATTTTGAAATGTGAAAAATAAATAAAAAAATAAATAATTGTTGAAATTTAGGGTGAGAAGAAACTTTTTGATTCCAAATGGAAACATCAAAACCTATTTTGATCAAGTAAAATCCTAAAGGGATTTAAAAAGATAAACAATTAATAAATAAAGTTATAATAGTTAGAATCATTTTTTTTTGATCTTTTAATAAAAAGATATGGTTTTCAAAAGCAAAGGTAGAAATATAAATAAGGATTATTTTATAGAGCCAAATTAAATCTTGGCCAAGCTTTTGAAAAAATATATTTTGTTTGATAAAAATAGTAAAGGTTTATTTAAACAAAACCATGAGGATTTATTAATACCCAATTTTATTTAAGTAAAAGCTTTTCCCATTTTTAAATAAACACTAAAACTTGTTAAAGTATTTTAAATAAAAATTCCAAGTGTTTTATATTTTCAAAAGAAACCTACTGAAAAGGTTTTTGTATTATTTAGATTTCAAATAGAGTTTTTAAATAAATTAAATCCTATTTGAATTAAAGACTAAGGTCTTTTTATTTTAATTAATAATAGATCCTAAAAGAATAAAAATTAATTTACTTTGGACTTTGGATTAGGTTGTTAAACAGAATTAATCTATACCTAAAGTGTGGTGGTGGTTTGATTTGAAATAGTGTTTGAAATTGTGAAAATCAAATCAGAATATTCAAACAGAAAAAGGAAAAACATTTGGTATAAAAAAAATGAATGAAGCAGCCCACTGCCAACAGCCCCAGCAAGCCCAACTCGCAGCCCACCTACACCCCCTCTGCCGAATCGTTTTCTTTCACTCAACCTCGCACCCACCCAGTCACTGACGCAGAGGCCCCACTCTTTCTCTCCCTCTATCACAGACAGCACGGCCCCACGCCACCTCATCGTCGTCTTCAACCCTGCGACCACGTCCCCCTCGCTGTTGCTGCCTTGATTGCGGCGATCAATTCGCGTTACTGCAGCCATCA
Organism: Avena insularis; assembly: GCA_023614405.1. NCBI lineage: Eukaryota > Viridiplantae > Streptophyta > Magnoliopsida > Poales > Poaceae > Avena > Avena insularis. Next base: position 203,435,098 of record CM042685.1, read on the forward strand.
CTCCCCCTGCAACCACGCATACTTAATCGCCCTATCTCCTCTACCTTTCCCCTCGCTTGCCTCTCCCTCTCTGCCCCCAGGCTGAGTGAATTTCAAGCTCTACCACCTCTGTCTCCGACGAGCCTCTGCACCGATTCCGGCCACACCTCACCGCCCCTCGCCTTCCACTGCACGTAGCCTTGCTCACACCAGCGCACTTTGCCGTTGCCTCACCTCGCCCAGCGTGCCACTGTAGCCTCGGCTTGTCATCACTGCAGCGTCTTGCCCGTCTCGTCTCCGTCGAGTTTCCCCGGTAAGCTCCGACCGCCCCGAGCCCTCCCAATGATACTCCCATACTCCCCACGCTCGCCCGCGTCTAACCATGCATTTACTTTGCCTCGGCACGACCTGCAGCCTCGCCCCCGTCGTCAAACAGAGCCGCCCAACACCGACGCCGTCTCCGATGAGCAATCCCCTCCGTTCCTGAGCGCCCCTCGCCAAGCCGACAGCACCTCGAGCTTCACCTCGACCACGCGAACGCTATAAGCCACTTCCCCCTCTCCCTCGCTTCCTGCATCGTCGGCAAGCTCACCGCCCGAGCGTGCGCCGCCACCAGCCGCCGCTAGCTCCGCCAGTTACTGGTCGAGCTGCTGTGAGCCGTTAGATCGTTATCCAGTGTCTTAGCTAGATTCATTTAAATGAAGGGGTACGTGTGATCTGTGCCACACGATCTCACTTAAATCCTGCGGTCCAGAGAGGCTGATCCGCACGAAGCGGTATCGTCCAATAGAATTAAGCCACGTGGATAGGGTTTTGTTTAAAAACAGAAATTTGAATCTATTGGTTATGCAAACTTGTAAAATTCATAACTTTAATTCTACACGTCCAAATTTTGCAAATTTTATATGAATGGATTCAGCAGAACAAGTACTTTCCAACGATGCACTTTGTTTAATTTTTTGCTTCTGTAAAATTGGTTGAAATTGCAGAAACATGTGTAGGCTTATTATGAATATAAAAATTGTTCTAGATATATTTTTGAGATGAAATCTTTGCAAAAATGGTTTTTTTAACCTACTGACCATAGGAACCAACTTATGGATTTAAAAATTTATTTTGTGAAGTTAAGGAATAAATAATTGAATTAGCTCATTCTTAGTCAAATGAAAATATTGTTTATGGTTTAGAAATGATTTTTGGAGTGAAACCTTTGGGAAATGATTTGATTCAAACCTTCTGACCCTAAACACCAAGTTTTGAGAATTAAAAATATATTTGGTGAACCCTTTAAAGAATATTGCTTTGCTAAAAGCATTTTCAACCACATAAAATATTGATTTGATTTAAAAAAAATGGTTTATAGATAAAACCTTTTGCAAATGGTTATACCACTTTTGTAAATGACCAATGTGAGCTTGAAAATGTTTAGAGCCTAATAGAAACCACTTTTCTAAATAAAACTATCTTTTGCATGCTTGCATGCATGACCATGTTTTGTTATTTTATGTGTGACAAATTGTTTGAATGCTAGTTGAATATATGTTTGCTTGATTGATTTGTAGTGAAGTTAGAAGAGTGTGATATTTTCAAGATCAAGAAGTAAACCAACATTCTCTACTAAAAAGGCAAGTGACACTATCATCCATGTCCTACTATTTTCATTACACTTAGTGGATTTTTGTAGCATGCATGATAGGACTACTATATTTCTATGCTATGCTATATCACTACTAGGAAAATGGCTATAGGTAATCAGCACATCCGTGTCTCACATGGTTGAAGTGCCCCACGGCTAAAACAGGCGTGGCTCACCTATGGGCAGTGCCCTACTAGTAACAAGAACAACTGTGGCGCACATGACCATAGTGCGCCACAGATATGTGTGGGCCAGGGCCCTGTTTGCCGCACGCCAAACATCCGTAGCGCACATATGGTAGGTGCGCTACAGTTGTTAGTGTCAACCGTGGTGCACATGGAGGGGGTGCGCTACGCCTAAGCGCATGCCCCTCTCTGCTGTGAAATGGCCAGACACATTTGTGGCGCACTATGGCATGTGCGCCACGGATGTTACTACTCCCTGTGGCGCACTAGGGTAGAGTGCGCCACGGATGTGTTGATTTTTTTGACAGCACTTTATGTGCACATGTGTGACCATCCACCACCCCACACTTCACTTTCCCCTTCTTCTTCCTCCTTAGATCTAGTCGGGATCTTCTCCTTCCCACCTCAATTTCTCCACCCATTCACCATTTTTAGCATGTAGAACTTGCCTTGGATATTACATAAGTAATAGAGGAAGGTCTCCGGTCTCTCATCTCCTTCTCCGGTCTCGCGCCACCTCTCCTTTCCATATTTCTCGCGATTGGTCTCTCATCTCGGTAAGTTGTCCATGTAAGGATGTGTTCATGTGTATATGGATGATATGCTCATATGTATGTAGATGATCGATGCTCATGATGTGTGTATGAGTGGATCGATGATGGTCATATGTGTGTGTATATGGAGAGTATCGATGATGCTCATGCATGTGTGTATGGAGAGGATAATGATATGTTCATGTGTGTATGGATCGGTCTCTCTCTCTTGTGTTTGTATGTGAACAAGTTGCCATTTGTTTTGCCAAAATGTTGATTCATTTCCATTTTGGCAAGACTTTGGCATTTCGCAAAGGTCCTAATTTTAGGATAGGTCATGCCGAAATTTTCTATCGACCATTGCATGCATGCATTCATTATGTGGTTCTAATTGTACCGTGTACACCGTGCAGGCAAAAATGGTCCGCATAATGAGCGAAGGCATTGTGGCTAGATTTTTGAAATGTGCGACAGCCGACATGATACGAAATAACAAGACGGATATAAGATGTCCGTGCAGAAGATGCAAACTCAACTGGGCGATCGACCCAGATTCCGGGAATCTGCAGGCGCACCTGCTCCGCCATGGTTTCATGGATGGATACGCTCGTTGGATAAGCGATGACGAAGACGATGGAGACGGTGAAGGTGGCCAACATGACGATGATGATCATCACGGCGAGAACGGGCGAGATGATGAAGAGTCTCCTAGAGATGGTGAAGGTGCGGAAGCAGACCGGGATGATGATGATCTAGATGCCGGAGGAGCAGACGATGATGGAACAATGTCAGGCTAGGTACGGGACCCTTATGTGCAAGAGCTGCTTCTCAAGCGGCATTTAGTAACGCTTGGCTGCCGCTAGAGAGAAAGCCAAGCTTGCGCAACTTGAGAAAGACGCGGTTACTCCATTGTATGAAGGATGCAGGCCCGATGATACCCGATTGAATGTAACGCTCAAGGCTATGGATATGAAGGCAAAACACAAATTGAGCGACGCAAGCTTCGACGATATGATGGCATTCTGGCACGATCGTCTCCCGGAGGGGAACACATGTCCGACTAGTATCGAGGACGCCAAGAAAATCGTCTGTCCTCTCGATCTACCGCATGTTAGATATCACGTATGCATCAACAATTGCATCATTTATCGGGGCGAGGACGCGGAGAAAACCACATGTCCAGTGTGCGGCGTGAGTCGATACAAGAAAGGGAAGAAAGCACCTCGAAAAGTGGTATGGTACTTTCCTATCACTCCTCGTCTGCAGTGCTATTTCGCGGACCCTAAGGAAGCGAAGCTCATGCGATGGCATGCGGAAAGGAAGAAGCCAGGAGATGATGATGATGACCCCGAAAAGGATGAGCTGCTGACGCACCCTTCAGATGCTAGCCAGTGGAAAGCATTGGACCTCGAATTCCCAGAATTTGGTGGAGATTCGAGGAACATCAGGCTTGGTGCGAGCACCGATGGACTCAATCCGTTCGGTAGCCAGAGCAGCACGCACATCACTTGGCCCGTGTTTGTATGGATGTACAACCTCCCTCCATGGTTGTGCATGAAGAAGAAGTACATACAAATGAGTATGCTAATTCAATGGCCGAAACAACCTGGTACCGACATCAATCTGTATCTCGGGCTGTTGAAAGAGGAGCTAGCCACGTTATGGGAATCTGGATCCAATACTTATGACGCCGTCGCACAAGATTATTTCACTATGAGAGCCGCGTTGGTCACTACGGTGCAAGACTATCCAGGTTGCGGGTATATCTCGGGGCAAGTTATCCAAGGATTCTGCGCATGCGTTAGGTGCATGGAAAACACAAGCTATCTCCAACTAGAGAAAGATCCAGGGTCATCGAAAACCGTATTCATGGCGCACCGGAGGTGGCTCGGCAAGAATGATCCATGGAGAAAACGTGGAGACCTATTCGATGGCAAATCCGAGACCCGAGGAATCCCAGAGCGTAGGAGCAGCGAAGAAGTGGAAGAGTTGCTGAAAAACTGGAAAGATTGTCCTAAGCCTGGAAAGAAGCGAAAGAGGCAGCAACAAGACAAGCCGCTGATGAGGGTATGGAAAACAAGGTCTGTTTTCTGGGAGTTGCCATACTGGAAGTTTCTCCGCACGCCTCATAGCCTCGACATCATGCATATCACGAAAAACGTGTGCGAGAGTCTGGTCGCCACCATAATCAACATGCCAGATAGGACGAAAGATGGTCCGAAAGCAAGGCACGACCTGATATGCTTGGGTATCCGGAAGGAGCTTCACGGAGGACGCACTACTCCTGATGATCAGGAAGATGACGATGATCATGAGTCGGAGACGACACAAGGTCATCGGAAGGGTAAAAAGTTCAAGAAGAACGAATATTACTGCCCTCCTTCTTGCTTCACTCTAAGCCAGGATGAGATCAAACAGTTTTTCAAGTGCCTTCTAGGAGTCAAATTTCCTTACGGCTACGTGGGCAAGATAAGCAGATACCTAGACAAGGCGAAGCAGATGTTCAGTGGCATGAAGTCTTATGACTGTGCCGTGCTAATGACGCAGGTACTTCCGGTCGCACTAAGAGGGATAATGGACGAGCACGTCCGTGAAACGTTATTTGGCCTCTACAAGTTTTTCGACGTCATCTCTAGGAAGTCGATTGGCGTGAATCAGCTCGGGAGGCTACAGGAGGAGATCGTGGTGATACTATGTGAGCTTGAGGTCTACTTCCCACCCGCATTCTTCGACATTATGGTGCATCTGCTGGTCCATGTCGTGGAGGACATCGTACAACTCGGGCCGATGTTCCTCCGCAACATGATGGCGTTCGAAAGGATGAACGGACACATCAAAGGATACGTTCGCAACAGGTCCTGTCCAGATGGAAGCATAGTCAAGGGCTTTCTGGCCGAAGAGTGCATCTCTTTCTGCACGAATTATCTAGACATCGAGAACCCTGTCGGTCTTCCCGTCAACAGGCACCTTCGCAAGCTCGACGGATCTGGTCACCGAGAGAGGGTCGCATCTTGCATGCAGACTTCGATTTTCGACGCGCAGACTTTGATCGAGCAAACCTCGTCGCGCTACAACATTTAGAACTGGTCGATCCTTGGGTACAGAATCACAAAAGGTTAATCGAGAAGAAGTACAGTGACCGGGGCATACAGAGGATGCAGGGAGAAATAATCAAAGAGCACAACTCAGATTTCACGCGCTGGTTTAGGCAGACGCTCCTTGATAATCCCCCGCGATTGCATTCTTCTGACACGGAAAAGATCATATTCACCTTGTCGCAGGGGCCGATGCAAAACCTGGTGACCTATCAGGCGTATGATATCAACGGCTACACATTCTACATGGAGGAAAAGGACAACAAGTGTGATTATCAGAACTTCGAGCGTAACGTCGAATTCTACACCGATGACAACGTGAGTAAAGATTCTACGGAAGAATCGAGGAGATCCGGGAGCTCGACTCATGGAGAAAAGGTGCCGATGTTCCGTGTCAGATGGGCAAAGAGCGTCGAAAGAGAAGACCGGTATTTCACAACCATGGTTATACCCGAAGCAGCCAAATCCAAGGCCGCCGGTGCAAACGTGGCCGCGAAAAATGAACAGTGGGTACTGGCTACCAAAGTGGACCAATGTTTTTCATTACCGACCCGACAAAGCCTAGCTGTGTTGTCGTGAGGAGAGGAAAAAGAAACATCATCGGAATGGATGGAGTCGCCAACGAGCAAGACTTCGACCAGTATGGCGATCCAAAGATTGAAGATGACGACGACTACGATGCAGGAACATACATCACAAGAAGAAAAAGGACAACCCTACCCAAAAAAGGTAGCCCGTTCGAAAGAAGAAACATTAAAGTGCCGGGGCTAAATTATTCAACTGCGACAAAGAAGGGAAAAAAGATTGTAAAACGGTAGCTCAAAAATATTGTAAAACACGTGGTCGAAAGAGATTGTAATATTCATGGACAAATTATTATGACATATTTGTATCATGGACAAATTATTATGACATATTTGAATCATATTTAATTTGTACCACTTTTATCACATATATTATCACTTTCGGGCATTTTTGGAACATTTAAAAGTATTTATAAAATAAAAACAAAACAAATATGACATATATTACCACTTTTGGGCATTTTTGGAACATTTAAAAATATTTTTAAAATAAAAATAAAAAAGGGGGGCACCAGGATTCGAACCTGGGTGCTCAGAAGTTTAGAATAGAGCAGTGGGCAGAACCAGTGGCATAGGATAGTGAATCTGTTAGATAGTGGGATGCTCTTTTCTTATACAGTTGCTAGAGGAGATAGGCGTAGCGCACTCTGGCATAGTGCGCTACGGATATCTGTAGCGCACTATGCCAGAGTGCGCTACGCCTATCTGTGCCTTATCCACGTGCACTCAGGCACACGTCCCTCATCCCCATTCTCAACCGTGCCCACCGCCGCCGCTGTCGATCCCGAGCCCGAGCCGCCGCCGCCACTCTCTCGATCCGCCGCCTCGCCAGCCGCCGTCGCTCGAGGAGGAGGCCGTGGAGCAGGAGGAGCCGTGGATCAGGAGCAGGAGGAGGCCCGCCGCCGCTCGAGGAGGAGGCCCACGCGCCAGCCATCGTCGTCCGCACGCCCGCCCGCCATCGTCATCCGCCCGCCCGCCCACCATCGTCGTCCTCATCTCAGAGGTGAGCGTCGCCCCTCCCCTCTCTCCCTCTCTCCCTCTCTCCCTCTCTCCCTCTCTCTCCCTCTCTCCCCTCTCTCTGCAGGCCTCGCAGCGCAGATCTCGCCGGGGCTTGTGGGATTCATAAGGCTCTCTTTCTCCCCGGGGCTCGAGGGATTCATAAGGCTCTCTTTCTCCCCGGGGCTCTTTGGTTACTTGAGCAAGTAGTGATATTCGTTTGCTTTTTTGGCCTATAGGACAGGAGTACGAACCCATCCTACTCGCGGAGCGCGTCGCTCATGTACACGCCGGCGCCGGCCAAGAAGGTGACGAGCTTCTTTCTTTGCTTTGTTGGATCTTTGCTTCTTGGATTTTTCGCGTCAATTGTGGTAGCAGCAGCTTGTGATGCCTGAGCTTGGCTCTGCACTTCTCTGAATTGTGACATCGAGTGGTTCAGATGTCAATACTGAATAGTACGGTTGATAGACTATATATATGCAACAAAGTTGAGACAGTCATTCTCCTTGTCATACTATGAGTTTCAGAGGTACCAGATCTTGCAAGCTTATGTTGTTCCGTTGAGTTCTATTCATAGCCTTGTTGAGATGGAATGATGTAGCTAAATCACTTTTGTTTGCTAACTGTCACGAGTTAACCGTTGCATAGTCTATCAATTGGGTTTAGGCATTTTCGTTGTCATAACATCTTTTACAGAGGTGCTAGATCTTGCAAGTTTATCGGCTTTGGTTGAGTTTGTTAGCCTTGTTGAGGTGGAATGACAACAGATAAATCTGTTTTGTGTGCTGAGAATAGAAAACTGTAATGAGTTCACAGAATGTTGAACCTAGAATGGTTATCGCCGCGCCTCGCGCGCACTAAATTCCCCAAGTTTTAATGTGATCTTGTGAAATCAATTTCGTTCCATAAGTGCTGGACAGAATATAGCAAAACACAATGACATATATCCTACAAGCACAACTAAAATCCAGAAAACAGCCAGCAAGTACATGGAAACTAGTCCAGAGATTGCATGGAACACTTCACTGAAATTTAGTTTCAATGCTACTACAATAAACTAAAATTCAGAAAACAGACACTCGCTATTACTTGGCCACTGCAACAAGAACTAACTCTGAACCTGTGTAACCTGAAGGTTTCATGAAACCAAGTTCTGTTGTTGAAAACTGAATATGCACTAGAGTAGTGGTGCTACTTCTCTGAAATAAAGGTCAAGTTAACTAATTTTTTTTCTACTGAACAACAGTTCCCTTTTTTACTGCTGTATACTATTGTGCAAAGCTGTTGTCTATACTGAAACCTGAAACTGCTGAAACCTTTATGCTTGCTGCTGTGTGTACTATTTGTGAAACCTGTGTGTACTATTTGTGCAAACCTGAAACTATTGTGCAAAGCTGCTGTGTATACTATTTGCAATTTTACACTCTTTATGCTTGCTGAAACCTGAAACTGCTAAGTCCAAACCTGAAACCTGGCCATTTATGCTTGATGTACTGTTTGTGTGTTGGCCATTTATTCTAGTTGCTCCATTTTTGCCTGAAACAGATTTATTGTGTGCTGGTTGTGCAGTTGTGCTGGCTATACTGGCCATTTATACTGGTTGTGCTGGCTATGATGGCCATTTATTGTGTGCTAGCTATGCTAGCCATATATATGCAGGTTCTTGTATGAAATGAGTCCCGATTTTTGCCGGAATGTTGATTAACATCCGTTTCGGCAGAAATCGGGCACTCCTAGTTTAAGAAAATTAGCAAAGGTCATGCCGTATTTTTCCGTGAATTTAACCAATTATTTATTTTTTATTAGTGCAAAGATGTGTGACAACGACGAGGCTAGATGTTCTAAGCGCATCAGCGCTGAAGGAGAACTCAGACCTCCGAATAAACAATTGACATTTTGGGAGGCGGCCCAGCGGCTAGAAGACAATGAAGAATACCATCCTTCGGAGAGCGAGGATGATGAGATGGAAGACGCGGAGGAAGAAGCCGAAGGAACGGAGGACGATGAAACCACTGATGGCTGCGAGGGCATAGGGAGTGGTAGCAATCCTCCTAAGAAGAAGAAGAAGAAGCCGAAGGACCGGCGCCCGAACACGGTCGGCACGGTTAAGGAGGAAATTACCGAAGTGAGACCATCAGGGGTTCCTTTGGAGCCCGCCCTTGTCGTCAAATGGTACGGTGGGCAAGTGGCGGCGATCACCCGGACAACCATCTCGATCAACACAGAGAATCTCCGGCATGAAGATAATGGACACTTGCGCACACTCCTCTACGAGAAGCTGCACGCAAGATACAAGTTCCCCGCTAAGTATCAGAACACAAATTATCATGGGAACGAAGTAAACAAATCCGCCCTCACAAAGATGAGCACCGCCCTGGCCAGCTGGAGAACCCGGATAAAGAAGAAGATCTATAAAGAAGGCAAAAGTCTCAAGGAGATCCAGAAGATTGACCCGCAGATCAACGAAGATCAGTTGTGGGAGTTCAAGGAGAGGTGTGAATCCGAAAGAGCCCTGGCCAATAGTAATCGGGGAAAGGTGCTGCAGGCGATGAATATAGGTCATCACCATCTCGGATCTGGTGGATACAGAACCGCGGAGGCCAAATTGAATAAGGAGGACGAAGAGTATAGATCCAAGGGGATAGAAAACCCCTTTGCGAAATTCGAACCCGGGCAGGTTCGAAACTTCATCAGGGTCCGTTACCATGTGGACCCAAAAACCAAACAACTCACCGCGGATCCTGCGGTGAAGGAATTCGAGGAAATTGTGGTAAGTATAATCTAATTACCGTGGATCAACTCGATTGCAATCTAATCGATGATCTAAACGATTCACTGTTACTTCTTCTACAGGAGGAGGAAATTGTTGCTAGTCATGTATCCCAGGGTTCCTCATCCTGTGGTCGTGGCGGCCACCCGGTGGGATAACCCTTTTAACAGGGCGATGAACCGGGCCAAGAAAATAGAGCCGGTTACGAAGAAGCCGTCGTCGGCTGGACGTCTGGCCAGCCTCAGGGGTAGGAATTGGGTGGATCATTTTGGTCCACCGCCGAGGACGCATGTGGCGCCATCGGGAAGGAGCGAGGAGGAAAACCGCGAGGTTCAAGAAGTTAAGGCACAAGTGGCGCGGATCCTGCAGATCGTCCAAGACAACCTGGCAATCACCCTCACGTCCTTCCTGCCTCCCTTGGTGGAGTCAATAGCGAACTGGAGTGCGGGTGGTCGAGTAGGGCCGTGCCCGATTCCAAGCATGGTCAGCAGCCACTCGAACAACGCGGCGCCGACGAATCAGGCGAACTACATGTTCGTGACTCCGCCCGCTAGCACCGCGGCGCCGCAAGTGTTAGTGACTCCCCCTGCCATAACCGCGGCGTAGGAGTACATGTTGGTGCCCCCCTGCCATCGTCGCGGCGGCACCGGAGCTCCAAGCACCCGTCGGTAGGGAGAATACACCGGCGGCCAGCATCGCGCCATCAAGTAGCCCTTCCGTCTCTTGCACGCCCGTCGCCGTATGCGGTCATCGACATTAGCCGATCTCGACGCCATCACGGTAAACAAATTGCTTTAATTACCACCTTTCATGCCATCTATTACTCTTATGGCATCTCTAACGACGCCGTACATGTTTTCCGTAGACGGATGTTCCTTGCACTCTCTTATGCTATGTGAACAACGAGCTGAGGGATGTTGCCAAGGGTACCATCGTCCAACCCTTGCAACGCACGTTCCACTCAAGGCCGATGTCAGATAGCGTGCACAGGGTTAAAATTAGTCGGGTGCTAAGGGGCTGCGATGACCTGGAACCTCCCATTCAACCCCCAGGATCGGATGAAGAAGAGCCGTCTGTCCTCAGAACTTGCTTCGGCTTATTCTTGCTATGGCCAAAGAGCATGATCCGTTTGGGGATGGCGGGGTCCATCACGCCACAGAAAATAGCACCGCCTGTCGTGCCAGCGACAAGCGGTGGCAAGGCCCCTTTACCGCCCTCGCCGTCACCTCCACGCGGGGGGTCGGATGATCATGTTGATGATATGCACATGGCGCAGGATCCGGCCGAGGACGACAAAGACTGGAATGATCACTTCTTGAACACTCAGTTTAGCAACGAAGACCTAGCTGGTGGCCCCATAGAGAAAGCCACTATCACCAAGCGTTTGTTTGGTTCTTAGGAGACGCCTCCAACTTGCGCCTTTACAGAGACAGCTGATACAACCAACCGGCCCTTTATTCTAAGCCCTGACACACTACATAGGGCGGCCGGTGCTCAGATTGCGGTGCCTGCCCGCTCTCCAAAAGGAAAAAAGGGCAGGAAAAGAAAATCTAGCAGCTCGAGCCAGCAGGTGGCGTCAACAACTGCGAATCCGATCAGGTTTCGGGATGAGACACCAAGACCCGAGGGTATTATGTGGAGGATTCATGTGGCGGGTGAGCTCATGCTACCTAAGAATTTGCGGAAGCTCGCCAGTTCGGAACTGCAGAGTGTGCATGACATCTTGACGATAGAGACGCCTTCTATCGGAGAAAGATCCCTCGCACCCGGTATTCGTGGTTAAGGTGCCACCAGGCTTGGGCTTCGTCGACAATGCCCCTGTGGATCTGTTCTTCCTGCGGTTCGACAACATCTTCAATATGTTCCACCTATACCCGCTACACTATACCATGGTCCGTCTCTTTTCTCTCAGCCTGGCCATGCAGATCATTAGAGAGAACACACCGGGCATAGCTATAGTGGACCCCTACTACATGCGTGATGGCTGCTTGGGTTCCCCCGCCGAACGACGTATCGTGGCCTCGTACCTAAAAAGAATCCTCGTGGCGAACAACACAAAGGAATACATTCTCGTGCCTTACTTTCCCGAGTAAGTCGTTATTCACTCGCCACCGTCGATTGGCTTTATTAGATCATCATCATTCTTTTTCCAACACATTCCATTTGAATTTTTTGCACAGAGATGAACACTGCACGCTCATCTCCTTATCGCCAAAGCATTCCCATGCCACGTATTTCGACTCGGGGAGTCTAGAAAAGAAGAAAAACTACGACAAGATCAAGGAAGTTCTGGATGATGCTCTCACTGGCTTTGCCTCGACGGAAGGCACCACCTTCATGCGTACGAAGGTCAAGTTCGGCAGGCACGTCTTCAACCACGTAACGGAGTTCCCCTGCATGAAGCAGCCGGAAAATAGTAAGAAGGAAGCCTACTACGCACTCCATCACATGAGGGCGTTCCTACTTGACCAGCAGAATTCTACGCTGCCAGATCATCTCAAACAGTGGGCCGAAGCAAAGGCCAAGATCAATGATTCAGATATTAGACAAGAGATGTATCGCATCTAGCAGCAGTTTGGGGTTATCATCTTTCATGATGTCATGACTTCGGGGGGGATCTTCTACGTAGGAAATATCCCGAATAACCGTGACATAGCAGATCGCCTAGAGATGCAGGGTGACTATAGGAAGTTCATGACGAGACAAGGCGTCCTCCCATTCGCTAAGCCGAGCCAGAAGGCTTGATGTTGGCCTAGTTGTAGTTACAAACTATAGATGACCTATGTGTGTGTGTGGACAAGTGTACATGCTACTATACTTATCTTATTAGGTTTATGAATCATCGCTTACTTCTTTTGCTTATTATTATTATATATCAATCAATGCTTGGTTTTTTTTCTTACTCTTTGGTCCTTTGCTCACTTTGGTCCTTTTTTTCCTTACTCTTTTTTCGAGAATAATGCCGATGATTGAAATGTTGTGGCACACTATATATGTGAATGTGCTACGATGGGATTGTGAGCCTTGTGATATGCACAAGTCCAGGAATTGTTCATCCTATTTGGCTCACTGTTCCGTCGTAGCATATTCATGTGTCCAACGACCTAGCAAGTTATATATGAGGCATTCTTTTCGAGTTATTTTTGTCTTTTTCGAGAATATGCCGATGATTGAAATGTCGTGGCACAATATATATGTGAATGTGCTACGACGGGATAGTTAGACTTGTGATATGCACAAGTCCAGGAATTGTGCATCCTACTTGGCTTACAGTTCCATCGTAGCATATTCCTGTGTCCAACAACCTATGTATATATATATGAGGCATTCTTTTCGAGTTACTTTGGTCTTTTTCAAGAATAATGCCGATGATTGAAGTGTCGTGGCACTCTATATATGTGAATATGCTGCGATGGGATTGTCCGCCTTGTGCTATGCACAGGTCCAGGTGTTGTGCATCCTACTTGGCGGACGGTTCCATCGTAGCATATTCCTGTGTCGAACAACCTAGTTATATATGAGGCATGCTTTTTGAGTTTGGTATTTTTGATTTAGGAGTACTTTCTATAAGTGTATCTTCATATGCGACTTTAATTATATATGTTTTTTTCAATCACCGATTAATTATTATTGTCAACTTATAGATGACGTGGTACATCGTGTACAAGGGACGGGTTCCCGGAGTCTACGATGATTGGGAAGACTGCCAGAGACAGGTGCACCGTTTCAGCGGCAATAGCTACAAAGGGTACAACACTATGGCGGAGGCGGAAGCTAGATACACGCGCTATCTAGCGGGAGTTAGGACAAGGAACCGGAAGAAGACCTACACCTTCGTCGCGGCGGTGATCATGCTTATCTTCTTTGGTTGTTTATCCCGCATTTGTGTCTAGCTAGTTTAGATGTGTAGACGAGCTTCCGAGCTCTAACTTGTTCGATCGACACATGTATTCGCATGTCACCAACTACTTTGTAACTTGATCAAAACAATGTAACTTATACTATGTATTCATGTATGAGACTTATCTATATGTATTTGTTTCAATCTTGTTTTTAAAATTGTGTATTTATATATATAATTGTATATCTTGTATCTCTGTGTGTATATCTGCCTGTAATACTGTATATAATCTGGCTAGAAAATAAAAAAAACAAAAAAAACACCTGTGGCACACATGACCTACCTTTTGTGGCGCACTACACCTAAAGCGCACTTTAGAATCTTAGTGGCGCACTGGGAAGTGCGCCACAGAAGATCCTACGCGTAGCGCACCTGCCCACATAGCTGTGGCGCACTAGCAGGTGCGCTACGCCTATCTCGACACAACCGTGGCGCACTAGCCAGAAGCCAAGTCTGCGTGGCGCCGCTAGTGCGCCATGATGATCTTTTTCAAAGCGCCACGAATGGCCATTTCCCTAGTAGTGTATCCTATTAGGATACCCTTATATCTTCCTTGGTGAAAACATTGTAGTTGTAGTATGCTTAGCCCTGCTATATATTTGGGATGGGATACATGATATGATTATATAAAGTGTTGGAAAATATATGTTTTATATAATAAAACAAGTACTCAATGAACACCTGGGTGGAAAGAGGATACTCAATTTTGGACAAGTTGGCAACAAAGGGAACCATGTTTATATGGCTATCTTTTTGTATGTGCACTAGAAGAAGACCACCCAGGGACTTAGAGATTGAACATGTTTCTCGTACAGTGGCTTCCGTGTACAGCCACATGCTAAATGGGCTCTGGCTTAGTCAACTACATAGTGGAATACCTTGCATTAGCATCTTCAGGTTAACTAGAATTGTGTATTGGAAATATATCCTTACATTGGTGCCTGGTAGACAAGATAGCATTGTGTATTGGGAGGACTTCTCTGGAAAGACTTTGTCACATTCTCGATCTGCCGGTACTCCATTTGGTGAGTACTTATCCAGCGGCCACTGGTGGCGTCAAGACGAGATTGTGTCATGTGGGTAAAGTGTACAACTTCTGCAGAAGATCAAATTCTAAGTACTTAGCCGTGTCCCCGGTTACGGACAACTCTGAGCAACTAAGGCCTGAAGCTATGGAAGATCTCGATATTCCAATTTCTCAAAGTAAAACTTGATGGTGTCAACAAGGGATTAGAAGCACTTGGAGTTTTCCAAGGAGTTCAGAAAGATTTGACAAAAGTTCAAAACTATTTTGAAAAGATAGGATAAAACTATATTGCTTTCTGCAAATGAGCCTAAACCCCACTTAGCCAAATATGCATGTAGTGATAAGATCCACTCATTTATACATAGTAGTGAAACTTGCCAATACAATTCAAATGTATTGACCCTTGTGGCTGCAACTTATTATGTTGCAGGTTTGTTTGATGTTAGTGAAGTTTGTTGAATAGGATTACAAGTCTACAACCAACATGATTGCCTATGGCACTTTGAAGATGAAGGACCCCATGCTTTATAGATATTCTGCTGCAATGTAATGTGATAGCCAAATGAGCTATGTAAGATGTAATGAATTATTTTATTCCTGGTTATAAAGTTGTATTATGACCTTTGTTTCTTGATATTACATGTTAACTGTGGATGCTAGCTATTGATCCAGGGACTAGCATTGTAAACACAGGGATCTCTACCTTATTAAAGGTTGGGAATCTTACAGATGGTATCAGAGCACTGTGTTGCCTGTAGGATTGTAACCCTAGGATTAGACAAAACCCCTTAGAAAAATAGGAGTTGTATTTGTTCCAAAAACATATTTACAAAAAATCTTGTAAACTCTTTCCTCAACCTTTTTGGTTTTTGATTCTACATCTCTTCCATTTCAACTTGATGGACAAAGCCTTCACCATGACCAATGACTTCAATTTTAGTTTCACCAAGGATTTCACTAAGGACTACAAGTGAAAATCAAGAGACACTAGATTGCCTACCAAAAGACATTGATATCAGGTTAGAGTATGGATCATATTGACCTATGAGGTATGATTATACTAAGTAAATTATTTCAAGAAAACTTGTTGTTTCCTTCAACTCATGAGTTAAGCTCATAAGTTGTTAACTGAATAATTGCTTGTTGATTGTTTGATTGAACTTGGTTGTTTTGAGTTGTGTGTTAGACCTTCTTAAAACCTATCCATCATTACTTATCCCTATTAAACCAACAGATGCCTCCCCGTCGTGCCAACCCCAACCAAAACAACAACATCACTCCTGAGATGCAGCAGATGATGATAGCTCAGACAGAACTGATGCAGGAGATGACCACATTCATACAGAATCAGAATAACAACAACAACAACAACAACAATCAGAATAATCCTCCAGCACTTGACATGCTCACCAGGTTTCTGAAACTTAGGCCTGCAAGGTTCTCTGGAACAACTAATGCAATGGAAGCAAATGATTGGTTATGTTTGGTAAATAAAGACTTAGTGACTGTTGGCTGCACCGATGAATAAAAAGTTAGGTTTGCAGCATTTCTACTTGAAGGACCAGCAGCAACATGGTGGGACAACTTTCAGATCACCACTCCCCTTGAAGATGTGACTTGGGCTATTTTTGAGCATGGTTTCCGTACAACTCACATCTCACCTCGAGTGATGTACTTGAAGAAAAAGGAGTTTCACAATCTGAAACAGCGTCACCTCAGTGTGGCTGAGTATATTGAAGAATTCAACAATCTAGCACGATATGCACTGGATGAAGTTGACACAGATGCTAAGAGAAAGGAGAAATTTCTTGAAGGACTTAATGATGAGTTGAACCTGCAGCTAGCTGTTGCCTATGTCCCAACTTATCAATCACTCTGTGACAAAGCCACTATATTGGAAAACAAGATGAATCAAGTTGAGAACAGAAAGAGGAAGCATAAACTCAAGAATCACTCAGGATCATCACAAAAGAAGCATTCATTCAAAAAGAGCAAGGAAGATTTTGAACCACATCAGTATCACCACAATAACAATGGAAGTGATAATAATGGAAATGATACTGACAACGGAGATGACCTTGGTCAGAACCAACATGACACTTTCAGGAAGAAAGATATTAGCCAGTTGTAGTACTATAATTGTAAGGAACTTAGACACTATGCATCAGACTGTCCTGAGAAGAAAAAAGAAAAAGATGCTAGAAGAGCCAATGGAAATGACTCCAATGTGACCCAGAAATGACATGTGAACCACATTGACATGGATGGAAACTTTGAAGAGATAGAAGAAGTGGATGTCAGAAACTAGTTAACTCAGAAGAGTCAAATAAGGATTCCTTGTCAGGATATCAAGTGTTGAACCCATAGTCAAGTGAACCATCAATGTAACCCTATGAGACTTTCTTTTAAGGGTGGTAGTACCTAGTTGTCTTCAAGCCAACTTGTAACTCTAGCCTTCCCAAATCTCGGGACGAGATTTCTTTCAAGGGTGGTAGCCTGTCACATCCCAAAAAATTTCCAAATTTTGAAATGTGAAAAATAAATAATTGTTGAAATTTAGGGTGAGAAGAAACTTTTTGATTCCAAATGGAAACATCAAAACCTATTTTTATCAAATAAAATCCTAAAGGGATTTAAAAAGATAAACAATTAATAAATAAAGTTATAATAGTTGGAATCACTATTTTTAGATCTTTTAATAAAAAGATATGGTTTTCAAAAGCAAAGGTAGAAATATAAATAAGGATTATTTTATATAGCCAAATTAAATCTTGGCCAAGCTTTTGAAATAAAATATTTTGTTTGATAAAAATATTAAAGGTTTATTTAAATAAAACCACGAGGATTTATTAATACCCAATTTTATTTAAGTAAAAGCTTTTCCCATTTTTAAATAAACACTAAAACTTGTTAAAGTATTTTAAATAAGGTCTTTTTATTTTATTTAATATATCCTAAAAGAATAAAAATTAATTTACATTGGATTTTGAATTCAAGTTTTGAATTTTGAAAAGATTTTTGGTGAGTGTGCTAGGTTGGTGCTGGTGAGTCTGCAGATGCTTGGGTATTGAAAGTTGAGCTTGTTTGAGTGGTTTTTGAAAAAGTGGGATCTTCTCATATGATAAAGATTCAATTTTGAATTGTCATTTAAACTATGCATTTAAATGTTTTTGGATGATCACAAAGTGGGCCTTGATACTTTGTTATGAGTACAATCAAGGGGTGCAAAGATCCAGAAAAGTTTCTGTTAGGTTCTAAAAGTTTGAGACAGCCAAAGTAGGCATGGGAGTTAAATTGGTCAAAATGACCATTCACTCATTTAGCTTTGTTTTGATTTATTTGTCTTTGAGAAAAGTTTGGGAATTGTTTAGATGATGTTTATTTCACCTAAGCAACATTTTACAAGCAAAGAAACACACAAACAAGGTGGTTCAAAAGAATTCAAAATTGGAATGCATACACACATGCATGCTTTCATATTTTTATTTAGAAAAGTTTTTGTTAACCCTAAATTTGATGATTAGAGTTTGATGATTCAAGTTTAGTATTTTTGGGATGTTACAAACCTTCCCCCCTTAAACAAAATGTCGTCCCGAGATTTGAAAAAGGACGAAAAAGATTACCTAGGATTTGAAGAGATCGGGAAACTCTGTCCTGATGTGATCTTCGCGCTCCTAGGTAGCTTCCTGTTCTGTGTGGTTGCTCCACTGAATCTTGAGAAACTTGATGCTTTGGGTTCGGGTAGTTCGAAAAGCTTCTTCCAAAATACGGATGGGTACTTCAGGATAGGTCAGGTCATCGTTGATCTCTATGGTTCGGTGGTCGATATTTTTGAACACTTTGGTCTTCTCGGGGACTTCGAGACACTTGCGAAGTAACGAGATATGGAACACATTGTGCATGGCTGACATCTCTTCAGGTAGTTCAAATTGATACGATACTTCTCTTCGACGATTCAGAATGTTGAAGGGTTCGATATATCTGGGGGCTAACTTTCCTTTGAGTTGGAAACGCTGCATTACCTTCAATGGCGACACTTTCAGATATACAAAATCTCCTATGTTGAAGGCGAGGTCTCTATGTCTCTTGTCGGCGTAACTCTTCTATCGGGACTGGGCGGTCTTGAGGTGCTCACGAATCTTGTGAACCTTCTCTTCTGCTTCTCGTAGGATGTCGGGTCCGAAAATCTGACTCTCTCCTACTTCCGACCAGTTCAAAGGGGTGCGACACTTTCTTCCGTACATAAATTCAAATGGGGCCATTTGCAAACTGGCTTGATAACTATTATTGTATGAAAATTCTGCAAACGGCAGACAGTCTTCCCACTTGGATCCATATTCTAACACACATGCTCTCAGCATATCTTCGAGTATTTGGTTTACTCGCTCCGTTTGTCCATCGGTCTGAGGGTGATATGCGGTGCTGAAATCTAGGCGGGTTCCTAAACCTTCTTGGACTTTCTTCCAGAATCTCGAGGTAAACGGAGTTCCTCGATCCGATACAATGTTCCTGGGGACTCCATGCAAACTAACTATTCTAGCGATGTACAACTCTGCTAGCTTCGAACTCTGATATGTGGTCTTGACGGGCAAGAAATGGGTGACTTTGGACAATCTATCCACTATGACCCAGATAGAGTCATTTCCCCTACTAGAAGTAGGCAGTCCAGTGATAAAGTCCATTCCAACGGAATCCCATTTCCATTTCGGAATCTGCAAGGGTTGCAACAATCCAGCGGGTCTTTGATGTCCGACCTTGACTCGCTGACATATATCACACTTGGCGATATAGCTTCCGATTTCTCTCTTCATCTTATGCCACCAAAATTGCTCTTTTAAATCTTGATACATCTTAGTTCCTCCGGGATGGATAGAATAAAGAGTATCATGAGCCTCCTTCAGAATAACTTCTGTCAACTCAGAATCTGCTGGTACACAAAGGCGTCCTTTGTACCACACAACTCCTTCTTCGTCTTCGGTGAATCCGGGTACTTTGCCTGTACCAATATGATGCTTGATTCCGTCAATACTAGCATTTCCCTTCCGCGCCTCTTTAATCTGACTGATCAAAGTGGGCTGGAGTTCTATGCTAGCCAAAAATCATTCACTTACTAATTCCATTCGAAAATCTTCCATCTCTTTGTGCAAGCTTGGTTGCTCCTTCAAAATCATGGAGTTCAAGCGGCACGGAAATCTTCTAAGGGCATCGGCTACCACATTGGCTTTACCAGGGTGATAGTGAATGTCCAGGTCGTAATCCTTGATTAGTTCAATCCACCTTCTCTGTCTCATATTCAGCTCTTTCTGAGTGAATATATACTTCAGACTCTTGTGATCCGTATAGATCTCACAACGGTTTCCCCTCAGGTAATGTCTCCATGTCTTCAGGGCTAGAACTACGGCTGCGAGTTCGAGGTTATGGGTTGGGTAATTTTTCTCATGTTGCTTCAGTTGTCGATATACACATTGAAGGGTTAGAACCTTGCCTTCTTGCATTAGCACACATCCGAGACCGATCTTGGATGCATCACAATACACATCGAAGGGCTTCGTGATATCCGGCATGATC
This sequence comes from Avena insularis, assembly GCA_023614405.1. Classification (NCBI taxonomy): domain Eukaryota; kingdom Viridiplantae; phylum Streptophyta; class Magnoliopsida; order Poales; family Poaceae; genus Avena; species Avena insularis. Next base: position 203,455,372 of record CM042685.1, read on the forward strand.
AAGATTGGGGCTGAAATTAATCTCCTCTTGAGTTCTTGAAAACTCGCTTCACATTTGTCGGTCCATTCAAACTTCTTGTCCTTCTTCAGCAATTGGGTCATGGGTCTGGCGATACTCGAGAATCCTTCTACGAATTTGCGATAATATCCCGCCAATCCGAGAAATGCACAAACTTGGGTTTGAGTGGTTGGGGCTTGCCAATCTTCTACATCTTTCACTTTGGCAGGGTCAACGGCAATTCCTCCGGCTGATACAATGTGACCGAGGAATCCTACCTCATGTAACCAGAATTCACATTTGCTAAACTTTGCATACAGCTGATGCTCTCTAAGGGTTCCAAGAATGGTCCTTAGGTGTAGCTCATGTTCTTCTTCCGATTTGGAATAAATCAGAATGTCATCGATGAAAACAACGACAAACTTATCCAGGAAGTCCATAAAAATCTTATTCATGAGATTCATGAAATAAGCAAGGGCATTGGTTAATCCAAAATACATGACTGTATACTCGTATAATCCATATCTGGTGGTAAAGGCAGTCTTTGGAATATCCTCTGCACGAATCTTGAGTTAATGATAGCCAGTCCTAAGATCAATCTTAGAAAACACTTTGGCACCGGTCAACTGATCAAACAAATCTTCTATCTTGGGCAAGGGGTATTTGTTCTTGATGGTGACATCATTCAACTTCCGATAATCCGTAACAAACGGTTACCTCCATCCTTCTTGTCCACAAACAAGACAGGTGACCTCCATGGTTACTTACTTTGTTGAATCAATCCAATTTCCAACATGGAATCCAGTTGCTTCTTCAGTTCCGCTAGCTCAGACGGGTTCATACTATAGGGTCTCTAGGCTATGGGTCTAGTTCCAGGGATTAGTTCGATGATAAACTCGATATCCCGATCTGGGGGCATACCGGGCAAAACATCTGGAAATACATCGGGGTATTCACAGACTATCCGGACTTGGTCAATGCTAGGTTGTGCTATACCCGTGTTGCACTTGAATTGGCGAGGTAAGGTTTCAGATATATGCTCGACTGCTATTCCGGCTGTACTGGTCATGGTTATGGCTTTCTTGGCACAGTCAATCAATCCTTTATGTTTGGACATCCAATCCATTCCTAGTACTACTTCCAAACCTTTAGTTCCGAGTACTATCAGATTAGCATAAAAATCTATGCCATGGATTCAGATAGGGACGGCTTTGCAAATTAGCCTAGCCTTGGTGGTTGATTCGGGAATTTGAACAATCATAACATGCTTCAGTTTGGTTGGTTGAATTTTACTAGTGCATGCAAATTCTTCGGTGACAAATGAGTGCGATGCACCAGAATCAAACAACACTCGTGCAAGTACTGAATTAATAGAAAACATACCCAGCACAACGTCTGGCGCTTCCTGAGCTTCTTCAGCATGCATGAGAAAAATACGGCCATTGCGGTTGAGCGAATTCCCTGGGGCAATCTCCTTCCTGGTTGAACACGACACTGTTGCTGAGCTGGGACATTGGCATTGGGTGTTGCGGCATTCTTCTTGTTGGGGCACTCGTTGGAATAGTGGCCTTTTCCACAGTCATAACAAGTCACTTGTGACTTGTCCTTTGCTGCTATAGGCACGACATTGCTTCCAGTTCTCGGGGCAGTGTTGGTGTTGGCGGTAGCATTGTTGTTGTTGAACTTGGGTGGGGCACGGTTGAAATTGCTAGAGTTTCCGGGGTTATTGTGATTTCCTCCGGGCCTAGGGTTTCCACGGTTGGGATAGGTCGGACGGTTCATCGGGGGTCTGTTGGTTCTTGGGGTAAATCCGGGAGATGGGTTAGGGCGATACTTTGGGGTCTGATGGGTTCCTGGCTGATGCATCATGCGACGCTTGCGGTTCTCATTAGCTTGGTTGATCTTTCCTTCCATCTGGATAGCAGAGTCGACAAGGGCTTCAATATCAGCAAAGGGGATATTGACTAATACCGTCTACATCTCATCATGCAGACCATTCAGGAATCTTTCTTTCTTCTTGGCTTTGGTGTCGATCTCATCTGGGGCATGACTAGCTAATGACAAGAATTTGTCACGGTATTCCACTACAGTCATCCGTCCTTGCTTCAGTTCTCTGAACTCGTCTCTCACTCTCTTGATAAAACCCGGTGGCACATGGGTTCTGCTAAACTTGACCTTGAATTCCTCCTAGGTCATCATCTGGCCTCCGGTCATTGCGCGAACACTGTTCCACCATGCCCTGGCATCTCCGGCTAGATAGTGGGTGGTGAACATAACTTTCTCATTGGCTTCCACTCCAGCGACTTCTAGGTTATTTTCCATGGTTTGCATCCAATCATCGGCGTCTAAGGGCTCTTCTGACTTAGTGAAAACAGGTGGGTTGGTATTTTGGAAATTTTTGAGCTTAGATCCATGGTTGTCCTGGTTTCCGTGGCCTTGGTTGTTGTGGGCAAGATGGGATATCTGTTGCAGTGTGGCTAGGTTGGCTTGACGGCTCAGCTTTTCAGCTCTTCAAGTCAGTCAAGATTTGCAGAATCTGCAACATCCGGTCCGGGGATGAACCACTTCCTCCGCGTCGCATCTGAAGATTGAGATAGATCATGAGAAAAGAGGGAAATTTCTAAGGTTTTGGGTCTTTGAAAAGTTTTTAAAGTTTGACTCAGATTTTTCTAGCCACTTGCTTTTTCATTCATTCATTCATAGCACACGATACAACACACACCACAACAAAGAGAAACAGATGGTTTTAAGAACCATTCTGAAAACTACGATATAGTGGGACCGAATACTACTCACTACGCTAGTGCTCAAGTGCTACTACTCCTCGGAATTTGTGGCTTCGTCATCCTCATCATCATCGATGAACGCAAAATCATCTTCATCAGTGAAGAAGTCCATAGCTTGATCCTCCAGAAAATCATCATCATCGCTGAGGTAGGAGTAGGGGTCTCCACGAAGATCCTCTCCGGCATTCTCCCTTTCCTCCAACTGCATGTATCTCTCATGGATGGTCTCCTCGAAAGATGAGATACGATGGCAAAGACGGGCAATAATGCGCTCCTTCTTGTCAAGCTGACGGCGGCGAGACTTGCGATCCTTTGCTAGCATGGCGAAGACGGGCAATAATCGTCTTGATGATGGCAGACTTGTGGTTGGAGTAGTCACGACAGTTATCCAATTCCTGTTGACGATCGTACATCATGAAGCTGAGGTGGTCCACTTGGGTCTTCAGCTCAGGGTGGTATGGGGCTTCCAGTGGTTGTCCATTTGCATCACGCCTTAGGCAAAACTCAAAGCGGGTACCCTTGATCTGGTTGATACTCTGCCCACACAGACGGGAAAGAGCTTCCTGCATAGCCATGGCAAGTCCATCGAGCCAGTTGTTCTCTCTTAAGGTAAACTGAATTCCTTCCGCAGTGGGAGGTTCAATCTTTCCTCGGAGACTTGCAACAATTAGCCACTGCAGATCTTCTCCTCCTTGATCATTGAGCTGAGCTCCGAAGAACTCAAAAGTGCGGATGCTCCGAAGTTCAAAGCTGGTCCAAATCCTCTCAAAGATAAGGTCTCCTCCATTCCCCAACTGATAAAACTTGTTGTACTTCACGTCCATCTATAAGAATATAGGATGAGTAAGTTAGTAGAGTGATCAAGTGTGTCAAAATTTTATGTATTTTGCAAGAGTTTTTGAGGAACAAGAATTTTCATGAAAGAATCAAATGGATAAGAATGAGAATAAGTTTTTGTAAATATTTGTTTTCTTTGGCTTTGAAACTAAGTTTTTGATTCAAACGTCCAGTCTAACTAGGGTCTCCTATGGTCAGGATGGCTCTGATACCAACTTGTCAACACCCGAATTTTTAATCCCAGATGCCTGTTATGCCATACATCGCAATCCCAGGATTACCATTTTTGCGAGACATAACAGAATTGGATACCACAGTACATCATCCATTACAAACCATACATAAGGTCTTACACAAATAAGGATCTCATGATCCAGTTCTTAATACAATTCAAGCAGCGGAATACGTAATAATAAAGGTAGCGTAGGCGAAGCTCCATCTTCGGGGTCACAGGCAATGCTGACGATGGGAGATGATCCTAGTTGTCGTAACCTTCCTGGGGTCCATCCTCCAGGTACTCCTCTTCATAATCTGGCCATGGGAATAGCCAGGGACAAAGCCATGAGTACTCTTTAAGTACTCGCAAACTAATACTAACAAGTGAAAGGGGTTTTTGATAATAGGACACTAGGCTCTAGGGTTATTTTGCAAAAGCTAGATTTATCTCTACGAAGTTCAGAAGCAAGAGAGCTAGTTGAAGTTTTATAACACCTAAGTGGGAACTTGTATTTCATATCACCACCCTGCTGTGGTCAAGTCAAAGTCTCAGTTCACTTCACAAGTCTTTTGAAAACATCTGACGGGGGAACAGTATGGCCACTCCAACTGTCCATAACCGCGGACGCGGCTATTCGAATAGTTTGACACTCTGCAGAGATTGTACACTTTCACCACAACATTCGATACATCCGTCAAGAACAAATCCTGAATTCACCATACTCAGTATGCAGATAATCAATCCTAACCTTTCAATTACACGCCCTAGTATAAGCACCTCTCCTGTGAGTGTGGCCTCCCAACCATGACCAACTGTCATCTTGGGTACTGCACAAGTGGACCATCTTCACAAGGTAGCCTTAGCTCAGACCTTGGCCGTGAGGGAACTAATACTAAGGTATATAAGTTTCCAGTCAAGCCCTACCCAATTTTCGGGTATTGTGGTTGTACGATAAAATTGGAATGGTATCGCATCTAGACAACCATCAGTTTTATAAAGGGCTAAGGCTCATGCCTCAACATTTTCATCACCAAAATCATCAGGTGTTTAGAAACACATGTCCAAAACATTTCAATAGAATGATCCATCATTCCAAGGTTTTCATAACCACTTTTCCACCAAGTATTCCCATCTAAAGTTGATCAAGTTATATGCTTAGCACTAGCATCTACAAGTGGGGGTAAGCACTAATGAGGGGTGGTAAACTATTGGAGTTTAACTCAGATTAATCTCATGCCTTAGGATGACATCAAGATTATCTAGCTTAGGCCAAATTTTATGCTCTTTATGCAACCTTCAATTATCCTTCTAGTATCTACCATTTATTCCAGTAAACTCTAAGTAAGAGCTTTGATAAAGAAATAAAGTAATAAAGCTTGTAAGTAAAACTAGGATTGGTTTATCAAGTGGATATGATCACATATGCTTAAGGCATATAGTGGTCATGGTAACAAGCAAGTATTAGCTTGCATAAGTATCAGTATAAGCTTGCATTAGTAGGGTATCTTGCAAGTGTTAGCTGGCACATTCAACTAGTAGCATTAGGCTTGCCTTGTGCAGAGCAGTGGTTGAAGTTCTCCTCGGCTTCTTGTTCGTAGAATCCTCCTTCCTCCTCGTATCCTTGGTCGGTACTAGCGTCTATGAATAAATACGATGTACACAATCACCAAAAAATACTTAACTACTTGCAATCATCACACAAAAAGGGTCATATAGATGATCTAACATCATCTCTAACATTACAAGATTAAGGCTTGGTTTAATTCCTTTTATTTTTAGAAAAGTAATTTCTACTCATTGACAAACTACTTAGGATTTAATATTCTCCAAACCAAACATGGGATCATGTTGACACATGCCATCACCACATATTTTAGTCCATGGGAATGTGATTTAAAGTGGTATCACAATTTAATAAGGTTTTACCCTTTTATTTTAATTAAATAAAGTGACTAGAAATGCCTATGTGACATTCTTTTATTACTTGAACATTATTTCTGTAAGTAAACCTATATATTTTTATATATTCTGAAAGGTATGGTTTAATGTGATTTTTGAGAGTTGGAATCAACTCAAAAGCTATTATGGTTTAAATTTGAAAAATGTTTGAATGCAGAAAAGCTTCTTCCTTGTTATTTTTACCATGGATGATCTACAGATCCAAATGACTTGAATCCAACGAGATCGATTTAGCACTTCCATACCTTTCTAACAAAATTAGTTTCATTCAATTTGGTGCACTGAATCGACCTGGGTTGATTTTTGAAACTGGGTACAGAAGTGTGTTTGAAATAAAATGGAAAAGGTTAAATTCAAATAGCTGGGCTCCGCGGGAAGCGATACTGGGCCGGCCTGCTAAGCACAGCGCTTCCGTGGGCTGTTTAAGTGGCTGTCCCCACGTGTCAGTGAGACGAAGGGGTGCGAAGCGGTATGGGGTGATGTGGGGCGTTCGATCTAGTTCTAATCCAACGGCTGAGAGTCATCGTCGACGTTGGGCAACGCCGGCGAGACAGAAACCTAGCGCGTCCAGTGGGGGTCGTTGGGGGCTCACCGGGGTTCAGGCGAGGGTCAGCGAGGCGGGCGAACGACGAAGTCGACGACGGCGAACCTCCTGGTACCGGCAGCTTCTCCTAGGGTGGCTCCAATCGCTAGCTCCCTTCTTCTCCAGTAGCGGCGGGCTCTGGTGAAATTCCGGTGATGCGCTGCTCGCCTTGCTCTGGGAACAGGGTGGGACGATCAGTGAAGAGAGGGAAGTGAGATGGTGTGCTTAATTCGGCTAGGGTGGCCTCTATTTATAGTGGAGCGAGGGGATCGACGGGGCGCAAGGTGAGCTCGTCGTGGTCGACGATACAGATGGCTATCGGCGTGGGCGACGGTAGGGGCGGTGAGGTGCTCCCTGGTGATGCTCAACGACACGGTGCCGAGACGTGGGGCGGTGTGGTTTGGTCGGAACGCGACGATGCTCTGCGCGTGCCCAACGGAAGATTTAATGGCGCACAGCGCGCGTGGTCTGCGCGGTGGCGAACGAGCATGTCTACGGGGTTACTGGGACGGTGGTGATCACGTATGCACGCGGCGAGGGCGGCGCGCGGTCTATGGGCGTCGGTCGAGCGTGGCGCACGGGACGTGCTCTCGGCATGGTCGTTGGCGAGGTTGGCATGGTTCGTGTGTGTAGTACAGTGGCTGGCAACATTCGAGCGTTGGACAGGTAGTGGCGGTGGACGGTGGGCTGCCTCCCAGACATGCTGGCTAGGCTTGTTTCTCCTCCTAGCTTGCTGTCGACATGGGGGTGACAAGTGTGCACTCGGCCTGCTCACCATTGATGGCATTGCCAAGCTTACAGTGATGCTAAGGGTGTGCAATTGAGCTAGATGATCTACAAAAGCCTAGTTGCAACCAGAGAGGGAACAAGTTAGGCTTCAATCACTGCTCACAATAGTGTTTGGATTTTAGAAGATTTGAACCTGCAATGTGTTTGATGAAATGGTCGCAAGAATTCAAGTTTTGAATTTTGAAAAGATTTTTGGTGAGTGTGCTAGGTTGGTGCTGGTGAGTCTGCAGATGCTTGGGTTTTGAAAGTTGAACTTGTTTGAGTGGTTTTTGAAAAAGTGGGATCTTCTCATATGATAAAGATTCAATTTTGAATTGTCATTTAAACTATGCATTTAAATGTTTTTGGATGATCACAAAGTGGGCCTTGATACTTTGTTATGAGTACAATCAAGGTGTGCAAAGATCCATAAAAGTTTCTGTTAGGTTCGGAAAGTTTGAGACAGCCAACGTAGGCATGGGAGTTAAATTGGTCAAAATGACCATTCACTCATTTAGCTTTGTTTTGATTTATTTGTCTTTGAGAAAAGTTTGGCAATTGTTTAGATGATGTTTATTTCACCTAAGCAACATTTTACAAGCAAAGAAACACACAAACAAGGTGGTTCAAAAGAATTCAAAATTATAATGCATACACACATGCATGCTTTCATATTTTTATTTAGAAAAGTTTTTGTTAACCCTAAATTTGATGATTAGAGTTTGATGATTCAAGTTTAGTATTTTTGGGATGTTACACAAGTCTTGTGGGGAAAGTGCACCACGTCTGCAGAGTGTAAAATCTAAGTACTTAGCCATGTCCCTGGCAAAGGACAATTTGAGCATCAAGACATGGAAGCTATCAAGAATCTCCTCATCCCAATTTCTAAGTTAAAACTTTGTGGTTGAACAAGGGTTAAAGAATCACCAATTTCTATTGGGAGATGCCTTGGGTGATTTTGGACAAATAAAAACTTAGTGTTTTCAAATGATAAGGAAAATCTATTTTGAGCAATGCAAGCCTAAGCTCCACTTAGCCAAATGCATACAGATGATAGACTCCACTATACTACCATAGTATCACTTGCCAATACAATTCAAATGTATTGACCCTTGTGGCTGTAACTTATTATGTTGAAGGTTTGTTTGATGTTAGTGAAGTTTATTGAATAGGATTACAAGTCTACAACCAACATGACTGCCTGTGGCACTTTGAAGATGAAGGACCCCATGCTATTGTTATATTCTGCTGCATTGTAATGAGATAGCGAAATGAGCTATGTAAGATGTAATGAAATATTTTATTCCTGGTTATAAAGTTGTAATATGACCTTTGTTTCTTGATATTACATCTTAACTATGGATGTTGATCCAGGGACTAGATTTGTAAACACAGGGATCTCTACCTTATTAAAGGTTGGGACCTCTACATATGGTATCAGAGCACTGTGTTGCCTGTAGGATTGTAAACCTAGGATTGGACAAAACCCCTTAGAAAAAAATAGGAGTTAAATTTGTTCAAAAACTTATTTACAAACAATCCTGTATACTCTTTCCTCAATAACCAAAGACAAAACCCCTTTTGATTTTAACTCTACATCTTCTCTATTTCAACTTGACGGATAAAGCCTCCTCCATGACCAAAGACTTCAACTATATTTTCATCAAGGTCTTCAACTTTGGATATCACTAAGGATTACAAGTGAGACAAGAAATGTTACTCAAGAATTGAAGACTAAGGAAACACAACTTAGAAGGAACCATCATCACCTTTGAAGTTTTGTGACCAAGATGCAAGGAATTCTCCAAGGATACAATGATATTATTCAAGAAGAAACAACAAAGAAGGATGGAATGATCTCAAGTGAACCATATAGTTGGACCACCATATTAAGTTTAAATAAAACGCACCAACTTATGTGGTGTAGCAAAAATATTTTATTGCCTAAAAATGTGCTTGAAACTTGTTGTTTGAGTGGAATGTTTGCTTGTGATTGCTTGCACATTTCTTGTGTGAATTGTGATGTGTGTGATTAGAATTATTCCCTTAGAAAATATTTTGCCCATTCTAATCCCAATCCAACCGAAACAGATGACTACTCCAAGAAACTCCAACATCAAGGATGGTGACAACAACAACCAAGAGATCAATATGAGAGAACTCATAGTAACCCAAACCCAGTTGAACCAAGTGACAACTCAGTTTTTAGCCAACACAAGTGAGTTAGATCCAACCATGCAAAGGTTTTTGGAAACCCAAACCCAATTGTTGCATAGGGTGACAAATCAAATGATCAACATGGTAAACAACTCTTCCCAAGGAGTTTATGACAACAAGGATGTCAAGGATGATATTCTAGAAGGAACCCAAGCTTGCAATATTTGTGGAGACAAGGATCACACTTCCAAAGAGCATGAAGATCAATGCCCCAATTGTGAAGAGAAACATCCAACTAATCAATGCCCCACGTCTCAAGCTACTTGTTTCCTATGTGAAGGAAATAATCATGTCCATATCCAATGCCCCATCTATTCCATAGTTCAACAAAGGAAACAAGGTGGAATGCATCAACATTTTGTAAACCCTCAGGAGGGAACAACTTCTACCAGGAAGGGTGAAGGCAAAGTCAGAACCATGCCTCATAAAGCCAAATCCAAAGTGACCACAAAGTGTTGCTACTCTTGTGAAGAAGAAGGTCATATTTCTAGTAACTGCCCCAAGAAGAGAGAAAGATTTCCCACCTTTGTGGTGAAGTATGAAGAGTATGAACTAGAAGAACTCCTAGCTTTGGAGAGACCCAAAAAGAAGAAGAAGGACATAAGCCAGCTGCAATGTTACAATTGCAAAGAAATGGGACACTATGCCAGTGATTGCCCAGAAAAGAAGAAGAACCAAGGATATAAACAAGAGGAATTGATACCAAAGAAGAAGAAGGATAATAGCTAAGTGATGTGTTTCAAATTCAAAGAGCTAGGCCATTATGCAGACAAGTGTCCAGAGAAACTTCAACAAGATACCAAGCAAGCCAAGAAGTAATCTAGTTGGAAAAATTTTAAGGGTGGTAGTAACCTAGTTGCTTTGAGTCAACTTGTAACCCCTATCTTTCCCAAATCTCGGGACGAGATTTATTTTAAGGGTGGTAGCCTGTCACATCCCAAAATTTTCCAAATTTTGTAATGTGAAAAATAAATAAACAAAAGAAATAATTTTTGAAATTTAGGGTGAAAAGAAACTTTTTATTTCTAAATGAAACTTAAAAGCTCATCTTGAACAAACTTTGAATAGAAGTTGAATCCAACTAAATTCAAAACAAGTGAAATACTTTCTTCATAAAAGCATCTTGAAATTTAAACATTTGGAAAATAAACCAAAACTCTAAAACCTTAATGGAATAAAATCATTTCCAAGATATCTCTAAGACCATGGTTTTGATCCATATAAAATTTTGTCAAAAAACATTTATAAATGATCAAGAATGACAAATAGAAATATTATAAAACCATATGAATTGGTTTCACTTAATTTGGAGCAATAGATAAAATCTTATGAATAATAAGATAAGGAAATTGAATTTCCAAAGCCAATGAAGCACCTATCTAAAATCCATACCAAATGGTGAGCAAATAATCCTAAAGAGATTTAAAAGGATAAACAAATACTAAATAAAAATATACAACTTGGAATCACCAAGTTTGGATCTATAAATAAAATGATATGGATTTTATAAGAAAAAGATAGAAAAATTAAATGAGGAATATCTAAAGGCCAAATTAAATCTTGACCTAATCCATAAGCAAATGGAATAAATATAATCCAAGTCCAAATAAAATAAAAGGATAAAGAATTGTTAAATAAAATAAATGGCATTAACCAAATCCTATCCTATTTGAATAAAATCACTATTAGAAATGATTAATTAAAATCATGGGAAAATAGAATTTGGAATTTACCCAAATGGAATAAAAGTTATTAAATTGACTTAAATGAAATAAAAGAGTCATTTAAATAAAGTTATAAGGAATTAAACCATATTTGAATTTCATTGGAATAAAAACAATTGCTCAAATTAAATGATTAATAATCATATTAGAACACTTTAAATGATTTAAAGTAAATTATTTAAACACCTCATTAAATAAATAAACCTACTGAAAAAGGTTTTGTGAAAAATTGGAATTTAAATAAAGGTTTGAAAAATATATTCAATCTTATTTGAATAATGGCATATGCTTAATTTAATAAGGAATAAAACATAAGAAAAATAAAAGAACTATTCCTAAAATAGTATTTAAAATTCATGTTTAAACAATATGGAACTACTGAAAAGTTTTGAAAAGATTTGGTAAATAAATCTGGTTCAAATAAGTGTTTGAATTTGAAAACAGAAAATCGAAATGGAAAAAGAAAAAGAAAACAGAGAAGGAAAAAAATAAAAGAACGCAACCCAGCTAACCTAGCCCACCAGGCCCATCTAGCCCAACTAACCTTCTCCCCTCGAAGCGTTTTCTCTCACTCACGAAGTGACCCGCAACCTCGCTGACTTCCTGGGCCCACTCCTCCTCTCTCTCACTCGCTGACGCCAGGCCCCACTGCCACGCGAGCATCTTCTTCCTCACCACCGCTGACCGCGACCCCCTCTTTGGCCATTACAGCCGTTTGAATGCCGGCGTAAATTCGCGTTAACTACGCCATGAAACCGCCCCTGACCATGCATGATAACTCGCCCGCGCCTCCTCTACCTTTCCCCCAGACGCCACACACCCTCTGCCTCCAAGCCGTGCTAATTTTGACCTTGAAAACCCTCTGCTCCGACGAGCCTCCCCTACCAATTCCAGCCACTCCTCACGGACCCTTGCCCCCTCTACCACTCGATCCTGATCCCCTCTCCCGTGCGCACCTACCAGCACTCTCAGCTCACTCGAGCGCGCCCTGGAACTTCGGCAACGACGATAGCTGAGCATCGCCGCCGTCTGCCTCGACTCCGGCGAGTCCTCCTGGTAAGCACAAACCCCCTCTTGCCCTCCTTTTTATGCACACATGTATGAGACTCGTGTACGAAGCTAGCCGCATCCTCCGTTCTCTCTCCCATGCCCTGTAGCAACGTCCCCGACGATGACAGACTGCACCCGTCGCCAGGAGCAACTCCGGCGAGAGATTGCCGACCCGTCTGTGCGCCCCCTGCCCTGCGACGACAACATTGAGCATCAGCATCGCCCTGCGAACCCTGTGAGCTACCTCTCTCCCTTCCTTGCTTCCTGAATCGCCGGGACGCCTCCTTCTGATCGTGCGCCGCCAGTCGCTGCCGCCAGCGCCGCTGGTTCTTGGTCAAAGCGTTGAGGACCGTAGGATCTTGATCTGACGAATGGGATTAGATTTAACCCGAAGGGGTATGTATCCACCTGAGCCATGCGATCCCACTTAAATCCAACAGCTGTCCTCTGTCGATCCAACCGAAACGGTATGGACCAGTAGAATCAAGACACGTGGCCAGAGTCTGATCTGAATTAGAAAATTTGATCTATTAGATGCTAGATTTTGTAAAATTCATAACTTTCAAACCACACGTCCAAATTTTGCAAATTTTATATCAATGGAATCAGCAAGACAATTAATTTCCAACCATGCACTTTGTTTAGTAAATTTCTTCTGTTAAATTGTTTGTTTTTGCAGAAACTTGTGTAGGCATATTTTGGATATAAAATTTGCTCTAAAATTATTTTTTGTGATAAAACCTTTGGCAATTGGATTGTTTTGAACCTACTAACCATATAAATCAACTTATGGATTCAAATATATATTTTGTGAGGAAAACTAATAAATCTTTGAATTAAAGCATTTCTAGCCAAATAAAAATGTTGATTATGGTTTAAAAATGATTTTGGAGGAAAACCTTTGGGAAATGTTTTGATTTAAACTCTATGACCCCAAACACCAAGTTTTTGGAATTAAAAAGGTATTTGGTGAACCCTATAGGGATTATTGCTTTGCTAAAGGCATTTTCAACCACATAAAATATTGATTTGGTTTAAAAATGGTTTATAGTTAAAATCTTTTGCAAATGATTTTGCCACTTTTATAAAATGACCAATAGGTGTTTTAGAATGTTTATAACTTATTAGAAACCACTTTTCCAAATAAAACAATATTTAGCATGCTTGCATGCATTGCTTTGTTTCTATTATTTTATGTGATGTTTGCTTGAATGGTAGATTGAATTCTTGCTTGCTTGATTGAATTGTAGTGACATTTGAAGAGTGTGAATATTGCAAGATCAAGGAGTGAACTTATATTCTCTACCAACAAGGCAAGTGATGCTTCATACTTTTGTCCCATTATTTTCAATATGCATTAGTGATATTTCTAAAGTAGGACTTGCATGGAATTTTTGCTAAGTATAAACTATGCCATGGGAAATCCTAGTAGATGAAACCTTAGTAGAAATTTCCTAAGTTAAGATTCCTACTACTATCATGCTTAGCTTAGCTAGTATAAAACAAGGGGGGAATGTATTCATGTTATGGAATATTTCTAAGTCAAGGATTTGTGTTTTGTTTAATAAAACAACTAAGTGAATGAATCACCTGGGTGGAATGGAAGGAATGGTTTGTGTTGAGTGGTTATACAAGGCCCATTTCTATGGTTTACCTTGTGTATCTCACTTGTGGAATGCCACCCAGGAACAAAGAGATTTGAGATGTCAAATGTTGAGAAGCTTCAAGTGCAGCCACTTGGCATTATGGGCTCTGCCTGGATCATATAGGTTGCAATAACTTAGCCAAATGGACAGTTGGTGGTAGGGGATTGATAGGTTGGAGCGCGTCCATTCTGGTCTAAGGGAAGGCTTCTGAAAGATCTTGTCCTGGTGAAACCAATTCTCGTGGGGAAAGTGCACCACCTCTGCAAAGTGTAAAATCTAAGTACTTAGCCATGTCCCTGGCAAAGGATAATTTGAGCATCAAGACATGGAAGCTATCAAGAATCTCCTCATCCCAGTTTCTAAGTTAAAACTTTGTGGTTGAACAAGGGTTAAAGGATCATCAATTTATATTGGGAGATGCCTTGGGTGATTTTTGACAAACAAAAACTTAGTGTTTTCAAATGATAAGGAAAATCTATTTTGAGCAATGCAAGCCTAAGCTCTACTTAGCCAAATGCATATAGATGATAGACTCCACTATACTACCATAGTATCACTTGCCAATACAATTCAAATGTATTGACCCTTGTGGCTGTAACTTATTATGTTGCAGGTTTGTTTGATGTTAGTGAAGTTTATTGAATAGGATTACATGTCTACAACCAACATGACTGCCTATGGCACTTTGAAGATGAAGTACCCCATGCTATTGTTATATTCTGCTGCATTTTAATGAGATAGCCAAATGATCTATGTAAGATGTAATGAAATATTTTATTCCTGGTTATAAAGTTGTAATATGACCTTTGTTTCTTGATATTACATCTTAACTGAGGATTCTAGCTATTGATCCAGGGACTAGCATTGTAAACACAGGGATCTCTACCTTATTAAAGGTTGGGACCTCTATATATACAAATTGGAATCACCAATTTTGGATCTATAAATAAAAAGATATGGATTTTATAAGGCAAAGAAAGAAACAAATAAATAAGGAATATTTAAATGCCAAATTAAATCTTGGCCAAAACCTTAAAAAAATGGAATCTATTGAATAATTAAAAGGAGTAAAAGATTATTTAAATAAAATCATAAGGATTGAACAATATCCAACTTTATTTAATAAATACAAATTGCCTAAACTAAATAATAAGTTCCAAGAAAATTATTTAGAATACAATTTAAAACTTGAATTAAATCCATAAGAAAATGGAATAAAGATAATCCAAATCCAAATAAAATAAAGGGATAAAGAATATTCAAATAAAATAGTATGGGCATTAACCAAATTCAACACCATTTGAATGAAGACAAAATTCCCAATATAAATGATTAATCAAATCATGAGAAAATAAAAATTGAATTTTCCCAAGTGGATTAGAAGATTATCAAATTGACTTAAAAGAATAAAGGATTAAGTAAATATAATTACATGATTTGGAACCATATTCAAAATCATTTGAATAAAGACAAATGCCCAATTTAAATGAATATTAAATCATATTAAAATGTTTTAAATAATTCAAAGTGAATTATTTAACACACTAATGAATAAATAAAACCTATTGGAAAAGGTTTGATAAACATTTGAATTCAAAATAGATGTTTAAATCATTTGAACAAAATAGGTGGGAAACATATTTAATTCCTATTTATATAAAGGCAAATGTTTAATTAAATAATAAACCATAAGGGAATATAAGAAAATATTCAAAATGGACTTTAAAATACATTATTAAACAGTATGAAAACATACTGAATGTTTGGATAAGATTTGAGAAAACTAAATCTGAATTTAAATGAGTTGTTGAATTTGAAAACAGAAATCAGAATTAGAAAAAGAAAAAGAAACAGAAGATAAAAAGGGGAAAAAGACTAGCCCAGCTAACCCTACCCAGCCCAACCATCCCAGCAGAGCAAGCGAAGCCCACCTCTCTTCTCCCCCGAACCGTTCTCTCTCACTCACAACCAAACCCGCGTAGCCACTGACCGCAAGACCCCACGCGCCTACCCCTCAACCCAATGACTTTGCGGGCCCTTGACCACATCAGCATCGTCTACCTCGCGCTGACCCCGCCCCCTCTCTCCTCACTGCCGTTTTTGGCCGTGATTAAATCCCGTTAATACGCGTTGATGCAGCGATTAAATCTCTCCATGACCACACACGTTAAAGCGCCCAAGTCTCCTCCCCCTTTTCCCCCAGTCATCACCCCACCGGAGCCACCAGGCTGCTCAAATTACTCACCCGAACCCCACTGTACAGAATGCTCTTCGGCACCAATTCCGGCCAGCCCTCACCTCCCCACTACCCCTGGTTCCCTCGAGCCTACTTCCCATCCTCTCACGCACCTGCCGGTACCCCCAGCTTGCCCGCACGTGCCCCATAGCGTCGGCAAGGACAACGACAGAGCGTCGCCGCGGTCTGCTACAACTCCGGCGACTCCTACTAGTAGTTTCTGACCGCGCCTTCCCCTCTCTTTGACGCACGCATGTTCTCCTCTCTCTCACGCGCGTGTGACGAACGAGTTGTTTTGCTTTCCCGTGCCATGCAGCCTCTCCAACAACGACGCCGAGCTCGCATGTCGCCTGGACCAACTCCGTTGAGCGATTGATGACTACACCGTGTGCCCCTTGACTAACGGCGACCATCTCGAGCATATCCTCATCACGGCGAGTATGTTAATGCCCTTTCCTACCTTCCTCCCTTCATGTAGTCGTCGGGACGTCGCTGACAGAACATCGCCGCCACGTGCCATCGTCGAGCGCCGCCAGTTAGTCGTCGCATGCTCAACCACTGTTAGATCCATATCCAGTGGCATAGATAGAATCACTTATCGAAAGGGTATCGGGTGCTGTGTGACGTGCGATTCACTTTAGATCCAACAACCCACATTAGTCGATCCACCCGAACCGGTACGTGCCAGTAAGAAAGTGATGCGTGGCACATATTTTGTTTTAAAAACAGAAACTTTTCTATTACTTGTTTCAATTTGTAAATTCCGTAACTTTTGTTCTGCTTGGCCTAATTTTGCAAATTTTATATCAATGATTCAAAAAAATGCAAAATTTCCAACCATGCCCTTATTTAATGTTTTGCTTCTATAAAATTAGGTGTTTTTGCAAAAACATGTGTAGGCCTATTTTGGTTATAAAATTTATTCTAAAAATGTTTTAGGGTAAAAATCTTTTGAAAATGGTTTTTTTTGAACCTACTGACCATAAAAACCAACTTTTAGATTTAAAAGTGTATTTTGTGACACTAAGGAATTATTCCTTGAATAAAAGCATTTCTAGTAAAACAAAAATTGTTGATTATTTTTTAAAATTTTTTTTGAGTAAAACCTTTTGCAAATGGTTTAAACTAAACTCTCTGACCCTAAAAACTAAGTTTTGGATTAAAAAATGTATTTGATTAACCATAGAAAATTATTCCTTTGAATAAAGACATTTCTAGTAAAATAAAATTATTGCTTTGATTTAAAAATGGTTTTGAGTGAAACCTTTTGAAAATGGATTGGTTTTAAAACACTTTGACCATAAAACACTAAAATTGTGTTTAACAACATATTTGTCTAACACTAGAAATTATTCTTTGAATAAAATCATTTCTAGCAAAATAAAAGTGATTTAAATGGCCATTTTCACTAACTTGGTTTTAAATGGTCGGGCCATTTTTATAAATGACCAATAGGTGTTTTCAAATGTTTATTGCCTATTAGAAACCATCTTTCCAAATAAAACAATATTTTTGCATGCTTGCATGCATTGCTTTGTTGTTATTAATTTTATGTGATGAATTGTTTGAATGCTAGTTTGAATTTATGCCTTGATTGATTTGTAGTGAACCTTGATGAGTGTGAAAATTGCAAGATCAAGAAGTGAACCTACTTTATCTACCAAAAGGCAAGTGGTGCTTCATACATTTTGTCCTATTTTTTCACTATGCATTAGTGATATTTCAAGTAGGACTTGCATGGAAATTTTCTAAGTATAAGCTATGCCATGGGAAATCCTATATGATGTCTTAGTAGAATTATCCTAAGTTAGAAAACTTTCCATGTTATCATGCTTAGATTAGATAATAGAAAACAAGGGTGGATTATATTCATGCTATGAAATATTTCTAAGTTTATGACTAGTGTTTTGTTAAATAAAACAACTAAGTGAAAGAATCACCTGGGTGGAATGGAAAGAATGGTTTGTTTTGAGTGGTTACACAGGGCCCCATATTTATGGCCTACCCTAGTGTATCTCACTTGTGGAAAGCCACCTAGGAATAAATAGATTTGATATGTCAAATGTTGAGAAGATTCAAGTGCAGCCACGTGGCATTATGGGCTCTGCCTGGATCATATAGGTTGCAATAACTTAGCCAGATGGACAAAAGGTGGTAGGGGGTGATAGGTTTGGAACGCGTCCATTTGGTCCAAGGGAAGGCTTCTAAGAGATCTTGTCTCGATGCATGTCGAGTCTTGTGGGGAAAGTGCACCACCTCTCGAGAGAGTAAAATCTAAGTACTTAGCCGTGTCCCGGGCAATGGACAATTTGAGCATCAAGACATGGAATCTATCAAGGATCTCCTCATCCCAATTTCTAAGTTAAAAACTTGTGGATGAACAGGGGTAAAGTTTAACCAATATTTATTGGTTGTTCCTTGGGTGATTTTTATAAACACAAACTTAGTGTTTTCAACTTATAAGGAAAACCTTATTTTGAGCAAAGCAAGCCTAAGCTCCACTTAGCCAAATGCATATATATGATAGATACCATTATTCTACCATAGTATCACTTACCAATACAATTCAAATGTATTGACACTTGTGGATGTAACTTATTATGTTGCAGGTTTGTTTGATGTTAGTGAAGTGTGTTGACTAGGATTACAAGTCTACAACCAACATGTTTTCCTGTGGAACTTTGAAGATGAAGGACTCCATGCTATATAGTTATTTCTGCTGCATTGTAATGAGATAGCCAAATGAGCTATGTAAGATGTAATGAATTATTTTATTCCTGGTTATAAAGTTGTATTATGACCTTTGTTTCTTGATATTACATCTTAAACTGTGGATGCTAGCTATTGATCCAGGGACTAGCATTGTAAACACAGGGATCTCTACCTTATCAGGTTGGGACCTCTACAGATGGTATCAGAGCACTGTGTTGCCTGTAGGATTGTAACCCTAGGATTGGACAAAACCCCTTAGAAAAATAGGAGTTGTATTTGTTCAAAATTATTTACAAACAATCTTGCAAACTATTTCCTCAACCTTTTTGTTTTGATTCTACATCTCCCCTCTTTTCAACTTGATGGACAAAGCCTCCACCATGAGCAAAGACTTCAACATCATCAAAGACTTCAACTTTAGTTTCACCAAGGATTTCAACTTGGACATCACTAAGGACTACAAGTGAGAGAAGAATGTTACTCAAGACTTGAAGACTAAGGAAACACAACTTAGAAGGAACCATCATCACCTTTGAAGCTTGGTGACCAAGATACAAGAATTTTTCCAAAGATACAATGATCTTATTCATGAAGAAACAACTAAGAAGAATGGAATGATCCCAAGTGATAACCATAGATGGACCACAATACTAGTGTTTAGTTTAGATCAATCACACCAACTTATGTGGTGTAGCAAAAATACTTTGTTGCCTAAAAATGTGCTTGAACCTTGTTGTTTGAGTGGAATGTTTGTTTGTGATTGCTTGCACACTGCTTGTGTGAATTGTTGTGTGTGAGTAGAATTCTTCCTCTAGAAATCTTTTGCCTATTCTAATCCCAATCCAACCCAAATAGATGAATTCTCCAAGAGACTCCAACATAAATGATGGTGACAACAACAACCAAGAGATACACATGAGAGAATAATTGCTAGAAACCCAAGCCCAGTTGAATCAAGTGAGAACTAAGTTTTTAGCCAACAACAATTAGTTATACCCAAACCTGCAAAAGTTTTTGGAAATCCAATCCCAATTGTTGCAAAGGATGACCAATCAAATGATCAACATAAGAAGCACCCTTACCCAAGGAGATTGTGACAATAATGATATCAAGGATGATACTATAGAAGGAAATCAAGCTTGCAATATTTGTGGAGACATAGGACACACCTATAAAGAGCATGTGGATCAATGCCCTAATTGTGAAGATAAACATCCAGCAAAACAATGCCCCAGATCTCAAGGGGCTTGTTTCCTATGTGAAGGAAATGGCCATGTCCCTATCCAATGCCCCATCTATCCTATAGTTCAACAAATGAAACAAGATGGAATGCATCAAGTGACCTTTTTAAGGGAACAACTTCTACCAAGAAGGATAAAGACAAAATCAGAACCATACCTCATAAGACCATACCCAAAGTGACCACAAAGTGTTGCTACTCTTGTGGAGAAGAAGGTCACATCTCTAGTGACTTCCCCAAGAAGAGAGAAAGATTTCACACCTTTGTGGTGAAATATGAAGAGCATGAACTAGAAGAACTCCTACCTTTGGAGAGACCCAATAAGAAGAAGAGCCAAGAAAACAAACAAGAGACAATGATACCAAGAAGAAGAAGGACATTAGCCAAGTGATGTGTCACAAATGTAAAGAGCTAAGCCATTATGCATCACATTGTCCAGAAAAGAAGAAGTACAAGACAAGCAAGCCTATGAAGGATCTCAGCCTTGTCACATGTTTCAAGTGTGAAAACAAAGGACACTATGCAGATGTCTGTCCAGAGAAGTTTCATCAAGACCTGAAGTAAGCCAAGATGTAATCTAGTTGAAAACCTTTTTAAGGGTGGTAGTACCCTAGTTGTCTTGAAGCCAACTTGTAACCTCTAGCCTTCCCAAATCTCGGGAAGAGATTTCTTTTAAGGGTGGTAGCCTATCACATCCCAAAATTATCCAAATTTTGAAATGTGAAAAATAAATAAAGGTTGAAATTTAGGGTGAAAAGAAACTTTTTTCTTCTAAATGGAAACATCGAAACCCCTCTTGAATTTTTTTTGAATAAAAGGGAATCCAACAAAATTTCAATAAAGTGAAATGCATTCATCAATGAATGTATCTTAAAATTTAAACACTTGGAAAAGTTAAACCAAAACCCTAAAACCCTAATGGAAGAAAATCATTCCAAGATCTCTCTAATACTATGGATTTTATCCATATAAAAATTCAGCAACAAACATTTATAAATGATAAAAAATGATAAAAAAAATATTATAAAACCATGGAAATTGGTTTCATTTAATTTGGATCCATGGATAAAGACTTATGAATTTAATAAGATAAAAGGAAATAATTTCCAAAGTTAATAAAGCTCCTAACTAAAATCAATACCAAATTGTGAGAAAATTAATCTTAAAAGGATTTAAAAAGATAAACAATTATTAAATAAAATTATACAAATTGGAATCACCAATTTTGGATCTAAAAATAAAAAGATATGGATTTTATAAGGCAAAGAAAGAAACAAATAAATAAGGAATATTTAAAAGCCAAATTAAATCTTGGCCAAAACCATAAAAAATGGAAGCTATTGAATAATTAAAAGGAGTAAAAGATTATTTAAATAAAATCATAAGGATTGAACAATATTCAAATTTATTTAATAAATACAAATTGCCTAAACTAAATAATAAATTCCAAGAAAATTATTTACAAGACAATTTAAAACTTGAATTAAATCCATAAGAAAATGGAATAAAGATAATCCAAATACAAATAAAATAAAGGGATAAAGAATATTCAAATAAAATTATATGGGCATTAACCAAATTCAACTCCATTTGAATGAAGACAAAATTCCCAATATAAATGATTAATCAAATCATGAGAAAATAAAAACTGAATTTTCCCAAGTGGATTAGAAGATTATCAAATTGACTTAAAAGAATAAAGGATTTATTAAATATAATTACATGATTTGGAACCATATTCAAAATCATTTGAATAAAGACAAATGCCCAATTTAAATGAATATTAAATCATATTAAAATATTTTAAATAATTCAAATTGAATTATTTAACACACTAATGAATAAATAAAACCTATTGGAAAAGGTTTAATAAACATTTTAATTCAAAATAGATGTTTAAATCATTTGAATAAAATGGGTGGGAAACATATTTAAATCCTATTTAAATAAAGGCAAATGTTTAATTAAATAATAAACCATAAGGGAATATAAGGCAATATTGAAAAATGGACTTTAAAATACATTATTAAACGGTATGAAAACATACTGAAAGTTTGGAAAAGATTTGAAAAAAATAAATCTGAATTTAAATGAGTGTTTGAATTTGAAAACAGAAATCAGAATTAGAAAAAGAAAAAGAAACAGAAGAAAAAAAGGGAAAAAGACTAGCCCTGCTAACCCTACCCAGCCTAACCAGCCCAGGAGGCCCAGCGAAGCCCACCTCTCTTCTCCCCCGAACCGTTCTATCTCACTCGCAAACAAACCCGCGTAGCCACTGACCGCAAGACCCCACGCGCCTACCCCTCAACCCACTGACTTTGCGGGCTGACCACATCAAGATCGCTCATCTCTACCGACCGCCTCTCTCCTCGCTGCCGTTTTTGGCCGTGATTAAATCCTATTAATACGCGTTGATGCAGCGATTAAATCTCTCTACGACCACGCACGTTAATGGGCCCAAGTCTCCTCCCCCTTTTCCCCTGGTCATCACCCCACCGGAGCTACCAGGCTGCTCAAATTACTCACCCGAACCCCACTGTACCGACGGCTCTCCAGCACCAATTCCGGCCAGCCCTCACCTCCCCACTACCCCTGGTTCCCTCGAGCCTTCTCCCCATCCTCTCACGCACCTGCCAGTACCCCTAGCTTTCCTGTGCGCGCCCCATAGCATCGACAAGGACAACAACAGAGCATCGCCGCGGTATGCTACAACTCCGGCGAGACGCACGCATGTTCTCCTCTCTCCCTCGTGTCTGACGCATTAGTTGTTTTGCTTTCATGTGCCGTGCAACCTCGCCAACGATGACGCCGATCTCGCCCGTCGCCTGGACCAACTCCATTGAGCAATTGACGACTACAACGTGCGCCCCTTTACTAACGGCGACCACCTCGAGCATCTCCTCATCACGACGTGTCTGGTAATGCCCTTCCCTACCCTCCTCGCTTCCTGTAGTTGCCGGGACGTCACTGACAGAGCATCGCCGCCGCGCGCCGTCGTCGAGCGCCGCCAGTTAGTGGTCGCATGCTCAACCACCGTTAGATCCAGATCCAGCGGCATAGATATAATCACTTATCGAAAGGGTATCGGGTGATGCGTGCCGTGCGATTCACTTTAGATCCAACAACCCACATTAGTCGATCCACCCAAACCGGTACGCGCCAGTAAGAAAGTGATGTGTGGCACAAGATTTGTTTTAAAAACAGAAACTTTTCTATTAGTTGTTTGAATTTGTAAATTCCATAGATTTCGTTCTACTTGGCCAAATTTTGCAAATTTTATGTCAATGGATTAACAAAAATGAAAAATTTCCAACCATGCCCTTAGTTTAGTGTTTTTGTTCTGTAAAATTAGGTGTTTTTGCAGAAACATGTTTAGGCCTATTTTGGTTATAAAATCTTTTGCAAATGGTTTTTTTTGAACCTACTGACCATAAAAATCAAATTTTATATTTAAAAGTATATTTTGTGACACTAAGGAATTATTCCTTGAATAAAAGCATTTCTAGTAAAACAAAAATTGTTGATTATGTTTTAAAAATAATTTTTGGGTAAAACCTTTTGCAAATGGTTTAATTTAAACTCTCTGACCCTAAACACTAAGTTTTGGATTCAAAAATGTATATAATTAACCATAGAAAATTATTCCTTTGAATAAAGACATTTCTAGTAAAATAAAATTATTGCTTTGATTTAAAAATGGTTTTGTGTGAAACCTTTTTAAAATGGATTGGTTTTAAAACACTTTGACCATAGAACACTAACATTGTGTTTAACAACATATTTGGCTAACAATAGAAATTATTCTTTGAATAAAATCATTTCTAGCAAAATAAAAGTGATTTAAATGGCCATTTTCACTAACTTGGTTTTAAATGGTTCTGCCACTTTTATAAATGACCAATAGGTGTTTTAAAATGTTTATAGCCTATTCGAAACCACCTTTCCAAATAAAACAATCTTTTTGCATGCTTACATGCAATGCTTTGTTGTTATTATTTTTATGTGATGAATTGTTTGAATGCTAGTTTGAATTTATGCCTTGATTGATTTGTAGTGAACCTTGATGAGTGTGACGACTGCAAGATCAATAAGTGAACCTAGTTTCTCTACCAAAAGGAAAGTGGTGCCTCATACATTTTGTCCTATTATTTTCACTATGCATTAGTGATATTTTGAGTAGGACTTGCATGGAAATTTTCTAAGTATAAGCTATGCCATGGGAAATCCTATATGATGTCTTAGTAGAATTATCCTAAATTATAAAACTTGCCATGTTATCATGCTTAGATTAGCTAATAGAAAACATGGGTGGATTATATTCATGCTATGAAATATTTCTAAGTCTATGACTAGTGTTTTGTTAAATAAAACAACTAAGTGAAAGAATCACCTGGGTGGAATGGAAAGAATGGTTTGTGTTGAGTGGTTACATAGGGACCCATATTTATGGCCTATCCTAGTGTATCTCACTTGTGGAAAGTCACCTAGGAACAAAGAGATTTGAGATGTCAAATGTTGAGAAGCTTCAAGTGCAGCCACATGGCATTATGGGCTCTGCCTGGATCATATAGGTTGCAATAACTTAGCCAGATGGACAGAAGGTGGTAGGGGTGATAGGTTTGGAACACGTCCACTTGGTCTAAGGGAAGGCTTCTAAAAGATCTTGTCTCGATGCATGTATAGTCTTGTGGGGAAAGTGCACCACCTCTCGAGAGAGTAAAATCTATGTACTTAGCCATGTCCCCAGCAATGGACAATTTGACATCAAGACATGGAATCTATCAAGGATCTCCTCATCCCAATTTCTAAGTTAAAAACTTGTGGTTGAACAGGGGTAAAGTTTAACCAATATTTATTGGTTGTTCCTTGGGTGATTTTGATAAACAAAAACTTAGTGTTTTCAACTTATAAGGAAAACCTTATTTTGAGCAAAGCAAGCCTAAGCTCCACTTAGCCAAATGCATATAGATGATAGATACCACTATTCTACCATAGTATCACTTGCCAATACAATTCAAATGTATTGACCCTTGTGGCTATAACTTATTATGTTGCAGGTTTTTTTGATGTTAGTGAAGTGTGTTGAATAGGATTACAAGTCTACAACCAACATGGTTGCCCGTGGCACTTTGAAGATGAAGGACTCCATGCTATATACTTATTTCTGCTGCATTGTAATGAGATAGCCAAATGAGCTATGTAAGATGTAATGAATTATTTTATTCCTAGTTATAAAGTTGTATTATGACCTTTGTTTCTTGATATTACATCTTAAACTGTGGATGCTAGCTATTTATCCAGGGACTAGCATTGTAAACACAGGGATCTCTACCTTATCAGGTTGGGACCTCTACAGTACCCCTTGCACATGGTACAGGAGCTATCCCATAACCAAAATGACAAGGCAAGCAGACAATGAACATCTCAGCGATCTTTTTATTTACTATGTGCATAGCTTTTTATTGAGGATGCTTCATAGATAGCTCATTATGGTGATGGTGCAAGTTGCAACCATGATTAGGCATGGATTAGGCTAGCGGCCCAGGCATTTCTCTAACACAAAATACATAACTCCATGGACTTACGAGCTCCCTCTTTATTTCACACCGGTGACATCCATAGACAAAAGAGCATGATATCAACTATGTACAAAGTACACGTGCAATGTTGAAAACGTTCCCCATCACAGCATGGTTCAACTAATTCCAACGTATAAGTGCAAGCATATATAACATAGATGACACAATGGTTCAAGTTTATTAGGGGCAAAGAATATAAAGTGTGCCATCAAGTTTGTGAGGGCTTTAATCACTAAGTTTTCACATAACAAAATACTTTTAATTGGAAGATAGCTGAAAACAAGAATATACTTGGAATGGTGTAACACACCATGCATAGGAGTTTATAGTGGACACTTTGTAATAACTTGGTTTCTTGGGAGTTGGAAGCATGAGTAGAGCTTACTCATACAATTGGAGGCTAACAAAAGACTGGGAGCAACCAACTAAGAGAGCAATAATGGCCATAATCATGTAGAGCAGCAAAACATTACTAATCAAAGCATAGAGTGGTACTACAAGTCAAGGACTAAATGATCATAGAGGCTATGGTGACTTGTTCATAGTCATAACATGGTGTGAGCATGTGCCAAGTCAACCCAAACAAAGCATCAAAGGAGAATACCACAATACTATGCTTTTGTATGCTAAAACAACACATAATTCTTTCAAGGCACACTAAGCAATCCTAATTTTTTGGAACAAGACATGCTACAGAAATAATAACTAAGCATAAGGTCAAAACAACACCTAGAATGCCATGCTAAAGTCTAAGTCACAGTCAATGCAAGCTCCTCTTGCACTTTCAAGCAAGAACTTCCTACTCCTTTCCAACACCAAGAAACTTATTTGAAAACTACACGACGAGAATGGGCGTCCAAACTACTTTATTCAAGAAAACTAAGCAAACTAAGCAAAGCAAACGAAAACTAAGACGCTCCAAGAACAACACAAAAGTGCATGAAACAAAAAAACAAAGTGTCTAGACAGACATGAGCTTTTTATTGATGAAGAAGGGGATGCCATGGGCATCCCCAAGATTTGACGCTTGTACCTCTTGGATATTTCTTGGGGTGACACTGGGGTGGCATTCCCAAGATTGAGTTTTTGTCCATTGTTCATCTCATTACATCATTCTCTCTCTACACCTGAAATTTTTTCCTTCATACAAAACTTCACACAATCTTCATTAGCAACATTAGTGTATTCAAAAGATAATAGACCTTTGGGTTTAGCTTTGGAACAGCAAAAATGTAACATCCCAAAGATATAAAACAAGGATCATCAAACTCTAATCACTAAAATTAGGGTTAACAAAAACTATGATTAATTAAAATCATATGAATGCATGTGTGAATAAAATGATTTGACCAATGCATGAATGGACTTGTGTGATTAACCTAAATAGAAAGAAATAGTTTAAAGATGAAAATTACATCATATAAAACAAATCAAAAGAAAATAAAAACAAAGCAAATAAAGAAAATGGTCATTTTTGCCAATCTTGCTCACTAGGTCACTTTGAGTGTTTCTAGTCCAAGATTTCAAACAGAAACTTTCCCAATTATTTTCACCCCTTGATAGAACTAGTAAAAGTGAATCAAGGCCCACCTTTCAAACTTGCAAAAACATTTGGCAACCCCATTCAAATCACAATTCAAAACTGAATGTTATTCATATGTGAAGATCACCCATTTTCAAAACCCAACCAAACCAATGCCCCTAGACTAATCCAACTAACCAGATACTCCCTAGCATGTGCCTAGCAAACCCACAAAGTTTGAATTCATAATTCAAATTTAAAGTTCTTGCGGCCATTTCATCAAACACCTTGCAGATTCAAATCAAACAAACAACAAACACTATAGTGTGCAGTAAAATTGGCCTAACTTGTTCCCTCTCTGGTTGCAACCAGCCCTTAGTAGATCATCTAGCCCCTTTAACAATCTTTAGCACCACTGTGAGCAAGCCTAGCCATTAATGGTGAGCATGCCGAGAGCAAACTTGCCACCCCATTGTCGCCAGCGAGCTAGAGGCCGCACTAGCCTCTCCAACCTTGTCTGGGTCATGCAGCACTGTCCACTGCCACTCTCTGTCCCAGCCTCGAGCAATGCCAACCCCTGGACCACACGACACGCCCATGCCAAACCTCTATGCGACCATGCCGAGAGCGCGCCTGTGTGCCACGCTCGACCAGCACCCACAGACCGCGCGGCGCCATCGCCGCTTGTAGGGATGATCACCAGCACCCAAGCACCCCACCAGACATGCCCGTTCTCCGCCGCGCGCACCACGCGCGCTGTGCGCCATCAAAACCTCCGTCGGACGCCCAGAGCGTCGAAGCGTTCCGACCGATCAGCACCGCCCACACCTCTCCACCAC
This sequence comes from Avena insularis, assembly GCA_023614405.1. Classification (NCBI taxonomy): domain Eukaryota; kingdom Viridiplantae; phylum Streptophyta; class Magnoliopsida; order Poales; family Poaceae; genus Avena; species Avena insularis. The sequence goes on from CM042685.1 coordinate 203,483,284, forward strand.
GCCGTTGAGCTTTGCTAGGGAGCACATCACCGCCCCTAACGTCGCCCATGCCAGTAGCTGCATGTGCCGATGACCACGACGAGCTCAGCCGGCGCCCCTCGGTCCCCTCTCGCCACTATAAATAGAGGCCTCCACCGCTCGTTTTCGCCACACCAGTTCACTCCCCTCTCACCCAGAACCACCCCACCTCACTCCCGGAGCAAGGCGAACAGCGCATCGCCGGAATTTGGCCGGATCCCGCCGCTTCTAGAGAAGAAGGGAGCCGTTGAAGAAGCCGAGGAGAACTTCAACCACTGCTCTGCACATGGCAGGCTAACACTTGCAACTTAGCAAGCTTATACTACATCCTAGCAAGCCAATACTTGAAACCTTGCAAGCTAATACTTGCTTGTTACCATGACAACTATATGCCTTAAGCATATGTGATCATACCCACTTGATAACCCAATCCTAGTTTTATTTGCAAGCTTTATACTTTATTTCTTTATCAAAGTTTTCTCTTAGAGTTTACATAGTGAATTGTAGATATTAGAAGGATATTGGAAGGTAGCATAAAGAGCATAAAATTTGTCCTAGGTTAGATAATCTTGATGTCATCCGAAGGCATGAGATTGAACTTAGCAAATCTCCACTTGTTTACCACCCCTCATTAGTAGTTACCACCACTTGTAGATGCTAGTGCTAAGAATAAAACTTGATCAAATTAGATGGGAATACTTGGTGAAAATGGTTATGAAAACCTTAGAATGATGAGTCATTCTACTGAAATGTTTTGACATGTGTTTCCAAAACACCAGATGATTTTGATGATGAAAATGTTGAGGCATGAGCCTTAGCCCTTTATAAAACTGATGGTTGTCTGGATGCGATACCATTCCAATGTTACCGTACAACCACAATACCCGAAATTTGGGTAGGGCTTGACTGGAAATTTATGCACCTTAGTATGGGTTCCCTTGCGGCCAAGGTCTGAGCTGAGGCTACCTTGTGAAGATTGTCCACCTGTGCAGTACCCAAGATGATAGATGGTCATGGTTGGGAGGCCAAACTCATAGGAGAGGTGCCTATACTAGGGCGTGTAATTGAAATGTTAGGATTGATTATCCGCATACTGAGTATGGTGAATTCAGGATTTGTTCCTGACGGATGTATCGAATGTTGTGGTAAAAGTGTACAATCTCTGCAGAGTGTCAAACTATTCGAATAGCCGCGTCTACGGTTATGGACAGTTGGAGTGACCATACTGTTCTATCGTCAGATGTTTACAAAATGACTTGTGAAATGAATTATGACTTTGACTTGACCACAACAGAGTTGTGATATGAAACTCAAGTTCCCAATTAGGTATTATACAACTTTCAACTAAATTTCTTGCTTCTGAACTTAGTAGAGGTAAATCTGGCTTTTTGCAAAACAATCCTAGAGCTTAGTATATCCTATTCAAAACCCCCTTAACTTGTTAGTATTAGTTTGCGAGTACTTGAAGAGTACTCATGGCTTGTCCCTGGCTATTCCCGTGGCCAGAATATGAAGAGGAGTATCAGGATGACGGACCGCAGGAAGGTTACGACAACTAGGATCTTCTCCCATCGCCAGCATTGCCTGTGACCCTGAAGATGGAGCTTCTCCCCCGCTATTGTTATCTTTACGTTATTCCGCTGCTTGAATTTCATTAAGAATTGGATCATGAGATCCTTATTTGTGTAATACCTTATGTATGGTTTCTAATGGATGATGTACTGTGATATCCAAATCTGTTATGTCTCGCAAAACTGGTAATCCTGAGATTGCAATGTATGGCATAACAGGCGTCTAGGATTAAAAATCCAGGTGTTGACAACAACTTTTTACTAAAAACACATGCTACTATAGAAAATACTTCAAAATCTCAATTCCCTAAAAGAGAACTCAAAAAGGAATCAATAAGAAGCAAATGCAAATAATGACAAAAATTTGTCAAAACAGACCAGCAGGTAGAAATCTATTTTTTCGAAAATTTTCTGTTGCTCAAATCAAAAAGTGTTGAACTAACGAAAGTTACCTAACAGACTGGGGGATTTATTCATAAATTTTTAGATCAATCCGACTTATAGAGACTCCTCACGAATTTTTAAGGTAGAGGACAGAAATCTGTTTCGGGACAGCAACTCCCCAAATCTTACTTCCCTCTCATTAGAGGTCATTCTTGGCACAAAAAGCAAACAAAAAAGATAAAAAGAGGTCATTACTGAAGTAATAACTTCCAAGACTCAAGAAAACTCTTGGGTTATCTCCCAACAAGTACTTTCCTTTAACGCCTTTAAGTTAGGCACAAGAAGCAAGAAATCAAGTATTTTCAAATGAGGAATTGAGATCAATACTTGCAAAGTCTTAAAATATGAGAGGTATCTCATCCAAATGAGTATTGGAGGACCCCTTCTCATTTATCTTTGGTTTACTACTTTCATCAAAAGGTTTTTCAGGAACAATCTAATCAAAATTCTTTTCAAAGGCCTCATGCATCCCAACAAGCTTAAAGGGTATGGGTATCTTAAATTCCCCTCTAGGCTTAGTTTTATTAGAAGCACCCACAACATCTACACATGATACTAGCATATTAAAATGCTCAAAGACCTTTTTGGCTTCCTTAGCAACATCATGGAACTCTTTGATTAGAGTTTTAAGAATAAACTCTCTCTTTTCAGCATTCTTTTCTTCTTTTAGTTTTAGGAATTTTTTTTGCATCATGGGGTTAAGGCTAACAAACCTAGCCTCCAACATATGAACTAAAGAAGCTGCAGGGATTTAATAATTAGGAGCAAGTTCTGCTATAAATTTATCCTCAATATCCTCATGCATGCTAACATGATTAAAGAATTCTTCAATATTATCTTTCCCAATTATGGAGCCACTACCTATAGAGAGGTACTTGAGGGTTAATTTGGGGAGCAATATGGTGAGCTAGAACAAGGTGGCAACTAGAGTGGGAACTAATTTTTTTTGTGTTTTTGATAAGAGAATGCAAACCAAACTAAACTAATTTTTTTGAGTTTTTGATAAAATAAGGAAAACAAAACCAAGCAAAATAAACCAAGCAAACTAAAAACAAAGTAAAGAGAAAGGTTGAGGAGGACTCCCCTTGTGAATACGTCCTTAGCCTCCCCGACAACGGCGCCAGAAAGAGCTTGATGACACCGCGTCAACGTGCAGTTCTTCGTCTGGAAACCCCAAGAGCAAGGTGTGATGCAGCAGAACAACAAGTTTTCCCTCAGTAAGAAACCGAGGTTATCGAACCAGTAGGAGAAAGTAAACATCACACAGGTGTTGCAAGCAACGTGGAAACCTGCACAACAGAAACTCAAGACTTTGCCCCAATGATTAAATGTATGGTTGTCAAGCTCACCGGTTTGCTATAAAAAAGGATTAAATGTATGATGTGGAAGGTGATGATGGTTTGCAGCAAGTAAACAAGTAACAGTGCAAGATGTATCAATGGTAAAGATTGGACCGGGGTCCATAGTTCACTAGATTTCCTCTCCATAGATAAACAACATGGCATGAAGGGTAAATAAATTACAACAGGGAAATTGACAGGAAACGAGAAAGGCATAACAATGCAATACCAGACAAAAAGATCCTATGAGATTCGATTGGGCAATACAACAATATACATAGACCGCCATCCAACTGCATCTATGACTAGAAATCCACCTTCAGGTTATCATCCGAACCCCCTCCAGTATTAAGTTGCAAGCAACAGACAACTGCTTTAAGCAAAGTGTGTAAGGTAAACAATCCACTTGTTCCATGAACAAGAGACCGTTGTTTTATCCCTAGTGGCAACAACACATCTAGAACCGAAGAGATTTCTGACACTTCCCATGGAAACTAGAGGCATGAACCCACTATCGAGCATAAATACCCCCTCTTGGAGTCACTAGCAACTACTTGGCCAAGATAGCTACTAATAACGGAGAGCATGCAAGATCACAAACAACACAGACATGATAGTATCAAATAGACAAAACCATTAATCAATTTGACATAGTAATCTCAATATCCATCGGATCACCGCAAACACAACATGCATGATTACAAATAGATTACGTCTTGATCATGAACTAAGCTCACAAGATCTATACATGAAAGCACAAGGAGGAGATACAACCATCTATCAACTACATGGACCCGTAGTCCAAGGTGGAACTACTCATGCTTCATACCGGAGAAGAAGGCCATCGGGATGATCTCCCCTCCGACAGGGTGCCGGGAAGAGCTTTAGATCCCCCCTATCTAGGGACGATGGTGGCGGCAGCTAGAGAAGGTTTTATGGAGATTTGATCAGGTGCCTAGGGTTTCTGCATCGGGGGCTTCTTATAGGAGAAGAGGCGAGGTTGGGACGCGGCCAGAGGGCCCACACCCTGCCCAGGCGCGGGGTGGGCCCACCCGCGCCTAGGGGGTGTGGCGTCCCTAGATTGCCTCTCCGTCTCTCCTATGGACTTTATGTCGCCCATGGTAAAATATTGACTTTGGCTTTTGTCCCGTCCAATTCCGAGAATATTGATTTTCTGCCTTTCTAAAAACCAAAAACAGAAGAAAACATGCAACTGGCACTGTGACAACTTGTTAATAGGTTAGTTCCAGAAAAGATATAAAAACACCTCAAAGTGTAGACAAAGCAAAGCAAAGTAGATACTAAAGAAGCATGGAGCATCAAAAATTATAGATACGTTTCTGATGTATCACCTATTCTCGGTAAAATCAAACCAACACAATGGCAAACATCCCCGGATATTTTAAAAACATTTGGGCCCCGGCCGTCGTTGATAGAATGATTTAATAAGGTAGCTCCCATGGAAGTAAAAGCAAACAAACAATTGTACTGCCGTATATTTTTAATTAATTGTTTGCAACGCACAGGGCTATTAAAGGCCAGAAGCTCGCAAAGAAATAGAGGCGGCTGCCTTAAAGTTTTAACAAAAACCTTCCCATCTTTGCAGCAGTTGTTGTAGACAACCCGCCGCTCCGAGATGGAAGATGTAGACCTAACCCTTTCCTGGAATCAGAAACTCACCTTACAACGCCCACATGTGTAGCTAGGATCTCTGTAGTAAGACCTCTTTTCATAGGCAGCTGCACATATAGTTCGATTTTAAAACAAAAGAAACAACGACATGCCACCGAATAGTACAGGTCGAAGGTAAAGAAGGGCCGCATCACCTTTTAAAAATCCGCACTCATCATCTGTAAACCCAACCCATGAAGGTTCTAAGGGAGAAGCAATACGTAAACCTGCAGATAAGACAACAGCACGAGACCTCATGGCATAAAAAAGAACAGTAACCAGAAGGCATAGAAGAGCAGTTCCTAATCTAAACAAGCACCTGGTAAACGAGCGCCTCGATAAGCACCTGGTGTACGACCACACCACCTGTCATGTGTGACCTTGCACTTTTTTCGGTTGATAGGAGCAACTTTAGAAGTGAGAACAGGAAATAATCCATCCCCTATTTCCATACCACCCAGATGTATAGACCAAGGAACACCAGCAACACAACACGCATGTTGAAAACAAATAAACCCAAAGATGGGAAAGGCCTCACATTTTCTCTTGGGCAGACAACAGATATAAAACCAACAATCATAGTTGCCAAAGGCACCTCGCATCGAGGAGCCCGAGGGAGACAAGGCTCCCTAGGGTGAGGAGGAGCCCTAGGGCAAGGAGTAACTAGAACACGACCGGCGAAAAGCAACCCACGGCGGACAACAGCAGGCCTAACCATGCTCACATGCAGTAGTGGCGGCAGCAGGGATAAGCTAACATAGGAGGCACATCACAAGACTAACTGCACTGTCAAAAGCAAAGGAAAGCACACTTATGTAGACAACAAATAATAGTCTTTAGAAGCTAAACAAAGACCAGAGACCATTTTTTTGATTCATAAACAAAAAAAGGTAAACGCGAGGAAGCAAACCTGAACGGAGCATGCAAAAGAAGAAACTCATAGATCGAAGAAGAAGCCCAGGAAGACAGTAACACTGTCCCAATCAGAACAAACAGGCCCAGGCAAGTAAGATCGGACAAGACAAGGCCTGTAAATTGGAGGCCCAACAATGGATCACAACCTATAAAAAAGTTGCTCAAAGAAGAACAGACGAAAAGGCGACCCATAAGCCCAATGTAGTCGCGACTAACAAAACAAAAATCGCAAACACACACGTAAACTGACCGAAGATAGCTCAACAAGAAGCCCAAAGAGACCCAGCAACAGATCCGTGAAGGATGGATCGTGGGAAATCAGCTGCATCTAGCAGCGCATCCAATCACATGTTTAATTGACAGAAACACTTGCACACAAAAGAGTAAAAGGAACCATCACTCTATTTATTGGGAAGGAGAGGAAGAACAAAGAAATGAATGGGCACATAGTTCGAGTTACTGGCACTAAATAGAACGTACAGACGCCAAGAGGCGCGAACACAGTAAATTCCAGTCCAACGCCGGTAAGCTCCTTGAAGGCATGGGCACGGGCGACAACGCATGCGACACCTCTCTCTCTCGGAACGGCCTGCCTACCGAGCAGCACAAGCCGCAAGCGCGACAGCAGACCACATAGAATCCCTATAAGCCATCATACAGGCATAGTTCTAGTCATGCACGACAAAGCCATACATCCCTTGCAAGAAAGCTATAGCCTGCAAAGCATTCTGGTCATAAGCATCTAAACACTCTGGCCAACACGCACACCAAAAGAACCTTCTCTGTGGCACCATGCCAACGCCATCAGCAGGCATCTCAAGCTCTACCCTAGCCAGCACCGACCCATCGTCAGCCACCTCACATAGATAGAGTAGCGCCAGCAAAGCAAACTGCGCTGCCAGGGCCTCTAAAATAGGTATTACAAAAGACACAACAACACACATCCTGTGAAACATTCCATCAAAACAATGAGCAAACAAAAAATAGAACGCAACACACGGAATGGATCCACACCATAGCAATAAGAGTAAGAAGAAGAACAAGGAAAAGTAAAAAAGGCAAGTAACAGCATTAGATATACACGACACCCACATGAATCCATGGGAAGGGAGTGCAAACCTCAACAGAAGCAAGCAAATCGGCACCGGCACTGACCAGCGTCAAATCCATATGCAAGCAGGCCAGACCCTAAAACAAGACAGCGGAGGAAAAATCAGGACAAAGCTCAAACCGTTATTAGCAAACAACATTCAAAGCAAGCAACCAAACCACGTACAACACATACCTATTTTCATGTAAGCCGCAAGCATTGACATCCTAGAAAATCTATAGATACTATCATCCACCGTCATATCTCTATTCATCTGAAGAAAAAACCGACACCATCGACGAGGTTGCATATGCATGAATTTTCTAGAGAGGTTGCTTGGCATAGTCGTAGAACAAATCAGTGCTACAAATTAGTACATGCGGACATGTGGTTAATACCACACTGGACACATTCAGCAAAGAGTCACTATCCATTCTATCTAGCATGCCTAGGACAAACAACATTCATAGCAAGCAACCAAACCATGTACAACACATAACTATTTCCATGAAAACCGCAAACACTGACATCCCAGAAAATCTATAGATACTATCATCCACCGTTATATCTGTATTCATCTAAAGGAAAAACCTGACACCATTAACAGGCACGCCACATAGATATAGTAGCGCCGACAAAGCAAATTGCGCTGCCAGGGTCTGTAAAATAGGTATCATAAAAGACACATTAGAGCACGTCCTGTGAAGCGTCTCATCGGAACAAAGAGCAACCTAAAAACCTGAAAACAACATGCGGAATGGATCGGCACCATAGCAATAAGAGTAAGCAGGAGAACAAGAAAAACTACGAAAGCAAGTAACAACATTAGATATACAGGACACCCACATGAATTCACAGGAAGGGAGCGCAAACCTCGACAGAAGCAAGTAGGCTGGCACCGGCAGTGATCAACGGCGAATCCAGATGCAAGAAGGCCGGACACTAAAACAAGACAGCCGAGGGCAAATCAGTAGTACTAAGCTGCAACCGTTATTACCAAACAACATTGAAAGCAAGCAACCAAACCATGCATAAATCTGTCCTCACACTTTTCTATGTTTTTTTTGGAAGCGAAACTTTTCTGACCATTAAAAATGACTCTGTTTTCTGATCTAACACATCGTCTTATCTGCTCGGCCTACTCATTTTATTATTCCCAGGAGGTGGAAACATGTTTTACTACACATTGTTATTTCATAGAGTAGCAAACATTGTTATTTCATAGAACGGCCAAAAAGAAATAGTTTCATCTCATTTGAACCATCCTGTCCTTGTCCTTGGTAAATCCGTTTCTACCCAGGCCACAAAAATGGCTTATTTTTTCTGATCTAGCACCCCCGAGTTAAAACAAATAAAACATGGAATAACGACACCGTTTTCTGATCCAACGCCTCTGAGCCAAAACTAAGAAAACATGGAAAAACTGCATAGTTTTCTGATCTAGCACCCCCGAGCTAGAACTATTAAAACATGGAACCAAGGCCTGGACAAATGTCAGCTTGCTAATCCATTCAACATGCAGAGGGCAAAATCCGTAAGGCAAATCCTACTCCTACATATCCTAAACGTACACCCTGACGACATGAAGCAAATAGAACTTTAATAGTCTCTTAACACCCAGCTATCAGTTTACCTGCTCTGACCCAAGGAGACGGCAGCGTCTAAGCAGAGAACCGTATGATGGAAACACCGAGAGCAGCCAAGAAAGCCATACAGAGCAACCTATAAACAAATGCAGAGGTAAGCATGAACCCAGTAAAACATGGGACGAACAGGGCAGAAGACGAAGCAAGATTAGCAGACTTACCTAATAGTGCGCGTTGACAGGAAGGCGAAGCAACCAGAAATCCACAAAAACCTGATGATGAGGACATCCATATACTTACACCTACCTCAGTTACTACTGATGATGTTCCAGCTACTACTAACAAGGATAAGTCCAATGAGATCAGGATTGGACCAATTACAAGAGCTCGTGCTAAGCTACTAGAACAACAGGTGAATTTGTTTCTTAATGAGCCTGATGTTTTACTTAATGAGAATTTTATACTGCCTAAGTCTATGTGTTATTGTATGATCAGGTACGTTGGAAAAGAAGGTATAACACGTAGCGAGGAGGCAAAGCACATGGAGCAAGGTGTGTTGATCAATAGGGCAAGCGCGAGGGAGGAGAGGGAGGAAGCACAAGGAGCTATAAAAGAAGGGATCAACACCTGGCAGAGTCTCTGCCGTGGTAGAGAAACGATGTCAAATCCTGCCACGATAGGCTACCGCGGCACAGAAAGTGGCTGAAATCCTGCCACGGCAGAAGAGTCCTGCCGTGGCACGCTTTAGGCCCAATATGTTGCCACGGCAGGAACAGGCATGTGCGCCTAGAAAGCTGCCCCACTTGGATCGGCATGTATCTTAGTTGTAGTCGTTTGCGTCTTGGACTCTTAGCCTAGCCGCCCCCTCTCTCTTAAATAGATGGGGTACCGTTTCTTTAGAGGGCACCACGTTAAAAATATTTTGGAGTTGATTCTTTTTAGAACCTCTGAAATTACCCTATGATCGAATTATCTACTGCAATTGAGTGCGATCTGTTGTTCCATTGGGAATTAGTAGATTGCAAACTACCATTTATGGTTGACGGCTGCGTGCGCAAGAGCGTGGTGTTGTAAATATCCCACAGGGTTCGAGAGCTGTTGCATGGGCATCAGGATTCGAGCGGGAGAGTTCATAGCTACAGGCTAGTTATCTATCATCCACCAACATCATCGACAAGTGCTTGCTGAGAAGATCGGGACACCCCATATCATCTTGGTATCAGATTTTCTCGTTTACTTAGTGAGCATCCACAAATCCATCCATAGATTAGTTCTTGTTTTCATCCTATACAGAAAAAGCCATGCAAATAAAAAAATTTGCCCTACCCTAGATTGCATCGTTTTTCAAGTTATAGTTGCTGGTTGTGTCTTCTCGTAGATCCGATCTGCAGGTTTTTCTCGTAGGATTCTAGTTTTCGTTTGTGTTTATGTTTAGGGTTTTGATCTTATTTTCCGCCGAGTCCACCACCACCGTTTTCTGCCAGTTTCCATCTACTTTTCCGACTCCACGTAGTGTACTTTAGTGTTTCAAACCTAGCTACATCCTATCTACTGCATCTGTGCCTAGGAACGTACCCACGAGACTGGTTGCTTTGCTCTGACAGGCTGCTCATTAGGGTTTTGAAAGTGCACAATTCTCGCCCTGACAAACCGGATTATCCGGCCAACCTAGTTTGCATTTGTTTTGCATTGAGTCATATAGCTGAAAAAAAAAAAGAGATTCAGTATCAAAAAAGAGAGAGAATAGAGCTACAAGCGTGACAAAAAGAGATATCAAAGTGTGCTTTATTGGAGGCCTAGTTGATCATACCACTTGTAGATTGAGCAATCTTGTGCCTGTTTATTTTGACCTATTACTAGCGTCCCTCTTGTGCATTGCAATATTCCTGTTCATAAATTGCTTTGCCATGTTTATCTCCACCGTGTGTGTTTCTTGGGTTATCATAACGACCAGCACTAGGACTTGTTTGCGGTGTAGTTAGGATACCATACCTACAGCTCCACCATAAATAACCTGTGTGCCCTGTGATCGTTCTCCATACCCTTGATATTCACTTCATCACATCAGTGCATTAGTTGTTGATTTCGAATTGGTAAAGCATCTCTATTCACTTTGGAACGGTAAGATCTACTTTCTTGTCAGTGTGAGTGAATTGAGTGTTCACCCAACAGATTTTATTTATTGCACTAATCTACTAATCATGTCTACTAGTGCTTCTGATGTCGTAGCACAGAAAAAGAAGGATGATGAGTGTATCAATTGGCGGGAATATGAAGCATTGAGATCCCATTTGACACTAGTGTTTAACAACACAAAAGATGCCATTGACAAGAGTCTTCAGGACGTGCAAGTGACTTTGGAAGCAAACGTTCGGGACGTGGCTACTATCAAGACACAAGTGACAGACCTCAACACGAACGTGACAGCTTTGCAGTGTTCCGTAGAGGCCTTGACACTTGCTATTGAGCAACGGCAACAACAACCAATGCATGAGGAGCTCGAGGATGAAGCTGATGGCAGTGTTGCTAGTGTTGTGGGCAGGGGACGCCCTAATGGTCCTGCACCTGCACCATTACATGGTCGTGGCTTTGCCCCAATAGGTCGTGCTCAGCGTGTACCTATACAGCCGGTTGATGATGGTTTGGGCAAACCTAAATTTTCAATTCCCAAGTTTGATGGTTCCATTGATCCTGAAGATTATTTGACATGGGAGTTGAAGATAGAGAAGCGTTGGCGCTTGTATGCGTATACTGAAGATAAGAAGATCAAGCTTGCAGCGTCAGAATTTGATGGTTATGCTTTGCGTTGGTGGGATGCTCTTGTTCAGCACAGAAGGGATGACAATGACCTTCCGGTGATGACTTGGCGCGAGATGAAGCGTATCATGAAGGAATGTTTTGTACCCACCAATTACTTGCGCTCTGTTTTTGACAAGTTGACACAATTGAAGCAAGGGAACTTGATAGTTGATGAGTACTACATGGAGATGGAGATGCTTATGCAACGTGCTCGAATCCGAGAATCACTTGAGATGACCATGCAGCGATTTCTCAACAATTTGAGGTTACCCATAAAGAGCATAGTGCGTCATCACAAGTATGAGACCATGAACGAACTGTTGCATCATGCTAGAGAGGCCGAGTCACAACTCGTGGAGGAAGCTAAAGCACGTTGTTTTCCAGCCACTAGCCGGTTCCCCAGGGCCACGCCATCTCCTATGGCTCCTCCTGCAGCGACCAGCTACCCTACTACATCGGTAGCCAAGCCTGTCCCCTCGCCCTCTTTTGGTTCTAATGCTAAGAAACCAGCTGCTCCTGCTACTAGTACGGGTTCGAATATGTCAACTACACGCACTCGCGATGTGGAGTGTCACACTTGCGGAGGTCGAGGGCACTATCAGAGAGATTGTCCAAACCGCAAGGTGATGTTTGTCAATGACCAAGGAGATTATGAGAGTGGAGATGATGTTGATCCTAATGATCATAGTCCTGATTATGAAGAGGAAGGTCTGGATGCCTTTCCTGCGCATGCACCTACTATCGTGGTATCTCCACGCATTCTTAGTGTGCAGCCCATTGTTGACTCTCAGCGCTGCAATTTTTTCCAAACAAAAGCTCTCGCTGGGCTTAACAAAGCTTGCAAAGTAATTATTGATGGAGGTAGTTGTAGGAATCTTGCAAGCAAGGAGTTATGTGCCAAGATGAATTTATCTTATTTGCCTCATCCTAATCCATACTACATTCAATGGTTAAGTGACAGTGGTAACATGAAAGTAAACCATATGGTGAGAGTGAATTTTGAAATAGGACCCTACAAAGATTCTATTGATTTTGATGTGGTTCCTATGACTGTTTCCCATTTGTTATTGGGTCGGCCTTGGTTATATGATCGCCATGTGCAACACAATGGCCGTGCCAATACTTATCACTTGGAGTTTATAGGCAAGAAGATTAACCTGCAACCAATGACACCACAACAGATTGTCAATGAGTCTAGACAGAAAATAAAGGTGACTTTGAAAGATGCTTCTGTTGGAGGCCGTGAGAGTGTTGCAGCTGTACATGATGTTATAGAGCCTACAAAGAGTGATATAAAGAAAAGAGAGAGAGTGCCTAACCTAGTAATGCTAGCCACCAAGGAAGATATGAGAGAGTTTCGAGAGGATCCTAGTGCCATGCCGCTTGTGCTCATGTATATGTAGGGTCCCCAACCTTTAATAAGATTGAGCCCCTGTGTTTACAATGCTAGTCCCTGGATCAATAGCTAGCATCCACAGTTTAGATGTAATATCAAGAAACAAAGGTCATAATATAACTTTATAACCAGGAATAACATAATTTTATTACATCAATACATAGCTCATTTGGCTATTACATTACATTGCAGCGGAATAACTATAACCATGGGGTCCTTCATCTTCAAAGTGCCACAGGCAGATGTTGGTTGTAGACTTTGTAATCCTAATCAATCAATCTTCACTAAAATCAATCAAACCTGCAACATTATAAGTTACAGCCACAAAGGTCAATACATTTGAATTGTATTGGCAAGTGATACTATGGTAGTATAGTGGAGTCTATCATCTATATGCATTTGGCTAAGTGGAGTTGAGGCTTGCATTGCTCAAAAATAGATTTTTCCCTAACATTTTGAAAATACTAAGTTTTTGCTTGAAAAAATCTTTCCCAAGGCATCTACCAATCAAAGACTGAAGATCCTTTCCAAGGCATCTACCAATCAAAGACTGAAGATTTGCTTGGCAAAATCATTTTTCTCAACCAAAGATTGAAGATCCTTTACAAGGCATCTACCAATCAAAGATTTAAGATTTCAAACAACCCTTGTTCACCCACAAGTTTTACTTAGAAATTGGAGTGATGAGATTCTTGATTGCTTCCATGTCTTGATGCTCAAATTGTCCTTTTCCAGGGACATGGCTAAGTACTTAGATTTTTACACTCTGCAGAGGTGGCGCACTTTCCCCACAAGACGTGGTTTCCCAAGACAAGATCTTTTAGAAGCCTTCCCTTAGACCATCATGGACGCGCTCCAACCTATCAAACACTACCACCCACTGTCCATATGGCTAAGTTCTTGCAACCTATATGATCATGGCAGAGCCCATATTGCCAAGTGGTTGCACTTGAAGCTTCTCAACATTTGACATCTCAAATCTCTTTATTCCTGGGTGGCCATCCACAAGTGAGATACACAAGCCAAGTCCATGGCCTTGTGAACCACTCAACACAAACCATTCCTTCCATTCCACCCAGGTGATTCATTTACTTAGTTGTTTTATTAAGTAAAACACAAGTCCTTAGACTTAGAATATTTTTCCATAGTGTCAATATATATTCCACCCATGTTTTCTATTAGCTAGGCTATGCTTGATAGTAATAGGATTCTTAACTTAGGAAAATCCTACTAAGGATTTCATCTACTAGGTTTTCCTATAGCAAGATCTATACTTAGCAAAATAAAATCCATGCAAGTTTTACTTAGCAAAATCACTAATGCATAGAGAAAATAATGGGATAGAAAGTATGAAGCATCACTTGCCTTTTTGGTAGAGGGTATAAGTTCACTTCTTGTCCTTGCAACAATCACACTCTTCAAGTCACTACAAATCAATCAAGCAAGGCACAAACTCAATCTACCAATCAAGCAAAACAACACACAAAATGACAAAGTCAAAGTAATGCATGCAAGCATGCCGAGCTTGGTTTTGTTTTGAAAAGTGGTTCCTAATGGGTCATAAACATTTGATCACACCTATTGGTCATTTTGTAAAGTGGCCAAGTCTTTTGCAAAAGGTTTCACTTTAAAAACATTTTCAAACAAAGTATCATTTTATGTGGTGTAGAAATATTTTTGCTAGGGCATTAACCTATAGGGTTCACCAAATATGTTTTCAAATCACAAAACTTGGGTTTTGAGTTTTAAAACAAAACATTTTCTAAATGTTTTCTTCCAAAATCATTTTCAATAAAATAACCACATTTCTATTTGACTAGAAATGGTTTTTAAATCAAAGAATCATTATTTTGTTTCACCAAATGAGTTGCTATTGCAAAACTTGGTGTTTTGGGTCAGTAGGTTTGGTCCAAAACATTTTCTCCAAAGTTTTTACTCAAAATCATTTTCATAAACAAAACCTTTATTTCCATTTGTCTAGAAATGGGCTAGATCAAGTTTTCCATCCTAAACTTTACCAAATACATTTTCCAAAACATGGGTTGGTTCCTAGGGTCAGTAAGGTCACAACAAACCATTTTGCAAAGGTTTTAACCCTAAAAACATTTTTAAACAATTTTTCTAAGCTACACTTAGCACACAAAAGAATCTGCAAAAACAAATAAACAAACAGATACTATTTTCTAAACCAAGGGTAGGGTTGGTTAGGTCTTGCTCTCCTGAATCCAACGACATAAAATTTGTAATTTTTGGACGTGTGGATCCAAAGATACAAGGGTTTGAAGTTTGCAAAATATCCTATTTTCAAATCTGTTTTTAAACAGAATAGGGGACACGCGGCGCTGTCTAATTGGGTGGTACCGGTTCGGGTGGATCGGCAACATGGACCGCAGGATCTAGTTTGATCGCACGGCACAGGGCACGTACCTCTTAGGCATTAAGTGATTCTATGCTAATCGTTAGATCCAGATCGGACGGTGCTGAGCACACTTGCCAACTAGTGGCGGCACTAGCGGCGGCAGACGGCGGCGGCGTGCCTAGCTACGGGCGGAGCTGGCGCTAGAGGAGGCAAGGAGGAGTAAGGAGATGCTCACCAGGCTCAGGAGATCACGGCGAAGCTCAAGGTACTCGCAGTTGGTCAAGGGGCGCTCGGGTCTTGGCCGGATTGCTCGCCGGAGTGGAGGACGGCGTCGGGTGCGTCAGGTGGTCGTCGTGGACGGCGCTGTGGATCACCCCATAGCAAAAAGATGACACGGTAAGATGCGCGGGTCCAAGGCAAAGCTCCTCGCGTGAATGAGAAGGCTCGGGGTGGTCGGCTCTTACCAGGAAACGTTGCCGGAGAAGAAGCAGACACGGCGGCGCTGCAGGTCGTCGAGGGCGAGGATAGGGGGCACCCTAAGACAAACGGAAAGTGTTGTTAGGTTCATATGAGCTTGGAGATCATCATCGTGTCCACGGGGAGGAGAGGGGAGGTCGGGTACTACCTGGGAACGTCGTCGGAGAAGAAGCAGACACGGCGGCGCTGCTGGGGGTTGTCGTAGTCGAGGTTCTAGGGCACCCGCGGTTGAACGGAAGGCACGGGCAGAAGCTCCAGGGGCTGGGGAGTGTGTGTGCTTAGTCAATGAGGCAAGGGGAGGTCTGGTTTTGCCGGAATCGTCACCGGAACATCGTCGGACAGTTGGCGGTGTGCGGCGCAATTCGTCCAGCCTGGGGGCAGAGAGAGGGAGTGGTCTGGGGGAAATGGAGGAGAAGGTGCTGGCGCTTAAAAGGGCGTGGTCACGGCGAGGTTTAAGGCACGACATTACTGCGAATTGATCGCGGCTTGAATGGCAGCAACGACAGCGAGGTCTGGGGGAGACAGGGTCGCGCGGGTGAGAAGAAGAACAGGAGGAGAGTGGGCCTACTGGTCAGTGGGAAAAAGAAAGGAGAGGTGGGTCCACTGGTCATACTCTGTGTGGGTTCTGTCCGCGGTAATGAAAAACGGTTCGCTCGGGTGGGGTGGAAGAACAGTGGAAAGTGGGGCATGCTTGTCAGTGAGAGAGAAGAGTTTCAGGTGGGCTCCAGTTGTCATTCACTTCGCGGGTCTGTTTCTGGGTACGAAACGTTTTCTGTTCGGGGAGAAAACTGGGCTGCTCCTGGGCCTTAGTGGGTTGGGTCTGTTTTTTTTTTCTGTCTGAACTTTTTTCCTTTTCTATTTCTATTTTTCTGTTTTGAATTTCAAACAATTATTCAAACATTCAAACATTCAAACAACAATCAAACAATCACTCAACTTTGTACTTTGAATTTGGTTCTGTTTATCAACATAATCCAAATCTCAAAATAATTTAATATTTTTATTTATTTTAGGATCCATTTATTAATTAAAAAAATGGATCTTTAGTTATTTAATAAAATAGGGTTTGTTTTATTTAACAAAATCTCCATTTAAAAACCAAATATTTTCAAAACCAAATCAGTAGGTTTTATTTGAGAAAACAAAATACTTGGAAAACTTATTTAAAATAAATAAATAAGTTTTAGTGTTTATTTAAAATGGGAAAAGCCTTTACTTAAATAAAATTTGGATATTACATCCTTATCATTTTATTTAAATAAACCTTTACTCATTTTATCAAAACAAAATGTTTTATTTTAAAAGCTTGGCCAAAATTAATTTGGCTTTTTAAAATATAATCTTTATTTATAAATCCACCTTTGCTTTTGAAAACCAAATCTTTTTATTAAAAGATCCAAAATAGTAATTCCAAAACATTTTATTTTCCTTTAATAAATGTTTATCTTTATAAATCCCTTTAGGATTTTTATTTGATCCAACTGGTTTGAAGTCCCAATTGAAATCAAAAAGTTTCTTCTGGCTCTGAAAATCAAACAAAGTTTTATTTTATTCATTTATTTTCACATTACAAGATTTGGAAAATCTTGGGATGTGACAGGCTACCACCCTTAAAATAAATCTCGTCCCCGAGATTTGGGAAGGTTAGGGTTACAAGCAGGTTCAAAACAACTAGGGTACTACCACCCTTAAAATTTTTCCAACTAAACTAGATGTTGGCCTTCTTGGGATCCTGGGGAAACTTCTTTGGGCAACCATCTGCCTAGTGTCCTTTATTTCCATACTTGACTCATGGGCCAAGGTTGAGTTTCTCCATAGGCTTGTTTAACTTGTTCTTCATCTTTTCTGGACAGTTGCTTGCATAATGTCCTGGGTTCTTGCAGTTGAAACAATAGATGTCCTTGAGTTCTTTACGTTGCTCTTGTGGACAAGTTGCTACATAGTGGCCTGGCTCTTTGCAGTTGTTACACACCACTTGGTCAATCCTCTTATTTTTCTTGTTCTCTGGGAACTCACTGGTGTAGTGTCCCATTTCCTTGCATTTACGACATTGCACAAGGTGCATGTTTGGTCTTGGTTTCTTGGGTTTCTTTGATCCTTTGAATTGGGTTGTCTTGTTTAGAGGTATAAGTGGTCCTTTTCCTTTGATAGACTTGGATCCTTCTTGTTTCCTTTGTTCAACAATGGAATAGATGGGTCATTGGATAGGTACATGATTATTTCCTTCACATAGGAAACAAGTAGCTTGAGAAGTAGGACATTGTCCAATAGGATGTTTCTCTTCACAGTTAGGTCATTGATCTTCATGCTCCTTGGAAGTATGGTCCTTGTCTCCACAAATAATGCAAGCTGGTTCTCCATCTAGAATAATATTTCTGTCATGCTTGTTGTCAAAGACTCTTTTGGGATAGCTTTCTTCCATGCTGATCATTTGATTAGCCACCTTAAGCATCAGTTGGGATTGTTCTTCCAAAAACTTTTGCAAGGTAGGGTCTTTATCACTATTGTTGGCTATGAACTGAGCTGTCAGTTGGTTCAGCTGGTGTTGGGTTGCTATGAGTTCTCTCATGTTGTCCTCTTGGTTGTTGTTGTTGTTGTCATCAACCTTGATGTTGGAGTCTCTTGAAGTAGTCATCTGTTTGGGTTGGGTTGGGGATAGAATGGGCAAGAGATTTTTCTAAGGAATCAATTCTAATCACACACGTCACAATTCACACAAGCAAAGTGCAAGCAGTCACAAACCAAACATTTCACTCAAACAAAGTTCAAGCACATACTTAGGCAAACAAAAATAATTTTTGTTACACCACATAAGTTGGTGTGTTTGACTTAACTAATATATGGTGGTCCATCTATATGGTTCACTTGTGATCTTTCCATCCTTCTTGGTTGATTCTTCTTGAATGAGATCTTTGTATCCTTGGAGAATTTCTTGCATCTTGGTCACAAAACTTCAAAGGTGATGATGGCTCCTTCTAAGTTGTGTTTCCTTAGTCTTCAAGTCTTGAGTAATATTTCTTGTTTCACTTGTAGTCCTTGGTGAAAATGTTGAAGTCATTAGAGTTGAAGAAGTTGAAGTCATTAGAGTTGAAGATTTTGAAGAAGTCCTTTGCACATGGTGAAGTCTTTGGTCATGGGGTAGGCTTTTCCATCAAGTTGAAATAGAAGAGAAGTAGAGTTGAAACCAAAATGGTTGAGGAAAGAGTTTACAAGACTGTTTGTAAATAAGTTTTTGGAACAAAAACAACTCCTATTTTTCTAAGGGTTTTGTCCAATCCTAGGGTTACAAATCCTACAGGCAACACAATGCTCTGATACCATTCTGTAGGGTCCCCAACCTTTAATAAGATTGAGCCCCCCTGTGTTTACAATGCTAGTCCCTGGATCAATAGCTAGCATCCACAGTTTAGATGTAATATCAAGAAACAAAGGTCATAATATAACTTTATAACCAGGAATAACATAATTTTATTACATCAATACATAGCTCATTTGGCTATTACATTACATTGCAGCGGAATAACTATAAGCATGGGGTCCTTCATCTTCAAAGTTCCACAGGCAGATGTTGGTTGTAGACTTTGTAATCCTAATCAATCAATCTTCACTAAAATCAATCAAACCTGCAACATTATAAGTTACAGCCACAAAGGTCAATACATTTGAATTGTATTGGCAAGTGATACTATGGTAGTATAGTGGAGTCTATCATCTATATGCATTTGGCTAAGTGGAGTTGAGGCTTGCATTGCTCAAAAATAGATTTTTCCCTAACATTTTGAAAATACTAAGTTTTTTCTTGACAAAATCTTTCCCAAGGCATCTACCAATCAAATACTGAAGATCCTTTCCAAGGCATCTACCAATCAAAGACTGAAGATTTGCTTGGCAAAATCATTTTTCTCAACCAAAGATTGAAGATCCTTTACAAGGCATCTACCAATCAAAGATTTAAGATTTCAAACAACCCTTGTTCACCCACAAGTTTTACTTAGAAATTGGAGTGATGAGATTCTTGATTGCTTCCATGTCTTGATGCTCAAATTGTCCTTTTCCAGGGACATGGCTAAGTACTTAGATTTTTACACTCTGTAGAGGTGGTGCACTTTCCCCACAAGACTTGGTTTCCCAAGACAAGATCTTTCAGAAGCCTTCCCTTAGACCATCATGGACGCGCTCCAACCTATCAAACACTACCACCCACTGTCCATATGGCTAAGTTCTTGCAACCTATATGATCATGGCAGAGCCCATATTGCCAAGTGGTTGCACTTGAAGCTTCTCAACATTTGACATCTCAAATCTCTTTATTCCTGGGTGGCCATCCACAAGTGAGATACACAAGCCAAGTCCATGGCCTTGTGAACCACTCAACACAAACCATTCCTTCCATTCCACCCAGGTGATTCATTTACTTAGTTGTTTTATTAAGTAAAACACAAGTCCTTAGACTTAGAATATTTTTCCATAGTGTCAATATATATTCCACCCATGTTTTCTATTAGCTAGGCTAAGCGTGATAGTAATAGGATTCTTAACTTAGGAAAATCCTACTAAGGATTTCATCTACTAGGTTTTCCTATAGCAAGATCTATACTTAGCAAAATAAAATCCATGCAAGTTTTACTTAGCAAAATCACTAATGCATAGAGAAAATAATGGGATAGAAAGTATGAAGCATCACTTGCCTTTTTGGTAGAGGGTATAAGTTCACTCCTTGTCCTTGCAACAATCACACTCTTCAAGTCACTACAAATCAATCAAGCAAGGCACAAACTCAATCTACCAATCAAGCAAAACAACACACAAAATGACAAAGTCAAAGTAATGCATGCAAGCATGCCGAGCTTGGTTTTGTTTTGAAAAGTGGTTCCTAATGGGTCATAAACATTTGAGCACACCTATTGGTCATTTTGTAAAGTGGCCAAGTCTTTTGCAAAAGGTTTCACTTTAAAAACCATTTTCAAACAAAGTTTCATTTTATGTGGTGTAGAAATATTTTTGCTAGGGCATTAACCTATAGGGTTCACCAAATATGTTTTCAAATCACAAAACTTGGGTTTTGAGTTTTAAAACAAAACATTTTCTAAATGTTTTCTTCCAAAATCATTTTCAATAAAATAACCACATTTCTATTTGACTAGAAATGGTTTTTAAATCAAAGAATCATTATTTTGTTTCACCAAATGAGTTGCTATTGCAAAACTTGGTGTTTTGGGTCAGTAGGTTTGGTCCAAAACATTTTCTCCAAAGTTTTTACTCAAAATCATTTTCATAAACAAAACCTTTATTTCCATTTGGCTAGAAATGGGCTAGATCAAGTTTTCCATCCTAAACTTTACCAAATACGTTTTCCAAAACATGGGTTGGTTCCTAGGGTCAGTAAGGTCACAACAAACCATTTTGCAAAGGTTTTAACCCTAAAAACATTTTTAAACAATTTTTCTAAGCTAAACTTAGCACACAAAAGAACCTGCAAAAACAAACAAACAAAAGATACTATTTTCTAAACCAAGGGTAGGGTTGGTTAGGTCTTGCTCTCCTGAATCCAACGACATAAAATTTGTAATTTTTGGACGTGTGGATCCAAAGATACAAGGGTTTGAAGTTTGCAAAATATTCTGTTTTCAAATCTGTTTTTAAACAGAATAGGGGACACGCGGCGCTGTCTAATTGGGTGGTACCGGTTCGGGTGGATCGGCAACGTGAACCGCAGGATCTAGTTTGATCGCACGGCACAGGGCGCGTACCTCTTTGGCGTTAAGTGATTCTATGCTAATCGTTAGATCCAGATCGGACGGTGCTGAGCACACTTGCCAACTAGTGGCGGCGCTAGCGGCGGCAGACGGCGGCGGCGTGCCTGGCTAGGGCGGAGCTGGTGCTAGAGGAGGCAAGGAGGAGTAAGGAGATGCTCACTAGGCTCAGGAGATCACGGCGAAGCTCAAGGTACTCGCGGTTGGTCAAAGGGCGCTCGGGTCTTGGCCGGATTGCTCGCCGGAGTGGAGGACGACGTCGGGTGCGTCAGGTGGTCGTCGTGGACGGCGCTGTGGATCACCCCAAGGCAAAAAGATGACACGGTTAGATGCGCGGGTCCAAGGCAAAGCTCCTCGCGTGAATGAGAAGGCTCGGGGTGGTCGGCTCTTACCAGGAAACGTTGCGGAGAAAGCGGACACTGGCGGCAGGTGTCGTCGAGGGCGAGGATAGGGGCACCCTAAGACAAACGGAAAGTGCTGCTAGGTTCGTATGATCTTGGAGATCATCATCGTGTCCACAGGGAGGAGAGGGGAGGTCGGGTACTACCTGGGAACGTCGTCGGAGAAGAAGCAGACACGGCGGCGCTGCTGGGGGTTGTCGTAGTCGAGGTTCTAGGGCACCCGCGGTTGAACGGAAGGCACGGGCAGAAGCTCCAGGGGCTGGGGAGTGTGTGTGCTTGGTCAATGAGGCAAGGGGAGGTCTGGTTTCGCCGGAATCGTCACCGGAACATCATCGGACAGGTGGCGGTGTGCGGTGCAATTCGTCCAGCCTAGGGGCAGAGAGAGGGAGTGGTCTGGGGGAAATGGAGGAGAAGGTGCTGGCGCTTAAAAGGGCGTGGTCACGGCGAGGTTTAAGGCACGACATTACTGCGAATTGATCGCGGCTTGAATGGAAGCAACGGCAGCGAGGTCTGGGGGAGACAGGGTCGCGCGGGTGAGAAGAAGAACAGGAGGAGAGTGGGCCTACTGGTCAGTGGGAAAAAGAAAGGAGAGGTGGGTCCACTGGTCATACTCTGTGTGGGTTCTGTCCGCGGTAAAGAAAAACAGTTCGCTCGGGTGGGGTGGAAGAACAGTGGAAAGTGGGGCATGCTTGTCAGTGAGAGAGAAGAGTTTCAGGTGGGCTCCAGTTGTCATTCACTGCGCGGGTCTGTTTCTGGGTACGAAACGTTTTCTGTTCGGGGAGAAAACTGGGCTGCTCCTGCGCCTTAGTGGGCTGGGTCTGTTTTTTTTTCTGTCTGAACTTTTTTCCTTTTCTATTTCTATTTTTCTGTTTTGAATTTCAAACAATTATTCAAACATTCAAACATTCAAACAACAATCAAACAATCACTCAACTTTGTACTTTGAATTAGGTTCTGTTTATCAACATAATCCAAATCTCAAAATAATTTAATATTTTTATTTATTTTAGGATCCATTTATTAATTAAAAAAATGGATCTTTAGTTATTTAATAAAATAGGGTTTGTTTTATTTAACAAAATCTCCATTTAAAAACCAAATATTTTCAAAACCAAATCAGTAGGTTTTATTTGAGAAAACAAAATACTTGGAAAACTTAATTAAAATAAAAAAATAAGTTTTAGTGTTTATTTAAAATGGGAAAAGCCTTTACTTAAATAAAATTTGGATATTACATCCTTATCATTTTATTTAAATAAACCTTTACTCATTTTATCAAAACAAAATGTTTTATTTTAAAAGCTTGGCCAAAATTAATTTGGCTTTTTAAAATATAATCTTTATTTATAAATCCACCTTTGCTTTTGAAAACCAAATCTTTTTATTAAAAGATCCAAAATAGTAATTCCAAAACATTTTATTTTCCTTTAATAAATGTTTATCTTTATAAATCCCTTTAGGATTTTTATTTGATCCAACTGGTTTGAAGTCCCAATTGAAATCAAAAAAGTTTCTTCTGGCTCTGAAAATCAAACAAAGTTTTATTTTATTCATTTATTTTCACATTACAAGATTTGGAAAATCTTGGGATGTGACAGTATAAGGGTGAGGTTTTAGTTTCTAACGACATGACCCCTATTTCTCTTGGTGTCTCTACTATTTTGCAGGACTTCGGTGATGTGTTTCTAGAGGAGGTGCCCGCTGGACTTCCTCCCATGCGCGGCATAGAGCATCAGATTGATCTTATTCCAGGAGCCACATTACCTAACCGTGCACCCTACCGGACCAACCCCAACGAAACTAAGGAGATACAGAAACAAGTACAAGCACTACTCGACAAAGGGTACATTCGTGTTTCTCTTAGCCCTTGTGCTGTTCCTGTTATTTTAGTTCCTAAGAAAGATGGTACATGGCGCATGTGTGTATATTGTCGAGCTAGTAATAACATCACTATTCGATATCGTCATCCTATTCCACGCTTAGAAGATATGCTTGACGAATTGAGTGGTGCTAAAATTGAGTCTAAGCATGGGGTATCTAAGCATGGGGTAGAAGTAGATCAATCTAAAGTTGAGTCAATTCAGAATTGGCCTATTCCCATGAATGTTAGTCAAGTGCGTAGTTTCCATGGATTAGCTGGATTCTATAGACGATTTGTGAAGGATTTTAGCACTATTGCTGCACCATTGAATGATTTGACTAAGAAAGGTGTGCCCTTTGTGTGGGGCGCAGCCCAAGATATTGCATTTGATACATTGAAACGTTTTCTTACTTCTGCACCATTACTTGCATTGCCTGATTTTTCAAAGTAATTTGAAGTTGAATGTGATGCTAGTGGTATAGGTATTGGTGGCGTTTTGATGCAAGAGGGTCGCCCTATAGCATATTTTTCTGAGAAACTTACTGGTGCTAGATTGAACTATCCTATATATGATAAAGAATTGTATGCACTTGTTCGTGTACTAGAAGTTTGGCAACATTATTTATGGCCAAAAGAGTTTCTCATACATTCTGATCATGAAGCTTTAAAGTATCTAAAAGCTCAATCAAACTTGCATAGGAGATTAGCTAAATGGGTTGAGTTTATTGAATCTTTTCCGTACATCATTCAATACAAGAAAGGAAAAGAGAATGTCGTTGCTGATGCTTTGTCTAGGAAAAACATGCTATTAACGAATCTTGATGTTAAAATTCCGGGATTAGAGAGTATTTGTGCACTTTATGCAACTGACAATGATTTTTCTGAACCATATCGTTTGTGTGCTCTTAAAAACGCATGGGATAAGTATCATATACATGATGGGTATTTGTTTCGAGCTAACAAACTATGTATTCCAGAATCGTCATTGCGTTTGTTCTTAGTGCAGGAATCACATGCTGGTGGTTTGATGGGTCACTTTGGGCGTGAGAAGACATTACTCATGCTTGCTGATCATTTTTATTGGCCCAAGATGAGGCGTGATGTGTATAGATTTGTGAGTCGATGCATTACATGTCACAGGTCGAAATCCAAATTGAAGCCTCATGGTTTGTATACCCCTCTATCTGCGCCAACTGCACCATGGGAAGACATTAGTATGGATTTTGTGCTAGGTATACCTAAAACCTAGAGAGGGCATGATTCTATATTTGTGGTAGTAGATAGATTCTCTAAGATGGCTCATTTTATTGCCTGCCACAAAAGCGACGATGCGTCGCATGTTGCTAACCTGTTTTTCAGGGACATTGTGCGATTACATGGAGTACCAAGAACAATTGTTTCTGGTCGGGATGTGAAGTTTATGAGCTACTTTTGGAAAACTTTATGGGGGAAGCCGGGAACGAAGCTACTATTTAGTACTACATGTCATCCCCAGACAAATGGTCAGACAGAGGTGGTGAATAGAACATTATCACAACTCTTAAGGACTATGATAAAGAAGAATCTGAAGGAGTGGGAAGAGTGTTTGCCACATGTCGAGTTTGCTTATAATAGGGCAGTGCATTCAACCACTCAACTTTGTCCTTTTGAGGTGGTGTATGGTTTCAAGCCATTAACACCACTGGATTTGTTGCCTCTACCATTACATGAGAGAGTTGATATGGAGGCATCAAGACGTGCAGACTATGTGAAGACGATTCATGAGAAGACTTGAGAGGCTATTGAGAAGAAAGGCAAGAACATTGCTGCTGCAAGAAATCAAGCAAGGAAGGAAGTATTGTTCAAACCTGGTGACATGGTTTGGGTACATCTACGCAAGGATAGGTTCCCATTGCTACGCCAATCAAAGTTGAAGCCGCGCAGTGCTGGTCCTTACAAGGTGTTAGCCAAGATTAATGATAATGCCTACTCGATTGATATACCTATTGCTGAATTCGGTGGAGCTAGCAACAATTTCAATGTTGCTGATTTATCACCATATGATGGAGAAGACATTGGCGCGTCGAGGTCGACGCCTTTTGAAGGGGGGGGAGATGATGGGGACATCCATATACTTACACCTACCCCAGTTACTACTGATGATGTTCCAGCTACTACTAACAAGGATAAGTCCAATGAGATTAGGATTGGACCAATTACAAGAGCTCGTGCTAAGCTACTAGAACAACAGGTGAATTTGTTTCTTAATGAGCCTGATGTTTTACTTAATGAGAATTTTATACTGCCTAAGTATATGTGTTATTATATGATCAGGTACGTTGGAAAAGAAGGTATAGAACGTAGCGAGGAGGCGAAGCACATGGAGCAAGGTGTGTTGATCAATAGGGCAAGCGCGAGAGAGGAGAGGGAGGAAGCGCAAGGAGCTACAAAGGAAGGGATCAACACCTGGCAGAGTCTCTGCCGCGGCAGAGAAATGATGCCAAATCCTGCCACGATAGTCTACCGTGGTACAGAAAGTGCCTGGAATCCTGCCATGGCAGAAGAGTCCTGCCGCGGCACGCTTTAAGCCCAATATGTTGCCACGGTAGGAACATGCCTGTGCGCCTAGAAAGTTGTCCCACTTGGGTCGGCATGTATCTTAGTTGTAGTCGTTTGCGTCTTGGACTCTTAGCCTAGCCGCCCCCTCTCTCTTAAATAGATGGGGGTACTGTTTCTTTAGAGGGGACCACGTTAAAAATATTTTGGAGTTGATTCTTTTTAGAACCTCTGAAATTACCCTGTGATCTAATTATCTACTGTAATTGAGTGTGATCTGTTGTTCCATTGGGAATTAGTAGATTGCAAACTACCGTTCGTGGTCGACGGCTGCGTGCGCAAGAGCGTGGTGTTGTGAATATCCCACAGGGTTCGAGAGCTGTTGCATTGGCATCAGGGTTCGAGCAGGAGAGTTCATAGATACAGGCTAGTTATCTATCATCCACCAACATCATCGACAAGTGCTTGCTGAGAAGATCGGGCCACCCCATATCACCTGCGCCCAATTCAGAAGAAGATAGTTAGTATTAACCGATCCGATCAAGAAACCATCCGATCCGAGCAAAAAACCAGCCGACCGAGAAAGAAACCAGCTGGGGCAGCACCCAATCGATTAGCACCAGATCGAGCAGCAGGAGAAGTAGACCATTTCACCTCACCCAAACGGACCAGGTACGGGGAAACCGATGGCCTTGGCCGGTTCGAGTACAGCAGATGCGAATCGAGGATGGAAGCGAGCGGAGCAGGAGAAGGTAGGGGAGAAACGGAACTATGAGGCGTCTCGCACAAGGGAAAAGGGCACCGCGAGGCGTCTCGATCTGGAATGGCCAAATTCGCAGAGAAGAAGAAGGTCGGGCGACCCACCAGCGGCACGCAGACACGCGTCTGCTCGCAGGGAATAGGCCTGATACGTCATAAACGTATCTATAATTTTTGATGCTCCATACTTGTTTTGTATCAACTTTCTTATGTTTTGTCTACACTTTGAGTCATTTTTATACATTTTCTGGAACTAACATATTAACAAGATGCCGCGGTGCCAGTTGACTATTTTCTGCTATTTTTGGTTTTAGAAAAGGTAGTAAGGAAATATTCTCGGAATTTGGACAGAACAAAAGCCAAAGTCAATATTTTACCAGACACGACATGAAGACCGAAGGGCAGACGAAGAGGATCCACGAGGCGGCCGCACCATAGGGTGGCACGGGCCCACCCTACGCCGCGCCAGCCCATGGTCGGGGCCCCTCGGGCGTCCACCGACCTTGCCCCTTCGCCTATTTAAAAACCCCGATGCAGAAACTCTAAGAACCCGATCAGAAATCCACGAAATAATCTGTAGCCGCCGCCACCATCGTCCCTACATCAGGGGGATCTGAAGCTCTTCCCGAGACCCTGCCAGAGGGGAGAGATCATCCTGGAGGCCTTCTTCATCACCATGCCAGCCTCCAAAGTGATGCGTGAGTAGTTTACCCTTGGACTATGGGTTCATACAGTAGCTAGATGGTTGTTTCTCCTCCTTTGTGCTATCATGTTTAGATCTTGTGAGCTCCATTCATGATCAAGATCATCTATTTGTAATCATACATGTTGTGTTTGCGGGGATCCGATGGATATTGAGATACTATGTCAGATTGATTATTGATTCTATCATGTCTATGTTATTTATTATGTTGCATGCTCTCCATTGCTAGTAGCTATCTTGGCCAAGTATATGCTTGTAACTCCAAGAGGGAGTATTTATGCTCGATACTAGGTTCATGCCTCTAGTAATCTAGGAGAGTGACAGAAACTTCTAAGGTTGTAGATGTGCTGTTGCTACTAGGGAGAAAACAACAATCCTTTATCCATGGGGCAATTGTATTGTTTACTTTACACACTTTGCTTAATGCAATTATCTTTTGCTTGCAACTTAATACTGGAAGGGGTTCGGATGATAACCTGAAGGTGGATTATTAGTCATAGATGTAGTTGGATTACGCTCTATGTACTCTGTTATAGTGCCCAATCAAATCTCATAGGAGTCAAGATGTATAGTATATGCATTGTTATGCTTTCTCAATCTGTCAATTGCCCCGCTGTAATTTGTTCACCAACATGCTATCTATCTTATGGAGAACACCTCTAGTCAACTGTGGACCCCAGTCCATTCCTTATCATTTATATATCATCTACTGTTTACCGTTTACTTTTTACTTTCTACAAGCAATTACTATCTTCCACACTATACGTTTAGTCCTTTGTTTGCAGCAAACCGGTGAGATTGACAACCTCACTGTAAGTTGGGGAAAATTATTGTGGTTTGTGTTGTGCAGGTTCCAAGTTGCTAGCAGCACCTTGGAGTTGTTTCCTTACTCCTACTGGTTCGATAACCTTGGTTTCATAACTGAGGGAAACTTGCTGTTGTGCTCATCATACCTTCCTATTGGGGTTCCCAACGAGCTCTTCATATCTGAGCCATCAAGCACTTTCCTGGCGCCGTTTCCGGGGAGATAAGGACAACTTCAATCTCTTCCTCCTGGTCAATCACTTTTCTGGGAGAAAGAAGATCCTCGCAAGGGGAGTCTCTCACAACCAATATCTTTACTTTGTTTTTGTTTTTGTTTTGCTTAGTTTCTTTTGCTTTCTTTTGCTTGTTTCTTTTTATCAAAAACACACAAAAATTAGTTGTACTAGTTTGTTTCTCTTTATCAAAAACACAAAAAATTAGTTCCTACTTTAGTTACTACTTCTGTTGGCTTGCTTTACTCTTGCAAAAATGAATACTCCTGAAAACACCAACTTGTGTGACTTCACTAGCACAAACAACAATTATTTTATGTGTACACTTATTGCTCCACCTATTCCTGAAGCTACTTTCTTTGAAATTAAACCTGCTTTGCTTAATCTTGTTATGAAAGAGCAATTTTCTGGTGCTAGTTCTGATAATGCCGCTTCTCACCTTAATAATTCTACTGAACTTTGTGAGATGCAAAAATATAAGGATGTAGATGGAGATATTATTAAGCTTAAATTCTTTCCTTTCTGTTTGAGAGGAAGAGCTAAAGAATGGTTGCTATCTTTGCCTGGAAATAGTATTGATTCTTGGATTAAATGCAAAGATTCTTTTATTGGAAAATATTCCCACTTGAAAAGATTATATCTATGAGAAGTGAAATAATGAAATTTAAACAACTTGATAATGAACATGTTGCTCAAACTTTGGAAAAAATGAAATCTTTGGTAAAGAATTGCCACACTCATGGACTGAATGCTTGGATGATTATCCAAACTTTTTATGCAAGACTAAATTTTTCTTCAAGAAATCTGTTGGATTCTGCTGCTGGAGGTACCTTTATGACCATTACTTTGGGTGCTGCAACAAAGCTCCTTGATAATATGATGGTTAACTATTCTGAATGGCACACTGAGAGAGCTCCACAAGGTAAGAAGGTAAATTTTGTTGAAAAAACCTCCTCCTTGAGTGATAAAATTGATGTTATTATGTCTATGCTTGTTAATGGAAAAGCTCATATTGATCCAAATAATGTTCCTTTAGCCTCTTTGGTTGCTCAAGGAGAGCAAGTTGATGTGAACTTCATTAGAAATAACAATTTTAGCAATAATGCCTATAGGAATAATGTTGGTAATAATAAATTATAGGCCATATCCTAATAACGGTAATTCTTATGGAAATCCCTACAACAGCAATAGAAGTGCACCATTTGAACTTGAAGTCATGCTTAAATATTTTATTAGTAAACAAACTGCCTTCAATAAAACTATTGAGGAAAAGCTTTTGAATGCTGAAAAAAATATTTCATCTTTGTCTGAAGCATAATCTTCTTTGATTAATAAAATGGCTGCTAAACCAGAAACTATGAAAACCCCTTTGCTGCTAGTAATGCCATACAAGTTAGAATTGATGAAAATGTTAGAATGTTAGTTGAAGTGCTAGAAATAGTAGTATTTGTACTATTACCACCACCAATGTTGATGCTAGCAAACCACCTAAAGTCCACATTCCTTTTTCCAATAAAAATGCTAAAATTCTTCAAAATATGGGAAATAATAATTCTACTACCTTGGATGCTAATTTTGATTTTGATCTTGATGGTTGCAATATTTCTGAAGTAATTATGTTCCTACAAAAGCTTGCTAGGAGTCCTAATACTAGTGCTATGAATATGGCTTTTACAAAACACATTACAGATGCTCCCATGAAAATTAAGGAAGAAAAATTGAAACATAAAGCTTCTATTCCTAGAAAATTAGAAGATGGTTGGGAATCCATCATTAATATGAAAGTGAATGGTTTTGATCTCAAAGCTTTATGTGACCTTAGTTCTATTGTCTCTATTATGCCTAGGAAAATTTATGAAATGCTTGATTTGCCACCAATCAAAGTTGTTATTTAGATGTACAACTTGAAAATTATGGGGAGCATTAATGATGTTCTTATAATGGTTAACAATGCCTTTTTCCCCGTTGATTTCTGTGCCATTATTGACATGAAGGAAGGCACCATTAAATATCAATTCCCATTCAAGAAAGGTATAGAACTCTTCCCCAGAAAGATAGAGAAGATACCTTTTTCTTCTCCTACTAAACAAAAGTTGATCTTAATGCTTCTTCATTCCAAAATACTTGATTCTTGCTTCCTACGCCTAGCTGAAAGGCGTTAAAGAAAAGCACTATAGGGAGATAACCCAAATTTATTTTAGTAAGTTTTTATTTTGTTGAGTCTTGGAAGTTATTGTCTCTGTAATAACCTCACCTTATCCTTTTTTGTGTGGTTTTTGTGCCAAGAATAACCTCTAATGAGAGAGAAGTAAGATTTGGGGAAGTTGCTGTCCCAAAACAGATTTTTGTGTTTCACTGTAAAAAATTGTGAAAAATCCCAGTACGTCGGATTGAGCTGTAATTTTAAGAGAATATGTCCCACGTTATTATCCAACTTTCGTTAGCTTAACACTTTTCGATTTGAGCAACAGAAGGTCTTTGAAAAAATCGTTTTTAGCAGGTGGTCTGTTTTGACAGATTTGTGCCATTATTTGCATTTGCCTCTTAATCGGTTTATTTTTAGTTCTCTTTGATCACTTGAGATTTTAAAAGGAATTGATACAATAGATTGTGTTTTAATGAAAGTTTTACTTGTGTTGAAACTAAACCCAAAGGCTTATTATCTTGAATACACTAATGTTGCTAACGAAGATTGTGTGAAGTTTTGTATGAAGGAAATTTTTAAGTGTAGGGGAAGAATGATATGACGAGATGAAGTATGGACAAAAGCTCAAGTTTGGGGATGCCACCCATGTCACCCAAGAAATATTCAAGAGGTACAAGCGTCAAAGCTTGGGGATGCCCAAGGCATCCCCTTCTTCATCAATAAAAATCTTGGGTTTTCTTTCTAGACACTTTATTTTTGTTGCTTCATGCACTATTGTGTTGTTCTTAGAGCGTCTTTGTTTTTGTTTTTATTTTTCATTTTTTGGTTTTCTGCAATAAATTAGTTGGACCCCTGCATTCTCATTTTGTTTCAAATAAGTTGATTGGTGTTGGAAAAGAGTAGAAAGTTTCATGCTTATAGTGGTACAAAAGGAAGCCTGTTTTGACTATGGCTTAGACTTTATCATGTCATGTTAGATATTGCTTTGACCATATTCTTAGTAATTATTTTTGTAGCATGACTTGTTCCAAAAAATTGAGATTTCTTAATGTGCCTTGAAAGAATCATGCTTTGTTTTAGCATACAAAAAGCATAATATTGTGGTATTCTCCTTTGATGCTTTATTTGGGTTGACTTGGCACATGCTTACACCATGTTATGACTATGAACCAGTCACCCTAGCCTCCATGATCATTTAGTTTTTTACTTGTGATATCACTTTATGCTTTAATTAATAATGTTTTGTCGCTTTGCATGATTATGGCCATTATTTCCCTCTTAGTTGGTCGCTCCCAGTATTTTGCTAGCCTCCACTTGTACTAAGTATGAGCTCTACTCATGCATCCATCTCCCAAGAAACCAAGTTATTCCAAAGAGTCCACTCTAAATTCCTATGCATGGTGTGTTAAACCATTCCAAGTATATTCATGTTTTTATCTATCTTCCAAATTAAACGTTTGTTATCTGAAAATTAGTGATTAAAGCTCTCACAAACTTGATGGCACACTTTATTTATTGCACTTAATAAACTTGAACCATTGTGCCCATCTATGTTGCTTATATGCTTGAAAATTATAAGTTGTGAATTAGCAAAACCATGTTTTCATGGGAAACACTTTCAACATTGCACTTATGCTATCCAGTTGATATCATGTTCTTTTCTTTATGGATTCCGGCGGTGTGAAATAAAAGGGGAGCTTGTAAGCTCATGGATTTTGTATATGTGTTAGAGAAATGCCTGGGCGGCTAGCCTAAGCCATGCCTAATCATGGTGGAAACTTACAGCATAACCATAATAAGCATTCAGTGAAGCATCCTCAATAAAAACCTATGCAAATATCAAATAAAAAGATCGCTGAGATGCTCATTGTCTGTTGCCTTGTCATTTTGATATGGGATAGCTCCTGTGTCATGGGGCAAGGGGTACCCCGTTGGCGGTTCTCTATGATACACATATACTTACAAAATGACAAGAACTTTCTTGTGACCAAAGTTGAGTAGCATGAGGTTTGGTACTGATACGCAAGGGGCATGAGATTTTCAACTTATAACTTGTCCAGCATATACTCATATTTGTATCAATTTAACCTTAATCACTTAAATATGCTTATGATAGGGGCAATGAGAGCTGAAAGCTAATAAGTACCATAATTTTTGGAAGCTCTTTATGAAACTTGACATCCCTGCTTCCCTCTGTGAAGGGCCTTTATTTTTTACTTTTATGTTGAGTCTCCACCTTCTATCTTTATTGTAACATCCCAACTTTTCCATCCTGATTGCCTAGGTAGGAACTCCAAAGTTTAGGGGGAAATTAAAACTTTTTAATTTAATCTAGCCAATGTAAGGTTCCCAACCTTTAATAAGGTAGAGATCCCTGTGTTTACAATGCTAGTCCCTGGATCAATAGCTAGCATCCATAGTTAAGATGTAATATCAAGAAACAAAGGTCATAATACAGCTTTATAACCAGGATTAAAATAATTTATTACATCTTACATAGCTCATTTGGCTATTACATTACATTGCAGTAGAATATCTATAAAGCATGGGGTCCTTCATCTTCAAAGTGCCACAGGCAGACATGTTGGTTGTAGACTTGTAATCCTAATCATTAAACTTCACTAATTTCAAACAAACCTGCAACATAACAAGTTACAGCCACAAGGGTCAATACATTTGAATTGTATTGGCAAGTGATATTATGGTAGTATAGTGGAGTCTATCATCTATATGCATTTGGCTAAGTGGAGCTGAGGCTTGCATTGCTCAAAATAGATTTTCCTTAACATTTGAAAACACTAAGTTTTTGCTTGACAAAATCTTTCCCAAGGTATCTCCCAATAGAAATTGGTGATCCTTCAACCCTTGTTCACCCACAAGATTTTAACTTAGAAATTGGGATGAGGAGATTCTTGATAGCTTCCATGTCTTGATGCTCAAATTGTCCTTTACCAGGGACATGGCTAAGTACTTAGATTTTTCACTCTACAGAGGTGGTGCACTTTCCCCACAAGACTTGGTTTCCCAAGACAAGATCTTTCAGAAGCCTTCCCTTAGACTAGAATGGACGCGTTCCCAACCTATCAAACCCCTACCACCAACTGTCCATTTGGCTAAGTTATTGCAACCTATATGATTCAGGCAGAGCCCATAATGCCAAGTGGCTGCACTTGAAGCTTCTCAACATTTGACATCTCAAATCTCTTTGTTCCTGGGTGGCTATCCACAAGTGAGATACACAAGGTAAGCCATAAAAATGGGCCTTGTGAACCACTCAACACAAACCATTCCTTCCATTCCACCCAGGTGATTCATTCACTTAGTTGTTTTATTAAACAAAACACAAGTCCTCAGACTTAGAAATTTTTCCATAGTGTGAATATATATTCCACCCTTGTTTTCTATTAGCTAAGCTAAGCATGATAGTAATAGGAAATCTTAACTTAGGAAATTTCTACTAAGGTTTCATCTACTAGGATTTCCCATAGCATGGTTTATACTTAGCAAAATTCTATGCAAGTCCTACTTAGAAATATCACTAATGCATAGTGAAAATAATGGGACAAAGTATGAAGCATCACTTGCCTTTTTGGTAGAGAGTATAAGTTCACTCCTTGATCTTTGCAATGTTCACTCACTTCAAATCACTACAATCCAATCAAGCAAACAATATTTCAAACTACCATTCAAGCAATTCAACACATAAAATAATAATAACAAAACAATGCATGCAAGCATGCCAAAGATTGTTTTATTTGTAAAAGTGGTTTCTAATGGTTCATAAACATTTGAAAACACCTAATGGTCATTTTATAAAGTGTCAAAGTCATTTGAAAAAGGTTTTGCTTCTTAAACCATTTTTAAACCAAGTCAATATTTTATGTGGTGAAGAAATGCTTTTAATAAGGCAAAATTCTATAGGTTTCACAAAATATGTTTTAAAACCATATAACCTTGTGTTTAGGGTCAGAGAGTTTATTTCCAAAACATTTCTCAAAGGTTTTCTTCCAAAACCATTTTTAATCTCTAAATCATATTTTTATTAGACTAGAAATGGTTTAAATCAAAGATTCATTATTTTGTTTCACCAAATATATTTTTGAAACCACAATTTGTTTCCTAGGGTCAGTAGGTCCAAAACAAACCATTTGCCAAAGATTTTATCCTCAAAATCATTTTGGAATAATTTTTATAACCTAAACAAGCATACAAAAGTTTCTGCAAAAACAAACATTTTACCAGAAGCTTTTTACTAAACAAATTGCATGGTTGGCTAGGGCTTGTCTTACTGATTCCATTGATATAAAGTTTGCAAATTTTGTACGTGTAGATCTAAAGTTATAGATTTTACAAAATTGAACATCAATTAGATCAATTCTGTTTTAAAACAAATCAACAGAGCCACGTGTCTTAATTCTATTCGCCCATACCGCTTCGGTTGGATCGATAGACCACACCCATTGGATCTAAGTGAGATGGTGCGGTTCAGATTAGCCCGTACCTCTTCGTTTAATGATCCTATCTAAGCCGCCAGATGGGGATCTAACGGTGCAAAACGACTTGACCTAACTCGAGCGGTGCCGACGGTGGCTGGCGGCGGAGCACGGTCGGACGGTGTGCTTGCCGATGAACCAGGAAGCTAGGAAGGTAGAGGGGTGGCTCACCGTGATCGCCGTGGTGTGGGTAAGCTCGAGCTGCCTTCTGTTTGTCGAGGGGCGCGCTGATGTAGTCGGAATTCCTCGCCGGAGCGGTGTCTGGTGACGGGCACGCGCTGTCGTCGTCGAGGGCGATGCTACGGGACACGAGGGATCAAATGGAAAACGCGGTTAGCTTCGTACGCGAGTCACGAATATGTGTGCATCAGAAAGAGGGCAAGGAAGGGTCTGTTCTTACCAGGAGGGTTCGCCGGAGTCGAGGCAGACGTTGGCGAGGCTTAGCTGATGTCGTTGCCGACGTTGTGGTTCAATCGCGAGCAAGCGGAGACTAGTGGGAGACGCGCAGAGGTCTGGGGAAGATGTTAGCGTGCTCGAGGAGGCGAGGGGTGGTCTGGCTTCGCCGGAATTGTCTGGGGAAGGTCGTCGGGGCAGTGGCAGTGTCGGGCGAAATTCTGCGGCCTGGGGGCGTGATAGGGTGGGGCGGCAGAGGAGAAATGGAGAGGAGACGTGGGCGTTTAAGTGTGCGTGGTCAGGGGGCGATTATCACGCGGCATTGAAGAGAATTGACGACGCGAATTAATCGGCAGTAACAGGAGGAAGAACTGGTCGCGGGAGGAAGAAGGTGACTTGGCAGTGGGGTCCTTTCATCAGCGAGGAGAGACAGGGGGAGTGGGGTCTTTCTGTCAGCGACGCTGCGGGTAGGTTTGTTGGTTCGATTCGTTTTCTGCGGGGTGGAGAGGAACTGGGCTAACTGGGCCTAGTGGGCTTGCTGTCTGGTTCCATTTTTTTTGTTCTTGATTCTTTTCTTTTTCTTATTTGGTTTTTCTGTTTTGATTTTGTTTAATTAATTCAAACCTCAATTTGATTTCAAATCTCAACCAAAATTTGTGTAGGTGTAAATACTGATTAGTAGTATATTCTGAAATCAATTTTTGAATAAAACTTTATTCTTTTTGGGGTCTTTTAAATTAGTCAAAAGGCCCTAGTTTTTAAATCAAATAAGTTTTAATAATAATTTCAAACACCAATTCAAATCAAACCACCACCAAATTTTGTAAATTTTTTAGTTCTGTTTAATAACTCAAACCAAAGTCAAAACAAAATAATTTTTATCCTTTTTAGGATCTATTAATAATTAAATAAATAGACCTTAGTCTTTATTTTCAAAATAGGGTTTAATTTATTTTAAAACTCTATTTGAAATATAAACCAAACCAAAACCTTTTCAGTAGGTTTTATTTGAAAAACAAAAACCTTTGGAAAACTTATTTAAAAATAAAATAATAGGTTTTAGTGTTTATTTAATAAAAGCAAAAGCCTTTACTTAATAAAATTGGATATTTTAAATCCTTATTATTTTATTTAAATAAACCTTTACTCATTTTATCAAAACAAAATATTTTATTTTAAAAGCTTGGCCAAGATTAATTTGGCTCTATAAAATAATCCTTATTTTTAAATCTATCTTTGCTTTTGAAAACCAAATCTTTTTATTTTAAAGATCCAAAATAGTAATTCCAATTATAAAAACTTTCTTTATTAATTGTTTATCTTTTTAAATCCCTTTAGGATTATTTGTTCACCAAATGTTATGGGTTTTTGGGTAAGGGCTTAATAGCTTTGGAAATTCAATTTCCTTATCTTATTAAATTCATAAGATTTTATTTATGGTTCCAATTTGAGTGAAACCAACATATATGATTTTATGATATTTCTATTTGTCTTTCTTGATCCTTTGTGAATGTTTGTTGACCAATTCTGATATGGATCAAATCCATGGATTTGGAGATAACTTTGGAAAATGATTTTTATTCCATTAGGGTTGACGGTTTGGATTTATTTTCCAAATGTTGAAATTTCCAGATACATTCATTGAGGAATGCATTTCACTTGATTTGGATTTTTGTTGGATTCAAACTTTTACCAAAGTTTGCTCAAGATGGGATTTTAAGTTTCCTTCTAGAGACAAAAGTTTCTTTTCACCCTGATTTTCATCAAAAATTTATTTTGTTTATTTTATTTTTCACATTACAAGATTTGGAAAATCTTGGGATGTGACAGCCAATGTCTGTTATTTACTTAGTTTGTATGCTCCTTAATTTTGACTGGTTTAAAACTTGTGCTTGCCATTCTAGTGTGTCCTAGTGGTTCTTGCACCCAGAATTAGTTCTGGTTAAACCCTAGCACCACTCTAATGGGTGCTTTGGGAAAAATCAGAGAAGGATCACCCTGATTGATCAAGACCCAAACCCTTCGGCCATAAAAACCCTATGCCTCTCTACCTTGAAATGATCACAAGAAAACACACAAGGCACCTGGTTAAACCCCAACCTTGCTCCATTTGCATGTTGGTTCTATAAACACATTTGGCAACTATATCAAATGGTCAACTTATTTCCTACCCACTTTAGATGATCCTTGCAAGCTTTTGGAGTTGATCCAGGAGGCAACCAAGGCCTGGACTCACTCACCTCGCCTCCCTCTCTACCCCCAACCCTCGCCGGCCATGTCATAGTGGCCACGTCGCTCGCACCCGCGTTTCCCATTCCCTCGATGCAGGATCACAGCGCGCGCGAGTACAGGACGCCGCCCAATGCTCTCTCCACCACCCGCAAGTCTAAACCTAGACCTCCCTAGCTCACCCCTAGGCTGACCACGACGTGACCTGGCATCGAGCGCCTGACGGGCAAGGGCGACGTTGGGACAGCCCGCGCCGTCCCGAGGCCGTGTGCCGGTCCATATGCCCTCTAAACCCTCCCCCTGGATCCCAGTGGCACACTCCCTCCCTCTCTTGGTCTACCTATCACTCTCGCCACCCACCCCATTCTCCACCCCAACACACTCCTACTCCACCCCAGGGAGGACCCGAGCTCGCTTGGCTCCTGCCTCTCACTCCGTCCATCTCACCGCCGCGGTGCCGACCGGGGGAAGGTGAAGGTTGACATCGCCACCTCTCCTGCCCTTCTCTCCCCAATCATCCATGCATGCAGGACTCATACCTCCCCCTCTGACCTCGTTTCCCCTCTCCCCCAGGATCTGTGGGAGCTTCGCCGGAGAGGAGCCGAGGACGCCGATGCCGCAAGCCCATTCATGACCGTCCCAGGAGCCCAAGCTGCGGCTGACGCCCCTCATTCGAACTGACGCTGTCACCCGCATCAAACCAAGCCGTCCCCGACGCTGCTCCGCCCCTAGGTGAGCCTCCCCGAACCTCCCCAGTAGCCTCTAGGGTTCGTCACCGACGACACCACCCTCGCGAGGAAGACATGCCCTGGGCCGTTGGATCTGTTTAGATCTGACGACCCACGGCACTGGATACCTCTTCGCCAGCACGCAGACGCTGATGTGTAGGGCAACCGCCGGGGATTTGAACTCCCCAGCTCCTGTGCACGTTGCCGTGAGAGTGGGCCGTCCCAACTCCTGAGCAGGCCTCAGCCAGGCCCCAGATCCACCCCGTCCCTTTTTCCCTTTTCCATTTGTTTAAAATCCCAGAAAGTTGTGCTACAGATTTAAATCTGCCAAAAATCACTAAAACCTCGGTTTGACCTAACTCAAACTCTGGAGGTTAGCGTTTGTAAATCCCCACCACCTCACACCTGTACATTGCCAAAATAATGGCTGTAGTCTCCTTGATAATTTTTGGAGTAAGACTAGGAAGTTTCCACTGTTTTATCTTTTGTTATTTTTCTGCAAGTCAAAAAAATATGAAACCCATTCCCAGGCCTTCCTTTTTAGCCTAACTATCTAGTAAAATTGGATGCACACCTTTCGGAGTTTCTTAGCACCTGTGGTGATTTTTGCAATATTGGGACAAAAGCTTCTTGTTTTAAATCTATAAGCTTCTGTGAAGCCTCTTTTGGAGTAATTCCAACTCCAGGAGATGAGCACCATTCATACCTACCTAAAACCAGTTGGTCATATTTTTAGTGTAATTATTTCCGTGCTGGGGATTATTTGAGTGATTCTAGTCTTTTCTGCAGTGTTAAAATTGCTATAAATCAACCATATTAGCTAAAATCATGAATCCAATTGGGTTGGTTTACTATTTCAGTTACTTACCCAGAAATATTAATTTTGATCCATGTTCCCCTGCAGAGCAGTTTTGAAACACTTGTTTGCTTACTAAGCTAGGGTTCACCATTATTTTTAGGAATGACCAAATTAGTTGATTCCAATGACTTTGACTTGCTTATTTTAGTAGATACAAATGAGTGTCGTGGTTGGCCCAGTTGAGTACTTATTCTGTACAGTTTGCTCCATGTTTGATGTATGGTGTGTTGCTTGTTCGTTTACTTTCTTTCGCGACGATAGATACGAACGAGGAAGGGTAAGATGAAGGTGATTGGGAGTATCTTGAAGAAGGAGATCAATGACAAGTTTCCAACGATGGCAAGCCACCTTCTTGCTCATATGCCTTTTCCTATTATTTTACTTATGCATGATTTATCCACCCATTTCTGCAAATTGCATTGTTTTACTATACTATGTTTTATATGGGGGATGTTTGGATCCTCAAAATAATTACCCCTTAGTACCATTAGGTACAACCCCTTTTTATAACACCTAACTTCCTTAGTATAGTAGATGGTGTTTAACACCATAACCTCTTGGAGACCCGTTTTAGCCTAAACCAAAGTGTAGGATGGTAAGACTCCGGGAAAAAGACTTACAAAAATGTTTTATGAGAAATCCTCGGTGAGGCTTGGCCTATCGAGTGGTTTGGAAAATGGGAAGTGTTTTGTTTTATACAAAGGAGGACAAAAGCTGGAGGAAAAATGTTTATGAAAACAAGCCTGGTTGTACAGTGTAACACCCCACTTTTACTTAATCAATATTTAGGGTTGATTGTGCATAGCATGAGCATCATCCTCTAAAAATGCATGCAAGAAATATGCAAAACCCTAAACCCTAATCTTCCCCTCTATTTGAAAAGCATTCAAGAGGTTTTGAAAATTTTGAAAAGTACCAAATAATTGTGGAGCCAAATTGAGTAAAAGGGACCCTCAGTATATTACATATTTTTAAAGCCTCTGGTATTTTTTGAAATAATCTAAAACAGATTTGAATTGGTTTTATAAATGGAAAATAGAGAACACAAAATAAAAAGATAAAAAAAGAGCCAGAACCTTTCAGCCCGCAGCCCATTTCCCCTCTTCTCTATTTGCTGCTCCTAGCGCAGCCAGCAACCTCTGCTGTGGCCCAATAGTTGGCCCAGTAGCAGCCCCACCCGCATACCCTTTCGTCCTCCTAATCATCGTTGTCAACCTCTTGCTTCCCCCGAAGCTCCTGCGTGTCGCCGTCCGCCGTGCTCGCCGGCTCCAACATGCGTGCTACGGACCGCCGCCGCCCCCAGACGACTACATGTACTCGACGCCGACGCTCATGAACCTAGCCATGTGCAGTTTCTCCTCTCCCTCTCTCAAACTCCTTCCCGCAAAGAGCCTTGAACCCTAACCTTCGGACCTCACCCGCCACACCATTTCCAGTCACCCCAAGGTCCATAGAGCACATTACTGTGACCGCCTTGTCCTCCTCTATCTTTTGCCCCAAACAGCGCACGCAGGAGAATCCCGAGACAACGCAATCGACCGCCCCTTCTCGAGCTTCGGCCGTCGCTGTCGCCATTGATTCTGGCTGTCGTTCGCTTCTCCAACCCCTTCATCGTGCTCCTGGTGAGCTTCTGGTCCCTGTGGACCTTCTCTCTTGCCCCCTCCCTCTGGTTCACAGCCGCGCCGCGAACCTGCAAGCTCCACCGCTGGCCGCCGTCACAGCTCCTATCCCGGCGACCAAGAAGTGGCGGCGTCACCACTATCTTGCTCGCCACAGACTCCTACGTCGAACGAGAACAACCACCAAGCCCCGCGCACAAGGAATTGATAGATCCTTGCTTGATTTGGGAGTTTGGCCTCTTATGACGTCAGGATGACGCCAACATTGCGTCATAATTCCTTTTATTTTATTAAACTTTTTTGTAAATCTTTTCTGGAAATAATAAATATCCCGTGGGCCCTATCTGCCAGAGTTTTATTCATTTAGGAAAATAATTTATGTAATTAATAAAACTATGACATGTGGGTCCTGGTGGTGAAATATTTAATAAAATAATAAATTGTTTTAAAATGATTTAAAATGGATTTAAATTTAGAAAAATCATAACTAATTCATTTTAAATCAGAAAATATGAATAATATATCAAAATGTTCAGAAAAATGAGAACTATCTATTTAACCTATAATAATGCATTGTTAAACAACTTTCATAGCAAGTTTAATTAGAACAACCTAGTAACCCCTCATAGGTGATTCCAGAGTTTCACCGAGAGGGTTTATACCCCTCGGAACCCCGATTAAATGGTCGAGCATGCCTTAGTGTTACTTTTCAATATAATTCAACTTGTCATATCATCATACTTGCTTGATCATTGCATCAATACCATGTGTTGATTGTTTTCCTCTCTTTATGGTATTTGGTTCTTCTCGGTAGAATACGATATCGAGATCAAGATCGAAGACAGAGATCAAGTCCATCGAAGATCAAAGATCGATGAACAATACTTGACCAACTGTAACCAAGTCAAGTACAAGACTTCCAAAGATCTATTTATCTGCTATCAATAGGAAAAGGCAAGCATAGCCCCACCATGATATAATCATATGATTTCAAAGCATTTCAATTCCTGCCATGAAGCATATGATTCTACTATGGTATTTTATCGATAGATAGAGTATCCTATATGTTGCATTACTCCCTTTGAGTTTATATTACCTGATGCACTCCTCCTAGCATAACTAGGCTTGGCTTGTCTACACAGCTAGAGCTTATATCTGTGTCCTGCTTAGCCATGCATAGATGTTGAGTCCGGTTGATCCAGATGATGTAACAGATGCAGAGAATCTAGTATGAAATGAGAACGTGATGAGATGAGATCAATGGTATAGGTCAAACATGCTAAGGCTTGTATGGGAGGTCACGGTGAGATGTGGTTTTACTAGTCCCATGCTCGCCACCACTAGGACCTGAGTTCCTGCCTTTGGAACCGAGATGAGCGTACAGCCACACGGGGCTTGGGAACCCCTGGCCTAATTAACTTGCCTAGAAGATTCCATGAGTCACATAGTTCAGGAGTTCCATTCGACATATGCATAGAAAATCTTTTGAAAGATTTGCCGGGTGAAGGTGCATTCATAACAGGTAGGGAAGAGTGGCTGCGGTTGCTTGGGGTTGATAGCGCCCCTGGTAAACCAACATCGCCTCACATATTTAAGTACCGGCTTCGGGATTTGACCCGTTACGGCGGAACCATACTTATTGCGTGACTCAAGGTCTCGGCAAAATCAAGGTAAAGGTCGTGGATAACCACCCTCTGCCGGCCTTCCGAGGAAGAGGGCTAAAACGTTGGCATTAAGAGTCGGTTGGTATGTGTGGGTAAAGTTGTACACCTCTGCAGGGTTAAATCATTTCGAAAAGCCGTGTTCACGGTTATGAATGCTTGGTGACCAGATTCTAAGATCATAGAGAACTATAACCTAATCGTAAAACTTGGTAGATCAACATGTGTTTAAGGATGCTTCCTCATGGGTATGAGGGGGTGATCCTAGTTGGTAGATGATGATGATTTGGTGGATATGAAAAGAAGATGATGATCAATATTTCGTAGATGTTGCTCTCTTATCC
The DNA here is from genome assembly GCA_023614405.1 of Avena insularis. NCBI lineage: Eukaryota > Viridiplantae > Streptophyta > Magnoliopsida > Poales > Poaceae > Avena > Avena insularis. The sequence goes on from CM042685.1 coordinate 203,526,471, forward strand.
CCTTTTAAAATACTCTGATTAGACGAGCTTCTTCTCCCTCTCTTGTTTTATAAACAAAGATGGCTTTATGCAAAACAACTCCACCAGCCAGAAGTCTTGCATAGTACACCCTATACTCACCCTTGCTTTGTTGATACTTTTGGCAGAGTAAGTGTTCACCTGAAGACGATATCTATACTACATCGACACCGACGAGTATCTTGGGGTTCCCGGTCGGCAGCATGGAATCTATGAGCTGGGACATCATCATTATGCTTTAGGCCTCTTAGGCCATTTGTTAAGTTTGCTATACTTAATAGCATAATTTTACTTCCATTGTTTAATGTTTGTGGTCAGTGACCTCTTCTTGTAATATTTTGGTTCTTTCTTAGTTATGAGCTTGCTGTAATAAATTTTGTGTCGTAGGGTCACTGTTGTGTTACCGATTCTTCACTGGATATTCTCAATCTCAAGGTTAAGCTTATGTTCAGACGGAGGTCTAGGATTTGTTTAGCCCTGATCCCGGGGGTGACACATACAGTTCCTAATGCTTGAGCAATTAACCCGTGCAACCACATTACTCCGGAATGGGACGGAGCTGGGCTGGATGTTTGTATAATCCGGTATCGGTGTCTCAAACTACTACGGGGAAGAACAAGTTCCCGGAGGCTGGGCTTTCCCCTGTAAAGGCCCATGTGAAACATCGGTCTGGGAAGGTAAATACTGTCTAAATGGCAGCCAGACGACACTATGAGCCCCTCATTGAAAGCGCCCACCCTGCGGGGTGCAAAACACGCTCCGGTTGGCTTGTGACTATATAGGGCGTCCCGGTTTTGAGGGGATTAACCTCATAGGGTAGGCACCAGTATCGGAGAGGACATTCGGAAGGTCTTGCCCGGTTAGTCGACCCACGATCGATGTAGATCAGGGACAGGTAATTGGATGGTGTGGGTACAGTGTACAACCTCTGCAGAGTGTAAATCTATTCGAATAGCCGAGTCCTCGGTCATGGACAGTTGTGATGGCTGCTATACCGGGGTGATGGTTTTGTTTTCAAAAAGGACTTCGGAAAAGAAATGGCTCGAAAATGTTTTGACCATGGGATGGTCGGGAAAATGGAGGAAGGAGTTTGGTCATGAGATGACCGGAAGGTAAAACAAAGGGGTGACCCAATCCTAGTGTTTTAAAACTTGTCAAAAAGGTTTCCAAAATGTTTTACAAAAGTTTTTCGAGAAAGGTATAGAGACATGCTATATCTGCAAGAGAAACTAATTTATAAAAGAACCCCTCTTGGAGCCATCCTACCAAAGCTAAATTTCATATCCGTTATTATTATCTTAAGAGGGTTTGCGAGTACACTCAAAGTACTCACCGGCATTGTCCCTGGCTATTTACTTGGCCAGATTATGAGAAGGAAGATGGGAATAACGAAGGTTATGACGGCGACTTCGCGAACTAGGGCGTTACTCCGAGTCAGGCACCCTATGGGCTATGGCATGACTCGGCCCTTCTACGTTTAGTGTTTGCGCTGCTACTATCTATTTGTGCCCAAGTGCCCCCTTTGTAAGACTATCTTTGTAAGACTTATTGTTTCGGTACTATAATGGATGTGTACTTTGATACTATGTCGATTATGCTCCATGAGTCACTAATCATGGGATCGTGGTGGTTTGCATAATGGGTTATACTGGACCGAAAATTCGGGGTGCCAAATTTATGCACCAATTAAGAGAGCATAGTTGTCATTCTTAGTTTTATGTGCATTGTCCCAAAACTTATTGATTGATTCATAATGTTGATATTGCTTGTTCTTAAATTATTTGTATCTAGTCACCCTTATGAACTTTGAAGGTGTCCTATGCATTTATGTTTTTCTACTGCATGAAGGACAAGCTGAATACCACTCATGCTATGTTTTCTATATGTGAAACAAACAAATGTCTTTCAATGCATTATTATTCATGATCTTTTGTTTGTACCTTTTCATCTTGCAACATAGTTGCTATGTCTTATTGTTATAATTACATCTTTCATTCTCATGTTTAGAGTACTTTGATCCCAGCTATCAATGCTTTACAAATACCTTGATCAAGATTGTGATGGTGCATGTCACCTCAAAAATTATTATTTTTATCACTTACCTACTCGAGGACGAATAGGAGTTAAGCTTGGGGATGCTTGATACGTCGTAAACGTATCTATAATTTTTGATGCTCCATGCTTGTTTTGTATCAACTTTCTTATGTTTTTTCTACACTTTGAGGCATTTTTATGCATTTTCTGGAACTAACTTATTAACAAGATGCCGCAGTGCTAGTTGCTAGTTTTCTGCTGTTTTTGATTTAAGAAAAGCTAGTAAGGAAATATTCTCGGAATTGGATGGAACAAAAGCCAAAGTAATATTTTACCAGACACGACAGGGAGACCGAAGGGAAGACGAAGAGGAGCCACGAGGCGGCCACACCATAGGGTGGACAGGCCCTCCCTAGGCCACGCAAGCCCATGGTGTGGGCCCCTCGGGCGTCCACCGACCTTGCCCCTTCGCCTATTTAAACACCCCAATGCAGAAACCCTAAGCACCCGATCAGAAATCCACAAAATAGTCCGTAGCCGCCACCATCATCCCTAGATCGGGGGGATGTGAAGCTCAGTCAGCACCCTGCCAGAGAGGAGAGATCATCCCGGAGGCCTTCTTCATCACCATGTCAGCCTCCGGAGTGATACATGAGTAGTTCACCCTTGTACTATGGGTCCATACAATAGCTAGATGGTTGTTTCTCCTCCTTTGTGCTATCATGTTTAGATCTTGTGAGCTCCTTCCATGATCAAGATCATCTATTTGTAATCATACATGTTGTGTTTGTGGGGTCCGATGGATATTGAGATACTATGTCAGATTGATTATTGATTCTATCATGTATATGTTATTTGTGATCTTGCATGCTCTCCATTGCTAGTAGCTATCTTGGCCAAGTAGATGCTCGTAACTCCAAGAGGGAGTATTTATGCTCGATAGTAGGTTCATGCCTCTAGTAATCTGGGAGAGTGACAGAAACTTCTAAGGTTGTAGATGTGCTGTTGCTACTACGGAGAAAACAACAATCCTTTGTCCATGGGGCAATTGTATTGTTTACTTTACACAATTTGCTTAATGCCATTATCTGTTGCTTCCAACTTAATACTGGAAGGGATTCGGATGATAATCTGAAGGTGGATTATTAGTCATAGATGCAGTTGGATTACAGTCTATGTATTATGTTGTAATGCCCAATGAAATCTTGTCGGAATCAAGATGTCTAGTATATGCATTGTTATGCTTTCTCAATCTGTCAATTGCCCCGCTATAATTTGTTCACCCAACATGCTATCTATCTTATGGAGAACACCTCTAGTGCACTGTGGACCCCGGTTCATTCCTTATCATTGATATACCATCTACTATTTACCATTTACTATTTACTTTCTATAAACAATTACTATCTTCCACACTATACATTTATTCCTTTGTTTTCAGCAAACTGGTGAGATTGACAACCTCACTGTAAGTTGGGGCAAAGTATTGTGGTTTGTGTTGTGCAGGTTCCAAGCTGCTAGCAATATCTTGGAGTTGTTTCCTTACTCCTACTGGTTCGATAACCTTGGTTTCATAACTAAGGAAAACTTGCTGTCGTGCTCATCATACCTTCCTCTTGGGGTTCCCAAAGAGCTCTACATATCTGAGCCCTCAAGGCCCACGGGCAGCGACAGGTCCTGGACCGCGCTGAGGCTAAGCGGTAGAGAGCGTCCCCCATCGACGCCCACAGAAGCCTCCCCGTGGGCCCGGGTCCCCTATCCCGAACATACGCTGGCCACGAAAGGCTCCTACGCGGCCCCGGGAAACCAACCGCTAGCTCCGGTGACCGCCAGGCCGGCCCCACCGAAACAACGGCCCATGGGCAGTGAAAGCAGAAGCCATCCTCCAGCGTCCTCATGTAAAGGCACGGACATGAAAGACACGCCAAACGGACGCGAAGTAAATGACGCGAACCCATATTCCCACCCGCCATCTGCACAGCCAATCATCCAGCGGCCAGTCCCACATGCATGATAGGCCCATCAGCCATTGGCTGACTAAGCGGCAGACGAAGGTAACAAAAGACAACAGTGCATCAAACGGTCAGCAACACCGAAAACGACCCGTGCTGCCGATCGAGCGGCCAACGTAGATGCGCGCGCCTACAACCATCGACAAGGAGGGTATGGTAGGAGGGGTTATAGGAAGTAATACCTAATAATAAAGGACAAAGTGTTTCTTCCGGTCCAACACTTATCTTCCAATTTTACCCCAGTAAGTTCAGTTATTTTACATGCATTGCCACCGCCTATGTAAAAATAACAGAATAATAAAGGACGAAGTGTTTCTTTCGGTCCAATACTTTTTTTTTCCGATTTTACCCCTGTAAGTTTAGTTATTTTACATGTACTGCCACCGCCCATGTAAAAATAACAGGCATGGCCACCAAATTTCAAACTAACTTGGCCTCTGTCCTGGCCCATCCCAGCCTTTTCATTCATCGACCGGCCTGGGACATGTGAACACTTCACGACAGGGTGGCCGCTTCTCTTCGGCAGCCGAATAAATAAATTTTGAAACAAATACTGTGATTATGTACGTATGAGAGGAGGCATCAAATAGTCCCACATCGCTTCTTTATATCAAATGGCACCAGTTTAAATGCGACCGAAACACACCTGAAATCAGCGAGCCTCCTCAGAATCGGATAAGCAGCGCCACCATCGATTGAATCTAAAATCAAATGATAGAAATGAATAGGAACAAATTAAATCCCCATTGTTACTACCAACAGGAGAGAGGGCATGGGAAATATCATCATTTAGGTGGCGGGGCAAGCTCGCTGCTAGCGGCGATGGCTCACAGGAACCCGTTCAGGGCCAGGACGCCCGCTGGTTCAAAGGAGGACGTCAGAAACGAGGAAGGACTATCTCTTACTCGCTCACGGGTGCAGATGCCGCGGGGAGGTGGAGATGCGAATGCCGGGCTTGGAGGTGAGAGGGAGCAGAGGAGGCACGGCGGGGGGGGGGGGTCAAAGAAGGGGATTCACTTGGGTGCTCAGGCAGACGAGGTCACGTAGGCCGGCGCTGCGAAGCTCGAGGGAGGAGGAGCACGTCAGGGTCAGGGATGACGCAGACCTGCGCGTGGTGCGGCTGCCGGCTAAGGAAGCAGGGACATCGGCGCACCTCGGGCTGCTGTCGGGAGGCGAGGCAAGGCGCTGGGGTCAATGGCCGATGGAGGAGCGGCGGAACAGGGAGGCGGTGGTCCAGGCACGAAGAGAGAGGCGAAGCGGTGGTGGGAGGACTCAGTATTGGGGATGGAGGCTAGCATCGATAGGTGGGGATCGACGTGCACGTGGGGGTGTGCGTGTACCGCGTGGGTCGTGTTGTATGTGAGTCGAGTGCGTGTGTGGCATGCGAGCGAAAGTCGGCGCAGCGACCAGAGGACGCAGCCCTCAACTGCACATGACTACATGAGGGAATGGAATTGATAGATTGATTGTGCATTGTTCTGTTCTTGCAGCGATATGATGGTGAATAATCTGAATGATAACCACATATATTTGCGTTCTTCTGTACTTCCCTGGACAATGTTATCTCAAACAATGCTTGGCATGTTGGACGAATGCACAAGTGAACTTGGCGCCCTAGTTACATGATCATTATAAAATTGAGGGCACCCCTATAAATTCAGTTATTTTACATGTATTGCCACCGCCTATGTCAAAATAACAGGCATGACCACCAGATTTCATACTAACTCGGCCTCTATCCTAGCCCATCCCGGCCTGTTCATTCATCGACTGGCCTGGGACACGTGAACACGTCACGATAGGGTGGCCACTTCTCTTCGGCAGTCGAATAAGTAAATTTTGAAACAAATACTGTGATTATGCACGGATGAGAGGAGGCATCAAATAGTCCCACGTCGCTTCTTTATATCAAATGGCACCAGTTTATATGCGATCGCAACACACCTAAAATCAGCGAGCCTCCTCAGAATCAGAGAAGCAACACCACCATCGATTGAATCTAAAATCAAATGATAGAAAGGAATAGAAACAAATTAAATACCCTTTGTTACTACCAACGGGAGAGAGGGCCTGGGACAAATCATCAGTCAGGTGGCGGGCGATCTCGCTTCTAGCGGCGATGGCTCACAGGAACCCCTGCAGGGCCAGGACGCCCGCTGGTTAGGATGTCAGAGACGAGAAAGGACTATCTCCTACTCACTCACGGGCACAGACGAGAAAGAAAACTAGGAACTATGGAGTTTCCTTAAATCTCGGGACGAGATTTTGTTTAAGGAGGAAAGGTTTGTAACACCCCAAAAATATTAAACGAGATTATCAAGTTCTAATAACCCAAGTTTAGGGTTAACAAAAAATTTTGTTATTAAAAATAATATGAATGCATGAATGATTGAAATTTCCATGTTTGATTGCTATGAATGGCAAGGATTGGTTTAAATATGAAAACAATATCATATAGATCATTTCCAAGAAGAATCAAATAATGAGAAATTGAAATATAAACAATATAGGGAAATGATCATTTTGACCAAAGTTAACCACTAGACCACTTTGAGTGTTCCTAGACCAAGTTTTCTAACAGAAACAAATCCATTTCTTTTAACCCCTTGTTATACCAAGTAAAAGTGAACCCAAGCCTCCTAGCAAACCAACAGGAACAAATTTCAAATCTATTCAAAGGACAATTCAAAATTAAATCCTTAATAGGTACTAAGATCACCATTTCTCAAAAACCACCCAAACCAGTTAACCTTGACAAACCCAAGAAACCATATACTACCAAGCACGTGACCAGAACACTCACCAAAATTCATCCAAAAATTCAAATATAAAGTTCATGCGGCCATTTCATCGAACACTTGGTGAGCACAGTAATCCCTACCTAACTATCACAGTTTTTGATCAATGCCTTGTCCAATTCTTGTCCCCAATTCTCTTCCCTTATCTCCCCTAGAGACTACTAGTGCTTTGAAAGAGCTACAAACCCTACCATTGCACCAGTGCTGCGCCACCTGAAGCCACCATGGCCAGCCGACCATGGCTAGCACGCAGGAGCACACACCGCGCCCGTCCACGATGTCCAGGAGGCAGACCACTGTACACCCCCACCCCCTGTCCAACCCTCGAGCGCACCTAGGCCCTGGACCACTGGGAATAGCCACACCCATTTCTTCTCTGCCATGTCGAGATCGTGCCAGAGCGCCGCAGCCGACACGCGCGTACACGTCGCGCCTCGCTCTCACCGTGCGTGCCTACACTCACCGCGACACCAGCTACCCCCTAGACATGCCCGTTCGCCGTCGCGCGACCAGTAGCACATGTGCGTCACCGAAAACACTGTCGGTGCCGCCCAGAGCATCGACCTATTCCGACCGTTCTCGGTCGCTGTGCAGTTGGGCCGGCCTAGTTTAGTTCCCGCGCTCAGTCCAGTAATTCAAACAGAGATTTTCTAATTTAGTTCAAACCTAGTTCTATCAGTAGATTCAAAAATCAATTCAAAGTGTTTTACTAAACCAAATTGCATGAAACCAATTTTTCTAGAAAGGTATTGAAAATATCAATCCAAGCCCGTTGGATTCAAACCATTTGCAATTATAGATCACCTATACCAAAAATAAGAAGACAGAGACTTTTCTACATTCAAACATTTTTCAAAAATCAACCATAAATTCTTTTGAGTTAATTCCAACTCTCAAAAATCACATTTGACAATATCTAACTGAATATGTAAAAATATTTAGGTTTACATGTAGTGATCTTGGACAAGTACTAAAAGAATGCTACATAGGCATTTCTAGTCACTTTAATTATATAAAATAATCATTTTAAACTTTTTAAATTGTGACACCACTTTAAATTATATTCCCAAGTATTAAAATATGTGGCGATGACATGTGTCAATATGATCCCGTATTTTAATTGGAGAATATTAAATATTAAGTAGTTTTCAATGAGTAGAAATTACTTCTCTAAAATAAAAAAATAAGACTAGGTCTTTATTTCACGTGATGATTGTGATGATGCTAGATCATCTAGTGTGAACCTTTGTGTGCCAAATAGAAGTAGTTAAGTATTGTTTGGTGATTGTGTACCTCGTATTTATTTATAGACGCTAGTACCGACCAAGGCTACGAGGAGGAGGAGTACTACGAAGAAGAAGAAAACTTCAACCACTACACTACTCAAAGCAAGCTACCACTTGCATGTTACATATGCAAGCTACACTATGCAAGCTAACACTTGCAACTTTCAAGCTAGATAACCTATGCAATGCAATAGGCATGCTTTGGTTATGCAACCTTGATTATACCAAATCCTAGTCTTACTTGCAAGTTTTATTCTTTTATTTCTTTATAAAAGTTCTTTAGTACTTTTACTTAGTGACTTGTGAGTTTTGGAAAGATTTTATAGGTAGCATAAAGATCATAAAACTTGTCCTAAGTTAGTTAGAACTAGATGTCATACTGAGGCATGAGACTAGTTATGGATAAGTCACACTTGATTAGCACCCCTCATTAGTAATTACCCTCAATTTAGTGGCTAGTGCTAAGCATAAAAGTTGATCACTTTAGATGGGAATACTTGGTGAAAATGATTATGAAAACCTTAGAATTATGAGTTATTCTAATGAAATGTTTTGACATGTGTTATGAACACCAGATGATTTGATGATGAAAATGTTGAGGCATGAGCCTTATCCCTTTTATAAAAGCTGATAGTTGGGTTCGTATGCGATACCATTACAATTTTATCGTACAACCACAATACCCGAATTTGGATAGGGCTTGACTGGAAGTTTATATATCTTATTATGGGTTCCCTTGCGGAAGAGGTTTGAGCTGAGGCTACCTCATGATAAATGTCCACCTGTGCAGTTCCCAAGATGACAGATGGTCATGGTTGGGAGGCCAAACTCATAGTGGAGGTGCCTATACTAGGGTGTGTAATTGAAAGGTAAGGATTGATTATCCGGATACTGAGTATGGTGATTCACGATTATTCCTAACGGATGTATCGAATGTTGTGGTGAAAGTGTACCACCTCTGCAGAGTGTCAAACTATTTGAATAGCCACGTCCGCGATTATGGACAGTTGGAGTGGCCATACTGTTCCATCGTCAGATGTTTTCAAAATGACTTATGAATTGAACTATGACTTTGACTTGACCACAACAGGGTTGTTAACATGAAAACTAAGTTCCTACTTAGGTGTTGTAAAACATTAAGTTAGTTTTCTTTACTTCTAAACCTAGTTAGAGATAAACCTGGATTTTTGCAAATAAACCTAGAGCTTAGTATTCCTACGCAAACTACTTACTTGTTAGTGCTAGATTGCGAGTACTTAAAGAGTACTCATGGCTTTGTCCCTGGCCAGACTATGAGGAGGACTACCAGGATGATGGACAGCAGGAAGTTTATGACAACTAGGATCATCTCCCATCGCCAGCATTGCCTGTGACCTTGAAGATGGAGCTTCGACCATGCTACTATTATTATTATTCCGCTGTGTTGATTGTATTAAGACTGGATCATAAGATACTTTATTTGTAAGACCTTTGTTATGGTTTGTAATGAATGATGAACTATGGTACCAATCTGTTATGTCTCGCAAAAATGGTAATCCTAGGATTGCGATGTATGGCATAACATGCATCTGGGATTAAAAATCCGGGTGTTGACAAGTTGGTATCAGAGCCATCCTGACCAGATGAGACCCTAGTTAGAATGGACGCTTGAATCAAAAACTTAGTTTCAAAACAAAAGAGGTGAGTATTTATGAAAACCTATTATCATTCTTATCAGTGAGATTCTTTCAAGAAAATTTATGTTCCTAAAAAATTCCTTCAAATCTTACATAAAATTTGACACTTGATCACTCTACTAACTTACTTATCCTACATTCTTATAGATGGAGGTCAAGTATAGAAAGTTCTACCAGTTGGGCAATGGAGGATAGATCATCTTCGAGCGCGATTTAGACCAACTCTCGGAACTTCTTGAGCACCCCCACCCCAAGTTCTACGGAGCACCGCTTAATGATCAGCAAGGAGGAGAACTACAATGGCTGATAGTTGCAAACCTCAGAGGCAAGATGGAGGCACCCACCTCAGAGGGGATCCAATTTAGCTTAAGAGAGAACAACTGGCTAGACGGACTCGTGATGGCTATGCAGGAAGATCTTGCCCGTCTGTGTGGGCAAAGCATCAACCAGATCAAGGGCACCCGCTTTGAGTACTACGCAAGGCGTGATGCTATGGGACAGCCATTGGAGGTACCAGTCCACCCGGAGCTGAAGCATCAAGTGGATCATCTCGACTTCATGTTGTATGGCAGGAAGAAGGAGTTGGACAACGCCCGCGCCTACTCCAACCACAACTATGCCATTGCAGTCAAGAAGGACCAGACCCTCGCCATCCTTGCGAAGGAGCGCAAGTCATTTTGCCGTCAGCATGACAAAAAGGATTGCATCATTTCTTGCCTTTGTCACAAAGTGTCAGACTTGGAGGAGACCATCCATGAGCGGGACATGCATCTTGAGGAGAGGTAGAATGCAGGGGAAGATATCCATGCAGATCCCTACTCCTACCTCAGCGATGATGATGACTACCTAGAAGACCAAGCCATGGACTTCCACACCAATGATGATGATTCCGCCTTCATTGATGATGACGAAGCCATCGATTCTTATGAGTAGTAGCACTTGAGCACTATCAAAGGTGTGAGTTGTATCCGGTCACACTATATCGTAGCTTCATAGAATGGTTATTAAAACCATTTGTTACCTTAGTGTGGTGTGTGTTTGTATTGGGTTTTATAAATGAATGAATGAATGAAAAACAAGTTGCTAGTTGTCAAAAACCAGAGTCAAACTCAAAGTTTAAAAACTTTTCAAAAACAAATCCATAAACCTTAGAAATTTCCCTCTTGTCTCATGATCTATCTCAATCTTTAGATGCCTCGCGGAGGGAGCAGCTCATCTCAGGACCCAATGTTGCAAATCTTGCAAATGTTGGTTGCTGACCGTGAAGCTGGAAGAGCTGAACGTCAAGCTAACTTAACCACCCTTCAACAGATAGCTCGGATTACCCATAATAATCAAGGCCATGGAAACCAGGACAACCATGGATCGAAGCTCAAGAACTTTCAAAACACCAATACACCAATTTTTTGTTAGTCTGAAGAGCCATTAGATGCTGATGACTGGCTGCAGACCATGGAGAACAACTTAGAAGTCGCAGGAGTGGAGGCCAATGTGAAAGTACCGTTTGCCAACCATTATCTGGGAGGTGCTGCTAGAGCTTGGTGGAATAGCATTCGCACCATGAATGGAGGACAGACGATGGCTTGGGATGAATTCAAACTCAAGTTCAGCCAAAAACATGTGCCACCAGGTTTGATTCTGCGGATGAGGGATGAATTCAATGAGCTGAAGCAGGAAAGAATGACTGTGGTAGAGTACCGTGACAGGTTTTTATCTATGTCTAGGTATACCCCTGATGAGATTAGTACTGAAGCCAAGAAGAAGGAGAGATTCTTGAATAGTCTGCATGATGAGATGCAGACAGTGATGGTCAACATTCCCTTTGCTGACCTTGAAGCCTTAGTGGATTCTGCAATCCAGATGGAAGGCAAGATCAACCAAGCTAATGAGAACCGCAAGCATCGAATGGTGAATCGACTAGGATCTTTCCATACCCCAAAGTATCGCCCCAACCCATCTGCAGGATATTCTCCGAGAAATAATAGACCCACTATGACCCGTCCGAACTATCCTAACCGTGGAGGAGGAAACCCAAGGCCCGGAGGAAACCACAACAACAAACCCGGAAACTCCAACAATTTCAACCGTGCACCGCCCAAGTTCAACTACAACAACAACCCCAACAATAACAATACTTCCCCAAGGACTGGAAGCAATGTTGTTCCTGTTGTAGGAAAAGACAAGTCTCAGGTTACTTGTTTTGAATGCAGGGTCAAGGGTCACTACTCCAATGAGTGCCCCAAGAAGCTTGCAGCAGCCACCAATGTGAATGCCCCAGCTCAGCAGCAGCGCCGTGTTTAGCCTGGAAGGAGATTCACCCCAGGGAATTCGCTCAACTGCAACGGCCGTCTATTTCACATGAATGCTGAAGAAGCTCAGGAAGCTCCAGATGTCGTGCTAGGTATGTTTTCTGTTAACTCAGTACTTGCAAGAGTGTTGTTTGATTCTGGAGCATCACACTCGTTTGTTACAGAAGAATTTGCATGCACTTGTAAGATTCAACCAACAAAATTGAAGCATGTTATGATAGTTCAAATACCTGGTTCAACCACCAACAGCTAGACAAATTTTCAAGGCCGTACCTATCAGAAACCATGGAATAGATATTTATGCTAATCTAATAGTACTAGGAACCAAAGGTTCAGAAGTAGTACTAGGAATGGATTGGATGTTGAAACATAAAGGATTAATCGACTGTGCCAAGAAAGCCATAACCATGAATAGTACCGCTGGAGAATCAGTAGAGCATGTATTTGAAACTTTGCCCTGTCAATTCAAGTGCAACAAGAGTCTAGCCCAACCAACCATTGACCAAGTCAGAGTAGTCTGTGAATACCCCGACATATTCCCAGATGTATTCCTGGTATGCCCCCAGATCGGGATATCGAGTTTATCATTCTACTGATCCCTGGAACTGGACCCATAGCTCATAGACCTTATAGTATGAACCCGTTGGAATTAGTGGAGCTAAATAAGAAACTGGATGCTTTGCTGGAGATAGGTCGAATTCAACCTAGTGTGTCGCCATGGATATCACCAGTTTTGTTTGTGGAGAAGAAAGATGGAGGTAACCGTTTGTGCACGGATTATCAAAAGCTAAATGATGTCACCATTAAGAACAAGTACACACTGCCGAAGATAGAAGATCTGTTTGACCAGTTGACTGGTGCCAAAGTGTTTTCTAACATTGATCTTAGAACTTGTTATCATCAACTCAAGATTCACGTAGAGGATATTCCAAAGACTACCTTTACCACTAGATATGGACCGTATGAGTACATTGTCATGTCTTTTGGATTAACCAATGCCCCCGCTTATTTCATGAACCTCATGAATAATTTTTATGAATTTCCTAGATAAGTTTGTCATTTGTTTTCATCGACGACATCCTGATCTATTCCAAATTAGAAGAAGAACATGAGCTACACCTAAGGACCATCCTTGAAACCCTTAGGGAGCATCAGTTGTATGCCAAGTTTAGCAAATGTGACTACTGGTTACAGGAAGTAGGATTCCTAGGACATATCGTATCAGCAAGAGGAATTGTTGTCGACTCTGCCAAGGTTAAGGACGTTGAAGAATGGCAAGCCCCAACCACTCAAACCCATGTTCATGCATTTCTCAGATTAGCGGGATATTACCGCAAGTTTGTAGAAGGATTTTCGAGCATCGCAAGACCCATGACCCAATTGTGGAAGAAAGATAAGAAGTTTGAATGGACGGACAAATGTGAAGCAAGTTTTCAAGAGCTCAAGAAGAGATTGATTTCAGCCCCAATCTTGATTATGCCGGATATTACGAAGGCTTTTGATGTCTATTGTGACGCATCCAAGATTGGTCTCGGATGTGTGCAAATGAAAGAAGGCAAAGTCATATCCTATCTATCTCGACAACTGAAGCAACATGAGCAGAATTACCCTACCCATGACCTTGAACTACCAGCCGTAGTTTTAGCCTTGAAGACAGGTGGCATTACCTCATGGGTAATCGCTGTGAGATTTATTTGGATCACAAGAGTTTGAAGTATATTTTCACCCAGAAGGAGCTAAATATGAGGCAAAGGAGATGGATAGAGCTAATCAAGGACTATGACCTTGACATTCACATTCACCCCGGAAAAGACAATGTGGTAGCAGATGCTCTTAGAAGATTTCCGTGTCGATTGAACACCTTGATTCTGAAGGAGAAACCAAGTTTGCATAAGGAGTTGGAAGATTTCAGAGTGGAGCTAGATAGTGAAGGATTCTTGGATATCATAGAAATTCAACCCACTTTGATGAGTCAGATCATGGAGGCGCAGAAAGGAAGTTCTAGTATCGACGGAATCAAACATCATATCGATACAGGGAAGGTACCCGGATTCACCAAAGATGAAGAAGGAGTTTTGTGGTGCAAAGGACGTATCTGTGTACCAGCAGATTTAGAGTTGAAGCAAGCTATTTTGCAAGAAGCCCATGTGTAACATCCCGAAAATCATGTTTCAAACTCATGCATATCATCCATGCATCCATGATCATTTCAAATCATTTCAAAAACAAGAGCATATGTTGCTCATTATTTTATGTATGAACACTATAGCCTTTGGGCTACTTGCTATTCAGTGGTGTTTTGAATTCAAACATAAGTGGTTTCAAAAGCTTAAATAAAGTTTCCACACAAGGTATGAAATAAAACCAAGATTATGCCAAATATTATATCACATAATGGCTTGGTTTTATTCTAATTTTCAAATGACCCAAGTGGGTTTTTGTAAACTGAAAGGTTTGACACTTATTTGAGTACAAAATTCATTGTACAAAAGTCCAGAGAAGTTTTGAAATCAAACAGATTTGAATTGGAGTTTGAAAATCCTTTTAGAAATTCAAACAGAAAAAGAAAAGAGAATAAGGAGAAAAAAATAAGCCAAACAGCTAAACAGGCCCAACCAGCCCAGTTCGACTCAACCTAGCCCAACTACCCCTCCCGCGAACCGTTTTCCTCTACCCACTAACACACCCCCAGAGTCGCTGACGCAAGGACCCCACCTCCTCTCTCTTTCTCTCGCTGACAACCACGGCCCACACGGCGTCATCGTCTCCACCCAGCGACCAGCTCAATCCCCAAATTACGCCGGCCGTTCTCTGTATTGATTCGCGGCATCAATTCACGTTCAATGCCGGAGTAAATCACGCTCATGACCATGCTACTTAAACCCCCTCTGTCCCCTCTCCATTTTCCCCAGACCCCGAGCACAGAGCGCCCCCAGGCTCCGTCGCCTTGCCTGTCGTCGCGAGAGAGCCCTCCGGCGACCACCAATCGGTGAGCTCCGTGCGCCCCTTCCTCTCTGGTTCATGCAGACTTCTTCACAACATCCTTGCGCTTCTTCTGATGTCTTTGGTTCATCCTATACTTCCCCAGGTCGTCGACTCCATCAAGCACTGCAAGTTCCCGACGACGTCTTCGACTCCGGCGACAAAATTCGGTGAGCCCCGTGTTCCCCTTCGTTTCTGATTCACACGAGCGTGTTCGCCGTAGCCCTGTGCACCCCCTGATACCATTGATTCGTGCTAGGGTGACCCGGAGCGCCGCCAACAACTTCGTCACCGAACACCCGACGCTGTCATCCACTCCGACGAGCTCCCACGGCCACTGCAGCGCGCCCCTTGTCAAGCCACCACCACGTTGAGCTTCAGTACATCACTACGAGTCTGGTAAGCACTTCCACTGACTCCAGCCCTCCCTGTAGCCACCACGCCGCCGTAGACAGAGCCGCCGCCACCAGTTGTCGCCGCTAGCGCCGCCAGAGTGTGGTCGTTTGATCGCGCACCGTTGGATCCAGATCTGACGGGCTAGATAGAACACTTAAGCGAAGAGGTACGAATAGATCTGGGCCGTGCAGTTTAAGTTAGATCTGACGGCTCACAGACGCGATCCAGAGCGAACCGGTACGCACCAATCAGAACATAACGTGTGGCTAGAATTTAGATTTAAAATCAGGATTTGAATCTATTAGATGCTTGATTTTGTTTTAATCATAACTTTTGATTCCCATGTCCAAATTTGATGAATTTTATATCAATGGAATCAGGAGAGAAAGCCCTTTCCAAATATACAATGTGTTTAATGTTTTGTTTCTGTTAAAATGGTTTTATTTACAGAAACATGTGTAGGTCTATTTTGTGTATAAAAAATATTTGAGAATTGTTTTAGTGTTCAAATAAAGTTTGTTTCGTAAGTTTTGAACTTGTTTATGAACCAGTACTGTGCACTTGTTGAGTTTAGAAAATCACCACATATCATATTGCATGCATCCATATATATTTTTGTTTGCATTTATTTTGTATGTGATTTGTTGCTATGATTTTATGTATAGATTTTGGTTCCAATAGTGATTGTGATTGTGAGGAGTGTAGCTACTCTCCAAACTACCAAGGCAAGTGGTGCTTCATAATCTTATTCCTATGTTTTTAAAATATGCATTAGAAATATTTTTGCTAGACTTGCATGGATAAATTTTTGGTTTATATATATGCTATGCTTGGGAAATCCTCGTAGTTGTAGAATTGCTAGAAATCTCTAAGTTAAGATGTCTATCTATGCCATGCTTAGCCTAGCTAGTAGCAACCAAGGGTGGTGAATTATTCATGCTATGATAAAATATTTTTAAGTCTTTGGACTTGTGTTTTTTTACTTAATAAAACAACTAAGTGAATGAATCACCTGGGTGGAATGGTTGTGAATGGGTTATGTTGAGTGGTTACACAAGGCCCATTTCTATGGTTTACCTTGTGTATCTCACTTGTGGAAAGCCACCCAGGAACAAAGGGATTTGAGAGGCCAAATGTTAAGAAGCTTCTAGTGCAGCCACTTGGCAATATGGGCTCTGCCTGGATCATATAGGTTGCAATAACTTAGCCATTTGGATAGTTGGTGGTAGTGGGATGATAGGTTGGAGCGCGTCCATTTGGTCTAAGGGAAGGCTTCTGAAAGGTCATGTCTTGGTGAAAATCAAGTCTTGTGGGGAAAGTGCACAACCTCTGCAGATGGAAGAATCTAAGTACTTAGCCATGTCCCTGGAAAAGGACAACTTGAGCATCAAGACATGGAAGCTATCAAGAATCTCCTCATCCCAATTTCTAAGTAAAACTTGTGGTTGAACAAGGGTGAAGGACCCCAATGTCTATTGGTGGTTCCTTGGGAAAAGTTTTTGACAAAGAAAAACTTAGTGTTTTCAACTAATAGGCAAAACCTATTTTTGAGCAAAGCAAGCCTAAGCTACACTTAGCCAAAAAGAATATAGTATTTAGTCCACCAATATTCTACTAGGGTATCACTTGCCAATACTATTCCAATGTATTGACCCACTGTGGCTGTTACTTGTGATGTTGCAGGTTATTCTGAAGAGGATTAGGAGTCATGAGTCTACACTCAACATGTTTGCCTGTGGCACATGAAGATGAAGACTTTTATCTATTTACTTATTTAAACTCTTGTACTAGGCATGTGGCCATGGAGTTGTAAAGACTATGTTTGTCTCTGGAATGACTGTAATAATGACCTTTGTTTCTATGTACTTCATCTTAAACTATGGATGCTAGCATTGATCCAGGGACTAGCACTGCAATCACATGGATCCTTTTCCTTTATAAAGGAGGGATCTTACACCATGATACTCTTTATTCTATCCACCCTGGAGGAATGAAGATGTATCAGGATTTGAAGGAGCAATTTTGGTGGCATAATATGAAGCGAGAAATCGGAAGCTACATAGCCAAATGTGATATCTGTCAGAGAGTCAAAGCGGGACATCAGAGACCCGCAGGGATTTTGCAACCTTTGCAGATTCCAGAATGGAAATGTGTAAGACCCCACCTTTTAAAGGTAAAGGCCCCAGTGATTGCAATGCTAGTCCCTAGATCAAATGCTAGCATCCATAGTTTAAAGATGAAGTACACATATACAAAGGTCTTTATTACATCATCATTCCAGAGATAACATAGTCTTTTGCAACTCATTAGCACATGGCTAATACATAGAGCTCAACATAAGTGAATAAAGTAAAGTATTCATCTTCATGTGCCACAGGCAAGCATGTTGAGTGTAGACATATGGATGGCATTTCTAAAATCTACCATAAATGCTTTTGAATGGAGATAGGTCTGATTCAACCCAGTGCGTCGCCATGGATATCACCTATTTTGTTTGTGGATAAGAAAGATGGAGGTAACCGTTTGTGCACGGATTATCAAAAGCTAAATGGTGTCACCATTAAGAACAAGTACCCACTGCCGAAGATAGAAGATCTGTTTGACCGGTTGACCGATGCCAAAGTGTTTTCTAAGATTGATCTTAGAACTGGTTATCATCAACTCAAGATTCACGTAGAGGATATTCCAAAGACTGCCTTTACCACTAGATATGGACTGTATGAGTACATTGTCATGTCTTTTGGATTAACCAATGCCCCCGCTTATTTCATGAACCTCATGAATAAGATTTTGATGACTTCCTAGATAAGTTTGTCATTGTTTTCATCGACGACATCCTGATCTATTCCAAAAATCAAGAAGAACATGATGTACACCTAAGGACCATCCTTGAAACCCTTAGGGAGCATCAGTTGTATGCCAAGTTTAGCAAATGTGACTACTGGTTACAGGAAGTAGGATTCCTAGGACATATCGTATCGGCAAGAGGAATTGCTGTCGACTCTGCCAAGGTTAAGGATGTTGAAGAATGGCAAGCCCCAACCACTCAAACCCAAGAATAGCACATGGATGGCATTTCTAAAATCTACCATAAATGCTTTTGAATTGATTCCAATTATCAAAAATCACATTTGCCATGATCTATCTGAATATGTAAAAATATTTTGTTTTACATGCATTAATCATGGACTAGTATTAAAACAATGCTATATAGTCATTTATATTCACTTTCATATTATTAAATAACAATATTAAACTTTGTAATATATGTCATCCACTTTAAATCACATTCCCAAGTATTGGAATATGTAGTGATGACATGTGTCAACATGATCCCATAATTTATAATTGGAGAATATTAAATCTTAAGTATTTTACAATGAGTAGAAATTGTATTTCTAAAATAAGATAAATAAGGCCTTGTTAATATTTCATGTAGTGATTGAGATGATGCTAGATCATCTAGTGTGGATCTTTGTGTGCTAAATAGAAGTAGTTAAGTATTGTTTGGTGATTGTGTACCTTGTATTTATTTATAGACGCTAGTATCAACCCGGGGTACGAGGAAGAGGATTTCTACAACGAAGAAGAGGAGAACTTGGCATGCTATAACTATGCATCAACCAAGGCAAGCTATAACTATGCATGCTATGGTGATGCAACCATGATTATACCAATCCGAAGTTTTACTTGCAAGCTTTATCTTTTCATCCTTTTATCAAAGTTGCTCAAATAGAAAATTAATTGGTGATTAGTGGAGAAATAGGAAAGATGCCATGAAGATCATATAACTAGGTGTAGGTAGTTACACTTGATTATTACCCCTCCATAGTGACACCCTCATTTGATAGATGCTAGTGCTAAACTAATTTTGATAACTGTAGATGGGAACACTTGGAGAAAATGATTATGAAAACTTTGGGATGATGGGTAATTCTATTGAATTTTTTTGACATGTGTTATGGAATACAATAAGTTGAAGATGATACTGAAAGAAGCATGTGCTCAGACTTTGATAAAAACCGATGGTTGGGTTCAGATGCGATACCATTCCAACTTTACCATACAACCACAATACCTGAGTTGGGTAGGGCTTAACTGGAAGTTTATGTGTCTTAGTATGGGTTCCCTCGTGGAAAGAGGTTGAGCTGAGGCTACCTCGTGAATATGAATGTCCACCTATGCAATGCCCAGGATGGCGGATGGCCATGGCTGGGAGGCCAAACTCATAGGGGAGGTGCCTATACTAGGGTGTGTAATTGAAAGGTTAGGATTGATTATCCGCATACCAAGTATGATGATTCAGGGTTATCCCTAACAGATGTATCGAATGTTGTGGTGACAGTGTACCACCTCTGCAGAGTGTCAAACTATTCGAATAGCCGCGTTTACATTCATGGACAGTTGGATCGCCATACTGTTCCGTTGTCAGATGTTTTCAAAATGACTTGTGACTTGAAATATGACTTTGACTTTACCAAAATAGGGTTGTTGAAGGGATACGGGTAGGCTACACTAGCGCAGATCAAAATTTTCTACCGCGTAAACCAGGAATACTTTGTCATAGATCACGGGATTACGACTAGACGCACAGTTGCGGAATTGATGAAGCGCGTTGAGGCAGTGCAGACGATCTACGTTTCCTCCTTGTCCTCGTCCACCGTGTTGGCTCGCGGCTCCAACCAGCGCTTCTGAATCTGGCGCCTCCGAGGTATCCACACGTACAGGGTGGAAGCATCAGACGCCGGACTACTAGGTCCGCGCGTGCAACACATGCGTGAGGAGTGGCGGCTGGGAATGATCTTAGGTCTCTCCCTGGCCAGCTCGCCCCACCCTCTCTTATATAGGCGTCCCTAGTGGGCTTCTACATTAGCATCCCATTAGCAGCCTAAGCCTAGTTTAATTCGGATCCAATCCTCATTAGGCTTCCATCCCCTTAAGTGTGTGACCCTATAGGTTCATATGCGTATAGACATGACACGAATACACTTATTCTGTAAATAGTTGGTAGCAGCCTCTAGCAAGACGTGCCAACTCCTAAACGCATACAAAGATCATATCGGACGAACCATCACAAGGTTTAGTACATGTCTTTCCTTTTTCCTCACGATATTTGGTCTAGCTCCAAGCTGACCTCCCTTTCTCGATACCGTGATTCGGAATCCCTTTACTAGGTTAACTCTTAACCATATGTAGCACGGCCATGCATTTCTGGATCCGATCACTCGAGGGGCCCAGAGATATCTCTCTCAAGTAGAGAGGGGCAAATCCCATCTTGATTGACCATGCCTTGCAGCATGCTTCAGGACAAACCCGAAAGCTACCTTTATAACTACCCTGTAACGGTGCAGCGTTTGATAGCCCCAAAGTAGGTCGATCCACATCTCAAGTACATGCGACAATCTCAGGTCTAAGGACAAAACATACACGATGTGTAGAGAGAGAGCTGCAACTAATTGCCAGTCTCAGGTTGGGTCAGTCCAACCCCATGTTCATAACATGTGTCCACATCATTGGTTTGACATCTCCATGTCTATGACTTGCGAAACATAGTCATCAACCAATCAATGTGCTAGTCTATTATTCATTTGTGTCCTCACATGAACTCCGACTAGGGACAATTCTTAAATAACCATACAAGTAAATAGTTTCACAAACAATTCACATAATTGCCAATCAATACAAGTTGCCTGATATGGATATTCAAGGAACATTACAATAACTCATGGATACATATGAAATATAATCATCTCTATGATTGCCTCTAGGGCATATTTCCTTCAGTCTCCCACTTGCACTAGAGTCAATCTAAAATGTATCTAATACCAATTGCTCTTGTGTGCGCTTCATGCGCGGGCTGCGGGAGAGGCTTAGTCAAGGGATCAGCAACATTTGAGTCCGTATGTATTTTGCATATCATGACACTACCATCCTCAACGAACTCTCGAACCTGATGGTAACGCATGCAAATATGTTTGTTCTTCTGGTGCTGTCTAGGTTCCTTAGCTTGTGCAATAGCACCATTGTTGTCACAATAAACATCCAAGGGATTGGACGCGCCCTGAACCACACCGAGAGCGATCAGGAAATTCCTAATCCAAACGGCTTCCTCTACGGCCTCCGAGGCAGCAATATATTGAGCTTCTGTTGAAGAGGTCACCGTATCTTGCTTGGAACTTTTCCAGCTCACAACTCCACCATTCATGACAAACACATAACCTGATTGCGTTTTCGAATCATCTGAGTCGTTAAGGTAACTCGCATCTGTGTAACCCTTTACACTGAGTTCATCCTCACCTCCATAAACTAGGAACACATCCTTAGTCCTTTTCAAGTACTTAAGGATGTTCTTTACCGCTGTCCAGTGACCTTCACCTGGATCAGCCTGGTATCTGCTCGTAACACTTAGAGCATAGGAAACATCTGGGCGAGTACATATCATTGCATACATGATGGATCCAATAGCCGAAGCATATGGAACCCTACTCATGCGCTCACGCTCATCAGTAGTCGAAGGACACTGAGTCTTGCTGAGTTTTATGCCGTGAGACATGGGCAAGAACCCCTTCTTAGCCTCTTCCATGCTGAACCGTTTCAACACTTTGTCAATGTATGTACTCTGGCTTAATCCAATTAGCCTTCTTGATCTATCTCTATAGATCTTGATTCCCAGAATATATGCCGCTTCTCCCAAGTCCTTCATCGAAAAACTATTTTTCAATGAGGTCTTAACAGACTCGAGCATAGGAATGTCATTTCCAATCAGCAATATGTCATCTACATATAAGATTAGAAATACCAGCGCTCTCCCACTTTCCTTCTTGTAAACACAAGGTTCTTGTTCGTTTTTGATGAAGCCAAACTCCTTTACAACTTCATCAAATCGAATATTCCAACTCCGAGATGCTTGCTTCAGCCCATAAATGGACTTCAGAAGTTTGCATACCTTTCCAGCATTGTTTGGATCGACAAAACCTTCGGGCTGCATCATATACACGTCCTCAGTTAGGATTCCATTTAGGAAAGCCGTCTTGACATCCATCTGCCATATTTCATAGTCGAAATGTGCAGCAATGGCTAGAATTATCCGTATAGATTTAAGCATCGCTTCTGGTAGAAAGTCTCGTAGTCAACTCCTTTAACTTGTTGAAAACCTTTTGCAACAAGTCGAGCTTTATGGATGTGAACATTTCCATCCATATCAATATTCTTCTTATAGATCCATTTGCACTCGATGGCTTTAAAACCATTAGGCAGGTCAACCAAGTTCCAAACTTGATTGTCTCCCATGGACTCTATCTCGGATCTCATGGCGATCAACCATTTCTCAGAGTCTGGGTCCACCATCGCTTCTGCATAGGTCGCAGGCTTATCATTGTCTAACAATGATAATTCCCGCGCTTCGCGGAGCCTCGCCGACCTTCATGGTTGTGGTGTTTCTCTTGCCACGGGTTCCTCAACTTGTTCTGCTACAATAGCATCACTCATAGAAGAATCCCCGACTGGCTCATCTTGAACTTCTTCAAGTCACACCGACCTTCCACTTGTTCCCTTTGTGAGAAACTCTTTCTCTAGGAAAACACCGCTACGAGCGACAAACACTTTGCCCCCCTCTCGGTTGTAGAAGTAATACCCTAAAGTTTCCCTCGGATATCCCACGAAAATGCACTTATCCGATTTGGGTGTTAGCTTGTCTGACTGAAGTCGCTTGACAAATGCATCACAACCCCAAATATTTAGAAAAGACAAACTGGGATTCTTTCCAGTCCACATATCATATGGTGTCTTAACTATGGATTTAGATGGTACCCTATTAAGTGTGAAAGCTGTCGTTTCTAGAGCGTAACCCCAAAATGACAATGGTAAATCCGACTGGCTCATCATAGATCGAACCATGTCCAACAAAGTTCGATTACGCCGTTCGGAGACCCTGTTCCTTTGAGGTGTTCCGGGCGGCGTAAGTTGTGGAACAATTCCGCAACTCTTAAGATGATCGCTAAACTCGTGACTCAAATATTCACCTCCACGATCAGATCGCAAGGCCTTTATTTTCTTGCCATGTTGATTCTCTACTTCACTCTGAAACTCCTTGAACTTTTCAAAAGTTTTAGACTTATGCCTCATCAAGTAGACATAACCATATCTACTAAAATCATCAGTGAAAGTAATGAAGTAGTGATATCCTCCTCTGGCTGTCGTGATCATTGGCCCATATACATCAGTATGTATGAGTTCCAAGAAGTCTGTCGCTCTCTCGGGTAAACCTAAAAAAGGTGACTTGGTCATCTTTCCAAGTAAACAAGCCTGACATGTCTCGTATGATTCAAAATCAAACGAAGTTAGAAGACCATCACCATGGAGCTTCTTCATGCGCTTTTCACTTATATGCCCCAAACGACAATGCCATAAATAGGTAGGACTCAAATCATTAGGCCGAAGCCTTTTAGCACTAACATTGTAAACAGATGCATCATCAAGATTTAAAATAAATAACCCATTCACAATGGGAGCATTAGCCATAAACATATCATTCTTAGAGATTACACAACCATTGTTTATACTCGCAAATGAATAGCCATCCCTCATCAAACATTAAGGTGATAAAATGTTTCGACCCATACTTGGAATGTAATAACAATTATTCAACTCCATAATAAATCCTGATGGAAGGTGAAGTTGCATGACGCCGACGAACAATGCAGCAACCCTGGCTTTATTTCCGACGCAAAAATCCACTTCGCCTTTCTGCACTTCTCTAGTCCTTATTAGCCCCTGCATCGAATTGCAAATATGAGCAACCGATCCGGTATCAAATACCAAAGAGTTAACATAGGAATCAGCAAGAAGAATGTCCACAACATTTACAACAAGCGTACCTGAGTTGGAAGTACTCTTACTTCCACTCTTCTTCAAAGAAGCCTGGTACTTGCTGCCGTTTCTCTTCTAGTGGCCATGTTCATGACAAAAGAAGCACTCAGTGTCTTCTACAGGTCCAACCTTTTGCTTGGGTGCAGACTTAGGGATCATATCCTTAGCCTTGCCCTTCTTCTTTCAAGAAGTACCCTTTTTCTTGAAGCTAGGATTGTTCTGCACAGCCATCACATGGCTATGCCCTGCACACTTCTTCATGTCACTTTCTGCTGTTTTAAGCATCCCACATAATTCATTAAGGCCCTTCTCCACCCCATCCATATGGTAGTTCGAAATGAACTTCCCATAGCTGGGTGGAAGAGACGCCAAAATGAAGTCAGTGGCCAATTCTTGGCCTAGTGGAAAACCAAGCTTTTCCAAAGTCTGACTGTAACCAACCATTTTGATCACATGGGGGCCTACAGCTGCTCCCTCTGCTAGTTGGCATTCGACAAAGGACTTGGCAACATTGTACCTCCCAGTCCTTGCCTGATCTTGGAACATGTCCTTAAGCGCTACGATCATATCGTACGCTTCCTGATCCTCAAACTTATTTTGGAGTTCAGGTTCCATGCATGCAAGCATAAGACAACTAACCTCAAGAGAATCATCACATGCTCTCTTGTAGGCGTTCTTTAGGGCAGAAGATGCATTATCAGCAGGTTCATCGGGGATTGGGGTATCCAGAACCGTTTCCTTTTTATCAGACCTGAGAACAATTCTCAGGTTATGGACCCAGTCCGAATAGTTTGTTCCATTTAGTTTATCTTTGTCAAGAATCGAACGCAAAGAGAAAGGTGATGTAGTGTTCGGTGCCATTGATCTACAACAGAAAACATGCAAAATACTAAGCCATGTAACCATGAATGAGTAAAACATATTAAACAATTTAATAGCATATACTCCCACTTAAATCAATATCCCTCTATTGATACTAAGTGATTCAAGATCCACAATTAACAAGTCGACTAGTGAGCTTTAGCATCACTGCTAGAAGACAAGGTAAATCGGTAAGCAACACTTGCTAATCATATCACATATGACTCTTGTTGTTGGGTGACATCTCTATGTTAAAACTAGGAACCCAACCTTTATGCCCCAAGGTCCTTAACTGTTGAGATGACCTTTTCAAGTTCACCAACCCTTATGTGTGTAGGTATCCGATACAAACCCATCCAGCCAAGGAAAACCGCGGCACCCTAATTTCATAGGCCCACCAACAATTGTATAGGGCATAGGATGGTGCAAGGTTTGGTTGGGAGGTGTAACACCCTCAGAATCGGCCCTATGCAAGTTTTAGCGAAACCCGCCAAACCCGCATAGAAACGATTCAAAGGTGCCCACCAGGCACTTTCGTGCGGGTGGAAAACGAAGTAATAACATTACACAACAGTCCTCGATGGGACCCACAGAACGGATATATACAACACGACTCCGGGAGTCAAGAATACAGATATATTATACAAAGATCCAAATCACCTTGAAAATGATGGCGCGTCCGACTACGGACAAGATGCAAATGGGGCTAAGAGCCCTGAAGAATAACCAATGGCGTCCATAACCCTGCCCAGGCCAAGCCGGAAGGGTAACCCTGCTAACGACGTCGATCTCAAAACCTGCTTAAACAAAAGGGGTGCCGACAAAGGGCAAAGGGAAAAGAGGGCGTCGATCTTGAGGCGATGCACGGCGAGGCTAGAATTGGCGGTCCTCGCCTACATAGGTATGGTGGATGAAGCGGTGGCAGCATGCACTAAACAACCTATAGAGACTTCGATGTCGCGGCGGCTATCGAGAGGGGTAAGATAGACCTATCCGGAACCAGCCTGATACCAACACCAAACAATCCCATCCTGGTATTCCCCCTCGAGACCAAACGAGGAAGTCAACCGAGGAACTCACACAGTTGTTAGTTTTATTTATTCAGTTATCATTGCAGCAATTACTAGTCAGGTTTAGATAATCATCCTGATAAAATAAGCAGTGGGCACTTTTAGTTGACCATTCCGTTGTAGTTGCAACACTTACTAATCAGATACAATTAGCATGAGATAACCCCAAAACCCGGTTGTTGGTACTTTTACTTAGCCATTCCGTTGTAGTGAAGCTGATTACTAGTCATATCGGATACAAGTCAATTTATAACAAATAAACTTTAGTTATAGTTGTCTATGATCAAGCACTGTGCTCCAAGTCGTCCATAACGCGGACACGGGCTTCTCGAAAAGATTTAACCCTGCAGGGTGCACCAAAGTATCCACACTTGACCCTTTTGCGGATCGGTTAACATACACCCATCGGTATGTCGGCGGGCCTAAGTCACAGCGTTTCGGACCAAAGCAAGCACGGGGCCACCCACTAAAGTACACCATAGCGAAGTCGGCGGTCTCGAGGCGGACTCGGGGTTTCGCTTGATGGCTGTAAATGACAGCAAATCCCAAAACTGGGGTATCGATGCGAAAACGAAAACACTTCCTAAAGCGATGATTGTGTTATCCATCGCACAATCGTAAATAAAGCAGTAAAGCATGGCATAGGTACAGGATAGTAAATAAAACCTCAAACTAGTTGTGGCCCCCAGTACAATACTTTGAAATCAGGTACTAATCAATGGGGGGCCCATATCTCCCCACCTGTGGTTAGCGCGCTCGATCTCGGAACAGGTGTCAAGAACTCGGGGTCCTACGGGACACAAGTGGGCGGTCGGAAACCAGATATTATCTATCACCCACCGGTGCCTCTGCTTACCTACTTCAATTTTAGTTGTTAAACAATAATTAAAGTGAACAATAATTAAAGCCATGATCATCTCCAACAATTAACTTGCGGCAATTACTCCAACACTGTGGTACTTGACGACCGCATAACACTTGAGCAGCGACTTCTGACAGCGCAGGTCAACTATCTACCAAACAACAGGTAATAGGAGGTGTCCAAGGCAATATAAGGCTGCAAGGATATCCGAATGCAAAACTAGAGCATCGCAACACAGATAGCAAAAGATCAACAAGAGGGAATAAATACTATAAAAGTAAGATAGGTAGAAAGGGGGAGATGCTCGCCTGAGAAACATTGCCGAAGGTTCATCCGAAGATCGGGGCGAAGCTCACATCAACTCAACGGCCTTATCCGCGAAGAAGCAAAACACTAGAATAAACACCGGGTGCAATATTTAATACCACAGCAGAAGATCGAGCATGATGCATGTATGATGTATGACATGGCAAAGATGCGATGCAATTGGGCAATGTTAAGTGGAACCGGGGTCCCGATAATTAATTAGATGGTTCAAGTTGTTTAGAACCCCGCAATTTTAAATGTTGTTTTAACAAGGCAAAAGATAGTACCGGGTTCGCTACACAAATTTAAATGAGGCCAATATACGACTGGCTTTGCCCGCATATGGGCCCCATATTTAATTATTAGGTGAATCGGCCTAAGACCTCCAAACCACAGGCAAGTATGCATGCATGAACAATTTATATGCAACAATTATAGGTGACATTTATAAAATAGGGTTCTCAGATAAGGGGTTCACACTTTAGGGGGTCTCGACGAACTTGGGGTTCCGGGGTTCGGGGTCGGTCTCAGGGTTCGACAAGGTTCGACGGGGTCGGTCTCGGATAACTGAGGTAGATCTTGTCGCATCCGGGGTCTTCGGGTCATGTCGACGGTCATGGCGTTCGGGATGAAGTACTTGTCGCATCCGGGGTCTCGGTGTCCTCGGATCCGATTGAAGATCTCAGCGTTCGGCAAACTACGAAGTAGTCCTTGGAGTTCCGCGATGATCTTGTCGATTCCCTTCCAACGGCCTTGTTGTTCCGCAGCGTAGATCTTAGGGAGGTTTCGGGGTTCCACGGGAGATCGGTCTTGAGGTACACACCACTTAACATCATCTGCACTTCCTCTTGCGGTCATCCTCGCGAACACCAGGCGAGCGCTTGAGCTATCCTTGCGCTGAAGGCCAGGGCAGCGGTCGAGGAGAAGTGCGGCGAGGCTCGGCAGCGTGAGGCAGGTCAAGGCGTCCGGCGGAGGCGGCTCAGGCTGGCGAGCGCAGTCGGGAGAAGCGGCTGAGGAGAGGGAGAGGAGGCAGCTGTGTCGGGGAGGAAGGAGAGAGGGAGGGAGAAGAAGCTAGAGGAGGGAGGAGGCGCGTGGGAGACTGGGGTCTGCGGGGTGGCCCAGGAAGAGGTGGGGGCCACGGGCGTGGGGCCGGGTGTGTGTGTGGCTGGCAAGGTGGGGCCGCGCGGGCAGGTGGGGAGTGGTCAGGCGGTTGGGTTGCTGCGTGGGCAGAGGGAGTGGGGTGAGTTGAGAGGGGCTGGGTGAGGTGGCGTGTGGCTAGTGGTGGGGATTTGGGGAGAGGTGAGGTGGCGAGAGATTATTGGTGGGGGTGAGGTGGAGGGGTTGTGGGTAGATTAGGTTGGGTAGCTTTAGGATTATGGGTGGGCCGTTTTAATTCCTGGGGGTGGTAGTTCGGGTCGAATCGGCCCGTTCGACTGCCCCACTAAAATAATTTAATATTTTATTTGTGTTAGACGGACCGTTTGCAAAACGTAGTTAGTCAAAACAAAATATTCCGGAGACCCGGTTTTGGTTTTGAATAAAGATGGGGCGTTTAGAAAACACAAACAGGTTTTTCTGCAACTAGTTTTATGCAAGCAAATGCAAGATGACGACAATGCTCAAATGCAATGCACAAAAACAACGCGATTTTCTAGTAGTGGTTTTGCGGGATGCCACAGGAGGGCATGGTTTAACTTAAACTTTGTGAGGGATCATTCTACTTCTATCATCTAAGCATGCATAGTAGTAAAACGCATAAGAATAACATTCACATAGATGTGACACAGTATGGCCCATTTTCTCATGGTGATCTCCATCGCCATAGAACCTGTCCACCATGATGATCTCCATCTTCATGTTCCATGTGAGCCATCCTCCAAGTGATGAGTCCTCCAAGAACTAATACAAGCTATTATTCCTAACACCTAGTAATCAAAATTACATCGTATTGGGAACATGACAAGTTGGCACGCATGCCATTACAATAAATGACAACACATATGGCTCCAGCCGTGTTGCCCTACTCACGACACGCAGGTCATGCAAATTTTCATACATGCATCACATACATATATGGGCCATACTAATCACATACATCCTGCAAGAACAAGTTATGCATAGAATCGCATTCTACCGGATCATGTGACATCGCAGCACCTAGTTACCTTAACGAGATACAAAAGGGGCTACGATTAAGGGGGTCTAGGGGGTCTTCCCCTGCGGGGTTCAAAGGGGCAGCGCCCCTCGCGGTATCTTCACAATTTTCTTTAAGGATTTTGATCGGCAAATTAAATTTACCATAAACCGACTCCTGTCCCGATTCAATCAAACTCCTTTGATCATGGTACATCGATTTTAGATCTAGGTTTCGATTCGATCAATCATATTGATCTTCGCATGATTCAACCGGATTTATGTGTCACTGTCTACCCCGATGGCGGAAACCGACCGGTAGGGGTAAGTCGTTCGACAACCTCAGAATCACGATCACGGAAAGCAAGATCATAGATCAATCCTGAACCACCGCCATATAAATGATCACATCATTCATATCAATCTGCATATCACCATATGCAAACATCCCGAACCTATAACTGAACAACATCGGCTCTAATACCACTGAAGGGATACGAGTAGGCTACACTAGCGCAAATCAAAATTTTCTACCGTGTAAACCAGGAATACTGTTGTCATAGATCACAGGATTACCACTAAGCAGCATGATTCTTGGAATTGATGAAGCGCGTCGGCGATCTGAGCGATCTCGTCTCCTCCTTGTCCTCGTCCACGAGCAGCTCCTTGCAGCTCGTCCAAGCGCTACAGATGCAGCGCCTCCGAGGTATCCACACGTATAGGGTGGAAGCGTCAGACGCGGGACTGCTAGGTCCGCGCGTGCAATACAGGCGTGAGGAGTGGCGGCTGGGAATGATCTTAGGTCTCTCCCTGGCCAGCTCGCCCCACCGTCTCTTATATAGCGTCCCTAGTGGGATTCTACATTAGCAGCCCATTAGCAGCCTAAGCCTAGTTTAATTCGGATCCAATCCTCATTAGGTTTCCAGCCCCTTAAGTGTGTGACCCTATAGGTTCATATGCGTATAGACATGACACTAATACACTTATTCTGTCAATAGTTGGTAGCGGCCTCTAGCAAGACGTGCCAACTCCTAAACGCATACAAAGATCATATCGGATGAACCATCACAAGGTTTAGTACATGTCTTTCCTTTTGCCTCACGATATTTGGTCTAGCTCCAAGCTGACCTCCCTTTCTTGATACCGTGATTCGGAATCCCTTTACTAGGTTAACTCTTAACAATATGTAGCATGGCCATGCATTTCTAGATCCGATTACTTGAGGGGCCCAGAGATATCCCTCTCAAGTAGAGAGGGGCAAATCCCATCTTGATTGACCACGCCTTGCAGCATGCTTCAGGACAAACCCGAAAGCTACCTTTATAACTACCCTGTTACGGTGCAGCGTTTGATAGCCCCAAAGTAGGTCGATCCACATCTCAAGTACATGCGAAAATCTCAGGTCTAAGGACAAAACATACACGATGTGTAGAGAGAGAGCTGCAACTAATTGCCAGTCTCAGGTTGGGTCAGTCCAACCCCATGTTCATAACATGTGTCCACATCATTGGTTTGACATCTCCATGTCTATGACTTGCGAAACATAGTCATCAACCAATCGATGTGCTAGTCTAATATTCATGTGTGTCCTCACATGAACTCCGACTAGGGACAACTCTTAAATAACCATACAAGTAAAGAGTTTCACAAACAATTCACATAATTGCCAATTAATACAAGTTGCCTAATATGGATATTCAAGGAACATTACAATAACTCATGGATACATATGCAATATAATCATCTCTATGATTGCCTCTAGGGCATATTTCCTTCAGTTGTGGACATGAAAAATAGGTTCCCACTTGAGCAATCTAGATAACTAAAATAGGTCTTTACTACTAAGTACTTCTGAAATAAAACTAGCTTATCGCAAAAAAGCCTAGAAATTAGGATTCCTACTAGAATTGTCTTACTTGCATTTAGTTTGCGAGTACTTTAAAAGTACTCATGGCTTTGTCCCTGGCTATTCCCATGGCCAGACTATGAATAGGAGTATCCGGAGGACGGACAACAGGACACCTACGATAACTAGGACCATCATCAGCATTGCTTTTGACAATGAAGATGGAGCCTCTACTATGTTACTTTCTGCTGCTTTGATGTGTATTAAGACTTGATCATGTGATCAAATATTTGTAAGACTATTATGGTTTGTAATGGATGATGTACTGTGCTACCAATTTTGTTATTTCTGGAAAAAATGGTAATCCTGAGATTGCGATGTACGGCATAACATGCATCTGGACTTAAAAATCCGGGTGTTGAAAGAAATGATAAAAAGAGAAGGAAAAACCATTCATGGGCCGCATCTAGCATTGGGGAGTGGGCTGCGAGGCGCCGGACGGCCCGTCTGGGCTGATGCGAGTGGGAGCAACACACTAAAGGGCCGGGGCCGGACCCAGTGGTCAAAGGGGGTGAGGCACCGAAGGGGTATCAGCGTCTCTCGGCCGCTGGATTAAACGGGGATCATTCCCCGTCTTCCTCTTCCTCTCGATGTGAGGAACATAGGGAAAACCCTAGGGGAGGCACTTTCAGTGCAAGGAGCTCACCTATGGCCCTGGGAAGCGGCGAGGAGTGGCGGAGCGGATGCGGTTCCTAGCAGCGACCATGGGGATGGGTGGAACGAGGTGGTCCAGCGCCAGAATGGGTCTTGTGAATCTACGTCAGCGGAGGAGTTCAGGATCTCACTAGATCACGTTTAGGGGTGCCTGCATGTTGGACAAAAGGGTTGGTTTAGCTCGTTCTTGACGAGAGGCTCATGCTAGAGAAAGAATGGGAAGAAAGATGGTAGTGTAGCCCTGCTACGGCCTTCTACTTCCTCACAGCTCCAGGGGAGGAAGCTTCGGGTCTAGGGGAATGGGGATATGGGGTGTCTCAGAGATGGTTTGGGGGTGGAATGAGCCAAAGGGGAAGCGCAGGGGTGTCCGGGGCATATAAACCCGAGGGAGATGGTTTAGGGTGCACTCGGTCCAGGGAGAGTAATGGGGAGGGGATGGAGCTCTGGTTGGTTGATAGGGGAGGTGTTGGGGTCGTGTTAGGGCCACATGGAGATAGGGAGGGGCTAGGAAGCGGTGTACTGCACGATATTTCTCCCCCTCCTTGATTGGACATAGAAAGGAGTAAGGGGGAGTGGGGGCTAGGGAAATCCATTGGGGGAGAGGGGAGGTTGAGAGAGGTGGTGTGGGGTCATCATCTCGACCACAAAGGGAGGGGGTAGCCTGATGTAGGTAGGGTCTTTATTTCCCAAGATTTTGCAAGATATGTCTCTCCCTCTCTCTTACAAGCGCATGGGAGAAAAATGAGTGGATGACACAGTACCTTGCTATAGTGGGGCTCGTCTAGGAGGGTGTATGAGTTCTAGGGAAACTTGCTTGACTAGATTGGTAGAGGTTTAGTGGGGTTTAAAGATGCTAGTTTGAAAGATTTCAAATATTGGCCAAAAAGAAGCTTATGAAGCAACTCTGGATTTTTGGGTTAGTCATGATGATACAAAGGTACTGGTTGGAAGATATGGTCAAGAAAACACTCCTGGATTTATTTGAGATTTTTCAAAATATTTAATTCAACTAAAAACCATTTATTCAAAAAGTGCTGAAGTAGTTTCTAGAATCTTATTTGATATTTTTACATTAGGCAAGGTGAGTTTTTGGCATGAGATGGTACTAAATACCATATAAAATATTGGAGAATTTTCTTGGAATTTATTCGAATAGAAAAGTATTTTTAAGTTATTATTTCTTTTTTCTGCCATTTAAGAAAAAGGGCAAAAAGAAATAATAAAGAATCTCAAAAATATTTATTTTTGAGATGTAAATGTGGGTTATGGTGTATAGAACTCAAATGTGCATTGAGTTGGCAAAGTGATTTGGATAAAAACAAACTTGCCTTTATAGACAAGGTTTCTAGGATTTTGCCAAGTATGGAGCTTAAATAGTTTTAGGTTCCAAATAGTTATGGAAATTATTTGGCAAATGATTATATACAAGGTGGATTATGTTAACTTGAAGTATCCATCATTGTAAACCATGGGTTTTTCAAAACAAGATGGATTTTAGAAGATAACAAGGATAAGATGATCTAGGGTATTAATATTTTTAGACCACCTAAACAAGGTTGGATTAGTGAGCTCAGGGTTCACCTTCATGCAAGGAATAGGTGGAAGGTTAGACCATGTTATATATATGATAATAGCATCAAGAGTTTTGCTTGATTGCATTTGAGGAGGTCTAGAAGTTATGGTAAACTTTGTTGAAAATAAGGCTGCCATAGCAGATGAGTCATGATGCCTCATAAACCAGGTGGGGTTAGGAAACGTAGAGCTCCATTAGAAACAAGGGAAGGGTGGATTGATAGACCATAGTTATTATAACATAACCATGCAAAGAGTTGGGCAAGGGGAGGTAGCATATTGATGTGAGCTTCTGCCAAAGTAGGCAAGATGATAAGATTTGCAGAAAAGGTTATTATCTTGACTACAAAACCATCATGGATGAGTGGGTATAAGAATGGTTTGACCAGGAGAAAGATTAGGATTTGGTAGTACTAATGGTGTAATACAACATGGTTCAAGTACATTCTCAAGAATGCACACAGATTAGAGTAGGTGGGGTTCCAAAGATTGAATCTAGTAAAGGGTTTTAGATAGCCAAATTTGGCAGATTGGTGGATTTGGGCTAGTCTAGTATGCAATAGGGAAACATTTGGAGACGATGCAAAGGTTTATACTTATAATCAAGTGGATGATATTGAAGTATATATTAAGTAGTAGAGATTCATGCTTGTATTTGGTCTTTGATGAGGTGGATGCTAATACAAGGGATTAGCTCAGGTTTGGTCTAGTTAAGTAGATTAGGGATTCACTTGAGTGACTCAAGATAGATTTAGTTTGGGATGCTTAGTTTGAGGATGGTGATCTCAACTAATGGTTTGATCCATAAGGATGATATCCTAGATTGGCTCATGTTACTTCCTAAGCAAACAAGGCAATCATCAGATCAAGGCAATTCATCCGACAACAGATCAAGGCAATTCATCTTATCAACCTATCCAACTATAACTAAGGTCACTATAAAGCCTAGCTTGAGGTAAGAAGGGGTATTTTTAGGAGGTTGTGATTTTGAATTAATATATGGATCTCTTGCTATTTCTACCAAGATTGGATGAAAAAGGTTTTAGGAAAGGTTTTGGAAACCTAGGGATAAGAGTAGTTGAAAGTTCTGTCTTGAAAACATAAGGAGAGTATATATAGTTCTACATAGTTTTTTTAATAGAAGCTAGTAAAACATTTTGTTGTGTCCAAGTCATCTTGGCTCAAGTTTGAAATGCCAGAACATTGGAGAATAAAGAGGATGGGCCAAGACATTTCTTTTGTAAAATAGTTGTTGTCAACTCAGGTTGAGATAAGGAGTATATCAGATAATACACAACCATTTGCATGAACACAAGGAAACAAGTAAGCAAGCATTGCAACACTTTAACAAGAAAAAGTTTATGTTCCCCCTGATTTTTTTCCTTTTGGACAACAATTCAGGTTTGCTGAATTTGGGATGTTACATTGATCCCCTTCATGTATGAGTAGTTTTCTTGTTCTTGGGGAGAGATGGTGAAACCCTAGTATTATTATGCATTGCAATAATGATGATCTATTATTTCTATACAAAGATCCATTGACCTATGATTTGTGTTTGATCTCTCTCTCTCTCTTTAGATGGTATGTGTAGTCGGTCGCATATCATTTTCCCTTGGGACTAAAGAGAGGGATAAATCCTTTGGACGTGTTTTGGGAGCATACTCGGAATTGCCCCGTGACAGATTGGCGCCGGCTTGTAACCTGCTCGTTCAAAGGAGGATTAAAGAGGGACTCCCTAAGCTAATTACGATATCCACAGGGAAACCCTTAATTGCGGTGGTTTGTATGGTGACTACTCTCAGACATCGCAGTGGTTATTTAGAGGTGACCTCACTCTTGGGTCAACAAAGTGGCTTCCTACAAGACTTGTAGTGAACATCTTATTATGGAGCTCTCACCACACATATCATGACATAAGAAATAGGTTATCATAATCATTCATAATTATTCCATGCTAATGGTGAATCCTACACTCCTTGAGAACCCCTCAACCATATTACACAACACTTCATAGGTACTCTCTTGATTTAGTTTACTTTTGTTCTTTACTTTGTTAGTTGGTACTTCAAATCCCTCTTGTTTACTATTCTTGCTGCTTATAATGTAGACTATTTCCAAACACTATTTTGGGTGCGAATGTGGCTTCATTGACAATGTGGCTGCGGGTTTGTGTTGATTGCCATCTACAAATTTTACAAGGGACGGACTTTATAAATAATATTGTTGCTACAAGTACTACAATAACCCTGTTATTGATCATAGGAAAACCCACACATGAAATTGGTGCCATTGCCAGGGAGCATAGCGCTTGGTTATTACCTACCCACTCACACATAGTTTATTTCCATTTGTTAGTATTTTACTGCTTTTACTTATTTGAAAAGAACAAAAAAATTAAAAAACCAAAAACCCATAAAAAATCATAAACCAAAAATTATAAAAATATTTGCTACTAATCATGTCTTCCGAGATTACTATTCTAGAACATATTCAACTTTCAAAGAAGGATAAGAGATGCAAAGAATCCTTATACATGGTTGCCAAAGAAGAAGACTATGCGTACAATGAGGAACTCATAACTACTAATGATATGCATGTATACAATAAGTATTATCAGGTAATCTATTGTGCTCACACATTATGTTCTTCATATCAAATAATATGTCTTTACTGTATGTGTGCCGGGCATTTTTGTTTTCAATGTTCTCATACCTATGATGAATCTGTGGCATCTTACAATAGCAGTGACGCTAATATGGAAGTTATAGAGTATGTTTTTTATTATGGTGCCCATGAACTACTCCGAAAAGTAATGATACTTATGATGAGTAGTGATAATAATTTTTTACAAATGGCATACGAAACCTTGCAATATATTGTTGAGTATGCACTTGTGTTTGAGAGTAAGGCGCGGTGTAAAACCATAGTGCCCAAAGATAACCATATGAAGGAACCAAAAGATAAAGAGGAGGAACAACAAAAAGGTGAGGTTGACAAATATTGGCACACTACAAATACTACGTTTGTTTATGATGCCTCTCTCTCTAGTGATGATTCTTATAATGTTAAAACTGATTGTAATTTATCTGTGGAGGCCTTGTGCCTAGACACTCATGAGGAGAGCATTACTAATGATGAACTAGAGATAAAACCGTGTTATGAATCTCTTTATGCTAATATGCAGGGACCTGATTTACTCCCTGTTGCAAAGAAAGAATATTATAAAGTGTTCCTCTACAATGGTAACGAAGGTAAACATTTAATAATTATATTTCAACCTCTAATCCTATCGTTGCAGCCATATAAGGAGGCATGCTCACCACACTTGGTGCATCCACGCTCGCTTGGAAGCGAGAACCTATTCATCTACATGATGTTGATGCACCGTAATAGGGTACGACTTTGACGGTACTCTACTATGAGATGCTCCAACCATTTGCTGGAGGTAATTACCATTACACCTGGAATTGATATCCCCTAGGATCCAGGTGGATGATTTAATGGAGCATCTAAGCTAGGCTTTGTGTCTTTAAAGAAAGCGCTTCCTAGGAGGCAACCCGGAAGTTTTTAGGTGTCTTTCTTAATTTTGTGTCTTGAATCTAGTCGTATTCATGTTGCATTGGCACTTGTATATATTTGCATGATTCTCTATTAGAGTTTGCTTGAGACTATTTTCAAAAGGTAGAATTATTTGTTTCTCTAATCATGTGTTGCATATCTTGGTTAAATATTCTCAATAAAAATATATGTTTTCTTTGTTTGGATGCTGGACTAACATTTCAGGTCTATTAAAAATCCTTGGAGAAAAATAACTTGTTGTGGAGCTCACAATGTGCTTAACGAGTAGC
The DNA here is from genome assembly GCA_023614405.1 of Avena insularis. Lineage (NCBI taxonomy): Eukaryota > Viridiplantae > Streptophyta > Magnoliopsida > Poales > Poaceae > Avena > Avena insularis. The sequence goes on from CM042685.1 coordinate 203,564,062, forward strand.
AGTACGAGTGGATCCATTTGTATCGTGCACCCGTACCATTCCTGTGACAAATCGGAAGAAGCATAAAATTCTCGAGGAGGGTGACAGTAAGCTTAACGAGCATCAGTACGGTGGGACGCGTTCGTACCATCAGACCGTACTGACCTCGTTACCAGGTGAAGTAAACATGAAGGCAATCTAGAGGAGATAACGACCACCTGTACGGGCGCATCCCGCCCGTACCACCAGGTCATACCAACTTCGATGGAACCCTTCAAAAAAAAGAAGAAGGCAAGGTGCGGTACGGGAGGAATATGTTGCATTACCGCGTGCCTACCAAGAGGCAAGACCTTTTGATAAAGAAGGGCAAGGTACAAAAAGGTTATATCCCCTTCAATATTTTTATTTGACAACCTCAGGTCAGTGGGTTACCTTCTAGATGTTCCATTGTACTTTATTTTCTTTTACCTACCTTTTAAACTCCCTAGCCTATAATTATTTGTAGTGTTTCATGTTTCTTTTATTTTTCATTCCACGATTGGGTGAACGAACTCCATTCGTAAACCGAATCATTTGCTTTTACTTTGTTTGTTATTTTCGCAGGGACTTGAACCTTGTGTGATGACGTCCATGGTTTGTGTCAACCGTGCAAATACTTGCATAAGATACTTGGTTGTTTCAACTCAACACTTCAACAAGGAAGTACTCGTTGAACCAAATGTCATGGTATTGCCGACGAGTATGCCATGGAGGGGTCCTCATAGTGCGTGTTTAGAGAAGTGGGGAAAGGCGGTGAGTTGGTGGGTACGAGGTAACACAACTTACCTAGGTTCAGGTCCCACAATGGTGGCAGAACCCTAATCCTGTTATAAATCACTATAATGCCAATACGCTGGGTTACATGGATCGGTTCGCTGTGCACGATGATATAAGTTGTTCTACCCTAAAGGCTCCCATAGGTCCAGCTTATAAAGACGCCTAATCCTAGGGTTATAGGGATAATTCCAAGCCAGACAGGTTACAGAGTCCTACACTAGTTCTAATTAGTCTATGTGTCTTGCACTCCAAGGCTCAAAATATATCGGTGAATCCATCATAGCCTTCCTTTATCCAGCATGGGTCTCCCTTCTCGATCTATCTAACTGGGCTGCCCATCAGGCCATAGGCCTTGCTACCAACTATGGGCCACCCGGGTTATCTGGATTAGAGACATGCTATGGTGATACCCATTTAGCATATCCCCAACATTAGCTCCCCGAGAACACCCAGATCTTGCACCCTCTTGCGTCTTTATATTGAATGCTCCGTCTAGGTAATGTCGGAAAATCGTCAAGCAACATCTTGCAGTCCTCCCAAGAACCCTGCAATATTCTCCGTCTTCAAATGCGTAAGTCAGAGAATCACTAAGTCTTCCATCGTACTCTTCTCATAGTCATACATGATCCATCCATGTCGGAATCTTTCAGATGGGACTGTTCGCCTGCATATGTCAGTGAGATGGCGTAGACCATAGGTTAGCAACGCCTCGTAACTCACATAAACAGTGAACACAATCATAGCGATTTTCCCGCGTGAGAAATCCAAAACATCAGCGGCGGCGGTGGGAACATGGCGAAATCTCCGTGCTCGTTATCGCACACGCTATCCACGCGACGACTGTTAGATCATTTCGCATGAATCTTGATGCTGGAGCTATATATTTTGATCGTGGTGAAATTTTATCTTATCACCTCATTAGCTTCCGCATCGTCTTCTTCCTCCAGACCAGGCCTCTCCTCGAGCACATTGTGCGCATGCAGAGGAAAATCCTAACTTTCCCCAATTTCTAGTCCACCTCCTACACTCTCAATGGAAAGCAGGAACCCACTGTTGCTCCTCCTACCCATGTTGTTCAACCATCTGATGCGCCCGCTAGGTCGGCGACTAAGGAAGCATCAGATTCTTCCGCCATGGAAGTGAACAACAGTCCTTCACAGGAGGTCCCTGATGCTGTCGCGTTGACTCAAGTTGCCGGTGAGCAGGCGACGCAAGAAAGCACATCTCCAAAAGTGGCTGAAGCTCCGGCTAAGGATGCCACTGGAAGCGGTAAGGAGTTTGCAGTGGGAGGCAGATCTTTCCGACGCTTACTCTGAGCGCCTCTGCTATGGCTCCTGGTGCTATACCGACTTCTCCAACATGAGGCCTTGAGGAGCTTCTCAAGCAGGTTCAAATCCTTTGAGTTAACACAGTTTCCTTTGGCAAGCTGTTCACTGAGAGCGTCAACAACCTCAAGATCATCGCATTTTTAAGTTTTATATGCATTTTCATTTCACATATAATATCCCACTATATCCCCCGAGGATTTAGACGGAAAATCATAGGTCTTTTGGTCTGAATACTCTAAGAGTGACTAAGTAAGAAACTTTGTAATGTAGCCCCTAAGTATTTAGTTTGAAAGAATAATTTCGATTAGATACTCTTAGAGCAGTGTCGTGGTATTGCCGATGAGTACGCCATGGAGGGTACTCACAGAGCGTGTTTCGAGACATGGTGGAAGGAGGCGATTTGGCGTATACGAGGTAAGACAGCTTACCCAGGTTCAGGTTCCACGATGGTGGCGGAACCCTATTCCTGCTATAAATCACTATAATGGTAATACGCCGAGTTATAGGGATCGGTTCGCTGTGCGAGATGATATGAGTTGTTCTTCCCTAAAGGATCCTATAGGTACAACTTATATAGATGACAGATCCTAGGGTTACAGAAATTCTTAGCCGGACAGGTTACATAGTCCTACACTAGCACTAACTAGTCTAACATTTCTTGCACTCCAAAGCTCCCGGTATGTCGGTGACTCCATCGTAGACTTCCCTTATCCGGCATAGTTCTCCCTTATAGATTCGTCTAACTGGGCCACCCAGCAGGCCATAGGCCTTGCTACCAACTATGGGACACCTGGGTTAGCCGGATTAGAGACATGCTATGGTGATACCCATTTAGCATATCCCCAATAGTAGCCCCCGTAGAACTTCGAGATCTTGCGCCATCTGGCATCTTTGGATTGAATGCTCCGTGTAGGTAAATGTCGGCAAATCATCAAACAACATCTTGTAGTCCTCCCAAGAACCCTACAATATTCTCCGTCTTTAACACGTAAGTCGAAGAATCCCTGAGTCTTCCATCATACTCTTCTCGTAGCCGGACAGGATTCGTCTTTGCCAGAATCTTCAGACTTACAATTATTCATCTGCACACGTTAGCGAGATGATGTAGACCATAGGTCAACGACTCCTCATAACTGACACATGTAAAGAACGCAATCCTGGCCGTTTTTCCCGTGCGAAGAATCCGAAACGTTGGCGTCATTAGTGGGAACGTGGCAAAATTTCCACACACATTCATGCATGCATTGCCATGCATCAACCGTTGGATCAACTTGCACGAATCTTGACACCAAGGGCTATATATTTTAACTATGGTGGCATTTTATCTTTTTACCTCATTCGCCCTTGCATCACCGTCTTCCTCCATCCCAAGCCCCTCTTTGATCACATTGCGTACATAGAGGAAAACCCTAAATCCTCCCCAATCTCTAATCCATCTCCTCGGCTCCAATGCAATCAGTAGCATCACACCAACAATGGTGGTGTCTGGCGACGCCTCGACCATGCCATACAGCACAGTCCACATTTCACCAGAGGGCGTGGTGGTGCCATGCTCTATAGTGGTTGTGTCCATCGGTGGTGACCACATCTCGGCGGCGCTAGAACCATTGGAGGAGGAAGCAGACTCCCACAAGGGAGAGTGGAGGGGATCGGATATTTCCGAGAGCAAAATCAATGAGATGCTCTTCGAGGGGGTACCTCCCTGCGATGGAGGGCTTAGTATAGCGGGCGGCACCGGCCGGCGAGGTCATACCTTCTCCCCAACCTGGAGAAAAGGTATACCTTAAGGCCAAATTTGTGCGTGGCGTCTCCCTTCCATTATCCGACTTCTGTATCCAAGTCCTTAAACACTTTCGGGTTCAACCTCAAACCTGTCTCCGAATAGCATCCTCGCGCTTAGCAACTACACGGCTCTGTGCGATGGATACCTAGGGATTAGGCCTAGGTTAGATCTGTTTATTTATTTCTTCACCGTGAAGAGGGAAGCCGAAGTGCGCAAAGAGGAGCTCAGAAACTACGGAACAATTAGCTTCAAGATCCGGCCTGGACGGCGGTTCCCTAACATCGTAGGTCATGAGTCCTGCAAGAGCTGGCAACAGACGTACTTCTATGGCCCCGATATCCCTCTGGCTGGCCGAGAAGCATCGTACCCAGACTTTGTCGATGGGTCAGCCGCTAAAGCCCCGACATGGATGTCACAAGTGTAACATCCCAGCATTTAGGACTAAACGAAGGGTATATTTACGATTTTGTGCATCTGCATGCATAGATCTGAAAATCCGGGTAAAACTTTCACCAAATTAAAAGACTAGAGTGATCTGAATTCTCACTCCGATGAATTAGGTTTAGTATCATCCAAGGGGGAGTGTGATGAATTTTGACATGACCTCTATTGTTATGTTGAATTATGAGGGAAGGAATTTGAATTATAAATAACTATTCACAATAGGACAAATACAAGTGCTATCAAAAAAGTATAAAGATTCTTTAAGATCAACACTACATTATTATTTCACAATAAAAGAATAAAGAAAATATTATAATAAAATAATTAAATGAATAAGGAAAATCAAAAATGAATTACAGTAATGAAACAAATAGAAGAATTCTTTATTAAAAGAATATATGTATATTACATTATCTTTTATAACAAAGGAATAACAAGAAATGGTTACAAAAATAATAAGATAAATTAATGTATTATAATGTCTTTACATAATTTCTTGACAAAAAAGGAAATTACAAAAATGGAGAAAAAAGGAAAACACCTAAAACTAAATTCCTATCTAGTATTGATATTCCTGTACTTTTCTTGGTACCTACAAACAAATACTAATAAGACAAAAAGAAAGGGGTTAGTGTTAAATAGTGTGATCTCAGTGTTTGCAGTGAAATGCACAGCCACTGTTCATCCTCGAGCTTATTTAGAAAAAGGGGCAAGTTTCACCAAATGAAATAGTATCTATTATTATTGCAAACTTAGCCTCAGAACCACATCATAGGTAGATTGGGGAAAGTTTCACCAAGGGAAGGTAAAAGGCAAAGAGATAAAATCAAAGGAAATATGAAGCCTTTTACTTGATCTGATCCACACACATGAGGCAAGCATACAAACATCTCACACAACACATGCAACTATTTGTGTTTTCAACACCACAAGAGATAAGCAAATGGAGAGACAACACCAGCCGTAGCAGGGCTGCTAGCATATCCTTCTCACACACACCACCAGACCATAGTTCCTCCACTAGCTCTAGAGCACCACAAAGAACATCACCTGTTCTTATTAGATTTTCCCAATAACACACAGATCAAACCACACCACTAGCACCCTGGTTGCTCCAGTAAGCCATCCAAGGACACTAGGAGGAGGTCAGGAGCATAAGGAGTAGGCCAAGTGAGCAACAAGAAGGAGCAGGCCAGGAGTGCAAGGAGGAGCAAGAAAAGCACTAGATTTAGCAACAGAACAGAATCACCACAACATCCACAACCAAGACATGAGTAACAGATCATAAAGTTCACCACAAACATCTCCAGATTCATCCATCTGTTTACTCTGCACAACAAGTTAGCATCCAGAAATCATGCATATCCATTCTTAACAATTATAGGAATAATTTTTGGAATAGGGGTTGTATCCTAAGATCTGTACTCAAATGAAGTACAAGATCATCCCAGGATTTGGCAACACATGTGGAAATCTTTTCTTATCTCTCTAAGAGTTTGTCCTCAGTCTTTTGCATCACTGGACAGGGACTTCAAAATCATTATCTTACATGCAAACTCTATCCAGTAAAGGATTCCAACATCATCCATTCAAAGATTGAGTGTAGCAAATCATGTTAGGTATATACTCACCGTGCCTACTCTAATTAGAGGTACCATAGTGGTATATACACTACCAGAGGTTACTCTGGAAAATTCCATGAGGAACAGATTAATCATTTCCCTATTATACACTAGGAATCATATTTTTAATGATGCTTTGATTGACAGCCAATACATAGCTCCAAAACTCATCACTGAGCTAAGGAAACAAATCATGAAAATTTCTCTTTTTACCATTTGAGCCTCAATCAATGCATATATCTTTGGCAGGTAAATTTAGATTCTTTGCAGAGGAGTCAAGCCCCCTAAATGGATGCTATATTGTTTACCACTATGCTCAATCTAGAATAATGCACCATAGTGGCACACAACATAGAAACAACCTCTAGATTCTTTGATAACAAGATAACCATTTAGTAAAAACCCTCCAAATAAATCTATCATCTTCCTAACAACCAGTTTAGGAATCAAGCATATATGCATTTACATATAGGAATGATAGTGAACAAGAATAGTACCAGGCCATTATGTGTTTTCCACACAGCTTACCACCATAGGGATATATTTAGAGAACTCTCCATTCACAATATTCTGGTAACCAAGAACCACCACCCCATATCTTTATAAATTCATCTGCTAGTAAGTAGAGGATAGTAATGAGATCATTTTCCTAGACAGTTTTCTAGGAATCAATTAGTTGCAAGCAGCATCGCTCAATCTATATTCCAACATACCACTTAAATAATACCTATCATTACCAACCACAATTTTGTTTTGTCAACCAAACTAACAACATATCATTCACATATAAATCTACCACTATGCACATTCCAAAATGGAGGCACCATAGTGGCAATCTTATGCACATAAGTCATTAGAGGGTGTCATTACATTAAATAACCACTTAGTAATTCCAGCCAACACAAATTTATCATATTCTTAGTACAGGAACCTAGGAATCAAATGTATACACTTTTTATTATCAACAAGGACATGAAGTCAGATCTTTTTCCCAAATTCCAAATCAGTAGAAAAGTCACAACCATCATTTCATAATCCAGCAATACATCAAACTCATTCATAGGCTAGATAATTTTATATCCAACAGCAAACTCCACCCTAAGTATTGGAAGGTGAGGTTTAGTTAGCCACTAAATAAATATAATTAGTTTAGGGATAGAACCATAGTAAACCACACATTCCTGGGATGACAAATTCATTTAAACAGAAACAACACTTTATAGTGAAGCAACATATCTTATAAATCTCCTATCAAGAGTGACATCAATAGCTCCAATAGTTCCACTACTGAAATTAGGTAGCAATTCAACTTAGAAACACTAGGTTGAAACACAGGCCACTTGTGCTTTTAGCTACATCATTAGCCAATTGTCATCATCGTCATGTGATCACAATCCAAATTTAATTCACTCGGCAAGATCAGTAGCAAGGCTACTATAAATTACATATAAACCGAAAGGGGAAAACTCTAACCAACAGTGGTACCAGAGAGATATTCAGAGAGAGAAGGAACATTTACCTAGAGGAGAAACATAAGTCGCCGGATTAGTAGGCGAGCGGTTGCAGAAAGCCAAGGAACGGCGGCACAAGGAGCACTACAACGCTCAACCTGTGCCAGGCCGCTCTGGTAGCACTAGTTGATTGTCATAGAAGTGGAGGTCGACAACCACCATAGAAGCAGCATCACCCCACCACTATCACCACCCGGTGGTCACTGGAGCACTGCGGCGTCGAAGGCCGTAACCCTAACACCAGAAAGGCAATGGGAATGATCGAGAGGGAGCTCAAAGGACAAATCGAGTTGGATAGTAATAATCATCAGAGTGTGGCATGGTGGGGACGTCCGATGGCGGAGGCTAGAGTAGCCGGACCTAGCCAGGGCAAGCAACGACGGTGGCGGCGATGTTAGGATCGCCAAAGGGAGAGAGATGAGAGAGCCTCGAGAGGGGACGAAGAGATTTGGGTTGGGGTCAATTGACCCAATGGACCGGACCAGGTGGTCTAGCCCAACCCAGTGGGTTAGACTGACCTGTGGGCCCAGGTCTGGATAATCAGGAAATTAACAAATAAATAAATGGGGAAGTAAAATGGAAATTACTAAAATACCCTCTAAACATTTTAAGCTCTATAAAAATGTAGAAAAATCCTAAAAATATATTTAATACATCAAAATGTTTATTAAAATAATATCCACCTAAGAAAAATATAATCATATTTATGTAAGTTTAATAAAATGCTAATAAATATTAACACCCTTAAATATATAAAAGAAATTTAATAAATTTAGAAAAATTCCTAAAAATATATAAAAATCACTTTTATGAATAAAAAGAATTCTCTTATGTCATAAAAATACTAACTTAAAATTTTAAAAATCAAATTTATAACAAATATTTAAAGACATTAAATAATTAAGAAATTTTATAAAAAATAAAGATAATACCTAAAAATAAATAAAATTGATTTTTAAGATTTTAAGCAAGTATATTTACTAGAAAAATACTAAGTATATTATTATAAAAAACATTTTAAAGTTCCTAGATTATATAACTTCAATTATCTAAATTATTAAAATAAAATAGCTATTTTATGAATTATTTAAAAAAAATCATAAGTAAGAAATGATCTTATTCAAAACATAATCTTTTGTATCTAAGTAGTCTAAACCTATAATTATAATTTGGTGATACAATCCAAGTGTAAACAATTAGCTTTATAATATTCTTTTAAAATCTTTAACTAACTCCAAGTCAAAGATTTACAAAGTTATTCTTTTGCAAATCATTAACTTATATTAGAAGTAAGTGGTCTCAATTTATATATAATCATATTTAGCAAACTTGGTATTTACTAAATAATTATTAAAAAATTCAATATTTTTCTTTATCTAGAAAAATCTTATAGTATAATCCATAAATATTACACATGCTAAATTTAAATCTTTAAAACAAAGTTCATATTTGATTATTCTTAAGAAAAACCCTAATAATTGATAATGCTACAAATGTTATATCTCAAGTCCAATTACATTTTTATAGTTTACTTTGGTCTGATATACCTTAAGCTAGATATATGATGACTCAAGATCATTTAAAGCTTATTACAAAACCATAGCTTCAATCCTATTAATCTTCAGAGTTGATTAACTTAACATATATAATAATTTCTTCAAATGTTATTTTTTTGCCACTTCAAAAGAAACACTCCATCATTTCTTTTAAACCGCAACAACTTAAAACATGAACTTTATAATAATTACATAATACCATTAAACTCTAGAATTGTATTATGATTGTACTTTACTTTTCATATTTTATATGTTTATCGTAGAGTCCTAGCGACTATACCTTTTTATGAAGTAAACTTAAAATAAAACCTTAAACAAATCATCTACATATACCCCACTTGTAATGATTGGGGAATTACTTGGGACTTTGCATTATGAATCTCATTGCTTCTTTAAACATTGTCCTTATCGGGCAATGATGCTATTTTTGTAGAACCCGAGGTATAGGGTCAAGTTGAGACATTCGACTGCAATACTTTGCTATACCAAGGCAAGTTCACACTTGCCCATGTCCTTTGATAATTTTCTGTAAAAAGTATTTGCAAACTGTTGTGTCATCACCTGCATTTCAAAAAGGTCGAAAATACTATTTTCATAATTAACTTGAAGTATCGGTTACTGATCCAGGGTGATCACCTAATCTATTAAGTCTGGAAGTTGGAATACCACTGTATAGGAATATATCATCTAGGACTTAACAACCAATGTCGCCAGTGATTCTCGCGTCGTATATTATGGATTAACCATTAGATTTAGAATGGGACGGAGAAGTCAGCTGGATCGGCTCCCTTTCACATGCATTGGACACTGTTCTGGGCATTTGTAAGTTGCAGATCGTGGGTATAGCCGTTTTATACGAGGAAAGGTCTACCGTGGATCTATGCTTACAAAAGACAGATTTCTAGTGTTAATGGTTGTTGTGTGTATCCAACTAAGGTATAGTCGTTTTATACGGGGAAAGGTCTACCTTGAGTTAGGGCATACAACAATTGCGGTGTATGCGGGGTCGCGGAGAAGGACAGTGATTGGCTTGGATCATCTACTGCCCCCCACACCATTGGAAGTGTGGACGGGAAAGATCGTCCGGTTGTGCAACAAGGATTTGATCTCTCATGGGTAAAGTAACGGACCTCTGCAGAGTGTAAGAAATGTAACTTGTTACTCCCTGTTCCGCGAAGGAGTTGTGAACGCTGCAGGAAAGGAACTCCATGAAAGTTCTGTTAAACCTGTGAGGGCTGATGGACATAGCTTTTGAGAATAAAAGAAACCTTTGAAGAAATTTTTACGAAAACCTGCATTGCCTATGACCTATGGTCTGTGGCTGTAGATATGGTGCATCAAACACTCCTTTTTAGTGAACTTGCTGAGTATGCTCGTACTCAAAGTATCTTCTTAACCCTTGCTAGATTCTGAAGACATTAACGATCAGGAAGAGGACATACTATATCCAAATGAAGACCAAGAAGAATTCCGCTATGAAGAACCAGAAGTATTCAGAAGCATCGAAGGGAACAATTATGAAAACATCTATGGAATGGAGACCGACGTATCTGAAGTGTAAATGTATCATATATAGTGATTTAGTCCAGTAGCATAGATCTCTATTTTCTATCTATATTAAACCTTGTATAAACCTTTAAGTTTAGTTTGCTTCTTTATCTTGTTCTCAGAGTTATTATAGTTTAACCCTGAGTCATCGGGATATCTCTATGGACCTAAGAGGATCTCAAAGTCGTCATGTAATTTCCGGTTGTAATAACGATAATGTATTTTGTGGACCCGCTTTGTTTCTGTTGTACCACACTAAGCATTTAATATTTGCGCAATGGTACTCCGTGAATGTTATGTCCACGACTATAGTATACTACAACATGCAGTGGTATGCTGGGTCACCACAGCAAGCCATCCTCCCATCCGACTATGAGGCCTCCCACGCCGTAAGGCGGATCGATTGGCTCATAGAGACGGGTCTGACCGTCTTGGACCTAGCCATGTGCTGGTTCATTAGGCAGATCCAACCTCTGCAACACCGCGAGAAGCTCATGCACCGGTACACCAAAGATAGAAAAGATAGCCTCCAGATTTTCGAGGTAAATTTCTCTAGTGACTCCATCAAGCTTCGCCTCAAGGACATAGTCAAGGTGAAGGATCAGAAGCGTGGCTTCACCATCACCTATGACATGTTCGAAGACAACAAGTGCCCAAAAGTATACATTTATTTCTTGTACATTTTTTTTGACATATACTCCAGTTCTTCCATCTTGCACATACCTTTGCATCTAACACTTAGGATTCACTTAACAGCTGGGGGACTTGGATGAAGCTAGCATTGACGAGGCTAGAACTCGTCAATGCCCATTGTTATGGACTTGGGTTTTACAGAAGATGGGGATGCTAGAGATCACGGAGCGGTTAACAAACAAGCAACACGGGGACACGAGGTTTACCCAGGTTCAGGCCCCTGAAGGGAAAACCCTACTCCTGCTTGTCTGCTCTTGATTACGGCGGAACCGAAGGTTACAGGGTGCGCAGATGCGATCTGGCATGAGGTGCATATGAGGTGAGTATTGTCCTCCTCGTCGTGCCCTCCTAGCCTTTATATAAATAGGCAGGTCCCGGGCGCAGGTCGATTCGGTTACAGATTAGGGTTTGTCCCCTTTGAAATTCTATCTACTATAGTCTTGTTCTCCAAGGATCCGAAGGCGTCATGTGCTTGGGCCACCCAAAGTCTCTGCAGCCCACTTATCTTACCGTGGGCCTTCCTCGGGCTGGACCAGGTATGATAATGTTGTGTACCCATGGGGTACAACCATGTAAGTAGCCCCCGAGTGTTCATTCGAATCATAGATTAGGCTGGGGACTCTTCAATCTGTCGGGTGTAGTTGGACCTATTTTTAAGAGAAAATGATTTAGTTCATAGGGATCGTTGATGCGTGTGCCTGACTCTCCCGACAGATCAGTGCCAGATAACTATCATAGGACAAAACAACACGATCTTCTTCAGACTCGAGTTCCTAGACTCGAATCCGGAACGAATGCTGGTGTAATTCGACTCAGGCCGTTGAGATCTTATAGGAGTCGAATCCCAGTGGTTTTTCAAGTGATGTACCCAACGCATCCATCGGGATTTTTCGTCGTGCTGGTTGACACGGGATTTTACTGGCAGAGCGCAGTCAGGTGCGTTACCAGGACATCAGACGATATCCGTAGGGCTTATCTTTGCGTCATAGACACAGCATCCGAAATTTTATCACCGCGGAGGCGTTTCGGGTGGCCAAGGAGACTGCTTCTCACTTAGCATTGGTTTGGGAAAAGTTGACAAAAATATTTTGTTTTATTTGATCCGAAGGACAAGTGTTGAAGAATTCATAGGGTGCGCGGCCAGCGCTCCCTATGGTAGTAGCCCCCGAGTGTCTGTTCGAGTCGTAGACTCGAGTAGAGACTTTAGTTCAGTTGTTTTTAGTTTAGGTCCGAAGGACACAATTTTTTAGGATGCTCGACCAATCCTCCGTATGAGAGTAGCCCCCGCGTCCGTAGTGGAGTCGCAGACTCGACATAGGACTCGAAGACAGTTTGCGTGGTGTAGTACCTTAATCATGTCTCAGGTGCGCGGCTAGCGCTTCTGATAGGAGTAGCCCCCGAGTAGTTGCTCGAATCGTAGATTCGAGTAAGTACTTGATTTGTCAGCCAAAGATTTCCAGACGTTGCTAAATTGGTCTTGAAGACATCAGTGGTGACGATTGGTGATCTCAACCATCTGCGGCGGGATAGATGATGCGATGGAACGACCGTGGGTCCCACTATCTGACTTGAAGTTGACTAGTCACACGAGAACATGGCGAGAATTACGGCGTCACCTCGGTTTCCGTGCGTAGTGGACGGTCGTGCTGGCGACGGTTCGTTGATGTGCTGACATGTGTAGGGTTGGATCTTGCGTCGCTCTAGGGCTTCTGGATCAACGGTTCATGTTCATCGTCTTTCTCCTTTCATACCGTAGGTAAACAGTGATTTTGTTTTACCCTTTGCCATTTGCTTCTCGCCATTGCCTCCATTTCACGAGCACAGCCTCTCTGCCTTGCGTACTAGAAGTTTTTCGCTCCTTTCCTTCCTCTTTTCTTCACGCACACCACCGCTCCTGACGCCACGTGATGGGCAAGCCGAAGAAGACCGCCACCGGAGCTGGCTCGAGCACCGCCGGCAGCAGCAAGAAGGTTGCTGCGGCTGCCCGTGGGCTCTTGCGACGTCGAGGCAGATGATGCTCGTCCTCGTCGGATGAGGGTGTAGGGCTGCGGGTGAATTTGAATACAACTTACTTCTTCGGCTCCTCAGGAGCCTCATCGTGGAGCGCAGCTCTGATGAGTCTAAGACCGGCCAACGCAGATTTGTGCATGGCGCTCTTCGGGTCACACACTGGAGGTGGGTGTGACGTGAGGTATGTAGTGGCCGCCATGATCGCAGCATGTGGTGTTTTCGACATGATGTTGTTGTTCACGTCCATCGTCATGAAGGACGTGTTGAGGGCCCTGGTGACTTCATGGCGTGCGGCGGGGTCCATGTGCTCCATGCGAGAGAGATGCTTGTTGGCGTTGTTTCCATGTGAGCTGGAGCCGCCAGCGGCGGAGAGCGTAGCTCACCGTGCACTAGACTCCGAAGCCGCCTGCTTGCGTTTGTCGAGCTCCTCCTGCAGTTTCACCTACCGGTTATGCTCGCTGATGAGGAGGATGTGGTAGGCCATCAGCAGATCCCGTGAAGCATTCATAGGTAGGATGACGTTGCCTGCCATGGCCTCGCGTGCTTGGCACCATCGTTCCTCGCTGAGGTTGATCTTCTGGTAGGCGTTGGCGTCCCCTTCGTTGGGCCTGAGCGATGGAGCTCCCACATTTCCTCCGTTCTCACCTTGTGGGTTGGGAGGTGGGTTAGGCGCACACGCACCTGGAGGCGGTTCTACTTTTCTTTGGGTGAACACAGTGCATAGGTAGCGTTCGCGAGTTGGATCCGTAGGTTCCTTTGTCTGAGGGAGGACCGCACAGATCTGAGTTGCAGCTGCTGCTATCATGTGACTCATCTGTTAGTGTCGACGTGTGTAACACGCCGATGTGTGGGACCCACGAAGCGGGCCTTATGGATGGTGGTGGCACCCGCTCTGGGAGGCGGAGGGTACCGGTCTGCCCCACCTGGAAGCAGAAGCTCCCGAACAGCATCTCGAGCCCGTCTCCGACAGACTAGAAATCCCTCAGGGTGGCTGGCAAGTGGGAGGTAAAGTTGAAGGTGCCGAAGAGGAGGTGATTCTCTGTTGCCGATGAGTTTTAGATCGCTCCGGATGGGACCGTAACGATTGCACAATCAGCGTCCCCAGTTCCCACAGACGGCGCCAATTCACGAGGTTCGATCTCGTCAATGCCCATAGTTATGGACTTGGGTTTTGGAGAAGATGGGGATGCTGGAGATCACGGAACGGTTATCAGACAACCAACACGGGGACATGAGGTTTACCCAGGTTCAGGCCCCCGGAGGGAATACCCTACTCCTAGTTGTCTGCTCTTGATTACGGTGGAACCGAAGGTTACAGGGGTGTGCAGATGCACTCTAGTGTGAGGTGCGTATGAGGTGAGTATTGTCCTCCTCGTCATTCCCTCCTAACCTTTATATAGATAGGCAGGTCCCAGGTACAGGTCGAGTCGGTTACATATTAGGGTTTGTCCCCTTTGAAATTCTATCTACTCTAGTCTTGTTCTCCAAGGATCCGAAGGCGCATGTGCTTGGGCCACCCGAAGTCGTTGCAGCCCGCTTATCTTGCCGTGGGCCTTCCTTGGGCTGGACCAGGTATGCTAATGTTGTGTATCCGTGGGGTATAACCATGTTAAGCATGGATCCCTAGGTATATGACCCCAAGCTGAAGGAAGTCACCGTCGTGTCCAATGACGAAGTCCCGTTAGCGAGAAAGCAGAAGAGCTCCTCCTCTGATGTTGCCGACAGAGGCAAGAAGAAGATGGAGGGTGGAGCCTCCAACAGATCCACCGCCTCCCTGGAGGCGGGGAAAAGAATAATAACCAGTATCCCTTTGACCAAGGCACCGAATGTCGTGTAAGCCTCTTGTCATCCGACATTGTCGTTTTCTCCTCTTATTCCTGTACTTATACTTTCTATGTTTTAGGAAGAAATCTAGCTTGAGTTTGAAGAAGACCTCCAAGACATCGGGGGCTTCTAAAAAATTAGAGATATGCTTGTCCAAGCTTCTCCCGCCATAGCTCCTCCAACCCCTGCCATTCAACCCTCCGCCGCACCCATTGGATCTCCGACTATAGAAGCATCTGAACCTTCTACCCTGGAAGTGGACAATACTCCTTCTTAGAAGGTCCTAGATGCTACAGCGATGATCCACTTTGCCGGCAAGTAGGCAACGTAGGAAAGCACCTCCTCCAAAGTGGATGAAGCTCCAGTTAAGGATGCCAATGGAAGCTATAAGGATATGATGGTGAGCGGCGGATCTACGGCGACCACGAGCACTTCAGAGGCTCCTAAGATTATATATTGAGCTCTTACTCCAAGCACCCCTGCCATGGCTCCTAGCACAACGTCGACTTCGCCATCATGCGGTCTTGAAGAGCTGCTCAAGCAAGCGGAAATTCTCCGGGTTAACACAAGTGCCTTTGGCACACTGTTTGCTGAGAGCGCCAGCAACCTCAAGATCATTGCACTTGTAAGTTTTATATGCCTCTTGCATTTCATACATAATATCCCACTATAGCCCCCGAGGATTTAGACGGAAAAACATATGCCTTTTGGTCTGAATGATCTAAGAATGACTAAGTAAGAATCTTTGTACTGTAGCCCCCAAGTATTTAGTTAGAATAAAGTATTCCGACTAGATACTTTCAGAGTAGCATACGTAGTGTTTATAAATTTCAATACTGTAGACCCCAAGCCTCTAGTTGAAACGAAAATAGTTCCATCTATACGCTTAAAGGAAGACTAAGCATTACTATGAGTTAAAAACTCGCACTGTAGCCCCTGAGCTTCTAGGAAGAAAATTATCCGGCTAGATGCTCCAAGTAGACTAAGCGTCTTTGCTTCCGCAGAATGAGAATGCTCGGAGGTTGACCACCAACGACAAGTATCACAATATGTGCAAGGATCTTGAAGCTGAAAAGGGTAAAACCGCCTTCTTGAAGGAATAGATCGCCAAGGGCAAGAGTCTGTTATCTTTTCAGTTTCATTCTCAACTTGATCTAGTGTCTTTATCTTCCGAGTACTCATTGTGCTCTGTCATTTTTCCGACTTTAAGAAGCTATTGCTAAGGCCAAAGATATTGTTGAGAAATTCAAGCACATCCAAGAGGTGGATAGAAAAAGGAAATCTTGAAGAAGGAGAGGGCTGATTCCTTAAAGATGCACGAAGAAGCCCTTGCTGCCGTACAAGAATCTGCTGACACGGAGATTTACCGTCTTAAGGAGGAGATTGCCATCCTCAAGGAGCATAAGAAAGTTGCCGATGAGCACAATGCTTGGAACCTTGAGTCGTATAAAACTCTCTGAAAAGAGTGGGACTCCATGGCGGAAATTCTTCACCAAGCAGAGACCAGCGTCTTAGATAACCTTTCTTCGTCTTGTAATTCTGTAGGCCAGGTACTTGTATCCGATTTGGTGAAATCATGTCTTCAAACGTTTTTGTCGGATATGCAACTCCCATTGGGCTATCTAACGTGGATGTCGGCGTTCCTCCGCAAAAAGAATGCATGGTTCTTGTCGGAAACTTCATTGAAATCACGATCACCCAGGCCAAAGAGATTGCCACGCCTTGGACATCAACATCAAGGCGGTAGATTTCGTCATGAAGTACTCGTAGATCCTTCGCCAAGCCCCCGAGCGTATCGTAAGCTCGAAAGCTTCATGTACCTGGGCTGGCACTAGGATGGCCCTAGCCATAGTAAAGGCCCATTATGACGACGCCGACATCGATCCGGTGACCTTTGGTCTCCCCGACATGGACGAAGACGAACAAAAAATCAACAATGATGCAATCTGGTCTTTGCTCACCGTCTACGGCAATAGGGTCACCAGATTGGTTAAGACGGACGTCTTTGTGCCTCTTGAGGTGCTTGATGCTGACCAGGCTAGCTCCGAGTCCCTGAAAACCAATGACTTTGTTGATGAACAAGCTAGCTCTCCTGCCGCCGATGATGCAGCTTTGAAGTCCCCATAGCCAGAAAAATGAAAAAAATTGTAATATTTCTCCCCAGCGGAAAATCTTGCTATAAGCTTCCAGCTACTTGATGACCCACAAGTGTAGGGGATCGCAACAGTCTTCGAGGGTAGTATTACCCAATTTATTGATTCAACACAAGGGGAGACAAAGAATACTTATAAGCCTTAACAACTGAGTTGTCAATTCAGCTGCACCTGGAAATAGTCTTGCTCATAGAGGTTTATCAGTAGCAACATTTTTATAGTAGCAATAGTATAGTAACAGCAGTAGTAAAACGAAAGCAGTAGTAACAATAGTAGCAAACAATAGGATATCAGTGCGGTAGGCATAGGTATGGATGGACGGGCATTGCATGGACAAGTCTAAACATGTAACTTCAAGATCTAGGGAAATTGCAGATAAATAAGATAAAGCATACAACTACTAAACAATCATAGGCATGGGTTCCATATATAGTCATACGTGCTCGCAATGAGAACTTGCACAACATCTTTTGTCCTGCAAGCCCGTTGAAGTGGGTCCTCAAGGGAATCTACTGGAAATTAAGGCACTCCTTTTAATAGAGCACCAGAGCAAAGCATTAACACTCCGTTAACACATGTGATCCTCACAGCCATCCCCTCCGGCTGTCCTAATTTCTGTCAACAAAGTGTTCCAACCCTGCATTAGAAATCATAGTTTGGAAATCCTGAAAGATCCTCCTAGCTCTCATAAATTTAGGGCATGGATATATGGAAGGGAAGACTTCCTCCTCACGATGAACTTTCATTGGTTCAGGTACCATGAAATCATGTTTATTCTCATCTTCTTTTCTGAATTTTTTTAGACAAACATCAAACTAAGTGATTTCCAAGTTGATAAATGATGAGGAACTACTATAGGAACTTGCTAGATGTCTAAACATGCATTAAAATGAAATCTCTAAGCATAGAACAAGCATGCAAGCTCACACAACCTGTCACCTACAATAGCAAAATACTCAAGATAAAATCTACCAATCAAAAATCTAATTGAACAAGCGGAGGAGGCATATATCGGAGAGAAATCCCTCCAAAAATCAGCAGCAAAGATGGGCTGAGCAAGGATATCAAAAATCGGGAGCAAGAACAGCAAGAACTCGATCTTGACAAAGTTTTCCGGTGTTTTTTGGGAGAGAGAAAGAAGTGGCCGGGAGGAGGCACTTTGGAGGGCCATAGGTCGTCCCCACCTAGGCCCGGGGAGCC
Organism: Avena insularis; assembly: GCA_023614405.1. Taxonomy (NCBI): domain Eukaryota; kingdom Viridiplantae; phylum Streptophyta; class Magnoliopsida; order Poales; family Poaceae; genus Avena; species Avena insularis. Next base: position 203,582,529 of record CM042685.1, read on the forward strand.
CTAGGGTTAGCCACGCCACCAGGTGGTGTGCTGGCCTGGTGGGTCCCCCGGGCCATTCCAGGTGCCCCTCTGCCCCTTTTTCGAGGAAAAATTTAATATGAATATTTTTGAATTTTTTGGGAAACTTTATTTTTGGCCAATTTTCAGGCTATGAAAATTGATTTTCACACAGAAAAATATTTTTAGAAGAAGCAAAAAAGCAAACCAAAAACCAAAACTACAAAAGTTCTAAGACACTCTATCAAGCAAACAACTAGCAAAACTAAAGCTAACAAGACGAAAAGCAAAGACTGGAGAGGGAAAAATAAAAGTGAGCAATTATAACCATTTTGAAAGCATTGTTTTGTTCATTAAAATCCCTTTGTTAACAAGGTTGATCAAGTCTTGTTACCAAAACAATCTTATATGAAACAAAACTTTGCATTTCACAAAATGATTATGTTACCTCAAACTTGATAGCAATAGTCCCAATCATAATAGTTTCAAAACTTTATTGTGGAATGGGACAATATATTTCTCCAACTTTGATGCTCTCAATATTTTCAATGGAATTCAGGCAATATCTCTTATCAACCTTCTTGGGGAAATAGACAATATGCTCTTTATCATTAATATTAAAAGTTACTTTTCCTTGATTACAATTGATGACAGCACCTATAGTATTAAGAAAAGGTCTCGCAAGAATAATAGTCATATTATCATCTTCAGGCATCTGAAGCACAACAAAATAAGTTAGTACCAAAAAATTATGAGCCACTGGAACAGGAACATCCTTACATATACCAACAGGAATAGTAGTAGACTTATTAGCCATTTGAAAAGATATATCAGTTGGTATAAATTTTTCTAGCTGAAGTCTCTTGTAGAGAGAAAAAGGCATAACACTAACTCCAGCTCCCAAATCACACAAAGAAGTTCTAACATAATTATTCTTAATAGATCAAGAAATAGTTGGAATACCTGGATCACTAAGTTTCTTTGGAACCTTACCATTGAAGGGATAATTAGCAAGCAAAGTAGAAATTTCCTCATTAGGAATCTTCCTTTTATTAGAGACAATATCCTTCATATACTTTGAATAAGGAGGCAACTTAATAGCATCATTCAAAGGAATTTGCAAAAAAAAAGGTTTCATCCACTCACAAAACTTGTTATAGTGTTCTTCCTCCTTTGACTTGTGTTTCTTATTGGAAAAGGCATAGGTTTCTGCACCCAATGTTCTCTTTCACTACCATGTTTATTGGCAATAAAATCTTCCTTAGTGTACCTAGTGTTCTTAGTGTGATTCTCAGGTTCTTCCTCAACCTCTTCCTTATCAGGAGCATCATTTTTATCATTACAACTTTCAATTTCGGCATTAGAGATAGATATACTATTAGGATCTATAGAAGGTTTAGAGGGTTCCTCAACTGTTTATGTTTCTTTTTCTTTATCTTACGAGGACTACCAGTACTTTCACCTTGTTGAGAATCCTGCTCAATTATTTTAGGATGTCCTTCGGGATATAAGGGATCTTGAGTGGCTATACCACTCCTAGTTCTAATTCCATAAGCATGTTTATCTCCTTAGGCATTAACTAGCATACCTTTTTGTACCTTAGCAAGTTGATCAATTTGAGTTTGAACCATTTGGAAGTGTTTAACAAGCATTTTAACATCATTAGCAGTTATTTCCACAATATATTTCAACTCATTAATAGCTCTAGAGTTTTCCAATAAATGATTCTAAACTTGTTTATTAAAATTACCTTATTTAACAATAAAAAATTCAAGTTCCTCTAAGCATTGATGAGGAGGTTTACCATAAGGAATATCACCTTCATCAAAGTGTTAGAGAGAGTGTAACTCAATAGTAGATGAGTGGGGAATTGGCTTACATAATTCTTCTATAGGAGGAAAATTCTTCACATCTTCATATCTAAAACCCTTCTCCTTAAGACATTTCTTAGCTTCTTTCATCACTTCATCATTTAATGCAATCACTCCCCTCTTCTTTGGTGTTGATGTTGGATTTGGTTCAGGCACAATTGGCTCAGGTGTAGTTGGCTCAGGTGTAATTAGCTCAGTTGAAGTCTAATCATCATATTTCTTCCTTATTTTAGCCATTAATTCTTCAGCGTATGTAGAAGTTCTTTTCCTGAAAATACAATCAGCAAAACTATCTAGGTATGTCCTAGAATGATTAGTTAGTCCATTATAATAAATATCAGGAAGCTCATTTTTAGGTAATGGACATCCAGGATGTGCATGAATCCAGGCACAGAACCTTGTCCATGACTCAGGCAATTTATCTTCTTCTCCCTATTTAAAATCAAAAGTTTCTGCAAAGCAGCATGTCTAGTACTAGGAGGAAAATATTTCTAAAAGAAATAAGCAATCAAACAATCAGGGCTATCAATGGATCCAAGCGGTAATCTATTAAACCAAGCTTTAGCTTCTCCTTTTAGTGCAAAAAGGGAAGATCTTTGTAACAATGTACTTGCACATCTTAACATCATCAGAGAATAAGGCACTCATAGTGGAAAGCTCATTCATATGAGCTACATCACTTTCATTTTCAGTCCCACAAAAGGGTTCTTTCGCAACAATGTTTATATAGGATAAATCAAAAGAGAAATCATAATCTTTATCTTTAATGTCTCTGGGAGAAGTTCCAAACTTAGCATCAGGAGACAGTTTAGGTATAATAGTACGTCTCTCAAGGAGACTCCTAATAGCACTAGCACCACGTATGTTTTGGTACTCTTCAATAAATTCATCAGTCATTTCAATGTAACCATCATTAATATCATATCTCTCTATAGACTCAAGTGAGCTAACAGGTGTAATAGTGTCTTCACTAGGAGTTTCAGTGTTTCCCAAAATAGTTCTAGCAATAGTAGCATCTAGAAAAGGACCTAATGAACCATTCACATCAAGCACAGTAGAAGTAACATCATGAGTATTAGAAGCAATTTTAGATTCAACAGTAGTACCTGTGTGTGTAGCATGTGTATGTGGCGGTGGTGTAACAAGCTTACTTATAACAGACGGTGAATCAAGAGCAGTAGAGGTGTTTATCACTTTACCTCTTCTTGTAGTGGATGGTAAAATAGGAAACTTTCCATCACGAGACTTTCCCATGATGAAAGGAATAGCAGTGAACAGTAATAGATCCAAGTGAACTTACAAATAAAGCTATGCTTCCTGGAAACAACGCCATAAAATAGTCTTGATGACCCACAAGTATAGGGGATCGCAATAGTCTTCGAGGGCAGTATTACCCAATTTATTGATTCGACACAAGGGGATCCAAAGAATACTTATAAGCCTTAACAACTGAGTTGTCAATTCAGCTGCACCTGGAAATAGTCTTGCTCACAGCAGTTTATTAGTAGCAACAATTTTGTAGTAGCAACAACAAAGTAACAACAACAGTAAAACGAAGGCAGTAGTAACAATAGTAGAAAACAGTAGGATATGTGTGCGGTAGGCATATGGATGGACGAGCGTTTCATGGACAAGTCTAAACATGTAACTTCAAGATCTAGGGCAGTTGCAGATAAATAAGATAAAGCATCCAAGTACTAAAAAATCCTAGGCATGTGTTCCATATATAGTAATACATGCTCACAATGAGAACTTGCACACCATATTTTGTCCTGCCAGCCCATTGCAGCGGGGCCTCAAGGGAATCTACTGGAAATTAAGGCACTCCTGTTAATAGAGCACTGGAGCAAAGAATTAACACTCCGTTAACAGATGTGATCCTCATATCACAACCATCCCCTCCGGTTGTCCCAATTTTTGTCACTTCAGGGCCTTTAGATCCGGACAATGATATGTGTACACAACTTGCAGATAAGATCACAAACAATACTATCATCATGAATCAATAATAAGTTCAGATCTGAGATCATGGCACTCAGGCCCTAGTGACAAGAATTAAGCACAACAAGTTGCAACAAAGTCAAATAGCACTAATAGAGATACTAGGCACCATGCCCTAACAATATTATTCGATTACATGATAGAACTCATCCAATCCCTACCATCCCCATAGCCTACAGTAGGGGATTACGCACTCATGGAAGGGGGAAACATGGATGGTTGATGGAGAGGCGTCGGTGATGATGATGGCGATGATCCCCTCCAAATTCCCCGTCCCGGCAGGGTGCTAGAACGGAGTTTCTGGATCTGAATCACGGTTTCTGGTGGTGGCGGCGAAGCAGAACTCTTTCTGGTAAAACGTCGAACCCCCCTCGTTTTTTACGTCAGGAGGCTTCTTATAGGCGAAGAGGGAGGCCGAGGGGGTACCCGAGGTGGCCACACCTCCCGGTAGACACAGGATGGCCTGTGACGGGGTGTGGGCCCCTCGTGGCCCTCCTCCGTCTCGTCTTCTGGCTCCATGAGTCTTCTGGTGAAATAGGATTTTTGGCATATTTTCCGGATTTTTCCTGATAGTTGATTTTCTGCACAAAAACGAGACACCAAGGTATTTCTGCTGAAAACATTGTCAGTCCGTGTTAGTTGTATCCAAATCACACAAGTTTAGAGGAGAAACAATAGCAAGAGTGTTCGGTAAAGTAGATACGTTTTGGACGTATCACTACTTAAGAACTAATTCCAGCATGTATATATTTTTAAGAAAGTTCTGGCTTATCCATTACCCTGGTTCTTATGCTTGACCTTTCATGAGTCGGAAGACCCTCAGTCAGAACTACGCGCTCACGCGATGATTCTGAATGGCACCGTCAATAACCTAAGCACAAAATTGCCGACTTCGAGTGCCAAAAGTCACTACTCCAGAATCCACATAAAAACAACAAAGAACGTGTAGACCAGAAAACTTAAGCTAATGCCCATAGGTAGAATTTTCAAAAGTGCAAATGCAAAGCTTGTGCATAAAGGTTTTATATGATCCAAAATTGAACACTAAAGGAGGTAAAAGACTCAAGCACATGAGTGAACCAAAGAGCTTTATTTCATTGATCATATAATAGGTAAATAATATATAGTAAAATATGCTAAGTGTAGAAAGGATGTAACTGTGATATGTTTCATGGACGATCAAGCTCCGGGTAGTCAACATCTAAGTCACGTCGCTTATGCTTATGATCCTCGTTTGGCCTATCCTCTAATTCACGATTGTCAATGAGGTAATAGGAACCATTCAGTAGCGCCTTGCTTATGATGAACGGTCCTTCCCATGGCGGGGATAATTTATGTGACTTTTTCTGCTTAAGTCGGAGCACCAGATCCCCCTCTTTAAACGAGTGATGCCGAACACGACGACTATGGTAGATGCAGAGTTGTAACATACCACCCTTTTGTGTAATATAAATAAGATATGTTTGAGCATTGCATGCATGCATAACACTTGCACTTTAGTTTAATCAAGAAATAACCAACAAAACCCTAAACCCTAACTCCCCTCTCTATTTGAGATATTCATCTGGTTTTGAAAAAAAAATATTTGGAAAGAAACACAACATGCATGGAGCCCAATCAGTACCAAGGGCCCCTTAGTGTTTTCAGTTATATTATAAAAGTTCCTGTGATTTGAAATTGTTCAAAACAGATTTAAAATTCAAAATATAAAGGAAATCAGAAAAAAACAGAAATAGAAAAGGATTTCCTGGAAAAAAATCTAAATCTAACCCTCTCTGGGCCGAGCCCACTTCCCTCTCTCTCTCTCTTTCTTCCGCCAGCAACCGGCCCACCCCAGCCCACCTGGATCGTACCCCTTCGGCCGTGAGTCCCCGTCGTCTTCCTCCTCGAGCGAAGCAGCTGCGTGCCGCAGCGCCCGCCGTCGATCCTCGTCGGTGTTGCGATGCGCGCCGCCGCCCCTGGAGCTCGTCGGAGGCGATGATCCGGTGACCAAGAAGAAGAAGAAGCGCCGCCACTATCTTGCTCCCCTCGATGCCCTCTCTCTAACACGCCCATCCGCGCATCAAGGCACGCTCGGGATCGATGGATCCTTGCTCGATATGAGGATGAGCTCCATTGCTGATGTCATGCTGACATCAGCATGAGGCAATAATCCATTTCTTTTATTTTAATTGTTTTGTAATTATTTCTGTAAATGAAAATCCCTGACAGGTCATACCTGTAAGAGTTTTATTATTTTCTGTAAATATTTTCTGAAATGATTAAAAGTCTGACATGTGGGCCCAAGTTGGAAATTATTTTAAATATTCCAAAAATAATTTAAAATGAATTAAAATTTGGGAAATTCATAACTAATTCATTTTAAATCAGAAAAATACAAATAATATACCAAAATGATTAGAAAAATGAAACCCATCTAACTAAGCTATAATCATACAATGTTAACCAACTTTGATGGCAAGTTTAATTAGAAGAACCAATTGAACCCCATAGGTGACTCTGATGATCCCCCTGTTTTAGGGTTTGCACATATCGGACCCCCTTTAAAGTGACCAAGCATGCTTTAGGGTTCAATTCAACACTATTCAACTTGTCATATCATCCATATTGTATGAGCATTGCACATGCCATGTGTTGAGTATTGCTTTCTCTTTTCCGGTGATTGGTTCTCGCGAACAGGAACCGAACCCGAAGTTGAAGTGAACGCCACCGAAGAGCAGTACCAGTCCAACAACGGACAAGGCAAGAGAAGCCCCACTCATAATATGAATCCTATGATCACAAAATATTTCATTCTCGTCATATGCATTCGGTTCAACAGTCTTTTATAAATAGACAGAGTAATCCTATCTGATGCATGTTCTCCTTTGTGAACTATATTACCTGATCCACCACTCCTAGCATAACTAGGGTTTGGCTTATAAGCATCGCTAGTGCCACAGTTTAGTCAAGCTTAGCCATGCTTAGTGGTCTGCTGCTGATCATTCATGTGATGCACCGGAGATGTAGATGAATCTAGTATGGTAGGATATGTGATGTGATCAGAGATGGATAATAAACATGCTAAGGCTTGTATGGGAGGCCACGTGGTTTTGGTTTTCGTAGTCCCATACTTGCCACCCTTAGCACCTGATGTTCTCGCCTCTTGAACCAAGACGAGCGTACAACCACACGGGGGCCTGGAAACCCCCTCGACTCACTAACTTGCCTAGTAGATTCCATGAGTCACATCATTTGGGCTTTCCATTCGACATACGCATCTTGGTTGTTCTTGAATGGAGGTGAAGGAGGTGCATTCATAATAGGTACGTAAGCGTGGCCGGAAACAAGAGATGCCCGGCATCCGTAATCTTGAACCCCACACACATCATTAGGGACCGGCTTCGGGACTTGACCCGTTATGGCGGCATCTCCCTAGTGCGTGACTCATGGTCTCGACGAAAGCAAGGTAAAGGTCGTGGTCAACCACTCTCTGCCGGCCTTCCAAGGAAGAAGGCTAATAATTTGGCATTAAAAATTGGTTGGTACGTGTGGGTAAAGTTGTGCACCCCTGCAGGGTTATAATCTTTTCGAAAAGTCGTGTCCACGGTTATGGATGACTTGGGAACGAATTCTGTGATCATAGAAAACTATAACCGAATGAGAAAACTTGTCAACTAAAGTGAGATCCAGTGATACTTCCTCGGGGTTGTTGAGGGGGTAGTCCGGGAAGAGAGGTTCAGTTGGTGATGAAACTTGGTGGATATCAAAGATGATTTTAAGGGCTAGAGTTGAAGTCTTCTTATCCCCTTTTGGAAATGATCTTACTAGACGAGTTTCTTCTCCCTCTTGTTTGAAAAACAAAAGATGGCTTTATGCAAAATAACTCCACTAGCCATAAGTCTTGCGGAGTACACCCTGTACTCAGCCTTGCCTCGTTGATGTTTTTCTACAGATGACGCTACTCCAACTGAAGGTGGTTTCTACGTAGAAGTCGACGAGTATTCGGGGTTCCCGGGCAGCAGCCTAGGATCTATGGAAGGGTCGCTACTTCTGTTATGGACTCTTAGGCCTTTGCTAAGTTTGTTGTTTAGAACAACTTGTTTGCTTCCGTTGTTTGATGTAATGATGGGTCTGTGACCCTTGGCTTGTATGACTGGCTTGTAACTCTCTTACGAGTTTACCTTATTAATGTATGGTTTGTATGTTCTGTAATGTTACCGATCATTCCCTGCGCGTTTCAGAATTTAGGTTAGGCTTATATCAGATAAGGATCTGTTATTTGTCTAGCCCTAATCCCGGGTTGTGAAAATGCATAGCTTCTGCTAGTAGATGATGGATCTCTGGCATGCCAGCACACGCTCCTCCTCAAAAATGTCCACATCTAGGCGTCTCGATTCTTCAGCATCATCTTCATCATAGGCGGCAACCCTTGGTGAATCGTGGAGGATGTCGGAAGGTAAGATTGATTATGCTCCATATACCATGAAGAAAGGGGTGTAGCCCGTGGATCTGTTGGGAGTTGTTCTTAAACTCCACAAAACTGATGGCAACTCCTCCGCCCAAGCTCCAGCTGCTTTATGCAGCGGTGCCTCTAGACGTGGCTTTATTCCCTACAGAATTAGTCCATTGGCCTGCTCAACTTGACCATTAGATTGTGGGTGAGCCACCGATGCTAGGTCAAGGAGGATGCCTTTTCCAAACAATAAGCCTCTACTTCTCTGAGTGATAAGTTGCTACCGTTTTCGGTGATGATGCTATGTGGGAGACCAAATATCACCACTAGATCCCGGACAAACCTAAGGGCAGTTGCCCCATCAAGCTTTCTAATGGGTTTAGCTTCTATCCATTTTATGAATTTGTCAACTGCTACGAGCAGATGTGTAAAACCACAAGGTGCCGTCTGCAATGGTCCAACCATGTCAAGTCCCCATACTGCAAATGACCAAGTTATTGATATAGTTTGCAATTCTTGAGCTGGTACATGTGGTTATCGGGCATAATGTTGGCATCCAATGCATGTCTCAACCAGCTTGTCGGCATCCACCTTCGTGGTCAGCCAGTAAAATCCTTGCTGGAAGGCTTTGAAGACCAAAGATCGAGGAGCGGCGTGATGCCCGCAATCTCAGATATGGATCTCATGAAGGATATTAATACCTTTTTGCTAGGAACACACTTTAGGTATACACCAGTGGTGCTTATTTTGTAGAGATTCCCATTAATTATAGTATGGCCTTTTGCTCGACGTACTATTTGCTGACTTTTGACTTTGTCGATGGGCAAAGTTCCGTGTACAAGATAATCCATGAACGGTTTTGTCCAAGCTGAAGGGACTATTGCTACTGCATTAACAAATGAGTCAACTCTATCCGGTTTCTCGGGATTCGCTCCCTTCACGAATGGGGTTTGTAGATGATCCAGAAAATGCCTGGCGTAATTGGTTTGCGCCCCGATCCAAGCTTTGACAGTAGATCAGCCGCCTCATTTTCCTCTCTTTTGATGTACTTGACTTTGTAGCCTTTGAATATGCCGCCATCATAGGGTTCCACATGTTCCAGGTGCCAGCCAGCTGCTGGGCAACCAAGTCGGAATCTCCACAACAAACTATGCACTTGATACCAATATCCTTGGCTACGCGAAGTTAGTGAATGAGTGCTTCATATTCCTCCATGTTATTCGTAGCCTCAAAGTGGATTTACAGGATATAGTGTAGCTTTATTCTATTGGTGACTGTAGTAGTACACCAGCCCCTGATCCATTGAGTAGCTTTGATCCGTCAAAGTGCATCACCCAATATTTTGGCTCTGGTATAGGAGTAGCATCTGGCATCTCTGTCCAATCTGCATTAAAATCCTCCAATACTTGTGATTTGATAGCGTCGTGTCTCTTATAAGTGATCTAGAAGGCGACAAGCTCAATGCTCCACTTCTCAACATGTCCCATAGCGTCGATGTTGTTGACGATATCGGACAATGGAGCCTTGCTCACTACTTTGATAGGGTGCTCTTGGAAGTAGTGTCTTAGCTTCCGAGAAGCAAGGAACACTCCGTAAGCTAGCTTCTGGTAGTAGGGTAATGCTGCTTGGACTCCGTCAAGACCTTGCTTACATATTAAATTGTCCGTTGCACTCCATACTCATGCGTAGGTTCCTTCCGCTCCACCACGACGATGATGCTAATAACCCAGTTGGTGGCCGTCATGTAGATCAACATAGGCTCCATTGGCTCGGGTCCTACGAGTATAGGTGCATAGGAAACTATACTTTTTAGCTCCTTTAGTGCAGTGTCTGCCTCGTCTGTCCATACAAATTTGTCCGCCTTCTTCAGCCACTTGTATAGCGGCAAAGCCTTCTCTCCAAGTCGGCTAACGAACCGGCTTACTGCTGCAACGCAGCCCGTGAGCCGTTGGATGTCCTTCAAGCATGTCAGACGATTTATGTTCAGGATTACCTTGATATTCTCCGGGTTTGCCTCGATTCCACAATGGGAAATGATGAAGCCCAACAATTTGCCGGCTGGGACTGGTGGCGCGTGGAAGCTTCATGGGGAGACCCCAAGAGGAAGGTGTGATGAGCACAGCAGCAAGCTTTCCCTCAGTAAGAAACCAAGGTTATCGAACCGGTAGGAGGAAGGAAATGACTCAAAGGTGTTGCTAGCAACTTGGAAACTTGCACAACACAAACTCAAGACTTTGCCCCAACGAACAATGAGGTTGTCAATCTCACCGGTTTGCTAAAAAAGGGTTAACTGTATGGTGTGGAAGGTAATAGTGGTTTCCAGAAAGTAAACAGTAACAGTGGAAGATGTATCAATGCTAAAGATTGGACTGGGGTCCATAGTTTACTAGAGGTTTTCTACTTAATATAAACAAACATGGCATGCTGGGTAAACAAATTACAGCAGGGCAATTGAAAGGACTGAACAAGGCATAACAATGCAATAGTAGACATTCATGATCCTGTGAGATTCGATTGGGCAATACAACAAGATACATAGACCACCATCTAACTGCATCTATGACTAGTAATCCACCTTCAGGTTATCAACCGAACCCCCTCCAGTATTAAGTTACAAGCAACGGATAACTTCTTTAAGCATAGTGTGTAAGGTAAACAATCCACTTGTTCCATGAACAAGAGACCGTTGTTTTCTCCCTAGTGGCAACACCACATCTACAACCTTAGAGATTTCTGTCACTTCCCTTAGATTAAATAGAGGCATGAACCCACTATCGAGCATAAATACCCCCTCTTGGAGTCACTAGGATCTACTTGGCCAAGATAGGTACTAGAAATGGAGAGCATGCAAGATCTCAAACAACACACACATGATAGAATCAATAAGACAAAACCATTAATCAATCTGACATAGTAATCTCAAAATCCATCGGATCCCCGCAAGCACAACATGCATGATTACAAATAGATGATCTTGATCATGAACAGAGCTCACAAGATCTAAACATTGTAGCACAAAGGAGGAGATACAACCATCTAGCTACTACATGGACCCGTAGTCCAAGGTGGAACTACTCACACTTCATACCGGAAGCTGACATGATGAAGAAGAAGGCCTCCGGGATGATCTACCCTCTGGCAGGGTGCCGAGAAGAGCTTCAGATCACCCCTCGATCTAGGGATGATGGTGGCGGCGGATACAGATGGTTTCGTTGAATATTTATCGGGTACTTAGGGTTTCTGTATCGGGGGGTCTTTATAGGCGAAGAGGCGAGGCAGGGGGCAGCCAGAGCGATCAGATTTGCCTAGGCTGGCTGGGCCCTTAAATACACTGGCTCGTGTTCCCCACGGTAAAATATTGACTTTGGCTTTTGTCCCGTCCAATTCCGAGAATATTGATTTTCTGCATTTCAGGAAGCAAAAATAGAAGAAAACGGGCAACTGGCACTATGGCATCTTGTTAATAGTTTAGTACCAGAAAACAAATAAAAACACCTCAAAGTGTAGACAAAGCAAAGCAAAGTAGATACTAAACAAGCATGGAACATAAAAAATTATAGATACGTTTCTGACGTATCAAACATCCCCAAGCTTAACTCCTGCTCGTCCTCGAGTAGGTAAGTGATAAAAAAGAATAATTTTTGAGGTGACATGCACCATCAAAATCAATATCTAACCATTTGCAAGCATTCAAAGCTGGGATCAAAGAACTCTAAACATGAGAATGAAAGATGGAGTTCTAACAGTAAGACAAAGTAACTATGCATGCAACATGAAAGGTTACAAACAGATATCATGAATAACATGCATTGGAAAACGTTTGTTTGTTTCACATACAGAAAACATAGCATAGTGGCATTCGGCTTGTCCCTCATGGAGTAGCAAATAGATGCATAGGACACCTTCAAAGTTCATAAGAGTGACTAGATACAAATAGCACAAGAACAAGTAATAAAAACAATATGCATCAATTAATAAGTTTTGGGACAATGCACATAGAACTAATAATGGCAACTATGCTCTCTTAACTGGTGCCTAAGGATAGAAGGTGAAGACTCAATATAATAGTGGAAGAAAGGCCCTTCATAAGGGAAGCAGGTATTTCAAGTCTTAAAAAGAGCTTCCAAAAATCATGGTACTTGTTAGCTTTCAGCCCTCATTGCCCCTATCATAAGCATCTTGAAGTGATTAAGGTTAAAGTGAACAAACTATGGAGTATATGATTGACAAAGTATAAGTGGGCAATCTCATGTCCCTTGAATACGAGGGCTGCTCCTCATGCTACTCAACTTTAGTTACCTGTAAGTTCTTGTCATAGTAAGTACATGTGTATCATAGAGAACCGCCAACAGGGTACCCCTTGCACATGATACATGAGCTATCCCATAATCAAAATGACAAGGCAAGCAGAGAGCATCTCAGCAATCTTTTTATTTACCATGGGAAAATGGTGCTTTTTTATCTCTTTCCTCTTTTCAATATGTCTCTTTTTTATAAGAAGAAAGCTTCATAGATGTCATTATGGTGATGCTGCAAGTTTCCACCGTGATTAGGCATGCCTTAGGCTAGCGGCCCAGGCGTTTCTCCAACACACATACATAACTCCATGGAATTACAAGCTCCCCTTTAATTTCATAGCCACGACATCCATAGACAAAAGAGCATGATATCAACTGTGTACAAAGTACAAGTGCAATGTTGAAAGCGTTCCCCGTGACAACACGGTTCTACTAATTCCAATGTATAAGTGCAAGCATATACAACATAGATGACACAATGGTTCAAGTTTATTAGGGGCAAGAAAAATAAAGTGTGCCATTAAGTTCGTGAGAGCTTTAATCACTAAGTTTTCACATAACAAAGAGACCTTTTAATTGGAAGATAGATGAAAAAAAGAATATACTTGGAATGGTGTAAGACACCATGCATAGGAATTTATAGTGTACACTTTGCAATAACTCGGTTTCTTGGGAGTTAGATGCATGAGTGGAGCTTACACATACAAGTGGAGGCCAGCAAAAGACTAGGAGCGACCAACTAAGAGAGCAATAATGGCCATAATCATGCAGAGCGACAAAACATTACTAATCAAAGCATAAAGTGGTACTACAAGTCAAGGACTAAATGATCATAGAGGCTATGGTGACTGGTTCATAGTCATAACATGGTGTGAGTATGTGCCAAGTCAACCTAAACAAAGCATCAAATGAGAATACCATAATACCATGCTTTTGTATGCTAAAACAATGCATGATTATTTCAAGGCACATTAAGTAATCCCAATTGTTAGGAACAATTCATGCTACATCAATAATCACTAAGAATAAGGTCAAAACAACATCTAGCATGACATGCTAAAGTCTAAGTCACTATCAAATCAAGCTCCTCTTGTACTATTCAAGCAAGAACGTTCTACTCCTCTCCAACACCAATCAACTTATTTGAAAAAAACAGTGAGAATGGGGGTCCAAATACTTTATTCAAGCAAATTAATTAAACCAAACAAAAACTAAGACACTCCAAGAACAAGACAACTGTGCATGAAACAATAAAAACAAAGTGTTTAGAAAGACCTGTGATTTTTATTGATGAAGAAGGGGATGCCTTGGGCATCCCCAAGATTTGACGCTTGTACATCTTGAATATTTCTTGGGGTGACATGGGGTGGAATCCCCAAGCTTGAGATTTTGTCCATTCTTCATCTCATTACATCATTCTTTCTCTACACCTGAAAATTTTCCTTCATACAAAACTTCACACAATCTTCATTACGAACATTAGTGTATTCAAAATATAATAGACCTTTGGGTCTAGATTTAGAACAGCAAAACTTTAAGTAAAAACACAAGCTACTATAGCAATTCCCTAAAAAATCACCATTTCCCAAAAAGAACCCAAAAAGGAATCAATAAGAAGCAAATGCAAATAATGGCAGAAATCTATCAAAACAGACCAGCAGGTAGAAACCTATTTTTTCAAAGACCTTATGTTGCTCAAATAAAATAGTTCTGAACTAACGAAAGTTAGCTAACATACTGGGGGATTTACTCAGAAAATATAAGCTCAATCCTACTTACATAGATTTTACACGAATTTTTACGGTGGAGCACCAAAATCTGTTTCGGGACAACAACTCCCCAAATCTTACTTCCCTCTCATTAGAGGTCATTATGGTCACAAAAAGCAAACAAAAAGGATAAGGAGAGGTCATTACTGAAGTAATAACTTCCAAGACTCAAGAAAACTTTTGGGTTATCTCCCAATAAGTACTTTTCTTTAACGCCTTTAAGTTAGGCACAAGAAGCAAGAATCAAGTATTTTTAAATGAAGAAGCATTAACATCAATACTCGAAATCTTTTCAACTAGGAAAGGTATCTCATCAAAATGAGTTTTAGAGGATCCTTTCTCAACTCTCTTAGGTTAACTACTTTCATTAAATGGATTTTCAGGAACAACCCAATCAAAATTCTTTTCTAAGGCTTCATGCATTCCTACAAGTTCAAAAGTTATGGGTATCTTAATTTCCTCTCTGGGTTTAGTTTTATCTAAAGTACTCATAACATCTACACATGAGCCTAGCATATTAAAACATTTAAAGACCTTTTTGGCTTCCTTAGCAACATCATTGAACTCTTTTAGTAAAATTTCTAGGATAAAATCTCTGTTTTCAGGATCCTCTTCTTCTTTTAGTTTAACAAACAAAATTTGCATCATGGGGTTAAGGTTAACAAACCTAGGCTCCAACATATGAACTAAAGAAGCTGCAGCAATTTCATAATTAGGAGCAAGTTCTGCTATAGACCTATCCTCGATATCCTCGTGTTTGCTAACATGATTAAAGAATTCTTCAATATTTTCTTTCCCAATTATAGATCCACTCCCTATTGAAAGGTCTTTCAGGGTGAACTTGGGAATCAACATGGTGAGCTAGAGCAAGGTGACAACTAGAGTAGGAGCTAATTTTTTTTGTGTTTTTGATAAGAGAAATCAAACCAAACTAAACTAATTTTTTTTGGAGTTTTTGATAAAAAGAGGCAAACAAAACCAAGCAAAGGAAACTAAGCAAAACAAAAACAAAGTAAAGATAAAGTTTGTGAAGGACTCCCCTTGTGAAGACGTCCTTAGCCTCCCCGGCAACGGTGCCAGAAAATTCTTTATGGCGCATGGAAGCTTTGTTGGGAGACCCCAAGAGGAAGGTATGATGAGCATAGCAGCAAGCTTTCCCTTAGTGAGAAACCAAGGTTATCGAACCAGTAGGAGGAAGGAAACGACTCAAAGGTGTTGCTAGCTACTTGGAAACCTGCACAACATAAACTCAAGACTTTGCCCGAATGAACAGTGAGATTGTCAATCTCACCAGTTTGCTGAAAACAAAGGGTTAACTGTATGGTATGGAAGGTAATAGTGGTTTGCAGAAAGTAAACAGTAACTGTGGAAGATGTATCAATGGTAAATATTGGACCAGGGTCCATAGTTCACTAGAGGTGTTCTCCTTAAGATAAACAAACATGGCATGCTGGGTAAACAAATTATAGCAGGGCAATTGACAAGACTAAGCAAGGCATAACAATGCAATACTAGACATTCATGATCATATGAGATTAGATTGGGGAATATGACAAGAAACATAGACCGCCATCCAACTGCATCTATGACTAGTAATCCACCTTCAGGTTATCATCTGAACCCCCTCTAGCATTAAGTTGCAACCAACGGATAACTGCTTTAAGAAAAGTGTGTAAGGTAAACAATCCAGTTGTTCCATGAACAATAGACCGTTGTTTTCTCCCTAGTGGCAACAGCACATCTACAACCATAGATATTTCTGTCACTTCCCTTAGATTAAATAGAGGTATGAACCCACAATCGAGCATAAACACCCCCTCTTGGAGTCACTAGCATCTACTTGTCCAAGATAGCTACTAGAAACGGAGAGCATGCAAGATCTCAAACAACACAGACATGATAGAATCAATAAGACAAAACAATTAATCAATCTGACATAGTAATCTCAAAATCCATCGGATCCCCTCAAACACAACATGCATGATTACAAATAGATGATCTTGATCATGAACGGAGCTCACAAGATCTAAACATGGTAGCACAAAGGAGGAGATACAACCATCTAGCTACTACATGGACCCGTAGTCCAAGGTGTAACTACTCACACTTCAAACCGGAGGCTGGCATGATGAAGAAGAAGGCCTCCGGGATGATCTCCCCTCTGGCAAGGTGCTGGGAAGATCTTCAGATCCCCCCGATCTAGGGACGATGGTGGCAGCGGCTACAAACGGTTTCGTGGAATATTGATCGGGTACTTAGGGTTTTTGTATCGAGGGGTCTTTATAGGCGAAGAGGCGGGGAATTGACCAGTGGCGCACCCCTAGTCGTGGGCCCGGCTGGCACAGGCGGTGTGCCCTGGTGGCTCCCTACATCTCGTATTCTGGCTCCGTGTTCCCCATGGCAAAATATTGACTTTGGATTTTGTCCCGTCCAATTCCGAGAATATTGATTTTCTGCCTTTCTGGAACCAAAAACAGAAGAAAACAGGCAACTGGCACTATGGCATCTTGTTAATAGGTTAGTACCAGAAAACATATAAAAACACCTCAAAGTGTAGATAAAGCAAAGCAAAGTAAATACTAAACACGCATGGAACATAAAAAATTATAGATACGCTTCCGACGTATCAGGGACCCCAAAGACGCACTTCTTGGGGTTAAGCATCATGTTGTATTTTTGGAGGTTATCGAAGGTTTCCTTTGGTATGTAGCACCTGCGTTTTTCATCCCAAAGGGCATCGTGACATAGCAAAACATGTCGTAAGGTGTGGTGAACGAGGTGTCCAATTGGTCTGACTTCCTCATTTTGACCTGGTGGTATCCTGGGAGTGCATCTAGAAAACACAGAAGTTCCGAGCCAGCTGTCGAGTCAATGACTTGGTCAATGTGAGGCAAAGAAAATGGATCCTTCAGACACGCTTTGTTCAAGCCGGTGTAATCAACACACATTCTTAATTCTTTGGTTCCCTTTTTGGGGACAAGTACAGGATTGGCCACCCATCGGGTGTGAAGGACTTCTCGGATAAATCTAGCACTACAAGGAATGTGGTAATTTTTGACCCTCTATATTGTTCACTAGATGGTCATTATTATTCATTTGTGACCTTCTTGTGACCAAAAACAGTTGGTTGAAAGATGAGATTCACTGACAGACAATAAAGACCTTTTCTATGCATTGGTCATAGACTACTATGACCAATACAGATGGTCATAGTTTCTATGACCAATTTTTTGGTCACTGACTATATGGCATGTCCACGTGGGATCCGACATGGCCAATCCTACGTGGTAAATTTGTGACCAAACCAGATGGTCGTGGATCGAAATCAGCCCAGTCCACTTTAGCCGTCTGAATGGGCTGAGCCCAATAATTTGGTTCATTTTGGCCTTCTTACTATCCATTTTCGTTTGGGGCCTTGGCCTTTTGGGAGCCCATTTTTATTTTCGTCTCTAGCCTTTTAGCAGTCCATTTTGTTTGGGGCTCTAGTATTTTTACTAGTACATTTTACTTTTGGTGTTTGGCCTTTTTATAGTCCATTTTACTTTTGGGCTTTGGCATCTTTATAGTCCAATTAATTTTAATTTTTGGAATTCTGTCAAAATATTATGTAAATAGTTATGGGCCACAGCCTTTTCATAGCCCAAATTAGCACAATTCTTTGATCAAATAATATTTGCATTGCGGCCTTTTTACAACAGAATGATGTTTGGGTTGTTGCCTTTTCAAAGCCCAGATATCTGATACAATATAAGCACAACACATATCATTCAAAGACCAGTTATTTGATGGATCATCAGCACAACACATATAGAATAAGATCCCAGAATAATATCCTCTCAACACAACACATATCAAATAAGATCCTAGGTATTCCTCTCAGCACATATCAAATAAGATCCTAGAAAACTTTTGCAGAACTCGCCAATTTCCATGCAAATAGGTTTCTGGCACATAGAACAACTTTGATGCTTGTGTTGTTAGAATAAATGGATCACTCTTGTACCAAAACCTTCCGGTGTTAATTCTCTTGAAGTGTCTGTCATCCCGGATCCATGTCTCCTTCCTACCAATATCAAACCAATCACAACGGAACAAGACAACTGATCGATGGACGCCTCTGCTGGCATTGTACTACAACCTTATGATGCTTTTGAGCTAACCATAGAAGTAAATTTCCTCCTCATCATGGTCTCCCAAGGCAACTATTCCACTATTCTGTGTGTTTCTATTTTTCTCACGATCAACGGTGTGGTAGCAGACACCGTCAACTATACACGTCGAATACAACCTCACTCGCATATCTAGCTTGCATACCAAAGCAAAAAGATCATCACTAACCTTATTGTCCGCATGCAACTTTCCAATCTGCACAAATAAACAAACTAGGGTGAATAACAAATACATACAAAAAATCATGTGGAAATTGATTCCAAGACTAGACCTCACATGTTTCTTAAACTATTTAGAAAATCCCTTCGCGAGCCATTTATCAACATTGATGTGGCTATCTTGTTGACTCAGCTCTTCCTTGCACAGACTAACAATGCCAACAAAATTTAAAGTTAATTACATTATCAGGCCTAAAAAAATGGGTTCCTTCCAATCAAAGAAAAAAGATACGGGTGCATACACAAGAGATGACATACTTGATATATGGTAGAACCTCAAGGCAACTTCCGAGCACATACCAATGCATCTTGTCATAGTCATCACCATCAGCATCTAAGTATTCCGATCCTCCAATAAGGTTTACACCATGGTTGAAAATCGAGACATCACCAATGTGCAAATCATTCTGATCCCTATTTCTGCCTGGATGATTAAATCTAGTTTCCACATTGTCGAAGTACCTCAAGAAAAATGTAAGGCACTCATCAAAAACATATGCTTAGGCAATGGATCCTTCAGGCCTATTGGTGTTTCTCATAAAACGCTTGAACATAAGCATCCTTCTTTCGACAGGGTACATCCAACCGTATTCCACATGGCCTCTAAGCATTGCCTCTTTGGGTAAATGCACGGCCAAATGAACCATCACAGTGAAGAAGGATGGATGAAAGATCTTTTCAAGCTTGCAAAGGATAACCACAATTTCTTTTTGGAGTCTTTGAAGAACATTTAGCTTCAGTGTTTTGGAGCACATCTCTCTAAAGAAATTTCCCAACTCAGCAACTGCTTCATATATTTATTCATCCATAATTCCACGGAGTCCAGCCAGTAAAATCCTTTGGAGGAGGATGTGACAATCATGGGTTTTCAGTCCTTCGAGCTTGCAACCACCAGGGACACGCATTTTTCTAGATTAGCAGCATACCCATCTGGAAATTTCATCGCTCTTATGAATTCACAAAATGCAATCTTTGGTTCTTTTGTCATTGTATACCATGCTTCTGACATCTCAAATGACTCTCCACCTTCAACAGGTTGTAGATGCAAATCTTGTCTTATTCCCATGACCTCCAAATCCAGCCTAGAGTTGACTATGTCTTTGGACTTCCTGTCGATGTTAATAAATGTTCCAAGAAGATTGCCACATATGTTTTTTCAATGTGCATTACATCAAGGTTGTGCCTCAACTTGATATTTGCCCAATAAGGGAGGTCCCACAAAATAGCCCTCCGGTCCCAACATTGACCATCCTCACGCTTCCTTTTCTTTTGATGTTTTACAGGTCTCACATCTTTCACATTGTGAAGCTGTTGCTCGCGCTCTTCTTTAGTGAACTCTGCCGACTGGTCATGGGTTTCAGTTTTTCCATTGAAATCCTTGCTTTTTCACCAAGGATGGTGGCGAACAATAAAATGGTGGCCCTCGGTCCAACATATCTTGTTCCTTATTCTTTCCGAGCACGACTCCATGTCACAATGCACACATGCTTGATAACCAGCCATGAGCCTCCTTGACAAAGTGTGGAATGCTAGGAAATCATGGATACACCATATGACCGCATCACGGAGGTCGAACTTATCAGGACTCAGGGCATCATATGTACGGACACCCTTCCAGAGCTGCTGAAGGTCTTCTACCAAGGGCTCCATAAAAACATCAAAATCATTTCCTGGAGAACTTAGACCCAGGATCAACAAAAACATCATGAAGTTGGACTAATCCATACATGCCCAAGGTGGAAGGTTGTACGGCACAACAAATACCATCCACATGCTATATTTTAGGCTCATTCCAAATGGATTAAAGCCATCAGTGGCAAGGCCAAGTCTTATGTTCCTTGCATTAGTGGCAAACTCCTTATGTTTATCATCAAAATATTTCCATGCCTCTCCGTCAGCTGGATGGCTAAGTTCATTATCTACGGGTTTCCGTTTTAGCTTGTACATTGTACATCCTCCGACTGTTGCTTTGAAATGAACATCCTCTGTAGCCTTGGAATTAAAGGAAAGTACCTCAACAACTTCTTTGATATCTGCTTCCTTCCATCAACATCTTTCCACCTAGAGGCATCACATTTTGGGCACCTGTCATGCTTGGCATACGTGCCCCGAAACAAGATACAATTGTTTGGGCAGACATGTGTTTATTCATAACCGAGCCCCAATCTGCCAATTATACCCAATGCTTCATCATAAGATTTGGGAATTCCACTTTTAGGATACTGGATGGTCAAGATATGGAGTATTGCATTAAAGGCAACATTGTTGATGCGGTAGAAGGAGTTGACATGGAGTAACTTCATGGTGAAGGAAAATCTGGACATTGTCCCACCATCACTAGCTACGCGCTTTGCCTCCTCTATCAGCTAGGCATAGATCATGTTCTCTCCAACTCCTTGTGGTTCTGACTTGTACATATCCTTAAACAAATCAGGAATTCTATCATCCTCATTCCCATCCTCCCCCTCCAAACCATCATCCACTATCGGAACATCATGTTGTACAAAATCATCACCTTCAGCATCAACATGGTGTGCATCAGGTTGAGGTTTAGCTTCATCTTATAAAGGTTCTCCATGATAGATCCATCTATCATAAGTGTGTGCCATCGAATACATCAACATATGAGCCTCTACATTTTCCAAAGTTTGTTTGTAACGGTTGATACATCTACGGCATGGGAAAAGAACTTCAACATTCTCAGAAACACTTCTCTGAACAAATTCCATAAACTCATCCACTCCCTTTATATGATCATTGGAAAGCCTTCTAACGCCATTTCTAATCCATCTTCTGTCCATCTGCAAAAGATATGTTGCAACTTAGCACTCAACAAACCTTACAAAGGGAGCACAAATCATGTACATGAAAAACAACAGAATGTAAGAGGGAGCACAACTAGCTATGAAATTGAGGAACACCAAACATTTGACGGAAATCTTGCTACAAAGTAACAGGGAGCACAGTTAGCCATGAAACTGAGGAACACTTGACTGAAATCTAGTTTATACCAAACAATTGCTATAGGGACACAAACGGAAGATCATCTGACTGAAAAATATACCGAACATGAACTCTCCATCCAGAACCAAAAAGCCATCCTTTTTTCCATGATAAAGAGGGGAGAGCAGAGGGGTGCATACCTGGAGGTGTCTGCCGACGGGGAGTCCTGTGATTGGAGGTGTCCGCCAGCGAGGACTCCGGTGGTGGGAAGGATCTCCTCGTCGAGCATCTTCCTCTTGCCGTGGCCGAGGGTTACAAAATCCAGCAGGCCCCTTTGCTCCGTCGCATGCCGGTAGAACCACCACCCCTTGCTCCACCGTGCGTCGCTAGGACCACATCCCCCTTGCTCTGCCGCGCATCGGCTGCACCACCACCCCTTGCTCCGCCGCGCGCCGGTCGCCTACACTGGGACATAGTTTATTTTTCTGCTAAGTCATGGCTCACACGCAGTATTGTGTTAGAGGCAGTCAGATACAGATAAAGAGTGTTTATTTAGAAACATTATGCACCCATATCTCTTGGAGATATGCCCAAGAGGCAATAATAAAGTGGTTATTATCATATCTTCATGCTTATGATAAATGTTTACATACCATGCTATAATTGTATTTACCGGAAACATTAATACTTGTGTGATTTGTAAACATAAAAGAGTCCCTAGTGAAGCCTCTTGTTAAACTAGCTTGTTAGTTAATATATGATCATGGTTTCCAGATCATGAACATAGAGATGTTATTAGCAACAGGGTCATATCATTAGGAGAATGATGTGATGGACATACTCCTATAGTTAAGCGTAGCATAAAGATCAAGTCATTTAATATAGTTCACTTGCTATAAGCTTTCTGATACATAGTAACCTAATTCCTTCGACCATGAGATCATGCTAATCACCATCACCAGAAGGATGCTTTGATGACATCAAACACCACACCGTAACTGGGTGGCTATAAAGGTGGCATTGAGTGTTCGGAAAGTATGTGTTGAGGCACATGGGATTTGTCCATCCATATGACGGATAGATATACTCTAGGCCCTCTCGGTGGAATGTCATCCAATTAGCTTGCAAGCATGTGACTGGCTCACAAGGGATCACATATCATGGGAACGAGAAAAGAGTACTTATTGGTAACGAGGTTGAACTAGGTATGCAGAGATACCGTCGATCAAACCTCGGATAAGTAAAGTATCGTGAGACAAAGAGAAATTGGTATCGTATGTAAATGGTTCATTCAATCACGAAGTAATTTTAGAAATATGTGGGAGCCATATGAATTTCCAGATTCCTCTATTGGTTATTGATCGGACAAGAGTCTCGATCATGTCTGCATAATTCACGAACCGTAGGGAGACACACTTAAGGATTCGATGTTGTTTAGTAGATATGGAATGTGAGTAAAGAGACCGAATGTTGTTAGGAGTCTCGGATGGGATCTGGGATATCATGAGGAGATCCAGAATGGTCCGGAGAATAAGATTCATATAAGGAAAGTCCAATTTCGGAGTCCGGGAATGATTTCGGTGTTTTCACCGGAATGTTCTAGAAGGGTCTAGAAGGTTCACCGATCCGGAAGGGGAAGGGTACATGGGTGTGTCATGAAAAAGTGTATGGTTGCATCATGTCCTAGGTCACTTGGCTGGACACTTGGAAGATAGAAATCAAACTCTAATTTGAAAGTCAAAAAGGCAGTTTGAAAAAGTTAAATCCCAACATGGTTTCCAAGTTAGGGAGGGTTTCTGAGTTAGGGAGGGTTTCCACCTGGGTTGGGAACACCCTTGGACGCCCCCCCACCTATATAAGGAGGGGTAGGGGCGCACCCCAAGGTATCCCCCTTTCCCGAGGTGCCCAAGAAACCCTAGGTTTACCGCCACCCCCCTCTCTAGTTGCGACCAATCTAGATCTCCTCTAAACTGCTACCGACTAGCTAAACTCTAGTTGCTAGATACCTCTAAACCTTAGATCGCCGGGGCTCCCTCTACTCCATCATACTTGCTCCGGCTTAGGCAAACCCCTGCGGGATCTCCCCTCTACTTCCAACACCACGCCGTCGTGCTGCCGGAATCGCGAGGAGAGAGCTACAACCTCTGCTGCCTGCTGGAACAAGGGAGAGGAAGGTCTTCATCAAGTCAAATGCGTGTGACCGATCTGAGTGCTGCCGGAATGCGGTGCCGGAAGGATCGTCTACGCGATCTTGAGATTGGCAAGTGAACGACTACATCACCCACGAGAATCTACTCTCGTTGACCACTTTGGATCTTCGAGGGTTAGTACTCTATAAACTTGTTGCACCGATCTAGTAGATATATCTTGGCTTGATCATAGATTAGATCTTGATTGTGTGTTCATGCGGTAGGAAGTTTTTGTTTTCCATGCTACGAACCCCTACAATATCAACAACACATATCCAGCTCAGCGACAGGGCATTAAAACAAATAGTGCTCGGTTGTGGGTTTGACTCCCCGCTCCGGCAATATTTTGCCAATTACTAGAATTCGTCGTGGCGGGTTAAAAAAACATAGGCCACTCATCTGAAGAAAATAATGGGCCCAACGTGTTAAAAGGTCGACGTGCAAGGTCTGGCAAGCATGTTTGGCAGAAGGTCCATTGGATAGAGGCCCAACTTGATAAAAGGACGAATATGCCTCCCACATGTCAGGTCCAAATGACACCTAAACATAGCCACATAGGCGTGACTGTTGATGTGGCTACCCAGTCATGTTAATGCATGTTAGTTAAGGACGTTAACATATGGTCATAGATGTTATGACCATTTAAATTGGTTCTAAACGGCTAAATATAAGGGCGTGGAGTGTTGTCGCCTATGTTATGACCAATTCGTGAAAACACACTATGACCTTTCTTCCCAGATTGGTCGTAATTTTTCAGGATTTCGACCCTCCCAGATAGCTTAAGACCATTTGGTCTAAGATGGTCATAGATGTATGACGTGGCTCAGTCAATTGCAAAGCTTCGTTGGGAGACCCCAAGAGCAAGGTGTGATGAGCACAACAACAAGTCTTCCCTCACTTAAATTAGGGTTTTGATTGTGCATCATGAGCATCATATGTAAAAATGCATGCAAATAAAAAGTAATGGAAAACCCTAAAAACCCTAAGTCTCCCCTATCTTTGAAACACATTCAACTGGTTTTGATATTTTGAAAATCACCAAAATTGTTGGAGCCCAAATGGACTAAAAAGGGGCCCACACTATTTCCTATGTTCTATAAAATTTCTAGTATTTTTGAAACATCCAAAACATATTTGGAATTCAAATATATAAAGAGGAAATCAAATCAGAAAAAGGAAAAAGGAAAAAAGCTTCTGCTAAAAATGGAACCAGAGAGCGGCCCAAATCGGCCCAGCGAGGCCCAACGCCGTCCTTATAACCCCTTCGGCCCCTGTTCCTCGTCGTCTTCGCTGCCGACGATGGAGTAGAAGCTCCTGCGTGTCTGTGCCGTCGTCGCCCGATCCTCACCATGAATCGCAATGCCTACCGCCATCTGGAAGAGATAAGACCTCCCTGCACTGTGATCCTCTTCTCGTCGACCTATCACTCTCGTCGAGTGCATCTCTCTCTCTCTCTCCCTCTCTCTCTCCCTCTCTCTCTCTAACACTAGGGTTCTCAAAAGACCGTAGCTTCTATGTGACATGCCAATCCCTGGATCGGTTCATTGGCCCACAATAGAATAAGATGAATAACATAGCAAAATATCCATGTATCATAAATAATGAAGATCCATAGTATCATTATTACAATAAAAGCTTAGCTCAAGGCTAGCTCAAGTTATTCAAGTAGCAGCATAAATATAATAAATCCTCCATTCTTCAAATTGCCCACAAGTGAGCAAGTGCCGAGTGGAGTACCATGGCCTAAATCGATTACTCAGAATCGGAATATCCTGCAACATGAAACGTA
This sequence comes from Avena insularis, assembly GCA_023614405.1. Lineage (NCBI taxonomy): Eukaryota > Viridiplantae > Streptophyta > Magnoliopsida > Poales > Poaceae > Avena > Avena insularis. The sequence goes on from CM042685.1 coordinate 203,608,209, forward strand.
GCAGCCCCGAAGGGTCAATACATGGAATGTATGGCAAGTAGAGCTATTAAAGGAGACAATAATGCTAACATCTACATGCATATTTAGCAAGTGGAGCTGTGGCTAGCTTGCATTTGCAAATACCTTTGTCCTACTTTCATAAACAGTTTTTTATTTTCTTTGAAAAGATCCCAATTAAGTTAACCCATCAACGTTAAAACAATTAAGAAATTGGAATGAGCGAGAAACATGTCATGGAATCAATATCAAGCAACTCAGACGTCCATAACCGGGGACACGGCTAATCGATTAGATTATACACCCTGCAGGGGTTAGTACACTTTACCCATGTGACTTGGCCAGCCCAGCTCGTACCACCACTCTCATTTTGGGTGATGATAGGGAGAAGTCCAAGAAGGGACCGTTCGGGAAGTAGCTCCCCAAACCCGACACGCACCGGTCCAACCTACCAAAATTCTGCATCTCTGGATACGTGGGTTCGAGTTACCACAACCTACTGAGTCCAACCAACCGACCATTCCATTATTGGCACATGGTTGTACACATAAGATAAAAAATAAAGAATCTAATCATTCTCTCTTGATACCTGGGTGCCTTTCCGTAATGATACCACCAAAAATTATCAATCCCATCACACCCAGGAGGTTCATTGATTAAGTTGTTTTTTAGTTTTCGCAAACCAACACATTTAGACACAACTTTCAATGATGTAACCCAGCCCGCGTTCATCATAGCATGACTAAGCACATCTACCAACGGTGGCTCAACTACAGGAAAGCCCTACCACATAATGGGACATAGCATAGCGATAGTAATATCCTACACATGCATCTATAAAATACACAACAATGCATTGAAAATAGTAGGAAAACATCATGAACAAGGTAGCATCTACTTTCCTTGGCTTTAGCGGTCGGAAGAACAATCCACACACGAGCAAGCGTTGCACTCTTCACAATCTACACGATACAATTACAACCATAAACAAACCATCCACAATCATATGCAAACAAAAATGATGCAAGATGCATGCATGACAAGTGGAATGATGCTACAACAGCACCACATAATCTTATTCAGTATAACTACTGTATGCATGCATGGAAATTATTTTTAGTGCAAAGAAAACAAGCATGCAATTTATAATGCTCAATAATAGAGCTAGAAACTAAATAATTTGCCAATGCTAACCTACTGTTTGTAAAATCTTAGAAAATTTCCACTACGTAGGCAACTCATAAGAGAACCAATACCAGTTGGAATTTATCAAAAAGGTTTTATAAAACTCCCTGAGTAATTAAAATACTGCAGAAATCCTTTAAATAGATTCTGCAAAAACCATTACTGTAAGCCTAACTTTTTAATTCACCATGATATTCCCCTTGTTCTACTGATTCCATGTACATCTTAGTTGCAATTTTTGGAGATACAGAACTTATTCTATGAATTTATTACTCTAAAAAGGCCATTAACTCATTTAATTATTCAGGACATAACCTTGATGTAAAAGTGTAAAACAATGGTACAGAAATATTCTAGGTGAGACACTAAATCCATATATATTTTATTTGCAATTTTTGGCCCAGTAGATCTAAAGTTATGGATTTTACAAGTTTTAGCTAAATTTTGTCAATTAAAATCAATTTAGAAATACACAGTCAGCGTTTGACTGGGCTGACCGTGCTGACGTGGCACGCTGACCAGTCAGCGGTCAGCGTGACCGGTCAACGGCCCATCTGGGCCGTCCGTTCCAGATCGGAGGGCAGGGGGAGGCAGGCGGCGAGGTGCTCACCTGAGCTGGCGGCGGGCGGCGGCGGCGCGGTCTGTGCGGCGGCGGTGGGGGTCTCCGGCGGAGGTGGATGGTGGAATGGCGTCGAGAACATGGCGGTCGGGCTCATCGGCGTGGGGACGGTGGGCCAGCGCGTCGGCGGCGTCACGGGCGGGCACGGCGTCCTCGCTGGGAGAAGGGAGGAGAGGGCGGTCAGGGGAGGCGGCGAGCTTGAGGCGAGGAGGGAGGAGGCGGCGGCGAGGCGGCGCTCGGGAGCGTGACGGCGGCGGTGGTTAACTCCGGCGAGAAATTTCTCGTCGGAGGCGGCGCGATCGGTGGCGAGGTTCGGGGGTTTTCGTAGAGGAGGGCGAGGGCTATAAGGGGGCCGAAAATCGGGGCAGGGCGAGGCGGTTGGCGAGCGGACCGGGCGAGATCTGTGGCGGGCAATGAGTCCGCGTCGGACACTGGCGGCGCCTCTGGTGGGCCCTTTGTCGTGATTGTGTGTGGCTGGCGGTCTTGCACTATCATCTGTCAGCTGGCTTGCTCTGCCTCTTATGCCGCTGGCCAATTTCTGGCGTGGGCCGTTGGGCCGCGGCGACCGGCTGGCTGCTGCGCTTTTTTTTGTTCTTTTCTTTTTTTTCTTTTTCCTGACGATTTTTCTTATCTGAATTTCTTTTCTGAAACTGTCTAGAACTAAGTCCAAAATTCAGATTTGCATATCTTTTGCTACGGGACTCCGAATCGAGTGAATCAAAGTGCTACGGGTTCGTGGCGGAACTCTCTATGCACCTGAGCCATCCATACACCCAAAACATATAGTTTTTGTCAAAGGCCTGGTAAAACCAAGCGTTCAAGTGTAGGTGTCAAAATGCAAATGCAAGTGGTTTGCTTTGCCAAAATCTTTTCAAACTGAAATTTTGCAAGGATGATCATGATGCAGCGCCATCAATGATATGCAGTACCAAATCTAAAATTTGGTATGTGACAAGACTAACCCCCTTAAGATGAATCTCGTCCCCGAGATTCGGTGTGGCTAGCAAATAGGTGTGGGTGGTCCTTCCGGATGTCATCCTCACGCTCCCAAGTGGCTGCCTCTTCGGTGTGGTGACTCCATTGCACCTTGCAAAACCTGATCGTCTTGGTGCGAGTAATCCTCTCCGCTGTTTCCAGTATCTTGATCGGCTTCTCCTCATAGGTCAAGTCATTCTCTAGCTGAACCTCCTCTAGTGGGACAGTGTCTCTCAATGGTGTATCCACCATCTCCGGATGGCACTTCTTCAGCTGGGACACGTGGAACACATTGTGGACAGCGGATAGAGCCTCTGGTAACTCCAACTGATAAGCAACTTCTCCTTTGCGTGCTAAGACCTGATATGGTCCAATAAACCGAGGTGCTAGCTTACCCTTGATTCCAAATCTCTTGATTCCACGCAGTGGCGACACTCTGAGATATGCTCTATCGCCTATCTCATACACCACTTCCTTGCGCTTGGCGTCAGTGTAGCTCTTCTTCCTTGATTGTGCTACCTTTAGTCTGTCCCTGATCAAGGCGACCTTCTCCTCAGCGTCCTTGATCAAATTAGGTCCAAATAGCTGACGTTCTCCTACTCCATCCCATAGCAATGGTGTACGGCACCGTTTCCCATACAGCACATCGAACGGTGATGTCTTGATGCTGGTCTGATAGCTGTTGTTGTAGGAAAACTCGGCATACGGCAAATTCTCATTACAACTAGAACCATGAGCCAAGGCGCAAGCTCTCAGCATATCTTCCAAAATCTGATTTACCCTCTCGGTCTGTCCATCAGTCTGGGGGTGGAATGCTGTGCTAAAATCCAACCTGGTCCCAAGTGACTCGTGCAGCTGGCGCCAAAAGTGTGAGGTAAATTGGGTGCCTCTATCAGATACAGTACTCTTAGGAACTCCATGTAGGCACACAATCCTATCCATATAAATCTTGGCCAACTTTGCACTCGTGTAGGTCGTCTTCACCAGTATAAAGTGGGATACCTTGGTCAAATGGTCGACCACTACCCAAATGGAGTCATATCCCGACCTGGTCCTGGGTAATCCTGTGATAAAATCCATTCCCACTCTATCCCATTTCCATTCCGGCACGGGCAATGGTTGTAGTAGTCCTGCTGGCTTCTAGTGTTCCGCCTTCACTCGTCTACATACATCACATAGGGCAATATGCTTGGCGATGTCTCCCTTCATGTTATTCCACCAAAATCTGCCCTTCAAATCCATATACATCTTTGTATTGCCCGGATGTATGGAGTACGACGAGTTATGGGCTTCCTGCAGAATCAACTTCCTTATCTCCGGGTCGCTGGGCACACACAAACGATCTCCATACGAAAAGGTACCATGCTCATCCTCGCGAATATCCTTTTCTCGATTTTCCTTCATCTTTTCCTTTATCTCTTCTATTTCGTTGTCTCCTACCTGAGCCTTCCTGATCATGTCCTGTCGCGTTGGTTGGACTTCCATTGCTGCTAAATATCCTTCTGACACTACCTCCAGTCTGAGGTCCTTGAATTGCTTGCACAAATCCTCGGGCAATTCCCCAACAGTCATTCCATTGGCATAGACCTTCCAGCTCAAAGCATCTGCTACTACATTTGCCTTCCCTGGGTGGTACTGCAGATTCACATCATAATCCTTGATAAGCTCCAACCATCTCCTTTGCCTCATGTTCATTTCCTTCTGTGTAAATATGTATTTCAGGCTCTTGTGGTCGGTGTACACATCACAATGTTTTCCCATTAGGTAGTGCCTCCATACTTTGAGCGCATGCACAACCGATGCTAATTCCAAGTCATGCGTGGGATAATTCCTCTCATGGTGTTTAAGTTGCCGCGAGGCATATGACACCACTCTCCCATCTTGCATCAGCACACTCCCAAGTCCCTGTCGAGAAGCATCACAGTACACTTGGAAATCCTTCAAGATCCGTAAACACGTAACAAAGGCGGTCACTAGTCGACGCTTCAGTTCCTGGAAGTTGGCTTCACACACATCCGTCCACTCAGACTTCCTCTCCTTCTTCAAAAGTTCTGTCATTGGCTTAGCAATCTTGGAGAATTTTTCAATGAACCTTCTGTAATATCCAGCAAGTCCCAAAAAGCTCCGAATATCTCCCACATTCTTGGGCGCTTCCCACTCAGTTACGGCAGTCACTTTGCTTGGATCAACAGCAACTCCTTCTCCTGACACCACGTGTCCAAGAAACCCAACAGTGTTAAGCCATAACTCACACTTACTGAATTTGGCATACATCTTGTGCTCCCTCAGCTTCTCCATAATCAGTCGCAGATGTTTCTCATGATCAGAATCATCCTTGGAATATATCAGTATGTCGTCAATAAACACCACCACGAACTTGTCCAAGTACTCCATGAATACCTTGTTCATCATGGTCATGAAATATGTCGGGGCATTCGTCAGTCCAAAAGACATAATTGTATACTCATATAAACCATACCTAGTAGTGAAAGCGGTTTTTGGTATGTCCTCCTCCCGGATCTTCAATTGGAAGTAGCCCGATCGCAGATCAATTTTGCTAAATACCTTTGCTCCTTCCAGTTGATCAAACAAATCATTTATGTTCGGCAAGGGGTATTTGTTCTTGATGGTCACTTCATTCAGCGAGCGATAGTCCACCACTAATATCTTGCTGTTGTCTTTCTTCTCCACAAATAGAACAGGTGCACCCCATGACGACGAACTAGGCTGAATGAATCCCTTGTCCAACTGCTCCTTTAGTTGTTTCTTCAATACCTTCAGCTCATCCACATCCATCTTGTACGGTCTCTTTGCTATAGGTCCTGTTCCCGGCATCAGATCGATGAGAAACTCCACATCCCTGTCAGGTGGCATCCCTGGCAGCTCTTCCGGAAACACGTCGGGGTAATCCTTAATCACAGGTACAGTGTCCATGCTAACCCCCTTAAGAGAATTCAGCTTACACCTTCCCGGTCGCACAGCCGACTTGAACCTAATTCTCTTACCATCCGGGGTTTTGAGTGAAACATCTCGCTGTGCACAATCTATATGTCCCCCATGCATAGACATCCAATCCATACCCAGAATTACATCTAAACCTTGTGATTCCAACACTACCAGATGTGCAATGAAATTGTGTTCTCCAATCCTCACAGTTAAGTCGCGACATCCCGCGCTAGCTATCATATCCCCTCCAGGTGAACTCACTCTAATAGACCCTTTCAGAGACTCCATAGGTAACTTGTACTTATCCACAAATACCCTTGATATGAATGAATGCGATGCACCAGTATCGAAAAGTATAAGTGCAGGGTGAGTGTTGATTGAAAACTTACCAATCACAAGATCAGGCTCATCCGGGATCTCCTCCACATTCATGTGGTTCACTGTGGCCTTCTGGTTGTTGCCTGGCTTCAGTCCCTTCTTCTCCGGACAGTTGTCTGCATAATTTCCCTTCTGGCCACACTTGAAGCATGTCACCTCACTTAGATCCTTCTTCACAAAGCTGCGATCACGGTTGTGGTCATGTCCACTGTGTCCTCTAGAATAGTGAGTGTGTCCTCCCTTGTGGCTGTGGTGGTTGCTCTTGTGGCTATCATGGCGATGTCCATCGCCTCCATGGTGGTGGCGGTCATGGCTTCCATGGTGGCCATGGTCACTCCATCCATGCTTGGAGTATCCATCATAAGAAGTGCGAGACTTGTGGTGAGAACCAGAGTGGTGATTGTTGCTCTTCCTCTTGCGGCTTTCCACCTGCTTGTGCTTCCTTTCTAAGATCCTGGCCTTGTCCATAAGCTCCTGGAAAGTGGGACAATAAACCACCAGCAGCTGCACTGAAAGCTCATCACTGAGGCCATCCAGGAATCTCTCCCTCCTTTTTGCATCAGTATCAACATCCTCAGGTGCATAACGAGACAGGTTGTTGAACTCCTCAATATACTCAGCCACGGTGCGGTTGGTTTGGCGCAAGTTGCAAAATTCCTTCCTCTTCAGGCTCAGAACTCCTGAAGATATGTGGTTGGTCTTGAAACCTTCCTCAAACATTGCCCAAGTCACAGTGTCCAGCGGGTGGGTGATCTGAAAAGTGTCCCACCACGAAGCGGTTGGTCCCTCCAGTAGGTGAGCGGCAAATCTCACCTTCTCAGCATCTGTGCATCCAACAGTTACCAGATCCTTGTTGACTGAATGCAACTAGTCGAGAGCAACCATCGGCTCCGTTGCAGTAGAGAACTTCGCTGGCCTTAGCCTCAGAAACCTAGTGAGAGCATCTCCCTGAGGCTGGTTGTTCCCATTGTTGTTGTTGTTGTTGTTGTTGTTCTGAGCTTCCATGAACTGGGTCATAACTTGGGTCAGCTGTGCCTGAGCTGCCATGATCTGCTCCAACTCAGTGGGTTGAGGGTGGGGAGGCATCTGCGGTTCAACACAGGTAAGCTTAGAAAGAATCGATTACGAAAACAGGATTCTACCCATGCATTATGACCAAACAACAACAAAACAATCACGACAATCTCAAGCAAGCAACACATCAGCAAAAAAACGATCCAGCAACATACCAGGGGTTATCCTAGAAGTGTATACCTATTGAAATAGTTTTTAGAAGAGTTGGCAGTAGTTATCAACACAACAGGTCAACAAAGCATTAAAAACAAGAATCTGCCAGAATAGTCCAGCAGTGTTCACGAATTTTTCTACCTGACTTATACTCGTCAGGAAGTTTTTTTGATTTTTGTGTATACAGTACAGAGAGTTTCGAACAAGCCCAATTTTTTCCAGATTTTCCCAGATACCAGTAAAATATGAAAAATCGTACAGTACTTCTGTGTCAGCAGGAAACTGCAATAGGAATAACTCAGATATTAACCAAACTTGCCATAACTCTTCCATAAAATTCGCACAAATAATCCTGGGATATTGGAGTACACATATGAGCAACTAAACACTCTTAAACTAACAGTAATTAAGTTTTACATCGATCAGGACTAATCCTAACGATTTTACCTAACGAAGACTAATTGGTGGACTTCTATCTACTTCTTGAAGAGGTTTCGGTAGGTCCTTGCACTCATGCGTTGGCGCTTCTGTCCACGATCCAACCATGGCGGCGGAGTATACACCTCTCCTGAGTCATCACTTGAAATCTCAAACTCCACCCCTTCTGGATCCTCCTCTTCTTCTTCATTCTCTGCTGCAGCTGCGACAGCTTCATCTCCTCCACCATCATCGTCTCCATCATCATCATCCTCATCCTCATCATCATCATCGTTCACACTGTCATCATCATCATCATTGTTTCCATCATATCCATTGTCATCATCCGAGGGTGGATTCAACTGTGCTTGGAGAGCGGCAATCTGGGTTGTCATCACTTCAATAGTTTGATCCCTTTCCTGGACTGTCCCTTGCAGTTGTTGTATGGTCTGGTTGTTTTCCTGCACGGTCCCATTAAGCTGAGCTATGGTTGCATCCCTGCCTACCAGGGCATTATTCAGAACATCCACAGCTTCATGCAAGGTCTCTATCTCCAGTCCCTGGACCACCATACCATTGCTGGCAAAATCTGCTATCTCCTTTACCATCATCACTTTCTCAGCTAGAGCTCCATTCTCCCTTTCCATATCCTCTATGTGCCTCCGACGGGGCGGCATGTTGCTCCTGTCGCCCGGGGTAACCACAACGTTCCCATCCTCATCACGCCTCCCGTAGTCACCATAGGGTGAGTCTGCTGGCAGCAGGTGTCAGACAAGATGGCACTGGCGTGACAGGGCTTCATGCAGGGCCATGTTTATTCCATGTCCCCAGTTGCAGTATGTCTTGGTGTAGATCAGATGCATAGGGTTTGGCAAGGCGGCATCCCTGAAGATGAAAGTGGTGATCTCCCATGCATCCTCACCATATCCATAGGTGTACAACCTTCTTCCCTTGAACATGGGCAGTGGCAATCCCAATGACTGCGAGAGCTGTGCTAACTGTCTTGCAAAGGGCCTTGGTGACTCCATGGTTGCATACTCAGTCCTGACTTCTCCCATCTATCAATTAAAAGAGGAAAGTTTGAGAATAGCATATGGTAAGAATTTACGAGAGTGATAGACATAAGATGAAAGACAGAGTTAATATAAGCTTCAATAATTCTATGGCTTCCTAACCCAAACCTAGGTCACGATCCTACAGTCGACACACGGGCTCTGATACCATCTTGTAACACTACGGTTCTGAAAAGACCGTAGCTTCTATGTGACATGCCAATCCCTGGATCGGTTCATTGGCCCACAATATAATAAGATGAATAACATAGCAAAATATCCGTGTATCATAAATAACGAAGATCCAGAGTATCATTATTACAATAAAAGCTTAGCTCAAGGCTAGCTCAAGTTATTCAAGTAGCAGCATAAATATAATAAATCCTCCATACTTCAAATTTCCCACAAGTGAACAAGTGCCGAGTGGAGTACCGTGGCTTAAATCGATTACTCAGAATCGGAATATCCTGCAACATGAAACGTAGCAGCCCCGAAGGGTCAATACATGGAATGTATGGCAAGTAGAGCTATTAAAGGAGACAATAATGCTAACATCTACATGCATATTTGGCACATGGGGCTGTGGCTAGCTTGCATTTGCAAATACCTTTGTCCTACTTTCATAAACAGTTTTTGATTTTCTTTGAAAAGATCCCAATTAAGTTAACCCATCAACGTTAAAGCAATTAAGAAATTGGAATGAGCGAGAAACATGTCATGGAATCAATATCAAGCAACTCAGACGTCCATAACCGGGGACACGGCTAATCGATTAGATTATACACCCTGCAGGGGTTAGTACACTTTACCCATATGACTTGGCCAGCCCATCTCGTACCACCACTCTCATTTTGGGTGATGATAGGGAGAAGTCCAAGAAGGGACCGTTCGGGAAGTAGCTCCCCAAACCCGACACGCACCCGTCCAACCTACCAAAATTTTACATCTCTGGATACGTGGGTTCGAGTTACCACAACCTACTGAGTCCAACCAACCGCCCATTCCATTATCGGCACATGGTTGTACACATAAGCTACAAAATAAAGAAGCGAATCATTCTCTCTTGATACCTGGGTGCCTTTCCGCAATGATACCACCAAAAATTATCAATCCCATCACACCCAGGAGGTTCATTGATTAAGTTGTTTTTTAGTTTTCGCAAACCAACACATTTAGATACAACTTTCAATGATGTAACCCAGCCCGCGTTCATCATAGCATGACTAAGCACATCTACCAACGGTGGCTCAACAACAGGAAAGCCCTACCATATAATGGGACATAGCATAGCGATAGTAATATCCTACACATGCATCTACAAAATACACAATAATGCATTGAAAATAGTAGGACAACATCATGAACAAGGTAGCATCTACTTGCCTTGGCTGTAGCGGTCGGAAGAACAATCCACACACGAGCAAGCGTTTCACTCGTCACAATCTACACGATACAATTAAAACCATAAACAAACCATCCACAATCATATGCATACAAAAATGATGCAAGATGCATGCATGACAAGTGGAATGATGCTACAGCAGAACCACATAATCTTATTCAGTATAACTACTGTATGCATGCATGGAAATTATTTTTAGTGCAAAGAAAACAAGCATGCAATTTATAATGCTAATTAATAGAGCTAGAGACTAAATAATTCGCCACTGCTAACCTACTATTTGTAAAATCTTGGAAAATTTCCACTGTGTAGGCAACTCATAAGAGAACTAATACGAGTTGTAATATCTCAAAAAGGTTTTATAAAACTCCCTGAGTAATTAAAATACTGCAAAAAGCCTTTAAATAGATTCTGCAAAAACCATTACTATAAGCCTAACTTTTTAATTCACCATGAGATTCCCCTTGTTCTACTGATTCCAGGGACATCTTATTTGCAATTTTTGGAGTTACAAAACTTATTATATGAATTTATTACTCTAAAAAGGCCATTAATTCATTTAATTATTCAGGACATAACCTTGCTGTAAAAGTGTAAAACAATGGTACATCAAGATTCGACGTGAGACATTGAATCCGTATATATTTTATTTGCAATTTTTGGCCCAATAGATCTAATTTTATGGATTTTACAAGTTTTAGATAAATTCTGTCAATTAAAATCAATTTAGAAATACACATTGACTGGGCTTGAGGTTGGCCGTCGACGGTCACATCTGATGACCGTCAGCTCATCTGGGGATCGTCAACGGAGGGGAGGGGGCCCGTCTGCTCAAATCGGAGGGCAGGCGAGGCAAGGCGGGCGGCGGTGCGGTCGGTGCGGCGGCGGTGGATGGTGGAATGGCGTCAGGAACGGGGCGGTCGGGCTCGTCGGCGTGGGGGCGGTGGACGGCGCGTGCGGGGCGTCGGCGGCGGGCGGCCGAAACTCGGCGGCGGCGTCGGGCGGGCACGGGCGACGTCGGTGGGGTCCTGCGGGGGAGAAGGGAGGAGAGGGCGGTCAGGGGAGGCGGCGGCGAGCTCGCGGGGCGAGGGAGGGGGCGAGGCGCGGCGGCGGCAAGCGCTTACCGATCGGTGGCGAGGTTCGGGGTTTTTCGTAGAGGAGGGCGAGGGCTATAAGGGGGCCGAAAATCGGGGGAGGGCGAGGCGGTTGGCGAGTGGATCGGGCGATATCTATGGCGAGCTGGCGGCGCGCAATATCTGCCGCGCGGCTGGTGGGCTGCTAGCGTGGGCCGTTGGGCCGCGGAGGCCGGCTGGCTGCTGTGCTTTTTTTTTGTTCTTTTCTTTTTTTTTCCTGACGATTTTCCTTATCTGAATTTCTTTTCTGAAACTATCTAGAACTAAGTCCAAAATTCAGATTTGCATATCTTTTGCTACGGGACTCCGAATCAAGTGAATCAAAGTGCTACGGGTTCGTGGCGGAACCCTCTATGCACATGAGCTATCCATACACCCAAAATATATAGTTTTTGTCAAAGGCCTGGTAAAACCAAGCGTTCAAGTGTAGGTGTCAAAATGCACATGCAAGTGGTTTGCTTTGCCAAAATCTTTTCAAACTGAAATTTTGCAAGGATGATCATGATGCAATGCCATGAATGATATGCAGTACCAAATCTAAAATTTGGGATGTGACACACTCTCTCTCTCTCTCCCTCTCTCTCTCTCGTTCCCTCCGAGGCCGAACCCTAGCCCGCCATGGCCTCAAGCTAGAGCTTGATTTTGGCCTCCCCTCAACATTCTGAGGCCACCATCAGCTCCGCCTTGCCGTTTTGAGCCACCCCTTCAAAGGAATCGATGTCACGTTCCTCCAATCATCGCCATGGTCATCGTCTTCCCCGAGCCCGACGACCTCCGCCGCCCGCATCCCCGTCACTCCAGCCGCATCCGCGTCACCTCTATCGCTGAACCCGCCACCAATCTGAGGTCCCCGGTGTGCTTGCGTCAGCATGACGTTAGCCGAGTGCGGGTCTGACCCAGTCAAACCCCGGTACGGGACCCATCTGCTCGTGTGGCAGGTGAGGTGGCTCAGGGCCCCTTTGTCAGCCACTGTGGCTAGGTATGCCTGCGGTGTGAAAAGTTTCAGTGTGGTTTAATAAATCTAGAAAATGGTTTAAATAATTCCAAAAATTGATATAAACTTGTAAAATCAATAACTAATTATTTATAGGTCAGAAAAATACAAATAATATATCGAAATGTTCAGAAATATGAGAGCTACCTATATAAGCTATAATCATGCATTGTTTAACAAATTTCAAAGAAAATTTAATTAGAACAACCTAGTAACCCCTCACAGGTGATTCCGGAGTTTCCCGAGTTAGGGTTTGTACCCCTCGGAACCCCGAATAAATTATTGAGCATGCCTTAGGGTTACTTTTCAATATAATTTAACTTGTCTTATCATCATCCTTGCTTGAGCATTGCATTGTTGCTATGTGTTGATTGTTTCCCCTTTATTTCTGGTATTTGGTTCTTTCCAGTAGAATACTATATCGAGATCGAGATCGAAGATTGAGATCAAGACCATCGAAGATTGACGAACAATACTTGACCAGCTATAATCAAGTCAAGTACAAGGCTTCCGAAGAACTGTCTATCTGTTATCAACAGGCAAAGACAAGCATAGGCCACCATGATATAATCCTATGATTTCGAAAGCATTTCAATTTCTGCCATGATGCATTCAATTCTACTATGGTCTTTTATTGATAGATAGAGTATCCTATCTGTTGCATACTCCCTTTGATCTTATATTACCTGATCCCCTGCTCCTAGCACAACTAGGTTTGGCTTGTGTGCACTGCTAGAGCTATTATCTATGTCTTTCTTAGCCATGCTTAGCTGTTGAGTCTAGTTCATCTAGATGATGTATCAGATGTAGAGAATCTAGTATGACAGGAGAACATGATGAAATGAGATCGAACGTGATATGAGATTAAACATGTTAAGACTTGTAAGGGAGGCCACAGTGGGATGTGGTTTTTCTAGTCGCATGCTCGCCACCACAAGGACCCGAGTTCTTGCCTCTTGAACCAAGACGAGCGTACAACCACGCGGGGCCTGAACAACCTCACGAGCAACTAAATTGCCTAGTAGATTCCACCAGTCACATAGTTCGGGCGTTCCATTCGACATACGCATTGAAAATGTTTTGAAAGATTTGGCGGTGACGGTGCATCATAACAGGTAGGTTATATATCGGAAACCTATCTATAATTTTTGATGTTCCATGGTTGTTTAGTATCTACTCTGCTTTGCTTTGTCTACACTTTAAGGAGTTTTTATATGTTTTCTGGTACTAACCTATTAACAAGATGCCACAGTGCCAATTGCCTGTTTTTTTTTGTTTTTGGTTTCAGAAAAGCTAGTAAGGGAATATTCTCGGAATTGGACAGGACAAAAGCCAAAGTCAATATTTTACTATGGGGAACACGGCCATACACGAGGGAGAGGGGAGGAGCCACCAGGCCACACCTCACACGCTGACTCAGGGAGGCTGCGCTGGGGGGTGGCTGCCCCCCTGACTCGCCTCTTCGTCTATAAAGACCCCCCCGATACAGAAACCCTAAGTACGTGATAAATATTCCACGAAACTGTCTGTAGCCGCTGCCACCATCGTCCCTAGATCGGGGGGATCTGAAGGTCTTCCCGGTACCCTGTCGGAGGGGAGATTATCCCGGTGGCCTTCTTCTACATCATGCCAGCCTCCGGTATGAAATGTGATGTAACATCCCAAATTTGATAAAATGAAAAGTCATATCATTGCATTCATATCATCATAGCATGTTTGTCTTGCACAAAATTTTTCAAACCAAAACCCTAATTGAAACCATATTTAAACCCCTCTTTATATATTATATATGGGGCATGGTTTTATTTTTATTTTCAAAGACCAAAGTGTGTTTGAGTAGTCAGATGTGTTGGTCACACCCGCCCCAGCTCCGGCTACATAACCACCACCCCACTGCGGTCATTTCCCCTCAAACCTCATCTCCCGAGTGCCCCCAGGCTGCCAGTAATCAAGCTCGCACCGTCGCTGCCCGACGCACTCCGGCGAGCTATTCTGATGAGCATAGTGTGCCCCTCTGCCTCTCGTTTGCGCGAGTGTGTTCCTCTTGTTCTTGCGCAGCTAATCATGCCCCTGGTTTGCCCCAATTCGCCCCAGGTCGCCGTCCCGTCAGCTTCAAGCACCCGAAACTCGTCCAACTCCGGCGAGCTATTCCGGTAAAGTTCGAGCGCCCCTTCCCCTATGATTCAAACCAGCATGTGCGCCGTGACCTTGTTCACTTCCTAATGCCCTTTGTTTTTATTTTGGTGACCTAGGCCGTCGCCTTCGTATCTGCCAGCATGCACCCGATGCGAGTGAGATCTCCAGCGAGCTCCCGCGTCCACCATAGTGCACCCCTGACCAAACCACGACCACCTTGAGCTTCCTCGTGTTCACGCGACTCTGGTAAGCCTCGCCACCACCCCTTACACCTAGAATCGCCAGAGAATCTTCGACAGTAGTGCCGGCGCCGTTGCCAGCACCATCAGCGTCGCTCGGTTTTGGTCATTTGATCCAGAGCCGCTAGATCTAGATCCTACACTGTAGATTAGATCACTTACCGAACATGTACGTTTAGATATGGTGCATTGGATCTGACTTGATCCAATAGTATGGAAGCGTGATCCTGCGTGAAGCGGTATCAGCCAATCAGACGCTGCCACGCGTCTGTAAATTAGATTTAAAATCTGTTTTTGAATCTATTAGTGATTTAAACTTGTAAAATTCATATCTTTTGATCTGTTTGTCAAAAAATTGCAAATAATATATCAATGGATTCATAAAATTAAGCCCTACACACCTATGTCCTTGAATTAGTTATTTGCTTCAAGAAAATAGGATTATTTGCAGAAGCATTTGTAGGCCTATTCTGCATATAAAAATTATTTGGAAAATGTTTTTAATGTAAATTTGAGTTTGTTTAGACTTTAGATAGTTTACTTTGTGTTTAATAATGTTTAGCTTGACTTGTAAGTGCAGAATATCATTTCATTGCATTTGCATGCATTCATATGTATTTTTGTTTGAATATTGAAATGTGAATTTGGTATTATGATTTTATGTGTAGATTTTTGTGATTGTGGTGATTGTGATTGTGAGGACTATTGCTATTCTCCCACCTATCAAGGCAAGTGATGCTTCATATTTTGTCCTATTATTTTACCTATGCATTAGTGATATTTTGAGTAGGATTGCATGGAGAAAATTTCTAAGTATATGCTATTCCATGGGAAATCCTAGTAATTGTTGTCTTTGTAGATTTTCCCTAAGTTAAGAAACTTGCTACTAGTATTCTTAGACTAGCTAGTAGAATACAAGGGTGGATTATTCATGCTATGAAATATTGCTAAGTCTATGACTTGTGTTTTTGATTAATAAAATAACTATGTGAATGAATCACCTAGGTGGAATGGTATGGTTGGTTTATGTTGAGTGGTTACACAAGGCCCATGTCTATGGTTTACCTTGTGTATCACACTTGTGGATGGCCACCCAGGAACAAAGGGATTTGAGATGTTTAGTGTTGAGAAGCTTCTAGTGCAACCACATGGCATATGGGCTCTGCCTTGACCAACTAGGTTGCAAGAACTTAGCAAAAGTCTAAGGGAATTCTTCTGAAAAGTCTCGTCTCGATGCATGTCGAGTCTTGTAGGGAAAGTGCACCACCTCTCGAGAGGTTAAAAACCTAAGTACTTAGCCGTGTCCTCGGCAACGGACAGTTTGAGCATCAAAGAAATTGAGGCAATCAGGGATATCCTCATCTCAATTTCTCTAAGTTAAAACTTGTGGTTGAATAAGGGTAAAGGTTCACCAATGTCTATTGGTGGCTCCTTGGGTGTTTTATCAAACTAAAACTTAGTGTTTTAAACTAATAAGACAAAACCTTATTTTGAGCAAAGCCAACCTAAACTACACTTAGCCAAATTCATATAGATGTTAAATACTACTATTCTACTATGGTATCACTTGACAATACAATTCCAAATGTATTGACCCACTTTGCCTATAACTTATGATGTTGCTGGTTACTCTGATGGAGACTAGGGTTGTGAGTGTACACTCAACATGTTTGCCTGTGGCACATGAAGATGAAGACTTCTAGTTATTTACTTTATGTTATGAACTCTATGTATTACCCTTGGGATATTGACTTGTAAAGACTATATTATCTCTGGAATGACGATATAATAACGACCTTTGTATCTGTGTACTTCATTTTAAACTGTGGATGCTAGCATTTCATCCAGGGACTAACATTGCAATCACAGGGGCCTTTACCTTAAATGGTGGGGTCTTACAGATGGTATCAGACCACTATGTTGCTTGTAGTATTATGACCCTAAGATGGATTAGACTAAGGAAACCACTCTTTGCAACTCTTTGCAAAATTCTACACTTGTCTTTTTTCTTCTCGTAAATTTCTACTAATCTTCTTTCTCATCTCTATTTGTAGACGGCCGCCATCAACGAAGCCGTCAAGAAGGGAACACTCCTGATCAAGACCTTAGAATGTGAGATGAAGTTTCCCAAGGAACTCAAAAACCTCATGGTTAGCTTGGGAATACATGGTGAAGCTGTGTACAAGGGATTTCCAGTGATGGATGAAGGAGAAGAATATTGGTGGGTAAAACTCCACTTGTACAAAAATAAGGGGGACAACTCTTGGGCCACGCAGAGATAGAACAAAACTTTTTCGTCTAATGTGGTGATCCCAAGATCTAGCCAAGGTAGAAGGCCACAAGGTTTACCACTAGACACGCAGTTGCGGATTATTGATGAAGCGCGTCAGTTGATGCAGTGCAGTCCATTGCGATCCGATCGTACTGGTGTTGATCGTACAACACCTCTGCTGGTATCCACACGTACAAGGATGAGCACCGACAGCGAACTGCTAGGTTTGTTACGACGGCAGGAATGCTGTGGAGCTAGGGTTTCCAACACATGGAATAACCTAACCGATCAACAATTAACCCTTCTAGGTTACTGTGCTCCACTATATATAGGGAGTGAACGTGGGCTCCACTCTCGTGGCCCATTCACTAAAGCCCATATAACACTAGTCACTACGAGTCCGACTCACTGACTCAGTCCTAATCCGTGTCGGGTCCAACCCGATCAGATTTCAGGTTCAGATCCAATCCGAACTTGCTCCTGCTCTTAAGTGTGTGACCCGACAGACTCATGGCTACTCGGACACGATTGGAGTCCGACTCACAATCAATCAGTCGGCAGCGGCTCCTAGCAGAACTTGCCGACTCCCAAGTACCAAAGAGTCATGATGACTAGCCTTTCCAATGTGACTTATGTTCGAGTCCCTTTTGCCTCACGATATACCTTGTCAGACTATAGGCGAATATATGTCATCCCTTAAATAGTCCAACTCTCTTCTCGATCCGAGATAAGTGATTCACCCGACTAATTCTTAGTCGATAGCCTCGGTTAACACTTAACCGAGTCGTGCATGGCCATGCTTTCTGAATCATATCATCCGAGAGGGCCTAGAGAATATCTCCCCGAATGGAGGGGCAAAATCCCATCTTGGTTAATCACATTATGAGCTTGATTCTCAGTCGACCCGAACTCTGCCTTTATGACTGCCCAGTTATGGATCAACATTTGACAAAACCTAAGTCGGTGATCCTCAACTCGGACTATGCAACAACCTCAGGTTTAAGGATTACATTGATTGAGATATACAAATGACAACTTGTTAGTTGTACCTCAATATGGGTCAATCCGACGCACTAAACTCTTTAGCCGAATCTGTGTAAGTTGGAATAGCATCTCCATGCCCATGACAAGTGGAACTGAGTCATTAAGCCGACTTTCACATTGGTCTAAGTTGTGTGTCCGACACAACCTCAATGACCAAGGACATTTAGTACAAACAACATGAATGTATAGTTCCACAACGGAATCACTTATTCAATGATACACATCAAATGTTTATACAAGGACAACTTAATAACTTTATGAATACAATGGGAAATATCATCATACATGATTGCCTCTAGGGCATATTCCCAACAGTCTCCCACTTGCACTAGAGTCAATCTTCCGACATCACATGTCTAAGCATCTAATGCCCATGGCTCTCAGGTGCGCCTCATGCTTTGGCTGTGGTAACGGCTTTCTCAACGGATCCGCAATATTTTCATCCATGTGTACCTTGCATAACTTGATATCACTCTGATCAACGAACTGGCGAATCAGGTGGTACCGCATGAGTATGTGCTTGTTCTTTTGGTGTTGTCTAGGTTCCTTGGCTTGTGCAATAGCACCATTGTTGTCACAATACACGTCTACAGATTGGACGAGCCATGAACCACACCAAGATCCATGAGGAAATTCCTCATCCAAGCAGCTTCCTTTGCTGCCTCCGAGGCGGCAATATACTCAGCCTTTGTTGTAGATGCAGACACAGTCTCTTTCTTGGAACTCTTCCATCTCACAGCACCTCCGTTTATAATAAACACGTATCCGGATTGCGTATGAGAATCATCAGAGTTGGTAAGATAACTCGCATCCGTGTAACCCTTTACACTGAGTTCATCTTCACCACCATAAACCAAGAACATATCCTTAGTCCTTCTCAAGTACTTTAGGATATTTTTAGCCGCTGTCCAGTGGATCTCTCTAGGATCAGCTTGGTATCTTCTCACAACACTTAGAGCATAGGAAACATCCGGCCAAGTACAAATCATGGCATACATTATGGATCCGACTATAGAAGCATACAAAATCGCACTCATCCGACTTCGCTCATCAGTTGTCGAAGGACACTGAGTCTTGCTAAGTTTTACACCATGGGACATCTGTAAGAACCCCTTCTTAGAAGATTCCATGTTGAACTTCTTCAACACTTTGTCCAAATAAGTACTCTGACTCAATCCAATGAGCCGTCTTGGTCTATCTCTATAAGATCCGGATTCCGAGAATATATGTTGCCTCACCCAAGTCTTTCATTGAGAAACTCCTTTCCAATGATTCCTTGGTTTCTTGCAACATCTGGACATCATTTCCAATCAATAACATGTCATCCACATATAAGATAAGAAAGTTTACTTTGCTCCCACTAAACTTCTTGTATAAAAAATAATCATGATCACTCTTGATGAAGCCAAACGATTTGACTACCTCATCAAAGCGAATATTCCAACTCCGAGATGCTTGCTTCAACCCATAAATGGATTTTTGAAGTTTACATACCTTGTCAGCATTAGCCGGATCAACAAAACCCTCGGGCTGTATCATATACACGTCCTCGGTTAAATTTCTGTTAAGGAAAGCCGTTTTGACATCCATCTGCCATATCTCATAGTCGAAATAGGCTGCTATCGCTAACATGATCCGAACTGATTTAAGCATTGCTACGGGTGAGAAAGTCTCGTCGTAATCAACTCCTTGAACTTGTCGGAACCCCTTCGCGACAAGGCGTGCTTTATAGACGGAAACATTTCCATCCATATCAATTTTCTTCTTAAGGACCCATTTGCACTCGACTGGTCTTGCACCGTCTGGCAGATCAACCAAGTTCCAAACTTGATTTTCATCCACGGACTTTAACTCGGATCTCATGGCTCCAAGCCATGACTCGGAATCAGATCCCACCATCGCTTCCGAATAGTTTGCCGGCTCATCACTGTCTAACAGTAATACATCATGAACACTTCATAATCTTGCCGATCTTCGTAGTACAAGTACTGATGCTGGCTCAGCCACCACGACCCGCTCAACCTCCAAGGTTTTTGCCGACTCGCTACTAGCCGGTTGCTCTCAAATTTCTTCGAGTTGCACCGTGCTCCCACTTACTCCCCGACTAAGGAACTCTTTCTCAAGGAAGACACCGTTCCGAGCAACAAACACTTTGCCCTCTTCTCGGTTGTAGAAGTAGTAACCCAAGGTTTCCCTTGGATACCCCATGAAAATACACTTACCCGACTTGGCCGTAAGCTTGTCCGACTGAAGGCGCTTGACAAATGCTTCACAGCCCCAAATCTTAAGAAAAGACAAACTCGGCCTTTTGCCTGTCCACATCTCAGGCGGTGTCTTCTCTATCGATTTTGATGGTAATATGTTTAGTGTGAACGCCGCTGTTTCTAGACAATAACCCCAAAATGATAAAGGCAGATCTGTCTGACTCATCATTGATCGTATCATGTCCAACAAGGTTCGATTCCACCTTTCCGAAACACCGTTTCTTTGCGGCGTTCCTGGCGGAGTAAATTGAGGAAATATTCCACAACTTTTCAGGTGGTCATGAAACTCATGGCTCATGTACTCACCTCCTCGGTCTGACCGAAGAAACTTTATTTTCTTGCCGAGTTGATTCTGTGCTTCATTCTGGAATTCTTTGAACTTTTCAAAGGCTTCCGACTTATGTTTCATCAAGTAGATATATCCATACCTACTCAAATCATCAGTGAAGGTAATGAAGTACCCATAACCACCCCTGGTTGTCGTGCTCATTGGTCCACATACATCACTATGTACTAGTCCTAGCAAGTTGGACGCCCTTTCGCAACTCTTTGCGAAAGGTGTCTTGGTCATTTTGCCGAGTAGGCAAGATTCGCATGTCTCGAACGACCCCAAGTCGAACGAAGTTAGGAGTCCATCATCATGGAGCTTCTTCATGTGTTTCTAACTTATATGACCAAGCCAACAGTGCCAAAAGTAAGTCATATTCAGATCATTTGGTTTCAAGCTTTTAACATTTATGTTATAAACCGACTCACCATCAAGATTCAAAATAAATAACCCGTCCTGGACGGGTGCAAAGCCGTGAAACATATCATTCAAATACAAAGAACAACCATTATTCTTGATATTCGACTCATAGCCTTGCCTCATCAAACATGAAGCAGAAATAATGTTTCGATCGAGAATCGGAACATAATAACAATTATTCAGTTCCATAATGAATCCGGAAGGTAAATGAAGTTGCATCGTGCCGACTTCCAACGCAGCAACTCTTGCTTTGTTGCCGACTCGAATATCAACCTCGCCTCTTGCTACACTCCTAGTTCTTACCAGTCCCTGCAACGAGTTGTAGATGTGAATAACTAATCCGGTATCATATAACCAAGAACTATTAGGTGCATCAGCAAGATATATGTCTATAACATTGCAAACAAGTGTACCTGAGTCGGTAGTCATACATCCACCCTTGGCTTTATCAGCCAAATACTTCTTGCAGTTCCTCTTCCAGTGGCCATCCGCCTTGCAGTAGAAGCAAGTGGATCCGGCTGAAGGAGATGGCTTAGTCCCTGAGGAAGCGCTTGGGACTGGGTCCTAAGCCTGCTTTCCTCCCGACTTAGCCTTCTTCTTAGTCCAAGAACTCTTCTTGAACTTAGCCTTATTCTGCACCATCAACACTTGACTGGTGCCCTTCTTGAGATCCGCCTCTACCTGCTTGAGCATCCCATGCAATTCAGTGAGCTTCTTATCCATACCATGCATGTGGTAGTTCGAAATGAACTGCCCATATGCACTAGGAAGAGAGTTCAGAATTATATCAGTAGCGAACTCTTCGCTAATGGGGTAGCCAAGCCTCTCCATAGACTGCACATAACCAACCATTTTGATCACATGCAGACTCAGTGGATCACCATCCTTAATCTTACAACTCAGCAAAGCCTGTGATACTTGATACCTCTCAGTCTTCGCCTGAGCCTGGAACATACTTTTGAGGCTTTCGATCATATCGTAGGCCTCAACATTATCGAACTGCTTTTGCAAGTCCGGTTCCATGTGAGCAAGCATAAGACAACTAATATCCGTGGACTCATCCTTAGCCCAATGGTAGGCATTGGTGGCAGCGATAGTCGCATTCTCATTCGGCTCATCTGGAAGTGGGTTGTCTAGGACATGGTCCTTCTTTTCTTTCTTGAGAACAATTCTTAGATTTCGATACCAGTTGGTAAAATTAGTGTCGTTCAGTTTATCTTTCTCAAGAATGGTTCTCAACGCAAAACCGGATATCTGAGAGTGACTGCTACTTGGTGCCATGATCTACAACAGAAAATATGCAAAACACTTAAGACATGTATTCATAAAAGAGCAAGCATATTAAACACTTTAATATTTTATGCTCCCACTAGAACCAACACCCCTCTGATGGTTACTTAGTGATTCAGGATCCTAAATAAGCAAGTCGGCTAGTGAGCTTTAGTATCACCGCTAGCCGCCAAGTGATCTAGGTAGACAACTCCTTGTCAATCGCATCTGATACGACTCCTGTTGGACGGGTGGCATCACATGCCTCGGCTCCCATCTGACCTTTCCCCGAGCCCCACAACCGTTGTGATAGACCCGTCTAGCTTACCAAGTGTTTCTACAGTAAGAGTCCAACTCGAACACACCTAGTCGAAAAGAATTGGCAGCACCTCAATTTTATGAGCCCACTACCAAAAATGTCTGACTTGTGATGGTGCAAACACTGGCGGGAAAACCGACTAGACCTTCTTTGAGGGATTAATTTTTACCGACTATCAAATAGAGGTAAAACAGAGACATAACAATAACAGATAATAAAATAATCATAATGTGAAATGGTATGGCTCCCTTCATGGCGATCTCTATCTCCACAAAGCCTATAATTTGACTCGTGCCACCTCTTGTCACTTGCCGTCTTACTCCATGTCGCTGAAATGTACAACGCCTTGCATGCCTTCCGGGTTCTCCAAACAACTACACTAGCTTAGTAAAGTAAATTACAAGGAGAATCCGACACGCAGGTCGTTATACAATAATATGACAGCACCTAGGCTCTAGCCGGCTGACAAAAACCGTGATTCGCAGATCACGTATGGATTACACACATACATCACATGCACATGAACCATACCATTCACAACTTCCTGCAAAAACAAGTTATGCATAGACACAATATCTGCTGGCATTGTGAAACTCGCAACGACATCTAAGGCGCTACGACAGGGCGAAGCCGGCAGTCCGGACATGGATTCCGACCATTATTCCGGTTCGATCAAACTCTTTGATCTTCGATCACCACTTCTGGATTTACGTGTCACAGTATGTCGTTCCACGACCTCAGCAGCATGATCACGGAAATCAGATCTACCATTCCCCGAGTATAGTTGATCCAATCAACCTCGTACAAAACCGATCTATCTCATAGATCGACCACCAAACATCACATAGATCTGATCTACAGCCAACCGCATATCACATATGCGAGATCTTGAGCCTAAAACCAGAAGCTATCGCTCTGATAGCACTGTTGGGCCACATAGAGATAAAACAAAACTTTTTCCTCTAACGTGGTGATCCCAAGATCTAGCCGAGGTAGAAGGCCACGAGGTTTACCACTAGATGCGCAGTTGCGGATTACTGATGAAGCGCGTCAGTTGATGCAAAGGCAAATCCTGCGATCCGATCGTCCTGGTGCTGATCGTACAACACCTCTGCTGGTATCCACACGTACAAGGAGGAGCACCGGCGATGAACTGCTAGGTTCGTTACGACGGCAGGACTGCTGTGGAGCTAGGGTTTCCCACACATGGAATGACCTAAACGATCAACAATAAACCCTTCTGGGTTACTGTGCTCCATTATATATAGGGAGTGAACGTGGGCTCCACTCTCGTGGCCCATTCACTAAAGCCCATATAACACTAGTCACCGCGAGTCCGACTCACTGACTCAGTCCTAATCCAGCTAGGGTCCAACCCGACCAGATTTCCGGTTCAGATCCAATCCGAACTTGCTCCTGCTCTTAAGTGTGTGACCCGGCAGGCTCATGGCTACTCGGACACGATTGGAATCCGACTCACAATCGATCAGTCGGCAGCGGATCCTAGCAGAACGTGCCGACTCCCAAGTACCAAAGAGTCATGACGACTCGCCTTTCCAATGTGAGTTACGTCCGAGTCCCTTTTGCATCACGATATACCTTGTCAGACTATAGGCGAATATATGTCATCCCTTAAATAGTCCAACTCTCTTCTCGATCCGAGATAAGTGATTCACCCGACTAACTCTTAGTCGATCGCCTCGGTTAACACTAAACCGAGTCATGCATGGCCATGCTTTCCGAATCATATCATCCGAGAGGGCCCAGAGAATATCTAGTGGAGGGGCAAAATCCCATCTTGGTTATTCACATCATGCAGCTTGATTCTCAGTCGACCCGAACTCTGCCTTTATGACTGCCCAGTTATGAATCAGCATTTGACAGAACCTAAGTCGGTGATCCTCAACTCGGACTATGCAACAACCTCAGGTCTAAGGATTACATTGATTGAGATATACAAATGACAACTTGTTCGTTGTACCTCAATATGGGTCAATCTGACTCGCTAAACTCTTTAGCCGAATCTGTGTAAGTTGGAATAGCATCTCCATGCCCATGACAAGTGGAACCGAGTCATCAAGCCGACTTTCACATTGGTCTAAGTTGTGTGTCCAGCACAACCTCAATGACCAAGGACATTTAGTACAAACAACATGAATGTATAGTTCCACAACCGAATCACATATTCAATGATACACATCAAATGTTTATACAAGGACAACTTAATAACTTTATGAATACAATGAGAAATATCATCATACATGATTGCCTCTAGGGCATATTCCCAACAACAACCACAAAGAGTCATGATTCTGCATGGTCACCAACTCAGAAATGTATATGTAATTCTTTTACTCTGCAAGGAATGCAACATGTAATGCTATCAAAGAGCTTGGTGAAAGACTCAAGTGTGTAATGCTCAACACTCAAAATGACATTAGCGAGGAGAATAAGTATACCCAAGACTTAGAGACCGCCATAAAATGCCTAAGGGAAGATATCATAGACTTAGCATATGGTGAGAATTGTGATGTACTCCGATAGTTGGACCACCACACTTGTCGTTTTTCTCGTGTTAAAAATTTGATCATACCAACCTATGTGGTATGGCATGTCTTGCCTAAGTTATGTTTGAACCTTAGTTCTTGTGATAAATTTTTGTATGCCATGACTTGTGTGTTTTATGGTTGAATGTATGCTTTTGGCTTTTGTTTCACTATCTTATGTTTTTCTCTTTACTTATGTTGTTTCTAATTTTCTCTATCCTATGCCATAGATGCCTAGCTTTGTTGTCAGCACCTCTAAAGAGTTCAAGGGAACTTGTTTTGGTTCTCGTATTGTGGAGCTCACTAGTTTGCTAAATCTCCCCCTCCCTACTATTAAGGGACTTTAGCTAACGAAGTTCGACAGGAAGGATCTATGGGGATTTAGAGTCTCGGAGCCTGGACGCCAGATAGAGCCACCCACCGAGGTGATTACCTTCAAGTTGATGCATTATGACAAGGATGTGGTACTCGACATTATCATGCAGGAGCTACTTGGACGCCTTTGTGGACATCACTTTACCGAGCTCAGGGGCCTCTACTTTCACCCGTTTGGGAGACGTGATGAGAAGGGAGAGCCTGTAGTGTATGATGATGCTACTAGAGAGACTATCGAGCCAGTGCGTTATATACCTTGACACTGATAGGACCAACATCATGCTTAGCAATGACGAGCTACAGGTTCAGTTTGGGGAGAAGGACAAGGCCTTCACGGATCAGGATGATATCATCAAGGAGATGGAAGCTAGGTTCGAGAGCCAAGACAAGAGATTCAAGAATCAAGAGAAGAGAGTGAAGGATAGGAACAAGAAGATCAAGGATATGAGGGCCGAGATAGAGCTCAAGGACCTTGAGCTAGAGACTCAGCAGGGAGTGATAGAGAGGCTGCGCTTGCAGAAGAGATCCCTCCGGGCGAAGATCGATGCCTTGACCACCAACGTAGATGAGTACAAGACAGCCATGGAGATAGCCAGAATTACTCTAGTGGATGAGGAGGTCGACATGGAGGAGTAGTGTTAACTACTCGGCTATCTATTTATCTAT
Organism: Avena insularis; assembly: GCA_023614405.1. Lineage (NCBI taxonomy): Eukaryota > Viridiplantae > Streptophyta > Magnoliopsida > Poales > Poaceae > Avena > Avena insularis. The sequence continues at coordinate 203,634,412 of CM042685.1, forward strand.
CATCCTTTTATTTGTCGAGTCACAATGATCATCCAACATGTGGATGGCTTTGCTAGTGTGTTTACTTTTCCAAAACTTGTTGTTCATGTTGTTTAAAACTCTAAGTTTACTTGTGCTTGATTATTTGAGATTGTTGCTATGTGATGTATTGTGCATGTTAGCATCTATGGGTTATATCTCATTACTTATCCTTATTGAAACCACAAATGCCTCCTCGTCGTGCCAATCCCAACCAAAACAACAATAACAACAATGGCAACAAGATGCAGCAACTGATAACAACCCAAACTCGGTTGATGCAGATGATGACCCAGTTCATGGCAAATCAGAATTAAAACAACAACAACGACGACAACAATAACAACAAAAACAATCAAAACAACCCACCAGCCTTTGATATGCTTACAAGGTTTTTGAGGTTGAGGCCAGCAAAGTTCTTGGGAATCACTGATCCCATGGTAGACAATGACTAGCTACGTTCTATGAATAAGGACTTGGTCACTGTGGGCTGCACTGATGAAGAAAAGGTCAGATTTGTAGCACATCTGCTTGAAGGACCAGCAGCCACATGGTGGGATAATTTCCAAATCACCATTCCCATTGAAGTTGTGACTTGGAAAATATTTGAGGATGGATTTCGCGCTGCTCATATCTCATCAGGAGTGATAGGTTTGAAGAAGAAAGAGTTCCCCAATCTTAAGCAGTGTCACCGCAGTGTGGCATAATATATCGAGGAGTTCAACAATCTGGCACGCTATGCACCGTATGATGTTGACACTGATGCTAAGAGGAAGGAAAAAAATCCTTCAAGGGATGAATGAGAGATGTGCATGCAGCTATCTGTTGCATATGTCCCAACTTATGAATCACTGTGTGACAAAGCCATCATCTTGGAGAGCAAGATGAAACAGGTGGAGAATAGGAAGAGGAAACATCACTTTGATAAGCATAGTTCTGGATCGTCACACAAGCGTTCTCATGGTGATGATAGTGTAAGTTCTGGGTCCCACAAGCATGGGAAGTATAACAGCCACCACAACAGTAACTGTCACCATGATAACAAGCACCACCGTAGTCATGACAATGATATATACATAAGAACCACAAGAGTGGACACAAGGGCCATCATAGTGGGAATGGCAATAGAAGTCAGCCTGGTAAGAGAGACATGTTGAGTGCTTCAAGTACAAGAAAACTGGGCACTATGCAAATGAATGCCCAGAAAAGAAAGCTGATGGAGCCAACAAGCCCAACCCATTCCAGAAGGGTCAAGTGAACCACATCGATGTAGAGGAAATTTATGAGGAATCTGATGCTGTGGATGGTAAGTTCAAGCTTAATTCTTTTCTAGCACTTCTTCTTTTTGATATCGGTGCATCGCTTTCATTCATATCAAGAGCATTTGTTGATAAAAATGGACTTCCAACTGAAACTATTGGATGTCCTATTAAAGTAAGCTCTCCCGGTGGAGAGATGATAGTAAATTTTGGATGTCATGATCTAGTGATAGAATTTGGGAAGTATAAGTTTCCAGTTAGTCTGATAATCCTAGATTCCCAAGGATTGGATGTAATTTGGGCATGGATTGGATGACTAAGTATGAAGGAGTAACAGATTGTGCCAATCGTACTGTTACACTCACAACCCTGAATAAGAAATGGATTAGGTTCAAGTCTAACTTTGAATCTAAAGGGAGTAAGCTAAATTCTCTTAAGGGGGTTAGCATAGATAGTGTACCGGTTGTGAAGGAGTATCCGGATGTGTTTCCAGAGGAATAACCAAGAATGCCACCTGATAGAGATGTGGAGTTTCTGATTGACTTACTGCCAGGATCTGGACCAATAGCAAAGAGACCCTACAAGATGTCAGTTGATGAGTTGAAAGAACTCAAGAAACAGCTTGGAGAACAGTTGCAGAAAGGATTTATCCAACCAAGTTCTTCGTCTTGGGGTGCACCAGTTCTATTTGTTGAGAAGAAAGATAGAAGTTAAATGTTATGCATAGATTATCGTTCACTCAGTGAGGTGACTATAAAGAACAAGTACCCATTGCCTAGAATCAATGATCTATTTGATCAGCTAGAAGGAGCCCATGTGTTCTCAAAGATTGATCTCTGATTAGGCTATTTTCAGCTAAAGATTAGAGATCAGGACATACCTAAGACTGCGTTTACCACTAGGTATGGATTGTATGAGTATACTGTGATGCCATTTGGATTGACAAATGCACCAGCTTATTTCATGAACATGATGAACAAAGTGTTTATGGAGTTTCTTGAAAAGTTTGTTGTCGTATTCATCGATGACATTTTGATCTGTTCCAAGAGCAAAGAAGAACATGAAGAACATTTGTGTTTGATTCTTGAGAAACTCAGGGAGCACAAGTTGTTGCCAAGTTCAGTAAGTGTGAATTCTGGTTGAATGAAGTTGGATTTCTTGGACACATTGTGTTTGGAGATGGTATAGTTGTCGATCCCGCAAAGGTGGCAGCTATAACTGAGTGGAAATCTCCCAGTTAAAGAAGTTCAAAGTTTCCTAGGCTTGGCAGGATACTATAGAAGGTTCATTGAGAATTTCTCAAAGGTAGCTAAGCCAATGACGGAGTTACTTAAGAAAGAGAAGAAATTTGATTGGACTGAAGGATGTGAAATCAGTTTTCAAGAATTGAAGAAGAGACTAGTATCGGCACTAGTCTTATGTCTACCAAATTTGGAGAAGGATTTCCAAGTCGATTGTGATGCATCTCACCAAGGATTGGGTGGAGTTTTGACGGAAGAAGGGAAAGTTGTGGCTTATGCCTCAAGAAAACTCAAAACTCATGAAGTGAATTATCCTACTCATGACTTAGAGTTAGCCTCTGTTGTCCATGCACTCAAAACATGGAGACACTATCTTTTGGGAAAGCATTGTGAAGGGTTCACGGATCACAAGAGCTTGAAATATATTTTCACCCAGAAGGAACTCAATATGAGACAAAGAAGGTGTCTAGAGCTCATCAAGGACTATGACTTGAGTTTGCAATACCATTCCGGTAAAGCAAATGTTGTAGCAGATGCTTTAAGTTGCAAAGTTTATGTGAATGGCCTTATAAAAGGAGAATTGCCTGATGATCTGTGTGCTCAATTCAGAGAGCTAAGATTGGAGATAGTGCCTGAAGGATATCTCATGTCATTAGATGTTCAACCAACATTGTTGGACAAGATCAAAGAAGCCCAAAAGTTGGACAAGGAAATAGAGGAGATTAAGAGTAAAATTAGTAAAGGGGAGGCTAATGGATTCCATGAAGAGGATGAACAAGGTACCTTATGGTATGGAAAGCGTATCTGCATACCACAAGATCCGGAGCTTTGGAAGTTGATTCTGCAAGAAGCACACAATTCACCATATTCTATTCATCCAGGTAACACCAAAATGGACATGGATGTGAATGAAAGATTTTGGTGGAACAATATCAAGAAGGATATTTGCAGAACATATGGCCTTGTGTGATGTGTGTAGTCGAGTGAAAGCAGAACATCAGAAACTGGCAGGGTTATTGCAACCACTACCTATTCCTGATTAGAAGTGGGATAAGATTGGTATGGATTTTATCACCCGATTGCCAAGGACCAGATCCGGATATGATTCTATTTGGGTTCTTGTGGATCGCCTAACTAAAGTAGCTCATTTCATACCCGTGAAGACAACTTATACAAGTTCTAAATTAGCTAAGATCTATATGAACAGGACTGTATGTCTGCATGTAGTACCTAAGAGTATTGTGTCTGATAGAGGAACTCAGTTCACTTCACATTTTTGGCAACAAGTGCATGAATCATTGGGAACAAGGTTAGAGTTCAGCACAACTTTTGGAAACAAGGTTAGAGTTCAGCACAACATCCTTAGACTGATGGACAGACAAAAAGGACTAATCAGATTTTGGAAGACATGTTGAGGGCATGTGCCCTAGACTATGGTGCTAGTTGGGATGAAAGTCTGCCTTACGCAGAATTCTCTTACAATAACAACTATCACTAGTGCAGAGCCCCCCCTCTAACACCGGTTGGGAGGGCCCTCTAACAGCGGTTCTACAACCGCTGTTGAGGGTTTGGTGTTAGAGGGGGGCCACCTTTAACACCGGTTCTTATACAAACCGGTGTTAAAGGGTGGCGCACGTGGGGCTGCCGCAGGGCTCAGCCCCCCTTTAACACCGGTTCGTATCACGAACTGGTGTTAAAGGTTCTCTGCTGCGGCAGGAAAACGGCCTAAATCTCAGCCGCGACAGAGATTTAGGCCGTTTTCCTGTCGTGGCAGCCTCTGCCCCGTTCTGGGCGTATTTCTGCGGGAGGGGGGGAGGGGGAATCGATCGGGAGCGGTATACACATACATCGTCATCGGTACATACGTGTACATGAATAATTAAGCAAATATTATTATACACAAACATCGTCATCGGCACATACATCGTCATCGGCACATACATCGTCATCGTTCATTTTGGTGGATATCTAAAGAGTTCTCCGCCAGGCGTGACGACCTCATCAAGTATGAACCCCGCCAGTTCCTCTTGAATGGCTCGTATGCGGTCAAATGGTAGGAGTTGGTCCCGCATCTGTTCGATCTGAATATATATGAAGAATGGGGTCAATATATATATAAGAATAAAACTCAACACAATTGATGGTAATAAAATAATGTTGTGTACTTTGTTTACTTACTCTAAGTTGTTCTAGTGCGGCTTGGCCCGTCGCACATATCGTGTTGCGAATGAACTCGCAAACATAGTACCCACATAAGTTATTGTCGGGTCCCTGATACGCGCGCTTTACGGGAATAGAGAGTTCAATCAAAATAATAATCAATAAAGCATGATATAATGGAATTGGAAGCAGAATCAAAGAGATACACAGACCTAGCTAGCTAGTATTATTTGGTCTACAAATTTTAGTTCTTTTGACCATTCACCCACGGCCCTGCCCGTGAACCTTTTCCAAACCCTGTCCGACAAAGAAAATGGATAAAGGAGTAATTAATTACTTGTTGTCTCGAAAGTTGCCGATCTAGTGCGATAATATGATTGAAATTACCTCTGGAGCATCTCTCTAAACTCTGCCCATAGCTCTTTTTCTTTTCGTAACGATTCCATGACAAGGACTTTTCCTGAGTCGGGTTGAATGACTAGCAGAATAAAGTGGAACCTACGCACGCATAACTCATCATCAGTTACACTTAACATCGAGTAAGTCAAAGAATGTGTACAAGAGAGAGGGTAACAGTACTCACGAGAAGTTGTAAGGCAATAGTATTTCCCTTTTGGTTTGTTGTCTCAGTAAAGACCTTAGCAAGTAATCTTCTGTTGCCCGAGTTTGGTTCTTACCACATCTTCATGAACTCTATTTGGGTCAACGAACCCAATGTCAAAAGGGCCTCCTTTCATGCATTCTATAACCTTTTTCCTGCATAATAGTATATACATATATGGTGAGCATATATATATACATGCAATTAATGAAGTGAATGAGATGAGATATAAATTACAGAAATAGTACTTACACACAATAAAGGCTGATGGCAGCTTTGTCGAGTTCCTTATGATTGAATAGAAAATGCAAGTCTTGAATGTTGAAGTCGATCGCGTCGTCTCCGCACAAGAAAATCTGATCTCTTATATGCGCCGTGATCCATTCTTCCTTTCTCGTCTTGCAGAAATCAAGGTACCACTTGTGCAATCTTCGCATCTTTGTTGGTAGATTCTTGAGCTCCTCTTTCTTGACGAGATTCTTCCCATACTTCCATGGATGTATGGGGTTGGCATCGCATTTGGGCAAGTTGTCTCCCATGATGTTCAAGTATGCAATGTAAGTCATCCCCATTTCATTGGCCTTTCTTTGTAGCTCTGCCTCGTAATCATTTATGGGAGGAGCGTCCCGTGTGTCGAACACTTGGAGCGGGGCTCATGATTGGTTTTCCTACTCTCTGAGCATGGGAACTGTTTTCTGGGGTGCCGCATGACTGCTACTTTCAGTCTCCCTACGGCGCCTTGCATCCCCCTTCAAAATCTTGCGCTCGTAGTCCGGCACAAGTGGGGTTTCAGGTTTCAAAAGATTATTGTAAAACTTCTCCACCACCGCCGGATCTATTTTCTCCTTTGGCTCGGCCCGTCTAGGTGCAAAGAATTTCTTGACCTCTTCTTCCGAGATCCTATTGGTCTCCTCGTCGCTGCGATTCCACGGTACAACCGGCAATGGCTTGGCGGAAGGCTGCGGGATGTAGTTTTTTGAACTCTTTGGCGTACGGTTTCCTGCGGATTTCTTTGTGGCAGTGCTAGTGATGCTCTTCGTGGCAGTGCTCTTCCGCTTACGCTGAGGAGATGGCTGAACCGCCGGAGATGGCTGACGGGAAGGAGATGGCTGGCCTTGAGATGGCTGCAGATGAGAGAGATGGCTGAAGCCAGGAGATGGCTGAAGCGACTCGTGCGCTAACGCTGCGGAGGCGGGGTGTCGATGGCCTCAATTTGGAAGCACGATGTGTTCCTTCTTCCAAAGAATGGTTGTTTTCACTGCAAATTTGAGTTGAGTTTCCCCTTCACCTGTAGCATGGTCAAGCTGTGCTTCCTCATATTCCTTCACAACCTCATCCACCCCGACAATAGCATAGCCATCTGGAATCGGTCGGCAGTGGTAAGTTCCACCAGCTACAGGAGGTAAGGCATAGCCGACAGCCACCTTAATGGATAAGCCCATTAATCTCACATGCAGCTCTGCGTGTTCGCTTTCCGTGATCTCATCCACGGGGTATCGAGGACCCGCCATTTCAAGCGTGGGCTGCACGTTCTCCGTGGAAGCCACGCTGCTTTTCCGAGCAGAGTCTGGGCCGCCGGCAGCTTCCAATGCAGGCTCTTCGTGCCGCTGAGATGGGCCGGTAGCTTGATGGCTCTGTTGTGCATTCACGTGCGCCTGCAGCGCCACAAGGGAATGTTCTATCTGTGTCATCCGCTCTGTACGCTCTTTTTCTTTTCTGCCGCGCCATCTGTAAGAGTCGCTCCACTCGACAAACCCATCCTTCCACGTCATACCCCCTGTGCCTCGTGCATGTCCAGCGTGTTCTTTTTTACCGATGGCGTGTGTGAGCTGGTCATTCTCTCTGTCGGGATGGAAGGTCCCGGCGGCTATTTCCTCGTATGCCGTGATGAGTTCAGTGACGGGTTTGGCAAGGAGTGTTGGGAAGATACACAATCCTGTTTCTGGGTCCAACCATGCCCCGATTCCATAGAACCAAGTCTTTGCACGTAGGTCCCACCCATCTGTCTGGGGCGTGATCCCTCTAGCGCGCAGGGCCTTCTCAGCTTCCTCCCACTTAGGCCTTTGAGATATGTAGCCACCTGACCCCGTCCTCTGGTGATATTCCTTCTTCTGGGCATTTAGCGTATTGGTTTCTGACCTCTTTTTAGCTATAGCACCTTCCTTATATGCCACAAATTCGGGCCAGTGAGGTCTTATCTTCGCATAATATGCGTCTTCGAAATTTGGAGTCTCGCGAGCTTTGACAAATTTGTTCAATTTTGTCTTCCGGTTATGGAAGCGCCGACCATCTTCTTTAGAGTCCACTCTTTGACCTTTTCCTTTATAACCGGGTTGTTTTCATCCTCCTCTGGCGGAAGGGTGAAATTTACCAACAACGAATTCCAAAGCGTTTCTTTGGATCTTTCATCGACAAAGGTACCGTCGCCCTTCTTTGGCTTATTCCAATATTCAATTATGATTGGGATTTGGTCCCTAACAAGAACTCCAGCCTGACGTACAAATTTGTCTGCGGCCTTCTTGGGATCCATCGGCCTGCCATCAACACGGACTATTTCGATCGTGAACTTTGCACGATCTTTCAACCGATGGCTCGCGCCTCGCTTGCTCTTTTTCGTAGAAGAAGATGGTTGCTGGCTGGTCGATCCAGAAGGCTAAAAGAAGAAAGAAGCGTTAATTAATACATGTAGAAGAAGATTGTTGGTGGAAGTCAGCAGAGGCTTAATCAATGCATATACCTCGCCGGACTTTGTAATCACTAAATTGCGTTCACCGGAGTCTTCATCTTCTCCATGACTACTTGAGCTGTCATCATGTCCCTCCAAGTTCAGATATTGTGAGGTGTCCTCACCAATAATGTTCTCCATTATTTTTTCTTCTTCAAGGTTTCTACTAAGTGGATCCATAGTTTCCAAAACAATAATATTATCTAGAGTAAGAGTGTAAACATTCAAGTGGACTTGGATTCATACACAAATATACATATTATTCATACAAAAATACACAAATAAATACACAAATGAAATTAAAACCCTAAGGATGCTTGATCATTTTAAACGAGTTCCGAGGGGTCCAAACCCTAATCAGGATGAGTCAGAGCTCCACAACGACACCCCCAAGAGGGTAACGTTGGCAGGATGCAAGTTTGTATACAAGTGGGGCGGGTTTGCGGATAATTATTTAGTCCCAGACAGCTACACCTACACGCAGTCCAATTTGTATACAAGTTTTAATCTATGCATGTAGTATAATTTATATTAGCCGGTGAAACTATGTTGCCCGCGAACCCGCCCCGCTTGACACCCTATCTATACTACTACTCCCTCCATAATTACATGCCATCTTAGTTTCGAGTTTCCCGATTTTGACCATCAAGTTCACCACCAACACTAAGTAAACAATATTATCGATGTTACAACATCAGAAACTTTACTCAAATATGAATACACGACTATATCTTTTATACATCACACATGCATATTCCCCACATTGTTCACCAAATGATGGTCAATATTTGTGGACGGATGTAGTATTTGAGATAAATATATGCCCATGGTTTATTTCTCTATTTCTAATCGGATTGATTCAAAGTCTATTCATCTTGTTTTAATGTCATTTCTTTCTACAAAGTTTCACTACAAATAAGTAACAAAGACCTGTAAGAAAACAGAGAGACCCGCCCGTGCGGCTGTGCCAGGCCGCACCGGGATGCCGCCGCCGACTGCCAGCCGCCTGCTTCCTCGAACTGTCGGCCGCCTTCTTCCACTGAGTGCCGTCGCTGACTGTCGGGCGCAGAGGCGTGGACGGTGGCGCCACCACGAGATCCACTGAGTGCCGGCCGGCGATGCCACCGCGCGCGCGAGCTCCACACCGCCGCCAAAGGAGGAAACAGAGAGGGAGGAAACAGAGCTCCTCACCATGAGCACGACGGCGTCGGTGGGATTCTTGTAGGCGCCAGCGTCGTCGTGGCGCGCGCGCGGTGGCGGTGGCGGTCTTGGCTCCGACGGCGAGGGCGACGGCGGATCCAACGGCGAGGGTGAGGGCGGTGGCTCCGACGGCGAGGGCGACGGCTGCTCCGACGGTGAGGGCGAGGGCTCTGTTTTGCTCTTTTTGCTCATGGGCGGTTCGGTTCGGCTCTGGGGAAGAAGAAAGGAGGGTAGGCATGATATTCCCCCTTTAACACCGGTTCGTGGCTGGAACCGGTGTTAAAGGGGGGGGGGAATTTGTTTCGCGTGCGCATTTAGCACCCCCGCTTTAACACCGGTTGCAGCCACGAACCGGTGTTAAAGGGGGTATATATAAACGAATAATTCCCTTTAACACCGGTTCATGTCTGGAACCGGTGTTAAAGGGGGGGGCATTTATTTCATGCATTAAAGGGGCATTTTTAATTCAAAAAATAGGATATGAATTTAGAAAATTCATATCTTTTTCTTTCAACTCAGAAAAATATGAATAATATATCATAATTTTCAGAAAAATAATATCTATCCATTCATGTAAAAACATTTTATATTTACTTTAGATGAAAATTTTCAAAATAATTAAAACACTTACATATAAATTTTGATTATTCAATTCAAACAAAAATAAATTGTCAAATCCTAAAAATTTGAACATAAGAAATATTAAGCATCTAAAAAGGAATCTAATCCTATTTTATTAGAGAAAATCATATTTTAATGCCGCATCTTTTGTATTAACATTTTTGAATTGATTGGATATTTAAATGCAGCATCTTTTGTATACACTTGAATCTGACCAAGCCTCGCTCAACTTGCATTGGTTTTTTGATAAAATAGCATATTGTGAACCTAAAAATGATTTTTGTAAAAATTCATGAGCATCGTATCATGTACCTGTAGTTCATATCTGACCCACTTCCCGCCGATTCAGCAGGAATTTGTCGTTTTCACCAGAGGTGGACGGAAAGGTTTCAGATCCCCCTATTGGTACATTGTCCATATAAGGTGGTCTAGTATTTTTTTTAAATGTGTTGGTGGTTTTTTGAATTAGCCATTTGGTGGTTTCTTCACAAAACCGTCCGTTTTTTATGCTCGGAAAATGGAAAATGCCTTTTTGGTGCGATAAAAAAGAAAACTTCCTCTTGCAACATTGTTTGCCATGCCATGATGCACATGTATGCACAATATGGCCATAGTATCACAAACTATGCCTTGATTCTAGCCATAACATTGGTCATTTGACCCGAAAGCCAAGAAACCTCGAATGAGATAGGTCATTTTGTGAAGGAGATAAAACTGGAATTAAAATACAGAATGCAACTAATAGTAAGTTACATAAAGCACGACTGAAAATTAAGATACATAAAAGAACTGAAAATTAAGATACATGGCCAGATTAAGTAACAATCGGCCGAACTTGTTTCGGAATGTTGGAGTGATTCAGTCATGCTCCTTCCTACACCTGTAATACTCGCCACTGTAGTCGTATACGCTACTTCATCATTTGCCGTCGGGGTCGCCGTAATTGAACCTTGAAGGCTGAGTACGCGTGGGCTGGACTTGAGGGTAGCGCAGATGGGGGTTAGAGTCGGTGGCAGTGTCATAGGCCATGACGCTCTGGAGAGTCCGACCGCGCCACCATAGCCGACGGCCGGCCTCGTTGAAGTTAGGAGGAGGTGGGCCGTCCTCCTCGTGCCTGGCGAGCGCCCTCTCACGCCGATCCACGAAGAAGGCTTCCCAAGTAGGGAAATAGTCGGGATGCCATCTGGGATTCCTCCGCTGCTCCGGCATGAGCTCGAATTAGTAGTGGTTCGTGATGGCCATCCGGCGTGCCACACCTAGAGGGACAGAGGAACTGCACGCCTCGGCGCCAAGATCCAGCCGACAGGGACACAAGAGTTCGGGCAGGGGTAGTTCGAGGCACAAAGCGCCTCCGCCTCCCTGGGGGTTAGTGCTATGGTGGAAGCCATGGGAAAGAGTGATGAGGCTGCAGATATGAGTCTAGAGATGTGCAATGACAATGGAGGCCAACCCTAGATATATATATATAGTGAACTGGCGGGAAGAACTGGAGGGAAGAACTGGCGGGAAAAAATGGCAGGAAGAAAAATGGCGGGAAAAAATGGCTCATTAATACATATACTGTTAACAGAAGAAATATGACATTGTTCTAAAAATGGGACGGTTGGAGGGATTTCAGGCTGGGCCAGGCAGCACTAATGATAGGGGTGAGTGTCGACATTATGTCGTGCGACGTGTACCTTGTCCCGGATGGTGTCACTAACCGGGACGAAAGATGAACCTTTAGTCCCGGTTGGAGACACCAACCGGGACAAAACACGAGTCAGCACTAATAATAGTGGTGAGTGTCGACATTATTTCTTAAGTGTCGACACTATGTCGAGCTGCTTGTACTATAAATAGGCATCCTTGTGAGTCCAGTCCTCCAGCCAGTTTGAGGCATATCCAAGATTGTTTTCGAGAGCAGGGACACCACTACGGCCAGTTTCAGGGAGATGCCGACGGAGCCCAGTCCTCCGGCATCTCGGAGAAACTGGTCATAGAGGCACTCCCTAATATGTGAAATTAGTTCGCTCCCAGGTGTATTGATCTAGTTAGAGAAGTTACAAGATGCAAGATGGTTTTCGAGAGCAGGGACACCACTACGGCCAGTTTCAGGGAGATGCCGAGCCGGGCCCTCCTCCAAGATCTCCAAGAAACTGGTCATAGAGGCACTCCCTAATATGTGACCGCGTGCGTTTGGAGATCAGATCTTCATGGTAAGTACGAATCGGGACAACTTCTTCTCATAGTCCCGGTCCATCCACAAAACAAGACTAACACTCAAGACATTTATTAATATTAAAAACATGAACTAGAGTTACATAATATGAGCATGAACTTCTTGGCATATGTCCTTCCTTATGATCGCTTCAGACGTAACCATGGAGCATCTTCTTTACTTAACGGAATGCTTGGGTCAGTTTTCACTATGAAGGGCAGAATTTCATCAAACTTATTATAATCTTCTGACATGTCTGTCTTGTCCTCGATTCCCACGATGTTTCTTTTCCCTGAAAGAACTATGTGACACTTTGGCTCATCATATGATGTATTCTTTTTCATATTTTTTCTTTTTTTTGGTCTGGAGGACATGTCCTTCACATAGAAAACCTGAGCCACATCATTGGCTAGGACGAATGGTTTGTCTAAGTTCTTGTCTACCTTCATAAGATTGTTGAGATCCACTGTTGTCATTCCGTACTTCTTGTCTACCTCAACTCCTCCTCCTGTTAGCTTGACCCATTTGCATCGAAACAAGGGGACCTTAAAATTAGGTCCATAGTCAAGTTCCCATATCTCCTCTATGAACCCATAATACGTGGTCTTCTGCCCATTGTCTTCTGCTGCATCGAAGCGGACACCACTATTTTGGTTGGTGCTCTTTTTATCTTGGCATATCGTGTAAAATGTATTCCCATTTATCTCGTACCCTTGGAAAGTACATACAGTCGAAGATGGTGTCCTGGCCAACAAGTACAGATGATTCCCAATAGTGGTGTTATTCGTGAGAAGTCTTTGCAGCCAGCCGCCAAAACTCGCCATGTGTTCACTTATAATCCATTCATCAGACTGCCCCGGGTGTTTGAGGCGTATTAAATTCTTGTGTTCATTGATATATGGGCCAACCAAGATAGATCTTTGTAAAACCGTGTAGTGTGCTTGATTGAGAGAATGCCCGTCCCTACATATCATTGCTTTACATCCTAGGGTGCCTTTTCCACGCAGTCTCCCCTCATGTCGTGATTCTGGAACACCAATCGCCTTAAGGTCAGGAATAAAATCAACACAGAACTCAATGACCTCCTCTGTTACATAGCCCTTGGAGATGCTTCCTTTTGGCCTAGCACGATTATGAACATATTTCTTTAAGACTCCCATGTACCTCTCAAAGGGGAACATATTGTGTAGAAATACAGGACCGAGAATGGCAATCTCTTCTACTAGGTGAACCAGGAGATGCGTCATAATATTGAAGAAGGATGGTGGGAACACCAACTCAAAGCTGACAAGACATTGGGCCACATCTGTTTGTAACCCTGATAGGCTTTCTGGATCGATTACCTTCTGAGATATTGCATTGAGGAATGCACATAGCTTCACAATGGGTACTCGAACATTTTCAGGTAGAAGCCCCCTCAATGCAATCGGAAGAAATTGTGTCATAATCACGTGGGCAGTCATGAGACTTCAGGTTTTGTAATTTTTTCTCTGCCATATTTATTATTCCCTTTATATTCGACGAGAAGCCAGACGGGACCTTGATACTGCTCATACATTCAAAAAAGATTTCCTTCTCTACTTTGGTAAGAGCGTAGCTGGCAGGAGTTAAGTGGCATCCTTTACCCTTCTCGTTCTCAGGATGCATAGGCTCTTCAGGGGCTTTCAGACATTGCTGGTCCTGCCGTGCTTCCGGTGTATCTTTTGTCTTCCCATACACTCCTAGAAATCCTAGCAGGTTCACGCAAACATTCTTCGTCACGTGCATCACGTCGATTGAAGAGCGGACCTCTAAGACTTTCCAATAGGGTAGGTCCCAAAATATAGATTGCTTCTTCCACATGGGCGCGTGTCCAATCGCCGTCATTCGAACAGATAGACCGCCAGGACCTTTTCCAAAGATTACTTCTAGGTCCTCGACCATGCCAAATACCTCCTCACCGCACGGAGGACATGCTTCCTCCGGGTTCGCCAGACGTTTGAAATGCTTGCCTTTCTTTCTTCGGATCTGAGTTCGTAAGAAATCGGCGATACCCTAGGTACACAACCTTCTTACATTTATCCAAATATACACTTTCGGTCTCATCTAAACAGTGTGTGCATGCATTGTATCCCTTGTTTATGCGCCTGAAATGTTACTAAGAGCAGGCCAATCATTGATGGTTACGAAAAGCAATGCTCGTATGTCAAATGGCTCCCCTTTGTGCTCATCCCACATACGTACACCTGGTTTGGCCCACAGCTGTAAAAGTTCTTCAACTAATGGCCTTAGGTACACATCAATGTCGTTGCTGGGTTGCCTCGGGCCTTGGATGAGGACTGGCATCATAATGAACTTCCTCTTCATATACAACCAAGGAGGAAGGTTATAGATACATAGAGTCATAGGACAGGTGCTATGACTGGAGCTCTGCTCACCAAAAGGATTCATGTCGTCTGTACTTAGACCAAACTTTAAGTTCCTTGCGCCACGTGCGAAGTCCGGGTACTCTCGCTCGACTTTTCTCCACTGTGACCCATCAGCGGGGTGTCTCAACATCGCGTCTTTCTTACGGTCTTCCATGTGCCATCGCAGCAACTTGGCATGCTCTTTATTTCTGAAGAGACATTTTAACCGTGGTATTATAGGAGCATACCACATAACCTTGGCGGGAACCTTCTTCCTAGGGGCCTCGCCCTCAACATCGCCAGGATCGTCTCGTCTAATCTTATACCGCAGTACAGTGCATACCGGGCATGCATCCAAATTCTCATACTTCTCACCATGGTAGAGGATGCAGTCATTAATGCAGGCATGTATCTTCTGCACGTCTAATCCTAGAGGGCAGACAACCTTCTTTGCTTGGTATGTACTGTCGGGCAACTCATTATTTCTTGGAAGAAGATTCTTCATTTTTACCAACAACTTTGAAAATGCATCGGTCACCGTTCTCTGCCTTCCATTGCAGCAAATCCAGTGTGGTACCTAGCTTTTTGTGGCCATCTTCGCAAGTTGGATACAACAATGTTTTGTGATCCTTTAACATCTGCTCCAGCTTCTCCTTCTCCTTTTCAGTTTCACATTCTTCCTTTGCATCAGTAATGGCCCAACCAAGATCGTCATCAGCGGGCCCATCTGCTCCCTCTTGGTCTTCATTGTCTACCCCCGTTGCAGTATCATCATATTCAGGATACATATTATGATACTTGTCATCATCCTCTTCTTCTTTGTTGTCTTCCATCACAACCCCTTTTTCTCCGTGCTTGGTCCAACAATTATAGCTGGGCATGAAACCGGATCGAAGCAGGTGGGCGTGAATGGTTCTGGTATTTGAGTAGTCTTTCTTGTTCTGACAGTGAACACACGGACAACACATAAAACCATTGTGACCACGGTTTGCATTAGTGTAACTACCTTGGTGAATTACGCTCTTAGTTACAAGCCTGGATGAGCGGAAATGGTACTTTAGTTATACTTGTCTATGATCGAGAAACTGTGCTCCAAGTCGTCCATAACCGCGGACACGGCTTTCAGAAAGATTTACCCTGCAGGGGTGCACAAATAGCAACACACACTCGATCAACCTCGGAAAAACCAAATCAAAACCCAACGAGGCATTCACGACAAAGCGATCACAGGATTCAGAAATATTTCAGGGGGCCACCCCATTAAGCTACCCGCAACGAAGTTGGCGGCTCAGACGGACTCAAGGTTTGTGTGGACGGCCAGAACGATCGGGAACCCGAAAGTGTGACTGGGCTTGTCGATACAGCGAAAACGTGTCACGATCCTAAACAGTACAGGTGCTCCTCACACAATCGTAAATAAAGCAGTAAAGCATGGCATAAGTACAGGATAGTAATAAAGCCCCAAACTACTTTGTGGCCCCAAGAAATAAGAATGAATCAAGCTCTGGCTCAGGGGGGTTCATAAGCCTCCCGGATGTGGATAGCGCGAATATTCAAGGAACAGGAATCAAGTACTTGGGGTCCTACGGGACACAAGTGAGCATGAAAAACCAAATAGCAGATATTGCTCACCGGTGCCACTTTCATTAGTTATCCCAATACTACTCAGGTTAAGTTGTTTAGGTACCTCGTTATCCATCAGACACTCACATACCCTACACATGCTGTTCTACGACCCGCATGGCTCAATCAACTCCTGTAGTAATGGCTCATGGGATGGAGGAACAAGCTTCGGTGGGGTTTAAAAGTAAAGGCTATGCAAGATTGGGATTCAGTTTAATGCAATCGCGACTCAATGATGCAAGAATAAGATAGAGGCAATAGGTACTATATGTATGCAAGCATGTGGTAGTGCTTGCCTGGCAGCTCAGTTGAAGCGAGGGACGGATCTGGGTAGTGCTCCTGGGTCTCTTGATATATCCCTTGGTCAGCATCTATTCGAAGAAGAACCAAACAAACAAGGGCCAACATAAATAAAGTGCACAAGCATATGAATAAAATGCGACAAGCAAACAATCATGCCATGATGAATGATGCACAATTTGCATGGCAATAAAGTAGCATGGCATGGGTGAGGTGTGGAATACAAGAATATATCATTTTATGGAGTTTTAGTCACCTTTTAACCTCAAATAATTTGCTGTAACCTTTATATTTATATGATGCATGCTGCAAATCAGAACATGGAATGCATAAACAGAAAGGTCTCGTTGAGCTGATCAATTTAGACATATTATTTGTCAAATTTGGAGTTATAAAACTAAAGTTATTAATTAATTAAGAAAAAGGCATTTTATTGTAATTTTAATCATCACGAAATTTTAAAGTGCTCAGGAAATATTTTGAAGGGCATATTTGAAATCCTCACATTTTTCTGATTCTTAAACATATATCATTTGTATTATTTGGATTTCGAATTCAAAAGTTATTAAAAACAGATTTAAATTTATATTAAAACATATACTGAAATCATTTTATTAAAACAGAAAAGCAGGCGGCCCTTTTCTACTCAGCCGCACCTAGCCCCAATCACTGATGGGTGGGTCCGATCTTGGCATAACAACGCTGTGGCGGTCTTTTCTGCACCACGAGCTCAGCTAGCCGGTGGATCGGGCGAGTGGGACCAGCCTTGTGACCCACAGACAATGGCGAACTAGAGGATGCCACGTAGGGGATCTAGGGGCCGCGGGTTGACGAAAAGGAAGGCTGGGTCCCTTTTTGCAAAAACGCCACGGGAGGCTGACAAGTGGGCCTAGAGGGAGCGCGGGTTGATGCAAAAAGTGTGTGGGGGGGTATCCATAGGATTGACAACGCCATCTTTTTTCTTCGTTAATCGATTTAAACCGACGACGATCGATCGGTGTTCGACAGGGAGCAGCGCACGGGGGATCGAACCAGCGACCTTGAAGAGCGTCTTGGCTGCCGCTGCGGTGGAAGGGAGGTTGTTGCAGGGTTCGGCTACGCGGCGAGATAAAGGTTCCGCGATGCACAACAAGGAGACGACGACGAACCCGCCGTGCACAGAGGGCGTTCGTCGCCGTGATCTGCTCGTCTAGGAAGAGAAAAACAACGGGAGGGTGCCAGAGAGGAGCAGCAGCTCACCAAGAGTGCGACAGTGGCGATGGAACGGGCCGAGGTGCAGGGGATCAGCGACGGAGCTGGCGGCCGGCGGGGTTAGGGTTTTGGCTCGGCTCGTCGGCGTGCAACATAGATGGGCCGCCTCCTCCTCGACGTCGTGTACAGGGTTGATGCAGAGGACCTCCCCGACCTCGCCGACAACCTCCTGCTCGTCTACGCCTCCTGGATCGATGGGAGATGGTGTAGACCGGCGATGGTTGGCCAGGATTGGAAGGGATGGAGGAAGCAGGGGTAGGTGGGGAGAGGGCGGCGGCGCAGGGCCCTGGGAACCTAGGGATCTGGGAGAGGCGCAGGAGAGAGGGGTAGATAAGGAGGGAAAAAGGGGTTGCACATGGGGTAGCTCGAGGTGGAAAGGTGATGCCACCTTTTTCCTCTTTTCTCTCGGGTAGGTGGGGGGTGTAGCGGGCTAGGGCGCCGGCAGGTGGGGCTGCAGCGTCGGTAGAAGAAGGGGAGGAAGGCTCGGGCTGGAGGGGCCCTCATGACAGGGAGAGAGAAGAGAGGGAGAGAGAGGGTGGAGCTCGGTTAGGAGCTAGGCTCGGGTTGGGGTTTTTGGTTAGGGTTAGAGAGAGGGGTGGCTGGGGTGTGGCCAGGAAGAGAGGGTGGCCAGGTGGGGCCAGGGAGAGAGGAGAGAGTGAGGTGAGAGGGGGAGATGGGTGTAACTAGGGTTAGATTAGAGAGGAAACTAGGGTTAGATTAGATGAGGTGTTAGGTTTTTGGAGAGAGGATAGAGAGAGAGGGTGATGGCTTAGGGTTTTAGGTTCTTGCATGCATCAAGCTAGATCATACAAGAATGGGTGGAAGTGGTGTAGGGTTTTTAGCAAGCTCAAACAAAATCAAACAAAAAGGAGTGGTAGAGAGGGATAGAGGTGATGGATGGATATGGCCCCATAAAGAGAAAACCCATCTAAACCAAGAGAGAAACAATTGGCTAAAGGTGGTGGTACTCTTGCATGGCTCATGCAAAAATAATAAATGCCCTGATGAAAATCTTGTGAAAACAAAATAATAGCATGGCATTATTCTTATGCATTCCCAAGGAGTGGAATAGAGCCAAGCAAAAGAATTTATAGAATTAGATCCACCCAACCCACATGAGCTGGAATAAAACTCAAAAGAAAAGAATTACAAGCTCATGGGTTATAGGAATGGTGGAAGTATAAGGTGGTGACAAGGAGAGGTGGTGGAATTGGAATAAAAGATATGCCCCCAACTCAACTTGGGCATTTAAACAATATATCAATAACCAAATACAATATCAAGAGGCAAATACAATTAATAATGCATATGAGAGAAGAACCAAAGAAAGAGGGTTTTATATGATGCTCAAATGCAAGGTGGCATGATGACATGAGCATGATATAATTATGATGAAACAATTATGTATAGGAAGTAGCCATTATATTCCTAGACCAAGTAGGATTACAATTGTTAGACAATTGGGATGCTACAACTCTCCCCCACTAAACAAGAATCTCGCCCCGAGATTCTAGGAAGAAGAAGAAGACTCAAAGAGGGTAGGATACTTGGCACGGAGCTCATCTTCACGTTCCCAAGTGGCTTCATCAACAGAATGATGCGACCACTGCACCTTGCAGAACTTGATGGACTTGTTGCGAGTCCTTCTTTCTGCGACTTCAAGGATTTTTGTGGGGTGTTCTTGATAAGACAGGTCTTCTTTGAGATTGATAAGCTCATGGTCCACGGTCCTGCCGGGATCCTTGAAGCACTTCTTGAGTTGAGAGATGTGGAAAACATCATGGACCTTGAGTTTTTCCGGGAGCTCAAGAGCATAAGCAACTTCTCCTCTTCTCCCACGAATTTTGAATGGACCGATGTATCTAGGAGCCAGCTTTCCTTTGATACCAAAGCGGTGCGTGCCTCTCATGGGACTGACACGAAGGTAAACGAGATCACCAGGGGCATACTCCATGTCCGTGTGCTTTCTGTCATAATTGCTCTTCTGGCGACTTTGAGCAATCTTCAGATTTTCAAGAATGATGTGAACCTTATCCTCCGCTTGAGTTACAATGTCGGGGCCAAACAATATTCTTTCTCCTGCACCCGACCAACCAATTGGAGTTCTGCATTTGCGACCATAGAGAGCCTCAAATGGTGCCATATTTAGACTTTTCTGGAAGATATTGTTGTAAGAGAATTCAGCATAAGGAAGACATTCTTCCCACTTCATGCCGAAAGAGATGACGCAAGCACGGAGCATATCTTCCAGAATCTGATTGATCCTTTCAACTTGTCCTTGCGACTGAGGGTGGTAAGCTGTGCTGAAGTTCAATTTTGTTCCCAAAGCATTTTGGAAACTTTCCCAGAACTTGGAAGTGAAGTTGCTTCCACGGTCTGAACTGATCTCAAGAGGAACCCCATACAGAGAGACAATTCTGTTGATATAGAGCTCAGCCAACTGAATTGCAGAAATTGTTTCCTTGACGGGAAAGAAGTGAGCCACTTTAGAAAGCCTGTCAATGACAACAAAGATTGCATTGTTGCCCTTCCGCGACCTTGGAAAACCAGTTATGAAGTCCATCTCCACTTTCTCCCATTTCCATTCCGGGGGTTTCAATGGCTGTAGAAGACCGGAAGGTTTCTGATGGACAGCTTTAACTCTGTGGCAGACATCACACTCCGAGACATACTTGGCACAATATCGTTTCAATCCCGGCCACCAATATTGTGTTTTCAAGTCCATGTACATCTTTGTGCTGCCAGGGTGGATAGAAAGAACAAAATCATGCGCCTCCTTGAGAACTTGCTCTCTCAAACCCGGGTAGTTCGGAACAAACATCCGGTGTTCAAAGAAAAGCGTGCCTTGGTCATCGACGTGGAAGGACTCATACTTCGGAAGCTGAAGGTTGGAGATGATCTTTTTGGTGTATGGATCACCAAGTTGAATGGAGCGAACCTTTTCTTCCAAGAGAGGAGTTGCCAGAAGGTTCAGAAGATACCCTTGATCCACAATTTCAAGGTTTAGCTGACGGAATTCCTCGCACAAGAGCGGCTGTTGTTCTTCCAACATGAGGTTGCTGACATAAGCTTTGCGGCTGAGAGCATCGGCCATGACATTAGCTTTGCCCGGAGTGTAGTTGATGGTCAAATCGAAATCATTGATTGCTTCAATCCACCTCCTCTGACGAAGGTTGAGATCAGGCTGGGTGAAGATATACTTCAGACTCTTGTGATCAGAAAAGATTTCACAACGGTTGCCAAGCAAGTAATGCCTCCATACTTTCAAAGCAAAGACAATCTGCCATGAGTTCGAGGTCATGTGTAGGATAGTTGATCTCATGCGTCTTCAACTGTCGAGAGGCATAAGCAACAACTTGTTTTTCTTGCATAAGGACCGCACCCAATCCTTGCAAAGAGGCGTCACAGAATATCTGGAAAGGCTTGGATGTATCTGGAGGAACCAAGACTGGTGTGGAAGTGAGCTTCTCTTTGAGTGTTTCAAAGCTTGCTTGACATGCAGGAGTCCAAAGGTATTTCTTGCCTTTCTTGAGGAGATCGGTAAGAGGCTTCGCTATCTTGAAAAGTTCTGAACGAAGCGACGGCAATAACTAGCCAAACCAAGGAAGCTCCGGACTTCTTTGACATTTACAGGAGGAAGCCAGTCAACAATTGCTTTTACAGTTTCCGGGTTGACGGCAATGCCCTTGGCAGAGATGACGTGACCAAGATAGGTGACTTGGGGCAGCCAAAACTCACATTTGGAGAACTTTGCATACAGGCGGTTCTCACGAAGCTTGTTTAGGACACACCGAAGGTGTTCTTCATGTTTTTCCTTTGACTTAGAATAGACTAGGAAGTCATCCATATAGACCACAACGAACTTATCAAGATACTCCATGAAAACCGAGTTCATAAGCCTCGAGAAGGTGGCAGGTGCGTTGGTGAGACCGAAAGACATGACCGTGTACTCATACATGCCATAGCGGGTGGTGAAAGCTGTTTTAGGAACATCTTCCTTGCGAATCTTGATTTGATGATAACCACTTCTCAAGTCAAGCTTAGAGAATACCACAGCTCCAGCTAGCTGATCGAAGAGATCATTAATCCGCGGAAGGGGATATTTATTCTTGATGGTTTTAGCATTGAGAGCCCGATAGTCAACACAAAGTCTATCAGTCTTGTCTCGCTTCTTCACAAAGATGGTTGGACTACCCCAAGAAGAAGTACTGTGTTGAATGAAACCCAACTTCTCTTGTTCATCAAGTCGACGCTTGAGTTCAGCCAACTCACCAGGACCCATTTAATAAGGCCGCTTAGAGATAGGAGCCGCTCAGTTCAAGCTCAATTACAAACTCAACCTCACGATCCGGAGGCATACCGCAACTCTTCAGAAAGACATCTGGAACTCACAGGACCGGAACACTCAATAGCTTCCATAGCATCAGCATTCGTGAGCCGCCAAAGAGAAAAGCTGAATAGCAGGAGTCGACTTGGAGAATAGACTATATGGCCTTTAGGAATTTTCAGAGAAACCGAGCGCTCAAAGACAATCAATCACAGCTGCATTTATTTGTCAACCAATCCATGCCCAAGATAACATCAATGTCAGAATTGCCCAGAATAATTAAGGACGCCGAGAACGAAGAGCCACCAATCTCAATTTGGTTGCCATGGCTGATATGAGCAGCCCTCATGTTTGAGCCAGGAGATTGTACCACCAGACGATGCAATAAGGGAACCATATCCAGATCATGCTCATGAGCAAACTTATGAGAAACAAAAGAATGCGAAGCACCAGAATCAAACAAAACTCGTGTAGGGACTGAGTTAACGGGAAGCATACCCATCACAACTCCAGGTGCATGCTCAGCTTGAGCGGCGTTGACACAGTTGGCACGAGCAACAGTAGACCCGGGCTTGGTGTTGATGTTGAGAGCCCGAGGTGGTGGTGCACGAACCATAGGAGAGCTTGCCGCAGGTCTTGGAGGTGGTGGAGGAAGAGCTTTGTTGTTCATAGGACAGTTCCAGTGTTGATGCCCAGTGTTTCCACAAGTGTAACAAGCACCAGGTGGACGTGGAGCAACGTAGCCAGGGACTCCGCCAGGCGCTCCAGGGTAGTTGTGGTTGTAGCCCCTGGGAGCAGCAGTGAGGAAGTTTGGTGGCCTTGCCGCGTAGCTTGAAGGTCTTGGTGGAGCCGGGAGCGACGGTGGGGTGTTAGGAACCCAGACACGACGCTTAGAAGGAGTTGACATAGCTGAAGAGCTTGCTGCATCACGGTTGTGTTTCTTTGACTCCTCAAACACTTTCCTACTTGCTTCTTCCTGCAGAGCTGTATGTTGAAGTTCCAGAAAAGATGCCGGCCTTGCATGTGTGATTGCATATTTAATCGATGAATTGAGCCCTTGCCGGAACCTCTTTTGCTTCTTCTTGTCATCAGAGATCTCATCGCCACCATAACGAGAAAGGTTCATGAAGTTTCTGATGTAGGTATTGACATTGTCATTGCCCTGCTTGAGGTTGAGAAACACTTCCTTCATCCTCTCCATGACAATCTCTGACAGATACTGCTCTTTGAAAGCTCTAGTGAACTGTTCCCAAGTAGGCTGAAAACCAGTGCAGTTTGCCTTCAGGTAATTCTCCCACCACAGAGCTGCATCTCCCTTCAGAAGGTGAGTGGCACATTTTACCCATTCTTGCTCAGGAACATCAGCAGTCACCAGTAACCTTGACATCTCACGCAACCAATCATCAGCATCAAGTGGTTGATCGGACACATCAAATTGGCGTGGGTTGAACTTCAGGAAGCTTTTGATGTCTCCTCGCTTGGGAGGTGGAGGTAGCGGAACAAACTCATTCCTCCTGACACTTTCTTCAAAACGCTGCTGGTTCTGCTGCATTGCTGCCAAGGCATTGGCGATGCTTGACAACGCGGCCCCCAGTTCAGGTTGTATGTCCTCCTCAGAACGGCATGGTGGTGCCATCCTGTGATTGATATAAAACACAAGTCAGTACCATAATGGAGAATAATAATAATCCAAAATAGTACCAAGATGGAATTAACCAAGATTAAAGGATACAATTTACTAAGCTGATATTAAAATATCAACAAAGTTCAAAGCACCTAGAAGATATTACGCATATCACACACGACTGAAAAGGAGTGTGGAAGCACAGATGTATCAAAGAAAATTTTTCCGCATTTTCGGCATGAAAATACCAATAGATGCGCAAAAATCACTTAACGAATCAAGATTAGTGACTCTACCAATTCAATATACAAGAGCAAATGATAAAAGTAGTGGTATGGTCGCGACTCCATCCCGCACTCAAATCATTACTCCGCACATGAATAAGTAGAACACGTATCCCAACACCTTCTTCTCAAGATGAACCTAAAGATTAGTAACTACGGAAACGAACACCCCAAACAAGATAACGTCGGATAACAAAGAGTAAGACAGATCGCGGTGGTATACAACGAATCAGATAGATCGCGTCGGTTTGCAAAAGCCTGTCGGTATGGAATGTACCAACAGTTGATAACCAAAAGGCAGATAAAGATAACATGTTGGATGCAACAGATAGACAAGGAATTACACACACGCAAACACACTTTCTATGGTACTACGGAAACCCAGACCACGTGAATCCTAGTTTGAATTTTAAGAAGAGGATTGAAAATGTTACACTTCCTTACCAGAAAAGGGTGGGTGGGTGGGTAAGAAGAAAAGTGGAAGCAGTCCTACTCTCGCATTTTGTTTTTCCCTAGTATACATAGCTACCAAAATATTTGCTAGACTGACAAGGACCATTTGGCTGAGACCCTGAAGGGCGGGATGGCTCTGATACCAAATGTAACTACCTCGGTGAATTATGCTCTTAGTTACAAGCCTGGATGAGCGGAAATGGTTAAAATAGTACGGTGGGGCCCAAATGTCACTCACAGGTAGACCTTTCGGCCGTCCTAACCATTTCCAAAACATCGGGACAAGAACGAGCGGCGTAATCGGCAAGCGAAGGGATCAACTACATACACAAATGAGTATGTATGCAAGCCACCATACAACAGTCCTCAGAGCCATTCCATCTAAAAAAATAGAAATATTGCAACGCCATACGGCAAGATCCAAATATCCTAGATAGATATAATAGTTTAGGATATCTCCTCATACATCAAACATCAGAGTATCAGGCGGAAGCGGAAAACAAGATCCGAGTACGGATAAGAAGCAAATCGGCATAAGATGCCCCATAAATAAACACATCCCGCCCACAGATCTCATGGATCCCCGTTCCCGGAATCTCTACACCGAGTGATCGTTGCCAACATCGTCCGTCTCCTCCACCCAGTATCCATCTTGCGAGTTTACCTGTCCATCTGAATCAAACAATTTATCGTGTGAGACCCTAGGGGTACTCAGCAAGTCTTTATGCCTCTAAAGGGGACACAACCTGGGGTGACGCAATTGCAGCAAAAGATAATACCTAACAATTCTAGGGATACTCTCTAACCATCCGCCCAACCAAAGATAGACGGATGTCCGTGAATTAATAACAACAGTTATAACAGTGTAGCGTCCCCAACCTTTAATAAGATTGAGTCCCCTGTGTTTACAATGCTAGTCCCTGGATCAATAGCTAGCATCCACAGTTCAGATGTAATATCGAGAAACAAAGGTCATAATACAACTTTATAGCCAGGAATAACATAATTTTATTACATCAAACATAGCTCATTGGCTATTTACATTACATTGCAGCGGAATAACTATAAGCATGGGGTCCTTCATCTTCAAAGTGCCACAGGCAGACATGTTGGTTGTAGACTTTGTAATCCTAATCAATCAATCTTCACTAAAACAATCAAACCTGCAACATAATAAGTTACAGCCACGAGGGTCAATACATTTGAATTGTATTGGCAAGTGATACTTTGGTAGTATAGTGGAGTCTATCATCTATATGCATTTGGCTAAGTGGAGTTGAGGCTTTGCATTGCTCAAAATAGATTTTTCCCTATCATTTTGAAAATAAGTTTTGTTTGGCAAAAACAAATTCCAAGGCATCTATCAATCAAAGACCAAGATCCACTGTGGCATCTACCAATCAGAGACTGAAGATTTACTTGGCAAAAACAAATTCTCAACCAATGATTGAAGATCCTCTCAAGGCATCTACCAATCAGAGATTTAAGATTTCACACAACCCTTGTTCACCCACAAGTTTTAATTTAGAAATTGGAATGATGAGATTCTTGATTGCTTCCATGTCTTGATGCTCAAATTGTCCTTTACCAGGGACATGGCTAAGTACTTAGGTTTTTTACACTCTGCAGAGGTGGTGCACTTTCCCCACAAGCCTTGGTTTCCCAAGAATGATCCTTCAGTAGCCTTTCCTTAGTCAAATGGACGCGCTCCAACCTATCAATCACTACCACCCACTGTCCAAAAGACTAAGTTCCAGCATCCTAAGATCATGGCAGAGCCCATATTGCCAAGTGGTTGCACTTGAAACTTCTCAACATTTGACATCTCAAATCTCTTTGTTTCCTGGGTGGCCATCCACAAGTGAGATACACAAGGTTCACCAAGACTCCTTGTGTAACCACTCAACATATCCCATTCTTTCCATTCCACCCAGGTGATTCATTAACTTAGTTGTTTTGTTAAATAAAACAAGTCCTTAGACTTAGAAATTTTCATAGCATGAATATATATATCCCACCCAAGTTTTCTATTAGCTAGGCTAAGCTTGGTAGTAATAGGATTCTTAACTTAGGAAAATCCTACTAAGGATTCATCTACTAGATTTCCTATAGCAAGGTCTATACTTAGTAAAATAAAAACCATGCAAGATTTACTTTAGCAAAAACACTAATGCATAGTGAAAATAATGGGTCATAAGATATGAAGCATCACTTGCCTTTTTGGTAGAGGGTATAAGTTCACTCCTTGTCCTTGCAACACTCACACTCTTCAAGTCACTACAATCAATCAAGCAAGGCACAAACTCAATCTACCAATCAAGCAAATCAACACACATAAAATAACAAAGTCAAAGAAATGCATGCAAGCATGCCAAGCTTTGCTTTGTTTGCAAAAGTGGTTCCTAGTGGGTCATAGTCATTTGGGTACACCTAATGGTCATTTTTGTAAAGTGGCAAAGTCATGCATAGGCATGCAAAGGTTGGTTCTAATGTAGGGATGGTCCTCACTAGGCTTCTAACTTTGTAAGTTCCAAATTGATCATTTACCAAAATGGCAAAGTCATTTGCAAAAGGGTTTCTATTAGATTCCTAAACTTTGTAAGATCCAAATTGGTCATTTACCAAAATGGCAAAGTTGTTAGCAAAAGGTTTCACCTCAAAAACCAATTTCAAAACAAGGCACCTATTTGGTCATTTTATGTGGTGAAGAAATATGTCTACTAGGGTTTTAGTCTATAGGGTTCACCAAATGAGTTGCTATTGCAAAACTTGGTGCTTTTGGTCAGTAGGTTTGGTCCAAACATTTTCTCAAGGTTTTCTTTATGAAAGCATTTTCATAAACAAAACAAATAGTTTTAGTTAGCTAGAAATGGACTAAACTAACTAATCCATTCTATTCTTTTCAAAATCACTTTCCAAACTATGGGTTGGTTCCTATGGTCAGTAAGGTCACAACAAACCAATTTGCAAAGGTTTTAACCTAAAAATCATTTTTAAATGATTTTTCTAATGTTAGCAAGCATACAAAAGAATCTGCAAAGTTAAACAAGCTAACAATTACTATTTGCTAAACTAAGGGTAGGGTTGGCTAGGGCTTGTTTTGCTGATTCCAACGACATCAAATTTGTAAAATTTGGACGTGTGGATCAAAAGATACAAAGGTTTGAAGTTTGCAAAAGTTTTTGTTTTCAAATTCTAATTCAGATCTAATACTGGCCACGCGGCGTGTTCTTACTGGTCGATACCGGTTCGGCCGGATCGAGTGCTGCGGGGCGTTGGATCTAAGTTAGATCGTGCGGCTTAGGTAGCGTACCTCTTCGGCGTTAAGTGAAACTATCGTAGCCGATGGATCTGCATCTAACGGTCGCTGCTGGTTTGACCTAAAAGGAGCGGCGATGCGGCGGCTGCTGGCGGCGGAGTCGTCGGTCGATGACGGTGCCGGTGATGCAGAGGGCAAGGGAGAAGGAGGAGATGCTCACCAGGCTCAGGGGGTCGCGGTGATGCTCAACGTGCGATTGACGGGGCAAGGGGCGCACTAGTTTAGTCGCGATTCCTCGCCGGAGTTGCTGCGGGCGGCGGTGCTCTCGGCTTGTCGTCGTGGACGTTGCTGTGATTCACTCCGAAGCGAAAGGAAGGCACAGTTAGATGCGCGGGTCCAAGGCAAGGTCGTGTGCGTGAACGAGAGGGGTCGGGGTCGTCTTGTGCTTACCAGAAGAGTCGCCGGAGAAGAAGCAGACACGGCGGCGCTCTGTGCTTGTCGGAGTCGTCGCTACAGATCACGAGAAGAACAACCGAGGGTTGGGTTAGACGCAGGAGGTCACGGAGGTGCTGTGTGCGTGAACGAGGAGAAGAGGGGCGACCGGAATCTACCTGTGGGGCTCGCCGGAGCTGAAGACAGACGATGGCGCCATCGCCGATTTACGGAGTCGAGGTTCTAGGGCACCCGCGGATGAACGGAGAGCACGGACAGATGCGTCTGGATGAGTGGAGTATGCGTGCGTGGTCAAAGAGGCAAGGGGCAGTCTGGTTTTGCCGGAATCATCACCGGAACATCGTCGGAGCAGAGGGCGTTCGAGGAGGAATTGAGGCGGCCTGGGGGCGAGCTTGGGGAAAGGGTCTGAGGGAAAAGACAGAGGAGAGGAAGGCGTTTAAGTAGGCGTCGTCGCGGCGAGGAATTAACGCAGCGTTTACGCAAATTGATGCGAGCTTTCAACGGGCAGAAACGGCAACGTCGTCTGGGGAGAAGAAGTCGCGGGGAAGAAGATGGCTAGAGAAGTGGGACCGACGCGTCAGTGGGAAAAAGAAAGGAGGGGGAGGTCCACCGGTCAGCTGCTGTGTGGGTTTCTTTCGCAGTACAGAAAAACGGTTCGGGGAGGAAATAAGTGGAGGTGGGTCCGCTTGGCAGTGAGAGAGGGAGAGGGGGAGAGGGTCCACTTGCCAGTCTCTGCGTGGGTCTGTTTCCGAGTGAGAAAAGAAACACTTCGGGGGAGGGAGTACTGGGCTGGAGTTGGGCCTATTGGGCTGCTCCTGTTTTCCTATTTTTTTCTGTCTAATCTCTTTTTCTTTTTCTAATTCTTTTTCTGTTTTGAATTTCAAACAAATATTCACACAATTTCAAACAACACTCAATCAATTCAAACAGCAAACTTTTCATTTGAATTTGGTTCTGTTTGGCAACATAGTCCAATCTCAAAATGAAATATTATTTTTATTTATTTTTAGGATCCATTAAATAATTAAATAAAATGGATCTTTAGTTATTAGGGTTTGATTTATTTAAATAAAATTTCCATTTGAATTCCAATTATTTTCAAAACCAAACCAGAAGGTTTAATTTGAAAAATAAAAGAATACTTGGAAACTTATTTAAATAAATAAATAAGTTTTGGTGTTTAATTAAAATGGGAAAGCCTTTACTTAAATAAAATTGGATATTTAAATCCTTATTATTTTATTTAAATAATTCTTTTACTCATTTTAATCAAGCAAAACCTTTTAATAAAAGATTTCAAAGTAGTAATAAAATACTTGGTGTTCATTTAAAATGGGAAAAGCTTTTACTTAAATAAAATTGGATATTTAAATCCTTTTATTTTATTTAAATAAACCTTTACTCATTTTATCAAAACAAAATATTTTATTTCAAAAGTTTGGCCAAAATTAATTTGGCTTATCTTTTCATTTGAAACCAAAGTCTTTTATTAAAAGATCTAAATTTGTATTTCCAAAACAATTTATTTTTCCTTTGATAAATGTTTTATCTTTATGAATCCCTTTAGGATTATTTGTTCACCAAAGGGTAGGGGCTTTTGGTAAGGGTTTTATTAGCTTTGGAAATTCAATTTCCTTATCTTGTTATACTTCTAAGATTTTGCTCATGGTTCCAAACTAAGTGAAACCAACCTCTATGGTCTTTCTTGATCCTTTGTGAAAATTTGTTGATCAAACTTGGTATGGATCAAATCCATGGATTTGGAGATACTTTGAAAAATGATTTCCTTCCATTAGGGTTTAGGGTTTTGGATTTCTTTCCAAATGTTCAAATTTCCAGATACATTCATTGAGGAATGCATTTCCCTTGATTTGAATTTGTTGAATTCAAACTTCTACCAAAGTTTGTTCAAGATGGGATTTTAAGTCTCCTTTTAGAAACAAAAGTTTCTTTTCACCCTGGTTTTCAACAAAAGTTTATTTTGTTTATTTTATTTTCACATTACAAGATTTGGAAAATCTTGGGATGTGACAGGCTACCACCCTTAAAAGAAATCTCGTCCCGAGATTTGGGGAGGCTAGGGTTACAAGCAGGTTCAAAACAACTAGGGTACTACCACCCTTAAAAAATTTCCAACTAATCTACATCTTGGCTTGCTTGGAATCTTGGAAAACTTCTTCATGGAAAACTTCTGCATAGTGTCCATTATTTCCATACTTGACTCATGGACTAAGGTTGAGATCCTTCATAGGCTTGTTTATCTTGTTCTTCATCTTTTCTGGACAATTGCTTACATAGTGTCCTGGTTCCTTGCAATTGAAACAGTGGATATCTTGGAGTTCTTTACGTTGCTCTTGTGGACAAGTGGCTACATAGTGGCCTAGCTCTTTGAAGTTGTTACACACTACTTGATCCATCCTTTTATTCTTTATGGACTCTGGGCATCCACTGGGGTTGTGTCCCATTTCCTTACATTTACGACATTGCACAAGGCTCATGTCTTGCTTTGGTTTCTTGAGCTTCTTTGATCCTTTGAATTGGGTTGTCTTGTTTGGGGGTATAAGTGGTCCTTTTCCTTGGTCATCATCATTCTTGGCATACTTGGATCCTTCTTGTTTACTTTGTTCAACAATGGCATAGACGGGGCATTGGATAGGTACATGGTCGTTTCCTTCACAAAGGTGACAAGTAACTTGAGATGTGGGGCATTGGCCAACTGGATGTTCCTCTTCACAATTGGGGCATTGATCTTCATGCTCTTTGGATGTATGATCCTTGTCTCCACAAATAATGCAAGCTGGGGCTCCATCTAGAATAACATTCTTGTCATCCTTGTTGTCATACACTCTTGTGGGATAGTTTCCTTCCATGCTGATCATTTGATTAGTCACCTTAAGCATCAGTTGGGATTGTTCTTCCAAAAACTTTTGCAAGGTAGGGTCTTTATCACTATTGTTGGCTATGAACTGAGCTGTTAGTTGGCTCAATTGGTGTTGGGTTGCTATGAGTTCTCTCATGTTGACCTCTTGGTTGTTGTTGTTGTCACCATCCTTGATGTTGGAGTCTCTTGGAGAAGTCATCTGTTTGGGTTGGATAGGGGTTAGAATAGGCAAAAGGTTTTTCTAAGGGGTCAATTCTATTCACACACATCACAATTCACACAAGCAATGTGCAAGCATTCACAAACCAAACATTTCACTCAAACAACAAGTTTCAAGCACATACTTAGGCAACAAAATATTTTTATTACACTACATAAGTTGGTGAGTTTGACTTAACTAAAATATGGTGGTCCATCTACATGGTTTACTTGTGATCTTTCCATCCTTCTTGGTTCATTCTTCTTGATTGAGATCTTTGTTTCCTTGGAGAATTCTTGTCTCTTGGTCACAAATACTTCAAAGATGTTGATGGCTCCTTCTAAGTTGTGTTTCCTTAGTCTTCAAGTGAAATGTTACTCAAGACTTGTATTCTTTAGTGATATCCAAGTTGAAGTCCTTGGTGTACATGTTGAAGAGGTTGAAGAAGTTGAAGTCATTAGAGTTGAAAGTGTTGAAGAAGTCCTTTGCACATGGTGTATTCTTTGGTCATGGGGTAGGCTTTCCATTAAGTTGAAATAGAAGAGAAGTAGAGTTGAAACCAAAAATGATTGAGGAAAGAGTTTACAAGATTTGTTTTGTAAATAAGTTTTGGAATAAGACAACTCCTATTGTCTAAGGGTTTTTGTCCAATCCTAGGGTTACAAATCCTACAGGCAACACAATGCTCTGATACCATTCTGTAGCGTCCCCAACCTTTAATAAGATTGAGTCCCCTGTGTTTACAATGCTAGTCCCTGGATCAATAGCTAGCATCCACAGTTCAGATGTAATATCGAGAAACAAAGGTCATAATACAACTTTATAACCAGGAATAACATAATTTTATTACATCAAACATAGCTCATTGGCTATTTACATTACATTGCAGCGGAATAACTATAAGCATGGGGTCCTTCATCTTCAAAGTGCCACAGGCAGACATGTTGGTTGTAGACTTTGTAATCCTAATCAATCAATCTTCACTAAAACAATCAAACCTGCAACATAATAAGTTACAGCCACGAGGGTCAATACATTTGAATTGTATTGGCAAGTGATACTTTGGTAGTATAGTGGAGTCTATCATCTATATGCATTTGGCTAAGTGGAGTTGAGGCTTTGCATTGCTCAAAATAGATTTTTCCCTATCATTTTGAAAATAAGTTTTGTTTGGCAAAAACAAATTCCAAGGCATCTATCAATCAAAGACTGAAGATCCACTCAGGGCATCTACCAATCAGAGACTGAAGATTTACTTGGCAAAAACAAATTCTCAACCAATGATTGAAGATCCTCTCAAGGCATCTACCAATCAGAGATTTAAGATTTCACACAACCCTTGTTCACCCACAAGTTTTAATTTAGAAATTGGAATGATGAGATTCTTGATTGCTTCCATGTCTTGATGCTCAAATTGTCCTTTACCAGGGACATGGCTAAGTACTTAGGTTTTTTACACTTCCTGTCACATCCCAAGATTTTCCAAATCTTGTAATGTGAAAATAAAATAAACAAAATAAACTTTTGTTGAAAACCAGGGTGAAAAGAAACTTTTGTTTCTAAAAGGAGACTTAAAATCCCATCTTGAACAAACTTTGGTAGAAGTTTGAATTCAACAAATTCAAATCAAGGGAAATGCATTCCTCAATGAATGTATCTGGAAATTTGAACATTTGGAAAGAAATCCAAAACCCTAAACCCTAATGGAAGGAAATCATTTTTCAAAGTATCTCCAAATCCATGGATTTGATCCATACCAAGTTTGATCAACAAATTTTCACAAAGGATCAAGAAAGACCATAGAGGTTGGTTTCACTTAGTTTGGAACCATGAGCAAAATCTTAGAAGTATAACAAGATAAGGAAATTGAATTTCCAAAGCTAATAAAACCCTTACCAAAAGCCCCTACCCTTTGGTGAACAAATAATCCTAAAGGGATTTATAAAGATAAAACATTTATCAAAGGAAAAATAAATTGTTTTGGAAATACAAATTTAGATCTTTTAATAAAAGACTTTGGTTTCAAATGAAAAGATAAGCCAAATTAATTTTGGCCAAACTTTTGAAATAAAATATTTTGTTTTGATAAAATGAGTAAAGGTTTATTTAAATAAAATAAAAGGATTTAAATATCCAATTTTATTTAAGTAAAAGCTTTTCCCATTTTAAATGAACACCAAGTATTTTATTACTACTTTGAAATCTTTTATTAAAAGGTTTTGCTTGATTAAAATGAGTAAAAGAATTATTTAAATAAAATAATAAGGATTTAAATATCCAATTTTATTTAAGTAAAGGCTTTCCCATTTTAATTAAACACCAAAACTTATTTATTTATTTAAATAAGTTTCCAAGTATTCTTTTATTTTTCAAATTAAACCTTCTGGTTTGGTTTTGAAAATAATTGGAATTCAAATGGAAATTTTATTTAAATAAATCAAACCCTAATAACTAAAGATCCATTTTATTTAATTATTTAATGGATCCTAAAAATAAATAAAAATAATATTTCATTTTGAGATTGGACTATGTTGCCAAACAGAACCAAATTCAAATGAAAAGTTTGCTGTTTGAATTGATTGAGTGTTGTTTGAAATTGTGTGAATATTTGTTTGAAATTCAAAACAGAAAAAGAATTAGAAAAAGAAAAAGAGATTAGATGTAAAAATAGGAAAACAGAGCACTTAATAGGCCCAACTCCAGCCCAAGACTTCTCCCTCAAGTGTTTCTTTTCTCACTTAAATGCACTCCACGCAGAGACTGGCAAGTGGACCCTCTCCCCCTCTCCCTCTCTCACTGCCAAGCGGACCCACCTCCACTTATTTCCTCCCCGAACCGTTTTTCTGTACTGCGAAAGAAACCCACACAGCAGCTGACCGGTGGACCTCCCCCTCCTTTCTTTTTCCCAATCGACGCCGGTCCCACTTCTCTAGCCATCTTCTTCCCTGACTTCTTCTCCCTGACGACGCTTGCTGCTTCGCCCGCTGAAAGCTCAGATCAATTTGCGTAAACGCCATGTTAATTCTCGCCGACGACGCCTACTTAAACGCCTTCCTCTCCTCCTCTTTTTCCCTCGCCCTTTCCCCAAGCTCGCCCCCAGGCCGCCTCAATTCCTCCTCGAACGCCCTCTGCTCCGACGATGTTCCGGTGATGATTCCGGCAAAACCAGACTGCCCCTTGCCTCTTTGACCACGCACGCATACTCCACTCATCCACGCATCCGTCTGCGTTTCCGCTCATCCGCTGGGTGCCCTAGAACCTCGACTTCGTCGACAAAGTGAGCGCCATCGTCGCCTTCAGCTCCGCGAGCCCCATGTAGTAGATTCCGGCCGCCTCTTCCCCTGCATCCGCCGACAAAGTGACCTCCTGGCCTAACCCAACCCTCGGTTGTTCTTCTCGTGATCTGAAGCGACGACTCGACAAGCACAGTAGCGCGCCGGTTCCGCTTCTTCTCCGGCGACTCTTTCCGGTAAGCACAAGACGACCCGACCCTCTCGCTCATGCACACGACCTTGCCTTGACCCGCAGATCTAATCGGCCTTCCTTTCGCTTCGAGTGAATCACAAGAACGCCCACGACGACAAGCCGAGACCGCCGCCGCAAAGAACTCCGGCGAGGAATCGCGACTAAACTAGTGCGCCCCTTGCCCCGTCAATCGCACGTTCAGCATCACCGCGACCCCCTGAGCCTGGTGAGCATCTCCTCCTTCTCCCTTGCCCTCCAGATCACCGGCATCATCATCGATCGACGACTCGCCGCCAAAATTACCAGATCGCCGCCTTCCTTTAGGGTCAAACCAGCAATGACCGTTAGATGCAGATCCATCGCCACGATAGTTTCACTTAACGCCAAGAGGTACGCTACCTAAGCCGACGATCTAACTTAGATCCAACGCTCAAGCACTCGATCCGCCGAACCGGTATCGACTCAAGAAGAACACGCCACGTGGCCGTATTAGATCTGAATTAGAATTTGAAAACAGAAACTTTTGCAAACTTCAAACCTTTGTATATTTTGATCCACACGTCCAAATTTTACAAATTTGATGTCGTTGGAATCAGCAAAACAAGCCCTAGCCAACCCTACCCTTAGTTTAGCAAATAGTAATTGTTAGCTTGTTTAACTTTGCAGATTCTTTTGTATGCTTGCTAACATTAGAAAAATCATTTAAAAATGATTTTTAGGTTAAAACCTTTGCAAATTGGTTTGTTGTGACCTTACTGACCATAGGAACCAACCCATAGTTTGGAAAGTGATTTTGGAAAAGAATAGAATGGATTAGTTAGTTTAGTCCATTTCTAGCTAACTAAAACTATTTGTTTTGTTTATGAAAATGCTTTCATAAAGAAAACCTTGAGAAAATGTTTGGACCAAACCTACTGACCAAAAGCACCAAGTTTTGCAATAGCAACTCATTTGGTGAACCCTATAGACTAAAACCCTAGTAGACATATTTCTTCACCACATAAAATGACCAAATAGGTGCCTTGTTTTGAAATTGGTTTTTGAGGTGAAACCTTTTGCTAACAACTTTGCCATTTTGGTAAATGACCAATTTGGATCTTACAAAGTTTAGGAATCTAATAGAAACCCTTTTGCAAATGACTTTGCCATTTTGGTAAATGATCAATTTGGAACTTACAAAGTTAGAAGCCTAGTGAGGACCATCCCTACATTAGAACCAACCTTTGCATGCCTATGCATGACTTTGCCACTTTACAAAAATGACCATTAGGTGTACCCAAATGACTATGACCCACTAGGAACCACTTTTGCAAACAAAGCAAAGCTTGGCATGCTTGCATGCATTTCTTTGACTTTGTTATTTTATGTGTTGATTTGCTTGATTGGTAGATTGAGTTTGTGCCTTGCTTGATTTATTGTTTTGACTTGTAGATTGTGAGTGTTTCTAGGACAAGGAGTGAACTTATACACTCTTCCAATAATTAAAGTGATGCTTCATATCTTATGACCCATTATTTTCACTATGCATTAGTGTTTTTGCTAAAGTAAATCTTGCATGGTTTTTATTTTACTAAGTATAGACCTTGCTATAGGAAATCTAGTAGATGAATCCTTAGTAGGATTTTCCTAAGTTAAGAATCCTATTACTACCAAGCTTAGCCTAGCTAATAGAAAACTTGGGTGGGATATATATATTCATGCTATGAAAATTTCTAAGTCTAAGGACTTGTTTTATTTAACAAAACAACTAAGTTAATGAATCACCTGGGTGGAATGGAAAGAATGGGATATGTTGAGTGGTTACACAAGGCCAGGGGTACTGGTGAACCTTGTGTATCTCACTTGTGGATGGCCACCCAGGAAACAAAGAGATTTGAGATGTCAAATGTTGAGAAGTTTCAAGTGCAACCACTTGGCAATATGGGCTCTGCCATGATCTTAGGATGCTGGAACTTAGTCTTTTGGACAGTGGGTGGTAGTGATTGATAGGTTGGAGCGCGTCCATTTGACTAAGGAAAGGCTACTGAAGGATCATTCTTGGGAAACCAAGGCTTGTGGGGAAAGTGCACCACCTCTGCAGAGTGTAAAAAACCTAAGTACTTAGCCATGTCCCTGGTAAAGGACAATTTGAGCATCAAGACATGGAAGCAATCAAGAATCTCATCATTCCAATTTCTAAATTAAAACTTGTGGGTGAACAAGGGTTGTGTGAAATCTTAAATCTCTGATTGGTAGATGCCTTGAGAGGATCTTCAATCATTGGTTGAGAATTTGTTTTTGCCAAGTAAATCTTCAGTCTCTGATTGGTAGATGCCCTGAGTGGATCTTCAGTCTTTGATTGATAGATGCCTTGGAATTTGTTTTTGCCAAACAAAACTTATTTTCAAAATGATAGGGAAAAATCTATTTTGAGCAATGCAAAGCCTCAACTCCACTTAGCCAAATGCATATAGATGATAGACTCCACTATACTACCAAAGTATCACTTGCCAATACAATTCAAATGTATTGACCCTCGTGGCTGTAACTTATTATGTTGCAGGTTTGATTGTTTTAGTGAAGATTGATTGATTAGGATTACAAAGTCTACAACCAACATATGCACTGTGGCACTTTGAAGATGAAGGACCCCATGCTTATAGTTATTCCGCTGCAATGTAATGTAAATAGCCAATGAGCTATGTTTGATGTAATAAAATTATATTATTCCTGGTTATAAAGTTGTATTATGACCTTTGTTTCTTGATATTACATCTGAACTGTGGATGCTAGCTATTGATCCAGGGACTAGCATTGTAAACACAGGGGACTCAATCTTATTAAAGGTTGGGGACGCTACAAATAGTAATATTAACAGATCCATTCCCCTCCTCGCTTACCAACAAGGAAGCGGACGAACAGCCCCCCATCCGTTGGCAGTTTTATTATCCATTCCATGAGTGTTGCACTATTTACTAGTCAGGTACTTAGTCAAATTAAAAGCGGTACTTTAGTTATACTTGTCTATGATCGAGAAACTGTGCTCCAAGTCGTCCATAACCGCGAACACGGCTTTCAGAAGATTTACTGCAGGGTGCACAAATAGCAACACACACTGATCAACCTCGGAAAAACCAAATCAAAACCCAACGAGGCAGTCACGACAAAGCGATCACATGATTCAGAAATATTTCAGGGGGCCACCCCATTAAGCTACCCGAACGGTTACGGCTCCGAGACGGACTCAAGGTTTGTGTGGATCAGAAACGATCGGGAACCCGAAGTGTGACTGGGCTTGTCGATACAAATAAAACGTGTCACGATCCTAACAGTATAGGTGCTCCTCACAATCGTAAATAAAGCAGTAAAGCATGGCATAAGTACAGGATAGTAATAAAGCCCCAAACTACTTTGTGGCCCCAAGAAATAAGAATAAATCAAGCTCTGGCTCAGGGGGGTTCATAAGCCTCCTGGATGTGGATAGCGCGAATATTCAAGGAACAGGAATCAAGTACTCGGGGTCCTACGGGACACAAGTGAGCATGAAAAACCAAATAGCAGATATTGCTCACCGGTGCCACTTTCATTAGTTATCCCAATACTACTCAGGTTAAGTTGTTTAGGTACCTCGTTATCCATCAGACACTCACATACTCTACACATGCTGTTCTACGACCCGCATGGCTCAATCAACTCCTGTAGTAATGGCTCATGGGATGGAGGAACAAGCTTCGGTGGGGTTTAAAAGTAAAGACTATGCAGTACTTGGGATTCAGTTTAATGCAATCGCGACTCAATGATGCAAGAATAAGATAGAGGCAATAGGTACTATATGTATGCAAGCATGTGGTAGTGCTTGCCTGGCAGCTCAGTTGAAGCGAGGGACGGATCTAGGTAGTGCTCCTGGGTCTCTTGATATATCCCTTGCTCAGCGTCTATTCGAAGAAGAACCAAACAAACAAGGGCCAACATAAATAAAGTGCACAAGCATATGAATAAAATGCGACAAGCAAACAATCATGCCATGATGAATGATGCACAATTTGCATGGCAATAAAGTAGCATGGCATGGGTGAGGTGTGGAATACAAGAATAGAGCATTTTATGGAGTTTTAGTCACCTTTTAACCTCAAATAAGTTGCTGTAACCTTTATATTTACATGATGCATGCTGCAAATCAGAACATGGAATGCATAAACAGAAAGGTCTCGTCGAGCTGATCAATTTAGACATATTATTTGTCAAATTTGGAGTTATAAAACTAAAGTTATTAATTAATTAAGAAAAAGGCATTTTATTGTAATTTTAATCATCTCGAAATTTTAAAGTGCTCAGAAAATATTTTGAAGGGCATATTTGAAATCCTCACATTTTTCTGATTCTTAAACATATATCATTTGTATTATTTGGATTTAGATTTCAAAAGTTATTAAAAACAGATTTAAATTTATATTAAAACATATACTGAAATCATTTTATTAAAACAGAAAAGCAGGCGGCCCTTTTCTACTCAGCCGCACCTAGCCCCAGTCACTGATGGGTGGGGCCAGTGCTGACTGGGCAGACAACGGCGCGCGGCGGTCTTTCTGCACCACGAGCTCAGCTAGCCCAGGTGACTGGCGAGTGGGACCAGTGCATGTGAGACCCACGACACGAAAGCGAACTAGAGGATGCCACGAGGGGATCTAGGGGCCGACGGTTGTGAAAAAGCTGGGTCCCTTTTTGCAAAAACGCCACGGGAGGCTGACAAGTGGGCCTAGAGGGAGCGCGGGTTGATGAAAAAAGTGTGTGGGGGGTATCTGCAAGATTGACAGCGCTACTGTTTTTCTTCTCGTTAACTGACGAAACTGACGACGACTGATCGGTGTTCGACAGGGAGCGGCGCACGGGGGATCGAACCCGCGACCTAGCGGGCGTGCGCGGCGGCGGCTGCCGCTGCGGTGGAAGGGAGGTTGTTGCAGGGTTCGGCTACGCGGCGAGATAAGGGTTCCGCGACGCACAACAAGGAGACGACGACGAACCCGCCGTGCACAGAGGGCGTTCGTCACCGTGATCTGCTCGTCTAGGAAGAGAAAAACAACGGGAGGGTGCTAGAGAGGTGCAGCAGCTCACCGGGAGTGCGACAGTGGCGATGGAACGGGCCGAGGTGCAGGGGATCGGCGATGGAGCTGGCGGCCGGCGGGGTTAGGGTTTTGGCTCGGCTCGTCGGTGTGCAGCATAGATGGGCCATCTCCTCCTCGACGTCGTGTACAGGGCTGATGCAGAGGACCTCCCCGACCTCGCCGACAACCTCCTGCTCGCCGCCTACGCCCGGATCGATGGGAGATGGTGTAGACCGGCGATGGTTGGCCGGGATTGGAAGGGATGGAGGAAGCAGGGGTAGGTGGGGAGAGGGCGGCGGCGCAGGGCCCTGGGAACCTAGGGATCTGGGAGAGGCGCAGGAGAGAGGGGTAGATAAGGAGGGAAAAAGGGGGTGCACATGGGGTAGCTCGGGGTGGAAAGGTAATGCCACCTTTTTCCTCTTTTCTCTCGGGCAGGTGGGGGGTGTAGCGGGCTAGGGCGCCGGCAGGTGGGGCTGCAGCGTCGGTAGAAGAAGGGGAGGAAGGCTCGGGCTGGAGGGGCCCTCATGGCAGGGAGAGAGAAGAGAGGGAGAGAGAGGGTGGAGCTCGGTTAGGAGCTAGGCTCGGGTTGGGGTTTTTGGTTAGGGTTAGAGAGAGGGGTGGCTGGGGTGTGGCCAGGAAGAGAGGGTGGCCAGGTGGGGCCAGGGAGAGAGGAGAGGGTGAGGTGAGAGGGGGAGATGGGTGTAACTAGGGTTAGATTAGAGAGGAAACTAGGGTTATATTAGATGAGGTGTTAGGTTTTTGGAGAGAGGATAGAGAGAGAGGGTGATGGCTTAGGGTTTTAGGTTCTTGCATGCATCAAGCTAGATCATACAAGAATGGGTGGAAGTGGTGTAGGGTTTTTAGCAAGCTCAAACAAAAAAAAACAAAAAGGATTTGTAGAGATGGATAAAGGTGATGTATGGATATTGCACCATAAAGAGAAAACCCATCTAAACCAAGAGAGAAACAATTGGCTAAAGGTGGTGGTACTCTTGCATGGCTCATGCAAAAATAATAAATGCCCTGATTAAAATCTTGTGAAAACAAAATAATAGCATGGCATTATTCTTATGCATTCCCAAGAAGTGGAATAGAGCCAAGCAAAAGAATTTATAGAATTAGATCCACCCAACCCACATGAGCTGGAATAAAACTCAAAAGAAAAGAATTACAAGCTCATGGGTTATAGGAATGGTGGAAGTATAAGGTGGTGACAAGGAGAGGTGGTGGAATTGGAATAAAAGATATGCCCCCAACTCAACTTGGGCATTTAAACAATATATCAATAACCAAATACAATATCAAGAGGCAAATACAATTAATAATGCATATGAGAGAAGAACCAAAGAAAGAGGGTTTTATATGATGCTCAAATGCAAGGTGGAATGATGACATGAGCATGATATAATTATGATGCAACAATTATGTATAGGAAGTAGCCATTATATTCCTAGACCAAGTAGCATTACAATTGTTAGACAATTGGGATGCTACAATTAGCCACAACGATGAAATTTTGGAGGCCTGTAATGTACTCGGAAGTGTGGTGGTCACCGTACATCCATTGCCGGTTCATCTGCATTAATATGTAGTATATATCAAAAATTAATAGGGAGATGACCATTTATATATATAGT
Source organism: Avena insularis (assembly GCA_023614405.1). NCBI lineage: Eukaryota > Viridiplantae > Streptophyta > Magnoliopsida > Poales > Poaceae > Avena > Avena insularis. The sequence goes on from CM042685.1 coordinate 203,675,661, forward strand.
ACATCAATGACACATGAAAGGATAGTTGCCGACCTCGACCGAGAAGGAAAGTGCAACGAATAAACTTATTTTGAGCTCTCGGGCATTTCACCGACCACCTCTTGTGCATATGAAAAAAACACAAACTAGCACTCTTCACACCCTCTTGCTAGGCTCCAAAATGAGATAGTGAAAAAATGGAAGAGTGGGGTGTGTGGGCTGCGGTGGTGTCTTATATAGCCCCCCCCCTTTAACACCGGTTCATGCCACGAACCGGTGTTAAAGGGTGGGGGGCTGCGCGGGCCACTGCTGCAGGGTCCTTTAACACCGGTTCGTGGCACGAACCGGTGTTAAATGGGGGAGAACCGGTGTTAAAGCCATTTTCCAAGATCAACGAAAAGCCTCGTTTCCACTAGTGTATCAAGCAAGCCCGCGTCGCCTCTATCGCTGATTCGAACGGAACCAACCGCGCAGTCCCGCGTCGCCTCTATCGCTAAACCCGGTGCTGATCTGAGGTCACCGGTGCTTATGCCAAGATGACGTCACCGAGCTGGTCCGACCTCCAAACCTCGTCCGGTCCTATCGCCGGTGGCAGCTGAGGTGGCTCAGGGCCCCTTTGTCAGCCACTCTGGCTAGGTATGCCTACAGTGTGAAAAGTTTCAGTGTGGTTTAATAAATCTAAAAAATGGTTTAAATAATTCCAAAAATTGATATAAACTTGTAAAATCAATAACTAATTATTTATAAGTCAAAAAATACAAATAATATATCGAAATGTTCAAAAAAATGAGAACTACCTATCTAAGCTATAATCATGCATTGTTTATAAACTTTCATAGAAAATTTAATTAAAACAACCTAGTAACCCCTCGCAAGTGAATCCGGAGTTTCCCCGAGTTAGGGTTTGTACCCCTCGGAACCCTGAATAAATTTTCGAGCATGCCTTAGGGTTACTTTTCAATACAATTTAACTTGTCATATCATCATCCTTGCTTGAGCATTGCATCGATGCTATGTTTTTGATTGTTTCCCCTTTCTTTCAGGTAGAATACAATATCGAGATCGAGATCAAAGACTGAGATCAAGACCACCGAAGATCGAAGAACAATACTTGACCAACTATAATCAACTCAAGTACAAGGCTTCCGAAGAACTATCTATATGTATCAACAGGCAAAGGCAAGCATAGGCCCACCATGATATAATCCTATGATTTCAAAAGCATTTCAATTCCTTCCATGATGCATATGATTTTACTATGGTCTTTTATCAATAGATAGAGTATCCTATCTATTGCATACTCCCTTTGAGATTATATTACCTGATACACTGCTCCTAGCACAACAAGGTTTGGCTTGTGTGAACTGCTAGAGCTATTATCTATGTCTTGCTTAGCCATGCTTAGCTACTGAGTCTGGTTCATCCAGATGATGTATCAGATGCAGAGAATCTAGTATGACAGGAGAACATGATGAGATGAGATCGGAGGTGATATGAGATTAAACATGATAAGGCTTGTATGGGAGGCCACGATGGGATGTGGTTTTTCTAGTCCCATGCTCGCCACCACTAGGACGCGGGGCCTGGACAACCTCACGAGCAACTAAATTGCATAGTAGATTCCATGAGACACATAGTTCGGGCGTTCCATTCGACAAACGCATTGAAAAAGTTTTGAAAGATTTGGCAGGTGAAGGTGCATCATAATAGGTAGGTTATACATCGGAAACGTATCTATAATTTTTGATTTTCCATGGTTGTTTAGTATCTACTTTGCTTTGCTTTGTCTACACTTTGAGGTGTTTTTATATGTTTTCTAGTACTAACCTATTAACAAGATGCCACAATGACAGTTGCCTGTTTTATTTTATTTTTGGTTTCAGAAAATCTAGTAAGGAAATATTCTCGGAATTGGACAGGACATGTAACATCCCAAAAATATTAAACATGGATCATCAAACTCTAATCATCAAAATTAGGGTTAACAAAAACTTTCCCAACTAAAAATATGAAAGCATTCATATGTGTGTGTATTCAAAATTTGGATTCTTTTGAATTGCCATGGTTCTATGTTTCTCTGCTTGTAAAATGATTCTTAGATGAAATAAACATCATATAAACAATCCCCAACCTTTTCCCAAAGAGAAACAACTTCAAATGAATAAATTAAGTGAATGGTCACTTTGGCCAAATTAACTCTCATGCCTACTTTGGCTATCTCTAATTTTCAAAACTCAATAGAAACATGTATGGATCTTTGCACCCCTTGTTAGTACTCATAATAAGGTACCAAGGACCACTTTGTGATCATTCAAAAACATTCAAATGCTAAGTTTAAATGACAGTTTAAATTTGAATCTATCTCATATGGGAAGATCCCACTATTTCAAAAACCACTCAAACAAGATCAATTTTCAAAACCCAAGCACCCACAGAATCCCCAACACATGCCTAGCACACCCACCAAAAATCTTTTCAAAATTCAAAACTCAAGTTCTTGCGGCCATTTCATCAAACAGGTTGCAGATTCAAATCAACCAAATCAAAAACACTATTTTGAGCAGTGTTTTGGCCAACCTTGTTCCCTCTCTGGTTGCAACTAGTCTTAGTAGATCATCTAGCACCTTTCACTAACCTCTAGCACCACTGTGAGCTTTCCAATGCCATCAATGGTGAGCAGGCCGAGCCTCACCATGTCACCCCAGTGTGGACAGCAAGCTAGGAGAAGAACTAGCCGTGCCCACCTTATCTAGCAGGTATCCCATGCCTCACCGCCCCCTCTCGACCAGCCCTAGCTCGAAGACAGAGACCAGAACCGCCAGGAACGCCGCGCCTGCGCCGCTGTCGACCATTCCGACGTGCACCCCAGAGCACGCGCCGTTCCCACGCAACCCGACCACCTTGAGCCCTTGCCGCTCGCCAGCATGCACCCCACCGTCCCAGGAGACCACCAGACATGTTCGTTTCATCGCCCGTACCCCGTAGCCACCACTCGCCACGGAGTTCGCCACCTTTGCCTCGTAGAGCACCGCACGTTCCCGACCAATTGCTACCGCCCCTAAGCTTGCATTCAAGCTCTAGAGCATCGCCAAGAGACCACCCTTGATCACCAACCGCAGCCATGCCTCTAGCCGCCCGTAGCCGTGTCGCCACCGTCGCCTGCCCATACCTCTCGGTCTCGCCGTCGAGACTATAAAAGGAGACGACCCCCAGCCGATTGAAGAACACCATTTCACTCCCCTCACCTCACTGATCATTCCACCCTCTAGCTGGAGCACAAGGAGCAGCGCATCGCCAGAATATCACCGGAGCCCGCCGCTGCTGGAGAAGAAGGGAGTCGTCGATTGGAGCCACCCCAGGAGGAGCTGCCGGTGCCAGGAGAATCGCCGTCGTCGACTTCGTCGTTCGCCCCCATTGCCGACCCTCGCCTGAGCCCCGGTGAGCCTCCCACGACCCCCACTGAGCCGCTAGGGTTCGAGCTCGCCGGTGACATGTTCATCGTCGACGACGACCCTCAGCCATTGATCTCACTTCTAATCCAACGCACCACATCGCCCCGTACCGCTTAGCGTGTTATGAGCCACTGACGGGTGGAACCCCCCTGTCAGCTAAGCCCCGCGTTGCGGAGTGACACTGGGCCGGCCATTAGCATCTTCCACACAGCCCAACCGTTTGAATTTAGCTTTTTCTATTTAATTCAAACTCAGTTCTGTACCTAGTTTCAAAAATCAACCCAGCTCGATTCAGTAAACCAAATTGCATGAAACCAATTTTGTTAAGAAGGTACTGAAATGCTTAATCCAAGCCCGTTGGATTCAAATCATTTGGATATGTAGATCAACCTTGGTAAAAATAACAAGTCAAAAGCTTTTCTGCATTCAAACCTTTTTCCAATTTCAACCATAATAGCTTTTGAGTTGATTCCAACTCTCAAAAATCACATTTCATCATACCTTTCAGAATATATAAAAACATATGGGTTTACTTATAGAAATAATGTTCAAGTAATAAAATAATGCCACATAGGCATTTCTAGTTACTTTAATTATTTAAAATAAAAAGGTTAAACCTTATTAAATTGTGACACCACTTTAAATCACATTCCCATGTACTGAAATATGTGGTGATGACATGTGTCAACATGATCCCATGTTTGAGTTGGAGAATATTAAATCTTAAGTAGTTTTTCAATAAGTAGAAATTACTTTTCTCAAATTAAAATAAATAAGACAAAAGCTTTAATCTTGTAATGTTAGTGATGATGCTAGATCATCTATAGTACACCTTTGTGCGATGATTGAAAATAGTTAAGTATTGTTTGGATATTGTGTACCTCGTATTTATTTTTTAACGCTAGTACCGACCAAGGATACGAGGAGTAAGGAGGATACTACGAAGAAGAAGCCGAGGAGAACTTCAACCACTGCTCTGCTCAAGGCAAGCCTAATACTACTAGTTGATTGAGCAAGCTCACGCTTGCAAGATACCTTACTTATGCAAGATAATACTTGCAAGCTATTAACTTAGTGATCTTATACCGATACCTATGCAAGCTAATACTTGCTTGTTACCATGCCAACTATATGCCTTAAGCATATGTGATCATACCCACTTGATAACCCCATCCTAGTTTTTCTTGCAAGCTTTATACTTTATTTCTCTATCAAAGCTATTTCTTATAGTTTACTTAAGTGACTTGTAGATTCTACGAGGATAATTGAAGGTTGCATCAAAAGCATTAAATTTGGCCTAAGCTAGATAATCTTGATGTCATCCTAAGGCATGAGATTGAACTTCATTAATCACCACTTGTTTACCACCCCTCATTAGTACTTACCACATGTAAGATCCCTCCCTTATAAAGGTAAGGATCCCTGTGATTGCAATGCTAGTCCCTGGATCAAATGCTAGCATCCACAGTTTAAGATGAAGTACACAGAAACAAAGGTCATTATTACATCGTCATTCCAGAGATAACATAGTCTTTTACAACTCCATGGCCATAGGCCTAATACAAGAGTTTAATCATAACAATATAAATAAATTCTTCATCTTCATGTGCCACAGGCAAGCATGTTGAGTGTAGACTCATAACCCCTAGTCATCATCAAAGTAACCTGCAACATCACAAGTTACAGCCACAGTGGGTCAATACATTGGAATAGTATTGGCAAGTGATACCTTAGTAGAATATTAACATCTAGTTACTACATGAATTTGGCTAAGTGTAGCTTAGGCTTGCTTTGCTCAAAAATAGGTTTTACCTATTAGTTGACAACACTAAGTTTTTCTTTGACAAAACTTTCCCAAGGAACCACCAATAGAAATTGGTGAACCTTCACCCTTGTTCAACCACAAGTTTTAACTTAGAAAATTGGGATGAGGAGATTCTTGATAGCTTCCATGTCTTGATGCTCAATTGTCCAATACCAGGGACATGGCTAAGTACTTAAATTCTTCCATCCTCAGAGGTTGTGCACTTTCCCCACAAGACTTGATTTTCACCAAGACAGGACCTTTCAGAAGCCTTCCCTTAGACGAAATGGACGCGTTCAAACCTATCATCCCACTACCACCAACTTGTGGAATGCCATGTGGCTGCACTAGAAGCTTCTTAACATTTGGCATCTCAAATCCCTTTGTTCTTGGGTGGCTTTCCACAAGTGAGATACACAAGGTAAACCATAGAAATGGGCCTTGTGTAACCACTCAACACAAACCATTCTTTCCATTCCACCCAGGTGTTTCATTCACTTAGTTGTTTTATTAAGCAAAACATAAGTCAAAGACTTAGAAATATTTCTCATAGCATGAATATATAATCCACCCTTGGTTGCTACTAGCTAGGCTAAGCATGGCAATAGCAAGTATCTTAACTTAGAGGAAATTCTAACATTACTACAACTACTAGGATTTCCCAAGCATAGCATATAGATACTTAGCAAAATAACCATGCAAGTCCTATACAAAATATTTCTAATGCATAGGTAAAAATATTGGGATAAAACATGAAGCACCACTTTCCTTGGTAGTTTGGGTAGTAGCAACAATCTTCACAACCACAATCACTATTAGCACCAAAATCTACACATAAAATATTGGCACCAAAATCACATATCAAAATATACAAGAAAAAATATATGAATGCATGCAAATGCTATGTGATGATTTTTCTAAATCAAAAAAGACAAGTGAAACAGTACTGAATCATAAACAAGACAAATACACACTAAACAGACTTTATTTATTCTCTAAATCATTTTTCAAATAATTTCTATACTCAAAATAAGCCTATAAATGTCTCTGCAAAAATAATCAGTTTTAAAGAAGCAAAACATTAAACACATTGCATAAATTGATAGAATTATTTCTCCTGATTCCAATGATATAAAATTTGCAAAATTTGAACATGTGGATCAAAAGTTATGAATTTTGCAAGTTTGAATATCTAATAGATCTAAATCAGATTTTTAAAACAAATAACAGACCACGCGGCAGCGTCTGATTGGACGATACCGCTTCGCATTGGAACACGCTCGCGGGCCATTGGATCTAACTAACTGCGCACGGCCCAGATCTAACCGTACCCCTTCGCTAAGTGATCTAATCCTACACGCTGGATTCAGATCTAACGACTGCCAAGCATGTGACCATGGATGGGCGGCGCGGCTCTACCAGTGGTGTTCCGGCGGCTACGGAGGGGGCTGGGGTTGGCAGAGGTGCTTACTAGACTCGCGAGGTCGCGCTGAAGCTCAACGACTCGCTGGTGTGGACGGGGGCGTACTGTGTTGGCCGGAGGAGCTTGCCGGAAAGCTTGCAGACGTCGGGTGCACGGTGTCGGAGACGACGGTGATGCTCTGGATCGCCCTAGCACAAACAAATCGTATAAGAAGGTGCGCAAGGTTGTGGCGAACATGATAGGGTCAAAGGGGAAGCAAGGGGCGCTCGAAGATTAACAGTATTTCTCATCGCAGTTAGGCGGCGGCACTGTGGTTTGCATAGGTGGAAGGAGGTGACGCCCTGGTGCATTACAGAGCAAACAGAAGGCATGAGGTGATGCGCAGGAACTAGGAGTACACGCTCGCATGGACCAGAGGTGAAGGGGGCGCTGTACTCACCGGAATGCATCGTCGGAGAGCGTCGGGACAGCGGCGGCGCGAGGAGAAAACTGAGCAGCCTAGTGGTGATTATTGTGTGGGGTTTGAGGGAAAATGGTCGCGACGGGGTGGGGTTTAAGTAGCAGGTGAAGGCTGGGCGAATTACTGCCGGAATGAAGGGAATTGATTAGATTTAATCCGCGAGGTAACGGCGGTGATGATGTGTTCATCGCGCATAATTTTGGGGAGGACGATGACGACGTGGCGATGGGGCCACTGGTCAACCTCTGGTGGGTTGGTTCGGCGCGGGTGAGAGAGAGAGGGGAAGGGAATGGCCCGGGTGGGCTAAGTGGGCTGGATTCTATGTTGGGCTTAATTGGCAGCGCCGGCCTTTACTTGTTTTCTGTTTTCTTTTTCTTTTTCTGTTTGAATTTCCAAGAACCCTTTTCAAATGATTTCAAATATGTTTGAATTCAAACTCTTTCTGGAGTTTTATAAAGTGAAACCTGCACACAATTGGCTACAGAACAAAGTTGTACACTTGAAAATAATTTGGCACATTGAAATTTTAAAATAAACAATGCCTTTTATAATTTGTTTTGAAATCCATGTCCAAGCTTTGGAAAGCATCAATCAAACTTAGGTTCAAACATCCTTGGTTTAAAAACAAATAATCTCTTACTATAGAGTAGTATTGGGCCAATGCCTTGCTTACATAAAATAATAGACATTCAAATGCTACTATTTTTGTAATGACTTTGCAAATGATCCTAAAATGATTATGAATGCATGAATGATATGCAAGCTTTGAAAACATGATTTTAGGGATGTTACAAATCTAACCCCCTTAAGGTGAATCTCGCCCTAGAGATTCGGATTGGCTAGAAAATAGGTGAGGGTGGTCTTTCCGAAGATCATCTTCTCTTTCCCATGTTGCTTCTTCTTCGGAATGATGGTTCCATTGAACTTTGCAGAATTTGATAGTCTTTGTCCGAGTAACTCTTTCTGCAGTCTCAAGAATTTTGACAGGCTTTTCCTCATAGGTGAGATCACTTTCCAACTGGACCTATTCCAAAGGAATGGTATCGTTCAAAGAAGTCTCTTCCATCTCTGGATGGCATTTCTTTAGCTGACTCACATGAAACACATTGTGAACGGCAGACAATGATTCCGGCAATTCAATCTCATAAGCTACTTCTCCTTTACGACTCAGGATCTTGAATGGTCCAACATATCTTGGGGCCAATTTTCCTTTGACTCCGAATCTCTTCACTCCACGAAGTGGTGACACTCTAAGATAAGCTCTATCACCCACTTCATAGGTGACTTCTCTATGCTTAGGATCTGCATAGCTCTTCTGTCGGGACTATGCTATCTTCAATCTGTCCTTTACTAACTTCACTTTCTCTTCAGCCTCTTTGATTAGTTCTGGCCCGAACCATTTTCTTTCTCCCACACCATTCCATAGCAATGGGGTAGTACACTTTCTCCCATAGAGAAACTCAAACGGTGCCATCTCAATACTGGCTTGATAGCTGTTATTGTAAGAGAATTCTGCGTAAGGCAGACTTTCATCCCAACTAGCTCCATAGTCTAGAGCACATGCCCTTAACATATCTTCTAAAATCTGGTTGGTCCTTTTTGTCTGTCCATCAGTCTGGGGGTGAAAAGCAGTATTGAATTCCAATCTCGTTCCCAGTGATTCATGTAGTTGCCTCCAGAAATGAGAAGTGAACTGAGTTCCCCTGACACAATACTCTTGGGTACTCCATGCAGACACACAATCCTATTCATATAGATCTTGGCCAACTTAGCACTTGTGTAGGTTGTCTTCACGGGTATGAAATGAGCCACTTTAGTTAGACGATCCACTACTACCCAAATAGAATCATAACCTGACCTGGTCCTTGGCAGTCCGGTGATGAAGTCCATGCCAATCTTGTCCCACTTCCAATCAGGAATAGGTAGTGGTTGTAGCAATCCTACTGGTTTCCGATGTTCCGCTTTCACTCTACTACATACATCACACAAAGCAATATGTTCGGCGATGTCTTTCTTGAGATTGTTCCACCAAAATCTTTCCTTCATATCCATGTACTTTTTGGTGTACCCGGATGAATGGAATATGGTGAGTTGTGTGCTTCTTGTAAAATCAGTTTCCGAAGCTCTGGATCTTGCGGAACACAGATACGTTTTCCATACCATAAAGTACCTTGTTCGTCTTCATGGAATCCTTTGGCTTTTCCTTTGCCAATCTTTTCCTTAATCTCTTCAATTTCCTTGTCCGTCTTTTGGGCTTCCTTAATTTTGTCCAACAAAGTGGGTTGAACATCCAATGTCATGAAATGTCCTTCAAGCACAATCTCCAATCTAAGGTCTCTAAATTGGGCACACAGATCATCTGGCAACACTCCCTTAGTAAGGCCATTCACAAATACTTTACAGCTTAGGGCATCCGCTACAACATTTGCTTTACCGAGGTGGTATTGCAAACTTAAGTCATAGTCCTTGATGAGTTCTAGCCATCCTCTTTGTCTCATGTTAATTTATTTCTGACTGAAGATATACTTCAAACTTTTATGATCTGTGACCACTTCACATCGCTTTCCCAAAAGATAATGTCTACATGTTTTAAGTGCATGGACAACAGAGGCTAACTCTAAATCATGAGTAGGATAATTTACCTCATGAGTTTTGAGTTGTCTCGAGGCATAAGGCACAACTTTCCCTTCTTGCATTAGAACTGCACCTAATCCATGATGAGATGCATCATAATACACTTGGAAATCTTTCTCCATTTCTGGCAGACATAGGACTGGTGTTGTCACTAGTCCCTTCTTCAATTCTTGGAAATTGAGTTCACATCCTTCAGTCCAAGCAAATTTCTTGTCTTTCTTTAGTAATTTTGTCATTGGCTTAGCTACCTTGCAGAAATTCTCAATGAATCTTCTGTAATATCCTGCTAAGCCAAGGAAACTACGAACTTCCTTCACTGACTTAGGATATTCCCATTCAGTTACAGCTGACACTTTTGCGGGATCAACTGCTACACCATCTCCTGACACAACGTGTCCAAGAAATCCAACTTCATTCACCCAGAACTCACACTTGCTGAATTTGGCATACAACTTATGCTCTCTAAGATTCTCAAGTATCAAACGCAAATGTCCTTCATGCTCTTCTTTTCTCTTGGAGTAGATCAAAATGTCATTGATGAAAACGACAACAAACTTGTCAATGAACTCCATGAACACCTTCTTCATCATATTCATGAAGTAAGATGGTGCATTGGTCAAACCAAATGGCATCACTGTATACTCATAAAATCCATACCTAGTGGTGAAAGTTGTCTTAGATATGTCTTGTTCCCTTATCTTAAGATGAAAATAACCTGACCGGACATCAATCTTGGAGAACACACAGGCTCCTTCTAGCTGATCAAACAAGTCATTAATTCTGGGCAAATGATATTTGTTCTTGATATTCACCTCATTAAGTGAACGATAATCTATGCATAACCTTTGACTTCTATTTTTCTTTTCCACAAACAAGACTGGTGCTCCCCAAGATGAAGAACTTGGTTAAATAAATCCTTTCTGCAACTATTCTCCAAGTTGTTTCTTGAGTTCTTTCAACTCATCAACTGACATCTTGTAAGGTTTCTTTGCTATTGGTCTTGATCCTGGTAGCAAGTCAATCAAAAATTCCACATCTCTATCTGGTGGCATTCCCGACAATTCTTTCGGAAACACATCCGGATATTCTCTCACAATTGGCACACTGTCTATGCTAACCCCCTTAAGAGAATTTAGCTTACTCTCTTTTGATTCAAAGTTAGTCTTGAATTTAATCCTATTTTCTAGGGTTGTGAGTGTGACAGTATGATTGGCACAATCTAGCACTCCCTTGTACTTAGTCATCCAGTCCATTCCCAAAATGACATCCAATCCTTGGGAATTTAGGATTATCAGATTAACGGGAAACTTATACTTCCAAAACTCTATGACTAGGTCATGACATCCTGAGTTTACTATCATTTCTTGTAACATCCCAAAAATACTTAACTAGAATCATCAAACTCTAATCATCAAAATTTAGGATTAACAAAAACTTTTCCAAATAAAAATATGAAGTCATGCATGTGTGTATGCATTCCAATTTGAATTCTTTTGAATTACCTTGCTTGTGTGTTTCTTTGCTTGTAAAATGATTCTTAGGTGAAATAAACATCATCTAAACAATCCCACTTTTCTCATAGACAAATAAAGCAAAACAAACAAAATAAAGGAATGGTCACTTTGGCCAAATAAACTCCCATGCCTACTTTGGCTGTCTCTAACTTTCAAAACTTAACATAAACTTGTTTGGATCTTTACACCCCTTGATAGTACTCATAACAAAGTACCAAGGCCCACCTTGTGATCATCCAGAAACATTCAAATGCATAGTTTAAATGATAGTTCAAAATTGAATCTATATCATATGGGAAGATCCCACTTTTTCAAAAACCACTCAAACAAGATCAACTTTCAAAACCCAAGCATCTACAGACTCACCAGCACCTGCGTAGCACACCCACCAAAAATCTTTTCAAAATTCAAAACTTGAATTCATGCGGCCATTTCATCAAACACCTTGCAGATTCCAATCAACAAAATCACAAACACTATTTTGAGCAGTCTTTTGAGCCTAACTGGTTCCCTCTCTGGACACCACTAGCCTTAGTAGATCATCTAACAATCTTAACTAATCACTAGCACCACTGTGAGCATGCCAATCCATCAATGGTGAACAGCCGAGAGCACCCTTGCCACCCACATGTCGACAGCGAGCTAGGAGAAGCACCAAGCCTAGCCAGCATGTCTGGGAGGTAGCCTATGCCTCACCGCCCCCTCTCGACCAGCCCTGCCGCGCAGACAATGCCCAAAATCGCCAGGAACGCCGCGCCCGTGCCGCCGTCGACCATGCCGACGTGCGCCGCAGAGCACGCACCGTTCCCACGCAACCCGACCACCTCGAGCCCTCGCCGCCCGCCAACATGCTCCCCAACATCCCAGGAACACGCCAGGCATGCCCATTTCACCGCCCGTGCCCAGTACCCACCGCCGCTGTCAAGGCGCCTGCCTGCCGCCAGAACGCCGAGCTGCTCTGCACCGTTTGCCACCGCCCCTACACATGCATTAAAGCCATAGAGCATCGCCAGGAGACCACCGATCGATCGCCACCCTCGGCCATGCCTCTAGCTGCCTGTAGCCATGTTGCCACCGTCGCCTGCCCATCCTGTTCGGTCTCACCGTCGAGACTATAAATAGAGGCCTCCCCCGCTCAAACTCTTCACACCATCTCACTCCCCTCTCCTCACTGATTGTTCCACCCTGTTCCCGGAGCAAGGCGAGCAGCGCATCGCCGGAATTTGGCCGGAGCCCGCCGCTGCTGGAGAAGAAGGGAGCCAGCGATTGGAGCCGCCCCAGGAGAAGCCGCCAGTACCAGGAGGTTCGCCGTCGTCGACTTCATCGTTCACCCTCCTCACCGACCCTCGCCTGAGCCCCGGTGAGCCTCCCACGACCCCCACCTGCCGTGTTAGGGTTCTGTCTCGCTGGCGCTACCAGACGTGGACGATGAACCAGAGCCGTTGGATTAGAACTAGATCCAACGCACCATGTTACCCCGTACTGCTTCGCACCCCCGTCTCACTGAAGCGTGGGGATAGCAACTTAACTAGCCCGCGTAAGCGCTGTGCGTAGCAGGCCGGCCCATTAGCAGTTCCCGCGCAGCCCAGCCGTTTGAATTTAACTTTTTCCATTTTAATTCAAACATAGTTCTGTATGTAGTTTCAAAAAACAAACCCAGCTCAATTCAGTGAACCAAATTGAATGAAACCAATTTTGTTAGAAATATATTGAAAGGCTTAATCCATGCCCGTTGGATTCAGACCATTTGGATCTGTAGATCAACCTTGGTAAAAATAACAAGGCAGAAGCTTTTCTGCATTCAAACATTTTTCAAATTTAAACTATAATAGCTTTTGAGTTGATTCCAACTCTCAAAAATCACATTTGATCATACATTTCAGAATATATAAAAATATATGGGTTTACTTACAGAAATAATGATCAAGTAATAAAAGGATGCCACATAGGCATTTATAGTTACTTTATTTTAATTAAAAATAAAAGGTTAAACCTTATAAAATTGTGACACCACTTTAAATCACATTCCCATGTACTGAAATGTGTGGTGATGACATGTGTCAACATGATCCCATGTTTGGTTTGGAGAATATTAAATCTTAAGAAGTTTTTCAATGAGTAGAAATTACTTTTCTAAAAATAAAATAAATAAGACAAATGCTTTATTCTTGTAATGTTAGTGATGATGCTAGATCATCTATAGAACCCCTTTTGTGTGATGATTGAAAGTAGTTAAGTATTGTTTGGTGATTGTGTACCTCGTATTTATTTATAGACGCTAGTCCGACCAAGGATACGAGGAGGAAGGAGGATACTACGAAAAAGAAGCCAAGGAGAACTTCAACCACTGCTCTGCACAAGGCAAGCCAATACTTGCAAGATACTTTACCTATGCAAGCTAACACTTGCAATTATGTGAGTTAAGTAACCTATGAAATGCACTAAGCATGCTTGGTTAGACACATTTGATGATACCCAATCCTAGTTTTACTTACAAGCTTGCTACTTTATTTCTTTATCAAAGCTCTTACTTAGAGTTTACTTGAGTAAATTGTAGATATTAGAAAGATAATTGAAGGTTGCATAAAGAGCATAAAATTTGTCCTAAGCTAGAAAATCTTTATGTCATCCTAAGGCATGAGATTGAACTTAGTTAATCTCCACTACTTTACCACCCCTCATTAGTACTTACCCCCACTTGTAGATGCTAGTGCTAAGCATAAAACTTGATCAACTTTAGATGGGAATACTTGGGAAAAATGGTTATGAAAACCTTGGAATGATGGATCATTCTATTGAAATGTTTTGTTCATGTGTTTCTGAACACCAGATGATTTTGGTGATGAAAATGTTGAGGCATGAGACTTACCCCTTTATAAAACTGATGGTTGTCTGGATGCGATACTATTCCAATTTTACCGTACAACCACAATACCCGAGAATTGGGTAGGACTTGGCTGGAAACTTATATACCTTAGTATTAGTTCCCTCATGGCCAAGGTCTGAGCTGAGGCTACCTTGTGAAGATTGTCCACCTGTGCAGTACCCAAGATGACAGTTGGTCATGGTTGGGTGGCCAAACTCACAGGAGAGGTGCCTATACTAGGGCGTGTAATCGAAAGGTTAGGATTGATTATCCGCATACTGAGTATGGTGAATTCAGGATTTGTTCCTGACGGATGTATCGAATGCTGTTTTGAAAGTGTACAATATCTGCAGAGTGTCAAACTATTCGAATTGCTGCGTCCGCGGTTATGGACAGTTGGAGTGGCCATACTGTTCCCCCGTCACATGTTTTCAAAATGACTTGTGAAATGAATTGAGACTTTGACTTGACCACAACAGAGTTGTGACATGAAATTCAAGTTCCCACTTAGGGTTCTAAAATTTCAACTAGCTTTCTTTGCTTCTGAACATAGTAGAGGTAAATCTGGCTTTTTGCACAACAACCCTAGAGCTTAGTGTCCTACTACAAAAACCCCCTTCACTTGTTAGTATTAGTTTGCGAGTACTTAAAGATTACTCATGGTTTTGTCCCTGGCTATTCCCGTGGCCAGAGTATGAAGAGGAGTACCTGGAGGATGGACCCTAGGAAGGTTACGACAACTAGGATCATCTCCCATCGTCAGCATTGCTTGTGACCCCGAAGATGGAGCTTACGCCACGCATCAATTATTACGTATTTCCACTGCTTGAGTTGTATTAAGAACTGGATCATGAGATCCTTATTTGTGTAAGACCTTATGTATGGTTTGTAATGGATGATGTACTATGGTATCCAATTCTGTTATGTCTCGCAAAAATGGTAATCCTGGGATTGCGATGTATGGCATAACAGGCATCTGGGATTAAAAATCCGGGTGTTGACATTTCTCCACCAGGAGAACTTACTTTTATAGGACACCCAATAGTTTCAACTGGAAGTTCATTTCTTTCAACAAATTCTCTTGATATAATGAATGGATGCGCTGGTATCAAAAAGAACAAGTGCTGGAACAGAATTGAGTTTGAACTTACCAGCCATAGCATCAGGTTCCTCATAGATCTCTTCCACATTGATGTGGTTCACCTGTCCCTTCTGTAAAGGGTTGGGCTTGTTGGCACCTTCAACCTTCTTTTCTAGGCACTCATTTGCATAATGCCCCATCTTCTTACACTTGAAGCATTCAACCTGACTGAGATCCTTCTTGACAGGCTGGCTTCCACTACCACTTCCACTTCCATTGTGGTGGCTCTTGTATCCACCCTTGTGGTTCTTGTACTTTTCATTGTCATGACTACGGTGATGCTTGTTGTCATGATGGAGGTTGTGGTTATGGTGGATGTTGTACTTTCCATGCTTGTGGGATCCGGAACTCCCACTATCATAATAATGGGAACGCTTGTGAGACGATCCCGAGCTGTTCTTGTCATAGTTGTGCTTCCTCTTCCTGCCTTCAACCTGTTTCATCTTGTTCTCCAAGATGGTAGCCTTGTCACAAAGGGATTGGTAGGTGGGGACATAGGCCACAGATAACTGTAGATTCAGTTCATCGTTTAGTCCTTCGAGGAACTTCTCTGTCCTCTTGGCATCGGTATTAACTTCATCCGGTGCATAACGCACCAGATTGTTGAACTCCTCAATATATTCAGCCACGCTGCGGTGGCGCTGCTTCAGGTTATGGAAATCCTTCTTCTTCAAACTCATCACCCCGGATGAGATGTGAGCTGTACGGAAACCATCTTCAAAGATAGCCCATGTCACATCCTCAATGGGAGTGGTGATCTGGAAGTTATCCCACCAAGTAGCTTCTGGTCCTTCCAACAGGTGTGCTACAAACCTGACTTTATCCTCGTCGGTGCAGCCGACAGTTACCAAATCGTTGTTCACCGAATGTAGCCAATCATTAGCCACCATGGGATCAGTAGTTCCTGAGAACTTTGCAGGTCTCAGTCTTAGGAATCTGGTGAGCATGTCAAAACCTGGTGGATTGTTCTGATCGTTGTTGTTGTTGTTGTTATTGTTGTTGTTGTTGTTGTTATTCTGATTCTGCATGAAAGTGGTCATCATCTGCATCATTTGTGCCTATGCTGTCATCAGCTGCTGCATCTCGGGGGTGACATTCTTGTTGTTCGGGTTGGGGTTGGCACGTCGAGGAGGCATCTGTGGTTTTCATAAGGATAAGAATGAGATACCCATAGATGCTTAACATGCACAATACATCACATAGACAATCACCAAAACAAGCATCAAAATAACATAAAGTTCAACGACATAAACAACAAGTTTGAAAAGCAAACACATCATAGCAAGCCATCCACATGTTGGATGGTCATTGCGACTCAATAATTGTAAGCATGGTAAATGAAAGATAAATGAGTAGTCATCACTACTCCTCCGCATCAACCTCCTCATCAACAAGTGTAAGACCTGCATTCTCCATAGCGGTCTTGTATTCCTCGACATTAGTAGTCAAGGCCTCTATCTTGGCTTTAAGAGCCCTCTTCTATGATCGAAGTCTCTCAATCACACCCTGCTGATGCTCGAGCTCGAAGTCTTTGTCCTCTAGTTCTGCATTCATCTCTCGAATCCTCTTGTTCCTGTCTTGGACTCTTTTCTCTTGGCTCTTGAACTTCCTGTCCTTGCTCTAAAACTTGGCCTCCATTTCCTTGACTATCTCGTCTTGCTCCGCGAAGAGCTTGTCCTTCTCACGAAGCTGCACCTGGATCTCGTCATTGCCAAGCATGCCGTTGGTCCTATCAGTATCTAGGTGCCTAAGAAGAACCTCTAGGTCCTGAAGGTACAGACGAATTGGCTCTGCCGTCTCTCTAGCAGCATCCTCGAACTCAATAGCCTCACCCTCCTCGTCGCGTCTTCCGAAGGCGTGAAAGTGAGTACCTCTAAGCTCCCTGGAGTTCCTCCCTAACAGACGCCCAAGTAAATCCTGCATGACTACCTCTAAGCCTCTCTCCTTGTCGTCATGCATCAGCTTGAAAGTGATAGCCTCCGTGGTTAGCTCATTCTGGCGTCCTGGCTGGGTAACATTGAAGCCCCAAAGGTCCTTCCTCTCAAACTTGGTGAGGGGAAGCATCATGATGTTAGGGAGCGGAAGATTGAGCACAGTAGTGAGCTCAATAAGACGAGTGCCAAAACGAGTTCCCTTGAACTCTTTAGCTGTGCTGATAGTAACATTAGGCATCTATTTTATAAGATAGAGACAAGTTAGAATCAACATCAATAAAGATAAATCACAAGACAAAGCATCACATGCATATCTGTAACTACCTCGGTGAATTACGCTCCTAGTTACAAGCCTGGATGAGCAGAAATGGTTGAAATAGTATGGTGGGGCCCAAATGCCACTCACAGGTAGACCTTTCGGCCGTCCCAACCATTTCCAAACATCGGGACAAGAACGGGCGACGTAATCGGCAGGCGAAGGGATCAACTACATACACAAATGAGTATGTATGCAAGCCACCATACAATGGTTCTCAGAGTCATTCCATCTAAAAAGAAAGGAAATATTGCAACGCCATATGGCAAGATCCAAATATCCTAGATAGATATAATAGTTTAGGATATCTCCTCATACATCAAACATCAGAGTATCAGGCGGAAGCGGAAGACAAAATCCGAGTATGGATAAGAAGCAAATCGGCATAAGATGCCCCATAAATAAACACATCCCGCCCACAGATCTCACGGATACCTGTTCCCGGAAACTCTACACCGAATGATCGTTGCCCACATCGTCCGTCTCTTCCACCCAGTATCCATCTTGCGAGTGTACCTGTTCATCTGAACCAAATAATTTATCGTGTGAGACCCTAGGGGTACTCAGCAAGTCTTTATGCCTCTAAAGGGGACACAACCTGGGGTGACGCAATTGCAGCAAAAGATAAACCCTAGCAATTCTATAGATACTCGCTAACTATCCTCCTAACCAGAGATAGACGGATGTCCGTGAATTAATAACAACAGTTATAACAGTTAAACGGTAATATCCACAGATCCATCCTCCTCCTCGCTTACCGACGAGGAAGCGGACGAACAACCCCCCCATTCGTTGGCAGTTTTATTATCCATTCCATGAGTGTTGCACTATTTACTAGTCAGATACTTAGTCAAATTAAAAGCGGTACTTTAGTTATTCTTGTCTATGATCGAAACTGCTCCAAGTCGTCCATAACCGCGGACACGGCTTTCAGAAAGTTTTACCTAGGTGCACAAATAGCAACACACACTCGATCAACCTCGGAAAAACCAAATCAAAACCCAACGAGGCGCACGACAAAGCGATCATAGGATTCAGAAATATTTCAGGGGCCACCCATTAAGCTACCCATGACGAAGTTGGCGACTCGAGACGGACTCAAGGTTTGCGCCAATGGTCAGAAACGATGGGAACCCGAAAATGTGACTGGGCTTGTCGATACCGCGAAAACACTCCGCTTCCTAAACAGTACAGTGTGCAGTACCTCGCACAATTTAAAATAAAGCAGTAAAGCATGGCATAAGTACAGGATAGTAATAAAGCCCCAAACTAATTGTGGCCCCAAGAAATAAGAATGAATCAAGATCTGGCTCAGGGGGGTCCATAAGGCCTCCCGGATGTGGATAGCGCAAATAATCAAGGAACATGAATCAAGTACTCGGGGTCCTACGGGACACAAGTGAGCCTGAAAAACCAAATAGCAAATATGGCTCACCGATGCCACTTTCATTAGTTATCCCATTACTACTCAGGTTAAGTTGTTTAGGTACCTCGTTATCCATCAGACACTCACATACCCTACACATGCTGTTCTACGACTCGCATGGCTCAAACAACTCCTGTAGTAATGGCTCATAGGATGGAGGAACAAGCTTCGGTGGGGTTTAAAAGTAAAGGCTATGCAATACTTGGGATTCAATTTAATGCAATCGCGACTCAATGATGCAAGAATAAGAAAGAGGCGATAGGTACTATATGTATGCAAGCATGTGGTAGTGCTTGCCTGGCAGCTCAGTTGAAGCGAGAGAAGGATCTGGGTAGTGCTCCTAGTTCTCTTGGTATATCCCCTGCTCAGTGTCTATTCGAAGAAGAACCAAACAAACAAGGGCCAACATAAATAAAATGCACAAGCATATGAATAAAATGCGACAAGCAAACAATCATGCCATGATGAATGATGCACAATTTGCATGGCAATACTGTAGCATGGCATGGGTGAAGTGTGGAATACAAGAATAAATCATTTTATTGAGTTTTGGCCCAATTTTGACCTCATATTAGTTGCTGTATACTTTATATTTATATGATGCATGCTTCAAAACAAAACATGGAATGCATAAACAGAAAGGTCTCGTCGAGCTAATCATTTTAGACATATTATTTGTTAAATTTGGAGTTATAAAACAAAAGTTATTAATTAATTAAGACAAAAGGGCATTTTATTGTAATTTTAAACAACTTGGAATTTTAAGTGTTCAAAATATATTTTGAAGGCCATATTTGTATTCCTCACATTTTTCTGATTTGAAAACATATATTATTTGCATTATTTGGATTTATATTTCAAAAGTTATTTAAAAACAGATTTAAATTTGAATTTGAATTAATTTGAATTAAAACAGATATACAGAAATACTTTTGTTACCCAGCTCAAAGCTAGCCACAGTCAATGACCAGTGGGCCACTGTTGACTAGACGCCACATACAGAAAGTTTCATCATCATGAAAGCACGCCTGATCATAGAGGATGACGTGGGGCTAGAGCACACGGTCCACGTGACAAGTAGAGGGCGTGAATCGACGGTGGGGCCGGGCTGGAGCGCGGGTTTAGGTTTACAAAAAACCAGGGGGTTTTCTGGGAGAAGGCCACGACGGCTGACTAGTGGGCCACGAGGGAGTGCGGGTTCAGGGGAAAAAAAGTGGGGGGGCTAAGCGTAAAGTGGCAAAGGCCCTGTACTGTTTCTCTTCTCTCTCTGCTCTGAGCGACAGATCGATGCGCGGCGCGGGCGGGGATCGATCCGGGGATCTGGCGTGCGCGCGCGTAGGCGGCAGCCACTGCGGTGGGCTCGGGGAGGTTGCTAGGAGGGAAAAGGGCGGCTAGATGAGGCTCTCCGTGACGCGGCGACGCAGACGACGCGCGCGCACGCGACGCACCGAGAGCGCTCGACGTTTGGTCCGACGAGAACAGAGAGCTACGGCGAGGACGGAGGTGTCAGCGGGAAGGAGGAGCTCACCGGGAGGGTGTTGGTGTGGTCGGATCGAGCAGGCGTGCAGCGGATCGTCGACGAGGCAGAGGCCCAGCGGATTAGGGTTTGGCGTCGGTGGCGTCGGTGTTCTTCGGCTCCGGTACTCCTCCTCCTCGACGGCGTGTTCAGGGCGATGCAGGGGAGCGTCAACGACTTCCTCGACAACCTTGAGCGCCACGCCTCCGGCTGGTGTGAGTAGGGGCGGTGGAGGCCGAGGGTTTTGCCGGCGATGGGGTAGACGGAGACAGTGGAAAAGAGGGGAAAGAGGGCAGGGTCCTGGAGTGGATCTGGGAGGATCTGGGGGATGCAGAGGCGAGAGAGATGGAGTAGATAGGGACGGGAGAGGCGCTGGTGCCGTGGGGGAGTGGGTAGGTTAAAGGTGGCTCGGCCACCTTTTTCCCCCTCCTTCACGTGCTCGAGCTGGGACAGGAGCAGGGCGAGGTGGTGAAGGGGGGCTGCCAGGTGGGGACGGCAGGGTCTGGTGGAGAGGCTGGGGCTGGGGCCCTCATGGCAGAGAGAGAGCTTGAGAGAGGCTCGGGTAGAAGGGAGGCTCGGGCTAGGGTTGCACTAGGGTCGGGTTAGGGTTTGGCTTGGGGATGGGGTAGCTAGGTGGGGCCAGGGTGACCAGGTGGGGTAGCCCTGGGCAGGTAGAGAGGGGGCCGAGAGAGAAGGCAAGAGAGGGGGTAGCTCGGGTTAGGGTTTAGAGGGAGGGTTAAAGAGAGAGGTTAGGGTAGGGGTGGAGAGAGAGGGGGAGGGAGTGGTAAGGTAGCTAGGGTTTGCTTTTGTCAAGATCAAGACAAGCACATGCCAAGCTCCAACAAGATCAAGACAAGAAAAGAGAGGGATGTGGTGATGTGGTTTAAGCATGATCAATTACGATCAAGCTAAAAGGAGGGAGAGAGAGATAAGAGGTGAGATGGTTCACCCAAAAATTCAAATAAAGCAACGGAGGAATAAAGTTGAAGATGGTTGCATGGCCCATGCAAATAATCAATGCCATGTTTTTAACCTTGTGAAACAAATTAATAAACATGGCATTATCCATATGCATTTCCAAAAGTGGAATGAAGCCAAGCAAAGAATTAAAGGGATGCTCCATGTGGAGTAGTTGGTGATGACCATATTTGAATAAAAATGGGATTTGCTAGTGTGTATGTGCCTCTAGATACTTAATAGTCCCAAAAATATCCCAACATGAGCATAAATCCATAATAATCCATATGGAAGCTAGGAAAAGGGTTCCACTCACAAGGCATGCAAAGGTGGCCATGTGGCTCTCATATATCAATAATGTGAAAACAACATGATACTAAGATGAGAGCATGTGGAAAAAGAATTGGATCCATCCCAACCCACATGAGCTAGAGGTAAAACCCAAATAAAGTGCAAAGCTCATATTTAGTTGGATGGTGGAATTATAAGGTGGTGAAAGAAAGGTGGTGGAGTTGAATAAAAGATATGCCCCCAACTCAACTTGGGCATTTAAACAATATATCAAGAACCAAATACAATATCAAGAGGCAAATACAATTTACAATGCATATGAGAGAAGAACCAAAAGAAAAGGGTTTTATATGATGCTCAAATGCAAGGAGGCATGATGACATGAGCATGATATGATTATGATGCAACAATTATATATAGGAAGTAGCATATATATAGACTAGACTAGTAGCATTGCAATTGTTAGACAATTGGGATGCTACAATATCTTTGGCAATCAAACACACAAGTCATGGCATACATAAATCCATTACAAGCATCCAAGGTTCAACATAACTTAGACAAAAAAAATTGTAAATAAAACGATAAGTGTGGTGGTCCAACTAACAAAGTACATTACAGTCCCATCTCACTTGCCAAGTTGGCTAACAGGGCATCCCTAGAGGCAATCTGTCGATCCTGATCACATGACTCCATGGCTAAGTCTATGATGTCCTCTCTTAAACGTTGATTGGTAGCCTCTAACTCTTGGGTATACTTCTTTTCTTCCCTAAGATCATTTTGGGTGTTGAGCATTCTGCACTTGAGTCTATCACCAAGCTCCTTGATGGCCTTCCAAGCTGCATCTCTTATAGAGTCAAAGAATGTGGTGTGCATTACTGAGTTGGTGACCATGCAGAATCCTGATTCCTTGTGGTTGTCTTCCTTGTTTTTGTACAAGTGAAGTTGCACCCACCAGTATTCTACTCCTTCATCCATCACGGGAAATCCTTTGTACACAGCTGCACCATGTATTCCCATGGCAACCATGAGGTCCTTGAGGGCTTTGGGGAATGCTGTCTCACACTCCAAGGTCATGGTCATGAGTGGTCCCTTCCTCACGGCTTCGTTGATGGAGTTCATCTACAAATAGAGATGATAAAGAAGATTAGAAAAGTTTACGAGAAGAAAAAGACAAGTGTGGAAATTGTTGGAAATTTTTCCTTAGTGGTTTCTAATCCAATCCTAGGGTCATAATCCTACAGGCAACACAGTGCTCTGATACCATCTATAAGATCCTTACCTATATAATGGAGGGATCTTACACCACACTTGTAGATGCTATTGCTAAGCATAAAACTTGATCAACTTTAGATGGGAATACTTGGTGAAAATGGTTCTGAAAACCATGGAATGATGAGTCATTCTATTGAAATGTTTTGACATGTGTTCTCGAACACTAGATGATTTTATTGATGAAAATGTTGAGGCATCAGCCTTAACCCTTTATAAAACTGATGGTTGTCTGGATGCGATACCATTCCAATTTTACCGTACAACCACAATACCCGAAAATTGGGTAGGGCTTGACTAGAAACTTATATACCTTAATATGGGTTCCCTCATGGCCAAGGTCTGAGCTGAGGCTACCTTGTGAAGATTGTCCAACTTTGAAGTACCCAAGATGACAGTTGGTCATGGTTGGGAGGCCAAACTCATAGGAGAGGTGCCTATGCTAGGGAGTGTAATCGAAAGGTTAGGATTGATTATCCGCATACTGAGTATGGTGAATTCAGGATTTGTTCCTGATGGATGTATTGAATGTTGTGGTGAAAGTGTACAATATCTGCAGAGTGTCAAACTATTCGAATAGCCACGTCCTCGGTTATGGACAGTTGGAGTAGTGTCCATACTGTTCCCCCGTCACATGTTTTCAAAATGACTTTTGAAATGAATTGAGACTTTGACTTGACCACAACAGAGTTGTGATATGAAATTCAAGTTCCCACTTAGGGTTCTAAAATTTCAACTAGCTTTCTTTGCTTCTGAACTTAGTAGAGGTAAATCTGGCTTTTTGCACAACAACCCTAGAGCTTAGTGTCCTACTACAAAAACCCCCTTCACTTGTTATTATTAGTTTGCGAGTACTTAAAGAGTACTAATGGCTTTGTCCCTGGCTATTCCCGTGGCCAGACTATGAAGAGGAGTACCAGGATGATGGACCCCAGGAAGGTTACAACAACTAGGATCATCTCCCATCATCAGCATTGCCTGTGACCCCGAAGATGGAGCTTCGCCTACGCTACCTTTATTATTACGTTATTCCGCAGCTTGAGTTGTATTAAGAACTGGATCATGAGATCCTTATTTGTGTAAGACCTTATGTATGGTTTGTAATGGATGATGTACTGTGATATCCAAATATGTTATGTCTCGCAAAAATGGCAATCCTGGGATTGCGATGTATGGCATAACAGCCATCTGGGATTAAAAATCCGGGTGTTGACAAGTTGGTATCAGAGCCATCCTGACCATAGGAGACCCTAGTTAGACTGTACGTTTGAATCAAAAACTTATTTTCAAAACCAAAGGAAGCAAATATTTACAAAAACTTATTCCCATTCTTATCACTTGGTTTCTTTCATAAAAATTCATGTTCCTCAAAAACTCTTGCAAAATACCTAAAATTTGACACACTTGATCACTCTACTAACTTACTCATCCTATATTCTTATAGATGGATGTGAAGTACAAGTTTTATCAGTTTGGGAATGGAGGAGACCTCATATTTGAGCGGGATTTGGACCAGCTTTCGGAACTTCTAGAGCGTCCACACCCCGAGTTCTTCGGAGCTCAGCTCAATGATCAAGGAGGAGAAGATCTGCAGTGGCTAATTGTTGCAAGTCTCCGAGAAAATATTGAACCTCCCACTGTAGAGGGAATTCAGTTCACCTTAAGAGAGAACAACTGGCTCGATGGACTTGCCAGGGCCATGCAGGAAGCTCTTGCCCATCTGTGTGGACAGAGTATCAACCAGATCAAGGTTACCCGCTGTGAGTTCTTTCCTAGACGTGATGCTATGGGACAGCCACTAGAAGCCCCATACGACCACGAGCTAAAGACCCAGTTGGACCACCTTAGCTTAATGATGTATGATCATCAGCAGGAGTTGGACAACGCCCGTGACTACTCCAACCACAAGTCCGCCATCATCAAGACGAAGGATCAGACCATCGCCATGCTAGCAAAGGATTGCAAGTCTCGCTGCCGTCAGCTTGACAAGAAGGAGAGCATCATTACCCGTCTTCGCCACCGTATCTCGGATTTGGAGGAGACCATCCACGAGAGAGACATGTAGTTGGAGGAAAGGGAGAATGCCGAAGAAGATCTTCATGGAGACCCCTACTCCTATCTCCACGATGATGATGATTTTCTGGAGGATCAGGCCATGGACTTCTTCACCGATGAGGATGAATTTTCCTTCATCGATGACGATGAGGATGATGACTACACCGACTCCGAGGAGTACTAGCAGTTGAGCACTAGTGTAGTGAATTATAGTCGGTCCCAGTGTATCGTAGTTTCCAGAATGGTTCTTAAAACCATCTGCTTACCTTTGTTGAGGAGTGTGGTGTATCGTGTGCTATGGATGAATGAATGAAAAGCAAGTTGCTAGAAAATCTGAGTCAAACTTTAAAAACTTTCCAAAGTCCCTGAACCTTAGAAATTTCCCTCTTTTCTCATGATTTATCTCAATCTTCAGATGCCTCGCGGAGGAAGTGGTTCATCCCCGGACCCGATGTTGCAGATCCTACAAATGTTGGTTTCTGACCGCGAAGCTGAAAGAGCAGAACGTCAAGCTAACCTATCCACCCTTCAGCAGATAGCTCAGCTGGCCCACAACAATCAAGGCCAAGGAAATCAGGACAACCATGGATCTAAGCTCAAGAATTTCCAGAACACCAACCCACCTATTTTCACTAAGTCGGAAGAGCCTTTAGACGCAGATGATTGGCTGCAAACCATGGAAAACAACCTAGAAGTCGCTGGAGTGGAAGTAACGAGAAAGTTCTGTTCGCCACCCACTATCTAGCCAGAGATGCAAGATCATGGTGGAACAGCGTTCGTACAATGACCGTAGGACAGATGATGACCTGGGAGGAATTCAAGGTCAAGTTCAGCAGAACTCACGTGCCACCAGGTTTGATCAAGAGAATGAGAGATGAGTTTAGAGAACTAAAGCAAGGAAGGATGACCGTAGTGGAATACCGTGAAAAATTCTTGTCATTAGCTAGGTATGCCCCAGAGGAGATCGACACTGAAGCCAAGAAGAAAGAGAGATTCTTGTATGGTCTGCACGGTGTTGGTCAATATCCCCTTTGCTGATATTGAAGCCCTTGTCGACTCTGCCATCCAGATGGAAGGAAAGATCAACCAAGCCAATGAGAACCACAAATGTCGCATGATGCATCAGCCAGGAACCCATCATACCCCAAAGTATCGCCCCAACCCATCTCCAGGATTTGCCTCGAGAACCAATAGACCCCCGATGAACCGTCCGACCTATCCCAACCGTGGAAACCCGAGGCCCGGAGGAAATCACAACAACCCCGGCAACTCTGGCAATTTCAACCGTGCACCACCCAAGTTCAACAACAACAATGCTGCCGTCAACACCAACACTGCCCCGAGGACTAGAAGCAATGCTGTGCCTGTTGCAGCAAAGGACAAATCGCAAGTGACTTGTTATGATTGTGGAAATAAGGGTCACTACTCCAATGAGTGCCCCAAGAAGAATGTCGCAGCCCCTAATGCAAATGCCCCAGCTCAACAGCAGCGTCGTGTTCAGCGTCGTGTTCAACTAGCTTTCTTTGCTTCTGAACTTAGTAGAGGTAAATCTGGCTTTTTGCAAAACAACCCTAGAGCTTAGTGTCCTACTACAAAAACCCCCTTCACTTGTTAGTATTAGTTTGCGAGTACTTAAAGAGTACTAGTGGCTTGGTCCCTGGCTATTCACGTGGCCAGACTATGAAGAGGAGTACCAGGATGATGGACCCCAGGAAGGTTATGACAACTAGGATCATCTCCCATCGTCAGCATTGCCTGTGAACCTGAATATGGAGCTTCGCCTACGCTACCTTTATTATTACGTTATTCCGCTGCTTGAGTTGTATTAAGAACTGGATCATGAGATCCTTATTTGTGTAAGACCTTATGTATGGTTTGTAATGGATGATGTACTGTGATATCTAAATCTGTGATGTCTCGCAAAAATGGTAATCCTGGGATTGCGATGTATGTCATAATAGGAATCTAGGATTAAAAATCCGGGTGTGGACAGGACAAAAGCCAAAGTCAATGTTTTACTTGGGGAACATGGAGCCAGCATATGAGATGAAGGGGAGCCACCAGGGGGCCACACCCCCTTGCCACGCGGCCAGGCTAGGCCCGCGCCTAGTAGTGCCTGAGGGGTGGGTTTAGGGTTTAGGGTTCAACCATGTGAGCCACGGATGTGCGGATTACCTATAGCCCTTTTCCTAGTAGTGCCTGGGGGTGCGGCCACCCTCGCTGCCCCCCTGACTCGCCTCTTCGCCTATAAAGACCCCCCGATACAGAAACCCTAAGTACCCGATCAATATTCCACGAAACCATGTTTAGGGTTTAGGGGTTTAGGGTTTAGGGTTCAACCATGTGAGCCACGTGTGTGCGGATTACCTATAGCCATTTTCCTAGTAGTGCCTGGGGGGTGCGGCTACTCTGGCTACCCCCTGACTCGCCTCTTCGCCTTAAAGACCCCCCGATACAGAAACCCTAAGTACCCGATCAATATTCCATGAAACTGTCTGTAGCCGCTACCACCATCGTCCCTAGATCGGGAAGGGATCTGAAGCTCTTCTCGACACCCTGTCAGAGTGGAGATCATCCCGAAGGCCTTCTTCTTCATCATGCCAGCCTCCGATACGAAGTGTGATGTAACATCCCAAATTTCATCAAATGAAAAGTCATATCATTGCATTCATATCATCATAGCATGTTTGTCTTGCACAAATTTTTTCAATCCAAAACCCTAATTGAAACCATATTTAAACCCCTCTTTATATATTATATAAGGGGCATGGTTTTATTTTTATTTTCAAAGACCAAAGTGTGTTTGAGTAGTCAGATGTGTTGGTCACACCCGCCCCAGCTCCGGTTACTTAACCACCACCCCACTGCGGTCATTTCCACTCAAACCTCATCGCCAGAGTGCCCACAGGCTACCAGTAATCAAGCTTGCACCGCCGCTGCCCGACGCACTCCAGCGAGCTATTCTGGTGAGCATAGGGCACCCCTCTACCTCTCGTTCACGGGAGTGTATTCCTCTTGTTCTTGCGCAGCTAATCATGCCTCTGGTTTGCCCCAATTCTCCCTAGGTCGTCGTGCTCGTCATCAGCTGCAAGAACCTGAAACTCCGTCCAACTCCGGCGAGCTATTCCGGTAAAGTTCGAGCGCCCCTTTCCCTATGATTAAAACCAGCATGTGCGCCATGACCTTGTGCACTTCCTAATGCCCTTTGTTTGTCTTTTGGTGACCTAGGCCGTTGCCTTCGTCTCCGCCAGCGAGCTCCTGCGTCCACGACAGTGCACCCCTGACCAAACCACGACCACCTTGAGCTTCCTCATGTTCACGCCACTCTGGTAAGCTTCGCCACCATCCCCTTACCCCCTAGAATTGCCAGAGCGTCACCGGCAGTAGCGCCACCGCCAGAGCCATCAGCGCCGCTCGGTTTTGGTCGTTTGATCCAGAGCCGCTAGATCTAGATCATACGCTATAGATTAGATCCAGACCTATCCCAACGGGTACGTTTAGATCTAGTGCGTTGGATCTCACTTGATCCAACGCCACGGAAGCGTGATCCTGCGCGAAGTGGTATCAGCCAATCAGACGCTGTCACCCGTCTGTGAATTAGATTTAAAATCTGTTTTTGAATCTAATAGTGATTTAAACTTGTAAAATTCATATATTTTGATCTGTTTGTCCAAAAATTACAAATAATATATCAATGGATTCAGAAAATTAAGCCCTACACACCTATGGCCTTGAATTAGTTATTTGCTTCCGAAAAAATAGGATTATTTGCAGAAGTATTTGTAGTCCTATTTTGCATATAAAAATTATTTGGAAAATGTTTTTAATGTAAATTTGAGTTTGTTTAGACTTTAGATAGTTTACTTTGTGTTCAGTACTGTTTAGCTTGACTTGTAAGTGTAGAATATCATTTCATTGCATTTGCATGCATTCATATGTATTTTTGTTTGAATATTGAAATGTGAATTTGGTATTATGATTTTATCTGTAGATTTTTGTGATTGTGGTGATCGTGATTGTGAGGAATGTTGCTATTCTCCCAACTATCAAGGCAAGTGATGCTTCATATTTTGTCTTATTATTTTACCTATGCATTAGTGATATTTGAGTAGGATTGCATGGAGAAATTTTCTAAGTATATGCTATGCCATGGGAAATCCTAGTAGTTGTTGTCTTAGTATATTTTCCCCAAGTTCAGAAACTTGCTACTAGTATGCTTAGACTAGCTAGTAGAATACAAGGGTGGATTATTCATGATATGAAATATTGCTAAGTCTATGACTTGTGTTTTTGATTAATAAAACAACTATGTGAATGAATCACCTGGGTGGAATGGTATGGTTGGTTTATGTTGAGTGGTTACACAAGGACCATGTCTATGGTTTACCTTGTGTATCACACTTATGGATTGCCACCCAGGAACAAAGGGATTTGAGATGTTTAGTGTTGATAAGCTTCTAGTGCAACCACATGGCATATGGGCTCTGCCTTGACCAACTAGGTTGCAAGAACTTAGCCAGATGGACAGTTGGTGGTAGGGTTGATAGGATGGAACGCATCCATGGTGTTCTAAGGGAATGCTTCTGAAAAGTCTCGTCTCGATGCATGTCGAGTCTTGTGGGGAAAGTGCACCACCTCTCGAGAGGGTAAAAACCTAAGTACTTAGCCGTGTCCCCGACAACGGACAATTTGAGCATCAAAGACATTGAAGCAATCAAGGATCTCCTCATCCCAATTTATCTAAGTTAAAACTTGTGGTTGAACAAGGGTAAAGGTTCACCAATGTCTATTGGTGGTTCCTTGGGTGTTTTATCAAACTAAAAGTTAGTGTTTTCAATTAATAAGACAAAACCTTATTTTGAGCAAAGCCAACCTGAACTACACTTAGCCAAATTCATATAGATGTTAAATACTACTATTCTACTATGGTATCACTTGCCAATACAATTCCAAATGTATTGACCCATTGTGGGTGTAACTAATGATGTTGCAGGTTACTCTGATGGAGACTAGGTTTGTGAGTCTACACTCAACATGTTTGACTGTGCCACATGAAGATGAAGATTTCTAGTTATTTACTTTATGTTATGAACTCTATGTATTAGCCTTGGGCTATTGAGTTGTAAAGACTAAGTTATCTCTGGAATGAAGATGTAATAACGATCGTTGTATCTATGTACTTCATCTTAAACTGTGGATGCTAGAATTTGATCCATGGACTAGCATTGCAATCACAAGGGCCTTTACCTTAAATGGTGGGGTCTTACATGTGAGTAGTTCCATCTTGGACTACGAGTCCATGTAGTAGCTAGATGGTTGCATCTCCTCCTTTGTGCTACCATGTTAAGATCTTGTGAGCTCCGTTCATGATCAAGATCATCTATTTTTAATCATACATGTTGTGTTTGCGCAGATACGATGGATATTGAGATTACTATATCATATTGATTAATGGTTTTGTCTTATTGATTCTATCATGTCTGTGTCTTTTGAGATCTTGCATGCTCTCCGTTTCTAGTAGCTATCTTGGCCAAGTAGATGCTAGTGACTCCAAGAGGGGGTATTTATGCTCGATAGTGGGTTCATGCCTCTATTTAATCTAAGGGAAGTGACAGAAATATCTAAGGTTGTAGATGTGCTGTTGCCACTAGGGAGAAAACAACGGTCTCTTGTTCATGGAACAAGTGGATTGTTTACCTTACACACTTTGCTTAAAGCAGTTATCCGTTGCTTGAAACTTAATACTGGAGGGGGTTCGGATGATAACCTGAAGTTGGATTACTAGTCATAGATGCAGTTGGATGGCAGTCTATGTGCCTTGTTGTATTTCCCAATCGAATCTCATAGGATCATGAATGTCTAGTATTTCATTGTTATGCCTTCCTTAGTCCTATGAATTGCCCTGCTGTAATTTTTTACCCAGCATGCCATGTTTGTTTATCTTAAGGAGAACACCTCTAGTGAACTATGGACCCCGGTCCAATCTTTACCATTGATAAATATTCCATAGTTACCATTTAATTTCTGCAAGCCACTATTACCTTACACACCATACAGTTAACCCTTTGTTTTCAGCAAACCCATCAGATCGACAACCTCATTATTCGTTGGGGCAAAGTCTTGAGTTTGTGTTGTGCAGGTTTCCAAGTTGCTAGCAACACCTTTGAGTCGTTTTCTTCCTCCTATTCGTTGGGGAAAAGTCTTGAGTTTGGTTTCTTACTAAGGTAAAGCTTGCTGCTGTGCTGATCACACCTTCCTCTTGGGGTCTCCCAACGAAGCTTCCACACACCATCAATACTTTTCTAGCGCCGTTGCCGGGGAGGCTAAGGATGTCTTCACAAGGGGAGTCCTTCAAAACCTTTCTCTTTACTTTGTTTTTGTTTTTCTTAGTTATTTTGCTTGGTTTTGTTTGCCTCTTTTTATCAAAAACTCCAAAAAAATTAGTTTAGTATGATTTGCTTTCTTTTATCAAAAAACACAAAATAATCAGTTCCTGCTCTAGTTATTGATGCTGTTGGCTTGCTCCACTTTTGCCAAAAAGAACTCTGCTAAGAACACCAAGTTATGTGACTTCACTAGCACAAACAACAATGATTTCCTAAGTACTCCTATTGCTCCACCTGCTCCTGATGCTACCTTTTATGAAATTAAGCCTACTTTGTTGAATCTTGTGATGAGAGAGCAATTTTCTGGTGCTAGTTTTGATGATGATGTTATCCACCTCAATAACTTTGTTGAACTTTGTGAGATGCAAAAATATAAGGATGTAGATGGAGATATTATTAAGCTCAAGTTGTTTCCTTTCTCCTTGAGAGCAAAAGCTAAAGAATGGTTGCTATCCTTGCCTAGAAATAGTATTGATTCTTGGATTAAGTGCAAAGATGCTTTTATTGGAAAATATTATCCTCCTGCTAAGATTATATCTATGAGAAGTGAAATAATGAAATTTAAACAACTTGATAATGAACATGTTGCTCAAGCTTGGGAAAGAATGAAATCTTTGGTTAATAATTGTCCCACTCATGGACTTACTGCTTGGATGATTATCTAGACTTTTTCTGCAGGTTTGAACTTCTCCTCAAGAAACCTGTTGGATTCAGCTGCTGGAGGTACCTTTATGACCATTACCTTGGGTGCTGCAACAAATATCCTTGATAATATGATGGTTAATTATTCTGAATGGCACACTTAGAGAGCTCCACATGGTAAGAAGGTAAATTCTGTTGAAGAAACCTCCTCTTTGAGTGATAAGGTTAGTTATCATGGCTATGCTTGTTAATGGTAAATCTCATATAGATCCTAATAATGTTCCCTTAACCTCTTTGGTTGCTCAAGAAGAGCAAGTTAATGTGAACTTCATTAGAAACAACAATTTCAACAACAATGCCTATACGAATAATTTTGGTAGTAACAACAATTATAGGCCTTATCCTCCTAATAATGGCAATACTTATGGAAACTCCTACAACAATGCTAGAAGTGCTCCCTCTGAATTTGAAGTCATGCTCAAAGACTTTATTAGTAAACAAACCACTTTCAACAAGACTGTAGAGAACAAGCTTTTGAATGTTGAGAAAAATATTTCCTCTTTGTCTGAAGCACAATCCTCTTTGATTAATAAAATGGCTGGTAAACCTGAAACCTTGGAAAGTTGCTTTGCTGCTACTCATGCCATACAAGTTACTATTGATGAAAATGTTAGACTGTTAGCCCAACTTCATGCTAAGTGGGAAATAGAAGCAGAAATTGCTAGAAACAATAGTGTGTGCACTATCACCACCACCAATATGGATGCCACTAAACCACAAGAAGTCCCTATTCCTCCTACCACAATGCTTAAACCCAATCAGCCTACTACTAGTGATGCTAAGTTTTATTTTTATCTTGATGGTTGCAATATTTTTGAAGTGATTATGTTCCTACAAAAGCTTGCTAGAATTCCTGATGCTAGTGATATGAATGTAGCTTTCACCAAACACATTACAGATGCTCTTATTAAAATTAAGGAAGAGAAGTTGAAACACAAAGCCTCTATTCCTAGGAAAGTAGAAGATAGTTGGTAACCCATTATTAATATGCAAGTGAATGACTTTGATCTCAAAGCTTCATCTGACCTTGGTTCTAGTGTCTCTATTATCCCTATAAAGATTTATGAAATGCTTGATTTGCCACATTTGGAAGATTGTTATTTAGATGTCCCACTTAATGATAATGCTAAAAAGAAACTCATGGGGAGTGTTAATAATGTTCTTATTATGGTTAACAATGCTTATGTCCCTGTCGATTTCTATGTTTTGGATGTTGAATACAATGCTTCCTGTCCTATTACTTTGGAAAGACCTTTTCTTAGAACTGTTAGTGCCATCATTGATATGAAAGAAGGTGCCATTAAATATCAATTTCCATTCAATAAAGGTATTGAACACATCCCTATAAGGAGATATAAGTTGCTTTTTGCTCCTCCTTTGAAAGAAAGGTTTCATGTTAATGCTTCTTCATTTGAAAATACTTGATTCTTGCTTCTTGTGCCTAACTTAAAGGCGTTAAAGAAAAGTACTTATTGGGAGATAACCCAAAAGTTTTCTTGAGTCTTGGAAGTTATTAATTCAGTAATGACATCTCTGTATCCTTTTTTTTTGCTTTTTGTGCCAAGAAAAACCTCTAATAAGAGGGAAGTAAGATTTGGGGAGTTGCTGTCCCGAAACAGGATTTTCTGCTCCACCGTAAAAATTCGTGTAAAATATCTGTAAGTCGGATTGAGCTGATATTTTCTGAATAAGTCCCCCAGTATGGTAGATAACTTTAATTAGTTCAACACTTGTTTATTTGAGCAACATAAGGTCTTCGAAAAAATTGGTTTCTACCTGCTGGTCTATTTTGACAGATTTCTGCCATTATTTGCATTTGCTTCTTATTGATTCCTTTTTGGGTTCTTTTTGGGAAATTGAGATTTTTGAGGGAATTGCTACAGTAGCTTGTGTTTTTAGTGAAATATTTTCTGTTCGAAAGATAAACCCAAAGGTGTATTATCTTTTGAATACACTAATGTTGCTAATGAAGATTGTGTGAAGTTTTGTATGAAGGAAAATTTTCAGGTGTAGAGAAAGAATGATGTAATGAGATGAAGAATGGACAAAAGCTCAAGCCTAGGGATGCCACCCCATGTCACCCCAAGAAATATTCAATAGGTACAAGCGTCAAAGCTTGGGGATGCCCAAGGCATCCCCTTCTTCATCAATAAAAATCTCAGGTCTTTCTAGACACTTCATTTTTATTGTTTCATGCACAATTGTGTTGTTCTTGGAGCGTCTTAGTTTTATTTTGGTTTTCTTAGTTTTCTTGAATAAAGTAGTTTGGACCCCTGTTCTCGCTGTGTTTTTTCAAATAAGTTGATTGGTGTTGGAGAGAAGTAGACAGTTCTTGCTTAAATAGTACAAGAGGAGCTTGCTTTGTCTGTGACTTAGACTTTAGCATGCCATGCTAGGTGTTGTTTCGACCTTATGCTTAGTGATTATTTCTATAGCATGACTTGTTCCAAACAATTAGGATTTCTTAATGTTCCTTGAATGAATCATGCGTTGTTTTAGCATACAAAAGCTTAGCATTGTGGTATTCTCCTTTGATGCTTTGTTTGGGTTGACTTGGCGCATGCTCACACCATGTTATGACTATGAACAAGTCACCATAGCCTATATGATCATTTAGTCCTTGAATTGTAGTACCACTTTATGATTTGATTAGTAATGTTTTGTCTATCTGCATGATTATGGCCATTATTGCTCTCTTAGTTGGCCAGTCTTTTGCTAGCCTCCACTTGTAAGAGTAAGCTCTACTCATGCATCCAACTCCAAAGAAACCAAGTTATTCCAAAGTGTCCACTATAAATTCCTATGCATGGTGTGTTACACCATTCCAATTATATTCTTATTTTCATCTATCTTCAAATTAAAAAGTCTCTTTGTTATGTGAAAACTTCGTGATTAAAGCTCTCACGAACTTGTTGGCACACTTTATTTTCCTTGCCCCTAATAAACTTGAACCATTGTGTCATCTATGTTGTATATTCTTGCACTTATACATTGGAATTAGCATAACTGTGTTGTCACGAGGAACGCTTTCAACATTGCACTTGTACTTTGTACACAGTTGATATCATGCTATTTTGTTTATGGATGTCGTCGGTGTGAAATGAAAGGGGAGCTTGTAAGTCCATGGAGTTATGTATGTGTGTTAGAGAAACGCCTGGGCCGCTAGCCTAATCCATGCCTAATCATGGTGGAGACTTGTAGCATTACCATAATGACATCTATGAAGCTTTCTTCTTATAAAAAAGAGACATATTGAAAAGAGGAAAGAGAGAAAAAAGCACCATTTTCCTATGGTAAATAAGAAGATTGCTGAGATGCTCATTGTCTACTTGCCTTGTCATTTTGATTATGGGATAGCTCCTGTATCATGTGCAAGGGGTACCCTGTTGGTCGTTCTCTATGATACACATGTACTTACTATGACAAGAACTTACAGGTGACTAAAGTTGAGTAGCATGAGGAGCGACCCTCGTATTCAAGGGACATGAGATTGCCAACTTATACTTTGTAAATCATATACTCCATAGTTTGTTCACTTTAACCTTAATCACTTCAAGATGCTTATGATAGGGGCAATGAGGGCTGAAAGCTAACAAGTACCATAATTTTTGGAAGCTGTTTTTGAGACTTGAAATCCCTGCTTCCCTTTATGAAGGGACTTTCTTCCACTATTATATTGAGTCTTCACCTTCTATCCTTAGGAACCAGTTAAGAGAGCATAGTTGCCATTCTTAGTTCTATGTGCATTGTCCCAAAACTTATTGATTGATGCATATTGTTATTATTACTTGTTCTTGTGCTATTTGTATCTAGTCACTCTTATGAACTTTGAAGGTGTCCTATGCATCTATTTGCTACCCCATGAGGGACAAGATGAATGCCACTATGCTATGTTTTCTGTATGTGAAACAAACAAACGTTTTTCAATGCATGTTATTCATGATATTTGTTTGTAACCTTTCATTTTGCATGCATAGATGCTTTACCTACTATTAGAACTCTATCTTTCATGCTCATGTTTAGAGTTCTTTGATCATAGCTTTCAATGCTTGCAGATGGTTTGATCTTGATTTTGATGGCGCATGTCACTTCAAAAATTATTCTTTTTATCACTTACCTACTCGAGGACGAGCAGGAGTTAAGCTTGGGGATGCTTGGTACGTTGGAAACATATCTATAATTTTTGATGTTTCGTGCTTGTTTAGTATGTACTTTGCTTTTCTTTGTCTACACTTTGAGGTGTTTTTATATGTTTTCTGGTACTAACCCATTAACAAGATGCGACAGTGCCAGTTGCCTATTTTCTTCTATTTTTGGTTCTAGAAAGGCAGAAAATCAATATTCTCGAAATTGGATGGGACAAAAGCCAAAGTAAATATTTTACCGTGGG
Source organism: Avena insularis (assembly GCA_023614405.1). NCBI lineage: Eukaryota > Viridiplantae > Streptophyta > Magnoliopsida > Poales > Poaceae > Avena > Avena insularis. Next base: position 203,712,179 of record CM042685.1, read on the forward strand.
TAACACGGAGCCAGAATACGAGACGGAGGGGAGCCGCCATGGGGCCACCTCCCGGCCTTGGCACGGATGGCCCCAGCTGGGGGTGGGTGCGGCACGCTGCCCCTCGCGCCTCTTCGCCTATAAAGACCCCCCGATACAGAAACCCTAAGTACCCCATCAATATTCCACGAAACCGTCTGTAGCCGCCACCACCATCGTCCCTAGATCAGGGGGATCTAAATCTCTTTCGGCACCCTGCCGGAGGGGAGATCATCCCGGAGGCCTTCTTCTTTATCATTCCAGCCTCCCGTATGAAGTCTGAGTAGTTCCACCTTGGACTATGGGTCTATGTAGTAGCTAGATGGTTATATCTCCTCCATTATTCTACCATGTTTAGATCTTGTGAGATCCATTCATGATCAAGATCATGTATTTGTAATCATGCATGTTGTGTCTGTGGGGATCCGATGGATATTGAGATTACTATGTCAGATTGATTAATGGTTTTGTCTTATTGTTTCTATCATGTCTGTGTTGTTTGAGATCTTGCATGCTATCTGTTTCTAGTAGCTATCTTGGCCAAGTAGATGCTAGTGACTCCAAGAGGGGGTATTTATGCTCGATAGTGGGTTCATGCCTCTATTTAATCTAAGGGAAGTGACATAAATCTCTAAGGTTGTAGATGTGTTGTTGCCACAAGGGAAAAAACAACGGTCTCTTGTTCATGGAACAAGTGGATTGTCTACCTTACACACTTTGTTTAAAGCAGTTATCCGTTGCTTGCAACTTAATACTGGAGGGGGTTCGGATGATAACCTGAAAGTGGATTACTAGTCATAGATGCAGTTGGATGGAGGTCTATGTATCTTGTTGTATTGCCCAATCGAATTTCATAGGATCATGAATGTCTAGCATTGCATTGTTATACCTTGCTCAGTCCTGTCAATTGCCCTGCTGTAATTTGTTTACCCAACATGCCATGTTTGTTTATCTTAAGGAGAACATCTCTAGTGAACTATGGACCCCAGTCCAATCTTTACCATTGATACATCTTCCACCGTTACTGTTTACTTTCTTCAAACCACTATTACCTTCCACACCATATAGTTAACCCTTTGTTTTCAGCAAACCAGTGAGATTGACAACCTCACTGTTTGTTGGGGCAAAGTCTAGAGTTTGTGTTGTGCAGGTTTCCAAATTGCTAGCAACACCTTTGAGTTGTTTCCTTCCTCCTAATGGTTCGATAACCTTGGTTTCTTACTGAGGTAAAGCTTGCTGCTGTGCTGATCACACCTTCCTCTTGGGGTCTCCCAACGAAGCTTCCACGCACCATCAGTAGGTAAGCGTGGCCGAGGTTGCTTGGGGTAGATAGCGCCCCTGGTAAACCAACCTCGCCTCACATCTTTAGGGATCGGCTTCGGGACTTGACCCATTACGGCGGAACCATACCTAGGGCGTGACTCATGGTCTCAACGAAAGCAATGTAAAGGTCATGTCTAACCACCCTCTGCCGGCCTTCCAAGGAAGAGGGCCAATCATGTGGCATTAAGAGAAGGTTAGTACGTGTGGGTAAAGCTGTACACCCCTTGCAGGGTAATAATCTTTTCGAAAAGTCGTGTTCACGGTTATGAACAACTTGGGAACGAACGTGATGATCATAGAGAACATGAACCTATTCGTAAAACTTGGCAGATCAACGAGTGCTTAAGGATGCTTCCTCATGGATATGAGGGGGTGATCCTAGATTAGGTTTGATGATGATTTGGTGGATATCAAAAGATGCTGATTAATATTTTAGAGATGTCTCTCTCTTATCCCCTTTTAAAATACTATGATTATACGAGCTTTGATACGTTGGAAATGTATCTATAATTTTTGATGCTCCATGCTTGTTTAGTATCTACTTTGCTTTGCTTTGTCTACACTTTGAGGTGCTTTTTACATGTTTTCTGGTACTAACCTATTAACAAGTTGCCACAGTGATAGTTGCTTGTTTTCTGCTGGTTTTGGTTCCAGAAAAGTTAGTAAAGAAATATTATCGAAATTGGACGGGACAAACGTCAATGTCAATAACTTTCCGTGGGGAACAAGAAGTCCAGAGGGGAGCCGATGAGGCGGTCTAGGGTGCCCAGACCCCCTAGGCGCGGGTGGGCCCTACCTCGCGCCTAGGCAGGGTGTGGGGCCCCTGGCCACCGCCTCGGCCTCCCCCTTCGCCTATAAGAAGCCCCCGATGCAGAAACCCTAAGTACCCGATCAAATCTCCACGAAACCTTTTGTAGCCGCCGCCACCATCGTCCCTAGATCGGGGCGGATCTGAAGTTCTTCCTAGCACCCTGCCAGAATGGAGGTCATCCCGGAGGCCTTCTCTCCGGTATGATGCGTGAGTAGTTCCACCTTGGACTATGGGTCCATGCAGTAGCTAGATGGTTGTATCTCCTCCTTGTTCTTTCATGTATAGATCTTATGAGTTCCGTTCATGATCAAGATCTAATCTATTTGTAATCATCCATGTTGTGTTTGCGGGGATCCGATGGATATTGAGATTATTATGTTGGTTTGATTAATGGTTTTGTCTTGATGATTCTATCATGTTTGTGTTGTTTGTGATCTTGCATGCTCTCCGTTGTTAGTAGCTATCTTGGCCAAGTAGTTGCTAGTGACTCCAAGAGGGGGTATTTATGCTCGATAGTGGGTTCATGCCTCTAGTTTCCAAGGGATGTAAGATCCCTCCCTTTATAAAGGTAAGGATCCCTATGATTGCAAACACTAAGTTTTTCTTTGATAAAACTTTCCCAAGGAACCACCAATAGAAATTGGTGAACCTTCACCCTTGTTCAACCACAAGTTTTAACTTAGAAATTGGGATGAGGAGATTCTTGATTGCTTCCATGTCTTAATGCTCAAATTGTCCAATACCAGGGACATGGCTAAGTACTTAGATTCTTCCATCTGCAGAGGTTGTGCACTTTCCCCACAAGACTTGATTTTCACCAAGACAGGACCTTTCAGAAGCCTTCCCTTAGACCAAATGGACTCGCTCCAACCTATCATCCCACTACCACCAACTGTCCAAATGGCTAAGTTATTGCAACCTATATGATCCAGGCAGAGCCCAAAATGCGATGTGGCTACACTAGAAGCTTCTTAACATTTGGCATCTCAAATCCCTTTGTTCCTAGGTGGCTTTCCACAAGTGAGATACACAAGGTACACCATAGACATGGGCCTTGTGTAACCACTCAACATAAACCATTCTTTCCATTCCACCCAGGTGTTTCATTTACTTAGTTGTTTTATTAAGCAAAAACACAAGTCCAAAGACTTAGAAATATTTTCCCATAGCATGAATATATAACCACCCTTGGTTGCTACTATCTAGACTAAGCATGACATTGATAAGCATCTTAACTTAGAAATTTCTAGCAATTCTACAACTACTAGGATTTCCCAAGCATAGCATATAGATCAAAATATTCATGCAAGTCCTATACAAAATATTTCTAGTGCATAGTTGAAAAACATAGGAATAAAATCATGCAGCACCACTTGCCTTGGTATTTTGGGGAGTAGCAACAATCTTCACAATCACAATCACTATTTGCACCAAAATCTACACATAAAATAATGGCACCAAATCACATACAAAATATATACAAACAAAAATATATGAATGCATGCAAATGCCATGTGATGTATTTTCTACACCAAACAAGACAAGTGACTATTACTGAAACATAAACAAGTTCAAGATATTCAAAATAAACCTTATTTGATCCTTAAAACATTTTTCAAATAATTTATATAATCAAAATAAGCCTACACAAGTTTCTGCATAAACAGCCATTTTTACAGAGGCAAAATATTAAACACATTGCATAAAAAGAAAGGATTTTCTCTCCTGATTCCAATGATATAAAATTTGTAAAATTTGAACATGTGGATCAAAAGTTATGAATTTTACAAGTTTGAACATCTAATAGATCTAAATTTTGTTTTTAAAACAAAGAACTGGCCATGCGGCGCTCTCTGATTGGTTGATACCGTTTCGCGCGGATCGACTAACGTGGACCGTCAGATCTAACTCAAATCGCACGGTCAGATCTGTTCCGTACCCCTTCGTTAAGTGATCTAATTCTACGCATCCGATCTAGATCTAACGGCGCACGATCGCTTGACCAAATATGGGCGGCACGCGACGGTGGCTGGCGGCGGCGCGCTCGAGCGGTGTGGTTGCCGGTGATACAGGAAGCGAGAAAGGCAGTGGGATAGCTCACCAAGTTCGCGTGATGACGCGGGTGCTCGAGGTGGTCTTCGTTGGCGAAGGGGCGCGCAGTAGTGGTCGCTGGGGCTCGCCGGAGTTGTGCGCGGCGTCGGATGCTTGCAGACGTCGATGTTGCCCAGGCTCTGTGTCGCCCTAGCACGAGTCTGTGGTGTCAAAAGCTGCGCAAGGACAAGGCGAACCTGACAGTATGGATGCAGGGTCAAGGGGCATTCGATTCATACCGCTATTGCTCGTCAGAGTTGAGCGGCGGCTCTGGTGGTTGCGGGCATGAACGAAGAGGGCGACCTGGGTCAAGCACGGGCAAACCAGGGGTATTAGCAGATGCACAAGGATGTGGCAGTCACGCTCGTTTGAGCCAGAAGCAGAGGGGTGGTCGGAGCTTACCGGAATCGCCCGCCGGAGTTGCTCTGTACAGCGGCGGTGCAAGTGAGATTCTGGGCAGCCTGGTGGCGGAATGGAGGCGCTGAGTGGGGGAAATGGTCGTGATGCAGAGGGGGTTAAATAGCCAGGAGGGGGCGGCAATTACGCGCTGCATCAATGGGAATTAAAGCGATGCGGCGAGGTAATTCATGAGCGCCTCGGCCGCTGTTGATTGAGGACGAAGCTGACGGGGCATGGTGGGGTCGAGTTGTCAGCGGGTGGGTGCACGCGGGCGCGGTGAGGAAAGGCAGAGACAGAGGTGGCCCCGGTGGGCTGCTTTGCCTGCTGGGTTGGATTGGTGGCGCCAGGCCCAGTTGGGTTTTCTAAACCTTTTTCTTTTTCTAATTTGATTTTTTGGAATCATTTCCAAATGAATTCAAAAGCATTTGAATTTCAAATATTTCTAGACTTTTGTAAAATGAATCATGTATAGTTTTGAGTATAAAACCATGCTGCCTTGCTGGACTTTCATAGTTCCTTTGAAATTTTAAAACAACAATGCCTTAGCACTTGGTTTGATAAAGATTTGAAAATGGTTTTAAAACCATATTTGTTTTGGAAAGTTTTGTCCAATCTTTAACATTCAACCAAACCAACATAAGAGCAAACAAAACTTGGTTTAAAACAATTATATTCTCATTTGAGAGTGGCATTAGATCAATGCTTGCTCACATAAAATAATAGCACTCAGTGCTTCTATTTTCTAGAAATGAGTCTGAAATTGATCCCTAAATGATATGCATGCATGAATGATATGCAATCTTTGAAAACAAGATTTTTAGGGATGTTACAAGTTAAGTGATAGAAATCTCTTTGGTTTTAGATGTGCTGTTGATACTAGGGAGAAAACAATGGTCTCTTGTTCATGGAACATGTGGATTGTTTACCTTACACAATTTGCATAAAGCAGTTGTCTGTTGCTTGCAACTTAATACTGGAGGGGGTTTGGATGATAGCCTGAAGGTGGACTTCTAGTCATAGATGTAGTTGGATGGCGGTCTATGTATATTGTTGTATTTCCCAATCGAATCTCATAGGATCTTTTTGACTAGTAATTGCATTGTTATGCCTTGCTCAGGTCCTGTCAATTGCCCTACTGTTATTTGTTTACCCTTCATGTCATGTTGTTTATCTAAGGAGAGCACCTCTAGTGAACTATGGACCTCGGTCCAATCTTTACCATTGATACATCTTCCACTGTTACTTGTTTACTTGCTGCAAACAATTACCTTCCACACCATATGTTTAATCCTTTGTTACAGCAAACCGGTGAGCTTGACAACCTCACTGATTCGTTGGGGCAAAGTCATGAGTTTGTGTTGTGCAGGTCTCCGTGTTGCTTGCAACACCTGTGTGACGTTTCCTTCCTCCTACTGGTTCGATAACCTCAGTTTCTTACTGAGGGAAAACTTGGTGCTGTGATGCTTCACACCTTGCTCTTGGGTTCCCAACGAAGCGCTCCTACATCAACTCAGTGTTGCATCAGGCTTTTCTAGCGCCGTTGCCGGGGAATAAAGAAAAAAATCCCCCACATCAACTAAGCGCCATCACAAGTTTTCTGGCGCCGTTGCCGGGAGGCTAAGGACGTCTTCACTAGGGGAGTCCTCCACTTCCTTTCTCTTTACATTTTTTTTAGTTTGCTTTGTTTCTTTTTCTTGGTTTTCTTTGCCTCTTTCCAAAAAACCCAAAAAAATTAGTCTAGCTTGGTTTGCTTTCTTTATTCAAAAAACACAAAAAAATAGTTCCTACTCTAGTTGCCACCATGTCTGGTTTTGGACCGATATTTGTTTCACCTATGGAAGAGATCTCCACTTTTAAGCAAAAAAGTGAAGAGAGTTTCAAAGAAGCTTGGTCTAGAATCTCTGCTTTACAGAGAGAAACCGAGCCTAAGATGAGTGTTGGCTTGGTTATTGATAGTTCTACCGCGGTTTTGCTCTTCGTTATAGATATGCTATGGATGTTGTGGCTGAGAAATATATTTTGATATGCAATGAGGATGAAGCTTTTGATGCCATAAAAAGTTGATTATAATCTATGGGACACCTGGCAAGTCTAATTCCTCCCTCACAAATATTTTTGCTAGGTTGAACACTCTTGAGACCAGTATTGCTGCTATGAATAGTTGCTATCACACGCTTAGGGCTTACCATGATTATGTTCCCATAAATTCCGAGCCTTCAAAGTGGTTCCCCACAATCAAATTCTCTATAAATACTACACTTTTTGATGCTCGCTGTGATATCATGTCTGAATTTTGTCTCATGCCTAAAGATATTTATGATTCTTTGAGTCTTTGGGGGATTTCTGAAGGTGGAAAGGAAATATCTCTTACTAATAATGCCACCTTATTTCCCATTGGAATAGCTGAAGGTGTGTTTACAAAAATCTCAGGGAAAATGGTGTCTACTGATTATCTTGTTATTGAATGTGTAGGTAAAGGACAGATCACACTTGGAAGATCCCTGCTGAAACACCTTGGAGCGGTAATAGATGTTGGAAAAGGCATTATGCATTTTGCTCCTCCGGTAAGCAATCATATCTTCCCTAAAGAAAAGAATAAAGGTAAGAAAAGAAAGAACAAGAGGGGTAATGCTTCATTTGAAAATACTTGATTCTTCTTGCTTCTTGTGCCTAACTTAAATGCATTAAAGAAAAAGTACTTGTTGGGAGATAACCCAAGAGTTTCCTTGAGTCTTGGAAGTTATTGCTTCAGTAATGACCTCTCCTTATCCTTTTTTGTTTGCTTTTTGTGTCAAGAATGACCTCTAATGAGAGGGAAGTAAGATTTCGAGAGTTGCTGTCCCGAAACAGATTTCTGTCCTCTACCAAAACAATTCGTGAGGAGTCTCTATAACTCAGATTGAGCTCAAAGTTTACGAATAAATCCCCTAGTAAGTTAGATAACTTTCGTTAGTCAACACTTTTTGATTTGAGCAACAAAAGATGTTCGAGAAAATCGGTTTCTACCTGGTGGTATGTTTTGACAGATTTCTGCCATTATTTGCATTTGCTTCTTACGTTTTTGGGTTCTTTTTGGGAAGTTGAGATTTTTTAAGGAGTTACTACAGTATCTTATGTTTTTAGTGAAAAGCCTTGTTGTTCCAAAGCTTTGACAGAGGTCTAATATCTTTTGAATATACTAATGTTGCTAATGAAGATTGTGTGAAATTTTGTATGAAGAAAACATTTCAGGTGTAGAGAAAGAATGATGCAATGAGATGAAGAATGGACAAAAGCTCAAGCTTGGGGATGCCACCATGGTGTCACCCCAGGAAATGTCCAAGAGGTACAAGCGTCAAATCTTGGGGATGGCCAAGGCATCCCCTTCATCAATAAAAAAGCTCAGGTCTGTCTAGAAACTTCGTTTTTATTGTTTCATGAACAATTGTGTTGTTCTTGGAGCGTATTAGTTTTCGTTTGCATTGCTTAGTTTGTTTAGTTTGCTTTAGTAGTTTGGACCCCCGTTCTCGCTATGGTGTTTTGCAAATAAGTTGCTTGGTGTTGGAAAGGAGTAGTAAGTTCTTGCGTGTAAGTGCAAGAGGGGCTTGCATTGACTGTGACTTAGACTTTAGCATGACATGCTAGGTGTTGTTTTGACCTTATGCTTAGTGATTATATCTGTAGCATGTTTTGTTCCAAACAATTGGGATTGCTTAGTGTGCCTTGAAGAAATTATGCGTTGTTTTAGCATGCAAAATCATGGTATTGTGGTATTCTCCCTTGAAGTTTGTTGGGTTGACTTGGCACATGCTCACACCATGTTATGAATTTCACAAGTCACCATAGACTCTATGGTCATTTAGTCCTTGACTTGTAGTACCACTCTATGCCTTGATTAGTAATGCTTTGTTGCTCTACATGATTATGGCGATTATTGCTCTCTTAGTTGGTTGCTCCTAGTATTTTGCTAGCCTCCACTTGTATGAGTAAGTTCTACTCATGCTTCCAACTCCCAAGAAACCAAGTTATTCCAAAGTGTCCACTATAAACTCCTATGCATGGTGTGTTACACCATTCCAAGTATATTCTTATTTTCAGCTATCTTCTAGTTAAAAAGTCTCTTTGTTGTGTGAAAACTTAGTGATTAAATCCCTCACAAACTTTGTTTCCTTGCTCCTACTAGTTCGATAACCTCGGTTTCTTACTGAGGGAAAACTTGCTACTGTGCTGCTTTACACCTTGCTCTTGGAGTTCCCAACAAAGCGCTCCTACATCAAATCAGCGTTGCATCAAGCTTTTCTGGCGTCGTTGCCAGGGAATAAAGAAAGAACCCCCCACGTCAACTAAGCGCCATCAAGCTTCTTCTCCCTCTTGTTTTATAAACAAACATGGCTTTATGCAAAACAACTCGACCAGCCCGAAGTCTTGCGGAGTACACCATGTACTCACCGTTGCTTTGTTGATAATTTTGGCAGCGTAAGTATTCACCTAAAGACAAGTTCTGTACGACATCAACAGCGACGAGTAGCTTGGGGTTCCCGGCCGACAGCCTAGAATCTATGGGCTGGGACGTCATCGTTATGCTTCAGGCCTCTTAGGACATTTGTTAAGTTTGCTATACTTAATAGCATAATTTTCCTTCCGTTGTTTGATGTTTGTGGTCAGTGACCTCTTCTTGTAATATTTTGGTTCTTGCTCGGTTATGAGCTTGCTGTAATAAATGTTGTGTCGTAGGGTCACTGTTGTGTTACCTATTCTTCACTGGATATTCTCGAGCTCAAGGTTAAGCTTATGTCAGATGGAGGTCTAGGATTTGTTTAGCCCTGATCTTGGGGGTGTCATAGGTTTTGGTATCAGAGCAGTACCGACCATAGGAAAACCTTGCTATTGGTCGATGTTGAGTCTAGTGCTTGTGAAAACTACTTCAAAGATGAAAAGTATTTACGAAAACTCTAGTATGCTTCTTTTACTCCTTATCCAATTTCGCTCTAACGCTGGGTTATCTTATCTTGTGTTGATTTTGGAAAAGTTTTGATATCTCTTCCAGTTTTTCAAAGCCAAGGTGCCTTTTGGGAATGTCGTTTCTAAGCCAGTTGACCTAGTGTTGAGTTCTCTAGAGTTGTGTGTGTTGTGAATTCCTTGTTCCCTTTGCTCATATTCATCTGAGAGATTCCTTCCTATTATGATCTCTCTATCTTATGAGACACAACATCATGTTGATGGTTCCACAATATTATGTTCTAGGCCTCAAGATTTCCTTTCGCCTCGTGTGCCTCCTTTTTATTTTATCGGGTACTTCAGAAGTTGTATCTTCTTTTGGAAGCTACCTTGTGGTTACTACCTTGCAGTGTACGCTATGTCACTCAAGTAGTAATTACTCCTTTCTCGGGTTTTAACCTTGTACTTGAACCGAAGATCCCCGATTGTGCTGGATTCTGATGTTGGGAATCTTGTACATGACGTTGACCTTTAACTCATGATCCAATCCTTTGAACCCTGTTGTCAATGTTTACACATTACCTTAGGATGGATGGTAGTACGATTCCAGTCTTCAAGCTTGTGGTCGTTGTCGCGATTGAATCTCGACAATCAAGGACTTCCCCTACCACTAGCTATGGAAGATGTTCTTTAATGGAATGTAATTACCCAAGTTTGTAATATGTAATCAGTACTTAAGCATGGCATGCATCAGTTTAAATCAATACAATATTTGCATGGGAGCAGTTGTTAAAATAAATGCAAATTCAAAACCCTAAACCTCCCCTCTCTTTGAAACTATATTCAAATGGTGTTTGAATTTTGGAAAGTATCAAAATGTGAAGCCCAATTGGTTATGAGGGCCCCACAATAGTTTATATGTTTTATGAAAGCTCCTGATACTTTGAAAAGATTGAAAACAGTTTGAGTTTGAAAATACAAATAGAAATAGAAAAACAGCAAAGGAAAAGAATTTTACTAGAAAAAAATAGAGTCAGACCGTCCCAGGCTGACCAGCCCAGCAGCCTCCCTCCCCTCCCTTCCTTTCCCGTGGCCCACATGGCCCAAGCAGCAGCCCACCTGGCCCGGTAACCTTTTGTCGCTTTGTTCGTCGTCGTCTCCATCGCTGGATCGACGGAAGCAGCTCGGTGGCCGCTCGCCCGCCGCCGGCGAGCGCCAAGATGCGTGCCGCCGCCCCTGGAGGCCTACAAGAACCCTTCCCTGCCGCCGTGGAGAACCCTAACCCTCTTCTCGGGCTCCGCCGCGTCTTCTTCCTCCTAGGCCAAACCCTAGATCTCGGGCTCCGCCGCGTCCCGCCGTTCCGTGCCGCCCCATGCACTGTGGAGTGGCCTGGGAGAAGCGCAGCATCGTCATCGTCGTCTTCGCCAAGCCACGCAAGCCGGAAGGGAGGCGTATGGTCGGAATCGAGCTCGACCTCAACGCCGGCCGCCGCAGTCAATCCATCGATTCCTCCCCCTCCGGCCTCCCCTTGCTTCAACGACCTCACCGACGTGACCGTGGTGAGCCAGCGGTCCTCCTGGACCTCTCCGTTCCTCCCCTCTTGCGCTGTGCCGCTGGCCCGACGAGCACCCGATGCCACCGCCACTGTTCCTTGTCGTTGGCGTATCTCTGTTGACCATACCGAGGCGGCGCCACCACTATAACGTCCGCCTCGGCCTCCTCTTTTGAATGCCGCCAAGCACGGATCCAGGCGCGCACGGGGTCGAGAGATCTGTGCTCGACCTGGGTGCTTCCCCATTGATGACGTCAGCCAAGCGTCATGCTGGCGTTATATTTCTTTTATTTTGTTATTTTCTGTAATAGATAAAATGCTGATAGGTGGGCCCTGTCTGTCAGGGTTTAACATTTTTGTAAATCATTTATGAAATTAATAAAAGTCTGACATGTGGGCCCAAGTTAGAAAATAATTTAAATATTCCAAAAATAATTTAAAATGAATTCAAAGTTGAGAAATTCATAACTAATTCATTTTAAATCAGAAAAATACAAATATATATCAAAATGTTCAAAAAAATGAGAGCTATCTAATAGAGCTATAATCATGCATTTTTAAGCAACTTACATTACAAGTTTAATTAGAAGAACATAGTAACCCCTCACAGGTGAATCCGGAGTTTCCCTGAGTTAGGATTTTCACCCCTTGGAACCCCGTATAAGTTGTCAAGCATGCCTTAGGGTTTCATTTCAATGCAAGTTAATTTGTCATATCATCCATATTGATTGAGCATTGCACATGCCATGTATTGAATGTTGCTTCTTCCTTTCCAGTATTTGGTTCTTCGCGATAGGATCCGAGCCCAAAGCTGAAGTCAACAACACCGAAGATCAATACTTGTCTACTGACGGACAAGGCAAGCGTAACCTCTCATTATGAACCTACTTTTACAAAGTATATTACTTTCTCGCTATGATGCACATGATTCCAATGTGGTCTTTTGTCAATAGTTAGGGTTACCTATTTGCTGCATGGTTTCCCTGTTGTAGCCTTATACTCCTGATCCACTGCTCCTAGCATACCTAGGTTTGGCATCTGAGCGTTGCTAGAGCTTCTGAGATCGATAGCTTAGCCATGCATAGTATCAATGTATGATCTATCCAAACGATGAATCAGAGGTGCCGGAGAATCTAGAAAGGTAGGAGTTGGTGACATTCTCGAAGGAGTTATCTAAATATGCTAAGGCTTGTATAGGAGGGCACGTTGGGTGTGGTTTTTTAGTCCCATGCAAGCCACCACTAGGAACTTTGTTCTTACCTTTCGAACCAAGACGAGCGTGCAACAACACGGGGCCTGGACAACCACATGACTGACTAACTTGCCTAGTAGATTCCATGAGTCACATAGTTGGGCGTTCCATTAGACATATGCATAGAAAATCTTTTGAAAGATTTGCCGGGTGAAGTTGGTGTATTCATAACAGGTAGGGAAGCGTGGACCGGGTTGCTTGGGGTAGATAGCGCCCCTGGTAAACCAACCTCGCCTCATATATTTAAGTATCGGCTTCGGGATTTGACCCGTTACGATGGAATCATACTTATTGTGTGACTCATGGTCTCGGCGAAAGCAAGGTAAAGGTCGTGGTCAACCACCCTCTGCCGGCCTTCCAAGGAAGAGGGCTAATAATTTGGCATTAAGAGTCGGTTGATGCGTGTGGGTAAAGTTGTACACCCCTGTAGGGTTAAATCTTTTCTAAAAGCCATGTTCACAGTTATGAACGACTTGGCGACCGGACTTAAGATCATAGATAACATTAACAACTATAAAACTTGCTGATCCACGTGTGCTTAAGGATGCTTCCTCCTGGTCGAGCGGGTGATCCTAGATAGGAGGTTCTGATGAAGCTGGTGGTTACCGAGATGTGATGAACAAGATGAAGAAGTTGCTATCTTATCCCTTTTAAAAGATTCTGTGTAGACGAGCCTCTTCTCTCTCTTGTTTACAAATAAAGATTGCTTTCCGCAAAAGAAAATCCAGAGAAAGCCTTTCTAGCCAGAGCATATAGATACTAGGTTATCTAAGTCTTGCGGAGTACAATCTTGTAATCAGCCTCGTGCCATTGTTGTTTTTATACAGAAGATCTGGTTGCAACTGAAGGTGGCTTCTACGTTGACATCGACGAGTAGTTGGGGGTCCCAGGTAGCAGCCTGAGGACTATGGGATGGACGCCGCTTTTGTTTATGGCCTCTTAGGCCTTTTGCTAAGTTGTTGTGTAGAACAACATAATTTTCTTTTGTTGTGTGATGTAATGTTGGGTCTTCGACCTCTGGTTTGTAATAACTCTAATATTTTACTCTATTAAGAGTTTAAACTTATGCTGTTGAATCCCTGCGTTCTGTAATGTTACCGAATCATACTGTGATCTTCCTTGTTGGGAGTTGAACTTATCTTAGATGATGATCTGAGGTTAGTTTAACCCTAACCTGGGGGGGTGCTACATGGAACCAAATAGATCATGACAAATGTACTCATCGAGAGTCTCGCATCTATACTCGTGACTCTGCCACATCTTACCCCTTCTATGCATTGGTTTTCTGAAGATTGATAATCTATGCATGCACATCTCGGGATTACATCCTGAGCATGTTCCTTTTACCGTGTTGTTTTCCGAAGTTGGTAGCCAAGTAGTGAATGTGCATTGGTGTCTTCAGATGCAAGATACTCTTGTGGTCCGTCAAGACAAACCATTTAGGAATCTCTAGGAGAAACAAACTCCAATACCTCGTCATATCCAGGACCAGGTCAAAGTGTTGTAATTCGCAGGTCAAGAGGCATTGACTAGATTCTATCTGTTCTACCTTAAAGTATCACACTCGTTTATACTAAGAGGAAATGTTGAGTTTTATGACCCCTTAATGAAGTGATGCTTTTACACATCTTTACCCACCCTTCATCGAGATTTCGCGCTCGTGAGTGATGTGTGTGCGTAATAATGTGGTCATCTGAGATTCTTAGCAATTTTTATTGTTTTGAACTCTAAGGACATTTGTGTCATTCTTACCATCATTGGTTAACCCTATCATTAAGCAAAGAATGATTGTGCTACCAAGTATGTTACTCTAGTACACTCTCTTCGGTCAAAGATTTAGGCTTGTACCAAAGCTCTGAGACTGTGTCTTCTTGCCTTACTAAGCAAGTTTCCTCTTGAACTAAGTGACATATCGATGGTTCATGATATTCTAGATGTCTACTAGAAGTATCGCCATGTTGCCACATGACCATGTTGTCAAGTTCTTGAGCAAGTAAGTTCTCTGAACTGTCCTTTCTCCAAGAATCTGTAATGGATAACCATGAGCAAGTTGGTTGAGCTTAAACAACAACTTGGAGAGTTGTAAGATAAAAGTTCAAGCTGACTTTGTTCCTTCTTAAAGGGATGTCTAGTTTTGTTCGTGCTGAAGAAAGATATTATCTCCTTCATGGATAAGTTATCTTCCCCACCTTTGATTTGATTTGGGCTATTGTTAAATCAAACTCAATTCCAAGGTATATCTTGATGGTGTTTCTACTTGTGATGTTTCACTTGAGAATACCTTCTTGTCCTCTGGTCTGACCAATACTTCTGCCTTGTTCAAGCAACATATGAGTCCATCTTCTCAGAGTGTTAAGTTTGTTGTTGAGCCCATCGTTGACCTCCTTATCTTCTCCATGTTAGATTTGATTCATATGGAACATTTGGCAGTAATGTTGGAAACTTTTGAGAACCTTCTTCATGTCATATCGAAGTATGAGTTCTAGATGTTAGAAGTAACCTTCTTTGGTTCACGTGCAAATGTTGAAAGTTGTCGTCATGGATTCGAGTAGAGTTAACTCTGTTCCTTAAGGACACATGTGTGTTTAATTGTTAGTACCTATTGTGTGTGCAGTTGTCTTCTGACAAATTGCTAAATACGTGGGTCTAGCAATCTGGCTCATCTTTTGGAGCTTTACACTGTAGTCCATATCTTGAGAATCTAGTGACCTTACCTTCGTGGTAAATGTTACAAACTTTATATTTGGACATGCTGAGTCTAAAATATCATTTCACTTAACCAACACTGAATATCAAGCAGCGATAATGGTTGGAGTTTCTCAAGGTTTTGAAATAGGTCTCTTTGTAAATCTGGCAAGATTGATGTAATGGTTGACACACTTAGCCGGAAAGACATTTTGTCATATTCTCTTGATTCAGCAATAACAACCACTCTTCATGAGACTTCTTCTATAATTAATTATAGGAACTGTGCTTATGGTTTCCTTTGTATCCAAAGTCCGACCTTTACTTGATGTCTCGTGTCTCGAACATCAAGGATAACGTTTAAAGTAGTGTTGCTAAATGTCTCTCGGTCGATCCTCCAGACCCATTATGATGGCAAGTGTACGGTTGTGCCAAATAATTGGAGTCTGAGAATGAAGTTTCTTTCTTCTCGTGCATCAGGAATCTTCTTGCTTATTCATCTGGTGGTGTAAAGTGATATCAAGATCTTTGGCAAAGATCTTAATAGTCTTGGATGAATAAAGAATTTCCTTCCTTTTCCCAACCATGTTTTAAGAGTGATTATGATTTTGGTAATCAATAGTTTCTTTTGATATATGTTCCTTGTGACTCTTACGAGTCCTCTATACAAAACACCTTTCTGTCTTAATCCTTCTGTTGAATGAAAAAGTGACCCTTCTGTTTCAAAAGTAGTTCAACAACTTGGTTTTGTTGATCCATATCTCTACAACCTGAAATCTCTACTTAAGCCGTTTAGTAGAGGTTCCCTATCGAAGTCTGTGGTCATGTTCTTTCTGTTGGAACCTTAGCCTTTAGAATCTTAAACCCTTCTGAAGCTCCATGGTCTCAATCCTTATGAAGAACATATATCTAACTATTTGAAACTTTCTCCTCTTGTTACCTACGTTAACTTGATGTGTTTCATGCCGTCATCTCAAAGTTGTTTCTAAACACTCCATTCATGAGTTGACCATGAGATACTCTATGTATTATTTAGTGTGTTTCCCTCTTATCTTTAGAGTGGCCATGTTTCTTTCTCCCTCTGTCTCTCCTCCTACCTTTGGAATCTCGGGTCGAGATTCTCGTAACGAGGATAGAGCTGAACACCCCAGTTTTAGTTATACTTAAATTAGGGTTTTAATTGTGCATCATGAGCATCATATATATATAAATGCATGCAAATAAAAATTAATGGAAAACCCTAAATCTCCCCTCTCTTTGAAACACATTCATCTGGTTTTGATATTTTGAAAATTACCAAAATTGTTGGAGCCCAAATGGAATAAAAAGGGGCCCCACACTATTTCCTATGTTCTATAAAATTTCTATTATTTTTGAAACATCCAAAACAGATTTGGAATTCAAATATATAAAGAGGAAATCAAATCAGAAAAAGGAAAAAAGCTTCTACTTAAAAAAATGGAACCAGACAGCAGCCAGGCCGCAGCCCAGCAACCTCCCTCTCTCCCCTCCCCTCTGTGTGCCGCCTGCGTGCAGCTACCACGGCCCACCTCGGCCCAGCGTGGCCTACCGCCGGCCCGATACCTCTTCGACCCATGTTCCTCGTCGTATTCGCTGCCGACGACGAAGCAGAAGCTCTTGCGTGTCCGTGCCACCGTCGCCTAATCCTCACCACGAATCGCAGCGCCCCGCCGCCCTCTGGAGGACATAAGACCGCCCGCGCCATGAACCTCTTCTCCTCGCCCTCTCACTCTCCCCAAGTGCATCTCCCTCTCTCTCTCTCTCTCTCTCTCGTTCCCTCCGAGGCCGAACCCTAGCCCACCATGGCCTCGAGCTAGAGCTTGCTTCCGGCCTCCCCTCGCTGTTCTGAGGCCATCATCAGCTCCGCCTCGCTGTTTTGAGCCACCCCGTCAAAGGAATCCACGCCGCGTGCCTCCAATCGTTGCCATGGTCATCGTCTTCCCCGAGCCCCATCCCCGTCGCTTCGGTCCACCCCGTGCCTCGCTGTCGACCCCTCCAGATCCAGGGTGAGCATGTGATCCTCCTGGACCCCTCCTATGTCCCCCTCCCTCTCTGTGCTTGTCACACGCTGCAGACCCGTGAGCACCGCTGCAACTTGCCGTCGTAACCCGTGCTCCGGCAACCCGTAGACGACAGTGCCGCCCTTTACTGGATCAACGTGAAGCGCTGATTCGAACGGAACCAACCGCGCAGTCCTGGATCGCCTCTATCACTGAACACGCCGCTGATCTGAGGTCACAAGCATGCTTGCGTCAGCATGACGTTAGGCGAGCGCGGTTCTGACCTAGTCAAACCCTGGTCCGGGTCCCATCTGCTCGCGTGGTAGCTGAGGTGGCTCAGGGCCCCTCTATCAGCCACTATGTCTAGGTATGCTTACGGTGTGAAAAGTTTCAGTGTGATTTAATAAATCTAGAAAATGGTTTAAATAATTCCAAAATTGATATAAACTTGTAAAATCAATAACTAATTATTTATAAGTTAGAAAAATACAAATAATATATTGAAATGTTCAGAAAAATGAGAATTACCTATCTATGCTATAATCATGCATTGTTTAACAACTTTCATAGAAAATTTAATTAGAACAACCTAGTAACCCCTCACAGGTGATTCCAGAGTTTCCCCGATTTAGGGTTTGTACCCCTCGGGACCCCGACTAAATTGTCAAGCATGCCTTAGGGTTACTTTTCAATACAATTTATCCTTGCTTGAGCATTGCATCGATGCTATGTGTTGATTGTTTCCCCTTTCTTTCCCGTATTTGGTTCTTTCCGGTAGAATACGATATCGATATGGAGATTGAAGACCGAGAGCAAGCCATCGAAGATCGACGAACAATACTTGACCAACTATAATCAAGTCAAGTACAAGGCTTCCGAAGAACTGTCTATCTGTTATCAATAGGCAAAGGCAAGCATAGCCCCACCATGATACAATCCTATGATTTCGAAAGCATTTCAATTCCTGCCATGATGCATACGATTCTACCATTATCTTTTATCGATAGATAGAGTATCCTATCTATTGCGTACTCCCTTTGAGATTATATTACCTGATCCATTGCTCCTAGCATAACTAGGTTTGGCTTGTGTGCACTGCTAGAGCTATTATTTGTGTCTTGCTTAGCCATGCTTAGCTGTTGAGTCTGGTTCATCCAAATGATGTATGAGATGCAGAGAATCTAGTATGACAGGAGAACGTGATGAGATGAGATCGGAGGTGATATGAGATTAATCATGCGAAGGCCTGTATGGGAGGCCATGGTGGGATGTGGTTTTTCTAGTCCTATGCTTGCCACCACTAGGACCCGAGTTCTTGCCTCTTGAACTGAGAAGAGCGTACAACCACGCGGGGCCTAGAAAACCTCATGAGCAACTAACTTGCCTAGTAGATTCCATGAGTCACATTGTAACACCCTCGCCTGATAAGGCTAAGTTCATGTGTATAGTGCCAATCCCTGGATCGGTTCACTGGCACACACAATACAAAATGATACCAAATATAACTGTGCATCATAAATACGAATACAAGGTAGATCTCCATCCTTCAAATGTGCCACAGGCGAACAATTATTGAGTGGAGTCTCGCGACCTATGAACAATCACTCAGATACGATATAACCTGCAATATAAAACGTAGCAGCCCCGAAGGGTCAATACATGGAATGTATGGCAAGTAGGCTAAAGTGGTTAACAAACAGATCTATCAACTACATGCTTATTTGGCTAAGTGGAGTTCAGGCTCATTTGCTTAAAGCAATAGTTTTATCCTAACATTTGTAACAAAGTAGTTTTCCAATACGATAAATAGGACACTCTAGTTCACTCCCAAGTGCTCCTACCCAATTATGTTCACCCAACAAGTTTTAAGTAATTAAGAAATAAGGATGATTGAGAAATATCATAGCATCAGTATTAGGTTGCTCAAATTGTCGATAACCGGGACACGGCTAAGTACTTAGTTTAGACACCCTGCAGGGGTTTGTACACTTTACCCATGTAACTTGGTCAACCTAGCTCGGACCACCACACTCATATTGTGTGATGATAGGGAGAAGCCCAAGAGGAGACAATTCGGGAAGAGCTTCCCAAACCCATCCACGCACCGTACCAACCTATACTATTCTACATCTCTAGCTACGTAGGGTTCGGGTCGCCACAACCTACTAAGTCCAGCCAACCGCCCATTCCATTATTGGCACATGGTTGCACATGAAAGCTTCCAAACAAAGAAACCAATCCTTTCTCAATACCCTGGGCGGCATTCCCCACCAATATCCACACTCGATGACCCAATCAAAGCCATTCCGCCCAGGTGGTTCATTAAAATCATGTTGGTTTGTCATTTAGCAAAATATAATCTTTTCAAAACATATAACTTTTCATGGTAAATAGCATAGCATATACACATCAATTCCTCGTCTAAATAGCATAGCTGTAACATCCCAAAAATATTAACTAGAATCATCAAACTCTAATCATCAAATTTAGGGTTAACAAAAACTTTTCTAATTAAAATTATGAAGGCATGCATATGTGTATGCATTTAATTTGAAATTCTTTTGAACCACCTTGGTTGTGTGTTCCCTTGCTTGTAAAATGTTTCTTAGGTGAAATAAACATCATATAAACATTTCCCAAACTTTTCCTAAAGACATATAAATCAAAACCAATAAAATAAAGGAATGGTCATTTTGACCAATTTAACTCCCATGCCTACTTTGGCTGTCTCAAACTTTCAGAACCTAATGGAAACTTTTCTGGATCTTTGCACCCCTTGAATGTACTCATAACAAAGTATCAAGGCCCACTTTGTGATCATCCATAAACTTTCAAATGCATAGTTTAAATGACAATTCAAAATTGAATCTTTATCATATGGGAAGATCCCACTTTTTCAAAAACCACTCAAACAAGCTCAACTTTCAAAACCCAAGCATCTGCAGACTCACCAGCACCAATCTAGCAAACCCACCAAAAATCTTTTCAAAATTCAAAACTTTATTTCATGCGGCCATTTCATCAAACAGGTTGCAGACACAAATCATCAAAATCCTAAACACTATAGTGAGC
The DNA here is from genome assembly GCA_023614405.1 of Avena insularis. Lineage (NCBI taxonomy): Eukaryota > Viridiplantae > Streptophyta > Magnoliopsida > Poales > Poaceae > Avena > Avena insularis. Next base: position 203,732,320 of record CM042685.1, read on the forward strand.
AGTGATTGAAGCCTAACTTGTTCCCTCTCTGGGCACCACTAGCCTTAGTAGATCATCTAACAACCTATACTAACCCTTAGCATCACTGTAAGCTTGGCATTGCCATCAATGGTGAACAGCCGAGCACACCCATGACACCCCTATGTCGAGAGCAAGCTAGGAAGAGGAGCAAGCCTAGCCAGCATGTTTGGGAGGCAGCCCACCGTCCACCGCCACTCACTGTCCCAGCCGCGAGCGTTGCCAAGTCCTGGACCACACGCACGAACCATGCCAACCTCGCCAGCGACCATGCCGAGCGTGCGCTAGAGCACCACCCTCGACCAGCGCCCACAGACCACGCGCCGCCCTCACCGCGTGCATACGCAATCCCCACCGACCCAGGAGACCGCCAGACACTCTCGTTCTCCACCCCGTGATGCACAGCCACCGCTCGCCGTCGAAGACGCCGCCTCTGCCGCGCAAAGCGTCGCATGTTCCAGACCAAACCGCACCGCCCCACGCCTCAAAACCATGTCGTTGAGCATTGCCAGGGAACACCGCACTGCCCCTACCTTCGCCCATGCCAATAGCCGCCTGTAACATCACCCCCGACGAGCTCACCGTGCGCCCCGTCGGTCCCCTCGCTCGACAATAAATAGAGGCCACCCCCAGTCGATTTCTTCACACCATCTCACTCCCCTCTCCTTACTGATCGTGCCACACCGTTCCCGGAGCAAGGAGAGCACCACCTCGCCGGAATTTCACCGGAGCCCGCCGCCTCTGGAGAAGAAGGGCGCCATCGATTTCGTCCACCCCAAGAGCTGCCGCGACCACCCCTGAGTTCGCCATCGTTGACTTCGTCGTTCGCCCGCCTCGCCAACCCTCGCGTGCACCCCAGTAAGCCCCCAACACCCCTCACTGTCTGTGCTAGGTTTCTTTCTCGCCGGCGTTGCCTCGCGTCGACGATGACTCCCAGCCGTTGGATTAGAATCAGATCGAACGACTCACGTTGCCCCATACCGCTTCGCCCCTCCCTGTCTCACTGACAAGTGGGGACACCCACTTAAGCAGCCCACGGGAGCACTGCGCTTAGCAGGCCGGCCCGTTAACTTTTCCCGCGCATTCCAGTTATTTGAATTAAACCTTTTTCATTTTATTTCAAACTCACTTCTGTACCCAACTTAAAAAATCAACCCAAATCGATTCAGTGCACCAAATTGAATGAAACCAATTTTGTTAGAAATTTCTGAGAATGCTGAATCCAAGCCCGTTGGATTCAAGTCATTTGAATCTATAGATCACCCATGGTAAAAATAACAAGGCCGAAGCTTTTCTGCATTCAAACATTTTTCAAATCTAAACCATAATAGCTTTTGAGTTGATTCCAACTCTCAAAAATCACATTTAACCATACCTTTCAGAATATATAAAAATATATAGGTTTACCTTCAGAAATAATGTTCAAGTAATAAAAGAATGCTACATAGGCATTTCTAGCCACTTTAATTAATTAAAAATAAAAGGGTAAAACCTTATTAAATTGTGACACGACTTTAAAAATAAAAGGGTCAACATGATCCCATGTTTGGTTTGGAGAATATTAAATCTTAAGTAGTTTTTCAATGATTAGAAATTACTTTTCTAAAAATAAAAGGAATTAAACCAAGCTTTAATCTTGTAATGTTAGTGATGATGTTAGATCATCTATAGGACCCTTGTGTGTGATGACTGCCAGTAGTTAAGTATTGTTTGGTGATTGTGTACCTCGTATTTATTCATAGACGCTAGTACCGACCAAGGATACGAGGAGGAAGGAGGATACTATGAAGAAGAAGCCGAGGATAACTTCAACCACTGCTCTGCACAAGGCAAGCTTATATTGACACTGATGCAAGCCTAATACTACTAGTGAATGTGCAAGCTAAAACTTGCAAGATACTCTACTTTATCAAGCCTAATACTACTAGTGAATGTGCAAGTTAACACTTGCAATTTAGCAAGCCTTACTACATCAATTGACCTATGCAAGCTATTAACTTAGCAAGCTTATAACACTTGATAAACCATCCTAGTTTTATTTGCAAGTCTATTACTTTATTTCTTTATCAAAACTCTTACTTAGAGTTCACTGAAATAAATGGTAGATACTAGAAGGATATTTGAAGGTTGCATAAAGAGCATAAAATTTGGCCTAAGCTAGATAATCTTGATATCATTTTAAGGCATGAGATTAAACTTAGTTAGAACTCCACTAGTTCACCACCCCTGATTATTGCTTACCCCCACCTGTAGATGCTAGTGCTAAGCATAAAACTTGATCAAGTTTAGATGGGAATACTTGGTGGAAAAATGGTTATGAAAACCTTGGAATGATGGATCATTCTATTGAAATCTTTTGGACATGTGTTTCCAAACACCTGATGATTTTGGTGATGAAAATGTTGAGGCATGAGCCTTAGCCCTTTATAAAACTGATGGTTTTCTGGATGCGATACCATTCCAATTTTATCGTACAACCACAATACCCGAAGATTGGGTAGGGCTGGACTGGAAACTTATATACCTTAGTATCAGTTCCCTCATGGCCAAGGTCTAAGCTGAGGCTACCTTGTGAAGATTGTCCACCTGTGCAGTACCCAAGATGACAGTTGGTCATGGTTGGGACGCCAAACTCACAGGAGAGGTGCTTATACTAGGGCGTGTAATTGAAAGGTTAGGATTGATTATCCGCATACTGAGTATGGTGAATTCAGGATTTGTTCTTGACGGATGTATCGAATGTTGTGGTGAAAGTGTACAATCTTTGCAGAGTGTCAAACTATTCGAATAGCCGCGTCCGCGGTTATGGACAGTTGGAGTGGCCATACTGTTCCCCCGTCAGACTTTTCAAAAGGACTTGTGAAATGATTGGAAACTTTGACTTGACCACAACAGAGTTGTGATATGAAATACAAGTTCCCACTTAGGAGTTTATAAAATTGTGACGAGCATTCGTTGCTTCTACACTTAGTAGAGATAAATCTGGCTTTTGCAAAACAACCCTAGAGCCTAGTGTCCTATTATCCAAAAACCCCTTTACCTGTTAGTATTAGTTTGCGAGTACTTAAAGAGTACTCGTGGCTTTAATCTGGCTATTCCCATGGCCAGACTATGAAGAGGAGTACCTGGAGGATGGACCCCAGGAAGGTTACGACAACTAGGATCATCTCCCATCGTCAGCATTGCTTGTGACCCCGAAGATGGAGCTTCGCCTATGCTACGGTTATTATTACGTATTCCGCTGCCTGATGTTGTATTAAGAACTGGATCATGAGATCCCTATTTGTGTAAGAACCTATGTATCGTTTGTAATGGATGATGTACTATGGTATCCAATTCTGTTATGTCTCGCAAAAATGGTAATCCTGGGATTGCGATGTATGGCATAACAGGCATCTGGGATTAAAAATCCGGGTGTTGACAAGTTAGTATCAGAGCCATCCTGACCATAGGAGACCCTAGTTAGACTGGACGTTTAAACCAAAAACTTATTTCCCAAAACCAAAGAAAACAAATATTTACAAAAACTTATTCTCATTCTTATCCTTTTTATTCTTTCATGAAAATTCATGTTCCTCCAAAAGCTCTTGCAAAATACATAAAATTTTGACACACTTAATCACTCTACTAACTTACTCATCCTATATTCTTATTGATGGACGTGAAGTACAACAAGTTTTACCAACTTGGGAATGGAGGAGACCTGATCTTTGAGAGGGATTTGGACAAGCTTTCAGAACTTCTGGAGCGTCCGCACCCCGAGTTCTTTGGAGCTCAGCTCAATGATCATGGAGGAGAAGATCTGCAGTGGCTAATTGTTGCAAGTCTCCGAGGAAAGATTGAACCTCCCATTGCGGAGGGAATTCAGTTTACCTTGAGGGAAAACAACTAGCTCGATGGACTTGCCAGAGCCATGCAGGAAGCTCTTTCTCGTCTGTGTGGGCAGAGCATCAATCAGATCAAGGGTACCAGCTTTGAGTTTTCCCAAGGCGTGATGCTAATGGACAACCACTGGAAGCCCCATACCACCCCGAGCTGAAGACCCAATTGGACCACCTTAGCTTCATGATGTACGATCGTCAGCAAGAGTTGGACAACTGCCGTGACTACTGCAACCACAAGTCTACCATCATCAAGACGAAGGACCAGACCATCGCCCTGCTAGCAAAGGATCGCAAGTCCCGCCGTTGTCAGCTCGACAAAAAGGAGCGCATTATTGCCCGTCTTCGCCACCGCATCTCATCTCTGGAGGAGACCATCGACGAGAGAGACATGTAGTTGGAGGAAAGGGAGAATGAAGGAGAGGATCTTCGTGGAGACCCCTACTCCTATCTCAGCGATGACGACGATTTTCTGGAGGATCAGGCTATGGATTTCTTCACCGATGTGGATGATTTCGCCTTCATCGATGATGATGATGAGGAGGAAGCCATAGATTCCAAGGAGTAGTAGCACTTGAGCACTAGTGTAGTGAGTAGTATTCGGTCCCACTGTATCGTAGTTCTCAGAATGGTTCTTAAAACCATCTGCTTTCCTTTGATGTGGTGTGTGTTGTATCATGTGAATGAATGAATGAATGAATGAATGAATGAAAAAGCAAGTTGCTAGAAAATCTGAGTCAGACTTTAATTTTTTTTTTTAAAAAGACCCAAAACTTTAGAAATTCCCTCTTTTCTCATGATCTACTTCAATCTTCAGATGCCACGTGGAGGAAGTGGTTCAACCCCTGACCCGATGTTGCAGATTCTGAAAGAGCGGAACGTCAAGCCAACCTAGCCACCCTTCAACAGATAGCCCAGTTAGCCCACAACAACCAAGGCCACGGAAATCAGGACAACCATGGATCTAAGCTCAAGAATTTCCAGAATACCAACCCACCTGTTTTCACTAAGTCCGAAGAGCCCCTAGACGCCGATGATTGGCTGCAAACCATGGAAAATAACTTAGAAATAACCGGAGTGGAAGCCAACGAGAAAGTCCTGTTCGCCACCCACTATCTAGCCGGAGATGCCAGAGCATGGTGGAACAGTGTTCGCGCAATGACCGGAGGCCAAATGATGACCTGGGAGGAATTCAAGGTCAAGTTTAGCAGAACCCATATGCCACCGGGTTTGATCAAGAGAATGAGAGACGAGTTCAGAGAGCTGAAGCAAGGAAGGATGACTGTAGTGGAATACCGTGACAAATTTTTGTCATTAGCTAGGTATGCCCCGGATGAGATCGACACTGAAGCCAAGAAGAAATATTCCTGAATGGTCTGCATGATGAGATGCAGATAGTGTTTGTCAATATCCCCTTTGCGGATATTGAAGCCCTTGTCGACTCTGCTATCCAGATGGAAGGAAAGATCAACCAAGCCAATGAGAACCGCAAGTGTCGTATGATGCATCAGCTAGGAACCCATTAGACCCCAAAGTATCGCCCTAACCCGTCTCCAGGATTTGCCCCAAGGACCAACAGACCCCCCATGAACCGTCCCACCTATCCCAACCGTGGAAACCCTAGACCTGGAGAAAACCACAACAACCCCGGCAACTCTAGCAATTTCAATCGTGCCCCACCGAAGTTCAACAACAACAATGTTACCGCCAACACCAACAATGCCCCGAGGACTGGAAGCAATGCTGTGCCTGTAGCAGCCAAGGACAAGTCGCAAGTGACCTGTTATGACTGTGGAAATAAAGGCCACTATTCCAACGAGTGCCCCAACAAGAAGAATGCTACAGCCCCCAATGCCAATGTCCCAGCTCAGCAGCAGCGTCGTGTTCAGCCAGGAAGAAGATTTGCCCCAGGGAATTCGCTCAACCGCAACGGCCGTCTTTTTCTCATGCATGCTGAAGAAGCTCCGGAAGTGCCAGACGTCGTGCTGGGTATGTTTTCGGTTAATTCAGTACTTGCAAGAGTGTTGTTTGATTCTGGTGCATCGCATTCATTTGTCACCGAAGAATTTGCGTGCACTAATAAAATTCAACCAACCAAACTGAAGCATGTTATGATTGTTCAAATTCCCGGATCAACCACCAAGTCTAGGCAAATTTGCAAAGCCGTCCCTATCCGAATCCATGGCATCGATTTTTATGCTAACCTGATAGTACTTGGAACTAAAGGATTGGAAGTAGTACTAGGAATGGATTGGATGTCCAAACATAATGGATTAATTGACTGTGCCAAGAAATCCATAACTATGACCAGTACAGTTGGAATATCAGTCGAGCATATATCTGAAAACTTACCTCGCCAATTCAAGTGTAACAAGAGTATAGCCCAACCTACCATTGACCAAGTCCGGATAGTCTGTGAATACCCCGATGTATTCCCAGATGTTTTGCCCGGTATTCCCCCAGATCGGGATATCGAGTTTATCATCGAACTAATCCCTAGAACCGGACCCATAGCCCAGAGACCATATATTATGAACCCGTCGGAGCTAGCAGAATTGAAGAAGCAACTGTATTCCATGCTAGAAATTGGATTGATTCAACCAAGTGCGTCCCCATGGAGATCACCTGTCTTGTTTATGGACAAGAAGGATGGAGGTAACCGTTTGTGTACGGATTATCGGAAGTTGAATGATGTCACCATCAAGAACAAGTACCCCTTGCCCAAGATAGAAGATTTGTTTGATCAGTTGACGGGTGCCAAAGTATTTTCTAAGATTGATCTTAGGACTGGCTATCATCAACTCAAAATTCGTGGAGAGGATATTCCAAAGACTGCCTTTACCACCAGATATGGATTGTATGATTATACGGTCATGTCTTTCGGATTAACCAATGAATAAGATTTTTATGGACCTCCTGGATAAGTTTGTCATTGTTTTCATCGATGACATTCTGATTTATTCCAAATCAGAAGAAGAACATGAGCTACACCTAAGGACCATTCTTGGAACCCTTGGAGAGCATCAGTTGTATGCAAAGTTTAGCAAATGTGAATTCTGGTTATAGGAGGTAGAATTCCTCGGTCACATTGTGTCAGCCGGAGGAATTGCCGTTGACCCTGCCAAAGTGAAAGATGTAGAAGATTGGCAAGCCCCAGCCACTCAAACCCAAGTTCGCGCATTCCTCGGATTAGCGGGATATTACCGCAAATTCGTAGAAGGATTCTCTAGTATCGCCAGTCCCATGACCCAATTGCTGAAGAAGGACAAGAAGTTTGAATGGACCGACAAATGTGAAGCGAGTTTTCAAGAACTCAAGAGGAGATTGATTTCAGCCCGAATCTTGATAATGCCAGATATCACGAAGCCCTTCGATGTGTATTGTGATGCATCCAAGATCGGTCTCGGATGTGTGCTAATGCAAGAAGGCAAAGTTATATCTGATCTATCTAGACAACTGAAGCAACATGAGCAAAACTACCCAACCCATGACCTCGAACTCGCAGCCGTAGTTCTAGCCCTGAAGACATGGAGACATTACCTGATGGGAAACCGTTGTGAAATTTATTCGGATCACAAGAGCCTAAAGTATATATTCACTCAGAAGGAGCTGAATATGAGGCAGGGAAGATGGATTGAGCTAATCAAGGATTACGATCTGGACATTCACTATCACCCTAGTAAAGCCAACGTAGTAGCCGATGCCCTTAGCCGATTGCCGTGCCGCTTGAACTCCATGATTTTGAAGGAGCAACCAAGTATGCACAAAGAGCTAGAAGATTTTCGAATAGAATTAGTATGTGAAGGATTTTTGGCTAGCATAGAACTCCAGCCCACTTTGACCAGTCAGATTAAAGAGGCACAGAAGGGAAATGCCAGTATTGACGGAATCAAGCGTCGTATCGGTACATGCAAAGTACCCAGATTCACCGAGGACGAAGAAGGAGTTTTGTGGTACAAAGGACGCCTTTGTGTACCAGGAGATTCCGAGTTGAAAGGAGTTATTTTGAAGGAGGCTCATGATACTATTTATTCTATCCATCCCGGAGGAACTAAGATGTATCAAGATTTAAAAGAGCAATTTTGGTGGCATAAGATGAAGAGAGAAATCGGAAGCTATATCGCCAAGTGTGATATATGTCAGCGAGTCAAGGCAGGACATCAAAGACCCGCTGGATTGTTGCAACCCTTGCAGATTCCAGAATGGAAATGGGATTCTACAGGAATGGGCTTTATCACTAGACTACCTACTTCTAGTAGGGGAAATGACTCTATCTGGGTCATAGTGGACAGATTGTCCAAAGTCGCCCATTTCTTGCCCGTCAAGACCACATATCAGAGTTCAAAACTAGCGGAGTTGTACATCGCTAGAATCGTTAGTTTGCACGGAGTCCCCAAGAGCATCGTATCGGATCGAGGAACTCAGTTTACCTCGAGATTCTGGAAGAAAGTCCAAGAAGGTTTAGGAACCCGCTTAGATTTCAGTATCGCGTATCACCCTCAGACCAATGGACAAACGGAGCGAGTAAACCAAATACTCGAAGATATGCTGAGAGCATGTGTGTTAGAATATGGATCCAAGTGGGAAGACTGTCTGTCGTTCGCAGAATTTTCATACAACAATAGTTATCAAGCCAGCTTGCAGATGGCCCCATTTGAATTCATGTACAGAAGGAAGTGTCGCACCCCTTTGAACTGGTCGGAGGTAGGAGAGAGTCAGATCTTCGGACCCAACATCCTACGAGAAGCAGAAGAGAAGGTTCACAAGATTCGTGAGCACCTCAAGACCGCCCAATCCCGACAAAAGAGTTACGCCGACAAGAGACGTAGAGACCTCGCATTCAATATAGGAGATTTTGTTTATCTGAAAGTGTCGCCATTGAAGGGAATGCAGCGTTTCCAACTCAAAGGAAAGTTAGCCCCAGATATATCGGACCTTTCAAAATTCTGAACCGTCGAGGAGAAGTATCGTATCAATTGGAACTACCTGAAGAGATGTCAGCCGTGCACAATGTGTTCCATATCTCATTACTTCGCAAGTGTCTCGAAGTTCCCGAGAAGACCGAAGTGTTCAAGAATATCGATCACCAGACCATAGAGATCAACGATGACCTGACCTATCCCGAAGTACCCATCCGTATTTTGGAAGAAGCTTTCCGAACCACCAGAACCCGAAGCATCAAGTTTCTCAAGATTCAGTGGAGCAACCACACAAAAGAGGAAGCTACCTGGGAACGCGAAGATCACATCAGGACGGAGTTTCCCGATCTCTTCAAATCCTAGGTAATCTTTTCATCCTTTTTCAAATCTCGGGACAAGATTTTGTTTAAGGGGGGAAGGTTTGTAACATCCCAAAAATATTAACCAGAATCATCAAACTCTAATCAGCAAATTTAGGGTTAACAAAAACTTTTCTAATTAAAATTATGAAGGCATGAATATGTGTATGCATTTAATTTGAAATTCTTTTGAACCATCTTGGTTGTGTGTTTCCTTGCTTGTAAAATGTTTCTTAGGTGAAATAAAAATCATCTAAACATTTCCCAAACTTTTCCTAAAGACAAATAAATCAAAACCAATAAAATAAAGGAATGGTCATTTTGACCAATTTAACTCCCATGCCTACTTTGGCTGTCTCAAACTTTCAGAACCAAATGGAAACTTTTCTGGATCTTTGCACCCTTTGAATGTACTCATAACAAAGTATCAAGGCCCACTTTGTGATCATCCATAAACTTTCAAATGCATAGTTTAAATGACAATTCAAAATTGAATGTTTATCATATGTGAAGATCCCACTTTTTCAAAAACCACTCAAACAAGCTCAACTTTCAAAACCCAAGCATCTGCAGACTCACCAGCACCAATCTAGCAAACCCACCAAAAATCTTTTCAAAATTCAAAACTTGATTTCATGCGGCCATTTCATCAAACAGGTTGCAGACACAAATCATCAAAATCCTAAACACTATAATGAGCAGTGATTGAAGCCTAACTTGTTCCCTCTCTGGGCACCACTAGCCTTAGTAGATCATCTAACAACCTAAACTAACCCTTTGCATCACTGTAAGCTTGGCATTGCCATCAATGGTGAACAGCCGAGCACACCCATGTCACCCCCATGTCGACAGCAAGCTAGGAAGAGGAGCAAGCCTAGCCAGCATGTTTGGGAGGCAGCCCACCGTCCACCGCCACTCACTGTCCCTGCCGCGAGCGTTGCCAAGCCCTGGACAACACACACAGACCATGCCAACCTCGCCAGCGACCATGCCGAGCGTGCGCCAGAGCGCCACCCTTGACCAGCGCCCACAGACCGCGCGCCGCCCTCACCGCATGCATACACAATCCCCACCGACCCAGGAGACCGCCAGACACTCTCGTTCGCCGCCCCGTGACGCACAGCCACCGCTCGCCGTCGAAGACGCCGCCTCTGCCGTGCAGAGCATCGCATGTTTCAGACCAAACCGCACCGCCCCATGCCTCAAAACCATGTAGTTGAGCATCGCCAGGGAACACCGCACCGCCCCCTACCTTCGCCTATGCCAATAGTCGCCTGTAACATCGCCCCCGACGAGCTCACCGTGCGCCCCGTCGGTCCCCTCGCTCGACTATAAATAGAGGCCACCCCCAGTCGATTTCTTCACACCATCTCACTCCCCTCTCCTCACTGATCGTGCCACACCGTTCCCGGAGCAAGGCGAGCACCACCTCGCCGGAATTTCACCGGAGCCCGCCGCCTTTGGAGAAGAAGGGCGCCATCGATTTCGTCCACCCCAAGAGCTACCGCGACCACCCCTGAGTTCGCCATCGTCGACTTTGTCGTTCGCCCGCCTCGCCGACCCTCGCCTGCACCCCAGTAAGCCCCCAGCACCCCTCACTAGCCGCGCTAGGTTTCTTTCTCGCCGGCATTGCCTCGCGTCGATGATGACTCCTAGCCGTTGGATTAGAATCAGATCGAACGACTCACGTTGCCCCGTACCGCTTCGCCCCTCCCTGTCTCACTGACGAGTGGGGACACCCACTTAAGCAGCCTGCGGGAGCACTGCGCTTAGCAGGCCGGCCCATTAACTTTTCCTGCGCAGCCCAGTTATTTGAATTAAACCTTTTTCATTTTATTTCAAACTCACTTCTGTACCCAACTTCAAAAATCAACCCAGATTGATTCAGTGCACCAAATTGAATGAACCCAATTTTGTTAGAAAGGTCTGAGAATGCTAAATCCAAGCCCGTTGGAATCAAGTCATTTGGATCTACAGATCACCCATGGTAAAAATAACAAGGCAGAAGCTTTTCTATATTCAAACATTTTTCAAATTTAAACCATAATAGCTTTTGAGTTGATTCCAACTCTTAAAAATCACATTTAACCATACCTTTCAGAATATATAAAAATATATAGGTTTACCTTCAGAAAAAATGTTCAAGTAATAAAAGAATGCTACATAGGCATTTCTAGCCACTTTAATTAATTAAAAATAAAAGGGTAAAAACTTATTAAATTGTGACACCACTTTAAATCATATTCCCATGAACTAAAATATGTGGTGATGACATGTGTCAACATGATCCCATGTTTGGTTTGGAGAATATTAAATCTTAAGTAGTTTTTCAATGAGTAGAAATTACTTTTCTAAAAATAAAAGGAATTAAACCAAGCTTTAATCTTGTAATGTTAGTGATGATGTTAGATCATCTATAGGACTCTTGTGTGTGATGACTGCCAGTAGTTAAGTATTGTTTGGTGATTGTGTACCTCGTATTTATTTATAGACGCTAGTACCGACCAAGGATACGAGGAGGAAGGAGGATACTACGAAGAAGAAGCCGAGGAGAACTTCAACAACTGCTCTGCACATGGCAAGCTTATATTGACACTGATGCAAGCCTAATACTACCAGTGAATGTGCAAGCTAAAACTTGCAAGATACTCTACTTTAGCAAGCCTAATACTACTAGTGAATGTGCAAGTTAACACTTGCAATTTAGCAAGCCTTACTACATCAATTGACCTATGCAAGCTATTAACTTAGCAAGATTATACCACTTGATAAACCATCCTAGTTTTATTTGCAAGTCTATTACTTTATTTCTTTATCAAAACTCTTACTTAGAGTTTACTGAAATAAATGGTAGCTACTAGAAGGATATTTGAAGGTTGCATAAAGAGCATAAAATCTAGCCTAAGCTAGATAATCTTGATGTTATTTTAAGGCATGAGATTAAACTTAGTTAGAACTGCACTAGTTCACCACCCCTCATTATTGCTTACCCCCACCTGTAGATGCTAGTGCTAAGCATAAAACTTGATCAACTTTAGATGGGAATACTTGGTGGAAAAATGGTTATGAAAACCTTGGAATGATGGATCATTCTATTGAAATGTTTTGGACATGTGTTTCGAACACCTAATGATTTTGGTGATGAAAACATTGAGGCATGAGCCTTAGCCCTTTATAAAACTGATGGTTGTCTGGATGCGATACCATTCCAATTTTATCGTACAACCACAATACCTGAAGATAGGGTAGGGATTGACTGGAAACTTATATACCTTAGTATCAGTTCCCTCACGGCCAAGGTCTGAGCTGAGGCTACCTTGTGAAGATTGTCCACCTGTGCAGTACCCAAGATGACAGTTGGTCATGGTTGGGAGGCCAAACTCACAGGAGAGGTGCTTATACTAGGGCGTGTAATTGAAAGGTTAGGATTGATTATCCATATCGAGTATGGTGAATTCAGGATTTGTTCCTGACGGATGTATCGAATGTTGTGGTGAAAGTGTACAATCTCTGCAGAGTGTCAAACTATTCGAATAGTCGCGTCCGCGGTTATGGACAGTTGGAGTGTCCATACTGTTCCCCCGTCAGACTTTTCAAAAGGACTTGTGAAATGATTGGAAACTTTGACTTGACCATAACAGAGTTGTGATATGAAATACAAGTTCCCACTTAGGAGTTTATAAAATTGTGACGAGCATTCGTTGCTTCTAAACTTAGTAGAGATAAATCTGGCTTTTGCAAAACAACCCTAGAGCCTAGTGTCCTATTATCCAAAAAACCCTTTACCTGTTAGTATTAGTTTGCGAGTACTTAAAGAGTACTCATGGCTTTGTCCCTGGCTATTCCCATGGACAGACTATGAAGAGGAGTACCTGGAGGATGGACCCCAGGAAGGTTATGAAAACTAGGATCATCTCCCATCGTCAGCATTGCCTGTGACCCCGAAGATGGAGCTTCGCCTATGCTACGGTTATTATTACGTATTCCGCTGCCTGATGTTGTATTAAGAACTGGATCATGAGATCCCTATTTGTGTAAGAACCTATGTATCGTTTGTAATGGATGATGTACTATGGTATCCAATTCTGTTATGTCTCGCAAAAATGGTAACCCTGGGATTGCGTTGTATGGCATAACAGGCATCTGGGATTAAAAATCCGGGTGTTGACAATAGCTAAGCAATCTACCAATACGATTGATCATAAACAAGGATTGCTAGGGAATAATATGGGACATAGCATAGCATGTACACATCAATTCCTACATATGCAATTCTACAAAAACATCAATAATGCATAGGAAAATAGTAGGACATTTATGACCAAGATAGCACCACTTGCCTTTATTGTAGATGTAGTCGATTAGATAATCCTCACAATCCTCATAGATATAATGGTTGCACTCATAATAACCACAATACTTGCAATCATAGTAGTTGCAATCACACACGTTGCACTCCTCGCAATCTATCGATCAAACAATTGCATACAACATAAACAATATCACATAGACATCAAACAAATACAACAAATGCATGCATGACAATTTAATAAGTCACAATGGTTGTTATTTTAGTTCTCTAAACAATACTGAAGTATATGATTCATGAAAGAGACCAATTAATGCAATGGAGTACTTGTTATTAATAATTACTTGCCAATATAGGGGTTTTATTTGTTCTGTTGTAACGCCTGTTCTAACTGTTGAATTAAATTTGTTTCTTGGGTTCACTGTATAGAGGACGTTAATACGAACCAGTAGGCGTTGGATTCAACCTAATCGGAGTTATAGATATTTTTGTATGATTTAAATAGTGTTTAATGGGGTTTAAATGATTCATATAGTTTCTGTTGCCTACAAATCAAACTAAAATTATATCTATAATCTCCACGGAATTGTGATTCCAGGGACATATCATTTGTAATTTTCTGAGAATTATTCGAATTACTATGATTTTAATACTCTAAATAAGCCATTAATCTATTTATTTAATTGCTGCGAAACCTTGCAGTATTTGCCTGAACCATTTGCATATTGATGATCTACATGGAACCAGCTTTCCATCGGTATATCATTTATATTTTTGTGACAATCAAATAATTTACTATGAATTTAATTATTTATAAAGCCATTAAAACTAATTAAATTGCTACAGGGTAAATAGTCCGCAAAATCTGGATCCAACCAGATATTATTAATCTACATTATAGTAGTTCCAATTTGATATATTGTTCCTATTTTTCGGAGTTACGGCTAATTTCTTATGAATTTATTAACCTAAAAGACCATTAAAACTAATTAAGTTGCTACAGTAGACGCATACCGTGAAGGTTGAATCTTATGAATTTATTCTACACATTTTTCTGAATCCATTGATATATTATTTTCTATTTTTGGATCTACGAATTTTTTTATATGATTTTTGCAAGTTTGCACGATTTTCTGCAAATTAAATTCAATTTCAAATCTACAGGGAATATTTCCTAGGAATATTCTATGCTGACTAGGATGAGGGGCTGACCTGGCGTTGACACGTGGCGAGATCCGGTTGGCTCGTACCTCTTTGCAGAATCGATCTAATCCTGGCCGTTGGGATGAGATCCAGTGGTTAGGAGAGGAGATTGACCCGATTTTGGCTCAAAATAGACAAGAAATAGATCTGTGTTAGAGAGACAAATACATAGGTTAAATTTAAAAACTTACAACATGAAAGTTGTGGGGAATCATTAGTCGTAGCTTCTCACCAAAGGAATTTGGATTTGAAGAAACGAGCGTGAGTACATCTTGTATTTACACCGTCATATCTGAAATATTGCGTTGCGAAATTCTCTGGCTGTGGTGGATAAAAAGAGGTGAGGTTTGTCGGGATTGAAATATTTCGACGAGATTTACAACTTTCGTTTTTTGGCCGAAGGCAAACGACGAAGTCTAGATGGGTTAATAAGCGAAATAAGATTCGGGCATGTGTACATTCAGGATTTCGAGAAGGAAAACTCATACCGCTATGGTTCCACGAGTTTATATGGAGTTTTAGGACAGTGTAGAGATAGGCCTTGGAGTAGGTAACAAGTAGAAACAAACGAAAGTCGATTCGGAGTTGTAGATAAAAAGATATAGGAGTTTGAATAGAGATAGGTTTAGAAAACTGATATTTGCACGTTTTTTAAAGCACCTGGGACAACCGATCGGTGCCCGTGCGTGGCTGCTCAGTATGCTAGCTGGACCGGCCGGTTGGCCCAATGGTTTTTCTTTCTTTTTTTTCTTTTTCTTTTTCTATTTTCTATTTATTTGTTTTCCTCATAACTTTCACATACAAACTCCAAATGACATGATTCTTGTTTCTAAAATTTCTAAAATCGAATAGATCATTATAGGATCAAATTTGTAATCTTTTTACTAGTTTGCAAGTAGTGGATTTATAAATCCTTATATAAGTCATTTTATTTATGTCTTTATTTGTTTATACTTATTCCATAACTTTTTCATAATAGCTCCAAATGAGCTCAATTTTGTTTCTAAAATTTTGTAATATTTATTAGATCTTTTTAGGATATAATTTAGCAATAATCGCTGCCTTATCAACAGTGGGTTTTTATAAAGCCAATTTAATTCCCTTTAGGAACAAAGTGGCAAATACTATTTAGGGTTTTAGTACTTTATTTATATTTAGGGAATTTTCTTGATGCAAATATGCAATGCAATGCTGATGAATATCATGCAAATGCAAAAAAAAATTCTAGTCCCAATTTCTAAAATCTTGGGATGTGACACACATAGTTCGGGTGTTCCATTCGACATACGCATTGAAAACGTTTTGAAAGATTTGGCGGGTGAAGGTGCATCATAATAGGTAGGTAAGCATGGACGAGGTTGCTTGGGGTAGATAGCGCCCCTGGTAAACCAACCTCGCCTCACATCTTGAGGGACCGGCTTAGGGACTTGACCCGTTACGGTGGAACCATCCCTAGGGCATGACTCATGGTCTCGGCGAAAGCAAGGTAAAGGTCGTGTCTCACCACCCTCTTCCGGCCTTCCAAGGAAGATGGATAATCATGTGGCCTTAAGAGAATGTTAGTACATGTGGGTAATTTGTACACCCCTGCAGGGTAATAATCTTTTCGAAAATCCATGTTCATGGTTATAAACGACTTGGGAACGGACATGATGATCATAGAGAACATGAACCTATTCGTAAAACTTGGCAGATCAACGAGTGCTTAAGGATGCTTCCTCATGGGTATGAGGGGGTGATCCTAGATGAGGTTTGATGATGATTTGGTGGATATCAAAAGATGATGATTAATACTTTAGAGATGTCTCTCGTTATCCCCTTTTAAAATACTCTGATTAGATGAGCTTCTTCTCCCTCTTGTTTTATAAACAAAGATGGCTTTATGCAAAACAACTCCACCAGCCAGAAGTCTTGCAGAGTACACCCTGTACTCACCCTTGCTTTGTTGATAATTTTGGCAGAGTAAGTATTCACCTGAATAAAATTTATGTACGACATCGACACAATGAGTAGCTTGGGGTTCCCGGCCGGTAGCCTGGAATCTATGGGCCGGGACATCATCGTTATGCTTTAGGCCTCTTAGTCCATTTGTTAAGTTTGCTATACTTAATAGCATAATTTGCCTTCCGTTGTTTGATGTTTGTGGTCAGAGACCTCTGCTTGTAATATTTTGGTTCTTGCTCAGTTATGAGCTTGCTGTAATAAATTTTGTGTCATAGGTTCACTGTTGTGTTACCAATTCTTCATTGGATATTCTCGAGCTCAAGGTTAAGCTTATGTAAGACAGAGGTCTGGGATTTGTTTAGCCCTAATCTTCGGGGTGTCACATTGAACCAGTAGGAGCAAGGAAACAACTCCAAGGTGTTGCTAGCAACTTGGAATCCTTCACAACACAAACTCAAGATTTTGCCCCAACTTAGAGTGAGGTTGTCAATCTCACTGGTTTGCTGAAAACCAAGGATTAAATGTATAGTGTGGAAGGTAATGGTTGCTGGTAGAAAGTAAACCGTAACAGTAGATGATGTAACAATGGTAAAGATTGGACCGGGGTCCACAGTTCACTAGAGGTGTTCTCCTTAAGATAGATAACATGCTGAGTGAACAAATTACAGCGGTGCAATTGACAGGACTGAGCAAGGCATAACAATGCAAATACTAGACATCATGATTCCTATGAGATTTGATTGGGCATTACAACAATATACATAGACCGTCATCCAACTGCATCTATGACTAATAATCCACCCTCAGCTTATCATATGAACACCCTCCAGTATTAAGTTGCAAGCAACGGATAATTGCATTAAGAAATGTGTGTAAAGTAAACAATACAATTGTTCCATGAACAAAAGATTGTTGTTTTCTCCCTAGTAGCAACAGCACATCTACAACATTAGAGATTCCTGTCACTTCCCCGGATTACTAGAGGCATGACCTACTATCGAGCATAAATACTCCCTCTTGGACTCACTAGCGTCTACTTCGCCAAGATAGCTACTAGCAACAGAGAGCATGCAAGATCACAAACAACATAGACATGATAGCATCAATAATAAATAAGACATGATAGAATCAATAATCAATCTGACATAGTATATCAATATCCATCGAATACCCGCAAACACATGTATGGTTACAAATAGATGATATTGATCATGAATGTAGCTCACAAGATCTAAACATGATAGCACAAAGGAGGAGAAACAACCATCTAGCTACTGTATGGACCCATAGTCTAAGGGTGAACTACTCACGCATCATACCGGAGGCTGGCATGGTGATGAAGAAGGCCTACGAGATGATCTCTCCCGTCCGAAAGGGTGCCGAGAAGAGCTTCAGATCCCCCTGATCTAGGGACGATGGTGGCGGCGGCTGTAACATCCCAACAATATTAAACATGGATCATCAAACTCTAATCATCAAAATTAGGATTAACAAAAACTTTTCCAACTAAAATATGAAAGCATTCATATGTGTGTGTATTAAAATTTGGATTCTTTTGAATTGCCATGGTTCTGTGTTTCTTTTCTTGTAAAATGATTCTTAGGTGAAATAAACATCATCTAAAGAATCCCCAAACTTTTACCAAAGACAAACAACTCAAAATGAATAAATTAAGTGAATGGTCACTTAGGCCAAATTAACTCCCATGCCTACTTTGGACATCTCTAATTTTCAAAACTCAACAGAAACATGTATGGATTTTTGCACCCCTTGTTAGTACTCATAATAGGGTACCAAGGCCCACTTTGTGATCATCCAAAAACATTTAAATGCTTAGTTTAAATGTCAGTTTAAAATTGAATCTATTTCATATGGCAAGATCCCACTATTTCAAAAACCACTCAAACAAGCTCAATTTTCAAATTCGAAGCATCCACAGAATCATCAACACATGCCTAGCACACCCACCAAAACTATTTTCAAAATTCAAAACTCAAGTTCATGCTGCCATTTCATCAAACAGGTTGCAGATGCAAATCGACCAAATCAAAAACACTATGTTGAGCAGTGTTTTGGGCCAACCTTGTCCCCTCTCTGGATGCAACTAGGCTTAATAGATCATCTAGCAACCTTGACTAACCTCTAGCACCACTGTGAGCTTGCCAATGCCATCAATGGTGAGCAGGCCGAGCCTCACCATGTCACCCCAGTGTGGACAGCAAGCTAGGAGAAGAACTAACCGTGTCCACCTTGTCTAGCATGCAGCCCATGCCTCACTGCCCCCTCTCGACCAGCCCTAGCTCGAAGACAGAGACCAGAACCGCCAGGAATGCCGCGCCCGCGCTGCTTTCGACCATGCCGACGCGCACCGCAGAGCACACGCCGTTCCCACGCAGCCCGACCACCTCGAGCCCTCGCCGCCCGCCAGCATGCACCCCACCGTCCCAGGAGACCACCAGACATGTTCGTTTCACCGCCTGTACCCCGTAGCCACCGCTCGTTGCTGAGTTCGCCGCCTCTGCCTCACAGAGCACCGCGCGTTCCAGACCATTTGCCACCGCCCCGACACGCGCATTTAAGGTCTAGAGCATCGCCAGGAGACCACCCGTCGATCGCCAACCGCAGCCACGCCTCTAGCCGCCCGTAGCCGTGTCGCCACTGTCGCCTGCCCATCCTTCTCGGTCTCGCCGTCGAGCCTATAAAAGGAGATGACCCCCGCTCGATTTCTTCACACCATCTCACTACCCTCATCTTACTGATCATTCCATCCCTTAGCCGGATCACGAGGAGCAGCAGTTCACCGGAATTGCGCCGAAGCAGCCTGCCTCTAGAGAAGAAGGGAGACGTTGATTTCGACCACCCCCGGAGTTGCCGCGACCATCCCTGAGTTCGTCGTTTGCCCGCCTCGCCGTCGTCACTGGATCCCCGGTATGCCCCCTATGCACCCCCACCGAGCCGCTAGGGTTCGAGCTCGCCGGTGACATGTTCATCATCGACGACGACCCTCAGCCATTGATCTCACTTATAATCCAACGCACCACATCGCCCGTGCATCGCGTTTATGAGCCATCGACGGTAGACACCCCTCATTTGAGCGCTTCATGAGTGACACTGGGTCGGCCCAATAACATCTCCCGCGCATCCCAATCGTTTGAATTTAGGTTTTTCTATTTTAATTCAAACTCAGTTATGTACCTAGTTTCCAAAATCAACCCAACTCGATTCAGCAAACCAAATTGCATGAAACCAATTTTGTCAGAAAGGTATTGAAATGATTAATCCAAGACCATTGGATTCAAATCATTTGGATTAGTAGATCAACCTTGGTAAAAATAACAAGTCAGAAGCTTTTATGCATTCAAACATTTCTCAAATTCCAACCATAATAGCTTTTGAGTTGATTCCAACTCTCAAAAATCACATTTGATCATACCTTTCAGAATATATAAAAACATATGGATTTACTAACAGAAATAATGTTCAAGTAATAAAAGAATGCCACATAGGCATTTCTAGTCACTTTATTTAATTGAAATAAAAGGATAAACCTTATTAAATTATGACACCACTTTAAATCACATTCCCATGTACTGAAATATGTGGTGATGACATGTGTCAACATGATCCCATGTTTGAGTTGGAGAATATTAAATCTTAAGTAGTTTTTCAATGAGTAGAAATTACTTTTCTAAAAATAAATAAATAATGCAAATGCTTTATTCTTGTAAGGTTAGTGATGAGTGAAAATATTTATGATGAGTGAAAATATTTAAGTATTGTTTGGTGATTGTGCACCTCGTACTTATTTATAGACGCTAGTACCGACCAAGGATACGAGGAGGAAGTATGATACTATGAAGAAGAAGCCGAGGAGGACTTCAACCACTGCTATGCACAAGGAAAGCCTAATACTACTAGCTGAATGTGCAAGCCAATACTTGCAAGCCATTAACTTAGCAAACCTTACTAAAAAAGTTGACCTATGCAAGATAACACTTGCAATTATGAAAGTTAGATAACCTATGCAATGCACTAAGCATGCTTGGTTAGACACATTTGATGATACCCCATCCTAGTTTTACTTGCAAGCTTTATACTTTATTTATTTATTAAAGCCTTCTCTTAGAGTTAACTTAAGTGACTTGTAGATTCTAGGAATGTAATTGAATGTTGCATAAAGAGCATTAAACTTGGCCTAAGCTAGATAATCTTGATGTCATCCTAAGGCATGAGATTGAACTTAATTAATCTCCACTTGTTTACCACCCCTCATTAGTACACCCCACTTGTAGATGCTAGTGCTAAGCATAAAACTTGATCAACTTTAGATGGGAATACTTGGTGAAAATGGTTATGAAAACCTTAGAATGATGAGTCATTCTACTGAAATGTTTTGACATGTGTTTCCGAAAACCAGATGACTTCGATGATGAAAATGTTGAGGCATGAGCCTTAGCCCTTTATAAAACTGATGGTTGTCTAGATGCGATACCATTCCAATTTTACCGTACAACCACAATACTCGAAAATTGGGTAGGGCTTGACTGGAAACTTATCTACCTTAGTATGGGTTCCCTCACGGCCAAGGTTTGAGCTGAGGCTACCTTGTGAAGATTGTCCACCTGTGCAGTACACAAGATGACAGTTGGTCATGGTTGGGAGGCCAAACTCACAGGAGAGGTGCCTATACTAGGGCGGGTAATTGAAAGGCTAGGATTGATTATCCGCATACTGAGTATGGTGAATTCAGGATTTGTTCCTGACGGATGTATCGAATGTTGTGGTGAAAGTGTACAGTCTCTGCAGAGTGTCAAACTATTCGAATAGCCGCGTCCGCAGTTATGGACAGTTGGAGTGGCCATACTACCCCGTCAGATGTTTATGAAAATGACTTGTGAAATGAATGGAGATTTTGACTTTACCACAACAGAGTTGTGATATGAAATTCAAGTTCCCACTTAGGTGTGATAAAATTTCAACTAGCTTTTCTTGCTTCTGAACTTAGTAGAGGTAAATCTGGCTTTTTGCAAAACAACCCTAGAGCTTAGTGTCCTACTACAAAGAAAAACCGTTCACTTGTTAGTAGTAGTTTGCGAGTACTTAAAGAGTACTCTTGGCTTTGTCCCTGGCTATTCCCGTGGCCAGACTATGAAGAGGAGTACCAGGAGGATGGACCCCAGGAAGGTTACGACAACTAGGATCATCTCCCATCGTTAGCATTGCCTGTGACCCCGAAGATGGAGCTTCGCCTACGCCACCTTTATTATTACGTATTTCCGCTGCTTGAATTGTATTAAGAACTAGATCATGATATCCTTATTTGTGTAAGACCTTATGTATGGTTTGTAATGGATGATGTATTGTGGTATCCAAATATGTTATGTCTCGCAAAAATGGTAATCCTAGGATTGCGATGTATGACATAACAGGCATATGGGATTAAAAATACGGGTGTTGACAAGTTGGTATCAGAGCCATCCTGACCATAGGAGACCCTAGTTAGACTGGACGTCTGAGTCCAAAACTTAGTTTCAAAACCAAAGGAAACAAATATTTACAAAAACTTATTCCCATTCTTATCACTTTGTTTCTTTCATAAAAAATCATGTTCCACAAAAACCCTTACAAAATAAATAAAATTTGACACACTTGATCACTCAACTAACTTACTCATCATATAATCTTATAGATGGACGTGAAGTACAGGAAATTTTATCAGTTGGGGAATGGAGGAGACCTCATCTTTGAGCGGGATTTGGACCAGCTTTCGGATTTTCTAGAGCGTCCACACCCCGAGTTCTTCGGAGCTTAGCTCAATGATCAAGGAGGAGAAGATCTGTAGTGGCTAATTGTTGCAAGTCTCCGAGGAAACATTGAACCTCCCACTGCCGAGGGAATTCAGTTCACCTTAAGAGAGAACAACTATCTCGATTGACTTGCCAGGGCCATGCAGGAAGCTCTTGCCTGTCTATGTGGGCAGAGTATCAGCCAGATCAAGGAGGCGCAGAAAGGAAATGCTAGTATCAACGGAATCAAGCGTCGTATCGGTACAGGCAAAGTACTCGGATTTACAAAAGACGAAGAAGGAGTTTTGTGGTACAAAGGATGCCTTTGTGTACCAGCATATTCTGAGTTGAAAGAAGTGATTCTGAAGGAAGCTCATGATACTGTTTATTCTATCCACCCCGGAGGAACGAAGATGTATCAAGATTTGAAGGAACAATTTTGGTAGCATAAGATGAAGAAAGAAATCGGAAGCTATATCGCCAAGTGTGATATATGTCAGCGAGTCAAGGAGGGACATCAAAGACTCGCTGGACTGTTGCAACCATTGCAGATTCCGGAATGGAAATGGGATTCAGTTGGATTGGACTTTATCACCGGATTGCCTACTTCTAGTAGGGGAAATGACTCTATCTGGGTCATAGTGGACAGATTGTCCAAAGTCGCCCATTTCTTACCCGTCAAGACCACATATCAGAGTTCGAAGCTAGCAGAGTTATACATCGCTAGAATCGTTAGTTTGCACAGAGTCCCCAAGAACATCGTATCGGATCGAGGAACTCAGTTTACCTCGAGATTCTGGAAGAAAGTCCAAGAAGGTTTAGGAACCCGACTAGATTTCAGCACCGCTTATCACCCTCAGACCGACGGACAAACGGAGCGAGTAAATCAAATACTCGAAGATATGTTGAGAGCATGTGTGTTAGAATATGGATCAAAATGGGAAGATTGTCTGCTGTTCGCAAAATTTTCATACAATAACAGTTACCAAGCTAGTTTGCAAATGGCCCCATTTGAATTCATGTATGGAAGGAAGTGTCGCACCGCTTTGAACTGGTCAGAAGTAGGAGAGAGTCAAATTTTCGGACCCGACATCCTACGAGAAGCACAAGAGAAGGTTCACAAGATTCGTGAGCACTTCAAGACAGCCCAGTCTAGACAGAAGAGTTACGCCGACAAGAGACGTCGAGACCTCGCCTTTAATCTTGGATATTTTGTGTATCTGAAAGTGTCGCCGTTGAAGGGAATGCAACGTTTCCAACTAACAGGAAAGTTAGCCCCCAGATATATCGGCCCCTTCAAGATTCTGAACCATCGAGGAGAAATGTTGTATCAATTGGAACTACCCGAAGAGATGTCAGCCGTGCACAATGTGTTCCATATCTCATTACTTCGCAAGTGCCTCGAAGTCCCGGAGAAGACTGAAGTGTTCAAGAATATTGATCACCGGACCATAGAAATGAATGATGACCTGACCTACCCCGAAGTTCCCATCCGTATTTTGGAAGAAGCCTTCAGAACTACCAGAACCCGAAGCATCAAGTTTTTCAAGATTCAATGGAGCAACCACACAGAAGAAGAAGCTACCTGGGAGCGAGAACATCACATGAGGACGGAGTTTCCCGATCTCTTCAAATCCTAGGTAACCTTTTTCGTCCTTTTTCAAATCTTGGGACGAGATTTTGTTTAAGGGGGGAAGGTTTGTAACATCCCAAAAATATTAAACATGGATCATCAAACTCTAATCATCAAAATTAGGATTAACAAAAACTTTTCCAACTAAAAATATGAAAGCATTCATATGTGTGTGTATTAAAATTTGGATTCTTTTGAATTGCCATGGTTCTGTGTTTCTTTGCTTGTAAAATGATTCTTAGGTGAAATAAACATCATCTAAACAATCCCCAAACTTCTCCCAAAGACAAACAACTCAAAATGAATAAATTAAGTGAATGGTCACTTTGGCCAAATTAACTCCCATGCCTACTTTGGCTATCTCTAATTTTCAAAACTCAACAGAAACATGTATGGATCTTTGCACCCCTTTTTAGTACTAATAATAAGGTACCAAGGCCCACTTTGTGATCATCCAAAAACATTTAAATTCTTAGTTTAAATGACAGGTTAAAATTGAATCTATTTCATATGGGAAGATCCCACTATTTCAAAAACCACTCAAACAAGCTCAATTTTCAAAACCCAAGCATCCACAGAATCCTCAACACATGCCTAGCACACCCACCAAAAATATTTTCCTAATTCAAAACTCAAGTTCATGCGGCCATTTCATCAAACAGGTTGCAGATGCAAATCAACCAAATCAAAAACACTATGTTGAGAAGTGTTTTGGGCCAACCTTGTCCCCTCTCTAGATGCAACTAGCCTTAATAGATCATCTAGCAACCTTGACTAACCTCTAGCACCACTGTGATCTTGCCAATGCCATCAATGGTGAGCACGCTGAGCCTTAACATGTCACCCAAGTGTGGACAGCAAGCTAGGAGAAGAACTAGCCGTGCCCACCTTGTCTAGCATGCAGCCCATGCCTCACCGCCCCCTCTCGACCAGCCCTAGATCGAAGATAGAGACCAGAACCGCCAGGAATGCCCGCGCTGCTGTCGACCATGCCGACACGCACCGCAGAGCATGCGTCGTTCCTACGCAGCCCGACCACCTCGAGCCGTCGCCGCCTGCCAGCATGCACCCCACCGTCCTAGGAGACCA
The DNA here is from genome assembly GCA_023614405.1 of Avena insularis. Lineage (NCBI taxonomy): Eukaryota > Viridiplantae > Streptophyta > Magnoliopsida > Poales > Poaceae > Avena > Avena insularis. The sequence goes on from CM042685.1 coordinate 203,757,461, forward strand.
CCAGACATGTTCGTTTTACCGCCCGTACCCCGTAGCCACCGCTCACCGTGGAGTTCGCCGCCTCTGCCTCATAGAGCACCGCGCGTTCCCGACCATTTGCCACCGCCCCTACACGTGCATTTAAGATCTAGAGCATCGCCAGGAGACCATCCGTTGATCGCCAACCGTAGCCATGCCTTTATCCGCCCGTAGCCGTGTCGCCACCGTCGCCTGCCCATCCCTCTCGGTCTCGCCGTGGAGCCTATAAAAGGAGACGACCCACGTTTGATTTCTTCACACCATCTCACTCCCCTCATCTCACTAATCATTCCATCCCATAGCCGGAGCACGAGGAGCAGCAGTTCGCCGGGAAGTGCGCCGGAGCAGGCCGCCTCTGGGGAAGAAGGGAGTCATTGATTTCGACCACCCCCGGAGCTGCCGCGACAATCCCGGAGTTCGCCATCGTCGACTTCGTCGTTTGCCCGCCTCACCGTCGTCACTAGAGCCCCGGTATGCCCCCTATGCAACCCCACCGAGCCGCTAGGGTTCGAGCTCGCCGGTCACACGACGATGACCCTTAGCCGTTGATCTCACTTCTAATCCAACGCACCACATCGCCCCGTACCGCTTCGCGTTTTATGAGCCACTGACCGGTAGACCCCCCTGTCAGCTGAGCCCCGCGCTGCGGAGTGACACTGGGCCGGCCCATTAGCATCTCCCGCGCAGCCCAATCGTTTGAATTTAGGTTTTTCTATTTTAATTCAAACTCAGTTCTGTACCTAGTTTCAAAAATCAACCCAGCTCGATTCAGTGAACCAAATTGCATGAAACCAATTTTGTTAGAAAGGTATTGAAATGCTTAATCCAAGCCCGTTGGACTCAAATCATTTGGATCTATAAATCAACCTTGGTAAAAATAACAAGTCAGAAGCTTTTCTGCATTCAAACATTTTTCAAATTTCAACCATAATAGCTTTTGAGTTGACTCCAACTCTCAAAAATCACATTTGATCATACCTTTCAGAATATACAAAAACATATGGGTTTACTTACAAAAATAATGTTCAAGTAATAAAAGAATGCCACAAAGGAATTTCTAGTCACTTTATTTAATTGAAATAAAAGGTTAAACCTTATTAAATTGTGACACCACTTTAAATCACATTCCCATGTACTGAAATATGTGGTGATGACATGTGTCAACATGATCCCATGTTTGAGTTGGAGAATATTAAATCTTAAGTAGTTTTTCAATGAGTAGAAATTACTTTTCTAAAAATAAATAAATAATGCAAATGCTTTATTCTTGTAAGGTTAGTGATGATTCTAGATCATCTATAGAACACCTTTGTGTGATGATTGAAAATAGTTAAGTATTGTTTTCTGATTGTGTACCTCGTACTTATTTATAGACGCTAGTACCGACCAAGGATACAAGGAGGAAGGATGATACTACGAAGTAGAAGCCGAGGAGAACTTCAACCACTGCTCTACACAAGGCAAGCTTAATACTACTAGTTGAATGTGCAAGCAAATACTTGCAAGCTATTAAATTAGCAAGCCTTACTAATCAAGTTGACCTATGCAAGCTAACACTTGCAATTATGAAAGTTAGATAACCTATGCAAAGAACTAAGCATGCTTGGTTAGACACATTTGATGATACCCCATCCTAGTTTTACTTGCAAGCTTTATACTTTATTTATTTATCAAAGCCTTCTCTTAGAGTTTACTTAAGTGACTTGTAGATTCTAGGAATGTAATTGAAGGTTGCATAAAGAGCATTAAACTTGGCCTAAGCTAGATAATCTTGATGTCATCCTAAGGCATGAGATTGAACTTAATTAATCTCCACTTGTTTACCACCCCTCATTAGTACTTACCCCACTTGTAGATGCTAGTGCTAAGCATAAAGCTTAATCAACTTTAGATGGGAATACTTGGTGAAAATGGTTATGAAAACCTTAGAATGATGAGTCATTCTACTGAAATGTTTTGACATGTGTTTCCGAATACCAGATGACTTTGATGATGAAAATGTTGAGGCATGAGCCTTAGCCCTTTATAAAACTGATGGTTGTCTAGATGCGATACCATTCCAATTTTACTGTACAACCACAATACCCGAAAATTGGGTAGGGCTTGACTGGAAACTTATCTACCTTAGTATGGGTTCCCTCACGGCCAAGGTTTGAGCTGAGGCTACCTTGTGAAGATTGTCCACCTGTGAAGTACCCAAGATGACAGTTGGTCATGGTTGGGAGGCCAAACTCACAGGAGAGGTGCCTATACTAGGGCGTGTAATTGAAAGGTTAGGATTGATTATCCGCATACTGAATATGGTGAATTCAGGATTTGTTCCTGACGGATCTATCGAATGTTGTGGTGAAAGTGTACAGTCTCTGCAGAGTGTCAAACTATTCGAATAGCCGCGTCCGCAGTTATGGACAGTTGGAGTGGCCATACTGTTGCCCCGTCAGAAGTTTTTCAAAATGACTTATGAAATCAATTGAGTTGACTTGACCACAATAGAGTTGTGATATGAAATTCACGTTCCCACTTAGGTGTGATAAAATTTCAACTAGCTTTTCTTGCTTTTGAACTTAGTAGAGGTAAATCTGGCTTTTTGCAAAACAACCCTAGAGCTTAGTGTCCTACTACAAAAAAACCCTTCACTTGTTAGTATTAGTTTGCGAGTACTTAAAGAGTACTCGTGGCTTTGTCCCTGGCTATTCCCGTGGCCAGACTATGAAGAGGAGTACCAGGAGGATGGACCCCAGGAAGGTTACGACAACTAGGATCATCTCCCATCGTTAGCATTTGCTGTGACCCCAAAGATGGAGCTTCGCCTATGCCACCTTTATTATTACGTATTTCCGCTGCTTGAATTGTATTAAGAACTAGATCATGAGATCCTTATTTTTGTAAGACCTTATGTATGGTTTGTAATGGATGATGTATTGTGGTATCCAAATCTGTTATGTCTCGCAAAAATGGTAATCCTGGGATTGCGATGTATGGCATAACAGGCATCTGGGATTAAAAATCCGGGTGTTGACAAGTTGGTATCAGAGCCATCCTGACCATAGGAGACCCTAGTTAGACTGGACGTTTGAATCAAAAACTTAGTTTCAAAACCAAAGGAAGCAAATATTTACAAAAACTTATTCCCATTCTTATCACTTTGTTTCTTTCATAAAAAATCATGTTCCTCAATAACTCTTACAAAATACATAAAATTTGACACACTTGATCACTCTACTAACTTAATCATCATATAATCTTATAGATGGACGTGAAGTACACAAAAATTTATCAGTTGGGGAATGGAGGAGACCTCATCTTTGAGCGGGATTTGGACCAGCTTTCGGATTTTCTGGAGCGTCCACACCCCAAGTTCTTCGGAGCTTAGCTCAATGATAAATGAGGAGAAGATCTATAGTGGCTAATTGTTGCAAATCTCCGAGGAAACATTGAACCTGCCACTGGTGAGGAAATTCAGTTCACCTTAAGAGAGAACAACTAGCTCGATGGATTTGCCAGGGCCATGTAGGAAGCTCTTGCCTGTCTATGTGGGCAGAGTATTAGCCAGATCAAGGAGGTGCAGAAAGGAAATGCTAGTATCAACGGAATCAAGCGTCATATCGGTACAGGCAAAGTACCCGGATTTACGGAAGACGAAGAAGGAGTTCTGTGGTACAAAGGACACCTTTGTGTACCAGCATATTCTGAGTTGAAAGAAGTGATTCTGAAGGAAGCTCATGATACTCTTTATTCTATCCACCCCAGAGGAACGAAGATGTATCAAGATTTGAAGGAACAATTTTGGTAGCATAAGATGAAGAGAGAAATCGGAAGCTATATTGCCAAGTGTGATATATGTCAGCGAGTCAAGGAGGGACATCAAAGACCCGCTGGATTGTTGCAACCATTGCAGATTCCAGAATGGAAATGGGATTCAGTTGGATTGGACTTTATCACCGGATTGCCTACTTCTAGTAGGGGAAATGACTCTATCTGGGTCATAGTGGACAGATTGTCCAAAGTCGCCCATTTCTTACCCGTCAAGACCACATATCAGAGTTCGAAGCTAGCAGAGTTATACATCGCTAGAATCGTTAGTTTGCACGGAGTCCCCAAAAACATCGTACCGGATCGAGGAACTCAGTTTACCTCGATATTCTGGAAGAAAGTCCAAGAAGGTTTAGGAACCCGACTAGATTTCAGCACCGCTTATCACCCTCAGACCTACGGACAAACGAAGCGAGTAAATCAAATACTCGAAGATATGTTGAGAGCATGTGTGTTAGAATATGGATCAAAATGGGAAGAATGTCTGCCGTTCGCAGAATTTTCATACAATAACAGTTACCAAGCTAGTTTGCAAATGGCCCCATTTGAATTCATGTACGGAAGGAAGTGTCGCACCGCTTTGAACTGGTCAGAAGTAGGAGAGAGTCAAATTTTCGGACCCAACATCCTACGAGATGCAGAAGAGAAGGTTCACAAGATTCGTGAGCACCTCAAGATAGCCCAGTCCAGACAGAAGAGTTACGCCGACAAGAGACGTCGAGACCTCGCCTTTAACCTTGGATATTTTGTGTATCTGAAAGTGTCGCCGTTGAAGGGAATGCAACGTTTCCAACTAAAAGAAAAGTTAGCCCCCAGATATATAGGACCCTTCAAGATTCTGAACCGTCGAGGAGAAGTGTCGTATCAATTGGAACTACGCAAAGAGAAATCAACCGTGCACAATGTGTTCCATATCTGATTACTTCGCAAGTGCCTCGAAGTCCCGGAGAAGACTGAAGTGTTGAAGAATATTGATCACCGGACCATAGAAATCAACGATGACCTGACCTACCCCGAAGTGCCTATCCGTATTTTGGAAGAAGCCTTTAGAACTACCAGAACCCGAAGCATCAAGTTTCTCAAGATTCAATGGAGCAACCACACAGAAGAAGAAGCTACCTGGGAGCGCGAACATCACATCAGGACGGAGTTTCCCGATCTCTTCAAATCCTAGGTAATATTTTTCGTGCTTTTTCAAATCTCGGGAAGAGATTTTGTTTAATGGGGGAAGGTTTGTAACATCCCAAAAATATTAAACATGGATCATCAAACTCTAATCATCAAAATTAGGATTAACAAAAACTTTTCCAACTAAAAATATGAAAGCATACATATGTGTGTGTATTAAAATTTGGATTCTTTTGAATTGCCATGGTTCTGTGTTTCTTTGCTTGTAAAATGATTCTTAGGTGAAATAAACATCATATAAACAATCCCCAAACTTTTCCCAAAGAAAACAACTCAAAATGAATAAATTAAGTGAATGGTCACTTTGGCCAAATTAACTCCCATGCCTACTTTGGCTATCTCTAATTTTCAAAACTCAACAGACACATGTATGGATCTTTGCACCCTTGTTAGTACTCATAATAAGGTACCAAGGCCCACTTTGTGATCATCCAAAAACATTTAAATGCTTAGTTTAAATGACAGCTTAAAATTGAATCTATTTCATATGGGAAGATCCCACTATTTCAAAAACCACTCAAACAAGCTCAATTTTCAAAACCCAAGCATCCACAGAATCCTCAACACATGCCTAGCACACCCACCAAAAATCTTTTCAAAATTCAAAACTCAAGTTCATGCGGCCATTTCATCAAACAGGTTGCAGATGCAAATCAACCAAATCAAAAACACTATGTTGAGAAGTGTTTTGGGCCAACCTTGTCCCCTCTCTGGATGCAACTAGCCTTAATATATCATCTAGCAACCTTGACTAACCTCTAGCACCACTGTGAGCTTGCCAATGCCATCAATGGTGAGTAGGCCGAGCCTCACCATGTCACCACAGTGTGGAAAGCAAGCTAGGAGAAGAACTAGCCGTGCCCACCTTGTCTAGCATGAAGCCCATGCCTCACCGCCCCCTCTCGACCAGCCCTAGCTCGAAGACAGAGACCAGAACCGCCAGGAATGTCGCGCCCGCGCTGCTGTCGACCATGCCGACGCGCACCGCAGAGCACGTGCCGTTCCCATGCAGACCGACCACCTCGACCCCTTGCCGCCCGCCAGCATGCACCCCACCGTCCCAAGAGACCACCAGACATGTTCGTTTCATCGCTCGTACCCTGTAGCCACCGCTCGCCGTGGAGTTCGCCGCCTCTGCCTCATAAAGAATCGCGCGTTCCAGACCATTTGCCACCGCCCCTACACGTGCAATTAAGCTCTAGAGCATCGCCAGGAGACCACCCGTTGATCGCAAACCGCAGCCATGCCTCTAGCCGCCCGTAGCCGTGTCGCCATCGTCGCCTGCCCATCCCTCTCGGTCTCGCCGTCGAGCCTATAAAAGGAGATGACCCCCGTTCAATTTCTTCACACCATCTCACTCCCCTCATCTCACTGATCATTCCACCCCTCAGCCGGAGCATGAGGAGCAGCAGTTCGCCGGAATTGCGCTGGAGCAGGCCGCCTCTGGAGAAGAAGGGACCCATTGATTTCGACCACCCCCGAAGCTGCCGCGACCATCCCTGAGTTCGCCGTCGTTGACTTCGTCGTTTGTACGCCTCTCCGTCGTCACTGGATCCCCGGTATGCCCCCTATGCACCCCCACCGACCCGCTAGGGTTCGAGCTCGCCGGTCACATGTTCATCGTCGATGACGACCCTCAGCCGTTGATCTCACTTCTAATCCAACGCACCACATCACCCCGTACCGCTTCGCGTTTTATGAGACACTGCCTCGTAGACCCCCCTGTCAGATGATCCCCGTGCTGCCCAATCGTTTGAATTTAGGTTTTTCTATTTTAATTCAAACTCAGTTCTGTACCTAGTTTCAAAAATCAACCCATCTCGATTCAGTGCACCAAATTGCATGAAACAAATTTTGTTACAAAGGTATTGAAATGCTTAATCCAACCCCATTGGATTCAAATCATTTGGATATGTAGATCAACCTTGGTAAAAATAACAAATCGGAAGCTTTTCTGCATTCAAACATTTTTCAAATTTCAACCATAATAGCTTTTGAGTTGATTCCAACTCTCAAAAATCACATTTGATCATACCTTTTAGAATATACAAAAACATATGGGTTTACTTACAAAAATAATGTTCAAGTAATAAAATAATGCCACATAGGCATTTCTAGTCACTTTATTTAATTGAAATAAAAGGTTAAACCTTATTAAATTGTGACACCACTTTAAATCACATTCCCATGTACTGAAATATGTGGTGATGACATGTGTCAATATGATCCCATGTTTGAGTTGGAGAATATTAAATCTTAAGTAGTTTTTCAATGAGTAGAAATTACTTTTCTAAAAATAAATAAATAATGCAAATGCTTTATTCTTGTAAGGTTAGTGATGATTCTAGATCATCTATAGAACACCTTTGTGTGATGATTGAAAATAGTTAAGTATTGTTTGGTGATTGTGTACCTCGTACTTATTTATAGACGCTACTACCGACCAAGGATACAAGGAGGAAGGATGATACTACGAAGAAGAAGCCGAGGAGAACTTCAACCACTGCTCTACACAAGGCAAGCCTAATACTAATAGTTGAATGTGCAAGCCAATATTTGCAAGATATTAACTTAGCAAGACTTACTAATCAAGTTTACCTATGCAAGCTAACACTTGCAATTATGAAAGTTAGATAACCTATGCAATGCACTAAGCATGCTTGGTTAGACACATTTGATGATACCCCATCCTAGTTTTACTTGCAAGCATTATACTTTATTTCTTGATCAAAGCCTTCTCTTAGAGTTTACTTAAGTGACTTGTAGATTCTAGGAATGTAATTGAAGGTTGCATAAAGAGCATTAAACTTGGCCTAAGCTAGATAATCTTGATGTCATCCTAAGGCATGAGATTGAACTTAATTAATCTCCACTTGTTTACCACCCCTCATTAGTACTTACCCCACTTGTAGATGCTAGTGCTAAGAATAAAACTTGATCAACTTTAGATGGGAATACTTGGTGAAAATGGTTATGAAAACCGTAGAATGATGAGTCATTCTACTGAAATGTTTTGACATGTGTTTCCGAATACCAGATGACTTTGATGATGAAAATGTTGAGGCATGAGCCTTAGCCCTTTATAAAACTGATGGTTGTCTGGATGCGATACCATTCCAATTTTACCGTACAACCACAATACCCGAAAATTGGGTAGGGCTTGACTAGAAACTTATCTACCTTAGTATGGGTTCCCTCACTGCCAAGGTTTGAGCTGAGGCTACCTTGTGAAGATTGTCCACCTATGCAGTACCCAAGATGACAGGTGGTCATGGTTGGGAGGCCAAACTCACAGGAGAGGTGCCTATACTAGGGCGTTTTATTGAGAGGTTAGGATTGATTATCCGCATACTAAGTATGGTGAATTCAGGATTTGTTCCTGACGGATGTATCGAATGTTGTCGTGAAAGTGTACAGTCTCTGCAGAGTGTCAAACTATTCGAATAGCCGCGTCCGCAGCTATGGACAGTTGGAGTGGCCATACTGTTCCCCCGTCAGATGTTTTTCAAAATGACTTATGAAATGAATTGAGATTTTGACTTGACCACAACAGAGTTGTGCTATGAAATTCATGTTCCCACTTAGGTTTTCTTGGTTCTGAACTTAGTAGAGGTAAATATGGCTTTTTGCAGAACAACCCTGGAGCTTAGTGTCCTACTACAAAAAAAACCCTTCACTTGTTAGTATTAGTTTGCGAGTACTTAAAGAGTACTCATGGCTTTGTTCCTGGATATTCCCGTGGCCAGACTATGAAGAGGAGTACCAGGGGGATGGACCCCAGGAAGGTTACGATAACTAGGATCTTCTCCCATCGTCAGCATTGCCTGTGACCCCGAAGATGGAGCTTCGCCTATGCCACCTTTATTATTACGTATTTCCGCTGCTTGAATTGTATTAAGAACTGGATCATGAGATCCTTATTTGTGCAAGACCTTATGTATGGTTTGTAATGGATGATGTACTGTGGTATCCAAATCTGTTATGTCTCGCAAAAATGGTAATCCTGGGATTGCGATGTATGGCATAACAGGCATCTGGGATTAAAAATCCTGGTGTTGACAGCGGCTACAGACTGTTTCGTGGAGATTTGATCGGGTGCCTAGGGTTTTTGCATCGGGAGGATTTTATAGGCGAAGAGGTAAGGAAGGAGGGCACCCGAGGCACCCACATCAGGTGGCGGCGCGCCCTAGAGGGGCTCGCGCCACCCTAGGGTGTGGAGGCCTTGTGGCCCTCCTTCGGTTGCGCTTTAGTCTCTGTGTTCGTTCTGGTAAAATATTAACTTCGGCTTTTGTCCCGTCCAATTCCGAGAATATTTCCTTACTAGATTTTCTAAAACCAAAAATAGCAGAAAATAGGCAACTGGCACTGTGGCATCTTGTTAATAGGTTAGTCCCAGAAATTGTATAAAATTACCTCAAAGTGTAGAAAAAAGCATAGCAAAGTTGATACTAAACAAGCATGGAACATCAAAAATTATAGATACGTTTATGACGTATCAAGCATCCCCAAGATTAACTCCTGCTCTTCCTCGAGTAGGTAAGTGATAAAAAAATAATTTTTGAGGTGACATGCACCATCACAATATTGATCAAACCATTTTCAAAGCATTGAAAGCTGGGATCAAAGTACTCTAAACATGAGCATGAAAGATGAAGTTCTAACAATAAGACAAAGAAACTATGTTGCAACATGAAAAGATACAAACAAATATCATGAATAACAATGCATTGAAAGACGTTTGTTTGTCTCACATATAGAAAACATAGCATAGTGGTATTCAGCATATCCGTCATGGAGTAGCAAAACATAAATGCATAGGACACCTTCAAAGTTCATAAGGGTGACTAGATACAAACAGTTCAAGAACAAGCAATATTAACATTATGAATCAATCAATAAGTTTTGGTACAATGCACATAAAACTAAGAATGACAACTATGCTCTCTTAATTGTTGCATAAAGAAGGAAGCTAGAGACTCAATATAAAAGTAGGAAGAAAGGCCCTTCACAGGGAAGCAGGGATTTCAAGTTTCATAAATAGCTTACAAAAATTATGGTACTTATTAGCTTTCAGCTCTCATTGCCCCTATCATAAGCATCTTGAAGTGATTAAGGTTAAAGTGAACAAAGTATGGAGTATATGCTTGTAGAGGTCCCAACCTGATAAGGTAGAGATCCCTGTGTTTACAATGCTAGTCCCTGGATCAATAACTAGCATCCACAGTTTAAGATGTAATATCAAGAAACAAAGGTCATAATACAACTTTATAACCAGGATTAAAATAATTCATTACATCTTACATAGCTCATTTTGCTATCTCATTACAATGTAGAAGATATAACTACGTAGCATGGAGTCCTTCATCTTCAAAGTGCCACAGGCAATCATGTTGGTTGTAGACTTGTAATCCTATTCAACACACTTCACTAACATCAAACAAACCTGCAACAGAATAAGTTACAGCCACAAGGGTCAATACATTTGAATTGTATTGGCAAGTGATACTATGTTAGAATAGTGGTATCTATCATGTATATGCATTTGGCTAAGTGGAGCTTAGGCTTGCTTTGCTCAAAATAAGGTTTTCCTTATAAGTTGAAAACACTAAGTTTTTGTTTGTGAAAATCACCCAAGGCATCTACCAATAGAAATTGGTGATCCTTTACCCTTGTTCAACCACAAGTTTTTAACTTAGAAATTGGGATGAGGATATCCTTGATAGCTTCCATGTCTTGATGCTCAAATTGTCCATTGCCGGGAACACGGATAAGTACTTAGATTGTACTCTCTTGAGAGGTGGTGCACTTTCCCCACAAAGACTCGAGATGCATCGAGACAAGATCTTTTCAGAAGCCTTCCCTTAGACCAAATTGACGTGATCCAAACCTATCACCCCTACCACCAACTGTCCATCTGGCTAAGTTATTGCAACCTATATGATCCAGGTAGAGCCCATAATGCCATGTGGCTGCACTTGAAGCTTCTCAACATTTGACATCTCAAATCTCTTTGTTCCTGGGTGGCTTTCCATAAGTGAGATACACTAGGGTAGGCCATAAATATGGATCCCTGTGTAACCACTCAACATAATCCAATCACACCATTCCACCCAGTTGGTTCATTCACATAGTTGTTTTATTTAAACAAAACACAACTCATTGACTTAGAAATATTTCATAGCATGAATATGATCAACCCTTGTTTTCTACTAGCTAGGCTAAGCATAATAGTAGCAAGAATGTTAACTTAGGGAAAATTCTACTAAGGCATCATCTACTAGGATTTCCCAAGGCATAGTTTATACTTAGAAAATTCCATGCAAGTCCTACTCAAAATATCACTAATGAATAGTGAAAATAATAGGACAAAAATGTATGAAGCACCACTTTCCTTTTTAGTAGAGAATATAGATTCACTCCTTGATCTTGGAATGGTCACACTCTTCAAAGTTCACTACAATTCAATCAAGTAAGGCACAATTTCAAAACTAACATTCAAACAATTCATCACATAAAATAGTAAAAACAAAACAATGCATGCAAGCATGCAAAAGATTCTTTTATTTGCAAAAGTGGTTTCTAATAGGCTATAAACATTTTAAAACACTTATTGGTCATTTATAAAAGTGGTAAAACCATTTAAAATCAAGTTAGTGAAAATGGGCCATTTAAATTATTTTTGTTTTGCTAGAATGATTTTAAATCAAAGTCGTAATTTCTAGTGTTATCCAAACATGTTTTAAACAAAAATGCTAGTGTTTATGGTCAAAGTGTTTAAAACTAATCCATTTGTAAAAGGTTTCACCCAAAAACCATTTTTAAATCGAAGCAACATTTTTATTTTGCTAGAAATGCCTTTCAACAAGGTAATAATTTTCTAGGGTTAATCAAATACATTTTTAAATCCAAAACTTAGTGTTTAGGGTAAGAGAGTTTAAATAAAACCATTTGCAAAAGGTTTTACTCAAAAATTATATTTAAGACATAATCAACAATTTTTGTTTTACTAGAAAAGCTTTTATTCAAGGAATAATTCCTTAGTGTCACAAAATATACTTTTAAATCCAAAAGTTGGTTTTTATGGTCAGTAGCTTGAAAACAAACCATTTTCAAAATATTTTACCCTGAAATCATTTTTAGAGTAAATTTTATACAAAAAATAAGCCTAAACATGTTTCAGGCAAAAAAAACTAATTTTCCAGAAGCAAAATACTAAAGTAAGGGCAGGGTTGCAAAGGTTTCTTTTTAATGATTCCAATGATATAAAATTTGTGAATTTTGGACGTGTGGATCAAAAGTTATGGCATTTACAATTTCAAACAACAAATAGGAAAGTTTCTATTTTTAAAACAAAGTCTATGCCACGCGTCACTATCTTACTGGCGCGTACCGGTTCGCACGGATCGAGCGACGTGGGGCATTGGATCTAACTAGGATCATGCGGCACAGATCAAGCATAACGATTCGTTTAAGTTAATCTATTGCATCCACCAGATCAAGATCTAACGGACAGAGGTGAGTTGGTCAGGATTGGGCGGCGCTGGCGACGGCGAGTGGCGGCGGCGCGCTCGGGCAGTGACTTTGCCGACGAACTAGGAAGCGACAGAGAGGATGAGGTGGCTCACCAAGTTCGCAGTGACGAGAGGATGCTCGAGGTGGTTGCAGTGGACGAAGGGGCGCACGAGGGTGACGTGAATCGCTCGCCGGAGATGGTCCTGGCGACAGGCAAGCTCGACATCGTCGTTGGCGAGGCTGTACAGCACAGGAAGACAAAATGAAGGGTGTGTTAGACGCGCGCGAGTGAGGAGAGTAGGCGTGCGTCAACCAGAGAGGAGGGGGTGGTCAGGGCTCACCGTGAGGAGTCGCCGGAGTCGAGGTAGACAGTGGCGACCCTCGAGTGTGGTTGTTGTCGAGGCTCTGGGGCACGCGCGAGCGAGTAGAGGGTACGGGTAGGTGCGCTAGGCTATGGCAAGTACTCTCATGGAAACCAGGGCCAGTGGGGGTGGCTGTTCTCGCTGGAATCGATGTTTAAGGCTCGCCGGAGTCAGTGAGGTTTGAGCAAGAAATTCGGGCAGCCCAACGGCGGAGAGTGTGTGGCGCCTGGGGGGAAAGGTAGAGGAGACGTGGGCGCTTTAACGTGCGTGGTCGCGGGGGAGAATTAATCGCTGCATCAACGCGTATTAACGGAACTTAAGCACAGCCAAAAAAGCAGCGAGGAGAGAGGGGGCGGGGTCAGCGCGAGGTAGACGATGTTGATGTGGATGCGGGCCCGCAAAGTCAGTGGGTTGAGGGGTAGGCGTGTGGGGTCTTGCGGTCAGTGGCTACGCGGGTTTGATTGCGAGTGAGAGAGAACGGTTTGGGGGAGAGGGGGAGGTGGGCTTCGCTTGGCCTGCTAGGCTGGTTGGGCTGGGTAGGTTTAGTTGGGTCGAGTCTGTTTCATTTTTTTCTTTCCTGATTCTTTTTCTTTTTCTTTTCTGAATTTTTTGTTTTGAATTCAAACCCTCATTTGAATCCAGATTTATTTTTCAAATCTTTTCCAAATATTCAGTGTGTTTTAATAATGTTTAACCAGGTATTTTAGAATCCATTTTTGAATATTTTCTTATATTCTTTTATGGTTTATTATCTATTTAAAATAGACACTTGTCTTTATTTCAATAAGACTTAAATATGTTTCCAACCCATATTATTTTATTTAAATGTTTAAAACTATTATTTGAATGCCAATTTTTTTCAAACTTTTTCTAGTAGGTTTTATTAATTCATTAGTGTAAATAATATATTTTAATATTCATTTAAATTGGGCATTTGTCTTTATTCAAATAAAATCCAATATGGTTTTAAACCCATATAAATTTTATTTAAATAATTCTTTTATTCCTTTTAAGTTAATTAAGTAACTTTTATTCCCCTTCGGCAATTTCCAATTTATTATTTTCTCATGATTTAATTAATCATTTAAATTAGGGATTTTGTCTCCATTTAAATAGAATTGAATTTGGTTAATGCCATATAATTTTATTTGAATATTCTTTATCCCTTTATTTTATTTGGTTTATCTTTATTTCATTTGCTTATGGATTTTAACTCAAGGTTTAAATTGTATTCCAAGTAAATTTCTTGGGATTTATTATTTATTTAGTTTAGGCAATTTCTCTTTATTTAAATAAAATTGAATATGGTTCAAAGCCCATATAGTTTTATTAAATAATCTTTTATTTCTTTTTATCATTCAATAAATTTCATTTGTTTATGGACTTAGCAAAGATTTAATTTGGCTTTTAAATATTCCTTATTCGTTTCTTTCTTTGTCTTATAAAATCCATATCTTTTTATTTATAGTTTCAAAATTGGTGATTAGAATTTGTATGATTTTATTTAATATTTGCTTACCTTTTTAAATCTTTTAGGATTAATTTGACCACAATTTAGTATGGATGTTAGCTAGGAGCTTTATTAGCTTTGGAAATTATTTCCTTTTATCTTATTAAATTCATAAGTTTTTATCCATGGCTCCAAATTAAATGAAACCACTTTCTATGGTTTTATAATATTTTTATTTATCATTTTTGATCACTTATAAATGTTTGTTGATAACTTTTTATATGGAAAAAATCCATAGTCTTAGAGAGATCTTGGAAATGATTTCCTTCCATTAGGGTTTTAGGGTTTCTGTTTAACTTTTCCAATATTTAAATTTCAAGATACATTCATTGATGAATGCATTTCACTTGATTGAAATTTTGTTGGATTCCCTTTTCATTCAAATTTTTCCAGAAGGGTTTTGATGTTTCCATTTAGAAGCAAAAAGTTTCTTTTCACCCTAAATTTCAACAATTAATTATTTTGTTTATTTATTTTTCACATTTCAAAATTTGGAAATTTTTGGGATGTGACAGGCTACCACCCTTAAAAGAAATCTCGCCCCAATATTTGGGAAGGCTAGAGGTTACAAGTTGGCTTCAAGAAAACTAGGGTACTACCACCCTTAAAAAGGTTTTCAACTAGATTACATCTTGGCTTACTTGGGGTCTTGATGTAACTTCTCTGGACAGTTGTTTGCATAATGTCCTTTGTCTCCACACTTGAAACATGTGATAAGGTTGATATCTTCACGTATCTTCTCTGGACAATATGATACATAATTGCCTAACTCTTTGTAGTTATTACACATCACTCGGCTAATATCCTTCTTCTTCTTTGGTATCATTGCCTCTTGTTTGTTTCCTTGGTTCTTCTTCTTTTCTGGGAAACCATTATCATAGTGTCCCATCTCTTTGCAATTGTAACGTTGCACTTGGATATTGTCCTTCTTGCTGGGGTTGGGACATTTCTTCTTTTGGGGTCTCTCCAAAGCTAGGAGTTCTTGTAGTTCATGTTCTTCATATTTCACCACAAAGGTGGGAAATCTTTATCTCTTCTTGGGGCAGTCACTAGAGATATGACCTTCTTATACACATGAGTAGCAACACTTTGTGGTCACTTTGGATGTGGCCTTATGAGGCAAGGTTCTGATTTTGTCTTTATCCTTCTTAGTAGATGTTGTTCCCTTAAAGAGGTTTCCAAACATTTGATGCATTCCATCTTGTTTCATATGTTGAACTATGGAATAGATGGGGCATTGGATAGGGACATGATAATTTGCTTCACATAGGAAACAAGTAACTTGAGATGTGGGGCATTGTTTAGTTGGATGTTTCTCTTCACAATTAAGGCATTGGTCCAGATGCTCTTTGTAAGTGTGTTCTATGTCTCCACAAATATTAAAAGCTTGAGTTCCTTCTATAATATCATCCTTGATATCGTTGATGTCATATATCCTTGGGAAAGGTTGCTTCTCATGTTGATCACTTGATTGGTCATCCTTTGCAACAATTGGGATTGGGTTTCCAAGAATTTTTTGCATGGTTAGGTCTAACTCATTGTTGTTGGCTAAAAATTGCGTTGTCACTTGACTCAACTGGTCTTGGGTTGCTAGTAGTTGTTCTCTCATGTGCATCTCTTGGTTATTCTTGTCCCCATTCTTGATGTTGGAGTCTCTTGGAGAGGTCATCTGTTTGGGTTGGATTGGGATTAGGGTAGTCAAGAGTTTTTCTAGAGGAAGAATTCTAATCACACACAACAATTCACACAAGCAATGTGCAAGCAATCACAAACGAACATTCCACTTAATCAACAAGGTTCAAGCACATTTTTAGACAACAAAATATTTTTGCTGCACCACATAAGGTTGTGTGATTGATCAAAACTGAACACTATTATGGTGGTCCAACTATGGTTATCACTTGATATCATTCCATCTTATTAGTTGTTTCTTCATGAACAAGATCATTGTATCTTTGGAAAAATTCTTGCATCTTGGTCACAAAGCTTCAAAGGTGATGATGGTTCTTCCTAAGTTGTGTTTCCTTAGTCTTCCAAGTCTTGAGTATTGTCCTTGTCTCATTTGTAGTCCTTGGTGATGTCCAAGTTGAAGTCCTTGGTGAAACTAAAGTTGAAGTCATTGGTGATGTTGAAGTCCTTTGCTCATGTTGAAGTTTTGCCATCAAGTTGAAAAGGACAGATGTAGAATCAAAACCAAAAAGCTTGAGCAGAGAGTTTACAAGATTGTTTGTAAATAAGTTTTGGAACAAATACAACTCCTATTTTTCTAAGGGGTTTTGTCCAATCCTAGGATTACAATCCTACAGGAAACATAGTGCTCTAATACAATCTGTAGAGGTCCCAACCTGATAAGGTAGAGATCCCTGTATTTACAATGCTAGTCCCTGGATCAATAGCTAGCGTCCATAGTTTAAGATGTAATATCAATAAACAAAGGTCATAATACAACTTTATAACTAGGAGTAAAATAATTCATTACATCTTACATAGCTCATTTTGCTATCTCATTACAATGCAACAGATATAACTATGTAGCATGGAGTCCTTCATCTTCAAAGTGCCACATGCAATCATGTTGGTTGTAGACTTGTAATCCTATTCAACACACTTCACTAACATCAAACAAACCTACAACATAATAAGTTACAGCCACAAGGGTCAATACATTTGAATTGTATTGGCAAGTGATACTATGGTAGAATAGTGGTATCTATCATCTATATGCATTTGGCTAAGTGGAGCTTAGGCTTGCTTTGCTCAAAATAAAGTTTTACTTATAAGTTGAAAACACTAAGTTTTTGTTTGTGAAAATCACCCAAGGCATCTACCAATATAAATTGGTGATCATTTACCCTTGTTCAAGAACAAGTTTTTAACTTAGAAATTGGGATGAGGAGATCCTTGATAGCTTCCATGTCTTGATGCTCAAATGGTCCATTGCCGGGGACACAGATAAGTACTTAGATTTTACTCTCGAGAGAGATGGTGCACTTTCCCCACAAGACTCGACATGAATCGAGACAAGATCTTTCAGAAGCCTTCCCTTAGACCAAATGGACGCGCTCCAAACCTATCACCCCCTACCACCAACTGTCCATCTGGCTAAGTTATTGCAACCTATATGATCCAGGTATAGCCCATAATGCCATGTGGGTGCACTTGAAGCTTCTCAACATTTGACATCACTAATATCTTTGTTCCTGGGTGGCTTTCCACAAGTGAGATACACTAGGGTAGGCCATAAATATGGAGCCCTGTGTAACCACTCAACATAATCCATTCACACCATTCCACCCAGGTGATTCATTCACATAGTTGTTTTATTTAAACAAAACACAAGTCATTGACTTAGAAATATTTCATAGCATGAATATAATCCACACTTGTTTTCTACTAGCTAGGCTAAGCATAATAGTATAAAGAATCTTAACTTAGGGAAAATTCTACTAAGGCATCATCTACTAGGATTTCCCAAGGCATAGTTTATACTTAGAAAATTCCATGCAAGTCCTACTCAAAATATCACTAATGCGTAGTGAAAATAATAGGACAAAAATGTATGAAGCACCACTTGCCTTTTTAGTAGAGAATATAGATTCCCTCATTGATCTTGCAATGGTCACACTCTTCTAAGTTCACTACAATTCAATCAAGCAAGGCACAATTTCAAACTAACATTCAAACAATTCATCACATAAAATAGTAAAAACATAACAATGCATGCAAGCATGAAAAAGATTGTTTTATTTGAAAAAGTGGTTTGTAATAGGCTATGAACATTTTAAAACACTTATTGGTCATTTATAAAAGTGGTAAAACAATTTAAAATCAAGTTAGTGAAAATGGGCCATTTAAATCATTTTTGTTTCGCTAGAATGATTTTAAATCAAAGTAATAATTTCTAGTGTTAGCCAATCATGTTTTTAAACACAAATTCTAGTGTTTATGGTCAAAGATTTTAAAAGTAATCCATTTTTAAAAGGTTTCACCCAAAAACCATTTTTAAATCAAAGCAACATTTTTATTTTGCTAGAAATGCCTTTAAACATGGTAATAATTTTCTAGGGTTAATCAAATACATTTTCAAATCCAAAACTTAGTGTTTATGGTTAGAGAGTTTAAATCAAGCCATTTGCAAAAGGTTTTACTCAAAAATTATTTTTAAAACATAATCAACAATTTTTGTTTTACTAGAAATGCTTTTATTCAAGGAATAATTAATTAGCGTCACCAAATATACTTTTAAATCCAAAATCTGGTTTTTATATTTAGTAGGTTCAAAACAAACCATTTGCCAAATATTTTACCCTGAAATCATTTTTAGAGTAAATTTTATACACAAAATAAGCGTAAACATGTTTCTGCAAGAACAACTAATTTTCCAGAAGCAAAATACTAAAGTAAGGGCATGGTTTCAAAGGTTTATTTTTCCTGATTCCAATGATATAAAATTTGCAAATTTTGGACATGTCGATCAAAAGTTATGGAATTTACAATTTCAAACAACCAATAGGAAAGTTTCTGTTTTGAAAACAAAGACTGTGCCACGCGTCACTATCTTACTGGCGCGTACCGGTTCGCACGGATCGAGCGGCGTGGGGTGTTGGATCTAACTAGGATCGTGCGACACAGATCAATCGTAATGATTCGTTTAAGTTAATCTATCTCGTCCACACGATCAAGATCTAACGGACATAGGTGAGTTGGTCAGGATGGGGCGGTGCTGGCGACAGCGAGTGGCGGCGGCGCGCTAGGGAAGTGACGTTGCCGACGAACTAGGAAGCGAGAGAGAGGATGAGGCGCGCTCGGGCAGTGACGTTGCAGTGACGAGAGGATGCTCGAGGCGGTTGCAGTGGATGAAGGGGCACGCGAGGGTGACGTGAATCGCTCACCAGAGATGGTCCTGGCGACAGGCGGGCTCGGCGTCGTCGTTGGCGAGGTTGTACAGCACGGGAAGACAAAATGAAGGGTACATTAGACGCGTGCGAGGGAGGAGAGTAGGCGTGCGTCAACCAGAGAGGAGGGGGTGGTCAGGGCTCACCGTGAGGAGTCGCCGGAGTCGAGGCAGACAGTGGTGGCGCTCGGGTGTGGTTGTTGTCGAGGCTCTAGGGAACACCCGGGCGAGTAGAGGGTACAGGTAGGTGCGCTAGGTAATGGCGAGTACTCTTGTGGAAACCAGGGCGAGTGGGGGTAGCTATTCTCGCCGAAATCGATGTTTAAGGCTCGCCAGAGATAGTGATGTTTGAGCGAGAAATTCGAGCAGCCCTAGGGCGGAGAGGGTGTGGCACCTGGGGGAAAGGTAGAGGAGACATGGGCGCTTTAACGTGCATGGTCGCGTGCGAGATTTAATCGTTGCATCAACGCGTATTAACGGAATTTAACCATGGCCAGAAACGGCAGCGAGGAGAGAGGGGGTAGGGTCAGCGTGAGGTAGACGATGCTGATGTGGATGCGGGCCCGCAAAGTCAGTGGGTTGGGGGGTAGGCGCGTGGGGTATTGCGGTCAGTGGCTACGCGGGTTTGATTGCGAGTGAGAGAGAACGGTTCAGGGGAGAGGGGGAGGTGGGCTTTGCTGGGCCTGCTGGGATGGTTGGGCTGGGTAGGTTTAGTTGGGTCGAGTCTGTTTCATTTTTTTTCTTTCGTGATTCTTTTTATTTTTCTTTTCAGATTTTTCTGTTTTGAATTCAAACCCTCATTTGAATCCAATTTCTTTTTCAAATATTTTCCAAATATTCAGTGTGTTCTAATACTGTTTAACAAGGTATTTTAGCATCCATTTTTTAATATTTTCTTATATTCTTTTATGGTTTATTATCTATTTAAAATAGACACTTGTCTTTATTTAAATAAGATTTAAATATGTTTCCAACCCATATTATTTTATTTAAATGTTTCATACTTTTATTTGAATTCCAATTTTTGTCAAACCTTTTCCAGTAGGTTTTATTTATTCATTAGTGTAAATAATATATTTTAATATGATTTAATATTCATTTAAATTGGGCATTTGTCTTTATTCAAATAAAATCCAATATGTTTTTAAACCCATATAAATTTTATTCTAATAATTCTTTTATTCCTTTTTTAAGTTAATTAAGAAAATTTTATTCCACTTCGGCAATTTCCAATTTATTATTTTCTCATGATTTAATTAATCATTTACATTAGGGATTTTTTCTCCATTTAAATAGAATTGAATTTGGTTAATGCCATATAATTTTATTTGAATATTATTATTCCCTTTATTTTATTTGGTTTATCTTTATTCCATTTGCTTATGGATTTTAACTCAAGGTTTAAATTGTCTTCCAAGTAAATTTCGTGGGATTTATTATTTATTTAGTTTAGGCAATTTCTCTTTATTTAAATAAAATTGAATATGGTTCAAAGCCCATATAGTTTTATTTAAATAATCTTTTATTTCTTTTTATTATTCCAATAACTTTCATTTGTTTATGGACTTAGCAAAGATTTAATTTGGCTTTTAAATATTCCCTATTTCTTTCTTTGTCTTATAAAATCCATATCTTTTTATTTATAGTTCCAAAATTGGTGATTCCAATTTGCATGATTTTATTTAATATTTTTTTATCTTTTGAAATCCTTTTAGGATTAATTTGACCACAATTTAGTATGGATTTTAGCTAGGAGCTTTATTAGCTTTGGAAATTATTTCCTTTTATCTTATTAAATTCATATGTTTTTATCCATGGATCCAAATTAAATAAAACCACTTTCTATGGTTTTATAATATTTTTATTTATCATTTTTGATCATTTAGAAATGTCTTTTGATAAATTTTTATATGGAACAAATCCATAGTCTTAGAGAGATCATGGAAATGATTTCCTTCCATTAGGGTTTTAGGGTTTTGGTTTAACTTTTCCAATATTTAAATTTCAAGATACATTCATTGATGAATGCATTTCACTTGATTGAAATTTTGTTGGATTCCCTTTTCATTCAAATTTGTTCCAGAAGGGTTTTGATGTTTCCATTTAGAAGCAAAAAGTTTCTTTTCACCCTAAATTTCAACAATTAATTCTTTTGTTTATTTATTTTTCACATTTCAAAATTTGGAAGATTTTGGGATGTGACCATGGTTGACAAATCATAAGTTGGCAAATCATGTCCCTTGAGTACAAGGGTAGTTCCTCATTCTACTTCAACTTTAGTCACATGCAAGTTCTTGTCATTGTAAGTATATGTGTATCATCGAGAACCGCCTGGGGTACCCCTTACGCCATGACATAGGAGCTATCCCATATCAAAATGACAAGGCAATAGACTGTGAGCATCTCAGCAATCCTTTTATTTACCATGAGCATGGTGCATATTTTATTCTTTTTCTCTCTCTCTTTTTTCTATATTTTTTATGAGGATGCTTCATGGATTGCTCACTATGGTGATGCTGCAAGTTTCCACCATGATTAGGCATGGCTTAGGCTAGCAGCCCAAGCGTTTCTCTGACACACATACATAACTCCATGAACTTACAGTCTCCCCTTTTATTTCACACCGTCGACATCCATAAACAAAAGATCATGATATCAACTAGGTAATATGTAAAGGTGTTGAAAGCGTTCCCCGTGACAACACGGTTATGCTAATTCCCAACTTATAAGTGCAAGCATATACAACATAGATGACACAATGGTTCAAATTTATTAGGGGCAACAAAAATAAAGTGTGCCATCAAGTTTGTGAGAGCTTTAATAACTAATTTTCACATAACAAGTTTAATTTGGAAGATAGATAAAACAATAATATACTTGGAATGGTGTAACACACCATGCATAGGAATTTATAGTGGACTCTTTGGAATAACTTGGTTTCTTGGGAGTTGGATGCATGAGTAGAGCTTACTCAATACAAGTCGAGGCTAGCAAAAGACTGGGAGCGACCAACTAAGGGAGCAATAATGGCCATAATCATGCAGAACGACAAAACATTATCAATCAAATCATAAAGTGGTACCACAAGTAAAAAACTAAATGATTATAGAGGCTAAAATGACTGGTTCATACTCATAACATGGTGAGCATGTGCCAAGTCAACCAAAACAAAGCATCAAAGGAGAATACCGCAATATTATGCTTTTGTATGCTAAAATAACGCATGATTCTTTCAAGGCACATTAACAATCTCAGTTGTTTGGAACAAGTCATGCTACAACAATAATCAGTAAGCATAAGGTCAAAACAACATCTAGCATGTCATCATAAAGTCTAACCCTGTAAGACCCCACCATTAAAGGTAAAGGCCCCTATGTTTGCAATGCTAGTCCCTATATCGAATTGCTAGCATCCATAATTTAAGATGAAGTACACAGATACAAAGGTCATTATTACATCGTCATTCCATAGATAACATAGTCTTTACAACTCATTATCCCAATGCTAATACTATCACATCACAAAATTTTCGAAATGTGAAAAATAAACAAACAGAAGAAACAAATGTTAAAATTTAGGGTGAAAAGAAACTTTTTGCTTCTAAATGGAAACATCAAAACCCTACTTGAACAAAATTTGAATGAAAAGGCATCAAACAAAATTTTGAAACAAATCAAATGCATTCCAGGAAGGAAAATATCTTGAATTTAAAACACTTGGAAAAGTTGAACCAAAACCCTAAAACCTTAATAAAAGAAATCATTTCCAAGATCACTCCAAGACTATGGCTTTGTTCCATATAAAAATTTAGCTAAAAAAATTTCTAAATGATCAAAAATGGTAAAAAAGAATATTATAAAACCATGGGAATTGGTTTCACTCAATTTGGAGCCATGGATAAAAACTTATGAATTTCATAAAATAAAAGAAAGTAATTTCCAAGGTTAATAAAGATGGATCGCCAGCTGGATCGCCAATCCTAGAGCGGGTAGACTCGCCAAGTACGACGACTGGCGCATACTGGACCTAGGCGATTGGCGCCGACTTGAGGCCCAATATGGAGACTGCAATATGTAGCCCACCAAACCCATTGTAAAGCCTAACAGGCTGCATATATAAAGCCACTAGGGGCACCCCCACGGGACAACTCACATTAGATCTAATCTCCCTCTGCCTATGGCGGCTCCCTTGTAAACCAATTTATGATCATATACTGGATTGTTAGCAGGACGTAGCGATCCTCCACCGAGGGGACGTGAACCTGGGTACATCGTGTGCCAATCTCGCTTCCAGATTCTCCTATGTCACCTTGCTCCCTCTATGTAAGCTAACCCTAGTAGCATCTGCCGTGCAATACCACGACAAAATTGTGAGCAAAGTAATCCTAAAAGGATTTAGAAGGATATATAAATATTAAATAAAATTATATAAAGTGGAATCACCAATTTTGGAACTATAAATAAAAAGATATGGATTTTATAAGATAAAGAAAGAATTAAATAAATAAGAAATCTTTAAAAGACAAATTAAACCTTGGCCAAATCCATAAGAAAATGGAATAAAAGTAATTCAAATCAAATAAAATAATAAAGGTTATTTAAATAAAATTATATGGGCTTTTTAACCATATTCAATTTATTTAAAT
Organism: Avena insularis; assembly: GCA_023614405.1. NCBI lineage: Eukaryota > Viridiplantae > Streptophyta > Magnoliopsida > Poales > Poaceae > Avena > Avena insularis. The sequence goes on from CM042685.1 coordinate 203,781,403, forward strand.
AAAGACAATTTGCCTCACATAATAAATATTAAATCATAAGAAAATATTTGGATTAATCCAAAGTGGAATTTTTAACACACTAATAAATAGTATAAACCTACTGAAAAGTTTTGGAAAACAATTGAATTAAAATTTTTGTTTAAAACAATTGATTCAAATAAAAACAGAAAATAGAAAAGGAAAAAGATTAAGAAAAAAAATTGAAATCAGAACCCAACCCAGATAACCTACTCAGTGCAGCCCAGCAAGCCCAGCCGAGCTAAAGCCCACCCGGCTCCACCTCTCTCTGCCCTTTCTTTTCTCACCGTGCAGAACACCCTCACCCTCGCTGATGAGCCGACCCCACCCTACCACGTCGTCGTCTTCAACGTCGCGCTGACCATGCCTTTCTCCCTCTGCCTTTTCTGGTTCGAATTGATTCGCGTAAAATTTGAGTAACTACGCCAGCAATCCGTCCCCGCGACCATGCCCTCTTACCTGCCTCCCCCTCCTCTCCATTTCCCCTCACTCTCCCACACCTGAATGACCTGTAACATCCCAAAAATACTAAACTTGGATAATCAAACTCTGATCATCAAAATTAGGGTTAACAAAAACTTTGCTAAATAAAAATATGGAAGCATGCATGGTGTATGCATTCCAATTTTGATTTATTTTGAACCACCTTGTTTGTATGTTCCTTTGCTTGTAAATGGATGCTTAGGTAAAATAAACATCATATAAACAATTCCCAAACTTTTCTCAAAGACAAATAAATCAAAACAAAGCTAAATGAGTGAATGGTCATTTTGACCAATTTAACTCCCATGCCTACTTTGGCTGTCTCAAACTTTCAGAACCTAACAGAAACTCTTCTGGATCTTTTCACCCCTTGATTGTATTCATAACAAAGTATCAAGGCCCACTTTGTGATCATCCAAAAACATTTAAATGCCTAGTTTAAATGATAGTTCAAAATTGAATCTTTATCATATGGGAAGATCCTAGTTTTTCAAAAACCACTCAAACAAGCTCAACTTTCAAAACCCAAGCATTTGCAGACTCACCAACACCAACCTAGCACACCCACCAAAAATCTTTTCAAAATTCAAAACTTGAATTCTTGCGGCCATTTCATCAAACACCTTGTAGATACAAATCAAACAAAATCCAAACACTATTGTGAGCAGTGATTGAAGCCTAACTTTTTCCCTCTCTGGTTGCAACTAGGCTTTAGTAGATCATCTAGCTCAAGTGCAAACCTCTAGCATCACTGTAAGCTTGGCAATGCCATCAATGGTAAGCAGGCCGAATGCACCCTTGTCACCCCCATGTCGACAGCAAACTAGGAGAAGAACCAAGCCTAGCCAACATGTCTAGGAGCAAGCCAACACCCCACCGCCACTCCCTGTCCAGCGCTCGAACCCTGCCAACCACTGGACCACACGCACGAACCATGCCAACCTCGCCAGCAACCATGCCGAGAGCATGCCCCGTGCGCCACGCTCGACCGACGCCCACAGACCGCGCATCGCCCTCGCCGCGTGCATACGTGATCACCACCGTCCCAGTAACCCCGCAGACACGCTCGTTCGCCTCCGCACGGACCACGCGCGCTGTGCGCCATTAAATCTTCCGTCGGGCACGCGCAGAGCACCGTCGCGTTCCGACCAAACCACACCGCCCCACGTCTCTCCACTGTGTCATTGAGCATCGCCAGGGAGCACCGCCCCCGTCGGTCCCCTCGCTCCACTATAAATAGAGGCCACCCCCAGCCGAATTGAGCACACCACCTCACTCCCCTCTCCTCACTGAGCGTGCCACCCCGTTCCCAGAGCAAGGTGAGCAGCACTTCGCCGGAATTTCACCGGAGCCCGCCGCTACTGGAGAAGAAGGGAGCCACCGATTGGAGCCGCCCCAGGAGAAGCTCCCGGTACCAGGAGGTTCGCCGTTGTCGACTTCGTCATTCGCCCGCCTCGCCGACCCTCGCCTGAACCCCGGTGAGCCCCCAACGACCCCCACTGGCTGTGCTAGGTTTCTGTCTTGCCGGCGTTGCCCAACGTCGACGATGACTCTTAGCCGTTGGATTAGAACCAGATCGAACGCACCACATCTCCCCATGCCGCTTTGCACCCCCTCGTCTCATTGACGCATGGGGACGACCATAACCAGCCAGCGTGGCCTTTGTGCTTAGCAGCCAGCCCAAGAGCCCAGCTATTTGAATTTAACCTTTTCCATTTTATTTCAAACACACTTCTGTACCCAATTTGAAAAATCAACCCAGGTCGATTATTGCACCAAATCGAATGAAACTAATTTTGTTAGAAAGGTCTGGAAGTGCTGAATCCAAGCCCGTTGTATTCAAGTCATTTGGATCTATAGATCATCCATGGTAAAAATAACAAGGAAGAAGCTTTTCTACATTCAAACATTTTTCAAATTTAAACCATAATAGCTTTTGAGTTGATTCCAACTCTCAAAAATCACATTTAACCATACCTGTCAAAATATATAAAAATATATAGGTTTACTTACAGAAATAATGTTCAAGTAATAAAAGAATGCCACATAGGCATTTCTAGTCACTTTATTTAATTAAAATAAAAGGGTAAAACCTTATTAAATTGTGACACCACTTTAAATCACATTCCCATGGACTAAAATATGTGGTGATGACATGTGTCAACATGATCCCATGTTTGGTTTGGAGAATATTAAATCTTAAGTAGTTTTTCAATGAGTAGAAATTACTTTTCTAAAAATAAAAGGAATTAAACCAAGCCTTAATATTGTAATGTTAGAGATGATGTTAGATCATCCATAGGACCCTTTTTGTGTGATGATTGCAAGTAGTTAAGTATTGTTTGGTGATTGTGTACCTCGTATTTATTCATAGACGCTAGTACCGACCAAGGATACGAGGAGGAAGGAGGATTCTACGAAGAAGAAGCTGAGGAGAACTTCAACCACTGCTCTACACAAGGCAAGCTAACACTTGCAAGATACCCTACTAATGCAAGCTTATACTGATACTTATGCAAGCTAATACTTGCTTGTTACCATGACCACTATATGCCTTAAGCATATGTGATCATATCCACTTGATAAACCAATCCTAGTTTTACTTACAAGATTTACACTTTATTTCTTTATCAAAGCTAGTACTTAGAGCTTACCTAAGTAAATTGTAGATATTAGAAAGATAAGTGAAGGTTGCATAAAGAGCATCAAATTTGGCCTAAGCTAGATAATCTTGATGTCATCCTAAGGCATAAGATTTAACTTAGTTAAACTCAACTAGTTTACCACCCCTCATTAGTGCTTACCCCCACTTGTAGATGCTAGTTCTAAGCATAAAACTTGATCAACTTTAGATGGGAATACTTGGTGGAAAAATGGTTATGAAAACCTTGGAATGATGGATCATTCTATTGAAGTCTTTTGGACATGTGTTTCCGAACACCTGATGATTTTGGTGATAAAAATGATGAGGCATGAGCCTTAGCCCTTTTTAAAACTGATGGTTGTCTGGATGTGATACCATTCCAATTTTATCGTACAACCACAATACCCGAAGATTGGGTAGGGCTTAACTGGAAACTTATATACCTTAGTATTACTTCCCTCACGGCCAAGGTCTGAGCTGAGGCTACCTTGTGAATATTGTTCACCTGTGTAGTACCCAAGATGACAGTTGGTCATGGTTAGGAGGCCAAACTCACAGGAGAGGTGCTTATACTAGGGCGTGTAATTGAAAGGTTAGGATTGATTATCTGCATACTGAGTATGGTGAATTCAGTATTTATTCCTGACGGATGTATCGAATGTTGTGGTGAAAGTGTACAATCTTTGCAGAGTGTCAAACTATTCGAATAGCCGCGTCCGCGGTTATGGACAATTGGAGTGGCCATACTGTTCCCCCGTCAGATGTTTTCAAAAGACTTGTGAAATGAATTGAGACTTTGACTTGACCACAACAGGGTTGTGATATGAAATACATGTTCCCACTTAGGTGTTATAAAACTTCAACTAGCATTCGTTGCTTCTAAACTTAGTAGAGATAAATCTGGCTTTTGCAAAAACAACCCTAGAGCCGAGTGTCCTATTATCAAAAACCCCTTTCACTTGTTAGCATTAGTTTGCGAGTACTTAAAGAGTACTCGTGGCTTTGTCCCTGGCTATTCCCATGGCCAGACTATGAAGAGGAGTACCTGGAGGATGGACCCCAGGAAGGTTACGACAACTAGGATCATCTCCCATCGTCAGCATTGCCTGTGACCCCGAAGATGGAGCTTCGCCTACGCTACCGTTATTATTACGTATTCCGCTGCTTGAAGTTGTATTAAGAACCGGATCATGAGATCCCTATTTGTGTAAGACCTTATGTATGGTTTGTAATGGATGATGTACTGTGGTATCCAATTCTGTTATGTCTCGCAAAAATGGTAATCCTGGGATTGTGATGTATGGCATAACAGGCATCTGGGATTAAAAATCCGGGTGTTGACAAGTTGGTATCAGAGCCATCCTGATCATAGGAGACTCTAGTTAGACTAGACGTTTGAATCAAAAACTTAGTTTCAAAACCAAAGAAAACAAATATTTACAAAAACTTATTCTCATTCTTATCCCTTTGATTCTTTCATGAAAATTCATGTTCCTCAAAAACTCTTGCAAAATACATAAAATTTTGACACACTTGATCACTCTACTAACTTACTCATCCTATATTTTATAGATGGACGTGTAGTACAGCAAGTTTTATCAGTTCGGGAATGGAGGAGACTTATCTTTGAGAGGGATTTGGACTAGCTTTCGGAACTTCTGAAGCGTCCGCACCTCGAGTTCTTCGGAGCTTAGCTCAATGATCAAGGAGGAGAAGATCTGCAGTGGCTAATTGTTGCAAGTCTCCGAGGAAAGATTGAACCTCCCACTGCGGAAGGAATTTAGTTTACCTTATGAGAGAACAACTGGCTCGATGGACTTGCCAGGGCCATGCAGGAAGCTCTTTCCCGTCTGTGTGGGCAGAGTATCAACCAGATCAAGGGTACTCGCTTTGAGTTTTGCCCAAGGCGTGATGCTAATGGACAACCACTGGAAGCCCCATACCACCTTGAGCTGAAGACCCAAGTGGACCATCTTAGCTTCATGATGTACGATCGTCAGCAGGAGTTGGATAACTGTCGTGACTACTCTAACCACAAGTCTTCCATCATCAAGACGAAGGACCAAACCATCGCCATGCTAGCAAAGGATCGCAAGTCTCGCTGCCGTCAGCTCGACAAGAAGGAGCGCATCATTGCCCGTCTTCGCGACCGTGTCTCATCTTTGGAGGAGACCATCCACGAGAGAGACATGCAATTGGAGGAAAGGGAGAATGCCGGAGAGGATCTTCGTGGAGACCCCTACTCCTATCTAAGCGATGATGATGATTTTCTAGAGGATCAGGCCATGGATTTCTTCACCGATGAGGATGATTTCGCCTTCATAGATGATGATGAGGATGATGAAGCCACATATTCCGAGCAGTAGTAGCACTTGAGCACTAGCATAGTGAGTAGTATTCGGTCCCACTGTATTGTAGTTTTCAGAATGGTTCTCAAAACCATCTGTTTTCTTTGTTGTGGTGTGTGTTGTATCATGTGCTATGAATGAATGAATGAATGAATAAAAAGCAAGTTGCTAGAAAAATCTGAGTCAAACTTAAAAAAACTTTTCAAAGACCCAAAACCTTAGAAATTTCCCTCTTTTCTCACGATCTATCTCAATCTTCAGATGCCACGCGGAGGAAGTGGTTCATCCCCGGACCCGATGTTGCAGATTCTTCAAATGTTGACTTCTGACCACGAAGTTGAAAGAGTGGAACGTCAAGCCAACCTAGCCACACTGCAACAGATAGCCCAGCTTGCCCACAATAACCAAGTCCACGGAAATCAGGACAACCATGGATCTAAGCTCCAGAATTTCCAGAATACCAACCCACATGTTTTCACTAAGTCGGAAGAGCCCCAAGACGCCGATGATTGGCTACAAACCATGGAAAATAACCTAGAAGTCGCCAGAGTGGAAGGCAACGAGAAAGTACTGTTCGCCACCCACTATATAGCCGGAGATGCCAAGGCATGGTGGAACAGTGTTCGCGCAATGACCGGAGGCCAGATGATGACCTGGGAGGAATTCAAGGTCAAGTTTAGCAGAACTTATGTGCCCCTGGGTTTGATCAAGAGAATGAGAGACGATTTCAGAGAACTGAAGCAAGGGAGAATGACCGTAGTGGAATACCGTGACAAATTTTTGTCATTAGCTAGGTATGCCCCGGAGGAGATCGACACCAAAGCCAAGAAGAAAGAAAGATTCCTGAATGGTCTGCATGATGAGATGCAGACAGTGTTAGTAAATATCCCCTTTGCTGATATTGAAGCCCTTGTCGACTCAGCTATCCAGATGGAAGGAAAGATCAACCAAGCCAATGAGAACCGCAAGCGTCGCATGATGCATCAGCCAGTAACACATCAGACCCCAAAGTATCGCCCTAACCCATCTCCCGGATTTGCCCCGAGAACCAACAGACCCCCGATGAACCGTCCGACCTATCCCAACCGTGGAAACCCTAGGCCCGGAGGAAATCACAACAACCCCGGAAACTCTAGCAATTTCAACCGTGCCCCACCCAAGTTCAACAACAACAATGCTACCGCCAACACCAACACTGCCCCAAGAACTGGAAGCAATGCTGTGCCTGTAGCAGCAAAGGACAAGTCGCAAGTGACTTGTTATGACTATGGAAATAAAGGCCACTATTCCAACGAGTTCCCCAACAAGAAAAATGCCGCAGCAACTAATGCCAATGCCCCAGCTTAGCAACAGCGTCGTGTTCAGCCCGGAAGAAGATTTGCCCCAGGGAACTCGCTCAACCGCAATGGCCGTCTTTTCCTCATGCATGCTGAAGAAGCTCAGGAAGCGCCAGACATCATGCTGGGTATGTTTTCTGTTAATTCAGTACTTGCACAAGTGTTGTTTGATTCTGGTGCATCGCACTCATTTTTCACCGAAGAATTTGCATGCACTAGTAAAATTCAACCAACCAAACTGAAGCATGTTATGATTGTTCAAATTCCCAGATCAACCACCAAGGCTAGGCAAATTTGCAAAGCCGTCCCTATCCAAATCCATGGCATAGATTTTTATGCAAATCTGATAGTACTCAGAACTAAAGGTTTGGAAGTAGTACTAGGAATGGATTGGATGTCCAAATATAAAGGATTGATTGACTATGCCAAGAAAGCCATAACCATGACCAGTACCACCGGAATATCAGTAGAGCATATATCTGAAACCTTACCTCGTCAATTCAAATGCAACAAGAGTATATCCCAACCTACCCTTAACCAAGTCCGATTCGTCTGTGAATACCCCGATGTATTTCCAGATGTTTTGCCCGGTATGCCCCCAGATCGGGATATCGAGTTTATCATCGAACTAATCCCTGGACCCGGACCCATAGCCCAGAGACCCTATAGTATGAACCCGTCTAAGCTAGCAGAACTAAAGAAGCAACTAGATGCCATGCTGGAAATTGGATTGATTCAACCAAGTGCGTCACCATGGAGGTCACCTGTCTTGTTTGTGGACAAGAAGGATGGAGGTAACCGTTTGTGTACGGATTATCGGAAGTTGAATGATGTCACCATCAAGAACAAATACCCCTTGCCCAAGATAGAAGATTTGTTTTATCAGTTGACCGGTGCCAAAGTGTTTTCTAAGATTGATCTTAGAACTGGCTATCATCAACTCAAGATTCGTGCAGAAGATATTCCCAAGACTGCCTTTACCACCAGATATGGATTATGCAGTATCTGATCATGTCTTTTGGATTAACCAATGCCCCCGCTTATTTCATGAATCTCATGAATAAGATTTTTATGGACTTCCTGGATAAGTTTGTCGTTGTTTTCATCGATGACATTCGTATTTATTCCAAATCGGAAGAAGAACATGAGCTACACCTAAGGACCATTCTTGGAACCCTTAGAGAGCATCAATCGTATGCAAAGTTTAGCAAATGTGAATTCTGGTTACAGGAGGTAGGATTCCTCGGTCACATTGTATCAGCAGGAGGAATTGCCGTTCACCCTACAAAAGTGAAAGATGTAGAAGATTGGCAAGCCCCAACCACTCAAACCCAAGTTCGTGCATTTCTCGGATTGGCGGGATACTACCGAAAATTCGTAGAAGGATTCTCGAGTATCACCAGACCCATGACCCAATTGCTGAAGAAGGACAAGAAGTTTGAATGGACCGACAAATGTGAAGCAAGTTTTAAAGAACTCAAGAGAAGATTAATTTCAGCCCCAATCTTGATCATGCCGGATATCACGAAGCCCTTCGATGTGTATTGTGATGCATCCAAGATCGGTCTCGGATGTGTGCTAATGCAAGAAGGCAAAGTTATATATTATCTATCTCGACAACTGAAGCAACATGAGCAAAATTACCCAACCCATGACCTCGAACTCGCAGCCGTAGTTCTAGCCCTGAAGACATGGAGGCATTACCTGATGGGAAACCGTTGTGAGTGGATCACAAGAGTCTGAAGTATATATTCACTCAGAAGGAGCTGAATATGAGGCAGAGAAGATGGATTGAGCTAATCAAGGATTACGATCTGGACATTCACTATCACCCCGGTAATGCCAACGTGGTAGCAGATGCCCTTAGTAGATTGCCGTGCCACTTGAACTCCATGATTTTAATGGAGCAACCAAGTCTGCACAAAGAGATGGAAGATTTTCGAATGGAATTAGTGAGTGAAGGATTTTTGGCTAGCATAGAACTCCAGCCCACTTTGATCAGTCACATTAAAGAGGCACAGAAGGGAAATGCTAGTATTGACGGAATCAAGCGTCGTATCGGTACAGGCAAAGTACCCAGATTCACCGAAGACGAAGAAGGAGTTCTGTGGTACAAAGGACGCCTTTGTGTACCAGCAGATTCTGAGTTGAAAGAAGTGATTCTGAAGGAGGCTCATGATACTCTTTATTCTATCCATCCCGGAGGAACCAAGATGTATCAAGATTTAAAAGAGCAATTTTTTTGGCATAAGATGAAGAGAGAAATCGGAAGTTATATCGCCAAATGTGACATATGTCAGCGAGTCAAGGCAGGACATCAAAGACCCGCTGGATTGTTACAACCCTTGCAAATTCCGGAATGGAAATGGGATTCCGTTGGAATGGACTTTATCACTGGACTGCCTACTTCTAGTAGGGGAAATGACTCTATCTGGGTCATAGTGGACAGATTGTCCAAAGTCGCCCATTTCTTGCCCGTCAAAACCACATATCAGAGTTTGAAGCTAGCAGAGTTGTACATCGCTAGAATAGTTAGTTTGCATGGAGTCCCCAAGAACATTGTATCGGATTGAGGAACTCAGTTTACCTCGAGATTCTAGAAGAAAGTCCAAGAAGGTTTAGGAACCCGCCTAGATTTCAGCACCGCGTATCACCCTCAGACCGATGGACAAACGGAGCGAGTAAACCAAATACTCGAAGATATGCTGAGAGCATGTGTGTTAGAATATGGATCCAAGTGGGAAGATTGTCTGCCGTTTGCAGAATTTTCATACAACAACAGTTATCAAGCCAGTTTGCAAGTGGCCCCATTTGAATTCATGTACGGAAGGAAGTGTCACACCCCTTTGAACTGGTCAGAAGTAGTAGAGAGTCAGATTTTCGGACCCGACATCCTACGAGAAGCAGAAGAGAAGGTTCACAAGATTCGTGAGCACCTCAAGACCGCCTAGTCCAGATAGAAGAGTTACGCCGACAAGAGACGTAGAGACCTCGCCTTCAACATAGGAGATTTTGTTTATCTGAAGGTGTCGCCATTGAAGGGAATGCAGCGTTTCCAACTCAAAGGAAAGTTACCTCTCAGATATATCGGACCCTTCAAGATCTTGAACCGTCGAGGAGAAGTATCGTATCAATTGTAAATACCTGAAGAGATGTCAGTCGTGCACAATGTGTTCCATATCTCATTACTTCGCAATTGTCTCGAAGTCCCCGAGAAGACCGAAGTGTTCAAGAATATCGATCACCGGACCATAGAGATGAACATGACCTGACTTATCCCAAAGTACCCATCCGTATTTTGGAAGAAGCTTTTCGAACTACCCAAACCCGAAGCATCAAGCTTCTCAAGATTCAGTGGAGCAACCACACCGAAGAGGAAGCTACCTGGGAGCGCGAAGATCACATCAGGACAGAGTTTCCCGATCTCTTCAAATCATAGGTAATCTTTTCGTCCTTTTTCAAATCTCGGGACGAGATTTTGTTTAAGGGGGGAAGGTTTGTAACATCCCAAAAATACTAAACTTGGATCATCAAACTCTAATCATCAAAATTAGGGTTAACAAAAACTTTGCTAAATAAAAATATGAAAGCATGCATGGTGTATGCATTCCAATTTTGATTTCTTTTGAAACACTTTGTTTGTGTGTTCCTTTGCTTGTAAATGGATGCTTAGGTGAAATAAACATCATCTAAACAATTCCCAAACTTTTCTCAAAGACAAATAAATCAAAACAAAGCTAAATGAGTGAATGGTCATTTTGACCAATTTAACTCCCATGCCTACTTTGTCTGTCTCAAACTTTCAGAACCTAACAGAAACTCTTCTGGATCTTTGCACCCCTTGATTGTACTTATAACAAAGTATCAAGGCCCACTTTGTGATCATCCAAAAACATTTAAATGCCTAGTTTAAATGACAGTTCAAAATTGACTCTTTATCATATGGGAAGATCCCACTTTTTCAAAAATCACTCAAACAAGCTCAACTTTCAAAACCCAAGCATCTGCAGACTCACTAGCACCAACCTAGCACACCCACCAAAAATCTTTTCAGAATTCGAAAATTGAATTCTTGCGGCCATTTCATCAAACACCTTGCAGATACAAATCAAACAAAATCCAAACACTATTGTGAGCAGTGATTGAAGCCTAACTTGTTCCCTCTCTGGTTGCAACTAGGCTTTAGTAGATCATCTAGCTCAAGTGCAAACCTCTAGCATCACTGTAAGCTTGGTAATGCCATCAATGGTGAGCAGGACGAATGCACCCTTTTCACCCCCATGTCGACAGCAAGCTAGGAGAAGAACCAAGCCTAGCCAACATGTCTGGGAGCAAGCCAACACCCCACCGGCACTCCCTGTCCAGTGCTCGAACCCTGCCTGCCACTGGACCACACGCACGAACCATGCCAACCTCGCCAGCAACCATGCCGAGAACACGCCCCGTGCGCCACGCTCGACCGACGCCCATAGACCGCGCGCTGCCCTTGCTGTGTGCATACGTGATCACCACCGTCGGTAACCCCGAACCGCTGCGTCATTCGCGCGCGGACCACGTCTTGTGCGCCGCCATTAAATCTTCGGCAGAACGCGCAGAGCACCGTCGTGTTCCGACCAAATCACACCGCCCCACGTCTCACCACCGTGTCGTTGAGCATCGCCAGGGAGCACCGCACCGCCCCTACCGTCGCCCACGCTGATAGCCGTCTGTACCATCGACCCCGACGAGCTCACGTTGCGGCCCGTCGGTCCCCTCGCTCCACTATAAATAGAGGCCCACCCCAGCCGAATTGAGCACACCATCTCACTCCCCTCTCCTCACTGACCGTGCCACCCCGTTCCCGGAGCAAGGCGAGCAGCACTTTGCCGGAATTTCACCGGAGCCCGCCGCTACTAGAGAAGAAGGGAGCCAGCGATTAGAGCCGCCCCAGGAGAAGCTCCCGGTACCAGGAGGTTCGCCGTCGTCGACTTCGTCATTCGCCCTACTCCATCTAGGGTTTTTCTCCCTCTCCACGGCAATGGAAACCCTACTCCACTGGGATTTCTCTCCTGGCCAGGCTTTGGCTAATCAGGTGCGTCGACGCTTTGGATCTACGGTTCACTTCCTCCCTTCCTCGACTGCCAATGAGTTCTTCTTGGTGGTTTCCTTTCCTTGGCCTCTTTTTCTGTGAATGTTGAATCTGTGGGTCTTGCTCTTCAATGTTGCATTGGTGGAATTGCGGCTAGATTCAAAGTTTTTCAATTAAGTGATCGAAGATTTCGGTTCTCTGTTGCTTCAAATAAAGTGGGACACTTCATCTATAGTTTGAGAGATAGAGTCTGGCTTGATTTTGTGTGCCATTTCAGTTTATTTTGGGGCTCCCATCCTCATATCTCTGGCTTCACACATGATCACTCGTGTTCTGGTTTGCCCTTTGATATTAATGTGAAGAGCTCTCCCACTAATCCTGTATGTTTTAAGCCAAATTTGGCCTTCCTCAAGAAAAAGTGTTGCACAAGATCTTCATTCGGATTCATCACATGAATTGGCTAAATTTGGTTTTCATCATCAATGTAACACCCTCAGAATCAACCCCATGCAAGTTTTAGCGCTTCCCGCCAAACCCGCATAGAAACGATTCAAAGGTGCCCACCAGGCACTTGCGTGCGGGTGGAAAACGAAGTAATATCATTACACAATAGTCCTTGATGGAACCCACAAAAACATATATATACAACAGCGACTCAAAGAGTCAAGAATACAGATATACAATACAAAGATCCAAATCACCTTGAAAACGATAAAGCGTCCGAGTACGGACAAGAGGCAAATTGAGCTAAGAGCCCTGAAGAATAACCAATGGCGTCCATAACCACCTTGAGCCAAGCGGAAGGGTAACCACGCTAACGATGTCGATCTCAAAACCTGCTTAAACAAAGGGGTGCCGACAAAGGGCAAAGGAAAAGAGAGAGCGGTCGATCGAGGCAGTGCAGCGAGACTAGAATTGGCGGTCCTCGCCTACATAGGTATGGTGGTGAGCGAAGCGCAGCATGCACTAAACAACCTATAGAGACTCGATAAAACTGTCGGCTATCAGAGAGGGATAAGAAAGACCTATTCGGAACCAACCCGATGCTACCACCAAACATACCCATCCTGGTATTTCCCCCTCGAGACCAAACGAGGAAGTCAACCGAGGAACTCACACAGTGGGCAGTTTTATTTATTCAGTTATCGTTGCAGCAATTACTAGTCAGGTATAGATATTCATTCTGATATAATAAGCAGTGGGCAGTTTTAGTTAACCATTCCGTTGTAGTTGCAACACTTACTAGTCAGATACAATAAGCACGAGATATCCCAAACCCAGCAGTTGTTGGTACTTTTATTTAGCCATTCCGTTGTAGTGAAGCTGATTACTAGTCATATCAGATACAAGTCAAATTATAACAGTAAACTTTAGTTATAGTTGTCTATGATCGAGAACTGTGCTCCAAGTCGTCCATAACCGCGGACACGGCTTCTCGAAAAGATTTAACCCTGCAGGGGTGCACCAAAGTTTCCACACGCACCTACACCCTTGTTGTCAGATCAGGTAGGTACAAGATCACAAAACATACACCCAACGGTATGTCGACGGGGTTTCGGACACGACGTTTCCCAGACCCAAAGCAAGCACGGGGGGCCACCCCACTAAGCTACCCGTAACGAAGTCGGCCGGTCTCCGAGACGGACTCAGGGTTTGTGTCGACGGCTGTAAATGACTGGGAACCCGAATGTGTGCTGGCTTGTCGATACAACGTAAACGTCACGGTCCTAACAGTACAGGTGCTCACGCACAATCTTAAATAAAGCGATAAAGCATGGCATAAGTACAGGATAGTAATAAAGCCCCAAACTACTTTGTGGCCCCGATGATGCCAGAATCAGGTACTAAATCGATGGGGTGCCCACACCCCATGTGGTTAGCGCTCGATCTCGAACAGGTGTCAAGAACTCGGGTCCCACGGGACACGGTGAGCTGATTAAAAACCAAATATTGTCTATTACCCACCGGTGCCTCTGCATTTACCTACTTTCAATTTTAGTTATTAAACAATAATTAAAGTCATGATCATCTCCAACATTAAACATGCGGCATTACTCGAACAACTGTGGTACTTGATGACACGCAACAGCACTTGAGCAAGCGACTACGACGTGCAAGTCCAACTATCTACCAAACAACAGGTAATAGGATGTGTCCAAGGCAATATAAGGCTGCAAGGGATATCACGACGCGAAAACTAGAGAATCGCATAACACGATAGCAATAGATCAACATGAGGGAATAAATACTATAAAAGTAAGATAGGTAGAAAGGGAGATGCTACTTTGAAAACATTGCCGAAGGTTCATCCAAAGGTCGGTGACTCACATCAACTCAACGGCCTTATCATGAAGAAGCAAAACACTAGAATAAACACCGGATGCACTATTTAATACTACGGCAAAAGATCGGGCATGATGCATGTATGATGTAGGACATGGCAAGATGCGATGCAATTAGGCAATATTAACGGAACCGGGGTTCCGGCAAATATTTAAGTGGTTCAAGTTGTTTAGATACCCCACAATTTAAATGTTGTCTTAACATGGCAAAAGATAGCACCGGTTCGCTACACAAATTTAAATGGGACCAATATAAGACTAGATCCGCCCACATATGGACCCCATATTTAATTATAAGGTGAATCGACATAAGGTCCCCAAACACCCACAAATATGTATGCAAACATGAACAAGTTGATATGCAACAATTGTATTATATATATTATAAAAATAATGGTCTCGAAGAAGGGATCACACATGGCGGTCGAAGATCTTGGGTCCGAGGGTTCGACGGGGATCGGTCTTCAAACTTCGAGGATCGAGGTCTTCGGAATCCGTGAAGGAGAGCTTGTAGTTCTGGGAATCTTTGGGTCTCGACCATCGGATCCGGTGACGAGGCTTCAAAAAAACACAAAGGATATCTTGAGGTTTCCATGAGCACTCCTCGGAACCATCGGCATCGAGCCGGTCTTGTCGGTGAGGAATATCTTGTTATTCTAGTTTCTTCGAACATAGTCAGACTTGGAGTGCCTTGTCGGTCCGATCTTTAGGTGCCCTTGTGGTACATTCATGCCACACGGTCACCACTTGAGATAGAGTTGCTAGAGTTGGTCATAGGGGAGCCCAGAGCATCTGTAGCGCATGGACTTCACCTCGGCATTGAGTGCACCGCTGCACATACACCACTTCGCCAACACCAGGACGGAACAACAAGGACCCACGAAGAAAGGTGCCGTCGTGGCCATCGGAAGGCGAGGTGGACAGGGGCGGATACATGGCGGCGATGCGGAGGCCAAAGGGAAAACGGGGCCTCGCGCCAGTTGAGAAAGCGGCAGGCGGCTGCAGGGGACAGCCAATGGCGAGGGACCGACAATGGAGAGGTGGCGAGCTGCCACAGGTGGCGGCGCCTCAGAACGCTGAGGCAGAAGGAGGCGAGACGGAACCTAACGGTAGAGAGGAGAAGCAGAGCAGCGGTGGCAAGGTCCGGCGCCAGAGGCGGGTGCAGTGCAGCGGCGCAGAAGGCCTCCTCTGGCTCGAAGCGGGCCGCAGAGGGTAGAAAGGCGGAGGCATCGCGAAGTGCTGCCGGCCAAGGAGGAGAGGACGCAGAGGAAGGGAGGAGGGACGATCGAGGGAGGCCGGTGTGGCGGCTGCCAAGAGCAGATAGGAAGGTGGCGGGAATAGCGATGGAGGGTGGAGGAGAGGAGGAAAGACCGGGCCCAGCTCTGCGGCCTGGCGGATCAGGACGAGAGGGAGGCGAGGTTGGGGGTGGGTTCTAGAGAGATGAGCGAAGCAGGGAGGGAGGCGTAGAGAGCGACGACGGGGACGATTGGAGGCAGCGCTGCGCAGAGACGGTACCACAGCAGAGGAGGCACCTGGCAGGAGCTTGCGGGGACGGACGATGGCGACGACGCCGGGCGCGGCCAAGACAGAGGAACGGGCGACCACGGTCGGCCACGGCAAGGAGACGCGCGGGGGCGACGAGAGACGCACGGCCGCCGTTGGTGACGAGGTTCGCGGGTGCAGGCACCACAGCGACAGGGTCGGCCGGCGATGCGATGAAGGCGGCAAGCTCGGGGTGGCGCCACGAAGGGCATGAGGTAGGCTCATGACGGAGGACTGTCTGGGTCAATCCTCGATCGAGGAAGAAGCAGAGAGAGAGGGGATCGCGGGGTAGGCCAGGGATCTATCGGGGTCGGCCAGGTTTGGTGGGTGGAGGCGCACGTCTGGGTGGGGCCAGTCGACCAGGTGGGCGCGGGGCTGGATCACTGGGGCACGACAGATGGCTGGAAGCAGCAAGTGTGGTGGGGGGGGGGGGTGTGGCCGGGGGAATGTTGTTGATGCTGTGAACGCGCTGCTGAAGGATGGTTGGGTGCTGGCGTGACATGGAGAAAAAGTAGAATTGTTCTAGGGTTTGGGGGTTAGGTAGGGTCTAGAATTAGGGTTTGGTCGAGGCGTGGGTGGTGCATTTGGTTGGGCCTTTGGGCCTGACCGGATGGACTGCCTCCCCCTAACAAAAAATTTATATTATTTATTTTATTTTTAAAACATTTTTGTAAATACTTTTTAGACAAATAAAAGATCTGAACAGACCGAGGTTTTTGTTTGAGATTAAAGGAGAGGGCTAATTAGAAAACAACTTAGGCTTTTACGAAAATAGTTTTTATGCAAAATATATGCATGACGTCATGATGATGCACAAAATATAAACAACAGGCGATTTTCTAGTAGAGGTTTTTTGCGGGGCGCCACAATTCGACACCACTAACAATGGATCTCGCCCTCGAGATCCGCCTCATGGTACCGGGAAGAAGGGCGGCGATCTGAAATTTCTCGCATCGTGTAGATCCTCGCGACACCACTAACAAGAGGTCATTGTCCGTGATCGTCAAGAGAACACTCCGGGAACAAAGGGCGAAGGTAGAGGTATCCACAAATAAAGCCACCTCTAACTTCGATAGAAGGAGAGAAAAGATGCGGCCTATCCCACTTCAATGTACAAGAGCGAATAGAAAGGGTAGTCGGCATGGGGGCCAATCCATCAGGCACCTAAACTATTATCCGCACAATCAGTGGAAAAATGTGCAACCATTCTGGGAATCAGACTGAAGATCGCAACAATCAAGGGTCGGAAACAAAGGAGTGATGCAGGCTCTGCATCAGATCTGGCGTAGACGATGTCATCGCGTCAGAAACACCGGAAGGCACAAGAAGGAACAGAGAGAAGTCAAACAGATGAAGGATTCCTCGGATTGCACGAAGACCGGATGTAGAAGCATCGTTACCAAAGGAGGAAGCGAAACCCTGAAGGTACGACGAAAACCCAACCACGAGAATTCCTGGACTCGAAGAAAGAGAAGAGAGCGGATTCAAAACACGTAGAGGTAAGAGGAGAATAGCAGAGGGGTAAGGAGTAAAAGCAGACCTAATCAGATCTATCCAACCGATTTTTGCAAAATAGTTTTGACACTCTACTGCGGCCATTAGCTAGGTTATCCTACAGGCTGGACTTGTGGGGTATCACAACTGCTGGGCTCTGATACCACTCTGTAACACCCTCAGAATCGACCCCATGCAAGTTTTAGCGCTTCCCGCCAAACCCGCATAGAAACGATTCAAAGGTGCCCACCAGGCACTTGCGTGCGGGTGGAAAACGAAGTAATATCATTACACAATAGTCCTCGATGGAACCCACAAAAACATATATATACAACAGCGACTCAAAGAGTCAAGAATACAGATATACAATACAAAGATCCAAATCACCTTGAAAACGATACAGCGTCCGAGTACGGACAAGAGGCAAATTGAGCTAAGAGCCCAGAAGAATAACCAATGGCGTCCATAACCCCTGAGCCAAGCGGAAGGGTAACCCCGCTAACGACGTCGATCTCAGAACTGCTTAAACAAAGGGTTGCCGACAAAGGGCAAAGGAAAAAGAGAGGGCGGTCGATCGAGGCCGATACAGCGAGACTAGAATTCGGCGGTCCTCGCCTACATAGGTATGGTGGACTGAAGCGACAGCGCAGCATGCACTAAACAACCTATAGAGACTCGATAAAACTGTCGGCTATCAGAGAGGGATAAGAAAGACCTATTCAGAACCAACCCGATGCTACCACCAAACATACCCATCCTGTTATTTCCCCCTCGAGACCAAACGAGGAAGTCAACCGAGGAACTCACACAGTGGGCAGTTTTATTTATTCAGTTATCGTTGCAGCAATTACTAGTCAGGTATAGATATTCATTCTGATATAATAAGCAGTGGGCAGTTTTAGTTAACCATTCTGTTGTAGTTGCAACACTTACTAGTCAGATACAATAAGCATGAGATATCCCAAACCCAGTAGTTGTTGGTACTTTTATTTAGCCATTTCGTTGTAGTGAAGCTGATTACTAGTCATATCGGATACAAGTCAAATTATAACAGTAAACTTTAGTTATAGTTGTCTATGATCGAGAACTGTGCTCCAAGTCGTCCATAACCGCGGACACGGCTTCTCGAAAAGATTTAACCTGCAGGGTGCACCAAAGTTTCCACGCACCTACACCCTTGTTGTCGGATCGGTAGGTACAAGATCACAAAACATACACCCAACGGTATGTCGGCGGGGTTTGGACACGACGCGTTTCCCAGACCCAAAAGCAAGCACGGGGGCCACCCACTAAGCTACCCGTAAGCGGCCGGTCTCGAGACGGACTCGGGGTTTGTGTCAACGGTATGCATCGGGAACCCGAAAGTGTGACTGGGCTTGTCGATACAGTGAAAACGTGTCACGGTCCTAAATAGTACAGGTGCTCCACGCATAATCTTAAATAAAGAAGTAAAGCATGGTATAAGTACAGGATAGTAATAAAGCCCCAAACTACTTTGTGGCCCCCAGTACAGTACTTGGAATCAGGTACTAAATCGATGGGGGTGCCTACACACCCCACCTGTGGTTAGCGCGCTCGATCTCGAAACAGGTGTCAAGAACTCGGGGTCCTACGGGACACGGTGGCGATTAAAAACCAAATATTGTCTATTACCCACCGGTGCCTCTGCATTTACCTACTTTCAATTTTAGTTATTAAACAATAATTAAAGTCATGATCATCTCCAACATTAAACATGCGGCATTACTCCAACAACTGTGGTACTTGATGATGACACGCACTTGAGCAAGCGACTACGACGTGCAAGTCCAACTATCTACCAAACAACAGGTAATAGGATGTGTCCAAGGCAATATAAGGCTGCAAGGGATATCACGGGCACGAAAACTAGAGCATCGCAACACAGATAGCAATAGATCAACAGGAGGGAATAAATACTATAAAAGTAAGATAGGTAGAAAGGGGGAGATGTTCGCTTGAAAACATTGCCGAAGGTTCATCCAAAGGTCGGGGCGAAGCTCACATCAACTCAACGGCCTTATCCACGAAGAAGCAAAACACTAGAATAAACACCGGATGCACTATTTAATACTACGGCAAAAGATCGGGCATGATGCATGTATGATGTAGGACATGGCAAGATGCGATGCAATTAGGCAATATTAACGGAACCGGGGTTCCGGCAAATATTTAAGTGGTTCAAGTTGTTTAGATACCCCACAATTTAAATGTTGTCTTAACATGGCAAAAGATAGCACCGGTTCGCTACACAAATTTAAATGGGACCAATATAAGACTAGATCCGCCCACATATGGACCCCATATTTAATTATAAGGTGAATCGACATAAGGTCCCCAAACACCCACAAATATGTATGCAAACATGAACAAGTTGATATGCAACAATTGTATTATATATATTATAAAAATAATGGTCTCGAAGAAGGGATCACACATGGCGGTCGAAGATCTTGGGTCCGAGGGTTCGACGGGGGATCGGTCTTCAAACTTCGAGGATCGAGGTCTTCGGATTCCGTGAAGGAGAGCTTGTAGTTCCGGGAATCTTTGGGTCTCGACCATCGGATCCGGTGATGAGGCTTCAAAAAAAACACAAAGGAGATCTTGAGGTTTCCATGAGCACTCCTCGGAACCATCGGCATCGAGTCGGTCTTGTCGGTGAGGAATATCTTGTTATTCTAGTTTCTCCGAACATAGTCAGACTTGGAGTGCCTTGTCGGTCCGATCTGTAGGTGCCCTTGTGGTACATTCATGCCACACGGTCACCACTTGAGATAGCGTTGCTAGAGTTGGTCATAGGGGAGCCCAGAGAATCTGTAGCGCATGGACTTCACCTCGGCATTGAGGGCACCGCTGCACATACACCACTTCGCCAACACCAGGACGGAACAACAAGGACCGACGAAGAAAGGTGCCGTCGTGGCCATCGGAAGGCGAGGTGGACATGGGCGGATACATGGCGGCAATGCGGAGGCCAAAGGGAAAACGGGGCCTCGCGCCAGTGCGAGTTGCAGGAGGCTGGCTGCACGGGCAGACAGACGCAGAAGGACCGACAAATGGAGAGGTGGCAGAGTGGCGGCGCTCAGCAGCCGCTGAGGCAGAGAGGAGGGCGAGGACGGCACCTAATGGTAGAGAGGAGAAGCAGAGCAGCGGTGGCAAGGTCCTGCGCCAGAGAGGCGGGTGCCCGTGCAGCAGCGCAAGGCCTCCTCATGGCTCGGCCGCAGAGGGGAGAAGGGTGGAGGCCGGTCGCGGGGGGTGCTGCCGGCCAAGGAGGAGAGGACGCAGAGGAAGGGGAGGAGAGGGACGATGCGAGGGAGGGTGCCGGTGGCGGCGGCTGCCAAGAGCAGATAGGAAGGTGGCGGGGAATGACGATGGAGGGTGGAGGAGAGGGAGGAAAGACCGGAGGCAAGCGCTGCGGCTCTGGCGGCGGGGATCAGGACGAGAGGGAGGCGAGGTTGGGGGTGGGTTCTAGAGAGATGAGCGAAGCAGGGAGGGAGGCGTAGAGAGCGACGACGGGGGACCAGTTGGAGGCAGGGCGCGCTGCAGGACGGGACGGTACCACGGCAGAGGGAGACGGCCCTAGCAGGAGCTTGCGGGAGCGGACGATGGCGACGGCACCGGGCGCGACCGAGACGGAGGAAAGGGCGACCAAGGCCGGCCACGGCGAGGAGACGCGCGGGGGCGACGAGAGACGCACGGCCGCCGTCAGTGGCGAGGTTCACGGGTGTAGGCACCACAACGACGGGGTCGGCCGGCGATGCGACGAAGGAGGAGGCAAGCTCGGGGTGGCGCCGCGGAGAGGGCCTGGAGGCCTCCACGGGCTCAATGAACACGGCGCAGCTTAGGGCAGGAGGCAGAGAAGGGCCGCGGGGTAGGCTCGCGAGCGGAGGACGGCGCTGCACGGGTCAATCCTCGATCGAGGAAGAAGCAGAGAGAGAGGGGATCGCGGGGTAGGCCAGGGATCTGTCATGGTGGTCCAGGTTTGGTGGGTGGAGCGGGGTGTCGGGGTGGGGCCAGGGGTGGTCGACGCGTATGGGACGCGGTTGACTGCTGGGGCACGCACAGGATGGTTGGGTGCCTGGCGGCGGCATGGAGGGAAAAGGGTAGAATTGTTCTAGGGTTTGGGGGTTAGGTAGGGTCTAGAATTAGGGTTTGGTCAGGGCAGTAGGTGGTCTGTCTGGTTGGGCCTTTGGGCCTGACCGGATGGACTGCCTCCCCCTAACAAAAAAAATTATATTATTTATTTTATTTTTAAAACATTTTTGTAAATACTTTTTAGACAAATAAAAGATCTGAACAGACCGAGGTTTTTGTTTGAGATTAAAGGAGAGGGCTAATTAGAAAACAACTTAGGCTTTTACGAAAATAGTTTTTATGCAAAATATATGCATGACGTCATGATGATGCACAAAATATAAACAACAGGCGATTTTCTAGTAGAGGTTTTTTGCGGGGCGCCACAATCAAGGACCTCCCGTGATATCTTCGGTTGGATCTGATCAGGTTAAGCATCTGTTTTTTGGAAGTTTCTCTGATCCTATTTTGGTGGATCATGAACGTGATCATAAGGAAGTTTTTACTGGTTCAAAGTTTGTACGTCATTTTTGCATGCAACTGCCTTCTGTCACGTTAGAGAAGATTGAAGATATGAGATAGGCCCTCTACTCTGACCAAGACATCATGCATGCCTTGGACTTGAAATTTGTAGCTAACAAAGCTATGGTTTTTGAAATTCTAGGACGCTGCTCAAATTGTGGAGATCATGATCATCTTGTGGATTCTTGCCAGAAAAATTGCGAGTGTATTATTGCTCTGGGCCATAAATGTTCGAATTGCTATAATCTGCACAGCCCATGGTGTGTTAAATGTTTAATTTCTGGTCACCTGGCGAGTAAATGCATCTTGGGCTGGCGCTGTCGGAATTGTCATTTATTGGTCCACTGGGCCAGGAGTTGCCCAAAGAGGATACGAAGCGTTTGGCAAAAAAAAGAAAACAGCATTAAACAATCAGGCTGATATTTCTGGTCGGAATATCTGGGTAGTTAAGAAGCAGCCAGTTTTTTCACCTGGAGTTTCACCCCCTCCCTCTCCTGCCGCTTCATCTCCTGCTCCGCCGACTGACGAAGTTTCTCTCTCCACCACAACAATGGCCAACTTTCCTGTAAACCCCTTAGCTTTTCTCCCCAATGGCTTGACTATTGATCTAGGGCCAGTTGATCGCTTGGTGAGGTCTCATATGGTGGTACCAGCCGAGGCTCCCCTGCAGCATGACCGAAAGGTAATTGCTGAGACCAACAGATTTATTCCGATTCAGCCTAGAGAAGACTATAGGGTTCAGCCTAGAGAAGACCAACAGTTTATTCTCAACGAGTCTCAGCTGTTTGTCAGTCGCTTTGATGATCATCCTTTAGGACTTGGCATTTTTACTATGACTGAAACCCTGATTGCAGATGCTACAGTTGGAACAACCTTTGAGATTGATGAAATTACCACTGTCACCTTTGTGAAACATAATGAAGCCAGAAATATGCGTCTTACTGCTTTTGGCAGGGAAACCTGGATACAATTTTTAGCTTTTCCCCTTGATTGTCAGACTAGCCATTATATTCATAGTGTTGTTCAGGAGTTTGGTCTGTTGTCTATGTGGCATAACCCTAGAGGGGATGATAAATCTGTATTGGTCAAGGTGTGGATTGTTCATCCTAAGTTTGTGCCCAAAAGCTTGGTTATTCATCAGCTTGGGGGGGCAGACACTCCTGGACTGTTCCTGTTATCTTACTCAGATGTGCAGACTAGAATGCTCATTTGCCTAAAATCCTGCCCCCTCCTGAAGATCCTGAACCTGATGATGGCAATCCCCATCCCATGCATGGTGAAGGTTTATCAGCTGAACAACTCTACCAACAGCAGCTTGACAATTGGAATCAGTGAGAACCCGGATGCGAGGTGGACATGCTCAAGGAGGGAATGCTGGAGGTATGAACAATGCTGCTCTGTTTCATCAACATGGACATTTTGTCCCTGCTCAAGTGATTGCTGCACTTTTTGATAATAATGTTGCACAAGATGAAAATATTGTTGCACCAATGGTAG
The DNA here is from genome assembly GCA_023614405.1 of Avena insularis. NCBI lineage: Eukaryota > Viridiplantae > Streptophyta > Magnoliopsida > Poales > Poaceae > Avena > Avena insularis. Next base: position 203,804,790 of record CM042685.1, read on the forward strand.
AGGATGCTGCAGTAGTTCCCAACCCTCCTTTTATCAACTTTCAGCAGATCCTAGCTGCACAAGGGGTTTCTTTTCAGGATGGTATGCCACCCCCTATCACCAATGTTCAGGACAATCCTATGCAAGCTTGGACATTCTTCTGGTTCAGATTTGATGCAAGTTGATACCACCTTATCCATCAACTATGCTCTGGTTGATGACAACCTTTTGGATGTCAGTTCTGAAATTTGGATGACAAGGAACTTTGCTAAATCTGCATTCAAGGAGTTTTGCTTCCCCAACTTTGCTCTGGATAATGCCAAGCTCCTTTCTATCACTCTCTCTATGCCAAAGTTTATGCAGTTTGAGTTGGTTGATGAATGGGAGTTACTGCTCCATTCAAGGAAGGGGCAGGAAATGAACTCTGATAGAAATTTGGTGTCTTCTGATATGTTACCTTTTACTGAAGTTGGCACCAAAAGGAAGATTCCTGAGCTTGATGACATAGAAGTGGTTTTCTTTGGGACACCTATCTCTACTAACCAAGTCAGAAGAAGCTCAAGGTCTACTAGATACAGAGATTTAAGCCTAAAATCATTTGTGACTCCAAACTCACTAAATCTAAAGTGAAACCAAGGAAGATTCCAGAAGTTCAGGCTGTTGAAGTCATAGAAGAAACTACTCAGATAAATCCTGGCCAGGTTGACATGATTTCTGACAGGACTCTCCTTGCAACTCCAATCCCAGTGCTCCAACTCTATTGGAATCTCTCTTTGTGGTGTTGCTCAGGAAGATCTCACTCCTTTGAAGCTTATGGAAGGCTGGCAGGAGAAGGAGAATGTTGACAATGCCTAGTGCCTGTCTATTTCTACTTTGGTTTCTTTACTTTTGAGTTGTAATAATGTCACTACTTAAACAATGGGTTATTTTGTGCTGGAACATCAGAGGGATTAATGTTAGAGAGAAACAATTATCCTTAATGAATGCTATTAATGTAAGTGGATGTTCAGTTATTTGCCTTCAGGAAACAAAAAGGAGGATTTTGATCTGCAGTTTATTAAAGCTTGCTGTCCAGCAAGATTTGATGAGTTTGTCTTTGTGACTTCTGTGGGGGCTTCTGGTGGCCTCATTATTATATGGAATAGTTCAATTTTTTCTGGAATGGCCATGCATTGTGAAAAATTTGCTCTCTCTGTTCATTTCACTTCAACCCATTCTGGGCAATCTTGGACTTTAGTTAACATTTATGGCCCTTGTAATGGTGATTTGAGGGAGAAATTTATTGAATGGATGTTTGAGGTGAATATTCATGATGTTGAAGACAGGATCTTAATGGGTGACTTTAATTTTATTAGGTCCCCTGCAAATAGGAATAAACTTGGGGGGAATGTTAATGACATGCTTATCTTCAATGACTTCATTAGAGAACAACATCTCACTGAATTGCCAATTAAAGGAAGAAAATACACCTGGAGTAACATGCAACAAGATCCTCTGTTGGAGCAACTTGATTGGTTTTTTACTTCCATTCACTGTACAACTAGTTTTCCCAGCACAGTTGTTTCCACACAAGGCAAACCAACCTCTGATCACACTCCCTGTGTTGTCTCTATTCAGACTAAGATCCCTGGCAGTAGGATTTTTAGATTTGAAAACTTTTGGGTAGCTCATCCTGGATTTCTGGAAGTTGTTGCAGAATGCTGGAGTAAACCAACTCATAAATCTAACAGTGCTGCAAATCTTAATGCAAAGCTAAAAAAAGCTGAGATATGATTTGAAATTTTGGAGCAAATCAATTTCAAAGTTGTCCACTTGTATTGAAAATACCAATAGAGTTCTCTCTGAACTTGATAATCTGGAGGACAGAAGACCTTTGTTCTGTCAAGAAGCAAATTTCAATAGAATTCTAAAAGCTCATCTAGCAAGACTATTACAATACCAAAATGCTTATTGGAAGAAAAGATGCACAGTTAGATGGACAAAGTTCTTTCATAACTTTGCTACTGAAAGATATAGAAAGAACAATATTGCCTCCCTCAAACTCTCAGATGGTTCTTTTGTCACTGAGCATGCTGACAAAGAAAAAGCTATTTATCATGTCTATAAAGAAAGATTGGGCACTTCTACTCAGCCTAAGATGCTTTTTGATCTTCAACATCTGATTACTCCAACTGAGGGCCTTGAAGTTTTATCCATACCATTTACTAGAGAGGAAATTGACAAGGTGGTGAAAGAGATGCCAAGTGATAAAGCCCTAGGCCCAGATGGATTTAATGGTCTCTTCCTAAAAAGTTGTTCGCACATCATCAAGGAAGACATCTATTCCTTATGCTTTCAATTCTATGAAGGAGATCTGAATCTAGAAAGTATAAATATGGGTCATATTACACTCATTCCAAAGATAGGTTCACCTGAATCTATCAATGATTTCAGACCAATAACTCTACTAAATTGTGTTCTGAAGCTGATAACCAAAATCTTGGCTAATAGGCTACAAAAGGTAATATTGAAGATTATTCATAGAAATCAATATGGTTTTTTAAAAGGCAGAAACATTCAGGATTGCCTTGCTTGGGCATTTGAATTTATTTATCAATGTGAAGCTTCTAAGAAAGAGATCATTTTACTTAAGTTGGACTTTGCCAAAGCATTTTATACCATTGATCATATGGTTATGATGAAAATTATGAAACAGATGGGTTTTGATGATAAATGGCTAAAATGGATTGAAATTATTTTTGGCACTGGAAAGTCTGCTGTCTTGCTCAATGGTGTACCTGGGAGACAATTTCACTGCAAAAGAGGTGTTAGACAAGGAGACCCTCTACCCCCCCTAATTTTTGTTCTTGCTGCTGATTTACTACAATCTGCAATCAATAATGCATTCAGAGAAAACATACTCAGGGCCCCTTTCCCCTGATTTTGGACAGGATTTTCTAGTTGTTCAATATGCAGATGACACTTTTATTATTATGCAAGCAGACAAAGATCAAATACAGATAATGAAAGGGATTCTTCAGAATTATGCTGTTTCTACTGGTTTACAGATCAATTTTCATAAGTCTCACCTAATACCAATTAATCTGGCTGACAACATCTCTAAGGAAATTGCAGATATATTGGGATGTGCAATTGCCAAAATTCCTTTCACTTATTTGGGGCTTCCTCTTGCCACCACTAAACCCACAGTTTATGATCTTATGCCACTGATTGACAGAGTTGAGAGAAAGGTGTCTTCTTCATTCATGATGATGTCTTATAGTGGGAGAGTAACTGAGATTAATTCTTTACTGACTTCAATTGCAACTTTCACAATGTGTGCAATCAAATTGCCAGATAAGATTGTGGGGCACATAGAAAAAATTCAGAGACACTGTTTGTGGAACAAGAAAACTGAAGAGGGTGAAAAATGCAATTCTCTGGCTGCTTGGGATATGATTTGCAGGCCAAAAAGTAAAGGGGTGTTGGCATTCTCAACCTTAGAATTCAGAATGAAGGCATGCTGCTTAAATTCCTGCATAAGTTTTATAATAAGGATGACACACCATGGGTCTCCCTAGTATGGAATGCATATTACAGCAACAATATTCCTCATGCTTCTGGGCGTTGTGGCTCTTTCTGGTGGAGAGATGTTTCTAGACTTTCACATTTATTCAGAGGAATAGCTAAAAGCTCTATAGTAATGGGACTACTACACTGTTTTGGAAGGATTAGTGGTCTGCAACTATCTTAGAAGAGAGTCCCCTGATCATTTACTCCTATGTAAGGTATGAAGATATCTCTTCCCAAGAGTTTCTTACAGCTGATAGTTTGACACAGATTTTCTATCTTCCTTTGTCACCTGAAGCACTAGCTGAATTGAGAGAAATTCAAAATAGTTGTAGAGAAATACAACTAAGAGAGCATTCACATGACACTTGGATCTATGTTTGGGGGGCCAAAGATTACACTTCCAGCAAATATTATCAATATAATTTCAGAAATATAAACCCACACATATCCTTTAAATGGCTGTGGAAATCAAAGTGCACTGCAAAAGTGAAGTTCTTTGGGTGGCTGGTTCTGTCTGACAGATTGAATACAAGAAACATGCTCAGAAGAAGACATTATGCATTGGGGACTGGATATGACTATTTTATGTGTAATCACAATACTGAGGAAACAATTGAACACTTGCTTTTTCATTGCCCCTTTAGCCAAGCTTGCTGGACTTCAATTAACATCTACTGGTCTATGGCTAACTCTAGACTTCAGATCATTGAGCAAGGAAAAAAGAGCTGCAATAAAAAGAGAGAAACAACCTGTGGTTTAATAACATACAACCCTCAGTCCAGGCTTGGAAGTCAAGATTAGCTGTTGATCTGTCACTGCTGATTCATAGGACAAAAGAGGATCTACACCCACTTATCAAGAGCATTATTCATAGTTTGTAAATCTTTTGAGATCCTAGACCTTTCTAACCTGACTTTTAGAGACTTTTCTTCCCCCTCTTTCTCTATGTAAATATGTAACTTTACAGACTCTGATCTTTTATTAATGAAAATGAGGCAGTAGCAGCCTTTCCTACTGTTATTACCCTAAAAAAACGCACCACATCGCCCCATACCGCTTCGCACCCCCTCGTCTCACTGAAGCATGGGGACAGCCACTTAACCAGCCCGCGTAAGCGCTGTGTTTAGCAGGCCGGCCCAGTATCGCTTCCCGCGCAGCCCAGCAATTTGAATTTAACCTTTTCCATTTTATTTCAAACACACTTCTGTACCCAGTTTCAAAAATCAACCCAGGTCGATTCAGTGCACCAAACCGAATGAAACTAATTTTGTTAGAAAGGTCTGGAAGTGCTGAATCCAAGCCTGTTGGATTCAAGTCATTTGGATCTATAGATCATCCATGGTAAAAATAACAAGGCAGAAGCTTTTCTGCATTCAAATATTTTTCAAATTTAAACCATAATAGCTTTTGAGTTGATTCCAACTCTCAGAAATCACATTTGACCATACCTTTCAGAATATATAAAAATATATAGGTTTACTTACAGAAATAATGTTCAAGTAATAAAAGAATGCCACATAGGCATTTCTAGTCACTTTATTTAATTAAAATAAAAGGGTAAAACCTTATTAAATTGTGACACCACTTTAAATCACATTCCCATGGACTAAAATATGTGGTGATGACATGTGTCAACATGATCCCATGTTTGGTTTGGAGAATATTAAATCTTAAGTAGTTTTTCAATGAGTAGAAATTACTTTTCTAAAAATAAAAGGAATTAAACCAAGCCTTAATCTTGTAATGTTAGAGATGATGTTAGATCATCTAAAGGACCCTTTTTGTGTGATGATTGCAAGTAGTTAAGTATTGTTTGGTGATTGTGTACCTCGTATTTATTCATAGACGCTAGTACCGACCAAGGATACGAGGAGGAAGGAGGGTTCTATGAAGAAGAAGCCGAAGAGAACTTCAACCACTGCTCTGCACAAGGCAAGCTAACACTTGCAAGATACCCTACTAATGCAAGCTTATACTGATACTTATGCAAGCTAATACTTGCTTGTTACCATGACCACTATATGCCTTAAGCATATGTGATCATATCCACTTGATAAACCAATCCTAGTTTTACTTACAAGCTTTACACTTTATTTCTTTATGAAAGCTAGTACTTAGAGCTTACCTAAGTAAATTGTAGATATTAGAAAGATAAGTGAAGGTTGCATAAAGAGCATAAAATTTGGCCTAAGCTAGATAATCTTGATGTCATCCTAAGGCATAAGATTTAACTTAGTTAAATTCCACTAGTTTACCACCCCTCATTAGTGCTTACCCCCACTTGTAGATACTAGTGCTAAGCATAAAACTTGATCAACTTTAGATGGGAATACTTGGTGGAAAATGGTTATGAAAGCCTTGGAATGATGGATCATTCTATTGAAATGTTTTGGACATGTGTTTCCGAACACCTGATGATTTTGGTGATGAAAATGATGAGGCATGAGCCTTAGCCCTTTTTAAAACTGATGGTTGTCTGGATGCGATACCATTCCAATTTTATCGTACAACCACAATAGCCGAAGATTGGGTAGGGCTTGACTAGAAACTTATATACTTTAGTATTAGTTCCCTCACGGCCAAGGTCTGAGCTGAGGCTACCTTGTGAAGATTGTCCACCTGTGTAGTACCCAAGATGACAGTTGGTCATGGTTGGGAGGCCAAACTCACAGGAGAGGTGCTTATACTAGGGCGTGTAATTCAAAGGTTAGGATTGATTATCCGCATACTGAGTATGGTGAATTCAGGATTTATTCCTGACGGATGTATCGAATGTTGTGGTGAAAGTGTACAATCTCTGCAGAGTGTTAAACTATTCGAATAGCCGCGTCCGCAGTTATGGACAGTTGGAGTGGCCATACTGTTCCCCCGTCAGATGTATTCAAATTAATTGAGACTTTGACTTGACCACAACAGGATTGTGATATGAAATACAAGTTCCCACTTAGGTGTTATAAAACTTCAACTAGCATTCGTTGCTTCTAAACTTAGTAGAGATAAATCTGGCTTTTGCAAAAACAACCCTAGAGCCGAGTGTCCTATTATCAAAAACCCCTTTCACTTGTTAGCATTAGTTTGCGAGTACTTAAAGAGTACTCATGGCTTTGTCCCTGGCTATTCCCGTGCCCAAAATATGAAGAGGATTACCTGGAGGATGCACCCTAGGAAGGTTACGACAACTAGGATCATCTCCCATCGTCAGCATTGCCTGTGACCCCGAAGATGGAGCTTCGCCTACGCTACCGTTATTATTACGTATTCCGCTGCTTGAAGTTGTATTAAGAACTGGATCATGAGATCCCTATTTGTGTAAGACCTTATGTATGGTTTGTAATGAATGATGTACTGTGGTATCCAATTCTGTTATGTCTCGCAAAAATGGTAATCCTAGGATTGCGATGTATGGCATAACAGGCATCTGGGATTAAAAATCCGGGTGTTCACACGCCCCCAGGCTGCGCTGAATTTAGCTAGCGCCGCCACTGTCTCCGGAGAGCTCTAGTGCCAATTCCGGCGTACTCCGACCACCCCTTGCCCCTAGAACACGCAGGCTTGCTCGCCATCGTCGTGCGCACCTACCAGCAGCCCCCGTTTGTTCGCGCATGCCCCAGAGGCTCGACTCCATTGTTGTCTGCACGCCACCGACGACCCCCGCAACTCAGTCGAGTGATTCCGGTAACCCTAATGCACCCCTTGCCCTCTAGCTCATACTATCGCGCTCGCCTTCGTCTTGTGACTCTTTTGGTACTCGCCATTCACTCACGAGTGATCTGTAGGCGCTCCTCCGATGACGCATGTGCATGCCCGACACCAGCTGCGACCACCTTGAGAACCATCTTGAACTCGCGAACCTGGTAAGCTATTGCACCCCCTCCCTTTCTCCCTAGAATCGTCAGACCTCCCTCGACAGACGCGTCGCCGCCGCGCACCGTCGCCAGCTCCGCCCATCTTAGGTCAAGGCATCTTGATCCGTTCGATGTAGCGAATCGGTATCTGTTGATCTGAGCCACGCGTTTCCAATTAGATCTAACGGCCTGTGTTGCTCTATCCAAACGAAGCGGTATCGTCCAGTAGAATTAAGACACGTGGCTAGTGCAGTTTAGACAAATTCCAGAAAATGATTTTTGATGTTTGAATTTGTAAAATCCATAACTTTTGACCTGTTTGTCCAAAAATTACAAATGTTATATCAATGGATTCAAAAAAATGTTTACTATGCAAATATGGCCCTGGTTTGGTCATTTGCTTCTGAAAAATTAGGTGTTTATGTAGAAACATTAATAGGACCATTTTGAGTATAAAAATTGTTCTAAAAATGATTTTTGAGTGAAACCTTTTGCAAATGGTTTGTTTTGAACCCTCTGACCATAAAAACTAACTTTTGAATTTAAAAATATATTTTGTTAACACTAGAAATTATTATTTAGAATAAAAGCATTTCTAGCAAAACAAAAATGATTTAAAAGGTCAATTTTCACTAAACTTGATTATAAATGAATTGCCACTTTTATAGAGCAGTAGGTGTTTTGAAATGGTTAGAACCTTGTTATAAATCACTTTTTCAATAAAACAACCTTTTGCATGATTGCATGCATTTCCTTGTTTTTATTATTTTGTGATGTGAATTGTTTGAGTGCTAGTTTTGAATATGTGCTTTGCTTGAATGTATTGTAGTAAACTTTGAGGAGTATGACAGAAAAGGTCAAGGAAAGTACCTAGATTTTCTACAAAAAGGGAAGTGATACTTTGGTCATCAAAATTCCTATCTTTTCAATATTGCATTAGTGATATTTTTGTAGTATGCATGATAGGACTATTTTATATATTGCTATGCTATAGTAGGTCCTATAGAATATATCTTGGTAGGAATCTTCCTAAGTTAAGAGACATGTTATGCTAGTATGCTTAGCCTATATATTAGGATTCAAGGGTGGAATATTCATGCTATGATATTATGCAAAGTCTATGACTATGTTTTAGATTAATAAAACAACTATATGAATGAATCACCTGGGTGGAATGGGAAGAATGGTTTGTGTTGAGTGGTTACCCAGGGCCCATTTCTATGGCTTACCCTGGTGTATATCACTTGTGGATGGCCACCCAGGAACAAAGAGATTTGAGATGTTTTGTCTTGAGAAGCTTCTAGTGCAGCCACTTGGCATATGTCTCTGTCTTGACCAACTAGGTTGCAAGAAATCAGACAGGAAGACAGTTGGTGGTAGTGATGATAGGATGGAATACGTCTATGCTGTTCTGAGGGATTGTTTCTGAAAAGACTTGTCTCGATGCATGTCGAGTCTTGTGGGAAACGTGCACCACCTCTTGAGAGGTTAAAACCTAAGTACTTAGTAGTGTCCCTGGTAATGGACATTTTGAGCATCAAAGATATTGAAATGATCAAGGATCTCCTCATCCCAATTTCTCTAAGTTAAAACTTGTTGGGTGAACAAGTGTATCACCTAGTGTGTAACCAGTGTGCCATTGTTTGATGAAATATTTTGAAAATAGAAAACTATTTTTAAAGGTTAGGGAAAACCTATTTTATGCAAAGGCCAGCCAAAACTCAAATTAGCCATATATTCATGTAGATGATAGATTCTCCATATCAATATGATATCACTTGCCAATACAATTCAAATGTATTGACCCTTGTGGCTGTAACTTATTATGTTTTAGGTTTGTTTGATGTTAGTGAAGTTTGTTGAGTAGGGATTACAAGTATACAACCAACATGATTGCCTGTGGCACAAATATGAAGGACTCCATGCTATATAGTTATATCTGCTGCATTGTAATAAGATAGCCATATCAGCCATGTAAGTTGTAATGAAATTATTATATTCCTGGTTATAAGTTGTAATATGACCTTTGTTTCTTGATATTACATCTTAAATTGTGGGTGCTAGCTATTCGATCCAAGGACTAGAAGTGTAAACACAGGGATCTCTACCTTATCAGGTTGGGACCTCTACAGATGGTATCAGAGCACTGTGTTACCTGTAGGATTGTAACCCTAGGATTGGAAAAAAACCCTCAGAAAAATAAGAGTTGTATTTCTTCAAACTTATTTCCAAAACAATCTTGTAAACCCTTTCCTCAGCATTTTGTTTTGATCCTACATCTCTCCCATTTCTACTTGATGGAAAAAAACATCAACATGAGCAAGGACTTCACCATCACCAATGACTTCAACTTCAGTTTCACCAAGGACTTCTACTTGGACATCACTAAGGACTTCAAGTGAAATAATAAAAATACTCAAGACTTGGAGACTAAGGAAACACAACCTTGGAGGAACCATCATCACCTTTGGAGCTATTTGACCAAGATACAAGAATTTCTTCCAAGGATACCATGATCTTGTTCATGATGTAACAACTAAGAAGGATGGAATGATCTCAAGTGATAACCATAGTTGGACCACCACACTAATGTTTGATTTAAATCAATTTATTGATCACACCAACTTATGTGGCGTAGCAAAAAATATTTTGTTGCTGAAAACATGCTTGAATCTTGTAGTTTGAGTGGAATGCATGATTGTGATTGATTGCACATTGCTTGTGTGATTTGTTGTGTGTGAGTAGACTTCTTCCTCTAGAAATCTTATGCCTAATATAATCCCAATCCAACCCAAGCAGATGACTTCTCCAAGAGACCACAACATCAAGGATGGTGACAACAACAACCTAGAGATGCACATGACAGAACAACTGCAAGCAACCCAAGCCCTATTAAATCAAGTGACAACTCAGTTTTTAGCCAACAACATTGAGTTAGACCCAGCCATGCTAAATTTCTTGGAATCCCAATCTCAACTGTTGCAAAGGATGAACAATCAGATGATCAACATGAGAAGCAACCCTTCCCAAAGAGATTGTGACAGAAATTATATCAAATATGATATTATAGAAGGAACTCAAGCCTGCAAAATCTGTGGAGACATAGGACACACCTATAAATAGCATAGGGACCAATGTCCTAATTGTGAAGAGAAACATCCAGCTAGACAATGCCCCACATCTCAAGTTACTTGTTTCCTATGTGATGGAAATGATCATGTCCCTGTCCAATGCCATATCTATCCTACAGTTCAATAGATGAAACATCAAGCTAAGGTTTGAAAACATCAAGTCTTTGGAAGCATCAATGAAGGAACAACTTCCACAAAGAAGGATGAAGACAAAGTCAAATCTCTGTATGCACCTCCATACATTGTAACCCACTATGGTGGACAAAAGAGGAAACATGGACATTATCCTAGGAACTATTCTAAGAACCAAGGAAGTTTTCCCACATTTGTGGTGAAGTATGAAGAACATGAACTAAGAGAACTCCTAGATTTGGAGAGACCCAAAAATAAGAAGAGCCAAGGAAACAAACAGGAGATAGTGATACCAAAGATAAACAGTGATATTAGCCAAGTGATGTGCTATAAATGAAAAGAGCTAGGCCATTATGCATCAAATTGTCCAGAAAACGAGAAGACTAATACAAGCAAACCTATGAGGGACATCAACCTAGTCACATGTTTCTAATATGGTAACAAAGGACACTATGCAAACAACTTTCTAGAGAAGTTACATCAAGACCTCAAGTAAGCCAAGATGTAATCTAGTTTAAAACCTTTTAAGGGTGGTAGTACCCTAGTTGTCTTGAAGACAACTTGTAACCTATAGCCTTCCCGAAATTCGGGATGAGATTCCTTTTAAGGGTGTTAGTCTGTCACATCAAAAAAAATTCCAAATTTTGATTGTGAAAAATAAACAAACAAAAGAAACAAATGTTGAAATTTAGGGTGAAAACAAACTTTTTGCTTCTAAATGGAAACTTCAAAACCCTACTTGAACAAAATTTCAATGAAAAAGCCATCAAACAAAATTTTGAAACAAATCAAATGCATTCCTGCAAGGAAAATATCTTGAATTTAAAACACTTGGAAAAGTTGAAACAAAACCCTAAAACCTTAATAAAAGAAATCATTTCCAAGATCACTCCAATACTATGGCTTTGTTCCATATAAAAAATTAGCAACAAACATTTCTAAATGATCAAAAATGGTAAACAAGAATATTATAAAGCCATGGGAATTGGTTTCACTCAATTTGGAGCCATGGATAAAAACTTATGAATATAATAAAATAAAAGAAAGTCATTTCCATGGCTAATAAAGCTCCTGACAAAAATCAACACTAAATTTGATGGGAAAATACCAATCGGGGTATACCCATGAAGTAGAGTCGCCGGCTGGATCGCCAATCCTAGAGCGGGTCGACTCACCAAGTATGACGACTGACGCATATTGGACCTAGACGACTGTCGCCGACTGGAGACTGCAATACGTAGCCCACCAAACCCATTGTAAACCCTAACCGGCTCCATATATAAAGCCACCAAGGACACCCCCGACAACTCTCATTAGATCTAATCTCCCTCCACCTACGGTAGCTTTCTTGTAAACCAATCTATGATCATATACTGGATTGATAGAAGGACGTAGCGATCCTCCACCGAGGGGACGTGAACCTAGATACATCGTGTGCTAATCTCGCTTCCGGATTCTCCTACGTCGCCTTGCTCCCTCTACGTAAGCTAATCCTAATAGCATCTGCCGTACAATACCACGACAGTTAACGCCCACCGTGGGACAAACAATGCTTGAAGGTGATAATCCGAACGGGATCCTTTTCCATCGCCGATGCCCGATCGCATCTGAACTTCTATCCAAGGAAGCCGATTGATCGGACTAGCTGCCGGCCAACGCGGCCGACGCGTGCAGTTGGCTCGAAGATTTCAAGCACGCACACGTGCGAGATCGCTTCATAAGCCTCAATGAGTATTCGACTCTGTTTCATTATTCAAGTCTTTTGGCCTAACAATTGATTACTCTATTTAGTTTAATATTGCGATACATGCTGCTTGTACGGATCTGGCTAGTAAGATTAACCTTAGACGCAGGACAAGATCAGAGCAGCCTTAATCGCTATAGTTTATTTTGTCGGCCGGCGCTCGAGCGGGAGAAATAGCGGTCTAGGGAAAAATTCAATCGGTGACGTCTTTCTCCCTTTTAATTATTAATATGTATATGTATATGAAGTGCGTGGGGTCTGGTGCACTGACTATATCAATAGAAAACAGTGCATATAGTAAAACATGTGTAGATCAGTTACACATTTGTCTACTTTGTATTCTTCGGATTTACTTGATCAGTCTTTGTACTTACTTAAATCAAGTAAGATCATATGATTAGATGTGGATACTAATCTTCTTCTTTATTTGCTTATGCACGAAGAACAAATCGGTCAAGACCGTACGTCACATAAGGCGGCACAAAAATTCAGTCTTGGCAATATAAGCGCGCGCACGAGCATCTCGGTGGCAATATACGATCGTCTCTGCCTTGTGAGCCGCCGTGACTCCTATAACTCCGCCAACGACGACTCGGCTAAGGCTAATAATTTTCTCCCACTCGATCTTGTTTTAAATATTTTATTTGTATATTGATAATATTTTTACTGAATACGTGTTGATGCATAGTGGAGAAGAAGTAAACTGCGCTCTGGTGGCCTGCGGCATGCCTATCCGACCATATCAGCCACATCCACTCCTTCCGGCCAAGTGCCATACACGGGGACTTGCAATTCGCCCCTCGTGGACTCGCCACGCTTGTGGATCCTCCCGTCACGGACTCGCCACGCTCGTGGATCCTCCTGCCACAGACGCCACGTCCGGCGTCTCGTCCATCGCGGATTCGCCACGTCCGGCGACTCGTCCATCGCGGACTCGCCATGCTCCGGACCTTCGCCTAAACACGGACACGCTTAAACGTGGACTCGCTAGGCTCGGGGACCCGCCCTTGCGGACTCGCCTGCCACGTCGACTTTGCCACAGCGCGACCTCCGTCCGCTGCGTCGACCCCGTGTCCGCCGCATCGACATCGCTATAGCGTGACCTCCGTCCGCCGCCACGACCCCGTGTCCGCCGCATCGACATCTCCATAGCGCGACCTCCGTCCGCTGCGTCGACCCAGTGTCCGCCGCGTCGACATCGCCATAGCGCGACCTCCGTCCGCCGCGTCGACCCCGTGTCCACCGCGTCGACTTCGCCATAGCGCGGCCTCCGTCCGCTGCGTCGACCCCGTGTCCACCGCGTCAACTTCGCCATAGCGCAACCTCCGTCTGCCTTGTTGACCCCGTGTCCGCCGCGTCGACTTCGCCATAGCGCGACCCCCGTCCTCCGCGTTGACCCAGTGTCTGCCGCGTCGACTCCTTCCGGCTACGTCGAATGCGTACACCGCCACTACTAAGGGACCTTCATCGTCCGAGTCGCCAGAGAGGGTCGCATGCCACGCTGCATGGACTCACCACTGGGCTTCTCTTCCCTCTGGGAAAAAATCAATTCGCCTTTGTCAACCTTTGAAAGAGCGACTCACAATGGCCAAGTAGTGCGGACGAGGACTCATAAACCGAGCCTCGGATCGTCCACGAAAAATGCTAACCGAGAGCCATCAGTGGAGTCGCCTTGCTCGACTGGCCTTCCGGGCCAAGACAAATGGCAGTGCTACACAAACAGCACCATGTCCTCCTCAACCTTAGACAGCGCGACTCGCACGGCCAAGTACTGCGGACGAGGACTCGCCAACCGAGCCTCAGATCGTCCAGGAAGAACGCCAAGCCTAGAGACATCTTTGGAGTCGCCATGCGACTGGCCCCCTGGGCCAAGATGAGAGACTTGCTAACAAAAACAGCGCAATCAACATCATCGCGGACTCGCCACACTCGGGGACTCTCCCCTAGCGGACTCGCAATCATATCGGACTCGCCACACTCGTGGACTCTCCCCTCACAGACCCGCAATCATCGTGGACTCGCCACACTCGGGGACTCTCCCCTCGCGGACTAGCAATCATCGGGGACTCGCAATCATTGCGTACTCAACACGCTCGGGGACTCGACACTTGCCGGTCCCCCGACCTCTTCACTCGCCATGCTCGACAACAACCACTACTTATTTTCAGAATATGCATCTCTAAAGAGCCACAAGTCGCCTCTACAAGCCAACTCGAGCCTCGGGGACTACTCCTAGACATACCGCGTGTGCGCGTGGTTCCACGACCGCGGCTCGCCCCCGCGGACTCGCCCTCGCGTACTCAACACGCTCGGGGACTCACCACCGCGGAATCGCCCTCGCGTACTCGCCACCGCAGACTCGCCCTCGCGGACTCAACACTCTTCAGGACTCACCACCGTGGTCTCGTCCTCGCATATTCAACACGCTCGGGTACTCTCCCTCGCGGACTCGCCCTCGCATACTCAACACGCTCGGGGACTCACCACCGCGGACCCGCCCTCGCGTATTCAACACGCTCGGGTACTGGCCACCGCGGACTCACCACCGCGGACTCACCCTCGCGTATTCAACATGCTCGGGTACTGGCCACCGCGGACTTGCCACTGCGGACTCGCCCTCGCGTACTCAACACGCTCGGGGACTCACCACCACGGACTCGCCCTCGCGTACTCAACATGCTCGGGGACTCGCCATCTCATACTCGCCACGCTCTGGGACTCGCCATCGCGAGCCCGCCCTCGCATACTCGCCATGCTTGACGACTCACCATCGACTCCACCTTGGTTTCTCCTGCGCCAAATCGGCGACCTCATCATCAACGATTTGTTGGCCTCCACGTCCTCTACGACAGCAAGTTGATAAGGCACCAGCCAAACTTCTCCAAGGGGCAACTCCGTCCAATAAAGATTCGCCTGGCGCGTGGACTAGCGCAAGCAAAAGAACTACTTTATGAGTTGTTTCTCTATTTCAGGAGCTCAGCAACGACTCACCATTGACTCCACCCTGGAATCGCCTGCGCCGATTCGGCGGCTTGAATTCATCGTTGAGTCCCTGACGCGCTCGGGGACTACTGATGGGGGAATACTAATCGGGGTATACCCATGGAGTAGAGTCGCCAGCTGGATCGCCAATCTTAGAGCGGGTCGACTCGCCAAGTACGACGACTAGCGCATACTGGACCCAGGCGACTAGCGCCCACTAGAGGCCCAATATGGAGACTGCAATACGTAGCCCACCAAACCCATAGTAAACCCTAACTGGCTGCATATATAAAGCCACCAGGGGCACCCCGACGGGACAACTCTCATTAGATCTAATCTCCCTCCGCCTATGGCGGCTCCATTGTAAACCAATCTATGATCATATACTGGATTGATAGCAGGACGCAGAGATCCTCCACCGAGGGGACGTGAACCTGAGTACATCGTGTGCCAATCTCGCTTCCGGATTCTCCTACGTCGCCTTGCTCCCTCTACGTAAGCTAACCCCAGTAGC
Source organism: Avena insularis (assembly GCA_023614405.1). Taxonomy (NCBI): domain Eukaryota; kingdom Viridiplantae; phylum Streptophyta; class Magnoliopsida; order Poales; family Poaceae; genus Avena; species Avena insularis. The sequence continues at coordinate 203,820,669 of CM042685.1, forward strand.
ATCTGCTGTGCAATACCACGAAAAAGTTGTGAGCAAAGTAATCCTATATGGATTTAAAAGGATATATAAATATTAAATAAAATTATACAAAGTGGAATCACCAATTTTGGAACTATAAATAAAAAGATATGGATTTTATAAGACAAAGAAAGAATTAAATAAATAAGAAATATTTAAAAGACAAATTAAACCTTGGCCAAATCCATAAGCAAATGGAATAAAAGTAATTCAAATAAAATAAAAGAATAAAGGTTATTTGAATAAAGTTATATGGGCTTTTTAACCATATTCAATTTATTTAAATAAAGACAATTTGCCTCACTTAATAAATATTAAATCATAAGAAAATATTTGGATTAATCCAAAGTGGACTTTTTAACACACTAATAAATAGTATAAACCTACTGAAAAGTTTTGGAAAAGAATTGAATTCAAATTGTTGTTTAAAAAATTTATTCAAATAAAAACAGAAAATAGAAAAGGAAAAATATTAAGAAAAAAAAATAGAAAATAGAACCCAACCCAGCTAACTTACCCAGTCCAGCCTAGCAAGCCCAGCCGAGCTAAATCCCACCCGGCTCCACCTCTCTCTGCCCTTTCTTTTCTCACCGTGCAGAACAACCTCACCCTACCTGACGAGCCGACCCCACCCTGCCACGTCTTCAAAGTCGCGCTGACCACGCCCTTTCTCCCTCTGTCGTTTCTGGTTCGAATTGATTCGCATAAAATTTGAGTAACTGCGCTAGAAATCCGTCCCCGCGACCACGCCCTCTTAACCGCCTCCCCCTCCTCTCCATTTCCCCTCACTCTCCCGCACCCGAGCGTCCCCAGGCCGCGCTGAATTTAGCTAGGACCGCCGCTGTCTCCCGCGAGCTCCAGTGCCAATTCCGGCGGACTCAGACCATCCCTGCCCTCTAGAACACGCAGGCTTGCTCGCCATCATCACGCGCACCATCCAGCAGCCCCCGTTTGCTCGCGCATGCCCAAAGGCTCGACTCCTTCGTTGCCTGCACGCCACCGACAAGCCCCGCAACTCCGTCGAGCGATTCCGGTAACCCTAATGCGCCCCTTGCCCTCTAGCTCATACTATCGCGCTCGTCTTCGTCTTGTGACTCTTCTAGTACTCGCCATTCACTCGCACGTGATCTGTAGGCTTGCCTCCGACGACGCTCGTGCGTGCCCGATGCCAGGAACATCTCCGGCGAGGAATACACGACGATTCCGTGCGCCCCTTCTCCAGCTGCAACCACCTTGAGAACCACCTTGACCTCGCGAACCTGGTAAGCTACTGCACCCCCTCCCTTGCTCCCTAGAATCGCCGGACTGCTGTCGACAGACGAGTCGCCGCCTTGCACCGTTGCCAGCGTTGTCCATCTTAGGTCAAGGCATCTTGATCCTTTGGATGTAGATCTAGTGGCTAGGATAGATAGTGTAGCGAATCGGTATCTGTTGATCTGAGCCGCGTGTTTCCAATTAGATCTAGCGGCCTGTGTTGCTCGACCTACACGAAGTGGTATCGGCCAGTAGAATTAAGACACGTGGCTAGTGCAATTTAGAAAAATTCCAGAAAATGATTTTAGATGTTTGAATTTGTAAAATCCATAACTTTTGACTTGTTTGTCCAAAAATTACAAATTTTATATCAATGGATTCAGAAAAATGTGTACTTTGCAAATATGGCCCTGGTTTCGTCATTTGATTCTGAAAAATTAGGTGTTTATGCAGAAACATTAATAGGAACATTTTGAGTATAAAAATTATTCTAAAAATGATTTTTGAGTGAAACCTTTTTCAAATGGTTTGTTTTGAACCCTCTGACCATAAACACTAACTTTTGAATTTAAAAATATATTTTGTTAACACTAGAAATTATTACTTAGAATAAAAGCATTTCTAGCAAAACAAAAATAATTTAAAAGGCCTATTTTCACTAAACATGATTCTAAATGAATTGCCACTTTTATAAAAGACCAGTACGTGTTTTGAAATGGTTAGAACCTTGATAGAAACCACTTTTTCAATAAAACAACCTTTTGTATGCTTGCATGCATTTCCTTGTTTTTATTATTTTGTGATGTGAATTGTTTGAGTGCTAGTTTTGAATATGTGCTTTGCTTGAATGTATTGTAGTAAACTTTGAGGAGTATGACAATTGCAAAGATCAAGGAAAGTACCAAGATTTTCTACAAAAAGTCAAGTGATACTTTGGTCGTCAAAAGTCCTATCTTTTCAATATTGCATTAGTGATATTTTTGTAGTATGCATGATATGACTATTTTATATATTGCTATGCTATAGTAGATCCTATAGAATATATCTTGGTAGGAATCTTCCTAAGTTAAGTGACATGTTATGATAGTATGCTTAGCCTAGCTATTTGGATTAAAGGGTGGAATATTCATGCTATGATATTATGAAAAGTCTATGACTATGTTTTTGATTAATAAAACAACTATGTGAATGAATCACCTGGGTGGAATGGGAAGAATGGTGTGTGTTTAGTGGTTACCCAGGGCCCATTTCTATGGCTTACCATAGTGTATCTCACTTGTGGATGGCCACCCAGGAACAAAGAGATTTGAGATGTTTTGTGTTGAGAAGCTTCCAGTGCAGCCACTTGGAATATGGGCTTTGCCTTGACTAACTAGGTTGCAAGAACTCAGACAGGCAGACAGTTGGTGGTAGTGATGATAGGATGGAACGCGTCTGTGATGTTCTAAGGGATTGTTTCTGAAAATTCTCGTCTTGATGCATGTCGAGTCTTGTGGGAAATGTGCAAACCTCTCCGGAGGGTAAAACCTAAGTACTTAGCCGTGTCCCTGGTAATGGACATTTTGAGCATCAAAGACATTGAAATGATCAAGGATCTCCTCATCCCAATTTCTCTAAGTTAAAACTTGTTGGGTAAACAAGGGTAGCACCTGGTGTGTAACCAGTGTGCCATTGTTTGATGAAATGTTTTGGAAAGAGAAAACTATTTTTAAAGGATAGGAAAACCTATTTTATGCAAAGGCCAGCCAAAACTCCAGTTAGCCATATATTCATGTAGATGATAATTCTCCATATCAATATGATATCACTTGTCAATACAATTCAAATGTATTGGCCCTTTTGGCTGTAACTTATTATGTTGCAGGATTGTTTGATGTTAGTGAAGTTTGTTGTGTAGGGATTACAAGTGTACAACCAACATGATTGCCTGTGGCACATGGAGATGAAGGACTCCATGCTATATAGGTATATCTGTTACAATGTAATAAGATAGCCATATGAGCTATGTAAGTTGTAATGAAATTATTATATTCCTGGTTATAAGTTGTAACATGACCTTTGTTTTTTGATATTACATCTTAAACTATGGGTGCTAAGCTATTTGATCCAGGTACTAGCACTGTAAACACAGGGATCTCTACCTTATCTGGTTGGGACCTCTACAGATGGTATTAGAGCATTGTGTTACCTGTAGGATTGAAACCCTAGGATTGGACAAAACCCCTATAATCGCCGGATCGCTGTCGAGAGACCTGTCGCCGCCACGCACCATCGCCAGCGCCGCCCATCTTAGGTCAAGGCATCTTGATCCGTTGGATGTAGATCTAGTGGCTAGGATAGATAGTGTAGCGAACAGGTATCTGTTAATCTGAGCCGCGTGTTTCCAATTAGATGTAACGACCTGTGTTGTTCGATCCACACGAAGCGGTATCGTCCAATAGAATTAAGACACGTGGCTAGTGCAGTTTAGACAAATTCCAGAAAATGATTTTAGATGTTTGAATTTGTAAAATCCATAAGTTTTGACCTATTTGTCCAAAAATTACAAATTTTATATCAATGGATTCAGTAAAGTGTGCAATTTGCAAATACGGCCCTGGTTTGGTCATTTGCTTCTGAAAAATTACAGTTTTTTGCAGAAACATTAATAGGACCATTTTGACTATAAAAATTGTTCTAAAAATGATTTTTGACTGAAACCTTGTGCAAATGGTTTGTTTTGAACCCTCTGACCTTAAACACTAAATTTTGAATTTAAAAATATATGTTGTTAACACTAGAAATTATTACTTAGAATAAAAGAATTTCAAGCAAAACAAAAATGATTTAAAAGGCCTATTTTCACTAAACATGATTTTAAATGAATTGCCACTTTTATAAAAGACCAATAGGTGCTTTGAAATGGTTAGAACCTTGTTAGAAACCACTTGTTCAATAAAAAACCTTTTGCATGCTTGCATGCATTTCCTTGTTTTTATTATTTTGTGATGTGAATTGTTTGAGTGCTAGTTTTGAATATGTGCTTTGCTTGAATGTATTGTAGTAAACTTTGATGAGTATGACAATTGCAAAGATCAAGGAAAGTACCTAGATTTTATACAAAAAGGAAAGTGATACTTTGGTCATCAAAAGTCCTATCTTTTCAATATTGCATTAGTGATATTATTGTAGTATGCATGATATGACTATTTTATATATTGTTATGCTATAGTAGATCCTATAGAATATATCTTGGTAGGAATCTTCCTAAGTTAAGAGACATGTTATGCTAGTATGCTTAGCCTAGCTATTAAGATTCAATGGTGGATTATTCATGCTATGATATTATGCAAAGTCTATGACTATGTTTTTGATTATAAAACAACTATGTGAATGAATCACCTCGGTGGAATGGAAAGAATGGTGTGTGTTGATTGGTTACCCAAGGCCCATTTCTATGGCTTACCCTAGTGTATATCACTTGTGGATGGACACCCAGAACAAAGAGATTTGAGATGTGTTGTGTTGAGAAGCTTCCAGTGGGCTCTGCCTTGACCAACTAGGTTGCAAGAACTCAGACAGGCAGATAGTTGGTGGTAGTGATGATAGGATGGAACGCGTCTGTGTTGTTATGAGGGATTGTTTCTGAAAATTCTCGTCTCGATGCATGTCGAGTCTTGTGGGAGAAGTGCACCACCTCTCGAGAGGATAAAACCTAAGTACTTAGTCGTGTCCCGGTAATGGACATTTTGAGCATCAAAGACATTGAAGTGATCAAGGATCTCCTCATACCAATTTCTCTAAGTTAAAACTTGTTGGGTGAACAAGGGTATCACCTAGTGTGTAACCAGTGTGCCATTGTTTGATGAAATGTTTTGAAAAGTGAATACTAGTTTTAAAGGATAGGGAAAACCTATTTTATGCAAAGGCGAGCCAAAACACCACTTAGCCATATATTCATGTAGATGATAGATTCTCCATATCAATATGATATCACTTGCCAATATAATTCAAATGTATTGACCCTTGTGGCTGTAACTTATTATGTTGCAGGTTTGGTTGATGTTAGTGAAGTTTATTGAGTAGGGATTACAAGTCTACAACCAACATGATTGCCTGTGGCACATGAAGCTGAAGGACTCCATGATATATAGTTATATCTGCTGCATTGTAATAAGATAGCCATATGAGCTATGTAAGTTGTAATGAAATTATTATATTCCTGGTTATAAGTTGTAATATGACCTTTGTTTCTTGATATTACATCTTAAAACGTGGGTTCTAGCTATTCGATATAGGGAGTAGCATTGTAAACACAGGGATCTCTACCTTATCAGGTTGGGACTTCTACAGATGGTATCAAAGAACTATGTTACCTGTAGGATTGTAACCCTAGGATTGGACAAAACCCCTTAGAAAAATAAGAGTTGTATTTGTTCAAACTTATTTCCAAAACAATCTTGTAAACCCTTTCCTCAGCATTTTGTTTTGATCCTACATCTCTCGCATTTCTACTTGATGGACAAAAAATTCAACATGAGCGAGCACTTCACCATCACCAATGACTTGAATTTCAGTTTCACCAAGGACTTCAAATTGGACATCACTAAGGACTTCAAGTGAACTAAGAAAAATACTCAATACTTGGAGACTAAGGAAACATAACCTTAGAGGAACCATCATCACCTTTGGAGCTATGTGACCAAGATACAAGAATTTCTTCCAAGGATACCATGATCTTGTTCATGATGTAACAACTAAGAAGGATGGAATGATCTCAAGTGATAACCATAGTTGGACCACCACACTGGTGTTTGGTTTAAATGAATTTATTGATCACACCAACTTATGTGGTGTAGCAAAAATATTTTGTTGCCTAAAACATGCTTGAATCTTGTTGTTTGAGTGGAATGCATGATTGTGATTGCTTGCACATTGCTTGTGTGATTTGTTTTGTGTGAGTAGAATTCTTCCTCTAGAAATCTTATGCCTAATCTAATCCCAATCCAACCCAAGAAGATGACTTCTACAAGAGACCACAACATCAAGGATGGTGACAACAACAACCTAGAGATGCACATGACAGAACAACTGCTAGCAACCCAAGCCCAGTTGAATCAAGTGACAACTCAGTTTTTAGCCAACGACATTGAGTTAGACCCAGCCATGCTAAAGTTCTTGGAATCCCAATCTCAATTGTTGCAAAGGATGACCCATCAGTGTGTTGGAATTATGCCCTAGAGGCAATAATAAAGATGTTATTGTTATAATTCTTGTTCATGATAAAGTTTATATTCCATGCTAGAATTGTATTAAGCGGAAACTTTGATACTTGTGTTGTTTATGAACAACACCGTGTCCCTAGTATGCCTCTATGGACTAGCTCATTGATTAATGATGGTTAAGGTTTCCTAACCATAGACATGAGTTGTCAATTAATAATGAGATCATGTCATTGGGAGAATGATATGATGGACAGACCCAAATCAAGCAGAGCAATTAGATCGTGTCATCGTGTTCATCTTTGCAAAGCTTTTTCCTATGTCAAATATTATATTCCTTAGACCATGAGATAATGCAATTCCCTGGTATCGGAAGAAAGCTTTGAGGTCATCAAACGTCATCCTATGAGAGGGTGATCATAAAGGTGTCTCTCAGGTGATCGGAATGTACTTGTTGGGTTGTATGTATCGAGATGGGATTTGTCCCTCCCGAGTCGGAGAGATATACTTTGGGCCCACTTGGTAATCGATATCAAAACCGCTTGCAAGAATGTGGTTAAGGAGTTAATCACAAAGTGATATCGGATTACGGAACGAGTAAAGTACTTGCTGTGAACGAGATTGAACTAGGTATGCCGATACCAACGATCGATTCTCGGGCAAGTAAAATATCGCATGACGAAGGGAATATATATGGTATTAATTGAATCCTGGCATCGTGGTTTATCCGATATGATCATCAATGAATATGTGGGAGTCAATATGGGTTTCCAGATCCTGCTGTTGATTATTGATAGAAGATCATGTCTGCATATTCTCGAACCCGTAGGGTCACACACTGAAAGTGTATCGACGCTAGGATAGAATGGATAATTGGTTTGTGAGTTTTTGTTCGGAGTCTCGGATGAGATCCAGGATATCACGAGAGGTTCCAGAATGGTCCGGAGAATAAGATTCATATAAAGGAAAGCAGTTTTTGGATTTCGGAATCGTTTCGGAGTATTCGGTATTGTACCGGAAGGTTCTAGAAGCTTCCGGAGTGGGACCAACGTGGCCCCACTTGTCGGAGGGGTGCGTGGGCCTACGAGGGAGTGCCCTGGCCGCATTGGGCCAGGGGCACAAGGCCCCATAGGCCCAGCCGGCCAAAACCCTAGGGGAAACCCTAGGAGACCTTCTAGAAGGGGGGAAGACTTGCCCCCCACTCCACCCTTGGGGCCGCCTCCCTAGGGCTTGGAGGAGGGGGCAAGGGGGAAGGCCAGCCCCCTATATAAGGTGGGCAGGGGCGCACCCTCCACTCACCCCCAAACCCTAGCCGCTAGCTGTTGCCCTCCACCTCTCTCTCTCTCTCCCGACTGCGCCTAGGAGAAGCCCTGCCGCAGAAACTCTCCACCATTGCACCACGCCGTCGTGTTGTAGATCCAATCCCACTTGCTGGACCTAGGAAGGAGGAGACGTCGCGGCACCATACATGTGCATCTCTCGGAGGCGTCGCCACTTGCGGCGTTGGATCGGATCAGATCGCGAGGAGGAGAAGGATAGTTCGACTACATCACCCACGTTCTGTTGAACGTTTCCGCTGTGCGATTTCTTCAAGGGTATGAAGATCTCATCTATCCCTCTCGTTGATTGCATATCCTAGATTAGATCTTGGCTTTCCCATTCGCATCCGTAGAATTTTTTTGATTTACTATGCTGCGAAACCCTTCACAGTGATCAACATGAGAAGCAACCCTTCCCAAAGAGATTGTGACAGAAATGTATCAAAGATGATATTATAGAAGGAACTCAAGCCTACAAAATCTATGGAGAAAAATGACACACCTATAAAGAGCATAGGGACCAATGTCCTAATTATGAAAAGAAACATCGAGTTAGATAATGCCCCACATCTCAAGTTACTTGTTTCCTATGTGAAGGAAATGATCATGTCCCTGTCCAGTGCCATATCTATCCTATAGTTCAATAGATGAAACATCAAGCTAAGGATGGAAAACCTCAGGTCTTTGGAAAACATCCATGAAGGAACAACTTCCACCAAGAAGGATGAAGACAAAGTCAAATCGCAGTATGCACCTCCATACAATGTAACCCACTATGGTGGACAAAAGAGGAAACATGGACATTATCCTAGGAACCGTTCTAAGAACCGAGGAAGTTTTCCCACATGTGTGGTGAAGTATGAAGTACATGAACTAAGAGACCTCCTAGATTTGGAGAGACCCAAAAATAAGAATAGCCAAGGAAACAAACAAGAGATAGTGATACCAAAGATAAACAGAGATATTAGCCAAGTGATGTGCCATAAATGCATAGATCTAGGCATTATGCATCAAATTTTCCAGAAAAGGAGAATACCAAGACAAGCAAACCTATGAGGGACATCAACCTGGTCACATGTTTCAAATGTGGTGACAAAGGACACTATGAAAACATGTAAGACCCCATCATTATAAGGTAAAGGTCCCTATGATTGCAATGCTAGTCCCTGGATCAAATGTTAGCATCCACAGTTTAAGATGAAGTACACAGATACAAAGGTCCTTATTACATCGTCATACCAGAGATAAACATGTCTTTTACAACTCCATAGCCCAAGGCTAGTACAAGAGTTCATAACATAAGTAAAATAAGGTAAAGTCTTCATCTTCATGTGCCACAGGCAAGCATGTTGAGTGTAGATTCATAACCCTAATCCTCATCATAGTAACCTCCAACATCATAAGTTACAGCCACAGTGGGTCAATACATTTGGAATTGTATTGGCAAGTGATACCATAGTAGAATAGAAGTATCTAATATCTATATGAATTTGGCTAAGTGTAGCTTAGGCTTGCTTTGTTCAAAATAGGTTTTTCCTTTCAGTTGAAAACACTAAGTTTTTGTTTAACAAAAACTCCCAAGGAACAAACAATAGACATTGGTGAACCTTAACCCTTGTTCAACCACATGTTTTAACTTAGAAATTGGGATGAGGAGATCCTTGATAGCTTCAATGTCTTGATGCTCAAATTGTCCGTTGCCAGGGACACGGCTAAGTACTTAGGTTTTTTCCTTCTCGAGAGGTGGTACGCTTTCCCCACAAGACTCGACATGCATCGAGACGCGATCTTTCAGAAGCCTTCCCTTAGACCAAATGGACGCGTTCCATCCTATCACCCTACCACCATCTGTTCATCTGGCTAAGTTATTGCAACTTATATGATCAAGGCAGAGCCCATATGCCATGTGGTTGCACTAGAAGCTTCTAAACACTAAGTATCTCAAATACCTTTGTTCCTGGGTGGCTTTCCACAAGTGTGATACACAAGGTAGATCATAGATATGGGCCTTGTGTAACCACTCAACATAACCCAATCATACCATTCCACCCAGGTGATTCATTCACTTAGTTGTTTTATTAAGCAAAAACATAAGTCAAAGACTTAGCAAAATTTTCTATAGGTTGATTATATTCCACCCTTGTTTAAGCATTATAGCATGACAAGTATCTTAACTTAGAGAAATTCCACTAAGATTACATCTACTAGGATCCCAAGGCATAGCATAGTATAAATACTTAGAAAAATCCATGCAAGCCCTATTCAAAATATCAATAGTGCTTAGTCAAAATAATAGGACAAATACATGAAGCACCACTTGCCTTGGTAGTTGAGGGAGTAGCAATAATCTTCACAATCACAATCACCACTAGCACCAAAATCTATACATAAAATGATAGCACCAAATTCTCATTCAAAATAGTCAAACAAAAATATATGAATGCATGCAAATGAAATGAAATGAATTTTCTAGACTAAACTATTCAAACCAAACAGTACTGAACACAAAATTAACTAATTATAGTCTAAATAAACTTAAATTTGGTTTAAAAATATTTTCTATATAATTTATATAGTAAAAATAAGCCTATAATTGTCTCTGCATAAAAACCCATTTTTTACAGAAGAAAAATACAAAATTAATCCTACAGTAGTGTAGGGTTTATTTTTCTGATTCCAATGATATATTATTTGCAAAATTTGGCCAAACAGAACTAAAGTTATGAATTTTACAAGCTTGAATCTCTAATAGACATAAAAACGGATTTTAAATCAAAACCCTAGACACGTGGTTGTGTCTGACTGGTCGATACTGCTTCGCGCAGATCGGCCAACGTGGAGCGTTAGATCTAAGTAAGATCCAGTGGCTCAGATATAACGATACCGTTTCACGCTAGCATCTAATCTCAGCCCTAGGATTCGGATCTGACGGCGCTAGCACAAGCAACCAGAGACTAGCGGCACTGGCAACGGCTGCACGGTGGCGGCGCTCTGCTAGTGACGCTCCGGCGGCTATAGAGGGGGCTGGGGGTTGCGGTGATGCTTACCAGACTCGCGTGATCACGAGGAAGCTCAATGTGTCGCTGGCGTGGGCAGGGGCGTGTTGTGGTGGCCGGGAGAGCTCGTCGGAAACCTAGCTGGCATCGGGCACGGCTTGAAGGAGACGGCAGCGACATTCGAGGACTCCCTAGGACAAACAAATAGCATCAGTGCATGCACAAGGACGAGGCGGACATCGTCGTTTGATCTAGAGGTTGGGGGTGGTCGCACCTTACCAGAATTTCTCGCCGGAGACGAGCGTGGAGTCGGGTGCTTGTGGTGGTGGATGAATCAGATGACCTAGGTCACGAGTAGGCGAACCAAGCATATGAGAAGAAGCACACGAGCAAGGGGATTACATAGCATGAACGAGAAGGGGAAGGGTGGACGGAGCTACCCGTAATGTCTCGCTGGAGACGCTCGGGCAGTGGCGTTGCAAGTCGAAATACTGGTAGCCTGGTGGCGGAAAGAGGGTGCTGAGTGAGGGAAAAGCTCGCTGTGTGGAGGGGCTTAAGTAGGAAGAGGCATGGCAAGAATCACTCACTGATTCAGTGGCATTTACGCCATGCCATCAACGGTAGCGGCGGCGTGGTCTGACGCACAATTTGGGAGGAAGACGATGCTGAGCTGGCGCGTGTCCACAAGGCAGTGACTACGGGGTAGAGTTGGTGCGGGTCAGAGAGATGGGAGAGGGGAAACGTCGGGTGGGCTTGTTGGGCTGGAACAAGCACTGGGACGAATTGGTAGCGCTGGCCTTTTCTTTATTCTTTTCTCTTTTTCTTTTTCTAATTGGATTTTCAAGAACCAAATTCAAACCAAATTCAAATGAATTTGAATTCAAACCACCTCTGTATTTTTGTAGTGTGATCCAAGTATTCAAACATGTGTCAAACACACTTGTTTACTCAATTACACTTAGGTCCTTTGAAAATAAAAATAAAGCAAGCCTCATATGATATATAGATAATAGGCATAAAAATGGTTTTATTTGGAATTTTAATTTGAAAAATTTTGTGCAAGACAAGAATGCTATGAATGCATGTATGAAATTCAAGATTTTGTAATTCATGAATTTTGGGATGTTACAAAACAACTATCCAGAGAAGTTACATCAAGACCTCAAGTAAGCCAAGATGTAATCTAGTTAAAAACCTTTTAAGGGTGGTAGTACCCTAGTTGTCTTGAAGCCAACTTTTAACCTATAGCCTTCCCGAATCTCGGGACGAGATTCCTTTTAAGGGTGGTAGTCTAGCACACCCCAAATTTTTCCAAATTTTGAAAAGTGAAAAATAAACAAACAAAAGAAACAATTGTTGAAATTTAGGGTGAAAAGAAACTTTTTGCTTCTAAATGGAAACATCAAAACCCTACTTGAACAAAATTTGAATGAAAAGGCATCAAACAAAATTTTGAAACAAATCAAATGCATTCCTGCAAGAAAAATATCTTTTATTTAAAACACGTGGAAAAGTTGAACCAAAACCCTCAAACCTTAATAAAAGAAATCATTTCCAAGATCACTCCAAGACAACGGCTTTGTTCCATATAAAAATTTAGCAAAAAACATTTCTAAATGATCAAAAATGGTAAACAAGAATATTATAAAACCATGGGAATTGGTTTCACTCAATTTGGAGCCATGGATAAAAACTTATGAATTTAATAAAATAAAAGAAAGTAATTTCCAAGGCTAATAAAGGTCCTAACAAAAATCAACACTAAATTGTGAGCAAAGTAATCCTAAAAGGATTTACACATATAATAAATATTAAATAAAATTATACAAAGTGGAATCACCAATTTTGGAACTATAAATAAAAAGATATGGTTTTTATAAGACAAAGAAAGAATTAAATAAATAAGAAATATTTAAAAGACAAATTAAACCTTGGCCAAATTAATAAGCAAATAGAATAAAAGTAATTCAAATAAAATAAAATAAAATAATAAAGGTTATTGAAATAAAATTATATGGGCTTTATAACCATATTCAATTTATTTAAATAAAGACAATTTGCCTCACTTAAAAAATATTAAATCATAAGAAAATATTTGGATTAATCCAAAGTGGACTTTTTAACACACTAATAAATAGTATAAACCTACTGAAAAGTTTTGGAAAAGAATTGAATTCAAATTGTTGTTTAAAACAATTGATTCAAATAAAAACAGAAAATAGAAAAGGAAAAAGGAAAAAGAAGAAAAAATAGAAAACAGAACCCAACCCAGCTACCCTACTCAGTCCAGCCCAGCAAGCCCAGGCCAGCTAAAGCCCACCCAGCTCCACCTCTCTTTGCCCTTTCTTTTCCCACTGTGTAGAACACCCTCACCCTCCCTGACGAGCCGACCCCACCCTGCCTCGTCGTCGTCTTCAACGTCGCGCTGACCACGCCCTTTCTCCCTCTGCTGTTTCTGGTTCGAATTGATTCGGGTAAAATTCGAGTAACTGCACCAACAATCTGTCCCCGCGACCACACCCTCTTAACCGCCTCCCCCTCCTCTCCATTTGCCCTCACTCTCTCGCACCCGAAGGCCCCAGGCTGCGCTGAATTTAGCTAGCACCGCTGCTGTCTCTGGCGAGCTCCGGCGCCAATTCCGGCGGACTCCGACCACCCCCTGCCCCCTAGAACACGCTGGGTTGCTCACCATTGTCAAGCGCACCTTCTAGCAGCCCCCATTTGCTCGCGCATGCCCCAGAGGCTCGACTCCTTCGTCGCCTGCATGCCACCGACGACCCCCCCAACTACGTCGAGCGATTCCGGTAACCCTAATGCGCCCCTTGCCCTCTAGCTCATACTATCACGCTCGTCTTCGTCTTGTGACTCTTCTGGTACTCACCATTCACTCGTGCGTGATATGTAGGCTCGCCACCGACGATGCCCGTGCGTGCCCGACGCCAGGAACATCTCCGGTGAGGAATACACGACTTCCGTGCGCCCCTTCGCCAGCTGCGACAACCTTGAGAACCACCTTGGCCTCGTGAACCTGGTAAGATACTGTAACCCCTCCCTTGTCCCTAGAATCGCCGGACCGCCGTCGACAGACGCGTCGCCGCTGCACATCGTCGCCAGCGCCTCCAATCTTAGGTCAAGGCATCTTGATCCGTTGGACGTAGATCTAGTGGCTAGGATAGATAGTGTAGCGAATCGGTATCTGTTGATCTGAGCCACGTGTTTCCAACTAGATCTAATAGCCTGTGTTGCTCGATCCACACGAAGCGGTATCGGCCAGTGGAATTAAGACACGTGGCTAATGCAGTTTAGACAAATTCCAGAAAATGATTTTAGATGTTTGAATTTGTAAAATCCATAACTTTTGACCTGTTTGTCCAAAAATTACAAATTTTACATCAATAGAAAAATGTTTACTTTGCAAATATGGCCCTGGTTTGGTCATTTTCTTCTGAAATATTAGGTGTTTATGCAGAAACATTAATATGACCATTTTGAGTATAAAAATTGTTCTAAAAATGATTTTTCAGTGAAACCTTTTGCAAATGGTTTGTTTTTAACCCTCTGACCATAAACACTAACTTTTGAATTTAAAAATATATTTTTAACACTAGAAATTATTACTTACAATAAAAGCATTTCTAGCAACACAAAAATGATTTAAAAGGCCTATTTTCACTAAACTTGATTTTAAATGAATTTCCACTTTTATAAAAGACTAGTAGGTGTTTTTAAATGGTTAGAACCTTGTTAGAACTCACTTTTTCAATAAAACAACCTTTTGCATGCTTGCATGCATTTCCTTGTTTTTATTATTTTGTGATGTGAATTGTTTGAGTGCTAGTTTTGAATATGTGCTTTGCTTGAATATATTGTAGTCAACTTTGATGAGTATGACAATTGCAAAGATCAAGGAAAGTACCTAGATTTTATACAAAAAGGAAAGTGATACTTTGGTCATCAAAAGTCCTATCTTTTCAATATTGCATTAGTGATATTTTTGTAGTATGCATGATAGGACTATTTTATATATTGCTATGCTATAGTAGATCCTATAGAATATATCTTGGTAGGAATATTCCTAAGTTAAGAGACATGTTATGCTAGTATGCTTATCCTAGCTATTAGGATTCAAGGGTGGAATATTCATGCTATGATATTATGAAAAGTCTATGACTATGTTTTTGATTAATGAAACAACTATGTGAATGAATCACCTGGGTGGAATGAGAAGAATGGTTTGTGTTGAGTGGTTACCCAGGGCCCATTTCCATGGCTTACCGTGGTGTATCTCATTTGTGGATGGCCACCCAGGAACAAAGAGATTTGACATGTTTTGTGTTGAGAAGCGTCCAGTGCAGCCACTTGGCAAATGGGCTCTGCCTTGACCAACTAGGTTGCAAGAACTCAGACAGGCAGACAGTTGGTGGTAGTGATGATAGGATGGAATGCGTATGTGCTATTCTGAGGGATTGTTTCTGAAAAGTCTCGTCTCCATGCCTATCGAGTCTTGTGGGAAAAGTGCACCACCTCTCGAGAGGGTAAAACCTAAGTACTTAGCCTTGTCCCCGGTAATGGACATTTTGAGCATCAAAGACATTGAAATGATCAAGGATCTCCTCATCCCAATTTATCTAAGTAAAAACTCGTTGGTGAACAAGGGTAGCACCTGGTGTGTAACCAGTGTGCCATTGTTTGATGAAATTTTTGAAAACAGAAAAATATTTTTAAAGGATAGGGAAAACCTATTTTATGCAATGGCCAGCCAAAACTCCACTTAGCCATATATTCATGTAGATGATATATTCTCCATATCAATATGATATCATTTGCCAATACAATTAAATTTTATTGATCCTTGTGGCTATAACTTATTATGTTGCAGGTTTGTTTGTTGTTAGTGAAGTTTGTTGAGTAGGTATTACAAGTCTACAACAAACATGATTGCCTGTGGCACATGAAGATGAAGGACTCCATGCTATATAGTTATATCTGCTGCATTGTAATAAGATAGACATATGAGCTATGTAAGTTGTAATGAAATTATTTTATTCCTGCTTATAAGTTGTAATATTACCTTTGTTTCTTGATATTACATCTTAAACTGTGGTTTCTAGCTATTCGATCCAGGGACAAGCACTGTAAACACAGGGATATCTACCGTATCAGGTTGGGACCTCTACAATAAAGTTCATACATAAGTATATAAATAAAAGTCTTCATCTTCATGTGCCACAGGCAAACATGCTGAGTGTAGACTCATAACCCTAGTCTCCATCAGAGTAACTTGCAACATCATAAGTTACAGCCATAGAGAGTCAATACATTTGGAATTGTATTGGCAAGTGATACCATAGTAGAATAGTAGCATCTAACAGCTATATGATTTTGACTAAGTGTAGTTCAGGCTGGCTTTGCTCAAAATAAGGTTTTCTTATTAGTTGAAAACACTAAGTTTTTGTTTGACAAAAACACCATAGGAACCACCAATGGACATTGGTGAACCTTTACCCTTGTTCAACCTCATGTTTTAACTTAGAGAAATTGGGATGAGGAGATTCTTGATCACTTCAATGTCTTTGATGCTCAAATTGTCCGTTGTCGGTGACACGACTAAGTACTTAGGTTTTACCCTCTCGAGAGGTGGTGCACTTTCCCCACAAGACTCGACATGCATCGGGACGAGACTTTTCAGAAGCATTCCCTTAGACCACCATGGACGCGTTCCATCCTATCAACCCTACCACCAACTATCGATCTGGCTAAGTTCTTGTAACCTAGTTGGTCAAGGAAGAGCCCATATGCCATGTGGTTGCACTAGAAGCTTCTCAACGCTAAATGTCTCAAATTCCTTTGTTCCTGGGTGGCCATCCACAAGTGTGATACACAAGGTAAACCATAGACATGGGCCTTGTGTAACCACTCAACATAAACCATTCCATCCATTCCACCCAGGTGATTCATTCACATAGTTTTTTTATTAATCAAAAAACACAAGTCATAGATTTTGCATAACATCATAGTATGAAGATTCCACCCTTGTTTTCTACTAGCTAGGCTAAGCAAAAATAGGATAGAAAGTTTTCTTAACTTAAGGAAAATCTACTAAGGCAACATCTACTAGGATTTCCCAAGGCATAACAGTCTATACATAGAAAATTTCCAATGCAATTCCCACTCAAAATATCACTAGTGCATTGATAAAATAGTAGGACAAAATATTAAGCATCACTTGCCTTGGTAGTTAGGAGAGTATCAACAGTCCTCACAATCACAATCACCACAATCACCAAAATCTACACATAAAATCATAACATCAAATTCACATTTCAATATTCAAAGAAAAATACTTATGAATGCATGCAAATGCAATGAAATGATTTTCTACACTAAACAAGTCAAAGTAAACAATACTGAACACAAAGTAAACTTTCTAAAGTCTAAATAAACTCAAATTTATTTTAAAACAATTTTCCAAATAATTTTTATATGCAAAATAGGCCTACAAATTCTTCTGCAAATAAACCTAACTTTTTAGAATCAAATGACTAATTCAAGGCTATATATCTGTAGGTATTAATTTTCTGAATCTATTGATATATTATTTGCAATTTTTGGACAAACATATCAAAAGTTATGAATTTTACAAGTTAATTCATCTAATAGATTCAAATCTAGATTTTAAAACAAAAATCCAGACACGCGGCGTGTTCCTATTGGCCCGTACTGCTTCGCGTAGATCACGCGCGTGGGCCGTAGATCTAAGTTAGATCGTGCGGCCAGGATCGCTCGGTACCGCTTTGCTTAAGTGATCTAATCTACGATGTAGGATCTAGATCTAGCGGCTCTTGACCAAACGACCAAAGTTGGGCACTGGCGGCGGCGACAACACTGTCAGCGATGTTTTGGTGGCACTAGGGGGTAAAAGGGAATGTGAGGGTGGTTATCGAAGCGTAGAGTCATGGTGAAGCTCAACGTGCAGCTGACTGGGATAGGGGCACACGGGCACGGTGGCTATTCCTCACCGGAGTTCTGTAGAGCGTCGGGTGCGTACGGTGGTCGACGGCGTTCGGCGCTACGAGGCAAAATAGGATGAAAAAAAGGTAGGATTAGATGAGCGCGAGGATGGAGATCACAATAGCATCAACCAGAGGGAGAGGGGTGGACGAAACTCACCGGAAAAGCTCGCCGGAGACGAGCTCACCGTCGGGTGCGTGTAGTCGAAGACGGGGGCGAGCTCCTGGGCCACGAGTAGGCAAACGGCAAGCGTCTGTAGGTGCGCACGAAGATGGCGAGTAAGATAGGGTGAACCAGAGGCCAGGGGGGTCGAGGCTCACCAGTATTGGTCGCCGTAGACGTGCAGTGCCGCGGTGATGCGATCTCGATTACTGGCAGCCTGGGGGCGCTCGGGCAATGGGGTTTCAAGGGAAATGGCTGCAGCGAGGTGGGGGTTAAGTAGAGGGCGTCGGGGGCAAGGATTACTGCCAGAATCAATGGGATTGATTCGAATTGATTTGGGGAGGAAACGGCCGGTGATGGCGTGGTCAGTGGCGCGGGATTGAAGATGATGGCGATGACGTGCCGTGGGGCCTGCCTGTCAGCGAGAGGGGTGTGGCGCGGGCACGTGAGAAAAGACGGCAGAGGGGAAAAGCCGGGTGGGCTTGCTGGGCCGAAAGGGTTGATGGGCTAGATAGGCAGCGCCGATTTTTATTTTTTCTTATCTCCTTTTTCTTTTCTGTTTTGATTTTCAGAAATGGTTTTTAAACCCTAATTCAAAACAGTTTGAATTCAAATCTTCACCGAGCTTTTGTACTGTGGTCCTAGTGTCAAAAAGTTTACTACACACATCTAACCACTCAAAAACACTTTGGCCTTTGAAATAAAAATAAAACCATGCCCATATATAATATATAAAGAGGGGTCTAAATATGGTTTTATTTAGGGTTTTGATTTGAAAATTTTATGAAGGTAAATATGCTATGATGATATCAATGCAATACATGATTTTGCATTTGATGAAATTTGGGATGTTATAAATCTAACCCCCTTAGGATGAATATCGCCCTCGGGATTCGGATTGGCTAGCAAATAGGTGAGGGTGATCTTTCCGAAGGTCATCTTCTCTTTCCCAAGTTGCTTCATCCTCGGTATGATGATTCCACTTTACTTTGCAAATTTGATAGTCTTAGTACGAGTAACTCTTTCTACAGTCTCAAGAATCTTGATAGGTTTCTCCTTATAAGTAAGATCATTCTCCAACTGTACCTGTTCCAAAGGTATAGTGTCCTTCAATGAAGTTTCTTCCATCTCCGGATGACACTTCTTCAACTGACTCACATGAAACACAATGTGAATTGCAGACAGTGATTCAGGCAATTCAATGTCATAAGCCACTTCTCCTTTGCAGCTTAAAATCTTGAATGGTCCAACATAACGAGGTGCCAATTTTGTTTTGACACCAAATCTCTTCACACCACGAAGTGGTGAGACTCTAAGATAAGCTCTATCACCTACCTCATAGGTGACTTTCCTACGCTTAGGATCTGAATAGCTCTTTTGTCGGGACTAGGCTATTTTCAATCTGTCCTTTACCAATTTGACTTTGTCTTCATCTTCCTTGATCAGTTCTGGTCTGAACAAATTTCTTTCTCCTACCCCATTCCATAGTAATGGCGTAGTACACTTCCTCCAAAATCTCTATTCTTGCCATCTCTATGCTTGCCTGATAGCTCTTGTTATAAGATAATTCTGCGTATGGTAGACTTTCATCCCAACTAGCACCATAGTCTAGGGCACATGCCCTCAACATATCCTCCAAAATCTGATTGATCATTTCTGTCCGTCCATTAGTCTGAGGATGAAAAGCCGTGCTGAACTCTAACCTTGTTCCCAATGATTCATGCAATTGTCGCCAAAAATGCGAAGTGAACTGAGTTCCTCTATCAGACACAATACTCTTAGGAACTCCATGCAGACATACAATCCTGTTCATATAGATCTTAGCTAATTTAGCACATGTATAAGTTGTCTTCACGGGTATGAAATGAGCCACTTTAGTTAGGGGATCCACAACAACCCATATAGAGTCATAACCAGATCTGGTCCTTGGCAGTCTGGTGATAAAATCCATACCAATCTTATCCCATTCCAATCAGGTATAGGTAGTGGTTGCAGTAACCCTGCCGGTTTCTGATGTTCCGCCTTTACTCGACTACACACATCACACAAGGCAATATTTTCTGCAATATCTTTCTTGATTGTTCCACCAAAATCTTTCCTTCACATCCATGTACATCTTGGTGCTACCCGGATGAATAGAATATGGTGAATTGTGTGCTTCTTGCAGAATCAATTTCCTCAGCTCTGGGTCTTGTGGAATGCAAATACGCTTTCCATACCATAAAGTTCCTTGTTCATCTTCATGGAATCCTTTAGACTTCCCTTTACTAATTTTACTCTTAATCTCCTCTATTTCCTTGTCCAACTTTTGGGCTTCTTTGATCTTGTCCAACAATGTTGGTTGTACTTCCAATTACATGAGATATCCTTCAGGTACTATCTCCAATCTTAGCTCTTTGAATTGAGCACACAGATCATCAGGAAATTCTCCCTTAGTAAGACCATTCACATAGACCTTGCGTCTTAATGCATCCGCTACAAAATTTGCTTTACCGGGATGGTATTGCAAACTCAAGTAATAGTCTTTGATGAGCTCTAGCCACCTTCTTTGTCTCATATTGAGTTTCTTCTAAGTGAAAATATACTTCAAACTCTTGTGGTCTGTGAACACTTCACAACGCTATCCCAAAATATAATGTCTCCACATTTTGAGTGCATGAACAACATAGGATAACTCTAAGTCATGAGTAGGATAATTCACTTCATGAGTTTTGAGTTGTCTCGAGGCATAAGCCACAACTTTTCCTTCTTGCATCAAAACTCCACCCAATCCTTGGTGAGATGCATCACAATAGACTTGAAAGTCCTTTTCCAAATCTGGCAGACATAAGACTGGTACTGACACTAGTCTCTTCTTCAATTCTTGGAAACTGATTTCACATCCTTCAGTCCAATCAAACTTCTTTTCTTTCTTAAGTAAATCCGTCATTGGCTTAGCTAATTTTGAGAAATTCTCAATGAATCTTCTATAGTATCCCGCCAAGCATAGGAAACTACAAACTTCTTTAACTGACTTTGGAGATTACCACTCTGTTACAGCTGACACCTTTGCGGGATCGATAGATATACCATCTCCAGACACAATGTGTCCAAGAAATCCAACTTCGTTCAACCAAAATTCACACTTACTGAACTTGGCACAAAACTTGTGCTCCCTAAGTTTCTCAAGTATCAAACGCAAATGTTCTTCATGCTCTTCCTTGCTCTTGAAATAGATCAAAATGTCATCGATGAATACGAAATAAACTTGTCAAGAAACTCCATAAACACTTTGTTCATCATGTTCATGAAATAAGTTCGTGCATTTGTTAATACAAATGGGATCACAGTATACTCATACAATCCATACCTAGTGGTAAAATAAGTCTTAGGTATGTCTTGATCTCTAATCTTTAGCTAAAAGTAGCCTGATCGGAGATCAATCTTTGAGAACACACGGGCTCCTTCTAGTTGATCAAATAGGTCATTGATTCTAGGTAAGGGATACTTGTTCTTTATAGTCACTTCATTGAGTGAACGGTAATCTATGCATAACCTTTAACTTCTATCCTTCTTCTCAACAAACAGAACTGGTGCACCGCAAGAAGAAGAACTTGGTTGTATAAATCATTTCTGCAACTGTTCTCCAAGCTGTTTCTTGAGTTCTTTCAACTCATCAACTAACATCTTGTAGGGTCTCTTTGCTATTGGTCCAGATCCTGGCAGTAAGTCAATCAAAAACTCCACATGTAACATCCCCAAAATACTAAACTAGAATCATCAAACTCTAATCTTCAAAATTAGGGTTAACAAAAACTTTTCTAAATAAAAATGAGAAAGCATGCATGTGTGTATGCATTCCAATTTGGATTGTTTTGAATTGCCTTGTTTATGTGTTTCTTTGCTTGTTAAATGATTCTTAGGTAAAATAAACATCATCTAAACAATCCCCACACTTTTCCCAAAGACAAATAAATCAAAACAAACAAAATGAGTGAATGGTCATTTTTACCAATTTAACTCCCATGCCTAATTTCGCTGTCTCCAACTTTCAGAACTTAACAGAAACTTGTTTGGATCTTTGCACCCCTTGATAGTACTCATAACAAAGTATCAAGGCCCACTTTGTGATCATCCAGAAACATTCAAATGCATAGTTTAAACGACAGTTTAAAATTGAATCTATATCATATGGGAAGATCCCACTTTTTCAAAAACCACTCAAACAAGCTCAACTTTCAAAACCCAAGCATCTGCAGACTCACCAGCACCAACCTAGCACACCCACCAAAAATCTTTTCAAAATTCAAAACTTGAGTTCATGCGGCCATTTCATCGAACATCTTGCAGATACAAATCAAACAAAATCTAAACACTATTTTGATCAGTGATTCTGGCCTAACTTGTTCCCTCTCTGGACACCACTAGCCTTAGTAGATCATCTAAGAACCTAAACTAATCTCTAGCACTACCGTAAGCTAGCCATTGTCATTAATGGTGAGCAGGCCGAGTGCACCCTTGCCACCCACATGTCGATAGCGAGCTAGGAGAAGCACCAAGCCTAGCCAACATGTCTGGGAGCAAGCTAACACCCCACCGCCACTCCCTGTCCAGCGCTTGAACCTTGCCAGCCCCTGGACCACACGCACAGATCATGCCAAGCTCGTCAGCAACCATGCCGAGAGTGCGCCCCGTGCGCCACGCTCGACAGACGCCCACAAACCGCGCGCTGCCCTCGCCTCGTGCACACGTGATCACCACCGTCCCAACAACCCCGCAGACACGCTCTTTCGCCGCCGCGAGGACCACGCGCGCTATGCGCCATAAAAACTTCCGTCGGGCACGCGCAGAGCACCGCCGCATTCCGACCAATCCCCACCGCCCCATGCCTCGCCACCACGTCGTTGAGCTTTGCCAGGGAGCACATCACCGCCCCCTACCGTCGCCCACGCCGATAGCCCTCTGTGCCGTCGACCACGACGAGCTCACCTTGCGCCCGTCGGTCCCCTCTCGCCAGTATAAATAGAGGCCACCCCTCGCCGAATTAAGCACACCATCTCACTCCCCTCTCCTCACTGATCGTTCCACCCTGTTCCGGGAGCAAGGCGAGCAGCGCATCGCCGGAATTTCACCAGAGCAGGCCGCCTCTGGAGAAGAAGGGAGTTAGCGATTGGAGCCGCCCCAGGAGAAGCTGCCGGTACCAGGAGGTTCGTCGTCGTCGACTTCGTCGTTCGCCCGCCTCGCCGACCCTCGCCTGAGCCTCGGTGAGCCCACGACGAATCCCACCTGCCGCGTTAGGTTTCTGTCTCGTCGGCGCTACCCGACGTGGACGATGAACTAGGGCCGTTAGATTAGAACCAGATCCCACGGCTCACATTGCCCCGTACCGCTTCGCACCCCCTCGTCTCACTGACGCCTGGGGACAGCAACTTAACCAGCCCGCGTAAGTGCTATGCTTAGTAGGCCGGCCCAGTATCGTTTCCCGCGTAGCCCAGTTGTATGAATTTAACTTTTTCCATTTAAGTTCAAACCTAGTTCTATACCCATTTTCAAAAATCAACCCAGCTCGATTCAGTGAACCAAATTAGATGAAACCAATTTTGTTAGAAAGGACTGGAAATGCTGAATCCAAGCCCGTTGGATTCAAATCATTTGAATCTATAGATCAACCTTGGTAAAAATAACAAGGCAAAACCTTTTCTGCATTCAAATATTTTTCAAATTTAAACCATAATAGCTTTTGAGTTGATTCCAACTCTCAAAAATCACATTTGATCATACCTTTCAGAATATATAAAAACATTTGGGTTTACTTACAGAAATAATGTTCAAGTAATAAAAGAATGCCACATAGGCATTTCTAGTCACTTTATTTAAGTAAAATAAAAGGTTAAACCTTATTAAATTGTGACACCACTTTAAATCACATTCCCATGGACTAAAATATGTGGTGATGACACGTGTCAACATGATCCATGTTTGGTTTGGAGAATATTAAATCTTAAGTAGTTTTTCAATGAGTAGAAATTACTTTTCTAAAAATAAAAGGAATTAAACCAAGCTTTAATTTTGTAATGTTAGTGGTGATGCTAGATCATCTATAGAACCCCTTTGTGTGATGATTGCAAGTAGTTAAGTATTGTTTGGTTATTGTGTACCTCGTATTTATTCATAGAGGCTAGTACCGACCAAGGATACGAGGAAGAAGGAGGATACTACGAAGAAGAAGCCGAGGAGAACTTCAACCACTGCTCTGCACAAGGCAAGCTTATACTGATACTGTGCAAGCAAATACTTGCTTGTTACCATGCCAACTATATGCCTTAAGCATATATGATCATAACCACTTGATAAACCAATCCTAGTTTACTTGCAAGCTTTATACTTTATTTCTTTATCAGAGCTCTTACTTAGAGTTTACTTAAGTGAATTGTAGATACTAGAAAGATAATTGAAGGTTGCATAAAGAGCATAAAACTTGGCCTAAGCTAGATAATCTTGATGTCATCCTAAGGCATGAGGTTGAACTTAGTTAAACTCCACTAGTTTACCATCCCTCATTAGTACTTACCCCACTTGTAGATGCTAGTGCTAAGCATAAAACTTGATCAACTTAGATGGGACTACTCGGTGGAAAATGGTTATGAAAACCTTGGAATGATGGATCATTCTATTGAAATGTTTTGGACATGTATTTCCAAACACCAGATGATTTATGGTGATGAAAATGTTGAGGCATGAGCCTTAGCCCTTTATAAAACTGATGGTTGTCTGGATGCGATACCATTCCAATTTTACCGTACAACCACAATACCCGAGAATTGGGTAGGGCTTGACTGGAAACTTATATACCTTAGTATTAGTTCCCTCACGACCAAGGTCTGAGCTGAGGCTACCTTGTGAAGATTGTCCACCTGTGCAGTACCCAAGATGACAGTTGGTCATGGTTGGGAGGCCAAACTCACAGGAGAGGTGCTTATACTAGGGCATGGAATTGAAAGGTTAGGATTGATTATCCGCATACTGAGTATGGTGAATTCAGGATTTGTTCCTGACAGATGTATCGGATGTTGTCGTGAAAGTGTACAATCTCTACAGAGTGTCAAACTATTCTAATAGCCGCGTCCACGGTTATGGACAGTTGGAGTGGCCATACTGTTCCTCCGTCAGATGTTTTCAAAATGACTTGTGAAAATGGATTAAGACTTTGACTTGACCACAACAGAGTTGTGATATGAGATACAAGTTCCCACTTTGGTGTTATAAAACTTCAACTAGCATTCTTTGCTTCTGAACTTAGTAGATGTAAATCTGGCTTTTTGCAAAACAACCAGCTTAGTGTCCTATTACAAAAAAACCCCTTCACTTGTTAGTATTAGTTTGCGAGTACTTAAAGAGTACTCATGGCTTTGTCCCTGGCTATTCCCGTGGCCAGACTATGAAGAGGAGTACCTGGAGGATGGACCCCAGGAAGGTTACGACAACTAGGATCATCTCCCATCGTCAGCATTTCCTGTGACCCCGAAGATGGAGCTTCGCCTACGCTACCGTTATTATTCCGTATTCCGCTGCTTGAATTCTATTAAGAACTGGATCATGAGATCCTTATGTGTGTAAGACCTTATGTATGGTTTCTAATGGATGATGTACTGTGGTATCCAATTCTGTTATATCTCGCAAAAATGGTAATCCTGGGATTGTGATGTATGGCATAATAGGCATCTGGGATTAAAAATCCGGTTGTTGATAAGTTGGTATCAGAGCCATCCTGACCATATGAGACCCTAGTTAGACTGGACGTTTGGAATCAAAAACTTAGTTTCAAAACCAAAGAAAGCAAATATTTACAAAAACTTATTCCCACTCTTATTACTTTGATTCTTTCATAAAAATTCATGTTCCTCAAAAACTGTTGCAAAATATATAAAATTTGACACACTTGATCACTCTACTAACTTACTCATCTGTAAGGTTCCCAACCTTTAATAAGGTAGAGATCCCTGTGTTTACAATTCTAGTCCCTGGATCAATAGCTAGCATCCACAGTTAAGATGTAATATCAAGAAACAAAGGTCATACTACAACTTTAGAACCAGGAATAAAATAATTCATTACATCTTACTTAGCTCATTTGGCTATCTCATTACAATGCAGCAGAATATCTATATAGCATGGAGTCCTTCATCTTCAAAGTGCCACAGGCAATCATGTTGGTTGTAGACTTGTAATCCTATTTAACACACTTCACTAACATCAAACAAACCTGCAACATAATAAGTTGCAGCCACAAGGGTCAATACATTTGAATTGTATTGGCAAGTTTCACTACTATGTAGAATTAAGTGGATCCTATCATTACATGCATATTTGGCTAAGTAGGGTTTAGGCGCTTTTGCAGAAAGCAATATAGTTTTGTCCTATCTTTTCAAAATAGTTTTGATCTTTTGTCAAATCTTTCTGAACTCCTTGGAAAACTCCAAGTGCTTCTAAT
Source organism: Avena insularis (assembly GCA_023614405.1). Lineage (NCBI taxonomy): Eukaryota > Viridiplantae > Streptophyta > Magnoliopsida > Poales > Poaceae > Avena > Avena insularis. The sequence goes on from CM042685.1 coordinate 203,847,100, forward strand.
CCCTTGTTGTCACCATCAAGTTTTAACTTTGAGAAATTGGAATGTCGAGATCTTCCATAGCTTCAGTCCTTAGTTGCTCAGTGTTGTCCATAACCGGGGACACGGATAAGTACTTAGAATTTGATCTTCTGCAGAAGTTGTACACTTTACCCACATGACACAATCTCGTCTTGATGCCACGGTGGTCACGGATAAGTACTCACCAAAATGGAGTACCGGCAGATCGAGAATGTGACAAAGTCTTTCCATAGAAGTCCTCCCAATACACAATGCTAGCTTGTCAACTAGGCACCAATGTATGGATATATTTCCAATACACAATTCTAGTTAACCTGAAGATGCCAATGCAAGGGTCTTCCACTATGTAGTTGACTAAGACAGAGCCCATTTAGCATGTGGCTGTACACGGAAGCCATTGTACGAGAAACATGTTCAATCTCTAAGTCCCTGGGTGGTTTCCTTCTAGTGCACATACAAAAAGATAGCCATATAAACATGGTTCCCTTTGTTGCCACCTTGTCCAAAACTTGAGTATCCTCTTTCCACCCAGGTGGTTCATTGAGTACTGGTTTTATTATATAAAACATATATCTTTCCAACACTTCATATAATCATATCATGTATCCCATCCCAAATATATAGCAGGGCTAAGCTTACTACAACTACAATGTTTTCACTAATGAAGATATAAGGGTATCCTATTAGGATTTAGCATAGCATAAAATATAGTAGTCCTTATCATGCATGTTACAAAAATCCACTAAGTGTAATGAAAATAGTAGGACATGGATGATAGTGTCACTTGCCTTTTTAGTAGGGAATATTGGTTCACTTCTTGATCGTGCAAATATCACACTCTTCTAACTTCACTACAATTCAATCAAGCAAACACATATTCAACTAGCATTCAAACAATTTATCACACATAAAATAACAAAGACAAGGTCATGCATGTAAGCATGCAAAAAATAGTTTTATTTGGAAAAGTGGTTTCTACTAGGCTCTAAACATTTTCGAGCTCACATTGGTCATTTACAAAAGTGGTAGAACCATTTGCAAAAGATTTCATCTCATAAACCAAACATTATGCTAAGGTGATATTTTATGTTGTTGAAAATATATTTTAGCAAAGTAATGACTTTATATGGTTCATCAAATATGTTCTTAAATCACAAAACTTGGTGTTTATCGTCAGAAGGTTTGAATCACATCATTTCCCAAAGGCTTTACTCAAAAATCATTTCTAAACCATAAACAATATTTTTATTTGACTAGAAATGTGCTAATTCAAATATTTATCCCTTAACTTCACAAAATACATTTTTAAATCCATAATTTGGTTCCTATGGTCAGTAGGTTCAAAACAAACCACTTAGCAAAGATTTCACCTTAAAAATATATCTAGAACAATTTTTATATTCAAACTATGCCTACACATGTTTCTGCAAATTCAACCAATTTTCCAGAAGAAAAACATTAAACAAAGTGCATGATTGCAAAGTACTTGTTCTTGTGAATCCATTGATATAAAATTTGCAAATTTTGGACGTGTAGAATTAAAGTTATGAATTTTGCAAGTTTGTAAATCTAATAGATCAAATTTCTAATTTAAATCCTGAGTCTAGCCATGTGTCTTATTCTTACTGGCGCGTACCGGTTCGTGCGGATTGCGCTCTGGGGATCATTGGATCTTAATTAGATCGTGCGGCACTGATCAACTCATACCCCTTCGTTTAAATCTAGTCTCAGCCATACGATCTGCATCCTACGGATCACAGCGGTCAGACCATATTTGGGCGGAGCTAGCGGCGACTGGCGGCGGCGCGTGCTCGGCCAGTGGCGTTGGTGACGATTCAAGAAGCGAGGGAGAGGTAGGAGTATCTCATCGTGCTCGCGTGGTTGCGGTGAAGATCGAGGTGTGGTCGGCTTGTCGAGGGGCGCACCAGAGCAGCGACGATTGCTCATCGGAGTCAGTGGCGACGTCAGCTGCTTTGGTTTGTCGTCGGGGCGAGGCTGCAGGTCATGCCGAGGCAAACGGGAGGGGGCGTTAGACGCGTACTTCACTGGGGATCATGGGAGCATCATCGAGAAGTACCGGGACGGTCTGAGCTTACCAGGGGGCCTCACCGGAGCAATGGCAGACGACGGTGGCGCTCGGGTGTCGAGGTTGCCGAGGCTACGGTGTTCGCGCGGGCTAACGAGTGGCACTGGGAGATGCGCCAGGAGATGGGGAGCAAGCCCGTGTGCTCTGGGAGGTGAAGGGAGGTTGGACGGCGCCGGAATTTGCCGGAGAAGTTCGTCGGGGCAGAGGGTTCGAGCATGCGATTCTCGCAGCCTGGAGGCAGAGGGAAGGTGTGGCTTGGGGGAAATGGAAGAGGAGAGCGTGGCGTTTAAAGGCGCGTGGTTACTAGAGAGATTAACGTAGGAAATTAAGCGGATTCATTGTCAGAGTTACTCGGCTACGAACGACAGCGAGTTACTGGTCGCGAGGTTGATGACGCTGCGTTGGCCAGTGGGTCCCGTTCGTTAGCGAGAGAGAGAGAGGGGGCGTGGGGTCCGCAGCTCAGTGACTGCGCGGGTTGATTCCTGGGTGGAAAACGTTTCGCGAGTGGGGGTGAGCAGGTGGGCTAGACTGGGCCTTCTTGCTGGGCTGCTTTGTTTTCTTTTTTTATACAAACCTTTTTCTTTTTCTCTATTGAATTTCTGTTTTGATTTTTCATTCAAATAATTCAAACTCCAAATGAATTCAAACTTCCACCAAACTTTAGGTATATTTTAATTTTGTTTAACAACATATTCCAAAGTCCAAAATAAAATAATTATTTTATTCTTTTAGGATCTATTAATAATTAAATAAATAGACATTAGTCTTTAATTCAAATAGGATTTAATATATTTTAAAAACTCTATTTGAAATCTAGATTTCTATAAAAATCTTTTCAGTAGGTTTTATTAAAAACATAACACTTTGAAATATAATTTAAAATACTTTAATAAGTTTTTAATGATCATTCAAAATAGGAAAAATGTCTTTACTTGAATGATATTTGGATATAAATAAATCCTCATGGTTTTATTTTAATAAAGCTTTACTATTTTTATCAAACAAAATATTTTATTTTAAATGCATGGCCAAGATTAAATTTGACTCTTTAAAATAGTCCTTATTTATATTTCTACCTTTGCTTTTGAAAACCATATCTTTTTATTAAAAGATCCAAAAATGGTGATTCCAACTTTTAAAACTTTATTTATTAATTGTTTATCTTTTAAATCCCTTTAGGATTTTATTTGATCAAAATAGGTTTTGATATTTCCAATTGGAATCAAAAAGTTTCTTCTCACACTAAATTTCAACAAAAATTTATTTTGTTTATTTATTTTTCACATTTCAAATTTTGGAAAATTTTGGGATGTGACATCATCTTATATTCTTTTAGATGGACGTGAAGTACAACAAGTTTTACCAGTTGGGCAATGGCGGAGACCTTATCATTGAGAGGGATTTGGACCAGCTTTCGGAACTTCTGGAGCGTCTGCACCCCGAGTTCTTCTGAGCTCTGCTCAATGATCAAGGAGAAGAAGATCTGCAGTGGCTAATTGTTGCAAGTCTCCGAGGAAAGATTGAACCTCCCACTGCTGAGGGAATTTAGTTTACCTTAAGAGAGAACAACTGGCTCGATGGACTTGCCAAGGCCATGCAGGAAGCTCTTGCCCATCTGTGTGGGCAGAGTATCAACCAGATCAAGGGTACCCGCTTTGAGTTTTGCCCAAGGCGTGATGCTAATGGACAACCACTGGAAGCCCCATACCACCACGAACTGACGATCCAATTGGACCACCTTAGCTTCATGATGTACGATCGTTAGCAGGAATTGGACAATTGCCGTGACTACTCCAACCACAAGTCTGCCATCATCAAGACGAAGGGTCAGACCATCGCCATGCTAGCAAAGGATCCCAAGTCTCGCCGCCGTCAGCTCAACAAGAAGGAGCGCATAATTGCCCGTCTTCGCCACCGTATCTCGTCTTTGGAGGAGACCATCCACGAGAGAGACATGTAGTTGGAAGAAAGGGAGAATGCCGGAGAGGATCTTCGTGGAGACCCCTACTCCTATCTCAGCGATGATGATGATTTTCTGGAGGATCGGGCTATGGATTTCTTCACCGATGAGGAGGATTTCGCCTTCATCAATGACGACGATGAGGATGAGGATGACGACTACACCGACTCCGAGGATTAGTAGCACTTGAGCACTAGCGTAGTGAGTAGTATTCAGTCCCACTGTATCGTAGTTTCCAGAATGGTTCCTAAAAGCATCTGTTTACCTTGTGGTGGTGTGTGTTTGTATCGTGTGCTATGAATGAATGAAACGCAAGTTGCTAGAAAAATCTGAGTCAAACTTTAAAAACTTTTCAAAGTCCCAAAACCTTAGAAGTTTCCCTCTTTTCTCATGATCTATCTCAATCTTCAGATGCCACGTGGAGGAAGTGGTTCATCCCCGGACCCGATGTTGCAGATCCTGCAAATGTTGGTTTCTGACCGCGAAGCTGAAAGAGCGGAACGTCAAGCCAACCTAGACACCCTTCAACAGATAGCCCAGCTAGCCCACAACAATCAAGGCCACGGAAATGAGGACAACCATGGATCTAAGCTCAAGAATTTCTAGAACACCAACCCACCTGTTTTCACTAAGTCGGAAGAGCCCTTAGACACCGATGATTGGCTGCAAACCATGGAAAATAACCTGGAAGTCGCAGGAGTGGAAGCTAACGAGAAAGTTCTGTTTGCCACCCATTATCTAGCCGGAGATGCCAGAGCATGGTGGAACAGTGTTCGTGCCATGACCGGAGGACAGATGATGACCTGGGAGGAATTCAAGGTCAAGTTCAGCAGAACCCATGTGCCACCGGGTTTGATCAAGAGGATGAGAGATGAGTTCAGAGAACTGAAGCAAGGAAGGATGACCGTAGTGGAATACCGTAACAAATTCTTGTCATTAGCTAGGTATGCCCCAGATGAGATCGACATAGAAGCTAAGAAGAAGGAGAGATTCTTGAATGGTCTGCACGATGAGATGCAGACTGTGTAAGTCAATATCCCCTTTGCTGATATTGAAGCTCTTGTCGACTCTGTCATCCAGATGGAAGGAAAGATCAACCAAGCCAATGAGAACCGCAAGCATCGCATGATGCATCAACCAGGAACCCATCAGACCCCAAAGTATCGCCCTAACCCTTCTCCAGGATTTGCCCCGAGAACCAACATACCCCCGATGAACCGTCCGACTTATCCCAACCGTGGAAACCCAAGGCCCGGAGGAAATCACAACAACCCCGGCAACTCTAACAATTTCAACCGTGCCCCACCTAAGTTCAACAACAACAATGCTACCGCCAACACCAACACTGCCCCGAGGACTGGAAGCAATGTTGTGCCTATTGCAGCAAAGGACAAGTCGCAAGTAACTTGTTATGACTATGGAAATAAGGGTCACTACTCTAACGAGTGGACCAACAAGAAGAATGCCGCAGCCCCCAATGCAAATTCCCTAGCTCAGCAGCAGCATCGTGTTCAGCCCGGAAGAAGATTTGCCCTAGGGAATTCACTCAACCACAACGGCCATCTTTTTCTCATGCATGCTGAAGAAGCTCAGGAAGCGCCAGACATCGTGTTGGGTATGTTTTCTGTTAATTTAGTACTTGCTCGAGTGTTGTTTGATTCTGGTGCATCGCATTCATTTGTCACCGAAGAATTTGCCTGCACTAGTAAGATTCAACCAACAAAACTGAAGCATGTTATGATCGTCCAAATTCCCGGTTCAACCACCAAAGCTAGGCAAATTTGCAAAGTTGTCCCTATCCGAATACATGGCATAGATTTTTATGCTAACCTGATAGTACTCGGAACTAAAGGTTTGGAAGTAATACTAGGAATGGATTGGATGTCCAAACATAAAGGATTGATTGACTATGCCAAGAAAGCCATCACCATGACCAGTACAGCCGGAATATCAGTCGAGCATATATCTGAAACCTTACCTCGTCAATTCAAGTGCAAAAAGAGTATAGCCCAACCTACCATTGACCAAGTCCGGATAGTCTGTGAATGCCCCGATATATTTCCAAATGTTTTTCCCGGTATGCCCCTAGATCGGGATACCGAGTTTATCATCGAACTAATCCCCGGAACAGGACCCATAGCCCAGAGACCATATAGTATGAACCCGTTAGAACTAGCAGAACTGAAGAAGCAATTGGATTCCATGTTGGAAATTGGATTGATTCAACCAAGTGCGTCACCATCGAGATCACCTGTCTTATTTGTGGACAAGAAGGATGGAGGTAACCGTTTGTGTATGGATTATCGGAAGTTGAATGATGTCACCATCAAAAACAAGTACCCCTTGCCCAAGATAGAAGATTTGTTTGATCAGTTGACCAGTGCCAAAGTGTTTTCTAAGATTGATCTTAGAACTGGTTATCATCAACTCAAAATTCGCGCAGAGGATATTCCAAAGACTGCCTTTACCACCAGATATGGATTATACGAGTATACCGTTATGTCCTTTGGATTAACCAATGCCCCCGCTTATTTCATGAATCTCATGAATAAGATTTTTATGGACTTCCTGGATAAGTTTGTCGTTGCTTTCATTGATGACATTCTGATTTATTCCAAATCGTAAGAAGAACATGAGCTACACCTAAGGACCATTCTTGGAACCCTTAGAGAGCATCAGTTGTATGCCAAGTTTAGCAAATGTGAATTCTGGTTACAGGAGGTAGGATTCCTCGGTCACATTGTATCAGCCGGAGGAATTGCCGTTGACCCTACAAAGGTGAAAGATGTCGAAGATTGGCAAGCCCCAACCACTCAAACCAAGTCCGTGCATTTCTCGGATTGGCGGGATATTACCGCAAGTTCGTAGAAGGATTCTCGAGTATCGCCAGACCCATGACCCAATTGCTAAAGAAGGACAAGAAGTTTGAATGGACCGATAAATGTGAAGCGAGTTTTCAAGAACTCAAGCGAAGATTGATTTCAGCCCCAATCTTAATCATGCCGGATATCACAAAGCCCTTCGACGTGTATTGTGATGCATCCAAGATCGGTCTCGGATGTGTGCTAATGCAAGAAGGCAAAGTTATATCTTATCTATCTCAACAACTGAAACAACATGAGCAAAATTACCCAACCCATGACCTCGAACTCGCAGCCGTAGTTCTAGCCCTGAAGACATGGAGGCACTACCTGATGGGAAATCCTTGTGAGATTTATTCGGATCACAAGAGCCTGAAGTATATATTCACTCAGAAGGAGTTGAATATGAGGCAGAGAAGATGGATTGAGTTAATCAAGGATTACGACTTGGACATTCACTATCACCCTTGTAAAGCCAACGTAGTAGCAGATGCCCTTAGCAGATTGCCGTGCCGCTTGAACTCCATGGTTTTGAAGGAGCAGCCAAGTTTGCACAAAGGGATGGAAGATTTTCGAATGGGATTAGTGAGTGAAGTATTTTTGGATAGCATAGAACTTCAACCTAGTTTGATCAGCCAGATCAAAGAGGCGCAGAAAGGAAATGCTAGTATTGAAGGAATCAAGCATCGTATCGGTAGAGGAAAAGTACCCGGATTCACCGAAGACAAAGGAGTTCTGTGGTACAAAGGACGCCATTGTGTACCAACAGATTCTGAGTTGAAAGAATTTATTCTTAAGGAAGCTCATGATACTCTTTATTCTATCCACCCCGGAGGAACTAAGATGTATCAAGATTTGAAAGAGCAATTTTGGTGGCATAAGATGAAGAGAGAAATCGGAAGTTATATCGCCAAGTGTGATATATGTCAGCGATGTCAAGGCAGGACATCAAAGACCCGCTGGATTGTTGCAGCCATTGAAGATTCCGGAATGGAAATGGGATTTCGTTGGAATGGACTTTATCACTGACTTACCTACTTCTAGTAGGGGAAATGACTCTATCTGGGTCATAGTGGATAGATTGTCCAAAGTCGCCCATTTCTTACCCGTCAAGACCACATATCAGAGTTCGAAGCTAGAGGAGTTATACATCGCTAGAATCATTAGTTTGCATGGAGTCCCCAAGAACATTGTATCGGATCGAGGAACTCAGTTTACCTCGAGATTCTAGAAGAAAGTCCAGGAAGGTTTAGGAACTCGCCTAGATTTTACTACCGCTTATCACCCTCAGACCGATGGACAAACGGAGCGAGTAAATCAAATACTCGAAGATATGCTGAGAGCATGTGTGTTAGAATATGGATCTAAGTGGGAAGACTGTCTGCCGTTTGCAGAATTTTCGTACAACAACAGTTATCAAGCTAGTTTGCAAATGGACCCATTTGAATTCATGTACTGAAGGAAGTGTCGCACCCCTTTGAACTGGTCGGTAGTAGGAGAGATTCAGATTTTTGGACCCTACATCCTACGAGAAGCATAAGAGAAGGTTCACAAGATTCGTGAGCACCTCAAGATAGCCCAGTCCAGACAGAAGAGTTACGCCGACCAGAGACGTCGAGACCTCGCCTTCAACATAGGAGATTTTGTATATCTGAAAGTGTCGCCATTGAAGGGAATGTAGCGTTTCCAACTCAAAGGAAAGTTAGCCCCTAGATATATCGGACCTTTCAAAATTCTGAACCGTCGAGGAGAAGTGTCGTATCAATTGGAACTACCCGAAGAGATGTCAGTCGTGCACAATGTGTTCCATATCTCATTATTTCGTAAGTGTCTCGAAGTCCCGGAGAAAACGGAAGTGTTCAAGAATATCGATCATCATACCATAGAGATCAACAATGACCTGACGTATCCCGAAGTACCCATCCGTATTTTGGAAGAAGCTTTCCGAACCACCAGAACCCGAAGCATCAAGTTTCTCAAAATTCAGTGGAGCAACCACACAGAAGAGGAAGCTACCTGGGAGCGCGAAGATCACATCAGGACGGAGTTTCCCGATCTCTTCAAATCCTAGGTAATCTTTTCGTCCTTTTTCAAATCTCGGGATGAGATTTTTTTTAAGGGGGGAAGGTTTGTAACATCCCAAAAATACTAAACTAGAATCATCAAACTCTAATCTTCAAAATTAGGGTTAACAAAAACTTTTCTAAATAAAAATGAGAAAGCATGCATGTGTGTATGCATACCAATTTGGATTGTTTTGAATTGCCTTGTTTATGTGTTTCTTTGCTTGTAAAATGATTCTTCGGTAAAATAAACATCATCTAAACAATCCCCACACTTTTCCCAAAGACAAATAAATCAAAACAAACAAAATGAGTGAATGGTCATTTTGACCAATTTAACTCCCATGCCTACTTTCGCTGTCTCAAACTTTCAGAACTTAACATAAACTTGTTTGGATCTTTGCACCCCTTGATAGTACTCATAACAAAGTATCAAGACCCACTTTGTGATCATCCAGAAACATTCAAATGCATAGTTTAAAAGACAGTTTAAAATTGAATCTATATCATATGGGAAGATCCCACTTTTTCAGAAACCACTCAAACAAGCTCAACTTTCAAAACCCAAGCATCTGCAGACTCACCAACACCAACCTAGCACACCCACCAAAAATCTTCTTAAAATACAAAACTTGAGTTCATGCGGCCATTTCATTAAACACCTTGCAGATACAAATCAAACAAAATCTAAACACTATTTTGAGCAGTAATTCTGGCCTAACTTGTTCCCTCTCTGGACACCACTAGCCTTAGTAGATCATCTAACAACCTAAACTAATCTCTAGCACTACTGTAAGCTAGCCATTGTCATCAATGGTGAGCAGGCCGAGTGCACCCTTGCCACCCACATGTCGACAGCGAGCTAGGAGAAGCACCAAGCCTAGCCAACATGTCTAGGAGTAATCTAACACCCCACCACCACTCCCTGTCTAGTGCTCGAACCTTGCCAGCCCCTGGACCACACGCACAGACCATACCAAGATCGCCAGCAACCATGCCGAGAGCGCGCCCCGTGCGCCACGCTCGACAGACGCCCACAGACCGCGCGCCGCCCTCGCGGCGTGCACTCGTGATCACCACCGTCCCAGCAACCCCGCAGACACGCTGGCGTTCGACCAATCCGCACAGCCCCATGCCTCGCCACCACGTCGTTGAGCTTCGCCAGGGAGCCCCCTACCGTCGCCCACGCTGATAGCCCTCTGTGCCATCGACCACGACAAGCTCACCTTGCGCCCGTCGGTCCCCTCTCGCCACTATAAATAGAGGCCACCCCCAGCCGAATTGAGCACACCATCTCACTTCCCTCTCCTCACTGATCGTTCCACCCTGTTCCCGGAGCAAGGCGAGCAGCGCATCACCGGAATTTCACCGGAGCAGGCCGCCTCTGGAGAAGAAGGGAGCCAACGATTGGAGCCGCCCTAGGAGAAGCTGCCGGTACCAGGAGGTTCGCCGTCGTCGACTTTGTCGTTCGCCCGCCTCGCTGACCCTCGCCTGAACCCCAGTGAGCCCCCGAAGACCCCCACCTGCCGCGTTAGGTTTCTGTCTCACCGGCGCTGCCCCACGTGGACGATGAACCAGGGCCGTTAGATTAGAACCAGATCCCACGTCTCATAATGCCCCGTACCGCTTCGCACCCCCTCGTCTCACTAACGCGTGGGGACAGCAACTTAACCAGCCCGCGTAAGCGCTATGCTTAGCAGGCCGGCCCAGTATCGTTTCCCGCGTAGCCCAGTTGTTTGAATTTAACTTTTTCCATTTAAGTTCAAACCTAGTTTTGTACCCATTTTCAAAAATCAACCCAACTCGATTTAGCAAACCAAATTAGATGAAACCAATTTTGTTAAAAAGGTCTGTAAATGCTGAATCCAAGCCCGTTGGATTCAAATCATTTAAATCTATAGATCAACCTTGGTAAAAATAACAAGGCAGAACCTTTTCTGCATTCAAACATTTTTCAAATTTAAACCATAATAGCTTTTGAGTTGATTCCAACTCTCAAAAATCACATTTGATCATACCATTCATAATATATAAAAACATTTGGGTTTACTTACATAAATAATATTCAAGTAATAAAAGAATGCCACATAGGCATTTCTAGTCACTTTATTTAAGTAAAATAAAAGGTTAAACCTTATTAAATTGTGACACCACTTTAAATCACATTCCCATGGACTAAAATATGTGGTGATGACATGTGTCAACATGATCCCATGTTTGGTTTGGAGAATATTAAATCTTAAGTAGTTTTTCAATGAGTAGAAATTACTTTTCTAAAAATAAAAGGAATTAAACCAAGCTTTAATTTTGTAATGTTAGTGGTGATGCTAGATCATCTATAGAACCCATTTGTGTGATGATTGCAAGCAGTTCAGTATTGTTTGGTGATTGTGTACCTCGTATTTATTCATAGACGCTAGTACCGACCAAGGATACGAGGAAGAAGGAGGATACTACGAAGAAGCCGAGGAGAACTTCAACCACTGCTCTGCACAAGGCAAGCTTATACTGATACTGTGCAAGCAAATACTTGCTTGTTACCACGCCAACTATATGCCTTAAGCATATATGATCATAACCACTTGATAAACCAATCCTAGTTTACTTGCAAGCTTTATAATTTATTTCTTTATCAGAGCTCTTACTTAGAGTTTACTTAAGTGAATTGTAGATACTAGAAAGATAATTGAAGGTTGCATAAAGAGCATAAAACTTGGCCTAAGCTAGATAATATTTATGTCATCCTAAGGCATGAGGTTGAACTTAGTTAAACTCCACTAGTTTACCATCCCTCATTAGTACTTACCCCCACTTGTAGATGCTAGTGCTAAGAATAAAACTTGATCAACTTAGATGGGACTACTTGGTGGAAAAATGGTTATGAAAACCTTGGAATGATGGATCATTCTATTGAAATGTTTTGGAAATGTGTTTCCAAACACCAGATGATTTATGGTGATGAAAATGTTGAGGCATGAGCCTTAGACCTTTATAAAACTGATGGTTATCTGGATGCGATACCATTCCAATTTTACCGTACAACCACAATACCCGAGAATTGGGAAGGGCTTGACTGGAAACTTATATACCTTAGTATTAGTTCCCTCACGGCCAAGGTCTGAGCTGAGGATACCTTGTGAAGATTGTCCACCTGTGCAGTACCCAAGATGACAATTGGTCATGGTTGGGAGGCCAAACTCAAGGGAGAGGTGCTTATACTAGGGCATGTAATTGAAAGGTTAGGATTGATTATCTGGATACTGAGTATGGTGAATTCAGGATTTGTTCCTGGCGGATGTATCGAATGTTGTGGTGAAAGTGTACAATCTCTGCAGAGTTTCAAACTATTCGAATAGCCGCGTCCGCGGTTATGGACAGTTGGAGTGGCCATACTGTTCCCCCGTCAGATGTTTTCAAAATGATGTGAAAATGGATTGAGACTTTGACTTGACCACAACAGAGTTGTGATATGAGATACAAGTTCCCACTTAGGTGTTATAAAACTTCAACTAGCATTCTTTGCTTCTGAACTTAGTAGATGTAAATCTGGGTTTTTGCAAAACAATCCTAGAGCTTAGTGTCCTATTACAAAAAACCCCTTCACTTGTTAGTATTAGTTTGTGAGTACTTAAAGAGTACTCATGGCTTTAATCCTGGCTATTCCGTGGCGGACTATGAAGAGGAGTACCTGGAGGATGGACCCCAGGAAGGTTACGACAACTAGGATCATCTCCCATCGTCAGCATTGCCTGTGACCCCGAAGATGGAGCTTCGCCTACGCTACCGTTATTATTCCGTATTCCGCTGCTTGAATTGTATTAAGAACTGGATCATGAGATCCTTATGTGTGTAAGACATTATGTATGGTTTGTAATGGATGATGTACTGTGGTATCCAATTCTATTATATCTCGCAAAAATGGTAATCCTAGGATTGCGATGTATGGCATAACAGGCATCTGGGATTAAAAATCCGTGTGTTGACACCATATCTTTATCTGGTGGCATTCCTGGTAATTCCTCCAGAAACACATCCAGATACTCCTTCACTACTAGTACATGGTCTATGCTAACCCCCTTAAAATAATTTAGCTTACTCCCATTAGATTAAAAGTTAGACTTGAACCTAATCCCTTTATTATCCGGGGTTGTGAGTGTAACAGTACGATTGGCATAATCTATTACTCCTTCATACTTAGTCATCCAATCCATGCCCAAAATTACATCCAATCCTTGGGAATCTAGGATTACCAAACTAACTGGAAACTTATACTTTCCAAATTCTATTACTATATCATGACATCCAAAATTCACTATCATCTCTCCACCTGGAGATCTTACTTTAATAGGACATCCAATATTTTCAGTTGGAAGTCCATTTTTATCAACAAATGCTCTAGATATGAATGAATGCGATGCTCCGGTATCAAAAAGAACAAGTGCTGTAAAAGAGTTAAGCTTGAACTTACCAGCGATAGCATCAGATTCTTCATAGATTTCCTCCACATTGATGTGGTTCACTTTACCTTTCTGAAATGGGTTTGGCTTGTTGGCTTCATCAGCCTTCTTTTCTGGGCATTCATTTGCATAGTTCTCAGTTTTCTTGCACTTGAAGCACTCAACCTGACTGATGTCTCTACTGTGGTTCTTATATACACCATTGTCATGACTACGGTGGTGCTTGTTATCATGGTGACGGTTACTGTTGTGGTGTCTGTTATACTTCCCATGTTTGTGGGATCCAGAACTTCCACTATCATCACCATGGGAACGCTTGTGTGACGATCCAGAACTATGTTTATCAAAGTGATTCTTCATTTGCCTGTTTCGTCTTACTTTCGAAGATGGTGGATTTGTCACACAGTGATTGATAAGTTGGGACATATGCAACAGATAGTTGCATGCACATCTCATCATTCAGCCCTTCAAGGAATTTTTCCTTCCTCTTAGCATCAGTGTCAACATCATCCGGTGCATAGCGTGCCAGATTGTTGAACTCCTCAATATATTCTGCTACACTGCGGTGATGTTGCTTAAGATTGTGGAACTCCTTCTTCAAACTCATTACTTATGATGAGATATGAGCAGTGCGGAATCCATCCTCAAATATTGCCCAAGTCACATCTTCAATAGGAGTGGTGATTTGGAAATTATCCCACCATGTGGCTGCTGGTCCTTCAAGTAGATGTGCTGCGAATCTGAGCTTTTCCTCATCAGTGCAGCCCACAGTAACAAAGTCCTTGTTCACATAATGTTGCCAGTCATTGGCTACCATAGGATCAGTGGTTCCCGAGAACTTTGTAGGACTCAACCTCAAAAACCTTGTAAGCATATCAAAGGCTGGTGGGTTGTTTTGATTGATTGTTGTTATTATTGTTATTGTTGTTGTTGTTGTTGTTTTGATTCTGATTCTGATTCACCATGAACTAGGTCATCATTTGCATCAACAGAGTCTGGGTTGTCATTAGCTGCTGCATCTCATTGCCATTGTTGTTATTGTTGGGATTGGCACGACGGGGAGGCATCTGTGGTTTCAATAAGGATAAGTAATGAGATATAACCCATAGATACTAACATGCACAATACATCACATAGCAACAATCACAAATAAACAAGCACAAAAAAACTTAGAGTTTAAAAAACATGAACAACAAGTTTTGGAAAAGTAAACACACTAGCAAAGCCATCCACATGTTAGATGATCATTGCGACTCGATAAATATAAGGATGATAGATAGATAGGTAGTCAAGTAGTCGACACTACTCCACCATGTCGACCTCCTCGTCTACAAGAGCAAGTCCTGCTGTATCTATGCATGTCTTGTACTCCTCCACGCTGGTTGTCAAAGCATCGACCTTCGCCCGGAGGGCTCTCTTCTGCGAGAGCAGCCTCCCTAGCACTCCCTGCTGAGTCTCTAGCTCAAGGTCCTTGAGATCAATCTCGTTCCTCATCTCTTTTATATTCTTGTTCCTATCTTGCACTCTCTTCTCTTGATTCTTGAACCTCTTGTCTTGGCTCTCGAACCTAGCTTCCATCTCCTTGATGATCTCATCCTGCTCCGCGAAGGCCTTGTCCTTCTCCATCAACTGAACCTATAGCTCGTCATTGCTAAGAATGATGTTGGTCCTATCAGTGTCGAGGTGTCTAACGAGGCTCTCTAGGTCCTGAAGATACAGACACACTGGCTCGATAGTCTCTCTAGTGGCGTCGTAATACACTACAGCCTTTCCCTCCTCGTCACGCCTCCCAAATGGGTGGAAGTAGAGGTCCCTGATCTCGGTGGAGTGACGTCCACAAAGGCGTCCAAGTAGCTCCTGCATGACTACATCGAGTCCATTCTCCTTATCATCATGCATCAACTTGAAGGCAATCTCCTCGGTGGATGGCTTCGACTGGTGTCCTAGCTGCGAGACTCTAAATCCCCATAGATCCTTCCTTTTGAACTTCGTAAGATGAAGTCCCTTAATATTAGGGAGGGGGAGATTGAGCACACTAGTGAGATCCACAGTACTAGAACCAAAACGAGTTCCCTTAAACTCCTCGGCGGTGCTGATAACAAAGCTAGGCATCTATTTCATAGGATAGGAAAAGAATTAGAAACAACACAAGCAAAGAGAAAAGCATAAGGTAGTGAAACAAAAGCCAAAAACATACATGAAACACACAAGTCATGGCATACAATAATCTATCACGAGCATTAAGGTTCAAACATAACTTAGACAGAAATTTGCCACACCAGATAGGTTGGTATGATCAAATTTTTAACGCGAGAAAACGACAAGTGTGGTGGTCCAACTATTGGAGTACGTCACAATTCTCACTCATATGCTATTTCTATGATATCTTCCCTTAGACATTTTATGGAGGTCTCTAAGTCTTGGGTATACTTCTTCTCTTCTCTAAGGTAATTTTGAGTGTTGAGCATGCTACACTTGAGTCTTTCATCAAGCTCCTTGATAGCATTTGAAATTGCATTCCTTGTAGAGTCAAAGAATGACATATGCATTTCAGAGTTGGTGACCATGCAGAATATAGACTCTTTGTGGTTTTCCCCTTTGTTTTTGTACAAGTGGAGTTGTACCCACCAATATTCTTCTCCTTCATCCATCACTGGAAATCCTTTGTACATGGCTTCACCATGTATTCCCAAGCTAATCATGAGGTTTTTGAGTGCCTTGGGAAACTCCGTCTCACATTCTAAGGTCATGGTCATGAGTGGTCCCTTCTTGATGGCTTTGTTGATGGCGGCCATCTACAAATAGAGATGAGAAAGAAGATTCGAAGAGGTTTACGAGAAGAAAAGAGACAAACGTGGAATTTGGAAAGAGTTGCACTTTTCCTAGTGGTTTCCTTAGTCTAATCCATCTTAGGGTCATAAACCTACAGGCAACACAATGCTCTGATACCATTTGTAAGACCACACCATTTAAGGTAAAGGCCCCTGTGATTGCAATGCTAGTCCCTATATCGAATTGCTAGCATCCACGATATAAGATGAAGTACATAGATACAAAGGTCATTATTACATCGTCATTCCAGAGATAACATAGTCTTTACAACTCATTAGTCCAAGGCTAATACATAGAGTTCATACATAAGTAGATAAATAAAATTCTTCATCTTCATGTGCCACATGCAAACATGTTGAGTGTAGACTCATAACCCTAGTCTACATCAGAGTAACCTGCAACATCATAAGTTACAGCCATAGAGGGTCAATACATTTGGAATTATATTGGCAAGTGATACCATAGTAGAATAGTAGCATTTAATAGATATATGATTTTGGCTAAGTGTATGTCAACACCCGGATTTTTAATCCCAGATGCCTGTTATACCATACATCGCAATCCCAGGATTACTATTTTTGCGAGACATAAAAGATTGGATATCACAGTACATCATCCATTACAAACCATACATAAGGTCTTACAACAAATAAAGGATCACATGATCCAGTCTTTATACAATCATAGCAGCAGAATAACGTAATAATAATGGTAGCATGGGCGAAGCTCCATCTTCATGGTCATAGGCAATGCTGACGATGGGAGATGATCCTAGTTATCGTAACCTTCCTACGATCCATCCTCCTTATAGTCCTCTTCATAGTCTGGCCACGGGAAGAGCCAGGGACAAAGCCATGAGTATTCTTTAAGTACTCGCAAACTAAGACTAACAAGGTAGGAATAGTATGGCCACTCCAACTATTCATAACCATGGACGCGGCTATTCAAATAGTTTGACACTCTGTAGAGGTGGTACACTTTCACCACAATATTCGATACATCCGTCAGGAACAATCCTGAATTGACCATACTCAGTATGCGGATAATCAATCCTAACCTTTCAATTACATGCCCTAGTATAGGCACTTCTCCTATGAGTTTGGCCTCCCAACCATGAACAACTATCATCTTGGGAATTGCATAGGTGAACAATCTTCAACAGGGGGCCTCAGCTCAAACCTTGGCCGCAAGCTAACCCATACTAAGGTATATAAACTTCTAGTCAAGCCCTACCCAATTTTCGGGTATTGTGGTTGTACAGTAAAATTGGAATGGTATCGCATCCAGACAACCATCAGTTTTATAAAGGGCTAAGGCTAATGCCTTAACATTTTCATCATCAAAATCATCTGGTGTTCAAGAACACATGTCAAAACATTTCAGTAGAATGACTCATCATTCTAAGGTTTTCATAACCATTTTCACCAAGTAATCCCATCTAAAGTGATCAAGTTTTATGCTTAGCACTAGCAACTACAAGTGGGGAATAAACACTAATGAGGGGTGGTAATCAAGTGTGACTTATCTAAGTTCAATCTCATACCTTAGGATGACATCAAGATTATCTAACTTAGGCCAAGTTTTATGCTCTTTGTGCTACCTTTAATAATCTTTCTAGAATCTACAATTCACTAAGTAAAACACAAAAGGAAAGTTTTGATAATAAAACAATTAAGCTTGCAAGTAAAACTAGGATTAGGTATCATCAAGTGGTGGAACTAATGCATGTTTAATGCATCTAGTTGGCATAGATATAATGCAAGGGCTAACTTTCAAAGTTCTAGCTTGCTTAGATAGCTTGCCTTTTGCAGACCAGTGGTTGAAGTTCTCCCCGGTTTCTTCCTCATAGTATCCTCCTTCCTCCTCGTATCCTTGGTCGGTACTAGCATCTATAAATAAATACGAGGTAAACAATCACCAAACAATTCTTAACTAATCTACTTAGCACACAAAGGCTCACACTAGATGATCAAGCATCATCACTATTATCACAAAGATTAAGGCAATAGTTTTATTTTATTTTAGAAAAGTAATTTCTACTCATTGAAAAAATACTTAAGATTTAATATTATCCAACTAAAACATGGGTCATGTTGACACATGTCATCACCACATATTTCAGTACTTGGGAATGTGATTTAATACTCTGAAATTATTTTTAAACTTACTGCCAGAAATAAGTTTGAGTTTAAATAGATAAACCTAAATTTGAATTACTGGGTCACGCGAGAGGTTAACTGGGCCGGCCCACGGCGCACAGCGCACCTGCGGGTGGGTTTAAGTGGCTGTCCCCACCAGGTAGCGAGACAGGGGGTGCGAAGGGTACAGGGCAATCTGAACCGTGCAATTAACATCTAATCTAACGGCTGGGGCTTGTCTTCTCCGTCGGGCAGCACCGGCGAGACTGAACCCTAACGCGGCCAGCGGGCGTTAGTGGGGGCTCACCGGGGCTCAGGCGATGGTCGGCGATGGGGGCGAACGATGAAGTCGATGACGGTGATCCTCCTGGTACCGACAGCTCCTCCTGGGGTGGCTCCAATCGACGGCTCCTCTTCTCCTCCTCCGCGGCAGACTTGTCGGGGTGTACCCCCGGGTACCCCTGAGTTGATGGAAAAAATAGTAGAGATCTATATAAAAGAATATGAGGATATAAATAATGAATACAATAAGAAATAAGACACAAAATGAGCAACCTTAAAAGAAAAGGCAAAAAGGTTCTCTAGGATGAATTAGACTAGATTCAGCCCCAGATTATATTCTAACAGACCAAATTCGGCCCGCCAAAGCCAGATTACCTCTACTAACCCGGAAAGGCCATCAGATCTCGCCCAGATGGGCCGACATACACCAAAGTCGGCCCATGGACTTATCGCCAGCCTTCCTCTCTACCGACTCACCTACTCCCGACGAATAACCAAATCCTGGCCGAATCACTCCAGAACCCGGCTGGGACGGATTTCCCCAGTTGGCCCATCTAATCATCCCGCCAGCATCGCCACCTCTCCGGCAAACCACGCCAGCATCACCTCCCCGCCAAACCTTGCCAGGTACTCCCTCCGTCCGTTCTGGCCGAGCGTCGCTCTTGGCAATCCCGCGTCGACCGCATACGACAGGACCGCGTCGCCACTTACCCCGGGTGGGTCGGCAGCGGAGTGATCCGGCCCACCGCGGGACATCGTCGCACTATCTGCCCCCCCGGGGTGGGCCGGCATCTTCACCCGGCCGGCCCACCACGGGCTTCCGTCTGCTCCGAGTCAAGCTCGCCCCACACCAAACCAGCATCACCCGGATGGGCTGACTCGGCCCACCGTCGGGCCCCTGCCGTTCAGACAACCCAAGTGAGCAGCCAGCAGCTTGGGTTGAGTGAAGGTCGGCCAACTGGACCCCAAAAATGCTCTCTCCTGGGCCGAATTGCACCAGAACTCGGCTGGGCCAAACACTGAGCCGGCTGGGCTGTTTTCCATCCAGGCCGAATCAACCCAGGACTAGGCCGAATCACTACTCCTTCTAGGGCGTTTAGGCCGAGATATAAAGATCTAAACACCCCATTATTAAACTCCATACGCCTTCACAACATCTACGATGACTCACCATCGAGCCAAGACAAGATCAATGAGTCCCGTGCCAGTCTTGGGACGCCCAGGGCTCAGACTGGCACATGGCATAAGGAATATGCCTATGGCATCCAATAATATGCTAAGGAATATGCCTTGGCATCTCCAAAGATGCTAAGGCATATGCTGAGTATCTAAGAAGATGTCAGGAATATGCTACACAGATGCCAAGCATGGGGAACAAGTCTTGTCCCCTGGACTCCCCTTTATAAGGTGCGCTAGGGGGATCGTTCCCAGGGAGGCCCGAAGGGCTCTTCCCCTCTCTACTCAGTAGGATCTCTCCTTCTTCCTCCACTCTCACAGAGAGATCTAGATAGAGGCATAGGAGATACAGCTCAAGGAGGCATAGGATCTAGATAGCCACAAGTATGGAAAGATTATAAGAGATTAGATGTAGAGGAAGAGGTGTTATCTCCACATGAGAGCCTCAATCCTAGATACATTGTATTTCTCTTTGTTCATACGAGTGCGGTCTTCACTGCATCATCCCTCCCCAGATTCCTCCACGTCCATCGGCCCCAACTTTAGCCTACCCATGGCATATGCCGTGATTTCCACCACGACATCTGGTGCCCACCGTGGGGCCTCTTAGTGGCATTGGTTGGGTTTCCATTCGGACGGGAGCATCTTCATAGAGCTCCTTCAGCTCCTCCAAGCGAACAGAAAAAAAAGAGGTAAACGTGGAGGCTCTCCAAGTCTGACTTAGCAAGGTAGGCAGGTATAACTTAACGAGAATGACTCAAACACTTCTCCAAGTATACTATAAGTACCAGATAACTCAGCCACCAATACTCGATCCTTCACCCCGTGGAGAAATTAACTTAACCCGGGGACTAGCCAACGTATCCATAGAGTCACCTTTAGATTGAGAGAACATTATGTTGATTCAGATAGAATTTGAGTCAACTTATTTATAATTCGGATAGAATTTGAGTCAGCTTATTTAAGATTCGGATAGAATTTGAGTCAGTTTATTTATGCTTTGGATTGACCTTTAACTCAGCTCACGAGGCAGCTTATTGATGATTCAGATAGAATGAGTCAGTTTATTTATGCTTTGGATTAACCTTTAACTCAGCTCACAAGCTTATTGATGATTTAGATAGAATTTGAGTCAGTTTATTTATGCTTTGGAATAACCTTTAACTCAGCTCACCAGCCAGCTTATTGATGATTCAGATAGAAATTGAGTCAGTTTATTTATGCTTTAGATTAACCTTTAACTCAACTCACAAGCTTATTGATGATTCAAATATAATTTGAGTCAGTTTATTTATGCTTTGGATTAACCTTTAACTCAGCTCACCAGCCAGCTTATTGATGATTCGAATATAATTTGAGTCAGTTTATTTATGCCTCGGATTAACCTTTAACTCAGCTTAGTAGCTTATCTCTGATTCGGACTAACATTTGATTCAGCTTGCTAGGGTATATTATAATTCGGATTTGTATTAGGACTTGGCGTACTAGCTTTTCTCTGATTCGGACTAAAGTTTGATTTAGCTCGCCAGATTGCCAGGTTATGTTATGACTCGGATTGATATTTCACTATCTTGCCAGGTTATCTCGTATCTCGGATGACTATTTGCCAGCTTCTCATATCTCGAATCTATATCTCATATCAACGTCTCGAATCAGATCTCTCAGCGATTCCTCGCCTGTTCCTGCTGTGCGCAGTAAGTGTGATATCATTTCGAGTAATCATGACAGGTCTTACGCGTAGGTTCTCGCTGATTGTGGTGTTAAACCTGTGGTAACGCCGGTCGGGTCAAAAGGTGACGCTAATCGCGCGGCATTTAAACTACCTGGTCTTATTCCTTTTTTGAAATTTCCTTCCTTCCAAAAATTTTTGTGGCCCGACAAGTCTTACATTGGGTGGTTCAAGGCCTAGCAAAATCCTCATTTTCAGCCCACTATATTCAACGGTTTTAAAGAGTTCTCCATTTCATTGCAAAAAATAACTGATAGATTCCCTGTCTCCTCAACTCCCTCGCCTGCAGAAACCCCAACTCTTCCTTGCTCGTCGCCGGCGAGGTCTGGCGCAATGGCGAACATTCCGATTGATCCTGAGCCGTTCTTGCCGAATGGCTTTCAAGTTCTACAAGTGGCTGGAAGAACCCGCGTCAAGAGGGTGGTGGTTCCGCGACGGTCGCGGACCCATGAACAGTATGCTATCGCAACCATTAATCCCCTCCCCCTGGTCAGGTTCCTTTCTTGAATATTCGTGAGGTTCTTGTTGATTTCCTCAACAATGAGGCTCGTGTGCACTTTCGGGATGTTCAGGCCTGTCCTTTTGGGGCTGCATATGTGCAATTTCATCATGTTAGTGACAGGGACAGGCTCATCGTAGCCAGCCCTATCCCTTTCCAATATGTGCATGTCTCTTTTGTTAAGCACAACAAGGGGGGAAACTGGAGGAGAGCATAGTTCAACAACGAGTGTTGGGTGATGCTAGTTGCCCCCCCCCCTTGGACCACTGGCATACTGAAGATCTGAATGCGGTTTTTGCTGATATTGGGAAGGTTCTTCTATGGGAGCGGGACCAGGACCACACAGGAAGGATTCTTGCGAAAATTCGTGTTACTGATCTGGTGGATATTCCCAAGAGTGTCAGGTTCACAATAGGCGACTTGGTGGAGTCTGAATCTTGGACCTTTTCTGTTGAGGTTTTACAGAGTGACTTGCTTGGGGGGCCCACCTAAGGAGGACCCACTTCTGGCTGACAATGAGGACCCACATCCCTTACCTGTCTTTGGGCCCCAGATCCCCCCTCCTCCACCTCCCCCACCTGCTCCTGGGGGTGAGGCTGTTGGTTGGGGTCAGTGGTTGGCTCCTATGCAGGATCCTGCTCCTGGTGGGGGATAATAATGAAGGTTGGGACCCTTGGGAAGCTGCTGCTGCTCTAGTCCAAGGTCCTGTGATTGCTCCTGGTGAAGACATGCCAGTGGATATCCATAATCTTCCCCCATAGGATGTTAACAGTGGAGTTACTGGTGCTATTCTTGTTAATGGCTGGGAGTCTGATGATGATGACTCTGTGAATGCTGAACTTGCAGTTGTCGAGGGATAGGTAGTGGTTGAGGAGCCTTAGGGTGTTGGTATTGGTGAGGGCCTGCAGAACATCCTTCAGAACTACTTGGTGGAGGATGAAGCTAACTCTGATGAAGAGGGGATGGTGGAGAGCCCCATGGACACTGGTGCTGAGGCTGAAGAGAATAATGATTGGATGATGGAAGACCAGCACCTCCTTTCCCCTATTGAGCCCATCTTCAGGTGGGAATGGTCAGAACTTTTGTTTCCATTCCTGATGTTCATGCTGCAAAGCAGGGCTTTTCTCAACAAGGTCGGGAGCTCTAGGAAAGCTACTTTGCTCCCCATATTCAGAAGGACTCTTCTTCAAAGGACTCACTCATGTGTGAAATTCCTGTAAGTTGATTCAATTTTATTACTCTCATGCTTGCTACTCCTGAGAAGTTTAACTAGGTCAAGAGCTTTCTTACTTCTCCTTTACGGGAAATTATTAAAGAACCTATTGCTGAGGAGAATTCAATCTCTTTCATCATCCCTAATGAAAGCATTTCACAGATGGCACCCCCTTATCTGGGCATTGAGGCCAAGCAGTCCTCTTGCTCTCCTTCCACTCCTTCCAGAAAGAGAAAGGGCAAGGAACCTCTAGTTGAAACTGAGGTGAGAAGAAGTCCTAGAATTGTTGAATTAAATGGGGGTTTTAAAAGTCACTTAAACTGCTCAATTGCTGACTGTCTGACTT
The DNA here is from genome assembly GCA_023614405.1 of Avena insularis. NCBI lineage: Eukaryota > Viridiplantae > Streptophyta > Magnoliopsida > Poales > Poaceae > Avena > Avena insularis. Next base: position 203,870,760 of record CM042685.1, read on the forward strand.
GCAATGCTGCTCCACCTTGTTTAAATCCTAAAGTGGTTAAAAATCTTGCTGCCTCTTTCTGCAAGGTAAAGGATGGTGACCTGGAGAAGAGGTTGCTCAAGAAAGGGAAGGCCACTAAAGTGGCAGTCAAGGCTCCTCCAAAAGGCATCATCAAAGGGAATGGTTCCTCAAGCTTGAACCTTGGAGGCAAGAAGAAATCTGGGGCTGCTGGTACCTGTGGTCAGCAAGCCAAGAAGAAACCCCCAACTTAAGTGTTTAATGTATCACAATCTGTCTTTTGATGGATCCTTGTTGGTTCCCTATTCTGAAACCTATATTAGTGGTCATCTGATGTGTTTGCTACCTAATGTCATCATGGATGTTGAATCTTTCAGTGGGTTTATGGTATGGAATGCAATTTGTCTACTTGGTTGTGTTCTTTTCAGTTGGGTGATTACATTGGTTGTATCACCTCTTAACTCAATATCCAATTGGTTTTTTAATGGATAATAAATGAATATGGAAGATTGTGAATTGGAACATCAGGGGCATTAATTCAGAAAAAAATGGGTTGCTCTCAGAAATAAAATTGATGAATCTGGTTGTGACATTATTTGCCTCCAAGAAACTAAGAAGGAAGTTTTTGATATCTCTTACATCAGAAATTTTTGTCCCCCCAAATTTACCAAATTTGAATTCCTTCCCTCCAAGGGGGCTTCTGGGGGTTTGATTATCATTTGGAATAGCTCTCTGTTTTCTAGGCAACTTTCTTTCCAAAATGAATTCTCCATCTCCATCACCTTGACATCTCTCATGTCCAATGAAACTTGGATTCTCACCAACATTTATGGGCCATGCTTAGCTGAAAAAAGCAAATTTTCTAGAATGGTTTGGAAATATTGACATGCCTGATGATATGGATTGGCTCATTGTGGGTGATTTCAATTTTATTAGAAAACCCTCTGACAGAAACAGGCAGGGAGGGGATGTGAATGATATGCTACTTTTTAATGAAGCCATTAGCAATCTGGGACTCATTGAATTCCCCTTAACGGTAGAAAATTGACATGGAGCAACATGCAAAAGGAACCTCTGCTGGAAAGGCTGGACTGGTTCTTTACATCTGCTTCCTGGACTTAGAGCTATCCTTCAACTTTTGTTGTCCCTCTTACCAAGCCTACGTCTGACCATCTACCTTGTGTCATCTCCATTGGCACAATGATTCCAAAATCTCAGGTTTCAGATTTGTGAATTACTGGATGCATCATAGTGATTTTAAAGCAATTGTTCAAAATGCTTGGAACATCCCAGTTGGCTTCCATGATTCTGCCAAAAAAATTAATGCTAAATTCAAAAATGTCAGAAGGGGGCTGAATATCTGGGCAAAAAAAACTGCCTTGTTTGAAAGCACAAATTAGTAATGTCAATGCCACCATTGATCTCTTGGATGTCTTGGAGGAAATGAGAACTCTTACTGTTCTAGAATGGAATCTCAGGGACCTTCTGAAAAGTCTTATAATCTCACTTCTTCAAGATCAAAATGCTTATTGGAAGCAAAGAGGAAAAGTCAAATGGGTCAAGTTGGGTGATGAGAACACAAAATTCTTTCATTCAAAAGCCACCATAAGCTTCAGGCATAACTACATCTCCATGCTCAAAGATGATTCTAATGAAGAGATTCATGCTCATTCTGGTAAAGCTAATCTACTCTGGAATGCCTTTAAAGATAGAATGGGCACATCTGATAAGCCTGAAATGCACTTTAACCTTAGTGAGTTGGCAGGGGAATGCTTGAGTCAAGAGGAAAAAGATGTTTTAGAAGAACCATTCTCTGATAATGAGATTGAAGGTGTAATCAAGGAACTTCCTAATGACAAATGCCCTGGTCCTGATGGTTTCAATAATGAATTCATTAAGCAATGCTGGCATATTATTAAGGAGGATGTTAAATAACTCATTGTGGATTTCTATGAAGGCAGGACTTCTTTGGAAATCATTAATGCTTCTTTTATCACCCTCATTCCAAAAAATGAGGCCCCTTTGACACCTGCTGATTTCAGGCCTATTTCACTGCTCAACAGTGTCTTCAAGATTATAACCAAGCTTTTGGCTAACATGCTTCAAAAAATTATCCTTAAACTTGTCCACAAAACCAGTATGGATTCCTAAAACAAAGATCTATTCAGGACTTCTTAGGATGGGCTTTGAATTCCTTGATCAATGCCTCAAGTCCAAAGAATAAATTTTCATTCTTGATTTTGAAAAGGCTTTTGATAGAATTGAGCATTCAACAATTATTAATATTCTCAAAGCCAAAGGTTTTGGTGAAAAATGGATTAATTGGATTCAGTTGATCTTTGGTTCTGCTTCATCCTCTGTTTTGTTAAATGGAGTGCCTGGGAAAAAGTTTTATTGCAAAAGAGGTGTAAGGCAAGGGGATCCTTTATCCCCACTCATGTTTGTCCTGGCTGCTGATCTTCTACAATGCATTCTCAACAAAGCAATGAGTCTTGGGCTTCTCTCCCTTCCTCTTGAAGGTGTGTTCTGTCCTAATTTCCCTGTAGTACAGTATGCAGATGACACCTTATTAATCCTTAATGCTGAGTTAAAACAATTATTGTGCCTTAAGGCTCTACTTCATACTTTTGCCCTTTCCACTTGACTCAAGGTCAATTATTCTAAATCTGGTATGATGCCAATCAACATGGATTCTGAGAGACTAAGACACTTTGCTAGCACACTTTCATGCCTCACTAGTTCATTACCCTTCACTTACCTTGGATTGCCTTTAAGCATCAACAAGCCTGCAGTGGAGCATTTTCTGCCTATTGTTCAGAGAGTGGAGAGAAGATTATGTGGGATTGCTGATTTCCTAAACTAGGGGGGAAAATTACAGTTGGTTAAATCTGTCTTATCCTCCCTTCCCATATATTATATGAGTTGTTTTGAACTTCCTATCTCTATTAAAGATCAACTGATTAAGTATATGATATAGTGCTTGTGGAGGAAGAAAACCACTGATGTTCAAGCTAGAGGACAAGCTCTAGTTGCCTGGAATAAAGTTTGTAGACCAAAGAATCATGGAGGTTTGGGGGTTCTTGATCTTAACGTTCAAAACTCAGCACTTCTTTTGAAAAATTTGGATAAATTCTACAATCACAAGGATATCCCATGGGTTCATCTTGTCTGGAACACTTATTACTACAATGGTAAATTGCCTGGACGAAGTCTAGAGGGATCCTTCTGGTGGAAGGCTCATTTGAAATTAGTTGACATATTTAAGGGAATAGCAAAGTGCTCGGTGGGAGATGGAAAATCCACTCTCCTCTGGACTGATATGTGGAAAGATGAATGCTCATCTTCTTTCTTATGCAAAAAATCCTCACATTTCTGTTTGTGAGTTCTTGCAGACACCCAACACGCAAGATCATTTTTTCTTCCTCTGTCACAACAAGCTTACTATGAATATCAATGCCTTGAGAAAATTCTCAGTGATGGAATGCAGGGAGAAACATATAGTTGGAGCTATATTTGGGGCAGTGCTATTTTCTCAGTCAAAAAGGCCTATTCTTCATTATCTGGATACCAGTCAGTGCAACCACATTTTTCCTGGTTGTGGAAGTCCTCTTGCCAGCAAAAACACAAGTTCTTCTTCTGGCTTTTGCTCCTTGATAGGGTAAACACCAGAAATCTTTTGAAAAGGAAAAGATTCATTCTGGCTTCATATGATTATGTGTTCCATGGTTGCACGAGTGAGGAAACTCTACTTCACTTATTTTGGGGCTGTACTTTTGCAGAAGCATGCTGGGCTGAAATTTGTCCTATTCAAGACAATGTTCTAAATATCTTTGAGGCGTTGACTAGTATTAAAAGCAGCCTAAAAGTCCCCTTTGCAACGGAAATCATTATTCTTGGGGCTTGGGGCATATGAATGTGCAGAAATAATGAAATCTTCAATAACAAGCATGCTTCCCTTGATGAATGGAGGGATATTGTTTCTCGGGAATTAAGATGGGTCTTGTGTAGAATTAAGAAAAAGTATTACCAAGACCTCAAAGATTGGATTAGCAATAATTTAGACAGGAGATAGTTGCCCATAGTGTTTATTATCCCTCATTGAGGTGGCTTGAAACTTGTAAATATTCACTACTTGTAACTATTTATGGTTTATAAAAATTGTAGTGGGGTTTTTTACCATACTGTTTTACCCTAAAAAAAGGCAAATTGACATCATCTCATCGGATCAAATTATATCTTGGCAAATAGATGACTCGGATTTGAGTCATATACCTCGGATTTTGAGACAGATAACTCAGATTTGAGACATAAGTCAAATATGAGTAAAGTAACTCGGATTTGAGTCATATACCTCGGATTTGAGTCAGATGACTCAGATTCGATACATAAGTCAATTTTGAGTAAAATTACTCGGATTTGGAGATAGATGACTTGGATTTGAGTCATATAACACGGATTTTAAGACAGATAACTTAGACTTAAGACATAAGTCAATTTTGAGTAAAGTAACTCGGATTTGGAGACAGATGACTCGAATTTGAGTCATATAACTCGGATTTTGAGCCAGATAACTCAGACTTAAGACACAAGTCAATTTTGAGTAAAATAACTCGGATTTGGAAACAGATGACTCGGATTTGAGTCATATACCTCGGATTTGAGTCAGATGACTCAGACTTAAAACATAAGTCAATTTTGAGTAAAGTAACTCGGATTTGGAGACAGATGACTCGGATTTGAGTCATATACCTCGGATTTGAGTCAGATGACTCAAACTTAAGACATAAGTCAATTTTGAGTAAAATAACTCGCATTTGGAAATAGATAACTCCGATTATGACTTGCCCAAAAGGGTTATGACTAGTGCCCAATAAGGCCAGAAGTCCAAAAACTTGCCCAAAAGGGTTATGACTAGTGCCCAAGAAGGCCAGAAGTCCAAAAACTTACCCAAAAGGGTTATTACCAGTGCCCAAGAAGGCCAGAAGTCAAAAACTTGTCCAATGGGTTATGACCAGTGCCCAAGAAGGCCAGAAGTCCAAAAACTTGCCCAAAGGGGTTATGAGCAGTGCCCAAGAAGGCCAGAAGTCAAAAACTTGCCCAAAAGGGTTATGAGCAGTGCCCAATAAGGCTAGGAGTCAAAAAATTACCCAAAAGGGTTATAAGACATAGAAGTATATGAACAAGGTACAATAAGTCGAAAAACAACTCTTGGAATATTTAAAATTAAAGCCTATGAGCGACTCCATGAGTCCCACATAGCCTCGGGGACTAATGTCGGGGGTGTACCCCAGGTACCCCAGAGTTGATGGAAAGAATAGTGGAGATCTATATAAAAGAATATGAGGATATAAAGAATGAATACAATAAGAAATAAGGCACAAAACGAGCAACCTTAAAAGAAAAGGCAAAAAGGTTCTCTGGGCCGAATTATACTGAATTCGGCCCCAGATTATATTCCAGCAGGCCAAATTCGGCCCGCCAAAGCCAAATTACCTCTACTAACCCGGAAAGGCCATCAGATCTCGCCCAGATGGGCCGACATACACCGAACTCGACCCATGGACTTATCGCCAGCCTTCCTATCTACCAAATCACCTACTCCCGACGAATAACCAAATCCTGGCCGAATCACTCCAGAACCCGGCTGGGCCGGATTGCCCTAGTCGGCCCATCTAATCATCCCGCCAGCATCGCCACCTCTCCCACCAAATCACGCCAGCATCACCTCCCCGCCAAACCTCGCCAGGTACTCCCTCCGTCCGTTCCCGCCGAGCGTCGCTCTTGGCAATCCCGCGTCGACCGCATACGACAGGACCGCGTCGCCACTTACCCCGGGTGGGTCGCCAGCGGAGTGATCCGGCCCACCGCGGGACCTCGTCGCACCATCTCGCCCCCCCAGGTGGGACGGCATCTCCTTCACCCGGCCGGCCCACCACGGGCTTCCGTCTGCTCCGAGTCAAGCTCGCCCCACACCAAACCAGCATCACCCAGATGGGCTGACTCGGCCCACCGCCGGGCCTCTGCCATTCAGACAGCCCAAGTGAGCAGCCAGCAGCTGGGCCGAGTGAAGGTCTGCCAGCTGCACTCCAAAAATGCTCTCGCCTTGGCCGAATTGCACCAGGACTCGGCTGGGCCAAACACTGAGCCGGCTGGGCTGTTTTCCATCTAGGCCGAATCAACCCAGGACTTTGCCAAATCACTACTCCTTCTGGGGCGTTTGGGCCGATATATAAAGATCTAAACACCCCATTATTAACCTCCATATGCCTTCACAACATCTACGACGACTCACCATCGATCCAAGATAAGATCAACGAGTCTCGTGCCAGTCTTGGGATGCCCAGGGCTCAGACTGGCACATGGCATAAGGAATATGCCTATGGCATCCAAGAATATTCTAAGGAATATGCCTTGGCATCTCCAAAGATGCTAAGGCATATGCTGAGTATCTAAGAAGATGCTAGGAATATGCTACATAGATGCCAAGCGTGGGGAACAAGTCTTGTCCCCTGGGCTCCCCTTTATAAGGAGCGCCAGGGGGATCGTTCCCAGGGAGGCCCCGAAGGGCTCTTCCCCTCTCTGCTCAGTAGGATCTCTCCTTCTTCTTCCTCCACTCTCACAGAGAGATCTAGATAGAGGCATAGGAGATACAGCTCAAGGAGCATGATTGTAGCCACAAGTATGGCAATATTATAAGTGATTAGATGTAGAGGAAGAGGTGTTATCTCCACATGAGAGCATCAATCCTAGATACATTGTATTTCTCTTTGTTCATACGAGTGCGGTCTTCACTGCATCATCCCTTCCCGGATTCCTCCACGTCCATCGGCCCCAACTTTAGCCTACCCATGGCATATGTCGTGATACTACCACGACAAGACTCTGGCAAAATTCTGGCCACCTAGTGCTCGCCTTGCTCCGGGGATGAGTGGGTGTGATCAGTGAGAGGTGAGGAGTGAGATGGTGTGATGAAATCAAACGGGGGAGGCCTGTATTTATAGTGCGAAGAGGGGACCTAAGAGTGCGGGTGGAGCTCGTCGTGGTTGTTTTCACAGTGAGCTAACGACATGGCTGGGGGTAGGGGACAGTGCACTGCCTCCTGGCGATGCTCAACGGCATGTTGGCGAGGCGTGGGGCGGTTCGAATTGGTCGAAATGCTGCGATGCTCTGGGTAGGTTCGACATGCATTTTAATGGCGCGCGGGCTATCCTGGTCACGCGGCGACGAATGGGCATGTCCGGGCGGTGCCTGGGCGGTGGTGATCACGGACTTGAGAGGCGAGGGCGGCGCGCGGTCTGTGCTTGCGTGTCGAGTGCGACGCTCCGGCGCGCTCTCGGCATGCTTGCAGAGAGGCTGGGCACACTCGTTCTGAGTGGTCCAGGGGCTGGCAGTGCTTGGACATTGGACAAGGGGTGGCGGTGGACAATGGCTTATGTCCCAGACAAGGTTGGCAAGGCTAGAGCTGCTCCTAGCTTGCTGTCGACATTGGGATGGCAGTTTTAGCTCAGGAATGGTCATCATTGATAACATTGTCCAGTTTACAGTGAGCTAGGGCTTGTTAGATTAACTAGATGGTCTACTGAGAGTGTGCTATGAGATAGAGGGGAGACAAGTTAGGCACAAACACTGCTCACTATAGTGTTTGATGTTTTGTTTGATTTTTGTTTGCAAGGTGTTTGATGAAATGGCCAAAAGAGATTTGAATTTGAATTCTAGAGTGGAACTTGATGGGTGTACTAGTCACATACTAGGTAGTCTCTGGTTGCTTGGATTTGTCAAGGTGAACCGGTTTGGTTTGGTTTTGAGAAATGGTGATCTTCACATATGATATAGATTCAATTTTGAGTTGTCATTTAAATCAAGTTGCCAAATGTTTCTATGAGTTTTCAAGGTGGTCTTGGGTTCACTTTTACTTGTTCTAGCAAGGGTTGAAAAGAAATGGAATTGTTCCTGTTTGAAAGCTTGGACTAGAAACACTCAAAGTGGTGTAGTGAGCAAGATTGGCAAAAATGACCATTTGCTTGTTTTGTTTGTTTTTTGGAATTTTTCTTGATTTGTTTCTACTTGGAAATGATTTAGATGATGTTGTTTTCATCTTTAATCCAATCCTTGCCATTCATAACAATCACACAAGTCAATTCATGTGTTCATACAATCATCACATACCCACATGAATTCATATGATTTTAATTAACAAAAGTTTTTGTTAACCCTAATTTTGGTGATTGGAATTTGATACAATGTAGTCTATACTCCAACTTAATTTCTTGGGGTGTTTTCAACTAATGGTGATTGGAATTTGATTAAAGCCTCAACTCTTTAAACATTGTCGTGTCCCGACATGTCGATAATTTCATAGATGTGAAACATCCATGTCTATTTCTTTATAGATCCAAATACGGCTGTAAGGTCTTGCACCTTTTCAGAGGGTCTTTCAAGTTCAAAGCTTGATCTCTCGTATATGGAACTATCACGGATTTTACGGCTTCAAATCATTTTACGGAGTCAGGGCCCATCGTCGCTTCTTTCCATGTAGTCGGATCATTATTGTCAAATAATGATTTAACTCTCAAATCTTGGTGTTTGATTGGTTACCCGACCTACTTGTTTCAATAGGAACTTAGACCTCCGTGACCAATAACTTTGAGGCACGTGAGCCATGAGCATTGTTGCTGCCTCCGGAACACTTTTCAGCGCTACACAACTTTGCACATATAGCTAAGGTTCTTTTAACCTTATCAAAGTTCTATTGTCCTCCCACTTAACTTTTCATGGAAAATTCCCTTCTCAAAGAAACTTGACATTCTAAGCGACAAACATTTTTTGTCTTTGGTGTTATGTAGGAATACTCAACGATTATTCAAAATAACATACAAAAATATGTTCATCCGATTTTGGTTGCAAACATCTTTCTTATGCATAGCATACCAATGTTTAAGAATGGACAACTTGGGTTTTATCCCAAACCATAACTTTATATGGTGTCATTTCAACGGATTATGATGGACCTCTTCTCAGTGGAAAAACTGTAGTCTCTAAAGCTTTAGTCCTTAAAATATAATGGCAGTTTTATCAATTACACCTTTGATCTTACCATGTCAAACAAGGTTTCATTGCATATCTCGATTATTCCATACTCATATGGTGTTTCGGGAAACGCAAATCCATGGAACGATTCCTCAAATCTTAGGTGTTATGCTAAACTTTATAACTCAAATATCTTCCTTTAGGATCATATCATAAATTCTTTATTTTCTTGTTACATTGATTTTGCACTTCATCTTGAAAGTCTTTAAACTTTTCAAATGTTTCACACTTCATCCTTATTAAGTAAATATTCATATATTCACTCAAATTTTCGGAGAAAACATATGAAGTTGAAATCTATCGCTCTTGACTACACACAATGGACTTCATACAACAATATGTACAAGTTCCAATAAGCTAGTCATCCGTTCCCTTTGGCCTATGAGCGGAGTTTTAATTATCTCTAGGAAAATTTCACAAGCGTCAGTTGATTAAAAATCAAAATACTCCAAAGTTCCATCCACATGGAGTTTCTTCATGTTTTCTTTCCAATATAATTTAAATAGTGATGTCACTTCCTAAGTGATCTTTCTTATCAATTGTCTTTCGACATTTTTAGCAATATTTTTATGGATGTGATTTATCCAACGAGATTTGTAAATCATCCATCTTTTATGGATTTCATCAATTATTTGAACAACCTTTTTATTCTCATAATACCTGATAAAACAAATCTTGAAGGAAAGCTTTGATGTTAACGAGCAACACAACAACCCTTTATTTGTTCTCAATGAACATCATCACATATTCTTTTGCTAGTTACTTAGGCCATTGTAGTTCATGAATTTTCTTGTTTCGTATGACGATTCACACCAACAAATTCAGTATCCAATACTTAAGAACCACATTGTTTAATAAGAAAATAATATAGCCATAACATGTATATCCGCTATATGCCTAAGCTGAACAATTTTCTGCCATATATTTCTGAGATTCCCTTTCAGTATTTCCTTTTCTGTTCGAAAGAATCTATCAACATCAATAGTGGAGCCATACACATGACACATAGTCCAAAGCATGTATAGTTAAATACCAATGTCTTTGGACTTGCACTTTGAAGTAGATCACCATCATCAAATAATTGGTGTTCTTTCAAATTCCATTCTTTAGTAATCTTATAGTGTAGTAAATATTTTATCAAATATTCACCCTTATCATGGAACTATTCATGATCAAGCTACTTTGAGCTTATAATGGTGAATCGCGAGTATAATGTTGCTCTCCAAAACCTTTTGGAGGATTAGGACGACAAGTGTCTCCAACCTTTTTCAAATTATACTCTCTCATGTTGCAACCAAAACATCATTTCAGATATCGCAATATCTTCCACACATCATGGTTTCTGAAACAACTCTTTCAGGTCCTAGATAACCTTGATATTAAAACAATCTTTTGAATATCAAGAATCATGGAGACAAACATGATACTTATATACTAACACTGGAATTGTCACTCTTGATTTAATATCAATTATTAAACTTCACAGAGTAACCGGAACTTATTGAAAGTTTGCAATAGGACTTTTAAACTTTAGATTAACACTTAAAAACAATACGATACCAGTTCGTAAAGTAACTAACCAGAATTCTATAGTTCTATTATCTCAATTATAACTAAGCGCAAGGTGGTAAACGGATGCCAATGACTGCAACAACTATGCAAACTTACTTTGATTTAATTTATGATAAATAGTGTTCAACTTTTAATCATATTGCTATTGAACTCCCACTCAAAACAATATCCCTCACACTGTTTTAGTGATCACACAAACCAAAGTCACTAAACCAAGTCCGATCATCACGTGACATGATAAAGTTTCAAAGGCGAACAATCATCATGTTCATCATATCATCTATATGACTCATGCTTTACCTTTCGGTATTCCGTGTTCCGAGACCATGTCTGTACATGCTAGGCTCGTCAAGATCAAACCTTAGCTTCCGCATGAGCAAATCTGGCTTGCTCCCATTGTATACACTCGCAGAATCTAACACACCCGATCATCACGTGGTGCTTCGAAACAACGAGCTTTGGCAATGGTGCCTACTAAGGACAAACACTCTATAACTTGATATTTTTTGAGAGGGATCAACCATAATGTATTATCAAATTCATGCATTCTCGTATGAATTTTAGGAGTTGAGGCTTTAATCAATATTTTTGGGGTGTTACAATGTAGTTCAGGCTGGCTTTGCTCAAAATAAGGTTTTCTTATTAGTTGAAAACACTAAGTTTTTGTGTGACAAAACCACCCAAGGAACCACCAATGGACATTGGTGAACCTTTACCCTTGTTCAACCTCAAGTTTTAACTTAGAGAAATTGGGATGAGGAGATTCTTGATCACTTCAATGACTTTGATGCTCAAATTGTCCGTTGACGGGGGCACGTCTAAGTACTTAGGTTTTACCCTCTCGAGAGGTGGTGCACTTTCCCTACAAGACTTGACATGCATCGAGACGAGACTTTTCAGAAGCATTCCCTTAGACCACCATGGACGCGGTCCATCCTATCAACCCTACCACCAACTGTCGATCTGGCTAAGTTCTTGCAACCAAGTTGGTCAAGGCAGAGCCCATATGCCATGTTGTTGCACTAGAAGCTTATCAACACTAAATGTCTCAAATCCCTTTGTTCCTGGGTGGCCATCCACAAGTGTGATACACAAGTTCAAGCATAGACATGGGCCTTGTGTAACCACTCAACATAAACCATTTCATCCATTCCACCCAGGTGATTCATTCACATAGTTGTTTTATTAATCAAAAACAAAAGTCATAGATTTTTCATAACAACATAGTATGAATATTACACCCTTGTTTTCTACTATATAGGCTAAGCAAAAATAGTATAGCAAGTTTTCTTAACTTAAGGAAAATCTACTAACGCAACATCTACTACGATTTCCCAAGGCATAGGAGTATATACTTAGAAAATTTCCAATGCAATTCCTACTCAAAATATCACTAGTGCATAGATAAAATATTAGGACGAAATATGAAGCATCACTTGCCTTGGTAGTTAGGAGAGTATCAATAGTCCTCACAATCACAATCACAAAAATCTACACATAAAATCATAACACCAAATTCACATTTCAATATTCAAAAAAAAATACTTATGAATGCATGCAAATGCAATGAAATGATTTTATACACTAAACAAGTCAAACTAAACAGTACTGAACACAAAGTAAACTTCTAAAGTCCAAATAAACTCAAATTTATTTTAAAACAATTTTACAAATAATTTTTATAGGCAAAATAGGCCTACAAATTCTTCTGCAAATAAATCTAATTGTTCAGAAGGAAATGACTAATTAAAGGCCATAGATGTGTAGGGATTAATTTTATGAATCAGTTGATATATTATTTGCAATTTTTGGACAAACAAATCAAAAGTTATGAAATTTACAAGTTAATTCATCTAATAGATTCAAATCTGGATTTTAAAACAAAAATCTAGTCACGCGGCGTGTTCTTATTGTCATGTACCGCTTCACGCGGATCACACGCGTGGGCCATAGATCTAAGTTAGATCGCGCAGCCAGGATCTGTAACATCCCAATTTCAGCAACCCTGATTACATGTCCAAAAGGCAAAAATCAAGGGGAGCAAAAACTTTTTCTTGCAATGTGTGCTTACTTGCTTGCTTGTGCTCAAGCAACTGTTTGTGTATTAATTGTGTACTCCTCATCTCAAAACTAGTTTACAAAAACTATTTTACAAAAGAGATGTCTTGGCTCATCTATCATATTCTCAAATGTTCTGGAATTTTTAAAACCTGAGCCAAGCTGACTTTGACACAACAAAATACCTTGCTAGTTTCTATCAACAAAACTATGGATACCTATCAATACAATCCTTATGTTTTCAAGAGAGAACCTTCATCTACTCTTATCTCTAGGTTTCCAAAACCTTTATTAAAAACCTTTTCATCTCAATTTTGGTAGAGATACCAAGATGGTACTTATCTTACTTCAAAGCAAAACCCCTTTCAACATATCCCTTCTTACCTCAAGCTAGGCTTTATGGTAACCCTAGTAGTAGTACATAAGTGTTAAGATGAATTGCCTTGATCTGCGGTTGAGGAATTGCCTTGATCTGCTGGTTGATGAATTACCTTGATCTGCTGTCTGATGAATTGCCTTGATCTGCTGATTGCCTTGTTTGCTTAGGAACTAGAGTGAGCAAATATAGTAGCACATACCCTAGGACCCAATCCTTGCTTGTGATTATCAATCTCAAACTAAGCATCCTAATCTGGATCTATCCTAAGCCACTAAAGTAGCCATCTCAGCTCATGCTCAGATCAATCCACGGATAATCCCTCTTGATGGTTTCCAACTCAGTGGAAACCCAATCTAAGCATGAATCCTATATACTTAGTTCTTACCTCAACATCATATCCTTGATCATGAGTTGGAACCTAGCATCCTCTCCAAAAGATTCTACACTTGCACTCTAGTCAAAATCTCCAATGTCTGGATTTCTTATCTAGATTCAATCTTTGGAACTCTAACTTTTCCAACCCTTATGCATTCTTTATAATGTACCTGAACCATCTTGAAGTACATATTTAGTACTACCAAAGCCCACTCTTTCCCTTGACTAAGCAATTCTCTTTCTCACTCATCCATGAGGGTTTTGTAGTCAAGATAATAATCTTTTCTGCAAATCTTATCATCTTGCCTACTTTGGCAGAAGCTCCCATCTATATTCCACCTCCCCTTGACCAACTATTTGCATGGTTATGATCTACTAATCATGGACTATCAACCCCCACTTCACTTGTTACCATTGGAGCCTTGTGCTTCTTAAACCCACATGGTTTAAGAGGCTACCTGATGTATCTGTTATGGCAGCCTTATTTTCAACAAAGTTTTCCATCTCATCTAGATCACCTCAATTGCAACCAAGCCCAACTATTGATTCTATGATCATATATATGACTTGGTCTATCCATACATATACCCCTTGTACCAAGGTGAACTCTGAGCTCCCTAATCCAACCCTGTTTAGGTGGCATCAGAATAACCAAACCTTAGATCCTCCCAAATCTAGTTTCCATCCTTTTTCCCCACCTTTCTTCAAAACTCAAGGTTGACTTTTATAACTACATCAAGTATACCTGATCTACCTTGGATTTAAGCATCCCCAAATAATTCCCACAATTATTTGGATTATTAAACTATTTTACTTCCTTTACTTACCAATTTCTCAACAACCTTGTCTTTAAAGGCAAGTTTGCTTTTCTCCAAATCACCTTGCCAACTCAAGGCACATTTAATGCCTACATATTATATCCCATCTTTCCAACTCAAAAATAAATATTTTTGAGATTCTTTATTATTTCTTTTTGCCCTTTTTCTTAAATGGCAGAAAGAAGAAATAATTCCTTAAAAATACTTTCCCACCGCAATAAATCCCAATAAAATTATACAATTTGTGCTATGGTATTTAGGACCATATCACATCAAAAACAAAGCTGGTACATTAAGAAAATATCATCTTAGCTTCCATAATCTACTTCAACACTTTTTGAAGAAGTGCATTTAAATGGGATTATATTCTCTAGAAAAATCTCATTTAAATCATGAAGAGAGCATTTGACCTACTCCACCTACCAGTACCATTTCCATACTTTTCCCAATGCAAGTTTATCAACTTCCCTCACAAGCCTCCATTTGATCAATTTCGCTAAACCAAGCAAATCTTGATTCTAACCAACTCCAAACACCACCAAACCTTGTCAAGTACCCCACCACAGCACCCACTACACTCTCTGGTCGTATGATACAGTACCACCTATTGTAGCTTCCCTCCTCTTTGTCCCCTAGTGCTTGTAAGAGAGTAAGGGAGAGACAATATCTTGGCATATCTTGTATTTTAAAAGCTTAGCAGCACCAACCACCCCTCCCTTCACCTCTGGTCATCTACAGTACCCCCCACACACCACCCCACGAGCCAATGGCTGCACCCCTAGCCTCCCTAACCCTCCCCTCTCCTTCATTTCTTATTTCCTTTGCCAAATAAATAGAGAGGGAGGAACCTTGTGGCAGACGACTCCCCACCCCGTCTCTGCCCTTCTATGCCCCCACACTCCCCCTCTCACGCCCTGGATGCCCAATCCCTGGCCATCGACCCCATACCATTTCTCTCCATGAGCATGGACTACCCTAGACCACTCCTCCTCGGTTTAAATAGGCTAGAGGCTTGCCATCCCCTCTCCCAACCCTCATTTGCCCCCAGCAGCCTCCAGTCACCACTTAGAGATTCCTCTCCCCTCCCCAGCTCTGCCCTGCTCGTGAGGAGAAGAACAAGAAAACTCGGTCTCTCCTCCTCTTGCAAGAACAACTCCTCCTCCCCTTCGTTTCACCTGCTGCATGCCACTCTCCGGCCCTCCTCTACTCCCTCTAACCCCCTCCCTTGTTTCTACTGAGGCGCCCAGGCACCCAGCCAGAGCTCCAGATCGTCTCATTCGTGGCGCTCCAGATATGTGCTGAACCACGACGTGCCACCCCTCTCCCTGCTCCCCTCTGCACGCCTATTCGCCCCAGGACCCCCTCGACGCCTTCCCGTCGCTCCGATGAGCTCCCCTACTCCCCTATGTCCGTGATTAGTGTTACCAACCCGTCAGTCCGCGTCTGAGGTTGAAGACGACTGTGGGTCATCGATTCGGTTTTAATCCGATGGCGCCCAAGGGCCCTTACCCCTTCGCCGCTCACCGTCGCTGACAGGTGGGATCTGC
The DNA here is from genome assembly GCA_023614405.1 of Avena insularis. Taxonomy (NCBI): domain Eukaryota; kingdom Viridiplantae; phylum Streptophyta; class Magnoliopsida; order Poales; family Poaceae; genus Avena; species Avena insularis. Next base: position 203,886,593 of record CM042685.1, read on the forward strand.
CCGGGGTTTTGAACCCGACCTCCCGCTCACCGCCCATGAGATGGGCCGAGGTTCACCCCACGAGGCCCATTTAGCCTCAGACCCCAGCCCATGGAACCCCTAGTTTTATTCTTTTCACCAGATCTGTAGAGTAGTCTGTTGGTTTAATTAATTTTGAAAATGGAAAATGACCCCAACTTACTAGAACTAAAATATCTAAGGTCCCTGTATATCTTTTCAAACAGGTGGACCTGGTGCTGGACCAAATTGAGGTTTAGAATAAAAATGATAAATCCCCTACTAAGATCTGTCTAGAACACTAAATAAGTTCTCCAGATAATTTACCTACTCCAAATGGAGTAAATCCAATTGGTATTGAAAGGTATAATCCATACCTTTCATGTCCCACTGGTCCCATCTTAGTTTTCTTCCTAAATTACTGGTAGCAAAAATATTAAAAGCAGGTCCTTTCTGCCTTTAGTAAATTCCCTAGATCAAACCAAGTGAGGTTTTGACCTAATTCTAACACCCCTTGGGTATAGAGAACCATATCCTTCTCAATCCAGCAGCTCATAATTTTAGGAGTCTCTATTGAATTTTAGTGAATTAAACTCCTCTGTGCTGGGATTATTCACTAATAAAATAACTACAGTAGCTATGTAACTCCAAATAGGTTGATTCCAAGTTCTAAGAAAGGTATCCTCAGTACCTAACATGTGTCCTTGGAATCACCTAAAAATATTCTGTAAACTAAAAGTGGTGAAAAACACAAATTTTGTCCAGTATTGCCTTTGGGAAATTCTCAAGGGCATTCTGGTAATTTTTTTGAGGTGATTCCAACTCCTCTTGATTCAGTCCACCAAATACTACTTAATCACCCAAGGAAATAATTTCTGGAACTCCAGAACAGTTCTGGTGAATTATTTCCTAAAACTAAGGTTCTATCCACTATAAAAACCTTTATAAATCAAGGGAAATTGATAAAATAGTGAAACCACTTTTGTTGGCTTAATTTTATCAATACCGATCTGATGGTATCATTTTTTATACAATGGTACCATACAGGTCAATCCCTTGGTCAAAAACACTTTCTTAAGTAGTTCCTAGACTATAAATCAAAAGGGACCCTCTCCCTAATGTCTCCCAAATCTTCTCCCAATCCAACCAAATCACACCCCCAACATCCTACTGATGTATATCATGTATCTATCCTTTGCTTGATGTATGGTTTGATACGTGTATGCATTGTATTGATTGGTGTACTGTTTGTTTGCATGTATGCTCGATAACGGCGATAGTTATGATTGTGTGATGCCGAGAAGAAGGAAGCATCGAGTTTCTCTTATTATTGTTATTATTGGTATTCTGGTTATCTAACACCGTCATGGGACTTCTCGCTGGTCACATCAAGCCACCATTCCTGAAATCCTATATTAAACTACTCCTTTTATCAATTGTTTTATATCTCGTTTATGAACTGCACGATAAAATGCATGGTTTGTTTCAAATAAAAAGGTGTGAGTAACTTGGCTCCTCCAAGTTATAGATGAGTGTCCATTAGGGAACCTACCCTATTGACACCCATTTTTACCCCTTTAGATCGAGGATAAGATGATTAGCATCTTCCCTCTTGGAACCCATGGATTCTCAAGAATAAAACTATTTTGGGTTTTACCCTACTGCAAAGTTTTCAAAATAAAACCCTTGGAAAGAGGCATCGTTTCCGAGTGGAAGTTTTACTAAAGAAAATATGAGGTGGATTAAGAGAAAGTCAAGCAAGATAAAGAGAAGGGATGTTCTAAGCCAATGTCCGGAACAATTTATCCGTGCAACCACATTACCCCAGACGCTGGGGCTTAGCTCGTAGTTTGTGGTCTTTAGCCGGGGCTGCTCGTGCTCGCTAAAGGGGAGAAATCCCCTGAAATCCGGACTGCCATGGGCAAAGTACCGGTGCACCAATTGGGTCTCTCACGGACGGTATGACTTTTGGTTAGTACGGGAGGAAGTTATGTCACAATTGCTACCGGTCAAACTACGGTTTGGAGGTAGGGGTTAGTACGGGAGGAAGGACCATGGCTGTCGTGCCACATACTCGGACCGGAGATAACAACCAAAAAGGAAAAGCCACCTTTGCTAGGTATGGACAAATGAAAAGTTAGGTTTGATTATCCGAGCCCCCGTCTACCGTGTGTAGCAGGACGTGGTTTTATCCCGGCAGATGTATTGATTCTTGTGGGTAAAGTGCACAAACTCTGCAGAGTCTAATCTATTCAAATAGTCGTGTCCACGGTCAAGGACGGTTGGAATGGCAAGTGCTAGGAGGACCCTTCGGTTATGTTGAGATGAAATAAAGGATGTGACTTGGTCATGAGGAAAGATAAGAATGATATTTGTTTGGACCAGAGATGGTCGAAGATGTTTAAAAAGGGTTTTACAACAAAACTGTTTAAAATCTTTTTAACAAGGATGGGGAGATGTCCGAATTTTCTAAAAGGAGGCATATTTTCCAAAAACTCTTTTTCAACAGAGATATAGAGATGCCATGGTAGATTTCTTCTGAAAACAACTATAGTGTAGAGCTATCTCGCTACAGCCAAATATGCATTATCTTGTTACCTTGTCTCGGTGGTTTGTGAGTACATTCAAAGTACTCACCGGCATTGTCCCTGGCTATTTACTTGGCCAGATTGCAGATGTTACGAAGTGACAAAGGTGCCGACATCTATGCGAGCTAGGCCGTCTTTCCAGTTAGTTGCCTGTAGGTTAAAGCACGGGCTCTACGCTGAAGACTTCTGCTATTTGTGTTGTATTCTCCATAAAGGCCACTTTGTAAGTTTTTGTACTCGTTACTTGATGGATGTTGTAATGATACTATTCGATTATGCTCACGGCTCACTGATCATGGGAACGTGAATTGTATGCATAATGGGTATTCTCGGACCGTAAATCCGGGGTGCCACCGACATGGTATCAGAGCCATCCTGACTGTAGGAGACCTTAGTTAGCATGGACGTTAGACAGGACAACCCTTATTTATGAAAACACCGGTTTTCGCAAACTATTTTCTCAAAAGCTTTTCAAAGGAATTCTTATCTTACCCTCTCTAACTAAAACTATTTGAAAATGGATTAGTATACATCTTTTCTACTTCAAATGTTCTGTTTTCAAAAACAAGGTCTGAAGTGGAGACTATGAAGACGAAAATCCAGGAATGAAGAGACCCCAACACAAGCGAAACAAAGGAACTACCAACGACGAATGACACAACAAGATCTCCCTACCTACAGAGTCCTTCATTGCCCCCAAATCAATCAAGTACGGCACCAACGACAAAAGACGGCAAGACAGAAGCTAAGACCCCGTAACGACCGTAGTTAGGATTATTATCCCCAAAAATAGGATTCCCTTTATGGCGTGTAGTCACCTCCTTAGCACTTATGCTATGCCTTGTTTGCTTGTCGTGTGCATGGATGATGCTTGAAATGTGGATTGTCTGCCCTGGATCATCCGATCCTAAAGTTCTGACCACCTTGCTGGGATATCCTGATGCTAACCCTCGCAACCTCATAGCCGGAAACCTCTCCTCAGCAGAATGGCCACCTAAGAAAGCCTTAACGACCTTAAGAACAGCTCTAGGGTGGAAATACTGCGTCTTTCCACTCAACTCCGATAAACCGCTCCACCCCCCCCTTATTCGGTAGTTTTCAGAGAAAAACCAAGCAATGACGGTGCTTAAGTACTAACTGTGTACCCAAATAAATCTGCACCTATATGTGATATCTCACCCCTAAACCACAAACCCTCCTCTGTGCAGATGTAACCCATTGACGAAACATGGCTAAGCGCAGGATTCCCCATGCTCCTTTGGGACTCCCTGCAGGTTTGCGGATACACCTAACCTCCCACCTTCAAACTCCACAAGGGACTGGAAACCGGGCTATATCTGGGACAAGTTACCATCCATCCAAAGTATGGAGTACCAGGAGAACCCATTCGTGCCACGGGTTTTCGAATGCCAACCCCAGTGCTAGCTCTAAATATGGCAGAAAGAGAAGCACTGTTTCGCATTCAGGATGTTCTTCCTGAAATGAGGCAACCCACAACCTTCTATCTACCCATCAAAGAAAATGTGGATTCATCTGGACAATCCCAAAATCCTCGCTTGACCTACCCTGCCCTGCAGCTACAAGCCCGCTATAGCTATGCTGGAAATGAGCTTCTCACCGCAGATGTCGATGAGTACCGCCGCACCCAAATGGAGCTTCATCGTGTGCAAGCTATCCTACATCGCAAGGAAGCTCTAGAAGTCTAGCAAAGGAATAAAGCCATAATCAAGGAACCGGAAGAATCCTCTGGAAGAGGCACCCTCAAAGGAAGAAAGAAGTGTGTCACCGCTCAGCAGTATCTCAAGAGGTTCAAGCCACCCCAATATATACAAGGATCCTCCACCCACCTCCCCGAAGGCGAAGATGAAGCCAAAGAGGACTCTCCTGGATCGTCCGCGAGCGGCAACTAGCCTAGCGTGGTACCTATGTATTATCCCTAGACCTGTTTTGTAAAACTCTAAGTACCTTGTCGCCCTGTGGCACAGACCTGTTTTCTAACCCCTTAAGTACCTCCGCCACCGACCAGCTTAAACTCGCTAAATCTTTGGATGATATGCAAGTATGATATCCTTCTTTGCATGTTTTACCCACGACGTTGCATCAGACTAAACCTAGAACGACCCCATACCAAAGGACCTCGTTCCTAGCCCGCCAAACTCCAATGGCATCCTCTAACCCGTCGGACCCCTAACCAGTTCAGAACTAACTACCCGGAAGCTAGTAGACGCCCTTTCCGATAGACCTTCTAACTCATGAAGCATTCCCCGACGATGTTGATAGAAGATAGCCACCCCGAAGGAAAGATGTAGGGCCATTCCCCAACATCAGCATACGACTCCACCCAAGAAGGATGGCGACTTCACGAAACACCCTTAGTTTTGCTCTAAGGGGGAAAGACTACGTCTTTCCCACCCAAAACCCGATAGACCCCCGGAGTCGAACCCTTGTCAGCACTAAGAAATGATCACCTCTCTAAATCTGAATCGTCGACCCTGCAAAAAGAACGACAATCGGCACATCTCCAAAATCTGAAGGTACTCCACTCCAAGTTCAACCGTCTAGCCAACACTCAGGTGTATCAAGACCTTGAAGAGAGAAAAGTCGACCATGAGGCAAAAGAATAGAGGATTCAACTCGCCGTCTCGCCTCAAGAAGGAAGTACCCCATCGACGCTATACCTAACTAGACTTGTACTAGGGGGAAAAGACTGCGTCTTTTCCATTGGTTTAAAACTAACCACCTAATCCGAAGCCACTCAGCTCCAACCCGTGACTAACCATGTCGTCTACTTGTAAAACTTATTAACGCCTAATATCTTCCACGGCTGAAATTGTTAGGCGGAGGTTATCACCCGAACCCTACTCCTCCCTAATCTAGGGACGAGATTATTTTAAGGGGGAAAGGTCTGTAACTTCCCAATTTCAGCAACCCTGATTAAATGTCCAAAAGGCAAAAAATCAGGGGGAACAAAAACTTTTTCTTGCAATGTGTTCTTACTTACTTGTTTGTGCTCAAGCAACTGTTTGTGTATTAGTTATGTACTCCTCATCTCAACACTAGTTTACAAAAACTATTTTACAAAAGAGATGTCTTGGCTCATCTTTCATATTCTCAAATGTTCTGGCATTTTAAAACCTGAGCCAAGATGACTTTGACAACACAAAATACCTTGCTAGTTTCTATCAACAAAACTAAGGAGACCTATCTATACTCTCCTTATGTTTTCAAGACAGAACCTTCAACTACTCTTATCTCTAGTTTTCCAAAACCTTTATTAAAAACCTTTTCATCTCAATCTTGGTAGAGATACCTAGATGGTACTTATCTTACTTCAAAGAAAAACCCCTTTCAACATACCCCTTCTTACCTCAATCTAGGCTTGATGGTAACCCTACTGGTAGTACATAAGAGTTAAGATGAATTGCCTTGATCTGCTGGTTGAGGAATTGCCTTGATCTGCTGGTTGATGAATTGCCTTGATCTACTGTATGATGAATTGTCTTGATCTGCTGATTGCCTTGTTTGCTTAGGAACTAGAGTGATATAATCTAGTAGATCATCCCTTAGGACCCAATCCTTTATTGTGATCATGAATATCAAACTAAGCATCCTAATCTGGATCTATCATAAGCCACTAAAGTAACCATCTCAGCTCATGCTCAGATCAATCCAAGGATAATCCCCCTTGATGGTTTACAACTCAGTGGAGACCCAATCTAAGAATGAATCCTATATACTTAGTTCTTACCTCAACATCATATCCTTGAACATGAGTTGGAACCTAGCATCCTCTCCAAAAGATTCTGCACTTGCACTCTAGTCAAAATCTCCAAATCTGTCAAAATGGCTGTGTGGATTTCTTATCGAGATTCAATCTTTGGAACTCTAACTTTTCCAACCCTTATGCATTCTTGAGAATGTACCTGAACCATCTTGAAGTACATATTTCGTACTACCAAAGCCCGCTCTTTCCCTTGACTAACACATTCTATTTCTCACTCATCCATGAGGGTTTTGTAGTCAAGATAATAATCTTTTCTGCAAATCTTATCATCTTGCCTACTTTGGCAGAAGCTCCCATCTATATGCCACCTCCCCTTGACCAACTATTTCCATGGTTATGATCTACTAATCATGGACTATCAACCCCCACTTCACTTGTTTCCATTGGAGCCTTGTGCTTCTTAAACCCACATGGTTTAGGAGGCTACCTGATGTATCTGTTATGGCAGCCTTATTTTCAACAAAGTTTGCCATCTCATGTAGATCACCTCAGTTGCAACCAAGCCCAACTATTGCTTCTATGATCATATATATGACTTGGTCTATCCATCCATATACCCCTTGTACCAAGGTGAGCTTAGAGCTCCCTAATCCAACCCTGTTTAGGTGGCATCAGAATAACCAAACCTTAGATCCTCCCAAATCTAGTTTCCATCCTTTTTCCCCACCTTTCTTCAAAACTCAAGGCTGACTTTTATACCCACATCAATTTTACCTCATCTACCTTGGATATAAGCATCCCCAAATAATTCCCACAATTATTTGGATTATTAAACTATTGTATTTCCTTTACTTACCAATTTCTCAACAACCTTGTTTTTGAAGGCAAGTTTGCTTTTCTCCAAATCACCTTGCCAAATCAAGGCACATTTAATGCCTATATATCATATTCCATCTTTCCAACTCAAAAATAAATAATTTTGAAATTCTTTATTATTTCTTTTTGCCCTTTTTCTTAAATGGCAGACAAAAGAAATAATTCCTTAAAAATACTTTCCCACCTCAATAAATCCCAATAAAATTCTCCAATGTGTGCTATGGTATTTAGGACCATATCACGTCAAAAACCAAGCTGGTACATTATTAAAATATCATCTTAGCTTCCATAATTTACTTCAGCACTTTTTGAAGAAGTGCATTTAAATGGGATTATAATGTCTGTACAAGTCCCATTTAAATCATGAAGAGAATATTTGACCTACTCCACCTACTAGTACCATTTCCACACTTTTCCCAATGCAAGTTTATGAACTTCCATCACAAGCCTCCATTTGATCAATTTTGCCAGACCAAGCAAATCTTGATTCAAACTAACTCCAAACACCACCAAACCTTGTCAAGTACTCCACCATAGCACCCACTACACTCTCTGGTCGTATGCTACAGTACCACCTACTGTAGCTTCCCTCCTCTTTGTCCCCTAGTGCTTGTAAGAGAGTAAGGGAGAGACAATATCTTGGCATATCTTGTGTTTTAAAAGCTTGGTAGCAACAACCGCCCCTCCCTTCTCCTCTGGTCGTCTACAGTACCCCCACACACCACCCCACGAGCCAATGGCTGCAGCCCTAGCCTCCCTAGCCCTCCCCTCTCCTTCATTTCTTATTTCCTTGGCCAAATAAAGAGAGAGGGAGGAACCTTGTAGCAGATGACTCCCTAGCCCGTCTCTGCCCTTCTGTGCCCCCACACTCCCCCTCTCACGCCCTGGATTCCCAATCCATGGCTATCACCCCCCCTCCCATTTCTCTCCATGAGCATGGACTACCCTAGACCACTCCTCCTCGGTTTAAATAGGCTAGAGGCTTGACAGCCCCTCTCACATCCCTCATTTTCCCCTAGCAGCCTCCACTCACCACCCAGAGCTTCCTATCCCCCTCCCCAGCTCCGCCCTACTTGTGAGGAGAAGAACAAGAAAACTTGACCTCTCCTCCTCTTGCAAGAACAACTCCTCCTCCCCTCTGTTTCTCCAGCTGCATGCCAGTCTCCGGCCCTCCTCTACTCCTTCTAACCCCCTCCCTTGTTTCTCCCGTGCGCAGGAACACCCCAGGAGCGCTCCCCGACGTGCTCTGAATTGTCTCATTCGTGGGAGACACGTGGCGCTCTAGATTTGCGTCGAACCATGACGTGCCTCCCCTCTCCCTGCTCCCCTCCGCACGCCGCTTCACCCCAGGACCCCCTCGATGTCTTCATGTCGCTCCGGTGAGCTCCCCCACTCCCCTCTGTCCGCGGTTAGGGTTTCCAACCCATCGGGCCGCGTCTGAGGTTGAAGACAACCGTGGGTCGTCGATACGGTTTTTATCCGATGGCGCCCAAGGGCTCTTACCCCTTCGCTGCTCACCATCGCTGATAGGTGGGATCCGCCTCGGGGTTTTGAATCTGGCCTGGTGCCCATCGCCCGCGAGCTGGGCCGAGGTTCACCCCACGCGGCCCATTTAGCCTCAGACCCCACCCCATGGAACCCCTAGATTTATTCTTTTCACCAGATCTGCAGAGTAGTCTATTGGTTTAATTAATTTTGAAAAGGGAAAATAACTCCAACTTACTAGATCTAAAATTTCTAAGGTCCCTGTATATCTTTTCAAACATGTGGACCTGGTGCTGGACCAAATTGAGGTTTAGAATAAAAATGATAAATCCCCTACTAAGATCTATCCAGAACACTAAATAAATTCTCCAGATAATTTCCGTACTCCAAATGGAGTAAATACAATTGGTATTGAAAGGTATAATGCATACCTTTCATGTCCCACTTGCCCCATATTAGTTTGCTTCCTAGATTGCTAGTAGAAAAAATATTAAAAACATGTCCTTTCTGCCTTTAGCAAATTCCCTAGGTCAAACCAAGTGAGGTTTTGACCTAATTTCAACACCCCTTGGGCATACATAACCATATTCTTCACAATCCATCAGCTCATAATTTTATGAGTCTCTGTTGAATTTTTGTGAATTAAACTCTTCTGTGCATGGTTTATTCACTAATAAAATCACTACAGTAGCTCTGTAACTCCAAATAGGTTGATTCCAAGTTCTACAGAAAATAATCCTTAGTAACTAACATGTTTCCTTGGAATCACCTAAAAATCTTCTGTAAATTAAAAGTGGTGAAAAAGACAAACCTTGTCCAGTATTTCCTTTGGAAAATTCTCAAGGGCATTCTGTTAATTTTTTTGAGGTGATTCCAACTCCTCTTGATTCAGTCCACCAAATACTACTTAATCACCCAAGTAAATAATTTTAGGAGCTCCATGTCACGACCCGGGATCAGGGCTAGACAAATACCAGATCCTCATCTAATATAAGACTAACCTAAATTCCGAAGCGCGTAGGGAACGATCGGTAAAATTACAGAACATCCAAACCATACATTAATAAGATAAACTCTTAAGAGAGTTACAAACCAGTCATACAAACTAGGGGTCATAGACCCATCATTACATCAAACAACGGAAGCAAACAAGTTGTTCCAAACAACAAACTTAGCAAAGGGCCTAACAGGCCTTAAACAGAAGTAGCGACCCTTCCATAGATCCTAGGCTGCTGCCCCGGAACCCTGACTACTCGTCAAATTCGACGTATAAACCACCTTCAGTTGGAGTAGCTTCATCTATAGAAAACATCAACGAAGAAAGGCTGAGTACAGGGTGTACTCCGCAAGACTTATGGATAGTGGAGTTATTTTGCATAAAGCCATCTTTTGTTTTCAAAACAAGAGGGAGAAGAAACTCGTCTAGTCAGATCATTTTCAAAAGGGGATAAGAATACTTCAACTCTATCTCTTAGAATCATCTTTGATATCCACCAAGTACCATAATTAACTGAACCTCTCTTCCTGGAATACCCCCTCAACAACCCCGAGGAAGTACTCTGGATCTCACATTAGTTGACAAGTTTTATCATTCGGTTATAGTTTTCTATGATCACAGAATCCGTTCCCAAGTCTTCCATAACCGTGGACATGGCTTTTCGAAAAGATTAATAACCCTACATGGGTGCACAACTTTACCCACACGTACCAATCGATTCTTTATGCCTAATTTTTAGATATCTTCCTTGGAAGGCCGGCAGAGAGTGGTTGACCACGACCTTTACCTTGCTTTCGCCGATACCATGAGTCACGCACTAAGGAGATGCCGCCGTAACGGGTCGAGTCCCAAAGTCGGTCCCTAGCGATGTGAACAGGGTTTGAGATTACGGATGCCGAGCATCTCCCATTCCCTGCCATGCTTACCTACTTGTATGAATGCACCTCCTTCACCTCCATTCAAGAACAACCAATATGCGTATGTTGAATGGAAAGCCCGAACTATGTGACTCATGGAATCTACTAGGAAAGTTAGTGAGTCGAGGGGGTTTCCAGGCCCCCGTGTGGTTGTACGCTCGTCTTGGTTCAAGAGGCGAGAACATCAAGTCATAAGAGTGGAAGTATGGGACTACAAAAACCACAACCCACGTGGCCTCCCATCCAAGCCTTAGCATGTTTATCATTCATATCTGATCACATCACAACATCCTACCATACTATATTCATTCGCATCTCCGGTGCATCACATGAATGATCAACATCAGACCACTAAGCATGGCTAAGCTTGACTGAACTATGGCACTAGGGATGCTCATAAGACAAACCCTAGTTATGCTAGGAGCAGTGGATCAGGTAATATAGTTCTCAAAGGGAAACATGCATCAGATAGGATTACTCTGTCTACTGATAAAAGACTGTTGAACCAAATGCATATGACAAGAATGAAATACTTCGTAATCATAGGATTCATATGTACAAGTGGGGATTCACTTGCCTTGTCCGTTGTTGGACTTATACTGCTCCTCGGTGGCGTTGACTTCAGCTTCGGGTTCTGTTCCTATTTGCGAGAACCAATCACCGGAAAAGAGAGGGCAACACTCAACACATGGCATGTGCAATGCTCATACAATATGGATGATATGACAATTTGAATAGTGTTTAAAAGAACCCTAGAACATGCTTGCTCATTTTAAACGGGGTCCGAGATGTCCAAACACTAAAACAGGGGGATCATCGGAATCCCCTATGGGGTTCAATTGGTTCTTCTAATTAAACTTGACATCAAAGTTGGTTAACAATGTATGATCATAGCTTAATTGGATAGGTTTCATTTTTCTAAACATTTTGGTATATTATTTGTATTTTTATAATTTAAAATGAATTAGTTATGAATTTCTCAAATTTTAATTCATTTTTAATCATTTTTGGAATATTTAAAATAATTTCCAACTTGGGCCCACATGTCATAGATTTATTGATTTCAGAAAACATTTACAGAAAATATTAAAACCCTGACAGACAGGGCCCACCTGTCATACATTTTCCATTTACATAAATGGTTTACAAAACAATTAAAATAAAAAGAAAAGAATTACTGCATCATGCTGATGCCAGCATGACGTCAGCAATGGCCCAGATCTCATATCGATAGCGAGACCACCGATAGGGAGCTCACAGGGCTACGCGGAGGGGCGCGTTCGACGCAGCGCATCACGCTGAGCATGCTAGTGGTGGCGCCGCTCGTTATTGGTCATCGGAGCGTCGCCTCCGACGAGCTCCAGCGGTGGTGGCATCGGGCACATGCAGGGAGAGTGACACAGGGGGAGACAGAGGAAACGGAGGACACCGCGAGGATGAGGAGCTCACCATGAGCATGACAGGCTTCACGGCGAGGCGAGGCGAGCTCGGCATCGGTGGGGATCGACGGAGATGGACGGAGGCCGGAGCTTCCGATTCGCCCGATTGAGGTCGCGCGCGAGGGGGAAAGGGGCTAGGGAGAGAGAGTCGAGCACGGCAGTTCCAGCGGTGGCGTCTGCTTGAGCTGGGGCGGCCAGAGACGGTGGGGATGAGGAGGATCTTACGGATAGGGTTCGGCCATGGCGAGAGAAAATGGAGAGGAGAGGGGGAACTGGCGGGCTAGGGTTCGTCGACGGCGGCCAGGGTTACTTGTAGACGCTCGGGGGCGGCGGCACGAATCGCGACGCACGGCGGCCGGTGGCAAGGCGACAGCGAGCTGCTTCGGGCGCGGCGAGAGGTGGACGACGAAGATAGCGGCGATGAAACGGTATGGGACAGAGGTGGGCTGGCTTGGGCCACGGGTGGGCTGGCTGCTGGCTGCGCTGGGCGGCAGAGAGGGAAGGAAGAGGTGGGCTCGGCCTAGTAGCTAGGTTAGGTTTAGATTTTTTTCTGTTAAACCTTTTTATTTTCTGTTTTCTATTTATCTATTTGTATTTAAAACTCCAAACTATTTTGAATATTTCAAAATTATAGAAAGTTTTTATAAAGTATATAAAATAGTGTGGGACCCTTTTTATTCATTTTGGGTTCCATTCTTTTGGTTATTTTTCAAAGTACAAAACCATTTGAATGGTTTTGAGAGGGAAAGAAATTAGGGTTTTTCTTATGTTTATTTGATTTAACCAAACTGCAACTATTATGCATGCATGTAATGCTAAAACATGTCTTTATTAATATTACACAAAAGGTGGTATGTTACAGCTCTACCCCACTTACAAGAATCTCGACCCGAGATTCCTAGGTTTTAGAAAAGAAAGCAGGGTACTCAGATCGAAGACGATCTTCGCGTTCCCAGGTTGCTTCTGACTCAGAGTGATGAGACCATTGAACTTTCAGGAACTTGATGGTTTGGCGACGAGTCTTGCACTCGGTTTCATCAAGAATACGAACAGGGTTTTCTCGGTAGGTTAGATCATCTTGGAGATCCAAAGTTTCATGGTCCACACCACGAATGGGATCTTTGAAGCAACGCTTGAGTTAAGACACATGAAAGACATCATGAACCTCTGGAAAAGATGAAGGTAGATCCAATTTGTAGGCAAGCTCACCCCGCTTGGAGAGAATGCGAAAGGGACCAACATAGCGAGGAGACAATTTGACTTGATACCAAATCGATGGACACCCTTCAGAGGAGTGACCCGGAGATAAACTTGATCACCAACTTCATATAGAACATCAAGATGATGACAACGTAGTTGGTCTTCTGACAGGATTGAGCGGCCTTCAGACGCTCTAGAATTATGCGAACTTGATCTTCTGCTTCTTGGATCATGTCCGGACAGAAGAATTGTCTTTCGCCGGTTTCTGTCTAGTTCATCGATGTTCGACATGTTCTCCCATACAGGAATTGGAAAGGTGCCATGCCCAAACTGGATTGAAAACTGTTGTTGTAAGATAACTCCGCGAAAGGAAGATATTTCTCCCAGTTCTTTCCAAAGGAGATGACACACGCTCTGAGCATGTCTTCAAGAATTTGATTTACTCTTTCGGTCTGACCACCGGTTTTAGGATGATAGGTTGTACTGAAGGAGACTTGAGTTCCCATTTCTTGTTGGATACTAGCCTAGAATTTGGAAGTAAACAAACTTCCACGATCAGAGATGATCTTCTTGGGAACACCATGAAGAACGACTATCCAGGATATGTATAGCTTTGCCAGCTGGCTTGCAGTAATGCTTTCCCGAACAGCAAGGAAGTGAGAAAATTTAGATAGTCGATCAACTACTACCCATATGGCATCATTGCATGCATGTGTCCTTGGGAGTCTAGTGATAAAATCCATACCAATTTCATCCCATTTCCACTCAGGAATTTTCAACGGCTACAGAAGTCCAGCAGGCCTTTGGTGTTTAGCCTTCACACGACGACAAATGTCGCACTCTGCAACAAAGCGAGCGATTTCTGGTTTCATTCCACTCCACCAGAATCTTTGACGGAGATCTCGGTACATCTTGGTACCACCAGGATGGATAGACATAGGGGATTCATGAGCTTCTATTAGGATTAGATCTTTGATTTTCCGACTGTTTGGGACCACTAGCCGGTCACTGAAGTATAGGATACCTTGATCTTTGACGGAGAAACATTCAGCTTCACTGCTTGCCACACGTTCTTTGATCTTGGTAACTTCATCATCTTGCTTTTGAGCTTCCTTGATTTGGTCCTCCAGAGAAGATTTTATTTCAAGGATAGCAAGGAATCCACAAGGAACTACTTCAAGGTTAAGACGCTTGATTTCCTCGTAGAGAGCATGTTGGGCTTGTGAAATCATCAGATTGTTGCAATAAGACTTCCGACTTAACGCATCATCTAAGACATTGGCTTTGCCGGGTTGATAGTTGAGACCCAAATCATAACCTTTGATGAGTTCCAACCATCGTCTTTGCCTGAGATTCAGATCTGGCTGGGTAAAGAGATACTTCAGGATTTGATGATCCGAGTAAATTTCGCAACGGTTACCGATGAGGTAATGTCGCCATTGCTTAATAGCATGAACAACAACAGCGAGTTCGAGATCATGGGTTGGATAATTGTTCTCATGTGGCTTCAACTGTCGAGAGGAATAGGCCACTACATGACCATCTTGCATCAACACACAACCGAGCCCTTGAAGAGAAGCGTCACAATAGATGACGAAGTCCTTGCTTGTGTCTAGAAGGACAAGCACAAGGGCGGTGGTTAGCTTGGTTTTCAAAGCTTGGAAGCTTTCTTCTGCCTTTTCTGACCATTGAAACTTCTTATCTTTCTTAAGAAGATCAGTCATAGGCTTGGCTATCTTGGAGAAGTTCTCGATGAATCAGCGATAATATCCAGCCATTCCAAGAAAACTTCGGACTTCCTTGACTGAAGTAGGTGACTTCCATTCTAGAATGGTCTACACCTTATCCGGTATGACAGCAACGCCACTTGCAGACACAACATGACTAAGGAAGACGAGCTCTTTTAACCAGAACTCACATTTGGAAAACTTTGCGTAGAGGCGATGTTCACGAAGTTTAGTCAATACCAAACGTAGATGTTCGGCATGCTCTTCTTTGGTCTTGAAATAGATTACAATGTCATCAATGTATACCACGATGAACTTGTCGAGATACTCCATGAAGACGGAGTTCATGAGCCTCATAAATGTGGCAGGGGCATTGGTTAACCCGAAGGACATCACTGTATACTCGTAAATACCATAACGAGTTGTGAATGCGGTCTTTGGGATATCCTCCTTTCTGATCTTGATTTTATGATACACTGATCTTAAATCCATTTTGGAGAAGATAGTGGCACCACTTAATTGATCAAAGAGGTCATTTATCCGGGGAAGTGGGTACTTATTCTTGATTGTCACCGTGTTGAGTGGACGGTAATCAACCACCAATCTTGGAATATTTGTATCTCGCTTCTTGACAAAGATGGTAGGGCAACCCCAAGAGGATGTGCTAGGTTGGATGTATCCTAGACCCTCTTCAACTCAACCAACTCATGAGGAGGCATGCGGTAAGGTCTTTTGGAGATAGGAGCAGTTCTAGGAACTAGCTCTATGACAAACTCCACACTTCGATCAGGTGGCATGCCAGGCAACTCTTTCGGAAAGACATCCGAGAAATCACAGACTACAAGGACATCTTGAACCTCGAGAATAGGTAGAACATTGTAACACCCCGGCACCTAGGAACTAACGAAGGGTAGATGTAGGAATATGGAATGATGCATGCATTCATCTGTGAAAATATGGGTAAATTTTTCGCCAAAATAAAAACTTCAAGTGATCAAGGTTTCTTTCATACTTTGAGATTAGGTTTAGTCTTAAAGGATGATTGCTATAGACTTTGATATGATCTTTGAGGAATTAAGTGTTTAAAAAGTGAATTTGAATTTTAAATTTGAGAGAGTTTGAATTATAATTCAAATAAATTAGGGATAAGTTTTGAATCTTAATTTAATTAAGAAATAAATATTACAACTTAAATTCTATCCAAAGAAAAAACAATAATGAATATGAAACTTATTTCATATCATCAATATATAATCAAGTTACAAAATTATAACTTATTGAAATCATCCACACAATTCACAAAAGCAAATATATAAAGAATAAGAATATTCTTTATTACTAATAATGTAATCTTTATTACAGAAGAATAAAATGAAGATTACAAAATAATAAAAAGAAAATTACAAAAATATGAAGAAGATTACATTGGACTATTTACTAACTATTCTATAAAAGAAAACCTAATCTAAAATCTTCATTTTTATATTTGTACCTACAAAACAAACAGAAAATATATAGAGAAATAAAAGGTTAGAGTTAGTATTATTTTCTCTCAGACATGTCAGTGAAGTGCACTAGATAAATTCATCATTTAGAAAATTATTAAAAAGGGGCAAGTTTCACCAATATGAAAGAATCCATCTTTCATAAACTTTAAGCCAGAAGTCAAATGACACCAAGAGGGGAAAATTCACCAGCCATGTGAAAGTAATCTGATCAAAGTAACTTCAAAATTTCAAAGCAAATCCACAAGTGAATAGCAAGCACACAGGCAGGACACACATCAACATGCATGTGATGTGCTATCTACCTCACAGAACAGCCCCAAACTCACAAAACCACAAGCACAGCCATGGAGAGGCACTACTGCATCTCTCCACTGCCTGCACACAAGAACAACTAGTTTAGCAGCAGCTTACCAAGCACAACAGCCAAACTAATACACCAAAGATCAACCAAACATCATCAGATGGTGACATAAGGAGAGGGAAGGATCAGGTGGACAACAATATCAGGTCCAGGAGCTAGGAGGAGCAGGCTAGCTCAAGGTCAAGCATAGAAGATCAGCAGAACAAGATCATCTTCATCACTTTACTTCGCAGACATCAAATTCTGTGGTGAGAATCATAAAACCTTCACATGATCTAATCATATCATCTAGACAGAAGCATGTGTTGTTTTATAAAACAAACCCTCAGAAAGCACCCAAGTGGGGTGAATCCATCATGGGGATTTTAAACTCTAAAAGCAAACAGCAAAGTACCAAGATCCAGCCAGAGCTCAGAGCAACATCATTGCTCTGGTTGTCAAGCTATATATTACAAGTCAAACATAAATATAGCTATGATCTAATTTCTAGGCACATCCCTTAAGGAAGGGTAGCACCTTAGAAATAAATCTTTTGGATCCATAGAATGATCAAGCCTACTATCATTTTTACCAAGCTTTGATTCAAAAACAATAGTTGGTATTATTACCAGGACTATTTATATGAATCAACTAGATAAGGTCTGAACCCCTAAGCCTCAGAACAACATCATTGGTCCTAGGGATTACATAAACGAACATTTCCATTTATCTTTCAAAGCCAAGTTTGTCTTAAGCTTAAACCAACTCAATCAATGGATTAGAAGCAACTTGTGTGCCATACCAAAATGGTGTCACAAGAACAATCCATTATGAATCAGGATAGACATTTAATCATCACAAATTCAGACAATCAACTTACTAATCATTTTCCTATTAACACAGGAATCATAACTAGGATATTCCTATGTTAAACTTCACTTTTTGAGATCATGATGATCTCAAACCACACACTAGTTCTCAAGCCAACAGCACTAAGACAGTGATTTCACCACACCATAACCATGAGCATAAACCAAGAAATGACAGTGAACAGTTATCAATTCACTGACTTTATCAAGAACGGTTTCCCAAGCAACTATATCATCTGAATCAGATGCAATCCAAGCATAAAATCATCTAATAGGCCACCAGAAACATTATAGATCATCTTAAGCAACAAGCCTTAGGCCAATAACCACTTAGTAGGTTTACAAATCATACAAACATGATCCAATTTATCCAGTACATGATCAATCACATGATAGGAACCCTAAATGGACAAATCATCTTAATCAGAATCAGATAGTAATCAGAGAGGTCACTGCCAGCATCTAGCATCGGATCAGCAAGCACAGAGAGCACCAGGGGAGAGGAATCGAACTCACCGTAGATCCTCGCTGAAGACTAGAAGAGGAAGCAGAGGGGCCGACGACCATGGCGCAGGGAGCACCCGTGAGGGGCTGCGACCATGCAGCGCCACAACAGCGACCTTGATCATGCCTGGAGGTGCAGAGCATCACCTCGACACACGACGACAATGACAACACCTGGATCCATGCCAACCCCCAAACCCTAGGGTTCGGGACGACATCGATCCATTGCAGGAGAGCCCCAAGCTCGAATCCAATTGGATAGAATGAACGAGCATCGTCGACAACCCCCTGTTGCACCACGGTGGCGACCAGAATGGCCCACGGCGGCGGGAATCGTCGGCGACGGCATCGCCAGCCACGGGGTTGGGGTCAAAGGAGGAGAGGATGAGCTCGAGAGAGAGAGAGAGAGGTAGTGAGGAGTGGGCCAAGTAGGGACAGACCCTTCGGGGTGGTTCTTTTGTCTATGACTAATGGGCTACTAGGGCCCAATAAGATAAACCAGCCCAGAAATCTGTTTAGGCCTGTTTGAATAAAAAGGAAAACACCAAAATACCCTTGGACTTAATTAAATTCTAGAAAATAAAATAAAAATCGAAAAATTATAAATAAAATATTTTTGGATTCACAATAACCCACACTATCCAAATAAAATAAGATATAAAATTTTAGACATTTAAATTTTTATAAGACTTTTGTAATTTATATATTCCATATGGAATTTTCAAAATTATTGAAAGATGATAGAAATAAATAAAAATCACTTTCATTAAATATTAATATTGTAGTATTTTTGAAAAATACTAAATAAATATTTAATAACAATTTTAATGTATAATTGATAATTCCTAAAAATATATTAAATCAATAAAAGTCAAATAAAAGGGGAGTAAAATAAAATAATTCAACATATGTTATAAATATTAAAAAGTAATATTTATAAATCCTTTATTATCAAAAGAAAAAAAATTATAATAATGGGGAGAATGCATATCAAGTCAAATGATGCATTACATTATTGCATAATCATTTTGCTTTTTTAAATATTGTCCTTACCGGGCAATAATGATGTTTTTGTAGACATAGAAGCTCAAGGTCCAGTGCAAGCATCAGACTTCACTACCTTGCCATCACAAGGCAAGTTCATCACTTGCTCATGTCCTTTGAAGAGTCTTTATCAAAGTATTTGCAAATTGTGTGTTATCATTTATGCTAAGAAAGAAAGAAAATAATATTTTCACAAATAAAGAAATTATAGATATCATCCTAAGTGGTGATATAATGGAGAAATAGAACTTAGAGTTCTAACTGCAGCAATGATGATCAAGTAGGGACTTAATAACCGCTGACATCAGTGATTCTAGCGCCGTATATTACGCGTTATCCATGAGATTTGGAATGGGACAGAGAAGTCAGCTGTATCTTCTTCCTCTCGCATGAAGCTGGATGTGCAGGTCGTGGTTGTTATCCTCGTAGCGTGCATATTAATTGGTAATTCATAGAGGATATGCAGCATATGGGTGGGAACCCTCATCGTCCCACGATAGTTCTGGCATCTAACGGTTTGTACAAACCATTGCTGTAATTCATTATGTGGGCATGGTGTACACCAACAAGGCATGCGGGGTCGCGAAGGGGGAAGTGATTGGCTTGGACCAACTACTGGGCCCCACATCATGGAATTGTGGACGGGAAAGTACGCCCGGTTGTGCAACAAGGAGTTGATCTCTCATGGGTAAAGTAACGCACATCTGCAGAGTGTAAGAACTGTAACTTGTTACTCCCTGTTCCGGGAAGGAGCTACGAACGCGGCAGGAAAGGAACTCCATGAAAGTTCTCGTCAACCTGTGAAGGCTGATTGTCATAGTTTTTCAGAATAAAATCAATCTTTGAAGAAAGATTTACAAAAACTGCATAGTGCCAAGGATTTATAATCCGAGGTGGTAGTTAGAGCATAAAACTTCCCACCTTGCATAGAATGAACTTGTTGGGTAACGATGTTACTCATTCTTTCCTTTGATCCCTTGCTTAGACTCTGAGGATCCCGAAGACGTGCCAATGTATGCAGCCGAATGTCAAGAACATGTGTTCTACGAGGAACCTGATCTATCCGGAGGTGTTGAAGGATTGGATTATGATATCCACTATGGTGTCGATGATAACGAATCCAACTAATTATCCCGAGTTAGTAGTAACCAACAGAGCCGAGCAGCATGAAATCTATAGAATAAGTTGTTGATCTCAACTCCTAGTCGGAGTTGTTACTTTTAAATTCCACTGAAACACTTTATATTTTGGTTTGTAAGTTGAATCTTTTGGAAGTCTTGAACTTCCGGTATTGTAATAATAATAAGGTGTGTACATTGGTAATATGCACCCGCAATGTTTCTTTAGTACCACTCTGAGAGATGTGATATTTATAGAACGGTGTTCTGTGGATGTCATGTCAACGAATATAGTATACTACACATGTAGTGGTATGATGGGTCACCGCAGTTGGTATCAGAGCAATTGCTTTGACCTTAGGTTGGAAACCTAGTAAAGGGTATTACCTGTAGGAAAATTTAGCAACGATAAAGAATTCTCCGAAAGTAATATAATGGGTATTCAAATGAGAATATTTCGTTATATATTTTAGTGCGATAATTCTTTGTTATGATGCAATATATTATTGGATACTAATCAAAATTATTTTTCTGATATACAGAGATATGGCACCAAAGTTTCCAAAACAGACTTTGGTAAGGAAAGAGGAGACTCTTGATGATCATCAAGGATCATTCATAGACCAACTTCGTCAACTTTTAAAGCTCTTTAGTTGTCCAACTAGAATTCCAGTGAACACTATCACTTACCTTGATGGCCGAATGTTATCCAAGTATTGTGTGAGTATCCAACTTCCCGAGAAGCTTGGATTATATCACGATCCACCTATAGGAGAAGGTAGGAGTCATTTAGCAGCATATCATGTTGCTGTTGTGGAGGCGATAGCTAATATCCGGGAGCGGAAAACCAAAGAGCTAGAAGGTAGCACATTTTCTGCGATACCTCATGATTCTATAGACTCGGAGCCTATACCGGATCATCTTACTTTGTTTAAGAAGCATCCTAAGTTAGCTTCCAAGTTTATGGATAGATATCGAACACTCGATGCGTCTTTTTATAAGACACATCAAGTGATTGTTGAAGACAGAAATGATATGTTAGAAGATCTAACTGATCTGGAAAGGATGAAGTAGTTAGCATTCCAGTTAGAGAAAGAAGCAAGTAGTAGTGCAACACCTATCTTTAAGGATATACTTATAGATCCTGAATCTTTTATACCATATCCTTATTCACCACGACCTGAACCTATAAATGATCCTACTATGGATATGTTGTATGCAGTACCACAGGGATCAGAAGATGGTTCTGACTCAGAACTTCCTATTGAGAATTCGGATGGATGGAGAATGGGATCATATAATGGATCTCATGAACACCAGATGTCCACAGATGGTTCTGACAGAAATGTTGGACAATCTAGTTGGATGGGTGCAAGGATGAACCCTAATAATAGTAGTAGAAATACCATGTCAATAGATAATCAGGAGGAAGAAGAATATCCTGAGGAGAGAGTGTTTGAATCATCAACATCTTCTCAAAACCCAGGGAATATACATTATCCAGTGTTTAACTATCTTGCCCAAGAGAGCACCTGGGGAGCAGCAGGATCTGCGTATCCTGTTGACAACTCAAGAAATGAAGCTCAGGAGATGCAGGCTGGAGATAATGTTGAATATGTTTCTAAAGACTTTTCAGCTGAGCTAGAGGGAGTCAATGCGCTCAGGTTGAGTAATGACTCAAGTCCTAACACTTCAGATACATGGTATGTTCCTTCTAGAAGGCCATATGTTCCACATACTGTGCAACGAACAACACGTCATCACGGTTGGATATCAGGCATGGACGATGAGCGTAGTTACTACTAGAAGGCAACAACTAGTTAGTAATATCAAGTACCATGTTTTGTACCCCAAGTAATAAGGTAGATTTGTGATTATACCTATATGGTATATGTTTTAATGACTTTGTATCATTATGATATTATGTAAAATATGTGAAATGCATATTTGGATTTTCTTTGGATCTTCATTGTGTGACTAGTTTTGTGCGTAAAGTCGATCTGAGAACACATGTGCATGATGTAATTATGAGTATTCGCTTTATGTTACAGGACTAGAGGGTCATGGATACGGGTGTAGGAATGGAAACTGAGCAACAGCGGATGGAGCGAGAGGCCAAGGAAAAGGCCGATGCAGATGCAGCAAACCAGGAAGCATTACCACCACCACCAATGAGGCCGTTAATGGAGCAGAATTTTATGCAATGCATGCAAATGATGCAAGAGACCCAGAACAAGTTCATGGAAGAGCTGCTAGGACGAGCAAATCATAGGGCACCTGATGATGGAGGAGTGAGTCTATCTGATTTCCAGAATGCAAGACCATTACCTTTTGCATCAGCTCCTGAACCAATGGATGTAGAAGACTGGCTAGCAGATACTGAAAGGAAGCTGAAAACTGTAGGTTGCAATGATGAGGAGAAATTTAGGTACGCAACTCATCTTTTGACTAGACCTGCAACATCATGGTGGGAGAATCAGTTAGCCATGCAACCACCAGGAAGGGAGTTTACCTGGGAAGAGTTCAAGCAGAGTTCCGTGAATTGTTCCGGAAAGTGTTATGGAGTTGAAACGGAGAGAATTTGAGGAGCTTCAGCAAGGATATACTAGTGTCATGAAATACATCCGGGAGTTTAGTCAACTGTCTCGTTATGCTGAGGAGGATGTCAACACTGAATAGAAGAGGAAGAAGCATTTCCTGCATGGATTAAATCCATTTGTGAAGATGCAGCTAAGGTTAGACAATAAGCAAACTTATCAGCAGTTGCTGGATGCAGCCATTACTTTTGAAGATGACTACAAGAATGTACAAGAGGACCGGAGGAAGAGAGCCAAGAAGGAAACCAAGAGAATTCAGGCAAGCAAACCTAAACCTAACCTGGAGTTCAAATCTCGGAATAGGAATTATGGCAACAATAACAATAACAATAACAATAACTAGGGCAGTGGTGGAAATCAATCCAATCCGAGAAGGAATGTTATTTGTAACAATTGTGGAATTCCAGGGCATTTCTAGAGGGAATGCAAACAGCCTGTAGTGATCTGTTACGGTTGTGGTCATAAGGGGCATATCAAGCCAGATTGTCTGAGCAAAGCACCTGGAGGTTGACCTACCAAGGGAGGAGGACAAGCCAGTTGAGGAAATGGACAGCCCAATAAAGGAGGAAATAATGGCAAGAACAACAATGGGCAAGAGGAACCGACCTACTGGGAAACTGAATTGTGCAACCCTCGAGGAGGTGGATAATTCGGAGCATGCAGTGATAGGTACGCTCAATATCCTTACCAATCATGGCAAAGTTATATTTGATACTGGTGCAACTACTTCATTCATTTCTGAAGAATTTTGTGATAAGTTCGGGATTAGAAGGGCAACGTTAGGAAGTCCTATGACCGTAGTTACGACAGGAGGGAATGTGATTGTACGCCACATAAAACAAGATCAGTTTATCTCGATCTGTGGTTGTACATATTTTGTAGACCTTTATGTGATCCCTTTGAAGGGAATTGCAGTAGTGATGGGAATGCATTGGATGATGGAACACGGAGCTCAGATAAATTGTGAGGAAAAAACTGTCTCAATCAAGACTCCAAGTGGAGCAAGGATAGTTTACCAAGCAGATAAGCACATTCATATCATGGTGGATCTGTAGTTGAACTCAATGAAAGAGGTCAAATTGGAAGAGATTCCTGTAGTTAATGAATTCCAAGATTTTTTCCAGCAGAGCTACCAGGAATGCCACCAGACCGGGAGATAGAGTTCACCATTGACCTAATTCCTGGTACAGCACCAATAGCTCAAGCACCATATAAAATGGGACCCAAAGAGTTGAAAGAACTCAAAGAGAAAATTGATGAGTTAGCTAGAAAAGGATTTATACAGGAAAGTGTATCTCCATGGGGAACACCAGTAATCTTTGTGGATAAGAGAGATGGTGGAAGACGGATGTGTGGTGATTATAGAAATCTGAACAACGTGATCAAGAATAAGTATCCTTTACCAAGAATTCAAGATTTGTTTGATCAGTTGAAAGGGGCTGGAGTATTCTCAAAGATCGATTTAAGATCTGGATACCATCAAATAAAAATCAAGCCGGAAGATGTTCCAAAAATAGCATTTGTCTCAAGATATGGAGACCATGAGTATCTGGTAGTACCATTTGGTTTGACCAATGCACCAGAAATATTCATGAATCTGATGAACAAGATCTTCATGCCATATTTGGACAAGTTTGTCATAGTCTTTATTGATGATATTCTGATATATTCCAAGGATAAGAAAGAGCATGTTGATCATTTGAGAATAGCATTGCAGACTTTAAGAGAACATAAGCTTTATGCTAAGTTCAGTAAATGTGAATTTTGGCTTGATGAGGTAGAATTCCTCGGTCATGTGATCAGTAAGGATGGAATTGCTGTGAATTCATCTAAAGTTTAGTCAGTACTAGAGTGGACTGCACCGACCAATGTGAAGCAAATTCGAGGTTTCTCGGGAATGGCTGGTTATTATCGGAGATTCATTGAAGGTTTCTCCAAAATAGCCGGACCAATGACCAAATTATTAAGGAAGAATACACCATTCAAGTGGGATGAGAAATGTGAAGCAAGTTCTCAAGAGTTGAAGACTAGATTAACCACAGCTCCAATCTTAGCAGTTCCTGAAACAGGGAAGGACTTCACCGTATACTATGATGCATCTAAAGAAGGTTTGGGTTGTGTATTAGTGCAAGATCGGAAAGTGATTGCTAATGGTTCAAGACAACTGAAACCACATGAAGTCAACTATCCAACTCATGATTTAGAGTTAGCAGTAGTAGTTTTTGCACTGAAAGGATGGAGGCATTTTCTCTATGGAGCCAGATGTGAGTTATACACTGACCATAAAAGTCTCAAATATTTATTCACTCAAAAGTAAATGAATATGAGATAGGAGTGTTGGTTGGCACTAATCAAGGATTATGATTTAACAATCAACTACACCCCAGGGAAAGCAAATGTTGTAGCAGATGCTTTAAGCAGAAAGAGTGCTGATATTCAGCCTAGTAATCAGGAGTTACCAAAAGAGTTACAAATGGACTTGGAAAGATTAGAACTTCAATTTATTAAAACAGAGGTTCTTGGAGGATTAGCTACTATGCAGGTAGTTGCAGAGCAGGACAGTGATCTTAAGCAAGAAATTTTTAGACATCAAGAAGAAGATCATTTTATTGCTGAGGAAATTCGGAGGATATCTCAAGGGCAAAAATCAGTTTTTCGCCTTGGAGATTATGGGTCTTTATGGTTTCAAGACCGTCTTTGTGTTCCAGATGTGACTGAGATTAGAAATGTCATACTCAAAGAAGCACATGAAACACCATATTCTATACATCCAGGGAGTACTAAGATGTATATGGACTTGAAAGAAATATTCTGGTTGAACAACATGAAAAGAGATATTGCTAAATATGTATTTGAGTGCCATACTTGTCAAAGGGTGAAAGCTGAACATCAAAGTCCAGCAGGAACACTACAACCCTTGGAAATTCCTGAATGGAAAATGGGAGGAAATAGGTATGGACTTTATCATAGGATTTCCCATGACACCAAAAAGGAAGGATATGATATGGGTAATTGTGGATAGACTCACTAAGAGTGCACATTTTATTCCGGTGAATCAAAAGGATAATGCCGAGAAGTTAGTTGAAGTATATGTCAAAGAGATAGTAATTAAGCATGGAGTACCCAAAAGATCGTAACTGATAGGGGATCAGTGTTTACTTCAGCATTTGGAAGCAATTGCATGAAGCACTTGGTTCAAAGTTAGATTTCAGCATAGCATATCATCCTGAGACAGGAGGTCAAACTGAAAGTACAAACTAAATACTAGAAGACATGTTAAGAGCTAGTGCACTAGATTTTGGAGGAACATGGGAAGATCACCTACCATTGGCAGAATTTTCTTATAATAATAGCTATCAGAGTAGTCTGAAGGCACCTCCATACCAAGTTTTATATGGAAGGAAGTGTAGATCACCAATATGTTGGTATGAACCTGGAAGCAGCAAAGAATTTGTGCCAAATTATATCAAGGAAATACAAGACATCATTAATAAGATCAGGGATAGACTGAAAATAGCTCAGAGTAGGCAAAAAAGTTATGCGGATCAAAGTCGAAGATCATGGCATCCAGAAGTGGGAGATATGGTCTATTTGAAAGTAAGCCCAATGAAAGGGGTGAAAAGATTCGGAGTTAAAGGGAAATTGAGTCCAAGATACATCGGACCATTCAAGATATTGAGTCAAAACAGAACTATAGCTTATGCTTTAGAGTTACCATCAAGATTGGCTCAAGTGCATAATGTTTTCCATGTGTCACAATTTCGTGAATGTTTGAAAGTTCCAAATGATGCAATCACGCATCAAGAGATAGAACTACAAGCAGACCTGACCTATATTGAAAAGCCTTGTAAGATTCTGGAAGAAAATTGGAAAATATTGAGGAACAGAGCAATCAAATATTGAAGGTACAGTGGGAACATCACCCGGAAAGGGAAGCCACATGGGAGAAAGAAGAGGATTTAAGAAAAACCTATCCAGAACTATTCAGGTACATCTCCACAAACTTTGGGACGAAGTTTAATTTAAGGGGGGAAGTCTGTAACACCCCAGCATTTAGTTACTAAGGAAGGGTAGATTTAGGAATATGGAATGATGCATGCATTCATCTGTAAAAATGTGGGTAAACTTTTCGCGAAAATAAAAACTTCAAGTGATCAAGGTTTCTTTCATACTTTGAGATTAGGTTTAGTCTTAAAGGATGATTGTTATAGACTTATATATGATCTTTGAGGAATTAAGTTTTTAAAAAGTGAATTTGAATTTTAAATTTGAGAGAGTTTGAATTATAATTCAAATAAATTAGGGATAAGTTTTGAATCTTAATTTAATTAATAAATAAATATTACAACTTAAATTATATCCAAAGAAAAACAATAATGAATATGAAACTTATTTCTTATCATCAATATATAATCAAGTTACAAAATTATAACTTATTAAAATCATCCACACAATTCACAAAAGCAAATATATAAAGAATAATAATATTCTTTATTAATAATAATGTAATCTTTATTATATAAGAATAAAATGAAGATTACAAAATAATAAAACAATTACAAAAATATGAAGAAGATTACATTGGACTATTTACTAACTATTCTATAAAAGAAAACCTAATCTAAAATCTTCATCTTTATATCTGTACCTGCAAAACAAACAGAAAATATATAGAGAAATAAAAGGTTAGAATTAGTATTATTTTCTCTTAGACATGTCAGTGAAGTGCACTAGACAAATTCATCATTGAGAAATTTATTAAAAAGGGGCAAGTTTCACCAATATGAAAGAATCCATCTTTCATAAACTTTAAGCCAGAAGTCAAATGACAGCCAAGAGGGGCAAATTCACCAGCCAGGTGAAAGTAATCTGATCAAAGTAACTTCAAAATTTCAAAGCATATCCACACATGCATAGAAAGCACACAGGCAGGACACACATCAACATGCATGTGATGTGCTGTCGACCTCACAACACAGCCCCAAACTCACAAAACCACAAGCACAGCCGTGGAGAGGCACTAGTGCATCTCCACTTTGCACACACACAACAAGAACAAAGCTTAGGCGACTTACCAAGCACAACAGCCAAACTAATCCACCAAAGATCATCCAAACATCATCAGATGGTGAAATAAGGAGAGGGAAGGATAAGGTGGACAACAAGATCAGGTCCAGGAGCTAGGAGGAGTAGGCTAGCTCAAGGTCAAGCACAGAAGATCAGCAGAACATGATCATCTTCACCACTTTACTCCACAAACATCAAATTATGTGGTGAGAATCATAAAACCTTCACATGATCTAATCATATCATCTAGACACAAGCATGTGTTGTTTTATGAAACAAACCCTCAGAAAGCACCCAAGTGGGGTGAATCCATCATGGGGATTTTAAAGACTAAAAGCAAACAGCAAAGTACCAAGATCCAGCCAGAGCTCAGAGTAATATCATTGCTCTGGTTGCCAAGCTATATATTACAAGTCAAACATAAATATAGCTATGATCTAATTTCTAGGCACATCCCTAAAGGAAGGGTAGCACCTTAGAAATAAATCCTTTGGATCCATAAAATGATCAAGCCTACTATCATTTTTACCAAGCTTTGATTCAAAAACAATAGCTGGTACTATTACCAGGACTATTTATATGAATCAACTAGATAAGGTCTGAACCCCTAAGCCTCAGACCAACATCATTGGTCCTAGGGATTACATAAAAGAACATTTCCATTTATCTTTCAAAGCCAAGTTTGTCTTAAGCTTAAACCAACTCAATCAATGGATTAGAAGCAACTTGTGTGCCATACCAAAATGGTGTCACAAGAACAATCCATTATGAATCAGGATAGACATTTAATCATCACAAATTCAGATAATCAACTTACTAATCATTTTCCTGTTAACATGGGAATCATAACTAGGATATTCCTATGTGATCTCAAACCACACACTAGTTCTCAAGCCAACAGCACTAAGACAGTGATTTCACCACACCATAACCATGAGCATAAACCCAGAAATGACAGTGAACAGTTATCAAGTCACTGACTTTAACAAGCATGGTTTACCAAGAAACTATATCATCTGAATCAGATGCAATCCAACCATAAAATCGTCTAATAAGCCACCAGAAACATTATAGATCATCTTAAGCAACAAGCCTCAGGCCAATAACCACTTATTAGGTTTACAAATCATACAAACATGATCCAATTTATCCAGTACATGATCAATCACATGATAGGAACCCTAAATGGATAAATCATCTTAATCAGAATTAGATAGTAATTAGAGAGGTCACTGCCAGCATCTAGCGTCGGATCAACAAGCACATAGAGCACCAGGGGAGAGGAATCGAACTCACCGTAGGTCCTCGCTGAAGACTAGAAGAGGAAGCAGAGGGGCCGACAACCACGACGGCATGGGGAGCACCCCAGAGGGGGAGCTGCAACCTGCATGGTGCCACGGCAGTGACCCTAATCACGCTTGGAGGTGCAGAGCATCACCTCGACACACGACGGCCACGGCAGCACCTGGATCCATGCCAACCCCCAAACCCTAGGGCTCGGGACGACATCGATCCATTGCAGGAGAGCCCCAGGCTCGAATCCAATTGGATAGAACTAACGAGCATCATCGACAACCCCCTGTTGCACCACGGCGGTGACCAGAACGGCCCACGGCAGCGGGAATCATCGGCGGCGGCATCGCCAGCCACGGGGTCGGGGTCAGAGGAGGAGAGGATGAGCTCGAGAGAGAGAGAGGCAGTGAGGAGTGGGCCAGACCCTTCGGGGTGGTTCTTTTGTCTATGACTAATGGGCTACTAGGGCCCAATAAGATAAACCAGCACAGAAATCCGTTTATTCCTGTTTGAATAAAAAGGAAGAGACCAAAATACCCCTGGACTTAATTAAATTGTAGAAAATAAAATAAATGTCCAAAAATTATAATAAAATATTTTTGGATTCACAATAACCCACACTATCAAAATAAAATAAGATATAAAATTTTAGACATTTAAATTTTTATAAGAATTTTGTAATTTATATATTCCATTTGGAATTTTACAAAATTATTGAAACATGATAGAAATAAATAAAAATCACTTTCATTAAATATTAATATTGTAGTATTTTTTAAAAATACTAAATAAATATTTAATAACAATTCTAATGTATAATTTATAATTCCTAAAAGAATTATTAAATCAATAAAAGTCAAATCAAAGGGGAATAAAATAAAATATTTCAACATATGTTATAAATATTAAAAAGTAATATTTATAAATCCTTTATTATCAAAAGAAACTTTTTATAATAATGGGGAGAATGCATATCAATTCAAATGATGCATTACATTATTGCATAATCATTTTGCTTCTTTAAATATTGTCCTTACCGGGCAATAATGATGTTTTTGTAGACATAGAAGCTCAAGGTCCAGTGCAAGCATCAGACTTCACTACCTTGCCATCACAAGGCAATTTCATCACTTGCTCATGTCCTTTGAAGAGTCTTTATCAAAGTATTTCCAAATTGTGTGTTATCATTTATGCTAAGAAAGAAAGTTTCACAAATAAAGAAATTATAGATATCGTCCTAAGTGGTGATATAATGGAGCAATAGAACTTAGAGTTCTAATTGCAACAATGATGATGAAGTAGGGACTTAATAACCGCTGACATCAGTGATTCTAGCGCCGTATATTACGCGTTAGCCATGAGATTTGCAATGGGACAGAGAAGTGAGCTGTATCTTCTTCCTCTCGCATGAAGCCGGATGTGCAGGTCATGGCTGTTATCCTCGTAGCGTGCATATTAATTGGTAATTCGTAGAGGATATGTAGCATATGGGTGGGAACCCTCATTGTCCCACGATAGTTCTGGCATCTAACGGTTTGTACAAACCATTGTCGTAATTCATTATGTGGGCATGGTGTACACCAAGGAGGCATGCGGGGTCATGAAGGGGGCAGTGATTGGCTTGGACCAACTACTAGGCCCCACATCATGGAATTGTGGACAGGAAAGTATGCCCATTTGTGCAACAAGGAGTTGATCTCTCATGGGTAAAGTAAAGAACCTCTACAGAGTGTAAGAACTGTAACTTGTTACTCCCTGTTCCGAGAAGGAGCTACGAACGCGGCAGGAAAGGAACTCCATGAAAGTACTGGTCAACCTGTGAAGGCTGATTGTCATAGTTTTTCAAAATAAATTCAATCTTTGAAGAAAGATTTACAAAAACTGCATAGTTCCAAGGATTTATAATCCGAGGTGGTAGTTAGAGCATCAAACTTCCCACCTTGCATAGAATGAACTTGTTGGGTAACGCTGTTACTCATTCTTTCCTTTGATCCCTTGCTTAGACTCTGAGGATCCCGAAGACATGCCAATGTATGCAGCCGAATGTCAAGAAGATGTGTTCTACGAGGAACCTGATCTATCCGGAGGTGTTAAAGGAGTGGACTAGGAGATCCGCTATGGTGTCGATGATAACGAATCCAACTAAGTATCCCGAGTTAGTAGTAACCAACGGAGCCGAGCAGCATGAACTCTATAGAATAAGCTATTGAGCTAAACTCCTAGTCGAAGTTGTTACTTTTAAATTCCGCTGAAACACTATATATTTTGGTTTGTAAGTTGAATATTTTGGAAGTCTTGAACTTCCAGTATTGTCATAATAATAAGGTGTGTACAATTGTAATATGGACCCGCAATGTTTCTGTTGTACCACTCTGAGAGATGTGATATTTACAGAATGGTGTTCTGTGGATGTCATGTCAACGACTATAGTATACTACACATGCAGTGGTATGTTGGGTCACCACAAACATCCATGGCAAACAACTCCGAGAACGGTTTAAGAACTGCTGACGGAGACTTTGAACCATCAGTCCAATACTTGATAGTTATGCCAGCAGGAGAGGTCACAGAAACTGTTCGGAGTGCACAGTCAATGACGGCTTGATACTTGGTTAACCAGTCCATGCCCAGAATGACATCAATGTCACATGACTTGAGTGCAATGAAAGAAGTGGGGAACTTCTGGTAGGCTATGTCGATCTCATTCCCGTGACTAACCATAGTGGTGAACCAGCTAGAACCCGGGGAATGGATGGTCAAAGGGGTGGACAGGGGTTCAAAATTTATCCCATGCTCTTGAGCAAACAAATTTGACATGAATGTACGCGATGCTCCAAAATCAAACAAGACTGTTGCAAGAATTGATTTGACACGGAGCGTACCCAGAATGATGCGTGGATCTTCCTGAGCTTCCTCAACAGTGACATGGGTCAGACGACCACGTCCAGCACCTTGAGCTTTATCATTCTTCTTTGTCTGCTGATCATTGCGTCCGACAGCCCTTTGGGAACAATCCCTTGAGTAGTGACCAGGCTGACCACAGGAGTAACAGGTAACTCTAGTGTGAGAACCAGCAGGAGGATGATAGTTTGCTCCACCAGTATTTGACTGTGGCTGACAAGAATTATTGACTGAAGACTTTGGTGCATAAGGAGCACGAGGCACAGCACCGTATGGAACAAAGACACGACGCTTCTTGTTACTAGAGGAAGAAGCACGATAATTACCTTCTTCACGCTTCTGAGAGACTTCCATGTCCTTCCTTCCATGCTCCAAGGTAAGAGCCTGGTTGTGCAAGTCCTGGAAAGACTGGAACTTGAAGGGAAGCAACTCATAGCGAAGTGCAGGGTTAAGTCCCTTTCGGAATAGCTCTTGATTATCTTCATCATTGGTCACATCCCTAGTTGCATAGCGAGCCAGGCGAGTAAACTCACGCCCATAGGTTTCAATATCCTTGCGCCCCTGAGTCAGATCCAGAAACTCCCTCCTTTTGAGATCCATGACAGGCTTAGGGATATAAGAGGCACGGAATGCTGCAACAAACTCCTCCCAGGTAACAACATGTCCCTGAGCTTGCAGATTCAGAAAACCTTCCCACCAAACACTAGCCTCACCTTCCAGTTGATAGGTGGCGAAGTTGACGCGGTTAGCGGGATGGACACGAAGAGCACTGAACTTGCGCTCTATGGTACGGAGCCAATCATCAGCTTCAAGGGGATCCTTGGAGTGGGTGAAGATTGGACGAAAAGAGCGGATGAAATCTCCAAGTGTGACACAGTCGTCAGGACAATGTTCAGTGTTCTGCGCCACACGCTCCAGAAGGCGTTCATTCCTTAGACGGTTGGTCTCAATGTTGTTGAGAACCTCGGCCATTGTGGTAGGTGGCGGAAGTTCCTGATCAGCATTGTTGTTTGCTCGACGGCCAACAGAACCACGAGTACCAGACAACATCCTGAGGAGAAAACAGAAACCATGAGAATGGATTCACCAAAAAGGGTACAACAAAGGATGGCAAAACCATATCAAAAGATCATCGTAGAGGTGAACATGTGGATGAAAATTATATTAATGCATTAAGTATGGCAGTAGAACAAGCATACGAAACGTATACGCTACCAACTTAGATACAAACCAAAACAATGGAATGCAAGCATGATACGCTACCAACAAGTCATAGAAGACTAGAGAGCGGGATTGGAGGCATCCTTAGCAAAGTTGAAAAACAATGCTTCAGTTGCACAGATATATCTTGGAAACTCTGAGCCTTGCAACCAAGTACAAAGTACTAGGAAAAAACAACCCAAACTCGTATATCCTAAAGGTTTGAAATGATAGACGAGAAGTGAAAACTTTGCATAGCAAACAAGGTAAGGTAACTCAGCAATAGAACAACCTTGGATAAGGAGTAAAAAGAGTCCTATTCAGAGTTTTCCAAATAGTTTTTAACTTTCAAATAGTTTTCTCAAACTCTAGACTCAACATCGACCAGCTAGAAGGGTTTCCTACGGGCAGTCCTACTCTGATACCAAAATTTGTCACGACCCGGGATCAGGGCTAGACAAATACCAGATCCTCATCTGATATAAGCCTAACCTGAATCCGAAGCGCGCAGGGAAAGATCGGTAAAAATTACAGAACATACAAACCATACATTAATAAGGTAAACTCTTAAGAGAGTTAGAAACCATTCATACAAACCAGGTGTCACAGACCCATAATTACATCAAACAACGGAAGCAAACAAGTCGTTCTAAACAACAAACTTAGCAAAGGGCCTAAGAGGCCTTAAACAGAGATAGCGACCCTTCCATAGATCCTAGGGTGCTGCCCGGGAACTCCGACTACTCGTCGACTTCGACGTAGAAACCACCTTCAGTTGGAGTAGCTTCATCTGTAGAAAACATCAACAAAGAAAGGCTGGGTATAGGGTGTAGTCTGCAAGACTTATGGCTAGTGGAGTTATTTTGCATAAAGCCATCTTTTGTTTTTAAAACAAGAGGGAGAAGAAACTCGTCTAGTCAGATCATTTTCAAAATGGGATAAGAAGACTTCAACTCTAGCTCTTAGAATCATCTTTGATATCAACCAAGTACCATCATCAACTGAACCTCTCTTCCTGGAATACCGCCTCAACAACCCCGAGGAAGTACTCCGGATCTCACATTAGTTGACAAGTTTTATCATTCGGTTATAGTTTTCTATGATCACAGAATCCATTCCCAAGTCGTCCATAACCGTGGACATGGCTTTTCGAAAAGATTAATAACCCTGCAGGGGTGCACAACTTTACCCACACGTACCAACCGATTCTTAATGCCTAATTTTTATCCCTCTTCCTTGGAAGGCCGGCAGAGAGTGGTTGACCACGACCTTTACCTTGCTTTTGCCGAGACCATGAGTCACGCACTAAGGAGATGCCGCCGTAACGGGTCAAGTCCCGAAGTCGGTCCCTAGCGATGTGAATAGGGTTTGAGATTATTGATGCCGGGCATCTCCCATTCCCTGACACGCTTACCTACCTCTATGAATGCACCTCCTTCACCTCCATTCAAGAACAACCAATATGCTTATGTCGAATGGAAAGCCCGAACTATGTGACTCTTGGAATCTACTAGGCAAGTTAGTGAGTCGAGGGGGTTTCCAGGCCCCTGTGTGGTTGTACGCTCGTCTTGGTTCAAGAGGCGAGAACATCAGGTCCTAACAGTGGCAAGTATGGGACTACAAAAACCACAACCCACATGGCCTCCCATACAAGCCTTAGCATGTTTATCATTCATATCTGATCACATCATAACATCCTACCATACTAGATTCATTCGCATCTCCGGTGCATCACATGAATGATCAACATAAGACCACTAATCATGGCTAAGCTTGACTGAACTATGGCACTAGCGATGCTCATAAGCCAAACCCTAGTTATGCCAGGAGTAGTGGATCAGGTAATATAGTTCACAAAGGAAATCATGCATCAGATAGGATTACTCTGTCTACTGATAAAAGACTGTTGAACCGAATGCATATGATGAGAATGAAATACTTTGTAATCATAGGATTCATATGTATGAGTGGGGCATCACTTGCCTTGTCCGTTGTTGGACTAATACTGCTCCTCGGTGGCGTTGACTTCAGCTTTGGGTTCGGTTCCTATTCGCGAGAACCAATCACCGAAAAAGAGAAGGCAACACTCAAGACAAGGAATGGGCAATGCTCATACAATATGGATGATATGACAAGTTGAATAGTGTTTAAAAGAACCCTAGAACATGCTTGCTCATTTTAAACGGGGTCCGAGATGTCCAAACCCTAAAACAGGGGATCATCGGAATCACCTATGGGGTTCAATTGGTTCTTCTAATTAAACTTGCCATCAAAGTTGGTTAACAATGTATGATCATAGTTTATTTGGATAGGTTCCATTTTTCTAAACATTTTGGTATATTATTTGTATTTTTGTGATTTAAAATGAATTAGTTATGAATTTCTCAAATTTTAATTCATTTTTAATCATTTTTGGAATATTTCAAATAATTTCCAACTTGGGCCCACATGTCATAGATTTATTGATTTCAGAAAACATTTATAGAAAATATTAAAACCCTCACAGGCAGGGCCCACCAATCATACATTTTCCTTTTACAAAAATGATTTACAAAACAATTAAAATAAAAAGAAAAGAATTACTGCATCATGCTAAACCAGCATGACGTCAGCAATGACCAAGCTCTCAGATCAAGAGCGAGGCCAGCGATAGGGAGCTCTCGGGGCTACGTGGAGGGGCGTGTTCGACGCAGCGCATCGCGCTG
Organism: Avena insularis; assembly: GCA_023614405.1. Lineage (NCBI taxonomy): Eukaryota > Viridiplantae > Streptophyta > Magnoliopsida > Poales > Poaceae > Avena > Avena insularis. The sequence continues at coordinate 203,922,689 of CM042685.1, forward strand.
AGCACGCTAGTGGCAGCGCTGCTCGTTATTGGTCATCGGAGCATCGCCTCCGACGAGCTCCAGCGGTGGCGGTGGCGGGCACATGCGGGGAGAGAAACACAGAAGGAGAGGGAGGAAACGGAGGACACCGCGAGGACGAGGAGCTCACCGTGAGCATGACAGGCTTGACGGCGAGGCGAGGCGAGCTCGGGATCGGCGGGGATCAATGGAGACTGACGGCAGCCGGAGCTTCCGATTCACCCGATTGAGGTCGTGCGCGAGGGGGAAAAGGGGCTAGGTAGAGAGTGTCAACACCCGGATTTTTAATCCCAGATGCCTGTTATGCCATACATCGCAATCCCAGGATTACCATTTTTGCGAGACATAACAGATTTGGATATCACAGTACATCATCCATTACAAACCATACATAAGGTCTTACACAAATAAGGATCTCATTATCCAGTTCTTAATACAACTCAAGCAGCGGAATAACGTAATAATAAAGGTAGCATAGGAGAAGCTCCATCTTCGGCGTCACAGGCAATGTTGACGATGGGAGATGATCCTAGTTGTCGTAACCTTCCTTAGGTCCATCATCCTGGTACTCCTCTTCATAGTCTGGCCACGGGAATAACCAGGGACAAAGCCATGAGTACTCTTTAAGTACTCGCAAACTAATACTAACAAGTTAAGGGGGTTTATGTAGTAGGACAGTAAGCTCTAGGGTTGTTTTGCAAAAATCCAGATTTACCTCTACTAAGTTCAGAAGCAAAGAAAACTAGTGGAAATTTTATAACACCTAAGTGGGAACTTGAATTTCATATCACAACTCTGTTGTGGTCAAGTCAAAGTCTCAATTCATTTCACAAGTCATTTTGAAAACATCTGACGGGGGAACAGTATGGCCACTCCAACTGTCCATAACCACGGACACGGCTATTCAAATAGTTTGACACTCTACAGAGATTGTACACTTTCACCACAACATTCGATACATCCGTCAGGAACAAATCCTGAATTCACCATACTCAGTATGTGGATATTAAATCCTAACCTTTCAATTACACGCCCTAGTATAGGCACCTCTCCTGTGAGTTTGGCCTCCCAACCATGACCAATTGTCATCTTGGGTACTACACAGGTGGACAATCTTCACAAGGTAGCCTCATCTCAGACCTTGGCAGTGAGGGAACCCATACTAAGGTATATAAGTTTCCAGTCAAGCCCTACCCAATTTTCGGGTATTCTGGTTGTACGGTAAAATTGGAATGGTATCGCATCGAGACAACCATCAGTTTTATAAAGGGCTAAGGCTCATGCCTCAACATTTTCATCATCAAAATCATCTGGTGTTCGGAAACACATGTCAAAACATTTCAATAGAATGACTCGTTATTCCAAGGTTGTCATAACCATTTTCACCAAGTAATCCCATCTAAAGTTGATCAAGTTTTTATGTTTAGCACTAGCATCTACAAGTGGGGTTAAGTACTAATGAGGGGTGGTAAACAAGTGGAGATTAATTAAGTCCAATCCCATGCCTTCGGATGACATCAAGAGTATCTAGCTTAGGCCAAATTTAATGCTATTTATGCAACCTTCAATTATCTTCCTAGAATCTACAAGTCACTTAAGTAAACTCTAAGAGAAAGCTTTGATAAAGAAATAAAGTATACATCTTGCAAGTAAAACTAGGATTGGGTTATCAAGTGGGTATGATCACATATGCTTAAGGCATATAGTTGGCATGGTAACAAGCAAGTATTAGCTTGCATAAGTAGGGTATCTTTCAAGGGTTAACTTGCTAAGTTAATAGCTTGCCTTGTGCAGAGCAGTGGTTGAAGTTCTCCTCGGCTTCCTCCTCGTAGTATCCTCCTTCCTCCTCGTATCTTTGGTCGGTACTAGCGTCTATAAATAAATACGAGGTACACAATCACCAAACAATACTTAACTACTTTCACTCATCACACAAAGGTGTACTATAGATGATCTAGCATCATCACCTAGCATTACAAGATTAAAGCATTTGTCTTGTTTATTTTAATTTTGAGAAAAGTAATTTCTACTCATTGAAAAACTACTTAAGATTTAATATTCTCCAACTCAAACATGGGATCATGTTGACACATGTCATCACCACATATTTCAGTACATGGTAATGTGATTTAAAGTGGTGTCACAATTTAATAAGGTTTAACCTTTTTATTTTAATTAAATAAAGTGACTAGAAATGCCTATGTGGCATTCTTTTGTTACTTGAACATTATTTCTGTATGTAAACCCAAATGTTTTTATATATTCTGAAAGGTATGATCAAATGTGATTTTTGAGAGTTGGAATCAACTCAAAAGCTATTATGGTTGAATTTTCAAAAATGTTTGAATGTTGAAAAGCTTCTGACTTGTTATTTTCACCAAGGTTGATCTACAGATCCAAATGATTTGAATCCAACGGTCTTGGATTAAGCATTTCAGTACCTCTCTAACAAAATTAGTTTCATGTATTTTGGTTCACTAAATTGAGCTGGGTTGATTTTTGAATCTAGGTACAGAACTAAGTTTGAATTAAAATAGAAAAATCTAAATTCAAACGATTGGGTCGCGCGGGAGAGGTTAATGGGCCGGCCCAGTCTCACTCTGTAGCGCAGGGCTCAGCTGACAGGGGGTTCCACCAGTCAGTGGCTCATAACACGCGAAGCGGTTCGGGGTTGTGTGGTTCGTTGGATTAGAAGGGAGATCGACGGCTGGGGATCGTCGTCGATGATGAACATGTCACCGGCGAGCTCGAACCCTAGCGGCTCAGTGGGGGTGCATAGGGGGCATACCAGGGCTCCAGAGACGACGGCGAGGCAGGCAAACGAACGAGTGGTCGATGGCAAGCTCAGGGACGGTCGAGGCAGCTCCGGGGGTGGTCGAAATCAACGACCCCTTCTTCTCCAGAGGCGGCCTGCTCCGGTGCAATTCCGGAGAGCTACTGCTCCTCGAGCTCTTGATAGAGGGTGGAACGATCAGTGAGGTGACGGGAGTGAAATGGTGTGCTTCAAACGGCTAGGGGCGCCTCCTTTTATAGGCTCGATGGCGAGACCGTGAGGGATGGGCAGGCGATGGTGGCGACATGGCTACGGGCGGCTAGCGGCATGGCTGAGGTTGGCGATCGATGCGCGGTCTCCTGGCGATGCTCTAGGACTTGAATGCGCGCTTAGGGGTGGTGGCAATCGTACGGGAACGTGCGGTGCTCTACGCGGCAGAGGCGGCGTCTTTGACGGCGAGCGGTGGCTGCGGGGTACGGGCGAGGAAACGATCATGTCTAGTGGTCTCCTGGGACGGTGGGGTTCATGCTGGCGGGCGGCAAGGGCTCGAGGTGGTCGGGTTGAGTGGGAACGGCGCGTGCACGGTGGTGCACGTCGGCATGGTCGATAGCGGCGCGGGCACGGCGTTCCTAGCGGTTCTTGTCTCTGTCTTTGAGCTAGGGCTGGTCGAGAGGGGGCGGTGAGGCATGGCCTGCATGCTAGACAAGGTGGGCATGGCTAGTTCTTCCTCTAGCTTGATGTACACCTTGGGGTGGCATGGTGAGGCTCGGCCTGCTCACCATTGTTGGCAAGGCAAGCTCACAGTGATGTTAAGGATAGTTAAAAGAGCTAGATGATCTACTAAGGGCTAGTTGCAACCATAAGGGGAACAAGTTAGGCCAAATTTACTGCACACTATAGTGTTTGTGATTTGATTGATTTGAATCTGCAAGCTGTTTGATGAAATGGCCGCAAGAAACTTACTTTTGAATTTTGAAAGGATTTTTGGTGGATGTGCTAGCCATGTGTTGGGGATTCTGTGGGTGCTTGGGTTTTGAAAATTGAGCTTGTTTGAGTGGTTTTTGAAATAGTGGGTTCTTCCCATATAAGATAGATTCAATTTTAAACTATCATTTAAACTTAGTATTTGAATGTTTTTGGATGATCACAAAGTGGGCCTTGGTACCTTATTATGAGTACTAACAAGGGGTGCAAGGATCCACAAATGTTTCTGTTAAGTTTTGAAAACTAGGGATAGCCAAAGTAGGCATGAGAGTTAATTTGGCAAAAACGACCATTCACTTCATTTGTTTATTTTGAGTTGTATGTCTTTGGGAAAAGTTTGGGGATTGTTTAGATGATTTTTATTTCACCTAAGTATCATTTTACAAGCAAAGAAACACAGAATCATGGCAATTCAAAAGAATCCAAATTTTGAATACACACACATATGAATGCTTTCATATTTTTTTGTTGGGAAAGTTTTTGTTAACCCTAATTTTGCTGATTAGAGAATGATGATCCAAGTTTAATATTTTTGGGATGTTACAGAGAGAGTCGAGCACGGCGATTCCAGCGGTGGTGTCGGCTTGAGCTGGGGCTGCTGGAGACGGCGGGGACGAGGAGGATCTGACGGCTAGGGTTCATCCATGGCGAGAGAAAACGGAGAGGAGAGGGTGAACTGGCAGGCAAGGGTTCGTCGATGGAGGACAAGTTTACTTGTATACGCTCGAGGGCGGTGACACGACTCGCGGCGCATGGCGGCCGTCGCGACGCGACATCGAGCTGCTTCGGGCGCGGCGAGAGGTGGACGACGATGATAGCAGCGACGAAATGGTATGGGCCAGAGGTGGGATGGCTTGGGCCCGGGTGGGCTGGCTGCTGGCTGCGTTCGGCGGCAGAGAGGGAATGAAGAGGTGGGCTCGGCCCAGTAGCTAGATTAGGTTTCGATTTTTTCTGTTAAACCTTTTTCTTTTTTGTTTTCTATTTATCTATTTGTATTTTCAAACTCCATACTGTTTTGAATATTTCAAAATTATGGAAACTTTTTATAAAGTATATAAAATAGTGTGGGACCCTTTTTATTCATTTTGGGTTCCATTATTTTGGTTAGTTTTCAAAGTACAAAACAATTTGAATGGTTTTGAGAGGGAAAGAAATTAGGGTTTTGCTTATGTTTATTTGATTTAAGCAAAGTGCAACTATTATGCATGCAATGCTCAAACATGAATTTCTTAATATTACACAAAAGGGGGGATGTTACACTCCAGAACAGTTCTGGAGAATTATTTCCTAAAAGTAGGGTTCTATCCACTATAAAAACCTTTATAAATCAAGGGAAATTGATAAAATAGTGAAACCACTTTTGTTGGCTTCGTTTTATCAATACCTATCTAATGGTATCATTTTTTATACAATGGTATCATACAGGTCAAGCCCTTGGTCAAAAACCCTTTCTTAAGTAGTTCCTAGACTATAAATCAAAAGGGAGCCTCTCCCTAATGTCTCCCAAATCTTCTCCCTATCCAACCAAATCAAACCCCCAACATCCTACTGACGTACTCGATAACGGTGTACTATCCTTTGCTTGCTGTATGGTTTGACACTTGTATGCCTTGTATTGATTGGTGTACTGTTTGTTTGCATGTATGCTCGATAACGGTGATAGTTACGATTGTGTGATGCCGAGAAGAAGGAAGCATCGGGTTTCTCTTATTATTGTTATTTTGGTATTCTGGTTATCTAACGCCGTCAAGGGACTTCTCGCTGGTCACAGGCAAGCCACCATTCCTGAACTCCTATATTAAACTACTCCTTTTTATCAATTGTTTTATATCTCGTTTATGAACTGCACGACTAAATGCATGGTTTGTTTCAAATAAAAAGGCGTGAGTATCTTGGCTCCTACAAGTTATAGATGAGTGGCCATTAGGACACCTACCCTATTGACACCCATTTTTACCCCTTTAGATCGAGGCTAAGATGATTAGCATCTTCCCTCTTGGAACCCACGGATTCTCAAGAATAAAACTATTTTGGATTTTACCCTACTACATTTTCAAAATAAAACCCTTGGAAAGAGGCATCGTTTCCGAGTGGAAGTTTTAATAAAGAAGATATGAGGTGGATGAAGAGAAAGTCAAGTAAGAGAAAGAGAAGGGATGTTCTAAGCCAATGTCCCGAACAATTTATCCGTGCAACCACATTACCCCAAACGTTGGGGCTTAGCTCGTAGTTTGTGGTCTTTAGCCGGGGCTGCTCGTACTCGCTAAAGGGGAGAAATCCCCTGAAATTCGGACTGCCATGGGAAGGTACCGGTGCAAAAATTGGGTCTGTCGCAGACGGTATGACTTTCGGTTAGTACGAGAGGATGTTATGTCACAATTGCTAACCGTCAAACTACGGTTTGGAGGTAGGGGTCAGTACGGGAGGAAGGACCATGGCCGTCATGCCACATACTCGTACCGAAGAGAAAAACCCAAAAGGAAAAGCCGCCTTTGCTAGGGACGGACAAATGAAAAGTTAGGTTTGATTATCCGAGCCCCCATCTACCGTGTCTAGCGGGCCGTGGTTTTATACCGGTGGATGTATTGATTCTTGTGGGTAAAGTGCACAAACATTGTAGAGTCTAATCTATTCGAATAGTGTGTCCACGGTCATGGACGGTTGGAATGGCAAGTGCTAGGAGGACCCTTCAGTTATGTTGAGATGAAATAAAGGATGTGACTTGGTCACGAGGAAAGATAAGAATGAGATTGGTGTTGACCAGAGATGGTCGAAGATGTTTAAAAAGGGTTTTACAACAAAACTGTTTAAAATATTTTTAACAAGGATCGGGAGATGTCCAAATTTTCTAAAAGGAGGCATATTTTCCAAAAACTCTTTTTCAACTGAGATATAGAGATGCCATGCTAGATTTCTTCTGAAAACAACTATAGTGTTGAGCTATCTCGCTACAGCCAAATATGCATTATCTTGTTACCTTATCTCGGTGGTTTGCGAGTACATTCAAAGTACTCACCGGCATTGTCCCTGGCTATTTATTTGGCCAAATTATAGATGTTACGAAGTGACGAAGGTGCCGACGTTTATGCGAGCTAGGCCGTCTTCCCAGTCAGTTGCCTATAGGTTAAGGCACGGGCTCTGCGCTGAAGACTTCCGCTATTTGTGTTGTATTCGCCATAATGGCCACTTTGTAATTTTTTGTACTCGTTACTTGGTGGATGTTGTAATGATACTAGTCGGTTATGCTCACGGCTCACTGATCATGGGAACGTGAATTGTATGCATAACGGGTATTCTTGGACCATAAATCCGGGGTGCCACCGACATGGTATCAGAGCCATCCTGACTGTAGGAGACCTTAGTTAGCATGGACGTTGACAGAACAACCCTTATTGATGAAAACACCGTTTTTCACAAACTATTTTCTCAAAAGCTTTTTTAAGGAATTCTTATCTTACCATCTCTGACTAAAACTATTTGAAAATGGATTAGTCTACATCTCGTCTACTTCAAATGATCTGTTTTCAAAAACAAGGTCCGAAGTGGAGACAATGAAGACGGAAATCCCGGAATGAAGAGACCCCAACACAAGCGAAACAAAGGAACTACCAACAACGAAAGACACCACAAGATCTCCCTACCTACAGAGTCTTTCATTGCCCCCAAATCAATCAAGTACGGCACTGACGATAAAAGACGACAAGACAGAAGCTAAGACCCCTTAATGATTATACTTAGGATTATCATGCCCAATAATAGGATTCCCTTTATGGCATGTAGTCACCTCCTTAGCACTTATGGTATGCCTTGTTTGCTTGTACTGTGCGTGGATGATGCCCTAAATGTGGATTGTCTGCCCTGGATCATCCGATCCTAAAGTTCTGACCACCTTGCTGGCATATCTCGATGCTAACCCTCGCAACCTCATAGCCGGAAACCTCTCCTCAGCAGGATGGCCACCTAAGAAAGCCTTGAAGACCTTAAGTAAAGCTCTAGCGTCTTTCCACTCAACTCTGATAAACCGCTCCACCCCCCACCACTAATTCGGGAGTTGTCAGAGAAAAACCAGGCAATGACGACGCTTAAGTACTAACTATGTACCCGGATAAATCTGTACCTATCTGTGATATCTCACCCCTAAACCACAAACCCTCCTCTATGTAGATGGAACCCATTGACTAAACATGGCTAAGCGAAGGATTCCTCGTGCTCCTCTGGGACTCCCTGCAGCTTTGTAGATACACCCAACCTCCCACCTTCAAACTCCACAAGGGACTAGAAACTGGGCTATATCTAGGACAAGTTACCATCCATTGAAAGTATGGAATACCAGGAGAACCCATTCGTGCCACGAGTTTTCGAGTGCCAACCCCAGTGCTAGCTCTGAATATGGCGGCAAGAGAAGCATTGTTTCGCATTCGGGATGTCCTTCCTGAAATGAGGCAACCCACAACCTTCTATCTACCCGTCAAAGGAAATGTGGATTCATCCAGACAATCCCAAAATCCTCAGTTGACCTACCCTGCCCTGCAGCTACAAGCCTGCTATATCTATGATGGAAATGAGCTTCTGACAGCAGTTGTTGATGAGTACCGCCGCACCCAAATGGACCTTCATCGTGTGCAAGCTATCCTGCATCGCAAGTAAGCTCTAGAAGTCCAGCAAAGGAATCAAGCCATAATCAAGGAACTGGAAGAAGCCTCTGGAAGGCGCACCCTCAAAGGAAGAAAGAAGTGTGTCACCGCTCAGCAGTATCTCAAGAGGTTCAAGCCACCACAAGATATACAAGTATCCTCCACCCACCTCCCCGAAGGCGAAGATGAAGCCAAAGAGGACTCTCCTGGATCGTCCGTGAGTGGCAACTAGCCTGGCGTGGTACCTATGTATTGTCCCTAGAACTGTTTTGTAAAACTCTAAGTACCTTTTCACCCTGCGGCACATACCTGTTTTGTAACCCCTTAAGTACCTCCGCCACCCACCGGCTTGAACTTGCTAAATCTTTGGATGATATGCAAGTATGATATACTTCTTTGCATGTTTTACCCACGATGTTGCATCAGACTAAACCCGGAACGACCCCATCCCAAAGGACCTCGTTTCCTAGCCCGCCAAACTCCAATGGCATCCTCTAACCCGTCGGAACCCTAACCAGCTTAGAACTAACTACCCGAAAGCTATTAGACGCCCTTTTCGATAGACCTTCTAACTCATGAAGCGATCCCTAGACAACGTTGATAGAAGATAGCCACCCTGAAGAAAAGATGTAGGGCCATTCCCCAACATTAGCATATGACTCCACCCAAGAAGGACGACGACTTCCCCAAACACCCTTAGTTTTGCTCTAAGGGGGAAAGATTGCGTCTTTCCCGCCCAAAACCCGATAGACCCCCGCAGTCGAACCCTAGTCAGCACTAAGCAATGATCGCCTCTCCAAATCTGAATTGTCGACCCTGCAAAAAGAACGACAATCGGCACATCTCCATAATCTGAAGGTACTCCACTCCAAGGTCATTTGTCTAGCCAACACTCAAGTGTATCAAGACCTTAAAGAGAGAAAATTCGACCACGAGGCGAAATAATAAAGAGGATTCAACTCGCCATCTCGCCTCAAGAAGGAAGTACCCCATCGACGCTAAACCTACCTAGACTTGTACTAAGGGGAAAAGACTGCGTCTTTTCCATTGGTTTAAAACTAACCACCCAATCTGAAGCCACTCAGCTCCAACTCGTGACTAACCATGTCGTCTACTTGTAAAACTTATTAACGCCTAATATCTTCCACGGCTAAAATTGTTAGGCGGAGGTTATCACCCGAACCCTACTCCTCCCTAATCTAGGGATGAGATTATTTTAAGGGGGAAAGGTCTGTAACTTCCCAATTTCAGCAACCCTGATTAAATGTCCAAAAGGCAAAAAATCAGGGGGAACAAAAACTTTTTCTTGCAATGTGTGCTTACTTACTTGCTTGTACTCAAGCAACTATTTGTGTATTAGTTATGTACTCCTCATCTCAACACTAGTTTACAAAAACTATTTTACAAAAGAGATGTCTTGGCTCATCTTTCATATTCTCAAATGTTCTGGCATTTTAAAACCTGAGCCAAGATGACTTTGACACAGAAAAATACCTTGCTAGTTCTATCAACAAAACTATGGAGACCTATCTATACTCTCCTTATGTTTTCAAGACAGAACCTTCAACTACTCTTATCTCTAGTTTTCCAAAACCTTTATTAAAAACCTTTTCATCTCAATGTTGGTAGAGATACCAATGTGGTACTTATCTTACTTCAAAGAAAAACCCATTTCAACATACCCCTTTATACCTCAAGCTAGGCTTGATGGTAAACCTAGTAGTAGTACATAAGTGTTAATATGAATTGCCTTGATCTGCTGGTTGAGGAATTGCCTTGATCTATTGGTTGATGAATTGCCTTGGTCTGCTGTTTGATGAATTGCCTTGACCTGCTGATTGCCTTGTTTGCTTACGAACTAGAGTGAGCTAATCTAGTATCTCATACCGTAGGACCCAATCCTTTCTTGTGATCATCAATCTCAAACTAAGCATCCTAATCTGGATCTATCCTAAGCCACTAAAGTAACCATCTCATCTCATGCTCAGATCAATCCAAGGATAGTCCCTCTTGATGGTTTCTAACTCAGTGGAGACCCAATCTAAGCATGAATCCTATATACTTAGTTCTTACCTCAACATCATCTCCTTGATCATGAGTTGGAACATAGCATCCTCTCCAAAATATTCTACACTTGCACTCTAGTCAAAATCTCCAAATCTGCCGAAATGGCTAAGTCTAGATTTCTTATCTAGATTCAATCTTTGAAACTCTACCTTTTCCAACCCTTATGTATTCTTGATAATGTAACTTAACCATATTGAAGCACATCTTTAGTACTACCAAAGCCCACTCTTTCCATTTACTAAGCAATTCTATTTCTCACTCATCCATGAGGGTTTTGTAGTCAAGATAATAATCTTTTCTGCAAATCTTATCATCTTGCCTACTTTGGCAGAAGCTCCCATCTATATGCCACCTCCCCTTGACCAACTATTTCCATGGTTATGATCTACTAATCATGGACTATCAACCCCCAATTCACTTGTTTCCATTGGAGCCTTGTGCTTCTTAAACCCACATGGTTTAGGAGGCTACCTGATGTATCTGGTATGGCAGCCTTATTTTCAATAAAGTTCGCCATCTCATCTAGATCACCTTAGTTGCAACCAAACCCAAATCTTTCTTCTATGATCATATCTATGACTTGGCCTATCCATCCATATACCCCTTGTACCAAGATGAGCTCTAAGCTCCCTAATCCAACCTTGTTTAGGTGGCATTAGAATAACCAAACCCTAGATCCTCCCAAATCTAGTTTCCATCCTTTTTCCCCACCTTTATTAAAAACTCAAGGTTGAATTTGATACCTACATCAATTTTACCTCATATACCTTGGATATAAGCATCCCCAAATAATTCCCACAATTATTTGGATTATTCAACTATTTTATTTCCTTTACTTACCAATTTCTCAACAACCTTGTCTTTAAAGACAAGTTTGCTTTTCTCCAAATCACCTTGCCAACTCAAGGCACATTTAATTCCTATATATCATATCCCATCTTTACAACTCAAAAATAAATATTTTTTAGATTCTTTATTATTTCTTTTTGCCCTTTTTTAAATGGCAGAAACAAGAAATAATTCCTTAAAATACTTTCCCACCTCAATAAATCCCAATAAAATTCTCCAATGTGCGCTATGGTATTTAGGACCATATCACATCAAAAACCAAGCTGGTCCATTATGAAAATATCATCTTAGCTTCCATAATCTACTTTAGCACTTTTTGAAGAAGTGCATTTAAATGGGATTATAATCTCTAGAAAAATCCCATTTAAATCGTGAAGAGAGTATTTGACCTACTCCACCTACCAGTACCATTTACACACTTTTCCCAATGCATGTTTATCAACTTCCCTCACAAGCCTCCATTTGATCAATTTTGCTAAACAAAGAAAATCTTGATTCAAACCAACTCCAAACACCACCAAACCTTGTCAAGTACTCCACCACAGCACCCACTACACTCTTTGGTTGTATGCTACAGTACCACCTAATGTAGCTTCCCTCCTCTTTGTCCGCTAGTGCGTGTAAGACAGTAAGGGAGAGACAATATTTTGGCATATCTTGTGTTTTAAAAGCTTGGCAGCAACAACCACCCCTCCCTTCACCTCTGGTCGTCTACAGTACCCCCACACACCACCCCATGAGCCAATGGATGCACCCCTAGCCTCCCTAGCCCTCCCCTCTCCTTCATTTCTTATTTCCTTGGCCAAATAAAGAGAGAGGGAGGAACCTTGCAGCAGATGACTCCCCAGCCCGTCTCTGCCCTTCTATGCCCCCACACTCCCCCTCTTACGCCCTGGATGCCCAATCCCTGGCCATCACCCCCCTCCCATTTCTCTCCATGAGCATGGAATACCCTAGACCACTCCTCCTCGGTTTAAATAGGCTAGAGGCTTGCTAGCCCCTCTCCCAGCCCTCATTTCCCCCCAACAGCCTCCACTTACCACCCCATAGCTTCCTCTCCCCTCCCCAGCTCTGCCCTGCTCGTGAGGAGAAGAACAAGAAAACTCGGCCTCCCCTCCTCTTGCAAGAACAACTCCTCCCCCTCTGTTTCTCCTGCTGCATGCCACTCTCTGGCCCTCCTCTACTCCCTCTAACCCCCTCCCTTCTTTCTCTCGTGCGCAGGAACACCCCAGGAGCGCTCCCCGATGAGCTCTGAATCGTCTCATTCGCGGGAGACACGTGGCACTCAAGATCTGCGCCGAACCACGACGTGCCGCCCCTCTCCCTGCTCCCCTCCGCACGCCGCTTCGCCCTATGACCCCCTCGACGCCTTCCCGTCGCTTCGGTGAGCTCCAACCCGTCGGGCCGCGTCTGAGGTTGAAGACGACCGTGGGTCGTCGATTCGGTTTTAATCCGACGGCGCCCAAGGGCCCTTAACCCTTCGCTGCTCACCGTCGCTAACAGGTTGGCTCCGCTCCGGGGTTTTGAACTCGGCCTCCCGCGCACTGCCCGCGAGCTGGGCCGAGGTTCACCCCACGTGGCCCATTTAGCCTCAGACCCCAGCCCATGGAACCCCTAGTTTTATTCTTTTCACCAGATCTGTAGACTAGTCTGTTGGTTTAATTAATTTTGAAAATGGAAAATGACTCCAACTTACTAGATCTAAAATTTCTAAGGTCCATGTATATCTTTTCAAACAGGTGGATCTGGTGCTGGACCAAATTGAGGTTTAGAATAAAAAATATAAATCCCCTACTAAGATCTGTCCAGCACACTAAATAAATTCTCCAGATAATTTCCCTACTCCAAATAGAGTAAATCCAATTGGTATCCCTAAGGAGCTCTAAGCTCCCTTGATTTGGAGCTTTGTCCTTGCTTGGACCGCTTTGCGATATGTGGAATTAGGCTTTGTTTGGTCGTTTGGTCGCTCGTCTACCTAGGAGACGTATTCCTTACTATACGAATAAGGTGGTTCCCCCGGTCAAAGCCACCGATGAAAATAAACATGGCTCGCACTTCCTCCGCCCGCATAGGGTGCATACCCCATCACCGACCTACGGATGTGCGCGCCGGTAGAGATTGCCTCAGCCAGGGACGGTGCAACGCATGATTGAGGCGGAGCTGTTAGGAGACCGGCGTGAAAGGTGCGTTTCTTGCTCCGCCCCCGCGCCGGCTGTTCTATGCACTCCGTCATTATCCCCCTCTTCGTGTCTGCCTGCTCTCGCTTATGGCCTCCCCGCCGCCCCACATGCCCCTCCTCCAATCGGCCAAGCTCGCCACGCCCTGCTGCCGCCTCATGTCCTCCACACGTTGTCAGTGCGTGATGTAGACTTGCGATGGAGCATATCCATCTCCTGGATCCTCTCTACTACTGGTGGCTCTGCGTGTAAAGACATCACAACTGCCCAAGTGTTGGATGTTCATGAGGCAAAGAAGGCTCTGCCCACCAGCTCAAGTAGTTCCCTGAGCTCAACGCCATCAATCCCGACCAGGTAAAAAGGGTCTGCTCTCCTGATCCCTCCCTGTCTCCTTAACCTGTTCGACCAACTTGCTATTTCAATGTGTGAGTACTGTGGGAAGCAGTTCTTAGGTTTTACCAAGATATAATGTCATCTCCTACGATGCAGATTCATTTGGGAAATTTTCATCAAGGTTTTCGATGAAATTCCTGAACAAATTTTATGGATGATGTTATTGTATTAATCCTAGCAAATAATCAAATTATTTTTAGCTGTTTCTCCTATACATGATCTGAAGAAGCGCCGTGGAGGGCCACACTCGTGGGCATGCATGGCCGCAGCCACCGGCCCATCTGAGGAGGTGGAGTGTGAAATCTCGTGGTTATGGTTGGTGTCAATTGACTTTCCCACATCTATTCTTTCTTTTAATGTTTCTTTGATGTTTTGATTCATGTCGGGAGCACATGGCCACCTTATTGTTAGGAAAATCAAAGTCATTATTGTTATGTGAAACATAAAGCACGTTGTCGGATGTGAAACGTAAAGCGCATTGTTTAGTTGAAAGCTAATGACTAGAAATGAATCAACAATAGCCATGGCTGGATTTGGCGACAATGAAATGCTTGGACCTTGGAGTATGTGAACTGAACACTGGTATTCTCAGGTTCTGGAGATTAGGATCTTATATATTATTAGAAGCTCTTCTTTTTGTTCAAAAAAGGAACTAGCGGCTCTGCTTATATGTGGAACATTTTGTGCGTGTAAGAAACTGCAACGGTTGAGTACTTTCATTCGGCTGCAGCCATAATAAATAGTGCAAATTCTGATTAGTTAGATTCACATGTTTGGCTTTGGATTCTTACAAAATATTTATCTAGCCTAACAAAATCTATGAGGAAAATTTAACCTGCTATCCTCATCAATCTATGTGAGAACCTTGTGTGCTTTGTTAAAGAAAAACATGACCTGTTATTGCTCCTCCTGTGCAGACCTATGATCTTCGTTTTTTCCTGGAGTGGTTTATTGGAGGGGTCGAGATGTGCCAGCAAACCCTACATGATCTTAAACACAATTCTCATCCTAATATACTCACTCGAAGTATGATAGTTGTGGTGCATACAGAATGGGTTTGCACTGCCATCATTTGAGAACTAAGGGGAAGCACTCTGCCTGGCAATTAATTGTTCATATTCCTTTGTATGGGATATTTTCATCACATTAGTTTGTTTATTACCATATTATTTATGCACTAAACCTTGAGAACACATGTGCAACATAATTTTTATTGACGGCTTGAGTTCTATCCGAAGAGGTTTAGTTTAGGGGTTGTCTCTTAATGATGCATGCGGCAATTTTCAGAGCTACATGGTGGTAAGCCTTGTGCATTGTGGGAGGGTATATTCAAGAAAATTACGTTTGTCTTCTTTGTGCAATACATGATGAAGTGTACGACCTGCATTCTTAGAAGGAATTGAAGGCCTTGAAGTGGAGGATAAGTAACTATGTTTCTGTTTATTGTTAAATCGGTTCTTGATTTTAAGGAATCACATATCCTTTTATTTTTGTATCTCTCAAGCAACATTGTGTATTACTTGATCGTTGTCAAATATCAGACGGTTCCAACAGCCCCTGCCGCCAACTTGCTCTATTTTGATCTGCTTGATTTGACTGTGCCTCACTGTGGCCTAGGCCACAATTGCTGACGCCATGAAAGCCATAGCATAGCACGACGCTTCTCATTAGTGTTGCCCCTCTGGTCATTTTTCCCGACCGGTCGTTATTTATCTGTTGCAATTTGTCGTATTTTTCACGAGCATGTTCTAGCTTAAAAACCGTATGCTCTTATTATTGTCATATTCTAGATAAACATAATGAGTTCATTTGTTGAGCAGAGTCTTGCAGAATAGGTTAAGTGAACATAAATCTTGCATTTGATTGCTTTTATTTGATGGTTATATTAGATTGATTCCTCTTACCTTATTAATATTAGGCACAATCCTTGGTTGGCTTCTTTCACTTTCCTATGATCTCTGATCTATGTTGTGAGTGTTGGTTGATTACTTAAACACAGTCAATGCAAGAAAAATAGGCTTAGTTGACAAGCTCTAGCTTTTTCAAACTTTTTTTGATATGAAGACCATTGGGGGTAGTTTTGAGTTGATATGAATTTTTTTTTTTTTTTGAGCTGGAGTTGATATGAAATTACCATGTAGTTTAGTATGTCTTTGAGAAGCATGTGTATAATGGGAGTGAAACTTCTGCATCTCCATACCTTTCGTTATGCAGATAATGAGGCAATAAATCCAAATCTATTTGTCTATGAATGTGAGTTAACTATTTTTTCGCGTGATATTGGGTACTGAAGGATATTCCTTTAGTTTATCAGTATTGTATTCTCCTTTCTCTATATACACAACCAGCTGGGTTCAGCGTCCACTTTGATGTATTAGCTTATGGAGGATACTGTCGATCTTCATGTTTATCCACAGTTACAATTAAAGTATTGTTGTTACTTATTGGTTGTAAACAACATACCATATTATTATTTCCCTCATCAACAACAAAGAGGTGGTCCGTCGTTACAATCATGTCACTGGCATGGATGGCACATCAGCAACGGAGGTCCGAACGTTTATGATGAGGTGTCTCAAAGCAAGCGAGATCGCTAATATACATGTTGATGTGATCGAAGATACTTAAAATAATGATTTTGTTTTTTATTCTTCAGGTTCATGGTTCATGATTCATTAATTAATTGTCATCTGAATTTGGGAGAGACATGCTTTTCATAACAATCTGGAGTTCAGAAATCAAGTATAGGCGTTAAAAGATCTGGGATCCTAATTGGCCCATTCATAATACCGCAATTGTCGCTATATCTAATCAGTAATCATGATCTCTGCCACAATTGTCACCGTATCACATTAGCTATTGTTCTGAATTGTCTTTGCAACCCCCTTGGGTTATTACTTATGTTTTTTCTTACCTATAAAAAATATCGAGGTCCTCCATCCATTAAGTGTTGATATCTGCACAACGACAATTGTGAAGAATGGCGCTGCAAAGCACGCTAGGTCCATCTAGTTGAAAGGTATAATCCATACCTTTCATGTCCCACTGGCCCCATCTTAGTTTGCTTCCTAGATTTATAGTAGCAAAAATATTAAAAACATGTCCTTTCTGCCTTTAGGAAATTCCCTAGGTCAAACCAAGTGAGGTTTTGCCCTAATTCCAACACCCCTTGGGCACACATAACCATATACTTCACAATCTAGCAACTCATAATTTTATGAGTCTTTGTTGAATTTTAGTGAATTTAAACTCTTCTGTGCATGGTTTATTGACTAATAAAATCACTACAGTAGATCTGTACCTCAAAATAGGTTGATTCCAAGTTCTACGAAAAGGTATCCTCAGTACCTAACATGTGTCCTTGTAATCACCAAAAAATCTTCAGTAAATTAAAAGTGGTGAAAAAGACAAATCTTATCCATTATTTCCTTTGGGAAATTCTCAAGGGCATTCTGGTAATTTTTTTGAGGTGATTCCAACTCCTCTTTTTTCAGTCCACCAAATACTACTTAATCACCCAAGGAAATAATTTGTGGAACTCCAGAACAGTTCTGGTGAATTATTTCCTAAAACTAGGGTTCTATCCACTATAAAAACCTTTATAAATCAAGGGAAATTGATAGAATAATGAAACCACTTTTGTTGGCTTTATTTTATCAATACCTATCTGATGGTATCATTTTTTGTACAATGATATCATACAGGTCAAGACCTTGGTCAAAAACCCTTTCTTAAGTAGTTCCTAGACTATAAATCAAAAGGGAGCCTCTCCCTAATGTCTCCCAAATCTTCTCCCAATCCAACCAAATCAAACCCCCAACATCCTACTGATGTATATCATGTATCTATCCTTTGCTTGCTGTATGGTTTGATACTTGTATGCCTTGTATTGATTTGTGTACTGTTTGTTTGCATGTATGCTCGATAACGGCGATAGTTACGATTGTGTGACGCCGAGAAGAAGGAAGCATCGGGTTTCTCTTATTATTTTCATTATTGGTATGCTGGTTATCTAACGCCGTCAAGGTACTTCTCGCTGGTCATAGGCAAGCCACCATTCCTGAACTCCTATATTAAACTACTCCTTTTTACCAATTGTTTTATATCTTGTTTATGAACTGCACAATTAAATGCATGGTTTGTTTCAAATAAAAAGACGTGAGTAACTTGGCTCCTCCAAGTTATTGATGAGTGTCCATTAGGACACCTACCCTATTGACACCCATTTTTACCTTTAGATCGAGGCTAAGATGATTAGCATCTTCCCTCTTGGAACCCACGGATTCTCAAGAATAAAACTATTTTGGGTTTTATCCTACTACAAAGTTTTCAAAATAAAACCCTTGAAAGAGGCATCGTTTCCGAGTGGAAGTTTTAGTAAAGAAGATATGAGGTGGATGAAGAGAAAGTCAAGCAAGAGAAAGAGAAGGGATGTTCTAAGCCAATGTACGGAACAATTTATCCGTACAACCACATTACCCCAGACGTTGGGGCTTAGCTCGTAGTTTGTGGTCTTTAGCCGGGGCTGCTCATACTCGCTAAAGGGGAGAAATCCCCTGAAATCCAGACTGCCATGGGCAAGGTACCGGTGCCACAATTTGGTCTCTCGTGGACGGTATGACTTTTGGTTAGTACGGGAGGAAGTTATGTCACAATTTCTACTGGTCAAACTACGGTTTGGAGGTAGGGGTCAGTACCGGAGGAAGGACCATGGCCGTCGTGCCACATACTCGTACCGGAGAGAACAACCGAAAAGGAAAAGCCGCCTTTGCTAGGGATGGACAAATGAAAAGTTAGGTTTGATTATCCGAGCCCCCGTCTACCATGTGTAGTGGGCTATGGTTTTATCCCGACGGATGTATTGATTCTTGTGGGTAAAGTGCACAAACTCTGCAGATTCTAATATATTCGAATAGCCGTGTCCACGGTCAAGGATGGTTGGAATGGTAAGTGCTAGGAGGACCCTTCGGTTATGTTGAGATAAAATAAAGGATGTGACTTGGTCACGAGGAAAGATAATAATGAGATTGGTTTTGACGAGAGATGGTCGAAGATGTTTAAAAAGGGTTTTACAACAAAACTGTTTAAAATCTTTTTAACAAGGATGGGGAGATGTCCGAATTTTCTAAAAGGAGGCATATTTTCCAAAAACTCTTTTTCAACACAGATATAGATATGCCATGGTAGATTTATTCTGAAAACAACTATAGTGTAGAGCTATCTCGCTATAGCCAACTATGCATTATCTTGTTACCTTGTCTCAGTGGTTTGCGAGTACATTCAAAGTACTCACCGGCATTGTCCCTGGATATTTACTTGGCCAGATTGCAGATGTTACGAAGTGATGAAGGTGCCGACATCTATGCGAGCTAGGCTGTCTTCCCAGTCAGTTGCCTGTAGGTTAAGGCACAGGCTCTGCGCTGAAGACTTCCGCTATTTGTGTTGTATTCGCCATAATGGCCACATTGTAAGTTTTTCTACTCATTACTTGGTGGATGTTGTAATGATACTAGTCGGTTATGCTCACGGCTCACTGATCATGGGAACCTGAATTGTATGCATAACGGGTATTCTCGAACCGTAAATCCGGGGTGCCACAGGATCGCTCGATACTGCTTCGCTTAAGTGATCTAATCTACGGCGTAGGATCTGGATCTAGCGGCTCTGGACCAAACGACCAAAGCTACGCAGCACAGATGGCGCTGGCAGCAGCAACGGCACTGCCGACGAGGGGTAAAAGGGGGATGTGAGGGAGGTTACCAAAGCGCAGAGTCGTGGTGAAGCTCAACGTGCAGCTGACTGGGATAGGGGCGCACGGGCACGGTGGCTATTCCTCGCCGGAGTTCCGTAGAGCATCGGGTGCGTACGGTGGTCGATAGCGTCGGCGCTACGAGGCAAAATAGGACAAACAAAATGTAGGATTAGACGCGCGCGAGGATGGCGATCACGATAGCGTCAACCAGAGGGGGAGGGGTGGACAAAACTCACCGAAAAGCTCGCCAGAGACGAGTTTACCATCGGGTGCGTGCAGTCGAAGATGGCGGCGAGATCCTAGGCCACGAGCAGGCAAACAACAAGCGTCAGTAGGTGCGCATGAAGATGGCGAGTAAGATAGGGTGAACCAGAGGCCAAGGGGGGGTCGAGGCTGCGGTGACACAGCATACCACTGCATGTGTAGTACACTATAGTCGTTGACATGACATCCACAGAACACCGTTCTGTAAATATCACATCCCTCAGAGTGGTACAACAGAAACATTGCGGGTCCATATTACAAACATTCACACATTATTATGAATACAATACCAGAAGTTCAATACTTCAAAAGGATTCAACTTAAAAACCAAAATATAAAGTGTTTCAGTGAAATTTAAAAGTAGCAACTCCAACTAGGAGTTGATCTCAACAGCTTATTCTATAGAGTTTATGCTGCTCCGCTTCGTCGGTTACTACTAACTAGGATACTTAGTTGGACTCGCTATCATCGACATCATAGCGGATTTCGTAATCCACTCCTTCAACACCTCCTGAAAGGTCAGGCTCCTCGTAGGACACATCTTATTGGCATTCGGCTGCATACATTGGCATGTCTTCGGGATCCTCAGAGTCTAAGCAAGGGATCAAAGGAAAGGATGAGTAACAGCGTTACCCAACAAGTTCATTATATGCAAGGTGGGAAGTTTGATGCTCTAAATACCACCTCGGACTATAAGTCCTTGGCACTATGTAGTTTTTGTAAATCTTTCTTCAAAGATTGATTTTATTATAAAAATCTATGACCATCAGCTTTCACAGGTTGACCAGAACTTTCATGGAGTTCCTTTCCTGCCGCGTTCGTAGATCCTTCCTAGAACAGGTACTAAGAAGTTACAATTATTACACTCTACAGAGGTGCGTTACTTCACCCATGAGAGATCAACTCCTTGTTGCACAACCGGGCGTACTTTCTCGTCCACAATTCCATGATGTGGGGCCCAGTAGTTGGTCCAAGCCAATCACTGCCCCCCTTCGCGACATCGCATGCCTCCTTGGTATACACCATGCCCACATATTAAATTACGGCAATGGTTTGTACAAACCGTTAGATGCCAGAACTATCATGGGACATTGAGGGTTCCCACCCATATGCTGCATATCCTCTATGAATTATCATGCTACAAGGATAACAGCCACAACCTGCACATCTGGCTACATGCGAGAGGAAGAAGATTCAGCTGACTTCTTTGTCCCATTCCAAATCTCATGGCTAACGCGTAATATACGGCGCTAGAATCACTGATGCCATGGGTTATTAAGTCCCTAATTGATCATCATTGTTGCAAATAGAACGCTAAGTTCTATTGCTCCATTATATCATCGCTTAGGATGATATCTAAGATTTCTTTATTTGTGAAAATAATATTTTCTTTCTTTGGAGTTATATGATAACACACAATTTGCAAATACTTTGATAAAGACTCTTCAAAGGATATGAGCAAGTGATGAACTTGCCTTGTGATTGCAAGGTAGTGAAGTCTGATGCTTGCACTGGACCTTGAGCTTCTATGTCTACAAGAACATCATTATTGCCTGATAAGGACAATATTTAAAGAAGCAAAATGATTATGCAAAGTAATGTAATGCATTATTTATCTTTATATGTATTCTCCCCCATTATTTAAATTATAAAAATCCTTTTTAATAATAAAGGATTTATAAATATTTTTTAATATTTATTGAATATTGTATTCTTTAATTTATTTCCATTTATTTCAAGTTTATTTATTTAATAATTCCTTTAAGAATTATCATTTAAATACCAAAAATTGTTATTAATTATTTGTTTAGTATTTTTCTAAAATAATACAATATTAATATATAATGAAAGTGATTTTTATTTATTTTTATCATGTTTTAATAATTTTATAAAATTCATAAGGAATATATATTACAAAATTCTTAATAAAATTTATATGTCTAAAATTTTATTTCTTAATTTAATTGAATAGTTTGGATTATTGTGAATCCAAAAATATTTTATTTATAATTTTTGGATTTTTATTTTATTTTCTAGAATTTATTTAAGTTCAGGGGCATTTTGGTATTTTCTTATTTATTAAAAACTTAGGTAACTGGGCTGACTGTTTGGGCTTATTGGGCCCTTGTGGCCCAATAGGGCAGAGCGAAAACGACAACTCGAAGGGGTCATGGCCCAACCCAGCCCACTCGCTCTGTCACTCACTCGATCTCATCTCTCTCTTCTCCTCCTCGGCCGCGTGGTCGATGGCGTCGCCGCCGTGCGCTGCTCACCGCCGTGGTCCTCCCTAGCCGTTGTCGTGGTGCAGGGCGAGGTTGTCGACCATGCTCTACATTCTTGTCCAATTCGTTTTGGATCTGGAGCTTCCCTGTGGCCAGACTAGCTCCATCCTGAACCCTAGGGTTTGGGGTGGTGCTGGTGATGTCACCGCCGCTGCTGCCATGTGTTGTGCTGGTGTTCCTCGCCTTCAGGCATGGTGAAGGTCGCCGCCTCAACATGGTGTGGGTCACAGTGCCCCCTTGGGGGTGCTTCCCGTGTCGCCGTTCTCGTTGTCGACCTCTGCTTCTTCTTATCAACCACAACAACATCCATCAGTAAGTTGTTCTTCTTCCCCTTGTGTCCTCTGTGCTAGGCCACCCTATGCTAAGTGTTGGTAGTGGCCACTCCTGGCTAGTGTCATGTCCTAATTAGGATTGTTTGTTCTGCTTAGGGTGCATATCCCTCTGTGGATTAGATATCTGATGAGTTGGATCATGTATTGTTGATCCCTAAGCATGATGAGTGGTGGTTTGTTGTGGATTGCTGCTTATGGTTAGTTTTGATGATGCTAGTGTCTTACCAGATTGATTCCATTGGTTAACTTGATAAGATTCAGATTATAAGGTTCCTCTAGAATCATTACTTGGGGATTCTAGTGGTTTGAGAACTCACCACTGTCATTGCTTGGTAAATGACAGTGATTTTTGTGTGATGAAGTCACTGTATCTGTACTGTTGACTTAAGAATTCATATATATAGCTGAGATCAATTGGTCTCTTACAGTGATGATATGTATATGGATCTATCTAGAAATGATTCCTGTGATTAGTATCAGGAAAATGATTTATAGTTGGTTGTGAGTGTAACTGTGAAAGTTGAATGCTTAACCTGCTAATTTAGAAGTTGTTATTGTGACACCATCCTAGTATGTCACACAAGATTAGATTCTATTACTTGGCTTAGTTTTGTTCATGCTTTGGATTAGTTTGGCATTAGAGATAAATAGAAACTTCTTTCCTTGAATCCCTAAGACCTATGATGTTTGTCTGAGGTTTAGGGATTAGACCCTTCTCTTATTGTTACTCATGGATTGGTTCTGGTAGTGATACCAGCTACTGACTCCTAAGTCAAAGTTTGGGAAAAATGATTTGTAGGCTTGATAACTTATATAGATCCATAGGATGAAATTCTAAGGTGCTACTCCTGTTTTAGAGATGTGCCTAGAAGTTCAAATCTTGGCTATATACATTCTTGAAATTTAAGTTATAGCCTGATAGCTAGGATCAATGATGTTGTCCTGAGATCCTAGTTGGATCTATATAGTTTTCTGGTTGCTTTTAGTGTTTGAAAAACTTCAATGATGGATTCACCCCACTTGGGTGATTTTCTGAGAATTTGAGTATGAGACAACTCATGAATGCTTGTTTAACTTAGACAAAGAAATCATGTGATGGTCTTTTCTACTCCCCACACTTGGTTGTTGTTGGGGTTACATGTTGTTGATCTTGTGGCTAGCTTGATCTTGCTGGTTGTGTGGCTAGCTTGATTTGGTGCTCCTACTGATACTTGTAGCTTCTGGACTTGTCCTTGATCTAGCTCTCCACCTCCTGGTCCTGGTGGCTTGACCTTGTGCTCGCTATCCACCTGATCTACCCCCTCCTTATGTCACCATCTTGGTGAGATGATCAAGAGTTTGATTGGTGTGATCTGGTTTGGCTTTCGTTTGGTTTAGCTGGGCTGCTGTGCTTGGTGTGTATGCACCAGAGAATGGTGTGGGGTTTGCTTCCCATGGCTGTGCTAAGAACTTTTGTGTGTTGGAGCTGTTGTTGTTGTGCTGACAGCACACACCATGCAGTTTGGTGTGTGTGCTGCTTGTGTGTCTGTTGCACCTTCTGGACATGCTCTGGATATGAAAGTTACTTTTATCTGGTTACTCTTACTTGTCTGGTGAAACTTGCCCCTCCTTGCTGTTTGGAGTTATTTGACTTCTGGCTTAAATTATGAAAGATTCAGTTATTTCATATTGGTGAAACTTGCCCCTTTAAGATTACTCAATTGTGAAAAAGTGAACAGTGCAACTCAGTGTCAATTCTGAGAGTAATATTATTTTAATCCTTAACTTTCTTTCTTTTAGTTTCTGTTTGTTTTGTAGGTACCAGACTTGAAGATTCAAGACTTTAGTTTAGGTTTTCTTTTCTTTATAGAATAGTCACTTGTAATATTTCTTTTATTCTTTTGTAATATTTCTTTTATTCTTTTGTAATAGAGATTGTACTATTATTCAATATATAAAGGTTCTTCTTTTATTTCATTACTATTGTAAAGATTCTTGATCATTTTCATAAGTTACATTTTGTAACTTCTTTATTGAATAAAATTATGGAATGGATGTTCTTTTTTCTTAATTGTGATCTTCATTTAAAGTTTGAATTACTAATTGTTAACTCTATACTTAATCAAATTACTCAAGCATAATCCTAAATCCTTTTGAATTATAAATTCAACACTTAAGTTTAAATTCAAATTTCATTTCCCAAAACACACTAATCCACAAAGATCATATCAAAGTTTATAACAATCATCCTCCAAGACATAACTAATCTCAAAGCATGAAAGAAACTTTGATCACTTTAGGTTTTTATTTGGTGAAAAATTTACCCACATATTCACAGATGAATGCATGCAATTTCACAGATTCCTAAATCTACCCTTCGTTGGTTCCTAAATGTTGGGATGTTACAGAGGCTCACCTGGATTGGTCGCCGGAGATGTGTAGTGCCGCGGCGGTGCAAGCTCGATTACTGGCAGCCTGGGGGCGCTCGGGCGATGCGGTTTGAGGGAAAATGGCAGCAGCGAGGTGGGGGTTAAGTAGCGGGCGTCGAGGGCGAGGATTACTGCCAGAATCAATGCGATTGATTCGAATTGATTTCGTGAAGAAATGGTCGACGATGGCGCGGTCAGCGGTGCGGGATTGAAGACGATGGCGATGACATGGCGTCTGCTGTCTGCTGTCGAGAAAGGGGTGGCGTGGTAGCGTGAGAAAAGAGGCGAGAGGAAAAAGGCGGTGGGCTTCTTTGGTGAAAGGGTTGCTGGGCTATATAGGCAGCGCCGGTTTTTATTTTTTTCTTTCTCCTTTTTCTTTTCTGTTTTGATTTTCTGAAATGGTTTTGAAACCCTGATTCAAAACTGTTGAAGTCAAATCTTCACCAAGTTGTGGTCCTAGTGTCAAAGAGGGGTTTTGAAACCACTCAAAAACACTTTGGCCTTTGAAATAAAAATAAAACCATGCCCCATATATAATATATAAAGAGGGGTTTAAATATGGTTTTATTTAGGGTTTTGATTTGAAAATTTTATGCAAGGTAAATATGCTATGATGATATGAATGCAATACATGATTTTGCATTTGATGAAATTTGGGATGTTACAAAGCCAAAGTCAAAGCAACCTCCCTTTTGTACCACTATAAGCATGAAACTTTCTACTCTTTTCCAACACCAATAAACTTATTTGAAACAACTCAGCGAAAGAAGGGTTCCAACTACTTTATTCAAGTAAACTAAGAAAATGAAAACAAGAAATGAAAAATAAGACGCTCCAAGAACAACACAACAGGGCATGAAACGATAAAAACGAAGTGTCTAGAAAGAGACCTGAGATTTTTATTGATGAAGAAGGGGATACCTTGGGCATCCCCAAGCTTTGACACTTGTACCTCTTGAATATTTTTGGGGTGACACAGGGTGGCATCCCCAAGCTTGAGATTTTTTCCATTCTTCATCTCATCACATCATTCTTTCCCTACACTTGAAAATTTCCTTCATACAAAACTTCACACAATCTTCATTAGCAACATTAGTGCATTTAAGATAATAAACCTTTGGATTTAGTTTCAACACAGAAAAACTTTCATTAAAAACACAAGCTACTATATCAATTCCTTTAAAAATCTCAAGTGATCAAGAAGAACTAAAAAATAAACCTATAAAGAGGCAAATGCAAATAATGGTAGAAATATGTCAAAACAGACCAACAGGTAAAAAACCAATTTTTTCGAAGACCTTCTGTTGTTCAAATCAAAAAGTGTTGAATTAAGGAAAGTTAGATAACAACCTGGGGCATTTATGCAGAAAATTACAGGTCAATCCGACATACCGAGATGTTTCACGAATTTTTACAGTGAATCACAAAAATCTGTTTCGGGACAGCAACTTCCCCAAATCTTACTTCTCTCTCATTAGAGGTTATTCTTGGCACAAAAATCAAACAAAAAGGATAAGGAGAGGTTATTACAGAAGTAATAACTTCCAATACTCAATAAAACTATTGGTTTATCTCCCAAGAAGTACTTTTCTCTCACGCCTTTAAGTTAGGCACAAGAAGCAAGAATCAAGTATTTTTTCAAATGAAAAATCATTAAGTTCAATACTCGAAATTTCCTCAACTAGGAAAGGTATCTCATCCAAATGAGTTGCAGAGGATCCTTTCTCGGCATTCTTGGGTTCACTTATTTCATCAAATGCGTTTTCAGGAACAATCCAATCAAAATTCTTTTCTAAGGCTTCGTGCATTCCTACAAGTTAAAAAGGTATGGGTATTTTAATTTCCTCTCCATTGGTTTTAGTTTTATCCAACTTTTCTAATGTACCCGTAACATCTACACATGAGTCTAGCATATTAAAACAATCAAAGACCTTTTTAGATTTTTTAGCAACATCATTGAACTCCTTTAGCAAAGTTTCCAAAATAAAATCTCTCTTTCCAGTGTCCTCAATATCTTTAAGTTTAAGAACATTATTTGCATCATGGGGTTAAGGTTAACAAACCTAGCCTCCAACATATGAACTAAAGAAGCTACAGCAATTTCATAATTAGGAGCAAGTTCTGCTAAGGATCTATCCTCAATATTCTCATGTTCGCTAATATGATTAAAGAATTGTTCAATGTTTTCTTTACCAATTATAGAGCCACTGCCTATTGAAAGGTCTTTCAGGGTGAACTTAGGGATCAACATGGTGAGCTAAAACAAGGTGAGAACTATAGGAAGAACTATTTTTTTATGTTTTTTGATAATAAAAAGCAAAACAAACGAAACTATTTTTTTGTAATTTTTTATAAAATTAAGCAAGCAAAATAAAGTAAAGAGAGTGGTTGTGAAAGACTCCCCTTGTAAAGTTGTCCTTAACTCCCCAGCAACGGTGCCAGAAAAATCTTGATGTGGCTCAATCAATTGCAGAGCTTTGTAGGGAGACCCCAAGAGCAAGGTGTGATGAGCACAACAGCAAGTCTTCCCTCAGTTATGAAACCAAGGTTATCGAACCAGTAGGAGCAAGGAAACAACTCCAAGGTGTTTCTAGCAACTTGGAATCCTACACAACACATACTCAAGACTTTGCCCCGACTTACAGTGAGGTTGTTAATCTCACTGGTTTGCTGAAAACAAAGGATTAAACGTATAGTGTGGAAGTTAATGGTTGTTGGTAGAAAGTAAACAGTAATAGTAGATGATGTAACAATGGTAAATATTGGACCGAGGTCCACAGTTCACTAGAGGTGTTCTCCTTAAGATAGATAACATGCTGGGTGAACAAATTACAGTGGGGCAATTGAAAGGAATGAGAACGGCATAACAATATAAAAAGAGACCACCCCCGACCCCAAAACTCACAACATTCCACTCCTATCTCATTCAGGAAACTCTCTGACCCAACCCTGGAGCAAGGTGAGCACCACCGCGATGGAATATCACTGGAGTTCGCCGCTGTAGAGGAAGGAAGGATCTGAAGCTAGGAGACACCCTAGGAGTTGCCGCGACCACCGTTCGAACCACCGCCGTCGACTCGTTCGTTCGTCCCCATCGCCACACCTAGCTGGATCCCTGGTAAGCCCCCAACGACCCCCGCCGTTGCGCTAGGGTTCTGACCCGCGCGTGCCCTGCGACGGATACAATGACGCTCAGTCGTTGATCGTGCTCTAATCATAAGGCCCAGATTCACCAATACTGCTTCGCATTAGATGAGCCACTAACAGGTAGGATCAACCAAGGAGCAGCCTGATGTGCACACGTTGCCTAGTTGGGCGAGCGCATTAGCGTTCCCGCTCACAGCCCGCCAATTCAAACTTAGTTTTTACTTTTATTTTAAAATTCCATTCTGTAGTGAACTTTAAAAATCAATTTAGAGTGATTCAGTACCTGAATCCAATTTTGTTTGAAAGTAGATGAAAATATATAATCACTCCTGTTGGATTCAAAAAGTTTGAAACTATGGATCACCCTTGGTAAAAAGAACAAGCCAGTAGCTTTTGCAACTTCAAACATTTTTATAAAATCAACCATAAGTGATTTTGAGTTGATTCCAACTCTCAAAAATCACATTTGACAAGAACTTTCTGAATATGTAAAAAAATCTACATACATACATACAGTAGTCCTAGACCAAAATTAAAGAATGACTTTCTAGTCATTTTTAGACATTTAAATGTTATTAAAGAATAGTGTTAAACTTTATACTATAGGCCAACCACTTTAAATCACATTCTCAAGTATTAGAATATGTAGTGATGACATGTGTCAATATGATCCCATATTTTTAATTTGGAGAATATGAAATCTTAAGTAACTTTTCAATGAGTAGAAATTACCTTTTTGAAAATAAGATAAATAAAATCTTATCATATTTTCTTGTAATGATAGAGATGATGCTAGATCATCTAGTGTGACCCTTGTGTGATAAATAGAAGTAGTTAAGTATTGTTTGGTGATTGTGTACCTCGTATTTATTTATAGACGCTAGTATCAATCCGGGTTACGACGAGGAGGAATTCTACGAAGATGAGGAAGAGAAAATCGACCACCTTACCAACCAAGGCAAGCTATTCTATCTAAGCAAGCTATATTGAGTGTGTTATACCATGCAAGATACACTATGCAAGCCCCACTTGCAAGCCTTTGTGATACCCCATTTTGATTATACCAAATCCCAGTTTTACTTGCAAGCTTTACTTCTTACTCTTTCGCAAAGTTTTTCCAATAGTAACCTAATTTGATGATTAGTCAAAATTTAGCAAAGTGCCATCAATATCTTGGAGCTTGATGTATGAAGAAATACTAGTTGACACCCCTCAAATAGTGACACCCCCATTTGATAGATGCTAGTGCTAAATTAAATTTGATCACTAGATGGGAACAAATGATTATGAAAACCTTGGAATGATGACTCATTCTATTGAAATGTTTTGACATGTGTTATGGACATAATGACTTGAACATAATGGTGAAGGAAGTATGTGACTTGACTTTGATAAAAACTGATGGTTGGGTTCGGATGCGATACCATTCCAACGTTTACCGTACAACCACAATACCCGAGTTTGGGTAGGGCTTGACTGGAAGTTTATGTGTCTTAGTATGGGTTCCCTCGTGGAACAAGGTGAGTTGAGGATAACTTGTGAATGTGACTGTCCACCTATGTAGTGCCCAAGATGACAGATGGTCATGGTTGGGAGGCCAAACTCATAGGGGAGGTGCCTATACTAGGTCTGAGCTGAGGCTACCTTGTGAAGATGGTCCACCTGTGCAGTACCCAAGATGACAGTTGGTCATGGTTGGGAGGCCACACTCATAGGAGAGGTGCTTATACTAGGGCATGTAATTGAAAGGTTAGGATTGATTATCCGCATACCAAGTATGATGATTTAGGATTGTTCCTGACGGATGTATCGAATGTTGTGGTGAAAGTGTACCACCTCTGCAGAGTGTCAAACTATTCGAATAGCCGCGTCCGAGGTTATGGATAGTTGGATGGCCATATTGTTTCGTTGTCAGATGTTTTACCTGTGACTTGAATGATGACTTTGACTTGACCCTACAAGTTTGTGTAGATGAAGCTAGGTTCCCACCTAGGTAACTTAGTCAACTAAAATTAGGTTTTACTACTAGACACTGGTTGAAATAAAATTGGCTTCTGGCAAAACCTAGAGCTTATGATTCCTAATAGAATGGCCTTACTGCTTTAGTGAAAGTTTGCGAGTACTTCACAGTACTCATGGCTTTGTCCTTGGATATTCCCATGGCTAGACTATGACGGAGACTACGAGGAGGATGGACAGCAGGATGCTTACAAAAACTAGGACCATCTCCCATCGTCAGCATTGCTTGTGACCATGAAGATGGAGCCCTGACCATGCTACTATTATTATTCTGCTGCTTTGATTGTAATCAGACTTGATCATGAGATCAACTATTTGTAAGACCCTTATGGTTTGTAATAGATGATGAAGTATGGTACTAATCTGTTATGTCTCGCAAAAATGGTAGTCCTGGGATTGCGATGTACGGCATAACAGGTATCTAGGATTAAAAATCCGGGTGTTGACAAGTTGGTATCAGAGCCATCCTGACCATAGGAGACCCTAGTTAGCATGGACGTAAAAAAAAAACTTAGTTTCCAAAACCAAGAAAGTGAGTATCTTTGAAAACCTATTCTCACTCTTACCCCTGAAATTCTTTCCAAAAGAGAGTTATATGTTCCTTAAAATCTTTGCAACTTTACCTAAAATTTGGCACACTTGATCACTTCTCTAACTTACTCCTCTCAAATTGCTTATAGATGGACTACGCCTACAACAAGTTTTACCAGTTGGGCAATGGAGGGAATCTCATCTTTGAGAACAACCTGAGTCATCTTGCGGAATTTCGGGAGCACCCACATCTGGAGTTCTATGGAGTTCAACTCCCTGATCACCCCGGAGGAGAGATGCAATGGATGATAGTTGCCGATATCCGCAGAAAGATGGATCCACCTACCTCGGAGAAGATCCATTTCACCATCAGAGAGAACAACTGGATTGACGGACTAGCCAGAGTAATGCAGGAAGCACTTTCCCGACTATGTGGGCAGAATATTAACAAGATCGTCGGCACCCGCTTTGCTCACTATGCCAGAAGTGACTCCAATGGACAACCCCTGGATCTGCCAAGCCACCCTGAGTTGAAGCAACATGTGGATCATCTTGCCTTCATGCTTCATGAGACTCAAAAGGAGCTGGAAAAAGCTCGTGGTGATGCCAACGAGAAGCAACTTGCTGCCGCCAAGAAGGACTAGACCTTCACTATCCTCGTGAAGGAGCACAAGTCACTTCGCTAGCTGCGTGACAAGAAGGATCGCATCATTTCCCACCTTCGTCACAATGTGTCATCTCTGGAGGAGACCGTCCATGATCGAGACATCCAGCTTGAGGAAAGGGAGAACGAAGAGGAAGATATTCGTGGAGATCCCTACTCGTATCTCAGTGATGATGATGATGACTACTTCGAGGACATGGACCAGGAGTTCCACACTGATGATGAGGACCGCGACTTCATTGATGATGAAGAAGCCACCGGTTCTGATGAGTAGTAGCACTTGAGAACTGTCGTAGGTGTGAGTAGTATTCGGTCCCACTGTATCGTAGCTTACCAGAATGGTTCTTAAAACCATTTGTTTGTTGTTGTGTTGTGTTGGAATGTGTTGCTTGTATTGTGTGCTTGGAATGAATGAGAATGAGTTGTTGGATTTTAAACCTTAGCCTTACTAAAAAATTTAAAATCTTCTAAACCAAACTCCGAAACCTTAGAAAATTTACCCTCTTGTCTCATGATCCATCTCAATCTTCAGATGCCTCGCGGAGGGAGCACCTCATCTCAAGACCCGATGGTACAAATCTTGCAAATTTTAGTAGCCAACCGAGAATCCGGTAGAACCGAGCGTCAAGCCAATCTAGCCACTCTTCAACAGATCGCCCAATTGGCACATGACAACCAAGGACCTGGAAACCAGGATCATCATGGATCCAAACTTAAGAACTTCCAGAACACCAATCCCCCTATCTTTAGTAAGTCAGAAGAGCCGTTAGATGCCGATGACTGGCTGCAAACTATGGAGAACAACTTGGAAGTAGCCGGAGTAGAGGAGGCAGAGAAAGTACTATTTACCACCCACTATCTGGCTGGTTCTGCAAGAGCATGGTGGAATAGCACCCGTACCATGAATGGAGGACAGATGATGACTTGAGATAAATTCAAACTCAAGTTCAACCAAACCCATGTGCCACCAGGTTTGATTCTGCGGATGAGGGATGAATTCAAGGAGCTGATGCAGGGAAGGATGACTATGGTAGAGTACCGTGACAGATTTTTGTCTTTGTCTAGGTATGCCCCTAATGAGATTGGTACTGCAGCCAAGAAGAAGGAGAGATTTCTGAATGGTCTGCATGATGAGATGCAAAAAGTGTTAGTCAATATCCTGTTTGCTGATCTAGAATCTTTGGTTGATTCAGCAATCCAGATGGAAGGAAAGATAAACCAAGCGACTAAAAAACGTAAGCGTCGTATGATGCACCAACCTGGACCCCACCATACCCCAAAGTATCGCCCCAGTTTGTCTACTGGATTTGCACCAAGGAACACTAGGCCACCTATGTCACGCCCGAAATTTCCCAACCATAGCGGAGGAAACCCAAGGCCCAGAGCAAACAACCACTACAACCATAGCAATCCCAATAACTTCAACCGTGCACTGCCAAGGCCCACCATATAAATAACAATATTGCCCCAAGGACTGGAAGTAATGCCGTACCTGTTGCAGGGAAGGACAAGTCAACAATCACCTGTTTTGAGTGTGGAGTGACGGGTCACTATTCCAATGAGTGCCCCAAGAAGATTGTTGTAGCATCCAATGTCACTGCACTTGCCCAGCAGCAGCGTCGTGTCCAACCTAGAAAGATATTTTCCCCAGGAAACCCAAACAACCGTGCTGTCCGTTTGTTCCACATGAATGCTGAAGAAGCCCAGGAAGCGCCAGATGTCGTGTTGCGTATGTTTTCTATTAATTTAGCACTTGCAAGTGTGTTGTTTGATTCTGGAGCATCGCAGTCATTTGTTATGGAATAATTTGCATGCACTAGTAAGATTTAACCAACAAATTTGAAGCATGTTATGATAGTTCAAATACCTGGGTCAACTACCAAAGCTTGAAAAATTTGCAAGGCCATACCTATCAGAATTCATGGAATTTATTTCTATGCCAATCTAATAGTACTCGGAACAAAAGGTTTGAAAGTATTACTAGGAATGGATTGGATCTCGAAACATCAAGGACTTATAGATTGTGCTAAGAAAGCCATAACCATGACCAGTAGCACCGGAGTATCAGTTGAGCATGTGTCTGAAACCTTGTCCCGTCAATTCAAGTGCAACAAGAGTTTAGCCCAACCAATCCAAGACCAAGTCAGAGTAGTCTGTGAATACCCCAACGTGTTTCCAGATGAATTTCCCGGTATGCCCCCAGATCGGGATATCGAGTTTATCATTGAACTAATCCCTGGAACCGGACCCATAGCTCAGAGACCCTATAGAATGAACCCATCTGAGTTAGTGGAGCGCAAGAAGCAACTTGATGACATGATTATCAAAGATCTGATTTAACCAAGTGCATCATCATGGAGATCACCTGTTCTGTTTGTGGATAAGAAAGATGGTGCCACCCATTTATGTACAGATTACAGGAAGTTGAATGATGTCACCATCAAGAACAAGTATCCTTTGCCAAAGATAGAATATTTGTTTGACCATTTGACCGGTGCCAGAGTATTCTCTAAGATTGATCGTAGAATTGGTTATCACCAACTAAAAATTCGTGCAACAGATATTCCAAAGACTTGTTTCACTACCCGATATGGATTGTATGAGTACAAGGTCATGTCTTTTGGATTAACCAATGCCCCCTCTTATTTCATGAATCTCATGAATAATATTTTCATGAACTTCTTGGATAAGTTTGTCGTTGTTTTCATCGATGAAATTCTAATCTACTCCAAATCGGAGGAAGAACATGAACAACACCTAAGACCCATCCTTGCAACCCTTAGAGAGCATCAGTTGTATGCAAACTTCAGCAAATGTGAGTTTTGGTAAAAGGAAGTAGGATTCCTAGGACATATCTTGTCACCCGGAGGAGTTGCCGTCGACCCTGCCAAGATTAAGGATGTTGAGGACTGGAGAGCACCAACCACTCAAACTGAAGTTTGTGCATTTCTTGGATTAGTGGGATATTACCGCAAGTTTGTTGAAGGATTTTCAAGCATCACTAGGCCTATGACTCAGTTACTCAAGAAATATCAGAAGTTTGAATGGACCGAAAAATGTGAAGCAAGTTTTCAAGAGCTCAAGAAGAGATTGATTTCAGCCCCAATTTTGATCATGCCGGATATCACCTAACACTTTGATGTGTATTGTGATGCATCCAGGATTGGTCTCGGATGTGTGTTGATGGAAGAAGGCAAAGTGATATCATATCTATCCCGACAACTGAAGAAACATGAGCAGAACTACCCCACCCATGACTAAGAGTTAGCCGTTGTTGTTTTAGCCTTGAAGACATGGCGTCATTATCTTATGGGTAATCACTGTGAGATTTACTCAGATCACAAGAGCTTGAAGTATATTTTTACTCAGAAGGAGTTGAATATGATGCAAAGGAGATGGATAGAGTTAATCAAGGATTACGACCTTGACATTCACTACCACCTCGGCAAGGCCAACGTGGTAGCGGATGCTCTTAGTAGACTGCTGTGTAGATTAAACACCATGATTCTGAAAGAGCAACCAAGTTTTCATAAGGAGTTGGAAGATTTCGGAATGGAGCTAGTTAGTGAAGGATTCCTAGATAGTATTGAACTTCAACCTACCTTGATAGACCAGATAAAGGAAGCTCAGAAAGAAAATGCCAGTATTAACGGAATTAAGCGTCGTATCGGTACAGGGAAGGTACCCGGATTCACGGAAGATGAAGAAGGAGTTCTGTGGTATAAATGACGAATCTGTGTGCCAGCAGATTCAAAGTTGAAACAAGCTATTTTGCAAGAATCCCATGATACTCTTTACTCCATCCACCAAGGAGGAACCAAGATGTATTAGTTTTTGAAGGAGCAATTTTGGTGGCATAAGATGAAGCGAGAAGCCGGAAGCTACATAGCCAAATGTGATATTTGTCAAAGAGTCAAAGTAGAACATCAGAGACCCACGGGACTTTTGCAACCTTTGCAGACCCTAAAATGGAAATGAGATTCAGTACGAATGGATTTTATCACCATTTTGCCTATATCTAGTAGAGGAAATGACTCTATTTGGGTCATAGTGGATAGACTTTCCAAAGTAGCTCATTTCTTACCTGTCAAGACCACTTATCAGAGCTCGAAGCTAGCGGAGTTGTACATTGCTAGGATAGTCAGTTTGCATGGAATCCCCAAGAACATTATGTCGAATCGAGGAACCAAGTTTACCTCAAGATTTTGAAGAAAGTCCAAGAAGGATTAGGAACCAAAATGAATTTCAGCATAGCTTATCACCCGCAGACCGATGGAAAAATGGAGAGAGTAAACCAGATACTCGAAGATATGTTGAGAGATTGTGTGTTGGAATATGGATCTAAATGGGAGGACTGTCTGCCTTTCGCATAATTCTCATACAACAACAGTTACCAAGCCAGTTTGCAAATGGCCCCATTTGAGTTTATGTATGGAAGGAAGTGTCGTACCCCACTAAATTGGTCGCAAGTAGGAGAGAGTCAGATCTTTGGACCAGACATCCTACGAGAAGCTGAAGATAAAGTTACAAGATCCGTGAGCACCTCAAGACCGCCCAATCTAGACAGAAGAGTTATGCCGACAAGAGACGTCGAGATCTATCCTTCAATGTAGGAGATTTTGTTTATCTCAAAGTATCACCCTTGAAAGGAATGCAGCGTTTCCAACTCAAAGGAAAGATTTCCCCCAGATATATTGGACCCTTCAAGATTCTAAGTCGCCTAGGAGAGGTATCTTATCAAATAGAACTACCAGAAGAGATGTCAACCGTGCATGATGTGTTTCATGTCTCGTTACTTTGGAAGTGTTTAGAAGTTCCAGAAACAACGGAAGTTTTCAAGAACATCGATCACAGAGATGTGGAGATCAACTCGGACTTGACCTATCGTGAAGAACCCGTCTGTATTTTGGAAGAAGCTTTTCGGACCACCCGGACCAGGAGTATCAAGTTTCTCAAGATCCAATGGAGCAACCATACTGAAGATGAAGCCAATTGGGAGCGCAAGGATTACATGAGGACGGAGTTTCCTAATCTCTTTAGTTCCTAGGTTTTTTCCTGAATCTCGGGACGAGATTCTATTTAAGGGGGAGGGAAGGTTTGTAACACCCCAAAAATATTAATGAGGATCATTCCCTAATTAATCAAGATTACGGTTAACAAAAGCTTTTATTAATTAATTTGAAATCTTAATGCTTATGTGTATGAATGCTTGCAATGCCATGTTTGATTGTTGTAAATGATGGGAAATGGTTTCAAGATCAAAACCATATCATATAGGTCACTATCAAACTAGATCAAAACAAAATAAAATGAAAATATGAGGCCTAAGACCTAATGGTCATTTCTGCCCAAGTAAACCACTAGATCACTTTGACCATCTCTAGAAACTAATCTGAAACAGAAACTTGTCCATTTCTTTTCTCCCCTTGCTAGACCTAGTGACAATAAACCCACTCGAGCTTTCCAACCTGGCAGAAACCTTTTCAAACTCTTTTGAGAGGAAATTCAAATTTGAATCTATCTTATGTCTCAAGATAGCCATTTTTGGAAAACCACTCAAACCATCACCACTTGGCAAACCACTGCACCCAAATACTACCAAGGTTAGTAACAAAGCACTCACCAAAAATCATTGAATTTGGTGATGATTCAGTTCATGCGGCCATTTCATCGAATACTTGATGATCACAGTACAACTCTACCAATTATCTATTGTTTGGATCAATCCTTTTCTCACCATTGTGACCTCACCGAGCTCACACGTCGTGCACTTAACTCACCCAGTACAGGCTTGCATATTTGAGCTCATCTCACTTTCCGTTTGACCCGTGCAAAGTGGTACCCGAGCTCATCTTGCCACCCTAACATGGACACGAAGCCACCGACCACGCTGCCCTCTCCCAGGATGTATAGGATGTAGACCCGACCTCATCGCATATGCCTATGCACGCCCCGACCCAAAGACAGATCGACGAATTACAGCATAACCTCGCCCATTTAACACCGAACCATGTCGGTCGCCTCGCCAGATGTCGAAGCAATCCTGCACATACACGTTGCGCCTCGCCCTAACCTTGCACCACTACAACCGCCATTACTCCAGCAAGCTCCCAGACATGTTTGTTTGACCGCGAGATCAACGTGACCACCGTACACCGTGACGAATGCTGCCGGTACAGCCGCAGGGCATGGATGATTCACAACAATTTAGACCGTGTCGTTCGAGCAACTGTGCCTATGACTTTCGCCCTGAAGCACCGCGCCGACCTATGCCCATGGACATGCCTGTAGCTCACTTTAACTGCGTCACTGGCGAGCCCGAGCCATGTCGCCGTGCCCCCTTTGCTGCAGTATAAATAGAGACCACGCCCGACCCCAAAACGCACACCATTCCACTCCCCTCTAAACCAGGAACCTCTCTGACCAAACCCTAGAGCAAGGCGAGCACCACCGTGCCAGAATTTCACCGGAGTTCGCCGTTGTAGAGAAAGGAAGGAGCCGAAGCTAGGAGCCACCCTAGGAGCTACCACGACCACCGTTCAAACCACCGTCATTGACTCATTCGTTTGCCCACGTCGCCGCACCTAGCTGGATCCCTGGTAAGCCCCCAAGAACCCACGCCATAGCACTAGGGTTCTGACCCTCGCATGCCCTGCGATGGAGACCGTGGCACCCCGGATTTACGGTCCGATAATACCCGTTATGCCTGCAATTCACGTTCCCATGATTAGTGAGCCGTGAGCATAACCGACAAGTATCATTACAACATCCATAATTAATGAATACAAGTACTTACATTAATTCCATTATGGCGATACAACAGTAATAGCGGAAGTCTTTAAGCACAGAGCTCATGTCATGCCTTAACCTGCAGGTGACTGACTGGGAAGACAGCCTAGCTCGCATAGACTCAGCACCTTCGTCACTTCTTAACATCTGCAATCTGGCCAAGTTAATAGCCAGGGATAATGCCTGTGAGTACTTTGAATGTACTCGCAAACCACCTTAAGATAACAATAATAATGGCTATGTAATATGGCTGTGGTAGGGTGGCTCCAAGAGAGGTTCTTTTATAAACTAGTTTTTCTTGTAGATATAGCATGTCTCTATATCTTTGTTGAAATTTTTTGTAAAACATTTTGGAAACCTTTTTGAAAAGTTTTAAGAAAACACTAGGATTGGGTCACCCGTTTGTTTCTCCTTTCGGTCATCTCAGGACCAAACTCCTTCCTCCATTTTCCCGACCATCCCATGGTCAAAACATTTTCAAGCCATTGCTTTTCCGAAGTCCTTTTTGAAATCAAAACCATCACCGCTGTATAGCCGACAGCACAACCATCCACGACCGAGGACTCGGCTATTCGAATAGATTTACACTCTGCAGAGGTTGTACACTATACCCACACCATCCGATTACCCGTCCCTGATCTAAACCGATCGTGGGTCGAATAACCAGTCAAGACCTTCTAAATGCCCTCTCTGATACAAGTGCCTACCCCATGAAGTTAATCCCCTCAAAACCAGGACGCCCTATATTGTTAACCTATCCAACCACAGCGCGTTTTGCACCTTGTCTGGTGTGCGCTTTCAATGAGGGGCTCATAGTATCGCGTGGAGGCTCGTAGACCCTTCATTTATTCTCCCGTTGGACAGAGAAGGCCCACCCT
Source organism: Avena insularis (assembly GCA_023614405.1). Taxonomy (NCBI): domain Eukaryota; kingdom Viridiplantae; phylum Streptophyta; class Magnoliopsida; order Poales; family Poaceae; genus Avena; species Avena insularis. The sequence continues at coordinate 203,961,650 of CM042685.1, forward strand.
CCAGGGATTGTTTGCCAATGTAGTAGTATGAGGCACCTATATCAGTTTAGGCAAACTTTCAGTACATCCCCGTCCCATTCCAGAGTAATGTGGTTGCACGGGTTAATTGCGCTAGCTTCAAAACTGGCCAGCCCGGCTATTTTCGTAAACATTTTTCCTCCATCTTTTGTCCATCTTCTGTAAAACAAAACCTTTCTCATTTTCCAAACCACTTGGTAGGCCAAGCCTCCCCAAGGTTTTCTCATAAAACATTTTTATAAGCATTTTTCCGCGGTCTTCCCATCCCATAGTTTTTACTTTGGCTAAAACGGGGTCTCCAAGGGGTTATGGTGTTAAACACCATCTAACATACTAAGGGCAGGTAGGTACCATAAAATGAGTTGTACCTATTGGTACTAAGGGGTAATGGTTTGGAGGAGCCAAACATTCCCTACATAAAACATATTATAGTAAATCAATGCAATTTGCATAAACGAGTAGCTAAAACATGCATAGGTAAAATAATAGGAAAATGCATATGAGCAAGAAGGTGGCTTGCCTGTGACCAGTGGGATGTCCCATGACTTCTTTAGAATACCAGAAAACCAAATACAATAATAATCAGAATAACCCGATGCTTCATTCCTCTCGGCGTCACACAGTCGCAACTATCGCCGTTATCGAGCAACATGCAAGCAAACAATACCACATCAATACATTGCATACAAACACCAATTCATACAGCAAGCAATTGACAACAAGTTTATGGATCAGTAAGGATTGAGGATTTGGTTGGGGATACAAATGAAATGCTTTGGTTGCATTAGTGGATTTTCTATTTCAGATCTATAGTCCAAAACTACCTAGATAAGGGGTTTTTGAACAAGGCCAAGTTATGTATGAGATCAATGTGCCAACATGATACCCTCAGATAGGTATTGATAAAATGAAGCCAAAAAAGTGGTTTCACTATTTTATCAATTTCCATTGATTTATAAAAGATTTTATAGTGAATAAAACTCTAGTTTTAGGAAATAATTTACCCGAACTGTTATGGAGTTCCACAAATTATTTCCTTTGGTGACTAGGTATTATTTAGTGGACTGAATCAAGAGGAGTTGGAATAACCTCAAAACAATTAACAGAATGCTCTTGAGAAATTCCCAAACATAGCATTGGACAAGATTTGTCTTTTTCATCATATTTAATATACAGAAGCTTATGGTGTGATTCGAAGGGAACTTGTTAGATATTTAGATTAATTTTCTGCAGAAATTTGAATCACCCTTTTTGGATTTACACAAGTCAAATGGTGAATTTATTGGTGAACAAACCATACACAGAAATGTTTAATTCACCATAATTCAATAAAAGTTCAATAAATATTGGAATCTTGGGTTTTGGTACATATTGATATGTAGGTTTACCGGAAGTTGGAATTAGGTCAAAACCTCATATGGTTTGACATAGGGAATTTTCTAAAGACAGAAATTCCTTGTTTTTATTATTTTTACTACAGGTAATCTAGGAAGAAATTTTATGTAAGTCCAGTGGTACAAGCATGGTATGGTTAATACCTTTCATTTTCAATTGGATTTACTACATTTGGGTGTGCCAACCTCTCTGCAAGCATTTGTTAGTGGGAGGGATACACTTGGCTAATTTATTTTCTATGATTTATCTACCCAGTATTTTGGTCCAAAACCAAGTCTGCATGTTAGAGTGTGGACTTAGGTACTAGTGAAAAATATTAGCTAAATTTATTTAGGGCCTTTCCATTTTCGAAAAGATTTAAACCAGAGGGTAATATTTATAGATCTGGAAAAAGAATAGAGGGGGGGTTCGGGTTGGATCTGGAGGGCAAACGGGCTACACAGAGGGGATTTGGCCCACCCGGGCGTGGCCTTCACGGGGGAGTGTGTCAACCAAGCCGGACGGGGCCCGAGTGGCGGTGAGAGGGGAGGGTGAAGGTGTACCAGGGGATCTTGGCCGTTAGATCTAGTGGTAATGGACGACTAGTGTTCTTCTTCCACCTATGGCCTTACACGAGAGGAGAGGAAACCCTAGAGGTTTCGGGGAGGCAGTAGGGCTTACCTAGGGGCTGCCTCGGGCGATGGCATGTGGACGGGGAGACGCGGTGCTCGCCGGGGATCCCAGTGAGGGGAGACAACACTTCGTTTGACGCCGGTACGAGGATCCGCGCGTCCACCATGGTGGAGCGCGAACAACGGCTTGCTTGGGCTTCTAGGGTAGCTGCTTGTCACGGGTGGGGCCTCCGAGTGGCATGCAGGGGCCTTGGGTGCGCGCAGTAGGCAGAAGCGATGCAGAAGGGGCTCGGGAGGGTCCAGTTCGCCAGAGGGAGTGTCTCCTCAGACATGCATGGTCGTCGGCGCTTTCGGTGTCTCTACAAGGAAAAAGAGATCAATCAGGAGTAGATACGGGTGTGGGGAACACATATATGTAGATGAGAAGGCAATAGGGGCTTGGTTCGATGCATGCTTGCCTCCTAGGGGCCAAACCAAGAGGAGAGATTTCCTTCACTCCTTGGCATGGGAGGGCGGATGGGGTGCGTGAGAGCTCCAGGGAGGTGGTGGTGGTGGCCAGGGAGTGAAATGGGGGAGCAAGTGCGGGGTGGGAAGCCTTTGGCCTATTTAACTCAAGGGAGATTGGTTCATGGTGGACATGGCCTAAGGAGGAGAAAGGTGTAGGGCTGCTCAGCTATTGGTCGAGAGAGGAGGTGGAGCGGGTGGGGTGGGACACTGGGTTGAGCACTAAGAGGAGAGGAGGGGTGGTGACTGTTGTTGCCCCCTTTTTCTATACAAATCTTGTAATAAGTGGCTTATCTCTCTCTCTCACCCCCTCTCTTACAAACACAAGGGACAAAGGAAGAGGGAGGGCTACAGTAGCTAGGGCTATAGTGCATGACCAGAGAGGAGTGGGTTTGCTGTGTTGGGGTCCTTGACAAAGTTTCATGGGGGTTTGAGTTGGTTTGAATCAAGTTTTGCTTAGTTTTGCAAAATTGATAAATTTGGTGCTTGTGATGGAAGTTGAAAATTCTCCATTGAGAAAGATGAGGGGAAGGTACTGGTGTGTGTATAGGGTTATATCTTAGCCCTGAGAATTATTTGGGATTTTTTCTAATGATTAAAGGTTCACTTAAACTCAAATATTCAAATAGTCCAAAAGTAGTTTTTAGAAGCTTATTTGATATTTTTACATTGGGCATGGTTGGTTTATGATGTGATATAGTACTGAATACCATATTACACGTTGGAGAATTTTACTGGAATTTATTGGAATGGGAAAGTATTTTCGAGGAATTATTTCTTGTTTCTGCCATTTAAGAAAAAGGGAAAAAAGAAATAATGAAGAATCTAAAAAATATTTATTTTTGAGTTGGAAAGATGGGATATGATAAATAGGCATCAAAGGTGCCTTTTGTTGGTCAAGTGATTTGGTGAAAAACAAACTTTCCTTTGAAGACAAGGTTTGGAGGATTTTGCCAGAAAAGGAATTTAATTAGTTTTAGGCTCCAAATAATTATGGGAATTATTTTTAAAATGATTATATTCAAGGTAGGTGATTTAAACTTGATGTATCCATCATGGTCACCTTGAGTTTTGAAGAAACGTGGTGAAAAGGAGGGAAACTAGATTTGGGAGGATCTAGGGTTTGGTTATTTTTATGCCACCTAAATAGGGTTGTATTTGTGAGATCAGAGCTCACCTTGGTACAAGGGGTATATGGATAGATAGACCAAGTTATATAGATGCTCAAGGAATCAAGAGTTGTTCTTGGTTGGATTTGAGGTGATCTAGAAGAGATGGCAAACTTTGTTGAAAATAAGGCTGCCATAGCAGATACCTTAGGTAGCCTCCTAAACAATGGGGGTTTAAGAAGCACAAAGATCCAATAGAAACAAGTGAAGTATGGATTCATAGAACATGGTTATTAGATCATAACCATGCAAAGATTTGGTAAAGGGGAGGTGGAATATAGATGTGACCTTATGCCAAAGTAGGCAAGTTGGCTAGTTTTGCATAAAAGATTACCATGATGCCAGCAAAACCATCATGGTTGAGTTGGATTAAGAATGGTTTATCCAAGTGAAATAGTGGGCTTTGGTAGTACTCATGATGTACTACAAGATGGTTCAAACACATTATCAAGAATGCCTATAGGTTGGAAAAGGTAGAGCTCCAAATATTGCATCTAGATAAGAAATCCAGACTTAGCCATTTTGGCAGATTTAGGGGTTTAGACTAGAGTGCAAGTGTAGATGATTTTGAGAGGAGGCTAAGTTCCAAACTCATGATCAAGGGGATGATGTTGAAGTGTTAACTAAGTAGATATGATCCATGCTTAGATTGGGTCTTCACTGAGTTGAAACTATTAGAAGGGATTATCCATGGATTGATCCGATTAGGAGGTTAGATGATCACCCTAGTGGCTTAGGATAGATCCAGACTTGGATGCTTAATATGAGATTTATGATCACAAGCATAGATTGGGTCCTAAGAGATGAGCTACTAGATTAGCTCACTATAGTTCCTAAGCAAACAATGCAATCAGCAGATCAATGCAATTCATCAGATAGCAGATCAAGGCAATTCATCTTATCAAACGTATCGAACTACTACTAGGGTTACTGTAGCACCCTGGGTAAAATCACTACTAAAAAATTGCTTGTTCTTTTATTGTCTTGCATCATCATAACATCATCATGCATCATCATGTTCATCATGCCACCTTGCATGAAACATATAATTAAATTGTTACATTTAAATTGTTCACTTGTATTTGGTTCTCGCTATTTTTTTTTGATATTGCCATTATTTCCCCCTCTATTTTTAGCCTTCCTCCATTCTAGCTCTAGTTGGTGCCATGTGTGGAACCATAATGTCAAATTGGTTTTTATATTTGATAAATTGCCAAATGGATTTGGGGGCATCCTCATCCTTCTTATATATCTATTCCCTTTCTCTCTATTTATTCTTGCCTCGAGTTTTTCTCTCTTTGAATTCGTGCAAAGGTTCAAAAGAAATTTGAATTTGGTTGGTGTGTGGATTTCAAACAAATCATTAAAACAAATAAGAATTAAAAAATAGGAACTTAGTAGAGATAAGACAGAAGTAACCTGGCCTAGCTTGCAGCAGCCACCCACAGCTTCTTTTCTCTCTTTCGGCCCAACGCTTACCTTCCTCGATCTGGCACAAAACACTTCTTTGTTTCTCTTCTTTCTGAGAGAGAAGTGCACGAGCTCGGCATGCTCCCATCCGAGACTCTCGTCCTCCACATAATCCTCATCCGCCCACCTGCTCCTTTCCTTCTCCAAAAGAGATCGAGATCTCATCCCCTACAAACCCTAGCCACTTCCGCTCCTCCTTCTTTTCCCCTTCAAACCCAAGCCGAGAACTTCGCCACTGCCCTCGCCGTCCATGTCGACGACCTGTACTTCCCCAGGCCCAGGAGACCATGGAGATGAAGCCACCGTGCCAACCACTTCTTCCTAGATGAATCCCGGAGCTAGGATCGAGGATGCAATTTCTCTCCGAGCGCTCAGGCGACCATCTATGCCTCTGCCTGCAAGGATCCCACGAGGTGAGCTTGCCCCTGTCGCCTACCTTCTGCTACGCTGCTGTTAGCTCTGCTGCCATCAGCCGCATATGTTACACACACACAACACCACACATGCGAGCATGTAATTCAGCTAGCTCGATTTGCAACTCCCTTTTGATTCAAGTGTGTGCTTGTGAGCTTACCTATCTACACCCGTCCGGACTCTAGTTATTATTTTGCACCTCCATGTCCTCTTTCTTGCCACAGCACTCGCTTACGTTGCTACCAGGATTCCAAAACCAAGTCGTGTTATCCTCTTGTGAACACCCGCGTTGTTCTGTCAGTCACGCGGGCATCTCCGTGTCCAAGCCCCGCCGTCGATCTGTTCGGTGCCGCTCAGCGTCGTGAAGTCCCCTGGCATCCCCTTGTCCCAGAGCACCTGTAAATCCTGTGTATCGGACCAGATCATTACTGGCGTGGCCTCGCTGATGACACCCATGCCGCCCGCGTGCTCCGTCAGTACAGGCCGCACACTTCGCAGCACCTATGTTCCCCTAGTTTTTCCAGCTGCTCCAGTCATCTCCAAGCGCAGCACCACACATCCATCTTCTCTGGGTATATCTGGCTATGCATAGCTTCAATCCGCGCGCAAAATGACGAGCTGAGTCGATCGGGAGCTTCCACGGAAGATCCAAAAATATCACTGTGAAACTGTCTCTTTTCAGTTTGTCCAACAGTTCGCGACTCACTCTTTTCGACCTCTGTTCCTGACTGTTTACGGGTCACTCCAGTTGCTCTCCGGCGCCCACCTCATACAAAGGAACCAATCTCGACCAAACGGCATCCAGATGCGCTCGACGTTAAAAAGCAAAGATGAGCCAAGGTAGCAATTTTCCATAATCTTTTTGGCCCACCTATGTTTTCCTTTTTTCTAAATTCTAGAAAATGTTTTTGTGATAATCAAATCAAATGTTTTAATTGGTAACTCAAAAATAAAATGTTTTATATATGGAATTTGGTAATAAAAATATGAAGATTAATAATACCACCTCTATAATTATTTATGAATAATTAAAATTCGAAATCCTTTTAAATCTTTATAAATTACTTAATCTTGTATATTTAATAACTTTTAATTCCGAATTTGAAATTCGATAAATAATATGTCTAAATCGATCAGCGCGACGAGACCTCTCCAACAATGATATCCATGTCATCATTTGCATCATGCATTAAGAGCAGTTTTACAATTAGTATTGTTTATGCAGAGAAAACATTATAAATAAAATTGGGAAACAAATTATTTCTTATTAATAATGCCTCACGAATGCTATATCATCAATGTGCTATGCCTCTAATACCTTTTCAACATAGTTTGCATCATTAACTTGGCATGACATATATCATATCATGATCATGTCGATTCTTCCGCATTAGTTGTAATTGTTGCATCGCTTGTTCCTTTCAGTGTTTTGCTTCTTTCCGCATAGGACGATGAGATGTTGTGAGCTTCGACAAGTTCTTCGGTTATAAAACTTCGGCAATGATTTTAGGCGAGCATTCTCCCCCTTTATACCTATCTTAATTTTATAGTTTTTATTTTCTTATGTTGATCTATTGCTATCTATGATGCGATGCTCTAATTTTTGTACCCGTGATATCCCTTGCAGCCATTATATTGCTTTGGACAGATCCTATTACCCGTTGTTTATTAGATAGTCAGCCTTGCGAGTCGTAGTTGCTTGTGCAGGTGTTGCGTCGCGCCATCAATGTTCCACAGTTGTTGGAGTAATGCCTCATGTTTAATATTGGAGATGGTCATGGCTTTAATTACCGTTTAATAACTAAAATTGAAAGTAAGTAAATAATGCAGAGGCACAGGTGAGCAAAAGATGTTATTTGGTTTTTAACCGTCCACTTGTGTCCCATAGGATCCTAAGTACTTAATACCTGTTCTTTGAATATTCGCACTATCCGCATGTGGGACCATGAATCCCCTTAGCATGAGCTTGAGTAATATCTTATTTCTTGAGGCCACAAAGTAGTTTGGGGCTTTATTACTATCATGTACTTATGACATGCTTTACTTCTTTATTTACTATTGCGCGTGGAGCGCCTGTACTATTTTGGATCGCAGCACGATCTCGCAGTATCGACAAGCCTAGTCACACTTTTGGGTTCCCAGTCGTTTACAACCGTTCTCGCAAACCTTTGGGTCTGTCTCAGAGCTGGCCAACTTCGTAGCGGGTAGCTTGGTGGGGTGCCCCCCTAAAATATTATATGAATCTTGCGAGTTCTTTATCGTGATGCCTCGTTGGATTTTCATTTGGTTTTTCCGAGGTTAATCGTGCTTGTGTTGCTATTTGTGCCCCCCGCGGGGTAAAACTTTCTGAAAGCCATGTCCGCGGTTATGGACGATTTGGAGCACAGTATCTCGATCATAGACAACTATAACTCAAGTAGTGCTATAAATCTGACTTTATAAAGACTATTAATCAGCTTCACTACAACGGAATGGCTAAATAAAAGTACCAACAATTGCTGGGTTTTGGGATACCTCATGCTATATGTATCTGACTAGTAAGTACTGCAACTACAACGGAACGGTTAACTAAAACTGCCCACTACTTATTATATCAGGATGACTCATGCTTTCTATATCTGACTAGTAATTGCTGCCACTATAATGGAATGAATAAAAATGCCAACCGTGTGAGTTTCCTCGGCTTGACTTCCTCGTTTGGTTTTGAGGGGGAAATATCAGGATGGGTATGTTTGGTGATAGTATCAGGTTGGTTCCGAGTAGGTCTTTCTTATCCCTCTCTATTAGCCGACAGTTGTATTGAGTCTATAGGTTGTTTAGTACATGCTGCGCTGCTGCTTTAGTCCACCATACCTATGTAGGCGAGGACCGCCGAATTCTAGTCTCGCCGTGTACTGGCCTCAGTACTGACCGTTCTCTTTTTCCTTTGCCCTTTGTCGGCACCCCTTTTGTTTAAGCAGGTTTGAGATCGACGTCAGTTAGCAGGGTTACCCTTCCGGCTTGGCCTGGGCAGGGTTATGGACGCCATTGGTTATTCTTCAGGGCTTTTAGCCCCATTTGCATCTTGTCTGTAGTCGGATGTTGTATCGTTTTCAAGGTGATTTGGATCTTTGTACTGTATATCTGTATTCTTGAATGATGGAGTCGTTGTTGTATATATCTGTTTTGTGGGTTCCATCATGGACTATTGTGTAATGGTATTACTTCATTTTTCACCCGCACGCAAGTGCCTGGTGGGAACCTTTGAATCGTTTCCATGCGGGTTTGGCGAGAATCGCTAATACTTGCATAGGGTCGATCTGAGGGTGTTACAGAGTGGTATCAGAGCTCAGCAGTTACGATACCCTAGTGTTCTAGCCTGTAGGATAACCTAGCTAACAACCGATGTAGAGTGTCAAAACTATTTTTAAAAATCGCTTGGATAGATCTGATTAGGTCTGCCTTTTCTCCTTACCTCTGTGCTATTATTCTCTTACCTTGCGTGTTTTGAAGCTACCCCCTTATCTTTTCTTCAAGTCCAGGAATTCTCGTGGTTGGGTTTCCGTCGTACCTTCAGGGTTTCGCTTCCTCCTCTTGTAACGGTGCTACAACATCCAACATCTATGCTATCTGGGGAATCTTTTGTCTGTTGCACCTTTCAGAGGATCAAAATTCACTGAATTTTTTCTCTTTGTATCTTCCGATGTTTCCCAACATGATGACATGATCTACATAAGATCCGATAAGAGCCTAAATCACTCCTTTGTTTCCGAACGTCGCTTGTCAAGATCTTCAGTCTAAATCTGAGAATGGGTTGCACGCTTTTCTACTGAACATGTGGAGTAATAATTTGGGTGCGTGATGGAGTGGCCCCCATACCGACTACTCATTCTATTTGCTCTTGTACCTTGAAATGGATTAGAATGCATCTTTTCTCTCCCTTTTGACAAAGTTAGAGGTGGCCTTATCTTTTGAGACCTCTATCTTCATCTTGTTTCTCCGGAGTGTTCTCAACGAACATGGACAATGACTCCTTATTGGTGGTGTCGCGACTTCAACATGAAGCAAGAATCCTTGTTAGTGGTGTCGCGAGTATCTATACGAAGCGCGGAGATTTAGACCGTCGGCCTTCTTTCCCGTACCATGAGGCGGATCTCGAGGGCGAGATCCATTGTTAGTGGTGTCGAATTGTAGCACCCCGGATAAAATCACTACTAAAAAATTGCTTGTTCTTTTATTGTCTTGCATCATCATAACATCATCATGTTCATCATGCCACCTTGCATGGAACATATAATTAAATTGTTACATTTAAATTGTTCACTTGTATTTGGTTCTCGCTATTTGTATTTGATATTGCCATTGTTTTCCCCTCTATTTTTAGCCTTCCTCTATTCTAGCTCTAGTTGGTGCCATGTGTGGAACCATAATGTCAAATTGGTTTTTATTTGATAAATGCCCAAATGGATTTGGGGCATCCTCATCCTTCTTCTATATCTATTCCCTTTCTCTCTATTTATTCTTGCCTCGAGTTTTTCTCTCTTTGAATTCTTGCAAAGGTTCAAAAGAAATTTGAATTTGGTTGGTGTGTGGATTTCAAACAAATCATTAAAACAAATAAGAATTAAAAAAATAGGAACTTAGTAGAGATAAGACAGAAATAACCTGGCCCAGTTTGCAGCAGCCACCCACAACTTCTTTTCTCTCTTTTGGCCCAGCGCTCACCTTCCTCCATCTGGCCCAAACATTTCTCTTCTCTTCTTTCTCAAGACACAGAGAGCAGTGCACGAGCTCGGCATGCTCCCGTCTGAGACTCTCATCCTCCACATAATCCTCATCCCCCACCTGCTCCTTTTCTTCTCCAAAAGAGATCGAGATCTCATCCCCTACAAACCCTAGCCACTTCCGCTCCTCCTTTTCCCCATCAAACCCAAGCCAAGAACTTCGCCACCTCCCTCGCCGTCCATGTCGATGACCTGTAGTTCCCCAGGCCCAGGAGACCATGGAGATGAAGCCACCGTGCCCAGCACTTCTTCCTAGATGAATCCCGGAGCTAGGATCGAGGATGCAATTTCTCTCCGAGCGCTCAAGCGACCATCGACGCCTCTGCCTGCAAGGATCCCACGAGGTGAGCTTGCCCCTGTCGCCTACCTTCTGCTACACTGCTGGTAGCTCTGCTGCCATCAGCCGCATATGTTACACACGCACAACACCACACATGCGAGCATGTAATTCAGCTAGCTCGATTTGCAACTCTCTTTTGATTCAGGTGTGTGCTTGTGAGCTTACCTATCTACACCCGTCCGTACTCTAGTTATTATTTTGCACCTCCATGTCCTCTTTCTTGGCACAGCACTCGCTTACGTTGCTACCAGGATTCCAAAACCAAGTCGTGTTATCCTCTTGTAAACACCCGCGTTATTCTGTCAGTCACGCGGGCATCTCCGTGTCCAAGCCCCGCCGTCGATCTGATCGGTGCCGCTCACCGTCGTGAAGTCCCCTGGCATCCCCTTGTCCCGGAGCACCTGCAAATCTTGTGTATCCGACTAGATCATCCCTGGCGCGGCCTTGCCGATGACACCTGTGCCGCCCGCGTGCTCCGTCAATACAGGCCGCACACTTCGAAGCACTTATGTTCCCCTAGTTTTTCCAGCTGCTCCAGTCAACCCCAAGCGCAGCACCACACATCCATATTCTCTGGGTATATCTCGCTATGCATAGCTTCAATCTGCACGTAAAACGGCAACCTGAGTCGATCGGGAGCTTCCGCGGAATATCCAAAAATATCACTGTGAAACTGTCTCTTTTTAGTTTGTCCAACAGTTCGCGACTCACTCTTTTCCACCTCTTTTCCTGACTGTTTACGGGTCACTCCAGTTGCTCTCTGGTGCCCACCTCATACAAAGGAACCAATCTCGACCAAACGGCGTCCGGATGCGCTCGACATTAACAAGCAAGGATGAGCCAAGCTAGCAGTTTTCTGTAATCTTTTTGGCCCACCTCTGTTTTCCTTTTTTCTAAATTCTAGAAAATGTTTCTTGTGATAATCAAATCAAATGTTTTAATTGGTTACTCAAAAATAAAATGTTTTATATATGGAAATTGGTTAGAAAAATATGAAGATTAATAATACCACCTCTATAATTATTTATGAATAATTAAAATTCAAAATCCTTTTAAATCTTTATAAATTACTTAATCTTGTATATTTAATAACTTTTAATCCCGAATTTGAAATTCGATAAATAATATGTCTAAATCGATCAGCGTGACGAGACCTCTCCAACCATGATATTCATGTTATCATTTGCATCATGCATTAAGAGCAGTTTTACAATTAGTATTGTTTATGCAGGAAAATCATAATAAATAAAATTGGGAAACTAATTATTTCTTATTAATAATGCCTCATGAATGCTATATCATCAATGTGCCATGACCCTAATACCTTTTCAACATAGTTTGCATCATTAACTTGCCATGTCATATATTATATCATGATCATGCCGATTCTTTCGCATTAGTTGTAATTGCTGCATCGCTTGTTCCTTTTAGTGTTTTGCTTCTTTCCGGATAGAACGATGAGATGTTGTGAGCTTCGACAAGTTCTTCGGTTATGAAACTTCGGCAATGTTTTCAGGCAAGCATTCTCCGCCTTTCTACCTATCTTACTTTTATAGTTTTTATTTACTCATGTTGATCTATTGCTATTTGTGATGCGATGCTCTAGTTTTCGTACCCGTGATATCCCTTGGAGCTATTATATTGCCTTGGACACATCCTATTACCCGTTGTTTGGTAGATAGTCAGCCTTGCGAGTCGTAGTTGCTTGCGTAGGTGTTGTGTCACGCTGTTGATGTTTCACAGTTGTTGGAGTAATGCCTCATGTTTAATGTTAGATATGATCATGGCTTTAATTACCATTTAATAACTAAAATTAAAAGTAGGTAAATAATGCAGAGGCACAGGTGGGTAATAGATGTTATTTAGTTTTTAACCGTCCACTTGTGTCCCGTAAGACCTCGAGTACTTGATACCTATTCTTTGAATATTCGCACTATCCGCATGTGGGACCATGAATCCCCTTAGCATGATCTTGAGTCATATCTTATTTCTTGGGGCCACAAATATCCTGTACTTATGCCATGATTATACCATGCTTTACTGCTTTATTTACTATTGCGCGTGGAGAGCCTGTACTATTTTGGATCGTGTCATGATTTTGCGGTATCGACAAGTGTAAGATCCCTCCTTTATAAAGGAAAAGGATCCCTGTGATTGCAATGCTAGTCCCTGAATCAATAGCTAGCATCCACAGTGAAGATGTAATATCAAGAAACAAAGGTCATAATACAACTTTATAACCAGGAATAAAGTAATTTATTATATCTTACATAGCTCATTTGGCTATCTCATTACAATGCAGCAGAATATAACAATAGCATGGGGTTCTTCATCTTCAAAGTGCCACAGGCAGACATGTTGGTTGTAGACTTGTAATCCTAATCAATAAATTTCACTAACATCAAACAAACCTACAACATAATAAGTTACAGCCACAAGGGTCAATACATTTGAATTGTATTGGCAAGTGATACTATGGTAGTATAGTGGATTCTATCATCTATATGCATTTGGCTAAGTGGAGCTTAGGCTTGCTTTGCTCAAAATAGATTTTCCTTCTCATTTGAAAACACTAAGTTTTTGCTTGACAAAAATCACCCAAGGCATCTTCCAATAGAAATTGGTGATCCTTTAACCCTGGTTCAACCACAAGTTTTTACTTAGAAATTGGGATGAGGAGATTCTTCATAGCTTCCATGTCTTGATGCTCAAATTGTCCTTTACCAGGGACATGGCTAAGTACTTAGATTTTACACTCTACAGAGGTGGTGCACTTTCCCCACAAGACTTGGTTTCACCAAGACAAGATCTTTCAGAAGCCTTCCCTTAGACCAGAATGGACGCGCTCCAACCTATCAATCCCCTACCCCCAACTGTTCATTTGGCTAAGTTATTGCAACCTATATGATCCAGGCAGAGCCCATAATGCCAAGTGGCTGGACTTGAAGCTTCTCAACATTTGACATCTCAAATCTCTTTGTTCCTGGGTGGCCATCCACAAGTGAGATACACAAGGTAAACCATATAAATGGGCCTTGTGAACCACTCAACACAAACCATTCCTTCCATTCCACCCAGGTGATTCATTCACTTAGTTGTTTTATTAAACAAGACACAAGTCCTTGACTTAGAAATATTCCATAGTATGAATATATTCCACCCTTGTTTTCTACTAGCTAAGCTAAGCATGATAGTAGTAGGAATCTTAACTTAGGAAATTTCTACTAAGGTTTCATCTACTAGGATTTCCCATGGCATAGTTTACACTTAGCAAAATTCCATGCAAGTCCTACTTAGAAATATCACTAATGCATAGTGAAAATAATGGGACAAAAGTATGAAGCATCACTTGCCTTTTTGGCAGAGAATAATAGTTCACTCCTTGTCTTTGCAATGATCACACCCTTCAAATCACTACAATTCAATCAAGCAAGGCACAATCTCAATCCACCATTCAAGCAAACATCACTTAAAATAATAGAATCAAAACATTGCATGCAAGCATGACAAACTTTGTTTTATTTACAAAAGTGGTTTATAATAGGTTATAAACATTCTAAAACACTTATTGGTCATTTTATAAAGTGGCAAAACTATTTGCACAAGATTTTACCTATAATCCATTTTTAAACCAAATCATTATTTTATTTGGTTGAAAATGCTTTTAGCAAAGTAATAATCTTTATAGAGTTCACCAAACACACTTTCAAACCATAAAACTTGGTGTTTAGGGTCAGAGAGTTTAAATCAAAAAATTTCTCAAAGGTTTTCCTCCAAAATCATTTTTAAACCATAATCGATATTTTTATTTGACTAGAAATGGTTTAAATCAAAGAATTATTCCTTTGCTTCACCAAATACATTTTTGAAACCACCAATTGATTTCTATGGTCAGTAGGTTCAAAACAAACCATTTGCCAAAGGTTTTATCTCAAAAATCATTTTAGAACAATTTTTATATTCTAAACATGCATACACAAGTTTCTACAAAAACAATCAATTTAACAGAAGCATTTTACTAAACAAAGTGCATGCTCAGAAAGTACTTGTCTTGCTGATGTCATTGATATAAAATTTGCAAAATTTGGACGTGTGGTTTGAAAGTTATAAAATTTTCAAATTGGCACATCAAATAGAACATTTCTGTTTTTATTCAAACAGACAGGGCCACGCGTCGTGCTGTGATTGGTCTATACCGTTTCATGCGGATCGACAGATGCAAGCCGTTGGATCTAAGTGACATCGCACGGCTCAGAGTACTGCTTACCCTTTCGAGTTAGTTTCTATCCTAATCGTCAGATCAAGATCCTACGGACCTCACCGCTTTGACCATGAAGCAGCGGCGCTGGCGGCAGCGACTGGCGGCGGAGCGGTCAGACGGTGGCGGTGTCGACGCTACAGGAAGCGAGAGAGTGAAGGGAGATGCTCACCGAGTTCGCCGTGGCGTGGGGAAGCTCAAGGTGGTACTTGCTAGCGAAGGGGCGCTCGGGGTGGTCGACAATTGCTCGCCGGAGTCATGGTCACCGTCGGTTGCGCTCAGACGTCGACGGGGGCGAGGCTACAGGTCACCCTACGGCAAGTGGAAAGTACGGTTAGACGCGCACGGTACCAGGGAACATGCGAGCATCAACGATAAGCACCGGGGCGGTCCGAGCTTACCAGGGAAACTCGTCGGAGGAAATGGCAGGCGGCTGTGGGGCTTGGTGTCATCATGGTCGACGTTGTAGAGCACGCGCGGGCGAGCTGGCGCTACGGGGAGGTTCGCCAAGAGGTGGGGAGCAAGTGAGCGTGGTCGAGGGGGCAAGGGGCGACGTGGAGCTGCCGAAATTTCTCGCGGAGCTCGTCGTAACAGTGCGTGGTATCTGGACGAATTAGTGCAGCCCGGTGGCGAGGAGAGTATGGCGATGTAGGGGAAAGTGAGAGGGGATGCAGGAGATTAAGAAGGCGTGGTCGCAGTGGGAATTTACTGGGCAATTAACGTGAATTAAGCCGAGCTTTAATCGACTGCAACGGCCACCGAAGTGAGGGGCGGGGTCAGCGGGGCGAGGAAGATGATGACGTGGTGATGGGGTCCGGTCGTCAGCGAGTGAGAGAGGGGTGAGATGGGGCCTACTTGTCAGTGTCTGAGCGGGTTCTGTCTTCGGTGAGGAAAATGTTTCGGGGAAGAGGGGTTAGTTGGGCTATTGGTCCTGGACTGGCTTAGCTAGGCTGGGCTGTTCCTTTCCCTTTTTTTATACCAAATGTTTTTCCTTTTTCTGTTCGAATATTCTGATTTGATTTTCAAACAAATAATTCAAGCAACAAATCAATTCAAACCTCAACCAAATTTTTTATAGATTCATATACTAATTAATAACACATTCCAAAGTCAAATTTAGAATAATATATTTATTCTTTTTAGGGTCTTTTAACTATTTAAAATAGGTTCTAGTTTTAATTAAATAAGATTTAGTAATATTATTCAATCTCCATTTTAATTTAAATCTCCACCAATCTTTGGGTGAATTTTTAATTCTGTTTATCAACATATTTCAAAGTCCAAAATAAAAATAATTCTTTTATGATCTAGTAATAATTAAAATAAATAGACCATAGTCTTTAATTCAAATAGGTTTTAATTTATTTTAAAACTCTTTTATGAAATCTAAATAATATCAAAATCTTTTCAGTAGGTTTCATTTGAAAAACTAAAACACTTAGAAATCTTATTTAAAATAAATTAACAAGTTTTAGTGTTTATTTAAAATGGAAAAGCCTTTACTTTAAATAAAAATGGATATTAATAAATCCTTATTATTTTATTTAAACAAACCTTTACTCTATTTTATCAAATAGAAATATTTTATTTCAAAATCTTGGCCAAGATTAAATTTGACTCTTTTAAAATAATCCTTATTTATATTTCTACCTTTGCTTTATAAAAACCATATCTTTTTATTTAAAGGCCCAAAAATAGTGATTCATCCTATTATAACTTTATTTATTAATTATTTATATTTTTAAATCCCTTTAGGATTTTATTTGTCCAAAATATGTTTTGATGTTTCCAGTTGGAATCAAAAAGTTTCTTCTCACCCTGAAAATCAACAATTGTTTATTTTGTTTATTTATTTTTCACATTACAAGATTTGGAAAATCTTGGGATGTGACAGGCTACCACCCTTAAAATAAATCTCGTCCCGAGATTTGGGGAGGCTAGGGGTTACAAGTTGGCTCCAAAACATCTAGGGTACTACCACCCTTAAAAAATTTCCAACTAGATTACTTCTTGGATTGTTTGGGATCTTGTTGAAACCTCTCTGGGCAAACATCTGCATAGTGTCCTTTGTTTCCACACTTGAAACATGTGACAAGGCTGAGATCCTTCATAGGCTTTATCTTGTGCTTCATCTTTTCTGGGCAATTGCTTGCATAATGTCCTGGTTCTTTGCAATTGAAACACATCACTTGGCTGATATCTTTCTTTTCCTTTGGTATCATTGCTTCTTGTTTGTTTCCTTGGTTCTTCTTCTTTTCTGGGCATTCATTGGCATAATGTCTCATCTCTTTGCAAGTGTAACATTGCTCTTGGGTAATATCCTTCTTGCTAGGGTTGGGGCATTTCTTCTTCTTCTTGGGTCTCTCCAAAGCTAGGAGTTCTTCTAGTTCATGCTCTTCATACTTTACCACAAAGGTGGGAAATCTTTCTCTCTTCTTGGGGCATTTACTAGAGATATGACCTTCTTCTTCACAAGAGTAGCAACACTTTGTGATCACTTTGGATTTGGCCTTATGGTGCATAGTTTTGACTTTGCCTTCATCCTTCTTGGTAGAAGTTGTTCCTTTATGAGGGTTTACAAACTGTTGATGCACTCCACCTTGTTTCCTTTGTTGAACTATGGAATAGATGGGGCATTGGATAGGGACATGATTATTTCCTTCACATAGGAAACAAGTAGCTTGGGTTGTGGGGCATTGATTAGTGGGATGTTTCTCTTCACAATTGGGGCATTGATCTTCATGCTCTTTGGAAGTGTGTTCCTTGTCTCCACAAACATTGCAAGCTTGAGTTCCTTCTAGAATATCATCCTTGACATCCTTGTTGTCATAAACTCCTTGGGAAGAGTTCTCTCCCATGTTGATCATTTGAGTGGTCATCGCTTCCAGCAATTGGGATATTATTACCAAAAACTTTTGTATGGTTGGGTCTAACTCCTTGTTGTTGGTTAAAAACTGAGTTGTCATCTGATTCAAATAGGTTTGGTTTACTAGTAGTTGTTATCTCATGTTGACCTCTTGGTTGTTGTTGTCACCATTCTTGATGTTGGAGTTCCTTGGAGTAGTCATCTGTTTGGGTTGGTTTGGGATTAGAATAGGCAAAAAGATTTCTAAGGGAATAATTCTAATCACACACATCACAATTCACACAAGCAAAGTGCAAGCAATCACAAACAAGCACTCCACTCAAACAACAAGTTTCAAGCATATTTTTAGGCAACCAAAAATATTTTTGTTACACCATATAAGTTGGTGGGTTTGACTTAAACTAAATATGGTGGTCCATCTATATGGTTCACTTGAGATCAGTCTATCCTTCTTGGTGGATTCTTCTTGAATGAGATCATGGTTTCCTTGGGAAAATTCTTGGTCACAAAAACTTCAAAGGTGATGATGATTCCCAAGTTGTGTTTCCTTAGTCTGCAAGTCTTGAGCAACATTTCTTGTCTCACTTGTAGTCCTTAGTGATATCCAAGGTTGAAGTCCTTGTTGAGAATAAGGTTGAAATCACTTGAAGATGTTGAAGTCATTAGAGTTGATGAAGTCCTTTGCACATGGTGAAGTCTTTGGCCATGGGGTAGGCTTTATCCATCAAGTTGAAATAGAAGAGATGTAGAGTTGAATCCAAAATGGTTGGGGAAAGAGTTTACAAGGTTGTTTGTAAATAAGTTTTGGAAGAAATACAACTCTTATTTTTCGAAGGGGTTTTGTCCAATCCTAGGGTTAGAATTCTACAGACAACACAATGCTCTGATACCATCTGTAAGATCCCTCCTTTATAATGGAAAAGGATCCCTGTGATTGCAATGCTAGTCCGTGGATCAATAGCTAGCATCCACGGTGAAGATGTAATATCAAGAAACAAAGGTCATAATACAACTTTATAACCAGTAATAAAGTAATTTATTACATCTTACATAGTTCATTTGGCTATCTCATTACAATGCAGCAGAATATAACAATAGCATGGGGTCCTTCATCTTCAAAGTGCCACAGGCAGACATGTTGGTTGTAGACTTGTAATACTAATCAATAAACTTCACTAACATCAAACAAACCTGCAACATAATAAGTTACAGCCACAAGGGTCAATACATTTGAATTGTATTGGCAAGTGATACTATGGTAGTATAGTGGAGTCTATCATCTATATGCATTTGGCTAAGTGGAGCTTAGGCTTGCTTTGCTCAAAATAGATTTTCCTTATCATTTGAAAACACTAAGTTTTTGCTTGACAAAAATCACCCAAGGCATCTCAAAATAGAAATTGGTGATCCTTTAACCCTTGTTCAACCACAAGTTTTTACTAAGAAATTGGGATGAGGAGGTGCTTGATAGCTTCCATGTCTTGATGCTCAAATTTTCCTTTACCAGGGACATGGCTAAGTACTTAGATTTTACACTCTGCAGAGGTGGTGCACTTTCCCCACAAGACATGGTTTCACCAAGACAAGATCTTTCAGAAGCCTTCCCTTAGACCAGAATGGACGCGCTCCAACCTATCAATCCCCTACCACCAACTGTCCATTTGGCTAAGTTATTGCAACCTATATGATCCAGGCAGAGCCCATAATGCCAAGTGGCTGCACTTGAAGCTTCTCAACATTTGACATCTCAAATCCCTTTGTTCCTGGGTGGCCATCCACAAGTGAGATACACAAGGTAAACCATAGAAATGGGCCTTGTGAACCACTCAACACAAACCATTCCTTCCATTCCACCCAGGTGATTCATTCACTTAGTTGTTTTATTAAACAAGACACAAGTCCTTGACTTAGAAATATTCCATAGTATGAATATATATTCCACCCTTGTTTTCTACTAGCTAAGCTAAGCATGATAGTACAAGGAATCTTAACTTAGGAAATTTCTACTAAGGTTTCATCTACTAGGATTTCCCATGGCATAGTTTACACTTAGCAAAATTCCATGCAAGTCCTACTTAGAAATATCACTAATGCATAGTGAAAATAATGGGACAAAAGTATGAAGCATCACTTGCCTTTTTGGTAGAGAATAATAATATTTCACTCCTTGTCTTTGCAATGATCACACCCTTCAAATCACTACAATTCAATCAAGCAAGGCACAATCTCAATCTACCATTCAAGCAAACATCACATAAAATAATAGAATCAAAACATTGCATGCAAGCATGACAAACTTTGTTTTATTTACAAAAGTGGTTTATAATAGGTTATAAACATTCTAAAACACTTATTGGTCATTTTATAAAGCGGCAAAACTATTTGCAAAATATTTTACCTATAATCCATTTTTAAACCAAATCATTATTTTATGTGGTTGAAAATGCTTTTAGCAAAGTAATAATCTTTATAGAGTTCACCAAACACACTTTCAAACCATAAAACTTGGTTTTTAGGGTTAGAGAGTTTAAATCAAAACATTTCTCAGAGGTTTTCCTCCAAAATCATTTTTAAACCATAATCAACATTTTTATTTGACTAGAAATGGTTTAAATCAAAGAATTATTCCTTTGCTTCACCAAATACATTTTTGAAACCACCAATTGATTTCGATGGTCAGTAGGTTCAAAACAAACCATTTTCCAAAGGTTTTATCTCAAAAATCATTTTAGAAAAATTTTATATTCTAAACATGCATACACAAGTATCTGCAAAAACAATCAATTTAACAGAAGCATTTTACTAAACAAAGAGCATGGTGATAAAGTACTTGTCTTTCTGATTTCATTGATCTAAAATTTGCAAAATTTGGACGTGTGGTTTTAAAGTTATGAATTTTTCAAATTGGCACATCAAATAGAACATTTCTGTTTTTATTCAAACAGACAGGGCCACGCGTCGTGCTGTGATTGGTCTGTACCGCTTCGTGCAGATCGACAGATGCGATCCATTGGATCTAAGTGACATCGCACGGATCAGAGCACTACTTACCCTTTCGAGTTAGTTTCTATCCTAATCGTCAGATCAAGATCCTACGGACCTCACTGCTTTGACCATGAAGCAGCGGCGCTGGCGGCGGCGACTGGCGGCGGAGGGGTCAGACGGTGGCGGTGTCGACGCTACAGGAAGCGAGAGTGAAGGGAGATGCTCACCGAGTTCGCCGTGGCGTGGGGAAGCTCAAGGTGGTCCTTGCTGGCGAAGGGGCGCTCGGGGTGGTCGACAATTGCTCACCGGAGTCGTGGTCACCTTCGGTTGCACTCAGACGTCGACGGGGGCGAGGCTACAGGTCACCCTACGGCAAGTGGAAAGTACGGTTAGACGCGCACGGTACCAGGGAACATGCGAGCATCAATGATAAGCACCGGTCGGTCCGAGCTTACCAGGGAAACTCGTCGGAGGAAATGGCAGGCAGCGGTGGGGCTTGGTGTCGTCGTGGTCGACGTTGCAGAGAACGCACGGGCGAGCTGGCGCTACGGGGAGGTTCGCCAGGAGGTGGGGAGCAAGTAAGCGTGGTTGAGGGGGCAAGGGGCGACGCGGAGCTGCCGGAATTTCTCACGGAGCTCGTCGGAACAGTGCGTGGTATCTGGACGAATTAGTTCAGCCCGGTGGCAAGGAGAGAATGGCGATGTAGGGGAAAGAGAGAGGGGACGCAGGTGATTAAGAAGGCGTGGTTGCAGGGGGAATTTACTGGGCCATTAACGTGAATTAAGCTGAGCTTTAATCGACTGCAATGGCCGGCGAAGTGAGGGGCGGGGTCAGTGGGGCGAGGAAGATGATGACGTGTTGATGGGGTCCGGTCGTCAGCGAGTGTGAGAGGGGTGAGATGGGGCCTACTTGTCAGTGTCTGAGCGGGTTCTGTCTGCGGTGAGGAAAACGTTTCGGGGGAGAGGGGTTAGTTGGGCTGTTGGGCCTGGACTGGCTTAGCTGGGCTGGGCTGTTCCTTTCCCTTTTTTTTATACCAAATATTTTTCCTTTTTCTGTCTGAATATTCTGATTTGATTTTCAAACAAATAATTCAAGAAACAAATCAATTCAAAGCTCAACCAAAATTTAGGTAGATTCATATACTGATTAATAACACATTCCAAAGTCAAATTTAGAATAATATATTTATTCTTTTTAGGGTCTTTTAATTATTTAAAATAGGTTCTAGTTTTAACTAAATAAGATTTAGTAAATTATTCAATCTCCATTTGAATTTAAATCTCCACCAATCTTTGGGTGAATTTTTAATTCTGTTTATCAACATATTTCAAAGTCCAAAATAAAAATAATTCTTTTATGATCTAGTAATAATTAAAATAGATAGACCATAGTCTTTAATTCAAATAGGTTTTAATTTATTTTAAAACTCTTTTTTTAAATCTAAGTAATGTCAAAATCTTTTTAGTAGGTTTCATTTGAAAACTAAAACACTTGGAAATCTTATTTAAAATAAATTAACAAGTTTTAGTGTTTATTTAAATTGGAAAAGTCTTTACTTTAAATAAAAATGGATATTAATAAATCCTTATTATTTTATTTAAACAAACCTTTACTCTGTTTTATCAAATAGAAATATTTTATTTCAAAAGCTTGGCCAAGATTAAATTTGACTCTTTTAAAATAATCCTTATTTATATTTCTACCTTTGCTTTATAAAAACCATATCTTTTTATTTAAAGGCCCAAAAATAGTGATTCCAACTATTATAACTTTATTTATCTTTTTAAATCCCTTTAGGATTTTATTTGTCCAAAATAGGTTTTGATGTTTCCAATTGGAATCAAAAAGTTTCTTCTCACCCTGAAAATCAACAATTTTTTTTCACATTACAAGATTTGGAAAATCTTGGGGTTGTGACAACAAGCCTAGTCACACTTTTGGGTTCCTAGTCGTTTACAGCCGTTCTCGCAAGCCTCTAGGTCTGTCTCGGAGCCGACCAGCTTCGTACAGGGTAGCTTGGTGGGATGGACCCTTGAAATATTATATGAATCTTGCGATTTCTTTGTCGCGATGCCTCGTTGGGTTTTCATTTGGTTTTTCCGAGGTTGATCGTGCTTGTGTTGCTATTTGTGCCCCCTTTAGGGTAAAACTTTCTGAAAGTCGTGTCAGCGGTTATGGACGACTTGGAGCATAGTATCTCTATCATAGAAAATTATGACTAAAGTAGTGCTATAAATTTGACTTTATAATGACTAGTAATCAGCTTCACTACAATGAAATGGCTAAAGAAAAGTACCAACAACTGCTGGGTTTTTGGATGCCTTATGCTATATGTATCTGAATAGTAAGTACTGCAACTACAATGGAACAGTTAACTAAAACTGCCCACTACTTATTATATCAGGATGACTCATGCTTTCTATATTTGACTAGTAATTGCTGCCACTATAATGGAATGAATAAAGCTGCCAATCGTGTGAGTTTCCTTGGCTTGACTTCCTCGTTTGGTTTCGAGGGGGAAATACCAGGATGGGTATGTTTGGTGATAGTATCAGGTTTGTTCCGAATAGGTCTTTCTTATCCCTCTCTGTTAGTCGATAGTTGTATCGAGTCTATAGGTTGTTTAGTGCATGCTGCGCTGCCGCTTCAGTCCACCATACCTATGTAGGCGAGGACCGCCAAATTCTAGTCTCGCCGTGTAATGGCCTCAGTACTAACCGCTCTCTTTTTCCTTTGCCCTTTGTAGGCACCCCTTTTGTTTAAGCAGGTTTGAGATCGACGTCCTTAGCAGGGTTACCCTTCCGGCTTGGCCTGGGCAGGGTTATGGACGCCATTGGTTATTCTTCAGGGCTCTTAGCCCCATTTGCATCTTCTCCGTAGTCGGATGTTGTATCGTTTTCAAGGTGATTTGGATCTTTGTACTGTATATATGTATTCTTGACTCATGGAGTCGTTGTTGTATATATGTGTTCTTTGGGTTCCATCGTGGACTATTGTGTAATGGTATTACTTCATTTTCCACCCGCACGCAAGTGCCTGGTGGGCACCTTTGAATCGTTTCCATGCGGGTTTGGCGGGAATCGCTAAAACTTGCATAGGGCCGATCCGAGGGTGTTACAGTTACTATCAAGACTAGCTTGAGGTATGGATGGTTATTTTGAATTGGTTATGTTTTGAAGTAAGATAAGTACCTCTTGATATTTTTACCAAGATTGGAATGAAGAGGTTTTGAATAAAGGTTTTGGAAACCTAGGGGTAAGAGTAGTTGAGAGTTATGTCTTGAAAACATAAGGAGATTATATTTTAGTTCTCCATAGTTTTGTTAATAGAACTAGTAAAATAGTTTTGTTTTGTCAAAGTCATCTTGGCTCAGGTATTGAAATGCCAGAACATTTGAGAATATAAAAGATGATCTAAGACATCTCTTTTGTAAAATAGCTTTTGTCAACTAGTGTTGAGATAAGAAGTATAGCATCTAATACACAATCAGCTGCAAGAACACAAGCAAGCCAGTAAACAAACATTGCACATGTAACAATAAAAAGTTTTTGTTCCCCCTTATTTTTGCCTTTTGGACAACAATTCAGGGTTGCTGAAATTGGGATGTTACAGACCTTTCCCCCTTAAAATAATATCGTCCCGAGATTAGGGAGGAGTAGGGTTGGGTGATAACATCCGCTTTAACAATTTCAGCGGTGGGCATATAAGATGCTAACAGGATTTCCAACAAACAAGTGTGGTCAGTTGCGGGTCGGAGCTGAGTGGCTTTGGATTAAATGAGTGGAAAATACATAGTCTTTTCCCCTTAGGACGGTTCTAGGTAAGTTTAGCGTCGCCAGGGATACTTCCTTCTTGAGGCGAGACAGCGAGTTGAGCATTCTTCAAACCTTTACCGCACAAGTCAGCTTCTCTGCCTTCTTGGTCTTGAAACGTCGGG
Source organism: Avena insularis (assembly GCA_023614405.1). Taxonomy (NCBI): domain Eukaryota; kingdom Viridiplantae; phylum Streptophyta; class Magnoliopsida; order Poales; family Poaceae; genus Avena; species Avena insularis. Next base: position 203,986,380 of record CM042685.1, read on the forward strand.
AGTGCTGGCTGGGCTGTCGAATCCGCGATGCAGAACTTTCCTAAGGTCCTTCTGATTCTGGAGAAGTGCCGATTGTCGTCCTTCTTGCAGGGTAGATGATTTAGATTTTTGCAGGGGTTGTCAGCACTTGAAGATCACTAGTGTTTGAGTCCAGTGTTCTATCAGGTTTTTGGGCAGAAAGACGCAGTCTTTCCCCCTTAGAGCGACACTAGGGTTTTCTGGTGGAGTTTCCAAATTTCTTCATTGGAGTCGTATGCTGATGCTGGGGGATGGCGCTGCACCTTTCGTCTAGAGGTGCTCATCTTCTGTCGACCTTGTATAATCCGCTTCATGAGAGACATCGATACCACTTCTTGATTTAGGAGGTTTACTAGAAAGGGGAGTCTACTAGCTTCCGTGTAGTTAGGTCTGAGCTAGTTAGGGGTCCAATGGGTTGGAGGATGTTATTGGAGGTTGATTGTCTAGGAACGCAATCCTTTAGGAAGGGGTCTATTCGGGCTCGGTCTGATGCAATGTCGTGGGTAAAACATGCAAAGAAGGGCATCATAGTTGCATAACATCCAACAGGGTTCATCCAGAATTCAGCGAATTTGCGTCGGTCAATGGGGAAGGTACTTGACACCTTACTGAACAGGTTTCGAGACAATCCATCACTTGCCAGAGGTTGGAAGAGTAGGTTGGTAGGGTACGAAGGATTATATCGAGGGTGATCCTTGAATCTTGTAGCCGTCCTAGGGTTGGGTACCAACTTTGGTTACTATGTTTACTTGGGATCTAAGGGACATTCAGCTCTTCAGCAGTGAGGGTCGTGCCTTCTCTGATGTTTGCTTTGACGAGTGGATCTTCTATGAGTGGTGACTTGAAGAGGGGTTGATACTCATGAAGGGGACAGTTATTCATTCTCCGTAGCTTTTGCAACTTCAAACATTTTTCTAAAATCAACCAGAAGTGATTTTGAGTTGATTCCAACTCTCAGAAATCACATTTGACAAGGACTTTCTGAATATGTAAAATAATCTACATACTTACATACAGTAGTCCTGGACCAAAATTAAAGAATGATTTTCTAGTCATTTTTAGCCATTTAAACATTATTAAATAATAGTGTTAAAGTTTATACTTTAGGCCAACCACTTTAAATCACATTCTCAAGTATTAGAATTTGTGGTGATGACATGTGTCAATATGATCCCATATTTTGAATTTGGAGAATATTAAATATGAAGTAACTTTCTAAAAATAAGATAAATAAAATTTTATCATCTTTTCTTGTAATGATAGAGATGATGCTATATCATCTAGTCTGACCCTTGTGTGTTAAATAGAAGTAGTTAAGTATTGTTTGGTGATTGTGTACCTCTTCTTTATTTATAGACGCTAGTATCAATCCAGGTTACGACGAGGAGGAATTCTACGAAGACGAGGAAGAGAACTTCGACCACCTTACCAACCAAGGCAAGTTATTCTATCTAAGAAAGCTATATTAAGCATGACCATGCAAGCTACACTATGCAATCCCCACTTGCAAGCCTTTGTGATACCCCATTTTTATTATACCAAATCTCAGTTTTACTTGCAAGCTTTAATTCTTACTCTTTTGCAAAGTTGTTCCAATAGTAACCTAATTTGATGATTAGTGGAAATTTAGGAAAGTACCATCAACAGCTTGGAGCTTAATGTATGAAGAAATACTTGTTGATACCCCTCAAATATTGACACCACCATTTTATAGATGCTAGTGCTAAATTAAACATGATCACTAGATGGGAACAAATGATTATGAAAACCTTGAAATGATGTTTCATTCTATTGAAATGTTTTGACATGTGTTATGGACATAATGAATTGAACATGATGGTGAAGGAAGTATGTGACTTGACTTTGATAAAAACCGATGGTTGGGTTCGGATGTGATACCATTCCAACATTTACCGTACAACCACAATATCCATGTGTGGGTAGGGCTTGACTAGAAGTTTATGTGTCTTAGTATGGGTTCCCTCGCGGAAAGAGGTGAACTGAGGCTACCTTGTGAATATGACTGTCCACCTATGCAGTTCCCAAGATGACAAATGATCATGGTTGGGAGGCCAAACTCATAGGGGAGGTGCCTATACTAGGGTGTATAATTGGAAGGTTAGGATTAATTATCCGCATACCATGTATGATGATTCAGGATTGTTCCTGACGGATGTATCGAATGTTGTGTTGAAAGTGTACCACCTCTGCAAAGTGTGAAACTATTCGAATAGCCGCGCCCGCGGTTATGGACAGTTGGATGGCCATACTATTCCATTGTCAGATGTTTTCCAAAATGACCCGTGACTTGAATGATGACTTTGACTTGACCCCACAAGTTTGTGGAGATGAAGCTAGGTTCCCACCTAGGTAACTTAGTCAACTAAAGTTAGGTTTTACTACTAGACACTGGTTGAAATAAAATTGGCTTGTGGCAAACAAACCTAGAGCTTAGGATTCCTATTAGAATGGCCTTACTGCTTTAGTGAAAGTTTGCGAGTACTTCAAAGGACTCATGGCTTTGTCCCTCGCTATTACCCTGGCCAGACTATGAAGGAGACTACGAGGAGGATGGACATTAGGACGCTTACGATAACTAGGATCATCTCCCATCGTCAGCATTGCCTGTGACCTTGAATATGGAGCCCCGACCATGTTACTATTATTATTATTATTCTACTGCTTTGATTGTAATCAGACTTGATCATGAGAACAACTATTTGTAAGACCCTTATGGTTTGTAATGGATGATGAACTATGGTACCAATCTGTTATGTCTCGCAAAAATGGTAATCCTGGGATGGCGATGTATGGCATAACAGGCAGTTGGGATTAAAAATCCGGGTGTTGACAAACACTTGCCTCCCTAGAACCAATGTATGATATATCTTTTCCTAACACTGCAAAGAAGCATATTTTAGAATATTAAGAGGTTAAAGTAGTACATGAGAAGAAGGGAGAGGAAAGTGTGCCAGAAGTTGAAGAACATCTCGGTGAAACCAAAGATGAAGAGGTAACTAAGGAAGCAATTATGGCTATGTATGCACATTGCAACATAGTTGAACTTGATGAAGAGACTTCTGTACTGGTTGAAGGTAAAACTAATGTAAAAGATGTGCGTAATCCTATTCTTCCCTGCATTTTTAAAGAGACCTCGCATTATGGTTTATGTGATCTTGGCACCATAGTTAATGTTATATCTTATGATTTTTATTTATAAATAAAAGAAGAGATAGTACTGGATATAATAGAAAATACTGATATAACAATCATGTTAGCCAATAAAACTCTTAGAATTCCAATGGGAGTAGTTGAAGATGCAACTGTCACAATTGGCAATAAAAAATTTCCTATGGATTTTGTAGTTGTTGATATGCCAGCTAACACTCTTTTCCCAATTATATTTGGAAGAAACTATTTGAGCGATGTAGGTGCCACAATTGATTTCAAAAAGGAGATTATATCTCTTAAGCTTGGGAAAGCGGAAAAAGAATTCAACTTTTCCAAATTTAAAGACATATCTCTACAAATACAAGAAGAAGAGAAAGAAAAAACTATTGATGAGATGGCATCTCTTTTCTTTATTAATCAAGAAGAAGAAACAAATGAAGACTCAAATTATGAAGAAATAATTATGGAGGACAGGTCCCTAGAAGAATTAGAAAGTGAATTCGATTATCTTCCCATTTTATGGTCTCCAACTGATGAGGCTTTTGAAGAGCCATAAAAGAGAGGGGATGAAGAATTACCACCCCCAGAATTGAAGACATTGCTAGATAATCTTAAATATAGATTTCTGGACAATACTAATAAATTCCCTATTATTATTAGTGCTAAACATTCAGGGGATGAAGAATAAAACTCATGAAAGTACTTAAGGAGCATCGCAAGGCCTTTGGGTACTCAATGGATGATTTGAAGGGCATTAGTCCCATGATAACCGTCCATCGAATATTCATGGCGGAAGGTGCTAAACCAGTTGCAGAATTTAATAGACGGCTGAAGCCCAAGATGAAGGAAGTGGTAATAAAAGAAATAGTATGCCTACTGGATGCAGGTATAATATATCCTGTAAAAGAAAGTGAATGGGTAAGTCATGTTCATTGTGTTCCTATGAAGGGCGGTTTTACTGTTGTTCCTAATGAAAACAATGAACTGATACCTACTAGAACTATTTTTTGGCATAGGATGTGTATAGATTTCAGAAAATTGAATAAAGAAACTAGGAAAGATAACTATCCTTTACCGTTCATAGATCAAACTTTAGAGAGGTTAGCAAACCACACTCATTTTTGCTATTTGGACGGATACTTTGGTTTTTCCCAAATAGTTGTTCATCCTGATGACCAACTTAAAACAACTTTCATTAGTCCTTATGGTTTACATGCTTATCGGTGCATGCCTTTTGGTTTATGTAATTCTCGAGCTACTTTCCAAAGATGCATGATACGTTGGAAACATATCTATAATTTTTCATATTCCATGCTTGTTTAGTATCTACTTTGCTTTACGTGTCCACACTTGGAGGTGATTTTTACATGTTTTCTGGTACTAACCTATTAAAAAGTTGCAACAGTGCTAGATGCCTATTCTCTGCTGTTTTTTGTTTCTGAAAAGTTAGTAAAGAAATATTCTCGGAATTGGACGGGAAAAACTTCAAAGTCAATTACTTTCCATGGGGAACAAGAAGTCCAGAGGAGAGCCGGAGGGGACGGCCAGGGGGGCCAGACCCACCGCAGGCGCGGGGGCAGGTGGACCCACGCCTGGATAGGGTCTCGCCCCTTCGCCTATAAGAAGCCCCCGATGCAGAAACCCTGAGAACCCGATCAGAAATCCACGAAACCGTCTGTAGCCGCCGCCACCATCGTCCCTAGATCGGGGAGATCTGAAGTTCTTCCCGGCAACCTGCGGGAGGGGAGATCATCCCGGAGGCCTTCTCTCCGGTATGATTCGTGAGTAGTTCCACCTTGGACTATGGGGCCATGTAGTAGCTAGATGGTTCTATCTCCTCCTTTGTGCTTTCATGTATAGATCTTGTGAGCTCTGTTAATGATCAAGATCTAATCTATTTGTAATTATGCATGTTGTGTTTGCGGGGATCCGATGGATATTGAGATTATTATGTTGTTTTGATTAATGGTTTTATCTTTATGATTCTATCATGTATGTGTTGTTTGTGATCTTGCATGCTCTCCGTTGCTAGTGGTTATCTTGGCCAAGTAGTTGCTAGTGACTCCAAGAGGGGGTATTTATGCTCGATAGTGGGTTCATGGCTTTAGTTTCCAAGGGAAGTGACAGAAATATCTTCGGTTGTAGATGTGATGTTGCTACTAGGGAGAAAACAACGGTATCTTGTTCATGGAACATGTGGACTGTTTACCTTAAACACTTTGCTTAAAGAAGTTGTCTATTGCTTGCAACTTAATACTGGAGGGGGTTCAGATGATAACCTAAAGGTGGACTTCTAGTCATAGATGCAGTCGGATGACGGTCTATGGACCGGGGTCCATACTTCATAGGATCTTTTTGGCTAGTAATTGCATTGTTATGCCTTGCTCAGTTCCTGTCAATTGCCTCGCTGTAATTTTTTTACCCTTCATGCCATGTTGTTTATCTAAGGAGAGCACCTCTAGTGAACTATGGACTCCGGTCCAATATTTACCATTGATACATCTTCCACTGTTACCTGTTTACTTCCTGCAAACCATTACCTTCCACACCATACATTTAATCCTTTGTTACAGCAAACCAGTGAGCTTGACAACCTCACTGATTCGTTGGGGCAAAGTCTTGAGTTTGTGTTGTGCAGGTCTCCATGTTGCTCGCAAAAACTGTGTGACATTTCCTTCCTCCTTATGGTTCGATAACCTCGGTCTCAACCGAGGGAAGACTTGCTTTTTGCTCCTTCACACCTTGCTCTTGGGGTTTCCAACGAAGTGCTCCACGTCAGCACCAGCCATCAAGTTTTCTGGCACCGTTGCCGGGGAGGCTAAGGACGTCTTCACTAGGGGAGTCCTTCACTTCCTTTCTCTTTACTTTGTTTTTAGTTTGCTTTGTTTCTTTTGCTTGGTTTTGTTTGCATCTTTTCAAAAAATCCCAAAAAATTAGTCTAGTTTGGTTTGCTTGCCTTACTAAAAAATACAAAAAAATAGTTCTTGCTCTAGTTGCTGCCATGTCGGGGTCTGCCTTTATTTCCCCTATGGTAGAAATCTCCACCTTTAAGCAAAAAGGTGAAGAAAATTTTAAGGAAGCTTGGTCTATAATCTCTGCTTTCTAGAGGGAAACTGAGCCGTAGGTAAGCCTCAGCTTGGTTATTGATAGTTTCTACCGCAGTATTGCTCTTTCTTATAGATATGCTTTGGATGCTGTGGGTAAGAAAGATTTTTTTCTTTGTATTGAGGATGAAGCTTATGATGCCATAAGGAAATTAATCATGATCTATGATACACCTTGCAAGTATGATTCCTCTTTCACGAGTATTTTTGCTAGGTTGAACCATCTTGAGACCAGTATTGCTGCCATGAATAGTTGCTATCACACTCTTAGGGCTTACCATGATTATGTTCCTATAAATTCTGAGCCTTCAAAATGGTTTCCTACAATCAAAGTCTCAATAAACACTATACTTTGATGCTCGTTGTGATATCATGTCTGAATTTTGTCTCATGCCTAAAGATATTTTTGATTCCTTGAGTCTTTGGGGGCTTATTGAAGGAGGAGAGGAAATCTCTCTTACCAACAATACCACTATATCACCCATTGGAATAGCTGAAGGTGTGTTTACAAAAATCTTAGGAAAAATGGTGACTACTGATTATCTTGTTATTGAATGTGTAGTCAAGGGACATATCACACTTGGAAGGTCTCTACTTAAAGACCTTGGGGCAGTGATAGATGTTGGGAAAGGTATCATGCACTTTTCTCCTCCAGTAAGCAATCATATCTTCCCTAAAGAGAAAAAGAAAGGTAAGAAAGGAAGGAACAAGAGGGGAAATTCTTCATTTGAAAATACTTGATTCTTCTTGCTTCTTGTGCCTAACTTAAAGGCGTTAAAGAAAAGTACTTGTTGGGAGATAACCCAAGAGTTTCCTTGAGTCTTGGAAGTTATTACTTCTATAATGACCTCTCCTTATCCTTTTGCTTTTTGTGCCAAGAATGACCTCTAATGAGAGGGAAGTAAGATTTGGGGAGTTGCTGTCCCGAAACAGATTTCTGTCCTCCACCAAACAAATTCATGAGGAGGCTCTGTAACTCGGATTGAGCTCAAAATTTACGAATAAATCCCGCAGTATGTCAGCTAACTTTTGATAGTTCAACACTTTTTGATTTGAGCAACAGAAGATGTTCTAAAAAATCGTTTCTACCTGCTGGTCTGTTTTGACATATTTCTGCCATTATTTGCATTTGCTTCTTATTGATTCCTTTTTGAGCTCTCTTCAGGTAAATTGAGTTTTTTTTAAGGAGTTACTACAGTAGCTTGTGTTTTTAGTGAAAAGCCTTGCTGTTCTAAAGCTTTTCCAGTGGTCTAATATCTTTTGAATAAGCTAATGTTGCTAATTAAGATTGTGTGAAGTTTTGTATGAAGGAAAAATTTCAGGTGTAGAGAGAGAATGATGCAATGAGATGAAGAATGGACAAAAGCTCAAGCTTGGGGATGCCACCATGGTGTCACCCCAATAAATATCCATGAGGTACAAGCGTCAAAGCTTGGGGATGCCCAAGGCATCCCCTTCTTCATCAATAAAAAGCTCAGGTCTGTCTAGACACTTTGTTTTTATTGTTTCGTGCACAATTGTGTTATTCTTGGAGCGTCTTAGTTTTTGTTTGATTTGCTTAGTTTGTTTAGTTTGCTTTAGTAGTTTGGACCCCCGTTCTCGCTGTGTTGTTTTGCAAATAAGGTTGCTTGGTTTTTGGAAAGGAGTAGTAAGTTCTTGCTTGAAGTGCAAGAGGAGCTTGCATTGACTGTGACTTAGACTTTAGCATGACATGATAGGTGTTGTTTTAGCATTATGCTTAGTGATTATTGCTGTAGCATGTCTTGTTCCAAACAATTGGGATTGCTTAGTGTGCATTGAAGAAATTATGCATTGTTTTAGAATGCAAAAGAATAGTATTGTGGTATTCTCCTTTGATGTTCTGCTTGGGTTGACTTGGCACATGCTCACACCATGTTATGACTATGACAAGTCACCATTATCCTCTATGATCATTTAGTCCTTGACTTGTAGTACCACTCTTTGCTTTGATTAGTTTGCTTTGTTGCACTGCATGATTTTGGCCATTATTGCTCTCTTAGTTGGTTGCTCCCAGTCTTTTGCTAGCCTCCACTTGTATGAGTAAGTTCTACTCATGCCTCCAACTCCCAAGAAACCAAGTTATTCCAAAGTGTCCACTATAAATTCCTATCCATGGTGTGTAACACCATTTCAAGTATATTCTTCTTTTCATCTATCTTCCAATTAAAAACTATTTTGTTATGTGAAAACTTAGTGATTAAAGCCCTCACGAACTTGATGGCACACTTTATTCTTTTCCCCTAATAAACTTGAACCATTGTGACAACTTTGTTGTATATTCTTGCACCTATAAGTTGGAATTAGCAGAACTGTGCTGTCACGGGGAACGTTTTCAACATTGCACTTGTACCTTGTTGTACTCAGTTGATATCATGTTCTTTTGTCTATGGATGGCACTGGTGTGAAATAAAGAGGGAACTTGTAAGTCCATGGAGTTTGTATCCTGTGTTAGAGAAACGCTTGGGCCGCTAGCCTAAGCCATGCCTAATCATGGTGGAAACTTGCAGCATCACCATAGTGACATCTATGAAGCATTCTTCTTATAAAAAAGAGACACATTGAGAAAAGAGGAAAGAGAGAAGAAAGCACCATATTCCCATGGTACATAAGAAGAATTGCTGAGATGCTCATTGTCTGCTTGCCTTGTCATTTTGGTTATGGGAAAGCTCCTGTACCATGTGCAAGGGGACCCCGTTGGTGGTTCTCAATGATATGCAAATACTTACAGTGACAAGAACTTACCTGGACCCAAAGTTGAGTATGCATGAGGTGTGGCCCTCGTATTAAAGGGGCATGAGATTGCCAACTTATACTTCGTCAAGCATATACTCTAGCTTTGCCACTTTAACCTTAACCAGTTCAAGATGCTTATGATAGGGGCAATGAGGGCTGAAAGCTAACTAGTACCATAATTTTTGGAAGCTCCTTTTGAAACTTGTAATCCCTTCTTCCTTTACAAAAAGGCCTTTCTTCCACCATTATTGAGTCTCCACCTTCTACCTTTAGGCACCATTAAGAGAGCATAGTTGTCATTCTATGTGCAGTGTTCCAAAGATTATTAATTGATGCATATTGTGTTATTAATTGTTCTTGTGCTATTTGTTTCTAGTCACCCTTGTGAACTTTGCAGGTGTCCTATGAATTATATTGCTACTCTATGAGGGACAAGCTAATTTCCACTATGCTATGTTTTCTGCAAGTGAAACAAACAAACGTTTTTCAATGCATATTATTCATAATCTTTGTTTGTAGCTTTCCATGTGGCATGCATAGTTACTATGTCCTATTGTTAGAACTCCATGTTTTATGCACATGTTTAGAGTTCTTTGATCCCAGCTTTCAATGCTTTCAAATGGTTGGATCTTTATTGTGAGGGTGCATGTCACCTCAAAAATTATTCTGTTTATCACTTACCTACTCGAGGACGAGCAAGAGTTAAGCTTGGGGATGCTGATACGTTGGAAACGTATCTATAATTTTTTATGTTCCATGCTTGTTTAGTATCTACTTTGCTTTACTTGTCCACACTTTTAGGTGCTTTTTACATGTTTTCTGGTACTAACCTATTAACAAGTTGCAACAGTGTCAGATGCATGTTTTCTGCTATTTTTGGTTTCAAAAAAGATAGTAAAGAAATATTCTCGGAATTGGACGGGAAAAACTTCAAAGTCAATTACTTTCTATGGGGAACAAGAAGTCCATAGGAGAGCCGGAGGGGACGGCCAGGGGGGCCAGACCCACCCTAGGCGCGGGGGCAGGTGGGCTCGCGCCTGGCTAGGGTTTGGTGGCCCTGGCCACCTCTCGTTCTCGCCCCTTCGCCTATAAGAAGCACCCGATGCAGAAACCCTGAACACCCGGTCAGAAATCCACGAAACCATCTGTAGCCGCCGCTACCATTATCCCTAGATCGGGGGGATCTGAAGTTCTTCTCGGCACCCTGCCGGAGGGGAGATCATCCCGGAGGCCTTCTCTCCGGTATGATGCGTGAGTAGTTCCACCTTGGACTATGGGGCCATGTAGTAGCTAGATGGTTGTATCTCCTCCTTTGTGCTTTCATGTATAGATCGTTTGAGCTCTGTTCATGATCAAGATCTAATCTATTTGTAATCATGCATGTTGTGTTTGCGGGGATCCGATGGATATTGAGATTATTATGTTTGTTTGATTAATGGGTTTATCTTTATGATTCTATCATGTATGTGTTGTTTGTGATCTTGCATGCTCTCCGTTGCTAGTGGTTATCTTCACCAAGTAGTTGCTAGTGACTCTAAGAGGGGGTATTTATGCTCGATAGTGGGTTCATGCCTCTAGTTTCCAAGGGAAGTGACAGAAATCTCTTCGGTTGTAGATGTGCTGTTGCTACTAGGGAGAAAACAACGACCTCTTGTTCATGGAACATGTGGACTGTTTACCTTACACACTTTGCTTAAAGCAGTTGTCTGTTGCTTGCAACTTAATACTAGAGGGGGTTCGGATGATAACCTGAAGGTGGACTTCTAGTCATAGATGAAGTTGGATGGCGGTCTATGTATATTGTTGTATTGCCCAATCGAATCTCATAGGATCTTTCTGACTAGTAATTGCATTGTTATGCCTTGCTCAGTTCCTGTCAATTGCCCTGCTCTAATTTGTTTACCCTTCATGCCATGTTGTTTATCTAAGGAGAGCACCTCTAGTGAACTATGGACCCCGGTCCAATCTTTACCATTGATACATCTTCCACTGTTACCTATTTACTTTCTGCAAACCATTACCTTCCACACCATATGTTTAATCCTTTACAGCAAACCGGTGAGCTTGACAACCTCACTGATTCGTTGGGGCAGAGTCTTGAGTTTGTGTTGTGCAGGTATCCGCGTTGCTCGCAACACCTGTGTGATGTTTCCTTCCTCCTTCTGGTTCGATAACCTCGGTCTCAACTGAGGGAAGACTTGCTGCTTGCTGCTTCACACCTTGCTCTTGGGGTTTCCAACGAAGTGCTCCACATCAGCACCAGCCATCAATGCATGACTCCTATTTTTGTGGATTTTATAGAACTGATAATGGAAGTATTTATGGACAACTTTTCTGTCTATGGAACTTCGTTTACTAGTTGCTTGGATAATCTCATAAGAATTTTGCAGCGTTGCAAAGAAACCAATCTTGTTCTAAATAGGGAGAAGTGCCATTTTATAGTCAAAGAAGGTATAGTCCTTGGACATAAAGTATCAGGTAAGGGTATTGAAGTAGACATAGCTAAGGTTGAAGCAATAGAGAGAATGCCACAACCAAGGGATATAAAGGTATAAGAAGTTTTCTTGGTCGTGTGGGATTTTATAGATCGTTCATTAGGAATTTCTCTGAAATATCTAAACCTTTGACTAACCTTCTGCAAAAGGGAGTGAGATTTAATTTTGATGATAAATGCCTTGTAGCCTTTGATAAACTTAAATATGATCTATCCCATGCTCCTATCATAAAACCACCTATCTATGATATGAATTTTTATTTAATATGTGAAGCTAGTGATGATGCTGTAGGAGTAACTCTGGGACAACACATAGGTCGCAGATTTAATATTATACATCATGCTAGTAGAACTCTCAATAGTGCTCAAAAGAATTTTACTAAGGAAGAAAGAGAACTCTTTGCTGTATTTTTCTCTTGCGATAAATTTCGTTCTTATATAGTTGATGCAAAAGTAAGAGTTCATACGGATCATGATGGTTTAAAAGAACTACTTGAGAGGAAAAATCATAAGCCAAGAGTGATCCGTTCGATCCTTTTACTTCAAGAATTTGAGTTGCAGATTATGCAGAGGCAAGAAATAAAGATGTTGGATGTATTGCCATATTTGCCCAGCAAGACACCAATCTTGTTGAGAGGACCTTTAGTCCTGATGATTTTTGTTTTAGATAATTATTAGATGAGCTAAGGTTAATTCCTCCCAAAGAGAGGAAGATCTTGTTATTGGAGGAGCTTGTCACTCCTGACTAAATAAATGGTAAGTGGAAGGTAAGTTTTCTTCCTCTAATAAGTGATTCATCTTCACAGTTTTTACTTCTGAAATTTTTGCCTATGAATTCCTCTTGTTTTCTAAAGTTTTTGAGGGGTTTTACTAACTATACGGCCGGAGAAAAATCTCTCGCCGTATAGTTGGTAGTTAAAGGTACTGTATCTCCTTCATGAATTATTTTTTGTCGTTTGGAAACTATACGACCAAACTATACGGCCGGAGAAAAATATCCCACTGTATAGTTGGTCGTTGAAATTTCTGGACGATCTGTCCATTTTTATTCATCAAAAAAATTCTATCGGTTCCAAGTCGGTTATTAAATCTACCTAGACTCAAGATATTTGAGAATATCTGCCCGGAACCAACTATGCGGCAGGAGCTATACGAGCTGCGCCCGTATAGTTGGTCGTTACGTGGCAGGACTTCTCCAAATTTGTGATTTCTTTCCTTATTTCATTAAGATTATTTTCTTGGGCATTAATTTGGTGTTTCTTGCGACTTTTAATGACCTGTGACCCCTCTTATATTCCTCTTGTTCTTAAATGAGGCGAGGGCCAGGAAGCCAAGGAGGAAAGTTCCTATGGAGATTGGGAGCAATAGCAAGCATGAAAAGGAGATCAAGGTCGTCCCTATGGAGTTTATCGACGCCGACCATGGACGCCGGAAGAGGGAGTTGAAAGATCTCGAGCTGAGTTTCTCGATGCCGACCATGGACGCCGACCATGCAAATGCAATGCTTGTGCATAAAGGTTTTACATGATCCAAAAATGAACACTAAAGGAGGTAAAATACTCAGGCATATGAGTGAACCAAAATATTTATTTCATTGATCACATAAGAAGTACATAGTATATAGTAAAATATGCTAAGTGTAGAAAGGCCGTAGTTGTGCTATGTTCCATGGCCTATCATGCTCCGGGTAGTCATCATCCGGGTCACGTCGCTTACTCTTATGATCTTCGTTTTGCCTATCTTTCAACTCATGATTATCAATGAGGTAATAGGAACGATTGAGTAGCGCATTGCTTATGATGAACGGTCCTTCCCTTGGCGGGGATAATTTGTGTGACTTTTTCTGCTTAAGTCAGAGCACCAGATCCCCCTCTTTAAACGAGCAATGTCGAACGCGGCGACTATGATAGTTGTATAGATTCTGCTGGTAGATGTCGGATCTTTGGCATGCCAGCACGCGCTCCTCCTCAAGAAGGTCCACATCTAAGCATCTGGATTCTTCAGCGTCATCCTCATCATAGGCGGCAACTCTTGGTGAATCGTGGAGGATGTCGGAAGGTAGGACTGCTTCTGCTCCATATACCATGAAGAAGGGTAGACGATGGATCTATTGGGAGTAGTTCGTAAACTCCAGAAAACAAATGACAATTCCTCCGCCCAGGCTCCAACTGCTCTATGTAGCGGTGCTTCTAGACATGGCTTTATTCCCTATAGAATTATTCCATTGGCCCGTTCAACTTGACCATTAGACTGTGGATGAGCCACAAATGCTAGGTCAAGGCGGATTCCTTTCTCATAAAAGTAATCCTCTACTTCTCTGAGTGATAAGTTGCTGCCATTGTCGGTGATGATGCTATGTGGGAGTGATGAGTGCAGCATCACTTCATATGGAGACCCCAAGAGGAAGGTATGATGCAGTTCAGCAGGCAAGTTTCCCTCAGTAAGAAACCAAGGTTATTGAACCAGTAGGAGGAAGGAAACGCCCCAAAGGTGCTGCAGGCAACATGGAGACCTGCACAACACAAACTCAAGACTTTGCCCCAACGAATCAGTGAGGTTGTCAAGCTCACCGGTTTGCTGTAACAAAGGATTAAACGTATGGTGTGGAAGGTAATGGTTTGCAGCAAGTAAACAAGTAACAGTGGAAGATGTATCAATGGTAAAGATTGGACCGGGGTCCATAGTTCACTAGAGGTGCTCTCCTTAGATAAACAACATGGCATGAAGGATAAACAAATTACAGCAGAGCAATTGACAGGAACTGGGCAAGGCATAACAATGTAATACCAGACAAAAAGATCCTATGAGATTCGATTGGGCAATACAACAATATACATAGACCGCCATCCAACTGCATCTATGACTAGAAGTCCACCTTCAGGTTATCATCCGAACCCCCTCCAGTATTAAGTTGCAAGCAACAGACAACTACTTTAAGCAAAGTGTGTAAGGTAAACAATCCACTTGTTCTATGAAAAAGAGACCGTTGTTTTCTCCCTAATGGAAATAGCACATCTACAACCAAAGAGATTTCTGTCACTTCCCTTGGAAACTAGAGGCATGAGCCCACTATCGAGCATAAATACCCCCTCTTGGAGTCAATAGCAACTACTTGGCCAAGATAGCTACTAACAACGGAGAGCATGCAAGTTCACAAACAACATAGACATGATAGAATCATAAAGACAAAACCATTAATCAATCTGACATAGTAATCTCAATATCCATCGGATCCCTGCAAACACAACATGCATGATTATAAATAGATTAGATCTTGATCATGAATGGAGCTCACAAGATCTATACATGAAAGCACAAGGAGGATATACAACCATCTAGATACTACATCGACCCATAGTCCAAGATGGAATTACTCACGCTTCATACCGGAGAGAAGGACTTCAGGATGATCTCCCCTCCGGCAGGGTGTCGGGAAGAACTTTAGATCCCCTAATATAGTGACGACGGTGGCGGCGTCTACAGAAGGTTTCGTGGAGTTTTGGTCAGGTGCCTAGGGTTTCTGCATCGGGGGCTTCTTATAGGCGAAGAGGTGAGGCTGGGAGGCGGCCAGAGGGGCCACACCCTGCCCAGGCGCGGGTCCACCCTAGCCCACGCCTAGGGGGTGTGGTGGCCCTATGGCACCTCTCCGTCTCGTATTCTGGCTTCGTGTTTCGCACGGTAAAATATTTACTTTGGCTTTTGTCCCCCAATTCCGAGAATATTGATTTTTTGCCTTTATGGAACCAAAAATAGAAGAAAACAGGCAACTGGCACTGTGCCAACTTGTTAATAGATTAGTTCCAGAAAAGATATAAGAAACACCTCAAAATGTAGACAAAGCAAAGAAAAGTAGATACTAAACAAGCATGGAGCATCAAAAATTATAGATACGTTTCTGACATATCAGGGAGACCAAATCTCATCACTAGATCCTGGACAAACTTAAGGGCTGTTGCCCCATCGAGCTTTCTAATGGGTTTAGCTTCTATACATTTTGTGAATTTATCAACTGCTACTAGCATATGCGTAAACCGACAAGGTGTCGTCTGCAATGGTCCAACCATGTCAATCCCCTAGACTGCAAACAGCCAAGTTATTGGTATGGTTCGCAATTCTTGAGCTGGTACATGTGGTTGCCGGGCATAATATTGGCATCCAATGCATATCTCAACTAGCTTGTCGGCGTCCGCCTTTGCGATTGGCTAGTAGAATCCTTGCCGGAAGTCTTTGGAGACCAAAGATCGATGAGCGGCGTGATGCCCGCAATCTCCGAGATGGATCCCACGAAGGATATCGATACCTTGTTGCTGGGAAACACACTTTAGGTATACACCAGTGGTGCTTATTTTGTAGAGTTGTCCATTAATTATGGTATATCCCTTTGCTCGATGTACTATTTGCCGATTTTCGACATCGTCGATGGGAAAAGTTCCGTGTACAAGATAATCCATGAATGGTTTTGTCCAAGCCGAAGGGACCATTGTTACTGCATTAACAAATGAGTCAACTATATCTGGGTTCTCGGGGTACGCTCCCTTCATGGATGGGGTCCGTAGATCCTCCGGAAAACACCTGACGGAATTGGTTTGCGCGCTGATCCAAGCTTTGATAGCAGATCAGTCGCCGAATTTTCTTCCCTTTTGACGTACTTGACTTTGTAGCCTTCGAAGCACTTGGCTATCTCGTCTACTACGTCTCGATATGCCGCCATCATAGGGTTCTGCACGTTCTAGGTGCCAGCCACCTTTTGGGCAACCAAGTTGGAATATCTACAACGAATTATGCGCTTGTTGCCAATATCCTTGGCTACGCGAAGTCCGTGAATGAGTGCTTCATATTCCTCCATGTTGTTTGTAGCCTCAAAGTGAATTTGTAGGACATAGTGCAGTTTTTCTCCTGTTGGTGACTGTAGTAGTACACCAGCCCCTGAACCAATGAGTATCTTTGATCCGTCAAAGTGCATTACCCAATATTTTGGTTCTGGTACGGGAGTATCATCCAGCATCTTCGTCCAATCTACAATGTAATCCGCCAAGGCTTGTGATTTTATAGCGTTGCATCTTTTGTAGGTGATCTCGAAGGTGGCAAGCTCAATGCCCCACTTCGCCACCCTTCATGTAGCATCGCTATTGTTGATGTTGTGGGATAGTGGAGCCTTGCTCACTACTGTGATTGGGTGCTCCTGAAAGTAGTGCCTTATCTTGAGTGAAGCAGGGAAAAATCCATAAGCCAGCTTCTTGTAGTGCATGTAATGCTGCTTGGACTCCGTCAAGACCTCGCTTACATAGTAATCTGGTCGTTGTACTCCTTACTCATGTGTTGGTTCCTTTCGCTCCACCACGACGACGATGCTGATAACCTGGTTGGTGGCCTCCATGTAGATTAACATAGGCTCCATTGGCTCGGGCGCTGGAAGTATAGGCGCAGAAGAAAGTATCCTTTTTAGTTCCTTGAGTGCAGCATCCGCCTTGTCTGTCCATACAATTTTTTCCGCCTTCTTCAGCAACTTGTATAGCGGCAGAGCCTTCTCTCCAAGTCGGCTGACGAACCGGCTAACTGCTGCAATGTAGCCTATGAGCCGTTGGATGTCCTTCAGATATGTCGGACGATTTATGTTAAGGATGGTCTTGATCTTCTCCGGTTGACCTTGATTTCATGATGGCGGTGAAGCCCAACCATTTTCCTGCTGGAATGCCGAAGACACACTTCTTGGGGGTTAAGAATCATGTTGTATTTTTGAATATTATCAAAAGTTTCCTTTATGTCGGAAATTAAGTCATTTGACTTTTTTGACATTACCGCAATGTCGTCCACATAAGCGTGAACGTTTCGACCAATTTGGTCGTGCAGGCAATGTTGCATTATCCGCTGGTAGGTAGCACCCGTGTTTTTCAACCCAAAAGGCATCATGACATAGAAAAACATGCCGTAAGGTGTGATGAACGAAGTGGCCAAGTGGTCCGACTTCCTCATTTTTATCTGGTGGTGTCTTGAGTATCCATCTAGAAAACACAGAAGTTCTGAGCCATCCATTGAGTCAATGACTTGGTCAATGCAAGGCAAAGCAAACGGATCCTTCGGACATGCTTTGTTCAAGCCGGTGCATATTCTTAATTCTTTGGTTCCTTTTTTGGGGACAATTACATGATTTGACAACCATCGGGTGTGAAGGACTTCTCGAATAAACCTAGCCTTAAGTAACCTAGCTATCTCTTTTCCATGAACGAGTGGAAGATGTCGCGTCCAAATATGACGTGGTACACGCTCTTGAAAGGGACCACTTCAAAGGTCATGCATTCTTGGTGGTAATTGTTAACATCGCCAAACACGACAGGAAGGGTGATGCACGCAAGGGATCGATCCTCCTTGCCAGGAACTACGCCATGAAACACAGTGCTGGTCTGCCTTAGGTTCGCCTCTGTCAAGTTCATCTTATGCAGTGTATCTAGGTACATAATGTCGATGCTACATCCGCTATCCTCCATGAACTTGGTGAAATCATTGCCGTAAATCAGGGGGTTGGTGACCATGGCATATTGGTTCTTTGTTGGAATAAGGTCGGGGTGATCCTTCCTGTCCCATGTGATTGGAACTTCCGACCAGCGCAGGTACTGGGGAACTAGGGGTAGGGTGGCCATTAGTATCCTCAGAGAGGTTTTCTGTGCCCGGACAGTTGGGGTTCTAAGGAAAGTGTGGTAGACAGGGGCCTTCTTATCGAAGGGGTTCTTTCCCTTACCATCGCCCTTGTTGGCATGCTTGGGGTCTACGTCCTCATCCATGTCACTTGAATCCTTGGACTCCTCTTCTTTCTTCTTCCCTTTGCCCTTGCCATGCGGTCAGTTCTTCTGTCTTTGTTTGTAGTCGGACTCCGGGTCTTCTTTGAGGTCGTTGACGAACTTGCAATGGCAGTTGGTGTGAGTGGCTTTGACATTGGCATCGAGGTGTACGAGGCACGACATATCAATGTATTCCTTGTATGTTTGGTTGGATGCGGAGCACTGCTGGGGTAGTGACACTACCGCGCTGCTGTCCACGACCAGCCCTCGTCCCCAGCCACACTTTCCATCATCACCTCTGCCTGCAAACATCATGGCGACCATGTCGAAAGCTGGCTTTTCTTCTGGCGGATTCTTCCGCTTACTGCTGTTGTTCCTCTTGGCTAGGGTTGGAATGGCAATTGCCGGCAAAGAGCCACGAGCGTCGTTATCGGTAGCCGCGAACTCACTGGCTATGGAGATCATCTGATTAAGGTCCAGCTTGTGAGATTGTCCTACAAGCGCTTCAATTTTTACCGGAACAAGGTGCCCTTTTCCAAACCATCAATGTAGGCGGCCATAGCAGTCTGATCGTGCACTCCTGCGCAGGAATTTTCATATCCAGCCAGCAGGAGAGGTAGGCTGGAGATGTCTCGTCCTTCTCCTAGATGCACCACTATAGGTCGCCAATAGTGTAGGGATGTTTGTACGTACCCTCAAAATTTTTGGTGAATGCTTCATGCATGTCCAACCAATTGCATATGGACTCCTCCGGCAAGTCGTCGATCCATTGGCGGGCCATGCCCATCAATATTAGTGGAAGGTACTTGACGGCGACATTGGGGGTTCCCCCGGCAATCTCGACTGCGTCACCATAATCCTACAACCATGTAGCTGGCTTGGCAGTGCCGTCATAGGGCTTGGTCATCTTGTCAATCCGGAAACCCATTGGGTAAGTTGTGGCCCATATCAATCGGCCAAAGCAAAGCGGACCCAAGTATTGTCCTTCCTGGGCCTGCTGAATCTTTTCCAAGCGTGAACGTGCATCGTATGGCTCTGTGCTTGCTTTTATTTTGCCCTCACCATGGGAAGGGCTGCGTGAACGATGTGGGCCTCCTCCACCATGGTGGCTGCTGGGGGGCGATGGAGGTAGAGGTGGCGGTGGGTTAGCCTTCTTCCTATTTCCCTCCTATAACTCCTCGCGTTTGTCATGGTGGCTTGTCAGACAGGGAGGGTCATGGCGCGACCTGCTCCCGTGTCCGTGGTTTCCACTATGCTCTCAGTCATGACGAGGCTTCTCCATGTTGTCACGAATGATGATGCCACCCTGGGGGCGTCTAGGTGGAGGCATGCTTGTATGATGGTGAGATTTTTGGTCTTCATGATGCCGGGAAGGTTGGGGCAGTGGCGGCGAGTGACGAGGGTGATCCTTGCCTCCATGGTCGGAGGATATGGTGATAGCATCCTCCTTGTTACGTGCGTCCCTCCGTTTTTGTTCTGATGAACCTATGTGAGATCCGACATCGTGAGGAGATCTTGCCCTCTGCTATTTGGGAGCGCTGGACTAGCAATATTCCGGGTCAGGCTCAAGCCTCTGAGAGGTGGCCTTTTCCTGCTATTTGACAGCCTTAGCGACAAGGTCATAGACCTGTTCCATAGTGGTAGGCGATCTATCCTGCTCCAGTAGAGTTTTGGAAACAGACAAGTTGAGGATGGGCGTGGGCATTACTTGCTTTCCATCTTTGTTAATTTATGGCTTAGCTTGTGCCGGATTCAAAGGATCCAACCGCAAATTGCACCGTACTCCAGGGTCGTTGATGATGTGAGCCAGAGCTTTCCTAGCCTTCTACTGTTTGAGCAGAGTCTTGTACTCGGCCTTCATGCCTCTAGCTGCTTCGATACATTTCTACGCCTTGGACAGATCTTGATCTAACTTTGCGCCTTGCTCCACGATAGCATGTGCTTCCTCCAGTAGCTGCTGGCGCTTCTCATGAAGCTGGACAACGTTCCGTATATGGGCCATGATCATAGGCTCGACAAGCAAATTGTCGTACATCACTCGATCAGCTGGAGTGATTTGGGCAGCCGCAGACGTAGATGCTGGTGGCGACGGATTTGCGGTGTTGACATTACTTGGACCGGTGGGTGGTTCCTGCAACTGATGCACTGCGATAGCCGGAGAGGGCATGTCCTTCGCCTGACCATTGTTGGAGTCGTAGGCTGGTACCCTCCCAGTGTCTCGCGGCTTAGGAGGAGCTGCCCCGGTTTGATCTTATTCCATCACGCTCCTAATGGCGACGAACACCTGACGGGATGTGACGGTCTTGTCGGCCCGCTCCTCGCGGTTGATCTCCTCCTCCATCTCCTTCATAGTAGAGCCGAGGTCTTCCAGGTTGATGTCCATATCCTCCGAGTCAATGCTGATGTCGGCATAGAGCGCATGCAAAACAGAGTCAGAGGGTGCGGGGTCTTCCTCGATGGCGGAGGATGATGCCGGGGAGGCGGAACCATTGGCTAGCGGTGGCGGTAGCCCGGGTACAGCGATGGGCGTGCATGGGCGACCTCATCAACTGCGGCAAAGTTGTTGATGGCGTTGGCCATCTGCTTGAAAGTAAGAATGCCCGCAGCCTGTTGTCGCCTGAGCGTATGCCGGAGAAGTGTGCCATGATCTAGCCCTTCGACGAAGTGGTAAATAGCGTCATTGTCTGGGTAGCCCCGCAAATCATCTCGTATCCGGAACCATCTAGCGAGGTAATCTCAGGGGCTTTCACCCTCTCTCTGAACGCAACGCGCCAGATCAACGATGGTTAGCACACCGGCGAAGTGCGATCGCTACTTTCCAGACGCACGGGATAACCCGGCGGATTTGTAGTGATCTTCCACCATTATATCCTGCACATGGGCAGTTTGGGTGGGCCTTGAATTTTTCCGATCTAAGCTGGAAAACTCCAAAGAGAGATCTGACTTCGATCCTTTCGTGAATGTGTCCTGCCCGTATGTGGTCTGTGTGGGTCTTGACGATCCTCTGACTTCCAGGGAACTAGCACCCGAGTCGGTTTCGCCGATGAAGAGGTGGATGTCCCCGATTGAAACAATCTAGAAGCCGGTAAGGTTTGTCTTCGCCGGGATCTAGAACTCATTAGGAGAGACGATCAGAACATTGTTGGAGAAGAGAACACGACCAATGGCCATAGTTTCACCGATTCCCGTGAAGAGCTTGGACCTCGCCCGTTGTAGAGATTGAAGCGCCTCTTTCCCCATGGTGGGCGGCAACTGTTGTGGTATTGCCGAGAAGTACGCCATGGAGGGGTACTCATAGTGTGTGTTTAGAGACGTGGGGGAAGGCGACGAGTTGGCGGGTACGAGGTAACACAGCTTACCCAGGTTTAGGTCCCACAATGGTGGAGGAACCCTAATCCTGCTATAAATCACTATTATGCTAATATGCCGGGTTACAGGGATAGGTTCGCTGTGCATGATCATATTAGTTGTTCTTCCCTAAAGTCTCCCATAGGTCCGGCTTATAAAGATGCATGATCCTAGGGTTATAGGGAGAAGTCCTAGCCATACAGGTTACAGAGACCTACAATAGTTCTAATTAGTCTAAGTGTCTTTCACTCCAAGGCTCCGAGTATGTCGGCGACTCCATCGTAGCCTTCCTTTATCCGGCATGGGCCTCCCTTCTTGATCCACTTTACTGGGCCGCCCAGCAGACCATAGGCCTGGCTACCAACTGTGGGCCACCTGGTTTATCTAGATTAGAGATATGCTATGGTGATACCCATTTATCATATCCCCAACACCAAAGGTCCATGTCCATCAAAAGTAAGGTTGTTTGTATCTCAATGGTAAAGTGCGTCACCCTTGCTTTGTTCAATATTGGGGAGGTAACCACTTCTCACACTCTTTTGATAACTGCATTTTCTATTTTCTTATGGTAATCTATTCAAGTTTCGTTCTTGCAAAAGTTCTAGCTTGGAGAAGTTACTTCTGCATGTGTAGAATCTTATGCAATGTTCTTGATTCGATGAAGTTTTTTGTGCAATTATGTATCCCATTGTTTTTGAATTCTTGCTTAGGTAAGTTGTGTTTCATGTTTATATAATGGATGCCCTTGATTTTGTTAGGATTCATAAGAGTTGAGTTATATCTTTGATGCACTATGTTAAAATCTTTATCCAGCTTGAGAAGAACTCTGTGATCCTCTAGAAAACATTGCCATGATTTCTACACTTAAATCCTATGTCCCCCACTTTTGAAGTTTGCATTGTTTATCTTAGTTGGTTGATTTGTGAAGATGCCATGCTAGTGGGAGTAATTCAAAATTGTTAGAGTAAAGTTTTTTATTTGGATGAATGATTAGTTGTGGAAGCTTTTGCTCTAGTTCCTTTAGCTAACTAAGTCTTTCCTTGGAAATAATATTGCCAAACAAGTACAACAAGAAAAAGTTTGAAATTTTTATGACTTGTTTGATGAGTGATTGACTTGAGAGTTTACCTTTGAAGATACTTAACCCCATAGATGTTTTCATAGACTCGACGACACTGGAAAGGAGTGTTTACCTTTGAAAGGAGTTGTTGATTGAAAAAAGTCTAGTGGTAATTGTGATTGCATGCCAAAGCTAACCTTGTGGATCAAATCGTGATACTGTTTAAAAGAGTTATATGTTCCCCATGCACACCTTTGGATGCCAACAACTCCGCTAGCTTTTGAACTCTCTATGGTATAACCCTGGATTTCAGCTACGAGTTGATGAAATGGGTGGCATACGTGTCACCGTATGGGCAGAAGTATTGGTACTCTCGAAGGTTGTGCAAACCAATGTTTAAAATAATCAGTCAATGATCCTTGTGGAGAATTATCCTTGAAAGAAGAAGAAAATAAAGATCCACATAACAAGTCCTTGACATGGTCTTATTACTACTTTATGAATTTTCTTGAAAGACAATGATTGGATTAGTAGTGTTTTGATAGCCTTGATTTACTGATGTGGTGTCAATAATACACTTCATTGTTATGCTACTTAGGACACGACCTCTCTTACTCAATTTTGCTATTAAAACATCCTAGTGTTCCATGGAAAGATGAGAGTTAACTAGAAGAATTGGATTGGTTGTTACACTTCTAGTTATTTATACTTATATTAAACTCTACTTTGATTGCATTGATTTCCCGAAGCTTGTATAGTGTTCTTGTCATCCCTCTAACTTTTATGAGCCTTTCAAATGGATGAAGAGCTGAACGCATATGACTGCCAACTATAAGTAAATTCATATTCTTGTTGAAACCCTTACTTTACAAAAGTGAGGAGATACAAACATAAAAGGATCAATAGGAGGATCACAAGTTGGCTTTCAAAGCTAGATTCACTTTCGACATGGAGCATTAAAGTTTTAATTGATATTTTATGGATTGACATAACTGAGCTTGTGTTACCTTGTATAGATATGTTCTTTCTTACTTCAAGTTTGCAGGGAACATAAGGATACAAGGCATCGATCTTGTACATCCGGTGTTATACTTTTGTTTCAATATTTTCCTCATTTATGTTATCGATTCGTTCCTCGTGAACATGATGACCTTGTACATAAGTCACTTTATTGCTCGGGATGAGCAAGAGTGAAAGGACTATATTTTCCCATGCTATTTTGGTGATGATGACAATCCCACTTGTGGTTTAACCGTGTACTTGAGTTTCAGGAAAATGCTTTTGATGATTCCTATGGATTATGTGGATGCTCTCTTTGGGATCTCTTGAAGACGACGGCCATTTGTTTTTCTAGTTTCTGTCTTTTTATTGCTTTAGGTCGCCGTACTATCAAGAGGGGGTCCATCTCGGAAGGCTGTGGGAAATCACTTGTTCTTGCACAAACCCCATATGCACCGCCACAACCATCCTACTCATCTACGAGAGAGCGAGGTTCTGATCTGCTGGAGCCGTTTCTCTCTGATCGGAACTTCCGGCCAGGCGCCGGAAGTTCCACTCAGGGCTTTTCCGTGGGAAGATCTGGAACTAAGTTCTGATCCAACTTCTGCTGGAATTTCCGGACAGCTCCCAGTACCTTCTGTGTGGGTATGCTCTATTTGTCGGAACTTCCACCGGAAGTTGCTCCAGAAGTTCCGGTGAGGAATTTCTATTGCTTCTCCTAGAAAATTCCTGAGCAGAACTTCCGCCCAGACGCCGGAACTTCCGTTTAGACATGCTTCGTGACCCAGATGTTCCGCCCCTAATTCCGTCCAAGTTCCGCTGAAGGATCAGTACCATTCTGTTTGAAGTAGTCTATTTTGACAGAACTTGGGCCGGAACTTGCATCGGAAGTTTCGCGGGAACTTCCGGTAAGTTGGACCGGAACTTCCGGTCAAGCTTTTGGAGCGGGCGTCAACGGGCTGATGACCATTGAAGCCTTGCTGGGCGGAACTTACAGCCGCTCACCGGAACTTCCGATGAGGTCGCAGAGGCTGTAACATCCCAAAAATCATGATTTGAAAAGGTTTGCATATCATTCATGCATTCATAAACAATTGGTCATTTCAAACAAGATTTAAAAATAAGAAACCATATAATGCCTATTATTTTATGCAAGAAGGCAATGGTTTTATTTCTACTTCCAAAATATGAGAATGATTTGGTTTGATCAGAAATGTTTTAAAGTTGAATGCAAAGCTTGCACAAATATTTTCAAAACAAAATCCTTTATAAAATATTTTTATTTCCTATTTTATATATTTAAATAAGGCATGATTTTATTTTATTTCTCAAAGGGTCAAAGTACTTTGGACTGAACAGTAGTGTTTTATACTCAATTATGTGCATGGTTCACACTACAAAAATCTATAGAAAATTTGAAATCAAACTCATTTGAATTTGAGTTGAAAAAGATTCCTGAAAATTCAAACAGAAAAAGAAAAATAAAAAATAAAAAATAAAAACGCACGCCACCTATCTAGCCCAGCCGTAGTTATGGCCCAACAAGCCCACCCGACTGTTTTCCCCTCTCCCCTCTCTCTCATCCGCACCCGCTCTCTCACCCGGTCGCTTCCACTGGGCCCAAGCCAGCTCAACATCTTCTTCCCCACCCCGCGCACGCAGACCCCGTTGCCACCGCCGTTTCCTCCAGAAACACCGCGTTGATTTCAGGCGTAAATGGCATTGATGCCCTGCGTAATCTCCTCGTCCCTGCTGGCTATTTAACCCCCTCACCGCCGCGGTCACTTCCCCTCAATCACCAGCACCAGAGCGCCCCTAGGCTGGCCGTATTTGCGCTTGCAACGCCGCTGCCCGAGCGTCTTCGACGAGATATTACAGTGAGCTCCGTCCACCCCGCCCCTTCTCGTTCATACTATCGTGATCTCCCTGGTCTTGCTCTCCTTCTCGTTTGTCAGCTCGTGGCCCAAGTCATCTTCTTCATCGAGCTCCGCGAACGGCAGAAGCGTCGCTCAACTCCGGGGAAGAATCACGGTAAAATCAAGCCGCCCCTTGCTCCCTAAATCATACCACTAAGTCCACCATGTCTCTGCCCATATCCTAATGCCACTGGTTCATCTTATCTCACCGCAGAATGTCACCTTCGTCTCCGGCAGTAGGCATCATACGCGAACGCGAACTCCGACGAGGTCCTCCGGCCAACACAGCACGCCCCCGCCCACGTCAAGCACACCTTGAGCTTCAGCACGACTTCGCGAGTCTGGTAAGCAACTCTGCAGCCCCCAGCCCCTTCGGGATTATTTGATACGTCATTTGTCGAGCGTCGCTGCCAGTGATCGCCACCGCCCGCTAAGTTTTGGTCATGAGCCAGCCGTTAGATCCAGATTGTAGGGCATATATTAGATTTGATCGAATTGTTTTCTTTGGATCTGATGTGTTGGATCTGATTAGATCCAACAGTGCAGAAGCGTGATCCCACGCGAAACGGTACCGCCCAATCAGAGCCCGCCATGTGTGGTTGCTCTGTTTAAATAAATCCAGAGAAGACTTTTGAATGATTAAACTTGTAAAATTCATAACTTTTGTTCTGTTTATCCAAAAAAATACAAATAATATATCAATAGATTCACAAAAATAAATCCTAAACTACTATAGGATTGGTTTTGTATTTTGATACTGTTAAAAAGAAATTTTATGCAGAGACATTTGTAGGCTTATTTTGAGTATACAAATTATTTGGAAAATGTTTTAAAGGCTATTTTGAGTCTATTTTGTCTATAAAAGTTTAGTGTAATGCTTAGTACTGTTTACTTTCCTTGTTTGGTTTAAGAAAAATCATCACATGGCATGTGCATGCATTCATATATTTTTGCTTGATTATTTTGAATGTAAATTTGGTGCTATCATTTTATGTGTAGATTTTGGTGCAAGTGGTGATTGTGATTGTGAGGATTGTTGCTATTCTCCCAACTACCAAGGCAAGTGGTTCTTCATGATTTTGTCCCAATATTTGGACTAAGCACTAGTAATATTTTGTATAGGGCTTGCATGATATTTTTCTATGTATCTATCTGCTATGCTATGGGAAATCCTAGTAGTTGTAGTCTTGGTAGAATCTTCTCTAAGTTAAGTTACTTGTTATATTGCCATGCTTAGCCTATCTAGTAGCAAACAAGGGTGGATTATATACATGCTATGGAAAATATTGTTAAGTCTTTGACTTATGTTTTTTCTTAATAAAACAACTAAGTGAATGAATCACTTGGGTGGAATGGTATGTTTGGGTTATGTTGAGTGGTTACACAAGGCCCATATCTATGGTCCACCTTGTGTATCACACTTGTGGAAAGCCACCCAGGAACAAAGGGATTTGAGATACTTAGTGTTTAGAAGCTTCTAGTGCAACCACATGGCATATGGGCTCTGCCTTGGTCTAAGGGATTTGAGATACTTAGTGTTTAGAAGCTTCTAGTGCAATAACTTAGCCAAATGGACAGTTGGTGGTAGGGTGATAGGTTGGGGCACATCCATTTGTTCTAAGGGAAGGGTTCTGAAAGGTCTTGTCTCAATGCATGTCAAGTCTTGTGGGGAAAGTGCAGGACCTCTCGAGAAGGAAAAATCTAAGTACTTAGCCGTGTCCCCGGCAGTGGACAATTTGAGAATCAAGACACTGAAGCTATCAAGGATCTCCTCATCCCAATTTCTAAGTTCAAAACTTGTGGTTGAACAAGGGTAAAGGTCCACCAATGTCTATTAGTGGTTTCTTGGGAGTTTTTGTCAAACAAAAACTTAGTGTTTTCAACTGATAGGAAAACCCTATTTTGAGCAAAGCAAGCCTCAGCTACACTTAGCTAAATTCATATAGAAGTCAAAAACTATTATTTTACTAAGGTATCACTTGCCAATACTATTCCAATGTATTGACCCACTATGGCTGTAACTTGTGATGTTGCAGGTTACTCTGATGAGGATTAGGGTTGTGAGTCTACACTCAACATATTTGCCTGTGGCACATGAAGATGAAGACTTTACTTTATTTTTATTAAGTTGAACTCTTGTACTAGCCTATGGCTATGGAGTTGTAAAATACTATGTTATCTCTGGAATGACGATGTAATAATGACCTTTGTATCTGTGTACTTCATCTTAAACTATGGATGCTAGCATTTATCTAGGGACTAGCATTGCAATCATAGGGACTTTTACCTTTATAAAGGTGGGGTCTTACAGATGGTATTAGAGCACTGTGTTGCCTGTAGGATTATGACCCTAGATTGGATTAGACTAAGAAACCACTAAGGAAAATTTCAACACTTTGAAAAATTCCACACTTGTCTTTTTCTTCTCGTCAACTTTTCTAATCTTCTTTCTCATCTCCATTTGTAGATGAACTCCATCAACAAAGACGTCAGAAAGGGACCAGTCATGACCATGACTTTGGAGTGTAAGACGGAGTTTCCCAAAGCAGTCAAGAACCTTATGGTTACCATGGGGATACATGGTGCAACTGTGTACAAGGGATTCCATGTGATGGATGAAGCGGAAGAGTATTGGTGGGTGCAACTTCACTTGTACAAAAACAAGGAAGACAACCAAAAAGAGTCAGGATTTTGCATGGTCACCAACTCTGAAATGCACACAACATTCTTTGATTCTGCAAGAAATGCAGCTTGGAATGCCATCAAGGAGCTTGGTGATAGACTCAAGTGTAGAATGCTCAACACTCAAAATGACCTTAGAGAAGAAAAGAAGCATACCCAAGACTTAGATACTACCAATCAATGACTAAGGGAAGACATCATAGATTTAATATGGGAGTCTTGTGATCAAGATAGACAGCTTGCCACTAAGGATGCCCTGATAGCTATCTTGTCTAGTGAGTGAGAATTTTAACGTACTCCGTTAGTTGGACCACCACACTTGTCGTTTTTTTACTCGCAAATTTTTTTCTAAGTTATGTTGAACCTTAGTGTGTGTAATGGATTTGTGTATGCCATGACTTGTATGTTTTGTTGTTGAAAGTGGGATTGTGTCCTTTTGTCTTGTGAATTTTTCTCTACTTGTATTGATTCTAACCTTTCTCTATCTTATACCATAGATGCCTAACATTGTTATCAGCACTGCCGAGGAGTTCAAGGGAACTCGTTTCGGTTCTCGTCTCGTGGAGCTCACTAGTGTGCTCAACCTTCCACTTCCTAGTATCACGACACTTCAGCTCACCAAGTTTGAGAGGAAGGACCTTTGGGGATTTAGAGTCACATAGCCGGAACGCTAGACAGAGCCACCCATGGAGGCTATCACCTTCAAGCTGATGCATGATGACAAGGAGAGAGGCTTAGATGTAGTCATGAAGGAGTTACTTGGACGCCTGGTTGGGAGGCACTACACCGAGCTTAGAGGTCTCTACTTTCACCCGTTCGGGAGATGCGACGAGGAGGGTGAGGCTCTAGAGTACGACAGCGCTACTAGAGAGACGATTGAGCCAGTTCGTATTTACCTTCAGGACCTAGAGGGTCTTCTTAGACACCTCGACACGGAGAGGACCAACGTCATGCTTAGCAATGACGAGCTCCAGGTTCAGCTGAGGGAGAAGGACATGCTCTTCGCGGAACAAGACGAGATCGTCAAAGAGATGGAGGCCAGATTTGAGAGCTAGAACAAGAAGTTCAAGAGTCAGGAGAAAAGAGTCCAAGACAGAAACAAGAAGATCAGGGAGATAAAGGATGAGTTAGAGTCCAAGGACTTCGAGATTGAGCACCAACAGGGAGTGAGACGGTTCTCTCACAGAAGAGGGACCTCAGGGCCAAGATTGAGGCCTTGACCACTAGTGTAGAGAAGTACAAGGACGCCATGGAAAATGCAGGTCTTGATCTGGTTGATGTGGAGGTCGACATGGAGGAGTAGTGTAGACTACTCGACTATCTTTCATCTATCATACTTTGATTATTGAGTCGCATTGACCATCCAACATGTGGATGGCTTGCTATGGTGTTTTTGCATTTTCAAAACCTGTTGTTATGTCGTTCAAACTTTATGTTATTTTTGAGCTTGGTTATTGTGATTGTTTCAAAGTGATGTATTGTGCATGTTAAACATCTTTGGGTATCTCATTCTTATCCTTATTGAAACCACAGATACCTCCCCGTCGTGCCAACCCCAACCCAAACAACAACAATAACGTCACTCCCGAGATGTAGCAGTTGATGACAGCACAAGCTCAACTGATGCAGATGATGACTCAGTTCATGCAGAACCAGAATTAGAACAACAATAACAACAACAACAACAATCAGAATAATCCTCCAGCATTTGACATGCTCACCAGATTTCTGAGACTAAGGCCTGCAAAGTTCTCTGGAACCACTGATCCAATGGTAGTCAATGACTGGTTACGTTCAGTGAACAAAGACTTAGTCATTGTTGGCTGCACCGACGAGGAAAAGGTTAGATTTGCAGCACATCTGCTTGAAGGACCAGCAGCAACCTGGTGGGACAACTTTCAGATCACTGCTCCCCTTGAGGATGTGACTTGGGCTAGTTTTGAGGATGGATTCCGTATAGCTCACATCTCATCTGGAGTGATGAACTTGAAGAAAAAGGAGTTCCACAATCTGAAGCAGCGTCACCGCAGTGTGGCTGAGTACATTGAGGAGTTCAACAATCTGGCTCGCTATGCACCAGATGAAGTTGATATTGATGCTAAGAGGAAGGAGAAATTCCTCGAAGGACTTAATGATGAGTTGAACCTGCAGCTGTCTGTTGCCTATGTCCCAACCTATCAATCACTTTGTGACAAGGCTACCATCTTGGAAAACAAGATGAAACAGATTGAGGGCAGAAAGAGGAAACATAGCTTTGATAAGCATAGCTCATGATCATCTCACAAACGTTCCCATCATGATGATAGTGGAAGTTCTGGATTCCACAAACATGGGAAGTACAACAGCCACCACAACCACAACCGTCATCATGACAACAAGCATCATCGCAGTCATGATAATGACAAGTATAAGAACCACAAGAGTGGACACAAGAGCCACCACAGTGGAAGTGGCAGTGGAAGTCAGCCTATAAAGAAAGATCCCAGTAAGATTGAATGTTTCAAGTGTAAGAAGATGGGTCACTATGCTAATGAGTTCCCAGAAAAGAAAGTTGAAGGTGCCAACAAGCCCAATCCCTTCCAAAAGGGACAATTTGGAAGAAATATATGAAGAATCTGATGCTGTGGCTGGTAAGTTCAAGCTCAATTCTATTCCAGCACTTGTTCTTTTTGATACTGGCGCATCGCATTCATTCATATCAAGAGCATTTGTTGATAAAAATGGATTTCCAACTGAAAATATTGGGTGTCCTATAAAAGTAAGCTCTCCTGGTGGAGTTATGATAGTGAGCCTTGGATGTCGTGGTCTAGTGATCGAATTTGGGAAGCATAAGTTTCCAATTAGTTTGATAATTCTATATTCCCAAGGATTGGATGTCATTCTGGGAATGGATTGGATGACTAAGTATGAAGGAGTACTAGATTGTGCCAATCGTACTGTCACACTCACAACCCCAGATAATAAAAGGATAAGATCCAAGTCTAACTTTGAATCAAAAGGGAGTAAGATAAATTATCTTAAGGGGGTTAGCATAGACAGTGTGCTAATTGTGAGAGAGTATCCGGATGTGTTTCTGGAGGAATTGCCTGGAATGCCACCAGATAGAGATGTTGAGTTTCTGATTGACTTACTGCCGGGATCTGGACCAATAGCAAAGAGACCTTACAAGATGTCAGTTAATGAGTTGAAAGAACTCAAGAAACAACCTGGGGAACAGTTGCAGAAAGGATTTATTCAACCAAGTTCTTCATCTTGGGGTGCACAAATTTTGTTTGTTGAAAAGAAAGATAGAAGTCAAAGGTTATGCATAGATTACCGTTCACTCAATGGGGTAACTATTAAGAACAAGTATCCTTTGCCTAGAATCAATGATCTGTTTGATCAGCTAGAAGGAGGCCGAGTGTTCTCAAAGATTGATCTCTGGTCAGGCTACTTTCAGCTAAAGGTTAGAGAGCAGGACATACCTAAAACAGCTTTCACCACTAGGTATGGATTGTATGAGTAAACTGTGATGCCATTTGGTTTGACAAATGCACCAGCCTACTTCATGAATATGATGAACAAGGTGTTCATGGAATTTCTTGACAAGTTCGTTGTTGTTTCATCGATCAAATTTTGATGTACTCCAAGAGCAATGAAGAGCATGAAGAGCATTTGCGTGTGATACTTGAGAAGCTTAGGGAGCATAAGCTGTATGCCAAATTCAGCAAGTGTGAATTCTGGTTGAATGAAGTGGGATTTATTGGTCATATTGTGTCAGGAGATGGTGTAGCTGTTGATCCCGCAAAAGTGTCAGTTGTAACTGAGTGGGAATCTCCTAAGTCAGTGAAAGAAGTGTGTAGTTTCCTTGGCTTGGCAGGATACTATAGAAGATTCATTGAGAATTTCTCGAAGGTAGCTAAGCCAATGACGGAGTTACTCAAGAAAGACATGAAATTTGATTGGACTGAAGGATGTGAACTCAGTTTCCAAGAGTTGAAGAAGATACTAGTGACAGCACCAGTCTTATGTCTGCCGGATTTGGAGAAAGATTTCCAAGTTTATTGTGATGCATCTCACCAAGGATTAGGTGCAGTTTTGATGCAAGAAGGGAAAGTTGCGTCTTATGCCTCGAGACAGCTCAAACTCATGAAGTGAATTACCCTACTCATGATTTAGAGTTAGCTTCTGTTGTCCATGCACTCAAAACATGGAGACATTATATTTTGGGTAAACGATGTGAAGTGTTCACAGATCACAAAAGTTTGAAGTATATCTTCACTCAGAAAGAAATCAATATGAGACAAAGAAGGTGGCTAGAGCTCATCAAGGACTATGACTTGTGTTTGCAATACCACCCCGGTAAAGCAAATGTTGTAGCGGATGCATTAAGCCAGAAAGTTTATGTGAATAGCCTCACTAAGGGAGAATTGCCAGATGATCTGTCTGCCCAATTCAAAGATCTCAGATTGGAGATAGTACCCGAGGGACATCTCATGTCATTGGATGTTCAACCCACATTGTTGGACAGGATCAAGGAAACCCAAAAGATAGAAAAGGAAATTGAAGAGATTAAGGGAAAAATTAGCAAAGGGAAAGCTAAAGGATTCCATGAAGACGAAGAGGGTACTTTATGGTATGGAAAACGTGTCTGCATTCCGCAAGATCCGGAGCTTCGGAAACTGATTTTACAAGAAGCACACAACTCACCATATTCCATTCATCCGGGTAACACCAAAATGTACATGGATGTGAAGGAAAGATTTTGGTGGAATAATCTCAAGAAGGACATCGCAGAACATATTGCTTTGTGTGATGTGGGTAGTAGAGTGAAAGTGGAACATTAGAAACTAGAAGGATTGTTACAACCACTACCTATTCCTGATTGGAAGTGGGACAAGATTGTCATGGATTTCATCACTGGACTACCAAGGACTAGATCAGGATATGATTCTATTTGGGTCGTGGTAGATCTCCTAACTAAAATGGCTCATTTCATACCCATGAAGACAACCTATACAAGTGCTAAGTTATCCAAGATTTATATGAATAGGATTGTGTCTCTGCATGGAGTACCCAAGAGTACTGTGTCTGATAGGGGAACTCAATTCACTTCGTGTTTTTGGCGACAACTGCATGAGTCATTGGGAACGAGACTAGAATTCAGCACTGCTTTTCATCCCTAGACTGACGGACAGACAGAAAGGACCAACCAGATTCTAGAGGATATGTTGAGGGCATGTGCCCTAGTCTATGGTGCTAGTTGGGATGAAAGTCTGCCTTACGCGGAATTATCTTACAACAACAACTATCAACCCAGTATTGAGATGGCACCGTTTGAATTTCTCTATGGAAGGAAGTGTACTACACCATTGCTATGGAGTGGTGTTGGAGAAAGAAATTTGTTCGGACCAGAGTTAATCAAGGAGGCTAAAGAGAAAGTCAAATTGGTAAAGGATAGATTGAAGATAGCACAGTCCCGTCAGAAGAGCTACGCAGATCCAAAGCATAGGGAAGTCACCTATGAGGTAGGTGATAGAGCTTATCTTAGAGTCTCACCACTCCGTGGTGTGAAGAGATCTGGAATCAAAGGAAAACTAGCCCCAAGATACATTGGACCATTTAAGGTCTCAACTCACAAAGGAGAAGTGGCTTATGAGATTGAATTGCCTGAATCACTGTCTGTCGTTCACAATTTGTTTCACGTGAGTCAGTTGCAGAAATGCCATCCGGAGATGGAAGAGACTTCTTTGAAGGATACTATACCTTTGGAAGAAGTTTAGTTGGAAAGTGATCTCACTTATGAAGAGAAACCTATCAAGATTCTTGAGACTACAGAAAGTGTCACTCCTACTAAGACTATCAAGTTTTGCAAAGTTCAGTGGAATCATCATTCTGAGGAGGAAGCAATTTGGGAAAGAGATGATGACCTTCGGAAAGATCACCCTCACCTATTTGCTAGCCAATCTGAATCTCAAGGGCGAGATTCAGCTTAAGGTCTTTAGATTTGTAACATCCCAAAATCATGATTTGAAAAGGTTTGCATATCATTCATGCATTCATAAACAATTGGTCATTTCAAACAAGATTTCAAAATAAGAAACCATATAATTGTAACAGCCCAGGTATGTAATATTTGTACTCAGTACTTAAGCATGGCATGCATCTGTTTAAATCAATACAATATTGCATGTGATCAAGTGTGTGAACCAAAGTACAAGTGCAAAACACTAAACCCTAGTCCTTTTCCCCCCATTCTCTTTGAAACTACCTTCAAATGGTTTTCATATTTTGAAAAGTATCAAAGTTTATTGGATCCAAGTTGGTATAAAGGGCCCCTGAATATTTACAATGATTTCAAAACTCTTTGGTATTTTGAAACTGCTTAAAAACTGAAAAGGAATTTAAATACAAAGAGAAAAACACAAAACCGAAAAAGGAAAAAGGTTTTACAAAAAAAAGTAGCCAGAGCACCCCAGGCCGGCCTAGATCTTCTTCCTCTCCCCCTACAACCTTTCCTGCAGCCCAGCAGCGGCCCATGTCAGCCCACCCGGGGCCCAGGAGAAGGCCCGTACCCCTTCGCCGCTGCCTGTCATCGTCTTCCTCCAGACAGTAGAGGCGGCCGGAGCTGCCATCGATCCCCACCGCCTCCTCCCGGCCGTCCGTCGAGCCCCGAGCGAGGATAAGAATGCCGTGGCCACGTCCCGTCACCCTCATCCACTTTTCCCCTCTCTAGCGACCTCCCTCTTCTCTTCCGCGCAAGGCTCCGAAAACCTAGCCTTGGGCTTCGCCCCTCGCCGTCGTTCTGCACCACCCAGAGGCCAGACGAGCACGCCGCGAGCTCCGCCTCACTTCCCTCTTCCTCCCCACAAGAGGAATTGAGGAGGGGATCCCCAATCGTCGCCCTCGACTCCGTTTACTTTGTCACCGACGACCACCGCCGCCGTGGATTCCCTCGTCTCCGGCCTCCCCGTGCCACCACGACCACTCCATCACGCTCAGGGTGAGCTACCGGTCGCTCTGGACCCCTTATTCTTCTTCATCTCACTCTAGTTTGTGCCAGTATCACAGCCCAGTGAGCTCTGCCGCTGTACGTCGCCGTGCAGCCCGCTCCGGTGACCAGTCCGTAGCGGCGCCGCCCGTTCCTGGATCAACGTGATGCCTGATTCGAAACCTCCCAACCGCGCCTCCCAGATCGCCCTAGCGCTGCCAGTCGCTGCCGTCTGGCCGTTCTCCATCGAGGTCCGCGTGGTGCTCACTGGCTCGAGACCAGCCCGTGAAAATTGCCCTGACCCTGTTTTGCGTGTGTGGCTATTGATGTGTGTTTGGCCCCACCAGTCAGTCACTGTGGGTATGTTCAGATGTGGTAAAAAATGCCTGGGTTGTATTATGACGTCAGCCTGATGTAATAAAGGTTTTAATAATTTCACAAAATGATATAAACTTGTAAAATTCATAACTTATTATTTATAAGTCAGAAAAATATGTATTATATATCAAAATGTTTAGAAAAATAAGAACTATCTAACTAACCTATAATCATGCATTGTTCAACAACTTTAATGACAAGTTTAATTAGAACAACATAGTAACCCCTCTCATGTGTTTCCAGAGTTTTCCCGAATTGGGGTTTTCAACCCTCGGAACCCCGATTAAGTTGCCGAGCATGTTTTAGGGTTTTGTTTCAATGCAATTCAACTTGTCATATCATCATCCTTGTCTGAGAATTGCATCGATGCCATGTCTTGATTGTCGCCTTTGTTTCCAGTATTGGTTCTTCATGATAGGATCCGAACCCGAAGCTGAAGTCAACAACACCGAAGATCCGTACCCGTCTACTGACGGACAAGGCAAGCGTAGCCTCTCATTCTGAACCTATGTTTTATAAAGTATATTACTTTCTCGCTATGATGCACACGATTCCAATGTGGTGTTTTGTAATTAGCTAGTGTTACCTATCTGCTGCATTGTTTCCCTTTTTGTAGCCTTATACTCCTGATCCACTGCTCCTAGCATACCTAGGTTTGGCATGTGAGCGTTGTAGAGCTTTTGTTATCGACAGCTTAGCCAAGCATAGAAACAACGTCTGCTAAGGAAGGTAGTGAGGTAGGGGATGGTGACATCATCGAAGGAGTTAATTAATCATGCTAAGGCTTGTATGGGAGGCCACGTTGGGTGTGGTTTTTATAGTCCCATGCTCACCACCACTAGGAACTGAGTTCTTGCCTTTGGAACCGAGACGAGCGTACAACCACACGGGGCTTGGGAACCCCTCGACTGATTAACTTGCCTAGTAGATTCCATGAGTCACATAGTTCGGGATTTCCATTTGGCATACGCATTGAAAATGTTTTCGAAGGAGGAGGTGATGGAGGTGCATCATAACAGGTAGGGAAGCGTGGACCGGGTTGCTTGGGGTCTATGGAGACCCTGGTCAACCAACCTTGCCTCACATCTTTAAGTACCGGCTTCGGGATTTGACCTGTTACGGCGGAATCATACTTATTGCGTGACTCATGGTCTCGGCAAAAGCAAGGTAAAGGTCATGGTCAACCACCCTCTGCCGGCCCTCCAAGGAAGAGGGCTAATAATATTTGACATTAAGAGTCGGTTGGTACGTGTGGGTAAAGTTGTACATCCCTGTAGGGTATTAATCTTTTCGAAAAGCTGTGTTCACGGTTATGAACGCTTGGTGACCAGATTGTAAGATCATTGATAACTTTAACCATTATAAAACTCGTTGATCCACGTGTACTTAAGGATGCTTCCTCTGGGTCGAGGGGGTGATCCTAGATAGGAGGTTCTGATGAAGCTGGTGGTTATCGAGATGTGATGAACAAGATGAAGAAGTCGCTATCTTATCCCTTTTTAAAAGATTCTGAGTAGATGAGCCTCTTCTCTCTCTTGTTTACAAATAAAGATTGCTTTTTGCAAAAGTAAATCCAGAGAAAGCCTTTCTACCCAAAGCATATAGATATTAGGTTATCTAAGTCTTGCGGAGTACAATCTCGTACTCAGCCTTGTGCCATTATTGTTTTTCTACAGAGGATCTGGTTGCAACTGAAGGTGTCTTCTATGTTGACATCGATGAGTAGTTGGGGGTCCCAGGTTGTAGCCTGAGGACTATGGGATGAATGTCGCTTTTGTTTATGTCCTCTTAGGCCTTTTGCTAAGTTGTTGTGTAGAACAACATGATTTGCTTTCGCTATGTGATGTATTGTTGGGTCTACGACCTCTGGTTTGTAATAACTCTAATATCTTACTCTGTTAAGAGTTTAAACTTATGCTATTGAATCCCTGTGTTCTGTAATGTTACCGAATCATACTGTGATCTTCCATGTTTGGGAGTTGAACTTATCTTAGATGGTGATCTGAGGATAGTTTAACCCTAACCCTGGGGGTGCTACAGGTTTTGGTATCAGAGCAGGACTGCCCGTAGGAAACCCTTTTATTGGTCGATTTTGAGTCTAGAAGTTGACAAAACTATTTGAAAGTTAAAACTATTTGCAGAAACTCTGACTAGGAATCTTTTTACTCCTTCTCTGGTGTGATTCCGATGCTGGAGTTTCTCTTACCTTATTTGGTTTGAAACGGTTTTCATTCCTTACCTTATATCTCAAAACTTTTAGGATCGTGGTTTTGGGGTTGTTTCTCTACAAGTACCCCGTACTTGGTTGCTATTTTCAGAGTTCTAAGATATCTTAGTTTTTCTTGGTGTGTAACATCTTAGCATTCCATTGTCATGGTTTGTAAGTCAGCTGGTTAGTGTATACATTAGTATGCTTTGATACTACCATGCTTGATAAGATGATACTTTTAAATCAAGTACTCCTTGTTCATCTTTCCGTCTTGTTCCTTTGGATCCCTTGTCGAACCTTCTTTTTGTTCTTTCAGGATGGGTGATACCTCTCGTGCCCGTACTCGTGCCCACGCACGTGGTGCCGAAAATGAGGGTGAATCTTCCAACCTTCCTCCACCGCCATCCATGGTTCAACTCATGGCCATGTACGAAACCAACCGTGCTGACAACATGAGGCTCCTTGAAAGGATTGAGCGCAACACTGCTCAACGCCAGAACAATCAAGTTGGTATCAAGGACTTCACACGTCTTACTCCGCCAGTTTTCAGCTATTCCACTGAGCCACTTGATGCGGACTACTGGCTTCGCACCATGGAGCGCAAACTTCAGGTTGGTCATGTTGCTCAAGCTGATTGGGTGACTTTTGCTTCCTATCATCTGGAGGGAGCAACTAATTCCTGGTGGGAAAATTTCTTGGCTATGCAAGAAGCTCAACATGTTGTTACATGGCAAGAGTTCACTGAAGCCTTCTGAGCTTATCATATTTCGGAGGGCCTGATGGATCAAAAGAGGGAGGAGTTCCTCAAGCTTAAGCAGAACCTTTGGTTCGT
Source organism: Avena insularis (assembly GCA_023614405.1). NCBI lineage: Eukaryota > Viridiplantae > Streptophyta > Magnoliopsida > Poales > Poaceae > Avena > Avena insularis. Next base: position 204,025,091 of record CM042685.1, read on the forward strand.
GTGTGATTACGGTAAACTTCAATCGTCTTGCCTGCTATGCTACTAAAGAGGTCTCCACTGATGCTAAGAAGCAAGTTCTGTTCCGCAAGGGACTGGATCCTGAGGTTCGCCGTGATATCCACCTCATGGACTTTGGTAACTTCCAAGGTCTTGTCAACAAGGCTATGAAGGCCGAGAGTGGAAAAGTGGAGTATGAAGAAACTCATAAGTGTCCTCAGGAGGGGTACAACAAGGCTGGCTCTGGTAATAAGAAGCGTCGTGTTTTCGTGCCTTACAGTGCTGTGACACGTGCTCCTTATACTCCAAAATCTTCTGGATATGCTCCTCGTCCGAATGCTACTTCAAACAATGCTGGTGGATCAAACTATCCTTCTGCTGGCAATGCATCAGTTTTTATATGTTTCAGTTGTCACCAGCCTGGCCACTATGCAAAGGAGTGTCCTCAAAAGAGTGCTGCTGAGAAGGCACAACCACCAAAGAAGAATGATAAGTATCCAGGTGCTGGAAAAGCACGCCTGAACCATATCTCTACTGAGGAGGCTTAGGAAGATCCAAGCGTCATCATGGGTACGCTTCGTATCAATCAAATTCCAGCTAAAGTTTTGTTTGATTCTGGAGCATCGCATTCATTCTTGTCACAAGCTTTCTCTCAAATGCATGGGATAAGTTTTGAGGGGTTATCCGTTCCTCTGCTAGTTCAATCTCCTGGTTCTAGGTGGTGTTCCACCATGGTTAGTCATGGGAATCTAATTGAAGTTGCATTTCAACTTTTCCCCACTTCTTTGATCGCCCTCAAGTCAACTGATATTGACATCATTTTGGGCATGGACTGGTTGACCCGTTATCAAGCTATTCTCGATTTTACAACCAAGTTTGTGACTAGTCCTGCTGGCATAACAGTCAAGTACTAGACCGTAGGGTCACTATCTCCTTCAGCTTTTTCGATTCCGGAAGCAGAGTTGTATGCTCTTGAAGTTCTACCTCCGATTGAGATCCAAGATGTTTCCGTGGTCTATGAATTCCTGGATGTCTTTCCTGAGGAGTTGCCTGGCATGCCACCTGATCAAAGTGTGGAGTTTTTCATAGAGTTAGTTCCTGGAACTGCTCCTGTTTCTAAAAGACCCTATCGTATGCCTCCTCATGAGCTTGTAGAGTTGAAGAAGCAATTAGAGGAGTTGGAAGGAAAAGAATGCATTCAGCCCAGCACGTCTTCTTGGGGATGTCCTACCATCTTTGTTAAGAAGCGGGACACCAATATACCGCGTCTGGTTGTGGATTATCCCCCACTAAATGATGTGACTATCAAGAACAAGTATCCTCTCCCTAGGATCAACGATCTATTTGATCAGTTAAGTGGTGCCACTGTCTTCTCCAAAATGGATTTAAGGTCAGGGTATCACTAGATAAAGATCCGTAAGGAAGATATTCCAAAGACTGCTTTCACCACTCGTTATGGTCTTTACGAGTATATAGTCATGTCCTTTGGTCTTACCAATGCTCCTGCCACCTTTATGCGGCTCATGAACTCTGTTTTCATGGAGTACCTTGACAAGTTCATCGTGGTCTACATCGATGATATTCTGGTTTATTCCAAGACTGAAGAAGAGCATGCTGAACATCTTCGTTTGGTGTTAACCAAACTCCAAGAACATCGTCTCTATGCCAAGTTTTCCAAATGTGAGTTTTGGTTGCAAGAGCTCGTATTTCTTGGTCATGTTGTTTCCGCCCAAGGGGTTTCTGTTATCCCCGATAAAGTCCAAACTATCCTCGACTGGGAGTCTCCTAAATCCGTCAAGGATGTCCGAAGTTTTCTCGGGATGGATGGTTATTACCGTCGATTCATCGAGAACTTCTCCGGGATTTCCAAGGCAATGACTGATCTTCTTAAGAAGGATAAGAAGTTCGAATGGTCTGATAAGGCTAAAGAAAGCTTCCAGATGTTAAAACCAAGTTAACCACTGTTCCGGTGCTAGTTCTTCCAGATACTAGCAAAGACTTTGTTGTCTTCTGTGATGCCTCTCACCAAGGTCTCGGATGTGTGTTGATGCAAAATGGGCATGTGGTGGCTTATGCTTCCTTTCAGATAAAACCACATGAGAACAACTACCCAACTCATGATCTTGAGCTTGTAGCTGTTGTTCATGCTCTTAAGCAATGGCGACATTACCTTCTTGGTAGTCGTTGCGAGTTATAATCGGATCATCAGAGTCTGAAGTATCTTTTCACACAACCTGATTTGAATCTCAGGCAAAGAAGATGGTTGGAACTCATCAAGGACTATGATTTGGGTCTCAACTATCAACCTAGAAAAGCCAATGTTGTCGCTGATGTGTTAAGTCGTAAGTCTTATTGCAACACTTTGGTGATAAAACAAGCTCAACCTTCTCTTCATGAGGAATTTGCTAGATTGAATCTTGAAGTAGTTCCTCGTGGATTTCTCTCTACTCTTGAAGTGAAGTTTTCTCTAGAGGATCAAATCAAAGCTGCTCAAAGGCAAGATCCTGAGATGGATACAATTAAAGAGAACATTGCTAGCGGAGTTGCTAAATGTTTCTCTATTAACGAGGAAGGTGTACTATATTTCGGTACACGTTTGGTAGTACCAAATGGAAAGGACTTGAAGAAGATAATTCTTACCGAAGCTCATGAATCACTTATTTCTATCCACCCTGGAGGTACCAAGATGTATCGGGATCTTCGTCAAATTTTCTGATGGTCTGGTATGAAGAAGGATATCGCTCGTTTTGTTGCTGAATGTGATGTTTGCCGTCGTGTCAAAGCTGAGCACCAAAGACCCGCTGGTCTCCTGCAACCACATAAAATCCCGGAGTGAAAATGGGATGAAGTTGGTATGGATTTCATCACTGGTCTTCCCAAGACTCAGAAAGGAAATGATGCCATCTGGGTAATCGTTGCCTATCTGTCCAAGGTTGCTCACTTCCTACCTATTCGTGAGAGCATTACTGCTAATCAATTGGCTGATCTATATATCTCTTGTGTAGTTGTCCTTCATGGGGTACCAAAGAAAATCGTCTTTGATCGAGGGAGTCTGTTCACCTCAAGATTCTGGGCAAGTTTCCAACAAGCTATGGGAACTCGCCTTTCCTTCAGCACAGGCTATCATCCTAGTACCGGTGGTCAAACCGAAAGAGCGAATCAAATACTTGAAGACATGCTGAGAGCGTGTGTCATATCTTTTGGCAAGAACTGGGAGAAATGCCTTCCTTTTGCTGAATTCTCCTGCAACAACAGTTTTGACTCCAGTATTGGTATGACACCTTTCCAATTCTTATATGGAAGAACCTTCCGTACTCCTTTGAACTGGTCAGAAACCGGCGAGAGAAAGTTCTTTGGTCCGGATATGATCGAGGAAGCAGAAGATCAAGTTTATATCATTCGAGATCATTTGAAAACTTCCCAGTCTCGTCCGAAAAGCTATCATTATCGTCACCATCAACATGTTGAATATGAAGTTGGTGATCAAGGTTATCTCCGGGTCACTCCTTTAAAGGGTGTCCACCGTTTCGGAATCAAAGGCAAACTAGATCCTCGCTATGTTGGTCCTTTTCGTGTTCTATCCAGGCAAGGTAACCTCGCATACAAGTTCGAGTTGACTGCAAACTTCCCTGAGGTGCATGACGTCTTTCATGTGTCGCAACCCAAGCGTTGCTTCAAAGATCATGTCCGTGGTGTTGATCACCAAACTCTTGATCTCCAAAAGGATCTGACTTATCATGAGTATCCTGTTCGTATCCTTGATGAAATCGAGCGCAAGACTCGTCGTCAAAACATCAAGTTCCTGAAAGTTCAGTGGTATCATCACTCTAAGGATGAAGTAACCTGGGAACGAGAAGATCGTCTTAGATCTGAGTACCCTGCCTTCTTTTCTAATATTTGTACTCAGTACTTAGGCATGGCATGAATCTGTTTAAATCAATACAATATTGCATGTGATCAAGTGTGTGAACCAAAGTACAAGTGCAAAAGACTAAACCCTAGTCCTTTTCCCCCCCTTTCTCTTTGAAACTACCTTCAAATGGTTTTCATATTTTGAAAAGTATCAAAGTTTATTGGATCCCAAGTTGGTATAAAGGGCCCCTGAATATTTACAATGATTTCAAAACTCTTTGGTATTTTCAAACTATTTAAAAACTGAAAAGGATTTGAAATACAAAGAGAAAAACACAAAACAGAAAAAGGTTTTACAAAAAAAATGTAGCCAGAGCACCCCAGGCCGGCCCAGATCTTCTTCCTCTCCCCCTGCAACCTTTCCTACAGCCCAGCAGCGGCCCAGGTCAGCCCACCCGGGGCCCAGGAGAAGGCCCGTACCCCTTCGCTGCTGCCTGTCGTCGTCTTCCTCCAGACAGGCAGGGAGCTGCCTGTCATCGTCGGCGCCGTCGATCCCCACCGCCTCCTCCCGGCCGTCCGTCGAGCCCCGAGCAAGGATAAGAACACCGCGGCCACGTCCCCTCGCCCTCATCCACTTTTCCCCTCTCCAGCGACCTCCCTCTTGTCTTCCGCGCGAGGCCCCGAAACCCTAGCCTCGGGCTCCGCCCCTCGCCGTCGTTCTGCACTGCCCTGAGGCCAGACGAGCACGCCGCGAGCTCCGCCTCGCTTCCCTCCTCCTCCCCACCAGAGGAATTGAGGAGGGGATCCCCAATCGTAGCCCTCGACTCCGTTTACTTCGTCAGCGACGACCACCGCCGTCGTGGATTCCCTCATCTCCGGCCTCCCCGTTCCACCACGACCACTCCATCACGCTCAGGGTGAGCTAGTAGTCCCTCTGGACCCCTTCTTCCTCTTCCTCTCACTCTAATTTGTGCCAGCATCATAGCCCAGTGAGTTCCGCCGCCGTACGTCGCCGTGCAGCCCGCTCCAGTGACCAATTCGTAGCGGCGCCGCCCGTTCCTAGATCAGCGTGATGCCCTGATTCGAAACCGCCCAACCGCGCCTCCCAGATCGCCCTAGCGCTGCCAGTCGCCGCCGTCTGGCCGTTCTCTGGCGAGGTCCGCGTGGCGCCTGCGTGGCTTTCCTGTGTGGCTGCTGATGTGGATTCGGCCCCACCAGTCAGTCACTGTGGGTATGTTCAGATGTGGTAACAAAAGCCCTGGGTTGTATTATGACATTAGCCTGATGTAATAAAGGTTTTAATAATTTCAGAAAATGATATAAACTTGTAAAATTCATAACTTATTAGCGTTTTCAACCCTCGGAACTCCGATTAAGTTGCCGAGCATGTTTTAGGATTTTGTTTCAATGCAATTCAACATATCATATCATCATCCTTGTTTGAGCATTGCATCGATGCCGTGTCTTGATTGTCGCCTTTGTTTCCGGTATTGGTTCTTCGCGATAGGATCCGAACCCGAAGCTGAAGTCAAGAACATCGAAGATCTGTACCTGTCTACTGACGGAAAAGGCAAGTGTAGCCTCTCATTCTGAACCTATGTTTTATAAAGTATATTACTTTCTCGCTATGATGCACACGATTCCAATGTGGTCTTTTGTCAGCAGCTAGTGTTACCTATCTGTTGCACTGTTTCCCTTTTTGTAGCCTTATACTCCTGATCCACTGCTCCTAGCATACCTAGGTTTGGCATGTGAGCGTTGTAGAGCTTTTGTTATCGACAGGTTAGCCAAGCATAGAAACAACATCTGCTCTATTCAATGATGAATCAGAAGTGCCAAGGAAGGTAGTGAGGTAGGGGATGGTGACATCATCGAAGGAGTTAATTAATCATGCTAAGGCTTGTATGGGAGGCCACGTTGGGTGTGGTTTTTATAGTCCCATGCTCGCCACCACTAGGAACTGAGTTCTTGCCTTTGGAACCGAGACGAGCGTACAACCACACGGGGCTTGGGAGCCCCTCGACTGATTAACTTGCCTATTAGATTCCATGAGTCACATAGTTCGGGCTTTCCATTTGGCATACACATTCAAAATGTTATCGAAAGAGGAGGTGATGGAGGTGCATCATAACAGGTAGAGAAGCGTGGACCGGGTTGCTTGGGGTCGATGGAGCCCCAAGTGAACCAACCTCGCCTCACATCTTTAAGTACCGGCTTCGGGATTTGACCCGTTACGGCGGAATCATACTTATTGCGTGACTCATGGTCTCTGCAAAATCAAGGTAAAGGTCGTGGTCAACCACCCTCTGCCGGCCCTCCAAGGAAGAGGGCTAATAATATTTGGTATTAAGAGTCGGTTGGTACGTGTGGGTAAAGTTGTACACCCCTGCAGGGTATTAATCTTTTCGAAAAGCCGTGTTCACGGTTATGAACGCTTGGTGACCAGATTCTAAGATCATAGATAACTTTAACCATTATAAAACTCGTTGATCCACGTGTGCTTAAGTATGCTTCCTCTGGGTCGAGGGGGTGATCCTAGATAGGAGGTTCTGATGAAGCTGGTGGTTATCGAGATGTGATGAACAAGATGAAGAAGTCGCTATCTTATCCCTTTTTAAAAGATTCTAAGTAGACGAGCCTCTTCTCTCTCTAATTTACAAATAAAGATTGATTTTTGAAAAAGTAAATCCAGAGAAAGCCTTTCTAGCCAAAGCATATAGATATTAGGTTATCTAAGTCTTGCAGAGTACATTCTCGTACTCATCCTTGCGCCATTGTTGTTTTTCTACAGAGGATCTGGTTGCAACTGAAGATGGCTTCTACGTTGACATCGACAAGTAGTTGGGGGTCCCAGGTAGCAGCATGAGGACTATGGGATGGATGTCGCTTTGTTTATGGCCTCTTAGGCCTTTTTCTAAGTTGTTGTGTAGAACAACATGATTTGCTTTCGCTGTGTGATGTAATGTTGGGTCTACGACTTCTGGTTTGTAATAACTCTAATATCTTACTATGTTAAGAGTTTAAACTTATGCTGTTGAATCCCTGTGGTCTGTATTGTTACCGAATCATACTGTGATCTTTCGTGTTTGGCAGTTGAACTTATCTTAGATGGTGATCTGAGGTTACTTTAACCCTAACCCCGGGGGTGCTACAATAATGCCTATTATTTTATGCAAGAAGGCAATGGTTTTATTTCTACGTCCAAAATAGGAGAATGCTTTGTTTTGATCAGAAATGTTTTAAAGTTGAATGCAAAGCTTGCACAAAGATTTTCAACACAAAATAAGCCATGGTTTTATTTTATTTCTCAAAGGGTCAAAGTACTTTGGACTAAACAGTAGTGTTTTATACTCAATTATGTGCTTGGTTCACACTACAAAAATCCAGAGAAAATTTGAAATCAAACTCATTTGAATTTGAGTTGAAAAAGGTTCCTGAAAATTCAAACAAAAAAAGAAAAATAAAAAAGAAAAAAAGAAAAACGCGCGCCACCTATCTAGCCTAGCCCCAGTTACGGCCCAACAAGCCCACCCAGCTGTTTACCCCTCTCCCCTCTCTCTCACCCACACCCGCTCTACCCCGCGGTCGCTGCCACTGGGCCCAAGCCAGCTCAGCATCTTCTTCCCCACCCCGTGAGCGCATACCCCGTCGCCACCGCCGTTTCCTCCAGAAACGCCGCGTTGATTTCGGGCGTAAATGGCATTGATTCCCTGCGTAATCTCCTCACCCCTGCTGGCTAATTAACCCCCTTGCCATCACGGTCATTTCCCCTCAATCACCAGCACCAGAGCGACCCCAGGCTGGCCGTATTTGCGCTTGCAACGCCGCTGCCCGAGCGTCTCCGACGAGATATTACGGTGATCTCCGTCCACCCCGCCCCTTCTCATTCATACTATCTTGATCTCCCTGGTCTTGGGCTCCTCCTCATGCCTTTAGTTTGTCTGCTCGTGGCCTAGGTCGTCGTCTTCGTCGAGCTTCACGAATGGCAGAAGCGCCACTTGGTGAAGAATCACGGTAAAATCAAGCTGCCCCTTTCTCCCTAAATCATACCACTAAGTCCGCCATGTCTCTGCGCATCTCCTAATGCCACTGGTTTGTCTTATCTCACCGCAGAACGTCGCCTTCGTCTCCGGCAGTAGGCATCAGACGCGAACGCGAATTCCGACGAGGTCCTCCGGCCACCACAGCACGCCCCCGCCCACGTCAAGCTCACCTTGAGCTTCAGCACGACTTCGCGAGTCTGGTAAGAAACTCCGCAGCCCCCATCCCCTTCGGGATTAGCCGGTATGTCGCCGTCAGAGCATCGCCACAGCGCAGTCGCCGGCAGCGCCGCCAAGTTTTGGTCGAGCGAGCCAGGGCTGTTAGATCCAGATCGTAGGACATAAATTAGATTTGATCGAATCGTTTTCTTTGGATCTGATGTGTTGGATCTGATTAGATCCAACGGTGCAGAAGCGTGATCCCACGCGAAACAGTACCGCCCAATCAGAGCCCGCCACGTGTGGTTGCTCTGTTTAAATAAATCCAGAGAAGACTTTTGAATGATTAAACTTGTAAAATTCATAACTTTTGTTCTGTTTATCCAAAAAAATACAAATAATATATCAATAGATTCACAAAAATAAATCCTAAACTACTGTAGGATTGGTTTTGTATTTTGATACTGTTAAAAAGAAATTTTATGCAGAGACATTTGTAGGCTTATTTTGAGTATACAAATTATTTGGAAAATGTTTTAAAGGCTATTTTGAGTCTATTTTGTCTATAAAAGTTTAGTGTAATGCTTAGTACTGTTTACTTTCCTTGTTTGGTTTAAGAAAAATCATCACATGGCATGTGCATGCATTCATATATTTTTGATTGATTATTTTGAATGTAAATTTGGTGCTATCATTTTATGTGTAGATTTTGGTGCAAGTGGTGATTGTGATTGTGAGGATTGTTGCTATTCTCCCAACTACCAAGGCAAGTGGTTCTTCATGATTTTGTCCCAATATTTGGACTAAGCACTAGTAATATTTTGTCTAGGGCTTGCATGATATTTTTCTATGTATCTATCTGCTATGCTATGGGAAATCCTAGTAGTTGTAGTCTTGGTAGAATCTTCTCTAAGTTAAGTTACTTGTTATATTGCCATGCTTAGCCTAGCTAGTAGCAAACAAGGGTGGATTATATACATGCTATGGAAAATATTGTTAAGTCTTTGACTTATGTTTTTTCTTAATAAAACAACTAAGTGAATGAATCACTTGGGTGGAATGGTATGTTTGGGTTATGTTGAGTGGTTACACAAGGCCCATATCTAATGTCCACCTTGTGTATCACACTTGTGGAAAGCCACCCAGGAACAAAGGGATTTGAGATACTTAGTGTTTAGAAGCTTCTAGTGCAACCACATGGCATATGGGCTCTGCCTTGATCATATAGGTTGAAATAACTTAGCCAAATGGACAGTTGGTGGTAGGGTGATAGGTTGGAGCGCGTCCATTTGTTCTAAGGGAAGGCTTCTGAAAGATCTTGTCTCGATGCATGTCGAGTCTTGTGGGGAAAGTGCACCACCTCTCGAGAAGGAAAAATTTAAGTACTTAGCCGTGTCCCCGGTGGTGGACAATTTGAGCATCAAGACACTGAAGCTATCAAGGATCTCCTCATCCCAATTTCTAAGTTCAAAACTTGTGGTTGAACAAGGGTAAAGGTCCACCGATGTCTATTGGTGGTTCCTTGGGAGTTTTTCTCAAACAAAAACTTAGTGTTTTCAACTGATAGGAAAAACCTATTTTGAGCAAAGCAAGCCTGAGCTACACTTAGCCAAATTCATATAGAAGTTAGAAACTATTATTCTACTAAGGTATCACTTGCCAATACTATTCCAATGTATTGCCCCACTGTGGCTATAACTTGTGATGTTGTAGGTTACTTTGATGAGGATTAGGGTTGTGAGTCTACACTCAACATGTTTGCCTGTGGCACATGAAGATGAAGACTTTACTTTATTTTGATTAAGTTAAACTCTTGTACTAGCATATGACTATGGAGTTGTAAAAGACTATGTTATCTCTGTAATGACGATGTAATAATGACCTTTGTTTCTGGGTACTTCATCTTAAACTGTGGATTCTAGCATTGCAATCACAGGGACCTTTACCTTTATAAAGGTGGGGTCTTACACTATAACGGTTCAGCATGGAGGGAGCCTATTTAAGGCGCCCTCCTTCTTCCTCCCACCCAACTCGAAAATTTTCTCTCTCCTCCATTAATGCTTGAGCTTCACCTCACTAGATATCTCTCCCTAGCCACTCCAATCACTTGATCTTTTGAGAGGTGAGGTAGGTGACCTAGATCTACACTTCCACCAAAGAAGATTTGATTTCCCCCACCTATCATTTGTTGATCTTGTTGCTCTTGGGTTTCTTGAAACCCTAGATGGTGTAGGGCATCCTCGGAGCTAAGGGCTTGTGTTGTAAAGCTCCGTGGTGTCGTTGAGGGCCTACAATTGAGTTGTGGACCTTCCCCCTCAACCTTGTTGTAAAGGTTTCGGTTGGCGCTTTCAAGGTCACCGGTTAGTGGATTGTGAGGCCTCCTTTATGGGGGAGCTCACCGGAGAAGAAGGTGAGATCTTTGTGGCGCTCGGGTGACCTTGTGTGGCCCCGACACCTCTCCAACATAGATGTAGCTCCTTTGGGAGTGAACTACGGGAATTACATCTCTGTGTCCCTGCTCCGGTTACTTTGTTCCCTTCCTTTACTTCTTGCTCTTTACCGTTCTTGTGGTTGTTGTAAGTTATCTAGCATATAGGTTGTTCACCTAATTGCACATCTAGATAACTTTCTTTCTCGCTAAGCCTAAAAGTGTGAAACAAATGAAAAATTGGTAGTAGCCTATTCACCCCCTCCTAGTCGATTCAAAGTCGGTACTTTCAATTGGTATCAGAGCCAAGGCTCTTATTTCGGGCTTTACCGCCTAAGAGACAATGGCCGACGAAGGGGGTAGTGAAACTGAAAACCCCAAGATCTTGGCCACCATGGATGACCTCAAGCAATTGGAGACATCCATGATGTCCAAGTTCGATGAAATGATGACTATCTTGCAGTCTCTAAAGCCAAACCCCATGGTTGCTCTTGACACACCCCAAACCACCGAGCTTCCTCCCACCGTTACCGTGACCGCCCCCGGGGTGAATCCCGCGGCCGTCACCACTCACTTGGGACTTGGTTTTGTTACTCAAACATCTACCAAGGTTCTAAGTGAGAACACCGAGGAGCCCGAGAACTCAACTTCCAAAGAGGAAAATGGAGGAAAGGACTACTCGGCGGTACCCCCACCGCCAAAGTACACTCCGGATCCACCCATTCCCATGCCACACATCATTCCTCAAGGAGCACCACCTATTCTAGATACTTCAAATTCCGCCAATTGGAAATATCTAATGCACTCACATATTTCTAGCTCTTCTATTGAGTTAATGAGGATTGTGGAGGATGGGTTCTCTCCATATGACCCAAAGAAGTTGACACGAGGTGAAGTGGTGGACAAGAAACTCAATACCACGACTTTGGGGATGATTCAAAAGGCCTTGACTCCAAAGGACTTTGCTCACATTTGCCAATTTGACACCTCCAAGGGAGCATGGGATCAACTCACTGAGCTATTTGTTGGGAATGCAAGCATCCAAAGCTCCAAGTTTGATGAAGTCAACAACGAGTGCGATGGTTTTGCTATGCAAGATGATGAGACTCCTGAAGATATGTATAGGCGGCTCAAGGTCCTTTGTTGCACTATGAGGGATCTTGGGGACACCTATGTTGATGACAAGTTCATGAAGAGGAAGTTCATTCAAGCTCTCCTTCCATTTGAAGAACAAAAGCTCAACTCTATCAAGGGAAGAACCAACTTTCACCTAATGACCTCCCAAGAAGTATTGAGTGAAGTGATTGCCATGACCATTGCCAAGAAGAATGCGGAGTCCGCCCGTGCTAGGGCCATTGGATCAACCAAAGTGAATGTTGCTTTGAAGGCCAAGTCCATTGAAGTTGATGATGATGATACATCAAGTGAGTGGTCTCAAGAGGACCTCAACTGTGCCTTCAACGAACATCTTGCTCTCGCTTCAAGGGCCTTTTGGAACTAGTCCGAGCTCAAGTCAAGGTCAAGGGACAACTCAAGGTCCAAATCACCCAACAAGTCTCCCAAGGCAAGGTCATGCTACAATTGCGACGACAAGAGTCACTTTATGGCCAAGTGTCCCTTTGAGAACCGTGAATACAATGGTGGTTGTCTCATTCGCAAGATCAAGTCAAGGCCTCCACATCCTTTGAACAAGAACTACGCCATCAAGAATGTCGCCAACAAGGAAAGAGCTATTATGGTCCATGAAGAATACATTTCGGGCACAGATGAAGATGATGATGAAGTCCAAGGTGGTGAGATTGTGGGAGTTGCTGCTATTGCCACTACCTCTACTCCACGATTGTCCCACTTCGACTCACCTAATGAGAACGTCATCTCCTCCAACCAAAAGTGTCTCATGGCCAAGGCCACCGAGGTAACATTTAAATCCACTCCTCAACCCATCTCTAATGAGCCTTCTTCTCCTAATCTTGTTGGTCTAGAGGTGAAGAAAGAGATGATTGACATGTGTGAATTTGTTGACACCTTGGATGAAGAAACTAAAACTTGCTTTGAATCCTTGCTTGCACAACTTGACAATGCTAGGGATGCTTTAGATGAAAAGGAAGAAATTCTTGACTTGTTAAGTAAAAATGAAAGAGATGCCGCCGATGAAATTGCTTCTCTCACTCAAAGTCTTGAGGATGAACAAAATATGAGAATTAATATTGAAGAGAGTATGTCTAAACTAGTTGATGACATAATGACAACAAGTGCTCTCTAGTTAAAGAACGTGATCATGCTGTAGCTTTGGTGAAAGTGCTTAAGAATGAAAAAGTTGAGTTTGTGGTTGGTCATGATAGGACTCAAGAAGATCATGAGAAACTCAAAGAGGAACATAAAGCCTTGGAGAGAAAATTCTCAAGTCTTTTTGAAGCCCATGTACAACTTCAAACTCAACTAACTTGTGAACATGCTAAGTCTTCCGATGTGCAAATTATAGACTTGTCTAGCACTCCTAACCCTTGTTGCAAGCATGACAATATCATTGAGGAGAACAAGGCGTTGAAGGATCAACTTTCCAAGACTAAGTATAAGAAGAAGAAGAAGAACATGAAGAAGAAAAATAACAAGGGCATGGCTCAAGGACCCTCATATGGTCCAACCATCTTGCAAAGTGACAACTTTGCTGAAAAGAAAAATCCCTCTTATATTCTTTGCAAGTCCTATGATGGTAATGTATATGCTAGATATGTTGGAACTTCTTACATGCATGATTATCATTGGGACATTTGGGTGCCAAAGACTCTTGTTACTAACAAAAGGGGACCCATTGCAAAATGGGTACCTAAAACCAAAGATTGATTTTCTTGTAGGACTTTGCTTCCGGTGGATCAGAATGGGTGCTTGATAGTGGTGCCACAAGTCATATGACCGGAAGCAAGTCTATCATGACGGAGATGAGGCCAAATATTGCCAACACCATGGTATCCTACGACGATAAAACAAGTTCTCAGGTTTTGGGTTTTGGCAAAGTGGTGGTAACCCCGGATATATCCTTGGTTGATGTCATGCTTGTCAAAACTCTTGGTTACAATTTACTTTCAGTTCGTGCTCTTGCCCTTATGGGTATTTATTCTTTCTTCTTTATTCCATGCGGTCGCACGCGGTGAGAAACAAAGGGGAGAGTGGAGCGAGCCGGGTGGGTGCTGGGCTGCTTGCTGGGTCGCGTCTGCTGGCAGGTAAGCTTCTCCTTCTTTTTGCTTAGCCTTTTTATTTTCTGTTTTGATTTTCTAAATAAGATTTGAATGATCAAATCAAATCCAAATTAAACCAAACTTTCACCAAACTTCTGTGGGATTATTCTAGTGCTTAAAAGTGTTTTAAACACAACAAACCACTCCAAAACATTTTGGGGTACTAAAATAAAATAAAAACATAAGCTCTACCCTTTCATATAAAAGAGGTTTAAAAATTAGGGTTTTGCTAGTGTTTTTAAGTTGAATTTTTTTGTGAAATGCACACATTCTATGATGATATGAGTGCAATGATGAAGCTTTTGGTTTGATGAAAATTGGGATGTTACAAATCTAACCCCCTTAAGATGAATCTCGCCCTCGAGATTCAGATTGGCTAGCAAATAGGTGAGGATGATCTTACTGAAGATCATCTTCTCTTTCCCAAGTTGCTTCTTCGTCAGTATGATGGTTCCACTAGACTTTGCAGAACATGATTGTCTTAGTACGAGTGACTCTTTCTGCTGTCTCGACAATTTTGATAGGTTTCTATTCATAAGTGAGATCATTCTCTAGCTGAACTTCTTCTAGTGGTATAGTGTCTTTTAACGAACTTTCTTTCATCTCCGGATGACACTTTTTCAACTATCTTACATGAAACACGTTGTGAACTGCTGACAGAGATTCTGGTAGTTCTAGATCATAGGACACTTCTCATTTACGGCTAAAAATCTTGAATGATCCTACATAACGAGGTGCCAATTTCCCTTTCACTCCAAATCTCTTCACACCACCAAGTGGTGAGACTCTAAGATAAGATATATCACCTACCTCATAGGTGACCTCTCTATGTTTTGGATCTGCATAAATCTTTTGTCGGGATTGGGCTATCTTCAATTTGTCCTTTACCATTCTGACTTTCTCTTCGGCTTCCTTGATCAGATCTGGTCCGAACAAGTTTCTTTCTCCTACTCCATTCCATAATAATGGTGTAGTACACTTCCTTCCATAAATGAATTCAAACGGAGCCATATCTATGCTCGATTGATAGCTGTTATTGTAAGAAAACTCTACGTATGGCAGACTTTCATCCCAACTAGATCCATAGTCTAGCGCACAAGCTCTCAACATATCTTCCAATATCTGTTGGTCCTTTCTGTCTATCCATCTGCTTGAGGATGAAATGCAGTGCTGAACTCTAGTATAGTTCCCAATGACTCGTGTAGTTGTTTCCGAAAATGTGAAGTGAACTGAGTTCCTCTATCTGACACAATATTCTGAGGTACTCAATGCAGACACACAATCATGTTCATATAGTTCTTGGATAATTTAGCACTTGTATAGGTTGTCTTTACGGGTATGAAATGAGCCACTTTTTTAAGCGATCCACAACAACCCATATAGAATCGTATCCGGATCTAGTCCTTGGCAGTCCTGTGATAAAATCCATACCAATTTTATCCCACTTCCAATCAGGTATTGGCAATGGTTTTAATAACCCCGCTAGTTTCCGATGCTCCGCATTTACTCGGCTACACACATCGCACAAGGCAATATGTTCTGCGATATCTTTCTTTAGATGGTTCCACCAAAATCTTTCCTTCACATCCATGTACATCTTGGTGTTGCCCATATGAATAGAGTATGGTGAATTATGTGCTTCTTGTAGAATCAATTTCCGAAGTTCTGGATCTTGTGGGATGCAGATACGCTTTCCATACCATAAGGTTCCTTGTTCATCTTCATGGAATCCCTTTTCCTTTCCTTTACCAATTTTACTCTTAATATCTTCTATTTTCTTGTCCAACTTTTGAGCTTCTTTGATTTTATCCATTAGTGTTGGTTGTACTTCCAAAGACATAAGATATCCTTCAAGCACTATCTCTAATCTTAGCTCTTTAAATTGAGCGCACCAATCATTTGGCAATTCTCCTTTGGTGAGGCCATTTACATAAACCTTGCGGCTTAATGCATCGGCAACGACATTTGCATTCCCAGGATGGTATTGCAAACTTAATTCGTAATCCTTGATAAGTTCTAGCCATCTTCTTTGCCTCATGTTGAGTTCCTTCTATGTGAAAATGTATTTCAGACTCTTGTGATCAGTGAACACTTCACAATGTTTTCCTAAAAGATAGTGTCTCCATGTTTTGAGTGCATGGACAACAGATGCCAACTCTAAGTCATGCGTAGGATAGTTTCCTTCATGAGTCTTGAGTTGTCTCGAGGCATAAGCCACCTGTTTACCTTCTTGCATTAACACTCCACCCAATCCTTGGTGAGGTGCATCACAATATACTTGAAAATCTTTCTCTAGATATGGCAAGCATAACACTGGTGCTGACACTATTCTTTTCTTGAACTCTTCAAAACTGGTCTCACATGCTTCAGTCCATTCAAACTTCTCCTCTTTCTTTAGTAATTCCGTCATCGACTTAGCAACCTTCGAGAAATTCTCGATGAACCTTATATAGTATCCTGCCAAGCCTAGGAAACTATGGACTTCTTTAACTATTTTGGGAGATTCCCACTCTGTTACAGCTGATACCTTTGATGGGTAGACAGCTATACCATTCCCAGATACAATATGTTCAAGGAATCCAACTTCATTCAACCAAAATTCACATTTACTAAACTTGTCACACAACTTGTGTTCCCTGAGTTTTTCAAGAATCAAACGCAAATGCTCTACATGTTCTTCATTTCTCTTGGAGTAAATCAATATGTGATCGATGAATACCACAAAAAAGTTGTCAAGAAACTCCATGAACACCTTGTTCCTCATGTTCATGAAATAAGCTGGTGCATTAGTTAGTCCAAACAGCATCACTATATACTCATACAATCCATACCTAGTGGTAAATGCAATCTTTGGTATATCTTGTTCTCTAATATTTAGTTGAAAGTAACCTGATCGAAGATCAATTTTGAGAACACACGAGAGCTGATCAAAGAGATTATTGATTCTTGGTAGGGATACTTGTTCTTTATGGTCACTTCATTAAGTGATCGATAATCTATGCATAGTCTCTAACTTCTGTCTTTCTTCTCGACAAACAAAACTGGTGCACCCCAAGACGAAGAACTCGGTTGGATACATCTTTTCTTCAACTATTCTCCAAGATGTTTCTTGAGCTCTTTTAACTCATCAACTGACAATTTGTAGGGTCTCTTTGCTATGGGTCCAGATCCTAGCAGTAAGTCAATCAGAAACTCCACATCCCTATCTGGCGGCATCCCCGGTAATTGCTCTAGAAACACATCAGGGTACTCCTTCACTACTGGTACACTGTCTAGGCTAACCCCCTTTAAGATAATTTAACTTAATACCTTTGGGTTCAAAGTTAGACTTGAACCTAATCTGTTACTTTTATGAGGTTGTGAGTGTAACAGTTCGTCTAGCACAGTCTATTACTCCCTCATAACGGGTCATCCAATCCATGGCTAGTATTACATCCGATCCTTGAGATTCTAGTTGTAACATCCCTAAAATCATGTTTTCAAAGAATTCATATCATGCATGCATGCATATGATTTAGGGATCAAATTTAAACTCATTTGATAGAAACAGAAACTTGAGAGCTATGATTTTATGTGATTAAACACTAATCAAATGCCACTCTTATTTGAGAATATAATTTTTTTAAAACCAAGCCTTATTGCTCTCAGATTGTTTTGCTTGAATGCTAGTGCTTAAACCAAAATTTACAAAACAAATATAATTTTAAACCATTTTTAAAACTTATTCAAATCAAGTGCTATGTCACAGTTTATTTTGTTTAATCAAAAGGACCAAGCTAGTACAGAGAGACCACATGTTTTTATGCCCAAAAATATGAGTGTTACACTCTACAAAAAACAGAAAAGATTTGAATTCAAATGGCTTTTGAAATCATTTGAAAATGTTTCCTAGAAATTCAAACAGAAAAAGAAAAAGAATAAAGAAATAAGAAAAGGCCGGCGCCAGACTTTTGGCCCATCAGCAAACGCAGCCCACAAGCCCACCCGGGCCGTTCTCCCCTCTCCCTCTGTTTCTCACCACGAGCACCTCCTCTCACCGACGCCGGACCTGCCCCGTCATCGTCGTCCCCAAACCCCGCCCATGACCGAGCCCTCCGCCGTTTCCTCCCCGTGTCACTGCTGTTGATTGCGTGAGTAAATGTCGTTGATTCGCCGAGTAATTCCTCGTCCCGCTCTGGCTATAAGATCCCCTCCTCTCTCCGCTCGTTTCCCCTCACTCACCAACCACAGAGCGCCGCTAGGCTATCCACAATCGAACTCGCGCTGCCGCTGCCCCGAACCACTCCGGCGAGCCATCGCGGTGAGTCTCGTGTTCCCCTTGCTCTCTGGTTCACGCGAACTGCTTCGCAATCATCTTGCGCATCTTCTCATTCCTCTGTTTTGTTCTGAGTCGCCCTAGACCGTCGCCATCGTCCACCTCTGGAAACGACTAAAGCTCACCTCGACTCCGGCGACTAATTCCGGTAAGCCTCGCGTTCCCCTCTGTTTCTGAATCACACGGTCGTGTTCGCCAGCGTCTAGCGCACCTGCTAACACCTTCTGTTTGGATCCTTGCACCCCAGAACGTCGTCTTCGACTCTGACAGTAAGCAACCAACGTCGCCAGCAACTCCGACGAGGTCCTGCTGCCAAGTCCGTGCGCCCTTGCCCCTCTGTTGACCACCTCGACCACCGCGACGACCTCACGAGCTCGGTAAACCCCTCTGTTTCCTCCCTTGCTTCCTGGAATCGCCGCACCATCGCCGGCAGAGCCGTCGCCGCCGCTGAGCCCATGAGCGCCGCCGATTTAGAGTCAGAGTGATTGGATCCACTAGATCTAGATCCAGTGGTTGAGATTAGAAGCTAGGCGAAGAGGTACGGGCAGATCTGAGCCGCGCGTTTTAGTTAGATCTAATGGTTCGCAAGCGTGATCCAGCGCGAAGCGGTACCAGCCAATCAGATGCCGCCGTGTGTCTGTGAGTTAGATTTAAAATCAGAAATTTGTTCTATTAGATATTAAAACTTGTTTAATTCATAACTTTTGATTCCCACGTCCAAATTTGAAAATTTTTATATCAATGGAATCAGGAGAGTCCTTTGCATTAATGCAATGTGTTTAAAGTTTTTCTTCTATTAAAATGGTTGTTTTTGCAGAAACATTTGTAGGCATAATTTGGGTATAAAAATTATTTGAAAAATGTTTTATTGTTCAAATAAAGTTTATTTGGCAAGTTTTGAACTTGTTTATGATTCAGTATTGTGCACTTGTCTTGTTTGGTGTAGAGAATCATCACATGGCATTATGCATGCATCACATCGTTTTGCTAGTGTTTTTAAGTTGAATTTTTTTTGTGAAATGCACACATGCTATGATGATATGAATGCAATGATGAAGCTTTTGGTTTGATGAAAATTGGGATGTTACAAATCTAACCCCCTTAAGATGAATCTCGCCCTCGAGATTCAGATTGGCTAGCAAATAGGTGAGGATGATCTTTCTGAAGATCATCTTCTCTTTCCCAAGTTGCTTCTTCGTCAGTATGATGGTTCCACTAGACTTTGCAGAACATGATTGTCTTAGTACGAGTGACTCTTTCTGCTGTCTCGACAATTTTGATAGGTTTCTATTCATAAGTGAGATCATTCTCTAGCTGAACTTCTTCTAGTGGTATAGTGTCTTTTAACGAACTTTCTTTCATCTCCGGATGACACTTTTTCAACTATCTTACATGAAACACGTTGTGAACTGCTGACAGAGATTCTGGTAGTTCTAGATCATAGGACACTTCTCATTTACGGCTAAAAATCTTGAATGATCCTACATAACGAGGTGCCAATTTCCCTTTCACTCCAAATCCCTTCACACCACCAAGTGGTGAGACTCTAAGATAAGATATATTACCTACCTCATAGGTGACCTCTCTATGTTTTGGATCTGCATAAATCTTTTGTCGGGATTGGGCTATCTTCAATTTGTCCTTTACCATTCTGACTTTCTCTTCGGCTTCCTTGATCAGATCTGGTCCGAACAAGTTTCTTTCTCCTACTCCATTCCATAATAATGGTGTAGTACACTTCCTTCCATAAATGAATTCAAACGGAGCCATATCTATGCTCGATTGATAGCTGTTATTGTAAGAAAACTCTACGTATGGCAGACTTCCATCCCAACTAGATCCATAGTCTAGCGCACAAGCTCTCAACATATCTTCCAATATCTGATTGGTCCTTTCTGTCTATCCATCTGTTTGACGATGAAATGCAGTGCTGAACTCTAATCTAGTTCCCAATGACTCATGTAGTTGTTTCCAAAAATGTGAAGTGAACTGAGTACCTCTATCTGACACAATATTCCTAGGTACTCAATGCAGACACACAATCCTGTTCATATAGTTCTTGAATAATTTAGCACTTGTATAGGTTGTATTTACGGGTATGAAATGAGCCACTTTTTTAAGCGATCCACAACAACCCATATAGAATCGTATCCGGATCTAGTCCTTGGCAGTCCTGTGATAAAATCTATACCAATTTTATCCCACTTCCAATCAGGTATTGGCAATGGTTTTAATAACCCTGCTAGTTTCTGATGCTCCGCCTTTACTCGGCTACACACATCGCATAAGGCAATATGTTCTACGATATCTTTCTTTAGATTGTTCCACCAAAATCTTTCCTTCACATCCATGTACATCTTGGTGTTGCCCATATGAATAGAGTATGGTGAATTATGTGCTTCTTGTAGAATCAATTTCCGAAGTTCTGGATCTTGTGTGATGCAGATACGCTTTCCATACCATAAGGTTCCTTGTTCATCTTCATGGAATCCCTTTTCCTTTCCTTTACCAATTTTACTCTTAATCTCTTCTATTTTCTTGTCCAACTTTTGAGCTTCTTTGATTTTATCCATTAGTGTTGGTTGTACTTCCAAAGACATAACATATCCTTCAGGCACTATCTCCAATCTTAGCTCTTTAAATTGAGCGCACAAATCATTTGGCAATTCTCCTTTGGTGAGGCCATTTACATAAACCTTGCGGCTTAATGCATCGGCAACGACATTTGCTTTCCCGGGATGGTATTGCAAACTTAATTCGTAATCCTTGATAAGTTCTAGCCATCTTCTTTGCCTCATGTTGAGTTCCTTCTGTGTGAAAATGTATTTCAGACTCTTGTGATCGGTGAACACTTCACAACGTTTTCCTAAAAGATAGTGTCTCCATGTTTTGAGTGCATGGACAACAGATGCCAACTCTAAGTCATGCGTAGGATAGTTTACTTCATGAGTCTTGAGTTGTCTCGAGGCATAAGCCACCTGTTTACCTTCTTGCATTAACACTCCACCCAATCCTTGGTGAGGTGCATCACAATATACTTGAAAATCTTTCTCTAGATATGGCAAGCATAACACTAGTGCTGACACTATTCTTTTCTTCAACTCTTGAAATCTGGTCTCACATGCTTTAGTCCATTCAAACTTCTTCTCTTTCTTTAGTAATTCCATCATCGACTTAGCAACCTTCGAGAAATTCTCGATGAACCTTCTATAGTATCCTGCCAAGCCTAGGAAACTATGGACTTCTTTAACTATTTTGGGAGATTGCCACTCTGTTATAGCTGATACCTTTGATGGGTAGACAGCTATACCATTCCTAGACACAATATGTTCAAGGAATCCAACTTCATTCAACCAAAATTCACATTTACTAAACTTGTCATACAACTTGTGTTCCCTGAGTTTTTCAAGAATCAAACGCAAATGCTCTTCATGTTCTTCATTTCTCTTGGAGTAAATCAGTATGTCATCGATGAATACCACAAAAAAGTTGTCAAGAAACTCCATGAACACCTTTTTCCTCATGTTCATGAAATAAGCTGGTGCATTAGTTAGTCCAAACAACATCACTATATACTCATACAATCCATACCTAGTGGTAAATGCAGTCTTTGGTATATCTTGTTCTCTAATCTTTAGTTGAAAGTAACCTGATCGAAGATCAATTTTGAGAACACACGAGATCTGATCAAAGAGATTATTGATTCTTGGTAGGGATACTTGTTCTTTATGGTCACTTCGTTAAGTGATCGATAATCTATGCATAGTCTCTCACTTCTGTCTTTCTTCTCGACAAACAAAACTGGTGCACCCCAAGACGAAGAACTCGGTTGGATACATCCTTTCTTCAACTGTTCTCCAAGATGTTTCTTGAGCTCTTTTAACTCATCAACTGACATTTTGTAGGGTCTCTTTGCTATGGGTCCAGATCCTGGCAGTAAGTCAATCAGAAACTCCACATCCCTATCTGGTGGCATCCCCGGTAATTGCTCTAGAAACACATCAGGGTACTCCTTCACTACTGGTACACTGTCTAGGCTAACCCCTTAAGATAATTTAACTTAATACCTTTGGGTTCAAAGTTAGACTTGAACCTAATCCGTTACTTTCATGAGGTTGCGAGTGTAACAGTTCGTCTGGCACAGTCTATTACTCCCTCATAACGGGTCATCCAATCCATGGCTAGTATTACATCCGATCCTTGAGATTCTAGTTGTAACATCCCTAAAATCATGTTTTCAAAGAATTCATATCATGCATGCATATGATTTAGGGATCAAATTCAAACTCATTTGATAGAAACAGAAACTTGAGAGCTATGATTTTATGTGGTTAAACACTAATCAAATGCCACTCTTATTTGAAAATATAATTGTTTTAAAACCAAGCCTTATTGCTCACAGATTGTTTTGCTTGAATGCTAGTGCTTAAACCAAAATTTACAAAACAAATATAATTTTAAACCATTTTTAAAACTTATTCAAATCAAGTGCTATGTCACAGTTTATTTTGTTTAATCAAAAGGACCAAGCTAGTACAGAGAGACCACATGTTTTTATGCCCAAAAATATGAGTGTTACACTCTACAAAAATCCATAAAAGATTTGAATTCAAATGGATTTTGAAATCATTTGAAAATGTTTCCTGGAAATTCAAACAGAAAAAGAAAAAGAATAAAGAAATAAGAAAAGGCCGGCGCCAGACTTTTGGCCCATCAGAAAACGCAGCCCACAAGCCCACCCGGGCCGTTCTCCCCTCTCCCTCTGTTTCTCACCCGCGCGAGCACCCCCCCTCTCACTGACGCCACAGACCCACCTGCCCCGTCATCGTCGTCCCCAAACCCCGCCCACGACCGAGCCCTCCGCCGTTTCCTCCCCGTGTCACTGCCGTTGATTGCATGAGTAAATGCCGTTGATTCGCCGAGTAATTCCTCGTCCCGCTCTGGCTATAAGATCCCCTCCTCTCTCCGCTCGTTTCTCCTCACTCACCAACCACAGAGCGCCGCTAGGCTGTCCACAATCAAACTCGCGCCGCCGCTGCCCTGAACCACTCCGGCGAGCCATCGTGGTGAGTCTCATGTTCCCCTTGCTCTCTGGTTCACGCGAACTACTTCGCAATCATCTTGCGCATCTTCTCATTCCTCTGTTTTGTTCTGAATCTCCCTAGACCGTCGCCATCGTCCACCTCTGGAAATGACTGAAGCTCACCTCGACTCCGGCGACTAATTCCGGTAAGCCTCGCGTTCCCCTCTGTTTCTGAATCACACGGTCGTGTTCGCCAGCGTCTAGCGCACCTGCTAACACCTTCTGTTTGGATCCTTGCACCCGTAACGCCGTCTTCGACTCAAAGAAGCAACCAACGCCGCCAAGAATCTGACGAGGTCCTGTTGCCAAGTCCGTGCGCCCCTGCCCCTCTGTTGACCACCGCGACGACCTCACGAGCTCGGTAAACCCCTCTGTTTCCTTCCTTGCTTCCTGGAATCGCCGCACCATCGCCGGCAGAGTCGTCGCCGCCGCTGAGCCCATGAACACCGCCGATTTAGAGTTGAGTGATTTGATCCACTAGATCTAGATCCAGTGGTTGAGATTAGAAGCTAGGCGAAGAGGTACGGGCAGATCTGAGCCGCGCGTTTTAGTTAGATCTAATGGTTCGCAAGCGTGATCCAGCGCGAAGCGGTACCAGCCAATCAGATGCCGCCGTGTGTCTGTGAGTTAGATTTAAAATCAGAAATTTGATCTATTAGATATTAAAACTTGTTTAATTCATAACTTTTGATTCCCACGTCCAAATTTGACAAATTTTATATCAATGGAATCAGGAGAGAAAATCCTTTCCATTAATGCAATATGTTTAAAGTTTTGCTTCTGTTAAAATGGTTGTTTTTGCAGAAACATTTGTAGGCATAATTTGGGTATAATAATTATTTGAAAAATGTTTTATTGTTCAAATAAAGTTTATTTGGCAAGTTTTGAACTTGTTTATGATTCAGTACTGTGCACTTGTCTTGTTTGGTGTAGAGAATCATCACATGGCATTATGCATGCATCCATATATTTTTGCTTGTATTTATTTGGTATGTGATTTTTGCCTGTGGCCATGGAGTTGTAAAAGACTATGTTTGTCTCTGGAATGACTTGTAATAATGACCTTTGTTTCTGTGTACTTCATCTTAAACTGTGGATGCTAGCATTGATCCATGGACTAGCATTGCAATCACAGGGACCCTGACCTTTATAAAGGGAGGGATCTTATAGATGGTATCAGAGCACTGTGTTGCCTGTAGGATTATGACCCTAGGATTGGAAACCACTAACGAAAAATTTTCAACAACATCCACACTTGTCTTTTCTTCTCGTAAACTTTTCTAATCTTCTTTCTCATCTCTATTTGTAGATGAACTCCATCAACGAAGCCGTGAAGAAGGGACCACTCATGACTATGACTTTGGAATGTGAGACAGAATTCCCCAAGGCTCTCAAGGACCTCATGGTTGCCATGGGAATACATGGTGCAGCTGTGTACAAAGGTTTTCCTGTGATGGATGAAGGAGTTGAGTACTGGTTGGTGCAACTTCACTTGTATAAAAACAAGGAAGACAACCACAAGGACTTAGGATTCTGCATGGTCACCAACTCAGTGATGCACACTACATTCTTTGACTCAGCAAGGGATGCAGCTTGGAAAGCCATCAAAGAGCTTGGTGATAGAATCAAGTGAAGAATGCTCAACACCCAGAATGATCTTAAGGAACAAAAGAAGCATACCCAAGAGTTAGTGGCTACCAACCAAAGTTTAAGGAAGGACATCATAGACTTAGCAATGGAGTCATGTGATCTAGATAAACATATTGCCTCTAGGGATGCCCTGTTAGCCAACTTGGCAAGTGAGATGGGATTGTAAACATACTTCGTTAGTTGGACCACCACACTTATCATTTTATTTCCCAAATGTTGTTTAAAATAAGTTGAACCTTGGTTATTTGTAATGAATCCATGTATGCCATGACTTGTGTGTTTTGATTTCCAAAGTTATGCATGTGATGCCTTGTCTTGTCTTGTGATTTGTCTTAAATTGTGTTGATTCTAACTTTTTCTATCTTATTAAATAGATGCCTAATGTTACTATCAGCACGGCTGAAGAGTTCAAGGGAACTCGTTTTAGCACTCGTATTATTGAGCTCACTAGTTTGCTCAATCTCCCTGTTCCTACTATCATGATGCTTCCCCTCACCAAGTTTGAGAGGAAAGACCTTTGGGGCTTCAAGGTTAATCAGCCAGGACGCCAGACTTAGCCTACCACGGAGGCAATCATCTTCAAGCTCATGCATGATGACAAGGAGAGAGGCCTATAGGTAGTCATGCAGGATTTGCTTGGACGTTTACTAGGGAGACACTCTCGAGAGGTTAGAGGTACTCACTTCCACACCTTCGGTAGACATGATGAGGATGGTGAGGCCATTGACTTTCAGGATACTTCGAGAGAGACGGCAAAGCCGATTCGTCTATACCTCCAGGACTTAGAGGTTCTTCTTAGGCACCTAGACACTGATAGGACCAACATCATGCTTAGCAATGACGAACTCCAGGTGAAGCTTCATGAGAAGGACAAGCTCTTCGCAGAGCAAGATGAGATAGTCAAAGAGATGGAGGCCAAGTTTGAGAGTCAGGATAGAAAGTTCAAGAGTCAAGAGAAGCGAGTCCAAGATAGGAACAAGAGGATTCGAGACATGACTGCAAAACTAGAGGCCAAGGACTTCGAGCTCGAGCATCAGCAGACTGTGATTGAGAGGCTTCGTTCACAGAAGAGGGCTCTCAAAGCCAAAGTAGAGACCTTGACCACCAATGTCGAGGAATACAAGACCGCAATGGAGAATGCAGGTCTTACATTTGTTGTTGAGGAGGTTGATGCAGAGGAGTAGTGATGACTACTCATTTACCTTTATTTATCATGTCTTTGATTATTGAGTCGCAATGACCATCCAACATGTGGATGGCTTGCTATTGGTGTGTTTACTTTTCCAAAAACTTGTTGTATGTGTTGTTGAACCTTTACTACTATGATGCATGATTGCGATTTGTTATGTGATGTATTGTGCATGTTAGCATCTATGGGTGTCTCATTCTTATCCTTATTCAAAACCACAGATGCCACCCTGACGTGCCAATCCCAACCCCAACAACAACATCACCCCTGAGATGTAGCAGATGATGACAGCTCAGACTCAGTTGATGCAAATGATGACCACGTTCATCCAGAATCAGAACAACAATAACAACAACAACAACAACAACAATCAGAACAACCCACCGGGTTTTGACATGCTTACCAGGTTCTTAAGACTGAGGCCAGCAAAGTTCTCAGCAACTACTGATCCTATGGTGGCCAATGATTGGCTACGCTCTGTGAACAAGGATTTGGTAACTGCTATCGCACCGATGAAGAGAAAGTCAGATTTGCAGCTCACTTGTTGGAAGGACCAGCAGCCACTTGGTGGGATAACTTCCAGATCACCACTCCCATTGAGGATGTGACATGGGCTATCTTTGAAGATGGGTTCCGTATTGCTCACATCTCATCCGGAGTGATGAGTTTGAAGAAGAAAGAGTTCCATAACTTGAAGCAGCACCACCGCAGCGTGGCTGAATATATTGAGGAGTTCAACAATCTGGCGCGATATGCACCGGATGAAGTTGACACTGATGCTAAGAGGAAGGAAAAGTTCCTTGAAGGGTTGAATGATGAATTGAACCTGCAGTTAGCTCTGGCCTATGTTCCCACATACCAGTCTCTTTGTGACAAGGCTGCTATTTTGGAGAGCAAAATAAAACAAGTTGAAAGCAGGAAGAGGAAGTACTCTGACAAGCACAGCTCGGGATCGTCTCACAAGCGTTCCCATTATGATGATAGTGGGAGTTCTGGATCCCACAAGCATGGGAAGTTCAACAAGCACCACAACCACAACCGTTATCATGACAACAAACACCACCGTAGTCATGACAACGATAAGTACAAGAATCACAAGGGTGGATATAAGAACCACCACAATGGAAGTGGAAGTGGCAGTGGAAGCCAGCCTGTCAAGAGGATCTTAGTCATGTTGAATGCTTCAAGTGCAAGAAGATGGGGCATTATGCAAATGAATGCCCAGAAAATAAAGTTGAAGGACCCAATAAGCCCAACCCTTTCCAAAAGGGACAAGTCAACCACATTAATGTGGAGGAGATCTATGAGGAATCTGATGTTGTGGCTGGTAAGTTCAAACTCAATTCTATTCCAGCACTTGTTCTTTTTGATACTGGTGCATCACATTCATTCAGATCAAAAGCATTTGTTGATAGAAATGGGTTTCCAACTTAAAAAATTGTGTGTCCAATAAAAGTAAGTTCTCCAGGTGGAGATATGATAGTAAGTCTTGGATGCCGGGATCTAGTGATAGAGTTTGGAAAACATAAGTTTCCAGTGAGTCTGATAATCCTAGATTCCCAAGGACTGGATGTAATTTTGGGAATGGATTGGATGACCAAGTATGGATTACTAGATTGTGCCAATCGTAGTGTTGCACTCACAACCCCGGAAAAGAAACGGATTAGATTCAAGTCTAACTTTGAATCAAAAGGGAGTAAGATAAATTCTCTTAAGGGGGTTAGCATAGATAGTGTGACAATTGTGAGTGAATATCCGGATGTGTTTCCGGAAGAATTGCCAGGAATGCCACCAGATAGTGATGTGGAATTTCTTATTGATTTGCTACCAGGATCTGGACCAATAGCAAAGATACCGTACAAGATGTCAGTGGATGAGTTGAAAGAACTCAAGAAGCAGCTTGGAGAATAGTTGCAGAAAGGTTTTATCCAACCAAGTTCATCATCTTGGGGAGCACCAGTTTTGTTTGTGGAAAAGAAAGATAGAAGTCAAAGGTTATGCATAGATTACCATTCACTCAATGAGGTGACTATCAAAAATAAATACCCTTTACCTAGAATCAATGACTTGTTTGATCAGTTAGAAGGAGCTTGTGTGTTCTCAAAGATTGATCTCTGGTCAGGTTATTTTCATCTCAAGATAAGGGAACAAGACATACCTAAGACAGCTTTCACCACAAGGTATGGATTGTATGAGTATACCGTGATGCCATTTGGTTTGACCAATGCACCAACATACTTCATGAACATGATGAACAAGGTGTTCATGGAATTTCTTGATAAGTTTGTTGTCGTTTTCATCGATGACATTTTGATCTACTCCAAGAGTAAAGAAGAGCATGAAGGACATTTACGTTTGATACTTGAGAAGCTTAGAGAGCATAAGCTGTATGCCAAATTTAGCAAGTGTGAATTTTGGTTAAAAGAAGTTGGTTTTCTTTGACACGTTGTGTCAGGAGAAGGTGTAGCAGTTGATCCTGCTAAGGTTTCAGCTGTAACTGAATGGGAATTTCCCAAGTCAGTGAAAGAGGTTCATAGTTTCCTTGGCTTGGCAGGATACTACAGAAGATTTATTGAGAATTTCTCCAGGGTAGCTAAGCCTATGACAGAATTGCTAAAGAAAGACAAGAAATTTGCTTGGTCTGAAGGTTGTGAACTCAGCTTTCAAGAATTAAAGAAGAGACTAGTGACAGCACCAGTCTTATGTTTGCCAGATTTGGAGAAAGATTTCCAAGTGTATTGTGATGCATCTCATCATGGATTAGGTGCAGTACTTATGCAAGAAGGAAAGGTTGTGGCTTATGCCTCGAGACAACTAAAAAATCATGAGGTGAATTACCCTACTCATGATTTAGAGTTAGCCTCTGTTGTCCATGCACTCAAAACATGGAGACACTATCTTTTAGGAAAGCGATGTGAAGTGTTCACAGATCACAAGAGTTTGAAGTATATCTTCACCTAGAAAGAAATTAACATGAGAAAAAGAAGATGGCTAGAACTCATCAAGGACTATGACTTGAGTTTGCAATACCATCCCGGTAAAGCAAAGGTTGTAGCGGATGCTCTAAGCCGTAAAGTTTTTGTGAATGGCCTTACTAAGGGAGAATTGCCAGATGATCTGTGTGCCCAATTCAGAGATCTCAGATTGGAGATTGTGCCTGAAGGACATCTCATGTCTTTGGATGTTCAACCCACTTTGTTGGACAAGATCAAAGAAGCCCAAAAGGCAGATAAGGAAATTGAAGAGATTAAGGAAAAGATTGGCAAGGGAAAGGCCAAAGGATTCCATGAAGATGAATAGGGTACTTTATGGCATGGAAAACGTATCTGTGTTCCACAGGATCCGGAACTTCGGAAACTGATTTTACAAGAAGCACACAACTCACCATATTCTATTCATCCGAGTAACACCAAAATGTACATGGACATGAAAGAAAGATTTTGGTGGAATAATCTCAAGAAGGACATCGCCGAACATATTGTTTTATGTGATGTATGTAGTAGAGTGAAAGCGGAGCACCAGAAACCAGCAGGATTGTTACAACCACTACCTATTCCTGATTGGAAGTGGGACAAGATAGGTATGGATTTCATCACCGGATTGCCAAGGACCAGGTCAGGATATGATTCTATTTGGGTAGTAGTGGATCGCCTAACTAAAGTGGCTCATTTCATACCCGTGAAGACAACTTACACAAGTGCTAAGTTAGCCAAGATCTATATGAGTAGAATTGTATGTCTACATGGAGTACCCAAGAGTATTGTGTCTGATAGGGGAACCCAATTCACTTCTCATTTTTGGAGGCAGCTACATGAGTCATTGGGAACGAGATTGGAATTCAGCACTGCATTTCATCCTCAGACTGATGGACAGACAGAAAGGACCAATCAGATTCTTGAAGATATGTTGAGAGCTTGTGCTCTAGACTATGGAGCCAGTTGGGATGAAAGTCTGCCTTACGCAGAATTCTCTTACAATAACAGCTATCAAGCTAGTATTGAGATGGCACCATTTGAGTTTCTCTACGGGAGAAAGTGTACCACCCCATTGCTATGGAATGGTGTGGGAGAAAGAAGTTTGTTTGGACCAGAACTAATCAAAGAGGCTGAAGAGAAAGTCAAGCTAGTTAAGGACAGATTGAAGATAGCACAGTCCCGACAGACATTGTTAATCGATCCACTATCACCCATATACTATCATTCCTAGATGGTGTCTTTGGTAGCCCAACAATAAAGTCCATACTAATTTCTTCTCATTTCCAAAAAGGTATAGAAAAATGTTGTAAGAGTCCAACTGATCGTTGGTGTTCTGCTTTTATGCGTTGACATGTGCCACACTCCGCAACAAACTTGGCTATTTCTCATTTCATATTATTCCACCAAAATATTGTTTTATGTCCTGATACATTTTAGTCCCACCTGGGTGCATGGTGTATAGAGAGGAGTGTGCTTCTTCCATAATATGCCTTTTTAATTCAGCATTATTAGGTACACAGATTCGGTCTCTAAAGCGTATATCTCCACTTGAATCAATATGGAATTCAGATAGTCTGCCATCATCGATATTTTTCTTTAGCCGTACTAGGTCCTGGTCATCCATTTGTTTTTCCACAATCCGCTTCTCCAAGTTTGATGTGACTTGAAGTGTATCTAGTACGCTTCCACGTACATGTACTTTTAGTATTCTTTCCAACCTTTCTAGCTCTCGCAGCAGATGTGGTTCTTGAGTAGCTAGGATAAACATGTTGCAATAGCCTTTTTGACTCAAAGCATCTGCCACAATATTTGCCTTTCCTGGATGGTAATTAATATTAAGATCATAATCCTTCAATAATTGTAACCACCTTCTTTGCCTCATATTCAATTCCTTTTGGGTAAAAATATATTTTAAACTCTTGTGGTCAGTAAATATTTCACTATGCTCTCTATAAAGGTAATGCCTGCAAATTTTTAGTGCAAAAATTACTGTAGCTAGCTCCATGTCATGAGTTGGATATTTTTGTTCATGTGGTTTCAGTTGGCGAGAAGCATAGGCAATAACTTTACCTCTTTGCATAAGTACGTATCCAAGGCCCAATTTTGAATCGTCACAATAAATGGTGAAATCTTCACCACCAATAGGCAAAGAAAGGACTGGTGCTGAAATTAGGCGATTCTTTAGTTCTTGAAAACTTTCCTCGCACTTAGTTGTCCACTCAAATTTAACTCGTTTCTTTGTTAGATGAGTTAAAGGGGTAGCAATCTTAGCAAAGTTCATTATAAAACTACGGTAGTATCCAGCCATCCCAAGGAAGCTTCGGATATCCGTGATAGTGGACGGTCTTTGCCATTCCGACACGGCTTGCACCTTGGCGGGATCAATGGATATACCTTCGCCTGAAATTATATGGCCAAGAAAGGGTACTTGATCCATCCAAAAGTCACATTTCTTTATCTTTGCATATATTTGGTGCTCTCGTAGTGTTTGCAGTACAATTCTTAGATGCTTAGAATGCTCTTCTTCCGTCTTTGAATATATAAGGATGTCATCAATAAAGACGACTACAAATTGATCCAAGTAAGGCTTGAATATCCTGTTCATTAAATCTATAAAAGCCGTTGGGGCATTAGTCAAACCAAATGGCATAACCAAATACTCGTAATGCCCATAGCGAGTGCGGAAGGCGGTCTTAGGAACATCACTTGGATTTATTTTTAACTGATGATAACCGGATTACAAATCAATCTTTGAGAAAACCTTGGATCGTTGTAGTTGGTCAAATAAATCATCTATCCGAGGAAGATGATATTTGTTTCTAATGGTGACTTTATTTAGCTAACGGTAGTCTACACACAATCTTAAACTTCTATCCTTCTTTTTCACAAATAATACTGGAGCTCCCCAAGGGGAAACACTCGGACGTATAAATCACTTTTCCTCTAATTCTTTCAGTTGTGTCTTTAGCTCTTTTAGCTCCATGGGTGCCATCCTATAAGGTGCCTTATGGATCGTCTTTGTTCCAGGAATTAGTATGATCACAAACTCAATTTCCTGGTCCGGTGGTAATCCAGGAAGATCTCTCGTGAAAACATCAGGAAATTCATTTACTATTGGAATTTTATTTATATCTATTTCCTTACTCTCCATCGTTGCCACAAATGATCTGAATAAGTTTCTTCTATTATTATGGTATATAACTTCAGTTTGACCGAGAGGCCTAAGTGTAACCGTCTTTTCATGGCAATCAATAGTTGCTTTGTTCTGTTGTAACCAGTCCATCCAAGTATTATGTCAAAATCTTGCATTTCTAGTATGATAAGGTCAGCAGTGAATTTCCATCCCCAAATCTCAATAGGACATTCTTTGCAAATTAATTTTGCAATTCTGCTTTCTAATGGCGTCTCAATGTAAATGATTTTTTCTAATGGGTTTCTGTAACTACCTCGGTGAATTACGCTCCTAGTTACAAGCCTGGATGAGCGGAAATGGTTAAAATAGTACGGTGGGGCCCAAATGCCACTCACAGGTAGACCTTTCAGCCGTCCTAACCATTTCCAAACATCGGGACAAGAACGGACGGCGTAATCGGCAGGCGAAGGGATCAACTACATACACAAATGAGTATGTATGCAAGCCACCATACAATGGTTCTCAGAGTCATTCCATCTAAAAGAAATAGAAATATTGCAACGCCATACGGCAAGATCCAAATATCCTAGATAGATATAATAGTTTAGGATATCTCCTCATACATCAAACATCAGAGTATCAAGCGGAAGCGGAAAACAGGATCCGAGTACGGATAAGAAGCAAATCGGCATAAGATGCCCCATAAATAAACACATCCCGCCCACAGATCTCACGGATCCCCGTTCCCGGAATCTCTGCACCGAATGATCGTTGCCCACATCGTCCGTCTCCTCCACCCAGTATCCATCTTGCGGGTTTACATGTTCATCTGAATCAAACAATTTATCGTGTGAGACCCTAGGGGTACTCAGCAAGTCTTTATGCCTCTAAAGGGGACACAACCTGGGGTGACGCAATTGCAGCAAAAGATAAACCCTAGCAATTCTATAGATACTCGCTAACCATCCGCCTAACCAGAGATAGACGGATGTCCGTGAATTAGTAACAACAGTTATAACAGTAATATCAACAGATCCATCCTCCTCCTCGCTTACCGACGAGGAAGCGGACGAACAACCCCCCATCAGTTGGCAGTTTTATTATCCATTCCATGAGTGTTGCACTATTTACTAGTAAGGTACTTAGTCAAATTAAAAGCGGTACTTTAGTTATGTTTGTCTATGATCGAGAAACTGTGCTCCAAGTCGTCCATAACCGCGGACA
Source organism: Avena insularis (assembly GCA_023614405.1). Taxonomy (NCBI): domain Eukaryota; kingdom Viridiplantae; phylum Streptophyta; class Magnoliopsida; order Poales; family Poaceae; genus Avena; species Avena insularis. The sequence goes on from CM042685.1 coordinate 204,058,372, forward strand.
CGGCTTTCAGAAAGTTTTACCCTGCAGGGGTGCACAAATAGCAACACACACTCGATCAAATCGGAAAAACCAAATCAAAACCCAACGAGGCAGTCACGACAAAGCGATCATAGGATTCAGAAATATTTCAGGGGGACACCCCATTAAGCTACCATTGAACGCTGGGCTAGAAGGCGGACTCAAGGTTTGTGTGGACGGCTGTAAACGACTGGGAACCCGAAAGTGTGACTGGCTTGTCGATACAGCGAAAACGTGTCACGGCCCTAAACAGTACAGGTGCATTACCTCGCACAATTTAAATAAAGCAGTAAATGTAGGGGTTCGTAGCATGGAAAACAAAAATTTTCTATCGCATACAAACAAACAAGCCAAGATCTATCTACTAGATTGTAGCAACGAGTCGATAGTGGAACTCACCCTCGAAGATTCCAAAGCGGTTAACGAGAGCAGATTCTCGTGGGTGATGTAGTCGTACTCTTTCCGATCTCAAGATCGCGTAGACGATCCTTCCGGCGCCACGTTCCGGCAGCGCTCCCGCAGTCGGTCACACGTTCGGTACTCGACGAAGACCTTCCTCTCCCTTGTTCCAGCAGGCAGCGGAGGTTGTAGCACTCTCCTCGCGATTCCGGCAGCACAACGGCGTGGTACCGGAAGTAGAGGGGAAATCCCGCAGGGCTTCGCCTTAAGCCGGTGCGAGTATGGTGGAGCTTATGAGAGAGGCTATTAGTGGTCTAGTAATTAGACACACCAATTAGAAGGCTCTAAACCAATTAGAAGGCTCTAAACCGAATAGCTCTAAACCGGGGTCTAGATCTAGGGTTTAGATTAGAGGATAGGAACTTGTGTGTGCTAGGAGGGAGCCCTGCCCCTCCTTATATAGGTGGGAGGGGCTGGCCGGCCAAGGGGAGGGAGTGGAGTCCCTCCCCAACTCGGCTTGGGTGGGGCGCCGGCTTGGGGAGGACTCCCTCCCCAACTCGGCTTCACCTCCTCCTCTTTTCCCACTTCCCAAAATTGCCGTTTGACTTTCAAACTAGCCGTTTGACTTTTCAATTTAGGATTTAAATAAACCCTTTATTTTGGACAGCAAGAACACCTAGTACATGATGCAATCATTCCAATATGTAATGACACATTCATGTACCCTTCCCCCTCCGGAGTGCCGGACATTCCGGGACCTTCTAGAATGTTCCCGATGAAAACACCGGAACCATTCCCCAACTCCGAAATGGGACTTTCCTTATATGAATCTTATTCTCCGGACCATTCCGGATCACCTCGTGATATCCCGGATCCCATCCGAGACTCTGAACAACATTCGGTCTCTTTCTCATAATACCATAACTACTCAAACAACGTCAATCCTTAAGTGTGTCTCCCTACGGTTCGTGAATTATGCGGACATGATCGAGACACTTCTCAACAATAACCAATAGAGGAATCTGGAAATTCATATGGCTACATATTTCTACGATTACTTTGCATCGAATGAACCACTTACATACGATACCAATTTCCTTTGTCTCACGATATGTTACTTATCCGAGGTTATGATCGTCGGTATCTCGCATACCTAGTTCAACCTCGCATCGATAAGTACTCTTTCTCGTTCCGTGATATGTGATCCCTTGTGACCAAGTCACATGCTTGCAAGCTAATTGGATGACATTTCACCGAGAGGGCCCAGAGAATATCTATCCGTCATGTGGATGGACAAATCCCACTTGATCCATGTGTTTCAACCAATACTTTCCAACACTCAATGCCACCTTTATAGCCACCACATTACGGTGTGGTGTTTGATGACATCAAAGCATCCATCCAGTAAAGACAATATGCATGATCTCATGGTCGAAGGAATTAGGTTACTATGTATCATAAAGCATATAGCAATTGAACTATTGAAATGACTTTGATCTTTATGCTACGCTTATCTATAGGAGTATGTCCACCATATCATTCTCCTAACGATATGATCTTGTTGTTGATAACATCTCAATGTTCATGATATGGAAACCACAATCATCAATCAACCAACAAGCTAGTGAAGTATAGAGGCTATACTAGGGACTTCAAATTAAGTTTACAAATCACACAAGTATTAATGGTTTCCTTGTTAATACTATTATAGCATGAATGTAAACATTTATCATAAGTATGAAGATATGATAATAACCTACTTTATTATTGCCTCTTGGGCATATCTCCAACAGTCTCCCACTTGCACTAGAGTCAATAATCTAGTTTCAAACCTTTGTGTATTCAACACCTATGGCTTTCCGGTGTTGTATGTACACGATTGCTAGTGGTCAACTGATCTCCGGATCTGACACTTCCAGGTCCGTGTGTAATTGCATGTCTTTGCGTCTCTACGCATCACTCATTCTCTAATGAGATGGCTTTGTATGATTTGGTCTTTCGGTGTGACCTTTAGTTCTTTGGGGTTAAAACATGTTGATAATATTGTCGCACAATATATCTTCATAGTATTATCCCGCTGTGAACTACACCTAGTTTGATAACAAACTACTTGACACAAATGCCCTCTTTTGCTGCTATAATAGCTGTCATATATTTAGCCTTTTGTTGTAGTATCTGTCACAATGTCTTAACTTTGGAACTCATCCAAATCCATTATGGAACTCACTTTCCATTATATTGTGCCACCCTTAGTTTAGATTGAGATAAACTAAATTTGTACTTTGTGACAAAGCTAGTATCAATGTAGTACTTTTACAATGAACTAACCATCTATTTGTCACTTCTACAAATAATATACTCTTAGTTCTTCCAAAAGATCATAAGAATATCCTTACTATTGTCCAATGATCATTTTACAAATCATTCTGGTATATGCTCACAACATTTAGAGCATAGGACATATCTGGATTTGTACATATCACAGTATGATTGATATAAATACTCTTTGTGATTTCATACATCAAGTATCAATCTATACTTGAATCTTTGTTTCACTTACCAAATGTCAATACACTTGAATATATCATCAATATTGAATTTATTCAATCCTTTCATCTTGACAAGAACCTTTCTTGTAGTTTCTATATTGAACTCATTCAATATCTCGTCTATGTACTTCGGCACAACCATATTAGCGTCTATTGATGCCAAATATTTGGTTTTGCCTAAGTCTTTCATCGGGATGAAATTCTTAATATGTGTTAATAAAAGATACATTATTTCCAATCAACAATATGTCTTCCACACAATGTATTAGAAACATGTCTTAGCGCTCCACTTAATTTCGCAAATGCAAGCATCTTCATTGTCTCCGATGAAATTAAACTCTTTAACAGTTTCATCATAGTGAAGATTCCAACTCCGCTATGCTTACTTCAACCATTGAAGTTTGCATATGCTTTTAGCATCCTTTGAATTAACAAAACCCTTTGGACCGTGTCATGCACACGTCCTAGGTAACCATTCTATTAGAAGAACTTGTTTTGTTTATTCTACTACCACATAACAAATTATATGTAGTGGTTGCTACATTAATCCGTCTAGACTAAAAATCGCTATGAAAGATCAAATCTTGTCATATACAACCTTTGAACATTGTTGTGAACTCTTTCCCAACATGTCGACTATTTCATAGATGTGAAACATCCATGTCTACTTCTTTTATAGATCCAAACACAACTGCAAGGTCTTACACCTTTTTCGAGGGTCCTTCAAGTTCAAAACTTGATTTCTCGTGTATGGAACTATCACGGATTATATGGCTTCAAGCCATTTGACGGAGTCAGGGCCCATCATCGCTTCTTTGCATGTAGTAGGTTCATTATTCTCAAATAATGATTCAACCCTCAAATCTTGGTATTTGATTGTTCATCCGACCTACTTGTTTCAATAGAAACTTAGACCTCCGTGACCACAACCTTTGAGGCACGTGAGCCATGAGCATTGTTGCTGCCTCCGGAACACTTTTCGGCGCTGCGCAACTCTGCACATATAGCTAAGGTTCCTTTAACCTTATTAAAGTTCTATTGTCCTCCCACTTAACTTTTCACGAAAAATTCCTTCTCAAAGAAACTTGACGTTCTATGCGACAAACACTTTTGTCTCCGGTGTTTATGGAGGAATACTTAACAGTAATACAAAGACAGGTTTATCCGACTTTGGTTGCAAACATCTTTCTTATGCATAGCATACCAATGTTTAAGAAAGGACTACTTGGGTTTTATCCCAAACCATAACTTTATATGGTGTCATTTCAGCGGATTATGATGAAGCTCTTTTCAGTGGAAAAACGGTAATCTCTAAAGCTTTTAATCTTTAAAATATAATAGCAGTTTTATGAATTATACCTTCGATCTTACCATGTCAAACAAGGTTTAATTACATATCTCGAATGCTCCATACTCTTATGGTGTTTCGGGAAATGCAAATCCACGGAACGATTCCTTAAATCTTAGGTATTATGCTAAACTTGTAACTCAAATATCTTCCTTTATGATCTTATCATAAACTATTTATATTCTTGTTACAATGATTTTGCACTTCATCTTAAAATTCTTTGAACTTTTCAAATATTTCACACTTCATCCTTATTAAGTAAATATTCATATATTCACTCAAATTTTCGGAGAAAGCATATGAAGTTGAAATCCATCGCTCTTGACTACACATAACGGAGTTCGTACAACAATATGCACAAGTTCCAATAAGCTAGTCTTTCGTTCCCTTTTGGCCTATGAACGTTTTAATTATCTCTAGGAAAGTTTCACAAACGTCATTTGATCAAAATCAAATAGACTCCAAAATTCCATCCACATGGAGTTTCTTCATGTTTTCTTTCCAATATAATTTAAACGGCGATGTCACTTCCTAAGTGATCTTTCAATCAATTTGTCTTTCGACAATTTTAGCACTAGTTTTATGGATGTGATTTCTCCAACGAGATTTGTGAATCATCCATCTTTTATGGATTACGGCAATTATTTGAACAACCCTTTTGTTCTCATAATACCTGATAAAACAAATCCTGAAGGCAAGCTTTGATGTTTAACGAGTAACACAATAACCCTTTATTTGTTTTCGATGAACATCATCACATATTCTTTTGCTAGTTACTTAGGCCATTGTAGTTCATGAATTGTGTTGTTTCGTATGACGATTCATACCAACAAATTCAGTATCAAATACTTAAGAACCACATTGTTTAATAAGCAAAGAATATAGCCATAACATGTATATCATCTATATACTTTAAACTGAACAATTCTAGTCTTTTCTTTTCTGCCATATACTTATGAGATTCTCTTCAAGATTTCCTTTCTGTTTGAAAGAATCTATCAACATCAATAGTGGAGTCATACTTATGACACATAGTCCAAAGCGTGTATAGTTAAATACCAATGTCTTTGAACTTGCACTTTGAAGTAGATCACCATTATCAAATATTTGGTGTTCTTTCAAATTCCTTTCTTTAGTAATCTCTTGGTGTAGTAAACATTTTACCTACATCAAATATTCACCCTCATCATGGACTTATCCATGATCTAGCTACTTTTAGCTTGTAACGGTGAATCGCGAGTATAATGTTGCTCTCCAAAACCTTTTGGAAGATTAGGACAACTAGTGTCTCCAACCTTTTTGCAAATTCTCATCAAAAATATGAGAACATGAACTTTGCCATATTATACTCTATCATGTTGTAACCAAAACTTCGTTTCAGATATCACAATATCTTCCACACATCATGGTTTCTGAAACAACTCTTTCAGATCCTAGATAACCCTGATATTAAGATAATCTTTTGAATATCAAGAATCATGGAGACAAACATGATACTCATATACTAACACTTTGGAATTGTCACTCTTGTTTTAATACCAATTATTAAACTTCATGGAGTAACCGGAACTTACTGAAAGTTTGCAATAGGACTTTAAACTTTAGATTAACACTTCAAAACAATACGATACCAGTTCGTAAAGTAACTAACCAGAATTCTATAGTTCTATCATCTCAATTAAAACTAAGCGCAAGGTGGTAAACGGATGCCAATGACTACAACAACTATGCAAATTCACTTTGATTTAGTTTATGATAAATTGAGTTCTAATTAATAATTAAATTAATCTAGGTGAACTCCCACTCAAAACAATATCCCTCACATTGTTTTAGTGATCACACGAACCAAATCCACTACATCAACACCGATCATCACGAGAGCTGATATAGTTTTAATGGCGAACAATCATCATGTTCATCATATCTACTATATGATTCATGCTTTGCCTTTCGCCATCCGTGTTCGAGGCCATGTCTGTACATGCTAGGCTCGTCAAGATCAACCTTAGCTTCCGCATAAGCAAATCTGGCTTGCTTACGTTGTATTCACCGCGGAATCAAAGACACCCGATCATCACGTGGTGCTTGAGCAAGCAAGCTTTGGCAACGGTGCATACTAAGGGTGAACACTTTAGAACTTGAAATTTATGTGCATGAGGATCATCTTATAATGCTACCGTCTACTAAGCAATACAAGATTCATAAAGGATTAACATCACATGCAATTCATAATATGTGATATGATATGGCCTTTCTTCTTTGTGCTTCCGATCTCCATCTTCAAGCACGAACATGATCTCCATCATCACCGGCATAGCATCAAGGTCAATGACGCTTCTTCATGGTTGTCGTCCACCAGCTTCAACTATTACAACTATTTTGAATAGACACGCAGGTCTTAACAGAAATTAAAGACAACCATATGGCTCTGCGGTTGCCAACTTACAATAAGGAACATTGCATACATCAAATATAATCACAATCATGGCCATATCACATCATCAGACACCCTGCAAAACAAAGTTAGACGCCTCTACTTTCTTTGCATATTTTACGTGGTTTGGGGCTTTCAATAAGTGTCGTTCTAACTTACGAACAAGAACCACAACATTGATACTAGCATTGTTGATCACCGTTGTAAATTGGATCTTTACTATGCTAGGAGAAACAGCACCAAAGCCACTTATGCAATACAAGTTGCATGTCAAGCGTGGAGCAAGTCTCATGAACGATGTCATGTAAGGTTAGCCCGCTTCATCCCAACATACCGCAAGATGCAAAGTACACAAAAGCAATCTAATAAAAGCATCAACGCCCACAATGACCATTGTGTTCTACTCGGCAACAGATCTACATATAGACACGGCTCGATACCATTTGAGGGGTTCGTAGCATGGAAAACAAAATTTTCTATCGCACAAACAAACAAGCCAAGATCTATCTACTAGATTGTAGCAACGAGTCGATAGTGGAACTCACCTCGAAGATTCCAAAGCGTTAACGAGAGCAGATTCTCGTGGGTGATGTAGTCGTTTCTTTCCGATCTCAAGATCGCGTGAGACGATCCTTCCGGCGCCACGTTCCAGCAGCGCTCCCGATCGGTCACACGTTCGTACTGACGAAGACCTTCCTCTCCTTGTTCCAGCAGAAGCGGAGGTTGTAGCACTCTCCTCGCGATTCGGCAAAGACAACGGGCGTGGTACAGGAAGTAGAGGGAGATCCTGAGGCTTCGCTTAAGCCAAAGTGCAGTATGGTGGAGCTTATGAGAGAGGCTATTAGTGGTCTAGTAATTAGACACACCAATTAGAAGGCTCTAAACCAATTAGAAGGCTCTAAACCGAATAGCTCTAAACCGGGGTCTAGATCTAGGGTTTAGATTAGAGGATAGGAACTTGTGTGTGCTAGGAGGAGCCCTGCCCTCCTTATATAGGTGGGAGGGCTGGCCGGCCAAGGGAGGAGTGAGTCCTCCCCAACTCGGCTTGGTGGGCGCCCGGCTTGGGGAGGACTCCTCCAACTCGGCTTCACCTCCTCCTCTTTTCCCACTTCCCAAAATTGCGTTGACTTTCAAACTAGCCGTTTGACTTTTCAATTTAGGATTTAAATAAACCCTTTATTTTGGACAGCAAGAACACCTAGTACATGATGCAATCATTCCAATATGTAATGACACATTCATGTACCCTTCCTCCGAGTCTTGGGACATTCCGGACCTTCTAGAATGTTCCCGATGAAAACACCTAACCATTCCCCAACTCCGAAATGGGACTTTCCTTATATGAATCTTATTCTCCGGACCATTCCGGATCACCTCGTGATATCCCGGATCCCATCCGAGACCAACAACATTCGGTCTCTTTCTCATAATACCATAACTACTCAAACAACGTCAATCCTTAAGTGTGTCTCCCACGGTTCGTGAATTATGCGGACATGATCGAGACACTTCTCGAACAATAACCAATAGAGGAATCTGGAAATTCATATGGCTCTACATATTTCTACGATTACTTTGATCGAATGAACCACTTACATACGATACCAATTTCCCTTTGTCTCACGATATGTTACTTATCCGAGGTTATGATCGTCGGTATCTCCGCATACCTAGTTCAACCTCGTTCATCGATAAGTACTCTTTCTCGTTCCGTGATATGTGATCCCTTGTGACCAAGTCACATGCTTGCAAGCTAATTGGATGACATTTCACCGAGAGGCCCAGAGAATATCTATCCGTCATGTGGATGGACAAATCCCACTCTTGATCCATGTGTTTCAACCAATACTTTCCAACACTCAATGCCACCTTTATAGCCACCTTTACGGTGTGGTGTTTGATGACATCAAAGCATCCATCCAAGAAAGACAATATGCATGATCTCATGGAAGGAATTAGGTTACTATGTATCAGAAAGCATATAGCAATTGAACTATTGAAATGACTTTGATCTTTATGCTACGCTTATCTATAGGAGTATGTCCACCATATCATTCTCCTAACGATATGATCTTGTTGTTGATAACATCTCAATGTTCATGATATGGAAACCACAATCATCAATCAACCAACAAGCTAGTGAAGTATAGAGGCTATACTAGGGACTTCAAATTAAGTTTACAAATCACACAAGTATTAATGGTTTCCTTGTTAATACTATTATAGCATGAATGTAAACATTTATCATAAGTATGAAGATATGATAATAACCTACTTTATTATTGCCTCTTGGGCATATCTCCAACAGTAAAGCATGGCATAAGTACAGGATAGTAATAAAGCCCCAAACTAATTGTGGCCCCAAGAAATAAGAATGAATCAAGCTCTGGCTCAGGGGGGTCCATAAGGCCTCCCGGATGTGGATAGCGCGAATATTCAAGGAACAGGAATCAAGTACTCGGGGTCCTACGGGACACAAGTGAGCATGAAAAACCAAATAGCAGATATAGCTCACCGATGCCACTTTCATTAGTTATCCCATTACTACTCAGGTTAAATTGTTTAGGTACCTCGTTATCCATCAGACACTCACATACCCTACACATGCTGTTCTACGACTCGCATGGCTCAAAACAACTCCTGTAGTAATGGCTCATGGGATGGAGGAACAAGCTTCGGTGGGGCTTAAAAGTAAAGGCTATGCAATACTTGGGGTTCAGATTAATGCAATCGCGACTCAATGATGCAAGAATAAGATAGAGGCAATAGGTACTATATGTATGCAAGCATGTGGTGGTGCTTGCCTGGCATCTCAGTTGAAGCGAGAGAAGGATCTGGGTAGTGCTCCTGGTTCTCTTGGTATATCCCCTGCTCAGCGTCTATTCGGAGAAGAACCAAACAAACAAGGGCCAACATAAATAAAATGCACAAGCATATGAGTTAAATGCGACAAGCAAACAATCATGCCATGATGAATGATGCACAATTTGCATGGCATTAAAGTAGCATGGCATGGGTGAGGTGTGGAATACAAGAAATAATCATTTTGTGGAGTTTTAATCACATTTTACCCTCATATAAGTTGCTGTATACTTTATATTTATATGATGCATGCTGCAAAACAGATAATGTAATGCATAAACAAAAAGGTCTCATCGAGCTAATCATTTTAGACATATCATTTGTTAAATTTGGAGTTATAAAACAGAAGTTATTAATTAATTAAGGAAAAGGGCATTTTATTGTAATTTTAAACAACTTGGAAATTAAAGTGTTCCAAATTATGTTTTGAAGGCCATATTTGAATTCCTCACATTTTTCTGATTTGAAAACATATATTATTTGTATTGTTTGGAATTATAATTTAAAAGTTATTAGAAAACAGATTTGAAATTTGAATTTAATTTAATTTGGAAAAGTTTGAATTAAAACATAAATAAACAGAAGCTTTTTGTACTCAGGAAGATCTAGACCCAGCCGCTGACGGGTGGGCCAGTTGCTGACTGGGTGACACGGTGGCGGAACAGGGTTTCCTCACTGCGAGCTAAGCCAGCCTCAGCGAATGACAGGTGGGACCAGCGGCCACGGGGTCCACGTGACAGCGGTGAGAGGGGCAGGGACTGACAGGTGGGGCTGGGCTGGACAAGGAGGGGAGAGGTAGGTCCGGGGTGGGGCTGGCAGGCAGGTAGAGAAGAGAGAGGGTAGGAAGAGAGGAGGCTCGGGTGTAGCTCGGTTAGGAGCTAGGGTTGGCTAGGAGGGGTATGGCTCGGGTTAGGGCTTGGGGTGGTGGTAGCTAGGTGGGTCCAGGCTGGTCAGGTGGGGCCAGCTAGGTAGAGATAAGAGAGAGGCCGAGAGAGAGGGTGAGAGCTAGGGAGGCTCGATTTAGGGTTTAGGAGAGAGGGGGTATGGTGATGATGGGGTAGGTGATTAGGAAGGATCTTAGATAGAGGGTAAGAGAGAGAGGGTGAGGGCTTAGGGTTTTAGAAGCTTGCATGCTCCAAACTTAGATCAAGCAAGAACATGTGGAATAGGTGTAGGGTTTAGCAACTCAAACAAGATCAACAAAAGGAGTGGAAGAGAGGAATAGAATTGTGGTGGTGGATTTTTAGCAGGACAAACTAGATCAAGCCAAAAGAGAAAGAGAGAGAGAGATGAGAGGTAAACCACTCAAGGATTCAAATAAAAACCAAAAAGACCTAATTGTGGTGGTACTTGCATGGCCCATGCAAAATATTTATTGCCATGTTTATTCTTGTGAGAACAATAATATTAACATGACATTATTATTATGCATTCCCAAAAATATGGAATTAAGCCAAACGAGAAGAAGTGGAAGGATGCCCCATGTGGAGTAGTTGGAGATGACCATATTTGAATAGGAATGGGACTTGCTAGTGTGTATGTGCCACTAGGTATTTAGTAAGCCCAAAAATATCCCAACATGATAATAACCCCAAAACAACCCATATGGAAGCTAGGAAAAGGTTCCACTCACAAGGCATGCAAAGGTGGCCATGTGGCTCTCATAACCCAATAATGTGAAAACAATATGGTGCATATATGAGAGCATGTGGAGATAGAATGGATCCACACCAACACATATGAGCTAGAGGTAAAACCAAATAAGTTGCAATGCTCATATATGGTGGAATGGTGGAATGATGGGTGATGACAAGAAAGGTGGTGGAGTTAACAAAAGAGATGCCCCCAACTCAACTTGGGCATTTAAACAATATATCAAGAACCAAATACAATAGCAAGAGGCAAATACAATTAATGATGCATATGAGATAATAACCAAATGAAAAGGGTTTTATATGATGCTCAAATGCAAGGTGGCATGATGACATGAGCATGATATAATTATGATGCAACAATTATATATATGAAGTAGCCATTATATTACTAGACCAAGTAGCATTACAATTGTTAGACAATTGGGATGCTACAACTCTCCCCCACTAAACAGGAATCTCGCCCCGAGATTCTAGGAAGAAGAAGAAGACTCAAAGAGGGTAGGATACTTGGCACGGAGCTCATCTTCATGTTCCCAGGTGGCTTCATCAATGGAATGGTGCGACCACTGCACCTTGCAGAACTTGATGGACTTGTTGCGAGTCCTTCTTTCTACGACTTCAAGGATTCTTGTGGGGTGTTCTTGATAAGACAGGTCTTCTTGGAGATTGATAAGCTCATGGTCCACGGTCCTGCCGGGATCCTTGAAGCACTTCTTGAGTTGAGAGATGTGGAAAACATCATGGACCTTGAGTTTTTCCAGGAGCTCAAGAGCATAAGCAACTTCTCCTCTTCTTCCACGAATTTTGAATGGACCGATGTATCTAGGAGCCAGCTTTCCTTTAATACCAAAGCGGTGCGTGCCTCTCATGGGAGTGACACGAAGGTAAACGAGATCACCAGGGACATACTCCATGTCCGTGTGCTTTCTGTCATAATTGCTCTTTTGGCGACTTTGAGCAATCTTCAGATTTTCAAGAATGATGTGCACCTTCTCCTCCGCTTGAGTTACAATGTCAGGGCCAAACAATATTCTTTCTCCTGCACCCGACCAACCAATCGGAGTTCTGCACTTGCGACCATAGAGAGCCTCAAATGGTGCGATCTTTAGACTTTTCTGGAAGTTGTTGTTGTAAGAGAATTCAGCATAAGGAAGACATTCTTCCCACTTCATGCCAAAAGAGATGACGCAAGCGCGAAGCATGTCCTCCAGAATCTGATTGATCCTTTCAACTTGCCCTTGCGACTGAGGGTGGTAGGCTGTGTTGAAGTTCAATTTTGTTCCCAAAGCATTTTGGAAACTTTCCCAGAACTTGGAAGTGAAGATGCTTCCACGGTCTGAACTGATCTCAAGCGGAACCCCATACAGAGAGACAATTCTGTTGATATAGAGCTCAGCCAACTGAATTGCAGAAATGGTTTCCTTGACGGGGAAGAAGTGAGCCACTTTAGAAAGCCTGTCAATGACAACAAAGATTGCATTGTTGCCCTTCTGCGACCTTGGAAAACCAGTGATGAAGTCCATCTCTACTTTCTCCCATTTCCATTCCGGGGGTTTCAATGGCTGTAGAAGACCGGAAGGTTTCTGATGGACAGCTTTCACTCTGCGGCAGACATCACACTCCGAGACATACTTGGCACAATATCGTTTCAAACCCGGCCACCAATATTGTGTTTTCAAGTCCATGTACATCTTTGTGCCGCTGTGGTGGATAGAAAATGTAATCATCGCCTCCTTGAGAACTTGCTCTCTCAAACCCGGGTAGTTTGGAACAAACATCCGGTGTTCAAAGAAAAGCGTGCCTTGGTCATCGACGTGGAAGGACTCATACTTCGGAAGCTGGAGTTTGGAGATGATCTTTTTGGTGTACGGATCACCAAGCTGAGAAGAGCGAACCTTTTCTTCCAAGAGAGGGGTTGCTAGAAGGTTCAGGAGATACCCTTGTTCCACAATTTCAAGGTTGAGCTGACGGAATTCCTCGCACAAGAGAGGCTGTTGTTCTTCCATCATGAGGTTGTTGACATAGGCTTTACGGCTGAGAGCATCTGCCATGACATTAGCTTTGCCCGGAGTGTAGTTGATGGTCAGATCGAAGTCATTGATTGCTTCAATCCACCTCCTCTGCCGAAGGTTGAGATCAGGCTGAGTAAAGATATACTTCAGACTCTTGTGATCGTAAAAAGATCTCTAGCAGGTTGCCCAGCAAGTAATGCCTCCATATTTTCAAAGCAAAGACAATCATGTAGCTCGAGGTCATGTGTAGGATAGTTGATCTCATGCGTCTTCAACTGTCGAGAGGCATAAGCAACAACTTGTTTTTCTTGCATAAGGACCGCACCCAATCCTTGCAAAGAGGCGCCAGAATATCCGAAAGGCTTGGATGTATCCGGAGGAACCAAGACGGTGTGGAAGTGAGCTTCTTTGAGTGTCTCTAAGCTTGCTTGACATGCAGGAGTCCAAAGGTATTTCTTGCCTTTCTTGAGGAGATCGGTAAGAGGCTTCGCTATCTTCGAAAAGTTCTGAACGAAGCGACGACAATAACTAGCCAAACCAAGGAAACTCCGCACTTCTTTGACATTTACCGGAGGAAGCCATTCAACAATTGTCTTTACAGTTTCCGGGTTGACGGCAATGCCCTTGGCAGAGATGACGTGACCAAGATAGGTTACTTGAGGCAGCCAAAACTCACACTTGGAGAACTTTGCATACAGGCGGTTCTCACGAAGCTTGTTTAGGACACACCGAAGGTGTTCTTCATGTTCTTCCTTTGACTTAGAATAGACTAGGATGTCATCCAGATAGACCACAACGAACTTATCAAGATACTCCATGAAAACCGAGTTCATGAGCCTCGAGAAGGTGGCAAAAGGCGTCGGTGAGACCAAAAGACATGACCATGTACTCATACAGGCCATAGCGGGTGGTGAAAGCTGTTTTAGGAACATCTTCCTTGCGAATCTTGATTTGGTGATAACCACTTCTCAAGTCAAGCTTAGAGAATACCACAGCTCCAGCTAGCTGATCGAAGAGATCATTAATCCGCAAAAGGGGATATTTATTCTTGATGGTTTTAGCATTGAGAGCCCGATAGTCAACACAAAGTCTATCAGTCTTGTCTCGCTTCTTCACAAAGATTGTTGGGCTACCCCAAGAAGAAGTACTGTGTTGAATGAAGCCCAACTTCTCTTGTTCATCAAGCTGACGTTTGAGTTCAGCCAACTCAGCAGGACCCATTTTATAAGGCCGCTTGGAGATAGGAGCGGTACCAGGTTCAAGCTCAATTACAAACTCAACCTCACGATCCGGAGGCATACCTGGCAACTCTTCAGGAAAGACATCTGGGAACTCACAGACCACCGGAACACTCTGAATAGCTTCCATAGCATCATCATTCAGAGCCGCCAAAGAGAAAAGCTGAATAGCAGGAGTCAGACTTGGAGAATAGACTATATGGCCTTCAGGAATCTTCAGAGAAACCGAGCGTTCAGCACAATCAATCACAGCTGCATTTGCTGTCAACCAATCCATGCCCAAGATGACATCAATGTCAGAATTTCCCAGAATGATTAAGGACGCCGAGAACGAAGAGCCACCAATCTCAATTTGATTGCCATGGCTGATATGAGCAGCCCTCATGTTTGAACCAGGAGATTGTACCACTAGACGATGTGACAAGGGAACCATACCCAAATCATGCTCATGCGCAAACTTATGCGAAACAAAAGAATGCGAAGCACCAGAATCAAACAAAACTCGTGCAGGGACTGAGTTAACGGGAAGCATACCCATCACAACTCCAGGTGCATGCTCAGCTTGAGCGGCATTGACACAGTTGGCACGAGCAACAGTAGACCCGGGCTTGGTGTTGATGTTGAGAGCCCGAGGTGGTGGTGCACGAACCAAAGGAGATCTTGCCGCAGATCTTGGAGGTGGTGGAGGAAGAGCTTTGTTTTTCATCGGACAGTTCCAGTACTGATGCCCAGTGTCTCCACAAGTGTAACAAGCACCAGGTGGACGTGGAGAAACGTAGCCAGGGACTCCGCCAGCGCCTGTAGTGGTGGTTGTAGCCCCTGGGAGCAGCAGTGAGGAAGTTTGGTGGCCTTGCCGCGAAGCTTGAAGGTCTTGGTGGAGCCGGGAGCGACGGTGGGGTGTTAGGAACCCAGACACGACGCTTAGAAGGAGCTGACATAGCTGAAGAGCTTGCTGCATCACGGTTGTGTTTCTTTGACTCCTCAAACACTTGCCTACTTGCTTCTTCCTGCAGAGCTGTATGTTGAAGTTCCAGAAAAGACGCCGGCCTTGCATGTGTGATTGCATATTTAATCGATGCATTGAGCCCTTGCCGGAACCTCTTTTGCTTCTTCTTGTCATCAGAGATCTCATCGCCACCATAACGAGAAAGGTTCATGAAGTTTCTGATGTAGGTATTGACATTTTCATTGCCCTGCTTGAGGTTGAGAAACACTTCCTTCATCCTCTCCATGACAATTTCTGACAGATACTGCTCTTTGAAAGCTCCAGTGAACTGTCCCCAAGTAGGCTAAAACCCAGTGCAGTTTGCCTTCAGTTAATTCTCCCACCACAGAGCTGCATCTCCCTTCAGAAGGTGAGTAGCACATTTTACCCATTCTTGCTCAGGAACGTCAGCAGTCATCAGCAGCCTTGACATCTCACGCAACCAATCATCAGCATCAAGTGGTTGATCAGAAACATCAAACTGGCGCGGGTTGAACTTCAGAAAGCTTTTGATGTCTCCTCGCTTGGGAGGTGGAGGTAGCGGAACAAACTCATTCCTCCTGACACTTTCTTCAAAACGCTGCTGGTTCTGCTGCATTGCTGCCAAGGCATTGGCGATGCTTGACAACGCTGCCCCCAGTTCAGGTTGTATGTCCTCCTCAGAACGGCGTGGTGGTGTCATCCTGTGGTTGATATAAAACACAAGTCAGTACTATGATGGAGAATAATAATAATCCAAAATAGTACCAAGATGGAATTACTCAAGATTAAAGGATACAAATTACTAAGATGATATTAAAATATCAACAAAGTTCAAAGCACCTAGAAGATATTAAGCATATCGCACACGACTAAAAAGGAGTGTGGTACACAGATATATCAAAGAAAAAATTTCCGCAAATTTCGGCATTAAAATACCAATAGGTGCGCAAAATCACTTAACAAATCAGGATTAGTGACTCTACCAATTCAATATACAAGAGCGAATGATAAGAGTAGTGGTATGGTCCCGACTCCATCCCGCACTCAAATCATTACTCCGCACATGAATAAGTAGAACACGTATCCCAACATCGTCTTCTCAAGATATCCTAAAGATTAGCAACTACAGAAACGAACACTCCAAACAAGATAACGTCGGATAACAAAGAGTAAGACAGATCACGGCAGTATACAACGAACCAGATAGATCGCGTCGGTTTGCAAAAGCCTGTCGGTATGGAATGTACCAACAGTTGATAACCAAAGGCAGATTATGATAACAACTTGGATGCAACAGATAGACAAGGGATTACACACACACACACACACTCACACACACAACCTATGGTACTACGGAATCCCAGAACACGTGAATCCTAGTTTGAATTTTAAGAAGAGGATTGAAAACGTTGCACTTCCTTACCAGAAAAGGGTGGGTGGGTGGGTAAGAAGAAAAATGGAAGCAGTCCTATTCTCGCGTTTTGTTTTTCCCTAGTATACATAACTACCAAAATATTTGCTAGACTGACAACGACCATTTGGCTGAGACCCTGAAGGGCGGGATGGCTCTGATACCAATTGTAACTACCTCGATGAATTACGCTCCTAGTTACAAGCCTGGATGAGCGGAAATGGTTAAAATAGTACGGTGGGGCCCAAATACCACTCACAGGTAGACCTTTCGGCCGTCCTAACCATTTCCAAACATCGGGACAAGAACGGGCGAATCGGCAAAGCGAAGGATCAACTACATACACAAATGAGTATGTATGCAAGCCACCATACAATGGTTCTCAGAGTCATTCCATCTAAAAGAAATAGAAATATTGCAACGCCATACGGCAAGATCCAAATATCCTAGATAGATATAATAGTTTAGGATATCTCCTCATACATCAAACATCAGAGTATCAAGCAGAAGCGGAAAACAGGATCCGAGTACGGATAAGAAGCAAATCGGCATAAGATGCCCCATAAATAAACACATCCCGCCCACAGATCTCACGGATCCCCGTTCCCGGAATCTCTACACCGAATGATCGTTGCCCACATCGTCGTCTCCTCCACCCAAGATCCATCTTGCGGTTTACCTGCTCATCCGAATCAAACAATTTATCGTGTGAGACCCTAGGGGTAATTTTCGGCAAGTCTTTATGCCTCTAAAGGGACACAACCAGGGTGACGAATTGCAGCAAAAGATAAACCCTAGCAATTCTATAGATACTGCTAACCATCCGCCTAACCGTAGAGATAGACGGATGTCCGTGAATTAGTAACCACGCTTATAACAGTAATATCAGCAGATCCATCCTCCTCCTCGCTACCGACGAGGAAGCGGACGAACAACCCCCATCGGTTGGCAGTTTTATTATCCATTCCATGAGTGTTGCACTATTTACTAGTCGTACTTAGTCAAATTAAAAGCGGTACTTTAGTTATGCTTGTCTATGATCGAGAAACTGTGCTCCAAGTCGTCCCATAACCGCGGACACGGCTTTGAAAGTTTTACCTAGGTGCACAAATAGCAACACACACTCGATCAACCTCAGAAAAACCAAATCAAAACCCAACGAGGCAGTCACGACAAAGCGATCACAGTATTCAGAAATATTTCAGGGGGCCACCCTATTAAGCTACCCAGAACTGGGTCGGCTACGTAGACGGACTCAAGGTTTGTGTGGACGGTCAGAAACGATTGGAACCCGAAAGTGTGACTGGGCTTGTCGATACAGCGAAAACGTGTCACGGCCCTAAACAGTACAGGTGCATTACCTCGCACAATTTAAATAAAGCAGTAAAGCATGGCATAAGTACAGGATAGTAATAAAGCCCCAAACTAATTGTGGCCCCAAGAAATAAGAATGAATCAAGCTCTGGCTCAGGGGGGTCCATAAGGCCTCCCGGATGTGGATAGCGCGAATATTCAAGGAACAGGAATCAAGTACTCGGGTCCCACGGACACAAGTGAGCATGAAAAACCAAATAGCAGATATTGCTCACCGATGCCACTTTCATTAGTTATCCCATTACTACTCAGGTTAAGTTGTTTAGGTACCTCGTTATCCATCAGACACTCACATACCCTACACATGCTGTTCTACGTCTCGCATGGCTCAAAACAACTCCTGTAGTAATGGCTCATGGGATGGAGGAACAAGCTTCGGTGGGGCTTAAAAGTAAAGGCTATGCAATACTTGGGGTTCAGATTAATGCAATCGCGACTCAACGATGCAAGAATAAGATAGAGGCAATAGGTACTATATGTATGCAAGCATGTGGTAGTGCTTGCCTGGCACCTCAGTTGAAGCGAGAGAAGGATCTGGGTAGTGCTCCTAGTTCTCTTGGTATATCCCCTGCTCAGCGTCTATTCGGAGAAGAACCAAACAAACAAGGGCCGACATAAATAAAGTGCACAAGCATATGAGTTAAATGCGACAAGCAAACAATCATGCCATGATGAATGATGCACAATTTGCATGGCATTAAAGTAGCATGGCATGGGTGAGGTGTGGAATACAAGAAATAATCATTTTGTGGAGTTTTAATCACATTTTACCCTCATATAAGTTGCTGTATACTTTATATTTATATGATGCATGCTGCAAAACAGATAATGTAATGCATAAACAGAAAGGTCTCGTCGAGCTAATCATTTTAGACATATCATTTGTTAAATTTGGAGTTATAAAACAGAAGTTATTAATTAATTAAGGAAAAGGGCATTTTATTGTAATTTTAAACAACTTGGAAATTAAAGTGTTCCAAATTATGTTTTGAAGGCCATATTTGAATTCCTCACATTTTTCTGAGTTGAAAACATATATTATTTGTATTGTTTGGAATTATAATTTAAAATTTATTAGAAAACAGATTTGAAATTTGAATTTAATTTAATTTGGAAAAGTTTGAATTAAAACAGAAATAAACAGAAGCTTTTTGTACTCAGGCAGATCCAGACCCAGCCGCTGATGGGTGGGCGATTCTTGTTGGGTGACACATGAACAGGGTTTCTCATCATGAGCTAAGCCGACCTCGTGAATGATGAGGTGGGACCAGCGGCCACGGGGTCCACGTGGACAATGTGAGAGGGCAGAACCCTGTGTGGGCTCAATGGACAAGGAGGGGAGAGGTAGGTCCGGGCAGCAGGTAGAGAAGAGAGAGGGTAGGAAGAGAGGAGGCTCGGGTGTAGCTCGGTTAGGAGCTAGGGTTGGCTAGGAGGGGTATGGCTCGGGTTAGGGCTTGGGGTGGTGGTAGCTAGGTGGGTCCAGGGTGGTCAGGTGGGGCCAGCTAGGTAGAGAGAAGAGAGAGGCCGAGAGAGAGGGTGAGAGCTAGGGAGGCTCGGTTTAGGGTTTAGGAGAGAGGGGGTATGGTGATGATGGGGTAGGTGATTAGGAAGGATCTTAGGTAGAGGGTAAGAGAGAGAGGGTGAGGGCTTAGGGTTTTAGAAGCTTGCATGCTCCAAACTTAGATCAAGCAAGAACATGTGGAATAGGTGTAGGGTTTAGCAACTCAAACAAGATCAACAAAAGGAGTGGAAGAGAGGAATAGAATTGTGGTGGTGGATTTTTAGCAGGACAAACTAGATCAAGCCAAAAGAGAAAGAGAGAGAGAGAGATGAGAGGTAAACCACTCAAGGATTCAAATAAAAACCAAAAAGACCTAATTGTGGTGGTACTTGCATGGCCCATGCAAAATATTTATTGCCATGTTTATTCTTGTGAGAACAATAATATTAACATGACATTATTATTATGCATTCCCAAAAATATGGAATTAAGCCAAACGAGAAGAAGTGGAAGGATGCCCCATGTGGAGTAGTTGGAGATGACCATATTTGAATAGGAATGGGACTTGCTAGTGTGTATGTGCCACTAGGTATTTAGTAAGCCCAAAAATATCCCAACATGATAATAACCCCAAAACAACCCATATGGAAGCTAGGAAAAGGTTCCACTCACAAGGCATGCAAAGGTGGCCATGTGGCTCTCATAACCCAATAATGTGAAAACAATATGGTGCATATATGAGAGCATGTGGAGATAGAATGGATCCACACCAACACATATGAGCTAGAGGTAAAACCAAATAAGTTGCAATGCTCATATATGGTGGAATGGTGGAATGATGGGTGATGACAAGAAAGGTGGTGGAGTTAACAAAAGAGATGCCCCCAACTCAACTTGGGCATTTAAACAATATATCAAGAACCAAATACAATAGCAAGAGGCAAATACAATTAATGATGCATATGAGATAATAACCAAATGAAAAGGGTTCTATATGATGCTCAAATGCAAGGTGGCATGATGACATGAGCATGATATAATTATGATGCAACAATTATATATATGAAGTAGCCATTATATTACTAGACCAAGTAGCATTATAATTGTTAGACAATTGGGATGCTACAGTTTCTAGTAATCTTATAGGTGTTCATGTATTTTGCAAAGATGAACGAGTGTGTGGCACCGGAATCAAACGAAATAAAGCCTGGAGCAGAGAAGATTGGAAAGTTACCTGTCACCACGTTGTTGGATTCTTCTGCACTCCTCTGGGTTAAGTTAAACACTCTAGCCCGGTTTCCTCCACGAGGTTTCTCTCTGTTGGTTGGATGGGCTCCTGATGGTTGATTTGAAGTGGTGGTCCTTGCATATTGATTTGACCCATGATGGGTTGTTGATGGAGGTGCGGGAAAGTACATTTGCTGAGGTGGTTGGGGTAGATCCATAATCTTTTGTTGAGGAGGAGCCATGATGTTATAATTCTGTTTATTTGAACACTTATGTCTAGTATACCCTGGTTTCCCGCAGGTATAACACTTGCCCCATCGATCCGGACAAATGTTAGGAGAATGATTTCCCTTACATATTGGACATTTCCTTGCCGTGCTTCCCCATGAATTACCTTCAGCTCGTTCAGGACGACCACTCGGTATAAACCTCCCATTATTTTGATGGTTATTATTATCAAACTTAGGCTTCTTTGATGGATGATTCACCTCGGTTCTTTCTTCTTGATATCCTTTTTCCAAGAGGTGTGTGCTCAACACATCTCTAAATGTATTTAGCTCAAAGGCTTCAACACGTCACTTAAGTGGTTGTCGTAAACCATTCTCAAAATGCCACATCTTGGAGCCGTCAGTCTGGACAAACTCAGGAGCAACTCTTGCAAGTCTAGAGAATTCAATTTTATATTCTGTCATAGATTTATTTCCCTGTTTTAGCTCAAGAAATTCTCTTTTCTTCATGCACATAACACTTTCAGGAAAATATTTATTGTAAAATTCTTCTTTGAATACTTCCCATGAAATTTCAGTACCATCGAAATATGACCTTTTGTATGCATCCCACCACTCAAAAGAACTTGACTGTAGCATATAGGTTGCATACGCGACCTTCTCCTTGTTGGTGCATTCCATAGCGTCAAATGCTTTTTCCATGGCGGTAATCCAGTCCTCTGATTTATGTGGATTTGCTGTTCTAGAGAATGATGCTGGTTTAAGCTTCTGAAATTCTCCAAGTCCACTACGTCGATTGTCGTTCTTCATAACACGCTCCAGGATATTCATTTGACGTTCTTGAATTTCCTACTGCTTGTCCAGTATGTTGGTAAGCAGATTGGCGAGTGTGTTTTGGTCTTCCAGTTTGTGTACCGTCAGCCTAGCATTATTGTTACTGGAGTTGTTCGTCCCATTGCTAGTACCGTTGCTACGATCATCAGCCATCTATGACAATAACTCAGATAAATTAGCTAA
Source organism: Avena insularis (assembly GCA_023614405.1). Classification (NCBI taxonomy): domain Eukaryota; kingdom Viridiplantae; phylum Streptophyta; class Magnoliopsida; order Poales; family Poaceae; genus Avena; species Avena insularis. Next base: position 204,080,611 of record CM042685.1, read on the forward strand.
GCTTGTATGGCGGGGTATAGTCACATGAAGGTACAAATAATAATTTCATGAAAATATGTATGCACTATGTATGTGTGTTGTGATGAGGTAGGAAACCAGCGCAAGTCAATGGAAATAGTTAGTCTAGCAGTGAAAATACATTTTGCATGTCAGTGCATGCATTCCTAGACCACATGCATCGACCCATGCTGCACCCAAGCTAGCTAGTAATTTCTCTCACTAGTATAAATTATGCATTGAGTACTACTAGATGAAAAATAAAGTGCCAAATTCTTGTTTTGCTTTGTACTAGTCACGTTCCAGGCTTTGGAGGCTCTCTCTTTGTCAGCAAACAATTTTTTTAACATATTCACAAGTCACACACCACACCATTTATGTTCTCACGTGATTTTTTTATATATATTTATTTTGAAACACATTCAAAGTGAAGAAAAATGTTCGAAGGAGATTCCAGTTCTCTAACAAGGAAAAGCCTCAAATTTATCTTGATCAAGGTGAAATCAAAAAGGCAACCACAACATAGCTAGTAATAGTTTCATATAATTTAAACCACCTAGCTTAGATTCTTACATCACACGCAAAGCAAACATAAGTAACTTGGGTTCTTATACAACATGCAAGAACAGTTCTACTATAGGTCATAATCATTCTTTAGCCCCAAGAAAGATGACTGGTGTCATCCTCACCATACTTACATATTTTTATTGCATTATAGACTGCTCCACCCAAACTCTACGACTCTGCAAGACATTATTCTTTAAGATACTTGATTATTGATTATAGATAACTAAAGGCACTGCTAGGGTGCTAACTGCTGCATGCTGACACACCCCTTACTCAGGAGCTGCCAGCAGAGCTCCCGTCTCCACCTCTACCACTATTCTGCAGGACAGTGATAGTGTCCTTCAAGCAACGAATGCGGCGGTAGAACCTGTGAACAAGACGTTCCAGAAAGGCTACTTCCTTTTCACTGGAACGGAGAGCATCCATCAGTTCAACACAAAGGTGCTTAGTCTCCACTAGCTTCTTGTCCATATCATCCATCTCAAGGCGCTGGTATGCCAGCAGAGGGTAGTTGATGTCCCGACTCTCCACTTGACGCTCAGCTGCCAATGCATGGATGACCATTAGAGAAGCAGCTTGTCCAGCCTCAACAATGGTTGCTGCAGCTTCTTCAAAGTATAGAGAGGGAACCCTATCATTTGCTCCCATGTTGACCTGAACACCTACGACGTACAACCCTTTGGTATCAGGCTTCCAGTTAGAGACAGGCGCTTCTAGACCCAGCATTGTTGCAAATCCTCTAGGAAAAGCTTAGCTAGGAGCTCAACGTATGACATCCTGAGTTGACAACACATCTTTCATATTAGTAAGACAAACATTCATGCATAGCTACACATTTTCCTACACGCTACTACCTAGTCTATCATAAAAATAAGGTCACCAATACAAGAGTTCACAAGATCGAAGACCAGCACAAAAGTAAAAGCTCAATTAGTACTAGTACACATAGGATCAAACTAGGTCACCACTCCCCAAGCTAGTCTCCTTTGTTATTTGTCATACTAAGGTTTATATGTTGTCAGTCCTAAGGTTAGTTAATTAATTAATTAATAGGTTAATTATTTGTAAACCAGGTTCTGATACCACTAAAACTGTCACGCCCCAACTAAGGAAAGGACTAAATGTGACAGTTGCCGTATCCTTATGATATAAAAATACCTCATAAGCATACAAGGCACAAGTAGTAATCGTGAAATTAAAACACAATGAGAACTAGGTTTCATTTATTCATCAATATTACATTGTAGGGTACAAAGGCATGCAAGCTAAATATTATATTGGTCCAACCTATGAAGCATGCATCAAAGGCATTCCTTCAATTTATTTAAGGAAACATTATTGAGTGTAGTAGTAAAATTCTAGCCCAACATCAGATGTCTAGTGGTTATTTGCTACAACTTCAATGGCATCCCCATCCAACTCACTTTGCTCACAAACTGCGCATACCAGAGAAAATAAAATAGGCCATGAGTATGTTGATACATACTCATCAAGGATAAAGAGTGATTAACAATAAAATAGCATCTAATAAATTCAAGTAATTTAAGTGATAGAAGAACATGTCTCTTGCTATCTTACAAGAGTGTAAAAACAATATAAATGGTTAATTGGTTAGCGCAATCCTAAATATAGTGACCTCTGCAGAGATACGCTAATACCCGTCGTAATCTCCACCAATGGTTATACCCCTCTCCGAGAATCACGACATCGAGTCCCCTACTTGTGCAAGGTAAATCTATCTCACACTGATACCAGCGTGACCGCGTACCGTTATTTCAGGTATCGACCGTCTCGGTCTAGATATACCATACATCCCATGATTACAGCGGGCGATCGAAAATAGTTCATGTATAATCGTCTCAACCGTTTTAGTCATTCATGTATGATGTTCATGTTCCATCCAATGTTTATCAAAAAACCACTTTTCTTATCACATGCAACTGTTCAAGCACTTAAGAATATTTAAGCATCAAGATTAAATATATTTACTAATTTATTTAGTTCAGGGAACTGGTATGCACAGCCTTGCCTTTGATTGTTTGTTCTTCGATCAACTTGGCTTCAACCTAATCAGGTTGTACAAATTACATCAGTCTATTTTACTTGAAACAAGTCCAATCATTATTGCATGCATAGTACCAACAACAACAGGTGAGACATGACATGATGTGTGAATAGCTAGCTATACTAGTACTACTCTGCCAAGATATATTCATGGGTTGACTACACATACATGTATGCAAGAAAAAATGATTTTATCTTTACACAATCGATGTACACCAGGTGCTACTAGCTGTACTAGTTCACTGTTGCAAGAAAGCATGTACTATTACCAATTAACACCAAGTAGTACTAGTTTCATCGGATGGTTCTTAGCAAGATTTTATAGTAAATATTTGCACCAATTTAATGAACATAATATACATCATCTCATAGAAAATTTTCTACTCCACATGCAAGATTGTCTAGAGAAACACCAAGGATTCTACTCAAATCCATCAAGAACCATCAAATCTATGAGAGAGAAACTAGATCAGCTAGAGAGAAGAACTAGAGTAGCTAGATCATAGCACATAGAGGAACAAGGCCAAGGCTAGGGCTCTAGAGCATGGGCATACCTGTCCTTGTCGCCAACTTTTCAGGTCTACCGGCTCTAGGAAAGCTTTGAGGTCGATTTGCACTATGGAGTGAGGTGGGCGTGTGCGATGGTAGAAAGCTATATATAGCTGGAAAAGGTAGGGGAGCATAGGAAATCTGTCCAGGTTAGGGTGAGCGGTAGATCAGACCAAAAATGTAGTTACCTTCTGTGAGGTTACCGCTAGATATTTTTAGGTAGCTTCTAGTCTCTAGATATTTTTTATCTTACTTGGCTGCTACTCTTCATTTTTTCTGTATTTATTTTCAAGCAGATAATTATTCTTAGATTAATAAAGCAAGCTAGAATAAATAAACCAAAAATTTATTTTGTTCTTGAAGATATTATTATTGGTATATTATTCCTAGATATTACACACTCGATAATAAAATGATAATATAAATAAGTAGATAGATAGGCATCTCTACTCCTCCATGTCAACTTCCTCCTCCACTAGAGCAAGTCCTGCTATGTCGAATCCTTCCTTGTATTACTCCAAGCTTGCAGTCAAGGCCTCAACCTTCTCCTATAGCCTTCTCTTCTATGAATGCATCCTCTCTATCACCTCGTGATCTGCATCAAGATGAAGATCCTCGAGCTCCAACTTAGTCTCCAAGTCGTTGATATTCTTGTTCCTATCCTGGATCCTCTTCTCTTGGCTCTTGAACTTCTTCTCCTGCCTTTCAAACTTCTTCTCCATCTCCTTGATGCGCTCCTATTGCTCCTCGAAGTCCTTGTCATTCTCCCTAAGCTGGACACGTAGCTCATCATTGCCAAGCATCACATTGGTCCTATCAGTATCAAGGTGACTAATGAGACTCCCTAAGTCCTGAAGGTAGTGTCACACAGGCTTGATGTTCTCCTTAGTATCCCCGTCCAACACTATATTCTCTCTATCATCGTCACATCTCCCATATAAATGGAAGTAGTGGTCCTTGAGCTCGGCAGAGTGACGTCCACAAAGGCGTCCTATCAGCTCCTGCATGGCGATGTCGAGGCCTCTCTCTTGGTCATCATGGAGTATCTTGAAGTCAATATCCTCCATTGGAGGCTCTGTCTAGTGTCCTAGCTGAGTAACCCTGAATCCCCGTAAGTCCTTACTCTCAAACTTCTTGAGCTAAATTCCCTTGATGGTAGGGATTGGGAGAGAGTACATTGACAAGATGCATAATGCGAGTCCCAAAGCGAGTTCCTTTGAACTCCTCGGTAGTGTTGTAAACAAAGCTAGAAATCTATGCATAGGATGGAGATAAATTAGAAATAACACAAGAGAAAAACATAAAGTAGCAAAGCAAAAGCCAATAACATTCATCCAAAACATTAATCCACACAAGTCATGGCATACCTTACTCAATCACAAGCATCAAGGTTCAATCACAACTTAGACAAATTTTTGCCATACCACATAGGTCGGTATGATCAAATTATTAATGCGGGAAAACGCCAAGTGTGGTGGTCCAACTATTAGGATATGTCGCATCCTTCACTCACTGTCAATGTAGCTATCTGCGCATCCATGGAGGCAATATGTTTGTCTTGATCACAAGACTCACATGCTAAGTCTATAATATCTCTCCTTAGCCGTTTTATTGTGGTCTCTAAGTCTTGGGTATGTTTTCTCTCCTCTCTCAGATCATTTTGAGTGTTGAGCATTCTACACTTAAGCCTTTATCCAAGTTCTTCAATGGCATTCCATGCTGCATTCCTTGCAGAGTCAAATAATGACATATGCATCTCAGAGTTGGTGACCATGTATAATCCCGACTCATTGTGGTAATCCTCCTTGTTTTTATACAAGTGGAGTTGTACCACCAATACTATTCTCCTTCATCCATCACTGGAAATCCCTTGTACACAGCTTCACCATTTATCCCTAAGATAATCATGAGGTTCTTGAGTGCCTTGGGAAACTCCGTCTCACATTCTTGGGTCATGGTTATATGTGGTCCCTTCCTGACGGATTTGTTGATGGCGGACATCTACAAATAGAGATGAGAAAGAAGACTAGAAGAGGTTTTACGAGATGAAAAGAGACAAAGTGTAAAATTCATAGTGGTGTTGCATTTTCCTCACTTGGTCTATCTTACGCTTATGATCCACACTTGGTCTATCTTTCAACACACAATTACCGATGAGGTAATATGAACCATTGAGTAGCGCCTTTGTAACATCCCAAATTCAGCAACCCTGATTTATTGTCCAAAATGCAAAATTCATAGGGAACAAAAACTTTTTCTTGTTAATTGTTGAAATGTGTGCTTACTTGTCTGCTTGTGCTAATGCAACTGATTATGTTTTAGATGATATACTCCTGACATCAACTCTAGTTGACAGAAAACTATTTTACAAAAGAAATGTCTTGGCTCATCTTTCATATTTTCAAATGTTCTAACATTTAAAACTTGAGCCAAGATAACTTTGACACAACAAAATATATTACTAGATTCTATAAACAAAACTATGGAGAACTATGTATAATCTCCTTATGTTTTCAAGACAGAACTTTCAACTACTCTTACTTATAGGTTTTTCGAAAACCTTTCCTAAAACTTTTTCATTACAATCTTGGTGGATATACCAAGAGATCCTTCTCTCACTTCAAAACACAACCCTCCAAAAATTCCCATCCTTACCTCAATCTAGGCATGATGGTAACATCAGTATTAGTAGACTGCTAGACAAGATGAGTTGCCTTGATCTGTTGTTTGATGTACTGCTTTGATCTGATGTTGACTTGTTTGCTTAGGAACTAGAGTGAGCTGCATTAGGAGCTCATTCTATAGGACCAACTAATAATTAATATCACCAATCTTAACCAAGCATCCTAAGATCTTAATCTATCTTAGACCCTAGAGTGACCCTCTAATTCCCTTACCTAGATCAAACCTGAGCAAATCCTTTATATTAGCCACCAACTCATCAAATACCAAATACAAGCATGAATCCTCTCTACACAAGCTATCATTTAGCACCATCCACTTGATGATATGAATGAACCCTTTCATCCTCTCCAACTCCTCTCCTTTTCCATACTTGTACAAATCCACAAATCTACCAAATTTTCCCAAGTCTCGAATCCATAACTGGATTCAACCTTTGAGACTCCACCTATTACAACCTATGTGCATTTCTGAAAATGTACTTGAACCATCTTGTAATACATCTTGAGTACTACTAAAGCCTACCTATTCCAACTCAACTTGTAGTCCATTTTCAAGGTAGATTTTCAAAACCCAAGGTTGATATTAATGGAAACATCAAGTTTACATCATCCACCTTGGATATAAACATTTACCAAATAATTTCCATAATTATTTGGGACCCAAAACTATATAAATTCCATCCTTTGCAAAATCTTCAAAACCTTCCCTATAAAGGAAACTTTGTTATTCTACAAACCACTTTGCCAACTCAAGGCACAACTGATGCCTACATATACTACCCTATCTTCCCACCTCAAAATTAAATATTTTTGAGAATTTTTATTATTTCTTTTTGCCCATTTTTCTTAATTGGCAGAAACAAGAAATAATATCCTAAAAATACTTATCCTTCCAAAAAAATTCCAAGGTAAATTCCTAATGTGAGACTTCGAATTTAGTACCATCTCACATCAAAAACCAATCTGATCCAATGTAAAAATATCAAATGAGCTTCTATAAACCATTTCAGCACTTTTTGAATAAATGGATTTAAGTGGATTTTAAATCCTTTGAAAATCCCAAACAATTCCTAGGATCATGATTTAACTATATCTACCCACTAGGTCCATTTTCCCATCTTGCAAAGAACAACTTTTTAGACTTTGCTTAATAATCATCATTCTAGTAAATATTGACATTCTACCAAAAACATGAACCAAACCTCTTAAATATCACTTGCAAACTTGCTCAACACTTATCCATCACACCAGAACTCCCCCTGGTCGTGTGCTACAATAGAGCCGCTGCAGCAAAACCCTAGCCCCCACCCTTGTCCTCACATGATTGGAAGGAGAGAGACATGTCCATTTAACAAAAGCCTAAAATTAAAGTGTAGCAGCACCCCCACCTCCTCTATGTCCCCTGCCATGACCAGAGCCCCCTCTCTCACCTCTCCACCGCGCAAGCTTCCCTATCCCTGGCCAGCACCTCTCCCCCAAGCTCCTCCATGAGCTACGCCCACCATAGACCACCCCTCCTTGGTTTATAAGACATGCCACCCAACGCCTCCCTTCGCCCCATTTGCTTCCTCCCCTCCTCACTCAACTCCCCCGAGATCCCTTTCTCCTCCTTCCATCTCTATTGGACACAAGAAGAAGAATACCACTTTCGGCCATTGTTGTACTCAAGCTCAAGGTTTCCCTCTCCCTGCTCCCCTACACTTGCATGTGGTATATCCGAAGTATACTGCCTCTCATCTACATCCATATTCTCTTCTCTCTGTTGCAGGAACGCCGGAAGCGACCACCGCCATGCATGCCCGATAGGCACCCCTCCCGCGAGTTACACAAGCTCGAGCACAACTCACATCGCCCCAACCACCCAGTCACACTCCTAGCACCCCTCTGCTCCTCTCAGAAGTTGTCTCAATGACATGATGGCGTCCTGAGCGAGCATAGGCGACTCCCCGAACCTGCTTCATTGCGGGGATGCGTGCAAAGTAGGATCCGTGCAAAACCACCACTACCGCCCCTCTCCTGGATCATCTCACCGTTCCGTGTCTCCCCGTCGCCTGCACGGTCACCCTAGACCACCCAGGTGAGCTCCCGCTACCCCACAGCGCTGCCCTACGGTTCGTCCTCTCCACCACGTATCCCAGGGAAAACAGTGTCCCAGGTCCATGGATCTGCCCTTAATTTGACGGCCCCTGTCTCTCGGTACCCCTTTGCCGGCTACCACATCTGACTGGCGGGCCTGTCCCCGGCGATTTCGAAACCGCCTCCCGCGCTCAGCCTCATGCGGATGGGCCGAATTCGACCCGTGCAGCCCACTTCCCCTCAGATCACAGCCCATTGCCTAAATACTTTTATTTATTTTGCCCAGATCCAGATTTGGCACTCCAGTTTAAATCCATTTGAAAATACAAACCAACTCCAAATACCCAGATCTAAAATTTCTAGTGTTTCTGAAGGTTTTCCCTAACATGCAATAGCTTTAGTTGACCCAAATTTAGTTTAGAATATTTACAATAAATCAGTTACCAAGATATATTCATTTCATTAATAAAATTCTCCAGAGAGTTCTACAAATCCAAATGGACTAAAATCGCAAGCTACCTATGATACCTTGCATGCCACCTTGGCCTCAACCTCTTTGGCTTCCTAGATTGCCTATAGCAAAAATAAGAAATACAATCCATTTCTGCCTTTAGGAATTTCTACAGGTGAAACCAAAAGTGGTATTGACCTATTTCCAACTGTGAAAACTCACAAATCCTAATACCTTTAAAAACCCTAGCATCCCAAGATTTATCTAGCCCTGGTTTAATTATTGTAAATTAAACTGTTATGTGCATAGTTAATTCACTAATAAAATCATTCCAATAGTTTTGTATCACCTAAATTAGTTATTATAATTTATATATAAATGTATTCCAAATACTTAACATGTGTCCTTGGAATCATATCAAACTCCCATGTGGTTTAAATCTGACTAAAAAGACAAATATCATCCAGAACTGACTTTGGGATTTTCCTGAGGGCATTATGGTACATATATTGATGTGATTCCAACTCTCAATGAATCAGTCCAACAAACTCTACTTAACGATACAAGGAAATGATTTTTGGACCTACAGAACTTTTCTGGTGATTTATTTCCTAAAACTAGAGCCTTTCTCACTAGAAAATTCATTATAAATCAATGGAAATTGATAAAATAGTGAAACCACTTTTTTTGGTTTCATATTATCAATACCTATCATATGATATCAGTTTTTCATATTGATATCATACATAACTTGACCTTGGATTAAAACTCCTTAATTAAGTACATTTGGCCTCCAAACCATTAAAGAAAAACCCACCAATGCTTTTCAAGCATTTTCACTTGCTTTAAATCCAACTACTCAAAACCTACTGATTTGTAAACTTGTTTTGTTCATTACTTTCTATATGTATTGATTCTTCTATGCATTGTATTGAATGTGGTATTACTTGTTTGCTTGATTACGGCGATAGTTGCGATTAGGTGAAGTCGAGAAGAAGGAAACATCGGATTATTATTATTGTAAGAGTATGAGATTGGCGTAATATGTTGGATGTATTATTGAGCCTCATGGGCGAGTATATATAGACGTACAGGGATCATCTTGGAGTACAAGTCAAGTTAGGTTAGAGTCCTAACTATGCTAAACTACCATAACAATCGTATACAATAATACTCTAACACTCCCCCGCAGTCGTAGCGGTAGCGTCATGAACAACAAGAACATCGCAAACGGTCAGACTGGAGTGCCGAAGTAGACCAGTAGGCTGACATCCCCCCGTAGTCGCAGCAGGAGTGTCGTAGACAATGTCACGGCGCGGATGCTTGGACTGTAGAGGAGGCTGATGATGCTCAAGCGAGGTGGAAGACCTTGTGCAAATGTCGAGGGAGTGGAGAGCATGGAACGGTGCCGAGGTCGATGTAGCCGTAAAGGGTCGTCGTGGTCGATATCCTGGTCAGGGTTGCCGGTGTAGATTTAGCCGCACATGAAGCCGCAAGCGCATAGTACGCGAAGAGGATGACGGAGACGCGTCGAGGCAGGTCGAAGGTGTCGATCAATGCCGGAGTCGATGCAGTCCGAGCCATCGGGTATGGTCGGCGCCAAAGTTTTGCCAGAACTAGATGCACGTCGGGGACGAAGGCACATCTTGGTTCTGCCAGAACCTAGTATGACAAGAAGAATACGTCGCTGATGCGGTCGAGGCAGTCGTAGAGGAAGGTGTCGATGCCGAAGAAGACGTTATCATGCGGACGAAGACGAGGCGTCCGACGCGAGTTTGCCAGACTCGGGAAGGCGTCGGGGACGAAGGCACGCACCGGTGTTGCCAGTACCAGGCGTGCAAGGGTAGTTGCCATCATGAACCTGAGCGCCAGTATCGTAAGACAATGCTGACGAGTTCAATGTGGAGAAGACATAGAAGGCGGCGAAACCAACAACGACCTGAAGTGGTCATGCTGGACGCCTAGAGAGGCGCGACGGCGGTACTCGAAGTAGGCGAAGAAGAACCCGGCGACGTGATGAATACCACGTGCAGACGGCGGAGATCCACGCCTGTAGGAGTAGGCGCGGTAAAAGCCGAGGACGTCGATGCACTGGGACGACGAAGTAGAATGCGTGTAGTGATGCTATGACCCGAGGGGGCGGCATAGCTGCAGGGCGCAAGTTGGTGCAGAGGCTGGGAGACCACCAACGACGTACACGCCAAGGAAGGCGCATTGGAAGCCTGGTAGCATGGACCAAACCTCGGGCGGCGCAGCGGCAGCCCGTAGCTCGATCGGTGGTAGACGCGTGCTCGGGGACGTGGTTGGCATAGACAGACGCGGGATCGGTTGATCAGACCGACGATGTGCCGTATGCGCCATGGCGTGGTCGACACGTAGATCGGAGTCGATGGCGGCGTTGTCGGTGAAGTCCCAGACGATGACGACGAAGACGATCCGAGGGGGCAGCCACGACAGCCTTCCAAGGAAGGCGTAGCAGCCGTCCGCGGTAGATCGTCGTGCCGATGGTCGGAGTAGAGGCGCGATGATGACGGCAATGGGCGACGCAATCCGATCTAAGATCGGTAAACCAAAAAAGAAAACCGATCAAGAGATCGGAAAAAAACTTGCAGGGCAGCCGATCACGGATTGGCGGACGGACCTCAGACGGAGTTCGCTGCCCCGGAGATCATGGAGATCGACCTCCCCGGGGGTGGCGCGGCGGAAGCGTGCCGGCGGCGGCTAGGTTTTGGATTGGTTTGCTCTGATACCATGTAAGAGTATGAGATTGGCGTAATATGTTGGATGTATTATTGAGCCTCATGGGCGAGTATATATAGACGTACAGGGATCATCTTGGAGTACAAGTCAAGTTAGGCTAGAGTTCTAACTATCCTAAACTACCATAACAATCGTATACGTACAATACTCTAACAATTATTATTATCATTATTGGTATTGCTATTGGTATTCTGGTTTTCTAAAGAAGAAGTCAAGGGACATCTCACTGGTCACAGGCAAGCAACTCTTCCTGAATCCCGATACTTGCCCTAGTCCTGTTATTACCTATTTTTGTATCTCTTGTGTAAACTACATGATTATCTACATGTCTTGTTTTATAAATAGCATGCTAATGACTTGGATCCTCGAAGTTGTGCCTTGGTATCCCTTATGACACCCACCCCGATGAATACAATTTATCCCCTTTAGATAGAGGATAGGATGATTAGCATCCCACCTCCTTGGAAAATATGATTTTCAATGATAAAAATTATTTTTTGGTTTTACCCTACCACAAGGTTTTCAAAATAAAATCCTTGGAAAGAGGCATTGTTTCCGAGCGGATGTTCTTCCAATGAAATATGATGAGGATAAATAATAAAATTGAGCAATAGAAAGAGAAGGAATGTTCTACGCCTTTACCAGAACAATTTATCCGTGCAACCAAACTACCCTAAGAGCTGGGGCTTAGCTCGTATTTTGTTGTCTTTAGCTAGGGCAGCTTGTACTTGCTAAAGGGGAGAAATCCCTAGAAATCCGGGTGGGCTCTAGAACAGATCTATGTATCTGGGGCCTGCAACTTGCTTTGGCAAGAGTGCCGGTGCAACAATTGGGTCTTCCGTGGACGGTATGACTTAGGAAGTATGGAAGGAATTGGAGTCAATATTACTATATGCCAAACTATGGTCCGAGTATAAACTTGTACGAAAGGGAGGACTATGGTGCGAAGCACCACATATTTGTTGTCGAGGAGAACACACCCAAAAGGGAAAGCCGCCATTTCTAGGGATTACAAATGAAAGGTTAGGTTTGATTATCCGAACCCCCATATACCATGCGTAGAGTATCGTGGTTGTATCCTGGCAGATGTATTGATTCTTGTGGGTAAACTGCACAAACTCTGCAGAATATAATCTATTCGAATAGTTGTGTCCACGGTCAAGGACGGTTGGAAGGTGATTTCTAGGAGTACCCTTGGGATGGTTTTTGAGAAAATAAAAAGGATGTGACTTGGTCACGAGGAAGTGTGAAAACAAGATTTGTTTTGACCATGAATGGTCTAAGATGTTTAAAAAGGGTTTTCCTCTAAAACTATTTTCAAAACGGTTTTTAACAAGGATATGGAGATATCTAGACTATATAAATGGAGACATGTTTTCAAAAACTCTTTTTCAATAAAGCCATATCTACAAGAGAAACTAGGATATTTACAAAACAACCTTAGCAAGGGCTATCTTGCCACAACCAAATTGCATTATCTTGTTTACTTTACCCTGGTGGTTTGCAAGTACATTTAAACATACTCACCAGCTTTATCCCTAGCTATTTACTTGGCTAGACTTTCAGAAGATCGAGGAATGACAAAGATGCTGACGTCTATGCAAGCTAGGACGTCTTCCTAGTCAGTTGCCTGTAGGTTAAGGCATGACATGAGCTCTAAGATTGAAGAAGTTCCGTTGTTGATATTTGTAATCGCCATAATGGAAAATGATGTAAGTTTCTAATCGCTACTTCTGGATGTTGTAATGATGCTAGTCGGTTATGCTCACGGCTCACTGATCATGGGAACATGAATTGCAGGCATAACAGGGATTCTCAGACCGTAAATCTGGGGTCTCACAGCCTTGCTTATGATGAACGGTTCTTCCCATGGCGGGGAATAATTTGTGTGACTTTTTATGCTTAAGTCGAAGCACTAGATCCCCCTCTTTAAACGAGCGACGCCGAAAGCGGCGACTATGGCTCCTGCGTAGCTTCTGATGGTATATGGCGGACTTCTGCATGCCAGAACACGTTCCTCCTCGAGCAGGTCCACATCTAAGCATCTAGATTCTTCAGCGACATCTTCGTCGTAGGCGGCAAATCTTGGCGAATAGTGGAGGATGTGGTAGGACTGCTTCTTCTCCATAGACCATGAAGAAAGCAGTGTAGCCGGTAGATCTGTTGGGAGTAGTTCTTAAACTCCACAAAACAGATGGTAATTTCTCCACCCAGGCTCTAGCTTCTCTATGTAGCGGTGCCTCTAGACGTGGGTTATTCCCTGCAAAATTGGTCCATTGGCCCGCTCAACTTAACCGTTATATTGTGGGTGTGCCCCAGATGCTAAGTCAAGGTGGATGCCTTTATCGTGACAGTAATCCTCCACTTCTCCAAGTGACAAGTTGCTGCCATTGTTGGTGATGATGCTATGTGGGAGACCAAATCTCACCACTGTATCCTGGACAAACTTAAGGGATGTTGCCCCATTGAGATTTCTAATGGGTTTAGCTTCTATCCATTTTGTGAATTTTTCAACTGCTACAAGAAGATGCATAAACCCACAAGGCGATGTCTGCAGCGGCCCAACCATGCCAAGCCCCCAGAATGCAAACGATGAAGTTATTGGTATAGTTCGCAATTCTTCAGCTGGAACATGTGGTTTTCGTGCATAAAATTGACACTCCATGCATGTCTCAACAAGCTTGTCGGCATCCTCCTTCACGGTTAGCCAGTAGAATCCTTGCCGGAAGGCTTTGGAGACCAACGATCAGGGAGCAACGTGATGCCCGCAATCTCCAGGATGAATCTCACGAAGGATATCCATACCTTGTTGCTGGGAAACTCACTTTTGGAATACACCTGTAGTGCTTCTTTTATAGAGATGCGTATTTATTATGGTATAGCCCTTTGCTCGACGTACTATTTGCCGACTTTCAACTTTGTTTATGGGAAAATTTCCGTCTTTGATGTAATCCATGAGCGTTTTTGTCCAAGCCGGAGGGACTATTGTTACTGCATTAGCAAATGATTCAACTCTATCTGGGTTCTTGGGGTCCGCTCCCTTCACAGATGGAGTCTATAGATGCCCTAGAAAAACGCCTGGCTGAATTGGTTTGCGAGCAGATCCAAGCTTTGACAGCAGATCTGCCGCCTCAGTTTCCTCCCTCTTGACATACTTGACTTTGTAGCCTTCGAAGAACTTGTCTATCTCATCCACTTCGTCTCGATATTCCACCATCATAGGGTTTTGTGCAATCCAGGTGCCAGCCAGCTACTAGCCAACCAAGTCGGAATCTCCACATCAAACTATGTGCTTGATGCCAATATCCTTGACTAGGCGAAGTTCGTGAATGAGTGCTTCATATCCCGCCATGTTATTCGTAGCCTCAAAGTGGATTAGCAGTACATATTTTAGCTTCTCTCCTATTGGTGATTGCAATAATACACCAGCCCTGAGCCATTGAGTAGCTTTGATTCGTCAAAGTGCATTACCCAAAACTCTGGATCTGGTACAGGAGTATCTGCTGGCAGCTCCATCCAATATGCAATAAAATCCGCCAAACCTTTTGATTTGATAGCGTCACACCTTTTGTAAGTGATTTCAAAGGCGACAAGTTCAATGCCCCAGCGGCAAGTTCAATGCCCCACTTCACCACTCTCCCTATAGCGTCACTGTTATTGATGATGTCAGACAGAGGAGCCTTGCTCAGTACTATGATTGGGTGCTCTTGGAAGTAATGCCTTAGCTTATAAGAAGCAAGGAAAACTCCATAAGACATCTTATAGTAGTGCGGGTAATGCTACTTGGACTGTGCCAAGACCTCTCTTACATAGTAAACTTGTCGTTGGACGCCGTACTCATGCATTGGTTCCTTCCGCTCCAATACGACGACGATGCTGATAACCCGGTTGGTGGTCGCCATGTAGATCAACATAGGCTCCATTGACTTGGGTGTGGCGAGTATAGGTGCATAGGAAAGTATCCTCTTTAGTTCCTAAAGCGCAGCGTCCGCTTCTTCCATCCGTACGAATTTGTCCGCCTTCTTCAGTATCTTGTATAGTGGCATGGCCTTCTCTCTAAGCCAGCTGACAAACCGGCTTACCGCTACAATGCAACCGATGAGCCGTTGGATGTTCTTTAGACATGTTGGACGAATGATATTTAGGATGGCCTTGATTTTCTCCGGGTTGACCTCAATTCCTCTATGGGAAATGATGAAGCCTAACAATTTTCCAGCAGGAACCCCGAAGACGCACTTCTTAGGGTTAAGTGATGAGTCCAAAATTGAAGCATATTTACCTTTTGTTTTTGCATAAATAGAGTAGTGATCTTTGTATTTCACTATGTTTGCGACACCTTTTTGTCTTTATTTCAACAGGATCCCAAATCATTAAGTCTTATATGAACATAACAATTAGAGTTGTCATATTATACTATAATATGATATTTTTAAGTGAAAAAAGTCATTTTATGGATTTACCTTCAAACCTGGGAGAATACCAAATGAAGAAAAGCAACCAGTGCCGATAACGACTGGTGGTATGGGCATACCAGGTGCCATCGGGTTCGCCTCGTCAAATACTTTCTCCTAGCAAATATGTCGGGGAGATCCGACATTCACAGCCACCAGAAACCACGAAAAACCACATCTGAAAGGGATCTGAAGGATAAACTTGGTTGGAGTAAAATCCCTACTGATTCACGGATCATTGGTGGACAACGCATCATCCCCTTCATCATCAACCGCTGCATCTACATCAGCACCATTACCCCCATCCTTCATCAATTAGATCTTGTTGTAATTTCATATTCAATTATGGTTTGCATTAGATCTATTTCAGTACTTTTATACATCCATTTGATTATGATGATGTGTTTGATTGCTTCCATGTGTGAGTAGTTCCTTTGTTCTTGGGGATATGGAGAAACCCTAGAACTATTATGAATTTGCAATAAAGATTATCTATTCTTGTGTCCATATGACTTCCCAGTCGATGATTGATTTATGATTTGTGTTTGATCTCTATATTTAGATGGTATGTGAAGTTAACCAGATACCATTTTACCTTGGGACTAAAGGGAGGGATAAATCCTTTGGACGTGCTTTGGTATCATACCGGGAATGGCCCTTTGATAGATTAGCGCCGGCTCATGAACTATGCAGTCAAAGGTGGATTAAAGAGGGACTCCCTAAGCTAATTATGATCTCCACGGGGAAACCCTTAATTGTGGAGGTCTGTATGGGTGACTGCTCTCAGGCATTGCAGTGGTTATTTAGAGGTGACCTCACTCTCGGCTCAACAAAGTGGCTTCCTACGAGCATTGTAGTGAACATCTTATTATGGAGCTCTCTCCACACATTTCATGACACAAGAAGTATGTTATCTTAAATTATTAATAATGATAACACCATGTTAGAGGAGTATCCTACATCCCTGAGAACATTTTATCCCTATTCAGTTCAACCACGCTTCCATACAATCTTGTTACTTGCTTTCTTTTAATCGTTTTAATTATTTTTCTGCACACAACCAAAAACCTTTCAAACACTATTTACTTGAGATCAAAGGAAACTTACAAGTATCCTTTGGTAGATAGTGGCGAGGGTCATAAAGACCTTTACCAATAGCTCTCTGTGGGTTTGATATCTTTACTTCTAAACTAACTACAACTGATCTATGACTTGTAGTCATCAAGCTATTTTCTGGCGCCGTTGTCGAGGAGCTAAGTGCTTTTGGTCTTTGTTCTTAGTTGCTTATTACTAATTGTTTTACTAAAGTTGCTTACCAGTTTCAGGTAATACATCATGGGAGAGTACCAACATATAATTCAGCTGGAGGCTGTAAGGAACTCCGGTCCGCCCATGGATGCCTATTTAAAATATAATAACCCAAGAGGGTACAATATTAACACCATGCTTTTGGATCTTTTGTATGCAAACAAATTTGCAGGAGATGGTACGAAGGATTCGTATGAGCATGTAGGATTCTTTGAAGATATTTGTGGGACTTTCCATCTTAATATACAAACCGAGGATGAGGTTAAATTTGTCCTCTTTGTTCAAACTCTCATTGATGAAGCCTGTTCTTGGTACATCAAAGTTTTGCAAAGATTACTAATTCCTGGGAGAGCCTTGCCTCCTTTTTTTTAGCTGATTTCTTTCCCAGGACAAAAACTCTTGAGCGAGGCGTATGATCATGAATTTTAAAGGAAAACCCGAAGAACGCTTACATGAAGGATACGCAAGGTTTCGAGGGATGCTTGCCCGCTTCCCCCATCATAATTTCCCACCTCGGTTGGTTATACACACCTTCTATGAAGGTTTGAATTATGATAATAGAAATGAGCTCGACTCCCTTACCAATGGGTCTTTCGCCGAATTTAGTGTTGAAAGAGCATGGAATTTTTTAGACATGGTGAATAGAATAGAGAAAACTTATTGCGAGTCTGAGTTTAATAAAGAAAATCCCATAGAGTACAATTGCTTAAAAAGATTTTTAGCTTCGGGAAAGGTAGAGAAACTGCTTGGGAATTTTAATCTTGACCATCGCATGATTATTCAAATTATTAAATCTTATGCCAAGTATCTGCAGATCCCAGAAGATTGGAAACGATAAACACCACCTACAGAGGAGAAACCCCCTCAAACTATCCATAAGGATAGATATTCACAAATGTAGAAGAAAATGCTAGTCGAAGAAGAAACCATAATAACTAAAGTGATATAGAGTAAAAGTGAAAAGAATAAAAGGATAGGAAGGTTAACTAAGGACCTGGGAACCATCAAACAAAACATTGGGATAGTAAATGAACTTCTAGAACCTGAAATGTTTAAAGATGAAGTTATCATGGTGATTAAAGAATCCTCTAACATGATAGGGGCAAGTTTGACGGTAAAAATAGAGGTCAATAGAAAATCCATTTTTGTCTAGGGGGGACTACCTATGTAGGATTTTGTGACTTAAGTTCTTTCATTAATATCATGCCTTACACAATCTGTGAAGAGATGTGTGACCATCTTGATGAGTCCTACCTTGAGTCATCACAAGTTACCTTTATGCTTTCTAATCAAACTATGCATCCTACTTATGGGATACTTTGTAATGTCTGTGTTTCTTTGGGAGCTTTTGTGTACCTAGTTGATTTTAATATTATTAAAATACCCTTGAACTCCTCCCGCCCCATTATTTTTGGTAGCCATATTTACAACTCTATGAACATTGATATTGACAACAAGAAACATGCCCTGTCTTTGCGGGCTGGTGAAGAAGTTAGAGAAATAAACTATAAGCAATTCACAAAATTGCCTTATGCAAAGAAAGTTGAAATCAAAGAGGAGAAGACTATTGAAGGATTTACAACAATCTATTTTTTCACCCCAAAATCTGAGTTGGAGAGAAGTTTGACAAGCAATGAATCACTTACAAACAACTCTACAAAAGAAGATTTGAATGAGGTCCTCAATACTGCACCAGAGATTGAAACTCGCCTTAGGGACGAATTTGAAGAACTTGAAAGAAAAGGGGATGAGGATCCGCCACCTCAGGTATGAATTCTTAGATAAGTAAGGTAAGTGCCCAATGATTTTAGATGATAAGCTCTCACCTGAGGAAATCACAAAATTATTAGTGGTACTAGTCAAACTGCATGAAGCCTTTGGATACACCCTTAATGACATAAAAGTCTTAGACCCTTCCATAATGACTCACAAGATATCCATGATTAAAGATTATAAATCGTTTGTTGACAATCAAAAGAGATTGAATCCTAAAATGAAAGATGTAGTAAGAAAAGAAGTCATACGTATGTTGGACAACAGTATTATCTACTCAATCTCAGATAGCAAGTGGGTTAGACCAACTCACTACATACCTAGGGAAGGATATATAACCATAATTAATAATGATAAGGATGAATTAACCCTAACTAGTATAATTGCAGGTTATAGGATGTGTATTGACTTCAGCAAGTTAAACAATGAAACCATGGAAATTCACAAGCCACTGCCTCTCAATAATGATATTATGGAAAGGATGTGCGCTAACTCTTATTTCCATTTCCTTGATGGATACTCTGGATATTCTCAAATAGCTATTCAGCCTGAAGATCAAGAATAAACCACTTTTACCTGCCCCTATGGAACTTATGCTTATCGACTAATGCCTTTCGGTCTGTGTAATGTAGTTGCTACTTTTCAAGAGTGTGTTTTGAAAATAATCATCAGTTGTAGAGAGCTCCATGGAAGTCCTTATGGATAACTTTTTTTTTTATGGGACTACCTTTGAGCAATGCCTCTATAATCTTAATAGAGTTTTGCAGTGATGCAGACAAACAAATATGGTACTCAATTGGGAGCGTTGCCACTTCATGGCAAGGGAAGGTATAGTTTTTGGGCATAAGGTTTCTGAAAAGAACATTGAGATCGATAAATCAAACTTGATCACCCTAGAAAAACTTCCAATTCTGCAAGATATAAAGGGGGTAAAGATCTTGGGCATGCTAGTTTTTTTAGATGTTTTATTAAATATTTCACTAAATTAGCTGCCCCATTAACTCGTCTATTAGATAAAGACACCCTTTTTCCTTTGATAGACATTGTAATGATTCTTTTGAACAGTTAAAGAAAGCACTGATTTCGGCACCAGTGATTCAACCACCAAATTGGGATGAACCATTTGAAACTATGTGTGATGCTAGTGACTATGCTATTGGAGCCGTTTTAGGACAAATATATGGATTGAATCTTAATGTCATCCAGTATGCAAGTCGAGTTTTTAACGAAGATAAAAATAACTTTTTTTGAGGGAAAACCAGTAGGGGAGGGAACCCCCACTACAACTTTTTTCTTTATTATATAATCAAATTTGGTATAGAGTATAATTACGTGGTTACAAGAGGGTATTGATACATTGTGTTTAAAGTAATCCACTAATGTACTTGAGTTTGGAACCATATATCAAATTGAGGGCCATGTTTCTTTTTTATTCTTAGTTTAACCGATCTCAGTTCTTGAAGAAATACTACCTTCCAGGTAGATAACTGTGGTGTTGCATTCTCAAATATCTTATTGTTTCTACAGATCCATATTCCCCAAGCAGCTAAAATAATTATATCCATTACAAAGGGAAGCTTAAGTCTGGTTCTTATGTCTTGAAAAGCCTCAAACACAGAGAGTCCCTGATCTCTATTGGGACAGATGTAATCCCAGCATTCAACAGCAAAAGGACAGTTCCAAAAAAGGTGAATCAAAGTTTCCTCTGAGTTGAAATTTCTAACTGCACAATTGTAATCTGGTAGAAAGCAGTTTTTCCTTTTGAGATTATTTCTTGTATTTAGTCTATCCAGAAGAAGTAGCCAGAAAAAGAATTTGTGTTTTTCCTGACAAGAAGAATCCCAAATCCAGGAGAAATGTGGAGGAGCTGGTTGGAAGCCTGCCATAACCTCATATGCTCTTCTAATAGAAATTTTTTCACTACCCCAAATATAAGTCTATTTGTCAGGTGTTGTCAAGTGATTAATCTGTTGGCATCTTAATTCAAGCTGTTCAAACTCAGAGAATGCTTGTTGAGACAGAGGAAGATTAAATAAATCCTCAAGATATTCAGTCTGAATAACCTCCGTGACAGTAATTCTGGTGTTTTTTTCATAGGAGAGCACATGAAGGTAAATAAAGATGACTCTGCAACAACCGAAAAAGAATTTTTAGCTATTGTTTTTTCCCGTGATAAATTTAGACACTACATTATCAACTCAAAAGTAATAGTTCATACTAATCATCAAGCTTTAAGACACCTTCTAGCTAATAAAGATGCTAAGCCCCGATTAATTAAATGGGTCCTGATTCTATAAAAACATGACTTGCAAATAATAGTTAGGAGAGGAAATGATAATCCTGTTGCTGACCATTTGTCACGAATGGAAATAATTATGGAGGATCCCATCCCTATTAATGAATCTTTGCCAGAGGAATATGTGGCACCCCAAATTTATGGTTCAAGAATACCCGTTATGCATACAATTCACGTTCCCATGATCAGTGAGCCGTCAGCATAACCGACTAGTATCATTACAACATCCTTAATTAACGTGTACAACAACTTACAAGGAGGCCTTTATGGCGATTACACGAGTAGCGGAATTCTTCAGTGCCAAGACCATGCCTTAACCTATAGGCAACTGACTGGGAAGACGGCCTAGCTCGCATAGACGTCAACACCTTCGTTGCTTCTTAACTTCTACAATCTGGCCAAGTGAATAGCCAAGGACAATGCCGGTGAGTACTTTGAATGTACTCGCAAATCACCGGGACAAAGTAATAAAGATAATGCATATTTGGCTGTGGCGAGAAAGCTCTACACTATAGTTGTTTTTGGAAAGACCTAACATTGGCATCTCTATATCTTTGTTGAAAGAGATTTTTTGGAAGATATGCCTCCTTTTAGAAAATTTGGACTTCTCCACATCCTTGTTAAAAAGATTTAGAAAATGTTTTGTTGTAAAACCCGTGTTAGAAACTTATCGACCATCTCTGGTCAAAACCAACTTATTCTATATCTTTCCTCGTGACCAAGTCACTTTCTTTAGTTCATCTCAACTTATCCGAAGGGTCCTCCTAGAACTTGCCATTTCAACCGTCCTTGACCATGGACATGGCTATTCGAATAGATTACACTCTACAGAGTTTGTGCACTTTACCCACAAGAATTAATACATCTGTCGGGATAAAACCATGGCCTGCTACACACGGTAGACAGGGGCTTGGATAATCAAACTTACGCTTTTCATTTGTCCATCCCTAGCAACGACAACTTTTCCTTTTGGGTTTATCTCTCTGGTACGAGTATGGGGTACTACGACCCTGGTCCTTCCTTCCGTATAGACCCCTACCTCCAGACCGAAGCCTGACCGGTAGCAATAGTCACAATCTTCCATCTGTACTACCTAAAAGCATACCGTCCGCGAGAGACCCAATTGTTGCACCAGTGCCTTACCCTACAGGTAGCCTAGATTTCAGGGGATTTCTCTCCTTTAGCGAGTAAGAGCATCCCCGGCTATATATCACAAACTACGAGTTAAGCCCTAGCGTCTGGGGTAATGTGGTTGCATCGATAAATTGTTCCGGACATTGGTTTAAAACATCCATTCCTTCCTCTTACTTAATTTTCTCTTCATCCACCTCATATATTCTTTTAGTAAAACTTCCACTTGGAAAGGATGCCTCTTTCCAATGGTTTTATTTTGAAAACTTTGCAGTAGGGTAAGAACCCAAAACAGTTTTATCATTGAAAATGCGTGGGTTCCAAGAGGGAAGATGCTAATCATCTTAGCCTCGTTCTAAGAGGTAAAAATAGGTGTAAATAGGGTAGGTGTCCAATGGAACCTCATTCATAACTTGGAGGAGCCAAGTTATTCACGTCTATTTATTTGAATCAAACCATGCCTTTGATCATGCAATTCATAAACGAGATATAAACAGTTGATAAACAGAAGTAGGTGAATATAGGAGTTAAGGAATGGTGGCTTGACTGTGACCAGCGAGAAGTCCCTTGATGGCGTTAGATAACCAGAATACCAATAATAACAATAATAAAGACAACCCGATGCTTCCTTCTTCTCGGCGTCACACAATCGCAACTATCGCCGTTATCTAGCATACATGCAAGCAAACAATACACCAATCAATACAAATACAAGCAACAAAACATATAGTAAGCTAAGGATAAATATATGATATACACCAGTATGAGGTTGGAGGGTTGATGTGATTGGATTGGAAGAAGAGTTGCAGGCATTAGGGAGAAAAGGCTCCCTTTGGATTTATAGTCTAGGAACTACCTAAGAGAGGGTTTTTGACCAAGGGCTTGATCTGTATGATGCCATTGTACAAAAATGATACCATTAGATGCGCATTGATAAGATGAAGCCAACAAAAGTGGTTTCACTATTTTATCAATTTCCCTTGATTTATAATGGATTTTATAGTGGATAAAACTCTAGTTTAAGGAAATAATTCACCAGAACTTCTCTGGAGTACCAAAAATTATTTCCTTGTGTGATTAAGTAGTATTTGGTGGACTGAATCCATAGGAGTTGGAATCACCTAAAAAAATTACTAGAATGCCCTTGAGAAATTCCCAAATGAAGTACTGGACAAGATTTGTCTTTTTCATCATATTTATTCTACAGAAGATTTTTTGTTGATTCCAATGGAACATGCTAGGTACTGACAATACCTTTCTGTAGAAATTGGAATCAATAATTTTGGAGTTGCACAGCTACTGTATTGGTTTTATTAGTTATTAAACCATGCACATAATAGTTTAATTCACAAAATTTAAAAAGAGACTCATAAAATTATAAGCTGCTGGATTTAGTAGGATATGGTTAGTTGTGTCTATTGAGAGTTGGAATTCGGTCCAAACCTCATTTGGTTTGGCCTAGAGAAATTTCTAAAGTCAGAAAGGTCTTTATTTAGTTATTTTTGTTACCATTAATCTAGGAAGCAATTAAGGTCGGGCCAATCGGACTTGGAAGGTATAGGTGATACCTTTCATCACCAATTGGATTTACTCTAATTGGAGACACCAAACTCTCTGGAGAAATGATTTAGTGTTTTGGACAGATCTAGGTATGTGATTTATCATTTTTATTTTAATCCTCAAAAGACTAGCCAATACCTCTACATGTTAGGGTAAACACTAGGGTACCCAAAGAAATTTAGATCTGGGAAAAAGGGGCTGTTTTCCATTTTCATTTGTATTTAAAACAGAAACCTAAATACTGGATCTGGACTAGATAGAAAAGAAAGGGAATGGTTCTGGGCTAGATCTGGGACGCTACGGGATTGGAGAGGGGGATTCCGGCCCACCCGGGGATATCTCTGCGCGGGAGCCAGATTTTGAATAGGCCATGGTGGGGCCCGTTAGTCAGCGGTGGAGGCACTGAAGATGTATGATGTGCTGCTAGCCGTTCGATTAGAAATAGAAGAGCGGCTGAGGGCCTTCTTCCTCGCTAGGATGGGGGTGACCGGTGCTGAAACCCTAGGTTGAGCAAGATATGGTCGAGGGCCTCACCAGAATGCTTGGGGCGCCGTGGGGATTGGCGGAGGAGACGCGGAGCTTGATGGAGACCTCAACGAGGGGCGGGAATCTAGGGTTTGACGCCGGAGGGGGTCGCGCGCGTCCGTGCTGGCGAGGCTTCCTCTGGTGCTCGTCGGAGCTTGCTCGGGGTCGCATGCAGGGCGGTCTCTGGGAGGCTCAAGAGGATCAGGAGACAGTGGGGCCACCGGCAGGTCTTCGGTGTTGCTACAGGGGGCTCGAGAGGGTCGCACTCATTGGGAGGGATCTTCTCTCGGACATGCAGCGGTGGCAGCGGCTCCGTGTACCTGAGAAGGAAGGGGAAGCACATGGGTGTTCATCAGAGATAGGTAAGCACCAGGAGGCAAGAGAAAAGAGAAGGGGTGGTCAGGATCTGGGCTTATATTCACGGGAAACTTTCATGCAAGACTCAACCCGAGAGGGTTTCCTTTCTTTCTCCATGGCTAAGGGGAGCGGGGGAAGAGGGTCTGGATCTCAGGGAGAGGTGAGGGGAGCGTTCTGGGGGCAAATGAGGGCCAGAGAGGCATTGGGTGGCCTCTGCCCTCCTTATACCCAGAGGGTTGGGGGTAGGATGGACATTGACCATGGTGGCCTCTTATTGGGAAGCAAGGGCGGTGGGGGAGTGTGTGGTGGGGTTCTGGTTGTGCTAAGGGACAGGGGTGAGGGAGTGGCTGCTGCTATGGCTTTAATAGGATGGGACAAGACAAGGATGCTTTGTCTCCCTTTCAACAAGAGAAAAAGGATAAGAACTAGTGTTTGGTCACTGTAGATCTTCAGTGCTGCGACTAGGAGAGAGTGAGGATGTTGGGGAGGAGTATTTGACAAGTTTTGGTGATGATTAGAGTTGGTTTGAAACCATATTCGATTGATTTAGCAAATTTGATCAAAGGAAGGCTTGTGAAGGAAGTTGCTAAATTTTCATTAAGCAAGGTGTGGAAATGGTACTGGTAGGTGGTATAGGTCCAATAATCTCTCCATGATTTAAATGGGATTTTTATAATGATTATAATCCCATTTAAATGCACTTCTTCAAAAAGTGCAGAAATAGATTGTGGAAGCTAATATGATATTTTTACATTTGTCAAGCTTGGTTTTTTATGTGATATGGTCCTATTTACCATAACACACAATGTAAAATTTTATTGGGATTTATTGAGGTGGAAAAGTATTTTTGGAGAATTATTTCTTGTTTCTGCCATTTAAGAAAAAGGGCAAAAAGAAATAATAAAGAATCTCAAAAATATTTATTTTTGAGTTGGTAATATGGGATATGATATATAGCCATCAAATGTGCCTTGAGTTGGCAAGGTGATTTGGAGAAAAACAAACTTGCCTTTATGGACAAGGATTTTGAGAATTTGGTATCTAGAGGAATTATAATAGTTTAATAATCCAAATAATTGTGGGAATTATTTGGGGATGCTTATATCCAAGGTAGATGATATAAACTTTTTGTAGGCATCAAGTTCAACCTTGGTTTTAAAGAAAAGTGGTGAAAATGATGGAAACTAGATTCTTGGAGGATCTAGGGTTTAGTTATTCTTATGCCATCTAAACAGGGTTGGATTAAGGGGCTCAAAGCTCACCCTGGTTCAAGGGGTATATGGATGGATATACAAAGTTATATAGATGATCATGGAAGCAAGAGTTGGGTTTGGTTGGAATTGAGGTGATCTAGGAGATATGGCAAACTTTGTTGAAAATAAGACTACCATAACAGATACATCAGGTAGCCTCCTAAACCATGTGGGTTTAAGAAGCACAAGGCTCCAACGGAAACTAGTGTAGTGGGGATTTATAGGCCATGGTTATTATATCATAACCATGTAAAAATTTGGTCAAGGGGAGGTGGCATATAGATGTGAGCTTCTGCCAAAGTAGACAAGATGATAAGATTTGTAGAAAAGATTATTATCTTGACTAGAAAACCATCGGATGAGTGGGAATTCAAATGGCTTAGCCAAGGGCAAGAATGGGCTTTGGTAGTAATAATGATGTACTACAAGGTGGTTCAAGTACCTTCTCAATAATGCACATAGGTTGGAAAAGGTAGAGCTCCAAATATTGAATCTAGATAAGAGATCCAGACTTAGCCATTTTGGCAGTTTTGGAATTTTGACTAGAGTGCAAGTGTAGATGATTTTGAGAGGATGCTAGGTTCCAAACTCATGGTCAAGGAGATGAGGTTGAGGTAATAACTAAGTAGATAGGGTTCATGCTTGGATTGGGTCTCCACTGAGTTGGAAACCATCCGGAGGGATTATCCTTAGATATAGATAAGCAGGAGATGAGAGGGTCACTTGAGTGGCTTAGGATAGATCCAGATTTTGATTGCTTGCTTTGAGGTTGATGATCTCAAGCAGGGATTGGGTCCTAAGGGATGAGCTACTAGATTAGCTCACTCTATTTCGTAAGCAAACAAGGCAATCAATAGATCAAGCCAATTCATCTTGTTACTTATCCAACTAGTACTAGGGTTACCATCAAGCCTAGCTTGAGGTAAGGATGGGTATGTTGAAAGGGGTTTTGTTTTGAAGTAAGTTAAGTACCATCTTGGTATCTCTACCAAGATTGGGATGAAAAGGTTTTAATAAGGTTTTGGAAAACCTAGGGATAAGAGTAGTTGAAGGTTCTATCTTGAAAACATAAGGAGAGTATATATATGTCTCCATAGTTTTGTAAATAGAAAGTAGTAAAGAATTTGGTTGTGTCTAAGTCATCTTGGCTCAGGTTTTGAAATGCCAGAACATTTGAGAATATGAAAGATGAGCCAAGACATCTCTTTTGGAAAATAGTTTTTGTAAACTAGTGTTGAGATGAGGAGTACACATCTAATACACAGACAGTTTCTTGGGCACAAGCAAATAAGTAAGCACACAATGCAAGAAAATGTTTTTGTTCCCCCTGATTTTTGCCTTTTGGACATTTAATCAAGGTTGCTGAAATTGGGATGTTACAGAATATCTTGCAGTTATAGAACCTCACGATCCTTGGTTTCCACATTATGCTAATTTCCTTGTAGGCAAGTTCTTACCCAAAGGAATGGATTACAATCAAAGAAAGAAATTATTTAATGATTTAAAACATTACTTTTGGGACGATCCTTACTTATATAGGCATGGTTTGGATGGGATGACCAGGAAATGTGTATAAGAGCATGAGGTAAAGGCCATTCTTAAAGCTTGTAATGATAGTCCATATGGAGGACATCACGCTGGTAATTGTACGGCAACTAAGGTCTTATAGTCAGTTTTTTATTGGCCTACATTAGTTAAAGACTCTCATGAATATGTTTGGAATTGTGATGCTTGCCAACGTATGAGTAATATTTGTAAAAGACAACAAATAAATATGAAATATATTTTAGTAATAGAGCCATTTGATGTTTGGGGAATGGACTTTATGGGACCATTTGTCCCCTCTAACGGTTATACTCATATTCTTGTTGTTGTAGACTATGTTACTAAATGGGTGGAAGCTATACCTACTTCCCATGCAGATGCAGCCACTTCCATTAAGATGATCAAGGATGTCATCTTACCCAGGCTTGGAGTGCCCAGGTTTTTGATTACTGATGGTGGAACTCATTTTATGAAGGGAACTTTTAACAAGATACTTCAAAAGTATGGAGTGGATCATCGAGTAGCCTCACCTTAACACCCTCAAACTACTGTACAAGTGGAATTATCGAACAGGGAGATCAAGGTCGTACTTCAGAAAATGGTGAACATGTCAAGAAAGGATTGGGCTTTGAAGATTAATGATGTGATGTGGGCGTATCGTATAGCGTTCAAGAATCCTATGGGAATGACGCCATAGAAAATGGTCTATGGTAAAACTTGTCACCTTCCATTAGAACTTGAGCATAAAGCTCGCTGGGCTATTAAAACTATGAACTTTGATTTTAAAACTGCTGGGGAGAAATGACTCATAGATATTCATGCTTTGGATGAACCAGGAATCAGACATATGAAAATTCTAGGATATTTAAAGAAAAAGTGAAGAAATGGCACGATAAAAAATTAGAAGGCAAGGAAACGACCTCAGTAGTATGATCATGGGAAGTAGATCATCCATTCCTCGAGTGCAGTTGATCCAATCAAACTCATACAAAACCGATCTATCTTAAAGATCAACCACCAAAATAGAAAATAGATCCAATCTATAGCCAACTTCATGTCACATATGCGCGATCTCGAGCCTAAAACCAGAAGCTATTGCTCTGATACCAGTTTTGGGCCGCAAGGATATAAAACAAAAAATTTCCCCTACGCAGTTAACCCAAGATCTAGCTGAGGTGATAAGCCACGAGTATTACCACTAGATGTGCGGTTGCGGATTACTGATGAAGAACGTCAGTTGAATGTAGTGCAGTCCTCACGATCCGATCCAATCATGATCATCGTGGTCCTGATCATACAACACCTTTGCTGGTATCCACATGTACGAGAAGGAGCGCCGGCGGTGGACTGCTAGATCCAGTATGGCGGCAGGACTGCTGTGGAGCTAGGGTTTCCAATGCATGGAATGACCTACGTTGGGGATATGCTAAATGGGTATCACCATTTCATGTCTCTAATACGGCTAAGCCGGGTGGCCCATAGTTGGTAGAAAAGCCCATGACCTGCTGGGCGGCCTAGTTAGACGGATCCAGAAGGAAGGCCCATGCCGGATAAAGGCAGGCTACATGCAGTCACCGACATACTCGGAGCCTTGGACTGTAAGACACGAAGACTAGTTAGTACCAGTCTAGGACTCTGTAACCTGTCCAGCTAGGATTCTCCCTATAACCCTAAGTTTTGGCGCCTTTATAAGCCATACCTCTAGGAGCCTTTAGGGAACAACTCTAAATAACTCATATCATCGCACACAGCAAGTAGATACCTGTAACTCGACGTATTTCCCTTATAGTGATTTATAGCAGCAGTAGAATTCCGCCACCATTGTGGGATCTGGACCTGGGTAAGCTGTGTTACCTCGTACCCGCCAACTCGATGCCTAACCCCACGTCTCTAAACATGCTATGTGGGGAAACCTCCATGGTGTACTCATCAGCAATACCACGACAGTAGGTGCCCACCATGGGGAAAGAGGAGCTTCAAGCTCTACACTGGGCGAGGTCCAAGATATTCGCGGGAATCGGCAAAACCGTAGACAATGGTCATGTTCTCTTCTCCGGCAATGTTCCAATCATCCCTCCCGACGAGTTCTAGATCCTAGCGAAGACGAACCCCACCCGATGCTTGATCGTTCCAATCAGGGACATCCACCTCTTCATCAATGAAACCGTCTCGGGAACTAGTTCGCAGGAAGTCGGAGGACCGTCAATGTTCGCACGGACCGCGTCAGGGCAGGACACGTTTGTAGAAGGATCGACATCGGATCTCTCTTTGGAGTTTGCAGGCTTAGATTGGAAAAAATCAAAGCCCACCCAAACCGCCCCTATGCGGGATATAATGGTGGAATATCAATGCAAATCCATCGGGTTATCCCGTGAGTCTAGAAAGCAGCGATCGCACTTTGTCGGCATCGTGAATATCTTTGATCTGGCATGTTGCGTACAACAAGATGGTGCGAGCCCTTGAGATTACCTCGCCAGATGGGTCCAACAGAGGGCCGACTTGGAGGGCTATCTCGGCAATGACGTAAGCTACCACTTGGTCGAGGGGCTCACGCCCGACACAATTCTCTGTCATACGCTCAGAAGGCAACAAGTCGCTGGGACCCTCACTCTCGGTCAGATGGTCAATACTGTAACATTTTTTCCACTGTCGATGACGTGGCCCAGTGGTCCTCTCGGTCTACCCGGGCCACCGCTGCTACCGCCCGATGGCCCTGCTTTCTTAGCATCGTCCTCCGCCATCGAAGAAGCTCCTTCTCTTTCCGACTTGGTCCTAGATGCGCTCTATGCCGACATCAGCATGGACTCTGCCATGAATGATATGGAGGAGGAGATCAACCGCGACGAGCGCGCCGACAAGGTCATCACTTCACATAAGGTGCTAGTCACCATAGGGAGTGTGATAGAAGAAGATCAACATCGGGAAGGGACTAGCCGATATTGCTGGCGATGTACAGTCAAAGGCTATGCCTCCTCCGGCTATCCCAGTACAGCAGCCACATGAACTTGCCACCAGACCAAGCAATGCTAACCCCGTGAATCTTCCGCCACTGTCATCTACGTCTGTGGCCACCCAAATCACTACGGCTAATAGAGTGATGTACGACAATTTGCTCGTCGATCCATGACCGTGTCCCATATACGGAATGTTGTCCAGCTGGACGAGAAGTGCCAGCAACTACTAGAGGAGGCGTAGGCCATCACGGAGGAAGGCGCAAATCTAGATCGAGATATGGCCAAGGCATAGAAATCGATCGAGGCAGCCAAAGCCATGGAAGCCGAATAAAAGACTCTGCTCAAGCAGCAGAAGAACAAGAAGGATCCAGCTCACATCTTGAACGATCTCGGCGTACGATGCAACATGGGGTGGGATCCTTCAAAGCCGGCACAATATAATCCATACATTGATAAAGATGGAAAGCAAGTCATTCCCACGCCCACCCTCAACTTGGCCGTTGCCAAGACTCTACTCGAGCAAGATAGATCACTCGCAGCTATGGATCAGGTTTATGACCTCGTCGCCAAGGCTATCGACTGCGGGAAAAGGCCACCTCTCAGAGGCTGGAGTCTAACCCGGTATATTGTCAGTCTAGCGCTCCTAAGCAGAACATGGCAAGATCTCCTCACGATGTCGGATCTCAAATGGGTTCATAAGAAAAAAGACAAAGGGATGCACGCAACAGGACTATTGTTATCCCCATATCCTCCGACCATGGAGGTAAGGGTTAGCCTCATTGCTCACCCCCACCACCCCGACATTCCCGACATCACGAAGACCCAAAGGCTCACCATCACATGAGCATGCCTCTACCTAGACTCCCCAGGGCGTCATCGTCATCCACGACAATGGGGAGAAAGGTTAGCATGACAAAGAGCGCAAGGGCAACCATGGGCATAGGAGTAGGTCACACGATGAACCTCCACGTCCTCCAAGAAGCCACGATAGGATTGAGGGGTCGTAGGAGGGTAACAACAAGAAGGCTAACCCACCTACGCCTCCGTCGCCACCTAGCAGCAACCATGGCGGAGGAGGACCATGTCGCTCACGCATCCCTACCCATGGCAGTGACAAGAACAAAGGAAACTAGGAGCCATACGATGCACGTTCATGCTTGGACAAGATCCATGAAGCCCGGGAAGGACAATACTTGGGACCACGTTGTTTTGGCCCTATAATACGGGCCACAACTTACCCCAAAGGTTTTTGGATTGACAAGATGATCAAGCCCTATGATGGCACCGCCAAGGAGCTATGTGGTTGCAGGATTACAACGAAGCGGTCGATATCGCAGGGGGCAACCCCATGTCTCCGTCAAGTACCTCCCACTGATATTGATGGGCACCGCCCACCAATGGATCGATGACTTGCTAGATAAGTCCATCGCCAATTGTTTATACATGCATCAAGTGGTCACCAAAAACTTCAAGGGTACGTACAAATGTCCCTACATTATTGGCGATCTACAGCGGTGCGTCCAGGAAAAAGACAAGTCATCTCGAGCCTACCTCTCATGTTGGTTGGATATGAAAAATTCCTTCACGGGAGTGCATGATTAGACCTCTATGGCCGCCTTCATTGATGGCTTGGAAAAGGGAACTTTGATCTTTCATAACTTGAAGCATGTAGACAATCACAAGCTGGACCTCAATCAGATGATCTCCCCGGCCAGTGAGTTCGCGGCTGCTGATGATGATGCTCGCGGCTCTCTTCCGACAATGGCTATACCAACCTAGGCCAATAGGAATAACAACAACAAGCGGAAGAATCCACCAGAAGAAAAGCCAGCTTCTGACATGTTTGCCATGACGTTCGCGGGCAGAGGCGATGGCGGACAGTGTGGCCGAGGTTGGGGGGCTGGTCGTGGGCAGCATGGTGGTAGTGAAACTACCACGGCAGTGCTCCGCATTCCCCAGACGTATGAAGAGTACCACGATATGTTGTTCCCTGTACACCTCGATGCCAATTGCAAAGCCACTCACACCAACCGCCATTGGAAGTTTGTCAACGATCTCAAGGAGGACCCGAAGTCTGACTACAAGCGAAGCCGGAAGAACCGACCGTGAGGCAAGGGTAAAGGGAAGAAGAAGGATGAGGAGTCCAAGGATTCAAGTGACATGGATAAGGATGTAGAGCCTAAGCATGCTGACAACGGCGATGGCAAAGGCAAGAACCCCTTCGAGAAGAAGGCCCCTGTCTACCACACTTTCCTTGGCACCCCAACTGTCCAAGAATAGAAAACCTCCTCGAGGATATACTGATGGCCACCCTACCCTTAGTTCCCAGTACCTGCGCTGGTCGGAGTTTCCAATCACTTGGGATAGGAAGGATCACCCTGACCTCATTCCAACGGAGAACCAGTATGCTATGGTTATCAACCCCCTGATTGACGGTAACGAGTTCCCCAAGTGCCTTGTGGATAGTGGAAACAGCATCAGCATCATGTACCTAGATACACTTGACAATATGAACTTGACGGAGACTAACCTAAGGCGGACCAGCACCGTGTTTCATGGCGTAGTTCCTGGCCGAGAAGCTCGATCCCTTGGATGCATCACCCTTCAGGTCGCCTTTGGTGATGTTAACAATTACCGCCAAGAGCGCATGACCTTTTAAGTGGTCCCCTTCAAGAGCATGTACCACGTCATATTTAGACACGACATCTTCCACTCCTTCAAGGCCAAACCATGATTTGTCTACAACAAGCTCACGATACCCGGACCAAATGTTGTCATCACCGTTACCGGAAGTTTCACAAAAGCAAGGGACTGTGAAATTGGAGAAGCAGCCTTTGCTGAACCCGTCCTCTACGGCGAAGAATTCAAGGAGATCCAGCGACAGGTCGATGCCTCGGATATGCCGGCATCAAAGAAACAAATTTCTAACTCTGATCCCGCATTCAAGGCCGCCATCGAGACCAAGACGATGGAACTTGTAGTAGACGATGCCTCGAAGACCACCACCATTGGGACGAACCTGGATCCCAAAAAGGAAAGCACGCTCGTCGAGTTCCTCCATGAGAATAGGGACATCTTTTCCTGGCAAACTTCCGACATGAAAGGTGTATGTAGGGAACTTGCTGAGCATAGCTTAAACATTGATCCTAAGTGCAAACCGATGAAATAACCTCTACGATGCTTCGGGGACGAGAAGAGACGCGCCAGAGGAAAGGAGATAGCTAGGTTACTTAAGGCTAGTTTTATCCGAGAAGTTTTTCACACCCGATGAGTGGCCAATCCTGTACTTGTTCCCAAAAGGGAACCAAAGAATTAAGAATGTGCGTTGTTTACACCGGCTTGAACAAAGCATGTCCGAAGGATCCGTTTTGCTTTGCCTCGCATTGACCAAGTCATTGACTCGACTGCTGGCTCGGAACTTCTATGGTTTCTAGATGCATACTCAGGATACCACTATATCAAGATGCAATAGTTGGACCAATTGGCCACTTTGTTCATCACACCCTATGTCACGTATTGCTATGTCACGATGCCCTTTGGGCTGAAAATGCAGGTGCTACTTACCAGCGGACAATGCAACATTACCTCCACGAACAAATTGATTGGAAGATTCATGCTTATGTTGATGATATCGCGGTGATGTCAAAGAAATGAAATGACCTCATCGCCAACTTGAAGGAAACGTTTGATAACCTCCGAAAGTTTAACATGATGCTTAATGATGACTACAAGTGCACAGATCAATTGGTAAAGGTCTTTATGACCCTTGTTACTATCTACCAAAGGATACTTGTAAGTTGCCTTTGATCTCAAGTAAAGAGTGATTGAAAGGTTTTTGGTTGTGTGTAGAAAAATAATTAAAACGATAAAAAGAAAGCAAGTAATAAGATCTATGAAAGCGTGGTTGAACTCAATAGGGCTAAAACATTCTCAGGGGTGTAGGATACTCCTCTAGCATGGTGTTGTCATTATTTATACTTTAAGATAACATACTTGTTGTGTCATCAAATGTGTGGAGAGAGCTCCATAATAAGATGTTCAATACAAGGCTTGCAGGAAGCCACTTTGTTGAGCCGAGAGTGAGGTCACCTCTAAATAACCACTTCTATGCCTGAGAGCAGTCACCCATACAGACTATCACAATTAAGGGTTTCCCCGTGGATATCGTAATTATCTTAGGGAGTCCCTCTTTATTCCTCCTTTGACCGCGTAGTTCACGAGCCGGCGCCAATCTGTCACGGGGCCATTCTAGGTACGATCCCAAAGCACGTCCAAAGGATTTCTCCCTCCCTTTATTCCCAAGGGAAAATGGTATGTGGTCAACATCACATACCATCTAAAGAGAGAGATCAAACACAAATCATAAATCAATCATAGACCGGCAAGTCATATGGACACAAGAATAGATCATCTTTATTGCAAATTCATGATAGTGCTTGGGTTTCTCCATATCCCCAAGAACAAAAGGAACTACTCACACATGGAAGCAATCAACAACATCATCATAATCAAATGGATGGATAAAAGTATTGAAATCAATCTAATGCAAACTACAATTAAATCTAGAATTACAACAAGATCTAATTGATGAAGATGGGGGTAATGGTGGTGATGTAGATGCAACAGTTGTGTAGAGGTCCCTGTGTTTACAGTGCTAGTCCCTGGATTGAATAGCTAGCACCCATAGTTTAAGATGTAATATCAATAAACAAAGGTCATATTACAACTTATAACCAGGAATAAAATAACTCATTACAACTTACATAGATCATATGGCTATCTTATTACAAAGCAGCAGAAATAACTATATAGCATGGAGTCCTTCATCTTCATGTGCCAGAAGCAATCATGTTGGTTGTATACTTGTAATCCCTACTCAACAGACTTCACTAACATCAAACAAACCTGTAACATAATAAGTTACAACCACAAGGGTCAATACATTTGAATTGTATTGGCAAGTGATTTCATATTGATATGGAGAATTCTAACATCTACATGAATATTTGGCTAAGTGGAGTTTTGGCTGGCCTTTGCATAAAATAAGTTTTCCCTATACATTGAAAATAGTTTTCCTCTTTGACAAAACCTTTCATCACACAATGGCACACTGGATACACACCAGGTGCTTCCCTTGTTCACCCAACAAGTTTTAACTTAGATAAATTGGGATGAGGAGACCCTTGATCATTTCAATGTCTTTGATGCTCAAAATGTCCATTACCGGGGATAGGGCTAAGTACTTAGATTTTACCCTCTCGAGAGGTGGTGCACTTTTCCCACAAGACTCGACATGCATCAAGACGAGACTTTTCAGAAACAATCCCTCAGATCAGCACAGACGCGTTCCAACCTATCATCACTACCACCAAATGTCTGCCTGTCTGAGTTCTTGCAACCTATGTAGTCAAGGCAGAGCCCATATGCCATGTGGCTGCACTAGAAGCTTCTCAACACAAAACATCTCAAATCCCTTTGTTCCTGGGTGGCCATCCACAAGTGATATACACCAGGGTAAACCATAGAAATGGGCCCTGAGTAACGACTCATCACAAACCAATCTTCCCATTCCACCAAGGTGATTCATTCACATAGTTGTTTTATTAATCAAAAACTTAGTCATAAACTTTGCATAATATTATAGCATGAATATTCCACCCTTGTATTCTAATATCTAGTATAAGCATACTATCATAACTTGTCTCTTGTCTTAGGGAGATTCCTACCAAGATATATTCTATAGGATCTAATATAGCATAGCAATATATAAAATAATCCTATCATGCATACTACAAAAATATCACTAATGCAATATTGAAAAGATAGGACTTTTGATGACCAAAGTATCACTTGCCTTTTTGTAGAAAATCTAGGCACACTCCTTGATATTGCAATTGTCACACTCTTCAAAGTTCACTACAATTCTCAAGCAAGACACACATTCAAAACTAGCATTCAAACAATTCACCACATAAAATGATAAAAACAAGGAAATGCATGCAAGCATGCAAAAGATTGTTTTATTGAAAAAGTGGTTTCTAACAAGGCTCTAAACATTTCAAAACACCTACTAGTCTTTTATAAAATGTAAAAAAATCATTTAAAATCAAGTTAGTGAAAATAGGCCTTTTTAAATCATTTTTGTTTTACTAGAAATGCTTTTATTCAAAGGAGTAATTTCTACTGTTAACAAATTATATTTTTAAATTCAAAAGTTAGTGTTTTTGGTCAGAGGGTTTAAAACAAACCATTTGCAAAAGGTTTCACTCAAAAATCATTTTTAGAACATTTTTTATACCCAAAATAGTCCTACAAATGTTTCTACAAAAAAATCTTATTTTTCATAAGCAAAAGACCAAACCAGGGCTATAGTTGCAAATTACACATTTTTATGAATCCATTGATATCAAATTTGTAAATTTTGGACTTATAGATCAAAAGTTATAATTTTTGCAAAATCAAACAACTAATAGATAAAATTCTAGTTTTTAAAACAGAGTCTGGCCACGTGTCTTGTTCTTATTGGCTGGTACCGCTTTGGGTGGATCATGCAATGTGGGCTGTTGGATTTAAGTGGATCTGTGCGGCTCAGATCAACCAATACCAATTCGCCTAAGTGATCTAACTCAACCACTGGATCTGCATCTAACGGTTCACAGTGCACTGACCACGGATGGGCGGCGCTGGCGACGGTGCGTTGGGGCGGCGCGTCAGGTGGTGGCATTCTAGCGAAACTAGGAGGCAAGAAAGAAAGTGCAGAGGCTCACCGGGTTCGCACGGTCAAGGAGGTTCTCAAGGTGATCGCAGCTGGCGAAGGGGCGCACGGAATCACCGCGTATTTCTCGCCGGAGATGTTACTAGCGTCGAGCACGCACGGCTTCGTTGGAGGCTAGAACCTAGGACTGATACATCATAAACGTATCTATAATTTTTAATGCTCCATGCTTGTTTAGTATCTACTTTGCCTTGCTTTTTCTACACTTTGAGGTGCTTTTTACATGTTTTCTGGTACTAACCTATTAACAAGTTGCCACAGTGCCAGTTGCCTGTTTTCTGCTGTTTTTGGTTCTAGATAAGTTAGTAAAGAAATATTCTTGGAATTGGATGGGACAAACGTCAAAGTCAATAACTTTCTGTGGGGAACAAGAAGTTCTGAGGGGAGCCGGAGAGGCGGGCTAGGGCGCCCAGAGGGTGTTGGGCCCCTGGCCACCTCCTCGGCCTCCCCCTTTGCCTATAAGAAGCCCCCGATGCAGAAACCCTAAGTACCTGATCAAATCTCCACGTAACCTTCTGTAGCCGCCTCCACAGTCGTCCCTAGACCAGGGGGGATCTGAAGTTCTTCCCGGCACCTTGACGGAAGGGAGATCATCCCGGAGGCCTTCTCTCCGGTTTGATGTGTGAGTAGTTCCACCTTGGACTATGGGTCCATGTAGTAGCTAGATGGTTGTATCTACTCCTTGTGCTTTCATGTATAGATCTTGTGAGCTCCGTTCATGATCAGGATCTAATCTATTTGTAATCATGCATGTTGTTTGCGGGGATCCGATGGATATTGAGATTACTATGTTGGTTTGATTAATGGTTTTGTCTTTATGATTCTATCATGTCTGTGTTGTTTGTGATCTTGCATGCTCTCCGTTGTTAGTAGGTATCTTGGCCAAGTAGTTGCTAATGACTCCAAGAGGGGTTATTTATGCTCGATAGTGGGTCCATGCCTCTAGTTCCAAGGGAAGTGACAGAAATCTCTTCAGTTGTAGATGTACTATTGCTACTAGGGAGAAAACAACGGTCTCTTGTTCATGGAACATGTGGACTGCTTACCTTACACACTTTGCTTAAAGCTGTTGTCTGTTGCTTGCAACTTAATACTGGAGGGGGTTCGGATGATAACTTGAAGGTCGACTTCTAGTCATAGATGTAGTTGGATGGCGGTCTATGTATATTGTTGTATTGCCCAATCGAATCTCATAGGATCTTTCTGACTAGTAATTGCATTGTTATGCCTTGCTCAGTCCCTGTCAATTGCCCTGCTGTAATTTGTTTACCCTTCATACCATGTTGTTTATCTAAGGAGAGCACATCTAGTGAACTATGGACCCCGATCCAATGTTTACCGTTGATACATCTTCCACTGTTACTTGTTTACTTGCCGCAAACCACCATTACCTTCCACACCATATGTTTAATCCTTTCTTACAACAAACCGGTGAGCTTGACAACCTCACTGATTTGTTGGGGCAAAGTCTTGAGTTTGTGTTGTGCAGGTCTCTGCGTTGTTTGCAACACCTGTGTGACGTTTCCTTCCTCCTACTGGTTCGATAACCTCGGTTTCTTACTGAGGGAAAACTTGCTGCTTCACACATTGCTCTTGGGGTTCCCAATGAAGCGCTCCTACATCAACTCAGCGCCATCACAAGCTTTTCTGGCGCCGTTGCAGGGGAGTAAAGAAAGAATCCCCCATGTCAACTAAGCGCCATCAGGGATGCAAGCGAGAAAGGCAACGAGTCAGGGAGATGCGCATAGTTGCAGTGGTTGCAAGGGAACCTACCAGAGGGCAAGGGGCGCACGGGTCGACGGCTATCGCTCGCCCTATATGAGGCACACGACGGTGGCGAGCAGGCGAGGTCGTTGTCGAGCGTTAGGGGCACGCGCGAGCAAACAGAGGCCACTGGCATGTGCAAACTAGGTTGGTGATCAAGCTCGTTTGAGCCAAGGGGTAGGGATGGTCTAGGCTCGCTGGAATTGATGCCGGAGCTCGTCGGAGGCAGTGGTGGTTTGAGCGAAAATCAGGGCAGCCTAGGGGCTCTCTGGGCGCAGCGACTAAGGGGAAAGGGAGAGGAGAGGGAGGGGATTAATAGAACATGGTAGCAGGGCAGAATTACTGTGGAGTTTAAGTGAATTCACGCGTCTTAATTTGGCCAGAAATAGCGAGGAAGAAAGGGGGCAGGTCGGGTGAGGTTGAAGACGGCGTGGCGGTGGAGTCCATGGGTCGTGAGGGGTGAGGATTTTGCATGGTGAGAAAAGATCTGCGCAGGGGGAAAGTGAGTGGCCCGGGTGGGCTGGTTCTGGGCCTAGTTGGGCTGGGTGCTGGGTAGGTTAGTTGGGTTGGGTTTGTTTCTTATTTTTTTCTTCTGAATTCTTTTTCCTTTTCCAATTCTATTTTTCTGTTTTAATTCAATTCAAATGATTTAAACCTCAATTTGAATTCAAATCTGTCCAAAACTTTTTCAGTAGGTTTACACTATTTATTAGTCTGTTATTTAATCCACTCCAAATATAATTTTCTTGTGATTTAATATTCATTTAAATTAGGCATTTTGTCTTTATTCAAATAAAATTGAATATGGTTCAAACCCATATAATTTTATTCAAATAATCCTTTATTCTTTTTATTTTGTTTGATTTACTTTTATTCCATTTTCTTATGGGTTTGGCCAAGATTTAAATTGTCTTTGCAATAATTTCTTATTTATTTAAATCTTTCTTTGTCTTATAAAATCCATATATTTTTATTTATAGTTCCAAAATTGGTGATTCCACTTTGTAAAATTTTGTTTCAGAATTATTTATTTGTTTCAAATCCTTTTAGGACTACTTTGCTCACAATTTAGTGCTGATTTTAGTTAGGAGCTTTATTAGCCTTGGAATTTACTTTGTTTTATCTTATTAAAATCATAAGATTTAATCCAAGGCTCCAAATTGAGTGAAACCAATTTCCATGGTTTGTAATATTTTTATTTACCATTTTTGATCATTTAGAAATGTTTGTTGATAAACTTTTTTATTAAACAAAGCCATAGTCTTTGGGTGATTTGAAAATGATTTCTTTCACTAGGGTTTAGGGTTTTTGGTTTAACTTTTGCAAGTGTTTTAAATTCAAGATTCTTTACATGCAGGGATGCATTTGATTTGTTTGGAAATTTGTTTGTTGCCTTTTCATTAAAATTTTGTTCAAGTAGGGTTTTGATGTTTCCATTTAGAAGAAAAAAGTTTTTTTTCACCCTAAATTTCAACATTTGTTTCTTTTGTTTGTTTATTTTTCACATTTCAAAATTTGGAAAAATTTGGGATGTGACAAGTTGATGATGAAGGGGATAATGCGTTTTCCTGCAATGATCCATGAATCAGCAGGGATTTTACTCCATCCAAGTTCCTCCTTCAGATCCCTTTCAGATGTGGGTTTTCATGGTTTCTGGTGGTTGTGAATGTTGGATCTCCCCGACGTCATCGCTAGGAGAAAGTATTTGACGAGGCGAACCCGATGGCACCTGATACGTGCGGACGGTATGGGCGGGTTCCACCCATACCACTGGTCGTTATCGGCACCGGTTGCTTCTCTTTGTTTGGTATTCTCCCAGGTGCGAAGGTAAATCCATAAAATCACTTCTATCACTTAAAAACATCATATTATAGTATAATATGACAACTCTAATTGATATGTTCATATAAGACTTAATGATTCGGGATCCTGTTGAAATAAAGACAAAAAGGTGCGCTTGCACGCATTTAAATACAAAGATTCCTAGTCTATTTATGCAAAAACAGAAGGTAAATATGCTTCAATTTTGGACTCATGAACTCCCGCAAGATAGGCTCTTGCTAATCCATGAGAAAGATGGTGACTTATGAAAAAGATCATTATGTTCATGAGACACGACTCGTTATAATAAATGAGGCAAAAATTTAAGCAAGAATACAACATCGGATATAGAGAAGCATCAGGGGTATTATCGTACCCTTACACATTATATGACTTAGAGGCTTCCACGCCTTCTCTATTATTAATGAAATTATAATAAGGTTCTAGTGATTTAACATATCATATAATCATTGAGTTTAGAGGTATCGACCAATGAGTTTAGTAATGAAGATTCATGATCATTATTCTTTTCTTCTACACTTGACACTTTTGATAGTTGTTCTCTATTTTTGCTTCTTTCATATCTTGTCTATATATATTATTCTTTTCTTCTTTCTATCTTCTTTCTTTTTTAAAATATAACTGTTTGATCATGCTCACTACTTTAATGGCTGAAAAAGAAAACTCTTAATTATAATATGCTACCAGAATTCTCCTTATCATAGTTTAATCAATACTTTTATTGGTGTGGAAGTCCCTAAAATCATGACATCTATACAAGTATCATAACACTCAACCTAGTTCAATCATCCAATATAATAATCATGAATCATAGCATAGCTTCAAATATCATAAAGTCTTGCAACCCAATGGATATAACTCTTCTCTTGAACAAAGGCAACTTGAAGTTGATGCAACTAATGCAAACTATGGAATTAAGGTCTAGCATGCATGCAGAAAGTAAACATGCTAGAAACTATAAGATAGATTACAAGGATCTTATAGATCCCCCAAGCTTGGAATAAAACTAGGTGGATCAAATAATTCCTTGTGTTTGCTTACTCCTTCTTGGGAGTGAAGAAATCATCATCTCCCTCCTCTTCGTCCGCCTTGATGTTGCAGGCATGAGTAATACATGTAAATCGAGTGGACATCTCCATGCCCCTAGCATGTAGCTCAGTGATTATCTTGCTTAGAGTCTTCCTGTCATTAGCCATCTCCATGATAATTTTGGTTAGGAGTTGTACTCTACCGTCAATATCATCGACCTTTCTTTCTAGGTCTTTGCCCATCATCCAGTAAGAGTCAAGTCCTTCCCCAATAGTTTCAACACAAGATTTAGATATTTTCTCCAGGTTTTCAATCTTTTATTGAATCTCATCGTGCTTTTTGTCTTTGCGAAAAGAGGATCCGGGAGGAGATTTAAGAGAAGATCCACATAGATTGTACATGTAGGGGTTTGGTGGATATTGTTCCTTGGTCTTCCTTTATTCCACATGCCTGAGCATCTCCAAATTCTGTGGAAACATATCTTCCTAGTTGGGGAGTGGAACGACTTGCGAGGGGTCGCCGAACAAGGAAGATGAAGTGTCTCCTTTGGGTCCCTTCTTTTTGGCTTGTGCTTCAGAGGTGTCCTCCTTCTTGGTCCAGATTTGCTTGATATGAAAGGCCTGCATAGCCTTCGAGCGATCAAGTGAGATCTAAGATTTCACTGTAAGATGGGAGGAAGACGGATCTAGATCTGAGATTAAACAATGAGATTCAAAACGATAAAGGAAAATAAATAGGTCAATTAATTAATGAAAAATCATATAGAAAAGGGGGCTTGAGTCTGTTACGGGTCGGTACGGGCGGGCCCCATACTGGTGACTTACCGCCTACTATGTTGTGTTTTTTATGAATAACAGGAAAAAATAGAAACTTTAAAAGATGTGAGAAAAGTACTGGTAACCACCTATGGTACGGGCATGCACGCCCGTACTTCCTGGTCGTACCAAAACGCAGAAAAATGCTCGGAGGGACCAATCTTGATAACGACCAGCGGTACGGGCATATATGCACGTACTGCCCCCCCATACCAGGTCGAAAAACAGCCCAGTAAATTCAAAAAAATACAAGAGAAACAAATAGCAAGGCGAGAAATGCTAGAAATGTATCAAACCAGCAAAAATTCGTAAACTTGATATTTTGTTACCTCCCTTTGTTAAATTCCTTGATAGAAATCAAGCATACTACCTCGGTGGTGTTGACCTCTCCATGTAACATCCCTAAAATCATGATTTCAAAGATTGCATATCATTCATGCATGCATATAATTTTGAGATCATTT
Source organism: Avena insularis (assembly GCA_023614405.1). NCBI lineage: Eukaryota > Viridiplantae > Streptophyta > Magnoliopsida > Poales > Poaceae > Avena > Avena insularis. The sequence continues at coordinate 204,123,601 of CM042685.1, forward strand.
TCCAACTATTTTCAAGAAAACAGAAGCACATAGTGCTATTATTTTATGTGAGCAAACTTAAATCAAATGACCATCCTCATTTGAGAGCATAAGTGTTTTAAACCAAGTTTTGTTGGCTTCCTTGTTGATTGGATTGAATGTGGAGTTTGGATAAAAATTCATAGAACAAATGTGGATTCAAAACCATTTTCAAAACATTTCCAAATCAAGTGCTATGTCACTGTTTATTTTATTTTATTCTAAATGACCAAGCTAATTCAAAGTGGCAACTTGATTTTATGCCCAGAAGAGTGAATGTTGCACCCTACAAAATCCTGGAAAAAGTTTGAATTCAAAAAGCTTTTGAAACCATTTGAAATTCATTCCAGAAATTCAATTCAGAAAAAGAAAAAGAGAAAGGAAATAGAAAGGGCGGCCAAGAAAAAGCAGCCCGCTAAGCCCACCCGGGTTCCCTCTCTCCCTCTCTCACTCGCAGACGCACCCAGCAAGCGACTGACGCCAGGACCCCACCCCCTCTCTGTTTCTCTCGCAGACAACTGGGCCCCGTCCACGTCACCGTCTTCTTCCCCAAATCTCGCCCGCAGACCACGTCGCCGCTGGCCGTTGTTGGCGTTGATTCCGCGGCGTAATTGCCATTGATTCTGCAGGCGTTTCTTGTCGAGCCCCTGCCTACTTAAACCCCTCCCCCTCACGGTCATTTTCCCCCACACTGCACACTCTTCTCGCCACCAGGCTGCCTCTAATTCGTATTGCACCGCCGCAGTCAGAGCCAACTCCGGCGAGGTATTCCGGTAAGACCCCGTCGCCCCTTGCTGTCTAAGTTTGCCAGTACAATCTCTACAACCATGCGCATCTCCTGACCCCTCTGGTGCATGCTAGGATCGTCCAGAGCCTCGGCAACATCGGCGACAGCACGAGTCAGACGACCCCATCAACTCCGGCAAGCCTTCCTGGTTAGTTCTGACCACGCCTTGCCCTCTCTTAGACACTCGCATGATCAGCATCACTACGCGCATCTGACGCACTGCTTATTTTGCCCTGGCATGATCTGTATCTTCGCCAACATCGACGAGCAGCCGTACCCGGCGCATTCGCGAACTCCGGCGAGGAATCCCTGACAACTCCGAGCGCCCCTTCGCCAACCAGGGACACGTTGAGCTTCTCCTCGTCGCTGCGAACCTGGTGAGCATCCTCCCACCTTTTCGGGCGACCTGTAGTGCCGCGCCGCTAAACTTCGATTTGGTCGGTTGATTCGTAGCCGTCAGATCCAGATCCAGCGCGTAGGATTAGTTCACTTATCGAACCGTTAAGTTTAGATCTGAGCCGTGCGTTTTTAGTTAGATCCAACGGCAGCCAAGCGTGATCCGGTGCGAAGCGGTACGCACCAATCAGAAACAGACGCGTGGCTAGGGTTAGATTTAAAACTGGATTTTGAATCTGATTTATGTTCAAATTTGTTTTGGCTATAACTTTTGACCCCCACGTTAGAATTTGACAAATTTTATACCGTTGGAATCAGGAGAGCAAGCTCTTTCTAAATATGCAATGTGTTTAATGTTTAGTTTCTGTTAAAAAGGTTTTATTTGCAGAAACTTGTGTAGGACTAATTAGAGTTTATGAAATGTTTAGGAAATGATTTAGGGTTTAAATAATTGTTGTTTGGAAAGATTTTGACTTGTTTATGAATCAGTACTGAATACTTGCTTTGTTGAGTTTTAAAAATCATCACATATCATCTTGCATGCATGCATATATTTTTGATTGTATATGTTTTGTGTGTAATTTGTTGCTACCATTCCTTGTGTAGATTTTGGTGCTAGTGATTGTGATTGTGTGGAGTGCTACTCTCCCAACTACCAAGACAAGTGGTACTTCATGAATATTTCTATCCTATGTTTTATACTAAGCATTAGAAATATTTTGCTAAGTCTTGCATGATATTATTTTGCTTATATGCCATGTTGGGAAATCCTAGTAGTTGTAGAATTGCTAGGGAATTTCTAAATTAAGTTACTATCTATGCCATGCTTAGCCTAGCTAGTAGCAAACAAGGGTTGGTGAAATATACATGCTATGATGAAAATATTTCTAAGTCTTTGGACTTGTGTTTTTCTTAATAAAACAACTAAGTTAATGAAACACCTGGGTGGAATGGAAGGATTGGTTTATGTTGAGTGGTTACACAAGGCCCATTTTTATGGTTTACCTTGTGTATCTCACTTGTGGTAAGCCACCCAGGAACAAAGAGATTTTAGAGGCCAAGTGTTAAGAAGCTTCTAGTGCAGCCACTTGGCAATATGGGCTCTGCCTGGATCACATAGGTTGCTAGAACTTAGCCATTTGGACAGATGGTGGTAGTGGGATGATAGGTTGGAACGCATCCATTTGGTCTAAGGGAAGGCTTCTGAAAGGTCCTGTCTTGGTGAAACCAAGTCTGGTGGGGAAAGTGCACAACCTCTACAGATGGAAAAATCTAAGTACTTAGCCAAGTCCATGGTAATGGACAACCTGAGCATCAAGACATGGAAGCTATCAAGAATCTCCTCATCCCAATTTCTAAGTAAAATTTGTGGGTGAACAAGGGTGAAGGACCTCAATGTCTATTGGTGGTTCCTTGGGAAAGTTTTGACAAAGAAAAACTTAGTGATTTCAACTAATAGGAAAAACCTACTTTGAGCAAAGCAAGCCAAGCTACACTTAGCCAAATTGCATATAGTATCTAGTCCACTTAAAATTTTACTAAGGTATCACTTGCCAATACTATTCCAAAGTATTGACCCACTATGGCTGTAACTTGTGATGTTGCAGGTTACTCTGATGAGGATTAGGTGTCATGAGTCTACACTCAACATGTTTGCCTGTGGCACATGAAGATGAAGACTTTTATTTATTTATTCAAACTCTTGTGCTAGGCCTGTGGCCTTGGAGTTGTAAAGACTATGTTGTCTCTGGAATGAATGTAATAATGACCTTTGTTTCTGTGTACTTCATCTTAAACTGTGGATGCTAGCATTGATCCAGGGACTAGCATTGCAATCACAGGGATCCTTTTTCCTTTATAAAGGAGGGATCTTACAGATGGTATCAGAGCACTGTGTTGCCTGTAGGATTATGACCCTAGGATTGGAAACCACTAAGGAAATTTTTTAACAACTTCTACACTTGTCTATTCTTCTCGTAAACTTTTCTAATCTTCTTTCTCATCTATATTTGTAGATGAAATCCATTAACGAAGCCGTAAGAAAGGGACCACTCATGATAATGACTTTGGACTGTGAGACAGAATTCCCCAAGGCTCTCAAGGACCTCATGCTTGCATTAGAGATACAAGGTGCAGCTGTGTACAAAGGTTTTCCTGTGATGGATGAAGGAGTGGAATACTGGTGGGTGCAACTTCACTTGTATAAAAACAAGGAAGACAACCACAAGGAAAAGGGATTCTGCATGTTCACCAATTCAGTGGTGCACACTACATTCTTTGATTCAGCCAAGGATGCAGCTTGGAGGACCATCAAAGAACTTGGTGATAGAGTCAAGTGCAGAATGCTCAACCTCCAAAATGATCTAAAGGAAGAGAAGAAACATAACAAAGAGTTGGAAGCTACCAACCAAACCTTAAGAGGAGACATTATAGACTTAGTGATGGAGTCATGTGAGCAAGATAGATTGATTGCTTCTAGAAACATTGTGTTAGCCAACAGATCCAGTGAGATAGGATTGTAAACGTACTTTGTTAGTTGGACCACCACTTATCACTTTGCTTTCCAAAAAGTTGTTTAAAATAAATTGAACCTTGGTTGTTGTGATGAATCCATGTATGCCATGACTTGTGTGTTTTGATTCCCAAGGATATGTATGTGATGTTTTGTCTTTTGTTTTATCATGAATTGTGTTGTTCTAACTTTTCTATCTTATAAATAGATGCCTACTATTACCATCAGCACTGTTGAGGAGTTCCAGGTTACTCGCTTTGGTCCTCGTATTATTGAGCTTACTACTTTGCTCAATCTCCCTCTTCCTACCATAATGGTGCTTCCCCTCACCAAGTTTGAGAGGAAAGACCTTTGGGGCTTCAAGGTCAATCAGCCCGGACGCCAGACAGAGCCTACGACGGAGGCCATCATCTTCAAGCTCATGCATGATGACAAGGAGAGAGGCCTTGAGGTAGTTATGCAGGATCTAATAGGACGCCTACTAGGGAGACACTCTCGACAGGTTAGAGGTACTCACTTCCACGTCTTCGGTAGACGTGATGAGGATGGAGAGGCCATCGACTTCGAGGACACTTCGAGGGATACAGCGAAGCCGATTCGTCTATACCTCCAGGACTTAGAGGCTCTCATTAGGCATGTGGACACTGATAGGACCAACGTCAGGCTCAACAATGATGAACTCCAGGTGCAGCTTCACGAGAAGGACAAGCTCTTCGCGGAGCAAGATGAGATAGTCAAGGAGATGGAGGCGAAGTTCGAAATCCAGGACAGAAAGTTCAAGAGTCAGGAGAAGCGAGTCCAGGATAGGAACAAGAGGATTCAGGACTTGACTGAAGAACTGCAGGCCAAGGACTTCGACCTCGAGCATCAGCAGACGGTGATTGAGAGGCTTCGTTCCCAGAAGAGGGCTCTCAAAGCCAAAGTAGAGACCTTGACTGCCAATGTCGAGGAATACAAGACCGCGATGGAGAATGCAAGTCTTACCTTTGTCGAGGAGGAGGTCGATGCAGAGGAGTAGAGTGGACTACTCATTTATCATTTATTATCATACTTGTCATTGGGAACTTGTTATTTGACCATCCAACATGTGGATGGCTTGTTATTTGTGTGTGTTTTACTTTGCGAACTTGTTATCTTGTTGTTGAACCTTTATCAATTGTTGCATGCTTTGTGTTTGTTTATGTGATGTATTGTGCATGAAAGCATCTATGGGTATCTCATTCTTATCTCTATTTGAACAAACCAGAGATGCCTCCCCGTCGCGCCAATCCCAACCCCAACAACAACAACATCACTCCTGAGATGCAACAAATGATGACCGCTCAGACTCAGCTGATGCAAATGATGACGATGTTCATCCAGAACCAAAACAACAACAACAATAACAACAATAACAACAACAACAACCCACCGGGTTTTGACATGCTTACCAGGTTCTTGAGATTGAGGCCAGCAAAGTTCTCAGGAACAACTGATCCCATGGTGGACAATGATTGGCTACGCTCGGTGAACAAGGACTTGGTAACTCTGGGCTGTTCTGATGCAGAAAAGGTCAAATTTGCAGCACATTTGCTGGAAGGACCAGCCGCCACTTGGTGGGATTACTTCCAGATCACCACTCCCATAGATGATGTGACATGGGCGATCTTTGAGGATGGCTTTCGTACTGCTCATATTTCATCTGGAGTGATGAGTCTGAAAAAGAAGGAGTTCCATAATCTGAGGCAGCGCCACCGCAGCGTGGCTGAATACATTGAGGAGTTCAACAATCTGGCACGTTACGCACCGGATGAAGTTGACACCGATGCTAAGAGGAAGGAAAAGTTCCTTGAAGGCCTAAATGATGAACTGAACTTATAGCTATCAGTGGCCTATGTCCCCACTTATCAGTCTCTCTGTGATAAGGCTGCTATTTTGGAGAGAAAAATGAAGCAAGTTGAAAGCAGGAAAAGAAAGCACTCGGACAAGCACAGCTCGGGATCGTCTCACAAGCGTTCCCATTATGATGATAGTGGAAGCTCAGGATTCCACAAACACAGGAAATTCAATAAGCACCATAACCACAACCGTCATGACAACAAGCATCACCGAAGTTATGACAATGACAAGTACAAGAACCACAAGGGTGGATATAAGAACCACCACAGTGGTAGTGGGAGTGGCAGTGGGAGCCAGCCTGTCAAGAAGGACATTAGTCAGGTTGAATGCTTCATGTGCAAGAAGATGGGGCATTATGCAAATGAATGCCCAAAAAATAAAGTTGAAGGACCCATTAAGCCCAACCCTTTTCAGAAGGGGCAAGTGAACCACATCAATGTGGAGGAAATCAATGAAGAGCCTGATGCTGTTGCTGGTAAGTTCAAACTCAATTCTGTTCCAGCATTTGTTCTCTTTGATACTGGTGCATCTCATTCATTCATATCAAGAGCATTTGCTGAGAGAAATGAACTACCAGTAGAAACTATTGGGTGTCCTATAAAAGTAAGTTCTCCTGGTGGAGAAATGATAGTGAATTCAGGATGTCATGATCTAGTCATAGAATTTGGGAAGTATAAGTTTCCCGTTAACTTGATAATCCTAAACTCCCAAGGATTGGATGCCATTTTGGGAATGGACTGGATGACTAAGCACAAAGGAGTGATAGATTGTGCCAACCATACTGTCTCACTCACAACTCCAGAAAATAAAAGGATCAGATTCAAGACCAACTTCGAAGCAAGAAGTAGTATGCTAAATTCTCTTAAGGGGGTTAGCATAGACAGTGTGCCAATTGTGAGTGAATATCCGGATGTGTTTCCGGAAGAATTGTCGGGAATGCCACCAGATAGAGATGTGGAGTTCCTTATTGATTTGCTACCAGGATCTGGACCAATAGCAAAAAGACCATACAAGATGTCAGTAGATGAACTGAAAGAGCTTAAGAAACAACTTGGAGAGCAGTTGCAGAAAGGATTTATTCAACCAAGTTCTTCATCTTGGGGAGCCCCAGTTTTATTTGTGGAAAAGAAAGATAGAAGTCAAAGGTTATGCATATATTACAGTTCACATAATGAGGTGACTATTAAGAACAAGTATCCTTTGCCTAGAATTAATGACTTGTTTGATCAGCTAGAAGGAGCTTGTGTGTTCTCAAAGATTGATCTCCGGTCAGGTTATTTCCAACTCAAGATAAGGGAACAAGACATACCTAAGACAGCTTTCACCACAAGGTATGGATTGTATGAGTATACAGTGATGCCATTTGGTTTGACCAATGCTCCAGCATACTTCATGAATACGATGAACAAGGTGTTCATGGAATTCCTTAACAAGTTTGTTGTCGTTTTCATCGATGAAATTTTAGTCTACTCCAAGAGTAAAGAAGAGCATGAGGGACATTTGCGTTTGATACTTGAGAAATTAAGAGAGCATAAGCTTTATGCCAAATTTAGCAAGTGTGAATTCTGGTTGAATGAGGTTGGATTTCTTGGTCATGTTATGACAAAGGATGGTGTAGCAGTTGATCCTGCTAAGGTTTCAGCTGTAACTGAATGGGAATCTCCCAAGTCCGTGAAAGAAGTTCGTAGTTTCCTTGGCTTAGCAGGTTACTACCGAAGGTTCATTGAAAATTTCTCCAAGGTAGCTAAGCCTATGACAAAATTGCTAAAGAAAGACAAGAAATTTGCTTGGTCTGAAGGTTGTGAACTCAGCTCTCAGGAATTGAAGAAGAGACTTGTGACAGCACCAGTCTTGTGTTTGCCAGACTTGGAAAAAGATATCCAAGTATATTGTGATGCATCTCATCATGGTTTGGGTGCAGTACTTATGCAAGAAGGAAAAGTTGTGGCTTATGCCTCGAGACAACTCAAAACTCATGAAGTGAACTACCCTACTCATGATTTAGAGTTAGCCTCTGTTGTCCATGCACTCAAAACATGGAGACACTACCTTTTGGGAAAGCGATGTGAAGTGTTCACAGATCACAAGAGTTTGAAGTATATCTTCACCCAGAAGGAAATTAATATGAGACAAATAAGATGGCTAGAGCTCATCAAGGACTATGACTTAAGTTTGCAATACCATCCCGGTAAAGCAAATGTTGTAGCGGATGCTTTAAGCCGTAAGGTTTTTGTGAATGGCCTTACAAAAGGAGAATTGCCAGATGATTTGTGTGCCCAATTTAGAGATCTCAGATTGGAGATTGTGCCTGAAGGACATCTCATGTCTTTGGACGTTCAACCCACTTTGTTGGACAAGATCAAAGAAGCCCAGAAGATTGATAAGGAAATTGAAGTGATTAAAGAAAAGATTGGCAAAGGAAAAGCCAAAGGGTTCCATGAAGACGAACAGGGTACTTTATGGCATGGGAAACGTATCTGTGTTCCGCAAGATCCGGAGCTACGGAAACTGATTTTGCAGGAAGCACACAACTCACCGTATTCCATTCATCCGGGTAACACCAAAATGTACATGGACATGAAAGAAAGATTTTGGTGGAATAATCTCAAGAAGGACATCGCTGAACATATTGCTCTGTGTGATGTCTGTAGTAGAGTTAAAGCGAAACATCAGAAACCAGCGGGATTACTTCAACCACTACCTATTCCTGATTGGAAGTGGGACAGGATTGGTATGGATTTTATTACCGGATTACCAAGGACCAGGTCAGGATATGATTCTATTTGGATAGTAGTAGATCGCCTAACTAAAGTGGCTCATTTCATACCCTGTGAAGACAACTTATACAAGTGCTAAGTTAGCCAAAATCTACATGAGTAGAATTGTATGTCTACATGGAGTGCCCAAGAGTATTGTGTCTGATAGGGGAACTCAATTCACTTCCCATTTTTGGAGACAATTACATGAGTCATTGGGAACGAGGTTGGAATTCAGTACTGCTTTTCATCCTCAAACCGATGGACAAACAGAAAGGACTAATCAAATTCTTGAAGACATGTTGAGGGCATGTGCCCTAGACTATGGAGCCAGTTGGGATGAAAGTCTGCCTTACGCAGAATTTTCTTATAACAACAGCTATCAAGCCAGCATTGAGATGGCACCATTTGAGTTTCTCTATGGGAGAAAATGTACCACCCCATTACTATGGAATGGTGTGGGAGAAAGAAGTTTGTTCGGACCAGAACTTATCAAAGAAGCTGAAAAGAAGGTCAAGTTGGTTAAGGACAGATTAAAGATAGCACAGTCCCGACAGAAAAGCTACGCAGATCCTAAGCATAGAGAAGTCACCTACGAAGTTGGTGATAGAGCCTATCTTAGAGTGTCACCACTTCGTGGAGTGAAGAGATTCGGAGTCAAAGGAAAATTGGCACCAACATATGTTGGACCATTCAAGATTCTGAGTCATAAAGGAGAAGTTGCCTATGAAATTGAACTGCCGGAATCTCTGTCAGCTGTCCATAATGTGTTTCATGTGAGTCAACTTAAGAAATGTCATCCAGAAATGGAAGAAACTTCTTTGAAGGATACTATACCTTTGGAGGAGGTTCAACTGGAAAGTGATCTCACTTATGAAGAGAAACCTATCAAGATTCTTGAGACTGCAGAAAGAGTCACACGGACTAAGACTATCAAGTTTTGCAAAGTTCAGTGGAACCATCATTCCAAAGAGGAAGCAACATGGGAAAGAGAAGATGATCTTCGGAAAGACCACCCTCACCTATTTGCTAGCCAATCCGAATCTCGAGGGCGAGATTCACCTTAAGGGGGTTAGATTTGTAACATCCCTAAAATCATGATTTCAAAGATTGCATATCATTCATGCATGCATATAAATTTGAGATCATTTTCCAACTATTTTCAAGAAAACAGAAGCACATAGTGCTATTATTTTATGTGAGCAAACTGAAATCAAATGACCATCCTCATTTGAGAGCATAAGTGTTTTAAACCAAGTTTTGTTGGCTTCCTTGTTGATTGGATTGAATGTGGAGTTTGGATAAAAATTCATAGAACAAATGTGGATTCAAAACCATTTTCAAAACATTTCCAAATCAAGTGCTATGTCACTGTTTATTTTATTTTATTCTAAATGACCAAGCTAATTCAAAGTGGTCACTTGATTTTATGCCCAGAAGAGTGAATGTTGCACCCTACAAAATCCTGGAAAAAGTTTGAACTCAAAAAGCTTTTGAAACCATTTGAAATTCAATTCAGAAAAAGAAAAAGAGAAAGGAAATAGAAAAGGGCCAGCGCCAGGATTCTGGCCCAACTGAGAAAGCAGCCCGCTAAGCCCACCCGGGTTCCCTCGGTCCCTCTCTCACTCGCAGACGCACCCAGCAAGCGACTGACGCCAGGACCCCACCCCCTCTCTGTTTCTCTCGCAGACAACTGGGCCCCGTCCACGTCACCGTCTTCTTCCCCAAATCTCGCCCGCAGACCACGTCGCCGCTGGCCGTTGCTGGCGTTGATTCCGCGGCGTAATTGCCATTGATTCTGCAGGCTTTTCCTGTCGAGCCCCTGCCTACTTAAACCCCTCCCCCTCGCGGTCATTTTCCCCCACACTGCACACTCTTCTCGCCACCAAGCTGCCTCTAATTCGTATTGCACCGCCGCAGTCAGAGCCAACTCCGGCGAGGTATTCCGGTAAGACCCCGTCGCTCCTTGCTGTCTAAGTTTGCCAGTACAATCTCTACAACCATGCGCATCTCCTGACCCCTCTGGTGCATGCTAGGATCGTCCAGAGCCTCGGCAACATCGGCGACAGCACGAGTCAGACGACCCCATCAACTCCGGCAAGCCTTCCTGGTTAGTTCTGACCGCGCCTTGCCCTCTGTTAGACACTCGCATGATCAGCATCACTCCGCGCATCTGACGCACTGGTTATTTTGCCCTGGCATGATCTGTATCTTCGCCAACACGTTCGCGAACTCCAGCGAGGAATCCCTGACAACTCTGAGCGCCCCTTCGCCAACCAGGGACACGTTGAGCTTCTCCTCGTCACTGCGAACCTGGTGAGCATCCTCCCACCTTTCCAGGCGACCTGTAGCGCCGCGCCGCCATAGGCAGAGCTCGCCGCCGCCGCCAGCTCGATTTTGGTCGGTTGATTACGTGGCCAGATCCAGATCAGCGTAGATTAGTTCACTTATCGAACCGTTAAGTTTAGATCTGAGCCGTGCGTGTTTAGTTAGATCCAACGGCAGCCGAGCGTGATCCGGTGCGAAGCGGTACGCACCAATCAGAAAGAGACGCGTGGCTAGGGTTAGATTTAAAACTGGATTTTGAATCTGATTTATGTTCAAATTTGTTTTGGCTATAACTTTTGATCCCCATGTTAGAACTTGACAAATTTTATACCGTTGGAATCAGGAGAGCACGCTCTTTCTAAATATGCAATGTGTTTAATGTTTAGTTTCTATTAAAAAGGTTTTATTTGCAGAAACTTGTGTAGGACTAATTAGAGTTTATGAAATGTTTAGGAAATGATTTAGGGTTTAAATAATTGTTGTTTGGCAAGATTTTGACTTGTTTATGAATCAGTACTGAATACTTTCTTTGTTGAGTTTTAAAAATCATCACATATCATCTTGCATGCATGCATATATTTTTGATTGTATATGTTTTGTGTGTAATTTGTTGCTACCATTCCTTGTGTAGATTTTGGAGCTAGTGATTGTGATTGTGTGGAGTGCTACTCTCCCAACTACCAAGGAAAGTGGTACTTCATGAATATTTCTATCCTATGTTTTATACTAAGCATTAGAAATATTTTGCTAAGTCTTGCATGATATTATTTTGCTTATATGCCATGTTGGGAAATCCTAGTAGTTGTAGAATTGCTAGGGAATTTCTAAGTTAAGTTACTATCTATGCCATGCTTAGCCTAGCTAGTAGCAAACAAGGGTTGGTGAAATATACATGCTATGATGAAAATATTTCTAAGTCTTTGGACTTGTGTTTTTCCTAATAAAACAACTAAGTTAATGAAACACCTGGGTGGAATGGAAGGATTGGTTTATGTTGAGTGGTTACATAAGGCCCATTTTTATGGTTTACCTTCTGTATCTCACTTGTGGTAAGCCACCCAGGAACAAAGAGATTTTAGAGGCCAAGTGTTAAGAAGCTTCTAGTGCAGCCACTTGGCAATATGGGCTCTGCCTGGATCACATAGGTTGCTAGAACTTAGCCATTTGGACAGATGGTGGTAGTGGGATGATAGGTTGGAACGCGTCCATTTGGTCTAAGGGAAGGCTTCTGAAAGGTCCTGTCTTGGTGAAACCAAGTCTGGTGGGGAAAGTGCACAACCTCTGCAGATGGAAAAATCTAAGTACTTAGCCACGTCCATGGTAATGGACAACTTGAGCATCAAGACATGGAAGCTATCAAGAATCTCCTCATCCCAATTTCTAAGTAAAATTTGTGGGTGAACAAGGGTGAAGGACCTCAATGTCTATTGGTGGTTCCTTGGGAAAGTTTTGACAAAGAAAAACTTAGTGATTTCAACTAATAGGAAAAACCTAATTTGAGCAAAGCAAGCCAAGCTACACTTAGCCAAATTGCATATAGTCTCTAGTCCACTTAAAATTTTACCAAGGTATCACTTTCCAATACTATTCCAAAGTATTGACCCACTATGGCTGTAACTTGTGATGTTGCTGGTTACTCTGATGAGGATTAGGTGTCATGAGTCTACACTCAACATGTTTGCCTGTGGCACATGAAGATGAAGACTTTTATTTATTTATTCAAACTCTTGTTCTAGGCCTATGGCCTTGGAGTTGTAAAGACAATGTTGTCTCTGGAATGAATGTAATAATGACCTTTGTTTATGTGTACTTCATCTTAAACTGTGGATGCTAGCATTGATCCAGGGACTAGCATTGCAATCACAGGGATCCTTTTTCCTTTATAAAGGAGGGATCTTACACTCCAACTCTTAAAGCTTCAGTTGCTTCCCATTGACGATCCAAGATGAAGAAGAAGGTGGAGTGTTTTTCAACCTTACCGCTCCCGAAGGATATGTCTCCTCGACTACATAGGGTCCTTCCCATCTGGATTTCTATTTTCTTGCAAAAATCTCGTTTAATTTACTTTATTAACTAGTGTAGATGTTTGGAGAATCCGGATGGAATGCAAGTCGATGTACAAGTCGGCAACATGGGGTAAGACGGCAAGTGACAACAGTTGGCACGAGTTGGATTAGAGGCATTATGGAGATGGAGATCACCATAAAGAGAGCCATACTATTTCACTTTATAATTGCTTTATTTTGTATTATTGTTATGTCTCTGTTTTACCTTTATTACATAGTCAGTAAAATTTAATCCCGCAAAGATGGTCTAGTCGGTTTTCCCGCAAGTGCTTGCACCATCACAAGTAAAACATTTTGGTAGTGCGCTCATAAAATTGAGGTGCTGCCAATTCTTTTCGACTAGGTGTGTTTGAGTTGGACTCTTATAACGGAAGCACTCAGTAAGCTAGACGGGTATATCACAATGGTTGTGGGACTCAAGGAAAAGTCAGACGGGAGCCGGGGCATGTGATGCCACCCGACCAGCATGAGTCGTATGATATGTGATTGACAAGGAGTTGCCTACCTAGATCACTTGGCGGCTAGTGGTAATACGAAAGCTCACTAGATGACTTTCTTATTTAGGATCCTGAAACACTAAGTAACCATTGGAGGGGTGTTGGTTCTAGTGGGACCATAAGTATTAAAATGTTTAATATGCTTGCTCTTTTGTGAATACATGTCTTAAGTGTTTTGCATATTTTCTATTGTAGATCATGGCAGGAAGTAGCAGTAACCCTCAAATATCCGGTTTTGCATTGACAACCATTCTCGAGAAAACATAAGTTGAATGACACTAATTTTACCAATTGGTATCGAAATCTGAAAATTATTCTCAAACAAGAAAAGAAGGACCATGTCCTAGATAACCCACTTCCAAATGAGCCGAATGAGAATACGAATGTCGCTACCACCAATTCCTACCATCAGATTCGGGATGAGTCCACGTAAATAAGCTGTCTTATACTTGCTCACATGGAATCCTTGCAGCAGTTCGAGAATGTTTACGCCTACGATATGATCGACAACCTCAAAAGTATGTTCTAGGCTTAGGCAAAGACCGAGAGTTATGAAGTCTCTTAGGCTTTGCTGAGTTGCAAGCTTAAGTATGGTGATCCACAGAGTCCACATGTGATCAAGTTGGTTACGTGCAGTCTCTAGGAAGGCTTGGCTACCCCATTAGCGAAGAGTTTGCTATGGACATAATTCTGAACTCTCTTCCTAATGCGTATGGTTAGTTCATATCGAACTACCACATGCATGGTATGGATAATAAGCTCACTGAATTGCATGTGATGCTCAACAAGGCAGAGGCAGATCTCAAGAAAGGGGCCAGTGAAGTGTTAACGGTGAAGAATAAGGCGAAGTTTAAGAAAAGTTCTTGGACTAAGAAGAAGACTAAGTCGGGAGGCAAGCAGGCTCAGGACCCGGTCCCAAGCGCTTCCTCAGGTACTAAGCCATCTCCTTCAGCCGGATCCACTTAATTCTACTGCAAGGCGGATGACCACTGGAAGAGGAATTGCGGCAAGTATTTGGCCAACGAAGCCAAGTGTGGAGGTATAACTTCCAAATCAGATACGATTGTGTGCAAGGTTATAGCCATATATCTTGCTAATGCACCAAGGTTTTTGGAAGGGTGCAATCTCAGTTCTTTCACGCCTGGGAGCAGGGTGGTGACGGGCATCATCCAGAAGGAATAGCATTCCATGTTGGTGTACCTTGCAACATTTCATATTACCTAGGTATGCATTACTCAATACGTATCAATCGCGGGGGAGAATTCCCAATTGACATAGAATTTATTTATCCCACTCAGGTGTCTCTGTGTGTTGGAGGGTGGATTTTGATGCATAGTAGTACTAGTATAGTACTAGTTCTTGTACTTCGGAGTATTCGTACTATATACTGGTAGTACTTGTTTAGGTCAAGTGCAGGAGATGGTCTTGCTTTGCCTTTGTTATGTCATTGCTATTAGCAAAGTATTTTTTTGCACTAATAGTGATGTACTGTTACTTGTTTAGATCAAGTGCAGCAGATTGTATTGCTTTCTTCTGAAACCTAGCATTGTCATAATTATCTAGACGATTCTTGGTCAATTTAGGTTGCATATGGGGGGTCACACATGCATTCACGAAAGTAGGTGGTATTCGCACAAAAACAAACTTGATCGTCGTTTTTCTTGCTCCAATAATCGAGTCTATTCGGAAAACAGGGAAAACTGATTGTGCGCCAAGGTTTTTTGAGATGGAACAAGAACTTATTCTCTCTCTACTTCTATTGAATTTCATGCAGGAAAGCTACTGAATATTTCAAATGTTCTGTTGTTGCTATTGCTAAAGCATTTTGTGGACAGTCGAAAGTTTTGCTTTTATTTTGAAACATGGCCTTGTCGCAATCTAGATGAGACTTGGGAATTTTAGGTTGCATACGGGGATCACACAACATTGATGTGAGAAGAATGTATTCAAAGAAGGCTTGATCGTCAGTTTAGCGTGCTCCAATGGTTGAGTGTGTTTGGAGAAAATGGCAAACCAATCGCACGACAAGGTTTCCAGATCTGAAACAAGAACTGGTTCTCTCTCTACTTCTATTGTATTTTAGTGTCTGTATTGCTGAATCCCTTTAAAATGTTGCTGAATTGGTCAAGTGCTGCTGAATATGAACTGCAAATCCGTTGTTAATTTTTCTATCTTATTTTGTATTGCTGAATTTTTACATGCATAATGTATCTACCAAAAAGAGTTATCACTTTTCCCCTCCCTCTATAAGGTCTTTGTTTAGAATCCGGTCGAGCCACAACACAATGCAATTTTTATTCACCAGGAGAAAAAATCTAGCCCATCCGACCCCTCTTTAGCCCAGAACATTCTAATTTGGCCTTTTCGGGTCACGAGACTAGTGACCATAACCCAGAGAAATTTGAGAAAGGAGCCCATGGAGCATAACCCAGAACATCTTCATTTGGCCTTTTAGGGGTCAGGGGACTGCTGACCACAACCAAGAGAAATTTGAGAAAGGATCCCATGGAGCTTAGCCATGAACATTTTATTTCGGCATTTTAGGGGTCATGGGACTACTGAGTACAACCAGTGAATTCTGAGAAAGGAGCCCATGGACCATAGCCTATGTAGTATAATCCACATAGAGCAGTCTATGCAAAATAGCCAAACTCTTTTTAAGTGGGCCTTTTGGGCATTGCCCCCCACCTCTCAAAATAAAAAACTCCGTCTGCCCATGTTTTTAAGAAACTACTCCATTTTGTGGCATTTTAAAAATTGAGATACTAGGAGCGCTGCCCCCCCCCAAAAGCTCCGCCTACCTATGTTTTTATGTAGAAACTACTGCGTATGTAGCAGTTTTTAGTAGACATGCCAAGAGCGCCGCCTTATTATTTAATGGGAGATAAACATGGACAAATAAATTCTTTTTAAGGAGACCAATTTGTGAGTTATAACAGTACCATTTAATGTTTTTATTCTATAAACTATTTCTTCCGTAGTGGCAAGGCATGTAGTTCACCGCTGCTTAGTTCTCGAGTTCAAATCCTAGGAAATTTGTGTTATTATAGTCACATTTTTTGTACTCTAAGGCTGACATCTAAGACCCAGATAAAGTTCTATCGCATCTAGCAATGTTGCAAATGTTAGAACGGAAGACTCGACCCAAAAAAGTCCAACATACACACGTTTATTTCAAATAGAGGCTAACACGTGGGACCCAACATAGACACATTTGTTGCACAGTGGATACTGACATTTGGGACCCAGCAGCCGACCAAGGTCAAAATAGTGGTCGTGGCAACTTCTGTTATTATATATAGATTAACATTTTTTGTACTCTAAGGCTGATATATGGGACCCATATAAACTATTATTTTATCTAGCAATGTTGCCAAGGTCAGAACGGCGAACTCGACCCAAAAAAACAGTCCAACATATACACGTTTTTTTCAAATAGAGGATAACATCTGGGACCCAGCATAGACACTTTTTATGCATGGAGGATGCTAAAATTTGGGACCTAGAAATGGAACAATGTCAGAATAGCAAACATGGCCGGAAAAAGTCCATCATAGCACGTTTCATTTAGAGAGAGGCTGACTGTGGGACCCACCAGCGAGACTTTATACAGGTGTTGCATCGAGCAACATTGCTCCTAGCAGTGTGACCAAATGGCAGATTCATCTAGCAACGCTATCTAGGTTGGAACAGGGTAGCACTAGTAGATAAGAAGAAAATTACATCATACATACGATTCATCCAATGTGAGGCTGACATACGGGACCCACCAGCCTAAATAAATGGCTGATGCAGCGAGCAAAACTATCAAGTTCAAAACACGAAGGCGCGACTAGGGGAAAAAATTCCATCATGCACACATTTCTTCTAATGAGAGGATGACATGTCAGGCCCAACTGCATGATTAAATGGTACATGCATCTAGCAGCGCTATCAAGTTCTGAACAAGGTAGCGCGAGCGAAGAAAAAAATTCTGTCATACACACGATTATTCTAATGTAAGGATGGCATGTGGGACCTTGCAACATGACTAAATAGTAGGTAGATCGAGCAACGTTATCGAGTTCAAATTAGGGAGGCATGAGACAAGGAAAAAATCCATCTACACACGTTTCTTCTAATTTGAGGATGATATGTGGGACCCACCAGCATGATTAAACGGCAGATTCATCGAGCAACACTATCAAGTTCGGAACAGGGTAGCGCGAGCCAATGAAAAAAATTACATCATACACACTATCCTTCTAATGAGAGGCTAACATGTGGGACCCAACAGCATGACTAAACAGAAGAGGCATCGAACAACGTTATCAAGTTCAAATTAGGGAGGGGTGACCAAAAAGTATGGTTTGCTAGAGTCATTGATGTTCGAGACACACATGCCTAAAAAGACTTCGGCGAGTCAACATCGTGCAAGGAACCGAAAATATTGCTTCTACCACGCGCTTGTTGATATTTGTCAATGTTTTTAGCGGTTTTGTCATGGTAGAGGGGCGCGAAACCAAAAAAAGATTTCCATCAGCCATGGTCGAGCCGAGAAATTATTCGCGGAAGACGCACCTTGGAGGAAAGATTTCTTGTAGTGGACTGAGTCTGAGCAACAACACATGGGGCGTGAGGAAAGGAAAAAGGCGGATGAAGACGCAAGGGCGCAAGGAACATTACCACCACAACCACTAAGGCCACTGATGGAGCATAATTTCATGCAGATAATGGAGGAATCCCAAAATAAATTCATTGAAGAATTACTTGGATGGGATGGAAGCCCGAGGGAACCTGAAGGTGGAGGTGTGAGTCTCTCTGACTTTCATACTGCAGCTTTGGATTAGCTCTGAAACCAATGGATTTGAGGGTAGGTTAACGATACTAAAAGGAAGTTGAAGACTGTAGGATGCAATGATCGGTGAGGAGAAGATAAGGTATGCAACATATATTTTAACCGTACCTGCAGCATTCTGGTGGGAGAATCATCTAGAAATACAACTCCTAGGTAGAGAGTACACTTGGGAGGAGTTCAAGCAGAGATTCATGAGTATCATATTCCATAAAGTGTTCTTGAGTTGAAGTGAAGGGAGATTGAGGAGTTACAAGGTTATTCCAGTGTCATGAAGTACATCCGAGAGTTTTGTCAGTTATCTCGTTATGCTGCTGATGAGGTAAGTGATGACTGCAAGTGCACAGAACGTTTGTAGCTAGTTTCGAAATAAAGATATCGATCCCACGGATAAAGTCTATAGAGTTCTAAGTGACAAGATAAAATGCGAGTATTGCGTAAAAAGGTGTTTTTGGATTTTTTGGTATAAGAGAACAATGAGAAAAATAAACAAAACTAAATACAAAAAATAAGTATCGCGTATGTAAAAGAGATTTGAAACTTCAGTGGGGAAAAGAATTCTCAGGGATTAGCGGATACACCACTAGCATTATAAAGGGCTAAGATAAATATTATTATCATGAACATTCTCAACTATGTATGTGTGGGAGGAACTCCATATTTGGACAATGAGGCAGCAACCATTGCTCAAATCATCCCCATAACCACAACAGACTGCAATCAACATCAATTGAATTACTGTGCTATTAAGGGACATAATACCGCAGGACGTATCCCATGGCATGGATAGTGTTTTGTGAATTTCCTCGATTCCCAAGTTGATACGTATGGGGTGCCAGCAGCTTTATAGTCAATGTAAGTGCTAACATGCCTCCGTCTACTGACGTCGGAAACGTATCTATAATTTTTGATGTTCCATGCTTGTTTAGTATCTACTTTGCTATGTTTTGTCTACACTTTGAGATATTTTCATACACTTTCTGGAACTAACCTATTAACAAGTTGCCACAGGCCAGTTGCCTGTTTTCTTCTATTTTTGGTTCCAGAAAGACAGAAAATCAATATTCTCGGAATTGTACGGGACGAAAGCAAAATTCAATATTTTACCGTGGGCGACACGAAGTCCAGAGGGGAGACAGAGAGGAGAGCCCTACCCCACGCCTGGGTAGGGTGTGGGCCCTCCGACCGCCTCCCAGCCTCGCCTCTTCGCCTATAAGAAGCCCCCGAGGAGAAAACCCTAAATCATCCATCATACTTCTAGAAAAACCTCCGTAGCACGGCCGCCACCGAAAGGGAGATTCGGGGGACAGAAAGTCTCTATTCCGACACCCTGCCGGGACGGAGAAGTGCCCCCGGAGCCATCTCCATCGATCTCTATCGCCATCTTCATCACCATTGCTGATTCCAATGATGAGGAGGGAGTAGTTCTTTCTCGAGGCTAAGGGCTCTACCGGTAGCTATGTGTTCATCTCTCTCTCTCTATGCATGTTCATATTGTGATCATGAGCTTTGTAATCAAGTAGATCTACCTTGCTACTCAAGTGCTTTAATAGATCTCTACTCTCCCCATGTGTGTGAAAGTGACAGCGTGCACGCCATGGTGGCACTTAGGTTTGAGTCTACATAAATACTCTTTGTTCTTTTATAGATCTATGCTTTTCCTCACGTGTGTGAAAGTGACAGCATGCATACCGTGTGTGGCACTTTGGCTAGATTGAATATTTGGTATGAGTTATATTTGGAGTTGGATGCCTCTATGAAATTGTGGTGTTTGTTGGAACCATCGAGCGCTCAAGGTGATAGTGTGGGGTTATCTAGATTGGGGAAGGCGGACTTTGAGGAGTGCTGTTATAGCCCTACCGATGATTAGAGTGTCCAACCGGAGAGTAGTTAAGAGTAGTATCATGAAGAGAGGATATTTATATGAGAGAGTTTTCACTAGTGAAAGTATGATCCATAGGCCTTGTTTCTAAACATTGAAACACCGTTAATTACTAGATCTGTTGCATGTTTGCTTTCTTTAGTCTTTACCTCACCATCAAGCTATTTTCTGGCACCCACACACATTACCCCACGTCAACAACTAGTCACAAGCTATTTTCTGGCACCGTTACCTCTTGTATTTCACTATCTCTTCGCCGAACTAGTGCACCTATACACCTGGCAAGTGTATTGGGTGTGTTGGGGACACAAGAGACTTCTTGTATCTTAGTTGCAGGGTTGCTTGAGAGGGATACCTTTAACCACTTCCTTCCTGAGTTCGATAAACCTTGGGTAATCCACTTAAGGGAAACTTGTTGCAGTTCTACAAACCTCTACACTTGGAGGCCCAACAACTGTCCACAAGAATAGAAGTGCGTAGACATAATCTACCAACAAGTAGTTCCATCCATTAAGTCCCCACAAGAGGCAAATATTGACAGGACAACTTCTCCAACATGAATATGAAGACAATAAAACACATGGTCACAGCGATGAATATCATAATAAACTTTATCTTATTTTAATATCATGCTAGGGTTTCTCCATCTCCCCAAGAACTAATGATCTACTCAGACATGGAGGCAGTCAATATCATGGCAAAAGTAATGGAATCTATCATAGATGAATAGTAATTGTATAAATCCACAACGAGTATAGAAATTACAACAAGATCTAGACAAGATATAGATGGGATGGATGGAGATGGTGGTGATGCAGCGGTTGATGATGAAGATCGATGCATTAGCCTCCTAGATCTGTGCAGGGCAAAGATGGATCCCCGGTGGATGAGTTCCCCCTCTAGATGCCTTCCAGAGGTTAGGTTTCGGCGATTTCTGGGTGTTCTATATGTTGTCTCTCCGATCCAGTTGCACGGGTGAAACTATTTGAGGAGGCGGTGTCGGTGCCAACTATACAGCGGGAACTATATGGCCGGAATATTTCTTCCAGCCATATAGTTGGTCGTTTAACCTGTCTATACCCTCCAATTGCTTCGGGTTTTCTTCTGGTGTTATTAATATTTCCCAAATAAGCAATTTATGTAGTTTTTGGCTCCTTTTCACTCCAATATAACTGGTCCAAGAATTGTGTCCATCAGATCCATCATCTGATCTGATCCTGGTGAAAATAAACATAAAAAGTGCGTGTGAACACCGTAAAATACCAAGATCCTACCACTACAATACAAAATAATAATCTAAAACATGGTGCAAATATGCACTCATCAATTTCCCCAATCTTAGACTCTTGCTCGTCCCGAGCAAGTTTAGCTTAATGGATGCGATCCTCATATTCATGAAGCCAAGTTGATAAAATAAATGAGGCAGTTGCAGCAAGTATTTATCATGAAGGATACATATAAATAAGTTCATGAATAGTACCTTACTTGAACCATCCGAATAATATTTGCAGGCTTCCACACCTTAGCAATTAATAGTTCATAAAAGATTATTCTCAACATGATGTAAAAGCATTCAGTCCAACCGAATGAGTTAGTGAGGTAGTCCCAAGTGTTTTTAGGATTAACATATTCACATGGGATTCAAAATTTCAAATGTCTCTTTGTCTTACTACAATATAGTTGCATATTACTATTTGCCCTTTGCACATTCGCTCTTTTTCTTCATCTTTCTTTTTCTTATTTCTCTATATATATTTGTTCTCACACTTTTGTTTAAGTGTTGTGAAAAGGAGCTAGCCATATATTCCACTTCATGTAGGAATTCAAAGTTTAACGATCGCAATTACCAAATTCTAAATATATATATATGAAGCATATTTATAACTTGATTATTCTACCTGAACTTGTTCTCACTCTATTTGATAGCACTTATAATTTCTCCTTTGTTCAAGGTTTTTATTTTTCAACTTAATTAATTAGATAATATCTCCTTTTTGTAAATCAACCCATTGACCTACAACATATTGATCAAATTATCCTTATATGTTACAGTAATAACAATGGTGTGGAAGACTCCTATTGCTATCATCGAGTGTAAGTAAAATCATAATCAAGCCATTCATATATCTAATAAGACAAACTCAAACTCAATAATGCTCCATATATTATAATAAACTCAAAATTTCATAAGAGGGATCAACTATTCCTGAAGGGAATTCTAATGATGCACACTTTATTTACGAGCTCAAACTAATGCAAAACTAGAATAAAAATAAAAACTTGTAAGATAGATTACAAGGTCTTAAGGATCTCCCCAAGCTTGGAATCAAGCCATGCGGGATAAAATAATCCCTCGCGATTATTTGATACCGTGTTTTATTGAAGGATATTGTGGTGCCATGGCATGTAGAACTGCGGTGTGTAGCTTCTTGTTGGTATCCTCCAAAGCAGTGATGCAGCTATAGCACATGCGCAAATCAGATTGCAGAGTGTCCACCCTATCTGCGAGTTTAGTCACCATCGGGAGAAGATCATCCTTCTTCTCTATCTCCTTGAGGCGGTGACAGAATTCTACGCGATGAAGTAGCTCCTGCTTCTGATATATCTCCATTTCCCGCACGTGATCCTTTGTCCTGGGGACAACTTTTTCTTCCTCATCCATTATTGATGGATCGGGGAAGTAGAAGCTGCTCCTCCACTCCTCTTGAGGTTTCACCCTCATACGAACGCCAGTGGCAGGCCTCGAGCAGGGCAACGCTGGTTCCTTGCTAGCACCTACACCAATATTAGGTATTTCCTTACGCTTGTGCATCCTCAGGTCTGTAGTGATGAAATTGACCGATTCCACACGCCCTTTTATGTGTGGCTTGTGGCATTCTCTCTCTTCTTGAGTTCTTTTCATTGCCACCTAGTCGATCCCTAGGGGATCATGGATGTCACGGCAGATGTAAACAACGCTCCATCCTTCATCAGGGTTGCTGTTGTAGAAGCTTGGCTCGACGTACTCTTTGTACCCTGGGCTAAACCTCTCCAACTCCACATCGCCGTCCTCCATCGACGTGCTGCTAGAAAGGTCCCTTGGAGCAATGAGCCCCATCGGTTTTCCACGGCCTAGGATGGGATAGCGCATAGCTAGATTTGTTCCTGGTGATTTGTGGTTAGAGAGAGACACAATGGCAGTATATAAGAGGGGGCAAAGGTTGGTAAAACTCACGAGAAACACCAAATTCGCGCCCAAGAAAAGAATCCAAAAGGATTAGGAAAATAAATCGCGGATTTGGAGGAGTCCTGCTCCGTAATGACCAACTATACGTCGTGGCCTGTATAATTCTGGCCATATAGTTGGTTCCGGGCAGATATTTCCAAATATCTCGAATCCAGGTCGGTTAGATTACCGACTAAGAGCCGACAAAGCATGTTTTTTAGATGAATCAAAATAAGGGTGAAAAATGGTTCGATGGTATAGAATCTTTGACGACAAACTATACGGCGGGAGATTTTTCTCCGGCCATATAGATACTACACACCAAAAATTATTCCGCAAGGGGGATACAAAAGCTTTAATGACCCACTATATAGTGGGAGATTTTTCTCCGGCCGTATAGTTGCTCCCATATAGTTATAGAAACCCCTTAGAAACTTCATAAAAACAAGAGGAATTCAAAGGAAGAAATTTTAGGAGTAGAAACTGTGAAAACAAAGCACTTATTAGAGTAAGAAAACTTACCTTTCACTTACCATTTATTTAGTCGGAGTGACAAGCTCCTCGAACAACAAGGAATTCTTCTTCTTGGGAGGCTTTGACCTTAGTTCATATAATAATTCTCTAAAACAAAAATCACTAGGACTAAAGCTCCTCTAAATAAGATCGTTGTCTTGCTGGACAAATATAGATGCCAAATCCACTACCTTTGCTTCTTGTCTCTGCATAATCTACAACTCAAATTCTTGAAGTAAAAGGATCCAACAGATTAGTCTTGGCTTATGAATATTCCTCTCGAGGAGTTCCTTTAAACCATCACAATCTGTATGAACTCTTACTTTTGCATCAACAATATAAGACAAATACTTATCACAAGAGAAAAATACAACAAAGATTTCTCTTTCTTCCTTAGGATAATTCTTTTTAGAACTATTGAGAGTTCTACTAGCATGAAGTATAATATTAAATCTGCGACCTATGTGTTGTCTTAGAGTTACTCCTACAA
The DNA here is from genome assembly GCA_023614405.1 of Avena insularis. NCBI lineage: Eukaryota > Viridiplantae > Streptophyta > Magnoliopsida > Poales > Poaceae > Avena > Avena insularis. Next base: position 204,147,763 of record CM042685.1, read on the forward strand.
CATCATCACTAGCTTCACATATTAAATCAAAAGTCATATCCCATGTAGGTGGTTTAATGATGGGAGCACGAGACAAAGCATATTTAAGTTTATCAAAGGCAATAAGGCATTTATCATCAAAGTTAAATCTTACTCCCTTTTGCAACAGATTAGTTAAAGGTTTAGAAATTCCAGAAAAAATCTGAATGAACCTTCTATAAAAGCCTATATGACCAAGAAAACTTCTTATACCTTTTATGCCCCTTGGTTGTGGCATTCTCTCTATTGCTTCAACTTTATCCCTATCTACTTCAATACCCTTACCTAACACTTTATGTCCAAGGACTATGCCTTCTTTGACCATAAAATGACACATCTCCTAGTTTATAACAAGATTGGTTTCTTTGCAACGCTGCAAAATTCTATTGAGATTATCCAAGCAACTAGTAAATGAAGTTCCATAGATAGAAAAATCATCCATAAATACTTCCATTATCAGTTCTATAAAATCTGCGAAAATAGCAGTCTTGCATCTTCGAAAAGTTGCTGGAGCATTACATAAGAAAAAAAAAGCATGCATCGGGTAAGCATGTAAACCATAATGACTAATGGAAGTTGGTTTAAGTTGGTCATCAGGATGCCCAACTATTTGGGAAAAAAATGAGTATCTATCCAAGTAGCAAAAATTAGTGTGGTTTGCTAACCTCTCTAAAGTTTGATCTACGAACAGTGAAGGATAGTGATATTTCCTACTTTTCTTATTCAATTTCCTGAAATCTATGCACATCCTATGTCCAACAATAGTTCTAGTGGATATCAATTCATTGTTTTCATTAGGAACAACAGTAAAGCCGACTTTCTTAGGAACACAATGAATAGGACTTACCAATTCACTTTCTTTTACAGGATAAATTATACCTGCATCTATTAGACATACTATTTATTTTCTTACCAATTCCCATTTCAGGCTTTAGCCTTTACTAAATTCTACAACCGCTTTAGCACCTTTGCGGTGACCCAGCATACCACTGCATGATGTAGTACACTATAGTCGTTGACATAACACCAATGGAACACCGTTCCATTCGCATTATGTAAGGTTCCCAACCTTTAATAAGGTAGAGATCCTTGTGTTTACAATGCTAGTCCCCGGATCAATAGCTAGCATCCACAGTTAAGATGTAATATCAAGAAACAAAGGTCATAATACAACTTTATAACCAGGAATAAAATAATTCATTACATCTTACATAGCTCATTTGGCTATTACATTACATTGCAGCAGAATATCTATAAAGCATGGGGTCCTTCATCTTCAAAGTGCCATAGGCAGACATGTTGGTTGTAGACTTGTAATCCTAATCATCTCATCTTACTAATATCAAACAAACCTGCAACATAACAAGTTACAGCCACAAGGGTCAATTCATTTGAATTGTATTGGCAAGTGATACTATGGTGGTATAGTGGAGTTTATCATCTATATGCATTTGGCAAAGTGGAGTTGAGGCTTGCATTGCTCAAAATAGTTTTTCCTTAACATTTGAAAACACTAAGTTTTTGCTTGACAAAATCACCCAAGGCATCTAACAATCAAAGATTGAAGATCCTTAACCCTTGTTCAACCACAAGTTTTTACTTAGAAATTGGGATGAGGAGATTCTTGATAGCTTCCATGTCTTGATGCTCAAATTGTCCTTTACCAGGGACATGGCTAAGTACTTAGATTTTACACTCTGCAGAGGTGGTGCACTTTCCCCACAAGACTTGGTTTCCCAAGACAAGATATTTCAGAAGCCTTCCCTTAGACCAGAATGGACGCGCTCCCAACCTATCAACCCCTACCACCAACTGTCCATTTGGCTAAGTTATTGCAACCTATGTGATCCAGGCAGAGCCCATAATGCCAAGTGGCTGCACTTGAAGATTCTCAACATTTGACATCTTCAAGTCTCCTTGTTCCTAGGTGGCCATCCACAAGTGTGATACACAAGTTTTCGCTAGTTTACTGGCCCTGTGTAACCACTCAACATAAATCCATTCCTTCCATTCCACCCAGGTGATTCATTCACTTAGTTGTTTTATTAACAAAACACAAGTCCTCAAACTTAGAAATTTTCCATAGTGTGAGTATATATTCCACCCTTGTTTTCTATTAGCTAAGCTAAGCATGATAGTAGTAGGAATCTTAACCTAGGAAATTTCTACTAAGGTTTCATCTACTAGGATTTCCCATGGCATAGTTTATACTTAGCAAAAGTTCCATGCAAGTCCTACTTAGAAATATCACTAATGCATAGTGAAAATATTGGGACAAAAGTATGAAGCATCACTTGCCTTTTTGGTAGAGAGTATAAGTTCACTCCTTGATCTTTGCAATGTTCACTCACTTCAAATCACTACAATTCAATCAAGCAACAATATTTCAATCTACCATTCAAGCAATTCATCACATAAAATTATAGAAACAAAACAATGCATGCAAGCATGCCAAAGATTGTTTTATTTGTAAAAGTGGTTTCCAATGGGTCATAAACATTTGAAAACACCTAATGGTCATTTTATAAAGTGGCAAAACCATTTACAAAAGGTTTCACTTCATAAACCATTTTTTTAAATCAAGTCATTATTTTATGTGGTGAAGAAATGCTTTTAGTAAGGCAAAATTCTATAGGTTTCACAAAATATGTTTTCAAAACATAAAACTTGGTGTTTAGGGACAGAGAGTTTATTTCCAAAATATTTCTCAAAGGTTTTCCTCCAAAACCAATTTTAATAATTAAACCATATTTTTATTTGACTAGAAATGGTTTTAAATCCAAAGTTCATTCTTTTATTTCACCGAATACATTTTTGAGACCACAATTTGTTTCCTATAGTCAGTAGGTTCAACACAAACCATTTGCCAAAGATTTTATCCCCAAAATCATTATAGAATAATTTTGTTAACCTAAACAATCATACATAAGTTTCTGCAAAAACAAACATTTTACCAGAAGCTTTTTACTAAACAAAGCGCATGGTTGGCTAGGTCTTGTTTTTCTGAATCCAAGGATATAAAGTTTGAAAAATTTGGACGTGTAGATCTGAAGTTATGGATTTTACAAAATTGAACATCAATTAGATCAATTCTGTTTTAAATCAAACGAGCTGGGACACGTGTCTTGTTATTACTCGTCCATACCGTTTCGTTCGGATCGCTCTCTCTGGATCGTTGGATCTAAGTGTGATCGTGCGGCGCAGAGACACTACTTACCCTTTCGCTCACGTTCTTTCCTAGCCACTAGATCTAGATCGGACGGCGATCAGCACGCTTGCCAAAGACGGGCGGCGCTGACGGCGGCGGGTGGCGGCGCACGCTCGGGCAGGAGGTTTCCGGCGAAGCTAGGAAGCGAGGGAGAGGGGGAAATGGCTTACAGCGCTCGTAGGGTCGAGGTGAAGCTCGAGGTGGCGTTGGCTTGGCGAGGGGCGCTCAGGAACGGCGACGATTGCTCGCCGGAGTTTGCAACGGCGTCTGGCGGCTCTGGTTGACGACGCGGCGACGCTGCAGTTCACCCCAAGGCAAATGGACGGTACGGTTAGACGCGGACTGAACTGGAGATGATGTGAGCATCAATAGGAAGGCTCGGGGCGGTTGAGGCTTACCGGAGGAGCTTGACGGAGACGAGACAGACGGCGGCGACGCTCTGTTTCGTGCTTGTCGATGCTAGGGGACACGAGGGGACAAACGGAAGACACGGTTAGCTTCGTACGCAAGTCACGGACATGCGTGCATCAAAAGGAGGGCAAGGGGGGTCTGGTCTCACCGGTGGGGCTCGTCGGAGCGGAGGCAGACAGCGGCGCTACTGTTCGTCGTTGTTGTCGACGCTGCAGAGCACGCGCGGGCGAGCTAAGGATGCAGAAAGATGCGCCAGGGCCTGGGGAGTATGTGAGTGTGGTCTAGGGGGCGAGGGGAGACGTGGGGCTGCCAGAATCGTCGTCGGAGCATCGTCGGACAGAGGACGGTGTAGGGCGAAATTCTGCGGCCTGGGGGCGTGCTAGGGTGAGGCGGCAGAGGGGAAAGGAAGAGGAGAGCGTGGCGATTAATACCGCAGGGTCACGGCGAGGATTAAGCGAGGCATTAAGGCGAATTTAAGCGCGAGGAATCAGTGGCAGAAACGGCGAGGAAGAACTGGTCGCACGAGGAAGAAGGTGACGTGGGCGTGGGGCCGTCTTGTCAGCGAGATAGGAAGAGAAGAGATGGGGTCCACCTGTCTGCGTCTGTGTGGGTGTGAGTTCGGGTGAAAAACGATTCGCGGTGGGGAAAGAAAGGTGGGCTGCGAGTTGGGCCTTGCTGGGCTTGCTGTCTGGTTCCATTTTCTTTTGTTCCTGATTCCTTCATAGGCTTGATCTTGTGCTTCATCTTTTCTGGACAATTGCTTGCATAGTGTCCTGGTTCTTTGGAATTGAAACACATCACTTGGCTGATATCTTTCTTTTCCTTTGGTATCATTGCCTCTTGTTTGTTTCCTTGGTCCTTCTTTTCTGGGCATTCATTGGCATAATGTCCCATCTCTTTGCAATTGTAACATTGCAACTGGCTTTTGTCCTTCTTCTTCTTTTTGGATCTCTCCAAAGCTAGGAGTTCTTCTAGTTCATGCTCTTCATATTTCACCACAAAGGTGGGAAATCTTTCTCTCTTCTTGGGGCAGTTACTAGAGATATGACCTTCTTCTTCATAAGAGTAGCAACACTTTGTGGTCACTTTGGATTTAGCCTTATGTGGCATGGTTCTGATTTTGCCTTCATCCATCTTGGTAGAAGTTGTTCCCTTATGGAGGTTTCCAAACATTTGATGCATTCCATCTTGCTTCATTTGTTGAACTATAGGATAGATGGGGCATTGGATAGGGACATGATTATTTCCTTCACATAGGAAACAAGTAGCTTGAGATGTGGGTCATTGATTAGCTGGATGTTTCTCTTCACAATTGGGGCATTGATCTCCATGCTCGTTGGAAGTGTGATTCTTGTCTCCACAAATATTGCAAGCTTGGGTTCCTTCTAGAATAACATCTTTGTCATCCCTGTTGTCATTAGCTCCTTGGGAAAGGTTGTCTTCTATGTTGATCATTTGAGTAGCCATCCCTTGCAACAATTGGGATTGAAGTTTCAAAATTCTTTGTATGGCTGGGTCTAATCCATTGTTGTTGGCTAAGAGCTGAGTTGTCACTTGGCTCAACTGGGTTTGGTTTGCTAGTAGTTGTTCTCTCATGTGCATCTCTTGGTTGTTGTTGTTATCCTTGTTATTGGAGTCTCTTGGAGAAGTCATCTGTTTGTGTTGGATTGGGATTAGGATAGGCAAAAGATTTTCTAAGGAATCAATTCTAATCACACACATCACAATTTACACAAGCAATGTGCAAGCAATCACAAACAATCATTACATTCAAACAACAAGTTTCAAGCATATTTTTAGGCTACCAAAAATATTTTTGTTACACCACATAGGTTGGTGTGTTTGACTTAAACAAAATATGGTGATCCATCTATATGGTTCACTTGAGATCTTTCCATCCTTCTTAGTTGATTCTTCTTGAACAAGATCTTTGTATCCTTTGTGAATTTCTTGCATCTTGATCTCAAAACTTCAAAGGTGATCATGGTTCCTTCTAAGTTGTGTTTCCTTAGTCTTCAAGTCTTGAGCAACATTTCTTGTCACACATGTAGTCCTTAGTGATATCCAAAGTTGAAGTCCTTGGGGAAAATGTTGAAGATGTTGAAGTCATTAGAGTTGATATCCAAGGTTGAAGTTGTTGAAGTCTTTAGAGTTGATGAAGTCCTTTGCACATGGTGAAGTCTTTGGCCATGGGGTAGGCTTTGTCCATCAAGTTGAATTAGAAGAGATGTGGAATCAAAGACCAAAATGGTTGAGGAAAGAGTTTACAAGATTGTTTGTAAATAAGTTTTGGAACAAATACAACTCCTATTTTTCTAAGGGGTTTTGTCCAATCCTAGGGTTACAAATCCTACAGGCAACACAATTCTCTGATACCATCTTGTAAGGTTCCCAACCTTTAATAAGGTAGAGATCCTTGTGTTTACAATGCTAGTCCCCGGATCAATTGTAACATCCCAAAAATCATGTTTCAAAAACTCATTCATTTCATCCTTGCATCATTCATTCATATAGGGTTTTTCTCAAAATCATTTAGAGGCAGAAGTTTGATCTATGATTTCATGTGGGCAAATTGTCTCAATTGGCCACCACCCTTTGGGATTTGTTTGTCCATGACCTTGTTTGCTTGCCTCCATGATTGGAAAGATAAGGGTAGCATTTAAACCCAAGATTCCAAATTTAGAAATAGTTTCAAACCCCTATTTCAAATATTTGCAACTAGAGCAAATCTCTGTTTATTTTGAAACCCAAGCTTGTCTAAGCCTTTGCAAGGTAACCACTAGGATATTTGATTGTTTATGAACCCACAGAACCCTGCAAAAATCCCCAAAGCAGTTTGAATTCAAAAGGATTTGAATTCATATCAAATTCTATTCAGAAAATGGAATTAGAAAAAGAAAAGGCTTAAAGAAAAGAAAAGGGCCGAGCGGCCAGAATCTGGCCCAGCAGCTAATCAAGCCCAGCGAGCCCACCCGGGGATCTCCTTTTCCTTCTCACACGCCTTGCGAAGACGTTAAGTCAGACAGACAGACCCCACCGCCACCTCGCACTCTTCGCTGACGAGCGGGCCCGGTCCACGTCGCCCTCGTCTTCCCCCAGACCGCGCCGACGACCACGTCGCTGCAGCAGTGATGGCCGGTAATGGCGCGGCGTAAATGGGCATTTATCCTCGAGCGTTTCTGCCGATTCCCGGCTATAAGATCCTCTCGCCTCGCGATCTTTTTCCCCAAACACCTCACTCACTCCGCCACCAGGCTGTCCTCAATCAGCTTTGCCCGCCATGATCGAGCCTCTCCGTGATCGATTCCGGTGAGTCCAGAGCTCCTCCGCCTCTCGTTCTGCTAACTGACTCAGCGTGTCTTGGCGCACCTCGACCTCACTAGTCCGTCTTGTCTTGCCCAGTGTCGCGGTTCCACTTGTCACCGCGAGCACCGACGGCGACATCTACTCCGAGTTTACGAAGGTCTACCCTCGCCTTTCCGTTCACGCTCACTACTTCGCCTTGACCCTGTGAATCTAACCGTGTCCTCGCCTTGCCTTGGGGTGATCCGCAGCGACGTCCACGACGACCACCCGACGCACCCGACGCCGCCACGAACTCCGGTGAGCAATCGCAGCCGTGCCCGAGCGCCCCTTGACCAACCGCAAGTACGACGAGCTTCGCCGTGACCTCCTGAGCCCGGTGAGCTACTCCTCCTTCTCCCTCTCCGTCTGCATCGTCGGCAACGTCATCGACCGACAGTTCCGCCGCCGGTAGCCGCCGCTCCGCCGCCAGTTTCTGGCCAGGTCGATAGGAACCGTTAGATCTGCATCTGATGGCTTGGATAGAATGACTAATCGAAGGGGTACGCGTTGATCTGAGCCGCACCTGCCCCTTTAGATCCAGCGTGTTGCTGTTGCCGATCCGCATTTAAAGCAGTGCGGCGAATAAGAACATGACGCGTGGCTAGGTTAAGATCTGGAAATAGAATTTAAAAACAGATTTTGATCCAGTTTTCAAATGCCTATATCTTTTGAATCCCACGTTAGAATTTTGCAAACTTTATACCGTTGGATTCAGAAAAACAAGACCTTTCTGCCTATCCTTTTTGTTTAGCATATAGTAACCATTAGATGTGCTTAAATTGCAGAGACTTGTTTGAGGCCTTTTTGAATATAAGTTTAGTTTAGTATTTTATTTTTAGGGATAAATAAGTTGTCTTGGCTATTTTGTGACTTGTTTAGTTTCTGTATTCATGCACTTGCTTGGTTGAGTTTTCAAAAATCATCACTTGGTAGATTCATGCATGCATGCTTTCATAATATTTTTGTTTGTATATATTTGTGTGTAATTGTGTGCTATAACTTTGTGTGTAGATTTTGCTAGTGATTGTGATTGTGACGAGTGCTACTCTCCACACTACCAAGGCAAGTGATATCTTCATGAATATTCCATACCTATATTTTATACTTGCATTAGATATATTTTGTTAGGACTTGCATGCTACTTTTGTCAATTGATGTTGGGAAATCCTATTTAGAATAGAATGCTAGAATTGCTAGGAAAATTCCCTAAAGATAAGTTGCCATGCCATGCTTAGCCTAGCTACTAGAAAACAAGGGTGGTTTATATATTCACACTATGGAAAAATATTCTAAGTCTAAGGACTTGTTTTTATTTAACAAAACAACTAAGTTAATGAATCACCTGGGTGGAATGGAAAGAATGGGATATGTTGAGTGGTTACACAAGGCCAGGGTACTTGGTGAACCTTGTGTATCTCACTTGTGGATGGTCACCCAGGAACAAAGAGATTTGAGTTGTCAAATGTTGAGAAGCTTCAAGTGCAACCACTTGGTAATATGGGCTCTGCCATGATCTTAGGATGCTGGAACTTAGTCTTTTGGACAGTGGGTGGTAGATGGGTTGATAGGTTGGAGCGCGTCCATTTGACTAAGGAAAGGCTACTGAAGGATCATGTCTTGGGAAATCAAGGCTAGTGGGGAAAGTGCACCACCTAGAGAGTGTAAAACCTAAGTACTTAGCCATGTCCCTGGTAAAGGACAATTTGAGCATCAAGACATGGAAACTTCAAGAATCTCATCACTCCAATTTCTGAATAAAACTTGTGGTTGAACAAGGGTTAAAGGATCTTCAGTCTTTGATTGGTAGATGCCCTGAGTGGATCTTCAGTCTTTGATTGGTAGATACCTTGGGATAGTCTTTGCCAAACAAAAACTTAGTATTTTCAAAAAGTTAAGGAAAAATCTATTTTGAGCAATGCAAGCCTAAGCTCCACCAGCCAAATGCATATAGTATTATAGTCCACTTAAAATATACTAAGGTATCACTTGCCAATACTATTCCAAAGTATTGACCCTCTGTGGCTGTAACTTATGATGTTGCAGGTTACTCTGATGATGAATAGGAGTCATGAGTCTACACTCAACATGCTTGCCTGTGGCACATGAAGATGAAGACTTATGTTTATTTACTTATTCCATAAACTCTTGTATTAGGCCTTTGGCCATGAGTTGTAAAAGACTATGTGTTATCTCTGGAATGACTGTAATAAACGACCTTTGTATCTGTGTACTTCATCTTAAACTGTGGATGCTAGCATTGATCCAGGGACTAGCATTGCAATCACAGGGATCTTTTCCTTTAATAAGGAGGGATCTTACAGATGGTATCGAGCACCTGTGTTGCTGTAGGATTATGACCCTAGGATTGGAAACCACTAAGGAAAATTTTAACTTCTTCTACACTTGTCTATTCTTCTCGTAAACTTTTCTAATCTTCTCATTCTCATCTCTATTTGTAGATGAACTCCGTCAACGAAGCCGTGAAGAAAGGACCACTCATGACCATGACCTTGGAGTGTGAGACTGAGTTTCCCAAGATTCTCAAGGACCTCATGGAAACCATGGGAGTACATGGGCTTTCCAGTGATGAAGGATGGAGTGGAGTATTGGTGGGTGCAACTTCACTTGTACAAGAACAAGGAAGATAACCACAAAGAAAGGGCTTGCATGTACACCAACACTTTTATGCACACCACATTCTTTGAGTCAAAAGAAGCGACTTGGAAGACTATCAAGGAACTAAGTGCTAGAGTCAAGTGCAAGATGCTCAACCTCCAAAAAGACTTAGAGAAAGAGAAGGAACATACCCAAGAGTTGGAAATCACCAACCAATCCTTAAGAGGAGATATTATAGACTTAGTGATAGAAGCATGTGAACAAGATAGGGTGATTGCCACTAGGAACATTGTGTTAGCCACCAGATCCAATGAGATAGGATTGTGGCGCACTTCGTTAGTTGGACCACCACCTATCACCTTATTTTCCAAAATGATACCTTAAATAAGTTTGAACCTTGGTTGATGTAATGGATTCTTGTATGCATGACTTGTATAATTTTTTGTGTGTCCCAAGAATGTGTTTGAATGTTTGTCTTGTTTATCTTAAATTGTGTTGTTCTAACTTTTCAATCTTATAAATAGATGCCTATTGCCATCAAGACCTTGAGGAGTTCCAGGCTACCCGTTTTGGTCCTCGTATCGTAGAGCTTACTACTTTACTCGATCTCCCTCTTCCTATCATTACGGTGCACCCACTCACCAAGTTTGAGAGGAAGGACCTTTGGGGCTTCAAGGTGAACCAGCCAGGACGCCAGACTGAGCCAACTACGGAGGACATCGTCTTCAAGCTTATGCACGATGTGAGGAGAGAGGCATAGAGGTTGTCATGCAGATCGATAGGACGCATTAGGGCGTCACTCCCGACAGGTTAGAGGCACTCACTTCCACGCCGGAAGGCGTGATGACGACGGAGAGTCCATCGACTTTGAGGACGACATGAGGGTCACAGCAGAGCCACACGCCTGTACCTCGGGACTTAGAGACTCTTATTAGGCACGTGGATACCGATAGGACCAACGTCATGCTTAGTAATGACGAGCTCTGTGCAGCTTGGAGAAGGACAAGCTCTTTCTTGCAGCAGGACGAGATAGTCAAGAAGATGGAGACGAAGTTCGAGACCCAAGACCGTAAGTTCAAGAGTCAAGAGAAGCGTGTCCAGGATAGGAACAAGAGGATTCGTGATATGACCGAGGAACTGCAGTCCAAGGACTTCGAGTTAGAGCAGCAGCAGACAGTGATTGAGAGGCTTCGTTCCCAGAAGAGGGCTCTCAAGGCCAAGATCGACTCTTTGACCACTACCATCGAGGAGAACAAGACCGCAATGGAGAACGCAGGTCTTACCTTTGTCGAGGAGGAGATTGATGCCGACGAGTAGATTTGACTACTCAGTTATCTTTAATTACCACACATGTTATTTGTGAACTTATTGTTGGACCATCCGACATGTGGATGGCTTGCCACTTGTGTGTTTGTACTTTGAGACTTTTTGTTATCTTGTTGTTTAGCTTTATCCTTGTGTTGCATGCTATATGTTTGTGTGATGTATTGTGCATAAATCATGTAAGGGTATCTCATTCTTATCTCTATATGAATAAACCACAGATGCCTCCCCGTCGCGCAAACACCAACCCCAACCCCAACATTACCCCGGAAATGCAACAAATGATGAATGCGCAAACACAGCTTATGCAAATGATGACGACGTTCATCCAGAACCAGAACAACAACAACCCCAATAACAACAACAACAACAACAACAACAACAACAACCCTCCAGGTTTTGATATGCTCACCAGATTTCTGCGTCTGAGGCCAGCTAAGTTTTCGGGAACGACTGATCCCATGGTGGCCAATGATTGGCTACGTTCTGTGAACAAAGACTTAGTGACCGTGGGATGCACAGATGCTGAAAAGGTCAGGTTCGCAGCACATCTGTTGGAAGGACCAGCCGCCGCATGGTGGGACAACTTCCAGATTACCACACCTATTGATGAAGTGACTTGGGCTATCTTTGAAGATGGCTTTCGCACTACACATATCTCACCAGGAATGATGAGCCTGAAAAAGAAGGAATTTCACAACACAAGCGGCGCCACCACAGCGTGGCTGAATATATTGAAGAGTTCAACAATTTGGCGCGCTATGCACCGGATGAGGTTGACACTGATGCCAAAAGGAAGGAAAAGTTTCTGGAAGGCTTGAATGACGAACTGAATCTGCAGCTGTCTGTGGCATATGTTCCAACTTATCAGTCGCTGTGTGACAAGGCTGTTATTGTGGAGAATAAAATGAAGCAAGTTGAAAGTAGAAAGAGGAAACACTCCGACAAGCATAGCTCGGGATCGTCTCATAAACGATCTCACTATGATGATAGTGTCAGCTCAGGATCCCACAAGCATGGGAAGTTTAACAAGCACCACAACAACCGTCATGACAACAAGCATCATCATGATCATGACAATGATAAGTACAAGAACCACAAGAGTGGATATAAGAGCCACCATAGTGGAAGTGGAAGTGGAAGTGGAAGTCAACCTAAGAAGGACAACAGTCAGGTTGAATGCTTCAAATGCAAGAAGCTGGGGCATTATGCTAATGAGTGCCCTGAGAAGAACGTTGAAGGACCTAACAAGCCCAATCCTTTTCAGAAAGGACAGGTTAACCACATCAATGTGGAGGAGGTCTATGAAGAACCTGATGCCGTTGCTGGTAAGTTCAGACTCAATTCCATCTCAGCATTTGTACTCTTTGACACTGGTGCATCTCATTCATTCATATCAAAAGCATTTGTTGATATAAATGGGTTTGCATCTGAAAACATTGGGTGTCCGATAAAAGTTAGCTCTCCGGGAGGGGATATGATAGTGAGTCTTGGATGCCGGGATCTAGTCATAGAGATCGGAAAACATAAGTTTCCAGTAAACCTAATAATCCTAAATTCCCAAGGACTGGATGTAATTTTGGGAATGGATTGGATGGCTAAGTATGAGGGAGTACTAGATTGTGCAAATCGCACAATTTCACTCACAACCCCTGAAGGTAAGAGGATAACATTTAAGTCCAATTTTAAATCTAAAGGAAGCAAGCTAAATTCTCTTAAGGGGGTTAGCATGGACAGTGTGCCAATTGTGTGTGAGTACCCGGATGTGTTCCCAGAAGAGTTACCGGGAATGCCACCAGATAGAGATGTGGAGTTTATAATAGATTTGGAACCAGGTTCTGGACCAAGGGCAAAAAGGCCTTATAAAATGTCAGTTGACGAACTTAAGGAACTCAAGAAACAACTTGGAGAGCAATTGCAGAAAGGATTCATCCAGCCAAGTTCTTCATCTTGGGGAGCTCCAGTTTTGTTTGTAGAAAAGAGACAGAACTCAAAGGTTATGCATAGATTACCGTTCTCTCAACGAGGTAACCATCAAGAACAAGTATCCTTTGCCAAGAATAAATGACTTGTTTGATCAGCTAGAAGGAGCATGTGTGTTCTCGAAGATTGATCTTGGTCGCTATTTTCAACTCAAGATAAGAGAGCAAGACATACCTAAAACAGCATTTACCACGAGGTATGGATTGTATGAGTACAGTGTGATGCCTTTTGGTTTAACCAACGCTCCGGCATACTTCATGAATATGATGAACAAAGTGTTCATGGAATTTCTCGACAAGTTCGTTGTCGTTTTAATCGATGACATCTTAGTCTACTCCAAGAGCAAGGAAGAGCATGAAAGACATCTACGCTTGATACTTGAGAAACTAAGGGAACATAAGCTTTATGCCAAATTCAGCAAGTGTGAGTTTTGGTTAGAGGAAGTTGGATTTCTTGGTCATGTTATGACAAAGGATGGTGTGATTGATCCTGCTAAGGTTTCAGCTGTAACAGAATGGGAATCTCCTAAGAATGTAAAAGAGGTTCGTAGTTTCCTTGGTTTAGCAGGTTACTACAGAAGATTCATTGAAAAATTTTCTAAGGTTGCTAAACCAATGACAGAATTGTTAAAGAAAGATAAGAAATTTTCTTGGTCTGAAGGATGTGAACTCAGCTTTCAAGAATTAAAAAAGAGACTGGTGTCAAGACCAAGATCTTGTGCCTACCAGATTTGGAAAAGGATTTCCAAGTATATTGTGATGCTTCTCATCAAGGATTAGGTGCCGTACTTATGCAAGGCGGAAAAGTTGTGGCTTATGCCTCGAGACAACTCAAAACTCATGAAGTAAATTATCCTACTCATGATTTAGAGTTAGCCGCTGTAGTACATGCACTCAAAACATGGAGACACTACCTTTTGGGAAAACGTTGTGAAGTATTCACCGACCATAAAAGTTTGAAATATAACTTCACCCAGAAGGAAATCAATATGAGACAAAGAAGATGGCTAGAACTTATCAAGGATTACGACTTGAATTTGCAATACCACCCCGGTAAAGCAAATGTAGTAGCAGATGCCCTAAGTCGTAAAGCGTTTGTAAATGGCCTTACCAAAGGTGAATTGCCAGATGACTTGTGTAAGTAATTCAAGGAACTCAGGTTGGAGATTGTGCCGGAAGGACATCTCATGTCTTTGGATGTTCAACCCACTCTGTTGGATAAGATTAAAGAAGCCCAAAAGACGGATAAAGAAATCGAAGAGATTAAGGAAAGTATTAGCCAAGGGAAGGCTAAAAGTTTCAATATGGACGAACAAGGTACTTTATGGCACGGGAAACGTATTTGTGTTCCACAAGATCCGGAAATGCGGAAACTGATTTTACAGGAAGCCCATAACTCTCTGTATTCTATTCACCCGGGAAACACCAAAATGTATATGGATATGAAAGAAAGATTTTGGTGGAACAATCTCAAAAGGGACATCGCCGAACACATTGCCTTGTGTGACGTGTGTAGTAGAGTGAAAGCGGAGCATCAGAAACCAGCAGGTTTGCTTCAACCAATGCCTATTCCTGAATGGAAGTGGGAAAATATTGGTATGGATTTCATTACCGGATTACCAAGGACCAGGTCAGGGTATGATTCCATATGGGTAATCGTAGATCGCCTAACTAAAGTGGCTCATTTTATACCCATAAAGACAACTTATACCAGTGCAAAGTTAGCCAAAATCTACATGAGCAGAATTGTATGCCTTCACGGAGTACCTAAGAGTATTGTGTCTGATAGAGGAACTCAATTCACTTCTCACTTTTGGAGCGACTTCATGAATCTCTAGGAGCGAGGTTGGAATTCAGCCGCTTTTCATCCTCAAACTGATGGACAAACAGAAAGGACTAATCAAATTCTTGAAGACATGTTGAGGGCATGTGCCCTAGACTATGGAGCAAGTTGGGATGAAAGTCTGCCTTACGCAGAGTTCTCTTACAACAACAGTCACCAATCTAGTATTGGGATGGCACCATTCGAGTTTCTATACGGAAGAAAGTGTACCACCCCATTGCTATGGAATGGTGTGGGAGAAAGAAGTTTGTTTGGACCAGATCTTATCAAAGACGCCGAAGAAAAGGTCAAATTGGTTAGAGGCAGTTGAAGATAGCACGGTCTCGACAGAAAAGCTACGCAGATGCTAAGCGTGAGAAGTCACTTACGAAGTTGGGGATAGAGCTTATCTTAGAGTATCACCACTTGGAGTAAAAGATTTGGAGTCAAAGGAAAGTTAGCACCAAGATATGTAGGACCATTCAACATTCTAAGTCGCAAGGGAGAAGCTGCATATGAAATCGAACTGCCAGCATCTTTATTAGCAGTCCATAATGTTTTTCATGTGAGCCAGCTCAAGAAATGTCACCCAGAAATGGAAGATACATCTTTGAAAGATACCATATCTTTGGAAGAAGTTCAACTAGAAAGTGATCTCACCTATGAAGAAAAGCACATCAAGATTCTTGAGACCACGAAAGAGTCACAAGGACAAAAACCACCAAGTTTTGCAAAGTACAATGGAACCATCATTCGAAGAAGAAGCAACATGGGAAGAGAAGGCGATCTTGGAAGACCACCCTCACCTATTTGCTAGCCAATCCGAATCTCGAGTTCGAGATTCATTTTCAGTGGTTTAGATTTGTAACATCCCAAAAATCATGTTTCAAAAACTCATTCATTTCATCCTTGCATCATTCATTCATATAGGGTTTTTCTCAAAATCATTTAGAGGCAGAAGTTTGAGCTATGATTTCATGTGGGCAAATTGTCTCAATTGGCCACCACCCTTTGGGATTTGTTTGTCCATGACCTTGTTTGCTTGCCTCCATGATTGGAAAGATAAGGGTAGCATTTAAACCCAAGATTCCAAATTTAGAAATAGTTTCAAACCCCTATTTCAAATATTTGCAACTAGAGCAAATCTCTGTTTATTTTGAAACCCAAGCTTGTCTAAGCCTTTGCAAGGTAACCACTAGGATATTTGATTGTTTATGAACCCACGAACCTGCAAAAATCCCCAAAGCAGTTTGAATTCAAAAGGATTTGAATTCATATCAAATTCTATTCAGAAAATGGAATTAGAAAAGAAAAGGCTTAAAGAGAAAGAAAGGGCCGGCGGCCAGAATCGCCCAGCAGCTAATCAAGCCAATGAGCCCACCCGGGATCTCCTTTTCCTTCTCACAGCGCCTTACGCGTTAAGTCGCCAGTGACAGACCCCACGCCACCTCGCACTCTTGACTGGCGGGCCAGTCCACGTCGCCCTCGTCTTCCCAGACGCGCCCGGCGACCACGTCGCTGCAGCGATGATGGCGGTAATGGCGGCGTAAATGGGCATTTTCCTCGGCGTTTCCTATCGATTCCCGGCTATAAGATCCTCTACGCCTCACGATCTTTTTCCCCAAACACCTCACTCACTCCGCCACCAGGCTGTCCTCAATCAGCTTTGCCCGCGCTTGTGATCGAGCCTCTCCGCGATCGATTCCGGTGAGTCAGAGCTCCCCTCGCCTCTCGTTCTTACAATCTGACTCAGCGTGTCTTGGCGCACCTCGACCTCACTAGTCCGTCTTGTCTTGCCCCAGTCGCGAGTTCCACTTGTCACCGCGAGCACCGGTGTCATCTACTCCGACGAGTTTTTCCGGAAGGTACAGACCGCCCCTCGCCTTTACGTTAACGCTCACTACTACTCCTTGACCCTGTGAATCTAACCGTGTCATCGCCTTGACGAGGGGTGATCCGCAGCGACGTCCCACGGCGACCACCCGACGCCCGGCGCGCCACGAACTCCGGTGAGCAATCGCCGTGCCGGCGCCCCTTGACCAACCGCCGTCTGACGAGCTTCGCGTGACCTCCTGAGCCGGTGACCTACTCCTCTTTCTCCCACTCCGTCTGCATCGTCGGCACCGTCATCGACCGGCAGTTTAGCGCGGTAGCCGCCCGCTCGCCGCCGATTTACGGCGGTCGATAGGAACCGTTAGATCTGCATCGATGGCTTGGATAGAATGACTAATCGAAGGTGCAGCGTTGATCTGAGCCGCACCTGCCCTTTAGATCCAGCGGTCTGTATCGATCCGATCGAAAGCAGTGCAGGCGAATAAGAACATGGCCGTGGCTAGGTTAAGATCTGAAATAGAATTTAAAACAGATTTTGATCCAGTTTTCAAATGCCTATATCTTTTGAATCCGACGTTAGAATTTTGCAAACTTTATACCGTTGGATTCAGAAAAACAAGACCTTTCTGCCTATCCTTTTTGTTTAGCATATAGTAACCATTAGATGTGCTTAAATTGCAGAGACTTGTTTGAGGCCTTTTTGAATATAAGTTTAGTTTAGTATTTTATTTTTAGGGATAAATAAGTTGTCTTGGCTATTTTGTGACTTGTTTAGTTTCTGTATTCATGCACTTGCTTGGTTGAGTTTTCAAAAATCATCACTTGGTAGATTCATGCATGCATGCTTTCATAATATTTTTGTTTGTATATATTTGTGTGTAATTGTGTGCTATAACTTTGTGTGTAGATTTTGCTAGTGATTGTGATTGTGACGAGTGCTACTCTCCACACTACCAAGGCAAGTGATATCTTCATGAATATTCCATACCTATATTTTATACTTGCATTAGATATATTTTGTTAGGACTTGCATGCTACTTTTGTCAATTGATGTTGGGAAATCCTATTTAGAATAGAATGCTAGAATTGCTAGGAAATTTCCCTAAAGATAAGTTGCCATGCCATGCTTAGCCTAGCTACTAGAAAACAAGGGTGGTTTATATATTCACACTATGGAAAAATATTCTAAGTCTAAGGACTTGTTTTTATTTAACAAAACAACTAAGTTAATGAATCACCTGGGTGGAATGGAAAGAATGGGATATGTTGAGTGGTTACACAAGGCCGAAGTCTTGGTGAACCTTGTGTATCTCACTTGTGGATGGCCACCCAGGAACAAAGAGATTTGAGTTGTCAAATGTTGAGAAGCTTCAAGTGCAACCACTTGGTAATATGGGCTCTGCCATGATCTTAGGATGCTGGAACTTAGTCTTTTGGACAGTGGGTGGTAGATGGGTTGATAGGTTGGAGCGCGTCCATTTGACTAAGGAAAACTCTTGAAGGATCATGTCTTGGGAAATCAAGGCTAGTGGGGAAAGTGCACCACCTCTGCAGTGTAAAACCTAAGTACTTAGCCATGTCACAGTAAAGGACAATTTGAGCATCAAGACATGGAAACTTCAAGAATCTCATCACTCCAATTTCTGAATAAAACTTGTGGTTGAACAAGGGTTAAAGGATCTTCAGTCTTTGATTGGTAGATGCCCTGAGTGGATCTTCAGTCTTTGATTGGTAGATACCTTGGGATAGTCTTTGCCAAACAAAAACTTAGTATTTTCAAAAAGTTAAGGAAAAATCTATTTTGAGCAATGCAAGCCTAAGCTCCACCAGCCAAATGCATATAGTATTATAGTCCACTTAAAATATACTAAGGTATCACTTGCCAATACTATTCCAAAGTATTGACCCTCTGTGGCTGTAACTTATGATGTTGCAGGTTACTCTGATGATGAATAGGAGTCATGAGTCTACACTCAACATGCTTGCCTGTGGCACATGAAGATGAAGACTTATGTTTATTTACTTATTCCATAAACTCTTGTATTAGGCCTTTGGCCATGAGTTGTAAAAGACTATGTGTTATCTCTGGAATGACTGTAATAAACGACCTTTGTATCTGTGTACTTCATCTTAAACTGTGGATGCTAGCATTGATCCAGGGACTAGCATTGCAATCACAGGGATCTTTTCCTTTAATAAGGAGGGATCTTACATCAATAGCTAGCATCCACAGTTAAGATGTAATATCAAGAAACAAAGGTCATAATACAACTTTATAACCAGGAATAAAATAATTCATTACATCTTACATAGCTCATTTGGCTATTACATTACATTGCAGCAGAATATCTATAAAGCATGGGGTCCTTCATCTTCAAAGTGCCACAGGCAGACATGTTGGTTGTAGACTTGTAATCCTAATCATCTCATCTTACTAATATCAAACAAACCTGCAACATAACAAGTTACAGCCACAAGGGCCAATACATTTGAATTGTATTGGCAAGTGATACTATGGTGGTATAGTGGAGTTTATCATCTATATGCATTTGGCAAAGTGGAGTTGAGGCTTGCATTGCTTGACAAAATCACCCAAGGCATCTAACAATCAAAGATTGAAGATCCTTAACCCTTGTTCAACCACAAGTTTTTACTTAGAAATTGGGATGAGGAGATTCTTGATAGCTTCCATGTCTTGATGCTCAAATTGTCCTTTACCAGGGACATGGCTAAGTACTTCGATTTTACACTCTGCAGAGGTGGTGCACTTTCCCCACAAGACTTGGTTTCCCAAGACAAGATCTTTCAGAAGCCTTCCCTTAGACCAGAATGGACGCGCTCCCAACCTATCAACCCCTACCACCAACTGTCCATTTGGCTAAGTTATTGCAACCTATGTGATCCAGGCAGAGCTCATAATGCCAAGTGGCTGCACTTGAAGCTTCTCAACATTTCACATCTTCAAATCTTTTTGTTCCTGGGTGGCCATCCACAAGTGTGATACACAAGTTTTCGCTAGTATACTGGCCCTATGTAACCACTCAACATAAATCCATTCCTTCCATTCCACCCAGGTGATTCATTCACTTAGTTGTTTTATTAACAAAACACAAGTCCTCAGACTTAGAAATTTTCCATAGTGTGAGTATATATTCCACCCTTGTTTTCTATTAGCTAAGCTAAGCATGATAGTAGTAGGAATCTTAACCTAGGAAATTTCTACTAAGGTTTCATCTACTAGGATTTCCCATGGCATAGTTTATACTTAGCAAAAATTCCATGCAAGTCCTACTTAGAAATATCACTAATGCATAGTGAAAATATTGGGACAAAAGTATGAAGCATCACTTGCCTTTTTGGTAGAGAGTATAAGTTCACTCCTTGATCTTTGCAATGTTCACTCACTTCAAATCACTACAATTCAATCAAGCAACAATATTTCAATCTACCATTCAAGCAATTCATCACATAAAATTATAGAAACAAAACAATGCATGCAAGCATGCCAAAGATTGTTTTATTTGTAAAAGTGGTTTCCAATGGGTCATAAACATTTGAAAACACCTAATGGTCATTTTATAAAGTGGAAAAACCATTTACAAAAGGTTTCACTTCATAAACCATTTTTTTAAATCAAGTCATTATTTTATGTGGTGAAGAAATGCTTTTAGTAAGGCAAAATTCTATAGGTTTCACAAAATATGTTTTCAAAACATAAAACTTGGTGTTTAGGGACAGAGAGTTTATTTCCAAAATATTTCTCAAAGGTTTTCCTCCAAAACCAATTTTAATAATTAAACTATATTTTTATTTGACTAGAAATGGTTTTAAATCCAAAGTTCATTCTTTTATTTCACCGAATACATTTTTGAGACCAAAATTTGTTTCCTATAGTCAGTAGGTTCAAAACAAACCATTTGCCAAAGATTTTATCCCCAAAATCATTTTAGAATAATTTTTATAACCTAAACAAGCATACATAAGTTTCTGTAAAAACAAACATTTTACCAGAAGCTTTTTACTAAACAAAGTGCATGGTTGTCTAGGTCTTGTTTTTATGAATCCAAGGATATAAAGTTTGAAAAATTTGGACGTGTAGATCTAAAGTTATGGATTTTACAAAATTAAACATCAATTAGATCAATTCTGTTTTAAATCAAACGAGCTGGGACACGTGTCTTGTTATTACTCGTCCATACCGTTTTGTTCAGATCGATCTCTCTGGATCGTTGGATCTAAGTGTGATCGTGCGGCGCAGAGACACTACTTACCCTTTCGCTCATGTTCTTTCCTAGCCACTAGATCTAGATCGGACGGCGATCGACGCTGCCAAAGACGGCGGCAATGACGGCGGTGGCGGCTGCCTCAGGCAGGAGGTTTCGGGCGAAGCTAGGAAGCCAGGGAGAGGGGGAAATGGCTTACAGCGCTCGCAGGGTCGAGGTGAAGCTCGAGGTGGCGTTGGCTTGGCGAGGGGCGCTCAGGAACGGCGGCGATTGCTCGCCGAAGTTTGCAACGGCGTTTGGCGGCTCTGGTTGACAACGCGGCGACGCTGCAGTTCACCCCAAGGCAAATGTACGGTACGGTTAGACGCGGACTGAACTAGAGATGATGTGAGCATCAATAGGAAGGCTCGGGGCGGTCGAGGCTTACCGGAGGAGCTCGACGGAGACGAGACAGACGGCGGCGACGCTCTGTGTCGTGCTTGTCGACGCTAGGGGACATGAGGGGACAAACGGAAGACACGGTTAGCTTCGTACGCAAGTCACGGACATGCGTGCATCAAAAGGAGGGCAAGGGGGGTATGGTCTCACCGGTGGGGCTCGTCGGAGCGGAGGCAGACGGCAGCGCTACTGTTCGTCGTTGTTGTCGACCCTGCAGAGCACGCGCGGGCGAGCTAAGGATGCAGAAAGATGTGCCAGGGCCTGGGGAGTATGTGAGTGTGGTCTAGGGGGCGAGGGGCGACGTGGGGCTGCCGGAATCATCGTCGGAGCGTCATCGGACAGAGGACGGTGTAGGGCGAAATTCTGTGGCCTGGGGGCGTGCTAGGGTGAGGCGACAGAGGGGAAAGGAAGAGGAGAGCGTGGCGATTAATACCGCAGGGTCACAGCGAGGATTAAGCAAGGCATTAAGGCGAATTTAAGCGCGAGGAATCAGCGGCAGAAACGGCGAGGAAGAACTGGTCGCGCGAGGAAGAAGGTGACGTGGGCGTAGGGCCGTCTTGTCAGCGAGATAGGAAGAGAAGAGATGGGGTCCACCTGTCTGCGTCTGTGTGGGTGTGAGTTCGGGTGAAAAACGATTCGCAGTGGGGAAAGAAAGGTGGGCTGCGAGTTGGGCCTTGTTGTCTGGTTCCATTTTTTTTTGTTCCTGATTCTTTTCTTTTTCTTATTTGGTTTTTCTGTTTTGATTTTATTCAAACAATTCAAACACCCAAATGAATTCAAAACACAACCAAAATTGGTGTAGGTTTAAATATTGTTTTGTAAAACATTCTGAAGTCAATTTTTGAATGAAACCTTATTCTTTTTTGGGGGTCTTTTATTTAATAAAAAGGCCCTTTGTTTTAAATAAAATAAGTTTTAATAATAATTTCAAACACCAATTTCAAATCAAATCACCACCAAACTTTGTAAAAATTTTAGTTCTGTTTAATAACTCAAAACAAAGTGCAAGACAAAATAATTTTTATTCTTTTAAGATCTATTAATAATTAAATAAATAGACCTTAGTCTTTATTTTAAAATAGGGTTTAATTTATTTTTAAAACTCTATTTGAAATATAAATCAAACCAAAACCTTTTCAGTAGGTTTTATTTGAAAAAAAAACACTTGGAAAACTTATTTAAAATATTTTAACAAGTTTTAGTGTTTATTTAAAAAGCAAAAGCCTTTACTTAAATAAAATTGGATATTTAAATCCTTATTATTTTATTTAAATAAAGCTTTATTATTTTTATCAAAACAAAATATTTTATTTCAAAAGCTTAGCCAAGATTAATTTGGCTCTATAAAATAATATTTATTTATAAATCTACCTTTGCTTTTGAAAACCAAATCTTTTTTATTTTAAAGATCCAAAATAGTAATTCCAACTATGAAAACCTTCTTTATTAATTGTTTATCTTTTTAAATCCCTTTAGGATTATTTGATCAACAATTGGTATGGGTTTTTGGGTAAGGGCTTTATTAGCTTTGGAAATTCAATTTCCTTATCTTATTTTATTCATAAGATTTTATTTATGGTTCCAGTTTAAGTGAAACCAATTTCTATGGTCTTATATTATTTCTATTTGTCTTTCTCGATCCTTTGTGAATGTTTGTTGATCAATTTTGATATGGATCAAATCCATGGATTTGGAGATAACTTTGGAATGATTTTTATTCCATTAGTGGTTTTAGGATTTGGATTTATTTTCCAAATGTTTAAATTTCCAGATACATTCATTGAGGAATGTATTTCACTTGATTTGGATTTTTGTTGGGTTCAAACTTTTACCAAAATTTGTTCAAGATGGGATTTTAAGTTTCCTTTTAGAAACCAAAGTTTCTTTTCACCCTGATTTTCAACAAAAATTTATTTTGTTTATTTATTTTTCACATTACAAGATTTGGAAAATCTTGGGATGTGACACATTATATCCCTAAGAGTGGTACAATAGAAACATCACGGGTCCTAGATAATACTTTATATTACATAAAACATATTACAAAAGATCCAGAGAAGTTCCTCAAACAGTGAGGAATATTATATAGAAAGAACCAGAAATATCCACTCGGAGTTACTTTAGAAGTGCTACTATTAATATATGTATATAAGGCTTGAAAGTACTACTATAGTATTGTTCTACAAAAGTAGGTTCTAGATTCTAGGAGTTTTATTTATATTCTACGCTTCACCTTGTCTTCGATAGATTCCGGTAAGGTCTTCGACTTCGTTGATCTCCCTCACATATCTTCAACTCTTCAAGTATCTTATTCCCTAGGAACGCCATTGGTTTCTCCGAGATCTAGCAAGGGTTAAGAAGATACGTTGAGTACGAGTGTACTCAGCAAGTTCACTACAGAGAAGTGTTTGATGCGCTATCTACAGCCACAGACTAAAGTTCGTAGGCAATGCAAGTTTTCGTAAAAATTTCTTCAAAGGTTGCTTTTATTCTGAAAAGCTATGTCCATCAGCCTTCACATGTTTACCAAAACTTTCATGGAGTTCTTTCCCGCAGTGTTCGTAGCTCCTTCCCGGAACAGGGAGTAACAAGTTATAGTTTTTACACTCTATAGAGGTGCGTCACTTTACCCATGAAAGATCTTAGCTTTGTTGCACATCCGAGTTATAGGCTCGTTCACACTTCCTTGGTGTGAGACCCAGACTAAGATCCAAGCCAATTATTGTCCTTCTCCGTGACCCCGCATACCCGAAGAATTGCACATCATACCTAGGATAAAACTTGTTTCCATTATCAGCCTAAGGTGTACAACCCTCATAGATACCAGAAGCCGTGGGACGTTGAGGGATCCCACCCATAACCTTCTAACCCTCTACAAGAGGAGTTGCAACAACGTCCCGGCATCCGTTGGCATGCGAGAGAGAGCCGATCCAGCTGACTTCTCCGTCCCATTCCAAATCTCATGGTTAACGCGTAATTTACGGCGCAAGAATCACTAGCGACATTGGTTGTTAAGTCTTAGATAATATGTTCCTTTACCATCGGAACTTCCAGAAAAGGTTTTTACCTCATGGTAAATAACCTATAATCATATTATTATGAAAATAGTGTGATTTGACCTTTTTCAAATGCAGGTGATGACAACACTGGATTTGCAAAATACTTTACAGAAAATAATCAAAGGACATGAGCAAGTGTGAACTTGCCTTTTGTGATTGCAAGATTATGCACTCACGGTCTTCGAGATAATAGAAGATCCAATATCTGAAATCATCATCATTGGTCCGGTAAGGACTAATGTTTAAAGAAGCAAGATGCCATTATGAATAAATAATGCTATGCAATTTTATAATTCCCAAAGCGAAACCCTTAGTATTTTGAATAAGTTTATTTTAGGTACCTTCTTTAAAATTGGGTTTATTTTTAAGTTTATTTCATAAGAAATGACATTGATAAGGAACTTAAGTGTTAACAATCCAAAATATACAAGTACGGATAGAGTAATGTGATTATGGTTAATTGTTATCTGGTGACTAGGGTAAGAAGTCTTTGGTTTGAGTTTTTAAGAGCTGAAGGAACTATCATAGACTTGTTTGTGTGAAGTGGAAAAAAGAATAGCATCTGAAGAAACTAGTATTTAGTTAAGGTTAATTAGTCCTAAGGTTATTAGGTTTTACTTTAGGGTTTATGATGGTTATGAATGATGTTAAGTTATCATGTTTTAGTTGATAGTATAAGTGACCAAAGTTAACTTTAAAAACATGAATAAACTTCAAATGATATGTTTATGATTGTTTAGACCAAAGTTAACTATAAAAATATAAATGAATTTTAAGATATAATGAGTTTTAAAATATCATCTAGTTTTAGGGTTTTGACAAATATGATTATGGATGATATTTTTTAATGTATAAGTAAAAGATGAATTTACAACATGCATCTTATTCATGGGAGCATAATTAGACGATCTTATAATTTGTTAGAGTTTAGAATCATTTTAAGAGTGATTAAGAGATGAAGATTATTCACCATCTTATACACAAGTGATATATAATATTTATTTAAAAGGAGTTTAATTTGAATTTAAGATTTAAAAATATTTAAAGGCTAATAGTTATATTAAAGTTTTCTTTTGATTATGGATTTAGAGTTAGTAATTAAACTTTAAAGGTTTTAGTGTTCTATAAGAAAATGTGATTATTTCTTACTTAAGAAATAATTTTAAGAATTAACAAAGTGGGTATTTTATTTGAGTGAAATAAGTAATGAATTTTATTTATATTAAATTTTTTGAATAATATACATAGTATTTTTCTAGTGAAATATACTTATTAAAGATCTTAAAAATGAATTATTTATATTTAAGTCTTACCTTTATTTTTATAAAATTCTTCAAAGAATTAAGTGTCTTTAAATATTTGCTTTATATTTTATTTGTAAAACTCTAAGTTAGTATTTCTATAAAATATTAAAGTTATTTTTATACACAAAAATGATTTTTATTTATTTTTAGGAGTTTATCTTATTTATGAAATTTTACTCAGGATTCAATGATGTTAATATTTATGTGCTCTCTATTTATTTTAAATAAATAAAGTTATATTTTTATTAGATAGATCTTATTTTATGATAATTTTAACATATTAAATGTATTTTTATGATTTTTCCATAATTTCTATAGCTGAAAATGTTTAAAGTTATTTTGGTAATTTATTTGTTTTACTTTTTTTCATTTCTTATTCTATTTAACTTGGGCCATTTGTTTGGGTATATGGGCTGGCCTGGCCCAGCTAGACCAGGCCTGGCACTACACACCGACCCACCCCTCTCCACACCACCACGCACGCACACAGACACAAACCTTATCTCTCGCGCGTTCCTCTTCCATGCTGATGCACCGCCTTGTCGCCGCCGCTTCAAGAAGCGATCGTTCATCAGCGTTGTCTTGCCATCTACTCCTATTCCGTTTCCCCTCATCGATTTGTTTGGTCCACGCTCTTGTGAGCGCGCTCGGCCGAAACCCTGGCCTTGTGGCCGTCGGCTCGGCACCAGCGCCCTAGTGGTTGCGCTCCAGTGGTGTCGTCGCTGCTTCTACTACTATGATTGACTATGGTTTTTAGTTGATCCTCTAGGTCTCACACTCTACTCCAACGCCAGAGGGACGACAACTTGGGCTATAACCCCGACACCCATGGATGCGTCTATGTGCTGCCTCACTGTGGTGGTGACGTCGCGGTTGTTGTTGCTGGTTGTGACTAGGCACAGGTGCAGCAACACCCATGCCCCTGTGCCGTCGTGCCATGGCCTCCATCGCTCACTGCTTCACCTCTGTATTTTTCTTCCTCTCCGGCAAGTTGTAGCTTGCCACAGGTAGGTGTTTATCCCTCTACTTTAAATCTCTCTACTCTACTATCTAAATTCTCGGATGCTCATAACTTATCTGATCTACTTGGTTGAGCATGCTGTCATCAGATTCTTGGTTCCTTCATGACCCTTATTAGTTCCCATTGCTATTGGTTAAATTTATAGTACTGTTGAATAATCAGTGCTTCGATGACTCATAATGGTGTTCCTGAGGACTGGTTTTCTTTAGCCTGTGAACCCTAGCTTGCTTCAGTGCTAGAGTTGTTAGTGATACATGTTTCTAAATGATTTTCAATCACATGAACCCATACTGTATTATGATGAATTGATGCTTGGATAATGTGATGCTAAATTTCTACTACTGTCAAACATGACAGTGATTGCTTGAATGCTTTGAATCTTGTGTGATGTTGGTATTGTGAAATCACTTACAAGTGTTTCCTAGAATCTTTGGCCTAGCTAAATTTGTAGGGTACTCAGCCAAGCTTTGCTCTTATGTGATCATGGAAACATATTGGAATGATTCCTAGAATTATTTCCTAGGAAAATGATTTTTCCTAAACTGGTTATTGTTTATGTATGAAATGGTATATCATCTATGGGTGCTCCATATGATAGTGCCTTTTTTAGAATGATTCCTAATTATTTAATTAGGAAGATGATTACTGAACTTGATGTATTGTTCTGATGGCTTCTCTTGCCTTGGTTACTATTGTGGTGCCTCCCTATGAGAGTGAGCACAATAGTACTTAAGATATGATGAATTGTTGTTTATACAGTTGGATAAAATCCATAGGGAACTTATGATTATGATGTTGGTCTGAAGCTTTGGTGAATTAGAATAAATTCACTTTGAATTTAAAGTTGGAATGCTATCATAAGTACTGTTACTATGACATAGTACATCCTTGGATGATTTCTGGCTATTATTAGCTAGGAAGATGATTTTCTTTGGTTGGTTAGATGTTTATTTCCAGATTATTAGTTAAGCTGCCATTGTGGTAGCTCCAATTCCTGGAGTGTGCCTAGTAGGTGACTGAGCTAGCATATCTGGCTACTCAGAGTTTGGTTGCAATTATGTCTGCACAGTAGTCGATGATGTGGGAATATGGCCAGTGATGCATAGTATGAGTCCTTGATTGGAAAAGAATAAACACAAATGTTATTATATTACTTGCTATTACTCTATGATGATTTTGCAAAGCTCTCTTTGCAACACTGAGAGTATCACCCTAACCACTCCTAGATGAAACTCTAGTTGAAGGAAAGTTGAAATTGGATGAGTTTGTACCACAGTTATATTTATACTTGAGCCTGATGGTGTAGTTTAATAAGAACGTGTGCTATAGTATGATTTTGGTGGTTAACCTGTGGTTTGTTGAGTTGTTGCAGCTGCTGGGATGGTGGTAATCTTGATCAACCACTGTTGATTTGGTGTATGCTTTCCTCCCATTTCTGAGGTATCTACTTCTGCTACTCTCCTTGGCACCTAGGCATCCTCCTTGTGGTCCTGACTTGAGCTATTGAATCTACTATTGCTTTTCTTCTGCTAGGGCTCCTGGATCTTGTCTTCCCTTTATTCTAGATCTTGGATGGCTCCAGGTAGCAACCAGAGCTAGAGATGTGGTGAGATGATGGAGTAATATGTGTGGTTGTTATCCAGGGGTTGGCTTTGTGATTTGTGTTTTCTTGAGAGAGAACTGCTAAGAACAAGAGATGTTCTTTGTGGTGTTCTTGGGCTAGCATAAGATCTGTTGGTCTAGTTGTGTATGTGAAGAGAGGATATAGTAGAAGCTCTACTACGGCTGGTGCTTTTCCTCTACTTGTTGTTGCCTTGTGGTGTTGATAGCACATATGCATGTATGCATGTGTAAGCTGCTTGTTTATGTGCTGCTGTTCTAGATACCTCCCCCTGTCCAGGTTTCATATGTGAGAGCTTTGTGCTATGGTTTTTCTCGGCTGGTTTGGTATTATCTGAAGTTGAGCTAATTTTTTAGATGTTGCAAATTGGCTTCTTAGATAGCCAATGATGGTGTCCTGAGGAAAAATACTGATATGAACAGATGCTACTCTTTGGTGAAACTTGCCCATTACAGATTAGCTCAATGATGAATTTTTAACAGTGCATTTCACTGTTCAATTCTGAGAGCAAAACTAACCAACTAATCATTCTTTTATTTTGTTTTCTTTTCTTTTTGTTGTGATTTCAGGAAATGAAGAGAAGAAAGAAAATGTTAATTGTTGAAGGACATAAGAGAATAGTAGCTTAGGAATTTCCTTGTAATAAATATTGTAGTTTATTTTTCTGTTTTAAATATTGTAAAAACATTGTATTATTGTATTCAATTCAATAAAATTTACTTATTTCATTTTTCTTTTACAATTATTTTGTAAAGTCAAAGTCATATATATTTCGTTGTAATAAAGAATTCTGTTATTTATTTCAATTATGTAATTCTTTTTCCTACTTATTTGTTTCCTAATACTTTACTTTTATTTATCTGTTGTAAAAGTTCAATATTATACTATATGTATAATATATATATATTCATAAAGAAATCTTTTTATATCATTTTTTTTAATAATTTAAATTCAAGTTATTAGATGTTTCTAATTTCCATTTGTGTATTTTATAAATTCATTTGAATTTCATATTTGAAATTCAAATACATGTTGGAACAAATTTCCCCGAAAGAAAGAATTCTACAAAGGTCATGTCGAAATCTATTACACTTGCTCCGAAGTTTTCTTCAGTACAAGAGAGATCCCGATCCCTCCATAGCTCTTTTAGTTTTTGCGCGAAAATTCCCCGGATTTTCTTATGCATGAATGCAATGCACAAACCTGTGTCCTCTCTATTTCTAGGTGCTAAATCCTGGGATGTTACAACCTTCCTCCATGAATATTCGATGGATGGCTATCATTGGACTAATACCCTTCAAGTCGTCCATTGAGTACCCAAAGACCTTGCGGTGTTCCTTTAGTACCTTCATGAGTTCTTCTTCTTCCCCTGAAAGTTTAGCACTAATAATAACAGGGAATTTGTTAGTATCATCTAAGAATCTATACATAAGATTATATGGTAGAGTTTTTAATTCTGGGGGTGGTAATTCTTCATCCCCTCTCTTTTCTGGCTCTTCAAAAGCTTCATCAGTTAGAGGTTCTAAAATGGGAAATGAATCAAATTCACTTTCTAATTCCTCTAGAGTTCTGTCCTCCATAATTATTTCTTCACAATTTGAGTCTTCATTTATTTATTCTTCTTGATTACTTAAGAAAAGAGCTTCCATCTCCTCAATAGTTTTTTCTTTCTCTTCTTCTTGTATATGTAGAGGTTTGTCTTTATATTTGGAAAAGTGGAATTCTTTTTCCGCTTTCCCAAGCTTAAGGGATACAACCTCCTTTTTGAAGTCGACTGTGGCACCTTCATCACTCAAAATTTTTCTTCCAAATATGATTGGGCAAAGAGTGTCAGCTGGCATATCAACAACTACAAAATAGATAGGAAATTTTTTATTGCCAATTGTGACAGTTGGCTAACATAATTGTCATATCTATATTTTCTATTGTAGCCGGTGTTATATCTTCTTTTATTTCAATAAAAATCATAGGATATAACATTAACTTTGGTGCCAAGATCACATAAACCATAATGCGAGGTTTTTTAAATATGTAGGGAAGAATAGGCTTACCCACATCTTTTACCTTAGTTTTTCCTTCAACCAATATAGAAGTCAACTATGTTACAATGTGCATACATAGCCATGATTGCTTCCTTGGTTACCTCTTCATCTTGGGTTTCATCCAGATGTTCTTCAATTATTGGCACACTTTCCTCTTCTTTTTCCTCTTGTACTGCCTTGACCTGTTCATATTCCAAAATATGCTTATGTGCAGTGTTAGGGAAAGGTATCTCATACATTGGTTCTCAGGTTTAGGTGGTGGATCATACTTTGCCGAACCCTCTTTGGAGATTTTGATGTGTTCTGTAAAAGCTTTACCAACTTGCAACACAAGATCTGAATCTAAATAAAGCTCTTTAGATAATTCATTAACATGGCCCTTTTTATTATAGTCATGAATACATTCATAATAGATTTATGTGCCTCCTTCACTTCCTAGACCAAAATTCCATGAAACTCTATGATCGCTAATTCTATTAAGTAAAGCCCAAGCTTTAGTTATGGGTAAATCCATAAAAGCTCCTCTCGTGCAAGAGTCTAGTTCAATTTTATTAGGTTCAATTAAACCGCCATAAAAGATATGTAATAAATACCATTCAGGCAAATCATGATGAGGACATTGACTAAGTAAATCGTTAAATCTTATATAAGCTCTTACTAGTCCTTCGTTAGGAAGGTTCCTCCAAGTCATTATAAGACGCCTGATTCCAAAAGATTTTGATAATGGATAATATTTAGGTAGAAATTCGCAAGCTAAGTTATCCCAAGTAGCAGTGACTTTTGAGGGTAGAGATCTATACCATGAGAGAGCTATACTTGTCAAAGTTTGACTAAAAAGTTTAAGCCTTACCTCATTGGCGGTATACACTATCAATTGGAACGTGCCACATATATCTTTCAAACATGCAATATGATCATATGGATCAGGATCTTCTTCATCTCCAGTAAATTTCTTCTTGTGTAAAATACCAAGTAGTAGAGGATTTATTTCAAACCCTCTTGTCTTCTCGTTTGAGTTCTCTATGTATAAATATCATAGGGCTTCCCAAAGTGGCCGAGTGGGTTAGAACTAGTCGTTTTCTCAAACTCCATCATGTTGGTGGAAACCTATAACTCAAAAAAAAACTTAACAAAACTAAAGTAAATAAGAAAAAACTAAAAGACCTACATCGCTTATCTCCCCGGTAACGGTGCCAGAAAATAGCTTGATGACTGCAAGTGCACAGATCATTTGTAGCTAGTTTCGAAATAAAGATATCGATCCCACAGGGAGCAAGAGTTTGAAGTCTAAGAATTCTTGAAATAAATACTGAAAATAGAAATGCTAAATAGAGTTCTAAGTGACAAGATAAAATGTGAGTATTGCGTAAAAAGGTGTTTTTGGGTTTCTGGTATAAGAGAACATTGAGTAAAGTAAACAAAGCTGAATTTAGAAAATAAGTATTGCGTATGTAAAAGAGATTTGAAACTTCAATGGGGAAAAGCGTTCCCAGGGATTAGCGGATACACCACTAGCATTACAAAGGGCTAAGGTAAAGATTATTATCATCAACATTCTCAACTATGTATGTGTGGGAGGAACTCCGTATTTGGACAATGAGGAAGCAACCACTGCTCAAATCATCCTCATAACCACAACAGACATCAATCAACA
Source organism: Avena insularis (assembly GCA_023614405.1). Taxonomy (NCBI): domain Eukaryota; kingdom Viridiplantae; phylum Streptophyta; class Magnoliopsida; order Poales; family Poaceae; genus Avena; species Avena insularis. Next base: position 204,179,683 of record CM042685.1, read on the forward strand.
TCAATTTAATTACTGCGCTATTAAGGGACATAATCCCGCAGGACGTATCCCATGGCATGGATAATGTTTTATGAATTTCCTCGATTCCCAAGTTGAGATGTAAGCGGCGCTAACAGCTTTATAGTCACTGTAAGTGCTAACACACCTCCGTCTACCAACAAGTAGTTACCTCCATCAAGCCCCCACAAGAGGCAAATATTGATAGGTCGACTTCTCCCAACATCAAGATGAAGACAATCTAACACATGGTCATAGCGATGAATATCATAATAAACTTTATCTTATTTCAATCTCATGTTAGGGCTTCTCCATCTCCCCCAAGAACTAATGATCTACTTAGACATGGAGGCAATCAACATCATGGCAAAAGTAATGGAATCTATCGTAGATGAATCGTACTTGTATAAATCCACAACGAGTACAGAAATTACAACAAGATCTAGACAAGATGTAGATGGGATGGATGGAGATGGTGGTGATGCAGAGGTTGATGATGAAGATCGATGTGTTATCCTCCTGGATCTGCGCAGGCAAAGATGGATCCCCGGTGGATGAGTTCCCCCTCCGGATGTCTTTTGGAGGTTAGGTTTTGTCAATATATGGGTGTGCTGTATGTCGTCTCTCCAATCCAGTTGCACAGGGTGAAACTATTTGAGCATGAGGTGTCGGTGCCAACTATACGGCGGGAACTATATGGCCGGAATATTTCTCCGTGCCGTATAGTTGGTCGTTAACCCTTCTGTACCCTCCAATTGCTTCAGGTTTTCTTCTGGTGTTATTAATATTTCCCAAATAAGCAATTTAAGTAGTTTTTGGCTCCTTTTCACTCCAATATAACTGGTCCAAGAATTGTGTCCATTGGATCCATCATCCGATCTAATCCTGGTGAAAATAAACATAAAAAGTGTGTGCGAAGGCCATAAAATACCAAGATCTTACCACTTAAATGCAAAATAATAATCTAAAACATGATGCAAATATTCACTCATCAGTAAGCACTGAAGAAAAGAGGAAGAAAAGGTTCATGCATGGCTTGAACCCATTTGTGAAGATGCAGCTAAGGCTTGCTAGTAACCAGACATTCAAAACAGTTTCTAGATGCAGTTGTTACCTTCGAGGATGATTATAAAGGTGTTCAAGAGGACAGTAGGAATAAGGCGAAGAAAGAGGGTCCAAGCAAGTAGGCCTAAACCAAATCTAGAATTTAAACCCAGAATTATACCTTCCAATAATAATCCAAACCGGGGTGCACCATCGTCCCGTAGGAATATCATTTTCCACAACTGCGATTTACTCGGTCATGTTAAGAGTGAATGTTGCAAGCTAGCAATCATATGTTATGGATGTGGTCAGAAGGGGCACATGAAACTTGATTGTCCCAATAAGCCACTAGGTGGTTGGCCAACATCAAGAAGTGGTAAAACTGGCAGAGGAGGCACAACCTAATAGAAGTGGAAATTATGCAAAGAACAACAATGTCAAGCGAAACCAACCTTCTGGAAAGCTGAATTGCACAACTCTATAGGAGGTGGAAAATTCGGATCAGGCAGTGATTTGTTTAATCAATATACTTACTGTCGGACCCCGGATTTACGGCCCGAGAATCCTTGTTATGCCTGAAATTCATGTTCCCATGATCAATGACCTATGAGCATAACTGACGAGTATCATTACGTCATCTAGAAAGTAACGAGTACAATACTTACAATGTTGCCATTATGGTGATACAACATCAATAGCGGAAGTCTCTAAGAGGAGAGCCCATGTCATGCCTTAACCTACAAGCAACTGACTAGGAAGATGGCCTAGCTCGCATAGACATCAGCATCTTCGTCAATCCTCGATTCTGCAAATCTAGCCAAGTAAATATCCAGTGACAAAGCCATGAGTACTTTTTAATGTACTCACAAGACCATGGTGATAAGATAAACAAAGAGAATGCACACATTTTTGTGGCGAGGTAGCACTATACTACAGTTTTTTTTGAAAAGCCCAAAATGGCATCTCTATATTTTTGTTGAAAAAGTGTTTTCAAAACATGTCTCCATTTTATAAAAGTTTGGATATCCCCACATCCTTGTTAAAAAACTTTTTGAAAACAGTTTTAGTGAAAAACCCTTTTTAAACATTTTCGACCGTCTCTAGTCAAAACAAAAATTGTTCTCATTTCTCCTTGTGACCAAGTCAAATCCTTTTTATTTTCTCAGAACCAACCCGAGGGGACTCCTAGAAATCACCTTTCCAATCATACTTGACCATGGACACGGCTATTAGAATAGATTATACTCTATAGAGTGATGTGGCTCAAATCACTGTAGAGCTCCGTTGGGATACCCCAAGAGGAAGGTGTGATGAGCACAGCAATAAGTCTTCCCTCAGTTATAAAACCAAGGTTATCAAACCAGTAGGACCAAGGAAACAACTCCAAGGTGTTGCTAACAACTTGGAACCGGCACAACACAAACTCAAGACTTTGCCCCAACGTACAGTGAGGTTGTCAATCTCACCGGTTTGCTGAAAACAAAGGATTAAACGTATGGTGTGGAAGGTAATGGTTGCTTGAAGAAAGCAAACAGTAAAAGTGGATGATGTAACAATGGTAAAGATTGGACCACGATCCACAGTTCAGTGGAGGTGTTCTCCTTAATATAAATGACATAACATGCTGGGTAAACAAATTACAGCGGGGCAATTGACAGGACTGAGCAAGTCATAACAATGCAATACTAGACATTCATGATCCTATGAGATTTGATTAGGCATTACAACAATATACATAGACCGCCATCCAACTGCATCTATGACTAGTAATCCACCTTCGGTTATCATCCGAACCCCCTTCAGTTTGCAAGCAACAGATAACTGCTTTAAGCAATGTGTGTAAAGTAAACAATACAATTGTTCCTTGAACAAAAGATTGTTGTTTTCTCCCTAGTAGCAACAGCATATCTACAACCTTACACATTTTTGTCACTTCCCCAGATTCAATAGAGGCATGAACCCCCTATCGATCATAAATACTCCCTCTTGGAGTCACTAGAATCTACTTGGCCAAGATAGCTACTAGAAACGGAGAGCATGCAAGATCTCAAACAACACAGACATGATAGAATCAATAATAAATCTAACATAGTAATCTGAATATCCATCAGATCCCCACAAACACAACATGCATGATTACAAATAGATGATTTTGATCATGAACGGAGCTCACAAGATCTAAACATGATAGCACAAAGGAGGAGAAACAACCATCTAGATACTGTATGGACCCATAGTCCAAGGTTGAACTACTCACGCATCATACCGAAGGCTGGCATGGTGATGAAGAAGGCCTCCCGGATGATCTCTCCCCTCCGGAAGGGTGCCGAGAAGAGCTTCAGATCCCCCCGATCTAGGGACGATGCTGGCGGCGGCTATGGACTATTTCATGGAGATTTGATCAGGTACTTAGGGTTTTGGCATCGGGGTGACTTTATAAGCAAAGAGGCGTGGCAGGAGGGCGGCCAGGGGGGCCACACCCTAACCAAGAGCGGCCTAGGGTGGGCCTGCGCATGGGGTGGTGTGTCCACCCTGTGGCTCCCCTCCGGTGTCCCTTCGGTCTCTGTGTTCTCCTTGGTGAAATTTTGACTTTGGCTTTTGTCCCGTCCAATTCTGAGAATATTTCCTTACTAGCTTTTCTGAAACCCAAAACAGCAGAAAACAGGCAATTGGCACCGTGGCATCTTGTTAATATGTTAGTCCTAGATAATTTATAAAAATACCTCAAAGTGTAGACAAAATATAACGAAGTTGATAGTAAACAAGCATGGAACATCAAAAATTATAGATACGTTTACGATGTATCAAGCATCCCCAAGCTTAACTCATGCTCGTCCTCGAGTAGGTAAGTGATAAAAAGAATAATTTTTTAGGTGACATGCAGCATCACAATCATGATCAAACCATTTGCAAGCATTGAAAGTTGGGATCAAAGTACTCTAAACATGAGCATGAAAGATGAAGTTCTAACAATAAGACAAAGCAACTATGCTGCAACATGAAAAACACAACGAAATTGGGGGTCCAACTACTTTATTCAAGCAAACTAAGCAAACGAGAACCAAAAACGAAAACTAAGACGCTCCAAGATCAACACAATAGTGCATGAAATAAAAACGAATTGTCTAGAAAGAGACCTGAGATTTTTATTGATTTAGAAGGGGATGCCTTGGGCATCCCCAAGCTTTGATGCTTGTACCTCTTGAATATTTCTTGGGGTGACATGGGGTGGCATCCCCAATATTGAGCTTTTGTCCATTCCTCATCTCATCACATCATTCTTCCCCTACTCTTCAAAATTTGCTTCATACAAAACTTCACACAATCTTCATTAGCAACATTACTGTATTCAAAATAAAAGGCATTTGGGTTTAGTTTCAACACAAGTAAAACTTCATTAAAACACAAGATACTATAGCAATTCCTTTAAAAAATCTCAAGTGATCAAGAAGAACACAAAAATAAACCGATAAAGAGGCAAATGCAAATAATGACAGAAATCTGCCAAAACAGACTAGCATGTAAAAACCGATTTTTTTGAAGACTTTCTGTTGCTAAAATCGAAAAGTGTTGAACTAGAAAAAGTTAGATAACAACGTGGGTCATTTACTCAGAAAATTACATCTCAATCCTAGGTACGGATATTTTTCACGAATTTTTACAGTAAAGCACAAAAATCTGTTTCGGGACAGCAACTTCCCCAAATCTTAGTTCTCTCTCATTAGAGGTTATTCTTGGCACAAAAATCACACAAAAAGGATAAGGAGAGGTTATTACAGAAGTAATAACTTCCAAGACTCAATAAAATTAATAAAACTATTGGGTTATCTCCCAATAAGTACTTTTCTTTAACGCCTTTAAGTTAGGCTTGATAGTTTGAGAAGATGCTCACATAAGAAATATGAAATGAAATAAAAGAGAGCATCAAGAAGCAAATTCAAAACACATTTAAGTCTAACCCACTTCCTATGCATAGGAACATTTTACGCAAATAAATTCACAAAGAACAAAGTGACAAGTATAGGAAGATAAAACAAGAGTAACTTCAAAACTTTCAGCACATAGAGATGTGTTTCAGTACCATGAAAACTTATACAACCATATTGTCCTCTCTCATAATAATTTTCAGTAGCCTCATGAATAAACTCAACAATATAACTATCACATAAAGTATGCTTTTCATGATCTACAAACACATAATTTTTATCAAGCTCAAAAATAGTGGGATTAAAACCTTCAAACCCACTTTTAACAATTTTATAACAAGATGATTGATCATTCTCAAGAGGTATGGGGTTCCAAGATCAAGTCAAGACCTCTCCAATCTCATTTTCAAGAGTAGTACTATTAATATTATCAACCAATATAGGACTATCATCTAGAGCTTTATCATAAACATTTTCTAGGCAAAACTCTTTAGTACCATGCATTTCGAAATTAGGCGTAAATAAAGAATTATCATAAGATATATCAAAATAGCATGGATTATCATAGATAATAGGAGCAGAATTATTATCGCAGGTTTTACCCAAAGTAGATATTTCAAAAGAATCCACAGGAACATAACATTCATCCTACTTTGGTAAGCAAGGGGACAATCAAATAATGTAAGGGATAAAGAGTTACTCTCATTAGAAGGTAGGCATGGGTAGCTAATCCATTCTTCCTCCTCTTGATCATCACTCTCCTCCTCTTTTTCATCTAATGAGCTTTTAGGTTCAGTAATTTCTTCTTCCATAAGCTCCTGCAAGGCATTAGTCTCTTCCGTTTGTGGAAAGCATCTATTAATATATTCAATAATATATCCATTTTCTTCCTTGTAATTAACAAAGAAAAATTTAGGTATATCGTAAACCTCATATTTATAAGGTGAATCAACAGTATTTTCAAGCAACCTAGAAAGTTCAAATGCACCCTTCCAAGCAATAAATTCTTCAATTTGTTCCACATCATAAAAGTCATAATTTCCTTTAACATAAGAAGTTATGGTAACATTAACATTATACTCACATTGAAAAGGGAGGTGTTTATACCTCCTACAGCAACAAGATTTATCAAACTAATAAGTAACATTATAACTGGAGCACACGTTTTGAGCAATGGTATTCAATTTATCAATTTGTTCCCATAAGTGTTTCCCTTTTTGGGACAAGCAGTGTTCCTTATAATAATACTTTTGTTCTTCTGTGAACCCACCTTGCCAATAAGAACTAGTTTCAAAGAAACCAACCATTGATATAAAGCATGCGAAAGCAGGGCAATAACAAACCAACAACTATAGTAGGAAATACTACTTTTTTCTTTTTGATAAGAAAAATCAAACCAAACAAAACTAATTTTTTTTGTATTTTTGAAAGAAAGAAGCAAGCAAAACAAAGCAAAATAAACTAAGAAAAACAAAAACAAATTAAAGAGAATGTTTGTGAAAGACACCCCTTGTGAAGTTATCCTTAACTCCCTGGCAACGGCGCCAGAAAACTTCTTGATGCGGCTCAGATCACTATAGAGCTTCATTGGGATACCCCCAAGAGGAAGATGTGTTGAGCACAGCAGTAAGTCTTCCCTCAGTTATGAAACCAAGGTTATCAAACCAGTAGGACCAAGGAAACAACTCCAAGGTGTTGCTAACAACTTGGAACCTGCACAACACAAACTCAAGACTTTGCCCAACATAGAGTGAGGTTGTCAATCTCACCATTTGCTAAAAACAAAGGATTAAACGTATCGTGTGGAAGGTAATGGTTGCTTGCAGAAATAAAACAATAATAGTGGATGATGTAACAATGGTAAAGATTGGACCGGGGTCCACAGTTCACTAGAGGTGTTCTCCTTAAGATAAATGACATAACATGCTGGGTAAACAAATTACAGCGGGGCAATTGATAGGACAGAGAAATGCATAATAATGCAATACTAGACATTCATGATCCTATGAGATTTGATTGGGCATTACAACAATATACATAGACCACCATCCAACTGCATCTATGACTAGTAATCCACCTTCAGTTTATCATCCGACCCTCCTCCAGTATTAAGTTGCAATCAACAGATAACTTCTTTAAGAATTGTGTGTAAAGTAAACAATACAATTGTTCCATGAACAAAATATTGTTGGTTTTTCCCTAGTAGAAACAAAACATCTACAACCTTAGAGATTTCTGTCACTTCCCCATATTCAATAGAGGCATGAACCCACTATCGAGCATAAATACTCCCTCTTCGAGTCACTAGCATCTACTTGGCCAAGATAGCTACTAGAAACAGAGAGCATGCAAGATCTCAAACAACACAAACATGATAGAATCAATAATCAATCTGACATAGTAATCTCAGTATCCATCGGATCCCTGCAAACACAACATGCATGATTACAAATAGATGATCTTGATCATGAACGGAGCTCACAAGATCTAAACATGATAGCACAAAGGACGAGAAACAACCATCTAGCTACTGTATAGACCCATAGTCCAACGGTGAACTACTCACGCATCATACCGGAGGGTGGCCTGGTGATTAAGAAAGCCTCTGGGATGATCTCTCCCCTCCAGCAGGGTGCCGGGAAGAGCTTCAGATCCCCCCCCGATCTAGGGATGATGGTGGCGGCAGCTACAGACTGTTTCATGGAGATCTGATCGGGTACTTTGGGTTTTGGCATCGGGGTGACTTTATAGGCGAAGAGGCGAGGCAGGAGCGTGGCCAGGGGGCCCACACCCTACCTAGGCACGGCCCAGGGTGGCCCGCGTATGGGGTGTGTGGCCACCCTGTGGCTCCCCTTCGGTCTCCCTACAGTCGCCCTACGGTCTCTGTGTTCTCCTCGGTGAAATATTGACTTTGGCTTTTGTCCCGTCCAATTCCGAGAATATTTCCTTCCTAGCTTTTCTGAAACTAAAAATAGTAGAAAACAGGCAACTGGCACTATGGCATCTTATTAATAGGTTAGTCCCATAAAATGTATAAAAATACCTCAAAGCGTAGACAAATCATACCAAAGTGGATACTAAACAAGCATGGAACATCAAAAATTATAGATACGTTTATGACGTATCACATAGTTTGTGCACTTTACCCATAAGAATCAATACATCTGCCGGGATACAACCATGGCTCACTACACATGGTAAGCGGGGGTTAGGATAATCAAACCTAACTTTTCATTTGTCATCCCTAGCAATAGTGGCTTTTACTTTTGGGTTTGTTCTCCCCGACAATGAGTATGTGGCACTTCGGCCATAGTCCTCCCTTTCGTACACGTGTATACCCAAGCTGTAGCTTGGCCTATACCTTAATTTGTGACGTAACTCCCTTCCATACAAACATGTCATACCGTCCGCGGGAGACCCAATTTTTGAACCGGTACCTTGTCCTAGATAGTCTGGACTTTAGGGGATTTCTCCCTTTTTGCGAGTAAGAGTAGCCCCGGCTAAAGACAACAAACTACGAGCTAAGCCCCAGCTACTGGGTAGTGTGGTTTCATGGATAAATTGTTCCGGTAAATGCATAGAACATCCCTTCTCTTTCTCTTTCTTAACTTTGTTCTTTCTCATCGTCATATTTTATTTGGTAGAACAACCACTCAGAAATGATACCTCTTTCCAAGGGTTTTATTTTGAAAATTTAGGGGTAGGGTAAAACACAAAATAGTTTTATTTTTGAAAAGCATCGTTTACAAGGAGGGAAGATTCTATGCATCTTTCGATCTAAAGGGGTAAAGGTGGGTGTCACCAAGGGGTAATTGTCCTAATGGACACTCAGTCATAACTTGGAGGAGCCAAGTTACTTTCGTATTTTATTTGAAACACATCATGCAAGTGACCATGAAGTTCATAAAGGAGATGCAAAATAATTGATAAAAACAGTAGGGAAATATAGGAGTTCAGGAATGGTGGCTTGCATGTGACCAGCGACATGTCCTTGGGCTTCTTCAATAGAATACCATAATATCAAAAATTTAATAGCAATAATAATAAGAAGAATAAGGTCAGAGGCTTCCTTCTTCTTGGCGTCACACCATCGCAACTATCGCTGTTATCAAGCAAACATGCAAACAAACAATACCACAATCAATGCAAGGCATACAAGCATCAATACATACAGGAAGCAACGAACATTTCCTGTTTACAATTCAGTAGTTTTTGAGTTCTTGGATTTAGAGCAATTGAAATGCTTGGAAAGCATTTGGGGTTTTTTCTTTGATGGATTTGGGAGGTTATGATTACTTACAAAAGGGTTTTTAAACCAAGGACAATTTCTATATGATATGAATATGCAAAAATGATATCATCAGAAAGGTATTAATAAAATGAAACCAACAAAAGTGCTTTCACTATTTTATCAGTTTCCATTGATTTACAAAGAATTTTCTAGTGTTAGAAACTCTAATATTAGGAAATAATTCACCGGAAAAGTTCTAGAGTTCCAAAAATTATTTACTTGGAGGAGTAAATAGTTTTTGATAGACTGATTCACTTAGAGTTGGAATTATCTCAAAATATTTAGGAGAATGCCCTAAAGAAAATCCCAAAATAGTTATGGAAGGTATTTTTATTTTTAACCAGAATTAATATGAAGGAGATTTTGATGTGATTCCAAAGACACATGGTAGGTACTTTAAATACATTTCCGTAGAAATTGGAATCACTCTTTTTGGATTTACATAACTATTGTAGTGATTTAACTAGTGAATAAACGATGCATAGAATGGTTTAATTCACCAAAATTCAATCAAATCTTAGAAAATTATGGTCTCGGATGGCGCCTAGAATCGCTTCATTGGGAAACCCCAAGAGAAAGGTGTGATGAGAACAGCAGCAAGTCTTCCCTCAGTAAGAAACCGAGGTTATTGAACTAGTAGGAGGAAGGAAACGTCTCAAAGGTGTTACTAGCAACTTGGAGACCTGCACAACACAAACTCAAGACTTTGCCCCAACGAATAGTGAGGTTGTCAATCTCACCGGTTGCCGTAACAAAGTATTAACTGTACGGTGTGGAAGGTAATAGTGGTTTGCAGAAAGTAAACAGTAACAGTGGAAGATGTATCAATGGTAAAGATTGGACCGGGGTCCATACTTCACTAGAGGTGTTCTCCTTAAGACTAACAAACATGGCATGTTGGGTAAAAAATTATAGCGAGGCAATTGACAGGACTGAGCAAGGCATAACAATGCAATACTAGACATTCATGATCCTATGAGATTCGATTGGGCAATACAACAAGATACATAGACCGCCACCCAACTACATCTATGACTAGAAATCCACCTTTAGGTTATCATCCGAACACCCTCCAGTATTAAGTTGCAAGCAACAGATAACTGCTTTAAGCAAAATGTGTAAGGTAAACAATCCACTTGTTCCATGAACAAGAGACCAATGTTTTCTCCCTAGTGGTAATAGCACATCTACAACCTTAGAGATTTCGGTCACTTCCCTTAGATTAAATAGAGGCATGAAGCCACTATCTAGCATAAATACCCCCTCTTGGAATCACTAGCATCTACTTTGCCAAGATAGCTACTAGAAACGGAGAGCATGCAAGATAACGAACAACATAGACATGATACAATCAATAAGACAAAACCATTAATGAATCTAACATAGTAATCTCAGTATCCATCGGATCCCCGCAAACACAACATGCATGATTACAAATAGATGATCTTGATCATGAACGGAGCTCACAAGATCTAAACATGGTAGCACAAAGGAGGAGATACAACCATCTAGCTACTACATGGACCCGTAGACCAAGGTGGAACTACTCACATTTCATACCGGAGGCTGGCATGATGAAGAAGAAGGCCTCCAGGATGATCTCCCCTCCGGCAGGGTGCTAGGAAGAGCTTCAGATCCCACCGATCTTGGGACATCAGTGGCGGCGGCTACAGAAGGTTTCGTGGAATATTGATCGGGTATATAGGGTTTTGGAATCGGGGGGTCTTTATAGGCGAAGAGGCGAGGCAGGGGCGGCCAGCATGGTCACACCCCCCAGGAACAACTAACCCTAGCCCGCGCCACCAGGGGGTGTGGCCCCCTGGTGCCTGCCCTCTGTCTCGTATTCTGGCTTCGTGATCCCCAGGTAAAATATTGAGTTTGGCTTTTGTCCTGTCCAATTCCGAGAATATTTATTTTCTGCCTTTCTGGAACCAAAAAAGAAGAAAACAGGCATCTGGCACTGTGGCATCTTATTAATAGGTTAGTACCAGAAAACATATAAAAACACCTCAAAGTGTAGAAAAAGCAAAGAAAACTAGATACTAAACAAGCATGAAACATCAAAAATTATAGATACGTTTCCGATGTATCAGTCTCCTGGAGTTTCAGGATAGTGGTATGCATGTGTCCTGGGAAGTGGAATTAGGTCAATACTGATAATAGTTTGGCCTAGAGAAATTCCTAAAGTAATATAGGTGCTATTTTTTAGTTTTTACTATGGAAAATCTAGGAAGCAAATTAAGGTGGGGTAGTGTGACATGCAAGGTATCACCTATTACTTTCAGTACACAAAGGTTTCAAATCAAATAGAGTTATTAAACTCTCTGAAGGATTTATTGAGGGTTTTAGGTACTTCTTGGTATTTAAACTCTACAAAATAAATAAAAGAAAATTTGGGCAGGTGACCTCTACTGCATGTTTAGGAAAACAGTCAGTTACATGTTAAAAAAATTCTAGCCAATTTTATGTGTTCCTATTTTAAAAAGGATTTAAATCTTGGAAGTATCTTTTGTGGATCTAGGAAAGTGTGTTAAAACAAAAAGGGTAGCTGGCCAGAATGCTAACTCGGATGGGCCGCATTGGGGAGATCTGACCCATTTGGGCTAGGCGACATGAGGGGTAAGAGGGTTTAAAAACCCGGGGCTAGGCCTAGCTGTCAGCCCCACATGGCCACGAAGGGGTATGCGGCGCTCATGACCGCATGATTAGGAAGGGGATCGAAGGCGGGAAGCTCGTTGTCCACCTCCTGACGTCCATGCAGGGAACCCTAGATGGAGAAAAGGGAGCTTCGGGGCGGCTCACCTGAGGGTAGAGAGGCGATGGCGGCGAGTCGGGGCGATGCTGTGGCCGGAGATGGGCGACATCGGGGTTTTTGACGCCAGGATTTGGCTCGTGTGATGACGCCCAAGAGGGAAATGGTGGAACTTTATGACGGCGATATCTAGGGCCGTTCCTGTAAAAGAAAACATGGTAGGGTTTAGATCTAGGGGAGGTAAGAACATGCAAGCATAGAGGACAGAGGGGGAGGGTCGGGGCAATATGATCGCTTGCATGCAAGTTGATAACCGAGGAAGAAGTGCTCCTTCTCCCAAGATGCAGGGATTGAGAGGATCCTTGGGCGTTTGGGGAAGAATAGTAATATTATGGGGGCATGTTCTGGCATAATGGGAGGGGTTTGGGGTGGTTGGATATAAGCACAAGCTCGAGAGCTTGAAATTGGCCGAGGCTTGCTTTCTCTCTGTCTTTGGCTAGCGCAGAGTAGAGGAAGGAAGAGGGGATCCTGTGGGAGATTAATTAGGAAGGGAGGAGGCAAATGATCCAGGGAGTGGTTTAGTGTTCCCCTTTTTTCCTTATAAACCAAAGAGGGGTTGGCTCAAGATGGAGCATGTTCATGAGCAACAAAGGGAGTGAGGAAACCAGGGCTGGCCTTGATGTGGGCGTGGAGAGGGGTGAGATGAGTGGTTTCTAGTCTGGTTTTAGGTCAGAGGGAGGGGTGGTAGCAGCTGCAAGTGAGTATTAAACACAAGACATGATTTTGCCTTTGTCTCCTACTCTTACAAACACTCAGGACAAGGAGAGGGGACATGCTACAGTACTAGGGCTACAGTGTCGCAACTAGGAATGAGGGTGGTGTGCTATGGAAGTTTGGTTGACCAAGTTAGAGGAGGTTTGGTGGGTTTTATAATTATGAAATTGCTTGGTTTGCATAATTGATCATCAAGGTGGTTCTGAAGTAAGTTTGGGATTTTGACTTTGGCAAGGTGGGATTATAGTACTGGTAGATGGACATGGTCAAGATATAGCTCTAGGAATTATTTGAGTTTTTTACAAAGATATATAGTCTACTTAAAGTCATTTATTCCAAAAGAGCTGAAATGATTTCTAGAATATCAATTGATATTTTACATTGGACAAGGTTTGTTTTTGATGTGATATGGAACTAAATACCATATCACACATTGGATAATTTTCTTGGAATTTATTTGGAAGGAAATTATTTATTGTTTCTGCCATTGAAGAAAAAGGGCAAAAAGAATTAATAAAGGATCTCAAAAATATTTATTTTTGAGTTGGGAAGATGGGATAGGATATATAGGCATCAAGTGTTCCTTAATTTGGCAAAGTGGTTTGGATCAAAATAAACATGCCTTTGTAGGAAGGGTTTTGAAGATTTGGCAAAAAGTGGAAATTAAATAGTTTAGGTTATAAATAATTATAATAATTATTTGGAAAATGATTATATCCAAGGTGGATGATTTCTACTTTAAGTATCCATTATAAACAACCTTGGGTTTTGAAATTCCACCTTAAACATGGAAGGAAACTAGATGGGGATGATCTATGGTTTTCATATTTTTATGCCACCTAAACATGGTGGGATTAGTGAGCTCAAAGCTCACCTTGGTACAAGGGATATATGGACAGTTATACTAAGTTATATAGATAATTATGATATAAATAGTTGGGCTTGTTTGCATTTGAGGTGATCTAGGAGTGATGGCAAACTTTGTTGAAATTAAGACTGCCATAATATATGCATCATGAAGCCTCATAAACCATGTGGGTATAAGATGCAAAAAGCTCCAATGGAAACAAGTGAGGAGGTTATTGATAGACCATGTTTAGTAGATCGTAACAATGCAAATATTTGGTCAGGGTAGGTAGCATATGGATGTGAGCTTCTACCAAAGTAGGCATGATGCTAAGATTTGCATAAAAGGTTATTTTCTTGACTATGAAACCATCATGGATGAGTGGGTCCAAGAATGGTTTGGCCAAGGTCAAGAGTGGGATTTGGTAGTACTAATGGAGTAATACAATATGGTTCAAGTACATTCTCAAGAATGCACATAGGTTGGAGTTCCAAAGATTGAATCCATATAAGGATTTTAGACAGCCAAATTTGGAGGATGTGTGGATTTGGACTAGTATGCAAGAGGGAAATATTTGAGAGAGAGGCAAGGGTTTATTATTATAATCAAGTGGATGATGCTGAAGTATAGGTTGGGTAGAGGTGATCCATGCTTGTATTTGGTCTTTGATGAGTTGGATGCTAAAAGAAGTGGATTAGATCAGGATGGATATGTTTGAGTGGATTAGAAGGTCACTTGGTGACTTGGGTGTTGGAGATATGCCCTAGAGGCAATAATAAATATAGTTATTATTATATCTTTGTGTTTATGATAAATGTTTGCATTCATGCTATAATAGTATTGACCAGGAAACATTAATACTTGTGTGATTTGTAAACTAAATTAGAGTCCCTAGTAAAGCCTCTTCATAATACTAGCTTGTTGGTTAATAGATGATTGTGGTTTCCCTATCATGAACATTGAGACGTTATTAACAACAAGATCATATCATTAGGAGAATGGTATGATGGACATACTCCTATAGATAAGCGTAGCATAAAGATCAAGTCATTTTAATAGTTCAATTGCTATAAGCTTTTTGATACATAGTAACCTAATTCCTTCGACCATGAGATCATGCTTATCACCATCACCGGAAGGATGCTTTGATGACATCAAACACCACACTATAACTGGGTGGCTATAAAGGTGGCATTGAGTGTTCGGAAAGTATGGGTTGAAACACATGGATCAAGAGTGGGATTTGTCCATCCATATGACGAATAGATATACTCTGGGCCCTCTCGGTGGAATGTCATCCAATTAGCTTGCAAGCATGTGACTGGTTCACAAGGGATCACATATCACGGAAACGAGAAAAGAGTACTTATCGGTAATGAGGTTGAACTAGGTATGCAGGGATATCGACGATCAAAACCTCGGATAAGTAGACTATCATGATACAAAGGGAAATTGGTATCGTATGTAAGTGGTTCATTCAATCGCACAGTAATCTTAGAAATATGTGGGAGCCATTTGAATTTCCAGATTCCTCTATTGGTTATTGTTCGGAGAAGTGTCTCGATCATGTCCGCATAATTCACGAACCGTAGGGAGACACACTTAAGGATTCGATGTTTTTGAGTAGTTATGGAATGATGAGTAAGAGACCGAATGCTGTTTGGAGTCTCAAATGGGATCCGGGATATCACGAGGAGATCCGGAATGGTCTGGAGAATAAGATTCATATAAGGAAAGTCCTATTTCGGAGTTGGGGAATGATTCTGGTGTTTTCATTGGGAATGTTCTAGAAGGTTCCGGAAGGTCCGGTACTCCGGAGGGGAAGGGTACATGAATGTGTCATGACAATGTGGAATGTTTGCATCATGTACTAGGTATCATGGCTGGGAAAAATAAAGGGAGAAATCAAATCCTAGTTTGAAAAGTCAAACGCCAATTTGAAAAGTCAAACGGCAAGTTTGCTTGGTGGAGGGAGAGTAGGAAACCTACTTGGGGAGGAAGTCCTCCTCCCTCCACCCGCCGGCCAAGGAGGCCTAGGGGAGGACTCCCTCCTTCCAAGCCGTGCCCTCCCACCTATAAAAGGAGGGGCAGGGCTGCCCCTCTTCCCTACACCCAACACCACCCAAACCCTAACCCTAGCCGTCGGCCTCCTGCAAGTCGCCGCCACCCCTAGGGTTTCTCCTAGCCGCCGACTTGGGGCTTCCCCAAGCCCTAGCCGCCGGCCAAGCTCCGCCCCTTGGTGCCTTATAAACCCTATATGGCCAAGGCCTCTCTCATAGTCCACCATACTGCGCTCAAGGCAAAAGCCTTGAGATCTCCCTCTACTTAGGTACCACCACACCGTCGTGCTGCCGGAATCACGAGGAGAGTGCTACACCCTTCGCTGCCTGCTAGAACAAGGGAGAGGAAGGTCTTCATCGAGTACCGAAAGTGTGACCGACTGCAGAAGCACTGCCGGAACACAGAGCCGGAAGGATCGTCTACGCGATCTTGAGATCGGCAAGAGTACGAATACATCACCCACGAGAATCTGCTCTCGTTAACCGCTTTGGAATCTTCGAGGGTGAGTTCCTCTATCGACTCGTTGCTACAATCTAGTAGATAGATCTTGGCTTGTTTGTTTGCATGCGGTAGAAATTTTTTGTTTTCCATGCTACGAACCCCTACAGTGGTATCAGAGTCGTGTCTATATGTAGATCTGTTGCACGAGTAGAACACAATGGTCATTGTGGGCGGTGGTGCTTTTATTATCAATTGCTTCTTGTGTACTTTGCATCTTGCGGTATGATGGGATGAAGCGGCCCGGTCTAACCTTACATGACATCGTTCATGAGACTTTCTCCACACTCAACATGCAACTTGTATTGCATAAGTGGCTTTGCGGGTGTCTGTCTCTCCCATTATAGTATAGATCCAATTTACAACGGGCACTTGATAGTTCAAACATCAACGTTTTGGTTCTTGTTCGTAAGTTAGATCGACACTTATTGAAATCCCCAAACCACGTAAAATATGCAAAGAAAATTATAGGCGTCTAACTTTGTTTTGCAGGGGTGTGCTGTGATGTGATATGGCCATGATTGTGATTATATTTGATGTATGCAATGTTCCTTATTGTAAGTTGGCAACCGGCAGGAGCCATATGGTTGCCTTTAAATTCTATTAAGACCCGCGCGTCTATTCAAAGTAGTTGTAACAGTTGGAGCTGGTGGACGACAACCATGAAATGGCGCCATTGACCTTGATGCTATGCCGGAGATGATGGAGATCATGTTCGTGTTTGAAGATGGAGATCGGAAGCATAAGAAGAAAGGCCATATCATATCACATATTATGAATTGCATCTGATGTTAATCCTTTATGCATCTTGTATTGCTTAGTTAACGACGGTAGCATTATAAGATGATCCCTCATGCACATAAATTTCAAGTTTTAAAGTGTTCATCCTTAGTAAGCACCGTTGCTAAAGCTTGTTGTTTCGAAGAACCACGTGATGATCGGGTGTGTTAGATTCTGCAAGTGTATACAACGTGAGCAAGCCAGATTTGCTCATGCGGAATCTAAGGTTTGATCTTGACGAGCCTAGCATGTACAGACATGGTCTCGGAACACGGATCACCGGAAGGTAAAGCATGAGTCCTATAGTAGATATGATGAACATGTCGATTGTTTGCCATTGGAGCTACATCAACTCTCGTGATGATCGGTTTTGATGTGGTGGATTTGGTTCGTGTGATCACTAAAACAATGTGAGGGATATTGTTTTGAGTGGGAGTTCACCTAGATTAATT
This sequence comes from Avena insularis, assembly GCA_023614405.1. Classification (NCBI taxonomy): domain Eukaryota; kingdom Viridiplantae; phylum Streptophyta; class Magnoliopsida; order Poales; family Poaceae; genus Avena; species Avena insularis. Next base: position 204,197,105 of record CM042685.1, read on the forward strand.
TAACAATTAATTAGAACTCAATTTGTCATAAACTTAGTCTAAACTATTGCAAATATGTTGTAAATCAATGGCGGCCCCTACCATCAATTTTAATGCGTTCCTAGAGAAAGAAAAGTTGAAAAACAATGGAAGCAACTTCTTGGATTGGTTCCGCAATTTGAGGAATGTCCTCAATGCTGGTAATTTGACCTATGTGCTGGATGCACCGCTGGGTGACCCGCCTGCAGCTGATGCTACCGATGAAGTAAAGAATGTTTACCTCACTTGGAAGAATCAGTACTCCATAGTTTAGTGTGCTATCTTGTATGGTTTGGAATCGTAGCTTCAGAAAAGTTTTGAGAACCATGACCCACATGATATTTTCCGTGAACTCAAAATGATATTTGAGGCTCACTGGCGATTAAAGAGTTATGAGGCTTCTGAAAAGTTCTTTAACTGCAAGATGGAAGAGGGCAGCTCCGTCAGTGAGCATGTGCTTAAGATGTCTAGGCACGCAAACAAACTCCAAAGTTTGGGTATAGTGATTCCTAATGCTTTGGGGATTTACCATGTCCTCCAATCACTACCACCAAGTTACAAGAACTTTGTGATGAACTACAATATGCAAAACATGAACAAGACGTTGCCAGAACTCTTCTCCATGTTGAAATCTGCAGAAGTGGAGATCAAGAAAGATCATCAAGTGTTGTTGGTCAATAAGACCACCAAATTCAAGAAAGGCAAGTCTAAGCAAAAGGGAAACTTAAAGAAGGGTGGTAAGAAAGTTGCCGCACCAGCGAAGAAGACCAAGGTTGGACCTAAGCCTGATACTGAGTGCTTTTACTGCAAGGGAGAGGGTCACTAGAAGCGGAATTTCCCAAAGTACTTGGCGGATTTGAAGAACGGCAACATCAAGAAGAAAGGTATATCCGATATACATGTTATTGATGTGTATCTCACTAGTACTCGTAGTAGTGCCTGGGTATTTGATACTGGTTCGGTTGCTCATATTTGTAACTCGAAACAGGTACTGCAGAATAAACGGAAGCTAGCGAAGAACGAGGTGACGATGCACGTTGGAAATGGATCTGTTGGGAATATGCCCTAGAGGCAATCATGTATGATGAGATTTCCCATTGAATTCATAAAGATATTAAGTAGTCCTTTAATAAACATCCGATGTGTATCATTGAATATGTGATTCGGTTGTGGAACTATGCATTCATGTTGTTTGTACTAAATATCCTTGGTCATCGAAGTTGTGCTAGACACACAACTTATACTAATGTGAAAGTTGGCTTGATGATTCGGTTCCACTTTTCATGAGCATGGAGATGCTATTCCAACTTACACAGATTCGGCTTAAGAGTATAGCGAGTCGGATTGACCCGTATTGAGGTACAACGAATAAGTTGTCATTTGTATATCTCAATCAATGTAATCCTTTGACCTGAGGTTATTGCATAGTCTGAGTTCAGGATCACCGACTTAGGTTCTGCCAAACGCTGATCCGTAGCTGGGCAGTTATAAAGGCAGAGTTCGGGTCGACTAAGAATCAAGCTGCGTGATGTGAATAACCAAGATGGGATTTTGCCCCTCCACTTAGAGAGATATTCTCTGGGCCCTCTCGTGAGATATGATTCGGAAAGCATGGCCATGCACGACACGGTTAAGTGTTAACCGAGGCGATCGACTAAGAGTTAGTCGGGTGAATCACTAATCTCGGATCGAGAAGAGAGTCGGACTATTTAAGGGATGACATATATTCGCCTATAGTCTAACAAGGTATATCGTGAGGCAAAAGGGACTCGGACGTAAGTCGCATTGGAAAGGCAAGTCGTCATGACTCTTTGGTAATTGAATCGTACGTTACGCTAGGAGCCGCTACCGACTGATCGATTGAGAGTCGGACTCCAATCGTGTCCAAGTAGCCATGAGCCTGCGGGGTCACACACTTAAGAACGGGAGCAAGTTCGGATTGGATCTGAACTTGTAATCTGGTTGGGTTGGACCTAAACCGGATTAGGACTGAGTTAGTGAGTTGGACTCATGGTGACTAGTGTTATATGGGCTTTAGTGAATGGGTCACGCGAGCAGAGCCCACGTTCACTCCCTATATATAGTGGAGCACCGTAACCCAGAAAGGTTAATCGTTGTTCGGTTAGGTCATTCCATGTGTTGGAAACCCTAGCTCACGCAGAAGTCGTACGCCACTGGCCCTCCTCCTTGTACGTGTGGATACCAGCAGATGTGCTGTGCAATCAGCACCAGGACGATCGGATCGTGAGGATTACACTGCATCAACTGACGCGCTTCATCAGTAATCCGCAACTGCGCGTCTAGTGGTAAAACTCGTGGCCTTCTACCTCAGCTAGATCTTGGGATCACCACGTTAGAGGAAAAGTTTTGTTTTATCTCTGCCTGGCCCAATAGTGGTATCAGAGGGATAGGTTCTTGTTTTAGGCTCGAGATCTCGCATATGTGATATGCGGTTGGCTGTAGATGAGATCTATGTGCTATTTTGGTGGTCGATCTATGAGATAGATCGGTTTTGTACAAGGTTGATTGGATCAACTATACTCGGGGAATGGTAGATCTGATTTCCGTGATCATACAGCTGAGGTCGTGGAACGACATACCCCTACCGGTCGGCTTCCGCCATCGGGGTAGACGGTGACACGTAAATACAGAGGCGGTGATCGAAAATCAAAAAGTTTGATCGAATCGGAATAATGGTCGAAATCCATGTCCGGATCATAGATGAGATCGACGTTTTCGAAACGTCGGCTTCGCCCTGTCGTAGCGCCTTAGATGTCGTTGCGAGTTTCACAACACCGGTAGATATTGTATCTATGCATAACTTGTTTTTGCAGGAAGTTGTGAATGGTATGGTTCATGTGCATGTGATGTATGTGTGTAATCCATACGTGATCTGTGAATCACGGTTTTTGTCAGCCGGCTAGTGTAGCTGCGTGTCGGATTATTGTATAACGACCTGCGTGTCGGATTATCTATGCAATTTACTTTACTAAGCTAGTGTAGCTATTTGGAGAACCCGGAAGGCATGCAAGGAGTTGTACATGTCGGCGACATGGAGTAAGACGGCAAGTGACAAGAGTTGGCACGAGTCGGATTACAGGCTTTGTGGAGATGGAGATCGCCATGAAGAGAGCCATACCATTTCACATTATAATTGCTTTATTTTGTGTTATTGTTATGTCTTAGTTTTACCTCTATTAGATAGTCGATAAAATTTAATCCCTCAAATAAGGTCTAGTCGGTTTTCCCGCCAGTGTTTGCACCATCACAAGTCGGACATTTTTGGTAGTGGGCTCATAAAATTGAGGTGCTGCCAATTCTTTCCGGCTAGGTGGGTTTGAGTCAGACTCTTACTGCGGAAACACTCAGTAAGCTAGACGGGTCTATCACAACGGTTGTGGGACTCATGGAAAAATTCGGATGGGAGCCGGGGCATGTGATGCCACACTTCCAACAGGAGTCGTATGAGATACGATTGACAAGGAGTTGTCTACCTAGATCACTTGGTGGCTAGCGGTGATGCTAAAGCTCACTAGCCGACTTGCTTATTTAGGATCCTGAATCACTAAGCAACCATCGGAGGGGTGTTGGTTCTAGTGGGAGCATAAAATATTAAAATGTTTAATATGCTTGCTCTTTTATGAATACATGTCTTAAGTGTTTTGCATATTTTCTGTTGTAGATCATGGCACCAAGTAGCAGTCACTCTCAGATATCCAGTTTTGCGTTGAGAACCATTCTTGAGAAAGATAAACTGAACGACACTAATTTTACCAACTGGTATCGAAATCTGATAATTGTTCTCAAACAAGAAAAGAAGGACCATGTCCTAGACAACCCACTTCCAGATGAGCCGAATGAGGATGCGACTGTCGCTGCCACCAATGCCTACCGTCGGGCTAAGGATGAGTCTATGGATATTAGCTGTCTTATGCTTGCTCACATGGAACCGGACTTGCAAAAGCAGTTCGAGCATGTTGAGGCCTACGATATGATCGAAAGCCTCAAAAGTATGTTCCAGGCTCAGACGAAGACTAAGAGGTATCAAGTCTCTCAGGCTTTGCTGAGTTGCAAGCTTAAGGATGGTGATCCACTGAGTTCGCATGTGATCAAAATGGTTGGTTACGTGCAGTCTCTGGAGAGGCTTGGCTACCCCATTAGCGAAGAGTTCGCTACGGATATAATTGTGAACTCTCTTCCTAGTGCATATGGGCAGTTCATTTCGAACTACCACATGTATGGTATGGATAAGAAGCTCACTGAATTACATGGGATGCTCAAGCAGGCAGAGGCGGATCTCAAGAAGGGCGCCAGTCAAGTGTTGATGGTGCAGAATAAGGCTAAGTTCAAGAAGAGTTCTTGGACTAAGAAGAAGGCTAAGTCAGGAGGAAAGCAGGATCATGACCCGGTCCCAAGCGCTTCCTTAGGGACTAAGCCATCTCCTTCAGCCAGATCCACTTGCTTCTACTGCAAGGAGGATGGCCACTGGAAGAGGAACTGCAGCAAGTACTTGGCCACAAAGCTAAGAGTGGAGGTATGACTTCCGACTCAGGTACACTTGTTTGCAATGTTATAGACATATATCTTGCTGATGCACCAAATAGTTCTTGGGTATATGATACCAGATCAGTTATTCACATCTGCAACTCGTTGCAGGGACTGGTAAGAACTAGGAGAGTAGCAAGAGGCGAGGTTGATATTCGAGTCAGCAATAAAGCAAGAGTTGCTGCTTTGGAAGTCGGCACGATGCAACTTCATTTACCTTCCGGATTCATTATGGAACTGAATAATTGTTATTATGTTCCAGTGCTCAGTCGAAACATTATTTCTGCGTCATGTTTGATGAGGCAAGGCTATGAGTCAAATATCAAGAATAATGGTTTTTCTTTGTATTTGAATGATATGTTTCACGGCTTTGCACCCGTCCAGGACGGGTTATTTATTTTGAATCTTGATGGTGAGTCGGTTTATAACATAAATGTTAAAAGGTTGAAACCAAATGATGTGAATATGACTTACTTTTGGCACTATCGGCTTGGTCATATAAGTTGGAAACGCATGAAGAAGCTCCATGATGATGGACTCCTAACTTCATTCGACTTGGAGTCGTTAGAGACATGCGAATCTTTCCTACTCGGCAAAATGACCAAGACACCTTTCGCAAAGAGTTGCGAAAGGGCGTCCGACTTGTTGGGACTAGTACATAGTGATGTATGTGGACCAATGAGCCTGACCGTGGTGGTTATGAGTACTTCATTACCTTCACTGATGATTTGAGTAGGTATGGATATATCTACTTGATGAAACATAAGTCGGAAGCCTTTGAAAAGTTCAAAGAATTCCAGAATGAAGCACAGAATCAACTCGGCAAGAAAATAAAGTTTCTTCGGTCGGACCGAGGAGGTGAGTACATGAGCCATGAGTTTGATGACCATCTGAAAAGTTGTGGAATAGTTCCTCAACTTACTCCGCCAGGAACGCCGCAAAGGAACGGTGTTTTGGAAAGGCGGAATGGGACCTTGTTGGACATGGTACGGTCAATGATGAGTCGGACAGATATGCCTTTATCATTTTGGGGTTATTGTCTAGAAACAGCGGCGTTCACACTAAACAGAGTACCATCAAAATCGGTAGAGAAGACACCGCATGAGATGTGGACAGGCAAAAAGCCGAGTTTGTCTTTTCTTAAGATTTGGGGTTGTGAAGCATTTGTCAAGCGACTTCAGTCGGACAAGCTTACAGCCAAGTCGGATAAGTATATTTTTGTGGGGTATCCGAGGGAAACCTTGGGTTACTACTTCTACAACCGAGAAGAGGGCAAAGTGTTTGTCGCTCGGAACGGTGTCTTCCTTGAGAAAGAGTTTCTCAGTCGGGGAGTAAGTGGGAGCACGGTGCAACTCGAAGAAATTCGAGAGGAACCGGCTAGTAGCGAGTCGGCAAAAACCTTGGAGGTTGAGCCAGTCGTGGCAGCTGAGCTGGTAGCAGCACCTGTACTACGAAGATCGGCAAGATTACGAAGTGTTTGTGATGTGTTACTGTTAGAGAGTGATGAGCCGGCAAATTATTCGGAAGCGATGGTGGGATCTGATTCCGAGTCATGGCTTGGAGCCATGAGATCCGAGATAAAGTCCATGGATGAAAATCAAGTTTGGAACTTGGTTGATCTGTCAGACGGTGCAAGACCTGTCGAGAGCAAATGGGTCTTTAAGAAGAAAACTGATATGGATGGAAATGTTTCAATCTATAAAGCACGCCTTGTCGCGAAGGGGTTCCGACAAGTTCAAGGAGTTGATTACGACGAGACTTTCTAGCCCGTAGCGATGCTTAAATCAGTTCGGATCATGTTAGCTATAGCGGCCTATTTCGACTATGAGATATGGCTGATGGATGTCAAAACGGCCTTCCTTAACGGAAATATAACCGAGGACATGTATATGATACAGCCCGAGGGTTTTTTCGATCTGGCTAATGCTGACAAGGTGTGCAAACTTCAGAAATCCATTTATGGGTGAAGCAAGCATCTCGGAGTTGGAATATTCGCTTTGATGAGGTAGTCAAATCATTTGGCTTCATCAAGAGTGATCATGATTCTTGTTTGTACAAGAAGTTTAGTGGGAACAAAGTAAATTTTCTAATCTTATATGTGGATGACATATTACTGATTGGAAATGATGTCCAGATGTTGCAAGAAACCAAGGAATCATTGGAAAGGAGTTTCTGAATGAAAGACTTGGGTGAGGCAACATACATCCTCGGAATCCGGATCTATAGAGATAGATCAAGGAGGCTCATTGGATTGAGTCAGAGTACTTATTTGGACAAAGTGTTGAAGAAGTTCAACACGGAATCGTCTAAGAAGGGGTTCTTACCGATGTCCCATGGTGTAAAACTTAGCAAGACTCAGTGTCCTTCGACAACTGATGAGCAAAGTCGGATGAGTGCGATTCCATATGCTTCTGCAGTCGGATCCATAATGTATGCCATGATTTGTACTAGGCCGGATGTTTCCTATGCTCTAAGTGTTGTGAGCAGATACCAGGCTGATCCTGGAGAGATCCTTTGGATGACGCAAAAATATCCTAAAGTACTTGAGAAGGACTAAGGATATGGTTTTGGTTTATGGTGGTGAAGATGAACTCAGTGTAAAGGGTTACACGGATGCGAGTTATCTTACCGACTCTGATGATTATCGCTCGCACTCCGGATACATGTTTATTATAAATTGAGGTGCTATGACCTGGAAGAGTTCCAAGCAAGAGACTGTGTCTGCGTCTACAATAGAGGCTGAGTATATTGCCGCCTCGGAGGCAGCAAAGGAAGCTGTTTGGATGAGGAATTTCCTCATGGATCTTGGTGTGGTTGAGGGCTTGTCCAATCCGTTAGACATGTATTGTGACAACAATGGTGCTATTGCACAAGCCAAGGAACCTAGACATCACCAAAAGAACAAGCACATACTCATGCGGTACCACCTGATTCGCCAGTTCGTGGATCAGGGTGATATCAAGTTATGGAAGGTACACACGGATGCAAATATTGCGGATCCGTTGACAAAGTCGTTACCACAGCCGAAGCATGAGGCGCACCTGAGAGCCATGGGCATTAGATGCTTAGACACGTGATGTCAGAAGATTTACTCTAGTGCAAGTGGGAGACTGTTGGGAATATGCCCTAGAGGCAATCATGTATGATGATATTTCCCATTGAATTCATAAAGATATTAAGTAGTCCTTGTATAAACATCTGATGTGTATCATTGAATATGTGATTCGGTTGTGGAACTATGCATTCATGTTGTTTGTACTAAATATCCTTGGTCATCGAAGTTGTGCTAGACACACAACTTAGACCAATGTGAAAGTTGGCTTGATGATTCGGTTCCACTTGTCATGAGCATGGAGATGCTATTCCAACTTACACAGATTCGGCTAAAGAGTTTAGCGAGTCGGATTGACCCATATTGAGGTACAATGAAAAAGTTGTCATTTGTATATCTCAATCAATGTAATCCTATGACCTGAGGTTATTGCATAGTACGAGTTGAGGATCACCGACTTAGGTTCTGTCAAATGCTGATCCGTAACTGGGCAGTTATAAAGGCAGAGTTCGGGTCGACTGAGAATCAAGCTGCATGATGTGAATAACCAAGATGGGATTTTGCCCCTCCACTTGGAGAGATATTCTCTGGGCCCTCTCTTGAGATAAGATTCGGAAAGCATGGCCATGCACGACTCGGTTAAGTGTTAACCGAGGCGATCGACTAAGAGTTAGTCGGGTGAATCACTTATCTCGGGTCGAGAAGAGAGTCGGACTATTTAAGGGATGACATATATTCGCCTATAGTCTAACAAGGTATATCGTGAGGCAAAAGGGACTCGGACGTAAGTCGCATTGGAAAGGCAAGTCCTCATGACTCTTTGGTACTTGGGAGTCGGCACGTTCTGCTAGGAGCCGCTACCGACTGATTGATTGAGAGTCGGACTCCAATCGTGTCCAAGTAGCCATGAGCCTGCGGGGTCACACACTTAAGAGCGGGAGCAAGTTCGGATTGGATCTGAACGTGTAATCTGGTTGGGTTGGAACTAAACCGGATTAGGACTGAGTTAGTGAGTTGGACTCACGGTGACTAGTGTTATATGGGATTTAGTGAATGGGTCGCGCGAGCAGAGCGCACGTTCACTCCCTATATTTAGTGGAGCACCGTAACCCAGAAAGGTTAATCGTTGTTCGGTTAGGTCATTCCATGTGTTGGAAACCCTAGCTCCATAGCAGTCCTACCGTCGATACGAACCTAGCAGTTCGTCGTCGGCGCTCCTCCTTGTACGTGTGGATACCAGCAGAGGTGCTGTGCGATCAACACTAGGACGATCGGATCGTGAGGATTGCACCGCATCAACTGACGCGCTTCATGAGTAATCCTCAACTGCGCGTCTAGTGGTAAAACTCGTGGCCTTTTACCTCAGCTAGATCTTGGGATCACCACGTTAGAGGAAAAGTTTTGTTTTATCTCTGCCTGGCCCAACACCAAAGGTTGATGTGATCGTGGTCGGCACGCTACCTCTTCATCTACCATCGGGATTAGTTTTATACTTAAATAATTGTTATTTGGTGCCTGCGTTGAGCATGAACATTATATCTGGATCGTGTTTGTTGCGAGACGATTACTTGTTTAAGTCCGAGAATAATGGTTGTTCGATTTATATGAGTAATATGTTTTATGCACATGTACCATTGATAAATGGTCTATTCTTATTGAATCTCGATAGTGGAAATACACATATTAATAACATTGAAGCTAAACGTTTGAAATTGAGCGATAACTCGACCTATATGTGGCACTGTCGTCTTGGTCATATTGGAGTGAAGCGTATGAAGAAACTCATTCCGATGGACTTCTTGAATCACTTGATTTCGAATCACTTGAAAGATGCGAAGCATGTCTAATGGGTAAAATGACTAAGACTCCATTTTCTGGTATGATGGAGCGAGCTACGGACTTATTGGAAATCATACATACCGATGTCTGTGGTCCAATGAGTGTAGCATCGCGCGGTGGTTATCGTTATGTTCTTACCTTCACGGATGACTTGAGTAGATATGGGTATATCTATTTCATGAAACATAAGTCTGAAACTTTCGAGAAGTTTAAGGAATTTCAAAGTGAGGTGGAGAATCAACGTAACAAGAAGATTAAATTTCTATGTTCCGATCGTGGAGGTGAGTATCTAAGTTACGAGTTTGGCGAGCATTTAAAGAAATGCGGAATACTTCCACAATTGACACCGCCGGGAACACCACAGCGTAATGGTGTGTCCGAACGTCGTAATCGAACTCTCTTAGATATGGTTCGTTCTACGATGTCACTTACAGATTTACCGCTATCGTTTTGGGTTTATGCATTAGAAACAGCCGCATTCACTTTAAATAGGGCACCATCTAAATCCGTTGAAACGACACCGTATGAATTATGGTTTGGGAAGAAACCTAGATTGTCGTTCCTTAAAGTTTGGGGTTGCGAAGCCTATGTAAAGAAGTTACAACTGGACAAGCTTGAACCCAAAGCGGAAAAATGCATCTTCATAGGATACCCGAAGGAAACTATTGGGTATACCTTCTATCATAGATCCGAGGGAAAAATCTTCGTTGCCAAGAATGGATCCTTTCTAGAGAAAGAATTTCTCTCGAAAGAAGTGACTGGAAGGAAAGTAGAACTCGACGAGGTTGTTGAACCTTCTCTCGAACTTGCGAGTAGCGCAGCACCGGAAGAAGTTCCTGTGGTGCCTACACCAATAAGAGAGGAAGCTAATGATGATGATCATGAAACTTCGGTTGAAGTTGCTACAGAAGCTCGCAGGTCAACGAGAACTCGTACCACTCCTGATTGGTATGATCCCGTTATGAGTGTCATGTTGGTGGACAACACCGATGACCCTGCGACGTATGAGGAAGCGATGATGAGCCCAGATTCCAATAAATGGCAAGATGCCATGAAATCCGAAATTGGATCCATGTACGAAAACCAAGTATGGACTTTGGTGGACTTACGGATGGTCGGAAGGTTGTCGAGAACAAATGGATTTTCAAGAAGAAAACAGATGCTGATGGTAATGTTACTGTCTATAAAGCTCGACTTGTCGCAAAAGGGTTTCAACAAATTCAAGGAGTTGACTACGATGAGACTTTCTCACCAGTAGCGAAGCTAAAGTCTGTGAGGATTATGTTAGCAATCGCTGCATATTACGATTATGAGATATGGCAGATGGATGTCAAAACGGCGTTCCTCAATAGAGACATTGATGAAGAGTTGTATATGATGCAACCCAAAGGTTTTGTCTATCCTAAAGATGCTAACAAGGTATGCAAACTTCAACGGTCCATATATGGGTTGAAGCAAGCATCCCGAAGTTGGAATCAACGTTTTGATAAGGTAATCAAAAGTTTTGGTTTTATACAAACTTATGGAGAAGCTTGTATTTACAAGAAAGTGAGTGGGAGCTCTATAGCATTCTTAATACTATATGTAGATGACATATTGTTGATTGGGAATGATGTAGACCTTCTTAATATTGTCAAGGAATATTTGAATAATAGTTTTTCAATGAAAGATCTTGGCGAAGCAGCTTACATATTAGGCATAAAGATTTATAGAGATAGATCGAGACGCCTAATATCATTGTCACAAAGTACATATTTGGACAAAGTTCTAAAGAGGTTTGGAATGGAAGATAATAAGAAAGGGTTCTTGCCCATGTTGCCCAATACGACGTTGAGTAAAACTCAAAGTCCAGCAACAGCAGAAGATAGAGAAAGGATGAGTAAGACTCCCTATGCCTCAGCCATAGGATCTCTAATGTATGCCATGCTATGTACTAGACCCGACATTGCATATGCTGTTATTTTAACTAGCAGATATCAAAGTGATCCAGGAGTGGATCATTGGACAGCGGTCAAAAACATCCTTAAGTACTTGAGAAGAACTAAGGATATGGTTCTTTCTTATGGAGGTGATGAACAACTCGTTGTTAATGGTTACACCGATGCTAGTTGGAACACCGATCTGGATGATTCTAAATCTCAATCTGGATACATATTTACTTTGAATGGTGCAGCAGTTAGCTGGAGGAGTGCAAAGCAAAGCGTTGTGGAGAGATCTTCAACTGAATCGAAATACATAGATGCTTCGGAGGCTTCACAAGAAGCGATATGGATGAAGGCATTCATTATAGAGATCGGTGTGGTTCCAAGTGCGCTGGACCCAATGTCTATCTACTGTGATAACATGGGCGCCATAGCCAATGCGCAAGAACCAAGGTCACACAAGAAGCTGAAGCACATCAAGCTACGTTTTCACGCTATTCGAGAACATGTCCAAGATGGTGACATAAAGATTTGCAAAGTACGCACAGATCTGAATGTGGCGGATCCGTTGACTAAACCTCTCCCGAGGGCAAAACATGACCAACACCAAACTGCCATGGGTGTTCGGTATATTACCATGTAATCTAGATTAGTTGACTCTAGTACAAGTGGGAGACTATTGGAGATATGCCCTAGAGGCAATAATAAATATAGTTATTATTATATCTTTGTGTTTATGATAAATGTTTGCATTCATGCTATAATAGTATTGACCAGGAAACATTAATACTTGTGTGATTTGTAAACTAAATTAGAGTCCCTAGTAAAGCCTCTTCATAATACTAGATTGTTGGTTAATAGATGATTGTGGTTTCCCTATCATGAACATTGAGACGTTATTAACAACAAGATCATATCATTAGGAGAATGGTATGATGGACATACTCCTATAGATAAGCGTAGCATAAAGATCAAGTCATTTTAATAGTTCAATTGCTATAAGCTTTCTGATACATAGTAACCTAATTCCTTCGACCATGAGATCATTCTTATCACCATCACCGGAAGGATGCTTTGATGACATGAAACACCACACCGTAACTGGGTGGCTATAAAGGTGGCATTGAGTGTTCGAAAAGTATGGGTTGAAACACATGGATCAAGAGTGGGATTTTTCCATCCATATGACGGATAGATATACTCTAGGCCCTCTTGGTGGAATGTCATCCAATTAGCTTGCAAGCATGTGACTGGTTCACAAGGGATCACATATCACGGGAACGAGAAAAGAGTACTTATCGGTAACGAGGTTGAACTAGGTATGCAGAGATACCGACGATCAAAACCTTGGATAAGTAGACTATCGTGAGACAAAGGGAAATTGGTATCGTATGTAAGTGGTTCATTCGATCGCACAGTAATCGTAGAAATATGTGGGAGCCATATGAATTTCCAGATTCCTCTATTGGTTATTGTTCGGAGAAGTGTCTCGATCATGTCCGCATAATTCACGAACCGTAGGGAGACACACTTAAGGATTCGATGTTGTTGAGTAGTTATGGAATGATGAGTAAGAGACCGAATGTTGTTTGGAGTCTCGGATGGGATCCGGGATATCATGAGGAGTTGGGGAATGATTCTGGTGTTTTCATTGGGAATGTTCTAGAAGGTTCCGGAAGGTCCGGCACTCCGGAGGGGAAGGGTACATGAATGTGTCATGACAATGTGGAATGGTTGCATCATGTACTAGTATCATGTTTGGGCAAAATAAAGGGAGAAATCAAATCCTAGTTTGAAAAGTCAAACGCCAATTTGAAAAGTCAAATGACAAGTTTGCTTGGTGGAGGGAGAGTAGGAAACCTACTTGGGGAGGAAGTCCTCCTCCCTCCACCCGCCGGCCAAGGAGGCCGACTTGGGGTAGGACTCCCTCCTCCCAAGCCGCACCCTCCCACCTATAAAAGGAGGGGCAGGGCTGCCCCTCTTCCCTACACCCAACACCACCCAAACCCTAACCCTAGCCCTCCCAGCCCTGGTCGCCGCCCCTAGGGTTTCTCCTAGCCGCCGACTTGGGGCTTCCCCAAGCCCTAGCCGTCGGCCAAGCTCCGCCCCTTGGTGCCTTTTAAACCCTAGATCGCCAAGGCCTCTCTCATAGTCCACCATACTCGCTCCGGCTTAAGGCGAAGCCCTGCAAGATCTCCCCTCTACTTCTGGTACCACGCCGTCGTGCTACCGGAATCGCGAGGAGAGTGCTACAACCTCCGCTGCCTGCTGGAACAAGGGAGAGGAAGGTCTTCATCGAGTACCGAATGTGTGACCCATTGGAAGCGCTGCGGAGCAGCGCTTGGAAGGATCGTCTACGCGATCTTGAGATCGGCAAGAGTACGACTACATCACCCACGAGAATCTGCTCTCGTTAACCGCTTTGGAATCTTCGAGGGTGAGTTCCTCTATCGACTCGTTGCTATAATCTAGTAGATAGATCTTGGCTTGTTTGTTTGCATGCGGTAGAAATTTTTTGTTTTCCATGCTACGAACCCCTACATTAGGGTAGAACCAGTTTAGGATGCTTGGTTTAAGAATGGTGTTCTCAAATACTGGTTGATCCTAAAGGATGATGTACTAGATTATCTCACTCTAGTTCCTAAGAAATCAAGGCAATCAACAGATCAAGGCAATTCATCACACAAACTTATCCAACTTCTACTAAGGGTTACCATAAGGACTAGCTTGAGGTAAGCATGGGTGTTTTGAAGATGTTGTGCTTTATAGTAAGGTAAGGACCTCTTGATATTTCTACCAAGAGTGGAATGAAAAGGTTTTATGAAAGGTTTTGTAAAACCTAGAGATAAGAGTAGTAGAAAGTTCTGTCTTGTAAACATAACAAGATTATATATAGGTCACCATAGTTTTGTTAATAGAAACTAGTAAAACATTTTGTAGTGGCGAAGTCATCTTGGATCAAGTTTGGTTAGAACATTTGAGAATATAAAAAATGAGCCAAGACATCTCTTTTGTAAAATATATTTTCTGAACTAGTGTTTAGCTAAGGAGTATCTCATCTAGTACACAATTAGTTTCATGAACAGAAGCATATAAGTAAGAAAACATTGCGACACTTAACAAGAAAAAGTTTTTGTTCCCCCTGATTTTTTCCTTTTGGACAACATATTAGGGTTGCTGAAATTGGGATGTTACAGGCCTTTCCCCATTAAAAGAATCTCGTCCCGAGATTCGGGAGAGTAGGGTTATGTAAGAACATCGTCTTAAAAAATTTCAGCAGTGGAATATTTAGATGGCAAAGTAGGTTACGTCAAACGGTCTTGGTTGGCTACGGGTTAGTGTCGAGTTGCTTCGGTTCAGTGTTTTAGGTTAAGCTAGTTGAAAATACACCGGGAGTCTTTTCCCCTTAGGATGATTCTAGGTAGTTTAGCGTCGACATGGTCCTTTCTTCTTGAGGAGGGACGACAAGTTGAGCCTTCTTCCATCCTTTATTTCTGAAGTTAGCTTTTCTTTCTTCTTGCTCATGATACACCGGGAGTGGTGGCTGGATGGTCGACTTTGCGATGGAGAACTTTCCCAGAGTTTCTTCTGGTTCTGGAGAACTGCCGATTGTTGTCCTTTATGCAGGGTCCACGATTCTGATTTAGGGGGTGGTTATCACCTGACGACGACTAGGGGTCGACTCTCTCAGGGTTATTCAGGTTTTACAGGAAACACACAGTCTTTCCCCCTTAGATCAAGACTAAGGGTGCTTGGTGAAGTCACGGACCTTCTTTATTGAAGTTGAAGGACGAGGTTGTAAGGATGTTGTACTTCTCATCAGGGATTGGTGATCTTCAGTTGACCTTGTAGATAATGCTTCTAGAGAGGCATTTGATCTGGTTTAGAGTTTCAGCAAGTTGGGAGGATGCCGGTTTTCAGGGGGCGGTCTAGGAATGTGGTCCTATAGGATGGGGTCGTTCTGAGTTCAGTCTGATGCAACATCTTCGGTAAAACAAGAAATAGGGAACCTGAAGCTAGTATATCATCAAGCTGAGTTCATGCATAGATTAACAGGTCTACGCCGACCAGCGGCGAGGGTATTTAAACATTACAAGATAGGTCTATGAAGCCAGACATCGGGCCACTTAGGGTTTAACAAAACGGGTTATGGAACGATACATAGCTCTACACTAATCTAGTCGGCTGAGTTGCAGGGGGCGAAGGACTACTCCATGGGTACTTCTTTAATCATGGAGCCATCTTTGGGTTTGGTTACTACATTTTGGTTACTGCAAATCCTCGGGGGTGTGAGGGATATTCAGTTCTTCAGTAGTAAAAGTAAGGGTCATGCCTTCTTTGGTGGTTGCTTCGGCGGGTGGATCTTCTGGAGGTGGGGACTCAAATATGGGTTGATACTCGTAGAAGGACAGTTCTTCATTCTCCATGTCGAGGATAGCAACTTCCGAAGTTGAGGGCGCTAGAGCGGCTACTTTCCTTTCCAGGCGGGCATTTGCGGCTCGCAGAATCTTCTCCCGGGTATGGACTATTGCGAGATCTATTCTGTAACATCCCAAAAATCATGATTTCATGCATTCATGATAATTTTAGGATCATTTTCAAATGAGATTTAAAAAACAGAAGCATTTGAATGTCTATTATTTTATGTAAGCAAGGCAATGGCCCACTACTACTCTCTAGTATGATATCATTTGTTTTAAACCAGAAAGATTTGAACATAGAGTTGATTGATATTTCCTAAAGCTTGGACAAAATTTTCAAAACAAAGTATGAATTTAAAACCACTCATATGTCTTTATTAAACAATTGATAAAGGCATTGTTTATTTTTAAATTCCAATGTGCCAATGTATTTCCAAGTGTACAACATTGTTCTGTAGCCAAATATGTAATTATTTCACCTTACAAAAATCCAGGAGTTGTTTGAATTCAAACCACTTTAAATTGATTTGAAAAAGATTCCTAGAAAATCAAACAGAAAAAGATAAAGATAAAAGAAATGGAAAAAGGCTGGCGCCAGCATTTAAGCCCAATAGCAGAAGCATCCCACTAGCCATCCCACTCGGGTTTTCCCTCTCTCCTTGTTTTTCTCACCGCACCCGCGCTACCCAAACAGTCGCTGACTGGTGGACCCTTGCCAGCTCACCTCCGTCTTCTCCAAATCACGCCCATGACCACGTCGCCGGCTGTTTCCTCCGCCATCACTGCCGCGCCTTAAACTCGAGTAATTGCCGGTGTTTCCGTGCGTGATCCTCGCCCCTGCTCCGGCTACAAAACCCCCTCTCCACCCCGCACTTTTCCCCTCACTCCACTCGCTCGCTCCGCCACTAGGCTGCCTCTATTTCGCATTACACCGCCCCAGACTGTAACATCCCAAAAATACTAAACTTGGATCATCAAACTCTAATCATCAAAATTAGGGTTAACAAAAACGTTGCTAAATAAAAATATGAAAGCATGCATGGTGTATGCATTCCAATTTTGATTTCTTTTGAACCACCTTATTTGTGTGTTCCTTTGCTTGTAAATGGATGCTTAGGTGAAATAAACATCATCTAAACAATTCCCAAACTTTTCTCAAAGACAAATAAATCAAAACAAAGCTAAATGAGTGAATGGTCATTTTGACCAATTTAACTCCCATGCCTACTTTGGCTGTCTCAAACTTTCAGAACCTAACCGAAACTTTTATGGATCTTTGCACCCCTTGATTGTACTCATAACAAAGTATCAAGGCCCACTTTGTGATCATCCAAAAACATTCAAATGCCTAGTTTAAATGACAGTTCAAAATTGAATCTTTATCATATGGGAAGATCCCACTTTTTCAAAAACCACTCAAACAAGCTCAACTTTCAAAACCCAAGCATCTGCAGACTCACCAGCACCAACCTAGCACACCCACCAAAAATCTTTTCAAAATTCAAAACTTGAATTCTTGTGGCCATTTCATCAAACACCTTGCAGATACAAATCAAACAAAATCCAAACACTATTGTGAGCAGTGATTGAAGCCTAACTTGTTCCCTCTCTGGTTGCAACTAGGCTTTAGTAGATCATCTAGCTCAAGTGCAAACCTCTAACATCACTGTAAGCTTGGCAATGCCATCAATGGTGAGCAGTCCGAGTGCACACTTGTCACCCCCATGTCGACAGCAAGCTAGGAGAAGAACCAAGCCTAGCCAACATGTCTGGGAGCAAGCCAACACCCACCACTCCACGTCCACCGCTCGAACCTTGCCAACCTCGACAACACGACGGACCATGCCCAGCTCGCCAGAACCATGCCGAGGCGCACCCCATCATAAGCGCCACGCCGACCGACGCCACCTTCGCCGCGTGCATACGTGATCACCACCGTCCCCTTGAACCGCTCGTTCGCCGCATGACCACATGCTGCGCCATTAAATCTTCCGCCGGGCACGCGCAGAGCACCGTCGCGTTCCAACCAAGCCACACCGCCCCACGTCTCGCCACTGCGTCGTTGAGCATCGCCAGGGAGCACCACACCGCCCCCTACCGTCGCCCACGCCGATAGCCGTCTGTACGGTCGACCACGACGAGCTCACCTTGCGCCCCGTCGGTCCCCTCGCTCCACTATAAATAGAGGCCACCCCCAGCCGAATTGAGCACACCATCTCACTCCCCTCTCTTCACTGATCGTGCCACCCCGTTCCCGGATCAAGGCGAACAGCGCATCGCCGGAATTTCACCGGAGCCCGCCGCTACTGGAGAAGAAGGGAGCCAGCAATTGGATCCGCCCCCAGGAGAAGCTACCAGTACCAGGAGGTTCGCCGTCGTCGACTTCGTCGTTCGCTCGCCTCGCTGACCCTCGCCTGAACCCCGGTGAGCCCCCAACGACCCCCACTGGCCGCGCTAGGTTTCTGTCTCGCCGGAGTTGCCCAACGTCGACGATGACTCTCAGCCGTTAGATTAGAACCAGATCGAACGCCCCACATCTCCCCATACTGCTTCACACCCCCTCGTCTCACTGACGCATGGGGACAGCCACTTAACCAGCCCATGTAAGCGCTGTGCTTAGCAGGCCGGCCCAGTATCGCTTCCCGCGCAACCCAACTATTTGAATTTAACCTTTTCCATTTTATTTCAAACATACTTCTGTACCCAGTTTCAAAAATCAACCCAGGTCGATTCAGTGCACCAAATCGAATAACTAATTTTGTTAGAAAGGTCTGGAAGTGCTGAATCCAAGCCCATTGGATTCAAGTCATTCGGATCTATAGATCATCCATGGTAAAAATAACAAGGCAGAAGCTTTTCTGCATTCAAACAGTTTTCAAATTTAAACCATAATAGCTTTTGATTTGATTCCAACTCTCAAAAATCACATTTAACCATAGCTTTCAGAATATATAAAAATATATATGTTTACTTACAGAAATACTGTTCATGTAATAAAAGAATGCCACATAGGCATTTCTAGTCACTTTATTTAATTAAAATAAAAGGGTAAAACCTTATTAAATTTTGACACCACTTTAAATCACATTCCCATGGACTAAAATATGTGGTGATGACATGTGTCAACATGATCCCATGTTTGGTTTGGAGAATATTAAATCTTAAGTAGTTTTTCAATGAGTAGAAATTACTTTTCTAAAAATAAAAGGAATTAAACCAAGCCTTAATCTTGTAATGTTAGAGATGATGTTAGATCATCTATAGGACCCTTTTTGTGTGATTATTGCAAGTAGTTAAGCATTGCTTGGTGATTGTGTACATCGTATTTATTCATAGACGCTAGTACCGACCAAGGATACGAGGAGGAAGGAGGATTCTACGAAGAAGAAGTCGAGGAGAACTTCAACCACTACTCTGCACAAGGCAAGCTAATACTTGCAAGATACCCTACTAATGCAGGCTTATACTGATACTTGTGCAAGCTAATACTTGCTTGTTACCATGACCACTATATGCCTTAAGCATATGTGATCATATCCACTTGATAAACCAATCCTAGTTTTACTTACAAGCTTTATACTTTGTTTTTTTATCAAAGCTAGTACTTAGAGCTTACTTAAGTAAATTGTAGATATTAGAAAGATAATTGAAGGTTGCATAAAGAACATAAAATTTGGCCTAAGCTAGATAATCTTGATGTCATCCTAAGGCATAAGATTAAACTTAGTTAAAGTCCACTAGTTTACCACCCCTCATTAGTGCTTACCCCCACTTGTAGATGCTAGTGCTAAGCATAAACTTGATCAACTTTAGATGGGAATACTTGGTGGAAAAATGGTTATGAAAACCTTGGAATGATGGATCATTCTATTGAAATGTTTTGGACATGTGTTTCCGAACACCTGATGATCTTGGTGATGAAAATGATGAGGCATGAGCCTTAGCCCTTTTTAAAACTGATGGTTGTCTGGATGCGATACCATTCCAATTTTATCGTACAACCACAATACCCGAAGATTGGGTAGGGCTTGACTAGAAACTTATATACCTTAGTATTAGTTCCCTCACGGCCAAGGTCTGAGCTGAGGCTACCTTGTGAAGATTGTCCACCTGTGTAGTACCCAAGATGACAGTTGGTCATGGTTGGGAGGCCAAACTCACAGGAGAGGTGCTTATACTAGGGCATGTAATTGAAAGGTTAGGATTGATTATCCGCATACTGAGTATGGTGAATTCAGGATTTGTTCCTGGTGGATGTATCGAATGTTGTGGTGAAAGTGTACAATCTCTGCAGAGTGTCAAACTATTCGAATAGCCGCGTCCGCGGTTATGGATAGTTGGAGTGGCCATAATGTTCCCCCCTTCAGATGTTTTCAAAATACTTGTGAAATGAATTCAGACTTTGACTTGACCACAACAGGGTGGTGATATGAAATACAAGTTCCCACTTAGGTGTTATAAAACTTCAACTAGCATTCGTTGCTTCTAAACTTAGTAGAGATAAATCTGGCTTTTGCAAAACAACCCTAGATCCTAGTGTCCTATTATCAAAACCCCCTGCACTTGTTAGTATTAGTTTGCGAGTACTTAAAGAGTACTCATGGCTTTGTCCCTGGCTATTCCCGTGGCCAGACTATGAAAAGGAGTACCTGGAGGATGGACCCCAGGAAGGTTACGACAACTAGGATCATCTCCAAAGCATTACTGTGACCCCGAAGATGGAGCTTCGCCTACGCTACCGTTATTATTACGTATTCCGCTGTTTGAAGTTGTATTAAGAACTGGATCATGAGATCCCTATTTGTGTAAGACCTTATGTATGTTTTGTAATGGATGATGTACTGTGCTATCCAATTCTGTTATGTCTCGCAAAAATGGTAATCCTGGGATTGTGATGTATGGCATAACAGGCATCTGGGATTAAAAATCCGGGTGTTGACACATACAAAGCCAGCTCCGACGAAGTATTCCGGTAAGTCTCATGTTCACGCCCACTCCCCGTTCACCCTGGGATGATCCCCTGATCCTTGCGCACCTCCTGATCCCCTTTGTTCATCTGCTTGTGATCCAGAGCGTCGACTTCGACGAGCACCGTGGGCATCCGACGCCGTCTCCAACTCCGGCGAGAGATTTAGGTAAAACCTGACCACCCTATGCCTTCTCCTTGACCCTATCAGGTTCGCTTGAGCGTTGTGCACACGCTGATACCCTCGGTTTGTGCTAGGGTGGCTAGTAACGTCACCTTCGTCGCCGTCCGAGCAAACCCAATGCTGCCTCCAACTCCGACGAGCCCCAGCAGCCTCTGTAGCACGCCCCCGCCCACGCCAGCGACACTTTGAGCATCGTCGTGTTCCCGTGAGTCTGGTAAGCCACTGCTCAACCCTTAGCCCCCTCTGGAATCACTGGAGCGTCGCCGGCAGAAGCGCCGCCGCCTCCAGCAACCACTGGCGCTGCCAGTCTTTGGTCGCTTGCGTCATAGCCGTTAGATCTAGATCCAATGCGCTGGAATAGATCACTTAATCGAACCGGTACGCGCAGATCTGGCCGTGCGCTGCCACTTAAATCCAACGGCTCACATTGATCGATCCAGCCAAAACGGTATCAACCAATCAGAAAGCGCTGCGTGGCCTGTGTTTTGATTTAAAATCTGGAATTAGATCTATTAGTTGTTCAAACTTGCAAAATTCATATCTTTTGATCCACACGTTCAAATTTTGTAAATTTTATATCATTGGAATCAGGAGAAAGAATTCTATCCAATTATGCACTTTTTTTAATAAATTGCATCTATAAAATGGGTTGTTTTTGCAGAGACATTTCCAAGCTTATTTTGTATATAAAAATTGTATGGAAAATGTTCTAAGAGCCAAATTAGTTTTATTTAGTGTATAATTGTTTTGTTTATGATTCATTACTGTTTCACTTGTCTTATTTGATTTAGAAAAATCATCACATGGCATTTGCATGCATTCATATATTTTTTCTTGTATATTTTTGATATGTGAATTTGGTGCTATCATTTTATGTGTAGATTTTGGTGCTAATAGTGATTGTGGTTGTGAAGATTGTTGCTACTCCCCCAACTACCAAGGCAAGTGGTGCTTCATATTTTTATCCCAATATTTTGACTATGCATTAGAGATATTTTGTATAGGGCTTGCATGAATATTTTGCTAAGTATCTATATGCTATGCTTGGGAAATCCTAGTAGTTGTAGAATTTTTAGAATTTTATCTAAGTTAAGATACTTGCTATTTCCATGCTTAGCCTAGCTAGTAGCAACCAAGGGTGGAATATATACATGTTATGGAAAAATATTGCTAAGTCTTTGACTTATGGTTTTTGCTTAATAAAACAACTAAGTGAATGAAACACCTGGGTGGAATGGTAATTGCTTGGTGGTTTTTGGTTGAGTGGTTACACAAGGCCCATTTCTATGGTTTACCTTGTGTATCTCACTTGTGGATTGCCACCTAGGAACAAAGGGATTTGAGATGCCAAATGTTAAGAAGCTTCTAGTGTAGTCACATGGCATTATGGGATCTGCCTGGATCATATAGGTTGCAATAACTTAGCCAAATGGATAGTTGGTGGTAGGGGAATGATAGGTTTGGAGCGCGTCCATTCTGTTCTAAGGGAAGGCTTCTGAAAGGTCCTGTCTTGGTGAAACCAAGTCTTGTGGGGAAAGTGCACCACCTCTGCAGATGGAAGAAACTAAGTACTTAGCCATGTCCCCGGTAATGGACAACTTGAGCATCAAGACATGGAAGCTATCGAGAATCTCCTCATCCCAATTTTCTAAGTTAAAAACTTGTGGTTGAACAGGGGTGAAGGTTCACCAATTCCTATTGGTGGTTCCTTGGGGGTTTTTGCCAAACAAAAACTTAGTGTTTTCAACTAATAGGTAAAATCTATTTTGAGCAAAGCAAGCCTAAGCTACACTTAGTCAAATTCATGTAGTAACTAGATGCTAATATTCTACTAAGGTATCCCTTGCCAATACTATTCCAATGTATTGACCCACTATGGCTGTAACTTGTGATGTTGCAGGTTACTCTGATGATGATTAGGGGTTATGCGTCTACACTCAACATGCTTGCCTATGGCACATGAAGATGAAGACTTCTATTTTTATATTGTTAAGTTAAACTGTTGTACTATCTTATGGCTATGGAGTTGTAAAAGACTATGTTATCTCTGGAATGACGATGTAATAATGACCTTTGTTTCTGTGTACTTCATCTTAAACTGTGGATGCTAGCAATTGATCCAGGGACTAGCATTGCAATCACAGGGATCTTTACCTTTATAAAGTTGGGATCTTACATATTCTCACGAGGATATTCTGACGACGGGTCTTGTCAAGGTCTTCTTGATGGCACTACATTTGGTATTCCATATTCTCAAGATGATTTCCAATGCAACAAGTGAGAAAGGACTCGGTGGGAAGTCCATCCTTGTCGCGCTTCCCAAACAGGTGGTACGGGGTGTGTCGTTCAGCTCTTCTTCATGGATCTTGCAGAGGCATGCCATGATTTGTTGTATAGATCGCATGACTCCATCTACCCAGTTGTAGTCAATGAAGGTGTAGATGATGGACTCGGGGTCGATTTCGCAAGATGGAATGGTGGCCTTGATGACCCATTGATTTTGGTTTAAATGCTGAGTTCCCTTTTGATTTTGGTTTTATTACTTGAGGACGATCAAGTTTAAGCTTGGGGAGGTTGATGGTTGTGAAATATAGACATCCACTTCTGCATTTAAACTATATGTTATTCATATATTTGATGAAATATCTCTCTAAAACCTGCCACTAATGCCTAATGATCAAAGGGGTATGCAATCCTTTCTTTCTATTCTTCCCTATGCAGATAATGAAGTATGATGATGGGAATCACTACATAAATGCCAAAGATACGAGATGTCCAACACGTCAAAGAAACCAGGATCCATGAAGCCAATATTGCAGCTTAAACGACCAACTATACGGCAGGAATTTTATTTCGGCTGTATAGTTGGCACCGACTTCATTAGGTCAAATAGAACAACTTTCGTGAAGGGACCCATATATAAAGAGGCTTTGGGCGATGGGAAACAACGCTTATTTTCAACCCCAACTCTCCCTGACACCAGAAGCCGCCACGCCGGAGGAATTAATCTAGATCTAAACCTCTAAACCGTTCTCCACCACCATAGCCATCTTCCACCACTTGTAATAGTAGATCTCATCTCCAATTGGTGACATTGTAATACTATTTGCTATCAACCTTATGATCTCTGTTATAATGTTTATGATTGTCGATTTCATCTCTATGTGTGAGTAATTATCCTTGGGCTAAGGGATTCTTCCTAGCCATGTAGCTTTTGTGCATGTTATTTATCATAGATGGGATCATGCATTAGTTTGTATGACATGATGATTGTAGTACCCTCTCTTGCCTAAATCTAAGGAATTGTCAGGTACCCAAGACCCCGAGGATTGATCTGGATAAAGGGAGTGTGAGTAATGACTAATCTGTAGGATAGGAACCCAGTGACAGAAAGGGTAGTACGGTTGTATATGAGGGATTTACTTGGGATTAACGATGACATCACGATGCATATCATTAGTTCTCATTCTTATATGGATGAGACTAGTAGGTTATTGCTATAAGAGGTTGCGGAGGCGATAACAATTATGGATGCACTTTCCACATATAATTATCTTGCTCTAACAGTTACATGTATACTTTATTATTATCTATTATTCCCATCATACGTTTTGCACAGCTACTGGTGAAAACCGAAGACCCTAGGCCCTATCTCTCTCCATCGTCAACAACAAAAATATCTGAAACTCTTGGTCTGATGAAAACACAATAGGAATTCTAAAACTCTCGAAGGTCCATTTAAGTAATATCACTTTGCTTTCTGCTTCCCGAGGATTCAATAAACCTAGTTCTCCTAGGGAAAAAGAGCTATACCGCATCCGTAATCCAGATTGAAGGTATCAACCTTTTTTCTGGCGCCGTTACCGGGGAAGCAATAGCTACCCTGGTGAGGTTAGTAGTAACCTTGCTAGTTTTAAATTCTCATTTTTAATTTTATTAGTTTGCTTTCAGTCTTTATTTGAAAAACCAAAAAAATTAGTTAGTCTTTAATTCTTGCTTTATCATCATTAGTACTTGTTTAAGAAAATACAAAAACATAGGAAGTATGGATGAAAATAAGCTTGGGGAGTTTGCAACTCCTAACAATGATTATTTACGTACTCCTATTACTCAGCCAGCAATTGTTGCTAAATATTATGAAATTAATCCCTAATATTTAAGTTTGGTTCAACAGAATCAATTTGGAAGCTCTGCTGTAGAAGATGCAGGTATGCACTTAAATACTTTCACTGAAATATGTGATATGACGCACATTAAAGATGTTGACCCAGACGCTGTCAAGTTGCTCTTATTTCCTTTCTATCTCAGAGGAAGAGCAAAGGAATGGTAGCTATCTTTTCCTAGAAATAGTATTGCATCATGGGTAGAATGTACTTCTTTATTTATGACTAAATTCTTTCCACCTGCAAAGACTATGAAACTCAGATATAATATTACTAGTTTTAGACAGGAAGAGCATGAGCCACTAGCGCTTGCATGGGATAGAATGAAAGAATGCATGAGAAATTGTCCCAGCTATGGGATGGAAGATTGGTTAATTCTCCATTTATTTTTTAATTCTCTTAACCCTGTGTCTAAGTCTATGCTATATACTGCAGCTGGAGGAACATTTATGGGTAAGAAAATTACCGAAGCAAAGCAGCTGCTAGACAATATGCAAGACAACCATGCCTAATGGCATGTGGAAAGATCAAACACAAAGAAGGTGAACTCCGTCACACACCAAGAAAATGAAGAACTCAATGCTAAGTTGGATGATCTCATATTAGCCGTTAAAGCTAAGGAAACCCCGGTAAGAGATACTCCTGAGCCAACTATTGAAGAAATGGACTTCATAGCTCGTAATGATTATAACCATGCTTGGAAGAAGAATTATAATCCAAACTTTCAGAAACATTATTCTAGTCCTATAGGTAGCTCTAATAATAATATGGCATCAAGTAATACTAGTCTCCAAGAAACTCTTAAATCTTTTATGGACTCACAAAATGAGCAAAACAATATTCTAGTCAAAATTACGGAGAATCATGATGCTATGCATGGTAAATTATCTAACCAAGCTGTTAGTTTGAGAAATGATTTGCAGGCCCTCCAAGAAAGAACAAGGATTGTTGAGGCACATCTAGGTAAGATAACCGAGAGTCAAACTCTCATTCTAGCTAAATTTGCAGGTAAATCTAAGCCCAATCCAGTTGAAGACCTCAAAATGATAAGGATCCAAAGGGAGGAGCCTGAAGAACTTGATTATAGCAATGCTCCTTCACAGAACTACAATGTCAAGATTCCGGTAAGTGAAGGAAATGAGGAAGCCATGTATCAACACTTCGTTAATCATGTAGCAATAAAGGTATGCGAGATGGAGGAAGAATAAAAGAAATTTGCTAAAAAAATTCCTATTGAGCTAGATGATATATTTGAGCCTACTATTAAGATTAAAATTGGGACTAATGAAATAGTTGCACTATGTGATCTAGGTGCAAGTGTTTCAAAAATTCCAAAGAGTCTTTTTAACAAGTTAAATCTTGGCTCTTTTGAAATTATTGAACTAAAATTATATCTAGCAGATTCTACTTATAAACAAGCAGTAGGTATTAAAGAGAATACCTTAGTGTACATTAAAGGTTGTCCTGCTCTTATTGATTTTGTTATTGTTGACATGCCTGAAGATGCTACTGCCCCTCACTACAAGAAATGTTTCCTTCTACAACGACTGGCCCATCAGTCACTGTAGAAGGTGCCTCTTGCGCGACGAAAATCTCGGCTCGACGTGGCCGATGCAAAACTTTTTTTCCGGTTTCACGCCCCTCTACTACGACGAAACCTCTAAAAACATGGAGGAAGCTCATCGAGCGCGTGGCAGAAGTTCCGCTTCCTCACGAGTGACTCGCCAAAGTATTTTTTTTTTGCGTGTAGGTCCCGGACGTCAGTGACTCTAGCGGACCAAAATTTTCAGTCGTGCCTCCCTGATTTGATCTCAATAACGTTGTTCAATGCCCCTTCCGTTTAGTCAGGCTATTGGGTCCCGCATGTCTGCCTCACATTAGAGGAATCGTGTGTATGATGGGATTTTTTTCCTTCCTTGTTCCGAACTTGATAGCATCGCTCGATGCATCTGCCGTTTAATTAGGCTGCTGCATCCCACGTGTCATCCTCACACTAGAAGAAATGTGTGCATGATGGCTTTTTTTCTTGGATTGTGCCTCCCTGATATGAACTCGAGAACATTGCTCGATCTATGTGCTGTTAATCACGATGCTGGGTCCCACATGCCAGCCTCTCATTACAAGAATCGTGTGTATGATGGAATATTTTGCTTCACTCCCGCTACCATGTTACGAACTTGATAGTGCTGCTAGATGCATCTATAGTTTAATCATGCAGCTGGGCCCCACATGTCATCCTCTTATAAGAAGAAACGTGTGCATGATAAAAAATTCATTGGCTCATGGCTCCCTAATTTGAACTCGATAACATTACTCGAACTATCTGCCGTTAATCACGATGCTGGGTCCCACATGCCAGTCTCTCAGTAGAAGAATCGTGTGTATGATAGAATTTTTTTCCTTCCCTCCCGCTACCCTGTTCCGAACTTGATTGCGCAGCCGTTTAATCACGCATCTGGACCCACATGTCATCCTCTCATTAGAAGAAACGTGTGTATGATGGATTTTTTGCCCTCAGTCGCGCTACCCTGTTCTGAACTTGATAACGCTGCCAGATGCATAATCACACAGTTGGGCCCCACGTGCCATACTCTCATTAGGAGAAACATGTGTATGATGGAATTTTTGCCCTCGGTTGCGCCTCCATGTTAACTTGATAGCGTTGCTCGCTGCATCAGCAGTTTATTCAGGCTGGTTGGTCCCATATGCTAGCCTCATATTAGAAGAATCGTGCCTTCTCTAGTGCTACCCTGTTCTAACTAGATAGTGTTGCTAAACGAATCTGCCATTTGGTCACGCTCCGGGGTCCCACATGTCAGCATTTCATTAGAAGAACATGTGCATGTTGGACTTTTTTCTTGCTCACGCCTCCGTGTTTTGACCTTGGCAACGTTGCTCGATGCATCAGCCATTTATACAGGCTGGTGGGTCCTCGTTTCAGCCTCTCATTAGAAGAAACGTGTGCATGCTAGACTTTTTTCACGCTCGCGCCTCCATGTTTCGAACTTGGCAATGTTGCTCGATGCACCAACCGTTTATACAGGCTGGTGGGTCCCCCTTGTCAGCGTCCCATTTGAAGATACATGTGCATGCTGGACTTTTTTCTCGCTCGCTTCTCCCTCTTTGGAACTTGGCAACGTTGCTCGATGTGGCACCACGTGTATAATGTCTCGCTGGTGGGTCCCACATGTCAATATCTTTTCTTTTAGTGACATGTGAATTGAAGGGAATATGCCCGAGATGCAATAATGAAGTGGTTATTATGGTATTCCTTGTTTATGATAAATGTTTATTTTGCATGCTATAATTGTATTAATACGAAAACATTAATACATGTGTGTTTAATAAACAAACAGAAAGTTCCTAGTTATGCCTCTCTCGTAAAACTAGCTCGTTGATTAACAAGATGATCAAGGTTTCCTGATCATGGACATTGGATGTTGTTAATAACGAGGTCACAACATTAGTGTAATGATGTGATGAACATTCATCCGAAGTATAGCATTACGATCAAATTCATTGAGTTTATATTGCCATAACAACTTATGAAGTGATCCTAATCCTTAGACCATGAGATCATGTCAATCACTACCACCGGAAGAGTTTCTTGATAACATCAAACGTCACACCGTAACATGGTGATTATAAAGATGGGTTCATAACTACTAAAGTGTTATGTCGAGGCCCATGGATTGAGAGTGGAATTTGTTCATCCTGATGACGGATAGATATGCTCTGGGCCCTCTCGGTGATATCACATTGATTAGCTTACAAGCAAGTGATTTGATCACTAGAATGTTATATCACGGGAACGAGAAAAGAGTGCATGTCAGTAACGAGATCAAACTAGGTATGGAGATACTGATGATCGAATCTCGGACATGTAATATATCATGAAATAAAAGGATTAAGATACTAGCGTAAAAGGTTCTCGCGATCACAAGAAAGTCTTCGCTGAATGTGTGGGAGTCAGTATGGGTCTCTAGATCCCGCTTCTGATTATTGATCCGAGAGGAGTCTCGATCATGTCCGCATTGTTCACGAACCGTAGGGTGACACACTTAAGAGACACTGACATCCATTTGGAGCAAAAGTTTCATGCCGAAAAGAATAATAAGCACAGGAATTTATTTCACTAGATACCGAACGGGATTTTGGTTGAAATTGCAGAAAGTTTTTTTTGCATCTGAAATGAAATACTAGCAAGGGGTTATATGAGAATGTTTGTCATTATAGTAATTGACAAAATTCTGAATAAATAAAAGGAGTTTTATTTAATGAGAGTTTTCATTAAATTTCGTGGAAATTTAATGGGAATTTGAGTGGGTTTTTGAGTGGAGGCAATTGAAAGGCATTTGAGTGAGTGGAGTGTCCACCCACATGAATGTGGAAGAGGTGGGGGCAGCCCCCATGGCTGGGCTCCATGCCCCTTGGGTGCCCCCCTCTCCCCTATAGAAGTCCCCCTCTCATCCTCTCAAAACACACCTCTTCGTGAAGGATCTCTCTCCCCCTCTAGTATTTATTCCCCATGGTCTCGGACTAGCGAGATACATGTTCCCGCTGGCTTTTCGGCAAGAAAGAATTGTGCTTCCGCTGCATAGCTGGAGCGAGGAGGCGAAGTTTGCTCGGTGTCTTGTGCATGTGTATGAGCACAGATGCGCTGCTGTTTTGCGGCGCTAGGACTTCCTCTCGATCTTGAGATCGGCAAGAGATCGTCTACATCAACCACGAGTTTGGACTCGTTAAGCTTTGTCGGTTTTCAAGGGTATGTTCTCTACAGATGTATATCCACCCGTTGCTTGTATCTAGTAGATAGATCTTGGGACATAGTTGTTCCCATTGTAGGAATTTTTTTGTTTTCTATGCTACGAACAATCATTTATGACAAGAAAATAAATGATTTATGATTTTATAATAAAAGGGATTTATTTGTGTTACAAGTTTAACAAGAAAATAAATGAATTATGATTTTATCATAAAGGGATTTATTTGAGTTGCAAGTTTAGCAAAACACGTAGATTTACATCTCCCGAAACACCATAGGAATATGGAGTGTTTGAGATTTGTAATAAAACCTTGTTTGACATGGTTGGATCAAAGATGTTATTTATAAAACTGCCTTTATGTTTTAAAAATATTAAAAGATTTAGAGACTACCTCTTTTACACTGAAAAGAGCTCCATCTTGATCCATTGAAATGACACCATGGAAGTTATGGTTTGGGGTAAAACCCAGATTGTCATTTCTTAAATTTGGTATGCTAAGCATAAGTAAGATGTTTACAACCAAAGTTGGATGAGCAAGTCTTTGTAGGTTATTTCGAATAACAATTGGTTATTCCTCCATAACACCAAGCACAAAAGGGTTTGTCGCTTGAAACGTGAAGTTTCTTGAAGAAGGAATTTTTCACAAAAGTTAAGTGGGAAGACAATAGAACTTTGATAAGGTTAACGAACCTTAGCTAAATGTGCTGAGTTGCTCAGCGCCGGAAATCGTTTCGGAGGCTGCCATAATGCTCATAGCTTATGTGCCTCAAAGGTTGTGGTCACGGAGATCTAAGTTCTTACTGAACCAAGTTGGTCGGATAAACAATCAAATTCTAAGATTTGAGAGAAAATCATTATTGTTTGACAATGATGAACCGACTACATGCAAAGAACCAACGATGGGCCCTGACTCCGCCAAATGTCTTGAAGCCATAAAATCCGTGATAGTTTCATACACGAGAAATCAAGTTTTGAACTTAGAAGACCCTGCGGAAAGGTGTAAAAACCTATCGGTCGTATTTGGATCTATAAAGAAACAGACATGGATGTTTAACATTTATGAAATAGTCGACATGTTGTAAAGTATTTTACGGCAATGTTCAAGGAGTTAACTATGACAAGATTTGATCTTTCATAGCGATATTTAGTCTGGACGGATTAAAGTAGCAACCACTATATATAATTTGGTATATGGTAGATGAATAAACAAAACAAAATTATTCTAATAGAATGGTTACCTAGGACGTGTACAATACACGGTCCAAAGGGTTTTGTTAAATTCAAAGGATACTAAAAGGGCATGCAAACTTCAATGGTTGAAGTAAGCATCACGGAGTTGGAATCTTCACCGTGATGAAAAAGGATTTTTCATGTGGAGACGATGAAGATTCTTGCATTTGCAAGAAATTAAGTGGGAGCACTGAGACATATTTCTAAAAAATTATGTGGAGGACATCTTGTTGATTGGAAATGATGTATCTTTAATTGACAAAGGTTAAGAATTTCATTTCGAAGAAAGACTTAGGCAAAACCCGAATATTTAGCATGAATGTCTATAGTGGATAGACTGTGATGCTAATATGGTTGTGCCAAACGTACATTTATGAGATATTGAAGGAGTTCAATATAGAAAAGACAAGAAACGGTTCTTGTCGCATGGAAAGGAATTGAATCAAGATTCAAGTGTATCGACACTTGATAAGTGAAACAATATTCAAGTGCTTTGACACTTGATGAGTGAAATCACAAGGATGTTTTGATAAATCATACCATGATATGTACACATCCAGATATATCCTATGCTCTAAGTGTTATGAGCATATACCAGAATGAATCATAAAATGATCATTGGACGATAGTGAGGATATTCTTATGATCTTTTGGAAGAACTAAGAATATATTTGTGTAGAGGTGACAAACAATTACAAATAGTTCATTTTAAAGCATTACATTGATACTAGTTTTGTCACAAGATATAAATTAAATTTATCTCAATTTAAACTATGGGTGGCACAATGAAATGGAAATAAAGTTTCCATGATGGATTTGGAAGAGTTCCGAAGTTAAGATATTGTGACGAATACTACAACAAAAGGCTAAGTATATGACTGCTATAGTAGCAGCAAAGGAGGGCATTTATGCCAAGTAGTGTATTATCAAACTAAGGTGTAGTTCGCAACGGGCTAACACTAAAGATATATTGTATGACAATAGTATCGACATGATTTAACCCCAAGGAACTAAAGGTCTCACCGAAAGACCAAATGTATACAATGCCATCTCGTTGGATAATGAGTGATGCGTGAAGACGCAAAGACATGTAAATACACACGGACCTGAAGCGTCAGATATGTAGATTATGTTAACCACTTGCAATTGCGTATATGGAACACCAGAAAGCCATAGGTGTTCAATACGCAAAGTTTTCAAACTAGATTATGTCTCTAGTGCAAGTGAGAGACTGAAGGGAATATGCCCGAGAGGCAATAATAAAGTGGTTATTATCATATTCCTTGTTTATGATAAATGTTTATTTTGCATTCTATAATTGTATTAATACGGAAACATTAATACATATGTGTTTATTAAACAAACAGAAAGTTCCTAGTTATGCCTCTCTCGTAAAACTAGCTCGTTGATTAACAAGATGATCAAGGTTTCCTAATCATGGACATTGGATGTTGTTAAAAACGAGGTCACAACATTAGTGTAATGATGTGATGAACATTCATCCGAAGTATAGCATTACGATCAAAGTCATTGAGTTTGTATTGCTATAACAACTTACAAAGTGATCCTAATCCTTAGACCATGAGATCATGTCAATCACTAACATCGGAAGACTTTTTTGATAACATCAAACGTCACACCGTAACATGGTGATTATAAAGATGGGTTCAGAACTACTAAAGTGTTATGTTGAGGCCCATGGATCGATAGTGGAATTTGTTCATCCTGATGACGGATAGATATGCTCTGGGCCCTCTCGGTGATATCACATTGATTAGCTTGCAAGCAAGTGATTTGATCACTAGAATGTTATATCACGAGAACAAGAAAAGAGTACATGTTACGAGATCAAACTAGGTATGGAGATACCGATGATCGAATCTCAGACATGTAATATATCGCGAACAAACAGGATTAAGATACTAGCGTAAAAGGTTCTCGTGATCACAAGAAAGTCATCGATGAATGTGTGGGAGTCAGTATGGGTCTCCAGATCTCGCTTCTGATTATTGATCCGAGAGGATTCTCGATCATGTCCGCATTATTCATGAACCATAGGGTGACACACTAAAGAGACACCGACATCCATTTGGAGCAAAAGTTTCATGCCGAAAAGAATAACAAGCGCAGGAATTTATTTCACTAGATACCGAAACGGGTTTTCGGGTGAAATTGCAGAAAGTGTTTTTGCATGTGAAATGAAATACTAGAAAGGGGTTATATGAGAATGTTTTTCATTAAAGTAATTGACAAAATTCTGAATAAATAAAAGGAGTTTTATTTAATGAGAGTTTGCATTAAATTTGGTGGAAATTTAATGGGAATTTGAGTGGGATTTTGAGTGGAGGGAATTGAAAGGCATTTGAGTGAGTGGAGTGTCCACCCACATGAATGTGGAAGAGGTGGGGGAAGACCCCATGTCTGGGATCCATGCCCCTTGGGTTCCCCCCCTCTCCCCTATAAAAGGCCCCCTCTCATCCTCTCAAAACACACCTCCTCGTGAATGATCTCTCTCCCCTCTAGTATTTATTCCCCATGGTCTCGGACTAGCGAGATACATGTTCCCGGTAGCTTTTTGGCAAGAAAGAGTTGTGCTTCTGCTGCATCGCTGGAGCGAGGAGGCGGAGGTTGCTCGGTGTCTTGTACGTGTGTGCGAGCACGGATGCGCTGCTGTTTTGTGACGCTAGAACTTCCTCTCGATCTTGAGATCGGCAAGAGATCGTCTACATCAACCACGAGTTTGGACTCGTTAAGCTTTGTCGATCTTCAAGGGTATGTTCTCTACGGATGTATATCTTCCTGTTGCTTGTATCTACTAGATAGATCTTGGTACATAGTTGTTCCCATCATAGGAAATTTTTTGTTTTCTATGCTACGAACCCTACATCAATTTCTCTATAAATGAAACGTGTGCATGATCGACTTTTTTCAGCTGTGTCTACTATTTTGTCCTTTGCAAAGTAGCTGGATGTGGCAGTCCTATATGGTCTTGTGATGGGCTCAGTCAACTACAGAGCCTCATTGGGAAACCCCGAGAGGAAGGTATGATGAGCACAACAGCAATATTTCCCTCAATTATGAAACCAAGGTTATCGAACCAATAGGAGTAAGGAAACAACTCCAAGGTGTTGCTAACAACTTGGAACCTGCACAACACAAACTCAAGACTTTGCCCAAACTTACAGTGAGGTTGTCAATCCCACTGGTTTGTTCAAAACAAAGGATTAAATGTATAGTGTGGAAGATAATAGTTGCTTGTAGAAAGTAAACGGTAACAGTAGATGATGTATTAATGATAAAGATTGGACCGGGATCCACAGTTCACTAGAGGTGTTCTCCTTAAGGTAGATAACATGCTGGGTGAACAAATTGCAGTGGGGCAATTGATAGATTGAGTAAGCATAACAACGCATATACTAGACATCATGACTCCTATGAGATTTGATTGGGCATTACAACAATATACATAGACCGTAATCCAACTGCATCTATGACTAATAATCTACCTTCAGGTTATCATCCGAACCCCTTCTAGTATTAAGTTGCTAGAAACAGATAATTGCATTAAGAAATGTATGTAAAGTAAACAATACAATTGTTCCATGAACAAAAGATTGTAGTTTTCTCTCTCGTAGCAACAACACATCTACAACCTTAGAGATTTCTGTCACTTCCCCAGATTACTAGAGGCATGAACCTACTATCGAGCATAAATACTCCCTCTTGGAGTCACAAGCATCTACTTGGCCAAGATAGCTACTAGCAACGGAGAGCATGCAAGATCACAAATAACACAGACATGATAGAATCAATAATCAATCTGACATAGTATCTCAATATCCATCAGATCCCCACAAACACAACATGTATGATTACAAATAGATGATCTTGATCATGAATGGAGCTCACAAGATCTAAACATTATAGAAAAAAGCAGGAGAAACAACCCTCTAGCTACTGTATGGACCCATAGTCCAAGGATGAACTACTCACACATCATACTGGAGGCTGGCATGGTGATGAAGAAGGCCTCCGGGATGATCTCTCCCCTCCGAAAGGGTGCCGGGAAGAGCTTTAGATCCCCCCGATCTAGGTATGATGGTGGTGGCGGCTATGAACTATTTCGTGGAGATTTGATCGGGTGCTTAGAGTTTCTGCATCGGGGTGACTTTATAGGCGAAGGGGCAAGGTCGATGGGTGCCCGAGGGGCCCACACCTGGTGGCGGCACCCCCTAGGCCGCGTGTCCCTAGGGTGTGGCCACCTTGTGGCCCCCTTTCGGCTGCCCTTCGGACTCTGTGTTCTCTCCGGTAAAATATTGACTTTGGCTTTTGTCCCGTCCAATTCCGAGAATATTTCCTTACTAGCTTTTCTGAAACCAAAAATAGCAGAAAACATGCTACTGGCACTGCGGCATCTTGTTAGTAGGTTATTCCTAGAAAATGTATAAAAATACCTCAAAGTGTAGACAAAATATAACAAAGTTGATACTAAACAAGCTTGGAACATCAAACATTGTAGATACGTTTACGATGTAGCAAGCATCCCAAGCTTAACTCCTACTTGTCCTCAAGTAGGTAAGTGATAAAGAGAATAATTTTTGAGGTGACATGCACCATCACAATCTTGATAAAACCATTTGCAACGCATTGATAGCTGGGATCAAAGTACTTTAAACATGATCATGAAATATGTAGTTCTAACAATAAGACATAGTAACTATGTTGTAACATGAAAAGATACAAACAAAGATCACGGATAGTAATGCATTGAGAGACATTTGTTTGTTTCACATATAGAAAACATATCAAGAGTGGTATTCAGCTTGTCCCTCATGGAATAGCAAAACATAAATGCATAGGACACCTTCAAAGTTCCTCATGCTACTCAACTTTAGTCACAAGAAAGTTCTTGTCATTGTAAGTATATGTGTATCATAGAGAACTGCCAATAGGGTACCCCTTGCCCCATGACACAGGAGCTATCCCATATCAAAATGACAAGGCAACAGACAATGAGCATCTCAGCGTTCTTTTTATTTGCTATTTGTATAGGTTTTTATTGAGGATGCTTCACATATTTATCACTATGGTTGTGCTGCAAATTTCCACCATGATTAGGCATGCCTTATGGCTAGCCGCCCAGGCGTTTCTATAACACATATACGATACTCCATGGACTTACAAGCTCCCCTTTTATTTCACACCGCCGACATCCGCTAACAAAAGATCATGATATAACCTGGGTAATATGTAAAGGTGTTGAAAGTGTTCCCCATGACAACATGGTTCTCCTAATTCCCAACTTATAAGTGCAAGCATATACAACATAGATGACACAATGGTTCAAGTTTATTAGGATCAAGAAAGTAAAGTGTGCCATAAAGTTTGTGAGAGCTTTAATCACTAATTTTCTCATAACAAGTTTAATTTGGAAGATAGATAAAACATGAATATACTTGTAATGGTGTAACACACCGTGTATAGGAATTTATAACGGACTCTTTGGAAAAACTTGGTTTCTTGGGAGTTGGCTGCATGAGTAGAGCTTACTCAGTACAAGTGGAGGCTAACAAAAAACTGGGAGCGACCAACTAAGAGAGCAATAATGGCCATAATCATGCAGAGCGACAAAACATTATTAACTAAAACATAAAGTGGTATCACAAGTCAAAAACTAAATTATCATAGAGGCTAAGGTGACTGGTTCATAGTCATAACATGGTGTAAGCATGCTCCAAGTCAACCAAAACAAAGCATCAAAGGAGAATACCACAATATTATGTATTTGTATGATAAAACAATGCATGATTCTTTCAAGGAACATTAAGCAATCTCAATTGTTTGGAACTAGTCATGCTACAACAATAATCACTAAGCATAAGGTCAAAGCAACATCCATCATGACATGATAAATTCTAAGCCATAGTTAAAACAAGCTCCCTTTTGTACCACTATAAGCATGAAACTCTCTTGTGAAAGAAAAGCTGAGATTTTTATTGATGAAGAAGGGGATGCCCCAAGCTTTGATGCTTGTACCTCTTGAATATTTCTTGGGGTGACATGGGGTGGCATCGCCAAGCTTGAGCTTTTGTCCATTCTTCATCTCATCCCATCGTTCTTTCCCTACACTTGAAAATTTCCTTCATACAAAACTTCACACAATCTTCATTAGCAACATTAGTGTATTCAAGATAATAAGCATTTGGGTTTAGTTTCAACACAACTAAAACTTTAATTAAAACATAAGCTACTGTAGCAACTCATTTTAAAATCTCAAGTGATCAAAGAGAACTCAAAAATAAACCAATTTTTTCGAAGACCTTATGTTGTTCAAATCTAAAAGTGTTTAACTAACAAAAGTTAGATAACATCCTAGGGAATAAGCTTAGAAAATTACAGCTCAATCCAACTTATAGGGATTTTTCACGAATTTTTACAGTGAAGCACAAAAATCTATTTTGGGACAGCAACTTTCTCCAAATCTTACTTCTCTCTCATTAGAGGTTATTCTTGGCACAAAAACCACACAAAAGGATAAGGAGACGTTATTACAGAATTAATAACTTCCAAGACTCAAAAAAGAAAAACCTAACGAAATTTGGGTATCTCCCAATTAGTAGTTTTCTTTAATGCCTTTAAGTTTGGTTTGATAGTTTGAGAAGATGTTCACATAAGAAATATGAATTGAAGTAAAAGAGAGCATCAAGAAGCAAATTAAAACCACATTTAAGTATAACCCACTTCCTATGCATAGGAATCTTGTACGGAAATAAATTCATAAAGAACAAAGTGAAAGGCATAGGAAGATAAAATAAGAGTAACTTCAAAACTTCAGCACATAGAGAGGTGTTTCAGTACCATGAAAACTTCTACAACGCTATTTTACTCTCTCGTAATAATTTTTAGTAGCCTCATGAATAAACTCAACAATGTAATTATCACATAGAGCATGCTTTTCATGATCTACAAATACACAATTTTTATCAAGCTCAAAAATAGTGAGATTAAAACCTTCAAACCCATTTTTAACAATTTTATAACAAGATGACTGACCATTCTGAAGAGGTATGGGGTTACGAGGTAAAGTCAAAACCCCTCCAATCTCATTTTCAATAGTAGTGCATTTAATAATATCAACCAATATAGGACCATCATCTAGAGCTTTATCATAAACATTTTCTAAGAAAAACTCTTTAGTACCATGCATTTCGAAGTTAGGCACAAATAAAGTATTATCATAGATAACAGGAGTATAGTTATTATCACAAGTTTTACCCATAGTAGATATTTCAAAAGAATCCATAGGAACATAACATTCATCCTCCTTTGGTAAGCATGGGGGACCATCAAATAATGTAAGGGATAAAGAGTTACTCTCATTAGAAGGTAGGCATTGGTAGCTAATCCATTCTCCCTCCTTTTGTTCATCACTCTCCTCCTCTTTTTTATCTAATGAGCTTCCTGTTTCAGCAATTTCTTCTTTCATAGGCTCCTGCAAGGCATTAGTCTCTTCCGTTTGTGGAAAGCATCTATTAAAATATTCAAGAATATAGCCATTTTCTTCCTTGTAATTATCAAAGCAAAATTTATGTATATCATAAACCTCATATTTATAAGGTTCATCATCAGTATTTTGAAGATAACTAGCAAGTTAAAATGCACCCTTCCAAGCAATAAATTCTTCTATTTGTTCCATATTATGAAAGTCATAATTTGAAGGGACGCTGCAGGCTGGTGCGTCCATCATGTAAGCCTCTCTGCAAAGCAATATTGCTAGAAGAAAATTAAGAGGGACGCTGCAGGCTGGTGGGTCCGCCAATTCACCCTCTCTGTAAAGCAATATTTTTTTAAAGACGTAAAGAAATATTACTAGAAGAAAATTAAGAGGGACGCTACAGGCTAGTGGGTCCGCCATGTTAGCCTCTCTGCACAGAAATTTGGCTAGAAGAAAATTAAGAGGGACGCTGCAGGCTAGTGGGTCCGCCATGTCAGCCTCTCCATAAAGCAATATTGCTAGAAGAAAATTAAGAGCGATGCTACAAGCTGGTGGGTCCGCTGTGTCAGCCTCTCTATAAAGCACTATTGCTATAAGAAAATAATGTAAACCCCAAAAAAATATTTGTCAAGCACAGAGGATTCAAACTCAAGACATCAAACATATAACCGTGTGCGTTGCCACTACAACAAAGAAATCAAAACATACTAGCTTTCATCTCGTCGTTAGTAAACTTTGTATTCTGCTGTGGATCCACCGGATTCACAACAAAGACCTCACCGATGGAGGGGGGAAGCGATAATTCTTTGGACAAATATATTCACATAACAATATCAATTGAAGTAGAGTCACACACCGCATGCCCCAGAACTGGTATGCAATGACTTCACTTGGTGAAATCGCAGTCATTAGTGTCGAAAACACAACCAACGGTTCCGACGAAACACATGCAAAATCTGTAGTGCAAACAGCCCATCACAGCACCATAACTTTTCACAAATTTAGTAG
Organism: Avena insularis; assembly: GCA_023614405.1. Classification (NCBI taxonomy): domain Eukaryota; kingdom Viridiplantae; phylum Streptophyta; class Magnoliopsida; order Poales; family Poaceae; genus Avena; species Avena insularis. The sequence continues at coordinate 204,236,714 of CM042685.1, forward strand.
AATTTGAATGATACAGCGGTACCGAATAATCCAGAGAAAATATACAGATTCCTAGTTCATATTCATCAACACTTGACCAATTCAGTAGCATTTCGAAATGACTAATTCATGAATACATACACTGAAATTCAATAGCATTACAAAGGGAACCAGACCTCACCGACAGACTGGGAAAAGGCAATAATTCTTTTGTTTTGATAGATATATTCATGTAAAAATATTTAAGGAACCTGAGACACACACCGCGTGCACCAAAACTGCACCGGTATCCAATGACTTCATTTGGTGAAATCATGATGTATCTTTACCCTATGTGCCTCTCATCACTATCCAAAACACAACCAACGATTCCGATGAAACACAGGCATAAACTCTAGTGCAAGCAGCCCAGCAGCAGTGACAGAACTTTTCACAAATTTAGTAGTATTTGAATGATTCAGCAGTACAGAACTAGACACAGAAAATATCAACAGGTTCCTAGTTCATATTCAGTAGCACTTGACCAATTCAGTAGCATTTCAAAATGACTGATTCAGCAATACAAACACTAAAATTCAATAGCAGTATAGAGGGAACCGGCCAGTTTTTGCTTCAGCTCTAAAAATCATGCCAACAATCAGTTTTCCCTATTCTCCAAACACACTGAAATCACTAGAGCAAGCAAAACTGACGATCAATTCTTCTTTTGTGTGCAACCTCCTCCTCACATATTAAGATGGAACATAATCACTGTCATAATAGTTGGTCTTGGTCATATAGGGAACCGTCATATAGATACAAATATACCATACCAGTACGTACTAGTCATAGCTCCAATCCAGCAAAAGGTTATCACAGTTTTACCACCCATATATGATGAGTGGAGATAAGACAACCACATATTTAATTACGATAGCATGCGACCAAAGAGATAAACAGCTAGGAACTGCATGACCAGATTGCTGCAATCAGGGCACCGGATACATCGACCTTGACCATTCTTCCAATGGTAAGTTTGGCAGCTTTTCGGAACTTGGTCCACCTAAAATTAGCTTTCAAGCGCCCATCAGTCCAGTTAATGGCGTAGCATCCCTCGACTAGCACTCCTTCGCTCTACATCATGAAGAATATTGTGCCCTTTCGTCTAGCCTCGAGTTGCTTTGTGGCACTCTTAGGAAATTTCTGAGTAAAAGCAAGAGATAGATGCATAATTAATACGCTCAATGAACTGAATCATTTGAAACTTGAGAAGACATTAAGAGAAGTTTATTTGCTGCCACTCCCAAACATAATCCGGTGCGACCTTAAGATGACAATGTGTAGGATACGATCTAAAAAGGAGCTTGTGCTGGTGCCTGTGCTGGGGCTGGTGTGATGCGGCTTAGATCACTGTAGAGCTTCGTTGGGATACCCCAAGAGGAAGGTATGATGAGAACATCAATAAGTCTTCCCTCAGTTATGAAACCAAGGTTATCAAACCAGTAGGAGGAAGGAAACGACTCCAAGGTGTTACTAACAACTAGGAACCTGCACAACACAAACTCAAGACTTTTCCCCAACGTACAGTGAGGTTGTCAATCTCACCGGTTTGCTGAAAACAAAGAATTAAACGTATGGTGTGGAAGGTAATGATTGCTTGCAGAAAGTAAACAATAACAGTGGATGATGTATCAATGGTAAAGATTGGACCATGGTCCACAGTTCGCTAGAGGTGTTCTCCTTAAGATAATTATATAACATGTTGGGTAAACAAATTACAGCGGGAAATTGACAGGACTGAGCAAGGCATAACAATGTTATACTAGACATTCATGATCATATGAGATTTGATTGGGCATTACAACAATATACATAAACCGCCATCCAACTGCATCTCTTAGTAGTAATCCACCTTCAGGTTATCATCCGAGCCCCCTCCAGTATTAAGTTGCAAGCAACGGATAACTGCTTTAAGCAATGTGTGTAAAGTAAACAATACAATTGTTCCGTGAACAAAAGATTGTTGTTTTCTCCCTAGTAGAAACAACACATCTACAACCTTAGAGATTTCTATCACTTACCCAGATTCAATAGAGGCATGAACCTACTATCAAGCATAAATACTCCCTCTTGGAGTCAATAGCTTCTACTTGGCCAAGATAGCTACTAGAAACAGAGAGCATGCAAGATGTCAAACAACACAGACATGATAGAATCAATAATCATAAGATATGATAGAATAAATAATCAATCTAACATAGTAATCTCAATATCCATCGGATCCCCGCAAACACAACATGCATGATTACAGATAGATGATCTTGATCATGAACGGAGCTCACAAGATCTAGACATGATAGCACAAAGGAGGAGAAATAACCATCTAGCTATTGTATGGATCTATAGTCCAAGGTGGAACTACTCACACATCATACCAGAGGCTGGCATGGTGATGAAGAAGTCCTCCGCGATGATCTCACCCCTCCGGCTGGGTGCTGGGAAGAGCTTCAGATACCCCCCCCCAGATCTAGGGACGATGGTGGCGGCGGCTACGGACTGTTTCGTGGAGATCTGATCGGGTACTTAGGGTTTTGGCATTGGGGTGACTTTATAGACGAAGAGGCGAGGCAGGAGGGTGGCCAGGGGACCCACACTCTGCCCAGGCGTGGCCCACGGTGGGCCCGCGCGGGGGGGGGGGGGGGTGCGGCCACCTTGTGGCTCCCCTTCGGTCGCCCTTAGGTCTCTGTGTTCTCCTCGGTGAAATATTGACTTTGGCTTTTGTCCCGTCCAATTTCGAGAATATTTCCTTACTAGCTTTTCTGAAACCAAAAACAGCAGAAAACGGGCAACTGGCACTACGGCTTCTTGCTAATAGTTTAGTCCTAGAAAGTGTATAGAAATACCTCAAAGTGTAGACGAAGCATAGAAACGTTGATACTAAACAAGCATGGAATATCAAAAATTATAGATACGTTTATGACGTATCAAGCATCCTCAAGCTTAACTCCTGCTCGTCCTCGAGTAGGTAAGTGATAAAACAATAATTTTTTAGGTGACATGCACCATCACAATCAAGACCAAACCATTTGTAAGCATTGAAAGCTGGGATCAAAGTACTCTAAACATGAGCATGAAACATGAAGTTCTAACAATAATACATAGCAACTATGCTGCAACATGGAAGGATACAAACAAAGATTCATGAATAACAATGCATTGAAATACGTTTGTTTGTTTCACATATATAGAAAATATAGCATAGTGGCATTCAGCTTGTCCCTCATGGAGTAGCAAAACATAAATGCATAGGACACCTTCAAAGTTCATAAGGGTGACTAGATACAAATAGTTCAAGAACAAGCAATATCAACATTATGAATCAATCAATAAGTTTTGGGACAATGCACATAGAAGTAAGAATGACAACTAATCTCTCTTAATTGGTGCCTAAGGATAGAAGGTGGAGACTCAATATAAAAGTGGAAGAAAGGCCCTTCAAAGGGAAGCAGAGATTTCAAGTTTCATAAAGAGCTTCCAAAAACTATGGTACTTGTTAGCTTTCAGCTCTCATTGCCCCTATCATAAGCATCTTGAAGTGACTAAGATTAAATTGAACAAAATATAGAGTATATTCTTGACAAAGTATAAGTTGGCAATCACATGTCCCTTGAGTACGAGGGTCGTTCCTCATGCTACTCAACTTTAGTTACCGTAAGTTCTTGTCATTGTAAGTATATGTGTATCATAAAGAACCGCCAATGGGATACCCCTTGCCCCATGACACAGGAGCTATCCCATATCAAAATGACAAGGCAACAGACAATGAGCATCTCAGCAATCTTCTTATTTACCATGGGAAAATGGTGTTTTTTTCTCTTCTTTCCTCTTTTCTATCTCTCTCTTCTTTTTTATAAGAAGAATGCCTCATAGATTGCTCACTATGGTGATGCTGCAAGTTTCCACCATGATTAGGCATTTCTTAGGCTAGCGAACATGCGTATATCTAACACATATATATATAACTCCATGGACTTACAAGCTCCCCTTTTATTTCACATCGCCGACATCCATAAACAAAAGAGCATGATATCAACTAGGTAGATATTTACAGGTGTTGAAAGAGTTCCCCTTGACAGCACGATTCTGCTAATTCCCAACTTATAAGTGCAAGCATATACAACATAGATGAAAGAATGGTTTTAGTTTATTAGGGGCAAGAAAAATAAAGTGTGCCATCAAGTTTGTGAGAGCTTTAATCACTAATTTTCTCAAAACAAGTTTAATTTGAAAGATAGATAAAACAAGAATATACTTGGAATGGTGTAACACACCATGCATAGGAATTTATGGTGGACTCTTTGGAATAACTTGGTTTCTTGGGAGTTGGATGCATGAGTAGAGCTTACTCAATACAAGTGGAGGCTAGCAAAAGGCTGGGAGCGACCAACTAAGAGAGCAATAATGGCCATAATCATGCAGAGCAACAAAACATTATCAACTAAAGCATAAAGTGGTGCCACAAGTAAAAAAACTAAATTATCATAGAGGCTTAGGTGACTGGTTCATAGTCATAACATGGTGTGAGTATGTGCCAAGTCAACCTAAACAAAGCATCAAAGGATAATACCACAATATTATGCTTTTGTATGCTAAAACAACGCATCATTCTTCCAAGGCACATTAAGCAATCTCAGTTGTTTGGAACAAGTCATGCTACAGCTATCATCACTAAGCATAAGGTCAAAACAACATCTAGCATGACATGATAGAGTCTAGACCACAGTCAAAAAAAGCTCCTTTTTGTATCACTATAAGGATGAAACCTTTCAACTCCTTTCCAACACCAATCAACTTATTTGAAACAACAAAGCGAAAGCGGGGGTCCAACTACTTTATTCAAGCAAACTAAGCGAATGAAAACCAAAAAAGAAAACTAAGACGCTCCAAGAACAACACAACAGTGCATGAAACAATAAAAACGAAGTGTCTAGAAAGACCTGAGATTTTTATTGATGAAGAAGGGGATGCCTTGGGCATCCCCAAGCTTTGACGCTTGTACCTCTTGAATATTTCTTGGGGTGGCACGAGGTGGCATCACCAAGCTTGAGCTTTTGTCCATTCTTCATCTCATTACATCTTTCTTCCCTTACACCTGAAAATTTTCCTTCATACAAAACTTCACACAATATTCATCAGCAACATTAGTGCATTCAAAAGATAATAAAACTTTGGGGTTTAGTTTTAGAACAGCAAAACTTTCATTAAAGACATAAGCTACTGTAGCAATTACCTCAAAAAGTTCTATCGTGGTATTGCACGACAGATGCTACTAGGGGTAGCTTACGTCGAGGGAGCAAGGCGATGTAGGAGAATCCAGGAGCGATATTGTCACACGATGTACCCAGGTTCACGTCCCCTTGGTGGAGGGTCATTATGACCTGCTGTCAATCCAGTATATAATCATATATTGGTTTACAAGGGAGCCGTCGTAGGCGAAGGGAGACTAGACCTAATGAGAGATGATCCCCCAAAGGGGTGCCCCTGGTGGATTTATATATGCATCCAATTTGGGATTACAAGGGTTTTGGTGGGCTACGTATTGTATTCACCGTCTTGGGCCTCCAGTCGGTGCTAGTCGTCCGGTCCAGTATGCGCCAGTTGCCGTATTGGGCGAGTCGACCCGCTCTGGGATTGGCGATCTAGCTGGCGATCCCTCTTCATGGGTGTACCCTGATTGGTATTCCCCCATCAGTAGTCCCCGAGCACGTTGTCGATTTGACGCGGGCTTGAGGCAGGGTGCGGAGACTCTTGACGATGGGTCGTGGCGAATCAGCGACGAGCTCCTGAACAGAGAAAAGAAATGTGAAGCGGGAGGCGGTTGGCGTGAGCCAGTCGGTGATGGCCAGTTGGCGAAAGACGCAGGGTGTCGGTGAAGCCGCCAGTTGTGGTGAGTCCCCGAACGTGTAGCATGCCGAGTCCCTGAGCGCAGTGAGTGGCGAGCTCGAGCGACCGGCGAGTGCCGCTGTCTGGAGCGCGGCTAGTCCCCGAGCGCGGCGGGCGGCGAGGTCGGCGAGTGCCGCTGTCTATAGAGCGTTGAGTCCATGCGCGTGGCGAGTGGCGAGGTCGGACAACCGGCGAGTGTCGCTGTCTGTAGCGCGCAGAGTCCCCGAGCGTGTTGCATACACGATGGCAAGTCCGCAGTGGCGAGTCCCCGAGCATGTCCACTACGCGAGGTCAAGTCCGTGGTGGCGAGTCCCCGAGCGCGTCGAGTACGGGAGGGCGAGGAACCACGCGTACATGCAGTATGCCTAGGAGTAGTCCCCGAGGCTCGAGTTGGCTTGTAGAGGCGACTTGAGTCTCTTTACAGATGCATATTCTAAAAATAGTAGTGGTTGCTGCTGAGCATGGCGAGTGGCGAGGTCGAGCGACCGGTGAGCTTTGAGCCCTCGAGCGCGGAGAGTGGCGAAGTCGAGCGACCGGCGAGCGCCGAGCCCCCGAGCGCGGCGAGTGGCGAGGTAGAGCGACCGGCGACCGCTGAGCCCCCGAGCGTGGCGAGTGGCGAGGTCGAGCGACCGGCGAGCGCTGAGCCCCCGAGCGCGGCGAGTGGTGAGGTCGAGCGACCGACGAGCGCCGAGTTCCTGAGCGCGGAGAGTGGAGAGAAAGACACTGTTTTGCTGAGAAGGAGGAAAAGGTACAACTGCAATAAGGTGTATTTATGAAATATATTGAACATTTGTAAGACGTGCAAATTGTAGATGCTGAAGAAAATGCAATTTTGTTATGTGGATCAATGGGCAGTTTGTAAGGTTTATGCGTGTCTTCCCATGAGTAGGCAGACATTCAGCATTAAACGCTTGCCGGGTAACAGGGAAACGATGCCAGACTGTTGAACCCGGAGACAAGGTCGGCCTTTTGGTAGCCAGCCTCACTACTTCAACGGACGCAAATAAACAACAAACAAAACTGAAACCGATCCCGAGGGAATGCGCTGAGCACAAACTCAACGCCAACCCCAAAGCACGACCCATCAAGCAGTCGCTACGGCCCTTCAATGAAGAGCGTCGCTGAGCAATCATCGAGGAGGTGCAGCGTCTACTCGTTGCATGATTCATACGACCAATCAAATACTCAAAGTGGCTGCCAAACCCAGTCCTGGTCGAAAATAAGAATGGGACCTGGAGAATGTGTATCGATTACACAAACCTCAACAATGCCTGCCCAAAGGAGCAGTTCGTCCTCCCATGGATCGATTAAATCATCGACTCAACCACGGGCTCGGGGTCGCTGTGTTTCCTGGATGCCTACTCTGGTTACAACCAGATCAAAATGGCAGTTGAGGACGAGGAAAAGACGGCATTCATCACGCCATTCAGAGCATTCTGCTACACCGCCATGACATTTGGCCTCAAGAACGTCAGAGCGACCTGCCAGAGGTGCATGTAGGAGTGCCTTGTGAGCCAAATTGGCCGCAACATCCATGTGTACATCGATGACGTGGTGGTGAAGTCCACTCGCCAGGGCGATCTACTCGCAGACCTGTACGAAACCTTCGCAAATCTGTGGAGGGACAAGATTAAACTCAATCCAGGAAAGTGCACCTTCGGTGTACCTACTGGATAGCTGCTGGGGTATGTAGTCTCCAAACGAGGCATCGAGCCGAACCCTACCAAGATCAACACGATCGCCTGGCTCGGCAAACCAGAGTGCCTGCGCAACGTCCAGAAGTTGGTTGGGCGAGTTGCGGCTCTCAGTCGCTTCATCCCCTGGCTAGGCGAGAAGGCAATACCTCTCTACCGCCTAATGCGCAAGAACCCCATGTTCCAGTGGGACAAGGAGGCAGACGACGCGCTCCACACACTCAAGGAAGTGCTACTCGCGGCCCGGCTACTCGCCGCCCTCGTCGACAAGGAGCCCATGCTCGTCTACGTCGCGGCCTCTGAATGAGTCGTCAGCACTATCATGGTTGTCGAACGACCAGAGGAGGGCAAGGAGCGCCTGGTGCAGCGACCTGTCTACTATATCAGCGAAGTCCTCACCGAGTCGCGACAGCGCTACCCGCAGTACCAGAAGTTGGTATACGCGGTCTTCCGAGCCTAGCGGCGACTTCCGCACTACTTCCAGGAGAACCCAATCACGGTCGTTTCCTCAGCGCCATTGCAGGACATCATCCGCAACTACGAAGCGACTGGACGAGTCGCCAAGTGGGCCATCAAGATTGGAGTCCACAACATCAGGTACGAACCCCGCAAGGCAATCATGTCGCAGGCCCTGGCGGACTTCCTCGCCGACTAGGAGGAGGCACAGCAGCCGGAGAAGCTGTCGTACCTCCACTACTGGTCCCTATACTTCGACGGATCCAAGAACACAGACGGCGCAAGGGCAGGGATCGTCCTCACGTCTCCCAAGGGCGACAAGCTGCGCTACGTACTATACCTCGACTTCACCCCCTGCACCAACAACATGGCCGAGTACGAGGCCCTCCTTCACGGAATGCGAGCGGCCAAGGAGATGAACATCAACCGTATGTGCTGCTACGGCGACTACGACCTCATCGCCGCACAAGTCTCCGGCACCTACGATGCCGTCTCCCCCACCATGGGGGCATACCACCAAGTAGTGGACCAACTGGGGTGCCACTTCGCCGACTACTCTGTAGAGTGGATTGACTGGTGCCAGAACGAAGAGGCCGACACCCTCTCAGGCATCAGGTCCAATCGCCACGCACCACCCGTCAGCGTCTTCCTCGACACCATATCCAAGCCATCCGTCTCTCCTCCGAGGGTGAATCAACCCTGGTCGCCATGATCCTGGAGCCAAGCGACTAGACCGCGCCATACGTCACCTACCTAGAGGGAGGGACCCTACCTGAAGACAAGACGGAGGCCCGCATGATAGGGCGCCGCTGCAAATCCTTCATCATCATCAACGGCGAGCTCCACAAGCGCAGCGTGACAGGCGTGTTCCAACACTGCGGTCAACCCGCGGAAGGTCGCAAGATCCTCCAAGACATTCATACCGGCGGCTGTGGCCACCATGCTGGCGCCCGGTCTCTGGTCGCCAAGGTCATGCGACATGGATTCTACTGGCTCACCGCACACTCCAACATGGTCGACATCGTCCAACACTGCGTCGGGTGTCAGAAGTACGCCAATCAGACCCACGTACCAAGCTCGGCGCTCAAGACCATTCCCATCACATGGCCATTCTCCATGTGGGGCATGGACATGGTGGGCCCCTTCAAGAAGGCCCCCTCCGGCCACACCCACCTCCTAGTCGTAGTCGACAAATTCACAAAGTGGGTGGAGGCCAAGCCAGTCCGCAAGTGCGACCAGAAGACCGCCACCAAGTTCCTACGCGAGCTCATCTATCGCTACGGGTTCCTGCACAGCATCATCACACACAATGACGCCAACTTCGCCAAGGGGGCCATGGCCTAATTCTGTGAGGAGCATAACATACAGCTCGATCTCGCCTCAGTCGCCCACAAGGAGTCCAACGTCCAGGCGGAACACGCTAACCAGAGCATCCTCCACGGCCTAAAGCCGCGACTGCAAGTACCCCTCGAGCGAACTCCGGGATGCTGGGTTGAAGAACTCCCTTCCGTCATCTGGGGCATCCGCACCTCCATAAACAGGTCGACTGGGTTCATCCCTTCTTCATGGTGTACGAAGCTGAAGCCATCATGCCGACCGACCTCGAGCACGACTCTCATCGGGTCGTCAACTATGCGGAGGCTGACAACGAGCTCGCATGCCAAGATGGAGTCGACCCACTCGACAAAGCACGCGACCTAGATCGCTCCCGCACCGCCATCTACCAGCAAGGACTCCACCACTAACACATCCACCGAGTCCGAACTTGCACCTTCTAGGAAGGCGACCTGGTCCTACGGCTGATCCAGGACAATAAGGGCATACACAAGCTCTCTCCCCCGTGGGAGGGACCATTCGCCATAGGGAGAGTCCTGGGCAACGACGCCTACTACCTTGTTGATGTCCGAGGCGACGGACAACTCGACGTCAAGCGGCCATGGTTGTGTGGTCTACTAACTTTTTCGCATGGAAGCCATCTGACATGCCTGGTTGTCGTGGTATTGCACAGCAGATGCTACTGGGGGAAGCTTACGTAGAGGGAACAAGGCGAAGTAGGAGAATCTGGGAGCGAAATTGGCACACGATGTACCCAGGTTCACGTCCCCTTGGTGGAGGATCGCTACGTCCTCCTGTCAATCCAGTATATAATTATAGATTGGTTTACAAGGGAGCCGCCATAGGCGGAGGGAGACTAGATCTAATGAGAGATGATCCCCCAAAGGGGTGCCCCTGGTGGCTTTATATATGCAGCCAATAAGGGTTTACAACGGTTTTGGTGGTCTATGTATTGTAGTCGCCATCTTGGGCCTCCAGTCGCCGAATTGGGCGAGTGGACCCGCTCTGGGATTGGCGATCCCTCTTCATAGGTGTACCCCGATTGGTATTCCCCCATCAGTAGTCCCTGAGCGCGTTGTTGATTCGATGCGGGCTTGAGGCAGGGCGCGGAGAGTCTTGACGATGGGTCGTGCCGAATCAGCGATGAGCTCCTGAACAGAGAAAAGAAACGTGAAGCGGGAGGCGGTTGGCGTGAGCCAGTTGGTGATGGCCAGTTGGCAAAAGACGCATGGTGTCGGTGAAGCCGCCAGTTGCAGCGAGTCTCTGAACGTGGAGCATGCCGAGTCCCCGAGCACGGCGAGTGACGAGGTTGAGCGACTGGCGAGTGCCGAGTCCCCGAGGGCGCCGAGTGGCGAGGTCGAGCGACCGGCGAGTGCCACTGTCTGGAGCGCGGTGAGTCCCCGAGCGTGGCGGGCGGCGAGGTCGGCGACCGGCGAGTGTTGCTATCTATAGCGCGCCGAGTCCCCGCGCATGGTGAGTGGCGAGGTCGGGCAACCGACGAGTGGTATTGTCTGTAGCGCGCCAAGTCCCCGAGAGCGTTGAGTATGCGAGGGCGAGGAACCATGCATACACACAATATGCCTAGGAGTAGTCCCCGAGGCTCGAGATGGCTTATAGAGGCGACTTGAGGCTCTTTAGAGATGCATATTCTGAAAAATAGTAGTGGTTGCTGCCGAGCATGGCGAGTGGCAAGGTCGAGTGACCACGAGCTCCTCGCCCCCGAGCACGGCGAGTGGTGAGGTCGAGAGACCGGCGAGCGCCGAGGCCCCAAGCACGGCGAGTGGAGAGGTTGAGCGACCGACGAGCGCCGAGCCCCCCAGCGCAGTGAGTGGCGAGGTCGAGCGACCGGCGAGCGCCGAGTCCCCGAGCGCGGCGAGTGGCGAGAAAGACACCGTTTTGCTGAGAATGAGGAAAAGGTACGACTGCAATAAGGTATATTTATGAAATATATTTAACATTTGTAAGACGTGCAAATTGTAGATGCTAAAGAAAATGCACTTTTTATGTGGATCGATAGGCAGTATATAAGGTTTATGCGTGTCGTTTCATGAGTAGGCAGCCAGCATCAAACGCTTGCCGGCAGACTATTGAACCCGGAGACAAGGTCGGACTTTTGGTACCCAGCCTCATTACTTTGACGGACGCGAATAAACAACAGACAAAACTGAAACCGATCCCAGGTATGATTTTGGTCCCTGAAAGCGTCGTATGCGACTGCATGGTCGGCTTTGGAGAATAAATGCATATATGTTTTGGACTCATATCGTACGAGTGTAAAAAAACTTAGTTGTTAGCATGGCAGTTTCGCGATGGCGAGTCTGCGAGTGTGGCGAGTTCGCGTTGGGCGTGTCCGCGATGACGATTTCCTGAGCGTGGCGAGTCCGCGGCCAACAAGTTTCCACGTACCACGCGGGGCGAGTCAGCAACAGGCGAGGCGGCGTCGAGCGTCGCGAGTCCAACCATGCGTTAGCAATCTGATTTTCTCCGCGTCTCGTTTCTCCAACAATGTGTATATGTAAATAAAGGATTATGCCTCAAAATAATTGATCGGTAAAGTAATGAATGTGTAAGATCAAAAGTGAGGTTTGAGGTTTGTGTGATTGGATTAGAAAAACCAGTTACGTATAGGATCGAGCATGTTTGTGAGTGTGTCGATCTGGAAGCTGACTTCTTCCTCTAATCCTTTCGGATAACCCTGCCTTGGTACCGGATTGAATCTCGCAGGGGGGGGGCGAGCTTGATCATAGAGCCATGAACTGCGCCGCTGCAACTTGGGTCGCTTGGCTTTTCTGCTTCTTCGATCCAAAATAATAGGATCTTCTAGGAACTCAGGAGTAGTAGATGTCCAATAGGTACAAAGGAAACAGGTCTTAAAATAATCAATTGGAAAAAGGATCAAATGTTAGATGCGATTGGATAAGGGACTCAGCTGATGTATGCAACCAATCGGGCGTAGACGTATGATGAGCTTCATAAGCACGCCGCGTTGGACGACGATCAGCCGGAACCAGCTCAATGCTATCTGGTCATTGTTGATGGCGAGGGACCCCGCAAGGATTATCACCTCCAAGCACCGCTTGCCCCATGGTGGGCGTCACTATCGTGGGAATGGCCACGGCGGATGCTGCAATCGGTAGCAAGTAGTAGAATGAAAGGCAAGGGCGGCCAGTCATCTACGGTGCGAGATGAGGGCAAAGACACAGGGTTTTACCCAGGTTCGGCCCCCGGAGGGTAAAGACCTACTCCTGCTAGATTGTATTGTTGAGAGAGTACAAGGGCGAGCTCGGAGGCTAGGCGGCGAGTCGTAGGGGGTGTATGATGGAACGTGTCTTCTATGTGTACCCTAGGGAGGTTTATATAGAGTCGCCTTGCTAGGGTTTACAGATCTACAACCGAGTTGGATAAGGACTCAGAGGGTGCTTGACCTAATCCGACTGGGCCTAGCTACGCTTCTGCGCCTCCAGCTTCCAGTTGCCTGGCTCCTTGTTGGGTCGTGATCCATTCGTCGTCCTGGAAGCCCACTCGCTGGCAGTATGGGCCGGTAGGAAACGTCCTGCTGGGTATACCCCACTCGGCATATCCCCATCAGAAGATGTCGCGATTCTCACGTAGGAACTCGATGAGCGTGCCTTCCTATGCTAGGCTCATGCCTGTCCCGATCATCACCGTCTGGCTGGAGGCGCCTGGGACCAGCTCGACGGAGCGCGTGTGCATGGTGGCCTCGAATGCGGTCGAGCCGCCGTTCTCCGAGTTGGGCTTCTTGAGTATTGTGGGGTTGTCATTGTCAACCCCGCTCGTGTATTTGGTGAGCTCCTCCGCATGGTTGGCTTCTGCGGCGATGATGGTGTCGTCAAGCTCGGCGCCCTTTGCCTTGCACTCCGCGGCCATGTCAGGGTTGCCGTGGACGGTGATGATACCGCACGGCCCTGGGAACTTCATCGCGTTGTACGCGTAGTGTGGTGCCTCCATGAACTTGGTGAATGCTTGCCACCCCAGGACGCAATGGTAGGGGCTTTTGAAGGGCACCAGCTCGAAGACGATCCGCTCGGTGCGGAAGTTCGCTGGAGTGCCAAAGGTGACTGGCAGCGTCACCTTGCCGATCGGGTATGCCTTCCGACCGTGGACGATGCCGTGGAAGGTGGTGTAGGTCGTCTCGATCATCGACTGTGGGAGCCGTAGTTGCCTGAGCGCGTCTAGGTAGAGGATGTTGATGGAGCTCCAGCCATCCATCAAAGTCTTGGGGAGCCAATAGTCGCCCACTTTGGGCTTGACCACCAAGGCGAACCGCCCCGAATATTCGATCCGTGGTGAGTGGTCCTCGCAGCTCCAGGTGATCCGCTGTTCAGACCAATTGAGGAAGCAGGGGATGTCGACTTGGGACACCGCGTTAACAGCGACGGCACGGGCGATGACCTTCTTCTCGCGCTTGGTGCTGAACCCGGTGAAAGGTTGGAGCAAGCCGTCCTCGTTGCCGAATGCCCCACCATTTGGCAGGTAGTTGTTGGGGTCTTCCCATGCGCACCGTGCCTTCTCGATCTCCCTCAGGGAGTGGCAGTCGGCGCTCATGTGCGTGGCAGGCTTCCCCTCCCTGTTGTGGAACACACATGGCTGGTTAAGGAGAGCCACGGGGTCGAATTTTGGCCTCGCCTTGTAGTTTCCGATGTCGCGGTGCTGGCCTATGTCGCGGTGGAAGCTCTTGGGTTCGCGCGGCGCGTAGCCGGCGTTGGCGACGAAGTCATCTCGCCCGTCACCATGGCGCTTGCTGGTGAGGCGAGTGTTTCTGTAGCGTAGCTCGGGTCGCCTCATGTTGTCTTGGCCGCTTGGGCGGCGGTTTCCACCCGACTCGTCATCGTTTTCTTGGTTCGGGTCCTCCTCTGCTTACCGCTTGGCGATCTTGAGGAGGTCTGGGATGTTGCCGAGTGTGTTTTACAGCCGCTTGAGCTTGGCGACCAAGGGCTCGTAGCGGCACGAGGTCTTGAAGAAGTGTATCGCCATGACTAGGTGGATGCCGGATGCATTGAACCACAGATCCTGCCATCGTTGGACCTAGCTGCGGGTCGACTCGCGGGGTCCATGGATGCATCACTCCAGGTCCTCAATGGTGGTGGTGCGGGTGTAAGAACCCTCAAAGTGCCTGACGAAGGCATCGTGCATGTCCTCCCAGGAATCGATGTTGTTCGCGGGGAGGGTATTGATCCATTGCCGGCTCGCTCCCTCCATCACCAGGGGGAGGTAGAGAGCAGCGAGTAGGTCGGTGTGGCCAGCGATTCCCGTCGCCATAAGGTACGTGTCCAGCCACACGGAGGGGTCGTATGAGGGATCGTACTTCTCGATCTCCTTTGGAGCTTTGAAGTTCGCCGGATATTTTTCGCCTCGGATCATTTGTCCGAAGCACTAGGGGCCGACTCGGCTGAGCGAGCCCCTTGGCTAGCCGTCGTGGCGGTTCGTGAGGGTGTGCCTTAGGTCATCGGGCTGGCGTGCGCGCCAGCTTTGGTTGTTGATGATGTGGGTCCGTGCGTCAACTGGCTGCCCATTGGCAGTGACCAAGTTGTTCGTCGGTCGTGGGTCGTTGGTGGAGAGTGCCGCGTGCGCGGGTCGTGGTTGGAGCTGCAGGGGCTCGGGTGGTGGGAAGTTGAGAGTATTTTCCATCGTTGGGCGGCCGCTCGAGACCGCCCTGCTTCCTGACGAGCGGGAGTACATGCGCTCCCGCGAGTAGGCTCCCGCGGTTTGCTGCTCGATGGCCTTGGCGAGTAGGGCCTTGGCGTACTGGATGTGCAGTGCACCTTCCTCGGTCACGTTGATGTTGGCGACCGCGGCTCGACTCGCGATGACGTTGTCCATTGGAGTGGAGAATAGCGGGAGGCCGTTCGCGTCCCGCTCTTGCGGGGAGATCATGATTCTTGGCTAGTCTGGAGGGGGCGTGTGACCCGGCAGCGGTGGGGGAGCGCCATTCGCCGTTGCGCCTGGTGGTGGCCGGGCACTTCCTCCCGGTGGGGCGTTCTCGTAGGCCACGCGGTCGGCCATACGGGCCGGGTCGTTTTCGTCGTCGAAGTTCAGGGCGCGGCCCTGAACGGTGGGATTTAGGTGCGACCTGATGCGGTGCTGGTGGTAGAGCAAGAGCTCCTGTGCTGTCGCTTGCTCGAGGTGAAATCTTTCGCGCTCGGATTGTTCCTTGCTGACCGCCTCCTCTAGTCGCATGCAGAGTTCCTCAACCTCCTTCGCCGTCATGGTCAGGGGGATCGGCATAGAGAAGGGGTCTAGAGGGGCCCTCGTGTCGCTCGCCATGTAGGTCACGATGAAGCGACCTGATCCGGTGTGGAGGTCACCGGAGTTCTCCTACCCGGAGTCGGAATCGAAGATTCCAAGGATGGACAAATCCTCGAAGTCCCCAACGTTGGAGACTTGGGTGATCGAGCCCGCGGGTGACGCGGCAACGATGGATGCGACGATTGACGTCAGGGTCGCCGAGTCGGCGTCGTCGTTGAGGGACGCGTCATCCGCGGCCACGCTGGTCTCGGCCACGTTGCTGTTGGCCGAGCCGTACTCGGAGGCGAGGCGGTGGATGGTGTGGACCTGGCTCTCAGAGAGCCGATCAGGCGGTGGCGACTCGCGGATGCGAGCCGAGTCCTCTAAGACGGTGACGTCGGTGAAGCCGATGAAGAGGCTGATCGTGCCGACTGGCATGATCAGGCTGTGCGTGACGGGGTGTGCGCCGGGACGTAGCTACTCGGCAAGATCTGGAGGATCTTGCCGACGGCGATCATGCGGCCGGTGGCGATGTTCTGGTTGATTGGCAAGTTGTGTAGGGTTCGCAGCATAGAAAACAAAAAATTTCCTACGATGGGAACAACTATGTACCAAGATCTATCTATCAGTATATACCCTTGAAGACCGACAAAGCTTAATGAGGTTGAACTCATGGTTGATGTAGACAATCTCTTGCTGATCTCAAGATCGAGAGGAAGTCCTAGCGCCGCAAATCAATGGCGCATCCGTGCTCGCATAGACCTTCGAGGCACCGAGCAACCTCTGCCTCCTCGCTCCAGCGATGCAGCGGAAGCACAACTCTTTCTTGCCAAAAATCCACCAGGAACATGTATCTCGCTAGTCCGGGACCATGGGGGATAAATACTACAGGGGAGAGAGATCCTTCACGAGGAGGTGTGAGTGAGAAGTGAGAGGAGGGGCTCCTTATATAGGGGAGGGGGGCAGACCAAGGGGGCATGGCCGTTGTCCATGGAGGGTGCCCCCACCTCTCCCTCATTCTTGTGGGTGGAAGCTCCACTCACAAAATTCCCCTTCAATTTTCTCCACTCAAAATCCCACTAAAATTCCCATTAAATTTCCACCAAATTTAATGCAAACCCTCATTCAATAAAACTCCTTTTATTTATTGAGAATTTTGTCAATTAATTTAATGACAAACATTCACATATAACCCCTTGATAGTATTTTATTTCACGTGTAGAAACACTTTCTGCAATTTCACCCGAAACCAGTTTCGGTATCTAGTGAAATAAATTCCTCCGCTTTCTTATTCTTTTTAGCATGAAACTATTTGCTCCAAATGGTGTCAGTGTCTCTTAAGTGTGTCACCCTATGGTTCACGAATAATGCATACATGATCGAGACCCCTCTCGGATCAATAATCAGAAGCGGGACGTGGAGATCCATACTGACTCCCACACATTCAACGATGACTTTCTTGTGATCGTGAGAACCATTTATGCTAGTATCTTACTCCCTTTGTTTCACGATATATTACATGTCCGAGATTCTATCATCGGTATCTCCATACCTATTCTGATCTCGATACTGACATGTACTCTTTTCTTGTTCCGGTGATATAACATTCTAGTGATCAAATCACTTGCTTGCAAGCTAATCAATGTGATACCACCGAGAGGGCCAGAGCATATCTATCCGTCATCGGGATGAACAAATTCCACTCTCGGTCCATGGGCCTCAACATAACACTTTAGTAGTACTAAACCCATCTTTATAATCACCCTGTTACGGTGTGACGTTTGATGTTATCATGATACTCTTCCAGTGTTAGTGATTGACATGATCTCATGGTCTAAGAATTAGGATCACTTCGTATATTGTTATAGCAATATAAACACACTTACTTCGATCGTAATTCTATACTTCGGATGAATGTTCATCACACCATTCCAATAATGTTGTGACCTCGCTATTAACAACATCCAATGTCCATGATAAGGAAACCTTGATTATCTTGTTAATCAACGATCTAGTTTATGAGAGAGGCATAACTAGGAACTTTCTATGTTTTTATTAAACACACATGTATTAAAGTTTCCATATTAATACAATTATAGCATGCAAAATAAAAATTTATCATAAATAAGGAATACGATAATAACCACTTTATTATTGCCTCTCGGGGATATTCCCTTCAGTCCCCCACCTGCAGTAGAGTCAATAATCTAGTTAGAAAACTTTGCGTACTGAACACCTATGGCTTTCTGGTGTTCCATATACGCGATTGCAAGTGGTTAACATAATCTACGGATCTGATGCTTTTAGGTCCGTGTGTATTTGCATGTCTTTGCTTCTTCACGCATCACTCATTCTCTAATGAGATGGCATTGTATAAATTTGGCCTTTTGGTGATACCTTTAGTGCCTTGGGATTAAATCACGTCGATAGTATTGTCGTATAATATATCTTTAGTGTTAGCCCGTTGCGAACCACACCTTAGTTTGATAAAAAACTACTTGACACAGATTCCCTCCTTTGCTGCTACTATAGCAGTCATATACTTAGACTTTTGTTGTAGTATCCGTCACAATGTCTTAACTTTGGAATTTATCCAAATCCATCATGGAATCTCCTGTCCATTACATTGTGCCACCCATAGTTTAAACTGAGATAAACTTAATTTTGTATCTTGTGACAAAACTAGTATCAATGTAACGCTTTACAATGAACTATATGTAATTTTTTGTCACCTCTACACAAATATATTCTTAGTTCTTCCAAAAGATCATAAGAATTTCCTTACTATCGTCTAATGATCATTTTATGATTCATTCTAGTATACGGTCATAACACTTAGAGCATAGGATATATCTAGATGTGTACATACCATGTATGATTGATCAAAACATTCTTGTGATTTCACTCATCATGTGTCAAAGCACTTGAATCTTGTTTCACTTATCAAGTGTAGATACACTTGAATCTTGATTCAATTCTTTTCCATGCGACAAGAACCGTTTCTCATTGTTTCTATATTGAACTCCTTCAATATCTCATATATGTACGTTTGGCACAACCATATTAGCGTCACTGTCTATCCATGTAGGCATTCATGCTAAATATTCGGATTTTGCCTAAGTCTTTCATCGAAATGAAATTCTTAACCTTTTTCAATAAAAGATACATCATTTCCAATCAAAGAGATGTCCTCCACATAATGTATTAGAAATATGTCTCAGCGCTCCCACTTAATTTCTTGCAAATGCAAGCATCTTCATCATCTCCTGATGAAAACTCCTTTAATATTTTCATCACGGTGAAGATTCCAACTCTGCGATGCTTACTTCAACCATTGAAGTTTGCATGCCCTTTTTAGCATCCTTTGAATTAACAAAACCATTTGGACCGTGCCTTGTACACGTCCTAGGTAACCATTCTATTAGAAGAACTTTGTTTTGTTTATTCATCTGCCATATACCAAAATTATATGTAGTGGTTGCTACATTAATCCATCCAGAACGAGGGGCAAGGGCGTCCAGCCATCTGCGGTGCGAGATGAGGGCAAAGACACAGGGTTTTACCCAGGTTCGGCCCCCCGGAGGGTAAAGACCTACTCCTGCTAGATTGTATTGATGAGAGAGTACAAGGGAGAGCTCGGCGGCTAGGCGGGGAGTCACAGGGGATGTATGATGGAACATGTCTTCTATGTGTACCGGGAGGTTTATGTAGAGTCACCTCGCTAGGGTTTACAGATCTACAACCGAGTTGGATAAGGACTCAGAGGGTGCTTGACCTAATCCGATTGGGCCTAGCTACGCTTCTGGGCCTCCATCTTCCAGTCGCCTGGCTCCTTGTTGGGTCGTGATCCTGTCGCCGTCCTGCAGGCCCACTCGCTGGCAGTATGGGCTAGTAGGAAACGTCCTGCTGGGTATACCCCACTCGGCATATCCCCATCAGTAGTCCCCGAGGCCGTCGTTGATTCGTCGCGGGTGTTGTTTGGCAGTCGGAGTATTCGGGTCCAATTTGGACGCCTAGTTGAATCGGCGGTGGACTCCAATGAAAGAGAGAGTCTTTGGCGTATTTCCTCAGTCGCAATAACGGCGACCAGTCGAATTGGTGGTGGACTCCAGTGAAATAGAGAGTCTTCGGCATGTTTCCTTAGTCGCAATAATGGCGACCAGTCCAATCGGCATAATCAAATTGCAGCCATGGCAAATGGGTCAGCGAGTAGTCGAATAGCTGTGGCTAGCGAGTCGAGTAGGCGAAGGTTGACCGTCAATCTTGGTCAAACTAGCCATTGGGTAATTGATACGTCGGAAACGTATCAATAATTTTTGATGCTCCATGCTTGTTTTGTATCTACTTTACTTTGCTTTGTCTACACTTTGAGGTGTTTTTATATCTTTTCTGGAACTAACCTATTAACAAGTTGCCACAGTGCCAGTTGCCTGTTTTCTTCTGTTTTTGGTTCCAGAAAGGCAGAAAATCAATATTCTCGGAATTGGACGGGACAAAAGCCAAAGTCATTATTTTTCCCGGAGCAACACGGAACCACGAAGCAGAGCCGGAGGGGGGCCACAGGGTGGCCGCACCCCCTAGGCGCGGGCAAGCCCTGGAGGCGCCCACAGGGGGTGTGGGCCCCCTGGACCCCCACCGACCTTGATTCCTGCGCCTATAAGAAGCCTCCGACCCAAAAACCCTAGGGCATCTAGAAGAAATCCACGAAAACCTCTGCTACGCCGCTGCCACCGAAGGGGAGATTTAGGGGACAAAAAGTCTCTGTTCCAGCAACCAGCCAGGATGGGGAAGTGCCCCTGAAGCCATCGATCTCCACCACCATCTCCATCACCGTTGCTAATTCCCCTGATGAGGAGGGATTAGTTCTTCCTCGAGGCTAAGGGCTCTACCGGTATCTATGTGTTCATCTCTCTCTCTCTATGCATGATCTTGTTGTGGTCATGAGCTTTGTAATCAAGTAGATCTACCTTGCTACTCAAGTGCTTCATTAGATCTCTTCTCTCCCCATTTGTGTGAAAGTGACAGCATGGACACCATGGTGGCACTTAGGTTTGAGTCTACATAAATACTCTTTGTGCTTTAATAGATCTATGTTTTTCCCCACGTGTGAGAAAGTGATAGTGTGCATACCATGTGTGGCACTTTGGCTAGATTGAATATTTGTTATGAGTTATATTTGGAGTTGAATGTCTCTATGAAATTGTGGTGTTTGTTGGAACCATATAGCGCTCAAGGTGACAGTGTGGGGTTTTCTAGATTGGGAAAGGCGGACTTTGAGGAGTGTTGTTATAGACCTACCGATGATTAGAGTGTCCAACTAGAGAGTAGTTAAGGGTAGTATCATGAAGAGAGGATATTTTTATGAGAGAGTGTTCACTAGTGTAAGTATGATCCCTAGGCCTTGTTTCTAAACATTGAAACACCATTTGCTACTAGATTTGTTGCATGTTTGCTTGCTTCCTTCTTATTACCTTTAGTCTTTACCTCACCGTCAAGCTCTTTTCTGGCACCGTTACCACTTGTATTTCACTATATCTTCGCCGAACTAGTGCACCTATATTGGGTGTGTTGGGGACACAAGAGACTTCTTGTATCTTGATTGCAGGGTTGCTTGAGAGGGAATACTTTGGACCACTTCCTCTCCGAGTTCGTTAAACCTTGGGTGATCCACTTAAGGGAAACTTGCTGCTGTTCTACAAACCTCTGCACTTGGAGGCCCAACAACTGTCTACAATAATAGAAGTGCGTAGACATCAAGCTATTTTCTGGCGCTGTTGCCGGGGAGGTAAGGTAGAAGGTACTCACATCCTTCGGTGTGAGTGCTCGAAGTAATTTCCTTTAGATTCTGTCGTTGCCTTTTAGTTTCTTGTTTTCACTAGTTAGGTACCTTGGAGGTAAGGTAGAAGGTACTCACATCCGCCGTTGCCTTTTTGTTTCTTGTTTTCACTAGTTAGGATTAATGGAAAACAACAACAAAATTAGAGAGCTTTATATTCTTTATCTTGAGTTAGGACATGAAGTGTTTGAAGAGAAAAATAAAAAACCTATGGAACTTTATTTGCATGCTAATAGCAATGTTTTTAGTATGAACTCTTTGGACACCATTATTGCTAATGCTAAGGAAACATCTAAGCCTGGGGAAGCTAGTTTTGATGAAAATGATATTTTTAGTCCCCCAGCTTTGGAAGATAGCTATTCGATTACTTATGATGATACCAAACCTCCAGTATATGATGATTACAATGATGAATATGATATTTTTAGTCCACCTACTATTGAGGAGAAAGTTAATTGTGATTACAATATGCCTCCTATATTTGATGATTATGGTGATGAGAATATTAATGATAGCTATTTTGTTGAATTTGCTCCCACTATGATCAATAAGGATGACTATGCTTATGTGGAGAGTAATAATTATTATATGCATGTGGATCATGATAAGAATGTTTTATGTGATAGTTATATTGTTAATTTTATTGATGATGCTACTGAAAGTTATTATGAGAGAGGGAAACATGGTCTTATGCATCTCAAAAATATTAAGTTTCCTCTCTTTATGTTGAAAGTCTTGAAGTTGCACTTGTTTTGCTTTGCTATGCTTGTTGCTTTGTGCTTTCATGACTTGTTTCTTTACAAGATTCCTATGCATAGGAAGTGGGTTAGACTTAAATGTGTTTTGAATTTTTTTCTTGATGCTCTCTTTGACTTCAATTCATAATTCTTATGTGAGCATCTTCTCAAGCATTCAAGCCTAACTTAAAGGCGTTAAAGAAAAGTACTTGTTGGGAGATAACCCAAGAGTTTCCTTGAGTCTTTGAAGTTATTACTTAAGTATGACCTCTCCTTATCCTTTTTATTTGCTTTTTGTGCCAAGAATGACCTCTAATGAGAGGGAAGTAAGATTTGGGGAGTTGCTGTCCCGAAACAGATTTATGTCCTCCACCATAAAATTTCGTGAGCGGTCTCTGTAAGTCGGATTGAGGTGCAAATTAAAGAATAAATCCCCCAGTATGTTATATAACTTTCGTTAGTTCAACACTTTTTGATTTGAGCAACAGAAGGTCTTCAAAAAAATCGGTTTCTACCTGCTGGTCTGTTTTGATAGATTTCTGCCATTATTTGCATTTGCTTCTTATTGATTCCTTTTTGGGTTCTTTTTGGGAAATTGAGCTTTTTGAGGGAATTGCTACAGTATCTTGTGTTTTTAGTGAAAAGTCTTGCTGTTCCAAAGCTTTGCCTAAATGTCTATTATCTTTTGAATATACTAATTTTGCTAATGAAGATTGTGTGAAGTTTTGTATGAAGGAAAATTTGCAGGTGTAGAGAAAGAATGATGTAATGAGATGAAGAATGGACAAAATCTCAATCTTGGGGATGCCACCCTGGTGTCACCCCAAGAAACATCCAAGAGGTACAAGCGTCAAATCTTGGGGATGCCCAAGGCATCCCCTTCTTCATCAATAAAAATCTCAGGTCTTTCTAGACACTTCGTTTTTATTGTTTCATGCATTGTTGTGTTGTTCTTGGAGAGTCTTAGTTTTCGTTTTTGGTTTTCATTTGCTTATTTTGCTTAATTAAGTTGGTTGGTTAGACAACACTTCTTTTGGAGAGAGACACACTCTGTTTCCATTGCCTAGAACACTCTAGTTTTCACTATTATAGTTTTGTGAGTGTTCACTTTTGCTAGCACTGCGTTCAGCCTTAGTTTTCTTGTGCTTTCATCTTATAACTTTTTAGTTCTTCTTTGTGGATTTGTGAGACAATCTCATTGTTCTTTATTGATTATTATCTTGGTGATTTGTTTCAAATAAGTTGCTTGGTGTTGGAAAGGAGTAGTAAGTTCTTGCTTGTAAATGCAAGAGGAGCTTGCATTGACGGTGACTTAGACTTAGCATGACATGCTAGGTGTTGTTTTGACCTTATGCTTAGTGATTATTGATGTAGCATGTCTTGTTCCAAATAATTGGGATTTCTTAGTGTGCCTTGAAGAAATTATGCGTTGTTTTAGCATGCACAAGCATAGTATTGTGGTATTCTCCTTTGATGCTTTGCTTGGGTTGACTTGGCACATGCTCACACCATCTTATGACTCTCACAAGTCACCATTAGCCTCTATGATCATTTAGTCCTTGACTTGTAGTACCACTCTATGCTTTAATTAGTATGCTTTGTTGCACTGCATGATTATGGACATTATTGCTCTCTTAGTTGGTTGCTCCCAGTCTTTTGCTAGCCTCCACTTGTATGAGTAAGCTCTTCTCATGCTTCCAACTCCCAAGAAACCAAGTTTTTCCAGAGTGTCCACTATAAACTCCTATGCATGGTGTGTTACACCATTCCAAGTATATTCTTGTTTTCATCTATCTTCCAATTAAAAACTATTTTGTTATGTCAAAACTTAGTGATTAAAGCCCTCACGAACTTGATGGCACACTTTATATTCTTTGCCCTAATAAACTTGAACATTGTGTCATCTATGTTGTATATGCTTGAACTTATACGTTGGAATTAGCAGAACCGTGCTATCACGAGGAACATTTTGAACATTGCACTTGTACTTTGTACTCAGTTGATATCATGCTCTTTTGTCTATGGATGTCACTGGTGTGAAATAAAGAGGGAACTTGTAAGTCCATGGAGTTTGTATCCTGTGATAGAGAAACGCCTGGGCCGCTAGCCTAAGCCATGCCTAATCATGGTGGAAACTTGCAGCATCACCATAGTGAGCTATCTATGAAACATCCTCAATAAAAAGCTATGCATATGGTAAATAAAAATATTGCTGAGATGCTAATTGTCTGCTTGCCTTGTCATTTTGGTTATGGGAAAGCTCCTGTACCATGTGCAAGGGGTACCCCGTTGGCGGTTCTCAATGATATGTAAATAATTACAATGACAAGAACTTATAGGTGACGTATTGAGTAGCATGAGGTGTGTCCCTCGTATTCAAGGGACTTGAGATTGCCAACTTATACTTCGTCAAGCATATACTCCATGTTTGTTCACTTCAACCTTAATCACTTAAAGATGCTTATGATAGGGGCAATGAGGGCTGAAAGCTAACAAGTACGATAATTTTTGGAAGCTCTTTTTGAAACTTGAAATCCCTGCTTCCTTTATAAAAGGCTTTTCTTCCACCACTATTGAGTCTCCACCTTCTACTTTTAGGCACCATTAAGAGAGCATAGTTGTCATTCTGTGTGCAGTGTTACAAAGCTTATTGATTGATGCATATTGTGATATTACTTGTTCTTGGGCTATTTGTTTCTAGTCACCCTTGTGAACTTTGAAGGTGTCCTATGCATCTATTTGCTACTCTATGAGGGACAAGATGAATGCCACTATGCTATGTTTTCTGTATGTGAAACAAACAAATGTTTTTCAATGCATGTTATTCATGATCTTTGTTTGTAGCCTTTCATGTTGCATGCATAGTTACTATGTCCTATTGTTAGAACTCCATCTTTCATGCACATGTTTAGAGTTCTTTGATCCCAGCTTTCAATGCTTGAAAATGGTTTGATCTTGGTTCTGATGGTGCATGTCACCTCAAAAATTATTCTTTTTATCACTTACCTACTCGAGGACGAGCAGGAGTTAAGCTTGGGGATGCTTGATATGTCAAAAACGTATCTATAATTTTGGATGCTCCATGCTTGTTTTGTATCTACTTTGCTTTGCTTTGTATACACTTTGAGGTGTTTTTATATCTTTTCTGGAACTAACCTATTAACAAGTTGCCACAGTGACAGTTGCATGTTTTCTTCTGTTTTTGGTTCCAGAAAGGTAGAAAATCAATATTCTCGGAATTGGACGAGACAAAAGCCAAAGTCATTATTTTCCCGGAGAAACATGGAACCACGAAGCAGAGCCGGAGGGGGGCCACAGGGTCGCCGCACCCTCCCTAGGTGCGGGCAAGCCCTGGAGGCGCCCACAGGGGGTGTGGGCCCCTGGACCCCACGACCTTGATTCCCGTGCCTATAGGAAGCCTCCGACCCAAAAACCCTAGGGAATCCAGAACAAATCCACGAAAACCTCTGCTGCGCCGCCGCCAACGAAGGGGATATTCGGGGGATAGAAAGTCTTTGTTCCAGCACCCTACCGGGACGAGGAAGTTCCCCCTAAGCCATCTCCATTGATCTCAACCACCATCTCCATCACCGTTGCTGATTCCCATGATGAGGAGGGAGTAGTTCTTCCTCGAGGCAAAGGGCTCTACCGGTAGCTATGTGTTCATCTCTCTCTCTCTATGCATGATCTTGTTGTGGTCATGAGCTTTGTAATCAAGTAGATCTACCTTGCTACTCAATGCTTCATTAGATCTCTGCTCTCCCCATGTGTGTGAAAGTGATACCGTGCACACCATGATGGCACTTAGGTCTGAGTCTACATAAATACTCTTTGTGCTTTAATAGATCTATGCTTTTCCCTACGTGTGTGAAAGTGACAGCGTGCATACCGTGTGTGGCACTTTGGCTAGATTGAATATTTGTTATGAGTTATATTTGGAGTTGGATGTCTCTATGAAATTGTGGTGTTTGTTGGAACCATCTAGCGCTCAAGGTGACAGTGTGGGGTTATCTAGATTGGTAAAGGCGGACTTTGAGGAGTGTTGTTATAGCCCTACCGATGATTAGAGTGTCCAAACGGAGAGTAGTTAAGATTAGTATCATGAAGAGATAATATTTATATGAGAGAGTGTTCACTAGTGAAAGTATGATCCCTAGGCCTTGTTTCTAAACATTGAAACACCGTTTTCTACTAGATCTGTTGCATGTTTGCTCGCTTCCTTCTTGTTACCTTTAGTCTTTACCTCACCGTCAAGCTCTTTTCTGGCACCGTTACCACTTGTATTTCACTATATCTTTGCCGAACTAGTGCACCTATATTGGGTGTGTTGGGGACACTACAAAATTCTTGTATCTTGATTGCAGGGTTGCTTCAGAGGGAATACCTTTGACCACTTCCTCCCTGAGTTCGATAAACCTTGGGTGATCCACTTAAGGGAAACTTGTTGCTGTTCTACAAACCTCTGCACTTGGAGTCCCAACAACTGTTTACAAGAATAGAAGTGCGTAGACATCAGTAATCCAACGATAATATCGGCGTAATCATCACGCGGTAACGGCTCCCAAAAAAGGCAGGTACCAAACGCTATATAAGGAGAGTGACGGGTGAAGGGCGATCATTCCCCACATTTCTTCCGACCTCGTGCATCCCCCAATCTTCCATTCCTCTGTAGCGACCTAGAGCGATCCAGAGTGACCCCGTGATCCCAGATCCTCCGATCGATGGCACCTCCAACAGATCTGTGGCGAAGATCCAAGTGCACCAAGACGCTGTTGAAATCCTTCGAGGATGCGGGAATTCTCCGCACCAGGAGATGGAGAATCCCCGCGGCCGGAGAGGTGGTACCGGATCCGCGCTCCAAGGAATTCATCTGCTTGACCAGCCACTTGGAGAGGGGGCTCGGCTTCCCCACCTCAATCTTCTTCCGTTGCTTATGTGCATACTACGGCATCCAGCCAATAGATCTGGGCCGCATAGCATCGAGCAACTCGCCATTTTCGTGGCGTTTTGTGAGTGCTATCTGGGCTGCCGCTCGTACTTCCCCCTGTGGCAGGAACTATTCCACGGGCAGGTCGGACGTAAAGGGGCAGGTGGCCTTATGCGAGCTACGCGCAGCCTCACCTTGCAACTGAAACCCAAGGCCTCCTTCCTCGACTTCATGTTGCCGAAGAAGGCGGCGAATGAGTGGAAGAAGCATTGGTTCTATGTCAGCGAATCAACAATGGACAGCGAGGTGGCACTCCCGATGTACTCCGCCAACCGGCCTGAGCCACATCGGCTTCAAGTCGCCAAACTCCCGCTCGACCAGCGGATGGTGGTCGACGAGATGTTGATGATGTTCCATCAACTAAAGAAGAGGGGCCTTCAAACCATCAACTTGTACAACTGCTGGCTCAGGCGGCGGCTGGTGCTTCTGGCCAGCCGCGCCCATTGGATGTACGAGTACACGGGCAAGGTCGACGCGACCAAGTCATGCACCGCCTAGTGCAGCGCCAATGACTACACCCTCGCGCTAAATAAGATCATCGACACGGAATATCTCGACTCGAAGGCCGGGATTCCCCCGTACACCATGAAGCGCAAGGCGCCACCGGTGAGTCTACTCTTCCTCGTCCATTTCGTAGTCATAGTATTGCAGTCACGGCTTTGCTGATCGTGTTCCATTTTTGTAGCTGTTCCAAGTGGTGGAAGGTTGGCTTCCACCTGCTGATGAAGAAAACTCGAGCGAGTCCGTTGAGGACTTGAGCGAGTCCTCCTCCTACAAGGGCAATGTCGGAGGCAATGATGATGATGACGACGATGAAGCCGTAGGGGTCGCCGCACCCATGGTTCAGAAGACCCGCGGGCAACGACAGCGCGAGCTCGAGGCTAGCAAGAGCCTCGAAGCTCATGACGGGGGCGACAAGGAGGCCCCCGAACACACTTCACGGCGCGTGGCCATGCCGTCGAAGAAGAAGTCGCCGCATAAGAAGAAGGGTGCAGCCAAAGTAGTATCGCCTCCTCGGTATGCGACCAGCGCGGCTAACGAGGCCAGGGCCAGCGTGCCGGAAAAGGCGACTGTGGAGGATGGCACGGCCGTGGTGGAGGATGAGGTGTCATTGGCATCTCTCCCACCTCCCTTCTCAACAGTCAATGGGCTCGGGGCTCCCCCACCCGCGGGGGCGTCACCACCGAGGGAGGCACCCGCGACGACCGCCGAAGAGGTTCCTGCCGCGGCTTCATCCTCGAAGAAGGCCTCCGTGTTGTGGGCTCCAAGCCTGCTCGAGACAGGCCTCAGCCGGAAGTTGGGGCCAGAGTTGGAGAAGCCGGCGCATATCCACACCGGCCTACGCTTCATCCTAGTCACCAAGTAAGTGTTTTTGGTGTATTCCTTTGAGCTGCTGGCTTGTACTTGTCTAGTGGATTCACTGATGATGTCGTTTTGTAGGACTGGTGTGAAGAAAATTGGTCACCCCTCGGCGGCTAAGGTTCTAGTAGGTACCATAGGGGCGGAAGTCGATCCCTCGAAGAAGAGGAAGGGCAATGAGGTCAAGGCGCCTGCTGAGGGCGCGAAGAAGGCAAAGGGCAACGAGGTCGTCACGATCTCGGACGAGCCAGTCGACGCCCCTAGTGAGGCTCCGACTAGAGTGGATGCGGCCGTGAAGGCCGTAGTGGACGTGGGGTTGTTGTTGGAATTATGCCCTAGAGGCAATAGTAAAGATGTTATTATTATAATTCTTGTTCATGATAAAGTTTATATTCCATGCTAGAATTGTATTAAGCGGAAACATTAATACTTGTGTGGTTTGTGAACAACACCGTGTCCCTGGTACGCCTCTATGGACTAGCTCATTGATCAATGATGGTTAAGGTTTCCTAACCATAGACATGAGTTGTCAATTGATAATGAGATCATATCATTGGGAGAATGATATGGTGGACAGACCCAAACTAAGCGAAGCAATTAGATCGTGTCATCGTGTTCGTCTTTGCGAAGCTTTTCTTATGTCAAATATTGTATTCCTTAGACCATGAGATAATGCAACTCCCTGGTATCGGAAGAAAGCTTTGAGGTCATCAAACGTCATCCTATGAGAGGGTGATCATAAAGGTGTCTCTCAGGTGATCGGAAAGTATCTGTTGGGTTGTATGTATCGAGATGGAATTTGTCCCTCCCAAGTCGGAGAGATATACTTGGGCCCACTCGTGTCGATATCAACACCGCTTGCAAGCATGTGGTTAAGGAGTTAATCACAAAGTGATATCTTATTACTTAACGATTAAAGTACTTGCTTTGAACGAGATTTAACTAGGTATGACGTACGACGATCTCGGGCAAGTAAAATATCGCGAGACGAAGGGAATATGTATATGGGATTGATTGAATCCTGGCATCGTGGTTCATCCGATATGATCATCGATGAATGTGTGGAGTCAATATGGGTGCCTGACCCGCTGTTGATTATTGATAGAAGATCATGTCTGCATATTCTCGAACCCGCAGGGTCACACACTTAACGTGTCTCGACGCTAGGATAGATTGGATACTTGGTTTATGAATTTTTGTTCAGAGTCTCGGATGGGATCCAGGACATCACGAGAGGTTCCGGAGTGGTCCGGAGAATAAGATTCATATAAGGCAGTGCAGTTTTTGGAGTTCAGAATTGTTCCAGGTTAATCGGTATTGTACCGGAAGCTTCTAGAACCTTCCGGAAGGGGGCCAACGTGGTCCCACCTTCCGGGAGGGGGCATGGGCCTATGAGGGAGTGTCCTGGCCGCATTGGGCCAGGGGCACAAGGCCCCATAGGTCCCAGCCGATCCTAGAGAGTTTAAACTCGTTTAAACTAGAGATAGGATTTCTAGAAGAGGGGAGAGTCCTAGCCCCCCACTCCTCCCTCCCTTGGCCGCCGGCCCAAGGCTTGGAGGAGGGGATAGGGCTGGCCGCCCCCTCCCCCTCTATATATAGAGGGCTGGTGCGCCCCCTCCCCCCCCCCTACACCTTCCTCCAAACCCTAGTTGCCCTGCTGCCCTCCTCTCTCCCTCCCGACTGTTTGTAGGCGAAGCCCTGCTGCAGGAATTCTCCACCATATACACCACGCCGTTGTGTTGTAGATCCAATCCATCTCTCCACCATACTTGCTGGTCCGAGGAAGGAGGAGACGTCGAGGTGCTGCACGTGTGCATCTCACGGAGGCACCGCCACTTGTGGTGCTAGATCGGATCGGATCGCGAGGAGGAGAAGCGAGTACGACTACATCACCCACGCTCGATTTAACGCGTTCCGCTGGCGAATCTTCAAGGGTATGAAGATCTAATCCAATCTCTCGTTGTTTGCATCTCCTAGATTAGATCTTGGCTTTCCCTCTGTTCGCTCCGTAGAAAATTTTGATTTACTATGCCGTGAAACCCTTCAGTGGTATCAGAGCTAGATCTATGCGTAGATGTGTTTCACGAGTAGAGCATAACATGGTTGTTCGGCGCGTTGATGTTTTCTGTTGCAAGCCTCTTGTTTGTGTTCTTCTTATGACGGGATAGTGAGATTGAAGCGGTCCAGGCCAACCTTACGCGACGTCGTCATGAGACCGGCTCGCACTTGACGTGTGGCTTGTTCCACACATGCGGCTGGTGGATGTCAGTTTCTCTCACTATAGTTGTCATGGGATTAACACCGGAGTTTGGCAACCATAATATCACCGTTGTGGCTTTCCGTAGGTAAGAATCGTTCTTAGCATCTACTCCCATAAGCCACGTAAAACATGCAACAACAAAGTAGAGGCGTCTAACTTGTTTTTGCGAGTGTTTTCGTGATATGGTATGGCCCAAGATGTGATGTGTATATTGTATGCGATGATCATGTTTTGTAATGTTTCACGACTTGCATGTCGATGAGTACACAACCGGAAGGAGCCATATGGTTGTCTTTATAATTGTGTATGACCTGCGAGTCAACTTCTTATACGCCATGTAATAGCTTTGCTTTATCGCTAAGTAGTTAGCAATAGTTGTAGTTGCTATTCGTGGTGGAGGCAATCATGGTGAAGTGATGGAGATCATGCTGGAACGCACAAGATGGAGATCATTCTTGAAGATTGGCTATACCATGTCACATAAAGTTATATACATGTGATGTTTATCCTTTTATGTATCTTATTATGCTTAGATCATGACGGTAGCATTATAAGATGATTCCTCACTTAAAGATCAAGATAAAACTATGTTCTCCCCAAGTATGCACCGTTGCGAAAGTTAAATGCGTGTCCAAGCATCACGTGATGATCGGGTGCTATAGACTCTACGCTCACATACAATAGGTGCAAGCCAGTTTTGCACAGCGGAAATACTTGGGTCTAACAGCGAGCCTAGCATATGAGACATGGCCTCGGAACACAAGAACCGAAAGGTTAAGCATGAGTCATATGAATGATATGATCAACACTTCGTTGTCCACCATTGAAACCACATCTCTTCTCGTGATGATCGGATTAGGTGTGGTGAATTTGGATCGTGTTCACTAAACAACTTGAGGGATGTTGAATTTAGTGGGAGTTCATCTAGTAATTTGATTAAGTTGAACTATTTATCATGAACATAGTCTAAATTGTACTTGCAAATACTGTAGATCACATGGCCAAGTCCAACTTCAACTTCAACGTTTTTGCTGAGAAAGAAAAGCTTAGAAACAATGGGTCTAACTTCACCAACTGGTTCCGCAATCTAAGAATCATTACATGCGGAGGACAAAGGACTATGTCCTTGAGAAAGCGTTAGGTAACCCCACGCTGCAAATCGCGGCTGATGAGAAAGTTGTCTATCGATCGGCGCAAAGATGATTATGGTGTGATTAAGAGCACCATGTTGTTTGCTATGGAACCGAACTTCAAAATCGTTTTGAAAACTATCCGGGCCCTTTGAGATTCTCAAGAGTTGAAAACCATGTTTGAGACTCAGGCCGCTCGAGAGATATGAGATCTCGAAGTTCTTTAATCGCAAGATGGAGGAAGGGAGTTCCGTTAGTGAGCACGCCATTAAGATGTCGAGCTACACTCAACGCCTTGAGCAACTGGACTGCAAGATTCCAGAGGAGCTCAAGATTGACAGGGTTCTGCAATCACTCCCTCCCAGCTACAAAAGTTTTGTAGTGACTCATAATCAGATTGGTTCCACTGATACGATCACCGAGCTCTTCGCAAAGCTGAAGGCTGCGGAGGTGGACATCAAGAAGGATAATCATGTGTTGATGGTCAACAAGCCCTCCTTTAAGAAAGGTAAAGGTGCAAAGAAGCCCTTCAAGAAGGGCGGCGGCAAGCGCAATGCCCTGCTGATAAGAAGCTCAGTCCGGTCCCAAGCCGGATCGAGTGCTTCTATTGCAAGGACAAGGGTCCTTTGGGCGCAACTGTCCAAGTACTTAGCGGACAAGAAGGCTGTCACCATCAAAGGTATATTTGATATACATGTTATTGATGTTTTACTTACTAGCCCTCGTTGTATTGCCTGGGTATTTGATAATGTTTCGGGTGCTAATATTTGTAACTCGAAGCAGGAGCTACGGAATAGGCTGACTTGCGAGGGATGAGGTGACGATGCGGCGTTGGCAACGGATCAAGAGTTGATGTGATGGCCGTGACGCTCTCCTTAGTTTTACCTTCGGGATTAGTTTTAAACCTTAATAAATGTTATTATGTGCCTGCGTTGAGCATGAACATTATTTCTGGATTGTGTTTATTGCAAGACGGTTATTCATTTAAATCGGAGAATAATGGTTGTTCTATTTACATGAGTAACAGCTTTTATGGTCATGCACCCCTTGTGAATGGTTTATTTCTTCTAAATCTCGAAAGGGATGAAACACACATCCATAACATTGAGGCTAAGAGATGCAAAGTAGATAGTGATAATACTACTTATTTGTGGCAATCGTCTCAGGTCATATTGGTGTAAAGCGCATGAAGAAACTCCATTCTGATGGACTTTTGGAGTCTCTTGATTTTGAATCATTTGACACATGCGAACCATGCCTCATGGGCAAGATGATCAAAACCCCGTTCTCCGGTATGATGGAGCGAGCAACGGACTTGTTGGAAATCATACATACCGATGTATGCGGACCGATGAGTGTTTCGACGCGCGGTGGATATCGCTATTTTCTCACTTTTACCGATGACTTAAGTAGATATGGGTATATCTATTTAATGAAACATAAATCTGAAACGTTTGAAAAGTTCAAAGAATTTTAGAATGAAGTGGAGAACCATCGTAACAGAAAAATTAAGTTTCTACGATCCGATCGTGGGGGCGAATATTTGAGTTATGATTTTCTCACGCATCTCAAAGCAAGTGGAATCGTTTCACAACTCACGCCACCCGGAACACCACAGCGCAATGGTGTGTCTGAACGCCGGAATCGAACCCTATTAGATATGGTCCGATCGATGATGTCTCTTACTGATTTGCCGTTATCATTTTGGGGTTATGCATTAGAAACCGCTGCATTCACTTTAAATAGGGCTCCATCTAAATCCGTTGAGACGACACCGTATGAACTATGGTTTGGTGTTAAACCTAAGTTGTTGTTTCTTAAAGTTTAGGGATGCGAAGCTTACGTCAAGAAGTTGATGCCGGACAAGCTCGAACCCAAAGCGGAGAAATGCGTCTTCATAGGATACCCTAAGGAAACTATTGGGTATACCTTCTATCCGTAACCGAAGGCAAAGTGTTTGTCGCAAAGAACGGTTCCTTTCTTGAGAAGGAGTTTCTCTCGAAAGAAGTGAGTGGGAGGAAAGTAGAGCTAGACGAGGTTATTGAACCTTCTCTTGAATTGGAGAGTAGCGCAGCACCTGAAATTGTTCCAAAGGCTTTGCACCAACAATAGAGGAAGCTAATGACAAGGATCATGAAGCTTGGACGATGTGCTATCGAACGTCAAGGAGTCGACAAGGTCGCGTACCCCTCTTGAGTGGTACGGCAACCCTGTCTTGACTGTCTTGTTAGTAGAAGACAGCGAACCTACGAACTATGAGGAAGCAATGATGAGCCCGGACTCTGAGAAATGGCTAGAAGCCATGAAATCCGAATTGGGATCCATGAGCGAAAACCAAGTATGGACTTTGGTGGACCCTCCTAGCGACCGAAAGGCCGTTGAGTGCAAATGGATCTTCAAGAAGAAAACGGACGTGGATGGTAATGTTACCGTTTATAAAGCACGGCTTGTTATGAAAGGTTTTCGACAAGTTCAAGGTGTTGACTACGATGAGACTTTCTCTCCCGTAGCGATGTTTAAGTCCATTCGGATTTTATTAGCAATTGCTGCGTTTCATGATTATGAAATATGGCAAATGGATGTCAAGACTGCTTTCCTCAATGGCAACATTGATAAAGAGTTGTATATGATGCAACCCGAAGGTTTTGTCGATCCTAAGGATGCTGATAAAGTATGCAAACTTCAGCGTTCCATTTATGGACTGAAGCAAGCATCTCGGAGTTGGAACCTTCGTTTCGATCAAGTGATCAAGAGCTTTGGATTTGTTCCAAATTGCTATGAAGCTTGCATCTACAAGAAAGTGAGTGGGAGCTCGGTGACGTTTCTGGTACTATATGTGGATGACATATTGATTATTGGAAATGACATCAACATGCTTAACGATGTGAAGAGTTATTTGAACAAGTGTTTTTCAATGAAAGACCTAGGTGAACCTGCTTATATATTGGGCATCAAAATCTATAGAGATAGACAAAGACGCCTGATAGCTTTAAGCCAGAGTACATACCTAGACAAAGTTCTGAAAAGGTTCAGAATGGATAAGGCATTGAAAGGTTCAAAGGCCTATGTTGTCGAGTAAGATATTGAGCAAGGCTCGGTGTCATCTGAAGAAATGATAGGGAAGCTATGAGCAAAGTGCCTTATGCCTCGGCCATAGGTTCCATCATGTATGCCATGTTGTGTACTAGACGGATGTGTCCAATGCTCTTAGTTTGACGACAGATATCAAAGTGATCCGAGTGGAACCTTTGGACAGCCGTGAAGAACATCCTAAGGTACCTAAATAGGACTAAAGAAATGTTCTTAGTCTATGGGGTGATGAACAAATGTCGTAAAAGGTTACGTCGATGCTAGTTTTGACACTGACAAGGATGATTCTAAATCTCAGACAGGATACGTGTATATTTTGAATGGAGGAGCTGTGAGCTGGAGAAGCTGCAAGCAAAGCATGATCGCGGGATCTACAGTAGAAGCGGAATACATGGCTGCTGCAGAAGCGTCAAGTGAAGGAGTTTGGATCAGAAACTTCATCACTGAGCTTGGCGTGGTTCCAAGTGCATTGGACCCGATGGAGATATTGTGTGACAACATGCGCCATAGCACTCTCTAAGGAACCAAGATATCATCCAAAGACCAAGCATATCAACATAAGTTTCATATAATCCGAGATTATATAGCAGATGGAGATCTGAAGATCAGCAAAGTACATACAGATCTGAATGTCGCAGATCCATTGACTAAACCTCTTCCACGTGTAAAACATGATCAGCACCTCAGTGCCATGGGTGTGAGATTGTTGCCAAATGTAAACTAGATTATTGACTCTAGTGCAAGTGGGAGACTGTTGGAATTATGCCCTAGAGGCAATAATAAAGATGTTATTATTATAATTCTTGTTCATGATAAAGTTTATATTCCATGCTAGAATTGTATTAAGCGGAAACATTAATACTTGTGTGGTTTGTGAACAACACCGTGTCCCTCGAATGCCTCTATGGACTAGCTCAGTGATCAATGATGGTTAAGGTATCCTAATCAAAGACATGAGTTGTCAATTGATACTGAGATCATATCATTGGGAGAATGATATGGTGGAGACCAAACTAAGCGAAGCAATTAGATCGTGTCATCGTGTTCGTCTTTGCGAAGCTTTTCTTATGTCAAATATTGTATTCCTTAGACCATGAGATAATGCAACTCCCTGGTATCGGAAGAAAGCTTTGAGGTCATCAAACGTCATCCTATGAGAGGGTGATCATAAAGGTGTCTCTCAGGTGATCGGAAAGTATCTGTTGGGTTGTATGTATCGAGATGGAATTTGTCCCTCCCAAGTCGGAGAGATATACTGGGCCCACTCGGTGTCGATATCAACACCGCTTGCAAGCATGTGTTTAAGGAGTTAATCACAAAGTTATATAGGATTACTGAGCGAGTAAAGTACTTCTGTGAACGAGATTGAACTAGGTATGACGGTGCGACGATCGAATCGGGCAAGTAAAATATCGCGAGACGAAGGGAATATGTATATGGGATTGATTGAATCTCGGCATCGTGGTTCATCCGATATGATCATCGATGAATGTGTGGAGTCAATATGGGTTCCTGCACTCGCTGTTGATTATTGATAGAAGATCATGTCTGCATATTCTCGAACCCGCAGGGTCACACACTTAACGTGTCTCGACGCTAGGATAGATTGGATACTTGGTTTATGAATTTTTGTTCGGAGTCTCGGATGGGATCCGGGACATCACGAGAGGTTCCGGAGTGGTCCGGAGAATAAGATTCATATAAGGCAGTGCAGTTTTTGGAGTTCGGAATTGTTCCGGGTTAATCGGTATTGTACCGGAAGCTTCTAGAACCTTCCGGAAGGGGTCCAACGTGGTCCCACCTTCCGGGAGGGGGCATGGGCCTATGAGGGAGTGTCCTGGCCGCATTGGGCCAGGGGCACAAGGCCCCATAGGGCCCAGCCGATCCTAGAGAGTTTAAACTCGTTTAAACTAGAGATAGGATTTCTAGAAGAGGGGAGAGTCCTAGCCCCCCACTCCTCCCTCCCTTGGCCGCCGGCCCAAGGCTTGGAGGAGGGGCTAGGGCTGGCCGCCCCCTCCCCCTCTATATATAGAGGGCTGGTGCGCCCCCTCCCCCCTACACCTTCCTCCAAACCCTAGTTGCCCTGCTGCCCTCCTCTCTCCCTCCCGACTGTTTGTAGGCGAAGCCCTGCTGCAGAAATTCTCCACCATATACACCACGCCATCGTGTTGTAGATCCAATCCATCTCTCCACCATACTTGCTGGTCTGAGGAAGGAGGAGACGTCGAGGTGCTGCACATGCGCATCTCACGGAGGCACCGCCACTTGTGGTGCTAGATCGGATCGGATCGCGAGGAGGAGAAGCGAGTACGACTACATCACCCACGTTCCGATTTAACGTTCATTGCGGCGAATCTTCAAGGGTATGAAGATCTAATCCAATCTCTCTCGTTGTTTGCATCTCCTAGATTAGATCTTGGCTTTCCCTCTGTTCGCTTCCGTAGAAAATTTTGATTTACTATGCTGTGAAACCCTTCAGTTGTAGCAAGTGGAACCTGCAACATTGGTTGAGCCGACGGGCCCGTCGAAGAGTGCTGCGGGGGCGGCAGTGGCGACCTTTCCTTGTTTTATGGCAAGGGCCTCCACCGCGAGTGCGTCGGCGCAGTCGGCCCAGGTGCCCGAAGTGTTGGGCTCGGAGGTCGAGCTATGTCGCGGGCGCACACCTCCTGTTCTCCCATCGGTGGACGCGGTTGAGTTGCACAGTATGCTGGGTGCGACCATCCAGGTATGGCCAGTCCCCGAGGATCTGGTCGCTGAATTTCAGCGGGTAGATTCTTACTGTTTTTCGATGTCTAGTCCCCGAGTGGCTAGTCGCTGAATTTTGGCGGCTAGGCACTTAGGAATTTCAGCGATTAGGCACTTAGGAAATTTTTGTACTGTTTTGCTAACGTTTGCCATGTCTGTGCAGGGCCTCCAGCGTGAGTCGGCGAAGCGATTAGCCGCCAAGGAGCATCTAGAGAGGGAATTCCGCTCCGTGCAAGAGGCGAACGAGTAGCTTTGGGCGACTGCTGGTAAGAGCTTGAGATGCCCTTCTCCAGGAACGTCTTTTTCTTATTTTGTACTCATAGTTGTGTTGATGCAGAGGGTCATGAGGCCGCGGTGGACAAGGCTCACGAGGGTTTGGTCCTAGCTAGCGAATTGACGGCTGCCCAGTCGTGATTGACCGCCGCGGAGAAGCTAGTGGCCGAGCTAGAGCGGGATCTCAAAGCGGCGAAGGCGGAGGCGACCTCAGCTGACGAGAGGGATAAGGCGGCTATCGCTGCCGCTGCCGAAGAGCGGAAGGTGTCGGATGCTCTTGTCGCGGGGTTGCAGACAGACTTGTCGAATCTTTAGGATTTCGTTACAGGGCGATGTCGTCCCTTGATTGGTGAGTTCCTTTGTTTTTCATATGGTTGGTTTGGGGAGTCCCCAAGTGTGCGGGTCGCCTTTGCATTTTTGCACCCTTCTGATTGTGATCTGCTTGTGCTTCGCAGGGAAGATTCTTGATGACGAGGCCGAGGCGCAGTCGTATGATGCGCGACAGTGTGTCACCATGCTGGTGTACCCTGCCGCTCTTTCGGCGACTTGCATTTGCGCGTATCTTCAGGAGATCTCGCCGACGGAGGTGATCCCCAGCGAACTCACCAAAGACTAGCGCTATCTGGAGAGGGCTCCACCGGTTGTGGAGTTCATGTCACCGGTTGCGACTGCGCTAAGTCTTGGGCTCGCGCACTTCCCCGACGACTTCGACCTTGAAGACATCACCCGTGGGTACCCTTCGGTGACGGTCTCGGTCAAAATATCCGAAGTGCTGAAGCTGACCGACCGGGCCGCGGTCTACTTCGATCGGGTGTTGGCGATGGGCGACTTCCTTTCGTATAAGGAGACGATCGTCACCCCGAACGATGCTGAGCCAGTGAATCGCGACTTCAAGGTGGAGCAGCCGTTCCGATCAGCAATGGAGGGTACCTTGATGATGTATCCGTCGAACCCGTGGGTTCCATTCATCCGTGTCCGTGGAGGCAGTGGCGCGTCGTCATCGAAGCCTGCGGAGTATACCACTTTGCCGATTGGCGTTAGTTGTAATGGAAAGTATGCTTGCCCTTGTAAGCGAACATATTTTGTTGCTCGAAGGAATGCATGAATGCTTTTGTCAGTTTTTTTACTGTGATTTTTTGGGTTGTGCGAGTCCCCGAGTGCGCCCGCCCTTTTGTGGGGTTTACCTCGTTTGTTTGTGTGTATGATTGTTGTTATACTGTTAGTTAGTTTCGGTCGACTCGTCGTGGCTTGAAAAGCCAGTCGCATGGCGACCCCAAGGGGTTCTCT
This sequence comes from Avena insularis, assembly GCA_023614405.1. Lineage (NCBI taxonomy): Eukaryota > Viridiplantae > Streptophyta > Magnoliopsida > Poales > Poaceae > Avena > Avena insularis. The sequence goes on from CM042685.1 coordinate 204,276,050, forward strand.
GTACTTAGACGTTTTCCTGGACACGAACGGGGTCGATTGGACGAGTCCCCGAGCGTGGTACTTAGCTGTTTTAGTTGCGTGCCCAAGGTAGGTGAGGACGAAGCATGTTATATTTGGCGCGTCGCTCCACCTGACTCGGAGAATCACTCGCATGGCGATTCCAGGACACACTCTCATACTTGGTGTTTTCCCTAGCCGCGTGGGTTTGGACTGGCGTCAGTCCCCGAGCGTGGTACTTCACCGTTCGAGTCGCTGCGCCAAGGATGTGGAGGACTGGGTCGCTGTGGGAAGCGAATGCGGTCGTCTTGGCCCGGCGAGCTAGTCAAGCGAGGCGACTCTGATAGGGCTCGGGTTAGTGTTTTCGTGGAGGACACAATGCCCGAGATTAATCGGTGCCCTTTATCACACTACTTAGCCATGCCAGTCGCGTAATCAAGGGTTGACTTCCGCGGTCAGTTTAACGCTATTTTTACGAGTGCGAGTGGCACAAGATATGGAGAGTAGACACAATTTGTGTGAATCGATCTTCTTTATTTCATAGCGGGGGGGTACATGTTTGAGTTCTAGGTGTAGAACTTCCTTAAGAGGTTTACATTCCACAGTCGCTTGACGTCGAGCTGTCGGTCACCTCGGATGTCGACGAGGTAGTAGGTGTCATTGCCTAGGACTCTCCCTATGGTGAATGGTCCCTCCCACGGGGGAGAGAGCCTGTGCACGCCCTTCTTGTATTGGATCAGCCATAGGACCAGGTCGCCTTCCTGGAAGGTGCGAGTTAGGACTCGGCAGCTGTGTTAGCGGCGGAGTCCTTGCTGGTAGATGGAGGTGCGGGAGCGAGCTAGGTCGCGTGCTTCGTAGAGTTGGTCGACTCCGTCTTGGCGTGCGAGCACGTTGTCGGCCTCCGCATAGTTGACGACCCGAGGCGAGTCATGCTCGAGGTCGGTTGGCATGACGGCTTCAGGGCCGTACACCATGAAGAACGGGGTGAACCCAGTCGACCTGTTGATGGAGGTGCGGATGCCCCAGATTACGGAGGGGAGTTCTTCGACCCAGCACCCCGGAGTTCACTCGAGGGGAACTTGCAGTCGCCGCTTTAGGCCGTGGAGGATGCTCTGGTTAGCATGTTCCGCCTAGCCGTTGGACTCCGGGTGAGCGACTGAGGCGAGATCGAGCCGTATGTTGTGATCCTCGCAGAATTCGGCCATGGCCCCCTCAGCGAAGTTGGTGCCGTTGTCCGTGATGATGTTGTGCGGGAACCCATAGCTATAGATGAGCTCGCGTAGGAACTTGGTGGCGGTCTTCCCGTCTCACTTGCGGACTGGCTTGGCCTCCACCAACTTTGTGAATTTGTCGACTGCAACTAGGAGGTGGGTGTGGCTGGAGGGGGCCTTCTTGAAGGGGCCCACCATGTCCATGCCCCATACGGCGAATGGCCAGGTGATGGGGATGGTCTTGAGCGCCGAGCTTGGTACGTGGGTTTGATTGGTGTACTTCTGACACCCGACGCAGCATTGGACGATGTCGACCGCGTCGGCGTGTGCGGTGAGCCAGTAGAAGCCATGTCGCATGACCTTGGAGACCAGAGACTGGGCGCCAGCGTGGTGGCCGCAGTCGCCGGCGTGAATGTCTTGGAGGATCTTGCGACCTTCCGCGGGTTGTACGCAGCGTTGGAACCCGCCGATCAGGCTGCCCTTGTGGAGCTCGCCGTTGATGATGACGAGGATTTGCAGCGGCGCACTATCATGCGGGCCTCCATCTCGTCTTCGGGTAGGGTCCCTCCCTCCAGGTAGGCGACGTTAAGCGCGGTCTAGTCGCTTGGCTCCGCGATCATGACGACCAGGGTAATAAAGGTTTTAATTATTTTAGAAAATGATATAAATTTGTAAATTCAATAACTAATTAATTATAAGTTAGAAAAATACAAATAATATATCAAAATGTTCAGAAAAATGAGTTCTACCTATTTTAGCTATAATCGTACATTGATCAACAACTTTAATGACAAGTTTAATTAGAGAACAAACTCAACCCCTCTCATGTGTCTCTGGAGTTTCCCGAGTTAGGGTTTTTAACCCTCGGAACCCCGTTTAAGTTGTCAAGCATGACTTAGGGTTTCGTTTCAATGCAATTTAACTTGTCATATCATCATCCATGTTTGAGCATTGCATCGATGCCATGTCTTAATTGTTGCTTTTCTTTCCGGTGATTGGTTCTTCGCGATAGGATCCGAGCCTGAAGTTGAAGTCAACAACACCAAAGATCCATACTTGTCTACTAACGGGCAAGGCAAGCGTAGCCTCTCATTCTGAACCTATGTTTTATAAAGTATATTACTTTCTAGCTATGATGCACACGATTCCAATGAGGTCTTTTGTGATGCATTTGGTGTTACCTATCTGTGACTTTGCTTACCTTTTGTAGCCTTATACTCCTGATCCACTGCTCCTAGCATACCTAGGTTTGGCATGTGAGCGTTGTAGAGCTTTTGTTACCGACAGATTAGCCAAGCATAGAAACAACGTCTGATCTATTCAATGATGAATCAGAGGTGCCAAGAAAGGTAGTGAGGTAGGAGGTGGTGACATCATCGAAGGAGTTAACTAAACATGTTAAGGCTTGTATGGGAGGCCACGTTGGGTGTGGTTTTTATAGTCCCATGCTCGCCACCACTAGGAACTGAGTTCTTTCCTTTGGAATCGAGACGAGCGTACAGCCACATGGGGCCTGGACAACCCCTCGACTAACTAACTTGCCTAGTAGATTCCATGAGTCACATAGTTTGGGCTTTCCATTTGGCATATTTATTGAAAATGTTTTTGAAAGAGGAGGTGGTGGAGGTGCATCATAACAGGTAGAGAAGTGTGGACCGGGTTGCTTGGGGTCGATGGAGCCCCTGGTGAACCAACCTTGCCTCACATCTTTAAGTACCGGTTTTGGGATTTGACCCGTTACGACGGAACCATACTTATTGCATGACTCATGGTCTCGGAGAAAGCAAGGTAAAGGTCGTGGTCAACCACCCTCTGCCGGCCCTCCAAGGAAGAGGGCTAATGATATTTGGCATTAAGAGTTGGTTGGTACGTGTGGGTAAAGTTGTACACCCCTGCAGGGTATTAATCTTTTCGAAAAGTCGTGCTCACGGTTACGAACGCTTGGTGACCAGATTCTAAGATCATAGATAACTTTAACCACTATAAAACTTGTTGATCACATCTAAATAACCACCAGCTTCATCAGAACCTCCTATCTAGGATCACCCCCTCGTCCCAGAGGAAGCATCCTTAAGCACACGTGGATCAACAATTTTTATAGTGGTTAAGGTTCTCTATGATCTTAGAATCTGGTCACCAAGTGTTCATAACCGTCAACACGGCTTTTCAAAAAGATTTAACCCTGCAGGGGTGTACAACTTTACCCACACGTACCAACCGAATCTTAAAGCCAAGATATTAGCCCTCTTCCTTGAAGGCACAGAGGTGGTTACCACCACCTTTACCTTTCTTTCGCCGAGACCATGAGTCACAATAAGGATGGTTCTAGAACGGGTCAAACTCAAGGGTCCTTAAAGATGTGAGGCGAGGTTGGTTCACAGGGGCTCCATCGACCCCAAGCAACCCGGTCCAAGCTTCCCTACCTGTTATGAATGCACCTCCTTCACCCGGAAAATATTTCAAAAGGTTTCCAATGCGTATGTCGAATGGAACGCCCGAACTATGTGACTCATGGAATCTACTATGCAAGTTAATCAGGCGAGGGGTTCCCAAGCCCCGTGTGGTTGTATGCTCGTCTCGGTTCCAAAGGCAAGAACTCAGGTCCTAGTGGTGGCGAGCATTGGACTAGAAAAACCACATCCCACTGTGGCCTCCCATACAAGCCTTAGCATGTTTAATCTCATATCACCTCTAATCTCATCTCGTCATGTTCTCCTATCACACTAGATTCTCTGCATCTGATACATCATCTGGATGGACCAGCACTGATAGATATGCATGGCTAAGCAGACACAGATATAAGCTCTAACAGTGCACACAAGCCAAACCTAGTTATGCTGGGAGCAGCGGATCAGGTAATATAAGCTCAGAGGGAGTATGCAATAGATAGGATACTCTATCTACCGATAAAATACCACAGTAGAATCATATGCATCATGGAAAGAATTGAAATGCTTTCGAAATCATAGGATTATATCATGTTGGGGCTATGCTTGCCTTTGCCTGTTGATAAATGATACGTTGGAAACGTATCTATAATTTTTGATGCTCCATGCTTGTTTAGTATCTACTTTTCTTTACTTGTCCACACTTTGAGGTACTTTTTACATGTTTTCTGGTACTAACCTATTAACAAGTTGCAACAGTGCCAGATGCCTCTTTTCTGCTGTTTTTAGTTTCAGAAAAGTTAGTAAAGAAATATTCTCGGAATTGGACGGGACAAACGTCAAAGTCAATTACTTTCCGTGGGGAACAAGAAGTCCAGAGGAGAGTCGGAGGGGTTGTCCAGGAGGGCCAGACCCACCCCAGGCGCGGAGGCAGGTGGGCCCGCACCTGGCTAGGGTTTGGCGGCCCTGGTAGCCTCCCGGACTCGGCTCTTCGCCTATAAGAAGGCCCCGTTGCAGAAACTCTCAGAACCCAATCAGAAATCCACGAAACCGTCTGTAGCCGCCGCCACCATCGTCCCTAGATGGGGGCATCTGAAGCTCTTCCCGGCACCCTGCCGGAGGGGAGATCATCCCGGAGGCCTTCTCTCCGGTATGATTTTTGTGAGTAGTTCCACCTTGGACTATGGGTCCATGTAGTAGCTAGATGGTTGTATCTCCCACTTTGTGCTTTCATGTATAGATCTTGTGAGATCCGTTCATGATCAAGATCTAATCTATTTGTAATCATGCATGTTGTGTTTGTGGGGATCCGATGGATATTGAGATTATTATGTTGGTTTGATTAATGGTTCTATCTTTATGATTCTATCATGTCTGTGTTGTTTGTGATCTTGCATGATCTCCGTTGCTAGTGGTTATCTTGGCCAAGTAGTTGCTAGTGACTCCAAGAGGGAGTATTTATGCTCGATAGTGGGTTCATGCCTCTAGTTTCCAAGGGAAGTGACAGAAATCTCTTCGGTTGTAGATGTGTTGTTGCTACTAGGGAGAAAACAACGGTCTCTTGTTCATGGAACATGTGGACTATTTACCTTACACACTTTGCTTAAAGCAGTTGTCTGTTGCTTGCAACTTAATACTAGAGGGGGTTCGAATGATAACCTGAAGGTGGACTTCTAGTCACAGATGCAGTTGGATTATGGTCTATGTATATTGTTGTATTGCCCAATCAACTTTATAGGATCTTTCTGGCTAGTAATTGCATTGTTATGCCTTGCTCAGTTACTGTCAATTGCCTCGCTATAATTTGTTTACCCTTCACGCCCTGTTGTTTATCTAAGGAGAGCACCTCTAGTGAACTATGGACCCCGGTCCAATCTTTACTATTGATACATCTTCCACTGTTACTTGTTTACTTGCTGCAAACCATTACCTTCCACACCATACATTTAATCCTTTGTTATAGCAAACCGGTGAGCTTGACAACCTCACTGATTCGTTGGGGCAAAGTCTTGAGTTTGTGTTGTGTAGGTCTCCACGTTGTTGGCAACACATGTGTGAAGTTTCCTTCCTCCTTCTGGTTCGATAACCGCGGTCTCAACTGAGGGAAGACTTGTTGCTTGCTGCTTCACACCTTGCTCTTGGGGTTTCCAACGAAGTGCTCACGTCAGCACCATCAACAAGTTTTCTGGCGCCGTTGCCGGGGAAGCCAAGGAAGTCTTCACTAGGGGAGTCCTTCACTTCCTTTCTCTTTACTTTGTTTTTAGTTTGCCTAGTTTCTTTTGCTTGGTTTTGTTTTCCTCTTTTCAAAAAACCCAAAAAAATTAGTCTAACTTGGTTTGCTTTCTTTATTCAAAAAAAACAAAAAAATTAGTCCTTACTCTAGCTCACCATGTTGTTCCCCAAGTTCTCTCTGAAAAATCTTGCAATAGGTAGTGGCTCCATAATTGGGAAAGATAATATTGAAGAATTCTTTAATTATGTTAGCAAGCATGAGGATATTGAGGATAAATCTATAGCTGAACTTGCTCCTAATTATGAGATTGCTGCAGCTTATTTAGTTCATATGTTGGAGGCTAGGTTTGTTAGCCTTAACCCCTTCATACAATTCTTATTCCTAAAACTAAAAGAAGAGAGAATGTTGAAAAAGGGCATTCATCCTTGAAACTTTATCAAAAGAATTCCATGATGTTGCTAGGGAGGCCAAAAAGGTTTTTGAACGTTTCAATATGCTAGGTTCAAGTGTAGATGTTGTGGGTATTTTTGATAAAAATCCTAGAGAGGAAGTCAATATACCCATACTATCACATCCCAAGATTTTCCAAATCTTGTAATGTGAAAAATAAATAAACAAAATAAATAATTATTGAAATTTAGGGTGAAAAGAAGCTTTTGTTTCTAAATGGAAACTTAAAATCCCATCCAGAACAAACTTTAATTAAAGTTTGAATTCAATAAAATCCAAATCAAGAGAAATGCATTCCTCTTAAAATGCATCTGGAAATTTAAGCACTTGGAAAATAAATCCAATCCCTAAACCCTAATGGAATAAAAATCATTTCCAAGTTATCACCAAGCCTATGGATTTGATCCATATAAAAATTTATCATCAAACATTTATAAATGATCAAGAATGATAAAACAGAAATATTATAAAATCATATAAATTGATTTCACTTAAATTGGAACCATAAATAAAATCTTATGAATTTAAATAAGATAAGGAAAAGTAATTTCCAAAGCTAATAAAGCACTTATCTAAAAACCATACCAAATGGTGAGCAAATAATCCTAAAGATATTTAAAAGGATAAATAAATCTCAAAAAAGATTTTACAAATTGGAATCATCAAGCTTGGATCTCTAAATAAAAAGATATGGATTTTATAAAGATGAAGAAAGAAATATTAAATAAGGAATATTTAAAGACCAAATTAAATCTTGGCCTAATCCATTAAGCAAATGGAATGAATAGAATCCAAATCCAAATAAAATAAAAGGATAAAGAATTTCCAAAATAAAATAAAATGGCATGAACCAAATTCTCTTTGAATAAAGACAAATCTCTAATAAGAATAAATTATATAATTCATGAGAAAAATAGTATTTTGGAATTTACCCAAATGAAATAAAAGTTGTTTAATTCAACTTAAATAAGATCAAAGAAATCTTCCAAATAAACTTTAGGGAATTAAAACTATATTTAACTCCATTGGAATTAAAACAAATACCCAATTCAAATGATTTATGAATCATATTAAATACTTTCCAAATAATTCAAGATGAATTATTTGAACCCAAATAAACAAATAAAAACCTACTGAAAGGATTTGGAAAGTTTAAAGAATTTAAATGGTGTTTGAAATATTATTAAATCTTATTTGATTTAAAACAAGGGCCTTTTTGAATAATTAAAAGAACCCAAAAAGAATAAAATTTTATTCCAAAATTGAATTCAGAATATACTATTAATCAATATTTGAGTCTTCACAAAATTTGGCAAAGATTTGAATTCAAATTGATGTTTGAATTGTTTAATCAAAATCAAAACAGAATTAAAGAAATGGAAAAAGGAAAAAGAATCAGAACAGGACAAAAATAGAGCAAAGTCGACCCAGCCCAGCTAGCCCACTAAGCCCATCAGCAGCCCACCTGCTCGCCCCCGCAGCAATTCGTTTCTCACTCAGAAGAAGACCCGCGCAGTCGCTGACTATTGGACCCCAGTCCCCTGCCTCTCCTCGCTGACGAAACGACCCCACCGCCAGCTCACCTCGTCGTCTACCCCGCGACCAGTTCTTCCTCCCGTTACTGCCGATTGATTCGCGTCGTCAATTCTCTTCAATGCCGCGTGATCATCGCCCCCTGACCTAACTCACTTAAGCGCCCGTTTTCCCTCTTCCTTTCCCCCCAAACATCACGCCTCGAGAGCCACCAGGCTGCCTCCATTTTGCGTTGCCCTGCCGCTGTCTCCGGCGAGCTCACCGAGCGATTCCGGCCAGCCTCCTCCGCCCCTCCCCTCCTCGAGCACACGAACGTGACCCCCAGGCCCTGGCGCACCTCATTGTACCTCCCGTTCATCCGCACGAGCACCACAGCATCGGCAATGACGACACTAAGCACCACCGCCGCCTGCCATTTCCTCCGGCGAGTCCTCCTGGTAAGAATAGACCGCCCCTTTCCCTCTATTGGATGCTCTCATGTTCATAACTCTCATACGAACCTAACGGTGCCTCCCATTTGTCTCAGCGTGCCGTAAATCTTCGTCCCCGTCGACATCTGAGCGAGCCCGAGGCACAACTTAACTCCGGTGAGCGATTAAGGTCATCCTCGTGCGCCCCTTCGTCTACAACCAGCACGTCGAGCTTCCCCACGTCACCGCGATCACGGTGAGCCATTCCTCTTCCCTTCTCGCTTCCTGCATCGCCAGCTCCGCTGCCGTCTGACCGCTCCGCCACCACCTACCGCCGCCAGCGCCGCCCATCTTTGACTAGCTCATGTGTACCGTTCGATCTGGATCCAACGTGTGCGATAGAAACTTAACTGAAAGGGTACGCTTGCTTCTGAGCCGTGTGATCCCACTTAAATCCAACGGCTGCCATCGCACGATCCAACCGAAGCGGTACAGACGAATAAAATCACGCCACGTGGCCCAGAGTCTGTTTTAAAAACCAGAAATGATCTATGTGTTGTTCCAATTTGAAAAATTCATAACTTTCAAACCACATGTCCAAATTTTGCAAATTTTATATCAATGGATTCAGAAAAACAAGTACTTTCTTACCATGCACTTTGTTAAGTAAAAAGCTTCGGGTAAAATGTTTGTTTTTGCAGAAACTTGTGTATGCATGTTTAGGATATAAAAAAAATTCTAAAATGATTTTGGGGATAAAATATTTGTAAAATGGTTTGTTTTGAACCTACTGACCATAGGAATCAATTTGTGGTTTCAAAAAAATGTATTTGGTGAAGCAAAAGAATGAATCTTTGATTTAAACCATTTCTAGTCAAATAAAAGTAATGTTTATTTATTAAAAATGCTTTGGGAGAAAATCTTTGGAAAATGTTTTGGAATAAACTCTCTGACCCCAAACACCAAGTTTTATGATTTGAAAATGTATTTGGTGAACGCTATAAAACTATTACTTTGCTAAAGACATTTTCAACCACATAAAATAATGACTTAGTTTAAAAATGGTTTATGAAGTGAAATCTTTTGCAAATAGTTTTGCCACTTTATAAAATGACCAATAAAGTGTTTTAGAATGTTTATAACCTGTTATAAACCACATTTTTAAATAAAACAAAGTTTGGCATGCTTGCATGCATTGTTTGATTTCTATCATTTTATGTGATGAATTGCTTGAATGGTAGATTGAAATATTGTTTGCTTGATTGAATTGTAGTGATTTGAAGTGAGTGAACATTGCAAAGATCAAGGAGTGAAATTATACTCTCTACCAAAAAGGCAAGTGATGCTTCATACTTTTGTCCCATTATTTTCACTATGCATTAGTGATATTTCTAAGTAGGACTTGCATGGAATTTTGCTAAGTGTAAACTATGCCATGGGAAATCCTAGTAGATGAAACCTTAGTAGAATTCTCCAAAGTTAAGATTCCTACTACTATCATGCTTAGCTTAGATAGTAGAAAACAAGGGTGGAATATATATTCATGCTATGAAAAATTTCTAAGTCTGTGGACTTGTGTTTTGTTTAATAAAACAACTAAGTGAATGAATCACCTGGGTGGAATGGAAGGAATGGTTTGTGTTGAGTGGTTCACAAGGCCCATTTCTATGGTTTACCTTGTGTATCTCACTTGTGGATGGCCACCCAGGAACAAAGAGATTTGAGATGTCAAATGTTGAGAAGCTTCAAGTGCAGCCACTTGGCATTATGGGTTTTGCCTGGATCATATAGGTTGCAATAACTTAGCCAAATGGACAGTTGGTGGTAGGGGAATGATAGGTTGGAGCGCGTGCATTTTGGTCTAAGGGAAGGCTTCTGAAAGATCTTGTCTTGGTGAAACCAAGTCTTGTGGGGAAAGTGCACCACCTCTGCAGAGTGAAAAATCTAAGTACTTAGCCATGTCCCTGGCAAAGGACAATTTGAGCATCAAGACATGGAAACTATCAAGAATCTCCTCATCCCAATTTCTAAGTAAAAACTTGTGGTTGAAAAAGGGTTGAGGGATCACCAATTTCTATTGGGAGATGCCTTCGGAAAGATTTTGTCAAGCAAAAACTTAGTGTTTTCAAATGATAAGGCAAATCTATTTTGAGCAAAGCAAGCCTAAGCTCCACTTAGCCAAATTCATATAGATGATAGACTCCACTATACTACCATAGTATCACTTGCCAATACAATTCAAATGTATCGACCCTTGTGGCTGTAACTTGTTATGTTGCAGGTTTGTTTGATATTAGTGAAGTAGGATTACAAGTCTACAACCAACATGTCTGCCAGTGGCACTTTGAAGATGAAGGACCCCATGCTATTGTTGTATTCTGCTGCATTGTAATGAGATAGCCAAATGAGCTATGTAAGATGTAATAAATTATTTTATTCCTGTTTATAAAGTTGTATTATGACCTATGTTTCTTGATATTACATCTTAACTGTGGATGCTAGCTATTGATCCAGGGACTAGCATTGTAAACACAGGGATCTCTACCTTATTAAAGGTTGGGAACCTTACACATACCCTATAAGCTTATTGGAATGCATGAAGCCTTTGAAAATAACTTTGATTGGATTGCCCCTGAAAATCTTTTTGATAAAGGTAGTAGACCAAAGAGAGATGAGAAAGGATCCTCCAAAACCCATTTGGATGAGATACCTTTCATAGTTGAAGATTTTGCAAGTATGAATGTTCATGCTTCTTCATTTGAAAATACTTGATTCTTCTTGCTTCTTGTGCCTAACTTAAAGGCGTTAAAGAAAAGTACTTGTTGGGAGATAACCCAAGAGTTTCCTTGAGTCTTGGAAGTTATTACTACTGTAATGACCTCTCCTTATCCTTTTTGTTTGCTTTTCCTGCCAAGAATAACCTCTAATGAGAGGGAACTAAGATTTGGGGAGTTGCTGTCCCGAAACAGATTTCTGTACTCCACCAAAAACAATCTTGAGGAGGCTCTGTAACTCGGATTGAGCTGAAAATTTATGAATAAATCCAGTATGTTGGCTAACTTTCGTTAGTTCAACACTTTTTGATTTGAGCAACATAAGATGTTCGAAAAATATTCGTTTATACCTGCTGGTCTGTTTTGACAGATTTCTGTCATTATTTGCATTTGCTTCTTATTGATTCCTTTTTGAGCTCTCTTCAGGTAAATTGAGTGTCTTTGAAGGATTTACTTCAGTAGCTTGTGTTTTTAGTGAAAAGCCTTTCTGTTCCAAAGCTTTGCCAGTGGTCTAATATCTTTTGAATAAGCTAATGTTGCTAATGAAGATTGTGTGAAGTTTTGTATGAAGGAAAAAATTCAGGTGTAGAGAGAGAATGATGCAATGAGATGAAGGATGGACAAAAGATCAAGCTTGGGGATGCCACCATGGTTTCACTCCAAGAAATATCCAAGAGGTACAAGTGTAAAAGCTTGGGGATGCCCAAGGCATCCCCTTCTTCATCAATAAAAAGCTCAGGTCTGTCTAGACACTTCACTTTTATTGTTTCATCCACAGTTGTGTTGTTCTTGGAGCATCTTAGTTTTCGTTTGCTTTGCTTAGTTTGTTTAGTTTGCTTTAGTAGTTTGGTCCCCCGTTCTAGATGTGTTGCTTTGCAAATAAGTTTGCTTGGTGTTTGGAAAGGAGTAGTAAGTTCTTGCTTGAAGTGCAAGAGGAGCTTGCAGTGACTGTGACTTAGACTTTAGCATGACATGCTAGGTGTTGTTTTAACATTATGCTTAGTGATTATTTCTGTAGCATGTCTTGTTCGAAACAATTGGGATTTCTTAGTGTGCCTTGAAGAAATTATGCATTGTTTTAGCATGCGAAAGCATAGTATTGTGGTATCCTCCTTTGATGTTTTACTTGGGTTGACTTGGAACATGCTCACACCATGTTATGACTATGACAAGTCACCATTAGCCTATATGATCATTTAGTCCTTGACTTGTAGTACCACTCTTTGCTTTGATTAGTTTGCTTTGTTGCATTGCATAATTATGGCCATTATTGCTCTCTTAGTTGGTTGCTCCCAGTCTTTTGCTAGCCTCCACTTGTATGAGTAAGTTCTACTCATGTTTCCAACTCCCAAGAAACCAAGTTATTCCAAAGTGTCCACTGTAAACTCCTATGCATGGTGTGTTACACCATTCCAAGTATATTCTTGTTTTCAACTATCTTCCAATTAAAAAACTATTTTGTTATGTGAAAAAATAGTGATTAATGCCCTCACAAACTTTATGGCACACTTTATTATTTGCCCCTAATAAACTTGAACCATTGAGGCAACTTTGTTGTATATCCTTGCACTTATAAGTTGGGATTAGCAGAACCGTGCTGTCACGAGGAACGTTTTCAACATTGCACTTGTACTTTTTGTACTTCGTTGATATCGTGCTCTTTTGTATATGGATTTTACCGGTGTGAAATGAAGTGGGAACTTGTAAGTCCATGGAGTTTGTATTCTGTGTTAGAGAAACGCCTGGGCCGCTAGCCTAAGCCATGCCTAATCATGGTGGAAACTTGCAGCATCACCATAGTGACATCTATGAAGCATTCTTCTTATAAAAAAGAGAGACACATTGAGAAAAGAGGAAAGAGAGAAAAAAGCACCATATTCCCATGGTACATAAGAAGAATTGCTGAGATGCTCATTGTTTGCTTTACTTATCAGTTTGGTTATGGGAAAGCTCCTGTACCATGTGCAAGGGGTACCCCATTGGTGGTTCTCAATGATATGCAAATACTTACAGTGACAAGAACTTTCCTAGGCCCTAAGTTGAGTATACATGAGGTGTATCCCTCATAGTCAAGGGACTTGAGATTGCCAACTTATACTTTGTCAAGCATATACTCCATCTTTGCCACTTTAACCTTAACCACTTCAAGAAGCTTATGATAGGGGCAATGAGGGCTGAAAGCTAATAAGTACCATAATTTATGGAAGCTCTTTTTGAAACTTGTAATCCCTTCTTCCTTTACAAAAGGCCTTTCTTCCACCATTATTAAGTCTCCACCTTCTACCTTTAGGCACCATTAAGAGAGCATAGTTGTCTTTCTGTGTGCAGTGTTCCAAAGCTTATTAATTGATGCATATTGTGTTATTACTTGTTCTTGTGCTATTTGTTTCTAGTCACCCTTGTGAACTTTGCAGGTGTCCTATGCATTATATTGCTACTCTATGAGGGATAAGCTGATTGCCACTATGCTATGTTTTCTGCATGTGAAACAAACAAATGTTTTTCAATACATATTATTCATGATCTTTGTTTGTAGCTTGCCATGTTGCATGCATAATTACTATGTCCTATTGTTAGAACTCCATCTTGCATGCACATGTTTAGAGTTCTTTGGTCCCAGCTTTCAATGCTTGCAAATGGTTGGATCTTTATTGTGAGGGTGCATATCACCTCAAAAATTATTATTTTATCACTTACCTACTCGAGGACGAGAAGGAGTTAAGCTTGGGGATGCTGATACGTTGGAAACGTATCTATAATTTTTGATGCTCCATGCTTGTTTAGTATCTACTTTGCTTTACTTGTCCACACTTCGAGGTGCTTTTTACATGTTTTCTGGTACTAACCTATTAACAAGTTGCAACAGTACCAGATGCCTGTTTTCTGCTGTTTTTGGTTTCAGAAAAGTTAGCAATTGTAACAAGTGGTATCAGAGCCCCAGGTTCTAATCTAGGGTTTGCGACATGTCGTCATTGAAGTTCGATCTACCACAGCTGGACTACACCACAAGATTCTCCTTGTGGCAGGTGAAGATGCGGGCGATTCTCGCCCAAACTTCTGATCTGGATGAAGCGCTGGATGGATTCGGTGAAAAGGATGCTAAGACCTGGTCCGCCGAAGAGAAGCGGAAGGACCGTAAGGCTTTGTCTTTGATTCAACTTCATCTGTCCAATAATATTTTGCAGAAGTACTAGAGATGAAATCTGCTGCTGCCCTATGGGAAAAACTGGAAATGATTTGTGTGTCAAAGGATCTAACCAGTAAGATGAACATGAAGATGAAGTTGTTCTCGCACAGGCTGCAAGAAGGTGGATCAGTAATGAATCACATATCTGTTTTTAAAGATATTGTTTCAGACTTGCAGTCTATGGAGGTAAAATATGATGATGAGGATTTAGCTCTTCTACTCTTATGCTCGTTGCCTAGTTCCTATACACATTTTTGTGATACAATATTGTTGAGCCGTGATGAACTAACCCTTGCCAAAGTACATGACGCCCTCAAACAGAGGGAAAAGATGAAAACTATGGTAGGGTTAGATGGGACGTCATCCAAGGCTGAGGCTCTGCAGGTTTGTGGCAGGACCGAGCAGAGATACAACAACTATGTCAACAGAGATAAGACCAAGGACGGTAGAAGTCGTTCAAAGTCCAAGGGAAAGGATAAATTCTGCAGGTATTGTAAGAAATCTAATCATGTTATTGATGATTGTTGGAAGTTGCAGAATAAGGAGAAAAGAAACGGAACTTACCAACCGAAAGATAGGTCTGGAGGTACTGGTAAGGCTGCTGTTGTTCGATAGTTACGATGGTGAATGCTTAGCTGTTTTTGCTGCTTGTGCTTCTCGTGATGATGAATGGATACTTGATACTGCATGTTCGTTTCATATTTGTTGTAACAAAGATTGGTTCAGTTCATATGAGTCTGTGCAGACTGGAGATTTTGTGTGTGGGGGGAATTACAACCCATGCCATATTGTTGGTGTTGGATCTGTTAAGATCAGGACACATGATGGCGTGACACGCACGTTGAGTGAGGTGAAGCACATACCAAGCATGGCCAGAAATTTGATCTCCCTGAGTACCATGGACGTTGATGGATACAAGTATGCCGGTGGGCATCGAGTTCTGAAGGTATCAAAAGGTTTTCTTATTCACATGATAGGTGATATGAACTCTGCTAAATTATATGTTCTTAGAGGTAGCACTTTGCCTGGTATTGTTGCTGCTGTTACTTCTAATGATTCTGATGATTGTGGTAAAACACATCTGTGGCATATGCGTCTTGGGCATATGAGCGAACAAGGCATGGCGGAGTTGGTCAAGAGAGAACTGATAGATGGTTGCAACTTGAGTAAGTTTGAGTTTTGTGAGCACTGCATCTTTGGTAAGCATAAAAGAGTTAAATTCAATGCTTCCGTTCACACCACCAAAGGCATATTAGATTATGTGCATGCTGATGTATGGGGTCCGTCCCGTAAGACTTCTATTGGTGGTGCTAATTACATGCTTACTATTATTGATGATTACTCAAGAAAAGTGTGGCCTTATTTTCTGAAGCATAAATCTGATGTTTTTGATGCTTTTAAGAAGTGGAAAATTATGGTCAAACTGAGAAGAAGGTAAAGGTACTACGTACTGATAATGGTATGGAATTCTGTTCTAATGAGTTTGAGGAGTTTTGCAGTAACGATGGCATGATCAGGCATCACACCATCCCATATACTCCTCAGTAGAATGGCATGGCAGAGCACATGAATAGAACCATCATCTCGAGGGCTCGTTGTATGTTGTCTAATGCAGGTATGCATAGGCGTTTCTGGGCTGGAGCAGCCAACACAGTGTGTTACCTCATCAACAGGCCACCTTCTATTCCACTTGAGAAGAAAACTCCCATTGAGGTATGGTCAGGTTCTCCTGCTGATTATTCACAGTTGAGAGTTTTTGGCTGCACTGCATATGCTCATGTTGATAATGGAAAGTTAGAGCCTAGGGTTGTTAAGTGCATATTCCTTGGTTATGGTTCAGGAGTTAAAGCATATAAACTATGGAATCCTGAAACTAAAAAGATTTTGCTAAGTAGAAACGTTGTTTTCAATGAGTCCGTTATGTATCATGATAGCTTGCCATCAGATACCTCTCCTGTTGCTGTTGGAGAGGAGG
This sequence comes from Avena insularis, assembly GCA_023614405.1. Taxonomy (NCBI): domain Eukaryota; kingdom Viridiplantae; phylum Streptophyta; class Magnoliopsida; order Poales; family Poaceae; genus Avena; species Avena insularis. The sequence goes on from CM042685.1 coordinate 204,292,207, forward strand.
GAGTTAGTGTGCAGGTGGAGAACCTGCAGAAAACTATTGATAATGATGCTATCATTGAAGATACACATGAGGAAAACATTGATGATATTGTTGTTCAGCACTCACCTATTGTTTTGCAGCAGCCACATGAGTCCATTGCTGCTGATAGAACGAGGCGTAACGGTGGTCCTCGTCCTCGTTTAATTGAAGAGTGTAATCTTGTACACTATGCTTTGAGTTGTGCTGAACAGGTGGAGAATGATTCTGAACCTGCTACATATAATGAAGCCATTGCATCCGTTGACCGTGAGAAGTGGGTTTCTCCTATGCAAGAAGAGATGCAATCGCTTGAGAAAAATGGCACATGGGATGTTGTGCGCTTTCCTAAACAAAGGAAGGCGGTCCGCTGCAAGTGGATCTTCAAGAAAAAAGAAGGTCTGTCTCCCAAAGAGCCTTCAAGGTACAAGGCAAGGTTAGTAGCAAAAGGGTTCAGCCAGATTCCAGGTATTGATTACAATGATGTGTTCTCTCCAGTTGTGAAGCATAGTTCCATTCGTACTTTCTTTAGTATTGTGCCTATGCGTGATCTTGAGCTTGAGCAGTTAGATGTCAAGACTGCTTTTCTGCATGGAGAGCTTGATGAGGAAATATACATGGACCAACCAGAAGGGTTCATAGTGCCTGGTAAAGAGGATTTTGTGTGCAAATTAAAGAAGTCTCTTTATGGCTTAAAGCAATCTCCAAGACAGTGGTATAAAAGGTTTGATTCATTTATGATCTCACATGGTTTTGAGAGGTCTAAATATGATAGTTGTGTTTATATCAAGTTTGTTGATGGGTCACCTATATACTTGCTGCTATATGTTGATGATATGTTAATTGCTGCCAAGGGCATGAAAGAAATCACTACTTTGAAGGCACACCTAAGTAGTGAGTTTGAGATGAAGGATCTTGGTGCTGCTAAGAAGATCTTAGGTATGGAGATTACCCGAGATAGAAAATCCGGTTTGTTATTTCTTAGTCAGCAAAGTTACATTAAGAAAGTTCTTCATCGTTTTAATATGGATGGTGCCAACTCAGTTAGTACTCCTATTGCTCCTCATTTTAAATTGTTAGTTTCTCAATGTCCTACTACTGATGAAGAGTTTGAGTACATGTCAAAGGTGCCATATTCTAGTGCTGTTGGTTCTTTGATGTATGCCATGGTTTGTTCTCGTCCTGATTTATCATATGCTATGAGTTTGATAAGTAGATACATGGCTAATCCTGGTAAAGAACATTGGAAGGTTGTTCAGTGGGTTTTCAGGTACCTTCTTGGCACTTCCAATGCTTGTTTGAAGTTTGGCAGGACCGGTGAGGGACTCGTTGGCTATGTGGATTCAGATTTTGCTGCCGATTTGGATAAGAAAAGATCCCTCACAGGTTATGTGTTTAATGTTGGTGGTTGTGCTGTTAGCTGGAAGGCTACATTGCAGGCTATTGCTGCACAATCTACTACTGAAGCTGAATACATTGCTATTGGTGAAGCTTGCAAAAAATTTGTTTGGTTGAAAGGTTTGTTTGCTGAGCTTTGTGGAGATGATTCTTGCATTACTTTGTTTTGTGACAGTCAAAGTGTCATATACCTTACAAAAGATCAGATGTTCCATGAGAGAACTAAGCACATTGATGTCAAGTACCATTTTGTTAGAGACATTGTTGCTCAAGGTAAATTAAAGGTATGCAAGATCAGCACTCATGATAATCCTGCTGATATAATGACTAAACTTGTTCCTGTTGCTAAGTTTGAGCTTTGCTCGAACTTAGTTGGTTTAACTGATTAGCCCAAGTGGCTATTGGCGCCGAAAGTATTTGCTTTGTTTGTTCAGGGAGATGGTGTAACACTATGGTTCTGAAAAGACCGTAGCTTCTATGTGACATGCCAATCCCTGGATCGATTCATTGGCCCACAATAGAATAAGATGAATAACATAGCAAATATCCGTGTATCATAAATAACGAAGATCCAGAGTATCATTATTACATTAAAATCTTAGCTCAAAGCTAGCTCAAATTATTCAAGTAGCAACATAAAAATAATAAATCCTCCATTCTTCAAATTGCCCACAAGTGAACAAGTGCCGAGTGGAGTACCGTGGCCTAAATCGATTACTCAGAGTCGGAATATCCTGCAACATGAAACGTAGCAGGCCCGAAGGGTCAATACATGGAATGTATGGCAAGTAGAGCTATTAAAGGAGACAATAGAGCTAACATCTACATGCATATCTGGCAAGTGGAGCTGTGGCTAGCTTGCATTTGCAAAAACCTTTGTCCTACTTTTACAAACAGTTTTTGATTTTCTTTGAAAAGATCATAATTAAGTTAACCCAACAACATTAAAGCAATTAGGAAATTAGAATGAGCGAGAAACATGTCATGGAATCAATATCAAGCAACTCAGACGTCCATAACCGGGGACACGGCTAATCGATTAGATTATACACCCTGCAGGGGTTAGTACACTTTACCCATGTGACTTGGCCAGCCTATCTCATACCACCACTCTCATTTTGGGTGATGATAGGGAGAAGTCCAAGAAGAGACCGTTCGGGAAGTAGCTCCCCAAACCCTACACGCACCGGTCCAACCTACCAAAATTCTACATCTCTAGATACGTGGGTTCGAGTTACCACAACCTAGTGAGTCCAACCAACCGTCCATTTTATTATTGGCACATGGTTGTACACGTAAGCTACAAAATAAAGAAGTCAATCATTTTCTCTTGGTACCTGGGTGCCTTTCCGCAATGATACCACCAAAAATTATCAATCCCATCACACCCAGGAGATTCATTGTTTAAGTTGTTTTAGTTTTCGCAAACCAACTCATTTAGAAACAACTTCAGTGATGTAACCCAGCCCTCATTCATCATAGCATGGCTAAGCATATCTACCAACGGTGGCTCATCTACAGGAAAGCCTTACCACATAATAGGACATAGCATAGCGATAATATTATCCTACACATGCATCTACAAAATACACAACAATGCAATGAAAATAGTAGGACAACATCATGAACAAAGTAGCATATACTTGCCTTGGCTGTAGCGGTCGAACGAACAATCCACACACGAGCAAGCGTTGCACTCGTCACAATCTACACGATACAATTGCAATCACATAAACAAACCATACACATTCATATACAAACAATGACGGTGCAAGATGCATGCATGACAAGTTGACATTGCTACAGTGGCATCACATATTCTTATTCAGCATACCTACTGTATGCATGCATGGAAAATATTTTGTGTAGAAAACAAGGCATGCAATTTAAATGCTCAAATAATAGAGCTAGAAACTAAATAATTAGCCACTACTAATAAACTGTTTGTAAAATCTTGGAAAAATATCCACTGTGTAGGCAACCTAAAATAGAGCCAGTACCAATTGGAATTACTCAAAAAGGATTTATATAATTCCCTGAGTAATTAAAATACTACAGTAAGCCTTTAAATAGATCCTGCAAATTCCAATACTGTAAGCCTAACTTTTTAATTCACTATAAGATTCCTGTTGTTCTACTGAATCCAGGGACATCTTATTTGCAATTTTTGGAGTTACAGAACTTATTCTATGAATTTAATACTCCAAAAAGAGCATTAACTCGTTTAATTAACTAGGACAAAACCTTGCAGTAAAAGTGCAAAACAACTGTACAGCAATATTCTACGTGAGACACTGAATCCACATATATTTTATTTGCAATTTTTGGCCTAGTAGATTAATTTCTATGAATTTTACAAGTTTTAGCTATTTTCTGCAATTTCAGAAATCATTAAAACATTTACTGCGCAGTCAACGCGACTGGACGATCAGCTCTGACGTGGCATGCCACGCGGAAGCACGTAAGTGGGCGATACCCCTTCGTGAGATCCTTCTAATCTGGCGCGTTCAACGACGATCGGACGGCTCACCTTGTCCGTGGCGATGACGTGGCGGCGGCGGGGGGGCTTCGGTGGCGCGGGCTGGTGGCGCTCCGGCGGTCCTCGGCGGCGTGGCGGTGGTGTACTCGACGCGGGAGGGCGAGGCGGTCACGGGGGTGGTCTTGGCGAGGCGCGAAGCTTCCTCGGGCGGCTGCGGCGGACGGCTGGAGACGGGCGGCGCGCCGGCTATATGGCGCCGCCGGACATGCAGATGCCTCCGGGGTGGAAGCTAAGCGCCGGCGGCATCCCTATCCCGCCGGCGCCGACGCCGGAGGAGCTGTCGTACGACATCCAAGAGTACATCGGCGCCATGGACGACCCCTCCGACGCGGAGAGCACCGACAACCTCCTGTACTGGGAGCAGTTCTTCGCAGACCACCGAGAACAGAGCTTCGCGCCGAGGAGGCCGCCGAGCAGTCGCCGCCGCAAACAACTCGGCTGCTGCCAGTTGGTGGAGCACACCAGACGGGCCTTCATGGCGGTGATGGAGCACATCAACGCGGAACACGGCGGCTCGGATTTCGCGCCTGCGGCGATGGCCAGGTCGGGCCGGCGTGCTCCGCCGAACTGGATGCCGAGGAGGATGGCCAGCATGAGCTCGTCCTCCTCCGCCTAGGCATCCCACTACTCCGGCTCGGCATCACTGCGCCGCCAGCGCCCGGCCCAGGCTACGCGCGATCAAGCGCGGCGCTTCGCTGCGCTCTCCGCCATGGAACGCCGCGGCATCGCATCGCCATCGGCGAGCCAGCGGCAGCGTCGCCAACCGCCATCTACGCCGCCGCCTAATATCGAAGACTTCGGCGCCGCTCAAGCGGCGCTTTGAGGATGGTTTGGAGGCGATCGCTCGCGACGGCGCAGCGCCCGCGCCGCCCGGTGGATCCTCTCGCCGGACATCGAGAATGGTCGAAAGGCGGGAGAAAGCGGATCGGCGGCGCATCCTCGGCCTGCGGCGGGAAAGCGGCAACGGCCCGGCGAAGCGTTGTCATGGCGAGCTTGCCTACCAGGGCTCCCCGCTCTACGTTCTCGACAATGACGAGGATGAAGGCCCATCCTACCAGCCGTAGAGGTTCGGCGACCCAGGCCAGGGGATCTCCCGCCAGAACCAGGCGAGGATGACGGTCGCGTCGACCCCGGCTACACGGCGTTCTACAGCAACTTCGGCATGTAAAACGGCGAAGACACCGGCGGCGGCCTTTTTTAAAATTTATTATGTAGTAGTCTAGTTTAAATTTGATGTAATCCGCCTATATTCGCCCAACTTAATGAAATTCGCTCATCTTTAACGAATTTTAACCGAATTTAGAAACTCAGCCTGAATACGCGAGTGGGAAACTGTGCATACCCATATCGAAAACTAGTTCTGTCCAACTCTAAACCACGGGTGCAGAGATTCATGGACACCGCCGCCGTCTTTTACTTGATTTACATGGAATATAATTAACCAGCTAACACAAGCTTTAGCTGCGTCTGCGTTGGGTGCGGGAGGGAGTTCACCCAGACCATGCGATGCGGTTGACACGGGCAATTTTTTTCATGTCTTACTAATGATCCATTAAAAAAGGGAAACGTAGGGGCTAATCTATCTATCCTCCGCGAGCGTCTATAAGCTGCAAGTGGGTCCCTCGCACTGTCTCTATTCTTGGCAAGTAAGTAAAAGGACAGCGCTACGCGTCCTCCGAGGATATTTGCCCCCGATCTCTCGGATCCGGAGCCGTCCGATCAAAACTTCTAAACCGTCCGATCGAACCGTCAAGTGAAGCCATTGCCCGCTTTTGCTACGTCGCAGCAGAAACCGCTTCAGAGTAGCAAAACAGAGGCAAGCTGGGAGTCGCGCGTGCGGGCGCCCGTGAGGACGACGAAGGAGACTGCACCGTCGATCTCCTTCGTCGGCCGCCGGAGATGAGCCATATTCGAGGGACCATACTCTACCCCCCTCCTGGTCAGCCTCACCACCTTATACCGCCGCCAATCGTAGCTTCTAGTGGGGGATCAAATCCTCTCACCCGGCGGCGCTCCGATTCGGCCAACGCCGTTGTCTCCAATCGAGCGCAGCAATCTAATCTAGCCAAGCACACAAATCCTCCAGTGTTTTTCAATTAAAATCCTGAGGAAGAACCTCCAGCACCATCGGTAAGCTCTAGATTAGGTTTCCACCATTGTTGTCCATGTTTGTGCTACATGGTAGCAGGAAATACTTACATATGTAGCAAAATAGGGTGCTGCTAGGTAGATGGCAGGAAAACCTCAAAATAGATTAGGGTGCTACATTGTAGCAAAAGAAAAATTACAACATGCTTTGCTGGACAATGTGCTACAGTGTAGAAAAAGTTTGGGCACATGTGATGCTACATTGTAGCAAATTAGGGTGATCTACCACATTAATATAGCAAACTAGGGTAATACTACATGCAGCACATTTATGTAGCACATTATGCTTCGATCTAAACTTTTTTCTTTTAAATTGCAGGGGTTTGTTCTTTAAAGATATCTTTGGGAGGATTCGACCTCAACCAGCCTGCTGATGAATACGGTCCTGAAGGATATGCTGCTCCACTACAATCTTCTTACGAGATTGCTCCACCACAATCTGCTGCAGGAACCTTTGGACAAAAAATTGCTACAAGAGCAGAAAGTGCAGATAGTAGCAATGCTTCATTTGTTGATGAAGAAGGTGGTGAAGAGATTTGCACGCAGCCTCTTGTACCATATGTTGGAATGGCATTTGATGACCTTGAAGTTGCGAAGCAAGTATACAATGACTATGCTTTCAAACTCGGGTTTGGTACACGGATTGGTAACACCAAGTATAGCACAGCAAGAGGTGCCCCAAAAGATGCAATTCTTAGTAGGGTTTTTGAGTGTGTCCATGCCGGAAAACCAGAGCGAAGCAAAAATGCTACTAAGGATAGTTCGAGAAGGAGGTCCAATAGACACGAGCAATTTCAGTGCACAGAAATCACGTAGCAAACAAGCTGGACTCAAAATGGACATAGCAGATTTGAGGCAGAAGAATAGGGTGCTGCGGCATGATTGTAAAGCTAGAATGCTCGTTGGAAAGAGAAATGGAATATGGACTGTAACGGTATTTCAAGGAGAGCACACACACCAGTTGCTGAAGCAAATTGGGAGAAGACGGTACTACCGGTCTCATAGGAAGGTTACTGAGGAGGACTTTCAGTTCATCCAAACTTTACACAACCAAAACATTACCACAGCTCAGAAAATGGGATGCCTCGGAAGTGTGCACGGAGGCGACCCGATGTGCCTTGGTTTTGTGAAGCGTGATGTGTCCAACATAAGGACTATGCTACGTGAGGAAGTTTCGCTGCGAGACATGTCAATGACTATTGAGTACTTTGAAAGGAGACAAGCAGAAAGCCCTACATTCTTCTTTGATAAGCAAGTGGATGAAAACAATGCAGTGAGAGCTCTCTTTTGGGTGGATGGCAGGACAAGGGCCTTGTACCCCAAGTACAAGGACTCGATGTTTTTCGACACTACATTTTGTACCAACAAGTACAACATGTCTTTTGCTCCACTTGTGGGCATCAACAACCACACACAGACAATTGTGTTGGGCTGTGCTTTGCTACCTGATGAAACAATAGAAACATTCAGCTGGGTATTCACCAAAATTAAGGAAGCAATGAACGGTTTGGCGCCAGACCATATCATGACAGACCAAGACCAAGCAATAGCTGTAGCAATTTCAAACATATATCCTGATTCGGTCCACAGATGTTGCATCTTCCATGTGCTACGATTAGCAAGAACAAAGCTTGGACCTCACTTGAGAGAAGGTAGCCCTTTTGCTGCAGCATTCTACTCATGCATCTATAGCACGTATAATCGTAGCAGAATTTGAGATATGCTGGCAGCATATGTTGGAAACTTTTGCTATGGCTGAGAACACTCATTTGCAGAACATGTGGAAGAGCAGAAAAATGTGGGCACCTGTGTACTTCAGACAAAGTTTCTTTCCCTTCACAAGCACAACAGGAAGATCTGAAGGCCTCAACTCGTACTTTAAAACTTTAATTCGCCCAAGTGGCTCAGTTTGGAACTTCGTGCAGCAATACGAGTTGTGCCAAAACCTGATGCTAGACAGAGAAGACAATGCAGCATTCACAATGGATACAACAACAACACCACTATGGGGAAGGTGAGATTTTCTCTTTACAGACAGATTTTCCAGTAGCATTATTTTATATCTGTGGTAGCAGATTTTTTAAACTGTTGTAGCATAATGTAACACCTGATGTAGCACCAACCTGACAGTCAGCAAAAACAAACCTTATTTTGCAGCTACAACATTGAAAAGCAGGGGCTGGAGTTCTACACAAGGGAGATCTTCACAAGATTCCAAAAGATGATTGAGAAATCTACCAGGTTTTATCCAATGCAGGTTGAGGGTGAAGGCATGTGCTTTGATCTCATTCCAAACCCTGGTTATGGTGTCAAAACCTACCAGGTGCAAGTCAAGTTAGATGATGAGTGCTACAAGTAGGGATGCAACACATTTGAGATGTGTGGCCTTATATGCCCGCACATAGTGAGGGTGATGGTGCACTTGAATGTCCAGCAAATTCCAGAGAGATACATGCTACGAAGATGGTCTGCTGTAGTAACAATGCCTGCACCTGATCCCGGGACAAATACCATCAGATTTGGGATCCCAGGAACCAATACTCTCAAGTACAATGCATTGTGCAGAAAGATGAATGAACTCGCTTCGGATGCTTGCTTCACTGATGAAACATATGTTGCTGTTTCCAAGATGATTGATGATGTGAAGCGTCTTGTACCAAATATGAGGAACACACAACATGCTACACAGGAGCAAGAAGTAGAGCAGCAAGGAGGAGGGCCAGAAATTTTGCTACAAGAGCAAAGTATTCCTCCACAGCATGGTGTAAACAATCAACGACAAGAAGAAGAACGTAATGATGCTCCGAGTAGCACGCTCAAGAACCCTGTGAGGGTAAAGCCAAAAGGAAGACCAACCGAGAAGTCGAAGCGTAACAAACCATTGGTTGAGCTTCGTGATGAAGCAAATGCCAAGAGAAGGAAAAAAGCTCAAGAGACAAAGAAGAAGCAAACTGATGCAACGCCGAAGAAGAAGAAGCCAAGAAAGCAAAAATGCCCATACTGCAATGAAGAAGGTCACACCGTGAAACAATGCGTCTCCATGGAAGCACTGATTGTGGGGAATGCTGCGAAAATAGAGTTGAAACTATAGAGTTGAAACTACATGTACTACCAGAGAGTAGCATTTTTGTCATTATTATGTAGCATACATACAGTATAGATGTAGTATCATCTTGATGCAAGATATGAATTTTGTGATATGACAGAATATTGTTGGTAGCTAAAGTATTTCCACTTTGGAGCATACAGCCTGCATTTTGTATATAAAATTGCTACCATAGACAAAACTTGTTCTTATGAATGAATGTCATAGGTATATTTGCTACATTAAACCTAGTAGCAAATCTTGTACACCTGGGTAGCACACCATTTCTATGCATGTAGCAATATGGCTACACAGATGTAGCAAATTAACACCTGGGGTGGCCAAACAAATTGACAGCATGTCTAGGTAAATACTCATATTTAGCATTTATGGAGCATGTATGTAGCATGTACAGAACTTATCAAAGAAATCACACTATTTGAAGCTTCAGAAGACACTAATCAACATTCCAAACTTCAAAAGCTATATATAAAACCATTCCAAACATGTAGCACTTATCCATCCAACATGATCTATCCACAAAAGATAATCCACAGATGCTGCAGCAACGAACACATCCACGATTACATCAGTTTGAACCATTACAAAGTGCAAAATAAGATCACAAGGACGACATCAGTTTCAACGATTACATTAGTTTCAACCTAACTACGCTTCTTCTGTAACTCTTCTTCCATCAGCTGTAGCAATGATCCTTTGTTTTGCCTTGCCTCAATCAGATCAGATGCAAGAAGTTTCCTTAGAAGTGGTATAGCATTGTTGTCGAACTCCGCCATGACCTTGCCGGTGAAGGTTTCCATGAAGAGCATGCTGAAGAATCCACATTCAAATCTGTCAAAAAACAAACAGATAGATTAGTAAAAAACAAGCAGAAACTGATGTAGCAAGTGTAGGAAGCTAAAGTAGCAAGAGTTGTAAACTTATGTAGCAATTAAAAAACAATAATGTAGCAAAAGTTGAAACTAGTGATCAGGACAAGGATTGAAAAAAGGTGAGCAAAATCTTACATGGTAGTTTGCTGTGGGTGATCAGGATTGGTTAGCAGGTAAGTGTCGAAGTTGATATTGTCTGCTAGTTTTGATTGCTTCACAAGAATTGCAAAGTTTGCGAACTGGAAAACAAAGCGAACACACTGCATGGTTAATGATATGCAGCAAATAAAAGTCCCAACTATAAATGTAGCAAACACAATGAACATGTGTAGCTGGATTACTAACCAGATTGCATGCACAATCATCCATCACACTAGCATTTTTGGCCCCTTTCATTGAATCAAAAATATGCATCTGCTTTGCTACTAGGTTGATACAGGGAACTGCCCAATGGTTGAACTTCACAATAGGAAAGTATAGCTACATTCAAACATGAATTAATATTTAGCATCTTGTATAGAAAGAAAACATGAACAAGATAGGAAGCAAGGATGTTATGTCACAAGGTCACACTTGAAAATCTTGAACTTTGCATTCTGCTCTTTCAACTCATCCATACATGATTTAGCATTGAATGCTTTTGGATCAACAATAAGCTTCTCCTGTTTTGTGTTGAGGATAAATAGTAGTATGAGGCAGCAGCAAAAGCAAGTAAAATTTGCTACTATCTGTATTGGTTTAGCAAGCACACAAAAGGTAGCAAAATGCTAGCAGAGTACCTGTCATATGCATATTGAGCAAGTAAAAGATGAAGAAAAGTGCTACTTACCACAAAGTGTCATGTGAAAGCGTGCATTTCTCTTCCGCTGCACTTTTTTTGCAAACAATGTCCGACTCATGGTTAAATTTCTCAATCCAAACATTCATCAACTCACTATCTAGATTTTGGCGCAGCCGAAGCGATGTTTGGAAAGTTCTGTAGCAAGTATAATACCGCCCAATCTCCACAAAAACTGGCCTGCAAAAAGGAATGCACATGTAGCAGATAGTTTTACATAAAGTAGCAAAAAGTTCAATGTAAAGTAGCAAAAACAATAAACTAAAGTAGTAAAAAGTTCAATCTAAAGTAGCAAAACCTGTAAACTAAAGTAGCAAACTGTTCAATGTAAAGTATCAAAAACAATAAACTAAAGTAGCAAACAGTTCAATGTACAGTAGCAAATTCTATGAACTAAAGTAGCAAACAGTTCAATGTACAGTAGCAAAATGAATGAACTAAGGTAGCAGGTAGTAAAAACTATGAACTAAAGTAGCAAACAGTTCAATGTAAAGTAGCAAAAAAATGAAATAAGGTAGCAGGTAGTTCAAGCTGTAGAAGATTAAATGAAAAACTATATCCTACAAGTGAAAAAAGTAAGTAGCAAAACACATTGACACATGTAGCAATCAGCTAGATGTAAGGTAGCAAAAACATTACTTCAGAGTAACAAAAAACATAAACTTACGGTGCCCTATCCTTCGGATGGCCCTTGAATTTCCGACCATTCATCACAAATATGGAGTATGTTTGTTCTACATCTTCAGAGACCTTCATCTTTTTCAACTTTGGAGGTGTGAGCTCCTCCTTGGCAGCCCTCTTAAACCTTGTCTTCTTCTCATGTGTCAACAAACCCGAGCTACCGTATCCTTTAACACTTGACTCAATGTTAACAACAACTGCAAAAAGAGAAAACAATTGTGTCTTAAGCAAACAAGCGGAAGCATATCTAAGAGGCAAACAAGCAGAAGCATATCTAAGAAACTACAATAAAATGTTCATACCAGGTGCAATGGGAACAGCAGGTGTCGAAGGCTCAGTAGAGCCGAAAGGTGCAAGATCGACCAAAGTGGAAGGTGATGCTGGAATACTCTCAGAGGCATCAGAGGCCGTGGTCACGGCATCGGTTGGGGCATCACAGGAAGGTGGGAGAGACTGTGAAATGCAAAACTCTGCATACTCATCGGTCCCAGGCTCGAAAAGATCAAATGGGGTTTTGTCCGGAGCATTAGCCCAAGCTTCATCAGAAATATCCTTCCTGGGGCTGTGAATTGGAGACCTGTCAGGGCTAACAACATCCGGCTGCTCAGTAGCATCAGCTCCCTTGCTCATAGAATCAATGATTATTGCTGCTTGAAGAACATCGGCATGTTTTGTTGCTACAGGACCACCTTGCTCCACAGAAGCATCTGCAGCACCACCTTGCTCCACAGCATCATCTGCATCACCATCAGTATCCTTAGCAGCAGTTGCAGCAACACCATGGTCCTCGGGCTCCGGTGTAGCATAAAGCTTCTCATCATCCTCAGTTTCTGAACCATCATCATCCTGCAGCTGATCATCATCATCTGTTGTACTTTTGGTTGGAAAAACAACACTTGGTCTAGCTTCTTCTTCTTTACTTGATGATTCAACATCAACCAAAAGGGCAGCCATGCGTTGAGCCTGCATGCGCTTCAATCTAGCAGAAAGGTTCTTCATTGTCACATCAACATCTGCTTCAAAATAGCCTTGTGCTTCTCATACAATGTTTTGAAACGAGCGGGAACCTGTTAGCAAACATTAGAAGCAAGTTAGTAAACTAGAGACAAGATAAATGATGAAATTCTAAGGCGGGCTTGATTGAATTCACCGTCGCAGCTATCGCGGCGCACGGGCCATTTAATCCTCGAAAAATATGGTGTAATAAAATTATATTAAGCTTATTTTGCATACGGGTAGATAATTTGGAGTAACTTATCCACCACCCCCACCCTAAATCGTCAACATACATAAAGCGTAAACTCTAGTCTCGGTTTATCGCCTCCGTCGACGCCATCACAGACGATGCATTTAAAACCTCAAAGGGTGTTAGGGTACCAAGCGACGGCGACTCCGCCTCGGTACCCTAACACCGAGGCTAACGCATAAGGAGTAGCAAATTCATAAAGCTAAAGTAGCAAAACCTGTAAACTAAAGTAGCAATACCTATACACTAAAGTAGCAAAACCTATACACTAAAGTAGCAAAACCTATAATACATGTTCACTGATTGCAAAAAGAGGTAGCAGAGCAATGTAGCTAAGTAGCAAAATCAAATGCACTGAAGTAGCAAACAAATAACAGTACAGTAGCAATTTCATAACTGCAAATCCTGGCTGCTAGGAAAATTTAGCCATTCATTCAATGAAGCAGAAGGATTAACATCAACATCTTCCACTGGAGCAGGTTTGTTGAAATCATCATAACCAGGAGCAATACCATAAGGTGTTGCAGACAATGGGAGGAACTACACACAATAAAAAGTAATGTTAACATTAAGAGGATTAACGAAAGAATAGAATGTTTGTGGTGCTGGAAAGAACATTACATCTCGCCTGCCGAAAATAGTTTTGTTCGATAAAATCTTCCTATCCGAGTCATTTTGTACAACAAAAGTGAAGTCACTGGTCTTGACAGAGCATACTCTAGGCAATGACTTGTCAAACGTGTGATTGCAGGGTGGGAAATCCAAATGATCCATATAAGCAATCTACAAAAAGAGGCCAAATAAAGTTAGTAGTGGCAAAACAAACGCTGCAAACCGCTACAAACAAATATAAAAGATGGGAGATAACTTACGCCAAGAAGAATGAATGGGCCAGTTATCCAAAACTCAAATTTGCTACAGTCCTTTGGAAGAACATGTGCTTGCTTCTTCTTCTTCTGAATATTGCTCACAGTTTGCATCAACAAACCCAACAAATGCTCATTCCAAGCATACTCATCTGTTTTGGTTGGGTCAGCCATGAGACCAACATATTCCAAGTTAACATGGTTCGAGCTTTTTGGAGCAACACCAGTGGTCAGGGAAACAAGATCCCAAGTGCGAATGATGGTTTCCTCATCTGTATCAGCACAATTCTTCAGGATATTGATAGCAGTTGCTAACTCTGCCCTCTTCTTCCCACCATGGTAGAGGGCTCGAATATCATCAAGCTCTGCACCTCCAGTAATAGAAAGATCAATAGGCTTGCTCCCGCAGCGGATTCCAAACACTTTCCTCACCATATCCGTGGTAAACACCATCTGGTTCTTCCGAAGCTTGTACTCACGGAGACAGCAGAAGTATGTGTAGCAACAAAATCCGTAAGCTCATTAGGAATCCTAAACTGTGCAACATTCAACAATGCTCGAAATGCACTCTTTGACTGAATAATCTGCTTCTTGGCTGGAGAAAGGTTGTCCGCAAGGATACTCAAACGCTTGGCACCGAAACGGTCCTTCGACATCCAAATATGCTCCTTGACATTACTCGCTCCCTCGCCAACTTTCTTGCGGCTCACAACAACCTTTTTGCCCTTTTTGCTCTTATCAACAGCAGCAACCTGCAGCAAAAGGAAAATAGAAACATGTATGGTTATAGCAAAACTACTAAACATTGGCCTACTAATCATACTACTGGGATTACAAAAAATGCACAAGTAACAAGTAGCAAAACTACTGGGATTACCAATCATACTACTGGGATCAAAATCATAATGCACAACTAGCAAAACTACTGGAATAGCAAATCCTAGTACTAATCATAGTCCTAGCACTAATCCTAGTACTAATCATGCTACTGCAGTAGCAAATCCGAGTAGCAAGTAGCAAATCCCAGTAGCAAATCCCACTACACTATATCATACTAGAGTAGCAACTACTGGGATATACACTATATCATACTAAAGTAGCAAATCCCAGTACACTATATCATACTAGAGTAGCACAAAAATGAACTAAAGTAGCAAACATATACACGAGAGTAGCCACTACTGGGATCAATGCACAAGTAGCAAAACTACTAGACTAGCAAATCCTAGTACTAATCATACTCCTAGTACTAATCAACAAGTGTACTAATCAACACAGTAGCTTGCTAGGAAGGACTAGCAAATCTTCCTCCTGTCTAGGATTAGCAAATCATGCTACTTGCTAGGTCTCATGTCTCCTAGTACTAATCAACAGTAGTACTAGGACATGAGACAACATAAGTACTAGGATTAGTAAATCTTCAACAGTAGCTTGCTAGGAAGGACTAGCAAAACTTCAAGGATATGAGACAACATAAGTACTAGGATTAGCAAATCTTCCTTACTGGGATCAAAAATCATACTCCTAGTACTAATCAACACAGTAGCTTGGCACAACACAGTAGCAAGTAGCAATGTGGAGTATGAATGAACTAATCATACTCCTAGTACTAATCATGCTACTGAGTAGCAAGTAGCAAAAATCCTAAACAAGTGTAGCTGGATGACCCTCTTCCTTACTGGGATCAAAAATCCTAAACAAGTGTACTAATCTTCCTTACTGGGATCAAAAATCATGCTCCTAGTACTAATCAACACAGTAGCTTGGCACAACACAGTAGCAAGTAGCAATGTGGAGTATGAATGAACTAATCATACTCCTAATACTAATCATGCTACTGAGTAGCAAAACACAGAGTAGCAAGTAGCAAAAATCTCCGTAGCAAAATAGCAAAAAATGGAAGCGAGGACAGAACGGCGGCTGCCGCTGGGTCATCACCTCAACGTTCGCGCCGCCGGAGGTGCTCCCTCCTACCGCATCGCTCGTCGGCGGCGGCGGTCCCATCACCTCCTGCCACCTAGGGTTCCTGCGCAAAATCAGAGAGGGGAGGTTAGAGAAGGGAGGACGGCGGCACAAACCGAGGATGGGCGGCGACGCTCGGCAGCGGTCGGCGGCGGGCGAGGATGAACCGGACGGCGGCCTTCGGGAGTTACTCTGCGGGAAACAGAGCAGAGAGAGATTAGAGAGGAGAGAGGAGAGAGGGAGCAGAGTGAGGCGAGCACGAACCGCGGTCGACAGCGGTCGGCGCTTCGGCGGCGCGCTGATGCCGCACCGCGGTCGCCTCCTTGGTCGCCTCTCCGTCGCCTCCGCGGTTCGAATCGTGCGAGGAAGGAAGGAAGGCCCGACCCGTATATCCCGGAGCGGTATAGCAACCGCAAAAAAGAGAGCCACGTGGCGTAAAAATAACGGCCGGATCAGAAGAGATCAAACGGTTTCGGACCCGGGGGACGCGAGGACAGGATCCCCGGGGAATCATATCATTTTCCTAAGTAAAATCGATCGATCGCCACAAAACGTTTCTCGCCCCTCGGCTCGTTCGTTCCGATTACATTACATTCCCTCAAGTGCGCCTAGTGGACTGCAGACATGGTCGCCGTCTCACTGCTTGCGCTGCTGACCTCGCCCTTCGTCCTCACCGCCGTCACCTTCCTCCTCTTCACCGTCCTCATCTCCAACAAGCACGGCAATGTCGTCGCTGCCGGGAGAATGCTGCCTCCGTCGCCGCCCAGCCTTCCGGTCGTGGGCCACCTTCGTCTACTGGGGAGCCTGCCGCACAGGAGCCTCAGGTCGCTGGCCGCCTCCTACGGCCCGGTCATGTACCTGCGCCTCGGCCGCGTGCCCACCGTCGTGGCGTGCTCCGCGGCCGCGGCGGAGGAGGCCATGAAGACAAGCGACCTGGCCTTCGCCAGCCGCCCCAGGCTGTTCATGGTCGACCGGTTCTACTACGGCACCGGCGGCATCAGCTTCGCACCCTACGGCGAGCACTGGCGCCAGGCGCGCCGCGTCTGCGTCACCCACATGCTCAACCCTCGCCGCCTACCGTCCTTCGGCCGCGTGCGCGGCCAGGAGGTGGGCGCCCTCGTCGACCGCCGGCGCCGTCGTCAACCTGAGCGATAACCTCATCATCTTCTCCAACACGGTCATCTCCCGCGTCATGTTCGGCGACACGGACTACAGGATGGACGGCGACGAGGGGGGATCGAGGCTCAGGAAAGTGTTCGCCGAGATCGAGGAGCTTCTCGGCACGGTCCCCATGAGGGAGAAAGTGCCATGGCTATGGTGGGTGGACGTCGTTGTCAGAGCTCAAACTGAGAATCAGAGAGAGCAGGTAGGAGAGGACACACGCGGGGAATCTTTGCGCAGCGCACAACTTGCTGCTTTTCGTTTTCTTCTCTCTTATTTGTAGGTTTTTACAGTCTAACAAACGATCCTAAAAACCAGGTCATGACCAGGTATGCCGATCGTGCCATCCCACGATCACCTGACCACTTCCGAGATGTCGTGCAGCGAGCAATGGATCCGTGCCATCCCATGGTGCATCGTGCACGACGACTACAGCCTAGACTAGCTCGAGAACAGACTCACCGAGCGTTTACATTTATTCAGCTAAGAAACAGATAACTGAAACTATCCTAGCTGCTAACTGAATTTCGTCTGACTGTTGTCGACAAGAACCTGACGAGCTTCAGTTAACAGAGACCAGCAGGCTTATAGTTCAACAATTCTCCCCCTAAGCCCGGCGGTCGACCTTTACCTCCATGACGCCGAGCTTTAGCCTCATCTCGACGAACTTGACACGGCCCAACGCCTTTGTGAGAATATCGGCAAGTTGGCCGTCAGTACTGATGTGATCGATCTCCACCTTGCCGTCCTCAATGCACTGTCGAAGGAAGTGATACTTGACGTCGATATGCTTGCTTCGATCATGGTGCACGGGATTCTTGCTAAGAGCAATTGCCGACATGTTGTCGACGCGCAGCTTGGCCTTGAGAGGTGCATCGCCGATCAGTTCTCCCAGAAGCCTGCAGAGCCACACTCCTTGGCATGCTGCTGACGCCGCCGCCACATACTCTGCTTCACATGACGAGAGGGCGACCACCTTCTGCTTTTGGGAAGTCCAGGTGATTGGACTCGACCCCAGGAGGTAGGTGACTCCTGTCGTGCTCCGGCGATCATCGATGTCGCCAGCGTAATCATCGCATCGGGCCGATCGGTGACGGTGCTCCCGTTCCGCGTTTGTAGCAGCATCCAAAACCTGGCGTTCCCGCAATGTAGCGGAGGATCTGTTTCACTGCTGCCCAGTGCGGCGCTGCCGGAGCCTCCAGGTACCTGCTCACAATGCCAACAGCAAACGTGATGTCTGGCCGCGTGTTACAGAGGTAGCGGAGGCTCCCCACGACGCTGCGGTACAGGGTTGCATCAACGACTCCCCCGGAATCGGACTTGCCCAGCTTCAATCTGCTCTCCATGGGCGTGTGCGTGGCGTTGCAACTGGCCATGCCAGCCGCGTTCAGGATCTTGGCGACGTAGGCGCTCTGGCACAGAGTGATCGAGTCCTCACTCTGCACCACCTCGATACCGAGGTAGTAGGAGAGGAGCCCGAGGTCGCTCATGGCGAACAGGTGCTTCATCTCCCCCTTGAACGCGTCGATGTCGTTGTCGGCAGATCCGGTGATCACCAGATCGTCCACGTACACGCCAACGAGAAGAGTCGAGCCACCGGTGTTTCTCCTATACACCGCGTGCTCGAGGGGACTGCGCTCGAATCCCAGCGAGACGAGCGACGCGTCCAGTTTGGCGTTCCAGGCCCGTGGCGCTTGACGCAGCCCGTACAGCGCCTTGCGCAGACGGAGCACCCCATGCTGGTTCTTGTCGTCGACGTAGCCGGGGGGTTGATGGACGTAGACCTCCTCCTGCAGTTCCCCGTTCAAGAACGCGCTTTTCACGTCCATGTGGTGCACGGTCCAGCCGCAGTGCGCGGCGAGTGCCAGCAGCAACCGCACCGTCTCCATGCGCGCCACAGGTGCGAACACCTCATCATAGTCCACGCCTTGCCGCTGCGCGTACCCCTTGGCGACGAGGCGCGCCTTGTACTTCACCACACGACCTGCAGGATCCTTTTTTACCTTGTAAATCCATTTTAGCCCAATGGCTCTATGACCGGGCGGGAGTGCGGCGAACTCCCACGTGCTGTTGTCCTTGATGGCGCCAAGTTCAGCATCCATGGCGCTCTTCCAGCACCCCACCGTCAGTGCCTCGTCGACGCTGGCAGGCTCCTCTGCCGCCATAAGGCAGAGCGAGGCGTGTGATGCCTTCTCTTCGTCCAGCTGCTCGAGGATGTGCTGCATCTTGCGGTAGTGCGGCGGGGTGTGGTCGAGGTCGTGCCGCTCGTAGTCGTCACTGGGCGGCGTTGCCCAGCCATCTTCTGTCGACGCGGGGGAAGGGGTGCGTGGGGCTCGAACAGACCGAGCCACGTCTGGCGAGAGCGTTGCGTCCCTGCTGGCGACAGGCGTTGCACCCGCGGAGGGTGCAAACGAGTCCCTTCTCCCACTGCTCGGGCTCGATGGCGATCCTGCGCTGAAACTCTGGGGCGGTGGCGGCGCGCGACAGCTGGAGGGGTCGTCTGGGTAGACAACCACCAGCTGTTTGTCCAGGGCTGGCGCGGCGTTCGCCTGTCCTGTCCAGTCCCACCTCCTCTGCTCCTCAAACTTTACGTCACGAGAGACGCGCACTTTCTCTGCTGCTGGATCATACAGCCTATAAGCCTTGGAGCCTTCCTCGTATCCGACGAGGATCATCGGTGTCGACCGATCTGCAAGTTTGTCAATGCCGGGGCCGAGGCGCTTGACATGGGCGACGCATCCAAACGTGCGGAGGTGGTGGACTGCTGGTTTTCTGCCGTGCCAAGCCTCATATGGCGTCACGCCATCGACGCTGCGAGTGGGTGCTCGGTTCAGCAGGTATACCGCCGTTTTTACGGCCTCTCCCCAGAACGAGGCAGGAACGCCCATGCTTTTCAGCAGGCATCTTGCCATCTCCACCGTTGTCTGGTTTCTCCTTTCCACGACGCCATTCTGCTGAGGCGTATAGGGCGCGGTGGTGAAGTGCTTGATGCCGCCGTCGTTGCAGAACTCCCGGAACGCGGTCGAGTTAAACTCGCCGCCGCGATCCGAGCGAAACCCGAGCAGGCGTTGCCCTGATTCAGCTTCTGCGCGAGCCTTGACCTTCTTGAAGCGATCGAACGCCTCGGCCTTGGACTTAATCACCTCCAGCCACATGTATCTTGAGCGGTCGTCGACGATCAGGAGGAAGAAGTTGTTGCCGCCCTTCGTGGCTGGCGTGATCGGCCCACACAGATCACTGTGGACCAGCTCCAGATTCTTCTCCGCTCGGTACGAGGTGGCCTGTGGAAAGGGCTGCCGATGCTGCTTGCCCAAGACACAGCCATCGCAGACCTAGTCCTGACGATCGAGCAGTGGCATGCCGGTCACCAAGTTCTGGCGTGCCAGCTCGCGTAGCGCGCGGAAGTTGAGGTGTCCGTAACGGGCGTGCCACTGCCACGCTGGGTCAGTGCCGGTCGCCACGAGGCACACAGGTCGCGCCGTCGTCAGGCGCAGCACGTACAGACGCCCTTGGTTCCTCTTGACGCACGCCAGTAGCCGGTCCTCTGCGTCGCGGAGACGCAGCCAGCCGTGCCTGATGTGCGTGTCGCAGCCGAGTTCGTCCATCTGTCCGAGGCTGAGGATGTTGCTGCGAAGGCGAGGTATATAGTACACCTGCGACAGCGTTAGGTGCTCACCATTGCGGCACTCAAACACGATGGTGCCCTTTCCTTCGATCTGCACTTCCGAGCCGTCGCCGAGCTTCACCGAGCCAGTGGTGCCGATGTCGAGCTCGGAGAAGATCTCTCGGCGTCCGGACATGTGATTAGACGCCCCGGTATCCATGTACCAGGACGTGTCACAGCGTTCGCCATCCTTGGCGATGTGCGCCTGAGAGCGCTCCTCGTTCAGTAGCACGTGCTCGGCGGGGCGCTCGATGGTGACGGTGAGCTCATTCACCGTGGCGAGGAGGAGTGCCTCTTCTTCACCTTCGTCGTTCTCGCGGACGAGATTGGCCTTGGCCTTTCTCTCTCGGCGAGGCTCAGGGCAGTCACGCGAGAAGTGTCCTGCGTACTTGTTGCAGTTGAAACATTTGATGCCGGACATGTCCCGTTCACCTTTTGTCGCGTCCTTGCGTCCGCCGCCGTTGTCGTTGCGGGTGGTGTTGCGGTTGTCGTTGCCGCGCTGCCCGCCATTCTTCTGGCCCTTTCCAGAGCCCTGGCCACGCTCCTTCTTGCGCGCGTTCCACTGCTCCTCCGTGAGCAGCAGCTGCCCGTCGTTGCTCTGCGTCGCCTTCGATCCCCCGCCACGCCCCTCGGACGAGCGCAAGCGCCCTATCAGTTCCTCGACCGACAGGGTGCTCAGATCGAGTAGGGTCTCGATGGAGCAGGCCATTTGCGAGTAGCGCTCTGGGACGACGCGCAAGATTTTCTGCACGATCTTGATCTCATCCACCGTGTCGCCCAGTGAGCGGAGGCTGTTGACGAGGTTCGTGATGCGCATGTTGAACGCGTCAAGTGATTCTCCGTCGCGGAACTCGATCCACTCGAACTCCTTGCGCAGCCGCTGCGCCGTGGCCTCCTTGACGCGGTTGGCGCCGACGCGCATAACGCGCACCGCGTCCCACGCCGCCTTGGCCGTCCTCTTCACCGCGAGGGTGCCCACCATCTCGGGGGGCACAGAGCGCAGGAGGGCGGCGAGCGCCGCTTTGTCGCTGGCCACGCTTGTGGGGTTGCCCTCGACGGCGTCCCACATGAGGTTCGCCTCGAAGTTGATCTGCATGACAAGAGCCCACTCCACGTAGTTTGTTGCAGTGAGCATTGGCCATACCGTGTTGCCGCCGGTGACGATCCGTTCCTGCACGGTGCGTTCGTGCACGACGATCTCCTTCCCGTGGCGGCGAGGCCCGCGGCTCCGCCCGCGGCTCACCGATCGCTGCCTAGTGGGAGGATCTCCTGATGGGGAGCGGACCGGCGATCTTGACGTAGTCCCGCTCGCATCCCCCGTGTCCTTTGGCTTCGGTGGCGTGCCCACCATCGTCCCTCACGAGCACGAGGCTCTGATACCAAATGTCAGAGCTCAAACTGAGAATCAGAGAGAGCAGGTAGGAGAGGACACACGCGGGGAATCTTTGCGCAGCGCACAACTTGCTGCTTTTCGTTTTCTTCTCTCTTATTTGTAGGTTTTTACAGTCTAACAAACGATCCTAAAAACCAGGTCATGACCAGGTATGCCGATCGTGCCATCCCACGATCACCTGACCACTTCCGAGATGCCGTGCAGCAAGCAATGGATCCGTGCCATCCCACGGTGCATCGTGCACGACGACTACAGCCTAGACTAGCTCGAGAACAGACTCACCGAGCGTTTACATTTATTCAGCTAAGAAACAGATAACTGAAACTATCCTAGCTGCTAACTGAATTTCGTCTGACTGTTGTCGACAAGAACCTGACGAGCTTCAGTTAACAGAGACCAGCAGGCTTATAGTTCAACAGTCGTGACGGGACTAGAGTTGAAGACGTGGCGTGCGTTTCAGGCCATGGATGGAATACTCGAGCGGGTCATCGCCGATCATCGCCAGAGGCGTGGCACCAGGGAAGAAGAAGATCACCGTGACTTCGTGGACGTGCTGCTAAATGCCAACGAGCTCGACATGGGCGGCATCAAGGCCATTATCCTGGACATGCTTGCTGCCGCCACGGACTCAACTTTCACACTGCTGGAATGGGCAATGGCAGAGCTCATCAACAACGGACAAGAAATGCGCAAGCTGCAGGACGAGATCCGAGCGGCCGTCGGTACCGCCGGCCAAGTCACCGAGGACCATCTGCCTGATCTCCGCTACCTGAAAGCTGTGGTCAAGGAGACGCTCAGGCTCCACCCTCCCACGCCGCTCCTCCTGCCCCGGGAGACGTTGGAGGACACCCAGCTGCTCGGCTACCACGTTCCGGCACGCACGCGGGTCCTGATCCACGCCTGGGCCATCGGCCGTGACCCGGCGACGTGGGGCGACCACGCGGAGGAGTTCGTGCCTGACAGGTTCTTGGAGTACCACCAGGAGTGGGGGCAGGACTTCGCGTTTTTGCCCTTCGGCGCCGGCAGGAGGGGTTGCCCAGGGATCAGGTTCGCCATGCCGTCCAACGAGCTGGCGCTAGCGAACCTGGTGTACCACTTCGACTGGGAGCCAGCCGGCGAGAGGAAGCCACCAGTGGACATGAGCGAGCTGCACGGCCTCTCCGTGCGCCTCAAGACGCCTCTGCTTCTTGCTGCAAAACCCTGGTCAGGCGGCTGTCGGGTTGAATGACACAAAATCAATTCTTCTACTCCAATATATTCGAGTTAATAGCATAGAACTACCAGTTTCTGGGCAAAATTCCAGAAATCTACCAGTTTACGTTTTCGCAGCAAAAATCTATCACATTTGGCGTCCGTTTTCTCAAATCGCACTAAACTTGTCCTGATCGTGAATTGACACGGAAACTGACAAGGCTGGCCCACCCGTCAGACTGACGTGGCAGCGCAAGACTGCCATTTTGCATGTAGGTCCTCAAGTTTTGATAAAAAAATTGCGCAGAAGTCCCTGACACTATTAAAACCTTCATAACTTTTGAATACGAATTCAAATGAAAAAAGTTTAAATACGAAAAGTGCTCAGAATTGTTTGAATATTTTTCTACAAACTTTATTTATTATTTTATATAATTTAAATATAAAAAATATTTTATTAATTATAAGAAATTATTTTGTTAATTATACAAAAACTTTGGAAATTCATAACTTTAACTATATAACTCCAAATAATATAAATAATATGTCTAAATTTATTAGAAAAATCTAAAGAATCCATTTCTTATATTTATAATGCAGGATCTTAATAGCGGCTGCATGCGTTATTAAGAGAAAATTAACTCGAAATATATAAGCTGCTGGGCATAGATCTAGCTCGAGAGAGGAACAGCGCGGCATAGATCTACGTACCATTAAGGGCGAGGAAGAAGAGGCAGAGGATCGAGATGATCTTCATGGTGGTCTCGTCTCGTTCTCGCCTGCCAGGGATGAGTTGAGGATGGTCGCAGAGGAGGCGCTGGTATTTATTAGGGGGAGGTCAGGTGGGCTGTCGTAGCATGCATCGAGATCATGCATGGGGCCGGCCGGCGCGTTGTGGTTGTTCTGGACTCCATCATCGCTGCCTGCGTCGATCGTGTCAATGTTCTGGACTTCCGGCCGGCGGCGACCTCGTTGGGATCGTGGACTCTCGATTGGGCGGCCTCGTGGTGGCTGTGGAATGTGGACTCCATCGCTATCTGCGTCGTGGTACCGGTTCCTCTCGGATATTTATAATGCATGAATTATATCCGTTGCTCTCGGATATTTTGATTATGCAAGCAATCATAATAATAAATATGTATTGTTTTATTTATTTCTTGCATATTTATAGATGTATTAGAAATATACAAATATGCAAGTAATCCACCAAATAATCCGACAACAGCACCGAGCTACGTACATACGCGTAAGATCCCTGGTTTATAGACTATTAATTAATTTGAGTTAGAAAACTACGTACGTACGTGTACCCAGTACAGGATCAGAGTCTATAAATTAATCATATCCGTACGTACGTGTATCCAGTATGTAAGAGTCTACGTATGTAAGATCCCTGATTTATAGGCTATTAATTAATCATATCCGTACGTGTACCCAGTACAAGAATAAAGTGAGATATTTTGCATGAAGAAGCTACGTACGTACAAGATCCCTGATTTATAGACCCTGGTGCACGTGTCATAGAATTACAGGTTAACAAATCTACTCATCTGCCAACGCATCAAGCTACTCTAGTATAAGGCCACGTTAGCTTCTTCATGCAAAATATCTCACTCTGATCCTGTACTGGGTACACATGCATGGCTGATATTTAGCAACACCAATACATGTACGTACACCACGCAAGATTAGCTATTACACTTCTCTAGTTAGCCTGATCGACAGATGCATGTATTCGTGCTGCTAGTGAGTAGGGTGATTATCTCCTCTAGTTTTTATTTCATGCAGAAATTTACTTCCAGTCTAATCATTGAAATTATCCCAAATCAAATTATTTAGAAGCTAAGTGTTTTCTAACTCAAATTAATTAATAGTCCATAAATGAGGGATCTTACACGTACGTACGTAGCTTGGTGTTGTTGTCAGATCAGTTGGTGGATTACTTGCATATTTGCATATTTCTAGTGTATCTATAAATATGCAAGAAATAAATAAAACGGCACATATTTATTATTATGATTGCTTGCATAATCAAAATATCCGAGAGAAACGGATATGATTCATGCATTATAAATATAAGAAATGGATTCTTTAGATTTTTCTAATAAATTTAGACATATTATTTATATTATTTGGAGTTATATAGTTAAAGTTATGAATTTCCAAAGTTTTTGTATAATTAACAAAATAATTTCTTATAATTAATAAAATATTTTTTATATTTAAATTATATAAAATAATAAATAAAGTTTGCAAAAAAGATTCAAACATTTCTGAGCACTTTTCGTATTTAAACTTTTTTCATTTGAATTTGTATTCAAAAGTTATAAAGGTTTTAATAGTGCTAGGGACTTCTGCGCAATTTTCTATCAAAACTTGAGGACCTACATGCAAAATGGCAGACGACACAGAGTCTTGCGCTGCCACGTCAGCCTGACGGGTGGGCCAGCATTGTCAGTTTTCGTGTCAATTCGCGATCAGGACAAGTTTAGTGCGATTTGAGAAAACGGACGCCAAATGTGACAGATTTTTGCTGTGAAAACATAAACTGATAGATTTTCGGAATTTTACCCAGAAACTGGTAGATTTCCGGAATTTCGCATGTACCCGCTAATCCATCAATTTGCGGTTGCAGCTATCGCGGGCAACGCGGGCATGTCCGGCGGACATGTCAACTTGCATCCATAATCGTGAAGTCTCCCATGTTTTGTACTTCATCCGTCTAGAAAGGATGTTATAGATTTGTCTAAATTCGAATGTATTTGCATATTATTTAGTATATAGATTCATATAATTTAAGACAATCTTGTGTCATTTTTCTTAAGACGGAGGAAGTACTTCCTCCGGTTCATAATAAGTTGTATTAGATCAGCGATACTTATTATGAATTAGAGGAAATAGTAGAGAATATACCACATAGTTGTTCTTCCCAGCTGGCTTGCATCTGGTTCGATTTCAAGGCCGTAGAGCCGTAGCCGTCTGTCTCATGCTGAATTCAGTTGCAGAGCCTAAAAGGGTCCAAAATCACCTTATTCTACTTTGTTTTAGAAATACATACATATTAATTGTTGAAGTGACTTGAAACACGACAGTTTATCCCAAGGCGTGACCATTTCTCGCCCTGTTAATGTAGGGGTTCGTAGCATGGAAAACAAAAATTTTCTATCGCATACAAACAAACAAGCCAAGATCTATCTACTAGATTGCAGCAACGAGTCGATTGAATAACTCACCCTCGAAGATTCCAAAGTGTTTAACGAGAGCAGATTCTCGTGGGTGATGTAGTCGTACTCTTTCCGATCTCAAGATCGCGTAGACGATCCTTCGGCGAGCGTTCCATAGCGCTCCTTGATCAGTCCTGCGTCACATTTTCGGTGAAGACCTTCCTCTCCCTTGTTCCAAAGAAAATGGAGGTTGTAGCACTCTCCTCGCGATTCCCGGCTGTGGCTGCGTGGGACCGGAGGTAGAGGGGAGATCCCGCAGGGCTTCGCCTTAAGCCGGTGCGAGTATGGTGGAGCTTATGAGAGAGGCTATTAGTGGTCTAGTAATTAGACACACCAATTAGAGGGCTCTAAACCAATTAGAAGGCTCTAAATCGAATAGCTCTAAACCGGGTCTAGGTCTAGTTTCTAGTTTAGAGGATAGGAACTTGTGTCTCTAGAGGGAGGCCCTGCCCTCCCTTTATAGGTGGGAGGGCTGGCTGGCCCGAGGAGGAGGAGTCCCTCCCCAACTCGGCCTAGGGCTGGCGCCGGCTTGGGAGGAGGACTCCTCCCCAAGTCGGTTTCAACTTCTCCTCTTTCCGAAACTGGCGGTTTGATAAACTGGCGCTTGACTTTTCAATTTAGGAATTAAATAAACCCTTTATTTTGGACAGCGAGAACACTTAGTACATGATGCAATCATTCCATCTTGCAATGACACATTCATGTACCCCTTCCCCGGTCTGGGACATTCGGGACCTTCTAGAATGTCCCGATGAAAACACCGGAACCATTCCCCAACTCCGAAATGGGACTTTCCTTATATGAATCTTATTCTCCGGACCATTCCGGATCACCTCGTGATATCCCGGATCCCATCCGAGACTCCGAACAACATTCGGTCTCTTTCTCATAATACCATAACTACTCAAACAACGTCGAATCCTTAAGTGTGTCTCCCTACGGTTCGTGAATTATGCGGACATGATCGAGACACTTCTCCGAACAATAACCAATAGAGGAATCTGGAAATTCATATGGCTCCCATATTTCTCGATTACTTTGCGATCGAATGAACCACTTACATACGATACCAATTTCCCTTTGTCTCACGATATGTTACTTATCCGAGGTCATGATCGTCGGTATCTCTGCATACCTAGTTCAACCTCGTTACTGATAAGTACTCTTTTCTCGTTCCCGTGATATGTGATCCCTTGTGACCAAGTCACATGCTTGCAAGCTAATTGGATGACATTTCACCGAGAGGCCAGAGAATATCTATCCGTCATGTGGATGGACAAATCCCTCTTGATCCATGTGTTTCAACCAATACTCTCCGAACACCCAATGCCACTTTTATAGCCACCACATTACGGTGTGGTGTTTGATGACATCAAAGCATCCATCCGATAAAGGCAATATGCATGATCTCATGGTGAAGGAATTAGGTCACTATGTATCGAGAAAGCATATAGCAATTGAACTATTGAAATGACTTGATCTTTATGCTACGCTTGTCTATAGGAGTATGTCCACCATATCATTCTCCTAACGATATGATCTTGTTGTTGATAACATCTCAATGTTCATGACAAAGAAACCACATCATCAATCAACCAACAAGCTAGTGAAGTATAGAGGCCATACTAGGGACTTCAAATTAAGTTTACAAATCACACAAGTATTAATGGTTTCCTTGTTAATACTATTATAGCATGAATGTAAACATTTATCATAAACACAAAGATATATAATAATAACTACATTTATTATTACCTCTAGGGCATATCTCCAACAGTCTCCCACTTGCACTAGAGTCATCTAATCTAGATTACATGGTAATATACCGAACACCCATGGCAGTTTGGTGTTGGTCATGTTTTGCCCTTGGGAGAGGTTTAGTCAACGGATCCGCCACATTCAGATCTGTGTACTTTGCAAATCTTTAGCTAATCGCTGCACCATTCAAAATAAATACGATCCAGATTGTGATTTAGAATCATCCGGATCGGTGTTCCAACTAGCATCGGTGTAACCATTAACAACGAGTGTTCATCACCTCCATAAGAAAAACCATATCCTTAGTTCTTCTCAAGTACTTAAGGATGTTTTTGATCATGTCCAATGATCCACTCTGGATCACTTTGATATCTGCTAGTTAGACTAACAAAGATATGCGATGTCGGGTCTAGTACATAGCATGGCATATATTAGAGATCCTATGGCTGAGGCATAGGGAGTCTTACTCATCTTTTCTCTATCTTACGCGATGTCGGACTTTGAGTTTTACTCAAGGTCATATTGGGCAACATGGGCAAGAACCCTTTCTTGCTATCTTCCAGTCCAAACCTCTTTAGAACTTTGTCCAAATATGTACTTTGTGACAATGATATTTGGCGTTTCGATCTATCTCTATAAATCTTTATGCCTAATATGTAAGCTGCTTCGCCAAGATCCTTCATTGAAATACTATTATTCAAATACTCTTTGACACTAGTAACAAGGTCTACATAATTCCCAATCAACAATATGTCATCCACATACAGTATTAAGAATGCTCTGAGCTCCCACTCACTTTCTTGTAAATACAAGCTTCTCCATAAGTTTGTATAAAACCAAAACTTTTGATTACCTTATCAAACGTTGATTCCAACCGGACGCTTGCTTCAATCCATAGATGGACCGTTGAAGTTTGCATACCTTGTTAGCATCTTTAGGATCGACAAAACCTTTGGGTTGTATCATATACAACTCTTCATCAATGTCTCCATTGAGGAATGCTGTTTTGACATCCATCGCCATATCTCATAATCATAATATGCAGCGATTGCTAACATAATCCTCCAGACTTTAACCGCTACCGGTGAGAAAGTCTCATCGTAGTCAACTCCTTGAATTTGTCGAAACCCTTTTGCGACAAGTCGAGCTTATATAGACGATAACATTACCATCAACATCATTTTCTTCTTGAAAATCCATTTGTTCTCGACAGCCTTTCGGCCATCCGTAAGTCCACCAAAGTCCATACTTGGTTTTCGTACATGGATCCAATCTCGGATTTCATGGCTTCTTGCCATTTATTGGAATCGGGCTCATCATCGCCTCATATGTCTGGGGTCATCGGTGTTGTCCACCAACATGACATTCATAACGGAATCATACCAATGGAGTGGTACGGGTTCTCGTTGACCTCCGAGGCTCTGTAGCAACTTCAACCAAGTTTCATGATCGCTATCATTAGCTTCCTCTCTTATTGGTGCAAGCACCACAGAACTTCTTCGGTCTGCGCTACTCGCAATTCGAGAGAAGGTTCGATAACCTCGTCGAGTTCTACTTTCCTTCAGTCACTTCTTTCGAGAGAAATTCTTCTCTAGAAAGGATCCATTCTTAACGAAGATTTTGCCTTGGATCTATGATAGAAGGTATACCCAATAGTTTCCTTGTATCCTATGAAGACGCATTTTTCCGCTTTGGGTTCAAGCTTGTCCTGTAACTTCTTTACATAGGCTTCGCATCCCCAAACTTTAAGGAGCGACAATTTAGGTTTCTTCCCAAACCATAATTCATACGGTGTCGTTTCAACGGATTTAGACGGTGCCCTATTTAAAGTGAATCTGTTTCTAATGCATAACCCCAAAATGATAGTGGTAAATCTGTAGAGACATCATAGAACGAACCATATCTAAGAGAGTTCGATTCGACGCTCAGACACACCATTACTGCTGTGGTGTTCCGGCGGTGTCAATCGAAAGTATTCCACATTTCTTCAAATGCTCGCCAAACTCGTAACTTAGATATTCACCTCCACGATCGTAACGTAGAAATTTAATCTTCTTGTTACGTTGATTCTCTACCTCACTTTGAAACTCCTTAAACTTCTCGAAAGTTTCGGACTTATGTTTCATGAAATAGATATACCCATATCTACTCAAGTCATCCGTGAAGGTAAGAACATAACGATAACCATCAGCGATGCTACACTCATTGGGCCACACACACGGTATGTATGATTTCCAATAAGTCCGTAGCTCGCTCCATCATACCAAAAATGGAGTCTTAGTCATTTTACCCATCGGACATGCCTCGCATCTTTCAAGTGATTCAAAATCAAGTGATTCAAGAAGTCCATCGAATGGAGTTTCTTCATACGCTTCACTCCAATGTGACCAAGGCAGCGAGTGCCACATATAGGTCAAATTATCGCTGATTTCAAACGTTTAGCCTCAATGTTATTAATATGTGTATTTCTACTATCGAGATTCAATATGAATAGACCATCTATCAAAGGTGCATGTGCATAAAACACATTACTCATATAAATCGAACAACCATTATTCTCGGATTTAAACAAGTAACTGCCTCAATAAACAAGATCCGATATAATGTTCATGCTTAACGCAGGCACCAAATAACAATTATTTAAGTATAAAACTAATCCCGATGGTAGATGAAGAGGTAGCGTGCACCGCGATCACATCAACCTTTGATCCGATTACCCAGCGCATCGTCACCTCGTTCTTCACTAGCTTCCGTTTATTCGCAGCTCTGTTTCGAGTTACAAATATGAGCAACCGAACGTATCAAATACCCGTGCACTACTACGAGTACTAGTGAGATACACATCAATAACATGTATATCAGATATACCTTTCTTCTTGATGTTGCCGTTCTTCAAATCTGCCAAGTACTTTGGGCAATTCCGCTTCAATGACCTTCTCCCTTGCGGTAAAGCACTGGGTTTCAGGCTTAGGTCCAGCCTTGGTCTTCTTCGTCGGCGTGGTAACTTTCTTACCACCCTTCTTGAAGTGTCCCTTCCGCTTAGACTTGCCTTTCTTGAATTTGGTGGTCTTATTGACCATCAACACTTGGTGCTCTTTCTTGATCTCCACTTGCAGATTTCAACATAGCAAATAGTTCGGCAACTCTTTGTTCATGTTCGCATGTTGTAGTTCATCACAAAGTTCTTGTAACTTGGTGGTAGTGATTGGAGGATGCGGTAAACTCCCAAAGTATTAGGAATCACTATACCCAAACTTTGAAGTTTATTTGCGTGCCTGGACATCTTAAGCACATGCTCCTTGAGACTACCCTCTTCCATCTTGCGTTAAAGAACTTTTGAAGCTTCATAACTTTCAATTGCCGCATGAGTCTCAAAGATTAATTTGAGATCCTCGACAATATCATATGGATCGACTCTTCAAATCTTTTACGAGCTCGATTCTAAACCATACAAGATAGCACATCGAACTATGGAGTCTTGATTCTTAGAAGCGAGGTAAACATTTTTACTTCATCGGTAGCATCAGCAGTGTGGTCACCTAGCGGTGCATCCAGCACATAGGTCAAATTACCAAATGTGAGGACAATCCTCAAATTGCGGAACCAATCCAAGTTGCTTCCATTGTTTTCAACTTTTCTTTCTCTAGGAACGCATTAAAATTGATGGTAGGGCTGCCATTGATCTACAACATATTTGCAATAGTTTAGACTAAGTTTATGACAAATTGAGTTCAAATTAATTAATGAAATTAAACTAGGTGAACTCCCACTCAAAACAACATCCCTCACATTGTTTTAGTGATCACACGAACCAAATCCACTACATCAACACCGATCATCACGAGAGTTGATATAGTTTCAATGGCGAACAATCATCATGTTCATCATATCTACTATATGATTCATGCTTTACCTTTCGGCGATCCGTGTTCCTGAGGCCATGTCTGTACATGCTAGGCTCGTCAAGATCAAACCTTAGCTTCCGCATAAGCAAATCTGGCTTACGTTGTATTCACCCGGAATCAAAGACACCCGATCATCACGTGGTGCTTCGAAGCGCAAGCTTTGGCAACGGTGCATACTAAGGGTGAACACTTTAGAACTTGAAATTTATGTGCATGAGGGATCATCTTATAATGCTACCGTCGTCTACTAAGCAATACAAGATGCATAAAGGATTAACATCACATGCAATTCATAATGTGTGATATGATATGGCCTTTCGTCTTTTGTGCTTCCGATCTCCATCTTCAAGCACGAACATGATCTCCATCATCACCGGCATAGCACCAAGGTCAATGATGCTCCTTCATGGTTGTCGTCCACCAGCTTCAACTATTACAACTATTTTGAATAGACACGCAGGTCTTAACAGAAATTAAAGACAACCATATGGCTCCTGCCGGTTGCCAACTTACAATAAGGAACATTGCATACATCAAATATAATCACAATCATGGCCATATCACATCACTGCACACCCCTGCAAAACAAAGTTAGACGCTTCTACTTTCTTTGCATATTTTACGTGGTTTGGGGCTTTCCAAAGGTGTCGTTCTAACCTACGAACAAGAACCACAACATTGATACTAGCATTGTTGATTACCCGTTGTAAATTGGATCTTTACTATGCTAGGAGAAACAGGCACCATAAAGCCACTTATGCAAAACGAGTTGCATGTCAAGCGTGGAGCAAGTCTCATGAACGATGTCATGTAAGGTTAGCCGCTTCATCCCAACATACCGCAAGATGCAAAGTACACAAAAGCAATCTACAATAAAAGCATCAACGCCCACAATGACCATTGTGTTCTACTCGTCTGCAGATCTACATATAGACACGGCTCTGATACCACTGTAGGGGTTCGTAGCATGGAAAACAAAAATTTTCTATCGCATACAAACAAACAAGCCAAGATCTATCTACTAGATTGCAGCAACGAGTCGATTGAATAACTCACCCTCGAAGATTCCAAAGTGTTTAACGAGAGCAGATTCTCGTGGGTGATGTAGTCGTACTCTTTCCGATCTCAAGATCGCGTAGACGATCCTTCCGGCACCGCGTTCCCGCAGCGCTCCCGCAGTCGGTCACACGTTCGGTACTCGCCTTCCTCTCCCTTGTTCCAGCAGGCCGCGGAGGTTGTAGCACTCTCCTCGCGATTCCAAAAGACTGGCGTGGTACCGGAGGTAGAGGGAGATCCATGAGGCTTCGCCTTAAGCCAAAAGTATGGTGGAGCTTATGAGAGGCTATTAGTGGTCTAGTAATTAGACACACCAATTAGAGGGCTCTAAACCAATTAGAAGGCTCTAAAGAAACAGCTCTAAACCGGGGTCTAGGTCTAGTTTCTAGTTTAGAGGATAGGAACTTGTGTGTCTCTAGAGGGAGGCCCTGCCTCCCTTTATAGGTGGGAGGCTGGCGCGCCAGGAGGGAGGAGTCCCTCCCCAACTCGGCCTAGGGCTGGCCCTGGCTTGGGAGGAGGACTCCTCCCAAGTCGGTTTCAACTTCTCCTCTTTCCAAAAGCGGTTTGACTTTTCCAATTTCGGAATTTAATAAACCCTAGATTTTGGACAGGGAGAACACTTAGTACATGATGCAATCATTCCATCTTGCAATGACACATTCATGTACCCTTCCCCGGAGTGCCGGACATTCGGACCTTCTAGAATGTCCCGATGAAAACAGGAACCATTCCCCAACTCCGAAATGGGACTTTCCTTATATGAATCTTATTCTCCGGACCATTCCGGATCACCTCGTGATATCCGGATCCCATCCGAGACTCGAACAACATTCGGTCTCTTTCTCATAATACCATAACTACTCAAACAACGTCGAATCCTTAAGTGTGTCTCCCTACGGTTCGTGAATTATGCGGACATGATCGAGACACTTCTCCGAACAATAACCAATAGAGGAATCTGGAAATTCATATGGCTCCACATATTTCTCGATTACTTTGCGATCGAATGAACCACTTACATACGATACCAATTTCCCTTTGTCTCACGATATGTTACTTATCCGAGGTCATGATCGTCGGTATCTCTGCATACCTAGTTCAACCTCGTTACTGATAAGTACTCTTTTCTCGTTCCCGTGATATGTGATCCCTTGTGACCAAGTCACATGCTTGCAAGCTAATTGGATGACATTTCACCGAGAGGGCCCAGAGAATATCTATCCGTCATGTGGATGGACAAATCCCACTCTTGATCCATGTGTTTCAACCAATACTCTCCGAACACCCAATGCCACTTTTATAGCCACCCTGTTACGGTGTGGTGTTTGATGACATCAAAGCATCCATCCAGTAAAGGCAATATGCATGATCTCATGGTCGAAGGAATTAGGTCACTATGTATCAGAAAGCATATAGCAATTGAACTATTGAAATGACTTGATCTTTATGCTACGCTTGTCTATAGGAGTATGTCCACCATATCATTCTCCTAACGATATGATCTTGTTGTTGATAACATCTCAATGTTCATGACAAAGAAACCACATCATCAATCAACCAACAAGCTAGTGAAGTATAGAGGCCATACTAGGGACTTCAAATTAAGTTTACAAATCACACAAGTATTAATGGTTTCCTTGTTAATACTATTATAGCATGAATGTAAACATTTATCATAAACACAAAGATATATAATAATAACTACATTTATTATTACCTCTAGGGCATATCTCCAACAGTTAACCCTCCATTCTCACACCCCCACAGTACCACACGATCACCTCCTCCTTATATTCCTCACCACCAGCAAAGTGTCGCGACGGACGGGTGCACGAGGTCGGGGGCGTTGTTGAATCGGTACTGGACAGGTTCGAGGCGAGGAAGCAGAGGCGGCCGACACTGGATGCGGGAGCTGGACGGGAGGCGGTGGCCTCATGAGTGGAGGGACGGAGGGAGTGGAGGTGAGAGGGAGAGCTCGGGGGCGAAGGTGAGAGGGATAGCGCGGGAGCGGAGGGGCCTTCTCCATTTCAATTCCTTTTTTTGCACCACACGTCCCTAATTTTTCCATTCAAAGTGGTGAGGATGATGCGACATATTCGCGTAGTCCCGCATAGGAGCATTTCTACCCGTGTCGCCCCCTCCCCCTCTCTCTCTCACCCCAACCGTCCCACGTGCTCACATCCTTCTTATCTTCCTCACCACCGGCAAAGCATGGCGGCCGACGAGTGCGCGAGGTCGGGGGCGATGTTGAATCGGTACTGGGCAGGTTCGAGGCGGGGAAGCAGAGGCGGCTGACACTAAATGCGGGAGCTAGACGGGAGGCTGTGGCCTCGTGAGTGGAGGGGCGGAGGGAGTGTAGGTAAGAGGGAGATCTCAGGAGCGGAGGGGCGGCACACATTGCTAGGGGAGATGGAGGAGGGCCAGGTTTGGGATGGGCGGAGCTCTAGACTCGGGAGCTCAGGAGGAGGGGAACGGGATAGAGATGAGGGTGGGGCGGAGACGGGAGGGACCATCTCGTAAATCTTTGGTTAACATCTGAAACTGCACGGTTGAAATGACTCGGAGTAAAGATCAGACGGTTAGAAATGCGTGTGCGGGCAGATGGCCTTAGATGGCTCGCTTTTGCACAGGCTTAAGCTACGGTATAATTACGTGATCTAGTTTTTAGAAAAAATAACAAATATGAATTCAGACTTTGTTGAAAAAAAACTTTATGTCTCAATAAAACTATAACTTTTGCATATGACCTTGGATTAAAAAGTTTTATATCAAAATTCATCTACGTGAAATTTTACATCTAGATGGCAACCACCTATGGTCATTTACCAATTTTTTAGATCCCAAAATTTAAAAAAATATATAGCAAAATTAAGGTCTGTTCCTACAAAATAAAAAATAAAATACAGTAATGCGCCATACATAACTTACCATACGTAACTTAGTGCGGGATTCAAATTCGAATCCCCACTAGCCACCTACCCTTTCTCTTTTCTTTCTCCTCTTCTCCTTCCCTTCTCCTTCACCTTCCCTTTCCTCTTCTTCTTCTCCTCCACCTTTCATTTCTCCTCAATCTCCTCCTTTCCCTTCTCCTCCACCTCGAGCTCATCCCCACCGCCTCAACATGTTGCCCTCCTCCAATCGCATCGCCCT
Organism: Avena insularis; assembly: GCA_023614405.1. Classification (NCBI taxonomy): domain Eukaryota; kingdom Viridiplantae; phylum Streptophyta; class Magnoliopsida; order Poales; family Poaceae; genus Avena; species Avena insularis. The sequence continues at coordinate 204,328,380 of CM042685.1, forward strand.
GCTTCGATCACACCTCCTACGACTGCGCCCTCCTACGGCGGCCTCGGGCACCACCTTCAACCGCCTTGGCCCTGTTGGAGATATGCCCTAGAGGCAATAATAAATGTAGTTATTATTATATCTTTGTGTTTATGATAAATGTTTACATTCATGCTATAATAGTATTAACAAGGAAACATTAATACTTGTGTGATTTGTAAACTAAATTAGTGTCCCTAGTAAAGCCTCTTCATAATACTAGCTTGTTGGTTAATAGATGATTGTGGTTTCCCTATCATGAACATTGAGATGTTATTAACAACAAGATCATATCATTAGGAGAATGGTATGATGGACATACTCCTATAGATAAGCGTAGCATAAAGATCAAGTCATTTTAATAGTTCAATTGCTATATGCTTTCTGATACATAGTAACCTAATTCCTTCGACCATGAGATCATGCATATCACCTTCACCGGAAGGATGCTTTGATGACATCAAACACCACACCGTAACTGGGTGGCTATAAAGGTGGCATTGAGTGTTCGGAAAGTATTGGTTGAGACACATGGATCAAGAATGGGATTTGTCCATCCATATGACGGATAGATATACTCTGGGCCCTCTCGGTGGAATGTCATCCAATTAGCTTGCAAGCATGTGACTGGCTCACAAGGGATCACATATCACGGGAACGAGAAAAGAGTACTTATGAGTAACGAGGTTGAACTAGGTATGTAGAGATACCGACGATCATAACCTTGGATAAGTAAACTATCGTGAGACAAAGGGAAATTGGTATCATATGTAAGTGGTTCATTCGATCGCAAAGTAATCGTAGAAATATGTGGGAGCCATATGAATTTCCAGATTCCTCTATTGGTTATTGTTCGGAGAAGTGTCTCGATCATGTCCGCATAATTCACGAACCGTAGGGAGACACACTTAAGGATTCGATGTTGTTGAGTAGTTATGAAATGATGAGTAAGAGACCGAATGTTGTTCGGAGTCTTGGATGGGATCCGGGATATCACGAGGATATCCGGAATGGTCCGGAGAATAAGATTCATATAAGGAAAGTCCTGTTTCGGGGTTGGAGAATGGTTCCGGTGTTTTCATCAGGAATGTTCTAGAAGGTTCCGAAATGTCCGACACTCCGGAGGGGAAGAGTACATGAATGTGTCATAATAAGTTGGAATGATTGCATCATGTACTAGGTGTCATCGCTGAACAAAATAAAGGGTTTATTCAAATCCTAGTTTGAAAGTCAAACGCCAATTTGAAAAGTCAAACGGCTATTTTGTGAGGTGGAGGAGATGAAACCTACTTGGGAGGAGTTCTTCTCCTCCACCACCGCCTTGGAAGCCGAGTTGGGGAGGGACTCCCCTCCCCTTGGCCGGTGCCTCCCACCTATATAAGGAGGGGCAGGGCTGCCCCTCCAAACACACAAGTTGCCCCCCGCAAACCCTAGCTCCAAGCCGCCAGCGCCGCCACCTCCTGCTGCCGCCGCCTAGGGCAAACCCTAGCTACCGACTTGGGCTTCCCCAAGCCCTAGTTGTTGGCCTAGCCCTCTCTCCTTGGTGTGTCTAAACCCTAGATCACCGAGGCTCTCTCATAGTCCACCATACTCGCTCCGGCTTAAGTGAAGCCTCGAGATCTCCCTCTACTTCCCATTCACGCCGTCAGTCTTGGGAATCAGTGCTCCAGCCCTGCTGCCTGCTGCGAGAGAGTGTCTCCACCCTGCTGCTCGCCGAACAAGGAGAGGAAGGTCTTCGAGTCACCGAACGTGTGACCGATCGAAGCGCTGCCGAACACTGTGGGAAGGATCGTCTACGCGATCTTGAGATCGGCAAGAGTACGACTACATCACCCACGAGAATCTGCTCTCGTTAAACACTTTGGAATCTTCGAGGGTGAGTTATTCTATCGACTCGTTGCTACAATCTAGTAGATAGATCTTGGCTTGTTTGTTTGTATGCGGTAGGAAATTTTTGTTTTCCATGCTACGAAACCCCTACAGTGGTATCAGAGCCGTGTCTATATGTAGATCTGTTGCATGAGTAGAACACAATGGTCATTGTGGGCGTTGATGCTTTTGTTGTCGATTGCTTCTTGTGTACTTTGCATCTTGCGGGATGGTGGGATGAAGCGGCCCGGGCTAACCTTACATGACATAGTTCATGAGACTTGCTCCACGCTTGACATGCAACTTGTATTGCATAAGTGGCTTTGCGGGTGCCTGTTTCTCCCAACATAGTTAAGATTCAATTTACAACGGGTGATTTACAATAATAGTATCAATGTTGTGGTTCTTGTTCGTAAGTTAGAACGACACTTATTGAAAGCCCCAAACCACGAAAAACATGCAAAGAAAGTAGAGGCGTCTAACTTTGTTTTGCAGGGGTGTGCTGTGATGTGATATGGCCATGATTGTGATTATATTTGATGTATGCAATGTTCCTTATTGTAAGTTGGCAACCGGCAGGACCCATATGGTTGTCTTTAATTTCTGTTAAGACCTGCGTGTCTATTCAAAGTAGTTGTAATAGTTGAAGCCGGTGAACGACAACCATGAAGCGGCGTCATTGACCTTGATGCAATGTCGGTGACGATGGAGATCGTATTCGTGCTTAAAGATGGAGATCGGAAGCACAAAGAAGAAAGGCCATATCATATCACATATTATGAATTGCATGTGATGTTAATCCTTTATGCATCTTGTATTGCTTAGTTAACGACGGTAGCATTATAAGATGATCCCTCATGCACATAAATTTCAAGTTCTAAAGTGTTCATCCTTAGTAAGCACCATTGCTAAAGCTTGTTGTTTCGAAGCACCACGTGATGATCGGGTGTGTTAGATTCTGCAAGTGTATACAACGTGAGCAAGCCAGATTTGCTCATGCGGAAGCTAAGGTTTGATCTTGACGAGCCTAGCATGTACAGACATGGTCTCGGAACACGGATCACCGAAAGGTAAAGCATGAATCATATAGTAGATATGATGAACATGTCGATTGTTCGCCATTGAAGCTGCATCAACTCTCGTGATGATCGGTTTTGATGTGGTGGATTTGGTTCGTGTGATCACTAAAACAATGTGAGGGATATTGTTTTGAGTGGGAGTTCACCTAGATTAATTTAACTATTAATTAGAACTCAATTTGTCATAAACTTAGTCTAAAACTATTGCAAATATGTTGTAGATCAATGGCGGCCCCTGCCATCAATTTTAATGCGTTCCTAGAGAAAGAAAAGTTGAAAAAAAAATGGAAGCAACTTCGCGGATTGGTTCCACAATTTGAGGATTGTCCTCACTGCTGGTAATTTGACCTATGTGTTGGATGCACATTTGGGTGACCCACTGCGACTCGCTACCGACGAAGTAAAGAATGTTTACCTCGCTCGGAAGACTCAGTACTCCACAGTTCAGTGTGCTATCTTGTATGGTTTAGAATCGGAGCTTCAGAAAAGGTTTGAGAATTCAGACCCACATGATATTGTCCGTGATCTCAAATTGATCTTTGAGACTCACGCGGCAATTGAGAGCTATGAGGCTTCTGAAAAGTTCTTTAACTACAAGATGGAAGAGGGCAGCTCCGTCAGTGAGCATGTTCTTAAGATGTCTGGGCACGCAAACAAACTTCAAAGCTTGGGTATAGTGATTCCTAATGCTTTGGGAATTTATCGTGTTCTCCCATCACTACCACCAAGTTACAAGAACTTTGTGATGAACTACAATATGCAAAACATGAACAAGCAGTTGCCAGAACTCTTCGCCATGTTAAAATCTGCAGAAGTGGAGATCAAGAAAGAGCACCAAGTGTTGATGGTCAATAAGACCACCAAATTCAATAAAGGAAAGTCTAAGCAAAAGGTACACTTCAAGAAGGGTGGTAAGAAAGTTACCGCGCCGACGAAGAAGACCAAGGCTGGACCTAAGCCTGATACATAGTGCTTTTACTACAAGGGAGAGGGTCACTGGAAGTGGAATTGCCCAAAGTACTTGGCGGATTTGAAGAACGACAACATCAAGAAGAAAGGTATATCTGATATACATGTTATTGATGTGTATCTCACTAGTACTCGTAGTAGTGCCTGGGTATTTGATACTGGTTCGGTTGCTCATATCTGTAACTCGAAACAGGTGTTGCAGAATAAACGGAAGCTAGCGAAGAACAAGGTGACGATGCGCGTGGGAAACGGATCAAAGGTTGATGTGATCATGATTGACGCTACCTCTTCATCTACCATCGGGATTAGTTTTATACTTGAATAATTGTTATTTGGTGCCTGCGTTAAGCATGAATATTATATCAGGATCTTGTTTATTGCGAGACGGTTACTTGTTTAAATCCGAGAATAATGGTTGTTCGATTTATATGAGTAATATGTTTTATGCACATGCACCTTTGATAGATGGTCTATTCTTATTGAATCTCGATAGTGGAAATACACATATTAATAACATTGAAGCTAAACGTTTGAAATCGAGCGATAACTCGACCTATATGTGGCACTGTCGTCTTGGTCACATTGGATTGAAGCATATGAAGAAACTCCATTCCGATGGACTTCTTGAATCACTTGATTTCGAATCACTTGAAAGATGCGAAGCATGTCTGATGGGTAAAATGACTAAGACTCCATTTTCTGGTATGATGGAGCGAGCTATGGACTTATTGGAAATCATACATACCGATGTGTGTGGTCCAATGAGTGTAGCATCGCGCGGTGGTTATCGTTATGTTCTACCTTCACGGATGACTTGAGTAGATATGGGTATATCTATTTCATGAAACATAAGTCCGAAACTTTCGAGAAGTTTAAGGAATTTCAAAGTGAGGTGGAGAATCAACGTAACAAGAAGATTTCTACGTTCTGATCATGGAGGTGAATATCTAAGTTACGAGTTTGGCGAGCATTTGAAGAAATATGGAATACTTTCACAATTGACACCGCCGGGAACACCACAGCGTAATGGTGTGTCCGAACGTCGTAATCGAACTCTCTTAGATATGGTTCGTTCTATGATGTCACTTACAGATTTACCGCTATCATTTTGGGGTTCTGCATTAGAAACATCCGCATTCACTTTAAATAGGGCACCATCTAAATCCGTTGAAACGACACCGTATGAATTATGGTTTGGGAAGAAACCTAAATTGTCGTTCCTTAAAGTTTGGGGTTGTGAAGCCTATGTAAAGAAGTTACAGCCAGACAAACTTGAACCCAAAGCGGAAAAATGCGTCTTCATAGGATACCCGAAGGAAACTATTGGGTATACCTTCTATCATAGATCCGAAGGCAAAATCTTCGTTGCCAAGAATGGATCCTTTCTAGAAGAATTTCTCTCAAAAAGTAATGGAAGGAAAGTAGAACTTCGACGAGGTTGTCGAACCTTCTCTCGAACTTGCAGTAGCGCAGCACCGAAGAAGTTCTGTGGTGCACCAATAAGAGAGGAAGCTAATGATGATGATCATGAAACTTCGGTTGAAGTTGCTACAGAACCTCGCAGGTCAACGAGGACTCGTACTACTCCTGATTGGTATGATCCCGTTATGAGTGTCATGTTGGTGGACAACACCGATGACCCTGCAACGTATGAGGAAACGATGATGATCCCAGATTCCAATAAATGGCAAGAAGCCATGAAATCCGAGATTCGATCCATGTACGAAAACTAAGCATGGACTTTGGTGGACTTACCGGATGGCCGGAAGGCTGTCGAGAACAAATGGATTTTCAAGAAGAAAACAGATGCTGATGGTAATGTTACTGTCTATAAAGCTCGACTTGTCGCAAAAGGGTTTCGACAAATTCAAGGAGTTGACTACGATGAGACTTTCACACCTGTATCGAAGCTAAAGTCTGTGAGGATTATGTTAGAAATCGCTGCATATTATGATTATGAGATATGGCAAATGGATGTCAAAACAGCATTCCTCAATGGAGACATTGATGAAGAGTTGTATATGATGCAACCCAAAGGTTTTGTCGATCCTAAAGATGCTAACAAGGTATGCAAACTTCAACGGTCCATCTATGGATTGAAGCAAGCATCCCGAAGTTGGAATCAACGTTTTGATAAGGTAATCAAAATTTTTGGTTTTATACAAACTTATGGAGAAGCTTGTATTTACAAGAAAGTGAGTGGGAGCTCTGTAGCATTCTTAATACTATATGTAGATGACATATTGTTGATTGGGAATGATGTAGACCTTCTTAATAGTGTCAAGGAATATTTGAATAATAGTTTTTCAATGAAGGATCTTGGCGAAGCAGCTTATATATTAGGCATAAAGATTTATAGAGATAGATCAAGACGCCTAATATCATTGTCACAAAGTACATATTTGGACAAATTTCTAAAGAGGTTTGGAATGGAAGATAGCAAGAAAGGGTTCTTGCCCATGTTACCCAATACGACCTTGAGTAAAACTCAAAGTCCGACAACGGCAGAAGATAGAGAAAGGATGAGTAAGACTCCCTATGCCTCAGCCATAGGATCTCTAATGTATGCCATGCTATGTACTAGACTCTACATTGCATATGTGTTAGTTTAACTAGCAGATATCAAAGTGATCCAGGAGTGGATCATTGGACAGCGGTCAAAAACATCCTTAAGTACTTGAGAAGAACTAAGGATATGGTTCTTTCTTAATGGAGGTGATGAACAGCTCGTTGTTAATGGTTACACCGATGCTAGTTGGAACACCGATCCGGATACGTATTTACTTTGAATGGTGCAGCAGTTAGCTGGAGGAGTGCAAAGCAAAGCGTTGTGGCGAGATCTTCAACTGAACCAGAATACATGGCTGCTTCGGAGGCTTCACAAGAAGCAATATGGATGAAAGAGTTCATTACAGAGCTCGTTGTGGTTCCTAGTGCGCTGGACCCAATGTCTATCTACTGTGATAACATGGGCGCCATAGCCAATGCGCAAGAACCAAGGTCACACAATAAGCTGAAGCATATCAAGCTACGTTTTCACGCTATTCGAGAACATGTCCAAGATGGTGACATAAAGATTTGCAAAGTACACACAGATCTGAATGTGGCGGATCCGTTGACTAAACCTCTCCCGAGGGCAAAACATGACCAACACCAGACTGCCATGGGTGTTCGGTATATTACCATGTAATCTAGATTAGTTGACTCTAGTGCAAGTGGGAGACTGTTGGAGATATGCCCTAGAGGCAATAATAAATGTAGTTATTATTATATCTTTGTGTTTATGATAAATGTTTACATTCATGCTATAATAGTATTAACAAGGAAACATTAATACTTGTGTGATTTGTAAACTAAATTAGTGTCCCTAGTAAAGCCTCTTCATAATACTAGCTTGTTGGTTAATAGATGATTGTGGTTTCCCTATCATGAACATTGAGATGTTATTAACAACAAGATCATATCATTAGGAGAAAGGTATGATGGACATACTCCTATAGATAAGCGTAGCATAAAGATCAAGTCATTTTAATAGTTCAATTGCTATATGCTTTCTGATACATAGTAACCTAATTCCTTCGACCATGAGATCATGCATATCACCTTCATCGGAAGGATGCTTTGATGACATCAAACACCACACCGTAACTGGGTGGATATAAAGGTGGCATTGAGTATTCGGAAAGTATTGGTTGAGACACATGGATCAAGAATGGGATTTGTCCATCCATATGACGGATAGATATACTCTGGGCCCTCTCGGTGGAATGTCATCCAATTAGCTTGCAAGCATGTGACTGGCTCACAAGGGATCACATATCACGGGAACGAGAAAATAGTACTTATCAGTAACGAGGTTGAACTAGGTATGTAGAGATACCGACGATCATAACCTTGGATAAGTAAACTATCGTGAGACAAAGGGAAATTGGTATCGTATGTAAGTGGTTCATTCGATCGCAAAGTAATCGTAGAAATATGTGGGAGCCATATGAATTTCCAGATTCCTCTATTGGTTATTGTTCGGAGAAGTGTCTCGATCATGTCCGCATAATTCACGAACCGTAGGGAGACACACTTAAGGATTCGATGTTGTTGAGTAGTTATGGAATGATGAGTAAGAGACCGAATGTTGTTGGTCTCGGATGGGATCAAGATATCACGAGGAGATCCGGAATGGTCCGGAGAATAAGATTCATATAAGGAAAGTCCTGTTTCGGGGTTGGAGAATGGTTCCGGTGTTTTCATCAGGAATGTTCTAGAAGGTTCCGGAATGTCCGGCACTCCGGAGGGGAAGGGTACATGAATGTGTCATAACAAGTTGGAATGATTGCATCATGTACTAGGTGTCATCGCGAAACAAAATAAAGAGTTTATTCAAATCCTAGTTTGAAAAGTCAAACGCCAATTTGAAAAGTCAAACGGCTATTTTGTGAGGTGGAGGGAGAGTAGGAAACCTACTTGGGGAGGAGTTCCTCTCCCTCCACCCGCCGTCCTGGGATGCCGAGTTGGGGAGGGACTCCTCTCCCTTGGCCGGTGCCTCCCACCTATATAAGGAGGGGCAGGGCTGCCCCTCCAAACACACAAGTTGCCCCATGAGCCCTAGCTCCAAGCCACCCTGGCCCGCCGCCTAGGGCAAACCCTAGCCGCCGACTTGGGCTTCCCCAAGCCCTAGTTGTTGGCCTAGCCCTCTCTCCTTGGTGTGTCTAAATCCTAGATCACCGAGGCTCTCTCATAGTCCACCATACTCGCTCCGGCTTAAGGCGAAGCCCTGCGAGATCTCCCCTCTACTTCCGGTACCACGCCGTCGTGCTGCCGGAATCGACGGTCTCTCATAGTCCACCATAGGAGAGTGCTACAACCTCCGCTGCCTGCTGGAACAAGGGAGAGGAAGGTCTTCGTCGAGTACCGAACGTGTGACCGACTGCGGAGCCGCTTAGGAGCCTTGCGCGGAAGTATCGTCTACGCGATCTTGAGATCGGCAAGAGTACGACTACATCACCCACGAGAATCTGCTCTCGTTAAACACTTTGGAATCTTCGAGGGTGAGTTATTCTATCGACTCGTTGCTACAATCTAGTAGATAGATCTTGGATTGTTTGTTTGTATGCGGTAGGAAATTTTTGTTTTCCATGCTACGAAACCCCTACAGGCCCTCCACCTCCTGCACGCACCTTGCTCGACACCGACGAGGACCGGCGCGGCCACGGCCTCCCGCACTTACCGGTGATTGTTGGTTCTAGTTGTGGCCACAGCCTCCACGCCTAAGCTCCGGCGAGGCATGGCGGCGAGGAGGACTCAATTGCTTTTGTTTTCAAAATTAGGATGTCTTCTATAAAAAAATGTTTTCCAAAAAATGTTTCTATGGCGCACCGGAAACCCGTGGTGCATTGGGTGGTGTGCCACGACTAACTTTTACTATCCGTGACATACCAGCTAGTGCCCCACAGCTAAGTTCTACCAGTGGCATGAGCTGCGCGGCGTGCCACAGGTAGGAAAAATTGGTACGCCACAGGTAGGGGGTTTCTTAGTAGTGAAGTCACCGCCTCCTGCTGGATTTCTCGGACGCCGAAGCAACTCTGGCCTACACGACTATGGGGCCCATCTATGGCCCTCGTGCACGTCCCCTACCCCTTCCACGCCGCGTCCGTGGCCCTCATATTTGACTTGGCTGGGCGTCGGTGCCAATGTTCGATTTCACGGCCGTAGAGTCGTGTGCCTTCTCTTGGACTTCCAAAATGTCGTTGTCTACTGCTGGACTTCCCGGACGCCGGAGCAGCTTCGGCCTACATGCCTACGAGGCCCATCCATGGCCCTCATGCACATCCCTGACCCCCCCCCCCCCCCTCCTCGCCACGTCAGTGTACGTTGTGTTTGACTTGGCGTGACCTTTTGTGGCCGTCAAGTTGTGTTTCACTAGCGGTGGCAGTCTTGTAATTACCCCGAACTCTAGGGGCAAAGTTGTCTAGAAAAGATTTGCAGGAAGAACCCTTCCCTATATAAGTAGGTTCATAAATATAGGTACTCTGGTCTCTAAGGACCTCTTTGATTTGCAAGATGTTTAAACATATAAATATGAAAAAGTACATGATTAGAATGGCATGCACTTTCTTTTGCGGGTAGAATGGCATACACTCATTCTTTTTTTTTTTGAAATTTCACCGATCTATCAAAATATCATCAACACTAGTACAAATATGCTCAAAAGTAATAAAAATTACAAATAGGTCATTATACATCTAGGAACAACTATAATCACTAGCGCGAGCCTAAGGCGCGTCGTCGTTCTCGACCCTCCATCACCAGAGACGGACAAACTTGTAGTAGTAGTAGAGCTTGTTGTAATAGACAAACGAAAAGTCATCGAGCTAAATCCATAAAAGACTAGCGGACTAGAGCAGCAACCATTACCAATGATATCGTAGATTGAAATAGACTGGTCTAAAACCACACCAATGAATAAGAAAACCGATAAGATCATAGAAGATCTACCGGGCACATGACTCCACGCGTCCTTCGCGGACGGTAGATGCACCGTCAGAGCAAGAATAGTGCGGGAAGGATCTTATTCTGACTTCAAAGCGTAGCCGTTGTCTCAACTTCCCAAAGAAGACACTGAAAACAGGTTAAACAAAAAAAAAGAAAATCTCCCGTCGACAAAATGCCATGGCTCGCCACACCTCCATGACCCGAAGGCCATCCAAGACAAAGCGGACAGGCGGCGAGAGGGACGGACCCTAGATGAGTTTTGTTTCTACCGTCTCCTTTTCCTTGGGTGCACTCTTTTATCCTACAGGGTTGCAAAACGTAGTAATTAGCATGAAAATGTTTTAGATACGATACAAAAACCAAAAAGAGTACAAAGAACTTTGACTGGATGTGATTATTTTCTCCAGAAATCATGCGAATCAAATGACCTCCACACGATAAAATCCTTAAGATTCAGATACTTGAGAATCCTATAAGATTCCTCCGGCTCAAAGAAGCCATTATTAAATTACAAGGTTTATTACGGTTAATGTAGCCTTACTAATGACTTGTCGAAAAGACGTGCGGGAAGGACCCTTTCCTTTATTAGTAGGTTTATAAATATAGATACTTCGGTCTCTAGTAAGGACCTCTTTGATTTGCAAGATGTTTAAACATACAAATATAAAAAGGTACATGATTAGAATGGCATGCACTTTTTTTACGGGTAGAATGGCATACACTCATTCTTTTTTCTGAAATTCCGCTGACATATTAAAATATCATCAACGGTAGTAAAAAATGCACAAATGTAATAAAAATTATAAATAGATACGCGAGCCTAAGGCACGCTGCCGTCCTCGCCCCTCCATCACCTGAGCCGGGAAAACTTGCGACAATAGAGCTTGTTGTAATAGATAGACGAAAAGTCGTCGAGTTAAGGCCACAAAACACCAGCGCATCAGAGAAGCAACCATCGCCAATGATATCGTAGATCGGAAGAGACTAGCCTGAATACCAATGATCCAAGGAGATCCATCGGGCACATAACTCCATGCGTCCTCCATGGGCGCTAGATGCATCATTGGAATAAGAATAGTATAGGGAGGATCTTATTCTAATTTGAGGATGTATCCATCGTCTCAAGTTTCTAAAGAATACACTAAAAATAAGGTTAAATAAAAAAGCGAATAATCTACCAGCGGCAAAATGTCATGGTCCGCCACACCTCCATAGCCCGAAGGCCACCGAAGACAGAGCGGATAGGCGGCAGCATCGCTGGCGAGAGGGACGAAATCCTAGATAGGTTTTGTTTCTCGTAGTCGCCTTCTCCACTTGGGTGGTTCACGTGGATTAAATAATGGCATGCACTCTTTAATCCTATAGGGTTGCAAAACAAAGTAATTAGCATGAACATGTTTTAGATACGATACAAAAACCAAAAAAAAATGTACAAAGAGCTTTGAGTGGATGTGATTATTTTGTCCAAAAATCATGGGAATCAAATGACCTCCAAAGATTCAGATACTCCACTTAAAAATCCTATAAAATTCATCCCACTCAAAGAAGCATTATTACATTATATAAGGTTTACGGTTAATGTAGCCTGACTAATGACTTATCGAAAGGGCGGCCGGAAGTCTAGTCTTAGAGTATTTGTAACACTCTCATCAATGTTTTCAAGTGGCCGCCATGCCAGCCCTTGTTGTGGAGAAGATTCACACCACTGGATCTTGATCCAATGATCTAGACATTTTCTTCTAGAAAACTGAAAAAACAGCTGAACCGGGACAAAACCTTGTTGCTTCTGAGTCGAAGTTCCTTCCTCAAATCAACAAACCATAAAAATCTACTCCCTCCGTTTTAAAATATAAGATGTTTTAGGTGTGTGAAGAAAATGAATCTAAACTTATTTTAGTGTTTAGATTTATCCTTAAAATTGAGTGAACCTACATAGTAAAATAAGTCTATGTACATTTACTTCACAAAGCTAAAACATGTTATATTTTAAAACAGAGGGAGTACCTTGGAACATACTAGGATACAATACATGTACGTAACAGTTTGGTATGGCATGGTTCCACGCCGCATATATGTACCCAAAACCCTCCCTGCCACCACATCAACCTGGCCAACATAGCGTCACGTTGAGTAGTTTCTTCACTGTCAAGTTCGAAAAAAGTTCACCGGTATTTGTCCTTCTCAGCTGCTGCACATGCCACAAATATTAGCCCAGATACAGAAGCACGTGGAGAAGAGAAGAGCAAAAAGCTCCTCGGCTCTTGTCACCTTCCCGAAATGGTGTGCCGCTCGCGCCCGCGGTCTCCTGCCACTCCGGCCGCTAGCTCACTCCCCTTGCACCGCACGCATCGGCAAAGCGCGCCAGTCCAGGCTGCTGGACCGCCACGCTAGCCTGCAGTTGGGGGAGCAATCACGCCGGCCCGGCCGCGCTGCCGCGCGCCGCCACGAGCGCGGCCAAAGCGCCGAGAGCGCCGCACGGCCGATGGAGCCCCTTTTCTGTCCTCGGACGAAATTAACCAGAGCTGAACTGGCGCAAGGCACGCATGGAGAACCGGACACCTCCCCCGGCCGAGGCGTGCGGGCCACACCGCCTTTGGGGTTTCCCAGCGTGGCACACGTACGTACAGGGCCAACGGCCAGGAGAGCCTGGGCCGCTTTATATGCCCCGCCATTGCCGCCCTCTCCACCCTCGCACATCGATCGATCTCCGTCCCGCACCGCCTTTGGTGGTAGGTTAACTAATTCAAACGCAGATCCTAGTCTAGCTGGTCGCGAGGATGACGCCGGCGTGCATGGTTGGGATGCCCAAGAGCCCCCGGTCGGTGGCGTTCCAGCCGGCCGCCGCACCGTTCGGGGAACGGAGGAAGCCCAGGTTCTGCGTCGCGGCGTCGGGCAGGGACGAGCAGCACCATCCGGCGCTCCCGTCGATGGCCGCGGTGCCGGCGTCGCTGCGCTCGATCCAGGCCAAGAGGAAGATGGCGGCTGCGCGCGGGGTGCCGCGGGCGACGAGCGCGGCTGGATGCGCGGTGGCGGCGCTGGCCGCGGCAGTGGAGGCCGTGCAGGGCGCGGCGGTCGAGGGAACGTCCGGCGCCGCGCGCGGCGCCGGGGACGCCGTGGCGTGGGTCTTCCAGAAGGTGCACTTCGAGTCGCCCGACCTCGCCGTGGGACTCCTCGGGCTCATCGCGTCATGCCTCAGCATGGCCGTGGAGATGGAGATGGAGCGGATGAGGGCCAGGGAGGCCGAGGCATCGGCCAAAAAGGCGGAACCCGTTGCCAATGCCGCCGAACCCCAGGACGACGATGAAGACTGCGTAGACGCGGAGGAGGCCGACGATGTGCCGATGCTGGTGGGACTGGACATGGAGAAGGAGCTCTGGGCCAGGATCGGCATCCAGCATGGCGACGACGGGGATGACAGCATGCCGCCGCTAGGCGTGAGCGAGGACGAGCAGGAGGCCATCAACATTGCCCGCGCTGAGTTACGGAAGGCCGCGTACGAGCGGATCATCGCCACCTGCGAGGCCAACTCGCTCATCCTCTCCAACTACGCGCAGCTCCTCTACGACTTCGACAAGGATCTCGACAGGTACATACCATTATTACCATGCCTACGCTAGCTGTCCCGATATGATTGATCCTTAACCACCGTCTCGGTTGACCCCGGCGATGAATGATCACTGCAGGGCGGAGGACTACTTCAAGCGTGCAGTGGCAATCGAGCCGCCTGACGGCGAGGCGATGCGCAGGTACGCAATGTTCCTCTGGCAAGCCCGCGGGGATCTCGTCGGTGCCGAGGACATGTTCACCGGCGCCATCGACGAGGAGCCGGACAGCAGCCACCACCGCAGCAGCTACGCGTGGTTCCTCTGGATGACCGGCAGCGTGGAGACCTGCGTCATCGACTCCGGCAGCAACAACAACAACGACCCCGAATGAAAAACATGTCGTCGCCGTCGCCGCCGCCGCCGCCGCGATCTCAGGCCAAAGACAATGAAAGACCGACCTCACCGGCAGGCGCCCGGCGAGGCTGCCGGCCATTTTAGATGGTGCATCTAGGTATATACTGCGCACTGTCCCCTTGTAGGGACCATGTTATATACTACTAGGGTGCGCGCGCGAGCATGGCAGGACCAGCCAACCCAGCAGGAGGCGGCGAATAATGTTGGCAAGCAAGCGCACATAGTAACACTAGGGTGTGATTGATTACCTCCTGTGTAAAAATTGGAATAAAGCATGCATGCGTCATCCAGCTAATGCATCATCAGATGGCATGCTGATGCTGAATTGTGAACGATATATATATATATATATATATATATATATATATATATATATATATATATATATATATATATACATATAAAGAAAAATATGGGAAGCATGAGATTCTTCCTCTGGTGGTATATACATGTAGTGTTTGCACAGATTAAGAGCAACTGTGGTATATATTGCTGAATATTTACGGTAAACAGAGGGGTGGTACATACAAAGATTGAAGGGGGGAGAAGGGCAGGGATGCTGTCATCCTGGTGCTCTATAGACAGACCTGACTTAGTAATCGTTACCGAACCATGTCGATGCTGCCATAAACGTGGCTACGATTAATTGGTGGGGAATGTGGGAACTCGGTTGAATCACCTGCAGCCGAGCTCCAATCGTGTGTCTTCGTTGATGCTGGTGTTTCTGCATAGCTTCTGAAGGTCAATGTAGCCAATGAGTGTGTCCTCAAACGAGACGTCCTTCAAATTAGCATCTTCGAAGGTTGATCCTGACAAGACTGTGTTCTTGAAGATTGCTCCTTCAAGGTCGGCTTTAGAGAAAACGGCACGGTCTATCACAGCGTTCGTGAAGTCCGTGCCTGAAAACATTTGAAAGGGAGACGATTATTGTTATGCTCATACAGTAGTACGGTCAATGAAAAGGTAGATCTGAAAGGGTCAGTATTCAGGAGCAACTGCAACAACGAGTTGTGGTGAAAAGTAACACAGGCTCTATGGTACACAATGAAGCCATCAGTGCAAAGGTATAGTATTTGGAAGCAATGTAACAATGAACAATGCAGTGTGATAAACCCGGGTAAGGAGTGCAGTTCTGTTTATGTTACCTTTGAAACTTGCACCAACAGCATATGCCTTGGACATTACAACTTCTGACATGTCAGCGCCATCAAACTTTGCTTCCGACATCAAAGCTGCAGATAGAGTCTTGCCCTTCAGATTATCTTTCTCATTTGAGAAATCACAGAACCGGAGATCAAGCACCTTGTCATAGACCCCATTTGCCTGACCAATTGTGTTCCCAACAAATGCAGCCGCACATCTGTTTGGATCTGTTGATAGTGGAGGCAGCCTCTAACAACCAAAGCAAACAGGGAATAATGTTATCTCAGAAAAGTTTTTCTACTCGACAAACTATCTCCATGGAAAAAAGAACTTAAGATCTGATGATAGAACGCAGTTTTCAAGAATAATAGCATAGTGCCAAACTGCCAACCTACATATTCAGGTTATACTTGGAGGATCACAAAATGAAGTGCACTTTGTACTTCACTAACAAAAATGACAGTGATTTTTAGACCAAAAGTGGCTTCAAATACATAATACATTAGCATATATCATACTTCTATAGTGAAAATTTGCACACGTTAATCAGTTAATCTGATTACTGTATGCAACAAGACAACAAGACAATGTTTTCTACAGGTGTTTTCCCGCTTCTACAGAGTTGTATCAGTAGCTGTTTCAAGATGCAAATGCAACCCTGAATTAACATAACCATAAGTAAAGTGTATCATAGGTCCCTGGTCTATTTCAGGCATCTCACATAGGTCCCGGAACTTGAAAATCGTCATCCATATCCCAAAAGTGCAGTTAGAGTCTCATCTAGTCCAGAACTGCCCCAACAACATTTGTTCGAGTAGCTTGTGAAGTTGACCGATGACACGTCAGATAAGGGAGTGGGGGACACCTAGGATGGAATATTTGCAAAAGGCCCCAATGGTCACGCCGTCGTACAAACTAGAGGGAGGACGGTGGTGGCCTCGTGGAGCCTACCTGATAGTTGCAAAGTGGGCCAGCATGCAGACCACCAAGGCATGTAAAACGGAATCCGAGGTGTCATTGTCGTCCTCAACTAGAATGTAGCTCCTATGTATGGCCGTCGCCGAGGGGCAGGATACTCTCATGGTAGCGTCATGTGGTGCTGACATCATGGTGCGCGATGCCCTATGCTTGTAGACTCGGTTAACTTCCTGTCTCGATGACAGTCAATGGCGGGAAGTGGATGGTAACGTCGAGCCAACCATCCAATTTGCCAACTCTGAGACAGCGTTGGACGTGCTTCTCATGTACAACCAGCTAGAATCGCCAGTGACGCACTACCTGTGACCCATCCTGGCGAGAGCAGTGAGGCACGGTCAGCGACCGTGGCGATTTGGGGTGCACACGGTGCGTCCTAAGCCGCCACTGAGCAGTGGGCGGAGGATACCATATATCAACAGGGGCCTTTTTCCAAATATACAGTCCTGGAGGATGTCCCCTATCTGACATGTCACCGGTCAACTCGCCAATGTGGGATGGTGAAATGGCATCGGGGCAAATTTGGACCTTGATGATTCACTTACTGCACTTTCAGGACCTGGATTTCAGTTTTCAAAGTTCTGGGATCTATGTGAGACCGTCTGAATAGTCTAGCAATCTATGATGCATGTTAGTCTAGTAATCCGTACAACCAAGGCCTCAGTGAATTTAAGGTGCCTATAGAGAATGAAGTGTACCATAACAAAATTGCAGTAGTCCACATCATATGTTGCAGTAATTCTAGTACTCCCTCTGACCCATATTAGTTGACTCAAATTTGTCTAGATATACATTGGTATCTAGATGAATCTAAGTCAACTAATATGGGTCAGAGGGAGTACTTTATGTTTAAAATTTATCTTTATGCCTTTCAAGGTTAATTCAAATCACTAGTTTGTTTTCCAGAACCGATACCATTTTTTTCTTCACATTAATACTCCTAGTTCTGTTTAAACAAACCTAAATTTAGCTAACCTCCACAGTTGTTGCCATTTGTATGGAGAGATTTAAACCCAGTATTTATAAATTTACAAAACAACTGTCGTACTGCCTATATTTGATCGAAGGTGAGCTAAACCCCCATACATTTCAACAAAGGCGAAAATTCCATCCGAAATTAAGTGACTTCCCCTCATCTACCACCAAATCCAAGCAAAAACGCCACGCCAGTCTATATTTCTGCTAGGCGCTACCGATTGTCGGATTCCATAAATTTCCATCTGGACTAAGTAAGAGAGCCTCAATACGCTCAACAATGTGATTCGAATCGCACCATGCCCATGGAGACGGAGAAAACCACCAACCTGACCGGCGGCGATCACCGGGCTGGGCGCGGACGCGACGGCCCAGGCCGCGAGCAAGCCGCACGCGAACCCTCCCGCCACCTTGGCGCGGCTCCCGGTTCCCCCCGCGTCGGCCAGGCACGTCACGCGGCACCCCCTGGGCTGCTGCTGCAGGCGGAGAGCAGAGCCACCGCGCGCGGCGGCCGGCGAGGCGAGGCAGGACGAGACCATGGCAAATGCAATGCGGTGGGCGCGGCTGCCTGGTTGAGAGGAGCGGGGAGGGGAGAAGAGAGGGTAGGGCTGTGCACGTACGTGTGCGGCGTGGCGACGAGGTAGAGGGAGATAGAAAGGGGATCATGGTCTTATCCTTCCCAAGGCTCTCTATCCCTCTTCTCCCGGTTTCGGCTCTCGTCCGCTTGACAACCACGGGGCCCACGTCAGTCGCGAGGTTGCAAGTAAACCACGGACTGAACATAGTTTAGTGGACTCGAGTGTGGACCTAATTTTGGGTTTATATTTTATAAGTTCAAAAAATATACGGTACTACTATTATTTTTGTACGTTTTGAGCCCTCTCATTTCCATCTTTCTCCCTGTGTTCATTTTTATCTGTTCATTTATAATATATTTTCCATAAATTACGGTTTACATGCATTAAATGATTCATAATCAAATGATTTCAGTAGTTCATCAGAATGGAGCTTTTTTATGCGTTTAACACCGATATGATCTAAACAACAATGCCATATATATGTGCAATATCATCATTCATTTTAATTCTTTTGGCATTCACATTATAAATGAGGGCATGTCTCCGTGAAGCCGAGGACATGTGCTTGTCTTCGGCCGATTGTCCGAGTGTGCAGCGTGAGGCATGAGTGCGCGAGGGATGGCAGGAGGTGATACCACGGCGCGGCGTGCGTCGCCCGGCTATGCCAGTCTAGCAAGCTGCTCGTCGCCCAGTCCCTGCTTGGCTCAAGGGAAGATGATGTAGGTGCCTAGATCCTGGTCACCGCGCAGCTGCTTGCAGTAATACTTTTAGATGCTCTCGTTGCCTTGAGAACAGTCATTGGGCACGTGATTGCCGTAATGCTTGGCGCCCCCTTAGCTCGTTTTCAGGCCCTATCGCGTCGTCACCCTGCTTCGTTGCCGAGCCTCGTCAAGCGCATGCTCCTTGCCAAGCCCAGGCTGAGATCTCGCTCCTGTCCAAGGTGCCTCATCATGGGACTTGGGCGTCTGTTGTATCTGCTCCTGTTGGCTCTTTGGCCTCAGCGGATATGTCGTTGCAATCCACTATGGAGGAGCAGTCTGTTTTGCTACGCTCTCAGCTTCTTAACATGGCTTCCCTTCGGCTTGAGGAGGCCGTTTGTCCTCTTCATGAGGTTGTCAACTCCTTGCATGGTTGGCTTCTTGCGGTTGGGGCTTTCTAGAGCGGGCGGAAGATGCGATGGGTAGACTCTCTTGGGCGCCTGGCGATCCTTTGGTTGGGCATGATGTTAGCAAAGTGGGCGCAAGTGGATAGGGCCTTTATGGTTGCTTCTCTCCTCGTGCTAGGTTGAGCTCGATGGTTGCAGCTTCGGTCATGCAGATTATGCCTAAGCTTCTGGAGCGGTGTGGTGGTAGGGTTATTCCTTCTTCCGTAGAGGAAGTGAAGTCCGACTCACGCGAGATCTCGGCTGTGGTTTCTCTGGCGAGTCAGGTGCCCGACTTTGTAAAGATTGGTGATGTCGACACTATAGTCTCTCCCTCGCTTGGCTCCAATAGCCATGTGGTTCCTAGAGGTGATGGGGTTGCTAAGTCAGATTGTTGACACCGGTGCCTAGGGCTATTGTCGCTAGAGAGGTTTGCGATTTTCTCGCCACCTTGGCTACTACCCACCCTAGATCCAAGAGTAAGGCATATGCGGTTGCTTGACGAGGTCCCCCAATGTCATGGATGTAGGGTTCCACAGCAGAAAACAAAAAAATCCTACTACAAGAATATGATAACTAAGATCTATTCTATGTATACATGATAACAGAGAGGGGAACGGTATTCCTACCCTTGAAGATCATGACATGCCTTATGAAGGTAGGCATATATTGATGAAGACAAGCAACACCCCAAGTGTGGCGCCTCGAAGATCTACATGTATGATGTAGGTGACATCTCCCGAGCTCTGATCCAGCTGAGCAGCGGAAGAAGATGGAAGCCGGACAATCCTATGCATGAAGGTAGTCCAGAGGTGGAGAACCAATCCTAAAGAGCTTGATCCAATCTTGGTGGAGAGAGGGATCTAGGGAAGAGAGAGAGAGGAGGATTGTTGTGCATAGAGGGGAGGGACCCTCTATTTATAGGAGGATGGGGAGGGGAAAACCCTAGGGTTTGGAGTGGGGGAGGAGCCCCCCACACCCGCTGCAGCTAAGGGGTGGCCGCCAGCCCTAGGTGGCCCCCACGCGGGGGGGAGCCCCTAGGGTTTGGCACATGCGGTGACTCAGCATACCACTGCATGTGTAGTACACTATAGTCGTTGACATGACATCCACATAGCACCGTTCCGTAAATATCACATCCCTCAGAGTGGTACAATAGAAACATTGCGGGTCCATATTACAAACATACACACGTTGTTATTATTACAATACCGGAAGTGCAAGACTTCCAAAAGATTCAACTTACAAACCAAAATATAAGTGTTTCAGTGGAAGTTTCAAATTTAAAACTTAAACTCCAAATTGAGCTCAACAACTTATTGCTATATATTGTTCATGATGCTCGACTCAAGTGGTTACTAGAACTATAGTAATTAGTCGGACTCCTGTAACTCTCCTTCGTAGACGATGTCGTAGTCCTCCCCTTCTACGGCTCCATACAAGTTGGGCTCTTCATAGAAGACCTCCTCTTGACTCTCGGATACATACATTGGAGTATCTTCGGGATTCTTAGAGTCTAAGCAAGGATTCAAAGGAAAGGATGAGTAACAGCGTTACTCAGCAAATTCATTATATGCAAGGTGGGAAGTTTGATGCTCTATCTACCACCTCGGACTATCAGTCGTTGGTATTATGCAATTTCGTAAATCTTTCTTCAAATGTTGATTTTATTATGAAAATCTATGACCACCAGCCTTCACAGGTTGACCAGAACTTTCATGGAGTTCCTTTCCTACTGCGTTCGTATCTCCTTCCCGGAACAGGGAGTAACAAGTTACAATTCTTACACTCTGCAGAGGTGCGTTACTTTTCCCATGAGAGATCAACTCCTTGTTGCACAACCGGGTGTACTTTCCCGTCCACAATTCCATGATATGGGGCCTAGTAGTTGGTCCAAGCAAATCACTGCCCTCTCCGCGACCTCATATGTCTGCACGATCCTTCGGGCTAGCTCACCTTCGTTAAGCCCCCTTTTGGGCAGGCTAAAACCCCTGTGAGTTCCCGAAGACTCTATGACCTAGTGATGCCTGGATTAGTACCATTTACATGGACTATCTCCCTAAACACCATTCATAGATAATCTAGACACCAAAAATATGGGGCGTAAGGGTGCCCACCCATATGTTGGATCCACACAAGGAATCACAACGTCACGTTAAGGTCGTCTTTCCTCCATACAAGAGGAAAAGGATACAGCTGACTTCTCCGTCCCATTCCAAATCTCATGGTTAACGCATAATATACGGCGCTAGAATCACTGATGTCATGGGTTATTAATTCCTAATTTTTCATCATTAGTGCAAGTATAACTATAAGTTCTATTACTCCATCACATCATCACTTAGGATGATATCTAAGATTTAGTATCTTGAGAAAATAGTGTTTTCTTTTTCTATAGTATAGATGATAACACACAATTTACAAATACTTTGATAAAGACTCTTCAAAGGACATGAGCAAGTGATGAACTTGCCTTGTGATTGCAAGGTAGTGAAGTCTGATGCTTGCACTGGACCTTGAGCTTCTATGTCTACAAAAACATCATTATTGCCGGTAAGGACAATATTTAAAGAAGCAAAATGATTATGCAAAGTAATGTAATGCATCATTTAACTTGATATGCTTTCTCCCCATTATTAATAAAATTCTTTTTAATAATAAAAGATTTATAAATATTAATTTTTAACATTTATAATAGAATATTGTATCCTTTTATTTTATTTTCCTTTTATTTGACTTTTATTGATTTAATAATTCTTTTAAGAATTATCACTTAAATATCAAAAAATTGTTATTAAATATTTGTTTAGTATTTTTCTAAAATACTACAATATTAATATATAATGAAAGTGATTTTTATTTATTTGTATCATCTTTCAATAAGTTTGTAAAATTCCATAAGGAATATATAAATTACAAAATTCTTAATAAAATTTATATGTCTAAAATTTTATATGTTAATTTATTTGGATAGTTTTGATTATTGTGAATCCAAAAATATTTTATTTATAATTTTTGGACTTTTATTTTGTTTTCTAGAATTTAATTAAATTCAAGGGCATTTTGGTCTTTTCCTATTTTTTAAAACAGATTCTAAATGTATTGGGCTGGCCTTTTGGGTTTATTGGGCCCTTGTGGCCCAGTAGGGCATGGTCAAAACAACCACCCCGAAGAGTTTTCGGCCCACCCAGCCCACTCACAAGCTGTCTCCTCTCTCGAGCTCACCCCTCTCCTTCTCCTTCCCCGACCCCATGGTCAGTGGTGTCGCCGCCGGCGATTCCCGTCATCGTGGACAGCCCTGGTCGCCGCCGTGGTGTAGGAAGAGGTTGTCGACTCCACTCTTACCTCCTGTCCAACTGGATTTGGACATGGAGCTCTCCTGCGACAGATCGATGCCGTCCCGAACCCAAGGTGTTGGGGATATGCTATATGGGTATCCCTATAGCATGTCTCTTATCCAGCTAACCCGGGTGGCCCACAGTTCGTAGCATGGCCTATGGCCTGCCGGGCGGCCCAGTTAGATGGATCCAGAAGGGAGGCCCATGCCGGATAAAGGAAGGCTACGGTTGGAGTCACCAACGTACCCGGAGCCTTGGAGTGCAAGATACACAAGACTAGTGATAGACGGTGTAGGACTCTGTAACGTGTCCGACTAGGACTTTTCCCTGTAACCCTAGGACCTGGCGACTATATAAGTCGGGCCTATGGGAGCCTTTAGGGCACGATCTCAGACGATCATAGACAGACTTCACACAACCTCGCACAGCGAACCAATCCCTGTAACTCGGCGTATTGCCCTTATAGTGATTTATAGCAGGAGTAGGATTCCGCCACCATTGTGGGATCTGAACCTGGGTAAGCTGTGTTACCTCGTACCCGTCAACCGTCCGCCTTACCCCACGTCTCTAAACACGCACTGTGAGGACCCCTCCATGGCGTACTTGTCGGCAATACCACGATAGTTGGCGCCCACCGTGGGGCAAGAGGCGCTTCAGGCTCTTCAGCGGGCGAGTACCAAGATCTTCGCGGGAATCAGCAAAACCGTGACCATCGGACGCGTTCTCTTCTCCGGCAATGTTCCGATCGTCCCTCCCAACGAGTTTTGGATCCCGGCAAAGACGAACCCTACACGGTGTTCGATCGTTCCTATCAGAGACATCCACCTCTTCATCGGCGAAACCGACTCGGGCACTAGTTCCCTGGGAGTCGGAGGAGCATCAAGGCCCGCACGGACCGCCTACGGGCAGGATACGTTCGCGGAAGGATCGATGTCGGATCTCTCTTCGGAGTTTGTCGGCAAAGATCAGAAAAATTCAAGGCCCACCCAAACGGCCCCTGTGCAAGATATAAAGGTGAAAGATCACTGCAAATCCGCCGGCTTCGCTCGTGCGTCTGGAAAGCAGAGATCCAAGTTTTTCAGCGTGGTCACCATCTTCAATCTGGCACGCTGTGTTCAGAGAGAAGGCGAAAACCCCCACGATTACCTGGCTAGGTGGCTCTGTATACGAGCCGATCTGGCCCACTACCCCGATGATAACGCTCTGTATCACTTCGTGGAAGGATTGGACCGTGGCACGCTCCTCCGACATTCTTTAAGATGGAAGCAGGCAACAGGGCGCCTTACCCTCGAAGAGATGGTGAGCACCGTCAACAACTATCACGGGCGGCGCAGCCAGATGGCGCTTAGCTCAGGAGAGAACCTCCGATTCAGCAGCCGCCACCACCGCCTCCCGCCGCCATCATCGCAGCAGCACCACCACCTCTAGTCATCGTCGAGGCCGTGGCACCTCCACCGCCCGTCATCGAGGAAGTCCTCGCACCCTCCAATTCTGTCATTGACACGCTCTATGCTGATTTCAGTGCAGATTCGGAAGAGATAGATTTCAGTCTAGAAGAGCTAGACTCCACTATGCAGGAGATGGAGGAGGAGTACTCGCACGACGAGCAAGCCAACAATTCCGTCACATCTCGAGGGGTGTTCGTCACCATTGGGACAACGATGGATGAAGACCAACCCGGACGAGCTCCGCCTACAGCACTGAACAAGGGGAAGGGGCCACTTATTGCCGTTGGCGATGATCACGCAAAGGTCATGCCTCCTCCGCCTAACCCAGTGCAGCAGCCGCAGGAACTCGGCACCGGCCCGAGCAACAACAACACCGCAAACTTGCCGCCTCCAGCATCTATGTCTGCAACATCCCAAGTTACTCCAACTGATAGAGTGATGTACGACAACCTCCTCGTCGAGCCACTGACCGTCGCTCATATCCGGAATGTGACCCAGCTTGACGAGAAGCACCAGCAGCTGCTGGAGGAAGCACAAGCTATATCAGAGCAAGGCGCTAAGCTAGATCGAGATCTGGTCAACACGCAGAAGTCCATAGAAAAAGCTAGAGAAATGGAGGCCGAGTACAAGACTTTGCTGCAGCAGCAGAAGGCTAAAAAGGCTCTAGCTCGCTTCATCAATGATCCTGGTGTACGGCGCAACCTAGGGTGGGCTCCCTCGAAGCCGGCACAGGCCAAGACATACATTGACAGTGAAGGCAAGCAGGTGATTCCCACCCCACTCCTTAACCTCGCCATCGCCAAGACCCTTTTGGAGCAGGATAGATGGCCCGAGGCAGTAGAACAGGTCTATGACCTAGTGGCCAAGGTGGTGAAGCAGCAGAAAAAGGCCACCTCTCAGAGGCTCGAGTCCGATCTAGAGCTTTGCCGGTCTAGTCAGTACAAGCCGCCAAGGGACAGATCTCCTCTTGATGTCGGGTCCCAGACGGGTTCATCAGAACAAAGACGGAGGGACGCGCACAATAGGAAGGATGCCATCCCCATATCCTCCGACCACGGAGAAAAGGCCCGACCTCGCCACCCGTCGCCACCACCCCGATCTCCCCGACATCACGACGATTACAAGGCTCACCATCGAACGGATATGCCCCCACCAAAGCAATGTGGCATCGTCATCCGCGACAACGCGGAGCAGACCCGTCATAACAGAGAGCGCAACCAAGGACACAGGAGCAGGTTGCACCATGACCCTTCACGTCCGACAAGCAACTGGGACAGGCACGAGGAGTCGTAGGAGGGTAACAACAAGAAAGCTAACCCACCGCCACCTCCGCCTCCGTCACCACCAAGCAGTCACCATGGCGGAAGGGGCCCGCATCGTTCACGCAGCCCGTCCCCTGTTGACAAGAAGAAGAACCCGGAGCCATACGATGCACGTTCGCGGATCGATAAGATCCACGAGGCCCGTGAAGGACCATACCTGGGACCACGTTGCTTTGGACCTGCAATACGGTCCGCAACTTACCCCAAAGGTTTCCGGATCGACAAGACCATCAAGCCCTATGACGACACCGCCAAGCCAACCACATGGTTGCAGGACTACGACAACATGGTGAAGATTGCTGGTGGCAACCCCAACATCGCCGTCAAGTACCTCCCATTAATGTTGGCGGGCACGGCCCGTCAATGGATCGACGACTTGCCGGAGAAATCTATCTACAACTGGTTGGACATGCAAGAAGCGTTCACCAAGAACTTTGAATGTACATACAAGCGTCCCTATACTGTTGGCGATCTACAGCGGTGCGTGCAAGAGAAAGACGAGACATCTCGCGCCTACCTCTCTCGCTGGCTGGACATGAAGAATTCCTGTGCAGGAGTGCACGCTCAGACCGCCATGGCCGCCTTCATCGACGGACTGGAAAGAGGCACGTTGCTCCGACATAAGCTGAAATGCTTGTAGGACAATCACCAGCTGGACTTAAACTAGATGATTCAGCTGGCTTGTGAGTTCGCGGCGATTTTCATGACTCGCCGAAGCAACGATGTTCCAACTCAAGCTCGGAGGAACAGCAGTACAAAGCGGAAAACCTCTCCAAAAGAAAAGCAATCTACCGACATGGTCGCTATGACCTTTGCAGGACGAGGCGAAGGCGGACAACATGGCCGAGGAAGAGGAGCTGGTCGTGGGCAGCAACGAGGAAGTGAAACCACCTCAGCGCCGCTCCGTGTTCCCCAAACCTACAAGGAATACCGCGATATGCCGTGCCTCGTACACCTCGATGCCAACGGTAAAGCCACCCATACCAATCAACACTGCAAGTTCGTCAACGACCTCAAGGAAGACCCGGAGTCCGGCTACAAGCAAAGTCGGAAGAACAGACCGCGAGGCAAGGGCAAGGGGAAGAAGAAGGAGGAGGAGTCCAAGGATTCAAGTGACATGGGCCGAAGACGTTGACCCCAAGCACGCCAAGAGCGGCGACAAGGCAAGAACCCCTTTGAGAAAAAGGCTCGATCTACCACACTTTCCTTGGCACCCCACCGTCCGACAACGAAGACCTCGAGGATCACGATGGCCCTCTCCCCTAGTTCCCAGATGCGCTGGTGGAGGTTCCAATAACTTGGGACAGGACGGACCACCCAGACCTTATACCTACGGAGAACCAGTACGCCATGGTCATCAACCCTTTGATTGACGGCGTGAAGTTCACTAAGTGTATGGTGGATAGTGGAAGCAGCATCAACATCATGTACCTGGATACACTGCAGAAGTTGAACTTGACGGAGGCAAACCTAAGGCGGACCAACACCATCTTCCATGGCGTAGTCACGGTGGAGGCTCGGTCCCTTGGGTGCATTACACTTCAGGTTGCCTTTGGCGATGTTAACAATTACCGCCAAGAGCGCATGACCTTCGAGGTGGTCCCCTTCAAGAGCGTGTACCACGTCATATTTGGCCGCGACATATTCCACACGTTCATGGCCAAGCCATGCTTCGTCTACAACAAACTCAAGATACCCGGACCAAACGGTGTCATCACCGTATCCGGAAGCTTTACCAAGGCAAGGGACTACGAGATTAATGAAGCAGCCGTTGCAGAAGCTGTCCTCTACAACGAAGAATTCAAGGAGATCCAGAGAAAGGTCGATGACTCAGAGATGCCCGCGTCGAAGAAGCAGATCTCTGACTCCACTTCTGCGTTCAAGGCCGCCATCGAGACCAAGCCGGTGGAACTTGTGGTAGGCGATGCCTCCAAGACCGTCGCCATTGGGACGAACCTAGATCCCAAATAGGAAAGCGCGCTCGTCGAGTTCCTCCGTGAGAATAGGGACATCTTTGCCTGGCAACCTGCCGACATGAAAGGTGTACCTAGGGAACTTGCCGAGCACAGCTTAAACATTGATCCAAAATGCAAACCAGTGAAACAACCTCTACGACGCTTCGGAGATGAGAAGAGACGCGCCATTGGCAAAGAGATAGCTAGGTTACTTAAAGCTGGGTTTATCCGAGAAGTCCTTCACACCCGATGGGTGGCCAATCCTGTACTTGTCCCCAAAAAGGGAACCAATGAATTAAGAATGTGCATTGATTACACCGGCTTGAACAAAGCATGTCCCAAAGATCCGTTTGCTTTGTCTCGCATTGACCAAGTCATTGACTCGATGGCTGGCTCGAAGCTTTTGTGTTTTCTCGATGCATACTCAGGATACCACCAGATCAAGATGAGGAAGTCGGACCAATTGGCCACTTCGTTCACTACACCATACAACACGTTTTGCTATGTTAAGATGCCCTTTGGGCTGAAAAACGCAGGTGCTACGTACTAGCGGACAATGCAACGTTGCCTCCATGACTAAATTAGTTGGAACGTTCACGCCTATGTGGAAGATATTGCGGTGATGTCGAAAAAATCAAACGCCTTAATCTCCGACTTAAAAGAAACCTTTGATAATCTTCGGAAATACAACATGATGCTTAACCCTAAGAAGTGCGTCTTTGGGGTTCCAGCATGCAAACTGTTGGGTTTCATCGTTTCCCAACACGGAATCGAGGTCAACCCGAAGAAAATCAAGGCCATCCTAAACATAAACCGTCCGACATGCCTAAAGGACATTCAATGACTAACAGGTTGTGTTGCAGCAGTTAGTCGGTTCGTCATCCGACTTGGAGAGAAGGCTCTGCCGCTATACAAGTTGCTGAAGAAGGCGGACAAATTCACATGGACGGATGAAGCAGATGCAGCATTGAAGCAGCTCAAGGAGATTCTTTCCTCATCGCCCATCCTTGCAGCACCCGAACCTGGAGAGCCCCTGTTAATCTACATGGCGGCAACCAACCGGGTAATCAGCATCGTCATCGTGGTAGAGCGGAAGGAACCAGGCTATGAGCACGGAGTTCAACGACCAGTTTACTATGTGAGCGAGGTCTTGACGGAGTCCAAGCAGCGTTACCCGCACTACCAGAAGATAGCTTATAGAGTATTCCTTGCTTCTCGGAAACTAAGGCATTACTTTCAGTAGCACCCAATCACAGTGGTGAGCAAGACTCCACTGTCCGACATTATCAACAACAGCGACGCGACGGGAAGGGTCGCGAAGTGGGGCATTGAACTTGCTGCCTTTGAGATCACCTACAAGAGGCACGACGCTATCAAGTCACAAGCCTTGGCGGATTTTATTGCAGATTGGACGGAGGCGCCAGATACTACTCCATTGCCGGAACCAGAATATTGGGTGATGCACTTTGACGGATCAAAGCTGCTCAACGGCTCGGGGGCTGGTGTATTGCTACAGTCACCAACAGGAGACAAGCTACACTACGTTCTGCAGATCCACTTCGAGGCTACAAATAACATGGCGGAGTATGAAGCACTCATTCACGGACTACGTGTAGCCAAGGATATTGGCATCAAACGCATAGTTTGCTGTGGAGATTCGACTTGGTTGCCCGTGGGTGCTTTGCACAGAATGCGGAACCCTATGATGGCGGCATATCGAGATGAAGTGGACGAGATAGCCAAGAGCTTCTTGGGCTACGAAGTCAAGTATGTACCTAGGGAGCAAAACGAAGCGGCTGATCTGCTATCTAAGCTTGGATCAGGGCGCAAGAAAATTCCGCCAGGAGTTTTCCTAGAGCACCTGCGCACACCATCTGTGAGGGGAGCCGGCATCGACAACCCAGATAGAGCTGACTCTTTCGTCAACATGGTGACTAAGGTCCCTCCGGCTTGGACAAAACCGTTCATGGAATATCTCGAACACGGAACATTGCCCGACGACGAAGTCGAAAGACGGCAAATAGTACGACGAGCAAAGGGTTATACCATAATCAATGGATAACTCTACAAAAGGAGCACTACTGGGGTATACCTAAAGTGTGTTTCCCAGCTAGAAGGTATGGAAATCCTACGCGAAATCCATCTCGGAGATTGTGGGCATCACGCCGCTCCTCGATCATTGGTAGCGAAAGCCTTCCGGCAAGGATTCTACTGGATGACCGCGAAGGCGGACGCCGACAAGCTGGTTGAGACATGCATGGTATTCTAGTATTATGCCCGACAACCGCATGTTCCTGCTGAAGAACTGCGAACAATACCAATAACTTGGCCGTTTGCAGTCTGGGGGCTAGACATGGTGGGACCGTTACAGACGACACCCTGTGGGTTTACACATCTGCTTGTAGCAGTGGATAAATTCACAAAATGGATAGAAGCTAAACCCATTAGAAAGCTTGATGGGGAAACTTCCCTTAGGTTTGTCCGGGATCTAGTGGTGAGATTCGGTCTCCCACACAACATTATCACCGACAACGGCAGCAATTTGTCACTCGGAGAAGTGGAGGCTTATTGTTGGGAGAAAGGCATCTGACTTGATCTTGCATCTGTGGAACACCCACAATCCAACGGTCAGGTTGAGCGAGCCAATGGATTAATTCTGCAGGGAATCAAGCCACGTCTTGAGGCACCGCTACATAAACATTGCGACTGCTTGCGGAAGAATTGCCATCTGCGCTGTGGAGTTTACGAACTACACCCAACAGATCCACCGGCTACACCCCTTACTTCATGGTATATGGAGCAGAAGCCATCCTACCTTCCGAAATACTCCACGATGCGTCAAGAGTTTCCGCCTACGACGAAGATGACGCTGAAGAATCCAGACGCCTAGATGTGGACCTTCTCGAGGAGGAGCGCGTTTTGGCATGCCAAAGATCCGCCATCTACCAGCAGAAGCTACGCAGCTACCATAGTCGCCGCGTCCGGTATCGCTCATTTAAAGAGGGGGATTTGGTGCTCCGCCTTAAGCAGAAGAAGTCACACAAGTTATCCCCGCCATGGGAAGGACCGTTCATCATAAGCAAGGCGCTACTCAATGGGTCCTATTACCTTGTTGACAATCGTGAACTGAAGGATAGACCCAATGAGGATCATAAGCGTAAGCGACGTGACCCGGATGATGACTACCCAGAGCTTGATCGGCCATGGAACATAGCACAACTACGTCCTTTTTACACTTAGCATTTTCTTTATCTAATTGTGTATCTCTTATATGATCAATGAAATAAAGCTCTCTGGTTCACTCATATTTCTAAGTCTTTTACCTCCTTCAGTGTTCATTTTTGTATCATGTAAAACCTTTATGCACAAGCCTTGCGTTTGCACTTGTGAAAATTCCGCCTACGGGCGTTAGCTTAAGTTTTCTGGTCTACACATTCTTTGTCGTTTCTATGTGGATTCTGGAGTAGTGACTTTTGGCACTTATTGTCGGCAATTTTGTGCTTAGGTTATTGACGGTGCCATTGGGCATCATCACCTGAGCGCATGGTTCCAACAATGAGTCTTCTGAATCACGAAAGTTCAAGCATAAGAACCAAAGTAATGGATAAGCCAACACTTGCTTAAAAAATATACATACTGGAAACTGATTCTTAAGTAGCAGGACATGCAACATTGTTTTCCGCCTTAAGTTACATACATAGTTTTTCCACATACGCACCAAAGGTGAAACAAATATTACAAAGTTGTTTTTCATTCCTTTGGCGCAGGCGACTTGGACACAACTTCATCAGCAGCAGGAGATCCACCCTCGAAGTCAACGGTGTTAAGTGACTCGGAGGAGCTGTGGTTGCCGCCATCAATGGTGTTCATCGGCACGAAGACGTCGACGTCCACCAACTCGGCAACTCTGGTTTCATAACCCGCGAGTGATGACATGATGGCTTCATGATTAATCTCTTTGCCATCATCGTCGGCGTCGGGAATGACAGAGGTCACCGTGTCGATGTCGGCATCCTCATAGTGTGCCTTCACGATCGACAGCGCCATCCTTGCACCAGCCCGTGCACAAGAAGCTTTCCAGCTCGTGATACGCTCGGGGGCTCAGCGCAGAATCTCCGAGTACTTCACCGTAGAGTCCGATGCCTTGATATTTATCTGGAGGGGCTTGGCGATCTCCTTGGCTTGCGTGATGGCAGTGTTGATAAAGTTGCCGGCAAGAACCATGCATTCCTTGGCCGGAGGAGGTGAACGGGTCAAACCCAGAGGAGCTGAAAATTCCGACAAAGAGTGCATGATTTCAAACAATTCAAAGTATCCGGACTACAGAAAATCCAAGACAGAGAAAACTTACTGAAGATGTTGGCCTCAGCTTTCCAGAGTATATCCGCCAAGGATTCGTTCTCTTGTTGGAGGAGCTTATACGCCTCGCTATGGCGTTGATTTTGCTCATCGGCAACTTGCTTCTGATCTTTTAAGATCGCAATCTCCTTCTTCAAGTGATTGATTTCCATGGTGGCGGAGTCCTGCAGGGCCTTCATGGAATCCTCATGCATTTTCAGCATGTCTTTCCTCTCCTCCTTAAGGATCTTGTTCTCGCTGTCCAGCTGCTGGATGTGCTTGGACTGCTCGACAATATCCTTGGCCTTGGCAACATGTTCTGCAAAGTCGGAGAAAGCAAAGTACACAGTGAGTACTCGGAGAATGAAGGCACAAAATCAAGACAGAATGCGTAAAAAGAAAACAGACTCTTGTTTTTGATGATCTGTTCCTTCAAGAAGGCAGTTTTACCCTTTTCGGCTTCAAGATCTGCACGCATCTTCTGGTACTTATCATTGGCCATGCCCCTCCGAGCATTCTCGTTCTGTGGAAAAAAGGATAAAGTTAAAACTTTGCTTAGTCTGCTTGGAGCATCTAGCCGGAAATCATCCACCTAGACGCTCGGGGGCTATAGCGAGAGTTTTTTAACTTAGCAACATGCTTAGCTTTTATTTGAGCATCTAGTCGGAACTAATTCAGTTTTCGATTAGAGGCTTGGGGGCTACAGTATAATTTTTTTAACTCAGCTATATGCTTAGCTTTCTTTGAGCATCTAGTCGGAACTAATTCAGTTACAACTAGAAGCTTGGGGGCTACAATACTGAAATTTATAAACACTGCGTATGCTACTCTTAAAGCATCTAGTCGGAACATTTCATCCCATCTAAATGCTTGGGGACTACAGTGAGAAGTTTTCTAGCTTAGTCACTCTTAGAGCATCTAGACGCAAAAGCCTATAGTTTTCCTCTACATCCTCGGGGGCTACAGTGGGATACTCATATGAAATGCAAAAAGGCAAATAAAACTTACCAGTGCAATGATCTTGAGATTGGTAGCGCTCTCAGCCAGCAGCTTGCCAAAGGAAATAATGTTTCCTCGCAAGATGTCTGCTTGTCAGAGGAGCTCCTCAAGACCGCACGTCGGAGATGTCGGTACTCCTCTAGGAACCAGAGTTGTGCTACTCGGCGTAAGTGCCGGGTAGACTATCTTTGGAAACTCAAATGGTTTTTGGGGAGCAAGGGCGCCGCCTTCGGCAGAAGTACCAGCTTCCACCACCGCCTTGCCGCCATCGATGGCATCCTTAGCCAGAGCTTCAGCCATTTGATGGGCGGTACTCTCCTGCGTCGCCTACTCGCTGACAACAGCAAGCTCAGTAGAGGCGCCAGAGTCCACTTCCATGGCGGAAGGGCCTGATGCCTCCTTAGCCTGAGAGCTTGTAGGGGTAGACAAGGGCTTGACGGCAGGAGTGGCAGGGGCGATGGCGGGAGAGGCATCGCGATGCAGCATATCTTTGATATTTCGAGAAGCCCCCGATGTTTTGGAGGTCTTCTTGAGGCTGGTCGTGGCTTTCTTCCTGAGACATGCAAAATGCATAAGTACAGGATCAAGACAGATAAATAGACAATGTCGGAAGAAAAGAAGCTTACACAAGTGGGGGTGCTTTAGCAAAATGGATCCCAATGGCTTTTCTTTTCTCCGCCTCCAGGGCGGCGGTAGTCTTTTTAGAGGCTCCACCCTCCATCTTCTTCTTCTTGCCTCCGTCGGCAGCGTCAGAGGTGGAGCTCTTCCGCTTTCGCTCCAGCGGGACCTCGTCGTCGGACACGATCGTGACTTCCTTCATCTTTGGATCGTAGATTTGGGCAGCCAGGTTGCCCTCCTCTAGATCGCTAAGCTGTTAAGTGAGAAATCACCATGTTAGATAAGATGGTATTTGCAAGACGGAAAAACTGGAGAATATGTCGTACACGGAAAATAAATACCTACCTTTGGGCACTTGCCGGCTACGAACATGTCGTAGGTGATGGTGAAGCCACGCTTCTTATCCTTCACCTTGACGATGGCCTTGAGGCGGAGCTTGACGGAGTCGCTCGAGAAGTTATCCACGGAGATGTGGAGACTATCCCTTCTGTCGCTGGTATACTCGTGCATGTACTTCGCGTGGTGCTGCAAAGGTTGGATTCG
The DNA here is from genome assembly GCA_023614405.1 of Avena insularis. NCBI lineage: Eukaryota > Viridiplantae > Streptophyta > Magnoliopsida > Poales > Poaceae > Avena > Avena insularis. The sequence goes on from CM042685.1 coordinate 204,362,136, forward strand.
CCTGATGAACCAGCACATGGCTAGGTCCAAACCGGTTAAACCTGTCTCTACAAACCATTCGATATGCCTTATAGAGCGAGAAGCGTCGAGGTCGGAGGGAAGGGAGGCTTGGGATCTCCATGTGGAAACTTCAGCGGCGGCTCCGTCCACGAAGTCCGGGTACGTCACTTCTCGGCCAACCAGAGGAATGTCTGGGCCGTAAAAGTATGTCCGTTGCCAATTCTTGCAGGACTCGTGGCCGACGATGTTTGACGGTGAAGAAGTACACGAAAAGGTCTAACCTAGGCCTTATCCTTAGGTATCCCTCGCAAAGCACCGACCAGGTCGAATCTTGAAGCTTATGGTGCCGCAGTTCCTAAGCTCTTCCTTGCTGTGTCCGGCTTCACGTTTGACGGTGAAGAAGTACACGAAAAGGTCTAACCTAGGCCTTATCCTTAGGTATCCCTCGCAAAATATCGCGTAGTTGCTAAGCACTAAGATGATATTGGGGGAAAGGTTCTGGGGCTGGACCCTATAGTGGTTCAAAACGGAGAGGAAGAAATTGGAGATGGGCAGGGAGACGCCGCGTACCAGTTGAGCTTTTAGGTACACCTTTTCTCCGGCTTGGGGAGAAGGTGTCACCTCACCGGCCGGTGCCGCCCGCCAGGCAAGCCCCTCCGTCGAGGGGAGGTAGCCCTCGGCGATCATCTCTTGGATGTCACGGTCGGTGATATCTGAGCCGCGCCAGTCGCCCTTGTGCGAGTCTGGTTCCTCCTCCAACGGCTCCAGCGCCGCCAGATTGTGGTTGCCGCCGGTGGATTCAATCACCACCGATGCTGGAATGACTAGGCCCTCTGGAGGCACGACGATGGAGCTCGCTAGCTTCGCCGCGGCTTCGCTCGACACCGCCATTGATGGAGAGGTGCTGCTGCTAGCCATGGAGTGAGGATTGGGTGCGACTGATGCAGATTGAGGCTAGGGTTTTTCGCGAGTTCGGCGCAGAGAGCTCAAGGAGGCGCGCGGCTGGAGGAAGAAGATGATGCAAGGAGAATGAGGTAAAAAGTGGAAAAATCCACCACGGTTACTATTTATCACCTCCAGCATCAAGATTCATGCAGCTTAATCGGACGGTTGCTGCGTAGACGATGTGTTCATGAACGTGCGCGGAAATTTCGCCACGTCTCCAACCGTCGCTGCCAACGGTTCGCATTGCTCGCGTGGGAAAATCGGACATGATTGCATTCTCTGCATATGTGAGTTACGAGGCGTCGCTGACCTAAGCCTACGTCGTCCTAGCTGACATGGGCAGATGAGCCGTCACATCGAAGATTCCGGCATGGACGGATTCAATCCGACTATGAAAGAGTATGATGGAAGATTCAGCATTTCTCCGACTTACAAGTTAAAAACGGAGAAAACCTTGCAGGGTTCTTTGGGAGGACTACAAGATGTTGCTTGACGATTTGCCGACATCCATCTAGACGGAGCATTCCATGTGAAGAGGCAAGACGACGAAAGATCTCGGAGTTCTCCGGGGGCTACTGTTGGGGATATGCTATATGGGTATCCCTATAACATGTCTCTTATCCGGCTAACCTGGGTGGCCCACAGTTGGTAGCATGGCCTATGTCCTGCTGGGCGGCCCAGTTAGATGGATCCAGAAGGGAGGCCCATGCGGAATAAAGGAAGGCTACGGTTGGAGTCACCAACGTACCCGGAGCCTTGGAGTGCAAGATACACAAGACTAGTGATAGACGGTGTAGGACTCTGTAACCTGTCCGGCTAGGACTTTTCCCTGTAACCCTAGGACCTGGTGACTATATAAGTCGGGCCTATGGGAGCCTTTAGGGCATGATCTCAGACGATCATAGACAGACTTCACACAACCTCGCACAACGAACCAATCCCTATAACTCGGCGTATTGCCCTTATAGTGATTTATAGCAGGAGTAGGATTCCGTCACCGTTGTGGGATCTGAACCTGGGTAAGCTGTGTTACCTCGTACCCGTCAACCGTCCGCCTTACCCCACGTCTCTAAACACGCACTGTGAGGACCCCTCCATGGCGTACTCGTCGGCAATACCACAACACAAGGGTTTGGGGTTGGTGTGGATCCTGGCGCTGCCGCTGCTGTCATGTGCCATGGTGACGCTCCTCACCTCCAAACGTGGCTATGGTCGTCGTCGTGGCGCTGTATGGGTCGCAGCGCCCCCCTAGGGGTGCTCCCTGTGCCGCCATGGTCGTCGGCCACCTCTTCTTCCTCTTCTAGTCTCCAGCGAGGACCATTGGTGAGTGCTTCCTCTCCTATTGAGCTCTCTGTGTTAGGCCCCCCATGTTAAATGTTGGTAGTGGCCTCTCTGATGATTGTCTAGTCCTGATTAGGGTTCTTGGTTCTGTTTAGGGTTCATACCCTGCTGTTGATTAGATACTGATGAATGGGATCATGTGTTGATGGTCCCTAAGCATGCGAATTGATTGTTAGTTGTGGTTTGCTGCTTAAGATGAACTGTGGTGGTGCTAGTGGCTTATCAGATGATTCTATGGATTAATTTTGATGTGGTCAGATGATCAAGTTGCTTTAGAAGCAATACTTGGGAATCTTGTGGTTTACTGTTTCACCATTGTCATTACTTGGTTAATGACAGTGAGTGTTTTGTGATGAAATCACTGTATTAACACTTGTGGCTTAAGAATTCAGATGTAGTTTGAGATCAAATGGTTTCAAACAGTGAAGATATACATAGGGCTTTTCTTAATTATGATTCCTGTGATGACATGAAAATGATTTGTAGTAGTTTGTTTGAATCTGTGAAGATTGAATGCTTAACCTGATTAGTGTAGAACTGTTCTTGTGACACCATCTTTGTATGGCACACAAGATTAGATTCTATTTCTTGATTTGTTTTGGTGCAAGCTTAAGATGAGTTTGGCATTAAAGATAAATAGAAATGTTCCTTTCTTAAATCCCTAAGACCAATGATGTTGGTCTGAGGTTTAGGGATTAAGCTTTATCTAGTTGATTCATATGGATGGTTCTGGTAGTGGTACTAGCTACTGTTTCTTGAATCAAAGCTTGGAAAAAATGATGGTAGGCTTGATCATTTGTATAGATCCATAAGATTAAATTCTAAGGTGCTACTCTTATCTTAGAGATGTGCCTAGAAGTTAAATCTTAGCTATATTCATTCTTGAATTGAAATATAGCTTGATAGCTAAATCAATGATGTTGTTCTGAGATTTAGTTGGATCCTTGTACTTTGCTGTTTGCTTTTAAAGTTTTAAAACCTCAATGATGGATTCACCCCACTTGGGTGCTTTATGAGAGTTTAAATAAGTGTCAGATCATGTATGTTTGTCTAATCTTAGACAGATAGATCATTTGATGATCTATTTACTCACCACTGTCACTTGATGTTGTGGTTGCTAGTGGTTGATCTTGTGGTAGCTTGATCTGGTGCTCCCCTGGTATTTCCAGCTCCTGGCTTGTCCTTGATCTAGCCCATCATCTCCTGATCCTGATGGCTTGACCTTGGTCTTGCTATCCACCTGATCTACCCCCTCCTTATGTCACCATCTTGGTGATGTGATCCTGGGCTTTGGTTGGTTTGATCTAGCTTGGCTTGGTTTAGTCATTTGCTTGGTTTAGCTGCTTGGTTGTGCTTGGTGTGTGAGAGCAATGGAATGGTGGGGATTGGTTTTCCCATGGCTGTGTGTTGTGAGTTTTGTTTGGTTGTCTTTCTTTGTGGTGTTGACAAAGACACACCATGCGATTTGGTGTGTCTTTGCTTGTGTGCTACGCATGGATGTGGATATGTTCAGAATTTTGAAAGTTACTTTTATCTGGTTACTTCTACTTGTCTGGTGAAACTTGCCCCTCTTTGCTATTATTTGACTTATGGCTTAAAATTATGAAAGATACATTCTTTCATATTGGTGAAACTTGCCCCTTTTATAAGATTACTCAATGATGAACCTTGATCAGTGCACTTCACTCAAAAGTCTGAGAGTAATATAATTTTAACCTTAACTTTCTTTATTTTTGTTTGTGTTTGTTTTGCAGGTACCAGACTTGGGAATTCAAGATTTTAGTTTAGGTTTTCTTCTTTATTTGTAGAATAGTCATATGTAATATTCTTTATTCTTTTGTAATTTTTATTTTATTATTTTGTAATAAAGATTGTACTATTATCAATAAAGAAATATTATTCTTTATTTATTTACTATTGTAAATTTTTTGGATGATTTTCGTAAGTTACATTTTTTGTAACTTATTTATTGAATGAAAATATAAAATGGAAATTCTTATTCTTAATTACTTTCTTTATATAAAGTTTGAGTTATTATTGGTTAGCTCTTAGTTGAATCAAATATTCAAAAATTATTCAAAATTCTTTTGAATTATAATTCAAACACTCAAGTTTTAAATTTAAATTTCATTTCCCAAAACACATAAGTCCACAAAGATCATATCAAAGTCTATAACAATCATCCTTCAAGACTATACCTAAGCTCAAAGCATGAAAGAAACCTTGATCACTTTAGGTTTTTATTTGGCAAAAAATTTACCCACATTTTCACAGATGAATGCATGCAACATTTCAAATTCCTAAATCCACCCTTCGTTAGTTCCTAAATGCTGGGATGTTACAGCGCATGCCCCCTTTTTCCTCTCCTTGGCGCCTTGCCCCTTTGGGCCCTCCCTTCGGGGAGACCCAATAGGCATGGGTTGCCTCAAAATAAAATAAAATATTCATGTTTTAATATTAATTCCACTAATTAATATAAAAAACATATATTATTATATCTGTCACTCCGAAACACCTTTCGGACCCCTCCGATCATCATCGGTTGTTTCTTAGAACCTTTCCGATTTTTCTCTCTCATTTATCATGCGGTGTCGGTTCAATCCCTATGAGTCCCCACCCTTAAGTGTGCCACCCTTCGGTTCAGAAATACTATGGACATGACCGAGACCCCTCTCGTGTCAATGATCATCAGTGGGGACCTGGATGCCCATAATGACCACCCGTGCATTCATGAATCTCATCCCTTGAACCTCCAATTTCGCGCCCCATTCACTTTGCCATTCGATACCTAGGTCATCTGATATTTTATCTTTGGTATCTCCATACCTTAGTTCGATCTTGTTACCAATGAGCTTGTTTACTCGTTCCCGTGTCGTTGCATTCCATGACCTAGTCATATGCTTGCAAGCTTTGTTAATGCAACATCACCGAGTTGGCCACGTGTATCTATCCGTTACTTGGATTGGAAAATCCTGGTCTTGATAAATACTCCTCTACTCGTCCCTTAAGGAAACCCAATGTCACCTCTATGATCACCCTTTCACAGCTTGATACTTGATACCATCAAAATCTCCCTCCAGTAACAGTGATTATGTATTATCTCACAATTAAAGGATTAGGTTGTGATGTTTTAGTGTTATCATCAATGTTGAACGTTAGTAACTAGATCTCATTGTGGTATTACTTTGGGTGTTTGCCTATCACATCATTCAACTAATGATATGACCTTATTGTCAATTGGCCCTATCACCCATGATCTCGAAACCTTAGATCATCGCTTGACCAATGAGCTAGTTCGCTAGAGGTAACTAGAGACATGGTTTGTTTACATACCACACATGTATTAATGTTTCATATTAATACAGTTATAGCACGACATGAAACATATTATGAACATACAATATATATATCAAGTCATACACTTTATAATTTGCCTCTAGGGCATATCTCCTTCAATGTCATGTCTTTGTGGGCGCTATGTTGGGGTGTCGTTGTGGAGTGTTCATTCGTGTTGCTTTGTGGTCTCTAGTGCTAGCTAGAGTGGGTGTGTCGCTTCGTAATCTCTTGTGGCATGAGTGGGTGTGTCCTGTTGTCCATGGCATGTTAGGATTGGTTGTGGTGGTGTTTGTGTGCTGTTTGTGAGGGCTTGACCTTGTTGTTTTTGGTTTTCGCCCGATTTTCTCCTAAAAACTGGGCACTCTCTTCTTAATTAATGGATGAGGCAAAAAAAATCCTCCATTTCAAAAAAAATCAGAACAAATAAAACATCCTTCTCGGGTGCATGGCCATAAAATATGTTATTCATATAAAAGGAACAATCATTGTTCTTAGAACAAATGAATAACCGTCTTGTATTAAACAAGATCCAGATATAATGTTCATGCTCAACGCAGGCACCCGACAACATTTATTTATCCACTAATCCCGACGGTAGATGAAGAGGCAGCGTCCCGATGGCGATCACATCAACCTTTGATCCATTGCTGACACGCATCCTCACTTCATCATTTGCTAGTTGTCGACTATTAATTAGCCCCGGTTTTGAGTTACATATGTTAGCAACTGAACTGGTATTAAATACCCAGGTGATACTTCGACTACTAGTAAGGTACACATCAATAACATGTATATCATATATACCTTTGTTCACTTTTTCGGCCTCATTCTCCTAGATCACACAGGGGCGATGAGGAGATCCACATGCCGCCTGGACTCTTGCCCCTCGGGATGGCGACAGGCAGATGTTCTAGAAGTGCCCATTGGAGGCGAGCAATGGGGTAGCAGATGTTCAAGCGCATCCGCGGCAGCGGAGAAACACGAGCCTAGGGCAGAGCATAGCATTTATTTCGAGGGAAGGGGAAGCATGCAGCAACATGCCATGGGTTGGGCGAAGGGGCCAAATTTTGACACTTTGGTCACAAAAATTAATCGGTTCATCACATTTAATCACCTATCCGAACGATTAAATGGCCCCAACGAGGAACGCATCCAATTCGACCTTTTCTACACGGTCACCTAACGAGCAACGATTAAACACACGATTAATCATGTAATCGGCCGAATTTTTGAAAAATGTTATTAATACAGTTATATCACGACATTAAACATATTATGAACATACAAGAGATATATTAAATCATGCACTTTATAATTTTCCTCTAGAGCATATCTCCTTCTGTCTTCCACTTGCACTAGAGTACAAATTAATCTAGTTTACAATAGGCAGTGATCTAACACCAATAGTATCCCGATGCTGCTCATGATTGGCTTGCAAAAGAATTTTGGTAAACAGATCTGCAGCATTCAGATCCGTATGCACTTTGAAAATCTTGACTTCACCATCCTCAACATTTTTTCTAATGGCGTGGAATCTTTGCTTGATATGCTTGACCATGGAATGAGTTCTCTATTCTGATGCATTTGTGATGGCACCCATGTTGTCACAAAAGATCGTCACAGGGTCATCAGCACTTGGAACAACTCCTAGTTCGATGACGAAATTCCTTAGCCAAACAGCCTCATTCGCTGCCGTATTAGCTGTGATGTATTCCGACTCCATTGAAAACTATGCCACCACTGGATGCTTCATGCTTCTCCAGTTATCGCACCACCATTCACCAGAAACACATATCCTGTTTGAGACTTCAAGTCATTGGAGTCTGTGTTCAAGCTCGCATCCATGTAACTGGTTACGTTAGAGCTTCATCACCACCTCCAAAGACTAGAACCATATCCTTGGTTCTTTTAAGATACTTGAGGATATTTTTCACAACTGTCCAATGTTTCATTCCCGGATTACTTTGGAAATGACATGTCCAACTAAGGGCCAGGGCTACATGCGGTCGAGTACATAGCATAACATACATGATAGAACCTATGGCCGAGGCATAGGGGATGTTAGCCATCATGTTTCTATTAGCACCTGATGTAGGACATTGATTCACACTTAATTTAGTACCTTTCGTCATAGGCACAAAACCCCTTTTGGCCTCTTCCATTTTAAACTTCTTCAAAATCTTCTCTATTATAACAACCCAGTTTTAGTTAAATTCTAATTAGGGTTGTTTGTGCATTCATGAGCATCATATTTTAAAATGCATGCAAATAAAAGTAAAGAAAAACCCTAAAACCCTAAATCTCCCTCTCTTCGAAACACATTCAACTGGTTTGATATTTTGAAAATCACCAAAATTGTTGGAGCCCAAATGGACTAAAAAGGACCCACAATATTTTACTAGTTTTATAAAAGCCTTTGGTATTTTTGAAATATGCAAAAACAGAATTTGAAATTGATATACAAAATAGAAAATAGAAACAGAAATAGAAAAAAATAGTTTCTAGAAAAAAAATAAGGAAACCCTAGCTACCTGGGTCGAGCCCAACTCCCCCTCTCTTCTCTCCCTTGCCTGCTTACTCTCGCGCGTGCAACAGCTAGTGGCCCAGTCGTAGCCACCTCGGCCCATCCCGCATACCGCTTCACCTTGTCGTCTTCAACGACGACGGCAAGCTGCTGTGTGAGCCTCACGCCGCCATAGATCTCAGCTCGTTGTTGCGATGTGTCGCCGCCCCTGGACGAGGATAAGAGCGTCGCAGCGTATCTGCCTTCTCCTCTCCTGGTCTTATTGTAACATCCCTAAAATCATGTTTTCAAAGATTGCATATCATCCATGCATGCATATCATTTAGGGAATCAAATTTCCAACTCATTTCAAGAAAACAGTAGCGCTTGGTGCCATTATTTTATGTGAGCAAACACTAATCAAATGCCACTCTCAAATGAGGGTATAATTGTTTAAAAACCAAGCCTTGTTGCTCTCAGATTGTTTTGCTTGAATGCTAGTGCTTAAACCAAAATTTACAAAACAAATATGGTTTTAAAACCATTTTCAAAACTTATTCAAATCAAGTGCGATGACATTGTTTATTTTGTTTAATCAAAGGGACCAAAATAGTACAGAGAGACCACAAGGTTTTATGCCCAAAAATATGAGTGTTACACTCAACAAAAATCCAGAAAGATTTGAATTCAAATTGCATTAGAATTTATTTGAAAATGAATCCAGAAAATCAAAAACAGAAATAGAAAAGGAGAAAGAATTAGAAAAAGGCCGGCGCTTCTAATCAAGCCCAGAACCAGAACCAGCCCAAAAGCCCACCCGGGCCATCTCCTCTCTGCTTCATCTCTCACCCGCACCGAACCAACCCACACGTCGCTGACTGGTGGTCCCTCTCCACGTCGGCTCCTTCTTCCCCAAATCCCGCGCGCAGACGCCGTCGCCGCCCGTTTCTTCCCCCATCACTGCAGTGATTTTACTCTGCTTAATTCACGATGAATGCGAGCGCGATCTCTGACCCTGCTCCGGCTATAAGATCCCCTCCCCTCTCCGCTCCATTCCCCCTCACTCACCAACCACAGAGCGCCGCTAGGCTGTCCACAATCGAGCTCGCGCCGCCGCTGTCCCGAACCACTCCGGCGAGCCATCACGGTGAGTTCCGATCACGCCTTGCTCCCTGGTTCACGCGAGATGCTCTGCAATCATCTTGCGCTTGTTCTGACACCTTTGGTTCGACTTGTACTGCCCCAGGTCGTCGACTCCGTCGAACACCGCAAACTCCCGACGCCGTCTCCAACTCCGACAAGGAATTCCGGTGAGGTTCGACCGCCCCGTGCCTTCCCCTTGACCCTATATTGTTCGCCTGAACGATGCGCACACGCTGATGTCTTCCGTTTGTGTTAGGGCGGATCAGAACGTCGCCAACGTCGCCGTGCACCTAAGCCCAATGCTGTCTCCGACTCCAACGAGCTCCCACGGCCACAACAGCTTGCCCCTGTCCACGCCAACCACATCTAGAGCTTCCTCGCAACCTTGCGACGCTGGTAAGCTTCACCACTGCCCCTAGCCCTCGCTAGATTCACCGCACCATCGCCGGCAGAGCCATCGCCTCCGTCCTGGCCATTTGCGCTGCCGGTTTAAAGTCAAAACGATTAGATCCACTGGATCTAGATCCAGTGGTCTAGATTAGACGCCAGCCCGAAAGGGTACGGGCAGCTCTGAGCCGCTGGATCTCATTTAGATCTGACGGTGCGCGTGCGTGATCCGCACGAAGCAGTACCCTCCAATCAGGAAGCGCCGCGTGGCATGTGTTTCGTTTTAAAATTATGAATTAGATCTATTAGATGTTTAAACTTGTTTAAATCATAACTTTTGATTTCCACGTCCAAATTTGAAAAAATTTATATCAATGGAATCAGGAGAGAAAATCCTTTCCATTTATGCAATGTGTTTAATGTTTTGCTTCTGTTAAATAATTGTTTTCACAGAATCATTTGTAGGCATAAATTGAGTATAGTAATTATTTGGAAAATGTTTTGTTATTCAAATAAAGTTTATTTAGCTTGTTTTGTACTTGTTTATGATTCAGTACAGTGCACTTGTCTTGTTTGGTGTAGAAAATCATCACATGGCATATTGCATACATTCATGTATTTTTGCTTGTATTAATTGTGTATGTGATTTTGTGCCATTATTTTATGTGTAGATTTTGGTGCAAATAGTGATTGTGATTGTGAGGATTGTAGCTACTCTCCAAACTACCAAGGAAAGTGGTGCTTCATGATTTATTCCTATGTTTTTCAACTATGCATTAGAAGTATTTTACTAGCCTTGCATGAATATTTTGGTCTATATGCTATGCTTGGGAAATCCTAGTAGTTGTAGAATTGCTAGAAATTTCTAAGTTAAGATTCTTATTAATGCCATGCTTAGCCTAACTAGTAGCAACCAAGGGTGGTTATATATTCATGCTATGAGAAAATATTTCTAAGTCTTTGGACTTGTGTTTTGCTTAATAAAACAACTAAGTGAATGAAACACCTGGGTGGAATGGTTGTGAATGGGTTATGTTGAGTGGTTACACAAGGCCCATTTCTATGGTTTACCTTGTGTATCTGACTTGTGGAAAGCCACCCAGGAACAAAGGGATTTGAGATGCCAAATGTTAAGAAGCTTCTAGTGCAGCAACTTGGCATTATGGGCTCTGCCTGGATCACATAGGCTGCAATAACTTAGCCATTTGGACAGTTGGTGGTAGTGGGATGATAGGTTGGAACGCGTCCATTTGGTCTAAGGAAGGCTTCTGAAAGGTCCTGTCTTGGTGAAAATCAATTCTTGTGGGGAAAGTGCACAACCTCTGCAGATGGAAGAATCTAAGTACTTAGCCATGTCCCTGGTATTGGACAACTTGAGCATCAAGACATGGAAGCTATCAAGAATCTCCTCATCCCAATTTGTAAGTAAAAACTTATGGTTGAACAAGGGTGAAGGTTCACCAATTTCTATTGGTGATTCCTTGGGAAAGATTTTGACACAAAAAAACTTAGTGTTTTCAACTAATAGGTAAAACCTATTTTGAGAAAAGCAAGCCTAAGCTACACTTAGCCAAAATGCATATAGTATCTAGTCTACCAATATTCTACTAAGGTATCACTTGCCAATACTATTCCAATGTATTGACCCACTGTGGCTGTAACTTGTGATGTTGCAGGTTATTCTGATGATGATTAGGGGTCATGAGTCTACACTCAACATGCTTGCCTATGGCACATGAAGATGAAGACTTATTTATCTTATTATAAATTTGAACTCTTGTATTAGGCCTGTGGCCATGGAGTTTGTAAAAGACTATGTTTGTCTCTGGAATAATATGTAATAATGACCTTTGTTTCTGTGTACTTCATCTTAAACTGTGGATGCTAGCATTGATCCAGGGACTAGCATTGCAATCACATGGATCCTTACCTTTATAAAGGGAGGGATCTTACAGATGGTATCAGAGCACTGTGTTGCCTGTAGGATTATGACCCTAGGATTGGAAACCACTAAGGAAAAGTTTTAACAACTTCCACACTTGTCTTTTCTTCTCGTAAACTTTTCTAATCTTCTTTCTCACCTCTATTTGTAGATGAACTCCATCAACGAAGCCGTGAAGAAAGGACCACTCATGACTATGACTTTGGAGTGTGAGACAGAATTACCCAAGGCTCTCAAGGACCTCATGGTTGCCATGGGAATACATGGTGCAGCTGTGTACAAAGGTTTTCCTATGATGGATGAAGGAGTTGAGTACTGGTGGGTGGAACTTCACTTGTATAAAAACAAGGAAGACAACCACAAGGACTCAGGATTCTGCATGGTCACCAACTCAGTGATGCACACTACATTCTTTGATTCAGCAAGGGATGCAGCTTGGAAGGCCATCAAAGAACTTGGTGATAGAATCAAGTGCAGAATGCTCAACACCAGAATGACCTTAGGGAAGAAAAGAAGCATACCCAAGAGTTAGAGACTACCAATCAAAGTTTAAGGAAGGACATCATAGATTTGGCAATGGAGTCATGTGATCTAGATAGACAGATTGCCTCTAGGGATGCCCTGTTAGCCAACTTGGCAAGTGAGATGGGATTGTAACGTATTTCGTTAGTTGGACCACCACACTTATCATTTTATTTCCCAAATGTTGTTTAAAATAAGTTGAACCTTGGTTATTTGTAATGGACCCATGTATGCCATGACTTATGTATTTTGATTTCCAAAGATATGCATGTGATGCCTTGTCTTGTGATTTATCTTAAATTGTGTTGATTCTAACTTTTCTATCTTATTAAATAGATGCCTAATGTTACTACCAGCACGACTGAAGAGTTCAAGGGAACTCGTTTTGGCACTCGTATTATTGAGCTCACTAGTTTGCTCAATCTCCCACTTCCCACCATAATGATGCTTCCCCTCACCAAGTTTGAGAGGAAAGACCTTTGGGGCTTCAAGCTTAATCAGCCAGGATGCCAGACTGAGCCTACCACGGAGGCAATCATCTTCAAGCTCATGCATGATGACAAGGAGAGAGGCCTAGAGGTAGTCATGCAGGATTTGCTTGGACGATTACTAGGGAGACACTCTCGAGAGATGTAACTACCTCGGTGAATTACGCTCCTAGTTACAAGTCTGGATGAGCGGAAATGGTTGAAATAGTACGGTGGGGCCCAAATGCCACTCACAGGTAGGCCTTTCGGCCGTCCCAACCATTTCCAAACATCGGGACAAGAACGGGCGGCGTAATCGGCAGGCGAAGGGATCAACTACATACACAAGTGAGTATGTATGCAAGCCACCATACAACAGTACATCAGAGTCATCCCATCTAAAAGAAAAGGAAATATAGCAACGCCATATGGCAAGATCCAAATATCCTAGATAGATATAATAGTTTAGGATATCTCCTCATACATCAATCAACAGAGTATCAAGCGGAAGACAAAGTCCGAAACGGATAAGAAGCAAATCGGCATAAGATTCCCCATAAATAAGCAGATCCCGCCTACAGATCTCACGGATCCTGCTTCGGAATCTCTACACCGAATGATCGTTGCCCACATCGTCGTCTCTTCCACCCAAAGATCCATCTTGCGAGTGTACTGCTCATCCGAACCAATAATTTATCGTGTGAGACCCTAGGGTACTCGGCAAGTCTTTATGCCTCTAAAGGGACACAACTGGGGTGACGAATTGCAGCAAAAAGATAAACCCTAGCAATTCTATAGATACTAAGCTAACCATCCGCCTAACCAGAGATGTAGCGGATGTCCGTGAATTAATAACAACGGTGATAACGGTTATAAAAGGTAATCCAGATCCATCCTCCTCCTCGCCACCGACGAGGAAGCGGACGAACAACCCCATCCGCTGGCGCTTTATTATCCATTCCATGAGTGTTGCACTATTTACTAGTCGTACCTAGTCTAGTCAAATTAAAAGCGGTACTTTAGTTATGCTTGTCTATGATCGAAACTGCTCTAAGTCGTCCATAACCGCGACACGGCTTTCAGAAAGTTTTACATAGGGTGCACAAATAGCAACACACACTCGATATGCCTCGAAAACCAAATCAAAACCAACGAGGCAGTCACGACAAAGCGATTACAGGATTCAGAAATATTTCAGGGGGCCACCCCATTAAGCTACCCGCAACGGAGTTAGCTGACTCCGAGACGGACTCAAGGTTTGCGCCAATGGCTGTGAACGACTGGGAACCCGAAAATGTGACTGGGCTTGTCGACACTGCGAAAACACTCCGCAATCCTAAACAGTACAGTGTGCAGTACCTCGCACAATTAAAATAAAGCAGTAAAGCATGGCATAAGTACATGATAGTAAATAAAACCTCAAACTAGTTTGTGGCCCCCAAGAAATAAGACTGAATCAAGCTCTGGCTCAGGGGGGTCCATAAGCCTCCCGGATGTGGATAGCGCGAATAATCTTGGAACAGGAATCAAGTACTCGGGGTCTTACGGGACACAAGTGAGCATGAAAAACCAAATAGCAGATATTGCTCACCGGTGCCACTTTCATTAGTTATCCCATTACTACTCAGGTTAAGTTATTTAGGTACCTCGTTATCCATCAGACACTCACATACCCTACACATGCTGTTCTACGACTCGCATGGCTCAAACAACTCCTGTAGTAATGGCTCATGGGATGGAGGAACATGCTTCCGTGGGGTTTAAAAGTAAAGGCTATGCAATACTTGGGATTCAATTTAATGCAAACGCGACTCAATGATGCAAGAATAAGATAGAGGCAATAGGTACTATATGTATGCAAGCATGGGGTAGTGCTTGCCTGGCAGCTCAGTTGAAGCAAGTGATGGATCTGGGTAGTGCTCCTAGTTCTCTTGATATATCCCCTGCTCAGCGTCTATTCGAAGAAGAACCAAACAAACAAGGGCCGACATAAATAAAGTGCACAAGCATATGAATAAATGCGACAAGCAAACAATCATGCCATGATGAATGATGCACAATTTGCATGGCATTAAAGTAGCATGGCATGGGTGGGGTGTGGAATACAATAATAAAGCATTTTATTTAGTTTTGGCCCCATTTTATACTCATATTAGTTGCTGTACTCATTATATTTATATGATGCATGCTTCAAAACAAACCATGGAATGCATAAACAGAAAGGTCTCGTCGAGCTAATCATTTTAGACATATTATTTGTTAAATTTGGAGTTATAAAACAAAAGTTATTAATTATTTAAGTCAAAAGGGCAATTTATTGTAATTTAAATGAACTTGGAAAATTAAAGTGTCCAAAATATATTTTGGATTGCATATTTGAATTCCTCATATTTTTCTGATTTGAAAACATATATTATTTGTATTATTTGGGTTTATAAATCAAAAGATAATTAAAACAGATTTAATTTTGAATTTGAAATAATTTGAAAAGATCTGAATTTAAATGTAATTCAGAAAAAGGTTTTGTTTACTCGGTCCGTAAGCCACCACAGCGACCAGTGGTCCAAGCTGACTCAGCAGACACGCTGGCGTAAACGCTTTACACCACGGGTCAATTGTCTACCCCACGATGTGGGGCCACACAACACGCCCTGCCGAGCTAGCGCCAGGGCCGACAGTGGGGCTGCTGGAAGCGCTGGGTTGAGATTTAGAAAGGTTAGGGCTGCTCGCAAAAAGTCCAGAGAGGTCGACGGTGGGCTACGCGACCGCGGGTTACGCTTAAAAGAAAACAGGGGGTATCGGCAAACTACCCGTCGTGCTTCTTCCTCGTGACAGACGGATGAGCCGAAGGCCATGAGCGCAGCGCTGGGCTCGAACTGGGACCTGCGGCTACTGGGTGGCGAACCAGTGCGGCTAGGTGGGCTAGGTGACAGGAGAGCGGGCGGGGCCTAGATAGGGCTGCGAGGCGGCCGGGAGCGAGCGGACAGACACGTGCAGCGGTGCGCAGAGGGCGTCGGTGGCGATGGATCGGGTCGGCAAGCCGTGGAACGACGAGGACGCAGACGGACGGCCCGGGTTAGGGTTTCGGGGAGGCGCGTCGGTACTGGCGGCTCCGGTGCTCCTCTTCGTCGATGGCGTGTACAGGGCGTATCAGGGGACCCTCCTCGAACTCCCAGGCCACTCCACGGTCTCTCTGCACGCCTGGATCAACGGGACGTGGCGGAGGCCGACGGTGGCTGGCGTCGGGGGTAGCTGGTGGTGGAGAGGAAGGGGAGGAGCGGCAGGTGCCTGGGAGGATCTGGGAGAGGCAGAGGGGCGAGGCAGAGAGGAGGATAGGGACGGAGAGGGAGAGGGGGTGCCGTGGGGAGCAGGTAGAGGAAAAGGTGGCTCGGCCACCTTTCCTCCTCTCTCACGTGCTCGGTCGGCAGGGCAGGCAGGCAGGGGGTAGCTGGCCGGTGGTGAGGCTTCCAGGTGGGACCAGGGGTGAGGCCAAGGACAGGGCAGGCTCGGGTGCCCCTTTGTGGCAGAGAGAAAGGAGAGGGGGAGGTGGTAGCCTCGGGTAGAGCTAGGTTAGGAGCTAGGCTCGGTTAGGGTTTAGGTTTGGTGGGGTAGCTAGGTGGGCCAGGGTGAGGCCGAGAGAGAGGGGTGGTAGCTAGGGTAGGACATGGTGGTGTGGCTCGGCTAGAGAGAGGAGAGATGAGGGGGTACTTAGGGTTTAGGTTTAGATGGGGGTGGGATTAGATTAGAGAGGGACTAGGTTTAGGAGTGAGGGGGGTATGGTGATAGGGTAGAAGCTAGATAGAGGATAAGAGAGAGGGGAGAGCTAGGGTTAAAAGAAGATGGCATGCTCCAACTAGATCAAGCAGAACAAGAGGGGAGAGAGAGAGAAAGATGAGGGGAGAGATGGTATGGTAAGATGGGGTAGGTGATGGTCTAGGGATTAAAGAGAGAGAGATGGTTCTCCTTTTTGGCTAGCTCAAGCAGCCACAAGATCATACCCAAGCTAGACCAAAAAGAGGGAAAGGTGGGGGTATGGTTTTAAGCAAGATCAAATTAAGACCAAGCTAAAAGGAGGGAGAGATGAGATGGCATGATCCATCCAAAACAAGTAAAAACCAAAAGACAAGCAAAAGATGTACTTGCATGGCCCATGCAACTATTTAATGCCATGTTGATTCTTGTGAAGACAATATTAATACATGGCATTATTATGATGCATCCCCAAAATTGGAGTAAGGTGGGGGTATGGTTTTAAGCAAGATCAAATTAAGACCAAGCTAAAAGGAGGGAGAGATAGATGAGAGATGGCATGATCCATCCAAAACAAGTAAAAACCAAAAGACAAGCAAAAGATGTACTTGCATGGCCCATGCAACTATTTAATGCCATGTTGATTCTTGTGAAGACAATATTAATACATGGCATTATTATGATGCATCCCCAAAATTGGAGTAAGGCCCAAGCAAAGGAATTTAGAAAGAATTCCAAGTGGAGTATATGGAGATGATCACATTGGATTATATTTGGGGCTTGCTAGTGTGTATATGCCACTAGGTATTTAATAAGCCCTCAAAAATACCCCAACATGATGATAACCCCAAAACCACACCTATGGAAGCTAGGAAAAGGTTCCACTCACAAGGCATGCAAAGGTGGCCATGTGGCTCTCATATATCAATATTGTGAAAACAACATGATGCCAAGATGAGAGCATGTGGCAAAGAATTGGATCCATCCCAACCCACAGGAGCTAGAAGTAAACCAGTAAATGCCAAGCTCATATTTAGTTGGATGGTGAAATTATAAGGTGGTGAAAGAAAAGGTGGTGGAGTTAAAAGAGATATGCCCCCAACTCAACTTGGGCATTGAAACAATATATCAAGAACCAAATACAATATCAAAAGGCAAATACAATTAACAATGCATATGAGATAAGAACCAAATGAAAGGGTTTTATATGATGCCCAAATGCAAGGTGGCATGATGACATGAGCATGATATAATGATGATGCAACAATTATATATTTGAAGTAGCCATTATATTACTAGACCAAGTAGCATTACAATTGTTAGACAATTGGGATGCTACAACTCTCCCCCACTAAACAGGAATCTACTTGAGATTCTAGGAAGAAGAAGACACAAAGAGGGTAGGATACTTGGCACGAAGATCATCTTCACGCTCCCAAGTGGCTTCATCAACGAATGGTGCGACCTTTGCACCTTGCGTAACTTGATGGACTTGTTACAGTCCTTCTTCTGCGACTTCAAGGATTTTTGTGGGGTGTTCTTGATAAGACAGGTCTTCTTGGAGATTGATAAGCTCATGATCCACGGTCCTGCCGGGATCCTTGAAGCACTTCTTGAGCTGAGAGACGTGGAAAACATCATGGACCTTGAGTTTTTCCGGGAGCTCAAGAGCATACGCAACTTCTCCTCTTCTTCCACGAACTTTGAAGGGACCGATGTATCTAGGAGCCAGCTTTCCTTTGATACCAAACCGGTGCGTGCCTCTCATGGGAGTGACACGAAGGTAAACGAGATCACCAGGGACATACTCCATGTCCGTGTGCTTCCTGCCATAATTGCTCTTCTGGGGACTTTGAGAAATCCTCAGATTTTCAAGAATGATATGAACCTTCTCCTCCGCTTGAGTCACAATGTCAGGGCCAAACAAGATCCTTTCACCTGCACCCGACCAACCAATCGGAGTTCTGCATTTGCGACCATAGAGAGCCTCAAATGGTGCCATCTTTAGACTTTTCTGGAAGCTGTTGTTGTACGAGAATTCCGCATAAGGAAGACATTCTTCCCACTTCATGCCGAACGAGATGACGCAAGCACGAAGCATATCCTCCAGAATCTGATTGATCCTTTCAACTTGTCCTTGCGACTGAGGGTGGTAAGCTGTGCTGAAGTTCAACTTTGTTCCCAAAGCATTTTGGAAACTCTCCCAGAACTTGGAAGTGAAGATGCTTCCACGATCTGAACTGATCTCGAGAGGAACCCCATACAGAGAGACAATTCTGTTGATATAGAGCTCCGCCAACTGAATTGCAGAAATGGTTTCCTTGACGGGGAAGAAGTGAGCCACTTTAGAAAGCCTGTCGATGACAACAAAGATTGCATTGTTGCCCTTCTGCGACCTCGGAAAACCAGTGATGAAGTCCATCTCTACTTTCTCCCATTTCCACTCCGGGGGTTTCAATGGTCAGAGAAGATCGGAAGGTTTCGATGAACAGCTTTCACTCGCGCAGACATCACACTGAGACATACTTGGCACAATACCTTTTCAAACCAGGCCACCAATATTGTATTTTCAAGTCCATGTACATCTTTGTGCTGCTGTGGTGGATAGAAAGAACAAAATCGCGCCTCCTTGAGAACTTGCTCTCTCTCAAACCCGGGTAGTTCGGAACAAACATCCGGTGTTCAAAGAAAAGCGTGCCTTGATCATCGACGTGGAAGGACTCATACTTCGGAAGCTGAAGCCTAGAGATGATCTTTCTTGTGTGCGGATCACCAAGCTGAGAAGAGCGAACCTTTTCTTCCAAGAGAGGTGTTGCTAGAAGGTTCAGGAGATACCCTTGTTCCACAATTTCCAGGTTGAGCTGGCAGAATTCCTCGCACAAGAGAGGCTGTTGTTCTTCCATCATGAGGTTGTTGACATAAGCTCTGCGGCTTAGAGCATCTGCCATGACATTAGCTTTTCCCGGAGTGTAGTTAATGGTCAAATCGAAGTCATTGATTGCTTCGATCCATCTCCTTTGCCGAAGGTTGAGATCAGGCTGAGTAAAGATATACTTCAGACTCTTGTGATCGGAAAAGATCTCACAGCCAAGCAAGTAGTGCCTCCATACTTTCAAAGCAAAGACAATCACCACGAGCTCGAGGTCATGTGTAGGATAGTTGATCTCATGCGTCTTCAATCGCGAGAGGCATAAGCAACTTGCTTTTTCTTGCATTAGGACCGCACCAATCCATGCAAAGAGGCGCCAGAAGATCCAAACGGCTTGGATGTATCGGGAGGAACCAAGACTGGTGTGGAAGTGAGCTTCTCTTTGAGTGTCTCAAAGCTTGCTTGACATGCAGGAGTCCAAAGGTACTTCTTGCCTTTCTTGAGGAGATCGGTAAGAGGCTTCGCTATCTTCGAAAAGTTCTGAACGAAGCGACGGCAATAACTAGCCAAACCAAGGAAACTCCGCACTTCTTTGACATTGACAGGAGGAAGCCATTCAACAATTGTCTTCACAGTTTCCGGATTGACTGCAATGCCCTTGGCAGAGATGACGTGACCAAGATAGGTTACTTGAGGCAGCCAAAACTCACACTTGGAGAACTTTGCATACAAGCGGTTCTCACGAAGCTTGCTTAGGACACACCGAAGGTGTTCTTCATGCTCTTCTTGTGACTTAGAATAGACTAGGATGTCATCCAGATAGACCACAACGAACTTGTCAAGATACTCCATGAAAACCGAGTTCATGAGCCTCGAGAAGGTGGCAGGTGCGTTGGTGAGACCGAAAGACATGACCGTGTACTCATACATGCCATAGCGGGTGGTGAAAGCTGTCTTCGGAACATCTTCCTTGCGAATCTTGATTTGGTGATAACCACTTCTCAAGTCAAGCTTAGAGAAAACCACAGCTCCAGCTAGCTGATCAAAGAGATCATTAATCCGCGGAAGGGGATATTTATTCTTGATGGTTTTAGCATTGAGAGCCCGATAGTCAACACAAAGTCTATCAGTCTGGTCTCGCTTCTTCACAAAGAGAGTTGGGCTACCCCAAGAAGAAGTACTATGCTGAATGAAACCCAACTTCTCTTGTTCATCAAGCTGACGTTTGAGTTCAGCCAACTCAGCAGGACCCATTTTATAAGGCCGCTTGGAGATAGGAGCGTACCAGTTCAAGCTCAATAACAAACTCAACCTCACGATTCGGAGGCATACCGCAACTCTTCAGAAAGACATCTGAACTCACAGACCACCGAACACTCAATAGCTTCCATAGCATCAACATTCGAGCCGCCAAAGAGAAAAGCTGGATAGCGTGAGTCGACTTGGAGAATAGACTATATGGCCTTCAGAACCTTCAGAGAAACCGAAAGGCTCAAAGACAATCAATCACAGCTGCATTTGCTGTCAACCAATCCATGCCCAAGATGACATCAATGTCAGAATTGCCCAGAACAATTAAGGAAGCCAAGAACGAAGAGCCACCAATCTCAATTTGATTGCCATGGCTGATTTTAGAAGCTGCCATTGTTGCTCCAGGAGAAAGGACCATTAACCGCTTAAGGAGAGGATCCATAGCTAACCCATTCTCATCTGCAAACTTGGTTGACACAAAAGAATGCGATGCACCAGAATCAAACAAACCTCGTGCAGGACCGAGTTAACGGATAGCATACCCATCACAACTCCGCATGCTCTGCTTGAGCGGCGTTGATGCAGTTGGCACGAGCAACAGTAGACCCGGGCTTGGTGTTGATGTTGAGAGCCCGAGGTGGTGGTGCACGAACCAAAGGAGAGCTTGCCGCAGATCTTGGAGGTGGTGGAGGAAGAGCCTTGTTCTTCAACGGACAGCCCAGATTGATGCCCAGTGTGTTTCCACACGTGTAACAAGCACCTGGACGAGGAGCAACGAGCTGGGGACTTCCGCCAGCGCCTGTGGTAGTGGTGGTCAGCCTCGGGAGCCGCAGTGAGGGAGTTTGCGGCCTTGCCGCAAGCTAGAAGGTCTTGGTGAAGCCGGAGCGACGATGGGGTGTTAGGAACCCGTACACACGCTTAGAAGGAGCCGACATAGTGAAGAGCTTGCTGCATCACGGCTGTGTTTCTTTGACTCTCAAACACTTGCCTACTTGCCTCTTCCTGCAGAAATGTATGCTGAAGTTCCGTAAAGGACGCTGGCCTTGCATGTGTGATTGCATACTTGATCGATGCATTGAGCCCTTGCTCGAACCTCTTTTGCTTCTTCTTGTCATCCGAGATCTCATCGCCACCATAACGAGAAAGGTTCATGAAGTTCTGATGTAGGTGTTGACATTGTCATTGCCCCGCTTGAGGTTGAGAAACACTTCCTTCATCCTCTCCATGACAATTTCTCGATGACATCGCTCCTTGAAAGCTCCAAAGGAACTGTCCCCAAGTAGGCTGAAAACCCGCTGTTTGCCTTCGTGTAATTCTCCCACCAGAGAGCTGCATCTCCCTTCTAAGGTGAGTAGCACACTTTACCCATTCTTGCTCAGAACATCAGCAGCTGCCAAGAATCTTGACATCTCACGCAACCAATCATCAGATCAAGTGGTTGATCAAACATCAAACCGGGCGAGGGTTGAACTTCAGGAAGCTCTTGATGTCTCCTCGCTTGGGAGGTGGAGGTAGCGCACAAACTCGCTCCTCCCGACACTTTCCTCAAAGCGCTGGTTCTCACATTGCTGCCAAGGCATTGGCGATGCTTGACAACGCCGCCTCAGCTCAGGTTGTATGTCCTCCTCGTAACGGGCGTGGTGGTGCCATCCTGTGATTGATATAAACACAAGTCAAGATTTATGATGGAGAATAATAATAATCCAAAATAGTACCAAGATGGAGTTACTCAAGATTAAAGGATACAATTTACTAAGATGATATTAAAATATCAATGAAGTTCAAAGCACCTAGAAGATATTAAGCATATCGCACACGACGGAAAAGGAGTGTGGTACACAAATATATCAAAGAAAAATTTTCCACAAATTTCGGCATTAAAATACCAATAGATGCGCAAAATTACTTAACGAATCAAGATTAGTGACTCTACCAATTCAATATACAAGAGCGAATGATAAGAGTAGTGGTATGGTCGCGACTCCATCCCGCACCCAAATCATTACTCCGCACATGAATAAGTAAGACACATATCCCAACCCCTTCTTCTTACGATGATCCTAAAGATTAGCAACTACGGAAACGAACACACAACAGAAGATAACGTCGGATAACAAAGAGTAAGACAGATCGCGTCGGTAAACAACAAATCAGATAGATCGCATCGGTTTGCAAAAGCCTGTCGGTATGGAATGTACCAACAGTTGATAACCAAAAGGCCGATAAGATAACAACTTGGATGCAACAGATAGACAAGGAGTTACACACACACACACAACCTATGGTACTACGGAAACCCAGAACACGTGAATCCTAGTTTGAATTTTAAGAAGAGGATTGAAAACGTTACACTCCCTTACCA
The DNA here is from genome assembly GCA_023614405.1 of Avena insularis. Taxonomy (NCBI): domain Eukaryota; kingdom Viridiplantae; phylum Streptophyta; class Magnoliopsida; order Poales; family Poaceae; genus Avena; species Avena insularis. Next base: position 204,384,954 of record CM042685.1, read on the forward strand.
GAAAAGGTGGTGGTTGGGTAAGAAGAAAAGTGGAAGCAGTCCTACTCTCACGTTTTGTTTTTCCCTAGTATACCTAACTACCAAAAATATTTGCTAGACAGACAACGACCATTTGGCTGAGACCCTGAAGGGCGGGATGGCTCTGACACCAATTGTAACTACCTCGGTGAATTACGCTCCTAGTTACAAGTCTGGATGAGCGGAAATGGTTGAAATAGTACGGTGGGGCCCAAATGCCACTCACAGGTAGGCCTTTCGGCCGTCCCAACCATTTCCAAACATCGGGACAAGAACGGGCGGCGTAATCGGCAAAGCGAAGGGATCAACTACATACACAAGTGAGTATGTATGCAAGCCACCATACAACAGTACATCAGAGTCATCCCATCTAAAAGAAAAGGAAATATAGCAACGCCATACGGCAAGATCCAAATATCCTAGATAGATATAATAGTTTAGGATATCTCCTCATACATCAATCAACAGAGTATCAAGCGGAAGCGGAAGACAAAGTCCGAGTACGGATAAGAAGCAAATCGGCATAAGATTCCCCATAAATAAGCAGATCCCGCCCACAGATCTCACGGATCCCCGTTCCCGGAATCTCTACACCGAATGATCGTTGCCCACATCGTAGTCCTCTTCCACCCAAAGATCCATCTTGAGTGTACTGCTCATCTGAACCAATAATTTATCGTGTGAGACCCTAGGGGTACTCAGCAAGTCTTTATGCCTCTAAAGGGGACACAACCTGGGGTGACGCAATTGCAGCAAAAGATAAACCCTAGCAATTCTATAGATACTCGCTAACCATCCGCCTAACCAGAGATAGACGGATGTCCGTGAATTAATAACAACGGTGATAACAGTTATAAAAGGTAATCCACAGATCCATCCTCCTCCTCGCTTACCGACGAGGAAGCGGACGAACAACCCCCATCCGTTGGCCGTTTTATTATCCATTCCATGAGTGTTGCACTATTTACTAGTCAGGTACCTAGTCTAGTCAAATTAAAAGCGGTACTTTAGTTATGCTTGTCTATGATCGAGAAACTGTGCTCCAAGTCGTCCATAACCGCGGACACGGCTTTCAGAAAGTTTTACCCTGCAGGGGTGCACAAATAGCAACACACACTCGATATGCCTCGGAAAAACCAAATCAAAACCAACGAGGCAGTCACGACAAAGCGATTACAGGATTCAGAAATATTTCAGGGGGCCACCCCATTAAGCTACCCGCAACGGAGTTAGCTGACTCCGAGACGGACTCAAGGTTTGCGCCAATGGCTGTGAACGACTGGGAACCCGAAAATGTGACTGGGCTTGTTGACACCGCGAAAACACTCCGCAATCCTAAATAAAGACAAAGTGCAAGACTCGCACAACTAAAATAAAGCAGTAAAGCATGGCATAAGTACAGGATAGTAAATAAAACCTCAAACTAGTTTGTGGCCCCCAAGAAATAAGACTGAATCAAGCTCTAGCTCAGGAGGGTCCATAAGCCTCCCGGATGTGGATAGCGCGAATAATCTTGGAACAGGAATCAAGTACTCGGGGTCTTACGGGACACAAGTGAGCATGAAAAACCAAATAGCAGATATTGCTCACCGGTGCCACTTTCATTAGTTATCCCATTACTACTCAGGTTAAGTTGTTTAGGTACCTCGTTATCCATCAGACACTCACATACCCTACACATGCTGTTCTACGACTCGCATGGCTCAAACAACTCCTGTAGTAATGGCTCATGGGATGGAGGAACAAGCTTCGGTGGGGTTTAAAAGTAAAGGCTATGCAATACTTGGGATTCAATTTAATGCAAACGCGACTCAATGATGCAAGAATAAGATAGAGGCAATAGGTACTATATGTATGCAAGCATGGGGTAGTGCTTGCCTGGCAGCTCAGTTGAAGCAAGTGATGGATCTGGGTAGTGCTCCTGGTTCTCTTGATATATCCCTCGCCGTCTATTCGAAGAAGAACCAAACAAACAAGGGCCGACATAAATAAAGTGCACAAGCATATGAATAAATGCGACAAGCAAACAATCATGCCATGATGAATGATGCACAATTTGCATGGCATTAAAGTAGCATGGCATGGGTGGGGTGTGGAATACAATAATAAAGCATTTTATTTAGTTTTGGCCCCATTTTATACTCATATTAGTTGCTGTACTCATTATATTTATATGATGCATGCTTCAAAACAAACCATGGAATGCATAAACAGAAAGGTCTCGTCGAGCTAATCATTTTAGACATATTATTTGTTAAATTTGGAGTTATAAAACAAAAGTTATTAATTATTTAAGTCAAAAGGGCAATTTATTGTAATTTAAATGAACTTGGAAAATTAAAGTGTCCAAAATATATTTTGGATTGCATATTTGAATTCCTCATATTTTTCTGATTTGAAAACATATATTATTTGTATTATTTGGGTTTATAAATCAAAAGATAATTAAAACAGATTTAATTTTGAATTTGAAATAATTTGGAAAAGATCTGAATTTAAACAGAATTCAGAAAAAGGTTTTTGTTACTCGGTCCAGAGCTAGCCACAGCCACTGACCAGTGGGTCCAGCAGCTGACTCAGCAGCACATGTGCGCAGAACGCTTTTACATCATGGGTCGTGCTACCCCATGCGACAGTGGGGCTACGACCACAGCCCACGTGCCGAAATAGCGTGAGGGCGACAGGTGGGGCCGTGGCTAGAGCGCGGGTTGAGATTTAGAAAGGTTAGGGGCTGCTCTGCAAAAAGTCCAGAGAGGCTGACGGTGGGGCTACGCGGACTGCGGGTTACGCCGAAAAGAAAACAGGGGGGTATCGGCAAAACTACCGCCCGTACTGTGCTTCTTCCTCGCGGACAGATCGGTGCCGAGCGCGCGGAGCGCTGGGCTCGAACTGGGACTGGGCGCTGGGGTGGCGAACCAGTGCGGCTAGGTGGGCTAGGTGACAGGAGAGCGGGCGGGGCCTAGATAGGGCGGCGAGGCGGCCGGGAGCGAGCGGACAGACACGTGCAGCGGCGCAGAGGGTGCTCGACGAAATTTCCGGCGAGGCTAGGGCGAGACGGCACCGGCGAGGATGTCAGGGGGGGTTGGGGAGCTCACCGTGAGGGCGTCGGTGGCGATGGATTGGGTCGGCGAGCCGTGGAACGACGAGGACGCAGACGGACGGCTCGGGTTAGGGTTTCGGGGAGGCGCGTCGGTACTGGCGGCTCCGGTGCTCCTCTTCGTCGACGGCGTGTACAGGGCGTATCAGGGGACCCTCCTCGAACTCCCAGGCCACTCCACGGTCTCTCTGCACGCCTGGATCAACGGGACGTGGCGAAGGCCAGCGTCGGGGGTAGCTGGTGGTGGAGAGGAAGGGGAGGAGCGGCAGGTGCCTGGGGGGATCTGGGAGAGGCAGAGGGGCGAGGCAAAGAGGGGGATAGGGACGGAGAGGGAGAGGGGGTGCCGTGGGGAGTAGGTAGAGGAAAAGGTGGCTCGGCCACCTTTCCTCCTCTCTCACGTGCTCGGTCGGCAGGGCATGCAGGCAGGGGGTAGCTGGCCGGTGGTGAGGCTTCCAGGTGGGACCAGGGGCGAGGCCAAGGACAGGGCAGGCTCGGGTGCCCCTTTGTGGCAGAGAGAAAGGAGAGGGGGAGGTGGTAGCCTCGGGTAGAGCTAGGTTAGGAGCTAGGCTCGGTTAGGGTTTAGGTTTGGTGGGGTAGCTAGGTGGTCCAGGGTGAGGCCGAGAGAGAGGGGTGGTAGCTAGGGTAGGACATGGTGGTGTGGCTCGGCTAGAGAGAGGAGAGATGAGGGGGTACTTAGGGTTTAGGTTTAGATGGGGGTGGGATTAGATTAGAGAGGGACTAGGTTTAGGAGTGAGGGGGGTATGGTGATAGGGTAGAAGCTAGATAGAGGATAAGAGAGAGGGGAGAGCTAGGGTTAAAAGAATATGGCATGCTCCAACTGGATCAAGCAGAACAAGAGGGGAGAGAGAGAGAGAAAGATGAGGGGAGAGATGGTATGGTAAGATGGGGTAGGTGATGGTCTAGGGATTAAAGAGAGAGAGAGATGGTTCTACTTTTTGGCTAGCTCAAGCAGCCACAAGATCATACCCAAGCTAGACCAAAAAGAGGGAAAGGTGGGGGTATGGTTTTAAGCAAGATCAAATTAAGACCAAGCTAAAAGGAGGGAGAGATAGATGAGAGATGGCATGATCCATCCAAAACAAGTAAAAACCAAAAGACAAGCAAAAGATGTACTTGCATGGCCCATGCAACTATTTAATGCCATGTTGATTCTTGTGAAGACAATATTAATACATGGCATTATTATGATGCATCCCCAAAATTGGAGTAAGGCCCAAGCAAAGGAATTTAGAAAGAATTCCAAGTGGAGTATATGGAGATGATCACATTGGATTATATTTGGGGCTTGCTAGTGTGTATATGCCACTAGGTATTTAATAAGCCCTCAAAAATACCCCAACATGATGATAACCCCAAAACCACACCTATGGAAGCTAGGAAAAGGTTCCACTCACAAGGCATGCAAAGGTGGCCATGTGGCTCTCATATATCAATATTGTGAAAACAACATGATGCCAAGATGAGAGCATGTGGCAAAGAATTGGATCCATCCCAACCGACAGGAGCTAGAAGTAAACCAGTAAATGCCAAGCTCATATTTAGTTGGATGGTGGAATTATAAGGTGGTGAAAGAAAAGGTGGTGGAGTTAAAAGAGATATGCCCCCAACTCAACTTGGGCATTGAAACAATATATCAAGAACGAAATACAATATCAAAAGGCAAATACAATTAACAATGCATATGAGATAAGAACCAAATGAAAGGGTTTTATATGATGCCCAAATGCAAGGTGGCATGATGACATGAGCATGATATAATGATGATGCAACAATTATATATTTGAAGTAGCCATTATATTACTAGACCAAGTAGCATTACAATTGTTAGACAATTGGGATGCTACAAGAGATTAGAGGTACTCACTTCCATGCCTTCGGTAGACGTGATGAGGATGGTGAGGCCATTGACTTCGAGGATACTTCGAGAGAGACGGTAGAGCCGATTAGTCTATACCTCCAGGACTTAGAGGTTCTTCTTAGGCACCTAGATACTGATAGGACCAACGTCATGCTCAGCAATGACGAACTCCAGGTGCAGCTTCGTGAGAAGGACAAGCTCTTCGCGGAGCAAGATGAGATAGTCAAGGAGATGGAGGCCAAGTTTGAGAGTCAGGATAGAAAGTTCAAGAGTCAAGAGAAGAGAGTCCAAGATAGGAACAAGAGGATTCGAGACATGACTGCATAACTAGAGGCCAAGGACTTCGAGCTCGAGCATCAGCAAGGTGTGATTGAGAGGCTTCGTGCACAGAAGAGGGCTCTCAAAGCCAAAGTAGAGACCTTGACCACCAATGTCGAAATACAAGACCGCTATGGAGAATGCAGGTCTTACACTTGTTGATGAGGAGGTTGATGCAGAGGAGTAGTGATGACTACTCATTTACCACTGATTTACCATACTTTTGATTATTGAGTCGCAATGACCATCCAACATGTGGATGGCTTTCTATTGGTGTGTTTATTTTTTCAAAAACTTGTTGTCTGTGTTGTTGAACCTTTTACTACTATGATGCATGATTGTGGTTTGTTATTTGATGTATTGTGCATATTAGCATCTATGGGTATCTCATTCTTATCCTTATTGAAAACCACAGATGCCTCCCCGACGTGCCAATCCCAACCCCAACAACAACAACATCACCCCTGAGATGCAGCAGATGATGACAACTCAGACTCAGTTGATGCAAATGATGACCACATTCATCCAGAATCAGAACAACAACAACAACAATAATAATAATAACAACAACAACAACAATCAGAACAACCCACCGGGTTTTGACATGCTTACCAGGTTCTTAAGACTGAGGCCAGCAAAGTTCTCAAGAACTACTGATCCTATGGTGGCCAATGATTGGCTATGCTCTGTGAACAAGGACTTGGTGACCGTTGGCTGTACTGATGAAGAGAAAGTCAGATTTGCAGCTCACTTGTTGGAAGGACCAGCAGCCACTTGGTGGGATAACTTCCAGATCACCACTCCCATTGAGGATGTGACATGGGCTATCTTTGAAGATGGTTTCCGTACTGCTCACATCTCATCGAGAGTGATGAGTTTGAAGAAGAAAGAGTTCCATAACTGAAGCAGCACCACCGCAGCGTGGCTGAATATATTGAGGAATTCAACAATCTGGCGCGATATGCACCGGATGAAGTTGACACGGATGCTAAGAGGAAGGAAAATTTCCTTGAAGGGTTGAATGATGAATTGAATCTGCAGTTAGCTGTGGCCTATGTTCCCACATACCAGTATCTTTGTGACAAGGCTGCTATTTTGGAGAGCAAGATGAAACAAGTTGAAAGCAGGAAGAGAAAGCACTCTGACAAGCACAACTCGGGATCGTCCCACAAGCGTTCCCATTATGATGACAGTGGGAATTCAGGATCCCACAAGCATGGGAAGTATAACAGGCACCACAACCACAACCGTTATCATGACAACAAGCACCACCGTAATCATGACAATGACAAGTACAAAAATCACAAGAGTGGATATAAGAGCCACCACAGTGGAAGTGGAAGTGGAAGTGGAAGCCAGCCTGTAAAGAAGGATCTTAGTCAGGTTGAATGTTTCAAGTGCAAGAAGATGGGGCATTATGCAAATGAATGCCCAGAAAAGAAAGTTGAAGGACCCAACAAGCCCAACCCTTTTCAAAAGGGACAAGTGAACCACATCAATGTGGAAGAAATCTATGAGGAACCTGATGCTGTTGCTGGTAAAGTTCAAACTCAATTCTGTTCCAGCATTTGTTCTCTTTGATACTGGTGCATCTCATTCATTCATATCAAGAACATTTGTTGAAAGAAATGAACTACCGGTAGAAACTATTGGGTGTCCTATAAAAGTAATTTCTCCTGGCGGAGAAATGATAGTGAATTCAGGATGTCATGATCTAGTCATAGAGTTTGGGAAGTATAAGTTTCCCGTTAACCTGATAATCCTAAACTCCCAAGGATTGGATGTTATTTTGGGAATGGACGGGATGACTAAGAACAAGGGAGTGATATATTGTGCCAATCATACTGTCTCACTCACAACTCTAGAAAACAAAAGGATCATATTCAAGACCAACTTTGAAGCAAAAAGGAGTAAGCTTAATTCTCTTAAGGGGGTTAGCATGGACAGTGTGCCAATTGTGAGTGAATATCCGGATGTGTTTCCGGAAGAATTGCCGGGAATGCCACCAGATAGAGATGTGGAGTTTCTTATTGATTTGCTACCAGGATCTGGACCAATAGCAAAAAGACCGTACAAGATGTCAGTTGATGAGTTGAAAGAACTCAAGAAGCAACTTGGAGAACAGTTGCAGAAAGGTTTTATCCAACCAAGTTCTTCATCTTGGGGAGCACCAGTTTTGTTTGTGGAAAAGAAAGATAGAAGTCAAAGGTTATGCATAGATTACCGTTCACTCAGTGAGGTGACTATCAAGAACAAATACCCTTTGCCAAGAATCAATGACTTGTTTGATCAGTTAGAAGGAGCTTGTGTGTTCTCAAAGATTGATCTCCGGTCAGGTTACTTCCAGCTCAAGATAAGGGAACAAGACATACCTAAGACAACTTTCACCACAAGGTATGGATTGTATGAGTATACCGTGATGCCATTTGGTTTGACCAATGCACCAGCATACTTCATGAATATGATGAACAAGGTGTTCATGGAGTTCCTTGATAAGTTTGTTGTCGTTTTCATCGATGACATTTTGATCTACTCCAAGAGCAAAGAAGAGCATGAAGGACATCTACGTTTGATACTTTAAAAGCTTAGAGAGCATAAGCTACATGCCAAATTCACCAAGTGTGAATTTTGGTTAAATGAAGTTGGTTTTGTTGGACACATTGTGTCAGGAGATGGTGTAGCAGTTGATCCTGCTAAACTTTCAGCTGTAACTGAATGGGAATCTCCTAAGTCAGTGAAAGAGGTTCGTAGTTTCCTTGGCTTGGCAGGATACTACAGAAGATTTATCGAGAATTTTTCCAAGGTAGCTAAGCCTATGACAGAGTTACTAAAGAAAGCCAAGAAATTTGCTTGGTCTGAAGGATGTGAACTCAGTTTTCAAGAATTGAAGAAGAGACTAGTGACAGCACCAGTCTTATGTTTGCCAGATTTGGAAAAAGATTTCCAAGTGTATTGTGATGCATCTCATCATGGATTAGGTGTAGTACTTATGCAAGAAGGGAAAGTTGTGGCTTATGCCTCGAGAAAACTCAAAACTCATGAGGTAAACTACCCTACTCATGATTTAGAGTTAGCCTCTATTGTCCATGCACTCAAAACATGGAGACACTATCTTTTGGGAAAGCGATGTGAAGTGTTCACAGATCACAAGAGTTTGAAGTATATCTTCACCCAGAAAGAAATTAACATGAGACAAAGAAGATGGCTAGAACTCATCAAGGACTATGACTTGAGTCTGCAATACCACCCCGGTAAAGCAAATGTTGTAGCGGATGCTCTAAGCCGTAAAGTTTTTGTAAATGGCCTTACTAAGGGAGAATTGCCAGACGATCTGTGTGCCCAATTTAGAGATCTCATATTGGAGATTGTGCCTGAAGGACATCTCATGTCATTGGATGTTCAACCCACTTTGTTGGACAAAATCAAAGAAGCCCAAAAGACAGATAAGGAAATTGAAGAGATTAAGGAAAAGATTGGCAAGGGAAAAGCCAAAGGATTCCATGAAGACGAACAGGGTACTTTATGGCATGGAAAACGTATCTGTGTTCCACAAGATCCGGAGCTTCGGAAACTGATTTTACAAGAAGCACACAACTCACCATATTCCATTCATCCGGGTAACACCAAAATGTACATGGATATCAAGGAAAGATTTTGGTGGAATAATCTCAAGAAGGACATTGCCGAACATATTGCTTTGTGTGATGTATGTAGTAGAGTGAAAGCGGAACATCAGAAACCAGCAGGATTGTTACAACCAGTACCTATTACTGATTGGGAGTGGGACAAGATTGGTATGGATTTCATCACCGGATTGCCAAGGACCAGGTCAGGATATGATTCTATTTGGGTAGTAGTGGATCGCCTAACTAAAGTGGCTCATTTCATACCCGTGAAGACAACCTATACAAGTGCTAAGTTAGCCAAGATCTATATGAGTAGAATTGTATGTCTACATGGAGTACCCAAAAGTATTGTGTCTGATAGAGGAACCCAATTCACTTCTCATTTTTGGAGACAACTACATGAGTCATTGGGAACGAGGTTGGAATTCAGCACTGCCTTTCATCCTCAAACTGATGGACAAACAGAAAGGACTAATCAGATTCTTGAAGACATGTTGAGAGCATGTGCTCTAGACTATGGAGCCAGTTGGGACGAAAGTCTGCCTTACGCAGAATTCTCTTACAATAACAGCTATCAAGCCAGTATTGAGATGGCACCATTTGAGTTTCTCTATGGGAGAAAGTGTACCACCCCATTGCTATGGAATGGTGTGGGAGAAAGAAGTTTGTTCGGACCAGAACTAATCAAAGAGGCTGAAGAGAAAGTCAAGCTAGTTAAGTACAGATTAAAGATAGCATAGTCCCGACAGAAAAGCTACGCAGATCCTAAGCGTAGAGAGGTCACCTATGAAGTGGGTGATAGAGCTTATCTTAGAGTGTCACCACTTCGTGGAGTGAAGAGATTTGGTGTCAAAGGCAAATTAGCCCCAAGATATGTTGGACCATTCAAGATTCCGAGTCGTAAAGGAGAAGTAGCTTATGAGATTGAACTGCCAGAATCATTATCTGCCGTTCACAATGTGTTTCATGTGAGTCAGCTTAAGAAATGCCATCTAGAAATGGAAGAGACTTCTTTGAAGGATACCATACCTTTGGAGGAGGTTCAATTGGAGAGTGACCTCACTTATGAGGAGAAGACTATCAAGATTCTTGAGACTTCAGAGAGAGTTACTCGGACTAAGACTATCAAATTCTGCAAAGTTCAATGGAACCATCATTCCGAAGAAGAAGCAACATGGGAAAGAGAAGATGATCTTCGGAAAGACCACCCTCACCTATTTGCTAGCCAATCCGAATCTCGAGGGCGAGATTCACCTTAAGGGGGTTAGATTTGTAACATCCCTAAAATCATGTTTTCAAAGATTGCATATCATCCATGCATGCATATCATTTAGGGAATCAAATTTCCAACTCATTTCAAGAAAACAGTAGCACTTGGTGCCATTATTTTATGTGACCAAACACTAATCAAATGCCACTCTCAAATGAGGGTATAATTGTTTTAAAACCAAGCTTGTTGCTCTCAGATTGTTTTGCTTGAATGATAGTGCTTAAACCAAAATTTACAAAACAAATATGGGTTTAAAACCATTTTCAAAACTTATTCAAATCAAGTGCTATGACACTGTTTATTTTGTTTAATCAAAGGAACCAAGATAGTACAGAGAGACCGCAAGGTTTTATGCCCAAAAATATGATTGTTACACTCTACAAAAATCCAGAAAAGATTTGAATTCAAATTGCATTGGAATTTATTTGAAAATGAATCCAGAAAATCAAAAACAGAAATAGAAAAGGAGAAAGAATTAGAAAAAGGCCGGCGCTTCTAATCAAGCCCAGAACCAGAACCAGCCCAAAAGCCCACCCGGGCCATATCCTCTCTGCTTCATCTCTCACCCACACCGAACCAACCCACACGTCGCTGACTGGTGGTCCCTCTCCACGTCGGCTCCTTCTTCCCCAAATCCCGCGCGCAGACGCCGTCGCCGCCCGTTTCTTCCCCCATCACTGCCGTGATTTTACTCCGCTTAATTGACGATGAATGCGAGCGCGATCTCCGCCCCTGCTCCGGTTATAAGATCCCCTCCCCTCTCTGCTCCATTCCCCTCACTCACTAACCATAGAGCGCCGCTAGGCTGTCCACAATCGAGCTCGCGCCGCCGCTGTCCCGAACCACTCCGGCGAGCCATCACGGTGAGTTCCGAGCACGCCTTGCTCTCTGGTTCACGCGAGATGCTCTGCAATCGTCTTGTGCTTCTTCTGACACCTTTGGTTCGACTTGTACTGCCCCAGGTCATTGACTCCGTCGAACACCGCAAACTCCTGACGCCGTCTCCAACTCCGACAAGGAATTCCGGTGAGGTTCGACCGCCCCGTGCCTTCCCCTTGACCCTATCTTGTTCGCCTGAACGATGTGCACATGCTGATGTCTTCCGTTTGTGTTAGGGCGGATCAGAACGTTGCCAACGTCACCGTCCACCTAAGCCCGATGCTATCTCCGACTCCGACGAGCTCCCACGGCCACAGCAGCTTGCCCCTGTCCACGCCAACCACATTTAGAGCTTCCTCGCAACCTTGCGATGCCGGTAAGCTTCACCACTGCCCCCAGCCCTCGCTAAATTTGCTGCACCATCGCCGGCAGAGCCGTCGCCGCCGTCCTGGCCATTTGCGCCGCCGGTTTAAAGTCAAAACGATTAGATCCACTGGATCTAGATCCAGTGGTCTAGATGAGACGCCAGCCCGAAAGGGTACGGGCAGCTCTGAGCCACTGGATCTCATTTAGATCTGACGGTGCGCGTGCATGATCCGCGCGAAGCGGTACCCTCCAATCAGGAAGCGCCGCGTGGCATGTGTTTCGTTTTAAAATTATGAATTATATCTATTAGATGTTTAAACTTGTTTAAATCATAACTTTTGATTTCCACGTCCAAATTTGACAAATTTTATATCAATGGAATCAGGAGAGAAAATCCTTTCCATTTATGCAATGTGTTTAATGTTTTGCTTCTGTTAAAATGATTGTTTTCATAGAATCATTTGTAGGCACAAATTGAGTATAGTAATTATTTGGAAAATGTTTTGTTATTCAAATAAAGTTTATTTAGCTTGTTTTGTACTTGTTTATGATTCAGTACGGTGCACTTGTCTTGTTTGGTGTAGAAAATCAACACATGGCATATTGCATACATTCATGTATTTTTGCTTGTATTAATTGTGTATGTGATTTTGTGCCATTATTTTATGTGTAGATTTTGGTGCAAATAGTGATTGTGATTGTGAGGATTGTAGCTACTCTCCAAACTACCAAGGCAAGTGGTGCTTCATGATTTATTCCTATGTTTTTCAACTATGCATTAGAAGTATTTTACTAGCCTTGCATGAATATTTTGGTCTATATGCTATGCTTGGGAAATCCTAGTAGTTGTAGAATTGCTAGAAATTTCTAAGTTAAAATTCTTATCAATGCCATGCTTAGCCTAGCTAGTATCAACCAAGGGTGGTTATATATTCATGCTATGAGAAAATATTTCTAAGTCTTTGGACTTGTGATTTGCTTAATAAAACAACTAAGTGAATGAAACACCTGGGTGGAATGGTTGTGAATGGGTTATGTTGAGTGGTTACACAAGGCCCATTTCTATGGTTTACCTTGTGTATCTCACTTGTGGAAAGCCACCCAGGAGCAAAGCGATTTGAGATGCCAAATGTTAAGAAGCTTCTAGTGCAGCCACTTGGCATTATGGGCTCTGCCTGGATCACATAGGTTGCAATAACTTAGCCATTTGGACAGTTGGTGGTAGTGGGATGATAGGTTGGAACGTCCCATTTGGTCTAAGGGAAGGCTTCTGAAAGGTCCTGTCTTGGTGAAAATCAAGTCTTGTGGGGAAAGTGCACAACCTCTGCAGATGGAAGAATCTAAGTACTTAGCCATGTCCCTGGTATTGGACAACTTGAGCATCAAGACATGGAAGCTATCAAGAATCTCCTCATCCCAATTTCTAAGTAAAAACTTGTGGTTGAACAAGGGTGAAGGTTCACCAATTTCTATTGGTGATTCCTTGGGAAAGATTTTGACAAAGAAAAACTTAGTGTTTTCAACTAATAGGTAAAACCTATTTTGAGGAAAGCAAGCCTAAGCTACACTTAGCCAAAATGCATATAGTATCTAGTCTACCAATATTCTACTAAGGTATCACTTGCCAATACTATTCCAATGTATTGACCCACTGTGGCTGTAACTTGTGATGTTGCAGGTTATTCTGATGATGATTAGGGGTCATGAGTCTACACTCAACATGCTTGCCTATGGCACATGAAGATGAAGACTTATTTATCTTATTATAAATTTGAACTCTTGTATTAGGCCTGTGGCCATGGAGTTTGTAAAAGACTATGTTTGTCTCTGGAATAATATGTAATAATGACCTTTGTTTCTATGTACTTCATCTTAAACTGTGGATGCTAGCATTGATCCAGGGACTAGCATTGCAATCACAGGGATCCTTACCTTTATAAAGGGAGGGATCTTACACTTATCCCCTCCTTGCTCACCCTCTCTCATCTCCACGAGCTCCCCAAACCCTAGTCGCCGAGACCCCGCTAGTGCCCTGCAGTCCTAGGCCTCCCCGTTCCTTATTGAGCTTGTTGAGATCTCTGATGTGCCGTCCTCTCCCTCTTCGTCAAACCACGCACGCCCGTGAGCCGTCCCCTGCATGGAATCGAGCTCGACACCTCGCTGGACGCCGTAGTAGTCGCAGTCGATTCACCGTACTCTGGCCTCCCCGCTCCACAAAGACCCTTCCGTCGGCCCCATGGTGAGCTCCTGGTCCTCCTGGACCCCTTCGTCTCTCCTCTCTCACTCCCTGCTGCTCTGTCGCCAAGCACTTGCAAGCTCCGCTATCGCCGTCGCTCGCCGCTGCATCTCCGGTGACCTTTAGCTAGCGACACCACCCCTTTTAGACTTGCCTCGATGCACTGGTTCGAACAATTCCACCCACGCGTGCTGGATCGCCCTATGGCGTCGCCGACGACCACCGTCCGACGTGATCGCGGGTGGTGACGTCACCGTGACACACTGCTGGCATGGCCGCGGACCTCGCTGACCATTGATCGCCTGCGTGGCATGCTGACCTGGCCTCGGGCCCATCCGTTAGTGTCTGGGGCTAGCCTAGTCTCTGTGCAAAACGTTTCAGTGTATCTGCTAGCGTCAGCATGATGCAGTAAAGCTTTTAATTGGTTTAATAAATCCAGAAAATGTTTAAATATTGTAAAATCAATAACTTATTCATATTAACTCAGAAGAATCTGTATAATGTATTGAAATGTTTAGAAAATGAGATCTACCTATCTAAGCTATAATCATGCATTGTTAATCAACTTTCATAACAAGTTTAATTAGAACAACATAGTGACCCTGTAGGGTTCGCAACATAGAAAACAAAAAAATTCCTACGATGGGAGAAACTATACCAAGATCTATCTACTAGATACAAGCAACGGGTGGATATACATCCATAGAGAACATACACTTATAGACCGACAAAGTTTAACGAGGTTCTACTCATGGATGATGTAGACGAACGCTTGCCGATCTCAAGATCGAGAAGAAGTCCTGCGCCACAAATCAGCAGCGCATCCATGCTCGCACACATGTCCAAGACACCAAGCAACCTCCGCCTCCTCGCTCTAGTGATGCAGCGGAAGCAACAACTCTTTCTTGCCGAAAAGCCACCAGGAACATGTATCTCGCTAGTCCGATACCATGGGGGATAAACTAGAGTGGGAGAGAGATCCTTCACGAGGAGGTGTAAGTGAGAGAGAGGGAGAGGGGGCTTTATATAGGAGGGAGGGGGCATCCCAAGGGGGTGGCCGGCGCATGTGGGCTTCCCCTACCCTCCTCCATTCATGTGGGTGGAGCTCCCACTCACAACTTAGCTCCTTCATTTATCCACTCAAAATCCCACTAAAAATACCATTAAATTTCCACCGAATTTAATGCAATCTCTCTTTAAATAAAACTCCTTTTATTTATTTATTCACAATTTTGTCAATTACTTCCATCGAAAAACATTTACATAAAACCCCTTGCTAGTATTTTATTTCACATGCAGAAACACTTTCAGCAATTTCACCCAAAACAATTCCAGTGTCTAGTGAAATAAATTTCTGCGCTTTGTAAATCTTTTCGACATAAAACTATTTGTTCCAAATGGTGTCGGTGTCTCTTAAGTGTGTCACCCTATGGTTCGTGAATAATGCAAACATGATCGAGACACCTCTCGGATCAATAATCAGAAGCGGGACCTAGAGATCCATACTGACTCCCACACATTCAATGATGACTTTCTTGTGATCTTGAGAACCTTTTATGCTAGAATCTTAATCCCTTTGTCTCGCGATATATTACATGTCCGAGATTCTATCATCGGTATCTTCATACCTAGTTTTATCTCGTTACTAACATGTACTCTTTTCTCGTTCCCGTGATATAACATTCTAGTGATCAAACCACTTGCTTGTAAGCTAACCAATGTGATATCACCGAGAGGGCCCAGAGTATATCTATCCGTCATCGGGATGAACAAATTCTACCCTTGATCCATGGGCCTCAACATAACACCTTAGTAGCACGGAACCCATCTTTATAGTCACCCTGTTACGGTGTGACGTTTGATGTTATCAAGATACTTTTCTAGTGTTAGTGATTGACATGCTCTCATGGTCTAAGGATTAGGATTACTTGGTATGATGTTATAGCAATATAAACTCAATGGCTTTGATCATAATGCTATACTTCGGATGAATGTTCATCACACCATTCCAATAATGTTGTGACCTTGTTATTAACAACATCCAATGTCTATGATCAGGAAACCTTGATCATCTTGTTAATCAAGGAGCTAGTTTATAAGAGAGGCATAACTAGGAACTTTCTGTTTGTTTATTAAACACATGTGTATTAACATTTCCGTATTAATACAATTATAGCATGCAAAATAAACATCTATCATATACTTGGAATATACATAATAACAACTTTATTATTGCCTCTCAAGGAATATTCCCTTCAATCTCCCACTTGCACTAGAGACAATAATCGAGTTACATAGTGATAAATCTAACACCCATGGAGTTCTGGTGTTGATCATGTTTTGCTCTAGGGAGAGTTTTAGTCAACGGATCTGCTACATTGAGATCTGTGTGTACTTTACAAATCTTTATATCTACATCCTTGACATGCTCGCGGATGGAGTGAAACCGGCGCTTAATATGCTTGGAATTCTTGTGAGACCTTAGTTCTTTGGCATTGTCTATGTGAAAGATCATGTGGGCCCCCATGTGTGGTTTTGGTAATTAATGACAATCTATATGGACTAATGCTTGTATCAAGTTGCACTTGTAGGAATTGTCCATTGACAATGCTTGAACCATGTGGTGGTGTCAAGGTTGAAAGAAGAAGAAAATGAAGAAGATCAAGTGATGACCAAGATGTTCAAGGAGTGATCCAAAGATTGGTCATGGGAGAGTTAAGCCTATGGCAAGTGTGTCTTGAAGAATAAGATGGAGTGATATCTCTGGTGTACCTTCAAGGCACCAACATAATGAAGAAAAAAGAAATGATGTGCAAGTTGAAGATGAGCCATCTCGAAGAGATCATATTCTTGGGGCTTGCCATCATTATGGTGATCATGGATATGTGAAGATATACCTAAAAGAGAGGATCTCCCATAGTGATTATGGGGGAGCAATTTGGAAGACTTCACTAAGATAGCGCAATCAAGAAAGGTGTTCCATCTTGAGGTGGACAATATTTTTGTCATCAAGATCAAGTGAAATATGATCAAGGCAAAGGTATGTTCTTGATAGAGTTTCCTTCTTATTGGTCTCATGGCATTAGTTGGGGAGACCGGTTTTTAGGATAGGTAACCATACTATCAAGAGGGGCTCTTGAGTGAGCAGCTTGATCGTATCCCTCGGTGAGAGCTCAAAACTTTGCATACTTGGCATCATCTTTCTTGGTTATTATTTGGTTATTATCCATGAGAGGTTTATGATCTTGTTTTAATCTCCATGACAAGTTCAAGTTCATCGAAAACGGATTTCATATGGATTCTCTATTGCGTTTTCAATGTTGGAGGTTTTACCGATTCATCTTTTTGAGAGAGGTCAAACCTTTCGTAATTTGGTTCTATGCTCCCTTGCTGGAATATGATGTTTTTCTGTATGATCTTGTAGATTTTATTGTCCTCTTTAAAACGAGCCCAAGATCATCAAAATCGGAGTCCGGATGCGAAAGTTATGGTCGTTTCAGTTTTGCTATTTCTGTCAGTTTGCCTTGGGCGGAATGTCCGGCCGTTTTCAGCCAGAGTGTCTGGCTAGGACAGAATGTCCGATTGATACGGGACGGAGTGCCGGCCCTGGAATTTATCGAGGCATCTGAGACGTATTGTGTCCCAGTTCGGACTCCACCCGGACTCTGGCCGGAATCTTTGTTGGGCTAGAGTGTCCGGTTGGTTGCAGCCGGAGTGTCCAGAGCATTTTTACCGGACTGTCTGGGGTAAGTGACTCCCAACGGCTATATTTCCAGGGCGCCTATATAAAGTGAAGGGAATATGCCCTTAGAGGCAATAATAAAGTGTTTATTATGTGTATTCCAAGTATATGATAGATGTTTATTTTGCATGCTATAATTTTATTAATGCAGAAACATTAATACATGTGTGTTTAATAAACAAACAGAAAGTTCCTAGTTATGCCTCTCTCATAAACTAGCTCGTTGATTAACAAGATGATCAAGGTTTCCTGATCATGGACATTGGATGTTGTTAATAACGGGATCACAACATTAGTGTAATGGTGTGATGAACATTCATCCGAAGTATAGCATTACGATCAAAGTCATTGAGTTTATATTGCTATAACAACTTACGAAGTGATCCTAATCCTTAGACCATGAGATCATGTCAATCACTAACACCGGAAGAGTTTCTTGATAACATCAGACGTCACACTGTAACAGGGTGATTATAAAGATGGATTCAGAACTAATAAAGTGTTATGTTGAGGCTCATGGATCGAGAGTGGAATTTGTTCATCCTGATGACGGATAGATATACTCTGGGCCCTCTCGGTGATATCACATTGATCAGCTTGCAAGCAAGTGATTTGATCACTAGAATGTTATATCACGGGAACGAGAAAAGAGTGCATGTCAGTAACGAGAACAAACTAGGTATGGAGATACCGATGATCGAATCTCAGACATGTAATATATCGTGAAACAAAGGGATTAAGATACTAGCGTAAAAAGGTTCCGACGATCACAAGAAAGTCATCGTTGAATGTGTGCGAGTCAGTATGGGTCTCCAAATCCCGCTTCTTTTTATATATTCGAGAGGGGTCTCGATCATGTCCGCATTATTCACGAACCGTAGGGTGACACACTTAAGATACACCAACATCCAATTGGAGCAATAGTTTCATGCCGAAAGAATGAACAAGCACAGGAATTTATTTCACTAGATACCGAAACAGGTTTTCGGGTGAAATTGCATAAAGTGGTTATGCATGTGAAATAGAATTCTAGCAAGGGGTTATTTGTGAATGTTTGTCATTAAAGTAATTGACAAAATTCTGAATAAAATAAAAGAGTTTTATTTAATGAGAGTTTGCATTAAATTTGGTGGAAATTTAATTGCATGTTTGAGTGGGATTTTGAGTGGAGGGAATTTAAAGGAATTTTGTGAGTGGAGTGTCCACCCACATGAAGAGGGGAGGGCCGGCCACCCCCTTGGGGTTCCCCCTCCTCCTATAAAAGGCACCCCTCTCCTCACTTCTCACTCACACCTCCTCGTGAAGGATCTCTCTCCCCCTCTAGAATTTACCCCCCATGGTCTCGGACTAGCGAGATACATGTTCCCGGTGGCTATTCGGCAAGAAAGAGTTGTGCTTCCGCTGCATCGCTGGAGCGAGGAGGCGGAGGTTGCTCGGTGCCTCGAACGTGTGTGCGAGCACGGGTGCGCTGCTGATTTGCGGCGCTAGGACTTCCTCTCGATCTTGAGATCGGCAAGAGATCGTCTACATCAACCACGAGTTGAACTCGTTAAGCTTTGTCGGTCTTCAAGGGTATGTTCTCTACGGATATACATCCGCCCGTTGTTTGTATCTAATAGATAGATCTTGGTACATAGTTCACATCGTAGGAAATTTTTTGTTTTCTATGCTACGAACCCTACATAAAGGCCCCTTCTTCTACCTTTGGCTGATGCTGGTCACCATGATTTTCTGCAAGCTTTTTCCTCCATTGTTCTTCCTCTCTTATTTCCCCATAAGCTTTTGTAGCTTTGGTGGAATTTGAGAGAGAAGTATTTGAGCATTTCTTGTGTTCTTGCCATTGCATTTGGTGCATCGGTTTGAGTTCTCGGTGAGGATTCAATTGAGTGAAAGGTGAGAAGCTTTTTACTCTTGGGTTCTTAGAACCCTAGACGGTTTGGTGGTTTTTTAGGTTCTTGCATTACTTGGGACCTCCAATTAAGTTGTGGAGCTTTCCCCAAGCTTGTTTGTTCGGAGCCTCCAATTGAGTTGTGGAGAAGTGCCCCAACCTTGTGAGAGGTTCCGTATTGCCACCAACAAGTGCACCGATAGTGGAAGCATGGATCGATCCCGTTGGGGTGAGATTCACAGGAGAATAAGGGAGGCCTTTTGTGGCATTGGTGGTTTGATACCACCCCCTCTCCAAACGAGACATACTCCATGTTGGGAGGAACTCGATAAAATATCATCGTCTCCGCATGCCTCGGTTATCTCTATACCCAAGCTCTTACTTATGCACATTACTTTGTGATAGCCTTCGTGCTTGAAGTCTATATCTTGCTATCACATAGTTACTTGTCTTGCTTAGCATAAGTTGTTGGTGCACATAGGTGAACCCTAGTTGTTCTAGGTGTTGTGCTTGACAAAGTAAACGATAGTTTAATTCCACCTTTGTTGAGCCACTCTCGGAAAAGTTTTTAACCGCCTATTCAACCCCCCTTCTAGGCGGCATTTGTATCCTTTCAATTGGTATTAGAGCCCGGTCTCTCATTTTAGGCTTCACCTCCTTGAGAGTAAAGATGTCGGCTAGGGGATTTTTGCATAATGACATGCTCACATTCGATGGCACAAATTATGGTGTTTGGAAATCTCGCATGCTTGATTTATTTCGGGACATTCACCCAACTATCGAGAGAACTCTATATATGGGTTTCTCTTCTCCTATGGATCCCCAAAACGAATCTTTAGAGGAGAAGATGAACTCTTGTATAGATGCTCTAGCTACTAAAATTCTTTTACTTGTTGTGAGAAATTTAGTTCTTTCTTCTATCATGCCTTATTCCAGTGCTCATGAGATATGGACCAAGCTTCAAGATAAATATAGCAAGTCCAACATTATTGAGGATGATTGTGTTGCTTCCACTTCCGGTCGAGATGAGTTCTCATCCTCTACTACTTCACCAACATGTGACTTTTCACAAGGTAATTATATGGTGAGTGGTGATATAAATTGCAATATGGATAGTGTGCTTACTATTTGTAATCCCTCATATCTATCTAGTTGCAATGATCTATCTTTGGAATTTAAAACTTCTAGCACTACTAACTCCTTACTTGCTTGTGTTGATAGTCCTTGCATATCATGTAGAAATGACTTGAATAAATCTCATGATGATATGCTCATGTTGTCTTGTTGCCATGATAAAAATGCTTCTATTTCCTCTAGTGCTTGTGTTGCTAACCATGTAGAGGAAAATAAATATTCCATGGGCCAAGACAAGGTCTTTAATAGAGCTACAAGTGAAATCTCATCATCACCTTCCTTCGGTTCTCACATATGCCTTATGGCTAAGGGAAAAAAGGTAACCTCTTTGGATCCCATTGTATCTCATGATGATGATGAGGTTGAGAATGATAATTATGATGATCATATAGTTGATTATGATATTTCCTCTATTCTAGAGATGGGATAGATTGTCTTTTTCACTCTTCACATAAATAAAATTGCTTCCTCCAAATTTCTTGAAATCTTGACTTGTGCTACTAAAGGCAATAAACTTATTGAGGAGCAAGAGAATATTATTTCTTAAAAGTTTGCGCTTGAGCATGAGTATGCTAATGAAATTGCACAACTAAAGTACTACCTTGAAGAAGAACAAACCGCCAAAGAATATCTTGAGGAGACTTTTACTCTAGAATTATCTAGAGTAAAGTAATACCATGATAAAGAACTTGGGGTGGCAAACTCCTTCAAGATTAAAATTGATGAACTTCAAGTTGCTTATGCTGAACTTGTTGAGGATTTTAAGCACCTCGAAAATGGCTCTCGGGTCGTTAAGAGGGAGCTCATCAAACTCACTGAATTGCATGAGCAACTTAAAGATTCATATTCAAAAGAGCTTGCCAAGTTGCCCTCACCTCTTGCAAATAATGATAATTCTTGTGCTACTAACTCTATTTCTTGTGAAGCATTTATTTTGAAGGATAATGTTGAGCTAAAGGCTCAACTTTCTTTGCTAACTATCAACTATGGGAAATTAGAAGAAAGTCATGTTAAGCTCTCAAGCTCGCATGAGGATCTCCTAGTCTCCCATGGTAGGCTAAAGTTGGCTCATGAGGCCATCATGTCAAAGGTAACATCTAGTGAGACTCATGTGGACATTAGCACTATATTTACTCCAAATGTTATATTGCCATATGCTAGTCCTTGTAATTCATCCTCTCACAACCATGCTATATCTCGTGATGAATTACATTCCATGCCTTGTTGCTCTAACAATGTAGCATCTACTTCCTCTAGTACTTTTTTTGAAACTAACCATGTAGAGGAAATCAAAGAGTTCAAGGCTCAAGTCACTTCTTTGAAGAATGACTTGAAAAAGGGTCATCAAGGGAAGACCACACTCAACAAAATCTTGAGTGTGCAAAAATTCCCCAATGACAAGAGTGGGCTTGGATTCAACTCCAATGTCAAGAACAAGTCCACTATCAAGTTGAATCATAAGGGAAATAAGAAAAATGGCCAAGTTCAAGTTAATAATCTGGCCAACATTGTTTGCTTCAAGTGCAAGAAGGGCATCATGTTAGATCTTGACCATTGAAGAAAAAGCCTCTTAGTGTGAAGCATCAAGGGAAGCGGTCTCAAGCTCTACCTCAAGTCATTGATGGGCCCCTTCCTAAGAGGACTACTCGAGCTCTTCCTCGAGTTGTGGCTTCACCCAAGAAGAAAGATGGCAAGAGTAGAACTTGCTACATATGTCGTGAGAAGGGGCACATTTCTTCCTCATGCACTATTGGTATCTCCTCATCCAACCCTATCATTATTGATGATGCTTACTCTCTTTGTAAGGATGAGGTTGGCAATGTGTTTGCCAAATTTCTTGCTGCCCAATGTGGTGTCAAGAAAAGAAGCATTTCGGTTGCCAAGCCTATTGTGACTAACCTCTTAGGACCCAACTTGGTTGGGGACCAACAAGCCAAAACTTGATCAATGGGTGTTTGTGGAGGGCATTGGAGACTTGGC
The DNA here is from genome assembly GCA_023614405.1 of Avena insularis. Lineage (NCBI taxonomy): Eukaryota > Viridiplantae > Streptophyta > Magnoliopsida > Poales > Poaceae > Avena > Avena insularis. Next base: position 204,407,387 of record CM042685.1, read on the forward strand.
TACATCATGAAGAATTAAGGGATCTTCAAATAGTATATTTGTAAAGTCAAGTCATGTGGATTATATTGCCTCTATTATATATCCAATGTTCCTCCTTGCGGTAACAAATGCTTAACTCATTACATTGAAAATTCTCGCCCCCTTGTGCATGTGTTGGTTTTGTATCTTCCATGATTTTGTACATGTTGTGATTTCCACTTAATTATCTTGAGGATATATTTGTGTATGATTAGGTGGCACACCATGTATGTGTGTTTCTTGTGTTTGAGCCTTTCTTGATTATATTTGATATCTTATTTGGCTCTTGTGAGAGATTAATGGATTATCCAATTTTGGGGGAGTGTTATGCTTGGGCATTCCACAATCCTAAAAATGTGTGTACATGAGGAATACCAGCTAGCATTTATATTGGAATATTATCTAGTCTCTTTGTGGTATGTTTCTCATAAGAAATTTAAGTTCTATAATGTCCATTAATTATCTCTATTTGTATCTGTTTGCCTCATGATCGGTTTTATGGTAGTATCACATTATGGTGGAGTCATATGCTTAGTTCATTTTATAATCCAAAAAATGTGAATATTCGAGGTTGTGTCACTTAGAATTGATATTGATAATTATCTAGCTCCTATGTAACACATGTGCTCATACAAGTTCCTATTTGCTTGAATGCCTTTATTGCTCATATTCTGGATCTGTAGGAGAGAGTGTTTCTTGGTATGTGTTTCCTCATATATAGATATCTATATCCTCATGTAAACCATTTGCTTCAAGTTACTCTAATCACTAGTGATTGTGTGACTATTGGAAGCCACCAAGATTCTCTTTCGAAGCATCAAGCTTAATTCTAATATTTTGTTATATGCCTCTTTGTGTGAATATGATCTTCTTGTCATTGGACAATTAGTACTAAACTTATGGTAGAATTTATTGATCATATTCAATTTGGCCTTTGCTAATCTTGTCCTATCTTTGGCCAAGTAAACGTTTTATGTGCTCCCATGTATTCCTTGCTACTTTTGGATCCTTTTATTTTTATTGGTATCCTCTTGTGTTTTATTTAACATAGGTAGTAGTGATGATCTCATTTGTGTGCATTTTGCATTCAAAAGGAAAATCCTACATAATGCACTATCCATGGAGGAGCTCTCCTATATTATTTAGAACACTCATATTTATGCTTCTTGTTTTGTTCCATATCATGATTTATGTGCTTGGAAGTTTGATCTTTTCATTTAGGTATTTTGTGCCATCATGAAAAGTGTAGAGATTTTGGTTTATTTTTTGGAACCTTGCTCTTTTTGGGAGTTGGTTTTGTATCATTACTTGTCTCTTGATTTGACCTTTGAGAATGATATAAATCCTTAAGCATTTGTGTTTCTATCTATCTTTTGCTCTTTGGCTATAGCCTAGTTCATTTTTTGAACTTGTGATATTTCATGTGTTGAATTGGTTCTTTGATACAATTTGGACACCGTTTGTCGTGTCACACTCTTGTGTGTGTGGAATATCGGTGTACTTGGTGTTTTTGTTCAAATTGTATCTCCTTTTTTGGTTCTTAAAAGCCTTATGCATGCATATTTACTACATGTTTATATTATGGCATGATCGCTTTCTTTTATCCAATATATAAGGGAAACTCCACCAAATCCCATCGGCTAAGTTGTGCATGAAATTCAATTTCATGTCAATATGCACATAGTTATGTGGAGTCTCTCCTATATATTGTAGTTTATCTAACTAATTTGGACCCAATAAGTTTGGGGACCATTTTATACTTAATTATGTTTTAGGTACATTGGAGATATATTGGATGTTTGTGTCTCAATCTTGAAGAAGTGGTGCATACATGAAAATTGTAGGCAAGCTATAGGATGTGCGATGAACTCATATCCACTACATCCTACCAATTATATCTCGGTAACAAGTATCTCTTTCTCATGCTCATACATCTTGCTTCCAACCGGTTGTCCGTTGCCTGCTAGCATAAATTATTGTATTTTTATTTGTTGTGGTTCTAGCCATGGTTTAAGAGAACTCTCTATTGTAAATGTGTATAAGTTGAGATGATTGCATATAATTGGGACTATTCAAAATCATGCATATGATCCACCAATCCCAAATATGTCAATCTAAAAATTTTATTGCCTATCTTTTCCTCAACTTCTCTCATGTGCAATAGTGAGATTTTGCTAGTTGATTTTTCCTTGTAAGACCATATATTCCAACTTTCTCCTTTTCCCTTGGTGATAGTTGTAATATATGTACCGTATTGGTTTTTGAAGCTCATCGGTGTACAATAAGACATATTTGAGCATTTGGCCATGCTTTCAAGAAAAAATCTTATTGGTATATGCTATGACCTCATTTTGTTTTCCATATGCTTTCTTGTATATCTTCCTTGTGTGTGCTTGTTTCTTATGGGCATATGTCTTTGTGATGTTATCCACTTAGAAACATATACACATATGAGAAGATAATTTTAGTTGAGATTTTATTCCATGGATACCACCTTTTATTCCTTTTGATTCTTCGGTGGCTTCCAAATTTATTTGACTATGAGTGCTTGTTCCTCTTGTTTGTATCTTCGAGCACTCAAATTTGTTCTCGCATGCCTTGTATTGTTAAATGAATTTGTATGAGTGAGGATTCCATGATTATGCACTTGTTCCCTACTGCAATTATCATAATTGGTGTATTATCTTTGGGGAGCTCATCTAATTCATTTAATAATGCTCATTTGTCTTCTTTCCCATTTGTTGTGCTTTAAATGTTTATGGGGGAGTGACGATTCCATATTTATGCATTTTGTATTGAAATGCAACGATTCTAAAGTGTGCACAAATCTTGGGGAGCTCCTCCATTTAATTTAAGCATTTATTTGATCTTTCATTTGCTGTGTTTTAAATGCTTATGGGGGAGTGAGGATTCCATATTTGTGCATGTTGTATTCAAATGCGACTATTCTTACGTGTGCACAAATCTTGGGGAGTTTATTATTTCCATTTAAAACACTCATTTGCTCATATCATAATATCTTGTTGTTTCCATTTGGACTCATCTGTTGTTTTCATTTGGTTTGTCGGACCTTGTAATTGCTTGCATCATTTGTTGAAACCCATTCAATTTTATTTATTTGGAAATCTTCGGGTCCTCAATATAGTTCTACTTCCTCCCAAGTATTTATCATTGAATATGTGTGAATGCACATCTTTGGAGGATTTAGTACTATATTGACCTTCTAGAACTTGTCACCCATTTTGGCAATCGATGCCAATGGGGGAGAAGTTTTAGAGGGTTTAAGGGAAGTGGTCTATGCTTTGAGTTTGTTCTTAAGCATTTGCCTTTCATTCTCTTGCATCTTTGTTGTTGCTTAGCATGTGGTATATATAGAGGAAACTCCACCAATGATAATGATTGGCAATATATGCAATGAAATTCAAGTTCATTACACATGCATAGATTGTGGGGGAGTTTGCTCTATATATGGTGGTGGTACCAATATCACATACTTATGTAGTATTTGATATTGGTGCTACCATTTTATTTGTTAAATTCCTTATATAAACCCTCTCAAAGGGATTGTCATAAATTACCAAAACGGGGGAGATTGAAAGAGCATGTGGGCCCTTGATGTCTACGCACTTATATTCTTGTAGATAGTTGTTGGTCCTCCAAGTGCAGAGGTTTGTAGAACAGCAACAAGTTTCCCTTAAGTGGATTACCCAAGGTTTATCGAACTTAGGGAGGAAGTGTTCAAAGGTATCCCTCTCAAGCGACCCTGCAATCAATATACAAGAAGTCTCTTGTGTCCCCAACACACCCAATACACTTGTCAGGTGTAAAGGTTCACTAGTTTGGCGAAGAGATAGTGAAATACGAGTGGTATGGATGATTATAAGTGGTAACGGTGCTAGAAAAGAGCTTCTGGAGGGGAGGAAAATACTAAAGGCAAAAAGATGGAAGCAAGCAAACATGTAACATATCTAGTTGCAAATGGTGTTTCAATGTTTAGAAACAAGGCCTAGGGATCATACTTTCACTAGTGAACACTCTCAGTAAATATGTTCTCTTCATGATAATACCCTGAACTACTCTCCGGTTGGATAACTCTAATCCACGGTAGGGCTACAAAATCACACCTCAAAGTCCACCTTTCCCAATCTAGATAACCCCACACTGTCACCTTGAGCGCTAGATGGTTCCAACAAACACCACAATTTCATAAAGACATCCAACTCCAAATAAAACTCATGATAAATATATATATATAATCTAGCCTAAGTGCCACACATGGTGTGCATGCTGTAACTTTCACACACGTGGGGAAAATCATAGATCTATTAAAGCACGATGATTATTTATGTAGATTCTAGCCTAAGTGACACCATGGCGTGCACGTTGTCACTTTCACACACATGGGGAGAGCAGAGATCTATTAAAGCACTTGAGTAGCAGAGTAGATCTACTTGATTACAAAGCTCATGATTGCAACATGATCATGCATAGGGAGAGATATGAATACATAGCTATCGGTAGAGCCCTTAGCTTCGAGGAAGAACTACCCCTCCTCATCATGGGAATCAGCAACGGCGATGGGGATGGTGATGGAGATCGATGGAGATGGCTCCGGGGGCACTTTCCCGTCCTGCTAGGGTGCCGGAACAGAGACTTCTGTCCCCCGAATCTCCCCTTCGATGGTGGCAGTGCTGTGGAACTTTTCATGGCTTTCTGGTCGATGATTTCGGGTTTTTGAGTCGGGAGCTTCTTATAGGCGAAGCAGGCAAGGTCGATGGAGGTATAGGGGGCCCACACCCCCTGGTGGCGCCACCTAGGCTGGCCTGCGCCTGGGGGGTGCGGCCACCCTGGTGTCCTCCTCCATCTCTGCTTTGTGGTTCCGTGTCGTGCCGGGTAAAATAATGACTTTAGCTTTTGTCCCGTCCAATTCCGAGAATATTCATTTTTCTGCCCTTTCTGGAACCAAAAATAGAAGAAAACAGGCAACTGGCACTGTGGCATCTTGTTAATAGGTTAGTACCAGAAAACATATAAAAATACCTCAAAGTGTAGAAAAAACATAAGACAAATGATATAAAACAAGCATGGAGCATAAAAAATTATAGATACGTTTACGACATATCAAGCATCCCCAAGCTTAACTCCTGCTCGTCCTCGAGTAGATAAGTGATAAAAAGAATAATTTTTGAGGTGACATGCACCATCACAATCATGATCAAAGCATTGTAAATCATTGATAGCTGGGATCAAAGTACTCTAAACATGAGCATGAAAGATGTAGTTCTAACAATAAGACAAAGTAACTATGTATGTAACATGAAAGTTTACAACAAAGATCATGAATAACAATGCATTGAAAGACGTTTGTTTGTTTCACATATAGAAAACATAGCATAGTGGCATTCAGCTTGTCCCTCATGGAGTAGCAAATAAATGCATAGGACACCTTCAAAGTTCATAAGAGTGACTAGATACAAATAGTTCAAGAACAAGCAATATCAACAATATGCATCAATCAATAAGTTTTGGGACAATGCACATAGAACTAAGAATGGAAACTATGCTCTCTTAATTGGTGCTTAAGGATAGAAGGTGGAGACTCAATATAATGGTGGAAGAAAGGCCCTTCATAGAGGGAAGAATGGATTTAAAGTCTCAAAAAGAGCTTCCAAAATTATGGTACTTGTTAGCTTTCAGGTCTCATTGCCCCTATCATAAGCATCTTGAAGTGATTAAGGTTAAAGTGAACAAACTATGGAGTATATGCTTGAAGAGTATAAGTTGGCAATCTCATGTCCCTTGAATACGAGGGCCACTCCTCATGCTACTTAACTTTAGTCACCTGTAAGTTCTTGTCATAGTAAGTACATGTGTATCATAGAGAACCGCCAACGGGGTACCCCTTGCACATGATACAGGAGCTATCCCATAATCAAAATGACAAGGCAAGCAAACAATGAGCATCTCAACAATCTTCTTATTTACCATGGGAAAATGGTGCTTTTTTCTCCCTTTCCTCTTTTCAATATTTCTCTTTTTTATAAGAAGAAAGCTTCATAGATGTCATTATGGTGATGCTGCAAGTTTCCACCATAATTAGGCATGGCTTAGGCTAGCGGCCCAGGCGTTTCTCTAACACACATACATAACTCCATGGACTTACAAGCTCCCCTTTTATTTCACATCAATGACATCCATAGACAAAAGAGCATGATATCAACTGTGTACAAAGTACAAGTGCAATGTTGAAAGCGTTCCCCGTGATAGCACAGTTCTGCTAATTCCAATGTATAAGTGCAAGCATATACAACATAGATTACACAATGGTTCAAGTTTATTAGGGGAAAGAAAAATAAAGTGTTCCATCAAGTTTGTGATAGATTTAATCACTAAGTTTTCACATAACAAAGAGACTTTTTAATTGGAAGGTAAATGAAAACAAGAATATACTTGGAATGGTGTGACACACCATGCATATGAATTTATAGTGGACTCTTTGGAATAACTTGGTTTCTTGAGAGTTGGATGCACGAGGAGAGCTCATACTCAGTACAAGTGGAGGCTAGCAAAAGACTGGGAGCGACCAACTAAGAGAGCAATAATGGTCATAATCATATAAAGCGATAAAACATTATTAATTAAAGCATAAAGTGGTATCACAAGTCAAAAACTAAATGATCATAGAGGCTAAGGTGACTGGTACATAGTCTTAACATGGTGTAAGCATGTGCCAAGTCAACCCAAATAAAGCATCAAAGGAGAATACCACAATATTATGCTTTTGTATGCTAAAACACTGCATGATTCTTTCAAGGAACATTAAGCAATCTCAATTCTTTAGAAAAAGTCATGCTATAGCAATGATCACTAAGCATATGGTAAAATCAACATCTAGCATGACATGATAAAGTCTAAGCCACAGTCAAAACAAGCTCCCTTTTGTACCACTTAAGCATGAAACTTTCCTACTCTTCTCCAACACCAATCAACTTATTTGAAACAAAATACGAATGCGGGGGTCCAACTAATTTATTACAGCAAACCAAACAAAATAAAACCAAAAACAAAAACAAAGACGCTCCAAGAACAACACAAAACTGCATGAAGCAATAAAAAAATGAAGTGTCTAGAAAGAGACCTGATATTTTTATTGATGAAGAAGGGGATGCCTTGGGCATCCCAAGCTTTGACGCTTGTACCTCTTGAAAATTTCTTGGGGTGACACAGGTGGCATCTCCAAGCTTGAGCTTTTGTCCATTCTTCATCTCATCACATCATTCTTCCCCTACACTTGAAAATGTCCTTCATACAAAACTTCACACAATCTTCATTAGCAACATTAGTTTATTCAAGATAATAAGCCTTTGGGTATAGTTTCAACACAAGTAAAACTTTCATTAGAACACAAGCTACTATATCAATTACTTTTAAAATATCAAGTGATCAAAGATAACTCAAAAAGAAACCGATAAGAGGCAAATGCAAATAATGACATAAATCTGTCAAAACAGACCAGCACGTAAAAACCTATTTTTTCGAAGACCTTATGCTGCTCAAATCGAAAAGTGTTGAACTAACGAAAGTTATATAATAACCTGGGGCAAATGCTCAGAAAATTATAGATCAATCCTACGTACTGGGATTTTTCACGAATGTTTACAGTGAAGCACAAAAATCTGTTTCGGGATAGCAACTTCCCTAAATCTTAATTCTCTCTCATTAGAGGTTATTCTTGACGCAAAAACCACACAAAAAAGGATAAGGAGAGGTTATTACAGAAGTAATAACTTCCAAGACTCAACAAAATGAAAAAACTTACTAAAATAAAAATAATTTGGTTATCTCCCAATAGTACTTTTCTTTAACGCCTTTAAGTTAGGCATAGAAAGCAAAAATCAAGTATTTTTGAATGAAGAAGCATTTAGATCAATACCAGAAATTTCCTCAACAAGGCAAGGTATCTCATCCAAATAAGTTTTAGAGGATCCTCTCTCAATACTCTTGGGTTCACTATTTTCATCAAACGGGTTTTCAGGAACAATCCAATCAAAATTCTTTTCTAAAGCTTCATGCATTCCTACAAGTTTAAAAGGTATTGGTATTTTAATTTCCTCTCCATTCTTGCGTTTGGTTTTGTTCAACTTTCCTAGTGTACCCATAACATCTACACATGAGCCTATCGTATTAAAACGATCAAAGACCTTTCTATCCCGTTTAGCAACATCATTGAATTCTTTAAGCAAAGTTTCCAGAATAAAATATCTCTTTTCAGTATCCTCAATATCTTTAAGTTTAAGAAATATTACTTGCATCATGGGGTTAAGATTAACAAACCTAGCCTCCAACATGTGAACTAAAGAAGCTGCAGCAATTTCATAGTTTGTAGCAAGTTCTGCTAAGGATCTATCCTCAATATCCTCATGCTTGCTAACATAATTAAAGAATTCTTCAATATTATCTTGCCCAATTATAGAGGCACTACCTATTGAAAGGTCTTTCAGGGTGAACTTAGGGATCAACATGGCGAGCTGAGAACAAGGTAACAACTAAAGGAAGAACTAATTTTTTTTCTGTTTTTGATAAGAAAAAGCAAACCAAACAATTTTTTTTGTATTTTTGATAAAAAGAAACAATAAAAAACTAAGCAAAAGAAACTAAGAAAAACAAAAACAAAGTAAAGAGATTGGTTATGAGAGACTCCCCTGGCGAGAATCTTCTTTCTCCCTGAAAAGTGACTATAGAGGAGGAAGAGATTGAAGCTGTCCCTAACTCCCCGGCAACGGCGCCAGAAAATCTTGATGGTGGCTCGGTTGACATAGAGCCTGTTGGGAGACCCCAAGAGCAAGGTGTGATGAGCACAGCAGCAAGTTTTCCCTCCGTTATGAAACCAAGGTTATCGAACCAGTTGGAGTAAAGAAACAACTCCAGGTGTTCCTAACAACTTGGAACCTACACAACACAACCACATAACTTTGCCCCAACTTACAGTGAGGTTGTCAATCTCACCGGTTTGCTGAAAACAAACAATTAATCGTATAGTGTCGAAGATAGTGATTTGCTTGTAGAAAGTAAACAGTAACAATACATGGTGTATCAATGATAAAGGAATGGACCGGGTTCCACAGTTCACTAGAGGTGTTCTCCTTAAGATGGATAACATGTTGGGTGAACAAATTACATCAGGGCAATTGATAGAATGACAAAGCATAACAATGCATATACTATACATCTTGACTCCTACGAGATTTGTTTGGGCATTACAACATAATACATAGACCGTAATCCAACTGCATCTATGAATAATAATCCACCTTCAGGTTATCATCTGAACCCCTTCCAGTATTAAGTTGCAAGTAACAGATAATTGCATTAAGCAATGTGTGTAAAGTAAACAATACAATTGCCCTTGGACAAAGGATTGTTGCTTTATCCCTAGTAGAAACAACACATCTACAACCTTAGAGATTTCCGTCACTTCCCCAGATTACTAGAGGAATGAACCTACCATCGAGCATAAATACTCCCTCTTGGAGTTGCAAGCATCTACTTGGCCAAAGCATCTACGAACAACGGAGAGCATGCGAGATCACAAATAACATAGACATGATAGAATCAATAACCAATCTGACATAGTATCTTAATATCCATCGGATCCCCGCAAACACTACATGTATGATTACAAATAGATGATCTTGATCATGAACGGAGATCACAAGATCTAAACATGATAGCACAAAGGAGGAGAAACAACCATCTAGCTATTGTATGGACCCATAGTCCAAGGGTGAACTACTCGCGCATCACTCCGGATGCTGGCATGGTGATGAAGAAGGCCTCCGGATGATCTCTCCCCTCCGGCAGGGTGCTGGGAAGAGCTTTAGATCCCCCCGATCTAGGTATGGAGATGGCGACGGCTACAGAATGTTTCGTGGAGATCTGGTCGGGTACTTAGGGTTTCTGCATCGGGGTGCTTTTATAGGCGAAGGGGCAAGGTCGATGGGCGCCCGAGGGTCCCACACCTAGGGATGGCGCGCCCCTTGGCCGCGCTGCCACCAGGTGTGGCCACCTCGTGGCCCCACTTCGGCTACCTTCCGGACTCCGTGTTCCTTCTGGTAAAATATTAACTTTGGCTTTTGTCCCATCCAATTCCGAGAATATTTCCTTACTAGCTTTTCTGAAACCAAAATAGTAGAAAATAGGAAACTGGCATTGCAGCATCTTGTCAATAGGTTAGTTCCAGAAAATGTATAAAAATACCTCAAAGTGTAGACAAAACATATGAAAGTCGATACAAAACAAGCATGGAGCATAAAAAATTATAGATACATTTATGACGTATCAGACATCCATTTGCCATATCTCATAGTCAAAATATGCAGCAATTGCTAACATAATCCTAACTAACTTTAGCATCGCTACGGGAGAGAATGTGTCATCGTAATCAACTCCTTGAATTTGTCGAAACACTTTTGTGACAAGTCGAGCTTTATAGACGGTTACATTACCATCAACGTCAGTTTTTCTTTTGAAAATCCATTTATTCTCCACGGCCTTTCGGTCGTGAGGTAAGTCCACAAAGCTCCAAACCTGGTTTTCGTGCATGGATTCCATCTCGGATTTCATGGCTTCTAGCCATTTGTTGGAATTCGGGCTCATCATCGCTTATTCATACATCGCAGGGTCATCAATTTCATCGACCATGAAATTCATAACAGGATTTTCGTATAGCTTGGGAGCTGCACACGTCTTGCTTGACCTGTGAGGTTCGGTAGTATTCTCTTTCGGAGTTTCATGATCGTTATCATTAGTTCCCTCTTCATTTGGTGAAGTTAACTCCGTAACAGCTTCCGGTGCTGCGCTACTCGCCATATTATGAAGATCTCTAGAAAGGATCCATTCTTGGAAACGAAAACATTGCCCTCGGATCTGTGATAGAAGGAATACCCAATAGTTTCCTTAGGGTATCCTATGAAGACGCATTTTCCGCTTTGGGTTCAAGTTTATCTGGTTCAAGTTTCTTCACATAAACATCGCATCCCCAAACTTTAAGAAATGATAGCTTAGGTTTGTTTCCAAACCACAATTCATACGGTGTCTTCTCAACGAATTTAGATGGTGCCCGATTTCAAGTGAATGCAGCAGTTTCTAGTGCATAACCCCAAAATGACAGTGGTAAGTCCGTCAGAGACATCATAGATCAAACCATATCTAGTAAAGTACGATTACGACGTTTCGACACACCATTTCGCTGTGGTGTTCCAGCAGGTGTGAGTTGTGAAACTATTCCACACTCTTTCATATGTGTGCTAAACTCGTAACTTAGATACTCACCTCCATGATCAGATCGTATAAATTTGATCTTTCTATTCTGATGATTTTCCACTTCATTCTAAAATTCCTTGAACTTTTCAAAGGTTTCAGACTTGTGTTTCATCAAGTAGATATAACCGTATCTACTCAAATCATCCGTGAAAGTAACAAAATGACGATATCCACCTCGCGCCGACACACTCATTGGACCACACACATCAGAGTGTATGATTTCCAATAAATCTATCGCCCGTTCCATTGAACCGGAAAACGGGGTTCTAGTCATCATTCCCATAAGGCATGGATCACATGAATCAAATGATTCGAAATCAAGTGATTCCAAAAGTCCATCCGAATGGAGATTCTTCATGCATTTAACGCCAATATGACCTAGACGACAGTGCCACATATATGCAGGTATATCATCATTAAGTTTAATCCTTTTATCATCAACATTATTAATATGTGTAACACTATTATTGAGATCCAACAGAAATAAACCATTCATCAAAGGTGCATGACCATAAAAGATATCATTCATATAAATTGAACAACCATTGTTTTAGGATTTAAATGAATAACCACTGCGCATCAAACATGATCCGGATACAATGTTCATGCTTAGTGCAAGAACCAAATAAAAATTATTTAGATTTATGACTAATCCCGATGGTAAGTGGAGAGGTAGCGTTCTAACGGCGATCACATCACTGCTTGATCCATTGCCGACATGCATCTTGAACTCACCCCTTTCTAGCGGTCGCTTGTTCCGCAGCCCCTGATTCGAGTTACAAATATTAGAAACCAATCCGGTATCAAATACCCAGGTAGTACTGCGAGTAATAGTCAAGTACACATCAATAACATGGATATAAAATATACCTTTGTTTGCCTTGCCGGCCTTCTTGTCTGCCAAATACTTAGGGCAGTTGCGTTTCCAGTGACCCAACTCATTACAATAAAAACATTCAGTATCAGGCTTAGGACCTCCATTGACCGTTTTCTTAGGTATAACAAAAGTGCTGCCCATCTTGAATTTTGCTTTGGCCACAACCCTTTATCTAGAGGATGCGATCTTATCGACTATCAACTCCAGATGCCTATTCTTTATGTCTACTTCGATATCTACCAAGATGGCAACAAGTTTGGTGATAGATCCAATCGCACCAATTTTGTTGTAATTCACCACAAACTCTTTATAGCTGGGTGGGAGCGACTGCAGAACTCTATCCATCGCAAGGTCAACTGGGATATCATATCATAGTGCCTTAAGACGTTGAACATATCCCATCATCATGACGTGATCGTTCACAGAGCTGTGTTCACTCATCTTTACACTAAAGAACTCGCCAGAGATTGTGTATCTCTCAGCATGGATTTGGCTCTCAAACATGGCTTTGAGTTCCTTTACCATAGCATCATCATTGCTAAGTTTAAAGCGTCCTTGGAGTTCAGGTTCCAATGACAGAAGGATCGCATATTTCACAAGAGTGTAGTCATTAAGCTTTGTGTCATACACATTACACTCATACTAAGATGCATTACTCGTAGGAGCGTCATCTATCGGACCTTCTAGCACATATTTCTTTTGTGCAACATTGAGGAAAAACCTCAAATTCATGAACCATTTGGTAAAGTTGCTACCATTCATTGCAAGTTTCTCTTTCTCCATGAACACATTGAAATTAAAAGTAGGTGGTGCCATCTACAATAGAATTTGTAAAGTTTAGACTAAGTTTATGATATATCGAGTTCAACTAATCTAAATTAAGAATGAACTCCCACTCAAAAACGACATCCATCGTGCCCTTTTGGTGATTACATGAACCAAATCCACTACACCAAGTCCGATCATCATGTGAGTCAGTGTAGCTTCAAAGGAGAGCATTTGTATGGGCATCATATCTACATATGACTCATGCTTAACCTTTTGGTCCATGTTCCAAGGCCATGTCTGTACATGCTAGGCTCGCCAAGTAAGAACCTTAGTACTCGCGTGTGTAAAACTATCTTACACCTGAAATATGACCGTGGATCCAAGAACACCCGATCATCACGTGATGTCTTGGAGCGGCAAAACATAATCAGTGCATACTTAAGGGAGAACACATTTTTATCTTGATATCTAAATGAGGGATCATCTTTATTCTAATAAAACGCCAAACAAGCAATATAATATGCAACAAACATCATATGTGAAAAGTGAAATGATATGGTTCTTGCACATGATCATCATCATGTGCATCGTGGTATGATATTCATCATTACTTTGTGTTTAAGGCCAAGGTATATGGAACTTACACGTTAATAAGAGTATCGGCTATACTTTTACTTACAACATTACCATATCATGACACTAGCCCAACAACAATCTAAACTAGACGCTTCTAATTTATCCATTGCAATTTTTACGTGGCTTAGGGATTTCGAACATAGAACCGTTCTTACCTACGAACATTGAACCACAACAAGGATAACCAAATTATCAACAACTCGTTGTAAATTAGATATTGACTATAGTAGGAGAGACAGACACCTGCTAGCCACTTATGCAAAACTAGTTGCATGTCAAGCGTGGAACAGGTCTCATGTGCGAGGACGTGTAAAGTTTGTCCGGGCCGCTTCATCCCACTATGCCACCAATATCGAAATTACAACCAAGAAGCAATAACATGATCATCATCGCCCACATACTCATATGTGTACTACCCGTGCAAAGCATCTACGCATAGATCTGGCTTTGATACCACTATAGGGTTCGCAGCATAGAAAACAAAAAAATTCCTACGATGGGAACAACTATGTACCAAGATCTATCTACTAGATACAAGCAAAGGGTGGATATACATCCATAGAGAACATACCCTTGTAGACCAACAAATTTTAACGAGGTTGTACTCGTGGATGATGTAGATGAATGCTTGCCAATCTCAAGATCGAGAAGAAGTCCAGCACCACAAATCTCAAGATCGAGGACACGTCCAAGCCATCGAGCAACCTCTGCCTCCTTGCTCCAGTGATGCAGCGGAAACAACAAATCTTTCTTGCCGAAAAGCCACCGGGAACATGTATCTCGCTAGTCCGAGACCATGGGGGATAAACTAGAGGGGGAGAGAGATCCTTCACGAGGAGGTGTAAGTGAGAGAGAGAGGGAGAGGAGGGCTTTATATAGGAGGGAGGGGGCACTCCAAGGGGGTGGCCGGCACATGGGGGCTTCCCCCTCCCATCCTCCATTCATGTGGGTGGAGCTCCCACTCACAAATTAGCCTCTTCATTTCTCCACTCAAAATCCCATTCAAAAATCCCATTAAATTTCTACCAAATTTAATGCAATCTCTCTTTAAATAAAACTCCTTTTACTCATTTATTCAGAACTTTGTCAATTACTTTAATGGACAAACATTCACATAAAACCCCTTGCTAGTATTTTATTTCACATGCAGAAACACTTTCAACAATTTCACCCGAAACAATTCCGGTATCTAGTGAAATAAATTCCCGCGCTTTGTAAATCTTTTCAACATGAAACTATTTGTTCCAAATGGTGTCGATGTCTCTTAAGTGTGTCACCCTACGGTTCACGAATAATGCGGACATGATCGAGACCCCTCTCGGATCAATAATCAGAAGAGGGACCTGGAGATCCATACTGACTCCCACACATTCAACGATGACTTTCTTGTGACCGTGAGAACCTTTTACGCTAGAATTTTAATTCCTTTGTATCGCGATATATTACATGTCCGAAATTTGATCATCGATATCTTCATACCTAGTTTGATCTCATTACTTACATGTACTCTTTTCTTGTTATCGTGATATAACATTTTACTGATCAAATAACTTGCTTGCAAGCTAACCAATGTGATATCACCAAGAGGGCCCAGAGTATATCTATCCGTCATTAGGATGGAAAAATTACACTCTTGATCCATGGGCCTCAACATAACAACTTAGTAGCACTGAACCCATATTTATAGTCACCCTATTATGGTGTGACGTTTGATGTTATCAAGATACTCTTCTAGTGTTAGTGATTGACATGATCTCATGGTCTAAGGATTAGGATTACTTCGTATGATGTTATAGCAATATAAACTCAATGACTTTGATCGTAATGCTATACTTTATATGAATGTTCATAACACCATTCCAATAATGTTGTGACCTCGTTATTGTAACATCCCAATTTTAGCAACCTAGATTGAATGTCCAAAAGGCAAAAATCAGGGGGAACAAAAACTTTTTCTTGCATTGTGTGCTTACCTGTTTGCTTGTGCTAAAGCAACTGTTTAAGTATTAGTTGTATGCTCCTCATCTCAACACTAGTTTACAAAAACTATTTTACAAAAGAGATGTCTTGGCTCATCTTTCATATTCTCAAATGTTCTGGCATTTCCAAAACATGAGCCAAGATTATTTTGACACAACCAAATACTTTACTAGATTCTTTTAACAAAACTATGGAGACATATATAGACTCTCCTTATGTTTTCAAGACAGAACCATCAACTATCCTTATCACTAGTTTTCCAAAACTCTATTAAAACCTTTTCATCTCTTACTTCAAAACAAAACCCTCTTTCAACCTACACATCATTACCTCAATATAGGCTTGATTGTAACCCTAGTAGTAGTTAGATAAGTTAAGATGAATTGCCTTGATCTGCTGTCTGATGATTGCCTTGATCTGCTGATTGCCTTGTTTGCTTAGGATCTAGATTGAGCTAATCTAGTAGCTCATCCCTTAGGAACACAATCCTTGCTTGTGATCATCAATCTCAAAGAAAGCATCCAAGTCTGGATCTATCCTAAGCCACTCAAGTGATCATCTCATCTCATGCCTATCTCAATCCAAGGCTAATCCCTCTGGATGGTTTCCAACCCAGTAGAGACCCAATCCAAGCATGAATCCCCTATACTTAGTTAGCACTTAAACATACTCTCCTTGATCATGAGTTTGGAACCTAGCATTCT
Source organism: Avena insularis (assembly GCA_023614405.1). Taxonomy (NCBI): domain Eukaryota; kingdom Viridiplantae; phylum Streptophyta; class Magnoliopsida; order Poales; family Poaceae; genus Avena; species Avena insularis. Next base: position 204,423,692 of record CM042685.1, read on the forward strand.
CTCAAAATCATCTACACTTGCACTCTAGTGTAAAACCCCAAATCTGCCAGAATGGCCAAGTCTGGAATTCCTTATCCAGATTCAATCTTTAGAGCTCTACCTATTCCAACCTATGTGCATTCTTGAGAATGCATTTGAACCATCTTGTAGTACATCAGTAGTACTACCAAGGCCCACTCTTTCCCATGGCTAAGCCATTCTAATTCCCACTCATCCCTGATGGTTTTGTAGTCAGGATAATAATCTTTTCTGCAAATCTCATCATCTTGCCTACTTTGGCAGAAGCCCACATCTACATGCCACCTCCACTTGACCAACTCTTTGCATGGTTATAATCTACTAACCATGGACTATAAATCCCCACTTAACTTGTTTCCATTGGATTTTTGTGCTTCTTAAACCCACATGGTTTAGGAGGCTATCTGATGTATCTGTTATGGCAGCCTTATTTTCAACAAAGTTTGCCATCTCTTCAAGATCACCTCAAATCAAACTAAGCCCAAGTATTGCTTCCATGATCATCTATCTGACATGGTCTATCCATCCATCACCCCCTTGTACCAAGGTGAGCTCTGAGCTCCTAATCCAACCTTGTTTAGATGGCATCAGAATAACAAAACCCTACATCCTCCCCGAATATAGTTTCCATCCTTTTCACCACTTTTATTCAAAACCAAGGTGAACCTTGATGACTAAATCAAGTTTACATCATATACCTTGGATATAAGCATCCCCAAATAATTCTCCAAATTATTTGGATTATTAAACTATTTAAATTCCCCTATATACCAATTTCTCAAAATCCTTGTCTATTAAGGCAAGTTTGTTTTTCTCCAAATCACTTTGCCAAATCAATGTACAATTGAGTTCTCCATATCATATAACATCTCTCAAACTCAAAAATAAATATTTTTGAGATCCTCTATTATTTATTTTTGCCCTTTTTCTTAAATGGCAGAAACAAGAAATAATCCTCTAAAAATACTTTTCCACCTCAATAAATCCCAATAAAATTCTCCAATGTATGTTATGGTATTTAGGACCATATCACATAAAAAACCAAGCTTGTCCAATGTAAAAATATCATCTAAGCTTCCAGAATCTATTTCTACACTTTTTGAAGAAGTGCATTTAAATGGGATTATAATTATTAGAAAAATCCCATTTAAATCATGGAAAGATCATTTGACCTACTCTACCTACTAGTACCATTTACACACTATTCCCAATGAAGTTTGCCAAATTCCTTCTCAATCCTCCAATTAATCAATTTTGCCAAAACCAACAAACCTTGATTCAAATCAAAAACACACCAGATCAGATCTTCTTCAACACTCCTCCCTAACACCAACACTCTCTCCAGGTCGTGTGCACTGTAGCACCAAAGTACCTAGCGCCTCTTTGTCCCCTAGTGCTTGAGAGAGAGCATCATATCTTGCAAGGATCTTTGTGTTAAAGAGGACAACAGCTACCCCACCTCCCCTCTCACTCTCTGGTAGAGCTATTGACCACAAAACCCCCCAGCACCACCCTCAGCAACCAATAGGAAGCCCCCATCCCATGACCATTTTGGAAAATTCATCCATACAAGAGGTTTCAAAATAAAAGGGCCACATGCCACCCCCAGCACAGCCCTGCCCTCATTTGCCCCCTTCCACTCTCACTCACCTCCCCGAGCTCCCCTCTCCCTCCTCACCTCCCCTGGCTGGCCACACGAAGGAGAAATGGCACATTCGGCCATGGTCTAGCTTAAGCTCAAGGTCCCTTTTTCCCTACCTCCCTCCCCGTGCATGTGATATATTCGGGATCTACACCCTCTAATCTCCTCCCCCATGCTTCTCTTTCTGCTACAGGAACGCCGGAAGCAACCACCAACTTGCACGCCCGAGAGCAACTGTAACATCCCAGCATTAGAGCCTAGAAATAAGATGAACCCAGATGTGTGCTTTGCATTCATGCATAGAAAATATGAATAATTTTCGCGCTTTTGAACAAAACTTGTCAAAGTGATTAAAGCTTCTTTTAACTTGATGGAAATGAAGTAGATCATCAAGTTGACTGCGATAAGTTTTAATATGACCTTTTCTAAAACCTTATTTTGGGTAAGGGAGATTTGATCTAAGGGTAGATCAAATGGAATAAAAGTTAAAACCCTAATACATTATGATTTATATTGATCCTTAGGTGATCATATTATAGTATTCATTATAATCACTCATAAGTACCAAGTTAAGGATATAACACAAATAATAAGAATTTAACACATATATCTTAATCTCATCTGCATATACCATGAGTATCATAGTAAAACCTAACCCTACTTCGTAAGTAAGATTGAGTAGGAAATAAACTAAGTATAGATCATTCACCATATATCTTTCTTTCCACAATCTTTATCATCTCTATTGAGTTATATTCTTTTATCTGTTGTTCATCAATGTTGAGAAAGCAACTAATGATTCATCAGATCTCAATCTATTAACTCTTAACCATAACATAGCTTACATTTAAGTGTCTACAAAGAAACAACTAAGAAGAGGTAAATAGTGATGCTAGTTTTAGAAATCATCTATAGGATGGGAATGAAGGAAGAGAATCCAATCCATAGGATAATTGATGGAGCTAAATCACTCCTAAATAAATAGAAGAATTATTTATATCATCTAATTATATGGTGGTTAAGAAGATTACAAAGATAAACCCTGAAGATAGTTACTAGTAGTAATTCCATTAGACCAAGTGGGCATAATCTATGAATAACATCCTTAATCCAATTAAAGATACTAAGAAAATAATTCCAATACAATTGTAAGGTTGTATTGCTAAAGCCTTGATTATCCAATTGGAAATCTTAGCTAAAAATGATTAAAGGATTATAATGATCATACTCGCTCACCAAGATTAGATACTTATATCTAGTATAAGTGACATTGGTGTGTAGAACATGATTGAAACCCTAGCATAGGTAAGTTATCCTAGAGTAGTTATTAAAGGTCACATTAAGATAATGTGAGGTTAAAGTAGGAGTATTAGGGTAAAGGGAATGTAGGATAGTATGATTAAATCAAATCTAGTATGACATGGATTTATGGAAGTAATGTTATCCATCTTAAAGGATAGTAAGCTTTAAAGAAAGGTAGATGGATGATTAAGGAAGATTGTGAGTGGAGTTTGGAAGAACTACTTGTGGGATTAAAGATTATCAACAATAGAGTAGTGGATATAACCAAGAATGGATATGAGTAAACTATAAAAGCTTCAATGTCAAGCTCATTGGATTCATCCATGAGTTTATAAGAATAAAAGGTGAATAAGAACATTCTTATGAAATAAAGCCATCATGTTAACCATGATGATGGATAGGAAGAAGGAGTATATCTAGGAATGGAATTCCTTAAATTAGAAATCCAGGATTGTGAATAATGGAAAATAGACATTCCTGGTAAACACTCAACTCTAAACCTTAAACCAAATATAATATCCATTTCAAGTTATTAATCCATCATTTTATGTCTATATCACTTTATAGGAATATTATCCTATAGCAAATCACATAAGCATATCCCTGTCAATTCCAACCATCATAATTATATGTGCTTAAGAGTATCTTTACCAATTCCTTTCTATAAAACATTCTAGATATAATTTTCTATTCTAAAAGGTGATGTCATCAAATATCACAAACAGAAGACAATATGCTTAGTTATTAAATCTTTACTCACATCCATAAAGGAATCTAAGTATAGTAAAAAACACTAAAACCCTAGGGTAAATATTCATAATTCAAAGCCCTAAACTTCTTTGTTTATCATAATAGAATATATACATTGCCATTTTCCAAATTAATGGAAGTAGTAATAACCATATTAATTTCTTTTATATTTCATGCATCAAATAATGATATAGGTTTATTATACATATAAAATTTCTATTCAAACTATGATCCAATTAGAGTTAAGTTTTATAAACAAATAAGAATATATCATTTAATAAACCCATGATTAAAATAGGAAAGAAAATTAATAAGAAAAGATTCTACAAAATATTAAAAGGGGTTCTTATTGAGAAAATAAAAGAAATATAAAAAAATTATATAATAAAAGTTCAGAAATGATACTAAATATATTTTAGTATTACTACAATTATCTAGCAAATAAATTCTACAAAGAAAAGTTCAAAATAATGATTTTATACAAATTTGAAAAGGAAAAAAGAAAATAGAAAAATAGAAAACAAATAAAAAACAAGACCTGGCTGTGGCCCAACTCCTACCTACTTACCTATCGCCCAGGTGCATCCCACAAAGGCCTAGGAACCAACCCAGATCATTCTCTCCTGTGACAGACGACTGGGGCTAGGGAAGGATCGTGGGTTGAGAAGAAAGAAACGCCAGGGGGTTTTCTGCAAAATCGACTTCCTCGTCTACCTCTCCTACTAGAAGCAGCTCGCTGGACGGAGCTCCGTCGTGATCGACCGTCGCCCTATGATGCGTGCCGCCATCTCTAGGAGGAGTAGATAAGATCTCCGCGTCCTCCTCTATCTTCTCATACCTATCTCATCTTCTATCTCGCTCTCCAGACCCATTTTCCTTCCTCTCCTGAAACCCTAGTTCGTCAGAGTTGGTCGTTCCAGCCAAATCCGACCACCCCTCGCCTCGTGTTCACATCCCAAAATTTTCCAAATTTTCTAATGTGAAAAATAAATAAACAAAATAAATAATTGTTGAAATTTAGGGTGAAAAGAAACTTTTGTTTTGAAATGAATTCATCAAAAATCCTTCTGGAACAAACTTTGAATAAAGTTTGAATCCAACTAAAATCAAATCAAGTGAAATGCATTCTCCATAAATGCATCTTGAAATTTAAACACTTGGAAAATAAACCAAAACTCTAAAAACCTAATGGGAGAAAATGATTTCCAAGATATCTCTAAGACCATGAATTTGGTCCATATAAAAATTTATCAACAAACATTTACAAATGATCAAGAGTTACAAATGGAAATATTATAAAACCATATAAGTTGGTTTCACTTAATTTGGAGCTATAAATAAAATTTTATGAATTTAGTAAGATCAGGAAATTGAATTTCCAAAGTTAATAAAGCACCTATCTAAAAATCCATAACAAATGGTGAGTAAATAATCCTAAAGAGATTTAAAAGGATAAACAAATATTAAATAAGATTTTACAAATTGGAATCACCAAGTTTTGGTCTTTAAATAAAAAGATATGGTTTTAAAAAGACAAAGGAAGAAATAATAAATAAGGACTATTTTATAAGACCCAAATAAAACTTGGCCAAGACCATAAGCAAATGGAATAAACATAATCCAAGTTAAAATGAAATAAATGGATAGATTATTCAATAAAATAATATGGCAAATAGATTGTTTTGAATCTACTGACCATAGAAACTAACTTGTGGATTCAAAAACATATTTTGAGAAGCAAAAGAATAAATCTTTGATTTAGAACATTTCTAGTCAAATAAAAATAATGTTTATATGTTAAATTTTTTTTTGGAGAAAAACCTTTGGGAAATGTTTTGATTTGAACTCTTTGACCATATACACCAAGTTTTAAGATTTAAAAATATATTTGGTGAACCCTATAATTTTTTTGCTTTGCTAAAGGCATTTTCAACAACATAAAATATTGATTTGGTGTAAAAATGGTTTATAGGTGAAACCTTTTGCAAATGGTTTTAATATTAAACACTTGACCATAAAACACTAACTTTTGTGTTTAAAAATGTATTTGTCGAACACTAGAAAATATTACTTTGTTTTGAACCATTTCTAGCAAAATAAAAATGACTTAAAATGGCCAATTTCACTAATTTGATATCAAATGATTTTGCCACATTTACAAATGACCTTGCCACTTTTATAAATGACCAATAGATATTTTATGATGTCTATAACCTATAGAAACCACTTTTACAAAATAAAACAATCTTTGGCATGCTTGCATGCATTGTTTTGTTTCTTGAAATAGAAACAAAACAATGCATGCAAGCATGCCAAAGATTGTTTTATTTACAAAAGTGGTTTATAATAGGTTATAAACATTTGAAAACACCTATTGGTCATTTTATAAAAGTGGCAAAACCATTTGCAAAAGATTTTACCTATAAACCCTTTTTAAACCAAAGCATTATTTTATGTGGTTGAAAATGCCTTTAGCAAAACAATAATTTTTATAGGGTTCACAAAATATATTTTTAAATCATAAATCTTTGTGTTTAGGGTTAGAGAGTTTAATCCAAATCATTTCCCAAAGGTTTTCCTCCAAAAAGTATTCTTAACAAATAAACAACATTTTTATTTGACTAGAAATGTTCTAAATCAAAGATTTATTCTCTTTCTTCACAAAATATGTTTTTGAATCCACAAGTTGGTTTCTATGGTCAGTAGGTTCAAAATAATCCATTTGCCAAAGATTTTATCACAAAAATAATTTTAGAATGAATTTTATATTCAAAATATGCCTATACAAGTTTCTGCAAAAACAACCATTTTACCAAAAGTAATTCATTAAACAAAGTGCATGGTTGGAAAGTACTTGTCTTGCTGATTTCATTGATATAAAATTTGGACGTGTGGATCAAAAGTTATGTAATTTACAAGTTTGATCATCTAATAGAATAGTTTTCTGGTTTTTAAATCTAAACCTAGGCCACGTGGCGTGATTCTATTGGGCAAAAACGGTTCGCGTGGATCAACAGATACATGATGTTGGATTAAAAGAGATCTGTGCGTCTCTGATCATCCCATACCCCTTCGTTAAGTGAAACTATCCTATCGCTCCGATCTGGATCTGACGGCTCCCAGTGCCTCGACCAGAAACTGGCGGCGCTCAACGGTGGCATGCGGCAGCGCGGCTCTGACGGCGACGCTGCCGATGAACTAGGACGCATAGGGAAGAGTGAGGATGCTTACCAGAATCGTCGTGAAGCACTGATTCTCGTCGTTGCTTTGGTTGGCCAAGGGTAGCACGGAGGCGTTGACGATTGCTCGCCGGAGACGGTGTCAGCGTCGGTTACGCTCAGATGTCGTCGAAGGTGAAGATAGAGGACGCGCTAAGACAAGTAGAATGCACCGTTAGGTTTGCAAGAGGGAGGCGAGTATGTGTGCATCAGAGAGAGGTGAAAAGGAGATCTGGTCTCACCAGTAGATGCCGCCGGAGTTGGGGCAGGAGGTGGTAGCGTGCTGGTGTCATCGGGGGCGACGTCCTGGGGCGTGCGCGAGCGAGCTACCGCCACTGGGAGGTACGCCTGGTGTTGGCGAGCACACTTGTGTGCTCCACGGGCAGTGGGGTTGTCTGGTTTCACCGGAATTCGAGCGGAACCTCGTCGGAGACAGTGGAGCGCGGCGCAAAATTCAGGCAGCCTGGGGGCGCTCGGGGATGGGAAGTTGAGGGGGAAATGGAGAGGAGGGAGAGGCGCTTAAGAGGGCATGGTCAGGGGGCAGTTAAATGGTGTCGTTAACGCGAATTAATCGATGAAACGGCCACTGAAACGGCCGGGGAGGAGGGCGTGGTCACCGCGTCGGGTGGAGACGATGCTTGTGTGGCGTGGGCTCAGCGGTCAGTGAGAGAGAGGGGAGGTGGGACCTAGAAGTCAGCGTCCGAGGGAGTGAGTTCCTGAGTGGAAAACGGTTCGGGGAGGGAAAGGAGATGGGCTGCGCCGCTGGGCTGGGTTGGGCCTTGCTCCTGGGCTGGCTGTTTTGTTTATTTTTTTCCTTCTCCTGTTTTTCTTTTTCCATTTCTTTTATTCTGTTTTGATTTTGTTTAATTATTTGAAACAACTATTTGAATTCAAACTTCAACCAAACGTTGTGTATATACTTATACTGTTTATTAATACATTCTAAAGTCAAATTTAGAATAATTCTTTTATTCTTTTTGGGGTCTTTTATTTATTTTATACATAATCATTTGTCTTTATTTCAAATAGGTTTTAATGTGTTTTAAAACTTTATTTGAAATCCATATTTTTACCAAACCTATTCAGTAGGTTTTATTTATTTATTAGGATGTCAAATAATTCACCTTGAATTATTTGGAATATTTTTTATTATGATTCATTAATCATTTTAATTTGGGTATTTGTCTTTATTCCAATGAAATCAATTATAGTTTTAATTCCATAAATTTTATTTAGGTGATTTCCTTGATTCCATTTAAGTTAATTAAATAACTTTTATTCCACTTGGGTAAATTCTAAATATTATTTTCCCATGATTTAAATAATCATTCTTATTAGAGATTTGTCTTTATTCAAATAGAAATAGAATTTCGTTAATGCCACTTTATTTAATTTGGAAAATTCTTTAACCTTTTATTTTATTTGGATTTGGATTATATTCATTCCATTTGCTTATGGATTAGGCCAAGATTTAATTTGGTCTTTAAATATTCCTCATTTAATATTTCTTTCTTTATCTTATAAAATCCATATCTTTTTATTTAAAGATCCAAACATGGTGATTCCAATTTGTATAATCTCATTTAATATTTATTTATCCTTTGAATATCTTTAGGATTATTTGCTCACCATTTGGTATGGATTTTTAGATAGGTGTTTTATTAGCTTTGGAAATTCAATTTCCTTATCTTACTCAATTCATAAGATTTTATCTATGGCTCCAAATTAAGTGAAACAAATTCATATGGTTTTATAATATTCCTATTTGTCATTCTTGATCATTTATAAATGTTTATTGACAAATTTTTATATGGATCAAATCCATGGTCTGAGAGATAACTTGGAAATGTTTTTCTTCCATTAGGGTTTTAGGGTTTTGGTTTTAACTTTTCCAAGTGTTTAAATTTCAAGATACATTCATTGAGGAATGCATTTCACTTGATTTGGATTTAGTTGGATTCAAACTTTATTCAAAGTTTTTTCAGATGGGATTTTAAGTTTCCATTTAGAAACAAAAGTTTCTTTTCACCCTAAATTTCAACAATTATTTATTTTGTTTATTTATTTTTCACATTACAAAATTTGGAAAATTTTGGGATGTGACATGTATCCTTTTCCTCTTGTATGGAGGCAAGACGACCTTAACGTGACGTTGTGATTCCTTGTGCGGATCCACAATATGGGTGGGCACCCTTACGCCCCACACTTTTGGTGTCTAGATTATCTATGAATAGTGTTTAGGGATATAGTCCATGTAAATGGTACTATTCTAGGCATCACTAGGTCATAGAGTCTTTGGGAACTCATCAGGGTTTTAGCCTGCCCGAAAGGGGGCTTAACAAAGATGAGCCAGCCTAAAGGATCGTGCAGACATATGAGGTCGCAGAGAGGGCAGTGATTGGCTTGGACCAACTACTAGGCCCCACAACATGAAATTGTGGACGGGTTAGCTGCCCGGTTGTGCAACAAGGAGTTGATCTCTCATGGGAAAAGTAACGCACCTCTACAGAGTGTAAGAACCGTAACTTGTTACTCCCTGTTCCAGGAAGGATCTGCGAACGCGGCGAGAAAGTAACTTCATGAAAGTTCTGGTAAACCCGTGAAGGCTGACGGACATAGCTTTTCAGAATAAAAGCAACCTTTGAAGAAATGTTTATGAAAACTTGCATTGCCTATGACCTATGGTATTTGGCTGTAGTTATAGTGCATCAAACACTCCTTTTATAGTGAATTTGCCGAGTACGCTCGTACTCAAAGTATCTTCTTAACCCTTGCTAGATTCTGAAGCCGGGATAGACAACATCTACAACAAGTTATGCTCCAGGACTCATCATTCAAAGCTAAAGCTCTTCAAGGAAGTCAACATATACATCAACTCAAATGAAGACGAAGTTACTGATTAGATAGGAATATAATGTCTAGCCACAAAACCTAATTATGCAGTGTATTGCAATAGCAGCAATGCCAATCCCGTAATTAAATTACTAGTTTTAATAGTTTAATAGTTCTTGTGTTGTTTATCTTTGATTCTTCTCCGTAAGAAGTTCGTTCTCTGGATCTTTTGTAAAGAGTGAGTTGTAACGTTTAGCCATGTATTGGACCCGCTGTGTTTCTGTTGTGCCATTCTTAGGGATGTAATACTAGTGAACGGTGTTTCATTGGTGTTATGTCAACCACTATAGTATACTACATCATGCAGTGGTATGCTGGGTCACCGCAGTTGGTATCAGAGCATATGCTTTGACCTTAGGTTGGAAACCTAGTAAATGGGTAGAACCTGTAGGACACATCCTAGCAATAATAAAGAGTTATCTAGTGATATGAGGGATATTCACTTGAGAATAATCCTGTTATGTTACTAGTGCGATAATTCTTTAGTATGATTGCAAATTCGATCATTACCCAAGAGTTTTAACTCTATGTGACTGATGATAATTTCTTATCTACAGTTCCACATGGCACCTCGATATCCACCTCGGAATGTTCAAGTGATGAACAAGACGTTGAATGACTACGGAGGGGATTGGAAAGATAATCTTCGACAACTTCTATGGAGTTTGGAATGTAAATCTAGACTTTTGGTCAAGATTTACAGTTACTATGATGGACAGGTATTAGCTAAATACCGTGTCATGATCATGTTACCCAAGAAGTTAGGACTTAAGGGAGAAATTCCATCAGGAGAGGCAAGGTTCATGGCATCTGCATATCAGATTGCCGTAGCAGCAGCCATACCTATGATCCGAGAACAAAAATCCCAATCTCTAGAAGGTAGTACTCACACCATTATACCACATGAAACCTCAAACCCAGAGCATGAGTTAGATCACTCTACTATAGTTCAACCAGAACCTACTCTAGCTGTAGAGTATATGGATCGTTATCGGTCTTTGTTAAACACTTATCATAACACTCACCAATTCTTAGTCCAGGAACTGGATACAGTCATTGAGGATTTTACGGATCCTGATAAAGCAATGGCTCGTAGGAAGAAGTTAGATAAAGAAGCTAGACATCCTAAATACATACCTTCAGGAGAAGTGTATGAGGAAACTGAGTTCGATGATCCAAACTCGGATAATTATGCCTACTATCAAACTAAACCCCAGTCACCTGAAGATTTATGGACCAAATATAACTCCGAACAACAGGAATGGAATAAAGTTATTCGAAATAACCCTGAGCCAAACAAGTATGGATGGGAAATAGAATCTCAAGGTGGAACCATCGGAAATCCTATACCTTGTGATACAGGTATTGAAGAAGAGATCAACTATAACCGTAGAGAGCCTTATGGACCATATGGGGGTGATACCAATCCAATCAACTTAGAAGAGTATTCCGATAGCTACTATACCAATATGTACGACTGAATCCAAGAAAAAGCTAAGGAGCCAACTTACTATGAGGAAGCATTGCCGGAAAACCAGGAATATACTATAGAAGACTATGCCAACTCTAGTCAATTTTCGATGACTAATCTCAGTCTCGGTACTTCTAACCAAGAATACGCACCTCCTGGATGTTCTTATGCTCCAGAAGGCAGTCGTAGGACTTCACGTCATCATGGACGGAACTCCAGGAAGCACTAGAGGAAGATGAAAATAAGAAAGGAACGACATCCCAAGGGATGAGTGCTTGAATAATGTACATAGAGGGTAATGCGTATTGTAGTTTGAAAGGTTTGCTGAAATAAGTGAGGATATACCCACAAGAACAAGAAGTTCTTGTAAGACAGTTGTGTAAATAGGTGTGGAGCAAACCGTTGGAACATCTCGTACATTTGTAAATTATCTAAAAACCTATGTATAATACATGGTGTATGTTTTGTTGTTTATCGACTTTTGGATTTTCTTGAATCTTCTTGATTGCCTAGATCTGTACATGAAGTTTAATTAGGTGTGCAAATGCATGATGTAACACCCAGTTATTACTTGGTGTTATTGACCTAGATAGGAATGGGAATTCGTGTAAGGGAGTGACGAGTTCTAAAGAACAAGATGAAGACTTACTTGAAGAATGAAGCAAAATATAAGGAGTATTAACACCATTTGGAGGATAGATAAAGCATAGATTAATCTTAGTCAGATTTAAGAAAAATGTGTAGTGTAGAAGATGTATGGAACAACAAGAAGGGATGAACTTAAGGTTCAATCAAGTAGGTGATATTACTAAGGGAATAATAAAGTAGTAATCCCTAGTTCATGGAAGCATCATAAATTAGTACAAAGATGAAGTTGAGGAGAAAAATGGTAGGAAAGCTCTGACAATTCAGAGAGAATGTCAGTAGTAGGTCGGAAACCGTAGAGTAATGTACACAACCTAAAATGATCCGCCTTTGGTACTTAATCCCTAGTCGGTATTCTGATCCATAGTTGGTATTTTGTCCGCAGCTGGTATTTGGTTAACATAGTTAACCATATCTTCTTAAAAGTTGCATAAAGAGCATAAAATTTGGTCTAAAGTTAAATAAGACTTAAGGAAGTACAAACATTTAATGCGATCGTGTTTTGAGATGCTTCGCAAAGTCAGATTTATCCCAACAAATATGTCCGATAGTAAGTACTACATATAATGCTGAAAGATTTGCTTCAGAGATCCACAACTATGTGGATACACCATACAATATTTCATCAGATCCTAATCAGGTAAAATATAAACTGAACAAAAAGCAACATTCTAGTTATAAAGCCAATAAATGTTATATATACAATTTAAAGATTATTAGTAAACCCAAAGGGGGAGAGCAAACATTATAATTGAAAGTTGAAGAAGTACTGTAGGTAATAATTAAAGATTATCTAAAAATTAATAAGGAAAAAGCTTGAAGGTGATAAAAGGTTAATCCTAACCGACCAATTCTAGAAGAAACAACTCTTAAGTGGTCCCTAAGAGGTAATAAAGCATATCCAATTGGACGTATGTAGAGAATAAGAAATTCCAATGGGTATGGACTAAATGAGTTCAAATCCAAACTTGGAAGGAGTACCAGTATCAACTATACTATGACAAGAATAGAAATATAGTCTTTTGACCACAAACACAGGCACATAGAAACTTAAAACTTGTTCTAATCAGATTATGGAATATTACAATTAACTCCACTTAAGGTCATCGTGGAGTGGAGAAATGTAGAAACCACTACAAGTCGATTCCTTACTCCGAAGCGTGAGAGTTTGCGAACTTCGAGGACCAAGTTTATTTTAAGGGGGAGAGTCTGTAACATCCCAACATTAGAGCCTAGAAATAAGCTGAAACCAGATGTGTGCATTGCATTCATGCATAGAAAATCTGAATAATTTTCGCGCTTTTGAACAAAACTGTCAAAGTGATTAAAGCTTCTTTTAACTTGATGGAAATGAAGTAGACCATCAAGTTGACTGCGATAAGTTTTAATATGACCTTTGCTAAAACCTTATTTTGGGTAAGGGAGATTTGATCTAAGGGTAGATCAAATGGAATAAAAGTTAAAAGCCTAATACATTATGATTTATATTGATCCTTAGGTGATCATATTATAGTATTCATTATAAAGACTCATAAGTACCAAGTTAAGGATATAACACAAATAATAAGAATTTAACAACTATATCTTAATCTCATCTTCATATACCATGAGTATCATAGTAAAACCTAACCCTACTTCTTAAGTAAGATTGAGCAGGAAAGAAACTAAGTTTAGATCATTCACCATATATCTTTCTTTCCATATCAATCTTTATCATCTCTATTGAGTTATATTCTTTTATTTGCTGTTCATCAATGTTGAGAAAGCAACTAATGATTCATCAGATCTCAATCTATTAACTCTTAACCATAACATAGCTTACATTTAAGTGTCTACAAAGAAACAACTAAGAAGAGGTAAATAGTGATGCTAGTTTTAGAAATCATCTATAGGATGGGAATGAAGGAAGAGAATCCAATCCATAGGATAATTGATGGAGCTAAATCACTCCTTAATAAATAGAAGAATTATTTATATCATCTAATTATATGGTGGTTAAGAAGATTACAAGGATAAACCCTGAAGATAGTGACCAGTAGTAATTCCATTAGAACAAGTGGGCATAATCCACGAATAACAGCCTTAATCCAATTAAAGATACTAAGAAAATAATTCCAATACAATTGTAAGGTTGTATTGCTAAAGCCTTGATTAGCCAATTGGAAATCTAAGCTAAAAATGATTAAAGGATTATAATGATCATACTCGCTCACCAAGATTAGATACTTATATCTCGTATAAGTGACATTGGTGTGTAGAACATGATTGAAACCCTAGCATAGGTAAGTTATCCTAGATTAGTTATTAAAGGTCACATTATTATAATGTGAGGTTAAAGTAGGAGTATTAGGGTAAAGGGAATGTAGGATAGTATGATTAAATTAAAGCTAGTATGACATGGAGTTATTGAAGTAATGTTATCCATATTAAAGGATAGTAAGCTTTAAAGAAAGGTAGATGGATGACTAAGGAAGATTGTGAGTGGAGTTTGGACGAAGTACTTGTGGGATTAAAGATTATCAACAGTAGAGTAGTGGATATAACCAAGAATGGATATGAGGAAACTATAAAAGCTTCAATGTCAAGCTCATTGGATTCATCCATGAGTTTAGAAGAATAAAAGGTGAATAAGAACATTCTTATGAAATAAATCCATCATGTTTACCATGATGATGGATAGGAATAAGTAGAATATCTAGGAAAGGAATTCCTTCAATGAGAAATCCAGGATTGTGAATAATGGAAAATAGAAATTCCTGGTAAACACTCAACTCTAAAAATTAAACCAAATATAATATCCATTTCAAGTTATTAATCCATCATTTTTTTCTATATCAGTTTATAGCAATATTATCCTATAGCAAATCACATAAGCACATCCCTGTCAATTCCAACCATCATAATTATATGTGCTTAAGAGTATCTTTACCAATTCCTTTCTATAAAACATTCTAGATATAATTTTTCTATTCTAAAAGGTGATGTCATCAAATATCACAAACAAAAGACAATATGCTTAGTTATTAAATCTTTACTCACATCCATAAAGGAATCTAAGTATAGTAAAAACCCTAAAACCCTAGGGTAAATATTCATAATTCAAAACCCTAAACTTCCTTGTTTATCATAATAGAATATATACATTACCATTTTCCAAATTAATGGAAGTAGTAATAACCATATTAATTTATTTTATATTTCATGCATCAAATAATGATATAGGTTTATTATACATATAAAATTTTATTCAAACTATGAGCCAACTAGAGTTAAGTTTTATAAACAAATAAGAATATATCATTTAAGAAACCCATGATTAAAAGAGGAAAGAAAAATAATAACAAAAGCTTCTACAAAATATTAAAAGGGGTTCTTATTGAGAAAATAAAAGAAATATAAAAAGATTATATAATAAAAGTTCACAAATGATACTAAATATGTTTTAGTATTACTACTATTATCCAGCAAATAAATTCTACAAAGAAAAGTTCAAATTAAAGATTTTATACAAATCTGAAAAGGAAAACAGAAAATAGAAAAATAGAAAACAAATAAAAAACAAGACCTGGTCGTGGCCCAACTCCTACCTGCTTACCTGTCGCCCAGGTGCAGCCCACAAAGGCCAAGTAACCAGCCTAGCTCATTCTCTCCTGTGACTGACGAGTGGGGCCGGGGAAGGATCATGAGTTGAGAAGAAAGAAACGCTAGGGGGTTTTCTGCAAAAATCGACTTCGTCTTCTACCTCGCCTACTGGAAGCAGCTCGCTGGCCGGAGCACTGTCGTCGATCGATCGCCGCGCTACGATGCGTGCCCCCATCTCTAGGAGGAGTAGATAAGATTGCGGCGTCCTCCTCTATCTTCTCATACTTATCTCATCTTCTATCTCTCTCTCCAGACCCATTTTCCTTCCTCTCCCGAAACCCTAGTTCGTCGGAGTTCGTCGTTCCAGCCAAATCTGACCACCCCTCGCCTTGTGGTAGCCACCGTTGGACGCGTCGTCATGGACTTACTCACCTAGGACCAAGCACGAAAGCCCGCTCGTCGGG
Organism: Avena insularis; assembly: GCA_023614405.1. Taxonomy (NCBI): domain Eukaryota; kingdom Viridiplantae; phylum Streptophyta; class Magnoliopsida; order Poales; family Poaceae; genus Avena; species Avena insularis. Next base: position 204,439,676 of record CM042685.1, read on the forward strand.
AATCATGTGAAATCGAGCATTCTTTTTCCTCGACCGCAGTGGCCATTATCGTCGATTTGCCGTCATCACATCTACCAAAGCCTCCTCGACCTTTCTATCGTCATCAGGTGTCAACACCCAGATTTTTAATCCCAGATGCCTGTTATGCCATACCTTGCAATGCCAGGATTACCATTTTTGCGAGACATAACAGAATTGGATACCACAGTACATCATCCATTACAAACCATACATAAGGTCTTACACAAATAAGGATCTCATGATCCAGTTCTTAATACAACTTCAAGCATCGGAATACGTAATAATAACGGTAGCGTAGGCGAAGCTCCATCTTCGGGGTCACAGGCAATGCTGACGATGGGAGATGATCCTAGTTGTCGTAACCTTCTTGGGGTCCATCCTACAGGTACTCCTCTTCATAGTATGGCCACGGGAATAGCTAGGGACAAAGCCATGAGTACTTTTTAAGTACTCGCAAACTAATACTAACAAGTCAAAGGAGTTTTTGATAATAGGACACTAGGCTCTAGGGTTGTTTTGCAAGAAGCCAGATTTATCTCTACTAAGTTCAGAAGCAAGAGAGCTAGTTGAAGTTATAACACCTAAGTGGGAACTTGTATTTCAATTCACAACCCTGTTGTGGTCAAGTCAAAGTCTCAATTCATTTCACCAGTCTTTTTGAAAACATCTGACGGGGAAACAGTATGGCCACTCCAACTGTCCATAACCGCGGACGCGACTATTCGAATAGTTTGACACTCTGTAGAGATTGTACACTTTCACCACAACATTCGATAATTCCGTCAGGAACAAATCCTGAATTCACCATACTCAGTATGCGGATAATCAATCCTAACCTTTCAGTTACACGCCCTAGTATAAGCACCTCTCCTATGAGTTTGGCCTCCCAACCATGACCAACTGTCATCTTGGGTACTGCACAGGTGGACAATCTTCACAAGGTAGCCTCAGCTCAGACCTTGGCCATGAGGGAACTAATACTAAGGTATATAAGTTTCCAGTCAAGCCCTGCCCAATCTTTGGGTATTGTGGTTGTACGGTAAAATTGGAATGGTATCGCATCCAGACAACCATCAGTTTTATAAAGGGCTAAGGCCCATGCCTCAACATTTTCATCACCAAAATCATCTGGTGTTCAGAAACACATGTCAAAACATCTCAGTAGAATGATCCATCATTCTAAGGTTTTCATAACCTTTTTCACCAAGTATTCCCATCTAAAGTTGATCAAGTTTTATGCTCAGCACTAGCATCTACAAGTGGGGGTGAGTACTAATGAAGGGTGGTAAACAAATGGAGTTTTAACTAAGTTCAATCTCATGCCTTAGGATGACATCAAGATTATCTAGCTTAGGCCAAATTTTATGCTCTTTATGAAACCTTTAGATATATCTTTCTAGAATCTACAAGTCACTTAAGTAAACTCTAAGGAAGTAGCCTTGATAAAGAATTAAAATATAAAGCTTGCAAATAAAACTAGGATTGGTTTATCAAGTGGTTATGATCACATATGCTTAAGGCATATGATTGGCATGGTAACAAGTAAGTGTTTGTTTGCATCAGTAGAGTATCTTGCAAGTGTTAGCTTGCACATTCAACTAGTAGTATTAGGCTTGCCTTGTGCAGAGCAGTGGTTGAAATTCTCCTCGACTTCTTCTTCATAGTATCCTTGTTCCTCCTCGTATCCTTGGTCGGTACTAGCGTCTATAAATAAATACGATGTACACAATCACCAAACAATACTTAACTACTTGCAATCATCACACAAAAGGGTCCTATAGATGATCTAACATCATCACTAACATTACAAGATTAAAGCTTGGTTTAATTCCTTTTATTTTTAGAAAAGTAATTTCTACTCATTGAAAAACTACTTAAGATTTAATATTCTCCAAACCAAACATGGGATCATGTTGACACATGTCATCACAACATATTTTAGTCCATGGGAATGTGATTTAAAGTGGTGTCACATTTAATAAGGTTTTACCCTTTTATTTTAATTAAATAAGTGACTAGAAATGCCTATGTGGCATTCTTTTATTACTTGGTCATTATTTCTGCAAGTAAAACTATATATTTTTAAATATTCTGAAAGGTATGGTTAAATGTGATTTTTGAGAGTTGGAATCAACTCAAAAGCTATTATGGTTTTAATTTGAAAAAAAATTGAATGCAAAAAAGCTTCTGCCTTGTTATTTTTACCAAGGATGACCTACAGATCCAAATGACTTGAATCCAACGGGCTTGGATTCAGCATTTCCAGCCCTTTCTAAAAAAAATATTTTCATTCAATTTGGTTCACTGAATCGATCTGGGTTGATTTTTGAATCTAGGTGCAGAACTGTGTTTGAAATAAAATGGAAAAGGTTAAATTCAAACGATTGTGCTGCGCGGGAAGCGATACTGGGCCGGCCTGCTAAGCGTAGCACTTACGCGGGCTGGTTAAGTGGCTGTCCCCAGCGTCAGTGAGATGAGGGGGTGCGAAGCGGTATGGGGCGATGTGGGGCGTTCGATCTAGTTCTAATCCAACGGCTAAGGGTCATCGTCGACGTTGGGCAACGCCGGCGAGACAGAAATCTAACACGGCAGGTGGGGGTCGTTGGGGGCTCACCGGGGCTCAGGCGAGGGTCGGCGAGGCAGGTGAACGACGAAGTCAACGACGGCGAACCTCCTGGTACCGGCAGCTTCTCCTGGGGTGGCTCCAATCGCTGGCCCCCTTCTTCTTTAGCAGCAGCGGGCTCCGGTAAAATTCTGGCGAAGTGCTGCTCGCCTTGCTCCGGGAACGGGGTGGCACGATCAGTGAAGAGAGGGGAGTGAGATGGTGTGCTCAATTTGGCTGGGGGTGGCCTCTATTTATAGTCGGTGGCGACATGGCTACGGGCTGCTAGAGGCATGGCCAGTGGTGGCGATCGCTTGGTGGTCTCCTGGCGATGCTCTACGGCTTTAATACGCGCGTAGGGGCGGTGGAAGTTGGTCTGGAACACGCGATGCTCTGCGCGGCAGAGGCGGCATCTTCGACGGCGAGCGGTGGCTGTGCGGCATGGGGCGGTGAACGGGGATGTTCGGCGGTCTCCTGGGTCGGTGGTGATCATGTATGCACGCGGCAAGGGCGGCGCGCGGTCTGTGGGCGTCGGTCGAGCGTGGCGCTCTGGCGCATGCTCGGCACGGTTGCTGGCGAGCTGGGCACGGTCTATGCGTGTGGTCCAGGGTTTGGCAATGCTCGCGGCTGGGACAGGGAGTGGCGGTGGACGGTGGGCTGCCTCCTAGACAAGGTTGGCACGGCTAAATCTCCTCCTAGCTTGCTGTCTCCACTGGGGTGGCATGGTGAGCTTCGGCTGTTCACCATTGATGTCATTGCCCATCTTACAGTGAGGCTAGTGCTTGGTTTAACTAGCTAGATGATATACTGAGGTTGTTGTGATCTAGAGAGGGAACAAGTTAGGCTCAAATCACTGCTCACAATAGTGTTTAGGATTTTGATGATTTGTGTCTGCCAAGTGTTTGATGAAATGGCTGCAAGAATTCAAGTTTTGAATTTTGAAAAGATTTTTGGTGGGTGTTCTAGGTTGGTGCTGGTGCGTCTGCAGATGCTTGGGTTTTGAAAGTTGAGCTTGTTTGAGTGGTTTTTGAAAAAGTGGGATCTTCCCATATGATAAAGATTCATTTTTGAACTGTCCTTTAAACTATGCATTTGAATGTTTCTGGATGATCACAAAGTGGGCCTTGATACTTTGTTAGGAGTAATATCAAGGGGTGTAAAGATCCAAACAAGTTTCTGTTAAGTTATGAAAGTTTGAGACAGCCAAAGTAGGCATGGGAGTTAAATTGGTCAAAATGACCATTCACTCATTTTGTTTGTTTTGATTTATTTGTCTTTGGGAAAAGTGAGGGAAATGTTTAGATGATGTTTATTTCACCTAAGCATCCGTTTACAAGCAAAGAAACACACAAACAAGGTGGTTCAAAAGAATTCAAAATGAAATGCATACTCACATGCATGCTTCCATATTTTTATTTAGAAAAGTTTTTGTTAACCCTAATTTTGATGATTAGAGTTTGATGATCCATGTTTAGTATTTTTGGGATGTTACAAATCTTCCCCCTTAAACAAAATCTCGTCTCGAGATTTGAAAAAGGACGAAAAAGATTACCTAGGATTTGAAGAGATCGGGAAACTCCGTCCTGATGCGATCTTCGCGCTCCCAGGTAGCTCCCTCTTCTGTGTGGTTGCTCCACTGAATCTTGCGAAACTTGATGCTTCAGGTTCGGGTAGTTCTGAAAGCTTCTTCCAAAATACGGATGGGCACTTCGGGATAGGTTAGGTCATCGTTGATCTCTATGGTCCGGTGATCGATATTCTTGAACACTTCGGTCTTCTCTAGAACTTCGAGACACTTGCGAAGTAATGAGATATGGAACACACTGTGCACGGCTGACATCTCTGCGGGTAGTTCCAATTGATACGACACTTCTCCTCGATGGTTCAGAATCTTGAAAGGTCCGATATATCTGGGGGCTAACTTTCCTTTGAGTTGGAAACGCTGCATTCCCTTCAATGGCGACACTTTCAGATAAACAAAATCTCCTATGTTGAAGGCGAGGTCTCGACGTCTCTTGTCGGCGTAACTCTTCTGTCTGGACTGGGTGGTCTTGAGGTGCTCACGAATCTTGTGAAACTTCTCTTCTACTTCTCGTAGGATGTCGGGTCCGAAGATCTGACTCTCTCCTACTTCCGACCAGTTCAAAGGGGTGCGACACTTCCTTCCAAACATGAATTCAAATGGGGCCATTTGCAAACTGGCTTGGTAACTGTTGTTGTATGAAAATTCTGCAAACGGCAGACAGTCTTCCCACTTGGATCCATATTCTAACACACATGCTCTCAGCATATCTTCGAGTATTTGGTTTACTCGCTCCGTTTGTCCATCGGTCTGAGGGTGATATGCGGTGCTGAAATCTAAGCAGGTTCCTAAACCTTCTTGGACTGTCTTCCAGAATCTCGAGGTAAACTGAGTTCCTCGATCGGATACGATGTTCTTGGGGACTCCATGCAAACTAACTATTCTAGCGATGTACAACTCTGCTAGCTTCGAACTCTGATATGTGGTCTTGACGGGTAAGAAATGGGCGACTTTGGACAGTGGGTCCACTATGACCCAGATAGAGTCATTTCCCCTACTAGAAGTAGGCAATCCGGTGAAAAAGTCCATTCCCACAGAATCCCATTTCCATTCCGGAATCTGCAATGGTTGCAACAATCCAGCGGGTCTTTGATGTCCTGTCTTGACTCGCTGACATATATCACACTTGGCGATATAGCTTCCGATTTCTCTCTTCATCTTATTGCACCAAAATTTCTCTTTCAAGTCTTGATACATCTTAGTTCCTCCGGGGTAGATAGAATAAAGAGTATCATGAGCTTCCTTCAGAATCACTTCTTTCAACTCAGAATCTGCTGGTACACAAAGGCGTCCTTTGTACCATAGAACTCCTTCTTCTTCTTCGGTGAATCCGGGTACTTTGCCTGTACCAATGCGACGCTTGATTCCGTCGATACTAGCATTTCCCTTCTATGCCTCTTTGATCTGACTGATCAAAGTGGGCTGGAGTTCTATGCTAGCCAAAAATTCTTCACTCACTAATTCTATTCGAAAATCTTCCATTTCCTTGTGTAGGCTTCGTTGCTCCTTCAAAATCATGGAGTTCAAGCGGCACGGCAATCGGCTAAGGACATCGGCTACCACATTGGCTTTACCAGGGTGATAGTGAATGTCCAAGTCGTAATCCTTGATTATCTCAATCCATCTTCTCTGTCTCATATTCCTCTCCTTATGAGTGAATATATACTTCAGACTCGTGATCCGTATAGATCTCACAACGATTTCCCATCAGGTAATGTCTCCATGTCTTCAGGGCTAGAACTACAGCTGCGAGTTCGAGGTCATGGGTTGGGTAATTTTGCTCATGTTGCTTCAGTTGTCGGGATAGATAGGATATAACTTTGCCTTCTTGCATTAGCACACATCCGAGACCGATCTTGGATGCATCACAATACACATCAAAGGGCTTCGGGATATCCGGCATGATTAAGATTGAGGCTGAAATCAATCTCCTCTTGAGTTCTTGAAAACTCGCTTCACATTTGTCTGTCCATTCAAACTTCTTGTCCTTCTTCAGCAATTGGGTCATGGGTCTGGCAATACTCGAGAATCCTTCTACGAACTTGCGGTAATATCCCGCCAATCCGAGAAATGCACGAACTTGGGTTTGAGTGGTTGGGGATTGCCAATCTTCTACATCTTTCACCTTTGCAGGGTCAACGGCAATTCCTCCGGCTGATACAATGTGACCGAGGAATCCTACCTCCTGTAACCAGAATTCCCATTTGCTAAATTTTGCATACAACTGATGCTCTCTAAGGGTTCCAAGAATGGTCCTTAGGTGTAGCTCATGTTCTTCTTCTGATTTGGAATAAATCAGAATGTCATTGATGAAAACAACGACAAATTTATCCCGGAAGTCCATAAAAATATTATTCATCAGATTCAAGAAATAAGCGGGGGCATTGGTTAATCCAAAAGACATGACAGTATACTCGTATAATCCATATCTGGTGGTAAAGGCAGTCTTTGGAATATCCTCTGCACGAATCTTGAGTTGATGATAGCCTGTTCTAAGATCAATCTTAGAAAACACTTTGGCACCGGTCAACTGATCAAACAAATCTTCTATCTTGGGCAAGGGGTATTTGTTCTTGATGGTGACATCATTCAACTTCTGATAATCCGTACACAAACGGTTACCTCCATCCTTATTGTCCACAAATAAGACACGTGATCTCCATGGTGACGCACTTGGTTGAATCAATCCAATTTCCAACATGGCATCCAGTTGCTTCTTCAGTTCCTCTAGTTCCGACGGGTTCATACTATATGGTCTCTGGGCTATGGGTCCAGTTCCGGGGATTAGTTCGATGATAAACTCGATATCCCGATCTGGGGGCATACCGAGCAAAACATCTGGAAATACATCGGGGTATTCACAGACTATCCGGACTTGGTCAATGGTAGGTTGGGCTATACTCTTGTTGCACTTGAATTGGCGAGGTAATGTTTTAGATATATGCTCATCGATATTCCTGTCTTGGTCATGGTTATGGCTTTCTTGGCACAGTCAATCAATCCTTTATGTTTGGACATCCAATCCATTCCTTGTACTACTTCCAAACCTTTAGTTCCGAGTACTATCTGATTAGCATAAAAATCTATACCATGGATTCGGATAGGGACGGCTTTGCAAATTTGCCTAGCCTTGGTGGTTGATCCGGGAATTTGAACAATCATAACATGCTTTAGTTTTGTTGGTTGAATTTTACTAGTGCATGCAAATTCTTCGGTGACAAATGAGTGCGATGCACCAGAATCAAACAACACTCTTGCAAGTAATGAATTAATAGAAAACATACCCAGCACGACGTCTGGCGCTTCCTGAGCTTCTTCAGCATGCATGAGAAAAAGACGGCCATTGCGGTTGAGCGAATTCCCTGGGGCAAACCTCCTTCTGGGATGAACATGACGCTGCTGCGGAGCTGGGGCATTGGCATTGGGTGCTGCGGCATTCTTCTTGTTGGGGAACTTGTTGGAGTAGTGACCCTTGTTTCCACAGTCATAACAAGTCACTTGCGATTTGTCCTTTGCTGCTACAGGCACCGCGTTGCTTCCAGTCCTCGGGGCAGTGTTGGTGTTGGCGGTAGCATTGTTTTTGTTGAACTTGGGTGGGGCACGGTTGAAATTGCTAGAGTTACCGGGGTTGTTGTGATTTCCTTCAGGTCTAGGGTTTCCACGGTTGGGATAGGTGGGACGGTTCATCGGGGGTCTGTTTGTTCTTCGGGCAAATCCTGGAGATGGGTTAGCGCGATACTTTGGGGTCTGATGGGTTCCTGGCTGATGCATCATGCGACGCTTGCGGTTCTCATTGGCTTGGTTGATCTTTCCTTCCATCTGGATAGCAGAGTCGACAAGGGCTTCAATATCAGCAAAGGGGATATTGACTAACACAGTCTGCATCTCATCGTGCAGACCATTCAGGAATCTTTCTTTCTTCTTGGCTTGGGTGTCAATCTCATCCGGGGCATACCTATCTAATGACAAGAATTTGTCACGGTATTCCACTACAGTCATCCTTCCTTGCTTCAGTTCTCTGAACTCGTCTCTCATCCTCTTGATCAAACCCGGTGGCACATGGGTTCTGCTGAACTTGACCTTGAATTCCTCCCAGGTCATCATCTAGCCTCCGGTCATTGCGCGAACACTGTTCCACCATGCCCTGGCATCTCCGGCTAGATAGTGGGTGGCGAACAGAACTTTCTCGTTCGCTTACACTCCGGCGACTTCCAGGTTATTTTCCATGGTTTGCAACCAATCATCGGCGTCTAAGGGCTCTTCTGACTTAGTGAAAACAGGTGGGTTGGTATTCTGGAAATTCTTGAGCTTAGATCCATGGTTGTCCTGATTTCCGTGGCCTTGGTTGTTGTGGGCAAGCTGAGCTATCTGTTGCAGGGTGGCTAGATTGGCTTGACGTTCGGCTCTTTCAGCTTCGCGGTCCGAAACCAACATTTGCAGGATCTGCAACATTGGGTCCAGGAATGAACCACTTCCTCCGCGTGGCATCTGAAGATTGAGATAGATCATGAGAAAAGAGGGAAATTTCTAAGGTTCTGGGACTTAGAAAAGTTTTTAAAGTTTAACTCAGATTTTTTTGCAGCTTGCTTTTCATTCATTCATAGCACACGATACAAACACACACCACAACAAAGAAAAACATATGGTTTTAAGAACCATTCTGAAAACTATGATACAGTGGGACCGAATACTACTAACTACGCTAGTGCTCAAGTGCTACTACTCCTCGGAATCTGTGGCTTCATCATCTTCATCATCATAGATGAAGGCGAAATCATCCTCATCGGTGAAGAAGTCCATAGCCTGATCCTCCAGAAAATCATCATCATCGCTGAGATAGGAGTAGGGGTCTCCACGAAGATCCTCTCCAGCATTCTCCCTTTCTTCCAACTAGATGTATCTCTCGTGAATGGTCTCCTCCAAAGATGAGATACGGTGGCGAAGACGAGCAATAATGCGCTCCTTCTTGTCTAGATGACGGCGGCGAGACTTGCGATCCTTTTCCAGCACGGCGATGGTTTGATCCTTCATCTTGATGATAGCGGACTTGTGGTTGGAGTAGTCACGGCAGTTATCCAACTCATACTGGCGACCGTACATCATGAAGCTAAGGTGGTCCAATTGAGTCTTCAGCTCGGGGTGGTATGGTGCTTCCAGTGGTTGTCCATTAGCATCACGCCTCAAAGCGGGTACCCTTGATCTGGTTGATACTTTGCCCACATAGACGGGCAAGAGCTTCCTGCATGGCCCTGGCAAGTCCATCGAGCCAGTTGTTTTCTCTTAAGGTAAACTGAATTCCCTCAGCAGTGGGGGGTTCAATCTTTCCTCGGGGACTTGCAACAATTAGCCACTGCAAATCTTCTCCTCCTTGATCATTGAGCTGAGCTCCGAAGAACTCAAAAGTGACGCTCAAGTTCAAAGCTGGTCCAAATCCCTCTCAAAGATAAGGTCTCCTCCATTCCCCACCTGATAAAACTTGTTGTACTTCACGTCCATCTATAAGAATATAGGATGAGTAAGTTAGTAGAGTGATCAAGTGTGTCAAAATTTTATGTATTTTGCAAGAGTTTTTGAGGAACATGAATTTTCATGAAAGAATCAAAGTGATAAGAATGGGAATAAGTTTTTGTAAATATTTGTTTCCTTTGGTTTTGAAACTAAGTTTTTGGATTCAAATGTCCAGTCTAACTAGGGTCTCCTATGGTCAGGATGGCTCTGATACCAACTTGTCAACACCCTGATTTTTAATCCCAGATGCCTGTTATGCCATACCTCGCAATCCCAGGATTACCATTTTTGCAATACATAACAGAATTGGATACCACAGTACATCATCCATTACAAACCATACATAATGTCTTACAGAAATAAGGATCTCATGATCCAGTTCTTAGGCGAAATACGTAATAATAACGGTAGCTTAGGCGAAGCTCCATCTTCGGGGTCACAGGCAATGCTGACGATGGGATATGATCCTAGTTGTCGTAACCTTCCTGGGGTCCATCCTCTAGGTACTCCTCTTCATAGTCTGGCCACGGGAATAGCCAGGGACAAAGCCATGAGTACTCTTTAAGTACTCGCAAACTAATACTAACAAGTGAAAGGGGTTTTTGATAATAGGACACTAGGCTCTAGGGTTGTTTTGCAAGAAGCCAGATTTATCTATACTAAGTTCAGAAGCAAGAGAGCTAGTTGAAGGTATAACACCTAAGTGGGAACTTGTATTTCAATTCACAACCCTGTTGTGGTCAAGTCAAAGTCTCAATTCATTTCACCAGTCTTTTTGAAAACATCTGACGGGGAAACAGTATGGCCACTCCAACTGTCCATAACCGCGGACGCGGCTATTCGAATAGTTTGACACTCTGCAGAGATTGTACACTTTCACCACAACATTCGTTACATCCGTCAGGAACAAATCCTGATTTCACCATACTCAGTATGCGGATAATCAATCCTAACCTTTCAATTGCACGCCCTAGTATAAGCACCTCTCCTGTGAGTTTGGCCTCCCAACCATGACCAACTGTCATCTTGGGTACGACACAGGTGGACAATCTTCACAAGGTAGCCTCAGCTCAGACCTTGGCCGTGAGGGAACTAATACTATGGTATATAAGTTTCCAGTCAAGACCTACCCAATCTTTGGGTATTGTGGTTGTACGGTAAAATTGGAATGGTATCGCATCCAGACAACCATCAGTTTTATAAAGGGCTAAGGCTCATGCCTCAATATTTTCATCACCAAAATCATCTGGTGTTCAGAAACACATGTCAAAACATCTCAGTAGAATGATCCATCATTCTAAGGTTTTCATAACCATTTTCACCAAGTATTCCCATCTAAAGTTGATCAAGTTTTATGCTTAGCACTAGCATCTACAAGTGGGGGTGAGTACTAATGAAGGGTGGTAAACAAATGGAGTTTTAACTAAGTTCAATCTCATGCCTTAGGATGACATCAAGATTATCTAGCTTAGGCCAAATTTTATGCTCTTTATGAAACCTTTAGATATATCTTTCTAGAATCTACAAGTCACTTAAGTAAACTCTAAGGAAGTAGCCTTGATAAAGAATTAAAATATAAAGCATGCAAATAAAACTAGGATTGGTTTATCAAGTGGTTATGATCACATATGCTTAAGGCATATGATTGGCATGGTAACAAGTAAGTGTTTGTTTGCATCAGTAGAGTATCTTGCAAGTGTTAGCTTGCACATTCAACTAGTAGTGTTAGGCTTGCCTTGTGTAGAGCAGTGGTTGAAATTCTCCTCGGCTTCTTCTTCGTAGTATCCTCCTTCGTCCTCGTATCCTTGGTCGGTACTAGCATCTATAAATAAATACGATGTACACAATCACCAAACAATACTAAACTACTTGCAATCATCACACAAAAGGGTCCTATAGATGATCTAACATCATCACTAACATTACAAGATTAAAGCTTGGTTTAATTCCTTTTATTTTTAGAAAAGTAATTTCTACTCATTGAAAAACTACATAAGATTTAATGTTATCCAAACCAAACATGGTATCATGCTGACACATGTCATCACCACATATTTTAGTCCATGGGAATGTGATTTAAAGTGGTGTCACAATTTAATAAGGTTTTACCCTTTTATTTTAATTAAATAAGTGACTAGAAATTCCTATGTGGCATTCTTTTATTACTTGGTCATTATTTCTGCAAGTAAACCTATATATTTTTATATATTCTGAAAGGTATGGTTAAATGTGATTTTTGAGAGTTGGAATCAACTCAAAAGCTATTATGGTTTCAATTTGAAAAATGTTTGAATGCAGAAAAACTTCTGCCTTGTTATTTTTACCAAGGATGACCTACAGATCCAAATGACTTGAATCCAACGGGCTTGGATTCAGCATTTCCAGACCTTTCTAAAAAAATTAGTTTCATTCAATTTGGTTCACTGAATCGATCTGGGTTGATTTTTGAATCTAGGTGCAGAAGTGTGTTTGAAAAAAAATGGAAAAGGTTAAATTCAAATGACTGGGCTGCGCGGGAAGCGATACTGGGCCGGCCTGCTAAGCGTAGCGCTTACTCGGGCTGGTTAAGTGGCTGTCCCCATGCGTCAGTCAGACGAGGGGGTGCGAAGCGGTATGGGGCGATGTGGGGCGTTCGATCTAGTTCTAATCTAACGGCTGAGGGTCATCATCGACGTTGGGCAACACCGGCGAGACAGAAACCTAACAAGGCAGGTGGGGGTCGTTGGGGGCTCACCAGGGCTCAGGCGAGGGTCGGCGAGGCGGGCGAACGACGAAGTCGACAACGGCGAACCTCCTGATACCGGCAGCTTCTCCTAGGGCAGCTCCAATCGCTGGCCCCTTTCTTCTCCAGCAGCGGCGGGCTCCGGTGAAATTCCGGTGATGTGCTGCTCGCCTTGCTCCAGGAACGGGGTGGCACGATCAGTCAAGAGAGGGGAGTGAGATGGTGTGCTCAATTCGTCTGGGGGTGGCCTCTATTTATAGTCGCGACGACGAGACCGAACGGGATGGGCAGGCGACGGTGGCGACATGGCTACAGGCTGCTAGAGGCATGGCCGGTGGTGGCGATCGCTTGGTGGTCTCCTGGCGATGCTCTACGGCTTTAATGCGCGCGTAGGGGTGGTGGCAATTGGTCTGGAACGCGCGATGCTCTGTGCGGCAGAGGCGGCGTCTTCGACGGCGAGCGGTGGCTGTGCGGCATGGGGCGGCGAACAGGGATGTCTGGCGGTCTCCTGGGTCGATGGTGATCAAGTATGCACGCGGTGAGGGCGGCGCGCGGTCTGTGGGTGTCGGTCGAGCGTGGCGCTCTGGCGCATGCTCGGCACGGTTGCTGGCGAGCTGGGCACGGTCTGTGCGTGTGGTCCAGGGTTTGGCAACGCCATGGCTGGGACAGAGTGGCGGTGTCTTTGCCTCCTAGACAAGGTTGGCACGACTAAATCTCCTCCTAGCTTGCTGTCTCCACTGGGGTGGCATGGTGAGCTTCGGCTGTTCACCATTGATGTCATTGCCCAGCTTAAAGTGAGGCTAGTGCTTGGTTTAACTTGCTAGATGATCTACTGAGGTTGTTGTGAGCTAGAGAGGGATCAAGTTAGGCTCAAATCACTGCTCACAATAGTGTTTAGGATTTTGATGATTTGTGTCTGCCAAGTGTTTGATGAAATGGCCGTAAGAATTCAAGTTTTGAATTTTGAAAAGATTTTTGGTGGGTGTGCTAAGTTGGTGCAGGTGAGTCTGCCGATGCTTGGGTTTTGAAAGTTGAGCTTGTTTGAGTGGTTTTTGAAAAGGTGGGATCTTCCCATATGATAAAGATTCAATTTTGAACTGTCCTTTAAACTATGCATTTGAATGTTTCTGGATGATCACAAAGTGGGACTTGATACTTTGTTAGGAGTACTATCAAGGGGTGTAAAGATCCAAACAAGTTTCTGTTAAGTTCTGAAAGTTTGAGACAGCCAAAGTAGGCATGGGAGTTAAATTGGTCAAAATGACCATTCACTCATTTTGTTTGTTTTGATTTATTTGTCTTTGGGAAAAGTGTGGGAAATGTTTAGATGATGTTTATTTCACCTAAGTATTACAAGCAAAGAAACACACAAACAAGGTGGTTCAAAAGAATTCAAAATGAAATGCATACTCACATGCATGCTTCCATATTTTTATTTAGAAAAGTTTTTGTTAACCCTAATTTTGATGATTAGAGTTTGATGATCCATGTTTAGTATTTTTGGGATGTTACATAAGGGCAAGCTTACACATCCCTGGACCCCATTTTCGCTCGCTAATTCTCACCGTAGGCCTAGTTTCGTTGAGCACCGCCGTTGGCTGCCGCATAAGCTCGTCGCCGATGCATTTCCGGTGACCATTAGGTAGCGGCGCCACCACCAATAGATTCACCTTGATCTCCTCTGTCCAACGCACCTAGGCACATCCCCGCGTGCGCACCAGATCGATCGATCGATCCTCAACCAGTAAGGATCAACCAAGGTGACATCATGCTTACGTCAGGTTCGAACCACGTCAGCGAGTTTGACCAGTCTTTGTCTCACGTGGCATGTGACATGGCCTAGGGCCCATATGTCATTAACTGGGGGTAGCCAATCAGTCAGTAACAAATGCATTTTCTATAACCTGTGCGCTGAGGTGGCCACTGGCCCACTGGTCAGTGACTCAGACTAGATGTAGGTGCGGTGTAAAAAGAAAATTCCTGTTTAAGAAATAAATAAAATGTTATAAACTTAATTATTAATATGAAATCAAACAAATGATTAAATCTTGTTTAATTAATAACTTTTGATTTATAATTCAGAAAAATGTGTATAATATATGAAAATTTGTAGAAAAATAAAATCTACAACTTAAACTTATTATCCAATATTATTATGATGATTATTTAAATAAATATTATTTAATAAAGGTTTAAAAGTAATAAAACCTTGATAATTCATATTTTAATAATGATAAAGATTAAGAATATGAATAATATACCAAAAATCTTAACAAAATAAAACTATAATTTAAAACTATAATCATGCATTATTATTTCACTTACTTAAACATTTATTATCTATTAAGTATTTTTTAAAATATTAAATCTTATAAAAATCATATCTTATTATTTATAAATTATAAAAATAAATATAATATACAAAAATGATCTCAAAAATAATATCTACATGTTAAAAATAGAATATTTCACTATTGAGTTAACTAAAAAGTTCAGGTACTCTAATAACTTGAATTGAAACCTATTTCCTTAGTTTAAAAAATTCATATAATGGTAAATAAAATTTGCTAATATTTCTAAAATGAGTCAATTAAGTCTAATAAATAGTATTAGTCTTAAATATTAATAATATGAAGCCATAATGGTTTAAAACATTATAAATACCTTTTTATTAAATTATCTTCAACCTTAAGTGAAGATTACATTCTAAAAGGATTCCTATTCATAATAGAAACCTTAAAGAACAACTTGTGAATAAATCAGATCCTTTCTATCTACTTTAACCACCAGATTACAAAAACTACCACAAATCTATAGTAAGTTCATAAGTAATTAAGTAATACTATATCTTGGTTTATAAACTATAACCACTCATCTATAAAAGGTAAATGATACTACTCCATTATAAAATCAAGAAACCACTACACCAAGTAAAAGAATAACCATTCTTAAGTAACCTTAAGGAAACATTACCAGGTACACAAGATACAAATATCATAAGCATTATACTTTCAAACTATCTTTGTTTTAAAGTTAACTTTAGTCTACAAGAATCTAAATATAACACTATAAGCATTATTATGTGTTTTATAGTTAACTTTGGTCTGAACTAGTTAAGTTATAAAGCATCTCAAGCCAAAACTATTCAAGCAAACACAAATAACATCGACCACCACTAACTAACCACAAAGATTGTTTAAACCTTAGAAAAGGAATCTTTTCTTCAAAAGTTATTAGTTTTGCCACTTCGGACAATATATGACAAATAATCAAGATCACATTGCTTCATACTTCACTCGTATACCTAGGAGAAATAACACTTAAGCTATTTACAAGTGACTCTACTTATAAAGTAAAGTTTGGAGATAAGCTATTAAAGTGTAAACAATTTTGAATAGCATTTCATATATATATATATATTTATTTGCTGCATCAATATGTGCTGTTCACACACACTCACAAGCCCTAATAAGAAGCACATGTGTGAAACTTATTTAAAAAGAACAACACATTCTAAAGTAACCATTTCCGGAATCTAAACCCTAGAACAACGACTATAGTATACTACATCATGCAGTGGTATGCTGGGTCACCGCAGCAACCTCCCCCGATGCCTCTCTCTTTCCCGGGCTCGCCCTGAGGTAACCACACATCCTATGGCCTGCCTAGGTCCCTAGAACCCCCGTTGACCCCTCCCCTCTTGCATGCATAAGCTCAGGAGCGCTCCCCGTCGAGTTCCGAATCCTCTCCATCACAAGGACACGTGACCCCTAGACCTGCACCCAACTCTGACGTGCGGCCCCTCTCCCGGCTCCCCTCCGCACGCCCATTCGCCCTAGACCCTCCCCGTCACCTCCCCAGCACCCTAGGTGAGCTCCCAGGGCGCCACCGCCTCCCCCTAGGGTTTCCCCTCTGTTCTCCCCTAGCCAGAGGTAGAAGACAACCTCCTGCAGTTGGATCTGGCTTAGCCGGACAACCCAGATCCCTCGATATCCCTTTGCTTCCTCGCAGTCGCTAACAGGCCGACCCCGTCTATCAGCATTTCAAAACCGCCACCCCGCGCATGGCCGCTACCCTCTTGGGCCGAATATCACATGCGCGACCCAGTAGCCAGCAACCCCATCCCATTTCCCTTTTTCCTTTTCATTTTATTCCAGATCTGTAGGATGCCGAATGGTTTAATTATAAAAAAAATTGGAAAGGACTCAAATAAATTGAGATAGTATTTTTTTTTCCAGGTTCTCAAGCCTCTTTTCTAGCATGCAAACCTTGTGCTGCGCAAAACAATAAATAAAATAAATATGATAAATCTTTTCCCAAGAACTGTCTAGAGCACTGATTTATTTCTCCATAAAGTTTTACAACTCCAAATAGAGTAAATCCAGTTGGTTATGAAAGGTATCACCCATACCTTTCATACCACATTGACGCCACCAGGTTTTGCTTCCTAGGTTATCAATAGCAAAAATAACAAAAACAGATACTTTATGCCTTTAGGATTTTCCCTAGGTCAAACATAATGAGCTTTGTACCTAAATCCAACTCTAAGTAAACCCATATAACTACATCTTCCTAAATCCAGAAGCCCCTAATTTTATGAGCCTCTGTTGATTTTTAATGAATTAAACCCTTCTGTGCATGGTCTAATTACTAATAAAATCACTACCGTAGCTACACAACTCCAAATTGACTGATTCCAATTTCTACATAAAGGTACTATCAACACTAAACATGTGCACTTGGAATCAACGAAAAAGCTTCTATAAAATAAATATGATGAAAAAGACAAATCCTATCAAGTACTGCCTTTGGGATTTTCTCAAGGGCATGATGCTAATTGTTTTGCGGTGATTACAACTCCTCTTGAATCAGTCCATCAAACACTACTTAATCACCCAAGGAAATAATTTTTGGAACAATAGAACTGTTCTGGTGAATTATTTCCTAAAACTAGAGTTTTATCCACTATAAAATCCATTATAAATCAAGGGAAATGATAAAATAGTGAAACCACTTTTGTTGGCTTCATTTTATCAATACCCATCTGATGGTATCATTTTTGTACAATGATATCATACTGATCAAGTCCTTGAGCAAAAACACTAGTCAAGGGACTCCTCGCTGGTCACAGGCAAGCCACCATTCCTGACTCCTATATTAACCTATTTCTGTTTATCAACTGTTTTATAGCTCGTTTATAAATTGCATGATCACAAACATGGTTTACTTCAAATAAACAGATGTTAGTAACTTGGCTCCTCCAAGTTATGAATGAGTGTCTCTTGGACACCTACCCTATTTACACCTACTTTTACCCCTTAGAATGAGGCTAAGATGATTAGCATCTTCCCTCTTGGAACCCCCACGGATTTTAAATGATAAAACTATTTTGGGTTATACCCTACTACAAGGTTTTCAAATTAAAACCCTTGGAAAGAGGCATCCTTTTTGAGCAGAAGTTTACTAAAAGAAAATATGAGGTGTATGAAGAGAAAGTTAAGTAAGAGGAAGGAAGGGATGTTCTAAGCCAATGTCCAGAACAATTTATCCGTGCAACCACATTACCCCAGACGCTGGGGCTTAGCTCGTAGTTTGTGATCTTTAGCCGGGGGTGCTCTTACCCGCTAAAGGGGAGAAATCCCCTGAAATCCGGGCTACCTGTAGGGTAAGGCACTGGTGCAACAATTGGGTCTCTCGCGGACAGTATGCTCTTAGGTAGTACGGATGGAAGATTGTCACTATTGCTACCGGTCAGACTTTGGTCTGGAGGTAGGGGTCAGTACGGATGGAAGGACCCATACTCGTACCGGAGAGATAAACCCAAAAGGAAAAGCCGCCGTTGCTAGGGATCGACAAATGAAAGGTTCAAGTTTGATTATCCGAACCCCTGTCTACCGTGTGTAGCAGGCCGTGGTTTTATCCTGGCGGATGTATTGATTCTTGTGGATAAAGTGCACAAACTCTGCAGAGTCTAATCTATTCGAATAGCCGTGTCCACGGACAAGGACGGTTGAAATGGCAAGTGCTAGGAGGACCCTTCGATTAAGATGTGATGAAATAAATGATGTGACTTGGTCACGAGAAAAGATAAGAATGAAATTGGTTTTGACCAGAGATGGTTAACAAGGTTTTAAAAAGGGTTTTACAACAAAATGTTTTCTAAGACTTTTTAACAAGGATGTGGAGATGTCCGGATTTTCAAAAAGGAGGCATACTTTACAAAAACTCCTCTTCAACAAAGATATAGAGATGCCATGGTTAGGTTATGTTTTCAAAACAAATATAGTCTAGAGCTATCTCGCTACAGCCCAATATGCATGTTCCTTCTTACCCTTGTCTCAGTGATTTGCGAGTAACTTCAAAGTACTCACCGGCATTGTCCCTGGCTATTTACTTGGCTAGATTGCAGATGTTAAAAAGGAACAAAGGAGTCGACGTCTATGCGAGCTAGGCTGTCTTCCCAGTCAGTTGCCTGTAGGTTAAGGCATGTGCTATGCGCTGAAGACTTCCGCTACTTGTGTTGTAATCGCCATAATGGCCCCTTTATAAGTTTTGCATTCGTTATTGTAAGGATGATGTAATGATACTAGTCGGTTATGCTCACGGCTCACTGATCATGGGAACGTGAAATGTATGCATAACGGGTATTCTCGGACCGTAAATCCGGGGTGCCACAGACATGGTATCAGAGCCATCCTAACTGTAGGAGACCATAGTTAGCATGGACGTTAGACAGAACAACCCCTATTTTATGAAGACACAAGTTTTCAAAAACTATTTTCCTCAAAAGCTTTTCAAAAGATTGCTTATCTCATCTTCTCTGATTAAACAATTTGAAAATGAATTACTCTATATCTCGTCTACTTCAAATGTTACGTTTTCACAAAACAAAGTCCGACTTAGACACTATGAAGATGGAGATCCCGGAACAAAGAGACACCGAGACAAGCAAGACCAAGGAGCTACCAACGACGTCGGACACTACAAGATCTCCCTACCAACGGAGTCCTTCACCGCCCCCAAATCAAACTGGTACGACACCGACGACAAGACATAAACTAAGACCCCCGTAACATCCGTACCTAATACTAGCATCACAAAGATAGGATTTCCCTTTATGGCGTGTTGTCACCTCCTTAGTGTTTGTGGTATGCCCTATTTGCTTGTCATGTGCATGTTTGATGCTTGGAATGTGCTGTCTGTCTTCTTTGGATTATCCAAGACTCTAATTTTGACCACCTAGCTGGTAGATCCTGATGCTAACCCTCGCAACCTCCTAGCCGAAGACCACTCCTTAGCAGGATGGCCATTTAACCTGGACAACCCCAAGCAAAAGCCTTAAGGTGGAAAGACTGTGTCTTTCCACTCAACTCCTATCCACCCAATAACTCGGAAGACTAACTCCGTAGCATCTTTCCTTCTACAGAGAAAGACCCTTATCCACCAAAGATGGAACCCTCCCGCTCTGAAAGCATCATTGTGGGAGAAAGTTTCTGGCCCTTTGAAGAGCAACTGCATGAGCTACTGAAGATCGTCCGTCGTCCCCAACCCAAGATCGAAGGAACAGATCTCCCTCGCAGCAATTCAAGCATAGCTCAGTGGGTCATCAAGGCCACCATTCTGGCGCATGAGAACGACCCAAATCCTATCATTTTCACCTTCATAGACCACAACTGGGTAGATGGAGTCGTGCAAGCGATACAACAGATCATGGCACATCTCTGCAAGATCCATGAAGATGAGCTAAAGAATACCCCTTATCACCTGTTTGGGAAGCGCGACAAGTATGGGATTCCCACCGAATCCTTCCTGACCTGCTGCATTGGGAATCAGCTTGAGAACATGGAATTTCTCCTATAAAGTCACCAAGAATATATCGACAAGACCTGCCGTTAGAACATCCTCATGCAGATGTACTTTGCCATACTCCGAACCCGGGAGAAGAGTCTACAAGCCGCCAATGCTCGCCTGGAGAGAAGAGTGGCTGCTCTAACCTTGGAAGGTGTTAACTCCGAGACGGAGAATGAGTAACTGTCCTTCTATGAGTACCAACCTATCTTCCCACTGCCCCAAGATGTACCAGGACCCTCCACCTGCCTTCCCGAAGCTGAAGAAGAAGCCAAGGAGAAGTCTCCTGAAGCCCCGCTGACGGCAACTAGACTAACATAGTACCGATGTGTTGTAGTACCTATGTAACGCCCCGGAACCTATTTTGTAAAACTCTAAGTGCCTGGTCACCCTGCGGCACAGACCTGTTTTGGTAACCCCTTAAGTACCTCCGCCACCGACCGGCCGAACCTGCTAAATCTCTAGCTATTGTGCAAATATGATATCCTTCTTTGCATGTTTTACCCACAACATTGCATCAGACCCAAACCCCCATAGTTTTGCTCTAAGGGGGAAATACTACGTCTTTCCTGCCCAAAAATCTGATAGACCCCTGGAGTCGACCTCTAGTTAACCTTGAGCAATGCCAAGCCCTCCGAAGCTGAATCGTCGACTCTACAAAGATGGATAAAAATCGGCACTTCTCCAGATTCAGGAAATACCACAAGAAAGACCTCCACTCCAAAGTTAGTCAACATCCCGGTGTATCAAGACCGTGAAGAAAGAAGGTTGTCCCTAAGGCAAAGTAATAAAGAAGATTCAACTCGCCGTCCCGCCTAAAGAAGAAAGTACCCCCGTCGACGCTAAACTTACCTAGACTTGTCCTAAGGGGAAAAGACTGCGTCTTTTCCACTAGTTTAATCTAAACGCCCAAACCCGAAGCCCCTCAGCTCCAACCCATGACTAACCCGTCGGCTCTTTGTAAAACTTATTAGCACCTAGTAAGTTCCACCGCTGAAATTATTAAGCGGATGTTATCACCCCAACCCTACTCCTCCCTAATCTCGGGACGAGATTATTTTAAGGGGGAAAGATCTGTAACATCCCAATTTGAGCAACCTAGATTGAATGTCCAAAAGTCAAAAATCAGGGGGAACAAAAACTGTTTCTTGCATTGTGTGCTTACCTATTTGCTTGTGCTCAAGCAACTGTTTAAGTATTAGTTGTGTGCTCCTCATCTCAACACTAGTTTACAAAAACTATTTTACAAAAGAGATGTCTTGGCTCATCTTTCATATTCTCAAATGTTCTGGCATTTCCAAAACCTGAGCCAAGATGACTTTGACCCAACCAAATACTTTACTATATTCTTTTAACAAAACTATGGAGACATATATACACTCTCCTTATGTTTTCAAGATAGAACCATCAACTACCCTTATCCCTAGTTTTCGAAAACTCAATTAAAACCTTTTCATCCCAATATCAGTAGAGATACCAAGATAACACTTATATTACTTCAAAACAAAACCCTCTTTCAACCTACCCATCCTTACCTTAATCTAGGCTTGATGGTAACCCTAGTAGTAGTTAAATAAGTTAAGATGAATTGCCTTGATATGATGTCTGATGATTGCCTTGATCTGCTGATTGCCTTGTTTGCTTAGGATCTAGATTAAGCTAATCTAGTAGATCATACCTTAGGAACCCAATCCTTGCTTGTGATCATCAATCTCAAAGCAAGCATCCAAGTTAGGATCTATCCTAAGCCACTCAAGTGATCATCTCATCTCATGCCTATCTCAATCCAAGGCTAATCCCTTTGGATGGTTTCCAACCCAGTAGAGACCCAATCCAAGCATGAATTCCCTATACTTAGTTATCACTTCAACATACTCTCATTGATCATGAGTTTGGAACCTAGCATTCTCTCAAAATCATTTACACTTGCACTCTAGTCTAAAACCCCAAATCTGCCAGAATGGCTAAGTCTGGAATTCCTTATCCAGATTCAATCTTTAGAGCTCTACCTCTTCCAACTTATGTGCACTCTTGAGAATGAATTTTAACCATCTTGTAGTACATCAGTAGTAATACCAAGTCCCACTCTTTCCCATGGCTAAGCCATTCTAATTCGCACTCATCCCTGATGGTTTTGTAGTCAAGATAATAATCTTTTCTGCAAATCTTATCATCTTGCCTTCTTTGGAAGAAGCCCACATCTACATGCCACCTCCCCTTGACCAAATCTTTGCATGGTTAGAATATACTAATCATGGCCTATGAATCCCCACTTAACTTGTTTCCATTGGAGCCTTGTGCTTCTAAACCCACATGGTTTAGGAGGCTATGTGATGTATCTGTTATGGCAGCCTTATTTTCAACAAAATTTGCCATCTCTTCAAGATAACCTCAAATCCAACTAAGCCCAACTATTGCTTCCATGATCATCTACCTTACATGGTCTATCCATCCATCACCCCCTTGTACCAAGGTGAGCTCTGAGCTCCCTAATCCAACCTTGTTTAGATGGCATCAGAATAACAAAACCCTAGATCCTCCCCGAATCTAGTTTCCATCCTTTTCACCACTTTTCTTCAAAACCAAGGTGAACCTTGATTCCTACATCGAGTTTAAATCATCTACCTTGGATATAAGCATCCCCAAATAATTCTCCATATTATTTGGATTATTAAACTATTTAAATTCCCCTATATACCAATTTCTCAAAATCCTTGTCTATTAAGGAAAGTTTGTTTTTATCCAAATAACTTTGCCAACTAAATTTATAATTGAGTTCTCCATATCATATCACATCTCTCAAACTCAAATATAAATATTTTTGAGATCCTCTAATATTTCTTTTTGCCCTTTTTCTTAAATGGCAAAAACAAGAAATAATCCTCTAAAAATACTTTTCCACCTCAATAAATCCCAATAAAATTCTCCAATGTGTGTTATGGTATTTAGGACCATATCACATCAAAAACCAAGCTTGTACAATGTAAAAATATCATCTAAGCTTCCAGAATCTATTTATGCACTTTTTGAAGAAGTGCATTTAAATGGGATTATAATTATTAGAAAAATCCCATTTAAATCATGGAAAGATCATTTGACCTATGCTACCTACCAGTACCATTTCCACACTATGCCCAATGCAAGTTTGCCAAATTCCTTCTCAAGCCTCCAATTAATCAATTTTTCCAAAACCAACAAACCTTGATTCAAATAAAAAACACACCAGCTCAAATCTTCTTCAACACTCCTACCTAACACCAACACTATATCCTGGTCGTGTGCACTATAGCACCACAGTACCTAGCCCTTCTTTGTCCCCTAGTGCTTGAGAGAGCATCATATCTTGCAAGGATCTTTGTGTTAAAGAGGACAACACCTACCCCATCTTCCCTCTCACTCTCTAGTCAAGCTATTAACCACAACACCCCCGAGCACCACCCTCAGCAACCAATAGGAAGCCCCCACCCCATGTCCATTTTGGACAATCATCCATACCATGAGGTTTCAAAATAAAAGGGCCACAGGCCACCCCCCAGCACAGCCCTGCCCTCATTTGCCCCCTTACACTCCCACTAACCTCCCCGAGCTCCCCTCTCCCTCCTCACCTCCCCTGGCTGGCCACACGAAGGAGAAATGGCACATTCGGCCATGGTCTAGCTTAAGCTCAAGGTCCGTTTTCCCTACCTCCCTCCCCGTGCATGTGTTATATTCGGGATCTACACCCTCTAATCTCCTCCCCCATGCTTCTCTTTCTGTTGCAGGAACACCGAAAGCGACCACCACCTTGCACGCCTGAGAGCAACCTCCCCCGACGCCCCTCTCTTTCCTGGGCTCACCCTGAGGTAACCACACCTCCTCTGACCTGCCTAGGGCCCTAGAACCCCTGCTGACCCCTCCCCTCTTGCATGAAGAAGCTCAGGAGCGCTCCCCATCGAGTTCTGAATCCTCCCCATCGCAAGGATGCGTGACCCCTAGACCTGCACCAAACCCTCATGTGCCGCCCCTCTCCCGGCTCCAATCCGCATGCCCATTCGCCCCAGGCCCTCCCCGTTGCCTCCCCGACACCCCAGGTGAGCTCCCAAGGCACCGCCGCCTCCCCCTAGGGTTTCACCTCTGTTATCCCCCAGCCGGAGGTAGAAGACAACCTCCCGCCGTTGGATCTGGCTTAGCCGGTCAACCCAGATCCCTCGGTACCCCTTTGCTTCCTCGCAGCCGCTGACAGGCCGACCCTGCATGTCAGCATTTAAAAATCACCACCCCGCGCATGGCCGCTGCCCTCTTGGGCCGAATCTCACATGCGCGGCCCAGTAGCCAGCAACCCCAGCGCATTTCCCTTTTTTCTTTTCATTTTATTCCAGATCTGCAGGATGACGAATGGTTTAATTATAAACAAAAATGGAAAGGACTCAAATAAATCGAGATAGTATTTTTTTTCCAGGTGCTCAAGCCTCTTTTCTAGCATGCAAACCTTGTGATGCACCAAAACAATAAATAAAATAAACATGATAAATCTTTTCCCAAGAACTGTCTAGAGCACTAATTTATTTCTCCATAAAGTTTTACATGTCCAAATAGAGTAAATCCAGTTGGTGATGAAAGGTAGCACCCATACATTTAATACCCCACTGACCCCACCAGGTTTTGCTTCCTAGGTTATCAATAGAAAAAATAACAAAAACAGATACTTTATGCCTTTAGGATTTTACCTAGGTCAAATCCAAATGAGCTTTGGACCTAAATCCAACTCTAAGTAAACCCATATAACTATATCTTCCTAAATCCAGAAGCCCCTAATTTTATGAGCCTTTGTTGATTTTTAATGAATTAAACCCTTCTATGCATGGTCTAATTACTAATAAAATCACTACCATAGTTACACAACTCCAAATTGATTGATTCCAATTTCTACAGAAAGGTATTCTCAGATATAAACATGTGCCCTTGGAATCAACTAAAAATCTTCTGTAAAATAAATACGATGAAAAAGACAAATCCTATCAAGTACTGCCTTTGAGATTTTCTCAAGGGCATGCTGGTCACTGTTTTGCGGTGATTCCAACTCCTCTTGAGTTAGTCCATCAAATACTACTTAATCACCCAAGGAAATCAGTTTTGGAACAATAGAACTATTCTGGTGAATTATTTCCTAAAACTAGAGTTTTATCCACTATAAAATCCATTATAAATCAAGGGAAAATGATAAAATAGTGAAACCACTTTTGTTGGCTTCATTTTATCAATACCCATCCGATGGTATCATTTTTTACAATGATATCATACTGATCAAGTCCTTGAGCAAAAACCCTTTCCTTAGGTAGTTCCTAGATTCTAAAAACCAAAGGGAGCCTTTCTCCCTAATATCTCCAAGTCTCCTCCCCATCCCATACAATCCAAACCCCAACATCCTACTGATGTTTATCATGTATTTATACTTAGCTTGCTGTATGGTTTGATGTTTGTATGCCCTGTATTGATTGGTGTATTGTTTGAATTGCATGTATGCCATGTAACGACGATAGTTGCGATTGTGTGACACCGAGAAGAAGGAATGATCGGGATTCTATTATTATTAATATACTTGGTTTGCTGGTTATCTAACAAAGTCAAGGGAATCCTCGCTGGTCACAGGCAAGCCACCATTCCTGACTCCTGTATTAACCTATTTCTGTTTATCAACTATTTTATAGCTCGTTTATAAATTGCATGATCATAGACATGGTTTACTTCAAATAAACAAACGTGAGTAACTTGGCTCCTCCAAGTTATGAACGAGTGTCTCTTGGACACCTACCCTATTTACACCTACTTTTACCCCTTAGAATGAGGCTAAGATGATTAGCATCTTCCCTCTTGGAACCCCACGGATTTTTCAATGATAAAACTATTCTGGGTTATACCCTACTACAAGGTTTTCAAATTAAAACCCTTGGAAAGAGGCATCCTTTCCAAGTGGAAGTTTACTAAAAGAAAATATGAGGTGGATAAGAGAAAGTTAAGTAAGAGAAAGGAAGGGATGTTCTAAGCCAATGTCCGGAACAGTTTATCCGTGCAACCACATTACCCTAGACGCTGGGGCTTAGCTCGTAGTTTGTGATCTTTAGCCGGGGCTGCTCTTACCCGCTAAGGGGAGAAATCCCCTGAAATCCGAGCTACCTGTAGGGTAAGGCACTGGTGAACAATTGGGTCTCTCACGGACGGTATGCTCTTAGGTAGTATAGATGGAAGATTGTCACTATTGCTACCGGTCAGACTTCGGTCTGGAGGTAGGGGTCCGTACGGATGGAAGGACCAGGGTCGTCGTACCCCATACTCGTACCGGAGAGATAAACCCAAAAGGAAAAGCCACCATCGCTAGGGATCGAGAAATGAAAGGTTCAAGTTTGATTATCCGAACCCCTATCTACCGTGTGTAGCAGGCCGTGGTTTTATCCCGGCGGATGTATTGATTCTTGTGGGTAAAGTGCACAAACTCTACAGAGTCCTATTCGAATAGCCGTGTCCACGGACAAGGACAATTGGAATGGCAAGTGCTAGGAGGACCCTTCGGTTAAGATGTGATGAAATAAAGGATGGGACTTGGTCACAAGAAAAGATAAGAATGAATTTGGTTTTGACCAGAGATGGTCGATAAGGTTTTAAAAAGGGTTTTACAACAAAAAAAATTCTAAGACTTTTTAACAAGGATGTGGAGATGTCCGGATTTTCAAAATGGAGGCATACTTTACAAAAACTCTTTTTCAATAAAGATATAGAGATGCCATGGTTAGGTTATGTTTTCAAAATAAATATAGTCTAGAGCTATCTCGCCATAGCCCAATATGCATGTTCCTTCTTACCCTTGTCTTGGTGGTTTGCGAGTACCTTCAAAGTACTCACCGACATTGTCCCTGGATATTTACTTGGCCAGATTGCAGATGTTAAAAAGGAACGAAGGAGTCGACGTCTATGCGAGCTAGGCCGTCTTCTTAGTCAGTTGCCTATAGGTTAAGGCACGGGCTCTGCGCTGAAGACTTCCGCTACTTGTGTTGTAATCGCCGTAATGGACCCTTTGTAAGTTTTGCATTCGTTATTGTAAGGGTGATGTAATGATACTAGTCGGTTATGGTCACGGCTCACTGATCATGGGAACGTGAAATGTATGCATAACGGGTATTCTCAGACCGTAAATCCGGGGTGCCACAGTTATTAACAACATCCAATGTCTATGATTAGGAAACCTTGATCATCTTGTTAATCAACGAGCTAGTTTATAAGAGAGGCATAACTAGGAACTTTCTGTTTGTTTATTCAACACACATGTATTAACGTTTCCATATTAATACAATTATAGCATGCAAAATAAACATCTATCATATACTTGGAATATACATAATAACAACTTTATTATTGCCTCTCAAGGCATATTCCCTTCAGACCCCTCACAGGTGATTCTGGAGTTTCCCTGAGTTAGGGTTTGCACCCCTCGGAACCCCGATTAAACTGCTGAGCATGTCTTAGGATTTCATTTCAATACTATTAAACTTGTCATCTCATCATCCTTGCCTGGGCACCGCATAAATGGCATGTTTTGATTGTTTTCCCTTTCTTTCTAGTATTTGGTTCTTCTTCGGTAGAATACGATATTGAGACCGAGATCAAGATCGAAGACCGAGATCATGACCATCAAAGCTCGACGAATAATACTTGACCAACTATAATCAAGTCAAGTAGTAGATGTTCGAAGCTCTTCCTATTGGTCATCAACGGGCAAAGGCAAGCATAGCCCCACCATGACATAATCCTTTTTTTTCGAAAGCATTTCAATCCTTGCCATGATGCATATGATTCTACTGTGGTATTTTATTGATATATAGAGTATCCTATCTGTTGCATTACTTCCTTTGAGCTTATATTACCTGATTCACTGCTCCTAGCATAGCTAGGTTTGGCTTGTGTGCACTTCTAGAGCTTATATCTGTGTCCTGCTTAGCCATGCATAGATGTCAATGCTGATTCATCCATATGATGTATCAGATGCAGAGAATCTAGTGTGACAGGAGAACATGATGATATGAGATCAGAGGTGATATCAGATTAAACATGCTAAGGCTTGTATAGGAGGCCACGATGGGATGTGGTTTTTCTAGTCCCATGCTTGCCACCATTAGGACCCGAGTTCTTGCCTCTTGAACCAAGACGAGCGTACAACCACACGAGGCCTGGACAACCTCACAAGCAACTAACTTGCCTAGTAGATTCCGTGAGTCACATAGTTTGGGTGTTCCATTCGACATGCATTCTGGATATTCTCGAAGGCGGTGAAGGAGGTGTATTCATAACAGGTAGGTAAGCGTGGCCGGGGTTGCTTGGGGTAGATAGCGCCCCTGGTAAACCAACCTTTCCTCACATCTCTAGAGACCGGTTTCGGGATTTGACCCATTATGGCGGAACCATCCTTAGGGCATGAATCATGGTCTCGGTGAAAGCAAGGTAAAGGTCGTGTCTAACCAACCTCTGCCGACCTTCCAAGGAAGAGGGCTAATGTACTGGCATTAAGAGAATGTTAGTACGTGTGAGTAAAGTTGTACACCCCTACAGGGTAATAATATTTTTGAAAAGCCGCATCCGCGGTTATGGACGATTTGGGAATGGATGTGATGATCATAGAGAACTATAACCTAATTGTAAAACTTGGAAGATCAACTTGTGCTAAGGGTGCTTCCTCATGGGTACGAGGGGTGATCCTAGATAAGGTTTGATGATGATGATTTGGTGGATATCAAAGATGATGATCCATACCTTGGAGATGTCGGTCTCTTATCCCCTTTATAACATTCTAATTAGACGAGCTTCTCCTCTACCTTGTTTTATAAACAAATTTGGCTTTATGCAAAACAACTCCATAAGCCATAAGTCTTGCGGAGTACACCCTGTACTCACCCTTGCTTTGTTGATACTTTTGTAGCAGAATAAGTGTTCACTTGAAGACGACTTTGGTACGACATCGATATCGACGAGTAGCTTGGGGTTCCCGGTCGGCAGCCTGGAATCTATGGGATGGGATGTCACCGTTATGCTTTAGGACTCTTAGGCCATTTGTTAAGTTTGCTATACTTAATAGCATAATTTTCCTTCTATTGTTTGATGTTTGTGGTCAGTGACCTCTGCTTGTAATAATTTGGTTCTTCGCTAAGTTATGAGCTTGTTGTAATAATTTTTGTGTCGTAGGGTCACTGTTGTGTTACCGATTCTCTCACTGAATATCCTCGAGCTCTAGGTTAGGCTTATGTCAGACGGAGGTCTGGGATTTTTCTAGCCACGATCCGGGGCGGTGTTAGTGTTTTGGTATCGAGCAAAGAATGACCGTAGGAAAACCTTGCTATTGGTCGATGTTGAGTCTAGTGCTTGTGAAAACTACTTTAAAGATGAAAAGTATTTGTGAAAACTCTAGTACGATTCTTTTACTCCTTACCTAGTATTGCTCTAACTCTAGGTTATCTTATCTTGTGTTGACTTTGGAAAAGTTTTGATATCTCTTCTAGTCTTTCAAAGCTAAGGTGCCTTTTGGGCATGTCGTTTCTTAACCAGTTGACCTAGTGTTGAGTTCTTTAGAGTTGTGTATTGTGAATTACTTGTTCCCCGTTGCTCCTATTCATCTGAGAGATTCCTTTCTATCATGATCTCCCTGTCTTATGGGCCAACAATATTAAATTGTTGGTACCCATAGTGTTCTGCTCTAGGCTTCGAGGTTTCTTTTTGCATCGTGTGCCTCCTTTTTGTTTGTTTGGGTACTTCAGAAGTCGTTTCTTCTCTTAGAAGCTACCTCGTGATTATTATCTTGCAGTGTACGCTATGTCACTTAAGTAGTAGTTACTTCTTTCTCAGGTTTTCACCCTCGGACTTGAACCAAAGATCCTCGATTGTGCTGGATTCTGGTATTGTGAATCTTGTACATGACGCTGATCTTTAATCCAAGATCCAATTCTTTGACCCCTGTTGCTAATGTTCACACATTACCTCAGGATGGCTGGTATTACAATTTTATCCTTCAAGCTTGTGGTCTTTGTCATGATTGAGTTCTGACAACTAAGGACTTCCCCTACCACATGCTATGGCAGATGTTCTTTAATGGAACCAAATAGATCACGACAAGAGTACTCCTCGAGATTATTACATCTATATTCATGACTCTGCCACACCTTGTCTGCATTGGTTTTCGGAAGGTTGTTGACTTATGCATCCACATCCTGGGATTCCATCCTAAGCATGTTCCTTTCCCCTTGTTGTGTTCTGACCTTTGTCTACTAGTTGGTAGCCAAGTAGTAAATGTGCATTGGTGTCTTTCGATGCAAGATACTCTTGTGGTCTGACAAGACAAACCATTTCAGAATGTCTAGGAGAAACAAACTCCAATGCCTCATCATATCCAGGACAAGGTCAAAGTGTTGTAATTCGTAGATCAAAAGGCATTAAATAGCTTCTAACCATAAAGTATCACACTCTTTTATACTAAGAGTTCGTGCTGAGTTTCATAACCTCCTTAATGAAGTGGTACTCTTGCACATATTACCCACCCTCCCTCGAGCTTTAGTGCTCATGAGTGATGTGTGTGCGTAATGATGTGGCTACTTGAGATTCTTAGCAATTCTGATTGCTTTGGACTCAAAAGACATTTGAGTCATTCTTAGCGTGACGGTTAAACCTATCACTAAGCAAAGTTTGACTGTGCTACCATGTTTGCTATTCTAGTACACTCCCTTCGGTCAAAGAGTTAGGCTGGTGCCGAAACTCTAAGACTATGTCCTCTTGCCTTACCAAGCAAGTTTCCTCCCGAACTAAGTGATGTATCGGTGGTTCGTGATATTCTAGAAGTCTTACTAGAAGTATCGCCATGTTGCCACATGACCGTATTGCCCAGTTCTTGAGCAAGCAAGTTCTATGAACTACTCCTTTCTCCCAGGATCCGTATCTGATACCCTTGAACTAGTTTGTTGAGGTTATACAACAACTTGGAGAGTTGTAAGACAAAAGTTCTATCCGACTCAGTTCCTTCGTAGAGGGATGTCTGTTTTTGTTCGTGTTGAAGAAAGATAGTATCTCCTTTGTGGATATGTTATTTTCCCCACCTTTGATTTGATTTGGGTTATTGTCAAATCAAACTCAGTTCCAAGGACTGTCTTGACGGTGTTTTTACTTGTGATGTTTCACTTGAGTACATCTTCGTGTCCTTTGGTCTGACCAATACTTTTGCCTTGTTCATACGAGATATGAGTCCATCTTCTTGGAGTTCCCCGATAAGTTTGTTGTTGAGCCCATCGATGACATCCTTAATTTCTCCATGTTAGAGTAGATTCATATGGGACATTGGGAATTAATGTTGGAAAATTTTGGGACATTGCACATTGGACATTGGGCATTAAAGTTTTAGTTAAATTCTAATTAGGGTTGTTTGTGCATTCATGAGCATCATATTTTAAAATGCATGCAAATAAAAAGTAATGAAAAGCCCTAAAACCCTAAATCTCCCCTCGTTTCGAAACACATTCAACTGGTTTTGATATTTTTAAAATCACAAAAATTGTTGGAGCCCAAATGGACAAAAAAGGGCCCACAATATTTTAATAGTTTTACAAAAGCCTCTAGTATTTTTGAAATGTTCAAAAACAGAATTTGAAGTTGATATACAAAATAGAAAATAGAAATAGAAAAAATAGTTTCTAGGAAAAAAATAAGGGAACTCTATCTACCTGGTTCGAGCCCAACTCTCCCTCCCTTCTCTCCCTCGCCTGCTTACTCTCACGCACGCAACAGCTAGTGGCCCAGCCATAGCCCACCTCGACCCAGCCCGCGTACCGCTTCACCTTGTCATCTTCGACGACAACGGCAAGCTATTGCGTGTGCCTCGCGCCGCCATCGATCTCGGCTTGCCGTTGTGATGCGCCGCCGCCCCCCGGACAAGGATAAGAGCACCACAGCTGTAACATCCCAATTTCATCAACACTGATTTATAGCCCAAAAGGCAAAAATCATGGGGAACAAAAACTTTTTCCTCCTATGCTTGCTTACTTGTTTTCTTGTTCTCAAGCAACTTCTTTTGTATTAGTTGTGTACTCCTCATCTCAACACTAGTTTACAAAAGAGATGTCTTGGCTCATCTTTCATTTTATCAAATGTTCTGGCATTTCAAAAACCTGAGCCAAGATGACTTTGACCCAACACAATACTTTGCTAGTTTCCATTAACAAAACTATGGATACCTATATATTATCTCCTTATGTTTTCAAGACAGAACCTTCAACTACTCTTATCCCTAGGTTTTCCAAAACCTTATTAAAACCTTTTCATCTGAATCTTGGTAGAGATACCAAGATGGTACTTATCATACTTCAAGGAAAAACCCCTTTCAACCTACCCATCCTTACCTCAATATAGGCTTGATGGTAACCCTAGTAGTAGTTAGATGATTTTCCTTGATCTGTTGGTTGATGGATTGCCTTGATCTGCTGTCTAATGAATTGCCTTGATCTGCTGTCTGATGAATTGCCTTGATCTGCTGACTGCCTTGTTTTTCTTAGGAACTAGAGTAAGCTAACCTAGAAGCTCATCCCCTAGGACCCAACCCATGCTTTTGATCATCAATCTCAAAGGAAGCATCCAAGTCTGGATCTATCCTAAGCCACTCAAGTGATCATCTCATCTCATGCTTATCTCTATCCAGGGATAATCCCTCTTGATGGTTTCCAACCTAGTGGATACCCAATCCAAGTTTGGATCCCCTCTCCTCAATCTATACCTCAACATCAACCACTTGAGGGAAGGGATAAACCTCTGCCACCCTCTCAATTGTTTCCCTCTTGAACACTAGTTAAAATCACCAAACCTGCCCAAATTGGCTAAGTCTGGATTTCTTATCTAGATTCAATCTTTGGATCTCTACCTTTTCCAACCCTTGTACATTATTGATAATGCACTTGAACGATCTTGAAGTATAGATTTAGTACTACCAAGTCCCACTCTAGCCCTTGGCTAAGCCATTCCAATTACCACTCATCCATGAGGGTTTTGTAGTCAAGATACTAATCTTTTCTACAAATCTTATCATCTTGCCAACTTTGGCAAAAGCTCACTTCTATATGCCACCTCACATTGACAAACTCTTTGCTTGGTTATGAATAATCATGGCCTATAAATCCCCTCTTCACTTGTTTCCATTGTAGCCTTGTGCTTCTTAAACCCACATGGTTTAGGAGGCTACCTGATGTATCTATTATGGCAGCCTTAATTTTTACAAAGTTTGCCATCACTCCAAAACCACCTCAAATCCAACCAAGCCCAAATCTTGCCTCCATGATCATAAATATGACATGGTCTATCCATCCATATAACCCTTGTACCAAGGTGAGATCTGAGCTCCCTAATCCAAACATGTTTAGATGGCATCAGAATAACCAAATCCTAGATCCTCCCTTATCTAGTTTTCATCCTTCTCACCAATTTTATTCAAAACCAAGGTTGAACTTGATGCCTAAAGCAAGTTTACATCATCTACCTCGGATATAAGCATACCCAAATAATTTCCACAATTATTTGGATTGTTAAACTATTTTATTTCCTTTACCTACCAATTTCTCAACAACCTCGTCTTTAAAGGCAAGTTTGCCTTTCTCCAAATCACCTTGCCAACTCAAGTCACACTTGATGCCTAATACCATACCCTATCTTTACAACTCAAAAATAATTATTTTTGAGATTATTTATTATTTCCTTTTGCCCTTTTTCTTAAATGGCAGAAACAAGAAATAATTCCCTAAAAATACTTTTCCATCTCAATAAATCCCGATAAAATTCTCCAATGTGTAATATGGTATCTAGGACCATATCACATCAAAAATCAAGCTTGCCCAATGTAAAAATATCATCTTAGATTCCATAATCTACTTCACCACTTTTTGAAGAAATGCATTTAAATGGGATAATAATCATTAGAAAAATCCCATTTAAATCATGAAAATATTATTTGACCTAATCCACCTACCAGTACCATTCCCACACTTTGCCCAAGGCAAATTTATCAACTTCCTTCATAAGCCTCCATTTGATCAATTTTGCTAAAACAATGCAAACTTGATTCAAATCAACTCCAAACACCACCAAAACTTGTCAAGTACTACACCACAACACCCACTACACCCCTTTGGTCGACTAGCACTATAGCACTACAGTACCTAGCACCTCCCTTGTCCCATGTGCTTGAGAGAGAGAAAAGCATCAAATCTTGCATAGATCTTTGTATTAAAAGGGCAGCAGCTAAACCACTCCCCCTCTCCCTCTATGGTCGAGCTACTGGCCCCACCACACCCCAGCACCACCCCCTCTTTCCCAATGAGCAGCCAACATCTTGCTCATGTACTAATGGACCTTGCCCATCTCCTCTTGGTTTATAAAGCCCCAGGCCAGTACAGCTCTCCCTCTCGCCCTCATTTTCCCCCAGCAGCCTCCACTCACCTCCCCAGAGCTCCCCCTCCCTCTCCTCTCCTCTTCTCTAGCCAAGAAAAGCTCAAACAAGCCCCTCGGCCATTAATGGAAACTTGAGCTCTACCCCTTCTCCCTTTCTCCACTCCTCATGCATGTAGCATCCCTACACTCCTCTTCCCCTGATCTACTCCCCTAGATTCAGAGCTCATACCAGCCACTGCCCTGCCCGTGGGAAGAAGAACAAGGAGATTCAGCCTCCCCTTCTCTTGCAAGAACACCTCCTCCTCCCCTCCGTTTTACCGGCTGCAAGCCTCTCTTCGGCTCTCCTCTACCCCCTCTAACCCTTCGACGTGTTTTTCCCGTGCGCAGGAACACCCCAGGAAGCTCCTCCGGCGAGATCCCGAAAGCACCCACGGTCGTCTTTTCGCGAGCAAGGTCTGGGCGTCGAACCCCGTGCTGCCACCCCTCATTCTGCTCGCCAAGGTGGGCCGCCTCGCCTCCAACCATCCCCGTCGCATCCCGAGCCCAAGGTGAGCAGCCGCCTACGCCGGAACCTCCCTCTAGTGTTTCCCCTCATCTACCCTAGGTATGGGGATGACCGGGAGCCGTCGATTTCCATCTAATCGGATGACTCTCAGCACCCCGTACCCCTTCACCCTCTTCCATTGCTGACCGGCGGGCCAGGCCAAGCAGCCAGCGGCTACCCGACGTGCATGCCGAGCAGCAGATCTGGGCTAGGCCCCACTCTGCTAGTTCGGGCCGTGTAGATCTAGCCTACACCCTCTTCCCCCCTCCTTTTTATTTTATGAAATTACATATCTGTTTGTAGCAGTTGGATTAATTCCAAACAAAAATGGAAAACAGTCCCTTTTACCCAGATCTAAATTTCTTTGGACCCCTAGTGTTTTCCCTAACATGCAGAGGTATTGATTAGTGTTTTTGAGGTTTAAAATAAAAATGGTAAACCATTTCCTAAGATCTGTCCATTTCACTAAATAATTTCCCTAGGTATTTTCACAACTCCAAATGGATTAAATCCAACTTGTTCTGAAAGGTATCACCCTTACCTTTCATGACCCACTGGCCCCATCTTAGTTTGCTTCCTATATTGCTAGTAGCAAAAATATTAACATAAAGCCTTTTCTGCCTTTAGGAAATTCCCTAGGTCAAACCAAGTGAGGTTATGACCTAATTCCAACTCCTAGTTGACACACATAGCCATATCCTCCATAATCCATAAGATCATATTTTTTATGAGTCTCTGCTGAATTGTAGTGCAATAAACTCTTCTATGCATGGTTTATTCACTATTAAAATCATTACACTAGTTCTGTAACTCCAAAAAGGTTGAGTCCAATTTATACAGAAAGGTATATTCAGTACCTATCATGTTTCCTTGAAATCAACTAAAAATATTCTGTGAAATAAATCTGATGAAAAAGACAAATCCCATCCAGTACTATCTTTGGGATTTTCTCAAGGGCATTCTAGTGGATTCTAGTTTCTGAGGTATTGAATTAAAAGTAAGGGGAAGTCGCGCCTTAAGATTTAGGTACTTCAGATTAGGGTCCTAAAAGATAGGTAAGTATCTGACCTTCGGGAGGACTTCCCTTAATAATGAGTAGCCCATGAAATAAGTAGCTCAACCATAAATAAGGAAAGCTAGTAATTGTTTTGTCTTGTTGTTCCAGGCAGGTTTACTAGAGATAGAGAGGAGTGGTTCATTGATTGGAAACACTACTCGACCATGCAGTGCCACAGTGCCCGGACCTGCTGTAGGCGCCACTTAATAATATCTTTGCCGGGCCCCTTTGCCAAGGGGATGGGGTAGATAAATACCTAGTATCCGACCTTCGGAGGAATTCAATTATAAGGAAAGCTGTTATCAGAGCCATTCTAGGAGTTGCGAAAGCCTTGCCTAAGCGACTTCCGAGACTTGGACTCGAGGAAGCTAAGATTAGTATCTCTTTAACTACTTTATTCCCTTAATTTTTTTAGGTAATTCCAACTTCTCTTTATTCATTCCACCAAATACTACCTTTTTACCCAAGTAAATAATTTTTGGAACTCCAGAGAAGTTCTGGTGAATTATTTCCTAAAACTAGGGTTTTATCCACTATACAATCCATTATAAATCAAGGAAAATTGATAAAATAGTGAAACCACTTTTGTTGGCTTCATTTTGTCAATACCTATCTGATGATATCATTCTTATACAATGGTGTCATACAGATTAGGTCCCTAATCAAAAACCCCTCTCTTAGGTAGTTCCTAGACTACAAATCCAAATGGGGACTTCCCCTAATCTCCTCCCAACCCAATCAATCCTAAACCTCCAACATCCTACTGATGTTTATCATATCTTTTTCCCTTTTTCTTGCTATATGGTTTGATGCTTGTATGCCTTGTATTGATTGGTGTATTGTTTGTTTGCATGTGTACTCGATAATGGTGATAGTTGCGAGTGTGTGACACCGAGAAGAAGGAAGCATCAGGGTTATCTTTATAATTATTTGTACTTGGTATTCTGGTTATCTAACGCCGCCAAGGGACTTCTCGCTGGTCACAGTCAAGCCACCATTCCTGAACTCCTATATTAACCTACTCTTGTTTATCAACTGTTTTATATTTCGCTTATGAACTGCATGATTAAATTGCATGTTTTATTTCAAATAAAAGTGCGTCAGTAACTTGGCTCCTCCAAGTTATGGA
Source organism: Avena insularis (assembly GCA_023614405.1). NCBI lineage: Eukaryota > Viridiplantae > Streptophyta > Magnoliopsida > Poales > Poaceae > Avena > Avena insularis. The sequence goes on from CM042685.1 coordinate 204,477,125, forward strand.
TGAATGTCCCTTAGGACACCTACACTGTTGACACCCACATTTTACCCCTTTAAATCGAGGCTAAGATGCTTAGCATCTTCCCTCTTGGAAACCCATGGATTTTCCATACTAAAACCATTTTGGGATTTTACCCTACTACAAAGTTTTTAAAATAAAACCCTTGGAAAGAGGCATCATTTCCGAGTGGAAGTTTTACTAAAATAAGATATGAGGAGGATGAAGAGAAAGTCAAGAAAGAGAAAGAGAAGGGATGTTCTAAGCCAATGTCCGGAACAATTTTTATCAGTGCAACCACATTACCCCAGACGCTGGGGCTTAGCTCGTAGTTTGTGATCTTTAGCCGGGGCTGCTCGTACTCGCTAAAGGGGAGAAATCCCCTAAAATCCGGACGGCCTAGGGCAAGGTACCGGTGCAACAACTGGGTCTCTCACGGACGGTATGATTTTAGGTTGTACGAATGGAAGATTGTCACTATTGCTATCTACCAGACTACGGTATGGAGATAGGGGTCAGTACGGGAGGAAGGACCAGGGTCGTCGTACCCCATACTCGTACCGGAGAGAACAACCCAAAAGGAAAAGCCGCCGTTGCTAGGGATGGACAAATGAAAAGTCTAGGTTTGATTATCCGAGCCCCTGTCTACCATGTGTAGCAGGCCGTGGTTTTATCCCGGCGGATGTATTGATTCTTGTGGGTAAAGTGCACACACTCTGTAGAGTCTAATCTATTCAAATATCCGTGTCCACAGCCAAGGACAGTTGGAATGGCAAGTGCTAGGAGGAACCTTCGGTTATGATGTGATAAAATAAAGGATGTGACTTGGTCACAAGGAAAGATAAGAATGAGTTTGGTTTTGACCAGAGATGGTTGAAGACGTTTAAAAAGGGTTTTACAACAAAACTGTTTAAACTCTTTTAACAAGGATGTGGAGATGTCCAGATTTTCTAAAAGGAGGCATATTGCCCCAAAACTCTTTTTCAACAAAGATATAGATATGCCATGGTTAGGTCTTTCAAAAGCAACTATAGTGTAGAGGTATCTCGCCATAGCCAATTATGCATTATCCTTGTTACCTTGTCTCGGTGGTTTGCGAGTACATTCAAAGTACTCACCGACATTGTCCCTGGCTATTTACTTGTCCATACCGCAGATGTTAAGAAGTGACGAAGGTGCTGACGTCTATGCGATCTAGGCCGTCTTCCTAGTCAGTTGCCTATAGGTTAAGGCATGGGCTCTGCGCTGAAGACTTCTGCTACTTGTATTGTAATCGCCATAATGGCCCCTTTGTAAGTTTTTGTACTCGTTACTTTATGGATGATGTAATGATACTAGTTGGTTATGCTCATGGATCACTGATCATGGGAACGTGAATTGCATGCATAACGGGTATTCTCGGACCATAAATCCGGGGTGCCACAGCAGCATGTCTGCCTTTTCCTCTCCTGGTCTTATCCCCTCCTCACTCGCCCTCTCTCATCTCCATGAGCTCCCCAAACCCTAGACGGCAAGACCTCGCCAGCGCCCCGCCGTCCCAGGCCTCCCCGGTTCCTGTTGAGCTTGCTGGGAGCTCCGTTGTGCCGTCCTCTCCCTCTCTGTCAAACCACACACGCCCGTGAGTCGTCCCCTGCATGGAATCGAGCTCAACACCTCCCTGGCCGCTGCAGTATTCGCCGTCGATTCACCATCTTCCGCCCTCCCTTCTCCTCACTGACCCTTTCATCGGCCCCGTGGTGAGCTCCTGGTCCTCCTGGACCCCTTCGTCTCTCCGTTCTTCCTTCCTGCCGCTCTATCATCGAGCACCTGCAAGCTCCACCGTCGTCGCCGCTCGCCACTGTGTCTCCGGTGACCTTTATCTAGCGGCGCCACCCCTTTTAGACTAGCCTTGATGCCTTTGGTTGACGATGCCACTGCTGCGTCTTTGGCTGCATACAAGCGTCGCCGGCGACCACCGTCCGACGTGAGTGCGGTGGTGACATCACCATGATGCACTACTGGCGTGGCCGCGTACCCCGCTGACCATTGACTGCTTGCGTGGCATGATGACCTGGCCTCGGGCCCATCTGTCAGTGTCCGGGGCTAGCCCAGTCTCTGTGCAAAATGTTTCAGTGTGTGTGCTAGCGTTAGCATGACGCAGTAAAGCTTTTAATTGGTTTAATAAATCCATAAAAGGTTTAAATATTGTAAAATCAATAACTTATTCATATTAACTCAAAAAAATGTGTATAATATATCAAAATGTTTAGAAAAATGAGATATACCTATATAAGCTATAATAATGCATTGATAATCATCTTTCATAACAAGTTTAATCATAACAACATAGTGACCCCTCACAGGTGATTCCGGAGTTTCCCTGAGTTAGGGTTTGTACCCCTCGGAACCCCGATTAAACTGCCGAGCATGTCTTAGATTTACATTTCAATACTATTCAACTTGTCACATCATCATCCTTGCTTGAGCACCGCATAAATGCTATGTGTTGATTGTTTTCCCTTTCTTTCCGGTATTTGGTTCTTCTTCGGTAGAATACGATATTGAGACCGAGATCAAGACCATCGAAGATCGATGAATAATACTTGACCAATTATAATCAAGTCAAGTACCAGATGTTTGAAGCTCTGCTTATTGGTTATCAACGGTCAAAGGCAAGAATAGCCCCACCATGACATAATCCTATTATTTCGAAAGCATTTCAATCCTTGCTATGATGCATATGATTATACTGTGGTATTTTATCGATAGATAGAGTATCATATCTGTTGCATTACTCCCTTTGAGCTTATATTACCTGATCCACTCCTCCTAGCATAACTAGGTTTGGCTTGTGTGCACTGCTAGAGCTTATATCTGTGTCCTCCTTATCCATGCATAGATGTTAGTGCTGATTCATCCAGATGATGTATAAGATGCAGAGAATCTAGTTTGATAGGAGAACGTGATGATATGAGATCAGAGGTGATATGAGATTAAATATGCTAAGGCTTGTATAGGAGGCCACGGTGGGATGTGGTTTTTCTAGTCCCATGCTTGCCACCATTAGGACCCGAGTTCTTGCCTCTTGAACCAAGACGAGCGTACAACCACACAGGGTCTGGACAACCTCACGAGCAACTAACTTGCCTAGTAGATTCCATGAGTCACATAGTTCGGGCGTTCCATTCGAAATGCATTATGGATCTTCTCGAAGGCGGTGAAGGAGGTGCATTCATAACAGGTAGGTAAGCATGGCCGGGGTTGCTTGGGGTATATAGCACCCCTGGTAAACCAACCTTGCCTCACATCTCTAGGTACCGGCTTCGGGATTTGACCCATTACGGCGGAACCATCCTTAGGGTGTGACTGATGGTCTCGGTGAAAGCAAGGTAAAGGTCGTGTCTAACCAACCTCTGCCGACCTTCCAAGGAAGAGGACTAATGTACTGGCATTAAGAGAAGGTTAGTACGTGTGGGTAAAGTTGTACACCCATACAGGGTAATAATATTTTCAAAAAGCCGCATCCGTGGTTATGGACGATTTGGGAGCGGACATGATGATCATAGAGAACTATAACCTAATTGTAAAACTTGGCAGATCAACGTATGCTAAGGGTGCTTCCTCATGGGTACGATGGGGTGATCCTAGATAAGGTTCGATGACGATGATTTGGTGGATATCAAAGATGATGATCAATACCTTGGAGATGTTGGTCTCTTATCCCCTTTTAAAAAATTCTGATTAGACGAGCTTCTCCTCTCCCTTGTTTTATAAACAAAGTCGTCTTTATGCAAAACAACTCCACCAGCCATAAGTCTTGCAGAGTACACCCTATACTCAAACTTGCTTTGTTGATACTTTTGTAGCAGAATAAGTGTTCACGTGAAGACGAGTTTGGTACCACATCGACACCGACGAGTAGCTTGGGGTTCCCGGCTGGCAACCTAGAATCTATGGGCTGGGACGTCATCGTTATGCTTCAGGATCTTAGGCCATTTGTTAAGTTTGCTATACTTAATAGCATAATTTTCCTTCTATGGTTTGATGTTTGTGGTCAGTGACCTTTGCTTGTAATAATTTGGTTCTTCGCTCAGTTATGAGCTTGTTGTAATAATTTTTTTGTCGTAGGGTCACTGTTGTGTTACCGATTCTCTCACTGAATATCCTCGAGCTCTAGGTTAGGCTTTTGTCAGACGGAGGTCTGGGATTTTTCTAGCCCTAATCCCCGGGGTGTTACATCTATGTATGTGCCCTGACCTAACACAATCATGCGCCTTGATCTATCTCTATAGATCTTGGTGCCCAATATGTAGGATGCTTCACCTAAATCCTTCATGGAAAACTTACTTCTTAGATATTCCTCCACACTCCCTAATAGTTCCACATCATTCCCAATTAGTAATATGGCATACATATATACTACTAGGGATGCCACTAAGCTTCCACTCGCTTTCTTATAAACACAAGCCTCTTGATTATTTTGGACAAATCCAAAACTCTTGATCACTTGATCAAAATGATTGTTCCAACTCCAAGATGCTTGCTTTAGTCCATAGATTGAACGCTCAAGTTTTCATACCTTTCCAGCATCCTTAGGATCTACAATACCCTTCGGTTGCATCATATACAACTCTTCATCAATGTGTCCATTGAGGAATGCGGTATTGATATCCATCTGCCTTATTTCATAGTCATAATATGTAGCAATTGCTAGTAAAATCCGAACATATTTCAACATTGCTACAGGAGAGAAAGTCTCACTATAGTCAATTCCTTAAACTTGTTGAAAACCCTTTGCGACAAGTCGAGCCTTGTGTACAATCACATTTCCATTAGCATATGTCTTTTTCTTGAAGATCCATTTATTTTCCATGGCCTTACAACCTCCAGGAAGATCTACCAAGTTCCAAACTTGGTTTTCATACATGGATCCCATCTTGGATTTCATGGCTTCTGGACATTTCTCAGATTCAGCACTCTCCATTACTTCTTTGTAGGTTCTAGGTTCACCTTGTTCATCTAACAAGACTGGCATCGCAAGACTACTGTACCAATCAGGACGAGTACGTGTTCTTGTAGATGTCTAAACCATAGGAGCTTCGATGTTATCATTATGATCTAAATCATTCGATGCTTCTTCCACTATAGAGGGCGGTTCTAGAACAGTTTTCGTTGCACTACTCGGTATTCGGATAGAAGGGTCAACAACCTCATCAAGCTCAATATTTCCTCCACTTTATCCTTTTGCGAGAAACTCTTTCTCAAGAAATGTGTCGTTCTTAGCGACAAATATTTTTCCCTCGGCTTTATTCTAGAAGGTATACCCAACAGTCTCCTTTGGGTATCCTACAAAGATACATTTTTCTGCTTTAGTTTTGAGTTTGTTAGGATATAGTTTCTTAACGTAAGCCTCACATCCCCAAACTTTTAAGAACGACAGCAATGGTTTCTTGCCATGCCATATCTCATATGGTGTTGTCTCCATGGATTTGGATGGTGCTCGGCCTAAAATGAAAGCGGTGGTTTCTAATGCATAGCCCTAGAATGACACGGACAAATCAGTTAAAGACATCACAGACCACACACTATCTAATAGGGTACGGTTACGCCATTCCGACACACTTTTATGTAGTGGTGTTCCGGCTGGCGTAAGATGTGGTACCATACCACAGTCCTTCAAGTGCATGCCAAACTCATAATTCAAATATTCGCCTCCTCGATCTGATCGAAGATGCTTGATTTTCTTGTTAAGTTGATTCTCTAATTATTTCTGAAATTCTTTGAAATTTTCAAAGGTCTTAGCTAGATTTGTGCTTCATTAAGTACATATACCCATATCTACTCAAATCGTCAGTAAGGTAACAAAATAACGATATCCATTTCTAGTTGAGACACTCATTGGTCCATACACATCCGTATGTATGATTCCCAATAGGTCCGTTGCCCGCTCCATTGTGCCGGAGAAGGGCATCCTGGTCATCTTGCCCATGAGGCAAGGCTCGCATGTCTCAAAGGATTCAAAATCCAATGATTCTAGAAGTCCATCAGAATGGAGCTTCTTCATACGCTTTACGCCAATATGACCAAGACAACAATGCCATAGGAACATGGTATTATCGTCATTGTGCTTGCAACGCTTAGCATTAATATTATGGATGTGTACCATTATCAAGATCTAGTAAGAATAAACCTTTGCATACATGCGCATGAACATAGAATACATCATTCATATAAATAGAACAACCACTTGTTCCAGATTTAAACAAATAATGATCATGCAACATGCAAGATCAACTCACAATATTCATACTTAATGCATGTACAAAGTATCACTTATTCAAAACTAAGATCAATCTAGACATTAGACGTAGAGGTAGAGTGCCGACGACCACCACATCCACTTTTGATCCGTTGCCAACATGCATCATCACCTCGTCCTTCCCCGGGCGCATCTTATTTGGTAGCTCCTACTAGGAGTTACAAATGTGAGCAACTGAGCCGGTATCAAATACCCAGGTGTTACTCTTGACGCTTGTAAGGAACACATCTATAACATGTGTATCAAATATACCTTTATCTTTGATGACCCACAAGTATAGGGGGTGTATCGTAGTACTTTTGATAAATAGGAGTGTCGACCCCAACAAGGAGCAGAAGATGTTGACAAGTGGTTTGGATCAGGAGTTCTCTGTAAATACTTAGCAAAAGGATTTTTAGGGGTTTTTGATAATGCAAAAAAATAAAGTGCAAGTAAATAAAGACAATAATAAGAATTGCAGCAAGTGGCCCAATCCTTTCTTAAGCAAAGGACAAGTCGGTTGTATTACTTATGAGGACCAAACGTTCTCGAGGACACATGGGAATACCGTCAAGTGCTTTCGGTTCATATAGTTGATTAATATTCTTTGGTTGGATAAGTGTTGTGTGGGTGAACCTATGCTAATGTACTGAACTTACTTGGACTAATATATACTTGTGATTATACCCCTTGCAAGCATCCGCAACTACAAGAAAGTAATTAAGATAAAAACCTAACTACAACATTAAACTCTGAGATCCTACACTCCCTTGTGCAAAGGTTTCCTAACGGGAGGTCAGGTTTCTGTCACTCCGGAAACCCCAAAATTAGTAGCCAAATACACATTGCATTCCCCTAGGCCCATAAATGGTGAAGTATCATGTAGTCGACGTTCACATAACACCACTAGAAGAATAACACCACAACTAAGATATCAAACCATTGAATATCTCTCAACATAATTCCACTACTAACAAAATGACTTCTCCCATGTCCTCAAGAACTAAATGAACTACTCATGAGACATCTAATGATAGGTAACAATCTGAACATAAACAATAATTCAATGGTTCCACTCAAAAGAATTAACTACAAAAGTAATCAACACCGTGAAAGTTTCCCCTAACAACTATGCAAGATTCAACCCAATTATTACAGCGGGATGGAGTGGTGATGATGGTGATGGTGGAGATGGTGGTGAGGATGATGATGATGATCCCGATGAAGTCTAGCTTGATGATGGTGTTGATGGCGACGATCTCCCCTCTCCGGGAAGGAATTTCCCTAGCAGAAATCTGCCTGCCAGAGAGCTCTTTCTCTCTCTGTAGTTTCCGCCCCGCAGAGGCGGCAAAATCTTTCGGTGGTCGCTCCCCGAGTATTAGGGTTTCGGGGGATGATATAGGTGAAAGGGCGACACCAGAGGTGGGCCAGGGTGGCCAGACAACCTTGTGGCGCGACCTAGGGGGCCCGTGCCAGGGGGTGGTGTGGCCCCCCTATGGCCCATATCCACTTCCCCTTCTGGCTTCCTTCGTCTTCTGGAAATATAGGAATTTCCATATATTTTCTAGAATTTTCTGATCTTCGCGAATATTGCATCTAGACACCACTTTTTTCCATCAGAATCCTGACTCTCGAAGTTCATCCTCCAAAAGTCATCCAACATGCAAAATAAATGAAATAACATAAGTACCACCTCTTAATATGAAATATATCAATGAATAACAGCAAATTATGATATAAAATAGTGATGCAAAATGGACGTATCAACTCCCCCCAAGATTAGACCTTGCTTGTCCCCAAGCGAAAACTGAGCTCATAAACATGACCACAGGTTTATGGAGCAAAGTGTCTATAAAAAGAATACGGACAAGAAGCATCACATTCACCAATACACAAATCACATAGAAAACAACTCACCATTATATAACTTAAGTTGCAACGAGTATGGGAGTCATAATAAAGATGCATAATGACAATCATAATTGGTAATGGCAAACTTTGTTCTTGGTCAGAGAACAGTTGACAAATCATACTTGGTTTTCAAGCAAAGCTTTTGTAATGAAGTTTATAACAAGAATCCTTTTGCTCAAAAATAAAGGGATTTTCACAATGATAGCTTTCAAAGTAATATTCATTTAGATAAGTGTAAGGTCCCCAACCTTTAATAAGATTGAGCCCCCTGTGTTTACAATGCTAGTCCCTGGATCAATAGCTAGCATCCACAGTTTAGATGTGATATCAAGAAACAAAGGTCATAATACAACTTTATAACCGGGAATAACTTAATTTTATTACATCAATACATAGCTCAATTGGCTATTACATTACATTGCAGCGGAATAACTATAGTCATGGGTCCTTCATCTTCAAAGTGCCACAGGCAGATGTTGGTTGTAGACTTTGTAATCCTAATCAATCAATCTTCACTAAAAACAATCAAACCTGCAACATAATAAGTTACAGCCACAAGGGTCAATACATTTGAATTGTATTGGAAAGTTTCACTTTTATGAATAATATGGGTGGATCCTATCAATACATGCAAATTTGGCTAAGTGGAGTTTCAGGCTCATTTGCATAAAGCAATATTTTATCCTATCTAAAAAAAAGGGTTTTTGGTCCTTTGTCAAAAAATCTTTTGAGCACCTTGGTAACTCCAAGTGCATCAAATTTTGAAAGTTTTCTTTTAGAAATTAGAGTGTCGAGATCTTCCATAGCTTCAGGCCTTAGTTGCTCAGTATTGTCCATAACCGGGGACACGGCTAAGTACTTAGATTTTATTATCTTCTGCAGAAGTTGTACACTTTACCCACATGACACAATCTCGTCTTGACGCCACCAGTGGCCGCTGGATAAGTACTCACCAAAATGGAGTACCGGCAGATCGAGAATGTGACGAAGTCTTTCCAAAAGGTCCTCCCATACACCATTGCTAGCTTGTCTTCAGTACCCATGAAGCAATTCTAGATCCCCATGTCTGGTAAACTGAAGACAATGCATGGGTCTTCCCAATGTAGTTGACTAAGCCAGAGCCATAATAGCATGTGGTTGCACACGGAAGCCACTGTACGACAAACATGTTCAATCTCTAAGTTTCCTGGGTGGGTTTTCTTTTGGAGCACAACACAAAGAGATTGCCATAGAATGGTTCCTTTTGTTGCCACCTTTTCCAAAACTCAAAGTATCCTTGGCCACCGAGGTGGTTCATTGAGTCCTTGTTTTATTATATAAAAACATAAGTCTTTTCTCAACCTTTGTAAAATCTCAACATGTATCTCTTTTCAAAATATAGCATGGCTAAGCATGTACAACTACAGGGTTTTCACTAAGGAGTGTAAGGGAATCCTATTAGGATTTAGCATAGCATAAGTATAAAATTGTTTTCATGCATGTTTTCAAAATCCACTAATTATAATGAAAATAGTAGGACTTTTGTATGATAGTGTAACTTGCCTTTTTGGTATGGAATGGTGGTTCACTCCTTGATCTTGCTAGTCTCACACTTCTCTAACTTCACTACAAGTCAATCAAGCAAACACAAAATCAACTAACATTCCAAACAAAGTCAAACAAACAATTTCACACTCACAAAGCAATGGAATCTAAGTCATGCATAAGCATGCAAAGGTTGGTTCTATTGTAAGGATGGTCTCCACTAGGCTTCTAAACTTTGTAAGTTCCAAATTGGTCATTTACCAAAATGGCAAAGTCAAAGTAATGCATGCAAGCATGCCAAGCTTTGTTTTGTTTGAAAAAGTGGTTCCTAGTGGGTCATAGACATTTGGGTACATCTAATGGTCATTTTGCAAAGTGGCAAGGCCATTTGCAAAAGGTTTCACTTCAAAACCATTTTCAAAACAAGGCATCTATTTGGTCATTTTATGTGGTGAAGAAATATTTTTCCTAAGGCCTTAACCTATAGGGTTCACCAAATGAGTTTCTATTGCAAGACTTGGTGTTTTGGGTCAGTAGGTTTGGTCCAAAATATTTTTCCAAGGTTTTTTTACTCCAAAACATTTTCATAAACAAAACCAATAGTTTTTATTTAGCTAGAAATGGACTAAACCAATTAATCCATTCTAAACTTTTCCAAATTCATTTTCCAAAACACAGGTTGGTTCCTAGGGTCAGTAAGGTCACAACAAACCAATTTGCAATGGTTTTAACCTTAAAAACATTTTTAAACAATTTTCCTAATGTTAGCAAGCACACAAAAGAATCTGCAAAATCAGACAAGCTAACAGATACTATTTGCTAAACTAAGGGCAGGGTTGGCTAGGGCTTGTCTTGCTGATTCCAACAACATCAAATTTCTAAAATTTGGACGTGTGGATCCAAAGATACAAGGGTTTGAAGTTTGCAAATAAATCTGTTTTCAAATTTCTTTTAAACAGATCTAGTGCCACGCGTCGTATTCTTATTCGCCCGTACCGGTTCGGTGTGGATCACCAACGACAGCCGTTGGATTTAAGTTACATCGCACGGGTCAGATTGCATACCTCTTCGCGTATAAGTGATTCTATCTAAGCCTCAGGATCGAGATCCAACGGTCCTAATCTAATGACCTAGAACTGGCGGTATTTGGACTGCAGCGGCAGCTTGATCGTCGATGGCGGTGCTGGTGAAACAGGACGCAAGAGGAGTAGGGAGTAGGCTCACCGAGTTCGCAGACGCTTGGGGAAGCTCCACGTGGCCTTATCTCGTCGAGGGGCGCTCGGGAACGAGGTGGATTGCTCGTCGGAGTTCCTGCTGGCGTCGGTTGCGCGTGGTCGTGGTCGAAGTCGACTCTGTGGTTCACCCCGAAGCAAAACGAGGGCAGGGTTAGAAGCGCAAGATCAAGGCAGAGCTGTGTGCGTGAACGAGAGGGCGCGGGGCGGTCGGAACTACCTGTGGGCTTCGCCGGAGTTCGTAGACAGACGGTGATGACGGTGGTCGTCGTCGAAGGCGAGGTTTCAGGGCACCCGTGGTTGAAAGGAAGGCACTGACAGAAGCGCCAGGGAGTGGTGAAGCTGCTAGGGTGCTCGGGGAGGCAAGGCAGTGGCTGGGCTCGCCGGAATTGAGGAGGGAGCTCGTCGGTGACGACGGTGGTGCAGAGGAAATTGGCGACAGCCTAGGGGCAGAGAGGAAGAGTGGTCTGGGGGAAATGACAGAGGAGAGGGAGGCTTTTATCGTTGCGTGGTTACAGCGAGGTAAAGGCGCGGTATTAAGGCGTATTCAACGCTGGAGTAAATCGGCAGAACGACGTTGAGGGGAGGGGGAAGAAACGGCTGGCGCGGGTGAGGACGAAGCACATTGGTGTGGGACCCATCTGTCGAAGAGAGAGAGGAGGGGTCCGGCTGTCATCATTGTGGGTTCGTTATTTGGTTCGAATCGTTTTCTTCAGGGAGACAACTTGCTGGGTGGGGTCATCTCGTCAGCGAGTGAGTGAGAGGGAGAAGTGGGGCCACCGGTCATTGGCTCTGTGGGTCATTTAACAGGTGAAAAACGATTCGCCGAGGGAGAGAAGAACTGGGCTGCTGCTGGGCCTAGTGGGCTGGCCGGCTGGGCTGGGTCCAATGCACTATTTTTTTCTGTCTGTTTTCTTTTTCTTTTTCTAATTCTTTTCTGTTTTGAATTTCAATCAATTTTTCAAACATTCAAACAAATTCAAACAATTCAAACAATCACTCAACTTTGTATTTTGAATTTTGGTTCTGTTTAGCAACATAATCCAAATCTCAAAATACAAATAATAATTTTATTCTTTTTAGGATCCATTTAATAATTAAATAAGATGGATCTTTAGTTATTTAATAAAATAGGGTTTGATTTAATTAATAAAATTTCCATTTGAAATCCAATTATTTTCAAAAACAAACCAGTAGGTTTTATTTGAAAATAAGGAATACTTGGAAACTTATTTAAACAAATAAATAAGTTTTGGTGTTTAATTAAAATGGGAAAGCCTTTACTTAAATAAAATTGGATATTTAAATCCTTATTATTTTATTTAAATAATCCTTTACTCATTTTAATCAAAGCAAAACCTTTTAATAAAAGATTTCAAAGTAATAATAAAATACTTGGTGTTCATTTAAAATGGGAAAAGCCTTTACTTAAATAAAATTGGATATTTAAATCCTTATTATTTTATTTAAATAAACCTTTACTCATTTTATCAAAACAAAATATTTTATTACAAAAGCTTGGCCAAAATTAATTTGGCTCACCTTTTCATTTGAAAACAAAGTCTTTTATTAAAAGATCTAAATTAGTGTTTCCAAAACAATTTATTTTCCTTTATCAAAGGTTTATATTTTTAATCCCTTTAGGATTATTTGATCACCAATTGGTATGGGCTTTTGGTAAGGGCTTCATTAGCTTTGGAAATTCAATTTCCTTAACTCAATATATTCCTAAGATTTTATTTATGGTTCCAATTTGAGTGAAACCAAATTCTAAGGCTTTTCTTGATCCTTTGAGAATATTTGTTGATCAACTTTGGTATGGATCAAATCCATAGATTTGGAGATACTTTGGAAAATGATTTCCTTCCATTAGGGTTTAGGGATTTGGATTTATTTTTCCAAGTGTTCAAATTTCCAGATACATTCATTGAGGAATGCATTTCCCTTGATTTCGATTTTTTGTTGAATTCCAACTTCCACTAAAGTTTGTTCAAGATGGGTTTTCAGTTTCCTTTTAGAAACAAAAGTTTCTTCTCACCCTGATTTTCAACAAAAATTTATTTTGTTTATTTATTTTTCACATTACAAGATTTGGAAAATCTTGGGATGTGACAGGCTACCACCCTTAAAAGAAATCTCGTCCTGAGATTTGGGGAGGCTAGGGTTACAAGCAGGTTCAAAACAACTAGGGTACTACCACCCTTAAAAAGCTTCCAACTAAACTAGATGTTGGCCTTCTTGGGATCCTGGGGAAACTTCTCTAAGCAAACATTTGCATTGCGTCCTTGGTTTCCATTCTTGACTCATGGGCCAAGGTTGAGTTTCTCCATAGGCTTGTTCAACTTTTCTGGACAATTGTTTGCATAATGGCCTAGTTCCTTGCATTTGAAACAGGTTATAAGCTTGAGGTCTTGAGGTGGCTTCTCTGGACAATATGATGCATAATGTCCTAACTCCTTGCAGTGTTTGCACATCACTTGGCTAATATCCTTCCTCATCTTGGGTTTCACTAGCTTTTGTTTGTCTTCTTGGCTTTTCTTCTTTTCTAGGCATTCACTGGCATAGTGTTCCATCTCTTTGCATTTGAAACATTGCACTTGTGTAATATCCTTCTTGCTAGTGTTGGACCATTTCTTCTTCTTCTTTTTGGGTCTCTCCAAAGCTAGCGGTTCTTCAAGTTCATGTTCTTCATAGGTGGGAGATCTTTCTCTCTTCTTGGGGCATTGATCTTCATGTTCCTTGGATGCATGATCCTTGTATCCAAAAGTATTGCTAGCTTGGGTTCCTTCTAGAATAACATCTTTGTCATCCTTGTTGTCATTAGCTCCTTGGGAAAAGTTTTCTCTCATGTTGATCATTTGAGTAACCAATCCTTGCAACAATTGTTATTGAAGTTTCAAAATCCTTTGTATGGCAGGGTCTAATCCATTGTTGTTGGCTAAAAGTTGAGTTGTCTCTTGGCTCAACTGGTTTTGGGTTGCTATGAGTTCTCTCATGTTGTCCTCTTGGTTGTTGTTGTTGTCACCATCCTTGATGTTGGAGTTTCTTGGAGAAGTCATCTGTTTGGGTTGGGTTGGGGTTAGAATGGGCAAAAGATTTCTAGGAAATCAATTCTAATCACACACATCACAAATCACACAAGCAATGTGCAAGCAATCACAAATAAACATTCCACTCAAACAACAAAGTTCAAGCACAATTTAGGTAACAAAAATATTTTTGTTACACCACATAAGTTGGTGGGTTTGACTTAAACTACATATGGTGGTCCATCTATATGGTTCACTTGAAATCTTTCCATCCTTGGTTGATTCTTCTTGAATGAGATCATGGTTCCCTTGGGAAAATTTCTTGTGTCTTGGTCACAAATACTTCAAAGATGTTGATGGCTCCTTATAAGTTGTGTTTCCTTAGTCTTCAAGTCTTGGGCAAAATTTCTTGTATCACTTGTAGTCCTTAGTAGTATCCAAAAAGGAAGTCCTTGGTGAACATGCTGAAATGCTGAAGTAATTGGAGTTGAAGAAGTTGAAGTCATTAGAGTTGAAAGTGTTGAAGAAGTTCTTTGCACATGGTGTAGTCTTTGGTCAAAGGGTAGGCTTTCCATTAAGTTTGAAGTAGAAGAGATGTAGAGTTGAAAACAAAAATGGTTGAGGAAAGAGTTTACAAGATCGTTTTTTTGTAAATAGTTTTTGGATCAAAAATGCAACTCCTATTTTTCTAAGGGTTTTTGTCCAATCCTAGGGTTACAAATCCTACAGGCAACACAATGCTCTGATACCATCTGTAAGGTCCCCAACCTTTAATAAGATTGAGCCCCCTGTGTTTACAATGCTAGTCCCTGGATCAATAGCTAGCATCCACAGTTTAGATGTGATATCAAGAAACAAAGGTCATAATACAACTTTATAACCGGGAATAACTTAATTTTATTACATCAATACATAGCTCAATTGGCTATTACATTACATTGCAGCGGAATAACTATAGTCATGGGTCCTTCATCTTCAAAGTGCCACAGGCAGATGTTGGTTGTAGACTTTGTAATCCTAATCAATCAATCTTCACTAAAAACAATCAAACCTGCAACATAATAAGTTACAGCCACAAGGGTCAATACATTTGAATTGTATTGGAAAGTTTCACTTTTATGAATAATATGGGTGGATCCTATCAATACATGCAAATTTGGCTAAGTGGAGTTTCAGGCTCATTTGCATAAAGCAATATTTTATCCTATCTAAAAAAAGGGTTTTTGGTCCTTTGTCAAAAAATCTTTTGAGCACCTTGGTAACTCCAAGTGCATCAAGTTTTGAAAGTTTTCTTTTAGAAATTAGAGTGTCGAGATCTTCCATAGCTTCAGGCCTTAGTTGCTCAGTATTGTCCATAACCGGGGACACGGCTAAGTACTTAGATTTTATTATCTTCTGCAGAAGTTGTACACTTTACCCACATGACACAATCTCGTCTTGACGCCACCAGTGGCCGCTGGATAAGTACTCACCAAAATGGAGTACCGACATATCGAGAATGTGACGAAGTCTTTCCAAAAGGTCCTCCCATACACCATTGCTAGCTTGTCTTCAGTACCCATGAAGCAATTCTAGATCCCCATGTCTGGTAAACTGAAGACAATGCATGGGTCTTCCCAATGTAGTTGACTAAGCCAGAGCCATAATAGCATGTGGTTGCACACGGAAGCCACTGTACGAGAAACATGTTCAATCTCTAAGTTTCCTGGGTGGGTTTTCTTTTGGAGCACAACACAAAGAGATTGCCATAGAATGGTTCCTTTTGTTGCCACCTTCTCCAAAACTCAAAGTATCCTTGGCCACCCAGGTGGTTCATTGAGTCCTTGTTTTATTATAAAAAAACATAAGTCTTTTCTCAACCTTTGTAAAATCTCAACATGTATCTCTTTTCAAAATATAGCATGGCTAAGCATGTACAACTACAGGGTTTTCACTAAGGAGTGTAAGGGAATCCTATTAGGATTTAGGATAGCATAAGTATAAAATTGTTTTCATGCATGTTTTCAAAATCCACTAAGTATAATGAAAATACTAGGACTTTTGTATGATAGTGTAACTTGCCTTTTTGGTATGGAATGGTGGTTCACTCCTTGATCTTGCTAGTCTCACACTTCTCTAACTTCACTACAAGTCAATCAAGCAAACACAAAATCAACTAACATTCCAAACAAAGTCAAACAAACAATTTCACACTCACAAAGCAATGGAATCTAAGTCATGCATAAGCATGCAAAGGTTGGTTCTATTGTAAGGATGGTCTCCACTAGGCTTCTAAACTTTGTAAGTTCCAAATTGGTCATTTACCAAAATGGCAAAGTCAAAGTAATGCATGCAAGCATGCCAAGCTTTGTTTTGTTTGAAAAAGTGGTTCCTAGTGGGTCATAGACATTTGGGTACATCTAATGGTCATTTTGCAAAGTGGCAAGGCCATTTGCAAAAGGTTTCACTTCAAAACCATTTTCAAAACAAGGCATCTATTTGGTCATTTTATGTGGTGAAGAAATATTTTTCCTAAGGCCTTAACCTATAGGGTTCACCAAATGAGTTTCTATTGCAAGACTTGGTGTTTTGGGTCAGTAGGTTTGGTCCAAAATATTTTTCCAAGGTTTTTTTACTCCAAAACATTTTCATAAACAAAACCAATAGTTTTTATTTAGCTAGAAATGGACTAAACCAATTAATCCATTCTAAACTTTTCCAAATTCATTTTCCAAAACACAGGTTGGTTCCTAGGGTCAGTAAGGTCACAACAAACCAATTTGCAATGGTTTTAACCTTAAAAACATTTTTAAACAATTTTCCTAATGTTAGCAAGAACACAAAAGAATCTGCAAAATCAGACAAGCTAACAGATACTATTTGCTAAACTAAGGGCAGGGTTGGCTAGGGCTTGTCTTGCTGATTCCAACAACATCAAATTTGTAAAATTTGGACGTGTGGATCCAAAGATACAAGGGTTTGAAGTTTGCAAATAAATCTGTTTTCAAATTTCTTTTAAACAGATCTAGTGCCACGCGTCGTATTCTTATTCGCCCGTACCGGTTCGGTGTGGATCACCAACGACAGCCGTTGGATTTAAGTTACATCACACGGGTCAGATTGCATACCTCTTCGCGTATAAGTGATTCTATCTAAGCCTCAGGATCGAGATCCAACGGTCCTAATCTAATGACCTAGAACTGGCTGGCGTAGCAGCGGCAACGGTCAGTGGCGGTGCTGGTGAAACAGGACGCAAGAGGAGTAGGGAGTAGGCTCACCGAGTTCGCAGACGCTTGGGGAAGCTCCACGTGGCCTTATCTCGTCGAGGGGCGCTCGGGAACGAGGTGGATTGCTCGTCGGAGTTCCTGCTGGCGTCGGTTGCGCGTGGTCGTGGTCGAAGTCGACTCTGTGGTTCACCCCGAAGCAAAACGAAGGCAGGGTTAGAAGCGCAAGATCAAGGCAGAGCTGTGTGCGTGAACGAGAGGGCGCGGGGCGGTCGGAACTACCTGTGGGCTTCGCCGGAGTTCGTAGACAGACGGTGATGACGGTGGTCGTCGTCGAAGGCGAGGTTTCAGGGCACCCGCGGTTGAATGGAAGGCACTGAAGGAAGCGCCAGGGAGTGGAGAAGCTGCTAGGGTGCTCGGGGAGGCAAGACAGTGGCTGGGCTCGCCGGAATTGAGGAGGGAGCTCGTCGGTGACGGCGGTGGTGCAGAGGAAATTGGCGACAGCCTAGGGGCAGAGAGGAAGAGTGGTCTGGGGGAAATGACAGAGGAGAGGGAGGCTTTTATCGTTGCGTGGTTACAGCGAGGTAAAGGCGCGGTATTAAGGCGTATTCAACGCCGGAGTAAATCGGTAGAACGACGTTGAGGGGAGGGGGAAGAAACGGCTGGCGCGGGTGAGGACGAAGCACATTGGTGTGGGACCCATCTGTCAGCGAAAGAGAGAGAGTGGGAGTGGGTCCGGGCTGTCATCGACTGTGTGGGTTCGTTATTTGGTTCGAATCGTTTTCTTCAGGGAGACAACTGGCTGGGTGGGGTCATCTCGTCAGCGAGTGAGTGAGAGGGAGAAGTGGGGCCGCTGGTCATTGGCTCTGTGGGTCATTTAACAGGTGAAAAACGATTCGCCGAGGGAGAGAAGAACTGGGCTGCTGCTGGGCCTAGTGGGATGGCCGGCTGGGCTGGGTCCAATGCACTATTTTTTTCTGTCTGTTTTCTTTTTCTTTTTCTAATTCTTTTCTGTTTTGAATTTCAATCAATTTTTAAAACATTCAAACAAATTCAAACAATTCAAACAATCACTCAACTTTGTATTTTGAATTTTGGTTCTGTTTAGCAACATAATCCAAATCTCAAAATACAAATAATAATTTTATTCTTTTTAGGATCCATTTAATAATTAAATAAAATGGATCTTTAGTTATTTAATAAAATAGTGTTTGATTTAATTAATAAAATTTCCATTTGAAATCCAATTATTTTCAAAAACAAACCAGTAGGTTTTATTTGAAAATAAGGAATACTTGGAAACTTATTTAAACAAATAAATAAGTTTTGGTGTTTAATTAAAATGGGAAAGCCTTTACTTAAATAAAATTGGATATTTAAATCCTTATTATTTTATTTAAATAATCCTTTACTCATTTTAATCAAAGCAAAACCTTTTAATAAAAGATTTCAAAGTAGTAATAAAATACTTGGTGTTCATTTAAAATGGGAAAAGCCTTTACTTAAATAAAATTGGATATTTAAATCCTTATTATTTTATTTAAATAAACCTTTACTCATTTTATCAAAACAAAATATTTTATTACAAAAGCTTGGCCAAAATTAATTTGGCTCACCTTTTCATTTGAAAACAAAGTCTTTTATTAAAAGATCTAAATTAGTGTTTCCAAAACAATTTATTTTCCTTTATCAAAGGTTTATCTTTTTAATCCCTTTAGGATTATTTGATCACCAATTGGTATGGGCTTTTGGTAAGGGCTTCATTAGCTTTGGAAATTCAATTTCCTTAACTCAATATATTCCTAAGATTTTATTTATGGTTCCAATTTGAGTGAAACCAAATTCTAAGGCTTTTCTTGATCCTTTGAGAATATTTGTTGATCAACATTGGTATGGATCAAATCCATATATTTGGAGATACTTTGGAAAATGATTTCCTTCCATTAGGGTTTAGGGATTTGGATTTATTTTTCCAAGTGTTCAAATTTCCAGATACATTCATTGAGGAATGCATTTCCCTTGATTTGGATTTTTGTTGAATTCAAACTTCCACTAAAGTTTGTTCAAGATGGGATTTCAGTTTCCTTTTAGAAACAAAAGTTTCTTCTCACCCTCATTTTCAACAAAAATTTATTTTGTTTATTTATTTTTCACATTACAAGATTTGGAAAATCTTGGGATGTGACAATAAGAGAAATGTGCAAAACAAGGAAGATAAGAAACATGATTGAATAAACCATCATATGAATGATTGAATCACAACAACTCATATGCTTGCCGAGAAATAAAGGAATAGGTTCACTAACTCAACTAAGAAGTAAAAGATAGGCCCTTCGCAGAGGGAAGCAGGGATTTCAAGTTTAATAAAGAGCTTCCAAAAGATTATGGTACTTACTAGATTTGATCTCTCATTGCCCCTATCATAAGCATCTTAAAGTGTAAGTTAAAGTGAAAAAATATGGAGTATATGCTTGACAAATCATGTCCCTTGAGTACGAGGGTCTTTCCTCATGCTACTCAACTTTATTCACAAGCAAGTTCTTGTCATTGTAAGTATATGTGTATCATAAAGAACCTCCAACCCCCTTGCCCCATGTTACAGGAGCTATCCCATATCAAAATGAGAAGGCAACAAGCAGTGAGCATATCAGCGATCCTTTATTTACCATGAGAATGGTGCATATATTTTTTTCTCATCTCTTTTTATATATATATTCTTTTCTGAGGATGCTATAAGTTTCCACCATGATTAGGCATGGCTTAGGCTAGCTGCCTAGGCGTTTCTCTAACACATATACATAAATCCATGGACTTACAAGCTCCCCTTTTATTTCACACCGCCGACATCCGCAAACAAAAGATCATGGTATCAACTGGGTAGATATTTACAGGTGTTGAAAGCGTTCCCCAGGACAGCATGGTTCTGCTAATTCCCAACTTATAAGTGCAAGCATATACAACATAGATGACACAATGGTTCAAGTTTATTAAGGGCAAGAAAATAAAGTGTGCCATCAAGTTCGTGAGAGCCTTACTAACTAGTTTTCACATAACAAATATTTGGAAGATAGATAAAACTTGAGAATTTACTTGGAATAGCAATAATGCTAATAGGTAGATATGGTGGACACAAATGGCATAGGTTTTAGTTCAAGGATTGGATGCATGAGAAGCATTCCCTCTCAGTACAGGTTTTTGGCTAGTAAGGCTGGCTAGCAAGCATAAGAGTTGAAGGAAACAAGAAAACATACAAGTGTTAGAAACAATCATGCAATCTTTCTTGAAAACACAAAAGATCTTAACTAAAGAATACTAAGCTTATGAGCCAATCAAGAAAGAAATAAAATAAAATAAAATACCTGTAAGTGCTTTTCTCTTTTCCTTTCAAACCTTAAAAGGTGTTGCTACTGACCAGAGCTAGGTTTGCCAAAACCAATTTAAATTTACTTGATGCTCCCAAAGTGATACCAATACTAATCAACAAGATCAATCATATAACAGAAATTGCAAACTAAAATAAGATTTGCAAAAAGTAAATGATGAAACTTCTCATTAATATTCCATAAAGGCACTCACACCAAGGGATACATAGATAACCAACTAGAGGAGAGATACTTCCACAATGCAAACCATCATATATGATAACTTCTCTATTCATGATGTGACTCTACTAAAAAGGTAAAAATATTAAAGATAATGATGTGATACCGCTGCACTCCCCCAATCTTGGAATAAAACAAGGGGATGCCAAAACCTGCTGATGAATTACTCCTTCGGTGGTGGTGGTGTTTCCATGATCAGAGTGAGGAAATCCTCCAGCATCTTGCGAAGCCTGTTATTCTCCTCTTGAAGTATATCCACCTTTCTCCTCAGGACACGGTACTTATCACAAAACTCATCAGTGACTCGAAGGGCTTCCACTGCCATAGGGAAGGAACCGAGGTCATCATTCCCTACATACTATGAGAAAAGCACGTCCAGTGTTAATTGCCCCTATGAGAGTAGAGTTTCTTGCCCTTGATCCTGCAGCAATCTGTCCTTCCATGCTTGCTTACATGTTCTTTACTTCCTCCTTGACGCTCTGATCCATGTATTTGTGCCTAGCTATGATCCTTTCTTCCTCCGCCCATCCAATGAAAGTTCCTTGCTCAAGATCGTGAATGAGCTTGCGCCGACATCACAGCTCATAGTCCGTCGAGAATGAATCCTGCAACAACATTTGAACAGAACAGATCATAGCAAAAATACGACGAGAACACGATATATGGACCTCGGGTGATCTGGGTGATTATATATTACGAAGTTTTACGACATAAGGAAGGTACTGGGCGAAAAAGGGACGGAGACGGGCTCTGGGGTGGTCACACCCCCTGGTGGCGCGGACAGGTGGGCCTGCGCCATGGGGTGGTGTGGGGCACCAGGGCTCCGTTTCCTTCCCTCTTTCGACTCATTACCTTCCATATGAAATAAAAACTGCAAAAATATAAATTGGAAATTTTTCGTGAACCTTTTCTTACCAGAACCGTTACCTATTAAAAAATGGGCTCTACAGGTTCTTGAATTTGGTCTTTAATAAATTCTTCCGGAGTCACCATTTGAATAATATCAACATCTTCATTATAAGAATCTCGAGAAATATAATGTTTGAGCCTTTGACCATTCAATAGTTGTGTAGTGTTGTATCTCAAAGAAGAAATTTTTATAGCACCTGAATGATACACCTCCTTAATAAAAAAAGTTCCTTCCCATTTTGAGAGTAGTTTTCCCTGAGACGAGACCTATACAATAGAACTTTCTCACCAACATGAAACTCTCTCTTAAGAATACTCCTATCATGCCATGTTTTAACTTTTTCTTTAAAGAGTCTAGCATTTTCATAAGCCTCACCTCTCCATTCGTCTAAAGAACTCAATTCAAGCAATCTTTTCTTACGAGCAAGTTTAAAATCTCTATTTAGTTCTTTTACTTCCCAATAAGCTTTGTGTTCTAATTCTTAAGGAAAGTGACAAGCTTTTCCATAAACCATTTTATAAGGAGATATTCTCATAGGATTTTTATAAGCAGTTATATAAGCCCATATAGCATCATTCAACTTTTTAGCCCAATTTTTTCTAGATCTATTAACAGTCTTTTGCAAGATAGATTTAATTGAAGGGTTTGTAGCATAGGAAACAAAAAAATTCCTATGATGGGAACAACTATGTACCAACATCTATCTACTAGATACAAGAAACGGTTGGATATACATCCATAGAATACATACCCTCGAAGACCGAATAGCGTTAACGAGGTTGTACTCGTGGATGATGTAGACAAATGCTTGCCGATCTCAAGATCGTGATGAAGTCCATCTAGTCCAGCAATCCAGCACCATCAAGTCCAGCACCGCAAAGCAGTGGTGCATCCGTGATCGCACACACGTCTGGGTACCCTGACAACCTCCACGCTCTCGCTCCAGCGAAGCATCGGAAGCAACAAATCCTTCCAGAAAAATCCACCGCGAACATGTATCTCGCTGATCCGAGACCATGGGGAAATTCTAAAGGGGGGAGAGAGATCCTTCACGAGGAGATGTACTTTGAGAGGAGGAGAGGGAGGCCTTTTATAGGGAGAAGGGGAGCACCCAACGGGCATGGCGCCCAGCTGTAAGATCCCACCTTTATAAAGGTGTATCCCTGTGATTGCAATGCTAGTCCCTAGATCATTGCTAGCATCCACAGTTTAAGATGAAGTACACAGCAACAAAGGTCATTATTACAAGTCATTCCAGAGACAACATAGTCTTTTACAACTCTATAGCCATAGGCTAGTACAAGATTTTAACTTAACAATATAAAATAGAAGTCTTCATCTTCATGTGCCACAGGCAAGCATGTTGAGTGTAGACTCATAACCCCTAATCATCATCAGAGTAACCTGCAACATCACAAGTTACAGCCACAGTGGGTCAATACATTGGAATAGTATTGGCAAGTGACACCTTAGTAGAATATTAAAATCTAGTTACTACATGAATTTTGATAAGTGTAGCTTAGGCTTGCTTTGCTCAAAATAGGTTTTACCTATCAGTTGAAAACACTAAGTTTTTCTTTGACAAAACTTTCCCAAGGAACTACCAATAGAAATTGGTGAACCTTCACCCTTGTTCAACCACAAGTTTTAACTTAGAAAATTGGGATGAGGAGATTCTTGATAGCTTCCATGTCTTGATGCTCAAATTGTCCAATACCAGGGACATGGCTAAGTACTTAGATTCTTCCATCTACAGAGGTTGTGCACTTTCCCCACAAGACTTGATTTTCACCAAGATAGGACCTTTCAGAAGCCTTCCCTTAGACCAAAATGGACGCGCTCCAAACCTATCATTCCCCTACCACCAACTATCCATTTGGCTAAGTTATTGCAACCTATATGATCCAGGCAGAGCCCATAATGCCATGTGGCTGCACTAGAAGCTTCTTAACATTTGGCATCTCAAATCCCTTTGTTCCTGGGTGGCATTCCACAAGTGAGATACACAAGGTAAACCATAGAAATGGGCCTTGTGTAACCACTCAACCAAAATCCACCAAGCAATTATCATTCCACCCAGGTGTTTCATTCACTTAGTTGTTTTATTAAACAAAACCATAAGTCAAAAGACTTAACAATATTTTTCATAGCATGATTTTATTCCACCCTTGGTTGCTATTAGCTAGGCTAAGCATGGCAATAACAAGTATCCTAACTTAAAGGAAATTCTAACATTTTTACAACTACTAGGATTTCCCAAGCATAGCATATAAATACTTAGCAAAATAATCATGCAAGTCCTATACAAAATATTTCTAATGCATAGGTAAAAATATTGGGACAAACATGAAGGACCACTTGCCTTGGTACTTTGGGGGGTAGCAACAATCTTCACAACCACAATCACTATTAGCACCAAAATCTACACATAAAATAATGGAACCAAATTCACATATCACAATATACAAGCAAAAATATATGGATGCATGCAAATCCCATGTGATGATTTTCTACACCAAACAAGACAATTATACATTAATGAATCATAAACAAGACCAAGACACACTAAACAAACTTTATTTGATCTTTAAATCATTTTTCAAATAATTTCTATACTCAAAATAAGCCTATAAATGTCTCTGCAAAAATAACCAATTTACAGAAGCAAAACATTAAACACATTGCATAAATGGATATCATTCTTTCTCCTGATTCCAATGATATAAAATTTGCAAAATTTGAATTTGTGGATCAAAAGTTATGAATTTTGCAAGTTTGAATGTCTAATAGATCTAAATTCTGTTTTTAAAACGAATAACAGGCCACGCAGCAGCGTCTGATTGGATGATACCGGTTCGCGCTTTATCACACTCGCGGGTCGTTAGATCTAACTTACTACGCACGGTCCAGATCAAAACGTACCCCTTCGCTATAGATCTAACCCTAAGCGCTAGCGACGGCGGCGCGGCTTTGCCAGTGACGTTCCGGTGGCTACGGAGGGGGATGGGGTCAGCAGAGGGGCTTAACAGACTCGTGATGTCACGAGGAAGCTCAACGTGCAGACGGGCATGGTCGGGGCGCGTTGTAGAGGTTGCTGGGGCTCGTCGGAACTGCGGACGGCATCGGGTGCTTGCAGATGAAGACGTTGCCGACAATATAGACCGCCCTAGCACAAACCAGTTGTGTAAGGAGGTGCGCAAGGTTGTGGCGAACACGACAGGGTCAAAGGGGAAGCAAGGAGCGCTTGAAGATTACCAGTATTTCTCGTCGGAGTTGGGCCGCGGCACTGATGGTTGCGGGCACGAACAGGGATGGCGACCTGGGTCATGAGAAAGCAAACGAAAGGCATCAGGGGATGCGCCAGAACATGGTGGTCACGCTCGTTTGAAGCAGAGGCAAAGGGGCGGTCGGAGCTCACCGAAATCGCACGCCAGAGTTCGTCAGGCAGCGGCGGTTTGAGTTCGAATGCGCGCAGCCTGGTGGCGGAGTGAGCTGGGAAAGTGAGGGGAAAAGATCGCGACGGTGTGGGGTTTAAGTAGCAGGTGAGGGATGGGCGAATTACTGGCAAAATCAAAGGAATTGATTCGGTTTAAGTTCGAATGGACGACGTGTTCATCGCGCGGATTTTGGGGAGGACAATGACGACGTGGCGATGGGCCTATCGTTCAGTGGCTGCGGGTGTGGGGTTTAAGTAGCAGGTAGGTTCTGCGCGGGTGAGAGAAGGGCAGAGGGAAATGGCCCCGGGTGGGCTTAGTGGGCTGGTTTCTGTGCTGGGCCAAATTGGCAGCGCCGGCCTTTTCTGCTTTCTTTATTCTTTTTCTATTTCTATTTTGATTTTCAGGAAACATTTTCAAATGATTTCAAGTGTGTTTGATTCCAAATTCTTTTTGGATTTTTATAAAGTGAAATTTGTACACATTTGGTTGCAGAACAATGTTGTACACTTTAAAATAATTTGGCACTTTGGAAATTTAAAATAAACAATGTTTTTACCCATTTCTTAATAAAGACAAAGAAATGGTTTAAATTTGTTTCTTTGTGTTGAAATCTTTGTCCAAGCTTTGGAATTTATCAAACAAACCTATGAACAAACATCACTGGTTTAAAACAAATAATTTCTCATTAGAGAGTAGCATTGGATCAATGCTTTGCTTACATAAAATAATAAGCATTCAAATGCTTATGTTTTTGTAATGACTTTGAAAATGATCCTAAAATGATTCAAATGCTTCTGTTTTTGTAATGACTTTGAAAACATGATTTTAGGGATGTTACAAATCTAACCCCCTTAAGGTGAATCTCGCCCTCGAGATTCGGATTGGCTAGCAAATAGGTGAGGGTGGTCTTTCCGAAGATCATCTTCTCTTTCCCATGTTGCTTCTTCTTCGGAATGATGGTTCCATTGAACTTTGCAGAATTTGATAGTCTTAGTCCGAGTAAATCTTTCTGCAGTATCAAGAATCTTGATGGGTTTTTCCTCATAAGTGAGATCACTTTCCAATTGGACCTCCTCCAAAGGTATAGTATCCTTCAGAGAAGTCTCTTCCATCTCTGGATGGCATTTCTTTAGCTGACTCACATGAAACACATTGTGAACTGTAGACAATGATTCTGGCAATTCAATTTCATAAGCTACTTCTCCTTTACGGCTCAGAATCTTGAATGGTCCAACATATCTTGGGGCCAATTTTCCTTTGACTCCAAATCTCCTCACTCCACGAAGTGGTGACACTCTCAGAAAAGCTCTATCACCCACTTCATAGGTGACTTCTCTACACTTAGGATCTGCGTAGCTCTTTTGTCGAGACTGTGCTATCTTCAATCTGTCCTTAACTAGCTTGACTTTCTCTTTAGCCTCTTTGATTAGTTCTAGTCCAAACAAGTTTCTTTCTCCTACACCATTCCATAGCAATGGGGTAGTACACTTTCTCCCATAGAGAAACTCAAACGGTGCCATCTCAATACTGGCTTGATAACTATTGTTGTAAGAGAATTCTGCGTAAGACAGACTTTCATCCCAACTAGCTCTATAGTCTAGGGCACATGCCCTCAACATATCTTCTAGAATCTGGTTGGTCCTTTCTGTCTGTCCATCAGTATGAGGATGAAACGCAGTGCTGAATTCCAATCTCGTTCCCAAAGACTCATGTAGTTGCCTCCAGAAATGAGAAGTGAATTGAGTTCCTCTATCAGACACAATACTCTTGGATACCCCATGCATACATACAATCCTATTCATATAGATCTTGGCTAACTTAGCACTTGTATAGGTTGTCTTCACTGGTATGAAATGAGCCACTTTAGTGAGGCAATCCACTACTACCCAAATAGAATCATATCCAGACCTGGTCCTTGGCAATCCGGTGATGAAATCCATGCCAATCTTGTCCCACTTCCAATCATGAATAGGTAGTGGTTGTAACAATCCTGCTGGTTTCTGATGTTCCGCTTTCACTCTACTACATACATCACACAAAGCAATATGTTCGGCAATGTCTTTCTTGAGATTATTCCACCAAAATCTTTCCTTCATGTCCATGTACATTTTGGTGTTACCCAGATGAATGGAATATGGTGAGTTGTGTGCTTCTTGTAAAATCAGTTTCCGAAGCTCTGGATCTTGCGGAACGTAGATATGTTTCCCATACCATAAAGTACCTTGTTCGTCTTCATGGAATCCTTTGGCTTTTCCTTTGCCAATCTTTTCCTTAATCTCTTCAATTTCCTTGTCCGTCTTTTGGGCTTCCTTGATCTTGTCCAACAGAATGGGTTGAACATCCAATGACATGAGATGTCCTTCAGGCACAATCTCCAATCTGAGGTCTCTAAATTAGGCACACAGATCATCTGGCAAATCTCCCTTAGTAAGGCCATTCACAAATACTTTATGGCTTAGTGCATCCGCTACAACATTTGCTTTACCGGGATGGTATTGCAAACTTAAGTCATAGTCCTTGATGAATTTTAGCCATCTTCTTTGTCTCATGTTGATTTCTTTCTGAGTGAAGATATACTTCAAACTTTTGTGATCTGTGAACACTTCACATCGCTTACCCAAAAGATAGTGTCTCCATGTTTTAAGTGCATGCACAATGGAGGCTAACTCCAAATCATGAGTAGGGTAATTTACCTCATGGGTTTTGAGTTGTCTTGAGGCATAAGCTACAACTTTCCCTTCTTGCATTAGAACTGCACCTAATCCATGATGAGATGCATCACAATACACTTGGAAATCTTTCTCCAAATCTGGCAGACATAGAACTGGTGCTGTCACTAGTCTCTTCTTCAATTCTTGGAAACTGAGTTCACATCCTTCAGACCAAGCAAATTTCTTGTCTTTCTTTAGTAACTCCGTCATTGGCTTAGCTACCTTGGAGAAATTCTCAATGAATCTTCTGTAGTATCCTGCCAAGCCAAGGAAACTATGAACTTCCTTCACTGACTTAGGAGATTCCCATTCAGTTACAGATGACACCTTTGCGGGATCAACTGCTATACCATCTCCTGACACAACGTGTCCAAGAAATCCAACTTCATTCAACCAGAATTCACACTTGCTGAATTTGGCATACATCTTATGCTCTCTAAGCTTCTCAAGTATCAAACGCAAATGTCCTTCATGCTCTTCTTTGCTTTCGAAGTTGTCATCAATGAAAACGACAACAAACTTGTCAAGGAACTCCATGAACACTTTGTTCATCATATTCATGAAGTAAGCTGGTGCATTAGTCAAACCAAATGGCATCACTGTATACTCATACAATCCATACCTAGTGGTGAAAGTTGTCTTAGGTATGTCTTGTTCCCTTATCTTAAGCTGAAAATAACTTGACCGGAGATCAATCTTTGAGAACACATAGGCTCCTTCTAGCTGATCAAACAAGTCATTGATTCTGGGCAAAGGATATTTTTTCTTGATAGTCACCTCATTGAGTGAACGATAATCTATGACCTTTGACTTCTATCTTTCTTTTCCACAAACAAGACTGGTGCTCCCCAAGATGAAGAATTTGGTTGAATAAATCCCTTCTGCAACTGTTCTCCAAGTAGTTTCTTGAGTTCTTTCAACTCATCAACTGACATCTTGTAAGGTCTCTTTGCTATTGGTCCTGATCCTGGCAGCAAGTCAATCAGAAATTCCACATCTCTATCTGGTGGCATTCCCGGTAATTCTTCCGAAAACACATCCGGATATTCTCTCACAATTGTCACACTGTCTATACTAACCCCCTTAAGAGAATTTAGCTTACTCCCCTTTGATTCAAAGTTAGACTTGAATCTTATCTGTTTATTTTCCAGGGTTGTGAGTGCGACAGAACGATTGGCACAATCTAGTACTCCTTCATACTTGGTCATCCAGTCCATTCCCAAAATTACATCTAGTCCTTGGGAATCTAGGATTATCAGACTCACTGGAAACTTATGCTTTCCAAATTCTATCACTAGATCACGGCATCCAAGACTTACTATCATATCTCCACCGGGAGAACTTACTTTTATTGGACACCCAATGTTTTCAGTTGGAAACCCATTTCTATCAACAAATGCTTTTGATATGAATGAATGTGATGCACCAATATCAAAAAGAACAAGTGCTGGAATAGAATTGAGTTTGAACTTACCAGCCACAACATCGGACTCCTCATAAATCTCTTCCACATTGATGTGGTTCACTTGTCCCTTCTGGAAAGGGTTGGGCTTAGTGGCTCCTTCAACTTTCTTCTCTGGGCACTCATTTGCATAATGCCCTAGGTTCTTACACTTGAAACATTCAATTTGACTGATATCTCTCTTTGCAGGCTGACTGCCACTCCCACTTCCACCTCCACTGTGGTGACTCTTGTGTCCACCCTTGTGGTTCTTGTACTTGTCATTATCATGACTACGGTGATGCTTGTTGTCATGATGGCGGTTGTGGCTGTGGTGGTTGTTGCATTTTCCGTGCTTGTGGGATCCGGAACTCCCACTATCATCATAATGGGAATGCTTGTGAGACGATCCCGAGCTGTGCTTGTCAGAGTTGTGCTTCCTCTTTCTACTTTCAACATGTTTCATCTTATTCTCTAAGATGGTAGCCTTGTCACAAAGGGATTGATAGGTGGGGACATAGGCCACAGATAACTGCAGGTTCAATTCATTGTTCAATCCTTCGAGGAACTTCTCTTTCCTCTTGGCATCGGTATCAACTTCATCCGGTGCATAACGTGTCAGATTGTTGATGCTTCAGGTTATGAAACTCCTTCTTCTTCAAATTCATCACTCCGGACGAGATGTGAGCTGTACGGAAACCATCTTCAAAGATAGCCCATGTCACATCCTCAATGGGAGTGGTGATCTGGAAGTTATCCCACCAAGTAGATGCTGGTCCTTCCAACAAGTGTGCTGCAAACCTGACTTTCTCCTCGTCGGTGCAGCTGACAGTTACCAAATCCTTGTTCACCGAACATAGACAATCATTTGCCACCATGGGATCAGTGGTTCCTGAGAACTTTGCAGGCCTCAGTCTTAGGAATCTGGTGAGCATGTCAAATCCTGGTGGATTGTTCTGATTGTTGTTGTTGTTATTGTTGTTGTTGTTGTTATTGTTGTTGTTGTTGTTGTTGTTGTTGTTGTTTTTGTTGTTCTGATTCTGCATGAAAGTGTTCATGATCTGCATCAGCTGTGCCTGTGCTGTCATCAGCTGCTGCATCTCGGAGGTGACATTGTTGTTGTTCGGGTTGGCACGTCGAGGAGGCATCTGTGGTTTTCATAAGGATAAGAATGAGATACCCATAGATGCTTATTATGCACAAAACATCACATACACAATCACCAAAACAACATCAAAATAATATAAGGTTCAACAACACAAACAACAAGTTTGAAAAGAAAACACACCATAGCAAGCCATCCACAAGTTGGATGGTCATTGCGACTCAATAATCATAAGCATGGGGTCAATGAAAGATAAATGAGTAGTCATCACTACTCCTCTGCATCAACATCCTCATCAACATGTGTAAGACCTGCATTCTCCATAGCGATCTTGTACTCCTCGACATTGGTAGTCAAGGCTTATACCTTGGCTTTAAGATCCCTCTTCTGTGATCGAAGTCTCTCAATCACACCCTGCTGATGCTCGAGCTCGAAGTCCTTGGCCTCTAGTTCTGCATTCATCTCTCGAATCCTCTTGTTCCTATCTTGGACTCTTTTCTCTTGGCTCTTGAACTTCCTGTCCTGGCTCTCAAACTTAGCCTCCATTTCCTTGACTATCTCGTCTTGCTCCGCGAAGAGCTTGTCCTTCTCACAAAGCTGCACCTGGAGCTCGTCATTGCTAAGCATGATTTTGGTCCTATCAGTATCTAGGTGCCTAAGAAGAACCTCTAAGTCCTGAAGGTACAGACGAATCGGCTCTGCCGTCTCTCCAGCAGCATCCTCGAACTCAATAGCCTCACCCTCCTTGTCACGTCTGCCGAAGGCGTGAAAGTGGGCACCCCTAAGCTCCCTGGAGTGCCTCCCTAACAGATGCCCAAGTAAATCGTGCATGACTACCTCTAAGCCTCTCTGTTTGTCGTCATGCATTAGCTTGAAGGTGATAGCCTCCGTGGCTGGCTCAGTCTGGCATCCTGGCTGAGTAACTTTGAAGCCCGAGAGGTCCTTTCTCTCAAACTTGGTGAGGGGAAGCATCATGATGCTAGGAAGCGGAAGATTGAGCACACTAGTGAGATCAATAAGACTAGTGCCAAAACGAGTTCCCTTGAACTCTTCAGCCGTGTGGATAGTAACATTAGGCATCTATTTTATAAGATAGAGAAAAGTAGAATCAACTTCAATAGACATAATTCACAAGGCAAAGAATTACATGCATATCTTTGGCAATCAAACACACAAGTCATGGCATACATAAATCCATTACAAGCATCCAAGGTTCAACATAACTTAGAAAACAATTCTGGAAATAAAACGATAAGTGTGGTGGTCCAACTAACGAGGTTGTCGACACCCGGATTTTTAATCCCAGATGCCTGTTATGCCATACATCGCAATCCCAGGATTACCATTTTTGCGAGACATAACAGAATTGGATACCATAGTACATCATCCATTACAAACCATACATAAGGTCTTACAAAAATAAGGATCTCATGATCCAGTTCTTAATACAACTTCAAGCAGCGAAATATGTAATAATAACAGTAGCGTAGGCGAAGCTCCATCTTCGGGGTCACAGGCAATGCTGACGATGGGAGATGATCCTAGTTGTTGTAACCTTCCTGGGGTCCATCCTCCAGGTACTCCTCTTCATAGTCTGGCCACGGGAATAGCCAGGGACAAGGCCATGAGTACTCTTTAAGTACTCGCAAACTAATACTAACAAGTGAAGGGGGTTTTTGATAATAGGTAACTAGGCTCTAGGGTTGTTTTGTCAGAAGCCAGATTTATTTCTACTAAGTTCAGAAGCAAGAGAGCGAGTTGAAGTTTATACACCTAAGTGGGAACTTGTATTTCATATCACAACTTTGTTGTGGTCAAGTCAAAATCTCAATTCATTTCACAAGTCATTTTGAAAACATCTGACAGGGGAACAGTATGGCCACTCAATCATCCACAATCATGATGCGGCTATTCGAATAGTTTGACACTCTACAGAGATTGTACACTTTCACCACAACATTTGATACATCCATTAGGAACAAATCCTGAATTCACCATACTCAGTATGCGGATAATCAATCCTAACCTTTCAATTACACTCCCTAGTATAAGCACCTCTCCTGTGAGTTTGGCCTCCCAACCATGACCAACTGTCATCTTGCGTATTGCACAGGCAGCTCAGACCTTGGCCGTGAGGAAACTAATACTAAGGTATATAAGTTTCCAGTCAAGCCCTACCCAATCTTCGGGAATTGTGGTTATACGGTAAAATTGGAATGGTATCGCATCCAGACATCCATCAGTTTTATAAAGGGCTAAGGCTCATGCCTCAACATTTTCATCACCAAAATCATCTGGTGTTCGGAAACACATGTCAAAACATCTCAGTAGAATGATCCATCATTTTAAGGTTTTCATAACCATTTTCACCAATTATTCCCATCTAAAGTTGATCAAGTTTTATGCTTAGCACTAGCATCTACAAGTGGGGGTAAGCACTAGTGAGGGGTGGTAAACTAGTGGAGTTTCAACTAAGTTCAATATTAGGCCTTAGGATGACATCAAGATTATCTAGCTTAGGCCAAGTTTTATGCTCTTTATGCAACCTTCAAATATTTTCCTAGAATGTACAAGTTACTTCAGTAAACTCTAAGTTAAAGCTTTGATAAATAAATAAAGTAGAAGGCTTGCAAGTAAAACTAGGATTGGGTATCAAATGGTTATGATCACATATGCTTAGGGCATATAGTGGGCATGGTAACAAGCAAGTATTAGCTTGCACAATTTCAAGTATAAGCTTGCATAGGTCAACTTGATTAGTAAGGCTTGCACAGTATCAGTATAAGCTTGCCTTGTGCAGATCAGTGGTTGAATTTCTCCTCGGCTTCTTCTTCGTAGTATCCTCCTTCCTCCTCGTATCCTTGGTCGGTACTAGCATCTATAAATAAATACGATGTACACAATCACCAAACAGTACTTAACTACTTGCAATCATCACACAAACGGGTCCTATAGATGATCTAGCATCATCACTAACATACAAGATTAAGGCTTTGTTTAATTCCTTTTATTTTTAGAAAAGTAATTTCTACTCATTGAAAAACTACTTAAGATTTAATATTCTCCAAACCAAACATGGGATCATAATGACACATGTCATCACCACATATTTTAGTCCATGGGAATGTTATTTAAAGTGGTGTCATAATTTAATAAGGTTTTACCCTTTTATTTTAATTAAATAAGTGACTAGAAATTCCTATGTGGCATTCTTTTATTACTTGGTAATTATTTCTGTAAGTAAACCCATATATTTTTATATAATCTGAAAGGTATGGTTAAATGTGATTTTTGAGATTTGGAATCAACTCAAAAGCTATTATGGTTTAAATTTGAAAAATGTTTGAATGCAGAAAAGCTTCTGCCTTGTTATTTTTACTAAGGGTGATCTACATATCCAAATGGTTTGAATCCAATGGGCTTGGATTCAGCATTTCAAGACCTTTCTAACAAAATTGGTTTCATTCAATTTGGTTCACTGAATCAACCTGGGTTGATTTTTGAAACTAGGTGCAGAAGTGTGTTTGAATGAAAATGGAAAAATCCAAATTCAAACAACTGGGCTGCGCGGGAAACGATACTGGGCTGGCCTGCTAAGCACATCGCTTACGCGGGCTGGTTAAGTCACTGTCCCCACCCGTCAGTGAGACGAGGGGGTGCGAAGCGGTACGGGGCAATGTGAGCCGTGGGATCTTGTTCTAATCTAACGACTAAGGGTCATCGTCGACGTTGGGCAACGCCGGCGAGACAGAAACCTAGCGCGGCAGGTGGGGATCGTTGGGGGATCATCGGGGCTCAGGCAAGGGTCGGTGAGGCGGGCGAACGACGAAGTCGACAACGGGGAACCTCCTGGTACCGGCAGCCTGTCCTGGGGCGGCTCCAATCGCTGGCCCCCTTCTTCTCCAGCAGCGGGCTCGGTGAAATTCGCTAAGTCTTGCCGCCTTGCTCCAGGAACGGGGTGGCACAATCAGTGAAGAGAGGGGAGTGAGATGGTGTGCTCAATTCGGCTGGGGGTGGCCTCTATTTATAGTCGCGACGACGAGACCGAACGGGATGGGCAGGCGACGGTGGCGAGATGGCTACGGGCGGCTAGAGGCATGGCCGGCGATGGCGATTGCTTGGTGGTCTCCTGGCGATGCTCTACGGCTTTAATGCGTGCGTAGGGGCGGTGGCAAACAGTCTGGAACATGCGATGCTCTGCGCGGCAGAGGCGGCGTCTTCGACAGCGAGCAGTGGCTGTGAGGCATGGGGCGGCGAACGAGGATGTCTGGCGGTCTCCTGGGTCGGTGGCGATCATGTATGCACGCGGCGAGGGCGGCGCACGGTCTGTGGGCGTCGGTCGAGCGTGGCGCTCTGGCGCATGCTCGGCATGGTTGCTGGTGAGCTGGGCACGGTCTGTACGTGTGGTCCAGGGGTAGCAATGCTCGCGGCTGGGACAGGGAGTGGCGGTGGACGGTGGGCTGCCTCCCAGACAGGGTTGGCACGGCTAAATCTCCTCCTAGTTTGCTATCTCCACTGGGTGGCATGGCGAGCTTCGGCTGTTCACCATTAATGGCATTTCCCAGCTTATAGTGAAGCTAGTGCTTGGTTTATTTTGCTAGATGATCTACTGAGGTTGTTGTGAGCTAGAGAGGGAACAAGTTAGGCTCCAATCACTGCTCACAATAGTGTTTTGATTTTGTATGATTTGAATCAGCAAGGTGTTTGATGAAATGGCCGCATGAGTTCAAGTTTTGAATTTTGAAAAGATTTTTGGTGGGTGTGCTAGGTAGGTGTTGGTGAGTCTGCAGATGCTTGGGTTTTGAAAGTTGAGCTTGTTTGAGTGGTTTTTGAAAAAGTGGGATCTTCCCATATGATAAAGATTCAATTTTGAACTGTCCTTTAAACCATGCATTTGAATGTTTCTGGATGATCACAAAGTGGGCCTTGATACTTTGTTAAGAGTACTATCAAGGGGTGCAAAGATCCAAAAAAGTTTCTGTTAAGTTCTGAAAGTTTGGGACAGCCAAAGTAGGCATGTGAGTTAAATTGGTCAAAATGACCATTCCCTTATTTTGTTTGTTTTGATTTATTTGTCTTTGGGAAAAGTGTGGGGATTGTTTAGATGATGTTTATTTCACCTAAGAAT
Organism: Avena insularis; assembly: GCA_023614405.1. Classification (NCBI taxonomy): domain Eukaryota; kingdom Viridiplantae; phylum Streptophyta; class Magnoliopsida; order Poales; family Poaceae; genus Avena; species Avena insularis. The sequence goes on from CM042685.1 coordinate 204,512,629, forward strand.
CCATTTACAAGCAAAGAAACATACAAACAAGGTGGTTCAAAAGAATTCAAAATGAAATGCATACTCACATGCATGCTTCCATATTTTTATTTAGAAAAGTTTTTGTTAACCCTAAATTTGATGATTAAAGTTTGATGATCCAAGTTTAGTGTTTTTGGGATGTTACAAACCTTCCCCCCTTAAACAAAATCTCGTCCTGAGATTTGAAAAAGGACGAAAAAGATTACCTAGGATTTGAAGAGATCGGGAAACTCCGTCCTGATGTGATCTTCGCGCTCCCAGGTAGCTTCCTCTTCTGTGTGGTTGCTCCACTGAATCTTGAGAAACTTGATGTTTCGGGTTCGGGTAGTTCTGAAAGCTTCTTCCAAAATACGGATGGGTACTTCGGGATAGGTCAGGTCATCGTTGATCTCTATGGTCCGATGATCGATGTTCTTGAACACTTCGGTCTTCTCTGGAACTTCGAGACACTTGCGAAGTAATGATATATGGAACACGTTGTGCACGGCCGACATCTCTTTGGGTAGTTCCAATTGATACGACACTTCTCCGCGATGGTTCAGAATCTTGAAAGGTCTGATATATCTGTGGGCTAACTTTCCTTTGAGCTGGAAACACTGCATTCCCTTCAATGGCGACACTTTCAGATAAACAAAATCTCCTATGTTGTAGGCGAGGTCTCGACGTCTCTTGTCGGCGTAACTCTTCTGTCTAGACTAGGTTGTCTTGAGGTGCTCATGAATCTTGTGAACCTTCTCTTCTGCTTCTCGTAGGATGTCGGGTCCGAAGATATGACTCTCTCCTACTTCTGACCAGTTCAAAGGGGTGCGACACTTACTTCCAAACATGAATTCAAATGGGGCCATTTGCAAACTGGCTTGATAACTGTTGTTGTATGAAAATTTTGAAACGGCAGTCCGTCTTCCCACTTGGATCCATATTCTAACACACGTGCTCTCAGCATATCTTCGAGTATTTGATTTACTCGCTCCGTTTGTCCATCGGTCTGAGGGTGATACGCGGTACTGAAATTTAGGCGGGTTCCTAAACCTTCTTGGACTTTCTTCCAGAATCTCGAGGTAAACTGAGTTCCTCAATCCGATACGATGTTCTTGGGGGACTCCATGCAAACTAACTATCCTAGCGATGTATAACTCCGCTAGCTTTGAACAGTGATATGTGGTCTTGACGGGTAAGAAATGGGCGACTTTGGACAATCGGTCCACTATGACCCAGATAGAGTCATTTCCCCTACTAGAAGTAGGCAATCCGGTGATAAAGTCCATTCCAACAGAATCCCATTTCCATTCTGGAATCTGCAAGGGTTGCAACAATCCAGCGGGTCTTTGATGTCCTGCCTTGACTCGCTGACATATATCACACTTGGTGATATATCTTCCGATTTCTCTCTTCATCTTATGCCACCAAAATTGCTCTTTCAAATCTTGATACATCTTAGTTCCTCCGGGATGGATATAATAAAGAGTATCATGAGCCTGCTTCAAAATAACTTCTTTCAACTCAGAATCTGCTGGTACACAAAGGCATCCTTTGTACCACAAAACTCCTTCTTCGTCTTCTGTGAATCCGGGTACTTTGCCTGTACCGATACGACGCTTGATTCCGTCGATACTAGCATTTCCCTTCTGCGCCTCTTTGATCTGACTGATCAAAGTGGGCTGGAGTTCTATGCTAGCCAAAAATCCTTCACTTACTAATTCTATTCGAAAATCTTCCATCTCCTTGTGCAGACTTGGTTGCTCCTTCAAAATCATGGAGTTCAAGCGGCACGGCAATCTGCTAAGGGCATCTGCTACCACATTGGCTTTACCAGGGTGATAGTGAATGTCCAGATTGTAATCCTTGATTATCTCAATCCATCTTCTCTGCCTCATATTCAGTTCCTTCTGAGGGAATATATACTTCAGACTCTTGTGATCCGTATAGATCTCACAACGATTTCCCATCAGGTAATGTCTCCATGTCTTCAGGGCTAGAACTACGGCTGCGAGTTCGAGGTCATGGGTTGGGTAATTTTGCTCATGTTGCTTCAGTTGTCGAGATAGATAAGATATAATTTTGCCTTCTTGCATTAGCACACATCTGAGACCCTTGGATGCGTCACAATACACATCGAAGGGCTTCGTGATATCCGGCATGATCAAGATTGGGGCTGAAATCAATCTCCTCTTGAGTTCTTGAAAACTCGCTTCACATTTGTCCGTCCATTCAAACTTCTTGTCCTTCTTCAGCAATTGGGTCATGGGTCTGGCGATACTCGAGAATCCTTCTACGAACTTGTGGTAATATCCCGCCAATCCGAGAAATGCGCGAACTTGGGTTTGAGTGGTTGGGGCTTGCCATCTTCTACATCTTTCACATTTGCGGGATCAACGACAATTCCTCCGGGTGATACAATGTGATCAAGGAATCCTACCTCCTGTAACCAGAATTCACATTTGCTGAACTTGGCATACAACTCATGCTCTCTAAGGGTTCCAAGAATGGCCCTTAGGTGTAGCTCATGTTCTTCTTCTGATTTGGAATAAATCAGAATGTCATCGATCAAAACAATGACAAACTTATCCAGGAAGTCCATAAAAATCTTATTCATGAGATTCATGAAATAAGTGGGGGCATTGGTTAATCCAAAAGACATGACAGTATACTCGTATAATCCATATCTGGTGGTAAAGGCAGTCTTTGGAATATCCTCTACACGAATTTTGAGTTGATGATAACCAGTTCTAAGATCAATCTTAGAAAACACTTTGGCACCGGTTAACTGATCAAACAAATCTTATATCTTGGGCAAGGGGTATTTGTTCTTGATGGTGACATCATTCAACTTCCGATAATCCGTACACAAACGGTTACGTCCATCCTTCTTGTCCACAAATAAGACAGGTGATCTCCATGGTGACGCACTTGGTTGAATCAATCCAATTTCCAACATGGCATCCAGTTGCTTCTCCAGTTCTTCTAGTTCAGACGGGTTCATACTATATGGTCTCTGGGCTATGGGTCCAGTTCCGGGGATTAGTTCGATGATAAACTCGATATCCCGATCTAGGGGCATACCGGGCAAAACATCTGGAAATACATCAGGGTATTCACAGACTATCTGGACTTGGTAAATGGTAGGTTGGGCTGTACTCTTGTTGCACTTGAATTGGAGAGGTAAGGTTTCAGATATATGCTCGACTGATATTCCGGCTGTGCTGGTCATGGTTATGGCTTTCTTGGCATAGTCAATCAATCCTTTATGTTTGGACATAATCCATTCGTAGTACTACTTCCAAACTTTTAGTTCCGAGTACTATCATATTTGCATAAAAATCTATGCCATGGATTTGCATAGGGACGGCTTTGCAAATTTGCCTAGCCTTGGTGGTTGATCTAGGAATTTGAACAATCATTACATGCTTCAGTTTGTTTGGTTGAATTTTACTAGTGCATGCAAATTCTTCGGTGACAAATGAATGCGATGCACCAGAATCAAACAACACTCTTGCAAGTACTGAATTAACAGAAAACATACCCAGCACGACGTCTGGCGCTTCCTGAGCTTCTTTAGCATGCATGAGAAAAAGACGGTCATTGCGGTTGAGCGAATTCCCTGGGGCAAACCTTCTTCTGGGCTAAACATGACGCTGCTGCTGAGCTGGGGCATTGGCATTGGGGGCTGCGGCATTCTTCTTGTTGGGGCACTCGTTCGAGTAGTGACCCTTATTTCCATAGTCATAACAAGTTACTTGCGACTTGTCCTTTGATGCTACAGGCACAGCATTGCTTCCAGTCCTAGGGGCAGTGTTGGTGTTGGTGGCAGCATTGTTGGTGTTGAACTTGGGTGGGGCACGGTTGAAATTGCTAGAGTTGCCGGGGTTGTTGTGATTGCCTCCGGGCCTAGGGTTTCCACGGTGGGGATAGGTCGGACGGTTCATCGGGGGTCGTTTTGTTCTTGGGACAAATCCTGGAGATGGGTTAGGGCAATACTTTGGGGTCTAATGGGTTCCTGGCTGATGCATCATGCGACGCTTGCGGTTCTCATTGGCTTGGTTGAACTTTCCTTCCATCTATATAGCAGAGTCGACAAGGGCTTCAATATCAGCAAAGGGGATATTGACTAACACCGTCTGCATCTCATCGTGCAGACCATTCAGGAATCTCTCTTTCTTCTTGGCTTCGGGGTCGATCTCATCTGGGGCATGCCTAGATAATGACAAGAATTTGTCACGGTATTCTACTACAGTCATCCTTCCTTGCTTCAGTTCTTTGGACTCGTCTCTCATCCTCTTGATTAAACCCGGCGGCACATGGGTTCTGCTAAACTTGACCTTGAATTCCTCCCAGGTCATCATCTGTCCTTCGGTCATTGCGCGAACACTTTTCCACCATGCTCTGGCATCTCCGGCTAGATAGTGGGTGGCGAACAGAACTTTCTCGTTGGCTTCCACTCCTACGACTTCTAGGTTATTTTCCATAGTCTGCAGCCAATCATCGGCATCTAGGGGCTCTTCTGACTTAGTGAAAACAGGTGGGTTGGTATTCTGGAAGTTATTGAGCTTAGATCCATTGTTGTCTTGATTTCTGTGGCCTTGGTTGTGGGCAAGCTGAGATATCTGTTGCAGGGTGGCTAGGTTGGCTTGACGTTCCGCTCTTTCAGCTTCGCGGTCAGAAACCAACATTTGCAGGATCTGCAACATCGGGTCCGGGGATGAACCACTTCCTCTGCGTGGCATCTGAAGATTGAGATAGATCATGAGAAAAGAGGGAAATTTCTAAGGTTTCGAGGCATGGAAAAGTTTTTAAAGTTTGACTCAGATTTTCTAGCAACTTGCATTTCATTCATTCATTCATTCATTCACAGCACACGATACAAACACACACCACAACAAAGAAAAACATATGGTTTTAAGAACCATTCTGAAAACTACGATACAGTGGGACCGAATACTACTCACTACGCTAGTGCTCAAGTGCTACTACTCCTCGGAATCGGTGGCTTCATCATTTTCATCATCATCGATGAAGGCGAATTCATCCTCATCGGTGAAGAAATCCATAGCCTGATCCTCCAGAAAATCATCATCATCGCTGAGATAGGAGTAGGGGTCTCCACGAAGATCCTCTCCGGCATTCTCCCTTTCTTCCAACTGCATGTCTCTCTCGTGGATGGTGTCCTCCAAAGATGAGATACGGTGGCGAAGACGGGCAATGATGCGCTCCTTCTTGTCGAGCTGACGGTGGCGAGACTTGCGATCCTTTTCTAGCATGGCGATGGTTTGATCCTTTGTCTTAATGATGGCAGACTTGTGGTTGGAGTAGTCACGGCAGTTATCCAACTCCTGCTGACGATCGTACATCATGAAGCTAAGGTTGTCCAATTGAGTCTTCAGCTCAGGGTGCTATGGGGCTTCCAGTGGTTGTCCATTAGCATCACGCCTTGGGAAAAACTCAAAGCGGGTACCCTTGATCTGATTGATACTCTACCCACACAGACGGGAAAGAGCTTCCTGCATGGCCCTGGCAAGTCCATCGAGCCAGTTATTCTCTCTTAAGGTAAACTGAATTCCCTCAGTAGTGGGAGGTTCAATCTTTCCTCGGAGACTTTCAACAATTAGCCACTATAGATCTTCTCCTCCTTGATCATTGAGCTAAGATCCGAAGAACTCGGGGTGCGTACGCTCCAGAAGTTCCGAAAGCTGGTCCAAATCCCTCTCAAAGATAAGGTCTCCTCCCTTCCCCAACTGATAAAACTTGCTGTACCTCACGTCCATCTATAAGAATATAGGATGAGTAAGTTAGTAGAGTGATCAAGTGTGTAAAATTTTATGTGTTTTGCAAGAGTTTTTGAGGAACATGAATTTTCCATGAAAGAATCAAGGTGATAAGAATGGAAATAAGTTTTTGTAAATATTTGTTTCTTTTGGTTTTTAAACTAAGTTTTTGATTCCAACGTCCAGTCTAACTAGGGTCTCCTATGGTCAGGATGGCTCTGATACCAACTTGTCAACACCCGGATTTTTGATCCTCGATGCCTGTTATGCCATACATCACAATCCCAGAATTACCATTTTTGCGAGACATAACAGAATTGGATACCACAGTACATCATCCATTACAAACCATACATAAGGTCTTACACAAATAAGGATCTCATGATCCAGTTCTTAATACAACTTCAAGCAGCGGAATACGTAATAATAACGGTAGCATAGGCGAAGCTCCATCTTCGGGGTCATAGGCAATGCTGACAATGGTAGATTGTAACTACCTCGGTGAATTACGCTCTTAGTTACAAGCCTGGATGAGCGGAAATGGTTAAAATAGTACGGTGGGGCCCAAATGCCACTCACAGGTAGACCTTTCGGCCGTCCTAACCATTTCCAAACATCGGGACAAGAACGAAGCGTAATCGGCGAAGGGATCAACTACATACACAAATGAGTATGTATGCAAGCCACCATACAATAGTCCTCAGAGCCATTCCATCTAAAAGAAATAGAAATATTGCAACGCCATACGACAAGATCCAAATATCCTAGATAGATATAATAGTTTAGGATATCTCCTCATACATCAAACATCGTAGTATCAAAGTGAGCGGAAGACAAGATCCAGCACGGATAAGAAGCAAATCGGCATAAGATGCCCCATAAATAAACACATCCCCCATACAGATCTTATGGATCCCGTTCGGAATCTCTACACCGAATGATCGTTGCCCACATCGTCTGCCTCCTCCACCGGTATCCATCTTGCGAGTTTACCTATTCATCCGAATCAAACAATTTATCGTGAGACCCTAGGGGTACTCAGCAAGTCTTTATGCCTCTAAAGGTGACACAACATGGGGTGACGAATTGCAAAAAGATAATACCTAACAATTCTATAGATACTCGCTAACCATCCGCCTAACCAAAGATAGACGGATGTCCGTGAATTAATAACAACAGTTATAACAGTAATATTAACAGATCCATCCTCCTCCTCACTTACCAACGAGGAAGCGGACGAACAACCCCCCCAGCCGTTGGCAGTTTTATTATCCATTCCATGAGTGTTGCACTATTTACTAGTCAGGTACTTAGTCAAATTAAAGCGGTACTTTAGTTATACTTGTCTACTTAGTCGTCCATAACCGCGGACACGGCTTTCAGAAAGTTTTACCCTGCAGGGGTGCACAAATAGCAACACACACTCGATCAACCTCGGAAAAACCAAATCAAAACCCAACTAGGCATTCACGACAAAGCGATCACAGATTCAGAATATTTCAGGGGCCACCCCATTAAGCTTACCCGCAACGGTTGGCTCGAGACGGACTCAAGGTTTGTGTGGACGGCTGTAAACGACTGGGAACCCGAAAGTGTGACTGGGCTTGTCGATACAGCGAAAACGTGTCACGGACCTAAATAGTACAGGTGCTCCTCGCACAATCGTAAATAAAGCAGTAAAGCATGGCATAAGTACAGGATAGTAATAAAGCCCCAAACTAGTTTGTGGCCCCAAGAAATAAGAATGAATCAAGCTCGGCTGGGGGTTCATAAGCCTCCTGATGTGGATAGCGAATATTCAAGGAACAGAATCAAGTACTCGGGTCCCACGGACACAAGTGAGCATGAAAAACCAAATAGCAGATATTGCTCACCGTGCCACTTTCATTAGTTTTCCCATTACTACTCAGGTTAAGTTGTTTAGGTACCTCGTTATCCATCGACACTCACATACCCTACACATGCTGTTCTCGATTCGCATGGCTCAAACAACTCTGTAGTAATGGCTCATGGGATGGAGGAACAAGCTCGTGGGGTTTAAAAGTAAAGGCTATCCAAGACTTGGGATTCAGTTTAATGCAATCGACTCAATGATGCAAGAATAAGATAGAGGCAATAGGTACTATATGTATGCAAGCATGTGGTAGTGCTTGCACAGCAGCTCGATTGAAGCGAGAAGGATCTGGGTAGTGCTCCTGGGTTTCTTGATATATCCCCTGCTCAGCGTCTATTCAAAGAAGAACCAAACAAACAAGGGCCAACATAAATAAAGTGCACAAGCATACGAATAAAATGCGACAAGCAAACAATCATGCCATGATGAATGATGCACAATTTGCATGGCAATAATGTAGCATGGCATGGGTGAGGTGTGGAATACAAGAATAAAGCCTTTTATTGAGTTTTAGTCACATTTTATACTCAAATAAGTTGCTGTATACTTTATATTTATATGATGCATGCTGCAATTCAGATCATGGAATGCATAAACAGAAAGGTCTCGTCACGCTGATCAATTTAGACATATTATTTGTCAAATTTGGAGTTATAAAACAAAAGTTATTAATTAATTAAGGAAAAGGGCATTTTATTTGTAATTTTAATCAACTCGAAATTAAAGTGTTCAAACATTATTTTGAATAGCATATTTGAATTCCTCTCATTTTTCTGATTTCAAAACATATATTATTTGTATTATTTGGATTTATAATTTAAAAGATATTTGAAAACAGATTTAAATTTGAATTTAAAACAAATTTGAAAAGTTTAATTTAAAACAGAAAACCAGAACTACTTTTTACACCCAACCCAGTACTAGCCCGAGCCACCGACAGGTGGGCCAGCTGCTGACTGGGCGACACAGCACGCAGAGAGGCTTTTCTCACCACGGGTGAAGTGAGCCATGGTGACGGACAGGTGGGTCCGAAAGCTGAAAGCGGACCTGGGCAACGAGAGGGGGCTTGCCACGCGGCACAGCGAGGGAGCGCGGGTTGAGCGGTAGGAAAACTCGGGGCTCTTTTGTAAATCGCCTGGAGGCGCTGACAGGTGGGACCGGGTGGATTGCGGGTTGCGCTGGCAAAAAGGTGGGGGGGTTTTATGGAAAAGTACCACGCGATCGTTTCTTCTCTTCTTCTTCGACAGTCCGGCGCGACAATGCGGAAAGCGCTGTGGGGCTCGAACCCGTGACCTGGGCGTGCGCGTAGAGGCTGAGACCACTACGGTGGCTAAGGGGATGCTGGTAGGGGAGGGCCGCACGGCTAGATCCATCTCTGCGACGCCACGGTGTGGAAACCGACCGCGAACTCCGGCGCGCAGAGAGCGTTCGACGGATTTATCGCCACGACCAGGACACGACGGTGACTGCAAGGATGTCTGGGAGACTCGGGAGCTCACCGCGAGGTGGACGACGGAGGTGGATCGGGCTGGGAGACGACGGATCAGCGAGGAAGCAGAGGCCGGGGCGGAGCGAGGGTTTCAGCGGGCGGCGGTGGTTCCGGTGGTTCCAGCCCTTCTCCTCCTCGACGGCGTGTCCAGGGTGAAGCAGAGGGATGCCCTTGGTCTTCCAGCCTCGGACGCAGCGGCTGACTACGGAACAACGAGGACGCCGAGGTGTCAAGCGGCGTCGGCTGTTGGTGGCCGGAGCGGTAAGAGGGGAAGGAGGAGGCGCTCTGGGGCGGATCTGGAGAGGCCAGAGGAGGCGTGGGGAAAGAGGGTAAGTAGGAGAGGAGGGGGAGGCGCCGTGGGGATCAGGTTGGAGATAAAGGTGGCTTCGGCCACCTTTTTCCTTCTCCTCTTCACGTGCTCGAGCTGGAGCTCGTCTAGGGAAGGTAGGGCAGCTTGCAGGTGGGCCAGGGGAGGCAAGGCAGGCAGTCTCGGGCTGGTGGGGTCGCACGGCAGAGAGAGAGGGAGAGGGAGGCTCGGGTAGAGCTAGGGTTAGAGGGAGGGGATAGCTAGGTTAGGATGGAGAGGCTCGGGTAGGGCTGGTGCTAGGGTTGGGGAAGGGTAGCTGGGGTGTGGGCCAGGGAGAGAGAGTGGCCAGGTGGGGCCATCAAGGGGAGGCTCGGCATGGTGAGAGGAGAGGGTGAGGTAGGTTGTAACTAGGGTTAGATGAGGGGTTAGGTTTAGGGTTTGGGTTAGCTAGGTTAGAGAGAGGAGAGATGAGGGAGGGGGGCTTAGGGTTTGAACGCTTGCATACATCAAGCTAGATCATGCAAGAATAGGTGGAATTGGTGTAGGGTTTTAGCAAGCTCAAACAAAATCAAACAAAAAGGAGTGATAGAAAGGGACAGAGGTTGATTCACTCAAAAACCAAATATAACAAAGGAGGACACAAGGTGGAGATGGAAAGGATTTTACATGGCCATGCATGGCATACACATGTGAGAAAAACTTGATGAGCACTAGGCCAAAAAGAAATAAACCAAACATGGTGAAAGATTTGGGAGAGAAGGGAGAGCTCCAAGAGATATACACCACTCAATAATTCATATAAAATCCAAAGGACTAGAATGTGGTGGTGCTTGCATGGCCCATGCACAATAATTAATGCCATGTTTATTTTTGTGAAAACAATAATATTAACATGGCATTATTCTTATGCATTCCCAAGAGATGGATTAAGGGCCAAGCTAAGGATTTGTAGAAGTAGATCCATCCTATCTCCCATGAGCTAGATTAAATACCAAAAGAAAATAAAATACAAGCTCATGGATAATGGGATGGTGGAATTATAAGGTGGTGGAAAGAAAGGGTGGTGGAGTAGAATAAAAGATATGCCCCCAACTCAACTTGGGCATTTAAACAATATATCAATAACCAAATACAATATCAAGAGGCAAGTACAATTAATGATGCATATGAGAGAAGAACCAAAACAAAAAGGGTTTTATATGATGCTCAAATGCAAGGTGGCATGATGACATGAGCATGATATAATTATGATGCAACAATTATATATAGGAAGTAGCATATATATAGACTAGGCTAGTAGCATTGCAATTGTTAGACAATTGGGATGCTACATAGATGATCCTAGTTGTCATAACCTTCCTGGGGTCCATTCTCCAGGTACTCCTCTTCATAGTCTGGCCACGGGAATAGCCAGGGACAAAGCCATGAGTACTCTTTAAGTACTCGCAAACTAATACTAACAAGTGAAGGTTTTTTTTTGATAGTAGGACACTAGGCTCTAGGGTTGTTTTGTAAGAAGCCAGATTTATTTCTACTAAGTTCAGAAGCAAGAGAGCGAGTTGAAGTTTATGCACCTAAGTGGGAACTTGTATTTCATATCACAACTCTGTTGTGGTCAAGTCAAAATCTCAATTCATTTCACAAGTCATTTTGAAAACATCTGACGGGGGAACAGTATGGCCATCTAATCGTCTCCATAATCATGACGCGGCTATTCGAATAGTTTGACACTCTGCAGAGATTGTACACTTTCACCACAACATTTGATACATCCGTTAGGAACAAATCCTGAATTCACCATACTCAGTATGCGGATAATCAATCCTAACCTTTCAATTACACTCCCTAGTATAAGCACCTCTCCTGTGAGTTTGGCCTCCCAACCATGACCAACGGTCATCTTGCGTATTGCATAGGTGGACAATCTTCACAAGGTAGCCTCAGCTCAGACCTTGGCCGTGAGGGAACTAATACTAAGGTATATAAGTTTCCAGTCAAGCCCTACCCAATCTTTGGGTATTGTGGTTGTACGGTAAAATTGGAATGGTATCGCATCCAGACATCCATCAGTTTTATAAAGGGCTAAGGCTCATGCCTCAACATTTTCATCACCAAAATCATCTGGTGTTCGGAAACACATGTCAAAACATTTCAGTAGAATGATCCATCATTCTAAGGTTTTCATAACCATTTTCACCAATTATTCCCATCTAAAGTTGATCAAGTTTTATGCTTAGCACTAGCATCTACAAGTGGGGGTAAGCACTAGTGAGGGGTGGTAAACTAGTGGAGTTTCAACTAAGTTCAGTCTTAGGCCTTAGGATGACATCAAGATTATCTAGCTTATGCCAAATTTTATGCTCTTTATGCAACCTTAAAATATTTTCCTAGAATCTACAAGTTACTTCAGTAAACTCTAAGTTAAACCTTTGATAAAGAAATAAAGTAGAAGGCTTGCAAGTAAAACTAGGATTGGGTATCAAATGGTTATGATCACATATGCTTAGGGCATAAAGTGGGCATGGTAACAAGAAAGTATTACCTTGCACAATTGCAAGTATAAGCTTGCATAGGTCAACTTGATTAGTAAGGCTTGCACAGTATCAGTATAAGCTTGCCTTGTGCAGAGCAGTGGTTGAAGTTCTCCTCGGCTTCTTCTTCGTAGTATCCTCCTTCCTCCTCGTATCCTTGGTCGGTACTAGCGTCTATAAATAAATACGATGTACACAATCACCAAACAATACTTAACTACTTGCAATCATCACACAAAAGGGTCCTATAGATGATCTAGCATCATCACTAACATTACAAGATTAAGGCTTGGTTTAATTCCTTTTATTTTTAGAAAAGTAATTTCTACTCATTGAAAAACTACTTAAGATTTAATATTCTCCAAACCAAACGTGGGATCATGTTGACACATGTCATCACCACATATTTTAGTCCATGGGAATGTGATTTAAAGTGGTGTCATAATTTAATAAGGTTTTACCCTTTTATTTTAATTAAATAAGTGACTAGAAATGCCTATGTGGCATTCTTTTATTACTTGGTCATTATTTCTGTAAGTAAACCCATATATTTTTATATAATCTGAAAGGTATGGTTAAATGTGATTTTTGAGAGTTGGAATCAACTCAAAAGCTATTATGGTTTAAATTTGAAAAATGTTTGAATGCAGAAAAGATTCTTCCTTGTTATTTTTACTAAGGGTGATCTACATATCCAAATGGTTTGAATCCAACGGGCTTGGATTCAGCATTTCAAGACCCTTCTAACAAAATTGGTTTCATTCAATTTGGTTCACTGAATCAACCTAGGTTGATTTTTGAAACTAGGTGCAGAAGTGTGTTTGAATGAAAATGGAAAAATCCAAATTCAAACAACTGGGCTGCGCGGGAAGCGATACTGGGCTGGCCTGCTAAGCACATCGCTTACGCGGGCTGGTTAAGTCACTGTCCCCACCCGTCAGCGAGACGAGGGTATGCGAAGTGGTACGGGGAAATGTGAGCCGTGGGATCTTGTTCTAATCTAACGACTAAGGGTCATCGTCGACATTGGGCAACGCCGGCGAGACAGAAACCTAGCGCGGCAGGTGGGGGTCATTAGGGTCTCACCGGGGCTCAGGCAAGGGTCGGCGAGGCGGGAGAACGACGAAGTGGACGATGGCGAACCTCCTAGTACCAGCAGCCTGTCCTGGGGCGGCTCCAATCGCTGGCCCCTTCTTCTCCAGCAGCGGCAGGCTCCGGTGAAATTCCGGCGAAGTGCTGCTCGCCTTGCTCCGGGAACGGGGTGGCACAATCAGTGAAGAGAGGGGAGTGAGATGGTGTGCTCAATTCGGCTGGGGGTGGCCTCTATTTTAAGCCGCGACGACGAGACCGAACGGGATGGGCAGGCGACGGTGGCGACATGGCTATGGGCGGCTAGAGGCATGGCCGTCGATGGCGATCGCTTGGTGGTCTCCTGGCGATGCTCTATGGCTTTAATGCGCGTGAGGCGGTGGCAACGGATGCGAACACGCGATGCTCACTGGCAGAGGCGGCGTCTTCGACGGCGAGCGGTGGCTGTGAGGCATGGGGCGGCGAACGAGGATGTCTGGCGGTCTCCTGGGTCGGTGGCGATCATGTATGCACACGGCGAGGGCGGCGCGCGGTCTGTGGGCGTCGGTCGAGCGTGGCGCTCTGGCGCATGCTCGGCATGGTTGCTGGCGAGCTGGGCACGGTCTGTACGTGTGTTCCAGGGGTTGGCAACGCTCGCGGCTGGGACAGGGAGTGGCGGTGGACGGTGGGCTGCCTCCCAGACAGGGTTGGCACGGCTAAATCTCCTCCTAGTTTGCTATCTCCACTGGGGTGGCATGGTGAGCTTCGGCTGTTCACCATTAATGGCATTTCCCAGCTTACAGTGAAGCTAGTGCTTGGTTTAGTTTGCTAGATGATCTACTGAGGTTGTTGTGAGCTAGAGAGGGAACAAGTTAGGCTCCAATCACTGCTCACAATAGTGTTTTGATTTTGGATGATTTGAATCAGCAAGGTGTTTGATGAAATGGCCGCATGAGTTCAAGTTTTGAATTTTGAAAAGATTTTTGGTGGGTGTGCTAGGTAGGTGTTGGTGAGTCTGCAGATGCTTGGGTTTTGAAAGTTGAGCTTGTTTGAGTGGTTTTTGAAAAAGTGGGATCTTCCCATATGATAAAGATTCAATTTTGAACTTTCCTTTAAACCATGCATTTGAATGTTTCTAGATAATCAAAAAGTGGGCCTTGATACTTTGTTAAGAGTACTATCAAGGCGTGCAAAGATCCAAACAAGTTTCTGTTAAGTTCTGAAAGTTTGGGACAACCAAAGTAGGCATGGGAGTTAAATTGGTCAAAATGACCATTCCCTTATTTTGTTTGTTTTGATTTATTTGTCTTTGGGAAAAGTGTGGGGATTGTTCAGATGATGTTTATTTCACCTAAGAATCCATTTACAAGCAAAGAAACACACAAACAAGGTGGTTCAAAAGAATTCAAAATGAAATGCATACTCACATGCATGCTTCCATATTTTTATTTAGAAAAGTTTTTGTTAACCCTAAATTTGATGATTAGAGTTTGATGATCCAAGTTTAGTGTTTTTGGGATGTTACAGAGGTACACTACAACTCTCACTCACTAGACAAAATGGCTATCAAAGCATCCTTAGTAGCCATCTGTCTATCTTGTTCACAAGATTCCCAAATCAAGTCTATGATGTCTCCCCTTAGTTGTTGGTTGGTAGTCTCCAACTCTTGGGTATGCTTATTTTCTTCCTTAAGGTAATTTTGGGTGTTGAGCATTCTGCACTTGAGTCTATCACCAAGCTCTTTGATGGCCTTCCAAGCTGCATCCCTTGCAGAGTCAAAGAATGTGGTGTGCATCACTGAGTTGGTGACCATGCAAAATCCTGATTACTTGTGGTTGTCTTCCTTGTTTTTATACAAGTGAAGTTGCACCCACCAATACTCCTCTCCTTCATCCATCACAGGGAAACCTTTGTACAAAGATGCACCATGTATCCCCATGGTAACCATAAGGTTCTTGAGGGCTTTTGGAAATTCAGTCTCACACTCCAAGGTCATGGTCATGAGTGGTCCCTTCTTTACGGATTCGTTGATGGAGTTCATCTACAAATAGAGATGAGAAAGAAGAATTAGAAAAGTTTACGAGAAGAAAAAGACAAGTGTGGATATTGTTGAAATTTTTTCCTTAGAGGTTTCTAATCCAATCCTAGGGTCATAATCCTACAGGCAACACAGTGCTCTGATACCATCTGTAAGATCCCACCTTTATAAAGGTGAAGATCCCTGTGATTGCAATGCTAGTCCCTATATCATTGCTAGCATCCACAGTTTAAGATGAAGTACACAGAAACAAAGGTCATTATTACAAGTCATTCCAGAGACAACATAGTCTTTACAACTCTATAGCCATAGGCTAGTACAAGAGTTTAACTTAACAATATAAAATGGAAGTCTTCATCTTCATATGGCACAGGCAAGCATGTTGAGTGTAGACTCATAACCCCTAATCATCATCAGAGTAACCTGCAACATCACAAGTTACAGCCATCGTGGGTCAATACATTGGAATAGTATTGGCAAGTGATACCTTAGTAGAATATTAACATCTAGTTACTACATGAATTTGGCTAAGTGTAGCTTAGGCTTGCTTTGCTCAAAATAGGTTTTACCTATCAGTTGAAAACACTAAGTTTTTCTTTGACAAAACTTTCCCAAGGAACTACCAATAGAAATTGGTGAACCTTCAACCTTGTGCAACCACAAGTTTTAACTTAGAAAATTGGGATGAGGAGATTCTTGATAGCTTCCATGTCTTGATGCTCAAATTGACCAATACCAGGGACATGGCTAAGTACTTAGATTCTTCCATCTGCAGAGGTTGTGCACTTTCCCCACAAGACTTGATTTTCACCAAGACAGGACCTTTCAGAAGCCTTCCCTTAGACCAAAATGGACGCGCTCCAAACCTATCATTCCCCTACCACCAACTATCCATTTGGCTAAGTTATTGCAACCTATATGATCCAGGCAGAGCCCATAATTCCATGTGGCTGCACTAGAACCTTCTTAATATTTGGCATCTCAAATCCCTTTATTCCTGGGTGGCATTACACAAGTGAGATACACAAGGTAAACCATAGAAATGGGCCTTGTGTAACCACTCAACCAAAATCCACCAAGAAATTACCATTCCACCCAGGTGTTTCATTCACTTAGTTGTTTTATTAAACAAAACCATAAGTCAAAAGATTTAACAATATTTTTCATAGCATGATTTTATTCCACCCTTGGTTGCTATTAGCTAGGCTAAGCATGGCAATAAAAAGTATCCCAACTTAAAGGATATTCTAACAATTTTAAAACTACTAGGATTTCCCAAGCATAGCATATAGATACTTAGCAAAATAATCATGCAAGTCCTATACAAAATATTTCTAATGCATAGGTAAAAATATTGGGACAAACATGAAGCACCACTTGCCTTGGTAGTTTGGGGGGTAGCAACAATCTTTACAACCACAATCACTATTAGCACCTAAATCTACACATAAAATAATGGAACCAAATTCACATATCAAAATATACAAGCAAAAATATATGGATGCATGCAAATGCCATGTGATGATTTTATACACCAAACAAGACAAGTATACATTACTGAATCATAAACAAGACCAAGACACACTAAAAAAACTTTATTTGATCTTTAAATCATTTTTCAAATAATTTCTATACTCAAAATAAGCCTATAAATATCTCTGCAAAAATAACCAATTTACGGAAGCAAAACATTAAACAAATTGCATAAATGGATAGCATTCTTTCTCCTGATTCCAATGATATAAATTTGCAAGTTTGAATGTCTAATAGATCTAAATTCTGTTTTTAAAACGAATAACAGGCCACGCGGCAGCGTCTGATTGGACGATACCGGTTCACGCTATATCACACTCGCGGGCCGTTAGATCTAACTTACCGCGCACGATCCAGATTAAAACGTACCCCTTCACTACAGATCTAATCCTAAGCGCTGAATTCAGATCTGACGGCTGTCGAGCACGCGACCACGGATGGGCGGCGCTAGCGACGGTGGCGCGGCTCTGCCAGTGACGTTCCGGTGGCGACGGAGGGGGTTGGGGTCAGTAGAGGGGCTTACTAGACTCGCGATGTCACGAGGAAGCTCAACGTGCAGACGGGCAGGGTCGGGGTGCGCTGTAGAGGTTGCTGGGGCTCGTCGGACTTGCGGACGACGTCGGGTGCTTGCAGATGAAGATGTTGCCGACGATATAGACCGCCCTAGCAAGAACCAGTTGTGTCAGGAGGTGCGCAAGGTTGTGGCGAACACGACAGGGTCAAAGGGGAAGCAAGGGGCGCTCAAAGATTACAAGTATTTCTCGTCGGAGTTGGGCGGCGGCACTAATGGTTGCGGGCACGAACGAGGATGACGACCTGGGTCACGAGAAAGCAAACGAAAGGCATCAGGGGATGCGCCAGAACATGCTGGTCACGCTCGTTTGAAGCAGAGGCAAAGGGGCGGTCGGAGCTCACCGAAATCGCACGTCGGAGTTCGAATGCGCGCAGCCTGGTGGCTGGGTGAGCTGGGAATGTGAGGGGAAAAGATGGCGACGGTATGGGTTTTAAGTAGAAGGTGAGGGCTGGGCGAATTACTAGCGAAATCAAAGGAATTGATCCGGTTTAAATTAGCGTGGTAACGGTGGGGATGACGTGTTCATCGCGCGGATTCTGGGGAGGACGATGACGATGTGGCGATGGGCCTATAGGTCAGTGGCTGCGGGGGTAGGTTCTGCGCGGGTGAGAAAAGGGCATAGGGAAATGGCCCCGGGTGGGCTTAGTGGGCTGGGTTCTGTGCTGGGCCAAATTGGCAGCGCCAACCTTTTCTGCTTTCTTTATTCTTTTTCTATTTCTATTTTGATTTTTAGGAAACATTTTCAAATGATTTCAAATGTGTTTGATTCCAAATTCTTTCTAGATTTTTATAAAGTGAAATGTGTACACATTTGGTTGCAGAACAATGTTGTACACTTTAAAATAATTTGGCACTTTGGAAATTTAAAATAAACAATGTTTTTACCCATTGCTTAATAAAGACAAAGAAATGGTTTAAATTTGTTGCTTTGTTTTGAAATCTTTGTCCAAGCTTTGGAATTTATCAAACAAACCTATGAACAAACATCATTGGTTTTAAAAAATAATCTCTCATTTGAGAGTAGCATTGGATCAATGCTTTGCTTACATAAAATAATAAGCATTCAAATGCTTTTGTTTTTGTAATGACTTTGAAAATGATCCTAAAATGATTATGAATGCATGGATGATATGCAAACTTTGAAAACATGATTTTAGGGATGTTACACCAGCCCATGGTGGCCGCCCCCACCTCTTCCACATCCATGTGAGTGGAGCTCCCACTCAAAATGAAAATCCTCCACTCACATAAACATGCCTCCACTTAAAAATCCACTCACATGCATTAAATTTCCACCAAATTTAATGCAAGCTCTCATTTAAATAAAACTCTTTTATTTATTTATACCGAATTTTTTAATTACTCTAATTAAAAAACATTCACATAAAACCCTTATAACATTTCAATTTCACATGGAGAACCAGTTTCAGCAATTTCAACCGAAATAGTTCTGGTGTCTAGTGAAATAAATTCCTGCGCTTTCCTTTTTGTTTCTCTGGCGTATTATTTGCTCAAAATGGCGTCAGTGTCCCTTAAGTGTGTCACCCTACGGTTCTCTAATAATGTAGACATGATTGAGACCCCTCTCCGATCAATAATCAGCAGCGAGACCTGGAGATCCGTACTGACTCCCACATATTCAACGATGACTTCTGTGATCGTGTGAACCTTATACGCATGTAACTCAATCCCTTTGTCTCGCGATATATTACATGTCCGAGATTCGATCATCGGTATCTCCATACCTAGTTTGATCTCGTTACCGACATGTACTCTTTTATCGTTCCCGTGATATAACATTCTAGTGATCAAATCACTTGATTGCAAGCTAACTAATGTGATATCACCGAGAGGGCCCAGAGTATATCTCTCTATCATCGGGATGGAGAAATTCCACTCTTGATCCATGATCCTCAACATAACACCTTCGTAGTACTGAACCCATCTTTATAGTCACCCTGTTACGGTGTGACGTTTGATGTTATCAAGATACTCTTCCGGTGTTAGTGATTGACATGATCTCATGGTATAAGGACTAAGATTACTTCGTATGATGTTATAGCAATATAAACACAATGACCTTGATCGTAATTCTATACTTCGGATGAATGTTCATCACATCATTCCAATAATGTTGTGACCTCGTTATTAACAACATCCAATGTCCATGATCAGGAAACCTTTGATCATCTTGTTAATCAACGAGCTAATTTATAAGAGAGGCATAACTAGGAACTTTCTTTTTGTTTATTAAACACACATGAATTAATGTTTCCGTATTAATACAATTATAGCATGCAAAATAAACATTTATCATAAATAAGGAATACGATAATAACCACTTTATTATTGCCTCTCGGGCATATTCCCTTCATTAATTTCTCTATTCGATAGTTCTACTTGCCCACTGGTTTGAGGATGATAAGCTGAAGCAATTCTATGATTAACATCATATTTAGCAAGGGTCTTCCTAAAACCACCATGAATAAAATGAGAACCTCCATCAGTCATAAGATATCTAGGCACACCAAACCTAGGAAAAATAACATCTTTAAGCATTTTTAAAGATGTCTCACCATTAACACTTTTTGTAGGTATGGCTTCTACCCACTTAGTAACATAATCAACATCAACAAGAATATGAGTATACCCTTTTGAAGGAGGAAAAGGACCCATAAAGTCGAATCCCCAACAATCAAATGGTTCAATAACAAGAGAATAATTCATAGGCATTTCATTGCATCTAGAAATGTTGCCAACTCTTTGACATTCATCACATGATAAAATAAACTTTCTTGCATCTTTAAAAGAGTAGACCAATAAAAACCTGATTGTAAAACCTTTTGTGCGGTTGTATCTCCAGCATGATGTCCTCCATAAGCACTACCATGACATTTTCTCAATATCTCTTGTTGTTCATATTCTGGAACACATCTTCGCATAATACCATCCACTCCTTTATATAAATGTGAGTCATCCCAAAAATAATGCCTCAGATCATAAAAGAATTTCCTTCTTTGCTGGGTTGTAACGGTTGGAGGAAAATACTTGGAAACAATAAAGTTAGCATAATCAGCATACCAAGGACTCTCTCACGAGATTACCTTTATTGCAACTAACTGTTCATTTGGAAAACTATCATTAACAGGCATAGGACCGAAAGAAATGTTTTCCAATTGAAATAAATTATCAGCAACAGGATTTTTAGCACCTTTCCTATCTACAATCTGTAGATCGAACTCTTGTAAAAGCAACACCCATCTAATAAGCCTAGGCTTAGCATATTTCTTTGTCATAAGGTACTTAATAGCAGCATGATTAGTATGAATGGTAACCTTTTAATCAACAATATAAGGTCTAAACTTATCACAAACAAATATTACAGCTAAGAACTCTTTTTTATTAGTAGCATAATTCTTTTGAGAAACATCAAGAGTCTTACTACCATAATGGACAACATTTCATTTTTTATCTATCTGTTTCCCAAGAACAATACGTACAGCAAAATCACTAGCATCACACATAATTTCAAAGGGTGAATTCCAATCAGGTGGTTGGACAATATGAGAAGTAGTTAAAGCCTTCTTTAGAGTTTCAAAATCTTCCTTACAATCATCATCAAAAACAAAAGGTACATCTTTTTGGAGAATATTAGTAAGGGTTTTTGATATTTTGGCGAAATCTTTAATAAACTTTCTATAGAAACCAGCATGACCAAGGATATTACGAATACCTTTAACATCCCTAGGACAAGGCATTTTTTCAATTGCTTCAACTTTGGCTCTATCAACTTCGATGCCTCTTTCAGAAATTTTATGTCCAATAACAATTCCTTCATTAACCATTAAGTGGCATTTCTCCCAATTAAGAACAAGATTAGTTTCTTCACATCTCTGGAAAACTTTATCAAGGTTGTGCAAACAATTATCAAAGGAAGTTCCATAGACGGAAAAATCTTCCATGAATACTTCCACAATTTCTTCACAAAAGCCATGAAAGATAGCAGACATACACCTCTGAAAAGTAGCAGGAGCATTACACAAACCAAAAGGCATACGCCTATAAGCATAAGTTCCATAAGGAAACGTAAAACTGGTTTTCTCTTGGTCTTGCGCTTTAACTGCAATTTGAGAAAACCCAGAGTAACCATCAAGAAAACAAAAGTGAGTCTTCTTAGACAACCTTTCTAGCATTTGAGCAATAAAAGGCAGAGGATAATGATGTTTCTAAGTGACTTTATTCACCTTTATAAATCAATGCACATCCTATAACCAACTACTACTCTTTGAGGTATAAGCTCATTATTTTCATTAGGCACAACAATAATTCCTCCTTTCTTAGGGACACAATGAACAGGACTAACCCAATTACTATCAACATTAGAAAAAATAATACCAGCATCAAGAATTTTTAATACCTCATTTCTTACCACTTCCTTCATCTTAGGATATAAATGGCGTTGATGTTCAACAACTGGCTTTGCATCAGGTTCTATATTAATAGCATGATGACATATAGTACGAGAAATCACTTTTAAATCATCAAGAGTACGACCCATTGCTCCTTAGTGTTTCTTCAATACTTCCAATAATATTTCCTCTTCCTTTCCTAAAAGTTTAGAACTAATAATAATAGGATATATTTTCTTATCATATAGATAAGTATGCTTAAGATCATCAGGCAGAGGATTTAAATCGAAGGAAGGATCCCCTTTAGGTGGTAGTGTGGTACCCAAATCTTCCACATGTAGGTTATGCTTAAGCATCTCAGGTTGACGAAGGAAATCTCGTCAATCTCATTTATTTCTTCCATGAATACATCACTTTCCTAATCTTCCATGTATTGCTGCAAAGCATTGTTAGGAGCAAGAGAAATAGAAGAAAGTTGTTCAACTCTGAAATCCTCATTAGGAAATTCATTTTCACAAGGAGTTTTGGAAAATTTGGGAAAGTTAAACTCATAAGATTCTCCATCAAATTTAGTTAAAAAATTATCCTTCTTACAATCTATAATATCTCCACAAGTGTTCAAGAAAGGTCTACCAAAAATGATAGGACAAGTTTTACTAGCTTCCTTACCAAGCACTTGAAAATCAGCAGGATATTTAATCTTACCACAAAGAACTTCCACATCTCTTACAATACCAATTGGACAGACGGTCTCTCTATTAGAAAGGTGAATAACCACATCATTGTCTTCAAGTTCACAAGGACCAATTTCATGAATAATTTATTTGTAAAGCTCATAAGGAATAACACTTGAACTTGCACCAATATCACATAAACAATAATAGCAATGATCACCAATTATAACAGAAAGCATAGGGACACTAGCTCTCCTAGTTTTACTAGGACGTGAAACAATATTAGAAGCATATTCACAAAATATAATGTGCCCATCTTCTACATTTTAGTGATAAGGTCTTTCACAATTGCTACTATAGGTTCAATATTTATTTGTTCATCAGGTTCTACAACTTTCTTTGTACTTCTGCTAAACACATTAGCTATAATAGAATGTTCCTTTACCTTAGCAGGGAAAGGTATTTTCTCAATATAAGGTTCAGGCAAAATATGATCAACAGTATAAACTTCAGTATTTCTAGCAGGAACATGATTAACAATATCTTTATAAGGTACATGGTATTTGTTCCACTCCTTTTTGGGAATTTCAATATAAGAGGCAAAGGCCTTAAAACAATTTGCAAGAACTTGAGAATCAAGACCATACTCAGTACTAATATTATGAAATTCATCAGTTCCCATAAAATATTTAATGCATTCATAATCATAATTTATACCTGACTTTCTTCATTTGTCATTCTCCCATGCTTCAGTATTTTCTTGAATATGGTCTAGAAGAACCCATTTAGCTTCTTGTTTCAAACATGTGAATGATCCATCACAAGAAGCATCTAATAAATCTTTATCATGAAGAGAAAGTCTTGCATAAAAGTTATTATTAATAATATTACTAGGGAGCTCATGAATAGGACATTTGAGTATTAGTAACTTCAATCTCCCCCAAGCTTGGGCTATACTTTCTCCATCACGAGGCCAAAAGTTATATATTTGATTCCCGTCTTTAGGAATCTCACTAGGAGGATGGAATTTAGAATAAAAGAGAGGTACAATTTCCTCCCATTCCATAGATTGTCCATTCTTCAGCAGCTTATACCATTCTTCAGCTCTTCCTTTCAATGATATAGAGATTAAATTTTTCTTAACTTGTTCCGTTGTGATACCTGCATACTTAAACAACCCGCATAATTCATGGATAAAAAGCAAGTGATCACAAGGATCGTCAGTTCCATCCCCAAAATAATAGTTATCCATAACATGATCAACAATTTTTGTAGGTATCTTAAAAGGATCTATTTCAGTAGGTGGTGGTTCATCTACTACCCTAGCAGTGGTAGTAGCTTTCCCAAATAGGAAACCAAGTGGATTATCCATATTGGAAAAAAGTAACAAACAGAAATAAAAGCAATACTCACAGTAGAACTTTCCTTTACCAGTTACACTCTTCAATAGCGCTTCACTCCCCGTCAACGGCGCCAGAAAATTGTCTTGATGACCCACAAGTATAGGGGTGTATCGTAGTACTTTTGATAAATATGAGTGTCGATCCCAACGAGGAGTAGAAGGTGTTGACAAGTGGTTTGGATCAGGAATCCTCTATAAATACTTAGCAAAGGGATTTTTAGGGGTTTTTGATGATGCAAAGAAATAAAGTGCAAGTAAATAAAGACAATAATAATAATTACAGCAAGTGGCCCAATCCTTTCATCATAAAAGGACAAGTGGGTTGTATTACTTATGAGGACGAAACGTTCTCGAGGACACATGGGAATACTGTTAAGTGCTTTCTCTTCATATAGTTGATTAATCTTATTTGGCTGGATAAGTGTTGTGTGGGTGAACCTATGCTAATGTACTGACCTTACTTGTACTAATACATACTTGTGATTATATCCCTTGCAAGCATCCGAACTACAAGAAAGTAATTAAGATAAAAACCTAACCACAACATTAAACTCTGAGATCCTACACTCCCTTGTGCAAAGGTTTCCTAATGGGGGTTCAGGTTTTTGTCACTCCGGAAACCCCATAATTAGTAGCCAAATACATAATGCATTCCCCTATGACCGTAAATGGTGAAGTATCACGTAGTATATGTTCACATTGAATGGAATATGCCCGAGAGGAAATAATAAAGTGGTTATTATTGTATTCCTTGTTTATGATAAATGTTTATTTTGCATGCTATAATTGTATTAATATGGAAACGTTAATACATGTGTGTTTAATAAACAAAAAGGAAGTTCCTAGTTATGCCTACTTATAAACTAGCTCGTTGAATAACAGGATGATCAAAGGTTTCCTGATCATGGACATTGGATGTTGTTAATAACAAGGTCACAACATTAGTGTAATGATGTGATGAACAATTCATCTGAAGTATAGCATTACTATCAAAGTCATTGAGTTTATATTGCTATAACAACTTACAAAGTGATCCTAATCCTTAGACCATGAGATCATGTAAATCACTAACACCGGAAGAGTTTCTTGATGACATCAAATGTCACACCATAACTGGGTGATTATAAAGATGGCTTCAGAACTACCAAAGTGTTATGTTGAGGCTCATGGATAGAGAGTGGAATTTGTTCGTCGTGATGATGGATAGATATTCTCTGGACCCTCTCGGTGATATCACATTGATTAGCTTGCAAGCAAGTGATTTGATCACTAGAATGTTATATCACATGAACGAGAAAAAAGTGCATGTTGGTAACAATATCAAACTAGTTACGGAGATACCGATGATCGAATCTCAGACATGTAACATATCGTGAAACAAAGGGATTAAGATACTAGTGTAAAAGGTTCTGACGATCACAGGAAAGTCATCGTTGAATGTGTGGGAGTCAGTATGGATCTCAAGGTCCCGCTTTTGATTATTGATCAGAGAAGGGTCTCGATCATGTCCGCATTATTCGCGAACCGTAGGGTGGCACACTTAAGGGACACTGACATCCAATTAGAGCAAAAGTTTCATGCTGGAAAGACTAACAAGCGAAGGAATTTATTTCACTAGACACTGAAACTGTTTCGGTTGAAATTGCTGAAACTAGTTCTGCATGTAAAATTGAATACTAGCAAGGGGTTTTATGTGAATGTTTTTTAGTTAATGTAATTAACAAAATTCTGAATAAATAAATAAAAGAGTTTTATTTAAATGAGAGCTTGCATTAAATTTGGTGGAAATTTAATGCATGTGAGTGGATTTTTGAGTGGAGGCTCTTTTATGGGAGTGGAGGCTTTTCATTTTGAGTGGGAGCTCCACCCACATGAATGTGGAAGAGGTGGGGGCAGCCACCCTGGCTGGCGCCATGCCCCTTGGGGTGCCCCCTCTCCCTATAAAAGGCCCCCTCTCCTCCTCTCAAAGTACACCTCCTCGTGAAGGATCTCTCTCCCCCTCTAGTATTTATTCCCCATGGTCTCGGACTAGCGAGATACATGTTCCCGGTGGATTTTTGGCAATAAAGAGTTGTGCTTCCGCTGCATCGCTGGAGCGAGGAGGCGGAGGTTGCTCGGTGTCTTGTACGTGTGTGCGAGCATGGATGCGCTGCTGTTTTGCTGCGCTAGGACTTCCTCTCGATCTTGAGATCGGCAAGAGATCGTCTACATCAACCACGAGTTTGAACTCGTTAAGCTTTGTCGGTCTTCAAAGATATGTTATCTACGGATATACATCCGCCCGTTGCTTGTATCTAGTAGATAGATCTTGGTACATAGTTGTTCCCATCGTAGGAATTTTTTTGTTTTCTATGTTGTGAACCCTACAGTGGTATCAGAGCCGGATCTATGCATAGATGCTTTGCACGGGTAGTACACATATGAGTATGTGGGCTATGATGATCATTTTATTGCTTCTTAGTTGTACTTTGTAGATTGGTGGCATAGTGGGATGAAGCGGCCCAGACAAACTTTACTTGTCCTCGCACATGAGACCTGTTCCACGCTTGACATGCAACTAGTTTGCATAAGTGGCTAGCGGGTGTATGTCTCTCCTACTATAGTCAATATCTAATTTGCAACGAGTTGTCAACAATTTGATTATCCTTGTTGTGGTTCATGTTCAGAGGTAAGAACGCTTCTATCTTCGAAAGCCCTAAGCGACATAAAACTTGCAATGGATAAATTAGAGGCGTCTAGTTTAGATTGTTGCTAGGCTAGTGTTATGATATGGTGTAAGTAGAAGTATAAGATGATACTCTTACAACACACATAACATGTAGGTTCCATAGACCTTGTCCTTACACATACAAGTAGAAGTATAAGATCATATGCGGGAACCATATCATTTCACTTACAAAATGAGATGTTTGATTGCATCTTATATTGCTTGTTTGGCGTTTTATTAGCATAATAAGATGATCTCACATTTAGATATCAAGATAAAAATGTGTTCTTCCGTAAGTATGCACCGACAATGTTTCGTCGCTTCAAGACATCACGTGATGATCGGGTGTACTTGAATCCACGAGCATATCTCGGGTGTAAGACAGTTACACACGCAAATACTAAGGTTCTTACTTGGCGAGCCTAGCATGTATAGACATGGCCTCGGAACACGGACTGAAAGGTTAAGCATGCGTCATATGAAAGATATGATGCCCATTTGATGCTCGCCTTTGAAGCTATACCGACTCACGTGATGATCGGACTTGATGTAGTGGATTTGGTTCATGTAATCACCAAAAAGACACGAGGGATGTCGTTTTTGATTGGGAGTTCATTTCTAATTTGCATTAGTAGAACTCAATTTATCATAAATTAAATCAAAGTGAACTTGCATAATTTGTTGTAGTCATTGGCATTCGTTCACCACCTTATGCACAGTTGTAATTGAGATAATAGAACTATATAATTCTGGATATATACTTTATCGTATTATGTTGAGTGTCAATCTGAAGTTTAAAGTCCTATTGCAAACTTTCATCAAACTCTGTTTACTCCCTGAAATTTAATAATTGGTATTAAATTGAGAGTAACAATTCCAATGTTAGTATCTTAAGTATCATGTTTGCCTCCATGATTCTTGATTATTTTAATATCAAGTTTATCTAGGAGATGAAAGAATTGTTTCAGAAACCATCATGTGTGACAGATATAACGATATCTAAAACAATGTTTTGGTTTCAATACAATAGAGTATAATGTATGTTCTCATATTGGATGAGAATTTACAAAGGTTAGAGATGCTAGATATCCTAATCATCCAAAAGGGTTTTGGAAAGTAACATTATACTCACGATTCGTCTTTATAAGCTACATTAGCTTGATCATGAAATTCGTCATGATAAGGATGAATAAAAGATGTATGTATAGTGTTTACTACACTAAAAGATTACTAAAGAATGGATTTTGAAAGAATGCCGATCATTTTGATGATAGGTGATCTACTTCAAAGTGCAAGTCCAAATGTATTATTATTTGAATATACACGCTTTGGACTATGTGTCATGTATATGGCACCACTTTTGATGTTGATAGATTCTTTTAAAAGGAAAAGGAAATGCTGAAAGAGAATCTATAAAATATATTTGGCAGAAAAGAAAAGATTGGAAATATCCAATTTAGGTATATGGATGATATACATGTTATGGTTGTATTCTTTGCTTGTTAAACAATGTGGTTCTTGGGTATTGGATACCGAATTGGTTGATATGAAATTTCATACAGAACGACACAATTCATGAACTACAATGGCCTCAGTAACTAGCAAGAGAATATGTGATGATGTTCATCGAAAATAAACAAACCGTTGTTTGTATTTCTCGTTGACATCGAAGCTTGCCTTCAAGATTTGTTTTAATAATTGTTATTTAAATCAGTTATTATGAGAACAAAGGTTGTTCAAATAATTACCGTATTCCATATAAGATGGATGATTTACAAATCTAGTTGGAGAAATCACATCCATAAAACCTAATGCTAAAATGTCGCAAGACAAATGATTGGAAGATCACTTACGAAGTGATATCGCCGTTTAAATTATATTGGAAAGAAAACATGAAGAAACTCCATATGCATGGATTTTTGGAGTCTTTGATTTGATCTAGTGACGCTTGTGAGACTTTCCTCGGGAAAATTAAAACTTCGTTCAAAGGCCAAAGAAGAACGAACGACTAAATTATTGGAATTTATACATATTGATGTATGTAGTCCATTATGTATTGTCATAAGCGATGGATTTCAACTTCATATGCTTTCTCCGGAAATTTGAGTGAATGTTCACTTACAAGATAAACTGGAAAATCATTGTAACAAGAAAATAAATATTTGAAAAACTTTTCAAATACTTTCAAGATAAAGTGGAAAATCATTCTAACAAGAAAATAAATGATTTATGATTTGATCATAAAGGGATTTATTTGAGTTACAAGTGTAACAAGAAAATAAATGAATTATGATTTATCATAAAGGGATTTATTTGAGTTGCAAGTTTAGCAAAACACCTAGATTTACATCTCTCGATACACCATAGGAGTATGGAGTGTTTGAGATTTGTAATGAAAACTTATTTGAGATGGTTGGATCAAAGGTGTTATTTATAAAACTGCCATTATGTTTTCAAAAGATTTAAGATTTATAGACTTGTAAGACCCCACCTTTATAAAGGTAAAGGTCCCTGTGATTGCAATGCTAGCCCCTGGATCAAATGCTAGCATCCACAATTTAAGATGAAGTACACAGAAACAAAGGTCATTATTACATCGTCATTCCAGAGATAACATAGTATTTTACAACTCCATAGCCATAAGCTAGTACAAGAGTTTAACTTAACAATATAAATAAAAGTATTCATCTTCATGTGCCATAGGCAAGCATGTTGAGTGTAGACTCACAACCCTAATTCTCATCAGATTAACCTGCAACATCACAAGTTACAGCCACGGTGGGTCAATACATTGGAATAATATTGGCAAGTGATACCTTAGTAGAATATTAGTTTCTAGCTTATACATGAATTTGGCTAAGTGTAGATTATACTTGCTTTGCTCAAAATAGGTTTTACCTATCAGTTGAAAACACTAAGTTTTTGTTTGACAAAAACTCCCAAGGAACCACCAATAGACATTGGTGAACCTTTACCCTTATTCAACCACAAGTTTTTAACTTAGAAATTGGGATTAGGAGATTCTTGATAGCTTCCATGTCTTGATGCTCAAATTGTTCATTGCCGGGGACACGGCAAAGTACTTAGATTCTTCCTTCTCGAGAGGTGGTGCACTTTCCCCACAAGACTCGACATTCATCGAGACAGGACCTTTCAGCAGTCTTCCCTTAGACCAAAATGGAAGCGTTCCCAAACCTATCACCCCTACCACCAATTGTCCATTTGGCTAAGTTATTGCAACCTATATGATCAAGGCAGAGCCCATAATGCCATGTGGCTGCACTAGAAGCTTCTTAACATATGGCATCTCAAATCCCTTTGTTCCTGGGTAGCTTTCCACAAGTGTGATACACAAGGTAGACCATAGATATGGGCCTTGTGTAACCACTCAACATAACCCAAACATACCATTCCACACAGGTGATTCATTCACTTAGTTGTTTTATTAAGCAAAAACACAAGTCAAAATACTTAGCAATATTTCCATAGAATGTATATATTCCACCCTTGGTTACTACTAGCGGGATAAGCATGGAAATAGCAAGTATCTTAACTTAGAGAAAATTCTAACAATTCTACTACTACTAGGATTTCCCAAGCATAGCATATAGATACTTAGCAAAAATTATCATGCAAGCCCTATACAAAATACCACTAATGCATAGTCAAAATATTGGGACAAAAATATGAAGCGCCACTTGCCTTGGTAGTTGGGGGAGTAACAACAATCCTCAGAGTCACAATTACCACTAGCACCAAAATCTACACATAAAATGATAGCACTAAATTCATATTTCAAATAATCAAGCAAAAATATATGAATGCATGCAAATGCCATGTGATGATTTTTCTAAACTAAACAAGACAAGTAAAATAGTACTGAACAATAAAATAAACATTTATACACCAAATAAACTTAATTTGGCTTTTAAAACATTTTCCAAATAATTTTTATACACAAAATAGGCCTACAAATGTCTTTGCATAAATTTATATTTTAACAGAAGCAAATCACAAAACCAAGCATACAAATGTGTAGGATTTATTTTTGTGATTCCAATGATATATTATTTGTATTTTTTTGGATAAACAGAACAAAAGTTATTGAATTTACAAGTTTAAATAACTAATAGATTCAAAAACATATTTTAATTTAAAAACCTAGACACGTGGGCGTGTCTGATTGGCCCGTACCGGTTCGGCTGGATCGATTAACGAGAGCTGCAGGATTTAAATGAAATCGCACGGGCCAGATCCAACCATACCCCTTCGTTAAGTGATCTACTCTGGCGCACAGGATCTAGATCTAACGGCCTACGCTGGCTTGGCCAAGAACTGGTGGCGCGCGTGGTTGCAGCGACGGTCTGGCGAGTACAGGAGGGCCTGGGGGTTGTGGTGTGGCTTACCTGACTCGCAAGAACACGAGGAAGCTCAACGTGCTGCTAGTGTGGACAGGGGCGGCCTGTAGCAGAGGCTAGCACTCGTCGGAGTTGCAGGCGGCGTCGGGTTCGTGCAGATGGCGACGTTCTGGACCGCCCTAGCACAAACCAAGGGCATCAGTGCATGCACAAATATCAAGCGAACACGATAGGGTCAGGGAGAAGGCAAGGGGCGCTCGGGGTTTACCTAGATTGCTCGACGGAGTTAAGCGGCGGCTCGGTCGTTTGCAGAGGTGGACGGGAACGGCGACCTGGGTCACGCCCAGGCAAACCAGGCGTTAGAAGATGCACAAGGACATGAGGACCACGCTCGTTTGAACCAGAAGGAAAGGGGCGGTCTGAGCTCACCGTAATCGCTTGCCGGAGCTCGTCGGGCAACTGCGGTGTGGTGAGAAATACTGGCAGCCTGGGGGCGGAGTGAGTGAGTTGAGTGAGGGGAAATGAACATGGGGTGCAGGTGTTTAATTAGGCGACAGCGCGACAGGAAACACATACGAAATCAAGGCTAATTACGACGCGCCATTATCGGTAGCAACGGCTGCGCCGACGTGGTCTGTGGGTGCGACATTTGGGGGACGATGATGATGGGGCACGTGGGACCGGGGCGTCAGTGAGAGGGGGAGTGCGCGCGCGGTTGAGAAACAGAGAGGAGAGGGAAACCCGGGTGGGCTGGCTTTTGGGCCGCATCTGCTGTTGGGCTAAAATGGTGGTGCCGGCCTTTTCTTATTTTCTTATTCCTTTTCTATTTCTGATTTGATTTTCTGAAATCATTTTCAAATGCTATTCAAATGAGTTTGAATTCAAATTTCCTCTGGATTATTGTAAAGTACTCCAAGCATATATTTGTGTAAAAAACCTTGTTGTTTGATCACAAACTCTTTGGTCCAATTAAAATAGAATTAAAACCATGCCTTAATTAAATATTTATAATAGGCATATAAATGGTTTTAAATTAAGATTTTTGTTTTGAAACTTTGAACAAGCTTTGGAATCAACATTCAAACCTTTTATAGTTGAAACAAAGTATTATCATGATTTAAAAATGGAAATGAAGCCTTTCCCTTTCTTACATAAAATAATAGGCAACAATTGCCTTCTGTTTTGCAATCTTGTTTGAAATAAATTTTAAAATGCATGAGGATGCATGAATGATGTGCAACTTTATAAATCATGATTTTTCAGATGTTACAAATCTAACCCCCTTAAGGTGAATCTCGCCCTTAAGGTGAATCTTTCCGAAGATCATCTTCTCTTTCCCAGGTTGCTTCCTCTTCAGAATGGTGGTTCCACTGAACTTTGCAAAACTTGATAGTCTTAGTCCGAGTAACTCTTTCTGCAGTCTCAAGAATCTTGATAGGCTTTTCTTCATAGGTGAGATCACTTTCCAATTGGATCTCTTCCAAAGGTATAATATTCTTCAACGAAGTCTCTTCCATCTCCGGATGGCATTTCTTTAGCTGACTTACGTGAAATACATTGTGAACGGCATACAATGATTCAGGCAATTCAATCTCATATGCTACTTCTCCTTTACGGCTCAGAATCTTGAATGGTCCAACATATCTTGGTGCCAATTTTCCTTTGACTCCAAACCTCTTGACTCCACGAAGTGGTGATACTCTAAGATAAGCTCTATTACCCACCTCATAGGTGACTTCTCTATGCTTTGGATCTGCGTAACTCTTTTGTCGGGACAGTGCTATCTTCAATCTGTCCTTTACCAAGTTGACTTTCTCTTCAGCTTCCTTGATTAGTTCTGGCCTGAACAAATTTCTTTCTCCAACACCATTCCATAACAATGGTGTAGTACACTTTCTTCCATAGAGAAATTCAACCGGTGCCATCTCAATACTGGCTTGATAGCTGTTGTTGTAAGAGAATTCTGCGTAAGGCAGACTTTCATCCTAACTAGCTCCATAATCTAGGGCACATGACCTCAACATATCCTCTAAAATCTGGTTGGTACTCATCATCCATCATGCAGGGGATGAAAAGCAGTGCTGAATTCCAATCTCGTTCCCAATGACTCATGTAGTTGCCTCCAAAAATGGGAAGTGAATTGAGTTCCCCTATCAGACATAATACTCTTAGGTACTCCATGCAGACACACAATCCTATTCATATAAATCTTGGCTAACTTGGCACTTGTATAGGTTGTCTTCACGGGTATGAAATGAGCCACTTTGGTTAGGCGATCTACCACGACCCAAATAGAATCATATCCTGATCTAGTCCTTGGCAGTCCGGTAATGAAATCCATGCCAATCTTGTCCCACTTCCAATCAGGAATAGGTAGTGGTTGTAACAGTCCTGCTGGTTTCTGATGTTCCGCTTTCACTCTACTACATACATCACACAAAGAAATATGTTCGGCGATGTCCTTCTTGAGATTATTCTACCAAAATCTTTCCTTCACATCCATGTACATTTTGGTGTTACCTGGATGAATGGAATATGGTGAGTTGTGTGCTTCTTGTAAAATCAGTTTCTGAAGCTCCGGATCTTGCGGAATGCAGATACGTTTTCCATACCATAAAGTACCATGTTCGTCTTCATGGAATCCTTTGGCTTTCCCTTTGCTAATTTTTTCCTTAA
This sequence comes from Avena insularis, assembly GCA_023614405.1. Lineage (NCBI taxonomy): Eukaryota > Viridiplantae > Streptophyta > Magnoliopsida > Poales > Poaceae > Avena > Avena insularis. The sequence continues at coordinate 204,546,069 of CM042685.1, forward strand.
TCTCTTCAATTTCCTTGTCCAACTTTTGGGCTTCCTTGTTTTTTTCCAACAAGGTGGGTTGAACATCCAATGACATGAGATGTCCTTCAGGCACTATCTCCAATCTGAGATCCTTGAATTGGGCACACAAATCATTTGGAAATCCTCCCTTAGTAAGGCCATTCACATAAATCTTACGGCTTAATGCATCCGCTACAACATTTGCTTTACCGAGATGGTATTGCAAACTCAAGTCATAGTCCTTTATGAGTTCTAGCCATCTTCTTTGTCTCATGTTGATTTCTTTCTGAGTGAAGATATACTTCAAGCTTTTGTGATCTGTGAACACTTCGCAACGCTTTCCCAAAAGATAATGTCTCCATGTTTTGAGTGCATGGACAACAGAGGCTAGCTCTAAATCATGAGTAGGATAATTCACCTCACGAGTTTTGTGTTGTCTCGAGGCATAAGCCACAACATTTCCTTCTTGCATCAAAACTTCACCTAAACCTTGGTGACATGCATCACAAAACACTTGGAAATCCTTCTCCAAATCTGGCAGACATAAGACTAGTGCTGTCACTAGTCTCTTCTTCAACTCTTGGAAACTGAGTTCACATCCTTCAGTCCAATCAAATTTCTTGTCTTTCTTAAGTAACTCTGTCATTGGCTTAGCTACCTTTGAGAAATTCTCAATGAATCTTCTATAGTATCCTGCCAAGCCAAGGAAACTACTAACTTCTTTCACTGACTTAGGAGATTCCCATTCAGTTACAGCTGACACTTTTGCGGGATCAACTGCTACACCATCTCCTGACACAATATGTCCAAGAAATCCGACTTCATTCAGCCAGAATTCACACTTGATGAATTTAGCATATAGCTTATGCTCCCTAAGCTTTTCAAGTATCAATCGCAAATGTTCTTCATGCTCTTCATTGCTCTTGGAATAGATCAAAATGTCATCGATAAAAACGACAACAAATTTTTCAAGAAATTCCATGAACACCTAGTTCATCATATTCATGAAGTAGGCTGGTGCATTTGTCAAACCAAATGGCATCACGGTGTACTCATACAATCCATACCTAGTGGTGAAAGCAGTCTTAGGTATGTCTTGTTCTCTTATCTTTAGCTGAAAGTAGCCTGATCGGAGATCAATCTTTGAGAACACACGGGCTCCTTCTAACTGATCAAACAAATCATTGATTCTGGGCAAAGGATACTTGTTCTTGATAGTCACCTCATTGAGTGATCGGTAATCTATGCATTACCTTTGACTTTTATCTTTCTTTTCAACAAACAAGACCGGTGCTCCCCAAGATGAAGAACTTGGTTGAATAAATCCTTTCTGCAACTATTCTCCAAGTTGTTTCTTGAGTTCCTTAAACTCATCAACTGACATCTTGTAAGGTCTCTTTGCTATTGGTCCTGATCCTGGCAGCAGGTCAATCAGAAACTCAACATCCCTATCTGGGGCCATCCCAGGCAATTCCTCCGGAAACACATACGGATACTCTCTCACAATTAGCACACTATCTATGCTAACCCCCTTAAGAGAATTTAGCTTACTCCCTTTCGATTCAAAGTTGGACTTGAATCTAATCCGTTTCTTATCCGGGGTTGTGAGTGTGACAGTACGATTGGCACAATCTAGTACTCCTTCGTACTTAGTCATCCAATCCATTCCCAAAATGACATCCAATCCTTTGGAATCCAGGATTATCAAACTAACGGGAAACTTATACCTCCCAAATTCTATCACTAGATCATGACATCCCGAGTTCACTATCATTTCTCCACCAGGAGAACTTACTTTTATAGGACACCCAATAGTTTCAACTGGAAGTCCATTTCTATCAACAAATTCTCTTGATATGAATGAATGCGATGCGCCAGTATCAAAAAGAACAAGTGCTGGAACAGAATTAAGTTTGAACTTACCAGCCACAGCATCAGATTCTTCATATATTTCTTCCACATTGATGTGGTTCACTTGTCCCTTTTGGAAGGGATTGGGCTTGTTGGCACCTTCAACTTTATTTTCTGGGCACTCATTAGAATAGTTCCCCATCTTCTTACACTTGAAGCATTCAACCTGACTGAGATCTTTCTTTATAGGCTGACTCCCACTTCCACTTCCACCTCCACTGTGGTGGCTCTTGTGTCCACTCTTGTGGTTCTTATACTTGTCATTATCATGACTACGGTGATGCTTGTTGTCATGATGGTGGTTGTGGCTATGGTGGTTGTTGTACTTTCCATGTTTGTGGGATCCAAAACTCCCACTATCAACATGATGGGAACGCTTGTGAGACGATCCCGAGCTGTGCTTATCAAAGCTATGCTTCCTCTTTCTTATCTCAACCTGTTTCATCTTGTTTTCCAAGATGGTAGCCTTGTCACAAAGTGATTGGTAGGTTGGAACATAGGCAACAGACAGTTGCAGGTTCAACACATCATTAAGTCCTTCGAGGAATTTTTCCTTCCTCTTGGCATCTGTATCAACTTCATCCGGTGCATAACGCGCCAGATTGTTGAATTCATCAATGTACTCAGCCACACTGCGGTGACGCTGTTTCAGATTTTGAAACTCCTTTTTCTTCAAATTCATCACTCCGGATGAGATGTGAGTTGTACAGAATCCATCCTCAAAGATAGCCCAAGTCACATCTTCAATGGGAGTGGTGATCTGAAAGTTGTCCCACCAGGTTGCTGCTGGCCCTTCAAGCAGATGTGCTGGGAACCTGACCTTTTCTTCATCGGTGCAGCCAACAGTTACTAAGTCCTTGTTCACTGAGCGTAACCAGTCATTGGCTACCATTGGATTAGTGGTTTCTGAGAACTTTGCAGGCCTTAGTCTAAGAAATCTGGTGAGCATGTCAAATCCTGGCGGATTATTCTAGTTGTCGTTTTTATTGCTGTTGTTGTTGTTGTTGTTATTCTGGTTCTGGTTCTGGTTCTGCATGAATGTTGTCATCATCTGCATCAGTTGAGGTTGCATTATCATCAACTGTTGCATCTCGGGAGTGACGTTGTTGTTTTGGTTGGGGTTGGCACATCGAGGAGGCATCTGTGGTTTTAATAAGGATAAGAATGAGATACCCATAGATGATTAACATGCACAATACATCACATAGAACAAACACAATAACCAAGCATCAAAAATAACATAGAGTTTGAACGACATAAACAACAAGTTTTTAAAAAAATCAAACACACCATAGCAAGCCATCCACATGTTGGATGGTCATTGCGACTCAATAATCAAAGTACGATAGATGAAAGATAATCGAGTAGTCTACACTACTCCTCCGCATCAATCTCCACATCAACAAGGGTAATACCTGTATTATCCATGGCGGTCTTATACTCATCAACACTAGTGGTCAAGGCCTCAATCTTGGCCCTAAGAGCCCTCTTCTGTGAGCGAAGCCTCTCGATCACTCCCTGCTGGTGCTCAAGCTCGAAGTCTTTCGCCTCTAACTCTTCCTTCATCTCCCAGATCTTCTTGTTCCTGTCTTGGACTCTTTTCTCCTGGCTCTTGAACTTCTTGTCTTGGCTTTCAAATTTGGCATCCATTTCCTTGACGATCTCGTCTTACTTCACGAAGAGCTTGTCCTTCTCTCGTAGCTGAACCTGGAGCTCGTCATTACTAAGCATGATGTTGGTCCTATCCGTATCAAGGTGTCTAATAAGACCCTCTAGGTCCTGAAGGTACACACGAATCGGCTCCATCGTCTCTCTAGTAGCATCATTGTACTCTATAGCCTCACCCTCCTTGTTGCTTCTCCCGAAGGGGTGAAAGTAAAGACCTTTAAGCTCGGTGGAGTGTCTCCCTACCAGGCGTCCAACTAACTCCTGCATGACTACATCTAAGCCTCTCTCCTTGTCATCATGCATCAGCTTGAAAGTGATAGCCTCCGTGGGTGGCTCTTCCTGGTGTCCCGGCTGTGTGACTCTGAAGCCCCATAGGTCCTTCCTCTCAAACTTGGTGAGCTGAAGTGTCGTGATGCTAGGAAGTGGAAGGTTGAGCACACTAGTGAGCTCAATGAGACGAGTACCAAAACGAGTTCCCTTGAACTCCTCGGCTAAGCTGATAACAACATTAGGCATCTATTTTTATAAGATAGTGAAAAGTTAGAACCAACACAAGTAGAGAAAATTCACAAGACAAAATATAAGAAGCACATCTTTTAGCAACAAACACACAAGTCATGGCATACACAAACCATTACAAACATCAAAGGTTCAACATAATTTAAACAAATTTTTGGAAGTAAATACGATAAGTGTGGTGGTCCAACTAACGAATTACGTTACAATTCTCATTCACTAGAGAAAATAGCTATCAGGGCATCCTTAGTGGCCATCTGTCTATCTTGTTCACAAGACTCCCATATTAGGTCTATGATGTCTCCCCTTAGTTGTTGGTTGGTAGCCTCTAGTTCTTGGGTATGCTTATTTTCTTCTCTAAGGTCATTTTGGGTGTTGAGCATTCTGCACTTGAGTCTATCACCAAGCTCCTTGATAGCATTCCAAGATGCATTTCTTGCAGAGTCAAAGAATGTTGTGTGCATTTCGGAGTTGGTGACCATGCAAAATCCTGACTCCTTGTGGTTGTCTTCCTTGTTTTTGTACAAGTGAAGTTGCACCCACCAATACTCTTCTCCTTCATCCATCACAGGGAATCCCTTGTACACAGCTGCAACATGTATCCCCATGGTAACCATAAGGTTCTTGAGTGCCTTGGGAAATTCAGTCTCACACTCCAAAGTCATGGTCATGAGTGGTCCCTTCCTCACGGCTCCGTTGATGGAGTTCATCTAAAAATAGAGATGAGAAAGAAGATTAGAAAAGTTTACGAGAAGAAAAAGACAAGTGTGGAAATTTTTCAAAGTGTTGAAATTTTTTCCTTAGTGGTTTCTTAGTCTAATCCAACCTAGGGTCATAATCCTATAGGCAACATAGTGCTCTGATATCATCTGTAAGACCCCACCTTTATAAAGGTAAAGGTCCCTATGATTGCAATGCTAGTCCATGGATCAAATGCTGGCATCCATAGTTTAAGATGAAGTACACAGAAACAAAGGTCATTATTACATCTTCATTCCAGAGATAACATAGTATTTTACAACTCCATAGCCATAGGCTAGTACAAGAATTTAACTTAACAATATAAATAAAAGTCTTCATCTTCATGTGCCACAGGCAAGCATGTTGAGTGTAGACTCACAACCCTAATCCTCATCAGAGTAACCTACAATATCACAAGTTACAGCCACAGTGGGTCAATACATTGGAATAGTATTGGCAAGTGATACCTTAGTATAATATTAGTTTCTAGCTTCTACATGAATTTGGCTAAGTGTAGCTTAGGCTTGCTTTGCTCAAAATAATTTTTACCTATTAGTTGAAAACACTAAGTTTTTGTTTGACAAAAACTCCCAAGGAACCACCAATAGACATTGGTGAACCTTTACCCTTGTTCAACCACAAGTTTTTAACTTAGAAATTGGGATGAGGAGATTCTAGATAGATTCCATGTCTTGATGCTCAAATTGTCCATTGCCGGGGACACGACTAAGTACTTAGATTCTTCCTTCTCGAGAGGTGGTGCACTTTCCCCACAAGACTCGACATGCATGGAGACAGGACCTTTCAGAAGCCTTCCCTTAGACCAAAATGGACACGTTCCCAAACCTATCACCCCTACCACCAACTGTCCATTTGGCTAAGTTATTGCAACCTATATGATACAGGCAGAGCCCATAATGCCATGTGGCTGCACTAGAAGCTTCTTAACATATGGCATCTCAAATCCCTTTGTTTCTGGGTGGCTTTCCACAAGTGTGATACACAAGGTAGACCATAGATATGGGCCTTGTGTAACCACTCAACATAACCCAAACATACCATTCCACCCAGGTGATTCATTCACTTAGTTGTTTTATTAATCAAAAACACAAGTCAAAGACTTAGCAATATTTCCATAGCATGTATATATTCCACCCTTGGTTACTACTAGCTAGGCTAAGCATGGCAATAACAAGTATCTTAACTTAGAGAAAATTCTAACAATTCTACTACTACTAGGATTTCCCAAGCATAGCATATAGATACTTAGCAAAAATTATCATGCAAGCCCTATACAAAATACCACTAATGCATAGTCAAAATATTGGGAAAAAAATATGAAGCACCACTTGCCTTGGTAGTTGGGGGAGTAACAACAATCCTCACAGTCACAATCACCACTAGCACCAAAATCTATACATAAAATGATATCACCAAATTCATATTTCAAATAATCAAGCAAAAATATATGAATGCATGCAAATGCCATGTGATAATTTTTCTAAACTAAACAAGACAAGTAAAACAGTACTGAACAATAAACTAAACATTTATACACCAAATAAACTTAATTTGGCTTTTAAAACATTTTCCAAATAATTTTTATACACGAAATAGGCCTACAAATGTCTCTGCATAAATTTCTATTTTAACAGAAGCAAATCACAAAACCAAGCCTACATATGTGTAGGATTTTTTTTTATGATTCCAATGATATATTATTTATATTTTTTGGAGAAACAGAACAAAAGTTATTGAATTTACAAGTTTAAATAACTAATAGATTCAAAAATAGATTTTAATTTAAAAACTCAGACATGTGGGCATGTATGATTGGCCCGTACCGGTTCGGCTGGATCGATCAACAAGATCCGCAAGATTTAAATGAAATCGCACGGGCCAGATCTAATCATACCCCTTCGTTAAGTGATCTAATCTGGCATGCATGATCTAGATCTAATGGCCTACGCTGGCTTGGCCAAGAACTGGCGGCGCCCGTGGTTGCAGCGGCGGCGGCGCGACTGGCGGAGACGGTCCAGCGAGTATAGGAGGGCCTGGGGGTTGTGGTGTGTCATGGAAAGAGGCGGCCTGTAGCAGAGGCTAGTGCTCGTCGGAGTTGTGGGAGGCGTCGGGTTCGTGCAGACGGCAACGCTGGCGACGTTCTGGACTACCCTAGCACAAACCAAAGGCATAAGTGCGTGCGTAAAGATCAGACGAACATGATAGGGTAAAGGAGAAGGAAAAGGGCGCTTGGGCTTTACCTAGATTGCTTGACAGAGTTGAGCGGCGGCTCAGTCGTTTGCAGAGGTGGACGGGAATGGCGACCTGGGTCACGCGCAGGAAAACCAGAGGCATCAAAAGATGCACAAGGACACGAGGATCACGCTCGTTTGAACCATAAGGAAAGGGGCGGTCGGAGCTCACCGTAATCACTTGCTAGAGCTCGTCGGGCAGCGGCGGTGCGGTGCGAAATACTGGCAGCCTGGTGGCGAAGCGAGTGAGTTGAGTGAGGGGAAATGACCGTGGGGTGCAGGGGTTTAAGTAGGCGGCAGTGCTATAGGAAACGCATGCGGAATCAAGGCTAATTACGCCGCGCCATTATCGGCAGCAACGGTAGCGGCAACGCGTTCTGCGGGTGCGAGATTTTGGGGACGATGATGACGGGGCATGTGGGACCAGGGCGTCAGTGAGAGGGGGAGTGCGCGCGCGGGTGAGAAACAGAGAGGAGAGGGGAACCCGGGTGGGCTAGCTTTTGGGCCGCATCTACTGCTGGGCTGAAATGGTGGCACCGGCCTTTTCTTATTTTCTTATTCCTTTTCTATTTCTGATTTGATTTTCTGAAATCATTTTCAAATGCTATTCAAATTAGTTTGAATTCAAATTTCCTCTGTATTTTTGTAAAGTACTCCAAGCATATATTTGTGTATAAAACCTTGTTGTTTGATCACAAACTCTTTGGTCCAATTAAAATAGAATTAAAACCATGCCTTAATTAATTATTTATAATAGGCATATAAATGGTTTTAAATTTAGATTTTTGTGTTGAAACTTTGAACAATCTTTGGAATCAACATTCAAACCTTTTCTAGTTGAAACAAAGTATTCTCATGATTTAAAAATGGAAATGAAGCCTTTGCCTTTCTTACATAAAATAATAGGCAACATTTGGATTCTATTTTGCAATCTTGTTTGAAATAAATTTTAAAATGCATGAGGATGCATGAATGATGTGCAACTTTATAAATCATGATTTTTGGGATTGTACAAGACTACCTCTTTTACACAGAAAAGAACTCCATCTTGATCCGTTGAAATGACACCATATGAGTTATGGTTTGGGGTAAAATCCAAGTTGTCCTTTCTTAAATTTTGGTATGCTAAGCATAAGTAAGATGTTTACAACCAAAGTCGGATGAGCATGTATTTGTAGGTTATTTCGAATAACAATTGGATATTCCTCCATAACACCGAGGACAAAAGGGTTTGTCGCTTGAAATGTGAAGTTTCTTGAAAAAGGAATTTTTCGCAAAAGTTAAGTGGGAGGACAATAGAACTTTGATAAGGTTAACGAACGTTAGCTAAATGTTCTGAGTTGCGCAACACCGGAAATGGTTCCGGAGAATGCCATGATGCTCATAGCTTATGTGCCTCAAAGGTTGTGGTCACGGAGATCTAAGTTCCTATTGAACCAAGTAGGTCGGATAATCAAATGTTGAGATTTGAGAGTAAATCATTATTGTTTGACAATGATGAACCGACTACATACAAAGAAGCGATGATGGGCCCTGACTCCATCAAATGGATTGAAGCCATAAAATCCGTGATAGTTCCATACACGAGAAATCAAGTTTCGAACTTGGAAGACCCTCCGGAAAGGTGTAAAATCCTATCGGTCGTATTTGGATATATAAAGTAGCAGACATGGATGTTTCACATCTATGAAATAGTCGACATGTCGTAAAGTTTTTTATGAAAATGTTCAAGGAGTTGACTATGACAAGATTTGATCTTTCATATCGATATTTAGTCTGGACAGATTAAAGTAGCAACCACTATATATAATTTGGTATATGGTAGATGAATAAACAAAACAAAGTTCTTATAATAGAATGGTTACCTAGAACATGTACATGACACGGTCCAAAGGGTTTTGTTAATTCAAATGATTCTAAAAGGGCATGCAAACTTAAATGGGTGAAGTAAGCATCACGGAGTTGGAATCTTCACCGTGATGAAAAGGAGTTTTCATCAGGAGACGATGAAGATGCTTACATTTGCAAGAAAATAAGTGGCAGCACTGAGACATATTCCTAACACATTATGTGGAGGACATCTTGTTTATTATAAATGATGTAATTTTTATTGACAAAGGTTAAGAATTTTATTATGATGAAAGACTTAGGCAAAACTCGAATATTTAGCATGAATGTCTATAGTGGATATACTGTGACGCTAATATGGTTGTGCCAAACGTACATATTTGAGATATTGAAGGAGTTCAATATAGAAAAGACAAGAAACAGTCTTGTCGCATGGAAAATAATTGAATCAAGATTCAAGTGTATCGACACTTGATAAGTGAAACAAGATTCAAGCGCTTTGACACATGATGAGTGAAATCACAAGAATATTTTGATCAATCATACCATGATATGTACACATCCAGATATGTCCTATGCTCTAAGTGTTATGAGCATATACTAGAATGAATCATAAAATGATCATTGGACGATAGTGAGGATATTCTTATGATCTTTTGGAAGAACTAAGAATATATTTGTGTAGAGGTGACAAATAATTACAAATAGTTCATTGTAAAGCGTTCCATTGATACTATTTTTGTCACAAGATACAAATTAAGTTTATCTCAATTTAAACTATGGGTGGCACAATCTAATGGAAAGGAGATTCCATGATGGATTTGGATGAATTTCAAAGTTAAGACATTATGACAGATACTACAACAAAGGGGCTAAGTATATGACTGCTATAGTAAAAGCAAAAGAGGGCATTTGTGTCAAGTAGTTTGTTATCAAACTAAGGTGTGGTTCGCAATAGGCTAAAACTAAAGATATATTGTACGACAATAGTATCGACCTGATTTAACCCCAAGGAACTAAAGGTCTCACCAAAAGACCAAATTTATATAATGCCATCTCATTGGAGAATGAGTGATGCGTGAAGACGCAAAGACATGCAAATACACACGGACTTGAAAGTGTCAGATCCGTAGATTATGTTAACCACTTGCAATTGGGTATATGGAACACCAGAAAGCCATAGGTGTTCAATACGCACAGTTTTCGAACTAGATTATTGTCTCTAGTGCAAGTGGGAGACTGAAGGGAATATGCCCGAGAGGCAATAATAAAGTGGTTATTATCGTATTCCTTGTTTATGATAAATGTTTATTTTTCATGCTATAATTGTATTAATATGGAAATGTTAATACATGTGTGTTTAATAAACAAAAAGGAAGTTCCTAGTTATGCCTCTCTTATAAACTAGCTCATTGATTAACAAGATGATCAAAGGTTTCCTGATCATGGACATTAGATGTTGTTAATAACAAGGTCACAACATTAGTGTAATGATGTGATGAACATTCATATGAAGTATAGCATTACGATCAAAGTCATTGAGTTTATATTGCTATAACAACTTACAAAGTGATCCTAATCCTTAGACCATGAGATCATGTCAATCACTAACACCGGAAGAGTTTCTTGATGACATCAAAGGTCACACCGTAACTAGGTGATTATAAAGATGGCTTCAGAACTACTAAAGTGTTATGTTGAGGCTCATGGATCGAGAGTGGAATTTTTTCATCCCGATGACAGATAGATATGATCTGGGCCCTCTCGGTGATATCACATTGATTAGCTTGCAAGCAAGTGATTTGATCACTAGAATGTTATATCATAGGAACGAGAAAAGAGTGCATGTCAGTAACGAGATCAAACTAGGTATGGAGATACCGATGATCAAATCTCGGACATGTAATATATCATGAAACAAAGGGATTAAGATACTAGCGTAAAAGGTTCCGACGATCACAGGAAAGTCATCATTGAATGTGTGGGAGTTAGTATGGATCTCCAGGTCCCGCTTCTGATTATTGATCGGAGAAGGCTCTCGATCATGTCCGCATTATTCGCGAACCGTAGGGTGGCAAACTTAAGGGACACTGACATCCAATTGGAGAAAAAGTTTCATGCCGGAATGAATAACAAGCGCATGAATTTATTTGACTAGACACCGAAACAGTTTCGGTTGAAATTGCTGAAACTGGTTCTACATGTGAAATTGAATACTAGCAAGGGTTTTATTTGAATGTTTGTTAATTAAAGTAATTAACAAAATTCTGAATAAATAAATAAATAAAATATTTTTATTTAAATGAGAGCTTGCATTAAATTTGGTGGAAATTTAATGCATGTTAGTGGATTTTTAAGTGGAGGCTCTTTTATGGGAGTCGAGGCTTTTCATTTTGAGTGGGAGCTCCACCCACATAAATGTGGAAGAGGTGGGAGCAACCACCATGGCTGGCACCATGCCCCTTGGGGTGGCCCCCTCTCCCTATAAAAGAACCCCTCTCCTCCTCTCAAAGTACACCTCCTCGTGAAGTGTCAACACCCAGATTTTTAATCCCAGATGCTTGTTATGCCATACATCGAAATCCCAGGATTACCATTTTTGTGAGATATAACAGAATTGGATACCACAGTACATCATCCATTACAAACCATACATAAGGTCTTACAAAAATAAGGATCTCATGATCCAGTTCTTAATACAACTCAAGCAGCGGAAATACGTAATAATAAAGGTAGCGTAGGCGAAGCTCCATCTTCGGGGTCACAGGCAATGCTGACGATGGGAGATGATCCTAGTTGTCGTAACCTTCCTGGGGTCCATCATCCTGGTACTCCTCTTCATAGTCCGCCAATGGAATAGCCAGGGACAAAGCCATGAGTACTCTTTAAGTACTCGCAAACTAATACTAACAAGTGAAGGGGGTTTTTATAGTAGGACACTAAGCTCTAGGGTTGTTTTGCAAAAAGCCAGATTTACCTCTACTAAGTTCAGAAGCAAAGAAAGCTAGTTGAAATTTTATGACACCCAAGTGGGAACTTGTATCTCATATCACAACTCTGTTGTGGTCAAGTCAAAATCTCAATTCATTTCACAAGTCATTTTGAAAACATCTGACGGGGGAACAGTATGGCCACTCCAACTGTCCATAACCACGGACGCGGCTATTCGAATAGTTTGACACTCTGCAAAGATTGTACACTTTCACCACAACATTCCATACATCCGTCAGGAACAAATCCTGAATTCACCATACTCAGTATGCGGATAATCAATCCTAACCTTTCAATTACACTCCCTAGTATAAGCACCTCTCCTGTGAGTTTGGCCTCCCAACCATGACCAACGGTCATCTTGCGTATTGCATAGGTGGACAATCTTCACAAGGTAGCCTCAGCTTAGACCTTGGCCGTGAGGGAACCAATACTAAGGCATATAAGTTTCCAGTCAAGCCCTACCCAATCTTCGGGTATTGTGGTTGTACGGTAAAATTGGAATGGTATCGCATCCATACAACCATAAGTTTTATAAAGGGCTAAGGCTCATGCCTTAACATTTTCATCTCCCAAATCATCTGGTGTTCGGAAACACATGTCAAAACATCTCAGTAGAATGAGTCATCATTGTAAGGTTTTCATAACCACTTTCCACCAAGTATTCCCATCTAAAGTTAATCAGGTTTTATGCTTAGCACTAGCATCTACAAGTGGGGGTGAGTACTAATTAGGGGTGATAAACTAGTGGAGTTTTAACTAAGTTCAAGCTCATGCCTTAGGATGACATCCAGATTATCTAGCTTAGGCCAAATTTTATGCTCTTTATGCAACCTTCAATTATCTTTCTAGTATCTACAATTTACTTAAGTAATCTCTAAGTAATAGCCTTGATAAAGAAATAAAGTAGAAGCTTGCAAGTAAAACTAGGATTGGGTATCATCAAATGTGTCCAACCAAGCATGCTTAGTGCATTGCATGGGTTATATACTTTCATATTTGCAAGTGTTAGCTTGCATATTCAACTAGTAGTATTAGGCTTGCCTTGTGCAGAGAAGTGGTTAAAGTTCTCCTCGGCTTCTTCTTCGTAGTATCCTCCTTCCTCCTCGTATCCTTGGTCGGTACTAGCGTTTATAAATAAATACGAGGTACACAATCACCAAACCATACTTAACTACTTTCAATCATCACACAAAGGGGTTCTATAGATGATCTAGCATCATCACTAACATTACAAGACTAAAGCATTTGACTTATTGATTTTATTTTTAGAAAAGTAATTTCTACTCATTGGAAAACTACATAAGATTTAATATTCTCCAAACCAAATATGGGATCATGTTGACACATGTCATCACCAGATATTTCAGTACATGGGAATGTGATTTAAAGTGGTGTCACAATTTAATAAGGTTTAACCCTTTTATTTTAAATAAATAAAGTGACTAGAAATGCCTATGTCGAATTCTTTTATTACTTGAACATTATTTCTATAAGTAAACCCATATATTTTTATATATTCTAAAAGGTATGGTCAAATTTGATTTTTGAGAGTTGGAATCAACTCAAAAGCTATTATGGTTTAAATTTGAAAAAAATTTGAATGCAGAAAAGCTTCTGCCTTGTTATTTTTACCAAGGGTGATCTACAGATCCAAATGATTTGAATCCAATGGGCTTGGATTAAGCATTTCAAGACCTTTTTAACAAAATGAATTGGTTTCATTCAATTTGGTTCACTGAATCGAGCTGGGTTGATTTTTTTGAAACTAGGTACAGAACTGTGTTTGAATGAAAATAGAAAAATCTAAATTCAAACGAGTGGGTTGCGCGGGAAGGGGAAATGGGCCACCAGATCTCTGGCCTTGGGACGAATCGACAGGGGTTCCACCACGGTGGCTCTTTAAACGCCGAAGCGATATCGGCCGCACGATCTAAGTCTAATCGAACGGCTACGGCTTATCGTCCACGTCGGGCAGCGCCGGAGAGACAGAACCCTAACGCGGCAGGATGGGGTCGTGGGAGGCTCACCGGGGCTTAGGCGAAGGTCGGCGGTGCGGGCGAATGACGAAGTCGACGACGACGAACCTCCTGGTACCGACAGCTCCTCCTAGGGCGGCTCCAATCGATGGCTTCCTTCTTCTCCAGCAGCGGCGAGCTCCGGCCAAATTCCGGCAATGCGCAGATCGCCTTGCTCCGGGAATGGGGTGGGGTGGTTCTAGGTGAGAGAGGAGTAGAATGGTGTGAATAATTCGAGCGGGGGATGCCTCTATTTATAGTGGCAAGAGGGGACCGACGGGCGCAAGCTGAGCTCGTCGTGGTCGACGGCACAGAGGGCTATCGGTGTGGGCGACGGTAGGGGCCGGTGCTGTGCTCCCTGGCGAAGCTCCACGGCGTGGTGGCGAGGCGTGGGGAGGTGCTGCTCGATCGGAACGCTGCGGTGCTCTGCGCGTGCCCGATGGAAGTTTTAATGGCGCACAACGCGCGTGGTCCGCGCCTCGGCGAACGGGCGTGTCTGCGGGGTTGCTGGGACAGTGGTGATCACTCGTGCACGCGGCGAGGGCGAAGCGCGGTCTTTGGGTGTTGGTCGAGCGTGGCGCACAAGGCGTGCTCCTGGCATGCTCGCAGAGCGGCTTGGCATGGCTCGGGCATGTGGTCCAGTGGCTGGCATTGCTCGCGGCTGGGACAGGGAGTGGCGGTGGGATGCTAGGTTGCTCCCAGACAAGGTTGGCGAGGCTAGTTCTTCTCCTAGATTGTTGTCCACACTGGGGTGACAATGGTGCTCTCGGCCTGTTCACCATTGATGACAATGGCCAGCTTACAATGGTGCTAGTGATTAGTTAGGGTTGTTAGATGATCTACTAAGGCTAGTGGTGTCCAGAGAGGGAACAAGTTAGGCCAGAATCACTGCACACTATAGTGTTTAGGATTTGTTTGATCTGCAAGGTGTTTGAGGAAATGGCCGCATAAAGTTTTGAATTTTGAAAAGAGTTTTGGTGGGTGTGCTAGGCATGTACTGGTGATACTGTGGATGCTTGGGTTTTGAAAGTTGAGCTTGTTTGAGTGGTTTTTGAAAAAGTGGGATCTTCTCATATGATATAGATTCAATTTTAAACTGTCATTTAAACTATGCATTTGAATGATTTTGGATGATCACAAAGTGGGCCTTGATACTTTGTTATGAGTACTATCAAGGGGTGCAAAGATCCAAACATGTTTTTGTTAAGTTCTGAAAGTTAGGGATAGCCAAAGTAGGCATGGAAGTTAATTTGGCCAAAGTGACCATGTTGGGAATATGCCCTAGAGGCAATCATGTATGATGAGATTTCCCACTGTATTCATAAAGATATTAAGTAGTCCTTGTATAAACATCTGATGTGTATCATTGATTATGTGATTCGGTTGTGGAACTATGCATTCATGTTGTTTGTACTAAATATCCTTGGTCATCGAAGTTGTTCTGGACACAAAACTTAGACCAATGTGAAAGTTGGCTTGATGACTCAGTTCCACTTGTCACGTGCATGGCCATGATTTCCGAATCATATCTCACGAGAGGGCCGAGAGAATATCTCTCTAAGCGGAGGGGAAAATCCCATCTTGGTTATTCACATCACACAACTTGATTCTCAGTCGACCCGAACTCTGCCTTTTGTAACTGCCCAATTACGGATCAGCGTTTGACAGAACCTAAGTCGGTGATCCTCAACTCGGACTATGCAATAACCTCAGGTCTAAGGATTACATTGATTGCGATATACAAATGACAACTTGTTCGTTGTACCTCGATATGGGTCAATCCGACTCGCTAAACTCTTTAGCCGAATCTTTCGGTTATTGCATAGTCCGAGTTGAGGATCACCGACTTAGGTTCTGTCAAACGCTGATCCGTAACTAGTCAGTTATAAAGGTAGAGTTCGGGTCGACTGAGAATCAAGCTGTGTGATGTGAATAACCAAGATGGGATTTTGCCCCTCCACTTGGAGATATATTCTCTGGGCCCTCTCGTGAGATATGATTCGGAAAGCATGGCCATGCACGACTCGGTTAAGTGTTAACCGAGGCGATCGACTAAGAGTTAGTCGGGTGAATCACTTATCTCGGATCGAGAAGAGAGTCAGACTATTTAAGGGATGACAATTATTCTCCTATAGTCTGACAAGGTATATCGTGAGGCAAAAGGGACTCGGACGTAAGTCGCATTGGAAAGGCAAGTCGTCATGACTCTTTGGTACTTGGGAGTCGGCACGTTCTGCTAGGATCCGCTACCGACTGATCGATTGAGAGTTGGACTCCAATCGTGTCCAAGTATCCATGAGCCTACGGGGTCACACGCTTAAGAGAGGGAGCATGTTTGGATTGGATCTGAACCTGTAATCTGGTTGGGTTAGTGAATGGGCCGCGCGATCAGAGCCCACGTTCACTCCCTATATATAGTGGAGCACCATAAGCTAGAAAGGTTAATCGTTGTTCGGTTAGGTCATTCTGTGTGTTGGAAACCCTAGCTCCACAGCAGTCCTAGCAGTTCGCCACCGGCGCTCCTCCTTGTACGTGTGCATACCAGCAGAGGTCTTTCACGATCAGCAGGGGCGATCGGATCGTGAGGATCTTATCGCATCAATCGACGCTTCATCAGTAATCCGCAACCGCGCGTCTAGTGGTAAACCTCGTGGCCTTCTACCTCAGCAAGATCTTGGGATCACCACGTTAGAGGAAAAATTTCGTTTTATCTCCGCATGGCCCAACAGTGGTATCAGAGTGATAGCTTCTGGTTTTAGGCTCGAGATCTCGCATATGTGATATGCGGTTGGCTGTAGATGAGATCTATGTGATGTTTGGTGGTCGATCTATGAGATAGATCGGTTTTGTACGAAGTTGATTGGATCAACTGTACTCGGGGAATGGTAGATCTGATTTCCGTGATCATACCACTGAGGTCGTGGAACGACATACACCTACCGGTCGGCTTCCGCCATCGGGGTAGACTGTGACACGTAAATCCAGAAGCAGTGATCGAAGATCAAAGAGTTTGATCGAATCAGAACGATGGTCGGGGACCGCCGGCTTCGCCCTGTCATAGCGCCTTAGATGTCATCGCGAGTTTCACAACGCCGGTAGATATTGTATCTATGCATAACTTGTTTTTGCAGGAAGATGTGAATGGTATGGTTCATGTGCATGTGATGTATGTGTGTAATCCATACGTGATCTGCGAATCACGGTCTTTGTCAGCAGGCTGGAGCCTAGGTGCTGTCATTTTATTGTATAATGACCTGCGTGTCGGATTCTCTATGTAATTTACTTTACTAAGCTAGTGTAGCTGTTTGGAGAACCCGGAAGGCATGCAAGGCGTTGTACATGTCGGCGACATGGAGTAAGATGGCAAGTGACAAGAGTTGGCACGAGTCGGATTACAGGCTTTGTGGAGATGGAGATCGCTATGAAGAGAGCCATACCATTTCACATTATAAATGCTTTATTTTGTGTTATTGTTATGTCTCAGTTTTACCTCTATTAGATAGTCGGTAAAATTTAATCCCTCAAAGAAGGTCTAGTCGGTTTTCCCTCCAGTGTTTGCACCATCACAAGTCGGACATTTTTGGTAGTGGGCTCATAAAATTGAGGTGCTGCCAATTCTTTCCGACTAGGTGGGTTCGAGTCGGACTCTTACTGCGGAAACACTCGGTAAGCTAGACGGGTCTATCTCAACGGTTGTGGGGCACGGGGAAAGGTAGGATGGGAGCCGGGGCATGTGATGCCACCCATCCAATAGGAGTCGTATGAGATACGATTGACAAGGAGTTGTCTACCTAGATCACTTGGCGGCTAGCGGTGATGCTAAAGCTCACTAGATGACTTGCTTATTTAGGATCCTGAATCACTAAGCAACCATCGGAGGGGTGTTGGTTCTAGTGGGAGCATAAAATATTAAAATGTTTAATATGCTTGCTCTTTTATGAATACATGTCTTAAGTGTTTTGCATATTTTCTGTTGTAGATAATGGCACCAAGTAGCAGTCACTCTCAGATATCCGGTTCTGCGTTGAGAACCATTCTTGAGAAAGATAAACTAAACGACACTAATTTTACCAACTGGTATCGAAATCTGAGAATTGTTCTCAAACAAGAAAAGAAGGATCATGTCCTAGACAACCACCTTCCAGATGAGCCAAATGAGAATGCGAATGTCGCAACCACCAATGCCTACCATCAGGCTAAGGATGAGTCCATGGATATTAGCTGTCTTATGCTTGCTCACATGGAACCGGACTTGCAAAAGCAGTTCGAGCATGTTGTGGCCGACGATATGATCGAAAGCCTCAAAAGTATGTTCCAGGCTCAGGCGAAGACTGAGAGGTATCAAGTCTCTTAGCCTTTGCTGAGTTGGAAGCTTAAGGATGGTGATCCACTGAGTCCGCATGTGATTAAAATGGTTGGTTACATGCAGTCTCTGGAGAGGCTTGGCTACCCCATTAGCAAAGAGTTCACTACGGATATAATTCTGAACTCTCTTCCTAGTGCATATGGGAAGTTCATTTCGAACTACCACATGCATGGTATGGATAAGAAGCTCACTGAATTACATGGGATGCTCAAGCAGGCAGAGGCGGATCTCAAGAAGGGCGCCAGTCAAGTGTTGATGGTGCAGAATAAGGCTAAGTTCAAGAAGATTTCTTGGACTAAGAAGAAGGCTAAGTCAGGAGGAAAGCAGGCTTCGGACCCGGTCCCAAGCGCTTCCTCAGGGACTAAGCCATCTCCTTCAGCCGGATCCACTTGCTTCTACTGCAAGGCGGATGGCCACTGGAAGAGGAACTGCAACAAGTACTTGGCTAACAAAGCCAAGAGTGGAGGTTTGACTTCTGACTCAGGTACACTTGTTTGCAATGTTATAGACATATATCTTGCTGATGCACCTAATAGTTCTTGGGTATATGATACCGGATCAGTTATTCACATCTGCAACTCGTTGCAGGGACTGGTAAGAACTAGGAGCGTAGCAAGAGGCAAGGTTGATATTCGAGTCGGCAACAAAGAAAGAGTGGCTGCTTGGAAGTCGGCACGATGCAACTTCATTTACCTTCCGGATTCATTATCGAACTAAATAATTGTTATTATGTTCCAGTGCTCAGTCGAAACATTATTTCTGCTTCATGTTTGATGAGGCAAGGCTATGAGTCGAATATCAAGAATAATGGTTGTTCTTTGTATTTGAATGATATGTTTCATGGCTTTGCACCCGTCCAGGACGGGTTATTTATTTTGAATCTTGATGGTGAGTCGGTTTATAACATAAATGTTAAAAGGTTGAAACCAAATGATCTGAATATGACTTACTTTTGGCACTGTCGGCTTGGTCATATAAGTTGGAAACGCATGAAGAAGCTCCATGATGATGGACTCCTAGCTTCGTTCGACTTGGAGTCGTTCGAGACATGCGAATCTTGCCTACTCGGCAAAATGACCAAGACACCTTTTGCAAAGAGTTGCGAAAGAGCATCCGACTTGTTGGGACTAGTACATAGTGATGTATGTGGACCAATGAGCACGACAGCCATGGGTCGTTATGAGTACTTCATTACCTTCACTGATGATTTGAGTAGGTATGGATATATCTACTTGATGAAACCTAAGTCGGAAGCCTTTGAAAAGTTCAAAGAATTCCAGAAAGAAGCACATAATCAACTCGGCAAGAAAATAAAGTTTCTTCGGTCAGACCTAGGAGGTGAGTACATGAGCCATGAGTTTGATGACCATCTGAAAAGTTGTGGAATAGTTCCCCAACTTACTCCGCCAGGAACGCCGCAAAGGAACGGTGTTTCGGAAAGGCGGAATCGGACCTTGTTGGACATGGTACGGTCAATGATGAGTCGGACAGATCTGCCTTTATCATTTTGGGGTTATTGTCTAGAAATAGCAGCGTTCACACTAAACAGAGTACCATCAAAATCGGTAGAGAAGACACCGCATGAGATGTGGACAGGCAAAAAGCCGAGTTTGTCTTTTCTTAGGATTAGGGGTTGTGAAGAATTTGTCAAGCGACTTCAGTCGGACAAGCTTACAGCCAAGTCGGATAAGTGTATTTTCATGGGGTATCCGATGGAAACCTTGGGTTAGTACTTCTACAACCGACAAGAGGGCAAAGTTTTTGTCACTCGGAACGGTGTCTTCCTTGAGAAAGAGTTTCTCAGTCGGGGAGTAAGTGGGAGCATGGTGCAGCTCAAAGAAATTCGAGAGGAACCGGCTAGTGGCGAGTCGGCAAAAACCTTGGAGGTTGAGCCGGTCGTGGTAGCTGAGCCGGCAACAACACCTGTACTACGAAGATCGGCGAGATTACGAAGTGTTCGTGATGTGTTACTGTTAGACAGTGATGAGCCGGTAAATTATTCGGAAGCGATGGTGGGATCTGATTCCGAGTCATGGCTTGGAGCCATGAGATCCGAGATAAAGTCCATGGATGAAAATAAAGTTTGGAACTTGGTTGATCTGCCAGACGGTCCAAGACCCGTCGAGTGCAAATGGGTCTTTAAGAAGAAAACTGATATGGATGGGAATGTTTCCGTCTATAAAGCACGTCTTGTCCCGAAGGGGTTCCGACAAGTTCAAGGAGTTGATTACGGCGAGACTTTCTCGCCCGCAGCGATGCTTAAATCAGTTTGGATCATGTTAGCTATAGCAGCCTATTTCGACTATGAGATATGGCAGATGGATGTCAAAATGACTTTACTTAACGGAAATTTAACCGAGGACGTGTATATGATACAGCCCGAGGGTTTTGTCGATCTGGCTAATGCTGACAAGTTATGCAAACTTCAGAAATCCATTTATGGGTTGAAGCAAGCATCTCGGAGTTGGAATATTCGCTTTGATGAGGTAGTCAAATCGTTTGGCTTCATCAAGAGTGATCATGATTCTTGTTTATACAAGAAGTTTAGTGGGAACAAAGTAAACTTTCTAATCTTATATGTGGATGACATATTACTGATTGGAAATGATGTCCAGATGTTGCAATAAACCAAGGAATCATTGGAAATGAGTTTCTCAATGAAAGACTTGGGTGAGGCAACATACATCCTTGGAATCCAGATCTATAGAGATAGATCAAGGAGGCTCATTGTATTGAGTCAGAGTACTTATTTGGACAAATTGTTGAAGAAGTTCAACATGGAATCGTCAAGAAGGGGTTCTTACCGATGTCCCATGGTGTAAAATTTAGCAAGACTCAGTGTCCTTCGACAACTGATGAGCAAAGTCGGATGAGTGCGATTCCCTATGCTTCTGCAGTCGGATCCATCATGTAGGCCATGATTTGTACTAGGCCGGATGTTTCCTATGCTCTAAGTGTTGTGAGCAGATACCACGCTGATCCCGGAGAGATCCACTGGACAGCGGCTAAAAATATCCTAAAGTACTTGAGAAGGACTAAGGATATGTTTTTGGTTTATGGTGGTGAAGATGAACTCAGTGTAAAGGGTTACACGGATGCGAGTTATCTTACCGACTATGATGATTCTCGTTCGCAATCCGGATACGTCTTTATTATAAACGGAGGTGCTGTGAGCTGGAAGAGTTCCAAGTAAGAGACTGTGTCTGCATCTACAATAGAGGTTGAGTATATTGCCGCCTCGGAGGCAGCAAAGGAAGCTGTTTGGATGAGGAATTTCCTCATGGATCTTGGTGTGGTTCATGGCTCGTCCAATCTGTTGGACGTGTATTGTGACAACAATGGTGCTATTCCACAAGCCAAGGAACCTAGATAGCACCAGAAGAACAAGAACATACTCATGCGGTACCACCTGATTCGCCAGTTCGTCGATCTTTGAAAGGATTTGTTCAATTGAATCAATGTTTAGCGATTTTTGTGAGCATGCCAAAGTTTGACGTGTGAAACATAAGAATGATATATGTTGGGAATATGCCCTAGAGGCAATCATGTATGATGAGATTTCCCATTGTATTCATAAAGATATTAAGTAGTGCTTGTATAAACATCTGATGTGTATCATTGAATATGTGATTCGGTTGTGGAACTATGCATTCATGTTGTTTGTACTAAATATCCTTGGTCATTGAAGTTGTGCTGGACAAAAAACTTAGACCAATGTGAAAGTTGGCTTGATGACTTAGTTCCACTTGTCATGGGCATGGAGATGCTATTCCAACTTACATAGATTCGGCTAAAGAGTTTAGTGAGTCGGATTGACCCATATTGAGGTACCACGAACAAGTTGTCATTTGTATATCTCAATCAAGGTAATCCTTAGACCTGAGGTTATTGCATAGTCCGATTTGAGGATCACCGACTTAGGTTCTGTCAAACGCTGATCCGTGGCGATTATAAAGGCGTAGTTCAGTCGAGAATCAAGCTGTGTGATGTGAATAACCAAGATGGGATTTTGCCCCTCCACTTGGAGAGATATTCTCTGGGCCCTCTCGTGAGATATGATTTGGAAAGCATGGCCATGCACGACTCGGTTAAGTGTTAACCGAGGCGATCGACTAAGAGTTAGTCAGGTGAATCACTTATCTCGAAGAGAGTCGGAATATTTAAGGGATGACAATTATTCGCCTATAGTCTGACAAGATATATCGTGAGCCAAAAGGGACTCAGACGTAAGTCGCATTAGAAAGGCAAGTCATCATGACTCTTTGGTACTTGGGAGTCGGCACGTTCTGCTAGGAGCCGCTACCGACTGATTGATTGAGAGTTGGACTCCAATCGTGTCCAAGTATCCATGAGCCTGCGGGGTCACACGCTTAAGAGCGGGAGCATGTTTGGATTGGATCTGAACCTGTAATCTGGTTGGGTTGGACCTAAACCGGATTAGGACTGAGTTAGTGAGTTGGACTCACAGTGACTAGTGTTATATAGGATTTAGTGAATGGGTCGCGCGATCAGAGCCCACGTTCACTCCCTATATATAGTGGAGCACCGTAACCTAGAAAGGTTAATCGTTGTTCGGTTAGGTCATTCCATGTGTTGGAAACCCTAGCTCCACAGCAGTCCTGCCGCCGTAACGAACCTAGAAGTTCGCCGCCGGCGCTCCTCCTTGTACGTGTGGATACCAGCAGAGGTGTTGTGCGATCAGCACCAGGACGATCGGATCGTGAGGACTGCACTGCATCAACTGACGCGCTTCATCAGTAATCCGCAACCACGCGTCTAGTGGTAAACCTCGTGGCCTTCTACCTCAGCTAGATCTTGGGATCACCATGTTAGAGGAAAATTTTCGTTTTATCTCCGCGTGGCCCAACAGACCATTCACTTAATTTGTTTGTTTTGATTTTTTTGTCTTTGGGAAAAGTGTGGGGATTGTTTAGATGATGTTTATTTCACCTAAGAATCATTTTACAAGCAAAGAAACACACAAGCATGGCAATTCAAAAGAATCCAAATTGTAATGCTTACACATATGAATGCTTTCATATTTTTAATTTGAAAAGTTTTTGTTAACCCTAATTTTGATGATTAGAGTTTGATGATCCAAGTTTAATATTTTTGGGATGTTACAAACCTTCCCCCCATAAACAAAATCTCTTCCGGAGATTTGAAAAAGGACGAAAAAGATTACCTAGGATTTGAAGAGATCGGAAAACTCCGTCCTGATGTGATCTTCGTGCTCCCAGGTAGCTTCCTCTTCTGTGTGGTTGCTCCACTGAATCTTGAGAAACTTGATGCTTCAGGTTCTGGTAGTTCTGAAAGCTTCTTCCAAAATACGGATGGGTACTTCAGGATAGGTCAGGTCATCGTTGATTTCTACGGTCCGGTGATCGATATTCTTGAACACTTCGGTCTTCTCTGGAACTTCGAGGCACTTGCGAAGTAATGAGATAGGGAACACATTGTGCACGGCTGACATCTCTTCGAGCAGTTCCAATTGATACGACACTTCTCCTCGGTGGTTCAGAATCTTGAAGGGTCCGATATATCTGGGGGCTAACTTTCCTTTGAGTTGGAAACGCTGCATTCCTTTCAATGGCGACACTTTCAGATACACAAAATCTCCTAGGTTGAAGGCGAGGTCTCGACGTCTCTTGTCGGTGGATCTTTTCTGCCTTGACTGAGCGGTCTTGAGGTGCTCACGAATCTTGTGAACCTTCTCTTCTGCTTCTCGTAGGATGTCGGGTCCAAAAATCTGACTCTCTCCTACTTCCGACCAGTTCAAAGGGTCGCGACACTTCCTTCCATACATGAATTCAAATGGGGCCATTTGCAAACTAGCTTGATAACTGTTGTTGTATGAAAATTCTGCAAACGGCAGAAAGTCTTCCCACTTAGATCCATATTCTAACACACGGGCTCTCAGCATATCTTCGAGTATTTGATTTACTCGCTCTGTTTGTCCATCGGTCTGAGGGTAATACGCGGTACTGAAATCTAGGCGGGTCCCTAAACCTTCTTGGACTTTCTTCCAGAATCTCGAGGTAAACTGAGTTCCTCGATCTGATACGATGTTCTTGGGGACTCCATGCAAACTGACGATTCTAGTGATGTATAACTACGCTAGCTTCAAACTCTGATGTGTGGTCTTGACGGGTAAGAAATGGGCGACTTTGGACAATCTGTCCACTATGACCTAGATAGAGTGATTTCCCCTACTATAAGTAGGTAATCCGGTGATAAAGTCCATTCCAACAGAATCCCATTTCCATTCCGGAATCTACAATGGCTGCAACAATCCAGCGGGTCTTTGATGTCCTGCCTTGACTCGCTGACATATATCACACTTGGCGATATAGCTTCCGATTTCTCTCTTCATCTTATGCCACCAAAATTGCTCTTTCAAATCTTGATGGAATAAAGAGTATCATGAGCTTCCTTCAGAATAACTTCTTTCAACTCAGAATCTGCTGGTACACAAAGGCGTCCTTTGTACCACATAACTCCTTCTTCGTCTTCGGTGAATCCAGGTACTTTGCCTGTACCAATACGACGTTTGATTCCGTCGATACTAGCATTTCCTTTCTGTGCCTCTTTGATCTTGGTGATCAAAGTGGGTTGAAGTTCTATGCTAGCACGGCAATCTTCTAAGGGCATTTCTGTCGATACTAATTCCATTCGAAAATCTTCCATCTCTTTGTGCAAGCTTGGTTGCTCCTTCAAAATCATGGAGTTCAAGCGGCACGGCAATCTGCTAAGGGCATCTGCTACCACATTGGCTTTACCAGGGTGATAGTGAATGTCCAGGTCGTAATCCTTGATTAGCTCAATCCATCTTCTCTACCTCATATTCAGCTCCTTCTGAGTGAATATATACTTCAGACTCTTGTGATTCGAATAGATCTCACAATGAGTTCCCATCAGGTAATGCCTCCATGTCTTCAGGGCTAGAACTACGGCTGCGAGTTCGAGGTCATGGGTTGGGTAATTTTTCTCATGTTGTTTCAGTTGTGGGGATAGATAAGATATAACTTTGCCTTCTTGCATTAGCACACATCCGAGACCGATCTTGGATGCATCACAATACACGTCGAAGCGCTTCGTGATATCCAGCATGATTAAGATTGGGGCTGAAATCAATCTCCTCTTGAGTTCTTGAAAACTCGCTTCACATTTGTCGGTCCATTCAAACTTCTTGTCCTTCTTCAGAAATTGGGTCATGGGTCTGGCGATACTCAAAAATCCTTCTACGAACTTGCGGTAATATCCCGCCAATCCGAGAAATGCACGAACTTGGGTTTGAGTGGTTGGGGCTTGCCAATCTTCTACATCCTTAACTTTTGCAGGGTCAACGGCAATTCCTCCGGCTGATACAATGTGGCCGAGGAATCCTACCTCTTGTAACCAGAATTCACATTTGCTAAACTTGGCATACAACCGATGCTCTCTAAGGGTTCCGAGAATGGTCCTTAGGTGTAGCTCATTTTCTTCTTCCGATTTGGAATAAATCAGTATCTCATCGATGAAAACAACGACAAACTTATCCAGGAAGTCCATAAAAATCTTATTCATGAGATTCATGAAATAAGCGAGGGCATTGGTTAATCCAAAAGACATGACAGTATACTCGTATAATCCATATCTAGTGGTAAAGGCAGTCTTGGGAATATCCTCTGCGCGAATCTTGAGTTGATGATAGCCTGTTCTAAGATCAATCTTAGAAAACACTTTGGCACTGGTCAACTGATCAAACAAATCTTCTATCTTGGGCAATGGGTACTTGTTCTTGATGGTGACATCATTCAACTTCCGATAATCCGTACACAAACGGTTTCCTCCATCCTTCTTGTCCACAAATAGGACAGATGATCTCCATGGTGATGCACTTGGTTGAATCAATCCAATTTCCAGCATGGCATCCAGTTGCTTCTTCAATTCTTCTAGTTCAGACGGGTTCATACTATAGGGTCTCTGAGCTATGGGTCCTGTTCCGGGGATTAGTTCAATGATAAACTCGATATCCTGATCTGGGGGCATACCAGGCAAAACATCTGGAAATACATCGGGGTATTCACAGACTATCCGGACTTGGTCAAGGGTAGGTTGGGCTATACTCTTGTTGCCCGTGAATTGACGCGGTAAGGTTTGAGATATATGCTCGACTGATATTCCGGCTGTACTGGTCATGGTTATGGCTTTCTTGGCACAGTCAATCAATCCTTTATGTTTGGACATCCAATCCATTCCTAGTACTACTTACAAACCTTTAGTTCTGAGTACTATCAGATTAGCATAAAAATCTATGCCATGGATTCGGATAGGGACGGCTTTGCAAATTTGCCTAGCCTTGGTGGTGGAACCGGGGATTTGAACGATCATGACATGCTTTAGTTTGGTTGGTTGAATTTTACTAGTGCATGCAAATTCTTCGGTGAAAAATGAGTGTGATGCAGCAGAATCAAACAACACTCTAGCAAGTACTGAATTAACAGAAAACATACCCAACACGACGTCTGGCCCTTCCTAGGCTTCTTCAGCATGCATGATAAAAAGACGGCCGTTGCGGTTGAGCAAATTCCCCGGGGCAAATCTTCTTCCGGGCTGAACACGACACTGCTGTTGAGTTGGGGCATTGGTATTGGGGGCTGTGGCATTCTTCTTGTTGGGGCACTAATTGGAGTAGTGACCCTTATTTCCACAGTCATAACAAGTCGCTTATGACTTTTCCTTTGCTGCAACAGGCACAGCATTGCTTCCAGTCCTCGGGGCAGTGTTGGTGTTGGCGGCAGCATTGTTGTTGAACTTGGGTGGGGCACGGTTGAAATGGCTAGAATTGCCGGGGTTGTTGGGGTTTCCTCTGGGCCTTGGGTTTCCACGGTTGGGATAGGTCGGACGGTTCATTGGGGGTCTGTTGGTTCTCGGGGCAAATCCTGGAGATGGGTTAGGGCGATACTTTGGGGTCTGATGGGTTCCTGGCTTATGCATCATGCGACGCTTGCAGTTCTCATTGGCTTGGTTGATCTTTCCTTCCATCTGGATGGCAGAGTTGAGAAGGTCTTCAATATCAACAAAGGGGATATTGACTAACACAGTCTGCATCTCATCGTGCAGACCATTCAAGAATCTCTCTTTCTTCTTGGCTTCGGTGTCAATCTCATCCGGGGCATACCTAGCTAATGACAAGAATTTGTCATGGTATTCCACTATGGTCATCCTTCCTTGCTTTAGTTCTCTGAACTCATCTCTCATTCTCTTGATCAAACTCGGTGGCACATGGGTTCTGCTGAACTTGACCTTGAATTCCTCCCAGGTCATCATCTGTCCTCCGGTCATTGCACGGACGTTGTTCTACCACGCTCTTGCATCTCCGTCTAGATAGTGGGTGGCGAACAGAACTTTCTCGTTAGCTTCCACTCCGTCTACTTCTAGGTTGTTTTCCATGGTTTGCAGCCAATCGTCGGCATCTAGGGGCTCTTCCGTCTTAGTAAAAACAAGTGGGTTGGTATTCTGGAAATTCTTGAGCTTAGATCCATGGTTGTCCTGATTTCCTTGGCCTCGGTTCTTGTGGGCCAGCTGAGCTATCTGCGGAAGGGTGGCTAGGTTGCAGGATCTGCAACATCGGGTCCGGGGATGAACCACTTCCTCCGCATGGCATTTGAAGATTGAGATAGATCATGAGAAAAGAGGGAAATTTCTAAGGTTCCGGGACTTTGAAAAGTTTTTAAAGTTTGACTCAGATTTTTCTAGCAACTTGTTTTTCATTCATTCATAGCACACGATACAAACACACACCACAACAAAGGTAAACAGATGGTTTTAAGAACCATTCTGGAAACTACGATACAGTGGGACCGAATACAACTCACTACGCTAGTGCTCAAGTGCTACTACTCCTCGGAGTCGGTGTAGTCGTCATCCTCATCATCCTCATCGTCATGGATGAAGGCAAAATCATCCTCATCGGTGAATAAGTCCATAGCCTGATCCTCCAGAAAATCATCATCATCACTGAGATAGGAGTAGGGGTCTCCACGAAGATCCTCTCCGGCATTCTCCCTTTCTTCCAACTTCATGTCTCTCTCGTGGATGGTCTCCTCCAAATCCGAGATGCGGTGGCGAAGACGGGCAATGATGCGCTCCTTCTTGTCGAGATGACGGCGGCGAGACTTGCGATCCTTCGCTAGAATGGCGATGGTCTGATCCTTCGTCTTGATGATGGCGGACTTGTGGTTGGAGTAGTCACGGCAATTGTCCAATTCCTGCTGACAATCGTACATCATGAAGCTAAGGTGGTCCAACTGAGTTTTCAGCTCGGGGTGGTATGGGGCTTCCAGTGGCTGTCCATTAGCATCACGCCTTGGACAAAACTCAAAGCGGGTACCCTTGATCTGGTTGATACTCTGCCCACACAGACGGGCAAGAGCTTCCTGCATGGCCCTGGCAAGTCCATCGAGCCAGTTGTTCTCTCTTAAGGTGAACTCAACTCCCTCAGCAGTGGGAGGTTCAATCTTTCCTCGGAGACTTGCAACAATTAGCCACTTCAGATCTTCTCCTCCTTGATCATTGAGCTGAGCTCCG
Organism: Avena insularis; assembly: GCA_023614405.1. Taxonomy (NCBI): domain Eukaryota; kingdom Viridiplantae; phylum Streptophyta; class Magnoliopsida; order Poales; family Poaceae; genus Avena; species Avena insularis. The sequence continues at coordinate 204,574,952 of CM042685.1, forward strand.
AAGAACTCGAGGTGCAGACGCTCTAGAAGTTCTGAAAGCTGGTCCAAATCCCGCCCAAAGATAAGGTCTCCTCCATTCCCCAACTGATAAAACTTGTTGTACTTTACGTCCATCTATAAGAATATAGGATGAGTAAGTTAGTAGGGTGATCAAGTGTGTCAAATTTTATGTATTTTGCAAGAGTTTTTGAGGAACATGAATTTTCATGTAAGAAGCAAAGTGATAAGAATGGGAATAAGTTTTTGTAAATATTTGCTTCCTTTGATTTTGAAACTAAGTTTTTGATTCAAACGTCCAGTCTAACTAGGGTCTCCTATGGTCAGGATGGCTCTGGTACCAACTTGTCAACACCCGGATTTTTAATCCCAGATGCCTGTTATGCCATACATCGCAATCCCAGGATTACCATTTTTGCAAGACATAACAGAATTGGATACCACGGTACATAATCCATTACAAACCATACATAAGGTCTTACACAAATAAGGATCTCATGATCTAGTTCTTAATACAACTCAAGCAGCGGAAATACATAATAATAAAGGTAGTGTAGGCGAAGCTCCATCTTCGGGGTCATAGGCAATGCTGACGATGGGAGATTATCCTAGTTATCGTAACCTTCCTAGGGTCCATCATCCTGGTACTCCTCTTCATAGTCTGGCCACGGGAATAGCCAGGGACAAAGCCATGAGTACTCTTTAAGTACTCGCAAACTAATACTATCAAGTGAAGGGGGGTTTTATAGTAGGACACTAAGCTCTAGGGTTGTTTTGCAAAAAGCCAGATTTACTTCTACTAAGTTCAGAAGCAAAGAAAGCTAGTTGAAATTTTATGACACCCAAGTGGGAACTTGTATCTCATATCACAACTCTGTTGTGGTCAAGTCAAAATCTCAATTCATTTCACAAGTCATTTTGAAAACATATGACAGGGGAACAGTATGGCCACTCCAACTGTCCATAAGCGCGGACACAACTATTCGAATAGTTTGACACTCTGCAGAGATTGTACACTTTCACCACAACATTCGATACATCTGTCAGGAACAAATTCTGAATTCACCATATTCAGTATGGGGATAATCAATCCTAACCTTTCAATTACACTCCCTAGTATAGGCACCTCTCCTATGAGTTTGGCCTCCCAACCATGACCAACTGTCATCTTGGGTACTACACAGGTGGACAATCTTCACAAGGTAGCCTCAGCTTAGACCTTGACCATGAGGGAACCAATACTAAGGTATATAAGTTTCCAGTCAAGCCCTACCCAATCTTCGGGTATTGTGGTTGTACGGTAAAATTGGAATGGTATCGCGTCTAGACAACCATCAGTTTTATAAAGGGCTAAGGCTCATTCCTTAACATTTTCAGCTCCCAAATCATCTGGTGTTCGGAAAGACATGTCAAAACATCTCAGTAGAATGACTCGTCATTCTAAGGTTTTCATAACCACTTTCCACCAAGTATTCCCATCTAAAGTTGATCAGGTTTTATGCTTAGCACTAGCATCTACAAGTGGGCGTGAGTACTAATGAGGGGTGATAAACTAGTGGAGTTTTAACTAAGTTCAATCTCATGCCTTAGGATGACATCCAGATTATCTAGCTTAGGCCAAATTTTATGCTCCTTATGCAACCTTCAATTATCTTTCTAGTATCTATAATTTACTTAAGTAAACTCTAAGTAATATCCTTGACAAAGAAATAAAGTAGAAGCTTGCAAGTAAAACTAGGATTGGGTATCATCAAATGTGTCCAACCAAGCATGCTTAGTGCATTGCATAGGTTATATACTTTCATATTTGCAAGTGTTAGCTTGCACATTCAACTAGTAGTATTAGGCTTGCCTTGTGCAGAGCAGTGGTTGAAGTTCTCCTCGGCTTCTTCTTCGTAGTATCCTCCTTCCTCCTCATATCCTTGGTCAGTACTAGCATCTATAAATAAATACGATTTACACAATCACCAAACAATACTTAACTACTTTTGTCACATCCCAAGATTTTCCAAATCTTGTAATGTGAAAAATAAATAAACAAAATAAATAATTTTTGAAATTTAGAGTGAAAAGAAACTTTTTAAATGGAAACTTAAAATCCCAGATGGAACAAACTTTGGTTAATGTTTGAATCCAACTAAATTCAAATCAAAGTGGAATACATTCATCATAAAATGCATCTGGAAATTTAAACACTTGAGAAATAAACCAAAACCCTAAAACCCTAATAGAAGAAAAAACATTCCCATGTTATCTCCAAGCCTATGGATTTGATCCATATAAAAATTTGTCAACAAACATTCACAAATGATCAAGAAAGACAAAAATAAATGTTATAAGACCATATCAATTGGTTTCACTTATTTTGGAGCCATAGATAAAATCATATGAATTTAATAAGATAAGGAAAAGTAATTTCCAAAGCTAATAAAACACTTATCTAAAATCCATACCAAATGGTGAGCAAATAATCCTAAAGATATTTAAAAGGATAAAGAAATATCAAATAAGATTTTACAAATTGGAATCACCAAGTTTGGATCTATAAATAAAAGATATGGATTTTATAAGATAAGGAAAGAAATATTAAATAAGGAATATTTAAAGACCAAATTAAATCTTGGCCAAATCCATAAACAAGTGGAATGATTCTAATCCAAATACAAATAAAATATTGGATAAAGAATTTCCAAAATAAAATAAAATGGCTTGAACAAATCCTATTGGAATAAAGACAAATCCAATTTTAAATGATTAATAAATCATATTAAAAACTTTTCCAAATAATTCAAGATGAATTATTTGACACCCAAGTAATCAAATAAAAACAAGGGCCTAATTAAATGATTTGGAAGGTTTTAGAAATTCAAATGGAGTTTGAAAATATTATTAAATCTTGATTGATTTAAAACAAGGGCCTAATTAAATAACTAAAAGACCCCAAAAAGAATAAAAGAATTATTCAAAAATTGACTTCAGATTATATCACTAATCAATATTTAAACCTACACAAATTTTGGTCGAGGTTTGAAATCAAATTGAGGTTTGAATTAATTAAACAAAACCAAAATAGATTAATAGAAATGGAAAAAGGAAAAACAGCCAGATTAAAAAAAATAGAAACAAACCCAGCCCAGCCCAGCTACCCCACTAAGGCCCAGCAGCCCACCTATCCCTCTCTCCCCGAAGCGTTTTTCCTCACCGCAGACAGAACCCGCGAGGACACTGACCGATGGACCCCACCCCCACACTCTCTCACTCGCTGCCAAATGGACCCCACAGCCAGGTCATCATCTTCTTCACCCGTGTTGAACACGCCTGGCAGTTTCTGCCGTTGATTTGCTCGGATGAATTCGCGTAAATGGCGCAGTTAATCCTCCCCCTGACCATGCCTTCTTAATCGCCAGCATCCCCTCTCCAGTTCCCCCCAAATGCCACACCACCAGAGCCCCCAGGCTGTCCCCAATCCCCCCTGCATCGCCCTCTGCTCCGGCGAGCTTCGCGAGCGATTCTGGCCAGTCGACATCGCCCCTTGCCTCCTCGAGCACACAAGCGTGACCCCCAGACCCTGGTGCACCTCTCTGCATCCTTAGCTCGCTAGCACGTGCCCCTCATCGTCGACAAGGACAACATCGTCTCGCCACCGACGACCGCATCCACTCCGGCGAGCTACTGACGCCAAACCCGTGCGCCCCTCGTGTTCTGGTGAGTACCTCTATAACCCCCGAGACCGTGCGAATCCTCCTGATACCTTTCCTTGCTTTCTTGCATCGCAGGCGCTCGTCTTCGACCACGACCGTGCGCACCCGACGGTAGCAAGAACTCCGGTGAGCAATTCAGACCATCCTCGTGCGCCCCTCGACGAGCTATCACCATGTTGAGCTTCAGCGTCACTCCACGAACCTGGTGAGACACTCCCTTTCCTCCCTTGCTTCTTGTAATCGCCGCGACGCTGTAGCCAGAGCCAGCGCCGCCGCCAGCGCCGCCACTAGTTGGCAAGCGTGATGTGCGCCGTTGGATATTGATCCAAAAGACACGATAGAACCTTAGCCCGAAGGGGTAAGATCGATCCTGCGCCACACGATTCACTTTAAATCCTGCGGTCCACGTTGCTGATCCAGACGAACCGGTACTAGCGAATAGAAACTCGACACGTGGCCTGGAATCTGCTTTAAAACAAAAACTTGCCTATTAGATGTTCAATTTTGAAAAATTCATAACTTTCAAACCACATGTCCAAATTTTGCAAATTTTATATCAATGGAATCAGCAAGAGAAGCCCTATACAACCATGCACTTTGTTTAGTAAAATGCTTCTGTTAAATTGTTTGTTTTTGCAGAAACTTGTGTAGGCATATTTGGAATATAAAAATTGTTCTAAAATGATTTTTGGGATAAAACCTTTGGAAAATGGATTGTTTTGAACCTACTGACTATAGAAATCAATTGGTGGTTTCAAAAATATATTTGGTGAAGCAAAATAATGAATCTTTGATTTAAACCATTTCTAGTCAAATAAAAATATTGTTTATATGTTTAAAAATGATTTTGGAGGAAAACCTTTGAGAAATGTTTTTTTTAAACTCTCTGACCCCAAAAACCAAGTTTTATGATTTGAAAATGTATTTGGTGAACCCTATAAAAACTATTACTTTGCTAAAAGACATTTTCAACCACATAAAATAATGACTTGGTTTAAAAATAGTTTATGAAGTGAAATCTTTTGCAAATGATTTTGCCACTTTATAAAAATGACCATTAGGTGTTTTCAAATGTTTATAAACCATTAGGAACCACTTTTAGAAATTAAACAATCTTTTGCATGCTTGCATGCATTATTTTGTTTCTATCATTTTATGTGATGTTTTGTTTGAATGGTAGATTGAAATATTGCTTGCTTGATTGAATTGTAGTGATTTGAAGAGTGTGAATATTGCAAGATCAAGGAGTTAACTTATATTCTCTACCAAAAAGGCAAGTGATGCTTCATACCTTTGGCCCATTATTTTCACTATGCATTAGTGATATTTCTAAGTAGGACTTGCATGGAATTTTTGCTAAGTATAAACTATGCCATGGGAAATCCTAGTAGATGAAACCTTAGTAGAAATTTCCTAAGTTAAGATTCTTACTACTATCATGCTTAGCTTAGCTAGTAGAAAACAAGGGTGGAATATATATTCATGCTATGGAATTTTGTTAAGTCTGTGGACTTGTGTTTTGTTAATAAAACAACCAAGTGAATGAATCACCTGGGTGGAATGGAAGGAATGGTTTGTGTTGAGTGGTTCACAAGGCCCATTTCTATGGTTTACCTTTGTGTATCTCACTTGTGGATGGCCACCCAGGAACAGAGAGATTTGAGATGTCAAATGTTAAGAAGCTTCAAGTGCAGCCACTTAGCATTATGGGCTCTGCCTGGATCATATAGGTTGCAATAACTTAGCCAAATGGACAGTTGGTGGTAGGGGAATGATAGGTTGGAGCGCGTCCATTCTGGTCTAAGGGAAGGCTTCTGAAAGATTTTGTCTTGGTGAAACCAAGTCTTGTGGGGAAAGTGCACCACCTCTGTAGAGTGTAAAATCGAAGTACTTAGCCATGTCCCTGGTATTGGACAATTTGAGCATCAAGACATGGAAGCTATCAAGAATCTCCTCATCCCAATTTCTAAGTTAAAATCTTGTGGTTGAAAAAGGGTTGAAGGATCACCAATTTCTATTGGGAGATGCCTTGGGCGATTTTTGTCAAACAAAAACTTAGTGTTTTCAAAAGATAAGGAAAATATATTTTGAGCAATGCAAGCCTAATCTCCACTTAGCCAAATGCATATAGAGGATAGACTCCACTATACTACCATAGTATCACTTGCCAATACAATTCAAATGTATTGATCCTTGTGGCTGTAACTTGTTATGTTGCAAGTTTGTTTGATATTAGTGAAGTTTATTGATTAGGATTACAAGTCTACAACCAACATGACTGCCTGTGGCACTTTAAATATGAAGGACCCCATGCTATTGTTATATTCTGCTGCATTGTAATGAGATAGCCAAATGAGCTATGTAAGATGTAATAAATTATTTTATTCCTGGTTATAAAGTTGTATTTTGACCTTTGTTTCTTGATATTACATCTTAACTGTGGATGCTAGATATTGATCTAGGGACTAGCATTGTAAACACATGGATCTCTACCCTATTAAAGGTTGGGAACCTTACAGATGGTATCAGAGCATTGTGTTGCCTGTAGGATTTGTAACCCTAGGATTGGACAAAACCCCTTAGAAAAATAGGAGTTGTATTTGTTCCAAAACTTATTTACAAACAATCTTGTAAACTCTTTCCTCAACCTTTTTGATTTTGACTCTACATCTCTTCTATTTCAAACTAGATGGATAAAGCCTACGCCCATGGCCAAAGACTTCACCATGTGCAAAGTACTTCATCAACTCTAATGACTTCAACATCTTCAAGTGATTTCAACCTTATTCTCAACAAGGACTTCAACCTTGGATATCACTAAGGACTACAAGTGAGACAAGAAATATTACTCAAGACTTGAGGACTAAGGAAACACAACTTAGAAGGAACCATCATCACCTTTGGAGTTTTGTGACCAAGACACAGGAATTTTCCCAAGGAAACCATGATCTCATTCAAAAAGAATCAACCAAGGAGGATGGAAAGATCTCAAGTGAACCATATAGTTGGACCACCATATTTAGATCAAACCAAATTCACCAACTTATGTGGTGTAACAAAAATATTTTGTTGCCTAAAAATGTGCTTGAACCTTGTTGTTTGAGTGAAATGTTTGTTTGTGATTGCTTGCACATTGCTTGTGTGAATTGTGATGTGTGTGATTAGAATTATTCCCTTAGAAATCTTTTGCCTATTCTAATCCCAATCCAACCCAAACAGATGACTACTCCAAGAAACTCCAACATCAAGGATGGTGACAACAACAACAACAACCAAGAGGACAACATGAGAGAACTCATAGTAACCCAAACCCAGTTGAACCAAGTGACAGCTCAATTTATAGCCCACACCAGTGAGCTAGATCCAACCATGCAAAGGTTTTTGGAAACCCAAACCCAATTGTTGCATAGGATGACAAGTCAATTGATCAACATGGGAGACAACCTTTCCCAAGGAGTTTGTGACAACAAGGATGTCAAAGATGATATTCTAGAAGGAACCCAAGCTTGCAATATTTGTGGAGACAAGGATCACACTTCCAAAGAGCATGAAGATCAATGCCCCAATTGTGAAGAGAAACATCCAGCTAATCAATGCCCCACACACTACTAGGAAAACAACAGTTAGTGGCGCACTAGAAAAGATCATCTGTGGCGCACTAGCAGTGCGCCACGTGCCTTGCGCTACGGCTATCTCCTAGCCGTGGCGCACTGCCTAGTGCGCCACGGTTGTTTCGAGATAGGCGTAGCGCACCTGCTAGTGCGCCACGGCTATGTGGGAAGGTGCGCTACGCGTAGGATCTTCTGTGGCGCACTACACAGTGCGCCACTAAGCTGCTAAAGTGTGCTTTAGGTGTAGTGCGCCACAAAAGGTAGGTCATGTGCGCCACAGGTGTTTTTTTGTTTTTTTTTAATTTCCGAGCCAGATTATATACAACACAGATTATATACAATATTACAGCAGATATACACACACATATACAAGATATACAATTATATATATAAATATACAATATGAAAAACAAGATTGAAACAAATACATATAGATAAGTCTCATACATGAATACATAGTATAAGTTACATTGTTTCGATCAAGTTACAAAGTAGTAGTTGGTGATATGCGAATACATGTGTCGATCGAACAAGTTAGAGCTCGGAAGCTCGCCTAGACATCTAAACTAGCTAGACACAAATGCGGGATAAACAACCAAAGAAGATAAGCATGATCACCGCCGCGACGAAGGTGTAGGTCTTCATCCGGTTCCTTGTCGTCCAAACTCCCGCTAGATAGCGCGTGTATCTAGCTTCCGCCTCCGCCATAGTGTTGTACCCTTTGTAGCTATTGCCGCTAAAACGGTGCACCTGTCTCCGGCAGTCTTCCCAATCATCGAGACTCGAACCGTCCCTTGTACACGACGTACCACGTCATCTACAAGTTGACAATAATAATTAACCGGTGAATGAAAAAACATGTATAATTAAAGTCGCATATGAAGATACACTTATAGAAAGTACTCCTAAATCAAAAAGAGCAAACTCAAAAAGCATGTCTCATATATAACTAGGTTGTTGGACACAGGAATATGCTATGATGGAACCGTACGCCAAGTAGGATGCACAACACCTGGACCTGTGCATAGCATAAGGCGGACAATCCCATCGCATCACATTCACATATATAGTGTGCCACGACATTTCAATCATCGGCATTATTCTCGAAAAAGACCAAAGTAACTCAAAAAGCATGCCTCATATATAACTAGGTTGTTCGACACAGAAATATGCTATGATGGAACTGTACGCCAAGTAGGATGCACAACACCTTGACCTGTGCATAGCACAAGGCGAACAATCTCATTGCAGCACATTCACATATATAGTGTGCCACAACATTTCAATCATCGGCATTATTCTCGAAAAAGACCAAAGTAAATCAAAAAGAATGCCTCATATATATATATACATAGGTCGTTGGACACAGGAATATGCTACGACGGAACAGTTAGCCAAGTAGGATGCACAAGACTTGGACTTGTGCATATCACAAGGCTAACTATCCTGTTGTAGCACATTCACATATATATTATGCCACATATGATATTTCAATCATCGGCATTATTCTCGAAAAAGACCAAAGTAAATCAAAAAAATGCCTCATATATAACTAGCTATGTCGTTGGACACAGGAATATGCTATGACGGAACGATTAGCCAAGTAGGATGCATAATTCCTGGACTTGTGCATATCACAAGGCTAACCATCCCGTCGTAGCACATTCACATATATATTGTGCCACGACATTTCAATCATCGGCATTATTCTCGAAAAAGACAAAAATAACTCGAAAAGAATGCCTCATATATATACATAGGTCGTTCGACACAGGAATATGCTACGATGGAACCGTGAGCCAAGTAGGATGCACAAGACCTGAACTTGTGCATATCACAAGGATCACAATCCCATCGTAGCACATTCACATATATAGTGTGCCACGACATTTCAATCATCGGCATTATTCTCGAAAAAAGAGTAAGGAACAAAAGAAGGACCAAAATGAGCAAAGAACCAAAGAGTAAGAAAAAAACCAAGCATTGATTTATATATAATAATAATAAGCAAAAGAAATAAGCGATGATTCATAAACCTAATAAGATAAGTATAGTAGCATGTACACTTGTCCACATACAGACAAAGGTCATCTATAGTTTGTCTTCTAGCCACACACACACACAACTAGGCCAACATCAAGCCTTCTGGCTCGGCTTAGGGAACGGGAGGACGCCTTGTCTCGTCATGAACTTCCTATAGTCACCTTGCATCTCTAGGCGATCTTCTATGTCATGGTTATTCGGGATATTTCCTCCGTAGAAGATCCCCCCCGAAGTCATGACATCACGAAAGATGATTGCCCCACACTGCTGCTGGATGCGATACATCTCTTGTCTAATATCTGAATCATTGATCTTGGCCTTTGCTTCGGCCCACTGTTTGAGATGATCTGGCAGCGTAGAATTCTGCTGGTCAAGTAGGAACGCCCTCATGTGATGGAGTGCGTAGTAGGCTTCCTTCTTACTGTTTTCCGGCTGCTTCACGCAGGGGAACTCCGTTACGTGGTTGAAGACGTGCCTGCCAAACTTGACCTTCGTACGCACGAAGGTGGTGCCTTCCGTCGAGGCAAAGCCAGTGAGAGCATCATCCAGAACTTCCTTGATCTTGTCGTAGTTTTTCTTCTTTTCTAGACTCCCTGAGTCGAAATACGTGGCGTGGGAATGCTTCGGCGATAAGGAGATGAGCGTGCAGTATTCATCTCTGCGCAAAAAATTCAAATGGAATGTGTTGGAAAAAGAATGATGATGATCTAATAAAGCCAATCGACGGTGGCGAGTGAATAACGACTTACTCGGGAAAGTAAGGCACGAGAATGTATTCCTTTGTCTTGTTCGCCACGAGGATTCTTTTTAGGTACGAGGCCACGATACGTCGTTCGGCGGGGGAACCCAAGCAGCCGTCACGCATGTAGTAGGGGTCCACTATAGCGATGCCCGGTGTGTTCTCTCTAATGATCTGCATGGCCAGGCTGAGAGAAAAGAGACGGACCATGGTATAGTGCAGCGGGTATAGGTGGAACATATTGAAGATGTCGTCGAACCACAGGAAGAACAGATCCGCAGGGGCATTGTCGACGAAGCTCAAGCCTGGTGGCACCTTAACCTCGAATACCAGGTGCGAGGGATCTTTCTCCGATAGAAGGCGTCTCTGCAGGACCATCTTTCGTCCTATATGGCATGTTGATTATGGTGGCGACCAGACTCTCGCACACGTTTTTCGTGATATGCATGATGTCGAGGCTATGAGGCGTGCGGAGAAACTTCCAGTATGGCAACTGCCAGAAAACAGACCTTGTTTTCCATACCTTCATCAGCGGCTTGTCTTGTTGCTGCCTCTTTCGCTTCTTTCCAGGCTTAGGACAATCTTTCCAGTTTTTCAGCAACTCTTCCACTTCTTCGCTGCTCCTATGCTCTGGGATTCCTCGGGTCTTGGATTTGCCATCAAACAGGTCTCCACGTTTTCTCCATGGATCATTCTTGCCGAGCCACCTCCGGTGCGCCATGAACACGGTTTTCAATGACCCTGGATCTTTCTCTAGTTGGAGATAGCTTGTGTTCTCCATGCACCTAACGCATGCGCAGAATCCTTGGATAACCTGCCCCGAGATATACCCGCAACCTGGATAGTCTTGCACCGTAGTGACCAACGCGGCTCTCATAGTGAAATAATCTTGTCCGACGGCGTCATAAGTATTGGCTCCAGATTCCCATAATGTGGCTAGCTCCTCTTTCAACAGCCCGAGATACAGATTGATGTCGGTACCAGGTTGTTTCGGCCCTTGAATTAGCATACTCATTTGTATGTACTTCTTCTTCATGCACAACCATGGAGGGAGGTTGTACATCCATACAAACACGGGCCAAGTGTTGTGCGTGCTGCTCTGGCTACCGAACGGATTGAGTCCATCGGTGCTTGCACCAAGCCTGATGTTCCTCGAATCTCCACCGAATTCTGGGAATTCGAGGTCCAATGCTTTCCACTGGCTAGCATCTGAAGGGTGCATCAGCAACTCATCCTTTTCGGGGTCATCATCATCTCCTGGCTTCTTCCTTTCCGCATGCCATCACATGAGCTTCGCTTCCTTAGGGTCCGCAAAATAGCGCTGCAGACGAGGAGTGATAGGAAAGTACCATACCACTTTTCGAGGTGCTTTCTTCCCTTTCTTGTATCGACTCACGCCGCACACCGGACATGTGGTTTTCTCCACGTCCTCGCCCCGATAAATGATGCAATCGTTGATGCATATGTGATATCTAACGTGCGGTAGATCGAGAGGACAGATGATTTTCTTGGCGTCCTCGATACTAGTTGGACATGTGTTCCCCTCCAGGAGACTATCGTGCCAGAATGCCATCATATCGTCGAAGCTTGCGTCGCTCAATTTGTGTTTTGCCTTCATCTCCATAGCCTTGAGAGTTACATTCAACCGGGTATCATAGGGCCCACATCCTTCATACAATGGAGTAACCGCGTCTTTCTCAAGTTGCGCAAGCTTGGCTTTCTCTCTAGCGGCAGCCCTGGCATTACTCGTCTGCTTGAGAAGCAACTCTTGCACATAAGGGTCCCGCACCCAGCCTGACGTTGTTCCATCGTCGTCTGCTACTCCGGCATTTAGATCATCATCATCCCGGTCTGCTTCCGCACCTTCACCATCTCCAGGAGACTCTTCATCATCTCGCCCGTTCTCGCCGTGATGATGATCATCGTCATGTTGGCCACCTTCACCGTCTCCATCGTCTTCGTCATTGCTTATCCAACGAGTGTATCCATCCATGAAACCATGGCGGAGCAGGTGCGCCTGCAGATTCTCGGAATCTGGGTCGATCACCCAGTTGAGTTTGCATCTTCTGCACGGACATCTTATATCCGTCTTGTTATTTCGTATCATGTTGGCCGTCGCACATTTCAAAAATCTAGCTACAATGCCTTTGCTCATTATGCGGACCATTTTTGCCTGCACGGTGTACACGGTACAATTAGAAGTCTATTAGAACCACATAATGAATGCATGCATGCAATGGTCGATAGAAAAATTTGGCATGACCTATCCTAAAATTAGGACCTTTGCGAAATGCCAAAGTCTTGCGAAAATGGAAATGAATCAACATTTTGGCAAAACAAATGACAACTTGTTCACATACAAACACAAGAGAGAGAGACCAATCCATACACACATGAACATATCATTATCCTCTCCATACACACATGCATGATCATCATCGATACTCTCCATATACACACACATATGACCATCGATTCTCTCCATACACACATCATGAGCATCGATCATCTACATACATATGAGCATATCATCCATATACACATGAACACATCCTTACATGGACAACTTACCGAGATGAGAGACCGATCGCGAGAAATATGGAAAGGAGAGGTGCGCGCGAGATCGACCAGAGAAGGAGATGAGAGACCGGAGACCTTCCTCTATTACTTATGTAACATCCAAGGCAAGTTCTACATGCTAAAAATGGTGAATGTGTGGAGAAATTGAAGTGGGAAGGAGAAGATCCCGACTAGATCTAAGGAGGAAGAAGAAGGGGAAAGTGAAGTGTGGGGTGGTGGATGTGGTCACACATGTGCACATAAAGTGCTGTAAAAAAATCAACACATCCGTGGCGCACTCTGCCATAGTGCGCCACAGATGTTCCTACTCCCTGTGGCGCACTAGGGCAGAGTGCGCCACAGATGTGTCTGGCCGTTTCACAGCAGAGGGGGGCAGGCGCTTAGGCGTAGCGCACCCCCTCCATGTGCGCCACGGTTGACACTAACAACCGTAGCACACCAGCCCTATGTGCGCTACAGATGTTTGGCGGGCGGCCAACAGGACCCTGGCCCACACATATCTGTGGTGCACTATAGTCATGTGCGCCACGGTTGTTCTAGTTACTAGTAGGGCACTGCCCATAGGTGAGCCACGCCTGTTTTAGCCGTGGGGCACTTCAACCATGTGAGCCACGGATGTGCTGATTACCTATAGCCATTTTCCTAGTAGTGACATCTCAAGCTACTTGCTTCCTATGTGAAAGAAATAACCATGTCCCTATCCAATGCCCCATCTATTCCATAGTTCAATAAAGGAAACAAGGTGGAGTGCATCAACAGTTTGTAAACCCTCATGAAGGAACAACTTATGCCAAGAAATATGAAGGCAACATCAAAACCATGCATCATAAGGACAAATCCAAAGTGATCACAAAGTGTTGCTACTCTTGTGAAGAAGAAGGTCATATCTCTAGTAAATGCCCCAAGAAGAGAGAAAGATTTTCCACCTTTGTGGTGAAGTATGAAGAGCATGAACTAGAAGAACTCCTAGCTTTGGAGAGACCCAAAAGGAAGAAGAAGGACATAAGCCAGTTGCAATGTTACAATTGCAAAGAAATGGGACACTATGCCAGTGATTGCCTAGAAAAGAAGAAGAACCAAGGAAATAAACAAGAAGAATTGATACCAAAGAAGAAGAAGGATAATAGCCAAGTGATGTGTTTCAAATGCAAAGAACTAGGCCATTATGCAGACAAGTGTCCAGAGAAGTATCAACAAGATCCCAAGAAAGCCAAGAAGTAATCTAGTTGGAAAATTTTTAAGGGTGGTAGTACCCTAGTTGCTTTGAACCAGCTTGTAACCCCTAGCCTCCCCAAATTTCGGGACGAGATTTATTTTAAGGGTGGTAGCCTGTCACATCCCAAGATTTTCCAAATCTTGTAATGTGAAAAATAAATAAACAAAATAAATAATTGTTGAAATTTAGAGTGAAAAGAAACTTTTTAAATGCAAACTTAAAATCCCATCTGGAACAAACTTTGGTTAATGTTTGAATCCAACTAAATTCAAATCAAAGTGGAATGCATTCATCATAAAATGCATCTGGAAATTTAAACACTTGAGAAATAAACCAAAACCCTAAAACCCTAATGGAAGAAAAAACATTCCCAAGTTATCTCCAAGCCTATGGATTTGATCCATATGAAAATTTGTCAACAAACATTCACAAATGATCAAGAAAGACAAATAGAAATGATATAAGACCATATAAATTGGTTTCACTTATTTTGGAGCCATAGATAAAATCCTATGAATTTAATAAGATAAGAAAAGGTAATTTCCAAAGCTAATAAAACACTTATCTAAAATCCATACCAAATGGTGAGCAAATAATCCTAAAGATATTTAAAAGGATAAATAAATATCAAATAAGATTTTACAAATTGGAATCACCAAGTTTGGATCTATAAATAAAAGATATGGATTTTATAAGATAAGGAAAGAAATATTAAATAAGGAATATTTAAAGACCAAATTAAATCTTGGCCAAATCCATAAACAGGTGGAATGATTATAATCCAAATCCAAATAATATATTGGATAAAGAATTTCCAAAATAAAATAAAATGGCTTGAACCAAATCCTATTGGAATAAAGACAAATCCAATTTTAAATGATTAATAAATCATATTAAAAACTTTTCCAAATAATTCAAGATGAATTATTTGACACCCAAGTAATCAAATAAAAACAAGGGCCTAATTAAATGATTTGGAAGGTTTTAGAAATTCAAATGGAGTTTGAAAATATTATTTGATTTAAAACAAGGGCCCAATTAAATAATTAAAAGATCCCAAAAAGAATAAAAGAATTATTCGAAAATTGACTTCAGATTATATCACTAATCAATATTTAAACCTACACAAATTTTGGTCGAGGTTTGCAATCGAATTGAGGTTTGAATTAATTAAACAAAACCAAAACAGATTAATATAAATGGAAAAAGGAAAAACAGCCAGATCAAAAAAATGGAAACAAACCCAGCCCAGCCCTGCTAGCCCACTAAGGCCCAGCAGCCCACCTATCCCTCTCCCCCCGAAGCGTTTTTCCTCACCACAGACAGAACCCGCGAGGACACTGACCGATGGATCCCACCCCCACACTCTCCCACTCGCTGTCAAACGGACCCCACAACCAGGTCATCATCTTCTTCACCCCGCGTTGAACACGCCTGGCAGTTTCTGCCATTGATTTGCTCGGATGAATTCGCGTAAATGGCGCAGTTAATCCTCCCCATGACCACGCCTTCTTAATCTCCAACATCCCCTCTCCATTTCCCCCCAGACGCCACACCACCGGAGCCCCCAGGTTGTCCCCAATTACCCCTGCATCGCCCTCTGCTCCGTCGAGCTTCGCGAGCGATTCCGGCCAGTCGACATTGCCCCTCGCCTCTTCGAGCACACAAGCGTGACCCTCAGACCCTGGCGCACCTCTCTGCATCCTCAGCTCGCTAGCGCGTGCCCCTCATCGTCGGCAAGGACAACACCGTCTCGCCACCGACGACCGCATCCACTCCGGCAAGCTACTGACGCCAAACCCGTGCGCCCCTCGTGTTCTGGTGATTACCTCTACAACCCCCGAGACCGTGCGCATCCTCCTAATACCTTTTCTCGCTTGCTTGCATCCCAGGCGCTCGTCTTCAACCACGACCGTGCGCACCCGACGGCAGCAAGAACTCCGGTGAGCATTCAGACCATCCTCGTGCGCCCCTCGACGAGCTATCACCATGTTGAGCTTCAGCTTCACTCCACGAACCTGGTGAGACACTCCCTTTCCTCCCTTGCTTCTTGTAATCGCTGTGACGCCGTAGCCAGAGCCAGTGCCGCCACCTGCCGCCGCCAGCGCCGCCACTAGTGGACACGATAGAACCTTAGCCCGAAGGGGTAAGATTGATCCTGCGCCACACGATTCACTTTAAATCCTGCGGTCCACGTTGCTGATCTAGACGAACCGGTACCAGCGAATAGAAACTCGACACGTGGCCTGGAATCTGTTTTAAAACAGAAACTTGCCTATTAGATGTTCAATTTTGAAAAATTCATAACTTTCAAACCACACGTCCAAATTTTGCAAATTTTATATCAATGGAATCATCAAGACAATCCCTATCCAACCATGCACTTTGTTTAGTAAAATGCTTCTGCTAAATTGTTTGTTTTTGCAGAAACTTGTGTAGGCATATTTGGAATATAAAAATTGTTCTAAAATGATTTTTGGGATAAAACCTTTGGAAAATGGATTGTTTTGAACCTACTGACTATATAAATCAATTGGTGGTTTCAAAAATATATTTGGTGAAGCAAAATAATGAAGCTTGGATTTAAACCATTTCTAGTCAAATAAAAATATTGTTTATATGTTTAAAAATGATTTTGGAGGAAAACCTTTGAGAAATGTTTTGTTTTAAACTCTCTGACCCCAAAAACCAAGTTTTATGATTTGAAAATGTATTTGGTGAACCCTATAAAAACTATTACTTTGCTAAAAGACATTTTCAACCACATAAAATAATGACTTGGTTTAAAAGTAGTTTATGAAGTGAAATCTTTTGCAAATGATTTTGCCACTTTATAAAAATGACCATTAGGTGTTTTCAAATGTTTATAAACCATTAGGAACCACTTTTACAAATAAAACAATCTTTTGCATGCTTGCATGCATTATTTTGTTTCTATCATTTTATGTGATGTTTTGCTTGAATGGTAGATTGAAATATTGCTTGCTTGATTGAATTGTAGTGATTTGAAGAGTGTGAATATTGCAAGATCAAGGAGTGAACTTATATTCTCTACCAAAAAGGAAAGTGATGCTTCATACTTTTGGCCCATTATTTTCACTATGCATTAGTGATATTTCTAAGTAGGACTTGCATGGAATTTTTGCTAAGTATAAACTATGCCATGGGAAATCCTAGTAGATGAAACCTTAGTAAGAATTTCCTAAGTTAAGATTCCTACTACTATCATGCTTAGCTTAGCTAGTAGAAAACAAGGGTGGAATATATATTCATGCTATGGAATTTTGTTAAGTCTGTGGACTTATGTTTTGTTAATAAAACAACTAAGTGAATGAATCACCTGGGTGGAATGGAAGGAATGGTTTGTGTTGAGTGGTTCACAAGGCCCATTTCTATGGTTTACCTTTGTGTATCTCACTTGTGGATGGCCACCCAGGAACAAAGAGATTTGAGATGTCAAATGTTGAGAAGCTTCAAGTGCAGCCACTTGGCATTATGGGCTCTGCCTGGATCATATAGGTTGCAATAACTTAGCCAAATGGACAGTTGGTGGTAGGGGAATGATAGGTTGGAGTGCGTCCATTCTGGTCTAAGGGAAGGCTTCTGAAAGATCTTGTCTTGGTGAAACCAAGTCTTGTGGGGAAAGTGCACCACCTCTGTAGAGTGTAAAATCGAAGTACTTAGCCATGTCCCTGGTATTGGACAATTTGAGCATCAAGACATGGAAGCTATCAAGAATCTCCTCATCCCAATTTCTAAGTTAAAAGCTTGTGGTTGAACAAGGGTTGAAGGATCACCAATTTCTATTGGGAGATGCCTTGGGCGATTTTTGTCAAACAAAAACTTAGTGTTTTCAAAAGATAAGGAAAATCTATTTTGAGCAATGCAAGCCTAAACTCCACTTAGCCAAATGCATATAGAGGATAGACTCCACTATACTACCATAGTATCACTTGCCAATACAATTCAAATGTATTGACCCTGGTGGCTGTAACTTGTTATGTTGCAGGTTTGTTTGATATTAGTGAAGTTTATTGATTAGGATTACAAGTCTACAACCAACATGACTGCCTGTGGCACTTTGAAGATGAAGGACCCCATGCTATTGTTATATTCTGCTACATTGTAATGAGATAGCCAAATAAGCTATGTAAGATGTAATAAATTATTTTATTCCTGGTTATAAAGTTGTATTTTGACCTTTGTTTCTTGATATTACATCTTAACTGTGGATGCTAGCTATTGATCCAGGGACTAGCATTGTAAACACAGGGATCTCTAGCTTATTAAAGGTTGGGAACCTTACAACTTTCAATCATCACACAAAGGGGTTCTATAGATGATCTAGCATCATCACTAACATTACAAGACTAAAGCATTTGTCTTATTGATTTTATTTTTAGAAAAGTAATTTCTACTCATTGGAAAACTACTTAAGATTTAATATTCTCCAAACCAAACATGGGATCATGTTGACACATATCATCACCACATATTTTAGTATATGGGAATGTGATTTAAAGCGGTGTCATAATTTAATAAGGTTTAACCCTTTTATTTTAAATAAATAAAGTGACTAGAAATGCCTATGTGGAATTCTTTTATTACTTGAACATTATTTCTGTAAGTAAACCCATATATTTTTATATATTCTGAAAGGTATGGTCAAATGTGATTTTTGAGAGTTGGAATCAACTCAAAAGCTATTATAGTTTAAATTTGAAAAATGTTTGAATGCAGAAAAGCTTCTGCCTTGTTATTTTTACCAAGGGTGATCTACAGATCCAAATGATTTAAATCCAACGGGCTTGGATTAAGCATTTCATGACCTTTCTAACAAAATTGGTTTCATTCAATTTGGTTCACTAAATCGAGCTGGGATGATTTTTGAAACTAGGTACAGAACTGTGTTTGAATGGAAATAGAAAAATCTAAATTCAAAAGAGTGGGATGCGCGGGAAGGGGAAAGGGCCGGCCCAGTATCACTCCGCGGCACAGGACGCAACTGACAGGGGGTTCCACCAGTTAATGGCTCTTTAAACGCGAAGCGGTACGGGGCGATATCGGCCGCACGATCTAAGTCTAATCGAACGGCTACGGCTCATCGTCCACGTCGGGCAGCACCGGCGAGACAGAACCCTAACACGGAAGGTGGGGGTCGTGGGAGGCTCACCGGGGCTCAGGCGGGCTCAGGCGAAGGTCAGCGATGCGGGCGAACGACAAAGTCGACAACGGCGAACCTCCTAGTACCGGCAGCTCCTCCTGGGGCGGCTCCAATCGATGGCTTCCTTCTTCTCTAGCAGCGGCGAGCTCCGGACAAATTCTGGCGATGCGCTGCTCGCCTTGCTCCGGGAATGGGGTGGTGTTGTTCTGGGTGAGAGGGGAGTAGAATGGTGTGAAGAATTCGAGCGGGGGATGCCTCTATTTATAGTGGCGAGAGAGGACCGACGGGCGCCAGCTGAGCTTGTCGTGGTCGACGGCACAGAGGGCTATCGGCGTGGGAGACGGTAGGGGCAGTGCTGTGCTCCCTGGTGAAGCTCCACGGCATGGTGGCGAGGAGTGGGGCGGTGCTGATCGGTCGGAACGCTGCGGTGCTCTGCCCGTGCCCGACGGAAGTTTTAATGGCGCACAGCACGCGTGGTCCGCGCGGCGGCGAACGGGCGTGTCTGCGTTGTTGCTGGGACGATGGTGAGCACGCGTGCACGCGGCGAGGGCGGGGCGCGGTCTATGGGTGCTGGTCGAGCGTGGCGCACGGGGAGCGATCCCGGCATGCTCGCAGAGCGGCTTGGCATGGCTCGGGCGTGTGGTCCAGTGACTGGCATTGCTCGTGTCTGGGACAGGGAGTGGCGGTGGGATGCTAGGTTGCTCCCACACAAGGTTGGCGAGGCTAGTTCTTCTCCTAGCTTGATGTCCACACTGGGGTGACAATGGTGCTCTCGACCTGTTCATCATTGATGACAATGGCCAGCTTACAGTGGTGCTAGTGATTAGTTAGGGTTGTTAGATGATCTACTAAGGCTAGTGGTGTCCATAGAGGGAACAAGTTCGGCCAGAATCACTGCACACTATAGTGTTTAGGATTTGTTTGATTTGCATCTGCAAGGTGTTTGATGAAATGGCCGCATGAACTATGATATAGATTCAATTTTAAACTGTCACTTAAACTATGCATTTGAATGATTTTGGATGATCACAAAGTGGTCCTTGATACTTTGTTATGAGTACTATCAAGGGGTGCAAAGATCCAAACATGTTTTTGTTATGTTCTGAAAGTTAGGGATAGCCAAAGTAGGCATGGGAGTTAATTTGGCCAAAGTGACCATTCACTTAATTTGTTTGTTTTGATTTTTTTGTCTTTGGGAAAAGTGTGGGGATTGTTTAGATGATGTTTATTTCACCTAAGAATCATTTTACAAGCAAAGAAACACACAAGCATGGCAATTCAAAAGAATCCAAATTGTAATGCTTACACATATGAATGCTTTCATATTTTTAATTTGAAAAGTTTTTGTTAACCCTAATTTTGATGATTAGAGTTTGATGATCCAAGTTTAATATTTTTGGGATGTTACATGAAGGATCTCTCTCCCCCTCTAGTATTTATTGCCCATGGTCTCGGACTAGTGAGATACATGTTCCCGGTGGCTTTTTGGCAAGAAAGAGTTGTGGTTCCGCTGCATCGCTGGAGCGAGGAGGCGGAGGTTGCTCGGTTTCTTGTACGTGTGTGCGAGCACGGATGCGCTGATGTTTTGCTGCGCTAGGACTTCCTCTCGATCTTGATATCGGCAAGAGATCGTCTACATCAACCATGAGTTTGAACTCGTTAAGCTTTGTCAGTCTTCAAGGGTATGTTCTCTACGGATATACATCCGCCTGTTGCTTGTATCTAGTAGATAGATCTTGGTACATAGTTGTTCCCATGGTAGGAAATTTTTTGTTTTCTATGTTGTGAACCCTACACACATGATACCACTAGAAGAATAACACCACAACTTAAATATCAAACCATTGAATATCTCTCAACACAATTCCACTACTAACAACATGACTTCTCCCATGTCCTCAAGAACTAAACGAACTACTCACGAGATATCATATGGATCAAGATCAGAGATGATATAATGATAGGTAATAATCTGAACATAAACAATAATTCAATGGTTCCACTCAAAAGCATCAACTACAAAAGTAATCAACACCGGGAAAGTTTCCCCTAAGAGCTATGCAAGATTCAACCCAATTATTACATCGGGATGGAGTGGTGATGAAGGTGCTGATGGAGATGGTGGTGAGGATGATGATCATCCCGATGAAGTCTAGCTTGATGACGGTGTTGATGGCGACGATCTCCCCTCTCTAGGAAGGAATTTCCTCGGCAGAAATCTGTCTGTCAGAGAGCTCTTTCTCTCTCTGTAGTTTGCGCCCCGTAGAGGCGGCGAAATCTTTATGTGGTCACTCCCCGAGTATTAGGGTTTCGGTGGGATGATATAGGCGAAAGGACGACGCTAGAGGTGGGCCACGGTGGCCACACCACCTGGTGGAGCGACCCAGGTGGGCCCACGCCAGGGGGTGGTGTGGGCCCCCTGTAGCCCATCTCCACTTCCCCTTCTAGCTTCCTTCGTCTTCTGGAAAAATAGGAATTTCCATATTGTCAACACCCGAATTTTTAATCCCAAATGCCTGTTATGCCATACATCGCAATCGTAGGATTACCATTTTTTTGAGACATAACAGATTGGATATCACAGTACATCATCCATTACAAACCATACATAAGGTCTTACAACAAATAAAAGATCTCATGATCTAGTCTTAATACAATCATAACAGCAGAATAATGTAATGATAACGGTAGCGTGGGCGAGACTCCATCTTCATGGTCACAGGCAATGCTGACGATAGGAGATGATCCTAGTTGTCATAACCTTCGGGCTGTCCGTCCTCCTAATAGTCCTCTTCATAGTCTGGCCAGAGGAATAGCCATGGACAAATCCATGAGTACTCCTTAAGTACTCGCAAACTAATACTAACAAGTGAAGTGGTTTTTGAGTAGGAAATGCTAGGCTCTAGGTTGTTTTGCAAAAAGCCAGATTTATCTCTACTGAGTTCAGAAGCATAGAAAGCTAGTTGAAAGTTTTGTAACACCTAAGTGGGAACTTGAATTTCATATCACAACCCTGTTGTGGTTAATTCAAAGTCATGAATCATTTCATAAGTCATTTTGAAAACATCTCACGATGGAACAGTATGGCCACTCTGACTGTCCATAACCGCGGACGCGGCTATTCGAATAGTTTAGCACTCTGCAGAGGTGGTACACTTTCACCACAACATTCGATACATCCGCCAGGAACAATCCTAAATTCACCATAGTTAGTATGAGGATAATCAATCCTAACCTTTAAATTACAATAGTATAGGCACTTCTCCTGTGAGTTTGGCCTCCCAACCATGACCAACTGTCATCTTGGGAACTGCACATGTGGACAATCTTCACAAGGTAGAAAAGCTTCTGCCTTGTTATTTTTACCCTGGGTGATCTACAAATCCAATTGGTTTGAATCCAATGGGCTTAGATTAATAATTCCAGTACCTTTCTAGCAAAATTGGTTTCATGCAATTTGGTTCAGTGAATCGAGCTGGGTTGATTTTTGAATCTAGGTATAGAACTAGGTTTGAACTAAATTGGAAAATACAAATTCAAACTAGATGGGTTGCGCGGGATGCTAACTGGGCCGGCCCATGGTGCACAGCGCACACGTAGGTGGGTTTAAGTGAATGAACCCACCAATCAACAAGACATGGGGGTGCGAAGCGGTATGGGGCAATCTAGGACGTGCGATCAAACTCTTATCGAATGGTTGTGGTTCATCGTCCATGTCGGGCAACGCCAGCGAGACAGAACCCTAGCACGGCTAGTGGGGGTCTACGGGGGCTCACCGGGGCTCAGTCGATGGTCGGCAACGGCGGTGAACCACAAAGTCGACGAAGGCAAACCTCCTGGTACCGGCAGCTCCTCCTGGGGCTGCTCCAATCGCTGGCTCCCTTCTTCCTCCTCCGTGGCAGACTCCAGCCAAATTCTTGCGATGTGCTGCTTGCCTTGCTCCTGGGGTGAGGTGGGGTGCTTCTGAGAGAGAGGGGAGTGAGATGGTGTGAAGAAATCGAGCGGGGGTGGCCTCTATTTATAGTGCCAGAAGGGAACCGACGGGCGCGGGTAGAGCTCGTCATGGTCGTCGGCACAGCAAGCTAAATGCATGGGCGACGATAAGGGGTGGTGTTGTGCTCCCTTGCGTAGCTCAACGGCATGGTCACGCGGCGTGGGGCTGTGCGAAATGGTCGGAACGTCACGGTGCTCTAAGCGGGCCCGACGATAGTTTTAATGGCGCATAGTATCTACGGTCCGCGCTGCGGCGAACGGGCATGTCTGCGGTGTTGCTAGGGTGGTCGTGATCCTGCTTGCACGCGGCGAGGGCGGCGCGCGGTCTGTGGGAGTGTGTCGCGGGTGGTGCTCTGGCACGCTCTCGGCTCCCTCGCAAAGAGGCTGGGCACGGGCGTCTCATGTGGTCCACTGGATGTCAAGGGTCAAGGCTTGGACAAGGGGTGGCGGTGGACTATGGAGTGCCTCCTAGACAAGGTAGGCAAGGCTAGTGAGGCCCCTAGCTAGCTGGCGACATTGGGGTGTCATGGGTGCTCTCGGCATGCTTGCCATTGATGGTGTGGTCGGTTTTACAGTGAGCTAGAGGGGTTACACAAGTTAGATGATCTACTAAGGGTGTAGTGTGAGCTAGATAGGGAACAAGTTAGGCACTGATCAGTGCTCACAATAGTGTTTAATGTTTGTTTGTTTGGTGTCTGCAAGGTGTTTGATGAAATGGCCGAAACAGATTCAAATTTTAATTTTTGATTCAAACTTGGTGGGTGTAATAGTTACATACTCAGTAGTCTCTAGTTAGTTGATAAGGTCAAGTGGAATTAGTTTGGTTGGTTTTTGAGAATTGGGTGATCTTCCCATATGAACGATATTCAATTTTGAAATATGATTTGAATCAAGTTGCAAATGTTTCTGTAAGTTTGAAAGATGGTCTTTGATTCACTTTTACTTGGTCTAGCAAGGGGTGAAAAGAAATAGAATTGTTTCTGTTTGAAATCTTGGACTAGAAACACTCAAAGTGGTCTAGTGAGCAAGATTGGCAAAAATGACCATTTGCTTTATTTGATTTGTTTTTAATTTTCTCTTGATTTGTTTCTCCTTGGAAATGTTTTAGATGATGTTGTTTTTATATTTAAACCATTCCTTGCTATTTAGAACAATCACACAAGTCCATTCATGCATTCATACAATCATCACATACACACATGCATTCATCTTGATTTGAATTAACAAAAGTTTTTGTTAACCCTAATTTTGGTGATTGGAATTGATAATCCTTGTTCAATATTTTGGGATGTTACATATATATTTTCTGGAATTTTCTGATATTCGCGAATATTGCATCTGGACACCGCTTTTTACAACAGAATCTTGACTCCGGCAGTTCATCCTCCACAAGTAATCCAACATGCAAAATAGATGAAATAACATAAGTATTACCTCATAATATGAAATATATCAATGAATAACATCAAATTATGATATAAAATAGTGATGCAAAATGGATGTATCAGTCTTTTGCAACAAACTTGTCGGCTCTATTATCCTCGAGGTACTTGGGGAAGTTGCGCTTCTAGTGCCCGTCCCACTTGTAGTAGTAGCACGTGACACAGGGCTTGGGAACGGACCTTGTACCCTTAGAGGTGTTGGCACCAGGTTTGCCATCCTTCTGAGGCTTCTTGCCCTTCCAATGCCCCGGCTTCTTAAAGTTGGTGGTCTTATTGACCATCAACACCATGTGCTCCTTCTTGATTTATACCTTAGCAGTTTTGAGCATGGTTATCGACTCAACAAGGGTTTTAACCATCCCCTGCATGTTGTAGTTCATCACGAAGCCCTTGTAGCTAAGGGAAACAAGTGCAGCACCCTATCAATCACGAGCTCATCCGGGATCTTGCAATCTATGGTGTTTAAGCATTGAACGTAGCCAAACATCTTGACCACATGCTCGCTAACACTTCTATGCTCTTCCATCTTGGCAGAGAAGAAGAGCTCAGAAGCCTCATACCTCTCGGCCCGAGCCTGTGGAGCAAAGACGTCCTTGAGATCCTTAAGGATCTCAAAAGCGCTCATCTTCTCAAAACGCTTTTGAAGCTCCGGCTCCATGGTGTAGAGTATTCCACTCTGGATGAGGAATAAATCATCCACCTTGGACTGCCAGACATTCTTTTTGTCCTGGGAGGCGGAATCAGCGGGTTTGGTGGGCAACGCAGCCTCTGTGACATAGTTGAGCTAGTAGGGGACCATGAGGATTCTTAAGGTATGGTGCCAGGCGGTGAAGTTGGACCCATCAGTTTTCAACTTGTCCTTCTCTAGGAATGACCTAAGGTTGAAGGTGGGTCAGCAAGACATCTATAATGGATTTGAAAAGCGTTTAGACCATGTTCAGTTGAGCTTAACTTTAAATTTACACTAAACTAAAGCCTAATAGAGATCCCACTCAAACGAACACCCTGAATTCTTTTAGTGATCACAAAATCCTAATTCACTATACCACCCCCGATCGTCACGGCCTATGATATAGATCCAAAGGTAGACATTCCCAATGTCGATCACATCAACATGTGACCCATGCTCGACCTTTCGGTCTAGACATGCTACACTCACCAACTCAAACTTGTGTGTATTTCAGTGCAACATGGCTTACACCCACCGTATGCGAACATAGATATGTCCAACACCCAATCGTCATGGCATGCCTCATAACGAAGAACTTTCTTAGTGGTGCACACACAAGGGGAACACTATCATTGGAATTATGTGAGGGATCATCCTATTTAAGCTACTATCGTATATCTTATATACTTGCCAAACAAGATGCTTATAATCATATACTTCAAAAGTATGGTGGCATGACATGGTTGCAGCACCTTGATCACCATCGAGACCTCCATTGGAAAACGTTTCATAAACTTACCAATACCATGTCACGACACACACCCCTACAAAATAAAGGTAGCCGCTTCTACTTTATCTCCTACATGTTTTACGCGGCTTTTAGGGATTTCGTGGTTAGGACCCCTTCCCACCTATGAACGGTGAACCACAACACTGTCCAACATTTTCCTATTCACTCCCTTTTTAGGGCCCTCCGGTGTAAATGTCATATCAACTACTATAGAGAGACAAACACCCCCCCAAAGACACTTATACTTGGGGAGCAGTCTCGCGAATCACCGCGTAATATCGATTGGGGGCCACTTCATCAAACAATACCGTGATATAACAAGAACATGAAAGAGGGTCTGAACTAGAGAATCAACGCCCACATATCGCTATGTCTTCTATCCGTATGACATGTCTACCCATAGATTGGCTCTGATACCACTGTAGGGTTCCGCAGTAGAAAACAAAATATTTCCTACTACAAGAATCGATAACCAAGATCTATTCTATGTAGAAATGAGTAATATACAGCGGAATGGTATTCATACACTTGAACACCACGACACACCTTACGCAGGTAGGTGTATATTGGTGAAGACAAGTAGCGCCCCAAGTGTGGCGCCTCGAAGATCTACACACGTACGATGTAGGCAACATCTCCCGGGCTCTGATCCAACTGAGCAGCGGAAGAAGAAGGAACCAGACCGTCCTATGCTCGATGGTAGTCCAGAGGTGGAGAACCAATCCCTCAAGTGCTTGATCCAATCTTGGTGGAGAGAGGGATCTAGGGAATAGAGAGAGAGGAGATTGGTGTGCATAGAGGGGAGGGGATCCCTCTATTTATAGGAGGATGAGGAGGGGGAAAACCCTAGGGTTTGGAGTGAGGGGAAGAGGCCCCCACACCCGCCGCCGCCAGGGGGTGGCCACCGTCCCTAGGTAGCCCCATGCGGGGGGCTAGGGTTTGGCGCATGCCCCCCTTTCCCTCTCCTTGGCGCATTTCCCCTTGGGGCCCTCCCTCCAGGGAGGCCCAATAGGCATGGGCTTCCTCAAAATAAAATAAAATATTCATGTTTTAATATTAATTCCACTAATTAATATAAAACACATATACCATTATATCTTTAACTCTGGAACACCTTCCGTACCCCTCCGGTCATCATCGGTTGTTTCTCGGAACCTCTCCGGTTTCTCTCTCTCATTTATCCTACAATGTCGGTTCGATCGCTATGCGTCCCCACCCTTAAGTGTGCCACCCTTTGGTTTAGAAATACTCCGGACATGACCAAGACCCCTCTCGTGTCAATGTTCATCAGCGGGGACCTGGATGCCCATAATGACCACCTATGCATTCATGAATCTCATTGCTTGAATCTCCAACTTCCCGTCCCATTCCCTTTGCCATTTGATATCTAGGTCATCTTAGATTTGATCTTCAATATCTCCATACCTTAGTTCAATCTCGTTACCGATGATCTTGATTACTCATTCCCGTGCTGTTGCATTCCATGACCTAGTCATACGCTTGCAAGCTTCGTTAATGCAATGTCACAGAGTTGGCCATGTGTATCTATCTGTTACATGGATCGGCAAATCCTAGTATTGATAAATACTCCTCTACCCGTCCCTTCAGGAAACCCAATGGCACCTTTATGATCACCCTTTCATAGCTTGATACTTGATACCATCAAAGTCTCACTCTAGTAATAGTGATTATGTATTATCTCACAATTAAAGGATTAGGTTGCGATGTTTTAGTGTTATCATCAATGATGAACATTATTAACTAGATCTCATCGTGATATTACTTTGGGTGTTTGTCTATCACATCATTCAACTAATGATATGAACTCATTGTCAATTGTCCCTATCACCCATGATCTCGAAATCTTAGATCATCGCTTGACCAATGAGCTAGTTCGCTAGAGGTAACTAGATACATGGCATGTTTACATACAACACGTGTATTAATGTTTCGTATTAATATAGTTATAGCACGGAAAGAAACATATTATGAACATACAAGAGATATATCAAATCATACACTTTATAATTTTCCTCTAGGGCATATATCCTTCAATGGCATGTCTTTATGGGCGTTGTGTTGGGGTGTCGTTGTGGAGTGTTCATTCATGTTTCTTTGTGGTCTCTTGTGCTAGCTAGAGTGGGTGTGCCACTTCGTCGTCTCTTGTGGCATGAGTGGGTGTGTCCTGTTGTCCATGGCCTGTTAGGCTTGGTTGTGGTAGTGTTTGTGTGCTATATGTGAGGGCTTGGCCCTGTTGTTGGTTTTCGCATGGTTTTCTCCTAAAAACTAGGCACTCTCTTCTATACCTAATAATAAAGGACGAAGTGTTTCTTCTGGTCCAACACTTTTTTAGACAATTTTACCCTCCCACCAAAACACCACTGGAAAGTAAAAAACAGATTTGCCCATCGAGGCGTGCTCCGTTCGGTCGCCTTAAAGATCGCACCGCGAGAGCTTTTTGCGGCCACCTTGATCGTAGCGTGCATGTTCCAAACTCCCACCCTGTTCCATATATAGGCAACCACGATGAAAGCCCTAACCCACGAACATCAATAGCGGTTGGTATCTTCCATGTTGCATATCTTGTTCAAGATCTTAACCAGGAAACTCATCTGATGTAATCGAAGCCCGATTTTCTCTTCTCCGATACCGTGGATTGTTGTCGATCGGCAGGAGGAAGTTGCATCTCCATGGAGGCTAGCGCCGGGGCTGCTGACATCGTCGGCCTACGACGACAACCTCGTCCGCTGCATGTTCTGTGGTGATGAATGTCGTTTGCTCCCTAGCGCCAATCGCGACGGCAGCCTGCCAGTGGCCATCTAGCTCCAGGCCGAGCACGGAAATATTTAGGAAGATGATCGTTGATTTTGTAAACAAACAAAGTGCACGCTTGTGATCTCCGACTGGCATCTCTTCTGCCCAACTCGATGCTCCTGCCTGCAACGTGCGAATAATGTGGAGGAGAAGACGCTGATGGTGGTAGGCAACGGGTATGCTCTCTCTGCAGGACATCTATTGCCTGTCCATGAATTAGTACACACAATCATGCACGAACTTCCTTCTGAATTAGTAGGCACAAGTAGAGTGCAGCAATTACAAACGAAATATCGTTCTACCTTTTTAATCTCCTTGCGGCTAAATAATTAATTAGTGATCTGAATTAGCTATTGTTGTTGAATTAGCTAGCTAGAAAACACGGTAGTTGTAGGTTTAATTTCATTTTTTTGGGTGCGATATATAGTGATGAATTTTCTATACTTGTTCACATCATGTATAGGCTAACAAATTTGTGGTATTTGTTATATAGATTCAACCGAGAACTATCATGTCGATGCAGATTGTTCTTGAATTTACAGAGCACGTTGACACAATGATGACGTGGATGAAAGAGATGAATGGGAGGGCGCCACGATCGGTCACCGGAGTTTGGTGGTGAGCGGAGACCGAGGGTCTCCGGTGAGCTATAGACGGCAGGAAGAGGCACAAGGGAATTTGTCATATAAATTCAACCGGGAACCATCATCTCGATGCAGATCAAACATCAACTGTGATCCGGTGACAATTTTTTTATGTGGATAATGCTGACACGATGATGACATGGATGAAAGAGATCAATGCGAGGGTGCCACGTTGGTCACTAGAGTTTGGCGGTGATTGGAGACTAAGGGTCTCCGGTGAGCTATGGACGGCAGCGAGAGGCACAAGGACAAAGAACAAAGAAGGGAGATGGGTGAGAGTGGAGTTGCTTGATTGTGATGATTTATTTTCCGTTGCAACACACAGGCTTATTTTCTAGTCTTAATTAATGGATGAGGCAAACATTTTTCCTCCATTTAAATAAAAAAATCAGAACAAATAAACCATCCTTCTCGGTGCATGACCATAAAAGATGTTATTCATATAAAAGGAACAATCATTGTTCTTAGAAACAAATGAATAACCTTCTTGTATTAAAAAAGATCCGGATATAATGTTCATGCTCAACGCAGGCACCAGACACCATTTATTTATCCACTAATCCTGACGGTAGATGACATCAACCTTTGATCCACTGCCAACACGCATCCTCACTTCATCATTTGCTAGTTGTAAACTATTCCCTAGCCCCAGTTTCGAGTTACATATGTTAGCAACTAAACTGGTATGAAATACCCAGGTGCTACTTTGACTACTAGTAAGGTACACATCAATAACATGTATATCACATATACCTTGGTTCACTTTTCCGGCCTTCTTATCCGCCAAGTACATTTGGTAGTTCAGCTTCCAGTAACCAGCAGTCCCTTTGCATTAGAAGCACTCAGTATCAGGCTTAGGGCCTCCCTTGGTCTTCTCCTCAAGCACAATAATAGACTTGTCGTCCTTCTTTAAGTTACCTTTGGGCTTGCCTTTTATTTTAAAACTGGTGATCTTATTGACCATTGATGACTACAAGTGCACAAATCAATTGTAGCTAGTTTCTAAATAAGAGTATCGAACCCACAGAGAGCTAGTTGGTTAGGCTTGATTACTCACAAGTATAGGGGATCGCAACAGTCTTCGCGGGTAGTAGTACCCATTTTATTGATTTGACACAAGGGGAGCCAAAGAATACTTGCAAGTCTTAACAACCGAGTTGTCAATTCAGCTGCACCAAGAAATAGTTCATGCTCATAGAAGTTTATCAGTAGCAACAGTTTGGTAGTAGCAACAGTAACAGTGAAACAAGAGCAATAGTAACAGTAACTGTCATAGTGGGATTCGAGTGCGGTAGGCATATGGATAGATGGACGGGCGTTGCATGGACGAGTCTAAACATGTAACTTCAAGATCGAGGGCATTGCAGATAAATAATAACAAGCATCCAAGTACTAAACAATCCTAGGCATGTGCTCCAAATATAGTCATACGTGCTCGCAATGAGAACTTGCACAACATCTTTTGTCCAGCCAGCCCGTGGCAGCGGGGCCTCTAGGGAACTACTGGCAATTAAGGTGCTCCTTTTAATAGAGCACCGGAGCAAAGCATTAACACTCCATGAGCACATGTGATCCTCACACCACAGCCATCCCCTCCGGTTGTCCCAATTATTGTCACTTTGGGGCCTTTGGATCCGGACAATGATATGTGTACACAACTTGCAGATAAGATAACAAACAATACTATCATAATGATTCAATAATAAGTTCAGATCTGACATCATGGCACTTGGGCCCTAGTGACAAGAATTAAGCACAACAAGTTGCAACAAAGTCAAATAGCACAAGAGATACTAGGCATTATGCCCTAACAAATCTTATTCGATTACATGGTGGAACTCATCCAATCCCTACCATCCCCAAGCCAACATCGGGGGATTACTCACTCATGGATGAGGGAAACATTGATGGTCGATGGAGATGCGTTGGTGATGACGATGGCGATGATTCTCTCAAAATTCCCCGTCCCGGCAGGGTGCAAGAACGGAGTTTCTGGATCTGAATCTTGGTTTCTGGTGGCAGCTCGGTTTTTAGGTTGAAAGGCAATTTATAGGTGTAGAGGGAGGCCGAGGGGGTGCCTGGGGTGGCTGCACCCCCTCCAGGCGCGGATAGTGGTAGGCCTGCACCTAGGGTGGGTGTGGGACCCCAGGCCTCCTCTCCGTCTCGTCTTCTGGCTCCGTGGATCTTTTGGTATATAATTTTTGGCATATTTTCCGGGATTTTTCCTGATAGTCCATTTTCTACACAAAAACAAGACACCAAGGTAATTCTGCTGAAAACAGCGTCAGTCTGTGTTAGTTGTATCCAAATCACACAAGTTTAGAGGAGAAACAATAGCAAAGTGTTCGAGAAATTAGATACGTTTTGGACGTATCAACTTCCCCAAGCTTAGCTTATTGCTTGTCCTCAAGCAATTCAGTTGAAAACTAAGTGCGATAAAAGAACTTTCATGAACACATTGCTTCATATGATGTAAATATTCTCAGCACAGGAGTATATGCTTAGACAATCCATAATAAATATTATGCAACTAAGTCTACTCAATAGTCATTACAAGCTATGAAGAGAAACCAACTCAATAATAATAAGTAGCATGAAACATAAACATAAACATAAGAAACATTGCAATGCTCATAATAAGGTATGATAGAGTGGTATCTCGCTTGCCTTTGTTTTAAGAGCACAATATCAATGCCAAGGCACCTCTGAAGTTCAAGTGAAGACTAGAGATAAAGATATCAGAGATACACGCATCAAAGTCATGACATAATTATCCAAGTTTTGGAACAAACACAAGAATGACAACTATGATCTCAAGAAGGTGCTCATATGTAAGGTTTCCAACCTTTAATAAGGTAGAGATCCCTGTGTTTACAATGCTAGTCCCTGGATCAATAGCTAGCATCCACAGTTAAAATCTAATATCAAGAAACAGAGGATATAATACAACTTTATAACCAGGAATAAAATAATCAATTACATCTTACATAGCTCATTTGGATATCTCATTACAATGCAGCAGAATTTAACAATAGCATGGGGTCCTTCATCTTCAAAGTGCCACAGGAAGACATGTTGGTTGTAGACTTGTAATCCTAATTACTAAACTTCACTAACATCAAACAAACCTGCAACATAATAAGTTACAGCCACAAGGGTCAATACATTTGAATTGTATTGGCAAGTGATACTATGGTAGTATAGTGGAGTCTATCATCTATATGCATTTGACTAAGTGGAGCTTAGGCTTCCTTTGCTCAAAATAGATTTTCCTTATCATTTGAAAACACTAAGTTTTTGCTTGACAAAATCACCCAAGGCATCTCCCAATAGAAATTGGTGATCCTTCAACCCTTGTTCAACCACAAGTTTTTAACTTAGAAATTGGGATGAGGAGATTCTTGATAGCTTCCATGTCTTGATGCTCAAATTTTCCATTACCGGGGACATGGCTAAGTACTTAGATTTTTCACTCTACAGAGTTGGTGCACTTTCCCCACAAGACTTGGTTTCCCAAGACAAGATCTTTCAGAAGCCTTCCCTTAGACCAGAATGGACGCGTTCCAACCTATCATCCCCTACCACCAACTGTCCATTTGGCTAAGTTATTGCAACCTATATGATCCAGGCAGAGCCCATAATGCCAAGTGGCTGCACTTGAAGCTTCTCAACATTTGACATCTCAAATCTCTTTGTTCCTGGGTGGCCAAACACAAGTGAGATACACAAGGTAAACCATAGAAATGGGCCTTGTGTAACCACTCAACACAAACCATTCCTTCCATTCCCACCAGGTGATTCATTCACTTAGTTGTTTTATTAAACAAAACACAAGTCCTTGACTTAGAAATATTCCATAGCATGAATATAATCCACCCCTATTTTCTACTAGCTAAGCTAAGCATGATAGTAGTAGGAATCTTAACTTAGGAAATTTCTACTAAGGTTTCATCTACTAGGATTTCCCATATCATAGGTTATACTTAGCAAAAATTCCATGCAAGTCTTACTTTAGAAATATCACTAATGCATAGTGAAAATAATGGGACAAAAGTATGAAGCATCACTTGCCTTTTTGGTAGAGAATATAAGTTCACTCCTTGATCTTGCAATGTTCACACTCTTCAAATTCCACTACAATCAATCAAGCAAGCAAGAAATCAATCTACCTTTCAAGCAATTCATCACATAAAATAATAGACACAAAGCAATGCATGCAAGCATGCAAAAGATTGTTTTATTTGGAAAAGTGGTTTCTAATAGGTTATAGACATTCTAAAACACTTATTGGTCATTTTATAAAGTGGCAAAACCATTTGCAAAAGATTTTACCTAAAAACCATTTTTAAACCAAATCAATATTTTATGTAGTTGAAAATGCCTTTAGCAAAGCAATAATATTTATAGGGTTCACCAAATACATTTTAATTCTAAAACTTGGTGTTTAGGGTCAGAGAGTTTAAATAAAAATATTTCCCAAAGGGTTTTCCTCCACAAGCATTTTTAATAAATAAACATTATTGTTATTTGACTAGAAATGCTTTAAATCAAAGATTTAGCCTTTTGCTTCACCAAATATTTGGGTAGAATTTGTCTTGCTGATTCCATTGATATAAAATTTGCAAAATTTGGACGTGTGGTTTGAAAGTTATGAATTTTACAAATTGGAACATCTAATAAATCATTTCTGGTTTTTAAAACAGAAGCTGGGCCACGTGGCGTGATTTCACTGGCTGATACCGTTTCGCTCAGATCAGCCTCTCTGGTTCGTTGGATCTAAACGGATCGTGCGGCACAGATCAAAAGGTACCTCTTCGCTTAGTTTCTTTCGTGCGTGTTGGATCTACATACTATGGCTGTCGATCAATCGACCATCAAGTGGCGGCGTTGGCAGCGGCGAGTTGCGGCGCGGGCTCTGTTCGCGTTGGTTCTGGCGAAGAAGGAAGGAAAGGAGGGAGAGAAAATGCTCACAGTGTTCGCGGGGTCCTGGTGAAGCTCGAGGTGGTTTCCTTCTGTCAAGGGGCGCACAGAAGCGATGGCGATTGCTCACCAGAGATGAAACAGACGGCGGCTGCTTACGGTCGACGACGGTGGCGAAGCTACGGTGCGAGTTAGGACACAAAAATGGTGGCGTTAGCTGCATAAGAGGTTACTGGTCTCAGGCGCATCATCGGAAAGAACAGGGGTGGTCATAACATTACCAGGGGAGTCACCGGAGAAGAGGCAGACGATGGCGGAGTTCTGGGTCAAGCGCGGGCAAGCCGAGGATGCAGAGAGAAGCGCCAGGGGTGGGGAGCATGCTCGTGTGGTCGAGGAGGCGAGGGGCGACGGCGACTGGCCGGAATTGCCGCCGGAGGGCGTCGGAGGCAGTGGGATTCGGGTGAGTAATTCGTGCAGCCTGGTGGCGGGGAGGCTGTGGCGACGGAGGGGAAAGAGAGAGGGCGTCGAGGCGCTTTAACGAACATGGTCGTAGGGGGTAATGGCTGCATCAATGCCGTGAATTTACTTAGGCTTTAATCGGCGGAAACGGCTGGCTAGGGGGAGCGAGGTCAGCGGCGGGTGAGGATGACGCTGAGGTGGCAGTGGGGCGTTGTTGTCAGTGTGAGAGAGTGAGAGGGGATGGGGTCCAGCGGTCAGCGACCTTGCGGGTTCGTTCGCGAGTAAAGAAAACGCTTCGGGGGAGACAGGAGAGAGGTGGGCTGCTGGGCCAAATGGGCTTAGCTGGGCTGGGCTGCTCCTTTTCATTTTTTTGTACTGATTGTTTTTCCTTTTACATTTCTATTAATTTGTTTTGATTTTGTTTAATTATTTGAAACATTCATTTGAATTCAAACTTCTCTCAAACTTGGTGTGCAATCAAATACTGATTAATAATACATTTTAAAGTCAAAATTAGAATATTTCTTTTATTCTTTTAGGGTCTTTTAATTATTTAAAAATAGGCCCATGCATTTAAATTCAATTAATATCAAATATATTTAAACCCTTATTTAATTTCAATTATCACAAAACCTTTTTAGTAGGTTTATTTATTTAATAGGGTGTCAAATAATTCACCTTGACTTATTTGGAAAAATGATTAATTAATCATTTTTAATTTGGGTACTTGTCTTATATTCTCATGTAATTAAATATAGTTTTAATTCCATAAATTTTATTTGGAAGTTTTCTTTGATCTTATTTAAGTTAATCAAACAACTTTTATTACACTTGGGTAAATTCCAATTATTATTTTCCCATCATTTAATTAATTATTTCTAATAGGGATTTTATCTCTATTCAAATAGAATAGGATTTGGTTAATGCCCTCTTAATTAATTTGAAAATTCCTTATCCATTAATTTATGTGGATTTGGATTATATTTATTCCATTTGCTTATGGATTAGGTCAAGAGTTAATTTGGCCTTTAAATATTCCTCATTTAATATTTCTTTCTTTATCTTATAAAATCCATATCTTTTTATTTATAGATCCAAACTTGGTGATTCCAATTTGTAAAATCTTATTTAATATTTGTTTATCCTTTTAAATATTTTTAGGATTATTTGCTCACCATTTGGCATGGATTTTATATAAGTTCTTTATTAGCTTTGGAAATTCAATTTCCTTATCTTATTAAATTCATAAGATTTTATCTATGGCTCCAAATTGATTGAAATCAATTTCTATGGTTTTATAATATTTCTTTTTGTCATTCTTGATCATTTATAAATGTTTGTTTGACAAATTTTTATATTTATCAAATTCATGGCTTAGAGATAACTTGGAAATGTTTTTCTTCCATTAGGGTTTCAGAGTTTTGGTTTAATTTCCAAGTGTTTTAAATTTCCAGATGTATTTATGAAGAATGCATTTCACTTGATTTAAATTTAGTTGGATTCAAACTTTACTCAAGTTTGTTCAAGATGGGATTTTAAATTTGTTTCTAGAATCAAAAAGTTTCTTTTCACCCTAAATTTCAACAATTATTTATTTTGTTTATTTATTTTTCACATTACAAGATTTGGAAAATATTGGGATGTGACAGGCTACCACCCTTAAAATAAATCTCGTCCCGAGATTTGGGAAAGATAGGGGTTACAAGTTGGCTCAAAGAAACTAGGGTACTACCACCCTTAAAAATTTTCCAACTAGATTACTTCTTGGCTTGCTTGGAATCTTGTTGAAATCTCTCTGGGCAAACATCTGCATAGTGTCCTTTGTTTCCACACTTGAAACATGTAACAAGGCTGAGATCCTTCATAGGCTTTATCTTGTGCTTCATCTTTTCTGGACAATTGCTTGCATAATGTCCTTGGTTACCACAATTATAACATGTGACAAGATTGAGTTCTTCACGTATCTTTTGTGGACAAGTTTATACATAATGGCCTAACTCCTTGCAGTTGTTGCACCATACTTGGTTGATTTCCTTATACTTCTTCTTCTTCTCTGGACATTCATTGGCATAGTGTCCCATCTCTTTGCAAGTGTAACATTGCTCTTGGGTAATATCCTTCTTGCTAGGGTTGGGGCATTTCTTTTTCTTGGGTTTCTCCAAATCTAGGAGTTATTCTAGTTCATGCTCTTCATATCTCACCTCAAAGGTGGGAAATCTTTCTCTCTTCTCGGGGAATTTACTAGAGATATGACCTTCTTCTTCACAAGAGTAGCAACACTTTGTGGACACTTTGGATTTGGCCTTATGATGCATGGTTTTGACTTTGCCTTCATCCTTATTGGTAGAAGTTGTTCTCTCATGGTAGTCTGCAATCTGTTGTTGCACTCCACCTAGTTTCCTTTGTTGAACTATGGAATAGATAGGGCATTGGATAGGGACATGATTATTTCCTTCACATAGGAAACAAGTATCTTGAGATGTGAGGCATTGATTATTTGGATGTTTCTCTTCACAATTGGGGAATTGATCTTCATGCTCTTTGGAAGTGTGATCCTTGTCTCCACAAATATTGCAAGCTTGGGTTCCTTCTAGAATATCATCCTTGACATCCTTGTTATCACAAACTCCTTGGGAAGAGTTGTCTCCCATGTTGATCATTTGATTTGTCACCTTATGCAACAACTGGGTTTGGGTTTCCAAAAACCTTTGCATGGTTGGATCTAACTCACTGGTGTTGGCTAAAAATTGAGCTGTCACTTGGTTCAACTGGGTTTGGGTTACTATGAGTTCTCTCATGTTGTCCTCTTGGTTGTTGTTGTTGCCATCCTTGATGTTGGTGTTTCTTGGAGAAGTCATATGTTTGGGTTGGATTGGGATTAGAATGGGTAAAAGATTTCTAAGGAAATAATTCTAATCACACACATCACAATTCTCACAAGCAATGTGTAAGCAATCACAAACAAACATTCCACTCAAACAACAAGTTTAAGCACATTTTTAGGCAACAAAATATTTTTGCTACACCACATAAGTTGGTGGGTTTAATTTAAACTAAACATGGTGGTCCAACTATATGGTTCACTTGAGATCATTCCATCCTTCTTAGTTGGTTCTTCTTGAATGAGATCATGGTTTCCTTGGGAAAATTGTTGCGTCTTGGTCACAAAAACTTCAAAGGGAATGATGATTCCTAAGTTGTGTTTCCTTAGTCTTCAAGTCTTGAGCAATATTTCTTGTCTCACTTGTAGTCCTTAGTGAATATCCAAGTTGAAGTCCTTGGAGATGTTG
The DNA here is from genome assembly GCA_023614405.1 of Avena insularis. NCBI lineage: Eukaryota > Viridiplantae > Streptophyta > Magnoliopsida > Poales > Poaceae > Avena > Avena insularis. Next base: position 204,613,024 of record CM042685.1, read on the forward strand.
AAGTCATTTGAATTGGTGAAGTCCTTTGCCCATGTTGAAGCCTTTGCTCATGGTGAAGTCTTTGGCCATGGGGTAGGCTTTGTCCATCGAATTTGAAATAGAAGAGATGTAGAATCAAAACCAAAAATGGTTGAGGAAAGAGTTTACAAAAATGGTTTTGTTCAATCCTAGGGTTACAATCCTACAGCAACACAATGCTCTGATACCATCTGTAAGGTTCCCAACCTTTAATAAGGTAGAGATCCCTGTGTTTACAATGCTAGTCCCTGGATCAATAGCTAGCATCCACAGTTAAGATCTAATATCAAGAAACAGAGGATATAATACAACTTTATAACGAGGAATAAAATAATTTATTACATCTTACATAGCTCATTTGGCTATCTCATTACAATGTAGTAGAATTTAACAATAGCATGGGGTCCTTCATCTTCAAAGTGCCACAGGCAGACATGTTGGTTGTAGACTTGTAATCCTAATCAGTAAACTTCACTAACATCAAACAAAACTGCAACATAATAAGTTACAGCCACAAGGGTCAATATATTTGAATTGTATTGGCAAGTGATACTATGGTAGTATAGTGGAGTCTATCATCTATATGCATTTGGCTAAGTGGAGCTTAGGCTTGCTTTGCTCAAAATATATTTTCCTTATCATTTGAAAACACTAAGTTTTTGCTTGACAAAATCACCCAAGGCATCTCCCAATAGAAATTGGTGATCCTTCAACCCATGTTCAACCACAATTTTTTAACTTAGAAATTGGGATGAGGAGATTCTTGATAGCTTCCATGTCTTGATGCTCAAATTGTCCATTACCGGGGACACGGCTAAGTACTTAGATTTTTCACTCTGCAGAGGTGGTGCATTTTCCCTACAAGACCTAGTTTCCCAAGACAAGATCTTTTAGAAGCCTTCCCTGAGACCAGAATGGACGTGTTCCAACCTATCATCCCCTACCACCAACTGTCCATTTGGCTAAGTTATTGCAACCTATATGATCCAGGCAGAGCCCATAATGCCAAGTGGCTGCACTTGAAGCTTCTCAACATTGGACATCTCAAATCTCTTTGTTCCTGGGTGGCCGTCCCCAAGTGAGATACACAAGGTAAACCATAGAAATGGGCCTTGTGTAACCACTCAACACAAACCATTCCTTCCATTCCACCCAGGTGATTCATTCACTTAGTTGTTTTATTAAACAAAACACAAGTCCTTGACTTAGAAATATTCCATAGCATGAATATAATCCACCCTTGTTTTCTACTAGCTAAGCTAAGCATGATAGTAGTAGGAATCTTAACATAGGAAATTTCTACTAAGGTTTCATCTACTAGGATTTCCCTTAGCATAGGTTATACTTAGCAAAAATTCCATGCAAGTCTTACTTTAGAAATATCACTAATGCATAGTGAAAATAATGGGACAAAAGTATGAAGCATCACTTGCATTTTTGGTAGAGAATATAAGTTCACTCCTTGATCTTGCAATGTTCACAATCTTCAAATTCCACTACAATCAATCAAGCAAGCAAGAAATCAATCTACCTTTCAAGCAATTCATCACATAAAATAATAGACATAATGCAATGCATGCAAGCATGCAATAGATTGTTTTATTTGGAAAAGTGGTTTCTAATAGGTTATAGACATTCTAAAACACTTATTGGTCATTTTATAAAGTGGCAAAACCATTTGCAAAAGATTTTACCTAAAAACCATTTTTAAACCAAATCAATATTTTATGTAGTTGAAAATGCCTTTAGCAAAGCAATAATCTTTATAGGGTTCACCAAATACATTTTAATTCTAAAACTTGGTGTTTCGGGTCAGAGAGTTTAAATAAAAATATTTCCCAAAGGGTTTTCCTCCAAAAGCATTTTTAATAAATAAACATTATTTTTATTTGACTAGAAAGGCTTTAAATCAAAGATTTAGCCTTTTTCTTCACCAAATATGTTTTTGAAACCCCAAATTGATTTCTATGGTCAGTAGGTTCAAAACAATCCATTTGCCAAAGGTTTTATCACAAAAATATTTTTAGAACAAATTTTATATCCGAAATATACCTACACAAGTTTCTGCAAAAACAACCATTTTACCAGAAGCAATTTACTAAACAAAGTGCATGGTTGGGTACAATTTGTCTTGCTGATTCCATGGATATAAAATTTGCAAAATTTGGACGTGTGGTTTGAAAGTTATGAATTTTACAAATTGGAACATCTAATAGATCATTTCTGGTTTTTAAAACAGAAGCTGGGCCACATGGCGTGATTTCACTGGCTGATACCATTTCGCTCGGATCAGCCTCTCTGGTGCGTTGGATCTAAACAGATCGTGAGGCACAGATCAAAAGGTACCTATTCGCTTAGTTTCTTTCGTGCGCGTTGGATCTACATCCTATGGCTGTCGATCAATCGACCATCAAGTGGCGGCGCTGGCAGCGTGTGGTGGCATGGGGCTCGTTACATGTGGTTCAAGCGGCAGGAAGGAAAGGAGGGAGAGAAAATGCTCACAGTGTTCGCGGGGTCCTGGTGGAGCTCGAGGTGGTTTCCTTTTGTCAAGGGGCGCACAGAAGCGACGACGATTGCTCACCGGAGATGAAACAGACGGCGGCTGCTTACGGTTGACGATGGTGGCGAAGCTATGGTGCGAGATAGGACACAAAAATTGTGGCGTTAGCTGCAGAAGAGGTTACTGGTCTCAGGCGCATCATCGGAAAGAAGAGGGGCGGTCAGAACATTAGCAGGGGAGTCGCCGGAGAAGAGGCATACGACGGTGGAGTTCAGTCGAGGTGGTTGCCCATGTTCTGGGTCAAGCGCGGGCAAGCCGAGGATGCAGAGAGAAGCGCCAGAGGGTGGGGATCATGCTCGTGTGGTCGAGGAGGCAAGGGGCGACGGCGACTGGCCGGAATTGCCGTCGGAGGGCGTCGGAGGCAGTGGGGTTCGGGTGAGTAATTCGTGCAGCCTGGTGGCGGGGAGGGTGTGGCGACGGAGGGGAAAGAGAGAGGGCGTCGAGGCACTTTAATAAGCGTGGTCGCAGGGGGTAATGGCTGCGTCAATGCCGTGAATTTACTCAGGCTTTAATTGGCGGAAACGGCCAGCGAGGGGGAGCGAGGTCAGCGGCGGGTGAGGATGACGCTGAGGTGGCAGTGGGGCGTTGTTGTCAGTGTGAGAGAGTGAGAGGGGATGGGGTCCAGCGGTCAGCGACCTTGCGGGTTCGTCCGCGAGTAAAGAAAACGCTTCGGGGGAGAGAGGAGAGAGGTGGGCTGCTGGGCCAGATGGGCTTAGCTGGGCTGGGCTGCTCCTTTTCATTTTTTTGTACTGATTGTTTTTCCTTTCCCATTTCTATTAATCTGTTTTGATTTTGTTTAATTATTTCAAACATTCATTTGAATTCAAACTTCTCTCAAACTTGGTGTGCAATCAAATACTGATTAATAATACATTTTAAAGTCAAAATTAGAATATTTCTTTTATTCTTTTAGGGTATTTTAATTATTTAAAAATAGGCCCATGCATTTAAATTCAATTAATATCAAATATATTTAAACCCTTATTTAATTTCAATTCTCACAAAACCTTTTCAGTAGGTTTATTTATTTAATAGGGTGTCAAATAATTCACCTTGACTTATTTGGAAAAATGATTTATTAATCATTTTTAATTTGGGTACTTCTCTTATATTCTCATGTAATTAAATATAGTTTTAATTCTATAAATTTTATTTGGAAGTTTTCTTTGATCTTATTTAAGTTAATCAAAAAACTTTTATTCCACTTGGGTAAATTCCAATTATTATTTTCCCATGAATTAATTATTTCTAATAGGGATTTTATCTCTATTCAAATAGAATAGGATTTGGTTAATGCCCTCTTAATTAATTTGAAAATTCCTTATCCATTAATTTATTTGGATTTGGATTATATTTATTCCATTTTCTTATGGATTCGGTCAAGAGTTAATTTGGCCTTTAAATATTCCTCATTTAATATTTTTTTCTTTATCTTATAAAATCCATATCTTTTTATTTATAGATCCAAACTTGGTGATTCCAATTTGTAAAATCTTATTTAATATTTTTTTATCCTTTTAAATCTTTTGAGGATTATTTGCTCACCATTTGGCATGTATTTTATATAAGTGCTTTATTAGCTTTGGAAATTCAATTTCCTTATCTTATTAAATTCATAAGATTTTATCTATGGCTCCAAATTGATTGAAATTAATTTCTATGGTTTTATAATATTTCTTTTTGTCATTCTTGATCATTTATAAATGTTTGTTTGACAAATTTTTATATTTATCAAATTCATGGCTTAGAGATAACTTGGAAATGTTTTTCTTCCATTAGGGTTTTAGAGTTTTGGTTTAATTTCCAAGTGTTTTAAATTTCTAGATGTATTTATGAAGAATGCATTTCACTTGATTTGAATTTAGTTGGATTCAAACTTTACTCAAGTTTGTTCAAGATGGATTTTAAATTTGTATCTAGAATAAAAAAGTTTCTTTTCACCCTAAATTTCAACAATTATTTATTTTGTTTATTTATTTTTCACATTACAAGATTTGGAAAATCTTGGGATGTGACATCATAGAATAAGTGGTGACTCAACAAGGTTGTGAAAAAGGTTTTGAAAGGTTTGAAAGGCTTGCAAATGCTGGAAGGAAGGTACTCACTAGCTTTGAGCTCTCATTTCCCCTATCATAGGCATCTTCATGTGGTTAAGGTGGAAGTGAGGTCCACTCTGAATTATATGCTTTAAAGACCATAGGCTGGAAATCCCAAGTCCCTTGAGTGTGAGGGCCACTCTGCATGCTACTCAACTTTGGTCACGTGAAAGTTCTTGTCATTGTAAATACATGCATATCATCGAGAACCGCCAACAGGGTACCCCTCGCACATGGTACATGAGCATTCCCATAACCAAAATGACAAGGAAAGCAGACAATGAGCATCTCAGCGATATTTTTATTTACTATGTGTATAGCTTTTTATTGAGGATGCTTCATCAATGCTCATTATGGTGATGCTACAAGTTTCCACCATGATTAGGCATGGCTTAGGCTAGCGGCCCAGGCGTTTCTCTAACACAATGTATAGACTCCATGAACTCACAACCTCCCCTTTTATTTCACATCATCGACATCCGCAAACAAAAGAGCAAGGAATCAACTGGATGAGATATCCAAAAAGTGTTGAAAGTGTTCCCCATGACAGCCCAGTTTTGCTGACTCCCAGCATATAACTTGCAAGCATATAACTTTCATGGACGAGTCACAGTGGTTCAGGATTATTAAGTGCAAGGAATAAAGTGTTCCATCAAGTTCGTGAGAGCTTTACTAACGAACTTTCACAAAACAGACAAACATTTTATTTTGGAAGAAAACAAGGCATATTGAATATGCACTGAAGTAGCAAATGATTCTAATAGGTAGGTATGGTGGACACAGCTGACAAAAATGGTTTTGGGGAGCTGGAAGCACAGGTAGAGCACATACTTAGTGCAAGTGAAGCCTAACAATAGAGATGGAGGGACAAACGGGAGAGAAATAATTGTCATAATCATGCTTGCAACAAAATAGGACCAATTATGGCAAGAAAGTGATACAAGAACTCTGAGGCAAAATAAATCATCGAGGCTTACTGTCTATTGTTTAGTCATATGCATGCGTGAGCATGTGCCAAGTCTATTCATATGAACAGTCAGAGGAGGATACCACAATTTCATACCAAAGTATGAATAAAACAATGCAAGCAAACATTCATATGACATGCTAAAAACTATTAACAAGCTGGAGCTAATCACAAGCAAGCAAGAACTACTAAGCATTCATAATGACATACACCTTACACAAATAGGCTAAGCATGCTCACAATGATGAGTATATGTACAAAAATGAAACAAATAGAGTTTGTTACCAGCCTCTTACCACACCTCAAGTTGTCTTAATCTTCATTATTGCCTTTCACTTGTGTGACTTGAATAATAACATGAAACCAAAATCCACTAAGGACGGCTGAACCCTGCAAAAAACTCACAAAACCAAAGAAGAACAACAAATATTTTTGGTGTTTTCAATTTTTTTAAGAAAGAAAACAAAGCAAAACCATACCAAAAGCAAAGACTAAGATGCTCCAAGAACAACACAATTGTGCATGAAACAATAAAAACGAAGTGTCTAGAAAGACCTAAGATTTTTATTGATGAAGAAGGGGATACCTTGGGCACCCCCAAGCTTTGACGCTTGTACCTCTTAAATATTTCTTGGCGCGACACGGGGTGGATCCCCCAAGATTGAGCATTTGTCCATTCTTCATCTCATTACATCATTCTGTCTCTACACGTGAAATTTTTCCTTCATACAAAACTTCACACAATCTTCATTAGCAACATTAGTGTATTCAAAAGATAATAGACCTTCAGGTTTAGCTTTGGAATAGCAAAACTTTTCACTAAAAACACAATCTAATTGAATCTCAATTCCCCAAAAGAGAACTCAAAAAGGAATCAATAAGAAGCAAATGCAAATAATGGCAGAAATCTGTCAAAACAGACCAGCAAGTAGAAACCGATTTTTTCTAAAATGTTCTGTTCCTCAAATAAAAAAGTGTTGAACTAACGAAAGTTAGCTAAAATACTGGGGGATTTATTCATAAATGTTTAGCTCAATCCGACTTACAGAGACTCCTCACGAATTTTTATGGTGGAAGACAGAAATCTTTTTCGGCACAGCAACCCCCCAAATCTTACTTCCCTCTCATTAGAGGTCATTCTTGGCACAAAAAGCAAACAAAAAGGATAAGGAGAGGTCATTACTGAATTAATAACTTCCAAGACTCAAGGAAACTCTTGGGTTATCTCCCAACAAGTACTTTTCTTTAACGCCTTTAAGTTAGGCACGATGAAGAGCAAAGATTGGAAAGGAGAAAAATAAAAGTGAGCAAGTATAACCACAGTGAAAGCATTATTTTGTTCATTAAAATCCTTTTGTTAACAAGGTTGATCAAGTCTTGTTACCAAAACAATATTATATGAAACAAAACTTTGCATTCCACAAGGTGATTATGTTACCTCATACTTGATAGCAATGGTACCAATCATAATAGTTTCAAAAATTTCTTGTGGAATGGGACAATATATTTCTCCAGCCTTAATGCTCTCAATATTTTCAATGGAATTCAGGCAATAGCTCTTAGCAACCTTTTTGGGGAAATATACAGTATGCTCTTTATCGTTAATATTGAATGTTACTTTTCCTTGATTATAATTGAGGATAGCACCTACAGTATTAAGAAAAGGTCTCCCAAGAATAATAGACATATTATCATCTTCACGCATTTCAAGCACAACAAAATCAGTTAGAACCATGCAATTATGAGCTACTTGAATAGGAACATCCTCACATATACCAACAGGAATAGTAGTTGACTTGTCAGCCATTTGCAAAGATATATCAGTTGGTATCAACTTTTTTAGCTAGAGCCTTTTATATAGGGAAAAAGGCATAACACTAACTCCAGCTCCCAAACCACATAAAGCAGTTCTAACATAATTGTTCTTAATAGAGCAAGGAATAGTTGGTATACCTGGATCACCAAGTTTCTTTGGAACCTTACCATTGAAGGAGTAATTAGCAAGCAAAGTAGAAATATCCTTATTAGGAATTTTCCTTTTATTAGAAACAATATCCTTCATATACTTTGAATAAGGAGGCAACTTAATAGCATCAGTTAAAGGAATTTGCAAAAATAAAGGTTTCATCCACTCACAAAACTTGTTATAGTGTTATTCCTCCTTTGACTTGTGTTTCTTACATGGAAAAGGCATAGGTTTCTCCACCCAAGGTTCTCTATCTTTACCATGTTTATTAGCAATAAAATCTTCCTTTATGTACCTAGTGTTCTTAGTGTGCTTCTCAGGTTCTTCCTCACCTTCCTCCTTATTAGGAGACTCATTTTTATCATTACCACTCTCAGTTTCAGCATCAGAGACAAATATACTATTAGGATCTACAGCAGGTTCAAGTGGTTCCTCAACTATTCTATGTTTCTTTTTCTTTCTCTTACGAGGACTACCACTATCTTCACCTTGCTGAGAATCCTGCTCAATTCTTTTAGGGTGTCCTTCAGGATATAAAGGATCTTGAGTAGCTATACCACTCCTAGTTCTAATTCCATAAGCATGTTTATCTCCTAACACATTAACTAGCATATCCTTTTGCACCTTAGCAAGTTGATCAAATTGGGTTTGAACCATTTGAAAGTGTTTACAAAGCATTTTAATGTCATTAGAAGTTATTTCTACAATATCTTTCAACTCGTTGATAGCTCTAGTGTTTTCGAATAAATGATTCTGAACTTGTTTATTAAAATGCCCTTGTTTAACAATAAAAATGTCAAGTTCCTCTGAGCATTGATCAGGAGGCTTACCATAAGGAATGTCACCTTCATCAGAGTGTTGGAGAGAGTGTACCCTAATAGTAGATGAGTGGGTAATTGGCTTACATAATTCTTCTATAGGAGGTAGATTCTTCACATCTTTAGCTCTAATACCTTTCTCCTTTAGACACTTCTTAGCTTCCTTCATCACTTCATCATTTAATGCAATTACTCCCCTCTACTTTGTTGCTGGTGTTGGAACCGTTTCAGGCATAAATGGTTCAGGAGTAATAGGCTCAGGTGTATTCATCTCATTTGAAGTCCAACCATCATAATTTTTTCTTATTTTAGCCATTAATTCTTCAGCATCTGTAGGAGTCCTTTTCCTGAAAACACAATTAGCAAAGCTATCTAGGTAGGTCCTAGGATCATCAGTTAGTCCATTATAATAAATATCAAGAACCTCATTCTTAGGTAATGGACATCCAGGATGTGCATGAATCAAGGCACAGAACCTTGTCCGGGACTCAGGCAATTTCTCTTCTTCTCCCTGTTTAAAATCAAAAAGTTTCTGCAAAGCAGCATGTCTAGCACTAGGAGGAAAATATTTTTGGAAGAAATAAGCAATCAAGAAGTCAGGGCTATCAATGGAACCAGGAGGTAATCTATTAAACCAAGCCCTAGCTTCTCCTTTTAGTGAAAAAGGCAAGATCTTAGTAACAAAGTACTTGCGCATCTTAAAATCATCAGAGAACAAAGCACTCATAGTAGAAAGCTCATTCATATGAGCCACAACACTCTTATTTTCAGTCCCACAAAAAGGTTCTTTCTCAACAATATCTAAATAAGATAAAACAAGAGAGAAATCATAATATTTATCTTTAATATCTATGGGAGAAGTGGCAAACTTAGAATCAGAGGACAATTTAGGCATAATAGTATGTCTAGCAAGGAGACTCTTAATAGCAATAGTACCATGTGCGTTTCGGCACTCTTCAACAAAATCATCAGTGAACTCAATGTAACCATCATTAATATCATAACTCTCACTAGGCTTAGGTGAGCTAACAGGTGTAACAGTGTCTTCACTAGGAGTTTAGGTATTTCCTAGACTAGCCATAGTAGCATCTACAAAAGGACCTAATGTACCACTCGCATCAAGCACAGTATAAGTATCATCATGAGTATCAAAAGCAGTTTTAGAATCAGCAGTACTAGCAGTGTGTGTAGCATGTGTATGTGGTGGTGGTGTAACAAGCTTACTTATAACAGACGGTGAATCAAGAGTAGCAGAGGTGTTTAGGACTGTACCTCTTCTTGCAGTGGATGGTAAAATAGGGAACTTTCCCTCACGAGACTTCCCCATGATGAAAGGAGTAGAAGTGAACAATAATAGATTCAAGTGAACTTACAAATAAAGCTATGCTCCCCGGCAACGGCGCCAGAAAATAGTATTGATGACCCACAAGTATAGGGGATCGCAACAGTCTTCGCGGGTAGTATTACCCAATTTATTGGTTCGACACATGGGGAGACAAAGAATACTTACAAGCCTTAACAACCGAGTTTTCAATTCAGCTGCACCTGGTAATAGTTCTTTTTCACAGAAGTTTATCAGTAGCAATAGTTTGGTAGTAGCAACAGCAACAGTGAAACAAGAGCAATAGTAATAATAACGGTAACAGTGGGATTCGAGTGCGGTAGGCATAGGGATGGATGGACGGGCATTGCATGGACGAGTCTAAACATGTAACTTCAAGATCTAGGGCATTACAGATAAATAATAACAAGCATCCAAGTACTAAACAATCCTAGGCATGTGCTCCAAATATAGTCATACGTGCTCTCAATGAGAACTTGCACAACATCTTCTGTCCAGCCAGCCTGTGGCAGCGGGGCCTCTAGGGAACTACTGGCAATTAAGGTGCTCCTTTTAATAGAGCACCGGAGCAAAGCATTAACACTCCGTGAACACATGTGATCCTGACACCACAGCCATCCCCTCCGGTTGTCCCAATTATTGTCACTTTGGGGCCTTTGGATCCGGATAATGATATGTGTACACAACTTGCGGATAAGATCACAAATAATACTATCATAATGATTCAATAATAAGTTCAGATCTGAGATCATGGCACTCGGGCCCTAGTGACAAGCATTAAGCACAACAAGTTGCAACAAAGTCAAATAGCGCAAGAGATACTAGGCTCTATGCCCTAACAAATCTTATTCGATTACATGATAGAACTCATCCAATCCCTACCAACCCCAAGCCTACAGCGGGGGATTACTCACTCATGGATGAGGGAAACATTGATGGTCGATGGAGATGCGTTGGTGATGATGATGGCGATGATCATCTCCAAATTCCCCGTCCCGACAGGGTGCCACAACGGAGTTTCTGGATCCGAATCTTGGTTCCTGGTGGCGCGGCGGCGGAGCGGAACTCTTTCTGGAAAACTATCGAACCCCCCTCGGTTTTTAGGTCGAAAGGCAACTTATAAGCGCAGAGGGAGGCCGAGGGTTCTGGGTGATCACCCCCTCGGTGCGCGCCGGTAGGCCCGCGCTGGGTGGTGTGGGCCCCAGCCTCTCCTGTCTCGTCTTCTGGATCCATGGATTTTCTGGTGAAATATAATTTTTGGAATATTTTCTGGGATTTTTCCTGATAGTCCATTTTCTTCACAAAAACAAGACACCAAGGTAATTCTGCTGAAAACAGCGTCAGTCCGTGTTAGTTGTATCCAAATCACACAAGTTTAGAGGAGAAAAAATAGCAATGTGTTCGAGAAAGTAGATACGTTTTGGACGTATCAAGGGTCTTTATGGACCTCATGACTATCTACCAAAGGATACTTGTAAGCTGCCTTTGATTTCAAGTAAAGGGTGTTTGAAAGGTTTTCGGATTGAATGCAAGAACATAAATAAAACAAGTAAAAATAAAGCAAGTAACAAGATCGTTTGGAATGGTGGTTGAACTCAATAGGGCTAATACGTTCTTGGGGGTGTAGTATACACCACTAGCATGTTGTAATTAATCATACTTAGGATAACATATTTCTTGTGTCATGATACGTGTGGAGGGAGTTATGTAATAAGATGTTCACTACAAGGCTCGTGGGAAGTCGCTTTGTTGAGCGAAATGATGTCATCTCTAAATAACCACTGCAATACATGTGAGCAGTCACCATGCAGACCACCACAATTAAGGGCTTTCCTGTGGATATCGTAATTAGCTTAGTGAATCTCTCTTTGTTCCCCCTTCGACCGTGTTGGCAGCTAGTGACGCTTCTAGTCAAAATAGCTTCCGACACACTTCCAGACATCTCCAAAGGGTTTTACCCTCCTCTTTAGACCCGAAGGCAAATGATATGTGGATGACTACACATACCATCTAAAGGGAGAGATCAAACACACATCATAGATCAATGGATCATATACACAAGTAATAGATCATCTTTATTTTATTTCATAATAATGCTAGGGTTTCTCCATCTCCCCAAGAACGAAGGGAACTACTCACACATGGAAGCAATAAACAACATCATCATAATCAAATGGATGGATAAAGATAATTGGATGAATCTAGTGCAAACCACAATTGAATCTGGAATTACAACAAGTTCTAATGAATAAAATATGGGGGTACAGACGATGATGGAGATGCAGCGGTCGATGATGTAGGGGATGATGCGTTGTACCCCAATGATCCATGCAGCAACAAGGATTTGCCCTTCTCCAAGTTCCTCCTTCAGGTCCCTTTCTGGTGTGATTTTTCGTGGCTGGAGGTTTTTGTGAATGTCGGATTTGTGTTCTGTCTTCGCGAGGTAGAAGTATTTAATGAGGAGGTCCCGACTCCGGGTCTTACGGGCGGACGGTATGGTCAGGCTTCGCCCGTACCACTGGTCGTTATGCCGGCTAGATCATCTTGGGCGCAAGCAATTCCTCCAGGTGTGAAGATAAATCAATAAAATGACTTTTATCACTTAAAAATATCATATTACAGTATAATATGATAGTCTTAATTGATATGTTCGTAATAAAATTAGTAAATTGCGATCCTTTTGAAACAAGGACAAAAGGTTGCTCGCAAACACGGTAAAATACTAAAAATCCTACTCTACTTATGCAAAAACAATAAGTAAACATGCTCCAATTTTGGACTCATCAACTCCCCCAAGCTAGACTATTACTCATCCGCGAGTAAGACGGTGTCTTATCAACAAGATCATCATGTTTATGAGGAACGAGTCGTTACAATAAATGAGGTAAAAATTTAAATAGGAGTACAATATCAAATGTAGAGTTACATCGGGAGCTTTATCACACCTGAAAGTGCAATGGACGTCGCCTAGAGGGGGTGAATAGGATTTCTAAAATTATTATGGTTTAGGCTCAAATAAATGCGGAATAAAACTAACGTTTAATTTATTGAGGACAAAACCTAACCACTAGGTTCACCTTAGTGCACCAACAACCTATGCTAAGCAATACAAGCAACAAGGTGATAGCAATATGTAATACTTCAAGCATGATGGCTATCACAAAGTAAAGTGCATAAGTAAAGGGCTCGGTTGACAGATAACCGATGGACGCGGAGACGAAGATTTTTATCCCGGAGTTCACTTCCAAAGAAGTTACGTCTCTGTTGGAGAGGTGCAATGGCACAATGCTCTCCGAACTCCACAAATGGATCACCTCGGGGTGTGGTGGATCGATGATCACCCAACGCCACACAAGGCCTCACCCCGGATGCAAAGGCACGCAACTCACCTGTGCCACAAAAAGCTCACCATATTCTCCCGTGAGGTTGCCACAAAGGCCTACTCATGATCCACAAAGGGACACTTGAGGGCGATCACCAAAACCCGTACAAGATTGGGGTTATCTCAACAACTCAATTGGAGGCTCCCAACAAGAAAGCCACAAAAGGCTACAACACCACAAAAGGCCAACAAAGCCACAAAAGTCTACAAGACAACAAAAGGTCATAAGAAGTCAACAACCCAACCACACAACCGTCTAGGGTTCAAAGAACCCGAGAGAAACAAGCCCAAACGCTTGAAATCGCTGAATATCCGAGGAGAACTCAAACATATGCACCAAATTCAAGGGCAAGTCCTTCACTCCCAAATTCCAACAAAGCTACAAAAGCTATTGGGGGAATAAGGGAGGAAGAACACAAGAGGAGAACACAAAACTTTCCAAGATCTAGATCCCAATGATTCCTTCACAAAGAAGGGATTTGGCTTGGGGGATTGTAGATCTAGATCTCCTCTATCAAATCCCTCAAAAAGACGCAACAATCATGGAAGGGGGAAGGAGAGAGGACACGCTCTTCAAGGTCAACAATGGAGACAGAGAAAAACCGGACCGAATAACTAGTACTCATGAAGGGGAAGAGGAGCCAATTTTAAAGGGCTCCCAGATCTGCTCGGTATGGGTATTCACGACCCTGGACGGAACTTCCGGTGGGAGGCCAGAAATTTCCGGTGGCACTTAGCCAACGGTCAGAAAACTGCAATTCGAAAGACAAAAACGAGACTGGCCGGAACTTCCGCCGGTTCACCGGAACTTGGTGGGAGCAGAAATACCAGAAATTCCGATAGAAGTTCCGCCAAATAGAGAACTCAAAAATAGAGAGGTTACTGAACGTGAGCGGAACGAGAGCCGGATTTTCAACCGGAACTTCCGGCGGCAACTAGGCCCAAGCGGAATTTCCGGTGTGACTTCCGATCCAAATTTCGTTGAATACAACAAACCAGACAAAGAGGATACAATACATGAGTGGAAGAAGAACCCGATCTTCCACCAGAACTACCGGTGGCGAAATTCCCTAGCGGTACTACTGGTGGGCAGCCGAAACTTCCGGTTAGTAAAACTTCAGAAACCAAAACTGCAATAACTTTCACATCCGACTCCAAACGAGATGAAACCAATTTTGTTAGAAAGATAACGACGAATAGAATGTGAGAAAATACCATGAATATAAATGTGATGTATCTCCGAAGCTGTGGAGCCAGAAAACTTGCAAGATCAACAAACACAATAAGATATGCAAGGGAAATACTTATATGATGAACTAGAGCTTGTTATGATGATAACCACAAGCTCTAGATCCTCTCATGGACAAGAACCAACTAACAACCAAGAAAGATGATGCTATGAATGCAAAGGTTTGAGCTCTCTCCGAAAGATGCGATCGATACACACACTTGAGAGCCTCTCTTGATTGTACGAGTATCTATCCTAAACCCGGTCTCCAAACTAACAAAACGAGACCGGCAAAAGAGAAGCCCTATTAATATCATACCTTTGCCTTGAGAAATCCACTTGAACTTCATGTAGACCATCTTGGCATTGTCAAGATGGAACGCATTTCTTGATTTTTCTTGATTGCTCTTGCTTGATGAAGACTTGCATTCTTGCTCCCCTATAATCCATGGGTAGGCCTCTTCTTTGAACTTGTCTTCATCACTCCATGATCACGAGGATGGCAAGCTTCAAGCATGATGTCCTCTAGAGATGGCGTATCTTGAGCTTGCCCTTCTTCATTCCTACTCGAGGTTGATCCAAATTGGTCAACTCTTTGCACACATCTTGATCAACCTTCAAGCTCCTTCTTTCTTCAGGATTCCAAGGAGCACAAAGCCCTTGGACATTTCTTCTTCTCCATCTTCATCTTTCAACCTTGAGACCAACACATGGCCCAAGTGATGCCAATGGACAAACCTACAAGTGATACTCAATTTACACATTAGTCCATAGAGATTGTCATCAATTACGAAAACCACACATGTGGAATATATGCCCTTTCAACACCTTTACACATCACATGACTTAGAGGCTTCCACACCTTTTTGAATTAATGCAATTATAAAAAGCTATTATTGATTGAACATATTATAAAATCATAAAGTAAAAAATGGTTGAGCACTTGATTTAGTAATGACGATTCATGATCATCTCTTTTTCTCTTTCTTTCTTATTCTCTTTTTTTATAAGCTCGTACTATTTTTTTTCTTTGAGAATTTTCTTGATCTTCATTATTATCTCTTTATCTTCCTTATTATCTTTTTAGCATAGTTTTTTGATCATGCTCACTACTATGGATTTTATAACCCAAACCTGTGACTATAACATGCTACCAAGATTTTACTTCTCATAATTTAATTAATACTTTTATTGGTGTGGAAGACCCTAAAATCATAATAGTTGGTCAAGTATCATAACACTCAACCTATTTCAATCATCTAATATAATAATCATGATTTAAGATAACTTCAAATATCATAAATTCTCAAAACTCAACGGATATAATTCTTTTCTTGAATAAGGGGAATGGAAGATGATGCAACTAATGAAAAGCTCTTGAATAAAAATATAACATGCGTGAAGTAAAGTAAATATGCTAAAACTATAAGATAGATTACAAGGTGTTATAGATCTCCCCCAAGCTTGGGATCAAGCCGACATGATCAAATAATCCCTTGCGATTATTTGATACTCGGTGTTATTCAAGGCAAAGGAGTGTTGTTGGAGACAGAACTGACGTGTAGTGTCTTGATCGTTGTTTCAAGGATCACTATGTGAATCTTACGTTGCTCGTTGATTTTCTCCAACTGAGCCACCATTACCTTATACATTTCTAATGTTTGCGTTTATGCTTCCATATATTGGAGGCTGATGTCGAGGTTGGCTTCCAGTCCTCTCATATCTTTGTATCCAACCGATCAAGGTAGCGACACAGCAGTTCAATATGTTTAGAATATCCTGGGGACTTTACCTCGATTTTCTTGATACAAGGGTCAAGCTTGTTTAGAGAAGCATGAATCTCGTCTTCTTCATGTTTAATCCCTTCCATATAGGATTCTCCTTCTCCCTTGATGCTGAGTTGGATCTTCTCAAAATCACCCTCTCATCCAATGAGGAGATCGAGTGCTTTCCGTTCGTCCTGCATATTCTCCACCAACTTGAATCCCTCCTCGTCTTCATTGCTCTGGGCTTCCTTCCCCTTTATGCCTTCAGACTCCTCCATGGACTTTGCAGAAGAACCTTCATGACCCTCCTTGGCTTGGATGAATGTAACATCCCAAAAATACTAAACTTAAATCATCAAACTCTAATCATCAAAATTAGGGTTAACAAAAAAAACTTTTCTAAATAAAATTATGAATGCATGCATATGAGTATGCATTGAATTTGAAATTCTTTTGAACCACCTTGTTTGTATGTTTCCTTGCTTGTAAAATGTTTCTTAGGTGAAATAAACATCAACTAAAACATTTCCCACACTTTTCCCAAAGACAAATAAAGCAAAACAAATAAAATAAAGGAATGGTCATTTTGACCAATTTAACTCCCATGCCTACTTTGGCTGTCTCAAACTTTCAGAAACTAACAGAAACTTTTCTTTATCTTTGCACCCCTTGAATGTACTCATAACAAAGTATCAAGGCCCACTTTGTGATCATCCAGAAACTTTCAAATGCATAGTTTAAATGACAATTCAAAATTGAATCTTTATCATATGGGAAGATCCCACTTTTTCAAAAACCACTCAAACAAGCTCAACTTTCAAAACCCAAGCATCTGCAGACTCACCAGCACCAATCTAGCACACCCACCAAAAATCTTTTCAAAATTCAAAACTTGAATTCTTGCGGCCATTTCATCAAACACTTGGCAGACACAAATCAAACAAAATCAAAACACTATTGTGAGCAGTGATTCTTGCCTAACTGGTTCCCTATCTAGCTCACAACCATCTCAGTAGATCATCTAGCAAGATTAACCAAGCACTAGCACCACTGTGAGCTTGCCAAAACCATCAATGGTGAACAGCCGAAGCCAACCTTGTCACCCCCATGTCGACAGCAAGCTAGGAGGAGAAACAAGCCTAGCCAGCATGTCTGGGAGGCAGCCCACCGTCCACCGCCACTCCCTGTCCAGCGCTCGAACGTTGCCAGCCACTGGACCACACGCACGGACCGCGCCCAGCTCGCCAGCAACCATGCCGAGCATGCGCCAGAGCGCCACCCTCGACCGAAGCCCACAGACCGCGCGCCGCCCTCGCCGCGTGCATACACGATCACCACCGACCCAGGAGACCACCAAACATCCCCGTTCGCCGCCCCGTGACGCATAGCCACCGCTCACCGTCGAAGACGCCGCCTCTGCCAGCAAGCGCCGCATGTTCAGACCGCATCAACCCGCACCACCCCAATGCCTCGCCATCAGCGTTGAGCATCGCCAGGGAACACCGCACCGTCCCCTACCTTCGCCCATGCCAATAGCCGTCTGTACCATCGCCCCCGACGAGCTCACCATGCGCCCCGTTGGTCCCCTCGCTCGACTATAAATAGAGGCCACCCCCAGCCGAATTGAGCACACCATTCTACTCCCCTCTCATCACTGATCGTGCCACACCGTTCCCGGAGCAAGGCGAGCAGCACTTCGCCGGAATTTCACCGGAGCCTGCCGCCTCTGCAGAAGAAGGAAGCCAGCGATTGGAGCCGCCCCAAGAGGAGCCACCGGTACCAGGAGATTCGCCGTCGTCGACTTTGTCGTTCGCCCGCCTCGCCGACCCTCGCCTGCACCCCGGTAAGCCCCCAGTAACCCCCACTGGCCGCGCTAGGTTTCTTTCTCGCCGGCGTTTCCCACCGTCGACGATGACTCCCATCAGTTGGATTAGAATCAGATCGAACGACCCACATCGTCCCATACCACTTCGCACCCCCTGTCTCACTGACGAGTGGGGACAACCACTTAAGCAGCCCGCGGAAGCGCTACGCTTAGTAGGACGGCCCGTTAACTTTTCCCGCGCAGCCCAGTTATTTGAATTAAACCTTTTCCATTTTATTTCAAACTCACTTCTGTACCCAGTTTCAAAAATCAACCCAGATGGATTCAGTGCACCAAACTGAATGAAACCAATTTTGTTAGAAAGGTCTGGGAATGCTGAATCCAAGCCCATTGGATTCAAGTCATTTCGATCTATAGATCACCCATGGTAAAAATAACAAGGCAGAAGGTTCTCTGCATTCAAAAAAATTTCAAATTTAAACCATAATAGCTTTTGAGTTGATTCCAACTCTCAAAATCACATTTAACCATACCTTTCAGAATATATAAAAATATATAGGTTTACTTGCAGAAATAATGTTCAAGTAATAAAAGAATGCCCCATAGGCATTTCTAGTCACTTTATTTAATTAAAATAAAAGGGTAAAACCTTATTAAATTGTGACACCACTTTAAATCACATTCCCATGGACTAAAATATGTGGTGATGACATGTGTCAACATGATCCCATATTTGGTTTGGAGAATATTAAATCTTAAGTAGTTCTTTAATGAGTAGAAATTACTTTTCTAAAAATAAAAGGAATTAAACCAAGCCTTAATCTTCTAATGTTAGAGATGATGTTAGATCATCTATAGGACCCTTGTGTGTGATGATTGCAAGTAGTTAAGTATTGCTTGGTGATTTTGTACATCGTATTTATTTATAGACGCTAGTACCGACCAAGCATACGAGGAGGAAGGAGGATTCTACGAAGAAGAAGCCGAGGAGAACTTCAACCACTGCTCTGCACAAGGCAAGCCTAATGCTACTAGTTGAATGTGCAAGCTATTAACCTTGCAAGGTAACCCTGGCAATTTAGCAAGCTTATGCTGATATTTTGCAAGCCAATACTTGCTTGTTACCATGTCAACTATATGCCTTAAAGCATATATGATCATAACCACTTGATAAACCAATCCTAGTTTTACTTACAAGCCTCTTACTTTTTTCCTGATCAAAACTCTTACCTAGATGTTACCTAAGTAAATGGTAGATATTAGAAGGATACTTGAAGGTTGCATCAAGAGCATAAAATTTGGCCTAAGCTAGATGTCATCTTAAGGCATGAGATTAAACTTAGTTAGAACTCCACTAGTTTACCACCCCTCATTATTGTTTACCCCCACCTGTAGATGCTAGTGCTAAGCATAAAACTTGATCAACTTTAGATGGCAATACTTGGTGGAAAAATGGTTATGAAAACCTTGGAATGATGGATCATTCTATTGAAATGTTTTGGACATGTGTTTCCGAACACTTGATGATTTTGGTGATGAAAATGATGAGGCATGAGCCTTAGCCCTTTATAAAACTGATGGTTGTCTGGATGGGATACCATTCCAATTTTATCGTACAACCACAATACCCGAAGATTGGGTAGGGCTTGACTGGAAACTTATATACCTTAGTATCAGTTCCCTCACGGCCAAGGTCTGAGCTGAGGCTACCTTGTGAAGATCCACCTGTGCAGTACCCAAGATGACAGTTGGTCATGGTTGGGAGGACAAACTCACAGGAGAGGTGCTTATACTAGGGCGTGTAATTGAAAGGTTAGGATTTATTATCCGCATACTAAGTATGGTGAATTCAGGATTTGTTCCTGACGGATGTATCGAATGTTGTGGTGAAAGTGTACAATCTCTGCAGAGTGTCAAACTATTCGAATAGCCGCGTCCGTGGTTATGGACAGTTGGAGTGGCCATACTGTTCCCCCGTCAGACTTTTCAAAATGACTTGTGAAATGAATTGAGACTTTGACTTGACCACAACAGGGTTGTGATATGAAATACAAGTTCCCATTCAGGTGTTATAAAACTTCAACTAGCATTCGTTGCTCCTTAACGTAGTAGAGATAAATCTAGCTTTTTGCAAAATAACCCTAGAGCCTAGTTTCCTATTATCAAAATCCCCTTTCACTTGTTAGTATTAGTTTGCGAGTACTTAAAGAGTACTCATGGCTTTGTCCCTGGCTATTCCCATGGCCAGACTATGAAGAGGAGTACCTGGAGGATGGACCCCAGGAAGGTTACGACAACTAGGATCATCTCCCATCGTCAGCATTGCCGGTGACCCCGAAGATGGAGCTTCGCCTATGCTACCGTTATTATAACGTATTCCGCTGCTTGATGTTGTATTAAGAACTGGATCATGAGAACCCTATGTGTGTAAGAACTTAACTACGGTTTGTAATGGATGATGTACTATGGTATCCAATTCTGTTATGTCTCGCAAAAATGGTAATCCTGGGATTGCGATGTATGGCATAACAGGCATCTGGGATTAAAAATCCGGGTGTTGACAAGTTGGTATCAGAGCCATCCTGACCATAGGAGACCCTAGTTAGACTGGACGTTTGAATCAAAAACTTAGTTTCAAAACCAAAGAAAACAAATATTTACAAAAACTTTTTCTCATTCTTATCCCTTTCATTCTTTCATAAAAATTCATGTTCCTCAAAAACTCTTGCAAAATACCTAAAATTTTGACACACTTGATCACTCTACTAACTTACTCATCCTATATTATTATTGATGGACGTGAAGTATAGCAAGTTTTATCAGTTGGGGAATGGAGGAGACCTGATCTTTGAGAGGGATTTTGACCAGCTTTCGGAACTTCTGGAGCGTCCGCACCCCGAGTTCTTCGGAGCTCAGCTCAATGATCAAGGAGGAGAAGATCTGCAGTGGCTAATTGTTGCAAGTCTCCGAGGAAAGATTGAACCTCCCACTGCGGAGGGAATTCAGTTTACCTTGAAAGAAAACAACTGGCTCGATGGACTTGCCAGGGCCATGCAGGAAGCTCTTTCCCGTCTGTGTGGGCAGATTATCAACCAGATCAAGGGTACTTGCTTTGAGTTTTGCCCAAGGCGTGATGCTAATGGACAACCACTGGAAGCCCCATACCACCCCGAGCTGAAGACCCAATTGGACCACCTTAGCCTCATGATGTACGATCGTCAACAGGAGTTGGAAAACTGCCCTGACTACTCCAACCACAAATCTGCCATCATCCAGACGAAGGACCAAACCATCTCCGTGCTAGCAAAGGATCGCAAGTCTCGCCGCCGTCAGCTCGACAAGAAGGAGCGCATAATTGCCCGTCTTCGCCACCGCATCTCATCTCTGGAGGAGACCATCCACGAGAGAGACATGCAGTTGGAGGAAAGGGAGAATGCCGGAGAAGATCTTCGTGGAGACCCGTACTCCTATCTCAGCGATGAAGATGATTTTCTGGAGGATCAGGCTATGGATTTCTTCACCGATGAGGATGATTTCTCATTCATCGATGATGATGAGGATGATGAAGCCACCGATTCCGAGGAGTAGTAGCACTTGAGCACTAGCGTAGTGAGTAGTATTCGGTCCCACTGTATCGTAGTTTCCAGAATGGTTCTTAAAACCATCTGTTTTTCTTTGTTGTGGTGTATGTTATACTGTGTGCTACAAATGAATGAATGAAAAGCAAGTTGCTAGAAAAATATGAGTCAAACTTTAAAAAAAAATTCAAAGACCCAAAACTTTAGAAATTCCCCTCTTTTCTCATGATCTATCTCAATCTTCAGATGCCACGTGGAGGAAATGGTTCATCCCCGGACCCAATGTTGCAGATTCTGCAAATGTTGACTTCTGACCGCGAAGCTGAAAGAGCGGAACGTCAAGCCAACCTAGCCACACTGCAGCAGATAGCCCAGCTTGCCCATAACAACCAAGGCCACGGAAATTAGGACAACCATGGATCTAAGCTCAAGAATTTCCAGAATACCAACCCACCTGTTTTCACTAAGTCAGAAGAACCCCTAGACGATGATGATTGGCTGCAGACCATGGAAAATAACTTAGAAGTCGTTGGAGTGGAATCCAATGAGAAAGTTCTTTTCGCCACCCACTATCTAGCCGGAGATGCCAGGGCATGGTGGAACAGTGTTCGCGCAATGACCGGAGGCCAGATTATGACCTGGGAGGAATTCAAGGTCAAGTTTAGCAGAACCCATGTGCCACCGGGTTTGATCAAGAGAATGAGAGACGACTTCAGAGAGCTGAATCAAGGAAGGATGACTGTAGTGGAATACCGTGACAAATTCTTGTCATTAGCTAGGTATGCCCTGGATGAGATCGACACCGAAGCCAAGAAGAAAGAAAGATTCCTGAATGGTCTGCATGACGAGATGCAGACAGTGTTAGTCAATATTCCCTTTGCGGATATTGAAGCCCTTGTTGACTGTGTTATCCAAATGGAAGGAAAGATCAACCAAGCCAATGAAAACTGCAAGCATCGCATGATGCATCAACCAGGAACCCATCAGACCCCAAATTATCGCCCCAACCCATCTCCAGAATTTGCCCCAAGAACCAACAGACCCCTGATGAACCGTCCGACCTATCCCAACCGTGGAAACCCTAGGCCCGGAGGAAATCACAACAACCCCGGCAATGCTAGCAATTTCAATCGTGCCCCACCCAAGTTCAACACAAACAATGCTACCGCCAACACCAACACTGCCCCTAGGGCTGGAAGCAATGTTGTGCCTGTAGCAGCCAAGGACAAGTCGCAAGTGACTTGTTATGACTGTGGAAATAAAGGCCACTATTCCAACGAGTGCTCCAACAAGAAGAATGCCACAACCCCCAATGCCAATGTCCCAGCTCAGCAGCAGCGTCGTGTTCAGCCAGGAAGAAGATTTTCCCCAGGGAATTCACTCAACCGCAACGGCCGTCCTTTTCTCATGCATGCTGAAGAATCTCAGGAAGCGCCAGACGTCGTGCTGGGTATGTTTTCTGTTAATTCAGTACTTGCAAGAGTGTTGTTTGATTCTGGTGCATCGCACTCATTTGTCACGGAAGAATTTGCATGCACTAGTAAAATTCAACCAACCAAACTGAAGCATGTTATGATTGTTCAAATTCCCGGATCAACCACCAAGGATAGGCAAATTTACAAAGTCGTCCCTATCCGAATCCATGGCATAGATTTTTATGCTAACCTAATAGTACTCAGGACTAAAGGATTGGAAGTAGTACTAGGAATGGATTGAATGTCCAAACATAAAGGATTGATTGACTGTGCCAAGAAAGCCATAACCATGACCAAGATAGCGGAATGAATAGCATATATCTGAAACCTTACCTCGCCAATTCAAATGCAACAAGAGTATAGCCCAACCTACCATTGACCAAGTCCGGATAGTTTGTGAATACCCCGATGTATTTCCAGATGTTTTGCCCGGTATGCCCCCAGATCGGGATATCGAGTTTATCATCGAACTAATCCCTGGAACCGGACCCATAGCCAGAGACCCTATAGTATGAACCCGTCAGAGCTCGCAGAACTGAAGAAGCAACTGGATGCCATGTTGGAAATTGGATTGATTCAACCAAGTGCGTCACCATGGAGATCACCTGTCTTTTTTGTGGACAAGAAAGATGGAGGTAACCGTTTGTGTACAGATTATCGGAAATTGAATGATGTCTCCATCAAGAACAAGTACCCCTTGCCCAAGATAGAAGATTTGTTTGATCAGTTGACCGGTGCCAAAGTGTTTTCTAAGATTGATCTTAGAACTGGCTATCATCAACTCAAAATTCGTGCTGAGGATATTCCAAAGACTGCCTTTACCACCAGATATGGATTGTATGAGTATACAGTCATGTCTTTCGGACTAACCAATGCCCCTGCTTATTTCATGAATCTCATGAATAAGATTTTTATGGACTTCCTGGATAAGTTTGTCGTTGTTTTCATCGATGACATTCTGATTTATTCCAAATCAGAAGAAGAACATGAGCTACACCTAAGGACCATTCTTGGAACCCTTAGAGAGCATCAGCTGTATGCAAAGTTTAGCAAATGTGAATTCTGATTACAGGAGGTAGGATTCCTCGGTCACATTGTATCAGCCAGAGGAATTGCAGTTGACCCTGCCAAAGTGAAAGATGTAGAAGATTGGCAAGCCCCAACCACTCGAACCCAAGTTCGTGCATTTCTCGGATTGGCGGGATATTACCGCAAATTCGTAGAAGGATTCTCTAGTATCGCCAGACCCATGACCCAATTGCTGAAGAAGGACAAGAAATTTGAATGGACCGACAAATGTGAAGCAAGTTTTCAAGAACTCAAGAGGAGATTGATTTCAGCCCCAATCTTGATCATGCCGGATATCACGAAGCCCTTCGATGTGTATTGTGACGCATCCAAGATTGGTCTTGGATGTGTTCTAATGCAAGAACGAAAAGTTATATCTTATCTATCTCGACAACTGAAGCAACATGAGCAAAACTACCCAACCCATGACCTCGAACTCGCAGCTATAGTTCTAGCCCTGAAAACATGGAGGCATTACCTAATGGGAAACCGTTGTGAGATTTATTCGGATCACAAGAGCCTAAAGTATATATTCACTCAGAAGGAGCTGAATATGAGGCAGAGAAGATGGATTGAGCTAATCAAGGATTACGATCTGGACATTCACTATCACCCTGGTAAAGCCAACGTGGTATCAGATGCCCTTAGCAGATTGCCGTGCCGCTTGAACTCCATGATTTTGAAGGAGCAACCAAGTTTGCACAAAGAGATGGAAGATTTTCGAATGGAATTAGTAAGTGAAGGATTTTTGGCTAGCATAGAACTCCAGCCTACTTTGATCAGTCAGATCAAAGAGGCGCAGAAGGGAAATGCTAGTATCGACGGAATCAAGCGTCGTATCGGTACAAGCAAAGTACCTGGATTCACCGAGGACGAAGAAGGAGTTCTGTGGTACAAAGGACGCCTTTGTGTACCAGCAGATTCTGAGTTGAAAGAAGTTATTTTGAAGGAGGCTCATGATACTCTTTATTCTATCCATCCCGGAGGAACTAAGATGTATCAAGATTTAATGGAGCAATTTTGGTGGCATAAGATGAAGAGAGAAATCAGAAGCTATATCGCCAAGTGTGATATTTGTCAGCGAGTCAAGGCAGGACATCAAAGACCCGCTGGATTGTTGCAACCATTGCAGATTCCGGAATGGAAATGGGATTCTGTTGGAATGGACTTTATCACTTGACTGCCTACTTCTAGTAGGGGAAATGACTCTATCTGGGTCATAGTGGACCGATTGTCCAAAGTCGCCCATTTCTTGCCCGTCAACACCACATATCAGAGTTCGAAGCTAGCAGAGTTGTACATCGCTAGAATCGTTAGTTTGCATGGAGTCCCCAAGAACATCGTATCGGATAGAGGAACTCAGTTTACCTCGAGATTCTGGAAGAAAGTCCAAGAAGGTTTAGGAACCCGCTTAGATTTCAGTACTGCTGATCACCCTCAGACCGATGGACAAACGGAGCGAGTAAATCAAATACTCGAAGATATGCTGAGAGCATGTGTGTTAGAATATGGATCCAAGTGGGAAGACTGTCTGCCGTTTGCAGAATTTTCATACAACAACAGTTATCAAGCCAGTTTGCAAATGGCCCCATTTGAATTCATGTACGGAAGGAAGTGTCGCACCCCTTTGAACTGGTCGGAAGTAGGAGAGAGTCAGATTTTTGGACCTGACATCCTACGAGAAGCAGAAGAGAAGGTTCACAAGATTCGTGAGCACCTCAAGACTGCCCAGTCCAGACAGAAGAGTTACACCGACAAGAGACGTCGAGACCTCGCCTTCAACATAGGAGATTTTGTATATCTGAAAGTGTCGCCATTGAAGGGAATGCAGCGTTTCCAACTCAAAGGAAAGTTAGCCCCCAAATATATCGGACCTTTCAAGATTTTGAACCGTCGAGGAGAAGTATCGTATCGATTGGAACTACCCGAAGAGATGTCAGCCATGCACAATGTGTTCCATATCTCGTTACTTCTCAAGTGTCTCGAAGTCCCCGAGAAGACCGAAGTATTCAATAATATCGATCACCGGACCATAGAGATCAACGATGACCTGACCTATCCCGAAGTACCCATCCGTATTTTGGAAGAAGCTTTTCGAACTACCCGAACCCGAAGCATCAAGTTCCTCAAGATTCAGTGGAGCAACCACACAGAAGAGGAAGCTACCTGGGAGCCTGAAGATCACATCAGGATGGAGTTTCCCGATCTCTTCAAATCCTAGGTAATCTTTTCGTCCTTTTTAAATCTCGGGACGAGATTTTGTTTAAGGGGGGAAGGTTTGTAACATCCCAAAAATACTAAACTTAAATCATCAAACTCTAATCATCAAAATTAGGGTTAACAAAAAAAACTTTTCTAAATAAAATTATGAATGCATGCAAAGACAAATAAAGCAAAACAAATAAAATAAAGGAATGGTCATTTTGACCAATTTAACTCCCATGCCTACTTTGGCTGTCTCAAACTTTCAGAAACTAACAGAAACTTTTCTGGATCTTTGCACCCCTTGAATGTACTCATAACAAAGTATCAAGGCCCACTTTGTGATCATCCAGAAACTTTCAAATGCATAGTTTAAATGACAATTCAAAATTGAATCTTTATCATATGGGAAGATCCCATTTTTTAAAAAACCACTCAAACAAGCTCAACTTTCAAAACCCAAGCATCTGCAGACTCATCAGCACCAATCTAGCACACCCACCAAAAATCTTTTCAAAATTCAAAACTTGAATTCTTGCGGCCATTTCATAAAACACTTGGCAGACACAAATCAAACAAAATCCAAACACTATTGTGAGCAGTGATTCTTGCCTAACTGGTTCCCTATCTAGCTCACAACCATCTCAGTAGATCATCTAGCAAGATTAACCAAGCACTAGCACCACCGTGAGCTTGCCAATATCATCAATGGTGAACAGCCGAAGCCAACCTTGTCACCCCCATGTCGACAGCAAGCTAGGAGAAACAAGCCTAGCCACCATGTCTGGGAGGCAGCCCACCACCCACCCCAACTCCCTGTCCAGCGCTCGAACGTTGCCAGCCACTGGACCACACGCATGGACCGCGCCTAGCTCGCCAGCAACCATGCCGAGCATGCGCCAGAGCGCCACCCTCGACCGAAGCCCACAGACCGCGCGCCGCCCTCACCGCGTGCATACACGATCACCACCAACCCAGGAGACCACCAAACATCCCCGTTCGCCGTGGACGCTTGACCACCGCCGCCGTCGAAGACGCCGCCTCCTGCCAGCAGCGTCGCATGTTCCAGACCAACCCGCACCACCCCACGTCTCGCCACCGTAGCGTTGAGCATCACCAGGGAACACCGCACCGTCCCCTACCTTCGCCCATGCCAATAGCCGTCTGTACCATCGCCCCCGACGAGCTCACCATGCGCCCCGTTGGTCCCCTCGCTCGACTATAAATAGAGGCCACCCCCAGCCGAATTGAGCACACCATTCTACTCCCCTCTCATCACTGATCGTGCCACACCGTTCCCGGAGCAAGGCGAGCAGCACTTCGCCGGAATTTCACCGGAGCCCGCTGCCTCTGTAGAAGAAGGAAGCCAGCGATTGGAGCCGCCCCAGGAGGAGCCACCGGTACCAGGAGATTCGCCGTCGTCGACTTCGTCGTTCGCCCGCCTTGCCGACCCTCGCCTGCACCCCGGTAAGCCCCCAGCAACCCCCACTGGCCGCTCTACGTTTCTTTCTCGCCGGCGTTGCCCACCGTCGACGATGACTCCCAGCCGTTGGATTAGAATCAGATCGAACGACCCACATCGTCCCATACCACTTCACACCCCCTGTCTCACTGACGAGTGGGGACAACCACTTAAGCAGCCCGCGGAAGCGCTACGCTTAGTAGGCCGGCCCGTTAACTTTTCCCGTGCAGCCCAGTTATTTGAATTAAACCTTTTCCATTTTATTTCAAACTCACTTCTGTACCCAGTTTCAAAAATCAACCTAGATGGATTTAGTGCACCAAACTGAATGAAACCAATTTTGTTAGAAAGGTCTGGGAATGCTGAATCCAAGCCCGTTGGATTCAAGTCATTTTGATCTATAGATCACCCATGGTAAAAATAACAAGGCAGAAGCTTTTCTGCATTCAAACATTTTTCAAATTTAAACCATAATAGCTTTTGAGTTGATTCCAACTCTCAAAAATCACATTTAACCATACCTTTCAGAATATATAAAAATATATAGGTTTACTTGCAGAAATAATGTTCAAGTAATAAAAGAATGCCCCATAGGCATTTCTAGTCACTTTATTTAATTAAAATAAAAGGGTAAAACCTTATTAAATTGTGACACCACTTTAAATCACATTCCCATGGACTAAAATATGTGGTGATGACATGTGTCAACATGATCCCATATTTGGTTTGGAGAATATTAAATCTTAAGTAGTTCTTTAATGAGTAGAAATTACTTTTCTAAAAATAAAAGGAATTAAACCAAGCCTTAATCTTGTAATGTTAGAGATGATGTTAGATCATCTATAGGACCCTTGTGTGTGATGATTGCAAGTAGTTAAGTATTGCTTGGTGATTTTGTACATCGTATTTAATTATAGACGCTAGTACCGACCAAGAATACGAGGAGGAAGGAGGATTCTATGAAGAAGAAGCCGAGGAGAACTTCAACCACTGCTCTGCACAAGGCAAGCCTAATGCTACTAGTTGAATGTGCAAGCTATTAACCTTGCAAGGTAACCCTGGCAATTTAGCAAGCTTATGCTGATATTTTGCAAGCCAATACTTGCTTGTTACCATGTCAACTATATGCCTTAAAGCATATATGATCATAACCACTTGATAAACCAATCCTAGTTTTACTTACAAGCCTCTTACTTTTTTTCCTTATCAAAACTCTTACCTAGATGTTACCTAAGTAAATGGTAGGTATTAGAAGGATACTTGAAGGTTGCATCAAGAGCATAAAATTTGGCCTAAGCTAGATGTCATCTTAAGGCATGAGACTGAACTTAGTTAGAACTCCACTAGTTTACCACCCCTCGTTATTGTTTACCCCCACCTGTAGATGCTAGTGCTAAGCATAAAACTTGATCAACTTTAGATGGCAATACTTGGTGGAAAAATGGTTATGAAAACCTTGGAATGATGGATCATTCTATTGAAATGTTTTGGACATGTGTTTCCGAACAATTGATGATTTTGGTGATGAAATTGATGGGGCATGAGCCTTAGCCCTTTATAAAACTGATGGTTGTCTGGATGCGATACCATTCCAATTTTATCGTACAACCACAATACCCAAAGATTGGGTAGGGCTTGAATGGAAACTTATATACCTTAGTATCAGTTCCCTCATGGCCAATGTCTGAGCTGAGGCTACCTTGTGAAGATCCACCTGTGCAGTACCCAAGATGACAGTTGGTCATGGTTGGGAGGCCAAACTCACAGGAGAGGTGCTTATACTAGGGCGTGTAATTGAAAGGTTAGGATTGATTATCCGCATACTGAGTATGGTGAATTCAGGATTTGTTCCTGACGGATGTATCGAATGTTGTGTTGAAAGTGTACAATCTCTGCAGAGTGTCAAACTATTCGAATAGCCGCGTCCGCGGTTATGGACAGTTGGAGTGGCCATACTGTTCCCCCGTCAGACTTTTCAAAATGACTTGTGAAATGAATTGAGACTTTGACTTGACCACAACAGGGTTGTGATATGAAATACAAGTTCCCATTCAGGTGTTATAAAACTTCAACTAGCATTCGTTGCTCCTTAACATAGTAGAGATAAATCTAGCTTTTTGCAAAATAACCCTAGAGCGTAGTTTCCTATTATCAAAACCCCCTTTCACTTGTTAGTATTAGTTTGCGAGTACTTAAAGAGTACTCATGGCTTTGTCCCTGGCTATTCCCATGGCCAGACTATGAAGAGGAGTACCTGGAGGATGGACCCCAAGAAGGTTACGACAACTAGGATCATCTCCCATCGTCAGCATTGCCTGTGACCCCGAAGATGGAGCTTCGCCTACGCTACCGTTATTATTACGTATTCCGCTGCTTGATGTTGTATTAAGAACTGGATCATGAGATCCCTATGTGTGTAAGAACTTATCTACGGTTTGTAATGGATGATGTACTATGGTATCCAATTCTGTTATGTCTCGCAAAAATGGTAATCCTGGGATTGCGATGTATGGCATAACAGGCATCTGGGATTAAAAATCCGGGTGTTGACAAGTTGGTATCAGAGCCATCCTGACCATAGGAGACCCTAGTTAGACTGGACGTTTGAATCAAAAACTTAGTTTCAAAACCAAAGAAAACAAATATTTACAAAAACTTTTTCTCATTCTTATCCCTTTCATTCTTTCATAAAAATTCATGTTCCTCAAAAACTCTTGCAAAATACCTAAAATTTTGACACACTTGATCACTCTACTAACTTACTCATCCTATATTATTATTGATGGACGTGAAGTACAGCAAGTTTTATCAGTTGGGGAATGGAGGAGACCTGATATTTGAGAGGGATTTTGACCAGCTTTCGGAACTTCTGGAGCGTCCGCACCCCGAGTTCTTCGGAGCTCAGCTCAATGATCAAGGAGGAGAAGATCTGCAGTGGCTAATTGTTGCAAGTCTCCGAGGAAAGATTGAACCTCCCACTGCGGAGGGAATTCAGTTTACCTTGAGAGAAAACAACTGGCTCGATGGACTTGCTAGGGCCATGCAGGAAGCTCTTTCCTGTCTGTGTGGGTAGATTATCAACCAGATCAAGGGTACTCGCTTTGAGTTTTGCCCAAGGCGTGATGCTAATGGACAACCACTGGAAGCCCCATACCACCCCGAGCTGAAGACCCAATTGGACCACCTTAGCCTCATGATGTACGATCGTCAACAGGAGTTGGAAAACTGCCATGACTACTCCAACCACAAATCTGCCACCATCCAGACGAAGGACCAAACCATCTCCATGCTAGCAAAGGATCGCAAGTCTCGCCGCTGTCAGCTCGACAAGAAGGAGCGCATCATTGCCGTCTTCACATCAAGATCTCATCTGGAGGAGACCATCCACGAGAGAGACATGCAGTTGGAGGAAAGGGAGAATGCCGGAGAAGATCTTCGTGGAGACCCCTAGGACGATGTAATGGATGATGTACTATGGTATCCAATCCTGTTATGTCTCGCAAAAATGGTAATCCTGGGATTGCGATGTATGGCATAATAGGCATCTGGGATTAAAAATCCGGGTGTTGACAATGAAGCTCCATGGATGAGACATGTCCGCGGGATTGTCGAGGAAGAAGTGACGACGCGAGGAAGATCTGGTTTGACAAGAGAAGAAAAAAGGTCTCCTAGGAGGCTTAAGAAGGGTTAGGATCAGGTAAAAATTCATACTGAAAGAAAAAGGGTCGACCAAGAAAAGAATCCCAACAAATAAGGAAGGAAATAAGAGAAAAGAAAAGAAAAGAAAGGAAAGTTGTAACGAACACTGATACGGGCGTACGCCCGTACAACGCGTCCGTACCAGGGTCTTTCCCGAAATCCTTCATCACGATGTCGGTAGGAAGTAAACCGACCTAGTCAGTACGGGCGGGTCCCGCTCGTATGGCATGGTCGTACTGGCGGTTACCGCCTTTTTTCAAGTAATAAATGCATAGGAGTGGAGGAACACAGATAAAATATTGACATGCGGTATGGGTCGGCGCGTCCGTATGGCACGGTCGTACCAAATCGTTCAAAAAAGTACCAGGTATAATAGTAGATTAATGAGCACTGGTACGACGGGTTCGCCCGTACCAGCCTCGCAAGACTGACAGTAACCACGGAAAAACCTAAGGAAATAAAAAATGCAAATAAAAATGAAAATAACAATCAGAACAAAAATAAAACAAAGTTTCAATCATAATGATCATCCAAAAAGAATGAGTTTACTTGAGTACCTTCCTCTTCCTTTGATTCCTAAACCAACTTCTTATTTTTTTTTCCTTTAAACAAGGTTGGTAGCAAGAAAATACTAATACCATTGCAAAGAGAAATTGAAAATTTTATTTTAGGACTCGAAGTACCAGAGGGTATGCATATGGATGACACTTCTTTGTGTGGTTGGATTTCCTCAATGTTCATGGGCTCATCATCTTGTTCTTCTTTTCTTTGGAGGATCTACAAATCAAATCAAAAAACTTGCAAAAGTAGAATCCAACGGATCATCCTTGGCTTAACATCAATTCTTTCAAGGATTTATTTTAAGCCAATCGATCTGTATGCACCCTTAGTTTAGAGTCAATAATATAAGAGCTAAACTTATCACAAGAGAAAACCAAAGCGAAAAATTCTTTTTTACCATGGGGTAATTATTTTGAGTAACATTTAAGATGTGGCTATCATGATGAATGATATTAAGTTCATCACCATCATACTGGCAAATAATTGCCTCAACAACTTCATGGCTAGCCTCACAGAAAAGATCAAAGGGTTTCTTCCAATTAGGGGTTTTTATAATATGAGCTTTAAGAAGGGCTTGCTTTAAAATGTTGAAGGCAGTAAGAAAACATTCATCAAAATTATAAGCATCATCTTTCTGTAGAAGGTTAGTTAGAGGTATAACAGTTTTAGAGAAATTCTTAATGAATCTTCTATAAAACCCAACGTGGCCTAAGAAACTCCTAATACCTTTTATGTCTCGAGGAGGGGGGAGCCTTTATATTGCTTCAATTTTCGCTTTATCAACTTCTATGTCTTTACCTGAATTTTTTTGACCAAGCATCACCATACCTTCATGAAACATGAAGTGACATTTTTACCAATTCAAGACTAGGTTAGTATCCTCACATCTCTGTAAGACCTTATGAAGATTATGAAGACAATGATTAAATAAAGTTCCATATAGAAAAGTTGTCCATGAATACTTCTATAATACTTTCAACATAGTCAGAAAATATAGCAGTCATGCATCTTTGGAAGGTAGCGGGGGCATTACAAAGACTAAAATGCATACGGCGATAAGCATATAACCCATAAGGACAAGTGAAGGTTGTTTTAAGTTGATCATCAGGGTAGACAACAATTTGAGAAAACCTAGAGTAACCATCTAAATAGAAAAAATGATAATGCATAGCAAGTCTCTCTAAAGTTTGATCTATAAATGATAAAGGGTAGTGATCCTTTCTTGTCTCCTTATTAAGTTTTCTATAATCAATGCACATCCTATGACCACAAATAGTTCTAGTTGGTATGGGTTCATTATGTTTGTTTTGAACAATGGTAAACCCACCTTTCTTAGGGATATGATGAACATGACTTACACTCTCCTCCACATGAAGGATAATTCATGCATCTAATAGACGTATTACCTCGTTCCTCGCCTCTTATTTCACGTGGGGTTTTAATCGTCTCTAGAAATCTGTAATGGGTTGGGCTCCTTTTTCCATGAATATCCTATGAGTGTATATTGAGGGACTAATCCCCTTCAAGTCACTCATTGAATACCCAAGAGCGTTCCAATGCATTCTAAGAACCATCATCAAATTTTCCTCTTCTCTTTCTGCAGGGTTAGAACATATAATAACAAGGAAATTATTGTTAACTTCATCTAGAAACCTTTATTTTAACTCCTTGGTTAAGATTTTGAGTGTAGGAGGTGGAGGTGCCTCCTCTCCTTTTCTTATATGTTCTTCATAATTTTGATTTATCTCGAGATCCACCTTGGGTATAGAGTCAAGGTAATCATCTATTTCAATTTTATCCATATCTTGAGGCATATCATCGTTAGCAACTAAACTCCATACTGAATCATCATCAGGAGTTTCAATGACTATAGAGGAAAGATTAATCATATTACCTTATTCCTCTTGCCCATAATCATATTCATCTAAGTCCTCGATAGCATTTTTATGTTGGAATTTTGCGAAATGAAATTCCATTTTCTATTCACCGAACTTGAGAGATACAGTTTCTTTCTTGCAATCAATGTTTGCTCCTGAAGTGTTCAAAAAAGTTCTTCCAAAAATAATTGTACAATAAACATCGGTAGACATATCAACAAGTACAAAATCAATGGGGTACTTGTAGGGTCCAATACAAATTGGGACATCTCTAATTACTCCCATAGGAACTATGAGTGTTTTATATGCAAGCATTATTGTTATATCTGTATCTTCTAATTCGGCAAGGGCTAGCTCTTTTTGGATTTTTCAAAAAAACTAAAGGGGATTACATTAACTGTTGTTCCTATATCACAGAGACCATAATAATAATATCCACCAAAAGTGCAAGGGAGAATAGGTTTACCAACTTATTTAGCTTTTACCTTTCCTTCAACAAATTGTGAAGCTTCGGTGACCAGTTCTATTATCTTGCAATGTGCAAACATGTCTAAGATATCTTCTTTTGTTGGTTCCCCGGTCGTCTCCTTACTTACCTCATTAGTTTTTCTTTCTTGTGCCTCTTCTTCTAGCATTTAATGGAACATTCTTTCTTCCTCACATTGATCTTCGAGTTGCTGAGCCATCATATGTTTCCTCGTAGTCCTTTGACAAGGAAGTGGTTCAACATACTAAGGCATCTCCCTCAATGTCTCTATGTGAGCTGCAGTTATTACATCAACATGTTTGACTGGTTCAGGAGTATAATGAAGCCAGTATTTCTTTGGAGCTTCAATGTGTTTTGTAAAAAACTAAAGGATTTGCACAATAATATCATCATCAAGTTGAAGCTCATTAGAAGTTTCTTTTATCTTAATAGGTTCTTTATAAGCATTGAGACAATCATATTCAGTTTCTACTCCTCCTTCACCACCTAAATCAAATCCCCATGTTTCTCTATTGCTGCGAATACGTTCTAGGAGTTCCTAAGCTTTAGTTATACATAACTCCATGAAGGAGCCTCCGGAGTTTGTATCAATCTCATGTTTAATTCCTTGATTAATTCCCCCATAGAAAATGTGTAAAACATACCATTCCGGTAAATCATGGTGGGGACATTTATTAAGGATAGATTTGTACCTTTTGAAGGCCCTTACCAAGCATTCACCTGGGCGATTCTTGAAGATTGTAATTGCCCTTCTCACTTCAGCAGTCTTTACCTTAGGAAAGAATCGGAATACGAATTCCACTTTGAACTTTTCCCAGGTATCAATTTTCTCTGAAGGGAAAATTCTATACCAAGCTAAAGCAGTGTTGGTTAGAGATTGGCTAAACAATTTAAGCTTTAATTCATCATCAGAATAGCCTCTCAATTTAAGTGTCCAACATAACTCTGTAAAATGCATCAAATGATTGTAGGGATCCTCATTCGGATCATCTCCAGCAATTTTTTTCTTAAATAATAACAATAAAGCGAGGGTTAACCTCATATTCAGGTTCAGCCCCACTCGGGAATTCTTTGACAATTCCTAGATTGAATTTCCTGGGTGTGTAGTTGCATCAAGCTGATTCATCAGTCCAAGTGTAGTCATGGTTTTTACATGAAACTGGTAAACAAATTTAGTAAAATAATTAATAGAATTAGCAACTAAGAACAAAGACCAAAATTTCTTAGCTCCCTGGCATCGACGCCAGAAAATAGCTTGATGACTGAAAGCGCACAGATCAATTATAGCTAGTTTCAAAATAAGAGTATCAAACCCACAAAGAGCTAGTTGGTTAGGGTCTTTATTCCCCTCGTCACTATCTACCAAATGATACTTTTAAGTTGCCTTTGATTTCAAGTAAAGGGTGTTTGAAAGGTTTTTGGATTGAATGCAAGAAAGTAAATAAAACAAGTAAAAAGAAAGCAAGTAATAAGAGCATTTGGAATGGTGGTTGAACTCAATAGGGCTAAGACGTTCTTGAGGGTGTAGGATATACCACTAGCATGTTGTAATTAATCATAATTATGATAACCTATTTCTTGTGTCATGATAAGTGTGGAGAGAGTTCCGTAATAAGATGTTCACCAGGCAGTCGCTTTGTTCAGCCAAGAATGAGGTCATATCTAAATAACCACTTCGATGCATGTGAGCAATCACCATGCAGACCACCACAATTAAGGGTTTCTCCATAGATATTGTAATTAGCATAGTGAATCTCTATTTTTTCCCCTTCAACTATGTTGGTAACTGATGTGGCTCAGATCGGTGTAGAGCTTCGTTGGGAAACCCCAAGAGGAAGGTATGATGAGCACATCAGTAAGTCTTTCCTCAGTAAGAAATCAAGGTTATCAAACTAGTAGGAGGAAGGAAACGCCCCCAAGGTGTTGCTAACAACTTAGAACCTGCACAACAAAAACTAAAGACTTTTCCCCAACGAACAGTGAGGTTGTCAATCTCACCGATTTGCTGAAAACAAAGGATTAAACGTATGGTATGGAAGGTAATGGTAGCTTGCAGAAAGTAAACAGTAACAATGGAAGATGTATC
The DNA here is from genome assembly GCA_023614405.1 of Avena insularis. NCBI lineage: Eukaryota > Viridiplantae > Streptophyta > Magnoliopsida > Poales > Poaceae > Avena > Avena insularis. Next base: position 204,649,487 of record CM042685.1, read on the forward strand.
AACGGTAAAGATTGGACTAGGGTCCACAGTTCACTAGAGGTGTTCTCCTTAAGATAAACAATATAACATGCTGGGTAAACAAATTACAGCGGGGCAATTGACAAGACAGAGCAAGGCATAACAATGTAATACTAGACATTCCATGATCCTATGAGATTTTATTGGGCATTACAACAATATGCATAGACCGCCATCCAACTGCATCTATGACTATTAATCCACCTTTAGGTTCTCATCCAACCCCCTCCAATATTAAGTTGCAAGCAACGGATAACTGCTTTAAGCAATGTGTGTCAAGTAAACAATCCAATTGTTCCATGAACAAGAGATTGTTGTTTTCTCCCTAGTAGAAACAACACATCTATAACGATAGAGACTTCTGTCACTTCCCCAAATTCAATATAGGCATGAACCCACTATTGAGCATAAATACTCCCTCTTGGAGTCACTAGCATCTACTTGGCCAAGATAGCTACTAGAAATAGAGAGCATGCAAGATCTCAAACAACACAGACATGATATAATCAATAAGATAGAATCATTAATCAATCTGACATAGTAACCTCAATATCCATCAGATCCCTGCAAACACAACATGCGTGATTAAAAATAGATGATCTTGATCATGAACGGAGCTCACATGATCTAAACATGGTAGCACAAAGGAGGAGAAACAACCATCTAGGTACTGCATGGACCCATAGTCCAAGGTGGAACTACTCACGCATCACACCGGAGGCTCGCATGGTGATCAAGAAGGCCTCTAGGATGATCTATCCCCTCTGGCAGGGTGCTGGGAAGAGCTTCAGATCACCTCGATCTAAGGATGATGGTGGCGGCGGCTATAGACTATTTCATGGAGATCTTGTCGGGTACTTAGGGTTTTGGCATCGAGGTGACTTTATAGGCGAAGGGGCGAGGCAGGAGGGCGGCCAGGGGGGCCACACCCTTCCTAGGGTGCCCGCACGTGGGGGGTGTGTGGCCACCCTGTGGCGCCCCTCCAGTCGCCCTTCGGTCTCTGTGTTCGTCTCGGTGAAATATTGACTTTGGCTTTTGTCCTGTCCAATTCCGAGAATATTTCCTTACTAGCTTTTCTGAAACCAAAAACAGCAGAAAATAGGCAACTGGCTCTATGGCAACTTGTTAATAGGTTAGTCCCAGAAAGTGTATAAAAATACCTCAAAGTGTAGACAAAGAATAGCAAAGTGGATACTAAACAAGCATCGAACATCAAAAATTATAGATACGTTTACGACGTATCAAGCATCCCCAAGCTTAACTCCTGCTCGTCTTCGAGTAGGTAAGTGATAAAAATAATAATTTTTTAGGTGACATGCACCATCACAATCAAGATCAAACCATTTGCAAGCATTGAAAGCTGGGATCAAAGTACTCTAAACATGAGCATGAAAGATGAAGTTCTAAAATAAGACATAGCAACTATGCTGCAACATGAAAGGATACAAACAAAGATTCATGAATAATAATACATTGAAAGATGTTTGTTTGTTTCACATATAGAAAACATAGCATAGTGGCATTCATCTTGTCCCTCATGGAGTAGAAAAACATAAATGCATAGGACACCTTCAAAGTTCATAAGGGTGACTAGATACAAATAGTTCAATAATAAGCAATATCAACAATATGAATCAATCAATAAGTTTTGGGACAATGCACATAAAACTAAGAATGGCAACTATGCTCTCTTAATTGATGCCTAAGGATAGAAGGTGGAGACTCAATATAAAAGTGGAAGAAAGGCCCTTCAAAGGGAATCAGGGATTTCAAGTTTCATAAAGAGCTTCCAAAAATTATGGTACTTGTTAGCTTTCAGCTCTTATGGCCCTATCATCAACATCTTGAAGTGATTAAGGTTAAAGTGAACAAAGTATGGAGTATATGCTTGACAAAGTATAAGTTGGCAATCTGATACGTCCAAAACGTATCTACTTTCTTGAACACTTTGCTATTGTTTCTTCTCTAAACTTGTGTGATTTGGATACAATTAACACAGACTAATGATGTTTTCAGCAGAATTACCTTGGTGTCTTGTTTTTGTGCAGAAAATGAATTATCAGGAAAAATCCCGGAAAATATGCCAAAAATTATATTTCACCAGAAGATCCACGGAGCCAAAAGAAGAGATGGAGAGGAGGCCCGGGGGGCCCACACCCACCCCATGCGTGGGCCCACCACTGGCCGCGCTTATAAGTTGCCTTTCGACCTAAAAACCGAGGGGGGGTCGATAGTTTTCCATAAAGACTTCCGCTCCGCTGCCGCCACCAGAAACCAAGATTTTGATCCAGAAACTCCGTTCCGGCACCCTACCGGGACGGGGAATTTGGAGAGGATCATCACCATCGTCATCACCAACGCATCTCCATCGACCACCGATGTTTCCCTCATCCATGAGTGAGTAATCCCCTGCTATAGGCCTGGGGATGGTAGGGATTGGATGAGTTCTATCATGTAATCGAATAAGATTGTTAGGGCATAGTGCCTAGTATCTCTTGTGTTATTTGACTTTGTTGCAACTTGTTGTGCTTAATGCTTGTCACTAGGGCCCGAGTGCCATGATCTCAGATCTGAACTTATTATTGAATCGTTATCATAGTATTGTTTGTGATCTTATCTGCAAGTTGTGTACACATATCATTATCCAGATCCAAAGGCCCCAAAGTGACAATAATTGGGACAACCGGAGGGGATGGTTGTGGTGTGAGGATCACATGTGTTCACGGAGTGTTAATTCTTTGCTCCGGTGCTCTATTAAAAGGAGCACCTTAATTGCCAGTAGCTCCCTAGAGGCCCCGCTTCCACGGGCTGGCTGGACAGAAGATGTTGTGCAAGTTCTCATTGCGAGCACATATGACTATATTTGGAGAACATTCATAGGATTGTTTAGTACTTGGATGCTTGTTCTTATTTATCTCCAATGCCCTAGATATTGAAGCTACATGTTTAGACTCGTCCATGCAACGCCCGTCCATCCATCCCTATGCCTACCGCACTCGAATCCTACTGTTACCGTTACTGTTACTATTGCTCCTGTTTCACTGTTGCTGTTGCTGTTTCTGTTGCTTTGCTGTTGCTACTACCAAACTGTTGTTGTTTCTTTGCTATTGCTACTACCAAATTGTTGCTACTGATAAACTTCTGTGAGCAAGAACTATTTCCAGGTGTAGCTGAATTGATAACTCAGTTGTTAAGGCTTGCAAGTATTCTTTGGCTGCCCTTGTGTCGAATCAATAAATTGGGTAATACTACCCGCGAAGACTGTTGTGATTTCCTATACTTGTGGGTCATCAAGACTATTTTCTGGTGCTGTTGCCGGGGAGCATAGCTTTATTTGTCAGTTCACTTGGATCTATTATTGTTCACTTCTACTCCTTTCATCATGGGGAAGTCTTGTGATGGAAATTTTCTATTTTACCATCCACTACAAGAAGAGGTACATTCCTAAACACCTCTGCTGCTGTTGATTCACCGTCTGTTACAAGTAAGCTTGTTACACCACCACCACATACACATGCTACACACACTGCTACTACTGCTGAGTCTGAAACTGCTTTTGATACTCATGATGTTACTTCTAATGTGCTTGATTCGAGTGGTTCATTAGGTCCTTTTCAAGATGCTACTATGGCTAGTCTAGGAAATATGGAAACTCCTAGTGAAGACATTGTTACACATGTTAGCTCACCTGAGCCTAGTGAGAGTTATGATATTAATGATGGTTACATTGAGTTCACTGATGATTTTGTTGAAGAGTGCCGAAACACACATGGTACTAGTGCTATTAAGAGTCTCCTTGCTAGACGTACTACCATGCCTAAGTTGTCCTCTCATCCTAAGTTTTCCACTTCTCCCATAGATATTAAAGATGAAGATTATGATTTCTCTCTTGATTTATCTTATTTAGATATTGTTCAGAAAGAAACTTTTTGTGGGAATGAAAATGAGAGTGTTGTGTCTCATATGAATGAGATTTCTACTATGAGTGCTTTATTCTCTAATGATTTTAAGATGCGCAAGTACTTTGTTACTAAGATCTTAACTTTTTCACTAAAAGGAGAAGCTAGGGCTTGGTTTAATAGATTACCTCCTGGTTCCATTGATAGCCCTGATTGTTTGATTGCTTCTTTCTTCCAGAAATATTTTCCTCCCAGTGCTAAACATGCTGCTTTGCAGAGACATTTTGATTTTAATCAGGGAGAAGACCTACCTAGATACCTTTGCTGATTATGTTTTCAGGAAAAGGACTCCTACATATGTTGAAGAATTAATGAATAAGATAAGCAAGAATTATGATGATTGGACTTCAACTGAGCTGAATACACCTGAGCCAATTACTCCTGAACCAGTTGTCCTTGAACAAATTCCAACACCCAAACCAAATAAGAGGGGAGTTATTGCATTAAATGATGAAGTGATGAAGGAAGCTAAGAAATGTCTAAAGGAGAAAGGTGTAGAGGTCCCAACCTTTAATAAGGTAGAGATCCCTGTGTTTACAATGCTAGTCCATGGATCAATAGCTAGCATCCACAGTTAAGATGTAATATCAAGAAACAAAGGTCATGATACAACTTTATAACCAGGAATAAAATAATTCATTACATCTTACATAGCTCATTTGGCTATCACATTACAATGTAGCAGTAATAACTATAGCATGGAGTCCTTCATCTTCAAAGTGCCACAGGAAATCATGTTGGTTGTAGACTTGTAATCCTAATCAACACACTTCACTAACATCAAACAAACCTGCAACATAATAAGTTACAGCCACAAGGGTCAATACATTAGAATTTTATTGGCAAGTGATACTATGGTAGTAAAGTGGAGTCTATCATATATATGCATTTGGCTAGGTGGAGCTTAGGCTTGCTTTGCTCAAAATAGATTTTCCTTATCATTTGAAAACACTAAGTTTTTGCTTGTTAAAAACACCCAAGGAACCACCAATAGAAATTGGTTAACCTTAAACCCTTGTTCAACCACAAGTTTTAACTTAGAAAATTGGGATGAGGAGATTCTTGATAGCTTCCATGTCTTGATGCTCAAATTGTCCATTGCCAGGGACATGGCTAAGTACTTAGATTTTACACTCTGCAGAGGTGGTGCACTTTCCTCACAAGACTTGGTTTCACCAAGACAAGATCTTTCGGAAGCCTTCCCTTCGACCAGAATGGACGCGTTCCAACCTATCAATCCCCTACCACCAACTGTCCATTTAGCTAAGTTATTGCAACCTATATGATCCAAGCAGAGCCCATAATGCCAAGTGGCTACACTTGAAGCTTCTCAACATTTGACATCTCAAATCTATTTGTTCCTGGGTGGCATTCCACAAGGGAGATACCAAGTTTTCCCAGTATACTAGACTTGGTGATGCCCAAGTTTTCCCCAGCATACTGGACTTGCATAACCACTCAACACAAACCATTCTTTCCATTCCACCCAGGTGATTCATTCACTTAGTTGTTTTATTAATCAAAACACAAGTCCTTGACTTAGAAATATTCCATAGCATGAAGTATAATCCACCTTGGTTTTCTACTAGCTAAGCTAAGCATGATGGTAGTAGTAACCTTAACTTAGGAAAGTTTTTCTACGGTTTCATCTACTAGGATTTCCCATGGCATAGTTTATACTTAGCAAAAATTCCATGCAAGTCCTATTTAGAAACATCACTAATGCATAGTGAAAATAATGGTACAAAGTATGAAGCATCACTTGACTTTTTGGTATAGAATTATAAGTTCACTCCTTGATCTTTGCAATAGTCACACTCTTCAAATTCCACTACAATTCAATCAAGCAAGCAAATATTCAATCTACCATTCAAGCAAACATCACATAAAATAATAAGAACAAGGCAATGCATGCAAACATGCCAAAGATTGTTTCATTTGGAAAAGTGGTTTCTAATAGGTTATAAACATTTGAAAACACCCATTGGTCATTTACAAAAGTGGTAAAACCATTTGATATTAAGTTAGTGAAAAATGGCCACTTTAAATCATTTTTGTTTATCTAGAAAGGATTTAAATCCAAGTAATATTCTCTAGTGTTTGGCAAACACATTTCTAAACACAATGTTAGTGTTTTATGGTCAAGTGTTTAATATTAAAACCATTTGCCAAAGGTTTTACCTATAAATCATTTTTATACCAAATCAATATTTTATGTTGTTGAAAATGCTTTTAGCAAAGTAATAATTTTTATAGGGTTCACCAAATATATTTTTAATTCTAAAACTTGGTGTTTGGGGTCAGAGATTTTAATCCAAATCATTTCTCAAAGATTTTTCTCCAAAATGTATTTTTAACAAATAAACAACATTTTTATTTGACTAGAAATGTTCTAAATCAAAGATTCATCTTTTAACCTCACAAAATATACTTTTAATTCCACTAGTTGTTTTATATGGTCAGTAGGTTCAAAACAAACCATTTGCCAAAGATTTTTATCTTAAAAACATTGCTAGATTAATTTTTATATTCAAAATATACCTACACATGTTTCTGCAAAAACAAACAATTTAACAGATGCAATTCTTTAAAAAAAGTGCATGGTTGGGTAGGGTTTGTTTTTCTGATTCCATTGATATAAAATTCATAAAATTTGGACGTGTGGATTAAAAGTTATGAATTTTACAAAATCAAACAACTAATAGACAAGATTCTACTTTTAAAACAAATTACAGGCCACGCGTCGTGTTTTGATTCATCGGTACCGGTTCGCACGGATCGGCCTACGCGGTGCGTTGGATCTAAGATGCAACGCACAGTTCAGATCAAAACGTACCTTTTCGTTTAAGTTCTATCGCGTGCATTGGATCTAAATCCTACGGAGAACAATCACTGTCCATTTACTAGCGGCGGCGACTGGCGGCGGAGCGGCCTGGCGGTGGCGTCGCCGGCGATGCAGGAAGCGAGAGAGTAAAAGGAGTGGCTCACCAGGTTCAGGGGATCGTTGCGATGCTCAACGTGTTCGAGAGAGGCGAACGACGATGAAGGAAAAATTGCTCACGGACTTCTGACGGCGTCAGCACTTGTTGTCGACGGGGACGGGGTTGCATACCAAGAGAAAGTGATTGGGAGGGGGCGTTAGAACGGCGTGGGATCAGAGAACCTCGGAGTGTCATCGAGAGATAGAGAGAGAGGGGGGGTCAGGGTTCACCTGGGAAGGTCGCCGGAGTCCAAGCCAAAGACGGTGGCGAGTGGCGTTGAGGTTGCCAACGCTAGGGGGCTCGCGCGGCTGAGCTCGGAATACTAGGAGATGCGCTAGAGGCCAGGGAGTGTGCTCGTGTGGTCGAGGGGGCGAGGCACGACGGTGACTGGCCGGAATTGATGAAAATGCTCGCCGGAGCAGTAGGCGTTCTCGAGCAAAATCTGAGCGGCCCGGTGGTAGAGGGTGGATGGCTTCTGGGAGAAAATGGAGAGGGGGAGCAGGCGTTTAAGGGAGCGTGGTCACGGCGAGATTAAGGCGAGGCATTGATGGAGATTTAACGCCGGCATCATCGTCTGAGAAATGGCCAAAGTGGGGCGTGGTCTTCGCGTGGGTGAGGACAAAGTCTGACGGGGTGGGGTCTGGGCGTCAGCGAAAGAGAGAAAGGAGAGGTGGTGGCCAGCAGTCAGCGAGGCTGCGGGTCACTTCTCTGGTGCAAAACATTTTCTGTGGGGAGAGGGAAAATGGGCTTGCTAGGCCTAGTGGGCCAGGTTGGGCTGGTTGGTTTCATTTTTTTTGTTCTGAAACCTTTTTTCATTTCTATTATTCTGTTTTAATTTTGTTTAATCATTTCAAACAACCATTTGAATTCAAACTTCAACCAAACTTTGTATAGATTTTAATACTGTTATTTAACATATTCTAAAGTCAAATTTATAATAATTCTTTTACTCTTTTTAGGATATATTAATTATTTAAAATAAGCCCTTGTCTTAATTCAAACAAGTTTTTAAATATAATTTCAACTCTTATTTGAATTCAAATTTTTACCAAACCTTTTTTAGTAGGTTTTACTTATTTATTAGGGTGTCAAATAATTCACTTTGAATTATTTGTAATATTTTTAATGTGATTTATTAATCATTTAAATTGGGTATTTGTCTTTATTCCAATGAAATCAAATATGGGTTTAATTTCCATAAATTTTATTTAGTTGATTTCCTTGATTCCATTTAAGTTAATTAAATAACTTTTATTCCACATGGGTAATTTCAAATATTATTCTCCCATGATTTAATTAATCATTCTTATTAGGGATTTTGTCTTCATCAAAATAGGAATAGAATTTGGTTAATGCCATTTTATTTTATTTAAAAATTATCTATCATTTTATTTGGATTTGGATTATAACTATTCCATTTCCTTATTGATTAGGCCAAGATTTAATTTGGCCTTTAAATATTCCTCATTTAATATTTCTTTCTTTATCTTATAAAATCCATATCTTTTTATTTAAAGACCAAAACTTGGTGATTCAAATTTGTAAAATCTTATTTAATATATGTTTATCCTTTTAAATGTTTTTAGGATTATTTGCTCACCATTTGGTATGGATTTTTAGATAGGTGCTTTATTAGCTTTGGAAATTCAATTTCCTTATCTTACTAAGTTCATAAGATTTTATCTTTGGTTCCAAATTGAATGAAATCAATTTCTATGGTTTTATAATATTTCTATTTGTCATTCTTGATCATTTTGATATGTTTGTTTGACCAAATTTTATGTGGGTCAAAACCATAGGCTTAGAGATAACTTGGAAATGTCTTTCTTCCATTAGGGTTTTAGGGTTTTGGTTTATTTTCCAAGTGTTTAAATTTCAAGATGCATTTATGAAAAATGCATTTCACTTGATTTGAATTTAGTTGGATTCAAACATTAACCAAAGTTTTTTCAAGATGGGATTTTAAGTTTCCACTTAGAAACAAAAAGTTTCTTTTCACCCTAAATTTCAACAATTATTTATTTTGTTTATTTATTTTTCACATTACAAAATTTGGAAAATTTTGGGATGTGACAAAAGGTATTAGAGCTAAAGATGTGAAGAATCTACCTCCTATAGAAGAATTATGAAAGCCAATTCCCCACTCATCTACTATTGAGGTACACTCTCCAACACTTTGATGAAGGTGATATTCCTTATGGTAAGCCTCCTAATCAATGTTTAGAGGAACTTGACATTTTTATTGTTAAATAAGGTCATTTTAATAAACAAGTTCATGATCATTTATTGGAAAACTCTAGAGCTATCCATGAGTTGAAAGATAGTGTGGAAAGAACTTCTAATGACATTAAAATGCTTTGTAAACACTTTCAAATGGTTCAAACTCAACTTGATCAACTTGCTAAGGTGCAAAAGGATATGCTAGTTAATGCTTCAGGAGATAAACATGCTTATGGAATTAGAACTAGGAGTGGTATAGCTACTCAAGATCCTTTATATCCTGAAGGACAGCCTAAAAGAATAGAGCAGGATTCTCAACAAGGTGAGGATAGTGGTAGTCCTCGTAAGAGGAAGAAAAAGAAAATAAGATAGTTGAGGAACCACTTGAACCTGCTGTAGATCCTAATAGTATATCTGTCTCTGATGCTGAAACTGAGAGTGGTAATGATAAAAATGAGTCTCCTGATAAGGAGGAAGGTGAGGAAGAACCTGAGAAGCACACTAAGAACACTAGGTACACAAAGTAAGATTTTATTGATAATAAACATGGTAAAGAGAGAGAACCTTGGGTGCAGAAACCTATGCCTTTTCCAGGTAAGAAACACAATTCAAAGGAGGAAGAACACTACAACAAGTTTTGTGAGTGGATGAAGCCTTTATTCTTGCAAATTCCTTTGATTGATGCTATTAAGTTGCCTCCTTATTCAAAGTATATGAAGGATATTGTCTCTAATAAAAGGAAGATTCCTAATGAGGAGATTTCTAGTTTGCTTGCTAATTACTCCTTCAATGGTAAGGTTCCAAAGAAACTCGGTGATCCAGGTATACCAAGTATTACTTGGTCCATTAAGAATAATTTTGTTAGAACTGCTTTATGTGACTTGGGAGCTGGAGTCAGTGTTATGCCCTTTTTCTCTACAAGAGACTCCAGCTAGAAAAGTTGATACCGCCTGATATATCTTTGCAAATGTCTGATAAGTCAACTACTATTCCTATTGGTATATGTGAGTATGTTCATGTTCAAGTATCTCATAATTGCATGGTTCTAACTGATTTTGTTGTGCTTGAAATGCCTAAAGATGATAATATGTCTATTATTCTTGGGAGACCTTTTCTTAATACTGAAGGTGCTGTCATCAATTGTAATCAAGGGAAAGTAACATTCAATATTAATGACAAAGATAACACTGTCTATTTCCCCAAGAAGGTTGTTAAGAGATATTGCCTGAATTCCACTGAAAATATTGAGAGCATCAAGGTTGGAGAAATATATTGTCCCATTCCACAAGAAAATTTTGAAACTATTATGATTGGGACAATTGCTATCAAGTATGAGGTAACATAATCACCTTGTGGATTGCAAAGTTTTGTCTCATATAAGATTGTTTTGCTAACAAGACTTGATCAACCTTGTTAACAAAGGGATTTTAATGAACAAAATAATGCTTTCACTTTGGTTATTCTTGCTTTCTTTTTCTTTTCTCCTTCTTAGTCTTTGCTTTAGCTTTAGTTTTTCTAGTTGTTTGCTTGTTTGAGTTTCTTAGAGCTCCTGTAGTTTGGGTTTTGGTTTTCTTTTGCTTCTTCTGAAAAAACTGTTTCTGCGAGAAAATCAATTTTCATACCCTCAAAATTAGCCAAAAATAAAGTTTCCCGACAAATCCCAAAAAATTCAAAATAAATTTTTCCTCGAAAAAAGGGGCAGAGTGGCACCTGAGTTGACCCAGGGGGCCACCCCAAGCCACCACACACCTGGTAGGCGTGGCCTACCAGGTGGCGGCGCTTGGGGGGTCTGGCCCACCTGGGCCCCTCCAGGCTACCTCCTCAAAGCCACCTTCTTTCTCTCTCACTAAAAACACCGGAAAACTTGCTCAAGCTCGAGTTCTTGCTGTTCTTGCTCGTGATTTTCAATCTCCTTGTTGAGCCCATCTCAAGTGCTGATTTTTGGAGGGATTGTTCCTTGGTATGTGCCTCCTCCACTTGTCCAATTAGATTTGTGATTGGTAGATTGTATCTTGAGTATTTTTCTGCTATAGGTTACAGGTTGTTTGAGCTTGCATGCTTGTTCTTTGCTTAGAAACTTTGTTTTGATGCATGTGTAGTCCTCTAGCAAGTTCCTATAGTAGTTGCTCATCATTTATCTACTTAGAAATCACTTCGTTTGATGGTTGTCTAACAATTTCAGCAAGGAAGATGAGTGCTTATCCACTGAACCAATATGACTTGATGGTGCATGGGCCAATGAAGGTTCATCGTGAGGAGGAAGTTTTTCGTTCCATATATCCATGCCAGGAATTTATGAGAGCTATGGGAATCTCCCAGGATTTCCAAACTTTGATTACAAATGCAGGGTTGGAACACTTTGTTGAAGGTGAACCAATCCAATATGTTAAGCTAACCATGGCTTTTGTGTAGGACTACCGGTTCACTTGGTCTACTTCTAATCCCATGGTCCATTACAAAATATATAATATACCTGTTAACCTGCCTTTTGCTGATTTCTATGCAGCAATTAGAGTACCTCGGTGGGGATCTTATGAGAAGATCAAGGAGAGGGCCAAGTCACTTATTGATTTGTATACCGAGATTTGCCAAGGTTTTGACTTCTCAAAGGAAAGTGGTAACATTCAGAACATTCAGCTCCCAGCTATTAGATACTTTGCCTATTTCATCACCAAGTGTGTTCTTGCTAGAAAGGTTGCTAGGAAGTTGTCTTCTTTTGATCTAGCTTTTATTACAGCTTCTCTGAATAGGAATAGTTCTTATAGTCTGGGTGCTTTGATAGCTCACCGTCTCACCAGCAACCATGAGAAGGGTGGAATTTGTGGAGGTCTCATTGCTTCTAGGTTGCTAGCTTTCCATGGTTTAGGGCCTCATTATTCAGATTTTCAGTTCCCCATAGAGAGTCTTGATATTGAATCCATGATTCAGCATGGTTTTGTTTCCTTGGGGGTAATGTGAGAAGTTTACCATATGAATTATCGTTTGCCCTGCAAGGTCGGAGAAAGGGTAGGACTCAGAAAATAGTTTATTTGCCTGCACCTGCTTTGTTTAATTTTGATAATAGGCAAGGATGGTCGCTTATGGAGGAGGAGGTTGACACATATGTGGCAGAGCTCTCCCAGCAAGAGGAGAATGTTGAAGGGGATGCCTAAGACAATTCGGTTCAGTCTTCCAACTTGGGAGAGTCTTCATACCAGCAGCCCTTATTTGATTGGGGCGCGTCTTCTTCTTCATCGCAGGCGCCTAACTATGATCATTCCTATGATGACCCACCAGCATGGGGGTACTATCCGCGTTATTGAGCCCCACTTAGGCCAAAAGCCTAAGCTAGGGGGAGATACACCGACATCACACTCATATTTATATCATGATCGGTCGGTTCTTTGTATATCCATTGTTTTTGCTTTCTTTTTGGTTCTTGTTGCTTCTTTCTCAAAAACACAAAAATACCAAAAATATTTTTGTTGCTTCTCTTGGTTTGTTTCTTTGTTTCTTTGCTTTGGTTTGCCTTAAAAGAAAATTCCAAAAATATTTTTGTTTGTTTGGTTTGCTCTGTTTTTGTTTGGTTTTTCTTTGTTTGCTTGTTTCTAAAAAATCGAAAACACCAAAAATATTTGTTGTTCTTCTTTGGTTTTGTGAGTTCTTTGCAGGGTTCAGCCATCCTCAGTGGATTTGGTTTCATGTTAATTATTCAAGTCACACAACCGAAGGGCAATAATGAAGATTAAGACAACTCGAGGTGTGGTAAGAGGCTGGTAACGAACTCTATTTGTTTCATTCTTGTACATATACTCTTCATTGTGAGCATGCTTAGCTTGTTTGTGTAAGGTGTATGTCATTATGAATGCTTAGTAGTTCTTGCTTGTCTGTGATTAGCTCCAGCTTGCTAATAGTTTGTAGCATGTCATATGAATGTTTGCTTGCATTGTTTTATTCATACTTTGGTATGATATTGTGGTATCCTCCTCTGACTATTCATGTGAATGGACTTGGCACATGCTCACTCACGCATGCATATGACTAATCAATAGTCAGTAATCCTCGATGATTTATTTTGCCTCAGAGTTCTTGTATCACTTTCATGCCATAGTTAGTCATGTTTTGTTGCAAGCATGATTATGACAGTTATTGCTCTCTCGTTTGTCACGCCCTCTCTATTGCTAGCCTTCACTTGCAATGAGTAGGTGCTCTAGCTGTGCTTCCAACTCCCCAAAACCAATATTGCTAGTTGTGACCACCATACCTACCTATTAGCATCATTTGCTATTTCAGTGCATATTCTATATGCCGTGTTTTCTTCCAAAATAAAATGTTTGTCTGTTTTGAGAGAGTTAGTTAGTAAAGCTCTCACGAACTTGATGGCACACTTCATTCCTTGCGCTTAATAATCCTGAACCATTGTGACTTGTCCATGAAAGTTATATGCTTGCTAATTATATGCTGGGAGTGAGAAGAACCGTGCTGTCACAGGGAACGCTTTCAACACTTTTTGGATATCTCATCCAGTTGATTCCTTGCTCTTTTGTTTACGGATGTCGACGATGTGAAATAAAAGGGGAAGTTGTGATTTCATGGAGTCTATACATTGTGTTAGAGAAATGCCTGGGCCGCTAGCCTAAGCCATGCCTAATCATGGTGGAAACTTGCAGCATCACCATAATGAGTATTTATGAAGCATCCTAAATAAAAAGCTATGCAGATGGTAAATAAAAAGATTGCTGAGATGCTCATTGTCTTCTTGCCTTGTCATTTGGTTATGGGAAAGCTCTTGTACCATGTGCAAGGGGTACCCCGTTGGCGGTTCACGATGATATGCATGTATTTACAATGACAAGAACTTTAGGTGAACAAAGTTGAGTAGCATGCAGAGCGACCCTCGTACTCAAGGTACTTGGGATTTCTAGTTTATGGTATGTCAAGCATATGATTCAGAGTGGACCCCACTTTCACCTTAATCACATGAAGATGCCTATGATAGGGGCAATGAGAGCTCAAAGCTAATGAGTACCTTCCTTTCAGCATTGGGAAGCCTTTCAAACCTTCACAAAACCGTTTTCACAACTTTGTTGAGTCACCACTTATTCTATGATCACCTTCTTGAGAGCATAGTTGTCATTCTTGTGTTTGTTCCAAAACTTGGTTAATTATGTCATGACTTTGATGCTTGTATCTCTGATATCTTTACTTCTAGACTTCATGTGAACTTCAGAGGTGCCTTGGAATTTATATTGTGCTCTTCAAACAAAGGCAAGCGAGATACCACTCTATCATACCTTATTATGAGCATTGCAATTTTGCTTATGTTTATGTTTCATGCTACTTATTATTGTTGAGTTGGTTTCTCTTCATAGCTTGCAATGACTATTGAGTAGACTTAGTTGCATATGCTTTATTATGAATTGTCTAAGCATCTACTCCTGTGCTGAGAATATTTACATCATATGAAGCAAAGTGTTCGTGAAAGTTCTTTTATCGCACTCAGTTTTCAACTGAATTGCTTTAGAACAAGCAATAAGCTAAGCTTGCGGGGAGTTGATACGTCCAAAACTTATCTACTTTCTCGAACACTTTGCTATTGTTTCTTCTCTAAACTTGTATGATTTGGATACAACTAACACAGACTGATGCTGTTTTCAGAAGAATTACCTTGGTGTCTTGTTTTTGTGCAGAAAATGAACTATCAGGAAAAATCCCGGAAAATATGCCAAATATTATATTTCACCAGAAGATCCACGGAGCCAGAAGAAGAGACGGAGAGGAGGCCTGGGGGGCCCACACCCACCGTATGCGCGGGCCCACCACTGGTCGCGCCTGGAGGGCGTGCAACCACCCTAGGCACCCCCTAGGCCTTCCTCTGCGCCTATAAGTTGCCTTTCAACCTAAAAACAGAGGGGGGTTCGATAGTTTTCCAAAAAGAGTTCCGCTCCGCCGCCGCCACCAGAAACCAAGATTCAGATCCAGAAACTCCATTCTGGCACCCTGCCGGGACGGGGAATTTGGAGAGGATCATCACCATCATCACCAACGCATCTCCATCAACCACCGATGTTCCCCTCATCCATGAGTGAGTAATCCCCCGCTGTAGGATTGGGGATGGTAGGGATTTGATGAGTTCTATCATGTAATCGAATAAGATCGTTAGGGCATAGTGCCTAGTATCTCTTGTGCTATTTGACTTTGTTGCAACTTGTTGTGCTTAATGCTTATCACTAGGGCTCGAGTGCCATGATCTCAGATCTGAACTTATTATTGAATCATTATGATAGTATTGTTTGTGATCTTATCTGCAAGTTGTGTACACATATCATTGTCCGGATCCAAAGGCCCCAAAGTGACAATAATTGGGACAACCGGAGGGGATGGTTGTGGTGTGAGGATCACATGTGTTCATAGAGTGTTAATGCTTTGCTCCGGTGCTCTATTAAAAGGAGCACCTTAATTGTCAGTAGTTCCCTAGAGGCCCCGCTGCCATGGGCTGGATGGACAAAAGATGTTGTGCAAGTTCTCATTGCGAGAACGTATGACTATATTTGGACCACATGCCTAGGATTGTTTAGTACTTGGATGCTTATTATTATTTATCTGCAATGCCCTAGATCTTGAAGTTACATGTTTAGAATTGTCCATGCAACGCACATCCATCCATCCCTATGCCTACCGCATTCGAATCCTCTTTACATTCTATCATTACTATTGCTCTGTTCTTTATTCTTGCTTCTTGTTGCTACTACCAAACTGTTGTTGTTGCTTTGCTATTGCTACTACCAAATTGTTGCTACTGATAAACTTCTGTGAGCAAGAACTATTTCCAGGTGCAGCTCAATTGACAACTCAGTTGTTAAGGCTTGCAAGTATTCTTTGGCTCTCCTTGTGTCGAATCAATAAATTGGGTAATACTACCCGCGAAGACTGTTGCAATCCCCTATACTTGTGGGTCATCACAATCTCATGTCCCTTGAGTACGAGGGCCGCTCCCCATGCTACTCAACTTTAGTTACCAGTAAGTTCTTGTCATAGTAAGTACATGTGTATCATATTGAACCGCCAATGGTGTACCCCTTGCCCCATGATACATGAGCAATCCCATATCAAAATGACAAGGTAAGTAGACAATGAGAATCTCAGCAATCTTCTTATTTACCATGGGAAAATGGTGTTTTTTCTCTCTTTCCTCTTTTCTCATCTCTTTTTTTCAATATCTTTTTTCTATCTCTCTCTTTTTTATAAGAAGAATGCTTCATAGATTGCTCACTATGGTGATGCTGGAAGATTCCACCATGATAAGGCATGGCTTAGCCTAGCGGCCCAGGCGTTTCTATAACACACATACATAACTCCATGGAATTACAAGCACCCCTTTTATTTCACACCGACGACATCCGCAAACAAAAAAGCATGATATCAACTAGGTAGATATTTATAGGTGTTGAAAGTGTTCCCCGTGACAACACGTTTCTTCTAATTCCCAACGTATAAGTGCAAGCATATACAATATAGATGACGCAATGGTTCAAGTTTATTAGGGGCAAAAAAATAAAGTGTGCCATCAATTTGTGAGAGACTTAATCACTAATTTTCACATAACAATTTTAATTTGGAAGATAGAAAAAACAAGAATATACTTGGAATGGTGTAACACACCATGCATAGGAATTTATAGTGGACACTTTGGAATAACTTGGTTTCTTGGGAGTTGGATGCATGAGTAGAGCTTACTCAATACAAGTGGAGGCTAGCAAAAGACTTAGAGCGACCAACTAAGAGAGCAATAATGGCCATAATTGTAGCACCCCCCCGGATTAGGGTTCAACTAACCTCAGATCACATATAAGATAAGTTCAACTCCAATCACGGAAGATCACAGTATGTTTCGATAACATTATAGAACTCAGGGATTCGACCGCATAAGTTTAAACTCTTAGCAGAGTAAGATATTAGAGTTATTACAAACTAGAGGTCATAGACCCAACATTACATCACACAGCGAAAGCAAATATGTTGTTCTACACAACAACTTAGAAAAAGGCCTAAGAGGCCATAAACAAAAGCGACGTCCATCCCATAGTCCTCAGGCTGCTACCTAGGACCCCCAACTACTCGTCGATGTCAACGTAGAAGTCACCTTCAATTGCAGCTAGATCATCTTTAGAAAAACAACAATGGCGCAAGGCTGAGTATGTGAATGTACTCCACAAGACTTAGATAGCCTAGTGTCTACATGCTCTGGCTAGAAAGTCTTTCTCTGGGTTTACTTTTGCATAAAACATTCTTTATTTATAAACAAGAGAGAGAGGAGGCTCGTCTACTCAGAATCTTTTAAAAGAGATAAGATAATGAGTTCTTCATATTTCTCATCGTATCTGGATAACCACCAGCTTCATCAGAACCTCCTATCTAGGATCACCCCCTCGACCCAAAGGAAGCATCCTTAAGCACACGTGGATCAAAAAGTTTTATAATGGTTAATGTTATCTATGATCTTAAGTCCGGTCGCCAAGCGTTCATAATCGTGAACACGACTTTTCGAAAAGATTTAAACCTGCAGGGGTGTACAACTTTACCCACACATATCAACTGACTCTTAATGCCAAATATTATTAGCCCTCTTTCTTGGAAGGCCAGCAGAGGGTGGTTGACCTTTACCTTGCTTTTGCCGAGACCATGAGTCACGCAATAAGTATGGTTCCGTCGTAACGGGTCAAATCCCGAAGCCGGTACTTAAAGATGTGAGGTGAGGTTGGTTTACCAGGGGCTCCATCGAACCCAAGCAACCTGGTCCATGCTTCCCTACCTGTTATGATGCACCTCCTTCACCCCCTCTTTCGAAAGCGTTTTCAATGCGTATGCCAAATGGAAAGCCCAAACTATGTGATTCATGGAATCTACTAGGAAAGTTATTTAGTCGAGGGGTTGTCCAGGCCCCGTGTGGTTGTACGCTCATGTTGGTTCCAAAGGTAAGAACTCAGTTCCTAGTGGTGGCGAGCATGGGACTACAAAAACCACACCCAACGTGGCCTCCCATACAAGCCTTAGCATGTTTAGTTAACTCCTTCGATGATGTCACCATCTCCTAACTTTCTAGATTCACCCACCTTCGATTCATCCTTCGGACGGATCAGAAGTTGTTACTATGCATGGCTAAGATATCGGTCACAAAAGCTCTAACAACGCTCACATGCCAAACCTAGGTATGCTAGGAGCAGTGGATCAGGAGTATAAGGCTACAAAAGGGAAACAGTGCAACAGATAGGTAACACTAGCTACTGACAAAAGACCACATTGGAATCGTGTGCATCATAGCGAGAAAGTAATATACTTTATAAAACATAGGTTCAGAATGAGAGGCTACACTTGTCTTGTCCGTCAGTAGGCAGGTATGGATCTTCGGTGTTGTTGACTTTAGCCTCGGGCTCGGATCCTATCGCGAAGAACCAATACCGGAAAGGATAGCGACAATCAAGACATGGCATAATGCAAAATATGGAAGATATGACAAGTTAAATAGTATTGAAATGAACCCTAGAACATGCTTGGTCATTTTAAACGGGGTCCGAGAGGTCCAAACCCTAGAACAGGGGAATCCTCGAAATCACCTATGGGGTTCAATTGGTTCTTATAATTAAACTTGTCATGAAAGTTGGTTAACAATGTATGATTATATTGCTATTGCATAACTCTTATTTTTCTAAACATTTTGGTATATTATCTATAATTTTCTAATTTAAAATGAATTAGTTATGAATTTCTCCATTTTTAATTCATTTTTGAAATATTTAAATTATTTTTCCAACTTGGACCCACATGCCAGACTTTTATTAATTTTAGAAATTATTTATGGAAAATATTAAAAACCTGATAGCCTGGGCGCACATGGAATGTTTATTTTCAGAAAATATTTAAATAAATATAACAAATTGCTGCATCATGGTGACGTTAGGGGCCCTAACCCTAAACTTTTCTCACCGAGGCAGAGGCCAGACCCAGCCACTGACTGCGGGGCCCGAGGCCACATCAGCAGGCCACGCAAGAACGACGTCAGCGCCACCTCACACACGGCGGAGCCACCAGACGGTGGTCGCCGGCGGCGAACCGAAGCACGCCTGGACATGCGAGAGGGTGCGTTAGAATCAGTTGAGCAAGGCGAGCACGTGGGTGGCGGCGCCGCTGGGATTAGTTCATCGGAGCTAGGCATGCAACGAGCAGCGGTGGCGGCGCTTGCAGATCAACAGCACGCGATGGCTACGAGAAGCTAGCGGGCAAGCAGAGGGTGCCTTGAGCACCAGGGGCTCACCACAATGCTCGTAGAAGGGTCGTGGAAGCCATGCAAGAGTGGAGGCGAGCTAATCGACGTCGGCGGGCTTCGTCGGGGTCGGATAAGACGGCATCGATGGTGACGATTCAGGGTGCCCCTCTTTGATTCCTTTTGTAGGGAGATAGAGTGAAGCGAGGCGGAGCTTGCGGTGGTGTCGGATGGGTGAGGGGAGGACAGCAACGACGGCTAGCCGGTGGTCATGGCGGGCTAGGGTTCGGGCTTGCGTAGTGTAGAAAGGAAGAGAGAGCACGCGAGGGGGAGGATAAGATCTGGGGAGGGAGAGGCGTGCAGGGCAGCTCCTTATCCTCGTCCAGAGCGGTGGCGAGGATCTTGACGCCGGCGAGCGGCAACGCTGGTGACACGCAGGAGCTTCCCGAGCTTGACGACGCTGATAGCATGGACAAAGCGGTACCGGGCCTAGGTGGGCTTATTTGGGCATTGGCCGCTTCCCATGAAGCGAGGAGAGGGAGGAGAGATGGGTCAGCCTGGTTAGTGTCTAGGATTAGGTTTTTTCTTCCAGGATCCTTTTCTTTTTCTGTTTTCAGTTTTTCTCTATTGTAATTTTATTTGAATCCTGTTTTGAATAATTCAAAAATACTTGAGACTTTGGTAAAGTATATAAAATATTCAGGGCCCTTGTAAACTATTTCGGCTCCATTATTTTGAAACTTTTCAAAATACAAAACCTTTTTTGATGCATTTCAAAAAGAGAGGGGAGGTTTAGGGTTTGCCTCTATTCAACACTTACTCACATGCATTACTTTTATGACTTAAACACATGCATGCAATGCTTTAGTACTAATTACATTTATTACAAACTTGGGCTGTTACAGCTCTACCCCCCTTACAAGAATCTCGACCCAAGATTCCTAAGTTTTAGAAAAGAAGGCAGGGTACTCATATCGGAGGCGATCTTCTCGTTCCCATGTTGCTTCATCCTCAGAGTGATGAGACCACTGAACTTTCACTGACGAGTCTTGCGCCCAGTTTCATCAAGGATACGAATAGGATACTCGCGATAAGTCAGATCCTTCTAGAGATCAAGAGTTTGGTGATCAACAATACAGACAGGATCTTTGAAGCAACGCTTGAGTTGAGACACATGAAAGATGTCATGCACCTCATGGAAGTGTGCAGGCAACTCCAATTTATATGCAAGTTTACCTTGCTTGGAAAGAACGCGAAAAGGACCAACATAGCGAGGAGCTAGTTTGCCTTTGATGCCAAAACGATGGACACCCTTTAAAGGAGTGACCCGAAGATAAGCTTGATCACCAACTTCATATTCAACATGTTGATGGTGACGATCATGATAGCTTTTCTGGCAAGACTGAGCAGTTTTCAAACAATCTCCAAACTTGATCTTCTGCTTCCTGGATCATATCCGGTCCAAAGAACTTTCTTTCGCCAGTTTCTGACCAGTTCAAAGGAGTACAACACGTTCTTCCATACAAGAACTAGAAAGGATCCATTTCTATACTGGACTGATAACTGTTGTTGTAGGAGAATTCAGCAAAAGGAAGGCATTTCTCCCAGTCCTTACCAAAAGATATGACACATGCTCTAAGCATGTCTTCAAGGATTTGATTCACTCTTTCGGTCTGGCCACCGGTACTAGGATGATAAGTTGTACTGAAGGAGAGGCGAGTTCCCATAGCAGTTTGGAAGGTTGTCCAGAACCTTGAGGTGAACAAACTCCCTCGGTCAGAGACAATTTTCTTTGGAATCCCATGAAGAATAACTATTCGAGAGATATATAGATCTGCTAACTGACTAGCATTGATACTCTCGCGAACGGGTAGAAAGTGAGCAACCTTGGACAAATAGTCAACGATTACCTAGATGGCATCATTTCCTTTCTGAGTCTTAGGAGGACCAGTGATGAAATCCATACCAACTTCATCCCATTTCTACTCGGGTATTTTATGTGGTTGCAGGAGACCAGCAGGTCTTTGGTGCTTAGCTTTGACGCGACGGCAAACATCACATTCAGCAACAAAACGAGCGATATCCTTCTTCATACCAGACCACCAGAATCTTTGATGAAGATCCCGATACATCTTGGTACCTCCAGGGTGGATAGAAAGAGGTGATTCATGAGCCTCTTGGAGAATTAAATCCCTCAATTTTGTTCTCTTCGGCACTACCAGACGGTTACCAAAGTAAACAGTACCTTGATTATCAACAGAGAAACACTTAGCAACTCCACTAGCAATGTTCCCTTTGATCTCAGCAATTTCAGAATCATATTTCTGAGAAAGCTTGATTTCATCCTCTATAGAAGACTTCACTTCAAGGTTAGAAAGGAATCCACAAGGAACTACTTCAAGATTCAATCGAGCAAATTCCTCATGAAGAGAAGGTTGAGATTGTTTGATCCTCAGAGTATTGCAATAAGATTTACGGCTCAGCGCATCAGCAACGACATTGGCTTTTCCAGGTTGATAGTTGAGCTCAAATCATAGTCCTTGATGAGTTCCAACCATCTTCTTTGCCTGAGATTCAGAGCAGGTTGTGTGAAAAGATACTTCAGACTCTTACGATCCGAGTATAACTCGCAACGACTACCGAGAAGGTAATGTCGCCATTGCTTAAGAGCATGAACAAGAGCTGCAAGCTCAAGATCATGAGTTGGGTAGTTGTTCTCATGTGGTTTCAACTGACGGGAGGCATAATCCACCACATGCCCATCTTGCATTAACACAAATCCGAGACCTTGATGAGAAGCATCGCAGAAGACTACAAAGTCTTTGCTAGTGTCTGGAAGAACCAGCACCGGAGCACTAGTTAACTTGGTTTTCAACATTTGGAAGGTTTCTTCAGCCTTATCAGACCATTCAAACTTCTTATCCTTCTTAAGAAGATCAGTCATTGGCTTTGCAATCCTGGAGAAGTTCTCGATGAATCGACGGTAGTAACCAGCCATCCCGAGAAAACTTCGGACATCCTTAACGGATTTGTGAGACTCCCAATCAAGGACAGTTTGGACCTTATCTGGGATAACAGCAACCCCTTTGGCGGAAAAAACATGACCAAGGAATACGATCTCTTGTAACCAAAACTCACATTTGGAAAACTTGGCGTAGAGACGATGTTCTCGAAGTTTTGTCAACACCAAACGAAGATGTTTAGCGTGCTCTTCTTTAGTCTTGGAATAGACCAGAATATCATCGATGTAGACCACGACAAACTTGTCAAGATACTCCATGAAGACAGAGTTCATAAGCCACATAAAAGTGGATGGAGCATTGGTAAGACCAAAGGACATGACTGTATACTCGTAAAGACCATAACGAGTGGTGAAAGCAGTCTTTGGAATATCTTCCTTATGGATCTTTATCTGGTGATACCCTAACCTAAAATCCATCTTGGAAAAGACATTGGCACCACTTAACTGATCAAAGAGATCGTTGATCCTAGGGAGAGGATACTTGTTCTTGATAGTCACAGCATTGAGTGGACGATAATCCACAACCAGACGTGGTAAATTGGTATCCTGCTTCTTAACAAAGATGGTAGGACATCCCCAAGAAGATGTGCTGGGCTGAATGTATCCTTTTCCTTCCAACTCCTCTAATTGCTTCTTCAACTCCACAAGCTCATGAGGAGGCATACGGTAGGGTCTTTTAGAAACAGGAGCAGTTCCAGGAGCTAACTCTATGACAAACTCCACACTTCGATCAGGTGGCATGCCAGGAAACTCCTCAGGAAAGACATCCGGGAGTGCACAGACCACGGAAACATCTTGAATCTCTAATGGAGGTAAAACTTCAAGAGCATAGAACTCTGCTTCAAGAATAGAAATAGCTGAAGGAGATAGTGACCCTATGGTCCAATGCTTGACTATTATGCCAACATAACTAGTCAGAGTCACAGACTTGGTTGTACAATCGAGGATAGCTTGATAGCGGGTCAACCAGTCCATGCCCAAAATGATGTCAATGTCAGTTGACTTGAGGGCGATCAAAGAAGTGGGGAAAATTTGAAATGCAACTTCGATTAGATTCCCATGACTAACCATGGTGGAACACCACCTAGAACCAGGAGACCGAACTAGCAGAGGAACCGACAACCCCTCAAAACTTATCCCATGCATTTGAGCAAAAGCTTGAGACAGGAATGAATGCGATGCTCCGAAATCAAACAAACCTTAAGCTGGAATTTGATTGATACGAAGCGTACCCATAATGACGCTTGGATCTTCCTGAGCCTCCTCGGAAGAAATATGGTTCAAGCGACCTCTTCCAGCACCTTGGTACTTATCATTCTGCTTTGGTGGTGATGCCTTCTCAGTGGCACTCTTTTGAGGCTTTGCATAGTGGCCAAGCTGGCGACAATTGAAGCGTATAAAACCTGATGCATTGCCAGCAGAAGGATAATTTGATCCACTAGCATTGTTTGGAGCAACATTCGGACGGGGAGCATATTCAAAAGACCTTTAAGTGTAAGGGGAACGTGGCACAACACTGTAAGGCACGAAGACACGGCGCTTCTTATTGCTAGAACCAGCCTTGTTGTACCCCTCCCGAGGACGCTTACGTGTTTCTTCATACTCCACCTTTCCACTCTCGGCCTTCATAGCCTTGTTGACAAGACCTTGGAAGTTACCAAAGTCCATGAGGTGGATATTATGAAGAACCTCAGGATCCAGTCCCTTGCGGAACAGAGCTTGCTTCTTAGAATCAGTGGAGACCTCTTTAGTAGCATAGCAGGCAAGACGATTGAAGTTGCGCTGGTAATCACACACGAAACCAGTGCCCTACTTCAGCTTGAGAAACTCCTCCCTCTTTTGATCCATCAAACCCTCTGGAATATGATAAGCTCTGAAGGCTTCAGTGAACTCTTGCCATGTAACAACATGTTGAGCTTCTTGCATAGCTAAGAAATTTTCCCACCAGGAGTTAGCTGCTCCCTCTAGATGATAGGCAGCAGAAGTCACCCAATCAGCTTGAGCAACATGACCAACCTAAAGTTTGCGCTCCATAGAGTGAAGCCAGTAGTATGCATCAAGTGGCTCAGTGGAATAGCTGAAAACTGGCGGAGTGAGACGTGTGAAGTCCTTGATACCAACTTGATTGTTATGGCGTTGAGCGGTGTTGCACTCAATCCTTTGAAGGAGCCTCGTGTTGTCAGCACGGTTGGTTTCGTACATGGCCATGATTTGAACCATGGACGGCGGTGGAGGCAGGTTGAAAGATTCACCCTCATTTGAAGCACCATGAGCATGAGCACGGGTACGGGCATGAGAGGTGTCACCCATCCTGAAAGAACAAAAAGGGTTAGGCAAGGGATTCAAAGGAACAAGACGGAAATATGAACAAAGAGTACTTGATATAACTGTATCATCTTATCAAGCATGGTAATATCAAAGCATACTAATGTATACACTAACCAACTGACTTGCAAACCATGAAAATGGAATTCTAAGATGTTACACACCAAGCAGAACTGAGATATCTTGAAACTCTGGGAATAGCAACCAGGTACGGAGTACTTTAGAAAAACAACCCCAAAACCACAATCCTCAAAGTTTTGAGATATGAGATAAGGAATAAAAACCTTTTCAAACCAAATAGGGTAAGAAAAAACTCCAGCATCAGAAACACAGCAGAGAAGGAGTAAAAAGAATCCTAGTCAGAGTTTCTGCAAATAATTTTAACTTTCAAATAGTTTTGTCAACTTCTAGACTCAACATCGACCAATAAAAGGGTTTCCTACAGGCAGTCCTGCTCTGATACCAAAACCTGTAGCACCCCCCGGGATTAGGGTTCAACTAACCTCAAATCACATCTAAGATAAGTTCAACTCCAATCACGGAAGATCACAGTATGATTCGGTAACGCTACAGAACTCAGGGATTCAACAGCATAAGTTTAAACTCTTAGCAGAGTAAGATATTAGAGTTATTACAAACCAGAGGTCATAGACCCAACATTACATCACACAGTGAAAGCAAATATGGTGTTCTACATAATAACTTAGCAAAAGGCCTAAGAGGCCATAAACAGAAGCGACGTCCATCCCATAGTCCTCAGGCTGCTACCTGGGACCCCCAACTACTCATAGATGTCAACATAGAAGCCACCTTCAGTTGCAACTAGATCATCTGTAGAAAAACAACAATGGCGCAAGGCTGAGTACGAGAATGTACTCTGCAAGACTTAGATAACCTAGTGTCTACATGCTCTTGCTAGAAAGGCTTTCTCTGGGTTTACTTTTGCGTAAAGCAATCTTTAATTATAAAGAAGAGAGAGAATAGGCTCGTCTACTCAGAATCTTTTAAAATAGATAAGATAATTGTAACATCCCAACATTAGAGCTTAGAAATAAGCTGAACACAGATGTGTGCATTGCATTCATGCATAGAAAATCTGAATAATTTTCGCGCTTTTAAATAAAAAACTTGTCAAAGTGATTGAAGCTTCTCTCAACTTGATGGAATTGAAGTAGATCATCAAGTTGACTGCGATAAGTTACAATATGACCTTTGCTAAAACCTTATTTTGGGTAAACATGATTTGATCTAAGGGTAGATCAAATATAATAAAATTAAACCCTAACACATTAGTTAATGATTTATGTTTGATCCTTAGGTGATCATATCATAGTATTCATTATAATTACTCATGAATACCAAGTAATAAATATAACACAAATAATAAGAATGTAACAACTATATCATAATCTCATTTACTTATACCATGAACATCATGGTAATACAATCTTAACTCTTTAATCCTATCCTTATATTTGTTGTTCATCAATATTGAGAAATCAACTATTGATTCACCAATTCTTAACCTATCAATTCTTGACATATAAACTCTTGTACTTATTATAGCATTCACTTAGGTCTTATAAAGAAAGAAGTAAGAAGAGGTAAATAGTGATGCTAGTTTTAGATGTCATCTATAGGATGAGAGTGATTGGAGAAAATCAAATCAATATGGTAACAAAGAAGATTACAAGGATGAAGTCTGAAGCAAGTTCCCAGGAGTAATCCTATTGGATCAAGTAGGTATAGTCAATGAATTATATCTCTTAATCCAATAGAGATACTAAGAAGATAATTTCAATACAAATGTAATGTAGTATTGATGAAGCCTTGATTAGCCAACTCGAAACCTAAACCACAAAGGATTATAATGACCATGCCTTATTCACCAACATTGAATGCTTATACCAAGTATAAGTGACATTGGTGGATAAAACATGATTGAACCATAGTATAGATATATCATCCTAGATTATCCATGACAAGACATATTAATATAAGGTGAGGTTGGAGTATAAGATACTGGAGTTAAGAATAGACAAGATAGTATGAATAAGATGATGCTAGCGTAACATTGGATTATTAAAGAAGTAGTATCTTCCTCTTTGGGAAATACTAAGCACTTGAGGTGAAGTAGGATTTGATGTATACATCTATTGAAGTGATATTAGTGAAGGATGATTAAGGAAGAGTATGATTGGAGTTAGAAATAACCACTTGTTGGATTGGGGATTATCAGCAGTAGAATAGTTGATATACATAAGTATAGATATGAAAAGATTAGGAAATGCTTTAGAATCAAGCTTTTTGGAATTACAAGAGGTGTTAGAAGAATAAAAGGTGGATAAGCGTATTCTTGTGAGGCAAAACTCATCATGTTAACACATGATGATGTATATGAAGGAGTAGTATATCTAGGAAAGGAATTCCTTAGTCAGAAGTCCAGAGTTAAGAATTATGGAATATAGGAATCCTTGTTAAACACTAAACCCTAAATCTAAGACCAAACCTAATATCCACTTTCTATGGTTGATATATCATCTTGTTTCCACAATGCTTTATAGGAATATTTTCCCATAACAAATCAATTAAGAAGATATTCATCATTCTAATTATCATAACCATATGTGCTTAGGAGTTATCTTTATCAAGTCCTTTTCATGAGACATTCCAGATAACATCATTCTGGTCTCAAACATAGAGACAATATGATTAACCATTAATCTTTATTCACATCAACAAAAAAATATAAATATAGTAAGTACCCTAAAAATTAGGATGAGTAATTACAATTCAGAACTCTAAATTCATTAATAAGTTTTCCCATCAACATTTCATAAATATTCTATTTCTAATCATTAGACAAAGTCTTTAACCATTTATTCCATATGAGTATGGAATAAGTAGGAGTACCATAATTATAAACCACCCTATATTTTACTATGTGATTAAATACATATAAATAAACCCTATGAATATTATTAAACATTTTCAAACTTAATTACTCCAAATAAAAATGAAAACAATGTTATAGAAAAGAATATTTATTAAGGAAATAAAGAAAATATCACAATACATAATAAAAGTTCACAAATGGATTCTTAATAAATTTATTGTTGCTACAAGTATTCAGCAAATAAAATTCCAAAAAGTAAAGTTCAAACCAAATATAAAATACAACCCTGAAAACAAACCAGAATATGAAAAAGGAATAAAACCAGTAAAAAACAGAGGACACACTAAATCTGGCCCACGGCCCATTTCCTCTTCTCTCTATCCGTCGCCCTCAGGTCACAACCAATCCTCTCCGCTCGCTCCGCAGCAGCCCACTCCGGCCCAACAACAGTGTACCCCTTCGCCCTCTTTTTCTTTTCTTCTTCCTCTCGCCAGCAAGCACGCCGGCTAAGCAGCTGCGTGGCGCCGCCGAAGCCGTCCGCCGTCGCCGTGATGCCCGCTGCGAGCAGATCCGTGCTATTGTCCTAGATGTCGTCTACAAGACCCCCTCCTGCGCACAGACGAACCTTATCTACTCCTCTTTCCCCAATTCCTCTCTGCGCCGGAAAACTAGCTCGCCGGACCCCTTTGTCCCCGTCGTCTCCGGCCGTCCCAGACCTCGTCGTGATGCTAGGAAGCTTCGCCTTGTTCGTCTATGCCGATTGCCCCGAAGCGTGCAAGCGAGAAAGGACTTCACTGCCGCAAACGGAACCTCATTCCCCTTCTTCGGCCGACACGCTCGCCATCGATTCCGGCCACCTCGTTCCTCAATGCCTCTTCCATACGCCTCGTGGTGAGTCCCTGGTCCATAGGGACCTCCCCTTTTTCTCTCTCTCGCTCTAAATCTTCCTCCCCGCGAGAACCCGACGCCGCCGCCACTCGCCGCCGTTGCACCTCCGTCACCAATGACCATTTCAAGGCAGCGCTGCCACTATAATGCACTTCGCGATGCCCTCTTTTCGATACACAAGATCTCAGCCGCGTGCGTGAGCGGAATCCTTCGATCGGTAATCGATCTGGGAGGTTCATCCTTGGATTATGTCACCCTGACATCAGCACCGCATCATCCCCGGCCACGTCAGCATGTTGGACTTAGTCCACTGCTCGCGTGGAGGATGACGTGGTCACTGGCCCACTGGTCAGTGACCGTGGGTATATCTAGCCTAGGTGCACAATGTCTTTTCTGTTTAGAAATTAAATAAAACAATACTAATTCCAATATAATAAATGATTAAATCTTGTTTCATTAATAACTTTTGTTTTATAAATCAGAAAAATACTTATAATATATGAAAATGTTTGGAAAAATAAAATCTACAACTCAAAGCTATTATTAAATATTATGATAATGATTATTTAAAAAAATATTATTTAATAAATACTTTACAAAGTTTTAATACTTTGGTAATTAATATTTTAATAATGGTAAATGTTAAAAATCTAAATAAAATACCAAAAATCTTAGAAAAATAAGAATTAGAGTTTAAAACTATAATCATGCATTATTATTCCTCTTAATTAAATATTTATTATTTATTAAGTATTTATATAGTAATAAACCTTATTAAAATCATATCTTATTATTTATAAATCACAAAAATAAAAGTAATATACCAAAATGATCACAAAAATAATAACTACATGTTAAAAATGTGATATTCCACTCTTGAGTTAAATAAAAAGTTAAACAACTTTAATAACTGAAATATAAACTTATTTCCTTAATTGATAATTCACATTAGGGTAAATAAAAAATTGCTAATAGTTCTAGAAAATACCTAATTAAGTCTAATAAATAATATTAGTCTTAAATATTGATAATATGAAGTTAAAATGGTTCAAAACATTTTTAAATCCAATTTTATTAAATTAATTCTCAACCATTAATGTAGATTATTTTATAAAGGATCCTTATCCAATCTAAAAACTCCAAGAATAATTGTAATAAAAGAAAACCTATTCTTTTACTTTAACCACAAGTTTATAAACAAATCAAAACACTATAAATGAGTTCATAAGTAGTACATAATATTATTTACTTATTCACAAACCCTAACCACACCCTTGTAAGGATATCAATCCCTTTATACATTTATATTAAAAAGAAACCATTACCAACTAAAAGTAATGCCATTCTTAAGTAACTCTAAGGAAACAATATAAAGTGAACAAGATACAAGTATCATAAGTAATACACCCTAAGTTTATCTACATCCTTAAAGTTACCTTCATTTTGCAAAGCTTTAAGTATAATGCTAAAGAGTTTATTATATGCTTTATAGTTAACTTTGGTCTGTTGTAATTAAGTTATAAAGCATCTTAATACCAAATCAACCCAGTTAAAAACCAAGATAGATAAGTCTCAAATACTACTAATTTCAGTATTCCAATAAAGGCAATTCTTTTTGACTTAAAGACTATAACTAGAAAGAACACCTCATAAGATTAACTTAAAAGCTTAAATGCTTCTGCTTAGTTGAGTAAGATTTTCTTCAAAAGTTATTCGTTTTGCCACTTCAATTAACCTATGACAATTAATAGTAAACACCTTACTTTATACTTTACTTGTATCATAAGATTGTTAATACTTAAATTCTTTATAAGTAACATTACTTGTAAAGTAAAACTTGAAGATAAACAATTAAGATATAAGCAACCTTATGTAGCATTCCATACTGTATATTTTGTTGTTGTATAAATACATGTTGTTTTCCACACACTCACAAGCCTTAATAAGAAGCACATATATGAAACTTAATCTAAAAGGGCAACACATTTCAAGAAAACCATTTCCAGTATCTAAACCCTAGAACAACGTTATTCTCGGGATTCGCGTTTATTAACTTGCATTACATTACTTATGCATAAAAGCACCTTGCTTCTTTAAACATTAGTCCTTACCGGACCAATGATGCGGATTTCCACAATTGGATCTTATATTGTCTTGAATACCGTGAGTGCATAATCTTGCAATCACAAAAGGCAAGTTCACACTTGCTCATGTCCTTTGATTATTTTCTGTAAAGTATTTTGCAAATCATGTGTTGTCATCACCTGCATTTGAAAAAGGACAGAAAACTCTGTTTTTATAATAATGTGATTATAGGTTGTTTACCATGAGGTAATAATCTACTATAAGAGTTCCGGTGGTAAAGGAACATATTATCTAGGACTTAACAACCAATGTCGCCAGTGATTCTTGCGCCGTATATTACATGTTGACCATGAGATTTGGAATGGGATGGATAAGTCTGTTGTATCTTTTCCCTCTCGGATGGAGCTAGATGTGCGGGTCGTGGCTGTTATCACTCGTAGCGTGCATATTATTTATGTTAATTCGTAGAGGATATGCAACATATGGGTGGGAGACCTCAACGTCCCATGATAGTTCCGGCATCTGAACGGTCTGTACTGCCATTGTCGTAATTCAATAGGTGGGCTGGCCTACACCAAGGAGACATGCAGGGTCGCGGAGAAGGCAGTGATTGGCTTGGATCTTAGTCTAGGCCTCAGACCAAGGAAGTGTGAACGAACCTGCAATTCGGATGTGAAACAAAGCTAAGATCTCTCATGGGTAAAGTGACGCACCTCTGCAGAGTGTAAGAACTGTAACTTGTTACTCCCTGTTCCGGGAAGGAGCTGCGAACGCTGCGGGAAAGGAACTCCATGAAAGTTCTGGTGAACCTGTGAAGGCTGACGGACATAGCTTTTCAGAATAAAAGCAACCTTTGAAGAAATGTTTACGAAAACCTGCATGGCCTATGACCTATGGTCTGTGGCTGTAGCTATAGTGCATCAAACACTCCTTTTCTAGTGAACATGCTGAGTACGCTCGTACTCAAAGTATATTCTTAAGCCTTGCTAGGTTCTAAGGCCAGTAGAGACGATGTCTACATCATGTTATGCTCCAGGAATCATCATCAGAAGCTAAAGCTCTTCAATGAAGTCAAGAAAGTCAACATATACATCAACTCAAGTGAATACGAAGTTGCTAATTAGATAAGAATAGAATTTCTAACCATAGAACCTACTTCTGTAGAGTATTACAATAGCAGCAATGCAATCCAGTAGTTCAGCTACTAGTTTTATAAGTATGGTAGCTATGAGTTATTTATTCTTGATTCTTCTTCGTAAGAAGTATCTCTCTCTCTTTAACCTAGAGTGTACTCTAGATCTTGTGTAAAGAGTTGAGTTGTAACATATAGTCATGTCTTGGACCTGCTATGTTTCTGTTGTACTACTCTGAGGGATGTAATACTAGCAAATGGTGTTTCATTGGTGTTATGTCAACGACTATCGGGTACTACATCATGCAGTGGTATGCTGGGTGACTGCAGTTGGTATCAGAGCATATGCTTTGACCTTAGGATAAAAACCCTTTTAGGAAGATCTGTAGGTTGGATAGTGACTATAGGAGCCATCTTATCTAAACCAAAAGATCTTATGACTGTTGATGAGTATCCATTTGAGGACAACTTTGTCACACCTAAGTCATATGTTTAAGTCATTCTTTCTTAAGAGTAATTATTTTATCTTTTCTCAAGTATAGTGTTTTTTAGTGTCCTCCGAGGGAGACATAAACCACCAAGATACTGTAGGAAGTGTAAGACATCAATTGAAGCAGTCTTAATAGTATAGCTTAACCCTAGAATTTAAGTAAGAATAGTAAAATCTTAGTGTCAGTTGATAACCAAAGGCAACAGGATGAATATCATTAGGATCAATGTTGATGTAATGAGTAGTAATCATGTGGGATTCACTTGAGAATTTCACGTGATGAAGTGAAATTATGATAAGACTGAATGATGGAGTCATGAGAAATAAAGTCATCATGGCTAGATGAACTCTTAAATCATCATGTACAGGTAAAACATAATAAGATCATGGTGAGATTAGCTCCAAAACCATGATATAAATGTAATTATGACAAGTACTTAGTAAATTTTCTTGGAGTAGAAGTAACAGAATAACATGGAAGAACTATGATAGAAGTTATGGATGCGAAAAATTTCTAATAATCTTTGGTTTAAGTTAACAAATAGAATCTGATTAGTCATTTGGAGAGATCATGTGAGGTTAGTTGGCTAACAAATAAAGGTTGAATATAGTTAATCATTTCCAAAGGTGAGACCAAAGGTTAGTCAAAACCAAATTGAGACCACTTTGCTTAAGATTATCCTGTTGCACTTGAGCAATTAGGGTAAATATTGAGACAAAGTATAGTTTGACCTTCAGTGCTAAGTATCACAATGTAAACCTATATGAGGAGGTGTCATATACTACACAACTAAGCTAGAATTCTAGAGATATTATACTCAACTACTATATTCTGGGCATAGAATATTGTGTGTTATATGTACCACATTTGGATTTATTTGTTTTTCTTGCATCTTATTGATTGAATAGATCTATACATGAAGTTTGACCTAATGTGCAAATGCATGTTGCAACATCCAGTTACTACTTGATGTTATAGACCTAGATAGGAATGGGAATTCGTGTAAGGGAGTGACGAGTTCCGAAGACCAATATGAAGATTTACTTGAAGGGTAAAGCCAAGTATAAGTAGTATCAACGCAATTTGAAGGATGGATCAAGCTCAGATCATTACTAATCAGCAATAAGAAGGAAGGTTAGTGTAGAAGATGTATGGAGCAACCAGAAGTAATCAACTTAAAGTTCATTTAAAGCAGGTAAGTTGCTAAGAAGTTAATAAAGTAGTTGTACCAAGTTCATGGAAGCATCATGAATAAGTGCAAATAAGAAGTTTTGGAACCAAAATGTTATTCAAGCTCTGACAATTCAGAGGGAATGTCATAAGGATGTTAGGAACCGTAGGGTAATACATACACCCTAGGATGGTTCGCAGCTGGTAATTATCCGCAACTGGTATTTGATCCATAACTAGTATTTGATCCACAGTTGGTATCTTGACCATAGCCGGTGTTCGTTGACATAGTTAACCAAATCATGTTAAAAGTTGCATAAATAGCATAAAATTTGGCCTAAATTAAGTAAGACCTAAAGGAGTGTAAAATATTAAGCGACGGATTTCTAAAACGCTTCGCGAAGTCAGGTGCATCAAAGCGAAAATGTCCGAATAGTAAGTAAGACAAATAATGCTGAAAGATTCACTTCGGAGATCCACAATTGTGTGGATACACCGTACAATCTTTCATAAGACCCTAACTAGGCAAAGTAAAATCTGGATAGGGACCAATATTCTATTTATAAAATCAAGAAATACTTTATAAGGCAGTTTAGAGACCATTAGTAAAACCTAAGGGGGAGAGTAAACAATTTGTGGAAGTATTGTTATCTGACTTTCCAAGTAAATATTGGAGAGGAAATACTAACCTATACCAACATTAAGTCTTATTTTCATAAGGTTAAAAGAAAGTCATAATTATAGAAGTACTCAAGATAGTAACAAAAGATTTTCTAAAAGCCTAATAAGGTAAAAGCTTGAATTAATAAAATGGAATAGTCTTAATAGACTAATTCTAAAATAAACAACTCTTAAGTGGTCCTTAAGAGTGAATAATCACATCCAATTTGGGCATTTGTAGAGAACAAGAAATTCCAATGGGTATGGACTAAATGTGTTCAAATCCAATCTTTGGAAGGACTACCAATACAACTCATACAATGATAAATCAAAGATTAGTCTTTTGACTATAACTATTGACTAAATTAAAAACCTATTTTAGTGAGACTTCCTAGATCTTACATAGTATAGTAAGAAATTTCGATGATTAAATAAAAGGAGTTGGATCAGGATACCTAATTAGGAAAAAAATGAACTAAGGAAAAGACCCCTATCTAAGAAGTTCATAATAAGGATATATACCTAAGGGAGTAAAATAAAAGGAACTTTGGAATATTGGAGACAACCAGTTAAAGATTGCTAAGTATAGTCAGAATTCAAGGAAAATATCTGGATATGGGATATTACAATTATTCCCATTGAGGTTAACATGGAGTTGAGACATATCGTAATCATTGCAAGACAATTCCTTACTCCGAAACATGAGAGTGCGAACTTCGAGGACAAAGTTTATTTTAAGGGGGGAGAGTCTGTAACATCCCAGCATTAGAGCTTATAAATAGGCTGAACACAGATGTGTGCATTCCATTCATGCATAGAAAATCTGAATAATTTTTGCGCTTTTAAATAAAAAACTTGTCAAAGTGATTGAAGCTTCTCTCAACTTGATGGAATTGAAGTAAATCATCAAGTTGACTGCGATAAGTTTCAATATGACCTTTGCTAAAACCTTATTTTGGGTAAACATGATTTGATCTAAGGGTAGATCAAATATAATAAAATTAAACCCTAACACATTAGTTAATGATTTATGTTTGATCCTCAGGTGATCATATCATAGTATTCATTATAATTACTCATGAATACCAAGTTATAAATATAACACAAATAATAAGAATGTAACAACTATATCATAATCTCATTTACTTATACCATGAACATCATGGTAATATAATCTTAACTCTTTAATGAGTTTGAGTAGGAAATGAATCAAGTCAATATTATTTATAATATATCTTTCTTTCCATTCAATCTTTATCATCTCTATTGAATCCTATCCTTATATTTGTTGTTCATCAATATTGAGAAATCAACTATTGATTCACCAATTCTTAACCTATCAATTCTTTACCTATCAACTCTTGTACTTATTATAGCATTCACTTAGGTCTTATAAAGAAAGAAGTAAGAAGAGGTAAATAGTGATGCTAGTTTTAGATGTCATCTATAGGATGAGAGTGATTGGAGAAAATCAAATCAATATGGTAACAAAGAAGATTACAAGGATGAAGTCTGAAGCAAGTTCCCAGGAGTAATCCTATTGGATAAAGTAGGTATAGTCAATGAATTATATCTCTTAATCCAATAGAGATACTAAGAAGATAATTTCAATACAACTGTAATGTAGTATTGATGAAGCCTTGATTAGCCAACTCGAAACCTAAACCACAAAGGATTATAATGACCATGCCTTATTCACTAACATTGAATGCTTATACCAAGTATAAGTGACATTGGTGGATAAAACATGATTGAACCATAATATAGATATATCATCCTAGATTAG
Source organism: Avena insularis (assembly GCA_023614405.1). Classification (NCBI taxonomy): domain Eukaryota; kingdom Viridiplantae; phylum Streptophyta; class Magnoliopsida; order Poales; family Poaceae; genus Avena; species Avena insularis. Next base: position 204,685,360 of record CM042685.1, read on the forward strand.
CCATGACAAGACATATTAATATAAGGTGAGGTTTGAGTATAAGATACTGGAGTTAAGAAGAGACAAGATAGTATGAATAAGATGATGCTAGAGTAACATTGGATTATTAAAGAAGTAGTATCTTCCTCTTTGGGAAATACTAAGCACATGAGGTGAAGTAGGATTTGATGTATACATCTATTGAAGTGATATTAGTGAAGGATGATTAAGGAAGAGTCTGATTGGAGTTAGAAATAACCACTTGTTGGATTGGGGATTATCAGCAGTAGAATAGTTGATATACATAAGTATAGATATGAAAATATTAGGAAATGCTTTAGAGTCAAGATTATTGGAATTACAAGAGGTGTTAGAAGAATAAAAGGTGGATAAGAGTATTCTTGTGAGGCAAAACTCATCATGTTAACACATGATGATGGATATGAAGGAGTAGTATATCTAGGAAAGGAATTCCTTAGTCAGAAGTCCAGAATTAAGAATTATGGAATATAGGAATCCTTGTTAAACACTAAACCCTAAATCTAAGACCAAACCTAATATCCACTTTCTATGGTTGATCTATCATCTTGTTTCCACAATGCTTTATAGGAATATTTTCCCATAACAAATCAATTAAGCAGATCTTTATCATTCTAATTATCATAACCATATGTGCTTAGGAGTTATCTTTATCAAATCCTTTTCATGAGACATTCCAGATAACATCATTCTGGTCTCAAACATAAAGACAATATGATTAACCATTAATCTTTATTCACATCAACAAAAGAATATAAATATAGTAAGTACCCTAAAAATTAGGATGAGTAATTACAATTCAGAACTCTAAATTTATTAATAAGTTTTCCCATCAACATTTCATAAATATTCTATTTATAATCATTAGAGAAAGTCTTTAATTCATCCCTCTAACCATTTATTCCATATGAGTATGGAATAAGTAGGAGTACCATAATTATAAACCATCCTATATTTTACTATGTGATTAAATACATATAAATAAACCCTATGAATATTATTAAACATTTTCAAACTTAATTACTCCAAGTAAAAATGAAAACAATGTTATAGAAAAGAATATATATAAAGGAAATAAGGAAAATATCACAATACATAATAAAAGTTCACAAATGGATTCTTAATAACTTTATTGTTGCTGCAAGTATTCAGCAAATAAAATTCCAAAAAGTAAAGTTCAAACCAAATATAAAATACAACCCTGAAAACAAAACAGAAAATGAAAAGGAATAGAACCAGGAAAAAACAGAGGACACACTAAATCTGGCCCACGGCCCATTTCCTCTTCTCTCTATCTGTCGCACGCAGGTCACAACCAATCCTCTCCGCTCGCTCCGCAGCAGCTCACTCCGGCCCAACAACATCCGCGTACCCCTTCGCCGTATTTTTATTTTCTTCTTCCTCTTGAAAGCACGGTAGCAGCAATATGGCGCCCTTGGAGCCGTCCGCCGTCACTGTGATGCCCGCTGCGAGGAGATCTGCGCTACCGTCCTAGACGTCGTCTACAAGACCCCCTCCTGCGTAGAGACGAACCCTATCTACTCCTCTTTCCCCAATTCCTCTCTGAGCCGGAAACCTAGCTCGCCGGACCCCTCTGTCCCTGTCGTCTCCGGCCATCCCAGACCTCGTCGTGATGCCAGGAATCTCCGCCTCGTTCGTCTACACCGATTCCCCCGAAGCGTGCAAGCGAGCAAGGACTTCACTGCCGCAATCGGAACCTCATTCCCCTCCTCCGGCCGACGCACTCGCCATCGATTCCGGCCACCTCGTTCCTCAATGACCCTTCCATCCGCCTCGTGGTGAGTCTCTGGTCCATAGCGACCTCCCCTTTTTCTCTCTCTCGCTCTAAATCTTCCTCCCTGCGAGAACCCGACGCCGCCGCCGCTCGCCGCCATTGCACCGCCGTCACCAATGACCGTTTCAAGGCAGCGTGTAAGATCCTTCCTTTATAAAGGAAAAGGATCCCTGTGATTGCAATGCTGGTCCCTGGATTAATGCTAGCATCCACAGTTTAAGATGAAGTACACAGAAACAAAGGTCATTATTACAGTCATTCCAGAGACAACATAGTCTTTACAACTCCAAGGCCATAGGCCTAGTACAAGAGTTTTAATAAGTAAATAAATAAAAGTCTTCATCTTCATGTGCCACAGGCAAACATGTTGAGTGTAGACTCATGACTCCTAATCTTCATCAGAGTAACCTGCAACATCACAAGTTACAGCCACAGTGGGTCAATACATTGGAATAGTATTGGCAAGTGATACCTTAGTATAATTTAGGTGGACTAGATTCTATATGCAATTTGGCTAAGTGTAGCTTGGCTTGCTTTGCTCAAAGTAGGTTTTGCCTATTAGTTGAAATCACTAAGTTTTTCTTTGTCAAAACTTTTCCCAAGGAACCACCAATAGACATTGAGGTCCTTCACCCTTGTTCACCCACATGTTTTACTTAGAAATTGGGATGAGGAGATTCTTGATAGCTTCCATGTCTTGATGCTCAAGTTGTCCTTTTCCAGGGACATGGCTAAGTACTTAGATTCTTTCCATCTGCAGAGGTTGTGTACTTTCCCCACAAGCCTTAATTTTCACCAAGACAGGACCTTTCAGAAGCCTTCCCTTAGACCAAATGGACGTGCTCCAACCTATCATTCCCACTACCACCAACTATCCAAATGGCTAAGTTCTAGCAGCCTATGTGATCCTGGCAGAGCCCATATTGCCAAGTGGCTGCACTAGAAGCTTCTTAACACTTGGCCTCTAAAATATCTTTGTTCCTGGGTGGCTTTCCACAAGTGAGATACACAAGGTAAACCATAGAAATGGGCCTTGTGTAACCGCTCAGCATAAACCATTCCTTCCATTCCACCTAGGTGTTTCATTAACTTAGTTGTTTTATTAGGCAAAACACAAGTCCAAAAGACTTAGAAATATTTTCATCATAGCATGTATATTTCACCAACCCTTGGTTGCTACTAGCTAGGCTAAGCATGGCATAGATAAACATCTTAACTTAGCAATTCCTAGCAATACTACAACTACTAGGATTTCCCAACTTGGTATATAAGCAAAATATAACATGCAAGTCTAACAAAATATTTCTAATGCTTAGTAGAAAACATAGGGATAAAAATATTCATGAGCACCACTTGCCTTGGTAGTTTGGAGAGTAGCTACACTCCTCACAATCACAATCACTATTGGCACCAAAATCTACACAAAGAATCATAGCCACAAATCACATACAAAACATATACAAGCAAACAAAAATATATGAATGCATGCAACATGATATGTGATGATTTTTTTAAAACTCAACAAATCAAGTGTACAGTACTAGTTCATAAGCAAGTTAAAAACTTGCCAAACAACATTTATTTAAACCTTAAAACATTTCTTAAACAATTCATATACTCAATATAGCCCTACATATGTTTCTGCAATTTAAACCATTTTAACAGAAGCAAAACATTAAGCACATTGCATATTTAGAAAGGGCTTGTTCTCCTGATTCCAACGGTATATAATTTGTCAAATTCTAACATGGGGATCAAAAGTTATAGCCAAAACAAATTCAAACATCTAATAGATTCAAATCCTGTTTTTAAATCTAAACAGCTGCCACGATTCTTAACCTGATTGGTGCATACCGGTTCGCGTTGGATCACGATTCTGAGCCGCTGGATCTGACTTAATCGCATGGCCCAGTTCTATTCGCAACGGTTCGTTAAGTGATCTAATCTCGCACGCTGGATCCGGATCCAATGGCTCTGGATCAACCTACCAAAGCTGGGCGGCGCTGGCGGTGGCTACTGGCGGCGGCGAGCTCTGTCTATGGCGGCACGGTGCTACAAGTGGTTCCGGGGTGGTCGGAGATGCTTACCAGAAACGGGACGATGCGCTGATGCTCAACCTGGCGACGTCTTGGCAAGGGGCGCACGGAGATGGTCGCTGGAGCTCGTCAGAGTTGCTGGCGGCGTCGGGCTTGGGTGGACGACGACGTTGGCGACGCTCCTGGTCACCCTAGCATGGACAAATGGCATCAGGAGATGCACAATACTACGGCGAACATGATCGTGTGAATTAGAGGCGAAGGGGAACAAAGGGCTCACCGAATTTTATCGCCAGAGTTGAGGATGTCGTCGGGGGCTTGCAGCGCTTGACGAAGTCGACGACCTGGGGTGGTACAGAAGAAACCAACGGTGTCAGTAGGTGCGCAAGGAAGTGGCGAGGCTGTCTGCAAGAACCAGAGGAAGACGGGCGCACGGGGCTCACCGGAATTGGTCGCCGGAGAGCTCTCTGTCTGCGGCGGTGCGAGGATGAATGCGGGCAGCCTGGGGGAGCTCTGGGCTCGGAGTTTGGGGGAAAATGGAGAGGGGACAGAGGGGGTTTAAGTAGGCAAGGCGGGGCGTGAATTACTCCTGCAATCAACGCGAATTGACGAGCGAATCAACCAGGTAACGCATGGCGTGATTTGGGGAAGAACACGTCGTGGTGGGGGTGGAGACGACGACGCCGTGTGGGCCGAGGCTGTTAGCGAGAGAATCAGAGAGGGAGTGGGTCCTGTCTGTCAGTCACTCAGCGGGTGTGGGGGTGAGTGAAGGAAAACGGTTCGCGGGGTGGGGGTGTTGGGCTTAGCTGGGCCAGATTCGACTGAAGGCTTATTTTTTTTCTTTTAACCTTTTTCTTTTTCTGTTTGGTTTTTCTGAAATGAATTTCAACTCCAAATCAAATGAGTTTGAATTCAAATCTTCTCTAGGTTTTTATGCTGCAAACCTTGCACTCAAATGTGTGTCAAACACCACTGTTCATTCAAATCACTTTGATCAAATGAAAAATAAAACAAAACCAAGCCCTTATGATATATATATACAATAGGCATAATATTGGTTTTATTACTCATTTTGTTTTGAAACTTTGTTCAAACTTTTGAAGATGCCTAAGTTTGGATTTCAAACCTTACTGAACCAAAACAAGTACTCTTCTTATTGGAAGATAGCATTAAGGCTAGAGCCAACTTACATGAAATAATAAGCATATATGCTTCTGTTTTGAAATGATTTGTTTGAAATGAAATTCATTTGATCATGGATGCATGGATTATATGCATGAGTTTGAAACATGATTTTAGGGATGTTACACAGCGCCGCCACTATAATACACTTCGCGATGTCCTCTTTCCGATACACAAGATCTCAGCCGCGCGCGCGAGCGGAATCCTTCGATCGGTAATCGATCTAGGAGGTTCATCCTTGGATAATGTCACTGCTCGCGTGGAGGATGACGTGGTCACTGGCCCACTGGTCAGTGACCGTGGGTAGATCTAGCCTAGGTTCACAATGTCTTTTCTGTTTAGAAATTAAATAAAACAATACTAATTCCAATACAATAAAATGATTAAATCTTGTTTCATTAATAACTTTTGTTTTATAAATAAGAAAAATACTTATAATATATGAAAATGTTTGGAAAAATAAAATCTACAACTTAAAGCTATTATTAAATATTATGATAATGATTATTTAAATAAATATTATTTAATAAATACTTTACAAAGTTTTAATACTTTGATAATTAATATTTTAATAATGGTAAATGTTAAAAATCTAAATAAAATACCAAAAATCTTAGAAAAATAAGAATTAGAGTTTAAAACTATAATCATGCATTATTATTCCTCTTAATTAAATATTTATTATTTATTAAGTATTTATATAGTAATAAACCTTATTAAAATCATATCTTATTATTTATAAATCACAAAAATAAAAGTAATATACCAAAATGATCACAAAAATAATAACTACATGTTAAAAATGTGATATTACACTCTTGAGTTAAATAAAAAGTTAAACAACTTTAATAACTTAAATATAAACTTATTTCCTTAATTGATAATTCACATTAGGGTAAATAAAAAATTGCTAATAGTTCTAAAAATTAGCTAATTAAGTCTAATAAATAGTATTAGTTTTAAATATTGATAATATGAAGTTAAAATGGTTCAAAACATTTTAAATCCAATTTTATTAAATTAATTCTCAACCATTAATGTAGATTATTTTATAAAAGGATCCTTATCCAATCTAAAAACTCCAAGAATAATTGTAATAAAAGAAAACCTATTCTTTTACTTTAACCACAAGTTTATAAACAAATCAAAACACTATAAATGATTTCATAAGTAGTACATAATATTATTTACTTATTCACAAACCCTAACCACACCCTTGTAAGGAGATCAATCCCTTTATACATTTATAATAAAAAGAAACCATTACCAACTAAAAGTAATGCCATTCTTAAGTAACTCTAAGGAAACAATATAAAGTGAACAAGATACAAGTATCATAAGTAATACACCCTAAGTTTATCTACATCCTTAAAGTTACCTTTAGTTTGCAAAGCTTTAAGTATAATGCTAAAGACTTTATTATATGCTTTATAGTTAACTTTGGTCTGTTGTAATTAAGTTATCATCTTAATACCAAATCAACCCAATTAAAAACCAAGATAGATAAGTCTCAAATACTACTAATTTCAGTATTCCAATAAAGGAAATTGTTTCTGACTTAAAGACTATAACTAGAAATAACAACCTCATAAGATTAACTTAAAAGCTTAAATGCTTCTGCTTAGTCGAGTAAGATTTTCTTCAAAAGTTATTCGTTTTGCCACTTCAATTAACCTATAACAATTAATAGTAAACACCTTACTTTATACTTTACTTGTATCATAAGATTATTAATACTTAAATTCTTTATAAGTAACATTACTTGTAAAGTAAAACTTGAAGATAAACAATTAAGATATAAGCAACCTTATGTAGCATTCCATACTGTATATATTTTGTTGTTGTATAAATACATGTTGTTTTCCACACACTCACAATCCTTAATAAGAAGCACATATATGAAACTTAATCTAAAAGGGCAACACATTTCAAGAAAACCCTTTCCAGTATCCAAACCCAAGAACAACGTTATTCTCGGGATTCCCGATTATCAACTTGCATTACATTAATTATGCATAAAAGCATCTTGCTTCTTTAAACATTAGTCCTTACCGGACCAATGATGCAGATTTCCGCAATTGGATCTTATATTGTCTTGAAGACCGTGAGTGCATAATCTTGCAATCACAAAAGGCAAGTTCACACTTGCTCATGTCCTTTGATTATTTTCTATAAAGTATTTTGCAAATCCAGTGTTGTCATCACCTGCATTTGAAAAAGGACAGAAAACTCCATCTTTATAATAATGTGATTATAGGTTATTTACCATGAGGTAATAACCTACTATAAGAGTTCCGGTGGTAAAGGAACATATTATCGAGGACTTAACAACCAATGTCGCCAGTGATTCTTGCGCCGTATATTACGCGTTGACCATGAGATTTGGAATGGGATGGAGAATTCAGCTGTATCTTTTCCCTCTCGCATGGAGCTGGATGTGCAGGTCGTGGCTGTTATCACTCGTAGCGTGCATATTATTTATGGTAATTCCTAGAGGATATGCAGCATATGGGTGGGAGCCCTCAACGTCCCATGATAGCTCCGGCATCTGAACGGTCTGTACTGCCATTGTTGTAATTCAATAGGTGGGATGGCGTCCACCAAGGAGACATGCGGGGTCGCGGAGAAGGCAGTGATTGGCCTAGATCTTAGTCTGGGCCTCACACCAAGGAAGTGTGAATGAACCTGTAATTCGGATGTGCAACAAAGCTAAGATCTCTCATGGGTAAAGTGATGCACCTCTGCAGAGTGTAAGAACTGTAACTTGTTACTCCCTGTTCCGGGAAGGAGCTGCGAACACTGCGGGAAAGGAACTCCATGAAAGTTCTGGTAAACCCGTGAAAGCTGATGGACATAGCTTTTCAAAATAAAAGCAACCTTTGAAGAAATGTTTACGAAAACCTGCATGGCCTACGACCTATGGTCTGTGGCTGTAGCTATAGTGCATCAAACACTCCTTTTCTAGTGAACTTTCTGAGTACGCTCGTACTCAAAGTATCTTCTTAACCCTTTCTAGGTTCTAAGGCCAGTACAGACGATGTCTACATCAAGTTATTCTCCAGGAATCATCATCAGAAGATAAAGCTCTTCAATGAAGTCAATAAAGTCAACATATACATCAACTCAAGTGAAGACGAAGTTGCTAATTAGATAAGAATAGAATTTCTCACCATAGAACCTACTTCTATAGAGTATTGCAATAGTAGCAATGCAAGCCAGTAATTCAGCTACTAGTTTTATAAGTATGGTAGCTATGAGTTATTTATTCTTGATTCTTCTTCGTAAGAAGTTTCTTTCTCTCTCTTTAACCTAGAGTGTACTCTGGATCTTGTGTAAAGAGTTGAGTTGTAACCTATAGTCATGTCTTGGACCTGCTATGTTTCTGTTGTACTACTCTTAGGGATGTAATACTAGTGAATGGTGTTTCATTGGTGTTATGTCAATGACTATAGTGTACTACATCATGCAGTGGTATGCTGGGTCATCGCAATAATGACTTCTTCATCTTGCTCATCGTATCTGGATAACCACTAGCTTCATCAGAAGCTCCTATCTAGGATCACCCCCTCAACACAGAGGAAGCATCCTTAAGAACACGTGGATCAATAAGTTTTATAATGGTTAATGTTATTTATGATCTTAAGTCCGGTCGCTAAGCGTTCATAATCGTGAACACGGATTTTCAAAAAGCGGTGTACAACTTTACCCACATGTACCAACCGACTCTTAATGCCAAATATTATTAGCCCTCTTCCTTGGAAGGCCGACAGAGGGTGGTTGACCACGAACTTTACCTTTCTTTCGCACAATAAGTATGGTTCCATTGTAACGGTTTAAATCCCAAAGCCGGTACTTAAAGATGTGAGGCGAGGTTGGTTTACCAGGGGCTCCATCGACCCCAAGCAACCCGGTCCACGCTTCCCTACCTGTTATGATGCACCTCCTTCACCTCCTCTTTCAAAAAAGTTTTCAATGTGTATGCCAAATGGAAAGCCCAAACTATGTGACTCATGGAATCTACTAGGCAAGTTAATTAGTGGAGGGGTTGTCCAGGCCCCGTGTGGCTGTACGCTCGTCTTGGTTCCAAAGGTAAGAAATCAGTTCCTAGTGGTGGCAAGCATGGGACTACAAAAACCACACCCAACGTGGCCTCCCATACAAGCCTTAGCATGTTTAGTTAACTCCTTTAATGATGTCACCATCTCCTAACTTTCTAGATTCACCGACACCTCCGATTCATCCTTCAGACGAATCAGAAGTTGTTACTATGCATGTCTAAGCTGTCGGTTGCAAAAGCTCTAACAACGCTCACATGCCAAACCTAGTTATGCTAGGAGAAGTGGATCAGTAGTATAAGGCTACAAAAGGGAAACAGTGCAGCAGATAGGTAACACTAGCTACTGACAAAAGACCACATTGGAATCGTGTGCATCATAGAGAGAAAGTAATATACTTTATAAAACATAGTTTCAGAATGAGAGGCTACGCTTCCCTTGTCTATCAGTAGGCAGGTATGGATCTTCGGTGTTGTTGACTTCAACCTCGGGCTCGGATCCTATCGCGAAGAACCAATACCGAAAAGGATAGCGACAATCAAGACATGGCATAATGCAATGCGCAATCAATATGGATGATATGACAAGTTAAATAGTGTTGAAATGATCCCTAGAACATGCTTGGTCATTTTAAATGGGGTCCGAGAGGTCCAAACCCTAGAACAGGGGAATCCTCGGAATCACCTATGGGGTTCAATTGGTTCTTCTAATTAAACTTTTCATGAAAGTTGGTTAACAATGTATGATTATATTTCTATTGCATAACTCTTATTTTTCTGAACATTTTGGTATATTATTTGTATTTTTTTGATTTAAAATGAATTAGTTATGAATTTCTCCAATTTTAATTCATTTTAAATCATTTTTGGAATATTTAAATTATTTTTCCAACTTGGACCCACATGTCAGACTTTTATTAATTTTAGAAATTATTTATGGAAAATATTAAAAACATGATAGCCTGGGCCCACCTGGATTGTTTATTTCTAGAAATGATTTTCATAAAATATTTAAACAAATATAACAAATTACTGCATCATGCTGACGTCAGGGCCCCTAACCCTAAACTTTTCTCACCGAGGCAGAGGCCAGACCCAGCCACTGACTGTTGGACCCAAGGCCACATCAGCAGGCCAGGCAAGCACGGCGTCAACGCCACCTCACACACGGCGGATCCACCAGACGGTGGTCGCCGGCGGTGAACCGAAGCACGCCTGGACATGCGAGAGGGTGCGTTCGAATCAGTTGAGCGAGGCGAGCACGTGGGTGGCGGTGCCGCTGGGATTAGGTCATCGGAGCTAGGCCTACGATGAGCGGCAGCGGCGGCGCTTGCAGATCGATGGCGCGCGACGGCTACGAGAAGCTAGCGGGCAAGCAGAGGGTTCCTTGAGCACCAGGGGCTCACCACGGTGCTCGTAGAAGGGTCGTGGAAGCCACGCGAGGGCAGAGGCGAGCTAATCGACGTCGGCGGGCTTCGTCAGGGTTGGATAAGACGGCGTCGATGGCGACGATTCAGGGTGCCCCTCTTCGATTCCTTCTGCAGGGAGATAGAGTGAAGCGAGGCGGAGCTCGAGGTGGTGTCGGATGGGCGAGGGGAGGCCAGCAACGATGGCTAGCCGGAGGCCATGGCGGGCTAGGGTTCGGGCTTGCACGGTGCAGAGAGGAAGAGAGAGCGCGCGAGGGGGAGGATAAGATCCGGGGAGAGAGAGGCGTGTAGGGCAGCTCGTTATCCTCGTCCAGAGCAGCTTGTTACTACTTTGTGTTGTGGTAGCTCTTGCATAATTGTCATATAGGTAAATTCACCATAGTTGCATTATCTAGAGAATTTACCTTATTGTCAAACCTTAATTTGAAAAAGAAGAAAATTTGAAGTAGCACCTATTCACCCCCCCTCTAGGTGCCCATACGATCCTTTCAATTGGTATCAGAGCCTCGTCTCTTTATTCGGGCTTTACCGCCTAAGACAATATGGGTAGCAACGATGGGGATGGTGGTAGTGAGTCGACACCGGTGACCATGGAAGATCTCAAAAACTTGGAAACAAGATTGAGATCTTCCTTAGTCAACAAGGTCAAGAAGATGCTCGAGCAACTTCTTAAAGACAAAGAAAGCTCATCACCTCCATCTCCACAAGAGGATCAACCATCCATTTTACCTAAAGGGAATACACCGTTATCCCCCGAGGGTATGGTGGTGGGGGGTAAACTTGATAACGTTAATTCCTCCACTCGTAATGATGGTGGGAAGGGTGAGCACCGTGACTCATGGTACTCTCCTGACCCTCCAATCCCTCACCCTCATGTTTCTAATAGAGGTGACCCACCTAAGCTTGAAAAATCTGCTACTTTTGCTCAATGGCAATCACTAATGAGAACTCATATGCGCAGCTCTTACATTGAACTGTGGAACATCATCGAGCATGGACTCTTTATTGGGGATCCAACCAACATGACAAGAAGAGAGGTTGTTAATAGTCAACTCAATGCCACTACTTTGCATATGATTCAACAAGGTCTGGGGACGAAGGACTATCCACACATTGAGCACTTTAGCATTGCCAAGGAAGCTTGGGATGCTCTCACTGTGTTGTTCATTGGAAATGAGAGCATGAGAAGGAACGGATATGATGCTCTAATCAATGAAGCCGAAGGCTTCTACATGAAAGAAGGTGAAGATCACGAAGACATGTACCAAAGGTCAAGACCACCGCCACTGCTTTTAGGAATGTGGGTGCCTCACATGTGGATGATGCATGGATAAAAAGGAAATATGTGAGTGCACTCATGCCTTTTGAGCCCACCGACTTGAAGAGCTTACAAGGAAGACACAACTACCATCTCATGACCTCAAATGAAGTTATGCAAGAGATGGCTGCTTTCAAGGTTGCCGCCAAGAATGCCAAAGATGCCCGTGCTCGTGCCGTTGGTATGAGTAATGTTGTCAATGTTGCTTTGAAGGCCAAAGTTGTGGACCATGGGGATGGAGATGATAGTGATGAAGGGATTTCCATAGACCATCCCGATGAAGTGAAGATTGCTCATGGTCAATATATGGCTTTCTATGCAAAGAACTTTTGGAAAAACCCTGCCAAGGCCAAGATGGAAATGGAACGGAGAAGCAATCCGAATGGGAAAAGAGAAAATACCACAAGATTGAGAACTTGCTTCAATTGTGGTGACCGCTACCACTTTGTGGCTAGCTGTCCCTATGAGAAGAGGGAAGATCATGGTGGAAAGCTTGTGTTGAAGAAGACTCTCAAGGGACCGTACAAGAAACCTTTCGTCAAAAAGAATCCCATCAACAAGAAGCCGGGAGAAATTGTCTTGATCACTCATGAAGAGTACTCCTCCGACAATGAAGATGATGAAGATGACGAAGAGGAAACTTCTCATGGTGTGGCTGCTCTTGCCACCACATCTACTCCGACATTCTCTCTCTTCGACTCTCCAAATGAGAACTCCTCCACCAAGAACGCCACTTGCCTTATGGCAAGAGGAACGTAGGTATCTTCATCATCCCGCTCTACTCACTTAGATAATGATGAAATTGATGATGAGATGTCTCTTGATGTTAAAAAGGAATTAATTGCCTTTGATGAGTTTATGACTAACCTAGAAGGTGATGCTAAGCTACATTTTGGAAACATCTTAGATCAACTATCACATACTCAAGAGCTTCTAGATGTAAGATGTAAACTTGGGAATGAACATATGATTGAGCTAGAGGCCCTAAAAAATGCTCTAGAAGAAGAACAAGAAACTAGGTTGTCACTTGAATTAAAACTTGAAGGGCTTGATGAGGCCAATGACATTATTGTTAACAAACTAATCAAAGAGCGTGATCATGCTATTACTAAATATAAAAGAGCTAAAAAGGACAAGATTGAGTTTGGTGTGGTTCATGAAAAACTTGACGAGGACTTTAGCTTGCTTAACAAGGCCCACAAAGCCTTGGAGAGTGAACTCCTGTCACTCACAAAGTCCCATGAAACGCTTCAAACTCAATTGGCCAATATTCCTTCACCTAGTAACTTCATTCCATCTAGTAGCACAACTATTCTTGAAGAGAATGCTAGGTTGAAGGGGGAGCTTGCTAAGGCCACATTTCGACAAGGCAACAAGTCTATTGATGATCTTTTGAGCAAGCAAAGGCATAGTGGTGATAAAGGGGGCATTGGTTTTGTTTCCAAAACAAAGAAGAAGAACAATAAGAAGAAGAAGGACAAGCCCGCACAAGAGACCAACAAGATCATTGTGGAGAGTAAGACCACAAGTGGTAAATCTATGTCTCATGATGATTTTGCAGGAAGTACTAACCCTCACTATGTTCTAATGCGTGATTATTATGGTGATGTGTATGCACAATATGTTGGCCCTTATGATGGTTATGTTGCTTGGTCTATTTGGGTTCCCAAGACCCTTGTTGCTAACAAAACAGGACCCATTGAAAAATGGGTACCTAAAAACTAGCTTGATCTTTTGTAGACTTATGCTTCTGGAGGGTCAAAATGGGTGATCGTGGTTGCACAAGTCATATGACCGGAAGCTCGTCTATTGTCTCGGACTTGGTGTCAAATGAAGATCAAATCACCATCACATATGCCGACAAGTTAAAGTCTAAGGTAATGGGTTCCGGCAAGGTAGTGGTGGCTCACGACATTACACTCGTGAACGTCATGCTTGTTGAAACCCTTGGATACAATTTACTTTCTGTACGTGCTCTTGGAAAGATGGGCTTTGCCGTATTTATTGATAATGATATTGTGGTCCTCATGTGGAGCAAGTCTCTCAAAGTCGCTTTCGTTGGGTATGTCAAAAATGACTTGTATGTGGTGGACTTTTCGGGGCAAGCCACTGCAGGTCCGATGTGCTTATACAGAAAGGCCGATGTGGGTTGGCTATGGCACCGCCGACTAGCCCATGTCAATATGAGAACTTTGCAAAGTCTCCATAAAGAGGGACATATTGTTGGACTAAAAGAAAATGTTTCCTTTGCCAAAGATCGTGTTTGCAGGGCATGTGTTCTAGGGAAGATGCATGACGCTCCACACAAGCCCACGAACCAAATCAAGTCTAACAAGATCTTGGAACTCCTTCATGTGGACCTATTTGGTCCTCCATCTCATGCAAGTCTTGGAGGGAAGAAATATTGTTTGGTGATTGTTGACGACTTTTCGAGATACTCTTGGGTTTATTTCTTCAAATTGAAGAGTGAAACTCAAAAGACTTTTATTGACTTCATCAACTTGGTTCAACGGCAACACAATGTTCCCGTATTGATTATAAGAAGTGATAACGGCACCGAGTTCAAGAACTACACCTTGAATGATTTCCTTAGTGATGAGGGGATTAAACATCAATATTCCGCTGCATACACCCCTCAACAAAATGGTGTGGCCGAAAGGAAGAACCGGACTCTTATTGAGATGGCTAGGACCATTTTGGCGGAGTTTAAATCTCCATACAACTTCTGGGCCGAAGCCATCTCCACCGCTTGCCATGCTTCAAACCGGCTCTACCTCCGCAAGAAAATCAAAAAGACTCCATATGAGATACTTACCGGTAACAAGCCCAACATATCTTATTTCCGAGTGTTCGGTTGTAAGTGTTTCTATCTCATCAAAGGTGTTCGTTTGTCTAAATTCGAGTCTAAAGCATTAGAGGGTATTTTTGTTGGCTATGGTATCGAATCTCACACTTATAGAATCTATGACAAGCTCTCCGGAGCCGTCATAGAATCTTGTAGTGTGACCTTTGAAGAATATGATGGTCCCCAAGGGGTGCGTGTTGATGCTTGTGATGCAGATGATGAAATGCCTCAGGATGCCATAGGAAGAATGGGTGTGGTTTATATCCGCCCCGTTGAGGAACCCCTTATGGCGGATCGAGAAGAACTATGCTCCACTCAAGTGGAGCCCTCATCTTCACAACCTCAACATGCTCCATCTACCCAAGAGGACACTGACTCAAGCCAAAGACAAGATGTGGACCCTCAACATAGTGATCAATGTGTGGATTCTAGTCAAAGGGTGCTTGGTCCATTCGATGGATTGTCAAGTGGTGCCAAGTCAATTTATCAAGGAAGATCCATCCAAGGTGTTTTGAGACGAGCTCAAATTGAGGCTAGAAGAGCACTTGATCAAGACCAAGGTCAATCCTTGCCTCCCAATATAGAGGATGAATCCAATGATGATCAAGGTCAAGTTGATGGTCAAGACAAGGATCAAAATGATGAAGAGGGTCCTCCAAGAAACAATGAGGAGATCCACGCTCGTCGTGAAGCTAGAAAAGAAAGAATGTTGGAAATAAGAGACCACGCTCTCAAAAATGTTGTTGGAGATCTAAGGAAAGGAATTTCCACAAGAGCACAATTGAAGAGGTTCAGTGAACACCAAGCACACATCTCCATGATTGAACCAAAGAAAGTGTGGGAAGCTCTTGAAGATTCGGATTGGTTAGAAGCTATGCACAAAGAGCTCAACAATTTTGAGAGAAACAAAGTTTGGAAGTTAGTTGAGAAGCCAAAGGATTGCCGCAATGTTATTGGAACAAAGTGGATATTCAAGAACAAGCAAGATGAGCATGGAATTATAGTAAGGAACAAGGCTAGATTGGTTGCACAATGGTACTCTCAAATTGAAGGCATTGATTATGGAGAGACCTATGCACCCGTGGCCCGCCTTGAGTCCATCCGTATCCTTCTTGCTTATGCGGCACATCATAACTTTAAGTTGCAACAAATGGATGTAGAAAGTGCATTCCTTTATGCTCTTTTAAATGAATTGGTATATGTTAAGCAACCCCCGGTATTTGAGGACCCCAACTTCCCAAACCATGTCTACAAACTTGATAAGGCGCTCTATGGGCTCAAGCAAGCCCCACGCACGTGGTATCAGCACCTTAGAGAGTTATTGTTTGACCGTGGCTTTGAGGTTGGGAAAATTGATCCCACTCTTTTTACTAAGAGGGTCAATGGGGAGCTTTTTGTATGCCAAATATATGTTGATGATATTATCTTTGGCTCATCTAACAAAGCTTTTAATGATGAATTCTCAAAGCTTATGACTAGTAGGTTCCGGATGTCTTTGATGGGGGAGTTGAAGGTATTTCTTGGCTTTGAGATCAAGCAAGTTAGAGGAGGAACATTCTTCAACCAAGCCAAGTATACTCAAGATATGCTCAAGAGATTCAAAATGCAAGATTTGAATGGAGCTCCTACTCCCATGGCTACAAAGACTCATCTAGAACAAAATCCAAATGGTAAAGATGTGGATCAAAAGGTATACCGGTCTATGATTGGTTCTTTGCTTTACCTTTGTGCATCTAGACCCGATATTGTGTTGAGTGTAGGTGTGTGTGCAAGATATCAAGCGACTCCTAAGGAAAGCCATTTAATGGCGGTCAAAAGAATCTTTCGATATTTAGTTCATACCCCATTTTATGGTCTTTGGTACCCTCAAGGCTCAACATTTGCTCTTTGTGGATACACAGATTCGGATTGGGCGGGAGACAAGGATGATAGAAAATCAACAACCGGGGCTTGCCAATTCCTTGGTAGGTCCTTGGTATGTTGGTCTTCTAAGAAGCAAAATTGTATATCTCTCTCCACCGCCGAAGCCGAGTATGTTGCTGCTGCTAGTGCTTGCACCCAATTGCTATGGATGAGGCAAACTTTAAAGGAATACGGTGTCCATTGTGACAAAGTGCCTCTTCTATGTGACAATGAAAGTTCCATCAAAATTGCATACAACCCGGTGGATCACACAAGGACAAAGCATATTGAGATTCGACATCACTTCATTAGAGATCATGTTGCTAGAGGTGATATTGATCTATCCTATGTATCAACCAAATATCAACTTGCCGATATCTTCACGAAGCCACTTGATGAAGCAAGGTTTTGCTACTTGAGGAATGAACTAAATATCGTAGATTCAAGGAGCTTGACTTGATTATCTTGCACTCTCACCTATTACTCGACCCATATCTGGTTTAGGTGTAGGCATGGACATAGGGGGAGTGCGGTCCTAATTGATTGGACTATCCCTCCCCCCATTATGCGCAAAGTAAACAAAACCATTCCTCTTAATATCATTTTGTGATATGTGAGCTCAATGAGTTTCGGCAATGGACCCAAGATATATCTTCATGGTGCCAAGCCGAGTATACTCAAATATGGTGGCCTAGGCGACCGCCCCCTCTCAGTCGAGAGGTTGATGTGCTTACTCGTGTTTGTCACCTAGTTGAATTGGTTTTCACTCATGATTGTCATCTATTTGAATTGTCATCATCGTTCTTAGTCTCATGCACTCTAGTTTGGTATTTATTTGTTTCTTCAATTTTTCAGAGCGCATGTGCTTCTCAGCTCACATGTCTTAACCCAAGCCTCCGTAGGCCCTCCGGAAAACCCTCTCTCTATCCGCACAAGAATCATCCTTGATCCCTGGCTTTGGACTCAGATGGGACCGGTACTACCGGATGTGCGAGCGGTACTACCGGACCTGGGAAGTTCCCAGGTCGTCTCCTGGAAGAACTGCTCCAGGAGCGGTACTACCGCCCACATGTCCGGTCCTACCGGCCACCGGTACTACCGGTTGTGGAACCGATACCACCGGTACAAGCGGTAGTACCGCTTCGGCAACCGGTACTACCGGTTGACGGTTTCCAGGTATATATTGGTCGCGTGGGAAGAGGAACCCCTCAGTGCCTCATTATTTCCCACGCCCTCCACTCAAAACTGCGCCGCCACCGGAGACCTGGACGCCATCAGAGCCCTGCCGCGCTCAACTCCCTCCGGATTCTCCTTGGATTAAGCCTCTTGGCGGGCTCCCACTCCTTTCCACCGCCATGGATCCTGGTACAACCGCCTTTTCTCTCTCCCTATTTGATTTCCCCACTAGATCTAGGTTTTGGCTTAGATTTGTGGAGAAATTGACTACATACAAGGTTGTACTGCCATATGATTCCTTGATACCGAGTAGAATCCTCGATTGTGCAGTTTTAGGCCGTCATGTTGGGCCATTACCATCAGATCCAACGCGTGTGGACCGCTCAACCGGTAGTACCGGAACTTGTTCCGGTACTACCGCTTGCAAGCGGTACTACCGGTCGTCAGGTCCGGTAGTACCGGTCCACTCTGCCAACTTTTTTCTGCCCAATTTGTCGATTCTCTCGTCTGTGCCTTCGTGATTCTTGTGCCCTTATCTCCTTGCTATCCTCCCTCATGCTTTCACAGATGCAGGTGGTTCTCGGGGTGCACGCAAGCGCTTCAAGTCTAGCCGTGAGATTGTTGAGGAAGAGACGGAGTCTGAGGAGGAAGTTATGCCACAACCAAGCCAGCGTTCCAAGTTGCCTGCCACTCGAGGTGGTCGTGGGGGTCATGCAGGGGCTGCCAAGCGCTCAGCTGGGCGTGGCAGCGCCCCTCCCCCTCCCCCCTTCCACTAGGCGTACCAAGAGTCTCAGCTCTGGGCCATCTGGGCCAAAGAAACTGTCAGGCATCTCTGAGTCAGAGTTTAGGGCTCTCCGGGTTGAAAATGCATACTCCCGCAACCGGAGCGAGGCAAGGGCAGACAGTCTCTTCTACGATGATTTCCAAGAGCGTGTTTATCATGAGGTCCTCTTGACCAAAATCCAGATGGTGGTGCCTCAGCAGTGGATTGACATGGGCCACATTGACAAAAATCTTGACTACTTTGCTAAAGCTAAGGAAATCTGCCCTCACCTTGGTTTGTTCCCCATTATGGAGTTTCAATATGACTATGATCCTCTCCTCATCTGCCAGTTTTATGCCACTGCACATTTCCACACCGGCCGCACTCGGAAGATTACCTGGATGACTCAAGGTGCTGTCAAGGAAGCTACACTAGCCGAGTTTGCTGCCATCTTGGGGTATGAAGATCACGGCCGGGACGTTCCCTGTGGTTTTCGCTGTCACATGCGAGAGCATCCCTCCAAAAAGGATGTTCTTACACCTTTGTATATTCGAGGCCGTGGGGTTGCTGGCAAGGTCAAGGATCTTCTCCCCACATATGACATTCTCCATCGCATTTTCCGTGAGACTGTTGCCCCTCGTGCGGGCAACAAGGATGAGATACATGGGTTCTCTGTTGACTTGCTATTCAACACCTTCCTCAATCGAGAATCTAGCAATCCTCTTGATGTGATGGACTACATATGGAATGAAATGGTTGCTGCTGCACACACTCGGAGGGTTCTACCTTTTGCTCCTTATATCATGGCCCTCATTGTGTCAAAGTGCCCCGTCATTGCTAGGACTCTCTCCACTCGCTCTCTCGTTGTGCACAGGCCAAAGGCACTCAAGATCAAGAAACATGCTAAACCTCGTGTTGAGGCAGGTGAGGAGGAAGAGGATGACTCTGAGGATGCTGACAGTGGTCATGACACAGATTATGTTGTCTCTCGTCGCAAGAATGCCAAGCCCTCTTGGGCCAAAAGGATGGAGATCAAGCTCAAGAAGATCTTCTGCTTCCAGGTTGACAACCAAAAGCGCATCTATGAGGCGCATGTGTATGCAAAGAAAGCCTGTGCTCGGCAGAAGGAAATGATGTCGGCTCAAGGTTTGACCATCTCCGAGGGATCCGAGAACAACATCACTCTAGAAGATCAGTGGATTTCTCAGCACAGCCGTTGGGACGATGATGTCTCTTCCTCGCACCGCGCCCCACCCACTTACGAGGATGAGGAGGACTTTGAGGATGAGGAGGAGGAGGATGTTTGACCTTTGGGACGGTAGCTTCGCACTTGTCCCTTTTTGGCGTCTTGATGCCAAAGGGGGAGAAGTTGCACTTTAGGCACGGGTGTTTCATGGGAAGTCACAAGCTCGTGTTTCTCTTTGATCCTTTTATTGCTTGTGAACTTCGATTTCCCTCTATTTATGTGTGAGACTATGTGGTTGTGGATCCATCTTGAGACTATGTGTTTATTCTATTTCATTGGATCCATCTTGTGATGTTATGCGGTATCTATTGTCTATATATTCCTCATCACATGTTTTGGGCATGTAAAATAGAGGGGGAGGTTTGTTTATACATATTTATGCACCCAGGTTGGGCTTGTAAAATAGAGGGGGAGGTTTGTTTCTACACATCTAGGGGGAGTCCCGTCTCTATTTTACAAATATCATATGCTTACTATTAAAATCATCTTGCAGAAGTGTATTGTCATCAAACACCAAAAAGGGGGAGATTGAAAGAGCATTTTCCTATCCCTCTGATTTTGATGTTTGATAACAATACATTTATCCTCTTAACTATGTGCTAAGTTTATCACAGGATTGATAAGAGGAGGCACAATTAATGGCATATCAATTCCCCTTGCAAAAAACCTATGTGTCAACCGGTAGTACCGGAAATACAACCGGTACTACCGCTTGACACCGGTACTACCGGTTCCAGTACCGGTTGGCACTGATCCAAGTTGATAAAGGTGCATGCTAGTCAGTACCCCTCGGTACCACAGAGCGGCACTACCGGTCCAACCGGTAGTACCGCTTGGTACAAGCGGTACTACCGCTTGAGGCGGTTGTACCGCTCGGCAGTACCGTGGCATACTGACTAGCACTCACCCCTCTCCATCTTGGTCAAGCATCAAGTAGCCTTGCATTACCGCCTCAACCGGTAGTACCGCTTCCTACAACCGGTACTACCGCTTGGGGGTAGTACCGCAAGGACGATACCGCCCAAGACTGAAGAATGCTGAAGATCTGGTGCACCTCCGGTACCTGGTCCGGTACTTGACCGGTAGTACCGCTTGCAAGCGGTACTACCGCTTGAGTACCGGTACTACCGGTACATTAAATGATCCAACGGCCATGTCTCGTGGAGGAGTATAAATACCCCTCCACCTACCTTGGGATAAATTGCTCAGCGCATTAAATTCATAGCCCACCATTGGAGTCCATTGGAGCCACCCAAATCTTCAAGATCTCCTCATCCCACCACCCAAAGTTCTTGATCTTTGGGGAATCGAAGGAGGAGTCCTCGATCTACTACTTCACCAAAAGAGATCTTCATTTCCCCCTCATTTCATTGAGGGCCCCTTTGCTCTAGTGTTTTGTTGGAAACCCTAGTTCTTGTTTTTGTTCTTACAAGCTTGTCTTTGATTGCTTTGACAGCTTGCTTGTATGTGGGAGCCTCCGATTAAGTTGTGGATGTGTGCCCCAAACTTGTAACGGTGCCGGCTTCCACCTTGAAGGTTGCTGATATAGTGGAAGGTGAATCGATCCCGTTGGGGTGAGATTCATCGGAGAACAAGGGAGGCCTCTCGTGGCGTTGGTGGTTTGAAATCACCCCCTCTCCAAACGTAGACGTACTTCCCCTCAAAAGGAAGGAACTACGGGAAACAAATCCTTGTGTCTCCGCGTCCACTTTTCGGTTATTTCTATCCTTTACCGCACCTTACTTACTTGTTACTACTTTGTGTTGTGGTAGCTCTTGCATAATTGTCATATAGGTAAATTCACCATAGTTGCATTATCTAGAGAATTTACCTTATTGTCAAACCTTAATTTGAAAAGGAAGAAAATTTGAAGTAGCACCTATTCACCCCCCCTCTAGGTGCCCATACGATCCTTTCAAACTGCATCTATGACTAGAAGTCCACCTTCAGGTTATCATCCGAACCCCCTCCAGTATTAAGTTGCAAGCAACAGACAATGCTTTAAGCAAAAAGTGTGTAAGGTAAACAGTCCACATGTTCTAGGAACAAGAGACCGTTGTTTTCTCCCTAGTAGCAACACCACATCTACAACCGAAGAGATTATTGTCCACATGTCCGAGAAACTAGAGGCATGAACCCACTATCGAGCATAAATACCCCCTCTTGGAGTCACTAGCAACTACTTGGCCAAGATAACCACTAGCAACGGAGAGCATGCAAGTTCACAAACAACACAGATATGACAGAATCATAAAGACAAAACCATTAATCAAACCAACATAATAATCTCAATATCTATCGGATCCTCGCAAACACAACATGCATGATTACAAATAGATTAGATCTTGATCATGAACGGAGCTCACAAGATCTATACATGAAAGCACAAAGTAGGAGATACAACCATCTAGCTACTACATGGACCCATAGTCCAAGGTGAAACTACTCACGCATCATACCGAGAGAAGGCCTTCGGGATGATCTCCCCTCCGGCAAGGTGCCGGGAAGAACTTCAGATCCCCCCGATCTAGGGACGATGGTGGCGGCGGCTATAGACGGTTTCGTGGATTTCTTATCAGGTCCTCAGAGTTTCTGCATCGAGGGATTCTTATAGGCGAAGGGGGAGACCAAGGCGGCCGCCAGGGCAGGTAAACCCTAGCCAGGCACGGGCTAGGGCCCACCCGTGCCTAGGGTGGGTCTGGCCCCCCTGACTGGCCCCTCCGGCTCTCCTCTAGACTTCTTGTTCCCCACGGAAAGTTATTGACTTTGTCCTTTGTCCCGTTCAATTCCGAGAATATTTCTTCACTAACTTTTCTGAAACCAAAAATATCAGAAAACAGGCATCTGGCACTATTGCAATTTGTTAATAGGTTAGTACCAGAAAACATGTAAAAAGCACCTCAAAGTGTGGACAAGTAAAGCAAAGTAGATACTAAACAAGCATGGAGCATCAAAAATTATAGATATGTTTCCAATGTATCACCATGTCAACCCAAACAAAGCATCAACGGAGAATACCACAATACTATGCTTTTGTATGCTAAAACAACGCATGATTCTTCCAGGCCACACTAAGCAATCTCAATTGTTTGGAAAAATTCATGCTACAGAAATAATCACTAAGCATAAGGTCAAAACAACATCTAGCATGACATGATAAAGTCTAAGTCACAGTCAAAGAAAGCTCCTTTTTGTACTACTAAAGCAAGAACTTCCTACTCCTTTCCAACACCAATCAACTTATTTGAAACAACACAATGAAAGCGGGGGTCCAATTACTTTATTCAAGCAAACTAAGCAAACAAAAACCAAAAACCAAAACTAAGACGCTCCAAGAACAACACAACTGTGCATGAAACAATAAAAACGAATTGTCTAAAAAGACCTGAGATTTTTATTGATGAAGAAGGGGATGCCTTGGGCATCCCCAAGCTTTGACACTTATACCTCTTGAATATTTATTGGGGTAACACGGGGTGGCATCCCCAAGCTTGAGCTTTTGTCCATTCTTCATCTCATTACATCATTCTTTCCTTACACCTAAAAATTTTCCTTCATACAAAACTTCACACAATCTTCATTAGTAACATTAGTGCATTCAAAAGATAATAAACCTTTGGGGTTTAGTTTTAAAACAGCAAAACTTTCATTAAAGACACAATATACTGTAGCAATTCCCTCAAAAAGCTCAATTTGCCCAAGAGAACTCAAAAGGATATCAATAAATAGGCAAATGGAAATAATGGCAAAAATCTATCAAAATAGACCAGCAGGCAGAAACCGATTTTTCGAAGACCTTCTGTTGCGCAAATAAAAATTGTTGAACTAACGAAAGTTAGCTAACAACCTGTGGGATTTATTTAGAAAATTACAGCTCAATACGACATATAGAGATTTTTCAAGAATTTTTACAGTGGAGCACAAAAATCTGTTTCGGGACAGCAACTCCACAAATCTTACTTCCCTCTCATTAGAGGTTATTCTTGGCACAAAATTCAAACAAAAAGGATAAGGAGAGGTTATTACAGACGTAATAAATTCCAAGAGTCAAGAAAACTATTGGGTTATCTCCCAAGAAGTACTTTTCTTTAACGCCTCTAAGTTAGGCACAAGAAGCAAGAATCAAGTGTTTTCAAATGAAGAAGCATTAACATAAAATTTTTCTTTAAAAGGAGGAGCAAAAGGAAACTTCTCTCTCCTCATAGGGAAGTGTTCAATACCTTTCTTGAATGGAAATTGATATTTAATGGTGCCTTCCATCATATCAATGATGGCACCAATAGTTCTAAGAAAAGGTCTTCCCAAAGTCATAGGACAAGAAGCATTGGATTCAACATCCAGAGCATAGAAATAAATAGGGACATACGCATTGTTAACCATAATAAGAACATCATTAACACTCCCCATGAGTTTATTTTTAGCATTATCATCAAGTGGGACATCTAAATAGCAATCTTCCAAAGGTGGTAAATCAAGCATTTCATAAATCTTTCTAGGCATAATAGAGACACTAGAACCAAGGTCACATGAAGATTTGAGATCAAAGTCATTCACTTGCATATTAATGATGGGTTTCCAACTATCTTCTACTTTCCTCAGAATAGAATCTTTGTGTTCCAATTTTTCTTCCATAATTTTAATGAGAGCATCTGTAATGTGTTTGGTGAAAGCCATATTCATATCACTAGCATTAGGACTTCTAGCAAGCTTTTGTAGGAAAATAATCACTTAAGAAATATTGCAACCATCAAGATCAAAATCAAACTTAGCATCACAGGTAGTAGACTTATTGGGTTTAGGCATTATGGTAGGAGGAATAGGGACTTCTTGTGGTTTGCTAGCATACATATTGATGGTGGTAATAGTGCAAACACTATTGTTTCTAGCAATTTCAGCTTCTCTTTCCCAATTAGCATGTAATTTAGCTAACAGTCTAACATTTTCATCAATAGTAACTTATATGGCATGAGTAGCAGCAAAGGCACTTTCCAAGGTTTCAGGTTTAGCAGCCATTTTATTAATCAAAGAGGACTATGCTTCAGACAAGAAGGACGTAATTTTCTCAACATTCAAAAGCTTTTCCTCTATAGTCTTTTTGAAAGTTGTTTGTTTACTAATAAAGTCTTTAAGCATGAAGTCAAGTTCAGTGGGAGCACTTCTAGTATTGTTGTAGGAATTTCCATAAGTATTGCCATTATTAGGAGGATAATGCCTATAATAATTATTATTACCAAAATTATTCCTATAGGCATTATTGTTGAAATTGTTATTTCTAATGAAGTTCACATCAACTTGCTCTTCTTAAGAAACCAAAGAGGCTAAAGGAACATTATTTGAATCTATATGAGCTTTTTCATTAACAAGCATAGTCATGATAACATCAATTTTATCACCCAAAGGGGAGGTTTCTTCAATAGAATTTACCTTCTTACCATGTGGAGCTCTCTCAGTGTGCCATTCAGAATAGTTGACCATCATATTATCAAGGAGTTTTGTTGTAGAACCCAAGGTAATGGTCATAAAGGTACTTCCAGCAATAGAATCCAACAGATTTCTTGAAGAGAAGTTCAGTCCTGCATAAAAGGTTTGGATAATCATCCAAACAGTTAGTCCATGAGTGGGAATTTTTTTACCAAAGATTTCATTCTTTCCCAAGATTGAGCAACATGTTCATTATCAAGTTGATTAAATTTCATTATTTCACTTATCATAGATTTAATCTTAGCAGGAGGATAGTATTTTCCAATAAAAGCATCTTTGCACTTAATCCAAGAATCAATATTATTTCTAGGCAAGGATAGCAACCATTTTTTAGATTTGCCTCTCAAGGAGAAAGGAAATAGTTTGATCTTAATAATATCTCCATCTACATCCTTATATTTTTGCATCTCACAAAGTTCAACAAAGTTATTGAGGTGGGCAACAGCATCATCAGAACTAGCACCACAAAATTGCTCTTTCATAACACTATTCAACAAAGCAGGCTTAATTTCATAAAAGGTAGCATCAGGATTAGGTGGAGCAATAGGTGTACTCGGGAAATCATTGTTGTTTGTGCTAGTGAAGTCACACAACTTGATGTTCTCAGCAGAATTCATTTTTGCAAAGGTGGAGCAAGCCAACAGCAGCAACAACTAGAGTAAGAACTATTTTTTTGTGTTTTTGATAAAAACAAGCAAACCAAATGAAAGTAATTTTTTGGATTTTTTTATAAAAAGAAGCAAGCAAAACAAGGCAAAAGAAACTAAGAAAAACAAAAGCAAAGTAAAGAGAATGGTTGTGAAGGACTCCCCTTGTGAATCTGTCCTTAACTCCCTGGCAACGGCGCCAGAAAACGTCTTGATGCGGCTCACATCACTGTAGAGATTCTTTGGGAAACCCCAAGAGCAAGGTATGATGAGCACATCAGGAAGTCTTCCCTCAGTAAGAAACCAAGGTTATCGAACCAGTAGGAGGAAGGAAAAAAACCCAAGATGTTGCTAACAACTTGGAACCTGCACAACACAAACTCAAGACTTTGCCTCAACAAACAGTGAGGTTGTCAATCTCACCGGTTTGCTGATACCAAAGGATTAAATGTATGGTGTGGAGGGTAATGGTATCTTGCAAAAAGTAAACAGTAACAGTGGAAGATGTATTAATGGTAAAGATTAGACTGGTGTACACAGTTCACTAGAGGTGTTCTCCTTAAGATAAACAACATAACATGCTGGGTAAACAAATTACAGTGGGGCAATTGACAGGACAGAGCAAGGCATAATAATGCAATCCTAGACATTCATGATCCTATGAGATTTGATTGGGCATTACAACAATATACATAGACCGCCATCCAACTACATCTATGACTAGTAATCCACCTTCAGGTTATCATCCAAACCCCCTCCAGTATTAAGTTGCAAGCAATAGATAACTCCTTTAAGCAATGTGTGTAAAGTAAACAATACAATTGTTCCATAACAAGGATTATTGTTTTCTCCCTAGTAGCAACAGCACATCTACAACCTTAGAGATTTCTGTCACTTCCCCAGATTCAATAGAGGCATGAACACACTATCGAGCATAAATACTCCCCCTTGGAGTCACTAGCATATACTTGGCCAAGATAGCTACTAGAAACGGAGAGCATGCAAGATATCAAACAACACAGACATGATAGAATCAATAAGATAGAATCATCATTCAATCTGACATACTAATCTCAATATCCATCGGATCCCCGCAAACACAACATGCATGATTACAAATAGATGATCTTGATCATGAACAGAGCTCACAAGATCTAAACATGGTAGCACAAAGGAGGAGAAACAACCATATAGCTATTGTATGGACCCATAGTCCAAGGTGGAACTACTCAAGCATCACACCAGAGGCTGGCATGGTGATGAAGAAGTCCTCCGGGATGATCTTTCCCCTCTGGCAGGGTGTCGGGAAGAGCTTCAGACCCCCCCGATATAGGGATGATGGTGGTGGCGGCTACGGACTGTTTCATGGAGATCCTGTCGGGTACTTAGGTTTTGGCATCAAGGTGACTTTATAGGCGAAGGGGCGAGGCAGGAGGGCGGCCAGGGGGCCACATCCTGCCTAGGAGCGTCCTAGGGGGCCCACGCATGGGGTGTGTGGCCATCCTGTGGCGCCCCTCCGGTCGCCCTTCGGTCTCTGTGTTCGTCCCGGTGAAATATTGACTTTGGATTTTGTCCCGTCCAATTCCGAGAATATTTCCTTCCTAGCTTTTTTGAAACCAAAAAACAGTAGAAAATGGGCAACTGGCTCTGTGGCAACTTGTTAATAGGTTAGTCCCAGAAAGTGTATAAAATTACCTCAAAGTGTAGACAAAGCATAGCAAAGTGGATACTAAACAAGCATGGAACATCATAAATTATAGATACGTTTACGACATATCAGTAGCTGATGGCTGTGAAATATAGCCATCCACACTCACATTTAAACTAGATATTATTCATATATTTGATGAACTATCTCTCTAAACCCTGCCACTAATGCCTAATGATCAAAGGGGTATGCAATCCTTTCTTGCTATTTTTCCCTGCGCGGATAATGACGTATAATGAGGGAATCACAATATTAAAGTCAAAGATACGACATTTCCAACACGTCAAAGAAACCAGGATTTGTGAAGTGGATCTAGAAGGCTTAACGACCAACTATAAGGCGGGAATAAAATTCCGGCCGTATAGTTCCGACCGTATAGTTTCCATCAACTCTGCTAGGTCAAACAGACCAACTTTCATGAAGGGACCCCTATATAAAGAGGTCTCGGGGACGAGAAAACTCTCTTTCTTTTCGACTTCAACTCTCCCTGCTACCAGAAGCCGCCACGCCGAAGGAATAGATCTAGATCTAATATCCAAACCCTTATCCACCACCATAGCCATATTCCACCACTTGTAATAGTAGATCTCTTCTCCAATTGGCGACATTGTAAGACTATTTGCTATCAATCTTATGATCTCTATTACAATGTTTATGGTTGTTGATTTCATCTCTATGTGTGAGTAATTCTCCTTGGGCTAAGGGCTTCGGCCTAGCCATGTAGCTTTTTGTGCATGTTATTTATCATAGATGGGATCATATGTTAGTTGGTATGACATGATGATTATTGTACCCTCTCTTGCCTCAATCTAAGGACTTTTCAGGTACCCAAGAACCGAAGGATTGATCCAGGTATAGGGAGTGTGAGTGATGACTGATCTGCAGGTTGGAAACCCTAGTGATAGAAGGGGTAGTACGGCTGTATGTGAGGGATTTACTTTGGATTAACGGTGACATCACTATGCATATTATTAGTTCTCTTTCTTCTATGGATGAGACTAGTAGGTTATTGCTATAAGCGGTAGCGGATCCAATAGCAATTATGGATGCACTGCCCACATATAATTATCTTGCTCTAACAATTACATGCATACTTTATTATCTTTTATTCTCATCAGATGTTTTGCACATCTACTGGTGAAACCAAAATCCCCAGGCCCTCTCTATCCATCGTCAACAACAACAAAAAGATCGCAAACTCTTTGTCCGGTGAAAACACGAAAGGAATTCTAAAACTCCCGAAGGTCCATTTAAGTAACTTCACTTTGCTTTCTTCTTCCCAAGGATTCGATAAACCTAGGTCTACTAGGGAAAAAGAACTATACTACATCCGTAATCCAGATTGAAGATATCAACCCTTTTTCTGGCGTCGTTGCCGGGGAAGCAATAGATACCCTGGTGAGGTTAGTAGGAACCTTGCTAGTTTTAATTTTGTTAGTTTGCTTTCAGTCTTTATTGGAAAACCAACAAAATTAGTTAGTCTTTTAATTCCTATTTTTACCATCATTATTATTTGTTTAAGAAAATCAAAAAACATAGGAAATATGGCTGAAAAGAAGCTTGGGGAGTTTGCAACTCCCAACAATGATTATTTTCGTACTCCTATTAGTCAGCCAACAATTACTGTTGAAGATTACGAAATTAAGCCCCAATATTTATGTTTGGTTCAACATAATCAATTTGGAGGCTCTGCTGTTGAAGACGCAGGT
Source organism: Avena insularis (assembly GCA_023614405.1). Lineage (NCBI taxonomy): Eukaryota > Viridiplantae > Streptophyta > Magnoliopsida > Poales > Poaceae > Avena > Avena insularis. The sequence goes on from CM042685.1 coordinate 204,714,667, forward strand.
ATGCACTTAAATACTTTTACTGAAATATGTGATATGATGCGCATTAAAGTTGTTGACACCGACATGGTAAAGTTGTGCTTATTTCTTTTATCTCTTAGAGGAAGAGCAAAAGAATGGTTGCTATCTTTGCCTAGAAATACTATTGCGTCATGGGTGGAATCTACTTCTTTATTTATGACTAAATTATTTCCACCTACAAAGACTATGCAACTAAGATCTAATATTGCTGGTTTTAGACAGGAAGAGTGTGAGCCACTAGATCTTACATGGGAGAGAATGAAAGAATGCATGAGAAAATGTAGAGGTCCCAAACTTTAATAAGGTAGAGATCCCTGTGTTTACAATGCTAGTCCCTGGATCAATAGCTAGCATCCATATTTAAGATGTAATATCAAGAAAAAAAAAGGTCATAATATAACTTTATATCAAGGAATAAAATAATTTATTACATCTTACATAGCTCATTTGGATATCTCATTACAATGCATCAGAAATAACTATAGCATGGAGTCCTTCATCTTCAAAGTGCCACAAGCAATTATGTTGGTTATAGACTTGTAATCCTAATCAACATACTTCACTAACATCAAACAAACCTGCAACATAATAAGTTACAACCACAAGGGTCAATATATTTGAATTGTATTGGCAAGTGATACTATGGTAGTATAGTGGTATCTATCATCTATATGCATTTGGCTAAGTAGAGCTTAGGCTTGCTTTGCTCAAAATAGATTTTCCTTATCATTTGAAAACACTAAGTTTTTGTTTGTTAAAATGACCCAAGGCATCTACCAATCAAAGATTGAAAATCCTTTAACCCTTGTTCAACCACACGTTTTTAACTTAGAAATTGGGATGAGGAGATTCCCGATAGCTTCCATCTCCTGGTGCTCAACTTGTCCATTATCGGGGACACGTCTAAGTACTTAGATTTTACTCTCTCGAGAGGTGGTGCACTTTACCCACAAGACTCGACATGCATCGAGACAAGATCTTTTAGAAGCCTTCCCTTAGACCAGAATGGACGCGTTCCAACCTATCATCCCCTACCACCAACTGTCCATTTGGCTAAGTTTTTGCAACCTATATGATCCAGGCAGAGCCCATAATACCAAGTGGCTGCACTTGAAGCTTCTCAACATTTGACATCTCAAATATCTTTATTCCTGGGTGGCATTCCACAAGTGAGATACACAAGGTTCACCAGTCCTCTGGCCTTGTGTAACCACTCAACAAAAATCCTTCCAAGCAATACCATTCCACCCAGGAGATTCATTCACTTAGTTGTTTTATTAAACAAAACACAAGTCCTTGACTTAGAAATATTCCATAGCATGAATCTAATCCACCCTTGTTTTCTATTATCTAGGCTAAGCATGATAGTAGTAGGAATCTTAACTTAGGGAAAATTCTACTAAGGTTTCATCTACTAGGATTTCCCATGGCATAGTTAACACTTAGAAAATTCCATGCAAGTCCTACTCAAAACATCACTAATGCATAGTGAAAATAATGGGACAAAAGTATGAACCACCACTAGCCTTTTTGATAGAGAATATAAGTTCACTCCTTGATCTTGCAATAGTCACACTCTTCAAATTCCACTACAATTCAATCAAGGCACAAATTCAATCTACCATTTAAGCAATTCATCACATAGAATAATAAAAACAAAGCAAATGCATGCAAGCATGCCAAAGATTGTTTTATTTGGAAAATTGGTTTCTAATAGGTTATAAAGATTATAAAACACCTATTAGTCATTTATAAAAGTGGCAAAACCATTTGATATTAAGTTAGTGAAAATGGCCACTTTAAGTCATTTTTGTTATGCTAGAAATGATTTAATCAAAGTAGTAATTTCTAGTGTTTGACAAACATATATTTTTTAAACACATATATTAGTGTTTTAAGGTCAAGTGTTTAATATTAAAACCATTTGCAAAAGGTTTTACCTATAAACCAGTTTTAAAGCAGTCATATTTTATTTTGTTGGTAATGCCTTTAAACAAGGTAATAATTTTATAGGGTTCACCAAATATATTTTTAAATCCTAAAACATGGTGTTTAGGGTCAGAGAGTTTAAATCAAATCATTTTCCAAAGATTTTGCTCAAAAAGCATTTTTAACACATAAACAATATTTTTATTTAACTAGAAATGCTCTTATTCATAGATTTATTCTTTAACTTCAGAAAATACACTATTAAATCCACAAGTTGGTTTCTATGGTCAGTAGGTTCAAAACAAACTATTTACCACATATTTTACCTTAAAAATATTTCTAGAATAATTTTTATGTTCAAATTATGCCTACACAAGTTTCTGCAAAAACAACTAAGTTTACAGAAGCAAATTACTAAACAAAGTACATGGCTGGAAAGTATTTGTTTTAATGATTCCATTTCTATAAAATTTTCAAAATTTGGACGTGTGGATCAAAAGTTATGAATTTTACAAATTCTAACATTTAATAGTTTCAATTCTGTTTTTAAATCAAATCCTGAGCCACATGTCTTAACTTAACTGGCCGATACCGTTTCGCGTGGATCGCTTGATTCTAGCTGTCAAATCTAATGTGCATCGCACGGTTCACATGTCATGATACCTCTTCGGTTAATGAATCTATCGTACTCGTCAGATCCAAATCGAATGGTGCACAGGCGCTTGGCCAAAGATGGGCGGTGCGCGACGGTGGCTGGTGGCAGCGCGGTTAAACGAGGACGGTGTCGGAGATACAAGAAGCACGGGAGAGGGAGGGATAGCTCACCAAGTTCGCCTCGTCGTGCTGAAGCTCAAGGTTGTCGTCGCGAGGACAGGGGCACACGGACGGGTCTGCAATCTCTCGTAGGAGTTGCTCCTGGCGACGGGTGCGCTCGGTTGAAGACGGAGGCGATGCTATGGGCCGCGCTAAGAGAAACAGGGGGTTGCGTTAGATGCGCACGATGCTAGGGATCACACACATAGCAACCAGAGAAGAGGGGGAGCTAGGGCTTATGGGGAAGGTCGCCGGAGTAGACGCGGTCGCCGGTGGCGCTCTGGTGTTGAAGCTGTCGACATTATAGGGCATGCGCGAGCAAGAGGAGACCACCGATAGATGCGCCTGAGGCTGGGGAGTGAGCTCGAGTGGTCGAGGGGGCAAGGCACGACGGTGTCTGGCCGAAACTGGAGAAAAAGCTTCGCCGGAGTGAGAGAGTTTTGAGACGAATTCAGGGCGGCCTAGGGGCTTAGAGGAGATGGTGTCTGGGGGAAATATAGAGGGGGCGTGGGCGTTTAAGGAAGCGTGGTCATAGGGAGTAAAGGTTGCGGCATTGACGCGAATTCATGCCGGCAATGAACGACAGGAAACAGGCGGGGAGGAGGCGCGGTCACCGCGGGGTGAAGACGACGACTCACGGGTGGGGCTGCTTTGTTAGCGTAAGAGAGAGAGAAAGGGTGGGGTCCGGTGGTCAGTGGCGATGCGGGTTCGTTCGCGAGTGTGCAACGTTTTCTCTGCGGGAAAGAGGAGGGGTGGGCTAGTTAGGCCGGCCTGGCTAGCTGGGCTGGAATGGTTTATTTTCTGTTTTTTTCTTCCTGTTTCTTTTTATTTTTCTATTTAGATTTTTTGTTTTGAATTTTGTTCAAACAATTTCAATCCCTTTTCTTTTCAAATATTTTCAAACCTTTCAGGAATTTTCTATTCTGTTCAAACATGTAATTTAAAGATCATTTTGGAATATTTCTTTTATTCCCACATGGTTTAATTATTTATTCAAAATGGACCTTTGTCTTTATTTAAATAGGATTTTAATTATGTTTTTCCAACTTATATTTTATCTCCAAATTTCACCAAATCCTTTTCAGTAGGTTTATTTATTTATTAGGGTGTTAAATAATTTCACTTTGAATTATTTGAAATATTTTTAATATGATTTATTAATTATTTAAATTGGGCATTTGTCTTTATTCAAATAAAATCAAATATGGTTTTTAATTCCATATAACTTTATTTAAATGATTCTTTTATTTCATTTAAGTTAATTAAATAACTTTTATTCCACTTGGGCAAATTCCATTTATTATTTTCCCATGATTTAATTAATCATTTCTATTAGGATTTTGTTTTTATTCAAATGGAATATAATTTGGTTAAAGCCATATTATTTTATTTGAATATTCCTATACCTTTATTTTATTTGGATTATCTTTATTTCATTTGCTTATGGACTTGGCCATGTTTTATTTTGGCTTTTAAATATTCCTTATTTATTATTTCTTTCTTTATTTATCTTATAAAATCCATATCTTTTTATTTATAGATCCAAATTTGGTGATTCCAATTTGTATAATTTTATTTAATATTTGTTTATCTTTTTAAATCCTTTAGGATTAGTTTTCCCGCAATTTGGTATGGATTTTAGATAGGAGCTTTATTAGCTTTGGAAATTATTCCCTTATCTTATTAAATTCATAGGATTTTATCTATGGCTCCAAATTGAATACAATCAATTTCTATGGTTTTATAATATTTCTATTTGTCATTCTTGATCATTTATAAATGCTTGTTGCTAAATTTTGATATGGATCAAATCCATGGTCTTAGAGAGATCTTGGTAATGATTTCTTCCATTAGGGTTTTAGAGTTTTGGTTTATTTTCCAAGTGTTTAAATTTCAAGATATATTTATGAAGAATGCTTTTCACTTGATTTGAATTTAGTTGGATTCAAATTTTATTCAAAGTTTGTTCAAGATGGGTTTTGATGTTTCCATTTAGAGACAAAAAGTTTCTTTTTACCCTAAATTTCAACATTTATTTATTTTGTTTATTTATTTTTCACATTTCAAAATTTGGAAAATTTTGGGATGTGACAGGCTACCACCCTTAAAAGAAATCTCGTCCCGAGATTTGAGAAGGCTAGAGGTTACAAGTTGGATTCAAAACATCTAGGGTACTACCACCCTTAAAAAGTTTTCCACTGGATTACATCTTGGCTTGCTTGGGATCTTGATGAAACTTCTCTGCGTAGACATCTGCATAGTGTCCTTTGTTTCCACACTGGAAACATGTGACAAGGCTGAGATCTCTATGGGCTTGCTTGTCTTGTATCTCATCTTTTCTGGACAATTACTTGCATAATGTCCTTGGTCACCACAATTGTAACATGTGACAAGGTTGAGTTCTTCACGTATCTTCTGTGGACAAGTTGATATATAATGGCCTAGCTCTTTGCAGTTGTTGCACCACACTTGGCTAATTTCCTTTTTCTTCTTCTTCTTGGGTTTCTCCAAAGCTAGGAGTTCCTATAGTTCATGTTCTTCATATCTCACCTCAAAGGTGGGAAAGTCTCCTCGGTTCCTTAATCGATTCCTTGGATAATACCTATGTTTCCTCTTTTGTGCATCAAGGTGATTCTTAATGTATGGAGGTGCAATCTGAGATTTTCCTTTGTCTTCATCCTTCTTGCTAGAAGTTGTTTCCTCATAGGGTTTTCCATACTCTTGATGCATTCCACCTTGTTTCACTTGTTGAACAATAGGATAGATGGGGCATTGGATAGGCACATGGTTATTTCCTTCACATAGGAAACAAGTCACTTGAGATGTGGGGCATTGTTTAGTTGAATGTTTCTCTTCACAATTAGGGCATTGATCTTCAAAGGTGTTGCTGTTTCTTGAGATCATTCCATTCTTCTTAGTTGTTTCTTCTTGAATGTGTTCATGGTTCCCTTAGAAAAATTCTTGCATCTTGGTCACATAACTTCAAAGGTGTTGATGATTTCTTCTAAGTTGTGTTTCTTTAGTCTTCAAGTCTTGATTATTCTTTTCTTGTCTCACTTGTAGTCCTTAGTGTTATCTAGGTTGAAGTCCTTAGTGAAAATCTGATGTTAAAGTCATTGGTAATGTTGAAGTTGAAGTCATTTGAGTTGGTGAAGTCCTTTTCTCATGGTGAAGTCTTTGCTCATGGTGGAGCTTTATCCATCAAGCTTGAAAAGGGAGAGATGTAGAATCAAAACAAAAAGGTTGAGGAAAGAGTTTATTGTAAATAAGTTTGAACAAAATACAACTCCTATTTTTCTAAGGGTTTTTTGTCCAATCCTAGGGTTACAATCCTACAAACAACACAGTGCTCTGATACCATCTGTAGAGGTTCCAACCTTTAATAAGGTAGAGATCCCTGTTTTTACAATGCTAGTCCCTGGATAAATAGCTAGCATCCACAGTTAAGATGTAATATCAAGAAACAAAGGTCATAATACAACTTTATAACCAGGAATAAAATAATTTATTACATCTTACATAGCTCATTTGGCTATCTCATTACAATGGAGCAGAAATAACTATAGCATGGAGTCCTTCATCTTCAACGTGCCACAGGCAATCATGTTGGTTGTAGACTTGTAATCCTAATCAACATACTTCACTAACATCAAACAAACCTGCAACATAATAAGTTACAACCACAAGGGTCAATATATTTGAATTGTATTGGCAAGTGATACTATGGTAGTATAGTGGTATCTATCATCTATATGCATTTGGCTAAGTGGAGCTTAGGCTTGCTTTGCTCAAAATAGATTTTCCTTATCATTTGAAAACACTAAGTTTTTGTTTGTCAAAATCACCCAAGGCATCTACCAATCAAAGATTGAAGATCCTTTAACCCTTGTTCAACCACAAGTTTTTAACTTAGATATTGGTATGAGGAGATTCTTGATAGCTTCCAAGTCCTGATGCTCAAATTGTCGATTACAGGGGACACGGCTAAGTACTTAGATTTTACTCTCTCGAGAGGTGGTGCACTTTCCCCACAAGACTCGACATGCATCGAGACAAGATCTTTCAGAAGCCTTCCCTTAGACCAGAATGGACGCGGTCAAACCTATCATCCCCTACCAGCAACTAAACGTGGGAATTGTTTTTCCTGAACTGGGTGAGTTGGATCGGTTGCTTCAAGTGGGTTTATTTAGTTCGGTTGTAAATGGGCGGAGCGTGACAATAGTTTGGATTTGTTTTGTGTATTGAACGGTTGGGTATAGTCAGGTATGGTTACGAACGGTTTTGGTTCCAAACAGTTTTACCCATGGTTCACGCCCGATTGCTAAGATTGGTTTGTACCTACTTTCGTAGGTCTCTGCTCCGTCCGCTCCTCTGCGACTGCCATCACTCAGTGTTCACGCGGCGGATATACTATCTTCCTCTCTGATGAGGATGAGCTAACAGCAGGCTGAGGGCTGATGCTCTCCACGACAGGCCTAGGAAACAACGAGGTCATCGCGCCGGCGGGCTCTGGCTGCCGTCCGCGTCACGACCATCATGGAGGCGTACTCCTCGAGCGCCTCGCAGCTGAACATGTAAAGCATGAATCCATGAACGCCATGTCCGACACTGCCGTGTCGGCTGGCGATCTCCTCCAGAGCCCGACGCGATGACCGTTCTGGCGACCAAGCACGCGCCGCCGCTAGCTGCAGGTCGCCAGCCCGGCGTCGCACGGTGCACCCCTTCTCCCTCTCCATGAGCTCATTCACGGTGGCCGCGACTTCCCCACATGGCACCACGCCGCTGTTCTCTCGCTCTCGCGGTCGCAGCGTGCACCGACGCTCTCCAGCATTGAGAGGCCGCTATCGCCGGGTGAGACAGGATGCGCACCTGAGGCGCCCACGCCGACACGGCGAGCCCCCTGCCCTTGGTCCTCTCCAAGAAGCCATCAGGAAGCCATGTCAGTGGGTCATCGTCAGCGCCTCCGCTCCCCGAGGCATAGGAGCGGTCGTCAATTCTTGGCATCCGCACCACCCAAAGGAACATGTGGCTGCTCGTGGCGAGCTCGGTTGTCTTCTCCACAGACAACTGAAGGAGGCGTACACCACCGACATTGGCAGCTGGCGGTCCAGCCACTGGAGCACGGGCGAGGTCAAGCTTGTCAGGGCCGGCCTCCGGTGCCATGGCCAGTGGGCGAACGTACCCGATGAACGCGTCGCCACGGAACGTCGCCGAGCCACTGTGAGATTCAGGAACTGCGCAGCGTGTCGCTAGGCACCTTCACCCAGGACAAGCTTGACTTGACGTACTTGCATGAGGCCGTGCTCACTATCCGGGCCAACTCCTCCATGCACAACTTGCACAAGAAATCGCTACAAAGCTTCAGGGAAACATTGTGAAGTACAACCTGGGCCAGCGCTCGAAGCGTTAACCATCCGTGCCAACGGTTTTCAACCCATTCGTGCGAATGGTTCCAACCCACAGATGTGCACTCAATTCAGTTCGGTTTGGGTGCAAGATTTGTGTTGGTTTGGTTTTGGTTGGGTTGACGTAAACATCTAATGGGTTTAATTGAGTTTGGGTTTCCATGTTTAATCGTGCGGGTTTGGTTTAAGTATGGTTAAGTTTCCCAACCATTTTCAGGTTTACCAGCAACTGTCCATTTGGCTAATTTATTGCAACCTATATGATCCAGGCAGAGTTCATAATGCCAAGTGGCTGCACTTGAAGCTTCTCAACATTTGACATCTCAAATCTCTTTGTTCCTGGGTGGCATTCCACAAGTGAGATACACAAGGTTCACCAGTCCCCCGGCCTTGTGTAACCACTCAACAAAAATCCTTCCAAGCAATACCATTCCACCCAGGTGATTCATTCACTTAGTTGTTTTATTAAACAAAACACAAGTCCTTGACTTAGAAATATTCCATAGCATGAATGTAATCCACCCTTGTTTTCTATTAGCTAGGCTAACCATGGTAGTAGTAGGAATCTTAACTTAGGGAAAATTCTACTAAGGTTTCATCTACTAGGATTTCCCATGGCATAGTTAACACTTAGAAAATTCCATGCAAGTCCTACTCAAAACATCACTAATGCATAGTGAAAATAATGGGACAAAAGTATGAAGGACCACTTGCATTTTTGGTAGAGAATATAAGTTCACTCCTGATCTTGCAATAGTCACACTCTTCAAATTCCACTACAATTCAATCAAGGCACGAATTCAATCTACCATTCAAGCAATTCATCACATAGAATAATAAAAACAAAGCAAATGCTTGCAAGAATGCCAAAGATTTTTTTATTTGGAGAAGTGGTTTCTAATAGGTTATAACCATTATAAAACACCTATTGGTCATTTATAAAAGTGGCAAAACCATTTGATATTAAGTTAGTGAAAATGGCCACTTTAAGTCATTTTTTGTTTTGCTAGAAATGATTTAATCAAAGTAGTAATTTCTAGTGTTTGACAAACATATATTTTTTAAACACATATATTAGTGTTTTAAGGTCAAGTGTTTAATATTAAAACCATTTGCAAAAGGTTTTACCTATAAACCATTTTTAAATCAAAGTCATATTTTATTTTGTTGGTAATGCCTTTAAACAAGGTTATAATTTTATAGGGTTCACCAAATATATTTTTAAATCCTAAAACTTGGTGTTTAGGGTCAGAGAGTTTAAATCAAATCATTTTCCAAAGATTTTACTAAAAAAGAATTTTTAACACATAAACAATATTTTTATTTAACTAGAAATGCTCTTATTCATAGATTTATTATTTAACTTCACAAAATACACTTTTAAATCCACAAGTTGGTTTCTATGCAGTAGGTTCAAAACAAACTATTTACCAAAGATTTTACCTTAAAAATATTTCTAGAATATTTTTTATGTTCAAATTATGCCTACACAAGTTTCTGCAAAAACAACTAAGTTTACAGAAGCAAATTACTAAACAAAGTACATGTTTGGAAAGTATTTGTTTTGCTGATTCTATTGATATAAAATTTGCAAAATTTGGACGTGTAGATCAAAAGTTATGAATTTTACAAATTCTAACATCTAGTAGTTTCAGTTCTGTTTTTAAATCAAATCCTGAGCCACGTGTCTTAACCTAACTGGCCGATACCGTTTCGCGTGGATCTCTTGATTCTAGCCATTAGATATAATGTGCATCACACGGCTCACAGCTCACGATACCTCTTCGGTTAATGAATCTATCGTACTCGTTAGATCCAAATCGAACGATGCACAAGCGCTTGGCCAAAGATGGGCGGCGCGCGACGGTGGCTGGCAGCGGCGCGGTAAGACGAGTACGGTGCCGGCGATACAGGAAGCGCAGGAGAGGGAGGGATAGCTCACCGAGTTCGCCTCGTCGTGCTGAAGCTCAAGGTTGTCATCGTGAGGACAGGGGCGCATGGACGGGTCGGCAATCTCTCACCGGAGTTGCTCCTGGCGACGGGTGCGCTCGGTTGAAGATGGAGGCAATGCTATGGGCCACTCTAAGTGAAACAGTGGTTTGCGTTAGATGCGCACTATGTTGGGGATCACACACGTATCAACCAGAGAAGAGGGGGAGCTGGGGCTTACGGGGGAAGGTCGTCGAAGTAGACGCGGTCGTCGGTGGCGCTCTGGTGTTGAAGCTGTCAACGTCCTGGGGCATGCGCGAGCAAGAGGAGACCACCTCGGTAGTTGCGCCTGAGGCTGGGGAGTGAGCTCGAGTGTTCGAGGGGGCAAGGCGCGACGGTGTCTGGCCGGAATTGGAGAAAAAGCTTTGCCGGAGTTAGAGAGTTTCGAGACGAATTCAGGGCGGCTTTGTCAGCGTAAGAGAGAGAGAAAGGGTGGTGTCCGGTGGTCAGTGGCGATGCGGGTTTGTTCGCGAGTGTGAAATGTTTTCTCTGAGGGGAAGAGGAGGGGTGGGCTAGTTGGGCCGGCCTGTCTAGCTGGGCTGCAATGGTTTGTTTTCTTTTTTTTTCTTCCTGTTTCTTTTTCTTGTTCCATTTAGATTTTCTGTTTTGAATTTTGTTCAAACAATTTCAAACCCTTTTCTTTTCAAATCTTTTCAAACCTTTCAGGAATTTTCTATTCTGTTCAAACATGTATTTTAAAGATCATTTTGGATTATTTCTTTTATTCCCACATGGTTTAATTATTTATTCAAAATGGACCTTTGTCTTTATTTAAATAGGATTTTAGTTATGTTTCTCAAACTTCTATTTAATCTCCAAATTTTATCAAATCCTTTTCAGTAGGTTTTAGTTATTTATTAGGGTGTCAAATAATTTCACTTTGAATTATTTGAAATATTTTTAATATGATTTATTAATCATTTAAATTGGGAATTTGTCTTTATTCAAATAATATTAAATATGGTTTTTAATTCCATATAACTTTATTTAAATGATTCTTTTATTTCATTTAAGTTAATTAAATAACTTTTATCCCACTTGGGCAAATTCCATTTATTATTTTCCCATGATTTAAATAATCATTTCTATTAGGGATTTTGTTTTTATTCAACTGGAATATAATTTGGTTAAAGCCATATTATTTTATTTTAATATTCCTTATCCCTTTATTTTATTTGGATTATATTTATTTCATTTTCTTATGGACTTGGCCAAGTTTTATTTTGGCTTTTGAATATTCCTTAATTATTATTTCTTTCCTTCTTTGTCTTATAAAATCCATATCTTTTTATTTATAGATCCAAATTTGGTGATTCCAATTTGTATAATTTTATTTAATATTTGTTTATCTTTTTAAATCCTTTAGGATTAGTTTGCTCACAATTTGGTATGGATTTTAGATAGGAGCTTTATTATCTTTGGAAATTATTCCCTTATCTTATTAAATTCATAAGATTTTATCTATGGCTCCAAATTGAATAGAATCAATTTCTATGGTTTTATAATATTTCTATTTGTCATTCTTGATCATTTATAAATGCTTTTTGCTAAATTTTTATATGGATCAAATTCATGGTCTTAGAGAGATCTTGGTAATGATTTCTTCCATTAGGGTTTTAGAGTTTTGGTTTATTTTCCAAGTGTTTAAATTTCAAGATGTATTTATGAAGAATGCATTTCACTTGATTTGAATTTAGTTGGCTTCAAATTTTATTCAAAGTTTGTGCAAGATGGGTTTTGATGTTTCCATTTAGAAAAAAAAAGTTTCTTTTTACCCTAAATTTCAACAATTATTATTTTGTTTATTTATTTTTCACATTTCAAAATGTGAAATTTTTTGGGATGTGACAGAAAATGTCCCAGCCATGGGATGGAAGATTGGTTAATTCTCCATTTATTTTATAATGCTCTTAACCATGTGTCTAAGTCTATTCTTGATGCTACATCTCGAGAAACATTTATGGGTAAACAAATTACCGAAGCAAAGCAAATGCTAGACAATATGCAAGGCAACCATGCCCAATGGCATGTGGAAAGATCAAACACGAAGAATGTGAACTCCGTCACATCTCAAAAAAATGAAGAACTCAATGCTAAGCTGGATGACCTCATATTAGCCGTCAAAGGTAAGGAAACCCCGGTAAGAGCTACTCCTGAACCAAATATTGAAGAAATAGACTTCATAGCTCGTAATGATTCTAACCCTGCTTGGAAGAAGAATTATAATCCAAATTTTCATAAACACTATTCTAGTCCTGCAGGTAACTATAATAATAATATGTCATCAAGTAATGGTAGTCTCTAAGAAACTCTTAAATCTTTTATGGATTCACAAAATGAGCAAAATAATATCCTAGTTAAAATAACAGAGAACCATGATGCTATGCTTGGTAAATTATCTAACCAAGTTGTAAGTTTGAGGAATGATTTGCAGGCCCTCCAAGAAAGAACAAGGATTGTTGAGGCACAGCTAGGTAAGATAACCTAGAGTCAAACTCTCATTCTAGTTAAATTTGCAGGTAAAGCTGAGCCCAATCCAGTAGAAAACCTCAAGATGATAAGAATCCAAAGGGAGGAGCCTGAAGAAATTGATTATAGCAATGCTCCTTCACCAAATTACATAGTTGAAGATCTTGTAAAAAGGATCAGTATCAAGATTATGGTAAGTGAAGGAAATAAGGAAGCCGTGTATCAATACTTCGTTAATCAGGTAGAAATAAAGGTACGTGATCTTGAGGAAGAACATAAGAAAATTGCTGAAAAATTACCTATTAAGCTTGATGATATATTTGACCCTACTATTAAGATTAAAATTGGGACTAATGAAATAGCTGCACTTTGTGATTTAGGTGCAAGTGTTTCAAAATTTTCAAAGAGTCTTTTTAATAAGGTAAACCTTGGCTCTTTTGAAATCATCGAGTTAAAATTGCATCTAACAAATTCTACCTACAAACAAGCAGTAGGAACTAAAGAGAATACCTTAGTATACATGAAGGGTTGTCATGCTCTTATTGATTTTGTTATTGTTGGCATGCCCGAAGATGTTACTGCTCCTATCATATTAGGTCGTCCTTTCTTAAGAACTATTAAGGCTTTGATTAATCTGCATGAAGGGAACATGAAGCTCCAATTTCCTTCGTGGTATCCTTTTGTTATTCATTTTCCCAGGAAAAAGAGAGCCAAGCAAGATGAGAAGGAGGCCATCACTTTGAAGGCCAAGTATTTTGCAGTGGGTGTTCCACTCATCTGGCCTAAGTGAGCAACATCAAGGTCAAGCTATTGACCCTAAAAGAGCGCTGCATGGGAGGCAACCCATGTGAAATAAAGGTTTGGGTAAAGTTTTTAAGTTTTAGTTTAAGTTTTATGTTGAATAAAGAGTGCTAGAAAACTCCAGTGAGAAGGAGAGATTCAGTGGTACTAAAATTCATGTTTTATACATGCTAATGTTGGTCGACAATTTAGTCTGTCATTTTTCTATCAAAACATGGTGTTTTTCTAAGATTCAGTCTAAAAATTAATTGTTGAAGAAATAGAAATTTTTTGATGTATACAGTACCTTTAACGACCGACTATACAGCGAGAATAAATATTCCAGCCATATAGTTCTAGTCATATAGTTATTTGACCTATCGGCAATTTTTCTTCTCCGGATACAGAAGGTTTAACGACCAACTATACAGCGGGACCATTATGGTATGGCCACATAGTTCTGGCCGTATAATTACAGCCGCCAGGAAAGAAACCCTAGAAAGCCTAATTTTTTGCCGTCATACCAACTATACGGTGGCAACAAATTGTTCCGGTCGTATAGTTGCGCCCGACCACTTAAACGTACAGGAAGGTACCCAAAACTACAAAACTTCAATCCTTTTTCTCTCTTCTACCTCCAAACTCTCTCAAAACCTCAAGGGATCTTCACCTCAACTCAATTTCGTTCGATTTCCTCACACACAAGTGATCTACGATATGTTTCTCTTCTGATCCTCCAATTACTTTTCACGAATTCATCTCTAATATATTGTCATTATCAATCTAGGGTGACACTTACTTTGAACTAGTTTCCATGATTCTGTTGCCTAGATTAGTATGTTGAGGAGATTCTTTAGTGTGCTATGATGAGGAATATGGTATGCTTATTATTGTTGGATCAAAAAGTTTTATTCTTGTCTTTCTTATTTATTTTTAGAATATGAACAAAGGAGCCAAATGTGTGCTCGTGCCGCCATGAGTTCTTCTCAGGCTACTACTGTAGCTTGGGACCGCATGGGGATACGGTTCAGGAATGAGCTCCAACATGATCGCTTCAACAAGATCAATAACCGAGAAGTGAAGGCAACCAAGTGGGCTTGTCCCGTCATATTGAACCAACCCGGTATTTTTAATGACTTCAATTTACTTTGCATTAGGGTTGGCCTGCAAAACTTTGTATTCCATGATGCACCTACCTATCGCCGGTTAACTATTGAATTTTTAAGTTCTTTAAAAAGCATCGTTAAAACATGGCATGAAGAGCATAGGATTTATTTCCGACTTATGAACAACAATTATTCATTATCACTTGATGAATGGTGCAATTTTTTGGTTTACCCAACAATGATCCTAATGCTCTATGCGCATCTTTTACTCGCATAGAACCTTCCCCAGAACTCTACTATAATAGAATGAGCTTCACTTCTAGAGTCAGCAAAGGGAAAAATATTTAACATCCTGCTATTCGCTATTTGTTCTATGTTATTGCTAACACCTTGCAGGCGCGTAATGAGTTCACAAGACTCAATGAGGAGGACATCTTAGTCCTTGCAAAAGCTGCTTTCAACAACAACAACTTGTCACTCCACTTGGGCGCAATTCTTTTGCGCTACTTGGAGTACCAATCCTCCCAAAGCCAAGGACCAATCACATGTGGAGGCGTCATCACCGTGCTTACCAATGCCCTAGGTATCGACCTAGGTGAGTTGCAACCAGTGCTAGGTGAGTGACATGTTGGTTTATCTAATTTAAAGGCGTGTAGAATGCTCACTGGGAGAGGTGGTGTTTATTACCTACATATTGCTAGAGCTGGGCGTCTCTACCCCGCTCCTCTTCCTAATGGTATTTTCTCTATCGAGGAAGGATGCGTGCTTTATGACTTGCGGGTTGAGCAAAACCAACCCGAGGAGGATATTTTGGATGAGGATGGGGACCAAGAGGAGGAGAAAGAAGTTCCTTTTCAAGAGGATAATCCACCAAACCGGTTTGCTACATATCAAGATTTTCAAGAACGTGGAGGAACTGTGGAGAGGATGCATAATCTTGCCCTGAACCTCCGAGAAACAACAAGTAACTTATCAACTCAATTTGCGGACTAGAGTTAGAACTTTTTCACGCCACCTCAATGATTTTAAGGGCTTGCAAAAGCCTAAGCTTGGGGAGGTTTTCTATCTAATTTTATTTGGCGTTCATTTCCTTTATTTTATTTTTGAGGTTATGCTTTTTATTTGAGTTTATAAGCACTCATGTTGGTTTCCCCAACACTTTATCTTTAGTTATTTTATTTTGTTTTTGAGATTTTCAAGTCGAGCTATGCCGCCAATTTTCTATTCTTTAATTCCCATTCTCAAAAACTACAAAAGATTTCTCCATTTATCTTTATTTTCACTCTTTCTTTTCTTTTCACCTCGAGGTTCTCATGTATTTGCAGGAGAGTGACCGACTTTGAGTTTCTAAGAAACAAATCAAAAGGGAAGAGAGAAGTGGGACCAAACATGAGAGTTATGCCTTATGACTCCCCACTTTTGAAGTTTGAGAAATCCATGCTAGTTAGTAGTAAATGTTGAGATATTATATCGGTGGAGTGAGTCTCTGTATTGTAGTAAAAAAAAATTTGCATGGATATTTAGTTGCGTATGTTTTGTTCTAGCTCTTGTAGTTAACCAAGTCTTTCCTGAAAATATGTAAACAATTATAATAAGATAAAGTCTCACAATTGAAGACTTGTGTGTTGTAGTGTTTAGTCTTGAAAGCTTATTCCTAGAGACACTCAACACCACAGAAAATAATGATTGACTTGATAGCTCTCGATCTTTGAAAGGATTTGTTCAATTGAATCAATGTTTAGCGATTTTTGTGAGCATGCCAAAGTTTGACGTGTGAAACATAAGAATGATATATGTTGGGAATATGCCCTAGAGGCAATCATGTATGATGAGATTTCCCATTGTATTCATAAAGACATTAAGTAGTCCTTGTATAAACATCTGATGTGTATCATTGAATATGTGATTCGGTTGTGGAACTATGCATTCATGTTGTTTGTACTAAATATCCTTGGTCATTGAGGTTGTGTTGGACACACAACTTAGACCAATGTGAAAGTTGGCTTGATGACTCGGTTCCACTTGTCATGGGCATGGAGATGCTATTCCAACTTACATAGATTCGGCTAAAGAGTTTAGCGAGTCGGATTGACCCATATTGAGGTACAACGAACAAGGTGTCATTTGTATATCTCAATCAATGTAATCCTTAGACCTGAGGTTGTTGCATAGTCCGAGTTGAGGATCACCGACTTAGGTTCTGTCAAACGCTGATCCGTAACATGGTAGTTATAAAGGCAGGGTTCGGGTCGACTGAGAATCAAGCTGCGTGATGTGAATAACCAAGATGGGATTTTGCCCCTCCACTCGGAGAGATATTCTCTGGGCCGTCTCGTGAGATATGATTCGGAAAGCATGGCCATGCATGTCTCGGTTAAGTGTTAACCGAGGCGATCGGCTAAGAGTTAGTCAGGTGAATCACTTATCTCGGATCGAGAAGAGAGTTGGACTATTTAAGGGATGACAAATATTCGCCTATAGTCTGACTAGGTATATCGTGAGGCAAAAGGGACTCGGACGTAAGTCGCATTGGAAAGGCAAGTCGTCATGACTCTTTGGTACTTGGGAGTCAAGACGCTTACGCTAGGATCCGCTACCGACTGATCGATTGAGAGTCGGACTCCAATCGTGTCCAAGTAGCCATGAGCCTGCGGGGTCACACACTTAAGAGTGGGAGCAAGTTCGGATTGGATCTGAACCTGTTATCTGGTTGGGTTGGACCTAAACCGGATTAGGACTAAGTTAGTGAGTTGGACTCACGGTGACTAGTGTTATTTGGGCTTTAGTGAATGGGTCGCGCGAGCAGAGCCCACGTTCACTCCCTATATATAGTGGAGCACCGTAACCCAGAAAGGTTAATCGTTGTTCGGTTAGGTCATTCCATGTGTTGGAAACCCTAGCTCCACAACAGTCCTGCCGTCGTAATGAACCTAGCAGTTCGCCGCCGGTGCTCCTTCTTGTACGTGTGGATACTAGCAGAGGTGATGTGCGATCAGCACCAGGATGATCGGATCGTGAGGACTGCACTGCATCAACTGACGCGCTTCATCAGTAATCCGCAACCGCGCATCTAGTGGTAAACCTCGTGGCCTTCTACCTCAGCTAGATCTTGGGATCACCATGTTACAAGAAATTTTTTGTTTTATCTCCGCGTGGCCCAACAATGGTATCAGAGCGATAGCTTCTGATTTTAGGCTCGAGATCTCACATATGTGATATGTGGTTGGCTGTAGATGAGATCTATGTGTTGTTTTGGTGGTCGATCTATGAGATAGATCGGTTTTGTACAAGGTTGATTGGATCAACTGTACTCGGGGAATGGTAGATCTGATTTCCGTGATCATACTACTGAGGTGGTGGAACGACATACCCCTACCGGTCGGCTTCCGCCATCGGGGTAGACTGTGACACGTAAATCTAGAAGCAGTGATCGAAGATCAAAGAGTTTGATCGAATCGGAATCCATGTTCGGATCGTAGATGAGATCTACGTTTTCGGAAAAATCGTAGCGCCTTAGATGTCGTTGCGAGTTTCACAACGCCGGTAGATATTGTATCTATGCATAACTTGTTTTTACAGGAAGTTGTAAATTGTACGGTTCATGTTCATGTGATGTATGTGTGTAATCCATACGTGATCTGCGAATCATGGTTTTTGTCAGCCGGCTGGAGCCTAGGTGTTGTCATTTTATTGTATAACGACCTGCGTGTCGGATTCTCTATGTAATTTACATTACTAAGCTAGTGTAGCTGTTTGGAGAACCCGGAAGGCATGCAAGGCGTTGTACATGTCGGCGACATGGAGTAAGACGGCAAGTCAAAAGAGTTGGCACGAGTCGGATTACAGGCTTTGTGGAGATGGAGATCGCCATGAAGAGAGCCATACCATTTCACATTATAATTGCTTTATTTTGTGTTATTGTTTTGTCTCTGTTTTACCTCTATTAGATAGTCGATAAAATTTAATCCCTCAAAGAAGGTCTAGTCGGTTTTCCCGCCAGTGTTTGCACCATCACAAGTCGGACATTTTTGGTAGTGGGCTCATAAAATTGAGGTGCTGCCAATTCTTTCCGACTAGGTGGGTTCGAGTCGGACTCTTACTGCGGAAACACTCGGTAAGCTAGATGGGTCTATCACAACGGTTGTGGGACTCGGGGAAAAGTCGGATGGGAGCCGGGGCATGTGATGCCACCCGTCCAACAGGAGTCGCATGAGATGCGATTGACAAGGAGTTGTCTACCTAGATCACTTGGCGGCTAGCGGTGATGCTAAAGCTCACTAGCCGACTTGCTTATTTAGGCTCCTGAATCACTAAGTAACCATCGGAGGGGTGTTGGTTCTAGTGGGAGCATAAAATATCAAAATGTTTAATATGCTTGCTCTTTTATGAATACATGTCTTAAGTGTTTTGCATATTTTCTGTTGTAGATCATGGCACCAAGTAGCAGTCACTCTCAGATATCCGTCTTTGCGTTGAGAACCATTCTTGAGAAAGATAAACTGAACGACACTAATTTTACCAACTGGTATCGAAATCTGAGAATTGTTCTCAAACAAGAAAAGAAGGACCATGTCCTAGACAACCCACTTCTAGATGAGCCGAGTGAGAATGCGACTATCGCTGCCACCAATGCCTACCGTCGGGCTAAGGATGAGTCCACGGATATTAGCTGTCTTATGCTTGCTCACATGGAACCGGACTTGCAAAAGCAGTTCGAGCATGTTGAGGCCTACGATATGATCGAAAGCCTCAAAAGTATGTTCCAGGCTCAGACGAAGACCGAGAGGTATCAAGTCTCTCAGGCTTTGCTGAGTTGCAAGCTTAAGGATGGTGATCCACCGAGTCCGCATGTGATCAAAATGGTTGGTTACGTGCAGTCTCTGGAGAGGCTTGGCTACCCCATTAGCGAAGAGTTCGCTAAGGATATAATTCTGAACTCTCTTCCTAGTGCATATGGGCAGTTCATTTCGAACTACCACATGCATGGTATGGATAAGAAGATCACTGAATTACATGGCATGCTCAAGCAGGCAGAGGCGGATCTCAAGAAGGGCGCCAGTCAAGTGTTGATGGTGCAGAATAAGGCTAAGTTCAAGAAGAGTTCTTGGACTAAGAAGAAGGCTAAGTCAGGAGGAAAGCAGGCTCCGGACCCAGTCCCAAGCGCTTCCTCAGGGACTAAGCCATCTCCTTCAGCCGGATCCACTTGCTTCTACTGCAAGGTGGATGGCCACTGGAAGAGGAACTACAGCAAATATTTGGCCGATAAAGCCAAGAGTGGAGGTATGACTTCCGACTCCGGTACACTTGTTTGCAATGTTATAGACATATATCTTGCTGATGCACCTAATAGTTCTTGGGTATATGATACCGGATCAGTTATTCACATCTACAACTTGTTGCAGGGACTGGTAAGAACTAGGAGCGTAGCAAGAGGCGAGGTTGATATTCGAGTCGGCAACAAAGCAAGAGTTGCTGCGTTAGAAGTCGGCACGATGCAACTTCATTTACCTTCCGGATTCATTATGGAACTAAATAATTGTTATTATGTTCCAGTGCTCAGTCGAAACATTATTTCTGCTTCATGATTGATGAGGCAAGGCTATGAGTCGAATATCAAGAATAATGGTTGTTCTTTGTATTTGAATGATATGTTCACGGCTTTGCACCCGTCCAGGACGGGTTATTTATTTTGAATCTTGATGGTTAGTCGGTTTATAACATAAATGTTAAAAGGTTGAAACCAAATGATCTGAATATGACTTACTTTTGGCACTGTCGGCTTGGTCATATAAGTTGGAAACCCATGAAGAAGATCCATGATGATGGAATCCTAACTTCGTTCGACTTGGAGTCGTCCGAGACATGCAAATCTTGCCTACTCGGCAAAATGACCAAGACACCTTTTGCAAAGAGTTGCGAAAGGGCGTCCGACTTGTTGGGACTAGTACATAGTGATGTATGTGGACCAATGAGCACGATAGCCAGGGGTGGTTATGAGTACTTCATTACCTTCACTGATGATTTGAGTAGGTATGGATATATCTACTTGATGAAACATAAGTCAAAAGCCTTTGAAAAATTCAAAGAATTCCAGAATGAAGCACAGAATCAACTTGGCAAGAAAATAAAGTTTCTTCGGTCGGACCGAGGAGGTGAGTACATTAGCCATGAGTTTGATGACCATCTGAAAAGTTTTGGAATAGTTCCTCAACTTACTCCGCCAGGAACGCTGCAAGGAACAGTGTTTCGGAAAGGCGGAATCGGACGTTGTTGGACATGGTGCGGTCAATGATGAGTCGGACAGATCTGCCTTTATCATTTTGGGGTTATTGTCTAGAAACAGCGGCGTTCACACTAAACAGAGTACCATCAAAATCGGTAGAGAAGACACCGCATGAGATGTGGACAGGCAAAAAGCCGAGTTTGTCTTTTCTTAAGATTTGGGGTTGTGAAGCATTTGTCAAGCGACTTCAGTCGGACAAGCTTACAGCCAAGTCGGATAAGTGTATTTTCGTGCGGTATCCGAGGGAACCTTGGGTTACTACTTCTACAACCGAGAAGAGGGCAAAGTGTTTGTCGCTCGGAACGGTGTCTTCCTTGAGAAAGAGTTTCTCAGTCGGGGAGTAAGTGGGAGCACGGTGCAGCTCGAAGAAATTCGAGAGGAACCGGCTAGTAGCGAGTTGGCGAAAACCTTGGAGGTTGAGCCGGTCGTGGCATCTGAGCCGGCAGCAGCACCTGTACCATGAAGATCGGCAATATTACGAAGTGTTCGTGATGTATTACTGTTAGACAGTGATGAGCCTGCAAATTATTCGGAAGCGATGGTGGGATCTGATTCCGAGTCATGGCTTGGAGCCATGAGATCCGAGATAAAGTCCATGGATGAAAATCAAGTTTGGAACTTGGTTGATCTGCCAGACGGTGCAAGACCCGTCGAGTGCAAATGGGTCTTTAAGAAGGAAATTGATATGGATGGAAATGTTTCAATCTATAAAGCACTTCTTGTCGTGAAGGGGTTCTGACAAGTTCAAGGAGTTGATTACAACGAGACTTTCTCGCCCGTAGCGATGCTTAAATCAGTTCGGATCATGTTAGCTATAGCGGCCTATTTCGACTACGAGATATGGCAGATGGATGTCAAAACGGCTTTCCTTAACGGAAATTTAACCGAGGACGTGTATATGATACAGCCCGAGGGTTTTGTCGATCCGTCTAATGCTGACAAGGTGTGCAAACTTCAGAAATCCATTTATGGGTTGAAGCAAGCATCTTGGAGTTGGAATATTCGCTTTGATGAGGTAGTCAAATCGTTTGGCTTCATCAAGAGTGATCATGATTCTTGTTTGTGCAAGAAGTTTCGTGTGAACAAAGTAAATTTTCTAATCTTATATGTGGATGACATATTACTTATTGAAAATGATGTCCAGATGTTGCAAGAAACCAAGGAATCATTGGAAAGGAGTTTCTCAATGAAAGACTTGGGTGAGGCAACATACATCCTCGGAATCCAGATCTATAGAGATAGATCAAGGAGGCTCATTGGATTGAGTCAGAGTACTTATTTGGACAAAGTGTTGAAGAAGTTCAACATGGAATCATCTAAGAAGGGGTTCTTACCGATGTCCCATGGTGTAAACTTAGCAAGACTCAGTGTCCTTCGATAACTGATGAGCGAAGTCGGATGAGTGCGATTCCATATGCTTCTACAGTCGGATCCATCATGTACGCCATGATTTGTACTAGGCCAGATGTTTCCTATGCTCTAAGTGTTGTGAGCAGATACCAGGCTGATCCTGGAGAGATCCACTGCACAACGGCTAAAAATATCCTAAAGTACTTGAGAAGGACTAAGGATATGTTCTTAGTTTATGGTGGTGAAGATGAACTCAGTGTAAAGGCTTACACGGATGCGAGTTATCTTACTGACTCTGATGATTCTCGTTCGCAATCCGGATACGTGTTTATTATAAACGGAAGTGCTGTGAGCTGCAAGAGTTCCAAGCAAGAAACTGTGTCTGCGTCTACAACAGAGGCTGAGTATATTGCCACCTCGGAGGCAGCAAAGGAAGCTGTTTGGATGAGGAATTTCCTCATGGATCTTGGTGTGGTTCAGGGCTCGTCCAATCCGTTGGACGTGTATTGTGACAACAATGGTGCTATTGCACAAGCCAAGGAACCTAGATGCACCAGAAGAACAAGCACATACTCATGCGGTACCACCTGATTCGCCAGTTCGTGGATCAGGGTGATATCAAGTTATGCAAGGTACACACGGATGCAAATATTGCGGATCCGTTGACAAAGCCATTACCACAGCCGAAGCATGAGGAGGACCTGAGAGCCATGGGCATTAGATGCTTAGACATATGATGTCGGAAGATTGACTCTAGTGCAAGTGGCAGACTGTTGGGAATATGCCCTAGAGGCAATCATGTATGATGAGATTTCCCATTGTATTCATAAAGACATTAAGTAGTCCTTGTATAAACATCTGATGTGTATCATTGAATATGTGATTCGGTTGTGGAACTATGCATTCATGTTGTTTGTACTAAATATCCTTGGTCATTGAGGTTGTGTTGGACACACAACTTAGACCAATGTGAAAGTTGGCTTGATGACTCGGTTCCACTTGTCATGGGCATGGAGATGCTATTCCAACTTACACAGATTCGGTTAAAGAGTTTAGCGAGTCGGATTGACCCATATTCAGGTACAACGAACAAGGTGTCATTTGTATATCTCAATCAATGTAATCCTTAGACCTGAGGTTGTTGCATAGTCCGAGTTAGGTTCTATCAAACGCTGATCCGTAATAGGGCAGTTATAAAGGCAGGGTTCGGGTCGACTGAGAATCAAGCTGCGTGATGTGAATAACCAAGATGGGATTTTGCCCCTCCACTCGGAGAGATATTCTCTGGTCCCTCTCGTGAGATATGATTCGGAAAGCATGGCCATGCACGACTCGGTTAAGTGTTAACCGAGGCGATCGACTAAGAGTTAGTCAGGTGAATCACTTATCTCGGATCGAGAAGAGAGTCGGACTATTTAAGGGATGACAAATATTCGCCTATAGTCTGACAAGGTATATCGTGAGGCAAAAGGGACTCGGACGTAAGTCGCATTGGAAAGGCAAGTCGTCATGACTCTTTGGTACTTGGGAGTCGGCACGTTCTGCTAGGAGCCGCTACTGACTGATCGATTGAGAGTCGGACTCCAATCGTGTCGAAGTAGCCATGAGCCTGCGGGTTCACACACTTAAGAGCGGGAGCAAGTTCGTATTGGATCTGAACCTGTTATCTGGTTGGGTTGGACCTAAACCGGATTAGGACTAAGTTAGTGAGTTGGACTCACGGTGACTAGTGTTATATGGGCTTTAGTGAATGGGTCGCGCGAGCAGAGCCCACGTTCACTCCCTATATACAGTGGAGCACCGTAACCTAGAAAGTTTAATCGTTGTTCGGTTAGGTTATTCAATGTGTTGGAAACCCTAGCTCCACAGCAGTCCTGCCGCCATAACGAACCTAGCAGTTTGCCGCCGGTGCTCCTTCTTGTACATGTGGATACCAGCAGAGGTGTTGTGCGATCAGCACCAGGACGATCGAATCGTGAGGACTGCACTGCATCAGCTGACGCGCTTCATCAGTAATCCGCAACCGCGCGTCTAGTGGTAAACCTCGTGGCCTTCTACCTCAGCTAGATCTTGGGATCACCACGTTAGAGGAAATTTTTTGTTTTATCTCCGCGTGGCCCAACAATATATCTTTATGCATGTCAATATTCATGGGATGCCAACAACTCCGCTAGCCTACAAATGATCTTCATGGAGGAAACTCCTAGATTTTGGCAATGAGTTGATTAAACATTTGTAGCAACAATGCTATAATGGGTAAGATTATTGGCATTACCAGGTAGCTATGTTCATGATGGAATCACTCCTCTGGATGATATGAGTAATCATTATGCAAAAGGAACAAAAACGATGGTGATGCCACGAGTGTCCATCACAGCCTGATAAACTAATGAATTTTTTTGGCATGCTCTCAATTACTTAAGAACTGAAATTCTTGAAGGACAATGAATAGAAAAGCAGTGCTTGAGAAGTCTTGATCTATTGATGTGGGAGAATTGACATACTTTAGTGTAAATGTTTTTCATGACAAACTCTCACACTCTCAATTTTACATAATTATACTTTATTGTTCAAAGGCAAGCTTATGAGTTGATTACATGACATGGAATAAAGTTTACTCATTTGAATCATCCATGCTTACAATAATTTTGCTGCGCTGTAAGGATTCATGAAACCAGTATGACATGCTTGCCATTAATCTATCTATGCTGAATTTTTTCATATTAATAAAGTGGGGGAAACATGAGACTAACAATCATGAGTAAGATCATCATCTCATAATTTCAGTGAGTTCCTTTTTGATTTTGGTTTTCATTCTCAAGGAGGATCAAGTTTAAGTTTGGGGAGGTTGATGGATGTGAAGTATAGCCATCCACGCTCAAATTTAAACTGGATATTATTCATATATTTGATGATATATCTCTCTAAACCCTGACACCTAATGCCTAATGATCAAAGGGGTATGCAATCCTTTCTTGCTATTTTTCCCTACGCAGATAATGACGTATAATGATGGGAATCACAACATTAAAGTCAAAGATACGAGATTTCCAACACATCAAAGAAACCAGGAGCCTTGAAGTGGATCTAGAAGGCTTAATGACCAACTGTATGGCGGGAATAAAATTCTGACCGTATAGTCCTGTCCGTATAGTTGCCATCGACTCTGCTAGGTCAAACAGAACAACTTTCGTGAAGGGAACCCTATATAAAGAGGCTTCGAGCGATGATAAAAGTCTCTCTCTTTTCGACCTCAACTCTTCCCTGCCACCAGAGGCTACAATGCCAGAGGAATAGATCTAGATCTATTATCCAAACCCTTTCCACCACCATATCCATATTCCACCACTTGTAATAGTAGATATCTTCTCCAATTGGCTACATTGTAAGACTATTTTCTATCAATCTTATGATATCTATTACAATGTTTATGATTATTGATTTCATCTCTATGTGTGAGTAATTCTCCTTGGGCTAAGGGCTTTGGCCTAGCCATGTAGCTTTTTGTGCATGTTATTTATCATAGATGGGATCATGTATTAGTTTGTATGACATGATGATTGTTCTATCCTCTCTTGCCTCAATCTAAGGACTTGCCAGGTTTCCAAGACCCCAAGGATTGATCCAGGTATAGGGAGTGTGAGTGATGACTAATCTGCATGTTGGGAACCCTAATGACAGAAGGGGTAGTATGCCTATATGTGAGGGATTTACATGGGATTAACGGTGACATCACTATGCATGTCATTAGTTCTCTTTCTTATATGGATGAGACTAGTAGGTTATTGCTATAAGCGGTTGCGGAGGCAATAGAAATTATGGATGCACTGCCCACATATAATTATCTTGCTCTAACAATTACATGCATACTTTATTATTATCGTTTATTCCCATCAGATGTTTTGCACAGCTACTGGTGAAACCGAAAGCCCCAGGCCTGCTCTCTCTCCATCGTCAACAACAACAAAAAGATCGCAAACTCTTGGTCCGATGAAAACATAAAAGGAATTCTAAAACTCCTGAAGGTCCATTTAAGTAACTTCACTTTGCTTTCTGCTTCCCGAGGATTCGATAAACGTAGGTCTACTAGGGAAAAAGAACTATACTACATCTGTAATCCAGATCGAAGGTATCAGTAGCTAGCAATGCTTCTAGTCACAATAGCTTTTGGCACGCTTCCAGACACGTCCAAAGGGTTTGAACCTCCTCTTTATTCCCGAAGGCAAATGATATGTAGTCGACTACACATACCATCTAATGGGATAGATCATACACACATCATAGATAAATGGATCTTATACACAAGTAATAGATCATCTTTATTTCATTTCATAATAATGCTAGGGTTTCTCCATATCCCCAAGAACGAAGGGAACTACTCACACATGGAAGCAATCAACAACATCATCATAATCAAATGGATGGATAAAGGTAATTGGGATGAATCTAGTGCAAACCACAATTGAATCTGGAATTATAAGAAGATCTAATGAATGAAAGATGGGAGTAGAGGAAGTGATGGAGATGCAATGGTTGATGATATAGGGGATGATGCGTTTTCCTCCAATGATACGTACATCAACAAGGATTTTACCTTCTCCGTTCCTCCTTTAGATCCCTTTCTGGTGTGATTTTTTGTGGCTGGAGGTTTCTGTGAATGTCGGATCTATGTTCCGTCTTCACGAGGTGGAAAGATTTGACAAGGCGGTCCCTACGTCGGCTCGTATGGGCAGACGGTACGGGCGGGCTCCGCCCGTACCACTGATCGTTATGCCGGCTAGATCCTTCTGTTGGCAAGCAATTCCTCTAGGTGCGAAGATAAATCAATAAAATGACTTTTATCAGTTAAAAAATCATATTACAGTATAATATGATAGTCTTAATCAATTTGTTCATAATATACTTAGTAAATTGGGATCCTGTTTAAACAAGGACAAAAGGGTGCGCGCAAATGCGGTAAAATGCTAAAAATCCTACTCTACTTATGCAAAAACAATAAATAAAATGCTCCAATTATGGACTCATCAACCATCAACACTTGATGCTTCTTATTTATGTCTACCTCATCAATCTTTAGCATGGATACAAGTTCAGTGAGAAACTTGGTCGCACCACTCATCTTGTGTTTAAGCACAAACCCTTTGTAGCTTGGTGGGAGTGATTGAAGAACCCTATCCGTCGTGAGATCAACTAGAATCTCACATCCCAATTGACGAGGGTTCGACTTGTCAATGACCATTGTTATGTACTTGGGTTTTGGAGAAGGAGGGGATGCTGGAAATCACGGAATGGATAACAGACTCGCAACACGGGGACATGAGGTTTACCCAGGTTCAGGCCCCCAGAGGGAAAACCCTACTCCTGCTTGACTGTTCTTGATTGATGATTGAACCGAAGGTTACAAGGGTGCATAGATTGGATGTGGCGTGGTGTATTCTATGTTTCTGAGAGTTGAGAGCGAGAGAGTCTCCTCGCCGTGCCCTCTTGACCTTCATATGAGGAGGCCAGGTCAGTCGGTTACAAGTTATGGTTTGGCCCTTGAAATTCTATCTACAACTAGTGGTGCTCTCCAGGAAGTTGCATCCGTATGGGCCTTGGTCACCCAAATCCTTCCTGGGCTTCGGCATTCATAGCGGGTGATTATGTGGGCCTCTGTTAGGCTGGTACCAGGTAGAATAACATTGGGCACCCATAAGGCATATCGTTGTCAGTAGCCCCCGAGTGTTCAGTTGAATCGTAGATTTGATTGGAGACTCTTAAGTCTTTCTGTAATACTCCCGGCCACTCCAAACCGACAACTTTGTAACACCCCCGACCACTTCGGACTAAGGGCTGTCACTTCTGGCAGCTCAATAGGATCTCTAGACTAACCCCACAGACCAACACTAGTATTTTTTGCGCACTTTGTCCTCCCTCGTGCGCACCCTGTACCCACTTCTCGATCGGTCGCCCATCCTAGAATTTCTCTAGGCCAAGCACGCTTAACCTTAGAGTTCTTTTCGAATGATCTTTTAGAAAAGAAGTTGCAACTTGTTGGTATGGGTTTCCTATCAATCCTATTGAGCCATGCGCCAGGGTCTCACACTTTCGGGTGCTTTCACCTCAACAAGTTTCGAGTCGATATGATCGTTCATAAGGATTGATGATATGTGTGCCTGACTCACATGACGGATCAGGGTCAGTTAACTATCTTTGGACAAAACAACACGATCTACTTCAGACTCGAGTCCCTGGACATGAATCTGCAAAATTGCTGTCGTAATTCGACCCAGGCTGCAGAGGTCTTACAGGAGTCAAATTCTAGTGTTTTAAATTTTGTACCCAACGCGTCTGTCGGGGTTATTCATTATGCCTGCTGACCATGAATATTACTAGCAGAGCATAGTCGGGTTCATTGCCAAGCCATCAGAAGTATCTGTAGGTCTTACCTTTGCATCGTAGACTCAGCATCCGAAAGTTTATCTCTGCGGAGGCGTTTTTGGCGACCAAGGAGATGGTATCTCTCTTAGCATCAATTTGGGTAAAGTTGCCAATTTACTTTTGAAATGTGATTTTATTTTTTTCATGGAGGATCTGAAAGATCTCATTTGAATAGCTCATAGGGTGCGTGACTAGTGCTCCCTATGGGAGTAGCCCCCGAGTGTTTGTTCGATTCATATAATCGGACAGAGACATTTAATTTTGCGAATGCCATCAACGCCGGTGCTTTTCGAGCGCGCGACTGATGAGTGCATATTTGCATCATGTTTTATATTATTATTTTGCATCGTTGTGGTAGGATATTGTTATTTTAGGTGTTCACATGCATCATTTATTTCTATTTTCACCAGGATTAGGATAGATGATGGATACGATGGACTCAATTCTAGGACCAGTTGTATTCGAGCTAAAAGGAGTCAAAAACAGTGTAAAATGCTAATTTGGGAAATATCAATAACACCAGAAGGAAACCCGAGACGATCAAAGCATACAGAAGGTTTAATGACCAACTATATTGCGGGAATATTTTATCCTGTCGAATAGTTCCCGCCGTATAGTTGGTGCCACCATCACCTCTTCAAATAGTTTCACCCCGTGCAATTGGATCGAGGAGACGATATATAGAACACCTAAAAATTGCCAAAAGACTCACCTTTGGAAGGGATCTGGAGGGGAAACTCGCCCAAGGCATCATCTTTGCCCTACACAGATCTGGGAGGCCAAGGCGTCGATCTCCATCTTCATCAACCGCTGCCTCACCAACATCTCCATCCATCCCATCTAGATCTTGTTGTAATTACCATACTAGTTGTGGATTTATACAAGAACTATTAATCCATAATTGTTTCCATTATCATTGACATGATGTTGTTTGCCTCCATGTCTGAGTAGATCATTAGTTCTTGGGGAGATGGAGAAACACTAGCATATGATTGAGATAAGATGGAGATTATTATGTTATGCATCATTATGTGTATGTGTTAATTGTCTTCATCTTGATGTTGAGAGTTGTGAACCTCTTTAATATTTGCCTCTTGTGGGGACTTGATGAAGGGGATTACTTGTTGGTAGACGGAGGCATGATAGCACTTACTGTGACCATAAATCTGTTGTCATTCTTTACATACTAACTTGGGGAAGAAAGGCGAACTCATTAAGACATGTCCATGCCACGGGAGAAATCCCTTAATAGCGAGGTAATACGATTGATGTCGTTTATCTGTCAGCTATGGTTATGAAGGATGATGTGAGCAGCAGTTGCTGCCTATTCGTCCATATATGGAGCTCCTCCCATATCATACATATAATGAGAATATTTGTTATGATAATCTTGACTACTCTGTCGCAATTTCTAGCCGTGTATCCACCACTCCCCGAGAACTCCTTTTTCCCTATTATAGTTCCAAGCTCTTTTACATACGCGATTCCTATTTTCTGCATTAAGTTCTACTTTAGTTTAATTGATTGCTTTGTTCAATCAAAAACACAAAAATAATTCTATTTTCCTTGCATCTTAAAATTATTTCTTAAGTACTTTGTTTAGTTTTAGTTAAAATCACTTTAGTCTTTCGCCTACTACTCCCCGTGGGATCGATATTTTTATTTCGAAATTAGCAACAAACGATCTATGCACTTTCAGTCATCAAGCTATTTTCTGGCACCGTTGCTAGGGATCTTAGAGCTATAAGTCACTTTACTTTTAGTTATTTACTTTCGTTGTACTAATCTTTGATTTAAGTTGCAGGACCATAACAATGGACAACACTCAGCATTTATCCAGCTTGAGGGAGTAAGGAAAATGGGTTCTCCCATGGACGCTTTTATAGCTGTCAACAAAAGCACAAATCCAGATGGTATTGAGATCCATCCTTTATTATTTGAACTGCTATACTCTAAGAAATTTGCAGGAACCGATGAAGAGAGTCCATATGGGCACTTACAATTCTTTGAAGATGTTTTTGGTTCATTTATATTCCATAACTGTAATCTTGATATGGTTAAAGTCCAGTTGTTTAGACAAACTCCCTCTAATAATGTTTGCAACTGGTATAGATCTTTTTGTGCAGAGGCACCAAGGACTTGGATGAAATTGATAACCAATTTCCTATCAAAATATTACTCAGAAAGCAAAGCTCACAGGATGATAGGTACTATTATCAGTTTCAAAAAAAGTTCTTATGAGAGTTTATATGAAGGCTATCTGAGGTATAAAAGTTATCTAGATAATTTCCCCCATCATCGTTTGCCTGATTGGTTAATGATAGCTATGAGATTCGACGAATTTTTGATGGTTTCTATTAATGGTTTTTGTTTGGATTTGATGGTTTTCTAGCTTTACCTAACGCTAATACTTCGGTAGCAAAGAAAACTTGGTTTTTAATGTGTGTTTCATGTTCTGAATATCAACGGAGGATTTTAATAGCAGAAACACAATATTCAGACGAAAACAAGAAAGTCCCTTTTTGGAAGAAGTCGAGGGAGGCATACAGTAGCGTTAACGAGAAACTATACGGCGGGAATATTTTTTGGCTGTATAGTTCCCACCGTATAGTTGCCATCCGCTTCGTCTTGTTAAAAGGGACAACTTTCATGAAGAGGCAGAGGACGAAAACAGAACACACGAGCCTCCATCCCATCTAGAAGGGGGAAAGAAGAGATCCGGAGAAGAAAGAGAAGACGTTCTTCATCTCTCTCCACGATCTTCGACCTCCTAGCCACCACACCTCCATAACCATTACTTGTACTTGAGAGAGAGATATGTCTCCACTTTGCAATACTAGGGTTTGAGATTGTTCTTCCCATCTTGAATTGTGTTGGATTTATTTTTATTTCTTATTGTGGATCTCCACGGTAATATCAAGAAGAACTCCCTTTATTTAATCATATCGATGATGCTTTCTTCTCTCATGTGTGAGTAAGTTCCCTTGGGCGTGGGAGATGTAAGGGATTGGTGAGATGTGATGCGCCTATATAATTTCCATTAAGTTTGTGGTTGATTTTAATTACTATATTATGTGTGCTTGAATATTTGTGGGATGCTTAATGCTTGTTGTCCATTTAAGGTCCCGGACAACATGATGCTTTGTTCTACATAGATAGAATCTTGTTCGCTAGTAGACCGGCAACCCCCGAGTGACACGGGGATATCAACGGGAAACTAGTTTGACTCGAGGATCACGAGGAGCCACTGTGCTTATTGCATTAGTATGATCCAAGGAGCTTAATTGCTAAGCAACCTGAAGGATCTTAATCATCTAGTGACTGACCATGGTTGTGGTAATAGGCTAGTAGGATTATTGAAGTTGGGATGAAATCTACCAAGAGCAGTTTCGACTAATTATGGGTTGCTTGCCTATACACATACTTATAAGATTATAGATGTTATGCTTATCACTCATCCACCAGGCACATTCACTATCACCATGAACTGAATCTCCCCGCGCCTACTTTGTCATCTGTAGAAAACAATAAACAAATTGTTCTTTACTTTTATGCTTTTTATTTTTGAAGTTTACATTTTAGTTTTATTTAAATACTTTCCTTTAATCCAAATTCCATTATTATTTCAATACTTGCAGTCAATTCACTCGAAGACATGTGACAACTTTGAGTGCGACAGAGACTTCACCCATAAACACTTACGTTTGGGCTCCCTGTGGGATCGGCATCTTAACTTCAAAACTAGCTACAAATGATCTGTGCACTTGCAGCCATCAGTTAATCACTCACACTTTTTATGGAGGGCTTAATTATAAAAATATAATAAGTTTAGATACTGGTTCTAATGGTAGTTTTCTATCTTATACCTATGATGAAGCCTGGAAATTAATAATGAAAATGAGGGAGATAAAGGAAAATCTTAAAGATGAGGAGATCATTATGAATAGTTCTTCTGGATATGCTCGTGTTAACGATTTTTTGCAGATGAAAAGACTTGTGCAATGATTAAGACCCTCAGTATTGATTCTTACTCAGTAAATAAAATTATTGAGAATTATGCAGGGCATCTACAGGTACCTACAAAATGGAAAACCTATAAGCCCCTAGAAGAAAAGAAGTGGGCAAGAGAAAGTGCAACAATAGTATAGTTTTACTATAAACCTATTCAAGAGAATATCAAGAAAAAGTACAGAGAGGAAGAACACATAAGGAGAAGATTAAAGAAACTATAAAAGAACCCCGATGCTACCAATGCAAATATTGTTATATTAAAGGATCTTATGGAAGCACGA
Source organism: Avena insularis (assembly GCA_023614405.1). Lineage (NCBI taxonomy): Eukaryota > Viridiplantae > Streptophyta > Magnoliopsida > Poales > Poaceae > Avena > Avena insularis. The sequence goes on from CM042685.1 coordinate 204,747,521, forward strand.
ACCATGGATAATGAAGTGGTTATGCTAGACCTTAAAACTTCAGAATTCATCGAAGGTAAGGTCAAAGGTAACAAACTTCTAAGCCTATGAAGCCAATATATTGTGGGGAAACTTTCTTAGACGGAATTTGTGAGCCGGTTTCCACTATAAACATTATGCCTTCATCACTTTATGAGGAACTTCGCTACAATTTAAATAATCCAGATGTGGAACTGCTAGACACTATTATTAAATTATATAATAGAACTAATATAAAACCGAAAGCTGTTATTATAAATATCTATGTCTTTATTGGAGCACTCATGTGTCCCCTTGATTTTAATATTGTTGATATGCCTCAAGATTCTTTTTGTCCTATTCTTTTAGGCAGGACTTTTGTCTCCATAACCAAAGCTCGAATTGATAATAATAAGGAGACTATTTCAATGATGTTTGGAGAAGAGGAAATGACATTCCACTTCGCCAAATTAAAGAAGAGGCCATATGAAGAGGAGGATATCAAGGAAGGGAAAACGATTGTCGAGCTAGCTGCAATTCATTTCAGCACTCCGCAATATGAATTAAAGAGGAGCCTAATTAATTGGGAGGAGGTACCAGATGATGGGGAAAGATAATACATGGATGATTACCTTGATTCCGTTCCGGAAGTAAATAATCCACATGACTATGAAGAACTGGTAAGAAAAGGATATGAATAACCTCCGCCAATTGAATTGAAACAACTTCCAGACAGTATGAGGTATGAGTTCTTAGATAATGAAAATAAATGTCCTGCTATTATTAGTAAAAATTTATCAGAAAATGAAACAAATAAACTCATTTCAGTCTTGACCAAGCATCATGAAGCTTTTGGATATACTCTAAGTGATATTAAAGGAATAATCCCTCTATAGTAACACATAAGATTACCATGATTGATGATGTTGCACCTGTAGTTGACACTCAGAGAAGGCTTAATCCGAAAATGAAGGAAGTAGTAAGAAAAGAAGTTATACGCTTATTAGATGTCGGCAATAATATATCCTATTTTTCACAGTAAATGGGTTAGACTAGCTCATTGGATACCAAGACAATGTGGTCTTGATGCTGTTATGAATGAGGATGGTGAGCTAGTTCCTGTGAAACCTATTGTTGGATATTGCATGTGCATTGATTTTAGGAAACTAAACCGTGAGACACAGAAAAATAATAAACCTATACCATTTATGAATAAAATTTTAGAAAGACTTAGTAATAATTCTTATTTCTATTTTCTTGATGTTTATTCCGACTATTTTCAAATTTCTATACAACCAGAAGATCAAGAGAAAACGACTTTCACTTGTCCTTATGGCACATATGCTTATAGATTAATTATGTTTGTCTTATGTAATGCAGCTGCAACTTTTCAAGAATGTGTTTTAGAAATCTTTGATGCTCTTGTTGAGAAGACTATGGAAGTTCTAACAAATGATTTTGTTGTTTGTGGAACAACATTTGATAACTGTCTCTAAAATTTAACCAAAGCTTTGCAGAGACGTAGTCAATCAAATTTGGTTTTGAATTGGGAGCAATGTTGTTTCATGGAAAGAGAAGGTAAAGTTTTTGGACATAAGGTTTCAGAGAAGGGTATAGAAATAGATAAGTCTAATCTAAATGCTATAGAAAATCTTCCAATACCTCAGAACATAAAAAACTTAAAAATGTTTATGGGACATGCAGGTTTTTATAAGCGTTTTATAAAAGATTTTGCTAAAATAGCTAAGCCTCTCACCAACCTTGTTGAGGAAGATACCCCGTTCTACTTAGATCATAATTATATTGCAGCTTTTGAAAAACTTAAAAACAAATTAGTATCAGCACCTATCATGCAATCTCCAAAATGGGATGAACCTTTCGAAATCATGTGTGATGCTAGCGACTATGCTTTAGGAGTTGTGTTAGGAAAACAAGACAGAAAGAATTTAAATGTTATTCATTATGCTAGTAGAACTCTTAATAAGATTCAGAAAAATTATTCTACTACAGAAAAAGAGTTCCTGGCTATAATTTTCGTTTGTGACAAATTTAGACCTTACATCATTAATTCTAAGGTAATAGTTCATACAGATCACCAAGCTTTGTGTCATATCCTTGTGAAAAAGTATGCGAATCCTAGGTTGATTAGATGGGTTTTATTACTGCAAGAATATAATTTGCAAATAATAGATAGGAGGGGTAAGGATAATCCGGTAGCATATCATCTCTGTAGAATGGAGAGAATTATCACTAACCCCGTACCTATAAATGAGTCATTTCCGGGAGAATATTTAGTGAATGTTGAAATTGCTGATCGTTGGTTTGCAGATTATGCTAACTATCTTGTAGGAAAATTTCTACCTCCTGGTATGACAAGGAATAAAATAATGAAATTCTTTAATGATCTTAAATATTACTTTTGGGATGATCCTTATTTATATCGTCATGGACCTGATGGAATGGTTCGGAAGTGTGTTCCTAACCATGAAATGAATGCAATTTGCAAGCTTGTCATGACAGCCCATATGGAGGACATCATGCAGGCAAGAGAACTACAGCAAAGGTACTTCAATCTGGATTCTATTGGCCCACCTTGTTTAAGGATGCACACAGGTATGTATAACATTGTGATGCTTGTCAGAAAATGGGTAATATAGCTAAGAGACAAGAGATGGCAATGAATTATAGTCTTATAATTGAACTCTTTGATATATGAGGAATGGATTACATGGGAACTTTCGTAGAATCAAATGGTTACAGTCATCTTCTTGTTGTTGTCCATTATATCACTAAATGGGTTGAAGCTATTCCAACAAGCCATATAGATGCAGCTACTTCAGTGAACATGATCAAGGATGTCATATTTCCCAGGTTTGGAGTCCCTAGACTTTTAAATACTGATGGTGGTTCTCATTTTATGAAAGGAACTTTTAGGAAAATCACCACGGTGCTTCACCATATCATCCTCAAACAAGTGGTCAAGTGGAACTCTCCAATAGTGAATTAAAGACCATACCCGAGAATACGATGGATAAATCAAGAAAAGATTGGTCATAGAAATTGAATGACACTCTTTGGGCATACCGTACTGCGTTTAAAAATCCAATGGGTATGACACTATATAATATGGTTACGGTAAGGCGTGCCATTTACCTTTAGAATTGGAACACAAAGCCTTTTGGGCGATCAAGAACATAAACTATGATCTTAAAGTAGCAGGAGAAAACGTCTATTAGATATTCATGCTTTAGATGAGTTCAGAAGTGAGGCTTATGAAAATGCTAGATTGTTTAAGGAAAAAGTAAAAAGATGGCATGATAGAAAAATAGAAAATAAGGTCTTTAAAAGTGGAGACAAGGTATTGCTCTATAATTCTCGTCTTAGGTTGTTTCTAGGAAAGCTCAGATCGAAATGGGCAGGCCCCTATATAGTTGAAGAAGCTTATTCATCGAGAGCAGTGAAGCTCTAGGGGAAAACACCCTCTCTTTCATGGGTGGTGAATGGACAATGCTTGAAGCATTATCGAGCAAAAGAAGATATAAGTGCAGTCACCATGCGAGTGATCACCCTAGAAGAGGTGATTAAGCAAAAGTACACAAAGAATGACAACTGCAAGAAGGATAAAATCGAGATTAAATGAGCAACATCACGGTCAAGATATTGACCATAAAAAAGCGCTTCATGGGAGGCGACCCATGAGAAATAAAGGTTTGAGTAAAGTCTTAAACTGTCAATTAAGTTTTATTTAAGTTTGTGTTGAAAAGGGAACACTTAAAGATCTAGTGAAGTAGAAGAAGTTTGGTTATTCTAAAAACCCGTTCAGTGGATGTTAATGTTGGTCAAAAATTTAAGCTATCATTTTTTGTCAAAACTTGGTATTTTATTAAGTTTCAGATTAATAAAGAGTTCTTGTATAAACAGGTAATTTTTGGCGGCTCCAAAAGGTTTATCGACCAATTATATATACAGTGGGAATAAAAATTCCAGCCGCATAGTTCCGGTCGTATAGATGTTTTTACATTTTCTCTTCTGGTTTTGAAAGGTATAGAAGGTTTAACGACCAACTATACGGCGGGAATAAAAATTCCGGCCATATAGTTGCGGTCGTATAGTTATCTACCCCATCTCCAAATTTTTATTCCAGGATACAGAAGGTTTAACGACCAACTATATGGCGGGAAGAAAATTCCCGGCCGTATAGTTGCGGTCGTATAGTTGGTACCTCCATAGAAGAGAAAAAACCTAAGTTGGTTCACAACTATATGGAAGGACAAATACGGGTCGCACCCGTATAGTTGCTCATTATGGATGGCGTCTAGGGTTTTGACCTCCCCTTTTTAAGCTGATTGCATCTGACCTTTTTTTATTAAGTTTTCGCAGAGTTATAGCCTCTAGCCTCAAAAATCATCGCCATCCCTATACAAGCTCCGTCTAACAATAAACGTGCAGCGAATCCATGCAGCCTTTTCATGTCAACAAGATTTGTAGGAAGAAAGAAGAGAAGCCCGTGAAGAGGATCAAAGTAGAACCTAAAGAAGCATCATCGCCATCCAGCCCAGAGATCAAGCCTCTCCCAAATTTGGACGACATGTTCCCGCAGAGGATGGAGATGATGAGGCAAGCAGAGCAGAGAAAGAACCAGGATGAGTATCCCCCTAATCCTTATCATTACAACATAGGATCTTATTATAAACCTCCTCTCAGTCCGTCACCTCTTAAGCCTAAGAAGGTGCGGCAAGATGAGATTCATGATAAGATCTATCAGTTACAAAGAGATTTGAAAGAATGTGTTGAAACTATTGGATAAGGGATTGACTCCTACTAGATAATGAGCAAAACCTTGAGAAAAAGGTCAATGAAATCGATGGTAGAGTCGGTTTCTTGATTAAAACTGTTTTTGAGTTGACAGATGAGAAGAAATTCCTCTAGAAGAAAATTTTGAAGCTTCAATTCGACATAGCCGAGCTCAGCAGCCGCCTTGCAAGCATAGTTAATGTTTGAAACATTGAGGAAGAAGGCGAAATTCTTGATGTCTACGCACTTCTATTCTTGTAGACAGTTGTTGGGCCTCCAAGTGCAGATATTTGTAGAATAGCAGCAAGTTTCCCTTAAGTGGATTACCCAAGGTTTATCGAACTCAGGGAGGAAGTGGTCAAAGGTATCCCTCTCAAACAACCCTGCAATCAAGATATAAGAAGTCTCTTGTGTCCCCAACACACCCAATACACTTGTCAGGTGTATAGGTACACTAGTTCGGCAAAGAGATAGTGAAACACAAGTGGTAACAGTGCGAGAAAAGAGCTTCTAACTTGTTGTTGACGTGGGAGAGACTAAAGGAAAACTGAAATAAAGAAGCAAGCAAGAAAACATGCAACAAATCTATATGCAAACGATGTTTCAATGCTTAGAAACAAGGCCTAGGGATCATACTTTCACTAGTGAACACTCTCTCATATAAATATCCTCTCTTCATGATACTAATGTTAACTACTCTCTGGTTGGACACTCTAATCCAGGGTAGGCCTACAAAAGCACACCTCAAAGTCTGCCTTTCCCAATCTAGATAACCCCACACTGTCACCTTAAGTGCTAGATGGTTCCAATAAACACCACAATTTCATAGAGACAACCAACTCAAAATATAACTCATGAATATATATGTAACCTAGCTTAAGTGCCACACACGGTGTGCATGCTGTCACTTTCACACACATGGGGGAAAGCATAGATCTATTAAAGCACAAAGAGTATTTATGTAACCTCTAGCCTAAGTGCCACCACGGTATGCATGCTGTCACTTACACACACGTGGGGAGAGCTAGAGATCTACTAAAGCACTTGAGTAATAGAGTAGATCTACTTCATTACAAAGCTCATGACCACAGCAAGATCATGCATAGAGAGAGAGAGAGATGAACACATAGCTACCGTTAGATCCCTTAGCCTCGAGGAAGAACTACTCCCTCCTCATCATGGGAATCAGCAATGGTGATGGAGATGATGGTGGAGATCGATGGAGATGTCTCCGGGGGCACTTCCCCGTGCCGTCAGGGTGCCAGAACAGAGACTTTCTGTCCCCTGAATCTCCCCTTCGGTGGTGGCGGCGATGTGGAGGTTTTCGTGGATTTCCGCCAGATTATTTAGGGTTTTTGGGTCGGAGGCTTCTTATAGATGAAGGAGGCAAGGTCGATGGAGGGCCAGGGGGCCCACACCCCTTGTGGGCGCCACTAGGGCTGGTCCGCGCCTAGGGGGGTGCAGCCACCCTGGTGTCCCCCTCCACCTCTACTTCGTGGTTCCGTGTTGCTCCGGGAAAAAAGGAAATTTGGCTTTTGTCTCGTCCAATTCCGATAATATTGATTTTCTGCCTTTTCTAGAACCAAAAACAGAAGAAAACATGCAACTGACACTTTGACATCTTGTTAATAGGTTATTTCCAGAAAGTGTATAAAAATACCTCAAAGTGTAGACAAAACATAAGACAAATGATATAAAACAAGCATGGAGCATCAAAAATTATAGATACGTTTACGACGTATCAAGCATCCCCAAGCTTAACTCCTGCTCTTCCTCGAGTAGGTAAGTGATAAAAAGAATAATTTTTGAGGTGACATGCACCATCACAATCAAGATCAAACCACTTGCAAGCATTGAAAGCTGGGATCAAAGTACTCTAAACATGAGCATGAAAGATGGAGTTCTAACAATAAGACAGACTAACTATGCATGCAACATGAAAGGTTACAAACAAAGATCATGAATAACAATGCATTGAAAGACATTTGTTTGTTTCACATATAGAAAACATAGCATAGTGGCATTTAGCTTGTCCCTCATGGAGTAGCAAATAGATGCATAGGACACCTTCAAAGTTCATAAGAGTGACTAGATACAAATAGCACAAGAACAAGCAATACAACAATCTGCATCAATCAATAAGTTTTGGGACAATGCACATATAACTAAGAATGGTAACTATGCTCTCTTAATTGGTGCCTAAAGGTAGAAGGTGGAGACTCAATAAAATGGTGGAATAAAGGCCCTTCATAAAGGGAAGAAGGGATCTCAAGTCTAAAAAAGAGCTTCCAAAAATTATGGTACTTGTTAGCTTTCAACCCTCATTGCCCCTATCATAAGCATCTTGAAGTGATTAAGGTTAAAGTGAACAAACTATGGAGTATATGCTTGACAAAGTATAAGTTGGCAATCTCATGTCCCTTGAATACGAGGGCCGCTCCTCATGCTACTCAAGTTTAGTTACTTGCAAGTTCTTGTCATAGTAAGTACACGTGTATCATAGAGAACCGCCTACGGGGAACCCCTTGCACATGGTACAGGAGTTATCCCATAACTAAACTGACAAGGCAAGCATACAATGAGCATCTCAGCATTCTTCTTATTTACCATGGGAATATGGTGCTTTTTTCTCTCTTTCCTCTTTTCTCAATATGTCTCTTTTTCTCAGTCTCTTTTTTTATAGATAGAATGCTTCATAGATGTCACTATGGTGATGCTGCAAATTTCCACCATGATTAGGCATGGATTAGGCTAGCGGCCCAGGCGTTTATCTAACACACATACATAACTCCATGGACTTACAAGCTCCCCTTTCATTTCACACCGACGACATCCATAGACAAAAGATCATCATATCAACTATGTACAAAGTACAAGTGCAATGTTGAAAGCGTTCCCCATGAAAACATGGTTCTGCTAATTCCAACATATAAGTGCAAGAATATACAACATAGATGACACAATGGTTCAAGTTTATTAGGGGCAAGAAATATAAAGTGTGCCATCAAGTTCGTGAGAGCTTTAATCACTAAGTTTTCACATAACAAAATACTTTTTAATTGGAAGATAGCTGAAAACAAGAATATACTTGGAATGGTGTAACACACCATGCATAGGAAATTATAGTGGACACTTTGGAATAACTTGGTTTCTTGGGAGTTGGAAGCATGAGTAGAGCTTACTCATACAAGAGGCGAGCAAAATACTGGGAGCGACCAACTAAGAGAGCAATAATGGCCATAATCATGCAGAGCGACAAAACATTACTAATTAAAGCATAAAGTGGTATCACAAGTCAAGGACTAAATGATCATAGAGGCTATGGTTACTTGTTCATAGTCATAACATGGTGTGAGCATGTGCCAAGTCAACCCAAACAAAGCATCAAAGGAGAATACCACAATACTATGCTTTTGTATGCTAAAACAACGCATGATTCATTCAAGGCACATTAAGCAATCCTAATTGTTTGGAACAAGTCATGCTACAGAAATAATCACTAAGCATAAGGTCAAAACAACATCTAGCATGACATGCTAAAGTCTAAGTCACAGTCAAATCAAGCTCGTCTTGTACTACTCAAGCATGAAACTTCCTACTCTTTTCCAACACCAATCAACTTATTTGAAACAACTCACAAAGTGTCACATCCCAAAATTTTCCAAATTTTGAAATGTGAAAAATAAATAAACAAAATAAATAATTATTGAAATTTAGGGTAAAAAGAAACTTTTTGTTTCTAAATGGAAACATTAAAACCCATCTAAACAAACTTCAAATAAAATTTGAATCCAACTAAATTCAAATCAAGTGGAATGCATTCTTCATAAATGCATCTTGAAATTTAAACACTTGGAAAATAAACCAAACCCCTAAGACCCTAATGGAAGAAAAACATTTCCAAGTTATCTCAAAGACTAAGGATTTGATCCATATAAAAATTTATCAACAAACATTTATGAATGATCAATATTGATAAATAAAAGTATTATGAAACCATAGAAATTGATTTCAATCAATTTGGAGCCATAGATAAAATCTTATGAAGTTAATAAGATAAGGAAATTGAATTCCCAAAGCTGATAAAGCACCTATCTAAAATCCATACCAATTTGTGATCAAATTAATCCTAAAGAGATTTAAAAGGATACACAAATATTAAATAAAATTTTGCAAATTGGAATCACCAACTTTGGATCTTTAAATAAAAAGATATGGATTTTATAAAACAAAGGAAGGAATAAATAAATAAGGAATATTTAAAAGCCAAATTAAATCTTAGCCAAACCCATAAGCAAATGGAATAAATAGAATCCAAATATAAATAAAATAAATGGATAAAGAATATTCAAATAAATGGCATTAACCAAATTTTATTCCATATGAATAAAGACATTTGCCCAAATTAAATGATTAATAATCATATTAAAATATTTTCATAATTCAAAGTAATTATTTAACACCCCATTTGAATAAATAAAACCTACTGAAAAGGTTTAGTGAAAATTAGAATTCAAATAAAGCATTTGAAAATATATTTAATATTATTTGATTAATGGCATATGCTTGTTTTAATACAGAATAAAACCATAAGAAGAATAAAAGAATTATTCCTAAAATGGTATTTAAAATACAAGTTTAAACCGTATGGAAATAAACTGAATATTTGAAAAAGTTTTGAATTCAAACAAGGTTTAAAATCATTTAAACAAAATCAAAATAGAAAAATGAAAACAGAAAAAGAAAAGGATTAAGAACAAAAAAGCGAAGAGTCATTGACCCAAAAAGGCAGTTGACCCAACTAAACCACCCCCGAACCCTTTTTCTTTTACTCGCAATCATACCCGCTAATTCACTGACTGCTGGCCCCCACCTCTCCTCTCTCTCTCACTGACCAGCCAACCCCACCCGTCAGTCTTTGTTCTCACCGGCGGTGACCACGCCCCTAACCCCTCCTCGCCGTTACTGGCCGTTGAAGACGGCATCAAATTTACTTTACTGCCGCCATTAATCCTCACTGCGACCATGCTTGATAAAACGCCTCGCTTCTCTCTACCTTTCCCTTTAGACCCCACTCTTCCTCCGCCACCAGGCTGCGCCGATTTTGCCTGAGACCAACACTGCTCCGACGAAACTTATTCCTCAATTCCGGCCAGCCACCGTCGCCCCTCACCACCTCTACCACACGAGACTGATCCCGAGGCTTCTGCGCACCTCCCAGCACCCGCCACTTGCCCGCGCTTGACCCACAACATCGGCAACGACGACAACCAAGCAGCGCCGCCGTCTACAACATCTCCAGTGAGCTTTAGCGCATTAACCAGTGCGCGCCTCGACCAGAGACTCATACCAACTTGTTCGCCTGTGTCTTTTGAACATCCAGGTGCTCGCCATTCACTCGCGCAGATTCATGGACTTCGCCTTCGACGTTGACGACAACTCCGGCGAGGAATTGCATCCACCCCCGTGCGCCCATGTCCCCGAAACAACCACCTCTAGCTTCAGCACGTCTCTGCGAACCTGGTGAGGCTCACCATACTCTTCCTCGCTTCCCATAGCCACCGCAACGCCGTAGCCTCGACGCCCCGCCACCAGTCGCCGCCGCTAGCGCCGCCCGTTCTAGGTTAGTCATTTTAGGCCGTTGGATTTTAATCGGATGCATGCGATAGATTCATAAACTTAAGGGGTACAATTGATCATGTGCCGCACGATCTGTTTAGATCCAACGCACCGCGTAGGCCGATCCGAGCGAACCGGTATGGGCAAATCAGAACACACCACGTGGCCTAAAGTCTGATTTAAAAACCAGAAACTATTCTAATAGATGTGCAAACTTGTAAATTGCATAACTTTTGATCCACATGTCCAAAATTTGCAAATTTTATATCAATGGAATCAGCAAAACAAACTCTATCCAACCATGCACTTTGTTTAATGAATTGATTCTGGTAACTTAGTTGTTTTTGCAGAAACTTGTGTAGGTATATTTTGAACATAAAAATTATTCTAGAAATGTTTTTATGGTAAAATCTTTGGAAAATGGATTATTTTGAACCTAGTGACCATAGAAACGAACTTTTGGTTTTAAAAACATATTTTGAGATGCTAAGGAATAAATATTTGAATTAGAACACTTCTAGTCAAATAAAAATATTGTTTACGGTATAAAAATGATTATTAGTAAAACCTTTGGGAAAATGATTTGATTTAAACTCTCTGAACACCAAGCTTTGAGATTTAAAAACCTATTTGGTGAACCCTATAAAACTATTACCTCGCTTAAAGGATTTTCCAACAAAATAAAATATTGCTTTGATATAAAAATGGTTTATAGGTAATACCTTTTGCAAATGGTTTTTATACCAAACACATGAGCTTAAAACACTAACATTTGTGTTTAAGAATATATTTGGCAAACACTATAAAAATATTACTTTGATTTAAATCATTTTTATTAAAACAAAAATGATTTAAATGGCCTTTTTCACTAACTTAATATCAAATGGTTTTACCACATTTATAAATGATCTTGCCACTTTTATAAATGACAAATAAGTGTTTCAAAATGTTTATAACATATTAGAAACCACTTTTCCAAATAAAACAACCTTTGGCATGCTTGCATGCATTGCTTTGTTTTTATTATTTTATGTGATGATTGCCTGAATGGTAGATTGAATATTGCTTGCTTGATTGAATTGTAGTGGAAATTAAAGAGTGTGACTATTGCAAGATCAAGGAGTGAACTTATATTCTCTACCAAAAAGGCAAGTGGTGCTTCATACATTTGTCCCATTATTTTCACTATGCATTAGTGATATTTCCACGTAGGACTTGCATGGAATTTTTGCTAAGTATAAACTATGCCATGGGAAATCCTAGTAGATGAAACCTTAGTAGAATTTTCCTAAATTAAGATTCCTACTACTATCATGCTTAGCTTATCAAGTAGAAAACAAGGGTGGATTATATTCATGCTATGAAATGTTTCTAAGTCAAGGACTTGTGTTTTTGTTTAATAAAACAACAATGTGAATGAATCACCTAGGTGGAATGGAAAGAATGGTTTGTGTTGAGTGGTTACACCGGGCCCATATTTATGGCTTACCCTAGTGTATCTCACTTGTGGAATGCCACCCAGGAACAAAGAGATTTGAGATGTCAAATGTTGAGAAGCTTCAAGTGTAGCCACTTGGCATTATGGGCTCTGCCTGGATCATATAGGTTGCAATAACTTAGCCAAATGGATAGTTGGTGGTAGGGGTTTGATAGGTTGGAACGCGTCCATTCTGGTCTAAGGGAAGGCTTCTGAAAGATCTTGTCTTGGTGAAAATCAAGTCTTGTGGGGAAAGTGCACCACCTCTGGAGAGTGTAAAATCTAAGTACTTAGCCATGTCCCTGGTATTGGACAAATTGAGCATCAAGACATGGAAGCTATAAAGAATTTCCTCATCCCAATTTTCTAAGTTAAAAACTTGTGGTTGAACAAGGGTTGAAGGATCACCAATTTCTATTGGGAGATGCCTTGGGTGATTTTTGCCAAACAAAAACTTAGTGTTTTCAAATGATAAGGAAAATCTATTTTGAGCAAAGCAAGCCTAAACTCCACTTAGCCAAATGCATATAGATTATAGACTCCACTATACTACCATAGTATCACTTGCCAATACAATTCAAATGTATTGACCCTTGTGGCTGTAACTTATTCTGTTGCAGGTTTCTTTGATGTTAGTGAAGTGTGTTGATTAGGATTACAAGTCTACAACCAACATGATTGTGTGGCACTTTCAAGATGAAGGACTCCATGCTATAGTTATTTCTGCTGCATTGTAATGTGATAGCCAAATGAGCTATGTAAGATGTAATGAATTATTTGATTCCTGGTTATAAAGTTGTATTATGACCTTTGTTTCTTGATATTACATCTTAACTGTGGATGCTAGCTATTGATCCAGGGACTGGCATTGTAAACACAGGGATCTCTTCCTTATTAAAGGTACCTCTACAGATGGTATCAGAGCACTGTGTTGCCTGTAGGATTGTAACCCTAGGATTGGACAAAACCCCTTAGAAAAAAAATAGGAGTTGTATTTGTTCCAAAACTTATTTACAAACAATCTTGTAAACTCTTTCCACAACCTTTTTGGTTTTGATTCTAGATCTCTTATTTTTCAAACTTGATGGACAAAACATCACCATGAGCAAAGACCTCACCATGAGCAAGGGACTTCACCAACTCAAATGACTTCAACTTCAACACCATCAAAGACTTCAACTTTATTCTCACCAAGGACTCCAAGTTGGATATCACTAACGACTACAAGAGAGACAAGAAATATTACTCAAGACTTGAAGACTAAGGAAGCACAACTTAGAAGGAACCATCATCACTTTTGAAGTTTTGTGACTAAGATGCAATAAATTCTCCAGGGATACAAAGATCTTGTTCGTGAAGAAGCAACCAAGAAGAATGGAATGATCTTATGTGAACCATATAGTTGGACCACCATACTAATGATTATTTTAAACCCACCAACTTATGTGGTGTAGCAAAAATAATTTGTTGCCTAAAAATATGTTTGAACCTTGTTGTTTAAGTGGAATGTTTGTTTGTGATTGTTTGCACATTGCTTGTGTGTGATTAGAATTCTTCCTTAGGGATCTTTTGCCCATTCTAATCCCAATCCAACCCAAACAGATGACTTCCCCAAGAGACTCCAACATCAAGAATGGTGACAACAACAACAACAACAACCAAAAGATGCACATGAGAGAACTCATAGTAACCCAAACCCAGTTGAACCAAGTGACAACTCAGTTTTTAGCCAACAACAATGAGTTAGACCCAACCTTGCAAAATTTTTTGGAAATCCAATCCCAATTGTTGCAAGGGATGACCACTCAAATGATCAACATGAAAGACAACCTTTCCCAAGGAGTTTGTGACAACAATGATGTCAAGGATGATATTATAGAAGTAACTCAAGCTTGCAATATTTGTGGAGACATGGATCACACTTCCAAAGAGCATGAAGACCAATGCCCTAATTGTGAAGAGAAACATCCAACTAATCAAAGCCCCACATCTCAAGCTACTTGTTTCCTATGTGAAGGAAATAATCATGTCCCTATCCAATGCCCCATCTATTCTATAGTTCAACAAAGGAAACAAGGTGGAATACGTCAAGAGTTTGGAAACCCCCATGAGGAAACAACTTCTACCAAGAAGGAGGAAGACAAAGGAAAATCTCAGCTTGCACCTCCATGCATTATGACTCACCTCGATGGACAAAAGAGGAAACATATGTATTATCCAAAGAAACGATTAAGGAAACAAGGAGACTTTCCCACCTTTGAGGTGAGATATGATGATCATGAACTAGAAGAACTCCTAGCTTTGGAGAAGCCCAAGAAGAAGAAGATTAAGGAAATTATCCAAGTGTGGTGCAACAACTGCAAAGATCTAGGCCATTATGTATCAACTTGTCCACAAAAGATACGTGAAGAACTCAACCTTGTCACATGTTACAATTGTGGTGACCAAGGACATTATGCAAGCAATTGTCCAGAAAATGTGAAGTACAAGACAAACAAGCCAATGAGAGATCTCAGCCTTGTCACATGTTTCAAGTGTGGAAACAAAGGACATTATGGAGATGTCTGCCCAGAGAAGATTCATCAAGACCCCAAGCAAGCAAAGATGTAATCTAGTTGGAATTTTTTTAAGGGTGGTAGTACCCTAGTTGCTTTGAGCCAACTTGTAACCTCTAGCCTCCCCAAATCTCAGGACGAGATTTCTTTTAAGGGTTGTAGCCTGTCACATCCCAAAATTTTCCAAATTTTGAAATGTGAAAAATAAATAAACAAAATAAATAATTGTTGAAATTTAGGCTAAAAAGTAACTTTTTGTTTCTAAATGGAAACATTAAAACCCATCTGAACAAACTTCAAATAAAATTTGAATCCAACTAAATTCAAATCAATTGGAATGCATTCTTCATAAATTCATCTTGAAATTTAAACACTTGGAAAATAAACCAAACCCCTAAGACCCTAATGGAAGAAAAACATTTCCAAGTTATCTCAAAGACTAAGGATTTGATCCATATAAAAATTTATCAAAAAACATTTATAAATGATCAAGATTGATAAATAAAAGTATTATGAAACCATAGAAATTGATTTCATTCAATTTGGAGCCATAGATAAAATCTTATGAAGTTAATAAGATAAGGAAATTGAATTACCAAAGCTAATAAAGCACCTATCTAAAATCCATACCAATTTGTGATCAAATTAATCCTAAAGAGATTTAAAAGGATAAACAAATATTACATAAAATTTTGCAAATTGGAATCACCAACTTTGGATCTTTAAATAAAAAGATATGGATTTTATAAAACAAAGGAATGAATAAATAAATAAGGAATATTTAAAAGCCAAATTAAATCTTAGCCAAACCCATAAGCAAATGGAATAAATAGAATCCAAATCTAAATAAAATAAATGGATAAATAACATTCAAATAAAAAATATATGGAATTAACCAAATTCTATTCCATTTGAATAAAGACATTTACCCAAATTAAATGATTAATAATCATATTAAAATATTTTAATAATTCAAAGTAATTATTTAACACCCCATTTGAATAAATAAAACCTATTGAAAAAGTTTAGTGAAAATTAGAATTCAAATAAAGGATTTTAAAATATATTTAATCTTATTTGATTAATGGCATATGCTTGTTTTAATAAAGAATAAAAACATAAGAAGAATAAAAGAATTATTCCTAAAATGGTATTTAAAATACAAGTTTAAACAGTATGGAAATATACTGAACATTTGAAAAAGGTTTGAATTCAAACAAGGTTTGTAATCATTTAAACAAAATCAAAACAGAAAAATGAAAACAGAAAAAGAAAAGGATTCATAACAAAAAAAATGAAAGAGTCAGCCTAGCCCAGCAGGCCCAGCAACACAGCCCAACTAAACCACCCCCACACCGTTTTTCTTTTACTCGCAATCGAACCCTCTAAGTCACTGACTGTTGGCCCCCACCTCTCCTCTCTCTCTCTCTCTCTCTCTCACTGACCAGCCAACCCCACCCGTCAGTCTTCGTTCTCACCCGCGGTGACCACGCCCCAACCCCTCCTCGCCGTTACTGGCCATTGAAGACGGCATCAAATTTGATTTACTTCCACCATTAATCCTCACTGCGACGATGCTTGATAAAACGCCTCGCTTCTCTCTACCTTTCCCCTTAGACCCCACTCTTCCTCCGCCCCTAGGCTGCGCCAATTTTGCCCGAGACCAACACTGCTCCGATGAAACTTTTTCTTCAATTCCGGCCAGCCACCGTCGCCCCTCGCCCCCTCGACCACACGAGACTGATCCCCAGGCTCCTGTGCACCTCCCAGCACCAGCCACTTGCCTGCGCTTGACCCACAGCGTCGGCAACGACGACAACCAAGCAGCGCCGCCGTCTGCAACATCTCCGGTGAGCTTTAGCGCATTAACCTGTGCGTGCCTCAACCAGAGACTCATACCAACTTTGTTCACCTGTGTATTTTGAACATCCAGGTACTCTCCATTCACTCGCGCAGGATCTGTAGACTCCCTTCGACGTCGACAGCAAGCGCCAGACGCAGATGACAACTCCGGCAAGGAATTGCATCCACCCCCGTGCGCCCCTGTCCCCAAAAAAACCACCTCGAGCTTCAGCACGTCTCTGCGAATCTGGTGAGCCTCACCATCCTCTTCCTTGCTTCCCGTAGCCATCGCAACACCGTATCCCGAGAGCGTCGCCGCCAGTCGCTGCCGCTAGCGCCGCCCGTTTTAGGTTAGTCTTTTAGGCCGTTGGATTTTAATCGGATGCATGCGATAGATTCATAACCCGAAGGGGTACGCTTGATCCTGTGCCGCACGATCTGTTTAGATCCAACGCACCGCGTAGGGCGATCCGAGCGAACCGGTATGGGTGAATCAGAACACACCACGTGGCCTAGAGTCTGATTTAAAAACCATAAATTATTCTAATAGATGTGCAAACTTGTAAATTGCATAACTTTTGATCCACACGTCCAAACTTTGCAAATTTTATATCAATAGAATCAGAAAAACAAACTCTATCCAACCATGCACTTTGTTTAATGAATTGATTCTGGAAACTTAGTTGTTTTTGCAGAAACTTGTGTAGGTATATTTTGAACATAAAAATTATTCTAGAAATGTTTTTATGGTAAAATCTTTGTCAAATGGATTATTTTGAACCTACTGACCATAGAAACGAACTTTTGGTTTTAAAAACATATTTTGAGATGCTAAGGAATAAATCTTTGAATTAGAACATTTCTAGTCAAATAAAAATATTGTTTATGGTATAAAAATGATTATTAGTAAAACCTTTGGGAAAATGATTTGATTTAAACTCTCTGACCCTAAACACCAAGCTTTGAGATTTAAAAACCTATTTGGTGAACCCTCTAAAATTATTACCTTGCTTAAAGGCATTTCCAACAAAATAAAATATTGCTTTGATATAAAAATGGTTTATAGGTAAAACCTTTTGCAAATGGTTTTATACCAAACACATGACCTTAAAACACTAACATTTGTGTTTAAGAATATATTTGGCAAACACTAGAAAATATTACTTTGATTTTAAATCATTTTTAGCAAAACAAAAATGATTTAAATGGCCTTTTTCACTAACTTAATATCAAATGGTTTTACCACATTTATAAATGATCTTGCCACTTTTATAAATGACAAATATGTGTTTCAAAATGTTTATAACATATTAGAAACCACTTTTCCAAATAAAACAACCTTTGGCATGCTTGCATGCATTGCTTTCTTTTTATTATTTTATGTGATGATTGCCTGAATGGTAGATTAAATATTGCTTGCTTGATTGAATTGTAGTGGAAATTAAAGAGTGTGACTATTGCAAGATCAAGGAGTGAACTTATATTCTCTACCAAAAAGGCAAGTGGTGCTTCATACTTTTGTCCCATTATTTTCACTATGCATTAGTGATATTTCTAAGTAGTACTTGCATGGAATTTTTGCTAAGTATAAACTATGCCATGGGAAATCCTAGTAGATGAAACCTTAGTAGAATTTTCCTAAGTTAAGATTCCTACTACTATCATTCTTAGCTTAGCAAATAGAAAACAAGGGTGGATTATATTCATGCTATGAAATGTTTCTAAGTCAAGGACTTGTGTTTTTGTTTAATAAAACAACTATGTGAATGAATCACCTGGGTGGAATGGAAAGAATGGTTTGTGTTGAGTGGTTACACAGGGCCCATATTTATGGCTTACCCTAGTGTATGTCACTTGTGGAATGCCACCCAGGAACAAAGAGATTTGAGATGTCAAATGTTGAGAAGCTTCAAGTGCAGCCACTTGGTATTATGGGCTCTGCCTGGATCATATAGGTTGCAATAACTTAGCCAAATGGACAGTTGGTGGTAGGGGTTTGATAGGTTGGAACATGTCCATTCTGGTCTAAGGGAAGGCTTCTGAAAGATCTTGTCTTAGTGAAAATCAAGTCTTGTGGGGAAAGTGCACCACCTCTGGAGAGTGTAAAATCTAAGTACTTAGCCATGTCCCTGGTATTGGACAAATTGAGCATCAAGACATGGAAGCTATCAAGAATCTCCTCATCCCAATTTTCTAAGTTAAAAACTTGTGGTTGAACAAGGGTTGAAGGATCACCAATTTCTATTGGGAGATGCCTTGGGTGATTTTTGCCAAGCCAAAAACTTAGTGTTTTCAAATGATAAGGAAAATCTATTTTGAGCAAAGCAAGCCTAAACTCCACTTAGCCAAATGCATATAGATTATAGACTCCACTATACTACCATAGTATCACTTGCCAATACAATTCAAATGTATTGAGCCTTGTGGCTGTAACTTATTCTGTTGCAGGTTTGTTTGATGTTATTGAAGTGTGTTGATTAGGATTACAAGTCTACAACCAACATGATTGCCTGTGGCACTTTCAAGATGAAGGACTCCATGCTATAGTTATTTATGTTGCATTGTAATGTGATATCCAAATGAGCTATGTAAAATGTAATGAATTATTTTATTCCTGGTTATAAAGTTGTATTATGACCTTTGTTTCTTGATATTACATCTTAACTGTGGATGCTAGCTATTGATCCAGGGACTAGCCTTGTAAACACAGGGATCTCTACCTTATTAAAGGTTGGGACCTCTACACAAAGGTAATAATCAATAAATATCAGTGAGCTTGTCTCACAAATCCACAAAGAAGAACTAAAAATTTCTAAGCAAAAAAGCATAAGAAAACTAAGGCTAAACACAGTGCTAGAAAAAGAGAACACTCACAAAACAATAGGAATGAAAACTAGAGTGTTCTAGGCAATGAAAACAGAGTGTGTCTCTCTCCAAAAGAAGAGTGTTGTGATCCAACCAACTTACTCAAGAAAACTAAGCAAACGAAAACCAAAAACAAAAACTAAGACGCTCCAAGAACAACACAATAGTGCATAAAACAATAAAAACGAAGTGTCCAGAAAGACCTGATATTTTTATTGATGAAGAAGGGGATGCCTTGGGCATCCCCAAGCTTTGACGCTTGTACCTCTTGAATATTTCTTGGGGTGACACGGAGTGACATCCCCAAGCTTGATCTTTTCTCCATTCTTCATCTCATTACATCATTCTTTCCTTACACCTAAAATTTTCCTTCATACAAAACTTCACACAATCTTCATTAGCAACATTAGTGTATTCAAAAGATAATAGACCTTTAGGATTAGCTTTGGAATAGAAAAACTTTTCACTAAAAACACAAGCTACTATTGCAACTCCTTCAAAAAGCTCAATTCCCCAAAAAGAACCCAAAAGGGAATCAATAAGAAGCAAATGCAAATAATGGGAGAAATCTGTCAAAACAGACCAGCAGGTAGAAACCGATTTTATCGAAGACCTTCTGTTGCTCAAATCAAAAAGTGTTGAACTAACTAAAGTTAGATAACATACTGTGGGGTTTATTCGTAAATTTACAGAGACTCCTCACTAATTTTTACGGTGGAGCACAAAAATATGTTTCGGGACAACAACTTCCCAAATCATACTTCCCTCTCATTAGAGGTTATTCTTGGCACAAAAAGCAAATAAAAAGGATAAGGAGAGGTCATTATTGAAGTAATAACTTCCAAGATCAAGAAAACTCTTGGGTTATCTCCCAACAAGTACTTTTCTTTAACACCTTTTAAGTTAGGCTTGATAGTTTGATAAGATGCTCACATAAGAAATATGAATTGAAGTGAAAGAGAGCATCAAGAAGTAAATTCAAAACACATTTAAGTCTAACCCACTTCCTATGCATACGAATCTTGTAAAGAAACAAGTCATTAAAGCACAAAGCAACAATCATAGGAAAGCAAAACAAGTGCAACTTCAAAAGTTTCAACATAAAGAGGGAAAACTTAATATTATTGATATGCATAAGACCATGTTTTCCTCTCTCATAATAACTTTCAGTGGCATCATGAATGAAATTAACAATATAACTATCCCATAAAACATTCTTATCATGAGCCACATGCATAAAATTATTATTACTCTCCACATAAGCATAGTCATTCTTATTAATTATAGTGGGACCAAATTCAACAAAATAGCTATCACTATTATTCTCATCACCATAATTATCAAATATAGGAGGCATATTGTAATTACAATCAATTTTATCCTCAATAGTAGGTGTACTGAAAATATCATACTCATCATTGTAATCATCATATATTGGAGGTATAGTGTCATCATAAGCAATAGAATAGCTATCTTACCAAATGCGTTCATTTGTAAACATATCATCATTGGAAGGAACATGGATAGCACTAATAGAACAACAATTATTAATAATATCATTTTTATAATTGGTGCCGAAGAGATTTTCAATATCAAAAGTAGTGTGCTTTTCCCAATCATGATCACTAATATAGGTAACATGCATAGGAACATCATCTAGTTCAGACTCATCAGCAAAAACTATGATAGGATCAACATGCTTAGGGGAAGATACCGTTTCCTCTCTCCTTCTACTCCTCCTCTTTTTCTTCTTCTTCTTCTTCTTCTTCTTCTTCTCCTCTTTAGGAGGGAGAGCCTTGAAAGGAAGCTTCTCCACATACCCTGGTTTATTGTTAGAGACAATAGAAGAAACTTTGGAGGATTCCTTCTTTTCATTAATAAGAACAAAACTCATATTAGTCTTGTCATATTTTGGTAAAATATCATCTCTTATAAGATTTTGTATGTAAGTATTCGTGTGGCAATTCATACCAAATGCACTCATGTCTACCAAAGAAGTTTTTCTTGATAACTCTTCACACCCCAAAAACAATGTAAGTTCATCATGTTGATTATCAGTGATCGCGTTATCACAATACAAGCTTGAAGTACTCATTGGATTAGAAAGGTTATTATTATGGCCTGAGCATTGAAAATTGAAATGACCCACTTCATAGCAGAGTTCACAAATAAAAGGGTAGAGGGCACAATTTTTTACCAAGATCATTTAGAGCCTTATACCACATTCTGGTTTTTTCATTATAGTGGGTGATACAATATTCTTCTTCCATTTGATTCTTCTCACAAGGTCTATGCATACCACAAAAATTAACATGCTTATAAGAAATAGTACTTTCACAAGTTTGAGCATGTTTATTGCAATCATTAATAACGTTTTAATTTTCAATGCAAGTGTCTTTAAAAGGTTCATGATACATGTCCCATTTTTATTTAGGAGCATTAATATGGGAAGAAAAGGCTCTATAATATCTAACAAGAATGGATCAAGACCATATTTAGCACTAAGCTCTTGAAAATCAGCAGTTTCAGCGAAAGACTTAATGCAATGTTGTTATCCCAATCTTCGGTATTGATTTGAATTGTTTCAAGAAGATCCCACTTACCTTTGACCTTCTTACTTGTGAAGGATCCCTCTAAACAGGTATCTAGATAGTCCTTGTAATGTCCTGAAAGTCTTGCATAAAAATTATTAATAACAATATTACTAGGGAGCTCATGAATGGGACATTTGAGGATTAGTGACTTCAATCTCCCCCAAGCTTGGGCAATACTTTCTCCCTCATGAGGATGAAAATTATAAATATAATTCCTATCTTTATGAATTTCATGAGGAGGATAAAATTTAGAGTAAAAGAGAGATTCAAGTTCCTTCCACTCCAAATGATGAGGATCATCTAGTACCTCATACCACTCCGTTGCTTTGTCCCTAAATGAGAAAGGGAATAGCTTCCTCTTAACTTGGTCCATTGAAATACCTACACACTTGAACAACTCGCATAATTCATGTATAAAGAGTAAATGATCACTAGGATGGATAGTTCCATCTCCAAAATATCAGTTATTCATAACACGTTCAACAATTTAAATTGGTATTTTAAAAGGGACACTTTCAGTATATGGATTTAAAATATCACAAGTATCATTAGAATTAACACATATGGGAGATAAAGTATCATAAGAGCAATTTTTTCCCTAAAGCTGGGGAACTAAAAAGATCTTTCTCATAAAAACTAGCTTCCCCAAGCTTAGATGTTTCCATACCATTAGTAACAATGGTGTTCAAAAAATTCATACTAATAACATTTCTATTAGCATGCAAAGAAAGTTCCATAGGTTTTTTAATTTTCTTTTCAAACCACTCAAGTTCTAACTTAAGAAAAAATAATAAAAAGCTCTCTAATTTTGTTGTTGTTTTCCATTAAGCCTAACTAGTGAAAACAAGAAACAAAAAGACAAAATTGCAGAATCTAAAGGAAATAACTTCGATCACTAGAAACAGTATAGTAGCCAAAGGATGTGAATACCTTTCCACTTACCTCCCCGGCAACGGCGCCAGAAAATAGCTTGATGTCTACGCACTTCTATTCTTGTAGACAGTTGTTGGGCCTCCAAGTGCAGAGGTTTGTAGAATAGCAGCAAGTTACCCTTAAGTGGATTACCCAAGGTTTATCGAACTCGGGGAGGAAGTGGTCAAATGTATCCCTCTCACGCAACCCTGGAATCAAGATACAAGAAGTCTCTTGTCTCCCCAACACACCCAATACACTTGTCAGGTGTATAGGTGCACTAGTTCGGCGAAGATATAGTGAAATACAAGTGGTAACGGTGCCAGAAAAGAGCTTCTGACTTGTTATTGACGTGGGAGAGACTAAAGGCAAACTGAAATAAAGAAGGAAGCAAGCAAACATGCAACAGATCTAGATGCAAACAGTTTTTCAATGTTTAGAAACAAGGCCTAGGGATCATACTTTCATTAGTGAACACTCTCTCATATAAATATCCTCTCTTCATGATACTACTCTTAACTACTCTCTGGTTGGACACTCTAATCCATGGTAGGCCTACAAAAGCACACCTCAAAGTTTGCCTTCCCCAATCTAGATAACCCCACACTGTCACCTTGAGCTCTAGATGGTTCCAAAAAACACCACAATTTCATAGAGACAACCAACTCAAAATATAACTCATGAGCTTAAGTGCCACACACGGTGTGCACGATGTCACTTTCACACGCATGGGGAAAAGCATAGATCTATTAAAGCACAAAGAGTACTTATGTAACCTCTAGCCTAAGTGCCACCACGGTATGCACACTGTCAATTACACACACGTGGGGAGATCTAGAGATCTATTGAAGTATGATGGTGGTGGTTAGCACTTCGTTGCGAACGCCAAGAGGAAGGTGTGAAGCAGCACAGCAGCAGTTTTTCCTCAGTAAGAAACCAAGGTTACCGAACTAGTAGGAGGAAGGAAATGTCACATAGGTATTGCAAGCAACGCGCAGACCTGCACAACACAAACTCAAGAATTTTCCCCAACTAGACAGTGAGGTTGTCAAGCTCACCGTTTTGCTGTAACAAAGGATTAAATGTATGGTGTGGAAGGTTGTAAGGTTCCCAACCTTTAATAAGGTAGAGATCCCTGTGTTTACAATGCTAGTCCCTGGATCAATAGCTAGCATCCACAGTTAAGATGTAATACCAAGAAACAAAGGTCATAATACAACTTTATAACCAGGAATAAAATAATTTATTACATCTTACATAGCTCATTTGGCTATCACATTACATTGCAGCAGAATCTATAAAGCATGGAGTCCTTCATCTTCAAAGTGCCACAGGCAAACATGTTGGTTGTAGACTTGTAATCCTATTCAACAAACTTCACTAACATCAAACAAACCTGCAACATAATAAGTTGCAGCCACAAGGGTCAATACATTTGAATTGTATTGGCAAGTTTCACTACTATGTAGAAATATATGGATCCTATCATTACATGCATATTTGGCTAGGTAGGGTTTAGGCTCATTTGCAGAAAGCAATATGGTTTTATCCTATCTTTTCAAAATAGTTTTTGATCTCTTGTCAAATCTTTCTGAACTTGGAAAACTCCAAGTGCTTCAAAATCCCTTGTTGTCACCCTCAAGTTTTAAACTTTGAGAAATTGGAATGTCGAGATCTTCCATAGCTTCAGGCCTTAGTTGCTCAGTATTGTCCATAACCGGGGACACGGCTAAGTACTTAGAATTTGATCTTCTGCAGAAGTTGTACACTTTACCCACATGACACAATCTCATCTTGATGCCACCAGTGGCCGCTAGATAAGTACTCACCAAGATGGAGTACTGGCAGATTGAGAATGTGACAAAGTCTTTCCATAGGAGTCCTCCCAATACACAATGCTAGCTTGTCATCCAGGCACCAATGTAGGGTTTCAAGTTCCCTTACACAATCCTAGTTAACCTGAAGATGCCAATGCATGGGTCTTCCACTATGTAGTTGACTAAGCCAGAGCCCATTTAGCATGTGGCTGTACACGGAAGCCACTGTACGAGAAACATGTTCAATCTCTAAGACCCTGGGTGGTTTTCTTCTAGTGCACATACAAAAAGATAACCATATAAACATGGTTCCCTTTGTTGCCACCTTGTCCAAAACTTGAGTATCCTCTTTCCACCCAGGTGGTTCATTGAGTAATTGTTTTATTATATAAAACATATATATTTTCAACTCTTCATATAATCATAACATGTATCCCATCCCAATATATAGCAGGGCTAAGCATACTACAACTACAATGTTTCCACTAAGGAATATATAAGGGTATCCTATTAGGATTTAGCATAGCATAAAATATAGAAATCCTTATCATGCATGTTTCAAAAATTCACTAAGTGCAATGAAAATAATAGGACTTGGATGATAGTGTCACTTGCCTTTTTAGTAGAGAATGTTGGTTCACTTCTTGATCTTGCAAATATCACACTATTCTAATTCCACTACAATACAATCAAGCAAACACATATTCAACACAACATTCAAACAACAAATGAATTCAAAACCTTTGCCAAACTTTGTATTTATTTTAGTTCTGTTTAAAAACATAAATCAAAGTCCAAAACAAAATAATTTTATTCTTTTTTAAGGTCCATTTAATAACTAAATAAATAGACCTTAGTTATTAATTCAAATAGTGTTTAATTTATTTTAAATCTCCATTTGAAATCTAAACCAAACCAAAACCTTTTCAGTAGGTTTTATTTGAAAATGTAAAACACTTGGAAAACTTGTTTAAAATAATTTAACAAGTTTTAGTTTCTAATTAAAATGGAAAAGCCTTTTCTTTAATAAAATTGGATATTAATAAATCGTCATTATTTTATTCAAATAAACCTTTACCCTTTTAATCAAAACAAAATATTTTATTTCAAAAGCTTGGCTAATGTTTAATTTGGCCCTATAAAATCATCCTTATTTATAATTCTACCTTTTCTTTTGAAAACCAAATCTTTTTATTAATGGATCCAAAAATAGTATTTCCAACTATTAAAACTTTCTTTATTTATTGTTTATCTTTTTAAATCCCTTTAGGATTTATTTGATCAAAATAGGTTTTGATGTTTCCAATTGGAATCAAAAAGTTTCTTCTCACCCTAAAATTCAACAATTGTTTATTTTGTTTATTTATTTTTCACATTTCAAAATTTGGAAAATTTTGGGATGTGACAAAGGTAATGGTGGTTTGAAGCAAGTAAACATGTAATAGTGGAAGATGTATCAATGGTAAAGATTGGACCGGGGTCCATAGATCACTAGAGGTCCTCTCCTTAGATAAACAACATGGCATGAAGGGTATACAAATTACAGCAGGGCAATTGACAGGAACTGAGCAAGGCATAACAATGCAATACTAGTCAGAAAGATCCTATGAGATTCGATTGGGTAATACAACAAGATACATAGACCTCCATCAGACTGCATCTATGACTAGAAGTCCACCTTCAGGTTATCATCCGAACCCCCTCCAGTATTAAGGTGCAAGCAACAGACAACTTCTTTAAGCAAAGTGTGTAACGTAAACAGTCCACATGTTCCATGAACAAGAGACCATTGTTTTCTCCCTAGTGACAATATCATATCTACAATCGAAGAGATTTCTGTCACTTCCCTTGGAAACTAGAGGCATGAACCCACTATAGAGCATAAATACCCTCTCTTGGAGTCACTAGCAACTACTCAGCCAAGATAGCTACTAACAACGGAGAGCATGCAAGATCACAAACAACACAGACATGATAGAATCATAAAGACAAAATTTAACTTCCCAATTTCAGCAACCCTGATTAAATGTCCAAAAAGGAAAATATCAGGGGGAACAAAAACTTTTTCTTGAATTGTGTGCTTACATGTTTGCTTGTGCTCAAGCAATTGTTTGTGTACTATTGTGTACTCCTCATCTCAACACTAGTTTACAAAAGCTATTTTACAAAAGAGATATCTTGGCTCATCTTTCATATTCTCAAATGTTCTGGCATTTCAAAATCTGAGCCAAGATGACTTTGACACAACAACATACTTTACTAGTTTCTATTAACAAACTATGGAGACCTATATATAATCTCCTTATGTTTACAAGACATAACTCCCAACTACACTCATCCCTTGGTTTTTCCAAAACCTTTTCATCTCAATCCTGGTAGGGATACCAAGATGGTACTTATCTTACTTCAACTCAAAACCCCTTTCAAAATACCCCTTATTACCTCAAGCTAGGCTTGATGGTAACCCTAGTAGTAGTTAGATAAGTAATAATATGAATTTACTTGATCTGCTGGTTGATGAATTACCTTGATCTGCTGTCTGATGAATTGCCTGGATCTGCTGTTTGCTTTGTTTGCTTAGGAACTAGAGTGAGCTAATCTAGTAGCTCATCCCTTAGGACCCAATCCTTGCTTGTGATCATCAAGCCCATATCAAGCATCCAATTTTGGATCCCCTCTTTTCAATCTATACCTCAACATCAACCACTTGATGGACAGGATAAACCCATGCCACCCTCTCAAATGTTTCCCTCTTGCATACCAGTCAAAATCACCAAATCTGCCAAGATGGATAAGTTTGGATTTCTTATATGGATACAATATTTGGAGCTCTGCCCCTTCCAACCTATGTGAATCCTTGAGAATGTACTTGAACCATCTGGTAGTACATCTTTAGTACTTCCAAAGCCTACCCTTTCCCTTGGCTATGCCATTCTATTTACCACTCACCCATGATGGTTTTGTAGTCAAGATAATAATATTTTCTACAAATCTTATCATCTTACCAAATATTTACTTGGTTATGATCTACTAATCATGGGCTATCAACCCCCACTACACTTGTTTCCATTGTAGCCTTGTTCTTCTTAAACCCAGATGGTTTAGGAGGCTACCTGATATACTAGTTATGTCAGCCTTATTTTCAACAATGTTTGCCATCACTCCAAAAACACCTCAAATGCAACCAAGCCCAACCCTTGTTTTCATGATCAACTATATAACTTGGTCTATCCATCCATATACCCCTTGTACCAAGGTGATCTCTAAGCTCCCTAATCCAACCATGTTTAGGTGGCATAAAATAAACTAAACCCTAGATCCTCCAAAAATCTAGTTTCCAACCTTCTCACCCCATTTCTTTAAAACTCAAGGTTGAACTTGATGCCCACATCAAGTTTACATCATCTATCTTGGATATAAGCATCCCCAAATAATTCCCACAATTATTTGGATTATTAAACTATTTTATTTCTTTTACTTACCAATTTCTCAACAACCTTGTCTTCAAAGGCAAGTTTGTTTTTCTCCAGATCACCTTGTCAACTCAAGGCACATTTGATGCCTATTTATCATATCCCATCTTCCCAACTCAAAAATAAATATTTTTGAGATTCTTTCTTATTTCTTTTTTCCTTTCTCTTAAATGGCGGAAATAAGAAATAATTCCCTAATAATACTTTTCCACCTCAATAAATTAAAGTAAAATTCTCCAATGTGTTTCATGGTATTTAAGACCATCTCACATCAAAAACCAAGATTGCCCAATGTAATAAATATCATCTTAGCTTCCATAATCTACTTCAGCACTTTTTGAAGAAGCACATTTAAATGGGATTATAATCTCTAGAAAAATCCCATTTAAATTATGGAGAGATTATTTGACCTCCTCTACCTACTAGTACTCTCTCCCCACCTTGTCCAATGCAAATTTATCAATTTACTTCACAAGCCTCCCTTTGATCAATTTTGCTAAACCAATGCAAAACTTGATTCAAACCAAAACCAAACCAGCTCCAATATTCCCAAGCACTCCTCCACAGCATCATCACTCTCTCCTGGTCCTGCACAGTAACCCAAGACACTATAGAACCTCCCCTCCCTTGTCCCATGTGCTTGTAAGAGTGAGATAGAGGCATCCATATCTTGCAAAGATATCCCTCTCTTAAAAGCCACAGCAGCCACTCCCCTCTCCCTCTGGTCGAACCCCTAGCCCCACACCACCACCCAGCACCACCCCAAGCAGTCAATGGGCAGCCATCACCCTACTGATGTATATCATGTAATTATCCTTTGCTTGCTGTATGGTTTGATGCTTGTATGCTTGGTATTGATTGGTGTATTTTTTGTTTGCATGTATGCTCAATAACGGTGATAGTTGCGACTGTGTGACGTCGAGAAGAAGGAAGCATCGGGATATTCTAATTATTGCTATTATTGGTATTCTTGTATTATAAGGAAGTCAAGGGACATCTCACTGGTCATAGGCAAGTCACCGTTCCTGAACTCCTATGTTAACCTACTTCTTTTATCAATTGCTTTATATCTCGTTTATGAATCTCATCATAAAATGCATGTTTTGCTTCAAATAAAAATGCGTGAGTAACTTGGCTCCTCCAAGTTATGGATGAGTGTCCATTAGGACACCTACCCTTTCGACACCTATTTTCACCTCTTAGAATCAAGGCTAAGATGATTAGCATCTTCCCTCTTGGAATCCACAGATTTTCAATGATAAAACTATTTTGGGTTTTACCATACTACGAAGTTTTAAAAAATAAAACCCTTGGGAAGAAGGCATCGATCCCGAGTGGAAGTTTTAAAAAAAGAAAATATGAGGAGGATGAAGAGAAAGTCAAGTAAGAGAAAGAGAAGGGATGTTCTACGCCAATGTTCGGAACAATTTATCCGTGCAACCACATTACCCCAGGCACTAGGGATTAGCTCATAGTTGTTGTCCTTAGCCGGGGCTGCTTGTACTTGCTTAATAGGAGCAAACCCTGGAAGCCCGAGTGGACTCTACACACAGGTCTGCGGATCTGGGGCCTCCATCGCCCGCTTCGGCGGAAGAGTCGGTGCAACAATTGGGTCTCCCGCGGACTGTATTTTTTAGGAGTAGGGAAGGAAGTGGAGTCAACAATTGTATATTGCCAAGCCGAGGGTTTGGATATACGGAAGTGCTACAGGGAGGACTAAGTCCATAGTGCCGCATACTCGTGCTGGGGAAAACAAACCCAAAAGGAAAAGCCGCCTTTGCTAGGGATGGACAAATTAAAATCTAGGTTTGATTATCCGAACCCCCGTCTACCGTGCGTAGCGGGCTGTGGTTGTAATCCAGGCGGATGTATTGATTCTTGTGGGTAAAGTGTGCAAATTCTATAGATTCTAATCTATTCGAATAGCCTTGTCCACGGTCAAGGACGGTTGGAATGGCAAGTGCTAGGAGGACCCTTCGGTTATGTTGAAAGGAATACAAGGATATGACTTGGTCACGAGGAAAGATAAGAACGAGTTTGGTTTTGACCAGAGATGGTCGACAATGATTTAAAAAGGGTTTTACACTAAAACCATTTCAATGTTTTTAACAAGGATGTGGAGATGTCCAGCTTTTCAAAAAGGAGGCATATTTTTCCAAAAACTCTTCTTCAACAAAGATATAGAGATGCCATTGTAGATTCCTTCAGAAAACAACTTAGTGTAGAGCTATCTCGCCACAGCCAGATATGCATTTTCTTATTACCTTGTCTCGGTGGTTTGCGAGTACATTCAAAGTACTCACCGGCATTGTCCCTGGCTATTTACTTGGCCAGATTGCAGATGTTAAGAAGTAATGAAGGTGCTGACATCTATGCGAGCTAGGCCGTCTTCCCAGTCAGTTGCCTGTAGGTTAAGGCATGAAATGGGCTCTGCGCTGAAGACTTCCACTACTTGAGTTGTAATTTCCATAATTGCCCCTTTGTAAGTTTTGTACTCATTGCTTTATGGATGTTATAATGATACTAGTCGGTTATGCTCATGGCTCAATGATCATGGGAACGTGAATTGTATGCATAACGGGTATTCTCGGAACGTAAATCCGGGGTGCCACAGACATGGTATCAGAGCCTTCCTAACTGTAGGAGACCTTAGTTAGCATGGACGTTAGACAGGACAACCCACTATTTTGGAAAAACACCTGGCTTTTGAAAACTATTTTCTCAAAAGCTCTTTGAATGATTTCTTATCTCATCTTCTCTAACTTAAGCAATTTGAAAATGGATTACTCTATATCTCATCTACTTCAACTAATCTGTTTTTCGCAAGCAAAGTCTGACTCGGAGACTATGAAGACAAAGATCCCGAAATGTAGAAACAAATAAACAAGCAAAACAAATGAGCTACCAACAACGAAAACACTACAAGATCACTCTACCTACGGAGTCCTTCATCGCCCCCAAATCAATCAAGCACGACACGGACGACAAAAGACGGCAGGACAGAAGCTAAGACCCCCATAACGTTCGTACTTAGGATTATCACCCCTGATATAGGATTCCCCTTTATGGCGTGTAGTCACCTCCTTAGTACTTATGGTATGCCTCGTTTGCTTGTCATGTGCTTGTATGATGCTTGAAATGTAGATTCTCTGCCCTGGATCATCCGATCTTAAAGTTCTGACCACCTTGCTAGCATATCCCGATGCTAACTCTCGCAACTAGTTAGCCGGAAACCCCTCCTCAGCAGGATGGCCCCATAAGAAAACCTTGACAAACCCAAGTAAAGCTCTAAGGTGGAAAGACTGTATCTTTCCACTGAACTCCAATAAACCCATGTTGACTTGCCATCGTCAACCATAGCATTCACCCAATAGTACACCTCACTATTTTCTCTAGCCTCAAGCTCGGAAGACTAACTCCATATCCCCGTTTCCTTCTTCAACAGGAGACTTTTGCTCCACCAGAAAACCCTGAGTATGGCCATGAAGATCGGAGACTCTAAGAAAGCATGCAGCGGTTGCGTTGAAGAAGGACATCAAGCCAGCCAGTGCTTAGGCAACTGCCCAAATTGTGGATCTTTCCAATCTCCTGCAGATTGCCCCACCCAACTAGTCGCATGTTTCCTATATGAAGGTCAAGACCATGTCCCGGCCAACTGCCCCCTCTATCTCCTGATTGGCAAGGCTCGTCAACTCCCCTGCGTCAACATTGGTAAGAAATCAAGAGAAGGACGTTCCAAGAAAGGCACCTGGTTCTCCTGCGATCAACCGGGTCATTTCAGCCAAGAATGCCCCAGCATGGTCTTGACAACAATCCTACCAAGGTAAAGGCAAAGACATCCACTGCCCTCATAAAAATCCCAAGACAAACCCAAGGAGGATCTGAAGCTAAGAAAAACGGTTGTTACACCTGTCGAGGTCCGGGCCACCTCTCCCGCGAATGTCTAGACAAGTACGCGACGGCCCCAAAGCAAGCAACTCCGGCACCCAAAAATGGCAAGAAAACTCGAGCCCCTTTGTCTAAAAGAATCAGGAGGCCGCTATGCACAGAACCTCCCCTTCCCCCGAGAAAGCACTACCTGCAGGGAAACCTTTCACCCCAGAAAGGCGACCAGACTCTCGACGTGCCTCCAAAGTAATTTTGCACCCGGAAACTCGCCTACCCCCAACATTGGAAGAGTCATGTATCGCCCCGGAACCTGTTTTGTAAAACTCTAAGTGCCTTGTCACCCTGCGGCATAGACCCGTTTTGTAACACCTTAAGTACCTCCGCCACCGACCGACATGAACCTGTTAAAATTCTGGGTGATATGCAAGTGTGATGCCCTTCTTGCGTGTTTTACCCAAGATGTTGCATCAGACTAAACCCGGAACGACCCCATTCCAAAGAACCTTGTTTCCTAGACCACCAAACTCAAATGGCATCCTCCCACCCATCGGAACTTTATCTAGCTCAGGTCTAACTACCCGGAAGCTAGTAGACGCCCTTCCTATAGACCCTCCACCTCATGAAGCAGTTCTGACAATGTTGACAGAAGATAACTACCCCGAAGGAAAGGCGTAGCGCCACTCCCCAACGTCAGCATACGGCTCCAACCAAGAAAGTCGTCTACTCCACCATGAACCCTATTGTCGCTCTAAGGGGGAAATACTGCGACTTTCTCGCCCAAAACCCGATAGACCCCTAGAGTCGGACACTAGTTAGCATTAAGTGATGACCACCCTCCAAATCTGAATCATCGACCCTGCAAGAAGGACTACAATCGGTACTTCTCCAGAATCATAAAGTACTTTAAGAAAGTCCTCCACTCCAAGGTCGACCGTCTAGCCAACACCCCGGTGCATCCAGACCCTGAAGAGAGAGAAATCAACCACGAGATTAAGGAATAAACAAGAATCAACTTGCCGTCTTGCCTCAGGAAAGAAGTACCCCATCAACGTTAAACCTACCTAGGCTGGTCCTAAGGGGAAAAGAATACGTCTATTCCACTTGTTTCATCTAAAACCACCCGATCCGAAGTGTCGTGGTATTGCCGACGAGTACGCCATGGAGGGGTCCTCACAGTGCGTGTTTAGAGACGTGGGGTAAGGCGGACGGTTGACGGGTACGAGGTAACACAGCTTACCCAGGTTCAGATCCCACAACGGTGGCGGAATCCTACTCCTGGTATAAATCACTATAAGGGCAATACGCCGAGTTACAGGGATTGGTTCGCTGTGCGAGGTTGTGTGTAGTTGTCTAAGATTGTCTGAAGTTATGCCCTAAAGGCTCCCATAGGCCCGACTTATATAGTCGCCAGGTCCTAGGGTTATAGGGAAAAGTCCTAGCCGAACAGGTTACAGAGTCCTACACCGTCTATCACTAGTCTTGTGTATCTTGCACTCCAAGGCTCCGGGTACGTCAGTGACTCCAACTGTAGCCTTCCTTTATCTGGCATGGGCCTCCCTTCTGGATCAATCTAACTAGGCCGCCCAACAGGCCATAGGCCATGCTACCAACTGTGGGCCACCCGGGTTAGCCGGATAAGAGACATGCTATAGGGATACCCATATAGCATATCCCCAGCAGTAGCCCCCGGAGAACTCCGAGATCTTGCATCGTCTTGCCTCTTCACGTGGAATGCTCCGTCTAGATGGATGTCGGCAAATCGTCAAGGAACATCTTGTAGTCCTCCCAAAGAACCTTGCAAGGTTTTCTCCGTCTTCAACTTGTAAGTCGGAGAAATGCTGAATCTTCCATCATACTCTTCCGTAGTCGGATTGGATCCGTCCATGCCGGAATCTTCGATGTTACGGCTCATCTGCCTATGTTAGCTAGGACGACATAGGCTTAGGTCAGCGACGCCTCGTAACTCACACATGCAGAAAACGTAATCATGTCCGATTTTCCCGCGCGAGCAATGCGAACCATTGGCGGCGACGGTTGGAGACGTGGCGAAATTTCCACGCACGTTCGTGAACACGTCGTCTACGCAGAAACCGTCCGATCAAGATGCATGAATCTTGATGCTAGAGGTGATAAATAGTAACCGTGGTGGATTTTTTCACTTTTTACCTCATTCTCCCTGCATCATATTCTTCCTCCAGCCGCGCGCCTCCTCGAGCTCTCTATGTCGAACTCGCGAAAAACCCTAGCCTCAATCTGCACCAGTCACACCCAATCCTCACTCCATGGCTAGCAGCAGCACCTCTCCATCAATGGCGGCGTCAAGCGAATCCGCGGCAAAGCCGGCGAGCTCCATCGTCGTCCCTCTAGAGGGCCTAGTCATTCCCGCATCAGTGGTGATTGAATCCACCGGCGGCGACCACAATATGGCGGCGCTAGAGCCGTTGGAGGAGGAACCAGAGCACAAGGGCGACTGGCGCGGCTCGGATATCACCGACCGTGACATCCAAGAGATGATCGCCGAGGGCTACCTCCCTACGACGGAGGGGCTTGCCTGGCGGGCAGCGCCGGCCGGCGAGGTGACACCTTCTCCCCAAGCCGGGGAAAGGTGTACCTAAAAGCTCAACTGGTACGTGGAGTCTCCCTGCCCATCTCCAATTTCTTCCTCTCCGTCTTGAACCACTATAGGGTCCAGCCCTAGAACCTTTCCCCCAGCAGCATCTTAGTGCTTAGCAACTACTCGACACTTTGCGAGGGATACCTAGGGATAAGGCCTAGGTTAGACCTTTTCATGTACTTCTTCACCATCAAACGTGAAGCCGGACACAGCAAGGAAGAGCTTAGGAATTGCGGCACCATAAGCTTCAAGATTCGACCTGGCCGGCGGTTCCCCGACATCATCGGCCACGAGTCCTACAAGAATTGGCAACGGACGTACTTTTACGGCCCAGCCATTCCTCTGGCTGGACGAGAAGTAACGTACCCCGACTTTGTGGACGGAGCCGCCGCTGAAGTTTCCACATGGAGATCCCAGGCCTCCCTTCCCTCCGACCTCGACACTTCTCGTGCTATAAGGCGGATCAAATGGTTCGTAGAGACGGGTTTAACCGACTTGGACCTAGCCATGTGCTGGTTCATCAGGCGAATCCAACCTCTGCAGCATCGCGTGAAGTACATGCACGAGTATACCAGCGACAGAAGGGATAGTCTCCGCATCTCCGTGGACAACTTCTCGAGCGACTCCGTCAAGCTCTGCCTCAAGGACATCGTCAAGGTGAAGGATAAGAAGCGTGGCTTCATCATCACCTACGACATGTTCGTAGATGGAAAGTGTCCAAAGGTAGGTATTTATTTTCCGTGTACGACATATGCTCCAGTTTTTCCGTCTTGCAAATACCATCTTATCTAACACGGTGATTTCTTACTTAACAGCTTAGCGATCTAGAGGAGGGCAACCTGGCTGCCCAAATCTACGATCCAAAGATGAAGGAAGTCACGGTCGTGTCCGATGACGAGGTCCCGTTGGCGCGAAAGCGGAAGAGCTCCACCTCTGACGCTGCCGACAGAGGCAAGAAGAAGAAGACGGAGGGTGGAGCCTCCAAAACGACTACCGCCGCCCTGGAGGCAGAGAAAAGAAAAGCCATTGGGATCCCTTTTGCTAAAGTACCCCCACTTGTGTAATCTTCTTTTCTTCCAACATTGTCTATTTATCTGTCCTGATCCTGTACTTATGCATTTTGCATGTCTTAGGAAGAAAGCCACGACTAGCCTCAAGAAGACCTCCAAAACATCGGGGGCTTCTCGAAATATCAAGGATATGATGCATCACGACGCCTCTCCCGCCATCACCCCTGCCACTCCTGTCGTCAAGCCCTTGTCTGCCCCGACAAGCTCTTAGGCTAAGGAGGCATCAGGCCCTTCCGCCATGGAAGTGGACTCTGGCGCCTCTATTGAGCTTGATGTTGTCGGCGAGCAGGCGACGCAGGAGAGTACCGCCCATCAAATGGATGAAGCTCCGGCTAAGGATGCCATTGGTGGCGGCAAGGCAGTGGTGGAAGCTGGTACTTCTGCCGAAGGCGGCGCCCTTGCTCCCCAGAAACCCTTTGAGTTCCCAAAGATAGTCTACCCGGCGCTCACGCCGAGTAACACAACTCTGGTTCCTGGAGGAGTACCGACATCTCCGACGTGTGGTCTTGAGGAGATCCTCTGACAAGTGGACATCTTGCGAGGAAATAGAATTTCCTTTGGCAAGCTGCTGGTCGAGAGTGCTACCAATATCAAGATTATTGCACTGGTAAGTTTCATTTGCCTTTTTGCATTTCATACGAGTATCCCACTGTAGCCCCCGAGGATGTATACGGAAACCATTGGCTTTTGCGTCTAGATGCTCTAAGAGTGACTAAGCTAGAAAACTTCTCACTGTAGCCCCAAGCATTTAGATGGAATAAAATGTTCCGACTAGATGCTTTAAGAGTATCATACGCAATGTTTATAAATTTCAGTACTGTAGCCCCCAAGCTTCTAGTTGTAACTGAATTAGTTCCGACTAGATGCTCAAAGAAAGCTAACCATATTTGCTAAGTTCAAAACTCTCGCTGTAGCCCCCGAGCGTCTAGGTGGATGATTTCCGGCTAGATGCTCCAAGCAGACTAAGCAACTTTTTAAATTTATTCTTTTTCCCACAGAACGAGAATGCTCGGAGGGGCATGGCCAATGATAAGTACCAGAAGATGCGTGCAGACCTTGAAGCTGAAAAGGGTAAAACTGCCTTCTTGAAGGAACAGATCATCAAAAACAAGAGTCTGTTTTCTTTTTGCACATTCTGTCTTGATTTTGTGCCTTCATTCTCCGAGTACTCACTGTGTACTTTGCTTTCTCCGACTTTGCAGAACATGTTGCCAAGGCCAAGGATATTGTCGAGCAGTCCAAGCACATCCAGCAGCTGGACAGCGAGAACAAGATCCTTAAGGAGGAGAGGAAAGACATGCTGAAAATGCATGCGGATTCCATGAAGGCCCTGCAGAACTCCGCCACCGCGGAAATCAATCGCTTGAAGGAGGAGCTTGCGATCTTAAAAGATCAGAAGAAAGCTGCCGATGAGCAAAATCAACGCCATAGGAAGGCATACAAGCTCCTCCAACAAGAGAAAGAATCCTTGGCGGATATCCTCTGGCAAGCGGAGGCCAGCATCTTCAGTAAGTTTTCTCCGTCTTGGATTTTCTGTAGTCCGAATACTTTGAATTGTTTGAACTCACTCACTCTTTGTCGTAATTTTCAGATCCTCTGGGTTTGACCCGTTCACCTCCTCCGGCCAAGGAATGCATGGTTCTTGCCGGCAAGTTGATCAACAGTGCCATCACGCAAGCCAAGGAGATCGCCAAGCCCCTCTAGATAAATATCAAGGCATCAGACTCTACGGTGAAGTACTCCGAGATTATGCGCCGAGCCCCCAAGCATATCATGAGCTGGAAAGCTTCTTGTGAACAGGCTGGCGCAAGGATGGCGCTATCGATGGTGAAGGCACACTATGAGGATGCCGACATCGACATGGTGACCTCTGGCATTCCCGACGCCGACGATGATGGCAAAGAGATTAATCATGAAGCCATCCTGTCATCGCTCGTGGGTTATGACACCAGAGTTGCCGAGTTGGTGGACGTAGACGTCTTTGTCCCGAACACCATTGATGGAGGCAACCACAGATCCTCCGAGTCACTTAACACCGCCGACTTCGAGGGTGGATCTCCTGCTGCTGATGAAGCTATGTCCAAGTTGCCTGCGCCAAAGGAATGAAAAACAACTTTGTAATATTTGTTTCACCTTTGGTGCGTATGTGGAAAAACTATGTATGTAACTTAAGGCGGAAAACAATGTTGCATGTCCTGCTACATAAGAATCAGTTTCCAGTATGTATATTTTTAAGAAAGTGCTGGCTTATCCATTACTTTGGTTCTTATGCTTGAACTTTCATGAGTCGGAATACTCATTGTCGGAACCATGTGCTCAGGTGAAAGGCCAATGGAACCGTCAATAACCTAAGCACAAAATCTCCGACAATAAGTTCCAAAAGTCACTACTCCAGAATCCACATAGAAACGACAAAGAATGTGTAGACCAGAAAACTTAAGATAACGCCCGTAGGCGGAATTTTCACAAGTGCAAACGCAAGGCTTGTGCATAAAGGTTTTACATGATCCAAAAATGAACACTAATGGAGGTAAAAGACTCAGAAATATGAGTGAACCAGAGAGATTTATTTCATTGATCATATAAGAGATACACAATTAGATAAAGAAAATGCTAAGTGTAAAAAGGACATAGCTGTGCTATGTTCCATGGCCGATCAAGCTCCGGGTAGTCATCATCCGGGTCACGTCACTTACGCTTATGATCCTCGTTGGGTCTATCCTTCAGTTCATGATTGTCAACGAGGTAATAAGACCCATTGAGTAGCTCCTTGCTTATGATGAACGGTCCTTCCCATGGCGGGGATAACTTGTGTGACTTCTTCTGCTTAAGGCGGAGCACCAAATCCCCCTCTTTAAACGCGTGATGCTGGACGCGACGACTATGGTAGCTGCGTAGCTTCTGCTGGTAGATGGCGGATCTTTAGCATGCCAAAACGCGCTCCTCCTCGAGAAGGTCCACATCTAGGCGTCTGGATTCTTCAGCGTCATCTTCGTTGTAGGCGGCAACTCTTGGCGCATCGTGGAGTATGTCGGAAGGTAGGGTGGCTTCTGCTCCATATACCATGAAGTAAGGGGTGTAGCCAGTGGATCTGTTGGCTGTAGTTCGTAAACTCCACAGCACAGATGGCAATTCTTTCGCCCAGGCTCCAACTGCTCTATGTAGCGGTGCCTCAAGATGTGGCTTGATTCCCTATAGAATTAATCCATTGGCTCTCTCAACCTGACCGTTGGATTGTGGGTGTGCCACAGATGTAAGATCAAGTCGGATGCCTTTCTCCCAACAATAAGCGTCCACTTCTCCAAGTGACAAATTGTTGCCGTTGTCGGTGATAATGCTGTGTGGGAGACCAAATGTCACCACTAGATCCCGGACAAACCTGAGGGCAGTTGCCCCATCAAGCTTTCTAATGGGTTTAGCTTCTATCCATTTTGTGAATTTATCCACTCCTACAAGCAGATGTGTCGCCTCAGTGTAACGGTCCCACCATGTCTAGCCCCCAGACTGCAAACGGACAAGTTATTGGTATTATTCGCAGTTCTTCAGCAGGAACATGCGGTTGTCGGGCATAATACTGGCATCCCATGTATGTCTCAACCAGCTTGTCGGTGTCCGTCTTCGCGATCAGCCAGTACAATCCTTGCCGGAAGGCTTTCGCGACCAATGATCGAGGAGCGGCGTGATGCCCGCAATCTTCGAGGTGGATGTCAACACCCGGATTTTTAATCCTAGATGCCTATTATGCCATACATCACAATCCCAGGATTACCATTTTTGCGAGACATAATAGAATTGGATACCACAGTACATCATCCATTACAAACCATACATAAGGTCTTACACAAATAAGGATCTCATGATCCAGTTCTTAATACAACTCAAGCAGCGGAACTACGTAATAATAAAGGTAGCGTAGGCGAAGCTCCATCTTCGGGGTCACAGGCAATGCTGATGATGGGAGATGATCCTAGTTGTTGTAACCTTCCTGGGGTCCGTCATCCTGGTACTCCTCTTCATAGTCTGGCCACGGGAATAGCCAGGGACAAAGCCATGAGTACTCTTTAAGTACTCGCAAACTAATACTAACAAGTGAAGGGGGTTTTTGTGGTAGGACACTAAGCTCCAGGGTTGTTTTGCAAAAGCCAGGTTTACCTCTACTAAGTTCAGAAGCAAGAGAAAACTAGTCACATTTTATAACACCTAAGTGGGAGCTTGCATCTCATGCCACAACTCCGTTGTGGTCAAGTCAAAGTCTCAGGTCATTTCACAAGTCATTTTGAAAACATCTGACGGGGGAACAAGATGGCCCTCAACTGTCCATAATCATGACGCCTATTCGAATAGTTTGACACTCTGCAGAGATTGTACACTTTCACCACAACATTTGATACATCTGTCAGGAACAAATCCTGAATTCACCATACTCAGTATGCAGATAATCAATCCTAACCTTTCAATTACACGCCCTAGTATAAGCACCTCTCCTGTGAGTTTGGCCTCCCAAGCATGACCAACTATCATCCTGGGTACTACACAGGTGGACAATCTTCACAAAGTAGCCTCAGCTCAGACCTTGGCCGTGAGGGAACCAATACTAAGGTATATAAGTTTCTAGTCAAGCCCTACCCAATCTTCGGGTATTGTGGTTGTACGGTAAAATTGGAATGGTATTGCATCCAGACAACCATCAGTTTTATAAAGGGCTAATGCTCATGCCTCAACATTCTCATCACCAAAATCATCTGGTGTTCGGAAACACATGTCAAAACATCTCAGTAGAATGATCCATCATTCTAAGGTTTATCAAGTGGGTATGATCACATATGCTTAAGGCATATGGTTGGCATGGTAACAAGCAAGTATTTGCTTGCACATTCAACTAGTAGTATTAGGCTTGCAAGTATGGGCTTGCACAGTATTAATATAAGCTTGCCTTGTGCAGAGCAATGGTTGAAGTTCTCCTCGGCTTCTTCCTCGTAGTATCCTCCTTCCTCCTCGTATCCTTGGTCGGTACTAGCGTCTATGAATAAATACGAGGTACACAATCACCAAACAATACTTAACTACTTGCAATCATCACACAAATGGGTTCTATAGATGATCTAGCATCATCACTAACCTTACAAGCATTTGACTTAATGATTTTATTTTTAGAAAAGTAATTTCTACTCATTGAAAAACTACTTAAGATTTAATATTTTCCAAACCAAACATGCGATCATGTTGACACATGTCATCACCACATACTTTAGTCCATGGGAATGTGATTTAAAGTGGTGTCACAATTTAATAAGGTTTTACCCTTTTATTTTAATTAAATAAAGTGGCTAGAAATGCCTATGTGGCATTCTTTTATTACTTGAGCATTATTTCTGTATGTAAACCTATATATTCTGAAAGGTATGGTTAAATGTGATTTTTGAGAGTTGGAATCGACTCAAAAGCTATCCTGGTTTAAATTTGAAAAATGTTTGAATATAGAAAAGCTTCTGCCTTGTTATTTTTACCAAGGGTGATCTACATATCCAAATGATTTGAATCCAACGGGCTTGGATTCAGCATTTCAAGACCTTTCTAACAAAATTGGTTTCATTTAATTTGGTTCACTGAATCAAGCTGGGTTGATTTTTGAAACTAGGTACAGAACTGTGTTTGAATGAAAATGGAAAAATCCAAATTCAAATGAGTGGGCTGCGCGGGAAAGGTTAATGGGACGGCCTGCTATGCAGAGCGCTTACACGGGCTGGTTAAGTTGTTGTCCCCACGCGTCAGTGAGACAGGGGGTGCGAAGCAGTACGGGGCAACGTGGTGCGTTAGATCTAGTTCCAACTAACCGAGGGTCGCCTTGACGATGAACTAGTCACCGTGCGAAGCTAACCCCAGCGGCGCAAAGAGGGGTCGTGGGAGGCTCACCGGGTCGACGACGGCGAACCTCCTGGTACCGGCAGCTTCTCCTAGGACGGCTCCAATCATTGGCTCCCTTCTTCTCCAGAGGCAGCGGGCTCCGGTGAAATTCCGGCAATGCGCTGCTCGCCTTGCTCCGGGAACAGGGTGGAATGATCAGTGAGGAGAGGGGAGTGAGATGGTGTGAAGATTTTGAGCGGGGGAGACCTCTATTTATAGTCTCGACGACAAGACCGAACGGGATGGGCAGGCGACGGTGGCGACATGGTTACGGGATGCTAGAGGCGTGGCCGGCGGTGGCGATCGATCGGTGGTCTCCTGGCGATGCTCTATGGCTTTAATGCGCATGTAGGGGCGGTGGCAAACTGTCTGGAACATGCGGTACTCTGCGCGGCAGAGGCGGCGTCTTCGACGGCGAGCGGTGGCTGTGAGGAATGGGGCGATGAACGGGGATGTCTGGCGGTCTCCTGGGAAGGTGGTGATTGCGTATGCAGGGCGGCCTTGGTCTGTGGGCGTGTCGAGGGTGGATCTCTGCGCTTGGCATGCGCCGAGAAGCTTGGCATGGTCTCAGGCGTGTGGTCCAAAGTGGCTGGCGGGTTCAAGCGCTGGACAGGTGGTGATGACGGTGTAATGTGTCCTAGACATGCTGTTTAGGCTTGGTGCTTGCTCTGGCTAGCTAGCCATGGTCGGCTTGCAAGGGGGTTCTCGGGTTGGCATGGCATGGGGCAAAGGGTAGGGGCTAGGGTTGGTCCAAGCACTGGTTGGCACTGAGGGAGACAAGGGTGATCAATGGTGAACATTGCTTAGCCAAATTACTGCTCAAAATAGTGAAGTTTGGCCAGATTTATTTGTTGCCTCCAAGTGTTTGATGAAATGGCTGCAAGAACTCAAGTTTTGAATTTTGAAAAGATTTTTGGTGGGTGTGGTAGACATGTGCTGGTGAGTCTGTGGATGCTTGGGTTTTGAAAGTTGAGATTGTTTGAGTGGTTTTTGAAAAAGTGGGATCTTCCCATATGATATAGATTTAATTTTGAACTGTCAATTAAACTATGCATTCAAATGTTTTTGGATGATCACAAGGTGGGCCTTGGTACTCTGTTATGAGTACTATCAAGGGGTGTAAAGATCCAAACAAGTTTCTGTTAAGTTTTTAAAGTTAGAGACAGCCAAAGTAGGCATGGGAGTTAAATTGGTCAAAATGACCATTCCCTTATTTTGTTTGTTTTGACTTATTTGTCTTTGGGAAAAGTGTGGGGATTGTTTAAATGATGTTTATTTCACCTAAGAATCCCTTTACAAGCAAAGAAACACATAAACAAGGCAATTCAAAAGAATTCAAATTGGAATGCATACACACATGCATGCTTTCATATTTTTATTTAGAAAGTTTTTGTTAATCCTAAATTTTGATGATTAGAGTTTGATGATCCAAGTTTTGTATTTTTGGGATGTTACAATGGATTTCGCGTAGGATTTCCATACCTTTTAGCTGGGAAACACACTTTAGGTATACACCAGTAGTGCTCCTTTTGTAGAGTTACCCATTGATTATGGTATAACCCTTTGCTCGTCGTACTATTTGCCGTCTTTCGACTTCGTCGTCGCGGAATGTTCCGTGTTCGAGATATTCCATGAATGGTTTTGTCCAAGCTGGAGGTACCTTAGACACCATGTTGACGAAAGAGTCAGCTCTATCCGGGTTGTCGATGTCGACTCCCTTCACAGATGGTGTGCGCAGATGCTCTAGGAAAACTCCTGGCGGAATTCGCTTGCGTCCTGATCCAAGCTTAGACAGCAGATTAGCCACCTCGTTCTGTTCCCTAGGTACATACTTGACTTCGTAGCCCAAGAAGCTCTTGGCTATCTCGTCTACTTCGTCTCGATATGCCTCCATCATAGGATTCCGCGCATTCCAGGTGCCAGCCACCTGCTAGGCAACCAAGTCGGAATCTCGGCAGCAAACTATGTGCTTGATGCTAATATCCTTGGATACACATAGTCCATGAATGAGTGCTTCATACTCCGCCATGTTATTTGTAGCCTCGAAGTGGATCTGCAGAACGTAGTGTAGCTTGTCTCCTGTTGATGACTGTAGCAATACACTAGCCCCCGAGCCGTTGAGCAGCTTTGATCCGTCAAAGTGCATCACCCAGTATTTTGGTTCCGGCAATGGAGTAGTATCTGGCGCCTCCGTCCAATCTGCAATAAAATCTGCCAAGGCATGTGACTTGATAGCGTCGCGCCTCTTGTAGGTGATCTCGAAGGCGGCAAGTTCAATGCCCCACTTCACGACCCTTCCCATAGCGTCGCTGTTGTTGATAATGTCGGACAGTGGAGTCTTGCTTACCACTGTGATTGGGTGCTCCTGAAAGTAATGCCTAAGATTCTGAGAAGCAAGGAATACTCCATAAGCTATATTCTGGTAGTGCGGGTAACGCTGCTTGTACTCCGTCAAGACTTCGCTTACATAGTAAACTGGTCGTTGAACTCCGTGCTCATAGCCTGGTTCCTTCTGTTCTACCACGACGACGATGCTGATTACCCGGTTGGTTGCCGCCATGTAGATTAACAGGGGCTCTCCAGGCTCGGGTGCTGCAAGGATGGGCGCTGAGGAAAGAATCTCCTTGAGCTGCTTCAATGCTGCATCTGCTTCGTCCGTCCATGTGAATTTGTCCACCTTATTTAGCAACTTGTACAGCGGCAGGGCCTTCTCTCCAAGTCGGCTGACGAACCGACTAACTGTTGCAACACAACATGTTTATGATGGCCTTGATTTTTTCTGGGTTGACCTCGATTCCGCGTTGGGAAACGATGAAACCTAACAGTTTGCCTCCTAGAAACCCAAAGACGCACTTCTTAGGGTTAAGCATCATGTTGTATTTCTGGAGATTATCGAAGGTTTCTTTTAAGTCGGAGATTAAGTCATTTGATTTTTTCGACATCACCGCAATATCGTCCACATAGGCGTGAACGTTCCGACCAATTTGGTCATGGAGGCAACATTGCATTGTCCGCTGGTACGTAGCACCTGCGTTTTTCAGCCCAAAGGGCATCGTAACATAGCAAAACGTGTCGTATGGTGTAGTGAACGAAGTGGCCAATTGGTCCGACTTCCTCATCTTGATCTGGTGGTATCCTGAGTATGCATCGAGAAAACACAAAATCTCCGAGCCAGCCGTCGAGTCAATGACTTGGTCAATGCGAGGCAAAGCAAACGGATCTTTGGGACATGCTTTGTTCAAGCCGGTGTAATCAACGCACATTCTTAATTCATTGGTTCCCTTTTTGGGGACAAGTACAGGATTAGCCACCCATCGGGTGTGAAGGACTTCTCGGATAAACTCAGCTTTAAGTAACCTAGCTATCTCTTTGCCAATGGCGCGTCTCTTCTCAT
The DNA here is from genome assembly GCA_023614405.1 of Avena insularis. Classification (NCBI taxonomy): domain Eukaryota; kingdom Viridiplantae; phylum Streptophyta; class Magnoliopsida; order Poales; family Poaceae; genus Avena; species Avena insularis. The sequence goes on from CM042685.1 coordinate 204,792,336, forward strand.
ATCCGAAGCGTCGTAGAGGTTGTTTCACTGGTTTGCATTTTGGATCAATGTTTAAGCTGTGCTCGGCAAGTTCCCTAGGTACACCTTTCATGTCGGCAGGTTGCCAGGAAAAGATGTCCCTATTCTCACGGAGGAACTCGACGAGCGCGCTTTCCTATTTGGGATCTAGGTTCGTCCCAATGGTGACGGTCTTGGAGGAATCGCCTACCACAAGTTCCACCAGCTTGGTCTCGATGGCGGCCTTGAACGCAGGGGCGGAGTCAGAGATCTGCTTCTTCGACGCAGGCATCTCTGAGTCATCGACCTTGCTCTGGATCTCTTTGAATTCTTCACTGTAGAGGACAGCTTCTGCAATGGCTGCTTCATTAATCTCGCAGTCCCTTGCCTTGGTAAAGCTTCCGGATATGGTGATGACACCGTTTGGTCCGGGTATCTTGAGTTTGTTGTAGACGAAGCATGGATTTGCCATAAACGTGTGGAATATGTCGCGGCCAAATATGACGTGGTACCCGCTCTTGAAGGGGACCACCTCGAAGGTCATGCGCTCTTGGCGGTAATTGTTAACATCGCCAAAGGCAACCTGAAGTGTAATGCACCCCAAGGGACCGAGCCTCCCGACCAGGGACTACGCCGTGGAAGATGGTGTTGGTCCGCCTTAGGTTTGCCTCCGTCAAGTTCAACTTCTGCAGTGTATCCAGGTACCTGATGTTAATGCTGCTTCCACTATCCACCATACACTTAGTGAACTCCACACCGTCAATCAAAGGGTTGATGACCATGGCGTACTGGTTCTCCGTAGGTATAAGGTCTGGGTGGTCCGTCCTGTCCCAAGTTATTGGAACCTCCGACCAGCGCAGGTACTGGGGAACTGAGGGGAGAGTGGCCATCAGGATCCTTAGATAGGTCTTCTGTTGTCAGACGGTGGGGGCTCCAAGGAAAGTGTGGTAGACTAGAGCCTTTTTCGCAAAGGGGTTCTTGCCCTTGTCTTCGCTCTTGGCGGCCTCCTTGGGGTCAACGTCTTCGTCCATGTCACTTGAATCCTTGGAGTCCTCCTCCTTCTTATTCCCCTTGCCCTTGCCTCACAGTCTGTTCTTCCGACTTCGCTTGTAGCCGGACTCCGGGTCTTCCTTGAGGTCGTTGACGAACTTGCAGTGTCGATTGGTATGGGTGGATTTACCGTTGGCATCGAGGTGTACGAGGAACGGCATATCGCGGTATTCCTCGTAGGTTTGGGGAACGTGGAGCGGCGCCGAGGTAGTTTCACTTCCTCGTTGCTGCCCACGACCAGCTCCTCTTCCTCGGCCACGTTGTCCGCCTTCGCCTCGTCCTGCAAAAGTCATAGCGACCATGTTGGTAGATTGCTTTTCTTCTGGATCGGTTTTCCACTTTGCACTGTTGTTCCTCCGATCTTGAGTTGGAACGGCTGTTGCCGGCAAGGAGCCACGAGCATCGTCGTCGGCAGCTACGAACTCACTAGCCAACTAAATCATCTGGTTCAAGTCCAGCTGGTGATTGTCCTGCAGGTGTTTCAGCTTATGTCGGAGCAACATGCATCTTTCCAATCCGTCGATGAAGGCGGCCATGCCGGTATGAGCGTGCACTCCTGCGTAGGAATTCTTCATGTCCAGCCAGCGAGAGAGGTAGGCGCGAGATGTCTCGTCTTTCTCTTGCACGCACCGCTGTAGATCGCCAACAGTACAGGGACGCTTGTATGTACCCTCAAAGTTCTTGGTGAACACTTCTAGCATGTCCAACCAGTTGTAGATAGATTTTTCCGGCAAGTCGTCGATCCATTGACGGGCCATGCCCTCCAACATTAATGGGAGGTACTTGACGGCAACGTTGGGGTTTCCACCAGCAATCTCCACCGCGTTGCCGTAGTCCTGCAACCATGTGGCTGGCTTGGCGGTGCCGTCATAGGGCTTGATGGTCTTGTCGATCCGGAAACCTTTGGGGTAAGTTGCGGACCGTATTGCAGGTCCAAAGCAACGTGGTCCCAGGTATGGTCCTTCCCGAGCTTCGTGGATCTTATCGATCCGCGAACGTGTATCGTATGGCTCCGGGTTCTTCTTCTTCTTGTCAACAGGGGACGGGCTGCATGAATGACGCAGGCCCCTTCCGCCCTGGTGACTTCTTGGTGGTGATGGAGGCGGAGGTGGCGGTGGGTTAGCCTTCTTGCTGTTACCCTCCTGCGACTCCTCGTGCCTGTCATGGTTGCTTGTCGGATGCGGAGGGTCATGGTGCGACCTGCTCCTGTGTCCTTGGTTGCGCTCTCCGTCATGACGGGTCTGCTCTCCATTGTCGCGGATGACGATGCCACACTGCTTTGGTGGGGGCATATCCATTCAATGGTGAGCCTTGTAATCGTCGTGATGTCGGGGAGATCGGGGCGGTGGCGACGGGTAGCAAGGTCGGGCCTTTTCTCCGTGGTTGGAGGATATGGGGATGGCATCCTTCCGGTTGCACGCGTCCCTCCGTCTTCGTTCTGATGAACCCGTATGGGACCCGACATCAAGAGGAGATATGTCCCTTGGCGGTTTGTACTGACTAGACCGACAAAGCGCTGGATCGGACTCGAGCCTCTGAGAGGTGGCGTTTTCCTGCTGCTTCACCGCCTTGGCCACTAGGTCATAGACCTATTCCACTGCCTCGGGTGATCTATCCTGCTCCAGAAGGGTCTTGGCGACGGCGAGGTTAAGGAGTGGGGTGGGCATCACCTGCTTGCCTTCACTGTCAATGTATGGCTTGGCTTGTGCCGGCTTCGAGGGAGCCCATACTAGGTTGCGCTGTACACCAGAATCGTAGATGACGCGAGCCAGAGCCTTCTTAGCCTTCTGCTGCTGCAGCAAAGTCTTGTACTCGGCCTCCATTGCTCTAGCCTTCACTATAGATTTCTGCGCGTTGACCAGATCTCGATCTAGCTTGGCGCCTTGCTCCACGATGGCCTGCGCTTCCTCCAGCAGCTGCTGGCGCTTCTCGTCAAGCTGGGTCACGTTCCGGATATGAGCAACGGTTAGTGTCTTGACGAGGAGATTGTCGTACATCACTCTATCATCTGGAGTAACTTGGGCTGCTGCAGACGTGGATGCTGGTGGTGGAAAGTTTGTAGTGTTGTTGTTGCTCGGGCCGGTACCGAGTTCCTGCGGCTGCTGCACTAGGTTAGGCGGAGGAGGCATGTCCTTTGCGCGATCATCGTCAGTAGCAATAAGTGGCCCCTTCCCTTTGTCCAGCGCTGTAGGCGGAGCTCGCCCGGGTTGATCTTCAGCCATCACCGTCCCAATGGTGACGAACACCCCTCAAGACGTGACAGCGTTGTTGGCTTGCTCGTCGCGCGAGTACTCCTCCTCCATCTCCTGCATAGCGGAGTCTAGCTCTTCTGGACTGAAATCTATCTCCTTTGAATCTGCATTGAAATCAGCATAGAGCGCGTCAATGACGGAGTCGGAGGGTGCCAGGACTTCCTCGATGACGGGCGGTGGAGGTGCAATGGCCTCGACGATGACTGGAGGTGGCGGTGTTGCTGCGATGATGGCAGCAGGAGGCAGTGGTGGCGGTTGCTGAATCGGAGGTTCTCCGTCCCTGAGCGCAAGCGCCATTTGGGCTACTACGTCAGCTTCCGCATAGTTATTGACAGTGCTCACCATCTCTTCGAGGGTAAGGCGCCCTGTTGCCTACTGATGTCTTAAAGAATGTCGGAGGAGCGTGCCACGGTCCAATCCTTCCACGAAGTGATACAGAGCATTATCATCGGGGTAGTGGGCCAGATCGGCTCGTATACGGAGCCACCTGGCCAGGTAATCGCGGGGGTTTTCGCCTTCTCTCTGAACACAGCATGCCAGATCGAAGATGGTGACCACGCCGACGAACTTGGATCTCTGCCTTTCAGACGCACGGGCGAAGCCGGCGGATTTGCAGTGATCTTCCACCTTTATATCCTGCACAAGGGCGATTTGGGTGGGCCTTGAATTTTTCTGATCATTGCCGACAAACTCTGAAGAGAGATCCGACATTGATCCTTCCGCGAACGTATCCTGCCCGTAGGCGGTCCGTGTGGGTCTTGATGCTCCTCCGACTCCCAGGGAACTAGTGCCCGAGTCGATTTCATCGATGAAGAGGTGGATGTCTCCGATAGGAACGATTGAACACCGTGTAGGGTTCTTCTTCGCCGGGATCCAGAACTCGTCGGGAGGGACGATCGGAACGTTGCCGGAGAAGACAACGCGACCGATGGCCACGGTTTCGCTGATTCCCGCGAAGATCTTGGTCCTCGCCCGCTGAGCCTGAAGCGCCTCTTGCCCCACGGTGGGCGCCAACTGTCGTGGTATTGCCGACGAGTACGCCATGGAGGGGTCCTCACAGTGCGTGTTTAGAGACGTGGGGTAAGGTGGACGGTTTACGGGTACGAGGTAACACAGCTTACCCAGGTTCAGATCCCACAACGGTGGCGGAATCCTACTCCTTCTATAAATCACTATAAGGGCAATACGCCGAGTTACAGGGATTGGTTCGCTGTGAAAGGTCGTGTGTAGTTGTCTAAGATTGTCTGAAGTTATGCCCTAAAGGCTCAATTAGGAGCGACTTATATAGTCGCCAGGTCCTAGGGTTATAGGGAAAAGTCCTAGCCAGACAGGTTACAGAGTCCTACACCGTCTATCACTAGTCTTGTGTATCTTGCACTCCAAGGCTCCGGGTACGTCGGTGACTCCAACCGTAGCCTTCCTTTATCCGGCATGGGCCTCCCTTCTGGAGCCATCTAACTGGGCCGCCCAGCAGGCCATAGGCCATGCTACCAACTGTGGGCCACCCGGGTTAGCCGGATAAGAGACATGCTATAGGGATACCCATATATCGTATCCCCAACACGAACCCCTCAACTCGGATCCGTAACTAACCCAGTAGGCTATTTGTAAAACTTATTGGCGCCTAATAATCTCCACCGCTGAAATTGTTAAGCGGATGTTATCACCCAACCATACTCCTCCCTAATCTCGGGACAAGATTATTTTAAGGGGGAAAGGTCTGTAACATCCCAATTTTAGCAACCCTAATTAAATGTCCAAAAAGGCAAAAATCAGGGGGAACAAAAACTTTTTCTTGCATTGTGTGCTTACTTGTTTGCTTGTGCTCATGCTACTATTTGTGTACTATTGTGTACTCCTCATCTCAACACTAGTTTACAAAAGCTATTTTACAAAAGAGATATCTTGGCTCCTCTTTCATATTCTCAATTTTTCTGGCATTTCAAAATCTGAGCCAACATGACTTTGACACAACAACATACTTTACTAGTTTCTATTGACAAACTATGGAGACCTATATATAATCTCCTTATGTTTTCAAGACAGAACTCCCAACTACTCTTATCCCTAGGTTTTTCCAAAACGTTTATTAAAACCTTTTCATCTCAATCTTGGTAGGGATACCAAGATGGTACTTATATTACTTCAAAGCAAAATCCCTTTCAAAATACCCCTTCTTACCTCAAGCTAGGCTTAATGGTAACCCTAATAGTAGTTAGATGAGTAATAAGATTAATCGCCTTGATCTGTTGGTTGATGAATTGTCTTGATCTGCTGTCTGATGAATTACCTTGATCTGTTGTTTGCCTTGTTTGCTTAGGAACTAGAGTGAGCTAATCAAGTAGCTCATCCCTTAGGACCCAATCCTTTCTTGTGATCATTAAGCCCATATCAAGCATCCAAGTTTGGATCCCCTATTTTTAATCTATACCTCAACATCAACCACTTGATGGACAGGATAAACCCATGACACCCTCTCAAATGTTTCCCTCTTGCATACCAGTCAAAATCACCAAATCTGCCAAAATGGCTAAGTCTAGATTTCTTATATGGATACAATCTTTGGAGCTCTACCCCTTCCAACCTATGTGCATCCTTGAGAATGTACTTGAACCATCTGGTAGTACATCTTTAGTACTTCCAAAGCCTACCCATTCCCTTGGCTAAGCCATTCTATTTACCACTCACCCATGATGGTTTTGTAGTCAAGATAATAATCTTTTCTACAAATCTTATCATCTTACCTACTTTGAAAGAAGCTCACTTCTATATGCCACCTCCCCTTGACCAAATCTTTGCTTGGTTATGATATACTAATCATGGCGTATCAACCCCCACTACACTTGTTTCCATTGGAGCCTTGTGCTTCATAAACCCACATGGTTTAGGAGGCTACCTGATATACCAGTTATGGCAGCCTTATTTTCAACAAAGTTTGCCATCACTTCAAAACCACCTCAAATGCAACCAATCCCAACCCTTCTTTGCATGATCAACTATATAACTTGGTCTATCCATCCATATACCCCTTGTACCAAGGTGAGCTCGAAGCTCCCTAATCCAACCCTGTCTAGGTGGCATAAAATTAACTAAACCCTAGATCCTCCAAAAATCTAGTTTCCATCCTTCTCACCCCATTTATTTAAAACTCAAGGTTTAACTTGATTACCACATCAAGTTTACATCATCTACCTTGGATATAAGCATCCCCAAATAATTCCCACAATTATTTGGATTATTAAACTATTTTATTTCCTTTACTTACCAATTTCTCAACAACCTTGTCTTCAAAGGCAAGTTTGTTTTTCTACAAATCACCTTGTCAACTCAAGGCACATTTGATGCCTATTTATCATATCCCATCTTCCCAACTCAGAAATAAATATTTTTGAGATCCTTTATTATTTATTTTTGCCCTTTCTCTTAAATAGCAGAAACAAGAAATAATTCCCTAAAAATACTTTTCCACCACAATAAATTCAAATAAAATTCTACAATGTGTGTCATGGTATTTAAGACCATCTCACATCAAAAACCAAGCTTGCCCAATGTAAGAAATAGCATATTAGCTTCCATAATCTAGTTCAGCACTTTTTGAAGAATTGCATTAAAATGGGATTATAATCTCTAGAAAAATCCCATTTAAATCATGGAGAGATTTTTTAACCTCCTCTACCTACCAGTACTCTCTCCCGACCTTGTCCAAACAAAATTTATCAACTTCCTTCACAAGCCTCCATTTGATCAATTTTGCTAAACCAATGCAAAACTTGATTGAAACAAAAACCAAACCAGCTCCAATCTTCCCAAGCACTCCTCCACAGCATCATCACTCTCTCCTGGTCGTGCACAGTAACCCAAGCCGCTATAGCACCTCCCCTCCCTTGTCCCATGTGCCTGTAAGAGTGAGAGAGAGGCATCTAGATCTTGCAAAGATCTCCCTCTCTTAAAAGCCACAGCAGCCACTCCCCTCTCCCTCTCTGGTCGAGCCCCTAGCCCCACACCACCACCCAGCACCACCCCAAGCAGCCAATGGGAAGCCATCACCCTAGTCCATGTCCAAATAAAATTTTGTCCACCCACCACCACCCCCTTCATTTTATAAGGCCACAGGCCAGTACAGCTCCTCTCCCCTCTCTCATTTGCCCCCAGCACCCTCCACAAACCTCCCCAGAGCTGCTCTCCCTCTCCCTTGCTTTGCCCTGCCCAAGAGAAGGAGAGCAAGAAGCTCTCGGCCTTCTCAGTCTCCTCGAGATAGGATCCTCCCTCATCCTTCCTCTCCCTCTGCATGTCACCACACTGTGACCTACTCTTCCTCCTCTACTAACCCTACCCTTCTTTTCGACATGCAGGCACCACAGGTACCCACCTCGACGAACTCCGGCAAGCCCTTCTCGGCCACCGTCATGCGAGCTCCTCCCCGACGTCAAGAACCATCTAGACGACCATTCCCGTGACAGCCGAAGCTCGCCGTGTCGAACCCTCCCCTTCCCGACGCCTCGCTGTCGCCCGATGAGCCTCCCCGCTCCTCCCCTGTCGCCTCTATGGTTTCCGTGCGGGCGGTCTGTCTCGCGCGAGGATGAATCCTCGCGTCCGTCAGATCTAACCTAATCCGACGGTCGGGAGTGCCCTGTACCCCTTTGGGGATGGGCGGCATTAGCAGGCTGGCCCAGCCGGGCCAGCAGCCCTCTATCCTCCGCGTAGGGTGCCACCCGCGCAGGGCGATCCCTCTCCCAATGGCCCACTCCCAAGCAGACCTGGCCCGGTGGCCGTTCTCCCCCGTTTTCCTTTTGGTTTTTCCACCAGATATGTTTCTAGCCAGTTGGATTATATCATTTTGAAAATGCAAAATAAATTCAAATGGCTAGATATAAAATTTCTAAGGTTCCTGAGTAGCTTCTCCAACATGAGTTTCCTTAGTTGACTCTAATAAAATCCAGTATAATTATGATAAAACCTCTACTCAGATCTATTTAGTTCACCAATGAATTTCTCCAGAAAGGTTGGTACCTCCAAATGGAGTAAATCCAACTGGTACTGGATGGTATAATCCATACCTCTCATGCCCCACTTGCCCCACCTTAACTTTCTTCGTCGTTTGCAGTTAGCTAAAATATCAAAATCAATCCCTTTCTACCTTTAGAAAAATTCCCTTGGTCAAACCAAGTGAGGTTCTGATCTAATTCCAACTCCCCTTGATCACACATAATCATATCCTTAAGAATCCAGCAGCTCATAATTTTATGAGCCTCTGTTAAATTTTAGTGAATTAAACTACTATGTGCATGGTTTATTCACTAACAAAATCACTACAGTAGCTCTACAACTACAAAAATGTTGATTCAAATTTCTACATAAAGGTATTATCAGTACCTAACATGTGTCTTTGAAATCACATAAAAAGCCTTGGTAAATTAAATATGATGAAAAAGACAATCTTGTCTAGTACTACCTTTGGGAATTTCTCAAGGGCATTTTGGTAATTTTTTTGAAGTGATTCCAACTCCTGTTGTTTCAGTCCACTAAATACTACTTAATCACCCAAGGAAATAATTTTTGGAGCTCCATATTATGTCTGGTGAATTATTTCCTAAAACTAGGGTTTTATCCACTATAAAATCCAGTATAAATCCTTGGAAATTGATAAAGTAGTGAAACCACTTTTGATGGCTTCATTTTATCAATACCTATCTGATGGTATCATTTATACAATGGTATCATATAGATCAAGTCCGTAGTCAAAAACCCCTCTCTTAGGTAGTTCCTAGACTTTAAATCCAAAAGGATCCCCTTCTCCCATACCTCCAAATCTTCTCTTGATCCAATCAAATCACACCTCCAACACCCTACTGATGTATATCATGTAATTATCCTTTGCTTGTTGTATCGTTTGATGCTTGTATGCCTGGGTGTATTGTTTGTTTGCATGTATGCTCAATAACGGCGATAGTTGCGAATGTGTGACGCCGAGAAGAAGGAAGCATCGGGATATTCTTATTATTGCTATTATTGGTATTCTTGTATTATCAGGAAGTCAAGGGACATCTCGCTGGTCACAGGCAAGCCACCGTTCGTGAACTCCTATGTTAACCTACTTCTTTTATCAATTGCTTTATATCTCGTTTATGAATCTCATCATAAAATGCATGTTCTGCTTCAAATAAAAATGCGTGAGTAACTTGGCTCCTACAAGTTATGGATGAGTGTCCATTAGGACACCTACCCTTTCGACACCTATTTTCACCCCTTAGAATCGAGTCTAAGATGATTAGCATCTTCCCTCTTGGAACCCACGGGTTTTCTAAAACTATTCTGGGTTTTACCCTACTATGAAGTTTTAAAAAATAAAACCCTTGGGTAGAAGGCATCGATCCCGAGTGGAAGTTTTAAAAAAAGAAAATACGAGGAGGATGAAGAGAAAGTCAAGTAAGAGAAAGAGAAGGGATGTTCTACGCCAATGTCCGGAACAATTTATCCGTGCAACCACATTACCCCAGGCGTTGGGGCTTAGCTCGTAGTTGTTGTCCTTAGTCGGGGCTGCTTGTACTTGCTTAACGGGAGAAATCCCTGGAAGCCCGAATGGACTATACTCCAGGTCTAAGGATCTGGGTCCTCCATCGCCCGCTTCGGCGAAAGAGTCGGTGCAACAATTGGGTCTCCCGCGGACGGTATGTTTTAGGAGTAGGGAAGGAAGTGGAGTCAATAATTGTATATTGCCAAGCCGAGGGTTTGGGTATACGGAAGTGCTGCAGGGAGGACTAAGGACATAGTGCCGCATACTCGTGCCAGGGAGAACAAACCCAAAAGGAAAAGCCTCCTTTGCTAGGGATGGACAAATGAAAAGCTAGGTTTGATTATCCGAACCCCCATCTACCGTGTGTAGAGGGTCGTGGTTGTAATCCCGGTGGATGTATTGATTCTTGTGGGTAAAGTGCGCAAACTCTGTAGAGTCTAATCTATTCGAATAGCCGTGTCCATGGTCAAGGACGGTTGGAATGGAAAGTGCTAGGAGGACCCTTCAGTTATGTTGAGAGGAATACAAGGATGTGACTTGGTCACGAGGAAAGATAAGAACGAGTTTGGTTTTGACCAGAGATGGTCGACGATGATTTAAAAAGGGTTTTACACTAAAACCGTTTCAAAGTTTTTAACAAGGATGTGGAGATGTCCAGCTTTTCAAAAAGGAGGCATATTTTTTCAAAAACTCTTCTTCAACAAAGATATAGAGATGCCATTGTAGATTACTTCAGAAAACAACTTAGTGTAGAGCTATCTCACCACATCCAGATATGCATTTTCTTATTACCTTGTCTTGGTGGTTTGCGAGTACATTCAAAGTACTCACCAGCATTGACCTTGGCTATTTACTTGGCCAGATTGCAGATGTTAAGAAGTAACGAAGGTGTTGATGTCTATGCAAGTTAGGCCATCTTCCCAGTCAGTTGCCTATAGGTTAAGGCATGACATGGGCTCTGCGCTGAATACTTCCGCTACTTGAGTTGTAATTTCCATAATGGCCCCTTTGTAAGTTTTGTACTCATTACTTTATGGATGGTGTAATGATACTAGTCGGCTATGATCACGGCTCACTGATCATGGGAACATGAATTGTATGCATAACGGGTAGTCTCGGACTGTAAATCCGGGGTGCCACACAAAACCATTAATCAATCCAACATAATAATCTCAATATCCATCGGATCCCCGCAAACACAACATGCATGATTACAAATAGATTAGATCTTGATCATGAACGGAGCTCACAAGATCTATACATGAAAGCACAAGGAGTGGATACAACCATCTAGCTACTACATGGACCCATAGTCCAAGGTGGAACTACTCACGCATCATACCAGAGAAGAAGGCCTTCGGGATGATCTCCCCTCTGGCAGGGTGCCGGGAAGAATTTCAGATCCCCCTGATCTAGGAAGCAATGGTGGCGATGGCTACAGACAGTTTCGTGGAGATTTGATCAGGTACTTAGGATGTCTGCATCGAGGGCTTCTAATATGCGAAGAGGGAGGCCGAGGGGGTGCCCGAGGCGGTTGCACCCCCCCAGGGGCGGGGTGGGCCCACCCACGCTGCCAGGGGGTGTGCCCCCCTCGAGGCCCTCCTTCGTATCTCCTATGGACTTCGTGTTCCCCACGGAAAATTATTGACTTTGGCTTTTGTCCCGTCCAATTCCGAGAATATTGATTTTTTTCCTTTCTAGAACCAAAAATAGAAGAAAACAGGCAACTGGCACTGTGGCAACTTGTTAATAGGTTAGTTCCAGAAAAGATATAAAAACACCTCAAAGAAAGACAAAGCAAAGCAAAGTACATACTAAACAAGCATGGAACAACAAAAATTATAGATACGTTTCCGACGTATCAAGCATCCCCAAGCTTAACTCTTGCTCGTCCCCTAGTAGGTAAGTGATAAAAAGAATAATTTTTGAGGTAACATGCACCTTCACAAAGAATATCTAACCATTTGCAAGCATTGAAATATGGGATCAAAGAACTCTAAACATGAACATGAAAGATGGAGTTCTAACAGTAAGACAAAGCAACTATTGTTTGCTTCATGACAAGATACAAACAAAGATCATGAATAGCATGCATTGAAAAACGTTTGTTTGTTTCACATACAGAAAACATAGCATAGTGGCAATCAGCTTGTCCCTCATAGAGTAGCAAATAGATGCATAGGACACCTTCAAAGTTCACAAGTGTGACTAGAAACAAGTAGCACAAGAACAAGTAATATCACAATATGCATCAATCAATAAGCTTTGGGACACTACACACAGAATGACAACTATTATCTCTTAATGGTGCCTAAAGGTAGAAGGTGGAGACTCAATAGTGGTGGAAGAAAGGCCTTTTATAAAGGAAGCAGGGATTTCAAGTATCAAAAAGAGCTTCCAAAAATTATGGTACTTGTTAGCTTTGAGCCCTCATTGCCCCTATCATAAGCATCTTGAAGTGATTAAGGTTAAAGTAAACAAACTATGGAGTATATGCTTGACAAAGTATAAGTTGGCAATCTCAAGCCCCTTGAATACGAGGGCCACACCTCATGCTACTCAACTTCAGTCACCTGTAAGTTCTTGTCATTGTAAGTATTTGCATATCATAGAGAACCGCCAACGGGGTACCCCTTGCACATGGTACATGAGCTATCCCATAACCAAAATGACAAGGCAAGCAGACAATGAGTATCTCAACGATCTTTTTATTTACTATATGCATAGCTTTTTTTATTGAGGATGCTTCATAGATAGCTCACTATGGTGATGCTGCAAGTTTCCACCATGATTAGGCATGGCTTAGGCTAGCGGCCCAAGAGTTTCTATAACACAAAATATTTACTCCATGGACTTACAAGCTCCCTCTTTATTTCACACCGGTGACATCCATAGACAAAAGAGCATGATATCAACTGAGTACAAAGAGCAAGTGCAATGTTGAAAACGTTCCCCATGACAGCATGGTTCTGCTAATTCCAATGTATAAGTGCAAGCACATACAATGGTTCAAGTTTATTTGGGTTAAAGAATATAAAGTGTGCCATCAAGTTTGTGAGGTCTTTAATCACTAAGTTTTCACATAACAAAATAGTTTTTAATTGGAAAATAGCTGAAAACAAGAATATACTTGGAATGGTGTAACACACCATGCATAGGAGTTTATAGTGGACACTTTGGAATAACTTGGTTTCTTGGGAGTTGGAAGCATGAGTAGAGCTTACTCATACAAGTGGAGGCTAGCAAAAGACTGGGAGCAACCAACTAAGAGAGCATAATGGCCATAATCATGCAGAGCAACAAAGCATTACTAATCAAAGCATATAGTGGTACTACAATCAAGGACTAAATGATCATAGAGGCTATGGTGACTTGTCATAGTCATAACATGGTGTGAGCATGTGCCAAGTTAACCCAAACAAAGCATCAAAGGAGAATACCACAATACTATGCTTTTGCATGCTAAAACAACGCATAATTTCTTCAAGGCACACTAAGCAATCCCAATGACTTGGAGCAAGCCATGCTACAATAATAATTACTAACCAGAAAGTCAAAACAACACCTAGCATGGCATGATAAAGTCTAAGTCACAGTCAATGCAAGCTCCTCTTGCACTTTCAAGCAGGAACTTCCTACTCCTTTCCAACACCAAGCAACTTATTTGCAAAACAACACAGCGAGCACGGGGGTCCAAACTAATCAAGCAAACTAAACAACAAATAAAAGTGAACAAAAACTAAGACGCTCCACGAACAACACAACTGTGCATGAAACAATAAAAACGAAGTGTCTAGACAGACCTGAGCTTTTTATTGATGAAGAATGGGATGCCTTGGGCAGCCCCAAGCTTAGACGCTTGTACCTCTTGGATATTTCTTGGGGTGAAACCATGGTGTCATCCCCAAGCTTGATCTTTTGTCCATTCTTCATCTCATTACATCATTCTCTCTCTACACCCGAAAATTTTCCTTCATACAAAACTTCACACAATCTTCATTAGCAACATTAGTGTATTCAAAAGATATTAGACCTCTGGCAAAGCTTTGGAACATCAAGAATTTTCACTAAAAACACAAGCTACTGTAGTAACTCCTTCAAAAAGCTCAATTCCCCAAAAGAGAACTCAAAAAAGAATCAATAAGAAGCAAATGCAAATAATGGCTGAAATCTGACAAAACAGACCAGCAGGTAGAAACTGATTTTTTAGAAAATCTTATGTTGCTCAAATAAAAAAGTGTTGGACTAACGAAAGTTAGCTAACATACTGGGGGATTTACTCGTACATTTTGAGATCAATACGAGTTACAGAGACTCCTCACGAATTTTTATGGTGGAAGACAGAAATCTGTTTCGGGACAGCAACTCCCCAAATCTTACTTCCCTCTCATTAGAGGTCATTCTTGGCACAAAAAGCAAACAAAAAGGATAACGATAGTTCATTACTAAATTAATAACTTCCAAGACTCAAGGAAACTCTTGGGTTATCTCCCAACAAGTACTTTTCTTTAACGCCTTTAAGTTAGGCACAAGAAGCAAGAAGAATCAAGTATTCTCAAATGATGAAGCATTAATATCCATACTTGCAAAGTCTTCAACTATGAAAGGTATCTCATCCAAATGGGTTTTGGAGGATCCCTTATCATCTCTCTTTGGCTTACTACTCTCATCAAAAAGATTTTCAGGAGCAATCCAATCAAAATTCTTTTTAAAGGCTTCATGCATTCCAACAAGCTTAAAGGGTATGGGTATCTTAAATTCCTCTCTAGGCTTAGTTTTATAAGAAGTACCCACAACATCTACACATGAACCTAGCACATTAAAATGCTCAAAGACCTTTTTAGCTTCCCTAGCAACATCATGGAATTCTTTTAATAAAGTTTCAAGGATGAATTCCCTCTTTTCAGCATTCATTTCTTCTTTTAGTTTTAGGAACAAGAATTGTATGAAGGGGTTAATGCTAAGAAACCTAGCCTCATATGAACTAAAGAAGCTGCATCAATCTCATAATTAGGAGCAAGATCTGCTATAGATTTATCCTCAATATCCTCATGCTTGCTAACATGGTTAAAGAATTCTTCAATATTATCTTTCCTAATTATGGAGCCACTACCTATTGCAAGATCTTTCAGGGCGAACTTGGGGAGCAACATGGTGAGCTAGAGCAAGGTGGCAACTAGAGTAGGAACTAATTTTTTTGTGTTTTTGAAAAGAGGCAAATAAAACCAAACAAAAGAAATAAAGAAAACTAAAAACAAAGTAAACAGAAAGGAAGTGGAGGACTCCCCTTGTGAAGACGTCCTTAGCCTCCCCGGCAATGGCGCCAGAAAATAGCTTGATGGTGCTGGTTAGCACTTTGTTGGGAACCCCAACAGGAAGGTGTGAAGCACCATAGCAGGAGTTTTCCCTCAGTAAGAAACCAAGGTTATCGAATCAGTAGGAGGAAGGAAACGTCACACAGGTGTTGCAAGAAACGCAGAGACCTGCACAATACAAACTCAAGACTTTGCCCCAACTAGACAGTGAGGTTGTCAAGCTCACCAGTTTGCTGTAACAAAGGATTAAACGTACGGTGTGGAAGGTAATGGTGGTTTGCAGCAAGTAAATAGGTAACAGTGGAAGATGTATCAATGGTAAAGATTGGACCGGGGTCCATAGTTTACTAGAGGTTCTCTCCTTAGATAAACAACATGGCATGAAGGGTAAACAAATTACAGCATGTCAATTGACAGGAACTGAGCAAGGCATAACAATGCAATACTAGTCAGAAAGATCCTATGAGATTCGATTGGGCAATACAAAAAGATACATAGACCGCCATCCAACTACATCTATGACTAGAAGTCCACCTTCAGGTTATCATCCCAACCCCCTCCAGTATTATGTTCCAAGCAATAGACAACTGCTTTAAGCAAAGTGTGTAAGGTAAACAGTCCACATGTTCCATGAACAAGAGACCGTTGTTTTCTCCCTAGTGTCAATAGCACATCTACAACCGAAGAGATTTCTGCCACTTCCCTTCGAAACTAGAGGCATGAACCCCTATCGAGCATAAATACCCCCTCTTGGAGTCACTAGCAAATACTCGGCCAAGATAGCTACTAACAACAAAGAGCATGCAAGATCACAAACAACACATACATGATAGAATCATAAAGACAAAACCATTAATTAATCCAACATAATAATCTCAATATCCATCGGATCTCCGCAAACACAACATGCATGATTACAAATAGATTAGATCTTGATCATGAACGGAGCTCACAAGATCTATACATGAAAGCACAAGGAGGATATACAACCATCTAGCTACTAAATGGACCCATAGTCCAAGGTGGAACTACTCACGCATCATACCGGAGAAGAAGGCCTCTGGGATGATCTCCCCTCCGGCAAGGTGCCGGGAAGAACTTCAGATCCCCCCGATCTAGGGATCGATGGTGGCAGCGGCTACAGATGGTTTCGTGGAGATTTGATCGGGTACTTAGGGTTTCTGCATCGGGGGCTTCTTATAGGCAAAGAGGGAGGCCGAGGGGTGAGGCGGTTGCACCTCCCCCAGCGCTGGGTGGGCCCACCTCTTGTGACTAGGGGTGTGTCCCCCTCGAGGGCCTCCTCCGTCTCTACTCTGGACTTCGTGTTTGACTTTGGCTTTTGTCCCGTCCAATTCCGAGAATATTGATTTTCTTCCTTTCTGGAACCACAAACAGAAGAAAACAGGCAACTGGCACTATTGCAACTTGTTAATAGGTTAGTTCCAGAAAATATATAGAAACACCTCAAAGAAAGACAAACAAAGCAAATTAGATACTAAACAAGCATGGAACAACAAACATTATAGATACATTTCTGACGTATCAAAGCACTTGAGAAATAGAGTAGATCTACTTGATTACAAAGCTCATGACCACAACAAGATCATGCATAGAGAGAGAGATGAACACATAGCTACTGGTAGAGCCCTTAGCCTCGAGGAAGAACTACTCCCTCTTCATCATGGGAATCAGCAATGGTGATGGAGATGGTGGTGGAGATCGATGGAGATGGCTCCGGGGGCACTTCCCCATCCCAGCAGGGTGCTGGAACAGAGACTTTCTGTCCCCCGAATCTCCCCTTCAGTGGCGGCGGTGCTGTGGATGTTTTCATGGATTTCCACCAGATTATTTAGGGTTTTTGGGTCGGAGGCTTCTTATAGGCGAAGGAGGAAAGGTCGGTGGAGGGCCAGGGGGGCCCACACCTCCTGTGGGCGCCACCAGGGCTGTCCCGCGCCTAGGGGGTGCGGCCACCCAGGTGTCCCCCTCCACCTCTGCTTCATGGTTCCGTGTTGCTCCGGGGAAAATAGGAAGTTTGTCTTTTGTCCCGTCCAATTTCGATAATATTGATTTTATGCCTTTTCTGGAACCCAAAACAGAAGAAAACAGGCAAATGTCACTATGGCATCTTGTTAATAGGTTAGTTCTAGAAAGTGTATAAAAATACCTCAAAGTGTAGACAAAACATAAGACAAATGATATAAAACAAGCATGGAGCATCAAAAATTATAGATGCGTTTACGACATATCAATTCTTCTCACCCATGAGAAGGAATCGGTACCAAAAAGGAGTTATTTGATCCTGTCCGGCTTGATTCCAAGCTTGGGGAGATCTTTAAGACCTTGTAACCTATCTTATAGGTTTTATATTAATATTTTAGTTTTGCATTTGTTCAAGCTTAGAAATAAATTTTGCATCATTAGAATTCCCTTAAAGAATAGTCGATCCCTTTAATGAAATTCCGAGTCTATTATCATATATGGAGCATTATTGAGTTTGTGCTTGTCTTATCAGATATATGAATGGTTTGAGTATAATTTTACTTGCACTTGATGATAGCAATAGGAGTCTTCCACACCATTGGCATTAATGAAACATATAAAGATAATTTAGTTATTATGTTGTAAGTTCATGGTTTGATTAAAAAAGGAAAAATTATCTAATTAGTTAAGTTGAAAAATAAACCTTGAACAAAGTAAAATTAAAATTGCTATCAAATTAGAGTGAGAACAAGACGAGGTAGAGTATTCACGATATAAATATGCTTCATATACAATTGGAATTTGATAATTGAGATCGTTGATCTTTGAATTCCCTCATGGAGTGGAATGTATGGCTAGCTCCTTTGCACAACACTTAAACAAAAGTGTGAGCACATAAAAAAAGAAAAGAGAAAAGAAAATATGCAAAGAGAAAATAGGCATACACCACTATATTGTGGTGAGACAAAGAAACATTTGAGATTTTAAATCCCAAGTGAATATGTTAATCCTAAAACACTTGGGACTACCTCGCTAACTCATTCGGTCCAACCAAAATACTTTACATCATATTGAGAGTAATCTTTTGTGAACTGTTAATTGCTAAGGTGTGGAAGCCTCCTAATATTATTTGGATGGTTCGAGTAAGGTACTATTCGTGAACTTATTCCTATATATCATATATGATAAACACATGCTACAACTGCCTCATTTATTTTATCGACTCAGCTTCATGAATATGAGGATCACATCCATTAAGCTAGCCTTGCTCGGGACGAGCAAGAGTCTAAGCTTGGGGAAGATGATGAGTGCATATTTGCATCATGTTTTATATTATTATTTTGCACCGTAGTGGTAGGATATAGGTATTTTACGGTGTTCCCGCGCATCTTTTATGTCTATTTTAACCAGGATCAGGACAAATGATGGATACGATGGACACAATTCTTGGACCAGTTGTATTGGAGTGAAAAGGAGTCAAAAACAGTGTAAATTTCTAAATTGGGAAATATCAATAACAACAGTAGAAAATCCAAGGCGATCGAAGCATACAGAAAGTTTAACGACCAACTATATGGTGGGGATATTTTCTTCGGGCAAATAGTTCGGCTATATAGTTGGCGCCGCCACCGCCTCTTAAAATGGTTTCACCACGTGCAATTGGATCTGGGAGACGATATATAGAACACCCATAAATCACCGAAAACCTCAGCTCCAGAAGGGAACTGGAGGGGGAACTCGCCCAAGGGAACCATCTTCACCCTATACAGATCTGGGAGGCCAAGGCATCGATCTCCATCTTCATCAACCGCTGCATCACCAACATCTCCATCTACATCCCATCTAGATCTTGTTGTAATTCTCGTACTAGTTATGGATTTATACATGAACTATTCATCTATAATTGTTTCCATTATCATTTCCATGATGTTGTTTTCCTCCATGTATGAGTAGATCATTAGTTCTTGGGGACATGGAGAAACCCTAGCATATTATTGAGATAAGATAGAGATTATTATGTTATGCATCATTATGTGTATGTGTTAATTGTCTTCTTCTTGAAGTTGAGAGTTGTGCACCTCTTTAATATTTGCCTCTTAGGGGGACTTGATGAAGGGGATTACTTGTTGGTAGACGGAGGGACGATAGCACTTCCTGTGAGTATAAAGGTGTTGTCATTCTTTACGTACCAACTTGCGGAAGCAAGGATAACTCATTAAGCCATGTCCATGCCACGGGAGAAATCCCTTAAAAGCAAGGTAATACGATTGATGTCGTTTATCATTCAGCTATGGTTATGGGATGATGTGAGAAGCGGTTGCTGCCTATTCATCCATATACGGAGCTCCTCCCACATACATACATATCATGAGAATATTTGCTATGATAATCTTGACTACTCTGTCTAAATTGCTAGCGATCTATCCACCACTCCCCAAGAACGCCTTTTTCTCTCTTGTAGTTCCAAGCTCTTTTACATACGTGATTCCTAATTCTTTCATTAAGTTTTACTTTTAATTGCTTTGTTCAGTCAAAAATCCAAAACAATTCTATTTTCCTTGCATCTTAAAATTATTTCTTAAGTACTTCATTTAGTTTTAGTTAAAAGGACTTTAGTCTTTTGCCTACTTCTCCATGTGGGATCGATATCTTTATTTTGAAACTAGCTACAAACGATCTGTGCACTTGCAGTCATCAGCGACCAGCGCTCCTTATGGGAGTAGCACCCGATTGTCTGTTCGAGTCGCAGACTTAAGCATAAACTTTAAGTTGTCAGTTATGCAAAACAATGACCCGAAAACTATTCAAGTGACCAAGCTCCCTATGGGAGTAGCCCCCGTGTCCGTAAGTGAGTCGCAGACTCGAAGAAGGACTCAAAGCTTCATGATTTTTGTTTTATTGACTCGAGGACTTATGCCAAAACTTCAGGTGAGCGAACAGCGCTCCTGATAGGAGTAACCCCTGGGTATTCGATTGAGTCGTAGACGCGAGTGGGTACTCCTGTCTTTAGTCGAAAGAATCTGACAGTTTCTAGCTTTCTTCCCTTGCTAGTTGGTGACGTCATTGATGATCCTTGGTGAGCTCAGCCATCTACGGCGGTAGTGATGATAAGAGTAGATGCTCGTGGATCCCACTTTATGACGAGGATTTGACTAGTCACGCGTTGTTTATGCAAAAAGTTACTATGTCTCCTTGATTTCCGCGCGTAGTGGATGGCGTGCTCGCGATGGTTCGGGCAATGCCTGCCATGTGTACAGTGTGATGAAGGGCACGCGTTAGGGTAAGTGAATCATCGGTTCTGCATCATCGTCTTTGTCGTTTTATATAGCGAGGAGTTGTGGTAATTTTTCCCTTCACTATTTGCTCTTGCTTTTCATTGTTGGTTTTCCTTCTCCATTCTCAGATCTCGCACGCACCATGCATTAGACGTCCTTCGCATTTTTCCCTCCTATTTCCTTCGCACCCACCGCACTACACGTCACGCTAGCAAGATGGTCAACTGTAAGAAATCTGCTGTCGTCGTCGAGACAAGCACCGCGGGTGCTGCCAAGATGGCCTCCAACGCCGGCTGCGTCACAAATAGCAGCTGGCGTTGATCGATCGTGAGGGAGGCGGATTTGCGCCACCTACGTGAGTCACACCTGATATCAGAGAAGAAGGACAATGTCATCATCCCTTCCAACAAGGTAATTCCTCGTCCTGTCGATGGGTTTGTCATTGTATTTGTTGCCTTCCTCATTCGAGGCATTTCCCTTCCTGCCCACGACTTTCTTCGTGGGCTTCTTTTTATTTATGGGCTTCAACTCCATCAGTTGACGCCCAACTCTATTTTTCACATTGCGTGCTTCATTACGATGTGCGAGTGTCGACTCGGTATCGAGCCACACTTCAGCCTCTTCAGTAAACTCTATTCCCTGAAGAAGTCGGGCTCCCAGGGAGTCTATGAATTGGGCGGGTGCGGGATATCCATCCGCCGCACCCTCAAATATTTCTCCTTCTATCTTTGAGAGTCCATGCAAGGGTGGAGGAACAAATGGTTCTAACTTCGTGAATCCAAACTCGCCGGCCAGAATTACGGCCTGGATCCCTTCGACGCCAGCAAACTGATATTCCGCAAGCGCTTGTGGTCGAACAAAGTTCTTGCAGGTGAGTCTGCAGTGGTGGACCAGCTGTACCAGCGGGTGGAAGCCCTCCAGCTGGTCCCAGGCAAAGAATTTTCCGGAGTTGACATCATCTGGATGTTCCTCAAGCATTGGGTGTAGCCCCTCCAAGCGAGGGCTCTTCTGATGTTTCAGTATGCCAGCAACCCTACGAGGGTGACGAAGGAGGAGATGTCTTTGGCAGACCTGGACAGGGCGCTCTATCCTCTAATCAAGTATAAGGCTGATGAGCCTCTGCCCGCGAAGTCGTCGACTGCGCCCTTTAGCACGCGGAACACAGTTCCTCAGGCAGTTCCTTAGGTATGAACCTTTGACGCCTCAAGAAATGTATCTGTTAACAGTCCTTTTGCTTTATCACTTTGATTGATTCGAAATCCTCTCTAGGTGCGTCGGATATGAGCGACGTCGGCATGCTCCCACCTCTTCCTTAGGAATTATCAGTGGCACCAGATGGTGGGGACGTGGAGTCAGAGTCTACTTTCCCCCAGCTCAGTCACCTGCCGGTAATGAAGCCCCCGAGCGTAGCGACGAGCGCTCTCTGAAGAGATCCTGGAGCAAGATCTCGGATGCTTCGACACCATTGACCCCACAAGGGCCTGCTCATCTGGAGAAGCATGACCTGGGGGATGACACCTCCTCCCCTTTTCCTGCCATTCCCCTTCGAGCTGTGGCTCCCCAGCTGCCAGCCAGAAAGAAGAAGAAGAAGGAGGCGCTGCTCGTGAACCTCTCAGACATTCCTTCGTAAGTTTCTTGGTACCCTTGTGTTTTCAATCTAGCTTGCTGGTTCTTTGAATAACTTGAATGCTTCGACTGTGTTAGGAGGAACTCCTTAGATGAATCCTTCAAGGAAGAACTTGATGAGATGGCTGGGGAGTCAAAGGATATGAGCGATGAGGCTGTTGCGGCCTCCCCGAAGATGTTGGCCAACTCCGGCGATGAAGCGTCGAGCTCCTCGAAGCCAAGGACTCACGCAGTTATAGCTCATAAGACACAAGCTATGCCTTCAGACTCTTCGAGTGCCCACGTAAGTATTATTCGACTGCTATGATTGAGCCCCCGAGTCATCTTGTGCTCTTCTGACCTTCATTTTCTCACTGTAGCCCGTCATGCGTGACTTGCAATGCATCGGCCAGAAATTACATGTCCTTGGAGGAGAGCTTTCAGCAGCTCCAAGGTGTCCGTTGAACTTCTCATTTTGTTGCAACTGCTAGTGTTGTAGTTTAACCTCTTATTCTTCTGTTTTTGCTTTTGGCAGATGAAAATAACAATGCCATTTGCAAACTGGATACTCTTGGAAAGAAGAAAAGCTAGGCGGACACCAAGGCGAAGGACGCCCTAGAAGCTCTTGAGCGGTATAAGCAGGAGGCCCAAGAGCGCGAGAAGCAGGTGATGGATGATGCTGCCTCCCGAGAGGAAGCAATGACGGAGCAGCTTATGGCTGTTGCCAAGGCGTTGTCAGGTTAGTCACCATTTTTCTTCCTCTTATGAATTTTTGTTTGCTTCTTCTGCTTGATCTGAGCATTCCTTCGTCTACCTTATTCAGATGTTGCTGGCATTGCGTTTGCTCGCAATGTCTTGGACCACGGGGATCCCCTCGTGGATGCAGTTGCCGCGGCCGAAGACCGTTGCAGCTCCACCATTGAGACGCTGGGGAAGACCAAGGAGGTCCTTAGCCGCCTCTATTGAGAGATCATCCCCAAGGGCATAGCCCTTCATGACGTCGACTCCCTGGCAAAGGAACTGGCTGGGGATGCGCCAACGCACTACAAGAGGACCTAGAAGGGAGTAGGTGCTACCCTTGGTCTGTCCATGGTGATGGCCTCTAGCGCCCAGTTGAATCTAGGCCAGATCACCTCCAAGATGGTCGTGGCAGCTGACGGCACCGAGGTAGCCTTCGCCTCCTACGCTTCATGCTGCAAGCACTGTGGCCCTCGCCTAATTGACCTAGCCACCTACACCTTAGGGAAGCAGCAGATGGCTAAGGCGCGGGCCTCGGAGTCTGTGGTTGCTTCGGATGCGGCTGCTCCTTAGGGTCTTCTCTTACGTAGCATGTAATTTTTGCTTTTGACATGTAATGTCTTGTACTAGATGACTCTTGACCCAACCATGTGGTGGTCATTTTGATGTGAATATATGCTTTTCCTACTACTATTGTTGATTTCACTTGTTCTTATAATTTGTTACTTGTGCGCCTACTAGGGCCCTTCGGATGCTATCCCTATGGCCGCCGCATCATCTGCCTTGGTTGTTGCTCCTCCAATGACAAGCGAGGTGTCGTAGTTTCCTTTATTGCGTGACTGCATCCGAAGCTTGGAGAAGTATGTTCTCATCATTCATGGCCATGAGGATGTGTGGAAGTGCAAGACAGAGCGGGCCGCTGCAAGAGAAAAATTTCTCCTTGAGGAGTTTTGGCATATCGGTGAGCAACTCTAATGTAAGTCGTCGTGGATGTCTGTGTTTTGTTTTCTCAGTTGGGTCCGACCTATGCGGCTTCTGAGCTGCTGCTCTTGTTTATAGTTGTCAATCTTCTTTCGCATCAAGAGAAGGAGCGCGTTGCTATTCGGCTCAATTGCCTCACCCAACACGAGTTGGAGCCCGGAGGCTTCTTTTGGATGGACCGTGATTGGGCAACTGTGGTCGCAACTGTTCAAGATCGTGTTCACCAAGTGTTTCAGGTCTTGAAGCGTGTGAGGTTCTCACTTGCGTCTATTTGGGCTGCGATGTTTCCCCTGGATGCGGCCCCGTCCAGTTTCTTGAGGCCATTAGGGAAGTTCTGAAGCATAGACGCCATGAAGGATCTTGTTCATCAACAACTTGTGGCAGGTGTGAAGGCGGCGTTGGCGCTTGTTTGGCTGCATCGTCATGACATTGATTTGAAGGAAATAGCAGCGGGGTCACCAGCGGCTCTGGATGGCATGTCCTAGAACATGCATCAACACTATGTTTCCGTGGCTCGACATGCTAAAGACATCATGGACTTCTTCGATGAGCATATGAACATCCTGCTCTGGCATACTTGAGTCATGAAAGTTTTGGACAGAGTAATGTAAAATACGTATAGTTTCGATTGGGATTTTTGTGCCCTTGTAAATTTTGTAAAGGGGTATTTGCATGTAGTTCTTTGTTGATGTTTAATTTGTGCACATCCTTTTCGTTAGCCTAACATGGTCAGATATTCAGGGTGATGCATTATTGTGACAGTCGACGCAGTCGTAGGGTGAGGTGCAGCCCCCGAGCGTATTTAAGATTACAAATGTACATAAGATAGGAAAGCATTTTGTCTAAGGAACTTAGATTTTATTCATCGCATAGTAGGGGATACAAGTTTCGGATAAGTAGCATTATTGAAATTAAAGACGACTAAGGGTAGAAGCATCATAGTTTTGCCATGTTCCAGGGATTGGAGTATGCTACTCCGGACTCGACGTCCTTGAGGTGGTAGGCGCCACCTAGGTTTACTTCGGTGACCACGTAAGGTCCTTCTCAGGTTGATTCTAGCTTTAGGTGCCCTTTCTGCTTGAGTTGCAGGACGAGGTCTCCTTCGACGAAGGACCTTGGGCGTAGCCGTCCACTGTGGTAGTTGTGGAGACTTTGCTGGTACACCATCAAACGGGCCGCTGCAATGTCATGGGCTTCGTCTAGTGTGTCGACGACATCTCTGAGTGCGTCCATTGATTCGCTTCGCTGTAGGCGATGACCCGTGGGGCCTTATAGCGTACCTCGGAGGGTAGCATTACTTTAGCTCCGTGCACCATGAAGAAAGGCGTGTAGCCAGTGGCGCTGTTTGGCGTTGTGCGCAAGCTCTAGAGGACGGAGGGTAGCTCATCTTCCCAGGCTCCCGCCAACCGTTCGAGTGGGCGTAGTAGCTACTTCTTGATTCCGCTGCAGGCGAGGCCATTGGCCTTTTCGACCTGCTCGTTGGTCTGCGAATGAGCCACAAAGGCATATGTGATATTGATGCCGAGTCCTTCGCAGAAGTCTCAGAACCCCTTTGAGGTGAAGTTCGTGCCATTTCGGTTATGATGCTATGAGGCACCCCAAACCTATAGACAATGGACTGGAAAAATTTGACGACACCGGTGCCGGTTTGGTTAGTGACTGGCATGGCCTCGATCCACTTTGTGAACTTGTCGACGTCCACCAGGAGGAAAACGTGTCCTCCGGCTGAGGATTTTTGTACTTTGTCGACCATGTCAATCCCCCATTGGGAGAAGAGCCAAGCCAGCGGGATGGTCCATAGCTCTGAGCCTGGTGCGTGTGGTTTGTATGCAAACCTTTGGCAAGCGTTGCATTTTTCGATGATGTCCTTGGCATCTCGCATCGCAGTTGGCCAGTAGAATCCAGCTCGTAGAGCCTTGGCGACTAGGGCACGGTTGCTGGCATGGTGATCGCAGATGCCTTCATGGATGTCGAGGAGGATACTCTTCCCATCACTGTTGGTGACGCATCGTTGGAGCACTCGAGAGATGCTTGATATGTTGCAAATGTATCTATAATTTTTGATTCTCCATGCTTGTTTTACACCAATGGGTTTATGTTTTGCTTACACTTTGAGGCATTTTTATGCATTTTCTGGAACTAGCCTATTAACAAGATGCCACAGAGCTAGTTTTCTACTTTCTGCTGTTTTTGGCTTCAAAAAAACTAGTAAAGAAATATTCTCGGAATTGGATGAAACAAAAGCTGAAGTTCCTATTTTTTCCGACATGACACGAAGTCCGAAGGAGAGACGAAGAGGCACCACGAGGCAGCCACACCAGGGGGTCGCGCAGGCCTACCCTAGGTCGCACCTGGCCATGGTGTGGGCCCCTCGGGCGTCCATCGACCTTGCCCCTTCACCTATACAATCCCCCCTAGGAAAAAACCCTAAGTACCTGATCAGAATTCCACGAAAAGTTCGTAGCCACCGCCACCATCGTCCCTAGATCGGGAGGGATCTGAAGCTCTTCCCGGCACCCTGCCAGAGAGGGGAGATCATCCCGGAGGCCTTCTTCATCACCATGCCTGCCATAGAGTGATGTGTGAGTAGTTCATCCTTGGACTATGGGTCCATAGCAGTAGCTAGATACCATGTTTAGATCTTGTGAGCTGCATATCATGATCAAGATCATCTTATTGTAATTCTACATGTTGTGTTTGCGGGGATCCGATGGATATTGAGTATTATGTCATATTGATTATTGTTTTATAATGTCTATGTTATTTGTGATCTTGCATGCTGTCCATTGCTAGTAGTTACTTTGGCCAATTATTTGCTTGTGACTCCAAGAGGGAGTACTTATGCTCGATAATAGGTTCATGCCTCTAGTAATCTGGGAGAGTGACATAAACTTCTAAGATTGTAGATGTGTTGTTCCTACTAGGGAGAAAACAACAATCCATTTCCCAAGGGCAATTGTATTGTTTACATTACACACTTTGTTTAATGCAATTATCTATTGTTTGCAACTTAATACCCGAGGGTTGTTCGAATGATATCTCGAAGGTGGATTATTAGACATAGATGCAGTTGGATTACGGTCTATGTATCATGTTGTAATGCCCAAATGAATATCATAGTGATCATCATGTCATGTACATGCATTGTTATGCATTCTCTATTTGTCAGTTGCCCCGCTATAATTTGTTCACCCAGCATGTTATTTATCTTATGGAGAAACACCTCTAGTGAACTGTTGACCCCGGTCCATTCCTTCCATTGATATTCTATCTACTGTTTACTATTTACTTTCTGCAAATACCACAAGCAATTACTATCTTACACACTATACGTTTAATCCTTTGTTTTCAACAAAACCAGTGAGCTTGAAAACCTCATTGATAAGTTGGGGCAGAGTATTTTGGTTGTGTTGTGTACAGGTTCCATGTCGCTAGAAACACCTTTGGAAGTGGTTTCTTTCTCATATAGGTTCGATAACCTTGGTTCTATAACTAAGGGAAAACTTGCTGATGAGCTCATCATACCTTGCTCTTGGGGTTCCCAACAAGGATCTACATCAATTGAGCCATCATCAATGCTTTGCTTGTAAAGCTCATCGTTGATGATGGTGAAGGCCTTTGATCAGCGAGCGATATGCTTGGCATCCGTCGGGTCTTCAGGCAGTTGCTTGCTCACCAGGTACTTGACGTATGGCTGAGTCCACATTTGCTCAATTGCCAGGACTTGCATGAGACTCACAAGTTCGATGTCTATATCCATATCTTCAGGTGCTTCGGTTTTCTCGGGTGGTGTATGTTGGAATTATGCCCTAGAGGCAATAATAAAGATGTTATTATTATAATTCTTGTTCATGATAAAGTTTATATTCCATGCTAGAATTGTATTAAGCGGAAACTTTGATACTTGTGTGGTTTATGAACAACACCATGTCCCTAGTACGCCTCTATGGACTAGCTCATTGATTAATGATGGTTAAGGTTTCCTAACCATAGACATGAGTTGTCGATTAATAATGAGATCATGTCATTGGGAGAATGATATGATGGACAGACCCAAATTAAGTAGAGAAATTAGATCGTGTCATCGTGTTCATCTTTGCGAAGCTTTTCTTATGTCAAATATTGTATTCCTTATACCATGAGATAATGCAACTCCCTGGTATCGCAAGAAAGCTTTGAGGTCATCAAACGTCATCCTATGAGAGGGTGATCATAAAGGTGTCTCTCAGGTGATCGGAAAGTACTTGTTGGGTTGTATATATCGAGATGGGATTTGTCCCTCCCAAGTCAGAGAGATATACTTCAGGCCCACTCGGTAATCGATATCAACACCGCTTGCAAGCACGTGGTTAAGGAGTTAATCACAAAGTGATATCGGATTACGGAACGAGTAAAATACTTGCTGTGAACGAGATTGAACTAGGTATGCCGATGCCAATGATCGAATCTCGGGAAAGTAAAATATCGCGTGACGAAATGAATATATATATATATGGGATTAATTGAATCCTGGCATCATGGTTCATCCGATATGATCATCGATGAATATGTGGGAGTCAATATGGGTTTCTAGACCCCGCTGTTGATTATTGATAGAAGATCATGTCTGCATATTCTTGAACCCATAGGGTCACACACTTAATGTGCTTAGACGCTAGGATAGAATGGATAATTGGTTTATGAGTTTTTTTTGGAGTCTCGGATGAGATCGAGGACATCACGAGAGGTTTCGGAATGGTCCGGAGAATAAGATTCATATAAAGGAAAGCAGTTTTTGGATTTCGGAATTGTTTCGGAATGTTCGGTATTGTACCGGAAGGTTCTAGAAGCTTCCGGAGTGGGACCAACTGTAAGATCCCTCCTTTGTAAAGGAAAAGGATCCCTGTGATTGCAATGCTAGTCCCTGGATATGCTAGCATCCACAGTTTAAGATGAAGTACACAGATACAAAGGTCATTTATTACATCCATACCAGAGATAAACATAGTCTTTACAACTCAAGGCCACAGGCCTAATACAAGAGTTTGAATAAGTAAATAAATACAAGTCTTCATCTTCATGTGCCACAGGCAAACATGTTGAGTGTAGACTCATGACACCTAATCCTCATCGGAGTAACCTGCAACATCACAAGTTACAGCCACAGTGGGTCAATACTTTGGAATAGTATTGGCAAGTGATACCTTAGTATAATTTAGGTGGACTAGATACTATATGCAATTTGGCTAAGTGTAGCTTGGCTTTTGCTTTGCTCAAAATAGGTTTTGCCTATTAGTTGAAATCACTAAGTTTTTCTTTGTCAAAACTTTTCCCAAGGAGCCTCCAATAGACATTGGGGTCCTTCACCCTTGTTCACCCACAAGATTTTACTTAGAAATTGGGATGAGGAGATTCTTGATGACTTCCATGTCTTGATGCTCAATTTGTCCATTGCCATGGATTTGGCTAAGTTCTTAGATTCTTCCATCTGCAGAGGTGGTGCACTTTCCCCACAAGCCTTGATTTTCACCAAGACAGGACCTTTCAGAAGCCTTCCCTTAGACCAAATGGACGTGCTCCAACCTATCATCCCACTACCACCAACTGTCCAAATGGCTAAGTTCTAGCAACCTATGATCCTGGCAGAGCCCATATTGCCAAGTGGCTGCACTAGAAGCTTCTTAACACTTGGCCTCTAAAATCTCTTTGTTCCTGGGTGGCTTACCACAAGTGTGATACACAAGGTAAACCATAGAAATGGGCCTTGTGTAACCACTCAACATAAACCAATCCTTCCCTTCCACCCAGGTGTTTCATTAACTTAGTTGTTTTATTAGGCAAAACATAAGTCCAAAGACTTAGAAATATTTTCAACATAGCATGTATATTTCACCAACCCTTGTTTGCTACTAGCTAGGCTAAGCATGGCATAGATAGTAACTTAACTTAGAAATTCCCTAGCAATTCTACAACTACTAGGATTTCCCAAGTATAGCATATAGATCAAAATATTCATGCAAGTCTAGTAAAATATTTATAGTGCATAGTTGAAAAACATAGGAATAAAATCATGAAGCACCACTTGCCTTGGTAGTTGGGAGAGTAGCACTCTTCACAATCACAATCACTAGCACCAAAGTCTACACAAAGAATGGTAGCAACAAATTATACACAAAACATATACAAACAAACAAAATATATGCATGCATGCAAAATGCTATGTGATGATTTTTAAAACTCAACCAAGCAAGTGCATAGTATTGAATCCTAAACAAGTCAGAGACTTGCCCAACCAAATTTATTTAACACTAAAAACAATTCCTAAACAATTTATATAAACAAATAAGCCCTACACAAGTTTCTGTAAATAAAACCATTTTAACAGATGAAAAACATTAAACACATTGCATAAACAGAAAGGGCTTGTCTCCCTGATTCCAACGGTATAAAATTTGCTAAAATCTAACGTGGGAATCAAAAGTTACAAGCAAGTCAAATTTGGATATAAATCTGATTCAAATTCTATTTTTAAACTAAACCCTAGCCACGCGGCGCTATCCTATTGGTCGATACCGCTTCGCTCAGGATCATCCTTCCGCGCCGTCGGATCAAGTCAGATCCAACGCGCCAGGTTCAAAGAAAACGATTCGCTCAGATCTAATCTAAACCGCAAGATCTACATCTAACGGCTCTCGATCAAACGACCAAGGTCTAGCGGCGCGCGGTGACGGCGAGCGGCGGAGCGCTCTGCTAGTGGCGGTGTCGGTGTTCTAGGTCGCCCGGGGAGGGGAGAGGATGCTTACCAGAACCGCCGTGACAAGGTGAAGCTCAACGTGGTGGTGTCTTTGCAAGGAGCGCATGAGGTCGTCGGAGATTCCTCGTCGGAGTTCGTGAACGCGTCGGGTACGGCTGCTCGTCGACATTGGCGAAGATACAGATCACGCCAAGGCAAAATAAGCAGTGCGTTAGATGCGCGGAGTGATGCTGGTCATGTGAGTGTCAAGGAGAGGACAAGTTGCGGTCAGAACTAACCAGGAAGGTTCGCCGGAGTTGGAGACGGCGTCGGATTCTCTCGGTGCTCGTCGAAGTCGAAGCTCTGGATCACAAACAGACAAGCAAAGAGGATCAGGAGGTGCGCGAGGTAGTTGCGAAGCTGCTCGTATGAACCAGAGAGGAAGGGGTGCACGAGGTTTACCAGAATTGGTCGCCGGAGCAGGTTCTGTCTGCGGCGGCGCAAGAGCGAATACTGGCAGCCTGGTGGCGAGAAGGGTGTGCAGTGTGGGGGAAAATGACCGCGAGGGGGAGAGGTTCTTATAGCCGGAGATGGGCGTGGAGTTACTCGCGGAATCAATGGGAATCAACGCGGCAGTGACTGCGGCGAGTAACGGCGGCGCGAGCGGCGCAGGCGCGCGTGATTGACGAAGACGACGACGGGGTCACAGGTCCACTTGTCAGCGAAATAAACAGAGGGGGGTGGGGTCCTGGTGTCAGCGACTCCGCGGGTGCTTCTACGCGTGAGAGAGAGGGGGAACCCGGGTGGGCTAGTTGGGCCGGTTTCGCTGTTGGGCCAGAATAGGAGCGCCGGCCTTTTTCCTTTTCTTTATTCCTTTTCCTTTTCTAATTTGATTTTATGCAATGGTTTTCAAATGAATTCAAACTCTATTTTAATTCAAATATGTTCAGGATTTTTGCAATGTGCAACAGTCACAATTTTAGGCATAAAACCAAGTGGTCTCTCTGTTCAAGCTTGGTTCTTTTGAAATAACAAAATAAACAGTGCCATAGCACTAGTTTTGCAAATGTTTTAAAAATGGTTTTGAAACCATTTTCATTTTGTAAAATTTTGTTCAAACTCTACACTCAAACCATTCAATAAAGAATCAAACAAACTTGGTTTTTAAAACACTAAGCTCTCAAGTGAGGATGGCATCTGATTTAAGTTTGCTCACATAAAATGATAGCACTATGTGCTTCTGTTTTCTTGAAATTGGTTTGAAATTGATTTCAAAACTATATGCATGCATGAATGATATGCAACCTTTGAAATCATGAATTTAGGGATGTTACAAATCTAACCCCCTTAAGGTGAATCTCGCCCTCGAGATTCGGATTGGCTAGCAAAATAGGTGAGGGTGGTCTTTCCGAAGATCATCTTCTCTTTCCCATGTTGCTTCTTCTTCGGAATGATGGTTCCACTGGACTTTGCAAAACTTGATAGTCTTGGTCCGTGTGACTCTTTCTGCAGTCTCAAGAATCTTGATAGGCTTCTCTTCATAAGTGAGATCACTCTCCAACTGAACCTCCTCCAAAGGTATGGTATCCTTCAAAGAAGTTTCTTCCATTTCCGGATGACATTTCTTAAGTTGACTCACATGAAACACATTATGAACAGCTGACAGAGATTCTGGGAGTTCAATTTCATAGGCAACTTCTCCCTTACGACTCAGAATCTTGAATGGCCCAACATATCTTGGTGCCAATTTTCCTTTGACTCCGAACCTTTTCATTCCACGAAGTGGTGACACTCTAAGATAAGCTCTATCACCGACTTCGTAGGTGACTTCTCTTCGCTTGGAATCTGCGTAGCTTTTCTGTCGGGACTGTGCTATCTTCAATCTGTCCTTAACTAACTTGACCTTCTCTTCGGCTTCTTTGATAAGTTCTGGTCCGAATAAACTTCTTTCTCCCACACCATTCCATAACAATGGGGTGTTACATTTTCTTCCGTAGAGAAACTCAAACGGTGCCATCTCAATGCTGGCTTGATAGCCGTTGTTATAAGAAAATTCTGCGTAAGGCAGACTTTCATCCCAACTGGCTCCATAGTCTAAGGCACATGCCCTCAACATGTCTACAAGAATCTGATTAGTCCTTTTTGTCTGTCCATCAGTTTGAGGATGAAAATCAGTGCTGAATTCCAACCTCGTTCCCAATGACTCATGTAGTTGTCTCCAAAAATGGGAAGTGAATTGAGTTCCCCTATCAGACACAATACTCTTGGGTACTCCATGTAGGCATACAATTCTACTCATATAGATTTTGGCCAACTTAGCACTTGTATAGGTTGTCTTCACGGGTATGAAATGAGCCACTTTAGTTAGGCGATCCACTACTACCCAAATAGAATCATATCCTGATCGGGTCCTTGGTAATCCGGTAATGAAATCCATACCAATCTTATCCCACTTCCAATCAGGAATAGGTAGTGGTTGAAGTAAACCTGCTGGTTTCTGATGTTCTGCTTTCACTCTACTACACACATCACACAAAGCAATATGTTCGGCGATGTCCTTCTTGAGATTATTCCACCAAAATCTTTCCTTCATGTCCATGTACATTTTGGTGTTACCCAGATGAATGGAATACGGTGAGTTGTGTGCTTCTTGCAAAATCAATTTCCGAAGCTCCGGATCTTGTGGAACACAGATACGTTTCCCATGCCATAAAGTACCCTGTTCGTCTTCATGGAACCCTTTGGCTTTTCCTTTGCCAATCTTTTCTTTAATCTCTTCAATTTCCTTATCAATCTTCTGGGCTTCTTTGATCTTGTCCAACAAAGTAGGTTGAACATCCAAAGTCATGAGATGTCCTTCAGGCACAATCTCCAATCTGAGTTTTCTAAATTGGGTACATAGATAATCTGGCAATTCTCCTTTGGTAAGGCCATTCACAAAAACCTTACGACTTAGAGCATCTGCTACAACATTTGCTTTACCGGGGTGGTATTGCAAACTTAAGTCATAGTCCTTGATAAGTTCTAGCCATCTTCTTTGTCTCATATTAATTTCCTTCTGGGTGAAGATGTACTTCAAACTTTTGTGATCTGTGAACATTTCACAGCGTTTTCCCAAAAGATAGTGTCTCCATGTTTTGAGTGCATGGACAACAGAGGCTAGCTCTAAATCATGAGTAGGATAGTTCACTTCATGGGTTTTGAGTTGTCTCGAGGCATAAGCTACCACTTTTCCTTCTTGCATGAGTACTGCACCCAAACCATGATGAGATGCATCACAATATACTTGGAAATCTTTTTCCAAATCTGGCAAACACAAGACTGGTGCGGTCACAAGTCTCTTCTTCAATTCCTGAAAGCTGAGTTCACAACCTTCAGACCATGCAAACTTCTTGTCTTTCTTTAGCAATTCAGTCATAGGCTTAGCAACTTTGGAGAAATTCTCTATGAACCTTCTATAGTAACCTGCTAAGCCGAGGAAACTACGAACTTCTTTCACGGACTTGGGAGATTCCCATTCAGTTACAGCTGAAACCTTAGCAGGATCAACTGCTACACCATCCTTTGTCATAATATGACCAAGAAATCCAACTTTATTCAACCAGAATTCACACTTGCTGAATTTGGCATAAAGCTTATGCGCTCTTAATTTCTCAAGTATCAAACGCAAATGTCCTTCATGCTCTTCTTTGCTCTTGGAGTAGACTAAAATGTCATCGATGAAAATGACAACAAATTTGTCAAGGAATTCCATGAACACCTTGTTCATCATATTCATGAAGTACGCAGGAGCATTGGTCAAACCAAAAGGCATTACGGTGTACTCATACAATCCATACCTTGTAGTGAACGTTGTCTTAGGTATGTCTTGTTCTCTTATTTTGAGTTGAAAATAACCTGACCGGAGATCAATCTTTGAGAACACACAAGCTCCCTCTAGCTGATCAAACAAGTCATTGATTCTGGGCAAAGGGTATTTGTTCTTGATAGTTACCTCGTTGAGTGAACGATAATCTATGCATAACCTTTGACTTCTATCCTTCTTCTCCACGAACAAAACTGGGGCTCCCCAAGATGAAGAACTTGGTTGAATGAATCCTTTCTGCAACTTTTCTCCAAGTTGTTTCTTGAGTTCTTTTAGTTCATCCACTGACATTTTGTACGATCTCTTTGCTATTGGTCCAGACCCTGGTACCAAATCTATAAGAAACTCCACATCTCTATCTGGTGGCATTCCAGGCAATTCTTCCGGAAACACATCCGGATATTCACTGACAATTGGCACACTTTCTATGCTAACCCCCTTAAGGTGATTTAGCTTACTCCCTTTTGCTTCAAAGTTAGACTTGAATTTAATCCGTTTTCTTTCCGGGGTTGTGAGTGCAACAGTACGATTAGCACAATCTAGTACTCCTTCATACTTAGTCATCCAATCCATTCCCAATATTACGTCCAGTCCTTGGGAATCTAGGATTATCAGACTTACTGGAAACTTATGCTTTCCAAACTCTATTACTAGATCCCGGCATCCAAGACTCACTATCATATCTCCACCCAGAGAACTAACTTTTATTGGACACCCAATGTTTTCAGTTGGGAACCCATTTTTATCAACAAATTCTCTTGATATGAATGAATGAGATGCGCCAGTATCAAAGAGAACAAATGCTGGAACAGAATTGAGTTTGAACTTACCAGCAACAGCATCTGGCTCCTCATAGACTTCCTCCACATTGATGTGGTTCACCTGTCCCTTCTGAAAAGGGTTGGGCTTGTTGGGTCCTTCAACTTTCTTTTCTGGGCATTCATTTGCATAATGCCCCATCTTCTTGCACTTGAAGCATTCAACCTGACTAATGTCCTTCTTGACAGGCTGACTTCCACTTCTACTTCCATTTCCACTGTGGTGGCTCTTGTATCCACCCTTGTGGTTCTTGTACTTGTCGCTATCATGACTACGGTGATGCTTGTTGTCATGACGGTTGTGGTTGTGGTGCTTGTTGAATTTCCCATACTTGTGGGATCCTGAGCTTCCGCTGTCATCATATTGGGAACGTTTGTGAGACGATCCCGAGTTGTGCTTATCTGAATGCTTTCTCTTCCTGCTTTCAACTTGCTTTATTTTGTTCTCCAAAATAGCAGCCTTGTCACAGAGAGACTGATAAGTGGGAACATAGGCCACAGCCAACTGTAGGTTCAGCTCATCATTCAACCCTTCGAGGAACTTTTCTTGCCTCTTAGCATCAGTGTCAACTTCTTCCGGTGCATATCGCGCCAGATTGTTGAACTCCTCAATATATTCAGCCACGTTGCGGTGGCGCTGCTTCAGGTTATGAAACTCCTTCTTTTTTAGACTCATCACTCCAGATGAGATATGAGCAGTACGAAAGCCATCTTCAAAGATAGCCCATGTCACATCTCCTATGGGAGTGGTGATCTGGAAGTTATCCCACCAAGTGGCGGCTGGTCCTTCCAACAAATGTGCTGCAAATCTGACCTTTTCTGCATCAGTACAACCCACAGTTACCAAGTCCTTGTTCACAGAGCGTAGCCAATCATTGGCCACCATGGGATCAGTTGTTCCTGAGAACTTTGCTGGCCTCAGTCTCAAGAACCTGGTAAGCATGTCAAAACCCGGTGGGTTGTTGTTGTTGTTATTTTGGTTCTGGATGAACGTCGTCATCATTTGCATCAGCTGAGTCTGAGCTGTCATCATTTGCTGCATTTCTGGAGTGATGTTGTTGTTATTGTTATTGGGGTTGGGATTTGCACGACGGGGAGGCATCTGTGGTTTGTTCAATAGAGATAAGAATGAGATACCCGTAGATGCTATTATGCACAATACATCATATAACAATCACAAGGCATGCAACAAAAAGGATAAAGGTTCAACAAATAAGATAACAAGTTCGCAAAGTAAAACACACACACCAAATAACAAGCCATCCACATGTCGGATGGTCAAATAACCAGTTCAACCAACAAGTATGATAATAAAAGACAAATGTGTAGTCAAATCTACTCCTCGACATCAACCTCCTCCTCGACAAAGGTAAGACCTGCATTCTCCATTGCGGTCTTGTATTCCTCGACATTGGTAGTCAAGGTCTCTATCTTGGCCTTGAGATCCCTCTTCTGGGAACGAAGCCTCTCAATCACCGTCTGCTGATGCTCGAGCTCGAAGTCCTTGGCCTGCAGTTCTTCAGTCATGTCTCGGATCTTCTTGTTCCTATCATGGACTCGCTTCTCCTGACTCTTGAAATTTCTGTCTTGGCTCTCGAACTTTGCCTCCATCTCCTTGACTATCTCATCTTGCTCCGCAAAGAGCTTGTCCTTCTCGCGAAGCTGCACCTGGAGTTCGTCATTGTTGAGCATGACGTTGGTCCTGTCAGTGTCCACGTGCCTAATGAGAGACTCTAAGTCCTGGAGGTATAGACGAATCGGCTCTGCCGTGTCCCTCGAATCGTCCTCGAAGTCGATGGACTCTCCATCCTCATCGCGTCTACCGAAGATGTGGAAGTGAGTACCTCTAACCTGTCGGGAGTGTCTCCCTAGCAGACGTCCTATGAGATCCTGCATAACTACCTCGAGGCCTCTCTCCCTGTCATCATGCATGAGCTTGAAGATGATGGCCTCCGTGGTAGGCTCTGTCTGGCGTCCGGGCTGGTTGACCTTGAAACCCCAAAGGTCTTTCCTCTCAAACTTGGTGAGGGGAAGTACCATGATGGTAGGAAGAGGGAGATTGAGCAAAGTAGTGAGCTCAACAATACGAGGACCAAAGCGAGTAACCTGGAACTCCTCAACAGTGCTGATGGTAACAATAGGCATCTAATTATAAGATAGAAAAGTTAGATCAACACATTTCAAGACAAAACAAAATACAAAACATTACATACATATCCTTGGGAATCAAATCACACAAGTCATGGCACACATGGATCCATTACAATAACCAAGGTTCAACTTATTTGAATACAACTTTTGGAAAATAGGGTGATAAGTGGTGGTCCGTCTAACGAAGTACATTTACAATCCTATCTCACTGGATCTGTTGGCTAACACAATGTTTCTAGAAGCAATCAATCTATCTTGCTCACATGTCTCCATCACTAAGTCTATAATGTATCCTCTTAAGGTTTGGTTGGTAGCCTCCAACTCTTGGGTATGTTTCCTCTCTTCCTTTAGATCTTTTTGGAGATTGAGCATTCTGCACTTGACTCTGGCACTAAGTTCTTTGATAGTCCTCCAAGCTGCATCCCTTGCTGACTCAAAGAATGTGGTGTGCACCACAGTGTTGGTGTACATGCAGAATCCTATTTCTTTGTGGTTGTCTTCCTTGTTTTTGTACAAGTGAAGTTGCACCCACCAGTACTCAACTCCTTCATCCACCACAGAAAAGCCTTTGTACACAGCTGCACCATGTATTTCCATTACCACCATGAGGTCCTTGAGAGCTTTGGGAAATTCTGTCTCACACTCCAAAGTCATGGTCATGAGTGGTCCTTTCCTTACAGCTTCGTTGATGGAGTTCATCTACAAATAGAGATGAGAAAGAAGATTAGAAAAGTCTACGAGAAGAATAGACAAGTGTAGAAGTTGTTGAAAAATTTCCTTAGTGGTTTCCAATCCTAGGGTCATAATCCTACAGGCAACACAGTGCTCTGATACCATCTGTAAGATCCCTCATTTGTAAAGGAAAAGGATCCCTGTGATTGCAATGCTAGTCCCTGGATCAATGCTAGCATCCACAGTTTAAGATGAAGTACACAGATACAAAGGTCATTTATTACATCCATACCAGAGATAAACATAGTCTTTACAACTCAAGGCCACAGGCCTAATATAAGAGTTTGAATAAGTAAAGAAATACAAGTCTTCATCTTCATGTGCCACAGGCAAACATGTTGAGTGTAGACTCATGACACCTAATCCTCATCGGAGTAACCTGCAACATCACAAGTTACAGCCACAGTGGGTCAATACTTTGGAATAGTATTGGCAAGTGATACCTTAGTATAATTTAGGTGGACTAGATACTATATGCAATTTGGCTAAGTGTAGCTTGGCTTTTGCTTTTCTCAAAATAGGTTTTGCCTATTAGTTGAAATCACTAAGTTTTTCTTTGTCAAAACTTTTCCCAACGAGCCGCCAATAGACATTGGGGTCCTTCACCCTTGTTCACCCACAAGATTTTACTTAGAAATTGGGATGAGGAGATTCTTGATGACTTCCATGTCTTGATGCTCAATTTGTCCATTGCCATGGATTTGGCTAAGCACTTAGATTCTTCCATCTGCAGAGGTGGTGCACTTTCCCCACAAGCCTTGATTTTCACCAAGATAGGACCTTTCAGAAGCCTTCCCTTAGACCAAATGGACGCGCTCCAACCTATCATCCCACTACCACCAACTTTCCAAATGGCTAAGTTCTAGCAACCTATGATCCTGGCAGAGCCCATATTGCCAAGTGGCTGCACTAGAAGCTTCTTAACACTTGGCCTCTAAAATCTCTTTGTTCCTGGGTGGCTTACCACAAGTGTGATACACAAGGTAAACCATAGAAATGGGCCTTGTGTAACCACTCAACATAAACCAATCCTTCCCTTCCACCCAGGTGTTTCATTAACTTGGTTGTTTTATTAGGCAAAACATAAGTCCAAAGACTTAGAAATATTTTTCAACATAGCATGTATATTTCACCAACCCTTGTTTGCTACTAGCTAGGCTAAGCATGGCATAGATAGTAACTTAACTTAGAAATTCCCTAGAAATTCTACAACTACTAGGATTTCCCAAGTATAGCATATAGATCAAAATATTCATGCAAGTCTAGTAAAATATTTCTAGTGCATAGTTGAAAAACATAGGAATAAAATCATGAAGCACCACTTGCCTTGGTAGTTGGGAGAGTAGCACTCTTCACAATCACAATCACTAGCACCAAAGTCTACACAAAGAATGGTAGCAACAAATTATACACAAAACATATACAAACAAACAAAATATATGCATGCATGAAAAATGCTATGTGATGATTTTTAAAACTCAACCAAGCAAGTGCATAGTATTGAATCCTAAACAAGTCAGAGACTTGCCCAACCAAATTTATTTAACACTAAAAACAATTCCTAAACAATTTATATAAACAAATAAGACCTACACAAGTTTCTGTAAATAAAACCATTTTAACAGATGCAAAACATTAAACACATTGCATAAACAGAAAGGGCTTGTCTCCCTGATTCCAACGGTATAAAATTTGCTAAAATCTAACATGGGAATCAAAAGTTACAAGCAAATCAAATTTGGATATAAATCTGATTCAAATTCTATTTTTAAACTAAACCCTAGCCACGCGGCGCTATCCTATTGGTCGATACCGCTTCGCTCAGGATCATCCTTCCACGCTGTCGGATCCAGTCAGATCCAACGCGCCAGGTTCAAAGAAAACGATTCGCTCAGATCTAATCTAAACCGCAATATCTACATCTAACGGCTCTCGATCAAACAACCAAGGTCTGGCGGCGCGCGGTGACGGCGAGCGGCGGAGCGCTCTGCTAGTGGCGGTGCCGGCGTTCTAGGTGGCCCGGGTAGGGGAGAGGATGCTTACCAGAACCGCCGTGACGAGGTGAAGCTCAACGTGGCGGTGGCTTTGCAAGGGGCGCACGAGGTCGTCGGAGATTCCTCGTCGGAGTTCATGAACGCGTCGGGTGCGGCTGCTCATCGACGTTGGCGAAGATACAGATCGCGCCAAGGCAAAATAAGTAGTGCGTTAGATGCGCAGAGTGATGCTGGTCATGTGAGTGTCAAGGAGAGGACAAGGTGCGGTCAGAACTAACCAAGAAGGTTCGCCGGAGTTGGAGACGGCGGCGGGTTCTCTCGGTGCTCGTCGAAGTCGAAGCTCTGGATCACAAACAGACAAGCAAAGAGGATCAGGAGGTGCGCGAGGTAGTTGCGAGCTGCTCGTATGAACTAGAGAGGAAGGGGCGCACGAGGTTTACCAGAATTGGTCGCCGGAGCAGGTTCTGTCTGCGGCGGCGCAAGAGCGAATACTGGCAACCTGGTGGCGAGAAGGGTGTGCAGTGTGGGGGAAAATGACCGCGAGGGGGAGAGGTTCTTATAGCCGGAGCTGGGCGTGGAGTTACTCGCGGAATCAATGGGAATCAACGCGGCAGTGACTGCGGCGAGTAACGGCGGCGCGAAAGGCAGGCGTGGATCGACGAAGACGACGACGGGTCACGGGTCCACTTGTCGTGAAATAAACAGAGGGTGGGGTCTGGCGTCGGCGACTCCAAGTGCTTCAAGCGTGAGAGAGAGGGGGAACCCGGGTGGGCTAGTTGGGCCGGTTTCGCTGTTGGGCCAGAATAGGAGCGCCGGCCTTTTTCCTTTTCTTTATTCCTTTTCCTTTTCTAATTTGATTTTATGCAATGGTTTTCAAATGAATTCAAACTCTATTTGAATTCAAATATTTTCAGGATTTTTGCAATGTGCAACAGTCACAATTTTAGGCATAAAACCAAGTGTTCTCTCTGTTCAAGCTTGGTTCTTTTGAAATAACAAAATAAACAGTGCCATAACACTAGTTTTGCAAATGTTTTAAAAATGGTTTTGAAACCATTTTCATTTTGTAAAATTTTGTTCAAACTCTACACTCAAACCATTCAATAAAGAATCAAACAAACTTGGTTTTTAAAACACTAAGCTCTCAAGTGAGGATGGCATCTGATTTAAGTTTGCTCACATAAAATGATAGCACTATGTGCTTCTGTTTTCTTGAAATTGGTTTGAAATTGATTTCAAAACTATATGCATGCATGAATGATATGCAACCTTTGAAATCATGAATTTAGGGATGTTACACCAACGTGGCCCCACTTGTCGGGAGGGGGCGTGGGCCTACGAGGGAGTGTCCTGGCCGCATTGGGCCAGGGTCACAAGGCCCCATAGGCCTAGCCGGCCAAGCCCTAGGAGAAACCCTAGGGAGAGCTTCTAGAAGGGGGGATTGCCCCCCACTCCTCCCATGTGGCCGCCGGCCCTAGGGTTTGGAGGAGGGGCAAGGGCAGCCGGCCAGCCTCTATATAAAGAGGGCAGGGGCGCACCCTCCCCCCACACCTCCTCAAACCCTATCCGCCTACCTGGTACCCTCCTCTCTCTCTCTCTCCC
Organism: Avena insularis; assembly: GCA_023614405.1. Classification (NCBI taxonomy): domain Eukaryota; kingdom Viridiplantae; phylum Streptophyta; class Magnoliopsida; order Poales; family Poaceae; genus Avena; species Avena insularis. Next base: position 204,833,917 of record CM042685.1, read on the forward strand.
GACTACGCGTAGGCGAAGCCCTGCCGCAGAAACTCTCCACCTTTGCACCACGCCGTCGTGTTGTAGATCCAATCTATCTCTCCACCCCACTTGCTGGACCGAGGAAGAAGGAGACGTCGAGGTGCCGTACATGTGCATCTCTCGGAGGCGTCGCCACTTGCGGCGTTGGATCGGATCGGATCGCGAGGAGGAGAAGGCTAGTACGACTACATCAACCACGTTTTGTTGAACGTTCCGCTGTGCGATTTCTTCAGGGGTATGAAGATCTCATCTATCCCTCTCGTTGATTGCATCTCCTAGATTAGATCTTGACTTTCCTGTTCGCATTCGTAGAATTTTTTTGATTTACTATGCTGCGAAACCCTTCAGTGGTATCAGAGCTAGATCTATGCGTCGATGTGTTTCACGAGTAGAACGCAACATGCTTGTTGCGGGCGTTGATGTTTTTTGTTACAAGCCTCTTGTTGTGTGCTTCTTATGACGCGGGATAGTGAGATCGAAGTGGTCCAGGCCAACTTTACGCGGCCTCGTTCGCGAGACCGGCTCCGCACTTGACGTGTGGCTTGTTCCACACATGCGGCTTGTGGATGCCAGTTTCTCTCACTATAGTTGTCATGGGATTTACACCGGATGTTGGCAACCATAATATCACCATTGTGGCTTTCCGTAGGTAAGAATCGTTCTTAGCTTGTTACTCCCATAATCCACGTAAAACATGCAACAACAAAGTAGAGGCATCTAACTTGTTTTTGCAAGAGTGTTTCTGTGATATGGTATGGCCCAAGATATGATGTGTACGTTGAATGCAATGATCATGTTTTGTAATGTTTCACGACTTGCATGTCGATGAGTACACAACCGGCAGGAGCCATATGGTTGTCTTTATAATTGTGTATGACCTGTGTGTCAACTTCTTATACGCCATGTAATAGCTTTACTTTATCGCTAAGTAGTTAGCAATAGGTGTAGTTGCTATTCGTGGTGGAGGCAATCATGGTGGAGTGATGGAGATCATGCTGGCACGCACAAGATGGAGATCATTGCGCGGAGATTGGCTATACCATGTCACATAAAATTATATGCATGTGATGTTTATCCTTTTATGTATCTTATTATGCTTAGATCGCGACGGTAGCATTATAAGATGATTCCTCACTTAAAGATCAAGATAAAACTGTGTTCTCCCCATGTATGCACCGTTGCGAAAGTCCGTCGTGTTCAAGCATCACGTGATGATCGGGTGCTATAAACTCTACGTTCACATATAACGGGTGCAAGCCAGTTTTGCACACGCGGAAATACTTGGGTTTGACTTGACGAGCCTAACATGTACAGACATGGCCTCGGAACACACGAACCGAAAGGTTAAGCATGAGTCATATGAATGATATTATCGACACTTTGTTGTCCACCATTGAAACCACATCTCTTCTCGTGAAGATCGGATTAGGTGTGGTGAATTTGGATCATGTTCACTAAACAACTTGAGGGATGTTGAATTTAGTGGGAGTTCATCTAGTAATTTGATTAAGTTGAAATAGTTATCATGAACATAGTCTAAATTGTACTTGCAAATTTTGTAGATCAAATGGCTAAGTCCAACTTCAACTTCAACGTTTTTGCTGAGAAAGAAAAGCTTAAGAACAATGGGTCTAACTTCACCAACTGGTTCCGCAATCTGAGAATCATTCTCGCTGGCGGACAAAAGGATTATGTCCTTGAGAAAGCGCTAGGTGACGCCCCTGCTATAGATGCGCCGGCTGATGAAAAAGTTGTTTATCAGTCACGCAAAGATGATTATGGTGTGATTAAGAGCACCATGTTGTTTGCTATGGAATCAGACCTTCAAAATCGTTTTGAGGAGTTCGCCGGGCCCTTTGAGATTCTTGAGGAACTGAAAACCATGTTTTAGACTCAGGCCATTCTGAGAGATATGAGATCTTAGAGAAATTCTTTAACTGCAAGATGGAGGAAGGGAGTTCCGTTAGTGAGCACGCCATTAAGATGTCGGGCTACACTCAACGTCTTGAGCAACTAGACTGCAAGATTCCAGAAGAGCTCAAGATTGACAGAGTTCTGCAATCACTCCCTCCTAGCTACAAAGGTTTCGTAGTTACTCACAATCAGATTGGTTCCACTGATACGATCACTGAGCTCTTCGCTAAGCTGTAAGCTGCGGAGGTGGACATCAAGAAAGATAATCATGTGTTGATGGTCAACAAGCCCCCTAGCTTTAAGAAAGGTAAGGGTGCAAAGAAGTCCTTCAAGAAAGGCAGCGGCAAGCACATTGCCCCCGCTGAGAAGAAGCTCAAGTCTGGACCTAAGCCGGACACTGAGTGCTTCTATTGCAAGGACAAGGGTCACTCGAAGCGCAACTGTCCGAAGTACTTAGCGGAAAAGAAGGCTAGCACCATTAAAGGAATATTTGATATACATGTTATTGATGTTTACCTTACTAGCGCATGTTGTAGTGCCTAGGTATTTGATACTGGTTCAGTTGCTAATATTTGTAACTCGAAACAGGAGCTACGGAATAGATGGCGGCTAGCAAGGGATGAGGTGACGATGCACGTTGGCAACGGATCAAGAGTTGATGTGATGGCCGTCGGCACACTCTCCTTAGTTTTACCTTCGGGTTTAGTTTTAAACCTTAATAAATGTTATTATGTGCCTGCGTTCAGCATGAACATTATATCCGGATCTTGTTTATTGCAAGACGGTTATTCATTTAAATCGGAGAATAATGGTTGTTCTATTTATATGAGTAACATCTTTTATGGTCATGCACCTGCTATGAATGGTTTATTTCTTCTGAATCTCGAAAGCAATGAAACACACATCCATAACATTGAGGCTAAGAGATGCAAAGTAGATAGTGATAATTCAACTTATTTGTGGCACTGCCGTCTAGGTCATATTGGTGTAAAATGCATGAAGAAACTCCATTCTGATGGACTTTTGGAGTCTCTTGATTTTGAATCATTTGACACGTGCGAGCCGTGCCTCATGGGCAAGATGATCAAAACCCCGTTCTTCGGAATGATGGAGCGAGCAACGAACTTGTTCGAAATTATACATACCGATGTATGCGGACCAATGAGTGTTTCGACGCACGGTGGATATCGCTATTTTCTCACTTTTACTGATGAATTAAGTAGATATGGGTATATCTATTTAATGAAACATAAATCTGAAACATTTGAAAAGTTCAAAGAATTTCAGAACGAAGTGGAAAACCATCGTAACAGAAAAATTAAATTTCTACGATCCGATCGTGGAGGTGAATATTTGAGTTATGATTTTCTCACGCATCTTAAAGCAAGCGGAATAGTTTCGCAACTCACGCCACCCGGAACACCACAGCGTAATGGTGTGTCTGAACGCCGGAATCGAACTCTATTAGATATGGTGCGATCAATGATGTCTCTTGTAGATTTTTCGTTATAAATCTGAAACATTTGAAAAGTTCAAAGAATTTCAGAACGAAGTGGAAAACCATCGTAACAGAAAAATTAAATTTCTACGATCCGATCGTGGAGGTGAATATTTGAGTTATGATTTTCTCACGCATCTTAAAGCAAGCGGAATAGTTTCGCAACTCCATACCGAACACCACAGCGCAATGGTGTGTCTGAACGCCGGAATCGAACTCTATTAGATATGGTCCGATCAATGATGTCTCTTACTGATTTGCCGTTATCATTTTAGGGTTATGCATTAGAAACCGCTGCATTCACTTTAAATAGGGCACCATCTAAGTCCGTTGAGACGACACCGTATGAACTGTGGTTTGGTGCTAAACCTAAGTTGTCGTTTCTTAAAGTTTGTGGATGTGAGGCTTATGTCAAGAAGTTGATGTCGGATAAGCTCGAACCCAAAGCGGAGAAATGCGTCTTCATAGGATACCCTAAGGAAACTATTGGGTATACCTTCTATCACAGAACCGAAGGCAAAGTGTTTGTCGCAAAGAACGGATCCTTTCTTGAGAAGGAGTTTCTCTCGAAAGAAGTGAGTGGGAGGAAAGTAGAGCTAGACGAGGTTATTGAACCTTCTCTTGAGTTGGAGAGTAGCGCAGCACCTGAAATTGTTCCAGTGCCGTCTGCACTAACAATAGAGGAAGCTAATGACGAGGATCATGTAGCTTCGGACGATGCTACTACTGAATGCCGCAGGTCGACAAGGTCGCGTGCCCCTCCTGAGTGGTACGGCAACCCTGTCTTAACTGTCTTGTTGGTAGAAAACAGTGAACCTGCGAACTATGAGGAAGCGATGATGAGCCCAGGCTCTGAGAAATGGCTAGATTCCATGAAATCCAAATTGGGATCCATGAGCGAAAACCAAGTATGGACTTTGGTGGACCCTCCTAGCGACCGAAAGGCCGTTGAGTGCAAATGGATTTTCAAGAAGAAAACGGACGCGGATGGTAATGTTACTGTCTATAAAGCACGACTTGTTGCAAAAGGTTTTCGACAAGTTCAAGGTGTTGACTACGATGAGACTTTCTCTCCCGTAGCGATGTTTAAGTCCATTCGGATTTTATTAGCAATTGCTGCGTTTCATGATTATGAAATATGGCAGATGGATGTCAAGACTGCGTTCCTCAATGGCAACATTGATAAAGAGTTGTATATGATGCAACCCGAAGGTTTCGTCGATCCTAAGGATGCTGATAAGGTGTGCAAACTTCAGCGTTCCATTTATGGACTGAAGCAAGCATCTTGGAGTTGGAACCTTCATTTTGATCAAGTGATCAAGAGCTTTGGATTTGTTCCAAATTGCTACGAAGCTTGTATCTACAACAAAGTGAGTGGGAGCTCAGTGACATTTTTAGTACTATATTTGGATGACATATTGATTATTGGAAATGCCATTGATATGCTTAACGATGTGAAGAGTTATTTGAACAAATGTTTTTCAATGAAAGACCTAGGGGAAGCTGCTTATATATTGGGCATCAAAATCTATAGAGATAGACAAAGACGCCTAATAGCTTTAAGCCAAAGTACATACCTAGACAAAGTTCTGAAAAGGTTTAGAATGGATAAGGCAAAGAAAGGTTCAGTGCCTATGTTGTCAGGTAAGATATTGAGCAAGTCTCAGTGTCCAGCTATGGTAAACGATAGAGAAAATATGAGCAAAGTGCCTTATGCCTCGGCCATAGGTTCTATCATGTATGCCATGTTGTGTACTAGACCGGATGTGTCCAATGCTCTTAGTTTGACGATCAGATACCAAAGTGATCCAGGTGTGGAACACTGGACAGCCGTGAAGAACATCCTAAAGTATTTAAATAGGACTAAAGAAATGTTCTTGGTCTATGGAGGTGATGAACAGCTCGTCGTAAAAGGTTACGTCAATGCTAGTTTCGACACCGACAAGGATGATTCTAAATCTCAGACAGGATACGTTTATATTTTGAATGGAGGAGCTATGAGCTGGAGAAGCTGCAAGCAAAGCGTGATCGCGGGATCTATAGTAGAAGCGGAATACATGGCTACTACAAAAGCGTCAAGTGAAGGAGTTTGGATCAGGAACTTCATCACTGAGCTTGGTGTGGTTCCAAATGCCTTGGACCCACTGGATATATTGTGTGACAACACTGGCGCCATAGCACTGGCTAAGGAACCAAGATATCATCCAAAGACCAAGCACATCAACCGCAAGTTTCATATAATTCGAGATTATATAACAGATGGAGATCTGAAGATTAGCAAAGTACATACGGATCTGAATGTCGCAGATCCGTTGACTAAACCTCTTCCACGAGCAAAACATGATCATCACCTTAGTGCCATGGGTGTTAGATTGTTGCCAGATGTAAACTAGATTATTGACTCTAGTGCAAGTGGGAGACTGTTGGAATTATGCCCTAGAGGCAATAATAAAGATGTTATTATTATAATTCTTGTTCATGATAAAGTTTATATTCCATGCTAGAATTGTATTAAGCGGAAACTTTGATACTTGTGTGGTTTATGAACAACACCATGTTCCTAGTATGCCTCTATGGACTAGCTCATTGATTAATGATGGTTAAGGTTTCCTAACCATAGACATGAGTTGTCGATTAATAATGAGATCATGTCATTGGGAGAATGATATGATGGACAAACCCAAATTAAGCAGAGCAATTAGATCGTGTCATCGTGTTCATCTTTGCGAAGCTTTTCTTATGTCAAATATTGTATTCCTTAGACCATGAGATAATGCAACTCCCTGGTATCAGAAGAAATCTTTGAGGTCATCAAACGTCATCCTATGAGAGGGTGATCATAAAGGTGTCTCTCAGGTGATCGGAAAGTACTTGTTGGGTTGTATGTATCGAGATGGGATTTGTCCCTCCCAAGTCGGAGAGATATACTTCGGGCCCACTCGATAATCGATGTCAACACCGCTTGCAAGCACGTGGTTAAGGAGTTAATCACAAAGTGATATCGGATTATGGAACGAGTAAAGTACTTGCTGTGAACGAGATTGAACTAGGTATGCCGATGCCAACGATCGAATCTCGGGCAAGTAAAATATCACGTGACGAAGGGAATATATATATGGGATTAATTGAATCCTGGCATCATGGTTCATCTGATATGATCATCGATGAATATGTGGGAGTCAATATGGGTTTCCAGACCCCGCTGTTGATTATTGATAGAAGATCATGTCTGCATATTCTCGAACCCGTAGGGTCACACACTTAACGTGCTTCGACGCTAGGATAGAATGGATAATTGTTTTATGAGTTTTTGTTCGGAGTCTCGGATGAGATCCAGGACATCATGAGAGGTTCCGGAATGGTCTGGAGAATAAGATTCATATAAAGGAAAGAAGTTTTTGGATTTTAGAATTGTTTCGGAATGTTCGGTATTGTACCAGAAGGTTCTAGAAGCTTCCGGAGTGGGACCAACGTGGCCCCACTTGTCGGGAGGGGGAGTGGGCCTACGAGGGAGTGCCCTGGCTGCATTGGGCTAGGGGAACAAGGCCCCATAGGCCCAGTCGGCCAAGCCCTAGGGGAAACCCTAGGGAGAGCTTCTAGAAGGGGGGATTGCCCCCTACTCCTCCCATGTGGCCGCCGGCCCTAGGGTTTGGAGGAGGGGCAAGGGCAGCCGGCCAGCCCTATATATAAAGAGGGCAGGGGCACACCCTCCCCCACACCTCCTCAAACCCTATCCGCCTACCTTCTACCCTCCTCTCTCTCTCTCCCACGTGGCGAAGCCCTGCCATGAAACTCTCCACCTTTGCTGCCTTGCGTCGTGTTGTAGATCCAATCTATCTCTCCACCCCACTTGCTGGACTGAGGAAAGAGGAGACGTTGAGGTGCCGTACGTGTGCATCTCTCAAAGGCGTCGCCACTTGCGGCGTTGGATAGGATCAGATCGCGAGGAGGAGAAGGCTAGTACGACTACATCAACCATGTTCTGTTGAACGTTCCGCTGTGCGATTTCTTCAAGGGTATGAAGATCTCATCTATCCCTCTCGTTGATTGCATCTCCTAGATTAGATCTTGGCTTTCCCGTTCGCATCCGTAGAATTTTTTTGATTTACTATGCTGCGAAACCCTAAAGTGTAGCCCCCTATTGTTCTGCGGCATCGATTGTATCCTTAAGAGTTTTGCGCTTGATGGATGGCACACATATTTTCTCGAGGAACACACCTGATGGCACCGAGGCATAGGTGGAGCCAATGTTGGCAAGCTTTTCGGCCTCCTCATTGCTTTACCGACCAACGTGCTGGAGTTCGCAGCCGTTGAAGTCTCATTTGAGTGAGTTGTGGATCATACAGTAGGCAATCATGTTGCTGTTGTGGGCGCCGCACTCATTCATCGTTTGCTGGACGATGAGGCTGGAGTCACCATAGATGACTAGGCGTGTGGAGCCACAAATTTTGGCCATCCTCATGACGTGGATGAGTGCCTCGTATTCGGCCTCGTTGTTGGATGCACGGAATTTCGTTTGCAACACGTACCTCATCTTATCCCCTTGGGGGGATGTTAAGATTACTCTGGCTCCGGCGTCATGCTTGGATCCGTCAAAGTGCATCGTCCACAGATGGGACATATCTGCGGTGTCTGGGAGCTGCAGCTCCATCCAAGGGACAAAGAAGTCAAGAAGCACCTGTGACTTGATGGCAGTGCGACGCTCGTAGATGATGTCCCGCGGGGACAGCTCTATGACCCATAGGGCTACTCGCCCCGTAGCTTTCGGGTTGTTGAGGATGTGTGATAGTGGTGCGTCATTGACGACCATGATCTGGTGCTCTTGTAAGTAATGGCGCAGTCATGGATACGCCATCAGCAAGGTTTTGATAATGGGGGTACCTTTGATTTGTCGGTGTCAGTACCTCACTAAGGTAGTAAACTAGGCGTTATACCCCGTGGGTTTTGCTGTCTTCGGGTTGTTCGAACACGATGGCCGTGGTGACCACTTGAGGCATTGCAGCGATATAGAGCAGCATGGGTTATCTCTCCATTGGTGTTACCAGTACAAGGGATGTAGAAAGTAGGCGCTTGAGGTCTTTGAATGCCTCGTAACTTTAGCCATCCACTCGAACTTGTCGGCCTTGCGGAGCAATTGGTAAAAGGGGAGAGCCTTTTTGCCCATGCGGCTGATGAACCTACTGAGCGCCGTGATCCGCCCAGCTAGCTTCTGGACTCCTTTGACGTTCTTCGGCTTCTCCATGGCTAGTATAGCCTTGATTTTCTTCGGGTTGGGCCTTGATGCCTCTTTTGGAGATGAAGTACCCAAGTCATTGCCCGGATGGGATGCTGAAGGCGCACTTTTCCGGGTTCACCTTGATCCTGTAACGATCAAGGTTGTCGAAAGTCTCGCGGAGATCGTCGACCAGTGTTCGGCTTTCTTTGGTCTTGACTACTATGTCATCGACATAGACTTGGATGTTGCAACCAATTTGGCTCTTCAGGAATGCTTGCATGCACCGTTGATAGGTTGTGCCTGCGTTCTTTATCCTGAAAGGCATTGTGTTGTAATAGAACACCCCGAATGGTGTAATGAATGTTGTCTTTTCTTGATCTTTGACCTTCAGTCGAATTTGGTGATACCCTGAGTAGGCGTCGAGAAACGAGAGTCGCTCGCATCCTAACATGGAGTTTATGATTTGATTGATCCGCGGCAAGGGGAAGTGGTCCTTTGTGTAATGCTTGCTAAGAGCTGTAAATTCCACACACATCCACAGGATGTCCCTGTCCTTCTTAGGGACCAACACAGGGTTAGCTACCCAGGTGCTTTCCTTGATTTCCCTTATGAAATTAGCGTCGAGCAGTCTGTTGACTCCGATGTCAATTTCTTCAGATATGCCTTTGGACAGTCGACGCATCGTCTTCTTGACCGGTCTCGCATCTGGATAGATGTTAAGTGCATGCTTAGCAAATTCACTGGGAACTCCTGGCATGTCCGTAGGACACCAGGTGAAGATTTCCCAGCGCTCACGGAGGAATTCGATGAGCGTGAGTTCCTATGCGGAATTCGGGTTATTGGCGATCAGAGCGGTTTTGGTGGGGTCCATCAGGTGAACCCGCACTTCCTTGGTGTTGACTATGGAGTTGAACGATATATCAGGCGTGTTTTGCTTGGTGATAGGAGCAGACTGTTGTCTGTCGACTCCTTCAGCCTTGCGAGCTCTTCCTGCATGTCGAATGACTGGGAGATTCTATTGAATTCTCTGTCACAGCTGTCGCACTTGGTGAAGCTTCCTGGGATTGTCATGACACTGTTAGGTCCTAGCATTTTCAGTAGAAGATACACGTAGTGTGGCACTGCTATGAATCTTGCGAATGCCACGCGCCCGAGGATGGCGTGGTACTGTGAGGGTCAGTCCACCACCTTGAACTCGATACACTCACACCTGAAGTTCTTGGCGGTGCCGAAGATGACGTCAAGCCAGTTTCTGCCAAGGGAATATACTCCTTTCCCCGGGACGATGTCGTGGAAGGTCGTGTATGATGCCTCCAGGATGCATAGCAGGATCCTCATAGCGGCGAGTGTACTGGCAAACATCAGGTTGATGCCGCTGCAGTCGTCCGTGAAGACGTGACTCATTTTGAATCCTCCGATCTGAGCCTCGAGCACTAGGGCAGAGTGACCTGGGCGAGGTATTTGTCGTGGGTGATCCGAACGGTCGAAGGTGATGCATGACTCCGAGCCACTGAGGTACTCAGGTATGGAAGGCGTAGAGGTGACGGCGAAGTTTACCTGGCGAGTAATCGTCTTTTGCACCCTCTTGGATGGACGTCCCTTCTGTATCATCATAGACCCCAGTGATCGTGGGTACGGTTCTGCTCCGTTGTTCTGGGCCGGCGTAGCCGCAGGCTGCGCTGCTGCTCTGGGTGGCGGAGGTGGGGCGCCATATGCGACGGCTCATAGGGCCGGGGCGAATCCTGGATTCACCGCCTCTCGCCTCATCTAGGCTTATCCTTCGTGGAGCTTTTGGAACTCCCTGCAATCTTTGAGCATGTGGCTGGCTTTATTTTTTCTATCGTGCTTGTCGATGTAGAAGTGGATGGTGCAGTGACCCGATAATTTTTCGAATGTAGATGGCTCATCATCGCGGTTGCGGTGTTACCACGCTTGTGCTATTTTTCTGATGTCACGGTAGTTGTCGCTACGATATCCGCTGTTGCGGTTTCCATCTTCGCGGCGATCAGCATGGCCAACCACGACCATATATACCTCTTCATGCTCGTCATAGACGTGCACTATTATTTTTCCTTGGCGATCGCTCCTATGGCTGAAGTCGTCCTCGTCATTCGAACGTGTTCGGTTGACGGCATCCTCGCCATCAGCCCAACATTTAGTGATGTCCATCAGATGATCGATGGTTTTGGGCTTGACTCGCCCTAGCTCTTCTCTGAATTCATGGTGCCTCACGCCGCCGTTGAAGGCGTCAATTGCTCTTTCCTCCGAGATGTTCTCAGCGGAGTTCTTGATGACAGACCAACGTTGTATGTACGAGCGGATGGACTCTTGCACCATTGACAACATGCGCGTAGCTCCTCGATTGAGGTCGGCCTCTTGCTGGTGCCTTTGAAGTTGCAGATGAAGCAGTACACCAGCTCTTCCCAGCTGCGGATGGATCCGGAGGGGAGGTTATTGAGCCAGGCTCTAGCCACGCCCATCAGCTGCAGCTGAAGGCATTGCATGGTTGTGTTTTTGCTCCCGCCATGGAGCTTGACCGACGAGATGTGATCGTCTAGCCAGATCTTCGGCTCTTGTATGTCATCAAACTTCGGGTTATCCGAAGGGAGATTGAAGCCTTTAGGCATCCATGTTTGTGTATGTCCCTGCTAAAGCATCTAGCACCACAAAGCTTGGTGTCCTTGTCCTCCAACTCCGTGGAGCATGAGTGTTTTGCGCGAGATCTGTTGATCTTGCACTATGTGAGTTTGTCGCAGGCGTCGTAGTTGTGACTCCCTTGCAACCGTGTTGCAGCGTCGCCACGATAGGTCATGCTCATCCTCGTCAGATGAGGGTGTTCTGCTTCGGGTGAATGTCACCACAGTCTTTTTCTTTGGCTCTAGGTTGTTTCTCCGTGTAGTGCGGCTCCAACGAGCCCAAAACCTGCAATCGCAGATTTATGGATTGCATACCGGGATCCCCCGCCGGTGGTGGGTTTGCTGCAAGGTATGTGGTGGCTTCCATGACCGCGGCCTGTGGTGTCTTGGGCATGATGTTGCCTTATGATTCCATCGACATGAAGGACAAGTCGAGTGCCTTGGTGGATTCGCGTCTTGCGGCAGGGTCCATGCGCTCCAGACGGGAGAGGTGCTTGTGGCCGTCATAGCCTTTTTAGGAGGATCCGCCGACGGAGGAGAGCGTGGCTCGTCGCATGCTTGATTCATCGGCTACTCGCCTGTGTTGTTTGAGCTCCTTATGTTGCTCGACATGCCGATTATAATCCTTTATGAGTAGCCAGTGGTATCCCATCAACATGTCACAAGAAGCATCGAGTGGAAGAGGATTGGTACCTCGCACAGCTTCCCGGACTCTTACCCACTGAGCGTCGTTAAGATGGATCTCTTGACGATTGCGATTGCCGCCGTTTGCGGCTTCATGTGGCCCGTTCCCGTTGAGATTGGCCGAGGGTGGGCTGTTGACTCCGTTTCCGGTGTTAGCAGCCTGCGGATTGGGAGGGGAGCCGCTGGTTCTTCTCCATTGTCAACGTGACCATCGTGGATGGTCGCACACATGTAACGGTGGGGGAGATCGTTTCTCCCGCAGCTTTTAGGTCCGGAACCGTAAGTTCCTTCCTCCGTAGGATGGTCGTAGAGATTGGAGTTGCAGCTGATGCTGTCATATGAATCGTGCGCCAGCGATGGTGCACACAGGACACCGATTGGCAGCACCCACGAAGAAGGTGCGATTGCCGGATGTACTACCCGGTCTGGGAGGAGGATTGTGCCGATCTTGCCTACCTAGAAGCATAGGCTCCCAAGCATCATGTCGATTCCATATCCTATGGAATCGAAGTTTTGGCGGGTTGCAGGCGATTAGATGGTGAAGTCGATGGAACCGAAGAGGAGGTGGTTCTACGTAGTAGAGGAGTCAAAGATCACGGTGGATGGGGTCGTCACGATCGCACAATCAGCATCCCCAGTTCCCACAGACGTCGCCAATTGATGAGGGTTCGACTCATCAATGCCCATTGTTATGGACTTGGGTTTTGGAGAAGGAGGGGATGCTGTAAACCACGGAACGGCTACCAGACTCGCAACACGAGGACACGAGGTTTATCCAGGTTCAGGACCCCGGACGTAAAAACCCTACTCCTGCTTGTATGTTCTTGATTGATGGTGGAACCAAAGGTTACAAGGGTGCGCAGATTGGATCTAGCGTGGTGTATGCTAGGGTCTGAGAGTTGAGAGCTAGAGAGCCTCCTCGACATGCCCTCCTAACCTTTATATGAGGAGGACAGGTCTCGGGGTAGGTCGAGTCGGATACAATTTAGGGTTTGACCCTTTAAAATTCTATCTACAGCTGGTCGTGCTCTCCAAGAAGTCACATCCATATGGGCCTTGGTCACCCGAATCCTTCCTCGGCTTCTCCATTCGTAGTGGGTGATTATGTGGGCCTCTATCAGGTTGGTACCGGGTAGGCTAACATTGGGCACCCGTAAGCCATATCCATGTCACCAGTGTCTCAAGACTTTGAGCATAGCCCGTCATGTCTCTTAGCACGGATTTGGTCCCCAAACTTTGCGCTAAAGAACTTATCGGAGATCTCATATCTCTTAGCATGAATTTGGTCCCCAAACATAGTTTTGACTTCCTGCACCATAGCATCGGCATCAGTAAGTTCAAAGAAATTTTGGAGTTCCGGCTCCAGCGACTCGAGGATCGCACACGCACAAGAATGTAGTCTTCATAATTTGTGTCATATACATTGCGCTCTTCCTGAGGCGCATCGGCTGCTGGGATGTCACCTAGCGGACCGCCTAGTACATAAGACTTTTTCATGCCCGCGAGGATAATACTCATGTTATGGTGCCATTTGGTGAAGTTTGACCCATTGTCTTGCATCTTTTCTCTATCAAGGAATGCATTGAAATTGAACGCAGGGGGTGCCATGATCTACAATATATTTGCAAAGACTATTTAGATTAAGTTTATAAAAGATTGAGTTCAAGTTAATTCAAAATTCACTATGAGAACTCCCACTTAAAAAACTACATCCCTCTAGTCATTTTTAGTGATTACACAAACCAAATTCACTACAACACGATCTATCACCACGTGAGGTGGTGCAGCTGCAATGGCAAGCATCATATGGACATCATATCATTAATATGACTCGTGCATTACCTTTTGGTTCATGTTTCGAGGCCATGTCTGCACATGCTAGGCTCGCCAAGTAGAACCTTAGTATACATGTGTGTAAATATGGCTTACACCCATTGTATGCGAATGTAGAGTCTATCACGCCTGATCATCATGTGGTCCTTCGAAATAATGAACTTTATTAATAGTGCATATTAAGGAAGAACATATTATTATACTGATATTTAGTGGGAAGGATAATCTTATAATTCTAGCGTGGCGATCAAATCAAAGAAATATAAGATGCATCAAAGGATAAACATCACATGCAAGAATAATGTGATATGATATGGTCCTTCTCGCATTCGATCTCCATCTTGTGCGTCATGGTATGATCTCCATCATTCCACCGGCATGGCACCCAGGTCCATGGCACCACCATCATGGTCGTCTTCCACCATTAAAATATATCTCATGGATATATATAGCACACATGCCATAAAAATAAAAGGACAACCATATGGCTCCTGGTGGTTATCTAATTTACAATAAATCTCATTGCATACAACAACTTTTGTATCAATGACCATATTACATCACATGTCCTACAAAAATGAGTTAGACGCCTGTAATTTATTTTTATATATTTCACATGGTTGTGGGCTTTCTAGAAAAGAATCGTTCAACCTACGAACTTCAACCACAACGGTGATAATCAAGTTATTAGCGGACCGTTGTAAATCATATATTAACTATAGTAGGAGAGATAGACATCCGCTAGCTACTTATACAAAACTAGTTGCATGTCAAGCATGGAACTGGTCTCATGTGCGAGGACATGTAAAGTTTGTCTGGACCGCTTCATCCCACCATGCCACTAATATCCAAAGTACATAGAAGTATGCAATAACATTCATCAACACCCACATATCTATGTGATACTTGTAACGTTTTAAAAAGGACTCACCCTCGAAGACCGAAAGTGGGATAAAGTTCTCTCAAATAAACATGGTTGATGCAGAATGTACACGTTCCTCCTTGATGGTTTGTGAAGACGATCAGCGCCATAAACGGGCGGCACTTCCGTAATCAATCACACCTCTAGCGTGACGACGACCATCGTCCCTTGCTCTAGTTGGGTGGCGAAAGTAACAGATCTAAGGGAACTCCAGTAGCATTATGGCATTGTCGTGCTAGTGGTGGAAAGGGGCTTGAGCAGGGCTTCGCCTAAGCACCGTACTCGCAAATAGTGTACCAACTACCAAGCGGGAGAAGATGCCAACCAAAGTGAATATGAGAGGGAATGGAATAAATGAGAGAGGCGTCACCACCACCTACTTTTATAGGGGGAGAGGGGCAGCCCCTTCCCATGGCCGGCGGCCAAGAGGATGCCCCTCTCTTCCCTCGTTGATATGGGTGGACACTCCACTCACATATATTTATTTCCACTTTATCCCATTAAAAATCCACCCAAGAAATCAAAGTTCTTTCCATTAAAGCACTTTAATTTACTTGGATTAATGCAACTCAATTTAATGAACACTTTGTTTAATGACTACTTTGTTTAATAAACACCAAAACTATTTCGATAGTTTTATCAGAACAATTTCTATGTTGTCCAGTATTTCCTCCTTCTTACGTATTGATGGATGTGATAATATAACACTTTTTAGCTATATAAATTATGTCATTTTTGCCTATCATATCATGCTCCATCTAACTATTGATATGCATGATTACTTGTTTTCATTACAATTTAGTAGTTTAGGTAGAATTTTATCCCTCTTCCTTGTCTTTGACATGTGTATAGGTGTTGATGATTATTATGGATAAAACAAAGGCAAAAGGAACAAAGAGAGCATAGTATGGAGGAGCTGTAGGACCAGACTTAGCCATTTGAGGTGTTGGAAAAATTGAAATTTTCCAACTTTTCAAAATAAAGATCCAAGACAACAGGGTTGTATCCCTCGTCGAGACGAATCCAACGAGCCCAAAAACACCCAAAACAGAGTTCGTATGAAGAAATAGCGGCCAAAACACAGCGGAACCCGAAGGTTCAACGACCAACTATACGGCCGAAGCAAAAAATTCCCACCTATAGTTGGTAAAAAGGTCGCAAACGACGGGATTTCGCCCCCAAAAGCTCTAGAACCTTCCCTAAGTCAAATGACGGTATTGGGGGAACCCTAGGGCACCCCCAAGGCCTATATAAAGGAGAGAGGAGTCAAAAAAAAAGAGGAGGAACTCACCAATACACCATATACAAGATCTAGATCCCATCTACCGCCTACACGGCGGCGCCCTGCCGCCTCCATAGCCTCTACAGCTCCACCAAGATCTAGATCTCCATCATAACCATCAAGCCATCCAAGCAAGAATAGTAGGAGAAGGAGGACACCGCCTTCACCACGCCGACGCCACCATCACCGCGCCATCATCACCATCTCCATCACCGCTACTCCTTCATCGTTCCCCATCATGGTCTCCGGGATGGGTTGTAACATGGCTTGAACCCCCTTTTATTAATGTTATGATGATTTGAGTAATTGAAGTGTGGTGTGTTCTTGTTAATTAATATGTTTGTGTTTTATCTTTGCAATTGTTCTATTCATGATATTATTTTAGTGACTGGAGATGGCCAATCCATTGTTGAGAAATTTACTAGGGATTCATGGTGTGTCACAAAACTTATCATTAGTCTCTGCACTTCCATGGGTAGAACTAATAGGCTATTTGCTATAAGTAATTTGCGGAGGCAATATCAGCTTAGGATGCATCGCCTAAAATTCCCCAAGTCACTCATGATATAGATAGGTATAGTGTTGCGAATTGCTTGACCCCAAAAGGGACAGAAGGGATATCTTTTGACTAGCACACTTGCTTAGGAGTACGGTTGTCTGATACGTCCAATTTGCATCACCATTCTATATCATAATTTGCCTCTATTCATTGATATATGTCTTATTATGAGGTATTACTTATGTATTTTCATCTGTTTATGCATGTTGGATGATTCTTGGAGGATGAACTGCCACAGTATGGATTCTGATGGAAAAAGAGGTGTTTTGATGAAATTTTGCAAAGATCAGAAAAATACCAGAAAAATATGGGAAAATTATATTTTCCCAAAAGCGAGGAATCGAAGGGAGGCGTAGAAGGGCGCGAGGCGCACACCCCTAGGCGCGGGTCCACAGGTCGCCTAGGAAGGTGTGGCCCACCTGTCCAGCTCCCGACTCTGCCCCTTCGCCTATATCTTCCATATGGAACCCTATAACCAGACGGCCACTACAGATATATTTCCGACGCCTCTGTAGGGCGGAAAACACCGAGAGATAAAGATCTCTCCGGCAGACAGATTTCTGCCAGGGAAATTACTTCCTGGAGATAGGAGATCGTCGCCATCAACATCTTCATCAAGCTAGGCTTCATCGGGATCATCATCATCATCCACACCATCATCTCCACCAAAATCATCATCGCCACTCCATCCCGCTATAACAATTGTGTTGGATATTGCTTTAGTTCTTAGGGGAAACTTTCTCGGTGTTGATTACTATTGTAGTTGATGCTTGTGAGTGGAACCATTGGATTATTGTTTATGTTTAGATGGTTATCCTTTACCATATAATCTTTGATCTTGATCCATATGATGTCTCATGAGTAGTTCGTTTAGTCTTGAGGACATGGGAGAAGTCATGTTATTAGTAGTGGATTTGTGTTGAGTTATTATTCAATGGTTTAGTATTTAATTTGTGGTGCTATTCTTCTAGTGGTGTCATGTGAACGTTGACTACATGATACTTCACCATTTATGGGCCTAGGGGAATGCATTGTGTATTTGTGTAGAGGTCCCAACCTGATAAGGTAGAGATTCCTGTGTTTACAATGCTAGTCCCTGGATCAATAGCTAGCATCCACAGTTTAAGATGTAATATGAAGAAACAAAGGTCATAATACAACTTTATAACCAGGAATAAAATAATTCATTACATCTTACATAGCTCATTTGGCTATCACATTAGAATGCAGCAGAATATCTATATAGCATGGAATCCTTCATCTTCAAAGTGCCACAGGCAATCATGTTGGTTGTAGACTTGTAATCCTATTCACACTTCACTAACATCAAACAAACCTGCAACATAATAAGTTACAGCCACAAGGGTCAATACATTTGAATTGTATTGGCAAGTGATACTATGGTAGAATAGTGGTATCTATCATCTATATGCATTTGGCTAAGTGGAGCTTAGGCTTGCTTTGCTCAAAGTAGATTTTCCTTATCATTTGAAAACACTAAGTTTTTGTTTGACAAAATCACCCAAGGAATCTACCAATAGACATTGGTGATTCCTTAACCCTTGTTCAATCACAATTTTTTAACTTAGAAATTGGGATGAGGAGATTCTTGATAGCTTCCATGTCTTGATGCTCAAATTGTCCATTGTTGGGGACACGGCTAAGTACTTATATTTTTCTCTCTCGAGAGGTGGTGCACTTTCCCCACAAGACTCGACATGCATCGAGACAAGATCTTTCAGAAGCCTTCCCTTAGACCAGAATGGACGCGTTGCAAACTTATCATCCCCTACCACCAACTGCCCATTTGGCTAAGTTATTGCAACTTATATGATCCAGGCAGAGCCCATAATGCCAAGTGGCTGCACTTGAAGCTTCTTAACATTTGACATCTCAAATCTCTTTGTTCCTGGGTGGCATTCCACAAGTGTGATACACAAGCTTCACCAGTCCCCTATCCTTGTGTAACCACTCAACATAAATCCATCCTTTCGTTTCCACCCAGGTGATTCATTCACATAGTTGTTTTATTAAACAAAACACAAGTCATATACTCAGAAATATCTCATAGCATGAATATAATCCACCCTTGTTTTCTACTAGCTAAGCTAAGCATGATAGTAGTAGGAACCTTAACTTAGGGAAAATTATACTAAGGAATCATCTACTAGGATTTCCCATGGCATAGCATACTTAGTAAAATTCCATGCAAGTCCTACATAGAAATATCACTAATGCATAGTGAAAAATAATGGGACAAAAGTATGAAGCACCACTTGCCTTTTTGGTAGAGAATATAAGTTCACTCCTTGATCTTGCAATAGTCACACTATTCAAATTCCACTACAATTCAATCAAGGCACAAATTCTAACTACCATTCAAGAAATTCAACACATAGAATAGTAAAAACAAAGCAATGCACGCAAGCATGCCAAAGATTGTTTAATTTGGAAAATTGGTTTCAATAGGTTATAAACATTTTAAAACACCTAATGGTCATTCATAAAAGTGGCAAAACCATTTGATATTAAGTTAGTGAAAAATGGCCTCTTTAAATCATTTTTGTTTTGTTAGAAATGATTTAATCAAAGTAATAATTTCTAGTGTTTGACAAATATATTTTTAAACACAAATGTTAGTGTTTTAAGGTCAAGTGTTTAATATTAAAACCATTTGCAAAAGGTTTTACCTATAAACCATTTTTATACCAAAGCAATATTTTATTTTGTTGGAAATGCCTTTAAACAAAGTAATAATTTTCTAGGGTTTAATCAAATACATTTTTTAATCCAAAAACTTGGTGTTTAGGGTCAGAGAGTTTAACTCAAACCATTTTCAAAAGGTTTTACTCAAAAAGCATTTTAAAACATAATCAACATTTTTATTTAACTAGAAATGCTTTAATTCAAATATTTATTTCTTAGCATCACAAAATATACCAAAAGTTTGTTTCTATGGTCAGTAGGTTCAAAACAATCCATTTACAAAAGATTTTACCCTAAAAACATTTTTATAATAAATTTTATACACATAATATACCTACACATGTTTCTGCAAAAACAACTAATTTTAAAGAAGCAATTCATTAAAAAAAGGGCAGGTTTGGAAAGTACTCATTTTTCTGAATCCAGTGATATAAAGTTTCCAAAATTTGGACGTGTAGATTTAAAGTTATGAATTTTGCAAGTTTAATCATCTAATATAAATGTTTCTTTTTTTAAAACAAGAGCTGGGCTACGTGTCGCAACCTCATTGGCTGGTACCGGTTCGTGAGCATCGCACTACGTGGAGTGTTAGATCTAAAGTTAATCGTGTGGCACAGATCAACGCATACCCCTTCGGGTTAAGTTTCTATCGCGTGCATAGGATCTAGATCTAACGGCCTGAAACGACTCGACCATATGCTGGCGGCGGCGGCGCTCAGGCGATGGCGTAACGGCGAAACCGGGAAGCGCGGGAGAGAGGGGAGTGGCTCACCAAGTTTTCCACAGCTTGCTGATGCTCAACGTATCCTTGGTTGGCGAAGGGGCGCTCGAGGACGACTGGAATTGCTCGCCGTAGTTACTCACTGGCTCGGGCATGCATGGCCGTGGTCGAAGACGTGCTTCTGGGTCGCAAGTGATCAAGGAAATGCGTCAGGAGGGTGCGCAAGTTTTCATAGGACGTGAAGAAACTCACCAGAGAGAAAGGGGCGCGTTGGTTTGTTGGCTACTGCTCGCCGGAGTTGAGGCAAACCGTGGCGGCGCTCAGTCGAGGTGGTTTCCGACGCTCTGGGTCACAAGAAGACGTGTGGCTGGGGTCAATGGATGCGCACAGCGATGGAGATCAAGTGAGCGTGAGACAGAGGGTATGGGGTGGCGTGTACTCACCCGATTTGTCGCCGGAGTGCGTCGGAGGCCGCGACGGTGCAAAAGGAAATTTGAGCAGCCTGGTGGCTCCAGTGAGGTGAGGTCTGAGGGGAAAAGAAGGGAGGACGTGGGTGGTTAAATGGGAGAAGTCGCAGAGAGGGATTAATGTAGTGCTAAGGTGAATTAACTCGGCGAAAAAAACGGCAGAAACGATCGAGGAGGGGAGGAACTGGTCGTGGCGGGTGAGAACGACGACTGAAAGGTGGGGCATCGTTGGTAGTGAGAGAGAGAGTGTTACACGGTGGAGTCCTAGCGTCAGCGACTGCGCGGGTCATTTCGCGAGTAGAAGAAAACGGTTTGGGGGAGAGGGAGTGGGCTGCGAGTTGGGCCAGATAGGCTAGTTGGGCTGGGCTGACTCGTTTTCTCTTTTTTTTTCAAATTCTTTTTCCTTTTTCTTTTCTATTTTTCTGTTTTGAAATTCAAACTCTTATTTAAATCAAATTTATTTATAAAATCTTTTCAAAACTTTTCAGTAGTTTCTATACTGTTTTAATGTGTTTTAAAGTTCATTTTAGAATAATTAATTGTATTCCTTCATGGTTTATTATTTTATTTAAATGAGGCACTTGTTTTTATTCAAACATGATTTTATTTATATTTTCGAACTCTGATTTAAATCTTAATTTTTACCAAACCTTTTTCAGTAGGTTTTATTTAGTGCAAATAATTCACTTGAATTATTATTTAAAATATTTTAATACGATTTATCAATCATTTAAATTGGGTAAATATCTTTATTTAAATAAAATATGGTTTTTAATTACATATAAATTCTATTCAAATAATTCTTTGATTCCATTTAAGTTAATTAAATAACTTTTATTCCTCTTGGGTAAATTCCAATTTATTATTTTCACATGATTTAATTAATCATTTCTATTAGTGATTTTGTCTTTATTCAAATAGAATTAGAATATGGTTTAATCCCATATACTTTTATTTGAATATTCTTTGTCCCTTTATTTTATTTGGATTTGGATTGTCTTTATTTCATTTGCTTATGGATTTGGCCAAGATTTAATTTGGCTTTTAAATATTCCTTCTTTATTTCTTTCTTTCTTTTTCTCATAAAATCCATATATTTTTATTTATAGATCCAAATTTGGTGATTCCAATTTGTATAACTTTATTTAATATTTGTTTATCCTTTAAATCATTTTAGGATTACTTTGATCACAATTTTGTATGGATTTTAGATAGGAGCTTTATTAGCTTTGAAATTTAATTTCTTTATCTTATTAAATTCATAAGATTTTATCCATGGTTCCAATTTGAATGAAATCAATTTCTATGGTTCTATAATATTTTTGTTTATCATTTTTGATCATTTATAAATGTTTTTTGCTAAATTTTATATGGATCAAATCCATAGTCTTTGGGATATCTTGGAAATGATTTTCTTCCATTAAGGTTTTGGGTTTTGGTTTATTTTTCCCAAGTTTGAATTTCAAGATACATTCATTGATGAATGCATTTCACTTGATTGAAATATGTTGAATTCCATTTTATTCAAAGTTTGTTCAAGATAGGTTTTGATGTTTCCAAGTTTAAACAAAAGTTTCTTTTCACCCTAAATTTCAACAATTATTTATTTTGTTTATTTATTTTTCACATTTCAAAATTTGGAAACTTTTGGGATGTGACAATTTGAGTACTAATTGTAGGGTTGCCGGAGTGACAGAAACCTGAACCCCCGTTAGGACACCTTTGGACAAGGGAGTGTATGATCTCAGAGTTTAAGTCTATGGTTAGATTTATATCTTAATTACTTTCCTATAGTTGCGGATGCTTGTAGGGGGCTTAATCACAAGTATGTATTAGTCCAAGTAAGGTCGGTATGTTAGCACAGGTTCACCCACACAACACTTACAAACACCAAAGAAGAATACACAACTATTTGAAGCGAAAGCACTTGACAGAATTCCCATGTGTCCTCGAGAACGTTTGGTCCTTATAAGTATTTCCACCGACGTGTCCTTTGCTAAGAAAGGATTGGGCCACTTGATGCATTTGTTTGTTGTCTTTGTTACTTGCTCTTTGTTTTGTTGCCTTGTCAGAAAACCACTAAAAATATATTTGCTAAGTATTTGCAGAGAGTTCCTTCTCCATACCACTAGTCAACACCTTCTGCTCCTCATTGGGATCGACACTCCTATTTATCGAAAGTACTACGATACACTCCCTATACTTGTGGGTCATCAAGACTATTTTTTGGTGCTGTTGCCGGGGAGTGAAGCGCTATTGAAGAGTGGAACTGGTAAGGGAAACTTCTACTATGAGTATTGCTTTTGTTTTTGCTTGTTGCTTTGTTTCCAATATGGATAACCCACTTGGTTTTCTGTTTGGGAAAACTACTACCACTTCTAGGGTAGTAGATGAACCACCACATGTTGAGATATATCCTTTTAAGATACCTACAAGTATTGTTGATCGTGTTATGGATAACTATTATTTAGGGTATGGAACTGTCCATCCCGGTGATCACTTGCTTTCTATCCATGAATTATGTGGGTTGTTTAAGTGTACAGGTATCACAACTGAATGGGTGAATAACAAGTTACTCTCCATATCCTTGAAAGGGAGAGCTGAAGAATGGTATAAGCTGCTAAAGAATGGACAATCCATGGAATTGGAGGAGATGGCATCTCTCTTTTATTCTAAATTTTATCCTCCCAGTGAGATTCATAAGGATAGAAATCTGATATATAACTTTTGGCCTCGTGATGGAGAGAGTATAGCTCAAGCTTGGGGGAGACTAAAGTTACTAATGCTTAAATGTCCTATTCATGAACTTCCTAACAATATTATTTTCAATAACTTTTATGCTAGGCTTTCTCTTCATGATAAAGATTTGCTAGATGCTTCTTGTGTTGGATCATTCACATGTATGAAGGAAGAATCTAAATAGGATCTCCTAGACCGTATTCAAGAGAACACTGAAGCTTGGGAGAATGAGAAAGGAAGAAAGTCAGGTATAAACTATGATTACGAATGCATTAAATCTTTTATGGGAACTGATGACTTTCGTGATATTAGAAATGAGTTTGGTCTTGATTCCCAATGTATTGCCAACTGTTTTAAGGCCTTTGCCTCTTACATAGAAATTCCCAAGAAGAACTGGAATAAGTACCATGCTCCTTATAAAGATGTTGTTAGTCATGTTCCTATTAGAAGTACTCAAGTTTGTACTACTAATCATATTGTGCCTGAACCTCATGTTGAAAAAGTTCCTTTCCCATCTAAGGTAAAGGAGTATTCTATGATTATTAGTGCAAATAACAAAGGTACAATGAAAACTATGGAACCTAATGAGCAATTGAATGTTGAACCTATGGTAGCTATGGTAGCACATTGTCTTCTATGAAGACACTTCTAATATTGTCTCTCGTCCTAGTAAAGCTAGAAAATCTAGTGTTCATGTCCTTTCTGTTAAAATTGGTGATCATTGCGACTATGGTTTATGTGATATTGGTGCTAGTTCTAGTGCTATTCATTATGAGCTTTACAGGGAAATTATGCATAAAATTGGTCCTTGTGAGCTTGAGGACATTGATGTGGTTATTCACCTTGATAATAAGGAAACCATTTGCCCCATTGGTATTGTAAGAGATGTGGTGGTTCTTTGCAGTAAGATTAAGTATCCTGCGGATTTTCTAGTGCTTAATTTTGCAGCTAGCAAAACTTGTCCTATCATTTTTGGTAGACATTTCTTGAACACTTGTGGAGCTATTATAGATTGTAAGAAGGAGAAAGTTTTAACTAAGTTTGATGGAGACTCTTAAGAGTAACTTTTGCAAATTTGCTAAAGCTCCTTGTGAAAATAGCTTGCCTAATAAAGATTTCAGGATGGAACAACTTGCTTCTATTGATCAGGTCTATGACCTTGGACCTCTTTTTGATGACTGTAAGTCTTCTTATTCTAATGATAAAGTTGTTGCTAGTGACATTTATATTGTCAACTTTATTCAAAGTGCTACTGAAAGTTACTATGAGAGAGGGAAACATGGTTTTATGCATCTCAATAATGTTAAGTTTCCCTGTTTTATGTTGAAAGCTTTGAAGTTGCATCTATTTTGTCTTCCTATGCTAGTGGCCTTTTGTTTCAACAATTCGTTTTCTCATGATACTCCCATGCATAGGAAGTGCGTTAGACTCAAATGTGTTGGTTATTTCCTTCTTGATGCTCTCTTTCACTTCAAATATTTATCTCCTATGTGAGCATCTTTGGAAGTCTCAAGGCTAACTTAAAGACATTAAAGAAAAGTACTTGTTGGGAGATAACCAAGAGTTTGGTTGAGTCTTGGAAGTTATTACTTCAGTAATAACCGCTCCTTATCCTTATTTTTTTGGTTTTTGTGTCAAGTTCAACTACTTTTGTGAAGTAGAGGAGTTGTGAAAAGTGGCTGTCCTAGGACAGATTTTTGTGCTGCATTGTAAAACTTCATGAGGAAGCTCAGTACTTTGGATGGATCTGCATTTTTCTGAGATTGTTCTCCAAGTTGTTTCCCAACTTTCATTAGTTCTGCACTTTTTGATTTGAGCAATATAAGGTTTTATAAAAAATCAATCTTTACCTGCTGGTCTGTTTTGACAGATTTCTGCTATCATTTGCATTTGCCTCTTATAGAAGCCTTTGTTTTGATGGATTTCAGTTAAAGTGTGCACCTAAATGTTTATTGTTTTTGCTTACACTAATGTTTCCATTGAATTTTGTGTATTGCCTTGTGAGGAAAGGAATTTCCAGGAGAAGGAGGAAAGGAATCTGCAGAGTTCGACTTTGAATAGGTAAAAGTGGTGAAAATAGAAGGTTCGTGAAAGCCTAATCTTTTTATATTTTTGATGTTTTTACTATATAAGGCAAGTTACGTGATGGAACAGAGGAGGAACCGGAGGCCGGGAAAGCCAAACGCACCCCACGCGCGGGCCCTAGCTGGCCGCGCCCGGAGGGGGTGTGCCTCCCTGAGCTCCTTCTCCGCCTTGTTTTCATATCAAAACCTTCCTTATGCTTTGAAACTTCGTAATATATACCCCCCCGGATACCCCGAGGTTCATGCATCGTATTTTCGTTTCGCTCTGTTTCTGTCAGGAAAACTTCTCAAGTTTAGATCACCATGGTCTCCGCCAACGACAAAGGCAAGAAGCCCGAGGAAGATGATCCTCAAAAACCCAAGGAGGAGGAGATTTTGGTTGGTTATGAAGGAGAAATGGAGGATGACAAGCAACCGGACACCCGCGCTACCGTCGCAAGCATTGGAGTGGTGGCAAAACCTACCAAGCTTAGGAGGACAGCGCGGATGTCTACGGGAGGGAGAGCTCCGCGCCATACCCTCGCTCCACGGTCATCACCTCCACGTACCAAGAGACCCTTCCATACTCTTATTCATAAGCATCAATATCAACATGTTCCCAAAGGGAACTTGCCCTCGGTTTGGGATATGCCTCGTTCTAACAATGTAGGGAAGGAACACTCTAAGGAGGAAGAGTGGGGAAAGAATAACAAGGACTGGGATTCTTGGTCCGACATGATCATGAACCGCATTGAGCAAAACTCAGAGCTGATTCGTACTCTGACCTTCGAGTTTGAGGATTTGAAGAAACTTATTGAAGACCTTATCAAGAGAACACCACCACCACCGAAGGAGTAATTCATCATCAGGTTTGGCATCCCCTTGGCTTGTTCCAAGCTTGGGGGGAGTGTCGCAGTATCACCATCACCATCATTATCTTTTGCATTTTTAGTGGATTCATATCTTTGGTAGAGAAGTTATCTTATAAGTTTGGTTTGCATGTGGAAGTATCTCTCCTTTAGTTGGTTATCTATGTATCCCTTGGTGTGAGTGCCTTTGTTGAATATTAATGAGAAGTCTCATATTTTACTTTTTGCACTTCTTATTTTAATTTGGAATCTCTAATATATGATGGATCTTGTTTATTAGTATTGGCATCACATTGGGAGCATCAAGTAAATCTAAATTGGTTTTGGCAAACCGAGCTCTGGTCAGTAGCAACACTTTTTGAGGTTTGAAAGAAAAAGAGAAAAGCTTACAGGTATTTTGTATCATTTATTTTCTTTCTTGTTGGCTCATAAGCTTAGTATTATTTATTTAAGATATTTTGTATATTCAAGGAAGATTGCATGTTTGGCTTTATTACTTGTATGCTTGCTTGTCTCTTTCAACTCTCTTGCTTGCTACCCAGATTTGCTAGCCAAAAACCTGTTTTGAGAAGGCATACTTCTCATGTTTCCAAATCCCTTTGAACCAAAACATGTGCCATTTGTGTCCACCATATATACCTATTAGAAATTGCTATTCCAGGAAAATTCTCAAGCTTCATCTATCTTTCGAATTAAAAAGTATTTTGTTATATGAAAACTAGTTAGTAAAGCTCTCACAAACTTGATGGCACACCTTATATTCTTTGCCCCTAATAGACTTGAGCCATTGTGTCATCGAAGTTGTATATGCTTGCATCTATACGTTGGAATTAGCATAACCGTGCTGTCACGGGGAACACTTTCAACATTGCACTTGAACCTTGTACACAATTGATATCGTGCACTTTTGTCTGTGGATATCAACAGTGTAAAATAAAGAGGGAACTTGTAAGTCCATGGAGTCTATATTTTGTGTTAGAGAAACGCCTGGGCCGCAAGCCTAAGCCATCCCTAATCATGGTGGAATCTTGCAGCATCACCATAGTGAGCTATC
Source organism: Avena insularis (assembly GCA_023614405.1). Lineage (NCBI taxonomy): Eukaryota > Viridiplantae > Streptophyta > Magnoliopsida > Poales > Poaceae > Avena > Avena insularis. The sequence goes on from CM042685.1 coordinate 204,861,100, forward strand.
TATGAAGCATCCTCAATAAAAAGCTATGCATATAGTAAATAAAAAGATCACTGAGATGCTCATTGTCTGCTTGCCTTGTCATTTTGGTTATGGGAAAGCTCTTGTATCATGTGCAAGGGGTACCCCATTAGCGGTTCTCTATGATACGCATGTACTTACAATGACAAGAACTTACCTGTAAATGAAGTTGAGTAGCATGAGGAGTGGCCCTCATATCCAAGGGACATGAGATTGCCAACTTATATTTCGTCAAGCATATACTCCATCCTTTTTCACTTTAACCTTAATCATCTCAAGATGCCTATGATAGGGGCAATGAGGGCTCAAAGCTAGTAAGTACCATAATCTTTTGGAAGTTCTTTATGACTTGTAATCCCTGCTACCCTCTATAAAGGGACCTTTCTCCTACTTCCAAGTTGAGTCAGTAAACCTACTTCCTCTCTATCTCCAGCAAGCATTTGAGTTGTTGTGTTTCAAGCATTCATATGGTGATTTATTCAATCATGTTCTTTATCTTCCTTGTTTGCACAAAACTCTTATCTATTGAGCATTACTTCGAAAGCCTTCATTGAAAAACCTTTTTGAGCAAAGAGTGATCCTGTTTGAAAACTTCTACAAAAGCTTTATTTGTGAGACTGTTTCCTAGCTATTTCTGACCAAGAACAAGAGTTTGCCAATTACAATTATGATTTATCTTTATGCATCTCTATTATGACCTTCGTACTTGTTGCAAGCTAAGTTATATAATGGTGAGTTGTTTTCTTCTATGAGTTGTGTAATGGTAAGTGTGATGCTTCTTATCTGAATTCTTTTATCGACACTTCACTCCATAAACCTGTGGACATGTTTACTGAGCTTAGTTTTTGCTTGGGGACAAGCGAAGGTCTAAGCTTGGGGGGGTTGATACGTCCAATTTGTATCACCATTCTATATCATAATTTGCCTCTATTCATAGATATATGTCTTATTATGAGGTATTACTTATGTCTTCTCATCTGTTTATGCATGTTGGATGATTCTTGGAGGATGAACTGCCAGAGTCTGGATTCTGATGGAAAAAGAGGTGTTTTGATGCAATTTCGCGAAGATCAGAGAAATAACAGAAAAATATGGGAAAACTATATTTTCCCAAAAGATAGAGGAAGCCAAAAGGGGAGGCAAAGAAGGGCCGCAGGGGGCCCACACCCCCCTAGGCGTGGGTCCACCCTCGGCCGCGCCTAGGGCAGGTGTGGCCACCTGCCCGGCTCTCGACTCTACCACTGCGCCTTGTCTTCCCTACGGAACCCAAACACCAGGGGGCGACCACAGATAGATTTCCGCTGCCTCTGCGGGGCGAAAAACACCGAGAGAGGAAGATCTCTCCGGCAGACAGATTTCTGCCGAGGAAATTCCTTCCCAGAGAGGGGAGATCGTCGCCATCAACATCGTCATCAAGCTAGGCTTCATCTGGATCATCATCATCCACACCATCATCTCCACCAGAACCATCATCACCACTCCATCCCGCTGTAACAATTGTGTTGGATATTACTTTAGTTCTTAGGGGAAACTTTCTCGGTGTTGATTACTATTGTACTCGATGCTTGTGAGTGGATCCATTGGATTATTGTTTATGTTCAGATGGTTATCCTTTACCATATTGTCTTTGATCTTGATCCATATGATGTCTCATGAGTAGTTCGTTTAGTTCTTGAGGACATGGGAGAAGTCATGTTGTTAGTAGTGGATTTGTGTTGAGTTATTATTCAATGGTTTAGTATTTAAGTTGTGGTGCTATTCTTCTAGTGGTGTCATGTGAACATCGACTACATGATACTTCACCATTTATGGGCCTAGGGGAATGCATTGTGTATTTGGCTACTAATTGTGGGGTTGTTGTAGTGACAGAAAACTGAACCCCTGTTAGGACACCTTTGCACAAGGGAGTGTAGGATCTCAGAGTTTAAGGTAGTGGTTAGATTTATATCTTAATTACTTTCCTGTAGTTGCGGATGCTTGTAGGGGGTTTAATAACAAGTATGTATTAGTCCAAGTAAGTTCGGTATGTTAGCACAGGTTCACCCACACAACACTTACAAATAGCAAAGAAGAGTACTCAGCTATTTGAAGCGAAAGCACTTGACAGAATTTCCATGTGTCCTCGAGAACGTTTGGTCCTTATAAGTATTTCCACCGGCTTGTCCTTTGCTAAGAAAGGATTCGGCCACTTGCTAAGTTTGTTTGTTGTCTTTGTTACTTGCTCTTTGTTTTGTTGCCTTGTTAGAAAACCACTAAAAATCTGTTTGCTAAGTATTTGCAGAGAGTTCCTGCTCCATACCACTAGTCAACACCTTCTGATCCTCGTTGGGATCGACACTCCTATTTATCGAAAGTACTGCAATACATCCCCTATACTTGTGGGTCATCATTGTCCATAGAACTTAATGCCTTTGCTCTGGTTTACCTTGATTGGTTTTGTTACCTTAATATACTATTCTCTTACGAGATGACCCATGTCCGAAGAGGGTGTGGACAATTGAGTTGTCTAGTTGCCACTTACCTATGGTGGGAGACAACAGTATTTGAGGGACCGCCACAAGTACAGTTTATATCTATTACATAAGCACTTATCATGCACACTGGTATACACAACATTACTTGAGAAATCATAGCATTAATATTTCATCTCATTGCATTCACCTCTTTCCAGTTTTACTTTTGTTCTAGTTTTCTTCCAGTCCTAGTAGTAGTTATTACAAATCATCTTAAATTCATTTATCCTAGCAACTTATAGAATAGGCTATTTGCAAACCACGGTTTTGGTGCGAACATGGACGCATTGACAACGTGGTTGTGGGGTCGTGTTCGCCGAGCTCCCATCGGGACAAACTCTTTAAATATTTGCTGCTACAAGTACTGCAATATTGGTGCAGGAACCCAGTCATCAAATTGGTGTGGTTGCCGGGGAGAAAAGTGTTTGGTTATCTACTTGCACATAGTTTATTTCTGTTTATTGCTATTATATTACTGCTTTCTTTTATACTGAAAATAATAAAAATTTACAAAACCAAAAATTTATAAAAACTTTTGCTACTAATCATGTCTTACAAGATAAATTTTGTTCAACAGATAATACAAGCATTAGAGGATATAAAGGATTCAAGTTCATCAAGTCTGGTTGCTAGACATGAGTTGATAAAGAAATTGTTGGACCAACTAGAAAGGCATTTATTATGGTTGCGTGCTAATGATGGATCATATTGCACAATTTGTATAATAGATGACCACCTTAATTTTCAATGTAAGTGTTCCAACAATCTTACTCTAGGAAATTACAATAAAGATAAATCATATGCTAGTTTGGAAGTATTAGAATATGTTCTTTTCAAATGTGCATATGAAATGGTATTTAGACTTGGAAGTATTGATGTTGAAAGTGAAGAACTTGATGGAGTTTTTAATTTAGTATACCTCATATTCCTCTTTTGCAAAAATAATTTAAGTAATAATGCATTGGTATTATATTATTCGAAGCAGTCTAAAACCGCCATGGAGAAAGATAACCTTTTGAAGGACTCACTAGAAAGCGGACAGGAAAAGGAGCACAAGGAAGAGGATGAAGAACGAATTGATCACCCTCTCACACCTTCGACTCCTACTTTTGATTCTATCGTTGCTATTCAAACACTAGTCGAGGAAAGAAGGAACAAAAAGGTGAGGTTGACAAAGAGAGTCACACTAAAACTTTTGTTTTTGATGCCTCTCACTCTAGTAGTTATTTTTATAATGCTAAAACTATTGATTATTGTTCTATGGAGGCCTTGTGCCTAGACACTCCTATGGAGAGCATTAATAATAATGAACTAGAGATAGAACCTTACTATACTAACATGCAGGGTCCTGAACTCCCTGCTATAAAGGAAGAGTATTATGAAGTGTTCTCCTACATAGGTAACCAAGGTAAAGATTTAAGAATTGTATATGAATCTCAAATCCTCTCATTACAGCTATATACAGAGGCATGTTCACCAAGCTTGGTGCATCAACACTCGCTTGAAAGCGAGAACTTGTTCATCTACATGATGCCGATGCACCATAAGTGGGTACGTAAATCCAAACTGGTATGTACAACCTCACCTCGAGTTGATATCCCTTGGGATCCAGGTGGGTAATGTATGGAGCATCCTAGCCTGGATTTATGGCTTTAAAGAGAGCACTTCCCGGGAGGAAACTCGGAAGTCATTAGGCGTCTTTCTTAATTTTGTGTCTTGAGTCTAGTTGCATTCATGTTGTATTGATACTTTTATTCTTCGCATGTATTTATATTAGAGTAATCTTGTGGTAGTTTTCAAAAGGTAGATTTTATTATCACTATATTATGTGTTGCATAACTCGGTTGTACTTAAATCCTGTTTTATACATGCTAATGTTGGTCGAAAATTAAAGTTGTCCTTTTTCTGTCAAAACATGGTGTTTCGCTAAGTTTTAGGTTAAGAAAGAATTTTCAAAGAAACAAGTAAATTTTGGCGACTCCAGAAGGTTCAACGACAAACTATACGGCGAGAATAATTGTTTTGGCCGTATAGTTATCGATACCTTCGTAAAATTTATTTTCCATGTACAGAAGGTTTAACGACCAACTATACGGCGGGACCTTTTCGTCCGGCCATATAGTTGCAGCCGTATAGATATCGACACCTGCTTTGAATTCTGTATGTTGACGACCAACTATACAGTGGGAAATATTTTTCCGGACGTATAGTTCCGGTCGTATAGTTGGTGCGATCACAAAATCAATATGGGAAGGTAGCCAGTATCAAAATTTCGATATACTTTCTCCCTACTTCCACTAAAACCTCAAAACTCCACATGGGATCTTCTCTCTTGATCAAAGGGAGCCAAATATCTGCAAGCAATAAAAGTTTTACCTAAGAAACTTCCTAGACTATAATTCTCTATAGAAGTTCATTTTTCTTTTTTTACTTTCTTTTTATCGGTGGGCTAAATAAACTATGTTCGTATACCAAACCGATGCATTTTATTTTGTGTGTTATTTTCACAGGGACTTGAACCTTGTGTGACGACATGTACGGTAGTGCCAACCGTGCAAACACTCTCATAAGCCACTTGGTTGCTTCAATTCAACGTGGCTACCTATTCATGTCTGGTAAAACCTTTCAACTCAAACCTCTTTTAAATAATCACATAGGGATTGCACACTCGTGTTTCATATTTTGTCTCACACTTCATCACAACCTAGGAGAAGCGCACTTCTAGAATTAGTTTGTTTACTTAAACGTGGTGCTTAGGTTGATGAACCGACTTAGTGGGACTTGTATTTTTATCACTTGTGAGCTAAACCCATGTCTTCAAAAACACAAAATTATTTTGTTTTCTTTCTAGTCTTGTTCCTACCAGGTTGTTAAGGAAGGCATACACCGGATCGTGAAGCATTCGTTGAAGCAAAGGTTCTTTGTCCATCAAAGTGGAGGTTAAAAGCACCTCAACGGTAAAGTGTTCACCCTTTCTTTACTTAAGCTTGGGGAGGTAACCACTTCTTATACCCTCTGTTTATAACTGCATTTTCTCTTTTGTTTCCATGATCTTCTCAAGTTGGTATTTTCTTATATTGGGGAGGTTATTTTGCATGCGTAGAGTCTTGTGCAATGTTCTTTATCTTAAAAAGTTTTCATGCTATTGTGTATCCCTTTGTTTTTGAATGCTTGCTTAGGTGAGTTTTTGTTTATATTTATATAAGGGATATACATGCTCATGTTAGGCCCCATAGGAGACAAGCCATAGCTTTGATGCACCTTGTCCAACTTTTATCTAGCTTGTGCAAAATATTGTGATCCTCTAAATTTACATTGCCATGTTCTCTACATTTTGAAAAAAAAAATATATATATAATAAAGAAGTTCTTTGAAACTTGCTAGTTGTCACTGTTCAAAATTGTCTTAAAGTGAATTCTTATGGAGTAGAATGACCCCATAGTGTTGGAAATGATGGTATTAATAGATGCTAACTGAGTGATTTATCAAATAAGAAATGATGTTTCAAAGTTTTGAGATTACATATGCCAAAATTTTGTCTTGGAAATCAAAGTGAGATATTTCTTTATGCGTGTCTTGCACCATTATCGCACAACATGGGATGCTAACAACTCCGCTGGCCTTTGGACAATCCAAAAAGATAAAACTCTTGGAGTTTGGCTATGAGTTGCCCAACATATGTAGGAAAAATGCTATATTTGGGTATGCATTGGTATTCTCATGGGCCTGCGATAAAGAAAAGGTCGGAATACTCCTCTGATCGTTATGAGAAATCATTATACCGAAAATAGAAACCTTGGTAATGGTCACGAGTGTCCTTCCTAGCCTACACAGTCTCGATTGAACATATATCACTCTTTTGGCAAGGTCTCGTTACTAAGAAATAGATTTTCTATGAGCTCAACAATCAAAAAGTTTGCATTTGAGAGACTTTAATATACGGCATGAGTGGGAAGCATTGGAAAAATCTATCTCTATTTATGGTTGACAACTAATCGTGTTCATCTTTGCCTTATACAAATCAAAATATAAAAATACAATAAAGTGTGTATAGAAGGATCACAAGTTTACTTGCAAGCTAGATTTAACTTTGACATGGGTCATACAAGTTTTTGACTAATCTCTACTGGTTTGGAATAATATAACTGATCTTATATTGCCTTGTATAATTATGTGCTCTCTTGCTTTGAGCTTGCAGGAAATACAAGAATACAGTACATTTATTTTCAATGATAAGAAAAATCACATCCATTAAGTTATCGATCCCTTTTGCTCGAGGACGAGCAAGATCTAGATTGGGGAAGTTGATGGCTGTGATAATACAATAGTTTTTAGCTATATAAATTGTGTCATTTTCCTACCATATCATGCTCCATCTAACTATTGCTATGCTTAATTACTTGTTTTCATTAAATTCAATATGAGCTATGCACATTTATTATTTTAGATAGAATTTTATCCCTCTTCCTTGTCTTTGACATATGTGTAGGTGTTGATGATGATTATGGATAAAACAAAGGCAAAAGGAACAAAGATATCATAGTATGGAGGAGCTGCAGGACCGGACTTAGCCATTTGAGGTGTTGGAAAAAGTGGATTTTTCCAACTTCTCAAAATAAAGATCCAAGACGACTGGGTTGTAGCCCTTATCGAGACGAATCCAACGAGCCCAAGCCCAAACAGATTTCGTATGAAGAAATGGCGGCCAAAATACTGCGGAACCCGAAGGTTCAACGACCAACTATACGGCCTGAGAAAAAATTCCCGCCGTATAGTTTGGCTGTATAGTTGGTAAAAAGGTCGCAAACGACGGGATTTCGCCCCCATAAGCTCCAGAACCTTCCCTAAATCATATGAAGATATCGGGGGAACCCTAGGTCACCCCCAAAGCTTATATAAAGGAGGGAGGAGTCAAACAAGAGAGGAGGAACCCACCAATACACCATATACAAGATCTAGTTTTATCTACCGCCTCCACGGCAGCGCCGTGTCGCCTCCATAGCCTCTAAAGCTCCACCAAGATCCAGATCTCCATCAGCACCATCAAGCCATCCAAGAAAGAATAGGAGGAGAAGGAGGACGCCACCATCACCACGCTGATGCCACCATCACCATGCCGTCATCACTATATCCATCACCGCTACTCCTTCATCCTTCTCCATCATGGTCTCCATGATGGGTTGTAACATGGCTTGAACCCCCTTTTATTAATGTTATGATGATGTGAGTAATTGAAGTGTGGTGTGTTCTTGTTAATTAATATGTTTGTGTTTTATCTTTACAATTGTTCTATTCATGATATTATTTTAGTGATTGGAGATGGCCAATCCATTGTTGAGGAATTTACTAGGGATTCATGGTGTGTGACAAAACTTATCATTGGTCTCTGCTCTTCCATGGGTAGAACTAATAGGCTATTTTCTATAAGTAATTTGCGGAGACAATAGAAGCTTAGGATGCATCGCCCAAAATTCCCCAAGATCACTCATGATATAGATAGGTATAGTGTTGTGAATTGCTTGACCCCAAAGTGAAAGACAGGATATCTTGTGACTAGCACACTTGCTTAGGAGTACGGTTGTTCATAGAACTTAATGCCTTTGCTCTGGTTTATCTTGATTGGTTTTGTTACCTTAATACAATATTCTCTTACGAGATGACCCATGTTCAAAGAGGGTGTGGGCAATTGAGTTTTATAGTTGCCACTTACCTACGGTGGGAGACAACAGTATTTGAGGGACCGCCACAAGTACAGTTTATAGCTATTCCATAAGCACTTATCATGCACACCGATATACACAATATTACTTGAGGAATCATAGTATTAATATTTCATCTTTGCATTTACCTCTTTCCAGTTTTACTTTTGTTCTAATTTTCTTCCAGTCCTAGTAGTAGTTATTACAAATCATCCTAAATTCATTTATCCTAGCAACTTATAGAATAGGCTATTTCCAAACCAAGGTTTGGGTGCGAACATGGCCACATTGACAACGTGGCTGCGGATCATGTTCGTCGAGCTCCCATCGGGACAAACTCTTTAAATATTTGCTGCTACAAGTACTACAATAATCCTATTATTGGTGCAGGAACCCAGTCATCACGTATCCACTCGAATGCGTCGACGAGCCTTAAGTGTGTCACCCTAAGTTTCATGAACTGAGTGGATATGATCGAGACTCTCTTTGATCATTAGTCATCAGCAGGATCTAGAGATTCATAACAGCTCCCACTTACTGAACAATGAACTAGTGATCATGTGAACCTTTTTCTTAGTAACCAATTTATTTTGTCTCGCGATATTTTACTTGTCCGAGATCTGATCATTTGGTAACATCCATACCTAGTTTGATCTCGTTACCGACATGTACACTTTTACTCGTTCCGTGATATAAGATTCTTTATGATCAAATCACTTGCTTGCAAGCTGTTATCAGTGTGACATCACCGAGAGGGCCCTGAGTATATCTCTCCACATCGGGATGGAAAAATACCACTCTTGATCCACGAGTCTCAACTAACATGTTTTTAGTATCCAACGACATATTTATAATCACCATGTTATGGTGAGACGTGTGATGAAATCAAAGTGCTCTTCCAGTGTTGGTGATTGACGTGATCTTAGGGTCTAATGATTAGTGTTACTTCGAGTGACATAGCAATATAAAACCTATCGTGGATGAATGTTCATCACATCATTCTCCAATGACATGACCTTGTTATTAACAACATCCATTGTTCATGATCATAAAACCTTGATCATCTGCTAATCAACAAGCTACTATAATAAGAGGCGTTACTAGGAACCATTTTATTTATTAATTAAATACATATGTATTAACATTTCCGATTAACAAAATTATAGCATGATAAATAAACATTTATTATAAATTTGTAATAAAATAATAACCATTTATTATTGTCTCTCAGGGCATATTTCTTTCATAAATATACACTAAAAAGACAATCTTTTTTGAAAGGAATGCCGTAGCAGAAGCCCCTACAACGAATTATTTTTGAAATAATAAGAACCAAAATTTTGTCTGTGACAGCCTTAATAAACGAAATGGCCGCATCTGACATGGAGTACGTTTAACTTTTACATTTCTTTTGGTTCTTTTGCTAGGATATTTTTGGGAATTGTTTAACTGACCACTTAAGTCTTATTTAGAACTCACTTAAAGTAAGAAATAAAATTTAATCAAATGTTAGTACATGATAAGACAACCCCTTTTTTTATTCTTCAACATCTCTGCTTATTCTTGTAGAGATAATGTAAAAGCCTAAAACATATTGTGGAACAAATAAAGACAATATTTTTCTATGAAAATGAACTATTTCCTCTAAACTACAAATCTATCATAAAGTTTAAGTATGATAACGTCATAATATGCTTATCATGATCAAATCAAACTTATTCAAGTAATGATTTTTTTAGGAAATACATTTATACTTGTACACATGGGTGTGGTAGCTATCCAACCGTTGGTAGGTGATTTGAGATTGACGAGTGCTAGCAGTGCTTTTTTTCTCCACCGTACAAGATACAATGATGAGACATAAAGGCAACAGTAGAGGCATCAAACTCTGCACTGAGTGGATGTAAAAGGCTAGGTGGGTCCTACCAAGCCGGTAGTTGCGGACAATCTCATCATACTATTTTCTTTTAGGACCGTGCTACGCGTCTTCCGGGGGATATTTCCCCCCGATCCCCCGGGTCCAGAACCGTCCGATCAAGTTAGATTTAACCGTCCGATCTACTAAACCGGTACACCAACCCCGCTTTTGCTACGTTGCAAAAAATAACGATTCACGCGTAGCAAGCTGGGAAACAAACGGAGGCAGCGGACAAGTCATGCGGGTGATGTGAGGACGACGGAGGCGACTGCGGAATCGATCTCGTTCGCCGGCACCGGAGATGAGCCATCTTCATTCCTCCATCTCTACCCCCCTTCTGGTCATCCTCACCACCTAATACCGCTGTCAATCGTCGCTTCTAGTGGTGGATCAAATCCTCTCACCCGGCGGTGCTCCGATTCGGCGAACGCCAATGTCTCCAATCGAGCCTAGCACACGAATCCTCCTATCTTTTTCAATAAAAATCCTAAGGAAGAAGCTCCAGCTCCATCGGTAAGCTCCAGCTCCATCCTCTTAGGGTTTCCACCATTGTTGTTCCTGTTTGTGCTACATGGTAGAAGCAAATACTAAAAAAGGTAGCAAATACACTAGTTAATTGGGTGGTACACTGTAGCAAATTAGGGTGCTGTTAGGCAGATGGCAGGAAAACAACAAGGAAACAGATTAGGGTGCTACATTAGAAAATTAGGAAATTAGGGGTGCTACACTGCAGACAGATGGTTCTACAATAATGCTGCTAGGCAGATGGTGCTACATTGTAGCAAGTTAGGGTGATACTAGCACATTTATGTAGCACATTTATGCTTCGACCTAAACTTTTGCTTTTTAAATTGCAGGGGTTTGTTGCTGACAGCACATTTATGCTTTGACCTCAACCATCCTGCTGATGGATACGGTCCTGAAGGATATGCTGCAGAAGGATTTGCTCCACCATAATCTACTTCTGAAGAGTATGTTGCTCCTGGAACCTATGGACAAAATTATGTTACAAGAGTAGAAAGTGCAGCTAGTAGCAATGCTTCTTTTGTTGTTGAAGAAGGCGGTGAAGAGATTTTGTCACATCCCAAAATTTTCCAAATTTTGAAATGTGAAAAATAAATAAACAAAATAATAATTGTTGAAACTTAGGGTGAAAAGAAACTTTTTGATTCCAAATGGAAACATCAAAATCCATCTTAAACAAACTTTGAATAAAATAGAATCCAAAAAATTTCAAACAAGTGAAATGCATTCATCAATGAATGTATCTTGAAATTCAAACTTGGGAAAATAAACCAAAACCCAAAACCTTAATGGAATAAAATCATTTCCAAGATATCTCAAAGACTATGGATTTGATCCATATAAAAATTAGTCAAAAAACATTTATAAATGATCAAGGATGATAAATAAAAATATTATAAAACCATAGAAATTGGTTTCATTTAATTTGGAACCATAAATAAAAACTTATGAGTTTAATATGGCAAAAGGAATAATTTCTAAAGCTAATAAAGCTCCTATCTAAAATCCATATCAAAATTATTAGCAAATAATCCTAAAGAGGTTAAAAAAGAGATAAACAAATATCAAATAAAATTCTACAAATTGGAATCACCAATTTTGGATCTATAAATAAAAAGATATGGATTTTATAAGGCAAAGAAAGGAATAAATAAATAAGGAATATTTGAAAAGCCAAATTAAATGTTGGCCAAATCCATAAAACAAATGAAAGTTATTGATTAATGAATAAGGGTAAAAGATTATTTAAATAAAATCATAAGGATTAAATAATATCCAATTTTATTTAAAATAAAGATAATTTGCCTAAATAAATAATCCCAATAAAATTATTTAGAAGATAATTTAAAACCTTGAATTAAATCCATAAGAAAATGGAATAAAGATAATCCAAATCCAAATAAAATAAAGGGATAAAGAATATTCAAATAAAATAATATGGCATTAACCAAATTCTATTCCATTTGAATAAAGACAAAATCCCTAATAGAAATGATTAATTAAATCATGAGAAAATAATAAAGGGGAAAAGTTATTTACTTAACTCAAATGGAATAAAAGAATCATTTGAATAAAAATTTATATGGATTTAAAACCATATTGAATTTTATTTGAATGAAGACAAATGCTCAATTTAAATGATTAATAAATCATATTAAACATATTTCAAATAATTCAGAATGAATTATTTAACACCCTATTGAATAAATAAAACCTACTGAAAAAGGTTTGGTAAAAATTAGAATTCAAATAAAGAGTTTGAAAATATAATTAAATCTTGTTTGAATAAAGACAATTGTCTATTTAAATAGATAATAAAGCCCAAGAAAATACAAAGAAATATTCTAAAAAGGACTTTAGAAAATATTATTAAACAGAATGAAATCCCTACTGAAAGTTGGGAAACATTTGAATTCAAACAAATACTTGAAATCATTTGAATAAATCAAAACAGAATTCAGAAATGGAAAAAGGAAAAAGAAACAGTATAAAAAAAGAGAAAGAAGCATGCCTAGCCCACCTAAACCCACCAGGCCCAGCTAGCCCATCTCCTCTTCCCCCGCAAGAAAAACGATTCGCACCAGAGATCACACCAGCAGATCCTTGAACACGGACCCCACCTTCCTCTCTCCTCTCTCTAAAGCGACCCCCCACCGTCGATCGTCGTCTTCACCCCAGCCTGACCCACTCGCCCTCGACTCCGGCCGTTTCTGCCCGTTTAAACCTCGGTTCAATATGCATTAATGCCGTAGTGATTCCGCCCCCCGACCATGCTATCTACATCGGCTACCTCTCCTCTCCATTTCCCCTCTCTCGCTCGCACCAGATCGCCCACAGGCTGCTCCAATTGCTCGCAGCGAGCACCACTGTTCCGACGAGGTCCAGTGCGAATTCCGGTGACGCCTGACCGTACCCTGCCCCCTTGTGCACGCGAGATCACTCTCCAGCACCTTGCGCATCTACCAGTGGCCCCAGCTAGTCTGCGCATGCCTTAGAACGTCGCCTCCGACAACGCCATCTCGCCACTGATGGCTAGCTCAACTCCGGCGAACCCTACTGGTAAAATCTGACCTCGCCTCTTCCTCTCTGTGATGCTCATGTACTCACCATCGTCTTGAGCATCTAACGAGCACTTTGCTTCTCCTTCCCGAGCCGTGTAGCCTCACCTTCATCAACGATAGAGCGTGCCCGACGCCGTTGCAAACTCCGGCGAGCGATTTAGGACGACCTCGAGCGCCCCTTCGACAACCACAGCATCGTTGAGCATCAGCACGCCACGACGAACTCGGTGAGAATCTTCCCTTGCTCTCTTGCTTCCAGTATCGCCGGCACCGTCCTCATCTGACCGCGCCGCCGCCAGCCACCGTCGTGCGCCGCCCATCTTTGGCCAAGCTCCTCTGCGCCGTTCGATTTAGATCTGACGAATACGATAGATTCATTAAACGAAGATGTACGATCGATTCTGTGCCGCACGATCTCATTAGATCCAACGCACCACGTTAGCTGATCCACGCGAACCGGTACCGACGAATAGAAAACAGCCACGTGGCCAGAGTGTTGTTTTAAAAACAGAAATGAATCTATTAGATGTTTGATATTGTAAAATTCATAACTTTAAATCTACACGTCCAAATTTTACAAATTTTTATCAATGGAATCAGCAAAAAGAGTACTTTCCAACCATGCACTTTGTTTAATGATTTGCTTCTGGAAAATTAGTTGTTTTTGCAGAAACTTGTCTAGGCCTATTTTGTGTATAAAATTTATTCTAAAAATGATTTAGGGGTAAAATCTTTTGTAAATTGATTGTTTTGAACCTACTGACCATAGAAACCAACTTGTAGATTTAAAAGAGTATTTTGTGAAGCTAAAGATTAAATTTTTGAATAAAAGCATTCCTAGTTAAATAAAAATATTGTTTATGTTTTAAAAATGCTTTTTGAGTAAAACCATTGGAAAATGATTTGATTTAAACTCTCTGACCCTAAACACCAAGTTTTTGGATTTAAAAATATATTTGGTGAACCCTATAAAATTATTACCTTGTTTAAAGGCATTTCCAACAAAATAAAATATTGCTTTGACTTAAAAATGGTTTATAGGTAAAACTTTTTGCAAATGGTTTTATAATAAACACTTGACCATAAAACACTAACATTTGTGTTTAAAAATATATTTGTCAAACACTAGAAAATAATTCTTTGATTAAATCATTTCTAGTAAAACAAAATGATTTAAAATGGCCATTTTAACAAACTTGATATCAAATGGTTTTGCCACTTTTATAAATGACCAATAGATGTATTATCATGTTTATAACCTATTGGAAACCACTTTTCCAAATAAAACAATCTTTGGCATGCTTGCATGCATTGCTTTGTTTTTATTATTCTATGTGATGAATTGCTTGAATGGTAGATTGAATTTTGTGCCTTGATTGAATTGTAGTGGAATTTGAAGAGTGTGACTATTGCAAGATCAAGGAGTGAACCTATATTCTCTACCAAAAAGGCAAGTGGTGCCTCATACTTTTGTCCCATTATTTTCACTATGCATTAGTGATATTTCTAAGTAAGACTTGCATGGAATTTTTACTAAGTATACTATGCCATGGGAAATCCTAGTAGATGATGCCTTAGTAGAATTTACTAAGTTAAGATTCCTACTACTATCATGCTTAGCCTAGCTAGTAGAAAACAAGGGTGGATTATATTCATGCTATGGAATATTTCTAAGTCAAGGACTTGTGTTTTGTTTAATAAAACAACTAAGTGAATGAATCACCTGGGTGGAATGGTATGCTTGGATGGATTTTTGTTGAGTGGTTACACAAGGACAGGGGACTAGTGAACCTTGTGTATCTCACTTGTGGAATGCCACCCAGGAACAAAGAGATTTGAGATGTTAAATGTTGAGAAGCTTCAAGTGAAGCCACTTGGCATTATGGGCTCTGCCTGGATCATATAGGTTGCAATAACTTAGACAAATGGACAGTTGGTGGTGGGGGATGATAGGTTTGGAACGCGTCCATTTTGGTCTAAGGGAAGGCTTCTGAAAGATCTTGTCTCGATGCATGTCGAGTCTTGTCGGGAAAGTGCACCACCTCTCGAGAGAGTAAAATCTAAGTACTTAGCCATGTCCCCAGCAATGGACAATTTGAGCATCAAGACATGGAAGCTATCAAGAATCTCCTCATCCCAATTTCTAAGTTAAAAATTGTGGCTGAACAAGGGTTAAAGGATCTTCAATCAATTATTGGTAGATGCCTTGGGTGATTTTGACAAACAAAAACTTAGTGTTTCCAAATGATAAGGATACCACTTAGCCAAATGCATATAGATGATAGATACCACTATATTACCATAGTATCACTTGCCAATACAATTCAAATGTATTGACCCTTATGGATGTAACTTATTATGTTGCAGGTTTGTTTGATGTTAGTGAAGTGTGTTGATTAGGATTACAAGTCTACAACCAACATGATTGCCTGTGGCACTTTGAAGATGAAGGACTCCATGATATATAATTATTTCTGCTGCATTGTAATGAGATAGCCAAATGAGCTATGTAAGATGTAATGAATTATTCTATTCCTGGTTATAAAGTTGTATTATGACCTTTGTTTCTTGATATTACATCTTAACTATGGATGCTAGCTATTGATCTAGGGACTATCATTGTAAACGCAGGGATCTCTACCTTATTAAAGGTTGGGACCTCTACAGATTTGCACACAGCCTCTTGTTCCTTATGTTGGAATGACATTTGAAAACCTTGAAGTTGCGAAGCAAGTATACAATGACTATGCTTTCAAGCTTGGGTTTGGTACATCGATTGGTAACACCAAGTATAGCACAGCAAGAGGTGTGCCAAAAGATGCAATTCTTAGTAGGGTTTTTGAGTGTGTCCATGCCGGAAAACCAGTAGATGAAGCAAAAAATGCTACTAAGGATATTTCTGGAGAAGGAGGTCAAATAGACATGAGCAATTTCAGTGCACAGAAGTCACGTAGCTGTTGGGGAGGTGACCCCTGATAGGGTCAAGACAGGGGAAGACAAAAGGAGTTTCCCCTATCATATGCCGAGTTACTTTTTGTATCGGCCGAGTCCTGTAAAAGTCGGCCGAGATAAGCACGGCCAAGATACCTACGAAGGGAGCGATACCAGATCCGGCCGACATATGAGTTAAGTCGGCCGAGTAAGTATGAACAACTTGATTGCAGGTCAAGGTCGAGCCGAGTTATCCAAGGCAAGGCCGAGTAACATGAAGCTTGCAGGAGAAGGAGGTGCCTAAGGTCAAACCCTAGTTGCTGTAGGAGGAATCTAGACAGAGCCAAGCACTAAGGACAAAGAGCAGAGATGCAGCGGGACAGACAGGCGTCATGGAGGTGACAGTGAGGAAGCCCGAGGAGCACATGTGAGGCCCTCTGGAACCTTGCAGCCGATAGAAGGGGGACACGGAAAGGAGCCCGCCGAGTTACCACTTTGGACAAGCATATTCCAAGAATATGCTTGCCACGTCAGCCCTAGAAGGAGCCAAGGACCCCCTTTATAAGGAGAGGCACGGACTCCTGAGAAGGGGATGGATTCATTTGAGGCGGTAAGGCTCGAGTTGTAGTTTTCCTCTTCTTGCAAACAGCTCGAGGAGCACTTGTAGCCCAAGAGAAGAGAAATAAAGATCTGCATATTAGTCATTTGAGTGTAGAAGTAACTACATCTTCCCTCCCCGGATCCCTCTAGCATCCATTGGCCCCATACTTTAGCCTACCCATGGCGTCTGTCGTGCCACCACCACGACAGTTGGCGCCCACCATGGGTCCAGCAGCGGTGCTAGCTGGAGTCAAGATCCGGATGGGAAACTTCATCCACACCGGCGAGCGCGTTGTCTCTGTCTTAGTCCAGAGATTTGATCTCTGTGACTATGTCAGCGATAACGCAGGCAGCTTCAGGAGAAAATCTCCTCCGCGCAACGGCGTCTTCATCAACTTGGGCATGCACCAGATCTACGTCGGCGTCGACACCTCCTGCGTTTATCCTCACCGAGTTATTGTTGCAGGAGAGCCCCCCCTCAGCGCTGCAAATGGTCCGCGTGGGGAACGCCCCGTCAGCAGCGTTGAGGTGATGGTCGCAGCCGGGGTACAGGCGGCAACAGCAGGCGCCGGATCAAGCAAGGATCCGATGACGGGATGTAGCATCCCAATTGTCTAACAATTGTAATGCTACTTGGTCTAGTAATATAATGGCTACTTCAGATATATAATTGTTGCATCATAAGTATATCATGCTCATGTCATCATGCCTCCTTGCATTAAACCCTTTTTGATTTGGTTCTTATCTCATATGCAATATTAATTGTATTTGCCTCTTGATATTGTATTTGGTTCTTGATATATTGCTTAGTGCCCAAGTTGAGTTGGGGGCATATCTCTTATTAATTCCACCACCTTTTTCTTTCACCACCTTATAATTCCACCATCCAACTAAATATGAGCTTGGCATTTATTGAGTTTACCTCTAGCTCATGTGGGTTGGGATGGATCCAATTCTATTCCACATGCTCTCATCTTAGCATCATGTTGTTTTTCACAATATTGGAACATGAGAGCCACATGGCCACCTTTGCATGCCTTGTGAGTGGAACCTTTCCTAGCTTCCATATGTGTGGTTTTGGGGTCATCATCATGTTGGGGTATTTTTGAGGGCTCATTAAATACCTAGTGGCATATACACACTAGCAAGTCCCAAATATAATCCAATGTGATCATCTCCCTATACTCCACTTGGAATTCTTTCTAAATCCTTTTGCTTGAGCCTTACTCCACACTATGGAGTGCATAAGAAAATGCCATGCAAATAATCTTGTTTCACAAAGATAAACATGGTATTAATTAATTATGCATGGCCCATGCAAGTACCCCTTCTGCTTGACATTTGTTTTTATTTGATTTTAAAATGGATCATCTCTCTCTACCCCTTAGGCTTGGTCTTGTGTGATCATGCCTAAACCTCATCACCATGCCCATCCTTACCATCATCACCTTTTCCTCTCTTTTCTAGTCTTGATCTTGTTGGGGTTTGGTTTGTGCTTGGCTTGATCTTGGCAAAAGAACACCCTAGCATCTAACCTTCCCCCCTCTCTAAACCTAAACCCTAAGCCACCCCCTCTCTCCTTTAATCCCACCATGACCAAACCCTAGCTAACATGTCCCCTCTCTCGGCCTTACCTCCTCTCTCACCTAGCTAGCCCCACCGCCACCCTCTCTCCTGGCCCCACCTAGCTGCCACCCTAACCAAACCCTAGCTACACCCGAGCCACACCCCTCTCTAACCGAGCCTAGCTCCAAACCCCTAACCCAACCCGAGCCTCACCTCTCTCTCCCTAGCTCTCTCTCTACGCCCTAGGGGCCCCACCCCGACCACCCCGACCGCCAGCGGCTCCCCACCTGCAGCCTCCCCTACTGCCTCCCAGCCGAAAGCACGTGAGGAGGAGGACAAAGGTGGCCGAGCCACCTTATCGCCCCCACCTTCCCACGGCACCCCTTCCTCTCCGTCCCTATCCACCCACTCGCCTCGCCTACCCCAGATCCACCCAAGGCGCCTGCCTCTCCCCTCTCTTCTCCGTCGCCACCGGCTACGCCATCGCCGCAACCTCGGCGACTACACTGCTCGCATTTCAGACAAGCACGTCGGGAGGTGATCGAGGAGACCAAGCGAGCCCCACACCACTGTACACGCCGTCGAGGAGGAGACGGACCGGAGCCACTGTAACCACAGACGAGCCAAAACCCTAGCCGCCGTCACCTTGCTTCACCGACGACCTCGCCTCTTCTCGATCCGACCACGCTAACGCCACCTCGGTGAGCTCCCTAACCCCTGGACATGGTCGCCGCTGCTCGCTTAGGTCCGCTGACGATTCGTCGGCACCCTCGGTGCACCGACGAGCTGCCAAGGCTTGCTCGCTTCGCCAGCAAACCCTACCTAGGCCCGTCCACCTCCTAGCAGCAACCCGCCCTAGCGCAGTGGCTCGCCCTCGACGCTGGGCCCAGATCGCGTGTTCGATTCTCACAGGCGTGCTCGGTCACGAGCACCGATCTGTCCACGCCAGCAGAGAAGAACAACAGTAGCAGTGGCTACTTCGCACAAACCCCCCCCCCCCTTTTTCTTTTCCGCAACCCGCGATCCCTCCAGCCCCACCTGTCTGCCTCGTTGCCGTTTTGCAGAGAGGCCCCTCTGTTTCTCCGGCCTTAACCCGCGCCACCACGGATGCCACACGTGTCACGCCCCGGCTGGCGCGCCCGCGAGTGGGTCCGCATGTGCCGTGGCCCCACCTGTCAATCGCTTAGGCTAGGTTTGCTGCGGTGAGAAAAGGTTTTCTGCGTGCGTGTGTTGCTGAGTCAGCTGCTGGGCCCACCCGCCAGCGTCTGTGTCTAGCTAATCCTGAGTAACAAAAGTATTGCCTGTTTCTGTTTTAAATTCAAATCTTTTTCTAATTATTTCAAATTCAAATATATTTTTGTTTCTAATTATCTTTTCAAATATTAATCCAAATAATACAAATAATATATGTTTTCAAATCAGAAAAATGTGAGGATTTCAAATATGCAATCCAAAATATATTTTGAACACTTAAATTTCCAAGTTTATTTAAATTACAACAAATTGCCCTTTTGACTTAAATAATTAATATCCTTTGTCTTACTAATCCAAATTTAACAAATGATATGTCTAAAATGATCAGCTCGACGAGACCCTTCTGTTTATGCATTCCATGGTTTGAATTGAAGCATGCATCATATAAATATAAAGTATGCAGCAACTTAATTGTGAATAAAATGGGCCCAAAACTCAATAAAATGCTTTGTTATTGTTTCCACACCTCACCCATGCCATGCTACCTTAATGCCATGCAAATTGTGCATCATTCATCATGGCATGATTGTTTGCTTGATGCATTTTATTCATATGCTTGCGCACTTTATTTATGTTGGCCCTTGTTTGTTTGGTTCTTCTTCGAATAGACGCTGAGCAGGGGATATATCAAGAGAACCAGGAGCACTACCCAGATCCATTCCTTGCTTCAACTGAGCTGCCAGGCAAGCACTACCACATGCTTGCATACATACAGTACATATTGCCTCCTTCTTATTCTTGCATCATTGAGTCGCGATTGCATTAAATTGAATCCCAAGTATTGCATAGCCTTTACATTTAAACCCCACCGAAGCTTGTTCCTCCATCCCATGAGCCATTACTACAGGAGTTGTTTGAGCCATGCGAGTCGTAGAAAAAGACATGTGTAGGGTATGTGAGTGTCGATGGATAACGAGGTACCTAAACAACTTAACCTGAGTAGTAATGGGATAACTAATGAAAGTGGCATCGGTGAGCCATATTCGCTATTTGGTTTTTCAGGCTCACTTGTGTCCCGTAAGACCCCGAGTACTTGATTCCTGTTCCAAGATTATTCGTGCTATCCACATCCGGGAGGCTTATGGACCCCCGAGCGTAGCTTGATTCATTCTTATTTCTTGGGGCAACAAACTAGTTTGAGGATTGATTTACTTTCCTGTACTTATGCCATGCTTTACTGCTTTATTTAAATTGTGCGAGGTCGCACCTTTGCATCTTGTTAGGGCTGGGACACGATTTGCGGTATCGACAAGCCCGGTCACATTTTGGTTCCCGATCGTTCAGCCGTCCACCCAAACCTTGAGTCCGTCTAGCCGGCCAACCGTTGCGGGTAGCTTAATGGGGTGGCCCCCTGAAATATTTCTGAATCCTGTAATTGCTTTGTCGTGACTGCCTCGTTGGGTTTTGATTTGGTTTTTCCGAGGCACCTCGAGTGTGTGTTGCTATTTGTGCACCCCTGCAGGGTAATAGTGCAATACTCACGGAATGGATAATAAAACTGCCAACGGATGGGGGGGTTGTTCGTCCGCTTCCTCGTCGGTAAGTGAGGAGGAGGATGGATCTGTTAAGATTACCTTTATTACTATTATAACTGTTGTTATTAATTCACGGACATCCGTCTATCTCTGGTTAGGCGGATGGTTAGCGAGTATCTGTAGAATTGTTAGGGTTTATCTTTTGCTGCAATTGCGTCACCCCAGGTTGTGTCCCCTTTAGAGGCATAAAGACTTGCTAAGTACCCCTAGGGTCTCACACGATAAATTATTGGTTCAGATGAACAGGTACACTCGCAAGATGGATACTGGGTGGAAGAGGCAGACGATGTGGGCAACGATCATTGGTGTAGAGATTCGGGAGCGGGATCCGTGAGATCGTGGGCGGGATGTGCTTATTTATGGGGCATCTTATGCCGATTTGCTTCTTATCCGTACTCGGATTTTGTCTTTCGCTTGATACTGTTGATTGATGTATGAGGAGATATCCTAAACTATTATATCTATCTAGGATATTTGGATCTTGCCGTATGGCGTTGCTATATTCCTTTCTTTTTAGATGGAATGGCTCGATGTACTATTGTATGGTGGCTTGCATACATACTCATTTGTGTATGTAGTTGATCCTTCGCCATTGCCGATTCGCCGCCCGTTCTTGTCCCGATGTTTGGAAATGGTTGGGACGGCGAAGGTCTACTGTGAGTGGCATTTGGGCCCCACCGTACTATTTCAACCATTTCGATCATCCGGCTTGTACTAGGAGCGTAATTCACCGAGGTAGTTACAATTGGTATCGAGCCATCCCGACCTTGAGGTCTCAGCCAAATGGTCGTTGTCTGTCTAGCAAATATTTTTGGTAAGTTATGTATACTAGGGAAAAACAAAACGCGAGAGTAGGACTGCTTCCACTTTTCTCCTTACCCAACCACCACTCTTTTCTGGTAAGGAAGTGTAACGTTTTCAATCCTCTTCTTAAATTCAAACTAGGATTCACGAGTTCTGGGTTTCCGTAGTACCATAGGTTGTGTATCTGTGTGTGTGTGTGTGTGTGTAATCCTTTGTCTATCTGTTGCATCCAAGTTGTTATCTTATCGGCCTTTTGGTTATCAACTGTTGGTACATTCCATACCGACAGGCTTTTACAAACTGACGTGATCTATCTGATTCGTTGTATACCGACGCGATCTGTCTCACTCTTTGTTATCCGACGCTATCTTGTTTGTGGTGTTCGTTTCCGTAGTTGCTAATCTTTAGGTTATCTTGAGGAGAAGGTGTTGAGATATGTGTTTTACTTGTTCATGTGCGGAGTAATGATTTGAGTGCGGGATGGAGTCGCGACCATACCACTACTCTTATCATTCGCTCTTGTATATTGAATTGGTAGAGTCACTAATCTTGATTCGTTAAGTAATTTTGCGCATCTATTGGTATTTTAATGCCGAAATTTGTGGAAAATTTTTCTTTGATATATTTGTGTACCACACTCCTTTTCAGTCGTGTGCGATATGCTTAATATCTTCTAGGTGCTTTGAACTTTGTTGATATTTTAATATCATCTTAGTAAATTGTATCCTTTAATCTTGAGTAATTCCATCTTGGTACTATTTTGGATTATTATTATTCTCCATCGTAGTACTGACTTGTGTGTTATATCAATGACAGGATGGCACCACCACGCCGTTCCGAGGAGGACATACAACCTGAACTGGGGGCAGCTTTGTCAAGCATCGCCAATGCCTTGGCAGCAATGCAGCAGCCGGTTTTTGAGGAAAGTGTCGAGGAATGAGTTTGTGCCGCTACCTCCACCTCCCAAGCGAGGAGACATCAAGAGCTTCCTGAAGTTCAACCCTCGCCAGTTTGATGTTTCGGATCAACCACTTGATGCTGATGATTGGTTGCGTGAGATGTCAAGGTTACTGGCAACTGCTGATGTTCCTGAGCAAGAATGGGTAAAGTGTGCTACTCACCTTCTGAAGGGAGATGCAGCTCTCTGGTGGGAGAATTACCTGAAGGAAAACTGCACTGGTTTTCAGCCTACTTGGGGACAGTTCACTGGAGCTTTCAAAGAGCAGTATCTGTCAGAAATTGTCATGGAGAGGATGAAGGAAGTGTTTCTCAACCTCAAGCAGGGCAATGATAATGTCAACACCTACATCAGGAACTTCATGAACCTTTCTCGTTATGGTGGCGATGAGATCTCTGATGACAAGAAGAAGCAAAAGAGGTTCAGGCAAGGGCTCAATGCATCGATCAAGTATGCAATCACACATGCAAGGCCGGCGACTTTTCTGGAACTTCAGCATACAGCTCTGCAGGAAGAGGCAAGTAGGCAAGTGTTCGAGGAGTCAAAGAAACACAGCCGTGATGCAGCAAGCTCTTCAGCTATGTCAGCTCCTTCTAAGCGTCGTGTCTGGGTTCCTAACACCCCACCGTCGCTCCCGGCTCCACCAAGACCTTCAAGCTACGCGGCAAGGCCACCAAACTTCCTCACTGCTGCTCCCAGGGGCTACAACCACCACTACCCTGGAGCGCCTGGCGGAGTCCCTGGCTACGTTGCTCCACGCCCACCTGGTGCTTGTTACACTTGTGGAGACTCTGGGCATCAACAATGGAACTGTCCGATGAAGAACAAGGCTCTTCCTCCACCACCTCCAAGATCTGCGGCAAGCTCTCCTTTGGTTCGTGCACCACCACCTCGGGCTCTCAACATCAACACCAAGCCCGGGTCTACTGTTGCTCGTGCCAACTGCATCAACGCCGCTCAAGCTGAGCATGCACCTGGAGTTGTGATGGGTATGCTTCCCGTTAACTCAGTCCCTGCACGAGTTTTGTTTGATTCTGGGGCATCGCATTCTTTTGTTTCTCACAAGTTTGCAAATGAGAATGAGTTAGCGTTGGATCCTCTCCTCAAGCGGTTAATGGTTCTATCTCCTGGTGCAAACATGAGGGCTGCTCATATCAGCCATGGCAATCAAATTGAGATTGGTGGCTCTTCGTTCTCGGCTTCCTTAATCGTTCTGGGCAATTCTGACATTGATGTCATCTTGGGCATGGATTGGTTGACAGCAAATGCGGCTGTGATTGATTGTGCTGAACGCTCGGTTTCTCTGAAGATTCCTGAAGGCCATATAGTCTATTCTCCAAGTCTGACTCCTGCTATCCAGCTTTTCTCTTTGGCGGCTCTGAATGTTGATGCTATGGAAGCTATTCAGTGTTCGGTGGTCTGTGAGTTCTGGATGTCTTTCCTGAAGAGTTGCCAGGTATGCCTCCGGATCGTGAGGTTGAGTTTGTTATTGAGCTTGAACCTGGTACCGCTCCTATCTCCAAGCGGCCTTATAAGATGGGTCCTGCTGAGTTGGCTGAACTCAAACGTCAGCTTGATGAACAAGAGAAGTTGGGTTTCATTCAGCATAGTACTTCTTCTTGGGGTAGCCCAACTCTCTTTGTGAAGAAGCGAGATCAGACTGATAGACTTTGTGTTGACTATCGGGCTCTCAATGCTAAAACCATCAAGAATAAGTATCCCCTTCCGCGGATTAATGATCTCTTTGATCAGCTAGCTGGAGCTGTGGTATTCTCTAAGCTTGACTTGAGAAGTGGTTATCACCAAATCAAGATTCGCAAGGAAGATGTTCCTAAGACAGCTTTCACCACCCGCTATGGCCTGTATGAGTACACGGTCATGTCTTTCGGTCTCACCTTTTTGCCACCTTCTCGAGGCTCATGAACTCGGTTTTCATGGAGTATCTTGAAAAGTTCGTTGTGGTCTATCTGGATGACATCCTAGTCTATTCTAAGTCACAAGAAGAGCATGAAGAACACCTTCGGTGTGTCCTAAGCAAACTTCGTGAGAACCGCTTGTATGCAAAGTTCTCCAAGCGTGAGTTTTGGCTGCCTCAAGTTACCTATCTTGGTCACGTCATCTCTGCCAAGGGCATTGCAGTCAACCCGGAAACCGTGAAGACAATTGTTGAATGGCTTCCTCCTGTTAATGTCAAAGAAGTGCGGAGTTTCCTTGGTTTGGCTAGTTATTGCCGTCGCTTCGTTCAGAACTTTTCGAAGATAGCGAAGACTCTTACCGATCTCCTCAAGAAAGGCAAGAAATACCTTTGGACTCCTGCATGTCAAGCAAGCTTTGAGACACTCAAAGAAAAGCTCACTTCCACACCAGTCTTGGTTCCTCCGGATACATCCAAGCCGTTCCAGATCTTCTGTGACGCCTCTTTGCATGGATTGGGTGCGGTCCTTATGCAAGAAAAACAAGTTGTTGCTTATGCCTCTCATCAGTTGAAGATGCATGAGATCAACTATCCTACACATGACCTCGAGCTCGCAGCAGTTGTCTTTGCTTTGAAAGTATGGAGACACTACTTGCTTGGCAACCGATGTGAGATCTTTTCTGATCACAAGAGTCTTAAGTATATCTTTACTCAGCCTGATCTCAACCTTCGGCAAAGGAGATGGATTGAAGCAATCAATGACTTCGATTTGACCATCAACTACACTCCGGGAAAAGCTAATGTCATGGCAGATGCTCTCCATAAAGCCTATGTCAACAACCTCATGATGGAAGAACAACAGCCTCTCTTGTGCGAGGAATTCCGTCAGCTCAACCTGGAAATTGTGGAACCAGGGTATCTCCTGAACCTTCTAGCAACACCTCTCTTGGAAGAAAAGGTTCACTCTTCTCAGCTTGGTGATCCGCACACAAGAAAGATCATCTCTAGGCTTCAGCTTCCGAAGTATGAGTCCTTTCACGTCGATGATCAAGGCACGCTTTTCTTTGAACACCGGATGTTTGTTCCGAACTACCCGGGTTTGAGAGAGCAAGTTCTCAAGGAGGCGCACGATTCTGTTCTTTCTATCCACCCTGGCAGCACAAAGATGTACATGGACTTGAAGACACAATATTGGTGGCCTGGTTTGAAAAGGTATTGTGCCAAGTATGTCTCGGAGTGTGATGTCTGCCGCAGAGTGAAAGCTGTCCATCAAAAACCTTCCGGTCTTCTACAACCATTGAAACCCCCGGAATGGAAATGGGAGAAAGTAGAGATGGACTTCATCACTGGTTTTCCTAGGTCGCAGAAGGGCAACAATGCAATCTTTGTTGTCATTGACAGGCTTTCTAAAGTGGCTCACTTCTTCCCCGTCAAGGAAACCATTTCTGCAATCCAGTTAGTGGAGCTCTATATTAACAGAATTGTCTCTCTGTATGGGGTTCCTCTTGAGATCAGTTCAGACCGTGGAAGCATCTTCACTTCCAAGTTCTGGGAGAGTTTCCAAAATGCTTTGGGAACAAAGTTGAACTTCAGCACAGCTTACCACCCTCAGTCGCAAGGACAAGTTGAAAGGATCAATCAGATTCTGGAGGATATGCTTCGTGCTTGCGTCATCTCTTTTGGCATGAAGTGGTAAGAATGTCTTCCTTATGCTGAGTTCTCTTACAACAACAGTTTCCAGAAAAGTCTAAAGATGGCACCATTTGAGGCTCTCTATGGTCGCAAATGCAGAACTCCGATTGGTTGGTCGGGTGCAGGTGAAAGGATCTTGTTTGGCCCTGACATTGTGACTCAAGCGGAGGAGAAGGTTCACATCATTCTTGAAAATCTGAGGATTGCTCAAAGTCGCTAGAAGAGCAATTACGACAGAAGCACGGACATGGAGTATGTCCCGGGTGATCTCGTTTACCTTCGTGTCACTCCCATGAGAGGCACGCACCGCTTTGGTATCAAAGGGAAGCTGGCTCCTAGATACATCGGTCCCTTCAAAGTTCGTGGAAGAAGAGGAGAAGTTGCTTATGCTCTTGAGCTCCCGGAAAAACTCAAAGTCCATGATGTTTTCCACATCTCCCAGCTCAAGAAGTGCTTCAAGGATCCCGGCAGGACTGTGGATCATGAGCTTATCAATCTCCAAGAAGACCTGTCTTATCAAGAACACCCCACAAAAATCCTTGAAGTCGCAGAAAGAAGGACTCGCAACAAGTCCATCAAGTTCTGCAAGGTGCAGTGGTCGCACCATTCCGTTGATGAAGCCACTTGGGAACGTGAAGATGATCTCCGTGCCAAGTATCCTACCCTCTTTGTGTCTTCTTCTTCATCCTAGAATCTCGGGGCGAGATTCCTGTTTAGTGGGGGAGAGTTGTAGCATCCCAATTGTCTAACAATTGTAATGCTACTTGGTCTAGTAATATAATGGCTACTTCAGATATATAATTGTTGCATCATAAGTATATCATGCTCATGTCATCATGCCTCCTTGCATTAAACCCTTTTTGATTTGGTTCTTATCTCATATGCATTATTAATTGTATTTGCCTCTTGATATTGTATTTGGTTCTTGATATATTGCTTAGTGCCCAAGTTGAGTTGGGGGCATATCTCTTATTAATTCCACCACCTTTTTCTTTCACCACCTTATAATTCCACCATCCAACTAAATATGAGCTTGGCATTTATTGAGTTTACCTCTAGCTCATGTGGGTTGGGATGGATCCAATTCTATTCCACATGCTCTCATCTTAGCATCATGTTGTTTTTCACAATATTGGAACATGAGAGCCACATGGCCACCTTTGCATGCCTTGTGAGTGGAACCTTTCCTAGCTTCCATATGTGTGGTTTTGGGGTCATCATCATGTTGGGGTATTTTTGAGGGCTCATTAAATACCTAGTGGCATATACACACTAGCAAGTCCCAAATATAATCCAATGTGATCATCTCCTATACTCCACTTGGAATTCTTTCTAAATCCTTTTGCTTGAGCCTTACTCCACACTATGGAGTGCATAAGAAAATGCCATGCAAATAATCTTGTTTCACAAAGATAAACATGGTATTAATTAATTATGCATGGCCCATGCAAGTACCCCTTTTGCTTGACATTTGTTTTTATTTGATTTTAAAATGGATCATCTCTCTCTACCCCTTAGGCTTGGTCTTGTGTGATCATGCCTAAACCTCATCACCATGCCCATCCTTACCATCATCACCTTTTCCTCTCTTTTCTAGTCTTGATCTTGTTGGGGTTTGGTTTGTGCTTGGCTTGATCTTGGCAAAAGAACACCCTAGCATCTAACCTTCCCCCCTCTCTAAACCTAAACCCTAAGCCACCCCCTCTCTCCTTTAATCCCACCATGACCAAACCCTAGCTAACATGTCCCCCTCTCTCTCGGCCTTACCTCCCTCTCTCACCTAGCTGGCCCCACCGGCCACCCTCTCTCCCTGGCCCCACCTAGCTGCCACCCTAACCAAACCCTAGCTACACCCGAGCCACACCCCCTCTCTAACCGAGCCTAGCTCCAAACCCTAACCCAACCCGAGCCTCACCTCTCTCTCCCTAGCTCTCTCTCTGCCCTAGGGGCCCCACCCCGAACCACCCCGACCCTGGCCTGCCCAACCCCACCTGGCACCTCCCCACTGCCTCGCCTGCCTCCCACCGAAAGACGTGAGGAGGAGGACAAAAGGTGGCCGAGCCACCTTTATCGTCCCCCACCTTCCCACGGCACCCCGCTTCCTCTCCGTCCCTATCCACCCACTCTGCCTCGCCCAGCTACCCCAGATCCACCCCGAAGGCGCCCTGCCCTCTCCCCCTCTCTTCTCCGTCGCCACCGGCTACGCCATCGCCGGCAACCCTCGGCCCTCTCGCGACTACACTGCTCTGCATTTACAAGCACGTCGGGGAGGTGATCGAGGAGACCAAGGCGAGCCCCTACACCACGCCTGTACACGCCGTCGAGGAGGAGACGGACCGGAGCCACCAGAACCTGCCGCGCACGAGCCAAAACCCTAGCCGGCCGTCCGCCTGCTTCACCGACGACCTACCGCCCCTCTTCTCGATCCGACCACGCCAACGCCACCTCGGTGAGCTCCCTAACCCCCTGGACATGGTCGCCTGCTCGCTTCCGCGCTAGGTCCGCCGGACGATTCGTCGTGCACCCTCGGTGCACCGACGAGCTGCTAGCGCTTCCGCTCAAGGCCACAAGAAACCCTACCTAGGCCCTGGCCCACCTCCTAGCAGCAACCCGGTGGCTCCGCCCTCGACCCAAGGCCCAGATCGCGTGTTCGATTCCCCGCGCCGCGCGCTCGGTCGCGAGCACCGATCTGTCCACGCCAGCAGAGAAGAACAACAGTAGCAGTGGCTACTTCGCACAAACCCCCCCCCCCTTTTTCTTTTCCGCAACCCGCGATCCCTCCAGCCCCACCTGTCTGCCTCGTTGCCGTTTTGCAGAGAGGCCCCTCTGTTTCTCCGGCCTTAACCCGCGCCACCACGGATGCCACACGTGTCACGCCATTGGCTGGCGCTGGGTGGGTCCAAGATGCCGTGGCCCCACCACAATCGCTTAGGCTAGGTTTGCTGCGGTGAGAAAAGGTTTTCTGCGTCGTGTGTTGCTGAGTCATTCTTGGGCCCACCACTTGTCTGTGTTCAGCTAATCTGAGTAACAAAAGTATTGCTGTTTGCTTTTAAATTCAAATCTTTTTCTAATTATTTCAAATTCAAATATATTTTTGTTTCTAATTATCTTTTCAAATATTAATCCAAATAATACAAATAATATATGTTTTCAAATCAGAAAAATGTGAGGATTTCAAATATGCAATCCAAAATATATTTTGAACACTTAAATTTCCAAGTTTATTTAAATTACAACAAATTGCCCTTTTGACTTAAATAATTAATATCCTTTGTCTTACTAATCCAAATTTAACAAATGATATGTCTA
The DNA here is from genome assembly GCA_023614405.1 of Avena insularis. Classification (NCBI taxonomy): domain Eukaryota; kingdom Viridiplantae; phylum Streptophyta; class Magnoliopsida; order Poales; family Poaceae; genus Avena; species Avena insularis. Next base: position 204,890,898 of record CM042685.1, read on the forward strand.
AAATGATCAGCTCGACGAGACCCTTCTGTTTATGCATTCCATGGTTTGAATTGAAGCATGCATCATATAAATATAAAGTATGCAGCAACTTAATTGTGAATAAAATGGGCCCAAAACTCAATAAAATGCTTTGTTATTGTTTCCACACCTCACCCATGCCATGCTACCTTAATGCCATGCAAATTGTGCATCATTCATCATGGCATGATTGTTTGCTTGATGCATTTTATTCATATGCTTGCGCACTTTATTTATGTTGGCCCTTGTTTGTTTGGTTCTTCTTCGAATAGACGGTGGGATATATCAAGAGAACCAGAGCACTACCAGATCCATTCCTTGCTTCAATCGAGCTGCTGTGCAAGCACTACCACATGCTTGCATACATACAGTACCTATTGCCTCCTTCTTATTCTTGCATCATTGAGTCGCGATTGCATTAAATTGAATCCCAAGTATTGCATAGCCTTTACATTTAAACCCCACCGAAGCTTGTTCCTCCATCCCATGAGCCATTACTACAGGAGTTGTTTGAGCCATGCGAGTCGTAGAACAGCATGTGTAGGGTATGTGAGTGTCTGATGGATAACGAGGTACCTAAACAACTTAACCTGAGTAGTAATGGGATAACTAATGAAAGTGGCATCGGTGAGCCATATTCGCTATTTGGTTTTTCAGGCTCACTTGTGTCCCGTAAGACCCCGAGTACTTGATTCCTATTCCAAGATTATTCGTGCTATCCACATCCGGGAGGCTTATGGACCCCCCTGAGCCAGAGCTTGATTCATTCTTATTTCTTGGGGCCACAAACTAGTTTGAGGATTTATTTACTATCCTGTACTTATGCCATGCTTTACTGCTTTATTTAAATTGTAAGGTAATCGCATCGCTTTAGGGCCGGGACACGATTTGTGTATCGACAAGCCCACCACATTTTCGGGTTCCCGATCGTTTACAGCCGTCCACCCAAACCTTGAGTCCGTCCTCGTAGCCGCCAGCTTCAGCTGGTAGCTTAATGGGGTGGCCTCAAATATTTCTGAATCCTGTAATTGCTTTGTCGTGATCGCCTCGTTGGTTTTGATTTGGTTTTTCCGAGGCACCTCGAGTGTGTGCTGCTATTTGTGCACCTCAGGTAAAACTTTCAAAGCCGTGTCCGCGTTATGGACGACTTGGAGCACGTTTCGATCATAGACAAGCATAACTAAAGTACCGCTTTTAATCTGACTAGACTAGGTACCTGACTAGTAAATAGTGCAATACTCACGGAATGGATAATAAAACTGCCAACGGATGGGGGGGTTGTTCGTCCGCTTCCTCGTCGGTAAGCGAGGAGGAGGATGGATCTGTTAAGATTACCTTTATTACTGTTATAACTGTTGTTATTAATTCACGGACATCCGTCTATCTCTGGTTAGGCGGATGGTTAGCGAGTATCTGTAGAATTGTTAGGGTTTATCTTTTGCTGCAATTGCGTCACCCCAGGTTGTGTCCCCTTTAGAGGCATAAAGACTTGCTGAGTACCCCTAGGGTCTCACACGATAAATTATTGGTTCAGATGAACAGGTACACTCGCAAGATGGATACTGGGTGGAAGAGACGGACGATGTGGGCAACGATCATTCGGTGTAGAGATTCCGGGAACGGGGATCCGTGAGATCTGTGGGCGGGATGTGCTTATTTATGGGGCATCTTATGCCGATTTGCTTCTTATCCGTACTCGGATTTTGTCTTTCGCTTCCGCTTGATACTCTGTTGATTGATGTATGAGGAGATATCCTAAACTATTATATCTATCTAGGATATTTGGATCTTGCCGTATGGCGTTGCTATATTTCCTTTCTTTTTAGATGGAATGGCTCTGATGTACTATTGTATGGTGGCTTGCATACATACTATTGTGGGAATCCTTAAACAGGACCCTGCGAGAATATGCTAAGGCAAATAAGCTAGATGTTGCCCCCGAGCGGGTCGATGAATTAAGATTGAGAGGGAAAAACCTCATGAATGATATCAATAAAGAGCATGAGACTCATAAGGAAGATTCAGTCGATCTAGGCTTGCCGAGGTATAGCACCCTGGCAAAGAACCTAAGGGCGGCAAATAACGCTGCACTAGAGTTGGAAGGGCTGACCGGCGAAGCCCGGCAGAAACAACAAGAAAGAGTGAATGAGCTGGTACGCATTGCGAACCAGCAGAATGAAGAAATGCTTAGGGCAGACCCAGCAAGACCTGGTGCCTCACGTATGGTTCATTTGGCTGGAGCAGCACCCGCCCTATCTATAGCAGCAGCATCTTCACCCGGAAACAATGCGCGAAGAGACAGAGCAGTAACTTCAGGAAAAAGAAACAAGTAGATTGTACCGTATGATCCGGCGGTAGCCGAAAAGGTCAATGAGAACAGAGGCAATGGAAGCCGAGGTAACAGTGGCGAAAGAGACCCCCACCGTGCCAACAAAGGCAATGGAATCTGAGGTAATGGAGACCTCGGAAGAGGAAATCATGAGAATAATATCCCGGCAGAAGGAAGGAGGGACCCGCCGCCCAATCCTTAGCCAAGGTATGAACCTCGGCAAGAAAGAGAAGTGAGACCAGCTCGCCATAATCAGGCAAATGAGAGGTACAATGATGGTTACTCAGATATGGAGTATGCAGGGCATGGTGGAAATAACCATTATGGAATGCAGGAGAGATTCATGTACAGAAACTTGCCATCAAATGATGCAAGATTAAAACTGGACAGGTTGTACTGATCCGAGTTGTTCGAGGAGCAAGGTCCGCCGGGTCCGGCATGTTTCGGACCCCGGATCATGGGCGAGCCGCCTGTGCCGAATTTTCAGCTGGCAAGGGGCACGAAAACATACAATGGGAGTACCAAACCACAGGATTGGTTAATTGACTATGCCACTGTAGTAAAAATAGCTAGCGGAAACTTGCGATGGGTGGTAAGATATGTCCCGCAAATGCTGGAAGGACCGGCCAGAGTATGGCTGAATAATCTGCCAGCGGGCAGTATCAACTGCTGGCTAGATTTTGAAGAGATGTTTGTCAGCAACTTCACCAGTACTTACAAAAGACCAAACAGGCCACAGCAGCTTGCAATGTGCAAGCAGAGGCCGAATGAGACAGACAGAGAATTCTTAACTCGGTGGTGTAACCTTAAGAACTCATGTGAGGGAGTTATAGAATCTCAAGTGATAGCTTGGTTCGCTCAAGGATGCCGATATGCCAGTGTCTTGTGGCAGAGACTTCAAAGAGATATGCCAACCACTTTGGCAGAAACCATCAGGATAGCGGATTCATATGCATTGGGTGATCCGACACAACCAGAACTAATGTCGGCGGAGCATCGGGAGCATCAAGATCAATATGCAAGAGATGCAGCCGGATCATCGAGGCACAACGAGTTTAGAGGTAGAAGAAGAGAGGAAAGACCGGATTACAGATATGCCTCCAATCAGGTGGCAGCGGTAGTGCAAGATCAGCCGAGTCATGGAAACAGTCAACGGCAGAAGAATGGTCATCAGCAATAGACACCAAGGAATGAAGGGAAGATACAGTGGACACCAGAACAGAAGAAGCAGTGGTAGGAAAGGCCGAAGTACACGTTTGAATCCATGTTGGATCAACCATGTAAGTTTCACACTCCAAACCCAACCAAGCCGGCTAATCATACAACTCGGCAATGCGCCTTGATGAAAAACGCAATGGGGAACCCGGCGGGCATGCAAGCACCTTCTCATCAGGCACATCAGCAACAGCAGCCGCAGTTGACTGGGGCAAATGCACAGTAGTTAATGTTACCCCCTCCTCCCCCGAGGTATGATAACTCGGACCAGAGAGATGCAGTGCATCAAGTGATAAATCAGGGTCAGGATGGAAGGACAAACCCCGGAAATAATGGACGCAATGATTACAGGGAACATCATCAGTCATATTGCGTGTTCACAACAGAACAGCAAGACAGGCAAAGTGTACAGCGTCGGCATATGGAAGTGAATGCAGTTATGCCGACAGTACCAAGATATGTACCTTGGTCAGATCAAGAAGTAACTTGGAGCATAAAGGATCACCCCAAAATAATGCCGAATCCAGGGTCGTATGCACTCGTACTAGATCCGACTTTGGTTGGGCCCAGCATTAATGTGAAATTTTCAAAAGTACTCATTGACAATGGGAGCAGTATCAATATCATGTACAAAGATACAATGCATAAACTCGGAATATCGCAGAATATGCTGCAATCCACGAGAACCACGTTCCATGGAATAGTGCCGGAACTTTCATGCGAACCCATTGGGAAGGTTCGAGTAGATGTATTATTCGGCACAATGGATAACTGTAGAGCGGAAAATTTGGAGTTTGAGGTGGTGGATCTAGAAAGTTGCTATCATGCTTTACTCGGGCGGCCGGCATTGGCCAAATTCATGAGCAGCTGCCACATCACTTACTTGAAATGAAGTTAACCGGACCACAAGGGGTGATAACAGTAGCAGGAGATTACAGGAAGTCGATGGAATATGCTTCGGTCGGATCAAACCTGGCCGAGTCATTGGTGATCGCAAGAGAAAAAAGAAGGATTCAAGAAGTAGCGGCTCTCGCTCAGTCGGCACAGCTGAATATGCCAGCGTTAGCCAACCCACATGGAAGTGTTTCTTTCCAGCCGACTAAAGAAACGAAAAAAGTCCAGATAGATGAGCAGTTCCCAAAATGCACCATCACCATTTGTGCCGGACTAGATGCCAAAGAGGAAGGCGAGCTCACCAACTTCCTCCGTGAGAATCGGGATATCTTTACATGGTCAACTCAAGACCTGCAAAGTGTGCCGAGGGAGTTGGCTGAGCACTCTCTGCATGTAAGGCCAGGAGCAAGGCCGGTGAAGCAACCTCTCCGCCGCTTCGCCGAAGACATGAGAAAAGTAATAGGGCATGAGATAGCTCGGCTCCTTGCGTCCGGATTCATCATGGAAGTGCTTTATCCGGATTGGCTATCAAATCCGGTGTTAGTAGAAAAGAAAAAGGATGATCCAAATGTAGCCGTCGTATGACGAATGTGTATTGATTACACGAACCTGAACAAGCCGTGTCCCGAAGATCCTTTTACTTTACCTAGGATAGACCAAGTCATTGATTCGACCGCTGGTTGTGAGCTGTTATCATTTGTAGACGCGTATTCTGGTTTCCACCAGATACCGTTAAATCCGACTGATCAAATAAAGACTGCGTTTATTACCCCATACGGGGCTTATTGCTATCACACCATGCCATTCGGCCTGCGTAACGCAGGGGAAACGTACCATAGATGTATGCAAAAATGTCTACATGACCAGATAGGAAAAAATGTACAAGTATATGTAGACGATGTGGTTATAAAAACGAAAGAGAGCAAAACACTACTGGATGATATTCGGCAGACATTCGCGAACCTGAGAAGGTTCCGAATGAAGCTTAACCCAGAAAAATGCACCTTCGGTGTACTAGCTGGGAAACTACTCGGTTTTCTTGTATCCAGCCGAGGTATAGAGGCCAATCCAACTAAAATAAGAGCGGTAGAAAGAATGGAACTGCCGAGGCGTCCAAATGACATACAGAAAATTCACGGGCTACCTGGCCTCGCTTAGTCGATTTGTATGTCGGCTAGGAGAGAAGGCATTACCACTGTATCAACTGATGAAAAAGTCTGATAAGTTCATTTGGACACCGCAAGAAGATAATGCGTTTCATGAACTGAAAAAGATGTCGGCCACAGCACCAATCCGGGCCTCTCCATTGTCAAAAGAGCCTATGTTACTTTACATAGCTGCCACAAACAGAGTGGTAAGTGCCGTGATCGTTGTGGAACGGAATGAAGATTATAAATCAATACAAAGGCCGGTATACTACATAAGCGAGGTACTATCGGCCTCAAAACAAAACTACCCACACTACCAGAAGATGGCCTACGGAGTATACATGTCGGCAAAGAAACTTAAACATTACTTCGAAGAACATCCGATCAAAGTGATCTATGAAGCGCCCATAGCTGACATATTGAGCAACAAAGATGCAAGCGGCCGAATAGCAAAATGGGCAATCGAATTATCACCCTATGCTCCGCAATTCGATAGGCGAGATGCAATCAAATCTCAAGCAATGGCCGACTTCTTTGTGGATTGGGCCGAGGTGCAATACGAACCACCATTGCCAAATCCGAATTATTTGATAATGCATTTCGATGGATCCAAGTTGAGAAATGGCTTGGGAGCAGGAATAGTGCTGACCTCATTGAAACAAGATCAGCTGAAATATGTGCTGCAAATACATTTCGCCGCATCAAACAATGTAGCCGAATATGAAGCACTCGTCCATGGATTAAAGGTAGCAAAATAAATTGGTATATGTCAGATCCTCTGCTATGGGGATTCTGATTTGGTAGTGCAGCAAGTATCAGGCAATTGGGACGCACTAGATGCAAATATGGCCTTATATAGGTTCCATGTGCAAAAAATAAGTGGATACTTTGATGGATGTGAGTTTCATCATATACCTCGGGCGGAAAATGACGTTGCAGACACATTGTCAAAACTCGGATCAACTAGGCAGTCGATTCCCCCGGGAATCGCCCTAGAGCACCTGAGAAAACCATCGATTATACCGTCACTAGAGTCCGAGTCCATTCATATCTCGGCAGAATTAAAAGAAGGAAATGTGCCAATGGAAATTGACAAAGAGTGTAACCCAGTCTCTCTGAAGGTGAACCTGACCATCACACGAATAAATACAGAAGGATTCAAAGCCATTATGTCGGCAGAAAACATGGAAATTGACAGTGAAATTGTCCTAGAGAAAATCATGCCGACATGGGCGGAACCCATATTCTCCTTCCTCAAGGATGAAATTTTGCTGGATATTGAGATACTGGCTAGACAGACAATAAGAAGAGCAAAAGCTTACACAATCATAAACAATGAGCTGTACAAGAGAAGCGTCACAAGCATGCTGCAACGATGTGTTGACTCGGCGGAAGGCCAGGAGATACTCCTAGATATACATCAGGGAGAATGCGGGCATCACGCATCGTCCAGAGCATTAGTAGCCAAAGCATTCAGGCATGGATTTTATTGGCTGATGGCGTTAAAGGAGGCAAAAAGAGCTGGTAGAAAAATGTAACGGTTGACAGAGATACGCCAGCAAGATACATATGCCATCATCCGAATTAAATACAATACCAATCACTTGGCCATTCTCTATATGGTGTTTGGATATGGTAGGCCCGTTCAAGCCGGCCTGAGGCGGAATGACCCACATTCTAGTCATGGTAGATAAATTCACAAAGTGGATTGAGGTAAAACCTATAAGAAAATGTGATGGGCAAACAGCAGTAAAATTTCTCAAAGATATCATCTTGAGATATTGTTATCCACATAGTGTTATCACAGACAACGGCACAAATTTTGCTGAAGGAGCATTTGCTAGATTCTGCCAAGAGAAACACATAAGACTAGATGTTGCCTCGGTGGCTCACCCGGCGTCGAACGAGCAAATATAAAGATCGAATGGACTGGTATTGTCCGGAATAAAACCCTGGCTCGTTGAACCTCTACAAAGGTCGGCAGGATGTTGGGTCGAGGAACTGCCAGCAGTACTATGGAGCCTCAGGACTACACCCAACAGATCAACAGGGTATACCCCATTTTTTCTGGTATATGGGGCAGAAGTTGTCCTTCCATCCGACATAATGCATGATTCGCCACGAGTGACCCAGTACACGACTGCCGAAGTAAACAAGGTAGCTTGACAAGACGACGTTGATTTACTAGAAGAGGCCAGGGAATTGGCACTATCAAGATCAGCTATTTATCAGCAAGATCTACGACGATATCATAGCAAGAATGTCAATCCAAGAGTCTTTAAAGAAGGAGATTTGGTTCTTCGGCTGGTGCAGCGCACAGCCGGCATGCACAAACTCTCACCCCCATGGGAAGGACCATTCATCGTGAGTAAAGCATTGCACAACGATGCATATTACCTAATTGATGCTCAGTCACAAGAAAAGAAGAAGGCAAACAAAGCCGGCAAGGAATCGAAAAGACCATGGAACATAGATTTACTTCGCCCATTCTACACTTAGAAGCCATATATGTTTCGTCGTAATATAATACTTCAAGTATCAAGCATGTATTGAACCTCGCCACCTCGAGCGACGATTCGAGGATTGCACAATGTTGTCTTTATTTTTAGTATGTAGTAAACCTCGGCACCTCGAGCAATGACTCGGGGACTGCTCTCGGTGATTTATTATTTTGAGTTATGTATTCAACTTTGGCACCTCGAGCAGTGACTCGGGGACTGCTCCAGGTGATTTATTATTTTGAGTTATGTATTCAACTTCAGCACCTTGAGCTGTGACTCGGGGACTGTTCTATGTGATTTCTTATTCTTAGTTATGTACGAAACCTCGGCACCTCGAGCATTGACTCGAAGCCTGTACAATGTTATTTCTTATTCCTGAATTACGTGTTAAGTTTCAAGACCTCGAGCAGGGGACTCGGGGACTATGTCGTATCATCCCTTATCTCGGATTATGCATTAAAACCCCGATTCTTAGAGAACTGACTAGGGGACTGCCACATGATCCAAGACAGTTCTTTCAGCACGCGCAACAACTCATCCACCTGAATGATAACTCGGGGACTAATCCGTATTACCCACTGTTTGCCATCAGACACATAAAAGCTCCATAGCTCAGCTACAAGCTTGGAAGACAGTGTAAACATGTCTCAATAATCTTAAAGATAGCGAAGCAAAAGCAAACAAAGATCTCTAAGAATGATGCAAAAAGAGTAACACTCCCAGCGAAACGAAGTGTGATAGGGGATGCAACTTATTGTTTCACTTTGCCAAATACGGGATTCGGGCTTTATATCTCGGATAAAGGTCAAGAACACAATGGCTAAGCCATCAAATTTATAAAGGCCAGGCAATGTAAGAGCCGAACTAAGGTCAACCACATGAAAACATACGATCCGAACCTATGAGATTGAAGGTCGCCAAAGCAAAGATATAAAGTAACAAGATCTGTTTAGACAAACTAATAGTGATGACCATCATCCATGCCTTAGCGTCAAGAGGCAAAAAAGGGTTCGTACCACACAGAAAGTCGGACAATTGTTTCACACACATCATACGCCCGGCATACCAGGGACTGGAAATAATTTAGGAAGTTTTATGAACCTAAGGGGCAGCGGCACGATCAGGCACTGGGCACTCCGAGGTAGACGGTGCCTCGGCCGTAGTTACTTCGCCTTCTGCAGAAGCAATAGTAACTTCGGGGGAAGTCCTGGCTGCTGAGAAACATTAGTTTGAGCTTGAGAGTGCCCAGTCCCTTTGGAAGATGATCGCACGTCGCCGTCCCCATCCGAGCTTGCGCTAGAATCACCAGAGTTGTCTGAGTCGCCCTCATCCTGGTCGGCCGAATCATTATCAGAGGCATCTTCGACTTCGACGTCATCCGCTGGGTTGGGAAGAAAACTCGGCCCTTCAATCCAGTTATGCACATCAGCATACTAAACAAGCTGGAAGGCACGAGCTTGGCGGCGAGTGACGAATTCTGGATCCTCAACCCAACGAGAGCCAGTGCGCAAGTTTATCAAGGTATCGAGCAAAATTTCCTCGTACCAAGACATAACGGCTGTGAGCGCCATATCAGCACCAGCTCTCCTAGCAGACTCCCTCCAGAGATTTAACTGGGTCTGAGATGCCATCAGTCTATCCACAAGTACTTTAACCTCGTCGATGTCAGGAGTCCCAGAAGTATTCAGCCACAAAACATGGTAAGCCCGGATAGCTGCTTGCACCAGATCTCGGCCCATAATTTTCATCGGCCCAATGGTAGCGCCAACGGCAATCAGGTAGTCTTCCATTGAATATTCATGATCCAAATCTGTAGGGACACCTCGGCGTTGACGAGCAAAAATGATCTACATAAGAGGCAAACATGTCAGTTAAAGGTAAGAAAGAGGAGAAAATAACTCGGCCATGATCAGAAACTTATGATGAATGTAACTCAACATTTTCTAGAGATCCTGGGTCCAGTCAACCTTGATCTTCTCAAAGCGAGTGATTTCCTTGCTCATCGTCCGATTCTTCAGCTCGGCAGCCTCAAGGAGCTCTTTATCTTTCTGCAGTTGCAGACTTAGCCGATTCTTTTCTTCGGAGAACTCCTGATCAACTTTCTCTAACTCGGATTTCTGAGAAAGCTTGAGGGACTCCACCTCGGCACGCAACCGGGTTATCTCGTCATCTTTCTCTTTCGATTCTAATGAGTGGCTTGCTCTAAAAAATACAGCATCATATTAGGCATGGGTATGCATTCTTGATGCGACGCTGCAAGAGTTTGTAACTCGGATATACCAAAGACAGAAGGTTATAAGAAACCCAGGATAAGTTTCGACCGAAAATCAATAGAGGAAAAGGATAACTAACCTTCCAGAGCTCTGACTTTCTTCTCAAGACAGATATTAAGATTATTGATATTGCCTGTTTACCAGCAAAATGGGTTAGCACCTCAAGTCTAAAATATTAAGAACTTAAGGGACAATACAAAGATTTTTTAAGTTACCAGCTTTCTTCACCACGGGAAGAACTTTCTCATACTTCTCTTGCAGTTTCTTGTGCACGAAAAGCAGCCTTTGGAATTCGGTTGTCCGTTGATCATGGGAAACCTATGCGACAAAATAAATTACATAGTCAGATATTAAAACCTAAAACATATCCGAATCAAGCAAAGCTTAACTCGGATCTAGGAGGCTAGATATTCGAAGCTAAGACAAATCCGAATCAAGCAAAGCTTAACTCGGATCTCGGTGGCTGGATATTCGAAGCTAAGACAAATCCGAATCAAGCAAAGCTTAACTCGGATCTAGGTGGCTAGATATTCAAAGCTAATCAGATCCGAATCAAGCAAAACCTATCTCAGACCTAAATGACTGAGTAATCAAAGCCGAAATAGATCTGGATTCAGCAAACGCTTAATATGGAATACAAATGAACCACGATGAGTCAAAGTCATACAGGAAATTTACTCGGCAAATAACGCACTTTAAGTTTAACAAAGCTTCCAAATGAACAACAAGTTATTCGGTTGCAAGCTTCGGGGACTAGGGTATATATATACTATCATTTGAAAAACTAACCAGATATCAACGGAAGCAATTACCTTGTTCATCTTATCGCTGTCAAGAACGATCTTAGCAGCCATATGCAAACGACTGCTGATGTCTGAGAGCTGAAATGGCTGATTGCTCGGATTGCCCTCAAGCTGACCAGCAGCGTTCCAATTATTGGCGTACTCCACCAGAGAGCCGAGGTTGTTCCCACTCTCAGTACGGGTCAGCACTTTACCTCGGATCTGTTGTGTAACCACCGCCGCCGCGGGACTCTTGTGGAGAGTAAGCTGAGTATCAGCGGCCGGGGTGACAACGGTCTTAGAAGAGGAAACCCCCTTGCGGAGCGCATCAGCAATGGTGGGTTGAGAAGAGCTAGCAAGTCCTTTCTAAGATGAGGGAGGTTTGGTGACAACGACCTTCTTAGCCTTAGAAGAGGCGTCGGCAGGAGCTGCAACCTCGGCACTAGGGGTGGCATCCTTGGAAGCAGGAGGAACTATAGTTTTCGAGGGGGCCGAGATGGTGACATCCTCGGCTGGAGTTGGAGTCGCAGTTGGAATTGGGGGGCTCAAAGGAACCTCAGAGGAAACTTCGGGGGTCGCAACAGAGGCAACAGGTTCGGTAGCAGGATCTGCTAACGGAGTTAGGTCGGCGCCAGCAATGGAAGCTGTGGGTACATCTTGCTAAGGTGACGTCCGAGTCGGCGCAGGAGGAGAGTCCACACAAGCGGGACTAGGAGCCCGAGTATCTTCAGGAGGCGGAGGAGAAGGCAGCCGAGTTGTGTGACTTGTCATACTCGGACCGCTTGGTTTGGCAGAAAGAGGAGCGCTACAAAAGCACAAAAAGTCGAATCAAAAGACAGAAAGAGAGAAACAAGAAATACAAATGAAAATGAACTCACCCAGTAACTCCGGGCATGGTTTTATGCTTCGGAGGGTGCTTGGCCGACTTCTTGGTTCTCTTCTTGGGAGAAGCTTTGTAAGGAGCTGACAGAGCACCACGCTTCCTCAAGGTATCAGGAGCTTGAGAGGCGAGAGGCTCGGCATCGTGCACCTGACCGGCCTGATTAGCTGGGAAAGTAGAGGCCGGAAATGCATAAGAGATAGGAATTTCGGTGACTACCTCAAGAATTTGGACGTCATCCGAGTCACATTCCTCCCCGTGGGACGAGGTCTTGCCACGGGCGCGAACCGGAGCAACGTCCGACTTAGGAACAAACTCCTCTGAGTCAGGCTTCCCGCTGTCTGGGGTGTTCCGATCTGCGGTCCCCTGGAGGGCCAGAACCTCGGCATCCTCGATCTTTTGCTCCGCAGATCTCTGCAAGAAAAGAGACAAAGAGGAATTAGCAAAAGAAGTCACAAACGCGATTAGGAAACAAAACACAAATGCCTTAACTACCTCGGGAGGGGGATTCCCACGGGTGAACGGCTTCAGCCCCCAGGTCTAGTCCTCCGGCATATCAGTCTTGAAGATAGCTCGGACATGCTTGAAAATAAGATAATCCTCGAGTTCAACCGTTGAGACTCGGTTGGGATCGAGGGGACCGCTCATGTAACAAAGCTTGTGCGTGCGACGCTAGAAAGGGCAGATTCGGCTACTGACGAAGGAGGTCATCAGATCCTCGCCACGTAGCCCCGCGCGGATCAACTCCTTCAGCCGAATCTCGAAGTCCTCGGCCAAAGCATGGCTCTTCCTGGGGTTGTAGGTCCAGTTCTTCTTGGAAGGGGGGCCGATGGAGAAGGCAGGAAGCCGAATCTTGTCTTCCTTTCCAGTGTTCTTGACATAGAAAAACGATCTATGCCACTTCTTGCAAGACTCGATACCAGCAACATGAGGGAACTCGGATTTTCTCCGAGGTGTGATGGACGCGGCTCCGCACTAAGTAAGCAACTTCTCAGAGGGGTGAAGGGATTTGTCTGGAACGACGTTAGATCGGATCTGGAAGAATTTGGACCATACATGCACAGACGGCCAGAGGCCAAAGTATCCTTCCGAGGCCGAGATAAAAGCGGATAGGGAGGCGATGGCATTAGCCGGAAGGTGATGCGGCTGAAGGCCGAAGTAATCGAGGAATTCCCTAGCAAAATCGCTAAGGGGAAGACCGAACCCATGATCAAAGTGGGACATGAAGACAACATACTCTCCTTCGTTGAGTACGGGAGAAGATTCGTTGCCGGGTAAGCGACAGCTTACCTCGGCAGGAATCCGGCGAGTCCTAATTAACCACTCGATATCACGACGAGTGACGGAGGAACCCTGCCAGGAGCCCCGCTCTGGACCAGATGCTACGCCGTCGTCTTCGACGAGCGCGCCACTAACTGAACTCGACATAGGGTCGTCGGAGGAATCAACAGAAGAAGAACTAATGGCGGAGCAAGGCTTAGAGGCGCAGGGCCCCGTCGTGGTTCTAAGCGAAGACGACGGAAGAGCGGAAAAGAACCGCACGAGAAATCTAGAAAACGGCGGATGCGTCTAGGGAGGGAGCCTAGCAATGGGACCGTAGAAAAACTCACCGGCAACGGCGCCAGAGCAAGCGCACGGCAATGAGGTCGACGGAGCAGAAGAATTGTGGCTTCGCCGTCGAAGATGTCAACAATGGCGCCATCGCAGGAGCACGAGCAGACGCATGGGCGCAAGGAGGAAGAAGAGCAAAGGTAAGCGAAGGGGGAAAGCAAACCCTCTAGCCCCGTGCTCCTCTTTATAACCGCGCGGCCCTGGCAGTAGTGGGATCATGCGTGTGAGTGCTAACCGTGTAGATCGTGCTTGCGGCGGAACCGCTCGCGCCTGAGTGGAGCCACACTGATGACCACACGACGCAGGAGAGGATCAGGCCCCCTGACCGATGCGGTGCGTGAGGCGTCGCAACACAGACGCGATAGGCGCAGTAATCACTATAGCTTGTTAGTGGGTACTGTAGAGGAACAAAAAACTAGAGAAATAATGATGAGTGTTACACGTAGGACGAGGCGTGCACGAGAAGCTGCGCGGATACCTCGAACAGGAAAAAGTAACTCGGAGATTAAGAGAAATGAATATTGGGAAACTGATGTGGCCCGGCCGAGGTTACGGGCAGGACCAAACCAGCTTTGGGGACTAATATTGGGGAGGTGACTCCGGATAGGGTCAAGAAGGGGAAGACAAAAGGAGTTTCCCCTATCATATGCCGGGTTACTGTTTATATCGGCCGAGTCCTGTAAATGTCGGCCGAGATAAGCACGGGCATGATACCTACGAAGGGAGCAATACCAGATCCGGCCGACATATGAGTTAAGTCGGCCGAGTAAGTATGAACAACTTAAATGCAGGTAAAGGTCGAGCCGAGTTATCCAAGACAAGGCCGAGTAACATGAAGCTTGCAGGAGAAGGAGGTGCCTAAGGTCAAACCCTAGTTGTTGTAGGAGGAATCTAGACAGAGCCAAGCGCTAAGGACAAAGAGCAGAGATGCAGAGGGACAGACAGGCGTCACGGAGGTGATAGTGAGGAAGCCCGAGGAGCACATGTGAGGCCCTCTGGAACCTTGCCGCAGATAGAAGGGGGACACGGAAAGGAGCCCACCGAGTTACCACTTTGGGACAAGCATATTCCAAGAATATGCTTGCCACGTCAGCCCTAGAAGGAGCCAGGACCCCCCTTATAAGGAGAGGCACGGACTCCTGAGAAGGGGATGGATTCATTTGAGGCGATAAGGCTCGAGTTGTAGTTATCCTGTTCATGCAAACAGCTCGAGGAGCACTTGTAGCCCAAGAGAAGAGAAATAAAGATCTGCATATTAGTCATTTGAGTGTAGAAGTAACTACATCTTCCCTCCCCGGATCCCTCTAGCATCCATTGGCCCCATACTTTAGCCTACCCATGGCGTCTGTCGTGCCACCACCACGACAGTAGCAAACAAGCTGGCCTCAAGATGGATGTAGCAGATTTGAGGCAGAAGAATAGGGTGCTGCGACATGATTGTAAAGCTAGAATGTTTGTTGGAAAGAGAAATGGGATATGGACTGTAACGGTCTTCCAAGGAGAGCACACACACCAGTTGGTGAAGCAAATTGGGAGAAGACGGTACTACCGGTCACATAGGAAGGTTACTGAGGAGTACTTTCAGTTCATCCAAACTTTACACGACCAAAACATTAGCACAGCTCAGATGATGGGATGCCTCAGAAGTGTGCACGGAGGCGACCCAAGGTGCCTTTGTTTTGTGAAGCGAGATGTGTCCAACATAAGGACTATGCTACGCGAGGAAGTTTCGCAGCGAGACATGTCCATGACTATTGAGTACTTTGAAAGGAGACAAGCTGAAAGCCCTACATTCTTTTTTGATAAGCAAGTGGATGAAAACAACGCAGTGAGAGCTCTCTTTTGGGTGGATGGCAGGACAAGGGCCTTGTACCCCAAGTACAAGGACTCGTTGTTTTTCGACACTACATTTTGTATAAACAAGTACAACATGCCCTTTGCTCCACTTGTGGGCATCAACAACCACACCCACACAATTGTGTTGGGTTGTGATTTGCTACCTAATGAAACAACTGAAACATTCATCTAGGTATTCACCAATATTAAGGAAGCAATGAATGGTTTGGCACCAGACCATATCATGACAGACCAAGACCAAGCGATGGCTGCAGCAATTTCAAACATATATCCTGATTCAAACCAAAGATGTTGCATCTTCCATGTGCTATGATTAGCAAGAACAAAGCTTGGTCCTCACTTGAGAGAAGGTAGCCCATTTGCTTCAATGTTCTACTCATGCATTTAGAGCACGGACATCGTAGCAGAATTTGAGATATGTTGGCAGCATATGTTGGAAACTTTTGGGATGGCTGAGAACACACATTTGCAGAATATGTGGAAGAGCAGAAACATGTGGGCGCTTGTGTACTTTAGACAAAGTTTCTTTCCCTTTACAAGCACAATAGGAAGATCTGAAGGCCTCAACTCGTACTTTAAAACTTTAATTTGCCCAAGTGGCTCAGTTTGGAACTTTGTGCAGCAATATGAGTTGTGCGAAAACCTGATGCTAGACAGAGAAGACAATGCAGCATTCACCATGGATACAACAACATCACCACTATGGGGAAGGTGAGATTTTCTCTTTACAGACAGATTTTCCAGTAGCATTATTTTATATCTATGGTAGCAGATTTGAAAAACTGTTGTAGCATAATGTAACACCTGATGTAGCCCCACCCTGACAGTCAGCAAACAAACATTTTTTGCAGTTACAACATTGAAAAGCAGGGGCTGGAGTTCTACACGAGGGAGATCTTCACAAGATTCCAAAAGATGATTGAGAGGTCTACAAGGTTTTATCCAATGCAGGTTGAGGGTGAAGGCATGTGCTTTGATCTCATTCCAAACCCTGGTTATGGTGTCAAAACCTACCAGGTGCAAGTCAAGCTAGATGATGAGTGCTACAAGTGTGGATGCAACACATTTGAGATGTGTGGCCTTATATGCCCACATATAGTCAGGGTGATGGTGCACTTGAATGTGCAGGAAATTCCAGAGAGATACATGCTACGAAGATGGTCTGCTATAGCAACAATGCATGCACCTGATCCCAGGACAAATACCATCAGATTTGGGATCCCAGGAACCAATACTCTCAAGTACAATGCATTGTGCAGAAAGATGAATGAACTCGCTTCGGATGCTTGCTTCAGTGATGAAACATATGTTGTTGTTTCTAAGATGATTGATGATGTGAGGCAGGTTGTAGCAAACATGAGGAACACACAACATGCTACACATCAAGGAGGGGAGCAAGAAGGAGAGCAGCAAGGAGGAGGGCCAGAAAATGTTCAACCACAGCTAAGTATTCCTCCACAGCATGGTATAAACAATCAACATCAAGAACAACGTAATGATGCTCCTAGTAGCACACTCAAGAACCCTACGAGGGGAAAGCCAAAAGGAAGACCAACTGAGAAGTCAAAGCGTAACAAACCATTGGTTGAGCTTCATGATGAAGCAAATGCCAAGAGAAGGAAAAAAGCTAAAGAGACAAAGAAGAAGCAAGCTGATGCAATGCCAAAAACTAATGCAACGCCAAAGAATAAGAAGCCAAGAAAGCAAAAAAATTCCCATACTGCAATGAAGAAGGTTACACCGTGAAACAATGCGTCTTCATGGAAGCACTAATTGCGGGGAATGCTGCGAAAATATAGTTGAAACTATAGAGATGAAGCTACATGTACTAGCAGAGTAGCATTTTTATTATTACTATGTATCATACATACAATATAGATGTAGCATCATCTTGATGCAAGATATGAATTTTGTGATATGACAGAATATTGTTGGTAGCAAAAGTATTGCCACTTTGGAGCATACAGGCTGCATTTTGTAGCATTATTGTTTCTCATATATAGCAAGAGCTAAAATTGCTATCAAAGACAAAACTTGTTCTTCTGAATGAATGTCACATGAATATTTGCTACATTAAACCTAGTAGCAAATCTTCAACACCTGGGTAGCATTACATTTCTATGCATGTAGCAATATGGTTACACAGATGTAGCAAATTAACACCTAGGTGGCCAAAAAAATTGACAGCATGTATGTAGCATATATAGGACTTATATTTATCAAAGCAATCACACTATTTGAATCTTTAAAAGATAATAAACAACATTCCAAACATCAAAAGCTATATATAAAACCATTCCAAACATGTAGCACTTATCCATCTAACATAACCAATCCACATATGATGTAGCAACTAACACATCCACGATTACATCAGTTTGAACCATTACAAAGTGCAAAATAAGATCACAAGGACGACATCAGTTTTAACGATTACATCAATTTCAACCTAACTACGCTTCTTTTGTAACTCTTCTTCCATCAACTGTAGCATTGATCCTTTGTTTTGCCTTGCCTCGATCAGATCTGATGCAAGAAGTTTCCTTAGAAGTGGTATAGCACTGTTGTCGAACTCCGCCATGAACTTGCCGGTGAAGCTTTCCATGAAGAGCATGCTGAAGAATCCACAGTCAAATCTGCCAAAACAAATAGATAGATTAGTAAAAAACAAGCAGAAACTTATGTAGCAAGTGTAGGAACCTAAAGTAGCAAGAGTTGTAAACTTAGGTAGCAACTAAAAAACAATAAAGTAGCAAAAGTTTATTGCTTTGTGTTCAAACAATAAAGTAGCAAAAGTTGATGCTAGTGATCAGGACAAGGATTGAAAAAAAGAAAAAGAAAAAAGGAGAGCAAATCTTACATGGTAGTTTGCTGCGGGTGATCAGGATTGGTTAGCAGGTAAGTGTCGAAGTTGATATTGTCTGCTAGTTTCGATTTCTTCACAAGAATTGCAAAGTTTGCAAACTGGAAAACAAAGCAAACTCAGTGCATGGTTAATGATATGCAGCAAATAAAAGTCCCAACTATAAATGTAGCAAACACAATGAACAAGTGTAGCAGGATTACTAACCAGATTACATGCACAATCATCCAACACACTAGCATCTTTGGCCCCTTTCATTGAATAAAAAATATGCATCTGCTTTGCTACTAGGTTGATACAGGGAACTGCCCAATGGTTGAATTTCACAATAGGAAAGTATAGCTACATTCAAACATGAATTAATATTTAGCATTTTGTATAGAAGCATATGGCAAAAAATTGACTATATGAAAGCAAACATGAACAAGATAGGAAGAGGATGTTAACTCACAAGGTCACACTTGAAAATCTTGAACTTTGCATTCTGCTCTTTCAACTCATCCATACATGCTTTAGCATTGAATACTTTTGGATCAACAATAAGCTTCTCATGTTTTGTGTTGAAGATAAAAAGAAGTCAGATGAGGCAGCGGCAAAAGCAAGTAAAAGTTGCTACTATCTGTATTGGTCAGCAAGCACAATGTTGACAAAAGGTGGAACCAAAGACATATTACTAAAGTAGCAAAATAAGATTACTAATGTAGCAAGTAAATGAAACAATAATGTAGCATAGCATGAAGAAATTAACAATAATGTAGCAGAGTAGCTGTCATACATATTGAGCAAGTAAAAGATGAATAAAAGTGATACTTACCACAAAGTGCTGCGTAAAAGCGTACTTCCTCTTCTGTCGTACACTTTTCTTGCAAACAATGTCCGACTCGTGGTTAAATTTCTCAATCCAAACATTCATCAACTCACTATCGATATTTTGGCGCGGCTGAAGCGATGTTTGGAAAGTTCTGTAGCAGGTATAGTACCGCCCAATCTCCACAAAAACTGGTCTGCACAAAGGAATGCAGATGCAGCAGATAGTTTTACATAAAGTATCAAACAATTCAATGTATAGTAGCAAAAACAATAAACTAAAGTAGCAAACAAACCAATGTAAAGTAGCAAAAAAATGAACTAAAGTAGCAGGTAGTTCAAGATGCAGAAGATTCAATGGAAAACTATATCCTACAAGTGAAAAAAAGTAAGTAGGAAAACACATATACACATGTAGCAATTAGCTAGATGCAAGGTAGCAAAAACATTACTTCAGAGTAGCAAAAATCATAAACTTACGATGCCCTATCCTTCGGATGGCACTTGAATTTCCGACCATTCATCACAAATGTGGAGTAATTTTGTTCTACATCTTCAGAGACCTTCATCTTTTTCAACTTTGGAAGTGTGAGCTCCTCCTTGGCGGCCCTCTTAAACCTTGTCTTCTTCTCATGTGTCAACAAATCCGTGCTAGCATCTCCCTTAACACTTGACTCAATGTTAACAACAACTGCAAAAGAGAAAACAATTGTGTCTTAAGAAAACAAGAGGAAGCATATCTAAGAAGTTACAAGAAATAATATAAAATGTTCACACCAGGTGCAATGGGAGCAGCAGGTGTAGCAAGCTCTACTGAAGTGGAAGGTGCAGGATCGACCAAAGTGTAAGGTGCTGCTTGAATACTCTCAGAGGCAGTGATCACGGCATCAGAGGCAGCGGTCAGGGCAGCAGTTGGGGCATCACAGGAAGGTGGGAGAGACCGTGAAATGCAAAACTCTGCATACTCATCGGTCCCAGGCTCGAACACATCAAACGAGGGTTTGTCCGGAGCATTGGCCCAAGCTTCATCATAAATATCCTTCCTGGGGCTGCGAATTGGAGACCTATCAGGGCTAACAACATCCGACTGCTCAGTAGCATCAGCTCCCTTGCTCGTAGAATCAATGATTATTGCAGTTTGAGGAACATCGGCATGTTTTGTTGCTACAGGAAGCTCCACGGCAGCATCTGCAGCACCACCTTGCTCCTTAGCAGCAGCTGCAGCAACATCATGCTCCTTAGCAGCTGCTGCAGCAACACCATGGTCCTCGGGCTCCGATGTAGCATAAATATTCTCATCATCCTTAGTTTCTGAACCAACATCATCCTGCAACTGATCATCATTTGTTGTAGTTTTGGTTGGAAAAACAACACTTGGTCCAGTTTCTTCCTTACTTGATGATTCAACTTCAACCAAAAAGGCAGCCATGCGTTGAGCCTGCATGCGCTTCAATCCAGCAGACAGGTTCTTCAGTGTCCCATCAACATCTGCTTCAATGCCTTGTGCTTCTCATACAAGTGTTTGCAACGAGCGGGAACCTGATAGCAAACATTAGAAGCATGTTAGTAAACCAAAGACAAGATAAATGATGACATTCAAAGCATTGTTTTATAATAGTAGAAAGAGTAAACTCTAGTCTAGCGGCTCGGATACGTCGCCTATCACCGCTATTGCGACGAATCCTCAAAAAATATGGTGTAATAAAATTCTATTAAGCTTCTTTTCATACGGGTAGATAATTTGGGGTAACTTATCCACCACCCCCACCCTAAGTCGTCAACATACATAAAGCGTAAACTCTAGTCCAGCGGCTCGGTTTAAATCGCCTGTCGCCGCCATCAACCTTACGATTTAAACCTCGAAGGGTGTTAGGGTACCGAGGCATCATCGTCGCTATTGCGTTGACGGCGACTCAGCCTTGGTACCCTAACACCGAGGCTAACGCAGAAGAAGTAGCAAATTCATAAGGTAATGTAGCAACAATTATGTACAAAAGTAGCAAAACATAATAACTAATGTAGCAAAACAGGTCAGTTCATGTTGAAAGAACTACACTAAAAAATTTCAGAATGGTAGCAAACTAATAAAGCTAATGTAGCAAAACCTATAAATTAAAGTAGCAAAACCAATAAACTAAAGTAGCAAAACCTATAAACTAAAGTAACAAAACCTATAAGCTAAAGTTAAAAGATTTCATAGTGGTAGTAGACTAATTAAGCTAAATTATAAAAATCTATAAACTAAAAAAGTAATCAAAAAACAGTAATGTAGCAAGTCAATTGTAATACATGTTAACAAAACTACATAAAACTAATTGCAAAAACAGGTAGCAGAGCAATGAAGATAAAGTAGCAAAAGCCATGCACTGAAGTAGCAAAAAAATTACAGTACAGTAGCAAATTTATACCTGTAAATCCTGGCTGCTAGGGAAATTGAGCCATTCATTCAATGAAGCAGAAGGATTAACATCAACATCTTCCACAGGAGCAGATTGGTTCAAATCATCATAACCAGGAGCAGTACCATAAGGTGTTGCAGACAATGGGAGGAACTATACACAATAAAAATTAGTGTTAACATTAAGAGGATCAACGAAAGAAGTGAATGTTTCTGGTGCTAGAAAGAACATTACATCTCGGCTGCCAAAAATAGTTTTGTTCGATAAAATCTTCCTATCCGAGTCATTTTGTACAACAAAAGTGAAGTCACTGGTCTTGATAGAGCATACTCTAGGCAATGACTTGTCAAACGTGTGATCGCACGGTGGGAAATCCAAATGATCCATATAAGCATTCTAAAAAAATAATCCAAATACAAAGTTAGGCAAGCAAAACAAACGCTGCAAACCGCTACACACAAACATAAAAGAGGGGAGATAACTTACGCCAAGAAGAATGAATGGGCCAGTTATCCAAAACTCAAATTTGCTACAGTCCTTTGAAAGAACAAGTCCTTGCTTCTTCTTCTGAATATTGCTCACAGTTTGCATCAACAAACCCAACAAATGCTCATCCCAAGCATACTCATCTGTTTTGGTTGGTTCAGCCATGAGACCAACATATTCCAAGTTAACATGGTTCGAGCTTTTTGGAGCAACAACAGTGGCCAGGGAAACAAGATCCCAACTGCGAATGATGGTTTCCTCATATGTATCAGCACACTTCTTCAAGATATCGATATCAGTTGCGAACTCTGCCCTCTTCTTCCCAACATGGTAGAAGTCTCGAATCTCATCAAGCTCTGCACCTCCAGTGATAGAAAGATCAATAGGCTTGCTCCTGCAGCAAATTCCAAACACTTTCCTCACCATATCCCTGGTAAACACCATCTGGTTCTTCCGAAGCTTGTACTCACGAAGGCGAGGAGAAGTATGGGCAGCAACAAAATCACAAAGATCATTAGGAATCTTGAACTGTGCAACATTCAACAATGCTCTAAATGCACTCTTTGACTCAATAATCTGCTTCTTGGCTAGAGAAAGGTTGTCCGCAAGTATACGCAAACTCTTGGCACCGAAACAGTCCTTGGACATCCAAATGTCCTCCTTGACATTACACGCTCCCTCGCCAACTTTCTTGCGGCTCACAACAACCTTTTTTCCCTTACAAACCTTGCTCTTATCAACTGCAGCAACCTGTAGCAAAATAAAAATAGAGCAGATATGGTTATGGTGTGACCTCAACCTCCAAAAAATCTACATGTAGCAACCAACCAAAAAATAGAATGCAAACAAAAAAAAGGTACATAAAGCTACATGTAGCAAACCCAACCAATAAAACCTAGCATGTAGCATACGAACCAAAATTAGAAAAACAATCTAAAAAAGCTACATATAGCATGTCAACATATGAAAGCATAAAAGTATCAAAAATCCTACTTATAGGCCACATGTAGCAAAGGGAGGCAATATATCTAGCAAATAATAGAAGTAGCAAAAACCTGTTAAAACTACACAAGTAGCAAATCCTACTACTGAAAAGCACAAACTAGCAAAATGCTACCACTAAACTACTGAATATTGCTACATGTGCTACTACTAAAGTAGCAAAATGCTACTACTAAACTAGCAAAATCATAGTACTAAAGTAGCAAAATGCTACTACTGCATATTGCTAACAAAAGTGGCAGTTAGCAGCAACTTTAGTGGTTGTACCTAGTACCAAAATGCTAGTGCTAAACTAGCAAAATGCTACTACTAAACTAGCAAAATTGTTGCTACATTAGCAAAATACTACTACTGAATATTGCTATAACTGGTAGTTAGCAGGAACTTAGGTGGTTGTACCTAGTAACAAAATGCTAGTACTAAAGTAGCAAAATGCTACTACTAAACTAGCAAAATCATACTACTAAAGTAGAAAAATGCTACTACTAAACTAGCAAAATGCTACTGCCAAAAATGGAAGGGGCGAATAGAACGAACTACTAGGATGAAATATGATCACCTGAATGTTTCCGCCGCCGGAGGTGCTCCCTCCTGCCGCATCGCTCGTCGGCGGCGATCCCATCACCGTGCCGCCTAGGGTTTCTGCGGGAAATCAGAGCCGGGGGAGGTTAGAGAGGGGAGAAATCAGAGAGATCAGAGAGGGGAGGTTAGAGCGCGGGAGCACGAACCGAGGACGAAGGGGTCGGCCGCGGCGCTCGGCAGTGGTCGCCGGTGGCGCGGGGTCGCACTGCGGGAAATTAGAGCCGGGGGAGGTTAGAGAGGGGAGACATAAGAGAGATCAGAGAGGAGAGTTTTAGAGCGGGGGAGCACGAACCGAGGACGAAGGGGTCGGCGGCGGCGCTCGGCAGTGGTTGCTGGCGGTCGAGGATGAAGGGGTCGGCAGCGGCGCGGGCATCGCACCGTGGTCGCCTCTCCTCTGCTGAATCCCCTGGGACGAAGCAAGTGACGCCGAACTGCTCTGACTCGTGCGATGTGGAACTACCCGACCTGTATGACGCGGAGGCGTGTAGCAACTGCACGGAAGAGGCCACGTGGAGCGAAATAAACGGACCGATCAAGCTCAATCCAACGGCTCGCGACCGAGAGGACGCGATCCCCTGAGGACATAGTATCATTGTCCTTTCTTTTATGTGCTATATACCGTGGTCAAGTTGGGTTCTTTCCTTGCTTTCTTCATGATTTTGAATCCTAGAAATTAGGAGCTTTGGTTATAGAGCAGCTCGGGACCTGCTCATTCTAGAGCAGAGCATAGAGTAGTGATGGTCACCATCGTGCGTCCCAACTCCGGACCTGATGCCGAGTCTCTGGTGGTGTTCGCGTTCCTGTTTCGGTGGGATGAGACCTGCTGGACATGGCCGGCGGGCTGTCCGTCCTTGTGCCTACACGTGGTGCTGCTCGTGCTTTAGCGGTTCAATTTCGCCGTGGCAGACTACTCCACGCGCAGCCCCATGGACATGTTGCTGCAGTCCGGCGATGTGCCACCGTGCCAATGACAGTGCTGGAGGAACGGAACATAAGATCAAGGCCCACGAGCTGTTTCTCATCCAGAAAGCCGAGCGGAAGATCGTGCCAGAGCGGGAGCTACTGGAGGCCATCCTCGAGGACATGCACGAGCTCCATGGCATCATAAGAGCGTATGGAGTGCTCGAAGGCCAACTCCCTCGTGCTCGCTTGTTGTAACTACTGACGACGCCGCGCGCTCGAGCTGGACGCAGCCCAAGCTGTCCGCAAACTCCATGGCATCATAAGAGCAGTTAGTGCGACAAGAGCCAACACTACAAGGAGCACCACTAGCGCGAGGCCCACGCGCGGAAATTCGCGACCATCAACACGCTCTGTCTGTCTGTCTGTCATGTATGAAGCGGAGCGGTCGGCATTCCTTTTTTAGTGTTGAGAAAGAGGAGAGAGAACGTGAAGAGGATAAGAGAGAGAAAAGCAAGACAAAAAATGGTGAAAAAATGGTCAGAATGAACAGTAGCCTAACACTAGCTATCACTAGCTTGCTCCGAGTCTGCATCAATCTCAAGGAACATTTTAATGGTGGGATAGCTCGTACACTGTGTACAAGTACAAAATCCATTCTCGCATCTCTAGCAGATAGAGTATTTTCGACCGGTCAACAAAATTTTGAACCGATACGATATCAAGCAAAAAGTGATCTTTTCAGACACCGTAAAAGAAACCACCGCAAATATTTTTGCGGTTTCGTCTAAAACGGTCCGTCTGTCCCGCATATATTCAGGATGGAGGTCTCGGATGCGGTATTGCATCCTTTTCCTCCCCTAATCCCCACGCGCAGAGCCCCGCACAACTCGAGCCTCCATCGTCGTCAGTCGCTTAATCACAGATTGCCGCCACCCAATGCCGCATCAGCCCACCCCGCACCCATGGCTAGCCAATCGTGTCGCAATGCGGCCAGCCATGGCGGCGCCTCTCCGTGTCGCAGCGGGAGCTCGAGCTCCCGAGCTCGCGCGTCGCTGGTCTCCGCGGAGGAGGCCGCTCGCCAGCACTCTGAGGCCGCACGTGCTCATGTAGCACTGTCTCGCACCTGTGCTACCTCGTCGGCTTGGGCTGACTTCAGGTTTTTTGGTCTCGGCCGCAACAACGTGGAGGCGGGCAGCTCCCGCACGGCCGTGGCACCGCCTGCTCCGGCGCCCTCCGCTCGAGCTCCGCCTGATGCGCCCGCGTGCGTTCCCTCTCTGTGAGGCGAAGTTCAATTCGCTCGGGACGATCATCTCCGATGTGTGGGACCGCGCCAAGCATCGTCGCGTCTAGCCGGAGGCTGAGCAGTGGCAGCTCCGCCGTATGAGGCGTCTCTCCCTACGCGAGCACTATGCGCGCCTCGGCCTCTTCGTCATGGACTCCTCCTCCGACGACGACAGCAAGTAGGCGTGGCTCTGCGAAAGCGAGCTCCAATGAGTAGGTACCGCCGGTAGGGGTGGGAACGCGCTAGGGTTTGCATCGATGCCACAACGGCATCGTCGTTTTGTTGTGTAAATATGATGATCTATAATAGATAAAATTATCCACTATGTATGAACTTGTGATCGATCTAGCGCCAACCTAAGTTTTTCGAATATGCAATTCTTGACTCGGTACCTGATATGCGCCAAAAATATTCGTACTGCAAAAGTGGTTTGTAGTAAAGTACAAACCACTTTTGAAATATGAGCGTTTAGGATATCTACTAGAGATGCTCTTACCACCTTAGTATTATCCAGTTAGTGCATGAGAAGTGCAAAACACAGTTGAGAAAGAATGAAATAGAGACAAATAAAGAGGGGCACATGTGGCCATATGGGGCACCGTAATTGGCTAGGTAGTAGGGCCAAGGAAGTTAACATGAGAAGCACTAAAGGAATATTTCTCAACGCTTTTGTTTTGAGGTAGACACTGCTCAACGCTAGTATTGTGTTTCTTTTTTGCCGGGAGGTTCTGTTGCTTAACGGAGAGTAGTAGTACCAAAAAATTAATTTGAGACCCTAATTGTTTTGAGATCCTGTGCCACTGCACACTTTACACACGCTTGCGAAACGGGTCTACTAAGAAATCTACCAACTAAAAGGTGCATGTATAACAAAATGCTAAAAGATATACTAATTAATACCATAAGTGCAATAAAAAGTGCTAATCAATGTACTAATTAACACGGTGCATGCATAAATAAAAATCTAAGAAATCTACTAATTAACACCAGACATGCAATCGCCTCTCTCCTCCCGTACGACACAGGAGACGATGGCGACCAAATCCCCCCAATCTCTACCGGCCAGAGCATGAGTCCCCTCTCCCTCCATCCTTCTCCAGCGGTAGGAGGGAGGGGGAACTCGTTCCTCCGTTCTATAGTTAGGGTTATGGTCTTTTTTGCCGTGGTGTGTCGTTTGGGTGGTGGGAGCGACGCACGGGCGAATAAATCTGCCTCAACTCTAATATCACACCAGCTGCTATCATCACGGATGCGTCTTGGAGTTGATGACAACACGTGTTTGTCGATCCTTTAGATCAGCGGCTTGGTCTTCTCGCAGATCTTTAGATCTGGCGAGATCTGTATCTCGACGTGTCGCTGAGACGCTGACCTTTATTCAAGAGCAGCTTCTTCATTTATCTGTACTAACGGCTGAGAGTGGATACGAAGATAGTGAGTGAGAGCGAACAACCTATTGATTGCTCTCCGCGGCTCTCTCTCGCTGAGGGTGGGAATGGATATGAAGAGAATGAGTGAGAGCGAGCATGCAACTCTACGCGGCTCTCTCTCGTTTAAAAGGTAGCGGAAGAATCAATCAGTACAATGTTTCACGTCAGACACAGTAGCAATCAACACAATGTTTGACTTGTAATTAACACGGTCAGTGCACTGTATGTATAGACAGAAAACACAGCTTGTGGCACTTTTGGTGACGAAAAAACAAAAGTTCTGCGTTTAGTCCATTGTTTGTGTGGGATTCAGCGCATTTAACACAATGTATGCATGGAAATCCGCACGTGGAAATCAGTGTGCAGCAGGACGTGCAGGGTGTTGTCATCAGAGCAGGGTGCCGCCTCCGGCTGATGCGGCATGCTCCACCATGACATGCCGCCGCCGTTGGTGGCGGCAGGGCCCACCGACTCCGTTTGCTGGAGACGTCGGCCGACGTGTCGCCTGTGCTAGTAACGGCAGGGAAGAGTCGCGTACGACCATGGTGGCAGGCGCTATGTGTCACATGGCGAGGCCTTCCGCCACCACCGGCAGCTAGTCTTTTTTTATATTTTTGGCAAGATGGTCTTCTCTGACAAATACATTGTCCCGCGCTATCAACAACCTCTTATGTCCAACTTGTGTTAGTCAGATATTTATCCGTCTACCTGCACTCTTTTAAATATGCAACCCACAGGATTACAGTAAGCCAAATATAGTTAACCGAGCTTTCGTCCAAAACCGATAGTCGGCAATGGCTTTTCGTAAAACATGTCGGCAATGGCTTTTCGTAAAACCTATAGTACTACTAGCTTGTTAAAAAAATACTGAAAATAGTATAATCAGCAATCTTAAATTGACAGCATTTTCCAAGAGTACTATTATCCATCTGATGCTCTTCATTCAAATAAGTTGACAGACAGGAATGACTGCTCTCATAATCAAAACTATTATTACAGGTCTGCAGATCAACGAGTACATGAAGTGAAACTAAAAAACTAACATCCAAGGCGGACCAATGCCACTGCGGGCTGCCTCGGTGTACATGTCAATCTGGAGGTGGAAGTCATTCAGGCAAACGCCTGGACTCTTGTCGCGGCCGAGACGATCCTGGCGCCCAATTCCCAGACAGGGTCTCGCGAGGACATGGGCACCTTCCGGTTGTCTGCTTGGTGCATCGACCCATCGCTGATCCCACGGGAAGTGGATTTCCACGTCGTGGAGCCCGACAATCCCCCATCAGCACTGGTCATGGCGGCGGCGGATCGTGCTGTCGTGCCGCCGCATGTGGCGATGATGGTGCAGCCCCTCATCGTCCATGTTACGCGCTTCACAGATTTCCAGCGGCCAGCACCTGGGGATGGCGCTGGCAGCGTGGGCGGCAGCAACAGTGGCGGTCCCACGCTAGGGTACCCCACCACGCGCCACTACAACTACAATCCCGGTGCGCCACACCAACTCAACCGTGGCGAGACGGATGACACGGGTGGAGTGCGTGGCGAGGCCCACGCCAACAGGTCTAGAGGTGGGGATTGGCATCGTCAAAACCTACCGCTGACCACGCCCACTGAGGGCCACGCCACTCCCTCGTCACGACGCAGAAAGAAGAGAAGCATGAGACAGAGGTGCAGGAGGGGCGGTCACACTCATTTTAGGAGATTACTGAACGACTGCACGTTGAAGGAGGTCTATCTCCACTGCAGACGATACACGTGGTCTAACGAGGGGGACTCACCTACGCTTGTTAGGTTGGACAAGGTGTTCTGCACATCAGACTAGGATGAGATGCATGGTAATTGCTCCTTGCGTTGTCTTTCCACGGTGATTTCTGACCATTGCACCCTCCTCCTTGACTGTACGCCTATGGCCACCGGCCGGAAGAGATTCCAGTTCGAGAGTTTCTGGATGAAGCTGGAAGGCTTCAATGGTGTGGTAAGCGTCACTTGGAACACCATCCACGGAGACCCGGACCCCTTCCGACGGCTCATCGCTAAGATAAAGCGGACAACCCACCAGCTGATGAGCTGGGCAGATAAGCAGGTGGGATCGATGAAAATGGAGCTGATGATAGCGCGGGAGGTGGTGTGCCGCTTGGACGTTGCTATGGACTTTAGGCAACTGACGGCAGATGAGCATGCCCTACGCGCGCAGCTCAAGCACACCTACCTTGGGTTGGCCTCGCTGGAGTGCACTATGGCCCGTCAACGGGCAAAAGTTGCTTGGCTCAGGGAAGGAGATGCTAACACGGTTTTCTTCCATCAGCATGCTTCCTACCGGAGGCAGAAAAATGTGATCCATAGCCTAGCGGTGGATGGCGCAGTCCTGGTGGACCATGCCGCCATGGCCGAGGCAACCCTCGATCACTTCCAAGCGCTCCTAGGTACAGCTGCTGTCCGGGGATTCTTGCTAGACCTAGACTTCCTGGGGACCTATACTGAGGATCTATCGGACTTGGATGCCTCGTTCACGGAGGAAGAGTTCTGGGACATGGTGAGACGCCTTCCCCATGGAAAAGCGTCGAGCTGATACGTTCATTTTGCATCACGTACTATTCTATATCATAATTTACTATTATTCATCGATATATTTCATAAATTAAGAGGTGATACTTATGTTATTTCATCTATTTGTGCATGTTGGGTGACTTTTGGAGGATGAACTGCCGGAGTCAGGATTCTTATGGAAAAAACGGTGTTTAGATGCAATATTCGTGAAGATCAAAAAATACACGGAAAATCCTATTTTTCCAGAAGACAAAGGAAGCTATAAGGGGAGGATGAGATGGGCCACAGGGGGCCCACACCCTCTGCAGGCCACCACGGCGCGCCACCAGGTGTGGCCACCTGCCCACCTCTGCCAGCTTCGCCTATATCTTCTCCTCGAAACCCTAATACCAGGGAAGCGACCACAAAAAGATTCCGCCGCCTCTGCGGGGCGGAACTACGGAGAGAGAAAGAGTTCTCCGGCAGGCAGCTTTCTGCCAGGAAAATTCCTTCCCGGAGAGGGGATATCATCGCCATCAACACCGTCATCAAGCTAGACTTCATCGGGATCATCATCATCCTCACCACCATCTCCACCAGCACCATCACTCTGTCACTCCATCCCGCTGTAACAATTGGGTTGAATCTTGCATAGTTCTTAGGGGAAACTTTCCCGGTGTTGATTACTTTTGTAGTTGATGCTTTTGAGTGGAACCTTTGAATCATTGTCTATGTTCGGATTGTTATTCATCATTATATCAGCTCTGATCTTGATCCATATGATGTCTTATGAGTAGTTCGTTTAGTTTGTGAGGACATGGGAGAAGTCATGTTGTTAGTAGTGGAATGGTGTTGAAATAATATTCAATCGTTTGATATTTCAGTTGGGGTGCTATTCTTCTAGTGGTGTCATGTGAACATCTACTACAGCATACTTCACCATTTATGGGCCTAGGGGAATGCATTGTGTATTTGGCTACTAATACTGGGGTTGCCGAACTGACAGAAACCTGAACCCCCATTAAGAAACCTTTGCACAAGGGAGTGTAGGACCTCAGAGTTTAATGTTGTGGTTAGGTTTTTATCTTAATTACTTTCTTGTAGTTGCGGATTCTTGCAAGGGGTTTAATCACAAGTATGTATTAGTCCAAGTAAGGTCGGTATATAAGCACAGGTTCACCCACACAACACTTATCCAACCAAAGAAGATTAATCAACTATATGAAGCGAAAGAACTTGATAGTATTCACATGTGTCCTCGAGAACGTTTGGTCCTCATAAGTAATACAACCAGCTTGTCCTTTGCTAAGAAAGATTGAGACACTTGCTGCAATTATTTGTTGTCTTTGTTTATTTGCACTTTATTTCTTTGCATTATCAAAAACCCATAAAAATCCGTTTGTTAAGTATTTACAAAGAACTGCTGATCCAAACCACTAGTCAACACCTTCTGCTCCTCGTTGGGATCGACACTCCTATTTATCAAAAGTACTACGATACACCCCCTATACTTCTGGGTCATCAAGACTATTTTCTGGCGCCGTTGCCGGGGAGCGAAGCGCTATTGAAGAGTGGAACTGGTAAAGAAAACTTTTACTGTGAGTATTGGTTTTTATTTCTATTTGTTACTTTGTTTCCAATATGGATAACCCACTTGGTTTCCTATTTGGGAAATCTACTACCACTTCTAGGGTAGTATATGAACCATGTAACACCCCAAAAATATTAATGAGGATCATTCCCTAATTAATCAAGATTAGGGTTAACAAAAGCTTTTCTTAATTAAATTCAAATCTTAATGCTTGTGTGTATGAATGCTTGCAATGCCATGTATGATTGTTATAAATGATGAGAAATGGTTTAAAGATCAAAACCATATCATTTATTTCACTATCAAACCAGATCAAAACAAAATAAAATGAAAATATAAAGCCTAAGAACTAATGGTCATTTCTGCCCAAGTTAACCACTAGCTCACTTTGGCATCTCGAGCAACTAATCTCAAACAGAAAATTTTCCATTTCTTTTCTCCCCTTGTTAGACCTAGTGACACTAAACCTAATGGAGCTTTCCAACTTGGCAGAAACATTTTCAAACTCTTTTGAGAGGCAATTCAAGTTTGAATCTATCTTATGTATCAACATAGCCATTTTTGGAAAACCACTCAAACCATCACCATTTAGCAAACAATTGCACCCAGAGACTACCAAGATTAGTATCAGAATACCCACCAAAAATCACTGAATTTGAGGATGGTTAGTTCTTTTGGCCATTTGATCGAACACTTGGTGATCACAGTACTCTACCAACTATCTACTGTTTTGATCAATCCTTTTCTCACCATTTTGACCTCACCGAGCTCACACATCGTGCACTTAACTCACCCAGTACTAGCCTGCGCAATTGAGCTCATCTCACTCGCCGTTTGACTGGTGCAAAGTGGTACCTGAGCTCACCTTGCCACCCCGACATGGACACGATGCCACAGACGGCGCTGCCCTCTCCCACGATGTCTAGGAGGTAGCCCTGACCTCACCACCTCTGCCTGAAATGGATCGTATGGGCACCTAGAGGGGGGGTGAATAAGTGCTACTCAATATTTAGTTCTTTTTCAATTTTAGTCTTGACACAAAGTAAATTCTCTAGATATGCAACTACGAGAATTTCCCTATATGCAAACCTAGATACTAAGCACGTATAGAGAGGAGCGAGGAAACCGTAGTGGAGCACGCAGAGACATAGGGATTTGTTTTACCCCAGTTCCTTCCTTGTTAAGGGAATTACATCTGCGTTGGAGGGGTGGGTGGTTCTAAGACCACCACGCCACAATAGGCCTCACCCTATTCTCTGATGGATCTCGCCATGAAAGGCCTGATCCACCTTCTCCACTATTGGTACCCTTCGAGGCGGGAACCGGTGCCTTTACAACTCTAGCGGGGCACACACCCACAACCAAATTGGGGGCTCCCGTAATGACAACAAGCTGTCACAAGAACAAGGATTATCAATATAATCAAAACAAGGATCTAGATATTTGTAAAACATACTAGATCGAAGATTCTACAAATGAATGGAGATGAGATGAAGCGCTTGATTGTAGTTGGGGAAGATCGATCCCTCCTCCTTCGATTCCCCAAAGGACGGGGCCTTTGGATGGATGAAGGTGGAGATCTCTTGGATGAAACTTGAGGAGCAGATCTTGACTTTTTCGAATGAACCAAGAGTTCTCGCAGGAGGGAGATGGCTGGTTTAAATACCCCACTGCTCAGATCTGGCCGCTGGTGAAGTTTGGGGGCGGATTATCTGCCCCCACTAGGGGCGGACTATTCGCCCAGGGGAAAAAATCCGCCCCCTGGAGGGAATGTCCGGGGAAAAATCCGCCCCCCTCTCTGATGGTGGTGTCGAACATGACTTGGTGAAATTCCCCGCCCCTGGGGAAAATCCGCCCCAGAGACGAAAAGTCCAAGGGAAACTCCGTCCCCTCTCTGAGTGAAGCTCTGTGGAAAACATTGAAGCAGATCCTATGGGGGACTATCTGGCCCCCTGGAGGGGCGAATTATCCGGCTGGGGAAAAAATCCGGACCTGGCCGGAAAATCCGTTGGATATTCCGCCCCCCATTCTGGGGGTTGCGCCCTTGCGCCCTTCTTGAGTTTGGGTAGGGGTGGATTATCCGCCCCCCAAAATCAGTTTCAAACTCCTTTTCAGGGTAAAAATCTGCAGCACTTCAACACACATTAAATAATCCTTGGTATTATTATCTAACACACAAAACACTAAGGATCATGAAATGTTCTTTCAATCTCCACCTTTTTGGTGTTAGATGACAATACTAGGATTTGCAATGAAACATACTAACAACACCTTAAGGAAATGAAAGAGGCTCCCCCTAAATGTGTGTATATTTATAATTTGCATTTGAATACAAATGCACACACTAAAGAGCAAGCCAATTTCATAACAATGACAACTATAACAAGGTGAGTTAGGGAACATGAGTCATACCACCGAGATGTGAAATAGCCAGAGTGAACAAAGGTAATATTAGGCCTCAAACACATCCCACCATATTGATGCAATCAATAGATAACTCCATAATTCCATATGCCATCAACATAATTCCATACTCCATAGATAAATCCAGAATTCCATACGAATAGTTCCACAAGATAATTCTAGAATTCCACACACGAGCACAAATAGTATCACACGACAAAGTCTTATACAAACCAATCACAAATAAGTTCAATGCTCAAAGGGCACAAGCAAGCAAATGACAAAAATGAATGATAAACAGGCAAATGCTTGCGCCCGACCCATGCAAATCCGAGACCTAATAGAACTACTTCTCCCCTTTGGCATCGAAACACCAAAAAGGAAGAAGAGCAATGCTAGCACCCCAGAAGATCACTCCTCCTCATCCTGGTCCTCGTCGTAGTCATCCTCGTCCCCTTCCTCGTCATCATACTCATCATCATCATCAACTAGAGGAGTAGGAGCCCTCGGTGGTGGAGGAAACAGGTGACTCTCGAGCTCTCCATAGTTGATCCTTGAGGTGTTCCACTGAGCATACGGTTTCAGAGTTGTAGGAGGTGGTGGAAAGCCAGTTGCCCTAGACACATGGTGGAGAATGAGCTGCTGGGTGTGGGCCATCTCATGGCTCCTCATGTAGGCATCATACTAGCCCTTGTGAGTGTCGATGCCCATGCATAGGATATGCCTCTGAAACCAGTTGAGCTGCTTGACCTCACATGCCATTGGGGACACCGCGGGATGACAACCACTAGCCCTTGCATCACGCATGAAGGAGGACTCGGGGGTTGTGGAAGGGTGAGAGGTCTTCTGATCCTTGTTGTAGATCTTCTTTGGCTTGTGAACACCATCCAAACCAGTACCAAAATCCTCATGTGGCAACATGTGCTTGATGAGCATCATAATAAAGGGACCATACGGGATGGAGAGCCGGTTGCACATAGCATCATTAATCTCATGATAGATATAATCCATAACATCCAACTTGTAACCTATAGCTGAACCAACATTGGTGGCACACTCATGTGCAAAAGCAAGGAAAGGAACCAAGTGACCATGGATCTTATCATTGTTTCCCCCACTTGGAGAGATGTTATCCTGAAACAAGCCAACAAGAGTGGCATACAAAGGAGGAAGTCCAGCAAAGGTACCAGCAATTCAATCAGACGTCAGGCATGGAGCAAGAACCGTGTCCTTGGATGGATTGAGCGGAGAAATGATGTGGTGGCCAGAAGCTGTGTCACGCCCATGAAAGGCATACCCAAGGACCTGACCAAAGATACAGAAGTCAGACTGAATCATAGTTGTCCCGGTCATCCACTTCATGGTGCGAAGCTCATCTCCGCAGATCACAAGGGTAGAGAAAAACTGCTTCACAATAGAGGAGTCATAGTGGCACTAAAGAGTCATAAGGTGATGCAGCCCCATCTTATTAGTCACATCCAAGGCCTCACGAAGTCTTGCCTTGCTTTGAGCCTTAGTCATATTCAGAGGATGCATGGGGCGAATCTTGAGAGTAGCATAAAAATCATCATGAATGGACCGAAAGTGGGAGAACCAAAACATGGGATCCTCTGGAGGACCATCATTGTCAGCCTCGACATAATAATCAATGTGGAGAATGGAGGAGTACTCAACGCTGTCCATGGCCTTGTAGTTAGGCCGGGGCTGCTTGACCTTGCCCTTGCGAGATGCAACCCTCTTGGCTTTCCTTGCTTCCTCGGCCATCTGTTCAGACTCTCTTGCCAACCTGCTGACTTCAGTTTCGTCAACAAACTTACCCTCTGTGTTGGGCCTGAGATAACGGGCACGGGGACGACGCTTGTAGGTCTTAGGAGCACTGGAACCACCTGTGAAAAGCATGGGAGAGGAGCATGGGGATAAGCACACACAAGTCCAAGAGGAATATTAGAAACAACAGGAAAACAATCAACGGTCCAAAGATGTGCATTGTGAAAATCTTAGACAAACCAGAATAGGCAGTGAACCTCCAGGCCGGATTGTTCGGCCGTGGCAGGGGCGGATAATCCGCCCCCTGCAAAAAAAATCTCTAGTTCGTCCCAGATTCACCAAGGCAACACAGATCGGGCACTAGGGTTGCAATACTACTGAATCTAGCAAGCAAGGGAAACACATAGTATCTTTTACAACGATATTTCCACCAAAAATAATGAATTACATAAAAAGGAGATGAATGAGGGAGTTACCCTCACTCATTGGAGGAAAACCTCGGAGGAGAAGGTACCCAGAGGCGTGGGGAAGAAGATCCGGGGAGAGCCTGAAGAATCCGGTGGTCGAATCGACTCCAGGGAGGGGCGGAGGCTTGGGGTAGAGCACGGGTTGGGGGAGGACTGGCTGCTTTGTTTGAGCCCTTCCTCCCTGAGCCTAGTCCTTAAAGGGTAGATTCGCCCGAGGCGGATTATCCGGCCCCCACTTGGGGCGGATAGTCTGTCCCCCCTCTGAATTTCTGTTAACAGAGATTCAGGCCAGAGCACTCCTTGCAAAACCCCTCGAAAGTGTATAAAGGACTTGTGTGCAAGAATAGCTGGTTCAAGGAGGGAAAAGGCTTGGGTTTAGAGCAATAAACTGAGATGGTACTACACATCCAAAATTGCAAGAACAAATCAACTAAAATCCAAAATTGGGTGTGTTTTCCATAAGAACAAGAGATATGCAAGAAAATCCAAAGAGAGCCAATAGAAACCAACTCTTCTCAAGGAAGAGGGCGGTGGCCGAAGCCATCATGTTGGAGTGCATGGCATGACACCACAAAGATGTATCTTGAGTTCAAAACCAATTCTCATCGATGACCCACATATCACAAAATGATATTAAGGGAAATGATTTCTTGCTTTCGGCATTATGGGGGAGGGTTAGCCCAATCAATTA
This sequence comes from Avena insularis, assembly GCA_023614405.1. Lineage (NCBI taxonomy): Eukaryota > Viridiplantae > Streptophyta > Magnoliopsida > Poales > Poaceae > Avena > Avena insularis. The sequence continues at coordinate 204,927,599 of CM042685.1, forward strand.
GGACCACACTCCCCTAAGTCTATGCCCGCATCTAAACCAAATACATGAAAATGTGTAAGTGGGTATGTATTCAAGCCAAGCTCCTTGAATCTATGATATTTAGCTCATTCCTCAAATAACAAAATCTTGCTTCATCAAGTGGCTTCGTGAAGATATCAGCAAGTTGGTTCTTCATGCTCACAAAAGATAGTGCAATATCTCCACGAGCAACATGATCCCGAATGAAATGATTGTGAATCTCAATATGTTTTGTTCTTGTATGCTGGATCGGATTGTAAGCAATTTTAATAGCACTTTCGTTGTCACATAAAAGAGGCACTTTGTCACAAATGACACCATATTCCTTTAAAGTTTGCCTCATCCATAATAATTGTGTACAAGCACTTGCAGCAGCAACATATTCAGCTTTGGCGGTTGAGAGTGAAATGCAATTTTGTTTCTTCGAAGACCAACACACTAGAGACCTTCCCAAGAATTGACATGCACCAGAAATTGATTTTCGATCATCCTTGTTACCAGCCCAATCTGAATCAGTGTAACGATATAGATAGAAACTGGAGCCTTTGGGATACCATAAACCAAAATTTGAGGAATGAACCAAATATCTGAAGATTCTCTTGACCGCCACTAAGTGGCTTTCTTTAGGAGCGGCTTGGTACCTTGCACACACTCCTATACTCAACACGATATCTGGCCTAGATGCACAAAAGTAAAGGAGAGAGCCGATCATGTATCGGTATACCTTTTGGTACATGTCTTTACCCTTTGGATTAAGCTCAAGATGACACTTAGTTTGCATTGGAGTAGCAACGCCATTGAGATCCGACATCTTGAACCTCTTGAGCATGTCTTTGATGTATTTAGTTTGATTAATGAAGGTTCCCTCTCTAAGTTGTTTGATCTCAAATCCAAGAAAGAACCTTAATTCTCCCATCATAGACATCTCAAACCTGTCAGTTATAAGCTTTGAAAATTCATCATTAAAAGCTTTGGTTAGTAGATCCAAAAATTATGTCGTCTACATATAGTTGGCATGCAAAAAGCTCCCCATTAACCTTCTTAGTAAAAAGAGTGGGATCGATTTGCCCAACTTCGAATCCACGGTCTATCAAAAGCTCTTTAAGGTGCTCATACTACACACGTGGGGCTTATTTAAGGCCATAGAGTGCCTTATCAAGTTTGTATACATGGTTCGGAAATTTGGGATCCTCAAATCCTGGGTGTTGCTTGACGTATACCAACTGATGTAGTGGACCATTAAGAAAAGCACTCTTGACATCCATTTTCTATAATTTAAAATTATGATGAGCAGCATAAGCAAGAAGGATACGGATGGACTCAATACGAGCCACATGAGCATAAGTTTCACCGAAATCAATGCCTTCCACTTGAGAGAATCCTTGAGCCACTAGCCTTGCTTTATTCCTTACAACAATGTCATTTTCATATTGTTTGTTCTTGAAAATCCACTTGGTACCGATAACATTGCGGCATTCTTTGGGTTTCTCTACGAGCTTCCAAACCTTGTTGTGCTCGAAGTTATTTAGTTCTTCATGCATTGCAACCACCCAATCGGGATATTCAAGAGCATCAAAGACCTTATTTGGCTCAACCATTGAAATGTGTGCTTGATGATCACAGTAGCTAGCAAGTTCTCTTCTAGTAGACACTCTTCTTCTTAGATCACCGACAACCTTGTCAAGAGTGTGGCCCCTTAACTCAAGGTTCCGATTAGCGCGAGCTTTGCGACGAGCCTAAATTTCCTTATTGTTTCTAGAAGGAGTTGATTCAGCATTTGGATCCTTGTCTTGGCCACTACCTTGCCCTTGATTCTGATCTGAGCTTGAAACAGGCGACTGTTGCTGTTCTGGTTCTTTAGGGCCGGACAATCCACCCCTGGGTCAGGCCGGACTACCCGGCCTAGGTGTAACATCCCAAATTTCACCAAATGCAAAGTCATGTTATTGCATTCATCTCATCATAGCATATTTATCTTGCACAAAAATTTTCAAATCAAAACCCTAAATAAAACCATATTTAAAACCCCTCTTTATATATTATTATGGGGAATTTTTATTTTAAATACCAAAGTGTTTTTGAGTGAATGTATGTATTTGACACAATTTTTGACTCTAGGATCACAGTACAAAACTTGGTGAAAGTTTGAATACAAACAGATTTGAATTGAGCTTTCAAAACCATTTCAGAAAATCAAAACAGAAAATGAAAAAGAGAAAAAATAGCCAGTGCTCCCTATCTGGCCGAGCAAGCCTTTCGGACCATCTAACCCACCCGGGGTTTTCCCTCTTCTCTCCCTTTCTCACCCGCGTGCACACCTCCTCTCTCTGCCCAGTGGACCCACTGCCTTGTCAGCGTCATCGTCCCCAAATCCCGCCCGCGACAGCTCGCTGCCCGTTTCTTCCCCCGCTGTGACTGTTGTGATTTCAATTCGATTAAATTGCGTTGATTGCGTGCGCCATCCCCGCCCCTTCTCCGGCTACTAAAACCCCCACCCCTCGCGGCCATTTCCCCCAAACCCATCAAGCCCCAAGCGCCGCCAGGCTCCCTGAAATTTTGCTTACACCACTGCAGACTAGAGCAGCTCCGGTGACACATTCCGGTGAGCTCCGTGTTCGCCTGTGTCTGTCGTTCCCGCAAGCATGTTCCTCTTACTCTTGCGCGTCTAACCATGTCCCTGGTTCGTCCTATATCGCCCTAGGTCGCTGTCCCCGTCAACCTCCGCGAGCACCTGAGGCGCCAATCAACTCTGACGAGTAATTCTGGTAAAGTCTGCACGCCCCTTGCCCTCTGGTTCAAACCATTGTGTGCGCCGTGAGCTTGTTCACCTCCTAATGCCATTCGCTTGCCTTCTGATGACCTAGGTCGTTGCCTTCGTGTCCGCCAGCAACCACCCGACACCAGTGAGATCTCCGACGAGCTCCTACACCCGCGTCTGTGCGCCCCTGTCCAAGCCAGTTGCACGACGAGCTTCACTACGTCTTCACGACTCTGGTAAGCACCAGAGCCCTTCCCCTAACCCCCTATCCTCGCCAGCGAGTCACCGGCAGTAGAACCATCGCCGCCAGTGCCATGCACGCCGCCAGACTTTGGTCAGTCAGATCTGGCCCGTTGGATTTTGATCTGGTGGTTAAGATTATAATTAGAACGAAGGGGTAAGTTTAGATCTACACCGTAGGATTCGCATTAGATCTAACAGCGCGGAAGCGTGATCCAGTGTGAAGCAGTACGTGTCAATCAGATGGCACCACCTGTCTGGGTTTTTGTTTTAAAATCCAGATTTGAATCTATTAGATGAATTAACTTGTAAAATTCATAACTTTTGATCTGTTTGTTAAACAATTGCAAATAACATATCATTGGATTCAGAAAATTAAGCCCTACACATCTATTACCTTGGTTTGGCTATTTATTTCTGTAAAATCGGGATTTTATGCAGAACCATTTGTAGGCCTATTTTGCATATAAAAAATATTTAGAAAATGATTTTAAAGTAGTTTTTGGTTTACTTAGACTTTAGAAAGTTTACTTTGAGTTTAGTACTATTTAGTTTGACTTGCTTAGTGTATAAAATCATTCCATTGCATTTGCATGCATTCATATGTATTTTTGTTTGAATATTGAATGTGAATTTGGTGTTATGATTTTATGTGTAGATTTTAGTGATTGTGGTGATTATGAGGACTGTTGCTATTCACCAAACTATCAATGCAAGTGATGCTTCATATTTTTTTCCTACTATTTTATCTATGCATTAGTGATATTTTGAGTAGGATTTGCATGAAGATTTTTCTAAGTATATGCTATGCCATTGGAAATCCTATATAGGTTGTCTTAGTAGAATTTTCCCTAAGGTAAGAAACTTGCTATACTAGGTATGCTTAGCCTAGCTAGTAGAAAACAAGGGTGGAATATTCATACTATGTTGTTATGCAAAATCTATGACTTTGTTTTTGAATAATAAAACAACATGTGAATGAATCACCTAGGTTGAATGAAAGGATTGGTTTGTGTTGAGTGGATACACAAGGCCCATGTATATGGTTTACCTTGTGTATCACACTTGTGGATGGCCACCCCGGAACAAAGGGATTTGAGATATTTAGTGTTGACAAGCTTCTAGTGCAACCACATGGCATATGGGCTCTTCCTTGACCAACTAGGTTGCAAGAACTTAGCCAGATGGACAATTGGTGGTAGGGTTGATAGGATGGAACGCGTCCATGGTGGTCTAAGGGAATGCTTCTGAAAAGTCTTGTCTTGATGCATGTCGAGTATTGTGGAGAATGTGCACCACCTCTCGAGAGGGTAAAACCTAAGTACTTAGCCGTGTCTCCGGGAACGGACAATTTGAGCATCAAAGACATTGAAGTGATCAAGAATCTCCTCATCCCAATTTATCTAAGTTAAAACTTGTGGTTGAACATGGGTAAAGGTTCACCAATGTCTATTGGTGGCTCCTTGGGTGTTTTTGTCAAACAAAAACTTAGTGTTTTTAACTAATAAGGAAACCTTATTTTGAGCAAAGTCAGCCTGAACTACACTTAGCCAAAATCATATAGTTATTAGATGTTTCTATACTATAATGGTATCACTTGCCAATGCAATTCCAAATGTATTGACCCTCTGTGGCTGTAACTTATGATGTTGCAGGTTACTCTGACGGAGAATAGGGTAATGAGTCTACACTCAACATGTTTCCTGTGGCACATGAAGATGAAGACTTTTATTTATCTACTTATGTATGAACTCTATGTATTAGCCTTGGGCTAATGAGTTGTAAAGACTATGTTATCTCTGGAATGACGATGTAATAATGACCTTTGTATCTGTGTACTTCATCTTAAACTATGGATGCTAGCAATTTGATCCAGGGACTAGCATTGCAATCACAGGGGCCTTTACCTTAAATGGTTGGGGTCTTACAGATGGTATCAGAGCACTGTGTTGCTTGTAGGATTATGACCCTAAGATGGATTAGACTAAGGAAACCACTAGGAAAAATGCAACTCTTTGCAAATTCCACACTTGTCTCCTTTCTTCTCGTAAACCTCTTCTAATCTTCTTTCTCATCTCTATTTGTAGATGGCCACCATCAACAAAGCCGTCAAGAAGGGACCACTCATGACCATGACCTTAGAATGTGAGATAGAGTTTCCCAAGGCACTCAAAAACCTCATGATTAGCTTGGGAATACATGATGAAGCCGTGTACAAAGGATTTCCAGTGATGGATGAAGGAGAATAATATTGGTGGGTACAACTCCACTTGTACAAAAATAAGGGGGACAACCACAAAGAGTCAGGATTCTGCATGGTCACCAACTCTGAAATGCATATGTCATTCTTTGACTCTACAAGGAATGCAGCTTGGAATGCTATCAAGGAGCTTGGTGAAAGACTCAAGTGTAGAATGCTTCACACTCAAAATGACCTTAGAGAGGAGAAGAATTATACCCAAGACTTAGAGACCGCCATAAAATGACTAAGGAAAGATATCATAGACTTAGCATATGAGTGATAATTGTGACGCACTCCAATAGTTGGACCAACACACTTGTCATTTTCTCGCGTTAATAATTTGATCATACCAACCTATGTGGTATGGCAAAAATTTGTCTAAGTTATGTTTGAACCTTAGTGCTTGTGATAGATTACTATATGCCATGAATTTTGTGTTTCATTGTTGAATGTATGATTTTGGCTTTTGTTTCACTATCTTATGTTTTTCTCTTTACTTGTGTTGTTTCTAATTTTTCTCTCTATCCTATGCAATAGATGCCTAGCTTTGTTATCAGCCCTGCCGAAGAGTTCAAGGGAACTCTTTTTGGTTCTCGTATTGTGGAGCTCACTAGTGTGCTCAATCCCCCCTCCCTAATATTAAAGAACTTCATCTTACAAAGTTCGAGAGGAAGGATCTATGGGGATTTAGAGTCTCGCAGCCAGGACGTCAGTCAGAGCCACCCACCGAGGAGATTGCCTTCAAGTTGATGCACGATGACAAGGAGAAGGGACTCGACATGGTCATGCAGGAGCTACTTGGACGCCTTTGTGGACGTCACTCCACCGAGATCAAGGGCCTCTACTTCCACCCATTTGGGAGACGTGACGAGGAGGGAGAGGTTGTATTATATGATGACGCCACTAGAGAGACTATTGAGCCAGTGTGTCTATATCTTCAGGACCTAGAGAGCCTCGATAGACACCTCGACACTAATAGGACAAACATCATGCTTAGCAATGACGAGCTATAGGTTTAGTTGAGGGAGAAGGACAAGGCCTTCGCGGAGCAGGATGAGATCATCAAGGAGATGGAGGCTAGGTTCGAGAGCCAAGACAAGAGGTTCAAGAATCAAGAGAAGAGAGTGCAAGATAGGAACAAGAAGATCAAAGAGATGAGGGCTGAGATAGAGCTCAAGGACCTTGAGCTAGAGACTCAGCAGGGAGTGATAGAGAGGCTCTGCTCGCAGAAGAGAGCCCTCCGGGCGAAGGTCGATGCTTTGACCACCAGCATGGAGGAGTACAAGACAACCATGGAGACAGCAGGACTTGCTCTTATAGACGAGGAGGTCGACATGGTGGAGTAGTGTTGACTACTTGGATACCTATCTATCTACCATTCTTATATTTATCGAGTCGCAATGATCATCCAACGTGGATGGCTTTGCTAGTGTGTTTACTTTTCCAAAACTTGTTGTTCACGTTGTTTAAACTCTAAGTTTATCTTGTGCTTGTTTATTTGTGATTGTTGCTATGTGATGTATTGTGCATGTTAGTATCTATGGGTTATATGTCATTACTTATCCTTATTGAAACCACAGATTCCTCCCCGTCGTGCCAATCCCAACACTAACAACAATAACAAGAATGGCAATGAGATGCAGCAGCTGATGACATCCTAGACTCAGTTGATGCAAATGATCACCCAGTTCATGGCGAATCAGAATTAGAATCAAAACAACAACAACAACAACAACACCAATCAACACAACCCACCATCCTTTGATATGCTTACAAGGTTTTTGAGGTTGAGGCCTGCAAAGTTCTCGGGAACCACTGATCCTATGGTAGCCAATGGTTGGATACGCTATGTGAACAAGGAATTGGTTCCTGTGGGCTGCACTGATGAGGAAAAGGTCAGATTTGTAGCACATCTATGATACATCGTAAACGTATCTATAATTTTTGATGTTCCATGCTTGTTTAGTATCTACTTTGCTTTGCTTTGTCTTTCTTTGAGGTATTTTTATATCTTTTCTGGAACTAACCTATTAACACGTTGACACAGTGCTAGTTGCTTGTTCTCTTCTGTTTTTGGTTCCAGAAAGGCAGAAAATCAATATTCTCGGAATTTGACGGGACAAAAGCCAAAGTCAATTACTTTCCGTGAGGGACATGAATCCAGAAGGAGGGACGGAGAGGCACCAGAGGGTGGCCAGACCCCCCTGGGCGCGGCCAAGCCTGGCCCGTGCCTGGGGAGGGTTGAAGGAAATATGCCCTAGAGGCAATCAAAGAGATGATTATATTTCTTATGTATCCATGAGTTATTGTATTATTCCTTGAATATCCATATCAGACAACTTGTATTGATTGACAATTATGTGAATTGTTTGTGAAACTCTTTACTTGTATGGTTATTTAATAGTTGTCCCTAGTCGGAGTTCATGTGAGGACACATGTGAATATTAGACTAGCACACCGATTGGTTGATGACTATTTTTCGCAAGTCATAGACATGGAGATGTCAAACCAATGATGTGGACACGTGTTATGAACATGGGGTTGGACTGACCCAACTTGAGACTGGCAATTAGTTGCAGCTCTCTCTCTCTACACATCATGTACGTTTTGTCCTTAGACCTGATATTGTCGCATGTACTTGAGATGTGGATCGACGTACTTTGGGGCTATCAAACGCTGCTCCGTAACTGGGTAGTTATAAAGGTAGCTTTCGGGTTTTTCCTTAAGCATGCTGCAAGGCATGGTCAATCAAGATGGGATTTGCCCCTCTCTACTTGAGAGAGATATCTCTGGGCCCCTCGAGTGATCGGATCCAGAAATGCATGGCCGTGCTACATATGGTTAAGAGTTAACCTAGTAAAGGGATTTCGAATCACAGTATCGAGAAAGGGAGGTCAGCTTGGAGCTAGACCAAATATCGTGAGGCAAAGGGAAAGACATGTACTAAACCTTGTGATGGTTCGTCCGATATGATCTTTGTATGCGTTTAGGAGTTGGCACGTATTGCTAGAGGCCGCTACCAACTATTGATAGAATAAATTTTTTCGTGTCATGTCTACGTATATGAACCTATACGGTCACACACTTAAGGGGCTAGAAGCCTAATGAGGATTGGATCCGAATTAGACCAGGCTTAGGATACTAATGGGCTGCTAATGTAGAAGCCCACTAGGGACGCCTATATAAGAGAGGGTGGGGCATGCTGACAAGGGTTAGACCATTCCTCCCAGCCGCCACTCCTCACGCACATGTGGACCCCTGTGATCCGGCGACGCTTCCACCCTGTACGTGTGGATACCTCGAAGGCGCTGCATCTGTAGCACTTGGACGAGCCGAGCAAGGGGAGCTGCTGGTGGGATGAGAACAAGGAGGAGACGTAGATCATATGCACTACCTCGACGCGCTTCATCAAGTTCCGCAACTGCACGTCTAGTGGTAATCCTGTGATCTATGACAACAGTAATCCTGGTTTACGCGGTAGAAATTTTTGATTTGCGCTAGTGTAGCCTACCCGTATCCCTTCAAGGGTGTGGGCCCTCTGGCTGCCTCCCAGGCTCGCCCCTTAGCCTATAAGAAACCCCCGGGGAGAAAACCCTAAATCGTCAATCATACTTCCAAAAAAAGTTCCTCAGCGCCACCGCCACCGAAGGGGAGATTTGGGGGACAGAAAGTCTCTGTTCTGGCACCCTGCCGGGACGGGGAAGTGCCCCCAGAGCCATCTCCATCAATCTCCATCGCCATCTTCATCACCATTGCTGATTCCCATGATGAGGAGGGAGTAGTTCTTCCTTAGGGCTAAGGGCTCTACCGGTAGCGATGTGTTCATCTCTCTCTCTATGCATGATCTTGTTGTGGTCATGAGCTTTGTAATCAAGTAGATCTACCTTTCTACTCAAGTGCTTCATTAGATCTCTGCTCTCCCCATGTGTGTGAAAGTGACAGCGTGCACGCCATGATGGCACTTAGGCTTGAGTCTACATAAACACTCTTTGTGCTTTAATAGATCTATGCTTTTCCCCACGTGTGTGAAAGTGATAGCGGGCACGCCGTGTGTGGCACTTAAGCTAGGCTACATATATATTTGTTATGAGTTATATTTGGAGTTGGATGTCTCTATGAAATTTTGGTGTTTGTTGGAACCATCTAGCGCTCAAGGTGACAGTGTGGGGTTATCTAGATTGGGGAAGGCGGACTTTGAGATGTGTTGTTATAGCCCTACCATGGATTGGAGTGTCCAACCGAAGAGTAGTTAAGAGTAGTATCATGAAGAGAGGATATTTATATGAGAGAGTGTTCACTAGTGAAAGTATGATCCCTAGGCCTTGTTTCTAATCATTGAAACACCGTTTGCTACTAGATCTGTTGCATGTTTGCCTGCTTCCTTCTTGTTGCCTTTAGTATTTGCCTCACCGTCAAGCTATTTTCTGGCACCGTTACCACTTGTATTTCACTATCTCTTCGCTGAACTAGTGCACCTATATTGGGTGTGTTGGGGACACAAGAGACTTCTTGTATCTTGATTGTAGGGTTGCTTGAGAGGGAATACCTTTGACCACTTCCTCCCTGAGTTCGATAAACCTTGGGTAATCCACTTAAGGGAAACTCACTACTGTTCTACAAACCTCTGCACTTGGAGGCCCAAAAACAGTCTACAAGAATAGAAGTGCATAAACATCAAGCTCTTTTCTGGCGCCGTTGCCGGGGAGGAAAGGCAAATTGCACTCACACACGTTACCTCACGGCAACAACAAGCCAGAAAGCTCTTTTCTGGCCTCGTTGCAGGGTAGGTAAGGTAAAAGGTACTCACATCCTGCGGTGTGAGTGCTCGAAGTTATTTCCTTTAGATTCTGAAGTTTTTTCTTTTTGTTTCTGGTTTTCACTAGTTAGGCTTAATGGAAAACAACAACAAAATTAGAGATCTTGATAGTATTTATCTTGAGTTAGGACATGAAGTGTTTGAAGAGAAAATTTTAAAACCTATGGAGCTTTATTTGCATGCTAATAGCAATGTTATTAGTATGAACTCTTTGTACACCATTGTTGCTAATGCTTTGGAAAAGTCTAAGCTTGGGGAAGCTAGTTTTTATAAAAATGATCTTTTTAGTCCCCCAACTTTGGAAGATAGCTATTCTATTGCTTGTGATGATACCAAACCTCCAATGATGAGTATGATATTTTCAGTCCACCTACTATTGAGGAGAAAAATTATTGTGATTACAATATTCCTCCTATATTTGATGATTATGGTGATGAGAATAATAATGATAGCTATTTTGTTGAATTTGCTCCCACTCCAATTAATAAGAATGACTATGCTTATGTGGATAGTAATAATCATTATATGCATGTGGATCATGATAAAAATATTTTATGTGATAGTTATATTGTTAAGTTTATTCATGATGCTACTAAAAGTTATTATGAGAGAGGGAAACATGGTTTTATGCATCTCAACAATATTAAGTTTCCCCTCTTTATGTTGAAAGTTCTGAAGTTGCACTTGTTCTGCTTTCCTATGCTTGTTGCTTTGTGCTTTCATGACTTGTTTCTTTACAAGGTTCCCATGCATAGGAAGTGGATTAGACTTAAATGTGTTTTGAATTTGCTTCCTGATGCTCTCTTTTGCTTCAATTCATATATCTTATGTGAGCATCTTCTCAAACTATCAAGCCTAACTTAAAGGCGTTAAAGAAAAGTACTTGTTGGGAGATAACCTAAGAGTTTTATTGAGTCTTGGAAGTTATTACTTCAGTAATGACCTCTCCTTATCCTCTTTGTTTGCTTTTTGTGCCAAGAATGACCTCTAATGAGAGGGAAGTAAGATTTGGGGAGTTGCTGTCCCAAAACAGATTTCTGTCCTCCACCATAAAAATTAGTGAGGAGTCTCTGTTACTCGGATTGAGCTCAAAATTTACGAATAAATCCCCCAGTATGTTAGATAGCTTTAGTTAGTTCAACACTTTTTGATTTGAGCAACAGAAGAGTTTCTAAAAAAATGGTTTCTACCTGTTGGCTTGTTTTGACAGATATATGCCATTATTTGTATTTGCTTCTTATTGATTATTTTTTGGGTTCTTTTTGGGAAATTGAGCTTTTTTAAGGAGTTCCTATAGTAGATTGTGTTTTTAGTGAATTTTTTTTGCTGTTCCAAAGCTTTGCCTAAGGGTCTAATATCTTTTGAATAAACTAATGTTGCTAATGAAGATTGTGTGAAGTTTTGTATGAAGGAAAAATTTCAGGTGTAGAGAGAGAATGATGTAATGAGATGAAGAATGGACAAAAGCTCAAGCTTGGGGATGCCACCCCGGTGTCACCCCAAGAAATATCCAAGAGGTAAAAGCGTCAAATCTTGGGGATGCCCAAGGCATCCCCTTCTGCATCAATAAAAAGCTCAGGTCTTCCTAGACACTTCGTTTTTATTGTTTCATGCATTGTTGTGTTGTTATTGGAGTGTCTTAGTTTTTGTTTTTGGTTTTCGTTTGCTTAGTTTGCTTGAGTAAGTTGGTTGTTTACACCACACTTCTTTTTGAGAGAGACACACTCTGTTTCCATTGCCTAGAACACTATAGTTTTCACTCTTATTGTTTTGTGAGTGTTCACTTTTGCTAGGACTATGTTCAGCCTTAGTTTTCTTGTGCTTTCAGCTTAGAACTTTTTAGTTCTTATTTTTGGATTTGTGAGACATGCTCACTAATCTTTATTGATTATTATCTTTGTGAGTTGTTTCAAATAGGTTGATTGGTGTTGGAAAGGAGTAGAAAGTTTCATGCTTATAGTGGTACAAGAGGAGCTTGCTTTGAGTGTGACTTAGACTCTATCATGTCATGCTAGATCTTGTTTTGACCTTATGCTTAGTGATTATTGCTATAACATGACTTTTTCCAAATAATTAGGATTTCTTAATGTGCCTTGAAGGAATTATGCGTTGTTTTAGCATACAAAAGCACAATATTGTGGTATTCTCCTTTGATGCTTTGCTTGGGTTGACTTGGCACATGCTCACACCATGTTATGACTATGACAAGTCACCACTAGCCTCTATGATCATTTAGTCCTTTACTTGTAGTACCACTCTTTGCTTTGATTAGTATGCTTTGTTGCACTGCATGATTATGGCCTTTATGCTCTCTTAGTTGGTTGCTCCCAGTCTTTTGCTAGCCTCCACTTGTATGAGTAAGTTCTACTCATGCTTCCAACTCCCAAGAAACCAATTTTTTCCAAAGTGTCCACTACAAACTCCTATGCATGATGTGTTACACCATTCCAAATATATTCTTGTTTTCAGCTATCTTCCAAATAAAAACTATTTTGTTATGTGAAAACTTAGTGATTAAAGCCCTCACGAACTTGATGGCACACTTTATATTCTTTGCCCCTAATAAACTTGAACCACTGTGACAACTTTGTTGTATATGCTTGCACTTATAAGTTGGAATTAGCAGAACCGTGCTGTCACGGGGAACGTTTTCAACATTGCACTTGTACTTTGTACTCAGTTGATATCATGATCTTTTGTCTATGGATGTCACCGGTGTGAAATAAAGAGGGAACTTGTAAGTCCATGGAGTAAGTATTCTGTGTTAGAGAAACACCTAGGCCGCTAGCCTAAGCCATGCCTAATCATGATGGAAACTTGTAGCATCACCATAGTGAGCTATCTATGAAGCATCCTCAATAAAAATCTATGCATATAGTAAATAAAAAGATTTCTGAGATGCTCATTGTCTGCTTGCCTTGTCATTTTGGTTATGGGAAAGCTCCTGTACCATGTGCAAGGGGTACCCTGTTGGCGTTTCTCAATGATATGCAAATACTTACAATGACAAGAACTTACCTGTGACCAAAGTTGAGTATGCATGAGGTGTGGCCCTCGTATTAAAGGGACTTGAGATTGCCAACTTATACTTTGTCAAGCATATACTCCATCTTTGCCACTTTAACCTTAACCACTTCAAGATGCTTATGATACAGGCAATGAGGTCTGAAAGCTAACAAGTACCATAATTTTTGGAAGCTCTTTTTGAAACTTGTAATCCCTTCTTCCTTTACAAAAAGGCCTTTCTTCCACCACTATTGAGTCTCCACCTTCTACCTTTAGGCACCATTAAGAGAGCATAGTTGTCATTCTGTGTGCAGTGTTCCAAAGCTTATTGATTGATGCATATTGTGATATTACTTGTTCTTGTGATATTTGTTTCTAGTCACCCTTGTGAACTTTGAAGGTGTCCTATGCATTTATATTGCTACTCTATGAGGGAAAAGCTGATTGCCACTATGCCATGTTTTGTGTATGTGAAACAAACAAACGTTTTTCAATGCATGTTATTCATGATCTTTGTTTGTAGCCTTTCATGTTGCATGCATATTTACTTTGTCTTACTATTAGAACTCCATCTTTCATGCACATGTTTAGAGTTCTTTGATCCCAGATTTCAATGCTTGCAAATGGTTTTGTCTTTATTTTGATGGTGCATGTCACGTCAAAAATTATTTGGTTTATCACTTACCTACTCGAGGACGAGCAGGAGTTAAGCTTGGGGATAATTGATACGTCGTAAACTTATCTATAATTTTTGATGTTCCATGCTTGTCTAGTATCTACTTTGCTTTGCTTTGTCTAAACTTTGAGGTGTTTTTATATATTTTCTGGAACTAACCTATTACAAGTTGTCACAGTGCCAGTTGCATGTTTTCTTCTGTTTTTGGTTCCAGAAAGGCAGAAAATCAATATTCTCGGAATTGGACGGGACAAAAGCCAAATTCAATTACTTTCCATGAGGGAAACGAATCCAGAAGGAGGGACGGAGAGGCACCAGAGGGTGGCCAGACCCCCCTGGGCACGGCCAAGCCTGGCCCGCGCCTGGGGAGGGTGTGGACCATCTGGCCGCCTCCCAGGCTCGCCCCTTTCGCCTATAATAAGCCCCTGAGGAGAAAACCCTAAATCGTCAATCATACTTCTAGAAAAAGTTCTACAGCGCCACCGCCACCGAAGGTGAGATTCGGGGGACAAAAAGTCTCTGTTCCGGCACCCTGTCGGGACAGGGAAGTGCCCCTGGAGCCTTCTCCATCGATCTCCATCACCATTGATGATTCCCATGATGAGGAGGGAGTAGTTCTTCCTTAGGGCTAAGGGCTCTACCGGTAGCTATGTGTTCATCTCTCTCTCTATGCATGATCTTGTTGTGGTCATGATGTTTGTAATCAAGTAGATCTACCTTGCTACTCAAGTGCTTCATTAGATCTCTGCTCTCCCCATGTGTGTGAATGTGACAGCGTACATGCCATGGTGGAACTTAGGCTTGATTCTACATAAATACTCTTTGTGCTTTAATAGATCTATGCTTTTCCCCACGTATGTGAAAGTGACAGCGGGCACGCCGTGTGTGGCACTTAAGCTAGGCTACATATATATTTGTTATGATTTATATTTGGGGTTGGATGTCTCTATGAAATTGTGGTGTTTGTTGGAACCATCTAGCGCTCAAGGTGACAGTGTGGGGTTATCTAGATTGGGGAAGGCGGAATTTGAGGTGTGCTGTTATAGCCCTACCATGGATTAGAGTGTCCAATCAGAGAGTAGTTAAGAGTAGTATCATGAAGAGAGGATATTCATATGAGAGAGTGTTCACTAGTGAAAGTATGATCCCTAGGCCTTGTTTCTAAGCATTGAAACACCGTTTGCTACTAGATTTGTTGCATGTTTGCTTGCTTCCTTCTTGTTGCCTTTAGTCTTTGCCTCACCATCAAGCTATTTTCTGGCACCGTTACCACTTGTATTTCACTATCTCTTCGCCAAACTAGTGCACCTATATTGGGCGTGTTGGGGACACAAGAGACTTCTTGTATCTTGATTGCAGGGTTGCTTGAGAGGGAATACCTTTGACCACTACCTCCCTGAGTTCGATAAACCTTGGGTAATCCACTTAAGGGAAATTTCTGCTGTTCTACAAACCTCTGCACTTGGAGGACCAACAACTGTCTATAAGAATAGAAGTGCGTAGACATCAATCTGCTTGAAGGACCAACAACTACATGGTGGGATAATTTCCAAATCACCACTCCTATTGAAGATGTGACTTGGGCAATATTTGAGGATGGATTCCAGACAGCTCATATATCATCGGGAGTGATGAGTTTGAAGAAGAAAGAGTTCCACAACCTTAAGCAATATCACTACAGTGTGGCAGAATATATTGAGGAGTTGACACTGATGCTAAGAGTTCCACAATCTGACACGCTATGGACCAGATGATGTTGACACTGATGCTAAGAGGAAGGAAAAATTCCTTGAAGGACTGAATGATGAGATGTGCATGCAACTATCTGTTGCATATGTTCCAACTTATCAATCACTATGTGACAAAGCCACCATTTTGGAAAGCAAGATGAAACAGGTGGAGAATAGGAAGAGGAAGCACCAATTTGATAATCATAGTTCTGGATAGTAACACAAGCGTTCCCATTGTGATTATAGTGGAGGTTCTGGATCCCACAAACATGGGAAGTATAACAACCACCACAACAGTAACTGTCACCATGATAACAAGCACCACCGTAGTCATGACAACGGTGGATATAAGAACCACAAGAGCCACCACAGTGGGAATGGCAATGGAAGTCAGCCTGCTAAGAGAGACATCAGTCAGGTTGAGTGCTTCAAGTGCAAGAAAACTGGGCACTATGCAAATAAATGCCGAGAAAAGAAGGCTGATGGAGCCAACAAGCCAAACCCATTTTAGAAGGGTCAAGTGAACCACATCAATGTGGAGGAAATCTATGAAGAATCTGATGTTGTGGCTGGTAAGTTCAAGCTTAACTCTTTTTCAGCACTTGTTCTTTTTTATACCGGAGCATCGCATTCATTCATATCAAGAGCATTTGTTGATAAAAATGTACTTCCAACTGAAACTATTGGATGTCCTATTAAAGTAATCTCTCTAGGTGGAGAGATGATAGTGAATTTTGGATGTCATCATCTTGTAATAGAATTTGGAAAGTATAAGGTTCCAGTTAGTCTGATAATCCTAGATTCCCAAGGATTGGATGTAATTTTGGGCATGGATTGGATGACCAAGTATGCAGGAGTAATAGATTGTGCCAATCGTACTGTTACACTCACAACCCAGGATAAGAAACAGATTAGGTTCAAGTCTAACTTTGAATCAAAAGGGAGTAAGCTAAATTATCTTAAGGGGGTTAGCATAGATAGTGTACCAGTTGTGAAGGAGTACCCGGATGTGTTTCCGGAGGAATTACCAGGAATGCCACCAGATAGAGATGTGGAATTTTTGATTGACTTACTGCCAGGATCTAGACCAATAGCAAAGAGACCCAATAAGATGTCAGTTGATGAGTTGAAAGAACTCAAGAAACAACTTGGAGAACAGTTGCAGAAAGGATTTATCCAATCAAGTTCTTTGTCTTGGGGTGCACCAGTTATGTTTGTTGAGAAGAAGGACAAAAGTCAAAGACTATGCATAGATTATCGATCACTCAATGAGATGACTATAAAGAACAAATACCCTCTACCTAGAATCAATGATCAATTTGATCATCTAGAAGGAGCCCGAATGTTCTAAAAAATTGATCTCCGATTAGGATACTTTAAGCTAAAGATTAGAGAGCAAGACATACCTAAGACTACTTTTACCACTAGGTATGGATTGTATGAGTATACCGTGATGCCATTTGGATTGACAAATGCACCAGCTTATTTCATGAACATGATGAACAAGGTATTCATGGAGTTTCTTGACAAGTTTGTTGTCATATTCATCGATGACATTTTGATCTATTCCAAGAGCAAATAAGAGCATGAAGAACATTTGTGTTTGATTCTTAAGAAACTCAGGGAGCACAAGTTGTATGCCAAGTTTAGTAAGTGTGAATTTTGGTTGAATGAAGTTGGATTTCTTGGACATATTGTGTCTAGAGATGGTATAGCTGTCGATCCCGCAAAGGTATCGGCTGTGACTGAGTGGGAATCTCCTAAGTCAGTTAAAGAAGTTTGTGTTTCCTAGGCTTCGCAGGATACTATAGAAGGTTCATTGAGAATTTCTCAAAAGTAGCTAAGACAATGACGGAGTTACTTAAGAAAAATAAGAAGTTTGATTGGACTGAAGGATGTGAAATCAGTTTTCAAGAATTGAAGAAGAGGCTAGTGTCAGCACCAGTCTTATGTCTGCCAGATCTAGAGAAAGACTTTGAAGTCTATTTTGATGCATCTCACCAAGGATTGGGTGGAGTTTTAATGCAAGAAGAAAAAGTTGTGACTTATGCCTCGAGACAACTCAAAACTCATGAAGCGAATTATCCTACTCATGACTTAGAGTTAGCCTCTGTTGTCCATGCACTCAAAACATGGAGACATTATCTTTTGAGAAAGCGTTATGAAGTGTTCACAGATCACAAGAGTTTGAAGTATATTTTCACTCAGAAGGAACTCAATATGAGATAAAGAAGGTGGCTAGAACTCATCAAGGACTATGACTTGAGTTTGCAATACCATCCCGGTAAAGCGAATGTCATAGCTGATGCTTTAAGACGCAAAGTCTATGTGAATGGCCACATTAAAGGAGAATTCCGAGATGATTTGTGTGCTCAATTCAAAGAGCTAAGATGGGAGATAGTGAGTGAAGGATATCTCATTTCATTGGAAGTCCATCCAACATTGTTGGACAAGATTAAAGAATACCAAAAGATGGACAAGGAAATAGAGGAGATAAAAGGTAAAATTAGTAAAGGAAAGGCTAAAGGATTCCATGAAGATGAACAAGGTACTTTATGGTATGGAAAGCGTATCTGCATTCCGCAAGATCTGGAGCTTAGGAAATTGATTCTGCAAGAAGCACACAATTCACCATATTCTATTCATCTAGGTAACACCAAAATGTACATGGATGTGAAGGAAATATTTTGGTGGAACAATCTCAAGAAAGATATTGCGGAACATATTGCCTTGTGTGATGTGTGTAGTCGAGTGAAGGCAGAACATCAGAAACCGGAAGGGTTATTGAAACCACTACCTATACCTTATTGGAAATGGGATAAGATTGGTATGGATTTTATCATCGGACTGCCAAGGAACAGATCTGGTTATGACTCTATATGGGTTGTTGTGGATCGCCTAACTAAAGTGGCTCATTTCATACCCGTGAAGACAACTTATACAAGTGCTAAATTAGATAAGATCTATATGAACATGATTGTATGTCTGCATGGAGTACCTAAGAGTATTGTGTCTGATAGAGGAACTCGGTTCACTTCACATTTTTGGCGAAAACTGCATGAATCATTGGGAACAAGGTTAGAGTTTAGCACGGTGATACGTCAGAAACGTATCTATAATTTTTGATGCTCCATGCTTGTTTAGTATCTTCTTTTCTTTGCTTTGACTAAACTTTGAGGTGTTTTTATATCTTTTCTGGAACTAACCTATTAACAAGTTACCACAGTGCCAGTTGCTTGTTTTCTTCTATTTTTGGTTCCAGAAAGGCAGAAAATCAATATTCTCGGAATTGGACGGGACAAAATCCAAAGTCAATATTTTACCTTGGACGACACGAAGTCCAGAGGGGAGACGGAGAGGCGAACCAGGGCCACCACACCCCCTAGGCGCGGGTGGGCCCTTCCCCGCACCTGGTTAGGGTGTGGGCCCCGCCTCCCAGCCTCGCCTCTTCACCTATAAGAAGCCCCCGATGAGAAAACCCTAAGTCGTCAATCATACTTCCAGAAAAACCTCCGTAGCGTCGCCGCCACCGAAAGGGAGATTCGGGGGACAGAAAGTCTCTGTTCCGGCACCCTGCTAGGACGGGGAAGTGCCCCCGGAGCCATCTGCATCAATCTCCAACATCATCTCCATCACCGTTGCTGATTCCCATGATGAGGATGGAGTAGTTTTCCTTCGAGGCTAAGGTCTCTACCGGTAGATATGTGTTCATCTCTCTCTCTATGCATGATCTTGTTGTGGTCATGAGCTTTGTAATCAAGTAGATCTACCTTGCTACTCAAGTGCTTCATTAGATCTCTGCTCTCCCCATGTGTGTGAAAGTGACAGCGTGAACGCCATGGTGGCACTTAGGCTTGAGTCTACATAAACACTCTTTGTGCTTTAATAGATCTATGATTTTACCCACGTGTGTGAAAGTGACAGCGGGCATACCGTGTGTGGCACTTTGGCTAGATTGAATATTTGTTATGAGTTATATTTGGAGTTGGATGTCTCTATGAAATTGTGGTGTTTGTTGGAACCATCTAGCGCTCAAGGTGACAGTGTGGGGTTATCTAGATTGGGGAAGGCAGATTTTGAGGTATGCTGTTATAGCCCTACCATGGATTAGAGTGTCCAACCGGAGAGTAGTTAAGAGTAGTATCACGAAGAGAGGATATTTATATGAGAGAGTGTTCACTAGTGAAAGTATGATCCCTAGGCCTTGTTTCTAAGAATTGAAACAACGTTTTCTACGAGATCTGTTGCAGGTTTGCTTGCTTCCTTCTTGTTGCCTTTAGTCTTTACCTCAGCGCCAAGCTATTTTCTGGCATCGTTACCACTTGTATTTCACTATCTCTTCGCCGAACTAGTGCACCTATACACCTGACAAGTGTATTGGGTGGGTTGGGGACACAAGAGACTTCTTGTATCTTGATTGTAGGGTTTCTTGAGAGGGATACCTTTGACCACTTCCTCCCTGAGTTCGATAAACCTTAGGTAATCCACTTAAGGTAAACTTGCTGCTGTTCTACAAACCTCTGCACTTGGAGGCCCAACAACTGTCTACAAGAATAGAAGTGCATAGACATAACACAGCTTTTCATCCTCAGACGGATGGACAAATTGAAAGGACCAATCATATTTTGGAAGACATTTTCAGAGCTTGTGGACTTGATTATGGTGCTAGTTGGGATGAAAGTCTACCTTAGGCATAATTCTCTTACAATAATAGCTATCAATCAAGCATAGAGATTGCTTTGTTACGGAAGGAAATGCACTACACCATTACTATATATGGAGTGTATTAGGTGAAAGGAATTTATTCAGACTAGGATTGATCAAGGAAGTTGAAGAGAAAGTCAGAATGGTAAAGGACAGATTGAAGATAGCCCAGTCCCGAAAAAAGAGCTATGCAGACCCAAAGCATAGGGAAGTCACCTATGATGTAGGTGATAGAGCTTATCTTAGAGTCTCACCACTTCGTGGGGTGAAGAGATTTGGAGTCAAAGGAAAATTGGCACCAAGATATATTGGACCATTCAAGATTTTGATCCGCAAAGGAGAAGTAGCTTATGAGATAAAATTTCCACAGTCACTGTCTGCTGTTCACAATGTGTTTCATGTGAGTCAGTTGAAGAAGTGTCATCCGGAAATGGAAGAAACTTAATTGAAGGAAACTATACCTTTAGAAGAGGTTCAGTTGGAGAGTGATCTTACTTATGAGGAGAAACCTATCAAGATTCTTGAGACTGCAGAAAGAGTTACTCGTACTAAGACTATCAAATTCTGCAAAGTACAGTGGAACCATCATACCGAAGAAGAAGCAACTTAGTAAAGAGAAGATGACCTTCGAAAAGATCACACTCACCTATTTGCTAGCCAATCCGAATGTCGAGGGCGAGATTCATCTTAAGGGGGTTAGATTTATAACATCCCAAATTTCACCAAATGCAAAGTCATGTTATTGCATTCATATCATCATAGCATATTTATCTTGCACAATTTTTTTAAATCAAAACCCTCTTTATATATTATTATGGGGCATTTTTTTTATTTTAAAGACCAAAGTGTTTTTGAGTGAATGTATGTGTTTGACACACTTTTTGACTCTAGGATCAAAGTACAAAACTTGGTGAAAGTTTGAATTCAAACATATTTGAATTGAGCTTTCAAAACCATTTCAGAAAATCAAAACAGAAAATGAAAAAGAGAAAAAAATAGCCAATGCTACCTATCTAGCCCAGCAAACCTTTCGGCCCATCTAACCCACCCGGGGTTTTCCCTCTTGTCTCCCTTTCTCACCCGTGCGCACACCCCCCCTCTCTCTGCCCAGTGGACCCGCTGCCCCATCAGCGTCATCATCCCCAAATCCCGCCCACGACAGCTCGCCGCCCATTTCTTCCTCCGTAGTACTGCCGCGATTTCCATTCGATTAAACTGCGTTGATTGCGTGTGCCATCCCTACCCTTCTCTAGATACTAAACCCCCACCCCCTTGTGGCCATTTCCCACAACACAGCAAGCCCCAAGCACCGCCAGGCTCCCCAAAATTTTGCTTGCACCGCCGCAGACGAGAGCAGCTCCGGCGACACATTCCAGTGAGCTTCGTGTTCGCCTTTATCTCTCGTTCATGCAAAAGGGTTGCTCTTACTCCTACGCGTCTAACCATGTCCCTGGTTCATCCTATATCTTCCCAGGTCGCCGTCCCCGTCAACTTCCATGAGCACCCGAGGCGCCAATCAACTTCGGCGAGTAATTCCGGTAAAGTCCGCACGCCCCTTGCCCTATGGTTCAAACCATTGTGTGTGCCGTGACCTTGTGCACCTCCTAATTCCATTCTCTTGCCTTCTAATGACCTAGGTCGTCGCCTTCGTCTCCGCCAGCAACCACCCGACGCCATTGAGGTCTCTGACGAGCTCCTACGCCCGCGTCCGTGCGCCCCTGTCCAAGACAGTTGCACGACGAGCTTCACCACGTTTTCGCGACTCTAGTAAGCACCAGCGCCCTTCCCCTAACCCCCTAGACTCTTCGGCGAGTCACTGGCAGTAGCGCCGCCACCGCTAGTGCCATGCACTCCGCCATACTTTGGTGAGTCAGATCTGGCCCGTTGGATTTAGATCTGGTGGTTAAGATTAGAATTAGAACGAATGGGTAAGTTTAGAACTGCGCTGTAGGATTCACATTAGATCTAACAACACGGAAGCGCGATCCAGCGTGAAGTGGTATGGGCCAATCAGATGGCGCCGCGTGTCTGGGTTTTTGTTTTAAAATCCAAATTTGAATCTATTAGATGAATTAAGTTGTAAAATTCATAACTTTTGATTTGTTTGTCCAAAAATTGCAATTAATATATCATTGGATTCATAAAAATAAGCCCTACACATATATGAACTTGCTTTGGCTATTTGTTTCTGTAAAATTGGGATTTTATGCAGAACCATTTGTAGGCCTATTTTGCATATAAAAATTATTTAGAAAATGGTTTTAAAGTAGTTTTTGGTTTATTTGGACTTTAGAAAGTTTACTTTGAGTTAAGCACTGTTTAGTTTGACTTTTTTAGTGTAGAAAATCATTCCATTGAATTGGCATGCATTTCATATGTATTTTTGTTTGAATATTGAATGTGAATTTGGTGTTATGATTTTATGTGTATATTTTGGTGATTGTGGTGATTGTGATTGTGAGGACTGTTGCTATTCCCCCAAATATCAAGGAAAGTGATACTTCATATTTTTGTCCTACTATTTTATCTATGCATTAGTGATATTTTGTGTAGGATTTGCATGAAGATTTTTCTAAGTATATGCTATGCCATGGGAAATCCTATATATGTTGTCTTAGTAGAATATTCCCTAAGGTAAGAAACTTGCTATACTAGGTATGCTTAGCCTAGCTAGTACAAAAGAAGGGTGAATATTCATACTATGTTGTTATGCAAAATCTATGACTTTGTTTTATAATAATAAAACAACATGTGAATGAATCACCTGGGTGGAATGGAAGGATTGGTTTGTGTTGAGTGGATACACAAGGCCCATGTCTATGGTTTACCTTGTGTATAACACTTGTGGATGGCCACCCAGGAACAAAGGGATTTGAGATATTTAGTGTTGAGAAGCTTCTAGTGCAACCACATGGCATATGGGCTCCGCCTTGACCAACTAGGTTGCAAGAACTTAGCCATATGTACAGTTGGTGGTAGGGTTGATAGGATGGAACGCGTCCATGGTGGTCTAAGGGAATGCTTCTAAAAGTCTCGTCTTGATGTATGTCGAGTCTTGTGGGGAAAGTGCACCACCTCTCGAGAGGGTAAAACCTAAGTACTTAGCCGTGTCCTTGGCAACGGACAATTTGAGCATCAAAGACATTGAAGTGATCAAGAATATCCTCATCCCAATTTCTCTAAGTTAAAACTTGTGGTTGAACAAGGGTAAAGGTTCACCAATGTCTATTGGTGGTTCCTTGGGTGTTTTTGTCAAACAAAAACTTAGTGTTTTCAACTAATAAGAAAACCTTATGTTGAGAAAAGCCAGCCTGAACTACACTTAGCCAAAATCATATAGTTATTAGATGTTTCTATACTACAATGGTATCACTTGCCAATACAATTCCAAATGTATTGACCCTCTGTGGCTGTAACTTATGATGTTGCAGGTTACTCTGACGGAGACTAGGGTTATGAGTCTACACTCAACATGTTTTCATGTGGCACATGAAGATGAAGACTTTTATTTATCTACTTATGTATGAACTCTATGTATTAGCCTTGGGCTAATGAGTTGTAAAGACTATGTTATCTCTGGAATGACGATGTAATAATGACCTTTGTATCTGTGTACTTCATCTTAAACTGTGGATGCTAGCAATTCGATCCAGGGACTAGCATTGCAATCACAAGGAACTTAACCTTAAATGGTTGGGGTCTTACACTAGGAGATGTGGCCATAGTTTCTTCTTCCTAAACATCCCTGGCAGAACTTGGAGAGCGAGGGCTGGATAATCTGCCCCTTGGGGCCGGAGAATCCGGCATGGGATTTTATTGACTTGTTTGTTATTCATGATGTCCCCTAGAGCGAGTTGGACTCCCCTTGGAGGGGGCGGATAGTCCGGCCTAGGACTACCATTTTTCCCAGAAGACAGGTGATCTTCAGTAGGTTGTGGTGTTGGTGCAGAGGTTTCTCTAGCAGTAGGGGCTTGTTGATCTTGTGTAGATGAGGGATCCACTTGAGTGGAGAATTGTCCTTCCCGATCCACCACAAGGGGTTCCTCAATGGGGCAGAAAAATCCCACGCCCATTCTTCTTATGGCATCTTGGGGTATTTCAACATCTGCATCACAAAAATAAACTTGCCCCACATGGGAGCCATCATTTTCATCGAATTCCACACTACAAAATTGTACAACAATTCTAGAGAGCTTGTTGTAGACTCTATAAGTGTGGTATTCGGCACCGTAACCAACAAAAATACCTTCTAAAGCCTTAGACTCAAATTTAGACAAGCGAACTCCTTTGATGAGAAAAAACACTTACAACCGAATACCCGGAAGTATGAAATGTTGGGCTTGTTACCGATAAGTATTTCATACGGAGTTTTGTCCAAGATCTTGCAGAGGTAGAGCCGATTTGATGAGTGACAAGTGATGGATATGGCTTCAGCCCAAAACCTGTAAGCAGACTTGAATTCAGCCAACATTGATCTAGACATATCCATCAAAGTGCGGTTCTTCCTCTCGGCTACACCATTTTTTTGAGGGGTGTACGCAGCGGAATATTGATGTCTTATCCCCTCTTCACTTAGAAATTCATTTATTGTGTAGTTCTTGAACTCGGAGTCGTTGTCACTTCTTATTGCCAATATGGAGATGTTGTGTTGACGCTGAACTTCATTGGCGAAATCAATGACAGTTTGTTGAGTCTCACTCTTTAGCCTGAAGAAATAAACCCAAGTGTATCTTAAGTAATCATCGACTATCACCAAGCAATATTTCTTCCCACCGAGGCTAGCATGAGGTGGAGGACCAAATAAGTCCACATGAAGTAACTCCAAGATCCTCTTTGAGGAAACAATAGTTTTCCTCTTGTGGGAGAGTCATGCATCTTGCCTTCAACACAAGCCCTGCAAACACGATCTTTGGCAAAGGAAACATTGTCTTTTAGTCCAAGGATGTGGCCACCCTTGTGAATACTTTGCAGAGTTCTCATGTTGACATGGGCTAAACGGCGATGACATAGCCAGCCCGCGTCGGCCTTTCTGAATAAGCACATCGGACCCGAAGTGGTTTTCCCCGAAAAGTCCACCACATACAGGTCATTTTCGACGTACCCAACAAAAGCGACCTTTAGAGACTTGCTCCACAAGAGTACCACTAAATCACCATCGATGGAAACAACAAAGCCCATCTTACCATGGGCACGGACAGAAAGTAAATTGTAACCGAGGGTCTCAACAAGCATGACGTCCACGAGAGAGATATCGTGGGCGACCACAACCTTGCCAAGACCCAATACCTCAGATTTAGACGTATCACCATAGGAGACTATAATATGATCATGATTGGGTCGCATCTCCGTGATGATCTCCTTGCTTCTGGTCATATGTCTAGTGCACCCACTATCCAACACCCATTTAGACCCACCGGAAGCATAGCCCTACAAGAGAATTACTTCTTGGTTTTAGGTACCCATTTTTCAATGGGTCCTCTCATGTTAGTAACAAGGATATTTGGAACCCAAATAGACCAAGCAACATATTCATCAAAAGGACCAACATAATAATCATAGACATCGCCATAATAATCACAAAATAGTTCATAATTTGGATTATGAGACCCTGCAAAACCAATATGGTCAGTTTTGTCTTTTGTGACATTCTTCTCAATGGTGTTTGTCTTTGCTTGTTCACTCTTGGTCTTCTTCTTCTTGTTCTTCTTCTTCTTGGACTTGGTGACATATTGTAACATCCCAGCATTAGAGCTTAGAAATAAGCTGAACATAGGTGTGTGCATTGCATTCATGCATAGAAAATCTGAATAATTTTCGCGCTTTTAAATAAAAACTTGTCAAAGTGATTGAAGCTTCTCTTAACTTGATGGAATTGAAGGAGATCATCAAGTTGACCGCGATAAGTTTCAATATGACCTTTGCTAAAACCTTATTTTGGGTAAACATGATTTTATCTAAGGGTAGATCAAATGGAATAAAATTAAACCCTAATACATTACTTAATGATTTATATTTGATCCTTAGGTGATCATATCATAGTATTCATTATAATCACTCATGAATACCAAATTATAAATATAACACAAATAATAAGAATGTAATAACTATATCTTAATCTCATCTACTTATACCATGAGTATCATGGAAATACCTAACTTTAACTCTCTAGTGAGATTGAGTAGGAAAGAAACCAAAGTCAAGATCATTCACCATATATATTTATTTCCATATCAACCCTTATCATCTCCACTGAATCCTATTTTTATATTTGTTGTTAATCAACATTGAGTAATCAACTATTGATTCACCAATTCTTAACCTATCAATCCGTGACCTATCAACTCTTATTCTTATTATAGCATTCACTTGAGACTTATAAAGAAAGAAGTAAGAAGAGATAAATAGTGATGCTAGTTTTAGATGTCATCTATAGGATGAGAGTGATTGGAGGAAATCAAATCAATATGGTAACAAAGAAGATTACAAGGATGAAGTCTGAAGATAGTTACCAGGAGTAGTACTATTGGATCAAGTAGGTATAGTCAATGAATTATATCTCTTAATCCAATAGAGCTAGACAGAAGATAATTATAATACAACTATAATGTTGTATGGTGGAATCCTTGTTTAGCAACTGGAAACCTGAACCATAAAGGATCAGAGGATTATAATGACCATGACTTATTCACCAACATTGAATGCTTATACTATGTATAAGTGACATTGGTGGATAAAACATGATTGAAACCTAGTATAGATATGTTATCCTAGGTTAGCCATTACAGGTCACATTAATATATTGTGAGGTTGGAGTATTTGTTACTAGAGTTAAGTAGAGACAAGACAGTACGATTAAGATGATGTTAGAGCAACATTGGATTAAAGAAGTAGTATTTCCTCTTTGGAAATACTAGCACTTGAGGTGAAGTAGGATTTGATGTATACATCTACTGGGGTAGTATTAGTGATGGATGATTAAGGAAGAGTATGATTGGAGTTGTAAGTAACCACTTGTTTGATTGGGGGTTATCAATAGCAGAGTAGTTGATATACCCAAGTATAGATATGAAAATATTAGGAAATGCTTTAGAATCAAGCTCATTGGAATTACAAGAGGTGTTAGAATAATAAAAGGTGGATAAGAATATTCTTGTGAGGTAAAGCTCATCATGTTAACAAATGATGATGGATATGAAGAAGTAGAGTATCTAGGAAAGGAATTCCTTAATCAGAAGTCCAGAATTATGAAGTATGGAATATAGGAATCCTTGATAAACACTAAACCCTAAATCTAAGACCAAACCTAATATCCACTTTCTATGGTTGATCTATCATCTTGTTTCCACTATGCTTTATAGGAATATTTTCTATAAAAAATCAATTAAGCACATCTGACGAGGTTTAATCTCGTCAATGCCCATTGTTATGGACTTGGGTTTTGGAGAAGATGGGGATGCTGGAGATCACGGAACGGTTAGCAAACAAGCAACACGGGGACACGAGGTTTACCCAGGTTCAGGGCCCCAGAGGGAAAACCCTACTCCTGCTTACGCTCTTGATTCTGTGAACGGAACCGAAGGTGCGCAGATGCAATCTGGCGTGGAGGTGTCTATGCGAAAGTATGAGGTGAGAGATCTAGGTCGTGCCCTCCTAGCCTTTATATAGAGTTAGGCAGGTCCCAGGCACAGACCGAGTCGGTTACAGGTTTTAGGGTTTACCCCTTTGAATTTTCTATCTACTCTAGTCTTGCTCTCCAAGGATCCGAAGGCGTCATGGGCCCTGGCCACCCAAAAGTCTTCATGGGCCGGCGTATATTTGTCGTGGGCCTTCCTTGGGCTGGACTAGGTATGCTGAAGTTGTGTACCCGCGGGGTATAACCATGTCAGTAGCCCCCGACTCTTCAATCCTTCGGGTGTGACTATCTTTGTCTTTCAAGAGAATGATTTGAGTGTGTAGGAATTGTTGATGTGCGTGCCTGACTCTCCCGACGGATCTGGGTCAGTTAACTGTCTTAGGACAAAACAACACGATCTTCTTCAGATTTGAGTCCCTCGACTCGAACCTAGAACATATGCTGGCGTAATTCAACTCAGGCTGCCGAGGACTTACAGGAGTGGAATTCCAGTGAATTTAAATGATGTACCCAACGCGTCCGTCGGGATTTTTCATCGCGCCTGTTGACACGGATTCTTACTAGCAGAGCGTAGTCGTGTGCGTTACCAAGCCATCAGATGGTATCTGTAGGTCTTATATTTGCGTCGCAGACACAACATCCGAATGTTTATCACCGCGGAGGTGTTTCGGGTGGCCAAGGAGAACATTGCTCACTTAGTGTTAATTAGGGCAGAGTTGCCGAAAAGTTTTGCATGCTGATCCGAAGGATCACACTCGAAGAATTCATAGGGTGCGCGACCAGCGGTCCCTATGGGAGTAGCCCCCGAGTGTCTGTTCGAGTCGTAGACTCGAGCGGAGACTTTAATTCAGCCGTTGTTCGGCTTCCGGTCCGTAGGGCACAAATTTTTCGGATGCTTGAATCCATCCTCCCTATGGGAGTAGCCCCCAAGTTCGTAGTGGAGTCACAGACTCGACGTAGGACTCGAAGAAATAGTTCAGTGTTGTAGTGTTTTGTTCATTTTCGGGTGTGCGGCCAGCGCTCCTGATAGGAGTATCCCCCGAGTAGTTAGTCGAATCGTAGATTCGAGTGAGTACTCTTAGCTGTGTAGCCAAAGAATTGTAACCGTTGCTAGTATAGCTTTTGATGACGTCAGTGCTGACGATCGGTGACCTCAAGCGTCTGCTGCGCCAGAGATGACGTGACTGGACGAACATGGGACCCACCTTCTGACTTTGAGTTGACTGTTCATGCACGGCGTGGAGATAATTACAGGGTCGCCTCGATTTCTGCGCGTAGTATACGGCGTGTTAGCGACGGTTTGCTTCTATACAGAGACGTGGACGGCCAGATCTTGATGTTGTCTCTAGGTCTTCCCGATGGACGGTCATCGTGCATCGTCCTCGTCCTTATAATCATTGGGGAAAAGGTATTTTGTTTTCACCGCAGCCATTCTTGTTTCACTGCTCCCATCTTCTCTGAGCTTTCTCATTGCGCGCTGGGATTTCCCCGAGTTTTTCCTTCCTTGATCCTGCGTGCTTTTCGCCGGCGCCGCCGCACTACGTGGGGAAACCGAAGAAGTCCTCCTCTGCATTTGGCACCAGTGCTGCTGGTGGCAAGAAGGGTTCCGCCGTCGCTCGTGTCACCGATGGTGGCTGGCGGTGATCGGAGGCGCGTGACTGTGATCTCCGCAAGCTCCATGAGCGGGGCCTAATCCCGCAAGATAGGGAGGCCGTCAAACTCCCCGGCAATGAGGTAATTCCCCGTCCCCCCGCTGGGTTTCGGGTTATATTCGTCGCCTTTGTCCTTCGGGGCTTTTCCTTCCTAGTCCACGATTTTCTTCGTGGATTGCTTTTTCTGTATGGTATCCAGCTGCACCATCTTTCGCCCAACTCTCTTCTTCATGTCGCCTGCTTCATCACTTTTTGCGAGTGCTGGCTCGGTATCGAGCCGCACTTTGGCCTCTTCCAGAAACTCTATTCCATGAAGAGGCAATCTGGTTCTGATGGTTTTTATCCCATTCGGGGTTGCATCATCTCCCTCAAATCCAATCTTCTTTTCTTCTCCTTTTCCATGTCCGAATCTGTCCAATACTGGCAGAGGCGATGGTTTTACATCCGCGACTCCACGTTTGTTGGTCAGGATTTTGGACTTGTTCCTTTTGACCCCTCCCAGTAAATTGAGCCGAAGAGGTCCTGGAAGAACCATATCTTGGATGGCAAGGTAGCGGAGATAGAGGCTCTCTATCGTCGAGTGGAGGATCTTCAATTGACTCCGGATAAAGAGGTGAACGGTGTGGATATCATCCGCACTTTTCTCAAACGTCGGGTGCAGCCGCTCTAGGCTAGGGCGCACCCGATGTTCCTTTATTCTGGTCGTCGTGATCTGACTAGGGTTTTGGCTGAGGAATTCTCCAAGGGAGATCTCGACGGGGTCCTTGGCCCGCTGCTGAAGTTCAAGGCTGGAGAGGATATCCTGGGGAAGTCGCTGACTTCTCCGTTCTCTGCTTCTCGTCCGGTTCCGCAGGTGTAGATCTGGGACATGCGCGTGGCGCTATTTTCGACTGCGTTTTACTTGTATTTATTTTTCTGCTGACAAATTTGCTTCTTTTGTGCAAGAGTTCAAGGTGCCGAGCATGTCGCCGCCGCTTCCCGAATTGTTTCCGGATGCGCCGGACAATGAAGTGGTGGACTCCATGTCTAAGCTTCCATCAGCGCGGTCGCCGGCCGAAGAGGCCATCGAGTCGAGCAAGGATCACACTCGCAAGAGGACACGG
Organism: Avena insularis; assembly: GCA_023614405.1. Taxonomy (NCBI): domain Eukaryota; kingdom Viridiplantae; phylum Streptophyta; class Magnoliopsida; order Poales; family Poaceae; genus Avena; species Avena insularis. The sequence goes on from CM042685.1 coordinate 204,958,177, forward strand.
AGCTCCAGCGAGTCGTCAGATGCTTCGACTCCGCCAACACCGAGGAATCCGTTGTGCCTTGAACGTCATAGTGGGGATCATGGGGGCTCTTATTCTCCAATTCTTCCCATTCTCGTGCAAGCTGTGGCACCGCACCCGCCGGCGAAGCGGAAGAAGGAAGAGAAGAAAGAGGAGAAGAAGGGCAAGAGAACTCCGCCAGTCTTCAACTTGAGCGAGCTCGACTCATAAGTGTACTTCGGTTGCTCTTTGCTTGCTCTTGTTTGTTTGCTTTGATTGCTCTTGTCTAATGTTTTTTCCTTTGCAGCCACTCTTTCGACGGCTCCTCCAGTGATGGCGCTCGGGAGATGGTGGGGGAGTCGAAGGTTGTTCCTCCTCCTCCTCAGACGGTGGCCACCTCTGAGGGTGCTGCTCCGAACCCTCCTCCGTAGGAGGATCGAGTGGTTATCCCTCAGAAGACTGCGGGCGAATCTTCGGAGTCACCGTCTAACCACGTAAGTAATTTTGTTTTCTGCTGCAGGGGGAGCCCCCGAGCCTTTTCGAATGATCTGCTGATCATTGTATTTGCTTCTTGTCTCGGGGGGAGCCCCCGATTATCTGTAGGAAAATTTGCTGATCGTTTTTCTTTGAGTCTCGGGGGGATCCCCCGAGCGTTTTTTGTATGTGTAACTTGCTTCTGCTCATTCTTTTGGGCGTAGCCCCCGAGCCATTCTTTTGACGAGTGGTTCCGTTTACAGCCTTTTGTGCAAGGCGCCAACCAGCTGGTGCAGCAGCACCTGGCATTGGAGGCCAACTTCAAACGGCTTCAAGGTCCGTATATGTGTTGATCTTTTCCCTCCTTTTGCATTTCTTGTCCTGCGATCTGACGAGTTTTATACTGATTGCAGAGGAAAACAATGACACTCTCCGTGAGCTTGATGGTCTCAAAAGGAGTCTCGGGCGAGCGGAGAAAAAGGCCGAGGACGCCGTTGCTGCGAAAGGGCGCCTCGAGCAGGAGTTAGTCGACGCGGCTGCTGCCAAAGAGCGCCTGCAGCAGGAGGCGACGGACCACGAGGAGCAGCTCGCCACCGGCACGGCTTCGCGCGCGAGAGAGAGGTAGCCGGCAAGCTGATGGCGGCTGTCAAGGCTGTTTCGGGTGAGTTTCTCCGCCTTTCCCTTTTCGACTTCCTTGTCTTTCTTTTGCAGTGCTTTTATTCATTCTGCTTCCTTTGTTTCTTTAGATGCCGTAGGCATCGAGTTTGATCGTGGTGCTCTAGAGCACGGGAGTGCTTTGGATGATGCTGCTGCGGCGGTCGAAGACCGCTGCAGTACCATTGTCAGCTTGCTTGCCAAGGCCAAGCAGGTTCTTGGGCGCTTCTACAAGGAGCTCGTCCCCAATGGCGTGGCCCTCGAGGATGTCGATGCCTTGGAGGATGCACTGTCAGCCGAAGCGCCTGCGGCATACAAGCGCAACCAGATAGGCATTGGCGCGTCCGTCGGGCTGGCAATGGCTTTGGCGTCTGGAGCGGAGCTGGATCTTCCTCAGGTCACCTCCCAGATGCTGACAGCTGCTGACGGATCCGAGGTAGCCTTCGCCATCTATGCTGCTCACTGTAAGTGTTATGGGCCGAAGTTGATTGATCTGCTGGCCGAGTACGCGCTGAGGCAGCAGGGGGAGGCCAAGGCGAGGCAGTCCGGCTCCGAGGCTACTCAGGATGCATCTTCGTAGGCTTTGTAGTTGTAGGATAGTTTCAGGTTCTTTTGTTGTAATTATTTTGATGAACCATCCATGTGCCACGTAGTGGATTTTGCTACACATAATGAATTTCCGAGTTCTGTGCTCCTTCGTCTTCTTGTTCATATCCCTGTCTTCTGTTACTCTAGGGTACTTTGGGTGATGATCCCGTTGACACTTCGTCTGCGCCGCAGCTGCGGCCATCCCTGGATAGTGCGTCGCAGCTTGTGTTTCTTCGAGACCGAATCCGTGGCCTCGAGAAAGATTTGCTTGGGGTGCGTGGCCACGCTGATGTTTGGAAATCCAAAGCGGATCGGGGCGCTGCCAGAGAGGAGTACTTGATGGCGGAGTTTCTTCGCTTGTCCGAACAGCTTCAGTGTGAGTTTTTCGAGCTGTTGCCCATTACTTCGGATGCGCTTGTTGACCTTTCATCTTACTTTTTTGCAAGTATTGCAGGTGCTAACATTGCTCCAAGGGAGGAGAAAGAGTGTGTTGCTGTTCAGATCAACTGCTTGACTCAGTAGGACATGGAGGCCGGCGGGTTCTTCTGGATGGACCGTGATCGTGCCGTGGTCCTTGCGACAGTGCAGGATCGTGTCCACCGGGTATCGCGGGTGTTGCGCTAGGTGAAGTCTTCGTTGGCGTCGGTTCTGCATATAATGTTCCCGCTGGATGATGCGCCATCGACGCTTTCTGGCCTGCTGTCGAAGTTTCGTAAGGTGCATCATGTCAGGGAACTGGTGCGGCCCCATCTTGTCGCGGGGGTGAAGGTCGCGCTCTCCCTTGTGCGGTTACACCGTCCTGATGTAGATCTGCCTGTTGTAGCGGTTGGGACGCCTCTTCGGCCAGATGGTTGCGAGTGGGATATGCGTCCACATTATGCAGCTGTGACGCAGTATGCCGAACAAATCGTAGATCTGTTTGAGCAGCGTGCTCAGGTTATTCTTCAGAATAGGTAGGACCTGTAAAAAAGATAGATGTAAAATTTGTATATATTTGACTGGGCGTGTTCTGCCCTTTGTTGTAAAGGTTATGTTGTTGTCTGGCACGTAGTGCTTTGTTTGTATACGTTCCCTTTTCGTTAGCCTGACGTGGTCAGCTACTCAGGTATACACGTGTTGTCCTCAGTCGACGAAGTCGTGAGGTTGGGGGGAGCCCCCGAGTGCGTTGTAGCATGGAGTAAAATGCGAACAGTAAATAAAAATTTGGGGCGAGACACTTAGCTTTATTCATATCGTAATGGAGGAGGTACATTGTTCGGCTGAGTAGTCTTGGCTGAATAGCCTTATTGAAAGTAAAAGAGGGAGGTAGCTAGGGGTAGAACCGTCGTAGTTGTGCGACGTTCCATGGGTTGGAGTATGCGACTCCAGACTCCACGTGCTTGAGGCGATAGGCACCACCTGGGATGACTTCAGTGACGATGTAGGGTCCTTCCCATGGTGACTCGAATTTCTTCGGTTGCTCTTGCTTGAGTCGCAATACTAGGTCTCCTTCGACGAAGTACCTTGGGCACAGCCGTCGGCTGTGGTAGTTGTGGAGACTCTATTGGTACACCGCTGATTAGGCTGCTGCTATGTCACATGCTTCGTCGAGTGTGTCGATGGCGTCTTCGAGTGCGGCCGTCGATTCGGCTTCGCTGTAAGCGACGACCCGTGGGGCCTTGTGACGTACCTCTGCTAGTAGCACGGCTTCGGCTCCATGCACCATGAAGAACGGCGTGTAGCCAGTTGAGTTGTTTGGCGTTGTACGCAAGCTCCACAGGACGGAGGGCAGCTCTTTTGTCCAAGCTCCGGCAAGCCACTCGAGTGGGCTCATTAGGCGCTTCTTGATGCCAGCGCCGACGAGGCCGTTGGCCTTCTCGACCTGCCCGTTCGTTTTCGGGTGCGCCACTGAGGCGTATGTGATGTTGATTCCGAGGCCTTTGCAGAAGTCCTGGAATTCTTTGGAGATGAAGTTCGATCCACTGTCGGTGATGATGCTATGCGGCACGCCGAACCTGTAGACAATGGATTCAAAGAACTTGACGGCAGTTTTGCCCTTTTGGTTAGTGACCGGCATTGCCTCAATCCACTTGGTGAATTTGTCGACTACGACCAGGAGGTAGACGTGACCCCCTTTCGAGGACCTTGGCAATTTGCCGATCATGTCGAGGCCCCATTGGGCGAAGGGCCAAGCCAAAGGTATGGGCCTGAGCTCTGATCCGGGTGCCCTGTGGTTTGTCGGCGAACCTTTGGCACTCGTTGAATCTTCGGACGATGTCCTTGGCGTTGTTCATTGCCGTTGGCCAGTAGAATTCAGCTCGTAGAGCTTTCGCGACAAGGGAGCGGCTGCCTGCATGGTGGCCGCAGATACCCTCGTGGATGTCTTGGAGGATGGTTTTTCCGTCGCCGATGGTGACGCACCTTTGTAGTACACCCGAAATGCTGCACTTGTACAACTCGCCATTGATGATGGTGAAGGCCTTGGACCGGCGAGATATGCCGGGCATCTGTCGGGTTATTAGGCAGCTCTCCGTCTATCAGGTACCCGAGGTATGCCGTGTCCAGGTTTCTTCGACTGCCATGACCTGCATCAGGTTGACTACTGTGACCTCTGTGTCGAGCTTTTCGGGTCCTTCCTGTCCTTGGGTAGCGCAGCCCCCGAGTGTTCTGCTTCTTCAGGTGATCCTTTTGGATATTTCCGTTTGATGGATGGCACGCAGATCTGTTCGAGGAACACGCCTGGTGGCACCCGTGCGCAGGTGGAGCCGATGTTGGCGAGTCTGTCGGCCTCTTCGTTGCTTTCTCTCCCAACATGCCAAAGCTCGCAGCCGTCGAAGCCTCCTTCGAGTGCGTTGTAGAGTGCACGGTACGCGATCATGTTGGCAGCATGCGCGTCGCACTCGTTCATCGTCTGCTGGACGACGAGGTTGGAGTCACCATAGATGGCGAGGTGTGTTGCGCCGTAGATCTTGGCCATCCTCATGCCGTGGATGAGGGCTTCGTATTCGGCTTCGTTGTTGGAGGCTCGAAACTTCATCCGGAGGACATACTTCATCTTGTCGCCTTGCGGGGAGGTCAGTATGACCCCGGCTCCTGCTCCGGCCTCGCGCTTGGAGCCATCGAAGTGCATTGTCCATGACTGCGTCATGTCTGGGGTGTCTGGCAGTTGCAGCTCCATCCAGTGTACGAGGAAGTCCGGGAGGACCTGAGACTTGATCATGTGGCGCTTCTCATAGACGATGTCTAGAGGTGACATCTCGATGCCCCATAGGGCTACACGTCCTGTGGCCTCCGGATTGTTCAGGATGCTGTTCAGGGGTGCTTCGTTGACGACCATCACCTGGTGCTCCTGGAAGTAGTGGCTCACCTGACGAGCCATCATGAACACGCCGTAGGCGAGTTTCTAGTAGTGAGGGTACCTCTGCTTTGTCGGCGTCAATACCTCGCTGAGGTAGTAGATTGGGCGTTCGAACCCATGGGTCTTGCCCTCTTCGGGTCGCTCGACCACCAGTACGTTGCTTACCACCTGGTGTGTGGCTGCTATGTACAGTAGCAAAGGCTTGCGTTCCTTTGGCGTGACCAGGACCGGCGAGGTAGAGAGCAACCGCTTTAGATCTTCGAATGCGTCGTCCGCCTCAGGCGTCCACTCGAATTTGTCTGCTTTGCATAGAAGTTGGTAGAACGGCAGAGCCTTTTCGCCCATGCGGCTGATGAACCTGCTCAATGCCGCGATTCGCCCGGCAAGCTGTTGGACGCCCTTGAGGTTCTTCGGTTTTTCCATGGCCATTATGGCCCGAATTTTCTTCGGGTTCGCCTCGATCCCTCGCTGGGAGATGAAGTAGCCAAGCAGCTGGCCAGATGGGATGCCGAAGGCGCACTTTTCAGGGTTGAGCTTAATCCTGTAGCGGTCGAGATTATCGAACGTCTCGCGGAGATCGTCTATGAGTGTTCTTGCCTCCCTTGTTTTGATGACTATGTCGTCAACATAGACTTGTATATTGCAGCCTATCTGGTCCTTCAGGCATGCCTGCATGCACCGTTGGTACGTGGCACCCGTGTTCTTCAGCCCGGAGGGCATTGTGTTGTAGCAAAACACTCCGAACGGCGTGATGAACGCCGTTTTCTCCTGATCTTCGACCTTCAGTCGAATCTGGTTGTAGCCTGAGTAGGCGTCGAGGAAGGAGAGTTTCTCGCATCCTGCAGTCGAATCGATGATCTGATCGATCCGGGGGAGAGGGAAGTGGTCCTTCGGGCAGTGCTTGTTCAGCGACGTAAAGTCCACGCACATCCGTAGGATGTCCGTGTCCTTCTTGGGGACCATCACTGTATTGGCGAGCCACTCGCTCTCCTTAATTTCCCTAATGAAGTTTGCAGCGAGTAGTCTGTTGACTTCGACTCCTATGGCTTCGGCCAGGGTTAGGACAATCATCAAATGGACTGCTTGACGGGCTTGACGTCGGAAAGACGTTGAGTGCATGCTCGGCGAATTCCCTGGGAACTCCTGGCATGTCCGTAGGACACCAGGCGAAGATTTCCCAGCGCTCACGGAGGAATTCGACGAGCGTGCTTTCCTATGTGGGGCTGAGGTCGTTGGTGATCAGCGCCGTCTTGGAGGCATCCCTCAGGTGGACTTGCACCTTCTTTGTGTTGATGGTGGAGTCGAAGGACATGTCAGGTGCGTTCTGTCTTGCGACTGTGGGTGCCCCGTTGTCCGTCACCTCGCGGAGCCTTACGAGCTCCTCTTGCATGCCGAATGACTAGGAGATTCTGTTGAAGTCCCTGTCGCAGTGGTCCGATCGGGTCAAGCTCCCGTGGACCATGATGACGCCCCTGGGTCCTGGCATCTTTAGTAGCAGATACGCGTAGTGCGGTACTGCCAGGAATCGTGCGAATGCCACGCGCCGAGGATGGCATGGTATTGTGATGGCCAGTCCACCACTTTGAACTCGAGTCGCTCGCATCGGAAGTTATCCGGCTTGCCAGAGATGACGTCAAGCCATATCTTTCCCAGGGGGAATATTCCCTTTCCCGGGACGATGCCATGGAACATTGTGTCTGAATATCCCAGGCTGCACAGCGGGATCCGCATTGCTGCTAGGGTACTAGCGAACATCAGGTTGATGCCGCTACCGCCGTCCATGAAGACGCGACTCATCTCGAACCCTCTGATCTGCGCCTCAAGCACCAGGGCAGCATGACATGGGCGAGGGACCTGGCAAGGGTGATCCGAACGGCTGAACATGATGCAAGATTCCGATCCGCTGAGGTACTCAGGGATGGCGGGTGGTGCTGTCACGGCCAGGTTGATCTGACGGGTGATTTTCTTCTGCACCCTGTCCGTTGGGTGCCCTTTTTGGATCATCAGTGCTCCTTTCGGCGAGGGATACCCGTGCCCACCATTATTCTGCGCAGGTGCGACTGGGTGGTTTGGGCCTCCTGCAGGTGGTGGTGGAGGTGCTCCATGTGCGATCTCGCCAAGTGCAGGTGTGTTCTCGTATCTAGGGTTCGGGGCTTGCTGCCTCATCTGGGCCATGCTCTCGCTAAGTGTAACTACCTCGGTGAATTACGCTCTTAGTTACAAGCCTGGATGAGCGGAAATGGTTAAAATAGTACGGTGGGGCCCAAATTCCACTCACAGGTAGACCTTTCGGCCGTCCTAACCATTTCCAAACATCGGGACAAGAACGAGGCAATGTCGGTAGTGAAGGGATCAACTACATACACAAATGAGTATGTATGCAAGCCACCATACAATAGTCCTCAGAGCCATTCCATCTAAAAGAAATAGAAATATTGCAACGCCATACGGCAAGATCCAAATATCCTAGATAGATATAATAGTTTAGGATATCTCCTCGTACATCAAACAACAGAGTATCAGGCGGAAGCGGCAAGCAAGATCCGAGTACGGATAAGAAGCAAATCGGCATAAGATGCCCCATAAATAAACACATCCCGCCCACAGATCTCACGGATCCCCGTTCCCGGAATCTCTACACCGAATGATCGTTGCCAACATCGTCCGTCTCCTCCACCCAGTATCCATCTTGCGAGCTTACCTATTCATCTGAATCAAACAATTTATCGTGTGAGACCCTAGGGGTACTCAGCAAGTCTTTATGGCTCTAAAGGGGACACAACCTGGGGTGACGCAATTGCAGCAAAAGATAATGCCTAACAGTTCTATAGATACTCGCTAACCATCCGCCTAACCAAAGATAGACGGATGTCCATGAATTAATAACCACAGTTATAACAGTAATATTAACAGATCCATCCTCCTCCTCGCTTACCGACGAGGAAGCGGACGAACAACCCCCCCCATCCGTTGGCAGTTTTTTTTATTATCCATTCCATGAGTGTTGTACTATTTACTAGTCAGATACTTAGTCAAATTAAAAGCGGTACTTTAGTTATACTTGTCTATGATCAAGAAACTATGCTCCAAGTCGTCCATAACCGCGGACACGGCTTTCAGAAAGTTTTACCTGAGGTGCACAAATAACAGACACTCGATCAACCTCGGAAAAACCAAATCAAAACCAACGAGGCGATCACGACAAAGCGATCACGAGATTGAAATATTTCAGGGGGCCACCCCATTAAGCTACCCGCAACAAAGTTGGCCGGCTCCGAGACGGACTCAAGGTTTGTGTGGACGGCTGTAAACGACTGGGAACCCGAAAGTGTGACTAGGCTTGTCGATACAGCGAAAACGTGTCACGGACCTAAACAGTACAGGTGCTCCACGCACAATCTTAAATAAAGCAGTAAAGCATGGCATAAGTACAGGATAGTAATAAAGCCCCAAACTAATTGTGGCCCCAAGAAATAAGAATGAATCAAGCTCTGGCTCAGGGGGGTTCATAAGCCTCCCGGATGTGGATAGCGCGAATATTCAAGGAACAGGAATCAAGTACTCGGGGTCCTACGGGACACACGTGAGCATGAAAAACCAAATAGCAGATATTGCTCACCGGTGCCACTTTCATTAGTTATCCCATTACTACTCAGGTTAAGTTGTTTAGGTACCTCGTTATCCATCAGACACTCACATACCCTACACATGCTGTTCTCACTTCGCATGGCTCAAGCAACTCCTGTAGTAATGGCTCATGGGATGGAGGAACAAGCTTCGGTGGGGTTTAAAGTAAAGGCTATGCAGTACTTGGGATTCAGATTAATGCAGTCGCGACTCAATGATGCAAGAATAAGATAGAGGCAATAGATACTATATGTATGCAAGCATGTGGTAGTGCTTTCCTGGTAGCTCAGTTGAAGCGAGAGAAAGATCTGGGTAGTGCTCCTGAGTTTCTTGATATATCCCCTGCTCAGCGTCTATTCGAAGAAGAACCAAACAAACAAGGGCCAACATAAATAAAGTGCACAAGCATATGAATAAAATACGACAAGCAACCAATCATGCCATGATGAATGATACACAATTTGCATGGCAATAATGTAGCATGTCATGGGTGAGGTGTGGAATACAAGAATAAAGCCTTTTATTAAGTTTTAGTCACATTTTATCCTCAAATAAGTTGCTGCATACTTTATATTTATATGATGCATGCTGCAAATCAGAACATGGAATTCATAAACAGAAAGGCCTCGTCGAGCTAATCGATTTAGACATATTATTTGTCAAATTCGGAGTTATAACACAAAAGTTATTAATTAAACAAGAAAGAGGGCATTTTATTGTAATTTTAAACAACTTGCAATTTAAAGTGTTCAAAATACATTTTGGATGGCATATTTGAAATCCTCACATTTTTCTGATCTCAAAACATATATTATTTGTATTATTTGGGTTTATAATTTAAAAGTTATTTAAAACAGAAATTAAATCATTTATAAAAACATTTTCTGAAATTGTTTTATTTAAACAGAAATCATACAGACTTTTTGTACTCAGAGGATCTTAGCCCGGGTCACTGACGAGCGGTCTAGGCGCTGACTCAGCAACAGGTTGATCGACGTGGTCCACGCGGGGCTTTTCTCACAGGGAAACCCAAAGCATGAGGATGGTGGTGGGCCTCCAGTGGCGGGGCCACAAGCCTTGCTATTGTCAATGACACGTGTGCCATCCGGGGGGCGCGGGGGTGTTTTTCTCAGAATCCGAGGGCCTCTTCAAAAGAAAATAGCGGCGAATGACAGGTGGGGCCGTGGGGGCTGCGGGTTCAGGCGGGAAAAACGGCAGGGTGTTTTCTGAAAAAAAACGTCGCCGACGCCGGACTGTCTGCTGCGCGCCGTTTGCAGAGAACAGGGGATTGGCCGGAGTTCGGACGATGATGGCGACCAAACAGCGGCGAATCTCGCCAAGCCGCAAAAACGAAAAACGAAGAGGGGACATCGGGCTACAACTTTCGTTTTTGGAGGTTCGTCAACGGAGGTCTACAGTGCTCAGAAAACCTAGGGGAACCGAGGGCAGCAGGTTGGGCTGCAGACGCGACTGACGCGCGCGCTGACGGTGACAGCGGCGGCGCGCGTGCACGCGGGGTGCTCGACGCAGGGCGGCGGCGATGCAAGGTGAGAGGGGGAGGGAGATGATGTCCAGGAGGTCGGTGGGCTCACCTACGACCCTCAGGTGCAGCTAGCGGGCTCGGGGAAGCGTGCGGGCGAGCGGGAGTAATCCTGGTGCTCACGGGCACGGCGGCGGCGAGGCTTCTCCGGCGGTTTCCTGTGGCTTCCAGCGGAGTTAGACGATGTAGAAGAAGCAGAGGGGCACGCCAGTACTCGAGGGCCTGCTTGACGCGCTCCAAATCATCGAGAGGAAGATGTGGCCATGGCTAGGGTTTAGGGGCATGATTGAAAACTTGCAAGCTTGGGGAGGAAGAAGGGAGGTAGAGGAGGACCTGGGCGCCTCCCAGATCCGATCTGAGATGGTTATGGTGAGCTGGGGTGGTTGGGGAGAGAGGGGAGGGAGGAGCACATGGGTTTGGTGTGGTGCAAAAGAGGGCTCGGGTGGGGCTTCCTTCTATCTCCTTTCTTGTGCTTTAGCTAGAGAGATGGAAAGAGAGGGACCAGGGAGAGGGGGTAGCCAGGTGGGGACAGGGAGTGAGGGGAGCTCGGGGTGGGGCTGCTGAGGCAGGGAGAGAGAGCTAGAGAGGGAGAGAGAGAGAGAGAGATGGGAGGCTCGGGTGCACTTGGGTTAGGGTTAGAAAAAGGGGGTGGCTCGGTTAGGGTTTAGGAGAAGGGTGGGGTGAGGTAGATGGTAGCTAGGTGGGGCTTGGTGGCAGGGAGAGGGGGAGGCAGAAGGTGAGGGTAGATGGTGAGAGAGGTGAGGTTGGGTTAGGGCTTAGAATTAGGGTTAGAATAAAAAGAGGCAACTAGGTGTAGGGTTTAGATTAGGTGTAGGTTTTTAACATGAATCAGACAAGATCAAGCATGAAGAGTGGTAGAGAGAGATGGTGGTGACTTTTTAGCAAGACCAAACTAGATCAAGCAAAAGGAGTGGTAGAGAGGGATAGAGGATGATTCACTCAAAAATCAAATAAAAACAAGGAGGACAAAAGATGGAGAAGGTTGCATGGCCCATGCAAGTATTTAAAGCCATATTTTAACCTTGTGAAAACAAAGTAATAAACATGGCATTATTCCTATGCATTACCCAAAATGTGGAGTAAGGCCAAGCAAAAGAATTTAAATGAAAGTTCCAAGTGGAGTAGATGGAGATGATCATATTTGATTATAATTGGTACTTGCTAGTGTGTATATTCCACTAGATGTTTAATAGTCCCAAAAATATCCCAACATGAGCATCAATCCATAATAATCCATATGAAAGCTAGGAAAAAGGAGCACTACTCATAATGCATGCAAAGGTGGCTCCACATATCAATAATGTGAAAACAACATGATGCTAATATGAGAGCATGTGGAAATAGAATTGGATCCATCCCAACCCACATGATCTAGAGGTAAAATCCCAATAAAGTGCAAAGCTCATATTTAGTTGGATGGTGGAATTATAAGGTGGTGAAAGAAAGGGTGGTGGAGTGAAATAAAAGATATTCCCCCAACTCAATTTGGGCATTTAAACAATATATCAATAACCAAATACAATATCAAGAGGCAAATACAATTTACAATGCATATGGGAGAAGAACCAAAGAAAGAGGGTTTTATATGATGCTCAAATGCAAGGTGGCATGATGACATGAGCATGATATAATTATGATGCAACAATTATATATATGAAGTAGCCATTATATAGACTAGGCTAGTAGCATTGCAATTGTTAGACAATTGGTATGCTACAACTCTCCCCCACTAAACAAGAATCTCGCCCCGAGATTCCTAGGAAAAAGAAAAACAACACAAGGAGAGGCGGGTGTTCGAACGAAGGTGACCCTCACGTTCCCAAGTTGATGAACCATGGAATGGTGCGACCACTACACCTTGCAAACTTGCTAGACTTGTTGCGAGTCTTGCGTTTTGCTTGAGACACAAAGGTTTAGAAGAATTGAAGGATTGTCGTGAGGCAAGAAGGTAGGATGAACATAGCTCCGGTTTTTTTCGAGAAACAAGATAAAAGACTAGAACCACTTGTGAAAGAAAAGGAAAAGATGATGTAACATGGATAAAGAAAGACACACCGTTAAGATTAAAGATTTACTGATACGAGAGAGGATGAATCTTTATCTCGCCGGAAGAAAAAGAGCTAGATTGGAGAGGTTTGAACCACTATGACAATAGCATCGTATCCTCTCTCGGATTGGAGAAAATGAAGTACGGAAACAATATTGCCTTCAAACAATAGAGTCCCTTGATATCAACAGAAAGATTTAGTTAGACATCGTCGGATTAGATTCTTCTTGCGCTGGTAAGAACCAAAGGATCACGCAATTGAGGTGCGCGGATATAACTTCTAGAGACGGATGTGAAGCTAGATCATGGTGGAATCCCGAGAAGCAAAGAATATGGAGGATCTGGAGTTTATTGTCGAGATACTTATTGCTTTCTTTAGCCTTGAGGCTAACGCAATAGATTTGCGGCTGATGGCATCAACCATAATTGGCTTTACCACAGAAAAAGAATTGATGAAACAAAGAGAGAGATAGTTTCCTTTCATCTTGTTTGGGGATGTCGAGCATCGGTAGAAAGACGAGGAACGAAAGGAGTTTGCGTTTGTTTCCACCAGATAATTGAAGATTTTGCTCCACCTAGAAAGGGCGAGATCACCAACAAGAGATTATTGATTACTTTCTTCGAGAGAGCACTCCGGACAAACAAGGACGGAAGTAAAAGTATCAAGGGATAAAGGCCACTTCTAACTTCCGTGGAATGAGTGAAATCACATTAATTCACCAATTCAATGTACAAGAGCGAATGATAAGAGTAGTGAATAAGAAAACCATGCAACCCAACTACCGAAACAGACTAAAGGTATTGACAAAAACTCATGGAACTTCGTTAGAAAACAAGGATAGATGCAAACGATTCGCTGGATTCATAGATAGATAAGGATGATTATGTTGTCATCATATCGTAAGTAACCAGCCACCGGAAAGATATGAAGGAAGATTACGGAGAAGAACTGCAAGATTCAACAGCTACAGAAAAGATAGCACCAACTTGAACAGGAGGATTACAAAAGATCTGAAAAGTCTTCATGGCCTCCGGTGGATTGAGCATAGATGATAGAACGAGAGGGTTTCAAAAGATTACTTAACGAGATAGAGGTGAAAAGAACTCCATGTTGTTCTTTGAAAAGATTGAGAGAGGTTTAGCGGTCTTGAGGAAAATCTTTAGCGGAACGACGATGATAACTTACCAACAAGGAATAACTCCAGATTGGTTGAAGATGGAGGATGGAATTAACAATGGACTTGCTGATTCCAGAGTTGAAGTAATGTATTTAGCAGAAGGACGTGGTCGAGATAGGTGACTGCAAGAAGCCAGAATTTCCACTTTGGGAACTTTGCACACGGCAGTGTTAACAAAGCTTGAGAGAAAGGGACACGGATGACCTTCCATGTTCTTCCATTGATATGGAATAGGCAAGCATATTATCAACATATACCACCATGGATTAACAAGATATTCCCAGAATACCAAGTTCACAAGGCGAGAGAAACGAACAAATGCTCGAACACTTCCTGAGCTCAACGCTCTTAGAAAGATCATCGTTAAGAGCACGGGTTCGTGTTGAAGAAGATGCACTGGAAGAATAGATTATCTTGTCCTTCGAAAGAAAAAGAGATGTCACCTGGTTCACATGTTGATCGGATCACCGGTTACAAAGATAAAGAGATCTTGGATAAGAACCGATGATAGATCATACCTTAAGCAAAGCTATCAGAGACGAAAAGATGCAATTCCCTCGTCTCAAAGAGAATATTGCAGATATGGAGTTCAAAAAGATGTGCAGCATGATGATGGATGATAGACCGCGTAGTGCTTTGAGAAACTCCGGATTGCCAAAGATGCTTGAATATGCATAGATATGATCACGGTGTACTCAAAATCACAGGAGATAACCGTCACCATTTGGAGGATAGTGTTGATAGCATTTTCCATATTCCACTCATGATAAGTGTCATATAGCTATGCCGAGAACCAAATTACAATCACCAGCATCGGATCGACACATGTTATGTAATTAGCCCAATAGAATTGGAGATGAAATAAAACTCCAGGATTAAGCGCCGGTGACAAAAGAATGAGTTAGCATGGACATGCTGATAAAAGGGAGATAGATAATGTTTCACACGGTGAAAAGAAGTGTGGAAGCAGAATGTATCAAAGAAAAATTTCCGCATTTTCGGCATTAAAATACCAATAGATCATAAAATCACTTAATGGTAGAGATTAGCAACTCCACATTCTGTGAAAGCATCTTTGGAAGGAAGAACACCCTTAAGAAGATGGCACGGTTAACAAGGAGTCGATAGATCGCGCCGGTTTTCAAAAGCACATCGGTATGGAATGTACCAACGTTGATAACCAAAGGCAGATTGTGATAACAAATTGGATGCAAGATAGACAAGGAATTACACACACACACTTTCTATGGTACTACGAGCCGAACACGTGAATCCTAGTTTGAATTTTAAGAAGAGGATTGAAAACGTTACAATTCCTTACCAGAAAAGGTGGGTGGTTGGGTAAGAAGAAAAGTGGAAGCAGTCCTACTCTCGTGTTTTGTTTTTCCCTAGTATACATAGCTACCAAAATATTTGCTAGACTGACAACGACCATTTGGCTGAGACCCTGAAGGGCGGGATGGCTCTGATACCAATTGTAACTACCTCGGTGAATTACGCTCTTAGTTACAAGCCTGGATGAGCGGAAATGGTTAAAATAATGCAATTGGGGCCCAAATGCCACTCACAGGTAGACCTTTCGGCCGTCCTAACCATTTCCAAACATCGGGACAAGAACGAGCGGTGTAATCGGTAGGCGAAGGGATCAACTACATACACAAATGAGTATGTATGCAAGCCACCATACAATAGTCCTCAGAGCCATTCCATCTAAAAGAAATAGAAATATTGCAACGCCATACGGCAAGATCCAAATATCCTAGATAGATATAATAGTTTAGGATATCTCCTCGTACATCAAACAACAGAGTATCAGGCGGAAGCGGCAAGCAAGATCTGAGTACGGATAAGAAGCAAATCGGCATAAGATGACCCATAAATAAACACATCCCGCCCATAGATCTCACGGATCCCTGTTCCCGGAATCTCTACACCGAATGATCGTTGCCAACATCGTCCGTCTCCTCCACCCAGTATCCATCTTGCGAGCTTACCTGTTCATCTGAATCAAACAATTTGTCGTGTGAGACCCTAGAATTTTCGGCAAGTCTTTATGCCTCTAAAGGGGACACAACCTGGGGTGACGCAATTGCAGCAAAAGATAATGCCTAACAGTTCTATAGATACTCGCTAACCATCCGCCTAACCAAAGATAGACGGATGTCCGTGAATTAATAACCACAGTTATAACAGTAATATTAACAGATCCATCCTCCTCCTCGCTTACCGACGAGGAAGCGGACGAACAACCCCCCCATCCGTTGGCTGTTTTTTTTATTATCCATTCCATGAGTGTTGTACTATTTACTAGTCAGATACTTAGTCAAATTAAAAGCGGTACTTTAGTTATACTTGTCTATGATCGAGAAACTATGCTCCAAGTCGTCCATAACCGCGGACACGGCTTTCAGAAAGTTTTACCCTGCCAGGGTGCACAAATAACAAGACACTCGATCAACCTCGGAAAAACCAAATCAAAACCCAACGAGGCGATCACGACAAAGCGATCACAGATTCAGAAATATTTGAGGCCACCCCATTAAGCTACCCCAACAAAGTTGGCGGCTCGAGACGGACTCAAGGTTTTGTGGACGGTACAAACGATCGGGAACCGAAAGTGTGGGGCTTGTCGACACAAAAACGTGTCACGGGACCTAAAAAGCTGGTGCTCCACGCACAATCTTAAATAAAGTAGTAAAGCATGGCATAAGTACAGGATAGTAATAAAGCCCCAAACTAATTGTGGCCCCAAGAAATAAGAATGAATCAAGCTCTAGCTCAGGGGGGTTCATAAGCCTCCCGGATGTGGATAGCGTGAATATTGAAGGAACAGGAATCAAGTACTCGGGGTCCTACGGGACACAAGTGAGCATGAAAAACCAAATAGCAGATATTGCTCACCGGTGCCACTTTCATTAGTTATCCCATTACTACTCAGGTTAAGTTGTTTAGGTACCTCGTTATCCATCAGACACTCACATACCCTACACATGCTGTTCTACGACTCGCATGGCTCAAGCAAATCCTGTAGTAATGGCTCATGGGATGGAGGAACAAGCTTCGGTGGGGTTTAAAGTAAAGGCTATGCAGTACTTGGGATTCAGATTAATGCAGTCGCGACTCAATGATGCAAGAATAAGATAGAGGCAATAGGTACTATATGTATGCAAACATGTGGTAGTGCTTGCCTGGCAGCTCAGTTGAAGCGAGAGAAAGATCTGGGTAGTGCTCCTGGGTTTCTTGATATATCCCCTGCTCAGCGTCTATTCAAAGAAGAACCAAACAAACAAGGGCCAACATAAATAAAGTGCACAAGCATATGAATAAAATGCGACAAGCAACCAATCATGCCATAATGAATGATGCACAATTTGCATGGCAATAATGTAGCATGGCATGGGTGAGGTGTGGAATACAAGAATAAAGCCTTTTATTAAGTTTTAGTCACATTTTATCCCCAAATAAGTTGCTGCATACTTTATATTTATATGATGCATGCTGCAAATCAGAACATGGAATGCATAAACATAAAGGCCTCATCGAGCTAATCGATTTAGACATATTATTTGTCAAATTCGGAGTTATAACACAAAAGTTATTAATTAAACAAGAAAGAGGGCATTTTATTGTAATTTTAAACAACTTGCAATTTAAAGTGTTCAAAATACATTTTGGATGGCATATTTGAAATCCTCACATTTTTCTGATCTCAAAACATATATTATTTGTATTATTTGGGTTTATAATTTAAAAGTTATTTAAAACAGAAATTAAATCATTTATAAAAACATTTTCTGAAATTGTTTTATTTAAACAGAAATCATGCAGACTTTTTGTACTCAGAGGATCTTAGCCCGGGTCACTGACGAGCGGGCCAGGCGCTGACTCAGCAACAGGTTGATCGACGTGGTCCACGCGGGGCTTTTCTCACCGAGGGGAAACCCAGCCACAGAGGATGACTGGTGGGCCTCCAGGTAGCGAGGCCACCTTGTGCTATCGACGTGTGTGCCATCCGGGGGGCGCGGGGGTGTTTTTCTCAGAATCCGAGGGCCTCTTCAAAAGAAAACGGCG
Source organism: Avena insularis (assembly GCA_023614405.1). Lineage (NCBI taxonomy): Eukaryota > Viridiplantae > Streptophyta > Magnoliopsida > Poales > Poaceae > Avena > Avena insularis. Next base: position 204,975,711 of record CM042685.1, read on the forward strand.
GCGAATGACAGGTGGGGCCGTGGGGGCTGCGGGTTCAGGCGGGAAAAACGGCAGTGTGTTTTCTGAAAAAAATGTCGCCGACGCCGGACTGTCTGCTGCGCGCCGTCTGCAGAGAACAGGGGATCGTCCGGAGTTCGGACGACGATGGCGACCAAACGGCGGCGAATCTCGCCAAGCCGCAAAAACGACAAACGAAGAGGGGACATTGGGCTACAACTTTCGTTTTTGGAGGTTCGTCAACGGAGGTCTACAGCGCTCGGAAAGCCTAGGGGAACCGAGGCGGAGTTAGAGCTCGACGCGCCTTGGCCGTGACGGTGACAGCGGCCTGTGGTTCGGCAGGCGGTGGCGATGCAAGGTGAGAGGGGGAGGGAGATGATGTCCAGGAGGTCGGTGGGCTCACCTACGACCCTCAGGTGCAGCTAGCGGGCTCGAGGAAGCGTAGATCGGCGAGGAAGTAGCGGGGCCGGAGTAATCCTGGTGCTCACGGGCACGGCGGCGGCGGGGCTTCTCCGGCGGTTTCCTGTGGCTTCCAGCGGAGTTAGACGATGTAGAAGTACAGAGGGGCACGCCAGTACTCGAGGGCCTGCTTGACGCGCTCCAGATCATCGAGAGGAAGATGTGGCCGTGGCTAGGGTTTAGGGGCATGATTGAAAACTTGCAAGCTTGGGGAGGAAGAAGGGAGGTAGAGGAGGACCTGGGCGCCTCCCAGATCCGATCTGAGATGGTTATGGTGAGCTGGGGTGGTTGGGGATAGAGGGGAGGGAGGAGCACATGGGTTTGGTGTGGTGCAAAAGAGGGCTCGGGTGGGGCTTCCTTCTATCTCCTTTCTTGTGATTTAGCTAGAGAGATGGAAAGAGAGGGACCAGGGAGAGGGGGTAGCCAGGTGGGGACAGGGAGTGAGGGGAGCTCGGGGTGGGGCTGCTGAGGCAGGGAGAGAGAGCTAGAGAGGGATAGAGAGAGAGAGATGGGAGGCTCGGGTGCACTTGGGTTAGGGTTAGAAAAAGGGGGTGGCTCGGTTAGGGTTTAGGAGAAGGGTGGGGTGAGGTAGATGGTAGCTAGGTGGGGCTTGGTGGCAGGGAGAGGGGGAGGCATAAGGTGAGGGTAGATGGTGAGAGAGGTGAGGTTGGGTTAGGGCTTAGAATTAGGGTTAGAAGAAAAAGAGGCAACTAGGTGTAGGGTTTAGATTAGGTGTAGGTTTTTAACATGAATCAAACAAGATCAAGCATGAAGAGTGGTAGAGAGAGATGGTGGTGACTTTTTAGCAAGACCAAACTAGATCAAGCAAAAGGAGTGGTAGAGAGGGATAGAGGATGATTCGCTCAAAAATCAAATAAAAACAAGGAGGACAAAAGATGGAGAAGGTTGCATGGCCCATGCAAGTATTTAAAGGCATATTTTAACCTTGTGAAAACAAAGTAATAAACATGGCATTATTCCTATGCATTACCCAAAATGTGGAGTAAGGCCAAGCAAAAGAATTTAAATGAAAGTTCCAAGTGGAGTAGATGGAGATGATCATATTTGATTATAATTGGGACTTGCTAGTGTGTATATTCCACTAGATGTTTAATAGTCCCAAAAATATCCCAACATGAGCATCAATCCATAATAATCCATATGAAAGCTAGGAAAAAGGAGCACTACTCATAATGCATGCAAAGGTGGATCCACATATCAATAATGTGAAAACAACATGATGCTAATATGAGAGCATGTGGAAATAGAATTGGATCCATCCCAACCCACATGAGCTAGAGGTAAAATCCCAATAAAGTGCAAAGCTCATGTTTAGTTGGATGGTGGAATTATAAGGTGGTGAAAGAAAGGGTGGTGGAGTGAAATAAAAGATATGCCCCCAACTCAACTTGGGCATTTGAACAATATATCAATAACCAAATACAATATCAAGAGGCAAATACAATTTACAATGCATATGGGAGAAGAACCAAAGAAAGAGGGTTTTATATGATGCTCAAATGCAAGGTGGCATGATGACATGAGCATGATATAATTATGATGCAACAATTATATATATGAAGTAGCCATTATATAGACTAGGCTAGTAGCATTGCAATTGTTAGACAATTGGGATGGTACACTAAGTTTCTAGAACTCGCGGCAGTACTTGAGCATGTGGCTTTCCTTCTTCTTACCATCCTGCTTGTCGATGTAGAAGTGGATGGTGCATGGGCCCGATAGTTTTTCGTATGCTGACGGTCCGTCGTCGCGGCCGCGGCGCTGCCACGACTGCGTTGGGCGTCCTCCGTCGCGGAAGTTGTTTCCGCGGTATCCGCTCTTGTTGCGGTTTCCATCGCTGCGGCGGTCAGCGTAGCCATCCGTGACCATGTCGGGTCCATCGCGATCGTCGTAGATGCGCGATCTTCTCTTGCTACGGCGTTCACGTCGCCGGACATAGTCGTCTTCTTCTTCCGAGTGTGCTCGGTGGACGGAGTCCTCGCCATCGGCCCACCTGTTGGCAATGTCCATGAGGTGGTCAAGTGTCTTGGGCTTGACGCGCCCAAGTTCTTCTTTGAAGTCCTGGCGTTTGATGCCGTCCTTGAAGGCGTCGATAGCCCTCTCCTCAGAGATGTGCGCCGTGGAGTTCTTGGTGTTGGACCAGCACAGTATGTACGAGCGAATGGATTCACCCGTTCATTGAGTGCAGGTCTACAGCTCCTCGATCGAGGCAGGCCTCTTGCTAGTGCCCTTGAAGTTTCGGACGAAACTGTACGCCAGCTCCTCCCAGCTTCGGATGGATCCTGAGGATAGGCTACTAAGCCAGATCCGAGCTGCGCCTGTCAGCTGCAGTTGAAGGCATTGCATGGCGGTTTCCTTGTTTCCGCCGTGCAGCTTGACGAACGACAGGTGGTCGCTGAGCCACGCCTTGGGGTCCTGTGTGCCAGCAAACTTCAGAGTGTCCGAAGGAAGCTTGAAGTTTCGCGGCATCCTCGTCCGTCGAACAGATCTACTGAAGCATCGGGCTCCGCCGAGTTCTCCTTCGTCTTCATCCATCTCGGATTCAGATGAGCATGCGCGCTTGGCGCGCGCCTTGTCGATTTTGCACTGGGTGAGCTCGCTTCGGGCGTCGTAATCGTGGCTGCGATGGTGCGAGCTCTTGTGCCTTCGAGGAAGATCGTTCTCTTCATCTTCAGATGAAGGTGTGGGGCTGCGGTTGAATTTGATCGTAGCCTTCTTCTTTGGCTCCACAGGAGCTTCTTCGTGGAGCGCCGCTTCGACGAGTCCGAGTCCGGTAAGCGCGGACTTATGCATGGCCCTTTTTGGGTCCCCCTTCGGAGGTGGGTGAGACGCGAGGTACGCGGTGGACGCCATGATTGCGGCCTGGGGCGTCTTTGGGATGACGTTGCCGCCGGCATCCATCTCCATGAAGGACACGTTGAGGGCCCGAGTCACCTCGCGACGCTCCTTGGGGTCCATGTTCTCCATCCGAGAACGGTGCTTGTTGCTGTTGTTGCCGTGCGAGCTAGAGCCAATGCCCATGGCGGAGAGCGCAGCTCGTCACGCACTGGACTCTGAGGCTGCTTGCTTGTGTTTGTCAAGCACTTCCTGCATCTTCACCTGCTTCTTGTGCTCCTCGATTAGGAGCAGGTGGTATGCCATTAGCAGATCTCGCGAGGCATCGACGGGCAGGATCTTGTTGCCTGCCAAGGCTTCGCGTGCTTGAGCCCATCCCTCCTTGCTGAGGTGGATGACCCGATCGGTGTTGTCCCCGTTGGGTGGGGGGACTGGCTTCTTCTGTTCCCACCGTTTCTACCCTGCGGGTTTGGTGGTGGATTGTGTTCCTGGTCTTGGATGACCGCGGCGCACTGGTAGTGCTCGTAGATCGGATTGCTGCTGCTGCAGCTTTCGGATCCGGAACCGTAGGTCCCTTCGTCCGATGGTGGATCACACAGATCGGAGTTGCAGCTGCTGCTGTCATAGGACTCGTCTGTCGATGATGATGTGCGTAGCACAGGGTGTGGAGCCCATGAAGCGGGTCTAATAGATTGTAGGGGCACCCGCTCTAGGAGGCGGAGAGTGCCGGTCTGCCCCACCTGGAAGCAGAATCTCTCGAACAGGATGTCGAGTCCCTCGCCAACGGGCTCGAAGTCCTTCATGGTGGCCGGTGAGTGGGCGGTGAAGTCGAAGGCGCCGAAGAGGAGATGACTCTCCGTCACTGCGGAGTTGTAGATCGCTCGGGCTGGGACCGTCACGATCGCACAATCAGCGTCCCCAGTTCCCACAGACGGCGCCAATTGACGAGGTTTAATCTCGTCAATGCCCATTGTTATGGACTTGGGTTTTGGAGAATATGGGGATGCTGGAGATCGCGGAATGGTTAGCAGACAAGCAACACGGGGACACGAGGTTTACCCAGGTTCGGGCCCCCGGAGGGAAAACCCTACTCCTGCTTGTCTGCTCTTGATTACGGTGGAACCGAAGGTTACAGGGGTGCGCAGATGCAATCTGGCGTGGAGGTGTCTATGCGAAAGTATGAGGTGAGAGATCTAGGTCGTGCCCTCCTAGCCTTTATATAGATTTAGGCAGGTCCCAGGCACAGATCGAGTCGGTTATAGGTTTTAGGGTTTACCCCTTTGAATTTTCTATCTACTCTAGTCTTGCTCTCCAAGGATCCGAAGGCGTCATGGGCCCTGGCCACCCGAAAGTTTTCATGGGCCGACGTATATTTGTCGTGGGCCTTCCTTGGGCTGGACTAGGTATGATGAAGTTGTGTACCCTCGGGGTATAACCATGTCAACATCTTTATCATTTCTAATTATCATAACCATATGTGCTTAGGAGTTATCTTTATCAAGTTCTTTTCATGAGACATTCCAGATAACATCATTCTCATCTCAAACATAAAGAAAATGTGTTTAGGCATTAATCTTTATTCACATCAACAAAAGAAAATAAGTATAGTAAGTACCTTAAACCCTAGGGTGAGTAATTACAATTCAGAACTCTAAACTTATTAATAAGTTTTCTCATCAACATCTCATAAATATTCTATTTATAATCATTAGACAAAGTCTTTAATTCATTTCTCTAACCACTCATCCCATATGAGCATGGAATAAGTGGGGATCCAATATTATAAACCATTCTATCCTATACTATGTGATTAAATACATATAAATAAACCCTATGAATATTATTAAACATTTTAAAACTTAATTACTCCAAATAAAAGTGAAAACAATGTTATAGAAAAGTATATACATAAAGAAAATAATGAAATCATTTTTATAAGATTTAAACAAATCCTAAACCCTAAAACCCTAGATTCTGTTTATTCCATTTAATATATTAACTCCTTATATGTTAATGATTAAGGGAATGTAGAAGAGTAAATAAATAAAGTATATAATAATAATAATAATTCATACCAGAATATTTCTAGGAAAACTTAAAACAAAATTGTGAATAATTCAAATCTGAAAAGAAAGTAAAATACAAAACAGAAAAAAGAAAAAAATAAAGGAAGAAGAGGTACCAGTCCAATCTGGCCCATGGCCCATCTCCTCTTTAGCTTACTCGTCGCCGCAAGCAGCCGATCATAGCCCAACTGGCCCAACTCCTCGGCCCATACCGATTCGCCACTTCTTTCTCCTTTCTTCCTCCTCTCGCCAGAATGCAACGCCGAGCAAGCAGCTCGCTGGCTCGAGCTCCTCCGTCCGTCGTCGTCATGATGCCCGCTCCGCCAAGATTTGAGCCACCGCTTATACTTGCCTACAAGAGGAACCTTGTAACACCAACAAACCTTATCCTCCCCTCTCTCCCCATTTTTCCTCTTTGACTGAACCCTAGCTCGCTAGAGTTGTTCATCGTCGCCGTTTGAGACCTCCCCGAGACGAACTGAAGATGCAGCAAGCTCCGCCATGGTGGAATTCGTCAATGTACGGAAGGAATCGAGCCAGGAGACCGTAATCGCGTGCATCCACTTCCTCTGACCGCCGTTTGCCGTTGACCATGGCGACGTTGTCCGAGCTCGCCTTCCCTCGCCATAGCCTCCAAAAGCTTCCTGGTAAGCCACTGAGCCTCCCAGTGCCCTTACCTTCCTCGACTAGGAGGAGTTCCGGCGAGGTGATGTCATCGTGACAACAGGGTGATGCCACCGTTGACCGGGTCAGCTTTTGATTGGTCTTTGCTGATGTGGCATATGACATGGCCTTGGGCCCAGTAATCAGTGAACGTGGGTAGATTTAGCTCGGGTGTGAAAAGTCTAGTGTCTGCTTAAGAAATAATTAAAACAATATAAATTCAAATATCAATATTCTAGAAATAAAACAAAATGATTAAATCTTGTAAGTTTAATATCTTTTGATTTATAATTCAGAAAATTATGTGTAATATATGAAAAAATTTAGAAAAACAAAGTATACAACTTAAAACTATTCTCAAATATTATTATGGTGATTATTTAAATAAATATTATTTAATAAAGGTTTTATAAGTAATAAAACTTTGATAATTCATATTTTAATAATGGAAAATGTTAAAAATATAAATAAAACACCAAAAATCTTAGAAAAATAAGAATTATAATTTAAAACTATAATCATGTATTATTATTCCTCTTAATTAAATATTTATTATTTATTAAGTATTTTTAAAGTAATAAACCTTATTAAAATCATATCTTATTATTTATAAATCACAAAAATAAATGTAATATACCAAAATGATCACAAAAATAATAAACTACATGTTAAAAATGTAATATTCCACTTTTGAGTTAAATAAAATGTTAAACACTTTTATAACTTGAATTAAACCTATCTCCTTAATTAATAATTCCTATAAAGGTAAATAAAACTTGTAAATAGTTCTAAAAAAATTAATCAATGGAGTCTAATAAATAGTATTAATCTTAAATATTGATAGTGTGCATTCAAAATGAATTAACCACTTTGAATACAATTTTATTAAATTAATTCTCAACCATTAATGTAGATTATTTTATAAAAGGATCCTTATCCAATCTAAAAAACTCCAAGAGTAATTGTAATGAAATAACACCCATTCTTTTACTTTAACCACAAATTTATAAACAAATCAAAACACTATAAGTGAATTTATAAGTAGTAAATAATATTGTTTACTTATTCATAAACCTTAACCACACCCTTATAGGGAGATAAATCCCTTTATACAATTATAATGAAAATAAACCACTACCAACTGAAAATAATACCATTCTTTACTAACTTTAAAGAAACATTATAAAGTGAACAAGATATAAGTATAACAAGCATTACACCTAAAGTCCATCTATATTTTAAAGTTAACTTTAGTCTATAATACTTTAATACTATGCAAAAGACTTTGTTATGTGTTCTATAGTCAACTTTAGTCTGTTATAATTAAATTATAAAGCATTTTAATACCAAACTAACCAGGCTAAAAACCAAGATAGATAAGTCTCAAATACTACTAATATCATTATTCAAATAATAGTAAAACACCTTACCTTAAATTCTACTTATATACTTAGGATCAATAACACTTAAAATTCTTTATAAGTGACATTACTTGTAAAGTAAAACTTGAAGATAAACAATTAAAATGTAAGCAATCTTGAGTAGCATCCCATATGTGTGTATTTTATTGTTGTATAGATACATGTTGTTTCACACACACTCACAAGCCTTAATAAGAAGGACATGTATGAAACTTAATCTAAAAGGGCAATGCATTCCAAGAAAAACCGTATCCAGTATCCAAACCCTAGAACAACGTTATTCTCGGGATTCGAGTTTATCAACTTGCATTACATTACTTATGCATAAAATCATCTTGCTTCTTTAAACATTAATCCTTACCAAACCAATGATGCAGATTTCAGCTATTGGATCTTATATTGTCTTGAAGACCGTGAGTGCATAATCTTGCAATCACAAAAGGCAAGTTCACACTTGCTCATGTCCTTTGATTATTTCTATAAAGTATTTTGCAAATCCAGTATTGTCAGCACCTGCATTTGAAAAAGATCCGAAAACACTATTTTCATAATAATGTGATTATATGTTATTTACCATGAGGTAATAACCTACTATAAGAGTTCCGGTGGTAAAGGAACATATTATCTAGGACTAAACAACCAATGTTGCCAGTGATTCTTGCGCCGTATATTACGCGTTGACCATGAGATTTGGAATGGGACGGAGAAGTCAGTTGTATCTTTTCCCTCTCGCATGGAGCTGGATGTGCGGGTCGTGGCTGTTATCACTCATAGCATGCATATTATATGGTAATTCGTAGAGGATATGCAGCATATGGGTGGGATCCCTCAACGTCCCACGATAGTTCCAGCATCTGAACGGTCTGTACTACCCATTGCCGTAATTCAATAGGTGGGCTGGCGTACACCAAGGAGACATGCGGGGTCGCGGAGAAGGCAGTGATTGGCTTGGATCTTAGTCTGGTCCTCACACCAAGGAAGTGTGAATGAACCTGCAATTCGGATGTGCAACAAAGCTAAGATCTCTCATGCGTAAAGTGACGCACCTCTGCAGAGTGTAAGAATTGTAACTTGTTACTCCCTGTTCCGGGAAGGAGCTGCGAACGTGGCGGGAAAGGAACTCCATGAAAGTTCTGGTAAACCCGTGAAGGCTGACGGACATAGCTTTTCAGAATAAAAGAAACCTTTGAAGAAATGTTTACGAAAACCTGCATTGCCTATGACCTATGGTCTATGGCTATAGATATAGTGCATCAAACACTCCTTTTCTAGTGAACTTGTTGAGTACGCTCGTACTCAAAGTATCTTCTTAACCCTTGCTAGGTTCTAAAGCCACTACAGACGACGTCTACATGAAGTTATGCTCCAGGAATCATCATCAAAAGCTAAAGCTCTTCAATGAAGTCGAGAAAGTCAACATATACATCAGCTCAAGTGAATACGAAGTTGCTGAATAAATAAGAATAAAATCTCTAGCCATAGAACCTATTTCTGTAGTGTATTGCTGTTGGAATTATGCCCTAGAGGCAATAATAAAGATGTTATTATTATAATTCTTGTTCATGATAAAGTTTATATTCCATGCTAGAATTGTATTAAGCGGAAACTTTAATACTTGTGTGGTTTGTGAACAACATCGTGTCCCTAGTACGCCTCTATGGACTAGCTCATTGATCAATGATGGTTAAGGTTTCCTAACCATAGACATGAGTTGTCAATTGATAATGAGATCATATCATTGGGAGAATGATATGGTGGGTAACCAAACTAAGCGAAGCAATTAGATCGTGTCATTGTGTTTATCTTTGCGAAGCTTTTCCTATGTCAAATATTGTATTCCTTAGACCATGAGATAATACAACTCCCTGGTATCGGAAGAAAGCTTTGAGGTCATCAAACGTCATCCTATGAGAGGGTGATCATAAAGGTGTCTCTCAGGTAATCGGAAAGTATCTGTTGGGTTGTATGTATCGAGATGGGATTTGTCCCTCCCAAGTCGGAGAGATATACTTCGGGCCCACTCGGTAATCGATATCAACACCGCTTGCAAGCATGTGGTTAAGGAGTTAATCACAAAGTGATATCGGATTACGGAACGAGTAAAGTACTTGCTGTGAACGCGATTGAACTAGGTATGATGATACCGACGATCGAATCTCGGGCAAGTAAAATATCGCGAGACGAAGGGAATATATATATGGTATTGATTGAATCCTGGCATCGTGGTTCATCCGATATGATCATCGATGAATGTGTGGGAGTCAATATGGGTGCCTGCACCGCTGTTGATTATTGATAGAAGATCATGTCTGCATATTCTCGAACCCGCAGGGTCACACACTTAACGTGTCTCGACGCTAGGATAGATTGGATACTTGGTTTATGAATTTTTTGTTCGGAGTCTCGGATGGGATCCGGGATATCACAAGAGGTTCCGGAATGATTCGGAGAATAAGATTCATATAAGGCAGTGCAGTTTTTGGAGTTCGGAATTGTTCCGGATTAATCGGTATTGTACCGGAAGCTTCTAGAACCTTCCGGAAGGGGGCCAACATGGTCCCACCTTCCGGGAGGGGGCATGGGCCTACGAGGGAGTGTCCTGGCTGCATTGGGCCAGGGGCACAAGCCCCATAGGGCCCAGCCGGCCCAAGAGAGCTTTAAACTAGAGATAGGATTTCTAGATAAGGGAGAGTTTAAATCGTTTAAACTAGAGATAAGATTTCTAGATAAGGGAGAGTTTAAATCGTTTAAACTAGAAATAGGCTTGGAGGAGAGGCAAGGGCTGGCCGCACCCCCCCTCTATATATAGAGGGCTGGTGCGCCCCTTCCCCACAATCCACACCTTCCTCCAAACCCTAGTTGCCCTGCTGCCTTCCTCTCTCCCTCCCGACTGTTTGTAGGCGAAGCCCTGCAGCAGAAATTCTCCACCATATACACCACGCCGTCGTGTTGTAGATCCAATCCATCTCTCCACCATACTTGCTGGTCCGAGGAAGGAGGAGACGTCGAGGTGTTGCACGTGTGCATCTCACGGAGGCACCGCCACTTGTGGTGCTAGATCGGATCGGATCGCGAGGAGGAGAAGCGAGTACGACTACATCACCCACGTTCGAACGCTGTCTTGAATCTTCAAGGGTATGAAGATCTAATCCAATCTCTCTCGTTGTTTGCATCTCCTAGATTAGATCTTGGCTTTCCCTCTGTTCGCTTCCGTAGAAAACTTTGATTTACTATGCTGCGAAACCCTTCAGTGGTATCAGAGCTAGATCTATGCGTAGATGTGATTCACGAGTAGAACACAACATGGTTGTTGCGGGCGTTGATGTTTTCTGTTGCAAGACTCTTGTTTGTGTTCTTCTTATGACGTGGGATAGTGAGATTGAAGTGGTCCAGGCCATCCTTACGCGACATCGTTCGCGAGACCGGCTCCGCACTTGACGTGTGGCTTGTACCACACATGCGGCTGGTGGATGTCAGTTTCTCTCACTATAGTTGTCATGGGATTAACACCAGAGTTTGGCAACCATAATATCACCGTTGTGGCTTTCCGTAGGTAAGAATCGTTCTTAGCATCTACTCCCATAAGCCACGTAAAACATGCAACAACAAAGTAGAGGCGTCTAACTTGTTTTTGTAGGGAGTGTTTTCTGTGATATGGTATGGCCCAAGATGTGATGTGTATATTGTATGCGATGATCATGTTTTGTAATGTTTCACGACTTGCATGTCGTTGAGTACACAACCGGCAGGAGCCATATGGTTGTCTTTATAATTGTGTATGACCTGCGAGTCAACTTCTTATACGCCATGTAATAGCTTTACTTTATCGCTAAGTAGTTAGCAATAGTTGTAGTTGCTATTCGTGGTGGAGGCAATCATGGTGGAGTGATGGAGATCATGCCGGAACGCACAAGATGGAGATCATTGCGCGAAGATTGGCTATACCATGTCACATAAAGTTATATGCATGTGATGTCTATCCTTTTATGTATCTTATTATGCTTAGATCGCGACGGTAGCATTATAAGATGATTCCTCACTTAAAGATCAAGATAAAAACTGTGTTCTCCCCAAAGTATGCACCGTTGCGAAAGTTCGTCGTGTCCAAGCATCACGTGATGATCGGGTGCTATAGACTCTACGCTCACATACAACGGGTGCAAGCCAGTTTTACTGCGGAAATACTTGGGTCTAACTTGCGAGCCTAGCATGTCTGACATGGCCTCGGAACACAAGAACCGAAAGGTTAAGCATGAGTCATATGAATGATATGATCGACACTTCGTTGTCCACCATTGAAACCACATCTCTTCTCGTGAAGATCGGATTAGGTGTGGTGAATTTGGATCGTGTTCACTAAACAACTTGAGGGATGTTGAATTTAGTGGGAGTTCATCTAGTAATTTGATTAAGTTGAACTATTTATCATGAACATAGTCTAAATTGAACTTGCAAATACTGTAGATCCAATGGCCAAGTCCAACTTCAACTTCAACGTTTTTGCTGAGAAAGAAAAGCTTAAGAACAATGGGTCTAACTTCACCAACTGGTTCCACAATCTGAGAATCATTCTCTCTGGTGGTCAAAAGGACTATGTCCTTGAGAAAGCGTTAGGTAACCCCCCTGCTGCAACTGCGCCGGCTGATGAGAAAGCTGTCTATCAGTCGTGCAAAGATGATTATGGCGTGATTAAGAGTACCATGTTGTTTGCTATGGAACCGGAACTTCAAAATCGTTTTGAAAACTATCCCGGGCCCTTTGAGATTCTCGAAGAGCTGAAAACCATGTTTCAGACTCAGGCCTGTTCTGAGAGATATGAGATCTCCGAGAAGTTCTTTAACTGCAAGATGGAGGAAGGGAGTTCCGTTAGTGAGCACGCCATTAAGATGTCGGGCTACACTCAACGCCTTGAGCAACTGGACTGCAAGATTCGAGGAGCTCAAGATTGTGAGGTTCTGCAATCACTCCCTCCCAGCTACAAAAGTTTTGTAGTGACTCACAATCAGATTGGTTCCACTGATCGATCACCGAGCTCTTCGCAAGCTGAAGACTGCGGAGGTGGACATCAAAACGGATAATCATGTGTTGATGGTCAACAAGCCCTCCTTTAAGAAAGGTAACGGTGCAAAGAAGCCCTTCAAGGAAGGCGGCGGCAAGCGCGTTGCCCCTGCTGAGAAGAAGCTCAAGTCTGGTCCTAAGCCGGACAGAGTGCTTCTATTGCAAGGACAAGGGTCCTTTGGGCATAGCTGTCCGAAGTACTTAGCGTACAAGAAGGCTGGCACCATCAAAGGTATATTTGATATACATGTTATTGATGTTTTCCTTACTAGCCCTCGTTGTAGTGCACAGGTATTTGATCTGGTTCGTTGCTAATATTTGTAACACGAACCAGGAGCTACGGAATAGGCTGACTGCGAGGATGAGGTGACGATGCACGTTGGCAGCGGATCAAGAGTTGATGTGATGGCCGTCGCACGCTCTCCTTAGTTTTACCTTGGGATTAGTTTTAAACCTTAATAAATGTTATTATGTGCTGCGTTGAGCATGAACATTATTTCTGGATCGTGTTTATTGCAAGACGGTTATTCATTTAAATCGGAGAATAATGGTTGTTCTATTTATATGAGTAACATCTTTTATGGTCATGCACCCTTGTGAATGGTTTATTTCTTCTAAATCTCGAAAGGGATGAAACACACATCCATAACATTGAGGCTAAGAGATGCAAAGTAGATAGTGATAATACTACTTATTTGTGGCACTTGTCGTCTAGGTCATATTGGTGTAAAGCGCATGAAGAAACTCCATTCGATGGACTTTTGGAGTCTCTTGATTTTGAATCATTTGACACATGCGAACCATGCCTCATGGGCAAGATGATCAAAACCCGTTCTCGGTATGATGGAGCGAGCAACGGACTTGTTGGAAATCATACATACCGATGTATGCGGACCGATGAGTGTTTCACGCGGTGGATATCGCTATTTTCTCACTTTTCCCGATGACTTAAGTAGATATGGGTATATCTATTTAATGAAACATAAATCTGAAACGTTTGAAAAGTTCAAAGAATTTCAGAATGAAGTGGAGAACCATAAATGTAAAGATTAAGTTTCTACGATCCGATCGTGGGCGAATATTTGAGTTATGATTTTCTCACGCATCTCAAAGCAAGTGGAATCGTTTCACAACTCACGCTACCGGAACACCACAGCAATGGTGTGTCTACGAGCCGAATCGAACCCTATTAGATATGGTCCGATCGATGATGTCTCTTACTGATTTGCGTTATCATTTTGGGGTTATGCATTAGAAACCGCTGCATTCACTTTAAATAGGGCTCCATCTAAATCCGTTGAGGCGACACCGTATGAACTATGGTTTGGTGCTAAACCTAAGTTGTCGTTTCTTAAAGTTTGGGGATGCGAAGCTTACGTCAAGAAGTTGATGCGGACAAGCTCGAACCCAAAGCGAGAAATGCGTCTTCATAGGATACCCTAAGGAAACTATTGGGTATACCTTCTATCACAGAACCGAAGGCAAAGTGTTTGTCGCAAAGAACGGTTCCTTTCTTGAGAAGGAGTTTCTCTCGAAAGAAGTGAGTGGGAGGAAAGTAGAGCTAGACGAGGTTATTGAACCTTCTCTTGAATTGGAGAGTAGCGCAGCACCTGAAATTGTTCAAAGGTGCCTTTGCACCAACAATAGAGGAAGCTAATGACAAGGATCATGAAGCTTGGACGATGTTGCTCTTGAACGTCAGAGTCGACAAGGTCGCGTGCCCCTCCTGAGTGGTACGACAACCCTTTCTTGACTGTCTTGTTAGTAGAAGACAACGAACCTACGAACTATGAGGAAGCGATGATGAGCCCAGACTCTGAGAAATGGCTAGAAGCCATGAAATCCGAATTGGGATCCATGAGCGAAAACCAAGTATGGACTTTGGTGGACCCTCCTAGCGACGAAGGCCGTTGAGTGCAAATGGATCTTCAAGAAGAAAGCGGACGCGGATGGTAATGTTACCGTCTATAAAGCACGGCTTGTTGCGAAAGGTTTTCGACAAGTTCAAGGTGTTGACTACGATGAGACTTTCTCTCCCGTAGCGATGTTTAAGTCCATTCGGATTTTATTAGCAATTGCTACGTTTCATGATTATGAAATATGGCAAATGGATGTCAAGACTGCTTTCCTCAATGGCAACATTGATGAAGAGTTGTATATGATGCAACCCGAAGGTTTTATCGATCCTAAGGATGCTGATAAAGTATGCAAACTTCAGCGTTCCATTTATGGACTGAAGCAAGCATCTCGGAGTTGGAACCTTCGTTTTGATCAAGTGATCAAGAGCTTTGGATTTGTTCCAAATTGCTACGAAGCTTGCATCTACAAGAAAGTGAGTGGGAGCTCGGTGACGTTTCTGGTACTATATGTGGATGACATATTGATTATTGGAAATGACATCAACATGCTTAACAATGTGAAGAGTTATTTGAACAAGTGTTTTTCAATGAAAGACCTAGGTGAAGCTGCTTATATATTGGGCATCAAAATCTATAGAGATAGACAAAGACGCCTGATAGCTTTAAGCCAGAGTACATATCTAGACAAAGTTCTGAAAAGGTTCCGAATGGATAAGGCATTGAAAGGTTCAGTGCCTATGTTGTTAGGTAAGATATTGAGCAAGGCTCGATTGTCCATTCTGATAAATGATAGGAAGCTATGAGCAAACTGCCTTATGCCTCGGCCATAGGTTCCATCATGTATGCCATCTTGTGTACTAGACGGATGTGTCCAATGCTCTTAGTTTGACGAAAGATATCAAAGTGATCCAGAGTGGAACCTTTGGACATCCGTGAAGAACATCCTAAGGTACCTAAATAGGACTAAAGAAATGTTCTTAGTCTATGGGGGTGATGAACAGCTCGTCGTAAAAGGTTACGTCGATGCTAGTTTCGACACCAACAAGGATGAAGCTAAATCTCAGACAGGATACGTGTATATTTTGAATGGAGGAGCTGTGAGCTGGAGAAGCTGCAAGCAAAGCGTGATCGCGGGATCTGATGAGAAGCGGAATACATGGCTGCTGCAGAAGCGTCAAGTGAAGGAGTTTGGATCAGAAACTTCATCACTGAGCTTGGCGTGGTTCCAAGTGCATTGGACCCACTGGAGATATTGTGTGACAACACTGGCGCCATAGCGCTTGCTAAGGAACCAAGATATCATCCAAAGACCAAGCATATCAACCGCAAGTTTCATATAATCCGAGATTATATAGCAGATGGAGATCTGAAGATCAGCAAAGTACATACAGATCTGAATGTCGCAGATCCATTGACTAAACCTCTTCCACGTGTAAAACATGATCAGCACCTCAGTGCCATGGGTGTGAGAATGTTGCCAAATGTAAACTAGATTATTGACTCTAGTGCAAGTGGGAGACTGTTGGAATTATGCCCTAGAGGCAATAATAAAGATGTTATTATTATAATTCTTGTTCATGATAAAGTTTATATTCCATGCTAGAATTGTATTAAGCGGAAACTTTAATACTTGTGTGGTTTGTGAACAACACCGTGTCCCTAGTACGCCTCTATGGACTATCTCATTGATCAATGATGGTTAAGGTTTCCTAACCATAGACATGAGTTGTCAATTGATAATGAGATCATATCATTGGGAGAATGATATGGTGGACAGACCCAAACTAAGCGAAGCAATTAGATCGTGTCATTGTGTTCATCTTTGAAGCTTTTCCTATGTCAAATATTGTATTCCTTAGACCATGAGATAATACAACTCCACGGTATCGGAAGAAAGCTTTGAGGTCATCAAACGTCATCCTATGAGAGGGTGATCATAAAGGTGTCTCTCGGTGTAATCGGAAAGTATCTGTTGGGTTGTATGTATCGAGATGGGATTTGTCCTCCCAAGTCGGAGAGATATACTTGGGCCCACTCGATAATCGATATCAACACGCTTGCAAGCATGCGGTTAAGGAGTTAATCACAAAGTGATATCGGATTCTGAGCAGTAAAGTACTTGCTGAGCGAGATTGAACTAGGTATGGCGATACCGACGATCGAATCTCGGGCAAGTAAAATATCGCGACGAAGGGAATATATATATGGGATTGATTGAATCCATCGTGGTTCATCCGATATGATCATCGATGAATGTGGGAGTCAATATGGGTGCCTGCACCCAGCTGTTGATTATTGATAGAAGATCATGCGCATATTCTTGAACCGCAGGTCACACATAACGTGTCTCGACGCTAGGATAGATTGGATACTTGGTTTATGAATTTTTGTTGAGTCTCGGATGGGATCCGGGATATCACGAGAGGTTCGGAATGATCCGGAGAATAAGATTCATATAAGGCGGTGCAGTTTTGGAGTTGAATTGTTAGGATTAATCGGTATTGTACCGGAAGCTTCTAGAACCTTCCGGAAGGGGGACAACATGGTCCCACCTTCCGGGAGGGGGCATGGGACTATGAGGGAGTGTCCTGGCCGCATTGGGCCAGGGGCACAAGCCCCATAGGGCCCAGCCGGCCCAAGAGAGCTTTAAACTAGAGATAGGATTTCTAGATAAGGGAGAGTTTAAATCGTTTAAACTAGAGATAAGATTTCTAGATAAGGGAGAGTTTAAATCGTTTAAACTAGAGATAGGCTTGGAGGAGAGGCAAGGGCTGGCCGCACCCCCCCCCCCTCTATATATAGAGGGCTGGTGCGCCCCCTTCCCCACAATCCACACCTTCCTCCAAACCCTAGTTGCCCTGCTGCCTTCCTCTCTCCCTCCCGACTGTTTGTAGGCGAAGCACTGCAGCAGAAATTCTCCACCATATACACCACGCCGTCGTGTTGTAGATCCAATCCATCTCTCCACCATACTTGCTGATCCGAGGAAGGAGGAGACGTCGAGGTGCTGCACGTGTGCATCTCACGGAGGCACCGCCACTTGTGGTGCTAGATCGGATCGGATCGCGAGGAGGAGAAGCGAGTACGACTACATCACCCACGTTAAAATGAGCGTTCCAGCTTGAATCTTCAAGGGTATGAAGATCTAATCCAATATCTCTCGTTGTTTGCATCTCCTAGATTAGATCTTGGCTTTCCCTCTCTTCGCTTCCGTAGAAAACTTTGATTTACTATGCTGCGAAACCCTTCAATTGCAATAGCAGCAATGCCAGACCATTAGTTAAGATATTAGTCTTAATAGTATTATAATTTTGGAGTTGTTTATTTCTGATTCTTCTTTGTAAGAAGTTTCTTTTCTCTCTTTAACCTAGAGTGTACTCTGGATCTTGTGTAAAGAGTTGAGTTGTAACCTATAGTCATGTCTTGGACCTGCTGTGTTTCTGTTGTACCACTCTGAGGGATGTAATGCTAGTGAACGGTGTTTCATTGGTGTTATGTCAATGACTATAGTGTACTAGATCATGCAGTGGTATGCTGGGTCACCGCACATATCCAAGTCCCTCTTTTCCAAGATTTGATCTTTGCTTGCCAATAATATCATGAGGTACACCCTTACCTTTGGGAGTGGTGTCATTGACAAGATCATCTTCCACCCTAGCATTTTACTTATGAATATATGTTGATTTAGATGTGCTAGGAACATCATACTTGGTCAATCGAATTTGGAGCTGATCATGCGAATCATTGAGAATGGAGTGACTTTTCAAAGCCTTGTGAGCAATGTCAAGTTTCTCCAATTCCTCGGAGAGTCTAGCATGAGAAGCCCCAAAGTCAACCTTTTCTTTCTTTAGATTCTTTGCTTTTGCTACTACATTGTCACATTCCTTAACAAGCTTAGTCACCATTTATTCATGTGACTCCTCAATAGACTCAAGCCTCTCTTCAAGAGAAACCTGAGCCTCTTCTTCTTCTTCTAGAGCATTTTTTAAGGATGCAATTTCCATTGCATCCTCCCTCTCAATCATGCCCTTTTCTTCAAGAAGCACTTCATTTTGGGCCAGCTGGTCCATAAGAGCCTCAAAATGTATTTTGTGCTCACCTTGAAAGTTAGTGAAGAAATAGTCCAAAGCAATAATTTCTTCTTTAACCTTAAGACTAGTAGGATCATCCATGTCAATCATAGCCTTAGGAAAAGAAGTGTTAGAAGATGATACCTCGGAACCTCTTGCCATGAGACAAGTAGCGTTCTTGTTGATGACATTTTAGTTTGGAGAGTCAAAGAGAAATGTTGGTGTAGTTGTGGTGACTATAGCAGCCACCTCTCGAGAGCTATCATCCTTGTCTTCATCTTCACTTCCCGAAGTATATTCTTCTTGAGCCACTAGAACAATCTTTAGTTGCTTCTTGAAAGGAGCATTATTCTTCACAAATTGTTTCTTTCGTGGAGCCTTTGAATTTTCCTTGAGAATGAGTCTTCCTCCATTATCTTCCCTACTTTGATAAGGACACTTATCTACAAAGTGTAGCTGGTCTCCATAGTTGAAACAAGTTCTTAGCTTGGGACCGTTTTCCCTTCTACCATTTGCTCCGTTCTTGCGTTCTAGTTCAGACTTGGCATTGGCTGGATCCTTCCAAAAGTTTCTGGCATAGAAGGCCATGTATTGTCCATGAGCTCTTTTTACATCCTTGGGACAGTCCATATCTTCTATATCATCTTCATCATGATCATCCACACTAGTCTTCAAGGCCGTGTTGACCCCCTTTTGCATCCCAATATCCCGTGCTCGAGCATCTTCGGCATTCTTGGCAGCCACTTTGAAAGCTGCCATCTCTTGCATTACCTCATTGGATGTCATTAGGTGGTAGTTATGCCTTCCTTGGAGACTCTTCAAATTTATGGGCTCAAATGGCATAAGAGC
Organism: Avena insularis; assembly: GCA_023614405.1. Taxonomy (NCBI): domain Eukaryota; kingdom Viridiplantae; phylum Streptophyta; class Magnoliopsida; order Poales; family Poaceae; genus Avena; species Avena insularis. Next base: position 204,995,009 of record CM042685.1, read on the forward strand.
ACTAACATACTTGCGCTTGATCCAAGCATCATCAACATGAGAGGCACCATGATTTCTGAAAGTGGTGGCTATTGACGTGAGCCTCCTATACATGTCCTCGTGGTCTTCTCCATCCAACATATAGAATCCTTTAGCTTCATTACTCAAAGCATCATATCTATTTCTTCTCATGCTTTCATTTCCAATGAAGAGCTCGGTGAGGGCATCCCAAGTTTCCTTAGCTGTGTTGAGATGCTCAATATGTGGTATGTCTTTTGTACCCACACCAAGCTTAATCATGTGTAGAGCCATTGCATTGAGTTGACTGTCCATAATCTCTCTTCTTGTTAGGTTGTTGGGATCTCCAACATGAAGACCATTTTCTATGATTTTCCACAACTGAATGGAGGAGTTGCACATATGAGACTTCATCAAAATTGCCATTGATTAAAAGTAGATGCTGAAAGTTTGGGTGGATCACTCCTATTATGTACATGAGGGTGTGGGATAGGTGGATCAGGGGAATACACATGGGAAACCTCATTGTATCCTTCCTTACCACTATCCTTTTTCGAGGAGGAGATCTTTCTAGTGCCATCACCAACCACTTCGTTATCTTTGGAATCGGTTTTACCCATTTCCTTGGATTGCGGAGTGGTAGCCTCTGAGGCAGATGGAGGTGATGCTGCGGATGGGGAGAGACGCATTATCATTTGATGCATCTCTTCCATCTTAGCCTCCACAGAACTAATTAAGGTTGTTTCCAACATCTTGATATCGTTCATGGTGACTACCTCCGGAGCATCAATCCCATATCCCTTGGAACCCATACTTCTCTTAGGCAGTTAAGCTCGAATTAAGAGTCGGGCTTTGGTACCAATTATAATTGATCGTATGGGCACCTAGAGGGAGGGTGAATAGGTGCTACTCAATTTTTATTTCTTTTCAATTTTAGGATTGACACAAAGTAAATTCTCTAGATATGCAACTACGAGAATTTCCCTATATGCAAACCTAGCTACTAAGCACGTAAAGAGAGGAGCAAGGAAACTGTAGTGGAGCATGCGGAGACACAGGGATTTGTTTTACCGCAGTTCCTTCCTTGTTAAGGGAATTACATCTGCGTTGGAGGGGTGGGCGGTTCTAAGACTACCACGCCACAATAGGCCTCACCCTATGCTCTGATGGATCTCGCCACGAAAGGCCTGATCCACCTTCTCCACTATTTGTACCCTTCGAGGTGGGAACCGGTGCCTTTACAACTCTAGCGGGGCACACACCCACAACCGAATTGGGGGCTCTCGTAATGACAACAAGATGTCACAAGAACAAGGGTTATCAATATAATCAAAACAAGGATCTAGATATTTGCAAGAAATACTAGATCAAAGATTATCCAAATAAATGGAGAGGAGATGAAGCGCTTGATTGCAGTTGGTGAAGATCGAACCCTCCTCCTTTGATTCCCCCAAAGAACGGGGCCTTTGGGTGGATGAAGGTGGAGATCTCTTGGATGAAACTTGAGGAGCAGATCTTGACTTTTTTGAATGAACCAAGAGTTTTGGCAGGAGGGAGATGGCTGGTTTAAATACCCCCTGCTCAGATCTGGCCGTTGGTGAAGTTTGGGGGTGGATTATCCGCCCCCGCTAGGGGCGGACTATCGGCCCTAGGAGAAAAATCCGCCCCCTAGACGGAAAGTGCAGGGGAAAATCCGCTCCCTCTCTGATGGTGGTGCCGAACTTGACTTGGTGAAATTCCTCGAGGGGGCGGATTATCCGCCCCCCTCAAGGGGCGGACTATCCGACCCTGGGGAAAATCTGCCCCAAAGATGGAAAGTCCAGGGGAAACTCCGCCCCCTCTCTGAGTGAAGCGCCGTGGCAAACATTGAAGCAAATCTTGGGAGGGCGGACTATCCGGCCCCCTGGAGGGGCGGATTATCCGGACAGGGGGAAAACTCTGGCACTGGCCGGAAAATCCGGTGGATATTCCGCCCCCCATTCTGGGGGTTGCGCCATTGCGCCCTTTTTTGAGTTTGGGGAGGGGCGGATAATCCGCCCCCCCCCCCAAAATCAGTTTGAAACTCCTTTTCAAGGTAAAGATCTGCAGCACTTCAACACACATTAAATAATCCTTGGTATTGTTATCTAACACACAAAACACTAAGGATGATGAAATGTTATTTCACCCGACCAAGGACGGCTTGAGGAAACGCTAGCATAATCTCGCCCATTTAGCATTGAACCATGCCGGTCGCCGCGCTAGAGCGCCGAGCAATCCTGCGCACACACGCCGTGCCTCGCCCTCACCTTGCGCCACTACGTCCGACATGACTCCAGGAACCTCCCAGACATGATCTTTTGACCGCGCGATTGCCATGACCACCATACGTCGTGATGAATGCCGTCGGTACAGCCGCATGTCATGGATGATTTAGAACAATTTAGACTACGTCTTGTTGTGCCACTGTGCATATGACGTTCGCCCTGAAGCACCGCGTCGACCTATGCCCTTGGCCATGCCTATAGCTCATCAGAATCGCTGCCAGCCCGTGAGCGAAACCATGCCGTGCCCCCTTTACCACTGTATAAATAGAGACCACCCCCCCGACCCCAAAACGCACACAATTCTACTCCACTCTCACCCAGGAAGCTCTCTGACCCAACCCTGGAGCAAGGCGAGCACCACCACGCCAGAAATTCACTGTAGTTCGCCGCTGCAGAGGAAGGAAGGACCTGAAGCTAGGATCCACCCTAGAAGCTGCCGCGACCGCCGTTCGAACCGCCGTCGTTGACTCATTCTTTGACCCCCATCGTCGCACCTAGCTAGAGCCCTGGTAAACCCCCAATGACCCCTGCCGTAGCGCTAGTATTCTGACTCGCATGTGCCCTGCGACGGAGACGACGACGCTCAGTCGTTCATCGCACTCTAATCGTAAGGCCTAGATTCACCGATACCGATTCACGTTAGATGAGCCACTGTCAGGTAAGACCAACCCTGGAGCAGCCCGCTACGCGCACATTGCGTAGTTGGGCCAGCCCATTAGCGTTCCCGCGCACAGCCCGTCAGTTTAAACTTTGTTTTATCTTTTATTTGGAAATCCCATTATGTAGTGAACTTTAAAAATCAATTCAGAGAGATTCACTTCACCAAATTGAATGAATCCAATTTTGCTTGAAAGTAGATGAAAATCTCTAATCAATCCTATTGTCTTTAAATAGTTTGATACTATGGATCACCCTTGGTAAAAATAACAAGACAGTAGCTTTTGCAATTTCAAACATTTTTCTAAAATCGACCATAAGTGATTTTGAGTTGATTCCAACTCTCAAAAATCACATTTGACAAGACCTTTCTGAATATGTAAAATCAACATACTTACATACAGTAGTCCTGGACCAAAACTAAAAGAATGACTTTCTAGTCATTTTAGCCACTTAAATATTATTAAATAATAGTGTTAAACTTTATAAATTAGGTCAACCACTTCAAATCACATTCTCAAGTATTATAATATGGGGTGATGACATGTGTCAATATGATCTCATATTTTTAATTTGGGGAATATTAAATCTTAAGTAACTTTTCTATGAGTAGAAATTACTTTTCTAAAAATAAGATAAATAAAATCTTATCACCCTTTCTTGTAATGATAGTGTGACCCCTGTGTTATAAATAGAAGTAGTTAAGTATTATTTGGTGATTGTGTACCTCGTATTTATTTATAGATGCTAGTATCAATCCGAGCTATGACAAGGAGGAATTCTACGAAGACGAGGATGAGAACTTCGACCACCTTACCAATCAAGGCAAGCTATTCTATCGAAGCAAGCTAAGCTAAATCATGCAAGATATACTCAGCATTCTAGACCATGCAAGCCTTATTATGCATACCTTTAGGATACCATGTTGAGTATACCATTTTCCCAGTTTCACTTGCAAGGTTTGCCTTTCTTTCTTTTATTAAAGTTGTTCAAGTAGTAATTAATTGGTGATCCATGGAAGATTAGGAAGGATTCCATCAAGATCTTGGAACTTGATGTAGGTATAAATATTAGCTGATACCCCTCAAATAGTGACACCCCCATTCGATAGATGCTAGTGCTAAATTAAACTTGATCACTAGATGGGAACAAAGGCTTATGAAAACCTTGGAGGGATGAGCCATTATTTTGAAATGTTTTGACATGTGTTATGGACACATTGACTTGAAGATGATGGTGAAGGAAGTACGTGACTTGACTTAGATAAAAACTAATGGTTGGGTTCGGATGTGATACCATTCCAATGTTTACTGTACAACCACGATACCTGAATTTGGGTAGGGCTTGACTAGAAGATTATATGTCTTAGTATGGGTTCCCTCGTGGAACGAGGTGAGCTGAGGCTACCTTGTGAATGTGACTGTCCACTTATGCAGTGCCCAAGATGAAAAATGGTCATGGTTGGGAGGCCAAACTCATAAGGGAGGTTCTTATACTAGGGTGTGTAACTGAAAGGTTAGGATTGATTATCTGCATACCAAGTATGATGATTCAGGATTGTTCCTAACGAATGTATCGAATGTTGTGGTGAAAGTGTACCACCTCTGTAGAGTGTCAAACTATTTGAATAGCTGCGTCCACAGTTACGGATAGTTGGATGGCCATACTGTTCCGTTGTCAGATGTTTTCCAAAATGACCCGTGACTTGAATGATGACTTCGACTTGACCCCACAAGTTGTGGAGATGAAGCTAGGTTCCCACCTAAGGACCTTAGACAACTAAAGTTAGGTTTTATTACTAGATACTAGTTGAAATAAAATTGTCTTATGGCAAACAAAACTAGAGCTTAAGATTCCTATTAGAATGGCCTTACTGCTTTAGTGAAAGTTTGCGAGTACTTGAAAGTACTCATGAAGGAGACTACGAGGAGGATGAACAGCAGGACACTTACGATAACTAGGATCATCTCCCATCGTCAGCATTGCCTGTGACCCTGAAGATGGAGCCTCGACCATGCTAATATTAATATTATTTCGCTGCTTTGATTGTAATCAGACTTGATAATGAGATCAACTATGTGTAAGACTATTATGATTTGTAATGGATGATGAACTATGATACCAATATGTTATGTCTCGCAAAAATGGTAATCCTGGGATTGTGATGTACGGCATAACAGGCATCTGAGATTAAAAATCCAAGTGTTGACAAGTTGGTATCAGAGCCATCCTGACAATAGGAGACCCTAGTTAGCATGGACGTCAGAAAAACTTAGTTTCCAAAACCAATAAAGTGAGTATATTTGAAAACCTATTCTCACTCTTACCCTTGAAAATTCTTTCCAAAAGAGAGTCATATGTTCCTTAAAATCTTTGCAACTTTACCTAAAAATTTGGCACAGTTGATCACTTCTCAACTTACTCCTCTCAAATTGCTTATGGATGGACTATGCCTACAGCAAGTTTTATCAGTTGGGCAACAGAGGGAATCTCATCTTTGAGAATGACCTGAGTCAGCTTGCGAAATTTGTGGAGCACCCACATCCGGAGTTCTATGGAGCTCAACTCCATGATCACCCCAGAGGGGAGCTGCAATGGTTGATAGTTGTAGACTTGCGCGGAAAGATGGAGCCACCTATGTTGGGGATATGCTATATGGCTATCCTCATAGCATGTTTCCTATCCGACTAACCCGGGTGGCCCATAGTCGGTAGCATGGCCTATGGCCTGCTGGGCGGCCCAGTTAGGTGGATCCAGAAGGGAGGCCCATGCCGGATAAAGGAAGGCTACGGTGGAGTCACCAGCGTACCCGGAGCCTTGGAGTGCAAGATACACAAGACTAGTAATAGACGGTGTAGAACTCGGTAACCTGTCCGGCTAGGACTTTTCCCTGTAACCCTAGGACCTGACGACTATATAAGTCAGGCCTATGGGAGCCTTTAGGGCATCATTTTACACACACCTCGCACAGCGAACCTATCTCTGTAACTCGGCGTATTGCCATTATAGTGATTTATAGCAAGAGTAGGATTTCTCCACCGTTGTGGGATCTGAACCTGGGTAAGCTGTGTTACCTCGTACCCGTCAACCGTCCGCCTTACCCCACGTCTCTAAACACGCACTATGAGGACCCCTCCATGGCGTACTCGTCGGCAATACCACGACAGTTGGCGCCCACCGTGGGGCAAGAGGCGCTTCAGGCTCTTCAGCGGGCGAGGACCAAGATCTTCGCGGGAATCGGTGAAACCGTAACCATCGGTCGCGTTCTCTTCTCCGGCAACTTTCCAATCGTCCTCCCGACGAGTTCTGGATCCCGGCGAAGACGAACCCTACGCGGTGTTCGATCATTCCTATCAGAGATATCCACCTCTTCATTGGCGAAACCGACTCGGGCACTAGTTCCCTGGGAGTCGGAGGAGCATCAAGACCCGCACGGACTGCCTACGGGCAGGATACGTTGGCGGAAGGATTGATGTCGGATCTCTCCTCGGAGTTTGCCAGCAAAGATCGGAAAAATTCAAGACCCACCCAAACCGCCCCTGTGTAGGATATAAAGGTGGAAGATCACTGCAAATCCGCCAGCTTCGCCCATGCGTCTGGACAGCAGAGATCCAAGTTCGTCGGCGTGGTTACCATCTTCGATCTGGCACGTTGCGTTCAGAGAGAGGGCGAAAACCCCCGCGACTACCTCGCCAGGTGGCTCCGTATACGGGCCGACCTGGCCAATTACCCCAATGATGATGCCATCTATCACTTTGTGGAAGGACTGGACCACGACACGCTTCTCCGACATTCTCTAAAGGCGGCAGCGTCGGGGCGCGCCTCACCTTCGAAGGCATGGTAAACACCGTCAACAACTACGCGGAGGCTGAAGCGGCAGCTCAGACAGCGCTTGCGCTCATTGAAGGAGCACCTCTGATTCAGCCACCACCATCGCCTCCGGCCGCCATCGTCGCAGCAGCGCCACCACCTCCAGTCATCGTCGAGGCTGTTGCACCTCCACCGCCCGTCATCGAGGAAGTCCTGGCACCCTCCGACTCTGTCATTGACGCACTTTACGCTGATTTCAGTGCAGATTCCGAGGAGATAGACTTCAGTCAGAAGAGCTAGACTCCGCCATGCAGGAGATGGAGGAGGAATACTCGCGCGACGAGCAAGCTAATAACACCGTCATGTCTCGAGGAGTGTTCGTCACCATCGGGATAGCAATGGATGAACACCAGCCCGGGCAAGCTCCGCCTACGGCGCTGGATAAGGGGAACGGGCCACTTATTGCTACTGACGATGATCGCGCAAGAGTCATGCCTCCTCTGCCTAATCCAGTGCAGCAGCCGCAGGAACTCGGCACCGGTCCGAGCAACAACAACACCGCCAACTTGCCGCCTCGAGCATCTACGTCGGCAGCAGCCCATGTTACTCCAGCTGATAGAGTGATGTACGGCAACCTCCTCGTTGAGACACTAATTGTTGATCATATCCGGAACGTGACTCAGCTTGACGAGAAGCGCCAGCAACTACTGGAGGAGGCGCAAGCCATCATGGAGCAAGGCGCTAAACTAGATCGAGATCTGGTCAACACGTAGAAGTCCATAGAGAAAGCAAGAGCAATGGAGGCCGAGTACAAGACTCTGCTGCAGCAGCATAAGTCTAAGAAAGCTCCGGCTCGCGTTATCAACGATCCTGGTGTACGGCGCAACCTAGGATGGGCTCCCTCGAAGCCGGCACAGGCCAAGCCATACATTGATAGTGAAGGCAAGCAGGTGATGCCCACCCCACTCCTTAACCTCGCCGTCGCCAAGACCCTTCGGGAGCAGGATAGATCGCCTGAGGCAGTAGAGCAGGTCTATGACCTAGTGGCCAAGCGAAAGCGAGAAAAGGCCACCTCTCAGAGGCTTGAGTCTGACCCAGCGCTCTGCCGATCTAGCCAGTACAAACCGCTAAGGGACAGATCTCCTCAGGATGTTGGATCGTGGACAGGTTCATCAGAACAAAGACGGAGGGATGCGCGCAAGAGGAAGGATGCTATCCCCATATCCTCCGACAACGGAGAAAGAGCCCAACCTCGCCGCCCATCGCCACCGCCCCGATCCCCCCGATGTCAGGAAGATTACAAGACTCACCATCGTACGGATATTCCCCCTCCAAGGCAGTGCGGCATCGTCATCCGCTACAACGCGACACAGACCCGTCATGATGGAGAGCGCCACCAGGGACATAAGAGCAGGTCACACCATGACCCTCCGCGTCCGGCAAGCAACCGTGACAGGCGTGGGGCGTCGCAGGAGGGTAACAACAGGAAGGCTAACCCACCGCCACCTCCGCCTCTATCACCGCCAAGCAGTCACCATGACGTAAGAGGCCCGCGTCGTTCACGCAGCCCAACCCCTGTTGACAACAAGAAGAAGAACCCGGAGCCATACGATGCACGTTCGCGGATCGATAAGATCCACGAGGCCCGGGAAGGACCTTACCTAGGACCATGTTGCTTTGGACCTGCAATACGGTCCGCAACTTACCCCAAAGGTTTCCGGATTGACAAGACCATCAAGCCCTATGACGGCACCACCAAGCCTACCACATGGTTGCAGGACTACGGCAACGCGGTGGAGATTGCTGGAGGCAACCCCAACATCGTCATCAAGTAACTCACGTTAATGTTGGCGGGCACGGCCCGTCAATGGATCGACGACTTACCGGAGAAATCTATCTACAACTGGTTGGACATGCAAGAAGCGTTCACCAAAAACTTTGAGGGTACATACAAGCATCCCTGCACTGTGGGCGATCTACAGCGGTGCGTGCAAGAGAAAGATGAGACATCTCGCGCCTACCTCTCCCGCTGGCTGGATATGAAGAATTCCTGCGCAGGAGTGCACGCCCAGACCGCCATGGCCGCCTTCATCGATGGATTGGAAAGGGGCACGTTACTCTGACATAAGCTAAAGCGCTTGCAGGACAATCATCAGCTGGACTTGAATCAGATGATTCAGTTAGCTAGTGAGTTCGCAGCTACCGACGATGATGCTCGTGGCTCTTTGCCGGCAACGTCCGTTCCAACCCAAGCTCGGAGGAACAGCAGTACAAAGTGGAAAACCGCTCTAGAAGAAAAGCAATCTACCGACATGGTCTCCATGACTTTTTCAGGACGAGGAGAAGGCGGACAACGTGGCCGAGGAAGGGGAGCAGGCCATGGCCAGCAACGAGGAAGTGAAACCAACTCGGCGCCGCTCCACGTTCCCCAAACCTATGAAGAGTACCGCGATATGTCGTGCCTCGTACACCTCGACGCCAACGGCAAGGCCACCCATACCAATCGACACTGCAAGTTCGTCAACAACCTCAAGGAAGACCCGGAGTCCGGCTATAAGCGAAGTCGGAAGAACAGACCGCGAGGCAAGGGCAAGGGGAAGAAGAAGGAGGAGGAGTCCAAGGATTCAAGTGACATGGACGAGGACGTTGACCCAAGCACGCCGCCAAGAGCGACGACAAGGGCAAGAACCCCTTCGCAAAGAAGGCCCTAGTCTACCACACTTTCCTTGGCACCCCCACTGTCCGACAACAGAAGACCTCTCTGAGGATCCTGATGGCCACTATCCCCCCAGTTCCCCAATACCTGTGCTGGTCGGAGGTTCCAATAACTTGGGACAGAACGGACCACCCAGACCTTGTGCCCACGGAGAACCAGTACGCCATGGTCATCAACCCATTGATTGACGGTGTGGAGTTCACCAAGTGCATGGTGGACAGTGGAAGCAGCATCAACATCATGTACCTGGATACACTGCAAAAGATGAACTTGATGGAGGCAAACCTAAGGCGGACCAACACCGTGTTCCATGGCGTAGTGCCTGGTCGGGAGGCTCGGTCCCTTGGGTGCATCACACTTCAGGTAGCCTTTGGCGACGTTAACAATTACCGCCAAGAGCGCATGACCTTTGAGGTGGTCCCCTTCAAGAGCGTGTACCACATCATATTTGGCCGCGACATATTCCACACGTTCATGGCCAAGCCATGCTTCGTCTACAACAAGCTCAAGATACCCGGACCAAACGGTGTCATCACCGTATCCGGAAGCTTTACCAAGGCAAGGGACTGCGAGATCAATGAAGCAGTCGTTGCAGAAGCTGTCCTCTATAGCGAAGAATTCAAGGAGATCCAGAGTAAGGTCAATGACTCAGAGATGCCCGCGTCGAAGAAGCAGATCTCTGACTCCACTCCTGCGTTCAAAGCCGCCATCGAGACCAAGCCGGTGGAACTTGTGGTAGGCGATGCCTCCAAGACCGTCGCCATTGGGACGAACCTGGATCCCAAATAGGAAAGTGCGCTCGTCGAGTTCCTTCGTGAGAATAGGGACATCTTTGCCTGGCAACCTGCCAACATGAAAGGTGTACCTAGGGAACTTGCCGAGAACAGCTTAAACATAGATCCAAAATGTAAACCAGTGAAACAACCTCTACGAATCTTCGGAGATGAGAAGAGACGCGCCATTAACAAAGAGATAGCTAGGTTACTTAAGGCTGAGTTTATCCGAGAAGTCCTTCACACCCGATGGGTGGCCAATCCTGTACTTGTCCCCAAAAAGGGAACCAATGAATTAAGAATGTGCGTTGATTACACCGGCTTGAACAAAGCATGTCCCAAAGATCCGTTTGCTTTGCCTCGCATTGACCAAGTCATTGACTCGACGGCTGGCTCGGAACTTTTGTGTTTTCTCGATGCATAATCAGGATACCACCAGATCAAGATGAGGAAGTCGGACCAATTGGCCACTTCGTTCACTACCCCATACGTCATGTTTTGCTATGTCACGATGCCCTTTGGGTTGAAAAACGCAGGTGATACCTACCAGCGGACAATGCAACGTTGCCTTCACGACCAAATTGGTCGGAACGTTCACGCTTATGTGGACGATATCGCGGTGATGTCTAAAAAGTCAAACGACTTAATCTCTGACTTAAAAGAAACCTTTGACAATCTCCGGAAATACAACATGATGCTCAACCCTAAGAAGTGCGTCTTCGGGGTTCCGGTCGGCAAACTGTTGGGCTTCATCGTTTCCCAGCAGGGAATCGAGTTCAACCCGGAGAAAATCAAGGCCATCTTAAACATAAACCGTCCGACATGTCTAAAAGACATCCAACGACTAACAGGTTGTGTTGCAGCAGTTAGTCGGTTCATCAGCCGACTTGGAGAAAGCTGCGCCGCATTATAAAAGTTCTTTGAAGAAGGCGGACAAATTCACGTGGACGGACGAGGCAGATGCAGCATTGAAGCAGCTCAAGGAGATTCTTTCCTCAGCGCCTATCCTTGCAGCACCCGAGCCTGGCAAGCCCCTGTTAATTTACATGGCGGCAACCAACCGGGTTATCAGCATCGTCGTCGTGGTAGAGCGGAAGGAACCAGGTTATGAGCACGGAGTTCAACGACCAGTTTACTATGTAAGCGAAGTCTTGACGGAGTCCAAGTAGCGTTATCCGCACTACCAAAAGATAGCTTATGGATTATTCCTTGGTTCACGGAAGCTGAGGCATTACTTTCAGGAGCACCCAATCACAGTAGTGAGCAAGAATCCACTGTCCGACATTATCAACAACAGCGACGCTATAGGAAGGGTCGCGAAGTGGGGCATTGAACTTGCCGCCTTCAAGATCACCTACAAAAGACGCGACGCTATCAAGTCACAAGCCTTGGCGGATTTTATTGCAGATTGGACGGAGATGCCGGATGCCACTCCGTTGCCGGAACCAGAGTACTGGGTGATGCACTTCGACGTATCAAAGCTGCTCAACGGCTCGGGGGCTGGTGTATTGCTACAGTCACCAAAAGGAGACAAGCTACACTACATTATGCAGATCCACTTCGAGGCTACAAACAACATGGCGGAGTATGAAGCACTCATTCACGGACTGCGTGTAGCCAAGGATATTGGCATCAAGCGCATAGTTTGCTGTGGAGATTCCGACTTGGTTGCCCAGCAGGTGGCTGGCACCTGGAATGCGCGGAACCCTATGATGGCGGCATATCGCGACGAAGTGTACGAGATAGCCAAGATCTTCTTGGGCTACGAAGTCAAGTATGTGCCTAGGGAGCAAAACGAGGCGGCTGATCTATTGTCTAAACTTGGATCAGGGCACAAGCAAATTCCGCCAGGAGTTTTCCTAGAGCATCTATGCACACCATCCATGAAGGGCGCTGACATCGACAACCCGGATAGTGCTGATTCTTTCGTCAACATGGTGACAAAGACCCCTCCGGCTTGGACAAAACTGTTCATGGAATATCTCGAACACGGAACTTTGCCCGACGACGAGGTCGAAAGACGGCAAATAGTACGGCGAGCAAAGGGTTATACCATAATCAATGGGCAACTCTACAAAAGGAGCACTGCTGGTGTATACCTAAAGTGTGTTTCCCAGCTAGAAGGTATGGAAATCCTACGCGAAAGCCATCTCGGAGATTGCGGGCATCACGCCGCTCCTCGATCGTTGGTCGCGAAAGCCTTTCGGCAAGGATTCTACTAGCTGACCGCGAAGACGGACGCTGACAAGCTGGTTGAGACGTGCACAAGATGCTAGTATTATGCCCGACAACCACATGTTCCTGCTGAAGAATTGCGAACAATACCAATAACTTGGCCATTTGCAGTCTGGGGGCTAGACATGGTGGGACCGTTACAAACGGCACCGTGTGGATTTACGCATCTACTTGTAGCAGTTGACAAATTCACCAAATGGATAGAAGCTAAACCCATTAGAAAGCTTGATGGGGCAACTGCCCTCAGGTTTGTCCGGGATCTAGTGGTGAGATTTGGTCTCCCACATAGCATCATCACCGATAATGGAAGCAACTTGTCACTCGGAGAAGTGCAGGCCTACTGCTGGGACAAAGGCATTCGACTTGATCTCGCGTCTGTGGCGCACCCACAATCCAATGGTCAAGTTGAGCGAGCCAATGGACTAATTCTGCAGGGAATCAAGCCACGTCTTGAGGCACCGCTACATAGAGCTGCTGGAGCCTGGGCGGAAGAGTTGCCATCTGTGATGTGGAGTTTACGAACTACACCCAACAGATCCACCGGCTACACTCCCTATTTCATGGTATATGGAGCAGAAGCCATCCTACCTTCCGACATCCTCCACGATGCACCAAGAGTTGCCGCCTACGACGAAGATGATGCTGAAGAATCCAGACGCCTAGATGTGGACCTTCTCGAGGAGGAGCGCGTTTTGGCATGCCAAAGATCCGCCATCTACCAGCAGAAGCTACGCAGCTACCATATTCGCCGCGTCCGGCATCGCTCGTTTAAAGAGGGGGATTTAGTACTCCGACTTAAGCAGAAGAAGTCACACAAATTATCGCCGCCATGGGAAGGACCGTTCATCATAAGCAAGGCGCTGCTCAATGGGTCTTACTACCTGGTCGACAATCGTGAGCTCAAGGATAGACCCAACGAGGATCATAAGCATAAGCGACGTGTCCCGGATGATGACTACCCGGTGATGGGGATATGCCTACCGGGGTATACCCAGCAGGACGTTTCCGACCGGCCCAGGAACTGGCGAGTGGGCCTGCAGGACGGCGACTGGATCAAGACCTGGCGTAGATTCAAGCGACTGGAAGCTGAAGGCCCAGGAGAGTAGATAGGCCCAGTCGGATTAGGTTAAACGATTGCTGAAACCTTAACTGATTCGGTTGAGATATGTAAACCCTAGGGGGGTGAGTCTATATAAACCTCCCTAGAGGGCGTGTAGAGGATACGTTCCATCATCCACCCAAGCGACTCGCTGCCTAGCCGCCGAGCTCGCCCCGTTGTACTTCCATCATAATACAATCTAGCAGGAGTAGGTCTTTACCCTCCCGGGGGCCGAACCTGGGTAAAACCCTGTGTCTTCGCCCTCATCTCGCACCGCAGATGGCTGGTCGCCCTTGCCCCATGTTCTACTACTCGCTGCCGATTGCAGCATCTGCCGTGGTCATTCCCACGACAGTGGCGCCCACCATGGGGCCTGGCCGGTCTGGCCGGTGTTCTGCGGCGAGATCCAATCTACCCATCAACGAGTCGGTCGCCACCAGCCGCATGATAGCGATCGGCGAGATGCTCCAGATCTTGCCGAGCAGCTACGTCCCGGTGGCGCGACCCGTCACGCATAGCATGATCTTGCCAGTCGGCACGATCAGCCTCGCCGACGTCATCTTCTCGGAGGACTCGGCTCGCATCCGCAAGTCGCCGCCACGCGACCGGCTCTCCGAGAGCCAGGTCCGCATGATCCACCGCCTTGCCTCTGAGTACAACTCGGCCCACAGCGACGTGGCCGAAACCACCGCAGCTGCGGAAGACGCAGCCCTCAACGACGACGCCGACTCGGTGACCCCGGCGTCACTCGCCGGATCCATCATCGCGTCTTCGCCCGCGGCCTCCATCACCCAGGTCTCCAACATTGGAGACTTCGAGGATCCCTCCATCCTTGGGATCTTCGACTTCGACTCTAGGTCGGAAAACTCCGCCGATCTCCGCGACGGGACCGGTCGCCACGCCGCGACCTACATGGCGACTAGCACTGACCCACCGGAGGATCCCTTCTCCACCCTGATCCCTCCCAATGCAACGGCAACGGAGGTCGAGGAACTCCGCCTGAAGCTGGCGGAAGCAGTCCGCAAGGAACAAGCCGAGCGCGAAAAATTTCGCCTCGAGCAGGTGACGGCGCAGGAGCTGTCGCGCTACCACCAGCAGCGAATCAGGTCGCGCTTGAACCCCACCGTCCAGGGGCGTGCCCTGAACTTAGACGACGAGAACGACCCGGCCCGCGTGGCCGAGCGAGCGATCTGCGAGAACATGCCACCAGGAGGAAGCGCCCGGCCCCCACCAGGGTCGACGGCGAATGGCGCCCCACCTCCACCCAACCGCGCACCCCCAGGGACCAGCCGCGGATCGTGGTCTCCTCACGGGAGCGAGACGTGAACGGCCTACCACTGTTCTCCACCCCGATGGACAAACTCGTGGCGGGCCGAGCAGCGACCGACAACATCACGGCCACCGGTGACGGCGCCCTACAGATCCAGTACGTCAAGGACTTACTCGCAAAGGCGGTCGAGCAATAAAACGCAGGCGTCGACTCACAGGGTCGAATGTACTCGCGTTCATCGGGCAGCAGAGCGGCCTCAAGCGGTCGTCCATTGGCGGCAAACACCCTCAACTGCCCACCACCCGAACCACTGCAGCTCCAACACCGACCCGCGAACGCGGCACTCTCCACCAACGACCCCAGGCCAGCGACCAACTTCGTCGCCGCCAACGGTTAGCCCGTCGACGCCCGGACCCACATCATCAACAACCAGAGCTGGCGCGCACGCCAGCCCGACGACCTGCGACATACCCTAACCAACCGCCGCGACGGCGAGCCGATGGGGTCGCTAAGCCGACTTCGGGCGGTGCCGGACCAATGATCCGAGGCGAAAGATACCCGGCGAACTTCAAAGCGCCGAAGGAAATATAGAAGTACGACCCCACGTACGATCCCTCTGTGTGGCTGGACACTTACCTCATGGCAATGGGGATCGCCGGCCACACCGATCTACTCGCCGCCCGCTACCTCCCCCTGATGATGGAGTGGGCGTGCAGGTAGTGGATCAACACTTTCCCCGCGGACAACATCGACTCCTGGGAAGAGATGCGCGACGCCTTCGTCAGGCACTTCGAGGGTTCATACACCCGCGCCACCACCATCGAGGACCTGGAACGATGCGTCCAGGGACCTCGCGAGTCGACCCGCAGCTGGGTCCAACGATGGGAAGAACTGTGGTACAACGCGGTCGGTATCCACCCAGACACCGCAATCCACTGCTTCAAGACCTCGTGCCGCTACGAGCCCCTGGTTGCCAAGCTCAAACGAGCATACCGCACACTCGACAACATACCGGACCTCCTTGAGATCGCCAAAAGATACGCGGAGGAAGACCCAAACCAGGAAACCGACGACGAGTCGGGAGGGCAACGCCGCACGAACGGCAACGACAACGGACGACGGCCCGATCTATGCTACAGCAACACTCGCCTCACCGGCAAGCGCCACAGTGACGGGCGAGTCAACTTCGTCGCCAACGCTGGGCACGCGCAGCGTGAGCCCAAGAGCTTCCGCCGCGACGGGGGGCAACGCCGCGACAGCGGCAACTACAAGGCGAAACCAAGGTTCGACACCGTGGACCTCCTTAACCAACCTTGTGCGTTTCACAGCAGGGAAGGGAAGCCCGCTACGCACACGACCGCCGACTGCCACTCTCTCAAGGAGATCGAGAAGGCACGGCGAGCGCGGGAGGACCCCGACAACAACCCGGCGGAAAATTCGGCAGCGTGGCCGGCTCTCTCCACACCTTCACAGGCTTCAACACGAAGCGCGAGAAGAAGGTCATCGCCTGCGCCGTCGCCGTCAATGCGGTGGCCCAGGTGGACGTTCCCTAGTTCCTCAACTGGTTGGAGCAACCAATCACTTGGAGCCGCCAGGACCACTCGCCGCGCATCGAGTACCCATGCCGAGTCACCCTGGTAGTCAATCCCAAGGTGGGAGACTACTGTCTCCCCAAGACATTGATGGATGGCGGCAGCTCCATCAACATCCTGTACCTGGACACCTTCAGGCGACTGCGGCTCCCGCAGTCGATGGTCGAGACGACCTACACCACGTTCCATGGCATCGTCCCTGGTTGGAAGGCGTACCCGATCGGCAAGGTCACGCTGCCAGTCACCTTCGGCACACCGGCAAACTTCCGCACCGAGCAGATCGTCTTCGAGCTGGTGCCTTTCGACAGCCCCTACCACTGCGTTCTGGGGCGCCAGGTGTTCGCCAAGTTCATGGCGGCGCCCCACTACGCGTACAGCGCGATGAAGCTCCCCGGACCGCGTGGCGTCATCACCATCCACGGCGACCCCGACATGGCCGCCGAGTGCGAGGCCAAGGGAGCCGAACTCGCTGACGCCGTCATCGCGGCAGAGGCCAACCACGCCGACGAGCTCCCCAAATACGCGAGCGGGGTCAACAACGACGACCCCACTATACTCAAGAAGCCCAACTCGGAGGGCGGCAACACCTCAGCCTTCGAGTCAACGACGCACACCCGCACCGTCGAGCTGGTCCCAGGCGACTCCAGCCAGACGGTGACGATCGGGACGGGCATGAGCCCACCATAGGAAGGCACGCTCATCGAGTTCTTCTGTGAGAACAGGGACATCTTCGCATGGAAGCCCTCTGACATGCCTGGTGTCCCTAGGGAACTCGCTGAGCACAAACTCAACGCCAACCCCAAAGTGCGACCTGTCAAGCAGTCGCTGCGGCCCTTCAATGAAGAGCGCCGCCGAGCCATCGACGAGGAAGTGCAGCGTCTGCTTGTTGCAGGCTTCATCCGGCCAATAAAATACTCCAAGTGGCTGGCAAACCCAGTCCTGGTCGAGAAGAAAAATGGGACCTGGAGGATGTGTATCGACTACACAAACTTAAACAGCGCCTGCCCGAAGGAACAATTCGTCCTCCCGCGGATCGACCAAATAATCGATTCCACCGCGGGCTCGGAGTCGCTGTGCTTCCTCGACGCCTATTCTGGGTACAACCAGATCAAAATGGCCGTTGAGGACGAAGAAAAGATGGTGTTCATCACGCCATTCGGAGCATTCTGCTACACCGCCATGACCTTCGGCCTCAAGAACGCAGGGGCAACCTACCAGCGGTGCATGCAGGAGTGCCTTGCGAGCCAAATTGGCCGCAATATCCACGTCTACATCGACGACGTGGTCGTAAAGTCCGCTCGCCAGAGCGACCTACTCGCTGACCTGGTGGAAACATTCGCCAACCTGCGGAAATACAAGATAAAGCTAGACCCAAGCAAATGCACCTTTGGTGTACCAGCAGGGGAACTACTGGGATACGTCGTCTCCAAGCGCGGGATCGAGGCGAACCCCACCAAGATCGACACGATCGCTCGACTCGGCAAACCCGAGTGCCTGCGCGACGTCCAAAAGCTGGCCGGGCGAGTTGCGGCTCTCAGTCGCTTCATCCCCCGATTGGGAAAAAAGGCGATGCCCCTATACCACCTGATGCGCAAGAACCCCACCTTCCAGTGGGATAAGGAGGCGGACGGCGCGCTCCGCGACCTCAAGAAGGTGCTACTCGCAGCACTGCTACTCGCCGCCCCCGTCGACAAGGAACCCATGTTGTTCTACGTCGCGGCTTCCGAGCGCGTCGTCAGCGCCGTCATGGTCGTCGAGTGACCAGAGGAAGGAAAGGAGCGCCCAGTGCAGCGACTGGTGTACTATATCAGTGAGGTCCTCACCGAGTCGCGCCAGCGATACCCGCAATACCAGAAACTGGTATACGCGGTCTTCAGAGCTGCAATGGCGGCGACTACTTCCAGGAGCACCCGATCACGGTTGTCTCCTCAGCACCGTTGCAGGACATAATCCGCAACCGTGAGGCGACCGGGCGAGTCGCCAAGTGGGCCGTCGAAATCGGCGTCCACAACTTCAAGTATGAGCCGCGCAAAGCGATCAAGTCGCAGGCTCTCGCAGACTTCATCGCCGACTGGGAAGAGGCCCAGCAGCCGGAAAAGCTACCGTACCTCCACTATTGGAGTCTGCACTTCGACGGCTCCAAGAACGCAGACGGCGCAGGAGCAGGGATCGTGCTGACTTCCCCGAAGGACGACAAGCTCCGCTACGTCCTCTGTCTGGACTTCACCCCCTGCACCAACAACATGGCCGAGTACGAGGCACTACTCCACGGCATGCGAGCCGCCAAGGAGATGAATGTCAACTGCCTACGCTGCTACGGAGACTCCGACCTCATCGTTGGGCAAGTCGCCGGCACCTGCGACGCCGTCTCCCCCACCATGGCAGCATACCGCCAAGCAGTGGATAAGCTGGGTGGACACTTCACAGGCTATTCCGTCGAATGGATTGACAGGCGGAAGAACGAGGAGGTCGACGCACTCTCTCGCATCGGCTTGGCTCGACTCGCACCACCCGCCGACGTCTTCCTCGACACCATCACCAAGCCTTCCGTCTCTCCCCCAAGGGAGATCGACATCGGAGTCCCGCTGCAACCAGATGCAGCCCTGGTCGCACTCATCGCCGATCCAGAAGACTGGACTACGTCGTACATCGCCTACCTGGAGGGAGGCACCTTGCCAGCAGACGAAACAGATGCCCGAATGATAGCGCGCCGCTGCAAATCCTTCGTCATCATCGACGGCGAGCTCCACAAGCGCAGCGTGACCGGCGTGTTCCAACGCTGCGTCCAACCCGCTGAAGGGCACAAAATCCTCCACGACATCCACTCCGGCGACTGCGGCCACCACGTCGGCGCCTGCTCTCTGGTCGCAAAGGCTATGCGACACGGCTTCTACTGGCCCACTACACACGTAGACGCCGTCGACATTGTCCAGCGGTGCGCCGGGTGCCAGAAGTACGCCAACCAGACCCACATGCCGAGCTCGGCGCTCAAGACAATCCCCATCACCTGGCCGTTTGCCGTGTGGCGTATGGACATGGTAGACCCTTTCAAAAAGGCCCCCTTCGTCTTCACCCACCTCCTGGTCGTGGTCGACAAATTCACAAAGTGGGTGGAGGCCAAGCCAGTCCAGAAATGCGATGGGAAGACCACCACCAAGTTCCTACGCGAGCTCATATATTGCTAAGGGTTCCCAAACAGCATCATCACGGACAACGGCACCAACTTCGCCAAAGGAGCCATGGCCGAGTTCTGCGAGG
The DNA here is from genome assembly GCA_023614405.1 of Avena insularis. Lineage (NCBI taxonomy): Eukaryota > Viridiplantae > Streptophyta > Magnoliopsida > Poales > Poaceae > Avena > Avena insularis. Next base: position 205,014,722 of record CM042685.1, read on the forward strand.
AACATCACATACGACTCGACCTTGCGTCAGTCGCCCACCCGGAGTCCAACGGCCAGGCGGAACAGGCCAACCAGAGCATCCTCCATGGCCTGAAGCCATGGCTCCAAGTACCACTCGAGCGCACCGCCAGGTGCTGGTTCGAGGAGCTACCCTCCGTCATCTGGGGCATCTGCACCTCGGTCAACAGGTCGACAGGGTTCACCCCCTTATTCATGGTGTATGGCACCGAGGCAGTCATGCCCACCGACCTAGAGCACGAATCGCCAAGGGTCGTCCACTACACGGAGGCTGCGAACGAACTCACACGCCAGGATGGAGTCGATCAACTCGATGAGGCACGCGACCTAGATCGCTCCCGCACTGCCATCTACCAGCAAGGACTCCGCCGCTACCATAGCCGGTGGGTGCGGACTCGCACTTTCCAGGAAGGCGACCTGTTGCTACGCCTCATCCAGGACAAGAAGGGCATGCACAAGCTCTCCCCCTCCCGTGGGAGGGACCATTCGCCATCGGGCGAGTACTCGGCAACGACGCCTACTACCTCATCGACGTCCGCGGAGACGGGAAACTCGACGTCAAGCGACCGTGGAATGTAAACCTCCTACGGAAGTTCTACTCCTAGAACTCCACACATGTACCCTCCACTAGCTATGAAATAAAACATAATTGGTTCTCGCAAATTGCGTCTACTCTCCGTGTCTTGTGCCACTCGCACTCGTAATAACAGCGTCAAGCTAACCGCAGAAGTCAACCTCTGGTACAGCGACTGGCACGGCCAAGTAGTGCGTTACGAGGGCACTGGGTTACCCCAGGACTCGTAACGTCCACGAAAAATGCCTACCCGGAGCCCCATTGGAGTCGCCTAGCTCGACTGGCTTAACGAGCCAAGACAAGTGCCTTCGCTCCCCATAGCGACTATGATCCTCCGAATCCTTGACACGGCAACTCGAACGGCCAAGTACCATGCTCGGGGACTGACGACCAGTTAAGCGAGAGCGATGAGGGAAAAATGCCAAGTATGAGAGCGTGCCAGGACTCGCCATGCGACTAACCCGACGGGCCAGGCAGGAGTGATGCGCTCACTCTAACACAAGCAGACCTCACCCACCCTAGAGCCGCGACTAGAACCACCAAGTACCACGCTCGGGGACTCGGCTACCCGACCTCGTTCGCGCAAGGGAAAACGGTCAAGTAAAGAGCACTCATGGGAGTCGACCTCAATAACAAAACAACTGACAATACGTTCAAAACCACACAAACATAACGAACGAGGTAAACCCCATAAAAAGGGCGGACGCGCTCGAGGACTCGTCCAACTAGCAATCAAAATTGCAAGACAATTCACAAAATAATGCGAAATTCCATTACAGTAGAAGAAAGTCGTTACAAAATAAAAATTGAGCCCAATGGCCAAATTGTTACTAACGCCCCAGGGCACAATGTTTTCTATTCCGCAGGCTTCGACGTCGACTCGCCGCCACCCTGGCGGTTGTGAATGAAGGGAGTGTACGGGTTCGACGGGTACGTCGTCAACTCACCCGCCATCGCTGCATGGAAGGGCTGCTCGACCTTGAAGTCCCGGTGCGGTGGCTCGGGATCGTTGGGCGCGACAGTTGTCTCCTGATAAGGGAGGAGGTCGCCCATCGCCCAGACGCGATCGGAGTATACCGCGCCCCGGTCCGTCAGCTTCAGCACCTCGGCAATCTCCACCGAGCCCGTCGACGAGGGGTAGCCACTCGTCACGTCGTCAAGGTCGAAGTCCTCCGGGAAGTGGGCAAGCCCAAGGCTAAGCGCCGTTGCCGCCCCGCGCCGGAATGCCGACCGCATCATGAACTCGACGACTGACGGCACCTTCTCCAGATACCACCATACTTCAACGAGATCGCTGGGAATCACTTTCGTTGGCGACATCTCTTGAAGATACGCTCTAATGCAAGCTGCAGACAACGTGGCCGAGTCAACCAAAGTGGCCACACACTGCCGCGCGTCATACGACTGTGCCTCCTCCGAGCTGTCGATAATCCGCCCTGCGGACAGGGGACGGCAGTAAGTACAACGACGATTTCACAATGTAGCTACTACAGGCAGAGGCAGGAAAATTTACCAATCAAAGGACGGCAGAGGCCCGTGATGAAGCTTTGAAGAGAGGAGAAGTCGTCTTGTAGCCCAGTAACGAGGGCATCAGAGACATTACGCTCTTCAGCGGCAGCCGTAACAGTAGCTCTGGCTCGCCCATCCGCTGAACTTGCCTCAGCCTTCGCTTCCTTAAGCTCGCGCTCAAGGTCAGCGATCGGCTTCTCAGCCGAACTCACTGCAGACTGAGTCACCGTCAGTTCACTCGCCGGGACAAGGCCCTGGCGGACCTCCTCTGCCTTGGCAGCGATCGCCTGGAGTCCCTTGTTCGTCTCTTGGACGGCAAGAAGTTCCTTCTCCGCGCGACACTTCGCAGCAAGCCGGTCGGCTGATTCACGCTGCAAGCTCTGTGCACAAATCAAACAGTTAACAACAACGGAATCCTAAGTGCCCACCCGCTGAAATTCAGCGACTGGACACTCGGGGACTGGAGATCAAAAATCCTAAGTGCCCATCCGCTGAAATTCAGCGACAGGACACTCGGGGACTGGAGCTCAAAAATCCTAAGTGCCCACCCGCTGAAATTCAGCGACTGGACACTCGGGGACTGGGTGCTACAAATAAAAACAAACACCAAAAGAATCTGACCACTGAAATTTAGTGGCCCGATCCTTGGGGACTGGACATACCTGGATGGCTGCGCCCAGCATGCCATGGAGCTGAAGCGCGTCCACAGATGCGAGAAGAGCCAGAGTGTGCCCGCGGCGCTGCTCGACCTCCGTTTCGGCGGCCCCAAGTGCGCGGCTCGATGGTGTTGTACCACTCGCCGTAGCCGCTTTGGCCATGAAGCGGGGGAAGGTCGCGGCGGACGCTCCAGCGCCACTGGGAGTCGGCTCGGCAATTCTAGGTGAGGAAACACCCTCCTTGGTCTTCACGGCCACCTCCGTCGCTGTCGGAGGATCACTCGGGGCGACCATCGTGTCGTCAGAGACCGTGACGACGTTGTCGCCTTTGGCCTTCTTAGCACTGTCCGCGGGGGCAGCGACTTCGTCAGCCTTCCTTTTCCGTGAGGGGTCCTCTTCGGCGACGACTGGTGGCACCTTGGCCACGGAAGGGTGGCCGATCTTCTTAACTCCAGTCCTGTGACATAACAATGTAAGCAATGTTGTCCGAGTACAACGAAAGACAAGCAGTAGGACAAAACTTACTTGGCGACTGGTATGAACCGCAATCCCGTGCGGATACTGGCCGGCTTCTCTAGTTCGGGGCCCAGTTTCCGACTGAGGCCCATCTCCAAAACATCACGTTCCCAAGACACGGAAGGCCTCTTCGACGACGAGGCCGCGACAGGAGCCTCCGAGATAACGTCGGCAGGAGTTCTCCTAGGAGGTGAAGCTGCTGCGGCTGGAGCAGCCCTCAACCCAGAGACTGGGGCGAATAGGGGTGGAAGCGAGGCCAGAGGTACCTCATCCAGGGCGGCAGCGGCATCCGGCGTTGCTGTCATCTTCGGCGCTCCGTCCTTGGCCAAGCTGCTGGCATCGGAACTACTCGCCGAACGAGGCGGAGATGCCTGTTTTGCCGGCTTCGCCTTCCTCTTTGGTGGAGCCGTCACTTCCTTCTTCTTCTTCTTTTTCGACGGTGTAGCCTCACGATGCGAAGTGTGCTCGGGAAGCTCGTCGTCGTCGTCGTGACGTTCGAGGATTTTACTCGCCTCGAGCTCGCGCTGATGTTGCCCGCGAGTTTTGCGAACCATCAGGGTGGCGTCTTCCCTGGGCTCGTCATCATCGTCGTCATCATCACTCGGGTCGCTCCCGACGCCGCCCTTGGCAGGAGGCGACTCGCCCCCGTCTTGGACGGACGAGCTCGAGTTTTCGTCGTCCGCGAGTGGGAGCCACCCTTCCACTACTTGTAATAGCTGCAGCAGGCACGAGACAATATCAGTATAACCGCGACAGCATCAACTGCGACTGCGAATGGTAGCAAAAACAGCGACTTACCGTTGGACCTGGATGCTTCGCGGTGTAGGGGGCGACCCCAGCCTTCGCGTCCAGGTATGCTGCCTGGGTGATCTTCTTTAGTGCCAGGACGTAGTCTTCGAGCTTCCACTCGGCGAGGCAGGATTTCGTCGAGTCCTCACTGCCCGTGTACTCGTACATGTAATGGTCACGGCGGGCCAGGGGAACGAGTCGCCGCCCGAGCCAACAGTTGTACAAGTTGATGGTTTGAAGACCCTTCTTCTTCAGGCCGCGGATGGTTTGAAGCATCTCGTCCACGACCATCCGCTGGTCTACTGGGAGCTTGCCGACCTGGAGTCGGCGTGGTTCGGGCCGGTCGGCGGAGTACCTTGGGATCGCCACCTCGCCGTCTGGAGTCGCCTCGGTGACGTAAAACCAGGACTTCTTCCACTCGCTCGCCGCTTTGGCGGGCAGCATCAGGTCGAAGAAGGAGGCCTTCGACTTCAACTGAAACATCAGGCCACCCACATCAAGCATTGGGCCGCCTGATTCTTCGCGACTGATCCTCCCGTGGAACAGATCTTGCTATAGGGGGAAATAGGGCCTGCAGCCCTGGTAGCACTCGCAGAACGCCACGAAAATGGTGAGCTGCTCGATGATGTGCGGGCCCAGGTCCGACGGCTGGATCCCGTAGAAGGCGCAGAAGCGCCGAAAGAAGAGAGATGTGGGAAACCCCAGCCATCGCTCCAGGTGGCTGGTGAAGCAAATAAATTCTCCCTCGCGCGGGTCCGGAGTCACCTCTTCGGCCGCGGGGATGCACCACCTGCCGGCGCGCAGGATCCCGGCCTCCTCGAAGGATGCCAATAGCTCTCTGGTGCATTTGGACCTGCCCCATGGTTCGGTGGAGGGGGCCATTGGCGGAAAGGATCGCGGAGGTCGGAGGATTTTGGATCGATTGGATCGCGATGCGGAGGAAAACGGAGATGGGCGAAATCGGAGGAAATGACGAAGGAGTGGTTCCCTGATCGCCTGCCATTTCCTTTATATAGCGGTTGTTACCCGCCAATTCCAGGAGCCGTTACTACGCGGTGATTATGCCGAAGTTACCGTTGGATTACCCCAACGGCTAGTTTGACTGCATCTGATGGTCCAACTTCATCCATTCGACTCGCCGACCCGATCGCTATAACAGTGACTGAACATTTCGCCGACCCGTTCGCCGAGCTGCGACCCGACTGACCGCTGTCATTGCGACTAGAATAACTGATTTTTCCTTTATTCAGGAGTCCACCGCCGATTCGACTGGGTATCCGCATTGGACCCGTATACTCCGACTGCGAACGAACAACTGCGACCAATCATCGATGGCCTCGGGGACTACTGATGGGGATATGCCTACCGGGGTATACCCAGCAGGACGTTTCCGACCGGCCCAGGAACTGGCAAGTGGGCCTGCAGGACGGCGACTGGATCAAGACCTGGAGTAGATTCAAGCGACTGGAAGCTGAAGGCCCAGGAGAGTAGATAGGCCCAGTAGGATTAGGTTAAACGATTGCCGAAACCTTAACTGATTCGGTTGAGATATGTAAACCCTAGGGGGTGAGTCTATATAAACCTCCCTAGAGGGCGTGTAGAGGATACGTTCCATCATCCACCCAAGCGACTCGCTGCCTAGCCGCCGATCTCGCCCCATTGTACTTCCATCATCATACAATCTACCAAGAGTAGGTCTTTACCCTCCGGGGGGCCGAACCTGGATAAAACCCAGTGTCTCCGCCCTCATCTCGCACCGCAGATGGCTGGCCGCCCTTGCCCCATGTTCTACTACTCGCTGCCGATTGCAGCATCTGCCGTGGTCATTCCCACGACACCCGGAGCTTGATCGGCCATGGAACATAGCACAGCTACGTCCTTTCTACATTTAGCATTTTTTATCTAATAGTGTACCTCTTATATGATCAATGAAATAAAGCTCTTTGGTTCACTCATATTGCTGAGTCTTTTACCTCCTTTAGTGTTCATTTTTGGATCATATAAAACTTTATGCACAAGCTTTGCGATTGCACTTGTGAAAATTTTGCCTACGGGCGTTAGCTTAAGTTTTCTGGTCTACACGTTCTTTGTTGTTTTTATGTGGATTCTGGAGTAGTGACTTTCGGCACTCATTGTCAGCGATTTTGTTCTAAGGTTTTTGAAGGTGCCATTGGGTATCATCACCTAAGCGCATGGTTCCGACAACGAGTCTTCTGACTCACGAAAAGTCAAGCATAAGAACCAAAGTAATGGATAAGCCAGCACTTGCTTAAAAAATATATACATGCTGGGCATTAATTCTTAAGTAGCAGGATACGACAAACATTGTTTTCCACCTTAAGATTACATCACCAAGTTTTTTCAATGTACACTCCAGAGGTGAAACAAGAATTACAAAGTGTTTTTCACTCCTTGGGTGCAGGGGACTTGGAGGCCGCATCATCACCAGCCGGAGATTCACCTTCAACGTCACCACTGTGAGGAGACTTGGAGGGTTCAAGGTCGGTGTTGTCGAGAAAGTTTCTGGGCACGAAGACATCGACGTCCACCAACTCGGCAACCCTGGTGTCATAACCCACGAGTGATGACAGGATGGCTTCGTGATCGATCTCCTTGCCGGTATCATCCATGTCGAGGATACCAGATGTCACTGTGTCGATGTCGGCACCTTCATAGTGTGCCTTCACCATGGACAACGCCATCCTTGCGCCAGCCCGTGCACATGAACCTTTCCAGCTTGCGACATGCTCGGGGGCTCGGCGCAGAATCTCCGAGTACTTCACCATGGAGTCCGAGGCCTTGATATAAATTTGGAGGGGCTGGGCGATCTCCTTGGCTTGGGTGATGGCGGTGTTGATGAAGTTGCCGGCAAGAATCATGCATTCCTTGTCTGAAGGAGGCGAGCGGGTTAAACCCAAGGGCGCTGAAAATTCTGACAACGATTACATGAGTTAAAAAATTCTAAGTACCCAGACTACATAGCTAGAAGGCGGAGGATACTTACTGAAGATGCTGGCCTTAGCCTGCCAGACGACGTCCACCAAGGATTCTTTCTCTTGTTGGAGGAGCTTAAACGCCTCGCTATGGCGAAGGTTTTGCTCATCGGCAGCTTGCTTCTGATCCTTTAGGATCGCAAGATCCTCCTTCAAGCGATTGATCTCAGCGGAGGAGGATTCCTGCAGGGCTTTCATGGAATCCTCGTGCATCTTCAGCATTTGTTCCCTCTCCTTCTTAAGGATCTTGTTCTCGCTGTCCAGCTGCTGGATGTGCTTGGACTGCTCAACAATATCCTTAGCCTTGGCGACATGCTCTGCAAGTCGGAGAAAGCAAAGTACACAGTGAGTACTTGAAGAAGGAAGGCACAAAAGTAAGACGGAAATGCGCAAAAAGAAAACAGACTCTTGCTTTTGATGATCTGTTCCTTCAAGATGGCAGTTTTACCCTTTTCAGCTTCAAGGTCCGCGCGCATCTTCTGGTACTTATCGTTGGCCATGTCCCTCCAAGCATTCTCGTTCTGTGGAAACAAATACAAAGTCAAGTCGTTGTTCAGTCTACTTGGAGCCCCTAGTCGGAGATTTTCCATCTAGGTGCTCGGGGGCTACAGCGAGAGTTTTTTAACTTAGCAATATGCTTAGCTTTTCTTTAAGCATCTAGTCGAAGCTCGTTCAGTTCTCAACTAGAAGCTTGGGGGCTACAGTATAAAGTTTTAACTCGGAAAATGCTTAGCTTTTATTTAAGTATCTAGTCGGAACTAATTCAGTTACAACTAGAGGCTTGGGGGCTACAACACTTAAAATTATGAACACTGTGTATGCTACTCTTAAAGCATCTAGTCGGAATAATTCATTCCATCTAAATGCTTGGGGGCTACAGTGAGAGTTTTTTCTAACTTAGTCACTCTTAGTGCATATAGATGCAAAGCCAATGGTTTTCCGTCTACATCCTCGGGGGATACAGTGGGATACTCATATGAAATGCAAAAGGTAAAGTAAAACTTACCAGTGCGATGATCTTGAGGTTTGTAGCACTCTCGGCCAGCATCTTGCCAAAGGAAACGCTCTTGCTTCGCAAGATGTCTGCCTGACGGAGTAGCTCCTCAAGACCGCACGTCGGAGATGACGACACTCCTCCAGGAACCATAGTTGTGCTACCCGACGTAAGCACCGGGAAAATAATCTTTGGCAGCTCCAAGGGTTTCTGGGGAGTAGAGGTGCCTCCTTCGGCAGAGGTACCAGCACCCACCACCCCCTTGCTGCTACCGATGGCATCCTTAGCCAGAGCTTCAGCCATTTGAAGAGCAGCGTTCTCCTGCGTCGCCTGCTCGCCGACAATCGCGAGTTCGGTAGAGGTGCCTCCTGGGCTTGGGAGCTTGTCGGAGCGGAGGAGGGCTTGACAGCAGGAGTAGCAGGGGCGATGGCGGGTGAAGAGTCACGATGCAGCATATCTTTGATATTTCTAGAAGGCCCAAGAGTCTTGGAGGACTTCTTGAGGCTGGTTGTGGCTTTCTTCCTGAAACATGCAAAGCGCATAAGTACAGGAATAAGACAGATAAATAAGACAATGTCGGAGAATAAGAAGCTTACACTAGGGGGGCGCTTTGGCAAACATCCCGGTGGCTTTCTTCTTTTCCGCCTGTAGCGGCAAGATTTTTTTGAGGCTCCACCCTCCGTCTTCTTCTTCTTGCCTCCGTTGGCAGCGTCAGAGGTGGAGCTCTTCCGCTTTCGCGCCAACGGGGCATCTTCGTCGGACACGACCGTGACTTCCTTCATCTTGGGATCGTAGATTTGGGCGGCCAGGTTGTCTTCCTCTAGATCGCTAAGCTGTTAAGTAAGAAATCATTGTGTTAGACAAGATGATATTGGCAAGACGGAAAAACTGGAGTAATGTCATACACGGAAAATAAATACCTACCTTTGGGCACTTTCCGTTTACGAACATGTTGTAGGTGAGGGTGAAGCCACGCTTCTTGTCCTTCACCTTGACAATGTCCTTAAGATGAAACTTGACGGAGTCGCTCGAGAAGTTGTCCTCGGAGATCCGGAGGGTATCCCTTCGATCGCCGGTGTACTCGTGCATAAGCTTCATACGGTGCTGCAGAGGTTGGATCCGCCTGATGAACCAGCACATGGCTAGGTCCAATACGGTTAGACCCGTCTCTACAAACCACTCGATCCGCCTTATTGCGCGAGAAGTGTTGAGGTCGGAGGGAAGGGAGGCATGGGATCGCCATGTGGGAACTTCGGCGGCGGCTCCATCCATGAAGTCCGGGTACGTTACTTCTCGGCCCGACAAAGGAATGTCGGGGCCGTAGAAGTATGTCTGCTGCCAATTCTTGCACGACTCGTGGCCGACGATGTCGGGGAATCGCCGACCAGGTCGGATCTTGAAGCTTATGGTGCTGCAGTTTCTAAGCTCCTCCTTGCTGTGTCCGGCTTCACGTTTAACGGTGAAGAAGTAGACAAACAGATCTAACCTAGGCCTAATCCCTAGGTAACCCTCGCAAAGTGCCACGAAGTTGCTAAGCACTAGGATACTATTGGGGGAGAGGTTGTGGGGTTGGACCTTGAAGTGATTCAAGATGGACAGGAAGAAGTGGGAGATGGGCAGAGAAACGCCGCGTACCAATTGTGCCTTGAGGTATACTTTCTCTCTGGCTTGGGGAGAGGGGGTCACCTCGTCGGCCGGCGCCGCCCGCCAGGCGAGCCCCTCCGTCGCAGGGAGGTAACCCTCAGCAACCATCTCTTGGATGTCGCGGCCGGTGATGTCCCAGCCGCGCCAGTCGCCTTTGTGTGAGTCTGGCTCCTCTTCTAGGAGCTCCAGCGCCGCCAGGTTATGGTCGCCGCCGGTGGTTTCTATCACTGCCTGCGGGAATAACCAGGCCCTCTGGGGGCACGACGACGGAGCTCGCCGGCTTCGCCACGGCTTCGCTCGACGCCGCCGTTGATGGGGATGAGCTGCTGCTAGCCATGGAGGAGGGAGAGGACACGACTGGTGCAGGCAGGAGGCTAGGGTTTCTCGAGGTTTTCTCGAAGCTCGAGGAGGCGCGCGGCTGGACGAAGAAGACGATGACGCAGGAGAATGGGGTGAAAAAGTGGCAAGTGTCCCACGGCCGCTATTTATCTTACTCTGCGTCAAGATTCGTGCAGCTAATCGGACGGTTGCCGCGTAGACGACGTGTTCGTGAACGTGCGCGGTAATTTCGCCACGTCTCCAACCGTCGCCACCAACGGTTCATATCGCTCGCGCGGGAAAATCGGATATGATTACGTTCTCTGCATGTGTGAGTTACGAGGCGTCGCTGACCTACAGCCTACGTCGTCATAACTGACATGGTAGATGAACCGTCCCATCGAAGATTCTGGCATGGACGGATTTAATCCGACAACGGGAGCGTACGATGGAAGATTCAGCATTTCTCCGACTTACTCGTAGAAGATGGAGAAAACCTTTGCAGGGTTCTTTGGGAGGACTACAAGATGTTGCTTGACGGTTTGCCGACATCCATTTAGACGGAGCATTCCACGGGAAGAGGCAAGACGGCGCAAGATCTCGGAGTTCTCCGGGGGCTACTGTTGGGGATATGCTATATGGGTATCCTCATAGCATGTTTCCTATCCGACTAACCCGGGTGGCCCATACTCGGTAGCATGGCCTATGGCCTGCTGGGCGGCCCAGTTAGGTGGATCCATAAGGGAGGCCCATGCCGGATAAAGGAAGGCTACGGTGGAGTCACCAGCGTACCCGGAGCCTTGGAGTGCAAGATACACAAGACTAGTAATAGACGGTGTAGAACTCTGTAACCTGTCCGGCTAGGACTTTTCCCTGTAACCCTAGGACCTGACGACTATATAAGCCGGGCCTATGGGAGCCTTTAGGGCATCGTTTTACACACACCTCGCACAGCGAACCTATCTCTGTAACTCGGCGTATTGCCAATATAGTGATTTATAGCAGGAGTAGGATTCCGCCACCGTTGTGGGATCTGAACCTGGGTAAGCTGTGTTACCTCGTACCCGTCAACCGTCCACCTTACCCCACGTCTCTAAACACGCACTGTGAGGACCCCTCCATGGCGTACTCGTCGGTAATACCACGACAACCTACTTCGGAGAAGATCCATTTCACCATCAGAGAGAACAACTGGATCAATGGACTGGCCCGAGCAATGCAGGATGAACTTGCCCGACTATGTGGGCAGAATATTAACAAGATCGCCGGCACCCGCTTTGTTCATTATGCCAGAAGTGACTCCAATGGACAACCCCTGGATCTGCCAGGTCACCCTGAGTTGAAGCACCATGTGGACCACCTTTCCTTCATGCTTCATGAGAATCAGAAGGAGCTGGACAATGCTCGTGCTGACGCCAACGAGAAGAAACTTGCCGCCGCCAAGAAGGACCAGACCTTCGCCATCCTCTTGAAGGAGCGCAAGTCACTTTGCCATCTCCGTGACAAGAAGGATCGCATCATTTCCCGCCTTCGTCACAAGGTGTCATCTTTGGAGGAAACCATCCATGATCGGGACATGCAGCTTGAGGAGAGGGAGAACAAAGGGGAAGATATCTGTGAAGATCCCTACTCATATCTCAGTGATGATGATGACTACTTTGAGGACATGGACCAGGAGTTCCATAATGATGATGTGGACCGTGACTTCATTGATGATGAAGAATCCACCGGTTCTGATGAGTAGTATCACTTGAGCACTATCGTAGGTGTGAGTTGTATTCGGTCCCACTGTATCGTAGCTTGCCATAATGGTTCTTAAAACCATCGGTTTGTTGTTGTGTTGTGTTGGAATGTGTTGTTTGTATTGTGTGCTTCGAATTAATGAGAATGAGTTGTTGGCTTTCAAACCTTAGCCTTACTCAAGGTTTAAAAGCTTTTAAACCAAACCCATAAACCTTAGAAAAAATTCCCTCTTGTCTCATGATCTATCTCAATCTCTAGATGCCTCGTGGAGGGAGCAGCTCATCGCAAGACCCGATGGTCCAAATCTTGCAAATGTTAGTAACCGACCGAGAACCGGTAGGACCGAGTATCAAGACAATCTAGCCACTCTTCAATAGATCGCCCAACTGGCGCATGGCAACCAAGGCCCTGGAAACCAGTAACATCATGGATCCAAACTTAAGAACTTCCAGAACACCAATCCCCCTATCTTTAGAAAATCATAAGAGCCCTTAGATGCCGATGACTGGCTGCAGACTATGGAGAACAACTTGAAAGTAACTATAGTAGAGGAGGCATAGAAAGTACTATTCGCCATCCACTATCTGGCTGGTTCTGCAATAGCATGGTGGAATAGCACCCAGACCATGAATGGAGGACAGATGATGACTTGGGATGAATTCAAACTCAAGTTCAGCCGAAACCATGTGCCACCAAGTTTGATTCTGCGGATGAGGGATGAATTCAAGGAGTTGAAGCAGGGAAGGATGACTGTGGTAGAGTACCGTCACAGATTTCCGTCTCTATCTAGGTATGCCCCTGATGAGATTGGTACTAAAGCCAAGAAGAAAGAGAGATTTCTGAATGGTCTGCATGATGAGATGCAAACAGTGTTAGTCAATATCTCGTTTGCTGATCTAGAAGCTCTAGTTGATTCAGCAATCTAGCTGGAAGGAAATATTAACCAAGCTACTGAAAACCATAAGCATCATATGATGCACCAACCTGGACCCTACCATACCCCAAAGTATCGCCCCAGTTCGTTTGTTGTATTTGCACCAAGGAACACTAAGCCACCCATGTCACGCCCGAACTTTCCCAACCGTATAGGAGGAATCCCAAGGCCCGGAGGCAACAACAACTACAACCATGGCAACCCCACTAACTTCAACCGTGCACCGCCAAGGCCCACCAATCCCAATAACAATATGCCCCAAGGACTGGAAGTAATGTCGTACCTGTTGCCAGAAAGGACAAGTCAACAATCACTGCCAAGGCCCACCAATCCCACAAATCCCAATAACAATACTGCCCCGGGGACTATTCCAATGAGTGCCCCAAGAATATTGCTGCAACATCCAATGTCACTACACCTACCTAGCAGCAGCGTCGTGTCCAACCAGGAAAGAGATCCGCCCAGGCAATCTGAACAACCGTGATGGCGTCTGTTCCACGTGAATGCTGAAGAAGCCCAGGAAGTGCCATATGGCATGCTAGGTATGTTTTCTGTTAATTCCGTACTTGCAAGAGTGTTGTTTGATTCTGGAGCATCGCACTCATTTATTATAGAAGAATTTGCATGCATTAGTAAGATTCAACCAACAAAATTGAAGCATGTTATGATAGTTCAAATACCTGGGTCAACTACCAAAGCTAGAAAAATTTGCAAGGCTGTACCTATCAGAATTCATGGAATAGATTTTTATGCCAATCTAATAGTACTTGGAACAAAAGGTTTGGAAGTAGTACTAGGAATGGATTCGATGTCGAAACATCAAGGACTTATAGATTGTGCTAAGAAATCCATAACCATGACCAGTAGCACCGCAGTATCAGTTGAGCATGTGTCTGAGACCTTGCCCCGTCAGTTTAAGTGCAACAAGAGTTTAGCCCAACCAACCTATAGAGGTCCCAACCTTTAATAAGGTAGAGATCCCTATGTTTACAATGCTAGTCCCTGTATCAATAGCTAGCATCCACAGTTTAAGATGTAATATCAAGAAACAAAGGTCATAGTACAACTTTATAACTAGGAATAAAATAATTCATTACATCTTACATAGCTCATTTGGCTATCTCATTACAATGCAGCAGAAATAACTATATAGCATGGAGTCCTTCATCTTCAAAGTGCCACAGGAAATCATGTTGGTTGTAGAGTTGTAATCCTAATCAACACACTTCACTAACATGAAACAAGCCTGCAACATAATAAGTTACAGCCACAAGGGACAATACATTTGAATTGTATTGGCAAGTTATACTATGATAGAATAGTGGTAACTATCATCTATATGCATTTGGATAAGTGGATCTTACGCTTGCTTTGCTCAAAATATATTTTCCTTATCAGTTGAAAACACTAAGTTTTTGTTTGTCAAAATCACCCAAGCCATCTACCAATAGAAATTGGTGATCCTTTAACCCTTGTTCAACCACAAGTTTTTAACTTAGAAATTGGGATGAGGAGATCCTTGATAGCTTCCATGTCTTGATGCTCCAATTGTCCATTTCCGAGGACACGGCTAAGTACTTAGATTTTACTCTCTCGAGAGGTGGTGCACTTTCCCCACAAGACTCGACATGCATCGAGACAAGATCTTTCAGAAGCCTTCCCTTAGACCAAAATGGACGCGCTCCAAACCTATCCCCCTACCACCAACTGTCCATCTGGCTAAGTTATTGCGACCTATATGATCAAGGCAGAGCCCATATTGCCAAGTGGCTGCACTTGAAGCTTATCAACATTTGACAACTCAAATCTCTTTGTTCCTAGGTGGCTTTCCACAAGTGAGATACACTAGGGTAGTCCATAGATATGGGCCCTATGTAACCACTCAACATAACCCATTCACACTATTCCACCCAGGTGATTCATTCACGTAGTTGTTTTATTAAACAAAACACAAGTCATAGACTTAGAAATATTTCATATCATGAATATAATCCACCCTTGTTTTCTACTAGCTAGGCTAAGCATGATGGTAGTAGGAATCTTAACTTATGAAAATTCTACTAAGGCTTCATCTACTAGGATTTCCCATGGCATAGTTAACACATAGAAAATTCCATTCAAGTCCTACTTAGAAATATCACTAATGCATAGTGAAAATAATAGGACAAAATGTATGAAGCACCACTACCTTTTTAGTAGAGAATATAAATTCACTCCTTGATCTTGCAATGGTCACACTCTTCAAAGTTCACTACAATTCAATCAAGCAAGCAAATATTCAAACTAGCATTCAAACAATTCACCACATAAAATAAAGAAAACAAAACAATGCATGCAAGCATGCAATAGATGGTTTTATTTTGAAAGGTGGTTTCTAATAGGCTATAAACATTTTAAAACACCTATTTGTCTTTTATAAAAGTGGCACGGTCATTTGAAAGTAAGTTAGTGAAAATGGCCATTTAAATCATTTTTGTTTTGTTAGAAAATGATTTAAATCAATGTAATAATTTCTAGTGTTTGCCAAATATATTTTTAAACACAAATGTTAGTTTTTATGATCAAAGTGTTTAATATTAAATCATTTGCCAAAGATTTCACCTAAAAACCATTTTTAAATCAAAGCAACATTTTATTTTGCTAGAAATGCCTTTAAACAAAGTAATAATTTTCTAGGGTTCACCAAATATATTTTTAAATCTACAAGTTGGTTTATATGGTCAGTAGGTTCAAAAAAAATCCATTTACCAAAGATTTTACCCTAAAATCATTTTTAGAATAATTTTTATACTCAAATTAGGCCTACACATGTTTCTGCAAAAACAACCAATTTTACAGAATCCAATCACTAAACAAAGTGCATGGTTAGAAAGTATTCTTTTTTCGGATTCCAATGATATAAAATTTGTAAAATTTGGACATGTGGATTAAAAGTTATGAATTTTACAAAATCAATCCACTAATAGATCTAATTCTGTTTTTAAATTCTGAGTTTGGCTACGTGGCTGCTCCCTATTGGTTGAAAACTGTTCGGTTGGATGGGCTGTTACAGAGCGTTAGATCTAAAGCAAATCTTGTGGCTCAGAGCACACGATACCTCTTCGGTTTAATTCTAATCTCACACATCCGATCTAGATCTAACGGCCCGAATCATTTTGACCATAGGTGGGGTCTTGCAATGGTGGCGGCGTATGCTGCTGGGTGATACAGGAAGCGAGAGGGGAGAGAAATAGCTCACAGTGATCGCAGTGCGTTGCTGATGCTCAACATGCTCGCGGGAAGACAGGGGGCGCACGGGTTCGTCACTTATTGCTCGCCAGAGTTGTTCACTGGCTCGGGCTCGTCTGTTCGTTGACGGAGGCAAAGATTTGGAGCGTGCTAGGACAAACCGAAAGCGTTGTTAGGTGTGCGAGATCGTGGCGAGTACGATGGCATCAATGAGAAAGGAAGGGGCGGACGGAAACTACCTGGAGAGTTCTTCGGAGCGAATGCAGGCGACGGAGGTCAGGGAGCAAGGGGCGATGAGGGACGGCCGGAATTGCTGTTGCATCTCATCGGAGACAGTGGTGAGGCGAGCTAAATGAGAGGCAGCCTGGGGGCGTAGAGGTGCGGGAGGTTGAGGGGAAAGGAAGAGGGAATAGGGGCGACTAAATAGGGCATGATCGCTGGCGGTTTACTCTCGGCATGAAGACGAATTAAACTGCGGAATCAAGGCCTGAAACGGCGATGAGGTTTGGGGATGAACGTGTCTGCGGGTGGGGAAGATGACTGGTCGGTGGAACCTGGTGGTCAGCGAAAGATAGAGGGGGTGCGGTGGGGTCCGGTGGTCAACTTCTGTGCGGGTGCGCGTTTGGGTGAAAAACGATTCGCGCTGAGAGAGAGGGAGTGGGCTGGCTGTTGGGCCCGGTGGGCTGGGCTGGTTTGTCTTATTTTTTCTTTCCTGTTTCTTTTTCTTTTTCTGTTTTCATTTTATATTTTGAATTTGTTCAAACAATTCAAACATTATTTGAATTCAGATCTTTACCAAACTTTCCGTAGGTTTCTAATCTGTTCATTTATGTAATTAAACAATCCATTTTAGAATATTTATTTTATTCTCTTTGTGGTTTATTATTTATGTAAAATAGACATTTTGTCTCTATTCAAATAAGATTTTAAATACATTTTCAAACTTCTATTTGAACTCCATTTTTTTACCAAACCTTTTTCAGTAGGTTTTATTTAGTGCAAATAATTCACTTTGAATTATTTAAAATATTTTAATATGATTTATTAATCATTTAAATTGGGAAATTGTCTTTACTCCAATAAAATCAAATATGGTTTTAGTTCCATATAATTTTATTTAAATGATTCTTTCATTCCATCTAAGTTAATTAAATAACTTTTATATCCACCTTGGGAAATTTCTATTTATTATTTTCTCATGATTTCATTAATCCTTTATATTAGGGATTTGTCTCCATTTAAATAATTTGAAAAAGGTTTTAGTCCCATATGATTTTATTTGAATATTCCTTATCCCTTATTTTATTTGGATTTTAATTATCTTTATTCCATTTTCTTATGGATTTGGCCAAGGTTTAATTTGGATTTTTAAATATTCCTTATTTATTTATTTTCTTCCTTTGCCTTATAAAATCCATATATTTTTATTTATAGATCCAAAATTGGTGATTCCAATTTTGTATAATTTTATTTAATATTTGTTTATCTTTTTATATCCTTTTAGTATTAATTTGCTCACAATTTGGTATGGATTTTAGATAGGAGCTTTATTAGCTTTGGAAATTATTTCCTTTTATCTTAATAAATTCATAAGTTTTTATCCATGCCTCCAAATTAAATGAAACCACTTTCTATGGTTTATAATATTTTTGTTTATCATGTTTGATCATTTATAAATGTTTTGTTGACAAATTTTTATATGGATCAAATCCATAGTCTTAGGGGTATCTTGGAAATGATTTCTTCCATTAGAGTTTTAGGGTTTTGGTTTAGCTTTTCCAAGTGTTTAAATTTCAAGATACATTCATTGATGAATGCATTTCACTTGACTGAAATTTGTTGGATTCCATTTTATTCAAATTTTGTTCAAATTGGGTTTTGATGTTTTCATTTAGAAACCAAAAAGTTTCTTTTCACCCTAAATTTCAATAATTATTTCGTTTGTTTATTTATTTTTCACATTTCAAAATTTGGAAAATTTTGGGATGTGACAGGCTACCACCCTTAAAAGAAATCTCGTCCGGAGATTTGGGAAGGCTAGAGGTTACAAGTTGGCTTCAACACTGCTAGGGTATCACCACCCTTAAAAAGGTTTTCATCTAGATTACATCTTGGCTTACTTGGGATCTTGTTGTAGCTTCTCTGGACACTTGTTTGCATAATGGCCTAGCTCTTTGCATTTGAAACACATCTGTTGGCTAATATCTTTCTTCTTTTCTGGACAATGTGATGCATAATGTCCAATCTCTTTGCAATTGTAACATTGCACTTGGCTATTGTCCTTCTTGTTGGAATTAGGGCATTTCTTATTCTTCTTCTTGGGTCTCTCCAAAGCTAGGAGTTCTTCTAGTTCATGCTCTTAATATCTCACCTCAAAGGTGGGAAATCTTTCTCTCTTCTTGGGGCAGTTACTAGAGATATGACCTTCTTCTTCACAAGAGTAGCAACACTTTGGATTTGTCCTTATGAGGCATGGTTTTGACTTTGCCTTCATCCTTCTTGGTAGAATTTATTCCCTTATGGAGGTTTCCAAACATTTGATGCATTCCATCTTGCTTCATTTGTTGAACTATGTCAACACCCGGGTTTTTAATCCCAGATGCATGTTATGCCATACATCGCAATCCCAGGATTACCATTTTTGCGAGACATAACAGAATTGGATACCACAGTACATCATCCATTACAAACCATACATAAGGTCTTACACAAATAAGGATCTCATGATCCAGTTCTTAATACAATTCAAGCAGCGGAAATACGTAATAATAAAGGTAGCGTAGGCAAAGCTCCATCTTCGGGGTCACAGGCAATGCTGACAATGGGAGATGATCCTAGTTGTCGTAACCTTCCTGGGGTCCATCATCCTGGTACTCCTCTTCATAGTCTGGCCACAGGAATAGCCAGGGACAAGCCATGAGTACTCTTTAAGTATTCGCAAACTAATACTAACAAGTGAAGGGGGGTTTTTGTAGTAGGACACTAAGCTCTAGGGTTGTTTTGCAAACAGCCAGATTTACCTCTACTAAGTTCAGAAGCAAGAGAAAGCTAGTCAAATTTTATAACACCTAAGTGGGAATTTGTATATCATGCCACAACTCTGTTGTGGTCACATCAAATTCTCCATTCATTTCACAAGTCATTTTGAAATCATCTGACGGGGGAACAATATGGCCACTCCAACTTTCCATAACCGCGGACGCGGCTATTCGAATAGTTTGACACTCTACAGAGATTTTACACTTTCACCACAACATTCGATACATCCGTCAGGAACAAATCCTGAATTCACCATACTCAGTATGCGGATAATCAATCCTAACCTTTCAATTACACGCCCTAGTATAAGCACCTCTCTTGTGAGTTTGGCCTCCCAACCATGACCAACTGTCATCTTGGGTACTGCACAGGTGGGCAATCTTCACAAGGTAGCCTCAGATCAGACCTTGGCCGTGAGGGAACCAATACTAAGGTATATAAGTTTCCAGTCAAGCCCTACCCAATCTTCAGGTTTTGTGGTTTTACGGAAAAATTGGAATGGTATCGCATCCAGACAACCATCAGTTTTATAAAGGGCTAAGGCTCATGCCTCAACATTTTCATCACCAAAATCATCTGTTGTTCGAAAACACATGTCAAAACATCTCAGTAGAATGATCCATCATTCTAAGGTTTTCATAACCATTTTCACCAAGTATTCCCATCTAAAGTTGATCAAGTTTTATGCTTAGCACTAGCATCTACAAGTGGGAGTGAGTACTAATGAGGGGTGGTAAACAAGTGGAGTTTCAACTAAGTACCATCTCATGCCTTAGGATGACATAAAGATTATCTAGCTTAGGCCAAATTTTATGCTCTTTATGAAACCTTTAGTTAACTTCCTAGAATCTACAAGTCACTTAAGTAAACTCTAAAAGAAATCTTTGATAAAGACCTAAAGTAAATAGCTTGCAAGTAAAAATTAGGATGGGGTTATCAAGTGGGTATAACCACATATGCTTACGGCATATGGTAGGCATGGTAAGGCTTGCAAAAGTATAATATCTTGCAAGTGTTAGCTTGCACATTCAACTAGTAGTATTAGGCTTGCATCAATATCAGTATAATCTTGCTAAGTTAATAGCTTGCAAGTATTGGCTTGCCTTGTGCAGAGCAGTGGTTGAAGTTCTCCTCGGCTTCTTCTTCGTAGTATCCTCCTTCTTCCTCGTATCCTTGGTCGGTACTAGCGTCTATAAATAAATACGAGGTACACAATCACCAAACAATACTTAACTACTTTCAATCATCACACAAAGGGGTTCTATAGATGATCTAGCATCATCACTAACATTACAAGCACTTGACTTAATGATTTTATTTTTAGAAAAGTAATTTCTACTCATTGAAAAACTACTTAAGATTTAATATTCTCCAAACCAAGCATGGGATCATGTTGACACATGTCATCACCACATATTTCAGTTCATGGGAATGTGATTTAAAGTGGTGTCACAATTTAATAAGGTTTAACCTTTTTATTTTAAATAAAATAAGTGACTAGAAATGCCTATGTGGCATTCTTTTATTACTTGAACATTATTTCTTTGAGTAAACCCATATATTTTTATATATTCTGAAAGGTATGGTCAAATGTGATTTTTGAGAGTTGGAATCAACTCAAAAGCTATTATGGTTTAAATTTGAAAAATGTTTGAATGTAGAAAAGCTTCTGCCTTGTTATTTTTACCAAGGTTGATCTATAGATCCAAATGATTTGAATCCAATGGGCTTGGATTCAGAATTTCAATATATTTCTAACAAAATTGGTTTCATTCAATTTGGTTCACTCAATCGAGCTAGGTTGATTTTTGAAACTAGGTACAGAACTGTGTTTGAATGAAAATGGAAAAATCCAAATTCAAACAAGTGGGCTGCGCGGGAAGAGAAAATAGGGCTGGCCTGCTACGCACAGCGCTTACGCGGGCTGGTTAAGTTGCTATCCCCATATGTCAGTGAGACGAAGTGCGGGCGGCGATGCAGGCAACGCGTGGTGCGTTGGATCTAGTTCTAATCCAACGGCTCTGGTTCATCGTCCACGTCGGGCAGCGCCGGCGAGATAGAACCCTAACACGGCATTTGGGGGTCGTGGGAGGCTCACCGGGGCTCAGGCGAGGGTCGGCGAGGTGGTCGAACGACGAAGTCGACGACGGCGAACCTCCTGGTACCGGCAGCTTCTCCTGGGGCAGCTCCAATCACTGGCTTCCTTCTTCTCCAGTAGCGGCGTGCTCCGGCCAAATTCCGGCGATGCGCTTCTTTCCTTGCTCTGGGAATGGGGTAGAACTATCAATGAGGAGAGGGGAGTGAGATGGTGTGACGAGTTTGAGCGGGGGAGGCCTCTATTTATAGTCTCGACGACGAGACCGAACGGGATGGGCAGGCGACGGTGGCGACATGGCTACGGGCTGCTAGAGGCATGGCCGTGGGTGGCGATCGATCGGTGGTCTCCTGGCGATGCTCTATGGCTTTAATGCGCGTGTAGGGGCGGTGGCAAACGGTATGGAACGCTCGACGTTCTGCACGTCAAAGGCGGCGTCTTCGACGGCGAGCGGTGGCTACGGGGGCCGTGCGGTGAAATGGGCATGTCTAGTGGTCTCCTGGGACGGTGGGGAGCATGTTGGCAGGCGGCGAGGGCTCGAGGTGGTCTGGTTGAATGGGAACGGCGCGTGCTCTGCGGCACGGGTCGGCATGGTTGACAATGACGCGCCGGCGTTCTGGCGGTTCTGCTGTCCATGAGGAGGCTGGTCGAGAGGGGGCGGTGAGGCATGGGCTACCTCCCAGACAAGGTTGGCACGGCTAGTTCTTCCTCTAGCCTGCTGTCGACACTGGGGTGACATGGGTGTTCTCGGCTGTTCACCATTGATGACATTGTCAAGCTTACAGTGGTGCTAGGGATTAGTTAGGGTCGTTAGATGATCTACTAAGGCTAGTGGTGTCCAGAGAGGGAACAAGTTAGGCCCAAAACACTGCACACTATAGTGTTTTGATTTTGTTTGATTTGAATCTGCAAGGTGTTTGATGAAATGGTCGCATGAATTCAGTTTTTGAATTTTGAAAAGATTTTTGGTGGGTGTGCTAGGCAGGTGCTGGTGAGTCTGTGGATGCTTGGGTTTTGAAAGTTGAGCTTGTTTGAGTGGTTTTTGAAAAAGTGGGATCTTCCCATATGATAAAGATTCAATTTTAAACTATCCTTTAAACTATGCATTTGAATGTTTTTGGATGATCACAAAATGGGCCTTGGTACTTTGTTATGAGTACTATCAAGGGGTGTAAAGATCCAAACAAGTTTCTATTAAGTTTTGAAAGTTAGAGACGGCCAAAGTAGGCATGGGAGTTAAATTGGCCAAGTGACCATTCCCTTATTTTGTTTCTTTTGATTTATTTGTCTTTGGGAAAAGTGTGGGGATTGTTTAGATGATGTTTATTTCACCTAAGAATCCTTTTACAAGCAAAGAAACACACAAGCAAGGTAAATCAAAAGAATCCAAATTGGAATGCATACACACATGCATGCTTTCTTATTTTTATTTAGAAAAGTTTTTGTTAACCCTAAATTTTGATGATTAGAGTTTGATGATCCAAGTTTCATATTTTTGGGATGTTACAAACTATAGGACAGATGGGGCATTGGATAGGGACATGATCATTTCCTTCACATAGGAAACATGTAACTTGAGATATGGGGCATTGATTAGTTGGATGTTTCTCTTCACAATTAGGGCATTGGTCCACATGCTCCTTAGAAGTGTGTTCCATGTCTCCACAAATATTACAAGCTTGAGTTCCTTCTATAATATCATCCTTGACATCATTGTTGTCACAATCTCCTTGGGAAGAGTTGCTTGTCATGCTGATCATTTGATTGGTCATCCCTTGCCACAATTGGGATTGGGTCTCCAAAAACTTTTGCATGGTTGGGTCTAACTCATTGTTGTAGGCTAAAAACTGAGTTGTCACTTGATTCAACTGGGCTTGGGTTGCTAGAAGCATCTCTTGGTTGTTCTTGTTGTCACCATTCTTGATGTTGGAGTCTCTTGGAGAAGTCATCTGTTTGGGTTGGATTGGGATTAGAATAGGCAAAAGATTCTAGAGGAAGAATTCTAATCACACACAACAATTCACACAAGCAACGTGCAAGCAATCACAAACAACATTCCACTCAATCAACATGTTTCAAGCACATTTTAGGCAACAAAATATTTTTCCAACATCACATAAGTTGGTGTGTTTGATCTAAACTAAACATTAGTATGGTGTTCCAACTATATGGTTTTCTTGAGATCATTCCATTCTTCTTAGTTGTTTCTTCATGAATAAGATCATTGTATTCTTGGAAAAATTCTTGTATCTTGGTCACAAAACATCAAAGGTGATGATAGTTCCTTGTAAGTTGTGTTTCCTTAGTCTTCAAGTCTTGAGTATTGTTATTGTCTCACTTGTAGTCCTTAGTGATGTCCAAGTTGAAGTCCTTGGTGAAACTAAAGTTGAAGTCATTGGTGATGTTGAAGTTGAAGTCATTTGAGTTGGTGAAGTCATTTTCTCATGGTGGAGACTTTGTCCATCAAGTTGAAATAGAATAGATGTAGAATCAAAACAAAAAGGTTGAGGAAAGAGTTTACAAGATTGTTTGTAAATAATTTTTTGAACAAATACAACTCCTATTTTCTAAGGGGTTTGGTCCAATCCTAGGGTTACAATCCTACAGGCAACACAGTGCTATGATACCATCTGTAGAGGTCCCAACCTTTAATAAGGTAGAGATTCCTATGTTTACAATGCTAGTCCCGGGATCAATAGCTAGCATCCACAGTTTAAGATGTAATATCAAAAAACAAAGGTCATAGTACAACTTTATAACCAGGAATAAAATAATTCATTACATCTTACATAGCTCATTTGGCTATCTCATTACAATGCAGCAAAAATAACTATATACCATGGAGTCCTTCATCTTCAAAGTGCCACATGCAATCATGTTGGTTGTAGACTTGTAATCCTAATCAACACACTTCACTAACATCAAACAAACCTGCAGCATAATAAGTTACTTCCACAAGGGTCAATACATTTGAATTGTATTAGCAAGTGATACTATGGTAGAATAGTGGTAACTATCATCTATATGCATTTGGCTAAGTGGATCTTAGGCTTGCTTTGCTCGAAATAGATTTTACTTATCAGTTGAAAACACTAAGTTTTTGTTTGTCAAAATCACCCAAGGCATCTACCAATAGAAATTGGTGATCCTTTAACCCTTTGTTCAACCACCAGTTTTTAACTTAGAAATTGGGATGAGGAGATCCTTGATAGCTTCCATGTCTTGATGCTCAAATTGTCCATTGCCGGGGACACGGCTAAGTACTTAGATTTTACTCTCTCGAGAGGTGGTGCACTTTCCCCACAAGACTCGACATGCATCGAGACAAGATCTTTCAGAAGTCTTCCCTTAGACCAAAATGGATGCGCTCCAAACCTATCACCCCCTACCACCAACTATCCATCTGGCTAAGTTATTGCAACCTATATGATCCAGGCAGAGCCCATATTGCCAAGTGGCTCCACTTGAAGCTTCTCAACATTTGACATCTCAAATCTCTTTGTTCCTGGGTGGCTTTCCACAAGTGAGATACACTAGGGTATTCCATAGATATGGGCCCTGTGTAACCACTCAACATAACCCATTCACACCATTCCACCCAGGTGATTCATTCACATAGTTGTTTTATTAAACAAAACACAAGTCATAGACTTAGAAATATTTCATAGCATGAATATAATCCACCCTCGTTTTCTACTAGCTAGGCTAAGCATGATGGTAGTAGGAATCTTAACTTAGGAAAATTCAACTAAGGCTTCATCTACTAGGATTTCCCATGGCATAGTTAACACATAGAAAATTGCATGCAAGTCCTACTTAGAAATATCACTAATGCATAGTGAAAATAATAGGACAAAATGTATGAAGCACCACTTGCCCTTTTAATAGAGAATATAAGTTCACTCCTTGATCTTGCAATGGTCACGCTCTTCAAAGTTCACTACAATTCAATCAAGCAAGCAAATATTCAAACTAGCATTCAAAAAATTCACCACATAAAATAAAGAAAACAAAACAATGCATGCAATCATGCAATAGATGGTTTAATTTTGAAAGGTGGGTTCTAATAGTCTATAAACATTTTAAAACACCTATTTGTCTTCTATAAAAGTGGCAAGGTCATTTGAAAGTAAGTTAGTGAAAATGGTCATTTAAATCATTTTTGTTTTGTTAGAAAATGATTTAAATCAAAGTAATAATTTCTAGTGTTTGACAAATATATTTTTAAACACAAATGTTAGTTTTTATGGTCAAAGTGTTTAATATTGAATCATTTGCCAAATGTTTCACCTAAAAACCATTTTTAAATCAAAGCAACATTTTATTTTGCTAGAAATGCCTTTAAACAAAGTAATAATTTTCTAGGGTTCACCAAATATATTTTTAAATCTAAAAGTTGGTTTCTATGGTCAGTAGGTTCAAAAAATATCCATTTACCAAAGATTTTACCCTAAAATCATTTTTAGAATAATTTTTATACTCAAATTAGGCCTACACATGTTTATGCAAAAACAACCAATTTGACAGAATCAAATCACTAAACAAACTGCATAGTTGGAAAGTATTCTTTTTTCGGATTCCAATGATATAAAATTTGTAAAATTTGGACGTGTGGATTAAAAGTTATGAATTTTACAACATCAATCCACTAATAGATCTAATTCTGTTTTTAAATTCTGAGTTTGGCTATGTGGCTGCTCCCTATTGGTTGAAAACGGTTCGGTTGGATCAGCTGTTACAGAGCGTTAGATCTAAAGCAAATCGTGCGGCTCAGAGCACACGATACCTCTTTGGTTTAATTCTAATCTCACACATCCGATCTAGATCTGACGGCCCGAATCATTTTGACCATAGGTGGGCGCCGCTGCGGTGGTGGCTGGCTGCGGAACGCTCAGACGATGGCGTTGCTGGCTATATAGGAAGTGAGAGGTGGAGATAAATATCTCACAGTGATCGCAGTGCGTTGCTGATGCTCAACGTGCTCGCGGGAAGACAGGGGGCGCACGGGTTCATCGCCTATTGCTCGCCGAAGGTGTTCACTAGCTCGGGCTCGTCTGTTCGTTGATGGAGGCGAAGATTTGGAGCATGCTAGGACAAAACAAAAGCGTCGTTAGGTGCGTGAGATCGTGGCGAGTACGATGGCATCAATGAGAAAGGGAGGGGCGGACGGAAACTACCTGGAGAGTTCGCCGGAGCTGATGCAGGCGACGGAGGAGCTCTATTCGTCGAGGTTGCCAAAGTTACAGGGCACGCGCGGCCAAGCGGGCGGCACTAGGAGATGCGCAAGAGGCTGGGGAGTAGGTTCGTGGAGGTCAGGGAGCAAGGGGCGATGAGGGACGGCCGGAATTGCTGTTGCAGCTCATCGAAGATAGTGGCGAGGCGAGCTAAATTAGAGGCAGCCTGGGGGTGTAGAGGTGCGGGAGGTTGAGGGGAAAGGAAGAGGGGTGACTAAATAGGGCATGATCGCTGACGGTTTACTCTTGGCATTAAGACGAATTAAACTGTGGAATCAAGGCCTGAAACGGCGACGAGGTTTGGGGATGAACGAGTCCGCGGGTGGGGAAGATGACTGGTAGGTGGGACCTGGTGGTCGTGAGAGAGAGGGCTTATGGTGGTCCGTGGTCAAGGTGTCTGCTTGCGTTGGGTAAAAACGATTCGCGCTGAGAGAGAGAGTGGGCTGGTTGTTGGCCTGGTGGGCTGGGCTGGTTTGTCTTATTTTTTTCTTTCCCGTTTCTTTTTCTGTTTTCATTTTCGGTTTTGAATTTTTTCAAATAATTCAAACATTATTTGAATTCATAACTTTACCAAACTTTCAGTAGGTTTCTAATCTGTTCATTTATGTAATTAAACAATCCATTTTAGAATATTTATTTTATTCTCATTGTGGTCTGTTATTTATTTAAAATATACATTTTGTCTCTATTCAAATAAGATTTTAAACACATTTTAAAAATTCTATTTGAACTCCATTTTTTTACCAAAACTTTTTTAGTAGGTTTTATTTAGTGCAAATAATTCACTTTGAATTATTTAAAATATTTTAATATGATTTATTAATCATTTAAATTAGGCAATTGTCTTTATTCTAATAAAATCAAATATGGTTTTAGTTCCATATAATTTTATTTAAATGATTCTTTCATTCCATTTAAGTTAATTAAATAACTTTTATATCCACCATGGGAAATTTCTATTTATTATTTTCTCATGATTTCATTAATCCTTTATATTAGGGATTTGTCTCCATTTAAATAATATGAAAAAGGTTTTAGTCCCATATGATTTTATTTGAATATTCCTTATCCCTTATTTTATTTGGATTTTAATTATCTTTGTTCCATTTGCTTATGGATTTGGCCAAGGTTTAATTTGGCTTTTTAAATATTCCTTATTTATTTATTTTCTTCATTTGCCTTATAAAATCCATATCTTTTTATTTATAGATCCAAAATTGGTGATTCCAAATTTGTATAATTTTATTTAATATTTTTTTATCTTTTTATATACTTTTAGGATTAATTTTCTCACAATTTGGTATGGATTTTAGATAGGAGCTTTAATAGCTTTGGAAATTATTTCCTTTCATCTTAATAAATTCATAAGTTTTTATCCATGGCTCCAAATTAAATGAAACCACTTTCTATGGTTTATAATATTTTTGTTTATCATTTTTGATCATTTATAAATGTTTTGTTGACAAATTTTTATATGGATCAAATCTATAGTCTTAGGGGTATCTTGGAAATGATTTCTTCCATTAGAGTTTTAGGGTTTTGGTTTAGATTTTCCAAGTGTTTAACTTTCAAGATATATTCATTGATGAATGCATTTCACTTGATTGAAATTTGTTGGATTCCATTTTATTCAAATTTTGTTCAAATTGGGTTTTGATGTTTTCATTTAGAAACCAAAAAGTTTCTTTTCACCCTAAATTTCAATAATTATTTCTTTTGTTTATTTATTTTTCACATTTCAAAATTTGGAAAATTTTGGGATGTGACACAACCCTAGACCAAGTCAGAGTAGTCTGTGAATACCCCGATGTGTTCCCAGATGAATTGCCTGGTATGCCCCTTGATTGGGATATCGAGTTTATCATTGAAGTACTCCCTGGAACTGGACCCATAGCTTAGAGACCCTATAGTATGAACCCATATAAGTTAGTGGAGCTCAAGAAGCAATTGGATGACATGATTATCAAAGATCTGATTCAAGCAAGTGCATTGCCATGGATATCACATGTTCTGTTTGTGGATAAGAAAGATGGTGCCACCCATTTATGTATCGATTACCAGAAGTTGAATTATGTCACCATCAAGAACAAGTACCCTTTGCCAAAGATAGAAGATTTGTTTGACCAGTTGACCGGTGCCAGAGTATTCTCTAAGATTGATCTTAGAACTGGTTATCATCAACTAAAAATTCGTGCAACGGATATTCCAAAGACTGCCTTCACTACCCGATATGGATTGTATGAGTACAAGGTCATGTCTTTTGGATTAACCAATGCCCCCTCTTATTTCATGAATCTCATGAATAAGATTTTCATGAACTTCTTGGATATGTTTGTTGTTGTTTTCATTGATGACATCCTAATCTACTCCAAATCGGAGGAGGAACATGAACAGCACCTAAGAACCATCCTTGGAACCTTGAGAGAGCATCAGTTGTATGCCAAGTTCAGCATATGTGAATTTTGGTTAAAGGAAGTACGATTTCTAGGACATATCTTGTCAGCCGGAGGAGTTGCCGTCGACCCTGCCAAGATTAAGGATGTTGAGGAATGGAGAGCCCCAACCACTCAAACCGAAGTTCGTGCATTTCTTGGATTAGCGGTATATTACCGCAAGTTTGTTGAAGGATTTTCAAGCATCACTAGGCCGATGACTCAGTTACTCAAGAAATATCAAAAGTTTGAATGGCAGACAAATGTGAAGCGAGTTTCCAAGAACTCAAGAAGAGGTTGATTTCAGCCCCAATTTTGATCATGCCGGATATCACCAAGCCCTTTGATGTGTATTGTGATGCATCCAAGATTAGTCTCGGATTTGTGTTGATGCAAGAAGGCAAAGTGATATCATATCTGTCCCGACAACTGAAGCAGCATGAGCAGAATTACTCCACCCATGATTTAGAGTTATCCGCCGTTGTTTTAGCCTTGAAGACATGGCTTCATTATCTTATGGGCAATTGATGTGAGATTTACTCAGATCACACGAGCTTGAAGTATATTTTTACTAAGAAGGAGTTGAATATGAGGCAAAGGAGATAGATAGAGTTAATCAGGGATTATGACCTTGACATTCACTACCACCCCGGCAAGGCCAACGTGGTAGCGAATGCTCTTAGTAGACTGCCGTGCAGGTTAAACACCATGATTCTGAAAGAGCAACCAAGTTTGCATAAGGAGTTGGAAGATTTCATAATGGAGCTAGTTAGCGAAGGATTCCTAGCTAGTATCGAACTTCAACCCACCTTGATAGATTAGATAAAGGAAGCTCGGAAAGGAAATGCCAATATTGACGGAATTAAGTGTCGTATCGTACAGGGAAGGTACCCGGATTCACGGAAGATGAAGGAGTTATGTGGTATAAAGGATGAATCTGTGTGCCAACAGATTCAGAGTTGAAACAAGATATTTTGCAAGAATCCCGTGATACTATTTACTCCATCCACCCGGGAGGAACCAAGATATATCAAGATTTGAAGGAGCAATTTTGGTGGCATAAGATGAAGCGAGAAGTCGAAAGCTACATCGCCAAATGTGATATATGTCAGAGAGTCAAAGCGGAACATCAACGACCCGTAGGACTTTTGCAACCTTTGCAGATCTCATAATGGAAATGGGATTCATTTGGAATGGATTTCATCACAGGTTTGCCTATATCTAGTAGGGGAAATGATTCTATTTGGGTCATAGTGGATAGACTTTCCAAAGTAGCTCATTTCTTACCTTTCAAGACCACTTGTCAGAGCTCAAAGCTATCAGAGTTGTACATTGCTAGGATAGTCAGTTTGCATGGAATCCCCAAGAACATTGTGTCGGATCGAGGAACCCAGTTTATCTCAAGATTTTGGAAGAAAGTCCAAGAAGGATTAGGAACCAAACTAAACTTCAGCACAGCCTACCACCCGCATACCGATGGACAAACAGAGAGAGTAAACCAAATACTCGAAGATATGTTGAGAGCTTGTGTGTTGGAGTATGGATCTAATGGGAGGACTGCCTGCCTTTCACAGAATTCTCATACAACAACAGTTACCAAGCTAGTTTTGCAAATGGCCCCGTTTGAGTTTATGTACGGAATGAAGTGTCGTACCCCGCTGAATTAGTCGCAAGTAGGAGAGAATCAGATCTTTGGACCCGACATCCTACGATAAGCCGAAGAGAAGGTTCACAAGATCTGTGAGAACCTCAAGACAGCCCAATCTAGACAGAAGAGTTATGCCGACATGAGACGTCGAGATCTAGCCTTCAATGTAGGAGATTTTGTTTATCTCAAAGTATCACCCTTGAAAGGAATGCAGCATTTCCAACTCAAAGGAAATCTTGCACCCAGATACATTGGACCCTTCAAGATTCTAAGTCACCAAGGAGAGGTATCTTATCAGATAGAACTACCGGAAGAGATGTCAGCTGTGCATGATGTGTTTCATGTCTTGTTACTTCGGAAGTGTTTAGAAGTTCCAGAAATGATGGAAGTTTTCAAGAACATCGATCACAGAGATGTGGAGATCAACCTGGACTTGACCTATCGAGAAGTTCCCATCCGTATTTTGGAAGAAGCTTTCTGGACCACCCGGACCAGAAGTATCAAGTTTATTAAGATCCAATGGAGCAACCATACTGAAGAAGAAGCCACCTGGGAGCGCGAGGATTACATGAGGACGGAGTTTCCCAGTCTCATTAGTTCCTAGTTTTTCCTGAATCTCGGGACGAGATTCTGTTTAAGGGGGAAGTTTTGTAACACCTCAAAAATATTAATGAGGTTCATTCCCTAATTAAGATTAGGGTTAACAAAGCTTTTCTTAATTAAATTCAAATCTTAATGCTTGTGTGTATGAATGCTTGCAATGCCATGTATGATTGTTGTAAATGATGAGAAATGGTTTAAAGATCAAAACCATATCATCTAGGTCACTATCAAACCAGATCAAAACAAAAGAAAATGAAAATATGAAGCCTAAGACCTAATGGTCATTTCTGCCCAAGTTAACCACTAGCTCACTTTGAGCATCTCTAGCAACTAATCTCAAACATAAACTTTTCCATTTCTTTTCTCCCCTTGTTATACCTAGTGACACTAAGACTAATGGGGCTTTCCAACTTGGCAGAAACATTTTCAAACTCTTTTGAGAGGAAATTCAAATTTGAATCTATCTTATGTATCAAGATAGACATTTTTGGAAAACCACTCAAACCATCACTATTTAGCAAACCATTGCACCCAGAGACTACCAAGATTAGTATCAGAACACCCACCAAAAATCACTAAGTTTGAGGATGGTTAGTTCTTGCGGCCATTTGATCAAACACTTGGTGATCACAGTACAACTCTACAAATTATCTACTATTTTGATCAATCCTTTGATCACCATTGTGACCTCATCGAGCTCACACGCCATCCACTTAACTCACCCAGTACTAGCCTGTGCAATTGAGCTCATCTCACTCATTGTTTGACCCGTGGAAAGTGGTACCCAAGCTCACCTTGCCACCCCGACATGGACACGATGCCACAGACCACGCTGCCCTCTCCCACGATGTCTAGGACGTAGCCCTGACCTCATCGCCTCTTCCTGTGCACGCCCCGACCAAAGACAGCTTGAGGAAATGGCAGCACAGCCTTGCCCATTTAACACTGAACCATGCCGGTCGCCACGCCAGAGCACCGAGCAATCCTACGCACACATGCCGCGCCTCGCCCTCACCTTGCACCACTACGTCTGACATGACTCCAGCAAGCTCCCACACATGATCTTTTGACCGCGATCGCCGTGACCACCGTACGCCGTGATGAATGTTGTCGGTACAGCCGCAGGGCATGGGTCATTTAGAACGATTTAGACCACGCCTTGTCGTGCCACTGTGCGTATGACGTTCGCCCTAAAGAACCGCGTCGACCTATGCCCTTGGCCATGCCTATAGCTCACTGTAACTGCGTCGCCGGCGAGCCCAAGCCATGTCGTCGTGCCCCCTTCGCCACTGTATAAATAAATACCACCCCGACCCCAAAAAGCAAACCATTCCACTCCTCTCTCACCCAGGAACCTCTCTGACCCAACCCTGGAGCAAGGCGAGAACCACCGCGCCGGAATTTCACCGGAGTTCGCCGCTACAGAGGAAGGAAGGAGCCGAAGCTAGGAGCCACCCTAGGAGCTACCGCGACCACCGTTCGAACCACCGTCGTCGACTCGTTCGTTGGCCCCCATCACCGCACCCAGGTGGAGTCCTGATAAGCCCCCAACGACCCCCGCCGTAGCGCTAGGGTTCTGACTCGTGCGTGCCCTGCAACGGAGACGGCGACGCTTAGTCGTTGATCGCGCTCTAATCGTAAGGCCTAGATTCAACAATACCGCTTCGCGTTAGATGAGCCACTGACAGGTGGGACCAACTCCGGAGCAGCCCAATGCGCGCGCCTTGCATAGTTGGGCCAGCCCATTAGCGTTCCCGCGCACAGCCCGTCAGTTTAAACTTAGTTTTATCTTTTATTTGAAAATCCCATTATGTAGTGTACTTTAAAAATCAATTCAGAGAGATTCACTTCACCAAATTGAATGAATCCAATTTTGTTTGAAAGTAGATGAAAATATATAATCAGTCCCATTGGATTCAAACAGTTTGAAACTATGGATCACCCTTGGTAAAAATAACAAGGCAGTATCTTTTGCAACTTCAAACTTTTTTCTAAAATCAACCATAAGTGATTTTGAGTTGATTCCAACTCTCAAAAATCACATTGACAAGACGTTTCTGAATATGTAAAAATCTACATACTTACATACAGTAGTCCTGGACCAAAACAAAAAAATGACTTTCTAGTCATTTTTAGCCACTTAAATATTATTAAATAATAGTGTTAAACTTTATAAATTAGGCCAACCACTTTAAATCAAATTCTCAAGTATTAGAATATGTGGTGATGACATGTGTCAATATGATCCCATATTTTTAATTTGGAGAATTATTAAATCTTAAGTAACTTTTCAATGAGTAGAAATTACTTTTCTAAAAATAAGATAAATAAAATCTTATCACCTTTCTTGTAATGATAGAGATGATGCTAGATCATCTAGTGTGACCCTTGTGTGATAAATAGAAGTAGCTAAGTATTGTTTGGTGATTGTGTACCTCATATTTATTTATAGACGCTAGTATCAATCCGAGCTACGATGAGGAGGAATTCTATGAAGATGAGGACGAGAACTTCGACCATCTTACCAATCAAGGCAAGCTATTCTATCTAAGCAAGCTAAGATAAACCATGCAAGATATAATCAGCATGCTAGACCATGCAAGCCTTATTATGCAGACCTTTAGGATACCATGTTGAGTATACCATTTTCCCAGTTTTATTTGCAAGCTTTGCCTTTCTTTCTTTTATTAAAGTTGTTCAAGTAGTAATTAATTGGTGATCTGTGGAAGATTAGGAAGGATGCCATCAATAGCTTGGAACTTGATGTAGGTATAAATATTAGCCGATACCCCTCAAATAGTGATACCCCCATTCGATAAATGCTAGTGCTAAATTAAACTTGATCACTAGATGGGAACAAAGGATTATGAAAACCTTGGAATGATGAGTCATTCTATTGAAATGTTTTGACATGTGTTATGGACACAATGACTTGAAGATGATGGTGAAGGAAGTATGTGACTTGACTTTGATAAAAAGTGATAGTTGGGTTTGGATACGATACCATTCCAACGTTTACCGTACAACCACGATACTCGAATTTGGGTAGGGCTTGACTGGAAGCTTATATGTCTTAGTATGGGTTCCCTCGCGGGACGAGGTGAGATGATCCTACCTTGTGAATGTGACTATCCACTTATGCGGTGCCCAAGATGACAGATGGTCATGGTTGGGAGGCCAAACTCATAATGTAGGTGCCTATACTAGGGTGTGTAATTGAACGGTTAGGATTGATTATCCGCATACCAAGTATGATGATTCAGGATTGTTCCTGGCGGATGTATCGATTGTTGTGGTGAAAGTGTACCACCTCTGCAGAGTGTCAAACTATTTGAATAGCCGTGTTCGTGGTTATGGACAGTTGGATGGCCATACTGTTCTGTTGTTAGATGTTTTCCAAAATGACCCATGACTTGAATGATGACTTTGAATTGACCCCACAAGTTGTGGAGATGAAGCTAGCTTCCCACCTAAGAACCTTAGACAACTAAAGTTAGGTTTTATTACTAGATACTGGTTGAAATAAAATTGGCTTGTGGCAAAAAAAACCTAGATCTTAAGATTCCTATTAGAATGGCCTTACTGCTTTAGGAAAAGTTTGCGAGTACTTGAAAGTACTCATGGCTTTGTCCCTGGCTATTCCCATGGCCAGACTATGAAGGAGACTATGAGGAGGATGGACAGCAGGACGCTTACGATAACTAGGATCATCTCCCATCATCAGCATTGCCTGTGAACCTGAAGATGGAGCCTCGACCATGATACTATTAATATTATTTCGCTGCTTTGATTGTAATCAGACTTGATCATGAGATCAACTATGTGTAAGACTATTATGGTTTGTAATGGATGATGAACTATGATACAAATCTGTTATGTCTCGCAAAAATGGTAATCCTAGGATTGCGATGTACGGCGTAAGAGGCATTTGGGATTAAAAATCCAGGTGTTAACAAACCACCACCTGCTGAGATTGATCCTTTTAAGATACCTACAAGAATTGATGATCATGTTATGGGTAACTATTATTTGGGGACAGAACTTTCCATCCTGGTGATCACTTGCTTTTTATCCATGAATTATGCGGGTTGTTTAAGTGTGTAGGTATCACAATGGAACAAGTTAAGAAGAAGTTACTCTCTATATTGTTGAAAGGAAGAGCTGAAGAATGGTATAAGCTGCTAAAGAATAGACAATCTATGGAATGGGAGGAAATTGTACCTCTCTTTTATTCTAAATTCTACCCTCCTAGTGAGATTCAAAACGATAGGAATCAAATATATAACTTTTGGCCTCGTGATGGAGAGAGTACATCCCAAGCTTGGGGGAGATTGAAGTTACTAATGCTTAAATGTCCTATTCATGAGCTCCCTAATAATATTATTATCAATAACTTTTATGCAAGGCTTTCTCTCTATGATAAAGATTTATTAGATGCTTCTTGTGCGGGATCATTCACACGTATGAAAGAAGAAGCTAAATGGGATCTTCTAGACCTTATTCAAGAAAATACTAAAGCCTGGGAGAATGACAAAGGAAGAAAGGCAGGTATAAATTATCATTATGAATGCATTAAATCTTTTATGGGAACTGATGACTTTCATGATATTAGTAATGAGTATGGTCTTGATTATCAAAGTATTTCCAATTGTTTTAAGGCTTTTGCCTCTTATATTGAAATTCCCAAAAAGAAGTGGAACAATTACCATGTACCTTATAAAGATATTGTTAATCATGTTCCTGCTAGAAACACTGAAGTTTGTACTGTTGATCATATTTGCCTGAACCTTATATTGAGAAAATACCTTTTCCTTCTAAGGTAATGGAACATTCTATTATAGCTAATGTGGTTAGCAAAAGTACAAATAAAACTTTTGAACCTGATGAACAAATAAATATTGAACCTGTAGTAGCCATTGTGAAAGATCTTGTCACTAAGAATCTAGAAGATGGGCACATTATAATTTGTGAAGATGCTTCTAATATTGTCTCACACCCTAGTAAAACTAGGAAAGATAGTGCCCCTGTGCTTTCTGTTAGAATTCGTGATCATTGCTATTAGGGTTTATGTGATAGGGGTGCAAGTTCTAGTGTTATTCCTTATGAGCTTTATAGAGAAATTATGCATGAAATTGGTCCTTGTGAACTTGAGGACACTGATGTGGTTATTCACCTTGCGAATAAATAAACCATTTGTCCAATTGGTATTGTAAGATATGTGGAAGTTCTTTGTGGTAAGATTAAATATCGTGCTGATTTTCTAGTGCTTGGTTCAGCAGCTAGTAAAACTTGCCCTATCATTTTTGGTAGACCTTTTCTGAACACTTGTGGAGCTATTATAGATTGTAAGAAGGAGAAATTTTTAACTAAATTTGATGGAGAGTCTTATGAGTTTAATTTTTCCAAATTTGTAAAGCTCCTTATGAAAATGAATTGCCTAATGAGGATTTTAGAGTTGAACAACTTGCTTCTGTTGATCCAGTTTACGACCTTAAACCTCTTTTTGATGATTCTAAGTATGCTCATTCTGATGATAAGGATATTTATTGTGACAGTTACATTGTTAACTTTATTCAAAGTGCTACTAAAATTTATTATGAGAGAGGGAAACATGGTTTTAGGCATCTCAATAATATTATGTTTCCCTGCTTTATGTTGAAATCTTTGAAGTTGCACTTGTTTTGTCTTCCTATGCTAGTAGCCTTTTGTTTCAATAATTTGTTTTCTTACAAAACTCCTTTGCATAGGAAGTGGGTTAGACTAAAATGTGTTGGATATTTGCTTCTTGATGCTCTCTTTCACTTCAAATTCATATCACCTATGAGAACATCATTGAAATTTTCATGCCCATCTTAATGGCTATAAAGAAAGAGCTTTTGGGAGACAACCCATTTTAGTTTTCTTTGGTCTTTGTTTCTTTGAGTCTTGGAAGTTATTACCTCTGTAATAACCGCTCCTTATCTTCCTTTTTGTTTGGTCTTTGTGTCAAGATCAGCCTCTTTTGAGAAGTAGGTGAGTGATACATCGGAAACGTATCTATAATTTTTTATGTTCCATGCTTGTTTAGTATCTACTTTGCTTTGCTTTGTCTACACTTTGAGGTGTTTTTATATGTTTTCTGGTACTAACCTATTAACAAGATGCCACAGTGCCAGTTGCATGTTTTCTTTTATTTTTGGTTCTAGAAAAGGCAGAAAATTAGTATTCTCGTAATTGGACGGGACAAAAGCCAAAGTCAATATTTTACCGTGGGGAACATGAAGCCAGAGTACGAGACGGAGAAGAGCCACCAGGGGGGCCACACCCCCTGACCGCGCGGCCTGGGTGGGCCCGTGCCTAGGGGGTGTGGACACCCTGGGTGCCCCCTGCCTTGACTCTTCGCCTATAAAGAGCCCCCGATAATGAAACCCTAAGTACCCGATCAATCTTCCATGAAACAGTCTGTAGCCGCCGCCACCATCGTCCCTAGATCGGGGGGATCTAAAGTTCTTCCCGACACCCTGCCAGAGGGAGATCATCCCGGAGGCCTTCTTATTCATCATGCCAGCCTCCGGGATGAAGCGTGAGTAGTTCGACCTTGGACTATGGGTCCATGTAGTAGCTAGATGGTTGTATATCCTCCTTTGTGCTACCATTTTTAGATCTTGTGAGCTCCGTTCATGATCAAGATCATCTATTTGTAATCATGCATGTTGTGTTTGCGGGGATCCGATGGATATTGAGATTACTATGTCAGATTGATTTATGGTTTTGTCTTATTGATTCTATCATGTCTGTGTTGTGTGTGATCTTACATGCTCTCCGTTTCTAGTAGCTATCTTGGCCAAGTAGATGCTAGTGACTCCATGAAGGGGTATTTATGTTGGATAGTGGGTTCATGCCTCTATTTAATCTAAGGGAAGTGATAGAAATATCTAAGGTTGTAGATGTGCTGTTGCTACTAGGGAGAAAACAACGGTCTCTTGTTCATGGAACAAGTGGATTGTTTACCTTACACACTTTGCTTAAAGCAGTTATCCATTGCTTGCAACTTAATACTGTAGGGGGTTCGGATGATAATCTGAAGGTGGATTACTAGTCATAGATGCAGTTGGATGGCGGTCTATGTGTGTTGTTGTATTGCCCAATCAAATCTCATAGGATCATGAATGTCTAGTATTGCATTGTTATGCCTTGCTCAGTCCTGTCAATTGCCCTGCTGTAATTTGTTTACCTAGCATGTCATGGTTGTTTCTCTTAAGGAGAACACCTCTAGTGAACTATGGACCCCGGTCCAATCTTAACCATTGATACATCTTCCATTGTTACTATTTACCTTTCTACAAACCACCATTACCTTCCACACCATACAGTTAATCCTTTTTTTTCAGCAAATCAGTGAGATTGACAACCTCATTGTTCGTCGGGGCAAAGTCTTGAGTTTGTGTTGTGCAGGTTTCCAACTTACTAGCAACACCTTTGAGTCATTTCCTTCCTCCTACTGGTTCGATAACCTTGGTTTCTTACTGAGGGAAGACTTGCTACTGTGCTCATCACACCTTCCTTTTAGGGACTCCCAATGAAGCTCTACAATGATTTGTGCTACCATCAAGATTTTCTGGTGCCGTTGCCGGTGAGGCTAAGGACGGCTTCACGAGGGGAGTCCTTCACAACCTTTCTCTTTACTTTGTTTTTGTTTTGCTTACTTTATTTTGCTTGGTTTTGTTTTCCTCTTTTTATCAAAAACTCCAAAAAAATTAGTTTAGTTTGGTTTGCTTTCTCTTATAAAAACACAAAAAAATTAGTTGCTGCTCTAGTTGTTGTTGCTGTTGGCTTGCTCCACTTTTGCCAAAATGAACTCTGCTGAGAACAAAAAGTTGTGTGACTTCACTGGCACAAACAACAATGATTTCCTGAGTACACCTATTGCTCCACCTGCTCTTGATGCTACCTTTTATGAAATTAAGCCTGCTTTGTTGAATCTTGTGATGAGAGAGCAATTTTCAAGTGCTAGTTCTGATGATGCTGCTGCCCACCTCAATAACTTTGTTAAACTTTGTGAGATGCAAAAATATAAGGATGTAGATGGATATATTATTAAGCTCAAGTTGTTTCCTTTATCCTTGAGAGGAAAAGCTAAAGAATGGTGATACGTCGTAAACGTATCTATAATTTTTGATGCTTCATGCTTGTTTAGTATCCACTTTGTTATGTTTTGTCTACACTTTGAGGTATTTTTATACACTTTATGGAACTAACCTATTGATAAGATGCCATAGTGCCAGTAGCCTGTTTTCTGCTGTTTTTGGTTTCAGAAAGCTAAAATATGAATATTCTCGGAATTAGACGGGACAAAAGCCAAAGTTCATATTTTTCCCTGAACGATACGGAAAATAGAACACGAGACGGAGGAGGACACCAGGGTGGCCACATCCTAGGTGGGCGCGGGTCCCACCCTGGTCGCTCCCATAGGGGGTGTGGGCCCCCTGGACCTCCACCAACCTTGCTTCCTTCGCCTATAAGAATCCCCTGACTCAGAAACCCTAAATCATCAACCAGAAAGCCACAAAAAGTTCCGCAGCGCCGCCGCCACCGAAGGGGAGATTCGGGGGGACAGAAAGTCTCTATTCTGGCATACTACCGGGATGGGTAAGTGCACCCGGAGCCATCTCCATCGATATCCACCACCATATCCATCGATCTCCACCACCATCTTCATCACCGTTGCTAATTCCCATGATGAGGACGGAGTAGTTCTTCTTCGAGGCTAAGGGCTCTACCGGTAGCTATGTGTTCATCTCTGTCTCTATGCGTGATCATATTGTGGTTGTGAGCTTTGTAATCAAGTAGATCTACCTTGCTACTCAAGTTCTTTAATAGATCTATGCTCTCTTCATGTGTGTGAAAGTGACAGCGTGCACGCCATGGTGGCACTTACTCTAGAGTCTACATAAATACTCATCGTGCTTTAATAGATCTATGCTTTTCCCCACGTGTGTGAAAGTGATAGCATGCACACCGTGTGTGGCACTTAAGCTAGGTTACATATGTATTTATCATGAGTATATTTTGAGTTGGTTGTCTTTATGAAATTGTGGTGTTTGTTGGAACCATCTAGCGCTCAAGGTGACAGTGTGGGCTTATCTAGATTGGGGAAGGCGGACTTTGAGGAGTGCTGTTATAGCCCTACCATGGATTAGAGTGTCCAACCAGAGAGTAGTTTAGAGTAGTATCATGAAGAGAAATTATTTATATGAGAGAGTGTTAACTAGTGAAAGTATGATCCTTAAGCCTTGTTTCTAAGCATTGAAACACCGTTTGCATCTAGATATGTTGCATGTTTTCTTGCTTCCATCTTTATTTAAGTTTGCCTTTAGTCTCTCCCACGTCAACAACAAGTCATAAGCTCTTTTATGGCACCGTTACCACTTGTATTTCACTATCTCTTCGCCGAACTAGTGCACCTATACACCTGACAAGTGTAATGGGTGTGTTGGGGACACAAGAGACTTCTTGTATCTTGATTGCAGGGTTGCTTGAGGGGGAATACCTTTGACCACTTCCTCCCTAAGTTCAATAAACCTTGGGTAATCCACTTAAGGGAAACTTGATGTTGTTCTACAAACCTCTAAACTTGGAGGCCCAATAACTGTTTACAAGAATAGAAGTGCGTAGACATCAATTGGTTCTATCCTTGCCTAGAAATAGTATTGATTCTTGGATTAAGTGCAAAGATGCTTCTATTGGAAAATACTATCCTCCTGCTAAGATCATAACTATGAGAAGTGAAATAATGAAATTTAAACAACTTGATAATGAAAATGTTGCTCAAGCTTGGGAAAGAATGAAATCTTTGGTTAAGAATTGCCCCACTCATGGACTTATTGCTTGGATGATTATCCAAACTTTTTATGCAGGTTTGAACTTCTCTTCAAGAAACCTGTTGGATTCAGCTACTGGAGGTACCTTTATGACCATTACTTTGGGGGCTGCAACAAAGCTCCTTGATAATATGATGGTTAACTATTCTGAATGGCACACTGAGAGAGATCCACATGGTAAGAAGGTAAATTCTGTTGAAGAAACCTCCTCTTTGAGTGATAAGATTGATGTTATCATGGCTATGCTTGTTAATGGAAAATTTCCTATAGATCCTAATAATGTTCCCCTAGCCTCTTTGGTTGCTAAAGAAGAGCAAGTTGATGTGAACTTCATTAGAAACAATAATTTCAACAATAATGCCTATAGAAATAATTTTGGTAGTAACAACAATTATAGGCCTTATCCTCCTAATAATGGCAATACCTATGGAAACTCCTACACTAGGAGTGCTCCCTTTGAACTTGAAGTCATGCTCAAAGACTTTATTAGTAAACAAACCTCTTTCAACAAGACTATGGAGGAAAAGCTTTTGAATGTTGAGAAAAATATTTCCTATTTGTCTGAAGCACAGTCCTCTTTGATTAATAAAATGGCTGCTAATAAACCTGAAACTTTGGAAAATACCTTTGATTCTACTCATGACATACAAGTTACTATTGATGAAAATGTTAGACTGTTAGCCCAACTACATGCTAAGTGGGAAAGAGAAGCTGAAATTTCTAGAAACAATAGTGTGTGCACTATCACCACCACCAATATGGATGCCACTAAACCACAAGAAGTCCCTATTCCTCCTACCATAATGCCTAAACCCAATGATCCTACTACTAGTGATGCTAAGTTTGATTTTGATCTTGATGGTTGCAATATTTCTGAAGTGATTATGTTCCTACAAAGGCTTGCTAGAAGTCCTGATGCTAGTGATATGAATGTAGCTTTCACCAAACACATTACAGATGCTCTCACTAAAATTAAGGAAGAAAAGTTGAAAAACAAAGCCTCTATTCCTAGGAAAGTACAAGATAGTTGGGAACCCATCATTAATATGCAAGTGAATGACTTTGATCTCAAAGCTTCATGTGACCTTGGTTCTAGTGTCTCTATTATGCCTAGAAAGATTTATGAAATGCTTGATTTGCCACCTTTCGAAGATTGCTATTTGGATGTCCCACTTAATGATAATGCTAAAAAGAAACTCATGGAGAGTGTTGATGATGTTCTTATTATGGTTAACAATGCCTATGTCCCTATTGATTTCTATGTTTTCGATGTTGAATACAATGCTTCTTGTCCTATTACTTTGGGAAGACCCTTTCTTAGAACTGTTGGTGCCATCATTGATATGAAAGAAGGCACAATTAAATATCAATTTCCATTCAAGAAAGATATTAAACACTTCCCTATGAGGAGAGAGAAGTTGATTTTTGCTCCTCCTTTGAAAGCTAGATTTTATGTTAATGCCTCTAGATTTGAAAATACTTGATTCTTGCTTCTTGTGCCTAACTTAAAGGCGTTAAAGAAAATTACTTATTGGGAGATAACCCAAAAGTTTTCTTAAGTCTTGGAAGTT
Source organism: Avena insularis (assembly GCA_023614405.1). NCBI lineage: Eukaryota > Viridiplantae > Streptophyta > Magnoliopsida > Poales > Poaceae > Avena > Avena insularis. The sequence continues at coordinate 205,057,119 of CM042685.1, forward strand.
ATTACCTATGTAATGACCTATCCTTATCTTTTTTATTTGCTTTTTGTGCCAAGACTAACCTCTAATAAGAGGGAAGTAAGATTTGGGGAGTTGCTGTCCCGAAACAGATTTTTGTGCTCCACCGTAAAAATTTGTGTAAAATCTTTGTAAGTCGGATTAAGCTGATATTTTTTGAATAAATCCCCCCGTATGTTAGATAACTTTAGTTAGTTCAACACTTTTTTATTTGAGCAACAGAAGGTCTTCAAAAAAATCAGTTTCTACCTGTGGTCTGTTTCGGGAGATTTCTTCCATTATTTGCATTTGCTTCTTATTGATTCCTTTTTGGGTTCTTTTTGAAGGAATTTCTACAGTAGCTTGTACTTTTAGTGAAATTTTTGCTGTTATAAAACTAAAACCCAAGGGTCTATTATATTTTTAATACACTAATGTTGCTAATGAAGATTGTGTGAAGTTTTGTATGAAGGAAACTTTTCAGGTGTAGAGAAAGAATGATGCAATGAGATGTAGAATGGAAAAAAGCTCAAGCTTGGGGATGCCACCCCGTGTCACCCCAAGAAATATTCAGTAGGTACAAGCGTCAAAGATTGGGGATGCCCAAGGCATCCACTTCTTCATCAATAAAAATCTCAGGTCTTTCTAGACACTTCGTTTTTATTGTTTCATGCACTGTTGTGTTGTTCTTGGATCATATTAGTTTTTGTTTTTGTTTTCTTAGTTTGATGGAATAAAGTAGTTTGGACCCCCTTTCTTGCTGTGTTGTTGCAAATAAGTTGATTGGTGTTGGACAGGAGTAGAAAGTCCTTACTTGAATAGTGCAAGAGGAGCTTGCTTTGACTATGACTTAGACTTTAGCATGTCATGCTAGATGTTGTTTTGACTTTATGCTTAGTGATTATTGCTGTAGCATGAATTGTTCCAAACAACTGGGATTGCATAATGTGCCTTGAAGGAATCATGTGTTGTTTTAGCATACAAAAGCATAGTATTGTGGTATTCTCCTTTGATGCTTTGTTTGGGTTGACTTGGCACATGCTCACACCATGTTATGACTATGAACAAGTCACCATAGCCTCTATGATCATTTAGTCCTTGACTTGTAGTACCAATTTATGCTTTGATTAGTAATGTTTTGTCACTCTGCATGATTATGGCCATTATTGCTCTCTTAGTTGGTCGCTCCCAGTCTTTTGCTAGCCTCCACTTGTATGAGTAAGATCTACTCATGCATACAACTCCCAAGAAACCAAGTTATTCCAAAGTTTCCACTATAAATTCCTATGCATGGTGTGTTACACCATTCCAAGTATATTCTTGTTTTCATCTACCTTCCAATTAAAAAGTCTTTTTGTTATGTGAAAACTTAGTGATTAAATCTCTCACAAACTTGATGGACTCTTTATTTTTCTTGCCCCTAATAAACTTGAACCATTGTGCCATCTATGTTGTATATGCTTGCACTTATACGTTGGAATTAGCAGAATCGTGATGTCACGGGGAACGCTTTCAACATTGCACTTGTACATTGTACACAGTTGATATCATGATCTTTTGTCTATGGATGTCATCGATGTGAAATAAAAGGGGAGATTGTAAGTCCATGGAGTTATGTATGTGTGTTAGAGAAACGCCTGGGCCGCTAGCCTAAGCCATGCCTAATCATGGTGGAAACTTGCAGCATCACCATACTGAGCAATCTATGAAGCTTTCTTATTATTAAAAAAGAGACATATTGAAAAGAGGAAAGAGATAAAAAAGCACCATTTTCCCATGGTAAATAAGAAGATTGTTGAGATGCTCATTGTCTGCTTGCCTTGTCATTTTGATTATGGGATAGCTCTTGTATCATGTGCAAGGGGTACCCCGTTGGCGGTTCTTTATGATACACATGTACTTACTATCACAAGAACTTACAGGTGACTAAAGTTGAGTAGCATGAGGAGCGGCCCTCGTATTCAAGGGACATGAGATTGCCAACTTATACTTTGTCAAGCATATACTCCATAGTTTGTTCACTTTAACCTTAATCACTTCAAGATGCTTATGATAGGGGCAATGAGGGATGAAAGCTAACAAGTACCATAATTTTTTGAAGCTCTTTTTGAGACTTGAAATCCCTTCTTCCCTTTTGTCAAGGGCCTTTATTCCACTATTATATTGAGTCTCCACCTTCTATCCTTTAGCACAAGTTAAGAGAGCATAGTTGCCATTCTTAGTTCTATGTGCATTGTCCCAAAACTTATTGATTGATTCATATTGTTGATATTGCTTGTGACAAGGGTTGATTTCGTCAATGCCCATTGTTCTGGACTTGGGTTTTGGAGAAGATGGGGATGCTAGAAGTCACGGAACGGTTAACAGACAAGCAACATGGGACACGAGATTTACCTAGGTTCAGGCCCCTAGAGGGAAAACCCTACTCATGCTTGTCTGCTCTTGATTACGGAGGAACCGAAAGTTACATGGGTGCGCAGATGCAATCTGGCGTGAGGTGCGTATGCGGTGTTGGGAGAGATCCTTCTCACAGTACCCTCCTGGCCTTTATATAGATAGGCAGGTCCTGGGCTTAGGTTGAGTCGGTTACAAATTAGGGTTGGTACCCTTTGAAATTCTATCTGATGAGGTTTCGACTCGTCAATGCCCATTCTTATGGACTTGGGTTTTGGAGAAGATGGGGATGTTGGAGATCATGGAACGGTTAGCAAACAAGCAACACGAACCCTACTCCTGCCTGTCTACTCTTGATTACGGCGGAACCAAAGGTTACAGGGGTGCGCAGATGCAATCTGGCGTGAGGTGTGTATGAGGTGAGTTGACGCCCTCCTCGCCTGCCCTCCTGGCCTTTATATTGATAGGCAGGTCTCGGGCGTAGGTTGAGTCGGTTACAGATTAGGGTTTGTTCCCTTTGAAATTCTATCTATTCTAGTCTTGTTCTCCAAGGATCCGAAGGCGTCATGGGCTTGGGCCACCCGAAATCCCCATAGGCCGCGTATCTTTGTCGTGTGCCTTCCTTGGGCTGGACTAGGTATGCCAACAGTGTGTACCCGTGGGGTATAACCATGTCAGTAGCCCCCAAGTGCTCAGTCGAATCGCAGATTCGGCTGAGGACTCTTCAATATTTCGGGTGCAGTTGAACCAGTTTTTAAGAGACAAAGATTTAGTTCGTATGGATTGTTGATGCGTGTGCCTGACTCTCCCGACGGATTAGGGTCAGTTAACTGTCATAGGACAAAACAACACGATCTTCTTCAGACTCGAATCCAGAACAGATGCTGGCGTAATTCGACCCAGGCCATTGAGGTCTTATAGGAGTTGAATCCCAGTGGTTTTCAAGTGATGTACCCAACGCGTCCGTCAGGATTTTTCACCGTGTCTGTTGACACGGTATTTTACGGATAGAGTGCAGTCAGGTGCGTTGTTGGGCCACGCAGAGATAAAACAAAACTTTTCCCTCTAACATGGTGATCCCAAGATCCAGCTGAGGTAGAAGGCCGCGAGGTTTACCACTAGACGCACAGTTGCGGATTATTGATGAAGCGTGTCAGTTGATGCAGTGCAGTCCTTTGCGATCCGATCGTCCTGGTGCTGATCGTACAGCACCTCTGCTGGTATCCACACGTACAAGGAGGAGCACCGGCGGCGAACTGCTAGGTTCGATACGACGGCAGTACTGCTATGGAGCTAGGGTTTCCAACACATTGAATGACCTAACCGAACAACGATTAACCTTTCTGGGTTACGGTGCTCCACTATATATAGGGAGTGAACGTGGGCTCCACTCTCGTGGACCATTCACTAAAGCCCATATAACACTAGTCACCGCGAGTCCGACTCGCTGACTCAGTCCTAATCCGGCTCGGGTCCAACCCGGCCAGATTTCCGGTTCAGATCCAATCTGAACTTGCTCCCGCTCTTAAGTGTGTTACCCGGCAGGCTCTTGGTTACTCGAACACAAGTCCGACTCACAATCGATCAGTCAGCAACAGCTCCTAGCAAAACGTGCCGACTCCCAAGTACCAATGAGTCATGACGACTTGCCTTTCCAATGCGACTTGCGTCCGAGTCCTTTTGCCTCACGATATACCTTGTCAGACTATAGGCGAATAATTGTTATCCCTTAAATAGTCTGACTCTCTTCTCGATCCGAGATAAGTGATTCACACGACTAACTCTTAGTCGATCGCCTCGGTTAACACTTAACAGAGTCATGCATGGCCATGCTTTCCGAATCATATCATCCGAGAGGGCCCAGAGAATATCTCTCCGAGTGGAGGGGCAAAATCCCATCTTGGTTATTCACATCACGCAGCTTGATTCTCAGTCGACCCGAACTCTGCCTTTATAACTGCCCAGTTACGGATCAGCATTTGACAGATTGAGATATACAAATGACAACTTGTTCGTTGTACCTCAATATGGGTCAATCCAACTCGCTAAACTCTTTAGCTGAATCTGTGTAAGTCAGAATAGCATCTCCATGCCCATGACAAGTGTAACCGAGTCATCAAGCCGACTTTCACATTGGTCTAAGTTGTGTGTCCATCACAACCTCGATGACCAAGGACATTTAGTACAAACAACATGAATGCATAGTTCCACAACCGAATCACATATTCAATGATACACATCAGATGTTTATACAAGGACAACTTAATAACTTTATGAATACAATGGGAAATATCATCATACATGATTGCCTCTAGGGCATATTCCCAACAGTCTCCCACTTGCACTAGAGTCAATCTTTCGACATCACATGTCTAGGCATCTAATGCCCATGGCTCTCAGGTGCGCCTCATGCTTTGGCTAGGGTAACGGCTTTGTCAACAGATCCGTAATATTTGCATCCGTGTGTACCTTGCATAACTTGATATCACCTTGATCCACGAACTGGCGAATTAGGTGGTATCGCATGAGTATGTGCTTGTTCTTCTGGTGTTGTCTAGGTTCCTTGGCTTGTGCAATAGCACCATTGTTGTCACAATACACGTCTAACGGATTGGACGAGCCCTGAACCTCACCAAGATCCATGAGGAAATTCCTCATCCAAACAACTTCCTTTGCTGCCTCCGAGGCGGCAATATACTCAGCCTCTGTTGTAGATGCAGACACGGTCTCTTGCTTGGAACTCTTCCAGCTCACAGCACCTCCGTTTATAATAAACACGTATCCGGATTGCGAACGATAATCATCATAGACGGTAAGTTAACTCGCATCCGTGTAACCCTTTACACTGAGTTCATCTTCACCACCATAAACCAAGAACATATCCTTAGTCCTTCTCAAGTACTTTAGGATATTTTTAGCCACTGTCTAGTGGATTTCTCCAGGATCAGCCTGGTATCTGCTCACAACACTTAGAGCATAGGAAACATCTGGCCTAGTACAAATCATGGCGTACATGATGGATCCGACTGCAGAAGCATACGGACTCGCACTCATCCAACTTCGCTCATCAGTTGTCGAAGGACACTGAGTCTTGCTAAGTTTTACACCATGGGACATCGGTAAGAACCCCTTCTTAGACGATTCCATGTTGAACTTCTTCAACACTTTGTCCAAATAAGTACTCTGACTCAATCCAATGAGCCATCTTGATCTATCTCTATAGATCCGGATTCCGAGAATATATGTTGCCTCACCCAAGTCTTTCATTGAGAAACTCCTTTTCAATGATTCATTGGTTTCTTGCAACATCTGGATATCATTTCCAATCAATAATATGTCATCCACATATAAGATTAGAAAGTTTACTTTGCTCCCACTAAAATTATTGTATAAACAAGAATCATGATCACTCTTGATGAAGCCAAACGATTTGACTACCTCATCAAAGCAAATATTCCAACTCCGAGATGCTTGCTTCAACCCATAAATGGATTTCTGAAGTTTACATACCTTGTCAGCATTAGCCGGATCGACAAAACCCTCGGGTTATATCATATACACGTCCTCGGTTAAATTTCTGTTAAGGAAAGCCGTTTTGACATCCATCTGACATATCTCATAGTCGAAATAGGCTGCTATAGCTAACATGATCCGAACTGATTTAAGCATCGCTACGTGCAAGAAAGTCTCGTTGTAATAAACTCCTTGAACTTGTCGGAACCCCTTCGCGACAAGACGTGCTTTATAGACGGAAACATTTCCATCCATATCAGTTTTCTTCTTAAAGACCCATTTGCATTCGACGGGTCTTGCACCGTCTGACAGATCAACCAAGTTCCAAACTTGATTTTCATCCATGGACTTTAGCTCGGATCTCATGGCTCCAAGCCATGACTCGGAATCAGATCCCACCATCGCTTCCGAATAATTTGCCGGCTCATCACTGTCTAACAGTAATACATCACGAACACTTCGTAATCTTGCCGATCTTTGTAGTATAGGTGCTGCTGCCAGCTCAGCTACCACGACCGGCTCAACCTCCAAGGTTTTTGCCAACTTGCTACTAGCCGGTTCCTCTTACTCCCCGACTGAGAAACTCTTTCTCAAGGAAGACACCATTCCGAGCGATAAACACTTTGCCCTCTTCTCGATTGTAGAAGTAGTAACCCAAGGTTTCCCTCGGATACCCCACGAAAATACACTTATCCGACTTGGCTGTAAGCTTGTCCGACTGAAGTCGCTTGACAAATGCTTCACAACCCCAAATCTTAAGAAAAGACAAACTCGGCTTTTTGCCTGTCCACATCTCATGCGGTGTCTTCTCTACTGATTTTGATGGTACTCTGTTTAGTGTGAACGCCGCTGTTTCTAGACAATAACCCCAAAATGATAAAGGCATATCTGTCCGACCCATCATTGATCGTACCATGTCCAACAAGCTCCGATTCTGCCTTTCCGAAACACCGTTCCTTTGCGGCGTTCCTGGCGGAGTAAGTTGAGGAACTATTCCACAACTTTTCAGATGGTCATCAAACTCATGGCTCATGTAATCGCCTCCTCGGTCTGACCGAAGAAACTTTATTTTCTTGCCGAGTTGATTATGTGCTTCATTCTGGAATTCTTTGAACTTTTCAAAGGCTTCTGACTTATGTTTCATCAAGTAGATATATCCATACCTACTTAAATCATCAGTGAAGGTAATGAAGTACTCATAACCACCCCTGGTTGTCATGCTCATTGGTCCACATACATCACTATGTACTAGTCCCAACAAGTCGGACGCCCTTTCGTAACTCTTTGCAAAAGGTGTCTTGGTCATTTTGCCAAGTAGGCAAGATTCGCATGTCTCGAACGACTCCAAGTCGAACGAAGTTAGGAGTCCATCATCATGGAGCTTCTTCATGCGTTTCCAACTTATATGACCTAGCCGACAGTGCCAAAAGTAAGTCGTATTCAGATCATTTGGTTTCAACCTTTTAACATTTATGTTATAAACCGACTCACCATCAAGATTCAAAATAAATAACCTGTCCTGGACGGGTGCAAAGCCGTGAAACATATCAGTCAAATACAAAGAACAACCATTATTCTTGATATTCGACTCATAGCCTTGCCTCATCAAGCATGAAGCAGAAATAATGTTTCGACTGACCACTGGAACATAATAACAATTATTCAGTTCCATAATGAATCCGGAAGGTAAATGAAGCTGCATCATGACGACTTCCAACGCAGCAACTCTTGCTTTGTTGCCGACTCGAATATCAACCTCGCCTCTTGATACGCTCCTAGTTCTTACAAGTCCCTGCAACGAGTTGCAGATGTGAATAACTGATCCGGTATCATATACCCAAGAACTATTAGGTGCATCAGCAAGATATATGTCTATAACATTTCAAACAAGTGTACCTGAGTCGGAAGTCATACCTCCACTCTTGGCTTTGTCGGCCAAATACTTTCTGCAGTTCCTCTTCCAATGGCCATCCGCCTTGCAATAGAAGCAAGTGGATCCGGCTGAAGGAGATGGCTTAGTCCCTGAGGAAGCGCTTGGGACCGGGTCCTGAGCCTGCTTTCCTCCTGACTTAGCCTTCTTCTTAGTCCAAGAACTCTTCTTGAACTTAGCCTTATTCTGCACCATCAAAACTTGACTGGCGCCCTTCTTGAGATCCGCCTCTGCCTGCTTGAGCATCCCATGCAATTCAGTGAGCTTCTTATCCATACCATGCATGTGGTAATTCGAAATGAACTACCCATATGCACTAGGAAGAATTATATCTGTAGCAAACTCTTCGCTAATGGGGTAGCCAAGCCTCTCCAGAGACTGCACGTAACCAACCATTTTGATCACATGCGGACTCACTGGATCACCATCCTTAAGCTTGCAACTCAGCAAAGCCTGAGAGACTTGATACCTCTCAGTCTTTGCCTGAGCTTGGAACATACTTTTGAGGCTTTCGATCATATCATAGGCCTCAACATTCTCGAACTGCTTTTGCAAGTCCGATTCCATGTGAGCAAGCATAAGACAGATAATATCTGTGGACTCATCCTTAGCCCGGCGGTAGGAATTGGTGGCAGCGACATTCGCATTCTCATTTGGCTCATCTGGAAGTGGGTTGTCTAGGACATGGTCCTTCTTTTCTTGTTTGAGAACAATTCTCAGATTTTGATACTAGTTGGTAAAATTAGTTTCGTTCAGTTTATATTTCTCAAGAATGGTTCTCAATGCAAAACTGGATATCTGAGAGTGACTGCTACTTGGTGCCATGATCTACAACAGAAAATATGCAAAAACAATTAAGACATGTATTCATAAAAGAGCAAACATGTTAAACACTTTAATATTTTATGCTCCCACTAGAACTAACACCCCTCCGATGGTTACTTAGTGATTCAGGACCCTAAATAAGCAAGTCGGCTTGTGAGCTTTAGCATCACCGCTAGCCGCCAAGTGATCTAGGTAGACAACTCCTTGTCAATTGTATCTCATATGACTCCTGTTGGACGGGTGGCATCACATGCCCCAGCTCCCATACGACTTTTCCCCGAGCCCCACAACCATTGTGATAGACCCGTCTAGCTTACCGAGTGTTTCCGCAGTAGGAGTCGGACTCGAACCCACCTAGTCGGAAAGAATTGGCAGCACCTCAATTTTATGAGCCCACTACCAAAAATGTCCGACTTGTGATGGTGCAAACACTGGCGGGAAAACCGACTAGACCTTCTTTGAGGGATTAAATTTTACCAACTATCTAATAGAGGTAAAACAGAGACATAACAATAACACAAAATAAAGCATTTATAATGTGAAATGGTATGGGTCCCTTCATGGCGATCTCCATCTCCACAAAGCCTGTAATCCGACTCGTGCCAACTCTTGTCACTTGCCGTCTTACTCCATGTCGCCGACATGTACATCTCCTTGCATGTCATCCAGATTCTCCAAACAGCTACACTAGCTTAGTCAAGTAAATTACAAGGAGAATCCAACACGCAGGTCGTTATACAATAAAATGACAGCACCTAGGCTCCAGCTGGCTGACAAAAACCGTGATTCACAGATCACGTATGGATTACACACATACATCACATGCACACGAACCATACCATTCACAACTTCCTACAAAAACAAGTTATGCATAGATACGATATCTACCGGCATTGTGAAACTCGCAACGACATCTAAGGCGCTACGATAGGGCGAAGCCGGCGGTCCGACTCGATCAAACTCTTTGATCTTCGATGATCCGAAAACATAGATCTCATCTATGATCCGAACATGGATTCCGACCATCGTTCCGACTCGATCAAACTCTTTGATCTTCGATCACCGCCTCTGGATTTACGTGTCACAGTCTACCCCGATGGAGGAAGCCGACCGGTAGGGGTATGTCGTTCCACGACCTCAGCAGTATGATCATGGAAATCAGATCTACCATTCCCCGACTACAGTTGATCCAATCAACCTCGTACAAAACTGATCTATCTCATAGATCGACCACCAAAACAGCATATAAATCTCATCTATAGCCTACCGCATATCACATATGCGAGATCTCGAGCCTAAAACCATAAGCTATCGCTCTGATACCACTGTTGGGCCATGTAGAGATAAAACAAAACTTTTTCCCTCTAATGTGGTGATCCCAAGATCCAGCTGAGGTAGAAGGCCACGAGGTTTACCACTAGACGCGCAGTTGTGGATTATTGATGAAGCGCGTCAGTTGATGCAGTGCAGTCCTTTGCGATCCGATCGTCCTGGTGCTGATCGTACAACACCTCTGCTGGTATCCACACGTACAAGGAGGAGCAACGGCGGCGAACTGCTAGGTTCGATACGACGGCGGGACTACTGTGGAGCTAGGGTTTCCAACACATGGAATGACCTAACAGAACAACGATTAACCTTTCTGGGTTACGGTGCTCCACTATATATAGGGAGTGAACGTGGGCTCCACTCTCGTGGCCCATTCACTAAAGCCCATATAACACTAGTCACCGCGAGTCCGACTCGCTGACTCAGTCCTAATCCAGCTCGGGTCCAACCCGGCCAGATTTCCGGTTCAGATCCAATCCGAACTTGCTCCCGCTCTTAAGTGTGTGACCCGGCAGGCTCTTGGTTACTCGGACACGATTGGAGTCCGACTCACAATCGATCAGTCAGCAATAGCTCCTAGCAGAACGTGTCGACTCCCAAGTACCAATGAGTCATGACGACTTGCCTTTCCAATGCGACTTGCGTCCGAGTCCCTTTTGCCTCACGATATACCTTGTCAGACTATAGGCGAATAATTGTCATCCCTTAAATAGTCCGAATCTCTTCTCGATCCGAGATAAGTGATTCACCCGACTAACTCTTAGTCGATCGCCTCGGTTAACACTTAACCGAATTGTGCATGGCCATGCTTTCCGAATCATATCATCCGAGAGGGCCCATAGAATATCTCTCCGAGTGGAGGGGAAAAATCCCATCTTGGTTATTCACATCATGCAGCTTGATTCTCAGTCGACCCGAACTCTGCCTTTATAACTCCCCAGTTACGGATCAGCGTTTGATAGAACCTAAGTTGGTGATCCTTAACTCGGACTATGCAACAACCTCAGGTCTAAGGATTACATTGATTGAGATATACAAATGACAACTTGTTTGTTGTACCTTAATATGGGTCAATCCGACTCGCTAAACTCTTTAGCTGAATCTGTGTAAGTCGGAATAGCATCTCCATGCCCATGACAAGTGGAACCGAGTCATCAAGCCGACTTTCACATTGGTCTAAGTTGTGTGTCCAGCACAACCTCGATGACCAAGGACATTTAGTACAAACAACATGAATGCATAGTTCCACAACCGAATCACATATTCAATGATACACATCAGATGTTTATACAAGGACAACTTAATAACTTTATGAATACAATGGGAAATATCATCATACATGATTGCCTCTAGGGCATATTCCCAACATGCGTTACCAGGCCATCAGAAAATATATGTTGGTCTTATCCTTGCTCGTAGATACGTTATCCGAAATGTTATCACCACGGAGGTGTTTCGGGTGGCCAAGGAGAATGTTTCTCACTTAGCGTTTGTTTGGGCAAAGTTGCCAGAAAAAGTTTGTATTTTGATCCGAAGGATCACAGTCGAAAAAATTCATAGGGTGCGCGACCAGCGCTCCCTATGGGAGTAGCCCCCGAGTGTCTCTTCGAGTCGCAGACTCGAGCAAAGACTTTAGTTTAGTTGTTTTTAGTTCCGATCCAAAGGACACAATTTTTTTGGATGCTTGATCAATCCTCCCTATGGGAGTATCCCCCTAGTCCTTAGTGGAGTTGTAGACTCGACATGGGACTCGAAGATAGTTTAGAGGTGTAGTACCTTAATCATGTCTCAGGTGCGCGGCCAGCTCTCCTGATAGGAGTAGCCCCGAGTAGTTGCTTGAATCGTAGATTCGAGTGAGTACTTAATTTGTCAACCAAAGATTTACATCCGTTGCTAGATTGGTTTTGATGACGCCAGTGCTAACAATCGGTGATCTCAACCGTCCGCGGCACCAGAGATGACGCGATAGGACGAACGTGGGTCCCACTTCCTGACTTGGAATTGATTAGTAATGCACGGCGTGGCGAGAATTATGACGTCTCCTCGGTTTCTGTGCGTAGTGGACGGCATGTTGGCGATGGTTCGTTGTCATGCTGACACGTGTAGGGTTAGATTTTGCTTGCGTGTTAGGGCTAATGGATTGACGGCTCTTGTTTATTATCCTTGTCTTTTATAACCGTGGGAAAATAGTGATTCTATTTCACCCCTTTCCATTTGCTTTCGCCATTGCCTCCATTTTCACGAGCACTTCATCTCTTGCGCGCACTGGAAATTCTCCGGTCATTTCCTTCTTCATTTCTCTGCGCTCACTGCCACACTCACTGTCGCACGATGGGCAAATCGAGGAAGGGCGCTGCTGGAGCTGGCTCAAGTGCCACCGCCGGTGGCAACAAGGGTGCCACTAGCGCTCGCATCACCGATGGCGGATGGAGGTGCACGGAGGCGCGTGATACTAATCTACGCAAGCTGCACGAAGTGGGGATGATCCCGCAGAACAAGGAGGACGTGAAGCTTCCTATTGATGAGGTAATCCCCCATCCACCCATAGGGTTTCGGGTGATGTTCGTCGCCTTCGTTCTTTGTGGGAGTTCGCTTCCTGTCCACAATTTTCTTCACGGGCTTCTTTTCTTTTACGGAATCCAGCTTCATCATCTCTCTCCCAATTCTCTCCTCCACATCGCTTGTTTTATCACTGTCTGCGAGTGCTGGCCCGGTATCGAGCCGCACTTTGGCCTCTTTCGGAAGCTTTATTCCGTGAAGAGGCAGTCTGGCACCGGCGGGGTCTATCCGCTCGGCGGATGCATTATCTCCCTTCCATCTTCCGTTCTTTTCTTTTTCGATGTGCGAGTCCGTCCAGTACTGGCGGAAGAAGTGGTTTTACATCCGCGACGCCAAGGTGGACGGACAAGACTTTAGCCTCGCTCGAGGTAGCGGAAGTGGGGGAGCTCTACCGTCAGGTAGATGCGCTCTAGATGATTGCTGAGAAAGAGGTCAATGGTGTGGATATCATCCGCACCTTCCTCAAATGTTGGGTGTGGCCGCTCCAAGCTAGGGCGCATCCGATGTTTCTCTACACCGGCCGCAATGACCCGACAAGGGTTGCACCCGAGGAGTTGTCCAAGGGGGTTCTTGATATAGCTCTTCGGCCGCTACTGAAGTTCAAGGCCGATGAGGACCTCCCGGGGAAGTCCTTGACCGCCCCCTTCAGTTCTTCTAATGTAGTTCCTCAGGTGTAGAATTGAGTCATGCGCGTTGCGCCTTTTTTTTGATTGATGTTTACTTATGAATATTGTTGCTAATCATGATTTTTGTCTTCTTTGGTGTGCAGGAGCTCAAGGTAGCTGGCATGATGCCTCTGCTGCATGATAAATTTCTGATTGCACCGGACAACGAGGTTGTGGACTCTGAGTCCGAACTTCCGTCGGCGCAATCTCCAACCCAGGAAGCCCTCGAGCCGAGTGAGGGGCAGACCCGAAAGCACTCCCGAAGTGAGTCTTCGGATGCGTCGACACCGCCAACTCCCCGGGGCCCTTCCTTCTTGGAGCAGCATGGTGAGGATGAAGGTGCATCTTCTGCACCTTTCCCTGTTGTGTCGCTTCGGGTGGTGGCGCTATAGCCGCCGGCCAAGAAGAAGAAGGAGAAGACAGCGCTTGTCTTCATCTTGTCAGATATTGACTCGTAAGTTGCTCCGTATGTGCTTTGTTCTGTCACTTGTGTTTGTGTAATGTAGCTTTTCGTCTTGATCGGTATTTTTCTTGCAGCCACTCCTTGGAGGGTTCTCTTAGTGAGGGCACTCAAGAGTCCGTAGGGGAGTCGAAACCGACGGCTCCTCCCTCTCAGGTTGTGTCCAACTTTCAGGACGGTGAGACGAACCTCTCCAAGCTAGAGGCTCGGGTAGTTGTGACTCAGAAGACCGCTCGTGGAACTTCGTAGTCCCCACCTAAACATGTAAGTAGTTTGCACCTTTGTCTTGTAGGGGGGAGTCCCCGAGAACTTTTTCGGATGACCTGTTGGTCAATTTTACTCTTGTGGGGCGTAGCCCCCGAGCCCTTTTTCATGGTTGTTTTTGTTTGTGTTTTGTTTTGCATCTTTTTGTGCATAGCGCTAATCTCCTTATCCAGCAGCATCTGGCGCTGGAAAGCCAACATGCGGCAGCTGCAAGTCGTAGTTTGATCATCCTTCTATGATTCGGCTGTCCCTGTCGTCTTTTGCTTTTGTTGATCCTTTTGTTCTTGATGCTTGCAGATGAAAATAATGCAGCTCTCCGCCTGCTGGACGCTCTTAAAGGAGCCTTGGTCAAGCGGAGAAGAAAGCTGCAGATGCTGTGGAGGCGAAAGAGCGCCTGCAGAAGGAGGTAGCTGACGCTGCCGAAGCTCAGGAGCGCCTGCGGAAGGAGTCTGCTGATCGTGAGGAGCAGCCTGCTGCTGCGGCTACGACTCGCGATAAGGAGATGGCCGATAGGATGATGGCTGCGGCCAAGGCTTTCTCCGGTAAGTGTCTTTCACTTGCTTTGGTCTTTTATTTTTTCGGATGCTTCTTGTCTTCAACTTATTTGGCTTTTTCCGGCATCGCGTTTGATCGCGGTTCGCTGGAGCATGGAGATGCTCTGGGTGATGCCACCGCAGCGGTCGAAAATCGCTGCGGTACTGCTGCTGGCTCCTTGGCGAAGGCTAAGAAAGTGCTCCGATGCTTCTACAGGGAGGTCGTTCCCAAGGGCGTTGTTCTTGAGGATGTCGACGCTCTGATGGATGCTCTGTCGGAGGACGCTCCGGCATCCTACAAGCGCAAGCAGAAGGGCATCGGTGCCTCCATGGGGTTGGCCATGGCCATGACATCCGGAGCCGAGTTGGATCTGCCGCACATCACCTCCCAGATGCCAACTACTGCAGATGGCTCAGAGGTAGCCTTCGCCCTCTTTGCCTTGCGATGTAAGCGTTACGGGCCGAAACTTATTGATCTGTTGGCAGAGTATGCGGCGAAGCAACATGAGGAGGCCAAGAGCAGGCAGTCTGGCTCTGAGGCCACTCCGGATGCTGGTGCCTAGGCTCTAGTGTAGTAGTTATGATAGTTTATCCTTTTCCTTTTGTAATGTAAGCTTTTGTTGATGAACAATCTCTCCATATGCCACACAGTGGCCTTTGATGTATATATAAATTATGTTTCGAGCTATCGCTAGAGATGTTTGTGATGTTCATGTCCTTACTTTTTTGCCTTTAGGGTCCTTCGGGTGAGACTCCCGTTGATACTTTGACTGTCCCTGAGCCACAACCATCTCTGGATGATGTGTCGCAGCTTGTTTTTCTTTGCGACTGCGTCCGCAGCTTGGAGAAGGATATCCTTGGAGTTTAAGGCCATGCGGATGTGTGGAAGTCGAAAGCTAAGCGAGCCGCTGCCAGGGAGGAATTTTTGATTGGGGAGTTGTGGCAGATGAGCGAGCAACTTCAATGTGAGTCTTCGCAAACTATCATTCTTTTCGAATGCACTTTTCTTGTGTGTCATCTTGTTCTTGTGTTTGGTGCAGGCGTCAATCTCGTTCCAAAGGAGGAGAAGGAGCGCGTTGCTATTCGGATGAATTGCCTTACCCAACAGGACTTAGAGGCTGGCGGCTTCTTATGGATGGACCGTGATCGGGCCATCGTCCTTACGACGGTGCAAGATCGCGCTGGGTTTCTCGGTCTTTGAGGCGGGATTTCTGGCGTCCACTTGGGCCATCATGTTTCCCCTGGATGAGGCACCTTTCAACCTTTGGGGTCTGCTGGCGAAATTTTGGGATGTGGGCCACGTCAAGGAGTTGGTGTGGCGTCAGCTAGTCGCTGGGGTGAAGGCTGCTCTTTCACTTGTTCGGCTGCATCGTCGTGATGTTGATCTTGCGGCGGTGGCGACTGGGCCACCCCTTCAGCTAGATGGTAGTCTTTGGGATATGCGTCCGCATTATGCGGCTGTGAGGCAGTATGCCGAAGAGATCGTTGATCTGTTCGAGCAACCGGCGAGTGTGGTACTCCAGAATAGGTAGGTCCTGTAAAGAAAACAAATTGATGTAAAATTTGTATGCATTCGAGTGGGCGTGTTGTGCCCTTTGTAAAGTTTATTTGTATTAGCACGTTGTGCTTTGTTATGTGCATGTCCTTTTCATTAGCCTGACGTGGTCAGCTACTCAGGTTGTATGCATTGTTCTCAGTCGACGAAGTCATGAGGTGAGGTGTAGCCTCCGAGCGTGTTATAGCGAAAAGTAAGGAAAAGAAATTTCGACCGAGGAACTTACCTTTTATTCATATCCTAATGAGGAGGTACATTATTCGGATGAGTAGCCTTTGCTGAGTAGCCTTATTGAAAGTAAAGAGGTAGCTAGGGGTAGAAGCGTCGCAGTTGTGCGATGTTCCATGGGTTGGAGTATTTGACTCCTGACTTGACGTCCATAAGGCGGTAGGCGCCACCTGGGATGACTTCGGTGATGATGTAGGGTCCTTCCCAGGGTGACTCGAGCTTCTTCGGACGCTCTTGCTTGAGTCGTAGGACGAGGTCTCCTTCGTCGAAGGACCTTGGGCGCAGCCGACGGCTATGGTAGTTGCGGAGGCTCTGCTAGTAGACCGCTGAGTGAGCCGTGGCGATGTCGCTTGCTTCATCGAGTCAGTCGATGGTGTCTTCGAGTGCGGCCATTGATTCGGCTTTGTTGTAGGCGACGACCTGTGGGGCCTTATGGCGTACCTCTACAGGGAGCACGTCTTCGTCTTTGTGCACCATAAAGAAGGGTGTATAGCCAGTTGAACTGTTCAGCGTTGTACGCAGGCTCCAGAGTACGGAAGGTAGCTCCTCCACCCAGACTCCCGCAAGCCTTTCGAATGGGCATAGCAGACGTTTCTTGATGCCGCTCCCGATGAGGCTGTTGGCCTTTTTGACCTGTCCATTGATCTGCAGGTGCGCCACAGAGGCGTATGATATGTTGATTCTGACTCCCTTGCAGAAGTCCTAGAATTCCTTCGAGATGAAGTTCGAGCCATTGTCCGTGATGATGCTATGCGGCACACCAAACCTGTAGACTATGGACTCGAAGAACTTGATGGCCGTTTTGCCACTTTGGTTGGTGACAGGCATGGCCTCAGTCCACTTGGTGAACTTGTCGAATGTGATAAGGAGGTAGATGTGGCTTCCTTTTGAAGATTTGGGCAGTTTGCTGATCATGTCGAGGCCCCATAGGGCGAAGGGCCAGGACAGTGGTATGGGCCTTAGCTCTGATCCTGGTGCGTGCGGCTTGTCCGCGTACCACTGGCAGGCGTTACACCTTTGTACGATGTCCTTAGCATTGTTCATGGTTGTTGGCCAGTAGAATCCAGCTCGCCGAGCTTTGGCGACTAGGGCGCGGCTGCCTGCATGATGGCCACAGATGCCCTCGTGGATGTCTTGAAGGATGGTTTTTCCATCACCAATGGTGATGCACCGTTGGAGTACACCCGAAATGTTGCGCTTGTACAGCTCGCCATTGATGATGGTGAAGGCCTTGGACCATCGACATATGCGCCAGGCATCTTTCGGGTCATCAGGCAGTTCTTTGTTTATCAGGTACCGAAGGTACAGCTGTGTCCACGTCTCTTTGATCGCCATGACCTGTATCAGGCTAACCAGCTCGTCCTCGGTGTCGAGCTTTTCAGGTCCTTCATGTCCTTCGGGTGGTGCAGCCCCCGAGTGCTCTGCTTCTTCGAGTAATCCCTTGGGGAACTTCCTTTTGATGGAGGGTACACAGATTTGTTCGAGGAACACACCTGGTGGCACCCATGCGCAGTTGGAGCTGATGTTAGAGAGTCTATCGACTTCCTCGTTGCTTTCTCTTCTGACGTGCCGAAGCTTGCAGCCATCAAAGTCTCCTTCGAGTGAGTTGTAGAGCACGGGGTACGCGATCATGTTGGCGTTGTGAGCGTCGCACTCGTTCATCGTCTGCTGGACGACAAGGTTCGAGTCACCGTAGATGACTTGGCGCGTTGCGCTGCAGATCTTGGCCATCCTCATGCCGTGGATGAGGGCCTCGTATTCAGCTTCATTGTTGGAGGCGTGAAATTTCATCTGAAGGATGTATTTCATCTTATCGCCTTGAGGGGACATCAGTATGACGCCAGCTCCTGCTTAGGCCTTGCACTTGGAACCGTCGAAATGCATCATCCACGACTATGTCGTGTCCGGAGTGTCCGGCAGCTAGAGTTCCATCCAGTGGACGAGGAAGTCAGGGAGTACCTGGGATTTGATGTCCTTGCGCCGCTCGTAGACTATGTCTAGAGGGGACAGCTCGATGCCCCACAGGGCTATGCGTCCGTGGCTTCAGGGTTGTTCAGGATGTTGGACAATGGCGCCTCGTTAACGGCCATTATGTGGTGCTCCTAGAAGTAGTGGCTTAGCCACCGAGCCGTCATGAATACGCCGTAGGCGAGCTTCTGGTAGTGAGGGTACCTCAGTTTTGTTGGTGTCAGTACCTCGCTGAGGTAGTAGATTGGGCGTTGGACCCCATGGGTCTTGCCCTCTTTGGGTCGTTCGACCACGAGTACGGTGCTTACCACCTGGTGCGTGGTTGTGATGTACAGCAGCAGAGGTTCTCGTTCCTTTGGCGTGACCAGAACAGGCGAGGTGGAGAGCAGCCGCTTGAGGTCTTCGAATGCGTCGTCTACTTCGGGTGTCCACTCGAACTTGTCCGCCTTGCGCAGCAGCTGGTAAAAGGGAAATGCCTTTTCCCCCATGCGACTGATGAATCTGCTCAGCGCCGCGATTCGCCCAGCCAGCTGCTGGACTCCTCTGAGGTTCTTCGGCTTCTCCATGGTTAGTATGGCCTGGATTTTCTTCGGATTCGCCTCGATCCCCCGCTGGGAGATGAAGTAGCCAAGTAATTGGCCAGATGGGACGCCGAAGGTGCACTTTTCTGGGTTCAGCTTGATCTTATAGTGATCAAGGTTATCAAACGTCTCGCGGGGATTGTCGATTAGTGTCTTGGCTTCCTTGGTCTTTATGACTATGTCATCGACATAGACTTGGATGTTGCGACCGGTCTGGTTTTTCAGACACGCCTGCATGCACCACTGGTACATGGCACCTGTGTTCTTCAGCCCGAAGGGCATGGTGTTGTAGCAGAACACCTCGAATAGCGTGATGAACGTCGTTTTCTCCTGATCTTCAACCTTCAGCCGAATCTGGTTGTAGCCTGAGTAGGCATCAAGGAAGGAGAGCTTCTCGCATCCTGCAGTCGAATCGGTGATCTGATAGATCCGCGGTAGAGGGAAGTGGTCCTTAGGACAGTACTTGTTGAGGGATGTGAAGTCCACGCACATCCACAGGATATCCGTGTCCGTTTTGGGGACCAGCACGGTGTTGGCCAGCCACTCACTCTCCTTTATTTCTCGGATGAAGTTGGCATCGAGTTGTCTGCTGACTTCGATTCCAATTGCTTCAGCTCTTGGTTCAGATAGTCGTTAGATCGAATGCTTGACTGGCTTTGCATCGGGGAACACATTGAGTGTGTGCTTGGAAAATTCCCTGGGAACTCCTGGCATGTTCGTAGGACACCAGGCAAAGATTTCCCAGCGCTCACGGAGGAATTTGATGAGCACGCTTTCCTATGTGGGGCTAAGGTCGTTGGCGATCAGCGCCATCTTGGAGGCATCCGTTGGATGGACCTACACCTTTTTCGTGTTGACTATGGAGTCGAACGACATGTCAGGTGAGTTTTGCCTGGAGACTAGGGGTGCCATGTTGTCTGTCACCTCTCGGAGCCTCGTGAGTTCCTCCTACATGCCGAACGACTGGGAGATTCTGTTGAAGTCTCTGTCATAGTGATCAGACCGGGTGAAGCTTCCTTGGACGGTAATGACGCCCCTGGGTCCTGGCATCTTGAGTAGCAGGTACGCGTAGTGCGGTACTGTCAGGAATCTTGTGAATGCCACGCGCCCGAGGATGGCGTGGTACTGTGATGGCTAGTCCACCACTTCGAACTCTAGCCTCTCGCGCCTGAAGTTTTCGGGTTGTCCGAAGATGACGTCGAGCCATATCTTTCCCAGGGGATATATGCCCTTCCCTGGGACTATGCCCTGGAATGTCGTGTCGGATTGTTCCAGGATGCACAGCGGGATCCGCATCACTGCGAGGGTGCTGGCGAACATCAGGTTGATGCCGCTACCGCCATCAATGAAGACGCGGCTCTCGGATCCTCCAATCTGCGCCTCGAGCACTAGGGCAGCATGACCTGGGTGAGGGATCTGGCGAGGGTGATCTGAACGATCGAACATGATGCAGGACTCCGAGCCACTGAGGTACTCAGGGATGGCAGGTGGAGCGGTCACGGCTAGGCTGACCTGTCGGGTGATCTTCTTTTGCACCCTGTTGGTAGGGCGTCCCTTCTGGATCATTAGGGCCCCTTTTGGCGGTGAATATCCTCATGTACCATTATTTGGTGCAAGTGCGATTTTTGGATTCGAAGGTCCTACGGGTGGTGGTGGAGGAGCTCCGTGGGCGATGTCACCTGGTGCAGGTGCAGGCCCAAACCCGGGGTTCACGATCTGGCGTCGCATTTGGGTGAGACCCTCGCTGAGTTTTTGGAACTCACGGCAGTCCTTTAGCATGTGGCTGGCCTTCTTTTTGTCATCCTGCTTGTCGATGTAGAAGTGTATGGTGCAGGGACCAGACAACTTGTCGTATGCCGAGGGTTCGTCATCACAGCTGCGACGCTGTCATGTTTGTGTAGGGCGTCCTCCATCGTGGAAGTTGCCTCCGCGGTATCCGCTGCTACGGTTGCCGTTGTTGCGTCGGTCGGCGTAGCCAGCCGCAACCATGTCGACTCCGTCGTGATCATCGTAGATGCGCGATCTTCGCTTGCTGCGTCGTTCACGCCTGCGTCCGTAGTCGTCCTTGTCATTCGAATGCATTCGGTGGAGGGAATCCTCGCCATCTGCCCACCTATTGGCGATGTCCATGAGGTGGTCGAGTGTATTGGGCTTGACGCACCCAAGTTCTTCCTTGAAGTACGGGCGCTTGACACCGTCCTTGAAGGCATCGATCATGCTTTCCTCGAAGATGTGCATGACGGAATTCTTGATGTGGGACCAGTGTAGGATGTACGAGCGAATGGATTCGCCGGTGCGTTGGGTGCTGGACCATAGTTCCTCGATCGAGGCTGGCCTCTTGCTGGTGCCCTTGAAGTTTCAGATGAAACTGTACGCCAGCTTCTCCCAGCTTCAAATGGAGCCTGAGGACAGGCTGCTGAGCCAGATCTGAGCTGCGTCTGTCAGCTGCAGCTGAAGGCATTGCAGGGCTCCTGTTAGCGCCATGGAGTTTGACGGATGAGAGGTGGTCGCTGAGCCAGGCCTTCGGATCCTACGTGCCGTCGAACTTCGGAGTGTCTGAAGGGAGCTTGAAATTTTTCGGCATCCTCGTTCGCCGAACGGATCTGCTGAAGCATCTGGCTCTGCAAAGCTCTCCATCATCATCCTCATCGGATTCGGTTGAACACGTGCGTTTGGTGCGTGCCTTGTCGGCCTTGCGCTAGGCAAGGTCATTTCGCGCGTCGTAGTCGCGGCTGCGGCGCCGTGGGCTCTTGCGATGTCGTGGCAGGTCATGTTCATCCTCGTCAGATGAGGGTGTAGGGCTGCCGGTGAACTTGACTGCAGCTTTTTTTTTGGCTCCACGGGAGTTTCGTCGTGGAGCGCAGCTCTGACGAGTCTGAGTCCAGCTAGCGCAGACTTGTGCATGGCACTCTTATGGTCACCCACTAGAGGTGGATGGGACACGAGGTACGTGGTGGCTGCCATGATCGCAACCTGTAGTGTCTTTGGTATGACGTTATCGTTCACGTCCATTGACATGAAGGACGTGTTGAGGGTCCTCGTGATGTCGCGGCAGGGTCCATGTGCTTTGGGCGGGAGCGATGTTTGTTGGCGTTGTTTCCGTGCGAGCTGAAGCCACCAGCGGCGGAGAGTGCAGCTCGCCGCGGGCTAGACTCCGAGGCTACCTTCTTGCGTTTGTCGAGATCCTCCATCAGCTTCACCTGCCAGTTATACTCGCCGATGAGGAGGAGGTGGTATGCCATCAGCAGATCCTGTGATGCATTCGCAAGTAGGATTATGTTGCCCGCCACGGCTTCGCATGTCTGGTGCCATCCGTCCTAGTTGAGGTTGATCTTTTGGTAGGCGTTGGTGTCGCCCTCGTTGGGCTGGAGGGGTGGATCTCCCATGTTTCCCCCGTTCCCAGCCTACGGGTTGGGCAGTGGATTGGGTGGTGGGTTGGGGGCACTCAAACCTGGTGGAAGTTCCAATTCGACCTGGATGACCACGGCGCATTGGTAGCATCCGCGGGTTGGATTGCTGCTGCCGTAGCTTTCAGATCCGGAACCATAGGTTCCTTCGTCTGAGGGAGGGCCGCATAGATCTGAGTTATAGCTGTTGTTGTCATATGATTCATCTGTCAGCGTCAACGTGCGTAACACACCGATGGGTGGGACCCACAAAGCGGGCCTGATGGATGGTGGCGGCACCCGCTCTGGGAGGCGGAGGGTGCCAGTCTTCCCCACCTGGAAGCAGAAGCTCCCGAACAGAATCTCGAGCCCGTCGCCTACAGGCTCGAAATCCCTCATGGTGGCTGGCGAGTGGGCGGTGAAGTCGAAGGTGATGAAGAGGAGATGACTCTCCATCGCCGATGAGTTGTAGATCGCTCCGGATGGGACCGTCATGATCGCACAATCAGTGCCCCCAGTTCCCACAGACGGCGCCAATTGACGAGGTTTCGACTCGTCAACGCCCATTGTTACGGACTTGGGTTTTAGAGAAGATGGGGATGCTAGAGATCGTGGAACAGTTAGCAAACAAGCAACACGAGGACACGAGGTTTACCCAGGTTCAGGCCCCCGGAGGGAAAACCCTACTCCTGCTTGTCTGCTCTTGATTACGCTGAAACCGAAGGTTACAAGGGTGTGTAGATGCAATCTGGCGTGAGGTGTGTATGAGGTGAGTTGACGCCCTACTCGTCGTTCCCTCCTAGACTTTATATAGATAGGCAGGTCTCGCGCGTAGGTCGAGTCGGTTACAGATTAGGATTTCTTCCCTTTGAAATTCTATCTATTCTAGTCTTGTTCTCCAAGGATCCGAAGGCGTCGTGGGCTTGGGCCACCCGAAATCCCCACAGGACGCGTATCTTTGCCGTGGGCCTTCCTTGGGCTGGACTAGGTATGCCAACAACATGTACCCGTGGGGTATAACCATGTCACTATCTAATCTAGACTTGTCCTCTAAGGACTCGAAAACGTCATGGGCTTGGGCCAACCGAAGTATTCATGGGCCGCGTGTCTTGACGTGGGCCTTCCTTGGACTAGACCAGGTATACCAATGTCGTGTACCCGTGGGGTATATCCATGTCAGTATCCCCCGAGTGTTCAATCGAATCGTAGATTCGGCTAGAGACTCTTCAATCTTTCGGGTGCTATGTAGTTGAACCTGCCTTATAAGGAGAAATGTTTAGTTCATAGGGATTATCGATGCGTGTGCCTAGCTCACCCGACGGATCAGGGTCAGTTAACTATCATAGCACAAAACAACACGATCTTCATTAAACTCGAGTCCTCGGACTCGAATTCAGAATGATTGCTGGTGTGATTCGACTCAGGCCATTGTGGGCTTATAGGAGTCGAATCCTAGTGATTTTCAAGTGATGTACCCAACGCGTCCGTAGGGATTTTCATTGTGCCTGTTGACATGGAAGTTTACTGGCAGAGCGCAGTAAGGTGCGTTACCAGGCCATCAAATGATATCTGTAGGGCTTATCTTTGTGTCATAGACACAACATCCGAAATTTTATCACCGCGGAGGTGTTTCGGGTGGCCAAGGAGTCTGCTTCTCACTTAGCGTTGGTTTGGGAAAAGTTGCCAAAAAGTTTTTGTCGTATTTGATCCGAAGGATCACAGTCGAAGAATTCATAGTGTGCGCAGCCAGCGCTCCCTGTGGGTGTAGCACCCGAGTGTCTGTTCGAGCCGTAGACTCGATCAGAGACTTTAATTCAGTCGTTTGCAATATAGGTCCGAAGGACACAATTTTTTCGGATGCTCAACCGACGCTCCCTATGGGAGTAGCCCCCAAGTCTGTAGTGGAGTCGCAGACTCAACGTAGGACTCGAACATAGTTGCGAGGTGTAGTTACCTTAGTCATTTCTCAGGTGTGCAGCCAGCGCTCCTGATAGGAGTAGCCCTTGAGTAGTTTCTCGAATCGTAGATTTGAGTAAGTACTTGATTGATCGGCCAAAAACTTCGAGCCATTGCTGGCTTTGCCTTGATGACGCCAGTTGGTGATCTCAACCGTCTGCAGTAGCAGAGATGATGCGACAAGACGATCGTGGGTCCCACCGCCTGACTTGAAGTTAACTAGTCACGCGTAGACGTGGCAAAAATTACGGCGTCTCCTTGGTTTTCGTGCATAGTGGACGGTGTTCTGGCGACGGTTGGGTGTAGTGCTGACACGTGTATGGTTAGATTTGAGGTGCGCGCTAGGGCTTCTGAATCAATGGCTCATGTGCATCGTATTCTTCCTTTTATACCATAGGTAAACAGTGATTTTCTTTTAAGCTTCGTCATTTGCTCATCTCCATTGCCTCCATTTCACGAGCTTCGCGGCCCTTCGCTGTGCTCTGGACATTCTTCGCACTTTCCCTCTTCATTCTTGCCCTCGCACTGCCGCCACCGCCACTGCAAGATGGGCAAGCCAAAGAAGACCACCGCCAGAGCTAGTTCGAGCACCGCCGGCAACGGCAAGAAGGTCGCCGCTACGGCCCACACCATGGACGGCAGGTGGAAGCGCACGGACATGCGCGATGGGGATCTGCGCAAGCTACGTGATGCTAGGTTGATCCCCCAGAACAAGGAGGACGCCATCCTCCCTGGTGACGAGGTAATCCCACGCCCACCCGAAGGGTTTCGGGTGATGTTTTATGCCTTTTTCATCTGTGGTCTTTCTCTTCCTGTCCATCAATTCATTCATGGACTCCTCTTTTTTATGGGATTCTGTTGCATCATCTGTCGCCCAACTCTCTCCTCCAAATTGCCTGTTTCATCACTCTTTGCGAGTGTTGGCTCGGTATCGAGCTGCACTTTGGCCTATTCCGGAAGCTCTATTCTGTGAAGAGGTAGACCGGCACCGGCGGAGTCTATCCGCTTAGCGGCTGCATCATCTCCATTCGCTCTTCTATCACTTTCTTCTCCTTTTCCATGTGCGAGTCCGTCCAGTATTGGCGGAAGAAGTGGTTCTACATCCACGATGCCAAATTGGATGGACAAGAATATGGTCTCGCCCCTTTCGACTCCGCTCAGAAAATCATCCCGAAGAGGTCGTGGAAGAACCACATCTTGGAGGGTGAAACGACGAAGGTGGAGGAGCTCTACCGTCGCGTGGAGGCGCTCCAGCTGGTGGTCGAGAAGAGGTCAATGGTGTCGATATTATTCGCACCTTCCTCAAGCGTCGGGTGTAGCCTCTCTAGGCGAGGGCGCATCTGATGTTTCTTTATGCTGGTCGCAGTGATCCGATGAGGGTCTCACCTGAGGAGCTGTCCAAGGGTGACCTTGATAGAGCCCTTTGGCCCTTGTTGAAGTTCAAGGCCAACGAGGACCTCCTGGGGAAATCATTGACCTCCCCCTTCAGCACCAAAAATGCAGCTCCGTAGGTGGAAAATTGTAGCTTGCACGTTCCTCCTCTTTGAGTACTTTGCTTACTATTAATGTCATTAATCCTTGTTTCGTTTGTTTGCAGAATCTCAAGGTAGCTGGGATGATGCTGCCGCTGCCTGAGAAGTTTCCGGTTGCGCCGGATAAAGAAGTTGTGGTTTCTGAGTCCGAGCTTCCTCCGGTGCAGTCTCCTACGTTGGAATCCCCCGAGGCGAGCGAAGGGCAGACCCGAAAGCGCACCCGGAGAAAGTCTTCGGATGCGTCTACCCTACCAACTCGAAGGGGTCCGTCGTTCCTCGATCAGCATGGTTAGGATGATGGTGCGTCGTCTACGCCTTATCCTGTCGTGCCCCTTCTGGCGGTGGCTCTATAGCCGCCGGCCAAGAATAAGAAGGAAAAGGCGGCTCTCGTCTTCAATTTTGAGTCGTAATTTACTCTGCTTGAGTCATTTTTCTCTTGTTTGTCTGCGTAGTGTTAGTTGTTGCTGATCTGATGTTTGCTTGCAGCAATCCTTCAGAGGAGTCCCTTGACGGGGATACTCAAGAATTAATGGCGGAGTCGAAGCCGACGGCTTCTACCCCCCAGGTGGTGGATGACTCTGAGGACGATGGCCCGAACTCCTCCAAGCGAGAAGCTCGGGCAGTCGTAACTCAGAAGGCAGCATGCAGACCTTCGGAATCCACGCCTGAACACATAAGCGTTGTCTTTTTACTCCATTGGGGGAGCCCCTGAGTCCTATTTTTGTATGACATGTTGATATTTTGCTTTTTCGGGGGAAGCCCCCGAGCCCTTTGTTCGTCGACTTTTGTTTATGTTTCTTCTATAGACCTTTGTGCACAGTGCCAACCTTCTCATCCAGCAGCATCTGGCGCTGGAGGCTAAGCTGAAGCAGCTTCAAGGTGCGTAGTTTTCTTTTTGGTTGTCGTTCTAGTTTGTCGAGTGTGTTTTTTGTATTCATCCGAAACTTCTGCATGTTGCAGATGATAACAATGCTGCCCTCCGAATACTGGATGCTCTCGAAAAGAGCCTCGGTCGAACGGAGAGGAAGGCCGCGGATGCTGTAGAGGCCAAGGAGTGCCTGTGGAAGGAGGTTGAGGATCGTGAGCAGCAGCTCGTGGCCGTTGCAGCCACGCGGGAGAAGGAGATGGCCGACAAGCTCATGGCTGCTGCCAAGGCTATTTCTGGTAAGTTATGCTTGTATCCTTTGGGTCTTCTGGTTTTCGAGTGTGCTTTATCCTTCCTCACTCGAGTGTTTTTCCTTCTTCTTTTCAAATGCTTCCGGCATCACGCTTGATCGTGGTGCGCTGGAGCATGGAGATGCTTTAGCTAATGCTGCCGCTGCGATCCAGGATCGTTGCGCCACTGCGGTTGTCTCTTTGGAGAAAGCCAAGAAGGTGCTCACGCGCTTCTACAAGGAGGTTGTCCCTAAGGGAGTTAACTTTGACGACGTCGACTCCCTTGCTGATGCTCTATTAGAGGAAGATCCGGCGGAGTACAAGCGTAAGCAGAAGGGCATCGGTGCTTCCATGGGGCTGGCCATGGCGATGGTGTCTGGATCCGAACTGGACCTGCCTTAGGTCACGTCCAGGATGCCAATGGCGGCGGATGGCTCAGAGGTAGGTTTCGCCCTATTTTCTTCTTGTTGTAAGCGTTATGGGCCTAAGCTCATCGACCTCCTGGCTAATTACGCGGCGAAGCAGCAGAATAAGGCCAAGAGCAGGCATTCTGGCTCCAAGGATGCTCCAGATGCGGATGCATAGGCCTTTGTAATGTAGCTAGTGTAGATTCTCCTTTTGATGAATTTTGTAACAACTTGCGGATGAACGAGTTGCACTTTTGCCACGAGGTGGATTTAATTATGTATATAAGTCTATCTTTGAGCTGCTGCCGAAAGTAATTGTGATATTTATACTTATTTATTTGCTTCTAGGATCCTTCAGGTCAGGCTCCAGTGGTTACTCCGACTGCGCCTGAGCCTCGACCATCTCTGGATGACGCATCCCAATTGGACTTTTTGCATGATTGCATCCATAGCCTAGAAAAGGATGTCCTCGGCATCCACGGTCACGCGGATGTGTGGAAGTCAAAAGTTGAGCGATCCACTGCCAGGGAGGAGTTCTTGCTTGGAGAATTGCGGAAGATGGGTGATCAACTTCAATGTGAGTCTTCGTGAACAGATGTTCTTTCGGATGCACCTTATTTGTATGTTGTCTTATTCCGTGCTTTGTGCAGATGTGAATCTCATTCCAAGGGAAGAGAAGGAGCGCATCGCAATTTGGATGAACTGCCTAACGCAACAGGACCTGGAGGCTGGTGGTTTCTTCTGGATGGACCATGACCGAGCCATCATCCTTGCGACGGTACAAGATCACGAGAACCAGGTTCTTCGGGTGCTGAGACAGGCGCAGTCTTCACTTGCGGCCATTTGGTCTGTCGTGTTCCCCTTGGACGTTGCGCCTTCTACCTTCCTGGGTCTTCTTGGTAAATTTCAGAATGTGGGCCACGTCAAGGAGTTGGTGCGACATCAGCTGATTGCAGGGGTCAAGGTTGCCTTGTCTCTTGTTCGGTCGCCGTGATGTCAATCTTGAGGAGGTGGCGACTGGGCCGCCACTTCGACCAGATGGCAGCTTATGGCACATGCGCCCTCACTATGTGGCTGTGGCGCAGCACGCTGACGAAATTGTAGATTTGTTCGAGCAGCGGGCGAATATAATGCTCCAGAACAATTAGATCATGTAAAGAAAAACAAATGATGTAAAATTTGTATGTATTCGAGTGGGCTTGTAATTCCTTTGTAAAGTTCATGTTTTTTGGCACGTGGTGCTTTGTTATGTGCATGTCCTTTTCGTTAGCCTGACGTGGTCAGCTACGCAGGCTGTACGCATTGTTCTCAGTCGACGAAGTCATGAGGTGAGGCGTAGCCTCCAAGCGTATTTAGCAAGAAATAATGCAAGGATAAAAAGATATTTGGGCTAAGGAACTTGGCTTTTATTCATAGCAAACAAGGAGGTATATTGTTTGGCTAAGTAGCATTGGCTGAATAGCCTTATTGAAAGTAAAGGGTAACTAGGGGTAGAAGCGTCGCAGTTGTGCAACATTCCAGGGATTGGAGTATTTGACTCCTGATGCGACGTCCATGAGGAGGTAGGCGCCACTTGGGATGACTTCAGTGATGATGTAGCGTCCTTCCCAGGGTGACTCGAGCTTCTTGGACCGTTCTTGTTTGAGTCGCAGGACGAGGTCTCCTTCGACGAAGGATCTTGGGCGCAGCCAGTGGCTCTGGTAGTTGCGTAGGCTCTGCTGATAGACCGCGGAGCGAGCTACGGCGATGGTGCATGCCTCGTCGAGTGTGTCGACGGCATCTTCGAGTGTTGCCGATGATTTGGCTTTGCTATAAGTGACGACCCGTGGGGCCTTGTGGCGTACCTCGGCGGTAGCACGGCTTCGGCTCCATACACCATGAAGAAGGGCATGTAGCCAGTTGAGCTATTTGGCGTTGTGTGTCGGCTCTAGAGGACGGAGGGTAGCTCGTCTGCCTAGGCTCCCGCAAGCCTTTCGAGTGGGCAAGGTGGGCGCTTCTTGATGCCGTTGCCTATGAGGCCATTGGCCTTTTTGACCTGTCCGTTGGTCTGCAGGTGCGCCATAGAGGCGTATGATATGTTGATGCCAAGGTTCCCGCAGAAGGCTCGAAATTCCTTCGAGGTGAAGTTCGAGTCGTTGTCTGTTATGATGCTGTGAGGCACGCCGAACCTGTAGACAATGGACTCGAAAAACTTAACGGCTGTTTTGCCGCTTTGGTTGGTGACAGGCATAGCCTCGGTCCACTTGGTGAAGTTGTCGACTGCGACCAGGAGGAAGACATGGCCTCCTAGCAAGGACTTTGGCAGTTTGCCTATCATATCGAGGACCCATTGGGAGAAGGGCCAGGCCAGAGGTATGGGCCTTAGCTCGGATCCTTGCGCATCTGGCTTGTCCGCCTACCTCTAACAGTCTTTGCACATCTGGACGATGTCCTTGGCGTCGTTCATGGTGGTTGGCCAGTAGAATCCGTCTCATAGAGCTTTGGCGACTAGGGCGCGGTTGCCTGCATGATGGCCGCAGATACCCACATGGATGTCTTGGAGGATGCTTTTTTCGTCACCTATGGTGACGCACCGTTAAAGCACACCCTAAATGTTCGCTTGTATAGCTCGCCATTTATTATGGTGAAGGCTTTTGACCGGCGATATATGCGTCGGGCATCTGTCGGGTCATCGGGCAGTTCATTGTTTATCAGGTATCGAAGGTACAGTTGTGTCCATGTATCTTCAACCGCCATGACCTGCATCAGGCTGACCAGCTCGGCCTCAGTGTCAAGCTTTTTGGGTCCTTCTTGTCCTTCAGGCAGCGCAGCCCCCGAGTGCTCTGCTTCTTCGGCTGGGCCTTTTGGGAATTTCCTCTTGATAGAGGGTACGCAGATTTGTTTGAGGAACAAACCTGGTGGCACCCGTGCGCAGGTGGAGCCAATGTTGGCGAGCCTGTCAGCTTCTTCGTTACTTTCCCTTCCGACGTGCCGAAGCTCGCAGCTGTCGAAGCCTCCTTCGAGTGAGCTATAAAGTGCGCGGTACGTGATCATGTTGGCGCTATGAGCGTCGCACTCGTTCATCGTCTGCTGGACGACAAGGTTCGAGTCACCATAGATGACGAGGCGTGTTGCGTCGCAGATCTTGGCCATCTTCATGTTGTGGATTAGGGCCTCGTATTCCGCCTCTTTGTTGGAGGCACGAAATTTCATCCGAAGGACGTACTTCATCTTGTTGCCTTGAGGGGACGTCAGTATGATGTCGGCCCCTGCTCCAGCCTCACGCTTAGAGCCATCGAAGTGCATCGTCAAGAATTGCGACATGTCCGGAGTGTCCGGCAGCTGGACTTCCATCCAGTGGACGAGAAAGTCAGGGAGGACCTGAGACTTGATGGCGGTGCGCTGCTCGTAGATTATATCCAGAGGGGACAGTTTGATGCCCCACAAGGCTACATGTCCCGTGGCTTTGAGGTTGTTCAAGATGTTTGACAGCGGGGCGTTGTTGATGACCATGATCTAATGCTCCTGGAAGTACTGGCTCAGCCGACGAGCCGTCATGAATACGTCGTAGGAAAGCTTCTGGTAGTGAGGGTACATCTGCTTTGTCGGGGTCAGTACCTCGCTGAGGTAGTAGATTGGCATTGGACCCCGTGGGTCTTGCCATCTTCGGGCCGCTCGACCACGAGCACAATGCTTACCACCTGATGTGTGGTTGTGATGTATAGTAGCAGAGGCTCCTGTTCCTTTGGCGTGACTAGGACATGCGAGGTGGAGAGCAGCCGCTTGAAGTCCTCAAACGCTTCGTCTGCTTCAGATGTCCACTCGAACTTGTCTGTCTTGCGCAGTAGCTGATAAAAGTGTAGGGCCTTCTCGCCCATGCGGCTGATGAGTCTGCTCAGCGCTGCGATCCGCCCAGCTAGCTGTTGGACGCATTTGAGGTTCTTCGGCTTCTCCATGGCCAGTATGGCCCTGATTTTCTTCAGATTCACCTTGATCCCTCGATGGGAGATGAAGTAGCCGATTAACTGTCCAGATGGGACGCCGAAGGCACACTTTTCTGGGTTTAGCTTGACCTTGTAGTGATCGAGGTTATCAAACGTCTCGCGGAGATCGTCGATCAGCGTCTTGGCCTCCCTGGTCTTGATTACTATGTCGTCGACATAGACTTGGATGTTATGACCAATCTGGCTTTTCAGGCACGCCTGCATGCACCTCTGGTATGTGGCACCTGTGTTCTTCAGCCCGAAGGGCATGGTGTTGTAGCAGAACACTCCGAACGGCGTGATGAACGCCATTTTCTCTTGATCTTTGACCTTCAGCCGAATCTGGTTGTAGCCTGAGTAGGCATCGAGGAAGGAGAGTTTCTCGCATCCTACAGTCGAATCGATGATTTGATCGATCCGTGGTAGAGGGAAGTGGTCCTTGGGGCAATACTTGTTGAGCGATGTGAAGTCCACGCACATCCGCAGGATGTCCGTGTCCTTTTTGGGGACTAGCACTGTGTTGGCCATCCACTTGCTTTCCTTGATTTCCCTGATGAAGTTGGCATCGAGCAGTCTGTTGACTTTGATTCCAACGGCTTTGGCTCTTGGTTAGGACAGTCATCGAATCGACATCTTGACTGTCTTTGCATCTAGGAACACATTGAATGCATGCTCGGCGAATTCCCTAGGAACTCCTGGCATGTTCATAGGACACCAGGCGAAAATTTCCCAGCGCTCACGAAGGAATTCGATAAGTGCGCTTTCCTATGCAGGACTAAGGTCGTTGGCGATCAACGCCGTCTTGGAAGCGTCCGTCGGGTGGACCTGCACCTTCTTCGTGTTGACCGTGGAGTCGAACGACATATCGGGTGTGTTTTGTCTACTGGCTGGGGGTGCCCCGTTGTTTGTCACCTCTCTGAGCCTCGTGAGCTCCTCCTACATGCCGAATGACTGGGAGATTCTGTTGATGTCTCTGTCGCAGTGGTCGGATTGGGTGAAGCTTCCCTGGACGGTGATAACGCCCCTAGGTCCTAGCATCATTAGTAGCAGGTACGCATAGTGCGGTACTGCCAAGAATCGTGTGAATGCCACGCGCCCGAGGATGGCGTGGTACTGTGATGTCTAGTCCACCACTTCGAACTCTAGTCGCTCGTGTCTGAAGTTTTCGGGCTGGCCGAAGATGACGTCGAGCCATATCTTGCCAAGGGGGTATATGCCCTTCCCTAGCACTATGTCGTGGAACGTCGTGTCTGATTGCTCCAGGCTGCACAGCAGGATCCGCATCGCTGCGAGTGTGGTGGCGAACATCAGATTGATGCCCCTGCCGCCGTCCATGAAGACGCGACTCATCTCGAATCCCCCTATTTGTGCCTCAAGCACCAGGGCAGCATGGCCTGGGCGAGGGATCTGGCGTGGGTGATCCGAACGATCGAACGTGACGCAGGACTCTGAGACGCTTAGGTACTCAGGTATGGCTGGTGGAGAGGTCACGGCCAGTCTGACTTGGCGGGTGATCTTCTTTTGCACCCTGTTGGTTGGGAGCCCCTTCTGGATCATCAGGGACCATTTTGGTGGCGGGAACCCTCCTGCACCGTTATTTGGCGCTGGTGCGACCGGTGGCTGCGATGGTCCGACGGGTGGTGGTGGAGGAGCTCCATGGGCGATGTCACCTGCTATGGGTGCAGGCCTAAACCCAGGGTTCATGGTCTAGAGCCGCATTTGGGTGAGACCTTCGCTGAGCTTCTGGAACTCATGGCAGTCCTTGAGCATGTGTCTGGCCTTCTTCTTACCATCTTGTTTGTCGATGTATAAGTGGATGGTGCAGGGACCAAACAGCTTGTCGTATGCTGAAGGCTTGTCGTCACGGCTGCGACGTTGCCACGTTTGCATGGGTCGCCCACTGTCTCGATAGTTGCTTCCACGGTATCCGCTGCTGCGGTTGCCATCATTTCGTCGATCGGTGTATCCAGCCACGACCATGTCGAATCCGTCGTGATCGTCGTAGGCGCGCGATCTTCTTTTGCTGCGGCGCTCGTCATCCGAATGTCTTCGGGTGACGGAATCCTCACCATCTGCCCACCGGTTGGCGATGTCCATGAGGTGGTCGAGCGTCTTGGGCTTGGCGCACCCAAACTCCTCCTTGAAATCTGGGCGCCTGGCACCGTCCTTGAAGGCATCGATTGCCTGTTCTTCGGAGATGTGTGCAGTGGATTTCTTGATGTGGGACCAGCGGAGTATGTACGAGCAGATGGACTCATTGGACCGTTGGTGCAGGCCCTTAGCTCTTCGATTGAGGCTGGCCTTTTGCTGGTGCCCTTGAAGTTGCGGATGAAGCTGTATGCCGGCTCTTCCCAGCTTCGGATGGAGCCAGAGGATAAGTTTTTGAGCCATACCCTGGTCGCGCATGTCAGAAACTTCATCACTGAGCTTGGCGTGGTTCCAAGTACATTGGACCCACTAGAGATATTGTGTGACAACACTGGCGCCATAACACTCGCTAAGGAACCAAGATATCATCCAAAGACCAAGCATATCAACCACAAGTTTCATATAATCCGAGCTTATATAGCAGATGGAGATCTGAAGATTAGCAAAGTACATACAGATCTGAATGTCGCAGATCCATTGACTAAACCTCTTCCACGTGCAAAACATGATCAGCACCTTAGTGCCATGGGTGTGAGATTGTTGCCAAATGTAAACTAGATTATTGACTCTAGTGCAAGTGGGAGACTGTTGGAATTATGCCCTAGAGGCAATAATAAAGATGTTATTATTATAATTTTTGTTCATGATAAAGTTTATATTCCATTCTAGAATTGTATTAAGCGGAAACTTTAATACTTGTGTGGTCTATGAACAACACCGTGTCCCTAGTACGCCTCTATGGACTAGCTCATTGATTAATGATGGTTAAGGTTTCCTAACCATAGACATGAGTTGTCGATTGATAATGAGATCATATCATTGGGAGAATGATATGATGGACAGACCCAAACTAAGCGGAGCAATTAGATCGTGTCATCGTGTTCGTCTTTGCGAAGCTTTCCTTATGTCAAATATTGTATTCCTTAGACCATGAGATAATACAACTCCCTAGTATCGGAAGAAAGCTTTGAGGTCATCAAACATCATCCTATGAGAGGGTGATCATAAAGGTGTCTCTCAGGTGATCGGAAAGTGCTTGTTGGGTTGTATGTATCGAGATGGGATTTGTCCCTCCCAAGTCGGAGAGATATACTTCGGGCCCACTCGGTAATCGATATCAACACCGCTTGCAAGCATGTGGTTAAGGAGTTAATCACAAAGTTATATCGGATTACGGAACGAGTAAAGTACTTGTTGTGAACGAGATTGAACTAGGTATGACGGTACCGACGATCGAATCTCGGGCAAGTAAAATATCGCGAGACGAAGGGAATATATATATGGGATTGATTGAATCCTGGCATCGTGGTTCATCCGATATGATCATCGATGAATGTGTGGGAGTCAATATGGGTTTCCAGACCCCGCTATTGATTATTGATATAAGATCATGTCTGCATATTCTCGAACCCGAAGGGTCACACACTTAACGTGTCTCGACGCTAGGATAGATTGGATAATTGGTTTATGAGTTTTTGTTCGGAGTCTCGGATGGGATCCGGGACATCATGAGAGGTTCCGGAATGGTCCAGAGAATAAGATTCATATAAGGCAGTGCAGTTTTTGGAGTTCGGAATTGTTCCGGGTTAATCGGTATTGCACCGGAAGCTTCTAGAACCTTCCGGAGGGGGACCAACGTGGTCCCACCTGTCGGGAGGGGGCATGGGCCTATGAGGGAGTGCCCTGGCCACATTGGGCCAGGGGCACAAGGCCCCATAGGGCCCAGCCGGCCAAACAAGGGGAAACCCTAGTTTGGAGCTTCTAGAAGGAGGGGGATTACTTGCCCCCCACTCCTCCCTCCTTGGCCGCCGGCCTAGGGATTGGGGGAGGGGTTAGGGAAGGCGCCCACCCCTCTATATATAGAGGGAAGGGGCGCACCACCCCCCTATCCCTCCTCCTCAACCTTAGCCGCCCTGCTGCCCTCCTCTCTCTCTCCCTCCCGACTGCGTGTAGGCGAAGCCCTGCTGCAGAAACTCTCCACCACTTGCACCGCGCCGTCGCGTTGTAGATCCAATCCGTCTCTCCACCATACTTGCTAGACCGAGGAAGGAGGAGACGTCGAGGTGCCGCACGTGTGCATCTCTCGGAGGCATCGCCACATGCGGTGTTAGATCGGATCGGATCGCGAGGAGGAGAAGCGAGTACGACTACATCACCCACGTTCCGACGAACGTTCCGCTGTGCGAATCTTCAAGGGTATGAAGATCTCATCTAATCCCTCTCGTTGTTTGCATCTCCTAGATTAGATCTTGGCTTCCCTCTGTTCGCATTCGTAGAAAATTTTGATTTACTATGCCGCGAAACCCATCAGTGGTATCAGAGCTAGATCTATGCGTAGATGTGTTTCACGAGTAGAACGCAACATGGTTGTTGCGGGCGTTGATGTTTTCTGTTGCAAGCCTCTTGTTTGTGTTCTTCTTATGACGCGGGATAGTGAGATTGAAGCGGTCTAGGCCAACCTTACGCGATGTCGTTCGCGAGACCGGCTCCGCACTTGACGTGTGGCTTGTTCCACACATGCGGCTGGTGGATGCCTGTTTCTCTCACTATAGTTGTCATGGGATTAACACCGGAGTTTGGCAACCATAATATCACCGTTGTGGCTTTCCGTAGGTAAGAATCGTTCTTAGCATGCTACTCCCATAAGCCACGTAAAACATGCAACAACAAAGTAGAGGCGTCTAACTTGTTTTTGCAGGGAGTGTTTTCTGTGATATGGTATGGCCCAAGATGTGATGTGTATGTTGTATGCAATGATCATGTTTTGTAATGTTTCATGAATTGCATGTCGATGAGTACACAACCGGCAGGAGCCATATGGTTGTCTTTATAATTGTGTATGACATGTGTGTCAACTTCTTATACGCCATGTAATAGTTTCACTTCAATCGCTAAGTAGTTAGCAATAGTTGTAGTTTCTATTCGTGGTGGAGGCAATCATGGTGGAGTGATGGAGATCATGCCGGCACGCACAAGATGGAGATCATTGCGCGAAGATTGGCTATATCATGTCACATAAAGTTATATGCATGTGATGTTTATCCTTTTATGTATCTTATTATGCTTAGATCGCGACGGTAGTATTATAAGATGATTCCTCACTTAAAGATCAAGATAAAAACTGTGTTCTCCCCATGTATGCACCGTTGCGAAAGTTCGTCGTGTCCAAGCATCACGTGATGATCGGGTGCTATAGACTCTACGCTCACATACAACGGGTGCAAGCCAGTTTTGCACACGCGGAAATACTTGGGTTTGACTTGACGAGCCTAGCATGTATGCATATGGCCTCGAACACATGAACCGAAAGGTTAAGCACGAGTCATATGAATGATATGATCGACACTTCGTTGTCCACCATTGAAGCCACATCTCTTCTCGTGAAGATCGGATTAGGTGTGGTGGATTTGGATCGTGTTCACTAAACAACTTGAGGGATGTTGAATTTAGTGGGAGTTCATCTAGTAATTTGATTAAAAGTTGAACTAGTTATCATGAACATAGTCTAATTTGTACTTGCACATATTGTAGATCAAATGGCTAAGTCCAACTTCAACTTCAACGTTTTTGCTGAGAAAGAAAAGCTTAAGAACAATGGTTCTAACTTCACCAACTGGTTCCGCAATCTGAGAATCATTCTCTCTGGCGGTCAAAAGGACTACGTCCTTGAAAGTGCGCTAGGTGACGCCCCTGCTGTCAATGCGCCGGCTGATGAGAAAGTTGTCTATCAGTCGCGCAAAGATGATTATGGTGTGATTAAGAGCACCATGTTGTTTGCTATGGAATCGGACCTTCAAAATCGTTTTGAAGACTATCCCGCCCTTTGAGATTCTTGAGGACCGAAAACCATGTTTCGCACTCAGGCCCGTTGAGAGATATGAGATCTCGAGAAGTTCTTTAATCGCAAGATGGAGGAAGGGAGTTTCGTTAGTGAGCACGCCATAAAGATGTCGGGCTACACTCAACGCCTTGAGCAAGCTGGACGCAAGATTCCAGAGGAGCTCAAGATTGACAGGTTCTGCAATCACTCCTCCCAGCTACAAAAGTTTTGTAGTGACTCACAATCAGATTGGTTCCATCGATACGATCACCGAAGCTCTTCGCAGTCAAGCTGAAGGGAGGTGGACATCAAAAAGGATAATCATGTGTTGATGGTCAACAAGCCCCCCAGCTTTAAGAAAGGTAAGGGTGCAAAGAAGCCCTTCAAGAAAGGCGGCGCAAGCGCGTTGCCCCTGCTGAGAAGAAGCTCAAGTCTGGACCCAAGTCGGACACTGAGTGCTTCTATTGCAAGGACAAGGGTCCTTTGGGAATCGTCCGAAGTACTTAGCGGACAAGAAGGCTGGCACCATCAAGGGTATATTTGATATACATGTTATTGGTGTTTTCCTTACTAGCCCTCGTTGTAGTGCCTGGGTATTTGATACTGGTTCAGTTGCTAATATTTGTAACTCGAAACAGGAGCTACGGAATAGACGGCGGCTTGCGAGGATGAGGTGACGATGCGCGTTGGCAACGGATCAAGAGTTGATGTGATGGCCGTCGACGCTCTCCTTAGTTTTACCTTAGTGATTAGTTTTAAACCTTAATAGATGTTATTATGTGCTGCGTTGAGCATGAACATTATTTCTGGATCGTGTTTATTGCAAGACGGTTATTCATTTAAATCGGAGAATAATGGTTGTTCTATTTATATGAGTAACATCTTTTATGGTCATGCACCTGCTATGAATGGTTTATTTCTTCTGAATCTCGAAAGGGATGAAACACACATCCATAACATTGAGGCTAAGAGATGCAAAGTAGATAGAGATAATCTCGCTTATTTGTGGCAATTTGTCGTCTAGGTCATATTGGTGTAAAGCGCATGAAGAAACTCCATTCGATGGACTTTTGGAGTCTCTTGATTTTGAATCATTTGACACATGCTAACCATGCCTCATGGGCAAGATGATCAAAACCCGCTTCTCGGAATGATGGAGCGAGCAACGGACTTGTTGGAAATCATACATACCGATGTATGCGGACCGATGAGTGTTTCGACGCGCGGTGGATATCGCTATTTTCTCACTTTTACCGATGACTTAAGTAGATATGGGTATATCTATTTAATGAAACAAAAATCTGAAACAATTGAAAAGTTCAAGGAATTTCAGAATGAAGTGGAGAACCATCGTAATGAAAGATTAAGTTTCTACGATCCGATCGTGGAGGTGAATATTTGAGTTATGATTTTCTCACGCATCTTAAAGCAAGCGGAATCGTTTCGCAACTCACGCCACCGGAACACCACAAGCAATGGTGTGTCTGAACGGAATCGAACTCTATTAGATATGGTGTGATCTATGATGTCTCTTTCTGATTTGCAGTTATCTTTTTGGTGTTATTCATTAGAAACCGCTGCATTCACTTTAAATAGGGCACCATCTAAATCCGTTGAGACGACACCGTATGAACTATGGTTTGGTGCTAAACCTAAGTTGTCGTTTCTTAAAGTTTGGGGATGCGAAGCTTACGTCAAGAAGTTGATGCCGGACAAGCTCGAACCCAAAGAAGAGAAATGTGTCTTCATAGGATACCCTAAGGAAACTATTGGGTATACCTTCTATCACGTAACCGAAGGCAAAGTGTTTGTCGAAGAACGGTTCCTTTCTTGAGAAGGAGTTTCTCTCGAAAGAAGTGAGTGGGAGGAAAGTTGACCTAGACGAGGTTGTTGAACCTTCTCTTGAATTGGAGAGTAGCACCTGAAATTGTTCCAGTGTCTTGCACTAATAATAGAGGAAGCTAATGATAAGGATCATGAAGCTTGGACGATGTCTCATCGAACGTCGCAGGTCGACAAGGTCGCGTGCCCCTCCTGAGTGGTATGGCAACCCTGTCTTAACTGTCTTGTTAGCAGATGACAGTGAGCCTGCGAACTATGAGGAAGCGATGATGAGCCTAGACTCTGAGAAATGGCTAGAGGCCATGAAATCCGAATTGGGATCCATGAGCGAAAACCAAGTATGGACTTTGGTGGAGCCTCCTAGCGACCGAAAGGCCGTTGAGTGAAAATGGATTTTCAAGAAGAAAAACGGACACGGATGGTAATGTTACCGTCTATAAAGCACGGCTTGTCGCGAAAGGTTTTCGACAAGTTCAAGGTGTTGACTACGATGAGACTTTCTCTCCCGTAGCGATGTTTAAGTCCATTCGGATTTTATTAGCAATTGCTGCGTTTCATGATTATGAAATATGGCAGATGGATGTCAAGACTGCGTTCCTCAATGGCAACATTGATGAAGAGTTGTATATGATGCAACCCGAAGGTTTTGTCGATCCTAAGGATGCTGATAAAGTATGCAAGCTTGAGCGTTCCATTTATGGACTGAAGCAAGCATCTCGGAGTTGGAACCTTCGTTTTGATCAAGTGATCAAGAGCTTTGGATTTGTTCCAAATTGCTACGAAGCTTGTATCTACAAGAAAGTGAGTGGGAGCTCGGTGACATTTCTGGTACTATATGTGGATGACATATTGATTATTGGAAATGACATTAACATGCTTAACGATGTGAAGAGTTATTTGAACAAATGTTTTTCAATGAAAGACCTAGGTGAAGCTGCTTATATATTGGGCATCAAAATCTATAGAGATAGACAAAGACGCCTGATAGCTTTAAGCCAGAGTACATACCTAGACAAAGTTCTGAAAAGGTTCAGAATGGATAAGGCAAAGAAAGGTTCAGTGCCTATGTTGTCAGGTAAGATATTGAGCAGGGCTCAGTGTCTAGCTACGGTAAATGATAGAGAAGCTATGAGCAAAGTGCCTTATGCCTCGGCCATAGGTTCTATCATGTATGCCATGCTGTGTACTAAACCGGATGTGTCCAATGCTCTTAGTTTGACGAGCAGGTACCAAAGTGATCCAGGAGTGGAACACTGGACAGCCGTGAAGAACATCCTAAAGTACCTAAATAGGACTAAAGAAATGTTCTTAGTCTATGGAGGTGATGAACAGCTTGTCGTAAAGGGTTACGTCGACGCTAGTTTCGACACCGATAAGGATGATTCTAAATCTCAGACAGGATACGTTTATATTTTGAATGGAGGAGCTGTGAGCTGGAGAAGCTGCAAGCAAAGCGTGATCGCGGGATCTACAGTAGAAGCGTAATACGTGGCTGTTGTAGAAGCGTCAAGTGAAGGAGTTTGGATCAGAAACTTCATCACTGAGCTTGGCGTGGTTCCAAGTACATTGGACCCACTGGAGATATTGTGTGACAACACTGGTGCCATAACACTCGCTAAGGAACCAAGATATCATCCAAAGACCAAGCATATCAACCGCAAGTTTCATATAATCCGAGCTTATATAGCAGATGGAGATCTGAAGATTAGCAAAGTACATACAGATCTGAATGTCGCAGATCCATTGACTAAACCTCTTCCACGTGCAAAACATGATCAGCACCTTAGTGCCATGGGTGTGAGATTGTTGCCAAATGTAAACTAGATTATTGACTCTAGTGCAAGTGGGAGACTGTTGGAATTATGCCCTAGAGGCAATAATAAAGATGTTAT
The DNA here is from genome assembly GCA_023614405.1 of Avena insularis. Classification (NCBI taxonomy): domain Eukaryota; kingdom Viridiplantae; phylum Streptophyta; class Magnoliopsida; order Poales; family Poaceae; genus Avena; species Avena insularis. Next base: position 205,098,017 of record CM042685.1, read on the forward strand.
TATTATAATTTTTGTTCATGATAAAGTTTATATTCCATTCTAGAATTGTATTAAGCGGAAACTTTAATACTTGTGTGGTCTATGAACAACACCGTGTCCCTAGTACGCCTCTATGGACTAGCTCATTGATTAATGATGGTTAAGGTTTCTTAACCATAGACATGAGTTGTCGATTGATAATGAGATCATATCATTGGGAGAATGATATGATGGACAGACCCAAACTAAGCGGAGCAATTAGATCGTGTCATCGTGTTCGTCTTTGCGAAGCTTTCCTTATGTCAAATATTGTATTCCTTAGACCATGAGATAATACAACTCCCTAGTATCGGAAGAAAGCTTTGAGGTCATCAAACGTCATCCTATGAGAGGGTGATCATAAAGGTGTCTCTCAGGTGATCGGAAAGTGCCTGTTGGGTTGTATGTATCGAGATGGGATTTGTCCCTCCCAAGTCGGAGAGATATACTGGGCCCACTTTAATCGATATCAACACCGCTTGCAAGCATGTGGTTAAGGAGTTAATCACAAAGTGATATCGGATTACGAACGAGTAAAGTACTTCCGTGAACGAGATTGAACTAGGTATGACGGTACCGACGATCGAATCTCGGGCAAGTAAAATATCGCGAGACGAAGGGAATATATATATGGGATTGATTGAATCCTGGCATCGTGGTTCATCCGATATGATCATCGATGAATGTGTGGGAGTCAATATGGGTTTCTGCACCCGCTATTGATTATTGATATAAGATCATGTCGCAGATATTCTCGAACCCGAAGGGTCACACTTAACGTGTCTCGACGCTAGGATAGATTGGATAATTGGTTTATGAGTTTTGTTCGAGTCTCGAATGGGATCCGGGACATCACGAGAGGTTCGAATGGTCCGAGAATAAGATTCATATAAGGCAAAGGCAGTTTTTGGAGTTCGGATTGTTCCGGGTTAATCGGTATTGCACCGGAAGCTTCTAGAACCTTCCGGAGGGGGACCAACGTGGTCCCACCTGTCGGGAGGGGGCATGGGCCTATGAGGGAGTTCCCTGGCCGCATTGGGCCAGGGGCACAAGGCCCCATAGGGCCCAGCCGGCCAAACAAGGGGAAACCCTAGTTTGGAGCTTCTAGAAGGAGGGGGATTACTTGCCCCCCACTCCTCCCTCCTTGGCCGCCGGCCTAGGGATTGGGGGAGGGGTTAGGGCAGGCGCCCACCCCTCTATATATAGAGGAAGGCGCACCACCCTCTATCCCTCCTCCTCAACCCTAGCCGCCTGCTGCCCTCTCTCTCTCCTCCCGATTGCGGTAGGCGAAGCCTCGCAGTAAACTCTCCACCACTTGCACCAAGGCCGTCGCGTTGTAGATCCAATCCGTCTCTCCACCATACTTGCTGGACCGAGGAAGGAGGAGACGTCGAGGTGCCGCACGTGTGCATCTCTCGGAGGCATCGCCACATGCGGTGTTCGATCGGATCGGATCGCGAGGAGGAGAAGCGAGTACGACTACATCACCCACGCTCGATTTAACGCTCATCAGGCGCGTAATCTTCAAGGGTATGAAGATCTCATATAATCCCTCTCGTTGTTTGCATCTCCTAGATTAGATCTTGGCTTCCCTCTGTTCGCATCCGTAGAAAATTTTGATTTACTATGCCACGAAACCCATCGCTGTATCGAGCTAGATCTATGCGTAGATGTGTTTCACGAGTAGAACGCAAATATGGTTGTTGCGGGCGTTGATGTTTTCTGCTGCAAGCCTCTTGTTTGTGTTCTTCTTATGACGGGATAGTGAGATTGAAGCGGTCCAAGCCAACCTTACGCGATGTCGTCATGAGACCGCTCCGCACTTGACGTGTGGCTTGTTCCACACATGCGGCTGGTGGATGCCTGTTTCTCTCACTATAGTTGTCATGGGATTAACACCGGAGTTTGGCAACCATAATATCACCGTTGTGGCTTTCCGTAGGTAAGAATCGTTCTTAGCATGCTACTCCCATAAGCCACGTAAAACATGCAACAACAAAGTAGAGGCGTCTAACTTGTTTTTGCAGGGAGTTTTCGTGATATGGTATGGCCCAAGATGTGATGTGTATGTTGTATGCAATGATCATGTTTTGTAATGTTTCACGAATTGCATGTCGATGAGTACACAACCGGCAGGAGCCATATGGTTGTCTTTATAATTGTGTATGACATGTGTGTCAACTTCTTATACGCCATGTAATAGTTTCACTTCAATCGCTAAGTAGTTAGCAATAGTTGTAGTTGCTATTCGTGGTAGAGGCAATCATGGTGGAGTGATGGAGATCATGCTTAAGACGCACAAGATGGAGATCATTGCGCGAAGATTGGCTATACCATGTCACATAAAGTTATATGCATGTGATGTTTATCCTTTTATGTATCTTATTATGCTTAGATCGCGACGGTAGCATTATAAGATGATTCCTCACTTAAAGATCAAGATAAAAACTGTGTTCTCCCCATGTATGCACCGTTGCGAAAGTTCGTCGTGTCCAAGCATCACGTGATGATCGGGTGCTATAGACTCTACGCTCACATACAACGGGTGCAAGCCAGTTTTGCACACGCGGAAATACTTGGGTTTGACTTGACGAGCCTAGCATGTACAGACATGGCCTCGGAACACATGAACCGAAAGGTTAAGCACTAGTCATATGAATGATATGATCGACACTTCGTTGTCCACCATTGAAGCCACATCTCTTCTCGTGAAGATCGGATTAGGTGTGGTGGATTTGGATCGTGTTCACTAAACAACTTGAGGGATGTTGAATTTAGTGGGAGTTCATCTAGTAATTTGATTAAAAGTTGAACTAGTTATCATGAACATAGTCTAATTTGTACTTGCACATATTGTAGATCAAATGGCTAAGTCCAACTTCAACTTCAACGTTTTTGCTGAGAAAGAAAAGCTTAAGAACAATGGGTCTAACTTCACCAACTGGTTCCGCAATCTGAGAATCATTCTCTCTGGCGGTCAAAAGGACTACGTCCTTGAAAGTGCGCTAGGTGACGCCCCTGCTGTCAATGCGCCGGCTGATGAGAAAGTTGTCTATCAGTCGCGCAAAGATGATTATGGTGTGATTAAGAGCACCATGTTGTTTGCTATGGAATCGGACCTTCAAAATCGTTTTGAAGACTATCCCGGGCCCTTTGAGATTCTTGAGGACCTGAAAACCATGTTTCAGACTCAGGCCCGTTCTGAGAGATATGAGATCTCTGAGAAGTTCTTTAACTGCAAGATGGAGGAAGGGAGTTCCGTTAGTGAGCACGCCATAAAGATGTCGGGCTACACTCAACGCCTTTGAGCAATCGGATCGCAAGATTCCAAAGGAGCTCAAGATTGACAGGGTTCTGCAATCACTCCCTCCCAGCTACAAAAGTTTTGTAGTGACTCACAATCAGATTGGTTCCACTGATACGATCACCGAGCTCTTCACAAAGCTGAAGGCTGCGGAGGTGGACATCAAAAAGGATAATCATGTGTTGATGGTCAACAAGCCGCACAGATCTGTGTTGCAGGCACCGAAGAGGAGGTTTCTTCATCTAAGGGAGGGCCGCACAGATCTGTGGAGTTTTGGAACCGTAGGTTTCTTCATCTAAGGGAGGGCCGCACAGATCTGTGTTGCAGCTGCTGCTATCATCCGAGTCGTCTCTCAGCATTGAAGCGTGTAACGTGCCGATGGGTGGGGCCCATGAAGCGGGCCTGATGGATGGTGGTGGCACCCTCTCTAGGAGGCGAAGGGTGCCGATCTGCCCTACCTGGAAGAAGAAGCCCCTGAACAGCAACTCGAGCCCGTCGCCGACGGACTCGAAATCCCTTAGGGTGGCCGACGAGTGGGCGGTGAAGTTGAAGGCACCGAAGAGGAGGTGCCTCTCTGTTGCCGATGAGTTGTAGATCGCTCTGGATGGAGCCGTCATGATCGCACGATCAGCGTCCCCGCTTCCCCAAGATGGCACCAATTGACAAGGGTTGATTTCGTCAATGCCCATCATTATGGACTTGGGTTTGGAGAAGATGGGGATGCTAGAAGTCGCGGAACGGTTAACAGACAAGCAACACGGGACACGAGATTTACCCAGGTTCAGGCCCCTAGAGGGAAAACCCTACTCATGCTTGTCTGCTCTTGATTACGGCGGAACCGAAAGTTACAGGGGTGCGTAGATGCAATCTGGCGTGAGGTGCGTATGCGGTGTTGGAAGAGATACTTGTCATCATACCATCCTGGCCTTTATATAGATAGGCAGGTCCCGGGCTTAGGTCGAGTCGGTTACAGATTAGGGTTGGTACCCTTTGAAATTCTATCTAATATAGACTTGTCCTCCAAGGAGTCAAAAATGTCATGGTCTTCGGCCACCCGAAGTCTTCATGGGCCACGTGTCTTGACGTGGGCCTTCCTTGGACTAGACCAGGTATACCAAAGTCGTGTACCCGTGGGGTATATCCATGTCAGCTTGCTCATGAACTGTTTGTATCTAGTGACTCTTATAAACTTTGAAGGTGTCCTATGCATCTATTTGCTACTCCATGAGGGACAAGTTGATTGCCACTAAGGTATGTTTTCTATATGTGAAACAAAAAAACGTCTTTCAATGCATTTTTATTCATGATCTTTGTTTCTAACCTTTCATGTTGCATGCATAGTTACTTTGTCTTACTATTAGAAGTCCATCTTGCATGCTCATGTTTAGAGTTCTTTGATCCCAGCTTTCAATGCTTGCAAATGGTTTGATCTTGATTTTGATGGTGCATGTCACCTCAAAAATTATTCTTTTTATCACTTACCTACTCGAGGACGAGTAGGAGTTAATCTTGGGGATGCTTGATACATCGGAAACATATCTATAATTTTTGATGTTCCATGCTTGTTTAGTATCTACTTTGCTTTGCTTTGTCTACACTTTGATCTGTTTTTATATGTTTTCTAGTACAAACCTATTAACAATATGCCACAATGCCAGTTGCATGTTTTCTTCTATTTTTGGTTCCAAAAAAGGCAGAAAATCAATATTCTTGGAATTGGACGGGACAAAAGCCAAAGTCAATATTTTACCGTGGGGAACACGAAGCCAGAGTACAAGATGGAGAAGATCCACCAGTGGGCCACACCCCCTGACCGCGCGGCCTGGGTGGGCCCGTGCCTAGGGGGTGTGGACACCCTGGGTGCCCCCTGCCTTGACTCTTCGCCTATAAAGAGCCCCCGATACCGAAACCCTAAGTACCCGATCAATATTCCATGAAACAGTTCGTAGCCGCCGCCACCATCATCCCTAGATCGGGGGGATCTAAAGTTCTTCCCGACACCCTGCCAGAGGGATATCATCCCGGAGGCCTTCTTATTCATCATGCCAGCCTCCGGTATGAAGCGTGAGTAGTTCGACCTTGGACTATGGGTCCATGTAGTAGCTAGATGGTTGTATATCCTCCTTTGTGCTACCATGTTTAGATCTTGTGAGCTCCTTTCATGATCAAGATCATCTATTTGTAATCATGCATGTTGTGTTTGCGGGGATCTGATGGATATTGAGATTAATATGTCAGATTGATTAATGGTTTTGTCTTATTGATTCTATCATGTCTGTGTTGTTTGTGATCTTGTATGCTCTCCGTTTCTAGTAGCTATCTTGGCCAGGTAGATGCTAGTGAATCCAAGAGGGGGTATTTATGCTCGATAGTGGGTTCATGCCTATATTTAATCTAAGGGAAGTGATAGAAATCTCTAAGGTTGTAGATGTGTTGTTGCTACTAGGGAGAAAACAGCGGTCTCTTGTTCATGGAACAAGTAGATTGTTTATCTTACACACTTTGCTTAAAGCAGTTATCCATTGCTTGCAACTTAATACTGTAGGGTGTTCAGATGATAACCTGAAGGTGGATTACTAGTCATAGATGCAGTTGGATGGCGGTCTATATATCTTGTTATATTGCCCAATCGAATCTCATAGGATCATGAATGTCTAGTATTGCATTGTTATGCCTTGCTCAGTCCTGTCAATTGCCCTGCTGTAATTTGTTTACCCAGCATGTCATGTTTGTTTATCTAAAGGAGAACAGCTCTAGTGAACTATGGACCCCGGTCCAATCTTTACCATTGATACATCTTCCACTGTTACTATTTACCTTTCTGCAAACCACCATTACCTTCCACATCATACAGTTAATCCTTTGTTTTCAGCAAACCGGTGAGATTGACAACCTCACTGTTCGTTGGGGCAAAGTCTTGAGTTTGTGTTGTGTAGGTTTCCAAGTTGCTAGCAACACCTTAGAGTCGTTTCCTTCCTCCTACTGGTTGGATAACCTTGGTTTCTTACTGAGGGAAGACTTGCGTTTGTGCTCATCACACCTTTCTCTTGGGGACTCCCAACGAAGCTCTACAGTGATCTGAGCTACCATCAGTGAGTTGTGAGAAGTTTCTGTCCTTGGATAAATTTTTGTGCTTCACTGTAAAAATTCGTGAAAAATCCCAGTACGTCGGATGGAGATGTAATTTTCTGTGATTGTACCCCAAGTTGTTATCCAACTTTTGTTAGTTTTGCACTTTTTGATTTGATCAATAGAAGATTTTCGAAAAAATCAAACTTTACCTGATGGTCTGTTTTGACAGATTTCTACCATTATCTGCATTTGCCTCTTAAATCGATTTTCTTTTAGATTCTTTTTGGGCTTTTGAAAGGAGTTGCTACAGTAGCTTATGTTTTGATGGATTTCAGTTTAAATTTGAACCTAAATGTTTATTGTTTTTTGCATACACTAATGTTGCTAATAAAGATTGTGTGAAGCTTAGTATGAAAGGAACTCTCAAGTGTTAGAAAGTATGAATAGGTAAAAGTGCTAGAAATTAAAGGTTCGCGAAAAACTTTTCTTTTTATATTTTTGAAGTTTTTACTCCATATGGAAGGTAACAAGAAGAAAAAGAGAAGAAAACGGAGCCCGAGTGGCCCACACCACCCAGTGGCGCGGCTCACTCGTCAAGGCCACCGGTGGTGAGACCACCCGAGAAATCTCCATCCCGTTTTTTCCCAGTACCTTCCTTATATCATAAAACTTCGTAATATATAACCCTCAGGATCCCCCGAGGTCTATATGTCATGTTCTCGTCGTGTTTTTTGTTTCGATCTGTTTCTGTCAGGCAGATTCTCTTTTTGAGCCATAGTGTATTCTTATGGATCACCCAAGGAGGATTCCTCCGCAGACGTCATCAACCCGTGTATGTATGAGTTGAAGATTCATCCCAAGGAGTTCTTACTCAAGGATGTGAAGGTATAGATTAAAGAAGTTCAGGGCCCTAAAGGAGAAGGCGGTCTAGAGGATAGGATGGAAGCATTGGAGCAAAAAGTTTTTAGGTACAAGAAGATGGCGGAACGGGAAGTGGACATCATCCATAAGATAAGTTCAGAACTCATCGCCGAATACAAGAAGGAGACTGCCAAGCTTCAGGATGATATCCTATCACTCCATCAGACCACCAAACAATTACAAGCACAGCTCTACGACATGCAAAATCAAAACTGTGAGTATGAGGCTAGGTTTAAACGCATAAGCTCTACTGCTAGTTTCAAGATTGTGGAAACCAAGACATCATTTGTGGATGGGGATCCTTTACCTTGGAAGTCTGACGATGACAAGGGAACACCACCACCACTGAAGGAGTAATTTGTCATCAGGTTTTGGCATCCCCTTGGCTTGTTCCAAGCTTGGGGGAGTGCCACGGTATCACATCATTATCTTTCATCTTTTTACCTTTTAGTAGAGTCATATCTTGAATAGAGAAGTTATCATATAAGATGGTTTGCATTGTGGAAGTATCTCTCCTCTAGTTGGTTATCTATGTATCCCTTGGTGTGAGTGCCTTTATGAAATATTAATGAGAAGTTTCATCTTTTACTTTTTACACTTCTTTTAGTTTGCAATCTCTATTATATGATTGATCTTGTTGATTAGTATTGGTATCACTTTGGGAGCATCAAGTGAATCTAAATTGGTTTTGGCAAACCGAGCTCTGGTCAGTAGCAACACTTTTTGAGGTTTTGAAAGGAAAGAGGAAAGCACTTACAGGTATTTTATATCATTTTCCTTCTTTCTTGATTGGCTCATAAGCTTAGTATTCTTTAGTTAAGATCTTTTGTGTTTTCAAGAAAGATTGCATGTTTGTTTTTATCACTTGTATGTTTGCTTGTTTCCTTCAACTCTTTTGCTTGCTACTCAGTCTTGCTAGCCAAAAACCTGTACTGAGAGGGAATGCTTCTCGTGCATCCAATTCTTTAAACTTAAACCTATGTCATTTGTGTCCACCATATCTACCTATTAGCATCATTGCTATTTCAAGTAAATTCTCGAGTTTCATCTATCTTTCAAATTAAAAATTCTTTTGTTATGTGAAAACTAGTTAGTAAAGCTCTCACGAACTTGATGGCACACCTTATTTTCCTGTCCTTAATAAACTTGAACCATTGTGTCATCTTTGTTGTATATGCTTGCACTTATAAGTTGGGAATTAGCAGAACCGTGTTGTCACGGGGAACGCTTTCAACACCTGTAAATATCTACCTGTTGATATCATGATCTTTTGTTTACGGATGTCGGCGGTGTGAAATAAAAGGGGAGCTTGTAAGTCCATGGAGTTATGTATGTTTGTTAGATAAACGCCTGGGCCGCTAGCCGAAGCCATGTCTAATCATGGTGGAAACTTGCAGCATCACCATAGTGAGCAATGTATGAAGCATTCTCAGAAAAAATATATATAGAAAAAAGAAGAGAAAAAATGCACCATTCTTATGGTAAATAAAGGATAGCTAAGATGCTCACTGTCTGCTGCCTTGTCATTTTGATATGGGATAGCTCCTATGTCATGGGGCAAGGGGTACCCCATTGGCGGTTCTCTATGATACACATATACTTACAATGACAAGAACTTACCTATAACTAAAGTTGAGTAGCATGAGGAATGACCCTCGTACTCAAGGGACATAAGATTGCCAACTTATATTTTTTCAAGCATGTACTTCATCTTTGTTCACTTTAACCTTAATCACCTCAAGATGCTTATGATAGGGGCAATGAGAGCTCAAAGCTAGTAAGTACCATAATCTTTTGGAAGCTTTTTATGAAACTTAAAATCCCTGCTTCCATCTACGAAGGGCCTTTCTTTTACTTCTTAGTTGAGTCAGTAAACTTATTCCTTTCTATCTCCAGCAAGCATTTGAGTTGTTGTGTTTCAATCATTCATATGATGACATGTTTCTTATCTTCCTTGTTTTGCGTAGGTCTAGTGGGTTGAGTTGTATCTCGGGTGTGGCTCACTTCTGTAGCCTGTGTATATGTATAAAAATATTTTTTCCTATCAATGAATCGAAATGCAAGGCTTTTACGTTTTCGTGAAAAAACATCCAAGACACATGGGGCGTAGTTTAGGTTCAGCAACATAGCATTTAGTTATCTTCCACCCCCATCAAAGTAAGTCGCCTTTCATCGAGCGTCCGTTCACCATCTTTGTGCCCGGTCGAACACCTCGCATGTCACCTGCCATAACATGCTCCCTGTCGTCTCAGCAACTTGCACTTGCGCCATCTCGTTCTGCAATCCTTAAAAGACATACAAGATAAAACTCGCAATCCAGTTGCAAACATACACATCGCAGCTCTGAGATGATTTCGTAAATTAAAACAAAACATCATCCAAATGCATCTAGTGATTGTTTATTCAGTTAGGTGGTAGCTGGTGAAAGAAACGCAACTTTTCTGCTACTCCTAGTCAAACCTAGAAGATATAATTTTATTTAGTTACACTACTATATTTTGATAGAACATTAAGAATAAAACATGACTCAAGTGAGAGCTCACGGCATATTAAGACGCTGGCTAAGACTAATGCCTGCACCGCGATGCATCAAAATGTTGGCTGTAGTGTGATTATTATTTTCTCACTTGAGAACATAAAGCAGTTTTTAGGACTACACAAAAGATAGAAAGATTTCCCTGTGATCCAAGTATGTATAACTGGAGGTGGCAGAACCTTTAGAGTCACGTGCTCAATTGGAGTGTAAAGAATAAATAACTTTAAATGAGGCCTAGGCAAGCCATACTTCAAGTGGACTACTGGTAAGGATAACTGAACCAAGTTAACAAAAGATAAACACCAAAACACAAACGTTCTTAGTAACAATATAATTAGAATTCCACAACTAGAGTTGATGCCCTGCGACCATTGTTCCACAACAAAAGAGGCTAGGTGCTGTAAATCTGAAATCTTGATTAAGAGCACAGATACCTTAAATAATGCTACGTGAACGGATACGGACCTGAGCAAGAGAAAAGGCAATCAGGAGGCGGCTCTTCTAAACCCATCTAGGGTTCCGTCCCCCTTGTCGGTGACGCGTACGGTCCGTTCCTCCTCCGTTGGCCTTAGGGTCTTGGAGGTGTGGCGGACCATGGCCTCTCGCCGGCGGGAGGGTTCTCGTCCTTCGTTTAGGATTTTTTTTCGAGTGTCTTTTTTAGCATGTTGAGGCGGCGGCTACGTCCTGAAGTCAGAATAAGGTTCTCCTCGTCATATCCTCGCTTCGGTGGTGCGTCTAGCGCCGACCGAGGGCGTGTGGAGTCGTGTGTCCGGCGGATCTCTTGGAATCTGGTGATTTTTCGTATTCGTCGGTGTTGTTTGAAGTCAGTCTCTTCCGATCTATGGTTGTCATCTTCGGCGACGGTTGCTTCTCTGATGCGTTGGTCCTTTCGGGTCTTAGCACGATGACTTTCCGTCCGTCTACTATAAAAAGCTCTACTACGACAAGCTTTGCCCGGCTCCGGTGATGGAGAGGCGAGGACGGCGGAGCGCCTTCGGCTCGGGCTAGTATTTGTAGTCGTCGCTAGGTGATCCAATGACCTACTTGTAATTTTTATTACTTTTAGAACTCTTTGTATTGCTATTGATGATTATTAATAGATTGGTAGAATTTCGCCAAAAAAAATGCTGCCGACAGATCTTCCCAACGAGTAATGCGTATTGCCTAGATGGGTGAAGAAAAGAGAATGTTCAGTTAATCCATGGATTCGTTCTGAAGTATGGCAGCCATCCAAACCCACTTGTAATTTTGAAGAACATGCACAAGCGCCAGAGAGGGTGCAGTGGCCAGTTAGGCCAGTTAGAACGGGGCTGTCCGCAAAGTGCAACACAGGCCAAGGCCACGAGCGCCAAACGAGGCATCCAAACACCATTTTAATAAATTGACAGTATAATCAGCAATTTTAAATTGACAACATTTTCCAAGAGTACTATTATCCATCTGATGCTCTTCATTCAAATAAATTGACAGACAGGAAGGACTGCTCTCATAATCAAAGCTACTATTACAGGTCTGGAGACCAACGAGTACATGAAGTGAAACTAAAAAAACTAACATCCAAGGCACATGGCGTAGTTCAGGTTCAGCAACATAGCATTCAGTTATCTTCCACCCCCATCAAAGTAAGTCGCCTTCCATCGAGTGTCGGTTCACCATCTTTGTGCCCGGTCGAACGCCTCACATGTCACCTGCCATAACATGATCCCCGTCGTCTCAGCATCCTGCACTTGCGCCATCTCGTTCTGCAATCCTGAAAAGCCATACAAGATACAACTCGCAATCCAGTTGCAAACATACACATCACAGCTCTGAGATGATTTCGTAACTTAAAACAAAACAAGTATACTTATTTGGTTCTCCCGCAAGGACACAACCGATCGAGCGCTGAAGTTTGCCAAGCCAACTAAACTATTTACTAAATGAGGAAAATCAACAAGCGTATACAGCAGACTGCATGTAATTCCTAATGCATTTTACAAGAGCCATTAGCTGCAAAGGTACCAAATGCAAGGCTGAAGATACTTGTAGCTTTGCAGATTGCATAGCAAAAGGAATAAAGTTCAGATACAGAAACTGGTTCGAGATTTTAAAAAACTTCAGATACAAAAACAAACGAAAGTTTCTTAATTAAAACAAAACAGCTGCCGTCACAAATTTTCTTTGCCATCTCTCCATAATGTGCTAATCGTCCTCGCAAAAACATAACCTGCAACTAGTTGGATTCAGGTCCCAGCTAGAAGTCATAACAACCTACAACATGGTGTCGCCTGACCAGTTTTAACACGTCCAGTATCTCCAGAAACAGGAATAGAAATACGTAGGAATGGATCCAAAGATAGGTACAGGCTATATGACCGTCTTGGAATCAAATTGAAAGATTCACAAACAGATCGGTGCAAAGTTACAGATTATTAACCAGCTGTCGGAGACACTCATGAACAATGCAGGGCTGCATTTCTTGAAAGCCTCACACAATAACACATTTAGATCATAACACGGCTGAATCACAGGATGAGACAAAGAAAAACTAACCAATACATACAAACAGATCAAAGAAGGAAAGAGCAGATCACGCAAGATGATCCACAATACGGGTGAGGACGCCGTCACATCTTGGCGAAGGAGGCAGACGACCCGGTTCGGTCGTAGTAGTACTCGGGGAGGGCCTGGGGGCGGGACAGCATGAGGGGGCGGTCCTTTGCCTCCTCGGGGTCATCGTCGCCGTCGTCGTCCACGGTGTGGAGGTGGATGCAGGAGCACCGCTCCATGGAGCTGAAGAATGCCGCGGCCACGCTCCCGCCAACCCAGATCGCGTACCGCTCCAACTTCCCGAAGGTCATGACCCCGCCGCCGTCGTTGTCGCCGCCGTCCATGGCTGCCATCCGAACAGAACGAAAGGGGGGAATTGGTTGCCTTCGATATTTATTTTTTGGGACAGTTGTGGCTGTGTTCCAAAACTGGGATGGATGGGCAGGGGGCAAGGATGCTGCCGCCGAAATGGTGCGGAACGAGATGGGAAAACGGAGGCGGGGGCGGCAGAGGGGGTAGTAGATAGAGCCGGAGCCAGGCGAGGGAGGCGATGCGGCGATAGGCAGGGAGAGGATGAGGCGCGGTAGCGATAGGCACGGGGGTGTTTTTTAGTCCCACATCGCTAACTCAAGGAGAGATTGACCAGCTTAAATAGTCTGTTCCAACGATCTCTCTCGAGTCGATTAGCACAGACTTTTAACCCGAGCGGGGGCATTAAAGTGGTTTTTGGATGTCTGGTTTGGCGCTTGTGCCTGGGCCTATGTTGCACTTTGTCAACGACCCGTTCTAACTGGCCAATGCTAGCGCTTGTGCCTGGGCCTATGTTGCACTTTGCGGATAGCCCGTTCTAACTGGCCACTGCACCCTTCCTGGCAGACCACTATCCTGAGTTCTTTTTCCGTATAAGCAACAGAGCACTTGTCCATGTTTTCTACAGTCCAGCCTTCCCCAATAGCAGCACTAACTTCAATATTTCCAGTGCATATACTATTAACTGAGGTACTTTCTACTAAAGGGTGAGGCAGATGACCATTTACCTTATTTGTCATGCCTGTCTCACTTGTGTTTTGGCCATCGACTAGAGAGTTTTCCAACTGATCTACTGCCAAGACCGGCCTTTCGAAATCCCCCCAGTGTTTGTCTCTTTTTACCTTCTCAAAACTACTGAAACCCGCATCAGCATTAGAGTCGTATTCAACACTGCCAACTTCTCGATCTGAATCACTGAAAACGCCATTGCTTAATTTTCCATTCTCTAATCCTTGGCCTTCACATCGCCCAAAACCATTGGCATCATGTATGCCAATCTGCCCAGGACCACTGGGACGGTCATGATTTCCGGCACGGGCGGCAGTAACATCAGTCTCTCCGCCTCCAAGATTGGAGGCCATGGATGCGCAGTCAAGCATCCTGAGGAGGAAGCTGGCCCGGTGGTTGACGTCAGCGACCTTGATGACGGCGAGGTTGCGGAGGCCGAGGCGGGCGACACGGATGGAGCTGAGCGGATGGTTGACCTCCATAGTGTGCTGCAGCCTGCAGCACGGTGACACCGATAGTGGTGTCGAACGGCGGGCCGCGGAGGCGGTCGCAGAGGCAGACGCGGAGGGGCTTGGTGCAGACGGCGCACATGGGGCGGCGCTGGCCAGGCTCCCGGCGGTGCGGGTCGCCCTGTGCCTCGCTCGCCGCCATGGGTAGCGAGGTGGTGGGGGCTGTTGCTGGGTTGGGGATGGGGATGGCGGCTGTCTGGCGGTTTGGTGCGGAACGAGATGGGAAAACGGAGGCGGGGCGGCAGAGGGGGTAGTAGATAGAGCCGGAGCCAGGCGAGGGAGGCGATGCGGCGATAGGCAGGGTGAGGATGAGGCGACGGAGTGGAGCACGAGGCGCGGTAGCGATACGCACGGGTGTGGGAGCCAGCCAACCGTTGCCCCTGTTGGTTTTTAGTCCCACCTCGCCACCTCAAGGAAAGATTGACCAGCTTAAATAGTCTGTTCAAACAGTCTGTCTCGCCGAGTCGATTAGCACAGACTTGTAACCCGAGCGGGGGCATTAAAGTGGTGTTTGGATGCCTGGTTTGGTGCTTGTGCCTGGGCCTGCGGACAGCCCGTTCTAACCGGCCAATGCACCCTCTCTGGTGCTTGTGCCTGGGTCTGTTTTGCACTTTGAAGCCCGTTCTAACTGGCCAATGCACCCTCTCTGGCAGACCACTATCTTTTTATTTTCTTTAAAATATTATGGGTTTGGATGGCTGCCATACTTTAGAAGGAGGACATCAACTCTAGTTGTGGAATTCTCAATTATATTAGTACTAAGAACGTTTGTGCTTTGGTGTTTATCTTTTGTTAACTTGGTTCAGTTATTTTTACCGGTAGTCCACTTAAAGTATGGCTCAATTGAGCATGTGACTCTGAAGGTCCCATCACCTCCAGTTATACATATTTAGACCACGGAGAAATCTTTCTATCTTTTATATAGTCCTGAAAACTGCTTTATGTTCTCAAATAGAAAAATAATAATCACACTCACAGCCAGAGCAAACCTTTTGGTGCATGCATTAGTCCTAGCCAGCGCCTTAATATGGTTATTATTTTGTGATCTCTCACTTGAGTCCTGGTTTATTTTTATTGTTCTATCAAATATAGTACGTAACTAAATAAAAATCTATCTTATTGGGTTTAGCTAAGAGCAGCAGAAAAGTTGCGTTTCTGCTACCACCTAACTAAATAAACAATTAGATGCATTTGGATGATGTATGAACAAAGGCATATTTTACACTATTCATGTACCTTGGATTGTATTGCCTAACTCGTCGATCACCATTGCACTATTGTTACCATACATGTCACAAGTCTGATCTTATTCTACTCCGCAAATGGACAAGAGCAGACATGTATGACATGTATATAGTACTGATGACTTTGAAAACTAGCACCATGCATCACCCTGATGAAGGCATCTGCATATATTTCAGTACGTTTTTCATCATGCACACCAGGCCACCCCATCCTATTATACTCCCTCAGTCCAAGAAAAGATGTCGGGACTCATCCCTCTCGCAGTTCAAATTTGATTTTGCAAAAAACTCTCCAATACAATTAAATCGTTTCAAATTTAGCCGATTCAAAATCGAATCTTGTCTGTCCCCGCGCCCCCCCCCCCCCCCCCCCCCCCCCCAAGGTCTTCCGCCGCTCCGCTCGCTGGAGGATCCCGCGTGGGCTGCCTCACCTGGCCCTGCTCGCGAGCCTCGAAGGGATCCCACTGTCAGGGAGCTCCGAGTGGGCGCGAGTAGCCTCCGCCGGCCGGGCGCTGCTCCGGAGCCCCGACTTCAACGCTGATCTCGCCTTCGTCCTCGACGTCCTCGCTCCCATCTTTTGCTTGCCGGCTGCACCTGCTCTGCTCCGTTGCGCTGCTGTGTGAGAAGAACTACAGTAGCAGCAGAGGAGAAGCAGTAGATCGAGCCCAGGGGAGCTCCCGCCGTCTCCCTGTGTATCTGAAATGTATATGACTAGTTCAGTAACAACACAAGTTTCTGAACAGCACATTAGAGATTCAGAGTTGCTGAAAAAGAATAGGAATAAGGTCCAGGTTTAGAACAACACAAGTTTCTCTTTAGATGAATAGAGCTGCTTGTTGTTGTATAATTCAAGTATTTATACTTCTGACAGAATTCAAGTAAATTAAAAAAACAGCAGTAAGCAGCTACAGATCTACACTTGTTTATATTTCTGACATAATTTAGTGTACTTGAAGGCCAATCATCTTACTACAATTTACTAATATAGTTCAAGTAAAAAAGAATACCTAATACGTATCTTGCAACTGCATAACCATGTGTTAAGAGAAGATTGTGAGAAACAATGTAAGGTTCTGTTGCTGAGTTCCCACTAGCAGCAAATAGTTCCCTACACAACAAATATTATGAAGATTCAATTTGCCAAATATTATGGAGCAGCAGGTACAGGTTGATCAGTGGAGCAGCAACATCAGGAAAAGCTATGGCAAGTAGAAAAGGAACAAGTATTCTTGAAGAAACTGTTGCTAGTAATCCTGTCAACGGGTTTCAGTTAGACTGTCGACAGGTTTAGGCTGTCAGTCAGTCAGGTGCATTAGTTTCAGTTAGGAATAAAACGGCATGTGCATGAGCATGTTCGTGCCATGACCGAGTCGATCGTTTTCCATAGCTGTAGAGTAGCTTAGGCCGCCAAGAAAGCATCGCGGGATGGCGCGAGGACATGCGATCATGGCGGCGTTATCGGGAGGTGGCATAGCTCGGATCCTTTCCGTTTTTCAGTTTAACAGATCCTATAAAATAAGGAGAGAAAGAGAAAAGTTGCAACGTTACGCAACGCAAATCCCGTGTCAAACTCTGTCCAAATCTCGTGTTGTTTCCAGCTGCAGGTCTAACAGAAACAAGTTATGGCAAGCAACAACATCAACAATTCTAAATTATAACTGTAAGAAGAAAGTATCAAGGCAGTATGTACAGAAACAAAGAACAAGTATTCTTGACAGTATGTTGTATGGAAAAGATGGAATTTTAGAAAGAATAGACGGGGGAGAACAGGACCTCACCGGGGAGCAGTGGGACTATGTGGCCGGACCTCATCTTGGAGTTGTGGCTGGCGGAAGCAGCACCGGGATGTGGCCGGAGGCAGTAGCAGGTGCCCGGAAGAAGCAACACCTCGAGAACCACTTTTCATCTATGTGTACGACATTGTCCATTAGCTTGAACATAGGCCAAGGACTTAGTACAGTTAAGCACAAGTATAGTTGAGCCAAGAAACTAGTGCTCAATAAACAAGGAGTAAATAATCTGCATGCAAATAGACTTGGAAGTTGAGAAAAAATACTGCCAAGCTGAATTTTGGTTCTTTTTCTGTAATTGATACCACGGCAGACATACTTCAAAGGTGAAGCTGCTTCTGAATTTTGCTGTTATATGCAAAAAAATGAATAATGCAAGAATATTCATGTACTCCATATACTGTTTTTAACTAGAGCATAACAAACAGAGAAAAGATTGGGACGGAACATACCGGTGTCCCCGATGCTACTGAGGTCCTTGCAAATCTGGGAGGTCTCTATCTCTGGAAAATAAAGCAGCAGTAGGCAGTACTTTAGATCGAGCACGAAGACTATCTCTTCGACCTTCTTAGAACTATAAGGACAAGCCTAGTTTTGACTGTCTTGCGCTTCTCTAGAAAGCTTCTTGGTCAAGGTGAAGATCCATGCTGAGCTGGGAACCCATCTATGTAGTATGTAGATAGCTCCTCTAGGTTGCTTCAGTAACTGTAACAATAGAAGAATTATCATTAGGTAACAAAGTTACATAAAGCTATGTAAATGGCTTCAATCAGGTCTCTGTCTCTAGAAAAAAACTTGACACAAGTTGACAGATCAGAGATCACAGACTGTCTATTTCAATCATAGTTACTATTCATGTAACATCATATGATCCTTCTAGAGCTAAGAATCTCACCTTCCAAGTTAACAAGACTACTAATTTACTCAAACTCCCATTTATGCATTACTGCATTTAGGAGTCTAAATCAAACAACACTGACATATCACATATGCACTCAAGTACATAATTTCAATAAACTGATGCACTCCTATTTCAATAAATTGATGCACTCCCATTTCAGTAAATCAACCAGCACTGATTTACATCTCCTACTAACATAAACAATAATATTCCAAAGAGCAGTATGAGTTCGAGTCAAAGAATTAATAAGAACCTAACAGCAGTATGTTCCTACCAGTTTACCACCAAACATCAATCATTAACACTGACGAACACCGACGAACACTGACGAACAAACATCAATCATTAACTACCAGTTTGCCACCAAAGCAGTTCATCATGCCAATTTACTTAGGAAATCAACAAAGTTTTCATGCCCAGTTTCACCACCACCACCGTGTGGCTAATCATACCAGATCGTAAATCGTAATCGTGCAAACACTACCACTACAAACTGGTACAACAGGTTGTGCCAAGTATAAAACAGGATAAAGGCAAGAGTTTCACATAACAGTGAGTAGCAACCATCGACCAGTCCTATTTATCACCGCAATCATGAAATCAACACAATTTGATCACCAAATCAGTACATCTAGTTGAAATCAAGTGAGTTAACGACCAATTTCACCACCAAATTAGTTCATCAAGACGAAAGTAATAGGGTTCATGACCAACTTCACCACCAAAGCAATTCGTTCATTCAGGCGAAATAAACAGGGTTCATGACCGATTTCACCACCACTCGATCAGAAAGAAACTACACAGAAGACGATCAGAGAACCAAAACTGGGCAACGAAGACACCAGACATCACCACGTCAACAAGGCATCTCTGAATTATTCAGTGTACTAGAGATTGAACTGAACTACGTTTCGGGAGCTCACCAAAAATCATCGGTGAAGGAGCAGCTTGGAAGGATGAGATCAGAAAGGAGAATCACCGGAGAGATACGTCCTTGACCTCCGCGCTACAGGGCCACAGCTTGTCGCTTGCGTCGACATACTCCATGCTTGGGTTGGGTTGACTCGCAGAGCTCGTAGCCGCAAGCGAAGGATCCAGCCTTGCCGCGCACAGATCCTGAGCCTTGGATAGAAAAATCTCGCCTTGAATCTCCCGTGCTTCGCTAGGGTCAGTGAAGAACGAGGATGGTGAACTGGAGCTTCTACCTCCGTTAGAGACCAGATTGAGCAGCGCCACTCACAAATCCAGCGCGGTGCCATGGGAGAAGCGCGACGACGGTGGTGTCTTGGACAGAAAATCCAACCTTGAGCACCGGAGTCTCATGCTCGGCTTCTCTTCAAACTATGAGAGGGAAAATGAGGCGCGGCGAGCAAGGAGGCAGCAACGCGGCGTGGGATAAACGAGGCGGCGTCCTGGGGCGGGGGTAGGGGTGGGGGAACAAGGCGGACTGGGCCGAAGAGCGGCGGTGTGGGGAGACCGGAGAGCGAGAGAGCCGAGCGAGGAAGAGAAGAAGGAAACAAGGAGTGCGGGTTTGGTCGGAATTTAGTCAAGGGACTTTTTGCAAAATGAACGGCGCGACATCTTTTCTTGGACGGAGTGAGTATTATACTTGTTTTTTTTAAAGTTATATATTTATATATATATATGAAGGCCGGGGCAAACCCAAAGCCTTATGAGTACAGCAGAGATACAGTTCGGGCAGAATTTACAACCCGGATTAATCCGGGAGGTTTTGTAGGAGCAGAAAGAAGTAAAACAAAAGAAAAACAAAAACAAGGAAACTCTGAGGACGGCTTAGTCCAGTAAAAACTTTTGTTTCCACTTTAATAACTCAGGTGCTAGCTTAGTAGATCTTGTAGCCCATAGATCAAGTGTCTGATTGATGTTACCGAACAGGGCCTGCTCATTTGTGCTCATGTTATTAAAGATTCTGTTGTTTCTGGCATACCAGAGCTGGAGTATTATACTTGTAGGAGTACCAAACAGTACATGCGTCAAGTGCTCTACTAGTATCTCGCATCGCTCGATGAAGTGCAAATTTACTGCAGCTCCAGTTCTCATCATACATAGCAGAACAACAACAAGAACAACAACAACAACAAAAAGACAGTCCCAACAGGAGCAGCTCTATCAGTTGTGCAGTGGATTGGGCCCCTGACTCTTACAAGGGATCTAATTTGTAGCGATCGATTTCTTCTCTTGCAGATTCCCAGCTGCATTATCAGAAATGCTGGTGCAGAGCACAGGGAGACAAGTGACCTTCACCTGCTCCCGGTTCTACCCAGTCACAAGTGGCCTCAAGGTTCTGTTAAAGGTCTAAAGGCCCGGGGCAGGTTGACGGTTAACATTAGCTGGAAGGAAGGTTATGAAGCTCTGTTGTGGTCTGTTGTGGTCTGGCTCTGGCAGCAGCCAGGATTCACTTGTGCGGCCACACTGTCATGACCGGTGTCTCTTCAGGAGGTCAAGTCTACCGGTTCAACTGGGATTTCAAGTGCTTGAAAACCTGGCCACTTTGATGATATGCATGTATTTGTTGAGGCAAATTGACTGAATCTTGTTAAATGATGAGCTGATTAAACTTCGGTGTGTCCTTAAATTTCTCTTGTTTTTGAACAGGATTAAATTTCTCTTGTGTTTGTCTTCAGAAACTTATCTTGAGATGTACACGGTGCTCTATGGCATTCAGAAAGACGTTCCCGTTCAAGTGTGACTTTATAAGGTTTACCAATCAATGCTGTGACTTTATAAGGTTTACCAATCAATGCTGACATGCACATGTGATGATGATAGTTTTAATGTGCATGTACTGTATATCATACTATTTAGAACTGTACAATAATGCATCATGGATTATAAAATCTTGTTTTGCATCAATAATTGATGATAAAATAGAAGAGTGGGAAATTGGCGAGATCCAGTTCCGCTGGCTTCATTTTATAGGCACATGTTGAGGACAAAACTTTATTGTTTAATTCTAATATTGCTCACATGTTATTCAATAGACGTAACAAGATCTTCAGACTGACAGACGGAGCTAGTAAACTTTGATGACAACCAACAATGTCGATATTAGCTCCACTACCATAGTCGAGCAAGTTCATCACAAAAATGAGCAGCAAAAACTCAAATCAGGGTCGGGAGGCTAAAGAGAGCAGAGATACATAACTACGGAGCTAGCCTTTTATTTGTTGATTTGTCTTCCGTCAGATCAATCTATTGCCTGGGCTTGAGCAAGCCCTGGCTGCACGAGGCCAAAGCGTCTGAAGCATCCAGAAGCGGTGGAAGTGTGAAGGGGGGCAGAACGCCACCCTCTTCATGCTTGATGGCCGAGGAAGGGTTTCTGCCAAGTGTGGCTGCCATGGCAGCCTGTTGCTTATTGAGACCGTCCATTATGCAGGAGAACGCCGCGAAGGTGACACAGCTGTGGAACATTGCTTGGGGTGCACCTGGTTTAGGATAAATGTTATAGCGCACATTACAAGACTAATTGTGTGATGCATCTTACAGTCCATGATTGGAGAAACAAAAGATTATTAATCTGACAAATATACCCAGAGCAGTTAACTGCCTGAGCTTCAGAGAACCATAAAATTGACTGGAACAGAGGGAGAGAGGAAGAAAAACAAAACTACAAATATCCTTCTAATCTTTTTATTCTCAAACACACACCAAAGTGTGTGTCTTTCAAACTTAGAAGAAACTCAAAAAGCAGAAAAGGAGAACAAAAAAGAACTGTACAGACCACACACGCTATAAGGAATTTGTTGGTACTTCTGATTCTGCAAGAAGAATTCTGTCTGAAAGGACTACCACCTATTAGACCGAAGAGTAAAATGACATGGTCAAACAGAAGTTTTGTGGTCTAAGAGCATCTCCAACAGATGCACTATAATAGTGCTCCACTTTTTGGTTTTAGGGCGCACTAAAAATGACTTGAGGGAGGAGCGCATGCGGGAGCGTGTTGAGGGGCGCGTTCGACAGAGGAGATCGAGGAGTGCCTTATGGTGGCGGCGCCGACTCGATTTGGTCATCGGAGCTCGGGCAACGGCGATCTATTGCGGCGGCGGCCGGAGATGCACGGCACAGGGACGCTTCAGAACGGGAGGGACAGATCGAAGAGGTCCATGAGGACCGGGATGCTCTCGGGCTTGTTGCAGAGGCAGGGGAAGGAACGAGGGCGGCGAATCGGACGGGACGTCGCCGGTCGGAGGCAGAGAAGGAGGCAACGTCGAGCTCCATTCCGAGCGTTTCGGCTAGGCTAGCTTAGCGGGGAGGACGTAGACGAGGTGGCCGGGAGCGCGACGGCGGCGGTCGGGGAGAGGGCAGGGCATCAGCGGGCGTCGCGGCTGAAACTTCCGGGTGGTAGTTGGGCTGCCCGCGCCTTTCCTTTTTACAGCGGGCACCAGCCAGCACTGCAAATATACCGCACGCGATAGGGCTTTTTTTGGGCATGCACTAAAAATTTTGGGCGCCATTTTAGTTTAGTGCATCTGCTGGAGCTGGTTTTTTGCCCTCCCACGCCCTAAAAAAGCTTTTTTTTTTGGTGCCGCCCTATTATAGTGCATCTATTGGAGATGCTCTAACAGGATAGCATGTAAACATTGTTTGGAATTTTCAAATTTTAAATGTACTGGTACTTGCAACCAACCTTAGTGAGATAACTAAGGCACATGTGCCTGGTGTAAGGCAGCAGACCTTGGAAGAGGGCATTGTGGGTTCGAATCCTAAAAGCACCTATCGTTTTCTTTTTCTGCCTAAAATTTGAATCTTAATCAAGATAACTGGACCAAGTTTCCTGATATCAACTAGACAGATTTCTTGCAAGATGCCTATTTTCAACAATAAAGTTTTCCCTGGTGTTTATCGCAAAAGTATAGGATATTCACAGGGTGCTGGTGGCCTGTTCCTTGCTAAAATGGTATATCCTTTTCAAATTTTATTCAACAGCAGAAGAAATTAAGAAAACAAAGTCAAGGAAATAGAATACTTAATTTATTTCAGAATAACATCATGGAGTACCATGTGAACTTTTTTCCTTTTGCAAAAGATACCAAGAAATACTCTCTAATGGCGTTAACTGTCTTTGCGGCACTACTGCAAATAAAACGAAACGTTAAATAAGCTAATCAGTTACTGTCGTTTCATGTAATTTTACCTGGAAAACTCAAAGCAAGTCCCGTGCAACAACCAGCCACACCAGCATTGATCACTGCAGCAGAAGTTTTTAGCTGACACCCCGTGCCATACATTTACTTCTCTATATATGCGACAAGAGTAACGAAAGTAATGTACATACTGTCATCTTTCCCTCGCAGTCTTCTCAACAAGCACAAGATGAAGCTTTGGACACCAGACAATGCTGCAAAAGTCTAAAAACGAAGTACTGTGAGCAAGCGATCCTATAGAAGGATAGACAGCTCCTCTATCGAAAATATTGCGTAAATATTTTGATCAATTAACCTTGGCAGAAGATCCAGCATTGATGAGTGAGCCCTTCATACCTTTACTAGTGATCAAACCTTGTCCTGCAAAAAAGTATCATCAGAAAACAAACTACGTGAACCTCTGAAGAATGCAAAATTGATGCATAATCACAATATCAAATAGGAAGTGATTTTGAGAACCCTTCTCTGCTAAAATTTTGCAGGTTTCATTAATTGATTGTCATTCTGGGCCAATTTCTTTCCAGTTCTTTAGGATGGATATATAAATGCTTCATCAATAAGGAGTGAAAGAAATACAACCTGAACCTTCACTAACTAGTACAGTAAATATCTGATTTATCCAAGAAGTTGCCTTGTGAATACTGCTGCTTTTAATTTCTCATAATTAACTAATATGCTTTCCTTAGGATATGTCCTCCTGCTTCCCTTCATAAAAACATATACTTGAAAAACGTGTAGCACTAGCACACAAATTGGCCTGTCAGTTAGCCTAAGGACCTTACAATCTGTTTACGAAAACACTTAGTTATGCAACTCAGTTGGACCTCCAAAATGTGTTTGCAAACATCTTGTATCTTTGAATATTCTTAAATGTTATTTTGGTAGGATACATGTTTCAGCCACTAGCACTATCTGCGAAACAATGTGCTCTCTCTCAACATCGGAAATTTGGACTCCTCATAACAATGATCTTTGAGCACGCTATACCTTTTCAGAGCTTTAGAGAGCTATCTTGGAAAGTCATTTTTCTTGGATAATCATAGGACATAGTAAGGTGTGTTAAATCTTGGTGAGGGGTTGGGTAGATAACAAGAGGTCTAAACTCCTTAAAATATGTTGAAGCAACTTAGTTCCACAATTTGGTTGTCAATCGCAATCTAATTCACCTTAAAGAGGTGTTGTTACCCTACCATTCCTGCCACATCAAAGAAAAAGCAGATCTGTCACTTGGGGCCGTATGTTTTCATCTGTCTTGTGTTAACCCCTTCTCCAACAAGATATCCCACTGTCAGTTTGTTAAGCTAAATATATCCCAAACACTCGCCACTCCCCAACAACTCAAACAGACTGCCACATAATAATATGCTCGAGGAATTAAAATTTCATGGACTTCTATATTTTAATGCGCAGCTGTTCATATTTCTAATTTATCAGGTTACAAAGGGCCTTGTCCTAGCAATCGCGCCACAATTTCCAGTTTCTACCAAACAAATGCATTTCCTCGCGCAGGTGGAGTAGATCGTAGGTTGAGTATATCTCGTTTTATATGTTGATAATATTGATCTTACTGCTCCTGGTCATTTGGGTATTTCAGTTACTATCATCTGATGGTGAGATGGTCTATACCAATCGCTAAAGCAATATGCTCTCAGTGTTACCCAGCATACCGGCATGACCAAATGCAACCCTTTAAAACTTTCTATCAGCGAGACTGAGCTGCTCGAAAATCCCACTATTTTTGTAGCTTAACCGGCGCTCTTCAATATGTAACCCTAACTCGTCCTGAAATATCATATGTTGTTCATCATGCCTGCTTATCCATGCATGCACCCCGATCATCCCATCTCAACCTTATCAGACGTATCATACAGTACGTCAAAGGAACATTATATCTTGGTACATACATTACTCATTCTACATCATGTCCCATCGCTTATTCTCAAGCTGATTGGGCCTGCAGTCTTGATACACTTCAATCTACTACGGGCATGTTTTTGTGTCTTTCTCGGACAACCTAATCTTGTGATCCTCCAAATGTCAACTAACCCTGTCCAGGTCGAGCGCAGAAGCAGAATACCGGGCCATCACACACATGTCGCTGAGAGCTGCTGGATCAGACAGATTCTTCAAGAACTGCGTCAACCTATTCCGCATTCGGCTTTTGTGACATTGTTTCCGCAGTTTACCTCTCTGTCAATCCCTTTCAGCACCGCCGCACCAGACAAGTCGAAGTAGGCATTCATTTTGTCCGCAACAAAGTGCAGATTGGTGAAGTAGGAGTTCTCCATGTTCCTACACCTTCTCTGTTCGCCAATGTCTTCACCAAAGGCTTAACTATGACGGCATTTCAAGATATCAGGTACAATTTTACTGTTCGTGAAGCTAACGTTCCGAGTAGCTAGGATCTAACTGAAGTATACCTATACGGATATACCCACCGCGTGAATATGTTGTGCCCCCTTTCACTAACCAATAAGTGCAAATTTTCATTCACCTTGCGGGATAGCACCCCAGAATTAATGACAAATTCTACGAATAGACAACCAAAACCAAAGAAATCAAGAGAGGTGAAGAAACAGGGGAAAGAGGAAATGAAGAGACCGTATCCGACGAGGGAGCCGACGAAGGCGCCGGCTGCGAAGTCCCCGGCGGAGCGCACGAGGCACAGGACTGGCACGGCGAAGGGCTGCGGCGACGCGGCCAGCTCGTCCCCCTCCCACTCGCGCCCCCGTCCGAGCCCCCGCTTCGCCGCCATCTTCCGTCTTCTGCAGCTCCTGTTGTGTCGTCGCTCGTTTTGCTTTGCGTTCTTCCTTATCCTGAGTTCTATTCTCTGTTCCAGGGCCATGGCCCGGGCGTGCCAAATCTTTCGGCCCATTACTTATATAGGTTTTAGAAGTGGCCCGTGCTTCATGTTATTTCCAGCCCATCAGCTCCATTTTCCTCTGTATCACGAGCGAGGAAGGAACAAGAGTCCATCTACTTTGATGCCAAATTTCTCGTTTTCGCGCTGGGTGCTGCATCAAAGTATATCCAAACGACACCGGTTTAGCGCGCTGAAGCTAGATATGAGAAAGGCTTACGATCGCGTTAAATGGAGGTATTTAAAAGCAATTATGTTAAAAATTGATTTTAATAATGATTGGGTGGCAAGGATTATGCGCTTGATATTCACGGTATCCTTCTGAGTACTTGTAAATGGTACGCCACAGGAGGAGTTCTGTCTCACAAGAGGGATCCGACAGGGTGACCCGATATCCCCATACTTGTTTTTGTTGGCAGCAGAGGGCATTTCGTGCCTTTTAAAAACCGTGATCAATCACCACCGCTCTCTAGACTTATGGTGGCTCCAACCGCTCTGGCGGTAAACCACCTACTCTTTGCAGATGTGTTGTTTTTCAAAGCAAGTGTTGCGGGCGCTTCAGAGGTCAAGAGATGATAGAAGCTTATTGTAATGCCTCAGGGCAGAGAGTGAATATGGACAAATCTTCTATATTCTTTAATAAGGGTTGTTCGGAAAATTTACGTGAAGCAATCAAAGATGAAATGAGGTCCAGAAGGAGACTCTAATTGAGAAGTATCTTGGTTTATCATCAGACGTGGGTAAGTCCAAGAATCAGGTGTTCAAATATTTTCGAGACAGAGTATGGAAGAAAGTTTTGGGATGGTTAGAGCAATTGCTTTCGGTTGGAGGTAAAGAAATATTGATTAAGTATGTGGCTCAAGCGATACCAACTTTTTCAATGTCTTGCTTCAAATTGCCGAGAGGTTTGTGTGAACACATAAATTCTTTGCTCCGGGGTTTTTGGTGGGGGAGTAAGGAGGGAAAAAGAAAAACAAGTTGAGTATCTTGGGAGGACATGACACAACCAAAGTTTGTTGGAGGGCTAGGGTTGAGGGACATAGAACTCTTCAACTTGGCACTCCTAGCAAGATAGGTGTGGCGCATTCTTCAGGTTCCTACCTCGCTCAGTGCACGGATACTGAAGGTGGTATATTTTCTAGAATGTGGAATTCTTGAAGCGTCGTTGGGGTCTCACCCATCCTAGATTTAGCGATCACTGATAGAAGGACGTGCTGCACTGAAAGTAGGATTGATAAGACGCATTGGTGACGGAAGGGAGACGCATGCGTGGACAGACAATTGGCTTACGCGTAGTGAGAACCTACGTCCCATTGCACCGAGACAAACTAGAGCACCGGAGATGGTGCATGAATATATTATCCACCCCATGGCTGAATGGAATGTTCCAAAACTGAAGGAATTCTTTCTATCGATGGATGTGGAGATAATTCGGAATATTCTGTTATGTACTCGAAACCAACGTGACGTATGGGCTTGGCACTTCGAGAAGAACGGGTTATTTTCCGTGAGATCATCATATAGAGCTCTGGTGTTGATGAAGAGAACCAGAGAAGGATGGCTAGATGAGAGAACATCGTTATCGCATGCTGTTGAGGAAGAGAAGGCATGGTCTACCCTGTGGAAGGTACCGGTTCCTTCCAAAATTCACATATTTCTGTAAAGACTAGCGAGGCGGTCACTTCCCACTAGAGATGTCCGTCACCATAGAAATATGGCACCATCCCCAGCGTGTTCGTTGTGTGGCCAAGAGGACTCATGGAGACACTCGTTGACTGCAACATGTCCAAGTGTGTGTGGGCTCTGGTCAAACCAGATATTGCTGAGCATGTGGCCCGTTCGTCTGAAGGGGGAGCAAAGCAATGGTTTTTTCAAATGTTCAAAATAGTGAAGAAGGAAGATTTGGTGCAGTTACTCGTTACCATGTGGGCCATCTGGCACGCAATAAGGAAGGAAATACATGAAGAGATCTTCCAAGAGCCTATGTCAACAATTCTATTTGTTGATAGATTCTTAACTGACCTAGTTGCAAGCTCGGAACTGTGTGTTCGAAGAGGTGTGCAGCAAGGAGGTACAGTTGCAAGGACGGGAAGGTGGATTCCTCCTCCTAGTGATCGATCGAAGCTCAATGTGGACGTAGCGGTATCCAAGGTGGCAATGAAGGGAGTTGTAGGTGTCGTATGCAGATCTCTGAGGGAGTTTTTCTAGGCACATAGGTGGTGGTCTTCAAGGGTTTAACATGTTTCAGGGTGCTTGAGACGTTGGCGTGTCGTGAGGCGTTAGACCTTGATTCAGACCTGCAGGTGGGTGCGATCCAGGTTGCAACCGACTGCATAGAGGTGATCCAAGGTTTGAATGAGCAGAATCTTGGAGTAATGGGCAACGTTATTCTAGAGATCAAAGAAAGAAGCGTTGAAAGAGGAAGCATTTTCTTTAGTCATGAGAAAAGAGATTGTAATGAAGAAGCTCACTCAGTGGCAAGGCTTGCTTCGACCTTGCCAGGGGGCATCATGTATGGCTGTTAGGGCCACCCCCTAGTCTAAATCTGCCTGTAAAACTTAACATTGCTTGAATAAAGTGGGCAGTAATTCTCAAAAAAAATCAAAGTAGATTGGTTCGGGACACTTCAACATTTTGTTTGGCTTTCTGTATTTAGTTTTCGTGCAAATTGGTCTAGTTGTTTCGTTGCGTGTATTCTAGACATTTTTCCTGTTGATGCATTTTATAAGTGTTTAGTGTAGTGCATTGCATCTGATCATATTGGTTATGATTACATATTAAAATTGGGTGATCTTACCACCACATTACACACAACACATGCTTACAATAACATGCATATGCACATACAACATTACGAGCTAAAGCATATATATACTACCAGGCAGGCAACACTCAAGGGTTCTAACATACACCCATGATTAAAAGAACCATCAGCAGGAGCATCACATTGCCCTTGAGTTTAACCCCTGATCAAAGGAACCATTAGTAGGGGCATTGCATGCCCCTGAACCACCAGGGGTTTAACCCCTGATAAAAAAAACCATCACCAGGGACATCGCATGCCCCTGAACCACCTAGGGTTTAACCCCTGATCAAAAGAGATCAGACAAGTTCACCATTACAAGTTGTCCATCAACAACAACTACTACAACTTACAAACTTACAAACTATGGCATGAAGGCCGTCTAGGTCTAGCCGTGGTCAAGGGAGTTGTACTGCCTGACATTGGACAAAACCCACCTTGTAGATCGTCATCTTGACGACGAAGGTCTGGAGCTTGAACTCCACGACATCGTCACGCTCTAGGTCATACTTGTACACCACCTCCGGCCAGTTCTTTCTGAACATAACCTGGCCAACAAACCAGTCCACCTGCACCCACTCAGCGCACCAGCGGCAGGCTATGACCAATCACTATGCACGGCAGCGAGGTCCTGATCCAGGTCCTCGGGCCACACTGGAACACCGACAAGATCACCAGCTCACTAGTAAGAAAAGTCCTATCCGTGGCGCACCTAAGTGGGTTCAGTGGCGCATGTCTCGTGTGCCACTGATATTACGTTACTGATATTTTTTATCCGTGGCGCACCTAGACGTGCGCCATGGATAAACCCATTTATCTATGGTGCATGGGGGTATGGCGCGCCACTGATAGAGGTTTCAAATTTTTAAAAAGCGGGATGTGAAAAATTATCTGTGGCGCATGTAGGCATGGTGCGCCACAGATAAAATTTTCAAATTTCAAAAAAAGTTGAATCTAGATCTGTCACCGCTAGTGTCTCCTCCAGTTATCGCCTCATCGTCGTCATGTCGTGTCGCGTCGCTGCGGCCACAGCCTACCATCGCAGGTAGATGCGGGAGGTCATGTCCGAGTCGGAGGAGGAGAAAGAGGAGGGAGAGGAGGAGGAGAGTAGGCAGAGGAGGATAAAGAGAGGAGGAGGAGAGGAGAAAGAACAAGAGAGGAGGAAGAGACGAGAAGGAACAAGAGAGGAGGAGGAAGAAGAGTGGAGTCAAAGGATGAGAAATAGAGGGGAGGATAGGAGAGGGGAAGGAGGAGGAGGAGGAGGAGGAAGAGAGGAGGAGGATAGGAGAGAGGAAGGAGGAAGAAGAAGAGAGGGGAAGGAGGAGGAGGAAGAGGAAGAAGAGAGGAGGAGGAATAAGAGGAGAGGATAAGGAGGAAGAAGAGAGGAGGAGGAGAGGAAAAGAAGGAGGAGAGGCCAGCGGGATTCAAATTTGAATCCCGCCCAAGCTTATCCGTGGCACACTACATGGTGGTGCGCCACTGGTAAGTGGCCTCTATTTTTTCTGCAGGAAAAAATGATCTTTTGACCATAATTTTTTACTTTTTTTGAAGTTTGAAAATCTAAAAAATCTCGTTCTCGTCATTTTGGCATATTAATCTTTTTTTCGACATCATATGCAAAAGTTATGACCGTTTTACCGTGCCATAACGTTTTTTTGTAAAAAAAAAAGTTGAAATTCATATTTGTTAATTTTCCTACAAACTAGACCACATAACCAACATATATATGAAAGGATTCTATATTTTGAAGTGTTTTTCATTTTCTTTAGATTTTTGCAAAACTAAAAAGGCGATCCACAGGGGGGGGGGGCTGAGAGCAGTTTTTTGTGAACTTATCTATGACGCACTTCTATTGTATGCGCCATAGGTAACCCAGGTCAGTGGCGCACCTTATAGTGGTGCGCCACGGATACTCGGCCGAAACTTCGTGCGCCATTGATGTGGTACTTATCCGTGGCGCACACCTATTCCGTGCGCCATAGATATGCCTCCCATGGACGGGGTCAGCCGCCAGTGTTAGGGCCCACGTAATAGTGGCGCACCGTTCCAAGTGTGCGTCGCAGTTAAGTGAAGGTCAATGGCGCATGGTTTCTCCTGTGAGCCATGGATAACTATCCGTGGGGCACCCTTTGCATGTGCGCCACTGATAAGGACCTTGTGGATAAGCATTTTCCTACTAGTGGCTCGTGCTTGCTGGCGGCTGCATTACCGCCTCCACCCTGTCGATGACCACGAGCTTCATTGCCTGCGCCTAGCGGTTGAGAGGGAGCTTATCGGCATAACCCGGTGGGGGTGCCATTCCTTCCCCATAGTGTCATAGTCAAGCTTAATGCGGTGACCTAGCATACCACTGCATGAAGTGGTACAACATAAACATAGCAGGTCCAAGACATGACTATTGTGGGAATATGCCCTAGAGGCAATCATGTATGATGATATTTCCCATTATATTCATAAAGATATTAAGTTGTCCTTGTATAAACATCTGATGTGTATCATTGAATATGTGATTCGGTTGTGGAACTATACATTCATATTGTTTGTACTAAATATCCTTGGTCATCGAGGTTGTGCTGGACACACAACTTAGACCAATGTGAAAGTCGGCTTGATGACTCGGTTCCACTTGTCATGGGCATGGAGATGCTATTCCGACATACATAGATTCGGCTAAAGAGTTTAGCGAGTCTGATTGACCCATATTGAGGTACAACGAACAAGTTGTCATTTGTATATCTCAATCAATGTAATCCGTAGACCTGAGGTTGTTGCACAATCCGAGTTGAGGATCACCGACTTAGGTTCTGTCAAACGCTGATCCGTAACTGGGCAGTTATAAAGGCAGGGTTCGGATCGACTGAGAATCAAGCTGTGTGATGTGAATAACCAAGATGGGATTTTGCCCCTTCACTTGGAGAGATATTCTCTGGGCCCTCTCGGATGATATGATTCGGAAAGCATGTCCATGCACGACTCGGTTAAGTGTTAACCGAGGCGATCGACTAAGAGTTAGTCGGGTGAATCACTTATCTCGGATCGAGAAGAGAGTCAGACTATTTAAGGGATGACAAATATTCGCTATAGTCTGACAATGTATATCATGAGGCAAAAGGGACTCAGACGTAAGTCACATTGGAAAGGCAAGTCGTCATGACTCATTGGTACTTGGGAGTCGGCACGTTCTGCTAGGATCCACTACTGACTGATCGATTGTGATTTGGACTCCAATCGTGTCCAAGTAGCCATGAGCCTGTGGGGTCACACACTTAAGAGCGAGAGAAAGTTTGGATTGGATCTGAACCGAAAATCTAGTTGGGTTGGACCAAAGCCAGATTTGGACTGAGTCAGTGAGTCGTACTCACAGGGACTAATATTATATGGGCTTTAGTGAATGGACCACGAGAGTGGAGCCCACGTTCACTCCCTATATATAGTGGAGCATAATAACCCAGAAGTGTTAATCGTTGATCGGTTAGGTCATTCCATGAGTTGGAAACCCTAACTCCATAGTAGTCGCCCATCGCCGCGCTGTCATGTGAAAACCTATTCAGTCACACAAGGTGCTTCTCCTTGTACGTGCGGATACCAGCAGAGGTGTTGTACGATTAGCACCAGGACAAACAGATCGTAAGGACTGCACTGCATTCAACAGACGTGCTTCATCAGTAATCCGCAACTGCGTGTCTAGTGGTAAACCTTGTGGCCTTCTACCTCAGCTAGATCTTGGGATCACCATCTAGAGGGAAAAAGTTTTGTTTTATCTCTATGTGAACCTACAACTATATGTTACAACTCGAATCTTTACAAAAGATCCAGAAAACACTCTAGGTTATAGAGAGAGAAAGAAACTTCTTACAACGAAGAACCAAAAATAACAACTCATAACTATCATACTAATACACTAGTATTTAAACTATTTGGCTTGCAAATATTGTTACCGCATTTCTCTACAAAAGTAGGTTCTAAGGCTAGAGATTATACTACTATGTAATCATGAACTTCGTCTTCACTTCTGTGGATGTATATCTTGACCCCATTGACTTCATTGAAGAATTTGAAGTTCGATGTCGGTTACTTGAGCATAAAGTCCCATTGCAAACTTTTAGCAAGTTCTGTTTACTCCATGAAGTTTAATAGTTAGCATTAAATCAAGAGTAACAATTCCAGTGTCAGTATCTAAAGTATCATGTTTGTCTCTATGATACTTGATATTCAAAATATTGTTTTAATATCAAGGTTATCTAGGAGCTGAAAGTATTGTTTCAAAAACCATCATGTGTGTAAGATATTGTGATATCTGAAACAATGTTTTGGTTGCAACATTATATAGTATAATATGGCAAAGTTTATGTTCTCATATTTGATGAGAATTTGTAAAAGGTTGGAGACGCTAGTCGTCCTAATCCTCCAAAAGGTTTTGGAGAGCAACATTATACTCCTGATTCATCGTTATAAGCTAAAGTAGCTCTATCATGAAAATTGCCATGATAAGGATGAATATAAGATGTAGGTAAAATGTTTGCTACGCTAAAAGATTACTAAAGAATAGAATTTGAAAGAACATCAAACATTTAATGATGGTGATCTACTTCAAAGTGCAAGGCCAAAGATATTAGTATTTGACTATACATGCTTTGGACTATGTGTCATATGTATGGCTCCACTATTGATTTTGATAGATTCTTTTAAAAAGAAAAGTAAATGCTGAAAGAGAAATCTAATAAATATTTGGCAGGAAAGAAAAGACTAGAATTGTTTAGCTTAGGTATATAGATGATATACTTGTTATGGCTGTATTTATTGCTTGTTAAACAATGTGGTTCTTAAGTATTGGATACTGAATTTGTTGGTGTGAATTATCATACGATACAACACAATTCATGAACTGCAGTGGCCTAATTAACTAGCAAGAAAATATGTGATGATGTTCAGTGAGAACAAATAAATATGTGTTTCTCGTTGACATCAAATCTTGCCTTCAAAATTTGTTTTAATCAGGTATTATGAGAACAAAAGGTTGTTCAAATAATTTTCGTATTCCATAATAGATGGATGATGTACAAGTCTAGTTGGAGAAATCACATCCATAAAACTAATGCTAAAGATGTTGAAAGACAAATGATTGAAAGATCACTTAGGAAGTGACATCGCCGTTTAAATTATATTTGAAAGAAAACATGAAGAAACTCCATGTTGATGGAGTTTTGGAGTATTTTGATTTTTGATCAAATGACGCTTGTGAAACTTTTCTAGAGATAATTAAAACTCCGTTCTTAGGCCAAAAGGGAACGAATGACTGTCTTATTGGAACTTGTACATATAGATGTATGAAGCCCATTATGTGTAGTCAAGAGTGATGGATTTCAACTTCATATGCTTCCTCTGGAAATTTGAGTGAATATATGAATATTTACTTAATGAGGATGAAGTGTGAAACATTTGAAAAAGTTTGAAGACTTTCAAGATGAAGTGGAAAATCACTGTAAATTTATGATAGGATCATAAAAGAAGATATTTGAGTTACAAGTTTAGCAAAACATCTAAGATTTGAGGAATCGTTCCATAGATTTATGTTTCCCAAAAACACCATAGTAGTATGGAGTGTTCGAGACATATAATGAAACCTTGTTTGACATGGTAAGATCAAAGGTGTAATTTATAAAACTGCCATTATATTTTAAAAGATTAAAGCTTTAGAGATTACCGCTTTTTCATTGAAAAGAGCTCCATCGTGATCCGTTGAAATGACACCATATAAGTTATGGTCTAGGATAAAACCCAAATTGTCCTTTCTTAAAATTTTGGTTTGCTAGGCATAAGTAAGATGTTTGCAACCAAAGTCGGATGAACATGTCTTTGTATGTTATTTCGAATAACGATTGAGTATTCCTCCATAAACACCAAATAAAAAAGTGTTTGTCGCTTAGAACGTTAAGTTTCTTAAGAAGGAATTTTTTGTGAAAAGTTAAGTGGGAGGACAATAGAACTTTGATAAGGTTAAAAGAACCTTAGCTATATGCGCTAAGTTGCGCAGCACCGGGAAGTGTTCCGAGGCAACAACAATGCTCATGGCTCACGTGCCTCAAAGGTTGTGGTCACGGAGGTCTAAGTTCCTATTGAACCAGGTAGGTCGGGTAAATAATCAAATACATAGATTTGAGAGTCAATCATTCTTCTTTGACAATGATAAACCGACTATATGCAAAGAAGCGATGATGGGCCCTGACTTCGTCAGATGGCTTGAAGCCATAGAATCTGTGATAGTTTCATACACGAGAAATCAAGCTTTAAACTTGGAAGACCCTTTGGAAAGGTGTAAGACCTTACAGTCATATTTGGATCTATAAAGAAATAGAAATGGATGTTTCACATCTATTAAATAGTCGACATGTCGGGAAAAGAGTTTACGACAATGTTCAAAGGTTGACTGTGACAAGATTTGATCTTTCATAGTGATATTTAGTCTAAACGGATTAATGTAGCAACCACTACATATAATTTTGTTATATGGTAGTTGAACAAACAAAGAAAAGTTCTTCTAATAGACTTTTACTTAGGATGTGTACATGAAACGATTCAAGGGATGCTAAAAGAGCATGCGTACTTCAATGGTTGAAGTAAGAATCGTGGAGTTAGAATCTTCACCGTTATGAAACTATTAAAAGGTTTAAATTTCATCAGATAGGATGAAGATGCTTGCATTTGCAAGAAATTAAGTGGGAGCTCTAAGACATATTATAATGCATTATGTGAAAGATATATTGTTGATTGGAAATGATGTATCTTTTATTGACACAAAGTTAATAATTTCATCTCGATGAAAGACTTAGGAAAATCCTGAATGTTTGCATCAATATCTATATGAATAGATTGAGACGCTAATATGGTTGTGCCAAATGTACATATATGAGATATTGAATGAGTTCAATATGGAAAGGACAAGAAATTTCTTGCCACACAGAAAGGATTAAATCGAAATTCAAGTGTATCGACACTGGGTAAGTGAAACAAAGATTCAAGTATTTTTGATACTTGATGAATGAAATCACAAAGAGTATTTTTCAATCATACGGTGATATGTACACATCCATATATGTCCTATACTCTAAATGTTATGATAATATACTAGAATGATTCATAAAGATGATCATTTGACAATAGTAAGGATATTCTTATGATCTTTTGGAAGAACTAAGAATATGTTATTCTTGTAGAGGTGACAAATAGATAGATAGTTCATTGTAAAGTAATACATTGATACTAGTTTTGTCACAAAGTACAAATTAAGTTTATCTCAATTTAAACTATGGGTGACACAATATAATGGAAAGGAAGTTCCATAATGGATTTGGATGAATTCCAAAGTTAAAGACATTGTGACAGATAGTACAACAAAATTCTAAGTATATGACTGCTATTGTAGAAGCAAAAGAGGGCATTTGTGTCAAGTAGTTTGTTATCAAACTAGGTGTGGTTCACAGCAGTCTAGCACTATGAAGATATATTGTACAACAATTGTATCGACATGGTTTGACCCCAAGGGAACTAAAGGTCTCACCAAAGGACCAAATTTATACAATGCCATCTCATTAGAGAATGAGTGATGCGTAGAGACAAAAACACATGCAATTACACACGAACCTGAAAGTGTCAGATCCGAAGATTAGTTAACCACTAGCAATCGTGTATATACAACACTGGAAAGCCATAGGTGTTGAATGCACAAAGGTTTGAAACTAGATTATTGACTCTAGTGCAAGTGGGAGACTGTTGGAGATATGCCCACGATGCAATAATAAAGTGGTTATTATCATATCTTTATGTTTATGATAAATGTTTACATCCCATGCTATAATTTTATTAATCGGAAACTTTAATACTTGTGTGATTTGTAAACATAAAAGAGTCCCGAGTAAAGCCTCTTGTTAAACTAGCTTGTTGATTAATTAATGATCATGGTTTCTTGATCATGAACATTGGATGTTATTAATAACAAGGTCATATCATTAGGAGAATGAGGTGATGGACACACTCCTATAATTAAGCGTAGCATAAGATCAAGTCATTTAAATAGTTCATTTTATAAAGCTTTCAAATACATAGTAACCTAAATCCTTCGACCATGAGATCATGTTAATCACCATCACCGGATGGATGATTTGATGACATCAAACACACTTCATAACTGGGTAGTTATAAAGGTGGCATTGAGTATTTTGAATGTATGTGTTGAGGCACGTGGATCAAGAGTGGAATTTGTCCATCCATATGATGGATAGATATACTCTGGGACCTCTCGGTGGAATGTCATCCAATTGGCTTGCAAGCATGTGACTGACTCACAAGGGATCACGTATCACAAGAATGAGTAAAGAGTACTTATCGGTAATGAGGTTGAAATAGGTATGTAGAGATACCAACGATCAAACCTCGGATAAGTAAAGTAGTGAGAGACAAAGGGAAATTGGTATCATATGTAAATGGTTCATTCGATCATGAAGTCATCATATAAATATGTGGGATCCATATGAATTTCCAGATTCCTCTATTGGTTATTGATCAGAGAAGAGTCTCAATCATGTCTGCATAATTCACGAACCGTAGGTAGACACGCTTAAGGATTCGATGTTGTTTAGTAGATATGGAATGTGAGTAAGAGACCGAATGATGTTCGAAGTATCGGATTGGATCCAAGACATCACGAGGATATTCAGAACAGTCCAGATAATAAGATTCATATAAGGAAAGTCCAATTCCGGAGTTCGGAAATGTTTTCGGTGTTTTCACCGGAATGTTCTAGAAGGGTCTAGAAGGTCCACCGATCCGGAGTGGGAAGGGTAGATGGATGTGTCATACCAAAGTGGAATGGTTGCATCATGTACTAGGTCATTTGGATGGGCAATGGGAAGAGAGAAAGCAAACTCTAGTTTGAAAAAGTCAAACACCAGTTTGAAAAGTCAAATCCCAACATGGTTGCCTAGTGGAGGGAGGAGAGGAAACCCACTTAGGGAAGGTTTCCAACCTCCCCTTTCCGCCGGCCTTGGAAGAGGAATTGGGGGAGTACTCCCCTCCCCCTTGCCGCCTCTCCCTCCCATAAAAGGAGGGGAGGGGCGCCCCCTTACCCCACAACCCCAAAAACCCTAGCTTGGCGCGCCTCCCCCCAAGTCGCCGCCACCTAGATCTCCTCTAAAGTCGCCGCTGCCTAGAACCTCCTAGCCGCCGGCCACCTCCCTTCTCTTGGCCTCTAAACCCTAGATTTCCAAGGGCCCTCTATAATCCACCATACCCGCTCTGGCTTAGGCAAAGCCCTGCGAGATTTCCCCTCTACTTCCACCATCACGCCGTCGTGCTGCTAGAATCACGAGGAGAGATCTACAACCTCCACTGCCTGCTGGAACAAGGGAGAGGAAGGTCTTCATAGAGTACCGTACGTGTGACCAACTGCAGAAGCGCTGCCGGAATGCGGTGCCGGAAGGATCGTCTTCACGATCTTGAGATCGGCAAGTGAACGACTACATCAACCATGAGAATCCAATCTTGTTAACCGCTTTGGATCTTCAAGGGTTAGTACTCTATCATCTCGTTGTACCGATCTAGTAGATTAGATCTTGGCTTGTGTGTGTTCATGCTATAGATTTTTTTCCATGCTACGAACCCCTACAACGTACTCAATAAAGTAGATTAGATCTAGAATATCAATTGTAGTACTTTTTAATAAAGAAAGGTTGTCGAACCCACGAGGAGATGAGGGTATTAGTTAGAAAATTTGACAAAGAAAATGATAGTAAATGCAGTAAATTTGGTGTTTTGGGTTTGTAGTTTGCAAGAATATGAAGTGCTGAAAGTAAATAACAATAAGTAAATGCTCTCAATGAGAGATAGCCCAATCCTATATGCATCAAGAGGACAAGCTCAAGTGTGTGTGAACTTATATGTGACAAGCGTTCCCGAGGGCGGCATGGATTTTCTTAGCATAAATATGTCTACACAATATGGTGAATATGTTGTCAAGTTTCATTCCCTTAGGGCGGAGCCTAATTAGGTGCAGCCATAAGTATGAACTAAATACACCACTTATGATGGGTCCTAGATCCATTGATGACTATGATTATACAACACTTTGTAGATATATAAATTGTGTCATTTTCCTATCATATCATGCACCATCTAACTATTGTTATGCCTTTATACATGATTACTTGTTTCCATTACATTCAATATGAGCTTTGCACATTTAGTAGTTTAGGTAGAATTTTACTTCTATTCCTTGTATTTGACATGTGTGTAGGTGTTGATGATGATTATGGATCAAACAAAGGCAAAAGGAACAAAGAGAGCATAGTATGGAGGAGCTGCAGGGACCAGACTTAGCCATTTGAGAGGTTGGAAAAGTGATTTTTTAAAAATTATCAAAATAAATATCCAAGACCATGGGATTGTAGCCCTTGATGATACGAATCCAACGAGCCCAAGAACACCCAAAATGTAGTTCGTATGAAGAAATGGCGACCAAAATACGAAAGGAGGCAGAAGGTTTGACGACCAACTATACGGCCAGCCGCCGT
This sequence comes from Avena insularis, assembly GCA_023614405.1. NCBI lineage: Eukaryota > Viridiplantae > Streptophyta > Magnoliopsida > Poales > Poaceae > Avena > Avena insularis. Next base: position 205,137,272 of record CM042685.1, read on the forward strand.
ATAGTTGCCAAAAAGGTCGGAAACAATGGGAAAACACCCCAGAAAAGCTACAGAACCTTCCCCAAGTCATATGAAGATATTATCGGTACCCTAGTGAAATGGATCGTATGGGCACCTAGAGGGGGGGGGGTGAATAGGTGTTAACCAATTTTTTAATACTTTTTCAATTTTAGGCTTGACACAAAGTAAATTCTCTAGATATGCAACTACGAGAATTTCCCTATATGTAACCCTAACTACTAAGCACGTAAAAGAGGAGCGAGGAAACCGTAGTGGAGCACGCGGATTTGTTTTACCGCAGTTCCTTCCTTGTTAAGGGAAGTACATCTGCGTTGGAGGGGTGGGCGGTTCTAAGACCACCACGCCACAATAGGCCTCACCCTATTCTCTGATGGATCTCGCCACGAGAGGCCTGATCCACCTTCTCCACTATTGGATCCCTTCGAGGCGGGAACCGATGCCTTTTACAACACTATTGGGGCACACACCCACAACCGAATTGGGGGGCTCCCTAGATGACAACAAGCTGCCACAAGAACAAGGTTTATCAATATAAACAAAAACGAGGATCTAGATATTTGTAAGAAATACTAGATCGGAGGTTCTCCAAATGAATGGAGAGGCGATGAAGCACTTGATTGCTGATGATGAAGATCGAGTTCTCCTCCTTCGATTCCCAAAGGAATGGGGCCTTTGGGTGGATCTAGGTGGAGCACTCTTAGATGAAGCTTTCAGATCTGATCTGGTCTTTTCGCGGATTCTCCGGGGGAAACTCCGCCCCCTCTCTAGGGCTAGCGCCTGCAGAACTTGGTGAAGATCTTGGGGGGCGAATAATCCGGCCCCCTTGAGGGGCGGATTATCCGGCCAGGCCGGAAAGTCCGGCCAATACTCCGCCCCCTCTCTGGGGCTTGCGCCTTGGCGATGAGCAGGGGGGCAGACTATCCGCCTCCCCTAAGGGGCGGATTATCCGCGGTGCCGGAAAATCCGGCCAAAATTCCGCCCCCCTTCTGGGGCTTGCGCCTACTTGGGAAGAGGGAGGGGCGGATTATCCGCCCCTCGAAAACAGAGTTCTTTCCCTTTTTCTCATAGGTAGCTGCAACACTTCAACACACATTAAATAATCCTTGATATTGTTATCTAACACACAAAACACTAGGGATTATAAAATGTTCTTTCACCTAGGGCACCCCCAAGGCCTATATAAAGAGGGGAGGAGACAAAGTAAGCCACCATACACCATATACAAGATCTAGATCCCATCTACCTCCTCCACGGCACCGCCCTGCCGCCGTGCCGCCTCCATAGCCTCTCAAGCTCCACCAAGATCCAATCTACCTTAACACCATCACCATCAAGGCATCCAAGCAAGAAGATGAGGAGGAGAAGGAAGACATCACCACCACCATGCATCGATCTCCATCTCCATCTCCATCATCATCTCCATCTCCATCTCTCTCTCTTGTGTTTGGTAATTGTAATATTGAACACGGTTGTGACATTATTATATATTTATATGTTTCCCGTTCATCCATGTGTGAGTGATTGATTCAATTCTAGGTTGAGGTATGATCTAGTGTGCTAAGTTAGAATTTATTGTGATCTAAGATGAGTTTATGTGATCCTTTGGTCTGGAAGTGCCTTTTTACTTGCGGTGACACGCGAGAATCATGCATAGTGCACACAAAGTGACAGCCCGATAATAAATTGGGTAATGTTTATTTGTCTAAGTAATCTCTTGCACTATGTTTGGATGTTGGAAAAAAGCCTTGGAATTGGAATTCTGGAATTAGTAGACCTAATTCAGGCATTTGGAAAGGCATGGAAATCAAAACATGGAAAGAGGGACCGATTCCGAGCGCCCCCACGAGCATGCGCCCTTTCCTCGTACTTCCCGAGCTCGTCCGCTCAGAAAGAGCATGGAAACAGGCCCCCCGCGATAGTCGCCTCCCCCGACTGTCTTTCTCGCCAGGATCTCCTCGCCTCGACCTGGCAGACGCGCCACTCGCCATCCCTCCCTGCCGGTGAGCCCCCACCCCTCCCCTTCCCTGTCCCTCCCCTCCCCCGTCCCTCCCCCATCCCTCCCCTTCCCTTCCTTCCTCCCCTTCTTGGAACAGGTGGGGGCGCCCCCTCCCTCGAACCCTAACCCCATGGAAGTGGAAAGGTGGGTGCCCTAGCACTGACGGGAGGTCGAGCCTCCCTCTCCCATGGAAGTAGGTTGTTGGAGGCGGCTCCCTCCCTCTCCCTCCCTCCCCTTCTTCTCCAATGACTGTTGCTGTAATTTTTCCTTGTATGAACACCTAATTTGTTCTATATATGTGAACTGCAGATTTCTACAAGAATTAGTACCACCTCAGTCCAATTGAAGGTATAAACTTCTTGATATGTACTATTGGTTGTTGTGTTTCTTACCGATTTATGATATGACCATATGTGTGATAGAAACATATATTTGTGACATGTGCTTCTAATAAGATGAGATATGGATGATTGTGTGATACCTATGCTCTACATAATTAGATTTTAAACATTGTTTACATTGTATAATAATCATGTCCCAACAAGAGTTGGTTGCTTACATTACCGAAGAGAACAAAAGAAGAAAAAGAAAAAGGATAGTATTGACAAAGAAGTTTTTTGAGATGTCATGTCTTGCTCTAGCTTATGTTAGTATGCAGTGGGGAACGAGAAACCTAGGATGCTTCAACGATGACGAGGAGAAGGTTGCATATAAGAAGTACATCTTGAAACAAACATATGATGGTTCCGAGACAACTTGCTATGATAAGTTGGGCTTAACTAAAAGGAACTTTCATGATCTTTGTGCTATGTTGCATGTGAAGTGTGGTCTCAAAGATAGCACATATGTGACAGTAGAAGAGAATGCTGCTATGTTCCTACAAGTTGTTGGACATGGAATTAAAATGAGAATGTTGGGTGGCACATACCAACGGTCTTTAGAGACTATAAGTAGGCATCTCTCTACTGTGTTATCAACCATCCTATCTTTACACGGGGAGTTCATCAAGCTTCCCGATCCTTCTACCAACCCTCCCGATGATTACAAATGGAAGTGGTTTGGCAATGCACTTGGAGCACTAGATGGGTGTCATATTCCTATGTTCGTTAAAGCCGCTGATAAAGGGAGGTATAGAAATCGAAAACAAGATATCACTGTCGTGGTATTGCCGACGAGTACGCCATGGAGGGGTCCTCACAAAGCGTGCTTAGAGACATGGGGTAAGGCGGAAGGTTGGCGGGTACAAGGTAACATAGCTTACCCAGGTTCAGATCCCACAATGGTGGCGGAATCCTACTCATGCTATAATCACTATAATGGCAATACACCGAGTTACAGGGATCGGTTCACTGTGCGCGATATGAGTTGTTCTATGCCCTAAAGGCTCCCATAGGTCCAACTTATATTGTTGCCAGATCCTAGGGTTACAGGCAAATTCCTAGCCGGACAGGTTATAGAGTCCTACACGGTACACAACTAGTCTAACGTGTCTTGCACTCCAAGGATCCGAGTATGTTGGTGACTCCTCTATAGACTTCCTTTATCCAACATGGGCCTCCCTTCTGGATCCATCTAACTAGGCCGCCCAGCAGGCCATGGGCCTTGCTACCAACTGTGGGCCACCTGCGTTATCCGGATTAGAGACATGCAATGGTGGTACCCATTTAGCATATCCCCAACAGTAGCCCCCGGAGAACTCCGAGATCTTGCGCCATCTTGCCTTTTCAGATTGAATGCTCCATCTAGATGAATGTCGGCAAATCATCAAGCAACATCTTGTAGTCCTCCCAAGAACCCTGCAATGTTCTCCGTCTTCAATGCGTATTGTCGGAGAGCTACTGAATCTTCCATCGTACTCTTCTCGTAGCCGGACTAAATCCGTCCATGCCGGAATCTTCAGATGGGATGGTTCACCTGCCGTGTCATTAGATCAACATAGACCATAGAACAATGACGCCTCGTAACTCACACATGAAGAGAACGCAATCATAGCCATTTTTCCCGCGCGAAGGATGCGAAACATTGGAGGCGGCGGTAGGAACGTGGCGAAATTTCCGCGCATGCGTTGTCCACGCAGCAATCAACTTGCACGAATCTTGATGTTGAGTACTATAAATTATAACCGTTGTAATTCTTATTCTTTCAGCGCATTCTTCCTCGCATCGTCTTCTTCCTCCAGCAAGAGTCTCCTTGAGCTCTTCGTGCACATCGAGGGAAAAACCCTAGCTTTCCCCCAACCCCACAGTCACCTTCTTCCCCACACCAATGGCAAGCAGCAGCGCAACCCCATCCATGATGGCGACGAGCGATGCCACGGCCAAGCCGGCGGGCTCCATTCACGTGCCTCCAGAGGGCGTGGTGGTGCCACGCACCGTAGTGGTGGAAACCACTAGAGGTGACCATATTCCAGCAGGGCTGGAACTGCTAGAAGAGGAGGGCGATTCCCATAAGGGAGAGTGGCGCGCCTCTGATATCACCGAGAGCGATCTCAAGGAGATGCTCGCCGAGGGGTACCTCCCCACGACGGAGCAGCTGATCTGGCAGGCGGCGCCGACCGGCGAGGTCGTCCCTTCTCCCCAAGCCAGAGAAAAGGTGTACCTCAAAGCCCAACTGGTACACGACGTCTCCCTCCCAATCTCCGACTTCTTCATAGAGGTCCTTAGTCACTACCGGGTTCAACCTCAGAACCTTTCTCCGAATAGCATCCTCGCGCTTAGCAATTACGCGACGCTTTGTGAGGGCTACCTAGGAATTAGGCCTAGGTTAGATCTGTTTATATACTTCTTCACCGTCAAGAGGGAAGCCGAAGTGAGCAAGGACGAGCTCAGAAATTGTGGAACTATTAGCTTCAAGATCCGGCCTGGCGGCGGTTCCCCGACATTGTAGGCCACGAGTCCTGCAAGAACTGGCAGAGGACGTACTTCTATGGCCCAGACATCCCTCTGGATGGCCGAGAAGGAACGTACCCAGACTTTGTCGATGGAGCAGCCGCTGAAGCCTCGACATGGAGATCCCAAGCCCTCCTTCCCTCCGACAACGAAGCCTCCCGCGATGTTAGGCGGATCGAGTGGCTCATAGACACGGGTCTGACCGGGTTGGACCTAGCCATGTGCTGGTTCATCAGGCAGATCCAGCCTCTGCAACACCGCGTGAAACTCATGCACGAGTATACCAAGGATAGGAAGGATATTCTCCACATCACCGAGGACAACTTATCGAGTGATTCCATCAAGCTCCACCTCAAATACATCGTCAAGGTGAAGGACAGGAAGCGTGGATTCACCATCACCTACGACATGTTCGAGGGCGACATGTACCCAAAGGTACCTGTTTATTTTCCGTGTATGACATATACTCCAGTTCTTCCATCTAGCCATTACCATTACATCTAACACTTCGGGATTCACTTAACAGCTAAAGAGTCTAGACGAGGATAGCAGGGTTGTCCAAGTCTACGACCCCAAGATGAAGGAAGTCACCGTCGTGTCCGACGATGATGTTCCGTTGGCGCGTAAGCGGAAGAGCTCCACCTCTGACACTACCAATGGAGGCAAGAAGAAGAAGACGGAGGGTGGAGCCTCCAAGAGATCCACCGCCTTGATACGTCCAAAACGTATCTAGTTTCTCGAACACTTTTCTATTGTTTCTTCTCTAACTTGTGTGATTTGGATACAACTAACACGGACTGACGTTGTTTTCAGCAGAATTACCTTGGTGTCTTGTTTTTGTGCAGAAAACGAACTATCAGGAAAAATCCCGAAAAATATGCCAAAAACTATTTCTCGCCAGAAGATCCACGAAGCCAGAAGGGGAGACAGAGAGGAGTCCTGGGGGGACCAGACCCACCCCAGGCATGGGCCCACCTAACCCCGCGCCTGGAGGGGGTTTGGCCACCCCAGGAAGCTCCTCGGCCTCCCTCCGCGCCTATAAGTTGTCTTCTGACCTAAAAACTCAGGGGGGTCGATAGTTTTCCAGAAAGAGTTCCGCTCCGCCGCCGCCACCAGAAACCAAGATTCAGATCTAGAAACTCCGTTCTGGCACCCTGCCAGGACGGGGAATTTGGAGAGGATCATCACCATCGTCATCACCAATGCATCTTCATCAACCACCGATGTTTCCCTCATCCATGAGTGAGTAATCCCCCGCTGTAGGCTTGGGGATGGTAGGGATTGGATGAGTTCTACCATGTAATCGGATAAGATTGTTAGGGCATAGTGCCTAGTTTCTCTTGTTCTATTTGACTTTGTTGCAACTTGTTGTGCTTAATGCTTGTCACTAGGGCCCGAGTGCCATGATCTCAGATCTAAACTTATTATTGAATCATTATGATAGTATTGTTTGTGATCTTATCTACAAGTTGTGTACACATATCATTGTCCGGATCCAAAGGCCCCAAAGTGACAATAATTGGGACAACCGGAGGGGATGGCTGTGGTGTGAGGATCACATGTGTTCACGGAGTGTTAATGCTTTGCTTCGGTGCTCTATTAAAAGGAGCACCTTGATTGCTAGTAGTTCCCTAGAGGCCCCGCTGCCACGAGCTGGCTGGACAGAAGATGTTGTGCAAGTTCTCATTGCGAGCACCTATGACTATATTTGGAGCACATGCCTAGGATTGTTTAGTACTTGGATGCTTGTTATTATTTATCTGCAATGCCCTATGTCTTGAAGTTACATGTTTAGACTCGTCCATGCAACGCCCATCATCCATCCCTATGCCTATCGCACTCGAATCCTACTGTTATCGTTACTGTTACTATTGCTCCTGTTGCTGTTGGTATTGCTTTGCTATTGCTACTATCAAATTGTTGCTACTGATAAACTTCTGTGAGCAAGAACTATTTCTAGGTGCAGCTGAACTGACAACTCAGTTGTTAAGGCTTGCAAGTATTCTTTGGCTCCCCTTGTGTCGAATCAATAAATTGGGTAATACTACCCGCGAAGACTGTTGTGATCCCCTACACTTGTGGGCCATCAAGACTATTTTCTAGCGCCGTTGCCGGGGAGCATAGCTTTATTTGTAAGTTCACTTGGATCTATTATTGTTCACTGCTACTCCATTCATCATGGGGAAGTCTCGTGATGGAAAGTTCCCTATTTTACCATCCACTACAAGAAGAGGTATAGTCCTAAACACCTCTGCTGCTCTTGATTCACCATCTGTTATAAGTAAGCTTGTCACACCACCACCACATGATCATGCTACACACACTGCTACTACTGCTGAGTCTGAAACTGCTTTTGATGCTCATGATGTTACTTCTATTGTGCTTGATGCGAGTGGTTCACTAGGTCCTTTTCTAGATGCTACTATGGCTAGTCTAGGAAATATCGAAACTCCTAGTGAAGCCAATGTTACACCTGTTAGCTCGCCTGAGTCTAGTGAGAATTATGATATTAATGATGGTTACATTAAGCTCACTGATGATTTTGTTGAAGAGTGCCAAAACATACATGGTACTAGTGCTATGAAGAATCTCCTTGCTAGACGTACTATTATGCCTAAGTTGTCCTCCGATCCTAAGTTGGCTACTTATCCCATTGATGTTAAAGATAAAGATTATGATTTCTCTCTTGATTTGTCCTACTTAGATATTGTTGAGAAAGAACCTTTTTGTGGTACTGAAAATGAGAGTGTTGTGGCTCATATGAATGAGCTTTCTATTATGAGTGCTTTATTCTCTGATGATTTTAAGATGCGCAAGTACTTTGTTGCTAAGATCTTCCCTTTTTCACTAAAAGGAGAAGCTAGGGATTGTTTTAATAGATTACCCCGTGGTTCCATTGATAGCCCTGATTGCTTTATTGCTTCTTTCTTCCATAAATATTTTCCTCCTAGTTCTAGACATGCTGCTTTGCAGAGACTTTTTGATTTTAAACAGGGAGAAGAAGAGAAATTGCCCGAGTCATGGAAAAGATTCCGTGCCTTGATTCATGCACATCTTGGATGTCCATTACCTAAAAAATGAGCTTCTTGATCTTTATTATAATGGACTAACTGATGATTCTTGGACCTACCTAGATAACTTTGATGATTGTGTTTTCAAGAAAAGGACTCCTACAGATGCTAAAGAATTAATGACTAAGATAAGCAATAATTATGATGATTGGACTTCAACTAAGCTGAATACACCTGAGCCTATTACTCCTGAACCAGCTGTTCCTGAACCAGTTCCAACACCAACAACAAAGAAGAGGGGAGTTATTGCATTAAATGATGAAGTGATGAAGGAAGCTAAGAAGTGTCTAAAGGAGAAAGGTATTAAAGCTGAAGATCTGAAGAATCTACCTCCTATAGAAGAATTATGTAAGCCAATTCCCCACTCATCTACTATTGAGGTACACTCTCTCCAACACTTTTATGAAGGTGTTATTCCTTATGGTAAGCCTCTTGAACAATGCTTAGAGGAACTTGACATTTTTATTGTTAAACAAGGTCATTTTAATAAACAAGTTCAGAATCATTTATTGGAAAACTCTAGAGCTATCCATGAGTTGAAAGATATTGTGGAAAGAACTTCTAATGATATTAAAATGCTTTGTAAACACTTTCAAATGGTTCAAAACCAACTTGATCAACTTGCTAAGGTACAAAAGGATATTCTAGTTAATGCTTCAGGAGATAAACATGCTTATGGAATTAGGACTAGGAGTGTTATAGATACTCAAGATCCCTTATATCCTGAAGGACACCCTAAAAGAATAGAGTAGGATTCTCAACAAGGTGAGGATAGTGGTAGTCCTCGTAAGAGGAAGAAAAAGAAACGTAAAGTAGTTGAGGAACCACTTGAACCTACTATAGATCCTAATAGTATATTTGTCTCTGATGCTAAAACTGAGAGTGGTAATGATAAAAATGAGTCTCCTGATAAGGAGGAAGGTGAGGAAGAACCTGAGAAGCACACTAAGAACACCAGGTACACAAAGGAAGATTTTATTGCTAATAAACATGGTAAAGAGAGAGAACCTTGGGTGCAGAAATCTATGCCTTTTCCAGGTAAGAAACACAAGTCAAAGGAGGAGGAACACTACAACAAGTTTTGTGAGTGGATGAAACCTTTATTCTTGCAAATTCCTTTGACTGATGCTATTAAGTTGCCTCCTTATTCAAAGTATATGAAGGATATTGTCTCTAATAAAAGGAAGATTCCTAATGAGGTTATTTCTACTCTACTTACTAATTATTCCTTCAATGGTAAGGTTACAAAGAAACTTGGTGATCCAGGTATACCAACTATTCCTTGCTCCATTAAGAATAATTATGTTAGATCTGCTTTATGTGATTTGGGAGTTGGAGTTAGTGTTATGCCTTTTTCTCTCTACAAGAGGCTCCAACTAGAAAAGTTGATACCAACTGATATATCTTTGCAAATGGTTGATAAGTCAACTACTATTCCTGTAGGTATATGTGAGGATGTTCCTGTTCAAGTTGCTCATAATTGCATGGTTCTAACTTATTTTGTTGTGCTTGAAATGCCTGAAGATGATAATATGTATATTATTCTCGGGAGACCTTTCCTTAATACTGCAGGTGATCTCGTCAATTGTAATAAAGGAAAAGTAACATTCAATATTAATGACAAAGAGCACACTATCTATTTACCCAAGAAGGTTGTTAAGAGCTATGTGCCTGAATTCCATTGAAAATATTTAGGGCATCAAGGTTGGAGAAATATATTGTCCCATTCCACAAGAAAATTTTGAAACTATTATGATTGGGACAATTGCTATCAAGTATGAGGTAACATAATCACCTTGTGGAATGCAAAGTTTTGTTTTCATATAAGATTGTTTTGGTAACAAGACTTGATCAACCTTGTTAACAAAGGGATCTTTATGAACAAATTAATGTTTTCACTGTGGTTACACTTGCTTTCTTTTTCCTTTCTCCTTCCTAGTCTTTGATTTAGCTTTAGTTTTGCTAGTTGTTTGCTTGTTTGAGTTTCTTAGAGCTACTGTAGTTTGGCTTTTGGTTTGCTTTTGCTTCTTCTGAAAAAACTATTTCTATGAGAAAATCAATTTTCATACCCTGAAAATTGGCCAAAAATAAAGTTTCCCGAAAAATCCCAGAAAAATCAAAATAAATTTTCCTCGAAAAAAGGGACAGGGAGGTACCTGAGATGACCCAGGGGGCTACCCCAGGGCCCCACACCCATGGTAGGCACGGCCTACCAGGAGGTGGAGCCTGGGGGTGGGGGTGGGGGGAGGGTCTGGCCCACCTGGGCCCCTCCAGGCTGCCTCCTCAAAAACACCTTCTTTCTCTCTCCCGAAAAACACCGAAAAACTTGCTCAAGCTCGATTTCTTGCTATTATTGCTAGAGATTTTTGATCTCCTTGTTCAGCCCATCTCAAGTTCTGATTTTTGGAGGGATTGCTCCTTGGTATGTGCCTCCTCCACAGGTTGTTTGAGCTTGCATGCTTGTTCTTTGCTTAGAAACTTTGTTTTTATGCATGTGTAGTCCTCTAGCAAGTTCCTATAGTAGTTTCTCATCATTTATCAACTTAGAGATCACTTGGTTTGATGGTTGTCTAAAAATTTCAGCAAGGAAGATGAGTTCTTATCCACTGAACCAATATGACTTGATGGTGCATGAGTCAATAAAGGTTCATCATGAGGAGGCAATTTTTCCTTCCATATATCCATGTCATGAATTTATGAGAGCTGCGGGGATCCTCCAAGATTTCCAAACTTTGGTTACAAATGCAAGGTTGGAGCACTTTGTTGAAGGTGAACCAATCCAATATGTTAAGCTAACCATGGCTTTTGTGCAGGACTTCCGGTTCACTTGGTCTACTTATAATCCCTTGGTCCATTACAAAATATATAATATACCTGTCTGCCTTTTGCTGATTTCTATGCAGTAATTAGAGTACCTCAGTGGGGATCTTGTGAGAAGATCAAGGAGAGTCCCAAGTCACTTATTGATTTGTATGCTGAGATTTGCCAAGGTTTCGACTTCTCAAAGGAAAGTGGTAAAATTCAGAACATTCAGCTCCCAGCTATTAGATACTTTGCCTATTTCATTACCAAGTGTGTTCTTGCTAGAAAGACTGCTAGAAAGTTGTCTTCTTTTGATCTAGCTTTTATTGTAGCTGCTATGAATAGGAATAGTTCTTATAGTTTGGGTGCTCTGATAGCTCACTGTCTCACCACCAACCGTGAGAAGGGTGGAATTTGTGGAGGTCTCATTACTTCTAGGTTGATAGCTTTCCATGGTTTAGAGCCTCATTATTCAGATTTTTAGTTCCCCATAGAGAGGCTTGATATTGAATCTATGATTCAGCATGGTTTTGTTTCTTTGGGGGATAATGTGAGAAGTTTACCATATGAAATATCTTTTTCCCAGCAAGGTCGGAGAAAAGGTAGGACTGAGAAAATAGTTTATTTGCCTGCACCTGCTTTGTTTAACTTTGATAACAGGCAAGGATGGTCGCCTACGGAGGAGGAGGTTGACACTTATGTGGAGGAACTCTCCCAACAAGAGGAGAATGTTGAAGAGGATGCCGAAGACAATTCGGTCCAACCCTCCAACTTGGGAGAGTCTTCATACCAGCAACCCTCATTTGATTGGGGCGCGTCGTCTTATTCATCGCAGGTGCCTGACTATGATCATTCCTATGATGACCCACCAGCATGGGGATACTATCCGCACTATTGAGCCCCACTTAGGCCAAAAGACTAAGCTTGGGGGGAGGTATACCGACATCACACTCATATATATATCATGTTCGGTCGATTCTTTGTATATCCATTGTTTTGCTTTCTTTTTGGTTTTTGTTGCTTCTTTCTAAAAACCCAAAAATACCAAAAATATTTTCATTGTTTCTCTTGGTTTGTTTCTTTGTTTTGGTTTGCCTTAAAAGAAAAAAATCCAAAAAGATTTTGCTTTGTTTTCTTTGCTTTGTTTGCTTCTTGTTTGGTTTGCCTTTTATTTGTTTGGTTTTTCTTTGTTTGCTTTCTTTAAAAAATCGAAAACATCAAAAATATTTGTTGTTCTTCTTTGGTTTTGTGAGTTCTTTACAGGGTTCAGCCGTCCTAAGTGGATTGTGGTTTCATGTTAATTATTCAAGTCACACAAGTGAAGGGAAATAATGAAGATTAAGACAACTCGAGGTGTGGTGAGAGGCTGGTAACAAACTCTATTTGTCTCATTTTTGTACATATACTCATCATTGTGAGCATGCTTAGCCTGTTTGTGTAAGATGTATGTCATTATGGATGCTTAGTAGTTCTTGCTTGTCTATGATTAGCTCCAGCTTGCTAATAGTATGTAGCATGTCATATGATTAGCTCCAGCTTGCTAATACTTTGGTATGATATTTTGGTATCCTCCTCTGACTGTTCATGTGAATCGACTTGGCACATGTTCACGCATGCATATGACTAATCAATGGTCAGTAAGCCTCGATGATTTATTTTGCCTCAGAGTTCTTGTATCACTTTTATGCCATAGTTAGTCCTGTTTTGTTGCAAGCATGATTATGACAGCTATTGCTCTCTCGTTTGTCGCTCCCTCTGTATGTCACATCCCAAAAATTTTGAAATTTTGAAATGTGAAAAATAAATAAACAAAATAAATAATTGTTGAAATTTAGGGTGAAAAGAAACTCTTTGTTTTAAAATGGAAACATCAAAACCCATCTTGAACAAACTTTGAATAGAATTTGAATCCAACTAAATTCAAACCAAGTGAAATGCATTCTTCATAAATGCATCTTGAAATTTAAACACTTGGAAAATAAACCAAGATTCTAAAACCCTAATGGAAGAAATCATTTCCAAGATATCTCTAAGACCATGGATTTGATCCATATAAAAATTTAGCAACAAGCATTTATAAATGATCAAGAATGACAAATAGAAATATTATAAAACCATAGAAATTGATTCTATTCAATTTGGAACCATGAATAAAAACTTTTGAATTGAAAGGTAATAATTTCCAAAGATAATAAAGCTCCTATCTAAAATCCATACCAAATTGTGAGCAAAATAATCCTAAAGAGATTTAAAAGGGTAAACAAATATTAAATAAAATTATACAAATTGGAATCACCAAGTTTGGATCTTTAAATAAAAAGATATGGATTTTATAAGACAAAGAAAGAGATAATTAAATAAGGGATACTTAAAAGCCAAATTAAACCTTGGCCAAATCCATAAACAAATGAAACAAAGATCAATCAAGTCCAAATAAAATAAAAGGATAAAGAATAATCAAATAGAAATATGTGGGATTAAACCATATTCCAATTATATTTAAATGAGACAAAAACCCAAATGAAAATGATTAATTAAATTATGGGAAAATAATAATTGGAATTTGCCCAAGTGGAATAAAAGTTATTTAATTAACTTAAATGGAATCAAAGAATTATTTGAAATAAAATTTATATGGGATTAAAACCATATTTGATTTTGTTTGAATAAAGACAAATACCTAATTTAAATGATTAATAAATCATATTAAAAATATTCCAAATAATTCAAAGTGAATTATTTGACACCCTAATAAATAAATAGAACCTACTGAAAAAGGTTTGATGAAAATTTGAATTCAAATAAGAGTTGAAATTATATTTAAAATCTTATTTGAATAAAGGCAAGTGCCCATTTTAAATAAAATATAAACCATAAAAGAATAAAAGAATTATTCCTAAAATGGTATTTAAAATACATGTTTTAACAGTATAGAAACTACTGAAAAGTTTTGAAAAGATTTGATAAATAAATCTGATTCAAGTAAGAGTTTGAATTTGAAAACAGAAAAATCAAAATGGAAAAAGAAAAAGAAAACAAAAGAGGGAAAAAATAAAATAAACCAGCCCAGCCCAGCAGGCCCAGCAACCAGCCCACTCCGTCCTCTCCACGCGAAACGTTTTCCTACTCACTAACGCACCCGCACCGTCCCTGACGATCGGACCCCACCCTTCCTCTCTCTCTAACGCTGATGAAGCGACCCCACCCGTCAGTCGTCGTCTTCACCTCGCGCGACGACCACGCCAGCCGTTTCCTGCCGTTGATTGCCGACATAAATTCGTGTCAATGCCGCAACCTTTACTCCCTGCGACCACGCTCGATAAAACGCCTCCCTCCCCTCTCTCTTTCCCCTCAGATCCCATCCCACCAGAGCCACCAGGCTGCTGCGAATTCTACTCGCAACCTTCTCTGCTCCGGCGAACCTCAGTACGAATTCCAGCCAAACCAGACTCTCCCCGGCCCCCTAAATTGCACGAGCATGCTCACAAGATCCAAACGCATCTTCCAGCAACCCCAGTTCTCCCGCGCGTGCCCTAGATACCCGCCTTCGTCTTCGATAGAACGCCGCCGCCTACTGCTTCCACTCCGGCGACCCCCCACGATGAGACCTGACCGCCCCCTCATCACTGGTTGCTACTCCTACAACCTCCTCTCTCGCGCGCATCTAACTGCACCACTAGTTTGTCTTAGCGCAGTCCATAACATCGCCAATGACGACAACCCGAGCACACCGTCGCCAGGAGCTTCTCCGGCGAGCAGTACCCGTCGACCCCGAGCGCCCCTTTGACAACAGCAGCATCGTTGAGCATAAGCATGCCACGACGAACTCGGTGAGCATCTTCCCATGATCTCTTGCTTCCTGTATCGTCGGCACCGTCCTCGTCTGACCGCGCCTCCGCCAGCCACCATCACGCGCCGCCCATCTTTGGCCTAACTCCTGTGCGCCGTTCGATTTAGATCTAATGAATACGATAGATTCATTAACCGAAGAGGTATCGTGTGCTATGAGCCGTGCGATGCACATTAGATCTGACGCTCCACGTTAGCTGATCCACGCGAACCGGTACGAGCCAATGAAATCATTCCACGTGGCCAGCCTTCAATTTAAAAACCAGATTTTGTTCTATTGAATGTTCAAACTTGCAAAAATCATAACTTTAAATCTACATGTCCAAATTTTACAAATTGTATATCAATGGAATCAGGAAAACAAATACTTTCCAACCATCCACTTTGTTTAGTGAATTGCTTCTGAAAATATATTTGTTTTTTCAGAAACATGTGTAGGCATATTTGGTGTATAAAATTCATTCTAAAAATGTTTTTAGGGTAAAATCTTTTGTAAATGGATTGTTTTGAACCCACTGACCATAGAAACCAACTTTTGGGTTTAAAGATATATTTTGTGACACTTAGGAATTATTCCTTTGAATTAAAGCATTTCTAGCTAAATAAAAATGTTGAATATGTTTTAAAAATGCTTTTTGAGTAAAACCTTTGGAAAATGATTTGAAATAAACTCTCTGACCCTAAACACCAAGTTTTTGGAATTAAAAATATATTTGGTGAACTCCATAAAATTATTACTTTGTTTAAAGGCATTTCCAACAAAATAAAATATTGCTTTAGTGTAAAAAAATGGTTTATAGGTAAAACCTTTTGCAAATGGTGTTAATATTAAATACTTGACCTTAAAACACTAACATTTGTGCTTAAAAATATATTTGTCAAACACTAGAAATTATTACCTTGATTAAATCATTTCTAGCAAAACAAAAATGATTTAAAGTGGCCATTTTCACTAATTTAGTATCAAATGGTTTTGCCACTTTTATAAATGACCAATAGGTGTTTTAAAATTTTTATAACCTATTGGAAACCACTTTTCCATATAAAACAATCTTTGGCATGCTTGCATGCATTGCTTTGTTTTTATTATTTTATGTGTTGAATTGCTTGAATGGTAGATTGAATTTTGTGCCTTGATTGAATTGTAGTGGAATTTGAGGAGTGTGACTATTGCAAGATCAAGGAGTGAACATATATTCTCTACCAAAAAGGCAAGTGGTGCTTCATACTTTTGTCCCATTATTTTGACTATGCATTAGTGATATTTCTAAGTAGGACTTGCATGGAATTTTACTAAGTATGCTATGCCATGGGAAATCCTAGTAGATGAAACCTTAGTATAATTTTCCCTAAGTTAAGATTCCTACTACTATCATGATTAGCCTAGCTAATAGAAAACAAGGGTGGATTATATACATGCTATGAAATATTTCTAAGTCAAGGACTTGTGTTTTGTTTAATAAAAGAACTATGTGAATGAATCACCTGAGTGGAAAGGGACTTGCATGGATGGATTTTTGTTGAGTGGTTACCATGGCCCATTTTTCAATGGACTACCCTGTGTATCTCACTTCTGGAATGCAACCCAGGAACAAAGAGATTTGAGATGTCAAATGTTGAGAAGCTTCAAGTGCAGCCACTTGGCATTATGGGCTCTTCCTGGATCATATAGGTTGCAATAACTTAGCCAAATGGATAGTTGGTGGTAGGGGTTTGATAGGTTTGGAGCATGGCCATTCTGGTCTAAGGGAAGGCTGCTGAAAGATCTTGTCTCGATGCATGTCGAGTCTTGTGGGGAAAGTGCACCACCTCTGCAGAGAGTAAAATCTAAGTACTTAGCCGTGTCCCCGGCAATGGACAATTTGAGCATCAAGACATGGAAGCTATCAAGGATCTCCTCATCCCAATTACTAAGTTAAAAACTTATGGTTGAACAAGGATTAAAGGATCACCAATGCATATTGGTTGATGCCTTGGGTGATTTTGACAAACAAAAACTTAGTGTTTTCAAATGATAAGGAAAATCTATTTTGAGCAAAGCAAGCCTAAGCTCCACTTAGCCAATTGCATATGGATGATAGATACCACTATTCTACCATAGTAACACTTGCCAATACAAATCAAATGTATTGACCCTTGTGGCTGTAACTTATTATGTTGCAGGTTTGTTTGATGTTAGTGAAGTGTGTTGATTAGGATTACAAGTCTACAACCAACATGATTGCCTGTGGCACTTTCAAGATGAAGGACTCCATGCTATATAGTTATTTCTGCTGCATTGTAATGAGATAGCCAAATGAGCTATGTAAGATGTAATGAATTATTTTATTCCTGGTTATAAAGTTGTACTATGACCTTTGTTTTTTGATATTACATCTTAACTGTGGATGCTAGCTATTGATCTAGGGACTAGCATTGTAAACACAAGGATCTCTACCTTATTAAAGGTTGGTACCTCTACAGATGGTATCAGTGCACTGTGTTGCATGTAGGATTGTAACCCTAGGATTGGACAAAACCCCTTAGAAAAATAGGAGTTGTATTTTTTTCCAAAACTTATTTACAAACAATCTTGTAAACTCTTTCCTCAACCTTTTGGTTTTGATTATACATCTCTTCCTTTTCAAACTTGATGGAGAAAACCTCAACATGAGCAAAGACTTCACCATGGACAAAGACTTCAACATGAGCAAAGACTTCAACATCATCAAAAACTTCAACTTTAGTTTCATCAAGGACTTCATCTTGGACATCACTAAGGACTACAAGTGAGACAAGAATGTTACTCAAGACTTGAATACTAAGGAAACACAACTTAGAAGTAACCATCATCACCTTTGAAGTTTTATGACCAAGATACAAGAATTTTTCCAAGGATACAATGATCTTGTTCAAGAAGAAACAACTAAGAAGAAAGGAATGATCTCAAGAAAAACCATATAGTTGGACCACCATACTAGTCATTAGATCAAACCCACCAACTTATGTGGTGTAGCAAAAATATTTTGTTGCCTAAAAATGTGCTTGAAACTTGTTGTTTGAGTGGAATGTTTGTTTGTGATTGCTTGTGTGAATTGTGATGTGTGTGATTAGAATTCTTCCTTAGAAATCTTTTTCCTATTCTAATCCCAATCCAACCCAAACTGATGACTTCTCCAAGAAACTCCAACATCAAGAATGGTGACAACAACAACCAAGAGATGCACATGAGAGAACAACTACTAGCAAACCAAACCCAGTTGAATCAGATGACAACTCAGTTCTTAGCCAACAACAATGAGTTAGACCCAACCTTGCAAAAGGTTTTGGAAATCCAATCCCAATTGTTGCAAGGGATGACCACTCAAATGATCAACATGAAAGACAACCTTTCCCAAGGAGTTTGTGACAACAATGATGTCAAGGATGATATTATAGAAGGAACTCAAGCTTGCAATATTTGTGGAGACATGGATCACACTTCCAAAGAGCATGAAGATCAATGCCCTAATTGTGAAGAGAAACATCCAACTAAACAATTCCCCACATCTCAAGTGACTTGTTTCCTATGCGAAGGAAATAATCATCTCCCTATCCAATGCCCCATCTATCCTATAGTTCAACAAAGGAAACAAGGTGGAGTGCATCAAAAGTTTGGAAACCCCCATGAGGAAACAACTTCTATAAAGAAGGATGAAGAAAAAGGCAAATCCCAGATTGCACCTCCAGACATTAAGATCACCTTGATGGACAAAAGTGGAAACATAGGTATTATCCAAGGAATCGATTAAGGAACCGAGGAGACTTTCCCACCTTTGAGGTGAGATATGAAGAACATGAACTAGAGGAACTCCTAGCTTTGGAGAAACCCAAGAAGAATAATAATAAGGAAATTAGCCAAGTGTGGTGCAACAACTGCAAAGAGCTAGGCCATTATATATCAACTTGTCCAGAGAAGATACGTGAAGAACTCAACCTTGTCACATGTTACAATTGTGGTGATCAAGGACATTATGCAAGAAATTGTCCAGAAAAGATGAGGTACAAGACAAGCAAACCTATGAAGGATCTCAGCCTTTTCACATGTATCAAGTGTGGAAACAAAGGACACTATGCATATGTCTGTCCAGAGAAGTTTCATCAAGATCCCAAGCAAGCCAAGATGTAATCTAGTTGAAAACCTTTTTAAGGATGGTAGTACCCTAGTTGCCTTGAGCCAACTTGTAACCTCTGGCCGTCCCAAATCTCGGGACGAGATTTCTTTTAAGGGTGGTAGCCTGTCACATCCCAAATTTTCCAAATTTTGAAATGTGAAAAATAAATAATTTTTGAAATTTAGGGTGAAAAGAAACTCTTTGTTTTAAAATGGAAACATAAAAACCCATCTTGAACAAACTTTGAATAGAATTTGAATCCAACTAAATTCAAACCAAGTGAAATGCATTCTTCATAAATGCATCTTGAAATTTAAACACTTGGAAAATAAACGAAGACTCTAAAACCCTAATGGAAGAAATCATTTCCAAGATCTCTCTAAGACCATGGATTTGATCCATATAAAAATTTAGCAACAAGCATTTATAAATGATCAAGAATGACAAATAGAAATATTATAAAACCATAGAAATTGATTCTATTCAATTTGGAAACTATGAATAAAAACTTATGAATTGAAAGGTAATAATTTCCAAATCTAATAAAGCTCCTATCTAAAATCCATACCAAATTGTGAGCAAAATAATCCTAAAGAGATTTAAAAGGGTAAACAAATATTAAATAAAATTATACCAATTGGAATCACCAAGTTTGGATCTTTAAATAAAAAGATATGGATTTTATAAGACAAATAAAGAGATAAATAAATAAGGGATACTTAAAAGCCAAATTAAACCTTGGACAAATCCATAAACAAATGAAACAAAGATCAATCAAGTCCAAATAAAATAAAAGGATAAAGAATAATCAAATATAAATATGTGGGATTAAACCATATTCCAATTATATTTAAATGAGACAAAAACCCAAATGAAAATGATTAATTAAATTATGGGAAAATAATAATTGGAATTTGCCCAAGTGGAATAAAAGTTATTTAATTAAATTAAATGGAATCAAATAATTATTTGAAATAAAATTTATATGGGATTAAAACCATATTTGATTTTGTTTGAATAAAGACAAATACTCAATTTAAATGATTAATAAATCATATTAAAAATATTCCAAATAATTCAAAGTGAATTATTTGACACCCTAATAAATAAATAGAACCTACTGAAAAAGGTTTGATGAAAATTTGAATTCAAATAAGAGTTGAAATTATATTTAAAATCTTATTTGAATAAAGGCAAGTGCCCATTTTAAATAAAATATAAACCATAAAAGAATAAAAGAATTATTCCTAAAATGGTATTTAAAATACATGTTTTAACAGTATAGAAACTACTGAAAAGTTTTGATAAATAAATCTGATTCAAATAAGAGTTTGAATTTGAAAACAAAAAAATCAAAATGGAAAAAGAAAAAGAAAAAAGATGAGGGAAAAAATAAAAGAAACCAGCCCAGCCCAGCTAAGCCCAGGAGGCCCAGCAACCATCCCACTCCCTCCTCTCCACGCGAAACGTTTTCCTACTCACTAACGCACCCGCACCATCTCTGACGATCGGACCCCACCCTTCCTCTCTCTCTAACGCTGACGAAGCGACCCCACCCATCAGTCATCGTATTCACCTCGCGTGACGACCACGCCGGCCGTTTCCTGCCGTTGATTGCCGGCATAAATTCGCGTCAATGCCGCAACCTTTACTCCCTATGACCACACTCGATAAAACTCCTCCCTCCCCTCTCTCTTTCCCCTCAGATCCCATCCCACCGGAGCCACCAGGCTGCTGTGAATTCTACTCGTAACCTTCTCTCTCCGGCGAACCTTAGTAAGAATTCCGGCCAAACCAGACTCTCCTGGGCCCCCTAAACTGCACGAGCATGCTCACAAGAACCAGGCGCATCTTCCAGCAACCCCAGTTCGCCCATGCGTGCCCCAGATACTCACCTTCGTCTTTGATAGAACGTCGCCGCCTACTGCTTCCACTCCGGTGACCCCCCACGGTGAGAACTGACCGCCCCCTCATCACTGGTTGCTACTCCTACAACCCCCTCTCTCGCGCGCATCTAACTGCACCACTGGTTTGTCTTAGCGCAGTCCATAACATTGCCAACGGCGACAACCCGAGCACACCGTCGCCAAGAGCTTCTTCGGCGAGCAATACCCGTCGACCCCGAGCGCCCCTTCGACAACCGCAGCATCGTTGAGCATCAGCACGCCACGACGAACTTGGTGAGCATCTTCCCTTGGTCTCTCGCTTCCTGTATCACCGGAACCGTCCTCGTCTGACCGCGCTGCCGCCATCCACCGTCGCACGCCGCCCATCTTTGGCCAAACTCCTGTGCGCCATTCGATTTAGATATGATGAATACGATAGATTCATTAACCGAAGAGGTATCGTGTGCTGTGAGCCATGCGATGCACATTAGATCTGACGCTCCACATTAGCTGATCTACGCGAACTGTTATGAGCCAATGAAATCATTCCAAGTGGCCAGCCTTCGATTTAAAAACCAGATTTTGTTCTATTCAATGTTCAAACTTGCAAAAATCATAACTTAATCTACACGTCCAAATTTTACAAATTTTATATCAATGGAATCAAAAAAACAAATACTTTACAACCATGCACTTTGTTTAGTAAATTGCTTCTTAAAAGTTAGTTGTTTTTGCAGAAACATGTGTAGGCATATTTAGTGTATAAAATTCATTCTAAAAATGTTTTTAGGGTAAAATATTTTGTAAATGGATTGTTTGAACCTACTGACCATATAAACCAACTTTTGGGTTTAAAAATATATTTTATGACACTTAAGAATTATTCCTTTGAATTAAAGCATTTCTAGCTAAATAAAAATGTTGAATATGTTTTAAAAATGCTTTTTGAGTAAAACCTTTGGAAAATGATTTGAAATAAACTCTCTGACCCTAAACACCAAGTTTTTGGAATTAAAAATATATTTGGTGAACTCTATAAAATTATTAATTTGTTTAAAGGCATTTCCAACAAAATAAAATATTGCTTTAGTGTAAAAAAATGGTTTATAGGTAAAACCTTTTGCAAATGGTCTTAATATTAAATACTTGACCTTAAAACACTAACATTTGTGCTTAAAAATATATTTGTCAAACACTAGAAATTATTACCTTGATGAAATCATTTCTAGCAAAACAAAAATGATTTAAAGTGGCCATTTTCACTAACTTAATATCAAATGGTTTTGCCACTTTTATAAATGACCAATAGGTGTGTTAAAATGTTTATAACCTATTGGAAACCACTTTTCCAAATAAAACAATCTTTGGCATGCTTGGATGCATTGCTTTGTTTTTATTATTTTATGTGTTGAATTGCTTGAATGGTAGATTGAATTTTGTGCCTTGATTGAATTGTAATGGAATTTGAGGAGTGTGACTATTGAAAGATCAAGGAGTGAACATATATTCTCTACCAAAAAGGCAAGTGGTACTTCATACTTTTGTCCCATTATTTTGACTATGCATTAGTGATATTTCTAAGTAGGACTTGCATGGAATTTTACTAAGTATGCTATGCCATGGGAAATCCTAGTAGATGAAACCTTAGTATAATTTTCCCTAAGTTAAGATTCCTACTACTATCATGATTAGCCTAGCTAATAGAAAACAAGGGTGGATTATATACATGCTATGAAATATTTCTAAGTCAAGGACTTGTGTTTTGTTTAATAAAAGAACTATGTGAATGAATCACCTGAGTGGAAAGGGACTTGCATGGATGGATTTTTGTTGAGTGGTTACCATGGCCCATTTTTCAATGGACTACCCTGTGTATCTCACTTCTGGAATGCAACCCAGGAACAAAGAGATTTGAGATGTCAAATGTTGAGAAGCTTCAAGTGCAGCCACTTGGCATTATGGGCTCTTCCTGGATCATATAGGTTGCAATAACTTAGCCAAATGGATAGTTGGTGGTAGGGGTTTGATAGGTTTGGAGCATGGCCATTCTGGTCTAAGGGAAGGCTGCTAAAAGATCTTGTCTCGATGCATGTAGTCTTGTGGGAAAGTGCACCACCTCAGAGAGTAAAATCTAAGTACTTAGCTGTGTCCCCGGCAATGGACAATTTGAGCATCAAGACATGGAAGCTATCAAGGATCTCCTCATCCCAATTACTAAGTTAAAAACTTATGGTTGAACAAGGATTAAAGGATCACCAATGCATATTGGTTGATGCCTTGGGTGATTTTGACAAACAAAAACTTAGTGTTTTCAAATGATAAGGAAAATCTATTTTGAGCAAAGCAAGCCTAAGCTCCACTTAGCCAATTGCATATAGATGATAGATACCACTATTCTACCATAGTAACACTTGCCAATACAAATCAAATGTATTGACCCTTGTGGCTGTAACTTATTATGTTGCAGGTTTGTTTGATGTTAGTGAAGTGTGTTGATTAGGATTACAAGTCTACAAGCAACATGATTGCCTGTGGCACTTTCAAGATGAAGGACTCCATGCTATATAGTTATTTCTGCTGCATTGTAATGAGATAGCCAAATGAGCTATGTAAGATGTAATGAATTATTTTATTCCTGGTTATAAAGTTGTATTATGACCTTTGTTTCTTGATATTACATCTTAACTGTGGATGCTAGCTATTGATCCAGGGACTAGCATTGTAAACACAGGGATCTCTACCTTATTAAAGGTTGGGACCTCTACAATGTATTGCTAGCCTTCACTTGCACTGAGTATGTGCTCTACTTGTGCTTCCAACTCCCAAAAACCAATATTGCCAGCTGTGTCCACCTTACCTACCCATTAGCATCATTTTCTATTTCAGTGCATATTCCATATGCCATGCTTTCTTCCAAAATAAAATGTTTGTCTGTTTTGAGAAAGTTAGTTAGTAAAGCTCTCACGAACTTGATGGCACACTTTATTCCTTGCGCTTAATAATTCTGAACCATTATGACTAGTCCATGAAAGTTATATGCTTTCTAATTATATACCAGGAGTCGGCAGAACCGTGCTGCCACGGTGAACGCTTTTAACACTATTTGGATATCTCATCCGGTTGATTCCTTGCTCTTTTGTTTATGGATGTCGACGATGTGAAATAAAATGGGAAGTTGTTAGTTCATGGAGTTTATACATTGTGTTAGAGAAACGCCTGGGCCGCTAGCCTAAGCCATGCTTAATCATGGTGGAAACTTCCAGCATCACCATAGTGAGCATCTATGAAGAGTCCTCAATAAAAAGCTATGCATATGGTAAATAAAAAGATTGCTGAGATGATCATTGTCTGCTTGCCTTGTCATTTTGGTTATGGGAAAGATCCTGTACTATGTGCAAGGGGTACCCCGTTGGAGGTTCTCGATGATATGCATGTATTTACAATGACAAGAACTTTTAGGTGACCAAAGTTGAGTAGCATGCGGAGCGACCCTCGTACTCAAGGGACTTGGGATTTCCAGTCTATGGTCTGTCAAGCATATGATTCAGAGTGGACCTCACTTTCACCTTAACCACATGAAGATGCCTATGATAGGGACAATGAGAGGTCAAAGCTAATGAGTGCCTTCCTTTCAGCATTGGGAAGCCTTTCAAACCTTCACAAAACCGTTTTCACAACATTTTTGAGTCACCACTTATTCTATGAGCACCTTCTTGAGTGCATAGTTGTCATTTTTGTGTTTGTTCCAAAACTTGGTTAACTATGTCATTACTTTGATGCTTGTATCTCTGATATCTTTATCTCTAGTCTTCATATGAACTTCAGGGGTGCCTTGGCATTTATATTGTGCTCTTCAAACAAAGGCAAGCGAGATACCACTCTATCATACCTTATTATGAACATTGCAATGTTGCTTATGTTTATGTTTCATGCTACTTATTATTATTGAGTTGGTTTCTCTTCATAGCTTGCAATGACTATTGAGTAGACTTAGTTGCATACTCCTTATTATGAATTGTCTAAGCTTCTACTCCTGTGCTGGGAATATTTACATCATATGAAGCAAAGTGTTCGTGAAAGTTCTTTTATCGCACTCAGTTTTCAACTGAATTGCTTGAGGACAAGCAATAAGCTAATCTTGGGGGGAGTTGATACGTCCAAAACGTATCTACTTTCTCGAACACTTTGCTATTGTTTCTTCTCTAAACTTGTGTTATTTGGATACAACTAACACGGACTGACGATGTTTTCAACAGAATTACCTTGGTGTCTTGTTTTTGTGCAGAAAATGAACTATCAGGAAAAATCCCGCAAAATATGCCAAAAACTATTTCTCGCCAGAAGATCCACGTAACCAAAAGGGGAGACAGTGAGGAGGCCTGGGGGTCCCAGACCCACCCCAGGCGCGGGCCCACCTGACCCCGCGCCTGGAGGGGGTTTGGCCACCCTAGGAAGCTCCTCGTCCTCCCTCCGCGCCTATTAGTTGCCTTCTGACCTAAAAACTCAGGGGGTTCGATAGTTTTCCAAAAAGAGTTCCGCTCCACCGCCGCCACCAGAAACCAAGATTCGAATCCAGAAACTCCGTTCTAGCACCCTGCCGGGACGGGGAATTTGGAGAGAATCATCTCCATCGTCATCACCAACGCATCTCCATCAACCACCGATGTTTCTCTCATCCATGAGTGAGCAATCCCCCGCTGTAGGCTTGGGGATGGTAGGGATTGGATGTGTTCTATAATGTAATCGAATAAGATTGTTAGGGCATAGTGCCTAGTATCTCTATTATTGCTATTTGACTTTGTTGCAACTTGTTGTGCTCAATGCTTGTCATAGGGCCCGAGTGCCATGATTTTAGATCTTAACTTATTATTGAATCATTATGATAGTATTGTTTGTGATCTTATCTACAAGTTGTGTACACATATTGTAACTACCTCGGTGAATTACGCTCCTAGTTACAAGCCTGGATGAGCAGAAATGGTTGAAATAGTATGGTGGGGCCCAAATGCCACTCACAGGTAGACCTTTCGGCCGTCCCAACCATTTCCATTCATCGGGACAAGAACGGGCGGCGTAATCGGCAGGCGAAGGGATCAACTACATACACAAATGAGTATGTATGCAAGCCACCATACAACAGTACATCAGAGCCATTCCATCTAAAAAGGAAGGAAATATAGCAACGCCATACGGCAAGATCCAAATATCCTAGATAGATATAATAGTTTAGGATATCTCCTCATACATCAATCAACAGTATCAAAGTGAAGCGAAGACAAAATCCGAGTACGGATAAGAAGCAAATCGGCATAAGATGCCCCATAAATAAGTAGATCCGCCCACAGATCTCACGGATCCCGTGCTCGAATCTCTACACCAATGATCGTTGCCACATCGTCTGCTCTTCCACCCAAAGATCCATCTTGAGAGTGTACTGTTCATCCGAACCAATAATTTATCGTGTGAGACCCTAGGGTACTCAACAAGTCTTTATGCCTCTAAAGGGACACAACCTGGGTGACGAATTGCAGCAAAAGATAAACCCTAACAGTTCTATAGATACTGCTAACCATCCGCCTAACCAGAGATAGACGATGTCCGTGAATTAACAACAACAGTTATAATGATTATAACGGTAATCTTAACAGATCCATCCTCCTCCTCGCCATCGACGAGGAAGCGGACAACCCCCCATCCGCTGGCAGTTTTATTATCCATTCCATGAGTGTTGCACTATTTACTAGTCGGTACCTAGTCTAGTCAAATTAAAAGCGGTACTTTAGTTATGCTTGTCTATGATCGAGAACGTGTCTAAGTCGCCCATAACATGGACACGGCTTTCAGAAGTTTTACCTAGGGTGCACAAATAGCAACACACACTCGATATGCCTCGGAAAAACCAAATCAAAACCCAACGAGGCGACCACGACAAAGCAATTACAGGATTCATAAATATTTGAGGGCCACCCCATTGAGCTACACGCAACGAAGTAAGCTTACTCCGAGACTGCCACAAGGTTTGAGGAGCAGGCTGTAAACGACTCGGAAACCCAAAGTGAGACTGGGCTTGTCGACATAAATAAAACGGTCACGGCCCTAAATGACAAAGTGTGCATTACCTCGCACAATTTAAATTAAAGCAGTAAGGCATGGCATAAGTACAGGATAGTAAATAAAACCTCAAACTAGTTTGTGGCCCCAAGAAATAAGAATGAATCAAGCTCTGGCTCAGGGGGGGTCCATAGGCCTCCCGGATGTGGATAGCGCGAATATTCTTGGAACAGGAATCAAGTACTCGGGGTCTTACGGGACACAAGTGAGCCTAAAAAACCAAATAGCGAATATGGCTCACCGATGCCACTTTCATTAGTTATCCCATTACTACTCAGGTTAAGTTGTTTAGGTACCTCGTTATCCATCAGACACTCACATACCCTACACATGCTGTTCTACGACTCGCATGGCTCAAACAACTCCTGTGGTAATGGCTCATGGGATGGAGGAACAAGCTTCGGTGGGGTTTAAAAGTAAAGGCTATGCAATACTTGGGATTCAGATTAATGCAATCGCGACTCAATGATGCAAGAGTAAGAAAGAGGCAATAGGTACTATATGTATGCAAGCATGTGGTAGTGCTTGCCTGGCAGCTCAGTTGAAGCGAGAGAAGGATCTGGGTAGTGCTCCTGGGTATCTTGATATATCCCCTGCTCAGCGTCTATTCGAAGAAGAACCAAACAAACAAGGGCCAACATAAATAAAGTGCACAAGCATATGAATAAATGCATCAAGCAAACAATCATGCCATGATGAATGATGCACAATTTGCATGGAAATAAAGTAGCATGGCATGGGTGAGGTGTGGAAACAATAATAAAGCATTTTTTTATTGAGCTTTGGCCCCATTTTATTCTCATAACAGTTGCTGTACACATTATATTTATATGATGCATGCTTCAAATCAAACCATGGAATGCATAAACAGAAAGGTCTCGTCGAGCTAATCATTTTAGACATATTATTTGTTAAATTTGGAGTTATAAAACAAAAGTTATTAAATAATTAAGGAAAAAGGGCATTTTATTGTAATTTAAATAAACTTGGAATTTTAAATGTTCAAAATATGTTTTGAAGGTCATATTTGAATTCCTCATATTTTTCTGATTTGAAAACATATATTATTTTTATTAATTGGATTTATATTTCAAAAGATATTTAAAAACAGATTTAAATTTGAATTTGAATTAATTTGAAAAAGATTTGAATTAAAACAGAAATCCAGAAAATACTTTTGTTACTCGGGTTTAGCCAGACACAGACGCTGACGGGTGGGGCCAACGCTGACTTGACGCCACAGCGCGCAGGAAATCTTTTTCCACCGCGGCCTGACCTAACCACCGTCAATGACAGGTGGGGCTAGCTGGCTCGGGCCCAGGCGTCAGCGAACGAACACGCGGGGACTGCGGGTTGATGAAAGCGGAGTGCAGGAGCCTTTTTGCAAAAACGCCAGAGAGACTGACATGTCGGGTCAGAGGGGAGCGCGGGTTGAGCAGATCAAAAAGCTAGGGGGCTAAAAGCAAAAAGGGGGTGGCCGTCGTTGATCTTCCTCGACCTGCCGAGGGATCGATCGCTGCGAGGTGGGGATTCGATCCTGGTCGCGGCGTCATGAGGCCGGAACCACTACGGTGGGCTGGGGTAGTTGATAGGAGGGAGCTAGGCGGCTAGCTAGGATTTCTGCGGCGCTACGGCGAGGAGAACCGAAAACGTCGCCGGTGCATAGAGAGCGTTTGTCGGTTTGATCGGCGGGTACAGGCAACGACAGCGAGGCGGAGCGTGTCTAGGGGGTACAGGGGCTCACCGTGAGTGTGTCGGTGGAGTTGGATCGGGTCGGCGAGCTGTGGATCGACGGCGGGGCAGACGCCGGGCGGATTAGGGTTTCGGGGTCGGCTCGGCGGCGATCTCCGGTTCTGGCGCTTCTCCTCCTTGATGGCGGGTACAGGCGGCCCCCTAGGCGTCTCCTCGTTCTTCCTCTACACCCAGAGCGTCACGCCACCGGCTGGAAGAGGGGGATTGGAGGAGGCCGACGGTGGTCGGCGAGATAGGGTGGCCGGAGGTGGAGAGGGAGGGGAGGAACGGCAGGCGCTGGGGTAGATCTGGGGTAGCAGGGCGAGGCAGAGAGGTGGAAGATAAGGACGGGAGAGGAGAGGGGTGCCGTGGGGGAGTGGTTGATGGAAAAGGTGGCTCGGCCACCTTTTTCCCTCCTTCCCTCACGTGCTCGGCATGGCAGGGCAGGGCAGGGCAGGTAGGAGGGCTTCCAGGTGGGGCAAGGCAGGAGGAGAGAGGCCAGGCTCGGGTGGGGCCGAGCTGCAGCGAGAGAGAGCTAGAGAGGGAGAGGGTAGGCTCGGGCTAGGTTGCACTAGGGTCGAGTTAGGGTTTTGTGGGGTGGAGGGAGTAGCTAGGTGGGCCAGGGAGAGAGGGTGGCCGGTGGGGCTAGCTAGGAGAGAGAGAGGGGTAAGGCCGAGAGAGAGGGGGACATGGTAGCTAGGGTTTGGTCATGGTGGGGTTTAGGAGAGAGGGGGGATATGATGATGAAGGGTAGATGATATGAGTGGCACCTAGATAGAGGTTAAGGGAGAAGGGGGTGGTGGTTTAGGGTTTTTAGGAGATAGCATACTCCAAACTAGATCAAGCAAAAACATGTGGGAAGAGAGAGAGAGAAAAGATGAGGGAAGAGATGGTATGGTGAAGATGGGGTAGGTGATGGTCTAGGGATAAGAGAGAGAGATAGATGGAGTGGTTGGAAGCTAGGGTTTGCCTTGGACAAGATCAAGCCAAGAACAACCAAGATCAAACAAGAAAAAGAGAGGGATGGAATGCTAGGGTTAAAGCAAGATCAACATAGATCAAGCCAAAAGAAAAGATAGAGGTAGAGAGAGAGGGATGATCCAATCAAAAATCAAATAAAATCCAAAGCTAGAAAAAGATGGTACTTGCATGGCCCATGCAAAATATTTATTGCCATGTTGATTCTTGTGAAAACAATAATATTAAACATGGCATTGTTCATTTGCATTTCCAAGGGTGGAATAAAGCCAAGCAAAAGAAATGAAAGGATGCCCCATGTGGAGTAGTTGGAGATGGCCATGTTTGAGTAAAATGGGACTTGCTAGTGTGTTTATTCCACTAGATGTTTAGTAGTCCCAAAAATATCCCAAAATGAGCATAATTCCATAATAATCCATATGGAAGCTAGGATAAAAGGGTTCCACTCACAAGGCATGCAAAGGTGGCCATGTGGCTCTCATATATCACTAATGTGAAAACAACATGATGCTAAGATGAGAGCATGTGGATAAAGAATTGGATCCATCCCAACCCACATGAGCTAGAGGTAAAACCCAAATAAAGTGCAAGCTCACATTTAGTTGGATGGTGGAATTATAAGGTGGTGAAAGAAAGGTGGTGGAGTTAATAAGAGATATGCCCCCAACTCAACTTGGGCATTTAAACAATATATCAACAACCAAATACAATAACAAGAGGCAAATACAATTAACCATGCATATGAGAGAAGAACCAAATGAAAAAGGGTTTTATATGATGCTCAAATGCAAGGTGGCATGATGACATGAGCATGATATAATTATGATGCAACAAGTATATATAGGAAGTAGCATCTATATAGACTAGGCTAGTAGCATTGCAATTGTTAGACAATTGGGATGCTACACATATCATTGTCCGGATCCAAAGGCCCCAAAGTGACAATAATTGGGACAACCGGACGCGATGGCTGTGGTGTGAGGATCACATGTGTTCATAGAGTGTTAATGCTTTGCTCCGGTGCTCTATTAAAAGGAGCACCTTAATTGCCAGTAGTTCCCTAGAGGCACACGGCTGGCTGAATGAAGATGTTGTGCAAGTTCTCATTGCGAGCACGTATGACTATATTTGGAGCACATGCCTAGGATTGTTTAGTACTTGCATGCTTGTTATTATTTATCTGCAATGCCCTATGTCTTGAAGTTACATGTTTAGACTCATCCATGCAACGCCCATCCATCCATTCCTATTCCTACCACACTCGAATCCCATTGTTTACTGTTACTGTTACTATTGCTCTTGTTTTGCTGTTGCTGTTGCTTTGATGTGCTACTATAAACTGTTGCCACTGATAAACTTCTGTGAGCAAGAACTATTTCCAGGTGCAGCTGAATTGACAACTCAGTTGTTAAGGCTTGCAAGTATTCTTTGGCTCCCCATGTGTCGAATCAATAAATTGGGTAATACTACCCGCGAAGACTGTTGCGATCCCCTACACTTGTGGGTCATCAAGAATATTTTCTGGTGCCATTGCCGGGGAGCATAGCTTTGTTTGTAAGTTCACTTGGATCTACTATTGTTCACTGCTACACCTTTCAACATGTGTAAGTCTTGTGATGGAAAATTTCCTATTTTACCATCCACTACAAGAAGAGGTACAGTCCTAAACACCTATGTTGCTCTTGATTCACCGTCTGTTATAAGTAAGCTTGTTACACGACCACCACATACTCATGCTACACACACTACTACTACTGCTGAATCTAAAACTGCTTTTGATGCTCATGATGTTACTTCTACTGTGCGTGATGCGAGTGGTTCATTAGGTCCTTTTCTAGATGCTACTATGGCTAGTCTAGGAAATACCGAAACTCCTAGTGAAGACACTGTTACACTTGTTATCTCACGTGAATCTAGTGAGAGTTATGATATTAATGATGGTTACATTGAGTTTACTGATGAATTTGTTGAAGAGTGCTGAAACACACATGGTACTAGTGCTACTAAGAGTCTCCCTTCTAGACGCACCATTATTCCTAAGTTGTCCTCTGATCCTAAGTTTGCCACCTCTCCCATAGATAGTAAAGATAAAGATTATGATTTCTCTATTGATTTATCCTAATTAGATATTGTTGAGAAAGAACCTTTCCGTGGGACTAAAATTGAGAGTGCCGTGGCTCATATGAATGAGATTTCTACTATGAGTGCTTTATTCTCTGATGATTTTAAGATGCGCAAGTACTTTGTTACTAAGATCTTCCCTTTTTCACTAAAAGGAGAAGCCAGGGCTTGGTTTAATAGATTACCTCCTGGTTCCATTGATAGCCCTGATTGCTTGATTGCTTCTTTCTTCCAGAAATATTTTCCTCCCAGTGCTAGACAAGCTGCTTTGCAGAGACTTTTTGATTTTAAACAGGGAGAAGAAGAGAAATTGACTGAGTCATGGACAAGGTTCTGTGCCTTGATTCATGCACATCCTGGATGTCCATTACCTAAGAATGAGCTTCTTGATATTTATTATAATGGACTAAATGATGATTCTAGGACATACCTAGATAGCTTTGCTGATTGTGTTTTCTGGAAAAGAACTCCTACAGATGTGTCACATCCCAAATTTTCCAAATTTTGAAAAGTGAAAAAAATAAATAAACAAATAAACAATTGTTGATTTTTAGGGTGAGAAGAAACTTTTTGATTCCAATTGGAAACATCAAAACCTATTTTGATCCAATAAAATCCTAAAGGGATTTAAAAAAAATAAATAAACAATAAAGTTAAAATAGTTGGAATCACTATTTTTAGATCTTTTAATAAAAATATTTGATTTTCAAAAGAAAAGGTAGAATTATAAATAAGGATTATTTTATAGAGCCAAATTAAATCTTGGCCAAGCTTTTGAAATAAAATATTTCTATTTGATAAAAAGAGTAAAGGTTTATTTAAATAAAATAATGAGGATTTATTAATATCCAATTTTATTAAAGTAAATGCTTTTTCCTTTTTAAATAAACATTGAAACTTGTTAAAGTATTTTAAATAAGATTTCGAAGTGTTTTAGTTTTTCAAATAGAACCTACTGAAAAGGTTTTGATAAGGTTTTGTTTTCAAATAGAGTTTTTAAAATATATTAAATCCTATTTAAATTAAAAACTAAGGTCTATTTATTTAATTAATAATAGATCCTAAAAGAATAAAAGAATTATTTTATTTTGGACTTTGGAATATGTTGTTAAACAAAATTAAAATCAACACAAAGTTTGGTGGTGGTTTGATTTGAATTGATGTTTGAATTGTTTGAATGAAAATCAAATCAGAATATTCAAACAGAAAAAGGAAAAACTTTCTGTATAAAAAAAGTGAATCAAACCCAACCCAGCCAACAGGCCCAGCAAGCCCACTCGCAGCCCAACTAGACCACCTGCTCACCCCGTAGTGAAACGTTTTTCACTGAGTAACACAACCACGCAGTCACAGACAAATGGACCCAGTAAACATTCTCTCTCCCTCGCTGACGTCTGGCCCCCACTGCCACGCAGTCATCATCATCCCCACGACCGTTCCTCCCGAACGTTTCTGTGATGAATTTGTGGTGTTAAATTCGCGTTGATAGCTCAGTTAATCCCGCCCGCGACCATGCTCGATTAATAGCCTGCTTCCCCTCTCCATTTCCCCCAACCAACGCCACCAGAGAGCCACCGGGCTGCCAATTTCCTTTTGCACCGCCGCGGCCTCCGACGAAGCCATGAGCGATTCCGCCACTCGCCGCGCCTTGCCCCCTCGACCACTCGAGCTCACTCCCCAGCCTAAGGCACATCTATCGGTGGTCTTCACCTGCCCGCGCGAGCACCGTAGCCTCGGCTTCGTCATCACCTGAACGCCGCCGCGTCTACCGTTTCTCCGGCAAGCTCCCCTGGTAAGCGCAGACCGTCCCGAACCCTCCCGTTGATACTCCTATCATCTACGCACTCGCCCGCATCTAACTGCATGCCCCGTTCGTCTTAGCTCGCTCTCAAGCCTCGCCCCGACGACATCCAGAGACACCCGACGCCGCTGCACACTCCGGCGAGCAATCCCCTCCGTTCCTGAGCGCCCCTCGTCAAGCAGACCTCACCTTGAGCTTCGCCACACCTCTGCGAGCACGGTGAGCTACTCCTATGTATCCCTTGCGTCCTCTATCGCCGGCTCCGCCGTAGCCAGAGCGTGCGCCGCCCAACCTTGGTCAGAGACACAGTGCCCGTTGGATCTTAATCTTACGGCTAGGATTAGATTATAACGAAGGGGTATCGTGTGCTCTGTTCCACACGATCTCATTTAGATCCAACGACCCACAGAGCTCAATCCAAACGAATCGGTATCAGCCAGTAGCATGCAGCCACGTGGCTCCGACTTTGATTTAAAAATAGAAAATGTTCTATTAGATGCTAGATTTTGTAAAATTCATAACTTTAGTTCTACACGTCCAAATTTTGCAAATTTTATATCAATGGAATCATAAGAACAATTACTTTACAACCATGCCCTTTGTTTAATGTTTTGCTTCTGGAAAATAGGTTGAATTTGCAGAAACATGTGTAGGCTTATTTTGAATATAAAAATTGTTCTAGATATAATTTTAAGATGAAATCTTTTCAAATTGGATTGTTATGAACCTACTGACCATAGGAACCAACTTATGGATTTAAAAATGTATTTTGTGAAGTTAAGGAGTAAATATTTGAATTAGCACATTTGTAGTCAAATAAAAAAATTGTTTATGGTTTAGAAATGAATTTTTAGGTAAAACCTTTGGTAAATGATTTGATTCAAACCTTCCGACCCTAAACACCAAGTTTTGAGATTTAAGAACATATTTGATGAACCATATAAAGTCATTACTTTGCTAAAAGATATTTTCAACTACATAAAATATCACCTTATCATAATATTTGGTTTATGAGATGAAACCTTTTGCAAATGGTTTTACTACTTTAGTAAATGACCACTTTGAACTTTATAATGTTTAGAGCCTAGTAGAAACGACTTTTGCAAATAAAACTATCTTTTGCATGCTTACATGCATGACCTTGTTTTTGTTATTTTATGTGTGAGAAATGGTTTGAATGCTAGTTGAATTTGTGTTTGCTTGATTGAATTGTAGTGAAGTTAGAAGAGTGTGATATTTGCAAGATGAATAATTGAACCAACATTCTCTACTAAAAAGGCAAGTGACACTATCATCCAAGTCCTACTATTTTCATTACACTTAGTGGATTTTTGTAACATGCATGATAATGACTACTATATTTTATGCTATGCTAAATCCTATTCGGATATCCTTACATCCTCCTTAGTGAAAAAATTGTAGATGTAGTATGCTTAGCCCTGCTATATATTTGGGATGGGATACATGATATGATTATATGAAGTGTTGGAAAGATATATGTTTTATATAATAAAACAAGTACTCAATGAACCACCTGGGTGGAAAAGGATACTCAAGTTTTGGACAAGGTGGCAACAAAGGGAACCATGTTTATATGGCTATATTTTTGTATGTGCACTAGAATAAAAACCACCCATGGACTTAGAGATTGAACATGTTTCTCGTACAGTGGCTTCCGTGTACAGCCACATGCTAAATGGGCTCTGGCTTAGTCAACTACATAGTGGAAGACCCATGCATTGGCATCTTCAGGTTAACTAGAATTGTGTAAGGGAAATTTATCCCTACATTGGTGCCTGGTTGACAAGCTAGCATTGTGTATTGGGAGGACTCCTATGGAAAGACTTTGTCACATTCTCGATCTGCCGGTACTCCATTTTGGTGAGTACTTATCCAGCGACCACTGGTGGCGTCAAGACGAGATTGTGTCATGTGGGTAAAGTGTACAACTTCTGTAGAAGATCAAAATTCTAAGTACTAAGCCGTGTCCCCGGTTATGGACAATTCTGAGCAACTAAGGCCTGAAGCTATGGAAGATCTCGACATTCCAATTTCTCAAAGTAAAACTTGATGGTGACAACAAGGGATTTGAAGCACTTGGAGTTTTCCAAGGAGTTTAGAAAGATTTGAAAAAAGATCAAAACTATTTTGAAAAGATAGGATAAAACTATATTGCTTTCTGCAAATGAGCCTAAACCCCACTTAGCCAATTATGCATGTAATGATAGGATCCACTTATTTCTACATAGTAGTGAAACTTGCCAATACAATTCAAATGTATTGACCCTTGTGGCTGCAACTTATTATGTTGCAGGTTTGTTTTGATGTTAGTAAGATGTGTTGATTAGGATTACAAGTCTACAACCAACATGATTGCCTGTGGCACTTTGAAGATGAAGGACTCCATGCTACATAGATATTCTGCTGCATTGTAATGTGATAGCCAAATGAGCTATGTAAGATGTAATGAATTATTTTATTCCTGGTTATAAAGTTGTATTATGACCTTTGTTTCTTTATATTATATCTTAACTGTGGATGCTAGCTATTGATCCAGGGACTAGCATTGTAAACACAGGGATGTCTACCTTATTGAAGGTTGGGACCTCTACAGATGGTATCTGAGCACTGTGTTGCATGGAGGATTGTAACCCTAGGATTGGACAAAACCCCTTAGAAAAATAGGAGTTGTATTTGTTCCAAAACTTATTTAAAAACAATCTTGTAAACTCTTTCCTCAACTTTTTGGTTTTGATTCTACTTCTGTTCCTTTTTCAAATTGATGGACAAAGCTTTCACCATGCCCAATGATTTCAACTTTAGTTCCACCAAGGACTTCAACTTAGACATCACTAAGGATTACAAGTGGAAAACCAAGAGACATTAGATTGCCTACCAAAGACATTGATATCAAGTTAGAGTATGGATCATATTGACCTATGAGGTATGACAATACTAAGTTAATTATTTCAAGAAAACTTGTTGTTTCCTTCAACTCATGAGTTAAGCTCATAAGCTGTTAAGTGAATAGTTGCTTGTTGATTGCTTGATTGTTTGATTGAACTTGATTGTTTTGGGTGATGTGTTAGAACTTCTTTAGTCTATCTATCATTACTTATCCCTATCAAACCAACAGATGCCTCCTCATCGTGCCAACCCCAACCAAAACAACAACAACATCACTCCTGAGATGCAGCAGATGATGACAGCTCAGACGCAGCTAATGGAGGAGATGACTATGTTCATACAGAATCAGAACAACAACAACAATCAGAATAATCCCCCAAGACATGATATGCTCACCAGGTTTCTGAAACTTAGGCCTGCAAGATTCTCTAGAACAACTGATCCAATGGAAGCCAATGACTGGTTACATTCAGTGAACAAAGACTTAGTGACTGTTGGCTACACCGATGAAGAAAAAGTTAGGTTTGCATCACACCTGCTTGAAGGACCAACAGCAACATGGTAGGACAACTTTCAGATCACCACTCCCCTTGAGGATGTGACTTGGGCTATTTTTGAGGATGGTTTCCGTACAGCTCACATCTCATCTGGAGTGATGCACTTGAAGAAAAAGGAATTCCACAATATGAAACAGCGTCACCTCAGTGTGGCTGAGTATATTGAAGAATTCAACAATCTGGCACGCTATGCACCGGATGAAGTTGATACAGATGCTAAGAGGAAGGACAAATTCCTTGAAGGACTTAATGATGAGTTGAACCTGTAGCTAGCTGTTGCCTATGTCCCAACTTATCAATCACTCTGTGACAAAGCCACCATTTTGGAAAACAAGATGAATCAAGTTGAGAACAGAAAGATGAAGCATAAACTCAAGCATCACTCAGGATCATCACAAAAGAAGCGTTCATTCAAAAAGAGCAATGAAGATTCTGAACCACATCAGTATCACCACAACAACAATGGAAGTGATAATAATGGAAATGATACTGACAATGGAGATGACCTTGGTCAGAACCAACATGACACTTTCAGGGAGAAAGACATTAGCCAGTTGCAGTGCTATAATTGTAAGGAACTTGGACACTATGCATCAGACTGTCCTGAGAAGAAAAAGAAAAATGATGCTAGAAGATCCAATGGAAATGACTCCAATGTGACCTAGAAAGGACATGTGAACCACATTGACATGGATGGGAACTTTGAAGAGATAGAAGAAGTGGATGTCAAGAATTTGATAACTCAGTTGAGTCAAATAAGGATTCCTTGTCTGGATATTAAGTGTTGAACCAATAGTCAAGTGAACCATCAATGTAACCCTTTGAGACTTTCTTTTAAGGGTGGTAGTACCCTAGTTGCCTTGAAGCCAACTTGTAACCCTAGCCTTCCCAAATCTCGGGACGAGATTTCTTTTAAGGGTGGTAGCCTGTCATATCCCAAAATTTTCCAAATTTTGAAAAGTGAAAAAAATAAATAAAAAAATAAACAATTGTTGATTTTTAGGATGAAAAGAAACTTTTTGATTCCAATTGGAAACATCAAAACCTATTTTGATCCAATAAAATCCTAAAGGGATTTAAAATAATAAATAAACAATAAAGTTAAAATAGTTGGAATCACTATTTTTAGATCTTTTAATAAAAATATTTGATTTTCAAAAGCAAAGGTAGAATTATAAATAAGGATTATTTTATAGAGCCAAATTAAATCTTGGCCAAGCTTTTGAAATAAAATATTTCTATTTGATAAAAAGAGTAAAGGTTTATTTAAATAAAATAATGAGGATTTATTAATATCCAATTTTATTAAAGTAAAGGCTTTTTCCTTTTTAAATAAACATTGAAGCTTGTTAAAGTATTTTAAATAAGATTTCCAAGTGTTTTAGTTTTTCAAATAGAACCTACTGAAAAGGTTTTGATAAGGTTTTGTTTTCAAATAGAGTTTTTAAAATATATTAAATCCTATTTAAATTAAAAACTAAGGTCTATTTATTTAATTAATAATAGATCCTAAAAGAATAAAAGAATTATTTTATTTTGGACTTTGGAATATGTTGTTAAACAAAATTAAAATCAACACAAAGTTTGGTGGTGGTTTGATTTGAATTGGTGTTTGAATTGTTTGAATGAAAATCAAATCAGAATATTCAAACAGAAAAAGGAAAAACTTTTTGTATAAAAAAAGTGAATCAAACCCAACCCAAATGTGCCCAAAGAAGCCCACTCGCAGCCCAACTAGCCCACCTGCTCACCCCGCAGTGAAACGTTTTTCAGTGAGTAACACACCCACGCAGTCACAGACAAATGGACCCAGTAAGCATTCTCTCTCCCTCGCTGACGTCTGGCCCCCACTGCCACGCAGTCATTGTCATCCCCACGACCGTTCCTCCCGAACGTTTCTGTGATGAATTTGCGGTGTTAAATTCGCGTTGATAGCTCAGTTAATCCTGCCCGTGACCACGCTCGATTAATAGCCTGCTTCCCCTCTCCATTTTCCCCAACCAACGCCACCAGAGAGCCACCGGGCTGCCCCAATTTCCTTTTGCACCGCCGCGGCCTCCGACGAGCTTCGCGAGCGATTCTGGCCACTCCTCGCCGCGCCTTGCCCCCTCGACCACTCGACCTCACTCCCCAGCCTAAGGCACATCTATCGGTGGTATTCACCTGCCCGCGCGAGCATTGTAGCCTCGGCTTCATCATCACCTGAATGCCACCGCGTCTGCCGTTTCTTCGGCAAGCTCCCCTGGTAAGCGCAGACCGTCCTGAACCCTCCCTTTGATGCTCCTATCATCTACGCACTCGCCCGCATCTAACTGCATGCCCCGTTCATCTTAGCTCACTCTCAAGCCTTGCCCCGACGACATCCAGAGACACCCGACGCCGCTGCACACTCCGGCGAGAAATCCCCTCCATTCCTGAGCGCCCCTCGTCAAGCAGACCTCACCTTGAGCTTAGCCACACCTCTGCAAGCACGGTGAGCTAATCCTCTGTCTCCCTTGCGTCCTGTATCGCCGGCTCCGCCGTAGCAAGAGCGTGCGCCGCCGCCGCTAGCGCCGCCCAACCTTGGTCAGAGACACAGTGCCC
The DNA here is from genome assembly GCA_023614405.1 of Avena insularis. Classification (NCBI taxonomy): domain Eukaryota; kingdom Viridiplantae; phylum Streptophyta; class Magnoliopsida; order Poales; family Poaceae; genus Avena; species Avena insularis. The sequence goes on from CM042685.1 coordinate 205,176,707, forward strand.
GTTGGATCTTAATCTTACGGCTAGGATTAGATTATAACGAAGGGGTATCGTGTGCTCTGTGCCACACGATCTCATTTAGATCCAACGACCCACAGATCTCAATCCGAACGAATCGGTATCAGCCAGTAGCAAGCAACCACGTGGCTCCGACTTCGATTTAAAAACAGAAAATGTGAATTGTAGTGAAGTTAGAAGAGTGTGATATTTGCAAGATGAATAATTGAACCAACATTCTCTACTAAAAAGGCAAGTGACACTATCATCCAAGTCCTACTATTTTCATTACACTTAGTGGATTTTTGTAACATGCATGATAATGACTACTATATTTTATGCTATGCTAAATCCTATTCGGATATCCTTACATCCTCCTTAGTGAAAAAATTGTAGATGTAGTATGCTTAGCCCTGCTATATATTTGGGATGGGATACATGATATGATTATATGAAGTGTTGGAAAGATATATGTTTTATATAATAAAACAAGTACTCAATGAACCACCTGGGTGGAAAAGGATACTCAAGTTTTGGACAAGGTGGCAACAAAGGGAACCATGTTTATATGGCTATCTTTTTGTATGTGCACTAGAATAAAAACCACCCATGGACTTAGAGATTGAACATGTTTCTCGTACAGTGGCTTCCGTGTACAGCCACATGCTAAATGGGCTCTGGCTTAGTCAACTACATAGTGGAAGACCCATGCATTGGCATCTTCAGGTTAACTAGAATTGTGTAAGGGAAATTTATCCCTACATTGGTGCCTGGTTGACAAGCTAGCATTGTGTATTGGGAGGACTCCTATGGAAAGACTTTGTCACATTCTCGATCTGCCGGTACTCCATTTTGGTGAGTACTTATCTAGCGGCCACTGGTGGCGTCAAGACGAGATTGTGTCATGTGGGTAAAGTGTACAACTTCTGCAGAAGATCAAAATTCTAAGTACTTATCCATGTCCTCGGTTATGGACAATTCTGAGCAACTAAGGCCTGAAGCTATGGAAGATCTCGACATTCCAATTCTCAAAGTAAAACTTGATGGTGACAACAAGGGATTTGAAGCACTTGGAGTTTTCCAAGGAGTTCAGAAAGATTTGACAAAAGTCAAAACTATTTTGAAAAGATAGGATAAAACTATATTGCTTTTTGCAAATGAGCCTAAACCCCACTTAGCCAATTATGCATGTAATGATAGGATCCACTTATTTCTACATAGTAGTGAAACTTGCCAATACAATTCAAATGTATTGACCCTTGTGGCTGCAACTTATTATGTTGCAGGTTTGTTTTGATGTTAGTAAGATGTGTTGATTAGGATTACAAGTCTACAACCAACATGATTGCCTGTGGCACTTTGAAGATGAAGGACTCCATGCTACATAGATATTCTGCTGCATTGTAATGTGATAGCCAAATGAGCTATGTAAGATGTAATGAATTATTTTATTCCTGGTTATAAAGTTGTATTATGACCTTTGTTTCTTGATATTACATCTTAACTGTGGATGCTAGCTATTGATCCAGGGACTAGCATTGTAAACACAGGGATCTCTACCTTATTGAAGGTTGGGACCTCTACAAGATGCTGAAGAATTAATGGCTAAGATAAGAAAGAATTATGATGATTGGACTTCAGCTGAGTTAAATGCACCTGAGCCTATTACTCCTACACTAGTTGTGCCTGAACCAGATCCCATACCAACACCAAAGAAGAGGGGAGTTATTGCATTAAATGATGAAGTGATGATTTAGCTAAGAAGTGTCTAAAGGAGAAAGGTATTAGAGCTGAAGATGTGAAGAATCTACCTCCTATATAAGAATTATGTAAGACAATTCCCCACTCATTCACTATTGAGGTACACTCTCTCCAACACTTTGATGAAGGTGATATTCCTTATGGTAAGCCTCCTGATCAATGTTTAGAGGAACTTGACATTTTTATTGTTAAACAAGGTAATTTTAATAAACAAGTTCAGAATCATTTATTGGAAAACTCTAGAGCTATTAAAGAGTTGAAATATATTGTGGAAAGAACTTCTAATGATATTAAAATGCTTTGTAAACACTTTCAAATGGTTCAAACCCAACTTGATCAACTTTCTAAGGTACAAAAAGATATGCTAGTTGATGCCTCAGGAGATAAACATGCTTATGGAATTAGAACTAGGAATGATATAGCTACCCAAGATCCTTTATATCCTGAAGGACACCCTAAAAGAATTAAGCAGGATTCTCAACAAGGTGAAAGTAGTGGTACTCCTCATAAGAGAAAGAAAAAGAAACATAAGGTAGTTGAGGAACCACTTGAATCTACTGTAGATCCTAATAGTATATCTGTCTCTGATGCTGAAACTGAGAGTGCTAATGATAAAAATGATGCTCCTGATCAGGAGGAAGGTGAGGAAGAACCTAAGAAGCACACTAAGAACACTAGGTACACAAAGGAAGATTTTATTTCTAAGAAACATGGTAGTGAGAGAGAACCTTCAGTAAAAAAACCTATGCCTTTTCTAGGTAAGAAACACAAGTCAAAGGAGGAAGATGTAGGGTTCGCAGCATAGAAAACAAAAAATTTCCTATGATGGGAACAACTATGTACCAAGATCTATCTACTAGATACAAACAATGGGCAGATGTACATTCGTAGAGAACATAAATTCTAGAGGGGGAGAGAGATCCTTCACGAGGAGGTGTGAGTGAGAGAGAGGGAGGGGGATCCTTTTATAGGGAGAGGGGGGTCACCCAAGGGGCCATGCACCCAGCCATGGGGCTGCCCCCACCTCTTCCACATTCATGTGGGTGGACACTCCACTCACTCAAATGCCTTTCAATTCCCTCCACTAAAAAACCCACTCAAATTCCCATTAAATTTCCACCAAATTTAATGCAAACTCTCATTAAATAAAACTCTTTTATTTTATTCAGAATTTTGTCAATTACTTTAATGAAAAACATTCACAAATAACCCCTTGCTAGAATTCTATTTCACATGCATAACCACTTTATGCAATTTCACCCGAAAACCTGTTTCGGTATCTAGTGAAATAAATTCCTGCGCTTGTTCATTCTTTCGGCATGAAACTTTTGCTCCAATTGGATGTCGGTGTCTCTTAAGTGTGTCACCCTACGGTTCGTGAATAATGCGGACATGATCGAGACCCCTCTCGGATCAATAATCAGAAGCGGGATCTGGAGACCCATACTGACTCCCACACATTCAACGATGACTTTCTTGTGATCGTCGGAACCTTTTTCGCTAGTATCTTAATCCCTTTGTTTCGTGATATATTACATGTTCGAGATCTGATCATCGGTATCTCCATACCTAGTTTGATCTCGTTACTGACATGCACTCTTTTCTCGTTCCCGTGATATAACATTCTAGTGATCAAATCACTTGCTTGCAAGCTAATCAATGTGATATCACCGAGAGAGCCCAAAGCATATCTATCCGTCATCGGGATGAACAAATTCGACTCTCGATCTATGGGCCTCAACATAACACTTTAGTAGTTCTAAACCCATCTTTATAATCACCCTGTTACGGTGTGACGTTTGATGTTATCAAGGAACTCTTCCGGTGTTAGTGATTGACATGATCTCATGGTCTAAGGATTAGGATCACTTCGTAAGTTGTTATAGCAATATAAACTCAATGACTTTGATTGTAATGCTATACTTCAGATGAATGTTCATCACACCATTACACTAATGTTGTGACCTCGTTATTAACAACATCCAATGTCCATGATCAGGAAACCTATGATCATATTGTTAATCAATGAGCTAGTTTATAAGAGAGGCATAACTAGGAACTTCCTTTTTGTTTATTAAACACACATGTATTAATGTTTCCGTGTGAATACAATTATAGCATGTAAAATAAACATTTATCATAAACAAGGAATACGATAATAACCACTTTATTATTGCCTCTCAGGCATATTCCCTTCAGTCTCCCACTTGCACTAGAGACAATAATCTAGTTTGAAAACTTTGCGTATTGAACACCTATGGCTTTCTGGTGTTCCAAATACGCAATTGCAAGTGGTTAACATAATCTACGGATCTGACGCTTTCAGGTCCGTGTGTATTTGCATGTCTTTGCGTCTCCACGCATCACTCATTATCCAATGAGATGGCATTGTATAAATTTGGTCTTTTGGTGAGACCTTTAGTTCCTTGGGGTTAAATCATGTCGATACTATTGTCATACAATATATCTTTAGTGTTAGCCCGTTGCGAACCACACCTTAGTTTGATAACAAACTACTTGACACAAATGCCCTCCTTTGCTGCTACTATAGCAGTCATATACTTAGCCTTTTGTTGTAGTATTCATCACAATGTCTTAACTTTGGAATACATCCAAATCCATCATGAAAACTCCTTTCCATTTCATTGTGCCACTCATAGTTTAACTTGAGATAAACTTAATTTGTATCTTGTGACAAAACTAGTATCAATGTAACGCTTTACAATAAACTATTTGTAATTGTTTGTCACCTCTACACAAATATATTCTTAGTTCTTCCAAAAGATCATAAGAATATCCTCACTATTGTCCAATGATCATTTTATGATTCATTCTGGTATATGCTCATAACACTTAGAGCATAGGACATATCTGGATGTGTACATATCATGGTATGATTGATCAAAACATACTTGTGATTTCACTCATCAAGTGTCAAAGCACTTGAATCTTGTTTCACTTATCAAGTGTCAATACACTTGAATCTTGATTCAATTCCTTTCCATGCGACAAGAACTGTTTCTTGTCGTTTCTATATTGAACTCCTTCAATATCTCATATATGTACGTTTGCCACAACCATATTGGTGTCACAGTCTATCCACTATAGACATTCATGCTAAATATTCGGGTTTTTCCTAAGTATTTCATCGAAATGAAATTCCTAACCTTTGTCAATAAAAGATACATCATTTCTAATCAACAAGATGTCCTCCACAAAACATATAAGAAATATGTCTTAGCGCTCCCACTTAATTTCTTGCAAATGCAAGCATCTTCATCGTCTCCTGATGAAAACTCTTTTTCATCACGGTGAAGATTCCAACTCCGCGATGCTTACTTCAACCATTGAAGTTTGCATGCCCTTTTTAGCATCCTTTGAATTAACAAAACCCTTTGGATCGTGTCATGTACACGTCCTAGGTAACCATTCTATTAGAAGAACTTTGTTTTGTTTATTCATCTACCATATAACAAATTATATGTAGTGGTTGCTACTTTAATCCGTCCAGACTAAATATCGCTATGAAAGATCAAATCTTGTCATAGTCAACACCTTGAACATTGTCGTAAAATACTTTACGACATGTCGACTATTTCATAGATGTGAAACATCCATGTCTGTTTCTTTATAGATCCAAATACGACCGATAGGTTTTTACACATTTCCGGAGGGTCTTCCAAGTTCAAAACTTGATTTCTCGTGTATGGAACTATCACGGATTTTATGGCTTCAAGCCATTTGACGGAGTCAGGGCCCATCATCGCTTCTTTGCATATAGTCGGTTCATCATTGTCAAACAATAATGATTTACTCTCAAATCTTAATCATTTGATTGTTTATCCATCCTTCTTGGTTCAATAGGAACTTTAGACCTCCGTGAGCGCAACCTTTGTGGCACGTAATCCATGAGCATTCTGGCTGCCTCCGGAACATTTTCTGGCGGTACGCAACTCAGCACATATAGCTAAGGTTCGTTAACCTTATCAAAGTTCTATTGTCCTCCCACTTAACATTTATGAAAAATTCCTTCTTCAAGAAACTTCACGTTTCAAGCGACAAACCCTTTTGTCCTTGATGTTATGGAGGAATAACCAATTGTTATTCGAAATAACCTACAAAGACATGCTCATCCGACTTCGGTTGTAAACATCTTAATTATGTTTAGCATACCAAAATTTAAGAAATGACAACTTGGGTTTTACCCCAAACCATAACTTCCATGGTGTCATTTCAACGGATCAAGATGAAGCTCTTTTTAGTGTAAAAGCGGAAGTCTCTAAAGCTTTAATCTTTTAAAACATAATGGCAGTTTTATAAATAACACCTTTGATCCAACCATGTCAAACAAGGTTTCATTACAAATCTCAAACACTCCATACTCCTATGGTGTTTCGGGAGATGTAAATCTAGGTGTTTTGCTAAACTTGTAACTCAAATAAATCCCTTTTATGATAAAATCATAATTCGTTTATTTTTCTTGTTACACTTGTAACTCAAATAAATACCATATGATAAAATCATAAACCATTTATTTTCTTGTTACAATGATTTTCCACTTCACCTTGAAAGTCTTTGAGCGTTTTCAAATATTTCATACTTCTTTCTCATTAAGTGAACATTCACTCAAATTTCCGGAGAAAGCATATGAAGATGAAATCCATCGCTTACGACTATACATAATGGACTACATACATCGATATGTATAAATTCCAATATTTTAGTCATTCGTTCTTCTTTGGCCTTTGAACGAAGTTTTAATTATCCCAAGGAAAGTCTCACAAGCGTCACTTGATCAAATCAAAGACTCCAAAAATCCATGAATATGAAGATTCTTCATGTTTTCTTTCCAATATAATTTAAACAGCGATGTCACTTCGTAAGTGATCTTTCAATCATTTGTCTTGCGACATTTTAGCATTAGGTTTTATGGATGTGATTTCTCCAACTAGATTTGTAAATCATCCATCTTATATGGAATACGGTAATTATTTGAACAACCTTTGTTCTCATAATACCTAATTCAAATAACAATTATTAAAACAAATCTTGAAGTCAAGCTTTGATGTCAACGAGAAATACAAACAACGGTTTGTTTGTTTTCGATGAACATCATCACATATTCTCTTTCTAGTTACTTAGGCCATTGTGGTTCATGAATTGCGTCGTTCTGTATGAAATTTCATACCAACCAATTTGGTATCTAATACCCAAGAACCACATTGTTTAACAAGCAAAGAATACAACCATAACATGTATATCATATATATACCTAAATTGGATATTTCCAATCTTTTCTTTTCTGCCAAATATATTTTATAGATTCTCTTTCAGAATTTCCTTTTCCTTTTTAAAAGAATCTATCAACATCAAAAGTGGCGCCATATACATGACACATAGTCCAAAGCGTGTATATTCAAATAATAATACCTTTGGACTTTGCACTTTGAAGTAGATCACCATCATCAAAATGATCGGTATTCTTTCAAAATCCGTTCTTTAGTAATCTCTTAGTGTAGTAAACACTTTACATACATCTTCTATTCATCCTTATCATGATGACTTTCATGATCAAGCTACTGTAGCTTATAAAGGCGAATCGTGAGTATAACATTACTTTCCAAAACCCTTTTGGATGATTAGGATGTCTAGCATCTCCAACCTTCGTAAATTCTCATCCAATATGAGAACATATATTATACTCTATCATATTGCAACCAAAACATTGTTTTAGATATCGTTATATCTGCCACACATGATGGTTTCTGAAACAATTCTTTCAGCTCCTAGATAAACTTGATATTAAAACAATCAAGAATCATGGAGGCAAACATGATACTTAAGATACTAACACTGAAATTGTTACTCTCGATTTAATACCAATTATTAAATTTCACGGAGTAAATAGAATTTTGCTGAAAGTTTGCAATAGGACTTTAAACTTTAGATTAACACTCAACACAATACGATACCAGTTCGTAAAGTATATATCCAGAATCTTATAGTTCTATTATCTCAATTACAACTATGTATAAGGTGGTGAACGAATGCCAATGACTACAAAAAATTATGCAAATTCACTTTGATTTAATTTATGATAAATTGAGTTCTACTAATCCAAATTAGAAATGAACTCCCACTCAAAAACGACATCCCGCGTGTCTTTTTGGTGATTACATGAACCAAATCCACTACACCAAGTCCGATCATCACGTGAGTCGGTGTAGCTTCAAAGGCGAGCATCAAATGGGCATCATATCTACTATATGACTCATGCTTAACCTTTTGGTTCGTGTTCCGAGGCCATGTCTGTACATGATAGGCTCGCCAAGTTAGAACCTTAGTATTCGCATGTGTAACTGTCTTACACCTGAAATATGGTCGTGGATCCAAGAACACCCGATCATCACGTGATGTCTTGGAGCGACGAAAACATAATCGGTGCATACTAAAGGAAGAACACATTCTTATCTTGATATTTAAATGAGGGATCATCTTATTATGCTAATAAAACGCTAAAATAGTAATATAAGATGAAATCAAACATCTCATGTTAATAAGTGAAATGATATGGTTCCCGCATATGATCTCCATCATGTGCACCATGGTATGATCTCTATCATACCTTTATGTGTAAGTCCAAGGTCTATGGAACTTACACGCTATGTGTGTTGTAAGAGTATCATCTCATACTTCTACTTACAACATCACCATATCATAACACTAGCCCAACAACAATCTAAACTAGACGCCTCTAATTTGTCCATTGCAAGTTTTACGTGGCTTAGGGCTTTCGAAGATAGAACCGTTCTTACCTACGAACATGAACCACAACGAGGATAACCAAATTGTTGACAACTCGTTGCAAATTAGATATTGACTATAGTAGGAGAGACAGACACCCGCTAGCCACTTATGCAAACTAGTTGCATGTCAAGCGTGGAACAAGTCTCATGTGCGAGGACATGTAAAGTTTGTCCGGGCCGCTTCATCCCACTATGCCACCAATATCCAAAGTACAACTAAGAAGCAATAAAATGATCATCATCGCCCATATACTCATATGTGTACTACCCGTGCAAAGTATCTACGCATAGATCCGGCTCTGATACCACTGTAGGGTTCGCAGCATAGAAAACAAATTTTTTCCTACGATGGGAACAACTATGTACCAAGATCTATCTACTAGATACAAACAACGAGCGGATGTACATCCGTAGAGAACATACCCTTGAAGACCGACAAAGCTTAACGAGTCCAAACTCGTGGTTGATGTAGATGATCTCTTGCCGATCTCAAGATCGAGAGGAAGTCCTAGCGCCGCAAAACAGCAGCGCATCCGTGCTCGCACACACGTTCGAGGCACCGAGCAACCTCCGCCTCCTCGCTCCAGCGATGCAGCGGAAGCACAACTCTTTCTTGCCGAATAGCCACCGGGAACATGTATCTTGCTAGTCCGAGACCATGGGGGATAAATTCTAGAGGGGGAGAGAGATCCTTCACGAGGAGGTGTGAGTGAGAGAGAGGGAGGGGGATCCTTTTATAGGGAGAGGGGGGGGGGGGAACCCAAGGGGCCATGCGCCCAGCCATGGGGCTGCCCCCACCTCTTCCACATTCATGTGGGTGGACACTCCACTCACTCAAATGCCTTTCAATTCCCTCCACTCAAAAACCCACTCAAATTCCCATTAAATTTCCACCAAATTTAATGCAAACTCTCATTAAATAAAACTCTTTTATTTTATTTAGAATTTTGTCAATTACTTTAATGACAAACATTCACAAATAACCCCTTGCTAGAATTCTATTTCACATGCATAACCACTTTATGCAATTTCACCCGAAAACCTGTTTCGGTATCTAGTGAAATAAATTCCTGCGCTTGTTCATTCTTTCGGCATGAAACTTTTGCTCCAATTGGATGTCGGTGTCTCTTAAGTGTGTCACCCTACGGTTCGTGAATAATGCGGACATGATCGAGACCCCTCTCGGATCAATAATCACAAGCGGGATCTGGAGACCCATACTGACTCCCACACATTCAATGATGACTTTCTTGTGAACGTCGGAACCTTTTTCGCTAGTATCTTAATCCCTTTGTTTCGCGATATATTACATGTCCGAGATCCGATCATCGGTATCTCCATACCTAGTTTGATCTCGTTACTGACATGCACTCTTTTCTCGTTCCCGTGATATAACATTCTAGTGATCAAATCACTTGCTTGCAAGCTAATCAATGTGATATCACCGAGAGGGCCCAGAGCATATCTATCCGTCATCGGGATGAACAAATTCCACTCTCGATCCATGGGCCTCAACATAACACTTTAGTAGTTCTGAACCCATCTTTATAATCACCCTGTTACGGTGTGACGTTTGATGTTATCAAGGAACTCTTTCGGTGTTAGTGATTGACATGATCTCATGGTCTAAGGATTAGGATCACTTCGTAAGTTGTTATATAAATATAAACTCAATGACTTTGATCGTAATGCTATACTTCGGATGAATGTTCATCACACCATTACACTAATGTTGTGACCTCGTTATTAACAACATCCAATGTCCATGATCAGGAAACCTATGATCATATTGTTAATCAACGAGCTCGTTTATAAGAGAGGCATAACTAGGAACTTCCTTTTTGTTTATTAAACACACATGTATTAACCTTTCCGTATTAATACAATTATAGCATGTAAAATAAACATTTATCATAAACAAGGAATACGATAATAACCACTTTATTATTGCCTCTCGGGCATATTCCCTTCAGAAGAATGCTACATAAAGTTTTGTGAGTGGATGAAACCCCTATTTTTGCAAATTCCTTTGACTGATGCTATTAAATTGCCTCCTTATTCAAAGTATATGAAGGACATTGTCTCTAATAAAAGGAAGATTCCTAATGAGGAGATTTCTACTTTGCTTGCTAATTACTCCTTCAATGGTAAGGTTCCAAAGAAACTTGGTGGTCCAGGTATACCAACTATTCCTTGCTCTATTAAGAATAATTATGTTAGAACTGCTTTATGTGATTTGGGAGCTGGAGTTAGTGTTATGCCTTTTTCTCTCTACAAGAGACTCCAGCTAGAAAAGTTGATACCAACTGATATATATTTGCAAATGGCTGATAAGTCAACCACTATTCCTGTTGGTATATGTGAGGATTTTCCTGTTCAAGTAGCTCATAATTGCTTGGTTCTGACTGATTTTGTTGTGCTTGAGATGCCTGAAGATGATAATATGTCTATTATTCTTGGGAGACCTTTTCTTAATACTGTAGGTGCTGTTATTAATTGCAATCAAGGGAAAGTAACATTCAATATTAATGACAAAGAGCATACTGTCTATTTCCCATAGAAGGTTGCTAAGAGATATTGCCTGAATTCCATTGAAAATATTGAGAGCATCAAGGTTGGAGAAATTTATTGTCCCATTCCACAAGAAAATTTCGAAACTATTATGATTGGGACCATTGATATCAAGTATGAGGTAACATAATCACCTTGTGGAATGCAAAGTTTTGTTTCATGTAAGATTTTTTTGGTAACAAGACTTGATCAACCTTGTTAACCAAAGGATTTTAATGAACAAACTAATGTTTTCACTGTGGTTATACTTGCTTTCTTTTACTTCTTCTCCTTCCTAGTCTTTTCCTTTCTTTTGCTAGCCTTGGTTTTGTTAGTTGTTTGCTTGTTAGAGTGTCTTAGAACTTCTGTAGTTTGGCTTTTGGTTTGCTTTTGCTTCTTCTGAAAAAAACTGTTTCTGCGAGAAAATCAATTTTCATACCCTAATAATTGGCCAAAAATAAAGTTTCCCGAAAAATCCCAGAAAATTCAAAATAATTTTTCCTCGAAAAAAGGGGTAGAGGGACACCTGGAGTGACCCAGGGGGCCACCCAAGCGCCCACATCCCCTGTAGGCACGACCTGCCTATGGGTGGCGCCTAGGGGGGGTCTGGCCCACCTGGACCCCTTCAAGGTGCCCCCTCACATCCATCTTCTTTATCTCTCCCGAAAAATACCGGAAAACTTGCTCAAGCTCAAGTTCTTGCTGTTCTTGCTCACGATTTTCGATCTTCTTGCTCAGCCCATCTTTGCTGTTGATTTTTGGAGGGACTGCTCTTTGGTATGTGCCTCCTCCACTTGTCCAATTAGATTTATGATTGGTAGATTGTATCTTGAGTATTTTGCTGCTATAGGTGATAGGTTGTGTGAGCCCGCATGCTTGTTCTATGCTTAGAGATTTCATTTTGATGCATGTGCAGCCCTCTAGCAAGTTCCTATAGTAGTTGCTCATAATTTATCAACTTGGAAATCACTTGGTTTGATGTTTGTCTAAAAATTTCAGAAAAGAGTGGTCATGGACAACCACACATTTGGAGAGATATTTGACAGTGATGCACCTAGAAGGGCAAGGCCGTCAAGATCATCCTCTCGTGCGCCCTCATACAATGAGGATCTCATCACTCCGCGATTCGGCTACAAGGGAGATGAGGAGGATGCGCACCCCTTCGCCTTTCCTTGCCAAACCTTCTTGCAGGCTGCTGGGATTCTTGATGATTTTATGACCTTGGTTTGGAGGGCTGGACTAACAAGCCTTATGCAGGATGAGAGCATGCAATATGTTATGCTCACTAAAACATTTGTGGAGAGTTTCTCCTTTACTAACAACATGTTCAATCTAGATGTTTCTTTCAGAATTTATGGCAGGTCTTACCATATGACATTGAAGAAATTTTGTGAAGCTCTAGGACTTGGTACAGCTAGGTCAACAAAGAAGATTCCAGCTCAACCCGCTGATTTGTTGGAGCTCTACCGCGGAATAACCAATGATGATAACCATAGAGCTCAACGGGGAAAGATAAGAAACATTCAGCTTCCAGCCATCAGGTACATCACCTACTATCTTGCCACTAGTGTTCTTGGTAGGGAGAACACTAGTAATATTTCCAGCTATCAATTGGCTTTCTTAGCTGCTGTGCTCAACAATGATACTAAGTACAATCTTGGTTCTCTCATTGCTCATCGCTTAACTGCTAAGGGACCCATTTATGGGGGAATTATTGCTATGCGTGTTGCTACTTCCTTGGACATTGCGGTTGATCCAAATGATACAGTTTTGGCTCCTTAGAGGCTTGATATTGCTGCCATGAAGGTGCACCACTTTGTCACCACTAGCTCTACCCTTGAGACCTTGGTCTATAAAATGATGTTTATTGACGGGGAAGAGAGAGATCCCTCTACCCCAAACCACTTTATTCAATATTTCTCAGGGACCTTTATCACGCTCCAAGGAGGAGACGGATGACAAGATGTGCTCTCTTACCTTCCATGGACACTATCAGGACGAAGCGCCCTCATATGACCCCGTTGTACACTACACAGGGGAGTCCTCAAGCTCGTACCAGGACGAGGAAGCCTCCTCGTCATACTACGGAGGTGCATCTTTTTGGTTTTTGGTTTTTGTTGCTACTTTCTGAAAACACAAAAATACCAAAAATATTTTCGTTGTTTCCCTTGGTTTGTTTCTTTGCTTTTTGCTTTTGTTTGCCTTAAAAGAAAGAATAAAAAGATTTTGCTTTGCTTGGTTTGTTTTTGCTTTGCTTGTTTTTGATTTGTTGGCTTGTTTGAAAAAAAATTGAAAACACCAAAAATATTTGTTGTTCTTCTTTGGTTTTGTGAGTTCTTTGCAGGGTTCAGCTTTCATGCCATAATTAGTCCTGTTTTGTTGCAAGCATGATTATGAAAATTATTGCTCTCTCGTTTGTCGCTCCCTCTCTATTGCTAGCCTTCACCTGCACTGAGTATGAGCTCTACTTGTGCTTCCAACTCCTCAAAACCAATATTGCCAACAATGTCCACCATACCAACCTATTAGCATCATTTGCTATTCAGTGCATATTCATTATGCCTTGTTTTCTCCCAAATAAAATGTTTGACTGTTTTGAGGAAGTTAGTTAGTAAAGCTCTCACAAAATTGATGGCACACTTTATTCCTTGGACTTAATAAACCTGAACCATTGTGACTTGTCCATGAAATTTATATGCTTGCAAATTATATGCTGGGAGTTAGCAGAACCGTGCTGTCATGGGGAACGCTTTCAACACTTTTTGGATATCTGCCACATCCCAAAATTTTCTAAATTTTGAAATGTGAAAAATAAATAATTGTTGAAATTTAGGGTGAAAAGAATTTTTTTATTTCTAAATGGAAACATCAAAACCCATCTTGAACAAACTTTGAATAAAAGGGAATCCAAAAAATTTCAATCAAGTGAAATGAATTCATCAATGAAGGTATCCTGAAATTTAAACACTTGGAAAAGCTAAACCAAAACCCTAAAACCCTAATGGAAGAAAATAATTTCCAAGATCTCTCAAAGTCTATGGATTTGATCCATATAAAATTTGTCAACAAACATTTATAACTGATCAAAATGACAAACAAAAATATTATAAAACCATAGAAATTGGTTTCATTTAATTTGGAGCCATAGATAAAAACTTATGAATTTAATAAGATGAAAGGAATTAATTTTCAAAGCTAATGAAGCTCCTATCTAAAAATCCATACCAAATTGTGAACAATTAATCCTAAAAGGATTTAAAAAGATAAACAAGTATTAAATAAAATTATCCAAATTGGAATCACCAATTTTGGATCTATAAATAAAAAGATATGGATTAAAAACATATATGATTAAAAAATATTCAATTTTATTTAAATAAAGACAAAATCCCTAATGAAAATGATAAATTAAATCATGAGAAAATAATAAATCGAAATTTCCCAAGGTGGATATAAAAGTTATTTAATTAACTTAAATGGAATAAAAGAATCATTTAAATAAAATTTATATGGAATTAAAACCAGATTTGATTTTATTGGAATAAAGACAAATGCCCAATTTAAATGATTAATAAATCATATTAAAATATTTAAATAATTCAAAGTGAATTGTTTGCACTACTGAATAAATAAAACCTACTGAAAAAGGTTTGGTGAAAAATTAGAATTTAAATAAGAGTTTGAAAATATAATTAAAATCTTATTTAAATAAAGGCATGTGCCTATTTTTAATAAATAATAAACCATAAAAGAATAAAAGAATTATTCAAAAAAGGACTTTAAAATACATTGATAAACAATATTAAAAGCTTAGTGAAAAGTTTGGAAGGTTCTGAATTCAAATGGTTGTTTGAACAAATTCAAAATAGAAAATGAAAACAGAAAAAGAAAAAGAAAACAGGAAGGAAAAAAATAAGAACACCAGCCCAGGCCCAACCAGCCCACACGGCTCTCCCCTCTCTCTACCCCTTTCTTTTCTCACCCGCGAATCAACCCACTCAACCCACTAACCCCGCGACCCCACCTCTACCAAGTCATTGTCTTTAACCCCGCGGTGACCACGCCCCTTCTCCCTCCTAGCCGTTTCTGGAAAAATTAACGCGGTTGAATTCGCTTAAACGCGCCAGTAATTCTGCCATGCGAACTCACCCTCTGAAACGCCTCTCCCTCCTCTCTCTTTCCCCTCTCACGCCATGCCCAGTGAGCCACCAGGCTGCGCGAATTGCTTCTCGCAATGCCACTGACCCTGACGAGCTTTCCGGCGAATTCCGGCCAGCCCACACCTCCCCTCGCTCCATGGACTCTACGAGCATGCTCCCTATCGCCAGGAGCACCCTCTAGTAACCTTAGCTCGCTCGCGCGCACTCCACATCGTCGGCAACAACCTCGACAGAACGCCACCATGAACTTCTCCAACTCCGGCGATGTTTCCCCGTAAGTCCCGTCCTCCCCTCTCTCTCTCGATGACGCACACGTGTTCGCCACACTCGCCCGCGTCTAACACCCCTATTCACTCGTCTTCCCGTGATCTGTAGCCTCGCCTCCGTCTTCAACAGAGAGCACCCGTCGCTAGGAGCTTCTTCGGCGAGCGATTCAAGTCAGCACCGTGCGCCCCTTCAGCTACGACTACCACCTCGAGCTTCAGCACGTCGCGATGAACCCAGTGAGAATTTTCTCCCTCTCCCGCGCTTCCTATTTCATCGGCAATGCCACTGCCCGAGCATGCCGCCGCCGGCCACCGTCGTAGCGCCGCCCGTTTCTGGCTAGATCATTTTGGTCCGTTAGATGCCAATCCAAAGGACACGATATATCATTTAAACGAAGAGGTATCGTTTCAATCTGATCCATATGTTGCTGATTAGATCCAACGGTCTGCATAACGCGATCCTCACGAAACGGTATCAGCCAATAGAATTAAGACGCGTGGCCCTGGCTGTTCATTTAAAAATAGATTTGATCTATTAGATGTTACATTTTGTAAAATTCATAACTCTTAATCTACACATCCAAATTTTGCAAATTTTATATCAATGGAATCAGCAAAAAGAGTAATTTCCAACCATGCCCTTTGTTTAGTGTTTTGATTCTGTAAAATTAGTTGTTTTTGCAGAAACTTGTTTAGGCATATTTTGAATATAAAAAATACTCTAAAAATGATTTTAAGGTAAAATCTTTTGTAAAAGGTTTGTTTTGAACCTACTGACCATAAAAGCCAATTTGTAGATTTAAAAGTATATTTTAGGATACTAGGGAATAAATCTTTGAATAAAAGCATTCCTAGTTAAATTAAAATGTTGAATATGTTTTAAAAATGCTTTTTGAGTAAAACCTTTGGAAAATGATTTGATTTAAACTCCCTGACCCTAAACACCAAGTTTTAGGATTTAAAAATATATTTGGTGAACCCTATAAAATTATTACTTTGTTTAAAGACATTTCCAACGAAATAAAATGTTGCTTTGATTTAAAAATGATTTTTGGTGAAACCTTTTGTAAATAGATTTGTTTTAAAACACTATGACCATAAACATTAATATTGGTGTTTAAAAACATTTTGGCTAAACACTAGAAATTATTCTTTGAATAAAATCAATTCTAGCAAAACAAAAGGGATTTAAAGTGGCCATTTTAACTAACTTAATATCAAATGGTTTTGCCACTTTTATAAATGAGCAATAGGTGTTTTAAAATGTTTATAACCTATTAGAAACCACTTTTACAAATAAAACAATATTTTGTATGCTTCCATGCATTGCTTTGTTTTCATTGTTTTATGTGATGAATTGTTTGACTGCTAGTTTAAATATTTGCTTGCTTGATTGAATTATAGTGAAATTTGAGGAGTGTGACCATTTCAAGATCATGGAGTGAATCTATATTCTCTACTAAAAAGTCAAGTGGTGCTTCATACTTTTGTCCCATTATTTTCACTATGCATTAGTGATGTTTTGAGTAGAACTTGCATGGAATTTTTACTAAGTATGCTATGCCTTGGTAAATCCTAGTAGATGATGCCTTAGTAGATTTTCCCTAAGTTAAGATCCCTACTACTATCATGCTTAGCTTAGCTAGTAGAAAACAAGGGTGGATTATATTCATGCTATGAAATATTTCTAAGTCTATGACTTGTGTTTTGTTTAATAAAACAACTATGTGAATGAATCACCTGGGTGGAATGGTGTGAATGGGTTATGTTGAGTGGTTACACAGGGCCCCATATTTATGGCCTACCCTAGTGTATCTCACTTGTGGAAATCCACGCAGGAACAAAGATATTTGAGATGTCAAATGTTGAGAAGCTTCAAGTGCAGCCACATGGCATTATGGGCTCTGCCTGGATCATATTAGTTGCAATAACTTAGCCAGATGGACAGTTGGTGGTAGGGGGTGATAGGTTTGGGAACACGTCCATTATGGTCTAAGGGAAGGCTTCTAAAAGATCTTGTCTCGATGCATGTCGAGTGTTGTGGGGAAAGTGCACCACCTCTCGAGAGAGTAAAATCTAAGTACTTAGCCGTGTCCCCGACAATGGACAAATTGAGCATCAAGACATGGAAGCTATCAAGGATCTCCTCATTCCAATTTCTAAGTTAAAAACTTGTGGTTGAATAAGGGTAAAGGATCACCAATTTCTAGTGGTAGATGCCTTGGGTGATTTTGACAAAAAAAAACTTAGTGTTTTCAAAAGATAAGGGAAAATCTATTTTGAGCAAAGCAAGCCTAAGCTCCACTTAGCCAAATGCATATAGATGATAGATACCACTATTCTACCATTGTATCACTTGCCAATACAATTCAAATGTATTGACCCTTGTGGCTGCAACTTATTATGTTGCAGGTTTGTTTGATGTTAGTGAAGTGTGTTGATTAGGATCACAAGTCTACAACCAACATGATTGCCTGTGGCACTTTGAAGATGAAGGGCTCCATGCTATATAGTTATTTCTGCTGCATCATAATGAGATAGGAAAAGGAGCTATGTAAGATGTAATGAATTATTTTATTCCTGGTTATAAAGTTGTATTATGACCTTTGTTTCTTGATATTACATCTTAACTGTGGATGCTAGCTATTGATCCAGGGACTAGCATTGTAAAAACAGGGATCACTACCTTATTAAAGGTTGGGACCTCTACAATATCCTATCCAGTTGATACTTTGCTCTTTTGTTTGCGGATGTCGACGATGTGAAATAAAAGGGGAGCTTCTGAGTTCATGGAGTATATATATGTGTTAGAGAAACGCCTGGGCCGCTAGCCTTGTAGGGTTCGCAACATAGAAAACAAAAAAAATTCCTACGATGGGAACAACTATGTACCAAGATCTATGTACTAGATACAAGCAACGTGCGGATGTATATCCATAGAGAACATACCCTTGAAGACCGATAAAGCTTAACGAGTTCAAACTCGTGGTTGATGTAGACGATCTCTTACCGATCTCAAGATCGAGAGGAAGTCCTAGCACCGCAAAAATAGCGGCACATCCGTGCTCGCACACACGTACGAGGCACCGAGCAACCTCCGCCTCCTCGCTCTAGTGATGCAGCGGAAGCACAACTCTTTCTTGCCGAATAGCCATCGGGAACATGTATCTCTGTAGTGACCTCGGATTATTAAATATCATAAGTCCCTATGATTTACATGCTAGTCCCTGGATCAATAGCTAGCACTCACAGTCGATGAATATCATGTAAAACACAAAGTCATTATTACACGGAGAATCCAGAGTATGAATTTATTACAAATTTGCTTAGCATTAAGCTAGCTCAAATAACAGCAGAAACATAAAAGCAGCTTGAGTCCATCAACGCCCCAGGCTTGTCGAGTGTAGACTCGCGATCCCTACGCACCTTTCAATCTTTGGATTCTGCACATAAGACGTGCAGCCAACAAGTTGGGTCAATACTTTGAATATATTGGCAAATTACACCATAGAAAGAAAAGACTATCTCTACATGCAAGGCTAGTTTAGGATGTAGAGTTTATTTGCTCAAAGCTAGTTTTTCTTAAGTATAGATAAGAAGAGAAGATTTCCCTAATGAAGATTTTCCCTACTTTGTAAACTTTTGTTTAAGTAATATATGGTCGAATGGCACACGAGGATATTACTCACCAAGTGTCCAATCAACCTAACACTTGGATATTACTCACCAAGTTCCCCAAACCCTCCCAATAGCGATATGACTCATGCCTTGGGTTTTTAGAAAACTTTTAAGCTTTGAAAGAGAGAGAGAGAGAGGAAGATCCTTTAGAGGCTCCGTATTTCAGATGCTCAATGTTGTTCTCTTTCCGTGAACACGGCTGATCGATCAGATTGCAATACTCTCGAGAGTTTGTGCACTTTACCCACAATCCACGATCAAGTCCTTTTACAGACAAGACCATGGTGAGGCTTTCCCTTAGTAGCCCCTCTACCTTCTGGATCCAACCGTGCCAAGAACCTCAAAATGTTGGTACCCAGGTGAGGTTTCCCACTAAGTACTAGGCCAAGATAGAGCCCATATGTATTGTGGTTGCACTGGAAGCTTATGAATTCTGAAACATGGTAGACTTCTTTGATTCCTGGGTGGCCTTCCTCCACCAAAATCTCACTCGTTGTCCCGACAACCATTCCTCCCAGAAGAAAACTTAGTTTTATTTTGAAGTGGTTTTGAGAAGAAAGGTTAACTCAAGAGAGCCTTTATACTTAGAAGAAATTAATTGTCTTTCGAACCCCCCTACGGTACTTTACATATATATAGCATAGCAAGCAATACTTAACAAAAACAGGGGTAACCTATTAGGAAGGGAAAAATCCTAAGTATAGAGCTAGTCATGGCATACTACAAAATCATCGCACTTACAAAATAATACTAAGAAAATTCTACTAGAACATCCTATACATGCATACTACAGAATTTGAAGATCACATGCATAGAATCAAAACTGGGACAAAAATATGAACAAGTGGTGTAACTTGGCTTGATCCGAGCAGCACTCTACACAATAGCACTCCTCAGTGCACTCCGAACAATCTAACGAAACACAAACATAGATCTAATCACTACTTGCACAAAAATAAGCAACATAGATAATATGCATGCATGCAACATGGTAATTATGCAAGATTTGTTTTCTAAAATTGACCAAGGTAGTCTAATTGGATTGCAATTGTGTTAGGGATGTTATTAGTATTGATTTCCCACGGGTTTAAATTAATTTGAGTCATTATTCTAATTCATAGGCTCACAAGGAGATCCAACCATTTAATTAGCCCCGAATCAGATCTAATGTTCTTAAGCATGGTTTTATAGTTTTGTTCTGTAGGTCTTGTGGAAATAAAGTCATCACAACAAGAATCAACTAAACGGGGTTTTAATTATTTTTCTATGGATTAAATACTCCAATCTAGAGATTAAATTCTACACAGAATAATCTACTACAAACTTGTAATATTATTACAGATCTATGTTCTACACAATTTTGTGAATCCAACGGTATATTATACTCAAAATTTGGCCAAGTATTTGATTTTCTATGAATTTCGCAAGATTTAACCTCAATCTGCCAATTAAATCTAACCCTACCCCCCACGCGGCGCTACGCATAGGTGCATACCCCTTCGCCCCTCCCTTCTAATCTGGGCCGTATAATTTCAGTCGGACGGCCGTGAGCAGCGTGACTGACCTGTGGCGGTGGTGGCGATGAAGGCGACGGTGGTGATGGCGATGAAGGCGACGGTGGTGAATCCAATAGTATATTATACGCAAAATTTGGCCAAGTATTTGATTTTCTATGAATTTCGCAAGATTTAACCTCAATCTACCAATTAAATCTAACCCTACCCCCCACGCGGCGCTATGCATAGGCGCATACCCCTTCGCCCCTCCCTTCTAATCTGGGCCGTATAATTTCAATCGGACGACCGTGAGCAGCGTGACTGACCTGTGGCGTGGTGGCGATGAAGGCGACGGTGGTGGTGGCGATGATGGCATCGGTGGTCGGTGTCCCGGCGGCTCCAGTGGTCTTGGAAGATGGTGAAGATGGCCTCTCGATGCGTATGGGGATGGCGAACCTCTCAACGGCCTCGGCACGGACCCTCTCCTCCTCTATCTCCCACGGTCGGCAGTTCCTCTTCTCGGTTTCAATGGGCTCCGGCGAGCAATTGCCGGTGAGCCTCTGCGATTTGGAAGGGGCGAGTTAGGCGAGAGGACTTGGTAGATCAAGGCGAGTAATATGGAAGGAAGATCAAGGCTCGAGGTGCTCTGGAAGGTCACCAACCTCAAGCTCCGACGGCGGACGGCTCCGGCGAGATCGGAATATGACGATACTGGAGCTAGGGTTTGTAAAACACGAAAACAACAGTGGGGGTCGAAGCAGTGGTATAAGAGGGGGAGATTCTTGGAGTAGGGGGCACGGATTCGTACGAGGGACGGACAAATCACGAGGATTTGAATTCGGGTTCCTCCCGTGTTCGTCGGGGACTCCTGCTGGAGGTGGGAGATGACAGTGCGGGCCCACCTGTCGGTGGCAGCGGTAGGCGCGGGCTGGGCCGGCTGCAGGCTTGCTGCGTGCTGCGCGGTAGATAGGTATTGGGCCTGGTTCGCTGGCCCGGTTAGTTAGGTTGATTAGTTTTTTTATACTTTTATCTTTTCCATTTATGTTTCACTAATTCTTTAATAACTTTTGCATATCAAGTCCAAAAACAATGAAACCAATTCCTAAATTTTTGTAAAAATAAGGTGGTCATCATAGAACCAGAGGATATTATTTTTACCTGGTTTTTAGAAGGTTCAAAACAAGATTCCCTCATTAATGCTCATAGGTAGGAATTAATATTAGGGTTTTTGTGTGGGGTTTGGTGGTAGGGTTTTGATGCAACTTAATGTGTAGGATGCAATGATGCAAGGATGATGCATGCTTCTAGTAACATCATATAATAAAATCTGGGATGTTACAAACCTACCCCCCTTAAGAAGAATCTCGTCCCCGAGATTCGGGTTGGCTAGCAAATAGGTGTGGATGTTCTGCCTTCAAATCTTCTTCATGCTCCCACGTGGCTTCTTCCTCGGAGTGGTGGTTCCATTGCACTTTGCAGAATCTGATAGTCTTGGTACGGGTAATACTTTTGGCTGTTTCCAGTATTTTGATGGGTTTTTCCTCATAGGTAAGTTCATTCTCCAATTGAACCTCCTCCAGGGGAACGGTATCCCTTAGCGGTGTTTCGACCATTTCTGGGTGGCACTTCTTTAGTTGTGATACATGAAACACATCATGAACAGTCAGTCCTTCTGGTAACTCCAACTGATAAGCTACTTCACCTCTACGGGCCAGAACCTTATATGGTCCTATGAATCGTGGGGCTAACTTACCCTTGATTCCGAACCTCTTAACTCCTCGTAGTGGTGAAACTCAGAGGTACGCATGGTCCCCTATTTTATAAGCCACATCTCTGTGCTTGGAATCAGCATAGCTCTTTTGTCGGGATTGAGCTACCTTTAGCCTATCTTGAATATGTCGTACCTTTTCTTCGGCATCCTTGATCAATTTAGGTCCAAAAATACTACGTTCACCAACTCCACTCCATAACAGCGGGGTTCTACACTTCCTGCCATATAGAACTTCAAACGGAGCCATCTTGATACTTGTCTGGTAGCTGTTGTTGTAGGAGAACTCAGCATACGGCAGGTTATCATCCCAACTAGACCCATAGTGTAGTGCGCAAGCTCTCAACATATCTTCCAGAATCTGGTTCACCCTTTCCATTTGGCCATCTTTATGAGGGTGGAAGGCAGTACTGAATTCTAGTCGGGTTCGAAGAGACTCATGTAGCTGTCGCCAAAACTTTGAAGTGAACTAGGTGCCTCTATCTGACACAATTCCCTTGGGAACACCATGCAGACTTACAATCCTTGACATGTATATCTTAGCAAGCTTAGCACTTGTATATGTGGTCTTTACGGGGATGAAGTGAGCCACCTTGGTAAAGTGGTCCACCACTACCCAGATAGAATCAAATCCTGAACGAGTCCGAGGCAACCCTGTGATAAAATCCATGCCTACCTTATCCCACTTCCAGTCGGGTATAGGTAGTGGTTGTAGCAATCCGGCCGGTTTCTGATGCTCGGCCTTAACTCTATTGCATACGTCACATAGGGAAATATACTCGGCAATTTCTCTTTTTAGTTTATTCCACCAAAATCTATCCTTCACATCCATGTACATCTTCGTGTTACCTGGATGAATTGAGTAAGGTGAATCGTGAGCTTCTTGTAAAATCAACTTCCTGATGTCGGGGTCATTGGGAACACATAAATGCTTCCCATACCAAAGGGTTCCTTGTTCGTCCAGACGAAATTCTTTTGTCTTTCCTTCACTTATTTTGACTCTTATTTCTTCCAACTCTTTATCTCCCTTTTGTGCTTCCTTGATTATCTCTTGGAAGGTAGACACTATTTACATAGTCGCTACGTGTCCTTTCGGAACTATTTCTAGCCTGAGATCCTTGAATTGCTTGCATAAATCCTCTGGAAGTTCCCCTGCGGTAAGTCCATTCACATAAACCTTACGGCTTAAGGCATCGGCCACCACGTTTGCCTTTCCGGGGTGGTACTGTAAATCCAAGTCATAATACTTAATTAGTTCAAGCCATCTTCTTTGCCTCATATTCAACTCCTTTTGGGTGAAGATGTACTTCAAACTCTTATGATCTATGAACACATCACAATGTTTGCCCATGAGGTAGTGTCTCCATACCTTGAGTGCATGTACCACATACGCAAGTTCCAAATCATGTGTGGGGTAGTTGTGTTCGTGGTTCTTGAGTTGTCGAGAGGCATAGGATACCACTTTCCCATCTTGCATCAATACACTTCCAAGTCCTTGTCAAGAAGCGTCACAATAGACTTGAAAATCCTTTTGGATATCAGGCAAACACAGTACTGGCGCCATTACAAGGTGTTTCTTCAACTCCTGAAAGCTTGCTTCACATGCCTCGGTCCATAGGAATTTCTTTTCCTTCTTCAACAGTTCCGTCGTGGGTTTTGCGATTTTTGAAAAGTTTTCAATGAACCTCCGGTAATATCCTGCGAGGCCCAAGAAACTCCTAATGTCGCCCACATTCTTGGGTGACTCCCATTCCGTTACGAAAGATACTTTACTAGGATCTGCGGCAACTCCTTTTGTCGACACAACATGACCAAGGAATCCCACTTCCTTTAACCAGAATTCGCATTTGCTGAATTTGGCATACAACTTGTGTTCTCTTAGTTTCTCCATAATTAGGCGCAGATGTTTCTCATGTTCCTTCTCATCCTTCGAGAATATGAGTATATCATCTATGAATACCACGATAAACTTGTCCAAATATTCCATGAACACCTTTTTCATCATGGTCATGAAGTATGCCGGGGCATTGTTTAGACCAAACGACATCACGGTGTACTCATACAATCTGTATCTTGTGGTGAAGGCTATTTTGGGCACATCCTGTTCTTGAATCTTTAGCTGAAAGTAGCTTGATCGCAGATCGATCTTTGAGAAAACACTGGCTCCCTTTAACTGGTCAAACAAGTCATTGATGTTAGGCAGAGGGTACTTGTTCTTGATTGTCACTTCGTTCAACGAGCGGTAGTCCACAACTAGCCTCTTGGTTTTATCCTTCTTTTCCACGAATAGGAAAGGTGCTCCCCAAGATGACGCGCTGGGTTGGATGAATCCCTTGTCCAATTGTTCCCTAAGCTGTTTCTTGAGTTCCTTCAACTCGTCCACATCCATCTTGTACGGTCTGTTATCTATCGGCCCTGTGCCAGTCATCAAGTCAATGAGGAACTCGATATCACGGTCGGGAGGCATCCCGGGTAACTCTTCCGAAAAGACATCTGGGTATTCCTTCACAATAGGTACATCCTCCAAGCTAACCCCCTTAAGAGAGTTCACCATGACTTCCTTAAGTGTGAAATTTGACTTGATACGAATCCTCTTCCCCTCCGGTGTTGTGAGGGTGATAGTCATTTTGGCACAATCTATGACTCCTTCATATTCGGTATCCAATTCATGCCCAAGATTATGTCTAATCCTTGTGACTCCATAACTACTAGACTTGTGGGAAAGATGTGTGTCCCAATCCTTAGTTCTAAACCCCGGCAACCAGAGTTTGCCACTATTTCTCCTCCAGGAGAACTTACCCTTAGAGGAGAGTTAATAGTCTCAGTAGGTATCTTGCCTCTATCCACAAATACCCTTGATATGAATGAATACGATGCACCGGTATCAAAAAGAACAACTGCGTGAATAGTATTGAGCTTGAACTTACCAATCATAGAGTCTGGTGCGTCACAAGCATCCTCCATAGAGACATGATTCACTGTGGCTTTGACAAACGGATTTGGGTTCTTCCCGTTTCCATTGCCATGGTTGTGTCCATTTCCATTCCCATTCTTTTTTTCGGGGCAAGTGGTTGCATAGTGCCCTGTCTTGTTGCACTTAAAGCATGTCACCTCACTGAGATCCTTTCCATTGCTGCCATTCCCATTGCGGTTTTTATGCCCATTGTGTTTGTGGCCGCCATGGTGATGACCGTTATGGTTGTGGCCATTATTGTTATAAGGTGGTGGTGAGAAGTGCTGCTTGAATGCAGGCAGTGCTTGTGGGGGTTAGACTTCCTCTTGCGGTTTTCTATGCCCTTTCTTTTGGATTCAACCACAATGGCTCTGTCCAGGAGTTCCTCAGAGTTGTCAAATTTCTGAGCCACAAGCTGAATGGATATCTCATCATTGAGTCCTATTAAGAATTCCTCCTGCCTCTTGGCATCAGTGGAGACATCATCGGGTGCGTAACGGGCTAGCTTGTTGAAAAGATCACCATACTCGGTGACAGAACGGTGCAGCCGGTGTAGGTCGCGAAACTCGCGCCTTTTCAGAGTCATGACACCAGCAGCCACATGATGAGTGCGAAAAGCTAGCTCGAACTGATCCCAGGTGATAGCATCAATATCCGGGTGGGTGACTTGGTAGTTATCCCACCATTCTGCTGCAGGTCCTTCAAACTGGTGCGCGGCATAATGTACCCTGTCGGCTCCGACAGCTTGCACGGTGTCCAACTTCTTGTTAATCGTACGGAGCCAGTCATCTGCGATGATTGGTTCAGTGCTGCTAGTGAAGGTAGGTGGGTTCAACCTCAAAAACCGAGTCAAGCGATCCTGTTGAGGTGGTGGTGGAGGTGGCGGTGGTGGAGGTGGCGTGTTGTTGTTGTTGTTGTTTTGCATGTTCTGAGTGAGCAGTTGGATCAACTGGTTCTGAGTGGCCGGAAGTTGTGCAATTTCTGGAGGAATTTCGGTGTTTGCACGTCTTGGAGGCATCTGCGAGGTTTGAGAGACAAGTTAAGAAGTAGACAGAAATACTAAGTAGTAAACTCCTACCCTTATGAAAACACACCAGGCACATAAGACACATTAACACAAACTTTACACAGAAATCATCCAAGTTTAACTAAACCAAATATGTCTTGGTATTTATTACAATCGCGAATAACGTTCTACTATAGAATTTAAAGTTGGTCCAACTATTACACATCTTCCACGCATTCCTCTTCCTCGTCCTCGAACGAGTAGCCTTCCTTCTCTAGGGTTGTCTTGTACAGTTCCATCTCCTTTGTGGTGGCTTCAAGCTTCTCTTGGAGGTTCTTTATCTCATCCTGCAGCTTCTTGGTAGTGGCTTCTAGCTGCTCCTGAAGTCCCTCCTTCTCGCTTTGTAGTTCCTCCACTAGACTTAACTTCTTTGCGGCTTCAAGTTGCTTTGCCAAGTCCCTCTTGGAAGCACGCACATCATTGATTATCTTGCAAATGCCTTCGGTTTGCACTTCAGTTCCATCGATCTCCTGCTTGAGTTCCCTAATCCTCTTGTTTTTGTTTATCACCCTCTTCTCTTGGTTAGCGAACTTCTTCTCTTGGTCCTGGAACTTTATCTCTTGGAGCTTCATTGCCTCCTCCTGCTGCTTGATCATTTCCTCCTTCTCCTTGATGAGAGCACATAGCTCATCGTTCCTTAACATCTCGAGGAAGCTACCTTTTTCAAGGTCATGGATGTGGCACTCCAAGTCTTGATATTGGGTCCTTTGGCGCTTGGTAGAAGTCCTTTCCTCAAAGGTTAACTCCATGGGGATTCCTTCCTCATCCCGTCTTCCAAAAAGGTCGCCGCAGTGTCCTTGGAGAGCCTCGTGATGGCGTCCACATAGGCGACCAATGAGCTGATGCAAGCTGATGCTAAGGGCCTTCTCCTTGGAATTGCTAACAATGTGGATTGCTATGTCTTCCTCCGGGTTCTTGCCTCGCTCTTGTCCTGGCTGGATGATTTTGACTCCCCAGCAGTCGTCCTTGTGGAGTTTCTTCATTGTGCTTCCCTGGATTGTTGGGAGGGGAAGGTCCAAACGCGTGAGAAGGTCCATGAGGCATCCACCAAAGCGAAGGGGCTCGATGTCTGCGACGGTGTCATAGAGGAAGCTTGTCATCCTTAAGTTTATAAGAGTGAAGGTTAGATACTTAAACAAGTAGAGGAAAGCAGGTACTAGAAGTGTGAAAATAACTTAGAAGGAAAAACAAGTAAGGCACATTAGTTAAAGGTGGTTCCAATCCTGGGGTCACGTCCGACAGGCAACGATGTGCTCTGATACCATCTATAGTGACCTCGGATCATTAAAGATCCTAAGTCCCTGTGATTTACATGATAGTCCCTGGATCAATAGCTAGCACTCACAGTCGATGAATATCATGTAAAACACAAAGTCATTATTACACGGAGAATCCAGAGTATGAATTTATTACAAATTTGCTTAGCATTAAGCTAGCTCAAATAAAAATGAAACATAAAAGCAGCTTGAGTCCATCAACGCCCCAGGCTTGTCGAGTGTAGACTCGCGATCCCTACGCACCTTTCAATCTTTGGATTCTGCACATAAGACGTGCAGCCAACAAGTTGGGTCAATACTTTGAATGTATTGGCAAATTACACCATAGAAAGAAAAGACTATCTCTACATGCAAGGCTAGTTTAGGCTGTAGAGTTTATTTGCTCAAAGCTAGTTTTTCTTAAGTATAGATAAGAAGAGAAGATTTCCCTAATGAAGATTTTCCCTACTTTGTAAACTTTTGTTTAAGTAATATATGGTCGAATGGCACACGAGGATATTACTCCCCAAGTGTCCAATCAACCTAACACTTGGATATTACTCACGAAGTTCCCCAAACCCTCCCAATAGCGATATGACTCTCGCCTTGGGTTTTTAGAAAACTTTTAAGCTTTGAAAGAGAGAGAGAGGAAGATCCTTCAGAGGCTCCGTCTTTCAGATGCTCAATGTTATTCCATTTCCGTGAACACGGCTGATCGATCAGATTGCAATACTCTCAAGAGTTTGTGCACTTTACCCACAATCCACGATCAAGTCCTTTTATAGACAAGACCATGGCGAGGCTTTCCCTTAGTAGCCCCTCTACCTTCTGGATCCAACCGTGCCAAGAACCTCCAAATGTTGGTACCCAGGTGAGGTTTCCCACTAAGTACTAGGCCAAGACAGAGCCCATATGTATTGTGGTTGCACTGGAAGCTTATGAATTCTGAAACATGGTAGACTTCTTTGATTCCTAGGCGGCCTTCCTCCACCAAAATCTCACTCGTTGTCCCGACAACCATTCCGCCCAGAAGAAAACTTAGTTTTATTTTGAAGTGGTTTTGAGAAGAAAGGTTAGCTCAAGAGAGCCTTTATACTTAGAAGAAATTAATTGTCTTTCGAACCCCCCTATGGTACTTTACATATATATAGCATAGCAAGCAATACTTAACAAAAACAGGGGTAACCTATTAGGAAGGGGAAAATCCTAAGTATAGAGCTACTCATGGCATACTACAAAATCATCGCACTTACAAAATAATACTAAGAAAATTCAAATAGAACATCCTACACATGCATACTACAGAATTTGAAGATCACATGCATATAATCAAAACTGGGACAAAAATATGAACAAGTGGTGTAACTTGCCTTGATCCGAGCAGCACTCTACACAATAGCACTCCTCAGCGCACTCCGAACAATCTAACGAAACACAAACATAGATCTAATCACTACTTGCACAAAAATAAGCAACATAGATAATATGCATGCATGCAACATGGTAATTATGCAAGATTTGTTTTCTAAAATTTACCAAGGTAGTCTAATTGGACTGCAGTTGTGTTAGGGATGTTATTAGTATTGATTTCCCACGGGTTTAAATTAATTTGAGTAATTATTCTAATTCATAGGCTCATAAGGAGATCCAACCATCTAATTAGCCCCGAATCAGATCTAATGTTCTTATGCATGGTTTTATAGTTTTGTTCTGTAGGTCTTGTGGAAATAAAGTCATCACAACAAGAATCAACTAAAACAGGGTTTTACTTATTTTTCTATGGATTAAATACTCCAATCTAGAGATTAAATTCTACACAGAAGAATCTACTACAAACTTGTAATATTATTACAGATTTGTGTTCTACACAATTTTGTGAATCCAACGGTATATTATGCGCAAAATTTGGCCAAGTATTTGATTTTCTATGAATTTCGCAAGATTTAACCTCAATCTGCCAATTAAATCTAACCCTAACGAGAACGCGACATGTGGCAGCATCTGATTGGGCCAGCTAAGCAAGGCGGCGCTGACGCGGACTCCGCCACGCGGCGCTACGCAATAGGAGCATACCCCTTCGCCCCTCCCTTCTAATCTGAGCCGTATAATTTCAATCGGACGGCCGTGAGCAGCGTGACTGACCTGTGGCGGTGGTGGCGATGAAGGCGACAGTGGTGGTGGCGATGACGGCGTCGGTGGTCGGTGTCCCAGCGGCTCCAGTGGTCTTGGAAGATGGTGAAGATGGCCTCTCGATGCGTATGGGGATGGCAAACCTCTCAACGGCCTCGGCGCGAACCCTCTCCTCCTCTATCTCCCACGGTCGGCAGTTCCTCTTCTCGGTTCCGATGGGCTCCAGCGAGCAATTGCCGGCGAGCCTCTGCGATTCGGAAGGGGCGAGTTAGGCGAGAGGACCTGGTAGATCAAGGCGAGTAATATGGAAGGAAGATCAGGGCTCGAGGTGCTCTGGAAGGTCACCAACCTCGAGCTTCGACGGCGGACGGCTCCGGCGAGATCAGAATATGACGATACTGGAGCTAGGGTTTGTAAAACACGGAAACGACAGTGGGGGTCGAAGCAGTGGTATAAGAGGGGGAGATTCTTGGAGTAGGGGGCACGAATTCGTACGAGGGACGGAGAAATCACGAGGATTTGAATTCGGGTTCCTCCCATGTTCGTCGGGGACTCCTGCTGGAGGTGGGAGATGACAGTCAAGGCCCACTGCGGTGGCAGCGTGGCCTTGGGCTGGGCACTGCAAGCTTGCTGCGGTCACTTGGTAGATAGGTATTGGGCCTGGTTCGTTGGCCCGGTTAGTTAGGTTGATTAGTTTTTTTAATACTTTTATCTTTTCCATTTATGTTTCACTAATTCTTTAATAACTTTTGCATATCAAGTCCAAAAACAATGAAACTAATTCCTAAATTTTTGTAAAAAGAAGGTGGTCATTATAGAACTAGAGGATATTATTTTTACCTGGTTTTTATAAGGTTCAAAACAAGATTCCCTCATTAATGCTCATAGGTAGGAATTAATATTAGGGTTTTTGTCTGGGTTTGGTGGTAGGGTTTTTATGCAACTTAATGTGTAGATGCAATGATGCAAGGATGATGCATGCTTCTAGTAACATCATATAATAAAATCTGGGATGTTACAATCTCGCTAGTCCGAGACCATGGGGGATAAATACTAGAGGGGGAGAGAGATCCTTCACGAGGTGGTGTGAGTGAGATAGAGGGAGGGGGATCCTTTTATAGGGAGAGGGGGCACCCAAGGGGCCATGCGCCCAGCCATTGGGCTTCCCTCTCCCCTCCTTTCATTCATGTGGGTGGACACCCCACTCACACAAAATCCTTTCAATTTCCTCCACTCAAAAACCCACTCAAATTCCCATTAAATTTCCACCAACTTTAATGCAAACTCTCATTAAATAAAACTCCTTTTATTTATTCAGATTTTTTTGTCAATTACTTTAAAGAAAACATTCTCATATAAACCCTTGATAGTATTTCATTTCACATGCAAAAACACTTTCTGCAATTTCACCTGAAAACCCGTTTCGGTATCTAGTGAAATAAATTCCTGCGCTTGTTATTCTTTCCGGCATGAAACTTTTGCTCCAAATGGATGTCGGTGTCTCTTAAGTGTGTCACCCTACGGTTCGCGAATAATGCGTACATGATCGAAACCCCTCTCGGATCAATAATCGGAAGCGGGATCTGGAGACCCATACTGACTCCCACATATTCAACGATGACTTTCTTGTGATCGTCGGAACCTTTTACGCTAGTATCTTAATCCTTTTGTCTCGCGATATATTTACATGTCCGAGATTCGATCATCGGTATATCCATACCTAGTTTGATATCGTTACCGACATGTACTCTTTTCTTGTTCCCGTGATATAACATTCTAGTGATCAAATCACTTGCTTGCTAGCTAATCAATGTGATATCATCGAGAGGGCCCATAGCATATCTATCCGTCATCGGGATGAACAAATTCCACTCTCGATCCATGGGCCTCAACATAACACTTTAGTAGTACTGAACCCATCTTTATAATCACCCTGTTACGGTGTGACGTTTGATGTTATCAAGATACTCTTCCGGTGTTAGTGATTGACATGATCTCATGGTCTAAGGATTAGGATCACTTCGTATGATGTTATAGCAATATAAACTCAATGACTTTGATCGTAATGCTATACTTCAGATGAATGTTCATCACACTATTACACTAATGTTGTGACCTCGTTATTAACAACATCTAATATCCATGATCATGAAACCTTTGATCATCTTGTCAATCAACGAGCTAGTTTATAAGATAAGCATAACTAGGAACTTCCTTTTGTTTTTTAAACACACATGTATTAATGTTTCCTTATTAATACAATTATAGCATGTAAAATAAACATTTATCATAAACAAGGAATACGATAATAACCACTTTATTATTGCCTCTCGGGCATATTCCCTTCAGTCTCCCACTTGCACTAGAGACAATAATCTAGTTTGAAAACTTTGCGTATTGAACACCTATGGCTTTCTGGTGTTCCACATACACGATTGCAAGTGGTTAACATAATCCACGGATCTGACGCTTCAGGTCCATGTGTATTTGCATGTCTTTGCGTCTTCACGCATCACTCATTCTCCAATGAGATGGCATTGTATAAATTTGGTCTTTTGGTGAGACCTTTAGTTCCTTGGGGTTAAATCATGTCGATACTATTGTCGTACAATATATATTTAGTGTTAGCCCGTTGCAAACCACACCTTAGTTTGATAACAAACTACTTGACACAAATTCCCTCCTTTGCTGCTACTATAGCAGTCATATACTTAGCCTTTTGTTGTAGTATTTGTCACAATGTCTTAACTATGGATTTCATCCAAATCCATCATGGAATCTCCTTTACATTACATTGTGCCACCCATAGTTTAAATTGAGATAAACTTAATTTGTATCTTGTGATAAAACTAGTATCAATGTAATACTTTACAATGAACTATTTGTAATTGTTTGTCACCTCTACACAAATATATTCTTAGTTATTCCAAAAGATCATAAGAATTTCCTTACTATTGTCCAATGATCATTTTATGATTCATTCTGGTATATGCTCATAACACTTAGAGCATAGGACATATCTGGATGTGTACATATCATGGTATGATTGATCAAATCATTCTTGTGATTTCACTCATCAAGTGTCAAAGCACTTGAATCTTGTTTCACTTATCAAGTGTCGATACACTTGAATCTTGATTCAATTCTTTTCCATGCGACAAGAACCTTCTTTTGTCGTATCTATATTGAACTCCTTCAATATATCATATATGTATGTTTGGCATAATCATATTAGCGTCACAGTATATCCATGTAGACATTTATGGTAAATATTCAAGTTTGCCTAAGTATTTCATCGAAATGAAATTCTTAACCTTTGTCAATAAAAGATACATCATTTCCAATCAACAAGATGTCCTCCACATAATGTATTAAAAATATGTCTTAGTGCTCCCAGTTAATTTCTTGCAAATGCAAGCATCTTCATCGTCTCCTGATGAGAACTCCTTTTTCATCACAGTGAAGATTCCAACTCCGCGATTTTTACTTCAACCATTGAAGTTTGCATGCCCTTTTAGCATCCTTTGAATTTAACAAAACCCTTTGGACCGTGTCTTTTACACGTCCTAGGTAACCATTCTATTAGAAGAACTTTGTTTTGTTTATTCATCTACCATATACCAAATTATATGTAGTGGTTGCTACTTTAATCCATCCAGACTAAATATCGCTATGAAAGATCAAATCTTGTTATAGTCAACTCCTTGAACATTGTCGTAAAAACTTTACCGACATGTCGACTATTTCATAGATGTGAAACATCCATGTCTGTTTCTTTATAGATCCAAATACGACCGATAGGTTTTTACACCTTTCCGGAGGGTCTTCCAAATTCAAAAAACTTGATTTCTTGTATATGGAACTATCACAGATTTCATGGCTTCAAGCCATTTGGCGGAGTCAGGGCCCATCATAGCTTCTTTGCATGTAGTCGGTTCATCATTGTCAAACAATAATGATTTACTCTCAAATATCAGCATTTGATTGTTTATTCGACCTACTTGGTTCAATAGGAACTTAGATCTCCGTGACCACAACCTTTGAGGCACATAAGCTATGAGCATTATGGTTGCCTCCGGAACGATTTATAGCGCTGCGCAACTCAGCACATTTAGCTAAGGTTCGTTAACCTAATCAAAGTTCTATTGTCCTCCCACTTAACTTTTATGAAAAATTCCTTTTTCAAGAAACTTCACATTTCAAGCGATAAACCCTTTTGTCCTTGGTGTTATGGAGGAATAACCAATTTTTATTCGAAATAACCTATAAAGACATGCTCATCCGACTTTGGTTGTAAACATCTTACTTATGCTTAGCATACCAAAATTTAATAAAGGACAACTTGAGTTTTACCCCAAACCATAACTTCCATGGTGTCATTTCAACGGATCAAGATGGAGCTCTTTTTAGTGTAAAAGCGGTAGTCCCTAAAGCTTTTCATCTTTTAAAACATAATGGCAGTTTTATAAATAACACCTTTGATCCAACCATGTCAAACAAGGTTTCATTACAAATCTCAAACACTCCATATTCCTATGGTGTGTCGGGAGATGAAAATCTAGGTGTTTTGCTAAACTTGTAACTCAAATAAATCCCTTTATGATAAAATCATAAAACATTTATTTTCTTGTTACACTTGCAACTCAAATAAATCCCTTATGATAAAATCATAAACCATTTATTTTCTTGTTACAATGATTTTCCACTTCATCTTGAAAGTCTTTGAACGTTTTCAAATATTTCATACTTCCTTCTCATTAAGTGAACATTCACTCAAATTTTCGGAGAAAGCATATGAAGTTGAAATCCATCGCTTACAACTATACATAATGGACTACATACATCGATATGTATAAATTCCAATATTTTAGTCGTTCGTTCTTCTTTGGACTTTGAACGAAGTTTAAATTATCCCGAGGAAAGTTTCACAAGCGTCACTTGATCAAATCAAAGACTCCAAAAATCCATGAATATGGAGATTCTTCATGTTTTCTTTCCAATATAATTTAAACGGCGATGTCACTTTGTAAGTGATCTTTCAATCATTTGTCTTGCGACATTTTAGCATTACGTTTTATGGATGAGATTTCTCCAACTAGATTTGTAAATCATCCATCTTACATGGAATACAGTAATTATTTGAACAACCTTTGTTCTCATAATACCTGATTTAAATAACGATTATTGAAACAAATCTTGAAGGCAAGCTTTAATGTCAACGAGAAATACAAACAACAGTTTGTTTGTTTTCGATGAACATCATCACATATTATCTTGCTAGTTACTTAAGCCATTGTGGTTCATGAATTGCATTGTTCTTTATGAAATTTCATACCAACCAATTCGGTATCCAATTGTTGGAATTATGCCCTAGAGGCAATAATAAAGATGTTATTATTATAATTCTTGTTCATGATAAAGTTTATATTCCATGCTAGAATTGTATTAAGCGGAAACTTTAATACTTGTGCGGTTTGTGAACAACACCGTGTCCCTAGTACGCCTCTATGGACTAGCTCATTGATTGATGATGGTTAAGGTTTCCTAACCATAGACATGAGTTGTCGATTGATAATGAGATCATATCATTGGGAGAATGATGTGATGGACAGACCCAAACTAAGCGGAGCAATTAGATCGTGTCATCGTGTTCATCTTTGTGAAGCTTTTCTTATGTCAAATATTGTATTCTGTAGACCATGAGATAATATAACTCCCTGGTATCGGAAGAAAGCTTTGAGGTCATCAAACGTCATCCTATGAGAGAGTGATCATAAAGGTGTCTCTCAGGTGATCGGAAAGTATCTGTTGGGTTGTATGTATCGAGATGGGATTTGTCCCTCCCAAGTCGGAGAGATATACTTCGGGCCCACTCGGTAATCGATATCAACACCGCTTGCAAGCATGTGGTTAAGGAGTTAATCACAAAGTGATATCGGATTACGGAACGAGTAAAGTACTTGCTATGAACGAGATTGAACTAGGTATGAAGGTACCGACGATCGAATCTCGGGCAAGTAAAATATCGCGAGACGAAGGGAATATATATATGGGATTGATTGAATCCTGGCATCGTGGTTCATCCGATATGATCATCGATGAATGTGTGGGAGTCAATATGGGTTTCTAGACCCCGCTATTGATTATTGATATAAGATCATGTCTGCATATTCTCGAACCCGAAGGGTCACACACTTAACGTGTCTCGACGCTAGGATAGATTGGATAATTGGTTTATGAGTTTTTGTTCAGAGTCTCGGATGGGATCCGGGACATCACGAGAGGTTCCGGAATGGTCCGGAGAATAAGATTCATATAAGGCAATGCAGTTTTTGGAGTTCGGAATTGTTCCGGGTTAATCGGTATTGTACCGGAAGCTTCTAGAACCTTCCGGAGGGGGACCAACGTGGTCCCACCTGTTGGGAGGGGGCATGGGCCTATGAGGGAGTGCCCTGGCTGCATTGGGCCAGGGGCACAAGGCCCCATAGGGCCCAACCGGCCAAACAAGGGGAAACCCTAGTTTGGAGCTTCTAGAAGGGGGGGGGGATTACTTGCCCCCCACTCCTCCCTCCTTGGCTGCCGGCCTAGGGCTTGGGGGAGGGGTTAGGGCAGGCGCCCACCCCTCTATATATAGAGGGCTGGGGCGCACCCCCCCACACCTCCTCCTCAACCCTAGCCGCCCTGCTGCCCTCCTCTCTCTCTCCCTCCCATTGCGTGCGCGAAGCCTCGCAGAAACTCTCCACCAATTGCACTGCGCCGTCGCGTTGTAGATCCAATCCGTCTCTCCACCATACTTGCTGGACCGAGGAAGGAGGAGACGTAGAGGTGCCGCACGTGTGCATCTCTCGGAGGCATCGCCACTTGCAGTGTTAGATCGGATCGGATCGCGAGGAGGAGAAGCGAGTACGACTACATCACCCACGTTCCGACGAACGTTCCGCTGTGCGAATCTTCAAGGGTATGAAGATCTCATCTAATCCCTCTCGTTGTTTGCATCTCCTAGATTATATCTTGGCTTCCCTCTGTTTGCATCCGTAGGAAATTTTGATTTACTATGCCGCGAAACCCATCAGTGGTATCAGAGCTAGATCTATGCGTAGATGTGTTTCACGAGTAGAACGCAACATGGTTGTTGCGGGCGTTGATGTTTTCTGTTGCAAGCCTCTTGTTTGTGTTCTTCTTATGACGCGGGATAGTGAGATTGAAGAAGTCCAGGCCAACCTTACGCGACGTCGTTCGCGAGACCGGCTCCGCACTTGACGTGTGGCTTGTTCCACACATGCGGCTGGTGGATGCCTGTTTCTCTCACTATAGTTGTCATGGGATTAACACCGGAGTTTGGCAACCATAATATCACCGTTCTGGCTTTCCGTAGGTAAGAATCGTTCTTAGCATGCTACTCCCATAAGCCACGTAAAACATGCAACAACAAAGTAGAGGCGTCTAACTTGTTTTTGCAGGGAGTGTTTTCTGTCATATGGTATGGCCCAAGATGTGATGTGTATGTTGTATGCAATGATCATGTTTTGTAATGTTCACGACTTGCATGTCGATGAGTACACAACCGGCAGGAGCCATATGGTTGTCTTTATAATTGTGTATGACCTGTGTGTCAACTTCTTATACGCCATGTAATAGTTTCACTTCAATCGCTAAGTAGTTAGCAATAGTTGTAGTTGCTATTCGTGGTGGAGGCAATCATGGTGGAGTGATGGAGATCATGCCGGCACGCACAAGATGGAGATCATTGCGCGAACATTGGCTATACCATGTCACATAAAGTTATATGCATGTGATGTTTATCCTTTTATGTATATTATTATGCTTAGATCGCGACGGTAGCATTATAAGATGATTCCTCACTTAAAGATCAAGATAAAAACTGTGTTCTCCCCATGTATGCACTGTTGCGAAAGTTCGTCGTGTCCAAGCATCACGTGATGATCGGGTGCTATAGACTCTACGCTCACATACAACGGGTGCAAGCCAGTTTTACTGCCGAAAATACTTGGGTTTGACTTGACGAGCCTAGCATGTACAGACATGGCCTCGGAACACATGAACCGAAAGGTTAAGCACGAGTCATATGAATGATATGATTGACACTTCGTTGTCCACCATTGAAGCCACATCTCTTCTCGTGAAGATCGGATTAGGTGTGGTGGATTTTGATCGTGTTCACTAAACAACTTGAGGGATGTTGAATTTAGTGGGAGTTCATCTAGTAATTTGATTAAAAGTTGAACTAGTTATCATGAACATAGTCTAATTTGTACTTGCACATATTGTAGATCAAATGGCTAAGTCCAACTTCAACTTCAACGTTTTTGCTGAGAAAGAAAAGCTTAAGAACAATGGGTCTAACTTCACCAACTGGTTCCGCAATCTGAGAATCATTCTCTCTGGCGGTCAAAAGGACTACGTCCTTGAAAGTGCGCTAGGTGACGCCCCTGCTGTCAATGCGCCGGCTGATGAGAAAGTTGTCTATCAGTCGCGCAAAGATGATTATGGTGTGATTAAGAGCACCATGTTGTTTGCTATGGAATCGGACCTTCAAAATCGTTTTGAAGACTATCCCGGGCCCTTTGAGATTCTTGAGGAGCTGAAAACCATGTTTGGACTCAGGCCCGTTACGAGAGATATGAGATCTCGAGAAGTTCTTTAAGCGCAAGATGGAGGAAGGGAGTTACATTAGTGAGCACGCCATAAAGATGTCGGGCTACACTCAACGCCTTGAGCAAGCGGATGCAAGATTCCGGAGGAGCTCAAGATTGAGGGTTCGCAATCACTCCTCCCAGCTACAAAAGTTTTGTAGTGACTCACAATCAGATTGGTTCCACTGATACGATCACCGAGCTCTTCGCAAAGCTGAAGGCTGCAGAGGTGGACATCAAAAAGGATAATCATGTGTTGATGGTCAACAAGCCCTCCTTTAAGAAAGGTAAGGGTGCAAAGAAGCCCTTCAAGAAAGGCGGCGGCAAGCGCGTTGCCCCTGCTGAGAAGAAGCTCAAGTCTGGACCCAAGCCAGACACTGAGTGCTTCTATTGCAAGGACAAGGGTCCTTTGGGCGCAATCGTCCGAAGTACTTAGCGGACAAGAAGGCTGGCACCATCAAAGGTATATTTGATATACATGTTATTGATGTTTTCCTTACTAGCCCTCGTTGTAGTGCCTGGGTATTTGATACTGGTTCAGTTGCTAATATTTGTAACTCGAAACAGGAGCTACGGAATGACAATGACTTGCGAGGATGAGGTGACGATCTTGGCGTTGGCAACAGATCAAGAGTTGATGTGATGGCCGTCAGCACGCTCTCCTTAGTTTTACCTTCGGGATTAGTTTTAAACCTTAATAAGTGTTATTATGTGCCTGCGTTGAGCATGAACATTATTTCTGGATCGTGTTTATTGCAAGACGGTTATTCATTTAAATCAGAGAATAATGGTTGTTCTATTTATATGAGTAACATCTTTTATGGTCATGCACCTATTGTGAATGGTTTATTTCTTCTGAATCTCGAAAGGGATGAAACACACATCCATAACATTGAGGCTAAGAGATGCAAAGTAGATAGTGATAATACTACTTATTTGTGGCACTGTCGTCTAGGTCATATTGGTGTAAAGCGCATGAAGAAACTCCATTCTGATGGACTTTTGGAGTCTCTTGATTTTGAATCATTTGACACATGCGAACCATGCCTCATGGGCAAGATGATCAAAACCCCGTTCTCCGGAATGATGGAGCGAGCAACGGACTTGTTGGAAATCATACATACCAATGTATGCGGACCAATGAGTGTTTCGACGCGCGGTGGATATCGCTATTTTCTCACTTTTACCGATGACTTAAGTAGATATGGGTATATCTATTTA
This sequence comes from Avena insularis, assembly GCA_023614405.1. Classification (NCBI taxonomy): domain Eukaryota; kingdom Viridiplantae; phylum Streptophyta; class Magnoliopsida; order Poales; family Poaceae; genus Avena; species Avena insularis. The sequence continues at coordinate 205,216,466 of CM042685.1, forward strand.
ATGAAACATAAATCTGAAACATTTGAAAAGTTCAAGGAATTTCAGAATGAAGTGGAGAACCATCGTAACAGAAAAATTAAGTTTCTACGATCCGGTCATGGAGGTGAATATTTGAGTTATGATTTTCTCACGCATCTTAAAGCAAGCGGAATTGTTTCGCAACTCACGCCACCCGGAACACCACAGCACAATGGTGTGTCTGAACGCCGGATTCGAACTCTATTAGATATGGTCCGATCAATGATGTCTCTTACTGATTTTCCGTTATCATTTTGGGGTTATGCATTAGAAACCGCTGCATTCACTTTAAATAGGGCACCATCTAAATCCGTTGAGACGACACCGTATGAACTATGGTTTGGTGCTAAACCTAAGTTGTCGTTTCTTAAAGTTTGGGGATGCGAAGCTTACGTCAAGAAGTTGATGTCGGACAAGCTCGAACCCAAAGCGGAGAAATGCGTCTTCATAGGATACCCTAAGGAAACTATTGGGTATACCTTCTATCACAGAACCTAAGGCAAAGTGTTTGTCGCAAAGAACGGTTCCTTTCTTGAGAAGGAGTTTCTCTCGAAAGAAGTGAGTGGGAGGAAAGTAGAGCTAGACGAGGTTGTTGAACCTTCTCTTGAATGGGAGAGTAGCGCAGCACCTGAAATTGTTCGATGCACTTTGCACCAATAATAGAGGAAGCTAATGATAAGGATCATGAAGCTTCGGATGATGCTGCTACTGAACGTCGCAGGTCGACAAGGTCGAGTGCCCCTCCTGAGTGGTATGGCAACCCTGTCTTAACTGTCTTGTTAGTAGATGATAGTGAGCCTGCGAACTATGAGGAAGCGATGATGAGCCCAGACTCTGAGAAATGGCTAGAGGCCATGAAATCCGAATTGGGATCCATGAGCGAAAACCAAGTATGGACTTTGGTGGACCCTCCTAGCGACCGAAAGGCCGTTGAGTGCAAATGGATTTTCAAGAAGAAAACGGACGCGGATGGTAATGTTACCGTCTATAAAGCACGGCTTGTCACGAAAGGTTTTCAACAAGTTCAAGATGTTGACTACGATGAGACTTTCTCTCCCGTAGCGATGTTTAAGTCCATTCGGATTTTATTAGCAATTGCTGCGTTTCATGATTATGAAATATGGCAGATGGATGTCAAGACTGCATTCCTCAATGGCAACATTTATGAAGAGTTGTATATGATGCAACCCGAAGGTTTTGTCGATCCTAAGGATGCTGATAAAGTGTGCAAACTTTAGCGTTCCATTTACGGACTGAAGCAAGCATCTCGGAGTTGGAACCTTCGTTTTGATCAAGTGATCAAGAGCTTTGGATTTGTTCCAAATTTCTACGAAGCTTGTATCTACAAGAAAGTGAGTGGGAGCTCGGTGACATTTCTGGTACTATATGTGGATGACATATTGATTATTGGAAATGACATTAACATGCTTAACGATGTGAAGAGTTATTTGAACAAGTGTTTTTCAATGAAAGACCTAGGTGAAGCTGCTTATATATTGGGCATCAAAATCTATAGAGATGACAAAGCGCTGATAGCTTTAAGCCAGAGTACATACCTAGACAAAGTTCTGAAAAGGTTCATAATGGATAAGGCAAAGAAAGGTTCAGTGCCTATGTTGTCAGGTAAGACATTGAGCAAGGCTCAGTGTCTAGCTACGGTAAATGATAGAGAAGCTATGAGCAAAGTGCCTTATGCCTCGGCCATAGGTTCTATCATGTATGCCATGCTGTGTACTAGACCGGATGTGTCCAATGCTCTTAGTTTGACGAGCAGATATCAAACTGATCCAGGAGTGGAACACTGGACAGCCGTGAAGAACATCCTAAAGTACCTAAACAGGACTAAAGAAATGTTCTTAGTCTATGGGGGTGATGAACAACTCGTCGTAAAAGGTTACGTCGATGCTAGTTTTGACACCGACAAGGATGATTCTAAATCTCGCGGGATACGTTTATATTTTGAATGGAGGAGCTGAGCTGGAGAAGCTGCAAGCAAAGCGTGATCGCGGGATCTGATGAAAGCGGAATACATGGCTGCTGCAGAAGCGTCAAGTGAAGGAGTTTGGATCAGAAACTTCATCACTGAGCTTGGGGTGGTTCCAAGTGCATTGGACCCACTGGAGATATTGTGTGACAACGCTGGCGCCATAGCACTCGCTAAGGAACCAAGATATCATCCAAAGACCAAGCATATCAACCACAAGTTTCATATAATCCGAGATTATATAGCAGATGGAGATATGAAGATTAGCAAAGTACATATAGATCTGAATGTCGCAGATCCATTGACTAAACCTCTTCCACGTGCAAAACCTGATCAACACCTTAGTGCCATGGGTGTGAGATTGTTGCCAAATGTAAACTAGATTATTGACTCTAGTGCAAGTGGGAGACTGTTGGAATTATGCCCTAGAGGCAATAATAAAGATGTTATTATTATAATTCTTGTTCATGATAAAGTTTATATTCCATGCTAGAATTGTATTAAGCGGAAACTTTAATACTTGTGTGGTTTGTGAACAACACCGTGTCCCTAGTACGCCTCTATGGACTAGCTCATGGATTGATGATGGTTAAGGTTTCCTAACCATAGACATGAGTTGTCGATTGATAATGAGATCATATCATTGGGAGAATGATGTGATGGATGACCAAACTAAAGCGAACAATTAGATCGTGTCATCGTGTTCATCTTTGCGAAGCTTTTCTTATGTCAAATATTGTATTCCTTAGACCATGAGATAATACAACTCCCTGGTATTGGAATAAAGCTTTGAGGTCATCAAACGTCATCCTATGAGAGGGTGATCATAAAGGTGTCTCTCAGGTGATCGGAAAGTATCTGTTGGGTTGTATGTATCGAGATGGGATTTGTCCCTCCCAAGTCGGAGAGATATACCGGGCCCTTTCGTGTCGATATCAACACCGCTTGCAAGCATGTGGTTAAGGAGTTAATCACAAAGTGATATCGGATTACGGAACGAGTAAAGTACTTGCTATGAACGAGATTGAACTAGGTATGAAGGTACCGGCGATCGAATCTCGGGCAAGTAAAATATCGCGAGACGAAGGGAATATATATATGGGATTGATTGAATCCTGGCATCGTGGTTCATCCAATATGATCATCGATGAATGTGTGGGAGTCAATATGGGTTTCCAGACCCCGCTATTGATTATTGATATAAGATCATGTCTGCATATTCTCGAACCCGAAGGGTCACACACTTAACGTGTGTCGACGCTAGGATAGATTGGATAATTGGTTTATGAGTTTTTGTTCGGAGTCTCAGATGGGATCCGGGACATCACGAGAGGTTCCGGAATGGTCCGGAGAATAAGATTCATATAAGGCAATGCAGTTTTTGGAGTTCGGAATTGTTCCGGGTTAATCGGTATTGTACCGGAAGCTTCTAGAACCTTCCAGAGGGGGACCAACGTGGTCCCACCTGTCGGGAGGGGTCATGGGACTATGAGGGAGTGCCCTGGCCGCATTGGGCCAGGGGCACAAGGCCCCATAGGGCCCAACCGGCCAAACAAGGGGAAACCCTAGTTTGGAGCTTCTAGAAGGAGGGGGGATTACTTGCCCCCCACTCCTCCCTCCTTGGCCGGCCTGGGCTTGGGAGGGAGGGTTAGGCGCCCACCCCTCTATATAGAGGGCTAGGGCGCACCACCCCCCCACACCTCCTCCTCAACCCTAGCCGCCCTGCTGCCCTCCTCTCTCTCTCCTCCCATGCATGCGGTGAAGCCCTCTTGAGAAACTCTCCGCTGCAATCACTGTCGCGTTGTAGATCCAATCCGTCTCTCCACCATACTTGCTGGACCGAGGAAGGAGGAGACGTCGAGGTGCCGCACGTGTGCATCTCTCAGAGGCATCGCCACTTGCGGTGTTAGATCGGATCGAATCGCGAGGAGGAGAAGCGAGTACGGCTACATCACCCACGTTCCGACGAACGTTCCGCTGTGCGAATCTTCAAGGGTATGAAGATCTCATCTAATCCCTCTCGTTGTTTGCATCTCCTAGATTAGATCTTGGCTTTCTCTCGTTCGCATCCGTAGAAAATTTTGATTTACTATGCCGCGAAACCCTTCACCAATACCCAAGAACCACATTGTTTAACAAGCAAAGAATACAACCATAACATGTATATCATCCATATACCTAAATTGGATATTTCCAATCTATTTTTTTATGCCAAATATATTTTATAGATTCTCTTTCAGCATTTCCTTTTCCTTTTTAAAAGAATCTATCAACATCAAAAGTGGCGCCATATACATGACACATAGTCTAACGCTTGTATATTCAAATAATAATACCTTTGTACTTGCACTTTGAATTAGATCACCATCATCAAATGATCGGCGTTCTTTTAAAATCCATTTTTAGTAATCTTTTAGTGTAGTAAACACTTTACATACATCTTCGATTCATCCTTATCATGACGACTTTCATGATCAAGCTACTGTAGCTTATAAAGGCGAATCGTGAGTATAACATTACTTTTCAAAACACTTTTGGATGATTAGGATTCTAGCGTCTCCAACCTTTGCAAATTCTCATCCAATATGAGAACATATATTATACTCTATCATATTGCAACCAAAACATTGTTTCAGATATCGTTATATCTGCCACACATGATGGTTTCTGAAACAATTCTTTCAACTCCTAGATAATCTCGATATTTGAATCAAGAATAATGGAGGCAAACATGATACTTAAGATACTAACACTGGAATTGTTACTCTTGATTTAATACTAATTATAAAATTTCATGGAGTAAACAGAGTTTGCTGAAAGTTTGCAATAGGACTTTAAACTTTAGATTGACACTCAACACAATACGATACTAGTTCGTAAAGTAAATATCCAGAATTCTATAGTTCTATTATCTCAATTACAACTATGCATAAGGTGGTGAACGAATGCCAATGACTACAACAAATTATGCAAATTCACTTTGATTTAATTTATGATAAATTGAGTTCTTCTAATCCAAATTAGAAATGAACTCTCACTCAAAAATGACATCCCTCGTGCCCTTTTGGTGATTACACGAACCAAATCCACTACACCAAGTCCGATCATCACGTGAGTCGATGTAGTTTCAAAGGAGGGCATCAAATGGGAATCATATCTTCCATATGACTCATGCTTAACCTTTCGGTCCGTGTTCTGAGGCCATGTTTGTACATGCTAGGCTTGCCAAGTAAGAACCTTAGTATTTGCTTGTGTAACTGTCTTACACCCGAAATATGATTGTGGATCCAAGAACACCCGATCATCACGTGATGTCTTGGAGCGACGAAACATAATCGGTGCATACTTAAGGGAGAACACATTTTTATCTTGATATCCAAATGAGAGATCATCTTATTATTCTAATAAAACGCCAAACAAGCAATATAAGATGCAACAAACATCACATGTTAATAAGTGAAATGATATGGTTCTTGCACTTGATCTCCATCATGTGCATCATGGTATGATCTCCATCATACATCTATGTGTAAGGCCAAGGTCTATGGAACTTACACGTTATGTGTGTTGTAAGAGTATCGACTTATACTTCTACTTACAATATCACCATATCATGACACTAGCCCAGCAAAAATCTAAACTAGACGCCTCTAATTTATCCATTGCAATTTTTACGTGGATTAGGGCTTTCGAAGATAGAACCGTTCTTACCTATGAACATGAACAACAACGAGGATAACCAAATTGTTGATAACTCATTGCAAATTAGATATTGACTATAGTAGGAGAGACAGACACCCGCTAGCCACTTATGCAAAACTAGTTGCATGTCAAGCATGGAACAAGTCTCATGTACGAGGACATGTAAAGTTTGTCCGAGCCGCTTCATCCCACTATGCCACCAATATCCAAAGTACAACTAAGAAGCAAGAAAATGATCATCTTCGCCCACATACTCATATGTGTACTATACGTGCAAAGCATCTACGCATAGATCCGGATTTCATACCACTGTAGGGTTCGCAACATAGAAAACAAAAAAAATTCCTACGATGGAAACAACTATGTACCAAGATCTATCTACTAGATACAAGCAACGGGCGGATGTATATCCATAGAGAACATACCCTTGAAGACCGACAAAGCTTGACAAGTTCAAACTCGTGGTTGATATAGACGATCTCTTGCCGATCTCAAGATCGAGAGGAAGTCCTAGCGCCGCAAAAACAGCGGCGCATCCGTGCTCGCACACACGTACGAGGCACCGAGCAACCTCCGCCTCCTCGCTCCAGAGATACAGCGGAAGCACAACTCTTTCTTGCCGAATAGCCACCGGGAACATGTATACGCTAGTCTGAGACCATGGGGGATAAATACTAGAGGGGGAGAGTGATCCTTCACGAGGAGATGTGAGTGAGAGAGAGAGGGAGGGGGATCCTTTTATAGGGAGAGGGGGGCACCCAAGGGGCCATAAGCCCAGCCATGGGGCTGCCCCTCCCCTCCTTTCATTAATGTGGGTGGACACTCCACTCACACAAAAGCCTTTCAATTTCCTCCACTAAAAAACCCACTCAAATTCCCATTAAATTTCCACCAAATTTAATGCAAACTCTCATTAAATAAAACTCCTTTTATTTATTCAGATTTTTTTGTCAAATACTTTAATGAAAAACATTCTCATATAAACCCTTGCTAGTATTTCATTTCACATGCAAAAACACTTTCTACAATTTCACCCGAAAACCCGTTTCGGTATCAAGTGAAATAAATTCTTGCGCTTGTTATTCTTTCCGGCATGAAACTTTTGCTCCAAATGGATGTCGGTGTCTCTTAAGTGTGTCACCCTACGGTTCGTGAATAATACGGACATGATCGAGACCCCTCTCGGATCAATAATCAGAAGCGGGATCTGGAGACCCATACTGACTCCCACACATTCAACGATGGCTTTCTTGTTATCGTCGGAACCTTTTACGCTAGTATCTTAATCCTTTTGTCTCGCGATATATTTACATGTCCGAGATTTGATCATCGGTATATCCATACCTAGTTTGATCTCGTTACCGACATGTACTCTTTTCTTGTTCCCGTGATATAACATTCTAGTGATCAAATCACTTGCTTGTAAGCTAATCAATGTGATATCACCGAGAGGGCACAGAGCATATCTATCCATCATCAGGATGAACAAATTCCACTCTCGATCTATGGTCCTCAACATAACACTTTAGTAGTACTAAACCCATCTTTATAATCACCCAGTTACAGTGTGAGGTTTGATGTTATCAAGATACTCTTCCGGTGTTAGTGATTGACATGATCTCATGGTCTAAGGATTAGGATCACTTCGTATGATGTCATGGAAGTATAAACTCAATGACTTTGATCGTAATGCTATACTTCGGATGAATGTTCATCACACCATTACACTAATGTTGTGAGCTCGTTATTAACAACATCCAATGTCCATGATCGGGAAACCTTTGATCATCTTGTTAATCAACGAGCTAGTTTATAAGAGAGGCATAACTAGGAACTTATTTTTGTTTCTTAAACACACATGTATTAATGTTTCTGTATTAATACAATTATAGCATGTAAAATAAACATTTATCATAAACAAGGAATACGATAATAACCACTTTATTATTGCCTCTCGGGCATATTCCCTTCAAGCCTAAGCCATGCTTAATCATGATGGAAACTTGCAGCATTACCATAATGCACATTTATGAAGCATACTCAATAAAAAGCTATGCACATAGTAAATAAAAAGATCGCTGAGATGCTCATTGTCTGCTTGCCTTGTCATTTTGATCATGGGATAGCTCCTGTATCATGTGCAAGGGGTACCCCATTGGCGGTTTTCTATGATATGCATGTATTTACAATGACAAGAACTTACAAGTAACCAAAGTTGAGTAGCATGCGGAGCGGCCCTCGTACTCAAGGGACATGGGATTTCTAGTTTATGGCCTATCAAGCATATAGCTCATACTGGACCTCACTTTCACCTTAACCACATGAAGATGCCTATGGTAGGGGCAATGAGAGCTCGAAGCTAATGATTACCTTTCTTTCAGTTAGGAAGCCTTTCAAACTTTTCAAAACCGTTTTCGCTTCCTTGTTGAGTCACCACTTATTCTATGAGAACCTTCTTGAGAGCATAGTTGTCATTCTTGTGTTTGTTCCAAAACTTGGTTAATTATGTCATGACTTTGATGCTTGTATCTCTGATATTTTTACCTCTAGTCTTCACTTGAACTTCAGAGGTGCCTTGGCATTTATATTGTGATCTACAAACAAAGGCAAGCGAGATACCACTCTATCATACCTTATTATGAGCATTGCAATGTTGCTTATGTTTATGTTCCATGCTACTTATTATTATTAAGTTGGTTTCTATTCATAGCTTGCAATGACTATTGAGTAGACTTAGTTGCATACTTCTTATTATGAATGGTTTAAGCATATACTCCCATGTTGAGAATATATACATCATATGAAGCAAATGTGTTCGTGAAAGTTCTTTTATCACACTCAGTTTTCAACTGAATTGCTTGAGGACAAGCAATAAGCTAAGCTTGGGGGGAGTTGATACGTCCAAAACGTATCTACTTTCCTGAACACTTTTTCTATTGTTTCTCCTCTAAACTTGTGTGATTTGGATACAACTAACACGGACTGGCACTGTTTTTTAGCATAATTACCTTGGTGTCTAGTTTTTGTGCAGAAAATCAACTATCAGGAAAAATCCCGGAAAATATGCCAAAAATTATATTTCACCAGAAGATCCACGGAGCCAGAAGACGAAACGGAGTGGAGGCCTAGGGGGCCCACACCCCTGCCAGGCGCGGGTGGGCCCTTCCCCGCGCCTAGGGGGGTGCGGCCACCCCAGGCACCCCCTCGGGATCCTTCTGCGCCTATAAGTTGCCCCTTGACCTAAAAAACGAGGGGGGTTTGACGTTTTCCAGAGAAGAGTTCCGCTCTGCCGCCACCATTAGAAACCAAGATTTGGATCCAGAAACTCCGTTCTCGCTCCCTGCCGGGACAAGGAATTTGGAGAGGATCATCACCATCATCATCACCAATGCCTATTCATCAACCATCGATGTTTCCCTCATCCATGAGTGAGTAATGCCCCGCTGTAGGCTTGGGGATGGTAGATATTGGATGAGTTCTATCATGTAATCGAATAAGATTGTTAGGGCATAGTGCCTAGTATCTCTATTAGTGCTATTTGAGTTTGTTGCAACTTGTTGTGCTTAATGCTTGTCACTAGGGACTAAGTGCCATGATCTCAGATCTGAACTTATTATTGAATCATTATGACAGTATTGTTTGTGATCTTATCTGCAAGTTGTGTACACATATCATTGTCCGGATCCAAAGGCCCCGAAGTGACAATAATGGGGACAACCGGAGGGGATGGCTGTGGTGTGAGGATCACATGTGTTCATGGAGTGTTAATTCTTTGTTTCGGTGCTCTATTAAAAGGAGCACCTTAATTGCCAGTAGTTCTCTAGAGGCCCCGCTGCCACGGGATGGATAGACAGAAGATGTTGTGCAAGTTCTCATTGCGAGCATGTATGACTATATATGGAGCACATGCCTAGGATTGTTTAGTACTTGGATGCTTGTTATTATTTATCTGCAATGCCCTAGATCTTGAAGTTACATGTTTAGACTCGTCCATGCAACGCCCGTCCATCCATCCCTATGCCTACCGCACTCGAATCCCACTGTTTACTGTTACTGTTACTATTGCTCCTGTTTTACTGTTGCTGTTGCTTTGTTGTTGATACTATAAACTATTGCTACTGATAAACTTCTGTGAGCAAGAACTATTTCCAGGTGCAGCTGAATTGACAACTCAGTTGTTAAGGCTTGCAAGTATTCTTTGGCTCCCCTTGTGTCTAATCAATAAATTGGGTAATACTACCCGCGAAGACTGTTGTGATCCCCTACACTTGTGGGTCATCAATCATTAAGAGAAGATATTTATATGAGAGAGTGTTCACTAGTAAAAGTATGATCCCTAGGCCTTGTTTCTAAACATTGAAACACCGTTTTCTACTAGATCTGTTGCATGTTTGCTTGCTTCCTACTTGTTTCCTTTAGTCTTTACCTCACCGTGAAGCTCTTTTCTGGCACCGTTACCGCTTGTATTTCACTATCTCTTCACCGAACTAGTGCACCTATACACCTGACAAGTGCATTGGATGTGTTGGGGACACAAGAGACTTCTTGTATCTTGATTGCAGGGTTGCTTGAGAGGGATACCTTTGACCACTTCCTCCTTGAGTTCGATAAACCTTCGGTAATCCACTTAAGGTAAAACATGCTGCTGTTCTACAAACCTCTGCACTTGGAGGCCCAACAACTGTCTATAAGAATAGAAGTGCGTAGACATCAAGCTATTTTCTGGAGCCGTTGCCGGGGAGGTAAGGTAAAAGGTACTCACATCCTCCGGTGTGAGTGGTCGAAGTTATTTCCTTTAGATTCTGTAATTTTGTCTTTTTGTTTCTTGTTTTCACTAGTTAAGCTTAATGGAAAACAACAAAAAATCAGAGAGCTTTATAGTATTTATCTTGAGTTAGGACATGAAGTGTTTGAAGAGAAAATTAAAAAACCTATGGAACTTTATTTTCATGCTAATAGCAATGTTATTAGTATGGACTCTTTGGACACCATTATTGCTAATGCTATGGAAATGTCTAAGCTTGGGGAAGATAGTTTTTATGAAAATGATCTTTTAGTCCCCCAGCTTTGGAAGATAGCTATTCTATTGGTTATGATGATACCAAACCTCCAATATATGATTATTACAATGATGAATATGATATTTTCGGTACACCTACTATTGAGGAGAAAATTTATTGTGATTACAATATGCCTCCTGTATTTGATGATTACGGTGATGAGAATATTAATGATAGCTATTTTGTTGAATTTGCTCCCACTACAATTAATAAGAATGACTATGCTTATGTGGAGAGTAATAATTACTTTATGCATGTGGCTCATGATAAGAATGTTTTATGTGATAGATATATTGTTAACTTTATTCATGTTGCCACTGAAAGTTATTATGAGAGAGGGAAACATGGTCTTATGTATCTCAACAATATTAAGTTTTCCCTCTTTATGTTGAAATTTTTGAAGTTGCACTTGTTTTGCTTTCCTATGCTTGTTGCTTTGTGCTTTCATGACTTGTTTATTTACAAGATTCCTATGCATAGGAAGTGGGTTAGACTTAAATGTGTTTTGAATTTGCTTCTTGATGCTCTCTTTTACTTCAATTCATATTTCTTATGTGAGCATCTTCTCAAACTATCAAGCCTAACTTAAAGGTGTTAAATAAAAGTACTTGTTGGGAGATAACCCAAGAGTTTTCTTGAGTCTTGGAAGTTATTACTTCTGTAATAACCTCTCCTTATCCTTTTTGTTTGCTTTTTGTGCCAAGAATAACCTCTAATGAGAGGAAAGTAAGATTTGGGGAGTTGCTGTCCCGAAATAGATTTTTATGCTCCACCGTAAAAATTCGTGAGGAATCTATGTAAGTCGTATTGAGCTGATATATTATGAATGAGGTGTGATTCCATAGACCCCCTACTCTGAAAAGTTTTAAATATCTAAAAGGGTAGAATTTCCCCTGTGCGTATTAGAGGAGGGCGCATGAGGGTATCCCATCGATGGGTCCAAAAGAACTCACCCTAAATCACGTACGCGGTGTTGCAATGTCAGCGCACACATGCAAGTGTTGTATTCGAGTTGGACACTTATGTTTCCACGTCGCATGCACAAAATACACGATAACTGACATGCTTTGGTCCCATACGGGATTGGTGGGCATTACATACATGGTCTAAATTTTATAAATCCCGATCCTACCCACACACGCAAAGAGGTACCGGTTGATCCAAGCCATCGATCTAATTTGTCTCCTTATTTTCATTCCTTTGGGGGTCTATTGAATCAGAATCCTTTATGAATAAATCCCCCAGTATGTTAGCTAACTTTCGTTAGTTCAACACTTTTTGATTTGAGCAACAGAAGGTCTTCGAAAAAATCGGTTTCTACCTGCTGGTCTGTTTTGACATATTAAACTATGGATGCTAGCATTGATCCAGGGACTAGCATTGCAATCACAGGGATCTTTACCTTTATAAAGGTGGGATCTTACAGATGGTATCAGAGCACTGTGTTGCCTATAGGATTATGACCCTAGGATTGGATTAGAAACCACTAAGGAAAAAATTTCAACAATTTCCACACTTGTCTTTTTCTTCTCGTAAACTTTTCTAATTCTTCTTTCTCATCTCTATTTGTAGATGAAATCCATCAACGAAGCTGTAAGGAAGGGACCACTCATGACCATGACCCTAGAGTGTGAGACTGAATTTCCAAAGGCCCTCAAGAACCTTATGGTTACCATGGTGATACATGGTGCAGCTGTGTACAAAGGTTTCCCTATGATGGATGAAGGAGAAGAATATTGGTGGGTGCAACTTCACTTGTACAAAAAAAGGAAGACAACCACAAAGAATCAGGTTTCTGCATAGTCACCAACTCAGTGATGCACACCACATTGTTTGATTCTGCAAGGGATGCAGCTTGGAAGGCCATCAAAGAGCTTGGTGAAAGACTCAAGTGTAGAATACTCAACACCCAAAATGACCTTAGGGGAGAAAAGAAGCATACCCAAGAGTTGGAAACTACCAACCAGCAACTAAGGGAAGACATCATAGATTTGATTTGGGAATCTTGTGAACAAAATAGGCAGATGGCTACTAAGGATGCTTTGTTAGCCATTTTGTCTAGTGAGTGAGAGTTGTAACTTATTTCGTTAGTTGGACCACCACACTTTATCATTTTATTTCCAAAATTTTGTTTAAACTATGTTGAACCTTGGATGCTTGTAATGGATTTATGTGTGCCATGACTTGTGTGTTTGTTTGCAAATGATATGTTTGTGCTACCTTGTCTTGTGTATTTTTGTTGATGTTGTTCTCACTTTTCTCTCTTATAAAATAGATGCCTAATGTTACTATCAGCACGGCTGAAGAGTTCAAGGGAACTCGTTTTGGCACTCGTCTTATTGAGCTCACTAGTGTGCTCAATCTTCCGCTTCCTAGCATCATGATGCTTCCCCTCACCAAATTTGAGAGGAAGGACCTTTTGGGCTTCAAGGTTACTCAGCCAGGACGCCAGACTGAGCCAACCACGGAGGCTATCACCTTCAAGCTCATGCATGACGACAAGGAGAGAGGCCTAGAGGTAGTCATGCAGGATTTACTTGGGCGTTTGTTAGGGAGACACTCTCGGGAGATTAGAGGTACTCACTTCCACGCCTTCGGTAGATGTGACGAGGATGGTGAGGCTATTGAGTTCGAGGATGCTGCTAGAGAGACGGCAGAGCCGATTCGTCTGTACCTCCAGGACCTAGAGGTTCTTCTTAGGCACCTAGATACTGATAGGACCAACGTCATGCTTAGCAATGACGAACTCCAGGTGCAGCTTCGTGAGAAGGACAAGCTCTTTGCGGAGCAAGATGAGATAGTCAAGGAAATGGAGGCCAAGTTTGAAAGTCAGGATAGAAAGTCCAAGAGTCAAGAGAAAAGAGTCCAAGATAGGAACAAGAGGATTCCAGAGATGACTGCAGAACTAGAGGCCAAGGACTTCGAGCTTGAGCATCAACAGGGTGTGATTGAGAGGATTCGTTCACAGAAGAGAGCTCTCAAAGCCAAAGTAGAGGCCTTGACTACCAATGTCGAGGAATACAAGACCGCTATGGAGAATGCAGGTCTTACACTTGTTGATGAGGAGGTTGATGCAGAGGAGTAGTGATGACTACTCATTCACCTTTTATTTACCATGCTTTTGATTATTGAGTCGCAATGACCATCCAACATGTGGATGGATTTCTATTGGTGTGTTTATTTTTCAAAACCTATTGTCTATGTTGTTGAAATTTTGTTATTATGATGCTTGTTTGGTGGTTGGCTATGTGTTGTATTGTGCATGTTAAGCATCTATGGATATCTCATTCTTATCTTATTGAAAACCACAGATGCCTCCTCGACGTGCCAACCCCAACCCGAACAACAACAATGTCACCCCCGAGATGCAGCAACTGATGACAGCTCAGGCACAGTTGATGCAGATGATGACTACCTTTATGCAGAATCAGAATAACAACAATAACAACAATAACAATAACAACAAAAACAATCAGAATAACCCACCAGACTTTGACATGCTCACCAGATTCCTAAGACTGAGGCCTGCAAAGTTCTCAGGAACTACTGATCCCATGGTGGCCAATGATTGGCTACGTTCAGTGAACAAGGATTTGATAACTGTCGGATGTACCGACGAAGAGAAAGTTAGGTTTGCAGCACACTTGTTGGAAGGACCAGCAGCTACATGGTAGGATAACTTCCAGATCACCACTCCCATTGAGGATGTGACATGGGCTATCTTTGAAGATGATTTCCATACAGCTCACATCTCATCCGGAGTGATGAGCTTGAAGAAGAAGGAATTTCATAATCTGAAACAGCGCCACCGCAGCTTGGCTGAGTATATTGAGGAGTTCAACAATTTGGCGTGTTATGCACCGGATGAAGTTGACACTGATGCCAAGAGGAAGGAGAAGTTCCTCGAAGGGTTGAACGATGAACTGAACCTGCAGCTATCTGTGGCCTATGTTCCCACCTATCAATCTCTTTGTGACAAGGCTGCAATCTTAGAGAGCAAGATGAAACAGGTTGAAAGCAGAAAGAGGAAACACAACTCTGACAAGCACAGCTCGGGATCGTCTCACAAACGTTCCCATTATGATGATAGTGGGAGTTCTGGATCCCACAAGCATGGAAGATACAACAGCCACCACAACCACAATCGTCATCATGACAACTCAGGCCGGGCAAAAAAAAACCGAAACCGAAGACCGAACCCGAAAAAACCGAGACCGAACCCGAAAAACCCGAAAATTCGGTCTTCGGTTATTGCTTCGGTCCTGGGAATAGGAAGACCGAACTTTCCTCGGTCTGTTCGGTTGTCGCTGGAAAGAGACCGATCTGACCGTATAGACCGAAACTTTTCTGCCAGCACATCGAATCAGCCCAGTGCCCCAACCCATATTCCTTCTATTCCAAATGCACAGCCCATATCACATATCGTCTTCGTGTTCCCTTCCCTAATTCCCTTATTCTGACTTCTGTCCTTGACCTAACCAACATGCCATAGCATGTCCGCCTCCACATCTCCAACCCTGGGCGCCGACGCTTGTGTCTGCCTCCACCTACTCGGCCACCCCGCTCCATCTCTAACCCGGGCGCCAGCAGCCGCAAGACCGCATGGCACAGCAAGCGCCATGCCACTCCACTGTTGACCGGCGATGTAGTGAGCGACATGGTGAACAGCAAGTCGGCAACGACGGAATTGGATTTTTTGAGAGACAATGGAATCAAATTGCTCGTGAGGTTGTGTAGTTGTGTTGCTCGCTTTGTGCCTAGAGTACTTGGTTCCGTGCTCTGTTTGCTTTTGTTTTTCTACTATACTACTGCTTGGTTTCGTGTGGTTGTGAGAGACAACAGAATTGAATTGGATTGCTCTGTTTGCTTTGTGCCTAGAGTAGTACTTCCTCCGTTTCAAAATATAAGATGTTTTAGCTTTGTGAAGCAAATGTATCTAGACTACTTTTAGTATATAGGTTCATTCATTTTTAGAGTGAATCTACACACTAAAACAAGTCTAGATACATTATCTTCACAAATCTAAAACATCTTATATTTTGAAACGGAGGGAGTAGTACATATTTTGGGTTTTGTGCCGCTCGTGCTATGCAACAAATAAAAATGATTGGACGGCTTATGACGTTTTGATGACATTTTGATATACTTGTGCTATTTGAAATCTAAAAAAAATGAATCTAATGTCACATTTTTTCTATTTGGTCTATACGGTCATGACCGAAGACCGGACCAAAAAGACCGAAGACCGAATACCGAAAGACCGAAAAGACCGAATGTAATACGGGTAGTATTTTTGGATGACCGAAATTTCTAAAGACCGAAAAGACCGGACCGAGCAAACCAAACAGACTGAATGCCCGGCCAGAATGACAACAAGCATCACCGTAGTCATGACAATGACAAGTACAAGAATCACAAGAGTGGATACAAAAGCCACCACAATGGAAGTGGAAGTGGTAGTGGAAGCCAGCCTGTCAAGAAGGATCTTAGTCAGGTTGAATGTTTCAAGTGCAAGAAGATGGGGCATTATGCAAATGAATGCCCGGAAAAGAAAGTTGAAGGACCCAACAAGCCCAACCCTTTCCAGAAGGGACAAGTGAACCACATCAATGTGGAAGAAATCTATGAGGAACCTGATGCTGTTGCTAGTAAGTTCAAACTCAATTCTGTTCTAGCATTTGTTCTCTTTGATACTGGTGCATCTCATTCATTCATATCAAGAGCATTTGTTGAAAGAAATGAACTACCAGTAGAAACTATTGGGTGTCCTATAAAAGTAAGTTCTCCTGGCAGAGAAATGATAGTGAACTTAGGATGTCATGATCTAGTCCTAGAGTTTGGGAAGTATAATGTAAGGTTCCCAACCTTTAATAAGGTAGAGATCCCTGTGTTTACAATGCTAGTCCCTGGATCAATAGCTAGCATCCATAGTTAAGATGTAATATCAAGAAACAAAGGTCATAATACAACTTTATAACCAGGAATAAAATAATTCATTACATCTTACATAGCTCATTTAGCTATCACAACACAATGTAGCAGAATATTTATATAGCATAGAGTCCTTCATCTTCAAAGTGCCACAGGCAATCATGTTGGCTATAGACTTGTAATCCTAATCAACACACTTTATCAAACAAACCTGCAACAGAATAAGTTGCAGCCACAAGGGTCAATACATTTGAATTGTATTGGCAAGTTTCACTATTATGTAGAAATAAGTGGATCCTATCATTACATGCATATTTGGCTAAGTAGGGTTTAGGCTCATTTGCAGAAAGCAATATAGTTTTATCCTATCTTTTAAAAAATAGTTTTGATCTTTTGTTAAATCTTTCTGAACTCCTTGGAAAACTCCAAGTGCTTCCAATCCCTTGTTGTCACCATCAAGTTTTACTTTGAGAAATTGGAATGTCGAGATCTTTCATAGCTTCAGGCCTTAGTTGCTCAGAATTGTCCATAACCGGGAACACGGCTAAGTACTTAGAATTTTGATCTTCTGCAGAAGTTGTACACTTTACCCACATGACACAATCTCGTCTTGTTGCCACCAGTGGCCGCTGGATAAGTACTCACCAAAATGGAGTACTGGCAGATCGAGAATGTGACAAAGTCTTTCCATAGGATTCCTCCCAATACACAATGCTAGCTTGTCAACCAGGCACCAATGTAGGGATATTTTTCCCATACACAATTCTAGTTAACCTGAAGATGTCAATGCATGGGTCTTCCACTATGTAGTTGACTAAGCCAGAACCCATTTAGCATGTTGCTGTACATGGAAGCCACTGTACGAGAAACATGTTCAATCTCTAAGTCCCTGGGTGGTTTTCTTCTAGTGCACACACAAAAAGATAGCCATATAAACATGGTTCCCTTTGTTGCCACCTCGTCCAAATCTTGAGTATCCTTTTCCACCCAGGTGGTTCATTGAGTACTTGTTTTATTATATAAAACATATATCTTTCCAACACTTCATATAATCATATCATGTATCCCATCCCCAATATATAGCAGGGCTAAGCTTGCTACATCTACAATGTTTTCACTAAGGAAGATATAAGGGTATCCTATTAGGATTTAGCATAGCATAAAATATAGTAATCCTTATCATGCATGTTACAAAAATCCACTAAGTGTAATGAAAATAGTAGGACATGGATGATAGTGTCACTTGCCTTTTTAGTAGAGAATGCTGGTTCACTTCTTGATCTTGCAAATATCACACTCTTCTAACTTCACTACAATTCAATCAAGCAAACACATATTCAACTAGCATTCAAACAATTTATCACACATAAAATAACAAAAACAAGGTCATGCATGCAAGCATGCGAAAGATGGTTTTATTTAGAAAAGTGGTTTCTATTAGGCTCTAAACATTTTCAAGCTCACATTTGTCATTTACAAAAGTGGTAAAACCATTTGCAAAAGGTTTCATCTCATAAATCAAATATTATGCTAAGGTGATATTTTATGTTGTTGAAAATATCTTTTAGCAAAGTAATAACTTTGTATAGTTCATCAAATATGTTCTTAAATCACTAAACTTTGTGTTTAGGGTCATAAGGTTTGAATCACAACATTTCCCAAAGGCTTTACTCAAAAATCATTTCTAAACCACAAACAATATTTTTATTTGACTAGAAATGTGCTAATTCAAATATTTATTCCTTAACCTCACAAAATACATTTTTAAATCCATAAGTTGGTTCCTATGGTCAGTAGGTTCAAAAAAATCCATTTTGCAAAGATTTCATCTTAAAAATATATCTAGAACAATTTTTGTACTCAAACTATGCCTACACATGTTTTTGAAAATTCAACCAATTTTCCGGAAGCAAAACATTAAAAAAGTGCATGGTTGCAAAGTACTTGTTCTGCTGATTCCATTGATATAAAATTTGCAAAATTTGGATGTGTATAATTAAAGTTATGAATTTTACAAGTTTGCATATCTAATAGATTCTAATTTCTGTTTTAAATCAAACTTTGTCCACGTGGCGCTTCCTTACTGGTTGATACCGTTTCGTTTGGATCGACTAATACTGGCCGCAAGATCTTACTTAAATCGCATGGCGCAGATGGACGCGTACCCCTTTGCTTATAATCTAATCTCAGCCACAAGATCAAGATCCAACGGGCTCAGCGCATCTAACCAAGGACTGGCGCCGCTGGCGGCGGCTGGCGGCGGCGCACGGTCGGCCAGTGGCGTTGGCAACAATTCAGGAAGCGAGGGAGAGGTAGGAGTAGCTCACCATGCTCGAAGAGGTGCGGTGAAGATCGAGGTGTGGTAAGCTTGTCGAGGGGCGCACCGGAGCTGCGTGGATTGCTCACCGGAGTCAGTGGCGGCGTCGGGTGTCTCTGGTTGTCGTCGGGGGCGAAGCTTGAAAGCGCGCTAAGGCAAACCGAGCACTGGGTTAGATGCGTACTGCACTGGGGATCATGGGAGCATCATCGAGAAGTACCGGGGCAGTCTGAGCTTACCAGGAAGACTCGCCGGAGAAATGGCAGACGACGGTGGCGCTCTGGTGAGTTCGTTGCCGACGCTATGGTGCTCGCGCGGGTGTGGGGTTGGTGCAGGGAGATGCGCAAGAAGATGGGGAGCAAGCTCGTATGCTCTGGGAGTGGAGAGGTGGCCGGAGTCGCCGGGATTTCGCCGGAGAAGCTTGTCAAGGCAGAGAGGTTTGAGCGTGCAATTCGTGCAGCCTGGTGGCCGAGAGGAGGCGGCGCTTGGGGGCAAAGAGAGAGGAGGGAGAGGCATTTAATCGAGCGTGGTCTCTGGAGGAATTAACGCCGGCAATAACTCGAATTTACGCGAAATCAAACGAGGCAGAACGGCGACGAGCGTGGGGGAAACGGTCGACGCGGGGTTAATGACGATGAGGTGGCCAGTGGGGTCCGGCTGACAGTGAGAATGAGGGAGTGGTTGTGGGGTCCTGTTGTTAGCGACGGGTTGGGTTCTTTTCTGAGTGAAAAACGGTTCACCAGAGGGGGAGAGCTGGTGGGCTGCGAGTGGGCTTGCTAGGATAGCCAGATGGGTTGGGTTTGATTCGTTTTTTTTGTACTGAACCTTTTTCTTTTTTCCAATTTGAATTTCTGTTTTGATTTTATTTCAACCAATTCAAACTCCAAATGAATTCAAACCACCACCAAACTTTGGGTGAATTTTAATTCTGTTTATCAACATATTCCAAAGTCCAAAATAAAATAATTCTTTTATTCTTTTAGGATATATTAATAATTAAATAAATAGACATTAGTCTTTATTTCAAATAGGTTTTAATATATTTTAAAACTCTATTTGAAATCTACATAATACCAAAACCTTTTCAGTAGGTTTTATTTGAAAAACACTTGGAATTTTATTTAAAATACTTTAACAAGTTTTAGTGTTTATTTTAAAATGGAAAAGCCTTTACTTAAATAAAATTGGATATTAATAAATCCTTATTATTTTATTTAAATAATCCTTTACTCTTTTTATCAAATAGAAATATTTTATTTCATTTGCTTGGCCAAGATTAAATTTGACTCTTCAAAATAATCCTTATTTATAATTCTACCTTTGCTTATAAAAACCATATCTTTTTATTTAAAGATCCAAAAATGGTGATTCCAACTATTATAACTTTATTTATTATTTGTTTATCTTTTTAAATCCCTTTAGGATTCTATTTGATCAAAATAGGCTTTGATGTTTCCAATTGGAAATCAAAAAGTTTCTTTTCACCCTAAATTTCAACAGTTATTTATTTTGTTTATTTATTTTTCACATTTCAAAATTTGGAAAATTTTGGGATGTGACAGGCTACCACCGTTAAAAGAAATCTCGTCCCGAGATTTGGGAAGGCTAGGGTTACAAGTTGGCTTCAAGGCAACTAGGGCACTACCACCCTTAAAAGAAAGTCTCATAGGGTTACATTGATGGTTCACTTGACTATGGGTTCAACACTTAATATCCAGACAAGGAATCCTTATTTGATTCAACTGAGTTAACTAATTCCTGACATCCACTTCTTCTATCTCTTCAAAGTTCCCATCCATGTAAATGTGATTCACATGTCCTTTCTGGGTCACATTGGAGTCATTTCCATTGGATCTTCTAGCATCCTTTTTCTTTTTATTCTCAGGACAGTCTGATGCATAGTGTCCAAGTTCCTTACAATTATAGCACTGCAATTGGCTAATATCTTTCTTCCTGAAAGTGTCATGTTGGTTCTGACCAAGGTCATCTCCATTGTCAGTATCATTTCCATTATTATCACTTCCATTGTTGTTGTGGTGATACTGATGTGGTTGAGAATCTTCATTGCTCTTTTTGAATGAATGCTTCTTTTGTGATGATCATGAGTGATACTTGATTTTATGCTTCATCTTTCTGTTCTCAACTTGATTCATCTTGTTTTCCAATATGGTGGCTTTGTCACAGAGTGATTGATAAATTGGAACATAGGCAACAGATAGCTGCAGGTTCAACTCATCATTAAGTCCTTTAAGGAATTTCTCCTTTCTCTTAGCATCTGTATCAACTTCATCCGGTGCATAGCGTGCCAGATTGTTGAATTCTTCAATATACTCAGCCACACTGAGGTGACGCTGTTTCAGATTGTGAAACTCCTTTTTCTTCAAGTTCATCACTCCAGATGAGATGTGAGCTGTACGGAACCCATCCTCAAAAATAGCCCAAGTTACATCTTCAAGGGGAGTGGTGATATGAAAATTGTCCCACCATGTTGTTGCTGGTCCTTCAAGCAGATGTGATGCAAACCTAACTTTTTCTTCATCGGTGCAGCCAACAGTCACTAAGTCCTTATTCACCGAACATAACCAGTCATTGGCTTCCATTGGATCAGTGGTTCTAGAGAATCTTGCAGGCCTTAGTTTCAGAAACCTGGTGAGCATATCATGTGCTGGAGGATTATTCTGATTGTTGTTGTTGTCGTTGTTGTTCTGATTCTGTATGAACGTGGTCATCATCTGCATCAGCTGCGTCTGAGCTGTCATCATCTGCTGCATCTCAGGAGTGATGTTGTTGTTTTGGTTGGGGTTGGCACGACGAGGAGGCATCTGTTGGTTTGATAGGGATAAGTAATGCCAGATAGGCATAAGGAAGTTCTAACACACAATCCAAAACAATCCAGTTCAATCAAACAATCAAACAATCAACAACCAACTATTCACTTATCAACTTATGAGCTTAACTCATGAGTTGAAGGAGACAACAAGTTTTCTTGAAACCATTAACTTGGTATGGTCATACCTCATAGGTCAATATGATCCATACTGTAACTTGATATCAGTGTCTATGGTAGGCAATCTAATGTCTCTTGGTTTTTCACTTGTAGTCCTTAGTGATGTCTAAGTCGAAATCTTTGGTGAAACTAAAGTTGAAGTCATTGTTCATGGTGAAGTCTTTGTCCATCAGGTTGAAAAGGAAGAGGTGTAGAATCAAAACCCAAAAGTTGAGGAAAGAGTTTACAAGATTGTTTGTAAATAAGTTTTGGAACAAATACAACTCCTATTTTTCTAAGTGGTTTTGTCCAATCCTAGGGTTACAATCCTACAGGCAACACAGTGCTCTGATACAATCTGTAAGGTTCCCAACCTTTAATAAGGTAGAAATCCTTGTGTTTACAATGCTAGTCCCTGGATCAATAGCTAGCATCCACAGTTAAGATGTAATATCAAGAAACAAAGGTCATAATACAACTTTATAACCAGGAATAAAATAATCCATTACATCTTACATAGCTCATTTGGCTATCACAATACAATGCAGCAGAATATTTATATAGCATGGAGTCCTTCATCTTCAAAGTGCCACAGGCAATCATGTTGGTTGTAGACTTGTAATCCTAATCAACACACTTCACTAACATCAAACAAACCTGCAACAGAATAAGTTGCAGCCACAAGGGTCAATACATTTGAATTGTATTGGCAAGTTTCACTATTATGTAGAAATAAGTGGATCCTATCATTACATGCATATTTGGCTAAGTAGGGTTTAGGCTCATTTGCAGAAAGCAATATAGTTTTATCCTATCTTTTCAAAATAGTTTCGATCTTTTGTCAAATCTTTCTGAACTCCTTGGAAAAATCCAAGTGCTTCCAATCCCTTGTTGTCACCATCAAGTTTTACTTTGAGAAATTGGAATGTCTAGATCTTTCATAGCTTCAGGCCTTAGTTGCTCAGAATTTGTCCATAACCGGGAACACGGCTAAGTACTTAGAATTTTGATCTTCTTCAGAAGTTGTACACTTTACCCACATGACACAATCTCATCTTTTTGCCACCAGTGGTCGCTGGATAAGTACTCACCAAAATGGAGTACTGGCAGATCGAGAATGTGACAAAGTCTTTCCATAGGAGTCCTCCCAATACACAATGCTAGCTTGTCAACCAGGCACCAATGTAGGGATATTTTTCCCATACACAATTCTAGTTAACCTGAAGATGCCAATGCATGGGTCTTCCACTATGTAGTTGACTAAGCCAGAGCCCATTTAGCATGTGGTTGTACTCGGAAGCCACTATACGAGAAACATGTTCAATCTCTAAGTCCCTGGGTGGTTTTCTTCTAGTGCACACACAAAAAGATAGCCATATAAACATGGTTCCCTTTGTTTCCACCTCGTCCAAATCTTGAGTATCCTTATCCACCCAGGTGGTTCATTGAGTACTTGTTTTATTATATAAAACATATATCTTTCCAACACTTCATATAATCATATCATGTATCCCATCCCCAATATATAGCAGGGCTAAGCTTGCTACATCTACAATGTTTTCACTAAGGAAGATATAAGGGTATCCTATTAGGATTTAGCATAGCATAAAATATAGTAATCCTTATCATGCATGTTACAAAAATCCACTAAGTGTAATGAAAATAGTAGGACATGGATGATAGTGTCACTTGCCTTTTTATTAGAGAATGCTGGTTCACTTCTTGATCTTGCAAATATCACACTCTTCTAACTTCACTACAATTCAATCAAGCAAACACATATTCAACTAGCATTCAAACAATTTATCACACATAAAATAACAAAAACAAGGTCATGCATGCAAGCATCCAAAAGATGGTTTTATTTAGAAAAGTGGTTTCTATTAGGCTCTAAACATTTTCAAGCTCACATTGGTCATTTACAAAAGTGGTCAAACCATTTGCAAAAGGTTTCATCTCATAAATCAAATATTATGCTAAGGTGATATTTTATGTTGTTGAAAATATCTTTTAGCAAAGTAATAACTTTGTATAGTTCATCAAATATGTTCTTAAATCACTAAACTTGGTGTTTAGGGTCAGAAGGTTTGAATCACAACATTTCCCAAAGGCTTTACTCAAAATCATTTCTAAACCACAAACAATATTTTTATTTGACTAGAAATGTGCTAATTCAAATATTTATTCCTTAACCTCACAAAATACATTTTTAAATCCATAAGTTGGTTCCTATGGTCAGTAGGTTCAAAACAATCCATTTTGCAAAGATTTCAGCTTAAAAATATATCTAGAACAATTTTTATACTCAAACTATGCCTACACATGTTTCTGAAAATTCAACCAATTTTCCAGAAGCAAAACATTAAACAAAGTGCATGGTTGCAAAGTACTTGTTCTGCTGATTCCATTGATATAAAATTTGCAAAATTTGGACGTGTATAATTAAAGTTATGAATTTTACAAGTTTGCATATCTAATAGATTCTAATTTCTGTTTTAAATCAAACTATGTCCATGTGGCGCTTCCTTATTGGTTGATACCGTTTCATTTGGATCGACTAATACTGGCCACGGGATCTTACTTAAATCGCACGGCGCAGATGGACGCGTACCCCTTCGCTTATAATCTAATCTCAGCCACAAGATCAAGATCCAACGGGCTCAGCGCATCTAACCAAGGACTGGCGGCGGCTGGCGGCGGCGCACGCTCGGCCAGTGGCGTTGGCGACTATTCAGGAAGCGAGGGAGAGGTAGGAGTAGCTCACCGTGCTCGAAGAGGTGCGGCGAAGCTCGAGGTGTGGTCAGCTTGTCAAGGGGTGCACCAGAGCTGCGTGGATTGCTCACCGGAGTCAGTGGCAGCGTCGTGTGTCTCTGGTTGTCGTCGGGGGCGAAGCTTGAGAGCGCGCTAAGGCAAACAGAGCACTGGGTTAGATGCGTACTGCACTGGGGATCATGGGAGCATCATCGAGAAGTACCGGGGCGGTCTGAGCTTACCAGGGAGACTCGCCGGAGAAACGGCAGACGACGGTGGCGTTCTGGTGAGTTCATTGCCGACGCTATGGTGCTCGCGCGGGTGTGGGGTTGGTGCAGGGAGATGCGCAAGAAGATGGGGAGCAAGCTCGTATGCTCTGGGAGTGGAGAGGTGGCCGGAGTTGCCGTGGCGTTCTGGTGAGTTCATTGCCGACGCTATGGTGCTCGCGCGGGTGTGGGGTTGGTGCAGGGAGATGCGCAAGAAGATGGGGAGCAAGCTCGTATTCTCTGGGAGTGGAGAGGTGGCCGGAGTCGCCGGAGAAGCTTGTCGGGGCAGAGAGGTTTGAGCGTGCAATTCGTGCAGCCTGGTGGTCGAGAGGAGGCGGCGCTTGGGGGCAAAGAGAGAGGAGGGAGAGGCGTTTAACTGATGGGGGAATACCAATCGGGGTATACCCACGAAGCGGATTCGCCAGCTGGACCGAGCCGACTGGAACCTAGCCCTGAGCGGGTCGACTCGCCCAATACGGCGACTGGCGCATGCTGGACCCAGACGAGTGGCGCCGACTGGAGGCCCAAGATGGCGACTCCAATACAAAGGCCAATAGTGCACTTGTAAACCCTAGGTGGCTGCATATATAAAGCCACCAGGGGCACCCCCACGGGGCATGCTCGCCCACAATAGATTAGATCTAGTCTCTCCCTCCGCCTACGGCGGCTCCCATGTAAACCAATTTATGATCATATACTGGATTGACAGCAGGACGTAGCGATCCTCCACCGAGGAGACGTGAACCTGGGTACATCGTGTGCCAATCTCGCTCCCGGATTCTCCTACGTCGCCTTGCTCCCTCTACGTAAGCTACCCCCAGTAACATCTGCCGTGCAATACCACGACAGTTGGCGCCCACCGTGGGGCAAGCGGTGCTTGGAGGGTGATAATCCGGGCGGGATCCCTAACCGCCAGGTCGCATCAAGCTGGTTCTGGCCGATCGTCGTCCAGCGCGCGGCGTACTGATGAAGTTCTTCATATTTATACGCCTGATCGGTTGCGTACATGAGCTGAGTTTTCAATCCATTATTCTCTCTCATCGATTACTTTGCAGAATTTCCTATTTAATTCTAATCTAATCTATACATAACCCATCGTGTTTGGCTTACTATCGAATCTAGCACAGCTCAATGTGTATATGTACTGCACCAAGTACAGACTGATCTGGAGTCGGCCACACGTGCAAGCGGCAACAATCCAAAGAAGAGAAAAGCGATTTTTCCAATCAATTATCGGTGAAATCCTTCCTTTGGATTTAATTATTAATATATATGAAGTACTTTGGGTCTTGCGCAAGCAGAGCAATTAGATTATTAGATCAATCGCCGTAGTGAAGCATGTATAGATCGGTTACAAAATAGCTAGTGCTTACCTACTTTATCATCTTGTTTGCATGATCAGGATTTACCCTCACGAGATTATATAATTATACATGAATACTAATTCCTCGCTTTATTTTACTTCTGCACGAGGAGCAACTTGATCAACACCAGCTAACACCCTGGCGGCAACACGCGCTGCCGTGGTCTCGACCAAAGGATCGAACGACTGCCCTACCGCAAACTCCTTAGAATATTCACCATCACGTTTGTTTACAATTTCACCAGCGACGACTTAGCTATGGCTAATAATTTTCTCTTAACTCAAGTTTATTTTAATTATTATGTTTTGTCATATCTATTAATCAATGGTCTTGTCTCCACAAGTACGAGGAAAACCAAGTCGCAATGTGCAGTTCACCAAGCGCCGCACCAATCGATCGTGGTTCCACGATCACGGCTCGCCCTCCATTGACTCGTCGTCCTCATGGACACTCCATACTCGGGAACTCGTCCTCCGCGGACTCGCCATCGCGGATTCGCCATGCTCGGGGGACTCGCCACCCTCGCGGATTCCCCGTGCTCGGGAACTCGTCACGGCGGACTCGCCCTCGCGTACTCGACACGCTCGGGGACTCTTCACCGTGGACTCGCCCTCGCGTAGTTGACACGCTCGGGGACTCGCCACCACGGACTCGCCCTCGCGTACTCGACACGCTCGGGGACTCGCACCGCGAGCTCACCCTCGTGTACTCGCCACGTCCGGCGACTCGTCCATCGCGGACTCTCCATTCTCCGGGCCTTGCCTAAACGCGGACACGCTTAAACGCGGACTCGCTAGGCTCGGGGATTTGCCCGTTGCAGACTCGCCTGTCACGTCGACATCGTTATAGAGCGACCTCCGTCCGCCGCGTTGACTCCGTGTCTGCCGTGTCGACTTCACCATAACGCGAACTCTGTCCGCCGCGTCGACCCCGTGTCCGCCGTGTTGACTTCGCCATAGCGCGACCTCTGTTCGCCACGTCGACCCCGTGTTCGCCGCGTCGAATCTTTCCGGCTACGTCAAATGCGTATGCCGCGCTTGCAAAGGGACCTTCATCGTCCGAGTCGCCAGAGAGGGTTGCTTGCCACGCTGCATGGACTCACCACTGGGCGTCTCTTCCCCTCGGGAA
Organism: Avena insularis; assembly: GCA_023614405.1. Taxonomy (NCBI): domain Eukaryota; kingdom Viridiplantae; phylum Streptophyta; class Magnoliopsida; order Poales; family Poaceae; genus Avena; species Avena insularis. The sequence goes on from CM042685.1 coordinate 205,243,973, forward strand.
AAATCAATTCGCCTTTGTCAACCTTTGAAAGAGCGACTCGCAATGGACAAGTAGTACGGACGAGGACTCGCAAACCGAGCCTCGGATCATCCACGAAAAACGCTAACCGAGAGCCATCATTGGAGTCACCTTGCTCGACTGGCCTTCCGGGCCAAGACAAATGGTAGTGCTACACAAAACAGCACCATGTCCTCCTCAACCTTAGACAGTGCGACTCGCACGGCCAAGTAGTGCGGACGAGCACTCGCAAACCGAGCCTCGGATCGTCCAGGAAGAACGCCAAGTCGAGATCCATCTTTGGAGTCGCCATGCGACTGGCCCCCCGGGCCAAGACGAGAGACTCGCTAACAAAACAGCGCACTCAACATCATCGCGGACTCGCAATCATCGCAGACTCGCCACACACGGGGACTCTCCCCTCGCGGACTCGCAATCATCACAGACTCGCTCGACCTCGCCACTCGCTATGCTCGGCAGCAACCACTACTATTTTCAGAATATGCATCTCTAAAGAGCCTCAAGTCGCCTCTACAAGCCAACTCGAGCCTCGGGGACTACTCCTAGGCATGCTGCATGTACGCGTGGTTGCACGACCGCGGCTCTCCCTCGTCGACTCGCCAATGCGGACTCGCCCTTGCGTACTCAACGCGCTCGGGGACTCGCCAACTTGGCACTCGCCCTTGCGTACTCAACGCTCTCAGGGACTCTCCACCGCGACTCACTCAGATTAACGCTGGGACTTCGCGCTTCGCTGACTCGCCACAGACTAACGCGCCGACTTCATGACTCGCCTCACGTACTCAACGCGCTCGGGGACTCGGCATGCTACAGACCGCGCCACTCACGCCGGCTAGACGCTATACGCCACGGTCGCCGATTTGCCACCGTCCGCTCCGCCGCTGGACTCGGCAAGTTCCGTGCTCGGATACTCGTGCAATCAAGGCTTCACCGACTTCGCCTTTACACCAACTGTCCATCACCGACTGGCTTATGCCAACCGCCTCCCGCTTCACTGTTCTTTTCTCTGTTCAGGAGCTCGTCGCCGATTCGCCACGACCCATCGTCAAGACTCTCCGTGCCCTGCCTCAGGCCCGCGTCAAATCAACAACGCGCTCGGGGACTACTGATGGGGGAATACCAATCGGGGTATACCCACGAAGCGGATTCGCCAGCTGGATCGAGCCGACTGAAGTCTAGCCCAGAGCGGGTCAACTCGCCCAAATCGGCGACTGGCGCATGCTGGACCCAGACGAGTGGCACCGACTGGAGGCCCAAGACGGTGACTCCAATAGAAAGCCCACCAAAGCACTTGTAAACCCTAACTGGCTGCATATATAAAGCCACCAGGGGCACCCCCACGGGGGGATCATATTGCATCTTCTCCCACATCTTATTAGATCTAGTCTCTCCCTCCGCCTACGGCGACTCCATTGTAAACCAATCTATGATCATATACTGGATTGATCGCAGGACGTAGCGATCCTCCATCGAGGGGACGTGAACCTGGGTACATCGTGTGCCAATCTCGCTCCCGTATTCTCCTACGTCGCCTTGCTCCCTCTACGTAAGCTACCCCCAGTAGCATCTGCCGTACAATACCACGACACCGGCAATAACTCGAATTTACGCGAAATCAAACGAGGCAGAACGGCGACGAGCATGGGGGAAACAGTCGACGCGGGGTTAATGACGATGAGGTGGCCAGTGGGGTCCGGCTGACAGTGAGAATGAGGGAGTGGTTGTGGGGTCCTGTTGTCAGCTAAGGGTTGGGTTCTTTTCTGAGTGAAAAACGGTTCACCAGAGGGGGAGAGCTGGTGGGCTTCGAGTGGGCTTGCTGGGCTGGCCAGATGGGTTGGGTTTGATTCTTTTTTTTACTGAACCTTTTTCTTTTTTCCAATTTGAATTTCTGTTTTGATTTTATTTCAAACAATTCAAACTCCAAATGAATTCAAAGCACCACCAAACTTTGGGTGAATTTTAATTCTGTTTATCAACATATTCCAAAGTACAAAATAAAATAATTCTTTTATTCTTTTAGGATCTATTAATAATTAAATAAATAGACATTAGTCTTTATTTCAAATAGGTTTTAATATATTTTAAAACTCTATTTGAAATCTAAATAATACCAAAACCTTTTCAGTAGGTTTTATTTGAAAAACACTTGGAATTTTATTTAAAATACTTTAACAAGTTTTAGTGTTTATTTAAAATGGAAAAGCCTTTACTTAAATAAAATTGGATATTAATAAATCCTTATTATTTTATTTAAATAATCCTTTACTCTTTTTATCAAATAGAAATATTTTATTTCATTTGCTTGGCCAATATTAAATTTGACTCTTCAAAATAATCCTTATTTATAATTCTACCTTTGCTTATAAAAACAATATCTTTTTATTTAAAGATCCAAAAATGGTGATTCCAACTATTATAACTTTATTTATTATTTGTTTATCTTTTTAAATCCCTTTAGGATTCTATTTGATCAAAATAGGCTTTGATGTTTCCAATTGGAAATCAAAAAGTTTCTTTTCACCCTAAATTTCAACAGTTATTTATTTTGTTTATTTATTTTTCACATTTCAAAATTTGGAAAATTTTGGGATGTGACATATAAGTTTCCCGTTAATCTGATAATCCTAAATTCCCAAGGATTGCATGTCATTTTGGGAATGGACTGGATGACCAAGCACAAGGGAGTGCTAGATTGTGCCAAACATACTGTCACACTCACAACTCCAGAAAACAAATGGATTAGATTCAAGACTAACTTTGAACCAAAAGGGAGTAAGCTAAATTCTCTTAAGGGGGTTAGCATAGACAGTCTGCCAATTGTGAGTGAATATCCGGATGTGTTTCCGGAAGATTTACCGGGAATTCCACCAGATAGAGATGTGGAATTTCTGATTGATTTGCTACTAGGATCTGGACCAATAGCAAAGAGACCATACAAGATGTCAGTTGATGAGTTGAAAGAACTCAAGAAACAACTTGGAGAATAGTTGCAGAAAGGATTTATTCAAAACCAAGTTCTTCATCTTGGGGAGCACCGGTTTTGTTTGTGGAAAAGAAGGATAGAAGTCAAAGGTTATGCATAGATTACCGTTCACTCAATGAGGTGACTATCAAGAACAAATACCCTTTGCCTAGAATCAATGACTTGTTTGCTCAGTTAGAAGGAGTCTGTGTGTTTTCAAAAACTGATCTCCGATCAGGTTATTTCCAGCTCAAGATAAGAGAACAAGACATACCTAAAACAGCTTTCCCCACTAGGTATGGATTGTATGAGTACACCGTGATGCCATTTGGTTTGACCAATGCACCAGCTTACTTCATGAATATGATGAACAAGGTGTTCATGGAGTTCCTTGACAAGTTTGTTGTCGTTTTCATTGATGACATTTTGATCTACTCCAAGAGCAAATAAGAGCATGAAGGACATTTGCGTTTGATACTTGAGAAGCTTAGAGAGCATAAGCTGTATGCCAAATTCAGCATGTGTGAATTTTGGTTAAATGAAGTTGGATTTCTTGGACACGTTGTGTCAGGAGATGGTGTAGCAGTTGATCCCGCTAAAGTGTCAGCTGTGACTAAATGGGAATCTCCTAAGTCAGTAAAAAAAGTTCGTAGTTTCCTTGGCTTGGCTTGATACTACAGAAGATTTATTGAGAATTTCTCCAAGGTAGCTAAGCCAATGATGGAGTTACTAAAGAAAGACAAGAAATTCGCTTGGTCTGAAGGATGTGAACTCAGTTTCCAAGAATTGAAGAAGAGACTAGTGACAGCACTAGTCTTATGTTTGCCAGATTTGGAGAAGGATTTCCAAGTGTATTGTGATGCATCCCATCATGGATTGGGTGCAGTGCTAATGCAAGAAGGGAAAGTTGTGTCTTATGCCTCGAGACAACTCAAAACTCATGAGGTAAATTACCCTACTCATGATATAGAGTTAGCCTCTGTTGTCCATGCACTCAAAACATGGAGACATTATCTTTTGGGAAAGCGATGTGAAGTATTCATAGATCACAAAAGTTTGAAGTATATCTTCACCCAAAAAGAAATCAACATGAGACAAAGAAGATTGCTAGAACTCATCAAGGACTATGACTTGAGTTTGCAATACCACCCCGGTAAAGCAAATGTTGTAGCGGATGCTCTAAGTCGTAAGGTATTTGTGAATGACCTTACTAAGGGAGAATTGCCAGATGATTTGTGTGCCCAATTTAGAGATCTCAGATTGGAGATTGTACCAGAAGGACATCTCATGTCATTGGATGTTCAACCCACTTTGTTGGACAAAATCAAAGAAACCCAAAAGACAGATAAAGAAATTGAAGAGATTAAGGAAAAGATTGGCAAAGGAAAAGCCAAAGGATTCCATGAAGACGATCAAGGTACTTTATGGTACGAAAACGTATCTGTGTTCCACAAGATCTGGAGCTTCGAAAACTGATTTTACAAGAAGCACACAACTCACCATATTCCATTCATCCGGGTAACACCAAAATGTACATGGATATGAAAGAAAGATTTTGGTGGAATAATCTCAAGAAGGACATCACCGAACATATTGCCTTGTGTAATGTATGTCGTAGAGTGAAAGCGGAACACCAGAAACCAGCAGGATTGCTACAACCACTACCTATTCCTGATTGGAAGTGGGACAAGATTGGCATGGATTTCATCACCGGATTGCCAAGGACCAGGTCAGGATATGATTCTATTTGGGTAGTAGTGGATCACCTAACTAAAGTGTCTCATTTCATACCCGTGAAGACAACCTATACAAGTGCTAAGTTAGCCAAGATATATATGAGTAGGATTGTATGTCTGCATGGAGTACCCAAGAGTATTGTGTCTGATAGGGGAACTCAATTCACTTCTCATTTTTGGAGGCAACTACATAAGTCATTGGGAACGAGGTTGGAATTCAGCACTGCTTTTCATCCTCAGATTGATGGACAAATAGAAAGGACCAACCAGATACTTGAAGATATGTTGAGGGCATGTGCCCTAGACTATGGAGCCAGTTGGGATGAAAGTCTGCCTTACGCAGAATTCTCTTACAATAACAGCTATCAAGCCAGCATTGAGATGGCACTGTTTGAGTTTCTCTATGGGAGAAAGTGTACCACCCCATTGTTATGGAATGGTGTGGGTGAAAGAAATTTGTTCGGACCGGAACTAATCAAAGAGGTTGAAGAGAAAGTCAAGATAGTTAAGGACAGATTGTAGATAGCACAGTCCCGACAGAAGAGCTACGCAGATCCTAAGCATAGAGAAGTCACCTATGAAGTGGATGATAGAGCTTATCTTAGAGTGTCACCACTTCGTGGAGTGAAGAGATTTGGAGTCAAAGGAAAATTGGCCCCAAGGTATGTTGGACCATTCAAGATTCTGAGTCGTAAAGGCGAATTAGATTATGAGATTGAATTGCCAGAATCATTGTCTGCAGTTCACAATGTGTTTCATGTGAGTCAGCTAAAGAAATGCCATACAGAGATGGAAGAGACTTCTTTGAAGGATACTATACCTTTGGAGGAGGTTCAATTGGAAAGTAATCTCACTTATGAGGAAAAACCTATCAAGATTCTTGAGAATGCAGAAAGAGTTACTCGGACTAAGACTATCAAATTCTACAAAGTTCAATGGAACCATCATTCCGAAGAAAAAGCAGCATGGGAAAGAGAAGATGATCTTTGGAAGGACCACCCTCTCCTATTTGCTAGCCAATCCGAATATCGAGGGCGAGATTCACCTTAAGGGGGTTAGATTTGTAACATCCCAAATATCATGTTTTCAAAGCTTTGCATATCATCCATGCATTCATGATCATTTAGAGTTCATTTTCAAAGTCATTACAAAAACAGGAGCATCTGAATGCTCATTATTTTATGTAAGCAAAGGCCATGGCCATATTTCTACCTTCTAATAAGAAAGATACTTATTTTAATCAGTAAGGTTTTGAGATTGAGCTTGAGTGTTGTTTCTAAGGTTTGGTCAAGGTTTCAAAAACAAATTATGATTTATAAACCATTCCTTTACTAATTATGAACATTTAACAAAGGTTGGTTTTAAATTTCTTTTTCAAACCCATTTTGTTTTTGAGTATGATAAGATGTGTTACACACCCTAGGATGCAAGAATCAGCAAACTTTTGTTTGAAGAAAGTTTCATTTGAAACAGATTTGGTTTGAGATTTTAAATTCAAACCAGAAATTCATTCAGAAAAAGAAAAAGGATTAAGGGAGAAAAAAATAGAGCAGACCAGCTAATCTAGCCCAACCCAGCCCAGTTAGCCCATCCAGCCCAATAACCTTCCACCCCACAGAAAAACGTTTCGCACCATGTTGCTGACCCACGTCGTCACTGACAATTGGGCCCCACTCTTCTTCTCTCACTCACACTGACGAAACAGCCCCACCTGTCAGTCGTCTCTTCAACCCGCCGCAATCAGCTCCGGCCGTTTCCTCTCTCGTCACTGCCGTTGAATTCGTGAGTTAAATGCCGTTGATTCGTCGAGTAACTCCCCGTCCAGCTTCGGCTACTTAACCCCCTCCCCTCTCCGCTCATTTCCCCTCACTCGGCACACCATCTCCGCCACCAGGCTGCCGGCAATTCAAGTTGCAACGCCGCTGCCCGACGCTCTCCGGTGATCGATTCCGGTGAGAACTCCCCACCCCTGGCCCTCTCGACCATGCTGTCATGTTTTCCACACTCCTGCGCATCTAACACTACTCGCGGACCTCCTTTTTGTGGCTTACAGCGTCGCCTTCGTCGACGACCGCGTGTGTCCAACGACGTGCTCTACTCCGACGAGCGACTACGGTAAACCTAGCCCTTCCCCACCTCTCTGGTTCACGCTCGCACTCACACCGTTCCAGTGCGCGTCTAACACCTTTCACTTGCCTTCCTGTGCCTTGTAGCGCTGCCAACGACGACGCCCGAGCACACCCGAAGCCGCCCTCAACTCCGGTGAGGAATTAACGACGGTCTCGCACGCCCGCGTCTTCGCCACGTCGACCCTCGTCATCACCTTGTCTCCACGCTTCGGTAATGACCCGCACCTTCCCCATTTTCCCCCTAGCGCCACCAGTTCACCGCCGGCAGAAGCGTCGACGCCGCTCTGGCCATTCGCGCCACCACTCTTTGGTCAAATCAGCGCGCGCTGTTAGATCTGTATCGAAGGGTTTAGATTAGATGTGGATCGAACCGTTTTCTTTAGATCTGGCGCGTTGGATCTAACTTGATCCGATGGCGCGGAAGCGTGATCCTGAGTGAAGCGGTATTGTCCAATCAGGAAGCGCCGCGTGGCTGGGATTTAAATTTAAAATCTGGAATTAGATCTATTAGATGTTCAATCTTGCAAAATTCATAACTTTTGATCCACACGTTCAAATTTTGCAAATTTTATATCATTGGAATCAGGAGAGAAAATCCTATCTGTTTATGCAATATGTTTAATGTTTTGCTTCTGTAAAAATGGTTGTTTTTGCAGAGACATTTTTAGGCTTATTTTGGGTATAGAAATGTTTTGAAAAATGATTTAAAAATCAAACAAAGTTTATTTTGAGTATCTTGGTCTTGTTTTTGTTTCAGTACTATACCCTTGTCTTGTTTGGTGTAGAAAAATCATCACATGGCATTGGCATGCATATATATATTTTTGTTTGTATATTTTGTTATGTGATTTTGGTGCCATTATTTTATGTGTAGATTTTGGTGCAAATAGTGATTGTGGTTGTGAAGATTGTTGCTACTCCCCAAACTACCAAGTCAAGTGGTGCTTCATGCTTTTATCCCTATATTTTCACCTATGCATTAGAAATATTTTGTATAGGACTTGCATGAATATTATGCTAAGTATCTATATGCTATGCTTGGGAAATCCTAGTAGTTGTAGAATTGTTAGAATTTCCTCTAAGTTAAGATGCTTAGTATTGCCATGCTTTACCTAGCTAGTAGCAAACAAGGGTGGATTATATATTCATGCTATGTGAAATATTGCTAAGTCTATGACTTGTGTTTTTGCTTAATAAAACAACTAAGTGAATGAAACACCTGGGTGGAATGGAAATAATGGTTTGTGTTGAGTGGTGATACAAGGCACATTTCTATGGTTTACCTTGTGTATCTCACTTGTGGATGGCCACCCAGGATCAAAGGGATTTGAGATGCCAAATGTTAAGAAGCTTCTAGTGCAGCCACATGGCATTATGGGCTCTACCTGGATCATATAGGTTGCATTAACTTAGCCATTTGGATAGTTGGTGGTAGTGGGATGATAGGTTGGAAAGCGTCCATTTGGTCTAAGGGAAGGCTTCTGAAAGGTCCTATCTTGGTGAAAATCAAGTCTTGTGGGAAAGTGCACAACCTCTGCAGATGGAAGAATCTAAGTACTTAGCCATGTCCCTGGTATTGGACAACTTGAGCATCAAGACATGGAAGCTATAAAGAATCTCCTCATCCCAATTTATAAGTTAAAACTTGTGGTTGAACAAGGGTGAAGGTTCACCAATTTATATTGGTGATTCCTTGGGAAAGTTTTGTCAAAGAAAAACTTAGTGTTTTTCAACTAATAGGAAAAACCTATTTTGAGCAAAGCAAGCCTAAGCTACACTTAGCCAAATGCATGTAGTATCTGGATGATAATATTCTACTAAGGTATCACTTGCCAATACTATTCCAAATGTATTGACCCACTGTGGCTGTAACTTATGATGTTGCAGGTTACTCTGATGATGATTAGGGGTTATGAGTCTACACTCAACATGCTTGCCTGTGGCACATGAAGATGAAGACTTATTTATGTTATTCTATATTTGAATTCTTGTATTAGGCCTGTGGCCATGGAGTTGTAAAAGTCTATGTTTGTCTCTGGAATGATATGTAATAATGACCTTTGTATCTGTGTACTTCATCTTAAACTGTGGATGCTAGCATTGATCCAGGGACTAGCATTGCAATCACAGGGATCTTTACCTTTATAAAGGTAGGATCTTACATTTTGGGAAATTGAGCTTTTTGAGGGAATTGCTATAGTAGCTTGTGTTTTTATTGAAAGTTTTTTTGTTATAAAGCTAAACCAAAGGTCTATTATCTTTTGAATACACTAATGTTTCTAATGAAGATTGTGTGAAGTTTTGTATGAAGGAAAATTTTCAGGTGTAAGGGAAGAATGATGTAATAAGATGAAGAATGGACAAAAGCTCAAGATTGGGGATGCCACCCCGTGTCACCCCAAGAAATATTCAAGAGGTACAAGCGTCAAATCTTGGGGATGCCCAAGGCATCCTTTTCTTCATCAATAAAAATCTTAGGTCTTTCTAGACACTTCGTTTTTATTGTTTCATGCACAGTTGTGTTGTTCTTGGAGCGTCTTTGTTTTTGTTTTTAGTTTTATTTTTCTTGGTTTTCTGCACTAAGTTGGTTGATCACAACACACTTATTTTGGAGAGAGACACACTCTGTTTTCATTGCATATAACACTCTTGTTTTCATTCTTATTGTCTTGTGAGTGTTCTCTTTTGCTAGCACTGTGTCTAGCCTTAGTTTTCTTATGCTTTCGGCTTAGAAATTTTTTGTTCTTATTTGTGGATTTGTGAGACAAGCTCACTGGTCTTTATTGATTATTATCTTTGTGAGTTGTTTCAAAGTCGATTGGTGTTGGAAAAGAGTAGAAAGTTTCTTGCTTATAGTGGTACAAAAAGGAGCTTGCTTTGACTATGGATTAGACTTTATCATGTCATGCTAGATGTTGCTTTGAACATATGCTTAGTGATTATTGCTGTAGCATGACTTGTTCCAAACAATTAGGATTGCTTAATGTGCCTTGAAAGAATCATGCATTGTTTTAGCATACAAAAGCATAGTATTGTGGTTTTCTCCTTTGATGTTTTGTTTGGGTTGACTTGGCACATGCTTACACCATGGTAAGACTATGAACCAGTCACCATAGCCTCTATGATCATTTAGTTTTTGACTTGTGATACCACTTTATGCTTTGATTAGTAATGTTTTGTCGCTCTGCATGATTATGTCCATTATTGCTCTCTTAGTTGTCCGCTCCCAGTCTTTTGCTAGCCTCCACTTGTATGAGTAAGCTCTACTCATGCATCCAACTCCCAAGAAACCAAGCTATTCCAAAGTGTCCACTATAAATTCCTATGCATGGTGTGTTACACCATTCCAAGTATATTCTTGTTTTCATCTATCTTCCAAATTAAACTTGTTATGTGAAAGTTAGTGATTAAAGCTCTCACAAACTTGATGGCACACTTTATTTTTATTGCCCCTAATAAACTTGAACCATTGTGTCATCTATGTTGTATATGCTTGCACTTATATGTTGGAATTAGCAGAACCATGCTGTCATGGGGAATGCTTTCAACATTGCACTTGTACATTGTACACAGTTGATATCATGCTTTGTTGTTTATGTATGTGTGTTAGATAAACGCCTGGGCCTCTAGCCTAAGCCATGCCTAATCATGGTGGAAACTTGCAGCATCACCATAATGACATCTATGAAGCTTTCTTCTTATAAAAAAGAGACATATTGAAAAGAGGAAAGAGAGAAAAAAGCACCATTTTCCCATGGTAAATAAGAAGATTGCTGAGATGCTCATTGTCTGCTTGCCTTGTCATTTTGACTATGGGATAGCTCCTGTATCATGTGCAAGGGGTACCTCGTTGGTGGTTCTCTATGATACACATGTACTTACTATGACAAGAACTTACAGGTGACTAAAGTTGAGTAGCATGAGGTCCGGCCCTCGTATTCAAGGGACTTGAGATTGCCAACTTATACTTTGTCAAGCATATACTCCATAGTTTTTTCACTTTAACCTTAATCACTTCAAGATGCTTATGATAGGGGCAATGAGAGCTGAAAGCTAACAAGTACCATAATTTTTGGAAGCTCTTTATGAGACTTGAAATCCCTGCTTCCTTTCATGAAGGGCCTTCCTTCCACCATTATATTGAGTCTCCACCTTCTATCCTTAGGCACCAATTAAGAGAGCATAGTTGTCATTCTTAGTTCTATGTGCATTGTCCCAAAACTTGTCGATTGATTCATAATGTTGATATTTCTAGTTCTTGAATTATTTGTATCTAGTCACTCTTATGAACTTTGAAGGTGTCCTGTGCATTTATTTGCTACTCTATGAGGTACAAGATGAATGCCACTATGCTATGGTTTCTATATGTGAAACAAACAAACGTCTTTCAATGCATTGTTATTTATGATATTTGTTTGTATCCTTTCATGTTGCAACATAGTTGCTATGTCTTACTGTTAGAACTCCATCTTTCATGCTCATGTTTAGAGTTCTTTGATTCTAGCTTTCAATGCTTGCAAATGGTTTGATCTTGATTTTGATGGTGCATGTCACCTCAAAAATTATTATTTTTATCACTTACCTACTCGAGGACGAGCAGGAGTTAAGCTTGGGGATGCTTGATACGTCGTAAACGTATCTATAATTTTTTATGCCCCATGCTTGTTTTGTATCAACTTTTCTATGTTTTGTCTACACTTTGAGGTATTTTTATACACTTTCTGGAACTACCCTATTGACAAGATGCCACAGTGCCAGTTGCATGTTTTCTACTATTTTTGGTTTCAGAAAGCTAAAAAATGAATATTCTCGGAATTGGACGGGACAAAAGCCAAAGTTCATACTTTCCCCTGAACGATACGGAAAATCGAAGACGAGACGAAGAAGGACACCAGGGTGGCCACACCCTAGGTGGGCACAGGGCCCACCCTGGCCGCGCCCACAGGAGGTGTGGGCCCCCTGGCCCTCCATCGACCTGGCCTCCATCGCCTACAAGAAGCCCCCGACTCAGAAACCCTAAAGAATAGACCAGAAAGCCACGAAAAGTTCCGCAGCGCCGCCACCACCGAAGGGGAGATTCGGGGGATAGAAAGTCTCTGTTCTGGCACCCTGTCGGGACGGGGAAGTGCCCCCGGAGCCATCTCCATCGATCTCCACCACCATCTCCATCGTTGTTGCTGATTCCCATGATGAGGAGGGAGTAGTTCTTCCTCGAAGCTAAGGTCTCTACCGGTAGATATGTGTTCATCTCTCTCTCTATGCATGATCTTTTTGTGGTCATGAGCTTTGTAATCAAGTAGATCTACTCTATTACTCAAGTGCTTTAATAGATCTCTGCTCTCCCCATGTGTGTGAAAGTGACAGCATGCATGCCATGGTGGCACTTAGGCTAGAGTCTAGATAAATACTCATCGTGCTTTAAGAGATCTATGCTTTTCCCCACATGTGTGAAAGTGACAGCGTGCACACCATGTGTGGCACTTAAGCTAGGTTACATATATATTTATCATGATTATATTTTGAGTTGGTTTTCTCTATGAAATTGTGGTGTTTGTTGGAACCATCTAGCGCTCAAGGTGATAGTGTGGGGTCATCTAGATGGGGAAGGCGGACTTTGAGGTGTGCTTTTGTATGCCTAACGTGGATTAGAGTGTCCAACCGGAGAGTAGTTAAGAGTAGTATCATTAAGAGAAGATATTTATATGAGAGAGTCTTCACTAGTGAAAGTATGATCCCTAGGCCTTATTTCTAAACATTGAAACACTGTTTGCTACTAGATCTGTTGCATGTTTGCTTGCTTCCTTCTTGTTGGCTTTAGTATTTACCTCACCGTCAAGCTCTTTTCTGGCATCGTTACCGCTTGTATTTCACTATCTCTTCGCCGAACTAGTGCACCTATACACCTAACAAGTGTATCGGGTGTGTTGGGGATACAAGAGACTTCTTGTATCTTGATTGCAGGATTGCTTGAGAGGGATAAATTTGACCACTTCCTCCCCGAGTTCGATAAACCTTGGGTAATCCACTTAAGGGAAAACTTGCTGCTGTTCTACAAACCTCTACACTTGGAGGCCCAACAACTGTCTACAAGAATAGAAGTGCGTACACATCAGGTACTCTGAACTTTTATGTTATTTGAACTCATGTACTCCATTGCTTGGCCGGAAATGCAGCTCCTATTGGTTTAACCAATACTCCTCTGCCAAAGGAATGCATGGCCCTTGCCGGCAAATTCATCAGTACCGCCATCAAGCAAGCCAAGGAAATTTCCAAGACCCTTAACATCAACATTAAGGCGGTGGATTCCGTCATGAAGTACTCGGAGATTCTGCGCCAAGCCCCCGAGCGTATCGTAAGCTGGAAAGCTTCATGTACCCGTGATGGTGCAAGAATGTCACTGGCGATGGTCAAGGCCCACTATGAGAATGCCGACATTGACACGGTGACCTCGGGTTTTCCCGACGTATTCGATGACGGCCAGAAGATTGATCACAAAGCTATCTGGTCATCGCTCGCCGACTACGACACCAGGGTCGTCGAGTTGGTCGATCCAAACTCCTTTGTGCCTCTCGAGATCATTGATGGCGACCAGCCCAGCTCCGCCGAGTCCCTCAAGACCAACGACTTTGTTGATGATCAGGATGACTCTCCTGCCGCCGACGATGTTACCTCAAAGTCTCATGTGCCAGAGGAATGAAAAACACTTTGTAATATTTGTTTCCTCTGGATTTATGTATGTGGAAAAACTACGGTTTTAATCTTAAGGCGGAAAACAATAGCTATATGTTTCTTGCTACTTAAGTACTAGTTCCAGCATGTATATATTTTTTAAGCAAGTGCTGGTTTATCCATTACTTTGGTTTTTATGCTTGACTTTTCATGAGTCGGAAGACTCGTAGTCGGAACCATGTGCTCAGGTGATGATGCCCAATGGCACCGTCAAAAACCTAAGCACAAAATCGCCGACTTTGAGTGCCAAAAGTCACTACTCTAGAATCCACATAAAAACGACAAAGAACGTGTAGATCAGAAAGATTAAGATAACTCCCGTAGGCGGAATTTTCACAAGTGCAAATGCAAAACTTGCACATAAAGGTTTTATACGATCCAAAAATAAACACTAAAGGAGGTAAAATACTCAAGAATATGAGTGAACCGAAAAAGTTTATTTCATTGATCATATAATAGGTGCAAAGTAGATAAAAAGTATGCTAATTGTAAAAAGGACGTAGCTATGCTATGTTCCATGGCCGATCAAGCTCCGAGTAGTCAACATCCGGGTCACGTCTCTTATGCTTATGATCATCATTTCTCCTATACTCGAGTTCATGATTGTCAACGAGGTATTAAGACCCATTGAGTATCTCCTTGCTTATGATGAAAGGTCCTTCCCATGGCGGGGATAATTTGTGTGACTTCTTCTGCTTAAGTCGGAGCACCAGATCCCCCTCTTTAAACGAGCGATGCCGAACGCGGTGACTATGTTAGCTGTGTAGCTTCTGCTGGTAGATGGTGGATCTTTGGCATGTCAATACGCGCTCTTCCTCAAGAAGGTCCACATCTAGGCGCCTAGATTCTTCAGCGTCATCTTCGTCATAGGCGGCAACTCTTGGTGAATCATGGAGGATGTCGGAAGGCATGATGACTTCTGCTCCATATACCATGAAATAAGGGGTGTAGCCAGTAGACCTATTTGGTGTAGTTCGTAAACTCCCCAAAATAGATGGTAACTCCTCCGCCCAGGCTCCAGCTGCTCTATGTAGCGGTGCTTCTAGACATGGCTTGATTCCCTATAGAATTAATCCATTGGCTCGCTCAACTTGCCCATTGGACTGTGGATGTTCCACAGACGCTAAGTCAAGTCGGATGCCCTTCTCCCAAAAATAGGCTTCCACTTATCCGAGTGACAAGTTGCTGCCGTTGTCGATGATAATGCTATGTGAGAGACCAAATCTCACTAGTAGATCCCGTACAAACCTAAGGGCAGTTGCCCCATCAAGCTTTCTAATGGGTTTAGCTTCTATCCATTTGGTGAATTTATCAACTGCTACTAGCAGATGCGTAAACTCACATGGTGCTGCCTGTAATGGACCAACCATGTCTAGCCCCCAGACTGCAAACGGCCAAGTTATTGGTATTGTTCGCAACTCTTGAGCTGGTACATGTGGTTGTCGGGCATAGTACTGGCATCCCATGCATGTCTCAACCAGCTTGTCGGTGTCCGCCTTCGCGGTCAGTCAGTAGAATCCTTGCCGGAAGGCTTTGGATACCAACGATCAGGGAGCAGCATGATGCCCGCAATCTCCGAGATGGATCTCACGAAGGATTTCAATACCTTCTTGCTAGGGAACACACTTGAGGTATACACCAGTGGTGCTTCTTTTATAGAGTTGTCCATTGATTATGGTATAGCCCTTTGCTCGACGTACTATTTGCCGACTTTCGGCCTCGTCGATGGGCAAAGTTCCGTGTACGAGGTACTCCATGAACGGTTTTGTCCAAGATGGAGGGACCTTTGTCACTATGTGAACAAAAGAGTCAACTCTATCCGGGTCCTTAGGGTTCGCTCCCTTCACGGATGGTGTTTGTAGATGCTCTACAAAAACGTCAGGCGAAATTTGTTTGCGCCCTGATCCAAGCTTTGCCAGCAGATCAGCCGCCTCATTTTCCTCCTTTTGACATACTTGACTTTGTAGCCCAAGAAGCTTTTGGCTATCTCATCTACTTCGTCTCGATATGCCGCCATCATAGGGTTTCACACGTTCCAGGTGCTAGCCACTTGTTGGGCAACCAATTCAGAATCTCCATAGCAAACTATGCGCTTGATGCCGATATCTCTGGCTACGCAAAGTTCGTGAATGAGTGCTTCATATTCCACCATGTTATTTGTAGCCTCAAAGTGGATCTGCAGAACATAGTGTAGCTTTTACCCTATTGGTGACTGTAGCCATACACCAGCCCTCGAGCCATTGAGTAGCTTTGATCCGTCAAAGTGCATCATCCAGTATTCTGGCTCTGGTACAGGGGTACCATCTGGCATCTCTGTCCAATCTGCGATGAAATCCGCCAAGACCATGATTTGATAGCATCACGTATCTTGTAGGTGATCTCAAAGGCGGCAAGTTCAATGCTCCACTTTGCAACCCTTCCTGTAGTGTCACTATTATTGATGATGTCAGACAGTGGAGCTTTGCTCACAACTGTGATGGGGTTCTCCTAGAAATAGTGCCTTAGATTCCGAGAAGCAAGGAACACTCCATAAGCTAGCTTCTGGTAGTGCGGGTAAAGCTTCTTCGACTCCGTCAAGACCTCGCTTACATAGTAAACTGGTTGTTTCACTCCATACTCATGCCCTCGTTATTTCCACTCTACCATGACGACGACGTTGATTACACGGTTGGTGGCCGCCATGTAAATCAACATAGGCTCCATAGGCTCGGGTGCTTCAAGTATAGGTGCCGAGGAAAGTATCTCCTTTAGCTTCTTGAGTGTAGCATCTTCTTCATCCATCCATGTAAATATGTATGCTTTCTTCAGCAACTTGTACAACGGCAAAGCCTTCTCTCCAAGTCGGCTAACAAACTGGCTTACTGCTGCAATGCAGCCTGTTAGCTGTTGTATGTCCTTTAGGAATGTCGGACGGTTTATGTTTAAGATGGCCTTGATCTTCTCTGGGTTGACCTCGATTCCATGTTGGGAAATGATGAAGCCCAACAATTTGCCGGCTGGAACCCTGAAGACGCACTTCTTAGGGTTAAGCATCATGTTGTATTTCCGGAGATTATCAAAGGTTTCCTTTAAGTCGGATATTAAGTCGTTTGACTTTTTATACATCACCGCTATATCGTCCACATAGGCATGAACATCCTGACCAATTTGATCATGTAGGCAATGCTGCATAGTCCGTTGGTACATAGCACCTGCATTTTTCGCCCAAAGGGCATCGTGAAGTAGCAAAATGTGCCATAAGGTGTGGTGAACAAAGTGGCCAATTGGTCCGACTTCCTCATCTTTATCTGGTGGTATCCTGAGTATGCATCGAGAAAACACAAAAGTTTCGAGCCAGCCGGCGAGTCAATGACTTGGTCAATGCGAGGCAAAGCAAACAGATCTTTCGGGCACGCTTTGTTCAAGCCGGTGTAATCAATGCACATTCTTAATTCTTTGGTTCCCTTTTTGGGGACAAGTACAGGATTGGCCACCCATCGGGTGTGAAGGATTTCTTGAATAAAACTAGCCTTAAGTAACCTAGCTATCTCTTTGCCCATGGCGCGTCTCTTCTCGTCTCTGAAGCGTCGTAGAGGTTGTTTCACTGGTTTGCATTTTTGATCAATATTCAAGCTGTGCTCGGCAAGTTCCCTAGGTATACCTTTCATGTCAACAGGTTGCCAGGAAAATATGTCCCTATTCTCATGAAGGAACTCGACGAGCGCGCTTTCCTATTTAGGGTCCAGGTTCGTCCCAATGGCGGTGGTCTTGGAGGCATCGCCTACCACAAGTTACACCGACTTAGTTTCGATGGCGGCCTTGAAGGAGGGATCGGAGTCAGAAATCTGCTTCTTTGATGCGAGCATCTCCGAGGAATCGACCTTGCTCTAGATCTCCTTAAATTCTTCTCTGTAAAGGACAACTTCTGCAAAGGCTGCTTCTCCAATCTTGTAGTCCCTTGCCTTTGTAAAGCTTCCAGATACGATGATGATGCCGTTTGATCCGGGTATCTTGAGCTTGTTGCAGACGAAGCATGGCTTGGCCATGAAGGCGTGGAATATGTCGCGTCCGAATATGATGTGGTACACACTCTTGAAGGGGCCACTTCAAAGGTCATGCGTTCTTGGCGGTAATTGTTAACATCGCCAAAAGCGACCTAAAGCGTGATGCATCCAAGGGACCGATCCTCCCGGCCAGGAACTATGCCATAGAACATGGTGCTCGTCCGCCTTAGGTTGGCCTCTGTCAAGTTAATCTTGTGCAGCGTATCCAGGTACATGATGTTGATGCTGCTTCCACTGTCCACCATGCATTTGGTGAACTCGTTGCCGTCAATCAAAGGGTTGATGACCATGGCATACGAGTTCTCCGTAGGGATGAGGTCTGGGTGATCCTTCCTGTCCCAAGTGATTGGAACTTCCGACCAGCGCAGGTACTGAGGGACTGGGGGTAGGGTGGCCATCAGTATCCTCATGGAGGTTTTTTGTGCCCAGACAGTAGGGGTGCCAAGGAAAGTGTGGTAGACGGCGGCCTTATTCTCGAAGGGGTTCTTGCCTTTGCCATCGCCCTTGTCGGCTTGCTTGGGGTCAACATCTTCGTTCATGTCACTTGAATCCTTGGACTCCTCTTCCTTCTTCTTCCCTTTACCCTTGCCTCGTGGTCTGTTCTTCCGGCTTTGCTTGTAACCGGACTCCGGGTCCTCCTTGAGGTTGTTGACAAACTTGCAATGGCGATTGGTGTGAGTGGCCTTGCCGCTGGCGTCGAGGTGTACAAGGAATGGCATATCACTGTACTCCTCGTACGTTTGGGGAACACGGAGCGCTGCCGGGGTAGTTTCACTACCTCGCTGCTGCCCACGACCAGCCCCCCATCCTCGGCCACGCTGTCCGCCATCACCTCATCCTTCAAATGTCATGGCGACCATGTCGGAGGTTTGCTTTTCTTATGGCGGACTTTTCCGCTTGGTGCTGTTGTTCCTCTTAGCTTGGGTTGGAACGGCTATCGCCGACAAGGATCCGCGAGCATCATCGTCGGCAGCCGCGAACTCACTGGCCAACTGGATCATCTGATTGAGATCGAGCATGTGATTATCCTGCAGGCGCTTCAACTTATGTCGGAGCAACGTACCTTTCTCCAACCCATCAATGAAGGCGGCCATGGTGGTATGATCGTGCACTCCTACGCAGAGGTAGGCTCGAGATGACTTGTCTTTCTCTTGCACGCACCGCTATAGATTGCCGACGGTGTAGGGACACTTATACGTACCCTCGAAGTTTTTGGTGAACGCTTCTTGCATGTCCAACCAGTTGCAGTTGGACTTTTCTGGCAAGTCATCAATCCATTGGAGGGCCGTGCCCGTCAACATCAGTGGGAGGTACTTGACGACAACATTGGGGTTACCCCCCACGATCTCCACCGTGTTGCCGTAATCCTGCAACCATGTAGCTGGTTTGGCGGTGCCTTCATAGGGCTTGATCGTCTTGTCAATTCAGAAACCCTTGGGGTAAGTTGCGGTCCGTATTACAGGTCCAAAGCAACATGGTCCCAGTTAAGGTCCTTCCCGGGCCTCGTGAATCTTTCCCAGGCGTGAACGTGTGTCGTATGGCTCCGGGCTTGCTCTTTTCTTCTTGCCACTAGGGGATGGGCTGCGTGAATTACGCGGGGCCTCTCTGCCATGGTGTTTGCTAGGTGGTGACGGAGGCGGAGGAGGCGGTGGGTTAGCCTTCTTGCTATTACCCTCCTGCGACGCCTCGCGCTTGTCGTGGTTGCTTGTTGGATGTGGAGGGTCATGGCGTGACATGCTCTTGTGTCCTTGGTTGCGCTCTCCATTGTGACGGGGCTACTCCGTGTTGTCACGGATGACGATGCCGCCCTGCCTTGGCGGAGGCATGCTTGTACGATGGTGAGCCTTTGGGTCTTCGCGATGTCGGGGAGATCGGGGCAGTGGAGATGGGCGAAGAGGGTGAGCCTTGCCTCCACAGTCAGAGGATATGTGGATAGCCTCCTTCCTGTTGCGTGCATCCCTCCGTCTTCGTTCTGATGAACCCGTCTAAGACCCGACATCCTGAGGAGATCGGTCCCTTGGTGTCCTAGGATTTCTAGACTGGCAATATGCTGGGTCACACTCAAGCCTCTGAGAGGTGGCCCTTTGCTGCTGTTTGACCGCCTTTGCTACAAGTTCATAGACCTGTTCCACAGCTGGGGGTGATCTATCCTGTTCCAGAAGAGTCTTGGCGACAGCTAGGTTGAGAATAGGAGTGGGCATGACCTGCCTGCCCTCGCTGTCAATATATGGCTTGGCTTGTGGCGGCTTCGAGGGAGCCCATCCTAGGTTTCACCGTACACCAGGATCGTCGATGACGCGAGCCGGAGCTTTCTTAGCCTTTTGCTGTTTGAGAAGAGTCTTGTACTCGGCCTCCATGGCTCTAGATTTCTCTATTGACTTCTGTGCCTTGGCAAGATCTTTATCTAGCTTTGCACCTTGCTCCGCGATGGCCTGCGCTTCCTCCAGCAGCTGCTGGAGCTTCTCGTCAAGCTGGACTACGTTCCGTATATGAGCCACAGTCATGGGCTCGACAAGCAAATTGCCGTACATCACTCTATCAGCTGGAGTGATTTGGTCAGCTGTAGACGTAGATGCCGGAGGCGGCGGGTTTGCGGTGTTGTTGTTACTCGGACCGATGTTGAGTTCCTGCGGCTATTGCACTGGGTTAGGCGGAGGGGGCATGGCCTTTGCGCGATCATTGTCGGCAGCAATAGGTAGTCCCTTCCCCTTGTCTAGTGCTTTAGGCGGAGCCTGTCCGAGTTGATCTTCCTCCATCACACTCCCAATGGCGACGAACACCTCTCGGGATGTGATGGCCTTGTAGGCCTACTCCTCGTTCTTGATGTCCTCCTCCATCTCCTTCATAACAGAGTTGAGTTCCTCCGGGTTGATGTCCATCTCCTCCGAGTCCACGCTGATGTCGACGTAGAGCACGTCCAGAACAGAGTCGGAGGGTGCGGGGGCTTCCTCGATGACGGAAGAAGATGCTGAGGCCGCAAGGGCATTGACTAGAGGCGGTGGTGGCGGTGGCTGAGGTGGCGGGGCGCTGGGTATGATTGCGAGCACTTCCTAAGCTTCTACTTCAGCAGACGCATAGTTATTGACAGTGTGAACCATGCCCTCAAAAGTGAGGAGACCCGCGGCCTGTTGTCGTCTTAGCATATGCCGGATAAGTGTACCGTGGTCCATTCCTTCCATAAAGTGATAGATAGCATCATTATTATGGTAATGTTCCAGATCGTCCCGTATACGGAGCCACCTGGCTAGGTAATCGCGGGGTTTTTCACCCTATCTCTGAATGCAATGCGCCAGATCGAAGATAGTCACCACGCCAATGAACTTGGATCTCTGCTTTCCAGACTCACGGGCGAAGCCGGCGGACTTGTAGCGATCTTCCACCATTATATCCTGCACAGGGGCGGTTTGGGTGGGCCTTGAATTTTTCCGATCTATGTCGGCAAACTCCGAAGAGAGATCTGACTTCGATCCTTTCGTGAAAGTGTCCTACCCGTAGGCGGTCCGTGCGGGCCTTGACGATCCTCCGACTTCCAGGGAACTAGTGGCCGAGTCGGTTTCGCCGATGAAGAGGTGGATGTCCCCGATTGGGACGATCGAGCAGCGGGTGGGGTTCGTCTTCGCTGGGATCCAGAACTCGTCGGGAGGGACGATCAGAACGTTGATGGAGAAGAGAACACGACTGATGGATACGGTTTTGCTTATTCCCGCGAAGAGCTTGGACGTCGCCCGTTGTAGAGCCTGAAGTGCCTCTTGCCCCACGGTGGGCGCCAACTGTCGTGGTATTGACGACGAGTACGCCATGGAGGGGTCCTCACAGAGCGTGTTTAGAGACATGGGGTAAGGCGGAAGGTTGGCGGGTACGAGGTAACACAGCTTATGTAGGTTCAGATCCCACGATGGTGGCGGAATCCTACTCCTGCTATAAATCACTATAATGGCAATACACCGAGTTACAGGGATCGGTTCACTGTGGGCGATATGAGTTATTCTATGCCCTAAAGGTTCCCGTAGGTCCGGCTTATATAGTCTCCAGATCCTAGGGTTACAGGAAAAGTCCTAGCCGGACAGGTTACAGAGTCCTACACGGTACACAACTAGTCTAACGTGTCTTGCACTCCAAGGCTCCTGGTATGCTGGTGACTCCTCCATAGCTTCCTTTATCCGACATGGGCCTCCCTTCTGGATCCATGTAACTGGGCCACCCAGCAGGCCATGGGCCTTGCTACCAACTATGGGCCACCCGGGTTATCCGGATTAGAGACATGCAATGGTGGTACCCATTTAGCATATCCCCAATAATCACCACTAGCATGTTAGGTGTGGTTGATTGGAATATGAAATTTATATATGTTCTACCTGGTTGGCAGGGCTCGACATCGGACTCTAGAGTGCTAAAACATGCTATGAGAAACGATCGCCAAGATGTATTTGTTGTACCATAGGGTATGACTCTTTCTCTTGCCTTTTTTATTTCTCATATTTAATTGCTAGCTAACTTATTTAATTGACAATAGGAAAGCACTACCTAGTTGATGCTGGCTATACCAATGGACCTGGATTTCTATCTCCATTTAGATCCACTAGATACCACTTGAAAAAGTGGGTTGCAAGTCAACAACAACCTCAAAATGAGAGGGAGTTGTATAATCTGCGCCATGCTCATGCTAGAAATGTTGTGGAGAGAACTTTTGGTTTTTTGAAGAAAAAATGGGCCTTCTTGCGTTCATGTTCTTTCTTTCCCATAGAGGAACATGTACGACATGTCCATATGATGTTGAAATAACCAATATGAAACAATAAATGTTGACTATGAACTAAACATTTGCAGATTCAGCTTATTAATGCATGTTGTGTGTTACACAACTATGCATGGGATAGGCAACATGTGATGGATAATTTGTTGCGGCAAGAAGTCGACGCCGAACTAGAATCTATGGTTCCAGAACCTGTAGACAATGCTTCTTTAATTAGAAGTGTCCAACAAACTGCTGCATGGTCTAATTTTAGGCAACAATTTGTAGATGAGATGTATGTGGCACGAGGAGAACTAGAGTTCGAGTAGATAAGTAGTTATGGAGTATATAGCTAGCTAATGGTGCCTTTTGTTGGGCTAGCTTCATGATGATGGCCTTTTGTGTGATCTTTTGTACATGCAACTTGTGGAAACTAATATATATGCTTTACCTTGCTTGCTATTTTGTTCTTACATTTGTCAATATCCATTTCTTCTTATTTGTATAGAAGCATGGCTGAACCAAAAGCAAAGAAAATTACTACTAGGAGTTATCTTACATGGTCTAGTGAGATGGACACGGCATTGTTATCCGTCCTTGTTGAGCATCACAACAATGGTGACCATGCTCAAAATGGTTGGAAGCCACATGTGTACCATGCTTGTATTAATCATGTCAAGGAAAAATGTAACATTGACATCACAAAGGATAACATTGTTGGAAGAATTAAAACATTTGACAAGCACTAGGAGATCATTACGAAGATGCTTTCTCAAAGTGGCTTTGGATGGGATTGAGAAAAGAACATGGTGATGGTTGAAAGTGACAAAGTGTGGGATAGATATGTGGAGGTACTTAACACTAAATTTTATTTTGTTCTTACTTTTGCATATTCATTATCATCTATAATATTTGTGTGCATTGTGTAGGCTAACAAGGATGCACGTGGCTATAGGACCAAAGTGGTGAAGAATTGGGAGTCCATAGTCACTATATATTCTAAATACCATGCGACTGGTGCAGGTGCTAGGACAGGAGCTGAGAGTGTGCAAGAACTAGACTCACATGTTGTTGAAGAATCTCTTGAGGTGCCTACGAAGAGGCAACGAACGGGAGATGCTATCTTGTCCATGATAGGAAAGATGGGTACATCTTTCGATGATGCTATGAAAGCAACCAAGCCACTTCCTATGCCAAAGGTGACTCCTCCGGTTGAAATCCTTGCTGCGCTCGAGAAAGTAGATGGTTTGGAGGAATCTGATATGATAACAACTTATGCAAAGTTGATTGTCAATGAGCGCTTATATGAAGCATTCATGTCACTTCCTGAGAAGTTCAAGATTACCTTGCCTTGATGGTTGCTACGATGAGTGCTTGTTCTTATTAGTTACTATCTACTTTGTTGTTTGTGAACAGTCCACTACTCTTATGAGTGCACTATGTGTAAGAGACATAAACTATCTACTTCTGCTACTTGTAAGAGACAAATTTATTATCCGTGTTGTGATTGTCGTTGGTACTTAATAACTATTTTGTGTCATGCTTCATTTATAATTTTTTTATTGTGGTGACTTTATTCATTATACTTTTATGTTGTCATGTCTGAAAAATAATATATAAACCTCAAATATACAATATACTATTGTGCATACACGTGTAGAGAAGTTTATATTGTCTAATCTCAAAAAAACATTCAATTCCATGTTATGTACATCCAAACATGATTTGGAATTGGGTACTACCCTTTGATTCCAACAGAAAATTCCTTGCACATCCAAACGGCAGAATTGGAAATAGATGCCATTTCCTTTCCATCTTGGATTTGGAATCTTCAGCCCAATTCAATTCCAAGCTTATTTTCCAACATCCAGACACATTGTTGTAGATCACACATATATTTTCCCATCTAGTACTAGTGATACCGAAGCCTAGAAGCCCTCTCTCATTCCATTCAATCCTACAACTACAATCTCTTTAATTCAGTTCATATTCCTGTTTACTTTCCATCATAGTTTATTTTGTTCTTGTTAAAAGTTCTTTGTTATTAAATACTTTTAACCTCTCTCAATTATCGATGTTCTAGTAACTTATAGAATAGACTATTTCCAAACCACGGTTTGGGTGCGAAACGTGGCCGCATTGATAACGTGGCTGCGGGGTCATGTTTTTTCCGTTCGTCGATCTCCCATCGGGACAAACTCTTAAATATTTGCTGCTACAAGTACTGCAATAACCCCATTGTTGGTGCAAGAATCTAGTCATCAGCCATACACATAAACATATAGGAGTCATTAATAAATAAATGTCCCACCATAGCGATAGATTTATTGATCACCGACATATAATCCCTCCAATGCAGCTCAATGTATTAGAAAACGGTTTCTGTCAATTTCGTCCCTTCCAACCCCTATCATTTCATCAAAGTATTATCCTATAAGACCATATAGGTAAAGTAATATGCAGTCAACGTTCGCATAAAACCATCATAGAACAATATGAAAGATAAAAACTCGACCACATACTCATTGCATATTATATGGAAATCATAGCCAATTCATCCTATGCCCTCAGGAACATGGGGAACTACTCATAAGTGGCAAACATGATATGGATCAGTAGCATATGGGATACAACAAAATCTGAAAATATAATCTCTCCACCAAATAGAGACAAGATGCCAATCACAAACATGTAAATAGCCCTTAAAACAATATCCGAGGTTCAATCAATCACAAACTATGAGGGGAACGAGATGGATCTTGGATATGGTGATGGTGATGATGATGGTGCTGATGGAGATGTTCATGGAGAGGCCTCCCCTATGCCTAGTGTTGAAGATATGCCCAAGAGGCAATAATAAAGTGGTTATTATCATATCTTCATGTTTATGATAAATGTTTACATACCATGATATAATTGTATTAATCGGAAACATTAATACTTGTGTGATTTGTAAACATGTAAGAGTCCCTAGTAAAGCCTCTTTTTAAACTAGCTTGTTGGTTAATATATGATCATGGTTTCCTGATGATGAACATTGAGATGTTATTAACAACAAGGTCATATCATTAGGAGAATGATGTGATGGACATACCCCTATAGTTAAGCATAGCATAAGATCAAGTCATTTAAAATAGTTCACTTGCTATAAGCTTTCAATACATAGTAACCTAAATCCTTCGACCATGAGATCATGTTAATCACCATCACTGGATGGATGCTTTGATGACATCAAACACCACTTCGTAACTGGGTGGTTATAAAGGTGACATTGAGTGTTCGGAAAGTATGTGTTGAGGCAAATGGATCAAGAGTGGGATTTGTCCATCCATATGACGAATAGATATACTCTGGTCCCTCTTGGTGGAATGTCATCCAATTGGCTTGCAATCATGTGACTGGCTCACAAGGGATCACATATCACAGGAATGAGTAAAGAGTACTTATCGGTAACAAGGTTGGACTAGGTATGCAGAGATACCGATGATTAAACCTCAGATAAGTAAAGTATCGCGAGACAAAGGGAAATTGGTATCGTATGCAAATGGTTCATTCGATCATGGTAATCGTAGAAATATGTGTGAGCCATATGAATTTCCAGATTCCTCTATTGGTTATTGATCAGAGAAGAGTCTCGGTCATGTCTACATAATTCACGAACCGTAGGGAGACACACTTAAGGGTTCGATGTTGTTTAGTAGATATGGAAAGTGATTAAAGAGACCGAATGTAGTTCAGAGTCTCGGATGGGATCCGGGATATCATGAGGATATCCAAAATGGTCTGGAGAATATGATTCATATACGGAAAGTCCAATGCCGGAGTTCGGGAATGTTTTTGGTGTTTTCACCGGAATGTTCTAGAAGGGTCTAGAAGGTCCACTGACCCGGAAGGGGAAGGGCACATGGATGTGTCATGACAAAGTGGAATGGTTGCATCATGTCCTAGGTTACTTGGCTGGACACTTGGAAGAGATAAATCAAACTCTAGTTTGAAAGTCAAAATAAGGCAGTTTGAAAAAGTCAAAGTGGGACTTTGGTTTCCAAGTGGAGGGTGGGAAGGAATCCTACCTAAGGGAGGATTCCTCCCTATCCCTTGTGCCAGCCCATGAGGTGGAGTTGGGGAATGACTCTCCTTACCCAACCTCCCCTCCCTCTCATAAATAGAGGGGAGAGGGCACGCCCCTTGCACCCCACAAGAAACCCTGGGTCAGGCCCCCTCTAGATGCGGCTGCCCTAGATCTCCTCTAAACCGCCGTCTAGCTAATCCCTAGCCGTTGGCTACCTCTAAACTCCTCGGCCCTCTAAACCCTAGATCACTGAGGCCCTCTCTCTACTCAACCATACCCGCTCCGGCTTAGCGAAGCCCTACGGGATCTTGCCTCTACTTCCGACACCACGCCGTCGTGCTATCGGAATCGCGAGGAGAGAGCTACAACCTCCGCTGCTTGCTGGAACAAGGGAGAGGAAGGTCTTCATCGAGTATCGTACGTGTGACCGACTGTGGGAGTGCTACCAGAACGCAGCACCGAAAGGATCGTCTACGCGATCTTGAGATCGGCAAGTGAATGACTACATCACCCATGAGAATCTGCTCTCGTTAACCGCTTTGGATCTTCGAGGGTTAGTACTCTATCAACTCGTTGAATTGATCTAGTAGATAGATCTTGGCTTGATCATAAATTAGATCTTGATTGTGTGTTCATGCGGTAGATTTTTTTTGATTTCCATGGTACGAACCCCTACAGTGGTATCAGAGTTGTGTCTATGTGTAGATTTGTTGCACGAGTAGAACACAATGGTTATTGTGGGCATTGATGCTTTTGTTGTCGATTGCTTTTTGTGTACTTTGCATCTTGCGGGATGGTGGGATGAAGCGGCCCGGGCTAACCTTACATGACATCGTTCATGATACTTGCTCCACACTCAACATGCAACTTGTATTGCATAAGTGGCTTTGTGGGTGTCTGTCTCTCCCACCATAGTGAAGATTCAATTTACAACATTGACAATACTAGTATCAACATTGTGGTTCATGTTCGTAAGTTAGAACGGTTCTTATGCAAAATCCCCATCCACGTAAAACATGCAAAGAAATATTAGAGGCGTCTAACTTGTTTTTGCAGGGCTTGTGTTGTGATGTGATATTGCCATGATTGTGATTATATATGATGTATGCAATGATCCTTATTGTAAGTTGGCAATCGGCAGGAGCCTTATGGTTGTCTTTTAATTTCGTTAAGACCTATGTGTCTATTATTAAAAGTAGTTGTAATAGTTGATGCTGGTGGACGACAACCATGGAGCGGAGCCATTGACCTTGACTCCATGCCGGTGATGATGGAGATCATGTTCGTGCTTGAAGATGGAGATCAGAAGCATAAGAAGAAAGGCCATATCATATCACATATGATGAAATGGATGTGATGTTAATCCTTTTATGCATCTTGTATTGCTTAGATCGCGACGATAGCATTATAAGATGATCCCTCTCACAAAATATCAATTAATAAAGTGTTTGTCCTTAGTTACCACCGTTGCCAAGACTCGCGGTTTGGAAGCACCACGTGATGATCTGGTGTATTCTATTAAACGTGTGCATACAACGGGAGCAAGCCAGATTTGCTCATGCAGAAGCTAAGGTTAATCTTGACGAGCCTATCATGTACAGACATGGTCTCGGAACACGGATCACCGAAAGGTAAAGCATAAGTCATATAGTGTCACATCCCAAAATTTTGCAAATTTTGAAATGTGAAAAATAAACAAACAAAAGAATGAAATGATGAAATTTAGGGGGAAAAGAAACTTTTTGTTTCTAAATGGAAACATCAAAACCCTGCTTGAAAAAAATTTGAATGAAAAAGCAACAAACAAATTTTCAAACAGATCAAATGCATTCTGTCACATCCCAAAATTTTCCAAATTTTGAAATGTGAAAAATAAACTTACAAAAGAAACAAATGATGAAATTTAGGGTGAAAAGAAACTTTTTGTCTCTGAATGGAAACATCAAAAACCTTACTTGAATAAAAATTTGAATGAAAAAGCAACAAACAAATTTTCAAAACAAATCAAATGCATCCATGCAAGGAAAATATCTTGAATTTAAAACACTTGCAAAAGTTAAACCAAAACCCTAAACCCTAATGAAAGAAATCATCTCCAAGATCACTCTAAGACTATGTCTTTGTTCCATATAAAATTTAACAACAAACATTTCTAATTGATCAAAAATGGTAAACAAAAATATTACAAAACCATGGGAGTTGGTTTCACACCATTTGGAGCCATGGATAAAAACTTATGATTTTAATAAGATAAAAGGGAATAATTTCAAGACTAATAAAAATCCTAACAAAAATCAACACTAATTTGTGAGCAAAGTAATCCTAAAAGGATTTAAAAAGATAAATAATTATTAAATAAAATCATACAAATTGGAATCATCAATTTTGGAACTATAAATAAAAAGATGTGGATTTTATAAGATAAAGAAAGAAATAAATAAATAAGAATTGTCAAGACAATTTAAACCTTGGCCAAATCCATAAGAAAATGGAATAAAATTAAATGAAATAAAAAATAAAAGATTATTTAAATAAAATTATATGGGTTTATGAACCATATTCAATTTTATTTAAATAAAGAAAAAATGCCTCACTTATTTTTAAATGGATATTAAATCATAAGAAAAATATTTGAGTAGGATTAAATAACACACTAATAATTGGTATAAAAACCTACTGAAATTTTGGTGAAGTTTGAAATAAAAAAGAGGGCTAAATCATTTGATTGATTTAAAAACAGAAAATAGAAAAAAAAGGAAAAAGAAGAAGAAGAAAAATAAATAGAAAATGACCGTGCCCAAAACCCCCATCCCAACTAAGCCGAGCAACCAGCCCATCTAGCCCACCCGGCTCCACCTCTCTCCCCTCTGCCTCCCTTCCTCACCGCGCGGGACCCCACCCCCTCACTGACTTCTTGGACCCACTACCACCTCATCATCGTCTTCAAGCCAGTGACCACGTCGCGTTCCCCTCCCCGCCGTTACTAGCCAAAATTGATGCGTGTCTTTCGCTTGAATCACGCAGTAAATCTCTGCCCTGTTTCCCCCATTCTCCTGCACCCGAGTGCCCCCAGGCTGCTCTGATTCTAGATTGCACCACCGCAGACCCCAACGAACTCCGATGACCAATTCGGTAAAGCTCTGTCCACCCCCTCACCTCTATTCAACACCCTTGCATCCGTCGTCACCAGGCGCATCCGCTAAACCCTTTCCCTTGATTGTGTGCACCCCAGGAACTCGCCTTCGACTCCAACTGCAAACGCCCGATGATGCGCACGACTCCGGCGACGCAATCCAGTAAACCCTGACCTCACCTGGCCATCTCATTCAAGCAATCTTAATCGCCATCCCCATGCGCACTTACCTGATGCTTTGCCTCGCTTGATTTCTCTTTAAGATCTTGCCTCCTACGAAAAATTCGAGCACCGACGCCAGGAACATCTCCGACGAGGATTTTTGGCCAGACCCGTGCGCCCCGGTCCCGTCCACGACCACCTTGTGCACCACGACGTCTCCGTGACCTCAGTAAGCATCACCACCATCCATCTTACCCCTAGCATCGCCGGCAAAGTCATCGCTGTCGCATCTCGCCAGGCAGCGCCGCCAGTTCTTGGTTAGTCGCTGTAGTCAGTTAGAGGCGTATCTAGTGGCTGCGATTAGAAGATTTGTCGAAGGGGTATTAATCCATCTGTGCCGTGCGATTCCACTTAGATCCAACGATGCGCGTAGCTGATCCACACGATCCAACGTTGCGCGTAGATGATCCAACAGTGCGTGTAGCTGATCCAACGGTATCGGCCAGTAGAAACAAGACAAATGGCCAGGCTTTTGTTTCAAAAACCAGAATTTGTTCTATTAGATGTTTGAATTTGTAAAATCAATAACTTTTGATCTGTTTATCCAAAAATTACAAATAATATATCAATGGATTCAGAAAAATGTTTAATTTGCAACTATGGCCTTGACTTGGTCTTTTGCTTCTGAAAATTTAGTGTTTTATGAAAATACATGTTTAGGACTATTTGAGTATAAAAATTAATCTAAAAAATATTTTTGAGTGAAACCTTTTGAAAATGGTTTTGTTTTGAACCCTATGACCATAAACACTAACATTTGAATTTAAAAATATATTTTGTTAACACTAGGAATTATTCCTTTGAATAGCAACATTTCTAGTAAAACAAAAATGATTTTAAATGATATTTTTTCCTAACTTGGTTTCAAATTAAATTCCACTTTTATAAAAGACCAGTAGGTGTTTTGAAATGTTTAGAGCCTTGTTAGAAACCATTTTTTCAATAAAACAACCTTTTGCATGCTTGCATGCATTTCTTTGTTTTTATTTTTTTGTGTTGTGAATTGTTTGAGTGCTAGTTTTGAATGTGTGCTTTGCTTGAATGTATTGTAGTGAACTTTGAGGAGTGTGACAATTGAAAGATCAAGGAGAGTACCTAGATCTCTACTAAAAAGGCAAGTGATACTTTGGTCATCAGAAGTCCTATCTTTTCAATATTGCATTAGTGATATTTTTGTAGTATGCATGATAGGACTATTTTTTTATATATTGCTATGCTATAGTAGATCCTATAGAATACACCTTGGTAGGAATCTTCCTAAGTCAAGAGACAAGTTATGCTAGTATGCTTAGCCTAGCTATTAAAATTCAAGGGTGGAATATTCATACTATGTTATTATGCAAAGTCTATGACCATGTTTTTGATTAACAAAACAAATAAGTGAATGAATCACTAGGGTGGATGATGAGTGCAGCTACACTTCGTTGGGAGACCCCAAGCGTAAGGTATGATGCAGTTCAGCAGCAAGTTTTCCCACAGTAAGAAACTGAGGTTATCGAACCAGTAGGAGGAAGGAAACATCACACAGGTGTTGCAAGCAACGCTGAAACCTACACAACACAGACTCAAGACTTTGCCCCAACGAATCAGTGAGGTTGTCAAGCTCACCGGTTTGCTGTAACAAAGGATTAAACATACGGTGTGGAAGGTAATGGTTTGCAGCAAGTAAACAAGTAATAGTGGAAGATGTATCAAGGTAAAGATTGGACTGGGGTCCATAGTTCACTAGAGGTGCTCTCCTTAGATAAACAACATGGCATGAAGGGTAAAAAAATTACAACAGGAAAATTGACAGGAACTGAGCAAGGAATAACAATGCAATACCGGACAAAAAGATCCTATGACATTCGATTGGGCCATAGAACAATATACATAGACCGCCATCCAACTTCATCTATGACTAGAATTCCACCTTCAGGTTATCATCCGAACCCCCTCCAGTATTAAGTTGCAAGCAACAGACAACTGCTTTAAGCAAAGTGTGTAAGGTAAAAAATCCACTTGTTCTATGAACAAGAGACCGTTGTTTTCTCCCTAGTGGCAACAACACATCTACAACCGAAGATATTTCTGTCACTTCCCATGGAAACTAGAGTCATGAACCCACTATCGAGCATAAATACCCCCTCTTGGAGTTACTAGCAACTACTTGGCCAAGATAGCTACTAACAACACAGACATGATAGTATCAAATAGACAAAACCATTAATCAATCTGACACACTAATCTCAATACCCATCGGATCCCCGCAAACACAACATGCATGATTATAAATATATTAGATCTTGATCTTGAACGGAGCTCACAAGATCTATACATGAAAGCACAAGGAGGAGATACAACCATCTAGCTACTACATGGACCCATAGTCTAAGGTGGAACTACTCACGCTTAATACCGGAGAGAAGGCCTCCAGGATGATTTCCCCTCTGGCAGGGTGCCGGGAAGAACTTCAGATCCCCCGATCTAGGGACGATGGTGGTGGAGGATACAGATGGTTTCTTGGATTTCTGATCCGGTACTCAGGGTTTTTGCATCGGGGGCTTCTTATAGGCCAAGAGGCGAGGCTGGGAGGCGGCCAGGGGCCCCACATCCTACCCAGGCACGGGGCAGGGCTCACCCGCGCCTAGGGGGGTCTGGCCGCCCTGGTTCATTTCTCCGTCTCGTCTTCTGGCTTCATGTACCCCACGGTAAAATATTGAATTTGGCTTTTGTCCCGTCCAATTCCGAGAATATTGATTTTTTGCCTTTCTGGAACCAAAAACAGAAGAAAACAGACAACTGGCACTGTGGCAACTTGTTAATAGGTTAGTTCCAGAAAAGATATAAAAACACCTCAAAGTGAAGACAAAGCAAAGTAGATAGTAAACAAGCATGGAGCATCAAAAATTATAGATACTTTTCCGACGTATCAAGCATCCCCAAGCTTAACTCCTGCTCGTCCTCGAGTAGGTAAGTGATAAAAAGAATAATTTTTGAGGTGACATGCAACATCAAAACCAAGATCAAACCATTTTCAAGCATTGAAATCTGGGATCAATGAACTCTAAACATGTGCATGAAATATGGAGTTATAACAATAGGACAAAGTAACTACGCATGCAACATGAAAGGCTACAAACAAAGATCATAAATAACATGCATTGAAAAACGTTTGTTTGTTTCACATACAGAAAACATAGCATAGTGGCATTCATCTTGTCCCTCATGGAGTAGCAAATAGATGCATAGGACACCTTCAAAGTTCAGAAGGGTGACTAGAATTAAGTAGCATAAGAGCAAGTAATATCACAATATGCATCAATCAATAAGTTTTGGGACACTGCACACAGAATGACAACTATGCTCTCTTAATGGTGCCTAAAAGTAGAAGGTGGAGAATCAAATAATGGTGGAAGAAAGGCCCTTCATATGAAAGCAGGGATTTCAAGTTTCAAAAAGAGCTTCCAAAAATTATGGTACTTGTTAGCTTTCATCCCTCATTGCCCCTATCATAAGCATCTTGAAGTGGTTAAGGTTAAAGTGAACAAACTATGGTGTATATGCTTGACAAAGTATAAGTTGGCAATCTCAAGTCCCTTGAATACGAGGGCCACACCTCATGCTACTCAACTTCAGTCACCTGTAAGTTCTTGTCATTGTAAGTACATGCATATCATAGAGAACCACCAACGGGATACCCCTTGCACATGGTACAGGAGCTATCCCATTACCAAAATGACAAGGAAAGCAGACAATGAGCATCTCAGCGATATTTTTATTTACTATGTGCATAGATTTTTATTGAGGATTCTTCATAGATAGATCACTATGGCGATGCTGCAAGTTTCCACCATGATTAGGCATGGCTTAGGCTAGCATCCCAGGTGTTTCTCTAACACAAAATACTTACTCCATGGACTTACAAGTTCCCTCTTTATTTCACACCGGTGACATCCATAGACAAAAGAGCATGATATCAACTGAGTACAAAGTACAAGTGCAATGTTGAAAATGTTCCCCATGACAGCATGGTTCTGCTAATTCCAACGTATAAGTGCAAGCATATACAACATAGACAACACAATGGTTCAACTTTATTAGGGGCAAAGAATATAAAGTGTGCCATCAAGTTTGTGAGGGCTTTAATCACTAAGTTTGCACATAACAAAATATTTTTAAATTGGAAGATAGCTGAAAACAAGAATATACTTGGAATGGTGTAACACACCATGCATAGGAGTTTATAGTGGACAATTTGGAATAACTTGGTTTCTTGGGAGTTGGAAGTATGAGTAGAGCTTACTCATACAAGTGGAGGCTAGCAAAAGACTGGGAGCAACCAACTAAGAGAGAAATAATGGCCATAATCATGCAGAGCGACAAAACATTACTAATCAAAGCATAGAGTGGTACTACAAGTCAAGGACTAAATGATAATAAAGGCTATGGTGACTTTTCATAGTCATAACATGGTGTGATCATGTGCCAAGTCAACCCAAACAAAGCATCAAAGAAGAATACCACAACACTATGCGTTTGCATGCTAAAA
This sequence comes from Avena insularis, assembly GCA_023614405.1. NCBI lineage: Eukaryota > Viridiplantae > Streptophyta > Magnoliopsida > Poales > Poaceae > Avena > Avena insularis. The sequence goes on from CM042685.1 coordinate 205,278,277, forward strand.
CAACGCATAAATTCTTCAAGGCACACTAAGCAATCCCAATTGTTTGGAGAAAGACATACTATAGCAATAATCACTAAGCATAAGGTCAAAAAAACACCTAGCATGTCATGCTAAAGTCTAAGTCACAGTCAATGCAAGCTCCTCTTGCACTTTTAAACAGGAACTTCCGACTCCTTTCCAACACCAATTGACTTATTTGAAACAACACAGCGAGAACGGGGGTCCAAACTACTTTATTCAAGCAAACTAAGCAAACTAAACAAAGAAAGCGAAAACTAAGAAGCTCCAAGAACAACACAATAGTGCATGAAACAATAAAAACGAAGTGTCTAGACAGTCCTGAGCTTTTTATTGATGAAGAAGAGGATGCCTTGGGCATCCCCAAGCTTTGACGCTTGTACCTCTTGGATATTTATTGGGGTGACACCGGGGTGGCATCCCCAAGCTTGAGCTTTTGTCCATTCTTCATCTCATTAGATCATTCTGTCTCTACACCTGGATTTTTTCCTTCATACAAAACTTCACACAATCTTCATTAGCAACATTAGTGTATTCAAAAGATAATAGACCATTAGGTAAAGCTTTGGAACAGCAAATTTTTTCACTAAAAACACATGCTACTGTATCAACTCCTTCAAAAATCTCAATTTCCCTAAAGAGAACTCAAAAAGGAATCAATAGAAGCAAATGCAAATAATGGCAGAAATCTGTCAAAACAGACCAGAAGGTAGAAACAAATTTTTTCGAAGACCTTATGTTGCTCACATCCAAAAGTGCTGAACTAACGAAAGTTAGATAATATACTAGGGGATTTGTTAGTAAATTTTCAGCTCAATCCGAGTTACATATACTCCTCACGAATTTTTTTGGTGGAGGACAGAAATCTGTTTCGGGACATCAACTCCCCAAATCTCACTTCCCTCTCATTAGAGGTCATTCTTGGCACAAAAAGCAAACAAAAAGGATAAGGAGAGGTCATTACTGAAGTCATAACTTCTAAGACTTAAGGAAACTCTTGGGTTATCTCCCAACAAGTACTTTTCTTTAACGCTTTTAAGTTAGGCACAAGAAGCAAGAAGAATCAAGTATTTTCAAATGAAGAAGCATTAACATCAAACCTTGCTTTCAAAGGAGGAGCAAAAATCAACTTCTCTCTCCTCATAGGGAAGTGTTCAATACCTTTATTTAATGGAAATTGATATTTAATGGTGCCTTATTTCATATCAATGATGGCACCAACAGTTCTAAGAAAAGGTCTGCCCAAAGTAATAAGACAAGAAGCATTGTATTCAACATCCAAAACATAGAAATCAATAGGGACATGAGCATTGTTAACCATAATGTGAATATCACTAATACTCCCCATGAGTTTCTTTTTAGCATTATCATTGAGTGGGACATCCAAATAACAATCTTCCAAAGGTGGCAAATCAAGCATTTCATAAATTTTCCTAGGCATAATAGAGACACTAGAACCAATATCACATGAAGCTTTGAGATCAAAGTCATTCACTTGGACATTAATAATGGGTTTCCAACTATCTTCTACTTTCCTAGGAATAGAAGCTTTGTGTTTTAACTTCTCTTCCTTAATCTTAACAAGTGCATCTGTAATGTGTTTAGTGAAAGCAACATGCATATCACTAGCATCAGGACTTCTAGCAAGCTTTTGCAAAAACAAAATCACTTCAGAAATATTGCAACCATCTATATCAAAATCAAACTTAGCATCACTAGTAGTAGACTCAATGGGCTTAGGTATTGTAGGAGGAGGAATAGGAACTTCTTGTGGTTTAGTGGTCTCCATTCTAGTGATGGTGCACACACTATTGTTTCTATCAATTTTAGCTTCCCTTTCCCACTTAGCATGAAGTTGAGCCAACAGCCTAACATTTTCATCAATAGTAACTTGTATGGCATGAGCAGTAGCAAAGGTATTTTTCCATGGTTTTAGGATTAGCAGCCATTTTATTAATCAAGGAGGACTGTGCTTCAGAAAAAAAGGATATATTCTTCTCAACAGTTAAAAGTGTTTCCTCCACAGTCTTGTTGAAAGCAGTTTGTTTACTAATAAAGTCTTTGAGCATGACTTCAAGTTCAGAGGGGGCACTTCTAGCATTATTGTAGGAGTTTCCATAGGAATTGCCATTATTAGGAGGATAAGGCCTATAATTATTGTTGCTACCAAAAATATTCGTATAGGCATTGTTGTTGAAATTATTCTTTCTAATGAAGTTCACATCAACTTGCTCTTCTTGAGAAACCAAAGAGGCTAAGGGAACACTATTAGGATCTAAAGGATCTTTCCCATTAACAAGCATAGCCATAATAACAACAATCTTATCACTCAAAGAGGAGGTTTCTTCAACAGAATTTACCTTCTTACCATGTGGAGCTCTCTCAGTGTGCCATTTAGAGTAGTTAACCATCATATTGTCAAGGAGCTTTGTTGCAGCTCCCAAAGTGAGGCCCATAAAAGTACCTCCAGCAGCTGAATCCAACAGGTTTCTTGAAGAGAAGTTCAAACCTGCATAAAAAGTCTGGATAATCATCCAAGCAGTGAGTCCATGAGTGGGACAATTCTTAACCAAAGACTTCAGTCTTTCCCAAGCTTGAGCAACATGTTCATTATCAAGTTGTTTAAATTTCATAATGTCACTTCTCATAGATATAATCTTAGCAGGAGGATAGTAGTTTCCAATAAAAGCATCTTTGCACTTAGTCCAAGAATCAATATTATTTCTAGGCAAAGATAACAACCATTCTTTAGCTTTCCCTCTCAAAGAGAAAAGAAACATCTTGAGATTAATAATATCTCCATCTACATCCTTATACTTTTGCATCTCACAAAGTTCAACAAAGTTATTGAGATGGGCAGCAACATCATCAGAACTAGCACCAGAAAATTGCTCTCTCATCACAAGATTCAACAAAGCAGGCTTAATTTCATAAAAGGTAGCATCAGGAGCAGGTGGAGAAATAGGAGTGCTAAGGAAATCATTTTTGTTTGTGCTAGTGAAGTCACACAACTTGGTATTCTCAGCAGAGTTCATTTTGGCAAAGGTGGGCAAGCCAAAAACAGCAGCAGCAAGTGGAGCAGGAACTAATTTTTTTGTGTTTTTGAATAAAGAAAGCAAACCAAGCTAGACTATTTTTTTGGAGTTTTTGAAAAGAGGAAAACAAAACCAAGAAAAATAAACTAAGCAAACTAAAAACAAAGTAAAGAGAAAGGATGTGGAGGACTCCCCTTGTGAAGACGTCCTTAGCCTCCCCGGCATCAGCGCCAGAAAAAGGCTTGATGAGTGCAGCAACACTTCGTTGGGAGACCCCAAGCGAAAGTTATGATGCAGTTCAGCAGGCTAGTTTCCCTCGGTAAGAAACCAAGGTTATCGAACCAGTAGGAGGAAGGAAACACCCCAAAGGTGATGCAAGCAACATGGATACCTGCACAACACAAACTCAAGACTTTGCCCCAACTAATAGTGAGGTTGTCAGTCTCACCGGTTGCTGTAACAAAGGATTTAACGTATGGTGTGGAAGGTAATGGTTTGCAGCAAGTAAACAAGTAACTGTGGAAGATGTATCAATGGTAAAGATTGGAACGGGGTCCATAGTTCACTAGAGGTGCTCTCCTTAGATAAACAACATGGCATGAAGGGTAAACAAATTACAACAGGGCAATTAACAGGAACTGAGCAAGGCATAACAATGCAATACCATACAAAATATCCTATGAGATTCGATTGGGCAATACACAATATACATAGAGCGCCATCAAACTTCATCTATGACTAGAAGTCCACCTTCAGGTTATCATTCGAACCCCCTCCAGTATTAAGTTGCAAGCAACAGACAACTACTTTAAGCAAAGTGTGTAAGGTAAACAATCCACTTGTTCTATGAACAAGAGACCGTTGTTTTCTCCCTAGTGGCAACAACACATCTACAACCGAAGAGATTTTAGTCACTTACCTTGGAAACTAGAGGCATGAACCCACTATCGAGCATAAATACCCCCTCTTGGAGTCACAAGCAACTACTTGGCCAAGATAGCTACTAACAACAGAGAGAATGCAAGATCACAAACAACACATACATGATAGAATCATAAAGACAAAACCATTAATCAATCTGACATAGTGATCTCAATATCCATCAGATCCCTGCAAACACAACATGCATGATTACAAATATATTAGATCTTGATCATGAACGGAGCTCACAAGATCTACACATGAAAGCACAAGGAGGAGATACAACCATCTAGCTACTACATGGACCCATAGTCCAAGGTGGAACTACTCACGCCTCATACCTGAGAGAAGGCCTCCGGGATGATTTCCCCTCCGGCAGGGTGCCGGGAAGAACTTCAGATCCCCCTGATCTAGGGAGGACAGTGGCGGCGTCTACGGAAGGTTTCGTGGAGTTTTGATTAGGTGCCTAGGGTTTCTGCATCGGGGGCTTCTTATAGGCAAACAGGAGAGGCTGGGAGGCGGCCAGGGGCCCCAGACCCTGCCCAGGCGCGGGGCAGGGCCCACTAGTGCCTAGGGGGGTTTGGCCGCCCTGGTTCGCTTCTCCGTCTTGTCTTCTGGCTTTGTGTCCCCCACGGTAAAATATTGACTTTGGCTTTTGTCCCATCCAATTCCGAGAATATTGATTTTCTGCCTTTACGAACCAAAAGTAAGAAAAGCAGGCAACCTGGCAAATTGTTAATAGGTTAGTTCTAGAAAAGATATAAAAACACCTCAAAGTGAAGACAAAGCAAAGCAAAGCAAAGTAGATACTAAACAAGCATGGAGCATCAAAAATTATAGATACGTTTCCGATGTATTAGTGGAATTGGAAGATTGGTTTGTGTTGAGTGGTTACACAAGGCCCATATCTAAGGTTTACCTTGTGTATCACACTTGTGGATGGCCACCAGGAACAAAGAGATTTGAGATGTTTTGTGTTGAGAAGCTTCCAATGCAACCACATGGTATATGGGCTCTGCCTTGACCAACTAGGTTGCAAGAACTCACACGGACAGACAGTTGGTGGTAGTGATGATAGGATGGAACACGTCTGTGCTGATCTGAGGGATTGTTTCTGAAAAGTCTCGTCTCGATGCATGTCGAGTCTTGTGGGAAAAGTGCATCACCTCTCGAGAGGGTAAAACCTAAGTACTTAGCCGTGTCCCTGGTAATGGACATTTTGAGCATCAAAGGCATTGAAATGATCAAGAATCTCCTCATCCCAATTTCTCTAAGTTAAAACTTGTTGGGTGAACAAGGGAAGCACCTGGTGTGATTCCCGTGTGACATGTTTGATGAAATGTTTTGAAAAGAGAAAAAACTATTTTCAAAGGATAGGGAAAAATTATTTTATGCAAAGGCCAGCCAAATCTCCACTTAGCCATATATTCATGTAGATGATATATTCTCCATATCAATATGATATCACCTGCCAATACAATTCAAATTTATTGACCCTTGTGGCTGTAACTTATTATGTTGCAGGTTTGTTTGATGTTAGTGAAGTTTGTTGAGTAGGGATTACAAGTCTACCACCAACATGATTGCCTGTGGCATATGAAGATGAAGGACTCCATGCATTATAGTTGTATCTGCTACTTTGTAATAAGCCATATGAGCTATGTAAGATGTAATGAACTATATTATTCCTGGTTATGAGTTGTAATATGACCTTTGTTTTCTTGATATTACATCTTAAACTGTGGGTGCTAGCTATTCGATCCAGGACTAGCACTGTAAACACAGGGATCTCTACCTTATGGCGTTCAGGCCTCTACAGATGGTATCAGAGCACTGTGTTTCCTGTAGGATTGTAACCCTAGGATTGGACAAAACCCCTTAGAAAAATAGGAGTTGTATTTTTTCAAACTTATTTACAAACAATCTTGTAAACTCTTCCCTCAGCATTTTGTTTTGGTTCTACATCTCTCCTTTTTCAACTTGATGGACAAAGACTTCAACATGAGCAAAGACTTCAACATCACCAATGACTTCAACTTAAACATCTCAAAGGACTTCAGCTTCAGTTTCACCAAGGACTTCAACTTGGACATTACTAAGGACTACAAGTGAAACAAGAATAATACTCAAGACTTGGAGACTGAGGAAACTCAACTCATGGGGAAACATTATAGACATCACCTTTGAAACTTTGTGACCAAGATGCAAGTATTTCTTCCAAGGATACCATGATCTTGTTCATGATGTAACAACTAAGAAGGATGGAATGATCTCAAGTGAACCCCATAGTTGGACCACCATACTAGTGTTTTGTTTAAATCGACTTGCTGATTATATATTGATCACCCCAACTTATGTGGTATAGAAAAAAAATTGTTGCCTCAAAATATGCTTGAATCTTGTTGTATGAGTGGAATGCATGATTGTGATTGGTTGCACATTGCTTTGTGTGATTTGTTGTGTGTGAGTAGAATTCTTCCTCTAGAAATCTTATGCCTAATCTAATCCCAATCCAACCCAAGCAGATGACTTCTCCAAGAGACCACAACTCCAACATCAAGGGTGGTAACAACAACCTAGAGATGCACATGACAGAACAACTGCTAGCAACCCAAGACCACTTGAATCAAGTGACAACCCAGTTTTTAGCCAACAACATTGAGTTAGACCTAGCCATGCTAATGTTCTTGGAATTTCAATCTCAATTGTTGCAAAGGATGACCAATCAGATGATCAACATGAGAAGCAACCTTTCCCAAAGAGTTTGTGACAACAATGATATCAAGGATGATATTATAGAAGGAACTCAAGTCTGCAAAATCTATGCAGACATAGGACAGACTTATAAAGAGCATATGGACCAATGCCCTAATTGTGATGAGAACCATCCAGCTAGACAATGCCCCACATCTCAAGTTTCTTGTTTCCTATGTGAAGGAAATGATCATGTCCCTATTCAATGCCACATCTACCCTATAGTTCACCAGATGAAATATCAAAGCTAAAGATGGAATACATCAAGTCCTTGGAAACATTCATGAAGGTACAACTTCTACTAAGAAGGATGAAGACAGAGTCAAATTTCAGTATGCACCTCCATACATTGTAACCCACTATGGTGGACAAAAGAGGAAACGTGGACGTTATCCTAGGAACCGTTCTAAGAACTGAGGAAGTTTTCCTACATTTGTGGTGAAATATGAAGAACATGAACTAAGAGATATCCTAGCTTTGGAGAGACCCAAAAGGAAGAAGGACCAAGAACACAAACAAGAGATAGTGATACCAAAGATAAATAGGGATATTAGCCAAGTGATGTGCCACAAATGCAAAGAGCTAGGCCATTATGCATCAAACTGTCGAGAAAAGGTAAAGAACAAGACAAGCAAACCTATGAGGGACATCAACCTTGTCACATGTTTCAAATGTGGCAATAAGGGACACTATGCAAACAACTGTCCAGAGAAGTTACATCAAGACACCAAGTAAGCCAAGATGCAATCTAGTTAAAATCCTTTTAAGGGTGGTAGTACCCTAGTTGTCCTGAATCCAACTTGTTATCTCTAGCCTTCCCGAATCTCGAGACGAGATTCCTTTTAAGTGTGTTAGTCTGTCACATCCCAAAATTTTCCAAATTTTGAAATGTGAAAAATAAACTTACAAAACAAACAAATGATAAAATTTAGGGTGAAAAGAAACTTTTTGTTTCTAAATGGAAACATCAAAAACTTTACTTGAATAAAAATTTGAATGAAAAATCAATATTTTTTTTTCAAAACAAATCAAATGCATCCCTGCAAGGAAAATATCTTGAATTTAAAACACTTGCAAAAGTTAAACCAAAACCCTAAACCCTAATGAAAGAAATCATCTCCAAGATCACTCCAAGACTATGGATTTCTTCCGTAGAAAATTTAACAACAAACATTTGTAAATGATCAAAAATGGTAAACAAAAAAATTACAAAACCATGGGAGTTGGTTTAACACCATTTGGAGCCATGGATAAAAACTTATGATTTTAATAAGATAAAAGGGAATAATTTCAAGACTAATAAAACTCCTAACAAAAATCAACACTAATTTGTGAGCAAAGTAATCCTAAAAGGATTTAAAAAGATAAATAATTATTAAATAAAATTATAGAAATTGGAATCACCAATTTTGGAACTATAAATAAAAAGATATGGATTTTATAATATAAATAAATAAATAAGAATTGTCAAGACAATTTAAACCTTGGCCAAATCCATAAGCAAATGGAATAAAAGTAAATGAAATAAAATAAAAGAATAAAACATTATTTAAATAAAATTATATGGGTTTATGAACCATATTCAATTTTATTTAAATAAAGACAAAATGCCTCACTTATTTTTAAATGGATATTAAATCACAAGAACAATATTTGAGTAGGATTAAATAACACACTAACAATTGGTATAAAAAACTACTGAAATTTTGGTGAAGTTTGAAATCAAAAAGAGGGCTAAATCATTTGATTGATTTAAAAACAGAAAATAGAAACATAAAAAGGAAAAAGAATAAGAAAAAATAGAAAACGACCCTGCCCAAAACCCCCAGCCCAACTATGCCTAGCAACCAGCCCATCTAGCCCACCCGGCTCCACATATCTCCCCTCTACCTCGCTTTCTCACCGTGTGGAACCCCACCCCCTCACTGACAGCTTGGACCGACTGCCACCTCAGCATCGTCTTCAAGCCAGCGACCACGCCGCGTTCCCCTCCCCGCCGTTACTGGCCAAAATTGATGCGTCTAATTGCGCTTTAATCACGTAGTAAATCTCTGCCCTGACGCAACCCTCTTAATCACCTCCCCCTCCTCTCTGTTTCCCCCCATTCTCCCGCACCCGAGTGCCCCCAGGCTGCTCTGATTCTAGCTCGCATCGCCGCAGACCCCAACGAACTCCGACGACCAATTTGGTAAAGATCCGACAACCCCTCACCTCTATTCATCACCCTTGCATCCGTCGCCACCAGGCGCATCCGCTAAACCCTTTACCTTGATTGTGTGCGCCCTAGGAAGTCGCCTTCGACTCCAACTGCAAACGCCCGACGATGCGCACGACTCCGATGACGAAATCCGGTAAACCCTGAACTCCCTTGGCTATCTCGTTCAAGCAATCTTAATCGCCACCCTCGTGCGCACTTCCCTAATGCTTTGCCTTGCTTGATTTCTCTTCAGAAGCTCGCCTCCGTCGATGACTTAGAGCACCGACGCCAGGAACATCTCCGACGAGGAATTCCGGCCAGACCCGTGCGTCCCGGCCCTATCCACGATCACCTTGTGCACCACGACGTCTCTGCGGCCTTAATAAGAATCACCACCACCCCCTTACCCCCTAGCATTGCCGGAGCATCATCGATAGAGCCGCCGCCGCAGCTCGCCAGCCAGCGCCGCCAGTTCTTGGTCAGTCGCTGTAGTCCGTTAGATGTGTATCCAGTGGCTGCGATTAGAAGATTTGCCGAAGGGGTATCAATCCACCTGCACCGTGCGATTCCACTTAGATCTAACGGTGCGCGTAGCTGATCCGGATGAAATTGTATCGGCCAGTGGAAACAAGACACGTGGCCAGGCTTTTCTTTTAAAAACCAGAATTTGTTCTATTAGATGTTTGAATTTGTAAAATCAATAACTTTTGATCTGTTTATCCAAAAATTACGAATAATAAATCAATGGATTCATAAAAACGTGTACTTTGCAATTATATCCTTTATTTGGTATTTTTATTCATAATACTTAGAGTTTTATGAAGAGACATGTTTAGGACTATTTTGAGTATAAAAATAAATCTAAAAATTATTTTTGAGTGAAACCTTTTGCAAATGGTTTTGTTTTGAACCCTCTGACCATAAACACTAAAATTTGAATTTGGAAATATATTTTGTTAACACTAGGAAGTATTCCTTTGAATAAAAGCATTTCTAGTAAAACAAAAATGATTTTAAATGACTTATTTTCACTAACTTGGTTTCAAATGAAATTCCACTTTTATAAAAGACCAATAGGTTTTTTGAAAATTTTAGATCCTTGTTAGAAATCACTTTTTCAATAAAACAACCTTTTTCATGTTTGCATGCATTTCTTTTTTTTATTGTTTTGTGTTGTGAATTGTTTGAGAGCTAATTTTGAATGGGTGCTTTGCTTGAATGTATTGTAGTGAACTTTGAGGAGTGTGACAATTGCAAGAGCAAGGATAGTACCTAGATTCTCTACTAAAAAGGCAAGTGATACTTTGGTCATCAAAAGTCCTATCTTTTCAATATTGCATTAGTGATATTTTTGTAGTATGCATGATAGGACTATTTTTTTATATAATGCTATGCTATAGTAGATCCTATAGAATACACCTTGGTAGGAATCTTCCTAAGTCAAGAGACAAGTTATGCTAGTATGCTTATCCTAGATATTAAAATTCAAGGGTGGAATATTCATACTATGATATTATCCAAAGTCTATGACCATGTTTTTGATTAGTAAAACAACTAAGTGAATAAATCACCTGGGTGGAATGGGAAGATTGGTTTGTGTTGAGTGGTTACACAAAGCCCATATCTAAGGTTTACCTTGTGTATCACACTTGTGTATGGCCACCCATGAACAAAGAGATTTGACATGTTTTGTGTTGAGAAGCTTCTAGTGCAACCACATGGCATATGGGCTCTGCCTTGACCAACTAGGTTGCAAGAACTCAGACGGACATATAGTTGGTGGTAGTGATGATAGGATGAAATGCGTCTGTGCTGATCTGAGGGATTGTTTATGAAAAGTCTCGTCTCGATGCATGTCGAGTCTTGTGGGAAAAGTGCACCACCTCTCGAGAGGGTAAAACCTAAGTACTTAGCTGTGTCCCCGGTAATGGACATTTTGAGCATCAAAGGCATTGAAATGATCAAAAATCTCCTCATCCCAATTTCTCTAAGTTAAAACTTGTTGGGTGAACAAGGGAAGCACCTGGTGTGATTCCCGTGTGCCATGTGTGACAAAATGTTTTGAAAAGAGAAAAAACTATTTTCAATGGATAGGAAAAACTTATTTTATGCAAAGGCTAGCCAAATCTCCACTTAGCCATATATTCATGTAGATGATAGATTCTCCATATCAATATGATATCACCTTCCAATACAATTCAAATGTATTGACCCTTGTGGCTGTAAATTATTTTGTTGTAGGTTTGTTTGATGTTAGTGAAGTTTGTTGAGTAGGGATTACAAGTCTACAACCAACATGATTGCCTATGGCATATGAACATGAAGGAAACCATGCATTATAGTTGTATCTGCTACTTTGTAATAAGCCATATGACCTATGTAAGATGTAATAAACTATTTTATTCTTGGTTATGAGATATAATATGACCTTTGTTTCTTGATATTACATCTTACACTGTGGGTGCTAGCTATTCGATCCAGGGACTATGTAACATCCTGATTTTTATGGGTCCATTTTTTTTAAGCGAAGGATGTTGCAGTCTAATAAAATAAAAGAATATTTTATTCAAAGTTTCTAGATATTAATTCCAAACTATTTAGAATTATTTTATTTGAAGGAATATTGGATCTGGCCTTGATTTTCCAATTCGTTCTTAATTTGGTTCTTGACAAAAATCACGTTGGATTTGAGTTTTGGGTTCAAGCACGTGAACGTGCCATGCATATGCATGGTTGTACCAGCATATCATGCTCTCTTCTATTATTTTCCATGAACGTGTTTTTTCTGTTTCTTCCATAGTCTACCGATCTAAACTATAGGGCCAGTCAAGTAAAGCCCAATCGAACTAGGTAGCCCAACCGAACCGATTGGAAACCATCGACCAACCTTGCCTCTGCCTACAAAAGCTCCAGATCAACGCCCGACCTCTCGTTTTCCCTGCTCACGCCGCCACATGAAACTTAGATTGGTCTCATCACACGTACCGCTGCCAAGCTGCCGTGAACGCCGCGCTCGCGTTTCCGACGGTTTTGACCGCAAGAGAAGGAGCTGCTGCCACAACGTGACCAAGAGGAGGAGCAGGCCTGATTCTTGGAGTCGGGAGGACGAGCTGTTGATCGCTGAAGACGTACGCCGCGTCTACAGCCCGGTTCACTAACTTTCACAGCAGATTAGATTGCAACCGGTAAGCACCCGTAGTTCTCCTTGCACACACGCGTTAGTCTAGATACGATCTATCTCCTAGACATGATTTTTAGCCGTAGTTTTCTAGATGACCGCGGTGCCGGTGAACAGAACGACAATCGTTGGCATGAGCAGATTAGATCACTGTGTACACGTTCGATGATCCTGAGCCCAACTTACAAAACTTCCCAGGTTATTTTAGTAACCCACCGGTACTGTTGGATGCGAGTATGTTTGACGTTTATATATCTACTTTTGAAAAGAGTTGGTATCAGTACTTCACTAGCTAGTTGTGCATATGTGTTCTTGTCAGTACAGTTGCTTATTAGTGAGGTACTGCTGTTAGTTAGTAGACGTTGATGTTGTGTAATTGATCTTGGTACGTACTGTTAAGTGCACATGCTTAGCTATGAAGGTAATTGCTAGACTTAAGTAATATAATACCCTACGTACGAAAGTTGTTTTCTTGTCTGATTACCGCGAGTAGATCAATCGAGACTAATTTTTCTATTTATCTGTTTGATCGATCATGTGCTTAAAATCGTGTCAGGTTGCTCATCATGCTTATCCACTAGAATGGTTGTAAGATTTCTTGGTTGCCTATTGATCACCGGGTGGTCAATATTTTAGCATGTAATTACTGGTGTAGCATGACCTTGTTAGTTTGGTAGTAATGGTATGCTACTGTTATTATTATTATTATTATTATTTTAGGCTACCGTCTTATGGTTCATGTTGTGCAATTTAGGTGTACTTAGCTTTGCATGTAAAAATATCCTAATTCTAGTTTAGCTCACGTGTACTGCTATTGCATGTGTTTGGTCGAGATAGTTTTTGGCGTGCATTTATTTTCACGTGTATGCTTATGTGTTTGGCTAGTTAGCATATAGCTTGCTGGTGCATTACATATTATATCTATGCCAACTATATAGGATATATCAAAAGTAAATTATTTTCCTAGTGTTAATACTTGTCGAGAACGGTAGACCGATCCCTTATATCCCGAACCGTTAAAACGTCGCAAGCCTATTTGGATCTTTTTGTTTGGTCTCTCCGTTTGGATTTTATTTGTGGTTATTCAGAGTTTGTATTTATGTGTGGTTTATCATTATGACGAGTAGGGAGAGACAAGTTTGATCAGAATCAAGACTACGAGGAAGAACAGAACAACAACAACGAAGGCATGCCCCTTTCATAACTATCCCATGTTTTACAAGTGCATGTTATTTACTGTTTCACAAATACTACTGCTATTTTGGTTACACACATACCTTGACATACCTGTCGCCATACACTACCCTGAGTGGAGATTATATAGTAATCCTGTTAGAGTAGATTGCTTAGCCATGCTCAATAATATTAGAATCCTTGATCTTCCCTCTTTGGAGGAATTGGATGATCCTCGGGTCAGATATACACTTTTGAAACTTTTTGAGCTTGCTGAGCTAGCCGTTGATGCTTTCTTCTACTCTATTCTACTCTGGGTGAAACTTACCATCTAAACACTGGCACGGGCGACAGCTGGATCAAGGGAAGGAGCGATTGGTTGCCCTTCATTATATGGAGGGAGCAATCCGTCGTCCGTGCCGCATGAGGGCCTAATAAGTCTTGGATTTGAAGATTGTGACCACTGTACAACCACATGCTATAATGGGCACTGGCTTGGTTAAGTAGGTTAGTCAGCCTTAGGTGTCAATGTCGCCGTACCACTCATGAGGTGTCTGCCTACGGGGGAGCCTTCGGCACAGATGGGGGGACCAGTTTGGGGACATACTCTCATTTCCGTGCGCCAGACGCGGTGGGCTCGTCACATCTTTGGGGGATCTAGCTAAAAGACCTTGTCACGATCCCGATCTGCCGGTACACCAATTGGTGTGTACTAAGCCAGTGGCCACTAGTGAGCGACAAGACGGGGTTGTGTCGTGTGGGAAAAGTGAACAACTTCTGCAGAGTTAAAACTATTCGAATAGCCGTGTCCACGGTCATGGACGACACATGAATCCTTCTTGACATACAGGAACCTGTCTTGCTACTTCCCTCTTTGCCTCTATCCTTTTCTTGGAATCTGTTGAAGTAGGCGAGTTGTTGAGGACAACCACAATGATGAGAAACACCATATTGATGATAAAACATGCTTTCGTCTAAAACCTACTTTTATCAAAACTACTATCAATTGCAAATAAAATTGGCTTTTACGCAAAAGAACCATATGACCTCCACATAAAGCCACATGTAGTTATATCAGGTTTTGCATAAGGGGTATGTTGAGTACTCTATGTACTCATGTCAATACTTTTGTTGAAATTCAGAATACTATAAAGGGGAGGACTACGACTACTATGATGACGCTGATGAGTGAGGCCTCGTGGACTACATCGACTTCCTATGGCTGAGATGGAGTCACTACGCATTTTATTTCCGCTGTGTTTCTGGTTGTAATAAATGTCACAAGACATTATACTATGTGGCTATTGCTATTCAAACTTTGTAATAATTACTTTTTGAATGTTATGCAATGGTATTCATTTCGCTGTGTCGTCAACTTGATCTTGGGATTGACGAGATGCACAGGAGGTCTGCAGGTTAAATTCTGGTCCTCACAGAAGTGGTATCAGAGCCGACTTTGACCTAGTCGCGTGGCCTTAGTTAGAATGGAAAGCCCTAGTATCGTACTTTATACTAAAGCTATATGTTTTAAACAAAAATATGTTTGCTTGCTGTAACTTGTCTATCTTATTTTGGCTTCTACAAATTTTGATACTGATCATACTTGTGTTATTCAAATATTCGTAGATGGCCATTTTTTCGACCCGTAGGATTGAAGAGTTCGGCAACCTGGGACGGGAGTTTCGTGACATGCCCACCCATTTGGGATATGAGCTCGACCCGGAGGCTACTGGACGTACCAGACAATCACTTTGGAATGAGGAATACGTGAGGGTGACTCTAGTGGTGTATCCTAGTCTAACCTCGCCTGGACGTCGTGAGAGACTTGATACACATTTAGTGCGACCGGAGAGGACTTCGCAGAGGGCACCATTGGCACCATTCGCGAGGCACTACCTAAGCTGGCATGGGATTACAGGGAGAAGCTCTGTGACACTTCGTTCCGTTACTTTGCCTATCGGAACGATGGAGGACAGCTACGCCAAGACAAGAGGTACCGTCAGGAGGAGGATGATCCCACGATCACTCACATGGCATCACTGAACTTCGGACTAGAACGCCAGTTGGTCATCACCACAAGGATGCTAGATGAAGCAATTATCCGTAGCCACCACTACCAGGATCGAATTGACACTCTTTGGGGGCACCTCGCGGATGCCAACACAGCTTTGGACACGGCTAATGCTTCTCGTGACGTTGCTGAAGTTGCTCGTGACATTGCTGAAGCTACCACGGAGGATGCCATCGTGGCGGTATAGGAGGCCGAGGATGCTACGGCGACCGCACTGGCAGTCCATGGCGGTGAAGGACAGGGACCGGAACTACAGCAACCTGCGCCTCAGGCACCGCAATGCAGAATCCGGAACCATCCTCGCATGATGGTCACTCGGACGAAGAAGAGTCTTCGTGCACATAAGCATTGCCTCAAGCGTCGGCCTGTTGCGGCGTCGTTTCTCGCTCTGTTGGCACCGCCATCTGCACGACAAGGTTCAGCTGACAGTTCTTAGGAGGAGACGGAGCCAGAAGAGCGAATTCCAACTAGCCCAGAGCAGGAGTCTCAAGATGCAAGTGAATCAAGCTCCGACGGAGAAGACATATTTGAGTCTCGCATGCAGCGCTCGGGCAGCTGAGTAGTCGCATGCATGACCGAATGGATGCATGCTTGGATGTACGAGTCATAGTGCCTAGTGCTAGTAACCAAGAGTGAAGACTTTTGTTTAGTTTATTATTAAATAAGTATGAGAACTCGTTAGCTATTTTATCTATATACGTGGTGTGTGCTAGTAGACTACCGATCTATGCATTATGCATGTGGTGTAGCTAATTTCTCTTGCTTGTTTGAACCATCGTGTGTGAGCTATGAAATTATTGCTTTTGGATTGGAGTTTTTGTAGTTCTATTTTTCTCTCTGCCATGTTTGACATTATTGGTGTTGGGTTAGTCAATATTCCCTCTTATCAAATCCTAATATGAACGACAACATGATGAATGCCAATAGAGGTCGTGGTCGCGGAGGACGTGGACGTGGACGCGGTCGCGGACCAGCTTTTCAGGGGAACATCCCCGAAGGTGAAGTCCATGACACTGATACGGACACCGAGGATGAGCGAAACCAGCCGCCACCACCACCGCCACCACCGGACATGGCGCAAGTGATGCTGATGCAGACCCAGTTATTGCAGCAGATGGACGCTAATCTGGCGAATCAGAACCAGAATCAGAACCAGCCGCCACCACAGTCCAAGCTAGCTGAGTTCATGAGGACAAAGCCACCTACTTTTGGGGGGTCGGCTGACCCTATTGAGGCAGATGATTAGCTGAAGGACATTCGTCGAAAGCTCAATTTGGTGAATGTTAATGCTCAGGACCGTGTGAGGTTTGCTACGCACCAACTCAAAGGTGTAGCCGCAGATTGGTGGGAGAACTATTATGATGCACATGATGATGCTGAGGGGATTACCTGGAATGAGTTTGCTGAGGCTTTCCGCACTACACACATTCCTGCTGGTCTCATGGAACTGAAGCGGGATGAATTCCGAGCTCTAGTTCAGGGGAAGATTTCAGTCTCTAAATACTGGGACAGGTTCACACAGTTATCTCGCTATGGTAAAGCAGATATCCCTACTGAAGCAGACAAGACTGCAAGGTTTCTGAGGGGACTGAACCCAGGTCTGAAGGATAGGTTGGTGTCTCATGATTTCCCCAACTTCCAGAGTTTGGTGAACAAGGCAATTCTACAAGAGAACTCCAGGAGGGAACTGGAGGAACACCGCAAGCGCAAGGCACCACAGGTTCATGGGGCAGGGAGCTTGCGCCAGAAGAACAATAAGAACCCAGGTTATCATGCACCAGCTCCCAAGCCGACGAATACTAATCACAACTATTCGCACAATGCATATCGTACTCCGAGAGATGAAGTCGGAGGAAACCATGCCAACATTGTTGGAAAAGCATGCTACAACTGTGGCGTAGAGGGACACTTTGCTGCAGCGTGCCCGAGCAAGAAGAACACGGGATCGACACCAGTGAAGTTCAATTTGGGGTCTGCAGCCAAGACACCAGCAGCGGGACGTGGATGAGGAATACTGCCTACCCCAGGAGGCGCAGCTCACGTGTCAGGACAACCAGGGCGTGGTCAAGTCAACCATGTCACGGCAGAACAAGCTCATGAAGCCTCAGATGTTGTTCTTGGTATGTTCCCAATCAACTCATGCTATGGTTCAGTACTTTTTTGATTCTGGAGCTTCCCATTCGTTCGTTCCAAGAAATTTGTTGAAAACCATCATTTGAAAACTGAGGGTATGAGTCGGGAGATGGCAGTACAATCACCTGGGGGAATTCTTAGGTCGGGTTTAAGATGTCCTAAAGTGATCATAACGATCGAAGGAGTAGAGTTTCTAGCAAACCTCATAGTGTTAGACTCTAAAGGGTTAGATGTCATCCTAGGCATGAACTGGTTAACAAGACACAAGGCTATGCTAGACTGTGGTCTTAGAGCGGTAACACTGACCAGTCCTGATGGAACTGTGGTGGACTATAAACCGGAGTTAGCATCCCAAACCGCAGTGGATAGTGTACTGAACAGCCGAAGGAGATGGATGTGTCTGATGTTAGAGTGGTCAGGGAATACTCAGATGTTTTTCCAGAGGAGTTACCAGGTCTTCCACCAGACCGTGAGATAGAGTTTGCTATTGAGTTAGTTCCAGGCACCGCACCTATTGCAAAGAGACCATATAGAATGCCGGCAAATGAGCTAACTGAGATGAAGAAGCAAATTCAGGAGCTTGTGGATAAGGGATATGTTAGACCGAGCACCTCACCTTGGGGAGCACCGGTGTTGTTTGTGAAAAAGAAATATGGTACCATGCGCATGTGTGTGGATTACCGTGCCCTGAATGAAGTAACCATCAAAAATAAATACCCTCTGCCAAGGATTGATGATCTATTTGATCAGTTAAAGGGAGCTTCAGTGTTCTTGAAGATAGATCTCAGGTCAGGATATCATTAACTAAAGATCCAACCACAAGACATACCTAAGACAGCCTTTGTTACTCGGTATGGTCTATATGAGTTTCTAGTGATGTAATTTGGGATCACAAATGCACCAGCTTACTTCATGAACCTGATGAATAAAGTGTTCATGGACTGCTTGGATAAGTTCGTTGTGGTGTTCATTGATGATGTGTTGATTTACTCTCATAATGAAGAAGAACATGAGAAACACCTTCGGATTATTACGAAAGGCTTAGAGAACATCAACTCTATTCCAAGTTTAGCAAGTGTGAGTTTTGGTTGAAGCAAGTGGACTTTCTTGGTCATGTCATCTCAGCTGAAGGGGTAGCATTGGATCCAGCTAAAGTGGAGTCGGTACTTAATTGGGAGCAACCAAAGAATGTGTTAGAGATACGCAACTTCCTCGGACTTGCCGGATACTATCGCCGCTTCATAGAAGATTTCTCGAGGATTGCACGCCCGATGACGTATTTGATCAAGAAGGACAAAAATTTTGAGTGGACACCAGCTTGCGAGACTAGTTTTTAAGATCTCAAGAAGAGATTAACGTCTTCTCTAGTTCTGATCTTGCCTGATATCCGAAAGGATTTTGAAGTTTATTGTGATGCGTCCAAGCAAGGTTTGGGTTGTGTACTCATGCAACAAGTGTAAGATCCCCCCTTTATAAAGTTAAAGATCCCTGTGATTGCAATGCTAGTCCCTGGATCAATGCTAGCATCCATAGTTTAAGATGAAGTACACAGATACAAAGGTCATTATTACATGTCATTCCAGAGACAAACATAGTCTTTTACAACTCCATGGCCACTGGCCAAATACAAGAGTTCAAGTATAGAATAAGATAAAATAAGTCTTCATGTTCATGTGCCACAGGCAAGCATGTTGAGTGTAGACTCATAACCCCTAATCATCATCAGAGTAACCTGCAACATCACAAGTTACAGCCACAGTGGGTCAATACATTTGGAATAGTATTGGCAAGTGATACCTTAGTAGAATATTAACATATAGTTACTACATGAATTTGGCTAAGTGTAGCTTAGGCTTGCTTTGCTCAAAATAGGTTTTTACCTATCAGTTGAAAACACTAAGTTTTTCTTTGACAAAAACTTTCCCAAGGAATCACCAATAGAAATTGGTGAACCTTCACCCTTGTTCAACCACAAGTTTTAACTTAGAAATTGGGATGAGGAGATTCTTGATAGCTTCCGTGTCTTGATGCTCAAGTTGTCCAATACCAGGGACATGGCTAAGTAATTAGATTCTTCCATCTGCAGAGGTTGTGCACTTTCCCCACAAGACTTGATTTTCACCAAGACAGGACCTTTCAGAAGCCTTCCCTTAGACCAAATGGACGCACTCCAAACCTATCATCCCACTACCACCAACTGTCCAAATGGCTAAGTTATTGCAACTTATATGATCCAGGCAGAGCCCATAATGCCATGTGGCTGCACTAGAAGCTTCTTAACATTTGGCATCTCAAATCCCTATGTTCCTGGGTGGCTTTCCACAAGTGAGATACACAAGGTAAACCATAGAAATGGGCCTTGTGTAACCACACAACACAAACCATTCTTTCCATTCCACCTAGGTGTTTCATTCACTTAGTTGTTTTATTAAGCAAAAACACAAGTCAATGACTCGGAAATATTTCACATAGCATGAATATATACACCACCCTTGGTTGCTACTAGATAGGCTAATCAAGGTAATAGTAAGCATCTTAACTTAGAGGAAAATCTAACAATTCTACAACTACTAGGATTTCCCAAGCATAGCATATAGATACTTATCAAAATATTCATGCAAGACCTATACAAAATATTTCTAGTGCATAGGTGAAAAATATAGGGATAAAAACATGAAGCACCACTTGCCTTGGTAGTTTGGGGAGTAGCAACAATCTTCACAACCACAATCACTATTAGCACCAAAATCTACACATAAAATAATGGAACCAAAATCACATAACAAAATATACAAACAAAAATAGATGAATGTATGCAAATGCCATGTGATGGTTTTTCTACACCAAACAAGACAAGTGTACAGTACTGAAACATAAACAAGACCAAGATACTCAAAATAAAATTTATTTGATCTTTAAAACATTTTTCAAATAATTTCCATACTCAAATTAAGCCTACAAATGTCTTTGCAAAAACAACCATTTTTACAGAGGCCAAACATTAAACACATTGCATAAATAGATAGGATTTTCTCTCCTGATTCCAATGATATAAAGTTTGCAAAATTTGAACGTGGGAATCAAAAATTATGAATTTTGCAAGTTTGAATCACTAATAGATCAAATTTCTATTTTAAATATAAACTCAGGCCACGCGGCGGCTTCTGATTCGCTGATACCGATTCAAACGGATCGATCAATGTGAACCACTGGATCTAACTGAAAACGCACGACCAGATCTAACGCGTACCCCTTCGTTAAGTGAATCTATCGCAAGCGTTAGATCTAGATCTAACGGCTACAGATCAAACGACCAAAGTTTGGCGGCGCCAGCGGCCGCGAGTGGCGGTGGCAGCTCTGTCAAAGAAGTTGCCGGCGATTTAGGTCACGCGGGGAGGAGTGGGGATGCTTACTGGGTTCGTGTGGTCGCTGCGATGCTCGAGGTGGTCGAGGAAGAGACAGGGGCGCACGGATTCAATGGCAGGACCTCGTCGGAGTTGCTGGCAGCGTCAGGTGTTTGTGGATGGAGTAGTTGCCGATGATGTAGACTGCCCTAGCACGAACCAATGGTGTCAGAGGATGCACAAAGTCGCGGCGAACAAGACAGGGTCAGAGAGGAAGCAAGGGGCGCTCGGACATTACCGGTATTCCTCGTCGGAGTTGAGCGGCGGCTCTGTTGCTTGCAGGGATGGACGGGAACAGTTCCCTGGGTCAAGCACGGCCAAACGAGAGGGGTCAGGAGGTGCACAAGGTTGCAAGGAACACACTCGTTTGAATTAGAAGGGAAGGGGTGGTCTGGCTCACCGGAATTTTGTCGCCGGAGTTCGTCGGTACAGCGGCGGTGTGAGAGCAAATAGGGGCAGCCTGGTGGCGCTTCTGGCTAGCTATGTTGGGGGAAATGGCCGCGAGGGGGAGGGGATTAAGTAGCCGGAGCGGAGGAGAGAATCACGCACGCAATCAACGGCAATTAACCGGATTAAATCGCTGCAGTGAAGGAGAGGGAGGAAATGGCGAGGCCAGGTCGTGGGCAGGGTTTGGGGATGACGCTGACGGGGCAGGGTGGGGTAGGCCTATCAGTGAGGGGGTGTGCGCGGGTCTGGTGAGAAACAGAGGGAGAGAGGGAAACCCGGGTGGGCTGCTTTGTCTACTGGGCCGAAAAGGTAGCGCCTAGCCCAGTTCTAATTCCTTACCCTTTTTTTTTCTAAATCGATTTTCAGGAAACAAATTCAAATGAAATCAAATGTGTTTGATTTCAAACTTGTTTTGGATTTTATGTAAAATGAAACCTGCACATTTTTTAGTATAAAACCTTGTTGTCTTACTAGACTTGCTTGGTTCCATTGAAATTCAAAATAAACAGTGCCTTAGCACAAGATTTTAAAACCATATTTTGTTTTAGAAATTTTGTCCAAGCTTTGGAACTCAACCGAACCAACTTATGAGCAAACAAATCTTGGTTTGAAACAAATATTCTCTCACTAGAGAGTAGCAATGGATCAGTACTTGTCTACATAAAATAATAAGCACTCAAAGTTTCTGTTTTCTTGAAATGACTTTGAAAATGATCCCTAAATGATTATGCATGCTTGGATGATATGCAATCTTTGAAAACATGATTTTAGGGATGTTACAACAAGGCAAAGTGTTGGCCTATGCATCGAGACAATTACACCCGCACGAGGTGAAATATCCTACCCATGGTTTGGAATTGGCTGCCGTGGTGCATGCCCTAAAGATTTGGAGACATTACCTTATTGGTAATCGTTGCGAGATATATACTGATCACAAGAGCTTGAAGTATATCTTCACTCATCCCGACTTGAATCTGAGAAACAGGAGATGGTTGGAATTAATCAAGGACTATAACGTTGGCATGAATTACCACCCTGGTAAAGCTAATGTCGTAGCGGATGCGTTGAGCAGAAAGGTTTATTGCAATAACCTGACGATTCAGAAAGCTCAACAAAAGTTGCATGAGGAATTCAGAAGGTTGAACCTGAATGTTAGCCTCGCTGAGAATGAAGAGGTGCTATAAGTGAAGTTCACTCTCGCAGATCAAGTTAGAGAAGCTCAGAAAAATAACACGGCAATTGAAGATATTCGAGCGAAGATCAAGTTAGGGGAAACACCTGAATACAAGGAGGATGAAAAAGGAAGCATTTGGTTTCGAAATCGTCTGTTAGTACCGAACCAAAATGAGCTTAAGGATTCGATTATGAAGGAGGCACACGAATCAGCATACTCCATACACCCGGGGAGTACGAAGATGTACCATGATCTTCGAGACAGTTTCTGGTGGTCTAGCATGAAGAGGGAGATTGCGGAGTATGTGTCTCGTTGCGATGTATGTCGGAGAGTCAAGGCTGAGCATTTGAAGCCTGCAGGGTTACTTCAACCACTCAAGGTTCCTGAGTCAAAATGGGAAGAAATCGGGATGGATTTCACTACAAGAAATCGTGATATGATTCTATTTGGGTCATCATAGATTGATTGACCAAGTCAGCTCATTTTATTCCAGTGAAGACTACATATAAGGGTGATAAATTGGCCGAATTATACATGGCCAGAATTGTCTTCCTACATGGAGTTCCTAAAAAGATAGTGTCTGATCGAGGTACCCAATTTACCTCCAGGTTTTGGAAGAAGGTACATGAGGTCTTAGGGACACAATTGAATTTTAGCATGGCTTATCACCCACAGACGGATGGACGGACTGAACGAGTGAACCAGATCTTGGAAGACATGCTTAGGGCATGCGCATTGACTTGTCAGCGCATTGGGACAAGAGTTTGCCATATGCAGAGTTCTCTTATAACAACAGCTTTCAGGCAAGCTTGGAAATGTCTCAATTTGAATTTTTGTATGGACGGAAGTGCCGCACTCCACTCAATTGGCATGATGTGCGAGAGAACCAGGTATTTGGACCCGATACCCTGGAGGAGGCAGATAAGCAAGTAAGGATGATTCAGGAAAGGCTACGAGCTGCCTAATCTAGACAGAAAGTTTATGCCGATAAACGTCGTCATGACTTGGCGTTTAAGAAGGGTGCTGAGGTGTACTTGAAGGTATCCCCACTTTGCAGAATGCGCCATTTCGGACTCAAGGGAAAGTTGGCACCGCGATATATTGGACCCTTTACAATCACAACCCGTCGTGGTGAGGTCGCATATGAGTTGGATTTACTGGAGAAATTATCCAAGGTGCATAACGTATTCCATGTATCCCAGCTAAAGAGATGTTTTGCTAAGCCGGAGAAAGAGGCTCGGAAAACCTCTTTAGATGCTATAGATGTTCAAGATGACTTGACTTATGAAGAGTATCTAGTAAAATTTCTCGATGAGCAAGGATAGTATTGTTTTGTGTTGTGCATCGAGTTGGATTTACTCGATGCATGCATTTCTTTGTTTTTATTGTTTTGTGTTGTGAATTGTTTGAGTGCTAGTTTTGAATGGGTGCTTTGCTTGAATGTATTGTAGTGAACTTTGAGGAATGTGACAATTGCAAGAGCAAGGATAGTACCTAGATTCTCTACTAAAAAGGCAAGTGATACTTTGGTCATCAAAAGTCCTATCTTTTCAATATTGCATTAGTGATATTTTTGTAGTATGCATGATAGGACTATTTTTTTATATATTGCTATGCTATTGTAGATCCTATAGAATACACCTTGGTAGGAATCTTCCTAAGTCAAGAGACAAGTTATGCTAGTATGCTTAGCCTAGATATTAAAATTCAAGGGTGGAATATTCATACTATGATATTATCCAAAGTCTATGACCATGTTTTTGATTAATAAAACAACTAAGTGAATGAATCACCTGGGTGGAATGGGAAGATTGGTTTGTGTTGAGTGGTTACACAAGGCCCATGTCTATGGTTTACCTTGTGTATCACACTTGTGGATGGCCACCCAGGAACAAAGAGATTTGACATGTTTTGTGTTGAGAAGCTTCTAGTGCAACCACATGGCATATGGGCTCTGCCTTGACCAACTAGGTTGCAAGAACTCAGACGGACAGATAGTTGGTGGTAGTGATGATAGGATGAAATGCGTCTGTGCTGATCTGAGGGATTGTTTATAAAAAGTCTCGTCTCGATGCATGTCGAGTCTTGTGGGAAAAGTGCACCACCTCTCGAGAGGGTAAAACCTAAGTACTTAGCCGTGTCCCCGGTAATGGACATTTTGAGCATCAAAGGCATTGAAATGATCAAAAATCTCCTCATCCCAATTTCTCTAAGTTAAAACTTGTTGGGTGAACAAGGGAAGCACCTGGTGTGATTCCCGTGTGCCATGTGTGACAAAATGTTTTGAAAAGAGAAAAAACTATTTTCAATGGATAGAAAAACTTATTTTATGCAAAGGCTAGCCAAATCTCCACTTAGCCATATATTCATGTAGATGATAGATTCTCCATATCAATATGATATCACCTTCCAATACAATTCAAATGTATTGACCATTGTGGCTGTAAATTATTTTGTTGTAGGTTTGTTTGATGTTAGTGAAGTTTGTTGAGTAGGGATTACAAGTCTACAACCAACATGATTGCCTATGGCCTATGAACATGAAGGACACCATGCATTATAGTTGTATCTGCTGCTTTGTAATAAGCCATATGACCTATGTAAGATGTAATGAACTATTTTATTCTTGGTTATGAGATATAATATGACCTTTGTTTCTTGATATTACATCTTACACTGTGGGTGCTAGCTATTCGATCCAGGGACTATGTAACATCCTGATTTTTATGGGTCCATTTTTTTTAAGCGAAGGATGTTGCAGTCTAATAAAATAAAAGAATATTTTATTTGAAGTTTCTAGATATTAATTGCAAACTATTTAAAATTATTTTATTTGAAGAAATATTGGATCTGGCCTTGATTTTCCAATTCGTTCTTAATTTGGTTCTTGACAAAAATCACGTTGGATTTGAGTTTTGGGTTCAAGCACGTGAACGTGCCATGCATGGTTGTACCAGCATATCATGCTCTCTTCTATTATTTTCCATGAACGTGTTTTTGTCTGTTTCTTCCATAGTCTACCGATCTAAACTATAGGGCCAGTCAAGTAAAGCCCAATCGAACTAGGTAGCCCAACCGAACCGATTGGAAACCATCGACCAACCTTGCCTCTGCCTACAAAAGCTCCAGATCAACGCCCGACCTCTCGTTTTCCCTGCCCACGCCGCCACATGAAACTTAGATTGGTTTCATCACACGTACCGCTGCCAAGCTGCCGTGAACGCCGCGCTCGCGTTTCCGACGATTTTGATCGCAAGAGAAGGAGCTGCTGCCACAACGTGACCAAGAGGAGGAGCAGGCCTGATTCTTGGAGTCGGGAGGACGAGCTGTTGATCGCTGAAGACGTACGTCGCGTCTACAACCCGGTTCACTAACTTTCACAGCAGATTAGATTGCAACCGGTAAGCATCTGTAGTTCTCCTTGCACACACGCGTTAGTCTAGATGCGATCTATCTCCTAGACATGATTTCTAGCAGTAGTTTTCTAGATGACCGCGGTGCCGGTGAACAGAACGACAATCGTTGGCATGAGCAGATTAGATCACTGTGTACACGTTCGATGATCCTGAGCCCAACTTACAAAACTTTTCAGGTTATTTTAGTAACCCACTGATACTGTTGGATGCGAGTATGTTTGACGTTTATATATCTACTTTTGAAAAGAGTTGGTATCAGTACTTCACTAGCTAGCTGTGCATATGTGTTCTTGTCAGTACAGTTGCTTATTACTGAGGTACTGCTGTTAGTTAGTAGACGTTGATGTTGTGTAATTGATCTTGGTACGTACTGTTAAGTGCACATGCTTAGCTATGGAGGTAATTGCTAGACTTAAGTAATATAATACCCTACGTACGAAAGTTGTTTTCTTGTCTGATTACCGCGAGTAGATCAACCGAGACTAATTTTTCTATTTATCTGTTTGATCGATCGTGTGCTTAAAATCGTGTCAGGTTGCTCATCATGCTTATCAACTAGAATGGTTGTAAGATTTCTTGGTTGCCTATTGATCACCGGGTGATCAATATTTTAGCATGTAATTACTGGTGTAGCATGATCTTGTTAGTTTGGTAGTAATGATATGCTACTGTTATTATTATTATTATTATTATTTTAGGCTACCGTCTTATGGTTCATGTTGTGCAATTTAGGTGTACTTAGCTTTGCATGTAAAAATATCCTAATTCTAGTTTAGCTCACGTGTACTGCTATTGCATGTGTTTGGTCAAGATAGTTTTTGGCGTGCATTTATTTTCACGTGTATGCTTATGTGTTTGGCTAGTTAGCATATAGCTTGCTGGTGCATTACATATTATATCTATGCCAACTATATAGGATATATCAAAAGTATATTATTTTCCTAGTGTTAATACTTGTCGAGAACGGTAGACCGATCCCTTATATCCCGAACCGTCAAAACATCGCAAGCCTATTTGAATCTTTTTGTTTGGATCTCTCCGTTTGGATTTTATTTGTGGTTATTCAGAGTTTGTATTTATGTGTGGTTTATCGTTATGACGAGTAGGGAGAGACGAGTTCGATCAGAATCAAGACTACGAGGAAGAGCAGAACAACAACAACAACGAAGGCATGCCCCTTTCATAACTATCCCATGTTTTACAAGTGCATGTTATTTACTGTTTCACAAATACTACTGCTATTTTGGTTACACACATACCTTAAAACACCTGTCGCCATACACTACCTTGAGTGGAGATTATATAGTAATCCTGTTAGAGTAGATTGCTTAGCCATGCTCAATAATATTAGAATCCTTGATCTTCCCTCTTCGGAGGAATTGGATGACCCTCGAGTCAGATATACACTTTTGAAACTTGTTGAGCTTGCTGAGCTAGCCGTTGATGCTTTCTTCTACTCTATTCTACTCTGGGTGAAACTTACCATCTAAACACTGGTGCGGGCGACAGCTGGATCAAGGGAAGGAGCGATTGGCTGCCCTTCATTATATGGAGGGAGCAATCCGTCATCCGTGCCGCATGAGGGCCTAATAAGTCTTGGATTTGAAGATTGTGACCACTGTACAACCACATGCTATAATGGGCACTGGCTTGGTTAAGAAGGTTAGTCAGCCTTAGGTGTCGATGTCTCCGTACCGCTGATGAGGTGTCTGCCTATGGGGGAGCCTTCGGCACAGATGGGGGGACCGGTTTGGGGACATACTCTCAGTTCCATGGGCCAGACGCGGTGGGCTCGTCACATCTTTGGGGGATCTAGCTAAAAGACCATGTCATGATCCCGATCTGCCGGTACACCAAATGGTGTGTACTAAGCCAGTGGCCACTGGTGAGCGACAAGACGGGGTTGTGTCGTGTGGAAAAAGTGTACAACTTCTGCAGAGTTAAAACTATTCGAATAGCCGTGTCCACGGTCATGGACGACACATGAATCCTTCTTGACATACAGGAACATGTCTTGCTACTTCCCTCTTTGCCTCTATCCTTTTCTTGGAATCTGTTGAAGTAGGTGAGTTGTTGAGGACAACCACAATCATGAGAAACACCACATTGATGATAAAACATGTTTTCGTCTAAAACCTGATTTTATCAAAACTACTATCAATTGCAAATAAAATTGGCTTTTACGCAAAAGAACCATACGACCTCCACATAAAGCCACATGTAGTTATATCAAGTTTTGCATAAGGGGTATGTTGAGTACTCTATGTACTCATGGCAATACTTTTGTTGAAATTCAGAATACTATGAAGGGGAGGAGTACGACTACTATGATGACGCTGATGAGTGAGGCCTCCTGGACTACATCGACTTCCTATGGCTGAGATGGAGTCGCTGCGCATTTTATTTCCGCTGTGTTTCTGGTTGTAATAAATGTCACAAGACATTATACTATGTGGCTATTGCTATTCAAACTTTGTAATAATTACTTTTTAAACGTAATGCAATGGTATTCATTTCGCTGTGTCGTCAGCTTGATCTTGGGATTGACGAGATGCACAGGAGGTTTAGAGGTTAAATTCCGGTCCTCACAGACTAGCACTGTAAACACTGGGATCTCTACCTTATCAGGTTGGGACCTCTACACATTCATGCTTGGAATGTATCTTGATTTTGAAAATTTGGAAAAGATAAACCTAAACCCTAATAAAATAAATCATCATCAAGATCACTCCAAGTCTATGTCTATGTTCCATATAAAGATTTAGCAACAACATTCCTAAATAATCAATATTGATAAACATCAATATTACAAAACCATGGGAATTGGTTTCACTCCATTTAGAGCCATGGATAAAAACTTATGATTTTTATAAAATAAAATAAAGTATTCCAAGGCTAATAAAGCTCAAAGCAATACTTAATTGTGAAAAAAGTAATTCTAAAAGGTTTGAAAAAGATAAATAATTATTAAATAAAATTATACAAATTGGAATCACCATTTTTGGAGCTATAAATAAAAAGATATGAATTATATAAGACAAAGAAAGAAAGAAAGAAATAAGAATTATTGCAAAGACAATTTAAACCATGGCTAAAGTCCATAAGTGAATGGAATAGAAGTTTATCTAAATATTAAAAAGGATAAAAAGTTTATTTAAATAAAATTATATGGGCTTATGAACCATATTCAAATCATATTTAATTAAAAGCCAATGTGCCCCCACTCAATTTCAATGATTAATAAAAATATTTTTGAAATACTCTAAATGGACTAGTTAACCACATTATTTTATGTATGAAACCTACTGAAAAGTTTGGTAAAGATTTGATCCAATTTGGAGTTGAATCAAATTAGTTTGAATAAAAACAGAAAATAGAAACAGAAAAAAAATACTAGAAGAAACGGGAGAAAGCAACCAGACCAGCTAGGCCTAGTAACCCAGCCCATCTAGCCCACCCTGTCACTCCCCTCTCCCCCCTGTTTTATTTTCTCACGTGCTGAGCCTGCAGCCACCCACTGTCAGGCTAACCCCACCCCCCATGTCACCCTCGTCGTCTTCAGCGCGCTGAACCCGCCTCCCCTCTCTCTGCCGTTTCTGGCGATTTTAATTCGAGTAATAGTAATTGAATCACGGCATAATTTCCTCCCCCGGCCTCGCCTTCTTATTCCCCTCTCCCTCCTCCCCATTTCCCCTCAATCCTCGAACCAAGAGAGCCTCTAGGCTGCTCTGATTTTTGCTCGAGTCGCAGCTGTCCCCGACGAACTCTGGTGGCGATTCCGACGATCGGCAACGCCCTCACCTGCAAGCCACCGATGACGGCTCCGACTCCTGTGAGGAATGCAGCACGGACCGTGTGCCCCTGCCCCTCCTACGAACTCCCTCGAGCTCGCCTCGTCCCCACGACCACGGTAACACCCTCGCATCCTTCCCTCACCCCCTAGCGCCACCGGGTAGCTGTTGCCAAACGCGCCGCCGCCGTAGCTCGCTAGCAGCGCGGCCCATCTCTGGCTAGAGCGCGCAGATCCACTGGATCTGAATCCTGCGGTTAGGATTAAATTAGACAGCGAAGGGGTATTGACATATTTGAGTCGTGCGATCCCGCTTAGATCCAACGGTGCGCAATGCTGATCCTGCCGAAGCGGTACTGGCCAATAGAAACACGCCGCATAGCCAGGGTTTCGATTTAAAAACCAGAATACATTTGTTAGATTTTTAACTTGCAAAATTCATAACTTTTAATCTACAAATCAGAAAAATGAAAATTTGGTGTCTATGGATTCAGAAAAATATGAAATACACTACCGTGCCCTTAGTTTGTTCACTTGTTTCTGTAAAAATTGAGTTTTAGGCAAATACTTGTTTAGGGCTATTTTGGCTATAAAATTGTTGTAAAAAAATTATTTTTGAGTAAATCCTTTTGCAAATAGTTTTGTTTTGAACCCTCTGACAATAAACACTAACATTTGAAATTAAAAATATATTTTGTTGACACTATAAATTATTCCTTTGAATAAAAGCTTTTCTAGTAAAAAGTAAATGATTTAATTAACCAAATTGCACTAACTTGATTCCAATGGGAATTCCACCTTTTTAGAAGGACCAATAGATGTTTGTAGTGTTCAAAACTTTTCTAAAATTTCTTTTAAATAAAATGACTTGTTTCATGCTTGTATGGATTTCTTTGTATTCTTGGTATTGTTTTGATATTTTTGTGTTGTAGTTTTGAGTGTGTGCTTTGCCTTGATTGTATTGTAGTGAACTTTGAGGAGTGTGACATTTGCAAGATCAAGGAGAGTACCTAAATATTCTACTATAAAGGAAAGTGATACTTTGGTCATCAAAAGTCCTATCTTTTCAATATTGCATTAGTGATATTTTTGTAGTATGCATGATAGGACAATTATAAATATTTCTTTGCTATGCAAATCCCATAGTATCTACCTTGGTAGTATTTCCTAAATATAGGAGACATGGTAAGTTTAGAATGCTTAGTATAGATATATATAATTGTGGGTGGAAATCATGATATGATGTCTTATGAAAATACAAGTATTGTTTTTAGACTAATGAAAACAACTGATGTTAATGAAACACCTGGGTGGAAATGGGACTTGTATGGATTTATGTTGAGTGGTTACCCAGGGCCCATTTCTATGGTTTACCCTATGTATCTCACTTGTGGATGGCCACCCAGGAACAAAAAGATTTGAGACATTCTTGTCATGAAAGCTTCCAGTGCAGCCACTTGGCATATGGGCTCTGCCTTGACCAACTAAGTTGCAAGAACTCAGTCAGACAGACGGAAGGTGGTAGTGATGATAGGATGGAACGCGTCTGTGGTGATCTGAGGGATTGCTTCTGAAAAGTCTTGTCTCGATGCATGTCTATTCTTGTGGGGAAAGTGCACCACCTCTCGAGAGGGTAAAAACTAAGTACTTAGCCGTGTCCCCTGTTATGGACAATTTTGAGCATCAAGGCAATGAAGCATAATCAAGAATATCATCATTCTAATTTCTCTAAGTTAAAACTTGTTGGGTGAACAAGGGAAGCACCTGGTGTGTATCCAGTGTGCCATGTTTGAAGAAATGTTTTGAAAAAGAGAAAAAATATTTTACCAAGGATAGAGAAAACTTATTCTATGCAAAGGCCAGCCAAAACTCCACTTAGCCATATAATCATGTAGATGTTAGATTCTCTATATCAATATGATATCACTTGCCAATACAATTCAAATGTATTGACCCTTGTAGCTGTAACTTATCGTGTTGCAGGATTTCTTATTGATAGTGAAGTTTGTTGAGTAGGGATTACAAGTCTGGAACCAACATGTTTGCCTGTGGCACATGAAGATGAAGGACTCCATGCTTTATAGATGTGTCTGCTGCTTTGTAATAAGATAACCATATGAGCTATGTATGTTGTAATGAACTATTTTATTCCTGGTTATGAGTTGTAATATGACCTTTGTTTCCTGATATTACATCTTAAACTGTGGGTGCTAGCTATTCGATCCAAGGACTAGCCTGTAAACACAGGGACTTGTACCTTATTGGGTTCAGGCCTCTATAGATGGTATCAGAGCACTGTGTTGCCTATAGGTTTGTAACCCTAGGATTGGACAAAACCCCTTAGAAAATAGGAGTTGTATTTGTTCTAACTAATTTACAAACAATCTTGTAAACTCTTTCCTCAGCATTTTGTTTTGTTTCTATATCTCTTCCTTTTCCAACTTGATGGACAAAGACTTCAACATGAGCATGGACTTCATCATCACAAATGACTTCAGCTTAAACATCTCAAAGGACTTTAACTTCAGTTTCACCAAGGACTTCAACTTGGACATCACAAAGGACTTCAAGTGAGATAAGAATAATACTCAAGACCTTGAGACTAAGGAAACTCAACTTAGCAGGAACCATTATAGACATCACCTTTTGAACTTTGTGATCAAGATGCAATAATATCTTCCAAGGATACGATGATCTTGTACCTGAGGTAATAGCTAAGAAGAAGGATTGAATGATATCAAGTGATACCTTATAGTTGGACCACCATACTAGTGTTTCGTTTAAAAATTGATTTGCTGATCATTTATTGATCATACCAACCTATGTGGTATGACAATAATATTTTGTTTGCCTAAAACATGCTTGAACTTTGTTGTTTGAGTAGAATACATGATTGATATTGCTTGTATATTGCTTTGTGTGATTTGTTGTGAGTAGAATTCTTTCCCTAGAAATCTTTTGTTTATTCTAATTCCAACCAAACCCAAGCAGATGACTTCTCCAAGAGACCACAACTCCAACATCAAGGATGGTGACAACAACAACCTCAAGATTCACATGACAGAACAATTGCTAGCAACCCAAACTAAGTTGAATCAAGTGACAACCCAATTTTAGCCAACAACCACAACAAAATTGAGTTACACCCAGCCATGCTAAAGTTCTTGGGATCCCAATCCCAATTGTTACAAAGGATGACCAATCAGATGATCAACATGGGAAACAACCCTTCCCAAAGAGATTGTGATAAAAATGATTTCAAGGATGATATTATGGAAAGAACTCAAGCTTGCAAAGTCTATGGAGACATAAGACACACTTATAAAGAGCATATTGACCAGTGCCCTGCAACATCCCAAAAATATTAATCAAGGTTAGCAATTCCAATCACTCAAAATTAGGGTTAACAAAAACTTTTATAATTAAAATCATATGAATGCATGTGTGTATGTGATGAATGTATGAAGGCATGAATGGACTTGTGTGATTGTTGTGAATAGAAAGAAATGGTTTAAAGGTGAAAACAACATCATCTAAATCAAATCCAAGAAGAAACAAATCAAGAGAAATTCAAAAACAAACAAAACAAGCAAATGGTCATTTTTGCCAATCTTGCTCACTAGGCCACTTTTGAGTGTTTCTAGTCCAAGATTTCAAACAGAAACAAATTCATTTATTTTCACACCTTGCTAGACCAAGTGAAAGTGAACCCAAGCCCACCTTGCAAACCCACAGAAACATTTGGCAACTTGATTCAAATGACAATTCAAAATTCAATCTATATCATATGTGAAGATCACCATTTCTCAAAACCCCACCTAACCAGTGCACCTTGACCATTCCAAGCAACCAGAGACTACCTAGTATGTGACTAGTACACCCAACAAGTTTCACTCAAAAATTCAATTCAATCTCTTGCGGCCATTTAATCAAACACCTTGTAAACACAAATCAAATAAAACATCAAACACTATAGTGAGCAGTGTTGTGCCTAACTTGTTCCCTCTCTAGCTCACATCACACTCTCAATAGATCATCTAACTTATTTATCAAGCCCTAGCTCACTGTAAGCTTGACATTGTCATCAATGGTGACCATGGATGAGCCCAACTTTCCACCCCAATGTCAACAGCAAGCTAGGAGCCTCACCAAGCCTAGCCACCTTGTTTGGGGCACAAGCCACCGTCCACCTCCACCCCCTGTCTAGTGCCCAAGCCTTGCCAGCCACTGGACCACCCAGAACGAGCACGCCCATCCTCTCTACAAGCATGCCAAGAGCGCGCTCGAGCGCTGCGCTCGACATGCTCGCATAGACCGTGCCCCGCCCTTGTCGCTTGCATACGTGATCACCACCGTCCTAGGAACCGCCCGGACATGCCCGTTCGTCGCCGCACGACCAGGAGAGCCCGTGCGCCATTAAATTTCCTGTCGGACCCGCCCATAGCATCGCAGTGTTTTGACCAATTCGCACCACCCCACGCCTCACCACCATGCCGTTGAGCTTCGCCAGGAGGCAGCGCACCGTCCCCTACCCCCAGCCATGCCGTTAGCTCGCTGTGCAGACGACCACGATGAGCTCGACATGCACCCTTTGGTCCCCTCTTCGCACTATAAATAGAGGCCTCCCCCGTTCGAATTCAGCACGCCATCTCACTCCCCTCTCTCTCAGAACCACCCCACCTCATTCCCGGAGCAAGGCGAGCACCAAGTGGCCGGAATTTCGCCGGAGTCTGCCACGGAGGAGGAGAAGAGGAGCCGTTGATTGGAGCCGCCCCAGGAGGAGCCACCAGTACCAGGAGGATCGCCGTCGTAGACTTCGCCATTTGCCCCCATCGCCGACCATCGTCGGAGCCCCGGTGAGCCACCAATGACCCCCACTGGCCGCGCTAGGGTTCAACCTCACCGCGTTCTGTTCAGACATGGACGATGAACCTCAGCTGTAGATCTAGCATCTAATCCTACGGCCCTAATCGTCTCGTACCCCTTCGCACCCCCTGTCTCTGACTGGTGGGGACAACCACTTAAACACGCCCGCGCACGATGTACGCAGTGGGCTGGCCCAGTTACACTCCCACGCAACCCAGTAATTCAAACTTAGGTTTTTCCATTTAGTTTCAAACTTAGTTCTGTCTCTAGATTAAAAAATCAATCCAAGGAGATTCACTGAACCAAATGGCATGAAACTAATTTTGTTAGAAAGGTATTTAAATTCTTAATCCAAGCCCATTGGATTTAAATCATTTGTAATTGTAAATCACCTATAGTAAAAATAACAAGGCAGAAGCTTTTTTGCATTCAAACATTTTTCAAAATTCAATCATAACAGCTTTTGAGTTGATTCCAACTCTCAAAAATCACATTCGACAAGACCTTTCTGAATATATAAAAATATCAAGGTTTACTTGCAGAAATAATGGCCAAGTAATAAAAGAATGCCCCATAGGCATTTCTAGTCACTTTATTTAATTAAAATAAAAAGGTTAAACCTTATTAAATTGTGACACCACTTTAAATCATATTTCCAAGTACTGAAATATGTGGTAATGACATGTGCCAACATGATCCCCTATTTTAGTTGGATAATAATAAATCTTAAGTAGTTTTTCAATGAGTAGAAATTACTTTTCTAAAATAAAATAAATAGAACCTTTTCCTTAATCCTTGTGATAATAGTGATGATACTAGATCATATATTTTAAGCCTTTGTGTGCTAAATAGAAGTAGTTAAGAATTGCTTGGTGATTGTGTACTTCGTATTTATTTATAGACGCTAGTACCGAACAAGGATACGAAGAGGAAGGAGGATACTACGAGGAGGAAGCAGAGGAGAACTTCAACCACTGCTCTGCACAAGGCAAGCTAAGCTAAACCATGCAAGTTTTACTTGGAAGTTTACACCTACAAGATAATCTATGCAATGCATTAGGCATTCTTTGATTATACCCATTGATGCTACCCAATCCAAGTTTTACTTGCAAACTTAGTTATTTTATTTCTTTATCAAAGCTTTCTACTTGTGTTTACTTAGTGATTTGTAGATTTTAGAAAGATTATTAAAGGTAGCATAAAGATCATAAAACTTGGCCTAAGTTAGATAAATCTTGATGTCATCCTGAGGCATGAGATTGAACTTAGATAAGTCACACTTGATTATCACCCTCATTAGTGTTTACCCCCACTTGTAGATGCTAGTGCTAAGCATAAAACTTGATCACTTTAGATGGGAATACTTGGTGAAAATGATTATGAAAACCTTAGAATGATGAGTAATTCTACTGAAATGTTTTGACATGTGTTCTTGAACACCAGATGATTTTGATGATGAAAATGTTAAGGCATGAGCCTTAGCCCTTTATAAAAACTGATGGTTATCTGAATGCGATACCATTCCAATTTTACCATACAACCACAATACCCGAAATTTGGGTAGGGCTTGACTGGAAATTTATATACCTTATTATGGGTTCCCTTGCAGCCAAGGTTTGAGCTGAGGCTACCTTGTGAAGATTGTCCACCTATGCAGTTCCCAAGATGATAGATGGTTATGGTTGGGAGGCCAAACTCATAGGATAGGTGCCTATACTAGGTCGTGTAATTGAAATTTTAGGATTGATTATCCGCAGACTGAGTATGGTGAATTCAGGATTTTTCCTAATGGATGTATCGAATATTGTGGTGAAAGTGTACCACCTCTACAGAGTGTCAAACTATTCGAATAGCCGCGTCCGCGGTTATGGAAAGTTGGAGTGGCCATACTATTCCGTCGTCAGATATTTTCAAAATGACTTATGAAATGAATTATGATTTTGACTTGACCACAATAGGGTTGTGATATGAAAATTTGAGTTCCCATTTAGGTGTTATAAAATTTCAACTAGTTTTCTTTGCTTATGAACTTAGTTAAGGTAAATCTAGCTTTTTGCAAAACAACCTAGAGCCTAGTATTTCCTACTCAAAATCACTTCACTTGTTAGTCTTAGTTTGCGAGTACTTAAAGAGTACTCATGGCTTTGTCCCTGGCTATTCCCGTGGCCAGACTATGAAGAGGACTATCTGGAGGATGGACTGCAGGAAGGTTACGACGAATAGGATCATCTCCCATCGTCAGCATTGCCTATGACCATGAAGATGGAGCTTCGCCCATGCTACCATTATTATTATGTTATTTCGCTGCTATGATTGTATTAAGACTGGATCATGAGATCCTTTATTTATTGTAAGACCTTATGTATGGTTTGTAATGGATGTTGTACTGTGATATGCAATCTGTTATGTCTCGCAAAAATGGTAATCCTAGGATTGCGATGTATGGCATAACAGGCATCTAGGATTAAAAATCCGGGTGTTGACAAGTTGGTATCTGAGCCATCCTGACCATAGGAGACCCTAGTTTAGAATGGATGTTTGAATAAAATCTTAGTTTCAAAACAAAGGAAGTGAGTATTTATGAAAACCTATTCTCACTCTTATCACTTAGATTCTTTCATGAAAATTCATATTCCTCAAAAATTCTTACAAAACTTACATAAAATTTGACACACTTGATCACTCTACTAACTTACTCATCCTACATTCTTATAGATGGACGTGAAGTATATCAAGTTCTATCAGTTGGGGAATGGAGGATATCTCATCTTTGAGCGTGACCTGGACCAGCTTTCGGAACTTCTGGAGCGCCTGCACCCTGAGTTCTTCGGAGCTCAGCTCAACGATCAGGAAGGAGATGAATTGCAATGGCTGATTGTTGCACGTATCTGAGGAAAGATTGAAGCCCCCACCTCAGAGGGAATTCAGTTCACCTTAAGGTAGAACAATTGGCTAGATGGACTTCCCAGGGACATGCAGGAAGCTCTTGCCCGTCTATGTGGGCAGAGTATCAATCAGATCAAGGGTACCCACTTTCAGTTCTGCCCAAGGCGTGATGTATGACCGGCAGAAGGAGTTGGACAATGCCCACTCCTACACCAACCACAACTATGCCATCACTGTCAAGAAGGATCAGACCATTGCCATGCTGGTGAAGGATAGCCAGTCTTGTTGCTGTTAGCTTGACAAGAAGGAGCGCATCATTGCCTGTCTCTGTCATAGGATCATAGAGTTGGAAGAGACCATCCACGAGAGGGACATGTAGCTTTAGGAGAGGGAGAATGCAGGGGAGGACATCCGTGGAGACCCCTACTCTTACCTTAGTGATGATGATGACTTTCTGGAGGATCAAGCCATGGACTTCTTCACCGATGAGGATGACTTCGCCTTCATTGATGATGATGAGGATTATGAAGATACCGATTCCGAGGAGTAGTAGCACTTGAGCACTAGTGTTAGTGAGTTGTATCTGGTCCCACTATATCTTAGTTTCACAGAATGGTTCTTAAAACAATCTGTTTTCCCTTGTTGTGGTGTGTGTTTGTATCGTGTGCTATGAATGAATGAATGAATGAATGAATGAAAAGCAAGTTGCTAGTGGCAAAACCTGAGTCAAACTTCAAAAACTTTTCCAAAAACAAAACCCCTGAACCTTATAAATTTCCCTCTTGTCTCATGATCTATCTCAATCTTCAGATGCCTCGCGGAGGAAGCACTTCGTCCCCGGACCCAATGTTGCAAATCTTGCAAATGTTGGTGTCTAACCATGAAGCTGAAAGAGCCAAACGTCAAGCCAACTTAGCCACCCTTCAACACATAGCTCAGATGGCCAACAACAACCAAGGCCATGGAAACCAGGACAACCATGGATCCAAGCTCAAGAACTTTCAGAACACCAATCCACCCATATTTACTAAGTCTGAAGAGCCCCTAGATGCTGATGATTGGCTGGAAACCATGGAGAACAACTTAGAAGTTACAGGAGTGGAAGCCAACGAGAAGGTACTGTTCGCCACCCACTATCTGGCCGAGGATGCAAGAGCATGGTGGAACAATGTTCGCGCCATCAATGGAGGACAAATGATGACTTGGGATGAATTCAAACTCAAGTTCAGCAGGACCCATGTGCCACCGGGTTTAATTAAGAGGATGAGAGATGAATTCAGAGAATTGAAGCAAGGGAGGAGAACAATAGTTGAGTACCGTGACAATTTTTTGTCATCAGCTAGGTATGCACCGGATGAGATTGACATTGAAGCCAAGAATAAGGAGAGATTCTTGAATGGTCTGCATGATGAGATGTAGACAATATTAGTCAACATTCCATTTGCTGACATTGAAACCTTAGTGGATTCTGCCATTCATATGGAAGGTGATATGTCGAAAACGTATCTATAATTTTTGATGCTCCATGCTTGTTTAGTATCTACTTTGCTTTGCTTTGTCTACACTTTGAGGTGTTTTTATATCTTTTTTGGAACTAACCTATTAACAAGTTGCCACAGTGCCACTTGCCCATTTTCTTCTGTTTTTGGTTCCAGAAAGGCAGAAAATCAATATTCTCGGAATTGGACGGGACAAAAGCCAAAGTCAATATTTTACCGTGCGAGACACGGAGCCAGAATACGAGACGGTGAAGCAAACCAAGGCGGCCGCACCCTCCTAGGCGTGGGTGGGCCCTCCCCGCGCCTGGGTAGGGTGTGGGCCCCCTGGCTGCCTCCTAGCCTCGCCTCTTGATGACTCCTAGGTGGCGCCAGAGAACTTGGTGCTTGATATGGAGTCTTGTTGGGAACACCAAGAGCAAGGTGTGAAGAGCACAGCAGCAAGTCTTCCCTCAGTTGATACCGAGGTTATCGAACCAGAAGTAGGAAGGAAACGTCACACAGGTGTTGCAAGCAACGCGAAGACCTGCACAACACAAACTCAAGACTTTGCCCCAGCGAATCAGTGAGGTTGTCAAGCTCACCGGTTTGCTGTAACAAAGGATTAAACATATGGTGTGGAAGGTAATGGTTTGCAGCAAGTAAACAAGTAACAGTGGAAGATGTATTGATGGTAAAGATTGGGCCGGGGTCCACAGTTCACTAGAGGTGCTCTCCTTAGATAAACAACATGGCATGAAGGGTAAACAAATTACAGCAGGGCAATTGACAAGAACTAGGCAAGGCATAACAACGCAATTACTAGTCAGAAAGATCCCATGAGGTTGATTGGTCAATACAACAATATACATAGACCGCCATCCAACTGCATCTATGACTAGAAGTCCACCTTCAGGTTATCATCCTAACCCCCTCCAGTATTAAGTTGCAAGCAACAGACAACTAATTTAAGTAAAGTGTGTAAGGTAAACAGTCCACATGTTCCATGAACAAGAGACCGTTGTTTTCTCCCTAGTAGCAACAACACATCTACAACCGAAGAGATTATTGTCACTTCCCTTGGAAACTAGAGGCATGAACCCACTATCGAGCATAAATAGCCCATGTTGGAGTCACTAGCAACTACTTGGCCAAGATAACCACTAGCAACGGAGAGCATGCAATATCCCAAACAACACATACATAATATAATCATAAAGACAAAACCATTAATCAAACCAACATAATAATCTCAATATCCATCGGATCCCCACAAACACAACATGCATGATTACAAATAGATTAGATCTTGATCATGAACGGAGCTCACAAGATCTGTACATCAAAGCACAAAGGAGGAGATACAACCATCTAGATACTACATGGACCCATAGTCCAAGGTGGAACTACTCACGCATCATACCAGAGAGAAGGCCTCCGGGATGATCTCCCCTCTAGCAGGGTGCCGGGAAGAACTTCAGATCCCCCCGATCTAGGGACGATGGTGGCAGTGGCTATAGACGGTTTCGTGGATTTCTAATCGAGTACTCAGGGTTTCTGCATCAGGGGCTTCTTATCGGCAGTTGTCTGTTGCTTTCAACTTAATACTAGAGGGGGTTCAGATGATAAACTGAAGGTGGACTTCTAATCATAGATGCAGTTGGATGGTGGTATATGTATATTGTTGTATTGCCCATCAAATCTCATAGATTCTTTTTGTCTGGTATTGCATTATTATGCCTTGCTCAGTTCCTGTCAATTGCCCTGCTGTAATTTGTTTACCCTTCATGCCATGTTGTTTATCTAAGGAGAGCACCTCTAGTGAACTATGGACCCCGGTCCAATCTTTACCATCGATACATCTTCCACTGTTACTTGTTTACTTGCTGCAAACCATTATGTCGTCGGATTGTCGACAAGTACGCCATAGGGGGTCCTAGTGGCATTTGACGGATGGGGAGTGAGACGTCGGATGTTCCAGGAGTGGTGAGCACAAGTTTACCCAGGTTCAGATCCGATTGCGGTTATCGGATCCTACTCCTGCTAGCAACCCAGTAATATATCGGTGTAAGCCGGATGTTACAGCGGATTACAAGAGAGATTCTCCTGTGCGAGTTGATTGTGGTGTACGATTAATTGGTTGCCCTAAAGGATCCCATAGGGCCGGTTTATATAGTCACCGGGGCCTAGGGTTATAGGGAGAGACCTATCCGGCTACATTACAGAGTCGGTAACTATGTATAGCTAGGATTACAAGTAATACTATAGGCCTAAGTCGGTAACTCTTCTGGGCCTTGTCGTAGCCGGAACTGGCTCCTCCTCTTTCTCTGACTGGGCCGCCCGTGAAGCAAAGCTCTAACCCGTTGGTGGGCCACCCTGGTCAGTGAGTCCTGTGGGTATACCCAGAAAGTATATCCCCAACAGTAGCCCCCAGAAGTCTCCAAGATCATAAGTCAGTTAAATCGTCTAGCTTGATGGTTTCTTCGTCTTGAGAATCTTGAAGGGTTCCCGAAAACTTCTTTCACTAATGTAGGATTCCGAGTCAATCGAGTCGCATATATCTTGATCTGACCTTAGTCTTTTCCTTGCTTGGTTTGAAACATAAGCTGGATTTTCCAGCGGCGTGCGGACTGACAACTTTTCCGACCAGGTCCTATCTCTGACAGAATTTCCATCAGCACGACCGTTGGTGGGTCTATTCCTTACGGAACAGAACCCCGTTTCAATGCCTGCACGAAAATCGAGGGGGCGGAAGAGTCGCTAGGAAGCTAACTCCCCCTCTCCTATACGCGTGGCGATAATCGCGCGTGTCATCACATGAATCTTGATGTAAAGGTAAATAAAGAGGGAAGAAAACCCTTTTTCTCAGATTCACCTCTTCATCGATTCATTCATTGCTTCCTCGTACCCCTCAAGCGCTCCACACTAGTTCCCATCTATGCACCGTTGAGAAAAATCTCTCCTTCCCCCACCAGCCCTTTTTCTTCCAAGCTCTATGGCTTCTGCCTCATCCTCAGGAGCGGCGGCGGCGGGTTCATCGGCGGCGGAAGAGAAGAAAATTCGGGGTCTTTGGATCCCCAGCGCCATGGACAACGCGGAGCTCCAAGTCATGGAGTATTAAAGGTTCATCGTTGCCGGTGCGTGGCGGAGCGCCTCAGGACATGCCATCCCCGCACCGCTCGACGGCAAGAGGGTGCTGTTCGGCACTCACGTCGACCATGGCCTCAGCTTGCCACCGTCGGACTTCCTTGTCGAGGTCCTCAATTACTATGGTGTGCAACTCCATAACCTTCCTCCCAACTCCCTGCTTGATCTTAGTACTCATGCAGCTTTGTGTGACGGGTTTCTTGGCATTAGGCCAAGTCTCACCCTTTTCCGGTACTACTATGATACTCGGAAGAATTCCATCGGTGTTGGTGTGCCTTATGTCACCGGCACTCTAATCTTAGTCCTTAGGAGGAATCGGATCTATCCTAGGATTAACGCTAGTGAGTCCGTCAAACGCTGGGCCGGAACTTTCTTCTATCATAAGGATATTCCGACTCCTGGAAAGGCGGAAGGTCCTCCGACGTTCGTTAACGGCGCCGCTCCCCACCAAGATTCATGGGACACGGAGGCACCGGAGCTATCGAATATTTTAATCCTCGCCAAGAGGCGGATTGAGTATTTGATGAAGCATGAGGGCCTCCGTGGATCCGACTTGATCCACTGCTGGCTGGAGCGCCGGATTCAGCCACTCCAGCACCATGGGGATCGCCTCATGCACCAAATCACCAACAACAAGAAGGATAGCATGAAGATCAGCCCGAGCCGGCTTTTGGCAAAGGACTACAGGATCCTCATGCAATATTTGATCAAGGAAAGAGTGGAATGGAAAGTTCCGGAAGTTTCCATGAAGTTGTATACGTCCAACCGTCCTCTGACTCCGGTAAATATTTCGATTCTGCTTTTGTGTTTTGTTGTTCTTTTCTGTTCTTTCTCCGACTCTATTTTCATCGATGATTTTTTGACTTTGTCAGCTCGAGAAACTCTCTGACTCTAAGCTAGCTCCGCCTTTCAGAGGACCCAGAGGCGACAAAGGATGATGAGGTGCAAGAAGTTGCCGCCCCCGCCTCCAAGAAGCGTAAGGCGAAGGAATTTGTTGCTGCTGGTAGCCAAGTGCTGCCAGCAGTTAAAAAGTAAGCACCCTACCTTTCATTTTTAGTACTCCTGTACCTTTATATCTTTCCAGAGCACACCTAATATTTAGGATTTTCGTTTTCTAGAGTTAAATCAGCGTTGAAGAGCAAGATAAAGCCGGACAGCAAGACGGGAAAGCATACGCGTCAGCAAAAGCTTGTCATCTCCCATGTTGTGCCCCATCGAACCCATCTAGTACTCCATCAGCATATGGAGCTTCTGCATCCCTTGATGCTAGCAAAACCTCGAAAGCCCTAGTCACCTTTGATGACCAGGCAACTGACAAGGGTGAACCCGTCAAGGGTAATGATCCCATGGTAATGTCTACAGGAACGATGGATAATGTGGTTGATTCCGCTGTCCCTGACCTCAAGAGGAAAGAAAAGGAAGAGATCCTCAGACTAGCTCAATCCAGTCTTGAGAAGCAAACCTTGACTCTAGAGGCATCGAGCCAAGAGGAGAAAGACGTCAAGCTAGTTAGCCTCCTGGACAAAATTTTGGTCCGGGATGCTAAAGTCGCATCTGGCGAGCTTCCAGCGACGGATGTTCCGTCCCTCACCCTTACCGAGAAGGTGTTTCACAGCACCAAACTTGGATTTGAAAAGATGCACCTGGAACACATTGTAAGTTTTTGATTCTTATTTGCATTTATTATCATATCCTCTAGCCCCCAAGCATAAAGTCGGATAAACATCGTTGGATTCCGAGTTGATGCTTTTAGGTTGCAAAAGAACGATGTAGTGTAGCCCCCATGGCTCGTGCTATAATTTTACTTAGTTAAATTTGCAGCCCGAGTTTAGTAGCCGTCTGACGGTATTCCGACTCTAAACTTACAGAAAATTGCATCTTCCAACCAGGAATTGCTCAAGAATATTAGCAATAAGCGCAAAGAAATAAAAGCTTTGTGCTTTGAGAATTCAAAGTTGAAAGTTGAAAAATATGAAGCAGAAGGTAAACTTTTCCGACTTCTTCTTTGTAAATTATCTTCATAGTCAAACTTGTTTTGTCCGACTGATATTGTTGTCTTTGCAGAACTGTTATGTATGTCTAGCAAGATGGTGGAGCAAGCCGAAAACTTCAAGGTCTTGGAGATAGAAAATGTTGAACTCCGGGACAAGCTTGAGAAGCTAACTTTGGAACTGGAGAAATCCGTAGCCGCAGTCTTGGAGTCAAGCAATCACGAGACCATGAGTCTCGAGAAGCTCCTAGCCCTTTGAGATAAAGAACTGGGTGATCTCAAGAAGGATTTTGATATTCAGAGGGATCTTGCCCAAGCCTCAGCCAGTGAACTGAACAGTCTCCGCAAGGATCATGCGCAATGGAATCACTCTGTGCTAGGTAAGATTTCCGAATATTTTCTTTTTTACTTTTGTTGTTTTATTTTTTGACTTTCT
Organism: Avena insularis; assembly: GCA_023614405.1. Lineage (NCBI taxonomy): Eukaryota > Viridiplantae > Streptophyta > Magnoliopsida > Poales > Poaceae > Avena > Avena insularis. The sequence goes on from CM042685.1 coordinate 205,322,788, forward strand.
ATTCAGCCGAATTTGGACTTTTTGGTTCTTTCCCAGTCCCCATGAATCTTTCCGACTCTCCAACCTTCGAACCTCGCCTCGAGCGCATTAAGCTCGTTGGAGATGTCTTGTATGACTTCCGACAAACTCTAGAAGAGGCTGGCGAAGCCGTCAAGCTTTCCGACTTGCAAACAATGTCAGTGCACGAGGTGAGGGACAAGGTCAAGGAGATTCCGAAATTTATCGAAGACTGGAAGATCTCCTACGCTCGGACTGCTGCGCAAACAGCTCTGACCATGGTGATGAGCCACCATACCGATATGGAAATCTGGCACGTCACCAAGGGCATTGCCGAGGATGATGAGGAGGGTAACCCGCAGGACATCAAGGCCATCCAAGAATCTTGTGCAGGTTACGCTTGTCGGGTGGCGGAGATGACCAACTACATGACGCCATTATTCGAATCCGTCGCCGCACCTCCTTCGCCTCAAGAGCCAGAAATTAGCAATGCTTCCGAGTCTGAGATCGAGGGTGACACTGCTGTTGACTCCAATGCTCCACCTGCTTCATCACCACCGCCTGCAGTATAAACAATGTCTATGCATTATCTTGAACTTATGGCAATGTAATGATGGATACAATATTTATTTTGTGCCGGTCTGTAAAAAGTGATGCTTTTACTATCTTAGCACTTTTGCTTATATATTTTTATGCATGTGCTTGAAAATTTCTAAAGCACTTTGCGTTTTTTTATTTATGCCTATACTTATCAGTTTATCTGGCTCTCTGCCTCGTCCCTTTCATGGGTCGCCAACCTTTAGCACGAAAACTTTGCCGAGCAACAGAGCGCAATTGCTAAACCAGTTTAAACCTGGAAACAAAGTCGACTTCTAGTACCAATAACTCATTACTCAGAAAATGCCCGCGTCTAAGCAATCAGATAAAGAATCAAAGTATAGACAATAATTTAAACTTTGTACCCTAAGGTAACATATTTGTTTTTAGATATTCAAAAATCATAACCAGAACGAACATGAGCATAAAGTACTTTCAAGCATTCTGGGATTTTTGAAAAAATTACATGCTCTTTTGGAAATAAGATGGCAAAACGTCTCAAAGATAACAATATGAGGAAACCAATACTTTATTTCACTTTGAACATGTACGTATATGATTACAAGGAAAATATAACTAAGAATAGAAGAGATGTAGCTGTGCAATATTCCATGGACGGTCTATTTCATCCGGGTCTGTGCTGCCACCAGCTCTCTTCCTTTTTCGAGTATCACGTCTTTCCTTGACTGGTCTCATGTTGGTTAAATAATATGACCCATTATGTAGAACTCTGCTAACCATAAAAGGCCCTTCCCCAAATTGGAGAAAGTTTGTGCTTTCTCTTTTGCACAAGTCGGAGAACCAAATCACCTTTTTCTGAAAGAACGGTTTGCACTCTCTGACTATGATACTTGCGCAACTTCTGCTGATAGGCTATAGATATCTGCTCAGTAATGACGCGTACTTTTTTGACTATATCGAGATAATCTTGCCAAGAAACTTCTGCATCTTCTTCGATATACGCTTTAACTCGTGGGGCCTGATGAATCAGAGCACTTGAAAGAACTGCTTCTGCACCATAGACCAAGAAGAAAGGAGTATAGCCGGTTGACCTGTTAGGAGTTGTACGTAAGGTCCATATTATGACGGTAATTCTTCCGCCCAAGCCCCCGCGGCCCGACAAAGCGGTGCCTCAAGGCGAGGTCAGATTCCTTGTAGAATAAGGCCATTAGTTCTTTCGACTTGTCCATTGGCTTGTGGATGTGCGACTGATGCAATATCAAGTCGGATCCCTTGTTCTTCGTAGAATCAGGCAAGCTCACCCATGGAAAAGTTGCTCCCATTGTTAGTAATTATACTGTGCAGATATCTGAATCTGATGATTACGTCCTCGACGAATCTTCTGGCTATGGCTCCATCGCAACTTGTTACGGATTTAGCCTCAATCCATTTTGTAAATTTATCCACCATCACTAGTAGGTGTGTAAATCCATATTTTGCCATATGAAACGGCCCTACCATATCAAGCCCCTAGACCGCAAACGGCCATGTAATAGGGATTATTCGCAGCTGTTCAGCCGAAACATGTGCCTGATGAGCGTACTTTTGACAGCCTTTGCATGTTTTAACCAGTTTATTAGCATCCGCCTTAGCTGTAAGCCAAAAGAATCTGTGTCGAAAAGCTTTTGCTACTAAGGATCTGGCTACAGCGTGATGACCACACTAGCCTTCGTGGATTTCTCTTAAGATTTCCACTCCTTCTTCTGAAGAAATACATCTTTGAAACACGCCAGAAACACTCTGTTTATAGAGCTCACCATTTATTATAGTGTAGGATTTTGCTCGTCGGACAATCTTCCGGCTCAAGACTTCGTCTTCGGGTAGTTTTCCGTCTATGAGGAAATCCAGATAGGGTTTTGTCTAGCTGGGAATTACAACCAGTACTGCTATTAAAGGTGAGTCGGATTTCGTTGGATAGTCCTCATCAACTCCGATTATGGAGAGGACCCTTAAATGCTCTAGAAAATCTCCATCAGTACTTGTTTCCGTGCAGAGCCTGAAGGGAATATGCCCGAGAGGCAATAATAAAGTGGTTATTATCGTATTCCTTATTTATGATAAATGTTTATTTTACATGCTATAATTGTATTAATACGGAAACGTTAATACATGTGTGTTAAATAAACAAAAAGGAAGTTCCTAGTTATGCCTCTCTCATAAACTAGCTCGTTGATTAACAAGATGATCAAGGTTTCATGATCATGGACTTTGGATGTTGTTAATAACAGGATCACAACATTAGTGTAATGATGTGATGAACATTCATCCGAAGTATAGCATTACGATCAAAGTCATTGATTTTATATTGCTATAACAACTTACGAAGTGATCCTAATCCTTAGACGATGAGATCATGCAATCACTAACACCGGAAGAGTTTCTTGATAATATCAAACGTCACACCGTAACAGGGTGATTATAAATATGGATTCAGAACTAATAAAGTGTTATGTTGAGGCCCATGGATCAAGAGTGGAACTTGTTCATCCCTATGACGGATAGATATACTCTGGGCCCTCTCGGTGATATCACATTGATTAGCTTGCAAACAAGTGATTTGATCACTAGAATGTTATATCACGGGAACGAGAAAAGAGTGCATGTCAGTAACGAGATCAAACTAGGTATGGAGATACCGATGATCAAATCTCGGACATGTAATATATCGCGAAACAAAAGGATTAAGATACTAGCATAAAAGGTTCCGACGATCACAAGAAAGTCATCGTTGAATGTGTGGAGTGATGGGTCTCGGATCCCGCTTCTGATTATTGATCCGAGAGGGGTCTCGATCATGTCCGCATTATTCGCGAACCGTAGGGTGACACACTTAAGAGACACCGACATCCATTTGGAGCGAAAGTTTCATGCCGAAAAGAATAACAAGCGCAGGAATTTATTTCACTAGATACCGAAACGGGTTTTTGGGTGAAATTGCATAAAGTGGTTATGCATGTGAAATAGAATTCTAGCAAGGGGTTATTTGTGAATGTTTGTCATTAAAGTAATTGACAAAATTCTGAATAAAATAAAAGAGTTTTATTTAATGAGAGTTTGCATTAAATTTGGTGGAAATTTAATGGGATTTTGAGTGGGTTTTTGAGTGGAGAAAATTGAAGGGCCATTTTGTGAGTGGAGTGTCCACCCACATGAATGAGGGAGAGGTGGGGGCACCCTCCATGGTCATGCCATGCCCCCTTGGGCTGCCCCCCTCCCCTATATAAGGAGCCCCTCCTCTCACTTCTCACTCACACCTCCTCGTGAAGGATCTCTCTCCCCCTCTAGAATTTATCCCCCATGGTTTCGGACTAGCGAGATACATGTTCCTGGTGGCTATTCGGCAAGAAAGAGTTGTGCTTCCGCTGCATCGCTGGAGCGAGGAGGCGGAGGTTTCTCGGTGCCTCGAACGTGTGTGCGAGCACGGATGCGCTGCTGTTTTGCGGCGTTAGGACTTCCTCTCGATCTTGAGATCGGCAAGAGATCATCTACATCAACCACGAGTTTGGACTCATTAAGCTTTGTCGGTCTTCAAGGGTATGTTCTCTACGGATATACATCCGCCCGTTGTTTGTATCTAGTATATAGATCTTGATACATAGTTGTTCCCATCGTAGGAAAATTTTTGTTTTCTATGATGCGAACCCTACAGAGCCTATTCTTGACAGTGCATCTTCTTCCTCATTTTCTGCTCGAGGGATGTGTTGAACCTCAAAACCCTCGAATGATTTAGATGGTTCATCCATGACAGCCTTGTATGCTACCATGTGCTTGTTTGCGTTGCAGATATCACGGATACTTCCTGAGCAACTAAATCCGAGTCTCCGTAACACATGAGTCTTGATATGCCAATGTTTTTGGCCATGCATATTCCATGTAGCAGTGCTTCGTACTCAGAAATATTATCGGTTGTCGTGAAGTGTATTTGCAACATATAGATTAGCTTATCTCCTTGGGGTGATTTGAGCACCACGCCAGCCCCCGAGCCTCCTCTTGCTTTTGATCCATCGAAGTGAAGGGTCCAAAATTCCGAGTCTAGAGGGCCTGTGTTTTCTATCGTTTTTGTCCAATCAACAACAAAGTCGGCGAGAATTTGGGATTTGATTGTTGTGCGTGGTTTGTACTCAATGTCAAAAGCTACAAGGTCTATTCCCCACTTTACGACACGTCCTGTGGTGTCACGGTTATTGATTATATCTCGCATAGGAGCTTGCTCACTACTGTGATCTTGTGCTCTTGAAAATAGTGGCATAGCTTTCTGGATGCAAAGAACACTCCATAGGCTAGCTTTTGGTGATGTGGATACCATTGCTTTGATTCTGTCAGGACCTCATTTAGATAATAAGTTGTCCGATGCACCTTATGCTCGTGGCCTTCTTCCTCGCGCTCAACTACTGTTACCACGCTTATGACCTTGTTGGTTACTGCAATGTAGAGTAACATAGGTTCCTGAGGTTCTGGCACTGCGAGAACTGGTGGGTTTGAAAGCAGATCTTTCAAACTTTGCAGGGAAGTTTCGGCTTCTGGGGTCCAGACAAATTTGTCGGTTTTCTTCAAGAGTTTATACAAAGGTGCAGCTCTTTCGCCAAGCCGGCTGATGAACCGACTCACCGCTGCAATGCAACCAGTGAGGCGATGTACGTCCTTCAAGCGAGTCGGCCTGGTAATGTTTAAGATAGCCTTTATTTTTTCCCGGTTCACCTCTATGCCTCGCTCAGAGACGATGAAACCTAACAATTTTCTGGCTAGAATTCCAAAGAAGCACTTCTTCGGATTTAGCATTATATTGAATTTTCGTAGACTAGCAAACGTTTCATCCAAGTCGGAAATTAAAATTTCCTTATTTTTGGACATAACTTCTATGTCGTCTATGTATACATGGACATTGCATCCGATTTGTTCATTGAAACAACGTTGCATGGTGCATTGATATGTTGCTCCTGCGTTCTTTAAGCCAAAAGACATAGTTTTATAGCAGAAGGTTCCGAAAGGGGTGACGAAAGACGTCTTGATTTGATCTGACTTTTTCATCGATATTTGGTGATATCCGGAATATGCGTCGAGAAAACAGAGTAATTCCGACCCTACCGTTGAGTCGATAACTTCATCGATTCTTGGCAAAGGAAACGGATCTTTTGGGCATGCCTTGTTTAAAGCGGTATAATCAACACACATCCTTAAATCAATGGTGTCCTTTTTAGGGACGAGTACAGGATTTGCCACCCAATCTGTATGGATGACCTCTGTTATGAAATCCGCTAACTCTAGGCGGGCTAATTCCTTGGCTAATGCTTTGCGCTTTTCATCACCAAAACTGTCGTAAGGACTGTTTGACGGGTTTAGCGTCTAGGTACACATTAAGAGAGTGCTCGGCAAGTTCCCTAGGTACTCCGGTCATGTTAGATGGCTGCCATGCAAAGATATCACTATTAGCTTTAAGGAACTCAATGAGCGCGCTTTCCTATGCATGGTCTAAGCCTACCCCTATGTTCGTCATCTTGGAGGGATCATCTTCCTTCAGCGATGTCTTCTTCGTCTCTTTCGACGCCTTGAACTGCAAACTTTGCTTCATCACATCGTTCTTCATAGCGGGCATCTCGGACGGATTGATGGTCTTCTTGATCTCCTGGTACTCCTGGGCATGCAGCACGGCTTTGGCGAAGGCAGCAGATCCTTCGTCGCACTCCCGCGCCTTCCTCGGATTTCCTCGTATGGTGATTACGCCCTTTGGACCTGGATGTTTAATCATGGTGTAGATGTAACAGGGAAGGGCAATGAACACGCAATAAGCCGGACGTCCGAATATGGCGTGGTAAGCCCTTTTGAACGGTACCACCTCAAAAGAGAGTGGCTCGGTCCGGTAATTGCCTCGGGTTCTGAATGTCACATCCAGAGTAATCTCTCCCAGAGAATCTGCCTGTCTCCGTAGTACAATGCCATGGAAAGTTACACTGCTGCAACTCAGCTGGCTCTCGTGTATCTTCATGCGGTGGAGTGTATCAATGTAGAGGATGTTGATGCTGCTCCCACCGTCCATGAGTGTTTTTGAGAACTCATAGCCATCAATAAGAGGATTGAAAACTAGAGGGTACTTTCCCCGATGATGTGTTTTCCTCGGGTGATCTGAATGATCAAAGGTGATGGTCACCTCTAACCAGTCCAGGAATTATGGGACAGCCGGAACCGTGGCATTAAGCTCACGAAGAATCGCCTTTTTTTCCTTAGCTGGTTGGGATCCAAGGAAGTAGACGTATGCGTCTTTCTTTGTCGGAAAAGTTTTCTTTCCATCCGGCTTGGGCTCTACAGCGGCTTCCGCTTCTTCCATGTCGGAATCTTCCTTGGGCTCCTTTCCTTTCTCGGAATTTTTCTTTCCTTTTTGTCGCTTGACTCTATAGCCAGCAGATTCGTCTTTCTTGATGTCGTCATTGAAATGACACTCAGCATTTGTGTGGGTAGATCCTCCGTTACTATACAAGTGGTGGACACATGGATTATTGGCAATGTCAGCCTACGTATAGGTTCTTCCGGTTTGCTGGTTTCCTCTGCCCTGGATTCGGGAAGTTCCTCGGCCTCTACCATGGCCGCCTCTGCGCCCTCCTCATCCTCCTGATCTGAACATTGCGTTGACATCTGCGTTGTCCGGAGCCGGCTTTTTGTCTAAGGTGTTCTTGTGCTTCTGAGTTTGCTTTGGCTATTTGGCCGCATTGGGATTGGCCAGAATATTTAGGAGCCCTTCTGAATCATCATCGGTGTCAGCATACTTGCTTGCCGTCTCTCTCATTTCTCCCAAATCTGTGACGTGGTCACGCTTCAGCCTGTGATGTAAAAGTCTAACTGGAAGTCCTGCAATAAAAGCTTCTATCCCAGTTTGCTCGTTTATCCTTCACAGGAGTTCTTCATATCGATCTAGCGTCTGAGGTAATCCCGGCAGGTTTCTCCGGGTCTTTGGGTGCAACACTGCAAGTCTCCGACTATGCAGGGCCTCCTGTATGTTCCCTCGAAGTTTGAAAAGAACGCACTTTGCATATCATACCAGTTATGGATTGAATTCTCTGGCAGTTCATTGAGCCATGATCGAGCTGTCTTCCTCAGCATGAGTGGGAGGTATCGGACTGCAACCAGGCTATTTCCTCCTTTGGCGATGCAGCAAGCCTGGAAAAAATCCTGGAGCCAAGTGTCTGGAGAGAGAGAGATCTGTGCCTTGGAGGCTCACGGATTCTGCGCGGTGGAGTCGGATTCCTGCTTCTCCTCTCACCATTGCCGCCTCCGCCCCTGCGGCTCCCATGGCTACGACGTGATCCTTCATGGTCGCTGCTGGGAGGCGATAGTGGCCCTGGTGGATTATTTCTGGCTGGTTTTCTTGGTGGTGGCGGTGGAGCCTCATTATGCTGACTCTGATGCCTGTTTCTTCGGGCATCGTCCCTACTTGGTTCAGGATGATCTGGATCATCTCTTCATCCGGCGTTGCCAGCCGGACGGCTAGGTGGTGGCATCCTTAGCAGATCCTATTCCTCTCGCTGGCGGCGAGTTTCCAGGTCTTCTCTATAGCGGTTATTTTGCCGACGATGGTCCTGATGAGGAACCATTTCCCTGATGGCATCTTCGGACGTGGCCGAAATAACTCTTGCCTAGTCACGTGCCGGACTACGAGAGTGGCCATTTGAGCCGTTTCTTGAATTCTCTTCTTCTCCGCGGGGACGATAATGCTGAGTCGTATCCCTGCGAAGCCTTACGTCGGTGCTTTGGTCACTAAATGACGCGGCTAAATGACGCTGAGTCATCTCAAACTCAGACTTTGAGGCCAGCTTGCCACTAAATTACGTGGTTGTTTTCTGCTGCTTTAATCCTTTATCCAGCAACGAGACGCACTATTGGACCTGCCGCGGAGACGGATTGTTGGCGAGGATGGCTCAAGCTGCAGCAGCATTTTCCACCGGCGTGTTGTAGACTCGGATCTTCTCTCCATCTTTTCCGTCGAATAGATCTTTGTGGATATACGGATTCTTGTTAGCAAGAAATGGACCTCCCCTTGTTTTGTTTGGATGTCGCTTGAAATCTGACTGATAACTGGCAGGATCATTGTCTAACTACTGTCTCATCTCGACGAGGCGGCGGCCTCTTCAAGTAGAAACAAGCGGTGCTTTTCCAGGTCCTCAGCCCTTTTCTCCAGCACCTTCGGCGTAAGATCCGAAGCCGTTGGGATTGGAATTGTGAGAGCATCTCCATAAATTTCACGTGCACCCTTGGTGAAAACGTGTCCATCCACAGGAGGATCGATCGGGGTGGTATTAATAGGATCTCCGTCCTGATTCTCCATACTCTTCATCAACTTTTCTTCATTGGTTTCCTCAACGTCCGGCTCTGCCAGTGTCGGATTCTTGTTCTTCTTCTTCTTTGACCCCAATAGTAGCCTTAACATGCGTACCAGTGGCAAAGACAGATTTTTGTCCGGTACCGGGGGATAAAGTTTCATTGGTACTTTCCGTCATGGTTGGTTTGTGGACCTCGAAGGAATCTCCGGTGTCAATGTCATCCTGCGAGGTGTAGCTTTCATCCATGCTATCATATGGACTAGGAGGAGTTTCCGGATCACCTTGCATTTGCTTGGAGACGTGCTCTTGTTCATACTCCTCCATCTCTTTATCGATGTCTCAAAGTTCCTGCGATGTTATTGACTCTGCTGGGGAGCCAGGTAAGTCGGCGTTTTCTTCGATTGCGTCTAGGACCGAGTCGCTACCAGCTCCAGCATCGACAAAGTCGGATCCAGTGCTTATGTGGTACATGAAACAGTGCTTCTTCTTGTTCATGTTCTTAAGGTACTTGTATAACTTGGTTTTCGCTTCGACGTCAGCAAAGCTGGCTCTATAGCTGATGTATTCCTCGTCTGTGTATTTGATCTCGCTAGAGAGAGCGGACCTGGATTCTTCTTCCATCTCTTCTTCCACTACAGGAGTGGGCTGGGTGGGTTTGATTTTCTTCGGGACCGTGAACTCTTCCGCCTCTGCGGACAAAGTAGATCCGGATTTTTATTCCGCCATGGTTATCACCTCAAGGGTGGGTTGGGCGGGTTCAGCGAAAGCCAGATAGATATCGATCTTACCGATTGACATGATCGTGTAGGTCGTCACGGGTTTCAAAGCTGGAATTCAAGTCTCATCGAGAAGGATGAGAGGGACATAACTAGCGTAGACCATGCGGCCCATGGCGATTGTTTTGCCGATTCCTGCACGCGCAGATTCCGCCTGGAACGATGCTCCAAAGGTCACCTGCCCCACGGTGGGCGCCAACTGTTGTCAGATTGTCAACAAGTACGCCATAGGGGGTCCTAGTGGCCTTGTAAGGATGGAGTGTGAGACATCGGATGTTCCAGGAGCGGTGAGCACAAATTTACCCAGGTTCAGATCCGACTGCGGTTATTGTATCCTACTCCTGCTAGCAACCCAGTAATATATCAACGTAAGCCGGATGTTACAGCGGATTACAAGAGAGGTTCACCTCTGCTAGTTGATTGTGATGTACGATTGATTGGTTGCCCTAAAGGCTCCCATATGGCCGGTTTATATAGTCATCGGGGCCTAGGGTTATAGGGAGAGACCTATCCGGCTATGTTATAGAGTCGGTAACTATCTACATCTAGGACTACAATTAATATTACAGGCCTAAGTCGGTAACTCTTCTAGGCCTTGTCGTAGCCGGAACTGGCTCATCCTCTTTCTCTGACTGGGCCACCCGTGAAGAAAAGCTCTAACCCGTTGGTGGGCCACCCTGGTCAGTGAGTCCTGTGGGTATACCCAGAAAGTATATCCCCAACACATTACCTTCCACACCATACGTTTAATCCTTTGTTAAAGCAAACCGGTGAGCTTGACAACCTCACTGATTCGTTGGGGCAAAGTCTTGAGTCTGTGTTGTGCAGGTTTCCGCGTTGCTTGCAACACCTGTGTGACATTTCCTTCCTCCTACTGGTTTGATAACCTCGGTTTCTTACTGAGGGAAAACTTGCTACTTTGCTGCTTCACACCCTGCTCTTGGGGTTCCCAACAGGCTGCATGTCAGCCATCAAGCTTTTCTGGCACCGTTGCCGGGGAGGCTAAGGACGTCTTCACAAGGGGAGTCCTTCACTTCCTTTCTCTTTACTATGTTTTTAGTTTGCTTAGTTTCTTTTTCTTTGTTTTGTTTGCCTCTTTTCAAAAACTCCAAAAAAATAGTTTAGTTTGGTTTGCTTTCTTTATTCAAAAACACAAAAAAATTAGTTTCTGCTCTAGTTGCTGGTCTGTCATTGCCATGCTTGGTCATGCTTTCTATCAATGGATGGTTTCTTTGAAACTAGTTCTTATTGGCAAGGTGGGTTCACGGAAGAACAAAAGTATTATTATAAGGAACACCGTTTGTCACAAAAAGGGAAACACTTATGGGAACAAATTGATAGGTTGAATACTATTGCTAGAGAGGTGTGCTCTACTTATAATGTTACCTATTGCTTTGATAAAGCTTGTTGCTGTAGGAGGTATAAACACCTCCCTTTTCAATGTGAATATAATGATAATGATTATGTTAAAGGGAATTATGACTTTTATGATGTGGAACAAATTGAAGAATTTATTGCTTTCAAGGGTGCATTTGAACTTGCCTGTTTGCTTGAAAATACTGATGATGCACCTTATGAATCTGAGGTTTATGAGATACTTAAATTATACTTTGATAATTACAGGGAAGAAAATGGCTATATTCTTGAATATTTTAATAGGCGTTTTCCATAATTGGAAGAGACTAATGCCTTGCAGGAGCCTATGGAAGAAGAAATTGTTGAAATTGGAAGCTCATTAGATGAAAAAGAGAGGGAGGGTGATGAGCAAAATGATGAAGAATGGATTATCTACCCATTCCTACCTTCTAATGAGAGTAACACTTTATCCCTTACATTACTTGATTGTCCCCCTTGCTTACCAAATGAGGATGAATGTTATGTTCCTGTGGATCCTTTTGAAATATCTACTTTGGATAAAACCTGTGGAGGTTTTAATCCCACTGTTTTTGAGGTTGATAGAAATTATGAGTTTGTAGATCATGAAAAGCATGCTTTATGTGATAGCTATATTGTTGAGTTTATTCATGAGGCTACTGAAAATTATTATGAGAGAGGAAAATATGGTTTTAGAAGTTGTCATGGTACTCAAACACCTATCTATGTGATGAAAGTTTTGAAATTGCTCTTGTTTCATCTTCCTATGCCTATCACTTTGTTCTTTGTGAATTTATTTGCATACAAGATTCCTATGCATAGGAAGTGGGTTAGACTTAAATGTGTTTTGAATTTTCTTCTTGATGCTCTCTTTGACTTGAATTCATAATTCTTATGTGAGCATCTTCTCAAGCTATCAAGCCTAACTTAAAGGCGTTAAAGAAAAGTACTTGTTGGGAGATAACCCAAGAGTTTTATTGAGTCTTGGAAGTTATTGATTCAGTAATGACCTCTCCTTATCCTCTTTGTTTGCTTTTTGTGCCAAGAATGACCTCTAATGAGAGGGAAGTAAGATTTGGGGAGTTGTTGTCCCGAAACAGATTTATGTCCTCCACCAAAAAAATTTCGTGAGGAGTCTCTGTAACTCGGATTGAGCTGAAAATTTTCGAATAAGTCCCCCAGTATGTTAGCTAACTTTCGTTAGTTCAACACTTTCTGATTTGAGCAACAGAAGATCTTCGAAAAAATCGGTTTCTACCTGCTGGTCTATTTTGACAGTTTTCTGCCATTATTTGCATTTGCTTCTTATTGATTCCTTTTTTAGTTCTCTTTTGGGGAATTGAGCTTTTTGAAGGATTTGCTACAGTAGCTTGTGTTTTTAGTGAAAAGTTTTTATGTTCCAAAGCTTTGCCTAAAGGTCTATTATCTTCTGAATACACTAATGTTGCTAATGAAGATTGTGTGAAGTTTTGTATGAAGGAAAAATTTCAGGTGTAGAGAAAGAATGATGTAATGAGATGAAGAATGGACAAAATCTCAAGCTTGGGGATGCCACCCTGGTGTCACGCCAATAAATATCCAAGAGGTACAAGCGTCAAAGCTTGGGGATGCCCAAGGCATCCCCTTCTTCATCAATAAAAAGCTAAGGTCTGTCTAGACACTTCATTTTTATTGTTTCATGCACTGTTGTGTTTTTCTTGGAGCATCTTAGTTTTTGTTTGGTTTGCTTAGTTTGTTTAGTTTTCTTGAATAAAGTAGTTTGGACCCCCGTTCTCGCTGTGTTGTTTCAAATAAGTTGCTTGGTGTTGGAAAGGAGTAGAAAGTTCTTGCTTGATAAGTGCAAGAGGAGCTTGCATTGACTGTGACTTAGACTTTAGCATGACATGCTAGGTGTTGTTTTGACCTTATGCTTAGTGATTATTGCTGTAGCATGTCTTGTTCTAAACAATTGGGATTGCTTAGTGTGCCTTGAAGAAATTATGCGTTCTTTCAGCATGCAGAAGCATAGTATTGTGGTATTCTCCTTTGATGCTTTGTTTGGGTTGACTTGGCACATGCTCACACCATGTTATGACTATGAACAAGTCAACATAGCCTCTATGATCATTTAGTCCTTTACTTGTAGTACCACTCTAAGCTTTGATTAGTAATGTTTTGTTGCTCTGCATGATTTTGGCCATTATTGCTCTCTTAGTTGGTTGCTCCCAGTCTTTTTGCTAGCCTACACTTGTATGAGTAAGCTCTACTCATGCTTCCAACTCCTAAGAAACCAAGTTTTTCCAAAGTGTCCACTATAAACTTCTATGCATGGTGTGTTACACCATTCCAAGTATATTCTTGTTTTTGGCTATCTTCCAATTAAAAAGTATTTTGTTATGTGAAAACTTAGTGATTAAAGCCCTCACAAACTTGATGGAACACTTTATATTCTTTGCCCTAATAAACTTGAACCATTGTGTCATCTATGTTGTATATGCTTGCACTTATACGTTGGAATTAGCAGAACCGTGCTATCACGGGGAACATTTTCAACATTGCACTTGTACTTTATACTCAGTTGATATCATGCTCTTTTGTCTATGGATGTCACCGGTGTGAAATAAAGAGGTAACTTGTAAGTCCATGGAGTATGTATTTTTTGTTAGAGAAACGCCTGGGCCGCTAGCCTAAGCCATGCCTAATCATGGTGGAAACTTGCAGAATCACCATAGTGAGATATCTATGAAGCATCCTCAATAAAAAGCTATGCATATAGTAAATAAAAAGATCGCTGAGATTCTCATTGTCTGCTTGCCTTGTCATTTTGGTTATGGGATAGCTCCTATACCATTTGCAAGGGGTACCCCGTTGGCGGTTCTCTATGATATGCATGTACCTACAATGACAAGAACTTACAGGTGACTGAAGTTGAGTAGCATGAGGTGTGGCCCTCGTATTCAAGGGACTTGAGATTGCCAACTTATACTTTATCAAGCATATACTCCATATTTGTTCACTTTAACCTTAATCACTTCAAGATTCTTATCATAGGGGCAATGAGGGCTGAAAGCTAACAAGTATCATAATTTTTGGAAGCTCTTTTTGAAACATGAAATCCATGCTTCATATATGAAAGGCCTTTCTTCCACCATTATTTGAGTCTCCACCTTCTACTTTTAGGCACCATTAAGAGAGCATAGTTGTCATTCTGTGTGCAGTGTTCCAAAACTTATTGATTGATGCATATTGTGATATTACTTGTTCTTGTGCTACTTGTGTCTAGTCACCCTTGTGAACTTTGAAGGTGTCCTATGCATCTATTTGCTACTCTATGAGGGACAAGTTGAATGCCACTATGCCATGTTTTCTGTATGTGAAACAAACAAACGTTTTTCAATGCATATTTTTCATGATCTTTGTTTGTAGCCTTTCATGTTGCATGCATAGTTACTTTTTACTGTTGTTAGAACTCCATATTTCATGCACATGTTTAGAGTTCTTTGATCCCATCTTTCAATGCTTGAAAATGGTTTGATCTTGGTGATGGGGATATGCCGACCGGGGTATACCCAGCAGGATGTTTCCATCGTCAAGCTGCCAAATGAGTGGGCTCAGGACGGCGACTGGATCGAGACTTGGCAAGGACCCAGGCGACTGGAATCTGGAGGATCATAAGCGTAGCTAAGCCCAGTCGGATTAGGTCAAGAACCCTCTGAATCCTTAACTAATTCAGTTGTAGATCTGTAAACCCTAGCGAGGTGAGCCTATATAAACCTCCCTAGGGTACGCATAGAGGACACGTTCCATCATACACCCTAGCGACTCGCCGCCTACTCGTCGAGCTCGCCCTTGTACTCTCTCCATAATACAATCTAGCAGGAGTAGGTCTTTACCCTCCGGGGGGCCGAACCTGGGTAAATCCTTGTGTCTCCGCCCTCATCTCGCACCGCGGATGGCTGGCCGCCCTTGCCATTTGTTCTATCATTCGCTGTCGATTGCAGCATCTGCCGTGGCCATTCCCACGACAGTGGCACCCACCCTGGGGCCTGGCCGGTCAGGCCGGTGTTCTGCAGCGAGATCCAATCTGCCCATCAACGAGATGATCGCCACCGGACACATGATCGCAATCGGTGAGATCCTCCAGATTTTGCCGAGCAACTACGTCCTGGCGGCATGCCTCGTCACGCACAACGTGATCATGCCGGTCGGCACGATCAGCCTCTTCGTCAGCTTCACCGACGTCATTGTCTCGGAGGACTCGTCTCGCATCCGCGAGTCGCCACCACGCGACCGGCTCTCTGAGAGTCAGGTCCGCACCATCCACTGCCTCGCCTCTGAGTACGACTCGGCCAACAGCAACATGGCCGAAACCACCATGGTCGCGGACGACACGACCCTCAACGACGATGCTGACTCGGCGACCCCGGCATCGCCCGCCGGATCTATCGTCACCACGTAACCCGTGGGATCCATCACCAAAGTCTCTAACGTAGGAGACTTCGAGGACCCCTCCATTCTTGGGATCTTCGACTTCGACTCCGGGTCGAACAACTCCGGCGACCTCCACGTCAGATCTAGCCGCAACGTCGCAGCCTAAATGGCGAATGGCGCGGACGCCCCGCCAGAACCCTTCTCCACGCCGATCCCGCCGACCGCGACGGTGACGGAGGTCGAGGAACTCCTCCTGCGATTGGAGGAGGCGGTCCGCAAGGAATAAGCCGAGCGCAAGAAATTCCACCTCGAGCAGGTGACAGCGCAGGAGCTTTCGCGCTACCACCAACTCCGCATCAGGTCGCGCCTGAACCCCACCGTTCAGGGCCGCGCCCTGAACTTCGATGACGAAAAAGACCCGGCCCGCATAGCCGAGCGCGGGATCTGCGAGAACACGCCGCCAGTAGGGAGCTCCCGGCCACCACCAGGTGCAATGGCCAACGGTGCCCCCTCCACCACCCGGACGCACGCCCCCCTGGGATCAACCAAGGATCCTGGTCTCCTCGTGGGAGCGAGACGCAAATGGCCTCCCGCTATTCTCCACCCCGATGGACAACCTTGTCGCGAGCCGAGCCGTGGTCGACAACATCAACATGACCGGGGAAGGCGCCCTGCAGATCTAGTACGCCAAGGTTCTACTCGCCAAGGCTGTCGAGCAACAAAACGCGGGAGCCGACCCACAGGGTCGCATGTACTCGCGTTCGCCAGGAAGCAGGGCGGCCTCAAGCGGCCGCCCAATGGCGGCAAACACCCTCAACTGCCCACCACCCGAGCCCCTGCAGCTCCAACATCAAACCGCACACGCGACACTCTCCACCAACGACCCGCGACCGGCGAACAACTTTGTCGCCGCCACGAGCAGCTACTCGACGCGCGCACCCACATCATCAACAACCAGAGCTGGCGCGCACATCAGACCGGCGACTTGAGGCATACCCTCACCAACCGCCATGACGGCGAACCAAGGGGATCGCTGAGCCTAGTCGGACCCAGTGCTTCGAATCGATGATCCGAGGCGAAAAAGACCCGGCGAACTTCAAGGCGCCGAAGGAAATTGAGAAGTACGACCCCTTGTATGACCCGTTCGTGTGGCTGGACACGTACCTCATGGCGATGGGAATCTCTGGCCACACCGACTTGCTCGCCGCTCGCTGCCTGACCCTGATGATGGAGGGAGCGTGCCGGCAATGGATCAACACCCTCCCTGCAGACATGATCGAATCCTAGAGGAAATGCATGACGCCTTCGTCAGGCACTTCGAGGGCTCCTACACCCGTGCAACCACAATCGAGGACCTGGAGCTATGCGTCTAGGGACCCTGTGATTCGACTCGCAGCTGGGTCCAACGGTGGAAAGACCTGTGGTACAACGCGGCCGGAATTCACCCGGACACCGCGATCCACTTCTTCAAGACCTCGTGCCGCTACGAGCCCTTGGTCGCCAAACTCAAGCGGGTGTACAAAACACTCGACAACATACCGGACCTCCTCGAGATCGCCAAGAGGTACGCAGAGGAGGACCCAAACCAAGAAACCGACGACGAGTCGGGAGGGAATCGCCGCACGAGTGGCCACGACAACGGGAGACGACCCAAGCTACGATACAGCAACACTCGCCTCACCGGCAAGCGCCGCGGTGACGGGCGAGTCGACTTCATCGCCAACACTGGGTACGTGCCACGCGAGCCCAAGAGCTTTTGCCACGACGGAGGTCAACACCGCGATAGCGGCAACTATAAGGCGAAGCCGAGGTTCGATCCCGCGGCTCTCCTCAACCAGCCCTATGTGTTCCACAGCAGGAAGGGGAAACCCGCCACGCACACGACCGCCGACTGCCACTCCCTGAGGGAGATCGAGAAGGCACGGCGTGCAAGGGAAGACCCCGACAACCACCCGCCAAACGGCGGAAAATTCGTCAACAACGCCGGCTCGCTTCACACCTTCACCGGCTTCAACATGAAGCGCGACAAGAAGGTCATTTCCCGCGCTGTCGCCGTCAACGCATTGTCCTAGGTCAACGTCCCCTAGTTCCTCAACTGGTCCAAGCAACAAATCACCTGGAGCCGTGAGGACCACTCGCCACAGATCGAATATCCGGGCCGAGTCTCCCTGGTGGTCAAGCCCAAGGTGGGAGACTACTGGCTCCCCAAGACGCTGATGAATGGCGGCAGCTCCATCAACATTCGCACCGGACCGACGCGTTCAGCGCATCGCGCTTCCGCAATGATGATCGAGACGACCTACACCACCTTCCATGGCATCGTCCCCGGTCGGAAGGCGTACCCGATCGGCAAGGTGACGCTTCCAGTCACTGTTGGCACACCAGCGAACTTCCGCACCGAGCAGATCGTCTTCGAGCTGGTGCCGTTCAACAGCCCCTACCACTGCGTCCTGGGGCATCAGGCGTTCGACAAATTCATGGCAGCGCCCCACTACGCGTACAACGCGATGAAGCTCCCCGAGCCGTGCGGCATCATCACTATCCATGGCGACCCTGACATGGCCGCAGAGTGCGAGGCCAAAGGCGCCGAGCTCGCCGACGCCGTCATAGCGGCAGAAGCCAACCATGCAGAGGAGCTCGCCAAGTACGTGAGCAGGGTCAACAATGACGACCCCACCATACTCAAGAATCCCAACTCGGAGGATGGCAGCTCCACCGCTTTTGAGGCAACGACACACACTCGCACCGTCGAGCTGGTCCTAGGCGCCTCCAGCCAGACGGTGACGATCGGGACGGCCATGAGCCTAACATAGGAAGGCACGCTCATCAAGTTACTACGTGAGAATCGTGACATCTTCGCATGGAAGCCATCCGACATGCCTGGTGTCCCGAGGGAACTCGCTGAGCACAAACTCAACGCCGACCCCAAAGTGCGACCCGTCAAGCAGTCACTGCGGCCCTTCAATGAAGAGCGCCGCCGAGCAATCACCAAGGAGGTGCAGCGTCTACTCGCTGCAGTCTTCATCGGGCCAATCAAATACTCCAAGTGGCTGGAAAACCCAGTCCTGGTCGAGAAGAAAAACAGGACCTAGAGAATGTGTATCGACTACACAAACCTCAACAGCGCCTGCCCGAAGGAGCAGTTCGTCCTCCCGCGGATCGACCAAATCATCGACTCGACTGCGGTCTTGGAGTCACTATGCTTCCTTGACGCCTACTCTGGGTACAACCAGATCAAAATGGCAGTTGAGGACGAGGAGAAGACGGTGTTCATCACACCATTCGGAGCCTTCTGCTACACCACCATGACCTTTGGCCTCAAGAACGCCGGGGCGACCTACCAGAGGTGCATGCAGGAGTGCCTTGCGAGCCAAATCAGCCGCAACATCCACGTCTACATCGACGACGTGGTGGTAAAATCCAATCGCCAGGGCGACCTACTCGCCGACCTGGCGGAAACCTTCGCTAAGTTGCGGAGGTACAAGATAAAGCTAAACCCAGGAAAGTGCACCTTTGGTGTACCTACTGGACAACTGTTGGGGTACGTCATCTCCAAGCGCGGGATCGAGGCAAACCCCACCAAGATCAACACGATCACCCGGATCGGCAAACCCGAGTGCCTGAGCGACGTCTAGAAGTTGGCCGGGCGACTCGCGGTTCTCAGTCGCTTCATCCCCCGACTAGGCGAGAAGGCGATGCCCCTCTACCGCCTAATGCGCAAGAACCCCACCTTTTAGTGGGACAAGGAGGCAGATGACATGCTCCATGCTCTCAAGGAGGTGCTACTCGCGGCACCACTACTCACCGCCCCCGTCGATAAGGAGCCCATGCTCATCTACGTCGCGGCCTCCTAGCGAGGCACCAGCGCCGTCATGGTCGTCGAACTACCAGAGGAAGGCAAGGAGCGCCCGGTGCAGTGACCTGTATACTACATCAGCGAAGTCATCACCGAGTCGCGCCAGCGCTACCCGTAGTACCCAAAAAATGGTATATGCGGTCTTCAGAGCCTAGCGGCGACTGCCGCACTACTTCCAGGAGCACCCAATAACTGTCGTCTCCTCAGCACCGTTGCAGGACATCATTCACAATCGTGAGGCGACCGGGCAAGTCGCCAAGTAGTCCGTTGAGATCGGAGTCCACAACATCAGGTACGAGTCGCGCAAGGCGATCAAGTCGCAGGCTCTCGCAGATTTTCTCGCCGACTGGGAGGAGGCCTAGCATCCAGAGAAACTACCATACCTCTATTACTGGAGCCTACACTTCGACGGCTCCAAGAATGCAGATGGTGCAGGGGCAGGGATCTTACTCACATCTCCAAAGAGCGACAAGTTATGCTACGTCCTGTACCTCGACTTCACATCCTACACCAACAACATGGCCGAGTACGAGGCGCTACTCCACGGCATGCGAGCAGCCAAGAAGATGAACATTAATCGTCTGCGCTGCTACGCGACTCCGACCTCGTCGTAGGGCAAGTTACTAGCACCTGCGATGCAGTCTCCCCCACCATGGTGGCATACCGCCAAGAAGTGGACCAGCTGGGAGGCCACTTCGCGGGCTACTCCGTCTAGTGGATTCACAGGCGGAAGAACGAAGAGGCCGATGCGCTCTCCCGCATCATCTTGGCTCGACTCGCACCGCCCGCATGCGTCTTCCTCGACACCATCACCAAACCTTCCGTCTCTCCCTCGAGGGAGATCGACATCGGAATTCCGCTGCAACCAGACGTAGCCCTGGTCGCAATGATCGGTGAGCCAAGCGACTGGATGGCGACATACGTCGCCTACCTGGAGGGAGGCACCCTACCCGTTGATGACGCGGAGGCCCGGATGATAGCACGTTGTTGCAAATCCTTCGTCATCATCAACGGCGAGCTCCACAAGCGCAGCGTGACCGACGTGTTCCAACGCTGCGTCCAACCCACAGAAGGACGCAAGATCCTCCAGTACATCCACGCAGGCGACTGCGGCCACCACGCTGGCGCCCGCTCCCTAGTCGCCAAGGCCACGCGACATGGCTTCTACTGGCTCACCGCACACGCCGACACGGTCGACATCGTCCAACACTGCGTCGGGTGCCAGAAATACGCCAGCTAGACTCACGTACCGAGCTCGGTGCTCAAGACCATCCCTATCACCTGGCCATTCGCCATATGGGGCATGGACATGGTAGGCCACTTCAAGAAGGCCCCCTCTGGTTTCACCCACCTCCTAGTCGCGGTCGACAAATTAACAAAAATGGGTGGAGACCAAGCCAGCCCGCAAGTCCGATGGGAAGACCGCCACAAAGTTCCTACGTGAGCTCATCTATCGCTACGGGTTCCCGAA
Source organism: Avena insularis (assembly GCA_023614405.1). NCBI lineage: Eukaryota > Viridiplantae > Streptophyta > Magnoliopsida > Poales > Poaceae > Avena > Avena insularis. The sequence continues at coordinate 205,343,578 of CM042685.1, forward strand.
TAGCATCATCACGGACAACGGCACCAACTTCGCCAAAGTAGCCATGGCTGAATTCTGCGAGGAGCACAATATTCGACTGGACCTCGCCTCTGTCGCCCACCTAGAGTCCAATGGCCAGGAGGAACGTGCCAACCAGAGCATCCTCCAGGGCCTGAAGCCGCGACTACAAGTTCCACTCGAGCGCACTCCTGGGTGCTGGGTCGAAGAGCTCCCCTCCGACATCTGGGGCATCCGCACCTCCGTCAACAGGTCGATAGGATTCACCCCCTTCTTCATGGTGTATGGTGCCGAGGCCGTCATGCCATCCGACCTCGAGCATGACTCGCCTCGGGTGGTCAACTACGCGGAGGACGACAACGAGCTCGCACGCCAAGACGGAGTCGACCAGCTCGACGAAGCACGCGACCTAGCTCGCTCCCGCACCGCCATCTACCAGCAAGGGATCTATCACTACCATAGTCGGCGAGTACGGACCCGTACCTTCCAGGAAGGCGACCTGGTACTACGTCTGATCCAGGACAAGAAGGGCGTGCACAAACTCTCCCTCCTTGGGAGGGACCATTCGCCATCGGGCGAGTCCTAGGCAAAGACGCCTACTACCTCGTCGACGTCCGAGGCAATGGAAAACTCAACGTCAAGCGGCCGTGGAATGTAAACCTCCTACGGAAGTTCTACTCCTAGAACTCCAGACATGTACATCCTACCTGCTATGAAATAAAGCAGATCGATCCGCACAACGTGTGTCCACTCTCCGTATCTTGTGCCACTCGCACTCGTAATAACAGCGCTATGCTACTCGCAGAAGTCAACCCTTGGTGACGCAACCGGCACGGCCAAGTAGTGCGACACGAGGGCACTAAACAATTCAGGCCTCGTATCGTCCATGAAAAAAGCCAACCCGGAGCCCCATCGGAGTCGCCTCGCTCGACTGGCTTTCCGAGCCAAGACAACTACATTCGCTTCTCACAGTGACCCAGCCCTCCACATCCTTGGCGCAACGACTCGAACGGCAAAGTACCATGCTCGGGGCCTGACGCCAGTCCAAACAGGAGCGACTAGGGAAAAACGCCAAGTATGAGAGCATGTTCTGGACTCGCCACGCGACTGGTCCTACGGATCAGGTGGAGTGACGCGCCTAACACAATGCGCCCCGTCCTCACCTACCTCGGGCATGTGACTAGAACCGCCAAGTACCACGCTCGGGGACTCGGCCACCCGACCCTGTTCGTTCCTAGAAAAACGGCTAAGTACAGAGCACCCCTTGGAGTCGCCACGCGATTGGCTTTCCAAGTCATGGCGAGTCGACCTTAACTTATTAACAGTTCGAACAACACATAAAAACGAGGTTAACCCCATAAAAGGGCGGACGCACTCGGGGACTCTCACAACCAACAATCAAAACACAAAACATTGGCAAAAGCACGCTTACATTCCTTAAAGCGGCAAAATTTGTTCTCTTACAAGGGTAGTTACGCACTTATCTTAACTAATGCCGATCGGCAAACTATTCTACTCTGCAGGATTCAACGATGAGGCGCCACCGCCCTTGCGACTGCGGATAAAAGGAATCCATGAATTCGATGGGTACGTCGTGAGCTCACCCGCCATGGCCGCACGGAACGGCTGCTCCACCTTGAAGTCTCGGTGCGCCAGCTCGGGGTCGTTCGGGGCAACGACGTTTCCTGGTAAGGAATGAGGTAGGCCATCACCCACACCTGGTCGGCGTACACTGCAGCCCACTCGATCAGCTTCAGCACTTCGATGATTTCAACTGCGCATGTCGACGAAGGGTACCCGCTCGTGACGTCGTCAAGGTCGAAGTCATCAGGAAAGTGCGCAAGCCCAAGGCTTAGCATAGTCGCCGCACCACGACAGAACGGCGACCGCATCATGAATTCCACAAACGCCGGGGCCTTCTCCAGATAGTGCCAAACCTTGAGGAGGTCACTGGGAATCACCTCCGTGGGCAAGATCTCGTGCAGATACGCCCGGATGCAGGTCGCTGACAGCGCGGCAGAATCAACCAGAGTGGTAACGCATTGTCGCGTGTCGTACGACTGCGCTTCTTCGGCGTTATCAGTACTCAGGCCTACAACACTCAAGCAAATAATAAGGGAGGCTCCAGCAAAATAACGCGACCCACACGCTCGGGGACTCGCCAAAGAAAAACTCACCAATCAACGGGCGACAATGCTCCGTGATGAAATCCTGAAGACCAGAGAGGTCATCCTGCAGCCCAGCGACGAGCGCGTCTGACATCTTCCGTTCCTCAGCAGCTGAAGCAACGGCTGCCTTGGCCTGCCCATCCGCCGAGGTTGCCTCCTCCTTTGCCTCCTTGAGCTCGCGCTCTAGGTCGGAGATTCGCTTCTCCGCGGCGCTCAAGGACGACTGTGCAGCCGTCAATTCACTCGCCGGAACGAGGCCCTGACGAGCTTTCTCCACCACGGCTGCGTTATCCTCTACATCAACAACACCATGATTATGAGAAGAACAAGTTTATGATCAGCATCAAGCACGACGAACACACACCCGCAGTCGCTCAAAGCTGCTCGTTCGTGTCCCGAACAACGAGGAGCACCCTCTCCACATGCTCCCTGGCGGCAAGCCGCTCCGCCGACTCGCGCTGCAGGCCCTGCACAACCATGGAAGCGTCAGCAACGAAAATCCTAAGTGCCTAGCCGCTGAAATTCAGCGACTAGCCACTCGGGGACTGGATGGTGAAAAAATTCCTAAGTGCCTAGCCGCTGAAATTCAGCGACTAGCCACTCGGGGACTGGGCAGCGTAAATCCTAAGTGCCTAGCCGCTGAAATTCAGCGACCAGCCACTCGGGGAATGGACTCGAAAAACAATAAGAATCCGACCACTGAAATTCAGTGGCCCGATCCTCGGGGACTGGACATACCTGGATGGCGGCACCTAGCATGCCGTGAAGCTCCATTGCATCCACCAATGGGAGCACGAATGGAGTACGCCAGCGACGCTGCTCGACCTCCGTACCGGCGGCCTCGGGCAATTGGCTCGATGGCACCGATGCACTCGCCATGGAGGCCCTCACTACAAAGCGAGGGAACATCGCCACCGTGGCTCCCGCACCACTCGAAGGTGGGCCCGTCGCCCCAACCGAGGCCACGGGCTTTGCCCGCTGCGACTTCGTGTCCACCATGGCCCTCGGGGCTTCATCCGCTGGAATTGGAGCCTCGCTCGGGGCGACCACCGGCTCGTCTAAAATTGTGATGACCTCGTCGCCCTTTGCTTTCTTTGCGCCTTCAGCAGGCTCCTCGACTTCGTCGCCCTTCCTCTTCTTCGAAGGGTTGACTAGTGCCTCCGCGGCACCCGACGGAACCTTGGCCACCGAAGGGTGACCTATCTTCTTCACTCCAGTCCTGCAGAAAAACTCCGTCAGTAAATTTGCCAATCGGACATAAACCAAGCAGACAAATGAAAAGATTGAGAAACACTCACTTGGCGACTGGGATAAAATGTAGGCCAGTACGAATGCTGGCCGGCTTATCTAACTCTGGCCCTAGTTTCCGACTGAGGCCCGTTTTGAACACACTATGCTCCCAAGACACCGACGGCTTCTTCGATGACGAGGCCACGGCAGGAGGTTCGGTGGCGATCGCCGCGGGAGCTCCCCTCGGCGGCGAGGTCCCTGTGGCTGGAGCGGCCACGAGCCCGGTAACTGGGATGAAGGGTAGCGGTAGTGATGCCAATGACATCTTGTCTTCCACAACGGTCGCACCGGTCGCCGCGGTCGCATGCGCCGGCGCATCAGCTTTAGCTTCCTCGGCTGCGCTGGTAGCATCAGAGCTACTCGCGGACCGAGGCAGTGATACTGGCTTATCCGGCTTCTTCTTCTTCGGTGGCGGTGGTTTCTTCTTCGACGGCGTAGCTTCGCGCCGCAAGGTCTGTTCGGGGAGTTCTTCCTCATCTTCAGCGTGAGCCTCGAGGCTCTTGCTGGCCTCGAGCTCGCGCTGGTGCTGTCCGCGAGTTTTGCAAACCGTGGGTGCGGTGACCTGCACAGCCTCATCGCCACCATCGTCATCATCATCGTCATCACCGCCTCTGTCACTCCTGACATCGCCCTTGTCGGGTGAATACTCGCTTTCATCCTCGCCGTACGAGTTAGAATTCTCATCGTCTGCGGGCGGGAGCCAACCTTCCACCACCTGGAACAACTGCAACAGCAAGACAAATCAGCATAACCGAGAATGCACATTTGCGACTGCGAATGTAAAAGAAAGAAAGTATTTACCGTTGGGGCTTTGCGCTTTGTGGTGTAAGGAGCGACCCCGGCCTTTGCGTCAAGATACTCTGCCAAGGTGATCTTCTTTAGGGCCAGGGTGTAATCGTTGAGTCTCCACTCGTCATGGCAGGACTTCGTCGGGTCATCCTTGCCCGTGTACTCGTACATATAGTGGGAACGACTTCCCAAAGGCATGAGCCGTCGCCCGAGCCAGCAATTGTAAAGATTGATGGTCTGGAGGCCCTTCTTCTCCAGGTTGCGGATGGTATGCAGCATCTCATCAACGACTATCCGCTGGTCCAGTGGAAGTTTGGTGACTTAGAGCCGACGCGGCTCGGGCCAGTCGGCGGAGTACATCGGAAGCGCCACCTCGTCGCCCGGTGGCGACTCGGTCACATAAAACCAGCTCTTATTCCACTCATTCGCTGCTTTAGCGGGCAACATCAGATCAAAAAAGGATGCCTTTGACTTCAGCTGAAAGGTCAGGCCGCCCGCGGCCAGCATCGGGTCGCCTACCTCTTCGCGGCCGATCCTCCCGTGGAACAGATCTTGCCATAGGGGGAAATATGGCCAACAACCCAGGTAGCCTTCGCAGAATGCCACGAAGATGGCGAGCTGCTCGGTGCTATGCGACCCTAGGTCTGACGGTTGGATGTCGTAGTAGGCACAGAAGTGGCAGAAGAAGAGGGAAGTGGGGAATCCGAGCCCCCGCTCTAGATGGCTGGTGAAGCAGATGAATTCCCCCTCGCACGGATTTGGGGTCACCTCTCCGGCCGCGGGGATGCGCTATCTCCCGACGCGGAGGATCCCTGCCTCCTCGAATGACTTCAACAACACCTTTGTGCACTTGGATCTGCCCCATGGTTCCGCCAGAGGGGCTATCGATTGAGGGATCTAGGGCTATAAGCTGCTCTGGGTCGCTTTGGTCGCTGCACGGAATGGAGGATTGGGAATGCGCGAGATCGAAGGAAGTGTGGGAATGTTCTTCCTTCACCCGTCACTCTCCTTAAACAGCGGTTGCTATCCGCCATCTTCCGGGAGCCGTTACCGTGCGGTAATTACGCTGATATTACCGTTGGATTACCCAATGGCTACTTTGACCAGCGCTGACGGTCCAACTTCATCCACTCGACTCGCTGTCTTCAGCGAATTGACGATTTGCCGACCTGATCACTATAACATTGACTTAACTTCTCGCCGACCTATTCGCCAAGCTGCGATCTGATTGGTCGCCGTTATTGCGACTAAAATGACTAGTTCTTTCCTTTATTCAGGAGTCCACCGCCGATTCGACTGGGCGTCTAAATTGGACCCGCATACTCCAATTGTCAACAAACACCTACGACGAATCAACGACGGCCTCAGGTACTACTGATGGGGATATGCCGACTATGGTATACCCAGCAGGACGTTTCCTACAAGCCCAAGCTGCCAGCGAGTGGGCCTGCAGGACGGCGACTAGATCGAGACTTGGAAAGGACCCAGGCGAAAGGAAGCTGGAGGCCCAGAAGCGTAGCTAAGCCCAGTCGGATTAGGTCAAGAACCCTCCGAATCCTTAACTAATTTGGTTGTAGATCTGTAAACCCTAGCAAGGTGAGCCTATATAAACCTCCCTAGGGTACGCATAGAGGACAGGTTCCATCATACACCCTAGCGACTCGCCGCCTACTCGTCGAGCTCGCCCTTGTACTCTCTCCATAATACAATCTAGCAGGAGTAGGTCTTTACCCTCCGGGGGGGTGAACCTGGGTAAATCCTTGTGTCTCCGCCCTCATCTCACACCGTGGATGGATGGCCACCCTTGCCCTTTGTTCTACCATTCGCTGCCGATTGCAGCATCTGCCGTGGCCATTCCCACGACACTTGGTTTTGATGGTGCATGTCACCTAATAAAAATATTCTTTTTATCACTTACCTACTCGAGGACGAGCAGGAGTTAAGCTTGGGGATGCTTGATACGTTGGAAACGTATCTATAATTTTTAATGCTCCATGCTTGTTTAGTATCTACTTTGCTTTGCTTTGTCTACACTTTGAGGTGTTTTTATATATTTTCTATAACTAACCTATTAACAAGTTGACACAGTGCCATTTGCCTGTTTTCTTATGTTTTTGGTTCCAGAAAGGCAGAAAATCAATATTCTCGGAAATGGACGGGACAAAAGCCAAAGTCAATATTTTCCATGCGTGACATGAAGCCAAAATACGAGACAGAGAAGCGAACCAGGACGACTGCACCCCCCTAGGCGCGGGTGGGCCCACCCCGCTCCTAGGTAGGGTGTGGGCTCCCTGGCCGCCTCCCAGCCTCGCCTCTTTGCCTATAAGAAGCCCCCGATGCAGAAACCCTAGGCACCCGATCAAAACTCCACGAAACCTTATGTAGCCACCGCCACCGTCATCCCTAGATCGGGGGGATCTGAAGTTCTTCCCGGCACCCTGTCGGAGGGGAAATCATCCCGGAGGCCTTCTCTCCGATATGAAGCGTTAGTAGTTCCACCTTGTACTATGGGTCCATGTAGTAGCTAGATGGTTGTATCTCCTCCTTGTGATTTCATGTATAGATCTTGTGAGCTCCGTTCATGATCAAGATCTAATCTATTTGTAATCATGCATGTTGTGTTTGCGGGGATCCAATGGATATTGAGATTACTATGTCAGATTGATTAATGGTTTTGTCTATTTGATACTATCATGTCTGTGTTGTTTGTGATCTTGCATGCTCTCCGTTATTAGTAGCTATCTTGGCCAAGTAGTTTCTAGTAACTCCAAGAGGGGGTATTTATGCTCGATAGTGGGTTCATGTTGGGAATATGCCCTAGAGGCAATCATGTATGATGAGATTTCCCATTGTATTCATAAAGATATTAAGTAGTCCTTGTATAAACATCTGATGTGTATCATTGAATATGTGATTCGGTTGTGGAACTATGCATTCATGTTGTTTGTACTAAATATCCTTGGTCATTGAAGTTGTGCTGGACACACAACTTAGACCAATGTGAAAGTTGGCTTGATGACTCGGTTCCACTTGTCATGGGCATGGAGATGCTATTCCAACTTACAAAGATTTGGCTAAAGAGTTTAGCGAGTCGGATTGACCCATATTGAGGTACAACGAACAAGTTGTCATTTGTATATCTCAATCAATGTAATCCTTAGACCTGAGGTTGTTGCTTAGTCCGAGTTGAGGATCACCGACTTAGTTCTGTCAAACGCTGATCCAGAATCGCGCTTATAAAGGCGAGTTCGGTCGATCGAGAATCAAGCTGCGTGATGTGAATAACCAAGATGGGATTTTGCCCCTCCACTTGGAGAGATATTCTCTGGGCCCTCTCGTGAGATATGATTCGGAAAGCATGGCCATGCACGACTCGATTAAGTATTAACCGAGGCGATTGACTAAGAGTTAGTCGGGTGAATCACTTACCTCGGATCGAGCAGAGAGTCGGACTATTTAAGGGATGACATATATTCACCTATAGTCTGACAAGGTATATCGTGAGGAAAAAGGGACTCGGACGTAAGTCGCATCGGAAAGGCAAGTCATCATGACTCTTTGGTACTTGGGAGTCGGCACGTTCTGCTAGGAGCCACTACCGACTGATCGATTGAGAGTAGGACTCCAATCGTGTCCAAGTAGCCATGAGCCTGCGGGGTCACACACTTAAGAGCGGGAGCATGTTCGGATTGGATCTGAACCTATAATCTGGTTGGGTTGGACCTAAACCGGATTAGGACTGAGTTAGTGAGTTGGACTCACGGTGACTAGTGTTATATGGGCTTTAGTGAATGGGTCAAGCGAGCAGAGCCCACGTTCACTCCCTATATATAGTGGAGAACCGTAACCCAGAAAGGTTAATCATTGTTCGGTTAGGTCATTCCATGTGTTGGAAACCCTAGCTCCACAGCAGTCCAGCCGCCGTTACGAACCTAGCAGTTCGCCGCCGGTGCTCCTCCTTGTACATGTGGATACCAGCAGAGGTGTTGTGCGATCAGCACCAGGCTTTGTGGAGATGGAGATCGCCATGAAGAGAGCCATACCATTTCACATTATAATTGCTTTATTTTGTGTTATTGTTATGTCTCTGTTTTACCTCTATTAGATAGTCGGTAAAATCCAATCCCTTAAAGAAGGTCTAGTCGGTTTTCCCGCAGTGTCTGCACCATCACAAGTCGGACATTTTTGGTAGTGGGCTCATAAAATTGAGGTGCTGCCAATTCTTTCCGACTAGGTGGGTTCGACTCGGACTCTTACTGCAAAAACACTCGGTAATCTAGACGGGTCTATCACAATGGTTGTGGGACTCGGGGAAAAGTCGGATGGGAGCCGGGGCATGTGATGCCACCCGTCCAACAGGAGTCGTATGAGATACGATTGACAAGGAGTTGTATACCTAGATCACTTGGCGGCTAGCGGTGATGCTAAAGCTCACTAGCCGACTTGCTTATTTAGGATCCTGAATCACTAAGCAACCATCGGAGGGATGTTGGTTCTAGTGGGAGCATAAAATATTAAAATGTTTAATATGCTTGCTCTTTTATGAATACATGTCTTAAGTGTTTTGCATATTTTCTGTTGTAGATCATGGCACCAAGTAGCAGTCACTCTCAGATATCCGGTTTTGCGTTGAGAACCATTCTTGAGAAAGATAAACTGAACGACACTAATTTTACCAACTGGTATCGAAATCTGAGAATTGTTCTCAAACAAGAAAAGAATGACCATGTCCTAGACAACCCACTTCCAGATGAGCCGAATAAGAATGCGACTGTCGCAGCCACCAATGCCTACCGTCGGGCTAAGGATGAGTCCACGGATATTAGCTATCTTATGCTTGCTCACATGGAACCGGACTTGCAAAAGCAGTTCGAGCATGTTGAGGCCTACGATATGATCGAAAGCCTCAAAAGTATGTTCCAGGCTCAGGCAAAGACTGAGAGGTATCAAGTCTCTCAGGCTTTGCTGAGTTGCAAGCTTAAGGATGGTGATCCACTGAGTCCGCATGTGATCAAAATGGTTGGTTACGTGCAGTCTCTGGAGAGGCTTGGCTACCCCATAAGCAAAGAGTTCGCTACGGATATAATTCTGAACTCTCTTCCTAGTGCATATGGGCAGTTCATTTCGAACTACCACATGCATGGTATGGATAAGAAGCTCACTTAATTACATGGGATGCTCAAGTAGGCAGAGGCGGATCTCAAGAAGGGCGCCAGTCAAGTGTTGATGGTGCAGAATAAGGCTAAGTTCAAGAAGAGTTCTTGGACTAAGAAGAAAGCTAAGTCAGGAGGAAAGCAGGCTCAGGACCTGGTCCCAAGCGCTTCCTCAGGGACTAAGCCATCTCCTTCAGCCGAATCCACTTGCTTCTACTGCTAGGCGGATGGCCACTGGAAGAGGAACTGCAGCAAGTACTTGGCCGACAAAGCCAAGAGTGGAGGTATGACTTCCGACTCAGGTACACTTGTTTGCAATGTTATAAACATATATCTTGCTAATGCACCTAATAGTTCTTGGGTATATGATACCGGATCCGTTATTCACATCTGCAACTCGTTGCAGGGACTGGTAAGAAATAGGAGCGTAGCAAGAGCCAAGGTTGATATTCGAGTCGGCAACAAAGCAAGAGTTGCTGCGTTGGAAGTCGGCACGATGCAACTTCATTTACCTTCCGGATTCATTATGGAAATGAATAATTGTATTATGTTCTAGTGCTCAGTCGAAACATTATTTCTGCTTCATGTTTGATGAGGCAAGGCTATGAGTCGAATATCAAAAATAATGGTTGTTATTTGTATTTGAATGATATGTTTCACGGCTTTGCACCCATCCAGGATGGGTTATTTATTTTGAATCTTGATGGTGACTCGGTTTATAACATAAATGTTAAAAGGTTGAAACCAAATGATCTGAATATGACTTACTTTTGGCACTATCGGCTTGGTCATATAAGTTGGAAACGCATGAAGAAGCTCCATGATGATGGACTCCTAACTTCGTTCGACTTGGAGTAGTTCGAGACATGCGAATCTTGCCTACTCGGCAAAATGACCAAGTCACCTTTTGCAAAGAGTTGCGAAAGGGCGTCCGACTTGTTGGGACTAGTACATAGTGATGTATGTGGACCAATGAGCACGACAGCCAGGGGTGGTTATGAGTACTTCATTACCTTCACTGATGATTTGAGTAGGTATGGATATATCTACTTGATGAAACATAAGTCGGAAGCCTTTGAAAAGTTCAAAGAATTCCAGAATGAAGCACAGAATCAACTCGGCAAGAAAATAAAGTTTCTTCGGTCGGACCGAGGAGGTGAGTACATGAGCCATGAGTTTGATGACCATCTGAAAAGTTGTGGAATAGTTCCTCAACTTACTCCGCCAGGAACGCCGCAAAGGAACGGTGTTTCGGAAAGGCGGAATCGGACCTTGTTGGACATGGTATGGTCAATGATGAGTCGGACAGATCTACCTTTATCATTTTGGGGTTATTGTCTAGAAACAGCGGCATTCACACTAAACAGAGTACCATCAAAATCGGTAGAGAAGACACCACATGAGATGTGGACAGGCAATAAGCCGAGTTTGTCTTTTCTCAAGATTTGGGGTTGTGAAGCATTTGTCAAGCGACTTTAGTCGGACAAGCTTACAGCCAAGTCGGATAAGTGTATTTTCATGGGGTATCCAAGGGAAACCTTGGGTTACTACTTATACAACCGAGAAGAGGGCAAAGTGTTTGTCGCTCGGAACGATGTCTTCCTTGAGAAAGAGTTTCTCAGTCGGGGAGTAAGTGGGAGCATGGTGCAGCTCGAAGAAATTCGAGAGGAACCGGATAGTGGAGAGTCGGCAAAAACCTTGGAGGCTGAGCCGGTCGTAGCCGCACAAAGACCGTTTTCACGTAAGATCGGCGAGATTACGAAGTGTTCATGATGTGTTACTGTTAGACAGTGATGAGCCGGCGAATTATTCGGAAGCGATGGTGGGATCTGATTCCGAGTCATGGCTTGGAGCCATGAGATCCGAGTTAAATTCCATCGATGAAAATCAAGTTTGGAACTTGGTTGATCTGCCAGACGGTGCAAGACCCGTCGAGTGCAAATGGGTCTTTAAGAAGAAAACTGATATGGATGGAAATGTTTCCGTCTATAAATCACGCCTTGTTGCGAAGGGGTTCCTACAAGTTCAAGGAGTTGATTACGACGAGACTTTCTCGCCCGTAGCGATGCTTAAATAAGTTTGGATCATGTTAGCTATAGAGGCCTATTTTGACTACGAGATATGGCAGATGGATGTCAAAACGGCTTTACTTAACGGAAATTTAACCGAGGACGTGTATATGATACAACCCGAGGGTTTTGTCGATCCTTCTAATGTTGACAAAGAGTGCAAACTTCAGAAATCCATTTATGGGTTGAAGCAAGCATCTCGGAGTTGGAATATTCGCTTTGATGAGGTAGTCAAATCGTTTGGCTTCATCAAGAGTGATCATGATTCTTGTTTGTACAAGAAGTTTAGTGGGAACAAAGTAAATTTTCTAATCTTATATGTGGATGACATATTACTGATTGGAAATGATGTCCAGATGTTGCAAGAAACCAAGGAATCATTGGAAAGGAGTTTCTCAATGAAAGACTTGGGTGAGGCAACATACATCCTCGGAATCCGGATCTATAGAGATAGATCAAGGAGGCTCATTGGATTGAGTCAGAGTACTTATTTGGACAAAGTGTTGAAGAAGTTCAACATGGAATCGTCTAAGAAGGGGTTCTTACCGATGTCCCATGGTGTAAAACTTAGCAAGACTCAGCGTCCTTCGACAACTGATGAGCGAAGTCGGATGAGTGAGATTCCATATGCTTCTGCAGTCGGATCCATCATGTATGCCATGATTTGTACTAGGCCGGATGTTTCCTATGCTCTTAGTGTTGTGAGAAGATACCAGGCTGATCCTGGGGAGATCCACTGGACAGCGGCTAAAAATATCCTAAAGTACTTGAGAAGGACTAAGGATATGTTCTTGGTTTATGGTGGTGAAGATGAACTCAGTGTAAAGGGTTACATAGATGCGAGTTATCTTACCGACTCGGATGATTCTCGTTCGCAATCCAGATAAGTGTTTATTATAAACGGAAGTGCTGTGAGCTGGAAGAGTTCCAAGCAAGAGACTGTGGTTCACGCTTCACAACAGAGGTTGAGTATATTGTCTCGGGAGGCGAAAGGAAGCTGTTTGGATGAGGAATTTCCTCATGGATCTTGGTGTGGTTCAGGGCTCGTCCAATCCGCTGGACGTGTATTGTGACAACAATGGTGCTATTGCACAAGCCAAGGAACCTAGACAGCACCAGAAGAACAAGCACATACTCATGCGGTACCACCTGATTCGCCAGTTCGTGGATTAGGGTGATATCAAGTTATGCAAGGTACACACGGATGCAAATATTGCGGATCCGTTGACAAAGCCATTACCCCAGCCGAAGCATGAGGCGCACCTAAGAGCCATGGGCATTAGATGCTTAGACATGTGATGTCAGAAGATTGACTCTAGTGCAAGTGGGAGACTGTTGGGAATATGCCCTAGAGGCAATCATGTATGATGAGATTTCCCATTGTATTCATAAAGATATTAAGTAGTCCTTGTATAAACATCTGATGTGTATCTTTGAATATGTGATTCGGTTGTGGAACTATGCATTCATGTTGTTTGTACTAAATATCCTTGGTCATTGAAGTTGTGCTGGACACACAACTTAGACCAATGTGAAAGTTGGCTTGATGACTCGGTTCCACTTGTCATGGGTATGGAGATGCTATTCCAACTTACATAGATTTGGCTAAAGAGTTTAGCGAGTCGGATTGACCCATATTGAGGTACAAGGAACAAGCTGTCATTCGTATATCTCAATCAATGTAATCCTTAGACCTGAGGTTGTTTCATAGTCCGAGTTGAGGATCACCGACTTAGGTTCTGTCAAACGTTGATCCGTAACTGGGCCGTTATAAAGGCAGAGTTCGGGTCGACTGAGAATCAAGCTGCATGATGTGAATAACCAAGATGGGATTTTGCCCCTCCACTTGGAGAGATATTCTCTGGGCCCTCTCGTGAGATATGATTTTGAAAGCATGGCCATGCATGACTCGATTAAGTGTTAACCGAGGCGATCGACTAAGAGTTAGTCGGGTGAATCACTTATCTCGGATCGAGAAGAGAGTCGGACAATTTAAGGGATGACATATATTCACCTATAGTCTGACAAGGTATATCGTGAGGCAAAAGGGACTCGGACGTAAGTCGCATTGGAAAGGCAAGTCGTCATGACTCTTTGGTACTTGGGAGTCGGCACGTTCTGCTAGGAGCCACTACCGACTGATCGATTGAGAGTCGGACTCCAATCGTGTCCAAGTAGCCATGAGCCTGCGGGGTCACACACTTAAGAGCGGGAGCATGTTCGGATTGGATCTGAGCCTGTAATCTGGTTGGGTTAGACCTAAACCGGATTAGGACTGAGTTAGTGAGTTGGACTCATGGTGACTAGTGTTATATGGGCTTTAGTGAATGGGTCACGCGAGCAGAGCCCACGTTCACTCCGTATATATAGTGGAGCACCGTAACCCAGAAAGGTTAATCGTTGTTCGGTTAGGTCATTCCATGTGTTGGAAACCCAAGCTCCACAGGCCAAATTGCCTGTATTTAACCTAGCGATTGGCCGGTGCTCCTCCTTGTACGTGTGGATACCAGCAGAGGTGTTGTGCGATCAGCACCAGGACAATCGGATCGTGGGGTCTGCACTGCATAAATTGACGCGCTTCATCAGTAATCTGCAACCGCGCGTCTAGTGGTAAACCTCGTGGCCTTCTACCTTAGCTAGATCTTGGGATCACCACGTTAGAGGAATTTTTTTTATCTCTGCGTGGCCCTATAGTTCATGCCTCTATTTTCCAAGGGAAGTGACAGAAATCTCTTCGGTTGTAGATGTGCTATTGCCACTAGGGAGAAAACAATGGTCTCTTGTTCATAGAACAAGTGGATTGTTTACCTTACACACTTTGCTTAAAGAAGTTGTCTGTTGCTTGCAACTTAACTGGAGGGGGTTCGGATGATAACCTGAAGGTGGTCTTCTAGTCATAGATGCAGTTGGATGGCGGTCTATGTATATTGTTGTATTGCCCAATCGAATCTCATAGGATCTTTTTGTCTGGTATTGCATTGTTATGCCTTGCTCAGTTCCTGTAAATTGCCCTGCTGCAATTTGTTTACCCTTCATGCCATGTTGTTTATCTAAGGAGAGCACCTCTAGTGAACTATGGACCCCGGTCCAATATTTACCATTGATACATCTTCCACTATTACTTGTTTACTTGTTGCAAACCATTACCTTCCACACCATACATTTAATCCTTTGTTACAGCAAACCGGTGAGCTTGACAACCTCACTGATTCGTTGGGGCAAAGTCTTGAGTCTGTGTTGTGCAGGTTCCGCGTTGCTTGCAACACATGTGTGACGTTTCTTTCCTCCTACTGGTTCGATAACCTCGGTTTCTTACTGAGGAAAACTTGCTGCTATGCTGCTTCACACCCTGCTCTTGGGGTTCCCAACAGGCTACACGTCAGCCATCAGAAGGCAAGATCAACCAAGCCAATGAGAACCGCAAGCGTAGAATGATGCATCAACCAAGAACCCACCGTAGCCCAAAGTATCGCCCCAACCTGTCTCCAGGATTTGCCCCAAGAATCAATAGACCCCCGATGAACCGTCCAACCTATCCCAACCGTGGCGGAGGAAACCCAAGGCCTGGAGGAAACCACAATAACAACCTCGGCAACTCCAACAATTTCAACCGTGCACCTCCCAAGTCCAACAACAACAATGTCGCCAACAACACCAACACTGACCCAAGAACTGGAAGCAATGATGTGCCTATTGCAGCAAAGGACAAGTCCCAAGTGACTTGTTATGAATGTGGAACCAAGGGTCACTATTCCAATGAGTCCCCCAAGAAGATTGTTGTAGCCCATTATATGAATGCCCCAGCTCAGCAGCAGCGTCATGTTCAGCCTGGAAGTCGATTTGCCCTAGGGAATTCGCTCAACCGCAATGGCCGCCTGTTTCTCATGAATGCTGAAGAAGCCCAAGAAGCGCCAGATGTCATGCTGGGTATGTTTTCTGTTAACTCAGTACTTGCAAGAGTGTTGTTTGATTCTGGAGCATCGCACTCGTTTTTTACCAAAGAATTTGCATGCACTAATAAGATTCAACCAACAAAATTGAAGCATGTTATGATAGTTCAAATACTTGGTTCAACCACCAAAGCTAGAAAAATTTGCAAGGCCGTACCTATCTGAATCCATGGCGTAGTTTTTATGCTAATCTAATAGTACTTGGAACAAAAGGTTTGGAAATAGTACTAGGAATGGATTGGATGCCAAAACATAAAGGATTAATCGACTGTGCCAAGAAAGCCATAACCATGACCAGTACCGCCGAAATATTAGTAGAGCATGTATCTGAAACCTTGCCCCGTCAATTAAAGTGCAACAAGATTCTAGCCCAACCCACCATTGACCAAGTCAGAGTAGTCTGTGAATACCCTGATGTATTTCTAGATGTTTTGCCCGGTATGCCCCCAGATCGGGATATCGAGTTTATCATTGAACTAATCCCTAGAACCGGACCCATAGCCCAGAGACCGTATAGTATGAACCCGTCTAAATTAGTGGAGATGAAGAAGCAATTGGATGCTATGCTGGAGATAGGATTGATCCAACCAAGTGCGTCGCCATGGAGATCACCTGTCTTGTTTGTGCATAAGAAAGATGGAGGTAACCGTTTGTGTACGAATTATTGGAAGTTGAATGATGTCACCATCAAGAACAAGTACCCACTACCAAAGATAGAAGACCTGTTTGACCAGTTGACTGGTGCCAAAGTGTTTTATAGGATTGATCTTAGAACTGGTTATCATCAACTCAAGATTCATATAGAGGATATTCCAAAGACTGCCTTTACCACCAGATATGGATTGTATGAGTACACTATCATATCTTTTGGATTAACCAATGCCCCCCGCTTATTTCATGGACTTCCTGGATAAGTTTGTCGTCCTTTTCATCATTGACATTCTAATCTATTCCAAATCACTCAAACCCAAGTTCGTGCATTTCTCGGATTAGCGGGATATTACCGCAAGTTCGTAGAAGGATTCTAAAGCATCGCAAGACCCACGACCCAATTGTTGAAGAAGGATAAGAAGTTCGAATGGACAGACAAATGTGAAGCGAGTTTTCAAGAGCTTTAGAAGAGATTGATTTGAGCCCCAATCTTGATCATGCCAGATATTACAAAGCCCTTTGATGTGTATTGTGACGCATCCAAGATCGGTCTCAGATGTGTGCTTATGCAAGAAGGCAAAGTTATATCTTATCTATCCTGACAACTGAAACAACATGAGCAGAATTATCCTACCCATGACCTTGAACTAGCAGCCATAGTTCTAGCCTTGAAGACATGGAGGCACTACCTTATGGGAAACCGTTGTGATATTTATTCGGATCACAAGAGCCTGAAGTATATATTCACTCAGAAGGAGCTGAATATGAGGCAAAGGAGATGGATAGAGTTAATCAAGGACTATGATCTGGACATCCACTATCACCCCAGTAAAGCCAATGTGGTAGCAGATGCCCTTAGTAGATTGCAGTGTCGATTGAACTCTATGATTTTGAAGAAGCAACCAAGTTTGCACAAGGAGATGGAAGATTTTAGAATGAATTAGTAAGTGAAGGATTTTTGGATAGCATAGAGCTTCAACCTACTTTGCTTAGTTAGATCAAGGAGGCTCAAAAGGAAATGCTAGTATCGACGGAATAAAATGTCGCATCGGTACAGGAAAAGTACCCGGATTCACCGAAGATGAAGGAGTTCTGTGGTACAAAGGACGTATCTGTGTGCCAGCATATCCCGAGTTGAAGCAAGCTATTTTGAAAGAAGCCCATGGTACTCTTTATTCTACCCACCCCGGAGGAACAAAGATGTATCAAGATTTGAAGGAGCAATTTTGGTGGCATAAGATGAAGAGAGAAATCGGAAGTTACATAGCCAAGTGTGATATTTGTCAGAGAGTCAAGGCGGGAAATTAGAGACCCGCAGGACTGTTGCAACCATTGCAGATTTTGGAATGGAAGTGGGATTCCGTTGGAATGGATTTTAACACCGGTTTGCCTACATCTAGTCGAGGAAATGACTCTATCTGGGTTATCGTAGATAGATTGTCCAAAGTCGCCCATTTCTTACCATTCAAGACCACTTACCAGAGTTCGAAGCTAGCAGAGTTGTACATCGCTAGAATCATTAGTTTGCATGGAGTTCCCAAGAACATAGTGTCGGATCGAGGAACTCAGTTTACCTCGAGATTTTGGAAGAAAGTCCAAGAAGGATTAGGAACCCGACTGGATTTCAGCACAGCTTATCACCCTCAGACCAATGGACAAACGGAGCGAGTAAATCAAATACTCGAAGATATGTTGAGAGCTTGTGTGCTAGAGTATGGATCAAAATAGTAAGATTGTCTGCCGTTCGCAAAATTTTCGTACAACAATAATTATCAAGCCTGTTTGCAAATGGCCCCATTTGAATTCATGTATGGAAGGAAGTGTCATACCCCTTTGAATTGGTCGAAAGTAGGAGAGAGTCAGATTTTTGGACCCGATATCCTACAAGAAGACAAATAGAAAGTTCACAAGATTCGTGAGCACCTCAAGACCGCCCAATCCAGATAGAATAGTTATGCCGACAAGAGACGTCGAGACCTCGCTTTCAATATCGGAGATTTTGTGTATCTAAAAATGTCACCCTTGAAAGGAATGCAACGTTTGCAGTTCAAAGGAAAGTTAGCCCCCAGATATATCAGACCTTTCAAGATTCTGAATCGTCAAGGAGAAGTATCGTATCAACTCTAACTACTAGAGGAAATGTCAGCCATGCATAATGTGTTCCACATATCGTTACTTCGCAAATGCCTAGAAGTCCCGGAGAAGACCGAAGTTTTCAAGAACATTGATCGCCGAACCATAGAGATCAACGATGACCTGACGTATCCTGAAGTATCCATCCGTATTTTGGAGGAAGCTTTCAGGACCACCAGAACCCGGAGCATCAAGTTTCTCAAGATCCAGTGGAGTAACCACACTGAAGAAGAAGCTACCTGAGAGCGAGAAGAATACATTAGGACGGAGTTTCCCGATCTCTTTAAATCCTAGTTTTCTTTTTATCAAATCTCGGGACGACATTTTGTTTAAGGAGGGAAGGTTTGTAACATCCCAAAAATATTAATCAAGGTTATCAATTCCAACCACTCAAAATTAGGGTTAACAAAAACTTTTATAATTAAAATCATATGAATGGATGTGTGTATGCGATGAATGCATGAATGGACTTGTGTGATTGTTGTGAATAGCAAGGAATGGTTTAAAGGTGAAAACAACATCATCTAAATCAAATCCAAGCAGAAACAAATCAAGAGAAATTCAAAAACAAACAAAACAAGCAAAAGGTCATTTTTGCCAATCTTGCTCACTAGGCCACTTTGAGTGTTTCTAGTCCAAGATTTCAAACAGAAATAAATTCATTTCTTTTCACCCCTTGCTATACCAAGTGAAAGTGAACCCAAGCCCACCTTGCAAACCCACAGAAACATTTGGCAATTTTATTCAAATGACAATTCAAAATTGAATCTATATCGTATGTGAAGATCACCATTTCTCAAAACCCCACCAAACCAGTGCACCTTGACCATTACAAGCAACCAGAGACTACCTAGTATGTGACTAGTACACCCACCAAGTTTCACTCAAAAATTCAAATTCAAATCTCTTGCGGACATTTAATCAAACACCTTGTAAACACAAATCTAATAAAACATCAAACACTATAGTGAGCAGTGTTGTGCCTAACTTGTTCCCTCTCTAGCTCACAACACACTCTCATTAGATCATCTAACTTATTTAACAATCCCTAGATCACTTTAAGCTTGACATTGTCATCAATGGTGACCATGGACGAACCCAACTTGCCACCCCAATGTCGACAACAAGCTAGGAGCCTCACCAAGCCTAGCCACCTTGTCTGGGACACAAGCCATCGTCCACCGCCACCCCCTGTCCAGTGCCCAAGCCTTGATAGCCAATGAACCACCTAGAACGAGCACGCCCAGCCTCTCTGCAAGCATGCCGAGAGCACGCCAGAGCGCCACGATCGACACACTCACACAGACCGCGTCCCGCCCTCGCCGCTTGCATACTTGATCACCACCGCCCTAGGAACCGCACGGACATGCCTGCTCATCGCTGCACGACCAGGAGAGCCTATGCGCCATTAAATTTCCCATCGGACCCACCTAGAGCATCGCAGTGTTCCGACCAATTCGCACCGCCCCACGCCTCGCCACCATGTCGTTGATCTTCGCCAGGAGGCAGCGCACCGTCCCCTACCCCCAGCCATGTCGTTAGCTCGCTGTGCATATGACCACAATGAGCTCCACCCGCACCCTTCGGTCCCCTCTTCGCACTATAAATAGAGGCCTCCCCCATTTGAATTTAGCACACCATGTCACTCCCGTCTCTCATAGAACCACCCCACCTCATTCCCGGAGCAAGGCGAGCACCAGGTCGCCAGAATTTGGCCGGAGTCTGCCGCGAAGGAGGAGAAGAGGAGACGTTGATTGGAGTCGCCCCAGGAGGAGCCACCGGTACTAGGAGGATCACCTTCGTCGACTTCGTCGTTCGCCCCCATCGCCGACCATCGCCGGAGCCCGGTGAGCCACTACTGACACCCACTGGCCATGCTAGGGTTCGACCTCGCCGTGTTCTGTTTAGATGTGGATGATGAACCTCAGCCGTAGATCTAGCATCTAATCCTACGGCCCTAATCGTCACGTACCCCTTCGCACCCCTCTGTCTTGCTGACTGGTGGGGACAGCCACTTAAACCTTCCGCGTGCTGTGTGCATTGGGCCGGCCCAGTTACACTCCTGCGCGACCCAGTAATTCAAACTTAGGTTTTTCCATTTAGTTTCAAACTTAGTTCTGTCTCTAGATTCAAAAATCAATCCAGGGAGATTCACTGAACCAAATTGCATGAAACTAATTTTGTTAGAAGGGTATTGAAATTCTTAATCCAAGCCCACTGGATTTAAATAATTTGGAATTGTAAATCACTATAGTAAAAATAACAAGGCAGAAGCTTTTCTGCATTCAAACATTTTTCAAAATTCAACCATAACAGCTTTTGAGTTGATTCCAACTCTCAAAAATCACATTTGACAAGACCTTTCTGAATATGTAAAAATATCTAGGTTTACTTGCAGAAATAATGGGCAAGTAATAAAATAATGACCCATAGGCATTTCTAGTCACTTTATTTAATTAAAATAAAAAATGTTAAACCTTATTAAATTGTGACACCACTTTAAATCACATTCCCAAGTACTGAAATATGTGGTGATGACATGTGTCAACATGATCCCCTATTTTAGTTGGAGAATATTAAATCTTAAGTAGTTTTTCAATGAGTAGAAATTACTTTTCTAAAATAAAATAAATAGAACCTTTGCCTTAATCCTTGTGATAATAGTGATGATACTAGATCATCTATTGTAAGCTTTTGTGTGCTAAATAGAAGTAGTTAAGAATTGCTTGGTGATTGTGTACTTCGTATTTATTTATAGACGCTAGTACCGAACAAGGATACGAAGAGGAAAGAGGATACTATGAGGAAGAAGCAGAGGATAAGTTCAACCACTGCTCTACACAAGGCAAGCTAAGCTAAACCATGCAAGTTTACACCTACAAGATAAACTATGCAATGCATTAGGAATGCTTTGATTATACCCATTGATGCTACCCAATCCTAGTTTTACTTGCAAACTTAGTTATTTTATTTCTTTACCAAAGATTTCTACTTGTGTTTACTTAGTAATTTGTAGATTTTAGAAAGATTAGTAAAGGTAGCATAAAGAGCATAAAACTTGGCCTAAGTTAGATAAATCTTGATGTCATCCTGAGGCATGAGATTAAACTTAGATAAGTCTCACTTGATTGTGGACCTTATTAGTGTTTACCCCCACTTGTAGATGCTAGTGCTAAGCATAAAACTTGATCACTTTAGATGGGAATACTTGGTGAAAATGATTATGAAAACCTTAGAATGATGAGTCATTCTACTGAAATGTTTTGACATGTGTTCTTGAACACTAGATGATTTTGATGATGAAAATGTTGAGGCATGAGCCTTAGCCCTTTATAAAAACTGATGGTTGTCTGGATGCGATACCATTCCAATTTTACCGTACAACCACAATACCCGAAATTTGGGTAGGGCTTGACTGGAAATTTATATACCTTAGTATAGGTTCCCTCGCGGCCAAGGTTTAAGCTGAGGCTACCTTGTGAAGATTGTCCACCTATGCAGTTCCCAAGATGATAGATGGTTATGGTTGGGAGGCCAAACTCATAGGAGAGGTGCCTATACTAGGGAGTGTAACTGAAAGGTTAGGATTGATTATCCGCATACTGAGTATGGTGAATTCAGGTTTTTCCTGATGGATGTATAGAATATTGTGGTGAAAGTATACCACCTCTGCAGAGTTTCAAACTATTCAAATAGCCGCGTCCGCGGTTATGGACAGTTGGAGTGGCCATACTATTCCATCGTCAGATATTTTCAAAATGACTTATGAAATGAATCATGATTTTGACTTGACCACAATAGGGTTGTGGTATGAAAATTTGAGTTCCCATTTAGGTGTTATAAAACTTCAACTAGCTTTCTTTGCTTCTGAACTTAGTTAAGGTAAATCTGGATTTTTGCAAAACAACCTAGAGCCTAGTATTTCGAACTCAAAATCACTTCACTTTTTAGTCTTAGTTTGCGAGTACTTAAAGAGTACTCATGGTTTTGTCCTTGGCTATTCCCTTGGCCAGACTATGAAGAGGACTATCTGGAGGATGGACCGCAGGAAGGTTACGACAACTAGGATCATCTCCCATCATCAACATTTCCTGTGACCATGAAGATGGAGATTCGCCCATGCTACAATTATTATTACGTTATTCCACTGCTATGATTGTATTAAGACTGGATCATGAGATCCTTTATTTGTTGTAAGACCTTATATATGGTTTGTAATGGATGATGTACTATGATATCCAATCTGTTATGTCTCGCAAAAATGGTAATCCTGGGATTGCGATGTATGGCATAATAGGCATCTGGGATTAAAAATCCGGGTGTTGACATGCCCAAATTGTGATGAGAACCATCCAGCTAGAAAATGCCCCACATCTCAAATTACATGTTTCCTATGTGAAGGAACTAATCATGTCCCTGTCCAATGCCACATCTATCCTATAGTTCAACAGATGAAAGATCAATCTAAGGATGGAATACATCAAGTCTTTGGAAACACCCATGAAGGTACAACTTCTACCAATAATGATGAAGACAAATTCAAATCTCAGTATGCACCTCCATACAATGTAACCAACTTTGGTGAACAAAAGAGGAAACATGGATGTTATCCTAGGAACCGTTCTAGGAACCAAGAAAAGTTTCCCACAGTTGTGGTGAAGTATGAAGAACATGAACTAAGAGACCTCCTAGCCTTGGAGAGACCCAAAAAGAAGAAGAAGGGCCAAGGAAACAAGCAAGAGAGAGTGATACCAAGGATAAAGAAGGATATTAGCCAGGTTATGTGCCACAAATGCAAAGAGTTAGGCCATTATGCATCAAATTGTCCAGAAAAGGAGAAGAACAAGACAAGCAAACTTGGAAGGGATCTCAACCTTGTCACATGTTTCAAATGGGGTAATAAGGGACATAATTCAAACAACTGTCTAGAGAAATTACATCGAGACATCAAGTAAGCCAAGATGCAATCTAGTTAAATCCTTTTAAGGGTGGTAGTATCCTAGTTGTTCTGAAACCAACTTGTTGTTTCTAGCCTTCCTGAATCTCGGGATGAGATTCCTTGTAAGGGTGGTAGCCTGTCACATCCCAAAATTTTGCAAATTTTGAAATGTGAAAAATAAACAAACAAAAGAATTAAATGATGAAATTTAGGGGGAAAGAAACTTTTTGTTTCTAAATGGAAACATCAAAACCCTGCTTGAACAAAATTTGAATGAAAAAGCAACAAACAAATTTTCAAACAGATCAAATGCATTCATGCTTGGAATGTATCTTGATTTTGAACATTTGGAAAAGATAAACCTAAACCCTAATAAAATAAATCATCATCAAGATCACTCCAATTCTATGTCTATGTTCCGTATAAAAATTCAGCAACAACATTCCTAAATAATCAATATTGATAAACATCAATATTACAAAACCATGGGAATTGGTTTCACTCCATTTGGAGCCATGGATAAAAACTTATGATTTTTATAAAATAAAAGGAAGCATTCCAAGGCTAATAAATCTCAAAGTAATAATTAATTGTAAACAAACTAATTCTAAAAGGATTTTAAAAGATAAATAATTATTAAATAAAATTATACAAATTGGAATCGCCATTTTTGGACCTATAAATAAAAAGATATGAATTATATAAGACAAAGAAAGAAAGAAATAAATAAGAATTATTGCAAAGACAATTTAAACCATGGCTAAAATCCATAAGTGAATGGAATAAAAGTTTATTTAAATATTATAAAAGGATAAAAGTTTATTTAAATAAAATTATATGGGCTTATGAACCATATTCAAATCTTATTTAAATAAAAGCCAATGTGCCCCCACTCAATTTAAATGATTAATAAAAATATTTTTGAAATACTCTAAATGGACTAGTTACCCAACTTATTTTATGTATAAAACCTACTGAGAAGTTTGGTGAAGATTTGAACCAATTTGGAGTTGTATCAAATTATTTTGAATAAAAACAGAAAATAGAAACAAAAAAATAAAAGACTAGAAGAAAAAAAGGGGGAAAAAGCAACCAGGCCAGTTAGGCCCAGTAACCCAGCCCATCTAGCCCACCTGGTCACTCCCCTCTCCCCCCTCCCCCGTTTTCTTTTCTCACGCACTGAGCCAGCACCTACCTGTTGTCAGGCCAACCCCTCTCTCTGTCATTTATGGCGATTTTAATTCGAGTAATAGCGATTGAATCATGGCATAATTTCCTCCCCCAACCTCGCCTTCTTATTCCCCTCTCCCTCCTCCCCATTTCCCCTCAACCCTCGCACCCAGAGAGCCCCTAGACTGCTCTGATTTTTGCTCGAGCCGCCGCTATCCCTAACAAACTCCGGCGCTGATTTCGACGCTCGGCAACAACCTCACCTGCAAGCAACCAATGAAGGCTTCGACTCCGGTGAGGAATCTAGCATGGATCATGCGCCCCTGCCTCTCCTATGACCTCCCTCGAGCTCGCCTCGTCCCCGCGACCACGGTAACACCCTCGCATCCTGCCCTCACCCCCTAGCGCCACCAGTCCACCGTCGCCAGACACGCCGCTGCCGCCGCTCGCCAGCAGTGCCACCCATCTCTGGCCAGAGCGCGTAGATACACTGGATCTGAATCCTGTCGTTAGGATTAGATTAGACAGCGAAGGGGTATTGGCAGATCTGAGCCGTGCGATCCCACTTAGATCCAAAGGTGCACAGTGCTGATCCTGCCGAAACGGTACCGGCAAATAGAAACACGCCACGTGGCCAGGATTTTGATTGAAAAACCAGAATAGATTTGTTAGATGTTTAAACTTGCAAAATTCATAACTTCTAATCTACAAATCAGAAACATGCAAATTTGGTGTCTATCGATTCATAAAAATATGAACTACAATACTATGGCCTTAGTTTGTTCACGTGTTTCTGTAAAAAATTATTTTTATGCAGATACTTGTTTAGGCTATTTTGGCTATAAAAATTGTTGTAAAAAAATTATTTTTGAGTAAATCCTTTTGCAAATGGTTTTCTTTTTAACCCTATGACCATAAACACTAACATTTGAAATTAGAAATATATTTTGATGACACTAGAAATTATTCCTTTGAATAAATGATTTTCTAGTAAAAAGAAAAATGATTTAATTAACCAAATTGCGCTAACTTGATTCCAGTGGTAATTCAACCTCTTTAGAAGGACCAATAGATGTTTGTAGTGTTCAAAACTTTGCTAAAACAATTTCTAAAATAAAATGACTTTTGGCATGCTTGCATGCATTTCGTTGTATTCTTGTTATTGTTTTGTTATTTTTGTGTTTTAGTTTTGAGTGTGTTCTTTTGCTTGATTGTATTGTAGTGAACTTTGAGGAGTGTGACATTTGCAAGATCAAGGAGAGTACCTAAATATCCTACTATAAAGGCAAGTGATACTTTGGTCATCAAAACTCCTATCTTTTCAATATTGCATTAGTGATATTTTTGTAGTATGCATGATAGGACTATTATAAATATTTCTTTGCAATGCAAATCCCATAGTATCTACCTTGGTAGTATTTCCTAAAGATAGAGACATGGTAAGTTTAGAATGCTTAGTCTAGCTATATAGAATTGTGGGTGGAAATCATGATATGATGTCTTATGAAAATACAAGTATTGTTTTTGGACTAATGAAAACAACTGATGTTAGTGAAACACTTGGGTGGAAATGGGACTTGTATGGATTTATATTGAGTGGTTACCCAGGGCCCATTTCTATGGTTTACCCTGTGTATCTTATTTGTGGATTGCCACCTAGGAACAAATAGATTGGAAACATTCTTGTCATGAAAGCTTCTAGTGCAGCCACCTGGCATATGGGCTCAGCCTTGACCAACTAATTAGCAAGAACTCAGTCAGACACACAGAAGGTGGTAGCGATGATAGGATGGAACGCGCCTGTTGTAACATCCCAATTTTAGCAACCCTGATTAAGTGTCCAGAAGGCAAAAATCAGGGGGAACAAAAACTTTTTCTTGCATTGTGTGCTTACCTGTTTGCTTGTGCTCAAGCAAATGTTGGTGTATTGGTTGTATACTCCTTATCTCAACACTAGTTTACAAAAACTACTTTACAAAAGAGATGTATTGGCTCATGTTTCATATTCTCAAATGTTCTGGCATTGCAAAAACCTGAGCCAAGATGACTTTGACATAACCAAATAATTTAATAGCTCTTTTGACAAACTATGGAGACCTATATATTATCTCCTTATGTTTTCAAGACAGAACCTTCAACTACCCTTATCTCTAGGTTTTCCAAAAACCTTTCTTAAAAACCTTTTCATCTCAATCTTGGTAGAGAGACCAAGATGGTACTTATCTTACTTCAAAGCAAAACCCCTCTCAACATACCCATCCTTACCTCAAGATAGGCTTGATGGAAACCCTAGTAATAGTTGGATAAGTGATAAGATGAATTGCCTTGATCTACTGTCTGATGAATTGCCTTGATATGCTGACTGTCTTGTTTGCTTAGGAACTAGAGTGAGATAATCTAGTATCTCATCCCTTAGGACCCAATCCTTGCTTGTGATCATCAAGCCCCTTTGAAGCATCCAAGTCTGGATCTATCCTAAGTCACTCAAGTGACCCTCTCATCTCCAATTCAGCTCAATCCAAGGCTAATCCCCTTGGATGGTTTCCAACCTAGTGGAGACCCAATCTAAGCATGAATCATATCTACTTAGTTAGTACCTCAACCTAATCTCATTGATCATGAGTTTGGAACCTAGCATCCTCTCAAAATCATCTACACTTGCACTCTAGTCTAAAACCCTAAATCTGCCAAAATGGCTAAGTCTGGATTTCCTATCTGGATACCATCTTTGGTGCTCTACCTTTTCCAATCTATGGGAATTCCTAAGAATGTATTTGAACCATCTTATAGTACATCATTAGTACTACCAAATCCAACTCCTTTCCTTGGCTAAGCCATTCTACCTCCCACTCATTCTTGATGGTTTTGCAGTCAAGATAATAACCTTTTCTGCAAATCTTATCATCTTACCAACTTTGGCAGAAGCTCACATCTATATGCCACCTCCCCTTTACCAACTCTTTGCATGTTTATGATCTACTAACCATGGCCTATCAATCCCCACTTCACTTGTTTCCATTGGAGGCTTGTGCTTCCTAGACCCACATGGTTTGGCAGGCTACCTGATGTATCTGTTATGGCAGCCTTAATTTTTTACAAAGTTTGCCATCACTCCAAAACCACCTCAAAACCAACCAAGCCCAAATCTTGCCTCCATGATCATAAATATGACATGTTATATTCCTCCATATAACCCTTGTACCAAGGTGAGCTCTGAGCTCCCTAATCCAATCATGTTTAGGTGGCATCAGATTAACTAAACCCTAGATCCTACCCTTATCTAGTTTCCATCCTTTTTACCACTTTCCTTCCAAAACAAGGTTGACCTTGATGCCTAACTTAATTTTGAATCATGTACCTTGGATATATGAATCCCCAAATAATTTTCCCAATTATTTGGATTATTCAACTATTTAAATTCCTCCACTTATCAAATTCTCAAAATCCTTATCTATAAAGACAAGTTTGATTTTCTCCAAATCACCTTGCCAAATATAGGCACAATTGATGCCTAATTATCATATCCCATCTTTTCAACTCAAAAATAAATATTTTTGAGGTTCTTTACTATTTCTTTTTTACCTTTTTTCTTAAATGGCAGAAACAAGAAATAATCCCCTAAAAATATTTTTCCACTTCAATAAATCCCAATACAATCCTGCAATGTGTGTTATGGTATCTAGGACCATATGACATCAAAAACCAAGCCTTCACAATGTAAAAATATCATTCTTGCTTCCATAATTTACTTCAGCACTTTTTGAAGAAGTACATTTAAATGGGATTATAATCATTAGAAAAATCCCATTTAATTCTTGGAGAGATTATTTGACATACTCCACCTACCAGTACCATTTACACACCTTGTTCAATGCAACTTTTGCAACGTCCTTCACAAGCCCCAAAATGATCAACATTTTGCAAATCAAGCAAACTTGATTCAAATCAAACCCAAACCCGCTCCAATCTTCTCCAGCACTTCTCCCTAACCTCATCACCCCCACCCTGGTCGACCTAGCACTGTAGCATCACTTTACCATATGTCCCCTAGTGCTTGTAAGAGAGAGAGAGCATCCTATCTTGCCAAAAATCTTTGCAATAAAGGGGCAGCAGCTACCCCACTCCACTCTCCCCTCTCTGGTCAAGCTACAAGCCCCACACCACCCCCAGCATCGTCTCTCTTGCCCAACCAGCAGCCCACACCCTGCCCTTGCCCCAATGGACTTTTCCCACTCCCTCTCTTGTTTATAAGGCCACAGGACAGTACAACTCTCCCCCCTCGCCCTCATTTGCCCCCTTTCCTCCCTTCTTACCACCCAGAGCTCCTCTCCCTCTCCCTAGCTCTGCCCAAGCTTCGGCCTCCCTCACAAAGTCGAGCAAAGCACCTCCCCCTCTTAGTATTTCTCACTGCATGTCACCTTATCGAGCTTCCACCTCTCTTTGATACTCTGTGTGCTCCTTTTGTTGACATGCAGGCATCACCAAAACCGTACCAGCGAGCTCCGTCAAGCTCCCCCTTGGTCGTCTTAACGCGAGCTCTTCCCCGATGTCAGGACCACTGTGCCGCCCCTCCCCGGACTCGCCGTCATCGACCGCGTCGACCTAGCCCCTCCTCGACCTCCCTCGAGCCCTCGGTGAGCCTCCCCGCCTCTTACCGTTGCCAGCTAGGGTTTCCCTTCCCCGGCGTCCAGGACGGAGGAAGACAACGACTCTGGGCCATCAGATCTGCCCAGATCTAACGACCGTCGCCCCTCCATACCCCTTCGCACTCGGGTGGCCCAATTGGGCTGCAGCTGCTCCCCGCGACCCACTGGAGTAAAGATCCGACGCATTTCCCCCTGGCCTCTCTCTTTTTCTTTAAAACAAATTCTAGATCTATTATTGACAGTTGGTTTAAATCCAAATAAAAATGATAAGGGCTTCAAAATATTCAGATCTAATTTTTCTCAAGTGCCTGGATGTCTTTCCCAACATGCAGACCCAGATTTGGACCAAAACATTGTTTAAATTAATTCTTATAAATATTCTCCCCAGATCTGTCCAAATCACTAAATATTTTCTCCAGAAAGTTCTACAAATCCTTTTGGAGTGAAGCCAATTCTTTCCGGAAGGTATGGTCCATACCTTTCATATCCCACTGGCCCCATACCCATTTGCTTCCTGGTGTGCAGTTGTCAAAAATAACAAAAACAGAGACTTTCTGCGTTTAGGAAATTTTCTAGGTCAAACCAAGTGGATTTCTAACCTAATTCCAACTCCTATTAGACACACACCACCATATCTTTCATAATGCAGCAGCTTATATTTTAATGAGTCTCTGTTGCATTTGAGTGAATTAAACTCTTATGTGCATGGTTTATTCACTAATAAAATCACTACAGTAGCTATGTACATTCAAAAGGGTTAATTCCAATTTCTGCAGAATGGTATTCTCAGTACCTAGCATGTCTCCTTGGAATCAACTAAAACTCTTCTGCAAAATAAATCTGATGAAAAATACAAATCCATTCAGTATTGACTTTGGGAATTTTTCAAGGGCTCTCTGGTGATTGTTTTGAGGTGACTCTAGCTCCTCCTGAATCAGTCCACAAAATACTACTAAATAACCAAAGGAAATAATTTTTGGAACTCCATAGAAGTTCTGGTGAATTATTTCCTAAAACTAGAGCTTTAATCACTATAAAATCCATTATAAATCTTTGGAAATTAATAAAATAGTGAAACCACTTTTGTTGGCTTCATTGTATCAACACCTACCTGATGGTATCATTTTTATACAATGGTATCATACATATCAAGCCCTTGGTCAAATACCCCTCTGTTAGGTAGTTCCTAAACTATAAATCCTAAAGGAAGCCTTTTCCCTAATGCCTCCAAAATCTTCTCCCAATCCAATCAAATCAAACCACCAACATCCTACAGATCTATATCTTGTAGTTATCCTTTACTTGTTGTATGGTTTGATGCTTGTATACCTTGTATTGATCAGTGTATTGTTTGTGTGCATGTATGATCGATAACGGCGATAGTTGCGATTGTGACGCCGAGAAGAAGGAAGGATCGAGTTATTCTTATTATTATTATTTTGGTATTCTGGCTATCAAACACCGTCAAGGGACATCTCTTTGGTCACAGGCAAGCCACCATTCCTGAACTCCTATATTAACCTACTTTTGTTTATCAACTGTTTTATATATCTCGTTTATTAATTGCATGATCACAGGCATGGTTTGTTTCAAATAAAAGTGCGTGACTAACTTGGCTCCTCCAAGTTATGGATGAGTGTCCATTAGAACACCTACCCTTTTGCACCTATGTTTACCCCTTTATACTGAGGCAAAGATGATTAGCATCTTCCCTCTTCGAACCCATGGACTTTCAAAGATAAAACTATTTTGGGTTCTTACCCTACTAAAAAGTTTTCCAAATAAAACCCTTGAAAATAGGCATCATTTCCGAGTGGAAGTTTTACTAAACGAAGTATGAGGCGGATGAAGAAAAAGTCAAGAAAGAGAAAGGAAGGGATGTTCTAAGCCAATGTCCGGAACAATTTTATCCGTGCAACCACATTACCCCGGACTCTGGGGCTTAGCTCGTAGTTTGTGATCCTTAGCTGGGGCTGCTCGTACTCACTAAAGGGGAGAAATCTCCTGAAATTCGGGCTGTCTGGGACAAGGCACTAGTGCAACAATTGGGTCTCCCATGGACGGTATGCTTTTAGGAAGTACGGATGGAAGATTGTCACTATTTCTATCTTCCAGACTTCGGTCTGGAGATAGGGGTCAGTACGGAAGGAAGGAGCAGGGTCGTCGTACCCCATACTCGTACCAAAGAAAACAACCCAAAAGGAAAAGCCGCCATTGCTAGGATGGACAAATGAAAAGTTTAAGTTTGATTATCCGAACCCCTGTCTACCGTGTGTAGCAACCCGTGGTTTTATCCCGGCGGATGTATTGATTCTTGTGGGTAAAGTGCACAACTTCTGCAGAGTCTAATCTATTCGAATAGCTGGGTCCATGGACAAGGACGGTTGGAATGGAGTGCTAAGAGGACCCTTCGGTTAAGTTGTGATGAAATAAAGGATGTGACTTTGTCACGAGAAAAGATAAAGAATAAGTTGGTTTTGACCAGAGATGGTCAATAAGGTTTTAAAAAGGGTTTTACAGCAAAACATTTTCTAAGTCTTTTTAACAAGGATGGGGAGATGTCCAGATTTTCTAAAATGAGACATATTTTCCAAAAACTCTTTTTCAACAAAGATATAGAGATGCCATTGTAGATTTTTTCTTCAGAAAACAACCTAGTGTAGAGCTATCTCACCACAGCCAATTATGCATTATCTTCTTACCCTTGTCTCGGTGGTTTTGTGAGTACATTCAAAGTACTCACCGGCTTTGTCCCTGGCTATTTACTTGGCCAGATTGCAGATGTTAAGAAGCGACGAAGGTGCTGACGTCTATGAGAGCTAGGCTGTCTTCCCAGTCAGTTGCCTGTAGGTTAAGGCACGGGCTTTGCGCTGAAGACTTCCGCTACTTGTACTGTAATCGCCATAATGGCTACCTTGTACGTTTGTACTCGTTATTTTATGGATGATGTAATGATACTAGTCGGTTATGCTCACGACTCACTGATCATGGGAACGTGAATTGTATGCATAACGGGGATTCTCGGGCCATAAATCTGGGGTGCCACAGATATGGTATCAGAGCCATCCTAACTGTAGGAGACCTTAGTTAGCATGGGCGTTAGACAGGACAACCCCTATTTATGAAAACACCGGTTTTCGCAAACTATTTTCTCAAAAGCTTTTCAAAAGAGTTCTTATCTCATCTTCTCTGACTTAAACAATTTGAAAATGGATTACTCAATATCTTGTCTACTTCAAATGTCCCGTTTTCAAAACAAAGTCCGACTTGGAGACCATGAAGACGGAGATCCCGAGATGAAGAGAAACCATGACAAGAAAAATAAGGGATCTACCAACAAAGAAAGATACTACAAGATCGCCCTACCAACGGAGTCCTTCACTGACCCCATATAGATCAAGTATGGCACCAACGACAAAAGACAGCAAGACAAAAGTTAGGACCCCCGTAACATCCATACTTAGGATTAACACCCCAAAAATAGGATTCCCTTTATGGCGTGTAGTCACCTCCTTAGTAATTATGGTATGCCTTGTTTGCTTGTCATGCGCATGTCTGATGCTTGGATTGTGTTTGTTTGCCCTGAACCTTCCAACCCTAGAAGTTTTGACCACCTTTTTGACATGTCCCGATGCTAACTCTCGCAACCCTTAGCCGGAAATCTCTCCTCAGCGGGATGGCCACCTAAGGAAAGCCTCGTCGATCCCATGTAAAGCTCTAAGGTCGAAAGACTCCGTCTTTCTACTCAACTCCAATAAACCCCTGTTGACCTGTCATCGTCAACCATAGCATTCCATCCAATACTATACCCCGCTAAGTCCTATACCCTCGAACTCGTGAGACTAACTCCGTAGAACCGTTTCCCTTCTACAGCCCGAGGTTCCATCCCCACCAGAAAACCCTGAGTATGGCCATGAAGATCGGATCCTCGAAGAAAGGATGCAGCCGATGCGGTGAAGAAGGACATCAAGCTAGTCAGTGCTTAGGCAACTGCCCAAATTGTGGATCTCTCCACTCTCCTGCAGATTGCCCTACCCAACTAGTCATATGTTTCCTCTGTGTAGGTCAAGACCATGTCCCGGCCAACTGCCCCCTCCAACTCCTGATTGGAAAGGCTCGTCAACTCTCCTACGTCAACATTGGGAAGAAATCAAGAGAAGGACGTTCCAAGAAAGGCACCTGCTTCTCCTATGATGAACCGGGTCACTTCAGTCGAGAGTGCCCCCAGCACTGTCTGGACAACACTCCTACCAAGGCAAAGTCCAAGATACCCACTTCCCCCGTAAAGATCCCAAAGCAAGCCTCGGGAGGATTCGAAGCTAAACAAAAAATTTGTTACACCTGTGGAGACCCGGGCCACTTCGCCCGCAAATGCCCAGACAAGTACTTGATGGTCTCGAACCAAGAACCTCCCCTTCCCCCGAGAAAGCACTACCTGCGGGGAAACCTTTCACCCTAGAAAGGTGATAAGACTCCGGACGTTCCTCTGAAATAGTTTCGCACCCGGAAACTCTCCTATCCCCAACCTGGGTAGAGTCATGTATCGTCTCAAGACCTGTTTTGTAAAACTCTAAGTGCCCTGTCGCCATGCGGCACATACCTGTTTTGTAACCCCTTAAGTACCTCCGCCACCGACCGACTTGAACCTGCTAAATGTTTGGATAATGTGCAAGTGTGATATCTTTCTTTTTGTTTTTTACCCACGATGTTGCATCAGACCCCAAACCGGAATGACCCCATTCCAAAAGACCTTGTTTCCGAGACGACCAAAACTCCAATGGAATCCTCCAACCCGTCAGACCCGTATCTCGCTCATAACTAACTACCTGGAAACTAGTAGATTTCCCTTTTCAATAGACCTTCTAACTCCCGAAGTGGTTCCGACGATGTCGACAGAAGATAACTACCCCGAAGGAAAGGTGTAGCGCCTTACCCCGACATCAGCTTATGACTCCAATCAAGAAAGTCGGCGATTTCCCAAAGAACCCTTAGTTTTGCTATAAGGGGGAAAGATGCGTCTTTCCCGCCCAAAAACCCGATAGACCCCCGGAGTCGACCCCTAGTTACCGTTAAGCAATGAGTACCTCTCCAAATCTGAACCGTCAACTTGGCAAGATGAACAACAAGCGGCACTTCTCCAGAATCAGAAGGTACTTCATGAAGGTCCTCGCTCCAAGGTCGACCGCTCCAGCCAACATTCCGGTGCATCAAGTCCTTGAAAAGAGAAAAGTAGACCACTAGGCGAAAGAATAAAGAAGACTCAACTCGCCGTCTCACCTCAAGAAGGAAGTACCCCGTCGACGCTAAACCTACCTAGACTTGTCCTAAGGGGAAAAGACTTCATCTTTTCCACTTGTTTCAAATAAACCACCCAACCCGAAGTCACTCAGCCCAGCCCATGTCTAACCACGTGGGGTTTCTGCAAAACCTATTAGCATTATAACTTCCACCTCTGAAATTGTTAAGCGGATGTTATCACCCGAACCCTACTCCTCCCTAATCTCGGGACGAGATTATTTTAAGGGGGAAAGGTCTCTAACATCCTAATTTTAGCAACCCTGATTAAGTGTCCAGAAGGCAAAAATCAGGGGGAACAAAAACTTTTTTCTTGCATTGTGTGCTTACCTGTTTGCTTGTGCTCAAGCAACTGTTGGTGTATTGGTTGTATACTCCTTATCTCAACACCAGTTTACAAAAACTACTTTACAAAAGAGATGTCTTGGATCATCTTTAATATTCTCAAATGTACTGGCATTGCAAAAACCTGAGCCAAGATGACTTCGACACAACCAAATACTTTACTAGTTCTTTTGACAAACTCTGGAGACCTATATATTATATCCTTATGTTTTCAAGACAGAACCTTCAACTACCCTTATCTCTAGGTTTTCCAAAAACTTTTATTAAAAACCTTTTCATCTCAATCTTGGTAGAGAGACCAAGATGGTACTTATCTTACTTCAAAGAAAAACCCCTCTCAACATACCCATACTTACCTCAAGCTAGGCTTGATGGTAACCCTAGTAATAGCTGGATAAGTGATAAAATGAATTGCCTTGATCTACTGTCTAATGAATTGCCTTGATCTTCTGACTGTCTTGTTTGCTTAGGAACTAGAGTGAGCTAATCTAGTAGCTCATCCCTTAGGACCCAATCATTGCTTGTGATCATCAAGCCCCTATCAAACATCCAAGTCTGGATATATCCTAAGTCACTCAAGTGACCCTCTCATCTCCAATTCAGCTCAATCCAAGGCTAATCCCTCTGGATGGTTTCCAACCCAGTGGAGACCCAATATAAGCATGAATCCTATCTACTTAGTTAGTACCTCAACCTCATCTCCTTGATCATGAGTGTGGAACCTAGCATCCTCTCAAAATCATCTACACTTGCACTCTAGTAAAAAAACCTAAATCTGCCAAAATGGCAAAGTCTCGATTTCCTATCCGGATACCATCTTTGGTGCTCTACCTTTTCCAATCTATGGGCATTCCTAAGAATGTATTTGAACCATCTTATAGTACATCATTAGTACTACCAAATCCAACTCCTATCCTTGGCTAATCCATTCTACCTCCCACTCATTCTTGATGGTTTTGCAGTCAAGATAATAACCTTTTCTGCAAATCTTATCATCTTACCAACTTTGGCAGAAGCTCACATCTATATGCCACCTCTCCTTTACCAACTCTTTGCATGTTTATGATCTACTAACCATGGCCTATCAATCCCCACTTCACTTGTTTCCATTGGAGGCTTGTGCTTCCTAGACCCACATGGTTTGGCAGGCTACCTGATGTATCTGTTATGGCAGCCTTAATTTTTTACAAAGTTTGCCATCACTCCAAAACCACCTAAAAACCAACCAAGCCCAAATATTGCCTCCATGATCATCAATATAACATGTTCTATTCCTCCATATAACTCTTGTACCAAGGTGAGCTCTGAGTTCCCTAATCCAATCCTGTTTAGGTAGCATAAGATTAACTAAACCCTAGATCCTACCCTTACCTAGTTTCCATCCTTTTTACCACTTTCCTTCGAAACCAAGGTTGACCTTGATGCCTACCTAAATTTTACATCAACTACCTTGGATATAAGCATCCCCAAATAATTCTCCCAATTATTTGGATTATTAAACTATTTAAATTCCTCCACTTATCAAATTCTCAAAATCCTTGTCTATAAAGACAAGTTTGATTTTCTCCAAATCACCTTGACAAATCTAGGAAAACTTGATGCCTAATTATCATATCCCATCTTTTCAACTGAAAAATAAATATTTTTGAGCTTCTTTACTATTTCTTTTTGACCTTTTTCTTAAATGGCAAAAAAAGAAATAATCCCCTAAAAATACTTTTCTACTTCAATAAATCCCAATAAAATCCTCTAATGTGTGTTATGGTATCTAGGACCATATGACATCAAAAACCAAGGCTTCCCAATGTAAAAATATCATTCTTGCTTCCATAATTTACTTCAGCACTTTTTGAAGAAGTACATTTAAATGGGATTATAATCATCAGAAAAATCCCATTTAATTCTTGGAGAGATTATTGACATACTCCACCTACCAGTACCATTTCCACACCTTGTCCAATGCAAGTCTTGCAACTTCCTTCACAACCCCAAAATGATCAACATTTTGCAAATCAAGCAAACTTGATTCAAATCAAACCCAAACCCGCTCGAATCTTCTCTAGCACTTCTCCCTAACCTCATCACCCCCTGGTCGACCTAGCACTATAGCATCACTTGACCATTTGTCCCCTAGTGCTTGTAAGAGAGAGAGAGAGAGAGCATCCTATCTTGCCAAAAATCTTTGCAATAAAGGGGCAGCAGCTACCCCACTCCCCTCTCCCCTCATTGGTCAAGCTGCAGGCCCCACACCACCCCCAGCACCTCCTCTCTTGCCCAACCAGCAGCCCACACCCTGCCCCTTGCCCCAATGGACTTTGCCCACTCCATCTCTTATTTATAAGGCCATAGGCCAGTACAGATCTTCCCCCTTTCCCTCATTTGCCCCCTCTCCTCCCCACTTACCACCCCAGAGATCCTCTCCCTCTCCCTAGCTCTGCCCTGCTTGAGGGAATG
Source organism: Avena insularis (assembly GCA_023614405.1). Lineage (NCBI taxonomy): Eukaryota > Viridiplantae > Streptophyta > Magnoliopsida > Poales > Poaceae > Avena > Avena insularis. The sequence continues at coordinate 205,380,627 of CM042685.1, forward strand.
AGAGAAAGAAGCTTCGGCCTCTCTCAAAAAGTCGAGCAAAGCACCTCCCCCTCTCAGTCTTTCTCACTGCATGTCACCTTATCAAGCCCCCCCTCTCTCTGATACTCTGTGTGCTCCTTTTGTTGACATGTAGGCATCACCGAAGCCGTACCGGTGAGCTCCGTCGAGCTCAACCTCGGTCATCTTCACGCGAGCTCTTCCCCAATGTTAGGACCACCGTGCCGCCCCTCCCCGGACTCTCCGTCATTGACCGCGTCGACCTAGCCCCTCCTCGACCTCCCTCGAGCCCCCGGTGAGCCTCCCCGCCTCTCCCCGTTGCCAGCTAGTGTTTCCCTTCCCCGAGGTCCAAGCGGGAGGAGGACGACGACTCTGGGCCGTCAGATCTGCCCAGATCTAACGGTCATCACCCCTCCATACCCCTTCGCACGCGGGCGGCCCAGCTGGGCCACAGCTGCTCCCCATGGCCCACTGGAGTAAAGATCCGGCCCGTTTCCCCCTGGCCTCTCTCTTTTTCTTTAAAACAAAATCCAGATCTATTATTGACAGTTGGTTTAAATCCAAATAAAAATGATAAGGGATCAAAATATTCAGATCTAATTTTTCTCAAGTGCCTGGATGTCTTTCCCAACTTGCAGACCCAGATTTGGACCAAAACATTGTTTAAATTAATTCTTATAAATATTCTCCCCAGATCTGTCCAAATCACTAAATATTTTCTCCAGAAAGTTCTACAAATCCTTTTGGAGTGAAGCCAATTCTTTCAGGAAGGTATGGTCCATACCTTTCGTATCCCACTAGCCCCATACCCATTTGCTTCCTAGTGTGCAGTTGGTAAAAAAAACAAAAACAGAGACTTTCTGCGTTTAGGAAATTTTCTAGGTCAAACCAAGTGGATTTCTAACCTAATTCCAACTCCTATTAGACACACACCACCATATCTTTCATAATGCAGCAGCTCATATTTTAATGAGTCTTTGTTGAATTTTAGTGAATTAAACTCTTTTGTGCATGGTTTATTCACTAATAAAATCACTATAGTAGCTATTTACATCCAAAAGGGTTAATTCCAATTTCTACAGAAAGGTATTCTCAGTACCTAACATGCGTCCTTGGAATCAACTAAAAATCTTCTGTAAAATAAATCTGATGAAAAAGACAAATCCCATTTAGTACTGACTTTGGGAATTTCTCAAGGGCATTCTGGTAATTGTTTTGAGGTGACTCCAGCTCCTCCAGAATCAGTTCACCAAATAATACTAAATTACCCAAGGAGATAATGTTTGGAACTCCAGAGAAGTTCTAGTGAATTATTTCCTAAAACTAGAGCTTTAATCACCATAAAATCCATTATAAATCTTTGGAAATTAATAAAATAGTGAAACCACTTTTGTTGGCTTCATTGTATCAATACCTACCTGATGGTACCATTTTTATACAATGGAATCATACAGATCAAGTCCTCGGTCAAATACCCCTCTGTTAGGTAGTTCCTAAACTATAAATCCTAAAGGAAGCCTTTTCCCTAATGCCTCCAAAATCTTCTCCCAATCCAATCAAATCAAACCACCAACATCCTACAGATGTATATCTTGTAGTTATCCTTTACTTGTTGTATGGTTTGATGCTTTTATACCTTGTATTGATCGGTGTATTGTTTGTTTGCATGTATGATCAATAACGGCGATAGTTGCGATTGTGTGACGCCGAGAAGAAGGAAGGATCGGGTTATTCTTATTATTATTATTTTGGTATTCTGGATATCTAACACCGTCAACGGACATCTCTCTGGTCACAGGCAAGCCACCATTCCTGAACTCCTAGATTAACCTACTTCTGTTTATCAACTGTTTTATATATCTCGTTATTAATTGCATGATCACAGGCATGGTTTGTTTCAAATAAGTGCGTGACTAACTTGGCTCCTCCAAGTTATGGATGAGTGTCCATTAGGAAACCTACCCTTTTGCACCTATGTTTACCCCTTTAGACTAAGGCAAAGATGATTAGCATCTTCCCTCTTGGAACCCATGGACATTCAAAGATAAAACTATTTTGGGTTCTTACCCTACTAAAAAGTTTTCAAATAAAAACCTTGGAAATAGGCATAATTTCCGAGTGGAAGTTTTACTAAAATAAGATATGAGGTGGATGAAGAAAAAGTCAAGCAAGAGAAAGGAAGGGATCTTCTAAGCCAATGTCCGGAACAATTTTATCCGTGGAACCACATTACCTCGGACTCTAGGGCTTAGCTCGTAGTTTGTGATCCTTAGCCGGGGCTGCTCGTACTCGCTAAAGGGGAGAATTCCCCTGAAATCTGGGATGTCTGGGACAAGGCACTGGTGCAACAATTGGGTCTCTCGCGGACGGTATGCTTTTAGGAAGTACGGATGGAAGATTGTCACTATTGCTATCTGCCAGACTTCGGTCTAGAGATAGGGGTCAGTATGGAAGGAAGGACCAGGGTCGTCAGCATTCATACTGCATTCGAGAGAACAACCCAAAAGGAAAAGCCGCCGTTGCTAGGGATGGACAAATGAAAAGTCTAAGTTTTATTATCCGAACCCCTATCTACCATGTGTAGCAGGCCGTGGTTTTATTCCGGCGAATGTATTGATTCTTGTGGGTAAAGTGCACAAACTCTGCAGAGTCTAATCTATTCGAATATCCGGGTCCACGGACAAGGACGGTTGGAATGGCAAGCGCTAGGAGGACCCTTCGGTTAAATTGTGATGAAATAAAGGATGTGACTGGGTCACGAGAAAAGATAAAGAATAACTTGGTTTTGACGAGAGATGGTCGATAAGCTTTTAAAAAGGGGTTTACAGCAAAAAGTTTTCTAAATCATTTTAACAAGGATGTGGAGATGTCCAGATTTTCTAAAAGGAGACATATTTTCCAAAAACTCTTTTTCAACAAATATATAGATATGCCATTGTAGATTTTTTCTTCAGAGCCAATTATGCATATCTTCTTACCCTTGTCTCGGTGGTTTTGCGAGTACATTCAAAGTACTCACCGACATTGTCCCTGGCTATTTACTTGGCCAGATTGCAGATGTTAAGAAGCGACGAAGGTCCTGACGTCTATGCAAGCTAGGCCGTCTTCCCAGTCAGTTGCCTGTAGGTTAAGGCACGGGCTTTGCGTTGAAGAGTTCCGCTACTTGTACTGTAATCGCCATAATGGCCACCTTTTAAGTTTGTACTCGTTATTGTATGCATGATGTAATGATACTAGTCGGTTATGCTCACGGCTCACTGATCATGGGAACGTGAATTGTATGCATAACGGGTATTCTCGGACCGTAAATCCGGGGTGCCACATCTGTGGTGATTTGAGGGATTGCATCTGAAAAGTCTCATCTCGATGCATGTCGAGTCTTGTGGGGAAAGTGCACCACCTCTCGAGAGGGTAAAAACTAAGTACTTAGCCGTGTCCCCGGTTATGGACAATTTTGAGCATCAAGGAAATGAAGCAGAATCAAGAATCTCATCATTCTAATTTCTCTAAGTTAAAACTTGTTGGGTGAACAAGGGAAGCACCTGGTGTGTATCCAGTGTGCCATGTTTGATGAAATGTTTTGAAAAAGAGAAAAACTATTTTACAAAGGATAGGGAAAACTTATTTTATGCAAAGGCCAACCAAAACTGCACTTAGCCATATAATCATGTTAATGTTAGGTTCTTTATATCAATATGATATCACTTGCCAATACAATTCAAATGTATTGACCCTAGTGGCTGTAACTTATCATGTTGCAGGATTTCTTGTTGATAGTGAAATTTGTTGAGTAGTGATTACAAGTCTGCAACCAACATGTTTGCCTGTGGTACATGAAGATGAAAAACTCCATGCTTTATAGATGTATCTGCTACTTTGTAATAAGATAGCCCTATGAGCTATGTAAGTTGTAATGAACTATTTTATTCCTGGTTATGAGTTGTAATATGACCTTTGTTTCTTGATATTACATCTTAAACTGTGGGATGCTAGCTATTTGATCTAGGGACTAGCATTGTAAACACAGGTTCAGGCCTCAACATATAGTAGATATGATGAATATGTTGATTGTTCGCCTTTGAAACTACATCATCTCACGTGATGATCGGACTTGGTGTAGTGGATTTGGTTCGTGTGATCACTAAAACAATGTGAGGGATATTGTTTTGAGTGGGAGTTCAATAGTAATATGATTAAAAGTTGAACACTATTTATTATAAATTAAATCAAAGTGAATTTGAATAGTGCTTGTAGTCATTGGCATCCGTTTACTTTACGAATTAAGATAATTGAGATAATAGAACTATAGAATTCTAGTTAGTTACTTTACGAACTAGTATCGTATTGTTTTGATGTGTTAATCTAAAGTTTAAAAGTCTTATTGCAAACTTTAAGCAAGTTCCGATTACTCCGTGAAGTTTAATAATTGGTATCAAATCAAGAGTAACAATTCCAGTGTTAGTATATAAGTATCATGTTTATCTCCATGATTCTTGATATTCAAAAGATCCTTTTAATATCAAGGTTATCGGGGAGCTGAAAGAATTGTTTCAGAAGCTTTCATGTGTGAAAGATATTGCGATATCTGAAATGATGCTTTGGTTGCAATATGATAAAGTATAATATGAAAAATTTATGTTCTCATGTTTTGATGGGAATTTACAAAAGGTTGGAGACACTAGTTGTCCTAATCCTCCAAAAGGTTTTAGAGAGCAAAATACTCGCGATTCACCATTATAAGCTAAAATAGCTTGATCATGAATATTTCCATGATAAGGATGAATATAAGGTGTAGGTAAAATGTTTTACTACGCTAAAAAGATTACACAAGAATGGAATTTGAAAGAACACCAAAACATTTGATGATGGTGATCTACTTCAAAGTGCAAGTCCAAAGACATTGGTATATAACTATACATGCTTTGGACTATGTGTCATGTGTATGGCTCCACTATTGATGTTAATAGATTCTTTCAAACAGAAAAGGAAATACTGAAAAATAATCTCAGAAATATATGGCAGAAAAGAAAATACTAGAATTGTTCAGCTTAGGTATATAGAAGATATACGTGTTATGGCTGTATTCTTTGCTTGTTGAACAATGTAGTTCTTGAGTATTGGATAATGAATTTGTTGGTGTGAATCATCATATGCAACAACACAATTCATGGACTATAATGGCCTAAGTAACTAGCAAAATAATATGTGATCGAGAACAAATAAAGGGTTGTTGTGTTGCTCGTTAATAACAAAGCTTCCCTTCAAGATTTTTTTTATTAGGTATTATGAGAACAAAAGTTTGTTCAAATAATTTCCGTATTCCATAAAAGATGGATGATATACAAGTATAGTTGGAGAAATCACATCCATAAATATAATGCTAAAAATGTCGAAAGACAATTGATTGAAAGATCACTTAAGAAGTGACATCGTTGTTTAAATTATAGTGGAAAGAAAACATGAAGAAACTCCATGTGGATGGAATTTTGGAGTCTTTTGATTTCGATCAAATGACGCTTGTGAAATTTTCCTAGAGATAATTAAAACTCTGTTAATATGCCAAAAGGAAACGAATCACTAGATTATTGGAACTTGTACATATTGTTGTATGAATCCCATTATGTGTAGTCAAGAGCGATGAATTTCAACTTCATATGCTTTCTCCGAAAATTTGAGTGAATATATGAATATTTACTTAATAAGGATGAAGTATGAAACATTTGAAAATGTTCAAAGACTTTCAAGATGAAGTGGAAAATCATTGTAACAAGAATATAAAGAGTTTATGATTCGATCATAAAGGAAGATATTTTAGTTAAAAAGTTTAGCAAAACACCTAAGATTCTAGGAATCGTTCCATAAATTTTCATTTCCCGAAACAACATAAGAGTATGGAGTGTTCGAGATATATAATGAAACCTTGTTTAACATGGTAAGACAAAGGTGTAATTCATAAAACTACCATTATATTTTAAAGATTAAAGCTTTAGAGACTACCGCTTTTTCACTGAAAAGAGCTCCATCATGATCCGTTGAAATGACACCATATAAATTTGTGGTTTGGGATAAAACCCAAGTTGTCCTTTCTTAAATATTGGTATGCTATGCATAAGTAAGATGTTTTCAACCAAAGTCGGATAAACATGTCTTTGCATGTTATTTCGAATAAATGTTGAGTATTCCTCCATAACACCAAAGACAAAAGTGTTTGTTGCTTAGAACGTTGAGTTTCTTAAGAAGGAATTTTTCGTGAAAAGTTAAGTGGGAGGACAATAGAACTTTGATAAGGTTAAAAGAAGCTTAGCTATAATGTGCTGAGTTGCACAGCATCGAAAAGCATTCTAGAGGCAGCAACAATGCTCATGGATCACGTGTCTCAAAGGTTGTGGCCATGGAGGTCCAAAGTTCATATTGAACCAAGAAGGCCGGGTAAACAATCAAATACTAGGATTTGAAATTAAGTCATTGTTGTTTGACAATGATGAACCGACTATATGCAAAGAAGTGATGATGGCCCCTGATTCCGTCAGATGTCTTGAAGCCACAGAATCCGAGATAGTTCCATAAACGAGAAATCAAGATTTGAACTTGGAAGACCCTCTGAAAGGTGTAAAACCTTACAGTCGTATTTGGATCTATAAAGAAATAGACATGGATGTTTCACATCTATGAAATAGTCGATATGTCGGGAAAGAGTTCATGACAATGTTCAAGCAATTAACTATGACAAGATTTGATCTTTCATAGCGATATTTAGTCTATATGGATTGATGTAGCAACCACTACATATATTGGTATATGATAGTTGAACAAACAAAACAAAGTTCTTCTAATAGAATTGTTACCTAGGACGTGTGCATAACACGATCCAAAGGGTTTTGTTAATTCAAATGATGCTAAAAGCGTATGCAAACCTCAATGGTTGAAGTAAGCATCGCGGAGTTGGAATCTTCACCGTGATGAAACTGTTAAAAGAGTTTAATTTCATCAGGAGACGATGAAGATGCTTGCATTTGCAAGAAATTAAGTGGGAGCGCTAAGACAAATTTCTAATACATTATGTGGAAGACATATTGTTGATTGGAAATGATGTATCTTTTATTGACATAGTTTAAGAATTTCATCGTGATGAAAGACTTAGGTAAAACCCGAATGTTTGGCATCAATATCTATATAGATAGATTGAGACGCTAATATGGTTGTGCCAAATGTACATAGATGAGATATTGAATGAGTTCAATATGGAAATGACAAGAAAGGTTCTTGCTACAAATAAAGGATTAAATCGAAATTCAAGTGTATCGACACTTGGTATAAGTGAAACAAAGATTCAAGTATTTTTGATACTTGATGATTGAAATCACAAAGAGAGAGTATCAATCAAACTGTGATATGTACATATCCAGATATGTACTATACTCTAAATGTTATGAGCATATGCCAGAATGATTCATAAGATGATCATTGGACGATAGTAAGGATATTCTTATGATCTTTTGAAAGAACTAAGAATATATTAATTTTGTAGAGGTGAAAAATAGATGGTTAGTTCATTGTAAAGTACTAGATTGATACTAGTTTTTTCACAAAGTGCAAATTAAGTTTATCTCAATCTAAACTAAGGATGGCACAATATAATGGAAAGTAAGTTCCATAATGGATTTGGATAAGTTCCAAAGTTAATACATTGTGACAGATACTAGAACAAAAGGCTAAGTACATGACTGCTATTATAGCAACAAAAGAGGGAATTTGTGTCAAGTAGTTTGTTATCAAACTAGGTGTGGTTCACAGCGGGATAATACTATGAAGATATATTGTACGACAATATTATCGACATGTTTTAACCCCAAGGAACTAAAGGTCTCACCAAAGGACCAAATTTATACAAAGTCATCTCATTAGAGAATGAGGGATGAGTAGAGATGCAAAGACATGCAATTACACACGGACCTGAAAGTGTCGGATCCGAAGATCAGTTGACCACTAGCAATCGTGTAAATACAACACCGGAAAGCCATAGGTGTTGATTACACAAAGTTTTGAAACTAGATTATTGTCTCTAGTGCAAGTGGGAGACTGTTGAATATATGCCCAAGAGGCAATAATAAAGTGGTTATTATCATATCTTCATGTTTATGATAAATGTTTACATACCATGCTATAATTGTATTAACCGAAAACATTAATACTTGTGTGATTTGCAAACATGTAAGAGTCCCTAGTAAAGCCTCTTATTAAACTATCTTGTTGGTTAATATATGATCATGGTTTCCTGATGATGAACATTGCGATGTTATTAACAAAAAGGTCATATCATTAGGAGAGTGATGTGGACATACTCCTATAGTTAAGTGTAGCATAAGATCAAGTCATTTAAAATAGTTCACTTGCTATAAGCTTTCAATACATAGTAACCTAAATCCTTCGACCATGAGATCATGTTAATCTCCATCACCGGATGGATGCTTTGATGACATCAAACACCACTTCATAACTGGGTGGTTATAAAGGTGGCATTGAGTGTTCGGAAAGTATGTGTTGAGGCACATGGATCAAGAGTGGGATTTGTCCATCCATATGATGGATAGATATACTATGGGCCCTCTCGGTGTAATGTCATCCAATTGGCTTCCAACCATGTGACTGGCTCATAAGGGATCACATATCACATGAACGAGTAAAGATTACTTATCGGTAATGAGGTTGAACTAGGTATGCAGAGATACTGATGATCAAACCTCGGATAAGTAAAGTATCACGAGACAAAGGGAAATTGGTATCATATGTAAATGGTTCATTCCATCATGAAGTAATCTTAGAAATATGTGGGAGCCATATGAATTTCCAAATTCCTCTATTAGTTATTGATCGGAGAAGAGTCTCGGTCATGTCTGCATAATTCATGAACCGTAGGGAGACACACTTAAGGATTCGATGTTGTTTAGTAGATATGGAAAGTGAGTAAAGAGACCGAATGTAGTTCAGAGTCTCAGATGGGATCCGGGATATCACGAGGAGATCCGGAATGATTCGGAGAATAAGATTCATATAAGGAAAGTCCAATTCCGGAGTTCGGGAATGGTTATTTTCACTGTAATGTTCTAGAAGGGTCTAGAAGGTCCACCGATACGGAAGGGGAAGGGTACATGGATGTGTCATGACAAAGTGGAATGGTTGCATCATGTCCTAGGTCACTTGGCTGGACACTTGGAAGAGTGAAATTAAACTCTAGTTTGAAAGTCAAAATAAGGCAGTTTAAAAAATCAAAGTGGGACTTTGGTTTCCAAGTGGAGGGAGGGAAGGAATCCTACCTAAGGTTGGATTCCTCCCCTCCCTTGCGCCGTACCATGAGGTGGAGTTGGACAAGGACTCCCCTTACCCAACCGCCCCTCCCTCTCATAAATAGAGGGGATGGGGCACCCCCTTGCACCCCACAAGAAACCCTAGGTCAGCCGCCCTCCCTCTAGATGCGGCTGCCCTAGATCTCCTCTAAACCGTCGTCTAGATAATCCCTAGCCGTTGGCTACCTCTAAACCCCTCGGCCCTCTAAACCCTAGATTGGTGAGGCCTTCTCTCTACTCCACCATACCCGCTCCCACTTAGGCGAAGCCCTACGGGATCTCCCCTCTACTTTTGACACCATGTCGTCGTGCTGCCGGAATCGCAAGGAGAGAGCTACAACCTCCACTGCCTGTTGGAACAAGGGAGAGGAAGCTCTTAATCGAGTACCGTACATGTGATTGACTGCGGGAGCGCTGCCGGAACATGGCGCCGAAAGTATCATCTACGTGATCTTGAGATCGACAAGTGAATGACTACATCACCCACGAGAATCTGCTCTCGTTAACCGCTTTGGATATTCGAGGGTTAGTACTCTATCAACTCGTTGCACCGATCTAGTAGATAGATCTTGGCTTGATCATAGATTAGATCTTGATTGTGTGTTCATGTGGTAGAAATTTTTTGTTTTCCATGCTATGAACCCTACACCTAGGAGGAGTGGTGATGATGATGGTGTCGATTTCGCCCTCACCGGAGGCTCCGGTGCGGCAGGATCTACTCCCTCCCAGAGTTGGAGAGGACTTTCACCTATGTCATCGCCTCTGTAAATCATGGAAAAAAATATGGCGTAGGTTTTCTGGCGATACAGAGGCATCTATAAAAAGGAGAAGCCAAGGCAACGCTCGAGGGACGAAAGAGCCTATGTTGCACGCCCAAGGAGTGGGCACACCACATGGCCTCTTTCAGGCCTCGTGTCTCCCCTCGCTTCTTTCTTTGGACCAAGTTGACTCGCCTGGTGAAAAACTCATCAGGTATTTATCCTTTGATTTATTGATGTCCAGAAGGTCCTGAAACAGCAAAGACATGAAAAAGGAGGTTTTCTGCCTCCTAGAACTTAAACATCAATGAAAGGAACTTTGTAGGAAATTCCATAAATCATCTAATTATGAATAAATAATGATGGATCAAGGTAAATATGGTTCTAAATAGTGCATAAAGGTCCTAAAAATGATGATGCAAAAGTCAAGTATCATCGCCGCATCAGGCGCTATCCTCACAAACCTCACCTCGCGAGGGTGTCGCCCCAGGTCCTTCAACCCCTGGACGGGCACACCCGGGGACCCGCAAGGTATACTACTTGAGAAGAGGGAACAAGCATCCATCGTCGGCTTCGTTAAGAAGGCGCCACGACGTGGCCACACGTAAGAAAACTCTAGGCATCACAACAAACATGCAAAAGAGGAACACCAACATAGGGGTCTGCACGGAGAAGTTCCTCATAAGTCATGCTTACAAGACAGAAGGATGACAAGTACTGCAGCATCGCACCTCCGCTAGCGAGGGCATGTGCCCCCTCGGAGGAGCCATGAAGGCTGTCGTGGTTTCCTCTCTCAAGCCGCCCAGAGGTGAGGAGGGTAGTCGACACGACACATGTGGGTGTCCTAGACTAAGATCGAAAAGTCTCCCCGACCAGCGTACCGAAACCGCAGCGTGAAGTCACGCCGAATGCGGTGATCCATGAGGAAGCGATGCCAACCTCCGGAGAGGAACTTCTCGCCCCACAAGAAGGTGCATACACTCACCTCCCACCTATCGTGCCCTCCGAAGTGACGCAGCTGCACTTCCTCGGGAAGGTTGTCCGCAGTCCCGAGAATGAAACTCTTAGGGAGCTTCACCCTCACGAACCAGTCTAGGTCACTGAGGACGACGATGAAGTCGATGACCCTAACGGGCTCTGGGTCATCCTCGATCTTGACCATGCCTACTAGAAGGGTTAGATAGGGGGAGGGGTGTGCGCTGAGCCGCCGTCCTCCGCGCCCCCAGGCGACGTCTGCGGTTGCTGCCTCGAGAGTGGCCATGATCGCGCTTGACTAGCGCATTTCGGTCACCCGCCGTGATGACCCCAAAGGAGGGGGCGGTGACAGAGTGGCAGTGTGTCCTCCACGCCTCCCGTGACCGCTCCCGCGCGGGCGGCCCAACTGTGTTTCACCATTGGGGTCGCTTCCGTCTCTACCAAGGTATACTTTCCCTTCTCACCGGCAGAGAAGCACTTGGACGCCATCAAAGAGGGAGAAGCTTCGGCTCGGATACGTGATGGGGAGAAAGAGGGAAACAGTGGCGTGGAAGTGAGAAAATCCCCTACCCACGCCCTGATTTAACCGAGATAGTTGAAAAGATGCATCTCTACATCGCGCACGCGACATTAACCGCAAGGCCCCACGCGTCGTCGCGTAGTGGGAACAACTCACGGAGCGGAAATAGTGTGCTCAAAATATATGGTCAGGAGCACGCGGCCGGCTGGACTTCATGGCTAGGATAAGAGCGTGGCAGGCTCTTGTTAACCGAACAGGCGCCGGGACCCATCAACGGTCCATGTCCTCTTGTCCCTTCGAGTCCACCAAGGGACACGTGCGAGCCAAGAGCCTGGAGTCTACTGTCGGGGCCCTGGAAACCGGGGTGCCACGTCCCTATGGTTGAAGTGTCCATCATCAGGGGTGTTTCCCCTTACCTCGAGAGGTGGCAGCGCCCTAGAGGCGGCCTGACCCCGTGATACCTCGCCAGGCCCTCGCTTCACAAGGGGACATCCTCCGGAGGGTATATCTCCGGAGGGGCCCAGCTACTACGACAAATTGTGTCCTGAAGCCTCGGATGCTTTGGAGCCTGCCAGGGGTACATTTGTAACTCCGTTAGGCGAGGTGCAAGCCGGATCCCAACAAGGGGCACTGTGGTGCTGTAGTTCCCGTCCGCCTCGGTAAAGCAAGACCCGGTCTTCCTTCTTTTGTGCAGGGAGAGGACAGACAACCTCACGGTGGAAGGCTCCTTCCCTTGCCATTTTAGTGTAAGAATTAAAAGCAGAGGGCGCCGAATGAAGACAAAGGACACCAAAGGAGGCCACTTTACAGGAGGACGGAGTGAAACGCAATGTGCTAGACCTAGTACACCAAAAGCAGACTCATGGACCAGGTCCTCGAGGAGCGGCTCTGTGGTAGCCCTTCCCGCCCAAAGATTGGGGGAAGAGGCCCGTCGCCGCCCTATATAAGGAGTCCTTCTCCCACCTTAGCACAGGTCAATCCTCGGTGATCTAAAACCCTAGAATTTCTTCCACCATTGTACCCCCACGAAGCAAGGAAGAAATACAACAAAGTAGGAGTAGGGGCTTTACCTCCTCACAAAGGTCCTGAAGTTGGGTAAAAAACTATGTCACCTCTTTGTTGTGTGCTTGCTCCGTCGTCGCCACCATCGCCGAGGCTCCTTGGAACTGTGTGGTCATCCCCCTCTTGAACCAAGGGATCCTTGGAACCTAGTTTCCTTTGTGAGAAAAATCTTTGACACTATCCTGGCCAGAAGTACCAGTTATACACCGGTTGTTCTGCCATCTGTTTCTTGCGGGGCTGGCATTGGCGGTAGTATCATCTCTAGGACCGGCCAAAGTTTCGTTTCCCATTGTTCGGGCTCACTATACTCTATGTATGGGGAGTGCTATTTGATGTAATTTGGGCCAGAAGTTAGATCAGTAGTACTGATCAACCCTGAATGTAACTTCCGGCCAGCACTGCCTGGTTACTTCCTTTGTACCCATGAGCGGTACTACCGACCAGCCGCTGGTAATTTCGGCCAAGGGGTTTCACAACCCATATCTTCCGGGCCTAATTCTGGACAAGTTCCGACGATGTCATGGTTCGTCTTAGTAACCCTTCTATTTGAAGTGCGCTATTTGACAGAACTTCGGCCGGAAGTTGGGCCAGTAGTACCAGTCGAGAGTTCTGCTCACACTGATTTGGAACTTACGGTCCTACTCTGAGGCTTTATCGTTTAGCTTTCAAGTCATTGGGAAATGCTGACCAGAAGTATCGGCTGTCTACCGGTATTACCGGTGGTGTTGCGAAACTGGCAACGGTTTTATTTGAAGGGGCCTATTCCCGAAATCTTCAATTTTCTCTGTGCTCCATTAATACAAGAGCTCAATATTCATAGATCTCTCTCCCTAGACACTCAAACCTCTTGATAGGAGTAGGAGAGGTGACCTAGATCTACACTTGCACCAAAGGAATCTTGATTCCCCCACTCATCATGTCTGGATCTTGTTACTCTTGGGTGCTTGGAACCCTAGATGGTGTAGGACATCCTTGGAGTTTGGGCATGCGTTGTGAAGCTCTGTGGTGTCATTGAGGGCCTCCAATTGAGTTGTGGAGTTCCCCCTCAACCTTGTTTTAAAGGTTTCGGTTGTGTCAACACCCGGATTTTTAATCCGAGATGCCTGTTATGCCATACATCACAATCCCAGGATTATCATTTTTGCGAGACATAAAAGATTTGGATACCACAGTACATCATCCATTACAACCATACATAAGGTCTTACACAAATAAGGATCTCATGATCCAGTTCTTAATACAACTCAAGCAGCGGAAAAACGTAATAATAAAGATAGCATAGGCGAAGCTCCATCTTCGGGGTCACAGGCAATGCTGACGATGGGAGATGATCCTAGTTGTCGTAACCTTCCTGTGGTCCATCATCCTGATACTCCTCTTCATAGTCTGGCCACGGGAATAGCCAGGGACAAAGCCATGAGTACTCTTTAAGTACTCGCAAACTAATACTAACAAGTTAAGGGGGTTTTTATAGTTAGGACACTAGGCTCTAGGGTTGTTTTGCAAAAAGCCAGATTTACCTCTAATAAGTTCAGAAGCAAAGAAAGCTAGTTGAAATTTTGTAACACCTAAGTGGGAACTTGAATTTCATATCACAAGCCTGTTGTGGTCAAGTCAAAGTCTCAATTCATTTCACAAGTCATTTTGAAAACATCTGACGGGGGAACAGTATGGCCACTCCAACTGTCCATAAGCGGACGCGGCTATTCAAATAGTTTGACACTTTGCAAAGATTGTACACTTTCACCACAACATTCGATACATCCGTCAGGAACAAATCCTGAATTTACCATACTCAGTATGCGGATAATCAATCCTAACCTTTTAATTACACGCCCTAGTATAGGCACCTCTCCTGTGAGTTTGGCCTCCCAACCATGACCAACTGTCATCTTGGGTACTGCACAGGTGGACAATCTTCACAAGGTAGCCTCAGCTCAGACCTTGGCCATGAGGGAACCCATACTAAGGTATATAAGTTTCCAGTCAAGCCCTACCCAATTTTCGGGTATTGTGGTTGTACGGTAAAATTGGAATGGTATCGCATCCAGACAACCATCAGTTTTATAAAGGGCTAAGGCTCATGCCTCAACATTTTCATCATCAAAATCATCTGGTGTTCGAGAACACATGTCGAAACATTTCAGTAGAATGACTCATCATTCTAAGGTTTTCATAACCATTTCCACCAAGTATTCCCATCTAAAGTTGATCAAGTTTTATGCCTAGCACTAGCATCTACAAGTGGGGGTAAGCACTAATGAGGGGTGTTAAACAAGTGGAGGTTAAATAGGTTCAATCTCATGCCTTAGGATGACATCACGATTATCTACTTAGGCCAAATTTAATGCTCTTTATGCAACCTTCAATTATCTTTCTAGAATCTACAAGTCACTTAAGTAAACTCTAAGAAAATCTTTGATAAAGAATTAAAGTAGAAAGCTTGTAAGTAAAACTAGGATGGTTTATCAAGTGGTATAAGCTTGCGAGTAAAACTTACATGGTTTGGCTTGCTAAGATAGTGGTATAAACTTGCTAGGATGCAAGTGTTAGCTTGCATAGGTCAATTTGTGTAGTAAGGCTTGCCTTGTGTAGAGCAGTGGTTGAAGTTCTCCTCGGCTTCTTCCTCGTAGTATCCTCCTTCCTCCTCGTATCCTTGGTCGGTACTAGCGTCTATAAATAAATACGAGGTACACAATCACCAAACAATACTTAACTATTTTCACTCATCACACAAAGGTGTAATATAGATGATCTAGCATCATCACCTATCATTACAAGATTAAAGCATTTGTCTTATTTATTTTAACTCGAGAAAAGTAATTTCTACTCATTGAAAAACTACTTAAGATTTAATATTCTCCCACTCAAACATGGGATCATGTTGACACATGGCATCACCACATATTTTAGTGCATGGGAATGTGATTTAAAGTGGTGTCACAATTTAATAAGGTTTAACCTTTTTATTTTAAATAAATAAAGTGACTAGAAATGCCTATGTTGCCTTATTTTGTTACTTGAACATTATTTCTGTAAGTAAACCCAAATGTTTTTATATATTCTGAAAGGTATGATCAAATGTGATTTTTGAGAGTTGGAATCAACTCAAAAGCTCTTATGGTTGAATTTTGAAAAATGTTTGAATGCAGAAAAGCGTCTGACTTGTTATTTTTACCAAGGTTGATCTACAAATCCAAATGATTTGAATCCAACGGGCTTGGATTAAGCATTCCAGTACCTTTCTAACAAAATTAGTTTCATGCATTTTGGTTCACTGAATCGAGCTAGGTTGAATTTTGAAATCTATGTACAGAACTATGTCTGAATTAAAATAGAAAAATCTAAATTCAAACGGTTGGGTCGAGCGGGAGAGGTTAATGGGCCGGCCCAGTGTCACTCCGCAGCGTGGGGCTCAGCTGATAGGGGGGTCTACCAATCAGAAGCTCATAACACGCGAAGCGGTACGGGGCTATGTGGGTCGTTGAATTAGAAGGGAGATCGACGACTGGGGATCGTCGTCGACGATGAACCTGTCACCAGCGAGCTCGAACCCTAGCGGCTCAGTGGGGGTGCATAGGGGGCATACCAGGGCTCTAGCGACGACGGCGAGGCGGGCAAACGAACGAGTGGTCAACGGCGAGCTCAGGGACGGTCGAGGCAGCTCCGGGGGTGTTCGCAATCAGCGGCCCCCTTCTCCTCCAGAGGCGGCCTGCTCCGGTGCAATTCCGGCGGGCTGCTGCTCCTCGTGCTCCGGCTAGAGGGTGGAACGATCAGTGAGGTGAGGGGAGTGGAATGGTGTGCTTCAAACGGTTGGGGTGGCCTCCTTTTATAGGCTCAACAGCGAGACCGAGAGGGATGGGCAGGCGACGGTGGCGACATGGCTACGGGCTACTAGCGGCATGGCTAAGGGTGGCAATCGACACGCGGTCTCCTGGCGATGCTCTAGGACTTGAATGCGCACTTAGGGGCGGTGGTAAACGGTCGGGCGAGGCTGGCGCTCTGAGCTGCAGAGGCAGCGTCTTCGACGGCGAGCGGTGGCTGTGAGGCACGGGGCGGCGAACGGGGATGTCTGGCGTGTTCCTTGGGTCATGGCAAAGCGGTGGGCACGGGCTGCGGTCGAGGGGCGGCATGTGCACGCGTGCCGGGTGCATCGCTATGGCGCGTGCTCGACATGTCGCAATGGCACTGGGCGAGGGGCGTGCTCGGTGGTCCACGGCTTTCCTTGGCTCGGGGAGGGGACAATGGGTGGCGGTGAAGTGATGGCTAGCTCCTAGACATGGCGAGAGAGGGGGAGGTGGTCTGCTGCGGCGGCGGCGACCAAGTTGGCCGGCGACGTGTGCTCGGCTTGCTCACCATTGATGACAATGGCCAGCTTACAGTGAGGCTAGGGGTTTCCAATTAGGCTAGATGATCTACTAAATGGTTGCTGTAAGCTAGAGAGGGAACAAGCTAGGCCAAAACACTATTAAAAACAGTGAATTTGATTTGGTTTAAATTTGCCTACCAAGTGTTTGATGAAATGGCCGCAAGAAACTTCTTTTTGAATTTTGAAAAGATTTTTGGTGGGTGTGCTAGGCATGTTCTGGAGACTCTGTGGTTGCTTGGGTTTTGAAAATTGAGCTTGTTTGAGTGGTTTTTGAAATAGTGGGATCTTCTCATATGAGGTAGATTCAATTTTAAACTGTCATGTAAACTTAGCATTTGAATGTTTTTGGAAGATCACAAAGTGGGCCTTGGTACCTCATTATGTGTACTAACAAGGGGTGCAAATATCCACAAATGTTTCTGTTAGGTTTTGAGTGCTTGGAATAGCCAAAGTAGGCATGAGAGTTAATTTGGCCAAAGTGACCATTCACTTCATTTGTTCATTTTGAGTTGTTTGTCTTTGCGAAAAGTTTGGGAATGATTTAGATGATGTTTATTTCACCTAAGAATCATTTTACAGGCAAAGAAACACTGAACCATGGCAATTCAAAAGAATCCTAATTTTAAATACACATACATATGAATGCTCTCATATTTTTAGATAGGAAAGTTTTTGTTAACCCTAATTTTGATGTTTAGCATTTGATGATGCATGTTTAATATTTTTGGGATGTTACAAACCTTCCCCCCTTAAACAAAATCTTGTCCTGATATTTGAAAAAGGACGAAATAGATTACCTAGGATTTGAAGAGATCTGGGAACTCCGTTCTAATGTGGTCTTCATGCTCCCAGGTAGCTTCTTCTGTGTGGTTGCTCCACTGAATCTTGAGAAACTTGATGCTTTGGGTTCTAGTAGTTCTGAAAGCTTCTTCCAAAATACGGATGGGTACTTAAGGATAGGTCAGGTCATCGTTGATCTCTATGGTCCGGTGATCAATGTTTTTGAACACTTCAGTCTTCTCTGGAAATTCGAGGCACTTGCAAAGTAATGAGATATGGAACACATTGTGCACGGCTGACATTTCTTCTGGATGTTCCAATTGATACGACACTTCTCCTCGACAGTTCAGAATCTTTAAGGGTCCGATATATCTAGGGGCTAACTTTCCCTTCAGTTGGAAACACTGCATTGCCTTCAATGGCGACACTTTCAGATACACGAAATCTCCAATATTGAATGCTAGGTCTCGACGTCTCTTGTCGGCATAACTCTTCTGTCTTGACTGGGCGGTCTTGAGGTGCTCACGAATCTTGTGAACTTTCTCTTCTGCTTCTCGTAGGATGTCGGGTCCAAAAATCTGACTCTCTCCTACTTCCGACCAGTTCAAAGGGGTGCGACACTTCCTTCCATACATGAATTCAAATGGGGCCATTTGCAAACTAGCTTGATAACTGTTGTTGTATGAAAATTCTGCGAACGGCAGACAGTCTTCCCATTTAGATCCATACTCTAACACACATGCCCTCAACATGTCTTCGAGTATTTGATTTACTCACTCCATTTGTCCATCGGTCTGAGGGTGATAAGCTGTGCTGAAATCTAGTCGGGTTCCTAAACCTTCTTCGACTTTCTTCCAGAATCTCGAGGTAAACTGAGTTCCTCGATCCGATACAATGTTCTTGGGGACTCCGTGCAAACTGATTCTAACGATGTATAACTCCGCTAGCTTCGAACTCTGGTATGTGGTCTTGACGGGTAAGAAATGGGCTACTTTGGACAATTTGTCCACTATGACCCAGATAGAGTCATTTCCCCTACTAGAAGTAGGCAATCCGGTGATAAAGTCCATTCCAACGGAATCCCATTTCCATTCCGGAATCTGCAATGGTTGCAACAATCCAGCGGGTCTTTGATGTCCCGCCTTGACTCTCTGACATATATCACACTTGGCGATATAGCTTCCGATTTCTCTCTTCATCTTATGCCACCAAAATTGTTCTTTCAAATCTTGATACATCTTCGTTCCTCTGGGGTGGATAGAATAAAGAGTATCATGAGCTTCCTTCAGAATAACTTCTTTCAACTCAGAAGCTGCTGGTACACAAAGGCGTCCTTTGTACCACAGAACTCCTTCTTCATCTTCCATGAATCCGGGTACTTTGCATGTACCGATACGACGCTTGATTCCGTCGATACTAGCATTTCCTTTCTGGGCCTCTTTGATCTGGCTGATCAAAGTGGGTTGAAGTTCTATGCTAGCCAAAAATCCTTCACTCACTAATTCCATTCGGAAATCTTCCATCTCCTTGTGCAAACCTGATTGCTCCTTCAAAATCATAGAGTTCAAGCGGCACGGCGATCTACTAAGGGCATCTGCTACCACATTGGCTTTACCGGGGTGATAGTGAATGTCTAGATCGTAATCCTTGATTAGCTCAATCCATCTTCTCTGTCTCATATTCAGCTCCTTCTGAGTGAATATATACTTCAGGCTCTTGTGATCCGAATAAATCTCACAACGGTTTACCATCAGGTAATGCCTCCATGTCTTCAGGGCTAGAACTACGGCTGCGAGCTCGAGGTCATGGGTTGGGTAGTTTTTCTCATGTTGTTTCAGTTGTCGGGATAGATAGGATATAACTTTGCCTTCTTGCATTAGCACACATCCGAGACCGATCTTGGATGCGTCACAATACACGTCAAAGGGCTTCGTGATATCCGGCATGATTAAGATTGGGGCTGAAATCAATCTTCTCTTGAGTTCTTGAAAACTTGCTTCACATTTGTCCGTCCATTCAAACTTCTTGTCCTTCTTCAGCAATTGGGTCATGGGTCTGGCGATTCTCGAGAATCCCTCTACGAACTTGCGGTAGTATCCCGCCAATCCGAGAAATGCACGAACTTGGGTTTGAGTGGTTGGGGCTTGCCAATCTTCGACATCTTTCACCTTTGCAGGGTCAACGGCAATTCCTCCGGCTGATACATTGTGGCCGAGGAATCCTACCTCCTGTAACCAGAATTCACATTTGCTAAACTTGGCATACAACTGATGCTCTCTCAGGGTTCCAAGAATGGTCCTTAGATGTAGCTCATGTTCTTCTTCTGATTTGGAATAAATCAGAATGTCATCGATGAAAACAATGACAAACTTATCCAGGAAGTCCATAAAAATCTTATTCATGAGATTCATGAAATAAGCGGGGGCATTGGTTAATCCAAAATACATGACAATATACTCGTATAATCCATATCTGGTGGTAAAGGCAGTCTTTCGAATATCCTCTACGTGAATCTTGAGTTGATGATAGCCAGTTCTAAGATCAATCTTAGAAAATACTTTGGCACTAGTCAGCTGGTCAAACAAATCTTCTATCTTGGGCAATGGGTACTTGTTTTTGATAGTGACATCATTCAACTTTCTGTAATCCATACACAAACGGTTACCTCCATCCTTCTTGTCCACAAACAAGACAGGTGATCTCCCTGGTGACGCACTTGGTTGAATCAATCCAATTTCCAGCAGGGCATCCAGTTGCTTCTTCAGTTCTGCTAGTTCAGACGGGTTCATACTATATGGTCTCTGGGCTATGTGTCATGTTCCCGGGATTAGTTCAATGATAAACTTGATATCCCGATCTGGGGGCATATCGGGCAAAACATCTGGAAATACATCGGGGTATTCATAGACTATCTAGACTTGGTCAATGGTAGGTTGGGCTATACTCTTGTTGCACTTGAATTAGCGAGGTAAGGTTTCAGATACATGCTCGACTGATATTCCGGCTGTACTGGTTATGGTGATGGCTTTGTTGGCACAGTCAATTAATCCTTTATGTTTGGACATCCAATCCATTCCTAGAACTACTTCCAAACCTTTAGTTCCGAGTACTATGTGATTAGCATAAAAATCTATGCCATGGATTCAGATAGGGACAGCTTTGCAAATTTGCCTAGCTTTGGTGGTTGAATCGGGGATTTGAACAATCATTAACATGCTTCAGTTTGGTTGGTTGAATCTTACTAGTGCATGCAAATTCTTTGGTGACAAATGAGTGCGATGCACCAGAATCAAACAACACTCTAGCATGTACTGAATTAATAGAAAACATACACAACACGACATCTGGCGCTTCCTGGGCTTCTTCAGCATGCATGAGAAAAAGACGGTCGTTGTGGTTGAGCGAGTTCCCTGGGGCAAACCTTCTTCCGGGCTGAACACGACGTTGTTGCTGAGCTGGGGCATTTGCATTAGGGGCTGCGACATTCTTCTTGGGGCACTCATTGGAGTAGTGACCTTTATTTCAACAGTCATAACAAGTCACTTGTGACTTGTCCTTTGCTGCAACAGGCACAACATTGCTTCCAGTTCCCTAGGTAGTGTTGGTGTTGGTGGCGGCATTGTTGTTGTTGAACTTGGGTGGTGCACGGTTGAAATTACCAGAGTTGTTGGGGTTGTTGTGGTTTCCTCCGGGTCTTGGGTTTCCACGGTTGGGATAGGTCGGACGGTTCATCAGGGGTCTGTTGGTTCTCGGGGCAAATCCTGGAGATGGGTTGGGGCGATACTTTGCGGTATGATGGGTTCCTAGCTAATGCATCATGCGGCGCTTGTGGTTCTCATTGGCTTGGTTGATCTTTCCTTCCATCTGAATGGCAGATTCGACGAGGGCTTCAATATCAGCAAAGGGGATATTGACCAACACTGTCTGCATCTCATCGTGCAAACCGTTCAGGAATCTTTCTTTCTTCTTGGCTTCAGTGTCGATCTCATCCGGGGCATACCTATCTAATGACAAGAATTTGTCATGGTATTCCACTACGGTCATCCTTCCTTCTTTAGTTCTCTGAATTCATCTCTCATCCTTTTGATCAAACCCGGTGGCACATGGGTTCTGATGAAATTGACCTTGAATTCCTCCCAGGTCATCATCTGTCCTCCGGTCATTGCACGAACGTTGTTCCACCATGCTCTTGCATCTCCGGCTAGATAGTGGGTGGCAAACAAAACTTTCTCGTTAGCTTCCACTCCGGCAACTTCGAGGTTGTTTTCCATGGTCTGTAGCCAATCATCTACATCTAAGGGCTCTTCCGACTTAGTGAAAACAGGTGGGTTGGTGTTCTGGAAATTCTTGAGCTTAGATCCATGGTTGTCCTGATTTCCTTGGCCTTGATTGTTGTGGGTCAGCTAAGGTATGTGTTGAAGGGTGGCTAAGTTGGCTTGACGTTCTGCTGTTTTAGCTTCGCCTATCAGAAACCAACATTTGCCGGATCTGCAACATCGGGTCCGGGGATGAACCACTTCCTCCGCGAGGCATCTGAAGATTGAGATAGATCATGAGAAAAGAGGGAAATTTCTAAGGTTCAGGTACTTTGAAAAGTTTTTAAAGTTTGACTCGGATTTTCTAGAAACTTGCTTTTCATTCATAGCACACGATACAACACACACCACAACAAAGGAAAACAGATGGTTTTAAGAACCATTCTAGAAACTACGATACAGTGGGACCGAATAAAGCTCACTAACGCTAGTGCTCAAGTGCTACTACTCCTCGGAGTCAGTGTAATCATCATCCTCATCGTCATCGTCGTCATCGATGAAGGCGAAATCCTCCTCATCGGTGAAGAAGTCCATGGCATGATCTTCCAGAAAGTCATCATCATCGCTGAGATAGGAGTAGGGGTCTCCACGAAGATCTTCTCCGGCATTCTCCCTTTCCTCCAACTGCATGTCTCTCTCGTGGATGGTCTCCTCCAAATCCGTGATACGGTGGCAAAGACGGGAAATGATGCGCTCCTTCTTGTCGAGCTGACGGCGACGAGACTTGTGATCCTTCACTAGCATGGCAATGGTCTGATCCTTTGTCTTGATGATGGCAGACTTGTGGTTGGAGTAGTCACGGGCATTGTCCAATTCCTGCTGACGATCATACATCATGAAGCTAAGGTGGTCCAACTGAGTCTTCAGCTTGTGATGATATGGGGCCTCCAGTGGTTGTCCCATAGAATCACGCCTTGGATAAAACTCAATGCGGGTACCCTTGATCCGATTGATACTCTGCCCACACAGACGGGCAAGAGCTTCCTGCATGGCCCTGGCAAGTCCATCGAGCCAGTTGTTCTCTCGAAAGGTGAACTGAATTCCCTCATTAGTGGGAGGTTCAATCTTTCTTCGGAGACATGCAACAACTAGCCACTACCGATCTTCTCCTTCCTGATCATTGAGCTGAGCTCCGAAGAACTCGGGGTGCGGACGCTCCAGAAGTTCTGAAAGCTGGTCCAGGTCACGCTCAAAGATGAGCTCTCCTCCATTCCCCAACTGATAAAACTTTCTGTACTTCACGTCCATCTATAAGAATATAGGATGAGTAAGTTAGTAGAGTGCTCAAGTGTGTCAAATTTTATGTATTTTGCAAGAGTTTTTGAGGAACATGAATTTTTTTGAAAGAATCAAAGTGATAAGAATGAGAATAAGTTTTTGTAAATACTCACTTTCTTGGGTTTTGAAACTAAGTTTTTGATTCAAACGACCAGTCTAACTAGGGTCTCCTATGGTCAGGATGGCTCTGATACCAACTAGTTTGTAATCCGAGATGCCTGTTATGCCATACATCGCAATCCCAGGATTACCATTTTTGCGAGACATAACAGATTTGGATACCACCGTACATCATCCATTACAACCATACATAAGGTCTTACACAAATAAGGATCTCATGATCCAGTTCTTAATACAACTCAAGCAGCGGAAAAACGTAATAATAAAGATACCTTAGGCGAAGCTCCATCTTCGGGGTCACAGGCAATGCTGACGATGGGAGATGATCCTAGTTGTCGTAACCTTCATGTTGTCCATCATCCTGATACTCCTCTTCATAGTCTGGCCACGGGAATAGCCAGGGACAAATCCATGAATACTCTTTAAGTACTCGCAAACTAATACTAACAAGTTAAGGGGGTTTTATAGTTAGGACACTAGGCTCTAGGGTTGTTTTGCAAAAAGCCAGATTTACCTCTACTAAGTTCAGAAGCAAATAAAGCTAGTTGAAATTTTATAACACCTAAGTGGGAACTTGAATTTCATATCACAACCCTGTTGTGGTCAAGTCAAAGTCTCAATTCATTTCACAAGTCATTTTGAAAACATCTGACGGGGAACAGATGGCCACTCAACTGTCCATAATCATGATGCGGCTATTCGAATAGTTTGACACTCTGCAGAGATTGTACACTTTCACGACAACATTCATACATCCGTCAGGAACAAATCCTGAATTCACCATACTCAGTATGCGGATAATCAATCCTAACCTTTCAATTACACGCCCTAGTATAGGCACCTCTCCTGTGAGTTTGGCCTCCCAACCATGACCAACTGTCATCTAGGGTACTGCACAGGTGGACAATCTTCACAAGGTAGCCTCAGATCAGACCTTGGCCGTGAGGGAACCCATACTAAGGTATATAAGTTTCTAGTCAAGCCCTACCCAATTTTCGGGTATTGTGGTTGTACGGTAAAATTGGAATGGTATCGCATCCAGACAACCATCAGTTTTATAAAGGGCTAAGGCTCATGCCTCAACATTTTCATCATCAAAATCATCTGGTGTTCAAGAACACATGTCGAAACATTTCAGTAGAATGACTCATCATTCTAAGGTTTTCATAACCATTTCCACCAAGTATTCCCATCTAAAGTTGATCAAGTTTTATGCCTAGCACTAGCATCTACAAGTGGGGGTAAGCACTAATGAGGGGTGTTAAACAAGTGGAGATTAAATAGGTTCAATCTCATGCCTTAGGATGACATCACGATTATCTACTTAGGCCAAATTTAATGCTCTTTATGCAACCTTCAATTATCTTTCTAGAATCTACAAGTCACTTAAGTAAACTCTAAGAAAAGCTTTGATAAAGAAATAAAGTAGAAAGCTTGTAAGTAAAACTAGGATGGTTTATCAAGTGGTATAAGCTTGCAAGTAAAACTTGCATGTTTTGGCTTGCTAAGATAGTGGTATAAACTTGCTAGGATGCAAGTGTTAGCTTGCATAGGTCAATTTGTGTAGTAAGGCTTGCCTTGTGCAGAGCAGTGGTTGAAGTTCTCCTCGGCTTCTTCCTCGTAGTATCCTCCTTCCTCCTCGTATCCTTGGTCGGTACTAGCGTCTATAAATAAATACGAGGTACACAATCACCAAACAATACTTAACTATTTTCACTCATCACACAAAGGTGTAATATAGATGATCTAGCATCATCACCTATCATTAAAAGATTAAAGCATTTGTCTTATTTATTTTAATTTGAGAAAAGATATTTCTACTCATTGAAAAACTACTTAAGATTTAATATTCTCCAACTCAAACATGGGATCATGTTGACACATGCCATCACCACATATTTCAGTGCATGGGAATGTGATTTAAAGTGGTGTCACAATTTAATAAGGTTTAACCTTTTTATTTTAAATAAATAAAGTGACTACAAATGCCTATGTGGCATTCTTTGGTTACTTGAACATTATTTCTGTAAGTAAACCCAAATGTTTTTATATATTCTGAAAGGTATGATCAAATGTGATTTTTGAGAGTTGGAATCAACTCAAAAGCTCTTATGGTTGAATTTTGAAAAATGTTTGAATGTAGAAAAGCTTCTGACTTGTTATTTTTACCAAGGTTGATCTACAAATCCAAATGATTTGAATCCAACGGGCTTGGATTAAGCATTCCGGTACCTTTCTAACAAAATTAGTTTCATGCATTTTGGTTCACTAAATCGAGTTGGATTGAATTTTCAATCTATGTATAGAACTGTGGTTGAATTAAAATAGAAAAATCTAAATTCAAACGGTTGGGTTGCGCAGGAGAGGTTAATGGGCCGGCCCAGAGTCACTCCAGTGCCGAGGCTCAGTGACAGGGGTCTACCAGTCATAACGCCAAGTCATAAGCGATACGGGGCTATGTGGGTCGTTAGATTAGAAGGGAGATCGACGGCTGGGGATCGTCGTTGACGACGAACCTTTCACCGGCGAGCTTGAACCCTAGCGGCTCAGTGGGGGTGCATAGGGGGCATACCAGCGCTCCAGCGACAATGGCGAGGCGGGAAAATGAACGAGTGGTCGACGACGAGCTCATGGACGGTCGAGGCAGCTCCAGGGGTGGTCGCAATCAGCGGCCCCCTTCTCCTCCAGAGGCGGCCTGCTCCGGTGCAATTCCGGCGGGCTGCTTCTCCTCATGCTCCGGCTAGAGGTTGGAACGACTAGTGAGGTGAGGGAAGTGGAATGGTGTGCTTCAAACGGCTGGGGTGACCTCCTTCAAATGGCTGAGGGTGGCGATCGACGCGCGGTCTCCTGGCGATGCTCTAGGACTTGAATGCACGCTTAGGGGCGGTGGTAAACAGCCGGGCGAGGCTGGCGCTCTGAGCGGCAGAGGTGGCGTCTTCGATGGCAAGCGGTGGCTGTGAGGCACGGGGCGACGAATGGGGATGTCTGGCGTGTTCCTTGGTTCATGGCGAAGTGGTGGGCACGGGCTGCGGTCGAGGGGCGGCGTGTGCACGCGTGCCAGGTGCGGCGCTCTGGCGCGTGCTCGGCATGTCACAGTGGCACTGGGTGCGGGGCGTGCTCGGTGGTCCACGGCTTTCCTTGGCTCGGGGAGGGGACAGTGGGTGGCGCTGAAGTGCTGGCTAGCTCCTAGACATGGCGAGAGAGGGGGAGGTGGTCTGCTGCGGCGGTGACCAAGTTGGCTAGCGAGGTGTGCTCGGCTTGCTCATCATTGATGACAATGGCCAGCTTACAGTGAGGCTAGGGGTTTCCAATTAGGCTAGATGATCTACTAAATGGTTGCTGTGAGATAGAGAGGGAACAAGTTAGGCAAAAACACTATTAAAAACAGTGAATTTGATTTGGTTTAAATTTGCCTGCCAAGTGTTTGATGAAATGGCCGCAAGAAACTTATTTTTGAATTTTGAAAATATTTTTTGTGGGTGTGCTAGGCATGTGCTGGAGACTCTGTGGTTGTTTGGGTTTTGAAAATTGAGCTTATTTGAGTGGTTTTTGAAATAGTGGGATCTTCTCATATGAGATAGATTCAATTTTAAACTGTCATTTAAACTTAGCATTTGAATGTTTTTGGAAGATCACAAAGAGGGCCTTGGTACCTCATTATGTGTACTAACAAGGGGTGCAAAGATCCACAAATGTTTCTGTTAGGTTTTGAGTGCTTGGAATAGCCAAAGTAGGCATGAGAGTTAATTTGGCCAAAGTGACCATTCACTTCATTTGTTCATTTTGAGTTGTTTGTCTTTGGGAAAAGTTTGGGAATGATTTAGATGATGTTTATTTCACCTAAGAATCATTTTACAAGCAAAGAAACACAGAACCATGGCAATTAAAAAGAATCCTAATTTTAAATACACATACATATGAATGCTCTCATATTTTTAGATAGGAAAGTTTTTGTTAACCCTAATTTTGATGATTAGCATTTGATGATCCATGTTTAATATTTTTGGGATGTTACAGGTTGGACGATTATTGGTATTAGAACCAAGGCTCTTAATTTGGGCTTTACCTCCTAAGAGATGATGGCCAACGGCGAGGGTAGTGGTAGTGAACCCACCAAGAATTTGGCCTCCATGGAAGACCTCGAGAATTTGGAGATTTCCATGATGACCACATTCAAGCAAATGATGACTCTGTTGCATTCCTTCAAGGACCCGCCGATTCCCATGCCTCATATCATTCCTCAAGGAGCACCACCCATGTTAGATACTTCAAATTTCACCAATTGGCAATATCTAATGCAATCTTATATTTCCATCTCTTCTATTGAGTTAATGAGGATTGCGGAAGAAGGTTTCTCGCCATATGATGCAAAGAAGTTGACTCAGGCTAAGGTGGTGGACAAGTAACTCAACGCCACCGCTTTGGGCATGATTCAAAAGGCATTGACTCCTAAAGACTTTGCTCACATTGCCAATTCTCGCCACCAAAGAATATTGGGATCATCTCATCGAGCTATTTGTGGGAAATGCAAGCATCCAAAGATGCAAGTTTGATGAGGTCAACAATGAGTCAGATGGCTTTGCTATGCAAGATGATGAGACTCCCGAAGATATGTATAGGTGGACCAAGGTTTTATGTTACACCATGAGGGATCTTGGAGCTACCTATGTTAATGACAAGTTCATGAAGAGAAAATTTGTCCAAGCTCTTCTGCATTGACCCAGCATACCACTACATGATTTAGTACACTATAGTAGTTGATATAACACCAATGAAACACTGTTCCACTAGTATTACATCCCTTCGAGTGGTACAACAGAAACATAGCAGGTCCAAGACAGGACTATAGAATACAACTCGACTCTTTACAAAAGATCCAGAGAACACTCTGATACGTCGGAAACGTATCTATAATTTTTGATGTTCCATGCTTGTTTAGTATCTACTTTGCTTTGATTTGTCTACACTTTGAGGTGTTTTTATATGTTTTCTGGTACTAACCTATTAACAAGATGCCACAGTGACAGTTGCCTATTTTCTTCTGTTTTTGGTTCTAGAAAGGCAAAAAATCAATATTCTCGGAATTGGACGGGACAAAAGCCAAATTTTACCGCGGGGAACACGGAGCCAGAAGACGAGACAGAGGAGGGCCTCGACGGGACCACACCCCCTGGCCGCGTGGCTGGGACTGGCCCGCAACTTGGGGGGTGTAGCCGCCTCAGGCACCCCTTCGGCCTCCCTCTTTGCCTATAAGAAGCCCCCGATGCCTAAACCCTAAGTACCCGATGAATATTCAACGAAACCGTATGTAGCCGCCTCCACCATCGTCCCTAGATCAGGGGGATCTGAAGCTCTTCCCGGCACCATACTGGAGGGGAGATCATCCCGGAGGCCTTCTTCTTCATCATGCCAGCCTCCGGTATGAAGTGTGAGTAGTTCCACCTTGGACTATGGGTCCATGTAGTAGCTAGATGGTTGTATCTCCTCCTTTATGCTTTCATGTCTAGATCTTCTGAGCTCCATTCATGAGCAATATCTCATCTATTTTTAATCATCCATGTTGTGTTTGAGGGGATCCGATGGATATTGAGATTACTATGTCAGATTGATTAATGGTTTTATCTTATTGATTCTATCATGTATGTGTTGTTTGTGATCTTGCATGCTCTCCGTTGTTAGTAGCTAACTTGGCCAAGTAGATGCTAGTGACTCCAAGAGGGGGTATTTATGCTCGATAGTGGGTTCATGCCTCTATTTAATCAAAGGGAAGTGACAGAAATCTCTAAGGTTGTAGATGTGCTGTTGCCACTAGGGAGAAAACAACTGTCTCTTGTTCATGGAACAAGTGGATTGTTTACCTTACACACTTTGCTTAAAGCAGTTGTCTGTTGCTTGCAACTTAATACTGGAGGGGGTTCGGATGATAATCCAAAGGTGGACTTCTAGTCATAGATGCAGTTGGATGGCGGTCTATGTATCTTGTTGGATTGCCCAATCGAATCTCATAGGATCATGAATGTCTAGTATTGCATTGTTATGCCTTACTAGTCCTGTCAATTTCCCTGCTGTAATTTTTTTACCCAGCATGCCATGTTTGTTTATCTAAGGAGAACACCTCTAGTGAACTATGGACCCCGGTCCAATCTTTACCATTGATACATCTTCACCTTTACTGTTTACTTGTTGAGAACCACCATTAACTTCCACACCATACAGTTAATCCTTTGTTACAGAAAACCAGTGAGATTGACAACCTCACTGTTCGTTGGGGCAAAGTCTTGAGTTTGTGTTGTGCAGTTCTCCAAGTTGTTAGCAACACCTTTGAGTCATTTCCTTCCTCCTACTATTTCGATAACCTCGATTTCTTACTGAGGAAAAACTTGCGGCTGTGCTCATCATACCTTCCTCTTGGGGTCTCCCAACAAAGTGTTCACGCACTCATCAAGCCTTTTTCTAGCGTCGTTGCAGGGGTGGCTAAGGATGTCTTCACAAGGGGAGTCCTCCACAACCTTTCTCTTTACTTTGTTTTTGTTTTGCTTAATTTCTTTTGTTTGGTTTTGTTTGCCTATTTTTATCAAAAACTCCAAAAAAAATAGTTTAGTTTGGTTTGCTTTCACTTATCAAAAACACAAAAAAAATTAGTTCATGTTCTAGTTGCTATTGTTTTGGCTTGCTCCACTTTTGCCAAAATGAACTCTGCTGAGAACAGCAAGTTGTGTGACTTCACTAGCACAAACAACAATGATTTCCTTAGCACTCCTATTGCTCCACCTGGTCCTGATGCTACCTTTTATGAAATTAAGCCTGCTTTGTTGAAGCTTGTGATGAGAGAGAAATTTTCAGGTGCTAGTTCTGATGATGTTGTTGTCCACCTCAATAACTTTGTTGAACTTTGTGAGATGCAAAAGTATAAGGATGTAGATGGAGATATTATTAAGCTCAAGTTGTTCCTTTCTCCTTGAGAGGAAAAGCTAAAGAATGGTTGCTATCCTTGCCTAGAAATAGTATTGATTCTTGGATTGAGTGCAATGATGCTTTTATTGGAAAGTACTACCCTCTTGCTAAGATTATATCTATGAGAATTGATATTATGAAATTTAAACAACTTGATAATGAACATGTTGCTCAAGCTTGGGAAAGAATGAAATCTTTGGTTAAGAATTGCCCCACTCATGGACTTACTGCTTGGATGATTATACAAACTTTTTATGCAGGTCTGAACTTCTCTTCAAGAAACCTGTTGGATTCAGCTGCTGGAGGTACCTTTATGACCATCACCTTGGGTGCTGCAACAAAACTCCTTGATAATATGATGGTTAATTATTCTGAATAGCCCACTGAGAGCTCTCCACATGGTAAGAAGGTAAATTCTGTTGAAGAAAACTCCTCTTTGAGTGATAAGATTGATGTTATCATGGCTATGCTTGTTAATGGGAAAGCTCCTTTAGATCCTAATAATGTTCCCTTAGCCTCTTTGGTTGCTCAATAAGAGCAAGTTGATGTGAACTTCATTAGAAATAATAATTTTGGCAAAAATTCTTATGGTAATAACTATAGGCCTTATCCTCCTAATAATGGCAATACCTATCATGGTAGATCTGGAATGCCTAGTGAAGATAGGATTCTAGAAGTTGAAAGATCCACTAAAAACTTTATGCAAGTGCAATATGAGAAAAACAAGATATTCACCAAAACTATGGAGGAACAATCTGTTATATTGAAAAATATTAGTCATCAGCTTGATAATCTGAATAGAGAAATCCCTAGTTTACAGTCAAAAAATTTGAGTGCTGAGAAAAATATATCCTCTTTGTCTAAAGCACAGTCCTCTTTGATTAATAAAATGGCTGCTAAACCTAAAGCCTTGGAAAGTACCTTTGCTGCTACTCATGCCATATAAATTACTATTGATGAAAATGTTAGACTGTTAGCCCAACTACATGCTAAGTGGGAAAGAGAAGCTGAAATTGCTAGAAAAAATAGTTTGTGCACCATCACCACCACCAATATGCATGCCACTAAACCACAAGAAGTCCCTATTCCTCCTCCTACAATGCCTAAGGCCAATAAGTATACTACTAGTGATGCTAAGTTTGATTTTGATCTTGATGGTTGCAATATTTCTGAAGTGATTATGTTCCTACAAAAGCTTGCTAGAAGTCCTGATGCTAGTGATATGCATGTGGCTTTCACCAAACATATTACAGATGCTCTTATTAAAATTAAGGAAGAGAAGTCGAAACACAAAGCTTCTATTCCTAGGAAAGTAGAATATAGTTGTGAATCCATTATTAATATGCAAGTGAATGACTTTGATCTCAAAGCTTCATGTGATCTTGGTTCTAGTGTCTCTATTATGCCTAGGAAGATTTATAAAATGCTTGATTTGCCACCTTTGGAAGATTGTTATTTGGATGTCCCACTTAATGATAATGCTAAAAATAAACTCATGGGGAGTGTTAATGATGTTCTTATTATGGTTAACAATGCTTATGTCCTTGTTGATTTCTATGTTTTGGATGTTTAATACAATGTTTCTTGTCCTATTACTTTGGGAAGACCTTTTCTTAGAACTGTTGGTGCCAACATTGATACGAAAGAAGGCACCATTAAATATCAATTTCCATTCAAGAAAGGTATTAAACACTTCCCTATGAGGATAGACAAGTTGATTTTCGCTCCTCCTTTGAAATCAAGGTTTGATGTTAATGCTTCTTCATTTGAAAACACTTGATTCTTGCTTCTTGAGCCTAACTTAAAGGCGTTAAAGAAAAATACTTGTTGGCAGATAATCCAAGAGTTTTCTTGAGTCTTGGAAGTTATTACTTCAGTAATGACCTCTCCTTATCTTTTTTGTTTGCTTTTTGTGCCAAGAATGACCTCTAATGAGAGGGAAGTAAGATTTGGGGAGTTGCTGTCCTAAAACAGATTTTTGTGCTCCATCGTAAAAATTCGTGAGGAATCTCTGTAAGTCGTATTGAGCTTACATTTTACAAATAAATCCCCCAGTATGTTAGATAACTTTTGTTAGTTCAATTTTTTTTGATTTGAGCAACAGAAGGTCTTCGAAAAAAATCGTTTTCTACCTGCTGGTCTGTTTTGACAGATTTCTGCCATTATTTGCATTTGCTTCTTATTGATTCCTTTTTGGGTTCTTTTTGGGAAATTGAGCTTTTTGAGGGAATTGCTATAGTAGCTTTTGTTTTTAGTGAAAGTTTTGCTGTTATAAAGCTAAACCTAAAGGTCTATTATCTTTTGAATACACTAATGTTGCTAATGAAGATTGTGTGAAGTTTTGTATGAAGGAAAAATTTCAGGTGTAGAGAGAGAAGGATGTAATGAGATGAAGAATGGACAAAAGCTCAAGCTTGGGGATGCCACCCCGTTTCACCCCAAGAAATATTCAAGAGGTAAAAGCGTCAAAGCTTGGGGATGCCCAAGGCATCCCCTTCTTCATCAATAAAAAGCTCAGGTCTTTCTAGACACTTCGTTTTTATTGTTGCATGCATTGTTCTGTTGTTCTTGGAGCATCTTAGTTTTCGTTTTGTTTTATTATTATTCTTATTTTGCTTGAATAAAGTAGTTTGGACCCCCGTTCTCGTTGTGTTGCTTCAAATAAGTTGATTGGTGTTGGAAAGGAGTAGAAAGTTCTTGCTTGAGTAGTACAAGAGGAGCTTGCTTTGACTGTGACTTAGACTTTAGCATGTCATGCTAGGTGTTGTTTTGACCTTATGCTTAGTGATTATTTCTGTAGCATGACTTGTTCCAAACAATTGGGATTGCTTAGTGTGCCTTGAAAGAATCATGCGTTGTTTTAGCATACAAAAGCATAGTATTGTGGTATTCTCCATTGATGCTTTGTTTGAGTTGACTTGGCACATGCTCACACCATGTTATGACTATGAACAAGTCACCATAGCCTATATGATCATTTAGTCCTTGACTTGTAGTACCACTTTATACTTTGATTAGTAATGTTTTGTCGCTCTGCATGATTATGGCCATTATTGCTCTCTTAGTTGGTCGCTCCCAGTCTTTTGCTAGCCTCCACTTGTATGAGTAAGCTCTAGTCATGCATCCAACTCCCAAGAAACCAAGTTATTCCAAAGTGTCCACTATAAACTCCTATGCATGGTGTGTTACACCATTCCAAGTATATTCTTGTTTTCATCTATCTTCCAATTAAAGAGTATTTTGTTATGTGAAAACTTAGTGATTAAAGCTCTCACAAACTTGATGGCACACTTTTTTTTTTCCCCTAATAAACTTGAACCATTGTGTCATCTATGTTGTGCTTGCACTTATACGTTGGAATTAGCAGAACCGTGCTGTCACGGGAAAAACTTTCAACATTGCACTTGTACTCTGTACACATTTGATATCATGCTCTTTTGTCTATGGATGTCACCGGTGTGAAATAAAGGGGATCTTGTAAGTCCATGGAGTTATGTATGTGTGTTAGAGAAACGCCTGGGCTGCTAGCCTATGCCTAATCATGGTGGAAACTTGCAGCATTATCATAATGATATCTATGAAGCTTTCTTCTTATAAAAAAGAGACACATTGAAAAGAGGAAAGAGAGAAAAAAGCACCATATTCCCATGGTAAATAAGAAGATTGCTGACATGCTCATTGTCTGCTTGCCTTGTCATTTTGGTTATGGGATAGCTCATGTACCATGTGCAAGGGGTACCCCATTGGCGGTTCTCTATGATACACATGTACTTACTATGAAAAGAACTTACAAGTGACTAAAGTTGAGTAGCATGAGGAGCGGCCCTCATATTCAAGGGACATGAGATTGCCAACTTATACTTTGTCAAGCATATACTCCATAGTTTGTTCACTTTAACCTTAATCACTTCAAGATGCTTATAATAGGGTCAATGAGAGCTGGAAGCTAACAAGTACCATAATTTTTGGAAGCTCTTTTTGAAACTTGAAATCCCTGCTTCCCTTTATGAAGGGCCTTTCTTCCACCATTATATTGAGTCTCCACCTTATATCCTTTAGGCACCGGTTAAGAGAGCATAGTTGCCATTCTTAGTTCTATATGCATTGTCCCAAAACTTATTGATTGATGCATATTGTTGATATTACTTGTTCTTGTGCTATTTGTATCTAGTCACTCTTATGAACTTTGAAGGTGTCATATGCATGTATTTGCTAATCCATGAGGGACAAGCTGAATGCCACTATGCTATGTTTTCTGTATGTGAAACAAACAAACATTTTTCAATGCATGTTATTCATGATCTTTGTTTGTAGCCTTTCATGTTTCATGCATAATTACTTTGTTTACTGTTAGAACTCCATCTTTCATTCTCATGCTTAGAGTTCTTTGATCCCAGCTTTTAATGCTTGCAAATGGTTTGATCTTGAGTTTGATGGTGCATGCCACCTCAAAAATTATTCATTTTATCACTTACCTACTCGAGGACGAGCAGGAGTTAAGCTTGGGGATGCTTGATATGTCGGAAACGTATCTATAATATTTGATCTTCCATGCTTGTTTAGTATCTACTTTGCTTTGCTTTGTCTACACTTTGAGGTGTTTTAATATGTTTCCTGGTACTAACATATTAATAAGATGTCATAGTGCCAGTTGCCTGTTTTCTTCTGTTTTTGGTTCCAGAAAGGCAGAAAAACAATATTCTCGTAATTGGACGAGACAAAATCCAAACTCGATATTTTACCGTGGGGAACACGGAGCCAGAAGACGAGACGGAGAGGGCCTCAAGGGGGGCACACCCCCTGGCCATGCGGCCAGGCCTAGCCCGCGCCTGGGAGGGTGCAGCCGCCTCGGGCACCCCCTCGGCCTCCCTTTTCGCCTATAAGAAGCCCCCGATGCCTAAACCCTAAGTACCCAATAAATATTCCACGAAACCATCTATAGCTCCTGCCACCATCGTTCGTAGATCGGGGGATCTGAAGCTCTTCCTGGCACCCTGCAAGAGGGGAGATCATCCCAGAAGCCTTCTTCTTCATCATGCCAGCCTTCGGTATGAAGCGTGAGTAGTTCCACCTTGGACTACGGGTCCATGTAGTAGCTAGATGGTTGTATCTCCTCCTTTGTGCTTTCATATCTAGATCTTGTGAGCTCCGTTCATGATCAAGATCTCATCTATTTGTAATCATGCATGTTGTGTTTGCGGGGATCCGATGGATATTCAGATTACTATGTCAGATTGATTAATGGTTTTGCCTTATTGATTCTATCATGTCTGTGTTGTTTGTGATCTTGCATGCTCTCCGTTGTTAGTAGCTACCTTGGCCAAGTAGATGCTAGTGACTCCAAGAGGGGGTATTTATGCTCGATAGTGGGTTCATGCCTCTATTTAATCTAAGGGAAGTGACAGAAATCTCTAAGGTTGTAGATGTGTTGTTTCCACTAGGGAGAAAACAACTGTCTCTTGTTCATAAAACAAGTGGATTGTTTACCTTACACACTTTGCTTAAAGCAGTTGTCTGTTGCTTGCAACTTAATACTGGAGGGGGTTCGGATGATAACCCAACGGTGGACTTCTAGTCATAGATGCAGTTGGATGGTGGTCTATGTATCTTGTTGTATTGCCTAATCGAATCTCATAGGATCATGAATGTCTAGTATTGCATTGTTATGCCTTGCTCAGTCATGTCAATTGCCCTGCTGTAATTTGTTTACCTAGCATGCCATGTTTGTTTATCTAAGGAGAACACCTCTAGTGAACTATGGACCCTGGTCCAATCTTTACCATTGATACATCTTCACTGTTACTGTTTACTTGTTGCAAACCACTATTACCTTCCACACCATACAGTTAATCCTTTGTTACAGCAAACCGGTGAGATTGCCAACCTCACTGTTTGTTGGGGCAAAGTCTTGAGTTTGTGTTGTGTAGCACTCCAAGTTGTTAGCAACACCTTTGAGTCGTTTCCTTCCTCCTACTGGTTCGATAACCTCAGTTTCTTACTGAGGGAAAACTTGTTGATGTGCTCATCATACCTTCCTCTTGGGGTCTCCCAATGAAGTGTTCACACACTCATCACACTCTAGGTTATAGAGAGAGAAATGAACTTCTTACAAAGAAGAACCAGAAATAACAACTCATAAATATCATACTAATAGACTGGTATCTAAACTATCTGGCTTGGAATTGCTGCTATTGTAATGCTCTATGAAATTAGGTTCTATGGCTAGAGATGATACTCATATATAATCAGGAACTTCGTCTTCACTAGAGTTGATGTATATGTTTACTTCCTTGATTTCATTGAAGAACTTGAGCTTTTGATGATGATTCCTTTAAGCGTCTGTTGGTTTTGGCGACGTCTTCATAGGCTTTAGAATATAGCAAGGGTTAAGAAGGTAGGTTAAGTACAAACATACTCAGCAAGATCACTAAAAAGGAGTGTTTGATGCACTATCTACAGCCATAGACCAAAGGTAGTAGGCCATGCACAACCGGGCACCTTATTCCCGTCCATACTTCCTTGGTGTGAGTCCCAGTAGATGATCCAAGCCAATAACTACCCTTCTTCATTACCCCACATGCCAACACGACTCCCCAAGCATAAATACCTCCCTTAACCCCCTTATAGGCAGATATAACCCTGGTAGACTCCATGGAGACTCTAGTGAACAGATCATGTCCCTGGTAGCCCTCAACAAAATGGTAGACCAACCTCCGACATCTCCTCACATATTAATCTAGATACCAAGATCGTGGGACATTGAGGGGTCCCACCCATGTACTGTGTCCTCGCAAGGAATCCCAGCATCATGATATGGTCATCCGTCGACATGCGAAAGGAAGAAGATCCAGCTGACCTTCTCCATTCCATTACAGATCTCATGGTTAACGTGTATTATACGATGCAAGAGTCACCGACAACATTGGTTGTTTAAGTCCTAGATATTATGTTCCTTTACCACCTAAACTGTAATAGTAGATTATTACAATTTGATAAACTAGCACAGTGGCCCGCACATCCGTGCGGGCGACCCATTTATAGTTTGTTAACGTTTCTTTTGATGCTAGTCTACTTATTGACACAACATCTTACTTTGATTTTTGATAGATAGTTCTAATAAATTTCTGTGCGGTATAGTTGAGATTTACATTTGTAAAATATATTTCGATATGTTTAATTATGACATCATCATTATTATTGTTGTTAACTTCAATACAGTTTTTCTTCTTAGTGATAAATATAAAAAGCCCATAGAAATTGAAAAATCCAGTCAACTACATTGTGTTTTATATTTGGAAACACTTACATGCACCAAAAGTATGCCATTGACTTGTAGTTCTTATTATTATTATAATTAACTACAATTCTTTCCTCAAATCAAAACCAATCCATGAACATTCGGTGTAATTTTTACATGTATACTTAAGCAACCCAAGCACAAATGATGTATATATATTTTCATCGTTGCAATATTTTCTCTAATTTGGGAGAAGTAGTGGAATTTGTGTTGTTTCTTAAATTGCATTTAATATTGCTAACTCGACTAAGAAATTAACTCTCGATCGACCGATCTTTATTATTGATTTTAACATGTGGTTTACAATTTTTTTCCAGGATCATAGCTTTATTTCCCTTTGTTAATGTGCTATGAAGATCAAATATGTCACAATAAACTGGGATTTAAATACATACTATTGAACGATCATCGGGGTGATCTAATCTCTAAATCCATGCACCGATCCAGTTTCATCAATTTGGATCACCTGAGCCGAGCGATCAGTTTGTATATGTATAAGATGAGCA
Organism: Avena insularis; assembly: GCA_023614405.1. Taxonomy (NCBI): domain Eukaryota; kingdom Viridiplantae; phylum Streptophyta; class Magnoliopsida; order Poales; family Poaceae; genus Avena; species Avena insularis. The sequence continues at coordinate 205,418,903 of CM042685.1, forward strand.
CAAATTGCAGAGGCAACTCTTTTTGGTGACGTTTTTAAATCTAATTACTGTTCAGTTGAATTTATAAGCTTTGCACTCAATCTACCGACTATTAGGACAGGTAAATAATTATGGTTATTACAATCTAGCATACGCACCCGAATCTATAATATATTTATTGGAAATCTAATATGCATAAACCATAATACATGGACGATGTATATAACCTCTTACCTAACGATTCAGCTAGTACACTCTATATTCAATATAGGTCTGATATGAAACGCAGTTTAGTTGAGAAAAAACTATACAAACGCTCACTGTTAGTGAACTATATTAGTAGATCACAAAAGTTTTGAGCTCATCAAACTATTTAGCATGCTCATTTGGAGTAAAATATAGAATACGAATATATACTCCCTCTATCTAAAAATAATTGACTTGGATTTGTCTAGATTAATATATATCTATCCATGTTTTAGTATGTATATACATGCAAATCTAGACAAATCCAAGTCACTTAATGTGTGGATACATCCAAATCTAGAAAAATCCAAGCTAATTATTTTTGGATGTATGGTGTATTTAATCTACTAAAAGCATGCATGTATCACATTGATATGTAACGCCCCTATGCGCCAAAGCACATAAATGAAAAATATACCATTAAATATTCCTCCTTAATATAGTTAACTATATGTTCGTATAATCAGGTTGTTTGCATAATAAATACATCAATACTACTTCGAAAACCATCGTTCCTTGTTGTAGACTTCCTCCTAGTATGCTCTTTACATGGACTGAGCTGGGTTGGCTTGATGTTGGACCACCAAGAGATGGGGTGATAAGGTTGCATTCACTTCTCTGCCTACACCCTATGTGACCACACGATCTCGAGAATATGAAACACCTTCTAGCACCGTGGTGCTCACTTCATGGATCATCTGAAACATCAACCACACTTTTGATGGCTCTCAACCTTTTCTGCAAGGGTCCATGATTCCAGTTAGATTTGAGGTACATAAGCGTGATTACGGCGGTGCACTTGTTTTGTTGTCGTTCTCGTAGCCGACCAAAAAGTTTAATATTTAGTGATCTCTTGTACACTACCCTACTGGGCTTCAACTCTCATTTGAACTTTTCAATACATCGGGACACATGCCTTTTGTGGTGTCTCAAAAAGAGAGAATATCGGTATATCCAAAAAGTTATATTAGGTTTTCAAACTACTTACAACTTTTAAAACTTACTATACTGACACGATACTACCCGTGAAAACACAGTCTGAGCCATACAAAATGTGTTAAAATTAGTATATGTACGAGCGAGTACTTTGACCTAAGAAACATCTTTAGTTATAAATCTTTTCTTGCAATCAAAGAAAGTGCATGCTAGTTGCGGGTGTACGTAGGCCATGATTTTTTTTGCGGGTGATTTGACGCAAGATAATTCTTTTTCCTCTAAGCATGATCTAAAACGTTGATTGTCTAACTAAAAATAAGGGTCAAATGGTTAATTTTCTTTTGCCTTTCACCTAGAATACCTAAAAATGCCCCGTTCAGTTATGAGAAAATTCTGAGCAACCGCGAAAATATTATGTTGAATATATATATTTTTCTAAATGTTGTGAGGAGGCAAAGTTTGGCAAGAATTAGATACATGGATTTATATAGTAAATCTTAATGAACTTTTTAAGTGAATAAAGGACTCATAATCATATAGTGTGGTTCACTATGTAGGTACCATATGATGTCCAGGTGTGGTTCACTATGTAGGTATCATTTTTTTCTAAATGATGTGTGAATAAGAAAATTACTCAGAGGAAGCGTACACAAGCTGAATCTAAATGGAAGAAACAGTACATATAAAGTAGACATCAAACAATATAACAGCTAGCTTTATACCGAGCTGTTATTGACGATGATTCCAGTAAGATCAAGTGTCACATCCCAAGATTTTAGAAATTGAGACTGAATTTTTTTTTTGCATTTCCATTGCATTGACATGTCATTTTGCATTCATGAAAAATTTCAAATGCAAAACACTACATTTAAACCCTAGATGGAGTTACTCAAGTGCTCCTACAAAAAGAAATAGTTGGACATATGAAGTCACTATTTTGAAATAGACAAATTATTGCTAAAAAGGATCCTATGTTGATCCTCTGAATTTTGGAAAAATTTGGAAGAAAAAATCAATTCAATTGGATTATCTAATAAAAAGTTATAAAAGAAATAAGAAAAGCAAAAGAAAAAAAAACTGAACAAACCTAACCTACTCGAACCAGACCAGCCCATCCGAGCTGGCCCAACCCACCTCTCCTCTCCTTCCTGCATGCCGCTCACCCCACCTCCCCACGCAGCGCGCAACAGCGGCCCAGCAGCCCAGCAGCAACCTGCGGTCCGCGGAGCACCCTCTCCTCCCTTTTTTTTTCATTGTGGGGCCCACCCGTCAGTCTACACCACGCCACCGCCGTGTGGACCCCACCCTGCCTTCCCCTTCCTCCGGATGAACTCGTGTTCATCACGGAGTCCAACAACCGAATGAAATACCGACGAAATCGGTGTCGATCTTTTTCCCCTCTGCACGCCACCCCCTATATATTTACCCCCTCCTCCGATTCATCTGATTTTTCTTTTTTTTCTAAACCCTAGCCGCCCCCACGAGTTCACCGGAGTTCCTCCACCGCCGCCGCCATTGAAGCTTCAAATCGAGCTTGAGGTCGACTACCGGACCACACCGACCCTCCATTTTTCTCTCAATCCTCTTCTACTCGGTTTTCCGCGTCGCCTCATCTCCATACGCACCTCGCAGGAGCATCGTCGCAAGCACACGCCGTCGCCGGAGTCCGCGCGCTACCCGTCGTCTCCAGCCATCTGTTGTCGATGCCAGAGGAAGCCACGCAGCACCCCGACGCCACCAATCGGCACGCCATTCTCCTCTGCACCTCGTAGACCACTTTGTCGATGCCGGAGACCACCGGAGACGCTGGCGCCATCACCGTCTGAACCGCCACCGTCTCCACCATCGCCGCCCGCCGCCGTCCGCGTCACTTCCTGGTGAGGATCGCGCTCGCACGCCCAGTGCCGTCCGATCGTGGATGGACGGTCCAGATCGACTTATTGACCAGTCCAATGACGACCAGTCAACCGCCAGTCAGCGCAGTATATTCCGAGAATATTCCATTTTGAATTGAATATAAAATAAAATTTGCAGAAATTCTATTAAACTTGTAAAATTCGTATAAATTAATCTACTGGGCCAAAAATTACAAATAAGATATTGATGGATTCAGTTTTTCATGTAGAACATTGTTGTACAATTGTTTCATACTTTTGCAGCAAGGTTTTGCCATGATTAATTAAATAGTTTAATGTCCTTTTTAGAGTAATAAATTCATAGTAAAAGTTATACAACTCCAAAAATTGCAAATGAGATGTCCCTGGAATCAGTAGAACAAGAGGAATCTATTAGTGAACTAAAAAGGTAGACTTACAATATTGGAAATTGCAGAATCTATAAAAAGGCCTACTGGAGTATTTTAATTGCTCGGGAAATTCTATAAATCCTTTTTGAGTGATTCCAGTTGGTACTGGTTCTATTTTAGGTTGCCTACACAGTAGCTATTTTTCCAAGATTTTACAAACTGCTCAATAGTAGTGGCTTAATAATTGGGTTATAGCTCAATTGTTTGGTCATTTAAAATTGCATGCTTTGTTTCCAATGCATTCAAAATGTTTTACATGCATGCATACAGTAGGTATACTGAATAAGGTTATAGAAAGTTATTGTAGCATTGTTTAACTTGCCATGCATGCATCTTGCATCGTCATGTTTGTATATGGTTGTGTTTGGTTTGTTTATGTGATTGCAATTGTATCGTGATTGCAATTGCATCGTCATGTTTGTATATGATTGTGACGAGTGCAACGCTTGCTCGTGTGAGGATTGTTCGTTCGACCGCTACAGTCAAGGCAAGTAGATGCTACCTTGTTTATGATGTTGACCTACTATTTTTAATGCATTGTCGTGTATTTTGTAGATGCATGTGTAGGATATTACTATCGATATGCTATGTCCTATTATATGGTAGAGCTTTCCTGTAGATGAGCCACCATTGATAGATGTGCTTAGCCATGCTATGATGAACGAGGGCTGGGTTACATCACTGAAGATTGTTTCTAAATGTGTTGGTTTGCGAAAACTAAAAACAACTTAATCAGTAAATCCCCTAGGTGTGATGGGATTGATAATTTTTGGTGGTATCATTGCGAAAAGGCACCCAGGTATCAAAAGAAAATGATTAGCTTTTTTATTCTATAGCTTACATGTACAACCATGTGCCAATAATAAAATGGGCGGTTGGTTGGACTCAGTAGGTTGTGATAACTCGAACCCACGTATCCAGAGATGTAGAATTTTGGTAGGTTGGACCGGTGCGTGTCGGGTTTGGGGAGCTACTTCCCGAACGGTCCCTTCTTAGACTTATCCCTATCATCACCCAATATGAGAGTGGTGGTACGAGCTGGGCTGGCCAAGTCACATGGGTAAAGTATACTAACCCCTGCAGGGTGTATAAACTAATCGATTAGTCGTGTCCCCGGTTATGGACATCTGAGTTGCTTGATATTGATTTCTTGACATGTTTCTCGCTCATTCTAATTTCCTAATTGCTTTAATGTTGATGGGTTAACTTAATTGGGATCTTTTAAAAAAAATCAAAAACTGTTTATGAAAGTAGGACAAAGGTTTTTGCAAATGCAAGCTAGCCACAACTCAACTTGCCAAATATGCATATAGATGTTAGCTCTATTATCTCCTTTAATATCTCTACTTGCCATACATTCCAAGTATTGACCCTTCGGGGCTGCTACGTTTTATGTTGCAGGTTATTATTCCGATTCTAAGTGATCGACTAGGTTGCGATACTCCACTCAACATTTGTTCGCTTGTGGGCAATTGAAGATGGAGTCTACTATATACTTATGCTTCCGTTTGCTATTGAATTATTTGAGCTAGCCTGCGTGCTAAGCTTTATTGTAATAATTACAAATCTGGATCAATTCGTTATTTATGATGCAATGTTAAATTCTTTGGTATTTATCTGTATTGTGTGTGCCAGTGAACCGATCCAGGGATTGGCACTATACACATGAACTCAGCCTTATCAGGCGAGGGTGTTACAGGATGGTATCAGAGCAGTGCGTTGACTGTAGGATCGTGACCTAGCAATGGATTAGGAAAACCATATAAAAATTATAAAGACTATATGATTCTATCTATTCTCTTCTTACACTTCTTTCTAGTATCTTCTTATCACTGCAATTCTCATACCCTTCTCTTTTATGATATAGAAGGAAGACTCTCTCTAACAATGACCTCATAATTTTATACTTATTAGATTCTTATAATCCTTCATCTATCTTTTCTAATCCTATCTTGTTCAAACTTGTAGATGAACACTTGTGCAAGAAAGTGCTAGATTTAGAATAGTTAGATGATGACCACTACATAGTTTAATATGATCTCGTTTAGATATAGCAATCGATTGTTGTAAGAACTTGTTTGATAGTTGATGTATTGTGTTTAGGTTGTGATATTTGATACCTTAAAGTTCCAGAAAATTTTTGAGAGGTTTCATAATATGTTAATGAAGGTTTTGATTAGAAATTCGTGATAGTTTCGCTGCAGTTTTCTGCTGAACTAGCTGTACTGTACAGTTTTTCATATTTTTTTGGTAAAAGGGAAAAATCTGAAAAAATAGGGTTTGGTGCTAAACTTGCTGTACTATATATAAAAAAATTGGATAAAATTCCTGATGAGTATAAGGTGCCCAGACAAATTCATGAACACTGCTGTAGTTTCAGGACAGATTCTGTCCATTGCTTTTATGATTGTAGGTTCACCCCCCAAATAAATATTAATCAATGGAAACTATTTGTGGATGAAATGCCACTAAAACAAAACTTCTGAAACATAAATTAAACTATTTTGGTTTGAGTGTTTATTGCAATGATTGTTTGCTTGTGTCCAATTGTTTGCTTCATATAGTTATGGGTAATATTACTTCTCTAGTCTTTCTATCTATAAATTATCTATGCTGCTCCAACAGATGCCGCCCCGCCGCCAACCTACTGAGATGGAGCAGCTTATGGCAGCTCAGGCACAGCTAACCCAAGTGATGACCCAGTTCATGGAAGCTCAAAACAACAATAACAACAACAATGGGAACAACCAGCCCCGGGGAGATGCACTTACAAGGTTCCTGAGACTAAGGCCAGCAAAGTTCTCTACTGCAACTGAGCCGATGGTTGCTCTCGACTGGTTGCGTTCAGTGAATAAGGATCTGGTAACTGTTGGATGCACAGATGCTAAAAAGGTGAGGTTTGCTGCTCACCTACTGGAGGGACCAGCCGCTTCGTGGTGGGACACTTTTCAGATCACCCACCCGCTGGACACTATAACTTGGGCCATGTTTGAGGAAGGTTTCAGGACCAACCACGTTTCTTCAGGAGTTCTGGGCCTGAAGAGGAAGGAGTTTTGCAACTTGCGCCAAACCAACCGCACCGTGGCTAAATATATAGAGGAGTTCAACAATCTGTCGCATTATGCACCTGAAGATGTTGACACTGACACCAAAAGGAGAGAGAGGTTCTTGGATGGCCTCAGTGATGAGCTCTCGGTATAGCTATTAGTGGTCTATTCCCCACTTTCCAAAACTGATGGACAAGGCCAAAATTCTGGAGGGAAAACACAAGCAAGTGGAAAGACGCAAGAGGAAGAATAACGATCACAACTCGGGATCACACCATAAGCGTACCAACCATGATGGTAATGGGAATTCTAGACATCACAAGCATGGAGGCAATGGATACAATTCTGAAGGCAACAATGGACATAACAAGCACCATCAGAAGAAGGATATTAGCCAAGTGATATGCTTCAAGTGCAACCAGAAGGGACACTATGTTGATAACTGCCCGGAGAAGAAGAGTGAAGCTGGAGCCAAGCCGGATTCACCTCCGGAGGCAACTATGAACCATGTGAGAATGGGGAAAGCACTCAACAAGCCATGTCATGTGACTAGTAAGTTTTTGCTAATTCATCCGTCACAGTCGTAATGTTTTCAATACTGGTGCATCGTATTCATTCATATTAAGGCATTCATGGATAAGAATAGTTACATATGAAGTTACTTAGAGGATCTGTTGAAGAGAACCCACTTGAAAGGATTGATAGCTAGCACAAGATTTCACAATTGAGTATTAGATGTTGGAGATGCCAAGTTCAGTTTTTTTAAGGGGTTAGCCTCGAGAACAACACTCATAACCTTGCTAGCCATTACGAATCTCGGGACGAGATTCATCTTAAGGGGGTTAGTCTGTCACATCCCAAGATTTTAGAAATTGAGAATGGAATTTCTTTTTGCATTTGCATTGCATTGACATGTCATTTTGCATTCATGAAAAATTTCAAATGCAAAAAACTACATTCAAACCCTAGATGGAGTTACTCAAGTGCTCCTACAAAAAGAAATAATTGGACATATGAAGTCACTATTTTGAAATAGACAAATTATTGCTAAAAAGGATCCTATGTTGATCCTCTGGATTTTGGAAAAATTTGGAAGAAAAAATCAATTCAATTGGATTATCTAATAAAAAGTTATAAAAGAAATAAGAAAAGAAAAATGAATAAAAGCAAAAGAAAAAAATCAACAAACCTAACCTACTCGGACCAGACCAGCCCACCCGAGCTGGCCCAACCCACCTCTCCTCTCCTCCCTGCGTGCCGCTCACCCCACCTCCCCACGCAGCGCACAAGCCAAAGCAACCCAGCAACCATGGAGCACCCTCTCCTCCCATTTTTTTCATTGTGGGGCCCGCCCGTCAGTCTACACCACGCCACCGCCGTGTGGACCCCACCCTGCCTTCCCCTTCCTCCGGATGAACTCATGTTCATCACGGAGTCCAACAACCGAACAAAATCCCGACGAAATCGGTGCCGATCTTTTTCCCCTCTGCACGCCACCCCCTATATATTTTCCCCCTCCTCCAATTCGTATGATTTTTATTTTTTTCTGAACCCTAGCCGCCCCCACGAGTTCACCGGAGTTCCTCCACCGCCGCCGCCATTGAAGCTTCAGATCGAGCACGAGGTCGACTACCGGACCACACCGACCCTCCATTTTTCTCTCAATCCTCTTCTACTCGGTTTTCCGCGTCGCCTCACCTCCATCCGCACCTCGCAGGAGCATCGCCGCAAGCACACGCCTCCGCCGGAGTCCGCGCACTACCCGCCATCTCCAGCCGTCCGTCGCCGACGCCAGAGGAAGCCACGCAGCACCCCGACGCCACCAATCGGCACGCCATTCTCCTATGCACCTCGTAGACCACTTTGCCGATGTCGGAGACCACCGGAGACGCTGCCGCCATCACCGTCTGAACCGCCACCGTCTCCACCATCGCCGCCCGCCGCCGTCCGCGTCGCTTCCTGGTGAGGATCGCGCTCGCGTGCCCAATGCCGTCCGATCGTGGATGGATGGTCCAGATCGACTTATTGACCAGTCCAACGACGACCAGTCAACCGCCAGTCAGCGCAGTATATTCCGAGAATATTCCCTTTTGAATTGAATATAAAATAAAATTTGCGGAAATTCTATTAAACTTGTAAAATTCGTATAAATTAATCTACTGGGCCAAAAATTACAAATAAGATATTGATGGATTTAGTTTTTCACGTAGAACATTGCTGTACAATTGTTTCATACTTTTGCGGCAAGGTTTTGCCATGAATTCATAGTAAAAGTTTAATGTCCTTTTTAGAGTAATAAATTTATAGTAAAAGTTCTACAACTCCAAAAATTGCAAATGAGATGTCCCTGGAATCAATAGAACAAGAGGAATTTGTTAGTGAATTAAAAAGGTAGACTTACAGTACTGGAAATTACAGAATCTATAAAAAGTCCTACTAGAGTATTTTAATTGCTCAGGAAATTCTATAAATCCTTTTTGAGTGATTCCAGTTGGTACTAGTTCTATTTTAGGTTGCCTACACAGTAGGTATTTTCCAAGATTTTACAAACTGCTCAATAGTAGTGGCTTAATAATTGGGTTATAGCTCAATTGTTTGGTCATTTAAAATTCCATGCTTTGTTTCCAATGCATTCAAAATGTTTTCCATGCATGCATACAGTAGGTATACTGAATAAGGTTATAGAAAGCTACTGTAGCATTGTTTAACTTGTCATGCATGCATCTTGCATCGTCATGTTTGTATATGGTTGTGTTTGGTTTGTTTATGTGATTTCAATTGTATCATGTAGATTGTGACGAGTGCAACGCTTGCTCGTGTGAGGATTGTTCGTTCGACCACTACAGCCAAGGCAAGTAGATGCTACCTTGTTCATGATGTTGACCTACTATTTTTAATGCATTGTCGTGTATTTTGTAGATGCATGTGTACGATATTACTATCGCTATGCTATGTCCTATTATGTGGTAGGGCTTTCCTATAGATGAGCCACCGTTGGTAGATGTGCTTAGCCATGCTATGATGAACAAGGGCTGGGTTACATCATTGAAGGTTGTTTCTAAATGTGTTGGTTTGTGAAAATTAAAAACAACTTAATCAATGAATCCCCTGGGTGTGATGGGATTGATAAATTTTGGTAGTATCATTGCGGAAAGGCACCCAGGTATCAAGAGAAAATGATTGGATTCTTTATTCTGTAGCTTACATGTACAACCATGTGCCAATAATAAAATGGGTGGTTGGTTGGACTCAGTAGGTTGTGGTAACTCGAACCCACGTATCCAGAGATATAGAATTTTGGTAGGTTGGACCGGTGCGTATCGGGTTTGGGGAGCTACTTCCCGAACGATCCCTTCTTGGACTTCTCCCTATCATCACCCAATATGAGAGTGGTGGTACGAGCTGGGCTGGCCAAGTCACATGGGTAAAGTATACTAACCCCTGCAGGGTGTATAAACTAATCGATTAGTCGTGTCCCCGGTTATGGACATCTAACTTTCTCGCTCATTCTAATTTCCTAATTGCTTTAATGTTGATGGGTTAACTTAATTAGGATCTTTTCAAAAAAATCAAAAACTGTTTATGAAAGTAGGACAAAGGTTTTCGCAAATGCAAGCTAGCCACAACTCCACTTGCCAAATATGGATGTAGATGTTAGATCTATTGTCTCCTTTAATAGCTCTACTTGTCATACATTCCAAGTATTGACCCTTCGAGGCTGCTACGTTTTATGTTGCAGGTTATTATCCCGATTCTGAGTGATCGACTAGGTTGCGATACTCCACTCAACATTTGTTTGCTTGTGGGCAATTAAAGATGGAGTCTACTATATACTTATGCTTCTGTTTGCTATTGAACTATTTGAGCTAGCCTGCATGCTAAGCTTTATTGTAATAATTACAAATTCTGGATCAATTCATTATTTATGATGCACTTTTAAATTCTTTGGTATTCATCTATATTGTGTGTGCCAGTGAACCGATCCAGGGATTGGCACTATACACATGAACTCAGCCTTATCAGGCGAGGGTGTTACATCAAGTTGAGCTGATGTGGATTTATATTGCCTTGTTTGAGAACAATTCAATCCTAAAGTAACAACCATATGATCATGTTGAATGTAAACTCAGTTTATTCCATATGAGCTATTATTCAAAAATAGGAACAGTTCAACCATAAGTACTAATCACTAATGCATGGCTCTCATTCCATATGAGCTCCTGCAAGCAATTAGCAAGATACTATTAAATACCAGCAAATAGCAAGATATTATCATAATGTCAACATTATTACCCGCATGGATGAAGAGTACCTATGTTAACCTAGAATCATTTATCAACATAATATAAGAAATATATAGCCATCCATTATATCAATGGAATGAAACAACATGAGGTAATAAATTTTGTAGTGTAGGTGCATACTTGACAATAATACGTTTTTGATACCTATTACCGTACAGTTTGATTCTATTTTAGCAAACATGAATCATGTGCTTGTGGATCTTGTATTCATGCCCTTGCTATACCGTACAACTGCGCCTGACAAATAGGATACATAACAGATTATACACCAATCACTATATCGTGATAAATTTTAAGAACCAATATTATCCTTGAAGAGTTTCAGATTTTTTTGCCTACGCGACTAGTCTTTTTCGCAATATACATTTAACTCATAGTTTTCAAATTATATCACTGCCTGGCACTTGCAGAAAATCAGATGTAATCTGTAAATTAACAGAACGTGAAGCCAACTCGGTAGGACATGATGATTTGGCTCACAGGTCTAAATACATCTATTATGAAAAATATATTTTATATAAATTTCAAAATATTGAAAAAATTCTGAACAAAATTCCGGATGTGCATCCGGACATGCTGTCCTCACATAAAGTTTTGCAATCGAAAGATATTTTTTGTGGTCCATACAAAAAAGACAAAAAGATGTCTTGTAAAAACCTATTTTGTAACACCAAAAATTGTCTTTTTATACAATTAACATAAAAAAAATTCTTGAAATTTGGTGTACGAACATATAATGTAAACATGTACATACGAATATTTTTTTTCAAAATTTTCAATATTTTAAAGTATATCTTTTTGGCAATAGGTGCATCTACAGCAAGGAGTCAAAGTGAATTTCCTCAACTCAACACATCTAATTAGATTTTGGATAACGAACTGGAGCGCATAAATAATTATAGTCCGTTCATCTCAAAATAAATGTAAAAAAATCATAAAAATTTGGATGTTACTATATGCTAAATATTGTCTAAAATCAGCAAAACTTTAACAAATCCGCAATATCTATTTTGAGATGAAGAAAAATAGAATAATCACAACTAACCATAGAGCCGAGCGGCCTACAGCAGCGAGCCGTCACACTACGATCAGGATAGGATCGATTGGAGAAAAAGAGTGTAGGTTGATGAGGCCTGATGCGGACGTGCTTCGTGCCAAGTTACACACGTAGTCCCCCTCCGTTTTAAAATATAAGATGTTTTAGGTTTGTGAAAAAAAATGTATCTAGACTTATTTTAGTGTCTAGATTCACTCCAAACCTTAGTGAATTTACATACTAAAAATAGTCTAGATATATTTGCTTTACAAATCTAAAACAACATATATTTTGAAACGGAGGGAGTACATGAGTGAAGCCTTGGTACGAAGAAGGTTGATTCTATCTGGCGAATCCGCGTGTAGAGAACTAAGCAAGGTACTTCCTCCGAGCCAAATTATTTAATAGATTTATCTAGATTCAACTTCAAATTTAAATATATATAGACATATTTTAATGCTAGATACATTCGAATATAGCCAAATTCAACTTAATTAATTTGGATCGGACAGAGTAGTAAATTTTCTCCGTTTGCACCACAATAAATTAGTCCTTCCAAATTAGTTGACTTGGTTTGTCTAAATTTGAATATCTAGTACTGAAACAAATCTTTATATATCAAAATCTAGACAAATTTGAGCAAGTAATTTAGATCGAAAAGAGTATGTAAATGGAGCATTATATCGGGCAGCTTTGGAACTTGGAAGGCTGTACTCATGTGGAGTAAATCAGCAATAATTATGTCTTGCAAAATTGATCGGCGGGTCGGAGGGAGCACGTACCAGGCTAGATGGAGCATTGCATCAGGTAGCTTTGGAGAGCCGTACTCATCTGCAGCAAATCAGCAATAATTATGTCTTGCAAAATCGATCGGCGGGTGCTTCGTTCCATGAGACTTCTCTTAGACGATGAACATGGAGCTAATAAAAACGTAGATTCGTGGAGACCGATGGGAAGAACAACTCGATGATGATGGCAGCTCAAAGGGATTTGGTGGGCGGCGGGCAGATCTGGCGTATGGAGTTTTAGCCGGCCAAACCTAGGGCGGCTATGGATTTCCTGTCCACGAACGTGGAAGTTCTTTTTTAGATACATGTATAATAATTTTTAATAGTGGCAAAGGTGGGTAATTTGTTCAACTTTGAAGAAGTAATTTTTTTTTCATGGGATCTATCGGTTGAGGTTGTCTGACTTCTTAGATCAATGGTCAAACTTTTCTGTTTTTTGTGGGATTTTTTAGTCTAATTCTTTAATTTCTGGTTAATCCATCATGTACTTTTCTATACCTAATATAATAATAAAGGATGAAGTGTTTCTTCCGGTCCAATATTTTTTTTGACTAGTTTACCCTCCCATCAAATTTTATATTATAACAAATGTCACCTATAAGTGAAAAAAACTTTTTCGTCTAATATTTCGTATTGTAAGTCAGCAGGATTAGTTTTATCCATATCGTGCAGGCTCTAGCTTCCGTCATTGTCATTGTTTCATCCATCAGTCTAGCGGGCCAAAGTTGGGTCTAAAAAAGTGCACCGTACAAGAAAACACGTCAAAACTTGATAGAGACTCGTGTTTAATTCCATCCTGCTCGTTTGATCTCTGCGCTATCGGTTTAAATACTTTCGAAACTGCGCAAGATACACCGAACCAAGTCGGGAAGCAGCAAAGCAGACCCACCGTTGTGGGAAACGAAAATGGGATTGTGGGCATGTTGGTGCGCGCAAACGGGGGGATTTGTGTGTCGGCTGTACAATCTGAGCATATATATGTATATATGATGCATGATTAAGAGAATCTATGTGTTGGGTGTAAGAGCAAGTACAATAAGATGACATCAGCTGACTATAAGAGATAAAATACTATATTTTGGCTGAGTTGAAGGAGAGAAAAGAAGAGCTGGCTGTAAGTTAAGAGCCAGCTACAACACGTGCTCCTAGGCATTTTGTAGGAGTGACATGTAGGCCATGTACTAATAAACTAGTACATGTTTGTAGTTAGCTATTATACTTGTTAGCTATAGTGATGACTATAGATGATATGGCAGTGGCTTATAGCCAACGGTGAGCTATACTATTAAACTTGCTCTAAATGGAACAGTGGGGTGTTTTGACACGTGCACAGTCTGCATGGTGTATAATTGAGTGAAGGCAATACAACAAGACATTATAGTGGCGGGTCTGGCTCGGCAGCTCACACAAAAATGTTCGGGATGGTGCCAGAGCCGGCGGTGGTTCGCATTTCACGAGGATATGAAAGGAAAGCGTGCCAAAGAAAAGAAACAACCAATTGATCGAGGTGCAGATGTCACTCACATTCCACTGATTTAAAAAAAACCTTACCAGCAAAAAAAACTCATCCTCTAAAGATTTATCCGTCATTCTATGCATCCTTTACTCCCAGGTCCCAAGTTTGGCGAAGGCCTTCGAGGGGTGCATTAACAACACGCTCAGAGCTCGTGGAAGCTGATTGATTTGTATGACACGCCGCTACTATTTCAATGACAAGTTACTTTTTATACATGATATATAAAATTGTCATATCATCTTTTATAAATAGGGAATAAATAAATTACTTTGTATCTTTTTGCTCCTGTCGCCGCTCGAGCGACCATGGGGGAACAACAATGGTGATTCAAAGGTCATCAAGAGGTCGTCGATGGCACGAAAAGATATATAAGAATATTGTTTTCTCTTCCACCGCAACACGTGGGCATTTTGCTAGTAATACATAATAGATAACCCATAACCATATAATAATGAAAATAGAGTTTTCTGACCTTTTCGAAATGTAGGTGGTGACAACATTGGATTTGCAAATACTTGATAGAAAATAACCAAAGGACATGAGAAAGTGTGAACTTGTCTTTTATGATTGCAATTTTATGCACTCATGGTCTTCGAGACAATAGAAGATCCAATATCTGAAAACAACATCACTGGTCCGGTAAGGACTAATGTTTAAAGAAGTAAGATGCCATTATGCACAAGTAATGTAATGCACTTTTGTAAACCCGAATCTCCGGAATAAACATCGATGATCTAGGGTTTGTGGATTTGTGATGATTTATTTGGAATGTTATATTTGTCTCACACTTGTGCTTCTTATTAAGGCTTGTGAGTGTGTGAGAAGGAAATTGCAGACACAAGAAAGTAACATACAATGATATAACACCCAAGGTTTTGATAATTGGTTAAAATCTTATCATATACAAGTTTGCTATTAAAACTTTAAGACTTAAAGATATGATTAGATTCCATTTGTAACTACTTTAAATGAATAAATTTTGAAGATGAGGTTACTTTACAAAGGAAAAGCATTTAAAGTTGGTTTCTTACTAACTATAATTATTAAGGAAGAAATCATTACTATATTTGAATAACTATCACACTTGTAGTGAAGACTTACATATCTTGAACATGAGAGGACACTATAGGTGGTTTACTTCATAATGCTTTATCAAGATGTAATAAAAGTAGCATTACCTTTATTTGAGTGTGGTTTTGTTATTCCTAATAATTAAATGATACATTTTACCTAATTATGAATTAGTCATTATATTTTATAAACATGGACATGGTATTACTTTAGTTAGTGAAGATCTTTATTTATATTATAAATAAAGTCATAACTTGTACATATATTTATAGGGAAAATGTTTAATTAGTACAAATATTATTTTTAATGATTTTATAATTGATAAAATCCTTTTGGAAAGTAACATACAATTAGTTTTGAGTGATGGTCTTAGAATTTGGTTTTAAGATGCTTTGAACTATTTTTACTTCATCCAAGCAATAATTAGGATTAATATTACAATTATTTCATGAATGAATAATATTAAATGCATTAGCAATGTTTAGATAACATTTAATAATTTATTGATTAATGAAAAAGGTTTAAATACTAATTGTTAGAGTATTCAAATTTGATTTGATTCAAAGTGTAATATTATATTTGTAACATGTAGTTATTATTTTTATGATCATTTTGGTATATGACAATTGTTTTTGTAAGTTTTAAATAATAAGATATAATTTCTATAAGATTTATTACTTTATAAAGCATTTATTGGAATAAATATATAGTTGAGGGATATAATAATGTATGATTGTAGTTTTAAATTGTAGATTTTATATTTCTAAGAATTTTGATATATTATTTGTACTTTTCTGATTTAAAATAAATAAAATATGTTTTTCCAAGATTTACACTTAATTGAATATGTGATAATCAATGAACTATTCTATTTAAGTTGTATAATAAAGTACAATAATAGGTTTAAATTATAAAATATTATTTTTCTAAAGATTTTGATATATAATACATATTTTTCTGAATTGTAAAATAAAAGTTATTGTATTTATAATGTTTATTCATTTTCTAAAAATAAACTCTAAAAAGGAAATTCCTTTTTACACCGTGACTAAACCTATCCCGGGTCACTGACCAGTGCGGTTGACCAGTAGGGTCAGGACCACGTCAGCTTCCACCTAGGCATCGACCAATTCAAATTCGTTGACTGGGCAGGGATGACATGCGTATGAGCATGATGACATCATCACATCAGCCACTCATAGATGGTCATCGGTGCAGGCGATTATGAGCGCGCACGGGCGAGCGAAACTATGTGTTCGAACCCACAGAGTATGGGGACTCTAACAGTGGTCACGCCTCCCCATATTGGTCATCAAAACATCGGCATCAACAATGACTGGCGGCGATGGAAGGTGGGGCGCTACGGTGCAGGCATGTCAGAGAGTGTGAGGGAGATGGAGGAAAGGTGCTCAAGCACCAGCGTCTCACCCTGGTTGCAGCGGTGGTATCGGGTGAGGACAGGCACGGTCAAAGGCGAGCTCTCCGAGATTTTTGATGAACCACGATGGAAGGGAACAACAAAATTCGATCAACTCCAAGATCCCCTGTCAACACCCGGATTTTTATTCCCAGATGCCTGTTATGCCCTACATCGCAATCCCAGGATTACTATTTTTGCGAGACATAACATATTGGCACCATAGTTTATCATCCATTACAAACCATAACAAAGGTCTTACAAATAAAGGATCTCATGATCTAGTCTTAATACAATCAACACAGCAGAATAATATAATAACGGTAGCGTGGATGAAGCTCCGTCTTCAGAGTCACATGCAATGCTGACGATGGGATATGATCCTAGTTGTCGTAGACTTCTTATTGTCCATCATCCTAGTAGTCCTCCTCATAGTCTGGCCACGGGAATAGCCAGGGACAAAGCCATGAGTACTCTTTAAGTACTCGCAAACTATCACTAACAGGTAAAGAGGTTTCAAGTAGGAATCCTAAGCTCTAGGTTGTTTTGCAAAAAGCCAGGTTTATCTCCAGCTAAGTTCAGAAGTATAGAAAACTAGTTTAAGGTTTTATAACACCTAAGTGGGAACTTAGTTTTCATATTCACAACCCTGTTGTGGTCAAGTCAAAGTCATAGTTCATTTCACAAGTCATTTTGAAAACAACTGACGATGGAACAGTATGGCAACTCCAACTGTCCATAACCACGGACGCGCCTATTCGAATAGTTTGACACTCTGCAGAGGTGGTACACTTTCATCACAACATTCGATACATCTATCAGGAACAATCCTGAATTCACCATACTCAATATGCGGATAATCAATTCTAACCTTTCAATTACACACCCTAGTACAGACACCTCTCCTATGAGTTTGGCCTCCCAACCTTGACCATCTGTCATCTTGGGAATTGCATAGGTGGTCAATCATCACGAGGTAGCCTCAGCTCAAACCTCGGCCGCAAGGGAACCCACACTGAGGTATATAAACTTCCAGTCAAGCCCTGCCCAATTCGGGTATTATCGTTGTACGGTAAAATTGGAATGGTATCGCATCCAAACACAACCATCAGTTTTATAAAGGGCTAAGGATCATGCCTCAACATTTTCATTATCAAAATCATCTGGTGTTCACAACACATTTCAAAACATTTCATTAGAATGACTCATCATTGTAAGGTTTTCATAATCATTTTCACCAAGTATTCCCATCTAAAGTGATCAAGTTTTATGCTTAGCACTAGCCACTAAGGTTGGGGGTAATCACTAATGAGGGGTGATAATCAAGTGTGACTTATCTAAGTATATCCTCATGCCTTAGGATGACATCTAGTTCTAACTTAGGCCAAGTTTTATGCTCTTTATGCTACCTCTAATATATTTCCAAAATATCACAAACACTACCTAAATTAAACAAAGAATTTCGATAAAGAAATAAACTAATAAAGCTTGCAAGTAAAACTGGGATTTGGTATAATCAAGTGGTATAAGCAAATATGCCTAATGCATCTTGCATGGGTGGTCTTAGGCTCGCAAGTAAGACTTGCATGGTTTTATCTTAGCTTGCATGGTTAAGAAACTTGCAAGTGGTAGCTTGCCTTGAGCAGTGCAGTGGTTGAAGTTCTCCTCCGCTTCCTCTTCGTAGTAGTCTCCTTCCTCTTCGTATCCTTGGTCGGTACTAGAGTCTATAAATAAATACGAAGTACACAATCACCAAATAATACTTAACTACTTCTATTTGGCACACAAAGGTTAACACTAGATGATCTAGCATCATCACACTCGTCACAAGGATTAAAGCAATAGTCTTAATCATTTTATTTTAGAAAAGTAATTTCTACTCATTGAAAAACTACTTAAGATTTAACATTCTCCAATTAAAACATGGGATCATGTTGACACATGTCATCACCACATATTCTAATACTTGGGAATGTGATTTAAAGTGGTGTCACAATTTAATAATGTTTAACCTTATTATTTTAATTAATTAAAGTGACTAGAAATTCCTATGGGGCATTTTTTATTACTTGTTCATTATTACTTCAAGTAAACATAGATAGTTTTATTTATTCAGAAAGGCCTTATCAAATGTGATTTTTGAGAGATGGAATCAACTCAAAAGCATTTATGGATGAATATTGAAAAATGTTTGAATGCAGAAAAGTCTCTGCCTTGTTATTTTTACTATATGTGATCTATAATTCCAAATGGTTTGAATCCAACGGGATTCGATTAATAATTTCCATATATTTCTAACAAAATTGGTGTCATGCTATTTGGTTTAGTAAAACTCTCTGAATTGATTTTTGAATCAATAGACGGAACTAGGGTTTGAACTAAATTGAAAAATTCTAATTTGAACTAACTGGGTCACGTGGGAAATCTAAATGGGACGGCCCACTGTGCACAGCGCGCGTCGGCTAGTTAAGTGGTGTCCCCACTCTTCAGTGAGATAGCGGGTGGCGAAGGGGTACGGGGCGATTACAATCATAGGATTAGATCAAGGATCAACGGCTCATGGCCATCGTCCCCATCTGAACAGAACACGACAGGCATGAACCCTAGCATGGCCAGTGGGGGTCTGGGAAGGCTCACCGGGGCTCAGGCGATGGTCGGCGACGGGGGCGAATGAGGTTGTCGATGACGGTGGTTCTCCTGGCACGGGCGGCTTCTCCTAGGGTGGACGCAATCGACGGCGCCCTTCTCCTCCAGCAGCGGCAGGCTTTGGCCAAATTCTGGCGAGTGAGAGCTCGCCTTGCTCCGGGAAGAAGTGGGAAGGATCAGTGAGAGGTGGGGAGTGGAATGGTGTGAAGAAATGGTGCGGGGGAGGCCTCCTTTTATAGTAAAGCTAGAGGGGAAGTGCGTCACGGGCAGAGCTCGTTGGGGTCGATGGTACAAGCAGCTATCGGCATGGCTGAGTCTAGGGGACAGTGCGCGGTCTCCTGGCTGTGCTCAACGGCTTGATGGCATGGCAAGGGGCGGTGTGGTTCGGTCAGGAACGTGCGATGCTCTGCGTGGCACTGACGATGTTTTTGACGATGCACATGCGCTCCTGGTCGTGCAACAGCGAACGGGCATGTCCGGTGGTCTCCTAGGACGGTGGTGATCGTGTAGAGGGGCAGCAAAGGCGAGGAGTGGTCTGTGCGAGGCGGTCGGTTACAGTGAGCTGGCGTGCTCTGGACATGGCAGGGACGAACTGGGCGCGCATGTTCGCTGTGGTACACAACTTGGCAAGTCTCGAGGGCTGGATATGGGGTGGCGGTGGACGGTGGCCTGCCTCCTGGACATGGTGGCTAGGCGCGGCGATGGCTCTGGCTAGCTTGCCATGGTCGCCTGGAAAGGGGCGGCTCGGGCATGCACGGCATGGAGCATTGGGTAGGGTTCTAGCTGGTTTAATGCCGCGGTTTTCACTAGGGGAGACAAGGATGATCAAGGGGATACAAGGTTTAGAGTGATCACTGCTCAAAACAGTGTAGTTAGGCAGAGTTTGGTTTGTGTCTCTAGGTGTTTGAGGAAATGGCCGAAAGAAATTCATATTTGAATTTTTGGATGAAACTTGGTGAGTGTACAGGGCACATACTAGGGAGTATCTGGTTGATTGGATTTGTCAAGGTGAACTGGTTTGCTGGAGTTTTGAGAAATGGTGATCTTACCATATGAACTAGATTCAATTTTTGAATGTCATTTGAATAGGGTTGCCAAATGTTTCGGTGGGTTTGCAAGGTGGGCTTGCATTCACTTTTACTTGGTCTAGCAAGGGGTGAAAATAATTGGATTTGTTTCTGTTAGAAATCTTGGACTAGAAACACTCAAAGTGGTCTGGTGAGCAAGATTGGCAAAAGTGACCATTTGCTTATATGATTTGTTTTTGAATTTTTCTTCATTTGATTCTTCTTGGAAATGATTTAGATGATGTTGTTTTCATCTTTAATCCAATCCTTGCCATTCACAACAATCACATAAGTCCATACAAGCATTCATGCATTCATCAAATACACACATGCATTCATATGAATTTTAATTCACAAAAGTTTTTGTTAACCCTAAATTTGAGTGATTGGAATTGATAACCTTTATTAATATTTTTGGGATGTTACAAACCTTCCCTCCTTAAACAAAATCTCGTCCCGAGATTTGATAAAAAGAAAACTAGGATTTAAAGAGATATGGAAACTCTGTCCTAATGTAATCTTCTTGCTCCCAGGTAGCTTCTTCTTCAATATGGTTACTCCACTGGATCTTGAGAAACTTGATACTTTGGGTTCTGGTGGTTCTGAAAGCTTCCTCCAAAATACGAATGGGTACTTCGGGATATGTCAGGTCATCATTGATCTCTATGGTTTGGTGATCAATATTCTTGAAAACTTTGGTCTTCTCCGGGACTTCTAGGCATTTGCGAAGTAACGAGATATGAAACACATTATGCACGACTGACATCTCCTCTGGCAGTTCCAGTTGATATGATACTTCTCGGCGATTCAAAATCTTGAAAGGTCCAATATATCCGGGGGCTAACTTTCCTTTGAGTTGGAAACATTGCATTCCTTTCAAGGGTGATACTTTCAGATATACGAAATATCTGATATTGAAGGCTAGGTCTCGACGTCTCTTGTCGGCATAACTCTTCTGTCTAGATTGGGCGGTCTTGAGGTGCTCACGGATCTTGTGAACTTTCTCCTCGGCTTCTCGTAGGATGCCAGGTCCAAAAATCCGACTCTCTCCTACTTCTGACCAATTCAAAGGGGTACGGCACTTTCTTCCATACATAAATTCAAATGGGGCCATTTGCAAACTGGCTTGGTAACTATCGTTATATGAAAATTCTATGAAAGGCAGACAGTCTTCCCATTTAGATCCATATTCTAACACACGAGCTCTCAACATATATTCGAGTATTTGGTTTATTTGCTCTGTTTGTCCATCAGTCTGAGGGTGATAAGATTTGCTGAAATCTAGTCTGGTTTCTAATCCTTCTTGGACTTTCTTCCAAAATCTCGAGGTAAACCGGGTTCCTCGATCCGACACAATGTTCTTGGGGACTCCATGCAAACTGACTATTCTAGCAATGTATAACTCTGCTAGCTTCGAACTCTGGTAAGTGGTCTTGACTGGTAAGAAATGGGCGACTTTGGACAGTCTATCCACGATAACCCAATTAGAGTCATTTCCCGTACTAGATGTAGGCAAACCGGTGATAAAATCCAGTCCAACTGAATCCCATATTCATTCCAGAATCTGCAAAGGTTGCAACAGTCCTGCGTGTCTCCGATGTCCCACCTTGACTCTCTGACAAATATCACACTTGGCTATGTAGCTTCCGATTTCTCTCTTCATCTTATGCCACCAAAATTGCTCCTTCAAATCTTGATACATCTTTGTTCCTCTGAGTTGGATAGAATAAAGCGTATCACGGGATTCTTTCAAAATAGCTTGTTTCAACTCTAAATCTGCTGGCACACAGATATGTCCTTTGTACCACAAAACTCCTTCATCTTTGGTGAATCCGGGTACTTTCCCTGTACCGATATGACGTTTGATTCCGTCGATACTAGCATTTCCTTTCTGCGCCTCCTTGATTTGACTAATCAAGGTGGGTTGAAGTTCTATGCTAGCCAAATATCCTTCACTTACTAGCTCCATTCTGAAATCTTCCAACTCCTTGTGCAAACATGGTTGCTCCTTCAGAATCATAGAGTTCAATCGACACGATAATCTGCTAAGGGCATCTGCTACCACATTGTCTTTACCGGGGTGATAGTGGATGTCCAGATCATAGTCCTTGATTAGCTCTATCCATGTCTGTTGCCTCATATTCAGCTCCTTCTGGGTGAAAATATACTTCAGACTCTTGTGATCTGAGTAAATTTCACAACGGTTTCCCATGAGGTAATGCCGCCATTTCTTCAAGGCTAAAACTATGGCTGCTAGTTCAAGGTCATGGGTAGGGTAATTTTGTTCATGTTGTTTCAGTTGTCGGGATATATAAGATATTACTTTGCCTTCTTGCATCAACACACATCCGAGACCAATCTTGGATGCGTCACAATACACATCAAAAGGCTTCGTGATATCCGGCATGATGAAGATTGCGGCTGAGATCAATCTCTTCTTAAGCTCTTGAAAACTCGCTTCACATTTGCCTATCCATTCAAACTTCTTATCTTTCTTCAACAATTGGGTCATGGGTCTTGCGATGCTCGAGAATCCTTCTATGAACTTGCGGTAATATCCTGCTAATTCGAAAAATGTACGAACTTGGGTTTGAGTGGTTGGGGCTTGCCATTCTTCAACATCCTTAACCTTGGCAGGGTCAACAGCAATTCCACCTGCCAACATCGATGTCCGAGGAATCCTACTTCCTGTAATCATAATTCACATTTGCAAAACTTGGCATACAATTGATGCTCCCTAAGGGTTCCAAGGATGGTCCTTAGGTGTAGCTCATGTTCTTCTTCTGATTTGTAATAGATCAGAATGCCATCGATGAAAACAACGACAAACTTGTCCAGGAAGTCCATAAAAATCTTATTCATGAGGTTCATGAAATAAGCAGGGGCATTGGTTAATCCAAAATACATGACAGTGTACTCATACAATCCATATCTGGTGGTGAAGGCAGTCTTTGGAATATCCTCCGCACGAATCTTGAGTTGATGATAACCAGTTCTAAGATCAATCTTAGAAAACACTTTGGCACCGGTCATCTGGTCAAACGGGTCTTGTATCTTCGGTAGTGGGTACTTGTTCTTGATGGTGACATCATTCAGCTTCCGATAATCCGTACACAAATGGTTACCTCCATCTTTTTTGTCCACAAACAAGACAAGTGATCTCCATGGCGACGCACTTGGTTGAATCAGTCCTATCTCTAGCATAGCATCTAGTTGCTTCTTCAGCTCCACTAATTCAGACGGGTTCATACTATAAGGTCTCTAGGCTATGGGTCCGGTTCCAGGGATTAGTTCAATGATAAACTTGACATCCCGATCTGGGGGCATACCGGGCAATACATATGGAAATACGTCGGGGTATTCTGTGGCACCCCGGATTTACGGTCCAAGAATACCCGTTATGCATACAATTCATGTTCCCATGATCAGTGAGCCATGAGCATAACCGACTAGTATCATTACAACATCCATAAAGTAACGATTACAAAAGCTTACAAAATGGCCATTACGGCGAATACAACACAAATAGCGGAAGTCTTCAGCGCAGAGCCCGTGCCTTAACCTACAGGCAACTAACTAGGAAGATGGCCAAGCTCGCATAGATGTCAACACCCTCATAACTTCTTAAAATCTGGAATCTGGCCAAGTAAATAGCCAGGGACAATGCCGGTGATTACTTTGAATGTACTCGCAAACCACCTTAAGATAACAATAATAACGGATATGCAATATGGCTGTGGTAGGATGGCTCCAAGAGAGGTTCTTTTGTAAACTAGTTACTCTTGTAGATATAGCATGTATCTATATATTTGTTGAAAAACTTATGTAAAACATTTTGGAAACCTTTTCGAAAAGTTTTAAGAAAACACTAGGATTGGGTCACCCATTTGTTTCTCCTTCCTCCATTTTCCCGACCATCCCAGGGTCAAAACATTTTTGAGCCATTGCTTTTCTGAAGTCCTTTTTGAAAACAAAACCATCACCCCCGTATAGCAGCCATCACAACCGTCCATGACCGAGGACTCGACTATTCGAATAGATTTATACTCTGCAGAGGTTGTACACTGTACCCACACCATCCAATTACCCGTCCCTGATCTACACCGATCGTGGGTCGAATAACCGGTGAAGACCTTTCGAATGTACTCTCCGATACAAGTGCCTACCCTATGAGGTTAAACCCCTCAAAACCGGGACGGCCTATATAGTCACAAGCCAACCAGAGCGTGTTTTCCACCCCGCAGGGTGTGCGCTTTCAATGAGGGGCTCATAGTATCGTCTGGCCGCCATTTAGATGGTATTTACCTTCCCAGACCGATGTTTCACATGGGCCTTTACAGAGGAAAGCCCAGCCTCCAAGAATTTGTTATTCCCCATAGTAGTTTGAGACACCTATACCGGATTAGACAAACTTCCAGCCCAGCCTCGTCCCATTCCAGAGTAATGTGGTTGCACGGGTTAATTGCTCAAGCATTAGGAACTGTACAGCCGGGCGTTTTTCGTAAACATTTTTCCTCCATCCTTCGTCCGACCATTTTGTAAACCAAAACCTTTCTCATTTTTCAACATCACTTGGTAGGACAAGCCTCACCAAGGTTTTCTCATAAAACATTTTTGTAAACCTTTTTTCCGGGGTCTTCCCATCCTACACCTTTGTTTCGGCTAAAACGGGGTCTCCAAGGGGTTATGGTGTTAAACACCATCTACCATACTAAGGGAAGGTCAGTAGTATATAGATAGGTTGTACCTAATGGTACTAAGGGGTAATTATTTGGAGGAGCCAAACATTCCCCATATAAAGTATATTATAATAAAACCAATGCAGTTTGCATAAATAAGTAGATAAAACATGCATATATAAAATAATAGGACAAGGTGTATGGGAAAGAAGGTCGATTTCCTGTGACCAGCAAGATTTCCCGTGACTTCTTTAGAATACCAGAAAACCAATAATAATAATAATAATAATAAGGATAACCCCAATGCTTCCTTCTTCTTAGTGTCTCACAAACGCAACTATCGCCGTTATCGAGCATACATGCAAACAAACAACACCACATCAATACATTGCATACAAACACCAATTCATACATCCAGCAATTGACAAATCAAGTTGATAGATTAGTAAGGATTGAGGATTTGGTTGGGGATACAAAGGAAATGCTTTGGGTGCAATAGTGGATTCCCTATTTAAGATTTATACTCCAAAGCTACCTAGATAAGTGGTTTTTGAACAAGGCCAAGCTCTGTATGATATCAATGTGCAAACATAATACCCTCAGATAGGTATTGATAAAATGAAGCCAACAAAGTGGTTTCACTATTTTATCAAATACCAAAGATTTATAGTGATTTTTATAGTGAATAAAACTCTAGTTTTAGGAAATAATTCACCAGACATAATATGGAGCTCCAAACATTATTTCCTTGGGTGATTAGGTAGTATTTAGTGGAATGATTCAAGATGTGTTGGAATCACCCCAAAACAATTACCAGAATGCCCTTGAGAAAATCTCAAAGACAGTACTGGATGGGATTTATCTTTTTCATCATATTTAAACCACAGAAGCTTTTGATGTTATTCCAAGGGTACTGGTTAGGTAATGATAATACCTTTCTGGAGAAATTGGAATCATTCTTTTTGGAGTTACTGAACTATTTTGGTGATTTAAATAGTGAATAAACTATGCACAAAATTGTTTAATTCACCATAATTCAATAAAGGTTCAATAAATCTTGGGTTCCTGGTTTTTGGTACTTAGTGTTATATAGGTTTACTGGGAGTTGTAATTAGGTCAAAAACTTATTTTTTTGGCCTAGAGAAATTTCTAAAGTCAGAAATGCCCTGTTTTTATTATTTTTGTTACAGGTAATCTAGGAAGCAAATTTAGGCTAATATTTTTCAGTAACAATTGGGTTTACCAAACTCTCTGAAAGCATTTTATAGTGGAAATAATACATTTGGCTATTTTATTTTCTATGATTTATCTATTCATTAATTTGGCCCAAAACAAAGTTTGCCTGTTAGGATGTGGACTTAGGTGCTTGAGAAAAATATTAGCTAAAATTATTTGGGCACTTTTCATTTTCAAAAAGATTTAAACCATAAGCTCATATTTTCTAGATCTGGAAAAGAATAAAAGGGGAGGAGGGCCACCGTGCTAGATTTGGGAAGAGATGGGCCAGGGGAGAGATTTGGCCCACCCGGGCTGGTGCCATCCGCGGGAGGCACATTTTGGCCGCGGCGGGCCCAGCGTCAGCGGGAGATAGACCTGAAGGGGTATGGGGCGATGCCAGCCGCTGGATCGAGTGGATATCAACGGTGGGAGTTCATCTCCTTGCTTGGTCACGACGGGATAGGGCAGAAACCCTAGGAGCGGTCGGCGACGCCCTGGGATCTCACCTGGGTGCCGGGGAGGCGTCGAGGAGGTGTGGATGGAACGCGACGTGATGAGGCGGTCCCGAAGAGGTACGACACCGTTGATTTTGGCGCCTAGAGGGAGCTCGCGCTCGCTCGCAGCTCGGGCGCGGTCGGGAACATGCCGGGAACGCGCCGGGAAGCTCGCGGGGCTGTTGCATGCCGCAGTTGAGGCTTAGGGGCCACATGCAGGAGCTCCGGGGATGCGCTGGAGGTGTGGAGCTACCGCGGGTGCTCGGGGATCTCCCTGCTGGCCGGAGGTGTTACCTTCGGTTATGCACGAGCGGCGGCAGCTCCGGCAGTCCTGCATCCAAAGAGAGGGAGGGGAAGGTGGGTTAGAGGTTATTCAGTAGATATGGAAGAAGCAAATGATCCAGGGAGATTGAGTATGAGAGCAGGCTTCCCTCCTTGGAAGAAAACCGAGAGGGAGGTTTCCTCCATTTTAGTGGCATGGGAGGGCAAATGAGGAGAATGGGATCTCGTGGAGAGGCTCTCTGGTGGTTTGGGGGAGAAATGAGGCGAGGGGAGGCCTCTGCCCCTTTTATCTCGAGGGAGATGGGTTCATGGTGAACCACGTCCACTAGGGCAAGAGAGAAGGGAGGAACTGCCAGGGATTGGGCAGTGTGGGTGGTGCTGGGGTTGTGGTCAGGCCACTAGAGGTCAAGGAGAGGCAGGGAGTGTGTGGTGGAGGCTGCTGCTGCTTTTACTCTTCTCTATGAGTGTTTTAAAAAATAAGGCAACATCTCTCTCTCTCCCAAGCATGTGAGGACATGGGTGGGTCTAGGGTTTGCTACAGTGAATTCACTGTAGAGCACGACCAGGAGAGTGCTGAGTGCTAGAGTGAAGTGCTTGACAAGCTTGGGGATGGTTGGATTTAGTTTTGATTAGAGGTTTTGGTTAGTTTGTCCATTTGATCAAAACTAGGGTTATGAAAGAAGTTTGAAATCTTTCATTGGGATGTGTGGAAATTGGTACTGGCCGATAGAGTAGGTCAAATCATCTCTTCAAGATTTATTGGGGATTTTTCTAATGAGTTTAAGCCCACTTGCAAGCATTTGTTCAAAAAGTGCAGAAGTTGTTTCTAGAAGCTCATGTGTTATTTTTACATTGGACATGATTCTATTTTGATGTGATATGGTCCTAAATACCATATTACACATTGGAGAATTTTATTGGAATTTATTGAGGTGGAAAAGTATTTTTAAGGAATTATTTCTTGTTTCTGCCATTCAAGAAAAAGGGCAAAAAGAAATAATAAAGGATCTCAAAAATATTTATTTTTGAGTTTGGAATATGGGATATGATATATGGATCCCAATTGTGCATTGAGTTGGCAAGGTGATTTGGAGAAAAACAAATTTTGCCTTTATAGACAGAGGTTTTAGGGTTTTGCCAGGAAAAGAATTTAAATAGATTTAGGCTCCAAATAATTATGGGAATTATTTGGAGAACTATCCTAACCAAGGTAGATGATGTAATATTGATTTATACATCATTGTCCACTTGGTTTATGAAGGGTTTTGGGTAAAAAGGAAAGAAACTAGATTTTTTGGAATCTAGGGTTTTGTTATTTTTATGCAACCAAAACAGGGTTGGATTAGGGAGCTCATAGCTCACCTTGGTAAAAGGGGTATATGGATGGATAGACCAAGTCATATAGATGGTCATGGAATATGAGTTAGGCTTGGTTGGATTTGAGGTGGTGTGGAGGATATGGCAAACTGTGTTGAAAATAAGGCTGCCATAGCAGATACATTAGGTAGCCTCCTAAACCATGTGGGTTTAAGAAGCACAAGGCTTCAATGGAAACAAGTGAAGTGGGGGTTGATAGTCCATGGTTATTATATCATAACCAAGCAAATATTTTGTCAAGGGGAGGTGGCATATAGATGTGAGCTTCTGCAAAAGTAGGCATGTTGACTAGTTTGCAGAAAAGATTACCATGATGTCAACAAAACCATCATGGATGGGTTGGATTAATAATGGTTTACCCAAGGGCGAGAGTGGGCTTTGGTATTACTAATGATGTACTACAATATGGTTCTAGTAAATTCTCAATAATGCACAAAGGATGGAAAAGGTAGAGCTCCAAATATTGAATCTAGATAAGAAATCTAGACTTAGCCATTTTGGCAGAGTTAGGGTTTTAGACTAGCGTGCTAGTGTAGATGATTTTGAGAGGATGCTAAGTTACAAACTAATGATCAAGGAGATGATGTTGAAGTAATAACTAAGTAGATAAGATTCATGTTTAGATTGGGTCTCCACTGAGTTGGAAACCATTCAAGGGGGTTATCCTTGGATTGATCTGAGCATGAGGGGAGATGGTTACTTTAGTGGCTTAGGATAGCTCCAGACTTGGATGCTTGATATGGGTTTGATGATCACAAGAAAGGATTGGGTCCTAAGGGATGAGCTACTAGATTATCTCACTCTAGTTCCTAAGCAAACAAGGCAATCAGCAGATCAAGGTAATTCATCAGACAGCAGATCAAGGCAATCCATCTTATCACTTATGTAGCTACTACTAGGGTTACCATCAATCCTAGATTGAGGTAAGGAGGGGTATTTTGAAAAGGGGTTTTGCTTTGAAGTAAGATAAATACCATCTTGGTATCTCTACCAAGATTTATATGAAAAGGTTTTAATAAAGGTTTTTGGAGAACCTAGAGGTAAGGATAGTTGAAGGTTCTATCTTGAAAACATAAGGAGATAATATATAGGTATCCATAGTTTTGTTAATAGAAACTAGTAAAGTATTTGGTGGCATCAAATTTATCTTGGCTCAGGTTTTGAAATGCCAGAACATTTGAGAATATGAAAGAGGAGCCCAGACATCTCTTTTGTAAAATAGTTTTTGCAAACTAATGTTGAGATGAGGAGTACACAACTAATACACAAACAGTTGCTTGAGTACCAGCAAACAAGTAAGCACATAATGCAAGAAAAAGTTTTTGTTCCCCCTAACTTTTGCCTTTCTGACATTAAATCTTGGTTGCTGAAATTGGGATGTTACATATTCGTAGACTACTCTGACTTGGTCAATGGTTGGTTGGGATAGACTCTTGTTGCACTTGAATTGACGGGGCAAGGTTTTAGATACATGCTCTACTGATATTCCGATGGTACTGGTCATGGTTATGGCTTTCTTGGCACAGTCGATTAACCCTTTATGTTTTGACATCCAATCCATTCCTAGTACTACTTCCAAACCTTTCGCTCCAAGTACTATTAGATTAGCATAAAAATCTATGTCATGGATTCTAATAGGTACAGCCTTGCAAATTTGTCTAGCTTTGGTGGTTGAACCTGGTATTTGAACTATCATAACATGCTTCAATTTTGTTGGTTGAATCTTACTAGTGCATGCAAATTCTTCTATAACAAACGAGTGCGATGCTCCAGAATCAAACAACACTGTTGCAAGTACTGAGTTAATAGAAAACATACCTAGCACGACATCTAGTGCTTCTTGGGCTTCTTCAGCATTCATGAGAAACAGACAGCCGTTGCGGTTGAGCGAGTTCCCTGGGCAAATCTCCGTCCAGGCTGAACACGACGCTGCTGCTGAGCTGGGGCATTCACATTAGGGGCTGCTGCAAGCTTCTTGGGGCACTCACTGGAGTAATGACCCTTGGTTCCGCATTCATAACATGTCACATGAGACTTGTCCTTTCCTGCAACAGGCACAACATTGCTTCCAGTCCTTGGGGTAGTATTAGTGTAGTTGGTGACATTGTTGTTGTTGAACTTGGGCGGTGCACGGTTGAAATTGTTGGAGTTGCCGGGGTTGGTGTTGTGGTTTCCTCCGGGCCTTGAGTTTCCTCCTCCACAGTTGGGATAGGTCGGACGGTTCATCGGGGGTCTATTGTTTCTTGGGGAAATCCTGCGGACGGGTTGGGGCGATACTTTGGGGTATGGTGGGTTCCTGGTTGATGCATCATTCGACGCTTGCGGTTCTCATTGGCTTGGTTGATCTTTCCTTCCATCTGAATGGCATAATCCACTAAGGCTTCAATGTCCGCAAATGGAATATTGACTAATACCGTCTGCATCTCATCATGCAGACCATTCAGGAATCTTTCCTTCTTCTTGGCTTCAGTGTCAATCTCATCTAGTGCATACCTAGCTAATGACAGAAATTTGTCACGGTACTCAACTATTGTCATCCTTCCTTGCTTCAATTCTCTGAATTCATCTCTCATCCTCTTGATTAAACCCGGGGGCACATGGTTTCTGCTGAACTTGAGTTTGAATTCATCCCAAGTCATCACTTATCCTCCATTCATGGCGCGAACGCTGTTCCACCAAGCTCTTGCATCTCCTGCCAGATAGTGGGTGGAAAACAGTACCTTCTCATTGGCCTCCACTCCCACGACTTCTAAGTTGTTCTCCATGGTCTGCAGCTAGTCATCAGCATCTAATGGCTCTTCAGACTTACTAAAAATGGGTGGATTGGTGTTCTGAAAGTTCTTGAGCTGGTATCCATGGTTGTCCTGGTTTCCATGGCCTTGATTGTTGTTAGCCATCTGAGCTATGTGTTGGAGGGTGGCTAAGTTGGCTTGACGTTCGGATCTTTCAGCTTCGCGGTCAGAAACCAACATTTGCAAGATTTGCAGCATTGGGTCCGGGGATGAACTGCTTCCTTCGCGAGTCATCTGAAGATTGAGATAGATCATGAGACAAGAGGGAAATTTATAAGGTTTGGGTTTTTTGTTTTTGGAAAAGCTTTTAAAGTCTGACTCAGGTTTTGCCACTAGAAACTTGCTTTTCATTCATTCATAGCACACAATACAAACACACACCACAACAAGGAAACAAATGGTTTTAAAAACCATTCTGTGAAACTACGATACAATGGGACCGGATACAACTTCACTAACGCTAGTGCTCAAGTGCTACTACTCATCGGAATCGGTGTATTCATCATCATCACCAATGAAGGCGGAGTCATCATCATCGGTGTGGAAGTCCATGGCTTGGTCCTCCAGGAAGTCATCATCTTCACTGAGGTAGGAGTAGGGATCTCCACGGATATCTTCCCCTGCATTCTCCCTTTCCTCAAGCTACATGTCCCGCTCGTGGATGGTCTCCTCCAAGTCTGTCACTTTGTGATGAAGGTGAGCAATAATGCGATCCTTCTTGTCAAGTTGAGGGTGACGTGACTGGCGATCCTTCACAAGCATGGCGATGGTGTGGTCCTTCTTGACTGTGATGGCATAGTTATGGTTAGCGTAGGAGCGGGCATTGTCCAACTCCTTCCTGTCATACATCATGAAGCTGAGATGGTCCACTTGATGCTTCATCTCCAGGTGACGTGGTACCTCCAATGGTTGTCCCATAGCATCACGCCTTGGGTAATACTCAAAGCGCGTGCCCTTGATCTGATTGATGCTTTGCCCACACAGACGGGCAAGAGCTTCTTGCATGGCCCTGGCGAGTTCATCTAGCCAGTTGTTCTCTCTTAAGGTGAACTAGATTCCCTCTAAGTTGGGGGCTTCAATCTTTCCTCGAAGACTTGCAACAATCAGCCATTGCAATTCTCCTCCTTGCTGATCATTGAGCTGGGCTCCGAAGTACTCGGGGTGCGGGCGCTCCAGAAGTTTCGAGAGTTGGTCCAAATCACGCTCAAAGATGAGATCTCCTACATTTCCCAACTGATAGAACTTGCTATACTTCACGTCATCTATAAGAATGTAGGATGTGTAAGTTAGTAGAGTGATCAAGTGTGTCAAATTTTATGTAAGTTTGCAAGAATTTTTGAGGAACATGAATTTTCATGAAAGAATCTATGTGGTAAGAATGAGAATAGGTTTTCATAAATACTCACTTATTTTGTTTTGAAACTAAGTTTTTATTCAAGCGTCCATTCTAAACTAGGGTCTCCTATGGTTAAGATGGCTCTGATACCAACTTGTTAACACCCGGATTTTTAAGCCCAGATGTCTGTTATGCCATACATCGCAATCCCAGGATTACCATTTTTGTGAGACATAACAGATCAATACCATAGTTCATCATCCATTACAAACCATAATAATTGTCTTACAAATAAAGGATCAAACAATCCAGTCTTAATACAATCATTGCAGTGGAATAATATAATAACGGTAGCATGGGAGAAGCTCCATCTTCAGAGTCACGGGCAATGCTAACGATGGGATATGATCCTAGTTGTTGTAGACTTCCTGTTGTCCATCATCCTGGTAGTCCTCCTCATAGTCTGGCCACGGGAATAGCCAGGGACAAAGCCATGAGTACTCTTTAAGTACTCGCAAACTATCACTAACAAGTAAAGAGGTTTCAAGTAGGAATCCTAAGCTCTAGGTTGTTTTGCAAAAAGTGAGGTTTATCTCTAGCTGAGTTCAGAAGTAAAGAAAACTAGTTTAAGGTTTTATAACACCTAAGTGGGAACTTAGTTTTCATATTCATAACCCTATTGTGGTCAATTCAAAGTCATAGTTGATTACACAAGTCATTTTGAAAACATCTGATGACGGAACAGTATGGCCACTCCAAATGTCCATAACCGCGGACGCGGCTATTCGAATAGTTTGACACTCTGCAGAGGTGGTACACTTTCACCACAATATTCGATACATCCGTCAGTAACAATCCTGAATTCACCATACTCAATATGCGGATAATAAATCCTAACCTTTCAATTACACACCCTAGTACAGGCACCTCTCCTATGAGTTTGGCCTCCCAACCATTACCATCTGTCATCTTGGGAACTGCACAGGTGGTCAATCATCACGAGGTAGCCTCAGATCAAACCTCGGCCGCAAGGGAACCCATACGAAGGTATATAACTTCCAGTCAAGCCCTACCCAATTCGGGTATTGTGGTTGTACGGTAAAATTGGAATGGTATCGCATCCGAACACAACCATCAGTTTTATAAAGTACTAAGGCTCATGCCTCAACATTTTCATCATCAAAATCATCTGGTGTTCACAACACATCTCAAAACATTTCATTAGAATGACTCATCATTCTAAGGTTTTCATAATCATTTTCACCAAGTATTCCCATCTAAAGTGATCAAGTTTTATGCTTAGCACTAGCCACTAAGGTTGGGGGTAATCACTAATGAAGGGTGATAATCAAGTGTGACTTATCTAAGTCTATCCTCATGTCTTAGGATGACATCTAGTTCTACCTAACTTAGGCCAAGTTTTATACTCTTTATGCTACCTCTAATATCTTTCCAAAATATCACAAACACTACCTAAAGTAAACAAAGAATTTTGATAAAGAAATAAACTAATAAAGCTTGCAAGTAAAACTAAGATTTGGTATAATGAAGTGGTATAAGCAAATATGCCTAATACATCTTGCATGGGTTAACTAGTGGTCTTAGGCTTGCAAGTAAGACTTGCATGGTTTTAGCTTAGCTTGCATGGTTAAGAAACTTGCAAGTGGTAGCTTGCCTTGAGCAGTGCAGTGGTTGAAGTTCTCCTCTGCTTCCTCTTCGTAGTAGTCTCCTTCCTCTTCGTATCCTTGGTCGGTACTAGCGTCTATAAATAAATACGAAGTACACAATCACCAAACAGTACTTAATTATTTCTATTTGGCACACAAAGGTTCACACTAGATGATCTAGCATCATCACACTCATCACAAGGATTAAAGCAATAGTCTTAATCATTTTATTTTAGAAAAGTAATTTCTACTCATTAAAAAACTAGTTAAGATTTAATATTCTCCAATTAAAACATGGGATCATGTTGACACATATCATCACCACATATTCTAATACTTGGGAATATGATATAAAGTGGTGTCACAATTTAATAATGTTTAACCTTATTATTTTAATTAATTAAAGTGACTAGAAATGCCTATGGGGCATTTTTATTACTTGTTCATTATTACTGCAAGTAAACCTATACATTTTTATATATTCAGAAAGGTCTTATCAAATGTGATTTTTGAGAGTTGGAATCAACTCAAAAGCTTTTATGGTTTAATTTTGAAAAATGTTTGAATGTAGAAATGTCTCTGCCTTGTTATTTTTACTATATGTGATCTATAATTCCAAATGGTTTGAATCGAACGCGCTTCGATTAAGAATTTCGATATATTTCTAACAAAATTTGTTTCATGATATTTGGTTTAGTAAAACTCTCTGAATTGATTTTTGAATCAACAGACATAACTAGGGTTTGAACTAAATGGAAAAATTCTAATTTGATCTAACTGGGTCACGCGGGAAATCTAACTGGGCCGGCCCACTGCGCACAGTGTCATGCGGGCTGGTTAAGTGGTGTCCCCACTCGTTAGTGAGACAGAGGGTGGCAAAGGGGTACGGGGCGATTATGACCGTAGGATTAGATCAAGGATCAACGGCTCACGGCCATCGTCCTCGTTTGAACAGCACACGACGGGCACGAACCCTAGCACGGCCAGTGGGGGTCTGGGGCAGCTCACCGGGGCTCAGGCGATGGTCGGTGACGGGGGCGAATGAGGTTGTCGATGATGGCGGTTCTCCTAGTACGGGCGGCTTCTCCTGAGGTGGCCGCAATCGACGGTGCCCTTCTCCTCCAGCAGCGGCAGGCTCCGGCCAAATTCCAGCGAGAGAGAGCTCACCTTGCTTCGGGAATAAGTGGGAAGGATAAGCGAGAGGTGGGGAGTGGAATGGTGTGAAGAAATGGTGTGGGGGAGGCCTCCTTTCATAGGAGAGCGAGATGGGCAGTGCGGCACGGGCAGAGCTCGTCGAGGTCGACGGTAAAGGCAGCTATCAGCATGGCTGAGGCTACGGGACGGTGCTCGGTCTCCTGGCGGTGCTCAACGGCTTGATGTCATGGCAAGCGGCGGTGTGGTTTGGTCGGGAACATGCGATGCTCTGCGTGGCACCGACAACATTTTTGACGACGCACGGGCGCTCCTGGTCATGCGGCGGCGAACGGGCATGTCAGGTGGTCTCCTGGGATGGTGGTGATCGTGTAGACGGGCGGCGAAGGCGAGGCGCGGTCTGTGCGAGGCGGTCGGTTACAGAGATCTGGCGCGCTCTAGACATGGCAAGGACGAACTTGGCGCGACATGTTCGCTGTGGTCCACGGCTTGGCAAGGCTCGAGGGCTGGACAGGGGGTGGCGGTGGACAGTGGCCTGCCTCCTGGACATGGTGGCTAGGCGCGGCGATGGCTCTGGCTAGCTTGCCATGGTCGGGTGACTTTCGGCACACGGGCATGGAGCATTGGGTAGGGTTATAGCTGGTTTAATGTCATGGTTGTCACTAGGGGAGACAAGGATGATCAAGGGGAGACAAGGTTTGGGTGATCACTTCTCAAAACAGTGTAGTTAGACAGAGTTTGGTTTCTGTCTCCTGGTGTTTGAGGAAATGGCCGAAAGAAATTCATATTTGAATTTTTGGATGAAACTTGGTGAGTGTACAAGGCACATACTAGGGAGTATCTGGTTGATTGGATTTGTCAACGTGAACTGGTTTGGTGGGGTTTTGAGAAATGGTTATCTTACCGTATGAACTAGATTCAATTTTTAAATGTCATTTGAATAGGGTTGCCAAATGTTTCTGTGGGTTTGCAAGGTGGGCTTGTGTTCACTTTTACTTGATCTAGCAAGGGGTGAAAATAATTGGATTTGTTTCTTGGAATTGATAACCTTGATTAATATTTTTGGGATGTTACATCCCCTTGATGTTGCGCTCTTCTCAGATGATGTATGTGTGGTGGCACTTCTCCTCGACCACTCCACGGTCTCCGAGGTGAAATCCATGCGACGGCGTGCACCGGTGGTTGCGGTTAGGGTTTCGGGTTCTCGTGCGGGGCGAGAGAGAGAGAGGGAAATGAGGATGAGGACAAGGCAGGGTGTCGTCATAGCCTCCTTATGCTCCCATATGACGGAGGCACGGATCTCTACACCGGCGAGCGGCAGCGCTTGCGCCACGTAGCTGCTTCGGGGGCATCACAAGGTGCACGACGAGGATAGCAAGGATGAAACGGTACTTGGGCTGGGCCGACACTAGGCTATGGTGGAGTGAGAGGAACCTTGCGGGGTATGCACACGGGTGACTACTAACACGGGAATGTTCTGGGCCATGGGTCGAGACTGTTGGCTATTCTCTCTTCTCTTCTTTTCTTTTTATTTTACGATTTTCTATTTTTGTAATTCCTTTTCACTTTTAATTTCAACATAACTTTAATGCATAAAAAACTTTTGTAAAATATTTCAAATATTCCAGAGATCATTATAACTAGTTGGTTTCCCTAATCTTATTGGTAATTTTTAATATTCATAATAATGTGATAAGTTAGTTATTAAGTAGAGTAATTAAGAATTAGGTTTTTAGAATTTGTTTATTACTTTAATAATTCTCCATATTAATATTTTCACTTCTATTTGGAGTATGAGTCTTCTTTCTCTATGATTAGATAAAATGTTAAAGGATTAGACTAATAAAGCAATGATGGACATATTAATCCTTTTAGGTATGGCATCATATGATAATGATTACCTTTATTATGGTGGTTTATCTCTTTTTGGTTTTAAAATTTGTGATTTATTTAACTACAATTCCACTAAAATGTTATTTATAATTATCCTACTTATATTCAAAATAGCATATCTAATTCCTTAAACTAATTATTCACTACCTTCTTAGGTGTCGTTGATGCTTTGATAGAATTTTATTACATATTGGTTAATAGTAATTCCCATTTATGTGACACATGTGATCCAGATGCCAAGCAACATTTATTTTGGGTTTCTAATACAATCATGTACTATGAACTCTAGAGTATATACTACCCTCGTGTTTATTTATGAATGTTGCTAGAGATCAAGGTTTAAGGTCTTACTTCTGAATTTATGTTCATGGATGATATCTGAACTTAGAGTGAGATATTGAGATAGCTTCCTAATGTTATCTTGATGGTTCCATGATACTAAGTATTTATTAGGGTTTAAAATAATGAGATAGACAAGTGTCTTTATATAACTTGAGATAGTCTTAGGTAATGAATTATCAAAAATTTCTACCTTCCATTTTTATAAGTCCTAACTACTAACTAGGGAATTCCTCTCCTACCATTACTTCACATTAATTATCATGCCTTAACATGATAAGCTTTCTTCGAATATTCCCTCACTAATAACTTCTCAACTTAAATCCTTTTGTAAATCCAATGAGCTTGACACTAAAGCTCTTTAAACTCTCCTTATAGAGATAACTCTCATCACTAGAATACTTCTAATGAATCCAAATACATTTGAGTACTTATTCTCTTCCTTTATGAATTACTTAGTAATCTTATTTATAAATCTCAGAAGCTTGTCACACTAAAGCTTTTTTATATACTCATCACAACTACACTTTATTAACTCTAACTACTAATGATGACCTCCAATCCATCGAGTAGTTACTTTTAACTCCATTCATACTCTTCATTTATCATACATCACTAATACTCCTCCAATAAATGTTTATAACCATTCCTACTTCACCTCAAGTGTTTACTAATCTCTGAGAGGAATAATACTACTCCTATAATTCAATGTTGTTGCGATATGAACTTGGTCACACTATCTTAACTTTAGCTACCTCCTGTAACTCATACTCCAACTTCACATTACACAGATGTGTCTTGTCAAGATTGACCTAAGATAGCATATCTATACTAGAGTTTAACCATGTTCTATCCACCAATGTCACTTTTGTATCTGATTAACATTCACTCCTAGTGACTCAAGCATGATCATTACCATCATTTGATCATTTGTGGCTTAGGTTTCTAGTTGGTTAATCAAGATCTTTCACCAATACAGTGATAAACTTGTATTATAACTATCTTCTTAAAAATTCCACTTGACTAGGAGATATCATTCAATGATTATGCCTACTTGATCCAATAAGATTATTCTTTGGTATCTATATCTTCAAATTTCATCCTTATGATACTCTTGTTACCAACATATATCTTTATTGAGAATAACTCTTCTATTCCATTCAGGAGTGAGTTAACTCCACCAATTATCATGTTGATTTGATTCTCTCCTAACACTCCCATCCTAAGGATGATATCTAAAAATATCATAACTACTTACCTCCTCTTCTTTCTTTAAAGGCATTGGAATTAATGCTATGATAAGACAAGAGTTGATAGATCAGGATAAGGATTTATCACCCAACATTGATGATCAACAGAGACTAGAACATGGTTCAATAGAGATGATAAGGATTGGTATGATAAGAAAGACATGTGGTGAAAAGTCTTTGCTTGATTTCCTTCTTACTCAATATAACCTAAAGAAGTGGGGTTTAAGAGTAACCATGATGCTCATGGTATGATTTATTATGAAAAGGATATACATCAAGAGTTAGCTATTGAATTATTTATACTTGACTTATATACTTAACTTGGTATTATGAGTTGTTACAAAGAATACCATGATATGATCTCTAGAAAGTCTGGTGTTCATCGTTAAATAATGTGTTGTAGATTTTAGTTTTATTCCATTTGATCTACCCATAGATCAAACCATCTTTACCCAAAATAAGGTTTTAGCAAAGGTCACATTGAAACTTATCGCAATCAACTCGATGATCTACTTTAGTTTCACCAAGTTAAGAGAAGCTTCAATCACATTGACAAGTTTTAATCAAAATCACGGAAATTACTTATATTTTCTATGCATGAATGCAATGCACACACCTGATCTCATCTTATTTCTAAACTTTAATGCTGGGATGTTACATCTTCTTCCATTTGAAGAAAAAATCTCAACTACATCAAAGAAAGAAGCAACTATCACATGATGACATCCCAATCACTGCTGAGTGAAGTGATTGCCATGACGATTGACAAGAATAAAGAGGAATCCGCATGTTCTCGTGCCTTTGGATCCCAAAGGGTGAATCTTTCCTTGAAGGCCAAGGTTGTGGAAGTTTAGGATGAAGAAGAAACTAGTGAGTGGTCTCAATAGGACATCAAGTATGCCTTCAACGAGCATCTTACACTTGTCTCAAGGGCCTTTTAGAACAAGTCGGGCATGAAGTCAAGGTCAAGGGACAAACTCAAGATTCAATTCTACAAAAAAGGCCCCTAAAGAAAGGTCTTGCTACAATTGCAATGACAAGAGCCACTTTGTGGCCGCATGTCCCTTTGAGAATAGAGAAGAGAATGGTGGTCGTCTTATCCACAAGATCAAGTCAAGACCTCTTAATCCTTTGAACAAGAACTTTGCAAACAAGAACAACATCAACAAGTAAAGAGCAATTGTCTTTCATGAAGAATACCTTTCGGGTACGGATGATGATGATGGAGTTCAAGGAGGTGAGATTGTGGGAGTTGCTTCTATTGCCACCACTTCTACTCCATGATTGTCCCTCTTCGGCTCCCCCAACGATATCATCATCTCCTCCAACCAAAAGTGAAAGAACATGTGTGCCCCCATGTGTGGTTTTGGTAATTAATGACAATCCTTATGGACTTATGTTTGCATTGAGTTTTACTTGTAGGATTTGTCCATAGGGAATGCTCGAACCATATGTTGGCTTCAAGGTTGGAAGAATAAGAAAGTGAGGAAGATCAAGTGTTGATCAAGGCTTTCAAGGAATGATCCGGAGATTAGTCAAGTAGAATTTGAGCCTATGGCAAGTGTCTCTTGAATAACAAGATGGTGTGATATCTCATGTGTACCTTCAAGAAACCAACATAATAAAGAAATAAGAAATTAAGCGCAAGTTCATGATGTGCCATCTCGAAGAGATTATATGCTTTAAGCTTTCCATCCTTATGGTGATCATGGATATATGAGGATATTCCTAAAAGAGAGGCTCTTCCATAGTGGAGTATGGGGGAGCAAATTCCAAGTCCTCACCAAGCTAGCACAATCAAGAAAGGTACTCCACCTTGAGGTGTAGAAGATCATCATCATCAAGATCAAGTGGAATATGCGCAAGGCAAAGGTATGATCTTGATAGGGTTCCTTTCTTACCAGTCTCGTGGTGTTAGTTGGGGAGACAAGTTTATAGGATAGATAACTGTATATCAAGAGTGGCTCTCGAGTGAGTAACTCAATCATATCTTTCGGAGAGATCTCAAACCTTTGAATATTTAGCATCATAATTCTTGGTTGTTATTAGTATCTTATCCATCTGAGGTTCTAGAGCTTGTGGTAATATTCATAACAAGCTCTAGTTCATCAAAAATAGATTTACCTTTTATATCTTATTGCGTTTTTGATCTTGGAGGTTTTCTGGTTTCTCACCGGGGAGATATCTCACTTTGTAATACATGAAATTTTCTCACTTGTTGGATATCTCTTGTCGTCCTCTTTCCAACAAAATTGGTTTTGGGTCAATCAGAGTTTCCAAACTCTAGATATCGCTATTTGAAGTTTTGCCTCCGGCCATATTTTGTCCGGAATCTCCGGTGTAAAGTCTCGAGCCAGAATCTCCGGTGTGCAAAGACCGGAGTTTCCGGTGTTCCCAGAACCGAAGTTTTGGCACAAGTTTCTGGAGTGGTCATCAAACCAAGTATGTGCAAGTCTGTATAGGGGTCCGGAGATGTACCAAAATCTCCGGTGTGAGTTGCTTGTAGACCAAAATCTCCGATCTCCAGACCAGAGTCTCTGGTGTGGTTTTTCCCGAATGGACAGAAAACGGTCTGAAGTGAGTGGGCCTCTAAAAGGGGACCTTCTTCCCCAATGGTGTGTGACCCAAGATGGCAAGTTTTCCCCTCCATTGTTGACCTTCTTGAGCTTGCTATCCCTCAATCCCTCCTATGATTCTTGCATATTCTTGAGGGATTTGAAAGAGGAGATCTAGATCTACAACCCCACCAATCAATCTCTCCTCTGTGAGGGGAACATCTTGGGATCTAGATCTTGGAGTCTTTTGTGGATTTCCTCCATTGTTCTTCCTCTCTTATTCACCCATAAGCTTTTGTAGCTTTGGTGGAATTTGGGAGAGAAGGACTTGAGCACTTTTTGTGTTCTTTCCATTGCATTTGGTGCATCGGTTTGAGTTCTTGGTGAGGATTCAATTGGGTGAAATGAGATAAGATTTTTACTCTTGGGTTCTTAGAATCCTAGACGGTTTAGTGGTTTTGCAAGTTTGTGGATTACTTGGGGACTCCAATTAAGTTGTGGAGATTTCCCCAAGCTTGTTTGTTGGGAGCCTGTAATTGAGTTGTGGATAAGAGCCCCAATGTTGTGAGAGGTTCCGGATTGGCACCGACAAGTGCACCGATAGTGGAAGTGTGGATCGATCCCATTGGGGTGACATTCATAGGAGACCAAGAGAGGCCTTTTGTGGCGTTGGTGGTGACATTCATAGGAGACCAAGAGAGGCCTTTTGTGGTTTGAAACCACCCCCTCTCCAAACGAGACGTACTCCATTGTTTTTTTGAAAGGAATGCGGTAGGGGAAGCCCCTATAGCTAGTTTGTTTTTTAAATAAGAACCTAGGTGGTTGGGTTGTACATCCACTTCCCTAACAACGTGAGATAGGCTCACTTCTTTACGTACCTCATTGTTGGGAGGAACTCGGTAAAATATCGCCGTCTCCACGTTCCTAGGTTAAACAATCAAGTTTTGCAAAGTACAATGGAACCATCATTCCGAAGATGAAGCAACATGGGAAAGAGAAGACGATCTTCGGAAAGACCACCCTCACCTATTTGCTAGCCAATCCGAATCTCGAGGGCGAGATTCATCTTAAGGGGGTTAGATTGTAACATCCCTAAAAATCATGTTTCAAAACTCATTCATATCATCCTTGCATCCTTCATCCATTTAGGGTTTTTTCTCAAAATCATTTAGATGCATAAGCTTGTGCTATGATTTCATGTGAGCAAATTCAACTCAATTGGCCATCACCCTTTGAGATTGGATGGTTTAGGAACTTGTTTGCTTGCCTCCATGGTTGGAAAGATTAGGTGTAGCATTAAAACCCAAGTTTCCAATTTAGAAATATTTTCTAAACCCTATTTCAAACATTTTCAAACTAGTGACAAAGTCTCTGTTTGTTTCAAAACCCAAGCTTGACCAAGCCTTGCAAGGTAACCACTTGGTTAGATGACTGTATTTGAAACCACAGAACCCTGCAAAGATCCTCAATTTTGTTTGAATTCAAAAGGATTTGAATTCATATCAAAAATCATTCCAGAAAATAGAATTAGAAAAGAAAAAGACTTAAACAAAGGAAAAAGGCCGAGCGCCAGGTTTCTGGCCCAGCAGCGAATCGAGCCCAGCAAGCCCACCCGGGAACCTTTCTTTTCTTCTCTTACGCGCAAGCGCACGCGTACAGTCGCTGACAGACAGACCCCACCTCCACCTCGCGGACTTCGCTGACGAGCGGGCCCGGTCCACGTCAGCATCGTCTTCCCCTAACTCCGCGCACGATCTCCGCCGCTGACCGTTGCCGCAGTGATGCCGAGCGTAATTGGCATTAATCGACGGGCGTTTCCCGTCGATTCCCCGGCTATAAGATCCTCTCTGCCCCGCGATCTTTTCCCCCCAAACACCTCGCTCACTCCGCCACCAGGCTGCCCTCAATCCTCCTCGCACCGCCGCAGATAGAGCCAACTCCGGCGATCGATTCCGGTGAGCCTCGTGTTCCCCTATGCCTCTCGTTCTTGCTATCTTGCCCAGTGTGTCTTTGCGCACCTCCTGACCTCACTGGTCCGTCCTGTACTGCCCCAGGTCGCCGGTTCCACTTGACACCGCAAGCACCGACGGCGACATCAACTCCGACGAGTTTCCCCGGTAGTGCATCACTCGCCTTCCTGTTCATGCACACGACTTCGCCTTGACCCTGTGAACCTAACCGCGTCGTTGTTTTGCCTTGGGGTGATCCACAGCTCCATCCTCGACGAGCACCAGGACCACCCGACGCCGCCACGAACTCCGGTGAGGAATTGCCACAGACCCCGAGCGCCCCTTGACCAACCACGAGTACTTTGAGCTTGCGACCCCGAGCCCGTGAGCAACTCCCTTTCTCCTCACCTCCTGCATCGTCAGCGTCGATCGACTGACCGCCACACCGCTAACCACCACGCAGCGCCGCCCATCTGTGACCAGGCAGTAGCAACCGTTAGATCTGGATCGAACGAATCGGATAGATCACTTAAGCCACGAAGAGGTACGCGCCCTGTGCCGTGCGATCAAACTAGATCCAACGCTCCACAGCGACTGATCCGCGAACAGTGCACGGCGAATAAGAACTTGACGCGTGGCACTAGATCTGTTTAAAAAGAAATTTGAAAACAGATTTATTTGCAAACTTCAAACCCTTGTAACTTTGGATCCACACGTCCAAAATTTACAAATTTTATACCGTTGGATTCAGTAAAACAAGACCTTTCTGCCTATCCATTTTGTTTAACAAATAGTAACCATTAGATTGGCTTAAATTGCAGAAACTTGTTTGAGGCCTTTTTGAGTATAGATTTAGTTTAGTATTTTGTTTTAGGGTTAATTTTTGTTTAGTTGGCAAACTTGTGACTTGTTAAGTTTCTGTATTCATGCACTTGCTTGGTTGAGTTTTCAAAATCACCACTTAGTATTTCATGCATGCATGCATTCATATTATTTTTGTTTATATATATTTGTGTGTAATTGTGTGCTACAACTTTGTGTGTAGATTTTGCTAGTGATTGTGATTGTGACGAGTGCTACTCTCCACACTACCAAGGCAAGTGATATCTTCATGAATATTCCATTCCTATATTTTATA
Source organism: Avena insularis (assembly GCA_023614405.1). Lineage (NCBI taxonomy): Eukaryota > Viridiplantae > Streptophyta > Magnoliopsida > Poales > Poaceae > Avena > Avena insularis. The sequence continues at coordinate 205,463,382 of CM042685.1, forward strand.
CTTGCATTAGATATATTTTGTTAAGACTTGCATGCTACTTTTGTCAAATGATGGTGGGAAATCCTATATAGATTAGAAAGGTAGAGTTGCTAGGAAAATTCCCTAAGGATAGGTTGCCATGCCATGCTTAGCCTAGCTACTAGAAAACAAGGGTGGTTTATATATTCACACTATGGAAAAATATTCTAAGTCTGAGGACTTGTTTTATTAACAAAACAACTAAGTTAATGAATCTCCGGTGGAATGGTAATTGCATGGTGGTTTTGGTTGAGTGGTTCACAAGGCCCATGTTTATGGTTTACCTTAGTGTATCTCACTTGTGGATGGCCACCCAGGAAACAAAGAGATTTGAGATGTCAAATGTTGAGAAGCTTCAAGTGCAACCACTTGGCAATATGGGCTCTGCCATGATCTTAGGTTGCTAGAACTTAGTCTCTTGGACAGTTGGTGGTAGAGGGAATGATAGGTTGGAGCGCGTCCATTTGACTAAGGAAAGGCTTCTGAAGGATTTTGTCTTGGGAAACCAAGTCTTGTGGGGAAAGTGCACCACCTCTGCAGAGTGTAAAACCTAAGTACTTAGCCATGTCTCTGGTAAAGGACAATTTGAGCATCAAGACATGGAAACTTCAAGAATCTCATCACTCCAATTTCTAAATAAAACTTGTGGGTGAACAAGGGTTAAAAGGATCTTCAGTCCTTGATTGGTAGATGCCCTGAGTGGATCTATAGTCTTTGATTGATAGATGCCTTGGGTGTTTTGTGTCAAGCAAAAACTTAGTGTTTTCAAAAGTTAAGGAAAAATCTATTTTGAGCAATGCAAGCCTAAGCTCCACCAGCCAAATGCATATAGTATTATAGTCCACTTAAATATACTAAGGTATCACTTGCCAATACTATTCCAAAGTATTGACCCTCTGTGGCTGTAACTTGTAATGTTGCAGGTTACTCCGATGATGATTAGGAGTCATGAGTCTACACTCAACATGCTTGCCTGTGTCACATGAAGATGAAGACTTATGTTTATTTGCTCAATCCATAAAACTCTTGTATTAGGCCTTTGGCCCTGAGTTGTAAAAGACTATGTTTTATCTCTGGAATGGTAATAATAAGCGACCTTTGTATCTGTGTACTTCATCTTAAGCTGTGGATGCTAGCATTGATCCGAGGACTAGCATTGCAATCACAGGATCTTATCCTTTAATAAGGAGGATCTTACAGATGGTATCGAGCCTTTGTGTTGCCTGTAGGATTATGACCCTAGGATTGGAAACCACTAAGGAAATTTTTTGACTACTTCTACACTTGTCTATTCTTCTCGTAAACTTTTCTAATCTTCTCATTCTCATCTCTATTTGTAGATGAACTCCATCAACGAAGCCGTGAAGAAAGGACCACTCATGACCATGACCTTGGAGTGTGAGACTGAGTTTCCCAAGATTCTCAAGGACCTCATGGAGACCATGGGAGTACATGGTGCAGCAGTGTACAAGGGCTTTCCAGTGATGGAGGATGGAGTGGAGTATTGGTGGGTGCAACTTCACTTGTACAAAAACAAGGAAGACAACCACCAAGAAAAGGGCTTCTGCATGTACACCAACACTTTTATGCACACCACATTCTTTGAGTCAGCAAAAGAAGCAGCTTGGAAGACTATCAAGGAACTGAGTGCTAGAGTCAAGTGCAAGATGCTCAACCTCCAAAAAGACTTAGAGAAAGAGAAGGAACATACCCAAGAGTTGGAAGTCACCAACCAATCCTTAAGAGGAGATATTATAGACTTAGTGATAGAAGCATGTGAACAAGATAGGCTGATTGCCACTAGGAACATTGTGTTAGCCACCAGATCCAGTGAGATAGGATTATGCGCGCCGTTAGTTGGACCACCACCTATCACCTTATTTTCCAAAATGATACCTTAAATAAATTTGAACCTTGGTTGATGTAATGGATTCTTGTATGCATGACTTGTGTGTTTTCTGTGTTCTATGGATATGTATGTTTGTCTTGTTTATCTTGAAATTGTGTTGTTCTAACTTTTTCAATCTTATAAATAGATGCCTATTGCCATCAGCACTGTTGAGGAGTTCCAGGTTACCCGTTTTGGACCTCGTATTGTAGAGCTTACTACTTTACTCGATCTCCCTCTTCCCATCATTACGGTGCACCCACTCACCAAGTTTGAGAGGAAGGACCTCTGGGGCTTCAAGGTGAACCAGCCAGGGCCGTGACAGAGCCTACTACGAGGCCATCGTCTTCAATATTATGCGATGACGGGAGAGAGGCATGGAGGTTGTCATGCAGGACCGATAGGACGGACTGTTAGGCCGTCACTCCCGACAGTTAGAGGCACTCACTTCCACGCCGGAAGGCGTGATGATGATGGAGAGTCCATCGACTTTGAGGGCGACTCGAGGTCACGCAGAGCCGATCGCTGTACCTCGGGACTTAGAGACTCTTATTAGGCACGTGGATACCGACAGGACCAACGTCATGCTCAGCAATGACGAGCTCAGTGCAACCGCGAGAAGGACAAGCTCTTCGCGCAGCAGGACGAGATAGTCAAGGAGATGGAGGCGAAGTTCGAGACCCAAGACCGTACGTTCAAGAGTCAAGAGAAACGTGTCCAGGATAGGAACAAGAGGATCCGGGATATGACCGAGGAACTGCAGTCCAAGGACTTCGAGTTAGAGCAGCAGTAGACAGTGATTGAGAGGCTTCGTTCCCAGAAGAGGGCTCTCAAGGCCAAGATCGACTCTTTGACCACTACCATCGAGGAGAACAAGACCGCAATGGAGAACGCAGGTCTTACCTTTGTCGAGGAGGAGATTGAGGCTGACGAGTAGACTTGACTACTCAGTTATCTTTATTTACCGTACTTGTTATTTGTGAACTTATTATTGGACCATCCGACATGTGGATGGCTTGCCACTTGTGTGTTTTTACTTTGAGACTTTTGGTTATCTTGTTGTTGAGCTTGTATCCTGGTGTTGCATGCTATGTGTTTGTTTGAGTAATCTATTGTGCATAAATCATGTAAGGGTATCTCATTCTTATCTCTATATGAATAAACCACAGATGCCTCCCGTCAGCGCAAACCCAACTAACCCCAACATTACCCCGGAAATGCAATAAATGATGAATGCGCAGACACAGCTTATGCAAATGATGACGACGTTCATCCAGAACCAGAATAACAACAACAACAACCCCAACAACAACAACAATAACAACAACAACAACAACCCTCCAGGTTTTGATATGCTCACCAGATTTCTGCGTCTGAGGCCAGCTAAGTTTTCGGGAACGACTGATCCCATGGTGGCCAATGATTGGCTACGTTCTGTGAACAAATACTTAGTGACCGTGGGATGCACAGATGCTGAAAAAGTCAGGTTCGCGGCACATCTGTTGGAAGGACCAGCCGCCGCATGGTGGGACAATTTCCAGATCACCACACCTATTGATGAGGTGACTTGGGCTATCTTTGAAGATGGCTTTCGCACTACTCATATCTCACCAGGAATGATGAGCCTGAAAAAGAAGGAGTTTCACAACTTTGAAGCGCCACCAGGCGTGGCTGAATATATTGAAGAGTTCAACAATCTGGCGCGCTATGCACCGGATGAGGTTGACACAGATGCCAAAAGGAAGGAAAAGTTTTTGGAAGGCTTGAATGATGAGCTGAATCTGCAGTTGTCTGTGGCATATGTTCCAACTTATCAGTCGCTGTGTGACAAGGCTGTTATTGTGGAGAATAAAATGAAGCAAGTCGAGAGTAGGAAGAGGAAACACTCCGACAAACACAGCTCGGGATCGTCTCATAAACGATCTCACCATGATGATAGTGTCAGCTCAGGATCCCACAAGCATGGGAAATTTAACAAGCACCACAACCACAACCGTCATGACAACAAGCATCATCGCAGTCACGACAATGATAAGTATAAGAATCACAAGAGTGGACATAAGAGCCACCACAGTGGAAGTGGAAGTGGAAGTCAGCCTAAAAGGGACATCAGTCAGGTAGAATGCTTCAAATGCAAGAAGCTGGGGCATTATGCTAATGAGTGCCCTGAGAAGAAAGTTGAAGGACCTAACAAGCCCAATCCTTTTTAGAAAGGACAGGTTAACCACATCAATGTGGAGGAGCTCTATGAAGAGCCTGATGCCGTTGCTGGTAAGTTCAGACTCAATTCCATCTCAGCATTTGTACTCTTTGATACTGGTGCATCTCATTCATTCATATCAAAAGCATTTGTTGATAGAAATGGGTTTGCATCTGAAAACATTGGGTGTCCGATAAAAGTTAGCTCTTCGGGAGGAGATATGATAGTGAGTCTTGGATGTCGGGATCTAGTCATAGAGATCGAAAAACATAAGTTTCCAGTAAACCTAATAATCCTGAATTCCCAAGGATTGGATGTAATTTTGGGAATGGATTGGATGGCTAAGTATGAGGGAGTACTAGATTGTGCCAATCGTACAGTTTCACTCACAACCCCTGAAGGTAAGAGGATAAAATTTAAGTCCAATTTTAAATCTAAAGGGAGTAAGCTGAATTCTCTTAAGGGGGTTAGCATGGACAGTGTGCCAGTTGTGTGTGAATATCCGGATGTGTTTCCGGAAGAGTTGCCAGGAATGCCACCAGATAGAGATGTAGAGTTTATAATAGATTGGGTACCAGGTTCTGGACCAAGAGCAAAGAGGCCTTATAAAATGTCAGTTGACGAACTTAAGGAACTCAAGAAACAACTTGGAGAACAATTGCAGAAAGGATTCATCCAGCCAAGTTCTTCATCTTGGGGAGCTCCAGTTTTGTTCGTAGAAAAGAGAGATAGAACTCAAAGATTATGCATAGATTACCATTCTCTCAACGAGGTAACCATCAAGAACAAATATCCTTTGCCAAGAATCAATGACTTGTTTGATCAGCTAGAAGGAGCTTGTGTGTTCTCGAAGATTGATCTTCGGTCAGGCTATTTTCAACTCAAGATAAGAGAACAAGACATACCTAAAATAGCATTTACCACCAGGTATGGATTGTACGAGTACACCGTGATGCCTTTTGGTTTAACCAATGCTCCAGCATACTTCATGAATATGATGAACAAAGTGTTCATGGAATTTCTCGACAAGTTCGTTGTCGTTTTCATCGATGACATCTTAGTCTACTCCAAGAGCAAGGAAGAGCATGAAAGACATCTACGCTTGATACTTGAGAAACTAAGGGAACATAAGCTTTATGCCAAATTCAGCAAGTGTGAGTTTTGGTTAGAGGAAGTTGGATTTCTTGGTCACGTTATGACAAAGGATGGTGTAGCAGTTGATCCTGCTAAAGTTTCAGCTGTGACAGAATGGGAATCTCCTAAGAACGTAAAAGAGGTTCGTAGTTTCCTTGGTTTAGCAGGTTACTACAGGAGGTTCATTGAAAAATTTTCAAAGGTTGCTAAACCAATGACATAATTGTTAAAGAAAGATAAGAAATTTGCTTGGTCTGAAGGTTGTGAACTCAGCTTTCAAGAATTAAAGAAGAGACTTGTGTCAGCACCAGTTCTGTGCCTACCAGATTTGAAAAAGGATTTCCAAGTGTATTGTGATGCTTCGCATCAAGGATTAGGAGCCGTACTTATGCAAGGCGGAAAAGTTGTGGCGTATGCCTCGAGACAACTCAAAACTCATGAAGTAAACTATCCTACTCATGATTTAGAGTTAGCCGCTGTTGTCCATGCACTCAAAACGTGGAGACACTACCTTTTGGGAAAACGTTGTGAAGTATTCACCGACCATAAGAGTTTGAAGTATATCTTCACCCAGAAGGAAATCAATATGAGACAAAGGAGATGGCTAGAACTTATCAAGGATTACGACTTGAGTTTGCAATACCACCCCGGTAAAGCAAATGTAGTAGCAGATGCTCTAAGTCGTAAGGCGTTTGTAAATGGCCTTACCAAAGGTGAATTGCCAGATGATTTGTGTAAGCAATTCAAGGAACTCAGGTTGGAGATTGTGCCAGAAGGACATCTTATGTCTTTGGATGTTCAACCCACTCTGTTGGATAAGATTAAAGAAGCCCAAAAGACGGATAAAGAAATCAAAGAGATTAAGGAAAGGATTAGCCAAGGGAAAGCTAAAAGTTTCCATATGGACGAACAAGGTACTTTATGGCACGGGAAACGTATTTGTATTCCACAAGATCCGGAAATGCGGAAACTGATTTTACAAGAAGCCGATAACTCTCCATATTCTATTCACCCGGGAAACACTAAAATGTACATGGATATGAAAGAAAGATTTTGGTGGAACATCAAAAGGGACATCGCCGAACACATTGCTTTGTGTGATGTGTGTAGTAGAGTGAAAGCGGAGCATCAGAAACCAGCAGGTTTGCTTCAACCAATGCCTATTCCTGAATGGAAGTGGGAAAATATTGGTATGGATTTCATTACCGGATTACCAAGGACCAGGTCAGGGTATGATTCCATATGGGTAGTAGTGGATCGCCTAACTAAAGTGGCTCATTTTATACCCGTAAAGACAACTTATACAAGTGCCAAGTTAGCCAAAATCTACATGAGCAGAATTGTATGCCTTCACGGTGTGCCAAAGAGTATTGTATCTGATAGAGGAACTCAATTCACTTCTCACTTTTGGAGACAGCTTCATGAATCTTTAGGAACGAGGTTGGAATTCAGCACTGCTTTTCATCCTCAAACCAATGGACAAACAGAAAGGACTAATCAAATTCTTGAAGACATGTTGAGGGCATGTGCCCTAGACTATGGAGCAAGTTGGGATGAAAGTCTGCCTTACGTAGAGTTCTCTTACAACAACAGTCACCAATCTAGTATTGGGATGGCACCATTTGAGTTTCTATACGGAAGGAAATGTACCACCCCATTGATATGGAATGGTGTGGGAGAAAGAAGTTTGTTTGGACCAGATCTTATCAAAGACGCCGAAGAAAAGGTCAAATTGGTTAGGGACAGGTTGAAGATAGCACAATCTCGACAGAAAAGCTACGCAGATGCTAAGCGTAGAGAAGTCACTTACGAAGTTGGGGATAGAGCTTATCTTAGAGTATCACCACTTCGCGGAGTGAAAAGATTTGGAGTCAAAGGAAAGTTAGCACCAAGATATGTTGGACCATTCAACATTCTAAGTCGCAAGGGAGAAGCTGCATATGAAATCGAACTGCCAACATCTTTATCAGCAGTCCATAATGTTTTTCATGTGAGTCAGCTTAAGAAATGTCACCCGGAGATGGAAGGATCTTATTTGAGGGATACCATATCTTTGGAGGAAGTTCAACTAGAAAGTGATCTCACCTATGAAGAAAAGCCTGTCAAAATTCTTGAGACCACAGAAAGAGTCACAAGAACAAAAACAATCAAGTTTTGCAAAGTACAATGGAACCATCATTCCGAAGATGAAGCAACATGGGAAAGAGAAGACGATCTTCGGAAAGACCACCCTCACCTATTTGCTAGCCAATCCGAATCTCAAGGGCGAGATTCATCTTAAGGGGGTTAGAATGTAACATCCCTAAAAATCATGTTTCAAAACTCATTCATATCATCCTTGCATCCTTCATCCATTTAGGGTTTTTTCTCAAAATCATTTAGATGCATAAGCTTGTGCTATGATTTCATGTGAGCAAATTCAACTCAATTGGCCATCACCCTTTGAGATTGGATGGTTTAGGAACTTGTTTGCTTGCCTCCATGGTTGGAAAGATTAGGTGTAGCATTAAAACCCAAGTTTCCAATTTAGAAATATTTTCTAAACCCTATTTCAAACATTTTCAAACTAGTGACAAAGTCTCTGTTTGTTTCAAAACCCAAGATTGACCAAGCCTTGCAAGGTAACCACTTGGTTAGATGACTGTATTTGAAACCACAGAACCCTGCAAAGATCCTCAATTTTGTTTGAATTCAAAAGGATTTGAATTCATATCAAAATCAATCCAGAAACTAGAATTAGAAAAGAAAAGACTTAAACAAAGGAAAAGGCCGGCGCTGGGTTTCTGGCCCAAGAATGAATCGAGCCCAGCAAGCCCAGGGAACCTTTCTTTTCTTCTCTTCTGGCAAGCGCTGCACGTCTGATCGGCAGACAGACCCCACCTCCACCTTGCGGACTTTGCTAATGAGCGGGCCTCGTCCACGTCAGCATCGTCTTCCCCCTGACTCCGCGCACGATCTCCGCCGCTGACCGTTGCCGCAGTGATGCCGAGCGTAATTGGCATTAATCGACGGGCGTTTCCTGTCGATTCCCCGGCTATAAGATCCTCTCTGCCCCGCGATCTTTTTCCCCCAAACACCTCGCTCACTCCGCCACCAGGCTGCCCTCAATCCTCCTCGCACCGCCGCTGACAGAGCCAACTCCGGCGATCGATTCCGGTGAGCTTCGTGTTCCCCTCTGCCTCTCGTTCTTGCTATCTGACTCAGTGTGTCTTTGCGCACCTCCTGACCTCACTGGTCCGTCCTGTACTGCCCCAGGTCGCCGGTTCCACTTGACACCGCAAGCACCGACGGCGACATCAACTCCGACGAGTTTCCCCGGTAAGTACAGACCGCCCCTCGCCTTCCCGTTCATGCACACGACTTCGCCTTGACCCTGTGAACCTAACCGCGTCGTTGTTTTGCCTTGGGGTGATCCACAGCTCCATCCTCGACGAGCACCAGGACCACCCGACGCCGCCACGAACTCCGGTGAGGAATTGCCACAGACCCCGAGCGCCCCTTGACCAACCACGAGTACTTTGAGCTTCGCCGTGACCCCCTGAGCCCGGTGAGCAACTCCCCTTTCTCCCTCACCTCCTGCATCGTCGGCAACGTCGTCGACCGACCGTTCCGCCACCGCTAACCACCGCGCAGCGCCGCCCATCTGTGACCAGGCAGTAGCAACCGTTAGATCTGGATCGAACGAATCGGATAGATCACTTAAGCCACGAAGAGGTACGCGCCCTGTGCCGTGCGATCAAACTAGATCCAACGCTCCACAGCGACTGATCCGCGCGAACCGGTACGGGCGAATAAGAACTTGACGCGTGGCACTAGATCTGTTTAAAAAGAAATTTGAAAACAGATTTATTTGCAAACTTCAAACCCTTGTAACTTTGGATCCACACGTCCAAAATTTACAAATTTTATACCGTTGGATTCAGTAAAACAAGACCTTTCTGCCTATCCATTTTGTTTAACAAATAGTAACCATTAGATTGGCTTAAATTGCAGAAACTTGTTTGAGGCCTTTTTGAGTATAGATTTAGTTTAGTATTTTGTTTTAGGGTTAATTTTTGTTTAGTTGGCAAACTTGTGACTTGTTAAGTTTCTGTATTCATGTACTTGCTTGGTTGAGTTTTCAAAATCACCACTTAGTATTTCATGCATGCATGCATTCATATTATTTTTGTTTGTATATATTTGTGTGTAATTGTGTGCTACAACTTTGTGTGTAGATTTTGCTAGTGATTGTGATTGTGATGAGTGCTACTCTCCACACTACCAAGGCAAGTGATATCTTCATGAATATTCCATTCCTATATTTTATACTTGCATTAGATATATTTTGTTAAGACTTGCATGCTACTTTTGTCAAATGATGGTGGGAAATCCTATATAGATTAGAAAGGTAGAGTTGCTAGGAAAATTCCCTAAGGATAGGTTGCCATGCCATGCTTAGCCTAGCTACTAGAAAACAAGGGTGGTTTATATATTCACACTATGGAAAAATATTCTAAGTCTGAGGACTTGCGTTTTATTTAACAAAACAACTAAGTTAATGAATCTCCTGGGTGGAATGGTAATTGCATGGTGGTTTTTGGTTGAGTGGTTCACAAGGCCCATGTTTATGGTTTACCTTAGTGTATCTCACTTGTGGATGGCCACCCAGGAAACAAAGAGATTTGAGATGTCAAATGTTGAGAAGCTTCAAGTGCAACCACTTGGCAATATGGGCTCTACCATGATCTTAGGTTGCTAGAACTTAGTCTCTTGGACAGTTGGTGGTAGAGGGAATGATAGGTTGGAGCGCGTCCATTTGACTAAGGAAAGGCTTCTGAAGGATTTTGTCTTGGGAAACCAAGTCTTGTGGGGAAAGTGCACCACCTCTGCAGAGTGTAAAACCTAAGTACTTAGCCATGTCTCTGGTAAAGGACAATTTGAGCATCAAGACATGGAAACTTCAAGAATCTCATCACTCCAATTTCTAAATAAAACTTGTGGGTGAACAAGGGTTAAAAGGATCTTCAGTCCTTGATTGGTAGATGCCCTGAGTGGATCTATAGTCTTTGATTGATAGATGCCTTGGGTGTTTTGTGTCAAGCAAAAACTTAGTGTTTTCAAAAGTTAAGGAAAAATCTATTTTGAGCAATGCAAGCCTAAGCTCCACCAGCCAAATGCATATAGTATTATAGTCCACTTAAATATACTAAGGTATCACTTGCTAATACTATTCCAAAGTATTGACCCTCTGTGGCTGTAACTTGTAATGTTGCAGGTTACTCCGATGATGATTAGGAGTCATGAGTCTACACTCAACATGCTTGCCTGTGGCACATGAAGATGAAGACTTATGTTTATTTGCTCAATCCATAAAACTCTTGTATTAGGCCTTTGGCCCTGAGTTGTAAAAGACTATGTTTTATCTCTGGAATGACTGTAATAAACGACCTTTGTATCTGTGTACTTCATCTTAAACTGTGGATGCTAGCATTGATCCAGGGACTAGCATTGCAATCACAGGGATCTTATCCTTTAATAAGGAGGGATCTTACACTGTTATGGGTATTTTTTTTCTTTATTTAATGAGCACCCCGTGGTACTCATGTGGAGCAACTCTCTCATGGTGTCTTTCATAGGATACATAGATCATGACTTGTATGTGTGATGGTTGTGAAAATAGCCATCTTTTCAGCGTTTAAACATTGTTTTTAGTCAAGAAATTGACAAGATTCTCTCTAGATTTACCAGTAATGAATAATTACTGCAAAGATATGCAAACCATTGCTTTTAATTATGTTGTACAGGAAAATACGCTTTCTAATGCGAAATGAGGAGCCATAAATGAAGATATTGAGGAAGCCTACATGATCAAGTAATCCTGGAGCAAACTACAGGCGCTAGAGGCCATAACGACCACTGGTATGGGCATGGCCTGCCCGTACCATGTGACGGTGGCTTATCGTCAACCCTACGACTTACGTGAAAGGCACCAATATATTTCGAGGTTCCAGTCGCCATGCAGAGGGCCGCCATTCTTAGATTGCATCACAACAACACCAAAGGAGATCCACACCATAGTTCATACCCTCCATCCTCCCCATTATCCATAGCCATTTTCTTGTACTTGAGATCTCCTTTGGTGTTTATTATTATATTTTATCCCATATGATATCCAGCTATAGGTGGATCTTCAATCTTGGCTATATCCATCCATTGATTCAACTCACTATATATAGTAAACTAGATTGGTCTGGTAGAATAAAAAAACAAAGTCTTATAGACGTGTGACACCCCCGGGATCAGGGCTAAACAAATCCTAGACCTCCGTCTGACATAATCTTAACCTTGAGCTCGAGGATATCCAGTGAATAATTGGTAACACAGCAGTGACCCTACGACACAAAATTTGTTACAGCAAGCTCATAACTAAGCAAAGAACCAAATTATTACAAGCATAGGTCACTTACCACAAACATCAAACAACGCGAGGCAAATTATGCTATTAAGTATACCAAACTTAACAAATGGCCCGAGAGGCCTGAAGCATAACAATGACGTCAAAGCCCATAGATTCCAGGCTGCTGGCTGGGAACCCCAAGCTACTTGTCGGTGTCGATGTCGTACGGAACTCGTCTTCAGGGGAACACTTACTTTGCTACAAAAGTATCAACAAATCAAGGCTGAGTATAGGGTGTACTCCGCGAGACTTATGGTTGGTGGAGTTTGTTTTTCATAAAGCCATCTTTGTTTATAAAATAAGAGAGAGAATAAGCTCCTCTAATCAGAACATTTTAAAAGGGGATCAGAGAGCGACATCTCCAAAATATTGATCATCATCTTTTATATCCACCAAGTCATATTCATCACCTGAACTAGGATCACCCCCTCGTACCCATGAGGAAGCATCCTTAAGCACACATTGATCTTCCAAGTTTTATGATTAGGTTATAGTTCTCTATGGTCTTAGAATTTGGTCACCAAGCGTTCATAATCATGAACACGACTTTTTGAAAAGATTTAACCCTGCAGGGGTGTACAACTTTATCCACACGTATGAACCTTCTCTTAATGCCACATGATTAGCCCTCTTCCTTGGAAGGCCGGTAGAGCATGGTTAGACACGACCTTTACCTTTCTTTCGCTGAGACCATGAGTCACGCCCTAAGGATGGTCCCACCATAACGGGTCCAATCTCGAAGCCAGCCCCTAGATATGTGAGGCAAGGTTGGTTTATCAGGGGCGCTATCTACCCCAAGCAACCCGGTCCATGCTTCCCTACCTGTTACGAATACACCTCCTTCACCGCCTTCGAGAAGATCCAGAATGCATGTCGAATGGAACGCCCGAATTATGTGACTCATGTAATCTACTAGGAAAGTTAGTTGGTTGTGAGGTTTTCCAGGCCCCGTGTGGTTGTACGCTCGTCTCGGTTCCAAAGGGAAGAACTCGGTTCCTAGTGTTGGCGAGCATGGGACTAGAAAATCCACATCCCGCTGTGGCCTCCCATACAAGCCTTAGCATGTTTGATCTCATGTCACCTCATCACTATATCTTGATCCCCTGTCATACTAGATTATCTGCATCTGATACATCATATGGATGAATCGGCACTGACAACTATGCATGCCTAAGCAGGACACAGATATAAGCTATAGCAGTGCACATAAGCCAACTAGTTATGCTAGGAGTAGTGGATCAGGTAATATAAGCTCAAAGGGAGTAATGCAACAGATAGGATACTCTATCTATTGATAAAAGACCACAGTAGAATTGTATACAATATGGCAGGACTTGAAATGCTTTCGAAATCATAGGATTATATCATGGTGGGGCTATGCTTGGCTTTGCCTGTTGATAACCAATAAGCAGATCTTCGGGAATCTTGTACTTAACTTGATTACAGTTGGTCAAGTAATGTTCGTCGATCTTCGATGGTCTTAATCTCGGTCTTCGATCTCAATCTCGATCTCGATCTCGATATCGTATTCTACCAGAGAAGAACCAAACACCAGAAAGAAAGGGAAACAATCAACAAATGGCATCGATGCAATGCTCAAGCAAGGATGATGATATGACAAGTTAAATTATATCAAAATAAAACCCTAAGGCATGATTGGTATTTTAAACGGGGTTACAAGGGGTGCGAACCCTAACTCGGGGAAACTCTGGAATCACCTGTGAGGGGTTACTATGTTGTTCTAAATAAACTTGTAATGTAAGTTGTTGAATAATGCATGATGATAGCTTAAATAGGTAGATCTCATTTTCTGGACATTTTGATATATTATACAGATTTTCTGACTTAATATGAATTAGTTATGATTTCTCTCAATTTAAATCCATTTTAAAGCATTTTTAAAAAAAATAAACAATTTTGGAATATATTAAATATTTATCCACTTGGATCCACATGTCATATGTTTATTCATTTCAGAAAACATTTTCCAAAATTATTAAAATGCTGACAGGTGTGGCCCATAGGGGCTTATTTATATTCCAGAAAATAATTACAAAAACAACTTAAATAAAAGAAAAAGGCATATATTGCGCCATGCTGATGTCAGCATGACATCAGCAATGGGGAGCTTGCAAGTGGTGGTCGAATCGGGCGTCTGGGAGAGTGGGGGCGAGCGAGGCTAGTTGCGCTAGAGAGAGGGCGATGAGGCGAACCATATATTAGCGGTGCTGCTCGATATTGGTCACCGGAGCAAGGCGCACGACGGCGGACAACGGCGGAGGTGACAAGTGCTTGTAGAGGGGAAGAACCAGAGGGGAAGGAGACAAGGTAGAAGGTCCTCAGGGACCACAAGATCACCAGGAGCACGAAAATCTTGACGCCGAGGTCCAGGGTGGCCGAAATCAGTGGCGAGGGCGGTGGTCGGCGTCGGACACAACGACACGATTCTCCTGATCTGGGGCTTCTCCGGCGCTGCTGCTTGGCTAGGGTGAACGAGGAGAGCAAGGTAATCACAATGACACCCATAGCTGGTCGAGGGGTGGAAGGAAACAGTGGCACGCTGGTGAGGTATGAGAGCAAGGGTTTCGGCTAGGAGGGGAAAACGGGGAAGAAGGAAACTAGGGTTTGTCCAGTGGCTCGAGGAAGTACTTGTAGACGTCTACGTGTCGGTAGCGTGCATCACGATGCCGGTGGGGATCGTGGCGCAGACGAGCGGCGGAGGCACGGCCACCGAGCTGCTACGACGGTGGCAGGAAGATGAAGACGCGTTTAGATGGGACAAAGGGTTGCTGGCCAGAGGTGGGCCATGGACGGGCCAATTGGGTTGCGGGATTCTGCACTGCTGTCACATCCTAGAATTTTCCAAATTTTGAAATGTGAAAAATAAAGAAACAAAAGAAACAAATGTTGAAATTTAGGGGGAAAATAAACTTTTGCTTCTAAATGGAAACATCAAAACCCTGCTTGAACAAAACTTAAAGGAGAAAGTAAGAAACAAATTTTCAATTAGATCAAATGCATTCATGCAATAAATGTATCTTGATTTTAAGCACATGGAAAAGTTAAACCAAAAACCTAAACCCTAATAATAGAAATCATCATCAAGATCACTCCAGGACTATGGCTTTGTTCCATATAAAAATTTAGCAACAAACAATTCTAAATGACAAATAATCGTAAACAAAAAATATTATAAAACCATGGGAATTGATTTCACTCAATTTGGAGCCATGGATAAAAACTTATGAATTTTACAAGACAAAGAAAGAATTAAATAAATAAGAATTATTGCAAAAACAATTTAAACCATGGTTAAAATCCATAAATAATTGTAATAAAAGTTTATCAAATAATATAAAAGAATAAAAATTTATTTAAGTAAAATTATATGGGCTTATGAACCATATTCAATTTTATTTAAATAAAATCCAAAATGCCTCACTTAATTTAAATGAATATTAAATCATAAGAAAAATATTTGAAATATTCCAAAGTGGACTAATTAATCAACTCATGTTTTGTATAAAACATACAGAAAAGATTGGGATATTATTTGAATTCAAATTGAAGTGGAATCAAATTGTTTTGAATAAAAACAGAAAAAGAAAAAGACTAAACAGGAAAAATGGGGGAACCCAGCCAGGCCCAACTGCCAGCCCAGCACCCCAGCCCAACTCATCCCACCCGGGCTGACATGGTTATACCCCACGGGTACATGACCTTAGTGTACCTGGTCCGGTCCAAGGAAGGCCCACAAGAATATACGCGGCCCATGAAGACTTTCGGGTGGCCCAAGCCCAGGATGTTTTCGGATCCTTGGAGAGCAAGACTAGAGTAGACAGAATATTCAAAGAGGCAAACCCTAAAACCTGTAACCGAATCGTCCTATGTTCGGGACCTGCCTATCTCTATATAAAGGCTAGGAGGGCACGACGAGGAGGGCACTTCATACCACCGCATACACACCTCCACGCCAGATTGCATCTGCGCACCCCTATAACTTTCGGTTCCACCATAATCAAGAGCAGACAAACAGGAGTAGGGTTTTCCCTCTAGGGGCCTGAACCTGGGTAAACCTCGTGTCCCCGTGTTGCTTGTTTGCTAACCATTCCGCGATCTCCAGCATCCCCATCTTCTCCAGAACCCAAGCTCATAACAATGGGCATTGACGAGATTAAACCTCGTCAATTGGCGCCGTCTGTGGGAACTGGGGGCGCTGATTGTGTGATCATGACGGTCCCAACCAAAGCGATCTACAACTCCTCGGCGATGGAGAGACATCTCCGCTTCAGCGCTTTCGACTTCACCGCCCACTCGCCAGCCACTCCGAAGGACTTCGAGCCCGTTGGCGAGGGGCTCGAGATCCTGTTCGGGAGCTTCTGCTTCCAGGTGGGGCAGACCGGCACTCTCCATCTCCCAGAGTAGGTGCCCCTGCCATCGATCAGGCCTGCTTCATGGGCTCTGCATCCCATGCTATGCACATCGCCATCAACAGATGAGTCCTATGATAGCAGTAGCTGCAACTCAGATATGTGCGATCCACCATTGGAGGAAGGGACCTATGGTTCCGGATCAGAAAGTTGCGACAGCAGCAATCCGATCTACGAGCGCTACCAATGTGCCGCAGTCATCCAGAGCGACGTGGATTAGGAACACAACCGTCCACCCAACCCGCAGGGTAGAAACGGCGAGAACAGGAGAAACCAGTCCCGCCGCCCAACGAGGAGGACACCGATCCCAATCGGGTAATCCACCTCAGCGAGGAAGGATGGGCTCAAGCACGCGAAGCCGTGGCAGGCAACAAGATCCTGCATGTGGGTGCCTCACGGGACCTACTAATGGCGTACCACCTGCTCCTCGTCAAAGAGCACAAGAAGCAGGTGAAGATGCAAGAAGTGCTTGACAAGCGCAAGCAAGCGGCCTCAGAGTCCAGTGCGCGGCGAGCTGCGCTCTCCTCCATGGGTGGCTCCAGCTCGCACGGAAACCACGGCGACAAGCATCGTTCTCGCATGGAGAACATGGACCCCACTGCACGTCACGAGGTGACTCGGACCCTCAACACGTCTTTCATGGAGATGGATGCGGATGGCAACGTCATCCCGAAGACGCCGCAAGCTGCGATCATGGCAGCCACCACATACCTCCCGTCCCATCCACCTCCGGTGGGGGACCCGAAAAGGGCCATGCACAAATCCGCACTAACCGGACTCGGACTCATTGGAGCTGTGCTCCACGGAGAAGCTCCTCCGGAGCCAAAAAGAAGGCTGCGGTCAGGTTCAACCGCAGCCCCACGCCTTCATCCAACGAGGAAAAGCACGACCTACCTCGAAGGCACAAGATCTCGCGACATTGCAGCCGCGATTACGATGCTCGAAGCGAGCTCACCCAACGCAAGATCGACAAAGCGCGCGCCAAGTGCGTATGCTCGACCAAATCCGAGGAGGACGACGACGAAGGAGAACTCTGTGGAGCTCGATGCTTCAGCAGATCCATCCGGCGGACATGGATGCCGTGGAACTTCAAGCTTCCTTCGGACACTCCGAAGTTCGACGACACACAGGACCCCAAGGCGTGGCTCAGCGACCACATGTCGTCTGTCAAGCTACACGACAGAAACAAGAACACCGCCCTGCAATGCCTTCAGCTGCAGATGACAGGCGCAGCCCAGATCTGGCTCAGTAGCCTATCCTCGGGATCCATCCGAAGCTAGGAGGAACTGGCGTATAGTTTCATCCGAAACTTCAAGGGCACCAGCAAGAGGCCAGCCTCGATCAAGGAGCTACGGGCCTGCACCCAGCGAACGGGCGAATCCATTCGCTCGTACATACTACGTTGGTCCAACACCAAGAACTTCATGGCGCACATCTCTGAGGAGAGAGCGATCGACGCCTTCAAGGATGGCGTCAAACGCCAGGACTTCAAGGAAGAACTTGGGCGCGTCAAGCCCAAGACACATGACCACCTCATGGACATCGCCAATAGGTGGGCAGATGGCGAGGACTCCGTCCACCGAGCACACTCTAAGGAGGAAGATGACTACGGTCGTCGACATGAACGCCGTAACAAGAGAAGATCGCGCGTCTACGATGATCGCGACGGACCCGACATGGTCGTGGCTGACTACGCTGACCGCCGCAGCGAAGGCAACCGCAGCAATGGTGGATACCGTGGAAACAACTTCCGTGATGGAGGACGCCCAGCGCAGTCATGGCAATGCCGCGTCCGCGACGACGGACCCTCAGCATACGACAAGTTGTTGGGCCCGTGCACCATCCACCTCTACATCGACAAGCAGGATGGCAAGAAAAAGGCAAGCCACATGCTCAAAGACTGCCGTGAGTTCCATAAACTCAGCGAGAGCATGTCCCAGATGAGGCAACAAGCCCCGAACTCCGGGTATGGGAACGCGCCCGCACCAGGTGACATCGCCCACAGAGCTCCTCCACCACCACCCGTGGGACCTTCGAATCATCCAATCGCACCTGCGCAGAACAATGGTGGAAACGGGTACCCCGTGCCAAAAGGATCACTGATGATCCAAAAAGGGTGCCCAACAAACAGGGTGCAAAAGAAAATCACCCGTCAGATCAATCTGGCTGTGACCGCTCCACCCGCCATCCCTGAGTACCTCAGCGGTTCGGAGTCCTGCATCACGTTCAGCCGTTCGGATCACCCCTGCCAGGTCCCTCGCCCAGGTCATGCTGCCCTAGTGCTCGAGGCGCAGATCGGAGGGTTCGATATGAGCCACGTCTTCATGGACGGCGGCAGCAGCATCAATCTGATGTTCGCCAGCACCTTAGCAGCAATGCGGATCCCCGCTGTGCAGCCTGGGAAAGGGCATATTCCCCCTGGGAAAGATATGGCTCGACGTCATCTTCGGCAAGCCCGATAACTTTCAGTGCGAGCGACTCGAGTTCAAAGTAGTGGACTGTCCATCAAAATACCACGCCATCCTTGGGCGTGTGCCATTTGCACGGTTCCTAGCATTACCGCACTATGCGTACCTGCTACTCAAGATACCAGGACCTAAGGGCGTCATCACGGTCCACGGGAGCTTCACCCGATCGGACCACTGCGACAGGGACTTCAACAGAATCTCCCAGTCATTCGGCATGCAGGAGGAGCTCATAAGGCTCTGAGAGGTGACAGACAACGGGGCACCCCCAGTCGCAAGACAGAACGCACCGGACATGTCTTTCGACTCCACCGTTAACACAAAGAAGGTGCAGGTCCACCCGACGGACGCCTCCAAGACGGCGCTGATCGCCAACGACCTTAGCCCCGCATAGGAAAGCGCGCTCGTCGAATTCCTCCGTGAGCGCTGGGAAATCTTCGCCTGGTGTCCTGCGAACATGCCAGGAGTTCCTAGGGAATTCGCCGAGGACGCACTTAAGTCTTTCCAAATGCCAAGCCCGTCAAACAGTCCATCCGACGACTGTCCGAGCCACGGGCTAAAGCAATCGGAGTCAAAGTCAACAGACTACTCGACGCAAATTTCATCAGGGAGATCAACGAAAGCGAGTGGCTCGCCAACACCGTGATGGTCCCCAAAAAGGACACGGACATCCTGCGGATGTGCGTGGACTTCACATCGCTGAACAAGCACTGCCCGAAGGATCACTTCCCTCTTCCTTGGATTAATTAGATCATCGATTTGACTGTAGGATGCGAGAAGCTCTCCTTCCTCGATGCTTACTCAGGCTACAATTAGATTCGATTGAAGGTCGAAGATCAGGAGAAAACGGCGTTCATCATGCCGTTCGGAGTGTTTTGCTACAACACAATGCCCTTCGGGCTGAAGAGCGCAGGTGCCACGTACCAACGGTGCATCCAGGCATGCCTGAAGGACCAGATCGTCCGCAACATCCAAGTCTATGTTGACGACATAGTAATCAAAACAAGGGAGGCCAAGACAATGATCGACGATCTCCGCGAGACGTTCGACAACCTTGATCGATACAAGATCAAGCTAAACCCAGAAAAGTGCGCCTTCGGCGTCCCATCTGGTCAACTGCTAGGCTACTTCATCTCCTAGCGAGGGATCAAAGCGAACCCGAAGAAAATTCGAGCCATAATGGTCATGGAGAAGCCAAAGAACCTCAAAGGCGTCCAGCAGCTCACTGGGCGCATCGCGGCATTGAGCAAGTTCATCAGCCGCATGGGCAAAAAACCCTGCCTTTCTATCAGCTGCTACGCAAGGCAGACAAATTCGAGTGGACGCCTGAAGCAGACGACGCATTCGAAGATCTGAAGCAGCTACTCTCCACCTCGCCCGTCTTGGTCACACCAAGGGAGCGCGAGCCTCTACTGCTATACATAGCAGCTACACATCAGCTGGTAAGCACCGTGCTCATGGTCGAAAGACCCGAAGATGGCAAGACCCATGGGGTACAACGCCCAATCTACTACCTCAGCGAGGTATTGACGCCGACAAAGTAGAGGTATCCTCACTACCAGAAACTCGCATATGGCGTGTTCATGACGGCTCGTCGGCTGAGCCACTACTTCCAGGAGCATCAGGTCATGGTCATCAACGAAGCACCCCTAAACAGCATCCTGAACAACCCGGAGGCCACAGGACGTGTGGCCCTGTGGGGCATCAAGCTGTCACCTCTAGACATAGTCTATGAGAAGCGCCACACAATCAAGTCCCAGGTCCTACCGGATTTCCTAGTCCACTGGATGGAGCTGCAGCTGTCGGACACTCCGGACATGACGCAGTCATGGACAATGCACTTCGATGGCTCCAAGCGCGAAGCTGGAGCAGGAGCCGGGGTCATACTGACCTCCCCGCAGGGCGACAAGATGAAGTACGTCCTCTGGATGAAATTTTGAGCTTCCAACAACGAATCTGAATACGAGGCCCTCATCCACGGCATGAGGATGGCCAAGATCTATGGCGCGATGCGCTTGGTCATCTACGGCGACTCGAACCTCGTCGTCCAGCAGACGATGAACGAGTGCGACGCACACGCTGCCAACATGATTGCATACCGCGCACTCTACAACGCACTCGAAGGAGATTTCGACGGCTGCGAGCTTCGGCACGTTGGGAGAGAAAGCAACAAAGAGGCTGATAGACTCGCCAACATCGGCTCCACCTGCGCATGGGTGCCACCAGGTGTGTTCCTTAAACAGATCTACGTGCCATCCATCAAAAGGAAATTCCCCAAGGGATCACCCGAAGAAGCAGAACACTCGGGGGATGCGCTACCCGAAGGACAGGAAGGACCAGAAAAGCTCGACACAGAGGTCACAGTGGTCAACCTGATGCAGGTCATGGCATTCGAAGAAACATGGACACAGCCATACCTCCGATATCTGATAGACGGGGAGATGCCTGACAGCTCGACAGATGCCCGGCGCATATCTCGCTGGTCCAAGGCCTTTACCATCATCAATGGCGAGTTGTACAAACGCATCATTTCTGGCATACTCCAAAGGTGCGTCACCATCGGTGACGGCAAAACTATCCTCCAAGACATCCACGAGGGCATCTACGGCCAT
Source organism: Avena insularis (assembly GCA_023614405.1). NCBI lineage: Eukaryota > Viridiplantae > Streptophyta > Magnoliopsida > Poales > Poaceae > Avena > Avena insularis. The sequence goes on from CM042685.1 coordinate 205,484,568, forward strand.
CACGCGGGCAGCCGCGCCCTTGTCGCCAAAGCTCTACGAGCTGGATTCTACTGGCCAACGGCCATGAACAATGCCAAGGACATCCTCCGAAGATGCAACGGGTGCCAGAGGTTCGCAGAACCACGCGCACCAGGATCGGAGCTCAGGCCCATACCCTTGGCCTGGCCCTTCGCCCGATGGGGCCTCGACATGATCGGCAAACTGCCCAAGTCCTCGAAAGGAGGCCACGTCTACCTCCTGGTCGCGGTCAACAAAATCACCAAGTGGATCGAGGCCATGCCAGTTACTAACCAAAAGGGAAAAACGGCTGTGAAATTCTTCGAATCCATAGTCTACAGGTTCGGCGTGTCGCACAGCATCATCACCGATAACGGGTTGAACTTCATCTCCAAGGAATTCCAGGACTTCTGCGAAGACCTTGGAATCAACATAACATACGCCTCTGTGGCGCACCCGCAAACGAACGGGCAGGTCGAAAAGGCCAACGGCCTCGTCGGCGGCGGCATCAAGAAGCGCCTAATGAGTCCACTCCAGCGACTCGCAGGTGCCTGGACACAAGAACTACCATCCGTCCTCTGGAGCCTACGCACGACGCCAAACAGCTCAACTGGCTACACGCCCTTCTTCATGGTGCACGGAACCGAAGCCGTGCTGCCTGCAGAAGTACGCCATAAGGTCCCACAGGTCATTGCCTACAGCGAAGCCGAATCGACGGCCGCACTCGAATACGTCGTCGACACACTCGATGAGGCACGTGACATAGCCGCAGCTCGATCAGCGGTCTACCAACAGATCCTCCGCAACTATCACAGCCGTTGGCTGCGCCCAAGGTCCTTCGTCGAAGGAGACCTAGTCTTACGACTCAAGCAAGAGCGACCGAAGAAGCTCGAGTCACCCTGGGAAGGACCCTACGTCGTCACTGAAGTCATCCCAGGTGGCGCCTATCGCCTCAAGCACATGGAGTCTGGAGTCGAATACTCCAACCCATGGAACGTAGCACAAGTGCGACGCTTCTACCTCTAGCTACGCCCCCCTCCTTTTACTTTCAATAAGGCTATTCAGCCAAGGCTACTCAGCCGAACAATGTACCTCCTCATTACGATATGAATAAATCTAAGTGTCTCGCCCCAAAATTTATCTTTTATTCGCATTTTCTTCATGTTACAACACACTCGGGGGCTCCCCTCACCTCACGACTTCGTCGACTGGGGATAACGCGTGTACACCTGAGTAGCTGATCACGTCAGCCTAACGAAAAGGGCACGCATACAAACAAAGCACCACGTGCTAAGATCAATCAACCTTTACAGCAAGGGGCATAACACGCCCAGTCGAAGACATACAAGTTTTACATCTATCTTTTTACAGGTCCTTCCTATTCTGAAGAATCACCTGCGCACGATGCTCAAAAAGATCTACAATTTGTTCGGCATACTGCCTTACAGCCGCATAATGCGGACGCATGTCCCACATTCCACCATCCGGCCGAAGAGGTGGCCCAGCCGCCACGGCAGCAAGATCTACATCAGGGCGATGCAGTCGCACGAGGTAAAGCGCAGCCTTCAACCCTGCAACCAACTGATGCCGCACTAGCTCCCTGACATGATGCACATCTCGAAACTTTGCCAGCAGGCCCCATAGAGTCGATGGTGCCTCATCCAGGGGAAACATCACGTGCAGAATCGACGCCAAAGAAGTCTTCACTTGCCGCAGCACCCGCGACACCTGGTGAACACGATCCTGCACCGTCGCAAGGACCATAGCATGATCATGGTCCATCTAGAAAAAGCCGCCGGCCTCCATGTTCTGTTGGGTCAGGCAGTTGATCCGAATAGAAACACGCTCCTTTTCCTCCCTAGGAACAAGGTTAGCACCTGCAATACCTGCAAAGTAAGATGACAAGCCAACAGGCGCATCCGAGAAATGAGAAGTAGCTCGAAGAAACTCACATTGAAGCTATTCGGCCAAATGTCGCAACTCCCCCATCAGATACTCCTCTCTGGCGGCGCCCCGCTCCGCCTTCTACTTCCAAACATCCGTGTGGCCTCGAATGCCAAGCAATTCTTTCTCAAGACTACGGATGCAGTCATGAAGAAATACAAGCTGCGACGCATCATCCAAGGATGGCCACAGCTGCAGCGCAGACGAAGTATCAACAGGATCATCACCCGAAGGTCCCTAGAGGAAAAGAAGGCAAGGATATGAACAAACGCACAAATGAGCAAACAGCTCGAAGATTCATTATATCTAGCAAAATCCACTACGTGGCACAAGGAATGTTCATAAATACATTACAACAAAGGAGACGAAAGCTATCCTACAACTACAAGGCCTAAGAAGCTGCATCCTGAGTGGCCTCGGAGCCGGATTGCCTGCTCTTGGCCTCCCCCTGCTGCCTCACTGCGTATTCCGCCAGCAGGTCAATCAGCTTCGGCCCATAGCGTTTACAATGGGCAGCATAGAGGGCGAAGGCTACCTCAGATCCGTCGGAAGCCGTCGGCATCTGGGAGGTGACCTGATGAAGATCCAGCTCCGCTCTAGACGCCATGGCCATCGCCAGCCCCATGGATGCACCGATGCCTTTCTGCTTGCGCTTGTACGCCGCAGGCGCCTCGGCCGACAGTGCATCCACCAACAAATCAACATCCTCGAGGGAGAGGCCCTTGGGGATGAACTCCTTGTAGAAGCGCCGGAGAACCTCTTTGGCCTTGGCAAGCGAGCCGGCCATGGTACTGCAGCGGTCTTCGACCGTCGTAGTGGCATCATCCAGAGCACTTCCGTGCTCCAGGGCACCACGGTCAAACTCGATGCCCACGGCATCTAGATAAACGGAAGAGGCAAAGTGAAAACCAAACAAAACTAGAGAGACAAGGAAGCCGAAAAGGAACAGATGAAACTACTCACCCGAAATAGCCTTGGCAGCAACCATCACCTTGTCGGCTACCTCCTTGTCGCGCAAGTCCGCAGCGGTGGCGAGCTGCTCCTCGCGATCCGCGGCCTCTCGCTACAGGCGCTCCTTGGCTGCAGCCGCGTTGGCTAGCTCCTGCTCAAGGCACTCCTTAGCGCCAACGGCATCTTCAGCTTTTTTTCTCCACTCGCCCGAGGCTCTTTTTGAGAGCATCAAGCTCGCGGAGGGCAGTGTTATTCTTGTCTGCAACAAAGAACAAGCATGAGATTCATAAGTAAGCAAGCAGCCGAAGAAGCAGAAGATCAATAAAAAAACATGAACCTTGAAGCCGCTGAAGGCTGGCCTCCAATGCCAGATGCTGCTTCACCAGTTGGTTGACACCTTGAACAAAAGGCTGCGAGAAGATGCAACTTGTCAGGAAAAAGTCTCGGGGGCTGCACCCAAGGAAACGAGCAAAGCAAATCACGCATACGAAAAGCGCTCGGGGGCTCCCCCCGAGACATGAGCAAAAGGAAAAAATGATCAGCACATCATCCGAAAAAAATGCTCGGAGGCTCCCCCCACGGCAAGAACGAAAGCACTTACATGTTTAGACGGCGACTCCGAAGGTCCGGTTGTAGTCTTCTGGGAGACAATCACTCGAGCCTCCTACGGAGAAGGGTTCGGAGCAACGCCCTCAAAGGTTGCCACCGTCTGAGGAAGAGGAGGCGCAACCTTCGACTCCCCCACCATCTCCCTAGCGCCATCGCTAAACGAGCCATCGGAGGAGTGGCTACAAAAGAAAACATCAGTCAAATACAAGAAAGCAAAAATGAAAAAGAGCAAAAAAGCAACTGCAGATACTTACGAGTCCATATCGCTCAAGTTGAAGATAGGCAAGGTCCTCTTGCCCTTCTTATCTTCCTTCTTCCGCTTCGTCGGCGGCTGCGACGCCATAGCCCGCACGGGCACGGCCGGAATAGGAGAGGAAGAGCCACCATCACCTCCACTGTGACGCACAAGGCATGGCGGGTTCCTAGGTGTCGGCGGAGTCGAGGCATCCGACGATTCACTCGAGCTCCACGTCCGCTTTCTAGTCTGCTCCTCGCTCGACCCAAAGGTTTCTTCAGTCGGCGACCGCGCCAAAGGATGCATCCGGAAAATGTTCGGGTAGTGGAGGCGCCATGCCAGGTACCTTGAACTCCTTCACAAAAGAAAACAAACTCTCAGAATAAACGAACTGCAAGAAGATGCAGTCAAAAAAAGCACTATGCGTACGTCCCAGATCTACACCTGCGGCACCGGTCGAGAGGCCCTGAATGGAAGGGTCAGCAAGCTACCTGGAATGTCCTCGTCATCTTTAAACTTCAGCAGCGGCCGGAGGATTCTGTCAACGTCCCCCTTGGAGAGCTCTCCAAACGAAATCCTAGTCGGGTCGTGGCGGCCAGAATAAAGGAACATCGAGTGCGCCCTAGCTTGGAGCGGCTGCACCCGACGTTGGAGTAAGGTGCGGATGATATCCACACCATTCACCTCTTTATCTGGAATCACCTGAAGATCCTCTACCCGACGATAGAGTTCCTCTATCTCCGCCACCTCACCATCCAAGATGTGGTTTTACCAGGACCTCTTCGGCTGGATTTTTTGGGAGGGGTCGAAAGGAGCAAGGCCAAAATTTTGCCTGTCCACTGTGGAGTCGCGGATGTAAAACCATCGCCTCCGCCAGTATTGGACGAACTCGGACATAGAAAAAGAAAAGAAGAGAAAGTTGGATTTAAGGGAAATGATGCAGCCACCGATGGGATAAACGCCATCGAAGCCAGATTGCCTCTTCACAGAATAGAGCTTCCGGAAGAGGCCAAAGTGCGGCTTGATACCGAGCCAGCACTCGCAGAAGGTGATGAAGCAGGCAATGTGAAGAACAGAATTCGGCGAAAGATGATGGAGTTGGATGCCATAGAAGAAAAGCAATCCACGGAGAAAATCGTGGACTAGGAGAGAAAGGCCCCGAAGGACAAAAGCGACAAACATGACCCAAAACCCAGTGGGTGGACGGGGAATTACCTCGTCGCCGGGAATCTTGACGGCATGCTTGTCCTGCGGGATTAGACCCAGCTCACGGAGCTTGCGAAGATCGCCCTCGCGTGTCTCCGACCGCCGCCAGCCACCATCGGTGACGCGAGTAGCGGCGGTACCCTTCTTGCCGCCGGCAGCAGCGCTGGTACCAACTGCGGTGGAGGCCTTCTTTGATTTCCCCATTGCAGTGCAGCGACGACAACAGTGTGAGCGCAGGAACAAACATGGAAAGGATCGAAGAACTTCCAGCGCACGGCGAGGAAAGCTCAAGAAGGTGGAAGCAGTGAAACGAGAATGGCTGCAGTGAAAACAAACAAATTTTTCCCCAATGATTATAAGTACGAAGAAGATGCATGGTGACCGTTCATCGGGAAGCCCTAGAGACAACAACAAAATCCAACCGTCCACGTGTCAGCACGGCAGTGAACCGTCGCTCGCACGCTGTCCACTACGCACGGAAACCGAGGCGACGCCGTAATTATCTCCATGTCGTGCGTGACCAGTCAATTCAAAGTCAAAAGATGGGACCCACGTTCGCCCAGTCACATCATCTCTGGCATCGCAGACGCTTGAGGTCACCAATCGTCAGCACTGACGTCATCAAAGCTATACTAGGAACGGTTACAAATCTTCGACTACAAGGCTAAAAGTACTAACTCGAATCTACAATTCGAGTAACTACTCGGGGGCTACTCCTATCAGGAGTGCTGACCGCGCACCCAAAATATGTCCAAGGTACTACACCACTGAACTATTCTTCGAGTCCTACGTCGAGTCTACGACTCCACTACGGACTCGGGGGCTACTCCCATAGGGAGGATGGATTCAAGCATCCGAAAAATTTGTGTCCTACGGACCTAAAAGTCAACAAAGACTGAATTAAAAGTCTCTGCTCGAGTCTACGACTCGAACAGACACTCGGGGGCTACTCCCATAGGGACCGCTAGTCGCGCACCCTATGAATGCTTCGACTACAATCCTTCGGATTAGCATGCAAAAACTTTTTGGCAACTTTGCCCCAGTTAACGCTAAGTGAGTAACATCCTACTTGGCCACCCGAAACACCTCCGCGGTGGTAAACATTCAGATGTTGCATCTGCGACGCAAAGATAAGACCTACAGATACCATCTAATGGCCTGGCAACGCACACGACTGTGCTTTGCTAGTAAAAATCCGTTCCAGCAGGCGCGATGGAAATCCCGACAGACGCGTTGAGTACATCATTTGAAAATCACTGGAATTCCACTCCTGTAAGTCCTCAATGCCCTGAGTCGAATTACACCAGCAGATGTTCCGGTTTCGAGTCGAGGGACTCAAATCTGAGGAAGATCGTGTTGTTTTGTCCTAAGACAGTTAACTGGCCCTGATCCGTCGGGAGAGTCAGGCACACGCATCAACAATCCCTACACACTAAAATCATTCTTTGATAAAAAGAAAATAGCTGCACCCGAAAAGATTGAAGAGTCCTCAGTCGAATCTACGATTTGACTGAACACTCGGGGGCTACTGACATGGTTATACCCCACGGGTACATGACCTTAGCGTACCTGGCCCGGTCCAAGGAAGGCCCACAAGAATATACACGGCCCATGAAGACTTTCGGGTGGCCCAAGCCCAGGATGTTTTTGGATCCTTGGAGAGCAAGATTAGAGTAGATAGAATATTCAAAGAGGCAAACCCTAAAACCTGTAACCGACTCGGTCTGTGTCCGGGACCTGCCTATCTCTATATAAAGGCTAGGAGGGCACGACGAGGAGGGCACTTCATATCACCGCATACACACCTCCACGCCAGATTGCATCTGCACACCCCTGTAACTTTCGGTTCCGCCGTAATCAAGAGCAGACAAGCAGGAGTAGGGTTTTCCCTCCGGGGGCCTGAACCTGGGTAAACCTCGTGTCCCTGTGTTGCTTGTTTGCTAACCGTTCCGCGATCTCCAGCATCCCGATCTTCTCCAAAACCCAAGCTCATAACAATGGGCATTGACGAGATTAAACCTCGTCACGGACCACCTCTCTCTCCCTCTGCTTCTTTTCTCACCCGCGCGTCCACCCGCACCCTCCCTGACCAGCTGACCCCACCTCCACGTCACCATCATCTTCAACCGCGTGCTGAACTCGCCCCTTTTTCCTCGTCGTTTCTAGTCGAATTGAAACGCGTAAATACGCCTAACTGCGCTAGTAATTCCCTCCCCCGACTCCTGCTACTTATATACCTATCCCTCCTCTCTGTTTCCCCTCAAGCCCCACACCCAGAGAGCCTCCAGGCTGCCCGCACTCTTGCTCGCAACGCCGCGGCCACTGACGGACTCTGGCAGCAATTCCGGTGAGCCCCATACACCCCTTGCCCTCTAGCTCATGCGGTTGTTCTCGCCTTTGTCTTATGCTTCTTATAATACTCGCCACACGCTCGCTCGTGACCTGCAGGCTCGGACGCAACGGTATCTACAAGCATTTGACGGAGCGCGCAACTCCGACGAGGAATTGCCGCCGCACCCGTGCTCCTCGGCCTTGCCCACGACCACGTTGAGCATCACCACGTCCCTGCGACCATGGTAAACCCTCGCACCCTTCCCCTAACACCCTATCTCGCGGTGTAACTGGCGCGCCTTGCTGGCCACAGGAAAACAGCGCCGCCCATCTCTGGTTAGAGCGCTCTGATCCGTAGGATCTAGATCGAAAGGTCACGTTAGATCACTTAAACGAAGAGGTATCGCCTGATCTGGTCTGTGCATTTTCAGTTAGATCTAACGGCCCGCATCGCTCGATCCGCATGAAGCGGTATTGACCAATCATATCACACCACGTGTCTGTGAGTTTGATTTAAAATCCAGAATTTGATCTAATAGATGTTTAAACTTGTAAAATCAATAACTTTTGATCTGTAATTCCAAAAATTACAAATTAGGTGTCTATGGATTCAGAAAAATGTGTAATTTCCACCTATGGAAATGCTTTGGTCTTTTGCTTCAGTAAAATTAGAGTTTTATGCAGAGACTTGTTTAGGGCTATTTTGGCTATAAAACTTGTTCTATAAATTATTTTTGAGTAAATCCTTTTGCAAATGGTTTTGTTTTGAACCCTCTGACCATAAACACTAACATTTGAAATTAAAGATATGTTTTTTTGACACTAGAAATTATTCCTTTGAATAAAAGCTTTTCTAACCAAAGATAAATGATTTAAATGACTTATTTTCACTAACTTGATTTCAAATGAAATTCCACTTTTATAAAAGACCAGTAGGTGTTTTGAAATGTTTAGAACCTTGCTAGAAACCACTTTTTCAATAAAATAACCTTTTGCATGCTTGCATGCATTTCCTTGTTTTTCTTGTTTTGTTTTGTTATTTGTTTGGTGTGCTAGTTTTGAATGTGTGCTTTGCTTGATTGTGATGTATTGAACTTTGAAGAGTGTGACATTTGCAAGATCAAGGAGAGTACCTAGATCTTCTACTAAAAAGGCAAGTGATATTTTGGTCATTAAAAGTCCTATCTTTTCAATATTGCATTAGTAATATTTTTGTAGTGTGCATGATAGGACTATTTTGTATATTACTATGCTATGCTATAGTAGATCCTATAGAATATATCTTGGTAGAAATTTTCCTAAGTTAAGATACATGTTATGCTAGTATGCTTAGCCTAGCTATCAGAATTCAAGGGTGGAAATTCATGTTATGATATTATGGAAAAGTTATGCCTGTGTGTTTTTGACTAAGAAAACAACTTGTTAATGAAACACCTGGGTGGAAACGGTAATTGCATGGATGGATTTTTGTTGAGTGGTTACACAGGGCCCATTTCTATGGTTTACCCTGGTGTATCTCACTTGTGGATGGACACCCAGGAACAAAGAGATTTGAGATGTTTAGTGTTGAGAAGCTTCCAGTGCAACCACATGGCATATTGGCTCCGCCTTGACCAACTAGGTTGCAAGAACTCAGCCAGATGGACAGAAGGTGGTAGTGATGATAGGATGGAACGCGTCCATGGTGGTCTGAGGGATTGCTTCTGAAGAGTCTCGTCTCGATGCATGTTGAGTCTTGTGGGGAAAGTGCACCACCTCTCGAGAGGGTAAAACCTAAGTACTTAGCCGTGCCCCGGTAATGGACGTTTTGAGCATCAAAGACATTGAAATGATCAAGGATCTCCTAATCCCAATTTCTCTAAGTTAAAACTTGTAGGTGAACAAGGGTAGCACCTGGAGTGTATCCAGTGTGCCATTGTTTGATAAAGTGTTTTGAAAAAGAGAAAAACTATTTTTCAAAGGATAGGAAAAACTTATTTTATGCAAAGGCTAGCCAAAACTCCACTTAGCCATATAGTCATGTAGATGTTATATTCTCCATATCAATATGATATCACTTTCCAATACAATTCAAATGTATTGTCCCTTGTGGTTGTAACTTATTAAGTTGCAGGTTTGTTTGATGTTAGTGAAGTTTGTTTAGTAGGGATTACAAGTCTACAACCAACATGTTTGCATGTGCACATGAAGATGAAGGACTCCATGCTTATAGATATATCTGCTGCTTTGTAATAAGATAGACATATGAGCTATGTAAGTTGTAATGAACAATTTTTTCCTGGTTATGATTTGTAATATGACCTTTGTTTCTTGGTATTACATCTTAAACTTTGGGTGCTAGCTAATCGATCCAGGGACTAGCATTGTAAATACAGGGACTTGTGCCTTATTGGGTTTAGGCCTCTACAACTGCGCAGGAAAAAGATAAAAAGGAAGTGGGTTGTGCGATCTAGGTTGAGCTTTGGCTTCATTTTATTTCTGGAAACATTTTTTTCATTTCTATTTCTGTTTTCCCTTATATAATTTCAATTTCAAACTGTTTTGAATACTTTTAAAATACCATAGACATTTATAAAATATATGAGAATACTAAGAGTCCCTTGTAATCCATTTGGGCTCCATTATTTTTGTGATTTCAAAAATATTCAAAACCATTTGAATAGGTTTTCAAAGATAGGGGATATTAGGGTTTTAGGGTTTTGATTTTGTTTCTTTTGCATGCACTTAATGAAGATGATGCTCACGAATGCACAAACAACCCTAATTAAGATTAACTAAAACTGGGGTGTTATAAGACATGTCCTTATTTTATTCCTATTAGTGTTGTTTCCCAAGGATTCTATTAAACCTCGGTCTACTAGGGAAAGAGTTGCTATACCGCATCCATAATCTGAATCAAAGGTATCAACCCTTTTTCTGCCTCCGTTGTCGGGGAAGCAATTCGCTATACTAGTGAGGTCACTAGAGACCTTTTTTTAGATTTATTTTTTGTTTATAGTTTATTTCTTGTTATTAGTTTACTTTCTTGTCATCTATTTGAAAACCCAAAAAATTAGTTACTTGTTTATTTGCTTGTCTTACTTTAAAAATACCAAAAAGAAAAGAGCCATGGCTCAAACGAAACTTGGGGAGTATGGTACTCCCACTTATGATTTTATTCGTTCACCTATTACTCAGCCCACTATTGGTGCGAAAGCATATGAGATAAAACCTAACCTTTTGATTTTGGTTCAACGGAACCAATTTGGAGGCTCATCTTCTGAAGATTCATGTTTGCACTTAAATACATTTACTGAAATTTGCGACATGATCCGTATTAAGGATGTTTATCCAAATGTTGTTAAATTACGATTGTTTAATTTCTCTCTTAGAGGAAAGGCTAAGGGCTGGTTGCTAGATCTACCTAAGGGCATGATGGCTCAGATATGTAGAGCTCTTTGGGAACCCCAGGAGGAAGATATGATGAGCACAACAACAAGTTTCCCTCAGTTATGAAACCAAGGTTATCGAACCAGTAGGAGTAAGGAAACAACTCCAAGGTGTGCTAGCAACTTGGAATCCTGCACTACACAAACCACAATACTTTGCCCCAACTTACAGTGAGGTTGTCAATCTCACCGGTTTGCTGAAAACAAAGGATTAAACGTATAGTGTGGAAGATAGTGATTTGCTTGAAAGTAAACAGTAAACGGTAAACAGTAGATGGTATATCAATAATAAAGGAATGGACTGGGGTCCACAGCACTAGAGGTGTTCTCCATAAGATAGATAGCATGTTGGGTGAACAAATTATAGCGGGGCAATTGACAGATTGAGAAAGCATAACAATGCATATACTAGACATCTCGACTCCTACGAGATTTGATTGGGAATTACAACATAATACATAGACCGTAATCCAACTGCATCTATGACTAATAATCCACCTTCAGGTTATCATCTGAACCCCTTCCAGTATTAAGTTGCAAGCAACAGATAATTGCATTAAGCAATTTGTGTAAAGTAAACAATACAATTTCCCCATGGACAAAGGATTGTTGTTTTCTCCCTAGTAGCAATAGCACATATACAACCTTAGATATTTCTGTCACTTCCCTGGGTTACTAGAGGCATGAGCCTACTATCGAGCATAATTACTCCCTCTTGGAGTTGCAAGCATCTACTTGGCCAAAGCATCTACGAACAACGGAGAGCATGCAAGATCACAAATAACATAGACATGATAGAATCAAACACAACATGTATGATTACAAATAGATGATCTTGATCATGAACGGAGCTCACAAGATCTAAACATGATAGCACAAGGGAGGAGAAACAACCATCTAGCTACTGTATGGACCCATAGTCCAAGGGTGAACTACTCACGCATCACTCCAGAGGCTGGCATGGTGATGAAGAAGGCCTCTGAGATGATCTCTCCCCTCCGGCAGGGTGCCGGGAAGAGCTTTAGATCCCCTCCCCCCGATCTAGGGACGATGGTGGCGGTGGCTGTAGTTTGTTTCGTGGATATTTGATTGGGTACTTAGGGTTTCTACATCGGGGTGCTTTTCTAGACGAAGGGGCAAGGTCGGTGGGCGCCCGAGGGGCCCACACCTAGGGCTGGCGTGCCCCCTGGCCGCGCCACTACCAGGTGTAGCCGCCTCGTGGCCCCACTTAGGCTGCCGTCCAGACTTCGTGTTCCTTCTGGTATTGACTTTGGCTTTTGTCCCGTCCAATTCCGAGAATATTTCCTTACTAGCTTTTCTGAAACTAAAAACAGCAAAAAATATGCAACTGGCACTGTGGCATCTTGTCAATAGGTTATTTCCGGAAAATGTATAAAAATACCTCAAAGTGTAGACAAAACAAAAGAAAGTTTATATAAAACAAGCATGGAGCATAAAAAATTATAGATACGTTTACGACGTATCAGGGCACTATCACATCTTGGGAGGAATGTACTAATATTTTTATGACTAAATTCCCCTCGGCTAAAACTATGCAACTAAGATCTAATATTACAAGATTTAGACAAGAAGACCGCGAGCCACTAGCGCTTTCATGGGAAAAGATGAAAGAAATCGTAATGAATTTTCCAAGACATGGATGGAAGAGTGGCTTATATTGCATTTATTTCATAATGGCCTTAACCCAATGTCTAAGTCTATGCTAGATACTGCAGTAGGAGGAACAATCATGGGAAAGTAGGTGAGTGTTGCAAAGAAATTACTTGATGATATGCAAAACAACCATGCTAATTGGCATGTGGAAAGAATGTCAAAAAGGGTGAATTCAATCACCGAGGTAAACAAAGAAGAGATTACTACAAAGGTAGATAAATTACATAATATAGTAAAGGGTAAGGAAGATACCCAAGTTAATGCTATCTCTACCGATGTTAATAATGTTAATTTTATAGCTCGTAGTCCTTATAATCCTACATAGAAAAAAACAAAACTTTGCTTCTAATGTTCAAAAACATTATTCTAGTCCTGCAGGAGCTCCTTATAATAATTATGATAATCATAATAGAGAAAAACATGGTAATCTCTCGTTTGAACATACTAAGAGAAATTTTATGCAAGATCAAACCAAGCAAAATAATATGCTTATTAAAATCACAAAGAACCATGAGACTAGTATTGGTAAATTATCTAGTCAAGCCGTTGCAATTAGAAATGATGTGCAGACTCTACAAGAAAGGACAAAGACCATGGAATCTCAATTGGGAAAGGTAGCCGAGAGCCAAGCCGTTGCCTAATGGTCTCTTCTCTATCGAGGTGGGACATTAGCGTTATGACACACATGTTGAAGCAAGTCTACCACAACAAGAAGTACCCGTGGATGGAGAAGAGGAAGATGAAGGAGTGGAACAAGAAGGGACCAAACAAGATGTGCAGCCACCAAACTTATACACCACCTATGATGATATCTATGGCCTCAAAGGAAGTATCCAAAATATGAACAACCTCTCCATCAACCTTCGAGATGCTACTGCCAACCTCGCCACTCAGTTCCATGATTGGAGCAGCCAACGAAACGTGGGTAACTATACACCACCACCAAAATGAGAAACAAAAGGGATTGCAAAAGTTTGAGCTTGGGAATGTGTCCCTAGGCAATTTTATTTGTGTAATAATGAGGTTGTACTCTAGCCCCTTGTTAGCTTTTAAACAGTCGTGTTGGTCTGTTCCAACACTTTGCCTTTTCTTTTGCTTTTTAGTTTGTTTTTGTTTTTAGTTTGCTTCAATTTTTCGTTTGTTTTTGTTTTCCTAGTCACTTGCTTGGTCGCAAGTTATTTTTTATTCTTTAAACCCCATCCTCAAAAACACAAAAATATTTTCCCTTTTTCCTTTTTCGTGAAAGTGGATTTAAACCTCGCCTCTTTGCTTCAATACTATTATGAGAGTGATTATTCTTGAATTTTTAAGGAACACATCCCTATAAGGAAGAGTATTATGAAGTCAATCATGAGAGGTATGCCCTATATCTCCCACTTTTGAAGTTTGAATTGTTCATCTTAGTTAGTTGATTTGCCAAGATGCTATGCTAGTGGGAGTAATTCAAAATAGTTAGGGTAAAGCTTATTATTTGTATGAATGATTAGTTGTGGAAGCTTTTGCTATAGTTCTTGTAGCAAACTAAGTCTTGCCTTGGAAATAAATTTGCCAAACAAGTACAACAAGAAAAAGTCTAAAATTTTATGACTTGTTTGATGTGTGATTGTCTTGAGAGTTTACCTTTGAAGATATTTAACCCCATAGACGTTCTGATAGACTTGACAGCACTCTTGAAAGGAGTTGTTTGATTGAAATGAAGTTTAGTGGTAATTGTGATTGCATGCCAAAATTAACCTTGTGGATCAAACTGTGATACTGTTTAAAAAGTTCTATGTTTTCCATGCACACCTTTGGATGCCAACAACTCTGCTAGCTTTTGAACGATCTATGGTATAACCCCTGATTTCGTCTATGAGTTGATGATATGGGTGACATACGTTTCATCATATGGGAAAAATTATTGGTACTCTCAAAGTTTGTGCAAACCATTATTTAAAAGCATCACTCAATGATTCTTGTTGAGAAATATCATTGCAAGAAGAAAGAAAAAAAGAAAAAAGATATGATGATCCACATAACAAGTCTTTGGCATGATCTCATTACTACTTTATAAATTTTCTTGATAAGCAATGATTGGAATAGTAGTGTTTTTTATAGTCTTGATTTACCGATGTGGGTGTCAATAAGAGACTTCACTATTATGCTACTTGGGACATGAAATCTCTTACTCAATATTGCTATATTAAACGTCCTAGTGTTCCTTGGCAAGCTGAGAGTTTAACTAGAGGAATTGGATCGATTGTTACACTTATAGTTATTTATACTTATATTAAACTCTACTTTGATTTTCTTGAGTTATCAAATCTTGTATAGTGTTCTTAGCATCTCTCTAACTTTGATGAGCTTTTCAATATGAAAGAAGTGCTGCATGCATTTGGCTATCGACCATAAGTGAATTCATATTCTCGTTTTTTCAAGTTTAAACACTGAATTCCTTATAGTTCTTTTGTTTCTTCTTGCTCGAGGGTGATCAAGGTTTGAGCTTTGGGTATGTGATGGCTCCAAAAAGTGCCATCTTTCTCCGCATTTAAACATTGTTTTTCGTCAAGCAATTGACATTATTCTATATTGATTTGCTACTAATGACTAATTATTGCAAAGATATACAAAACCTTCCTTTGATTTATGTTGTGTAGGAAATCTCTCTTTTATTGCAAAATCTGGAGTCATGAATGATGATTTTGAGGAAGTATTGAATATCAAGTATTCTTGGAGTTGAATCCAGGCGCTAGCCAACATAACGACCATTGGTATGGGCACTCCCTGCCCGTACCTCCTGACCATATGGGGTGGCGACGGCTTCGTGTAACATCCCAGCATTTAGTAACTAACGAAGGGTAGATTTAGGAATTTGGAATGTTGCATGCATTTATCTGTGAAAATGTGGGTAAAATTTTCGCCAAATAGAAACTTAAAGTGATCAAGGTTTCTTTCATACTTTGAGATTAGGTTAGTCTTAAAGGATGATTACTATAGACTTTGATATGATATTTGAGGAATTAAGTGTTTGAAAAGTGAATTTGAATTTTAAACTTGAGAGAGTTTGAATTATAATTCAAATAAATTAGGGATAAGTTTTGAATCTTAATTTAATTAAGAGATAAATATTACAACTTAAATTCTATCCAAAGAAAAACAATAATGAATATGAAAACTTATTTCATATCATCAATATATAATCAAGTTACAAAATTATAACTTATTGAAATCATCCACACAATTCACAAAAGCAAATTTAAAAGGAATAAGAATATTCTTTATTAATAATAATGTAATCTTTATTACAGAAGAACAAAAGGAAGATTACAAGATAATAAAATGAAAATTACAAAAGAATAAGAAGATTACATTGAATTATTCTATAACTATTCTATAAAAGAAAAATTAAACTACAATCTTCATCTTCAAATATGTACCTGCAAGATAAACATTAATAAAACAATAATAAGGTTAGAGTTAGTATTATTTTTCTCTCAGACATGTCAGTGAAGTGCACTAGACAAATTCA
Source organism: Avena insularis (assembly GCA_023614405.1). NCBI lineage: Eukaryota > Viridiplantae > Streptophyta > Magnoliopsida > Poales > Poaceae > Avena > Avena insularis. The sequence continues at coordinate 205,500,451 of CM042685.1, forward strand.
TCATTGAGAAATTTATTGAAGGGGCCAGTTTCACCAAATATGAAAGAATTTATCTTTCATAAATTTCAAGCCAGAAGTCAAATGATAGCCAAGAGGGGCAAATTTCACCAGCCAGGTGAAAGTAAGCAGATAATAGTAAGTTTCAAAATTCTGAACATATCCACAAGTGCACATAAAGCACACAGGAAGGACACACACCAACATGCATGTGGTGTGCTGTCAGCCTCACAGCACAGCCCCAAACTCACAAAACCACAAGCACAGCCGTGGAGAGGCACTAGTGCATCTCTCCACTACTTGCACACAAGAACATCCAGCTTAGACAGCAGCTTACCAAGCACAACAGCCAAACCAAACCACCAAAGATCAACCAAACATCACCAGGATGGTGACATGAGGAGGGGGAAGGATCAGGTGGATAGCAAGGCCAAGTCCGGGAGCTAGGAGGAGCAGACTAGATCAAGAGCAAGCACAGGAGTCCATCAAAACCAGATCAAGATCATCACAAACTTACTCCACAAACATCAGATTCTGTGGTAAGTTTCATAAAACCTTCACATGATCTAATCATATCATTAGGCAGAAGCATGTGTTGTTTTATGAAACAAACCCTCAGAAAGCACCCAAGTGGGGTGACTCCATCATAGGGATATTTAAACTCTAAAAGCAAACAACAAAGTACCTGGATCCAACCAGAGCTTAGAGCAACATCATTGCTCTGGTTGTTAGGCTATATCTTACAATTCAAGCATAAATATATCTATGATCCATTTCTAGGCACATCCCTAAAGAAAGGGTAGCACCCTAGAAACTAATCCTTTGGATCCAGATCATGATCAAGCTTACTATCAATTTTCCAGGCTTTGATTCAAAAACAATAGCTGGTACCACTACTAGAACTATCTGTATGAATCAATTAGATAAGGTCTGAATCCCTAAGCCTCAGACCAACAACATTGGTCTTAGGGATTTCAGGAAAGAACATTTCCATTTATCTTTCAAAGTCAAGTTTGTCCTAAGCATACAACAACCCAAACAATGGATTAGAATCAAACTTGTGTGTCATACCATGATGGTGTCACAAGAACAATTCTACATGAACCAGGATAAACATTTAATCATCACAAATTCAGACAATCAACTTACTAATCATTTTCCTGTTAACACAGGAATCATAACCAGTATATTCCTATGTTAAACTTCACTGTTTGAGATGATCTCAAACCACACACTAGTTCTCAAGCCAACAGCACTAAGACAGTGATTTTACCACACCATAACCATGAGCATAAACCCAGAAATGACAGTGAAAGGTTATCAAGTCACTAACTTTATCAAGCATGGTTTCCCAAGCAACTATATCATCTGAATCAGATGCAATCCAAGCATAAAATCATCTAATAAGCCACCAGAAACATTATAGATCATCTTAAGCAACAAGCCTCGGGCCAATAACCACTTAGCATGTTTACAAATCATCCAAACATGATCCAATTCATCCTATACATGATCAATCACAGGATAGGAAACCTAAATGGATAAATTATCCTAATCAGAACCAGACAGTAACCGGAGAGGCCACTGCTAGCATCTAGCATCGAATCAGCAAACACAGAGAGCACTAGGGGAGAGGAATCGAATTCACCGTAGGTCCTCGCTGAAGACTAGAAGAGGAAGCAGAGGGGCCGACGACCATGGTGGCACGGGGAGCACCCCAGGAGGGGCGCTGCAACCCATACGACGCCACGACGGCGACCATGAACATGCATAGAGGCGAGGAGCATCACCACGACGCATGGCAGCAGCGGCAGCACCTGGATCCACGCCAAACCCCAAACCCTAGGGTTCGGGATGGCCTCGATCCATCGCAGGAGAGCCCCAGGCCTGAATCCAGTTGGATAGATAGGTCAAGCATCGTCGACAACCCCTGTTGCACCACGGCGGTGACCAGAACAGCCCACAGCGGTTGGAATCATCGGCGGCGGCATCGCCAGCCACGGGGTCGGGGTCAGAGGAGAGGATGAGCTCGAGGGAGAGAGAGAGGAAGTGAGGAGTGGGCCAAGTTGTGTCGGACCCTTTGGGGTGGTTCTTTTGTCTATGACTAATGGGCCACTAGGGCCCAATAAGATTAAACCAGCCCAGAAATCCTTTCAGGCCTGTTTTGAATAAAAAGGAAAAGACCAAAATACCCCTGGACTTAATTAAATCCTAGAAAATAAAATAAAAGTCCAAAAATTATAAGTAAAATATTTTTGGATTCACAATAATCCACACTATCCAAATAAAATAAGATATAAAATTTTAGACATTTAAATTTTTATAAGAATTTTGTAATTTTTATATACCTTATGGAATTTTACAAAATTATTGAAAGATGATAAAAATAAATAAAAATCACTTTCATTATATATTAATATTATAGTATTTTTGAAAAATACTAAATAAATATTTAATAACAATTTATTATGTATAATTAGTAATTCCTAAAAGAATTATTAAATCAATAAAAGTCAAATAAAAGGAAAATAAAATAAAATAATTCAATATATGTTATAAATATTAAAAAGTAATATTTATGAATGTTTTATTATTATTAAAAGGCACCTTATATAATAATAGGGTAAATGCATATAAAATTAAATAATGCATTACATTACTTGCATAATCATTTTGCTTCTTTAAATATTGTCCTTAACGGGCAATAATGATGTTTTTTAAGACATAGAAGCTCAAGGTCCAGTGCAAGCATCAGACTTCACTACCTTGCCATCACAAGGCAAGTTCATCACTTGCTCATGTCCTTTGAAGAGTCTCTATCAAAGTATTTGCAAATTGTGTGTTATCACTTATGCTAAGAAAGAAAGAAAATAATATTTTCACAAATAAAGAAATTATAGATATCATCCTAAGTGGTGATATAATGGAGCAATAGAACATAGAGTTCTAATCGCAACAATGATGATCAAGTAGGGACATAATAACCCCTGACATCAGTGATTCTAGTGCCGTATATTACGCGTTAGCCATGACATTTGGAATGGGACAGAGAAGTCAGTTGTATCTTCTTCCTCTCACATGAAGCCGGATGTGCAGGTCGTGGATGTTATCCTTGTAGTGTGCATATTAATTGGTAATTCATAGAGGATATGCAGCATATGGGTGGGAACCCTCATCGTCCCACAATAGTTCTGGGCATGGTGTACACCAAGGAGGCATGCGGGGTCGCGAAGGGGGCAGTGATTGGCTTGGACCAACTACTGGGCCCCACATCATGGAATTATGGACGGTAAAGTACGCCCGGTTGTGTAACAAGGAGTTGATCTCTTATGGGTAAAGTAACGCACATCTGTAGAGTGTAAGAACTGTAACTTGTTACTCCCTGTTCCGGGAAGGAGTTACGAACGCGGCAGGAAAGGAACTCCATGAAAGTTCTGGTCAACCTGTGAAGGCTGATTGTCATATTTTTTCAGAATAAAATCAATCTTTGAAGAAAGATTTACAAAAATTGCATATTGCCAAGGATTTATAATCCGAGGTGGTAGTTAGAGCATCAAACTTCCCACCTTGCATATAATGAACTTGTTGGGTAACGTTGTTACTCATTCTTTTCTCTGATCCCTTGCTTAGACTCTGAGGATCCCAAATATGTGCCAATGTATGCAGCAGAATGTCAAGAAGATGTGTTCTACGAAGAACCTGATCTGTCCGGAGGCATTGAAGGAGTGGATTACGAAATCCGCTACGGTGTCGATGATAATGAGTCCAACTAAGTATCCCTAGTTAGTAGTAACCAACGGAGCCGAGCAGCATGAACTCTATAGAATAAGTTGCTGAGCTCAACTCCTAGCCGGAGTTGTTACTTTTAAATTCCGCTGAAACACTTTATATTTGGTTTGTAAGTTGAATCTTTTGGAGGTATTGAACTTCCGGTATTGTAATATTAATAAGGTGTGTATATTTGTAATATGGACCCGCAATGTTTCTGTTGTACCACTCTGAGAGATGTGATATTTAAAGAACGGTGTTTTGTGGATGTTAGGTTAACGACTATAGTATACTACACATGCAGTGGTATGCTGGGTCACCGCAGTTGGTATCGGAGCAAATTGCTTTGACCTTAGGTTGGAAACCTAGTAAAGGGTATTACCTGTAGGAAAATTTAGCAACAATAAAGAATTCTCTAAAAGTAATATAATGGGTATTCAAATGAGAATATTCCGTTATATATTTTAGTGTGATAATTCTTTGTTATGATGCAATATATCATTGGATACTAATCAAAAAATTATTTTTCTGATATACAGAGATATGGCACCAAAGTTTCCAAAACAGACTTTGGTAAGGAAAGAGGAGACTCTTGACGATTATCAAGGATCATTCACAGACTAACTTCGTCAACTTTTAAAGCTCTTTAGTTGTCCAACTAGAATTCCAGTGAACACTATCACTTACCTTGATGGCCGGATGTTATCCAAGTATCGTGTGAGTATCCAACTTCCAGAGAATCTTGGATTATATCATGATCACCTATAGGAGAAGGTAGGAGTCATTTAGCAGCATATCATGTTGCTGTTGTGGAGGCGATAGCTAATTTCCGGGAGCAGAAAACCAAGGATCTAGAAGGTAGCACATTTTCTATGATACCTCACGATTCTATAGACTTGGATCCTATACCGGATCATCTTACTTTGGTTAAGAAGCATCCTAAGTTAGCTTCCAAGTTTATGGATAGATATCGAACACTCGTTGCGTCTTTTTATAAGACACAAGAAGTGATTGTTGAAGAAAAAATGATATGTTAGAAGATATAACTGATCCGGAAAGGAGGAAGCAGTTAGCATTCCAGTCAGAGAAAGAAGCAAGTAGTAGTGCAACACCTATCTTTAAGGATATACCTATAGATCCTGAATCTTTTATACCATATCCTTATTCACCAAGACCTGAACCTATACATGATCCTACTATGGATATGAGGTATGCAGTACCACAGGGCTCAGAGGATGGTTCTGACTTAGAACTTCCTATTGAGAATTCAGATGGTTGGAGAATGGGATCATATAATGGATCTCATGAACACTAGATGTCCACTGATGGTTCTGACAGAAATGTTGGACAATCTAGTTGGATGGGTGCAAGAATGAACCCTAATAATAGTAGTAGAGATACCATGTCAATATATAATCAGGATGAAGAAGAAGATCCTGAGGAGAGAGTGTTTGAATCATCAACATCTTCTCAAAACCCAGGGAATATACATTATCCGGTGTTTAATTATTTTGCCCATGAGAGCACCTAGGAAGCAGCAGGATCTGTGTATCCTGTTGACAACTCAAGAAATGAAGCTCAGGAGATGAAAGCGGGAGATAATATTGAATATGTTTCTGAAGACTTTTTAGCTGAGCTGGAGGGAGTCAATGCGCTCAGGTTGAGAAATGACTCAAGTCCTGACACTTCAGATACAGAGTATGTTCCTTCTGGAAGGCCATATGTTCCACAAATTGTGCGACGAACAACACGTCATCACGGTTGGACATCAGGCATGTACGATGAGCGTAGTTACTACTAGAAGGAGACAATTAGTTAGTAGTATCAAGTACCGTGTTTTGTACCCCAAGTAATAAGGTAGTTTTGTGATTATACCTATATGGTATATGTTGTAATGACTTTGTATCATTATGATATTGTGTAAAATATGTGAAATGCATATTTGGATTTTCTTTCGATCTTCATTGTGTGACTAGTTCTGTGCGTAAAGTCGAGCTCAGAACACATGTGCATGATGTAATTATGAGTATTCGCTTTATGTTGCATGACTAGAGGGTCATGGATACGGGTGTAGGAATGGAAACTGAGCAGCAGCGGATGGAGCGAGAGGCCAAGGAAAAGGCCGATGCAGATGCAGCAAACCAGGAAGCATTACCACCACCAATGAGGCCGTTAATGGAGCAGAATTTTTTGCAATGCATGCAAATGATGCAAGAGACCCAGAACAAGTTCATGGAAGATCTGCTGGGACGAGCAAATCAGAGGGCACCGTAAGGTGGAGGAGTGAGTCTATCTGATTTCCAGAATGCAAGACCGTTACCTTTTGCAACAGCTCCTGAACCAATGGATGCAGAAGACTGGCTAGCAGATACTAAAAGGAAGCTGAAAACTTTGCAATGATGAGGAGAAATTGAGGTATGCAACTCATCTTCTGACTGGACCTGCAGCATCATGGTGGGAGAATCAGTTAGCCATGCAACCACCAGGAAGAGAGTTTACCTTGGAAGAGTTCAAGCAGAGATTCCGTGAATATCATGTTCCGGAAAGTGTTATGGAGTTGAAGCGGAGAGAATTTGAGGAGCTTCAGCAAGGATATAGTAGTGTCATGAAGTACATCCGGGACTTTAGTCGACTGTCTCGCTATGCTGAGGAGGATGTCAACACTGAAGAGAAGCGGAAGAAGCGTTTCCTGCATGGATTAAATCCATTTGTGAAGATGCAGCTAAGGTTAGCCAAAAAGCAAACTTATCAGCAGTTGTTGGATGCAGCCATTACTTTTGAAGATGACTACAAGAATGTCCAAGAGGACCGGAGGAAGAGAGCCAAGAAGGAAACCAAGAGAATTCAGGCAAGCAAACCTAAACCTAACCTGGAGTTCAAACCTCGGAATAGGAATTATGGTAACAATAACAATAGCAATAACAAGGGCAGTGGTGGAAATCAATCCAATCCGAGAAGGAATGTTATTTGTAACAATTGTGGAATTCCAGGGCATTTCTAGAGGGAATGCAAAAAGCCTGTAGTGATCTGTTACGGTTGTGGTTAGAAGGGGCATATCAAGCTAGATTGTCCGAGCAAACCACCTGGAGGATGGCCTGCCAAGGGAGGAGGACAAGCCAGTGGAGGAAATGGACAGCCCAAAAAAGGAGGAAATAATGGCAAGAACAACAATGGCAAGAGGAACCGACCTCTTGAAAGCCCTGCAACCCTCGAGGAGGTGGATAATTCGGAGCATGCAGTGATAGGTACGCTCAATATCCTTACCAATCCCGGCAAAGTTCTATTTGATACTGGTGCAACTACTTCATTCATTTCTGAAGAATTTTGTGATAAGTTTAGGATTAGAAGGGCAACATTAGAAAGTCCTATGGCCGTAGTTATGGCAGGAGGGAATGTGATTGTACGCCACATAAAACAAGATCAGGTTATCTCGATCTGTGGTTGTACTTATTTCGCAGACCTTTATGTGATTCCTTTGAAGGGAATTGCAGTAGTGCTAGGAATGGATTGTATGATGGAACACGGAGCTCAGATAAATTTTTAGGAGAAAACTGTCTCAATCAAAACTCCAAGTGGAGCAAGGATAGTTTACCAAGCAGATAAGCACAGTCATATCATGGTGGATCTGCAGTTAAACTCGATGAAAGAGGTCAAATTGGAAGAGATTCCTATAGTAAATGAATTTCAAGATGTTCTCCAGCAGAGCTACCGGGAATGCCACCAGACCGGGAGATAGAATTCACTATTGACCTAATTCCTGGTACAGCACCAATAGCTCAAGCACCATATAAGATGGGACACAAGGAGTTGAAAGAACTCAAGGAGCAAATTGATGAGTTAGCGAGTAAAGTATTTATTTAGGAAAGTGTATCTCCATGGGGAACACCAGTAATCTTTGTGGATAAGAGAGATGGTGGGAGAAGAATGTGTGGAGATTATAGAAATCTGAACAACATGACTATCAAGAACAAGTATCCTTTACCAAGAATTCAAGATTTGTTTGATCAAGTAAAAGGAGCTGTAGTATTTTCAAAGATCGATTTAAGATCTGGATACCATCAAATAAAAATCAAACTGGAAGATGTTCCAAAAACAGGATTTGTCTCAAGATATGGACACCATGAATATCTGGTAGTACCATTTGGATTTACCAATGCACCGGCAATATTCATGAATCTGATGAACAAGATCTTCATGCCATATTTGGATAAGTTCGTCATAGTCTTTATTGATGATATTCTGATATATTCCAAGGATAAGGAAGAGCATGCTGATCATTTGAGAATAGCATTGCAGACTTTAAGAGAACACAAACTTTATGCTAAGTTCCGTAAGTGTGAATTTTGGCTTGATGAGGTAGAATTCCTCGGTCATGTGATCAGTAAGGATGGAATTGCGGTGAATCCATCTAAATTTCAGTCAGTACTAGAGTGGACTGCACCGACCAATGTGAAGCAAATTCAAGGTTTCTTAGGAATGGCTGGTTATTATCGGAGATTCATTGAAGGTTTCTCCAAAATAGCCGGACCAATGACCAAATTATTAAGGAAGAATACGCCATTCAAATGGGATGATAAATGTGAAGCAAGTTTTCAAGAGTTGAAGACTAGATTAACCACAGCTCCAATATTAGCAGTTCCTGAAACAGGGAAGGACTTCACCGTATACTGTGATGCATCTAAAGAAGGTTTGGGTTGTGTATTCATGCAAGATCGGAAAGTGATTGCTTATGGTTCAAGACAACTGAAACCACATGAAGTCAACTATCCAACTCATGATTTAGAGTTAGCAGCAATAGTTTTTGCGCTGAAAGGATGGAGGCATTTTCTTTATGGAGACAGATGTGAGTTATACACTGACCATAAAAGTCTCAAATATTTCTTCACTCAAAAGGAATTGAATATGAGATAGAAGCATTGGTTGGAACTAATCAAGGATTATGATTTAACAATCAACTACACCCCGGGGAAAGCAAATGTTGTAGCAGATGCTTTAAGCAGAAAGAGTGCAGATATTCAGCCAAGCAATAGGGAGCTACCAAAAGAGTTACAAATGGACTTGGAAAGATTAGCGCTTCAATTTATCAGAACAAAGGTTCTTGGAGGATTAGCTACTATGCAGGTAGTTGCAGAGCAGGACAGTGATCTTAAGAAAGAAATTTTTAGACAACAAGAAGAAGATCCTTTTATTGCTAAGGAAATTCGGAGGATATCTCAAGGGCAAAAATCAGTTTTTCGCCTTGGAGATTATGGGTCTTTATGGTTTCAAGACCGTCTTTGTGTTCCAGATGTGACTGAGATTAGAAATGTCATACTCAAAGAAGCACATGAAACACCATATTCTATACATCCAGGGAGTACTAAGATGTATATGGATTTGAAAGAACTATTCTGGTGGAATAACATGAAAAGAGATATTGCTAAATATGTATCTAAATGCCATACTTGTCAAAGGGTGAAGGTTGAACATCAAAGTCCGGCAGGACCATTACAACCCTTGGAAATTCCTGAATGGAAGTGGGAAGAAATAGGTATGGACTTCATTACAGGATTGCCCATGACACCAAAAAGGAAGGATATGATATGGGTAACTGTGGACAGACTCACTAAGAGTGCACATTTTATTCCGGTGAATCAAAAGGATAATGCCGAGAAGTTAGTTGAAGTATATGTCAAAGAGATAGTAAGTAAGCATGGAGTACCCAAAAATATCGCAACTGATAGGGGATCAGTGTTTACTTCAGCATTTTGGAAGCAATTGCATGAAGCACTTGGTTCAAAGTTAGATTTCAGCACAGCATATCATCCTGAGATAGGAGATCAAACTGAAAGAACAAATCAAATACTAGAAGACATGTTAAGAGCTTGTGCACTAGATTTTGGAGGAACATGGGAAGATCACCTACCATTGGCAGAATTTTCTTATAATAATAGTTATCAGAGTAGTCTAAAGGAAGCTCCATATCAGGTTCTGTATGGAAGGAAGTGTAGATCACCAATATGTTGGTATGAGCCTAGAAACAGCAAAGAATTTGCACCAGATTATATCAAGGAAAGACAAGATATCATTGATAAGATCAGGGATAGACTGAAAATATCCCAAAGCAGGCAGAAAAGTTATGCAGATCAAAGTCGAAGATCATGGCATCTAGAAGTGGGAGATATGATCTATTTGAAAGTAAGTCCAATGAAAGGGGTGAAAATATTCAGAGTTAAAGGGAAATTGAGTCCAAGATATATCGGACCATTCAAGATATTGAGTCAAAACAGAACTATAGCTTATGCTTTAGAGTTACCATCAAGATTGGCTCAAGTGCATAATGTTTTCCATGTGTCACAACTTCGTAAATGTTTAAAAGTTCCAGATGATGCAATCACACATCAAGAGATAGAACTACAAGTAGACCTGGCCTATATTGAAAAGCCTTGTAAGATTCTAGAAGAAAACTGGCAAAGATTAAGGAACAGAGCAATCAAATATTGCAAGGAACAATGGGAACATCACCCTGAAAGGGAAGCCATATGGGAGAAAGAAGAGGATTTAAGAAAAGCCTATCCAGAACTATTCAGGTACATATCCGCAAATTTCGAGACGAAGTTTAATTTAAGTGGGGAAGTCTGTAACATCCTAGCATTTTGGAACTAACGAAGGGTCGATTTAGGAATTTGGAATGTTGCATGCATTTATCTATGAAAATGTGGGTAAAATTTTTGCCAAATAAAAACTTAAAGTGATCAAGGTTTCTTTCATACTTTGAGATTAGGTTAGTCTTAAAGGATGATTACTATAGACTTTGATATGATCTTTGAGGAATTAAGTGTTTAAAAAGTGAATTTGAATTTTAAACTTGAGAGAGTTTGAATTATAATTCAAATAAATTAGGGATAAGTTTTGAATCTTAATTTAATTAAGAGATAAATATTACAACTTAAATTCAATCCAAAGAAAAACAATAATAAATATGAAAACTTATTTCATATCATCAATATATAATCAAGTTACAAAATTATAACTTATTGAAATCATCCACACAATTCACAAAAGCAAATATATAAAGAATAAGAATATTCTTTATTAATAATAATTTAATCTTTATTACAGAAGAACAAAAGGAAGATTACAAGATAATAAAATCAAAAATTACAAAAGAATAAGAAGATTATATTGAATTATTCTATAACTATTCTATAAAAGAAAAACTAAACTACAATCTTCCTCTTCAAATATGTACCTGCAAGATAAACATTAATAAAACAATAATAAGGTTAGAGTTAGTATTATTTTTCTCTCAGACATGTCAGTGAAGTGCACTAGACAAATTCATCATTGAGAAATTTATTGAAGGGGCAAGTTTCACCAAATATGAAAGAATTTATCTTTCATAAATTTCAAGCCAGAAGTCAAATGACAGCCAAGAGGGGCAAATTTCACCAGCCAGGTGAAAGTAAGCAGATAACAGTAAGTTTCAAAATTCTGAACATAGCCACAAGTGCATAGCAAGCACACAGGCAGGACACACACCAACATGCATAAGGTGTGCTGTCAGCCTCACAGCACAACCCCAAACTCACAAAACCACAAGCACAGCCGTGGAGAGGCACTAGTGCATCTCTCCACTTCTTGCACACAAGAACAGACAGCTTAGACATCATCTTACCAAGCACAACAGCCAAACCAAACCACCAAAGATCAACCAAACATCACCAGGATGGTGACATAAGGAGGGGGAAGGATCAGGTGGATAGCAAGGCCAAGTCCAGGAGCTAGGAGGAGCAGGCTAGCTCAAGAGCAAGCACAGGAGTCCATCAAAACCAGATCAAGATCATCACAAACTTACTCCACAAACATCAGATTCTGTGGTAAGTTTCATAAAACCTTCACATGATCTAATCATATCATTTAGACAGAAGCATGTGTTGTTTTATGAAACAAACCCTCAGAAAGCACCCAAGTGGGGTGACTCCATCATAGGGATATTTAAACTCTAAAAGCAAACAACAAAGTACCTGGATCCAACCAGAGCTTAGAGCAACATCATTGCTCTGGTTGTTAGGCTATATCTTACAATTCAAGCATAAATATATCTATGATCCATTTCTAGGCACATCCCTAAAGAAAGGGTAGCACCCTAGAAACTAATCCTTTGGATCCAGATCATGATCAAGCTTACTATCAATTTTCCAAGCTTTGATTCAAAAACAATAGCGGGTATCACTACTATAACTATCTATATGAATCAATTAGATAAGGTCTGAATCCCTAAGCCTAAGACCAACATCATTGGTCTTAGGGATTTCAGGAAAGAACATTTCCATTTATCTTTCAAAGTCAAGTTTGTCCTAAGCATACACCAACCCAAACAATGGATTAGAATCAAACTTGTGTGTCATACCATGATGGTGTCACAAGAACAATTCTACATGAACCAGGATAAACATTTAATCATCACAAATTCAAACAATCAACTTACTAATCATTTTCCTGTTAACATAGGAATCATAACCAGTATATTCCTATGTTAAACTTCACTGTTTGAGATGATCTCAAACCACACACTAGTTCTCAAGCCAACAGCACTAAGACAGTGATTTTACCACACCATAACCATGAGCATAAACCCAGAAATGACAGTGAAAGGTTATCAAGTCACTGACTTTATCAAGCATGGTTTCCCAAGCAACTATATCATCTGAATCAGATGCAATCCAAGCATAAAATCATCTAATAAGACACCAGAAACATTATAGATCATCTTAAGCAATAAGCCTCAGGCCAATAACCACTTAGCATGTTTACAAATCATCCAAACATGATCCAATTCATCCAGTACATGATCAATCATATGATAGGAACCCTAAATGGATAAATTATCCTAATCAGAACCAGACAGTAACCAGAGAGGCCACTACCAGCATCTAGCATCGAATCAGCAAACACAGAGAGCACCAGGGGAGAGGAATCGAACTCACCTTAGGTCCTCGCGGAAGACTAGAAGAGGAAGCAGAGGGGTCGACGACCATGGTGGCACGGGGAGCACCCCAGGAGGGGAGCTAGAACCCATACGACGCCATGGCAGCGACCATGAACACCCATAGAGGCGAGGAGCATCACCACGACACACGGCGGCGGCAACAACACTTGGATCCATGCCAAACCCCAAACCCTAGGGTTCGGGACGGCATCGATCCATCATAGGAGAGCCCCAGGCTCAAATCCAATTGGATAGATAGGTCAAGCATCGTCGACAACCCCCTATTGCACCACGGCAGCGATCAGAATGGCCCACAGCGGCGGGAATCGTAGGCGGCGACATCGCCAGCCACGGGGTCGGGGTCAGAGGAGGAGAGGATGAGCTCGAGGGAGAGAGAGAGGTAGTGAGGAGTGGGCCGAGTTGGGCCAGACCCTTCGGGGTGGTTATTTTGTCTATGACTAATGGGCCACTAGGGCCCAATAAGATTAAACCGGCCCAGAAATCCTTTCAGGCCTGTTTTGAATAAAAAGGAAAAGACAAAATACCCCTGGACTTAATTAAATCCTAAAAAACAAAATAAAAGTCCAAAAATTATAAGTAAAATATTTTTGGATTCACAATAATCCACACTATCCAAATAAAATAAGATATAAAATTTTAGACATTTAAATTTTTATAAGAATTTTGTAATTTATATATTCCTTATGGAATTTTACAAAATTATTGAAAGATGATAAAAATAAATAAAAATCACTTTCATTATATATTAATATTATAGTATTTTTGAAAAATAATAAACAAATATTTAATAACAATTTATAATGTATAACTAATAATTCCTAACAGAATTATTAAATCAATAAAAGTCAAATAAAAGGAAAATAAAATAAAATAATTCAATATATGTTATAAATATTAAAAAGTAATATTTATAAATGTTTTATTATTATTATTAAAAGGAACCTTATATAATAATAGGGTAAATGCATATAAAATTAAATAATGCATTACATTACTTGCATAATCATTTTGCTTCTTTAAATATTGTCCTTAACGGGCAATAATGATGTTTTTGTAGACATAGAAGCTCAAGGTCCAGTCCAAGCATCAGACTTCACTACCTTGCCATCACAAGGCAAGTTCATCACTTGCTCATGTCCTTTGAAGAGTCTTTATCAAAGTATTTGCAAATTATGTGTTATCATTTATGCTAAGAAAGAAAGAAAATAATATTTTCACAAATAAAGAAATTATAGATATCATCCTAAGTGGTGATATAATGGAGCAATAGAACTTAGAGTTCTAATTGCAACAATGATGATCAAGTAGGGACTTAATAACCCCTGACATCAGTGATTCTAGCGCCGTATATTACGCGTTAGCCATGAGATTTGGAATGGTATAGAGAAGTCAGTTGTATCTTCTTCCTCTCGCATGAAGCCGGATGTAGGTCATGGCTGTTATCCTCGTAGCGTGCATATTAATTGGTAATTCATAGAGGATATGCAGCATATGGGTGGGAACCCTCATCGTCCCACGATAGTTCTGGCATCTAACGGTTTGTACAAACCATTGCCGTAATTCATTATGTGGGCATGGTGTACACCAAGGAGGCATGCGGGGTCGCAAAGGGAGCAGTGATTGGCTTGGACCAACTACTGGGCCCCACATCATGGAATTATGGATAGGAAAGTACGCTCGGTTGTGCAACAAGGAGTTGATCTCTCATGGGTAAAGTAACGCACCTCTGTAGAGTGTAAGAGCTGTAACTTGTTACTCCCTGTTCCGGGAAGGAGATACAAACGCGGCAGGAAAGGAACTCCATGAAAGTTCTGGTCAACCTGTGAAGGCTGATTGTCATAGTTTTCAGAATAAAATCAATCTTTGAAGAAAGATTTACAAAAATTGCATAGTGCCAAGGATTTATAATCCGAGGTGGTAGTTAGAGCATCAAACTTCCCACCTTGCATATAATGAACTTGTTGGGTAACGTTGTTACTCATTCTTTCCTTTGATCCCTTGCTTAGACTTTGAGGATCCCGAAGACGTGCCAATGTATGCAGCCGAATGTCAAGAAGATGTGTTCTACGAAGAACCTGATCTGTCCGGAGGCATTGAAGGAGTGAATTACAAAATCCATACGGTGTCGATGATAACGAGTCCAACTAAGTATCCCTAGTTAGTAGTAACCAACGGAGCCGAGCAGCATGAACTCTATAGAATAAGCTGCTGATCTCAACTCCTAGCCGGAGTTGTTACTTTTAAATTCCGCTGAAACACTTTATATTTGGTTTGTAAGTTGAATCTTTTGGAAGTCTTGAACTTCCGGTATTGTAATATTAATAAGGTGTGTACATTTGTAATATGGACCCGCAATGTTTCTGTTGTACCACTCTGAGAGATGTGATATTTACAAAACGGTGTTCTGTGCATGTCATGTCAATGACTATATTATACTAAACATGCAGTGGTAGATGGGTCACCGCACTTCGTCTCATAAAACCCTACAACTCTCGTGAAGACGCCTATATATTTTGAGGTCCCTGTCGCCGCACAGGGGGCGCCATTCTCTGATTGCATCACAACAACACCAAAGGAGATCCACACCATAGTTCATACCTTCCATCCCCCATCCTCTCCATTAGCCATAGACATTACTTTATACTTGAGACCTCCTTGTGATTAGATGAACCATTGTAAGAATATTTGGTTTCAATCTAAGTATTGCACAATGGTTTCTATCCTTGATCCTATTGTTATGAGTGAGTAGTCCTCACAGGCTATGGGTTGGGGAAAAACCTCGCAGCGTTTATGTGTATCTAATCTATGGGAGAATTGTGTATTGGTTTGTAAGAGGGATTTGTATCATTTTTTTCTTTGTCTCTTGACTTGATCTTTGTAATTGTAGGTACCCAAGATCCCGGAGATTGATCAAGGCTTGAGGTGAGATGCTTGTCTAGCAGTGATCTCATAGGAACCCCAGTGACATCAAGAGTAGTACGGTCTTCGCTTAGCAGACCATTTGGGATCACAACAATATCACCACTTAATGATTTTATCTTTGTTTTACACTTAATAATCATTTGTAGCCCGGTGCTTCGCGGTATACTCGATTGGATCAAAATACTATTGCTATGCATGTGGCCTCTCAGGGGCTCTAGTATATTAGGATGCGTTTCCCACAAAAGATTATCTCTGTTGGAACCTTACACATGATTGTGCTTATTATTATATTTTATCCCATATGATATGCAGCTGCAGGTGGATCTTCAACCCTAGCGTATCTCTATCCATTGATTCAACCCACAATATAAAGTAAACTAGATTGGTCCAGTAAGCAAAGGTAAAATTGAAAAATCAAAGTCTTGTAGATGTGTCCTTATTTTTACTCCTATTAGCGTTGTTTCCCAAGGGTTCGATTAAACCTAGGTCTACTAGGGGAAAAGCTACTATACTGCATCCATAATCTGGATCGAAGGTATCACTTCGTCTCGTCAAACCTTACGACTTTCGTGAAGGCACCTATATATTTCGAGGTCCCAGCCGTCGTGTAGAGGGCCTCTATTCTCAGATTGCATCATAACACCACCAAAGGAGATCCACACCATAGTTCATCCCCTCCATCCTCCATCCTCTCCATTAGCCATAGCTATTATCATGTACATGAGATCTCATTGTGATTCGGCAACCATTGTAAGAAAATATGATTTCAATCTAAGTATTTTGCACAATGTTTTCTATCCTTGATCTTATTTTTATGAGTGAGTAGTCCTCACAAGCTATGGGTTGGGGTGAAACCTCACAGCGATTGTGTGCATATAATCTATGGGAGCATTGCGTATTGTTTGAATACAGGATTTGTATCTTTATTTCTTTGTCTCTTTCCTCGATCTTTGGACTTGTAGGTACACAATACCCTCGATATCGATAAAGGCTTGAAGTGAGATACTTAGTTAGCCGTGATCTCATAATAAACCCAGTGATAGAAAGGGCTATACGGTCTTAACTTAGCGATCCATTCAGGAAGAACAACATCATCACTTCTTAAGGCTTTGATCCGCGTTTTCACTTAATAATTGTTTGTAATCTGGTACTTCGTGGTGCAAACGGTTGGATCAAAAGGATATTTCTATGCCTGTGACTCATATGGGCTTTAGTATATCAGGATGTGTTGCCCACAAAGTTTATCTCTATTAAAACATTACACATGACTGTGCTTATTATTATCTATATCCCATATGATGTGTGCAGCTGCAGGTGAATCTTCAGCCCTGGCCTATCTCCATCCACTGAAACAACCCATGTCATAAAGTAAACTAGAGTGGTCTGGTAAATGAAGGTAAAACGAAAAAACGAAGTCTTGTAGATGTGTCCTTTTTAATTCCTTTTAGCATTGTTTCCCAAGGTTCGATTAAACCAAGGTCTACTAGGGAAAAAATACTATTATACTACATCCACGAATCCGGATCTAAGGTATCAATGTGGTGGACTTTTCGGGGAACACCTCTACACATGATATATGTCTCTATGCTAAGGCCGATAGGGGTTGGTTGTGGCATCCGCGCTCGGCCCATGTAAACATGAAGTCTTTGCAAAGACTCCACACGGGGGGCACATTTCTTAGACTAAAATATATTTACTTTGTCAAAGATCATGTGTGCAGGGCTTGTATTAAAGGGAAGATGCATGAGACTCCTCACAAGGCTCTCAATCAAATCACCACGAAAAGATGCTTGGAACTCCTTCACATGGATCTCTTTGGACCTCCATCACATGATTATCTTGGAGGTAAGAAATATTGTTTGGTGATTGTGGATGATTTCTCAAGATACACATGGGTCTACTTATTCAATTTTCAAGAGTGAGACTCAAAATACCGTCATCGACTTTGCAAATCTTGTCCAACAGAAACACAATGCAACTATCTTATCCATCCAAAGTGACAATGGCACCGAGTTCAAAAACTACGCTTTGGATGAGTTCATTAGCAATGACGGGATCGAGCATCAATACTCCACTCCATATACCCCTCAATAAAATGGTGTGGCCAAAAGGAAGAACTGTACCTTGATGGATGCGGCTCGGACCATGTTAGCGGAATTCAAGTCACCATATAACTTTTCGGCGGAGGCCATATCCACCGCTTGTCATGCAACCAACTGGTTATACCTTTGTAAGAAGAAGAACAAGACTCCATATGAGCTCCTCACTGGCTACAAGCCCAATGTTAGATACTTCCAAGTGTTCGGTTGCAAATGCTACATTCTCAAGAATGGAGTTCACTTCTCTAAGTTTGAGTCAAAGGGACAAGAAGGAATTTGTGTTGGGTACTCAAATCAATCTCATGCTTATAGAGTCTACAACAAAGACAATGGAAGAGTTGAAGAAATGAGCAATGTAAAGTTTGATGAAGATCATGAGTCTCTTGTTAGGAAAGATGGTGTTTGTGATCCAAGTGATGAAATTCCTCCTCAAGCCATAAGAAGAATGGGTGTGGGATTCTTCTGCCCCATTGAGGAACCCCTTGTGGCCGAAGGAGAAGGACCAAGCTCTAGTCAAGTGGAGCCCTCACTCTCACAAGAACATCTTCCCTCTCAATGACCAATCATTTTGGCTCAAGACTCTTCAACCACTTTCGAAGATCCTCATGCTCATGATTTTTCAAGCCTCGGTCATCAAGCTCCTCAAGATCTACCTCTCCAAGATGGGGCTCCAACTCAAGGCAACATCCAAGGTCAAGCTAGTGAAGATAAAGTCCAAGCTACTGTTAGTCAAGGCCCATCTACTTTCTCTCCAAATGATGATGAAGACTCTCACATGCTCAATATTGATGAAGATAATAATCAAGTTAAATCTTATAGTCAAGGAAGGGACTCAAAAGGTGGTGATGACCAAGTGGTTGCTCAAGAATCTAGCCTTGAGACCTAAGACCACTGTCAATCTTATCATCTCGCCAAGCTCATCAAAGATGGCCATATCCTTGATAATGTTTATGGAGATTTCAATAGGGGTTCTACTACTAGGAGGCAATTAGCCTCCTTTAGCTCTCACCATGCTTTTATCTCTCATGTTGAACCCTAGAAGGTGTTTGAAGCCCTTGAAGATGATGATTGGCTTGACACAATGAATGAAGAGCTTCACAACTTCAAGCGCAACAAAGTGTGGACCTTGGTGAAGCGGCATAAAGATTGTGAAAATGTTACCGGGACCAAGTGCATATTCAAGAACAAGCGTGATGCCAATGGCATAGTCGTTTGCAACAAGTCAAGGTTAGTAGACGTTATTGAATATGTAGGGTTCATAGCATACAAAACAAAAAAATTCCTACGATGGGAACAACTATGTACCAAGATCTATCTACTAGATACAAGCAACGGGGAGATATACATCCGTAGAGAACATACCCTTGAAGACCGACAAAGCTTAACGTGTCCAAACTCGTGGTTGATGTAGATGGTCTCTTGCCGATCTCAAGATCGAGAGGAAGTCCTAGCGCCACAAACCAGCGGCGC
This sequence comes from Avena insularis, assembly GCA_023614405.1. Classification (NCBI taxonomy): domain Eukaryota; kingdom Viridiplantae; phylum Streptophyta; class Magnoliopsida; order Poales; family Poaceae; genus Avena; species Avena insularis. Next base: position 205,519,699 of record CM042685.1, read on the forward strand.
ATCCGTGCTCGCACACACGTTCGAGGCACCGAGCAACCTCCGCCTCCTCGCTCCAGCGATGCAGCGGAAGCACAACTCTTTCTTGCTGAAAATCCACAGGGAACATGTATCTCGCTAGTCCGAGACCATGGGGGATAAATACTAGAGGGGGGAGAGATCCTTCACGAGGAGGTGTGCTTTGATAGGATGAGAGGGGGGCCTTTTATAGGGGAGAGGGGGCACCCAAAGGGCATGGCGCCCAGCCATGGGGGCTTCCCCCACCTCTTCCACATTCATGTGGGTGGACACTCCACTCACTCAAATGCCTTTCAATTCCCTCCACTCAAAAACCCACTCAAAATTACCATTAAATTTCCACCAAATTTAATGCAAACTCTCATTAAATAAAACTCCTTTTATTTATTCAGAATTTTGTCAATCACTTTAATGAAAAACATTCACATATAACCCCTTGCTAGTATTTCATTTCACATGCAAAAACACTTTCTGCAATTTCACCTGAAAACCCGTTTCGGTATCTAGTGAAATAAATTCTTGTGCTTGTTATTCTTTCCGGCATGAAACTTTTGCACCAAATGGATGTCGGTGTCTCTTAAGTGTGCCACCCTATGGTTCGCGAATAATGCGGACATGATCGAGACTCCTCTTGGATCAATAATCAGAAGCGGGATCTGGAGACCCATACTGACTCCCACACATTCAGCGATGACTTTCTTGTGATCGCGAGAACCTTTTATGCTAGTATCTTAATCCTTTTGTTTCGCGATATATTACATGTCCGAGATTTGATCATCGGTATCTCCATACCTAGTTTGATCTCGTTACTGACATGCACTCTTTTCTTGTTCCCATGATATAACATTCTAGTGATCAAATCACTTGCTTGCAAGCTAATCAATGTGATATCACCGAGAGGGCCCAAAGCATATCTATCCGTCATCGGGATGAAAAAATTCCACTCTCGATCCATGGGCCTCAACATAACACTTTAGTAGTTCTGAACCCATCTTTATAATCACCCTGTTATGGTGTGACGTTTGATGTTATCAAGAAACTCTTCCGGTGTTAGTGATTGACATGATCTCATGGTCTAAGGATTAGGATCACTTCGTAAGTTGTTATATCAATATAAACTCAATGACTTTGATCGTAATTCTATACTTCGGATGAATGTTCATCACACCATTACACTAATGTTGTGACCTTGTTATTAACAACATCCAATGTCCATGATCAGGAAAACTTTGATCATCTTGTTAATCAACGAGCTAGTTTATAAGAGAGGCATAACTAGGAACTTCCTTTTGTTTATTAAATACACATGTATTAACGTTTCCGTATTAATACAATTATAGCATGTAAAATAAACATTTATCATAAACAAGGAATACGGTAATAACCACTTTATTATTGCCACTCAGGCATATTCCCTTCAGTCTCCCACTTGCACTAGAGACAATAATCTAGTTTGAAAGCTTTGCGTATTGAACACTGTAAGGTTCCCAACCTTTAATAAGGTAGAGATCCCTGTGTTTACAATGCTAGTCCCTAGATCAATAGCTAGCATCCACAGTTAAGATGTAATATCAAGAAACAAAGGTCATAATACAACTTTATAACCAGGAATAAAATAATTTATTACATCTTACATAGCTCATTTGGCTATCTCATTACAATGCAGTAGAATATAGCAATAGCATGGGGTCCTTCATCTTCAATGTGCCACAGGCAGACATGTTGGTTGTAGACTTGTAATCCTAATCAATAAACTTCACTAACATCAAACAAACCTGCAACATAATAAGTTACATCCACAAGGGTCAATACATTTGAATTGTATTGGCAAGTGATACTATGGTAGTATAGTGGATTCTATCATCTATATGCATTTGGCTAAGTGGAGCTTAGGCTTGCTTTGCTCAAAATAGATTTTCCTTATCATTTGAAAACACTAAGTTTTTGCTTGACAAAATCATTCCCAAGGCATCTCCCAATAGAAATTGGTGATCCTTCAACCCATGTTCAACCACAAGTTTTACTTAGAAATTGGGATGAGGAGGTTCTTGATATCTTACATGTCTTTATGCTCAAATTGTCCTTTACCAGGGACATGGCTAAGTACTTAGATTTTACACTCTGCAGAGGTGGTGCACTTTCCCCACAAGACTTGGTTTCACCAAGACAAGATCTTTCAGAAGCCTTCCCTTAGACCAGAATGGACGCGTTCCAACCTATCATCCCCTACCACCAACTGTCCATTTGGCTAAGTTATTGCAACCAATATGATCCAGGCAGAGCCCATAATGCCAAGTGGCTGCACTTGAAGCTTCTCAACATTTGACATCTCAAATCTCTTTGTTCCTGGGTGGCCATCCACAAGTGAGATACACTAGGGTAGTCCATAGATATGGGCCCTATGTAACCACTCAACATAACCCATTCACAACCATTCCACCCAGGTGATTCATTCACATAGTTGTTTTATTAAACAAAACACAAGTCCCTGACTTAGAAATATTCCATAGTGTGAATATATATTCCACCCTTGTTTTCTATTAGCTAAGCTAAGCATGATAGTAGTAGGAATCTTAACTTAGGAAATTCTACTAAGGTTTCATCTACTAGGATTTCCCATGGCATAGTTTACACTTAGCAAAATTCCATGCAAGTCCTACTTAGAAATATCACTAATGCATAGTGAAAATAATGGGACAAAAGTATGAAGCATCACTTGCCTTTTTGGTAGAGAATATAATTTCACTCCTTGTCTTTGCAATGATCACACTCTTCAAATCACTACAATTTCAATCAAGAAAGGCACAATTTCAATCTACCATTCAAGCAAAACATCACATAAAATGATAGAAACAAAACAATGCATGCAAGCATGCCAAACTTTGTTTTATTTACAAAAGTGGTTTATAATATGTTATAAACATTATAAAACACTTATTGTTCATTTTATAAAGTGGCAAAATCATTTGCAAAAGATTTCACTTCATAAACCCTTTTTAAACCAAGTCATTAGTTTATGTGGTTTGAAAATGTCTTTAGCAAAGTAATAATTTTTTTATAGGGTTCACCAAATACATTTTCAAATCATAAAACTTGGTGTTTGGGTCAGAGAGTTTAAATCAAAACATTTCCCAAAGGTTTTCCTCCAAAATCATTTTTAACAATTAAACCATATTTTTATTTGACTAGAAATGCTTTAATTCAAGGTTTATTCTTTTTCTTCACCAAATATGTTTTTGAAACCACAAATTGATTTCTATGGTCAGTAGGTTCAAAACAAACCATTTGCCAAAGGTTTTATCTCAAAAATCATTTTAGAACAATTTTTATATTCTAAACATGCATACACAAGTTTCTGCAAAACCAATCAATTTAACAGAAGCATTTTACTAAACAAAGTGCATGGTCAGAAAGTACTTGTTTTGATGAATCCATTGATATAAAATTTGCAAAATTTGGACGTGTGGTTTGAAAGTTATGGATTTTACAAAATTGAACATCTAATAGAAAAGTTTCTGTTTTTAAAACGAAGCCTGAGCCACGTGGCGTGTTCTGATAGGCTGGTACCGCTTCATGTGGATCATGCAGTTACGACCGTTGGATCTGACTAACAACGCACGGACCAGATCAATAGATATCGTTTCGCTAACTTTCTATATAAGCCGACAGATCAACATCCAACGGTCTAGACGCGATGACCTTAGACGGGCGGCGCTGGCAGTGGTGACTGGCGACGGAGCGGTCAGACGGTGGCGGTGCTGGCGATGCAGGAAGCGAGGGAGGAAGGGGAGTGTCTCACCAGGTTCGTGGGGTGACGCTGAAGCTCAACATGGTGATAGCTCGTCGAGGGGCGCACGGTGGTGTCGGTAATTCCTCGCCGGAGTTGCTTGATGGCTCGGGCACGCACGGCCGTGGTCAAAGGCGAGTCTCTGGAACGCGAACGAGCAAAACAACGAGTCAGGAAGGTGCACACGTGTTCAAGGATCACAGGAAGACTCACCAGTGAGCAAAGGGCGCACGAGGTCGTCGGCTATAGCTCGCCGGAGTTGAGTTCGTCATCAGTGGCGCTCAGACATGGACAGAGCCGAGGTTGCGGGGCATGCGCGGGAAGGGAGGGTACTGGGAGGTGCGCAAGAGTCTGTGGAACACACTCGTGTGGTCGAGGGGGCGAGGGGCGACGGTGGCTGGCCAGAATCTTTGCCGGAGGGCGTCGGAGGCAGGGGCAGTTGAGGCAAAATTTTGAGCAGCCTAGTGGCTCCGGTGGTGTGGCGTTTGGGGGGAAATGGAGAGGGGATGCTGGCGATTAAGAAGGCATGGTCAGGGGGAGAATTAACTGCGCCATTTACGCGAATTCATCTGAGCAAATCAACGGCAGAAACTGCCAGGCGTGTTCAACGCTGGGTGAAGAAGATGATGACCTAGTTGTGGGGTCCGTTGTCAGCATGAGGGAAAGAGGAGGAGTGGGTCCAGGCGGTCAGTGATGCTGTGGGTCTATTCGCGAGTACGAAACATTTTTCTCGCGGAGAAGGGAGATGGGCTAGACTGGGCTTAGTGGGCTGGGCTGACTGGGTCGAGTCTGATTCATTTTTTTATTCAGATTGTTTTTCTTTTTTCCTTTTCTAATATTCTGTTTTGATTTTATTTAATCAATTCAATCATCCATTTGAATTCAAACCTCAACCAAAATTTGTGTAGGTTTAAATACTGATTAGTAACACATCCTGAAGTCAATTTTTGAATAAATCTTTTACTCTTTTTGGGGTTTTTTAATTATTTAATTAGGCCCTTGTTTTAAATCAAATAGGATTTAATAATAATTTCAAACACCATTTAAATTTCTAAATCCTTCCAAATCTTTTCAGTAGGTTTTTATTCACTTAATAAGGTGTCAAAATATTCATCTAGAATCATTTGGAATATATTTAATAAGATTCATAAATCATTTGAATTGGGTATTTGTTTTATTTCCAATGATATTAAATATAGTTTTAATTCCATAATTTTATTTAGAAGTTTCCTTTGATCTTATTATTTAAGTTAATTAAACAACTTTTAATCCACTTGGGTAAATTCCAAATATCTTTTCCCATGATTTAATTAATCATTTCTAATAGGGATTTTGTCTTTATTCAAAGGGAAATGAAATTTGGTTAATGCCACTTTATTTTTATTTTGGAAAATTCTTTATCCATTTATTTTATTTTGTTTTTGGATTATATTCATTCCATTTGCTTATGGATTTGGCCAAGATTTAATTTGGTCTTTAATATTCCTTATTGAATAATTTCTTTCTTCATCATATAAAATCCATATCTTTTTATTTATAGATCCAAACTTGGTGACTCCAATTTGTAAAGTCTTATTTGATATTTGTTTATCCTTTTAAATTTCTTTAGGATTAATTGCTCACCATTTGGTATGGATTTTAGATAAGTGCTTTATTAGCTTTGGAAATTACTTTTCCTTATCTTATTAAATTCATAAGATTTTATCCATGGCTCCAAATTAAGTGAAACCAGTTTATAGGGTTTTAATATATTTCTATTTATCATTCTTGATCATTTATAAATGTTTGATGATGAATTTTTATATGGATCAAATCCATAGGTTTGGAGATAACTTGGAAATGATTTTATTCCATTAGGGTTTAGGGTTTGGATTTATTTTCCAAGTGTTTAAATTTCTAGATGCATTTTATGAGGAATGCATTTCTCTTGATTTGGATTTTGTTGAATTCAAACTTTAATTAAAGTTTGTTCAAGATGGGATTTTAAGTTTCCATTTAGAAACAAAGTTTCTTTTCACCCTGATTTTCAACAATAATTTATTTTGTTTATTTATTTTTCACATTACAAGATTTGGAAAATCTTGGGATGTGACAAACACCTATGGCTTTCTGGTGTTCCGTATATGCAATTGCAAGTGGTTAACATAATCTATGGCTCTGACGCTTCAGGTTCGTGTGTATTTGCATGTGTTTGCGTCTTCACGCATCACTCATTCTCCAATAAGATGGCATTGTATAAATTTGGTCTTTTGGTGACACCTTTAGTTCCTTGGGGTTAAATCATGTCGATACTATTGTCGTACAATATATATTTAGCGTTAGCCCGTTGCGAACCACACCTTAGTTTGATAACAAACTACTTGACACAAAGTCCCTCCTTTGCTGCTACTATAGCAGTCATATACTTAACCTTTTGTTGTAGTAGCCGTCACAATGTCTTAACTTTGGACTTCATCCAAATCCGTCATGGAAACTCCTTTCCATTTCATTGTGCCACCCATAGTTTAAATTGAGATAAACTTAATTTGTATCTTGTGACAAAATCAGTATCAATGTAACGCTTTACAAAGAACTATTTGTAATTGTTTGTCACCTCTACACAAATATATTCTTAGTTCTTCCAAAAGATCATAAGAATTTCCTTACTATTGTCCAATGATCATTTTATGATTCATTCTAGTATATGCTCATAACACTAAGAGCATAGGACATATCTAGATGTGTACATATCATGGTATGATTGATCAAATCATTCTTGTGATTTCACTCAAGTGTCAAAGCACTTGAATCTTGTTTCACTTATCAAGTGTCGATACACTTGAATCTTGATTCAATTCTTTTCCATGGGACAAGAACCTTCTTTTGTCGTATCTATATTGAACTCCTTCAATATCTCATATATGTACGTTTGGCATAACCATATTAGTGTCACAGTATATCCATGTAGACATTTATGCTAAATATTCGGATTTGCCTAAGTCTTTCATCGAAATGAAATTCTTAACCTTTGTTAATAAAAGATACATCATTTCCAATCAACAAGATGTCCTCCACATAATGTATTAAAAATATGTCTTAGTTCTCCCACTTAATTTCTTGCAAATTCAAGCATCTTCATCGTCTCCTGATCAAAACTCCTTTTTCATCATGGTGAAGATTCCAACTCCGTGATGCTTACTTCAACCATTGAAGTTTGCATGCCAATTTGAATTTAACAAAAACCTTTGGACCGTGTCTTGTACACGTCCTAGGTAACCATTCTATTAGAAGAATTTTGTTTTGTTTATTCATCTACCATATACCAAATTATATGTAGTGGTTGCTACTTTAATCCGTCCAGACTAAATATCGCTATGAAAGATCCAATCTTTTCATAGTCAACTCCTTGAACATTATCATAAAATATTTTACGACATGTCAACTATTTCATAGATGTGAAACATCTATGTCTATTTCTTTATAGATCCAAATACGACCGATAGGTTTTTACACCTTTTAGGAGGGTCTTCCAAGTTCAAAACTTGATTTCTCGTGTATGGAACTATCACGGATTTTATGGTTTTAAGCCATTTGACGGAGTCAGGGCCCATCATTGCTTCTTTGCATGTAGTCGGTTCATCATTGTCAAACAATAATGATTTACTCTCAAATCTCAAAATTTGATTGTTTATTCGACCAACTTGGTTCAATAGGAACTTAGACCTCCGTGACCGCAACCTTTGAGGCACGTTAGCCATGAGCATTCTGGCTGCCTCCGGAACATTTTTCGGAGCTGCGCAACTCAGCACATATAGCTAAGGTTCATTAACCATATTAAAGTTCTATTGTCCTCCCACTTAACCTTTTATGAAAAACTTCTTTTTCAAGAAACTTCACGTTTCAAGCGACAAACCCTTTTGTCCTCGGTGTTATGGAGGAATAACCAATTGTTATTCGAAATAACCTACAAAGACATGCTCATCCGACTTCAATTGTAAACATCTTACTTATGTTTAGCATACCAAAATTTAAGAAATGACAACTTGGGTTTTACCCCAAACCATAACTTCCATGGTGTCATTTCAACGGATCAAGATGGAGCTCTTTTCAGTGTAAAAGCGGTAGTCCCTAAAGCTTTTCATCTTTTAAAACATAATGGGAGTTTTATAAATAACACCTTTGATCCAACCATGTCAAAAAAGGTTTCATTACAAATCTCAAACACTCCATAGCCCTATGGTGTTTCGGGAGATGTAAATCTAGGTGTTTTGCTAAACTTGCAACTCAAATAAATTCCTTTATGATAAACCATAATTCATTTATTTTTCTTGTTACACTTGTAACTCAAATAAATCCCTTTATGATAAAATCATAAATCATTTATTTTCTTGTTACAATGATTGTCCACTTCATCTTGAAAGTCTTTGAAACGTTTTTCAATTATTTCATACTTGCTTCTCATTAAGTAAATATTCACTCAAATTTCCGGAGAAAGCATATGAAGTTGAAGTCCATTGCTTATGACTACACATAATGGACTACATACATCGATATGTATAAATTCCAATAATTTAGTCGATCGTTCTTCTTTGGCCTTTGAACGAAGTTTTAATTATCCCGAGGAAAGTCTCACAAGCGTCACTTGATCAAATCAAAGACTCCAAAAATCCATAAAAATGGGTTTTCTTCCTGTTTTCTTTCCAATATAATTTAAACGGCGATGTCACTTCATAAGTGATCTTCCAATCATTTGTCTTGCGACATTTTAGCATTAGCTTTATGGATGTGATTTCTCCAACTAGATTTGTAAATCATCCATCTTATATGGAATACGGTAATTGTTTGAACAAATTTTGTTCTCATAATACCTGATTTAAATAACAATTATTAAAACAAATCTTGAAGTCAAGCTTTGATGTCAACGAGAAATACAAACAACGGTTTATTTGTTTTCGATGAACATCATCACATATTCTCTTGCTAGTTACTTAGGCCATTGTGGTTCATGAATTGCATCGTTCCGTATGAAATTTCATACCAACCAATTCGGTATCCAATACCCAAGAACCACATTGTTTAACAAGCAAAGAACACAACCATAACATGCATATCATCCATATACCTAAATTGGATATTTTCAATCTTTTCTTTTCTGCCAAATATATTTTATAGATTCTCTTTCAGCATTTCCTTTTCCTTTTTAAAAGAATCTATCAACATCAAAAGTGGCGCCATATACATGACACATAGTCCAAAGCGTGTATATTCAAATAATAATACCTTTGGACTTGCACTTTGAAGTAGATCACCATCATCAAATGATCGGTATTTTTTCAAAATCCATTATTTAGTAATATTTTAGTGTAGTAAACACTTTACATACATCTTCTATTCACCCTTATCATGACGACTTTCATGATCAAGCTAATGTAGCTTATAAAGGAGAATCGTTAGTATAGCATTACTTTCCAAAACCTTTTTGGTGATTAGGATGTCTAGCATCTCCAACCTTCGCAAATTCTCATCCAATATGAGAACATATATTATACTCTATCATATTGCAACCAAAACATTATTTCAGATATTGTTATATCTGTCACACATGATGGTCTCTGAAACAATTCTTTCAGCTCCTAGATAAACTTGATATTTAAAATACAATCAAGAATCATGGAGGCAAACATGATACTTAAGATACTAACACTGGAATTGTTACTCTCGGTTTAATACTAACTATTAAATTTCATGGAGTAAATAGAGTTTGCTGAAAGTTTGCAATAGGACTTTAAACTTTAGATTGACACTCAACACAATATGATACCAGTTCGTAAAGTATATATCCAGAATTCTATAGTTCTATTATCTCAATTACAACTAAGCATAAGGTGGTGAACGAATGCCAATGACTACAACAAATTATGAAAATTCACTTTCATTTAATTTATGATAAATTGAGTTCTTCTAATCCAAATTAGAAATGAACTCCCACTCAAAAACGACATCCCTCATGCCTTTTTTGTGATTACATGAACCAAATCCACTACACCAAGCTCGATCATCACGTGAGTCGGTTTTGCTTCAAAGGCGAGCATCCATATGGTCATCATATCAAAACATATGACTCATGCTTAACCTTTCGGTCCATGTTTCGAGGCCATGTCTGTACATGTTAGGATCGCCAAGTAAGAACCTTAGTATTCGCGTGTGTAACTGTCTTACACCTGAGATATGCTCGTGGATTCAAGTACACCCGATCATCACGTGATGTCTTGAAGCGACGAAACATTGTCGGTGCATACTTAAGGAAGAACACATTTTTATCTTGATATCTAAATGAGGGATCATCTTATTATGCTAATAAAATGCCAAACAAGCAATATAAGATGCAATCAAACATCACATGTTAATAAGTGAAATGATATGGTTCTTGCACTTGATCTCCATCATGTGCATCATGGTATGATCACTATCATACCTCTATGTGTAAGTCCAAGGTCTATGGAACTTACACGTTATGTGTGTTGTAAGAGTATCGACTTATACTTCTACTTACAACATCACCATATCATGACACTAGCCCCGCAACAATCTAAACTAGACGCCTCTAATTTATCCATTGCAAGTTTTACGTGGCTTAGGGCTTTCGAAGATAGAACTGTTCTTACCTACGAACATGTCAACACACGGATTTTTAATCTCAGATGCCTGTTATGCCATACATCGCAATCCCAGGATTACCATTTTTGCGAGACATAACCGAATTGGATACCATAGTACATCATCCATTACAAACCGTACATAAGTTCTTACACAAATAGGGATCTCATGATCCAGTTCTTAATACAACATCAACCAGCGGAATACGTAATAATAGTAGCAGTGGCGTGGTGACTCCATCTTCGGGGTCACAGGCAATGCTGACGATGGGAGATGATCCTAGTTATCGTAACCTTCCTGGGGTCCATCCTCCAGGTACTCCTCTTCATAGTCTGGCCATGGGAATAGCCAGGGACAAATCCATGAGTACTCTTTAAGTACTCGCAAACTAATACTAACAAGTGAAAGGGGTTTTTGATAATAGGACACTAGGCTCTAGGGTTGTTTTGCAAAAGCCAGATTTATCTCTACGAAGTTCCAAAACTAGTCACAATTTTATAACTCCTAAGTGGGAACTTGTATTTCATCTCACAACCCTGTTGTGGTCAAGTCAAAGTCTCAACTCATTTCACAAGTCATTTTGAAAAGTCTAACGAGGGAACAGTATGGCCACTCCAACTGTCCATAACATGACTTGACTATTGAATAGTTTGACACTCTGCAGAGATTGTACACCTTCACCACAACATTCGATACATTCGTCAGGAACAAATCCTGAATTCACCATACTCAGTATGCGGATAATCAATCCTAACCTTTCAATTACACGCCCTAGTATAAGCACCTCTCCTGTGAGTTTGGCCTCCCAACCATGACCAACTGTCATCTTGGGTACTGCACATGTGGACAATCTTCACAAGGTAGCCTCAGCTCAGACCTTGGCCATGAGGGAACTGATACTAAGGTATATAAGTTTCCAGTCAAGCCCTACCCAATCTTCGGTTATTGTGGTTGTACGATAAAATTGGAATGGTATCGCATCCAGACAACCATCAGTTTTATAAAGGGCTAAGGCTCATGCCTCAACATTTTCATCACCAAAATCATCAGGTGTTCGGAAAACACATGTCCAAAACATTTCAATAGAATGATCCATCATTCCAAGGTTTTCATAACCATTTTTCCACCAAGTATTCCCATCTAAAGTTGATCAAGTTTTATGCTTAGCACTAGCATCTACAAGTGGGGGTAAGCCATTAATGAGGGGTGGTAAACTAGTGGAGTTCTAACTAAGTTCAATCTCATGCCTTAAGATGACATCAAGATTGTCTAGCTTTGGCCAAATTTTATGCTCTTTATGCAACCTTCACATATTCTTCTAGTATCCACCATTCATTTAAGTAACATCTAAGTAAGAGCTTTGATAAGGAAATAAAGTATAAAGCTTGTAGATAAAACTAGGATTGGTTTATCAAGTGGATATGATCACATATACTTAAGGCATATAGTGGTCATGGTAACAAGCAAGTATTAGCTTGCACATTCAACTAGTAGCATTAGGCTTGCTAAAGTAGAGTATCTTGCAAGTTTTAGCTTGCCTTGTGCAGCGCAGTGGTTGAAGTTCTCCTCGGCTTCTTCTTCGTAGTATCCTCCTTCCTCCTCGTATCCTTGGTCGGTACTAGCGTCTATGAATAAATACGAGGTACACAATCACCAAACAATACTTAACTACTTGCAATAATCACACACAAGGGTCCTATAGATGATCTAACATCATCTCTAACATTACAAGATTAAGGCTTGGTTTAATTCCTTTTATTTTTAGAAAAGTAATTTCTACTTATTGAAAAACTACTTAAGATTTAATATTCTCCAAAAAAAACATGGGATCATGTTGACACATGTCATCACCACATATTTTAGTCCATGAGAATATGATTTAAAGTGGTGTCACGATTTAATAAGGTTTTACCCTTTTATTTTAATTAAATAAGGTGACTAGAAATGCCTATGTGGCATTCTTTTATTGCTTGAACATTATTTCTGCAAGTAAACCTATATGTTTTTATATATTATGAAGGGTATGGTTAAATGTGATTTTTGAGAGTTGGAATCAACTCAAAAGCTATTATGGTGTAAATTTGAAAAATGTTTGAATGCAGAAAAGCTTCTGCCTTGTTATTTTTACCATGGGTGATCTATAGATCCAAATGACTTGAATCCAACGGGCTTGGATTCAGCATTACCAGAACTTTCTAACAAAATTGGTTTCATTCAATTTGGTGCACTGAATCGATCTGGGTTGATTTTTGAAGTTAGGTACAGAAGTGAGTCTGAAATAAAATAGAAAAGTTTTAATTCAAATAACTGGGCTACGCGAGAATCGATACTGGGCCGGCCTGCTAAGCGTAGTGCTTCCGCGGGCTGTTTAAGTGGGTGTCCCACGCGTTAGTGACCCAAGGGGTGCAAAGCGGTACGGGGCAACGTGGTGTGTTCGATCTGATTCTAATCCAACGGCTGAGAGTCATCGTCGAAGTTGGGCAACGCCAGCGAGAAAGAAACCTAGCGCGGCCAGTGGGGGTTGCTGGGGGCTCACCGGGGTGCTAGCGAGGGTCGGCGAGGCGGGCTAATGACGAAGTCGACGACGGCGAACTCAGGGGTGGTTGCGGTAGCTCCTAGGGTGGACGAAATCGATGGCTCCCTTCTTCTCAGAGGCGGCAGGCTCCGGTGAAATTCCGACGAGGTGGTGCTCGCCTTGCTCCGGGAACGGTGTTGCACGACAGTGAGGATAGGGGAGTAGAATGGTGTGAAAAAATCGACTGGGGGTGGCCTCTATTTATAGTCGAGCGAGGGGACCATCGGGGCGCACGGTGAGCTCGTCGGGGGCGATGGTACAGGCGGCTATTGGCATGGGCGAAGGTAGGGGCGGTGCGGTGTTCCCTGGCGATGCTCAACGACATGGTTTCGAGGCGTGGGGCGGTGCGGCTTGGTCTGGAACACGCGACGCTCTGCGCGGCACAGGCGGCGTCTTCGACGGCGAGCGGTGGTTGTGCGTCACGGGGCGGCGAACGGGGATGTCTGGCGGTCTCCTGGGTCGGTGGTGATCATATATGCACGCGGCGAGGGCGGCGCGCGGTCTGTGGGCTTTGGTCGAGGGTGGCGCTCTGGCGCACGCTCGGCATGGTCGCTGGCGATCTGGGCGCGGTCCGTGCGTGTGGTCCATGGGTTGTCAAGGTTCGAGCGGTGGACAAGGAGTGGCGGTGGACGGTGGGCTGCCTCCCAGACATGCTGGCTAGGCTTGTTTCTCCTCCTAGCTTGCTGTCGACATGGGGGTGACAATGGTGCATTCGGCCTGCTCACCATTGATGGCATTGCCAAGCTTACAGTGGTGCTAGTGATTAGTTAAGGTTGTTAGATGATCTACTAAGGCTAGTGGTGACCAGAGAGGGAACAAGTTAGGCTCAAAACACTGCACACTATAGTGTTTTGATTTTATTTGATTTGTGTCTGCAATGTGTTTGATGAAATGGCCGCATGAAATCAAGTTTTGAATTTTGAAAAGATTTTTGGTGGGTGTGCTAGATTGGTGCTGGTGAGTATACAGATGCTTGGGTTTTGAAAGTTGAGCTTGTTTGAGTGGTTTTTGAAAAAGTGGGATCTTCCCATATGATAAAGATTCAATTTTGAATTGTCATTTAAACTATGCATTTGAAAGTTTCTGGATGATCACAAAGTGGGCCTTGATACTTTGTTATGAGTATAATCAAGGGGTGCAAAGATCTAGAAAAGTTTCTGCTAGGTTCTAAAAGTTTGAGACAGCCAAAGTAGGCATGGGAGTTAAATTGGTCAAAATGACCATTCATTTATTTTATTTGTTTTGATTTATTTGTCTTTGGGAAAAGTGTGGGAAATGTTTTAGATGATGTTTATTTCACCTAAGAAACATTTTACAAGCAAGGAAACATACAAACAAGGTGGTTCAAAAGAATTTCAAATTCAATGCATACTCATATGCATGCATTCATAATTTTATTTAGAAAAGTTTTTGTAAACCCTAATTTTGATGATTAGAGTTTGATGATTTAAGTTTAGTATTTTTGGGATGTTACAAACCTTCCCCCCTTAAACAAAATCTCGTCCCGAGATTTGAAAAAGGACGAAAAGATTACCTAGGATTTGAAGAGATCGGGAAACTCCGTCCTAATGTGATCTTCGCGCTCCTAGGTAGCTTCCTCTTCTGTGTGGTTGCTCCACTGAATCTTGAGAAACTTGATGCTTCGGGTTCGGGTAGTTCGAAAAGCTTCCTCCAAAATACAGATGGGTACTTCGGGATAGGTCAGGTCATCGTTGATCTCTATGGTCCGATGATCGATATTTTTGAACACTTCGGTCTTCTCGGGGACTTCAAGACACTTGCGAAGTAACGAGATATGGAACACATTGTGCATGGCTGACATCTCTTCGGGTAGTTCCAATTGATACGATACTTCTCCTTGATGGTTTAGAATTTTGAAAGGTCCGATATATCTAGGGGCTAACTTTCCTTTGAGTTGGAAACGCTGCATTCCCTTCAATGGCGACACTTTCAGATAAACAAAATCTTCTATGTTGAAGGCGAGGTCTCGATGTCTCTTGTCGGCGTAACTCTTCTGTCTGGATTGGGCGGTCTTGAGGTGCTCACGAATCTTGTGAACCTTCTCTTCTGCTTCTCGTAGGATGTCGGGTCCGAAAATCTAAATCTCTCCTACTTCCGACCAGTTCAAAGGGGTGCGACACTTCCTTCCGTACATGAATTCAAATGGGGCCATTTGCAAACTGGCATGATAACTATTGTTGTATGAAAATTCTGCAAACGGCAGATAGTCTTCCCACTTGGATCCATATTCTAACACGCATGCTCTCAGCATATCCTCGAGTATTTGATTTACTCGCTCCGTTTGTCCATCGGTCTGAGGGTGATACGCTGTGCTGAAATCTAGACGGGTTCCTAAACCTTCTTGGACTTTCTTCGAGAATCTCGAGGTAAACTGAGTTCCTCGATCTGATACGATGTTCTTGGGGACTCCATGCAAACTAACGATTCTAGCGATGTATAACTCTGCTAGCTTCGAACTCTGATATGTGGTCTTGACGGGTAAGAAATGGGCGACTTTGGACAATCTGTCCACTATGACCCAGATAGAGTCATTTCCCCTACTAGAAGTAGGCAGTCCAGTGATAAAGTCCATTCCAACGGAATCCCATTTCCATTCCGGAATCTGCAATGGTTGCAACAATCCAGCGGGTCTTTGATGTCCTGCCTTGACTCGCTGACAAATATCACACTTGGCGATATAGCTTCCGATTTCTCTCTTCATCTTATGCCACCAAAATTGCTCCTTTAAATCTTGATACATCTTAGTTCCTCCGGGATGGATAGAATAAAGAGTATCATGAGCCTCCTTCAAAATAACTTCTTTCAACTCAGAATCTGCTGGTACACAAAGGCGTCCTGTGTACCACAAAACTCCTTCTTTGTCCTCGGTGAATCCGGGTACCTTGCCAGTACCGATACGACGCTTGATTCCGTCAATACTGGCATTTCCCTTATGCGCCTCTTTAATCTGACTGATCAAAGTGGGATGGAGTTCTATGCTAGCCAAAAATCCTTCACTTATTAATTCCATTCGAAAAGCTTCCATCTCTTTGTGCAAACTTGGTTGCTCCTTCAAAATCATGGAGTTCAAGCGGCACGGCAATCTGCTAAGGGCATCGACTACTACGTTGGCTTTACCAGGGTGATAATGAATGTCCAGGTCGTAATCCTTGATTAGCTCAATCCATCTTCTCTGCCTCATATTCAGCTCCTTCTGAGTGAATATATACTTTAGGATCTTGTGATCCGAATAGATCTCACAACGGTTTCCCATTAGGTAATGTCTCCATGTTTTTAGGGCTAGAACTACGGTTGTGAGTTCGAGGTCATGGGTTGGGTAATTCTGCTCATGTTGCTTCAGTTGTCAAGATAGATAATATATAACTTTGCCTTCTTGCATTAGCACACATCTGATACCAATCTTAGATGCATCACAATACACATCGAAGGGCTTTGTGATATCCGGCATGATCAAGATTGGGGCTAATATCAATCTCCTCTTGAGTTCTTGAAAACTCGCTTCACATTTGTCGGTCCATTCAAACTTCTTGTCCTTCTTCAGCAATTGGGTCATGGGTGCAGCGATACTAGAATCCTTCTACGAATTTGCGGTAATATCCCGCCAATCCGAGAAATGCACGAACTTGGGTTTGAGTGGTTGGGGCTTGCCAATCTTCTACATCTTTCACTTTGGCCGGGTCAATAGCAATTCCTCTGGCTGATACAATGTGGCCAAGGAATCCTACCTCCTGTAACCAGAATTCACATTTGCTAAACTTTGCATACAGCTGATGCTCTCTAAGGGTTCCAAGGATGGTCCTTAGGTGTAGCTCATGTTCTTCTTCTGATTTGGAATAAATCAGAATGTCATCGATGAAAACAACGACAAACTTATCCATGAAGTCCATAAAATCATATTCATGAGATTCATGAAATAAGCGGGGGCATTGGTTAATCCAAAAGACATAATGGTATACTCGTACAATCCATATCTGGTGGTAAAGGCAGTCTTTGGAATATCCTCTGCACAAATTTTGAGTTCATGATAGCCGGTTCTAAGATCAATCTTAGAAAACACCTTGGCACCGGTCAACTAATCAAACAAATCTTCTATCTTGGGCAAGGGGTACTTGTTCTTGATGGTGACATCATTCAATTTCCGATAATCCGTACACAAACGGTTACCTCCATCCTTCTTGTCCACAAACAAGATAGGTGATCTCCAAGGTGACGCACTTGGTTGAATCAATCCAATTTCCAGCATGGCATCCAGTTGGTTCTTCAGTTCTGCTAGCTCAGACTGGTTCATACTATATGGTCTCTAGGCTATGGGTCCGGTTCCAGGAATTAGTTCGATGATAAACTCGATATCCCAATCTGGGGGCATACCGGGCAAAACATCTGGAAATACATCGAGGTATTCACAGACTATCCGGACTTGGTCAATGGTAGGTTGGGCTATACTCTTGTTGCACTTGAATTGACGAGGTAAGGTTTCAGATATATGCTCGACTGATATTCCGGCTGTACTGGTCATGGTGATGGCTTTCTTGGCACAGTCAATCAATCCTTTATGTTTGGACATCCAATCCATTCCTAGTACTACTTCCAATCCTTTAGTTCTGAGTACTATCAGATTTGCATAAAAATCTATGCCATGGATTCGGATAGGACGGCTTTGCAAATTTGCCTAGCCTTGGTGGTTGATCCAGGGATTTGAACAATCATAACATGCTTCAGTTTGGTTGGTTGAATTTTACTAGTGCATGCAAATTCTTTGGTGAAAAATGAGTGTGATGCACCAGAATCAAACAACACTCGTGCAAGTACTGAATTAACAGAAAACATACCCAGCACGATGTCTGGCGCTTCCTGAGCTTCTTCAGCATGCATGAGAAAGAGACGGCCATTGCGGTTGAGTGAATTCCCTGGGGCAAACCTTCTTCCTGGCTGAACACGACGCTGCTGCTGAGCTGGGACATTGGCATTGGGGGCTGTAGCATTCTTCTTGTTGGGGCACTCATTGGAAAAGTGGCCTTTATTTCCACAGTCATAACAAGTCACTTGCGACTTGTCCTTGGCTGCTACAGGCACAGCATTGCTTCCAGTCCTCGGGGCAGTGTTGGTGGTAGGACTATTGGTGTTGAACTTGGGTGGGGCACGATTGAAATTGCTAGAGTTGCCGGGGTTGTTGTGATTTCCTCCGGGTCTAGGGTTTCCACGGTTGGGATAGGTCGGACGGTTCATCGAAGTGCATTGGTTCTTGGGGCAAATCCGGGAGATGGGTTGGGGCGATACTTTGGGGTCTGATGGGTTCCTGGTTGATGCATCATGCGACGCTTGCGGTTCTCATTGGCTTGGTTGATCTTTCCTTCCATCTGGATAGCAGAGTCGACAAGGGCTTCAATATCCGCAAAGGGGATATTGACTAACACCGTCTGCATCTTGTCATGCAGACCATTCAGGAACATTTCTTTCTTCTTGGCTTCGGTGTCAATCTCATCCGGGGCATACCTAGCTAATGACAAAAATTTGTCACGGTATTCCACTACAGTCATCCTTCCTTGCTTCAGCTCTCTGAACTCGTCTCTCATTCTCTTGATCAAACCCGGTGGCACATGGGTTCTGCTTAACTTGACCTTGAATTCCTCCCAGGTCATCATCTGGCCTCCGGTCATTGCGCGAACACTGTTCCACCATGCCCTGGCATCTCCAGCTAGATAGTGGGTGGCGAACAGAACTTTCTCGTTCGCTTCCACTCCGGCGACTTCTAGGTTATTTTCCATGGTCTGCAGCCAATCATCGGCGTCTAGGGGTTCTTCTGACTTAGTGAAAACAGGTGGGTTGGTATTCTGGAAATTCTTGAGCTTAGATCCATGGTTGTCCTGATTTCCATGGCCTTGGTTGTTATGGGCAAGCTGGGCTATCTGCTGCAGTGTGGCTAGGTTGGCTTGACGTTTGGCTCTTTCAGCTTCGCGGTCAGAAGTCAACATTTGCAGAATTTGCAACATCGGGTCCGGGGATGAACCACTTCCTCCACGTGGCATCTGAAGATTGAGATAGATCATGAGAAAAGAGGGAAATTTCTAAAGTTTTGGGTCTTTGGGAAAAAAATTAAAGTTTGACTCAGATTTTTCTAGTAACTTGCTTTTCCTTCATTCATTCATTCATTCATAGCACACGATACAACACACACCACAACAAGGAAAAGCAGATGGTTTTAAGAACCATTCTGAGAACTACGATACAGTGGGACCGAATACTACTCACTACGCGAGTGCTCAAGTGCTACTACTCCTCAGAATCGGTGGCTTCATCATCTTCATCATCATCGATGAAGGCGAAATCATCCTCATCGGTGAAGAAATCCATAGCCTGATCCTCTAGAAAATCATCATCATCGCTGAGATAGGAGTAGGGGTCTCCACGAAGATCCTCTCCGGCATTCTCCCTTTCCTCCAACTGCATGTCCCTCTCGTGGATGGTCTCCTCCAAAGATGAGATGCAGTGGCGAAGACGGGCAATAATGCGCTCCTTCTTGTCGAGCTGACGGCGGCGAGACTTGCGATCCTTCGCTAGCATGGCGATGGTTTGGTCCTTCGTCTTGATGATGGCAGACTTGTGGTTGCAGTAGTCACGGCAGTTGTCTAACTCCTGCTGACGATCGTACATCATGAAGCTAAGGTGGTCTAATTGAGTCTTCAGCTCGGGGTGGTATGGGGCTTCCAGTGGTTGTCCATTAGCATCACGCCTTGGGCAAAACTCAAAGCGAGTACCCTTGATCTGATTGATGCTCTGCCCACACAGACGGGAAAGAGCTTCCTGCATGGCCCTGGCAAGTCCATCGATCCAGTTGTTTTCTCTCAAGGTAAACTGAATTCCCTCAGCAGTGGGAGGTTCAATCTTTCCTCGGAGACTTGCAACAATTAGCCACTGCAGATCTTCTCCTCCTTGATCATTGAGCTGAGCTTCGAAGAACTCGGGGTGCGGACACTCCAGAAGTTCCGAAAGTTGGTCCAAATCCCTCTCAAAGATCAGGTCTCCTCCATTCCCCAGCTGATAAAACTTGTTGTACTCCACGTCCATCTATAAGAATATAGGATGAGTAAGTTAGTAGAGTGATTAAGTGTGTCAAAATTTTATGTATTTTGCAAGAGTTTTTGAGGAACATGAATTTTCATGAAAGAATCAAAGGGATAAGAATGAGAATAAGTTTTGTTAAATATTTGCTTTCTTTGGTTTTGAAACTAAGTTTTTTGATTCAAACGTCCAGTCTAACTAAGGTCTCCTATGGTCAGGATGGCTCTGATACCAACTTGTCAACACCCGGATTTTTAATCCCAGATGCCTGTTATGCCATACATCGCAATCCCAGGATTACCATTTTTGCGAGACATAACAGAATTGGATACCATAGTACATCATCCATTACAAACCGTACATAAGTTCTTACACAAATAGGGATCTCATGATCCAGTTCTTAATACAACATCAAGCAGCGGAATACGTAATAGTAACTTAGCGTGGTGACTCCATCTTTGGGGTCACAGGCAATGCTGACGATGGGAGATGATCCTAGTTGTCGTAACCTTCCTGGGGTCCATCCTCCAGGTACTCCTCTTCATAGTCTGACCATGGGAATAGCCAGGGACAAATCCATGAGTACTCTTTAAGTACTCGAAAACTAATACTAACAAGTGAAAGGGGTTTTTGATAATAGGACACTAGGCTCTAGGGTTGTTTTGCAAAAGCCAGATTTATCTCTACGAAGTTCCAAAACTAGTCACAATTAACTCCTAAGTGGGAACTTGTATTTCATCTCACAACCCTGTTGTGGTCAAGTCAAAGTCTCAACTCATTTCACAAGTCATTTTGAAAAGTCTGACGGGGGAACAGTATGGCCACTCCAACTGTCCATAACCGCGGGCGCGGCTATTCGAATAGTTTGACACTCTGCAGAGATTGTACACCTTCACCACAACATTCGATACATCCGTCAGGAACAAATCCTGAATTCACCATACTCAGTATGCGGATAATCAATCCTAGCCTTTCAATTACACGCCCTAGTATAAGCACCTCTCCTGTGAGTTTGGCCTCCCAACCATGACCAACTGTCATCTTGGGTACTGCACAGGTGGACAATCTTCACAAGGTAGCCTCAGCTCAGACCTTGGCCGTGAGGGAATTGATACTAAGGTATATAAGTTTCCAGTCAAGCCCTACCTAATCTTCGGGTATTGTGGTTGTACGATAAAACTGGAATGGTATTGCATCCAGACAACCATCAGTTTTATAAAGGGCTAAGGCTCCTGCCTCAACATTTTCATCACCAAAATCATCAGGTGTTCGGAAAACACATGTCCAAAACATTTCAATAGAATGATCCATCATTCCAAGGTTTTCATAACCATTTTTCCACCAAGTATTCCCATCTAAAGTTGATCAAGTTTTATGCTTAGCACTAGCATCTACAAGTGGGGGTAAGCCATTAATGAGGGGTGGTAAACTAGTGGAGTTCTAACTAAGTTCAATCTCATGCCTTAAGATGACATCAAGATTATCTAGCTTAGACCAAATTTTATGCTCTTTATGCAACCTTCACATATTATTCTAGTATCCACCATTCATTTAAGTAACATCTAAGTAAGAGCTTTGATAAAGAAATAAAGTATAAAGCTTGTAGATAAAACTAGGATTGGTTTATCAAGTGGATATGATCACATATACTTAAGGCATATAGTGGTCATGGTAACAAGCAAGTATTAGCTTGCACATTCAACTAGTAGCATTAGGCTTGCTAAAGTAGAGTATCTTGCAAGTTTTAGCTTGCCTTGTGCAGAGCAGTGGTTGAAGTTCTCCTCGGCTTCTTCTTCGTAGTATCCTCCTTCCTCCTCGTATCCTTGGTCGGTACTATCGTCTATAAATAAATACGAGGTACACAATCACCAAACAATACTTAACTACTTGCAATCATCACACACAAGGGTCCTATAGATGATCTAACATCATCTCTAACATTACAAGATTAAGGCTTGGTTTAATTCCTTTTATTTTTAAAAAGGTAATTTCTACTTATTGAAAAACTACTTAAGATTTAATATTCTCCAAACAAAACATGGGATCATGTTGACACATGTCATCACCACATATTTTAGTCCATGAGAATATGATTTAAAGTGGTGTCACAATTTAATAAGGTTTTACCCTTTTATTTTAATTAAATAAGGTGACTAGAAATGCCTATGTGGCATTCTTTTGTTGCTTGAACATTATTTCTGCAAGTAAACCTATATGTTTTTATATATTCTGAAGGGTATGGTTAAATGTGATTTTTGAGAGTTGGAATCAACTCAAAATCTATTATGGTTTAAATTTGAAAAATGTTTGAATGCAGAAAAGCTTATGCCTTGTTATTTTTACCATGGGTGATCTATAGATCCAAATGACTTGAATCCAACGGGCTTGGATTCATCATTCCCAGAACTTTCTAACAAAATTGGTTTCATTCAATTTGGTGCACTGAATCGATCTAGGTTGATTTTTGAAGTTAGGTACAGAAGTGAGTTTGAAATAAAATAGAAAAGTTTTAATTCAAATAACTGGGCTGCGCGGGGAACGATACTGGTCCGGCCTGCTAAGCGTAGCGCTTTCGCGGGCTGTTTAAGTGGGTGTCCCCAAGCGTCAGTGACACAGGAGGGTGCGAAGCGGTACGGGGCAACATGGTGCGTTCGATCCCACCAAGGCCAATCTAGCGGATCTTTTCACGAAGCCTCTTGATGAAGCAAGGTTCCAAGATTTAAGGCATGAACAAAATATCATAGATTAATTTGAGCAATGTGGCTTGAGTGACTTGCACACCTACCTGTGTTTCAAAGAATATCTTTGTTTGGATGTAGGCATGGATGTAGGGGGAGTGTAGTTCCTCATTTGAGTTCGATCATGCGTTGTGAAGCTCTGTGGTGTCGTTGAGGGCCTCCAGTTGAGTTGTGGAGTTCCCCCTCAACCTTGTTGTAAAGGTTTTAGTTTGCGTCTTCAAGGTCACTGGTTAGTGGATTGTGAGCCCGCCTTTGTGGTGGAGCTCACCGGAGAAGAAGGTGAGGCCTTTTTGGTGCTCGGGTGACCTTGTGTGGCTCTGACACCTCTCCAACATAGACGTAGCTTCCTTGGAAGTGAACTACATGAATTACATCTCAGCGTCTCCTCTCTGGTTTACTCGCTTCGCACCTTTAATTCTTGTCCTTTACCGCTTTGCTACTTGTTGTTGTTCTCTAGCATATAGGTTTGTTCATAGAGATGCATATCTAGAGAACCTTATCTCTTACAAAGCCTAAACTTGATTAAAAATACAAAAAATTGGTAGTCGCCTAATCCCCCCTTTAGTTGACCAAAGTTGGACATTTCACCTACCTAAAATACACCTCCATCGAGTCCTAACTATCATCGATTTAGTATCAAACCCGAATTGCTAAATAATTACCAGTGAATCGGGAACTTACCATGGAAGAGGGTGGCATCATCGATGAAGATGAGCAGTAGTAGGTGTCACCGGAGCGAAAGAATACGCGCTAGGCGCGGGGATTGGGACCGCCGCCATGGGAGGAAAAACCCTATCCAAATCTTCAAGGGTGACCCCGAAGATGGCGAGGGGTTTTCCAGACGCCTTCATCGCAAATGCGCCTACTGCCGCAGATGTAGAAGACGCAGCAGCTTCCGTGGCTGCTGCCATTGCCGCCCGAGTTCCGCACGCACAGAAGGGCGCATGAGCTTTGAGCGCCCTTACGAAGGTCGCCTTGCCACCGCCGGTGAGCTTCTCCAGTTGAGTGGCTGCACACCGCCCATGGGAACTCACCTCGCCGATGTTGGGGGCGTGGAACGGAGGGGGAGGAGGAGGTGCTGTCCATGGAGGCGAATCGGGGTGAGGGACAGAGGGAGTGAAGTGGCGGTGAGCGGAATGGACTAGGAGTTAAGCCTAAAACATCCGTTCTCCCGTGCTTCCCCACGCGTTCAACCAGTCAGCACGTGGCGCTCGCTAGGATCTGGCTGTGTGCAAACTGCCGATTTAGGCATTTCCAGCGGGCCAACATTTGTCCTGCTTTAAAACTCATGTCATGCATCAAACTCATATGGGCCGAATAACCAAACCAGCTTCTCACCGAGTGCGAGAAACGAAAATCCGGCCTACCAAACATGCCCTTGGCGCCGCTGCCAGCTTGCTTCTCGCTCTCCCGCTTGCTCGCCTTTCCCGGGGCTCTGCTCATCTGCTCTACTCCAACGTTAAGGGCATCTCCACTAGGCTGACCCAAATGGTCCATTTCTGTCCATTTGGGTCGGGCCGTGGTCTCTTTTGGGTCGGGTCCGGCCTGTCTGGACGACCGCGCCCAAAGGTGCGACCCATATGTCCGCGCTTGGCAAATAGGTCGTCGCCAACACCGGCGTATTTTCAGTGTCTTCCCGCCGTCCTATCGTCTCCCGGATTTTATTCCCACCGCTTCGCGCAAGTTCTGGACGTTTCCCGCCGTGTCTGGGCGCATCCATAAAGACGGGAGGTCGCTGAGATATCTTCGACCAGACCCGCACAAAACCACTATGTCCGGCCATCGACGTTGGCCCGACGAGCTCCGTGGCAACCCCGATACTGGCAGAGAAGAGCTGCCCGAGCGCCCCTGTCGCCATGGTGGCCGAACCCGCCGTTTGCACCAGACATGTTGCCGCCTCCGATTCCGGGGCGCCCGCATATATTCCATATCCCACTGTTGTCACGACGCACCAACTACAACTACAACAGGACTACCGGTGAGCGTTTCTCGTTGGAGGTGATGAACCGTGTCTTTCTGCCGGAGCACCGGCGGTGTCCAGTGCTCAGAGAAGTGCTTGACAACCTCCAAAAAGCAGTGCGGGCCAATCCCGACGATGCGTACCTGCGTTCCCGCCTCCCCAAGCTGAAGAAGAGCTGCAGACGCAGTAGGCGATCTACCGATCTCTCGAGGAAGAATGGGGTCTTGTCGACCCGCTGGCGCTGGCGCTGCCAGCGCCGTAGGCGGCGCATAGATAGAATGGTGTTGTAGTATTGTTTTTAATATATTTGAAGACTCGAATAAAAAATTTCATTGCAAATGGCCAGTGTCCATATTGCTACATCGTACATGGCGAATGCACAGCCTAGCCTACTCGTCGGAGTCAGAGTCGGAGTGGTAGCAGTGACGACACTGTAGGGGTTCGTAGCATGGAAAACAAAAAATTTCTATCGCATACAAACAAACAAGCCAAGATCTATCTACTAGATTGTAGCAACAAGTTGATGGAATAACTCACCCTCGAAGATTCCAAAGCGGTTAACGAGAGCAGATTCTCGTGGGTGATGTAGTCGTACTCTTTCCGATCTCAAGATCGCGTAGACGATCCTTCCGGCGCGCGTTCATAGCGCTCCCTTGATCGGTCACCGTTCGGTGCTCGGCGAAGACCTTCCTCTCCCTTGTTCCAGCAGCGGAGGTTGTAGCACTCTCCTGCGATTCGGTGACTGGCGTGGTACTGGAGGTAGAGGGAAATCATGAGGCTTCGCCTTAAGCCGGTGCGAGTATGGTGGAGCTTATGAGAGAGGCTATTAGTGGTCTAGTAATTAGACACACCAATTAGAAGGCTCTAAACCAATTAGAAGGCTCTAAACCGAAATAGCTCTAAACCGGGGTCTAGATCTAGGGTTTAGTTTAGAGGATAGGAAACTTGTGTGTGTGGAGGAGCCTGCCCCTCCTTATATAGGTGGGAGGCTGGCCGGCCAAGGGAGGAGTTCCTCCCCAACTCGGCCTTGGGAGGTGCGCCCGGCCAAGGAGGAACCCTCCTCCAACTCGGCCTCCACCAATCCTCCTCTTTTCCACTTCCCAAAATTGCGTTTGACTTTCAAACTAGCCGTTTGACTTTTCAATTTAGGATTTAAATAAACCCTTTATTTTGGACAGCAAGAACACCTAGTACATGATGCAATCATTCCAATATGTAATGACACATTCATGTACCCTTCCCCCTCGAGTCTTGGGACATTCAGGACCTTCTAGAATGTTCCGATGAAAACACGGAACCATTCCCCAACTCAAAGCAGGACTTTCCTTATATGAATCTTATTCTCCGGACCATTCGGATCACCTCGTGATATCCGAATCCCATCCGAGACTCGAACAACATTCGGTCTCTTTCTCATAATACCATAACTACTCAAACAACGTCGAATCCTTAAGTGTGTCTCCCTACGGTTCGTGAATTATGCGGACATGATCGAGACACTTCTCGAACAATAACCAATAGAGGAATCTGGAAATTCATATGGCTCCCACATATTTCTCGATAACTGCGATCGAATGAACCACTTACATACGATACCAATTTCCCTTTGTCTCACGATATGTTACTTATCCGAGGTTATGATCGTCGGTATCTACGCATACCTAGTTCATCCTCGTTCGATAAGTACTCTTTTCTCGTTCCGTGATATGTGATCCCTTGTGACCCAGTCACATGCTTGCAAGCTAATTGGATGACATTTCACCGAGAGAGGCCCAGAATATCTATCCGTCATGTGGATGGACAAAACCCACTCTTGATCCATGTGTTTCAACCAATACTTTCCGAACACTCAATGCCACCTTTATAGCCACCCTGTTACGGTGTGGTGTTTGATGACATCAAAGCATCCATCCAGTAAAGGTGATATGCATGATCTCATGGTGGAAGGAATTAGGTTACTATGTATCAGAAAGCATATAGCAATTGAACTATTGAAATGACTTGATCTTTATGCTACGCTTATCTATAGGAGTATGTCCATCATATCATTCTCCTAACGATATGATCTTGTTGTTGATAACATCTCAATGTTCATGATATGGAAACCACAATCATCAATCAACCAACAAGCTAGTGAAGTATAGAGGCTATACTAGGGACTTCAAATTAAGTTTACAAATCACACAAGTATTAATGGTTTCCTTGTTAATACTATTATAGCATGAATATAAACATTTATCATAAACACAAAGATATAATAATAACTACATTTATTATTGCCTCTAGGGCATATCTCCAACAGTCTCCCACTTGCACTAGAGTCATCTAATCTAGATTACATGGTAATATACCGAACACCCATGGCAGTTTGGTGTTGGTCATGTTTTGCCCTCGGGAGAGGTTTAGTCAACGGATCCGCCACATTCAGATCATGTGTACTTTGCAAATCTTTATATCCCCATCCTGGATATGTTCTCGAATAGCGTGGAAACGCAGCTTGATATCTTGACTTCTTGTGTGACCTTGGTTCTTGCGCATTGGCTATGGCGCCCATGTTATCACAGTAGATAGACATTGGGTCCAGCACTTGGAACCACACCCAGCTCTGTAATGAACTCTTTCATCCATATCGCTTCTTGTGAAGCCTCAAAGCAGCCATGTATTCCGATTCAGTTGAAGATCTCGCCACAACGCTTTGCTTTGCACTCCTCCAGCTAAGCTGCACCATTCAAAATAAATCATTATCCAGTTGTGATTTAGAATCATCCGGATCGGTGTTCCAACTAACATCGGTGTAACCATTAACAACGAGCTGTTCATCACCTCCATAAGAAAGAACCATATCCTTAGTTCTTCTCAAGTACTTAAGGATGTTTTGATCGCTGTCCAATGATCCACTCTGGATCACTTTGATATCTGCTAGTTAGACTAACGACATATGCGATGTCGGGTCTAGTACATAGCATGGCATACATTAGAGATCCTATGGCTGAGGCATGAGTCTTACTCATCTTTTCTCTATCTTCTGCCGATGTCGGACTTTGAGTTTTACTCAAGGTCGTATTGGGCAACATGGGCAAGAACCCTTTCTTGCTATCTTCCATTCCAAACCTCTTTAGAACTTTGTCCAAATATGTACTTTGTGACAATGATATTTGGCGTTTTGATCTATCTCTATAAATCTTTATGCCTAATATGTAAGCTGCTTCGCCAAGATCCTTCATTGAAAAACTATTATTCAAATACTCTTTGACACTATTAAGAAGGTCTACATCATTCCCAATCAACAATATGTCATCCACATACAGTATTAAGAATGCTACAGAGCTCCCACTCACTTTCTTGTAAATACAAGCTTTCTCCATAAGTTTGTATAAAACCAAAACTTTTGATTACCTTATCAAAACGTTGATTCCAACTTCGGGATGCTTGCTTCAATCCATAGATGGACCGTTGAAGCTTGCATACCTTGTTAGCATCTTTAGGATCGACAAAACCTTTGGGTTGCATCATATACAACTCTTCATCAATGTCTCCATTGAGGAATGCTGTTTTGACATCCATGTGCCATATCTCATAATCATAATATGCAGCGATTGCTAACATAATCCTCACAGACTTTAGCTTCGCTACCGGTGAGAAAGTCTCATCGTAGTCAACTCCTTGAATTTGTCGAAACCCTTTTGCGACAAGTCGAGCTTTATAGACGATAACATTACCATCACATCTGTTTTCTTCTTGAAAATCCATTTGTTCTCGACCTTGGCCATCCGTAAGTCCACCAAAGTCCATACTTGGTTTTACATGGATCCAATCTCGGATTTCATGGCTTCTTGCCATTTATTGGAATCTGGGCTCATCATCGCTTCCTCATATGTCTCGGGGTCATCGGTGTTGTCCACCAACATGACATTCATAACGGAATCATACCAATGGAGGTGTACGATTTCTCGTTGACCTTCGAGGCTCTGTAGCAACTTCAGAAGTTTCATGATCACAATCATTAGCTTCCTATCTTATTTGTGCAGGCATCACAGGAACTTCTTCGGTCTTTGCGCTACTCATAATTCGAGAGAAGGTTCGACAACCTCGTCGAGTTCTACTTTCCTTCAGTCACTTCTTTCGAGAGAAATTCCTTCTCTAGAAAGGATCCATTCTTAACCGAAGATTTTGCCTTGGATCTATGATAGAAGGTATACCCAATAGTTTCCTTGGGTATCCTATGAAGGCGATTTTTCGCTTTGGGTTCAAGCTTGTCATGTAACTTCTTTACATAGGCGCATCCCCAAACTTTAAGGAACGACAATTTAGGTTTCTTCCCAAACCATAATTCATACGGTGTCGTTTCAGCGGATTTAGGCGGTGCCCTATTTAAAGTGAATCGGCTGTTTCTAATGCATAACCCCAAAATGATAGCGGTAAATCTGTAAGTGACATCATAGAGCGAACCATATCTAAGAGAGTTCGATTATGACGTTCGGACACACCATTCTGTTGTGGTGTTCGGCGGTGTCAATTGTGAAAGTATTCCGCATTTCCTTAAATGCTCGCCAAACTCGTAACTTAGATATTCACCTCCACGATCAGAACGTAGAAATTTAATCTTCTTGTTACGTTGATTCTCTACCTCACTTTGAAATTCCTTAAACTTCTCGAAAGTTTCGGACTTATGTTTCATGAAATAGATATATCCATATCTACTCAAGTCATCCGTGAAGGTAAGAACATAACGATAACCACTGCACGACGCTACACTCATTGGACCACACACATCGGTATGTATGATTTCCAATAAGTCTGTAGCTCGCTCCATTATACCAGAAAATGGAGTCTTAGTCATTTTACCCATCAGACATTCTTCGCATCTTTCAAGTGATTCAAAATCAAGTGATTCAAGAATTCCATCGGAATGGAGTTTCTTCATACACTTCACTCCAATGTGACCAAGGCAGCGATTGCCACATATAGGTCGAATTATCGCTTGATTTCAAACGTTTAGCCTCAATGTTGTTGATATGTGTATTTACACTATCGAGATTCAATATGAATAGACCATCTATCAAAGGTGCATGTGCATAAAACATATTACTCATATAAATCGAACAACCATTATTCTCGGATTTAAACAAGTAACCGTCTCGCAATAAACAAGATCCTGATATAATGTTCATGCTTAGCGCAGGCACCAAATAACAATTATTTAAGTATAAAACTAATCCCGATGGTAGATGAAGAGGTAGCGTGCCGACCGCGATCACATCAACCTTTGATCCATTTCCTCTGCGCATCGTCACCTCGTTCTTCGCTAGCTTCCGTTTATTACGCAGCTCTGTTTGAGTTACAAATATGAGCAACGAACCAGTATCAAATACCCGTGCACTACTACGAATACTAGTGAGATACACATCAATAACATGTATATCAGATATACCTTTCTTCTTGATGTTGCCGTTCTTCAAATCCGCCAAGTACTTTGGGCAATTCCGCTTCGATGACCTTCTCCTTGCGGTAAAGCACTCGATTATCGGGCTTGGGTCCAGCCTTGGTCTTCTTCGTCGGCATGGTAACTTTCTTACCACCCTTCTTGAAGTGTCCCTTCTTAGACTTGCCTTTCTTGAATTTGGTGGTCTTATTGACCATCAACACTTGGTGCTCTTTCTTGATCTCCACTTACAGATTTTAACATAGCAAATAGTTCGCAACTCTTTGTTCATGTTACGCATGTTGTAGTTCATCACAAAGTTCTTGTAACTTGGTGGTAGTGATTGGAGGATGCGGTAAACCCCAAAGTATTAGGAATCACTATACCCAAACTTTGAAGTTTATTTGCGTGCCCGGACATCTTAAGCACATGCTCACCAGCCAGAGCTACCCTCTTCCATCTTGCGGTTAAAGAACTTTGAAGCTTCATAACTTTCAATTGCCGCATGAGTCTCAAAGATTAATTTGAGATCCTCGACAATATCATATGGATCGACTCTTCAAACCTTTTACGAAGCTCGATTCTAAACCATACAAGATAGCACACTGAACTATGGAGATCGATTCTTCCGAGCGAGGTAAACATTCTTTACTTCATCGGTAGCATCAGCTGCAGTGGGTCACCTAGCGGTGCATCCAGCACATAGGTCAAATTACCATTGTGAGGACAATCCTCAAATTGCGGAACCAATTCGCGAAGTTGCTTCCATTGTTTTTCAACTTTTCTTTCTCTAGGAACGCATTAAAATTGATGGTAGGGGCTGCCATTGATCTACAACATATTTGCAATAGTTTAGACTAAGTTTATGACAAATTGAGTTCAAATTAATTAATGAAATTAAACTAGGTGAACTCCCACTCAAAACAACATCCCTCACATTGTTTTAGTGATCACGAACCAAATCCACTACATCAACACCGATCATCACGAGTTGATATAGTTTCAATGGCGAACAATCATCATGTTCATCATATCTACTATATGATTCATGCTTTACCTTTCTGTGATCCGTGTTCCTGAGGCCATGTCTGTACATGCTAGGCTCGTCAAGATCAAACCTTAGCTACCGCATAAGCAAATCTGGCTTTGCTTACGTTGTATTCACCAGCGGAATCAAAGACACCCGATCATCACGTGGTGCTTGAGCAGCAAGCTTTGTAGCAGTGCATACTAAGGGTTAACACTTTAGAACTTGAAATTTATGTGCATGAGGGATCATCTTATAATGCTACCGTCGTCTACTAAGCAATACAAGATGCATTAAGGATTAACATCACATGCAATTCATAATATGTGATATGATATGGCCTTTCTTCTTTGTGCTTCCGATCTCCATCTTCAAGCACGAACATGATCTCCATCATCACCGGCATAGCATCAATGTATATTACGCTTCTTCATGGTTGTCGTCCACCAGCTTCAACTATTACAAATATTTTGAATAGACACGCAGGTCTTAACAAAATTAAAGACAACCATATGGCTCCTGCCGGTTGCCAACTTACAATAAGGAACATTGCATACATCAAATATAATCACAATCATGGCCATATCACATCACTGCACACCCCTGCAAAACAAAGTTAGACGCCTCTACTTTCTTTGCATATTTTACGTGGTTTGGGGCTTTCAATAAGTGTCGTTCTAACTTACGAACAAGAACCACAACATTGATACTAGCATTGTTGATCACCCGTTGTAAATTGGATCTTTACTATGCTAGGAGAAACAGGCACCCGCAAAAAGCCACTTATGCAATACAAGTTGCATGTTAAGCGTGGAGCAAGTCTCATGAACGATGTCATGTAAGGTTAGCCCGGGCCGCTTCATCCCAACATACCGCAAGATGCAAAGTACACAAAAAGCAATCTACAATAAAAGCATCAACGCCCACAATGACCATTGTGTTCTACTCGTGCAATAGATCTACATATAGACACGGCTCTGATACCCTTTGTAGGGGTTCGTAGCATGGAAAACAAAAAATTTCTATCGCATACAAACAAACAAGCCAAGATCTATCTACTAGATTGTAGCAACGAGTTGATGGAATAACTCACCCTCGAAGATTCCAAAGCGGTTAACGAGAGCAGATTCTCGTGGGTGATGTAGTCGTACTCTTTCCGATCTCAAGATCGCGTAGACGATCCTTCGGTAGCGTTCCTTGGCGCTCCATGATCGGTCACCGTTCGATTTTCGGCAGACCTTCCTCTCCTTGTTCCAGCGAGCGGAGGTTGTAGCACTCTCCTCGCGATTCGGCGGACTGTGGCGTGGTCTGCAGGAGGTAGAGAAATCCCTGAGGCTTCTCCTTAAGCAGGTGCGAGTATGGTGGAGCTTATGAGAGAGGCTATTAGTGGTCTAGTAATTAGACACACCAATTAGAAGGCTCTAAACCAATTAGAAGGCTCTAAACCGAAATAGCTCTAAACCGGGGTCTAGATCTAGGGTTTAGTTTAGAGGATAGGAAACTTGTGTGTGTAAGGAGGGGAGCCCTGCCCCTCCTTATATAGGTGGGAGGGCTGGCCGGCCAAGGGGAGGAGTTCCTCCCCAACTCGGCCTTGGGAGGTGCGCCGGCCAAGGGAGGAACCCTCCTCCTCGGCCTCCACCAATCCTCCTCTTTCCACTTCCCAAAATTGCCGTTTGACTTTCAAACTAGCCGTTTGACTTTTCAATTTAGGATTTAAATAAACCCTTTATTTTGGACAGCAAGAACACCTAGTACATGATGCAATCATTCCAATATGTAATGACACATTCATGTACCCTTCCCCCTCCGGTCTTGGGACATTCCGGGACCTTCTAGAATGTTCCCGATGAAAACACTGGAACCATTCCCCAACTCCAAAGCAGGACTTTCCTTATATGAATCTTATTCTCGGACCATTCCGGATCACCTCGTGATATCCGAATCCCATCCGAGACTCGAACAACATTCGGTCTCTTTCTCATAATACCATAACTACTCAAACAACGTCGAATCCTTAAGTGTGTCTCCCTACGGTTCGTGAATTATGCGACATGATCGAGACACTTCTAACAATAACCAATAGAGGAATCTGGAAATTCATATGGCTCCCACATATTTCTCGATAACTGCGATCGAATGAACCACTTACATACGATACCAATTTCCCTTTGTCTCACGATATGTTACTTATCCGAGGTTATGATCGCTTGATCTCTGCATACCTAGTTCATCCTCACATCGATAAGTACTCTTTTCTCGTTCGTGATATGTGATCCCTTGTGACCCAGTCACATGCTTGCAAGCTAATTGGATGACATTTCACCGAGAGGGCCCAGAGAATATCTATCCGTCATGTGGATGGACAAATCCCACTCTTGATCCATGTGTTTCAACCAATACTTTCCGAACACTCAATGCCACCTTTATAGCCACCCTGTTACGGTGTGGTGTTTGATGACATCAAAGCATCCATCCAGTAAAGGTGATATGCATGATCTCATGGTCGAAGGAATTAGGTTACTATGTATCAGAAAGCATATAGCAATTGAACTATTGAAATGACTTGATCTTTATGCTACGCTTATCTATAGGAGTATGTCCATCATATCATTCTCCTAACGATATGATCTTGTTGTTGATAACATCTCAATGTTCATGATAGGGAAACCACAATCATCAATCAACCAACAAGCTAGTGAAGTATAGAGGCTATACTAGGGACTTCAAATTAAGTTTACAAATCACACAAGTATTAATGGTTTCCTTGTTAATACTATTATAGCATGAATATAAACATTTATCATAAACACAAAGATATAATAATAACTACATTTATTATTGCCTCTAGGGCATATCTCCAACAGACACATGGTTTCGTCGAAGACGCTAACGACGAGCCTTCCTTCGTCGTTGTACTTGAAGACGACAATGTTGCCCGCTTCGATCCGGTGCATGCGGGCAAAGCACTCCTATCCATCGGCGAGGTGCGTCTAGCCGAGGTGGTCGAAGTGCACCTCCACCGGGTACCTGGTGGTCTTGACACCGTTCGCCCGCAGAATGACAACCGGGGGCAGTGGGTCAGCGACCAGCGACGCCAATTTGCGGGGAAGGAGCAGCTTGTCCCACGCCATGCCGGAGTGTATGGCCACGGTGAACTGGATGCCTGGGTCGACCAACTCGGGCGATGACGGTGTTGAGGGAGAGCGTGGTGGCGCGCTGCTTTTGCCGCGTCCTTCGCGCCTCCTTCAACGTCCACGTCCGGGACCCGGTGGTCGTCCTAGATGAAGTTGTCATGGCTAGCTACCAGAAGTGGAGGACGGGAAGGAGAAGGGGAAGAGTGTGGTGCGGTGTGGGAGAAGATGGCCGCGGGCGGCCAGTTAAAAAGGGTCGGTATCGGATGCCGGCACGAAGCGACGACATTGAAGTGTCCAGTCAGGAGGGCAGGCGTCGGGTGGCGCCAGCAGCGGCGGTGAGAGAGAGTGTGGCGTAGTCAGTCAGTGTGCCGTCTTGTCGCTATTGATGGCGCAGGCTGTCGTCGGTCAGCCTTCCGCCTGCGTCTCTGAATCATTGTCGCAGTTGCGTCTAAATCGATGCCGGTGCGCGTCTGAACCAACGCCGCGCTAAGCGGTGGCCGACGAGTGGGCTAGTGGCATGAGCGGGCGGGACAAGCCCTCGATCCGCCCGTGTCCGGGTCGACCTAACCGTTGCCCAGATTTGGTACTCTGGCGGTCCGCCCGTATTCGGGTCGACCCAGATTTGATACACGGATGGGTCAAGCCAGACGCGTCCATTCGGTTAGGCCGTGCCGCTAGGCCATGTCCCTTGGATGTTATTTTTTTAAATTTACTTCATCTACTCGTTGATCTGCAGATCGGTAATAGTAGGTTACGAGGGCAGTCATACCTGTTGTCTATGATGAAGCTGTCAATTTATTTTAACGAAGTGCATCGGATGAAAAATAGTACTACTCTTTTTTTGCTGCTAGACCTGGAATAGTAGCTTTTACACAAAATTATGTGAGGAGTCCTTCACGTTGTCTAAGCAATGAAGTTGGAAATCCATTTGAAAGAAGTGGTTTACTGAAGTATCCTTGAATTCATTTTTTATAATAAGAAGGTAGAGGTTTACTGAAGTGTCCTTGAATTCAACTTGCCCTGTCAGTCAAAAAGTCTGTTCCGCTGCACTCAGGATTCGAGGTTGAAATTGAGAAGCTAATAATGTGTATGTGCCAGCTATATGGACTTTCCTCGGCTGAATGTAACTTTTCCCTTCTGTCTGAGTTCTGTTTAAGATTTATGCCTTGTACCAACTGACGAGATGGTATTCGTTTACCCAGTTTAAGATTGTTGATTATACTGTTTTCAGTATTTTTTTAACAAGCTAGTACTTATTGCTAAATTTGTGTGTGCATTCAGCAAATCCTTTTGGAAATGCTATCCTGCCTCTGCTTCTCGCTCCCTGCTATTTCTTTTAAATCGTGTGTTGTATCGGCAAATACTGCCAGAACCTAGACGCCTCAAGGATATATAACCGTGCCCTGTTTCTTTAATCCCCTCAAGGACTACGTTTTATTTCAACCCTTTCAACCAATCAATGCGTTTAACCAAGAACTAATTGATTGACAAGATGTGTACTAAAGCAGCTGATGCACCAGATTTTTCTCTGTTGAGAATCCCAAAAAAGCTGATGCACCTGATTCCAGGCTTGTTGAAACTGTAAGTGATTTCATCGTCACTAGAGTCCAAAAGCCCACTCTACCCAGGAGCCAGCCAACTGTTGTCCCCCTTCGTTTTTAGTCCCATCTCGCTAGCTCAAAGGGAGAGAGACCAGTTTAAATAGTCTGTTCGAACGATGTGTCTCGCTGTGTCAATTAGCACGGACTTGTAACCTGAGCGGGGGCATTAAGGTGGCGTTTGGATGTCTCGTGTGGCGCTTGTGCCGCGAATTTTTTTTAAATAATACGAATTATTTAATTAATTTGAGTTGTATTATACGATTTATCGAATTTACAGATCTAGCACTTTGTCGGCCTGGGGCAGGCTAACTGGGCCAATCGGCCAGGCCCTGGCCGACAGCAGGTGGCACCGTGCAGTCGGCTTTGCCCCACACATGCAATCGGCTTGCTCCAGGCCGATTGGACCAATCGGTCTGGCCCAGGCCGATTAGTGCAATCGGCCAGGCCTATGCCGACAGCCTAATCGTCCTGCCCCTAACCAAATCCTGCATGATCAATGCAACTCTGCCGCTAAATAATCGTCCTGCCCCTAACCAAATCGTCCTGCCCCTAACCAAATCCCGCCGATCCGCCAGTACTTCCCGCCCTTTGTTCCCGCCACTACTTCCCGCTCTTTTTTCCCGCCACTACTTCCTGCCCTTTTTTCCCGCCTATTCGGTTCGGTGCCTCTATAAATCCGGGCAACGAGATGTATCCTTTAACCCAGTTCATCTCTTCCTCCTCTTACTCTCTCATTTCCCTCCTCTCCTCTTGCTCTCGCATTTCCCTCCACTCCTCTCCACTATGACCGACGCGTCTCTCTGGCCTCTAGATATGTCCATTGGGCTTCTCCAAATAGCCAGAACTGTTGTGATAGGCGATGAACCAGGCACCTGGGATACGTTGGTAACGAACCATGATGCTCTCGTTCTGCTTGGTGAGTCACTTCATGCAAGAGGGTGGAAACTGAAGACCCCAAATGAGGTACGAGCAGAGCTTCTCAGGATCCAGGCAAGGTGGGACAAGCTCACCTTCAAGAGTGAAGCTTACATGAAGGAGCGGTTTGATGCACCTTGGTCCTGGATAGAAGAGAGCGAAGATGAGGATGATATCTTCATGCCGCCACCCGTTGGAAGCAAGGCAAGAGCAGAGTGGGACAAGAGGCAGGAGAAGATGAAAGCGCAGGCCAAGAAGAGTCAAGCTGACATGACGGAGCAGGTTGTGGCACCTAGGGCCTGGATAGAAGAGAGCGAAGATGAGGATGATATCTTCATGCCGCCACCCGTTGGAAGCAAGGCGAGAGCTGAGTGGGACAAGAGGCAGGAGAAAAAGAAAGCGCAGGCCAAGAAGAGCAAGTGCGAGGGATCGTCCAAGGGAAAGGGCGAGGCATCATCGAAGGGAAAGGGAAAGGCATCATGCTAGGGATAGATAGGACTCTTATTTATGTACCGCTAGTTATGTTGAACTATATTGCAAGTTATGTTGAATTGTATTGCAATAAAAATCGTGAAATGATAGAATGGTGTCTCATACATAGATAAATATATGTCTCATACATAGATAAATATATGTCTCAGTGACGTCGTCTGCCGCGACGCTCGGGTGGTGGGTTAGGAGGCGTCGTCCAACCGAACCTGTGGGGCGGTCGAACCTGTCGGGGAGGAATCACCGACCCGTACTCATCGTACTGAGTCTCCTGTGTGGGGTCAGGGGGGAGTCTGAAAAATGTTCAGCCAACTGCTCTGCGTCATGAAATCCTGAGTGCTATAGCGTCCTGATCAGTCCAGGCGGATCCGGACATAGACGACTGATAGCCAGGCATAGACCCCTGCATTCCGAATGCTCCTGCACATAAAAACAAAGTATATAAGAAATTAACATGAACTGAGCCTCGACGCTTATCTTGTAAGACACGTACCCTGTGGTTGTGGCTGTGGGCGAAACCCGTAGTTTGGCATGGGAGGGTGACCCCAAGGCTCCTGCTGCTGGTGCTACCACGACGAACCTCCATCGTGCAAAGGTGGCTGCTGCTGCCAACAGTCGAAAGAAGACTGCTGATGCCACGTCGAACCTCCAGCCTGGTCTGGAGGAGGAGGTCTCGGAGTCGTCCGTGGTCTAAGCCGTGGACGGGGAGACTGTCGTAGGGGCGAGGGTGGCTGCTGCTGCTGGTGGTGCGTCGAATGCCGCGGAGGACGCTGTGGTGCCGGGTGGTGAGCAATGTCCGAAGAGCGGGTGCACGTGATAACCCCGTAGATACGCCGTATCTTCTCCTCTAGGCGAGTCAGCCAGGTCTCCTGGTCCTGCCGGTGAATAAGTAGGGGTCCGGACGAAAGAGAGTGTCTGTACTCAGCACTCTCCGTCTCAAGATCGACTAACATCTGTGCCTGCAAGTGACACCACAAGGTTCGCCATATATAGATGGAAAACTATGTAATAAATAGGTGCATTAGATGAAGAACATATCGCGTGTTGTCTGCTGCCCACAGTCGACTGGCTCGGATAACTAACCCAAGTAGCCGCGCCCGGCATCTCCTCTGGGTGAGATTGCTGCGTGATGCGTAGTCGTGTGGCGCTCATGTAGCTATCCAAATACATGTTGAACTCTTCCATGTCAAACGCGGCGTTCGAGTCCCAGACTCGGGTTGTAGCGGTGTCCCACTCTTGAACGTACACCCCAACCCTGTGTAGTCAACCCGTGACGGTCTTGCTACTTCCCTTCCTCGACAACCTAACATTTAACATGGTTAGCGTCATGTCAATAAATCATGTTAAGATGTAAGTAATGTGTAAAGGAAACATACGTGTGTACGACTGAAGGTATGGCGCTCTCCGTAGGACGAGGATCAGCCAACTGGCGAAGACCAAACTGCCTCATTACTCTATGTAGGCTCATCTCCTCTGCCTGCATGTCGAAGATGATCTTCGATTTTGTGAGCCAATACGGCTCGTCCCTGGCGCATAGAATAGACATCTGTATGTTGTCTCCATCCCTATGGAATCTAGCAGCGACAGCTTCATTCGTGTAGGGCTCCCACATCACCGAACTCGCTAGCAGTACGTCAAACTGCTCGGACAGTGCGGGGTAGCAACCCCTCATCTGACTGTGAGAAAAACGTCTCTGCGAATAATAATTTGTTAGCTCCATGCATAGTTTATGTCAACTAAATCATGAATGTAACAAGTAACTTTGCACATACCTGGCGATGTGTCCAAACTGAACCGAAAGTAGGCAAGTCAATGTGGTCTGGATCGAACAGTCCAGTCATAGGATCGCCCAAAGTAGCTGTAGGGTAAGGCGTCTCAACCATAACGTCCGGTCGGCCGATAGGAAACCGCTCCCAGGACCAAAGCTGCAGCAATAGTGGGCATCCAAGCAGGCCTGACTTCGGCGCCCTCCGTTGGCAACCGCTGCACATACCTCGATACGTGGCCGCTAAGACCGCAGAACCCCAACTCCTCTGTATAATCATGTCAGCGCTAGTTGCATTGGCGATCTCCAATGCGATAAGGATGTAGCGAGCGGTGATAGTGGTGACATGGTTCTCGGTGAACATCACCTTACCGAGAAGCCAAAGTCTCCAAGGACCGAGTGATTTGTGCCTCTGTCAACTGAGTCTCTGGATAGCCTAGCTGTTGGATCTGCATTAATGAAATATGGTTCGATAAGTAACCAGTAGCCAGTAATGTGTAATGTCTTACGGATTAAAGAGAAGTTAGCAAACACACCTGACATCCTAGTAACCAGTCGAACTTGGGCCCGTGTTCTTCATACTCCAATGGTCTAGTACCCTGGAATCGTTGTGCCATATCTTGTTGCCAACCCGCCGGTGCCTGTAGAGGTCCAATGGGCTATCCAGCCAAAGGAAGTCCCAACAGGCATGACACATCCTGGAGAGTAGGAGCCATCTCTCCCCAGCGAAAGTGAAAAGTGTGGGTCTCAGGCCTCCAGCGGTCGACCAAGCATGTGAGCAACGAGTGGTCATATAGTAGGCGTGTAGAGTCTGTAGTGGCCTCAACCAAGCAAACAAAAGGTAAAAGCCCAGCCCACTTCAACCTGCATGACCAAAAAACGTGATCAATCATTTACCGCGACCCAAAAATACTCATATAATTCATGATTAAATCGTACCTAGGAACCCAAGCGGGGTGTATCCTCCAGTTAACATTCGGTGTGCGAGTGACCAAAGGCTCAAGTGAGTTGGGCTCATCCTCCAAAATTCTAGCCCGATGCTTCCTTTTAATGTCTGGATCGAGCAACCTGTATCTTCTCGCCATTTCTGAACAATTTACAAATTAACATAAGCATTTGCATATTACAACTTAAAACATAGTTCGCCACATATTACAACTTAAAACATAGTTTGCCACATATTACAACCTAAAACATAGTTCTCCACATATTACAACTTAAAACATAGTTCGCCACATATTACAACTTAAAACATAGTTTCACCCGCGTCCTCTACCTCTTCGACCTCGCGCACCCCGTCCTCGCGTAGGTGTGACGCCTGTACCGAAAGTGGGAAAATGAGTATCCCTGTGACCAAATGCATTGCATAGAAAACACTGCCGAGTTGGGCCGCCAGCTTCTGATTCGTCCATATCATTAGGATGCTTTGCATCAAGGCTGCCTCTGCTTGTTCGCATTAGAGCAGGTGGGATGTCTTGCCTTTCACCAGGTTCACGGTGTTGAAATTACCCATTACTCAAATCGACATCTCACCCGTCCCGTATTGACCACAGATTCTTTCAGGTAGTAGGGAGATACGAACGATATGGCGCCCAACCCTAGCTGCCGACAAGCAGCAAGCACATGAGAGCAAGGCAGGTGAAGCAACTTTGGTTTGTTGCAGGTGCACTCGCGGGTTGGCCATTGCTCATTACCAATCTTCACCTCATGCGTTCTTAGTTCATTACCACACCCAAACTTATCGGTGGCTAGCCGCACCTCAAACCTTTTGTCCTCATTACCTATGCACACGATAGTGTGTGACATAGCCTTCGCCATCTTCTTATCCATGTACCTCATAATCTTTTCACAGAAGCGTGTGTTTGGATTGTTCATCATATGCATCTGAGCACCCTGTCGTCTGGTTCTAAAATATGAAATCGTGCCATACAGAATACCTTCGACTATGGCTGTCAGTGGGAGTGCCCTGTTACCTCTGAGGACAAAGTTATATGACTCAGCTAGGTTTGTAGTCATGACACCATACCTAGCTCCATGTGTGTCGCGTAGCAAAGACCACCTCTCCAAAGGCTCATGCTCTATCCACTGTTGGAAGTTCTTGATCGATCTGCCGAGCCTTCTCCTTGTACCTGGTGGATCAAATCCAGGCAAGTCACAAAGCCCTACAGGATCTTCCTCCACAGGCGCAGCTCCAGTAGCTACCTGTGCAGCTACTGCTGCTTGATGTGTAGCTACGGCTGCGTTTTGCGCAGCTTTCCTTGCCCTCACATGTTTCTGAGTAAATTCATCGAGCTTTGCGCATATGAAATCGTGCTTCCATTCTTGGTTCTGCTTGCACAGTTTTTTGAATAGATTCATGAGGTTCTTGTTTCTGAACTGTGAGAAGAAATTAGCACCCAAATGGCGCATGCACCACCGGCTTTGCATGTCAAGCCAAGGTGTTTGCTCTTTCGGCCCTGGCTGTGTCATCCGTTTTACGGGATTGAGTATACCTGCATGCCTATCATGAATGATGCACACATTGGGCTTGTATTTCACAACTACTATTTTGAGCTGCCTGAAGAACCATGTCCAACTTTCAGTGTTTTCGCCCTCCACAAAAGCAAATGCGAGTGGGACAATCTGATTGTTGCCGTCTTGACCAATGGCGGTAAGGATCTGACCCTTGTACTTGCCAGTTAGAAAAGTACCGTCTACACATATCACTGGACGACAATAAGTGAAAGCTTGGATGGATACAGCAAAAGAGAAGAACACTCGATGAAGCACCTTCACGGATGGATCCTCGGGTATCACATAATATTGTATGTCGACATAGGTGCCTGGGTTTCTATCCTGCAGTGTCTGAAGTTGTCGGACCACGGAGTCATACAAGTCTCTAAACGAACCAAACCTCTCCTTAAGAGCCCTTTGCTTTGCCCTCCAAGCCTTGCCATACGAAATGGAGTACTTAAACCGGGTCTTTACTTTGTTCTATATACCGGGTACTGTCATCCCTTTGCACTCTACTAAGTCCGTGTAAAGTAGCCGAGCTAGAAGTGTGGAGGAGAGGTTAAGATGATCTTCAGGAACACTGTGTAGCTCACATGTGTGCTGCACATAGTCGCTCACCAACCAAGTTGTGTCATACGTAGGGACATAGGCATGCACCATGTCTGAACAATTTATATCCACGCATTCCATTGTCAAGTATTTCTTAGAGGACACCGTTGTTTTCAAAACCCTGTGTGTTGACATTGCCCAAGCAACGACTGCATCTTGCAAATGTTGCTTGTCTTGATATCTGGCACCCTAGGAAATTCTGTTGCTGTGATATTCCCACGCAGAATCATGACCATCATCAACGGTCATTCCGGTTGACATGTTTTGATTCCATGAAGCAGGAATCGGCATGTCCTCTCCACCATTGCCTTCTCCATCAGAATCCTCAGGGTCATCAGAATCACCACTCTCGCCATCCATGTAATCCTCCTCTTCCATCATGTTCTGCATGCCTCCATCTTCCTCGTCCGCATCTGCCTCTCCACTATAGTCTTCTCCACCTTCGGCCCCGCTTGCCGCCCGATTCATAACCACCGCCTCCTCCTCCTATCATCGTTTCGCCCGATTCATAACCACCGCCTCCAGCACTGGACATAGAGTACATCCCGTAACTTGAATCAACACTATGGCGAGAAACATGTCCACCATCGATCTCCTTCAAGACAAGAAGCACTAATGCGCGAGGGTTTACATGCCTATCTTCGCAGCCTTTTAACCACTTAAACCAGTCTCTGTCAGTATCTACATGCCTTAAAGTTCAGAAAATATTTTTTCTTGACTTTGTCCATAATGCTTGCACGCTGACGGTGTACGTCTCGATGTTATAGCCTAAACATCCTGTCAACCATTCCTTCAACTGACTAACGCTCCAGGTTTGAGGGGCAGTCAAATCTATCTGTGTACACATGAACTTTCCCAGATCTGCTCCAAAGTCATTTGTTCGAATATTCCCAGGACCGTAATAAAACACGAACTTCACTAAATTGGTCATCTCTGCTGACATAAAATAAACAATCTAATCAATTAATTATCGACAATGCGTCTAACTTTGGGCAATGCTTGCAAATATTGCTACCGGTCAAATATTGCTACTAATTCACCGGCCAAATTTTTGTGTCTAACTTATCGATCAAATATTGTTACTAATCCACTAGCCAAATATTCTAATAGACTAGCATACCCACGTACGTAACCATATACAATAACCGTGATTATCGAGGGATTAGAGTTTACCCTTAAAACGAGAGAAGCCACTCGGTCCACCACCACAGCTCCACCACAGACAGCCTCAGCTCCTCCACCACAGCTCCACCACCATTGCCATTGCTCCACCACAGCTCCACCACCGTTCATCCAACAAACCAACACCAAATCGATCCATGAGCTAACCCATCCGTAGATCGGGCTTCCACTACCTCGCTACTGGTTTTGGATTGAAGTTTTTGTGGTCAAATCGAGCAAAATCGGGCAAAATAGATGAGGGAAATAGAGCTTTTTCGAACAAGAGAGAGAGAGAGAGCAAGGCGGCTGCGCGAGGAAGAAAGGGTCTGCCCGACCGCGCGGCTCGGCGACGCCCTTATCACCCCCCAGTCGGCCTGGCCCACGCCGAGTGGGCAATCGGCCTCGGCCGGGCCGATTGAGCCTGTCGGCCTAGGCGGGCCCCGCGGCCCCACCGGCCGACCTTCTGTCGGCTTGCTCTTGGACAACTGAGGTGCTGTCGGCCAGGGCCTGGCCGATTGGCCCTGTCGGCCTGCCCTAGGCCGACAAAGTGCTACATCTGTAAATTCAAGAAACTGTATAATAGAATTCAAATTAATTAATTAATTCGTATTATTTAAAAAAAATCGCCGCTTATGCCTGGGCCTCGCCTGGGCCTCGGTTGCACTTTGCGGACAGCC
Organism: Avena insularis; assembly: GCA_023614405.1. NCBI lineage: Eukaryota > Viridiplantae > Streptophyta > Magnoliopsida > Poales > Poaceae > Avena > Avena insularis. The sequence continues at coordinate 205,563,783 of CM042685.1, forward strand.
CGTTCCAAGTTGCGTAGTGGGCTCTCGTGGCGTTTTGGCGAAATCTTGGGCGTCCTTGCACCTGAAGTGGCGGGAATGGCGTGAGGCTTCGCAGACCACCATCTTTTTAGGGTTTTTCTTTTTGCCTGGGACTGTCTATAGCAAACAACATGTCTCTGGCTGTTGCTTGTTTCTCTAAGAATTTAAGTTGCGGTGGTTATTCTTCCCCTTGTAACTCTGGATCTACTATGTTGTCAAAAACAAATCAGCATCTACTAGCTTTTCTCATGATTAATCTGCGGAGAACTTGCGTGATTGAAAATCATGACTTCAGATGAGGGTGCAACAAATTGAGTGTTTGGCGCATACAATTTGTGTGATTGAAAAATCATCGTATTCTTTGGTGTGATTTCATATGAAGGTGCAAAATATTATGGGTTTGGATGGCTTCCATACTTCGGATGGAATCCAAATATTAACTGAACATCCTCTGCATGAATATCCTTCATTTCCTTTTCTGTACCCATCTAGGCAATATTATTTTTGGGAAGATCTGTCAGCAGCTTTATTTAAGGTATATGTGCTCTTAATCAAGGTTTCAGAATTACAGCACCTAGCCTCTTTTCTCGTGGAAGAATGGTCCAGGGCAACAACTCTAATTGTGGGTTTCTAATTATATTCTTACAAAGAATGTTTGTGCTTCGATGTTTATCTATTGTTAATTTGGTTCAGTTTTCCTTAACGGTAGTCCACTTGAAATATAGCTTGCCTAGGTCTCATCAAAAGTTATTTACTCTTTACACTCCAACTGAGCATGCGATCGATTCCAACCGAGCATTCGATTCTGAAAGTCCTACCACATGTGGTGATTCTTAAAACATCTCCAGTTATAAATATCCTATACTTGGATCACATGGAAATCTTTCTATCTTTTTTTTGTAGTCCTGAAAACTGCTCTATGTTCTCAAATGGAAAAATAATAATCACACTCGCAGCCAGAGCAAACCTTTTGGTGCATGCATTAGTCCTAGCCAACGCCTTAATATGGTTATTATTCTGTGATCTCTCACTTGAGTCCTGGTTTATTCTTATTGTTCTATTAAATATAGTACGTAACTAAATAAAAATCTATCTTACTGGGTTTGACTAGGAGCAGCAGAAAAGTTGCGTTTCTGCTACCACCTAACTGAATAAACAATTACTAGATGCATTTGGATGATGTATGAATAACAGAATATTTAAACGGTCTGCTGTCATGTACATTGGATTGTATTGCCTAACTCGTTTGATCATCGTTGCACTATTGTTATCATACACGTCACAGGCCCTGATCTTATTCTATTCTGCAAATGGACAAGAGCAGACATGTATGTACTGATGACTCTGAAAACTAGCACCATGAATCACTCTAATAAAGGCATCTGCATACATCTCAGTACATTTTTCATCATGTACACCATGACACCCCATCCCATTTTACTTGTAGAAGTGCCAAACAGTACATGCGTACATACATACATACACTACTGCTAAGTGCTCTAGTATCTCACATCGCTCGATGAAGTGCAAATTCACTGAAAGCGCAGCTGCATCTGCATCTCCAGTTCTCATCTTACAGCTACAGGGCAGAACAAGAAGAAGAAGCAAGTCTCAGCCGGAGCAGCTCGATCAGTTGTGGAGTGGATTGGGCCCCTGAGGCACCAGCCTCTTGGACACCCAGTGCATGCGCCGATAAACACGAGACGGCGGCTGCCTTGCAGTCGACGAAGACGTGTGCTCGGAGGAGTAGCCCTTGGGCTGTGGTGGAGCGCCGCCGCTGCCGACGGCCATGGCATCGACGCCTCGGATTGTCCTGCCGTGGAAGTTGCTTTCCGTGTCCACTAGCACAAGAAGGGCGATGAGCAGCAGCAGCAGCATGAGCCTAGTGTCCTGCGAGCTTGCCATGGTACCTGCAGTTGAGGAGGGTTGTGGAGAAGAAGAAGAAGAAGGTGAGGCAGAGGAAGGGAGATGGAACTGAAGAACTGGTAGAAGTTTGGACTTTGGACACGAATGTGTTCCTTCGGTACGGCCTTTTATAGCTAGAGGGTGATGGATGGCCAAGACATGGAGTGGCCAACTAACTTCCTTATGGTCCATGAACTCTGCAGTCGTGTCATGTGAGCCAAATTGCCAGACTTTGGCTTGACAAAGTGTGGCTGTGAACCAAATTAACGCCCCCTAAATTTCACGCCTAGACCTAGCACCGACTTGGACTTGTCATCAACAGTAGGGGTCTTGAACAAATCAGTTATCAGTACATGTACAAAGCTGGCTGCGTACTCCATCTGAATCTGATGTGTGCGTTGAGGTAGGTGACATGAATGTGTTTTGTTTAGCATGTCATTCTGACTGATCGATCGTGTCAAAGGATCACGTTGTTAGGCTTAAGAATTTGACTCTTGGTAGGGCACCAATGATGAGGGGGCAGAGGACTAATGCCGCGCGGAGGGTGTTAGTAAGAGTTTGCGTAAGTTGATCTGTTTTCAGTTTGGACATTTTCGCCTCTCTAGCCTCTCTACCTAACTCAGCGGCGGCATCAAGTCCGGCCGACTACCTGAACCCCGATCTTCCTCCCTGAATCGCTCCTGATGTGATGAGACGAGAGGCGAGAACAAAAGGGCCGCCCATCTCGGTTTGAAAAAGCTTCACACTGGACGGCACACCACACCGATGCAATGCGGACACAGAGAGCGAGACGGTGACGCTGGGGTATTTTTTTACAAAACTGATCAATTTGAACAACTTCAACCGCGTCTGTCCTCCCGGGCGAAACTAAATTGAAATCTGACCCCTCACGTCGGCGCCACTTCAAACGGCGCCGACCTAACACATGTCGGCGATGGCGCCGAACTTGCCACTGGGGTGCGTGTCTGGCTGACGTGGTCGCTATGTCGGCGCCATTTCAAATGGCGCCGACCATAGGGTTATAGCCAATTGTGCCCTCTAGGTTTCGTTTTCCCCTCCGCCCATAGCCGGCAGGCCGCGCCTCCACCGCCCTCCCCTCCACCCCCGCTGCCTTCGCCTCCGCCGCACCACCCCCTCATCCACCCCCACTGTCTCTCCGCCGGACGGCCGCTCCTCCTCCGCCGGACGCACGCGAGTGGACGGCCGCTCCTCCTCCACCCGCACGCCGGTGGAGGTGGGCAGCTCCTCCTCCGGCTGTCTCCCCGGCAGCTCCTCCTCCGGCCGAAACTCCTCTGCAATCTGCAGGTACCTCTCCCCTCCCCTTCCCCTCTCTCAAAATCAGCTTGTAGGATTTGGGCTTGAGCTTGTAGGATTTGGTAAATTTCACTTGTAGGAGTTTGTAGGATTTGGTTGTGGGATTCACTTAGATGATATTGGTAAATGTAGTATAGGAGTTGCTTGTAGGATTCACTTAGATGATCTTTGTAAAATCATGTAAAATTAGAAACCCAATCAAGTACTTGATCTATTAGAATTCACTTAGATGATATTGGTAAATGTCACATGTGCTTGAGCTTGTAGGATTTGGTTGTAGGAGTTGTTTGTAGGGAACATGTGTTTGATATTGTAGGAGTTGTTTGTAGGAAACATGTGTTTGATCTTGTAGGAAACATTTGTAGGATTTTACTTTCGAGCTTGTAGGAGTTGCTACATTGATTGGTGTTTGTATTTTCGATTGGTAGTAATGTGTTGTAAGCATGTGCAACATATATGAATGATATTGGCTAGTGCAAAATGAGTAGGTTAGAGCAATGGTATTTTAGGGTGATTGTAGATGGCATGGTATTATTGGTTGACCATTGTCGCATTTTGTTGGGTATTGCATTCTCTAATGAATGCTTTGGTATTTGTTTTGGCTATTAATATAGATGGCTTATGCAAAAGTCCTTCATGTGCATCACGGTGGGCGTGTTGTGCAATCGGACTGTGGTGTTGAGTTTGTGGATATGGCAAAGACTGTGATATTTTTCCGACTAGTCCTAGTCTTAGTGATGTTGTTGTCAAGCTTAGAGCTGCCCTTGGATGGAGTGACAAAGGCGATGAAGTTGTTTTGGAAGGAAGATATGATGTGGGTGGCTCTAGATCTTATACTGAGATGATCCCGATCAACGGTGACAATGAGTGGGATCTATACAAAGAGTTAGTGGAGAACTCGCAAATAAAATCTTTGGTCGTGTTTGCCGTCAAGGTCACCGGGCATGCCCATCTTCTCATCGACTTGAACAAGTGGCCCTCGATTATCGAAAGAAGCAACGATGACCGTCCTGAGGATGTGTATGATGCGGGTCCAAGCCAACCGCCTGTGTGGGACACAGAAAATCAACAAGATGAAGATTACTTGGAGGAGATTGTGGAGGAACCCATTTATGTTGAAAGAGAACGAGTAGAGATCATCGAGGAGAAAATGAATGTTGAAACCTTAGAGCCGATCGAGGAAGAGTTTGTAGCTGTCTCGCCAATCAACATTCCATCATCGCCTTGTGTACCTTTGGTGGCATCCTCGATGCTTGAGGGAGATCCATATACCTATGAAGATGACAATGAAGAGGACGAGGGGTATGAACATGCTTACGCTACGGACTCGGACGATGATCGTTCGGTTCCCAAGTTTTCGGAGAAGGAGACCGATGCATTTTTCAAGGTGTGGGGCAGAGATCCTAATGTTCATGAGTTCAAGGATGTTAGGCAGGCTCACCTAGCCGTGGCAGACTCGAACCTACGGGAGTATGGGCCGGAGCGGCCTAGACCCCTCACCGAAGACGAGGCATGAGTCACCTAGGCACGCCTTTGATATACCCGGGGCTAAAATTTAAGGCTATGTTGGACATGCAAGTATGGTTCCAGGAGTACGCCGTAAGTCATCATCGACCCTACATAGTGTTCAAGTCCGACCAAAATGAAAGATATGTTTTGATATGCGAGAATGAAGATTGTCCATGGAAGGTATGGGCAAGGAAGAAGAAACCTGAAGGTTGGTGGAAGATAAGTAAGTATGAAGGCCCGCACACATGTGGCAATGTCGTCCTGGAGGGCAACAAGCACCGGCAACTAACATCTACTTTTATTGCACACCGGTGTGCCAATGCCATCAAAGCTACCCCTACCCTTCAAGCGGCCTCTTTGGTCCAATTTGTGAAACTCATATTTGACTATCATATCAAGTATGGAAAGGCTTGGAGGGCTAAGCAAATGGCTATGAAGATGGTTTATGGTGATTGGGAGGAAGCATATGGGAGGCTCCCTAGGTTGTTGGCGGCGATGGCACATCGAAACCCTGGTATGACGCACATTGTGCAGCCCCATCCAATCGAGACTCGCACGGTCGAAGGTGTCAAGTACCAAGTGTTCCGTCGAGCATTTTGGTGCTTCCGCCCTTGTGTTGAAGCATTCAAGCATTGTCGTCCATTTCTTTGTGTGGATGGAACGTTCCTTACAGGGAAGTTTAGGGGCACCCTTCTTGTTGCTATCTCTTGCGACGCGGACAACCGATTGGTCCCGCTTGCCTTTGCTCTTGTGGAAAAGGAGGACAACGTCAGCTGGAACTGGTTCATGCACTTGGTGAGGACTACGATTGTTGGCCCCGGAAGAGAAGTCTGTGTCATTTCTGATCGCAATCCGGCCATATTGAATGCCATGAGGGCATAAATACCTAAGCATCCCCTTGTTAAGCACCGTTGGTGCATAAGGCATTTCGCGGGTAATTTCTACCGTTCTTGTCGTAATAGAGAAATGACTGAGTATCTCCGTAGGATTACCTTGGTGTTCGAGCCGGCTGTATTTGAAGAGATGTTCAATGAGTTGTATGGCTTGACAAATGAGAAGGGGAAGGGTTTTCTTAGGGAGAATTTGCCGAAGAAACACCTATGGGCTCAAGCTTTCGATCAGGACGGGGTTCGGTATGGTCACATGACAAGTAACATGGCCGAGATATTCAATAAGGTGCTAAAGGGTATCTGCACGCTACCGGTAACTGCCATCGCATCCTTTACTTTTGACAAGTGCAACGAGTATTGGGTCACGAGGAGCGACGAAGTGAAGGTGGTAATTAATGCCGACAAAAGATGGCCAAAGACTGTTGAAGAAGAACTTGGATACCAAGCCACGAAATCCCATGACCAAACATGGACTTGTTTTGATAAGGAGGTCTGGAAGTATAAGTTTTCGGAGGTAGGAGGTACCAACTCAGGTGGTGAGCAGTATGGTGGTTGCAAATATGTTGTTGTGCTTGCCCAGTACTCTTGCACGTGCCAGATGCCTTTACAGATCCATCTACCATGCTCTCATATAATAACCGCGTGTCGTGCTCGGGTCGTGGACCCATACAACTCCGTCTCACGGTTCTACAATCTTGAAGAGCTATATCGCACATGGGCTGGTAGATTCGAGTCTTACCTAGACATGGCCCAATGGCCTAAGTATACCGGGCCGGTGTACTTACCAGATAGAAAGCTAATGATCGACACAAAAGGCCGAAGAGCGACTAAGCGGTTCAAGATGGACATGGACCAAGCCGATGGAGGGACAACCTTCAAGCGACCCTGTCCGAATGATGATTTTGCGGAGGACTCCATGAAGAACCGTTGTTCGGTATGCGGCGAAGAAGGTCACAAGAACACAAAAAAACTAAGTTGTGAGGATCGGAAGAAGAAACTAGCCGCGGAAAAAGCAGCGATGGAAGCCGCTGCCGCCGTGGCCGCTAGTAACCCTTCATCAAGCGGGCGTGGTAGAGGCCCTAAGAGGCCTCGAGGGACTAGACATATGAAAGGTTATCGCCACCGTCCAAAGGTGATAGGGAAATTAGCCATATGCTATAACGGCTAGAAAGGTTATATTTTGTCCTATGCATAACCTTCTGTTTTTAACACATTATTCTTGTTAGGTGTCGTTATTTTGTCCTATGCTATAAATTATCTTTCAATTATAACCGCATGTTTCTGAAACTCACAAAAAGACCTTGTCTTTGCAGGATGGCGGCTCGGGCACGGTACCATCTTCTTGAGGCGGAGTACGAGGAGAGCCACCGAGGTCGCATACTCTCGGAAACTCATGTATGCACGTATTGTCTAACATGATCATCACTAAATTAATTATTGTTCTCTATTACTGTTTATTACTTGCTTAACTAATGCTAATCGCTATATTGGCAGGCTCTACTACCCCTTCGCATACATGGACACAAGGTCAATCTGAAAGTGATGGTTTTGATGAGAGGTACACACCTGCATACCACGGAGGGCTTAATCTGATTGGCTTTGTGACCATGATTGAGCGCTGGCCGACCTACAACAGTGTTGCCCTTACAGCGCTAGTCGATAGATGGCACGTGGAGACACACACGTTCCACCTTCCATGTGGCGAGATGACTATAACTTTGCAAGACATGGCGATGTTGACCGCCTTGCCTATCTCAGGATAGGCTGTGACTGGAAAGATCTGAGCATGATTCAGGGACATGGTTGAAGAGCTTCTAGGAGTAAGGCCACCGGAGAAAATTGCTGGGACGAAGGGGAGCAAGACAGGTGGGCTGAGATTGACTTGGATAGAACACCACTTTGGGCATCTTCCCCTCGATGCCAACATGGGTGGTTGTGTTCTGGTCTTACAGGTTGGTTTACTTTAACCAACATAATTATTTGCATTACCATTTAGCTTTGCATAACCATCTAGCTTTGCATAACCTATTTGCTTATTTTCAGGTTTGGAGCTGGCTTAGATTTCCCATAGGCCGACCCACCACCTACGCACCCAGGGATTGGGAACACCCGGAAGAAGACCGTGCACCCACCGTTGTGTACTTTTATGAGGATGTATCTACCAAGTGGGGGCCCTCCGATAATCTGTATCGATCATACACCGAGGATTTTGACTCCTTGCGTCGGGGGCAGGTGAGTGTCATATCGATTTTGACTCCTTGTGTACTTTTATGAGGATGTATCTACCAAGTGGGGGCCCTCCGAGAGCACAGACAGCACAACCATAAAGCGTTCGAGGAATGGTGTGCTAAAAAGATGGCCAACAAACAAAACAATTAGGATGAGTACGAAAATTGCTAGACACTCGTATTTCCTTTTAATTTAGTTTCCATTTCAAAATGGTGCTCTTGTATCTTTGATTTAGAGGGGTCAATGGTTTCCATTCCCCGAGCACCAGCAGTAGCAACAAATAAATTGTACCGTCTAGCAATTTATCATCATTTCGTGCTATGCAATGTACTTATCATCTAAGTAGAAAACAATTTGAGTTGCAAATATTTCATCTCAAGTACTTATTACAAACATAATGAAAACGGTGCCAAATTAGTTCCACAACTTACAACCAAGCCTGATATATGATGATATCAGAATGTGCCAAATTAGTTCCACAGCTTCCACTTTATGTTTTCCTTATTCAACCAAGCCTTGCTGTCTTCCCACTCTTTCCTTCTCTTCTCTTCCCTTTGTTCTTCTTTAATCCTTTCCTCTTCTTCTTTTTTCTTTTTATCTTCTAACTGGTACTTCCTTGAGCGCTCCTTCTGTGCTTTTTCAATCTCTTGCAACTCCAAGTTTATTTCATCCTCATGCTTCTTTTTCTCCTCATCGAAAACCTTCCAAGACTCATCTAAAGTGTCGGGTCAGAAGGGACACCACCGTGTCATATCTTGACAAAGGTTCACACCAAACAAGTGGAGGAGCCTTGGGTGTGGTCTCGTGTAATTTCCAATACTTAGGTGGAGATGGAGGAGGACGCATAATGCGTTTCCACCTCTCAGCTGGTTTTGGGCCCAAAAGAATGCTAATATCCCATGAAAGAAGATAGTCATCATAACACTCGGGGCCATCGATCCACTGGAAGAAATAGCATGTGCAATGTTCCTGTCAAATAAAATTTACCATATCAACAAACAACGATCAATCAAGTATGATAGATACCATGTAAGAAGACACCAAAACTCACGCGTGTATCGGGGCAACGGTAGAATGCGCGGCCAGCAGTAGTGTGGTAGTTAGATTGTTGTATATGTTGGAATTATGCCCTAGAGGCAATAATAAAGATGTTATTATTATAATTCTTGTTCATGATAAAGTTTATATTCCATGCTAGAATTGTATTAAGCGGAAACTTTAATACTTGTGTGGTTTGTGAACAACACCGTGTCCCTGGTACGCCTCTATGGACTAGCTCATTGATCAATGATGGTTAAGGTTTCCTAACCATATACATGAGTTGTCAATTGATAATGAGATCATATCATTGGGAGAATGATGTGGTGGACAGACCCAAACTAAGCGAAGCAATTAGATCGTGTCATTGTGTTCATCTTTGCGAAGCTTTTCCTATGTCAAATATTGTATTCCTTAGACCATGAGATAATACAACTCCCTGGTATCGGAAGAAAGCTTTGAGGTCATCAAACGTCATCCTATGAGAGGGTGATCATAAAGGTGTCTCTCAGGTGATCGGAAAGTATCTGTTGGGTTGTATGTATCGAGATGGGATTTATCCCTCCCAAGTCGGAGAGATATACTTCGGGCCCACTCGATAATCGATATCAACACCGCTTGCAAGCATGTGGTTAAGGAGTTAATCACAAAGTGATATCGGATTACGGAACGAGTAAAGTACTTGCTGTGAACGAGATTGAACTAGGTATGACGATACCGACGATCGAATCTCGGGCAAGTAAAATATCAAGAGACGAAGGGAATATGTATATGGGATTGATTGAATCCTGGCATCGTGGTTCATCCGATATGATCATCGATGAATGTGTGGGAGTCAATATGGGTGCCCAGACCCCGCTGTTGATTATTGATAGAAGATCATGTCTGCATATTCTCGAACCCGCAGGGTCACACACTTAACGTGTCTCGACGCTAGGATAGATTGGATAATTGGTTTATGAATTTTTGTTCGGAGTCTCGGATGGGATCCGGGATATCACGAGAGGTTCCGGAATGGTCCGGAGAATAAGATTCATATAAGGCAGTGCAGTTTTTGGAGTTCGGAATTGTTCCGGGTTAATCGGTATTGTACCGGAAGCTTCTAGAACCTTCCGGAATGGGGACAACGTGGTCCCACCTTCCGGGAGGGGGCATGGGCCTATGAGGGAGTGTCCTGGCCGCATTGGGCCAGGGTCACAAGACCCCATAGGGCCCAGCCGATTCTAGATAGATTTAACTCGTTTAAATCTAGGGATAGAATTTCTAGAAGAGGGATAAGTTTAAATCGTTTAAACTAGAGATAGAATCCTAGCCCCCCACTCCTTATCCCTTGGCCGCCGGCCCAAGGCTTGGAGGAGGGGCTAGGGCTGGCCGCCCCCTCCCCCTCTATATATAGAGGGCTAGGGCGCCCCTCCCCTCTACACACCTTCCTCCAAACCCTAGTGGCCCTGCTGCCCTCCTCTCTCCCTCCCGACTGTTTGTAGGCGAAGCCCTGCAGCAGAAATTCTCCACCATATACACCACTCCGTCGTGCTGTAGATCCAATCCATCTCTCCACCATACTTGCTGGTCCGAGGAAGGAGGAGACGTCGAGGTGCTGCACGTGTGCATCTCACGGAGGCACCGCCACTTGTGGTGCTAGATCGGATCGGATCGCGAGGAGGAGCGATGCGACTACATCACCCACGCTCGATGAACGCTGTACAGCGAATATTCAAGGGTATGAAGATCTAATCCAATCTCTCTCGTTGTTTGCATCTCCTAGATTAGATCTTGGCTTTCCCTCTGTTTGCTTCCATAGAAAATTTTGATTTACTATGCTGTGAAACCCTTAAGTGGTATCAGAGCTAGATCTATGCGTAGATGTGTTTCACGAGTAGAACGCAACATGGTTGTTGCGGGCGTTGATGTTTTCTGTTGCAAGCCTCTTGTTTGTGTTCTTCTTATGACGCGGGATAGTGAGATTGAAGCGTCCGGCCAACCTTACGCGACGTCGTCATGAGACCGGCTCCGACTTGACGTGGCTTGTACCACATGCGGCTGGTGGATGCTTTCTCTCACTAGAGTTGTCATGGGATTAACACCGAGTTTGGCAACCATAATATCACCGTTGTGGCTTTCCGTAGGTAAGAATCGTCTTAGCATCTACTCCCATAAGCCACGTGAAAACATGCAACAACAAAGTAGAGGCATCTAACTTGTTTTTGCAGGAGTGTTTTCGTGATATGGTATGGCCCAAGATGTGATGTGTATATTGTATGCGATGATCATGTTTTGTAATGTTTCACGACTTGCATGTCGATGAGTACACAACCGGCAGGAGCCATATGGTTGTCTTTATAATTGTGTATGACCTGCGAGTCAACTTCTTATACGCCATGTAATAGTTTTACTTTATCGCTAAGTAGTTAGCAATAGTTGTAGTTGCTATTCGTGGTGGAGGCAATCATGGTGAAGTGATGGAGATCATGCCGGAACGCACAAGATGGAGATCATTGCGCGAAGATTGGCTATACCATGTCACATAAAGTTATATGCATGTGATGTTTATCCTTTTATGCATCTTATTATGCTTAGATCGCGACGGTAGCATTATAAGATGATTCCTCACTTAAAGATCAAGATAAAAATTGTGTTCTCCCCAAGTATGCACTGCTATGAAGTTCGTCGTGTCCAAGCATCACGTGATGATCGGGTGCTATAGACTCTACGCTCACATACAACGGGTGCAAGCTAGTTTTGCACACGCGGAAATACTTGGGTCTAACTTGACGAGCCTAGCATGTACAGACATGGCCTCGGAACACACGAACCGAAAGGTTAAGCATGAGTCATATGAATGATATGATCGACACTTTGTTGTCCACCATTGAAACCACATCTCTTCTCATGAAGATCGGATTAGGTGTGGTGAATTTGGATCGTGTTCACTAAACAACTTGAGGGATGTTGAATTTAGTGGGAGTTCATCTAGTAATTTGATTAAAAGTTGAACTAGTTATCATGAACATAGTCTAATTTGTACTTGCAAATATTGTAGATCACATGGCTAAGTCCAACTTCAACTTCAACGTTTTTGCTGAGAAAGAAAAGCTTAAGAACAATGGGTCTAACTTCACCAATTGGTTCCGCAATATGAGAATCATTCTCTCTGGCGGTCAAAAGGACTATGTCCTTGAGAAAGCGTTAGGTAACCCCCCTGCTGCAACTGCGCCGGCTGATGAGAAAGCTGTCTATCAGTCGTGCAAAGATGATTATGGCGTGATTAAGAGTACCATGTTGTTTGCTATGGAACCGGAACTTCAAAATCGTTTTGAAAACTATCCCGGGCCCTTTGAGATTCTCGAAGAGCTGAAAACCATGTTTCAGACTCAGGCCCGTTCTGAGAGATATGAGATCTAGAAGTTCTTTAATCGCAAGATGGAGGAAGGGAGTTCCGTTAGTGAGCACGCCATTAAGATGTCGGGCTACACTCAACGCCTTTGAGCAAGCGGATCGCAAGATTCCAGAGGAGCTCAAGATTGACAGGTTCTCGCAATCACTCCTCCCAGCCTACAAAAGTTTTGTAGTGACTCACAATCAGATTGGTTCCATCGATACGATCACCGAGCTCTTCGCAAAGCTGAAGGCTGCGAGGTGGACATCAAAAGGATAATCATGTGTTGATGGTAAACAAGCCCTCCTTTAAGAAAGGTAAAGGTGCAAAGAAGCCCTTCAAGAAAGGCGGCGGCAAGCGCGTTGCTCGCCGAGAAGAAGCTCAAGTCCGGTCCTAAGCCGACACCGAGTGCTTCTATTGCAAGGACAAGGGTCATCGAAGCGAATCGTCAAATACTTAGCGACAAGAAGGCTGGCACCATCAAAGGTATATTTGATATACATGTTATTGATGTTTTCCTTACTAGCCCTCGTTGTAGTGCACAGGTATTTGATCGGTTCAGTTGCTAATATTTGTAACTCAAACAGAGCTACGGAATAGACGGCGACTTGCAGGGATGAGGTGACGATGGCGTTGGCAATGGATCAAGAGATGATGTGATGGCCGTCGCATTTCTCTCCTTAGTTTTACCTTCGGGATTAGTTTTAAACCTTAATAAATGTTATTATGTGTCTGCGTTGAGCATGAACATTATTTCTGGATCATGTTTATTGCAAGACGGTTATTCATTTAAATCGGAGAATAATGGTTGTTCTATTTATATGAGTAACATCTTTTATGGTCATGCACCTCTTGTGAATGGTTTATTTCTTCTAAATCTCAAAAGGGATGAAACACACATCCATAACATTGAGGCTAAGAGATGCAAAGTAGATAGTGATAATACTACTTATTTGTGGCAATCGCTGCTCAGGTCATATCGGTGTAAAGCGCATGAAGAAACTCCATTCTGATGGACTTTTGGAGTCTCTTGATTTTGAATCATTTGACACATGCGAACCATGCCTCATGGGCAAGATGATCAAAACCCCGTTCTCCGGTATGATGGAGCGAGCAACGGACTTGTTGGAAATCATACATACCGATGTATGCGGACCGATGAGTGTTTCGACGCGCGGTGGATATCGCTATTTTCTCACTTTTACCGATGACTTAAGTAGATATGGGTATATCTATTTAATGAAACATAAATCTGAAACGTTTGAAAAGTTCAAAGAATTTCAGAATGAAGTGGAGAACCATCGTAATGTAAAGATTAAGTTTCTACGATCCGATCGTGGGCGAATATTTGAGTTATGATTTTCTCACGCATCTCAAAGCAAGTGGAATCGCTTTCACAACTCACGCCACCGAACACCACAACAAGAATGGTGTGTCTGAACGCCGGAACACCCTATTAGATATGGTCCGATCGATGATGTCTCTTACTGATTTGCCGTTATCATTTTGGGGTTATGCATTAGAAACCGCTGCATTCACTTTAAATAGGGCTCCATCTAAATCCGTTGAGACGACACCGTATGAACTATGGTTTGGTGCTAAACCTAAGTTGTCGCTTTAAAGTTTGGGGATGAAGCTTACGCCAAGAAGTTGATGCCGACAAGCTCGAACCCAAAGCGAGAAATGCGTCTTCATAGGATACCCTAAGGAAACTATTGGGTATACCTTCTATCACAGAACCGAAGGCAAAGTGTTTGTCGTAAAGAACGGTTCCTTTCTTGAGAAGGAGTTTCTCTCGAAAGAAGTGAGTGGGAGGAAAGTAGAGCTAGACGAGGTTATTGAACCTTCTCTTGAGTTGGAGAGTAGCGTAGCACCTGAAATTGTTCCAAAGGTCACCGCACCAACAATAGAGGAAGCTAATGACAAGGATCATGAAGCTTGGACGATCTCGCTCTTGAATGTCGCAGTCGACAAGGTCGTGTGCCCCTCCTGAGTGGTACGGCAACCCTGTCTTGACTGTCTTGTTAGTAGAAGACAGCGAACCTACGAACTATGAGGAAGCGATGATGAGCCCAGACTCTGAGAAATGGCTAGAAGCCATGAAATCCGAATTGGGGTCCATGAGCGAAAACCAAGTATGGACTTTGGTGGACCCTCCTAGCGACCGAAAGGCCGTTGAGTGCAAATGGATCTTCAAGAAGAAAACGGACGCAGATGGTAATGTTACCGTCTATAAAGCACGGCTTGTTGCGAAAGGTTTTCGACAAGTTCAAGGTGTTGGCTACGATGAGACTTTCTCTCCCGTAGCGATGTTTAAGTCCATTCGGATTTTATTAGCAATTGCTGCGTTTCATGACTATGAAATATGGCAAATGGATGTCAAGACTGCTTTCCTCAATGGCAACATTGATGAAGAGTTGTATATGATGCAACCCGAAGGTTTTGTCGATCCTAAGGATGCTGATAAAGTATGCAAACTTCAGCTTCCATTTATGGACTGAAGCAAGCATCTTGGAGTTGGAACCTTCGTTTTGATCAAGTGATCAAGAGCTTTGGATTTGTTCCAAATTGCTACGAAGCTTGCATCTACAAGAAAGTGAGTGGGAGCTCGGTGACGTTTCTGGTACTATATGTGGATGACATATTGATTATTGGAAATGATATCAACATGCTTAACGATGTGAAGAGTTATTTGAACAAGTGTTTTTCAATGAAAGACCTAGGTAAAGCTGCTTATATATTGGGCATCAAAATCTATAGAGATAGACAAAGACGCCTGATAGCTTTAAGCCAGAGTACATACCTAGACAAATTTCTGAAAAGGTTCAGAATGGATAAGGCATTGAAAGGTTCAAAGGCCTATGTTGTCGTAAGATATTGAGCAAGGCTCGTGTCCAGCTACGGTAAATGATAGGAAGCTATGAGCAAAGTGCCTTATGCCTCGCCATAGGTTCCATCATGTATGCCATGCCGTGTACTAGACCGGATGTGTCCAATGCTCTTAGTTTGAAGCAGATATCAAAGTGATCCAGAGTGGAACATCGGACAGCCGTGAAGAACATCCTAAGGTACCTAAATAGGACTAAAGAAATGTTCTTAGTCTATGGGGTGATGAACAAATGTCAGAAAAGGTTACGTCGATGCTAGTTTCGACACCGACAAGGATGATTCTAAATCTCGCATGTGATACGTGTATATTTTGAATGGAGGAGCTGGAGTGGAGAAGCTGCAAGCAAAGCGTGATCATGGGATCTACAGAGAAGCGAATACATGGCTACCGCAGAAGGCCAAGTGAAGGAGTTTGGATCAGAAACTTCATCACTGAGCTTGGCGTGGTTCCCAGTGCATCGGACCCACTGGAGATATTGTGTGACAACACTGGCGCCATAGCACTCGCTAAGGAACCAAGATATCATCCAAAGACCAAGCATATCAACCGCAAGTTTCATATAATCCGAGATTATATAGCAGATGGAGATCTGAAGATCAGCAAAGTACATACAGATCTGAATGTCGCAGATCCATTGACTAAACCTCTTCCACGTGTAAAACATGATCAGCACCTCAGTGCCATCGGTGTGAGATTGTTGCCAAATGTAAACTAGATTATTGACTCTAGTGCAAGTGGGAGACTGTTGGAATTATGCCCTAGAGGCAATAATAAAGATGTTATTATTATAATTCTTGTTCATGATAAAGTTTATATTCCATGCTAGAATTGTATTAAGCGGAAACTTTAATACTTGTGTGGTTTGTGAACAACATCGTGTCCCTGGTAC
Organism: Avena insularis; assembly: GCA_023614405.1. Lineage (NCBI taxonomy): Eukaryota > Viridiplantae > Streptophyta > Magnoliopsida > Poales > Poaceae > Avena > Avena insularis. The sequence continues at coordinate 205,579,841 of CM042685.1, forward strand.
GTCTCTATGGACTAGCTCATTGATCAATGATGGTTAAGGTTTCCTAACCATAGACATGAGTTGTCAATTGATAATGAGATCATATCATTGGGAGAATGATGTGGTGGACAGACCCAAACTAAGCGAAGCAATTAGATCGTGTCATTGTGTTCATCTTTGCGAAGTTTTTCCTATGTCAAATATTGTATTCCTTAGACCATGAGATAATACAACTCCCTGGTATCAGAAGAAAGCTTTGAGGTCATCAAACGTCATCCTATGAGAGGGTGATCATAAAGGTGTCTCTCAGGTGATCGGAAAGTATCTGTTGGGTTGTATGTATCGAGATGGGATTTGTCCCTCCCAAGTTGGAGAGATATACTTCGGGCCCACTCAGTAATCGATATCAACACCGCTTGCAAGCATGTGGTTAAGGAGTTAATCACAAAGTGATATCGGATTACGGAATAAGTAAAGTACTTGCTATGAACGAGATTGAACTAGGTATGACGATACCGACGATCGAATCTCGGGCAAGTAAAATATCGAGAGACGAAGGGAATATGTATATGGGATTGATTGAATCCTGGCATCGTGGTTCATCCGATATGATCATCGATGAATGTGTGGGAGTCAATATGGGTGCCCAGACCCCGCTATTGATTATTGATAGAAGATCATGTCTGCATATTCTCGAACTCAGGTCACACACTTAACGTGTCTCGACGCTAGGATAGATTGGATAATTGGTTTATGAATTTTTATTTGGAGTCTCGGATGGGATCCGGGATATCACGAGAGGTTCTGGAATGGTCCAGAGAATAAGATTCATATAAGGCAGTGCAGTTTTTGGAGTTCGGAATTGTTCTGGGTTAATCGGTATTGTACCGGAAGCTTCTAGAACCTTCCGGAAGGGGGCCAACGTGGTCCCACCTTCCGGGAGGGGGCATGGGCCTATGAGGGAGTGTCCTGGCCGCATTGGGCCAGGGGCACAAGACCCCATAGGGCCCAGCCGATTCTAGATAGATTTAACTCGTTTAAATCTAGGGATAGAATTTCTAGAAGAGGGATAAGTTTAAATCGTTTAAACTAGAGATAGAATCCTAGCCCCCCACTCCTTATCCCTTGGCCTCCGGCCCAAGGCTTGGAGGAGGGGCTAGGGGCCACGCCTCCCTCTATATAGAGGGCTAGGCGCCTCCCCTACACACCTTCCTCCAAACCCTAGTTGCCTTCGCCTCTCCTCTCTCCCTCCCATTGTTTGTAGGTGAAGCCTGCAAAGAAATTCTCCACCATATACACCACGCCGTCGTGCTGTAGATCCAATCCATCTCTCCACCATACTTGCTGGTCCGAGGAAGGAGGAGACGTCGAGGTGCTGCACGTGTGCATCTCACGGAGGCACCGCCACTTGTGGTGCTAGATCGGATCGGATCGCGAGGAGGAGAGCACGACTATATCACCCACGTTCCGATTTAACGTTCACTGCGTAATCTTCAAGGGTATGAAGATCTAATCCAGTCTCTCTCGTTGTTTGCATCTCCTAGATTAGATCTTGGCTTTCCCTCTGTTCGCTTCCGTAGAAAATTTTGATTTACTATGCTGCGAAACCCTTCAGTATATGACAAGTTTTACCACAACAACAATTTGGTACCGGATATCTTGGTAGCACCAGAGCATCTTTCGATGACATATTGGGATACTTGCCTTTGGTACTTTCTGCAAACTTTATCTGACGTGCAATCTCCATCCACATGTCCGGAGAATCTACAAACATTGGGATAATTAACATAGCAAACACTATCACTTATAATGTCCTAAGCTATATTATCATACAACCGGCTAATTTTCCATTAAAGTGCTTCCCAACTTAGTAAACACTATAGCAAACACTAAGACAAGCTCATATCCAATGCATACATACCCTAGCAAACTCTATGGAAATGAATCCCTACAAATATATTTCCACATGTGCATATTTTTGTTTTCTCATATGTAAACTAAATTAGCAAACACTAAGACAAAGCTCCTATCAAATGCATGCATACACTAGCTACAATCTATTCAAACAAATATTATTTACAAAGATATCTAAATAACATATCTATGATCTTCTAGGGTTTCAACAAAAAAGAGATAAATGAGATCAAATTAGACATTCTAATAGGTCGAATCAAAGGGGATTTGAGAGAGATTACCTCTAAGAAGACTTGCCATGGTCCCAATCCAAAAAATCTTGGAGTTTCAACAAGATTTAAAGATAGGGCGAAAAACAGGAGAGAGAGAGAGAGCTTGTGGCGGCTGGGAGGAGGAAATGGGAGGGCTGGGAAAGGAAAACTGCTCGATTGGCTATAACCCTATGGTCGGCGCCATTTGAAATGGCGCCGACATAGCGGCCACGTCAGCCAGACACGCACCCCAGTGGCAAGTTCGGCGCCATCGCCGACATGTGTTAGGTTGGCACCGTTTGAAGTGGCGCCGACGTGAGGGGTTAGATTCCAAATTAGTTTCGCCCGGAGAGCAGACGCGGTTGAAGTTGTTCAAATTGGTCAGTTTTGTCAAAAAATACGACGCTGGGAGGTGCTCTGGGTCAACGGAGGAAGCAACATTAATTTTGGGCCTTGCTGGGAGAAGAGAGGAACCATGCAATTTTTCTTTGGAAAAAAACGCTGTCGACTGAACTCAAATTCTCTCTCTCTAAGCAGACTGAACACCTTCAGAGTGCAAATGTGTTGATACTCAACAATAGGAACTAATCATCACAAAGCTTACATAACAGTACAAAAAAGGCATTAATTAACACACTGATATATTCCTGTTTATTTCGTCCAATAGTAGCGTATTATAGTACATATTACAAATTGGGCTCTAGCCACAGCAACCAGTCACTAATGTACAGTGTACACAGGCAGTTTTGGAGCAAAACATAGTATTTTGCTACACACCTCTCTCGACAGATTTGGAGGCTGCCACGGCGCTAATTCACCACACAATTGACAAACTCGGCAGTAAGTGGAGTGGAGTATCAAAAAAATATTGGGAGTAGAATGTTGCAACATTCTGGGGTAGTGTAAGCAAGATATACATGGGGAGAGCTGTCTTCTGGTCTCAGCTTTGGGTCTTCTCTACCTTGGCCTTGATCTTCTGCTCGAGAACCGCCTTCTCGGTGTCCAGGCTGAACATTCTGTTGAGGGCGTGCATGTTCTCCAGCGTTTCGTCAAGGGTTCGGCTGTCGCTGCCGTCACATCTCAGGTGCTGCAGTGGGCCGTGAAGGAGCTTGTTCACTATGCCGGTGCTGAGCTCCTCGATGGACCTTCTCATCTTCTTGTTGAGATTGTCTTCCCCGATCTTCGTCAGGCACTTCTCGAGCTCGGAAGCCCTGATCCTGTCGGCGTACGACCTCAGCTTTTTGATTGTCGGGACGGTCTCCAACGAATCCCTCCATGCCTCAAACCGCTTCAGTTCTTGGGTAATGATCGTTTGGGCCTCCATTGCTTTCCTAAGACGGTCTTCCTTATTGGCTTCCACCACCTCCTTCAAGTCATCAACATTGTACACTCGTGCATGATCCACATCAGACACACAGGCACCGACATTCCTCGGGACAGATATGTCGACAAAAAGCCGAACACCACCCATAGCAAGAGAAATGGGAGGAAGCGCCTCTGCATGCTCCTTCGTGAACAATAAAGATTCAGATGCTGTGCTTGTGAACACGACATCAGCTTCAGCAGCGGCTTCATACATCTCCGTAAGAGGCCTGTACACAATCTCGATGTCTTTCATCTCTTCACGGATGGCATCCACCCTTTCCACTGAGCGGTTCACCACCACAACCTTCGTGCATCCTTTGGCAATCAAATGTTTGACCACTAGTTTGCCCATTTTGCCAGCACCAATCAAAAGCATCCTAGCTGACAAGCATTCGGACTTTGGAAGCTTCATCAGGGCCAGTTCAACCGCAGCTGAACTGACAGAAACAGCACCAGCTGATATGTTAGTCTCGCAGCGGACACGCTTTCCAGCTGTGATTGCATCCTTGAACATCCTATCAATGTTCTTCCCCAAGCCTCCACTGTTTTGCCCATTTCTGACAACTTGCTTAACTTGAGCAAGGATTTGTCCTTCTCCAAGAACCAAAGAGTCAAGCCCAGACGACACTTCAAACAGATGGCGTGTAGCATCACTGTCACGCAACATAAAGAGATGCTCCCTGAGCTCAGAAGCAGGAATTCCACTCTTCTGCAAAAACACAACAGCATGGGCATTAGAGCTTGTTTGCAAATACTGTGTTCTTGAGCAACCAAAAAGAGGAATGTTGGGCAGAAGACAATGGACAGAGCAAAACAAGCATCTGATGAAATAATTCTTACCTTTGACATCCAGTCTACAACTTCTCTAATACCACGGTTCCACGATAAAGCCACCACGTATATTTCCATTCTATTGCAGGTACTAAGAACAGCAGCCTCTTCAATATGATTCAGACTGGTGAGTTCGGAAATAGCACGTGGCCATAGTTCCTCTGCAACAGCAAGTTTTTCACGCATATCCACTGGTGCTGTGTGTACACTGAGGCCTATTACAGCTATGCTACTCCTTTCCTTCATGTACCCTGATATTGAAAAAAAAACATTGTCAAATACTGCAAACAGACGTACATGTTTTTAACTGAAAGAATGGAATTAAATTTAACTGAAAATCACCATAAATATCTCTTCATTAGTTGTAATGACAAGAGGGAGGGGGGATATTGCATGCTTACACTAGTGGAATAGGACACATATATACATTTCGAGTCTAATAATTGCATCCGAATTTCGAAATTTTAGCAGCCAGCTACTCAAGTTACAGAACAGAACAACAGAGAACAAGAACACATGTAGCCAATATCTGATGCCTAAAGCATGCGACAACTACCGCCCATTATTACCATCTTAATATTGTGTGATCTGTATTTATATTGATATTCGGCAACATTTTAGTCATATAGGCTCCCTTGTTTAGGCTGCAATATAATAACACAATTTTGTAAAGCTACTATGTCATGTTTTCTGTTGAAATAAAAAAATACCACAACCATATGTAGTGCAAATGGTCCGCCAATATGTGAAGCGCATGGCTCCAAGATCAGTTACCACTACAACCTGCCAATCTTTCGATAACTCGGTGCAGAAAGGAAACTAATCAAGGTTTTCGTCAAGATATCACACAATTTCAACGTCCTGAAGTCGAATTGTCTTTCATGTCATAAACCGATTGGTGTCCTCTGTGTCAAACACAGTGTCCTACATCACAAAACCTGGACTCACACCTAGACTTGTACATCACAAACTGCTTGCTCTCCTACCTCTCAAACTTATTAGTCAGCTGAACAGATATGCTGTGAACACAACTGCGCTCACATGAACCAAAACAAAACTGGGGGAGAGCAATGCAGTTTCTCCTCCCTAGGCACCCACCAATCGACACATACTACACCAAAACTTAGGCAAAGTTACGGCTACAAGCACAGAATACCACAGAGATCCCCTACTAATTCGCGCACCACCAAACCAAAGCAAACCAAACCTGCGTAATAGTGCTATTTACATCCCAGGACTAGAGGAATCGAAATTGGCGGAGGGGGAAGGGGCGCAAAGGGACTCACGGTCTGCGGAGATCTTGAACTGCTCGAGCGCGGCGATGCTGGCGGCCTTGGCGACCGCCTGGGCATCTCCGCCGGCGTCGCATCGCACGACCCCGGAGCGCCTCCGCCCGCCAGCGGCGACGACCCAGGGGCACGCGGAGGCGGACCCCCGCGGCTTGGTGCTGCCGGCGGCGAATGCGCCCGCGGCGGCCGTGGCTGACGTCGCTCCCGCCATCATCAGAGCAACAAAGAGAAGCAGCAGCTGCGGCCCGGCCCACGAACCGTAGGTAGATAGACAGAGAGATAAAAACAGAGAGAGACGAGAGAGGAGAGGAGAAATCCTTATACGCTTCCCCTGCCTCCCTCTCTCTCTGTCCCTCCGCGGGTCTCACTCGCAGGTCGCCGGTGTTGGCGTTGTGGGACGGAGGAGGGGTCACGGCGCCTGCGAGGAAGAAGGGGGAGGGGAGAGGATGGAGTCTGGGAGCTTGGAGCGAAGGTTAAGGGGGAGGGGGGAGATGGCGTGTGGGGGCCCCGCGAGCAGTGGGATGGGTCGGGCGAGGGTCTCGCGTCTCGGTGTCGGGGGCTGCGCGAATTGATTTTCTATTGCCGCGCGCGAGTTGGGCTGGGTCAGGTGGGAAGCGAATCCAGGAGATGGGCGTGTGCTGGCCTCCGGGCTGTGATTGGCTGCCGCACCCGCGCTCTATCCGCTCCCCTTATCGCTGCCCCATCCTCCATGATCTGCAGGTGGTCGTGGCGGGCACACACACGGGTTCGCATGGCCGCCTCACGCGCGAAACCGTGGGGTGACGGCGAAGCGTGTCGGCGTGCTGGCCACACTCCCGCCGGGCCGTCGTCCCTCCCCCTCCCCTGGCCACGCTCACCGTATTCGGCGCCTCGTTCCGGGTCCCCCGTACCGTATGGACGTGACGCCCGTGTCCTGTACTGGCGTGTGGTGCGTGCGTTGCGCTCCTCTCCGATGTCACCATAGGCAACGGGGAACGCCGGAACGGGTATAATTCCTTTTCGTCCATCGCCTGCTCACGGGAGATTTGGCATATCCCTATCCATCTACTTCATTCCATCCGGAGTATGTTTATCTTTTTTTTTTTGAGAGAGAGAGAGAGTACGTCCAAACTGATAAGTGCAGTGTCTGGAGATGGTAAACAAACACTAAGGGCACGTACACGGGGGGTTAAGAGTAGACGCTAGCCGATATTTTTCTATCATACCAGTTAATCTCGGATCGATCCCGCGATTGTGCGGAACGTCGACGCAAACTTAAACGCTGATCTTTAGGATTTTTTTTTCCGTGGGGAGCAGTTTTAGTGCTACGGGTCTCTACGAGGTCGCTAGATTAGCTACCCGAATAAGTGCTCCGCGCTGCCGGACCGGAAGCTTAGCTAACGATAGGATTTTAACATATTTATTTTGGCTTGCTCTAGCGACTAGACAAGCATGCCCTAACCAAGTTAAATTCCTCGGCTTTTACACAAAGGTACACATGTAGAGGCAAATGGTACATGCTAGTACTATACAACATTTAAATGAATGGGCCAAACTCTGACTTGTTATCCGTGTGCATAGCCGCCTACATCGACCGATACAGAGACCAGAGTTATCCCCTACATTCAAGCTCATTATTCATTCACACGGTCTTGATGTGGTTAACATCTATACAAGAAATCTTTATATAGCTTTATTTATTAACATCTATACAAGAAATCTACAAGTAACCATGTTACATGTGGTTAACGGTCCAAAATACATACCTTTGGTCTTTCTTTCTTTGTAGTACGAATTTACTCTTTTTATAGCTTTTCCTATATATCCAGATATCTATTCTTGTGTATCCACATTCATACAGCCGGTTATAAATGTAGAGGTCTTGATGCTTCCACATCAAGGCTCAGTATAGTTTTGGTGTTGCTTTCTTTCTACAAATTTACACTTTCTTTTGCTTCTTCTATATATTCAGATGTATTTCCATGTGCATCCACACATTCATACATCTACTTCTAGATGTATATAGAGCTCTTCATGCTTCCACATCGAGGCTCACCATGGCTTTGGTGTTGCTTTCTTTTATGAATTTACATGTTCTTTGTTTTTTCCTATATCTCTAGATACTTTCCATGTACATTCACATTAATACTTCCAGTTATACATGTAAAGGCCTGCATGCTTCCAGGTCAAGTCTCGATATGTGTTTTTCAAGTTTAGCTAATTTTATTTTCTATGGGTGTTATAAATATTTGTGTTTTTCCTCAAGTTCCCTAATTTATAGGATACTCATTATTTATTTTTATAAACATTTTATATATTTCAACTGATTAATTAGTAATACTATTATATTCTTTTAAATGCTATTATGAAAATATCCATTTGTATTTTCCTTTCACAATTTTAGAATCTGAGAAGATATTTTAGTACATTTTCAAAATCGGAAGGGTGTATTTTTGACATTAACGATATGCATACGTGTATATTTGTAGAAAAATATTCAAGTTGAGCGGGTTGTTTGATTTGAAGGATTGGTAAAAAAAAGGTCTTCAAGAACTTTATTGCCAAAAGGAAATATCTTTATAGGATTCTGGAAAGATTTTTAATTATATTTTTCACTATTCAAAAAATCGTCCGATACGCCGACTTATCGGCCAATTTATCGCTTATCACTGGATGATCGATAAGCCAATTTATCGCCCGATAAATTGTTTTATCGCCCGATAAATCGCCGATACACCCAAACATCACTAATTTTGGACTGACCGAGAAGTTAACGATAAATGATATCGTCAGCATTGATATTTTTCATGTGGTGCAGTGAAGTATGAGTTTTTTTAAAAAAAATCCACCGATCTATTAATAATCATCAACACTAAAATAAATAGATCTAAAAAAATATAAATATGTCACTGGACCACCTAGTGATGACCATAAACATTAGAACGAGGCAAAAACCTGGTGATGTCCTCACCCCTCAATCACTGAAACTAGACAAAACTTGTCATAGTAAAGTTTGTTGTTGTAGATAGATAAAAAGTCGTCGTGCAATGGCCTTAAAAATACCATCTTACCAAAGCAGCAATCGTCGCCAATTATATAGATACCTGAAATCACAAACAAACATAAAAACCAACTGCATCCTAAAAAATTCATTGGACACACAACTCTACGCGTACCACCAAGGTGAGAATAAGATAAAAAAAAATCTTATTCTTACTTCAGAACATAGCCAATAGCTGCCGTCTCACTCTTTCAAAGAAGATATAGAAAAACTAAATAGCTGCCGATGAGTGGCCGTAGTCTGCTACATCGCCTCAAGCCTCCCGGCGGCGTTCGACTTCTCTCCTAGCGTACCGGTTCAACCGTATTTTATTTTTTTGACATGGGTTCAACCGTATTGACATCATGGCATTTGTAATTCAACATGTTGGTTGGTCCCTGCGTTTTTCACATCCCGCACAATCGGGGGTATCCATGTGAAATTTCTTGCGCTGCCACGAGAGCCAAAGAAAATCGTGTACATCCAGACACGTGCCTTTGCCTTTTGACTTCCACTTTTTTATTCACAAACAAATGTGTTGCAGCACGTAACGTAGAGTGTTAGACGACGCTTAATTTGCCAAAGCTGGAACGGTCCTACGACAATTCAAGTCAAACCAAAAAAAGTCAAACTGGAAGCTGGAACGGTGTGAAGAAAAAAGCAGATGAAGAGATCGTGTCTTCCCTGCACGTCATGAAGCATAATGTTTTTATTGGCACAGGAAAAAGTACTGAAGGGCCTGGAAGCTACATTAATTTAAGTAATAACTTTTATGAGAAAGACCTTAAACACATTTCTAAAAAAGTGATCCAGTCCTTCACCGCCGGAGTACAGAGGACCGCTGCCGTGCCCTTCTTCGTCGGTGTCGGGGACTGGACCAGTTGACACCGGAAAGAAGGGAAACGCCACTGCATGTACATCAAAAGGCATCCTCCTAGAGGTCGAGCAGACACCGAACAACGTCGCCGATGTCGAAAGGAGCCACTTGTTGGCCATCAGAGTCTGTGGCTAATCTTGGGCCACCGAGAGAGTTCTCCTGAGCTCAGCAGCTTGAACACATCCCCACCGTCCTCCAGCTCGAACTCTAGCACCACCATGAATCCTTCCCCGATCTGCAGGATGCATACATGGGAAAGAGGACGAGACCGATCTGCAAAGACGGGGCACAATGCAGCCGAACTAATGGACCTTATTTAAGGAGATGTCGACGGCAATCTCCTTCCCTGACTCCGGCTCCGGCAGATGGAGCTCCACAAGGGGAAGAGTAGCCACGGAAAAGCACGAGATCAGGTCCAAGAGATCTGGAGCACTACTCCTGAACAACGACATAATGCTAGACGACAATAGTATAATCAAGAACATACAACTAATATGTACAGGGGAACCTCCGACGCCTCTCCTCCGCCATCTCCGACCAATAGGGCCGCCACAAAAGGCTCGAGATTAGCCTGGCTCCTCATGAGTGACTCTCAAGGGTGGAGATACGAGTAGGGGACGAGAAAGGGAAAGTATGAAGCATTTTATTATGGATGGGGCTTATCTTTTACCAATGTTGTTGCGCTTCTGTACTATTTATGCCCTCCGTAATGCTCATTCACACATTTTAAGACAAATTTTAACCAAAATAAATTAAGCAACAATATCTCGACTAATAGTACTTTCTCCGTGTTAGAATATATAACCATATCGTATTTGTATAGATATATGGTTGTATATGTGTAGTCTATGTATAACTGTTTATGTATTGTACGGTACAGACTCTAGCCTTGTAAGTCTATATAATGAGCAATGCAAGGCACCACAATGTGTGGTTTCCCCTATCTTACATGGTATTAGACACAAAACCCTAAACCCTAGACCTGCGCTGACCCATCCTCTCGGCCGCCGGTTAAGCCACCACCCCGCTTGTGCCAGCTTCTAGCACGCCGTCCCCACCTGTGCACCCCTCCGGTGTCTCTCTCGATGGAGATCGGGTCTCTAAGGCCCTCGTTGTGGCCAAGGGGACCGAGGACGCACTTGATGCCGAGAAGATCACTGCCGCCAAGAAGGATGCCATGGCCGAGAAGGCCAAGCTCGCCCTCCTCTCCGCCGCCAACGCATCTGGCTCCGGGTCGAGCGCGGGGTCTTTCTCCCTGACCTCGCTCCATGCCTAGGCCGTCGGTCTCTCCTCCATCAAGGGGCACGTCCCTGTCGATCTCGCGCTTGACACCAGCGTCCATCGTCAGTGGCGCACCTTCTTCCGCACCATGTGCCGCAAGTACGCCCTACTGGATCACCTCGACGTCGACGCCCCTGTCGCGCCGACCCCAGAGTGGTCTCTCGACGCCACGGTCGTCTCATGGCTCTATGGATCTGTATCACTCAGTATCCTTGACGCCATCATGACACCTAGCGACGATCCCCTCGTCGTCGAGCTTTGCCCCCGCATCAACGGCCTCTTCAACGACCACAAGATCAATCGCCAACTCCACCTCACGGCTGAGCTAGGAGATGTCAAGATGGGCGAGATGAGCATGACCGACTATCTTCAGAAGGTCAAGTCACTCTCTGATGGGCGAGATGAGCATGATCTTGGTTCCCCTGTTGATGATGCTGAGATGGTGATCCACTGCCTCAATGGCCTCTCCGAGCAGTATGAGTCCGCCGCCGATCTGATCTCCCTCATGCCTGGGATTAGTTTCGCGTAGTGCCGCTCGTTGCTCTCGCTTCAGGATATGAAGCGAAAGAATCGTCGCGCTCGCAACACCGACACGGCCCTCTTCGCCAACGCTGGCAACTCTGACAAGAGCACCGGCAAGGTCAAAAACAACAAGAAGAAGAACGCCACTGACGCTGCCAAGGACGTCACGCCCCCACAGGTGCCCGCGTCCCCAGCTGCGCCGACCGCCGCCCCTCCTTCTTGGCCATCCCCGCAGCATCACTGGAACGGTGCCATCCAGATGTGGCCGTACGGACAGGGTGCCGTGCTCGGCAGGCAGCAGCCCGCCTACGCCCCGCCTCCCAGCTACATGTCGAGGCATGCTCCGGCGCGGCAGGCGTTCTACGCTTAGAACCCGTACGGTGTCGCCCCCGCCCCCTATGCCTACAACTACGGGTATGCGCCCCCGCAGCCCGCCCATGGACTCGGTGCACCGGCGTCTCCGGCACCTTCATCGGCCTCGTGGGATCAGGCCGCGCTGATGAACCAGTTCCAGACAATGGGACTGCAAGCACCCAGGGAGTGGGTGATGGACACCGGCGCTTCCTCTCACTTCGCCTCTGATTTCGGTATGCTCACCTTCGTGTCTCCTCCTTCTTCCTCTCGACGTGCTGTCATTGTCGGTAACGGTTCCACACTTCCGATCACCGGTACCGGATACGCACGTCTCCCTATCTCTACTTCCTCGCGCCCTCTTTACCTTCGTAATGTCTTAGTTGCTCCTACCATTGTCAAAAACCTTTTGTCTGTTCGTCAGTTCTCTGTTGATAATCGTGTCTCTGTCGAATTTGACCCTCTTGGTTTTTCTGTGAAGGACCTTCTAACCAGGACCGAGATTCTCCGTTGCAATAGCTTCGGACCTCTCTACTCCATCCGCCCTTCATCCACCAGCCAGCCATCTGCCTTCCTTGTCGTAGATCCTGCACTTTGGCACCGCCCGCTTGGGCATCCTAGGCAGCAAGTCATGGAGACTTTAGCTCGCTCTTCTATTATTCCTAGGGAAAAAAATAAAAGTATCTTGTGTCATGCGTGTCAGTTAGGTCGTCATATTCGTCTTCCTTTATCTTCTACCAATCGTGTAACTACTACTGCGTTTCATATAATTCACTGTGATTTGTGGACATCTCCTGTTGAGAGTATTTCTGGCTTTAAGTATTACCTTGTGTGTCTCGATTATTTTACTCAGTATGCATGGGTCTATCCTCTTCGGGCTAAGTCGGAAGTTTTCTCTCACTTGTCGTCCCTTCACGCTCTTGCACTCACCCAGTTCAGTACACGCTTGCAGGCTATTCAGTATGACAACGGTTGCGAGTTTGATAATTCCCAACTCCATTCTTTTGCCCAGGACCATGGCATTGCACTCTGCTTTTCATGTCCATACACCTCTCAACAGAATGGTAAAGCCGAACGCATTATTCGCACTCTTAATGACATTACTCGCACACTTCTTGTTCAGTCTTGCATGCCGCCTCGTTTCTGGGTTGAGGCCCTCAACACAGCCGTTCTGTTGCACAATCGGCTTCCTTCCAAGGCAATTTCGGATCGTGTTCCCTTCCGTGCTTTACTTGGCGTAGATCCTGCTTACGTTGGTCTTAGGGTCCTCGGATGTTTATGCTAGCCCAACACCACCGCCGTTGCGCCACACAAACTTACGCCGCGCTCCGTTCCCTGCGTGTTTCTTGGCTATCCATCTCGGCATCATGGCTATCGCTGCCTTGATCGCTCCACCCAAAAGATCATCATCTCTCGCCATGTTGTGTTCGATGAGTCCACGTTTCCCTTTGCCTCCACTCCGTTTGCGCTGTCCCCTACTCCCTCCCTGCACTTGTATGATTTTTTGCAGGAACCTGAGCAGTTGACGTCGTCGACGCCATTTACCATGCCAAGCACGGCATCACTGGTTGCGGGCTCCGCCACGTCACCCTCGACGTTGCCACGGTCGTCGAGGTCGCCAGCCACGACGCCAGGCTGCGACCACGTCATCGGCAATACGTCGCCTCCCAGCGGCAATGAGCTCGCCCGAGCCGCCGCTTGTCTCCGCTGCCGTGGCAGCTGTATTACCTCTCTGCCGCGGCGCGGTTTGCGGATTTTCACGCGGCAGAGCGGCGTCGTCGCCTGCTGCGTCGTCGGTCGCCCTCGCGCCGCTACCACCGCCACCCCGCCGTCAATGGGACCCGCCTCCGCCACCGTCTCACTCAATGGTCACTCGTGCTAAACGGGGGATTGTGTAGCCCAAGATGATTTTTGATCTTCATGTTGAGGGATTATCTCCAATACTGAAGACTTATCGTGGTGCTCTCAAGGATCCGAATTGGCACTCTGCCATGGTTGAGGAGTATGGCGCTCTTCTCTCCAACAACACTTGGGACCTCGTTGATCCACCTCGCAATGCTAATATTGTTACAGACAAGTGGATCTACTGTCACAAGATGAAGTCTGATGGTTCTTTAGAACGATACAAAGCTCGTTGGGTGCTCCAAGGATTTACTCAACACGAAGGTATTGATTTTGATGAAACCTTCAGCCCTGTCGTCAAGCCAGCCACTATCCGCACAGTGCTCTCTCTTGCGTTAACAAGTGACTGGCCTATTCATCAGCTTGACGTCAAGAATGCGTTCCGCAATGGCACTCTCATAGAAACTGTTTATGCTCGTCAGCCTTCTGGGTTCACTGATCCGAATTATCCTGATAAGGTCTGTCATCTGAACAAATCACTTGATGGTTTGAAGCAGGCGCCTAGAGCATGGTTTCAGCGGTTTGCCTCATTCATTGCTTCGGTTGGTTTCATTAGCTCCAAGTCCAACAGTTCGTTGTTCGTCTATCGGCGTGGTGCTGACGTGGCCTATCTCCTGCTCTATGTGAATGACATAATCCTGACTACATCTTCCTCAACATTATTGCACAGTTTGATTGCCTCTCTTCGTACAGAGTTCAATATGACAGATATGGGCGATCTTCATTATTTTTTGGGCATCTTTGTGACACGCGGCAAGGACAGTCTGTTCCTCTCACAGAAGTATGCATTGGATCTTCTTGACAGAGCTGGTATGTTACAGTGCAAATCCATCTCTACTCATGTTGATACTGCCTCCAAACTTTCAGCCAAGTCCAGTGATCTTGTTACAGACCCGACCGAGTACCGTAGTATTGCAGGTGGTCTTCAGTACCTTATGTTTACTCGGCCATACATCTCTTATGCCGTGCAGCAGATTTGTCTCCATATGCATGATCCTCGGGCTAATCATTTGCTTCTTGTCAAGCTTGTTCTTCGCTATATCCGTGGCACCACCGACTATGGTCTCACCTTGTTTTGGCGTAGCTCCAATAAGTTGACGGCCTACTCTGACGCTGATTGGGCAGGTTGCTCAGACACTAGACGGTCTACCTCAGGCTACTGTGTCTTCCTCGACGCTAATCTGGTGTCATGGTCTGCTAAGCGGCAGCACATGGTCTCTCGCTCCAGCGCCGAGGCCGAGTACAGGGCGGTTGCGAATGTGGTGGCTGAAACTTGTTGGTTACGGCAGCTTCTTCAGGAGTTTCATCGACCGGTGACTGGTGCCACTGTGGTTTTCTGTGACAATCTGAGCTCGGTTTACATGACATAGAATCATGTACATCATCAGCGCACCAAGCATGTGGCGATCAACTTGCATTTTGTACGAGATCGCGTCACGACCGGCGAGGTCCGAGTTCTAAACGTTTCGAGTTCTTCCTAGTTTACGGACATTTTTACCAAGGGACTACCGTCGCCTCTCTTTTTGGATTTTTGGGACAGTCTTAACATTCGTCGACGCCCGTTTATGACTGAGGGAGGGTGTAAAATATATAACCATATTGTATCTGTATAGATATATGGTTGTATATGTGTAGTCTATGTATAACTGTCCGTGTATTATACGGTACGGATTCTAGCCTTGTAAGTCTATATAATGAGCAATACAAGACACCACAATGTGTGGTTTCCCCTATCTTACAACGTTCTAAATTAATTGATGCATATTTGTTTGATATAAAACGTGTTTAGATAGATGTGTATCTATATAATCTACGTCATTAATTTGGAATAGAGAGAGTACATAATTAGATTCGTATCACAAAAAACTTTCTATTGATGGCAAAGGAAAGCATCTCAACGTCTGTTAGGCTGTTAGCTGCTTGCGTTCCATACTAAGTAATTTCATGCCTGGGTGCTGGGCTGTTGATGTTAGCATGCCGTTTAGACTCATCAAACCAAAAAGAAAACTCAAAACCCCCCGGTAAACCGAACCCAAAAAGAATATGCTCTTGTTACTTGTTAGTCAGTTGTCAATTGCGTAACCTATGCAAAGAAAGGCAATGAGAAAGGAAAGACAAACGGGCATCAACTTCCGTATGCAACTCAACAAACCTCGGCATCCAGATGACGCTGAGATGAACAAAAACGTTTTTTAGGTTGGCCATGCGCTGTCTACCTGACCTTGTCACTTGACGGATAGCATAAGAGAAAAAACTCCTGATTCGTTCTTCGTGGAGCAATCATCGCTGTATCCTGGACGATCATTAAAGACCTGAGCTTCTAGGTTTCATAGAACTGCTTTCTTTTATGTCCGGTAAACATATAATGTGCTTAGCATTTCTCTGACTTTTGTTTGATAAAATTATATTTCTCTGACTTTTGTTTGATGAACATAAGACGTGACAGCAAAAGAATGCATAGCAAATAATTAAGAAAGTTCTTGAAATGATGCGAACAAATATCAAAAGGCCAGCTGCTCTTCAGTAAGGTAGTTATGCGATAATTGAGCATTGACTATCAATGCATCAAACTAATAACATGGCAGCATGTTCTTAACAAGGAAACTCAACAACATTATCTCGTCGAGTGCAGCAATGGGACACATCATCCTCTTGCAATTCAGCAATTCTAACATCCCATGATTTAAATTCCACTTATTATTCTAATTACAAAGTTACAGTATGAATTCCAGTCCAGTGTCACTGTATCAGCTACGAGGCATCCAGGTGCCCTCTTCAGCTTCCTTCATCAGCAACGACCTCCATTTCTTTCTTTCTCGTCAAGCTTTCTCTCCATTCAATTTCACCGCAGCAGCTTCCTCCTTTATTTCAGAGGTAGTGCTAACACTACCCTCTTCTCCTATGGGTCCTGTTCTTTTGATGCTTCCTACCTTCACATACTTACTGACGAACTTGTACTCCCAGTCCTGCAAGGCACTGAGCTCAAATGGACCGAGGCCAGATATATCACCTGTCAGATCCTCCGGCTCAAAGGACATCTTAGCCAATGCCCTACTGGCGTCTTTACCAGCAAATAATGCATATGGTCCCCCAGGCCCATAGAACATTCTGCATAACAGTAAACTAAATCAGAAATATGCAAAATTAATGTGGCTCGGTGTCAGACACTCTGTGGTACCAATGTCATCTTATATGGCAAATGATTCAGTTAAGCAAGGTTTACACTACCTATAGTCTTGCTGATGCCACTACAAAGAAAAAAAGAAATAGTACGGGTAATTAGGAGTGCAATTCTGCTTATTTGACACATCACAGTTCACCCGAGCCTCAACTCAAATGATAATTTCCAAGTTTTTCAGTTCATGGTCTGAGTTTACTGGTAAAGATAAGAGAACAAAATAATATATATGCAATAGGGATCAGTAATTGAACATGAGCCCACAACCTCTAAATACACCATGCGGATCAGCTTTGGACAATTACCACACCGCTGCAAACATACCAACAGCATAAAAGCTCTATGAAAGGCCTCAGAATTCAGAAGCTCCTCCAGCATTGCATTTTTTATGGACTTTTGAATGTCAGTCAAACACCTTATGAGCTACTACTGGTTGAATAGCTTGTAACACCGAAAGCATTTAAACATTTCTTTGGTATAGACTTGTCAAAAAAACAGTCACTGCGGTTTCCAAGAGAACAAAGATATCTGCTCAACTCCGTGTCTGGATTAATCTCTTATTGCACAGTTGCAGCCGACAAAGTCTGATTGCTTTAGTTGATCACAGCCAAACTCTGAATGATTTAGTTGTCACAGCTAAACAAAGTCTTAAGTCAAATAGAAGAGCCGAAATGAAGGTTTGTTCGGTTGGGGGATGACTAAAGGAAGTATACCTGCTCTGGGAGATGTCGTAGATCTGCCCCTTGATGGCCATAAGAAGCGGCTTCTCCGGGTCAGACCCGTCGTACTGCCGCAGCTCGTCCGCCGTGATCTCGCCCACCTGCACTGGCTCGGGAGCTGGGGGCAGCGCCTCATCAGCCACCTCTAGCCGTCGCTGCGGCGGCGGAGTCGGCGGAGCGAGAAGGCCGGACACCACCTTGTAGACCACCGCCGCAGCAGCCACGGCGGCGACCACGTTCGCCGGAGGCGCAGTCCTTGCCACCTGCCAGAGCTCTGCCACTGCCACTCGCAAAATCGGAGAAAACCACATCAGATTTCCTAGGAACTCACAAACGACAATCGGATCCTTACGAGTTTCAGAACAGAGAGCTCACGCTTCCCCGGGATCCCGAGGCCGCCCGGTGCGGCGCTACATCGCACGACGCCAGAGACGCGTTGGCCTCGACCGGCGCGCAGACGCAGGGACCCTGTCGCGCGCGGCCGGCTGGTCGTCGTCCCGGCGGCGGAAGGGAGGGTGGCAGCGGTCAGAGCAGCGCAAGAGGCCATTCGATGATCCGACGAAAGCTACGGCCAAGCTAGTCTTTCCACCTCCTATGGAGTCTCTCTTCCTGCTAATTAAGTAGAAACATTAAATTTGACGGGTCTACCAAATTGACTCTGACCAAGTATTTCAATTTGGTAATAATAGTCTCTCTTTCAGATAATTAAGTATATGTATCTAAACGCTCTTTTAATGTGTTGGTTTATTCATTTTATTCCGAATTTATACAGTAAAAAACGTCTATATACATACGTCTTGTAAAAAGCGTAAAACATTTTATAATTTGAAATATAGGAAGTATAGGGAGTAGAACATTAAACTTTCTTGACAAAGTAGAACATTAATATTTACGGTTTTTTTCATGCTAGGGCTAGCTCAACGGTCATGGCTTCGGTCTTGCATATCATGCCCGAGCTTCAGAAGTTGTGTGGTGGTATGGTTTTGTCTCCATTCGTCAAGGAAATGAAGTTGGACTCGCTCGAGATCTCGATCGTGGCTTCTCCACCGAGTCAGGCACTCGACTTTCGGGAGAGTGTTGATGTGGACGATGTTGCCTCTCTCTTGTCCGAGTCTGACATGCACATGGTTCTCGTAGAAGTATGTAATGGTTTTTGCTCGATTTTTTGAAAATTAACTAGGCAAGTCTCTTCTTCTTAATTAGTGGATAAGTCAATTTTTTTGCCTCCATTCAAAAAAAAAATACGGCTCTACCATATTGACTATTGGGCAAAAAATCATTTTTTAGTTAAAAATATTACTATTCATTTCAAAGAATAAGACTTCTAAATTTAGTCAAAAGTCATATTTACTAATTTTTAACCAAACGTATAAAAAAAATAGATCACTATCTACTATATAAAATAAATAAATTATAAATATATACTATATGGTAAATCTATTAACATTGATTTGGTATTATAATTGTTTATCTTTCGTACAAAATATTAGTCAAACTTAGACGTCGATGACTTTTGATTAAATTTATAATCGTCATTCACTGGAATGTAGGAAGTATATCTTGAATTGATTAGCGCCCTCATGTATGATTTTTTTTTGAAAATTCCACAATAATCATCAATAGCAAAAAAATACAAATTAATCCATGGATCACCTAGAGACAACTACACATGCTAGTAGAGTCGAAGGCATGCCGCCTTACTCACCCCTCCAACACTAGAGCCGGCAAAGCGTGTCGTGTTGGTGCTTGTTGTAGTAGACTGACAAGAAGTTATCGTGCTAACGCCCCAAAGAACCCGTGCACGAGACCAGCAATCATCGCCAACGATGACATCTATAGATCTAAATATATTGGCCTCAAATCAAACCAACAAACACAAAATCCGACCAGATCCTAGAAAATCCGTCGGACAAACAACTTCACGGGCCCTCCCTAGCACTAAATGTACCACTAGAGCGAGGGTAGGAATGGGACCTTATTCTTACTTTATGATGTAGTCTTTGCCTCACCATCCCTCAAAAGACAAGAAAAACAGACTAAACAAAGATCAGAAATTCCCGCTGGCAAGAGGCCATAGTCCGCCACATTTTCAACTCTCCAAGGCCCCAAGGTCACCTGAGAAGGAACGGACCAACGACGTTACTGGCGAGGAGAATGTAACCCTAGATGGGTTTTTCAGCCACTGCTTTGATCTTCTCCCGAGCCTCAAGTGACCAATAATATATGTGTCACATGTTATAAAATTACATTATTAAAGAAATGTTCAAATACGAACTCAAACATATAATTTTTGTGACATATAATCCATACTCAGATGGTAAACTTATGGTCAAATGTAATCTCGAAAAACATACGCGACACCTAAATAGGGATGGGAAATAAATTAATATCATTGTGGACACATAGCCCACATGTTATATATTAAAGTGATAAGAAAAATATACTACACTTAGTCTTAGCCATAGCCAATGCTTGAACCATGTGTTGGCCTCATGGTTGAAAGAAGAAGAAAGCAAAAAAAGATCAAGCGATGGCCGAGGTAGTATTCAAGAGAAGATCCAAAGAATGGCCATGTCAGGGATGAGCATGTGTCAAGCATGTCTTGAAGAAGATTAGTGAGCTCCATGTGTAACTTCAAGACATCATCAACATAATGAAGAAAGAAGAAATAAAGTGCAAGTTAAAGAAGAGTCATCTCGAAATCATATGGTTGAAGCGTTACGTCCTTATGGTGATCATGGATATGTGAAGACATGCCCAAAGAAGAGTCTCTCCCTTAGGAGTATGGGGAGTAAGTCGCAAGTCTTCATCGAACAAGTGTGAGCGAGCTCAATCAAGAAAGGTATTTCAACTTGAGAAGGACAATATCATCATTATCAAGGTCAAGTGGAATGTGTAAGAAAAATGTATGACCTGAGTTGGGAACCGTGTAATATCAAGTGGAATGTGTAAGACTAAACAAGGTTTCTCTTTTACCTGTCTCATGTTCTGAGTTAGGAACCGTGTAATATGATAGATAGTCGTATTATCAAGAGGATCTCTCGAGTGAGTAACTTGATCAAGTCATTTATAGAGAGCTCAAATTTTTGCATCCTTGGCATCATCTTTCTTGGTTTTTATTTTCATATTATCCATGTCAGGTTTTAGAGCTCGTGGTTATCTTCATAACAAGCTCTAGTTCATAAAAACGGATTTTCAGTGAACATCTTATTGTGTTTTTGGTGTTGGAGGTTTCACCGAATATTACATTAGGGCGGTTTCACACATCTCTCCTCTTGGTATTTTCTCCCTTGCTGACCATGCTGTTATTTTTCTAATAAAATTGGTTTCATCATTTTCCGAGTTTAGGTTCTTGTGGTTTTGGTTTTAGCTGTTTTGCCTTGACCGATAGTACCGCTGAGATGCCGATAGTACGCACCCCTTCACCGGTATAGCGGTATAGGCTTCCCACCTGTAGTACCGGGTCGGTCTAGGTAGTAGTGTCGCCATGGTATTTTGGCATCGGTAGTACCGGTGCTAGTATCGGGTCAGTTCTGGTAAATGGGTGCGGCTTGCAACAACCTTCTGATCTGAGGCGTTATTTTAGCGGCAGTTACACTGGTAGTGAGAAGCTAGTACCGGCCCAGCACTATCCTCTCATTTTCGCATTGTTTGATCGTTGGGATTGTCCTGGCAGTAGTAACACCCAACAACCGATAGTACTGGAGCTGCACATTTGTGCTTATAACATCAGGATTTTGGAGAGATCTATTTAAGGCCTCCGTCTTCCTCAAAGTGAGGTTGGTTCTTCTATTCTCTCCTCCATTTTTGAATTTTAAGAGCCTGTCCTATCTCTCTCTCTCTACTATGATTCTTGCATTTTTTTTCAAGAAAAATGTGAGAGGAAATATAGATCTACATTTCGCCAATTAATCTCTCCTCCGAGCGAGGGGAAAATATTGGATCTAGATCTTGCAGATTTTTGTGGATTTTCCCTTATGTTCTTTCTCTCTTATTCCCCGTAGATTTTGTAGCTTCGGTGGAATTTGGGAGTGAATGACTTGAGCACTTCTTGTGTTCTTGTCATTTCATTTTTTGCATCAATTTGAGTTCTCAGTGAGGATTCATTTGCTAAAAATTTGTGAGCTTATTGCTCTCGTTTGCTGAAAATTTGTGAGTTTATTGCTCTTGGGTTCTTAAAACCCTAAATGGTTGGAGAACCTTGTGTTGGAGATATGCCCTAGAGGTAATAATAAATATAGTTATTATTATATATCTTTGTGTTTATGATAAATGTTTACATTCATGCTATAATAGTATTAACAAGGAAACCATTAATACTTGTGTGATTTGTAAACCTAATTTGAAGTCCCTAGTATAGCCTCTATACTTCACTAGCTTGTTGGTTGATTGATGATGTGGTTTCTTTGTCATGAACATTGAGATGTTATCAACAACAAGATCATATCGTTAGGAGAATGATATGGTGGACATACTCCTATAGACAAGCGTAGCATAAAGATCAAGTCATTTCAATAGTTCAATTGCTATATGCTTTCTGATACATAGTAACCTAATTCCTTCGACCATGAGATCATGCATATTGCCTTTACTGGATGGATGCTTTGATGTCATCAAACACCACACCGTAACAGGGTGGCTATAAAGGTGGCATTGAGTGTTCGGAAAGTATTGGTTGAAACACATGGATCAAGAGTGGGATTTGTCCATCCACATGACGGATAGATATTCTCTGGGCCCTCTCGGTGAAATGTCATCCAATTAGCTTGCAAGCATGCGACTTGGTCACAAGGGATCACATATCACGGGAACGAGAAAAGAGTACTTATCGATGAGGATGAACTAGGTATGCAGAGATCGACGATCATAACCTCGGATAAGTAACATATCGTGAGACAAAGGGAAATTGGTATCGTATGTAAGTGGTTCATTCGATCATAAAGTAATCGTAGAAATATGTGGAGCCATATGAATTTCAGATTCCTCTATTGGTTATTGTGAGAAGTGTCTCGATCATGTCCGCATAATTCACGAACCGTAGGAGACACATAAGGATTCGACGTTGTTTGAGTAGTTATGGTATTATGAGAAAGAGACCGAATGTTGTTCGGAGTCTCGGATGGGATCCGGGATATCACGAGGAGATCCGGAATGGTCCGGAGAATAAGATTCATATAAGGAAAGTCCCGTTTCGGAGTAGCGGAATGATTCCGGTGTTTTCATCGGGAACATTCTAGAAGGTCCCGGAATGTCCGGCACTCCGGAGGGGGAAGGGTACATGAGTGTGTCATTACATATTGGAATGATTGCATCATGTACTAAGTATTCTTGCTGTCCCAAATAAAGGATTTATTTAAATCCTAAATTGAAAAGTCAAACGGCTAGTTTGAAAGTCAAACAGCGATTTTGGGAAGTGGGAAAGAGGAGGAGAGGTGGAGGCCGAGTTGGAGGAGGTTCCTCCCTTGGCGCGCACCTCCTAGGCCGAGTTGGGAGGAACTCCTCCCCTTGGCCGGCCAGCCCTCCAACCTATATAAGGAGGGGCAGGGCTCCCCTCCTAGACACACAAGTTTCCTATCCTCTAAACTAAACCCTAGATCTAGACCCCGGTTTAGAGCTATTCGGTTTAGAGCCTTCTAATTGGTTTAGAGCCCTCTAATTGGTGTGTCTAATTACTAGACCACTAATAGCCTCTCTCATAAGCTCCACCATACTGCACTTGGCTTAAGGCGAAGCCTGCTGGGATTTCCCTCTACCTCCCACGCCCGTTGTCTGCCGGAATCGCGAGGAGAGTGCTACAACCTCCGCCTGCTTGGAACAAGGGAGAGGAAGGTCTTCGTCAGTACAGGAGCGATGTGACCGATCATGCGGGAACGCTCTTGAAAGGCTAGGAAGGATCGTCTAGCGATCTTGAGATCGGAAAATCGACTACATCACCCACGAGAATCTGCTCTCGTTAAACACTTTGGAATCTTCGAGGGTGAGTTATTCCATCGACTCGTTGCTGCAATCTAGTAGATAGATCTTGGCTTGTTTGTTTGTATGCGATAGAAAATTTTTGTTTTCCATGCTACGAACCCCTACACCTTGAAGCTCAACCTCGGTGGTCTAAATCTTCGTGGTGTTTCTTGGGAGTCTCCAATTAAGTTGTGAAAATTTGTTGGAGATATGCCCAAGAGGCAATAATAAAGTGGTTATTATCATATCTTCACACTTATGATAAATGTTTACATACCATGCTATAATTGTATTAACCGGAAACATTAATACTTGTGTGATTTGTAAACTTAATTTGAAGTCCCTAGTATAGCCTCTATACTTCACTAGCTTGTTGGTTAATAGATGATTGTGGTTTCCCTATCATGAACATTGAGATGTTATTAACAACAAGATCATATCGTTAGGAGAATGATGTGATGGACATACTCCTATAGATAAGCGTAGCATAAAGATCAAGTCATTTCAATAGTTCAATTGCTATATGCTTTCTGATACATAGTAACCTAATTCCTTCGACCATGAGATCATGCATATCACCTTTACCGGATGGATGCTTTGATGTCATCAAACACCACACCGTAACAGGGTGGCTATAAAAGTGGCATTGAGTGTTCGGAAAGTATTGGTTGAAACACATGGATCAAGAGTGGGATTTGTCCATCCATATGACGGATAGATATACTGGGCCCTCTCGGTGAAATGTCATCCAATTAGCTTGCAAGCATGTGACTGGCTCAAGGATCACATATCAGAACGAGAAAAGAGTACTTATCGATGTGAGGTTGAACTAGGTATGCAGAGATCCAGCGATCATAACCTCGGATAAGTAACATATCGTGAGACAAAGGAAATTGGTATCGTATGTAAGTGGTTCATTCGATCGCAAAGTAATCGTAGAAATATGTAGGAGCCATATGAATTTCAGATTCCTCTATTGGTTATTGTTGAAGTGTCTCGATCATGTCCGCATAATTCACGAACCGTAGGGAGACACACTTAAGGATTCGTTGTTTGAGTAGTTATGGTATTATGAGAAAGAGACCGAATGTTGTTGAGTCTCGGATGGGATCCGGGATATCACGAGGTGATCCGGAATGGTCCGGAGAATAAGATTCATATAAGGAAAGTCCCGTTGGAGTTGGGGAATGGTTAGGTGTTTTCATCGGGAACATTCTAGAAGGTCCCGGAATGTCCGGCACTCGGAGGGAAGGGTACATGAATGTGTCATTGTAAGTTGGAATGATTGCATCATGTACTAGGTGTCTTCGCTGTCCAAAATAAAGGATTTATTTAAATCCTAAATTGAAAAGTCAAACGGCTAGTTTGAAAGTCAAACGGCAATTTTGGGAAGTGGGAAGAGGAGGATTGGTGGAGGCCGAATGGAGGAGGTTCCTCCCTTGGCGGCGCCCACCAAGCCGACTTGGGGAGGACTCTCCCCTTGGCCGGCCAGCCTCCCACCTATATAAGGAGGGCAGGGCTCCCTCCTAGCACACAAGTTTCCTATCCTCTAAACTAAACCCTAGATCTAGACCCGGTTTAGAGCTATTGGTTTAGAGCCTTCTAATTGGTTTAGAGCCTTCTAATTGGTGTGTCTAATTACTAGACCACTAATAGCCTCTCTCATAAGCTCCACCATACTGCACTTTTGGCTTAAGGCGAAGCCTCTGGGATTTCCCTCTACTTAGGTACCACGCGCCGTTGTCTTGGGAATCGCGAGAGAGTGCTACAACCTCCGCTACTCGCTTCTTTGGAACAAGGAGAGGAAGGTCTTCACGAAATCTACGAGCGATGTGACCGGCTGAGGCGCTGCTGGAACGTGGCGCTGGAAGGATCGTCTACGCGATCTTGAGATCGGAAAAAGTACGACTACATCACCCACGAGAATCTGCTCTCGTTAACCGCTTTGGAATCTTCGAGGGTGAGTTCCTCTATCGACTCGTTGCTACAATCTAGTAGATAGATCTTGGCTTGTTTGTTTGTATGCGATAGAAAATTTTGTTTTCCATGCTACGAACCCCTACGATGGTATCGAGCCGTGTCTATATGTAGATCTGTTGCAGAGTAGAACACAATGGTCATTGTGGGCGTTGATGCTTTTATTGTAGATTGCTTTTGTGTACTTTGCATCTTGCGGTATGTTGGGATGAAGCGGCCGGGCTAACCTTACATGACATCGTTCATGAGACTTGCTCCACGCTTGACATGCAACTCGTATTGCATAAGTGGCTTCTGGTGCTGTTTCTCCTAGCATAGTAAAGATCCAATTTACAACGGGTAATCAACAATGCTAGTATCAATGTTGTGGTTCTTGTTCGTAAGTTAGAACGACACTTATTGAAAGCCCCAAACCACGTAAAATATGCAAAGAAAGTAGAGGCGTCTAACTTTGTTTTGCGAGGTGTCTTGATGATGTGATATGGCCATGATTGTGATTATATTTGATGTATGCAATGTTCCTTATTGTAAGTTGGCAACGGCGGAAACCATATGGTTGTCTTTAATTTCTGTTAAGACCTGCGTGTCTATTCAAAATAGTTGTAATAGTTGAAGCTGGTGGGCGACAACCATGAAGAAGCATCATTGACCTTGATGCTATGCGGTGATGATGGAGATCATGTTCGTGCTTGAAGATGGAGATCGGAAGCACAAAGAAGAAAGGCCATATCATATCACATATTATGAATTGCATGTGATGTTAATCCTTTATGCATCTTGTATTGCTTTGTAGACGACGGTAGCATTATAAGATGATCCCTCATGCACATAAATTTCAAGTTCTAAAGTGTTCACCCTTAGTATGCACGTTGCCAAAGCTTTTGCTTCAAGCACCACGTGATGATCGGGTGTCTTTGATTCCGCGGGTGAATACAACGTAAGCAAGCCAGATTTGCTTATGCGGTAGCTAAGGTTTGATCTTGACGAGCCTAGCATGTACAGACATGGCCTCAGGAACACGGATTACCGAAAGGTAGAGCATGAGTCATATAGTAGATATGATGAACATGTTGATTGTTCGCCATTGAAGCTATATCAACTCTCGTGATGATCGGTTTTGATGTAGTGGATTTGGTTCGTGTGATCACTAAAACAATGTGAGGGATGTTGTTTTGAGTGGGAGTTCACCTAGATTAATTTAATTATTAATTAGAACTCAATTTATCATAAACTAAATCAAAGTGAATTTGCATAGTTGTTGTAGTCATTGGCATCCGTTTACCACCTTGCGCTTAGTTATAATTGAGATGATAGAACGATAGAATTCTGGTTAGTTACTTTACGAACTGGTATCGTATTGTTTTGAAGTGTTAATCTAAAGTTTAAAAGTCCTATTGCAAACTTTCAGTAAGTTCCAGTTACTCCATAAAGTTTAATAATTAGTATTAAAACAAGAGTGACAATTCCAAGTGTTAGTATTTGAGTATCATGTTTGTCTCCATGATTCTTGATATTCAAAGGATTGTCTTAATATCAAGGTTATCTAGGATCTGAAAGAGTTGTTTCAGAAACCATGATGTGTGGAAGATATTGTGATATCTGAAACGAAGTTTTGGTTACAACATGATAGAGTATAATATGGCAAAGTCATGTTCTCATATTTGATGAGAATTTGCAAAAGGTTGGAGACACTAGTTGTCCTAATCTTCCAAAAAGTTTTGGAGAGCAACATTATACTCGTGATTCACCGTTATAAGCTAAAAGTAGCTTGGTCATGGACGATTCCATGATGAAGGTGAATATTTGATGTAGGTAAAATGTTTACTACGCCAAGAGATTACTAAAGAAAGGAATTTGAAAGAACACCAAACATTTGATGATGGTGATCTACTTCAAAGTGGAAGTCCAAAGACATTGGTATTTAACTATACACGCTTTGGACTATGTGTCATATGTATGACTCCACTATTGATGTTGATAGATTCTTTCAAACAGAAAAGGAAATACTGAAAGAGAATCTCATAAGTATATGGCAGAAAATAAAAGACTAGAATTGTTCAGTTTAAGTATATAGATGATATACATGTTATGGCGATATTCTTTGCTTATTAAACAATGTGGTTCTTAAGTATTTGATACTGAATTTGTTGGTATGAATCATCATACGAAACAACACAATTCATGAACTACAATGGCCTAAATAACTAGCAAAAGAATATGTGATGATGTTCATCGAAAACAAATAAAGGGTTATTGTGTTGCTCGTTAAACATCAAAGCTTGCCTTCAGGATTTGTTTTATCAGGTATTATGAGAACAAAAGGGTTGTTCAAATAATTGCCGTAATCCATAAAAGATGGATGATTCACAAATCTCGTTGGATAAATCACATCCATAAAACTAGTGCTAAAATTGTCGAAAGACAAATTGATTGAAAGATCACTTAGGAAGTGACATCGCCGTTTAAATTATATTGGAAAGAAAACATGAAGAAACTCCATGTGGATGGAATTTTGGAGTCTTTTGATTTTTGATCAAATGACGTTTGTGAAACTTTCCTAGAGATAATTGAAACTTCATTCATAGGCCAAAAGGGAACGAAAGACTAGCTTATTGGAACTTGTGCATATTGTTGTACGAACTCCATTATGTGTAGTCAAGAGCGATGGATTTCAACTTCATATGCTTTCTCCGAAAATTTGAGTGAATATGCGAATATTTACTTAATAAGGATGAAGTGTGAAATATTTGAAAAGTTCGAAAGATTTTCAAGATGAAGTGCAAAATCATTGTAACAAGAATATAAATAGTTTATGATGAGATCATAAAGGAAGATATTTGAGTTACAAGTTTAGCATAATACCTAAGATTTAAGGAATCATTCCGTGGATTTGCATTTCCCGAAACACCATAAGAGTATGGAGCATTCGAGATATGTAATTAAACCTTGTTTGACATGGTAAGATCAAAGGTATAATTCATAAAACT
The DNA here is from genome assembly GCA_023614405.1 of Avena insularis. Classification (NCBI taxonomy): domain Eukaryota; kingdom Viridiplantae; phylum Streptophyta; class Magnoliopsida; order Poales; family Poaceae; genus Avena; species Avena insularis. The sequence goes on from CM042685.1 coordinate 205,608,238, forward strand.
GCTATTATATTTTAAAGATTAAAAGCTTTAGAGACTACCGTTTTCCACTAAAAGAGCTCCATCATAATCCGCTGAAATGACACCATATAAGGTTATGGTTTGGGATAAAACCCAAGTAGTCCTTTCTTAAACATTGGTATGCTATGCATAAGAAAGATGTGTGCAACCAAAGTCGGATGAACCTGTCTTTGTATAAATGTTAAGTATTCCTCCATAAACACCGGAGACAAAAGTGTTTTTCGCTTAGAACGTCAAGTTTCTTTGAGAAGTAAATTTTTCGTGAAAAGTTAAGTGGGAGGACAATAGAACTTTGATAAGGTTAAAGGAACCTTAGCTATATGTGCAAAGTTGCGCAGCACCGAAAAGTGTTCCGGAGGCAGCAACAATGCTCATGGCTCACGTGCCTCAAAGGTTGTGGTCACGGAGGTCTAAGTTTCTATTGAAATAAGTAGGTCGAATGAACAATCAAATACCAAGATTTGAGGGTTGAATCATTATTTGAGAATGATGAACCTACTACATGCAAAGAGGCGATGATGGGCCCTGACTCCGTCAAATGGTTTGAAGCCATAAAATCCGTGATAGTTCCATACACGAGAAATCAAGTTTTTGAACTTGAAGGACCCTCAAGAAAGGTGTAAGACCTTACAGTTGTGTTTGGATCTATGAAGAAGTAGACATGGATGTTTCACATCTATGAAATAGTCGACATGTTGGGAAAGAGTTCACAACAATGTTCAAAGGTTGTATATGACAAGATTTGATCTTTCATAGCGATTTTTAGTCTAGACGGATTAATGTAGCAACCACTACATATAATTTGTTATGTGGTAGTAGAATAAACAAAACAAGTTCTTCTAATAGAATGGTTACCTAGGACGTGTGCATGACACGGTCCAAAGGGTTTTGTTAATTCAAAGGATGCTAAAAGCATATGCAAACTTCAATGGTTGAAGTAAGCATAGCGGAGTTGGAATCTTCACTATGATGAAACTGTTAAAAGAGTTTAATTTCATCGGAGACAATGAAGATGCTTGCATTTGCAAGAAATTAAGTGGGAGCGCTAAGACATGTTTCTAATACATTATGTGGAAGACATATTGTTGATTGGAAATAATGTATCTTTTATTAACACATATTAAGAATTTCATCCCGATGAAAGACTTAGGCAAAACCCAAATATTTGGCATCAATGGACGCTAATATGGTTGTGCCAGAAGTACATAGACGAGATATTGAATGAATTCAATATAGAAACTACAAGAAAGGTTCTTGTTGCACAGAAAGGATTGAAAGAGTTCAATGTTGATGATATATTCAAGTGTATTGGCACTTGGTAAGTGAAACAAAGATTCAAGTATAGATTGATACTTGATGTATGAAATCACAAAGAGTATTTATATCAATCATACTGTGATATGTACAAATCCAGATATGTCCTATGCTATAAATATTATGAGCATATACCAGAATGATTCATAAGATGATCATTGGACGATGGTAAGGATATTCTTATGATCTTTTGGAAGAACTAAGAGTATATTATTTGTAGAAGTGACAAGTAGATGGTTAGTTCATTGTAAAAGTACTACATTGATACTAATTTTGTCACAAAGTACAAATTAAGTTTATCTCAATCTAAATTAAGGGTGGCACAATATAATGGAAAGTGAGTTCCATAATGGATTTGGATGAGTTCCAAAGTTAAGACATTGTGGCAGATACTTCAACAAAAGGCTAAGTATATGACTGCTATTATAGCAGCAAAAGAGGGCATTTGTGTCAAGTAGTTTGTTATCAAACTAGGTGTAGTTCACAATGGATAATACTATGAAGATATATTGTGCGACAATATTATCAACATGTTTTAACCCCAAAGAACTAAAGGTCACACCGAAAGACCAAATCATACAAAGCCATCTCATTAGAGAATGAGTGATGCGTAGAGACGCAAAGACATGCAATTACACACGACCGAAGTGTCGATCCGGAGATCCTGACCACTAGCAATCGGTACATACAACAGGAAAGCCATAGGTGTTGAATACACAAAGGTTTGAAACTAGATTATTGACTCTAGTGCAAGTGGGAGACTGGAGATATGCCCAAGAGGCAATAATAAAGTGGTTATTATCATATCTTCACACTTATGATAAATGTTTACATACCATGCTATAATTGTATTAACCGGAAACATTAATACTTGTGTGATTTGTAAACTTAATTTGAAGTCCCTAGTATAGCCTCTATACTTCACTAGCTTGTTGGTTAATAGATGATTGTGGTTTCCTTATCATGAACATTGAGATGTTATTAACAACAAGATCATATCGTTAGGAGAATGATGTGATGGACATACTCCTATAGATAAGTAGCATAAAGATCAAGTCATTTCAATAGTTCAATTGCTATATGCTTTCGATACATAGTAACCTAATTCCTTCACCATGAGATCATGCATATCACCTTTACCGGATGGATGCTTTGATGTCATCAAACACCACACCGTAATGTGGTGGCTATAAAAGTGGCATTGAGTGTTCGGAAAGTATTGGTTGAAACACATGGATCAAGAGTGGATTTGTCCATCCATATGACGGATAGATATACTAAGGCTCTCGGTGAAATGTCATCCAATTAGCTTGCAAGCATGTGACTGGGTCACAAGGGATCACATATCACGGGAACGAGAAAAGAGTACTTATCAGTAACGAGGTTGAACTAGGTATGCAGAGATACCGACGATCATAACCTCGGATAAGTAACATATCGTGAGACCCAGGGCAATTGGTATCGTATGTAAGTGGTGCATTCGAGCGCTAAGTAATCATAGAAATATGTGGGAGCCATATGAATTTCCAGATTCCTATTGGTTATTGTTCTGAGAAGTGTCTCGATCATGTCCGCATAATTAACTAAAGGTATGGAGAAACACTTAATGATTCTACGTTGTTTGAGTAGTTATTGTATTAATAGAAAGAGACCGAATGTTGTTGAGTCTCGATGGGATCCGAGATATCACGAGGTGATCCGGAATGGTCCGGAGAATAAGATTCATATAAGGAAAGTCCGTTTCGGAGTTGGGGAATGGTTAGTGTTTTCATCGAACATTCTAGAAGGTCCCGGAATGTCCCAAGCACTGAGGGGAAGGGTACATGAATGTGTCATTGTAAGTTGGAATGATTGCATCATGTACTAGGTGTCTTCGCTGTCCAAAATAAAGGATTTATTTAAATCCTAAATTGAAAAGTCAAACGGCTAGTTTGAAAGTCAAACGGCAATTTTGGGAAGTGGGAAGAGAGGAGGATTGGTGGAGGCCGAATTGGAGGAGGGTTCCTCCCTTGGCCGGCGCCCCACCAAGCCGACTTGGGGAGGGACTCTCCTCCCCTTGGCCGGCCAGCCCCTCCCACCTATATAAGGAGGGGCAGGGCTCCCTCCTAGCACACACAAGTTTCCTATCCTCTAAACTAAACCCTAGATCTAGACCCCGGTTTAGAGCTATTCGGTTTAGAGCCTTCTAATTGGTTTAGAGCCTTCTAATTGGTGTGTCTAATTACTAGACCACTAATAGCCTCTCTCATAAGCTCCACCATACTACCCGGCTTAAGGCGAAGCCTCGGGATTTCCCTCTACTTAGGTACCACGCCAGTTGTCTTCGGAATCGCGAGGAGAGTGCTACAACCTCCGCCTTTGGAACAAGGGAGAGGAAGGTCTTCGCGAAAATCGAACGCAGTGACCGATCATGGAGCGCTGCTGGAACGTGGCGCTGAAGGATCGCTCACGCGATCTTGAGATCGGAAAGAGTACGACTACATCACCCACGAGAATCTGCTCTCGTTAACCGCTTTGGAATCTTCGAGGGTGAGTTCCTCTATCGACTCGTTGCTACAATCTAGTAGATAGATCTTGGCTTGTTTGTTTGTATGCGATAGAAAATTTTTGTTTTCCATGCTACGAACCCCTACAAAATTGCCCCAGGCTAGTGTAAAGGTTTTGGTTACCCCTTTCAAGGCCACCGCTTAGTGAATCACGTGCTCTCATTGGTAGCACATGGACAATAATGTGAGCCTTCCTAGCATCGACAAGTTGTGTGCCTCCAAATCTTGAGGCGAGGACTTTTATGGCGTTTGCTGAGCATTGTACTTCCAATCCTCAAGTTCGCAAGCGCACCTCTCCAATGAAGATTAGCTTTCTTGGAAGTGAACTTTGGGATTAATCATCATCTCTGTGTGTCTCGGTTATTTCTATATCCGATATCTTTATTTGCGCACTATACATTGTGATAGCATTCGTGCTTAAAGTTATATATCTTGCTATCACATAATTGCTTGCCTTGTTTAGCATAAGTCATTGGTACACATATTTTAAGAATATTTAGGTTTTATGTTGATAAATTAAATGCTATTTTTACTCTGCATTAATTAGAGCAGTAAAACATGACAGTTTTAAAATGCCTTGCCTATTCATCCTCCCTTCTAGGCGATATCACTTTACTTTCATCTGTGTTGCCCTTGAGGCCGCCACGCTACATGATATGATGAATGCTCACCTCCTAGTTCACTTCTCTAGTCCCAAGAACGTGTCGCGCATCTCTACAAGATCTGCCATTTTGGCGGCAAGGCATCTCGCAAGATGATTTTATTTGGAATTGACGTGCGCCAATCAAAGTCAAATTCTTTACTTGGTTGCTCGTGTAGTCCCGCGTTGTAACACCCTCAGAATCGGCCCTATGCAAGTTTCAGCGATTCCCGCCAAACCCGCATAGAAACGATTCAAAGGTGCCCACCAGGCACTTTCGTGCGGGTGGAAAACGAAGTAATATCATTACACAACAGTCCACGATGGAACCCACAAAACAGATATATACAACGTCTCAAAGAGTCACAGATACAGATATACAGTACAAAGATCCAAATCGCCTTGAAAACCAATACAGCGTCCGAGTACGGACAAGATGCAAATTGAGCTAAGAGCCCTGAAGAATAACCAATGACGTCCATAACCCTGCCCAGGCCAAGCCAGAAGGGTAACCCTGCTAACGACGTCGATCTCAAACCTGCTTAAACAAAAGGGATGCCGACAAAGGGCAAAGGAAAAAGAGAATGGTCAGTACTGAGGCCAGTACACGACGAGATTAGAATTCGGCGGTCGTCGCCTACATAGGTATGGTGGACTGAAGCGGCAGCGCAGCATGCACTAAACAACCTATAGATACTCAATACAACTGGCGGCTACTAGATAGGGATAAGAAAGACCTATTCGGATCCAACCTAAAACTATCATCAAGCATACCCATCCTGGTATTTCCCCCTCGAGACCAAACGAGGAAGTCAACCGAGGAACTCACACAGTTGGCAGTTTTATTCATTCCGTTATAGTTGCGGCAATCACTAGTCAGATATAGATAGCATGAGTCATCCTGATATTATAAACAGTGGGCAGTTTTAGTTAACCATTATGTTGTAGTTGCGATACTTACTAGTCAGATACATATAGCATGAGGCATCCCAAAACCAGCAGTTGTTGGTACTTTTATTTAGCCATTCCGTTGTAGTGAAGCTGATTACTAGTCATTATAAAGTTAAATTTATAGCACTACTTTAGTTATAGTTGTCTATGATCGAGATACTGTGCTCCAAGTCGTCCATAACCGCGGACACGGCTTTCAGAAAATTTTACCCTGCAGGGGGCACAAATAGCAACACACGCACGATCAACCTCGGGAAAAACCAAATGAAAATTCAACGAGGCATCGTGACAGAGCAATTGCAAGATTCATATGATATTTCAGGGGGGCACCCCACCAAGCTACCCGCTACGAAGTTGGCTGGCTCCGAGACGAACCCAGAGGTTTGTGACGCATCAGAAACGGGAACCCGAAAGTGTGACTGGGCTTGTCGATACCGCGAAAACGTGGCACGGGGTTCCAAAACAATACAGGTGCTCCACGCGCAATCTTAAATAAAGCAGTAAAGCATGACATAAGTACAGGATAGTAATAAAGCCCCAAACTAGTTAGTGGCCCCAAGAAATAATATATGACCCAAGCTCTGGCTAGAGGGATTCATGGTCCCACATGCGGATAGTGCGAATATTCAAAGAACAGGTATCAAGTACTCGGGGTCCTACGAAACACAAGTGGACGGTTAAAAACCAAATAACATCTATTGTCCACCTGTGCCTCTGCATTATTTACCTACTTCAATTTTAGTTGTTAAACGGTAATTAAAGTCATGATCATCTCCAACATAAAGCATATGACAGTCTTCCAACAACTGTGGAAGAGCGACGGCGCGACACATCATCTGCGCAAGCAACTACAACTCGCAAGGCCGACTACCTACCAAACAACAGGTAATAGGATATGTCCATGGCAATATAATGGCTGCAAGGGATGTATAACGGGGTATGAAATCTATAGCATCGCAACACAGATAGCAATAGATCAACAGGAGAAAATAAAGACTATAAATATAAAATAGGTAGAAAGGGGAGAATGCTCGCCTGAAAACATTGCTGAAGGTTCATCCGAAGATCGGATCGATACTCGCATCAACTCATCGGCCTAATCCGTGTAGAAACAAAGCACTAGAAGAAATAACGATGCCCTATTTAATACTACGGCAGAAGATCAGGCATGATACATGTATGATGTATGACATGGCAAAGATGCGATGCGATTGATCAATATTAAACGGAATCGGGCGACATTTACTTTGATGGTTCAAGTTATTTAGATATCCCGCAATTTAAATATTATTTTAACAAGGTAAAACATGGCACCGGTTCACTATGCAAATTTAAATGAAGCCAATATAAGACTAGATAAGCCGCATATGGTCATCATATTTAATTATTAGGTGAAACAATTAAATACCCCCAAACAATAAGATATGTATGCAAGAATGAATAATTTAACTTATACAAGATAGATAGCATGTTTATGAAAATAGGGATATGATCGGTGTCTCACGGCTTAGTTTGCCTAGATGAATGAAGAGACTGACTTTCGGATTGTAGATGAAGTAACGAAAGTAGGCCTCGTCCTAGGAGTACTTGTACCACCACCATCTTGATGTTTCGGAAACTGAAATGGATGATGACGCAGATGTCAAGAAGTGGAACTTGACGGCCAAGCGATTAATCACAGGCCAAGCGATTAATCACAGACATTGGATAAAAAAACCGTGACAGAAGCCCTTGCTGGAATTTCATCAAACACTTACAGTGCGGTAGCTTGGGCGATTCGATCAGCTGCCATTGAACACACGAACCACAAGCGGCGGCCGATCCAAGACAGAACAGTGGCTCGCTGTGCTACTCGATGGCCCCTGCTCCCGATAGGCGGCAAGGAACTGCAGGCGTGCGGCTAGTTGGCGGCTGGTCCGGCACATAGATCAAGAAGGCAAAGGCCGTGTACGCGTGCACAGCCACATCGTCTCGCTCTGCTGCTGCCGGCGTGGTGGCGGTGTGGAGCTGAGCGACTTCCCGCATGGTTGAAGGGCCAAGTGAGGCCGAGCTGCCTGCAGCGATGGAACCCGGTGATGTGAGTTACTAAAGTGGCAGATTAAAACAAAGATGAGATATGGCGTGTGGGTACATAGCCAGCTCTTGAGGATTGCATGCGGAGGACCAAGAAAACGAGGGCACAGTGATGCGATGAAATTGATTGATTGGGGTCTTGCTCAGCTTGCTAGCTCTTGGAGAAATTATTGTACGAGGATTCTATTGATCTACTGCTGTTTGACAAGGAAAACAGAGGAGCTCTCGGCGGCGGAGGAAAAAGAAAGAGCTGAAGAATTTGGCTCGGAATGGGAGGCTAGGGTTTGGGGAAAAGAAGAGGAATGGATTATTTATCTAGTTTAAAGTAGACTAGATAAAGCTAGTTTTATGCCAAAATTTCGGGTCTTTAGCCTTATTTTATTTTTAGTCAAATAAAAGAACCTTTTGTGTTCTTATAACAGACAAAATTTTCATTTTATTTTAATTTAAAAATAAGAAAAGAAGGACGGGTTTAATAAAACCACGAGGATATTTTAGGAAAACAAAAATAGGTTTTTAGCAAAATAATTTGAGGTTAAAATATACAAACAAGATATGCATGATAATGTATCAGTTCAAACAACAGCGATTTTCTAGTAATGGTTTTACCCGGGGTGCTACACGCGTGCATACACGCGATCTCCTCCTCTACAAAAACATTGTCCATGAGAAGGGTGTTGGATGCCCGTTCCTTGATGCGACACTAAAAGAGCAAGCCACATGGCCTTCCACTGCCCCATCGTCCCCCGCTTATGAAGATGGGTGTGTGTTGTGATACATCCCGACGCCTACGTCCGCGATCTCCACCTCCTCACCGCCCCTGGAATCGCTGCCAAAACCGCCTAGACTTTCATGCTCATGTGTTATTGGCACGCCCTCATCCCTCCCCTTGCTGCTAAAAATGTGCCGAGTGTCGCACTCTGGCGTGGCCGGTTCCCTCTTGAGCTCCATAGTTCCGTTGATGCCTTGCTCACATGCCTATGCAACCCTGTTGTGAGAGTGTAAACTTCTACTTCTCTCTCTATCTCTCCTGTTGTAAGCCTGTAACTTTATAGGTCTGATGCTTTTTTTTTAATATATTTGGGTGGGGAAACGCCTCTCAGTTCAAAACAATAGAAGTAAATAATTCTTTCCATCGAAGAATCATTAATATATAATGTGTTTATTTAGTTTTTTGGGATTTTTAACTCCATGGGGAAACGCCTCCTCGGTTCCTCGGTATGAAATCTGTGGGGACAAGTGGGAAAAATAGGCTCGCGTGAGGAAAAATGAGTAAACTGAGAAACCAGATGCATAGAATTAAAAAATCTGTAGTTTTTATCATCTTTTATGAAACAAAAGGAAATCATTTTGAGCCACTGAACATGGTGCTCGATTTCATACCCCGACTGTAGCTCAAGCCAAGTTAACCTCGCTCTCGGTTGGTCGCCTTTGTTGCTTCCATGAGGCTTTGTTCGGTTACCTTGGATTTTGACGGGATTAGCATGGATTGAAAAGGAATTAATCCCATCTAAGTTAAAATGCACTTCAATCCACTCCAAAACACTCCAATCCACTAGAGAGGTGGATTAAACGAACAAGGCCTGATAGATTTTTTTTTCTCGCCATGTTCTCTGTGCTACATATGGCAACAAGGAGCAAACGGCCGTCAAGTTGTTTTGTTTTCACGAAAGGTCCAACTGGAAGGAAAGGAAATCAAAAACATTTCTTAGAACCGACTGCAAACTTTTGGCAGCTTTGTTAGCTTTTCTCGGGTGTTTGCAGTGCCTCCGTGGCGTAGATTTGTTAATCATCAGATTAGACCCCACACTAGAACACAACACAGCACTTCCAGTGGGGGTGCTCGGTGATCTGGGACTTGTATAATGCGCTTCCGCCTCTGTGGCGGGCGACGTGGGACTAACTGCTAGCACATTAGCGCGTCACGTCAAGATGATTAGGCCGTAGGCTCCAGCCTGCTCGATTGGAATTGTCTGTATTTTGATAATATAATACTCCTACATATAACATATGTTTTCTCTAGTAACCATTTTTGCCTACTCCTGCCGTCTAGCTAGTCAACTAGTACTTCTTTTATTATAGACATTTTTTCATAGAATACGGCAGGCACGTCCTGGAAGAGGCTTCCGGCTCGATGGTGGACCCGTGCGCCTCGCCTGGGGATCGGGGAGGTTTCCAACTGCCGTCCCCTGACGTGCTTTCATCCCCTGAAGAGAAGACCCCCAGCGTCTGGTCTGGCTCTGATTTGTCGGGCTCCCCGAGATCAGTTCTGGATATGATGGACGTCTTCTCTGTCACCCTCTCCCTGGTCGACTCTGAACCGCCTCAACAACAGAGGTTGGATGCCAGGGCTCCTGCCATGACGCCTGTGGGGACACTGAGCACAGATGCTTTCCGCGGTGCCTACAAGAAGCCCATCAACTCAGTTCTGAGCAGACCAGTTGCCAAGCGCTGCCGGAGCAAGAGGAAGTACTCCAGACCCGTGAGGAGGAGTGGATAGATCCGCGGCCGCTTTGCGCATGGCACCCCGATCCGACAGCAGCAGTGTACACTTATCACACGGCTGGGAATCGCTCGGGAGGGCGAGGTGATTGGGGATGATGCTCTGGACGCCAACTTGGACCTGTTTGCGAGACCCTTGCGCCAGCAGCACATCAACGTGGTGCTTCGTCTGTTTGGTTGGTTACCGGAAGCCCTGCCCCTGTTTGAGGACACGCCGGTGGAGTGCCTTGTCTGATTGACGTGGTTCATGTACTCTAATAGCTTTTGCTTTCCCCCTCCTGCTATAATAATGGATGATCCGAACTTTTGCATTGGTAATTGGAATGCGCGTGGTTTGAACTCTCTTGCGTGTCGTCTAGCGGTTTCACGGGTCCTCGCCCCAGCAAGGGTTGCGGTGGTATGTCTGCAGGAGACTAAGATGGCGGTCATCACTGATCGCATGGTTAGGGAGTTCCTTGGCCCCTTGATGCGTCGTAAACGTATCTATAATTTTTGATGTTTCATGCTTGTTTAGTATCTACTTTGCTTTGCTTTGTCTATATTTTGAGGTGTTTTTATATGCTTTCTGGTACTAACCTATTAACAAGATGCCACAGTGTCAGTTGCTTGTTTTCTTCTGTTTTTGGTTCTAGAAAAGGCAGGAAATCAATATTCTCGAAATTGGATGGGACAAAAGCCAAGTTGGGGGGAACACGGGGGGCAGGAAATACGAAGACGGAGGGAGTTATTTTACCGTGGGGGGAACACGGGGCTTAATACGAGATTTTTAGGGGAGCCACCACGGGGCCACAACCCCTGGTTGCGCGGCTAACCCTGGCCCGCGCCTAGGGGGGTGCGGCCGCCCTGGATGCCCCCTGCCTTGCCTCTTCACCTATAAGAATCCCCCGATACCAAACCCTAAGTACCCGATCAATCTTCCACGAAAAAGTCCGTAGCCGCCGACACCATCGTCCCTAGATTGTGGGGATCTGAAGCTCTTCCGGCACCCTACCGGAGGGGAGATCATCCCGAAGGCCTTCTTCTTCACCATGCCAGCCTCCGGTATGAAGCATGAGTAGTTCCACCTTGTACTACGAGTCTATGTAGTAGCTAGATGGTTGTATCTCCTCCTTTGTGCTACCATGTTTAGATCTTATGAGCTCCGTTTATGATCAAGATCATCTATTTGTAATCATGCATGTTGTGTTTGCGGGGATCCAATGGATATTGAGATTACTATGTCAGATTGATTAATGATTTTGTCTTATTGATTCTATCATGTTTGTGTTGTTTGTGGTCTTGCATGCTCTCCGTTTCTAGTAGCTATCTTGGCCAAGTAGATGCTAGTGACTCCAAGAGGGAGTATTTATGCTCGATAGTGGGTTCATGCCTCTATTTAATCTAAGGGAAGTGACAGAAATCTCTAAGGTTGTAGATGTGATGTTGCTACTAGGGGTAAAACAACGGTCTCTTGTTCATGGAACAAGTGGATGTTTACCTTACACACTTTGCTTAAAGCAGTTATCCGTTGCTTGCAACTTAATACTGGAGGGGGTTCGGATGATAACCTGAAGGTGGATTACTAGTCATAGATGCAGTTGGATGGCATTCTATGTATCTTGTTGTATTGCCCAATCAAATCTCATAGGATCATGAATGTCTAGTATTGCATTGTTATGCCTTGCTCAGTCATTGCCCTCCTGTAATTTGTTTACCCATCATGCCATGTTTGTTTATCTTAAGGAGAACACCTCTAGTGAACTATGGACCCCGGTTCAATCTTTACCATTGATACATCTTCCACTGTTACTGTTTACTTTCTTCAAACCACTATTACCTTCCACACTATACAGTTAATCGTTTGTTTTCAGCAAACCGGTGAGATTGACAACCTCACTCTTCGTTGGGGCAAAGTCTTGAGTTTGTGTTGTGCAGGTTTCCAAGTTGCTAACAACACATTTGAGTCGTTTCCTTCCTCCTACTGGTTCGATAACCCTAGTTTCTTACTGAGGGAAAACTTGTTGCTGTGCTCATCGCACCTTCCTCTTGGGGACTCCCAACGAAGCTCTACATTGATCTTAGCCACCATCAAAGATTTTCTGGCGCCGTTGTCGGGGAGGGTAAGGACGTCTTCACAAGGGGAGTCCTTCACAACCTTTCTCTTTACTTTGTTTTTGTTTCACTTAGTTTCTTTTGCTTGGTTTTGTTTGCCTCTTTTTATCAAAAACTCCAAACAAATTAGTTTCGTTTGGTTTGCTTTCTCATATCAAAAACACAAAAAAATAGTTCCTACTCTAGTTGTCACCTTGATCTAGCTCAGCATGTTGATCCCCAAGTTCACCCTGAAAGACCTTTCAATGGGTAGTGGCTCCATAATTGGGAAAGAAAATATTGAAGAATTCTTTAATCATGTTAGCAAACATGAGGATATTGAGGATAGATCCTTAGCAGAACTTGCTCCTAATTATGAAATTGCTGCAGCTTCTTTAGTTCACATGTTGGAGGCTAGGTTTGTTAACCTTAACCCCATGATGCAAATTTTGTTTCTTAAACTAAAAGAAGAAGAGGACACTGAAAAGAGAGATTTTATCCTAGAAACTTTGCTAAAAGAGTTCAATGATGTTGCTAAGTAAGCCAAAAAGGTCTTTGAACGTTTTAATATGCTAGGCTCATGTATAGATGTTATGGGTACTTTAGATAAAACCAATCCCAGAGAGGAAATTAAGATACCCATACCTGATGGTGCTTGATGTGGAGCACTTCGTTGGAAACCCCAAGAGCAAGGTGTGATGAGCACAGCAGCAAGTCTTCCCTCAGTAGAGACTGAGGTTATCGAACCAGAAGGAGGAAGGAAACGTCATACAGGTGTTGCAAGCAATACGGAGACCTGCACAACACAAACTCAAGACTTTGCCCCAACGAATCAGTGAGGTTGTCAAGCTCACCGTTTGCTGTAACAAAGGATTAAACGTATGGTGTGGAAGGTAATGGTTTGCAGCAAGTAAACAAGTAACAGTGGAAGATGTATCAATGGTAAAGATTGGACAAGGGTCCATAGTTCACTAGAGGTGCTCTCCTTAGATAAACAGCATGGCATGAAGGGTAAACAAATTACAGCAGGGCAATTGACAGGAACTGAGCAAGGCATAACAATGCAATACTAGTTAGAAAGATCCTATGAGATTTGATTGGGCAATACAACAAGATACATAGACCGCCATCCAACTGCATCTATGACTAGAAGTCCACCTTCAGGTTATCATCCAACCCTCCAAAGATTAAGTTGCAAGCAATGCATAACCGCTTTAAGCAAAGTGTGTAAGGTAAACAATCCACTTGTTCCATGAACAAGAGACCGTTGTTTTCTCCCTAGTAGCAACATCACATCTACAACCGAAGAGATTTCTGTCACTTCCCTTGGAAACTAGAGGCATGAACCCACTATCGAGCATAAATACCCCCTCTTGGAGTCACTAGCAACTACTCGGCCAAGATAGCTACTAACGATGGAGAGCATGCAAGATCACAAACAACACAGACATGATAGAATCATAAAGACAAAACCATTAACCAAACTGACATAATAATCTCAATATCCATCGGATCCCCGCAAACACAACATGCATGATTACAAATAGATTAGATCTTGATCATGAACGGAGCTCACAAGATCTATGCATGAAAGCACAAGGAGGAGATACAACCATCTAGCTACTACATGGACCCATGGTCCAAGGTGGAACTACTCATGCATCATACCGGAGAGAAGGCCTCCTAGATGATCTCCCCTCTGGCAGGGTGCCAAGAAGAACTTCAGATCCCCCCGATCTAGGGATGATGGTGGCGGAGGCTACAGAAAGTTTCGTGGAATTTTGATCGGGTACTTAGGGTTTCTGCATCGGGGGCTTCTTATAGGCGAAGAGGCGAGGCTAGGAGGCGGCCAGGGCCCCCACACCCTACCCAGGCGCAGGGTGGGCCCACCCACACCTAGGGGGGTCTGGCCGCCCTGGTTTGCTTCTCCGTCTTGTCTTCTGGATTCGTGTCCTTCATGGTAAAATATTGACTTTGGTTTTTGTCCCCTCCAATTCTGAGAATGTTGATTTTCTGCCTTTCTGAAACAAAAAACAGAAGAAAACAGGCAACTGACACTGTGACAACTTGTTAATAGGTTAGTTCCAGAAAAGATATAAAAACACCTCAAAGTGTAGACAAAGCAAAGCAAAGTAGATACCAAACAAGCATGGAACATCAAAAATTATAGATACGTTTCCGACGTATCAATACCCTTTAAACTTGTAGGAATGCATGAAGCCTTAGAAAATAATTTTGATTGGATTGTTCCTGAAAACCCATTTGATGAAAGTAGTGAACCTAAGAGAGATGATAAAGGATCCTCTAAAACTCATTTGGATGAGATACCTTGCCTGGTTGAAGAGATTTCGAGTATTGATCTTAATGCTTCTCAATTTGAAAATACTTGATTCTTGCTTCTTGTGCCTAACTTAAAGGCGTTAAAGAAAAGCACTTATTGGGAGATAATCCAAAAGTTTTCTTGAGTCTTGGAAGTTATTACCTCTGTAATAACCACTCCTTATCCTTTTTATTTTCTTTTTGTGCCAAGAATAACCTCTAATGAGAGGGAAGTAAGATTTGGGGAGTTGCTGTCTCGAAACAGATTTTTGTGCTCCAAAGTAAAAATTCGTGTAAAATCTCTGTATGTCTTATTGCGCTGTAATTTTCTGAATAAATCCCCCAGGTTGTTAGATAACTTTCGTTAGTTCAACACTTTTTGATTTGAGCAACATAAGGTCTTCGAAAATATTGGTTTCTACCTACTAGTCTGTTTTGATAGATTGCTGCCATTATTTGTATTTCCTTCTTATTGATTCCTTTTTGGGTTCCTTTTGGGAAATTGAGCTTTTTGAGGGAATTGCTTTAGTAGCTTGTGTTTTTAGTGAAAGTTTTGCTGTTTTGAAACTAAACCCCATGGTATATTATCTTTTGAATACACTAATGTTGCTAATGAATATTGTGTAGAGTTTTGTATGAAGGAAAATTTGCAGGTGTAGAGAAAGAATGATGTAATGAGATGAAGAATGGACAAAAGCTCAAGCTCAGGGATGCCACCTCGTGTCACCCCAAGAAATATTCAAGAAGTACAAGCGTCAAATCTTGGGGATGCCCAAGGCATCCCCTTCTTCATCAATAAAAATCCCAGGTCTTTCTAGACACTTCGTTTTTATTGTTTCATGCACTGTTGTGTTGTTCTTGGAGCGTCTTATTTTTTGTTTTTTGTTTTTTTGCTTAGTTTGCTTGAATAAAGTAGTTTGGACCCCTGTTCTCGCTGTGTTGTTTCAAATAATTTGATTGGTGTTGGAGAGGAGTAGAAAGTTCTTGCTTGAATAGTATAAGAGGAGCTTGCTTTGACTGTGATTTAGACTTTAGCATGTCATGCTAGATGTTGTTTTGAACTTATGCTTAGTGATTATTGTTGTAGCATGACTTGTTCCAAACAATTAGGATTGCTTAATGTGCCTTGAAGGAACCATGCGTTGTTTTAGCATACAAAAGCATAGTATTATGGTATTCTCCTTTGATGCTTTGTTTGGGTTGACTTGGCACATGCTCACACCATTTTATGACTATTAACAAGTCGCCATAGCCTCTATGATCATTTAGTCCTTGACTTGTAGTACCACTTTATGCTTTGATTAGTAATGTTTTGTCACTCTGCATGATTATGGCCATTATTGCTCTCTTAGTTGGTCGCTCCCAGTCTTTTGCTAGCCTCCACTTGTATGAGTAAGCTCTACTCATGCATCCAACTCCCAAGAAACCAAGCTATTCCAAAGTGTCCACTATAAATTCCTATGCATGGTGTGTTACACCATTCCAAGTATATTCTTGTTTTCATCTACCTTCCAATTAAAAAGTCCCATTCCAAGTATATTCTTGTTTTCATCTACCTTCCAATTAAAAAGTCTCTTTGTCATGTGAAAACTTAGTGATTAAAGCTCTCACAAACTTGATGGCACACTTTATTTTTATTGCCCCTAATAAACTTGAACCATTGTGTCATCTATGTTGTATATGCTTGCACTTATACGTTAGAATTAGCAGAACCATGCTGTCATGGGGAACGCTTTCAACATTGCACTTATACATTGTACATAGTTGATATCATGCTCTTTTGTTTATGGACATCGTCAGTATGAAATGAAAGGGGAGCTTGTAAGTCCATGGAGTTATGTATGTGTGTTAGAGAAACGCCTGGACCGCTAGCCTAAGCCATGCCTAATCATGGTGGAAACTTACAGCATCACCATAGTGAGCAATCTATGAAGCATTCTTCTTATAAAAAAGAGATAGAAAAAGAGATTGAGAAAAATAAAAAAAAGATGAGGAAAGAGGAAAGAGAGGAAAAAGCACCATTTTCCCATGGTAAATAAGAAGATTGCTGAGATGCTCATTGTCTGCTTGCCTTGTCATTTTGATTATGGGATAGCTCCTGTATCATGTGCAAGGGGTACCCCGTTGGCGGTTCTCTATGATACACATGTACTTACTATGACAAGAACTTACCGGTAACTAAACTTGAGTAGCATGAGGAGCGGCCCTCGTATTCAAGGGACACGAGATTGCCAACTTATACTTTGTCCAGCATATACTCCATAGTTTGTTCACTTTAACCTTAATCACTTCAAGATGCTTATGATAGAGCAATGAGAGCTGAAAGCTAACAAGTACCATAATTTTTGGAAGCTCTTTTTGCGACTTGAAAGCCCTGCTTCCCTTTATGAAGGGCATTTATTCTACCATTATATTGAGTCTTCACCCTCTATCCTTAGGCACCAATTAAGAGAGCATAGTTGCCATTCTTAGTTCTATGTGCATTGTCCCAAAACTTATTGATTGATTCATATTGTTGATATTGCTTGTTCTTGAACTATTTGTATCTAGTCACTCTTATGAACTTTGAAGGTGTCCTATGCATCTATTTGCTACTCCATGAGGGACAAGCTGAATGCCACTATGCCATGTTTTCTATATGTGAAACAAACAAACACCTTTCAATGCATTGTTATTCATGAATCTTTGTTTGTAAACTTTCATGTTGCATGCATAGTTACTTTGTCTTACTGTTAGAACCCCATATTTCATGCTCTTGCTTAGAGTTCTTTGATCCCAGCTTTCAATGCTTGCACATGGTTTGATCTTGATTTTGATGGTGCATGTCACCTCAAAAATTATTCTTTTTATCACTTACCTACTCGAGGACGAACAGGAATTAAGCTTGGGGATGCTTGATACGTCGTAAACGTAGCTATAATTTTTTATGTTCCATGCTTGTGTAGTATCTCCTTTGCTTTTCTTTCTCTACACTTTGAGGTGTTTTATATGCTTTCTAGTACTAACCTATTAACAAGATGCCACAGTGCCAGTTGTCTTCGTCTTCTTCTGTTTTTGGTTCCAGAAAAGGCAGAAAATCAATATTCTTGGCATTGGACGGGACAAAAGCCAAAGTCAATATTTTACCGTGGGGAACACGAAGCCAGAATACTATACGGAGGGGAGCCACCAGGGGGCCACACCCCTGGCTGCACAGCTAACCCTAGACCACGCCTAGGAGGGGCTTGCGACCGCCCTGGCTGCCCCGCTGCCTTGCCTCTTCGCATATAAGAAGCCCCCGATACCAAAACCCTAAGTACCCGATCAATATTCCACGAAACAGTCCGTAGCCGCCGCCACCATCATCCCTAAATCGGGGGGGGGACCTAAAGCTCTTCCCGGCACCCTGCCGGAGGGGAGATCATCCTAGAGGCCTTCTTCTTCACCATGACAGCCTTCGGTATGAAGCATGCGTAGTTCCACCTTGGACTACGGGTCCATGTAGTAGCTAGATGGTTGTATATCCTCCTTTGTGCTACCATGTTTAGATCTTGTGAGCTCCATTCATGATCAAGATCATCTATTTGTAATCATGCATGTTGTGTTTGCGAGGATTCGATGGATATTGAGATTACTATGTCAGATTGATTAATTGTTTTGTCTTATTGATTCTATCATGTCTGTGTTGTTTGTGATCTTGCA
This sequence comes from Avena insularis, assembly GCA_023614405.1. Classification (NCBI taxonomy): domain Eukaryota; kingdom Viridiplantae; phylum Streptophyta; class Magnoliopsida; order Poales; family Poaceae; genus Avena; species Avena insularis. The sequence continues at coordinate 205,626,352 of CM042685.1, forward strand.
TGCTCTCCGTTTCTAGTAGCTATCTTGGCCAAGTAGATGCTAGTGACTCCAAGAGGGAGTATTTATGCTCGATAGTGGGTTCATGCCTCTATTTAATCTAAGAGAAGTGACAGAAATCTCTAAGGTTGTAGATGTGTTGTTGCTACTAGGGGAAAACAATGGTATCTTTTTCATGGAACAAGTGGATTGTTTACCTTACACACTTTGCTTAAAGCAGTTATCCGTTGCTTGCACCTTAATATTGGAGGGGGTTCGGATGATAACCTAAAGGTGGATTACTAGTCATAGATGCAGTTGGATGGCGGTCTATGTATCTTGTTGTATTGCCCAATCAAATATCATAGGATCATGAATGTCTATTATTGCATTGTTATGCCTTGCTCAGTTCTGTCAATTGCCCTTCTGTAATTTGTTTACCCAGCATGACATGTTTGTTTATCTTAAGGAGAACACCTCTAGTGAACTATGGACCCCGGTCCAATCTCTACCATTGATACATCTTCCACTGTTACTGTTTACTTTCTTCAAACCACTATTACCTTCCACACCATACAGTTAATGCTTTGTTTTCAGCAAACCGGCGAGATTAACAACCTTACTGTTTGTTGGGGCAAAGTATTGAGTTTGTGTTGTGCAGGTTTCCAAGTTTCTAACAACACCTTTGAGTCATTTCTTTCCTCCTACTGGTTCGATAACCTTGGTTTCTTACTGAGGGAAAACTCGCTGATGTGCTCATCACACCTTCCTCTTGGGGACTCCCAACAAAGCTCTACATTGATCTGAGCCACCATCATCCCTCCTTTGATAAGTTCTTCTTCCTCCTAGCAGATGGGACCCGTGGTGGCATCCTGCTTGCGTGGCAATCAAACTTAGTCTTTGTCACCCACCCACACTACTCCAACCACGCGATCACTACCCGTATCTCGATGGGTGTGGACCATAGCTGGTGGTTCACCGGAGTCTATGGACCCCAGCAAGACGCTGACAAGCTGGCTTTCCTCCAGGAGCTTCAGGATATTCGGGATCTCCACACAGTCCCCTGGATTGTCACAGGTGACTTCAATCTGATAGTCAACCCAGAGGATAAGAACCAGGGTGCCCTTCATCGCTGCATGATGTCCAGATTCCGGCCCACCCTGGCAAACCTAGAACTTAAGGAGCTCTACCTCAATGGTTGCAGATACACGTGGTCCAATGAACGCTACCAACCAACCCTGGAGAAGCTGAACAGGGTGTTTGTGACAGTGAACTGGGAAGCTCATTACCCTGATGCTTTTCTCTTAGCGTTATCCTCAGGTCCGTCAGACCATTGCCCTATGCTTCTTAGTCTTGCGCCTGACTTGGAGAGGGGACACATGTTCCAGTTCCAGTCTTTCTGGACCAAGGTGGATGGCTTCATGGAGGTGGTTGAGGCCTCGTGGTCCTTGCATCAGTGGGAGCCGAACCCATTTAAGAGGGTAGACACGAAGCTACGAGTTGTGGCTAAGGAACTTTTCGGGTGGAGATCCAAGTTCATAGGCAGTATCAAACTGCAAATTCTCCTGGCTACAGAGCTGATTCTTCGGTTTTACGTCACTATGGAAAGTAGGCAACTCTCTCCTAAAGAGCGTGGATTGCGCCGCCTCCTGAAGAAAAAGGTATTGGGATTAGCCTCCCTTGAGAAGACACTGGAAAGACAACGATCCCGTATTTTGTGGCTTCGAGAAGGGGACACATGTACTCGCTTCTTCCACACGCACACTAGTCATAGGAGGAGGAAGAATTTCATCGGTCACTTGCTGGTGGATAACGCTCGGGTCTCGGAGCACGCTCAGAAGGCCGAGGCCGTGGACAGTTTCTTCGAGCGCCTCCTCGGGGAAGATGTGGAACGACCTTCTCTTTGGACCTAGACTTCCTCGGGCTACCATCCATGGACCTCCAGCATATCGACAGGGTCTTCACAGAAATTGAGGTCGTGGCAGCCATTCGGGACATGCCATTGGACAAATGTTCGGGCCCGGATGGTTTCTCCGCGCGCTTATATGTGACTTGTTGGAGCATCATTAAGGATGATATCATGGAGGCTTTCCACTCGCTCTCTCGACTGGACTGCCATGGATTTGGGGTCGTAAATGGTGCCCTGGTCATGCTTCTGCCCAAGAAGCCGGGAGCTGAGGAGATCAGGGACTTCCGACCGATCAGCCTCATACATGGTTTTGCCAAATGGGTAGCCAAGGTAATTGCAAACCACATCACTCTGATCCTCCCGTAGCTGGTGGGGGCACACCAGAGTGCCTTTGTGTGTGGAAGGTGCTTGCACGACAACTTTATGATGGTGCAGGGGACAACTCAAAAGTTGCTTGCCAGTAAGACCCCCGTAGTGCTACTCAAGCTCGACATCACAAAGGCTTTTGATACAGTGGACTGGGCTTTCTTGCTCGAGGTTCTTAGGAAGTTGGGTTTTGGAGAGCGCCTCCTCACTTGCATCTGTGCTGTACTCTCCTCGGCTTCCACTCGTGTCCTTCTAAATGGCTGCCCCGGGGCGAGGATTGCCAACAGACAGGGCCTCAGGCAATAGGAACCACTCTTGCCACAGCTTTTCATCCTGCTTATGGAGGTGTTCCACCTGATGGTCGTTGCGGCCGAGGACCAGGGGTTGCTTACCGGTCTTGCGGCTATGGGCCTGCGACAGCGCACCTCGATGTACGCGGATGATGTGGTCATCTTCCTTAGTGAAAGAACATGTTGGGCCCCCATGTGTGGTTTTGGTAATTAATGACAATCTTTATGGACAAATGTGTGCATTAAGTTATACTTGTAGGATTTGTCCGTTGGCATCGCTTGGAGCATGTGTTGGCTTCAAGGTTGATGAAATGCAAAGAAGATATGTTGGGAAAGCTCAATATGCGAGGTCGATGATGAGGAATTAAGAAGGGCGCTCCATCTTGAGAAGGGCAAGATCGTCTACATCGAGCTCAAGTGGATTGCTCAAGGAAAAGGTATAATCTTGATAGGTTTTTCCCTTTTCCCGGTCTCTTGTTGTGTGTAGGAGACGGGGTTTAGGATAGATAACCGTACTATCAAGAGGGGCTCTCGTATGAGTAATTTGGTCACATCGTTCGGAGAGAGCTCAAACCTTTGCATACTTGCATCATCGTATTTGGTTGTTATTTGGTCTTATCCATGTGAGGATATAGAGCTTGTGGTAATCTCCATAACAAGCTTGTGTTCATCAAAATCGGATCTCCCATTTGTATATTGTTGCGATTTTGATTTATGCGGCTTTTCGATTTCTCACCAAGTGAGGTATATCACATTATTCTACTTGATACTTTCTCACTTGGTGATAATCAATCTTTCCACTTTTTATTGGAAAGCTTGTCGCCCTCTATCCAACGCAATTTGAATCGGGTCAATCGGAGCTTCCAGTCAAAAGTTATGGCTGTTTAAATATTTGCTTTATTTAAATTGAAAAAGAAAAGAAAAAAGATTTTTCCTGGCCTGTCCGGTACTACCGGGCCTAGTACCAGACACAACTGATCTGGCCCGGTCCATTTCAGTCTGGCCCGGTATCACTTTCGGTAGTACCGTCCGGTGGACCGGTACTACCGGCCGGCCCAGTTAAAATTTCCCGGATCCAGATCCCGTTTTTCCCAGCCCCGCACCCACCTGTCATGCGCATTGACCCGCGCTCGCCCGCTCGCGCGATGCGCTGCCGCCCGCCTGGCCCCGCGCGGCGCTGCATGCTGCTGCGCCTGCAGCTAATGCTGCTGCCGCATGCTGGCCCCCTGCTGCCGCTGCACTGCTGCCACGAGCGCGCGCGCGCTGCTTAGCTGCTAGCTGCTGCTGCGCACGAGCCGCGCTCGCACCTGCTGCTGCATGCACTGGCAGCGGGGCCCGCTGCCGCTGTTTCTCGCTGGCGCGCGCGCGCGTGCCCCCGCAGCTGCGCTGCTCGCTGCTTGCTGCTAAGCTGCCGCTGCACTGTGCTGCTGCCACCGCATGGGCAGCTGCTGCTGCTGCTGCTGCTCTGCCACACACATGCGCTGGCTGCTTCGCTTTTTTTTTTTGGCATCTGCAGTTCCGGTGTACCGGACCAAACCGGTACTACCGGACCGTCCAGAAAAATTGCCCAACGGCCAGATTTTTTGAGGCTCTATTTAAGGTTTTGCCCGTTTTGAGTTTAGTCAACTCCTCTCTTATCTATTAGGCTAAACTTTGTCCACACTTGCTCTAGATCTTGAAGCTTGCCTAATCTTTTCTCTCCGATGATTCTTGCTCATTTTTGAGTGGAAGAGAGAGGAGATCTAGCCCCACGTTTTGACCTAACTGATTCATCTCTTTGTGAGTGCATCTTTGGGGATCTAGATTTTGGGGGATTTTGTGTCTCTCTTTGATTCCTTCTCTCTTGTTCCCCCAATAGCTTTAGTAGCTTTGTTGGAACTTGAGAGTGAGCGATTTGGGCATCTTTGTGGTGTTCTTGCCATTTGCATTTGTTGCATCGGTTTGAGTTCTCTTTGGAGGATTTGGTTTGAATTTACTCATTGGAGCTTGTCCCTCTTGGGTTCTTGGAACCCTAGACGGTTTGTAGCCTTGGTGGCATTGTGGCCTTTTGTGGCATTTGTTGGGAGCCTCCAATTGAGTTGTGGAGAAGTGCCCCAATCTTGTGAGAGGTTCCGGTGCCACCGACAAGTGCACCGATAGTGTGGAAGCGTGGATCGATCCCATTGGGGTGAGATTCACCGGAGAATAAGGGAGGCCTTTTGTGGCGTTGGTGGTTTGATACCACCCCCTCTCCAAACGAGACGTACTCCATGTTGGGAGGAACTCGGTAAAATATCGGTGTTCCCGCGTGCCTCGGTTATCTCTATACCCGAGCTCTTTACTTATGCACTTTACATTGTGATAGCCTTCGTGCTTGAAGTAATATATATCTTGCTATCACTTTGTTGCTTGTATTGCTTAGCATAAGTTGTTGGTGCACATAGGTGAACCTTAGTTGTTCTAGGTTGTGCTTAACAAAGTAAACACTAGTTTTATTCCGCCTTTGTTGAGCCACTCTAGGAAAAGTTTTAATCACCTATTCACCCCCCCTCTAGGCGACATCCATATCCTTTCACTTAGGCCGACGTCAATGGATTTTTAAGTAATCGTCGGGATCACTGAGGACTTTGGCTCTGCATCCGGCCTCCAAACCAACTTTGCTAAATGCTCGGCCAACTCGATTAGGTGTGCTGAGGAAGATAGGACAAGGGTGACCCAGGAATTGTAGTGCCTAATCACGCAGTTCCCGCTGTGATACCTGGGGCTACCACTTTCACTGAGGAGGCCAACGGCTGCATAGCTGCAGTCCCTGGTTGATCTGGTGGCTGCTGAGCTGCCATCGTGGAAGGCCTCTATGCTCAACAGAGGTGGACGGCTGGAGCTCGTTGGGACAACTCTCTCGGCCATTCCGATCTTTGTGATGATGTCCCTTGACATCCCTATAGAGACCATCACCGCCATTGGAAAGATCATCCGTGGGTTTTTGTGGAAAGGGAGGAAGGATGTTCACGGGGGCCACTGCCTCGTGGCATGGGACAGGGTCTGTATGCCCAAAGAGTTGGGTGGCCTAGGCATTCCTAACCCGCGACTCATGAACATTGCGCTTAGGACGAGACGGTTGTGGTTGAGGCGGGTGGAGCCGAACAAGCCTTGGAGCAATCTCGACATCCAGGTTCCTAATTTGGCTAGACAGCTGTTTGAAGCTGCCACGGTCTCGGTGGTGTGCGATGGAGCCACTACCCTCTTCTAGACAGACAGATGGCTTCGTTGTGGACGTATCTCTGACTTTGCAGCGAACCTCTTTGAGGTTGTCTCCGCAGACGCATCCCGCACCCGCATGGTCTGGGAGGGTGTGGATGGGGGTGGCTTCACGACGTCTCCCCAGACCTGGGCGCTGCAGCCATCAGGTAACTCCTTGAGGTGGCGGACCAGCTTGAAGGAACCACCCTCACAGTGGGCGAGCAGGATGTCCTCAAGTGGAACTGGGATCCGAGAAGCTGCTAAACGGCCAAATCCTGCTACCAGGCCCCGTTTGCTGGTCGAACTTCCATGGCGGAAGCCTTGCAGATCTGGTGCTCGCGCGCCCCCGCCAGTTGCAAAGTAGCATTGTGGCTTGCAGTGAGGAACAAATGATGGACAACGGACACACTTAGTGTTGGGGATATGCTAAATGGGTATCACCATAGCATGTCTCTAATCCGGATAACCCGGGTGGCCCACAGTTGGTAGCAAGGCCCATGGCCTGTTGGGCGGCCCAGTTAGATGGATCCAGAAGGGAGGCCCATGCTGGATAAAGGAAGGCTACGGAGGAGTCACCAGCGTACCCGGAGCCTTAGAGTGCAAGACACGTTAGACTAATTGTGTACCGTGTAGGACTCTGTAACCTTCCGGCTAGGACTTTGCCTATAACCCTAGGATATAGCGAATATATAAGCCGGACCTATGGGAGTCTTTAGGGCAACAATCAGATAACTCAACTCATATCGCATACAGCGAACCGATCCCTGTAACTCGGTGTATTGCCATTATAGTGATTTATAGTAGGAGTAGGATTCCGCCACCATCGTGGGATCTAAATCTGGGTAAGCTATGTTACCTCGTACCTGTCAACCTCCCGCCTTACCCCACATCTCTAAACACACTCCGTGAGGACCCCTTCATGGCGTACTCGTCGGCAATACCACGATAGTTGGCGCCCATCGTAGGGCAAGAGGCGCTTCAGGCTCTACAGTGGGCGAGGTACAAGCTCTTCGCGGGAATCGGCAAAACCATAGCCATCGGCCATGTTCTCTTCTCTGACAATGTTCCGATCGTCCCTCCCGACAAGTTCTAGATCCCGGTGAAGACAAACCCCACCCGCTGCTCGATCTGCCCAATCGGGGATATCCACCTCTTCATCGGCGAAACCGACTCATGCACTAGTTCCCTGGAAGTTGGAGGATTGTCAAGCCCCACACGGACCGCCTATGGGCAGGATACGTCCGCGGAAGGATCGAAGTCGGATCTCTCTTCAGAGTTTGCTGGCATAGATCGGAAAAATTCAAGGCCCACCCAAACCGCCCTTGTGCAGGATATAATGGTGGTAGATCACTACAAATCTGTCGGCTTCGCCCGTGCATCTGGAAAGCAGAGATCCAAGTTCATCGGCGTGGTGACTATCTTCAATCTGGCGCGTTGCTTTCAAAGAGAGGGTAAAAACCCCCGCGATTACCTAGCTAGGTTGCTCTGTATACGGGCCGACTTGGTGCATTACCCCAATGATAATGCCATGTATCACTTTGTGGAAGGACTGGACCGCGGTACACTTCTTCGACATATGCTAAGGCGGATACAGGCCTAGGGGCGCCTCACTTTCGAGGGCATGGTGAACACCGTCAACAACTCATGATCCGATGCGTAAGCTCAAGCAGCCATGGTCAGATCCGCACCCTCCGCCTCAGCCACCACCACCGCCGCCTCCAGTCATCATCGCTGTAGCCGCACCACCACCACCCATCATCGAGGAGGCCCCGGCATCCTCCGACTCCATCTTGGAAGCGCTCTACACCGACATCAGTGTGGACTCGGAAGAGATAGACTTTAGCCCGGAGGAACTCGACTCTGCTATGCGGGAAATGGAGGAGGACATCGAACGCGACGAGCAGGATGACAAGGCCATCACATCCCGAGAGGTGTTTGTCGTCATTGGGACTGTGATGTCTGCGCACTTCTATTCTCGTAGACAGTTGTTGGGCCTCCAAATGCAGAGGTTTGTAGAACAGCAGCAAGTTTCTCTTAAGTGGATTACCCAAGGTTTATCGAACTCAGGGAGGAAGTGGTCAAAGGTATTCCCTCTCAAGCAACCCTGCAATCAAGATACAAGAAGTCTCTTGTGTCCCCAACACACCCAATATAGGTGCACTAGTTCGGCGAAGAGATAGTGAAATACAAGTGGTAACGGTGCCAGAAAATAGCTTCTGACTTATTGTTGACGTGGGGTAATGGTGCCAGAAAAGAGTTGATGGCATGGAGGAAAAGGTAAAAGCCCAAAACCTCCCCGGCAAACAGAACAAAGATGGAAGCAAGCAAACATGCAACAGATCTAGTAGCAAACGGTGTTTCAATGCTTAGAAACAAGGCCTAGGGATCATACTTTCACTAGTGAACACTCTCTCATATAAATATCCTCTCTTCATGATACTACTCTTAACTACTCTCCGGTTGGACACTAAAATCCATGGTAGGGCTATAACAGCACACCTCAAAGTCCGCCTTCCCCAATCTAGATAACCCCATACTATCACCTTTAGCACTAGATGGTTCCAACAAACGCCACAATTTCATAGAGACGTCCAACTCCAAATATAACTCATAACAAATATTCAATCTAGCCAAAGTGCCACACATGGTATGCACGCTGTCACTTTCACACAAGTGGGGAAAAGCATAGATCTATTAAAGCACAAAGAGTATTTATATAGACTCAAACCTAAGTGCCACCATGGCGTTCACGCTGTCACTTTCACACACATGGGGAGAGCAGAGATCTATTGAAGCACTTGAGTAGCAAGGTAGATCTACTTGATTACAAAGCTCATGACCACAAGATCATGCATAGAGAGAGAGATGAACACATAGCTACCGGTAGAGCCCTTAGCCCTGAGGAAGAACTACTCCCTCCTCATCATGGGAATTAGCAACGGTGATAGAGATGGCGATGGAGATCGATGGAGATGGCTCCGGGGCACTTCCTCACGGCAGGTGCCGTAGCAGAGACTTCTGTCCCTGAATCTCCCTTCGTGGCGGGCGCAATGAATTTTTTCTGGATTTTTGCCCCCGTTAGGGTTTATGTCCCGAGGAGACGTATATGTAGGCGAAATGGGAGGCCGAGGGGTGGCCAGATGGCCCACCTTCCTGTGCATCGCCAGGCAGCCGCCCGTATGGTCTGCCACCCTCTGGTGGCTCTCCGTCCCTACTTCTGGATTCGTGTCCCTCATGGAAAGTTATTGACTTTGGCTTTTGTCGCGTCCAATTCCAAGAATATTTATTTTCTACCTTTCTGGAACCAAAAACAGAAGAAAACATGCAACTGGCACTGTGGCAACTTGTTAATAGGTTAGTTCCAGAAAATATATAAAAACACCTCAAAGTGTAGACAAAGCAAAGTAAAGTAGATACTAAACAACCATGGATCATCAAAAATTATAGATACATTTTCGACGTATCAAGCATCCCCAAGCTTAACTCCTGCTCGTCCTCAAGTAGGTAAGTGATAAAAAGAATAAATTTTGAGGTGACATGCACCCTCACAATAAAGATCAAACCATTTGCAAACATTGGAAGATGGAATCAAAGAACTCTAAACATGTGCATGAAAGAATGGAGTTCTAACAATAGGACATAGTAACTATGCATGCAACATGAAAGGCTACAAACAAAGATCATGAATAACATGCATTGAAAAACGTTTGTTTGTTTCACATACAGAAAACATAGCATAGTGGCAATCAGCTTGTCCCTCATAGAGTAGAAAATATAGATGCATAGGACATCTTCAAAGTTCACAAGGGTGACTAGAAACAAATAGCACAAGAACAAGTAATATCACAATATGCATCAATTAATAAGCTTTGGAACACTACACACAGAATGACAACTATGCTCTCTTAATGGTGCCTAAAGGTAGAAGGTGGAGACTCAATAATGGTGGAAGAAAGGCCTTTTTTATAAAGGAAGCAGGGATTACAAGTTTCAAAAATAGCTTCCAAAAATTATGGTACTTGTTAGCTTTCATCCCTCATTGCCCCTATCATAAGAATCTTGAAGTGGTTAAGGTTAAAGTGGCAAAGCTGGAGTATATGCTTGACGAAGTATAAGTTAGCAATCTCAAGTCCCTTGAATACGAGGGCCACACCTCATGCATACTCAACTTTGGGCCTAGGTAAGTTCTTGTCATTGTAAGTATTTGCATATCATTGAGAACCGCCAACGGGGTACCCCTTGCACATGGTACAAGAGCTTTCCCATAACCAAAATGACAAGGCAAGCAGACAATGAGCATCTCAGCAATCTTCTTATGTACCATGGGAATATGGTGCCTTTTTCTCTCTTTCCTCTTTTCTCAATGTGTCTCTTTTTTATAAGAAGGATGCTTCATAGATGTCACTATGGTGATGCTGCAAGTTTCCACCATGATTAGGCATGGCTTAGGCTAGCGGCCCAGGCATTTCTCTAACATAGGATACAAACTCCATGGACTTACAAGTTCCATTTTTTATTTCACACCGGTGACATCCATAGACAAAAGAGCATGATATCAACTGAGTACAAAGTACAAGTGCAATGTTGAAAACGTTCCCCATGACAGCACGGTTCTGCTAATTCCAACGTATAAGTGCAAGCATATACAACATAGCGCCACAATGGTTCAAGTTTATTAGGGGCAAAGAATATAAAGTGTGCCATCAAGTTCGTGAGGGCTTTCACTAAGTTTTCACATAAAAAATAGTTTTTAATTGGAAGATAGCTGAAAACAAGAATATACTTGGAATGGTGTAACACACCATGCATAGGAGTTTATAGTGGACACTTTGGAATAACTTGGTTTCTTGGGATTTGGAAGCATGAGTAGAGCTTACTCATACAAGTGGAGGCTAGCAAAAGACTGGGAGCAACCAACTAAGAGATCAATAATGGCCATAATCATGCAAAGCAACAAATCATTACTAATCAAAGCATAGAGTGGTACTACAAGTCAAGGACTAAATGATCATAGAGGCTAATGGTGACTTGTGAGAGTAATAACATGGTGTGAGCATGTGCCAAGTCAACCCAAACAAAGCATTAAAGGAGAATACTGCAATACTATGCTTTTGTATGCTAAAACAATGCATGATTCCTTCAAGGCACATTAAGCAATCCTAATTGTTTGGAACAAGTCATGCTATAGCAATAATCACGAAGCATAAGGTCAAAACAACACCTAGCATGTCATGCTAAAGTCTAAGTCACAGTCAATGCAAGCTCCCTTTTGTACCACTTAAGCATGAAGCTTCCTACTCTTTTCCAACACCAAACAACTTATTTGAAACAACTCACAAAGATAATAATCAATAAAGATCAGTGAGCATGTCTCACAAATCCACAAAGAAGAACTAAAAAGTTCTAATCTAAAAGCACAAGAAAACTAAGGCTAAACACAGTGCTACCAAAGTGAACACTCACAAAACAATAAGAGTGAAAACTAGAGTGTTCTAGGCAATGGAAATAGAGTGTGTCTCTCTCCAAAAGATGTGTGGTGCAACCAACCAACTTACTCAAGCAAACTAAGCAAATGAAAACCAAAAACAAAAATAAGACGCTCCAAGAACAACACAACAATGCATGAAACAATAAAAACAAAGTGTCTAGAAAGACGTGAGATTTTTATTGATGAAGAAGGGGATGCCTTGGGCATCCCCAAGCTTTGACGCTTGTACCTCTTGGATATTTCTTGGGGTGACACCATGGTGACATCCCCAAGCTTGAGCTTTTGTCCATTCTTCATCTCATTACATCATTCTCTCTCTACACCTAATTTTTTTCCTTTATACAAAACTTCACACAATCTTCATTAGCAACATTAGTTTATTCAAAAGATATTAGACCTCTAGCAAAGCTTTGGAACAACAAGGATGTTCACTAAAAACACAAGCTACTATAGTAACTCCTTCAAAAAGCTCAATTTCCCAAAAATAACCCAAAAAGGAATCAATAAGAAGCAAATGCAAATAATGACAGAAATCTATCAAAACAAACTAGCAGGTAGAAACCTATTTTTCGAAGACCTTCTGTTGCTCAAATCAAAAAGTATTGAACTAACGAAAGTTAGCTAACATACTGGGGGATTTATTCGAAAATTGTGAGCTCAATCCGAGTTACAGAAACTCTTCATGAATTTTTATGGTGGAGGACAGAAATCTGTTTCGGGACAACAACTCCCCAAATCTTACTTCCCTCTTATTAGAGGTCATTCTTGGCACAAAAAGCAAACAAAAAGGATAAGGAGAGGTCATTACTGAAGTAATAACTTCCAATACTCAAGAAAACTCTTGGGTTATCTCCCAACTAGTACTTTTCTTTACCGCCTTTAAGTTAGGCTTGATAGTTTGAGAAGATGCTCACATAAGAAATATGAATTGAAGTAAAAGAGAGCATCAAGAAGCAAATTCAAAACACATTTAAGTCTAACCCACTTTCTATGCATGGGAATATTGTAAGAAAATAAATCAAAGAAGCACAGAGCAACAAGCATAGGAAATGAAAACAAATGCAACTTCAAAATTTTCAACATAAAGAGGGGAAACTTAATATTGTTGAGATACATAAAACCATGTTTCCCTCTATCATAATAACTTTCAGTAGCATCATGAATAAAATTAAAAATATAACTATCACATAAAACATTCTTATCATGAGCCACATGCATAAAATGATTATTACTCTCCACATAAGAATAGCCATTCTTATTAATTGTGTTGGGAGCAAATTCAACAAAATAGCTATCACTATTATTCTCATCACCATAATCATCAAATATAAGAGGCATATTGTAATCACAATAATTTTTCTCCTCAATAGTAGGTGGACTGAAAATATCATATTCTTCATTGTAGTCATCATACATTGGAGGTATAGTATCATCATAGGCAATAGAATAGCTATCTTCCCAAGTGTGTTCATTTGTAAACATATCATCATTGGAAATTTTCTCCTCTATGCTCGGGGGACTAAAAAGATCATTTTCATAAAAACTAGCTTCCCCAAGCTTAGGCTTTTCCATAGCATTAGCAACAATGGTGTCCAAAGAATTCATACTAATAACATTGCTATTAGCATGCAAATAAAGCTCCATAGGTTTTTTAATTTTCTCTTCAAACACTTCATGTCCTAACTCAAGATAGATACTATAAAGCTCTCTAATTTTGTTGTTGTTTTCCATTAAGCCTAACTAGTGAAAACAAGAAACAAAAAGACAAAACTGCAGAATATAAAGGAAATAACTTCGAGCACTCACACCGGAGGATGTGAGTACCTTTTACCTTACCTCCCCGGCAACGGCACCAGAAAAGAGCTTGATGTCTACGCACTTCTATTCTTGTAGACAGTTGTTGGGCCTCCAAGTGCAGAGGTTTGTAGAACAGCAGCAAGTTTCCCTTAAGTGGATTACCCAAGGTTTATCGAACTCAGGGAGGAAGTGGTCAAAGGTATTCCCTCTCAATCAACCCTGCAATCAAGATACAACAAGTCTCTTGTGTCCCCAACACACCCAATATAGGTGCACTAGTTTGGCGAAGAGATAGTGAAATACAAGTGGTAACGGTGCCAGAAAATAGCTTATGACTTGTTGTTGACGTGGGGTAACGGTGCCAGAAAAGAGCTGATGGCGTGGAGGAAAAGGTAAAAGCCCAAAACCTCCCCGGCAAACAGAACAAAGATGGAAGCAAGCAAACATGCAACAGATCTAGTAGCAAACGGTGTTTCAATGCTTAGAAACAAGGCCTAGGGATCATACTTTCACTAGTGAACACTCTCTCATATAAATATCCTCTCTTCATGATACTACTCTTAACTACTCTCCGATTGGACACTCTAATCCATGGTAGGGCTATAACAGCACACCTCAAAGTCCGCCCTCCCCAATCTAGATAACCCCACACTATCACCTTGGCACTAGATGGTTCCAACAAACACCACAATTTCATAGAGACATCCAACTCCAAATATAACTCATAACAAATATTCAATCTAGCCAAAGTGCCACACACGGTATGCATGCTGTCACTTTCACACAAGTGGGGAAAAGCATAGATCTATTAAAGCACAAAGAGTATTTATATAGACTCAAACCTAAGTGCCACCATGGCGTGCACGCTATCACTTTCACACACATGGGGAGAGCAGAGATCTATTGAAGCACTTGAGTAGCAAGGTAGATCTACTTGATTACAAAGCTCATGACCACAAGATCATGCATAGAGAGAGAGAGAGATGAACACATAGCTACTGGTAGAGCCCTTAGCCCTGAGGAAGAACTACTCCCTCCTCATCATGGGAATCAGCAACGGTAATGGAGATGGCGATGGAGATAACTCCGGGGCACTTCCCTGTACGGCAGGGTGCCAGGACAGAGACTTTCTGTCTCCTGAATCTTCCCTTTGGTGGCAGCGACGCAACGGAGATTTTTCTAGATTTTTGCCCCCGTTAGGGTTTACGTCCCGAGGAGACGTATATGTAGGCGAAAGGGGAGGCCGAGGGGGCGGCCAGAGGGCCCACACCCTCCCCAGGCGCGGGCCAGGCTTGGCCGTGCCCAGGGGGGTCTAGCCACCCTCTGGTGCCTCTCCGTCCCTCCTTCTGGATTCGTGTCCCTCGTGGAAAATTATTGACTTTGGATTTTGTCCCGTCCAATTCCGAGAATATTGATTTTCTACCTTTCTGGAACCAAAAACAGAAGAAAACAGGCAACTGGCACTATGGCAACTTGTTCATAGATTAGTTCCAGAAAAGATATAAAAACACCTCAAAGTGTAGACAAAGCAAAGCAAAGCAAAGTAGATACTAAACAAGTATGGAGCATCAAAAATTATAGATACGTTTCCGACGTATCAGACCGTGATGGAGGAAGATCAACCCGGACTAGCTCCGCCTAAAGCGCTGGACAAGGGGAAGGGACCACTTGTTGCTACCGACAATGATCGCGCAAAGGGCATGCCCCCTCCGCCTAACCCAGTGTAGCAGCCGCAGGAACTCAACATCGGTCCGAGTAACAACAACAACACCGCAAACTCGTCGCCTTCGGCATCTACGTCTGCGGCTTCCCAGATCACTCCAGCTAATAGAGTGATGTACGGCAATTTGCTCGTCGAGCCCATGACTATGGCTCACATAAGGAACATAGTCCAGCTTGACGAGAAGCGCCAGCAGCTGCTGGAGGAAGCGCAGGCCATCGCGGAGCAAGGCGCAAAGATGGATCAAGATCTGTCCAAGGCGCAGAAATCAATAGAGAAAGCTAGAGCCATGGAGGCCGAGTACAAGACTCTGCTCAAGCAACAGAAGGATAAGAAAGCTCTGTCTCACGTCATCAACGATCCTGGTGTATGGCGAAACCTAGGATGGGCTCCACTGAAGCCGCCACAAGACAAGCCATACATTGACAGCGAGGACAGGCAGGTCATGCCCACTCCTATTCTCAACCTAGTCGTCGCCAAGACCCTTCTGGAGCAGGATAAATCACCCGCAGCTATGGAAAATGTCTATGACCTTGTAGCAAAGGCGGTCAAACAGTAGGAAAATGCCACCTCTTAGAGGCTTGAGTCTGACCCAGCATATTGCCAGTCTAGCAATCCTAAGCCGCCAAGGGACTGATCTCCTCAGGATGTCGGGTCTCAGATGGGTTCATCAGAGCAAAGACGGAGGGATGCATGTAATAGGAAGGACGCTATCCCCATATCCTCCGACCATGGAGGCAAGGCTCATCCTCTTCACCCATCTCCACCGCCCCGATCTCCCCGACAGCGCGAAGAACCAAGGGATCACCATCGTACGAGCATGCCTCCACCAAAGCAAGGCGGCATCGTCATTCGCGACAACACGGAGCAGCCCCGCCACGATGGAGAGCGCAACCAAGGATACAAGAGAAGGTCGCACCATGACCCTCCGCATACGACAAGCAACCGCGACAAGCGAGAGGCACCGCAGGAGGGTAACAGCAAGAAGGCTAACCCATCGCCACCTCTGCCTCCGTCGCCACCAAGCAGCCACCATGGTGGAGGAGGCCCGCGTCGTTCACGCAGCCCATCCCTTGGCAGCAAGAATAAAAGAGCAAGCCCGGAGCCATACGACGCGCGTTCACGCCTGGACAAGATTCACGAGGCCCGGGAAGGACCATACCTGGGACCACGTTGCTTTGGACCTGTAATACGGACTGCAACTTACCCCAAGGGTTTCCGGATTGACAATACCATCAAGCCCTATGATGGCACCGCCAAACCAGCTACGTGGTTGCAGGATTATGGCAACGCGGTGGAGATCGCCAGGGGTAACCCCAACATCACCGTCAAGTACCTCCCACTGATGTTGACAGGCACGACCGTCAATGGATTGTTGACTTGCCGGAGAAGTCCATCTGCAACTGGTTGGACATGCAAGAAGCGTTCACCAAAAACTTCGAGGGTACGTATAAGCGTCCCTGCACTGTTGGCGATCTACAGCGGTGCGTGCAAGAGAAATACGAGTCATCTCACGCCTACCTCTCTTGCTGGCTGGATACGAAGAATTCCTGCACAGGAGTGCATGATCAGACCGCCACGGCCACCTTCATTGATGGGTTGGAAAAAGGTACGTTGCTCCGACATAAGTTGAAGCTCCTACAGGACAACCACATGCTCGATCTCAACCAGATGATCCAGTTGGCCAGTGAGTTCGTGGCTGCTGACGATGATGCTCGCAGCTCCTTGCCGGCAATAGTTGTTCCAACCCAAGCTAAGAGGAACAACAACACCAAGCGGAAGAGCCCGCCATAATAAAAGCAAACCTCCGACATGGTCGCCATGACGCTCGCGGGACGAGGTGATGGCGGACAACGTGGCTGAGGATGGGGGCTGGTTGTGGGCAGCAGCGAGGTAGTGAAACTACCCTGGCAGCGCTCCGTGTTCCCCAAACATACGAGGAATACCGTGATATGCCATGCCTTGTACACCTCGACGCCAACGACAAAGCCACTCACACCAATCGCCATTGCAAGTTCGTCAACGACCTCAAGGAGGACCTGGAGTCCGGATACAAGCAAAGTTGGAAGAACAGACCACGAGGCAAGGGCAAAGGAAAGAAGAAGGAAGAGGAGTCCAAGGATTCAAGTGACATGGACGAGGATGTTGACCCCAAGCACGCCGACAAGGGCGATGGCAAGGGCAAGAAACCCTTCGAGAAGAAGGCTGCCGTCTACCACACTTTACTTGGCACCCCTACTGTCCGGGCTCAGAAAACCTCCATGAGGATACTAATGGCCACCCTACCCCCCCAGTTCCCCAGTACCTGCGCTGGTCCGAGATTCCAATCACTTGGGACATGAAGGATCACCTAGACCTCATCCCTACAGAGAACCAGTATGCCATGGTCATCAACCCTTTGATTGACGGCAACGAGTTCACCAAATGCATGGTGGACAGTGGAAGCAACATCAGCATCATGTACCTTGTTACACTGCACAAGATGAACTTGACGGAGGCCAACCTAAGGCGGATCAGCACCGTGTTTCATGGCGTAGTTCCTGGCCGGGAGGCTTGGTCCCTTGGGTGCATCACGCTTCAGGTCACTTTGGGTGATGTTAATAATTACCGCCAAGAATGCATGACCTTCGAGGTGGTCCCCTTCAAGAGCGTGTACCACGTCATCTTCAGACGTGACATATTCCATGCCTTCATGGCCAAGCCATGTTTTGTCTACAACAAGCTCAAGATACCCAGACCAAATAGCGTCATCACCGTATCCGGAAGCTTTACCAAGGCAAGGGACTGTGAGATTGGAGAAGCAGCCTTTGCAGAAGTTGTCCTCTACAACGAAGAATTCAAGGAGATCCAGAGCAAGGTCGATGCCACGGAGATGCCAGCATCGAAGAAGCAGATTTCTGACTCCGATCCCGCCTTCAAGGCCGCCATCGAGACCAAGCCGGTGGAACTTGTGGTAGGCGATGCCTCTAAGACCACCGCCATTGTGATGAACCTGGACCCTAAATAGGAAAGCGCGCTCGTCGAGTTCCTCTGTGAGAATAGGGACATATTTGCCTGGCATCCTGCCGACATGGAAGGTGTACCTAGGGAACTTGCCGAGCACACCTTGAATATTGATCCAAAATGCAAATCGGTGAAACAACCTCTACGACGCTTCGGAGACGAGAAGAGACACGTCATAGGCAAAGAGATAGCTAGGTTACTTAAGGCTAGTTTTATCCGATAAGTCCTTCACACCCGATGGGTGGCCAATCCTGTAGTTATCCCCAAAAAAGGAACCAGAGAATTAATAATGTGCGTTGATTACACCGGCTTGAACAAAGCGTGCCCGAAAGATCCGTTTGCTTTGCCTTGCATTGACCAAGTCATTGACTCGATGGCTGGCTCGGAACTTTTGTGTTTTCTCGATGCATACTTAGGATACCACCAAATAAAGATTAGGAAGTCGGACCAATTGGCCACTTTGTTCACCACATCCTACGGCATGTTTTGCTATGTCACGATGCCCTTTGGGATGAAAAACGCAGGTGCTACGTACTAGCGGACTATGCAACGTTGCCTTCACGATCAAATTGGTCGGAATGTTCATGCCTATGTGTAAGATATAGCGGTGATGTCTAAAAAGTCAAACAACTTAACCACCGAATTAAAAGAAACCTTTGATAATCTCCGGAAATACAACATAATGATTAACCCTAAGAAGTGCGTCTTCAGGGTTCCAGCCGGCAAATTGTTGGGCTTTATCATTTCTAGCGTGGAATAGAGGTCAACCCGGAGAAAATCAAGGCCATCCTAAAAATAAACCGTCTGACATGCCTGAAGGACATACAACGGCTTACAAGCTGCGTAGCAGCAGTAAGCCGGTTTGTCAGCTGACTTGGAGAGAAGGCTCTGCCGCTGTACAAGTTGCTGAAGAAGGCGGACAAATTTACATGGACAGACGAAGCAGATGCTACACTCAAGAAGCTAAAGGAGATACTCTCCTCGGCACCTATACTTGCAGCACCCGAGCCTATGGAGCCTATGGAGCCTATGTTGATCTACATGGCGGCCACCAACCGAGTAATCAACGTCGTCGTCGTGGTAGAGCAGAAAGAACCAGGGCATGGGTACGGAGTGCAACGACCGGTTTACTATGTAAGCGAGGACTTGACGGAGTCCAAGCAGCATTACCCGCACTACCAGAAGCTAGCTTATGGAGTGTTCCTTGCTTCTTAGAAGCTAAGGCACTATTTCTAGGAGCACCCTATCACAGTTGTGAGCAAAGCTCCGCTGTCTGACATTATCAACAACAGGGACGCTACTGGAAGGGTTGCAAAGTGGGGCATTGAGCTTGCCACCTTCGAGATCACCTATAAGAGACACGATGCTATCAAATCACAGGTCTTGGTTGATTTCATTGCAGATTGGACAGAGATGCTAGATGCTACCCCTGTACCAGAGCCAGAATACTGGGTGATGCACTTTGACGGATCAAAGATACTCAACGACTCAGGGGCTGGTGTATTGCTACAATCACCGACAGGGGAAAAGCTCCACTACGTTCTACAGATCCACTTTGAGGCTACAAATAACATGGTGGAATATGAAGCACTCATTCACGGACTTCGCGTAGCTAAGGATATTGGCATCAAGCGTATAGTTTGCTGTGGAGATTCCGACTTGGTTTCCTAGCAGGTGGCTGGCACCTGGAACGCGTAGAACCCTATGATGGCGGCATATCGAGACGAAGTGGACGAGATAGCCAAGAGCTTCTTGGGCTACGAAGTCAAGTATGTCCCGAGGGAAGAAAATGAGGCGGCTGATCTATTGTCAAAGCTTGGATCAGGGCGCAAACAAATTCCTCCTGGCATTTTTCTAGAGCATCTACGGACACCATCCGTGAAGGGAGCGGACCCCGAGAACCCAGATAGAGTTGACTCTTTTGTCACTGTGGTCCCTCCGGCTTGGACAAAACTGTTCATGGAATACCTCGTACACAAAACTTTGCCCATCGACAAGGTCGAAAGACAACAAATAGTACGTCGAGCAAAGGGCTATACCATAATCAATGGACAACTCTATAAAAGAAGCACCACTGGTGTATACCTCAATTGTGTTTCCCAATAAGAGGTTATTGAAATCCTTCGTGAGATCCATCTCAGAGATTGCGGGCATCACACCGCTCCTCGATCGTTGGTCTCCAAAGCCTTCCGGCAAGGATTCTACTGGCTAACCGCCAAGGCGGATGCCGACAAGCTGGTTGAGACATGCAAGGGATGCCAGTACTATGCCCGACAAACACATGTTCTAGCTCAAGAATTGCGAACAATACCAATAACTTGGACGTTTGCAGTCTGGGGGCTAGACATGGTTGGTCCATTACAGACGGCACCATGTGGGTTTACGCACCTGCTAGTAGCAGTTGATAAATTGACCAAATGGATAGAAGCTAAACCCATTAGAAAGCTTGATGTGTCAACTGCCCTTAGGTTTGTCTGGGATCTAGTGGTAAGATTTGTTCTCCCACATAGCATTATCACCGACAATGGCAGCAACTTATCACTCGGAGAAGTGGAAGCTTATTGTTGGGAGAAGGGCATCCAACTTTACTTAGCATGTGTGGCACATCCACAGTCCAATGGGCAAGTTGAGCGAGCTAATGGATTAATTCTGCAGGAAATCAAGCCACGTCTCGAGGCACCGCTACATATAGCAGCTGGAGCCTAGGCGGAAGAGTTACCATCTGTTCTGTGGATTTTATGAACTACACCCAATAGATCTACCGGCTACACCCCTTATTTCATGGTATATGGAGCAGAAGTCATCCTACCTTCCGACATCCTTCACGATTCACCAAGAGTTGTCGCCTACGACGAAGCTGACGCTGAAGAGTCCAGACGCCTAGATGCGGACCTTCTCGAGGAAGAGCGCGTATTGGCATGCCAAAGATCTGCCATCTACCAGCAGAAGCTATGTAGCTACCATAGTCGCCGCGTTAGGCACGCTCGTTTAAAGAGGGGGATCTGGTGCTCCGACTTAAGCAGAAGAAGTCACACAAACTATCCCCGACATGGGAAGGACCGTTCATCATAAGCAAGGCTATACTCAATGGTTCTTATTACCTCATTGACAATCGTGAACTAGAGGATAGACCAAATGATGATCATAAGCGTAAGCGACGTGACCCGGATGATGACTACCCGGAGCTTGATCGGCCATGGAACATAGCACAACTATGTCCTTTCTACACTTAGCATATTGTTTATCTACTGTGTACCTCTTATATGATGAATAAAATAAATCTCTTTGGTTCACTCAAATGCTTGAGTCTTTTACCTCCTTTAGTGTTCATTTTTGGATCGTATAAAACCTTTATATGCAAGTTTTGCATTTGCACTTTTGAAAATTCTGCCTACGGGCGTTAGCTAAAGTTTTCCGGTCTACACGTTCTTTGTTGTTTTTATGTGGATTCTGGAGTAGTGAATTTTGACACTTGAAGTTGGCGATTTTGTGCTTAGGTTTTGACGGTGCCATTGGGAATCATCGCTTGAGCGCATGGTTCTGACTACGAGTCTTCCGACTCACGAAAAGTCAAGCATAAAAACCAAAGTAATGGATAATCCAGCACTTGCTTAAAAAATATATACATGCTGGAACTAGTACTTAAGTAGCAGGAAACATATAGCTATTGTTTTCTGCCTTAAGATTAAAACAGTAGTTTTTCTGCATACATACATCCAGAGGAAAAAAATATTACAAAGTGTTTTTTCATTCCTCTGGCGCAGGAGACTTTGAGGTAACATCATCGGCGGCAGGAGAGTCATCCTGATTATCTTCAAAGTCGGTGGTCTTGAGGGACTCGGAGGAGCTGTGCAGGTCGCCATCGATGATCTCGAGAGGCACAAAGGAGTTTGGATCGACCAACTCGGCGACTCTGGTGTCGTAGCCGGTGAGCGATGCCCAGATGGGTTTGTGATCAATCTTCTGGCTGTCATCGTCTACGTTGGGAAGACCCGAGGTCACCGTGTCGATGTCGGCATTCTCATAGTCGGCCTTAACCATCGCCATCGACATTCTTGCACCAGCCCAGGTACATGAAGCTTTCCAGCTTACGATATGCTCGGGGGCTTGGCGAAGAATCTTCGAGTACTTCATGACGGAATCCACCACCTTGATGTTGATGTTTAGGGGCTTGGCAATTTCCTTGGCTTGCTTGATGGCAGTGTTGATGAATTTGCCGGCAAGGATCATGCATTCCTTTGGAGGAGGAGGCATATTGGTTAAACCAATAGGAGCTGCATTTTAGGCCAAGAAAAGGAGTACATGAGTTCAAATAACATAAAATTTTAGAGTACCTGGCTTACAAAAGTACAAGACGGAGATTGCTTACCAAAGATGCTCGCCTCGGCTTGTTCGAGCGTCTCCGCCATGGAGTCCCGTTCTTGTCGGAGGACCTTGTAAGCCTCAAGGTTGCACTTAGTCTGCTCTTCGGCAGCTTTGTTCTTCTCCTTGAGGATTGCAATTTCCTCCTTCAGTCGATTGATCTCCATGTTGGCAGACTCCTGCACGGCCTTCATGGATGCTTCATGCATCTTCAGAGTGTCAGCCCTCTCCTGCTTGAGGATCTTGTTCTGCTAGTCGGAGAGTGATGGCACAATACCAAGTTTGAGTGCGAAATTGAAAAGAAAAACAGACTCTTGCTCTTGGTGATTTGATCCTTCAAGAAGGCAGTTTTACCCTTTTCAGCTTCGAGGTCAGCGCGCATCTTGTGGAACTTCTCATTGGCGACGCCTCTCCGAGCATTCTCATTTTGTGAAATAAGATCAAAGTTACTTAGTCTACTTGGAGCATCTAGTCGGATAAATATCCACCTAGAGGCTTGGGGGCTACAGTAAGAGTTTTTAACTCGAAATATGCTTAGTCTTTCTTTAAGCATCTAGTTGGAACTAATTTTGTTTCAAATAGAGGCTTGGGGGTTACAGTATGCGTATGCTACTCTAAAAGTATCTAGTCAGAATAATTCATTCAAACTACATACTTGGGGGATACAGTGCGAAGTTTTCTAGCTTAGTCACTCTTAGAGCATTCAGACACAAAGACCTATGGTTTTCCGTCTAAATCCTCGGGGGCTATAGTGGGATACTACATATGAAATGCAAAAGGCATATAAAACTTACAAGTGCAATGATCTTGAGGTTGGTGGCTCTCTCGGAAAATATCTTGCTGAAGGAAAGGCTATTTCCGCACAGGATATCCGCCTATCTGAGCAGCTCCTCAAGGCCGCATGTCGGAGAAGTTGGCGCTGCACCAGGAACCAGAGCTGAGCTACTCGGTGTAAGTACCGGGTAGACAATCTACGGGAACTCCGTTGGTGTCTTGGGTGCAGTTGCGCCACCTTCGACAGAAGTGCTGCCTTCTACCATCGCCTTACCGCTACCAGTGGCATCCTTAGCCGGAGCTTCAGCCACCTTGGATGCGGTGCTTTCTTGTGTCGCCTGCTCTCCGACAATACCAAGTTCCATGGCAACGCATGGGTCCACTTCCATGGAGGAAGGTTTAGACGTTACCTTTGCTGGAGAGCTTGTCGGTGCGATAGCAGGCTGGACGCTGGGAGTTGTAGGGGCGATGGCGGGAGATGATTGGTGAAACATTTCTTTGATGTTTTTAGAATCCCCCGATGTTTTGGAGGTCTTATTCAAACTCAAACTGGCCTTCTTCCTAAAACGTGCAAAAGTATAAGTACAGGAACAAGACGAGCAATAAAAAATGTCGGATGTTAAGAAGCTTACACAACAGTTGGTGCCTTGGTAAACGGTATACCGGTGATTCTTCTTTTCTCCGCCTCCAGGGAGGCGGTGGATCTCTTGGAGGCTCCACCTTCCATATTCTTCTTATTGCCTCCATCGGCAGCGTCAGAGGTGGAGCTCTTCCGCTTACGCGCCAGCGGGACCTCGTCATCAGACACGGCGGTGACTTCCTTCATCTTGGGGTCGTAGACTTGGGTAGCCATGTTACCTTCGTCTAGTCCCTTCAGCTGTTAAGTGAATCCCAAAGTGTTAGATACAATGGTAACGACTAAACGGAAGAACTGGAGTATATGTCATACACAGAAAATAAACAAATACCTCTAGGCACGTGACGCCCTCAAATATGTCGTAGGTAATGGCGAAGCCACACTTCATGTCCTTCACCTTGACGATGTCTTTGAGACGGAGTTTGATGGAGTCACTCGAGAAGTTGTCCTCGGATATGCGGAGGTTATCCTTCCTATCCTTGGAGTACTCATGCATAAGCTTCACGTGGTGTTGCAGAGGCTGGATCCGCCTGACGAAATAGCACATGGGCTAGGTCCAACCCGGTCAGACCCATGTCTATGAACCAATCGATCCGCCTTACAGCGCGGGAGGCTTCATTGTCGGAGGGAAGGAGGGCTTGGGATCTCCATGTCAGGGCTTCAGCGGCGGCTTCATCGACAAAATTCGGGTACATTGCTTCTCGGCCATCCAAAGGGATATCTGGGCCGTAGAAGTACGTCCTCTGCCAATTCTTGCAGGAATCGTGGCTTACAATGTCGGGGAACCGCCGGCCAGGCCGGATCTTGAAGCTAATGGTTCCACAATTTCTGAGCTCATCCTTGATCACTCCAGCTTCCCTCTTGAAGGTAAAGAAATATATAAATAGATCTAACCTAGGCCTAATTCATAGGTAGCCCTCACAAAGCGCCGCATAGTTGCTAAGCGCGAGGATGCTATTCGGAGAAAGGTTCTGAGGTTGAACCCGGTAGTGGCTAAGGAGCTCTATGAAGAAGTCGGAGATTGGGAGGGAGACGCCGCGTACCAGTTGGGCTTTGAGGTACACCTTTTATCTGGCTTGGGGAGAGGAGATGACCTCGCCGGCCGGCGCCACCCGCCAGACCAGCCCCTCCGTCGTGGGGAGGTACCCCTCGGCGAGCATCTCCTTGAGATCGCTCTCGGTGATATCAGAGCCACGCCACTCTCCCTTGTGAGAGTCGCCCTCCTCCTCCGGCGGTTCCAGCCCCGCTGGAATATGGTCACCGCCGGTGGATTCCACCACCGCGGTGCGTGGCAACACCAGGCCCTCTGGAGGCACCTTAACAGAGCACGTCGGCTTGGCCGTGGCATCGCTCGACGCCGCCATGGATGGGGTGGTGCTGCTTCTTGCCATTGGTGTGGGGAGGAAGGTGACTGTGGGATTGGGGGAAAGCTAGGGTTTTTCTCGGTGCGGACGGAGGGCTCGAGGAGGCGTTCGCTGGAGGAAGAAGATGATGCGAGGAAGAATGTGGTGAAAGGATAGAAATTACCACGGTTATAATTTATAGTACTCAGCGTCGAGATTCGTGCAAGTTGATCGAACGGTTGCTGCGTGGATAGCGCGTGCGCGGAAATTTCGCCACGTTCCCACCGCCGCCGCCAACGTTTCGCATCCTTCGCGTGGGGAAACGGCTATGATTGCATTCTCTGCATGTGTGAGTTAGGAGGCGTCGCTGACCTATGGTCTATGTTGCTCTACTGACACATGCAGGTGAACCATCCCATCTGAAGATTCCGGCATGGACGGATCCAGTCCAGCTATGAGAAGAGTACAATGGAAGATTCAGCAGTTCTCCAACTTACATGTTGAAGACGGAGGGCATTGTAGGGTTCTTGGGAGGACTACAAGATATTGCTTGACGATTTGCCGACATTCATCTAGATGGAGCATTCAAACTGAAGAGGCAAGATGACGCAAGATCTCGGAGTTCTCCGGGGGCTACTGTTGGGGATATGCTAAATGGGTATCACCATAACATGTCTCTAATCCGAATAACTCGGGTGGCCCATAGTTGGTAGCAAGGCCCATGGCCTGTTGGGCGACCCAGTTAGATGGATCCAGAAGGGAGGCCCATGCCTGATAAAGGAAGGCTATGGAGGAGTCACCAGCGTAACCGGAACCTTGGAGTGCAAGACATGTTAGACTAATTGTGTACCGTGTAGGACTCTGTAACATGTCCGGCTAGGACTTTGCCTGTAACCCTAGGATCTGGCGACTATATAAGCCGGACCTATGGGAGCATTTAGGGCAATAATCAGATAACTCAACTCATATCGCGCACAACGAACCGATCCCTAGAACTCGGCGTATTGCCATTATAGTGATTTATAGTAGGAGTAGGATTCCGTCACCGTCGTGGGATCTGAACCTGGGTAAGCTGTGTTACCTCGTACCCATCAACCTCCCGCCTTACCCCACATCTCTAAACACGCTCTGTGAGGACCCTTCCATGGCGTACTCGTCGGCAATACCACGACACTTAGCAGGCGCGGGCTTCAGCACCCAGCGGCATGTCCGCTCTGCGACCAAGACGGAGAGACCATTGATCACCTCCTGATGGGATTCATTCTGGCCCGAAAAGTGTGGGCCACATGCCTAGGCTGGTGGGGCAAGAGCCACTGGATGCCGGAGCAGGACATGAGGCTCGTGGCTTGGCTCCAGGGGAGGCGTGGAGGTAGAGGCTGTGAGTGCGACCTGTCGAAAGGTATCTCCCTGGCATGCTGGTCGCTTTGGCGGCACCGAAATGACATAATTTTTGAGGGAGACACACCCTCCGCGGCTATGGTCATTCGGAAAGTCCAGGATGAGGCGGGGCTTTGGAGGGCCGCTGGGCTTCTCCGCGACTGTCTAGGGCAAGTGGACAAGAGGAGATGCCGTGAGTAGTTGTATAGAGTTTGTGTGTTGTTGTTTAAACATCGTGAAGTTGCGCTCAGGACGCATGTGACCCAGTTTATTGTAATGTCATGGCCTCTTGGCCCTCCTTCTATGAAAACGATACGTCTTCTAGGACGTATCCTTGAAAAAAAAAAGGCTATTCTAACACAGCTCGGAAACCAGTTTATAGGAGGCAGGTCATTATGCGTGTTCCATAGATACATCAGAGCACTATATTATCGTAAACTGGATGAAGCAACGGCTACTGCAGGTAGGATTTCCGATTTCGCAAGCCCATATATAAGGAGCAAAATGCTAGGCATAACTACTTTAGTGAGAAGTATATTATTTTGCCCAAATCTCAATATCATTAGACGCCTTAAGCAAAGGGGAAGCACGACGCCACTCCAGTAACGGCTCCCAATGACATCGCACCAGCACAATCCCCAGATCCAATGTTGGGCCTACTGCCTAGAAATAAACAATTTCTATGATTACAATTGGTGGGTGGCTAAACCCAGATTACATTTATCATCAGAAAAGGAAAAGATGAAAAAACCAAACTACGACATGGAAGACTGCAAACTTGAGAAAGCTTGGTTAGCTTATCTCGGATGCTTGCAGTGCCTCCGTGCCGTAGCTTAGTTAATCATCAGATTAAACATCACACAACTCACTGTTGGTGATACAACTCACTGTTGGTGATGAGTGACTTGGGTGCTGGGACTTTTATATATGGGCCTCCGCATGCCTTGCTGCCTCGCTAGGCGATGTGGGACTAAAGGAAGGCATAGCACATTAGCGTGTAAATTACACGGTGTAATCTCCGGTTGACTAAGTTGCAAGTCTATTCTAACACAGCTCACCAACCAGGTTAGAGTATCCAGGTGATTTTGTGCTTTCTAGAGGTACGTCAGAGCACTGACTGTTGAACAGTCCAGGGCTAAGGTAGGTAGATCACGTAAACTGGATGGATGAAACGTCTTACTCCCTCCGATGCATGATAATTGTTGGAGGTTTAGTTTATTTTAGTCCAAACTTAAGCTAAAACCACGATACTTATTATGACGGATTAAATGCAGCCCTTTATTTTTAAAATGTTAAAAACTCATACTGTAAAGTTTTCCAGAATTCTGAAAAATTCCAATGTGTACCCAGTATTTATACTGCAAAGGTGTGAAATCCTAATACAAACTAGTTTACATTTTAGGCCATACAAAATGATAAAAGTGCCGATCCAAGTTAAAGAATTTCACACTGAGAATTTGCACATTTGTAGGATACTACATCAGAACTTTTTTAATTTCTTTTTGAAACTTGCAAATATGATTTTTGAAAATTTGAAAATAAATGGGCTGCACGTAGTTCAACCTCCATTTGTCCAATCCAAAATGTGAGCCATAAATACTTTAGAGAGCAGCTACTATATTATTCAGCCCAAAGTTCAGTATCAATAGACGCCTTACCAAAGGGGAGGCACACCCAACCCACTACCCCAGTAATATCCAGCACTCCAGTAACGACTAACAATGACATCACACCAGCACTATCCCTAGGGTCCAATATGCTGGTACAAATTACATACCCAGATTACACAGATTTATTATAGCCTCAACAAGGGAGCACGGGATTTCTCTAGCTTTCTTTGGCGACTGCTACGTCAGCTGTGGCTTCCTTCTCTGCTTCCTTCTCTGTTGCCACCTCCTCCAGGCTAGCCTCCCTTGGCTTGTCTTCGGTTGCGGGTGCCTTCTCGGGCTCTGCCTCAGCGGCGGTGGTTTCCGTTGCTTCAGGGGCGTCTTCCGCAGGAGCTGCCTTCTTGATGGTGCCAACCTTCACGTACTTGCTCATGAACTTGTATTCCCAGTCTTGCAGTGCGTCAAGCTCAAATGGCCCAAGGCCGGTGAGGTCACCGTTCAGGTCCTGGGGCTCGAAGGACATCTTGGCTAGAGCTCTGCTGGCATCTTTGCCAGCGAATAAAGCGTAGGGTCCACCAGGTCCATAGAACATTCTGCATAAACACATTAACATGTGAAAAAGGTAGTTAATACATGAAAAGCTCCATAACACATTCCTAATACTAATAGTACAAATGATGGGAAAATAAAAACATGTATCCATGAATGAAGGGATGACTTAAAATATAGGGATGAGCATGCATCAGACAACACAAACCTTCACCAAAAAGAATCATTTCAGAAATGCACACTTAATGCTAGTTAGGGAATCTCCATACGTTAGTATCAAATTTGTGCTAAGGCTGAACCCACTGACATCTCCCTCCGCTAGCTATTTCTAGCAAACATGTGTCAAGTAGCTACATTGTACGTGTGGTTCAAAAATCATATGGCTTATTGCAAGCTCTAGGCATAGCATCTTCTGCTGGTCCATAAGCCATAATAGTGACAATAGTGACAACTGTTTTAATCCTTAGCTGCCATCCAAGGAATGAGGCCCAACATGATGGCAACCCCTCTTAGCATCCGCGATAAAGATGCTCTTAAAGCTTGGATTGATATATAATTATAATTATATTATTGTCCCTCTCGTCCCACAAGATATGTGTGCTCCACTAACAACTACAACTTGCATATACAAAGGATAAAGAAGAGAAGCCACATATCTTACTGCATTATTGAACCTAACCATAAAAACAACACATAAAATATGCAAAGACCAACAACAACTTAATACAATTCCTCTCAGTTGTTTTAAGCATTGAGTACCTAAACCTAAAGAAACACCCCTAGCTTCCTTTTCACCTTGCTGGACACATCCATGGAGTTAGAACTCTATAGTCTGCACGCATCAAGACATCTTCAATGTTCCTACTTGTTAACATGTAATCCGATTTTAAGAACATAACAGGGATCTCTTTCTGTGACGCAACGTCCTTCTAGTATGTAGCTCTCCCAGTATCTCACCTCAAATAGATAAGTTTGGCACCCCCATTGTTCCATCCAAAACCAGAATCGAATGTAACCATTTTGGGTATCTGACCTCAAAAGTGCATATTAATGAATGAATTTCAAAATCAAAGCAATATGACACCACATAGTATAAAGATGTGATCACACGACCATAAGCTCCAGCACCAAATCAATAGGTTTCTGTTTCCTAACAAAATTACAAACACAAACCTTGATATCTAATTACTCCAAAACATCCTACCATCTGACATTCTTTTAAAGACAGTACTAGCATTTTTCTTCTTTTGGCATGCAGTCAACTGATACAAACTAGAGACTCATTGAGTACACGGATCATGATATAACAACCCTAATTAACCGTTACACATTGATACAACTACTTCCACTCGTTTGGTTCTCCACAGCATAACACCATCCACCCCAGCTGTTGACGCTGCTCTCGCCTCAATCGTCTCCCGTCGACCCGTCCACACAAAACAAAAGAAGTAACTCAATAGCTGTACTCGTTCCAGTCATCCACCAACGGCCTACCAGTCCAGTGAGCCACGCAGTATGGCCGACAGTTAGAGCAGGGTGAACCCAAAAACAACCTAACCCTAACTCAATTGCACGCCGCCTCACTAAAGAAAAGACCTAACCAATTTGTCATTTCCTGCTTGATTTTGTGGCTTCTCTGGTTTTCTAATCAGTCTGTATCAGAAATTTTGTGTTCTGGATTTTGGTAACTGAATTATTAGCAATTAGTGGCCTGTTCTTCCGAGTTTGCCAGCATTGGACTCCTTAATTTATTTGGAGTGCCAACGCCAGCATTCCCTGAAAATAGTCAACCGACTAATCCAACTATTATAACCATATATAAAATTCTGCAAACCACGCCTCTTTTGACCTTACTGGATGGTGAAGCCCCAAATAAGATGAGTCGCGCAACAGATTAACAGTCAAACAAATACTAGTAAACCACCAGTCAACTGGTGTAGTACCAGCATCCAAAAGGATTTACAGGCGATTCTCAACCACATAACATACGATCAAGCACATCCGATAATCGGAGCATAAGAGCAACTGCTATGCAAAGAGAAAGACAGGGTTTCGGTCAAAAGGGATACCTGCTCTGCGTGACGTCATAGATCTGGCCCTTGATGGCCATGAGGAGGGGCTTCTTGGGGTCGGAGCCGTCGTACTGCCTGAGGTCCTCCTCCTCGACCTCTCCCAGTTGCACGGGCGGGGGGAGCGGCTCCGCCTCGGGCTCCTCGCGCGGCCGCTGACGGGGAGGCGGCGGCGGTGCGAAGATCCCCGACACGACATGGTACAGCGCGGCGGCGACCGCCACGGCGGTGAAGAAGGCCGCCGGGGAGAGCCCCGTGTATGCCACGATCGCCTGCTTCAGCGTCTCCCAGAGCTCCGCCACCGCCATCGCAGCCTGCTGGGGGTTTGGGCTTGGAAAGCTGAGGGGTACTCTGGTCTTTTGCGTTCCGAGATCTCGAGGGGAGGAGGAGGTGGGGAAATATCTCCGTGTTTATAGGGGGGCTGCGAAGAGCAGGATGGGTAGGTGTGGAATTGTGGATGAGAAGTTCTGACGGTGGGTCAAGGTCTGTGGCACCCAGCGGTCAGGGACCGTGGCAGCCGGCGGAGTACTCGAGACGGAATCGTCCAATACACACGCGTGACTTGTGCGCCGAATCCGAGCTCGGAGATCGAATCCGCTACGATGATGCATAGGGATCCCGGAAATATTTTTTCATTTTCATTCTGCTTGCTCGGTTTCTAAAAAGAAGTTTTGAAGAGTCGAGACATATAAAGTCTAATCAAAGTAATAGAAAAATCACA
Organism: Avena insularis; assembly: GCA_023614405.1. Lineage (NCBI taxonomy): Eukaryota > Viridiplantae > Streptophyta > Magnoliopsida > Poales > Poaceae > Avena > Avena insularis. The sequence continues at coordinate 205,657,559 of CM042685.1, forward strand.
GATAAAGTGTACTACTACTACTACTACTACTACCATTCATACAAATATACTTCATAGTGTATCCAATAAAATTGATGTAGTATTATATGTGTTGATGATTTTTTGGCAAAGATGATCAAATTTTACATTGTTTGACTTTAAAAAAAATCATGTGTCTTTTTTGAAAGAGCGCAGATAGTATTGTATGGTGGCTGCTATTACAGATTGTGTAATCCTATTATGTAGATTTGGTCCTAAGTTTCTAGAAGTGTGATGTCTTTTAGGCAAACAATTATTTTTTATTGATTAACTAACCAATGTGAATAAATTAAAACATGCAAGAACAACAAAAATACACTGATAAAACTCAAGTATATCGATGGTCTTCAAAGTCTTCTTCTGTAACCCCTCATTCAACCTCCTAGATAACTTTGAGAGAGTAGCACAAAACCTCGACACCACATCAAATGTTTCAAAGAGCTGCTTGAGTCGTCCACCATAATAGTGTTGATTGAATCCTCTTTCATAAGGAAACTCCCCATTTTTTGAACACGTAAATGTTCTTGGAATAACTAACCTAATGGAGGGTTCCATAAGATCATACATCGCAAATAGGCAAAGATACTAAATCATCCAAAAAGTAGTAGCATTTTGAAAAATGATAGTTTTCTGTTTCATGCTTATGGACATGAAGCTTGATATCTAATTCATCAAAAACATACTCCCATGTGGCATTTTTTAAAGAAAGTACGACACTCACTGAATACGCAGCTCCGATATAACAACCCTAATGAACCATTAAACAATTGACTTCAATAATGCATTGACCATATAGCTACCACTTCCATTAGATTCATTGCTCTCTAGCATAACCTCATTCACCCCGATTGTTGAAGATATTAGCGGCTCTCCCCTCAACCAACTCCTCCTTACCGTCCACAAAAACCAAAACAAGTAACTCGGTAGTTGTTGTTGGTACCAGTAAACCACAAAATGGCCTACCAATCAACCGAGCTACACAATATGGACAATTGTTGGATAGAACGACGAACAAAAAAAAACTAACCCTAACTCAATTGCGCGCCATCTCCCTAAAGAAAATACATAACAAATTTGTCATCTTCTGCTTGACGTTGTCGCATCTCTAGATTTCTGAACGGTTTGTGTTGGAATTGTGTGTGTTCTTTCTTGATTTGGTAACTGATTTATTACCAATTAGTGTCATTGTTCCGAGTTTGCGAACATTGAATTCGTTAATTATTTGGAGTACCAACCCAAGCATACCCAGGAAATAATCCACGGTTTCATCCAACTTTGATAACCACTAAATTCTTTTGACTCTACTCGATGGTGAAGCCCCAAATATGTATCACCGAATCCACTATGTTGAGTTCCGACCAGTGATGCATGGGGATCCCAGAATAATTTTTTCATATTTTATATATTATCATAAATTGCTTGTGATTGTGTGATCCTCTTGCTTAGTTTTTTCCCAGGTTTCCAGAAATCTGATGTCTTTTAGACAAATGATCCAACTTTATTGATAAACTGACCAACGTACATAAATAGAATAAGTTAGAACATGCAATAACAACATAACCCTTTGGTAAAACTGAGAGTCACATTAATTAATGATCTTCACAAATCATCTTATCTGAATCCATGTTTTGCATCTCGATATTCCTCCTAGACTTCATTGAGAAAGTAGTAGAAGTCCAAATATTCACAATCTCGACAAACATAAAAAAAATTAGGGTCATTCTCTGAGTGCCCAACCCCAATACTCGACAACCCTCCTCCATAGAGGACGACCCCTCATCTCCCTAGTTTTTTAAACATGTCTACTAGGTTGAAGTTTATGATGATTTGATGAGTAATACATGCGAACACAATATCATTCATGACATCTTGGTTCCAAATTGACCGATAGAGATGATGACTGATACCTTCGATCTGGATTATAGATGTAGTATAATAGCTTTTTCCCTAGTAGACCTAGGTTTAATCGAATCCTTGGGAAACATTGCTAATAAGAATAAAAATAAGGACATGTCCAAAAGACTTTTTTTACCTTTTGTATACCGAACTAATCTAGTTTACTTTATATTGTGGTTGGCAATGGATGGAGATACGTCAGGGTTGAAGATCCACCTGTAGCTGCATATCATATGGGATAAATGATAAAAATAAGCACATTCATGTGTAAGGTTTCAATAGAGATAATATTTTTTTTTGAACTGGGAAGGGACCGAAAGGTCCCAGATTCTGCATTAAGTCAACAGCGGTGGGTACAATTTGCGGATAAGGCCCTAAAGAAGATAAAATTACACATGGCCCTTGAAAACTTGCACTAAGCACCCTACAAACGATTGCAGAAAGCAATCAAGCCTCGACCCCTGACGAGCGCCGCCAAGCGCCAGCCACCGCCGCACCGGGACAAGACCACTTGGGCCTGCAGAGGCGAAGATCGCCAGACGATTTACGGCGAGATCCTCTCTGTGGAGGAAGATACAACCAGCCCTATGGCCATGGATAGCGGCTGCCCACTGGTGCCGCTTGGAGAGCTCGAGATCTGCAGAATCGAGGCCCGCCGCTGCAGGACTCCCCATCCTTGTCCCAGAGCAGAAGCTTCAGCCAGCTCCTGTCGTCCCCCCTCGCCGCCACGGCCGGCCAGGGACATGAGGAGAAGAAAGGCTCCGTCCAGGATGAGGACCAGACGCTTATTGAAGAAGCTCGCAGAGATCACCACCTCCTCCATCTTCCACCTCGGAAGCAGATCGATGAGATCCCGTGGCACCCGCCTAGCATCGCGCCCAAACGCCAGAGCGGTAAAGCTCCATAGCCAGACCTTATTGTCGGAGATCTCCGACACCCTCACCACTCCCACAACGCCGCCACTGAGGAGTGCGACGGGAAGGAATATCGACGAACCAAGCCGGGCCGGCAGGGCTGGTGCTCTACTCCCACACTCACCCACTGGGAAAACAACCTACCACTACTATCTAAACCTAATCCGGCATCTCCTTCGCCGGCATTAACAGCCTCGAGATCTGCCTGGCCGCTTTAACGACTCTCAATGGAAGGCGGGTGGGAGGGGAGGGGAGAAGAAAGGGGATAGAGATAATCTTGTGTGGGCAACACATCAGGATATACTATAGCCCCTCAGAGGCCACATGCATAGCAATAGTCTTTTGATTCAACCAGTGTACCACGAAGCACCAGGCTACAAACGATTATTAAGTGCAAAATACAGATCAAATCATTAAGTGGTGATGTTATTGTGATCCCGAATGGATCGCTAAGCGAAGACCGTACTACCCTTGATGATCCCATATCCAAGAATTTTCATGCTGACAAATTTGTCCATATTTTGAAAACGATCAAAGAGAAAGTAGTATTTAGAAGAGTATGGCTCGATCAGCTGGTCTCTCGAGGAGCCAAACCCGACTATTTAACTTGCTTAATTATTTTAAGGTCCTTGGTGCTAAATGTATGGATATTGATGTAATTTTCCCTCTTTTTAGGTCTTTGGCGGAAAACGTACTCCCACCGCCTTTGTAAAATTCTAACCTGAAAGTACGTGGTAAGATCTAAATGAATTTAAGCTTAGTTGTCAACGAGTATGAACATTCTTGGCTTTCAAGCCGAACAACCAAGGTCAGGGCCATATCTACATTATACTTTATGTTGATGATCTCATATCCAAGAATTTGCATGCCGACAAATCTAGCCATATTTTAAAAACAATCAAAGAGGAAGTGGTATGAAGAGTATGGCTCGATCAGTTGCTCTCTCGAGAAGGATCCAAACCCGATTGTTTTCCTTGCTTAGTTATTTTAGTGTCCTTTGTGCTAAATGTATGGACCTCGATGTATTTTTCCTATTTTTTAGGTCCTTGATGTAAAATATACTCCCACCGCCCGTGTAAATTTTTAACCTAAAAGTAAGTCTCAAAATCTAAACGAATTTAAGCTTAGTTGTCAATATGAACATTCTTGGATTTCAAGCCGAGCGACCAAGGTCGCGGCCATATGTACATTATAGTTTATGCTGATAATCCCATATCCAATAATTTGCATGCCGACAAATTTAGCCATATTTTGAAAACAATAGAATAGGAAGTAGTATGAAGAGTATGGCTCGATCAGCCGCCTTCTCGAGAAGGAGACGAAACCGACTGTTCTCCTTGCCTAATTATTTTAGGGCCCTTTGTGCTAAATGTATGGTCCTCGATGTAATTTTACTTCTTTTTAGGTCCTTAATGAAAAATATACTCCCACCGTCCGGGTAAAATTCTAACCTAAAAGTAAGTGGTAAATTGTACGAATTTAAGCTTAGTTGTCAATGAGTATGGATATTCTTGGATTTCAAGCTGAGCGACCAAGGTCATGGCCATGTCTACAACATGCTTTATATTGAGGATCACATATCGATGAGCTTGACGGGTGATGTCTACTCACTTCTATTCTTGTAGACAGTTGTTGGGCCTCCAAGTGCAGAGGTTTGTAGAACAACAGCAAGTTTCCCTTAAGTGGATTACCCAAGGTTTATCAAACTCAGGGAGGAAGTGGTCAAATGTATTCCCTCTCAAGCAATCCTGCAATCAAGATACAAGAAGTCTCTTGTGTCCCCAACACACCTAATACACTTGTCAGGTGTATAGGTGCAATAGTTCGGCGAAGAGATAGTAAAATACAAGTGGTAACGGTGCTAGAAAAGAGCTTCTGACTTGTTGTTGACGTGGGAGAAACTAAAGGCAAACTGAAATAAAGATGGAAGCAAGAAAACATGTAACACATCTAGTTGCAAATGGTGTTTCAATGTTTATAAACAAGGCCTGAGGATCATACTTTCACTAGTGAACACTCTCTCATATAAGTATCTTCTTTTAATGATACTACTCTTAACTACTCTCCGGTTGGACACTCTAATCCATGGTAGGGATATAACAATACTCCTCAAAGTCCGCCTCCCCCATCTAGATAACCCCACACTATGACCTTGAGTGCTAGATGGTTCCAACAAACAACACAATTTCATAGGGACAACCAACTCAAAATATACTCATGATAAATATATATGTAACCTAGCTTAAGTGCCACACACGGTGTGCACGCTGTCACTTTCACACACGTGGGGAAAAGCATAGATCTATTAAAGCACGATGAGTATTTATGTAGACTCTAGCCTAAGTGTCACCATGGCATGCACGCTGTCACTTTCACACACATGGGGAGAGCAGAGATCTATTAAAACACCTGAGTAACAGAGTAGATCTACTTGATTACAAAGCTCATGACCACAACAAGATCATGCATAGAGAGAGAGAGAGAGATGAACACATAGCTACCGGTAGAACCCTTAGCCTCGAGAAAGAACTACTCCCTCCTCATTATGGGAATCAGCAACGGTGATGAAGATGGTGGTGGAGATCGATGGAGATGGCTCCGGGGGCACTTCCCCGTCCCGGCAGGGTGCCGGAATAGAGACTTTCTGTCACCCTGTAACATCGCAAAAATCATGATTTATAAAGTTTGCATATCATTCATACATTCATAAGCATTTGGATCATTTTTCAAATAAGATTTCAAAACAGAAGCAAATTGTTGCCTATTATTTTATGTAGGAAAAGAAATGGCTTTATTTTTCACTCTCAAATTATGAGAATACTTTGTTTCAACCAGAAAGGTTTGAATGTAGGTTTGAATGTTGATTTCAAAGCTTACTCAAATTTTCAAGACAAGATTATAAATTTAAACCAATTTCAATACCTAATAAATAAATAATTAAGGCATGGTTTTATTTTTAATTTCAATGGGCCAACGTATTTTTGAGTGAACAGCAATGTTTTATACTCAAATATGTGCATGGTTCACTTTACAAAAATCCAGAGAAAGTTTGAATTCAAACTCTTTTGGAAAGCATTTGAAATTGATTTCAGAAAATCAAAACAGAAATAGAAAAGGAATAAGGAAAAAGAAAAGGGCCAGCGCCAGCCTTTCGGCCCAGCAACAGAGCCAGCCCAACAACCAGCCCACCCGGGGTTTCCCTCTCCCTCTGTTTCTCACCCATGCGAGCACCCCCCTCTCGCTGACGCCCCGGACCCACCTGCCTCGTCATCGTCGTCCCCAAACCCCGCCCACGACCTGGCCTCGCCGTTCCTTCCTCCTCCTTCACTGCCGCGTTTTAATTCGATTAATTACCGTTGATTCCGTGCGCAATCCTCGCCCCTGCTTTGGCTACTTAATCCCCTCCCCCTCACGGCTATTTCCCCCAACACAACCAGACAGAAGCGCCGCGAGGCTCCGCGAATTCCCGTTTGCACCGCCGCAGCACCGAGCAACTCCGGCATCGATTCCGGTGAGTTCCGAGCGCCCCTTGCCTTCTGCTTGACCCTGTCGAGTTCGCCATGTCCTGGTGCATCTTCTAATGCCTCTGGTTTTCTTGCGCATGACATAGGTCGCCATCCCCGTCCACCTCTGCAAATGACAGAGCCGACGCTCAACTCCGACGAGCGATTTAGGTAAAACCCGACCGCCCCTTGACCTCTCTTACATTCGACTAGGTTCACCATGTACTTGTGCAGCTATTGATGCTCCTGGTTTGTGCTAGGGTGATCCAGGACGTCGGCAATGTCTCCGTCCACACGAACCCGACGCCGCCCGCAACTCCGACGACCCCTAGCCACCGCTACAGCACGCCCCCGTCCCAACCGCGACCATGTTGAGCTTCCTCGTGCACGTGCGAGTCTCGTAAGCAACATCACCACCCCTAGCCCTTGCTAGAATCGCCGGACCATCGCCTCCAGTAGCGCCGCCGCCAGTGCCCATTTGCACCGGCCATCCTTGGTCGCGTGCTCAGCAGTCGTTGGATCTAGATCTAGCGCGTAGGATTAGATCACTTAACGAAGGGGTACGAGTAGATCTGGCTCGTGCGATTTCATTTAGATCGTGCGGCTCTCGTTGATCGATCTGTGCGAATCGGTATCAGCCAATAGAATCATTCCACGTGGCCTAGCCTGTCTGTTTAAAATTCCAGAAATGATTTTTGAATATTTAAACTTGTAAATTCAATAACTTTTGTTCTATTTGTCCAAAAAATACAAATAATATACCATTGGAATCACAAAAATAAATCCTACACATCTATGGGCTTAGTTTTGTATTTTGTTTCTGTTCAAATAGAATTTTATGCAGAGACATTTGTAGGCCTATTTTGTGTATAAGAATTAATTGGAAAATGTTTTAAAGGCCAAATAAAGTTTATTTGATGTATAAATGTTTAGTTTAATGATCAGTACTATTTTACTTGTCTTGGTTGGTTTAGAAAAATCATCACATGACATTTGCATGCATTCATATATTTTTGTTTGATTATTTGAAATATGAATTTGGTGCTATCATTTTATGTGTAGATTTTGGTGCTAGTGGTGATTGTGACTGTGATGATTGTTGTTACTCCCCAAACTACCAAGGCAAGTGGTGCTTCATATTTTTGTCCCAATATTTTGACTATGCATTAGAAATATTTTGTATAGGGCTTGCATGATAATTTTTGCTAAGTATCTATATGATATGCTTGGGAAATCCTAGTAGTTGTAGAATTGTTAGAATTTTCTCTAAGTTAAGATACTTGCTATTGCCATGCTTAGCCTAGCTAGTAGCAACCCGGGGTGGTTTATATACATATGCTATGGAAAAATATTGCTAAGTCTTTGACTTGTGTTTTGCTTAATAAAACAATTAAGTGAATGAAACACCTAGGTGGAATGGCTGTTTGGGTTATGTTGAGTGGTTACACAAGGACCATATCTATGGTCTACCTTGTGTATCACACTTGTGGAAAGCCACCCAGGAACAAAGGGATTTGAGATGCCATATGTTAAGAAGCTTATAGTGCAGCCACATGGCATTATGGGCTCTGTCTGGACCATATAGGTTGCAATAACTTAGCCAAATGGACAGTTGGTGGTAGGGGGTGATAGGTTTGGAGCGCGTCCATTTTGGTCTAAGGGAAGGCTTCTGAAAGGTCATGTCTTGATGAAAGTCAAGTCTTGTGGGGAAAGTGCACCACCTCTGCAGAAGGAAGAATCTAAGTACTTAGCCGTGTCCCCGGAAATGGACAATTTGAGCATCAAGACATGGAGGCTATCAAGAATCTCCTCATCCCAATTTCTAAGTTAAAAACTGGTGGTTGAACAAGGGTAAAGGTTCACCAATGTCTATTGGTGGTTCCTTAGGAGTTTTTGCCAAACAAAAACTTAGTGTTTTCAACTGATAGGTAAAACCTATTTTGAGAAAAGAAAGCCTAAGCTACACTTAGCCAAAATCATGTAGAAGCTAGATACTATTATTCTACTAAGGTATCACTTGCCAATACTATTCCAATTATTGACCCAGTGTGTCTGTAACTTGTGATGTTGCAGGTTACTCTGATGAGGATTAGGGTTATGAGTCTACAATTAACATGCTTGCATGTGGCACATGAAGATGAAGACTTTTATTTATATTGTTAAGTTAAACTCTTGTACTAGCCTATGGCTATGGAGTTGTAAAGGACTATGTTATCTCTGGAATGACGATGTAATAATGACCTTTGTTTCTGTGTACTTCATCTTAAACTGTGGATGCTAGCATTTGATCCAGGGACTAGCATTGTAAACACAGGGACCTCTAACTTTATAAAGGTGGGGTCTTACAGATGGTATCAGAGCATTGTGTTGCCTGTTATGACCCTAGGATTGGATTAGACTAAGAAACCACTAAGGAAAAAATTCAACACCTTGAAAAAATTCCACACTTGTCTTTTTCTTCTTGTAAACTTTTCTAATCTTCTTTCTCATCCCTATTTGTAGATGAACTCCATCAACGAAGCCGTGAGGAAGGTACCACTCATGACCATGACCTTGGAGTGTGAGACTGAATTTCCCAAGGCACTCAAGAATCTTATGGTTACCATGGGGATACATGGTGCAGCTGTGTACAAGGGATTCCCTGTGATGGATGAAGGAGAAGAGTATTGGAGGGTGCAACTTCACTTGTACAAAAACAAGGAATACAACCACAAGGAGTCAGGATTTTGCATGGTCACCAACTCTGAAATGCACACAACTTTCTTTGACTCTGCAAGAAATGCATCTTGGAATGCCATCAAGGAACTTGGTGATAGACTCAAGTGCAGAATGCTCAACACCCAAAATGACCTTAGAGAAGAAAAGAAGCATACCCAAGAATTAGAGACTACCAACCAACAACTAAGGGGAGACATCATAGACCTAATATGGGAGTCTTGTGAACAAGATAGACAGATGGCTACTAAGGATGTCCTGATAGCTATTTTGTCTAGTGAGTGAGAGTTGTAACGTACTTCGTTAGTTGGACCACCACACTTATCATTTTTACTTCCAAAAATTTGTCTAAATCATAGACCTAATATGGGAGTCTTCCAAAAACTTGTGTGTTTGTTGCTAAAAGATGTGCTTGTGATGTTTTTGTCTTGTGATTTTCTCTACTTGTGTTGATCCTAACTTTTCTCTATCTTATAAAAATAGATGCCTAATGTTGTTATTAGCACGCACGAGGAGTTCAAGGGAACTCGTTTTGGTACTCGTCTCATTGAGCTCACTAGTGTGCTCAACCTTCCACTTCCTAGCATCATGACACTCCAGCTCACCAAGTTTGAGAGGAAGGACCTATGGGGCTTCAGAGTCACACAGTCGGGACGCTAGACAGAGCCACCCACGGAGGCTATCACTTTCAAGCTGATGCATGACGACAAAGAGAAAGGCTTAGATGTAGTCATGCAGGAGTTACTTGGGCGCCTGGTAGGGAGACACTCCACCAAGCTTAGAGGTCTTTACTTTCACCCCTTCGGGGGACGCAACAAGGAGGGTGAGGCTATAGAGTACGAGGATGCTGCTAGAGAGACGATGGAGCCGATTCGTCTGTACCTTCAGGACCTAGAGGGTCTTATTAGACACCTTGATACTGATAGGATCAACGTCATGCTTAGCAATGACGAGCTGCAGGTTCACCTCCGAGAGAAGGACAAGCTCTTCGCGGAGCAAGGCGAGATTGTCAAGGAGATGGAGGCCAAGTTTCAAAGCCAGGACAAGAAGTTCAAGAGCCAGGACAAAAGATCATGAGGCTTCGCTCACAGAAGAGGGCTCTTAGGGCCAAGATTGAGGCCTTGACTTCTAGTGTTGATGAGTATAAGACCGCCATGGAGAATGCAGGTCTTACCCTCGTTGATGTGGAGATTGATGCTGAGGAGTAGTGTAGACTACTCGATTATCTTTCATCTATTGTACCTTGATTATTGAGTCGCAATGACCATCCAACACGTGGGTGGCTTGCTATGGTGTGTTTGCTTTTTTCAAAACTTGTTGTTTATGACATTCAAACTCTATGCTATTTTGATGCTTGGTTATTGTGATTGTCTATGTGATGTATTGTGCATGTTAAGCATCTATGGGTATCTCATTCTTATCCTTATTAAAACCACAGATGCCTCCTCGACGTGCCAACCCCAACCAAAACAACAACAACAATGTCACTCCCGAGATGCAATAGTTGATGACAACACAAGCTCAACTGATGCAGATGATGACAACCTTCATGCAGAACCAGAATCAGAATAACAACAACAACAATAACAACAACAAGCAGAATAATCTGCCAGGATTTGACATGCTCACCAGATTTCTAAGACTGAGGCCTGCAAAGATCTCGGGAACCACTGATCCAATGGTGGCCAATGATTGGTTATGTTCAGTGAACAAAGACTTGGTGACTGTTGGCTGCACCGACGAAGAGAAGGTTGGGTTTGCAGCACATCTGCTAGAAGGGCCAGCAGCAACTTGGTGGGACAACTTTCAGATCACCACTCCCATTGTGGATGTGACTTGGGCTATCTTTGAGGATGGATTCCGTACATCTCACATCTCATCCGGAGTGATGAATTTGAAGGAGTTCAACATAAGACAAGTGATATAAAACAAGGATGGAGCATCATAAATTATAGATACGTTTACGACGTATCAATGCACCATCACAATCATGATCAAACCATTTGCAAGCATTGAAGCTGGGATCAAAGTACTCTAAAAATGAGCATGAAAGATGAAGTCCTAACAATAATACATAGTAACTATGCTTGCAACATGAAAGGTTACAAACAAAGATCATGAATAACAATGCATTGAAAGACGTTTGTTTGTTTCACATATAGAAAACATAGCATAGTGGAATTCAGATTGTCCCTCATGGAGTAGCAAAACATAAATGCATAGGACACCTTCAAAGTTCATAAGAGTGACTAGATACAAATAGTTCATGAACAAGCAATATCAACAATATGAATCAATTAATAAGTTTTGAGACAATGCACATAGAACTAAGAATGGCAACTATGCTCTCTTAGTTAGTGCCTAAGGATAGAAGGTGGAGACTCAATATAATGGTGGAAGAAAGGCCCTTCACAAAAGGGAAGAAGGGATTTCAAGTTTCATAAAAAGCTTCCAAAAATTATGGTACTTGTTAGCTTTCAGCTCTCATTGCCCCTATCATAAGCATCTTGAAGTGATTAAGATTAAAGTGAACAAACTATGGAGTATATGCTTGACAAAGTATAAGTTGGCAATCTCATGTCCCTTGAGTACGAGGGCGCTCCTCATGCTACTCAACTATAGTTACCTGTAAGTTCTTGTCATAGTAAGTACATGTGTATCATAGAGAACCGCCAACGGGGTACCCCTTGCCCCATGATACATGAGCTATCCCATATCAAATGACAAGGCAAGCAGACAATGAGCATCTCAGCAATCTTCTTATTTACCATGGGAAAATGGTGCGTTTTTCTCTCTTTCCTATTTTCTCATCTCTGTTTTTCTTTTTTTATCTCTCTCTTTTTTATAAGAAGAATGCTTCATAGATTGCTCACTATGGTGATGCTGCAAGTTTCCACCATGATTAGGCATGGCTTAGGCTAGCGGCCCAGGCGTTTCTCTAACACATATACATAACTCCATGGATGTTGGGGAGGTGACCCTAGATAGGGTCATGACGGGGAAAGACGAAAGGAGTTTCCCCTGTCATATTCCGAGTTAATGTATGTATCGGCCGAATCATGTAAAGGTCGGCCGAGGTAAGCACGAGCATGACACCTATGAGAAGGGCTGAACGTTACCCGGCCTCCGTACGATTTAAGTCGGCCGGGTAAGTCCGAATAACCTAAATGCAGGTGAAGGCCAAGCCGAGTTAAGCGAGACAGGGCCGAATGACATGAAGCTTGCAGGAGAAGGAGGTGCATATAAGTCAAACCCTAGTCGCAGGCTAGGAAGAATCTGAACGGAGCCAAGCGCAAAGGACAAGGTGTAGAGCAGCAGAAGAGCAGAAGGAGGTCACGGAGGTGATAGTCCTGGAGCCCGAGGCGTGCAGGTGGGGTTCTCTGAAACCTTGCCGTAATTAGAAGGGGGACACAGAAAGAAGGCCGCCGAGTTACTATATTGGGACAAGCATATTCTTTGAATATGCTTGCCATGTCAGCCCTAGAGGAGCCAAGGCACCCCTTTATAAGGAGAGGCTTGGATACTGAGAAAGGGATCGGCTCATTCTATACCGTTAGGCTGGTAAAAGTTCATCATCTCTTCCTACATGCAGCTCAAGGAGCACTTGTAGTCCAAGTAAGGAGAAATAAAGATCTGTATGTTAGTCATTTGTGTGTAGAATTAACTACATCTTCCCTCCCTAGATCCCTCTAGCATCCATTGGCCCCATACTTTAGCCTACCCATGGCATCTGTCGTGCCACCACCATGACAGTTGGCGCCCACCATGGGGCCAGCAGCGGTGCTAGCTGGAGTCATGATCCGGACGGGAAACTTCATCCACACTGGCGAGCGCGTTGTCTCTGGCTTAGTCCGGAGATTTGATCTCTGTGACTATGTCAGCGATAATGCAGGTAGCTTTAGGGGAAAAACTCCTCCGCGCAATGGCGTCTTCATCAACTTGGGCATGCACCAGATCTACGTCGGCGTCGACACCTCCGGCATTTATCCTCACCAAGTTACTGTTGCAGGAGAGCCCCCCCCTTAGCGCCGCAAACGGTCCGCGTGGAGAACGCCCCGTCAGCAGCGTCAAGGTGATGGTCGCAGCCGGGGTGCAGGCGGGAGCAGCAGGCGCCGGATCGAGCAAGGATCCGACGATGGGAGTACATGTGACCACAAAGCAGGCAGCTCCACTGCCCACCGAGGTAGATCCTTCGGTAGCTAACCCAGCCGAGGTGCAGGAGACGACCCCGAAGGCACCAAGGGTAAGATGGCCACCTCTGGAAAGACCAGCAAATATTCTCCAGGCAACTATAGATAATCTGACTACGCCTGTAGCGCCGATACTTGATCCGGCTAATGCTCAGGCAGAATTAGAAGAAACCAGGCAAAAAGTACTGGTAGAGGCAAAAAAGGTGTCGGCATTGCGGGAGTCCTTAAACAGGACCCTGCGAGAATATGCTAAGGAAAATAAGCTTGATGTCGCCCTCGAGCGGGTTGATGAATTAAGATTGAGAGGGAAGAACCTCATGGATGATATCAATAAAGAGCATGAGACTCATAAGGCAGATTCAGTCGATATAGGCTTGCCGAGGTATAGCACCCCGACAAAGAACCTAAGGGCGGCAAATGCCGCTGCACTAGAGTTAGAAGGACCCGGCCAAGGCTCATAAACAACAAGAAAGAGTGAATGAGCAAAAGCTGCGAACCAAGAATGAAGAAATGCTTAGGATGCAGACCCAAGAAGGCCTAGGGCCTCACGTATGGTTCATTCTGGTGCAAAGACCACCCTATCGAGGCAGCAACATCCTCACCCGGAAAAAATGCACGAAAAGACAGAGCAGTAACTTCGGGAAAAAGAAATAAGCAAATTGTTCCGTATGATCCGGCAGTAGCCGGAAAAGCAAATGAAAACAGAGGCAATGGGATCCGAGGTAACAGTGGCGAAAGAAATCTCGGCCGTGCCGACAAAGGCAACGGAAGCCGAGGTAATGGGGACCTCGGAAGAGGAAATCATGAGAACAATATCCCGGCAGAAGGAAGGAGGGATCCGCCGCCCAATCCTCAGCCGAGATACGAACCTCGACAGGAAAGAGAAGTGAGACCAGCTCGCCACAATCAGGTGAATGAGAGGTACAATGATGGTTATTCAGATATGGAGTATGCAGGGCATGGTGGAAATGACCATTATGGAATGCAGGAGAGAGTAGTGTATAGAAACTTGCCATCAAATGATGCAAGACTAAAACTGGACAGGTTATACCGGTCCGAATTGTTAGAGGAGCAAGGTACGCCGGGTCCGGCATGTTTCGGACCCCGGATCATGGGCGAGCCGCCTGTGCCGAATTTTTAGCTGGCAAGGGGCATGAAAACATACAATGGGAGTACCAAACCACAAGATTGGTTAATTGACTATGCCACTGCAGTAAAAATAGCTGGCGGAAACTTGCGATAGGCAGTAAGATATGTCCCGCAAATGCTGGAAGGACCGGCCAGAGTATGGCTGAATAATCTGCCAAGGCGATATCAAGCTTGGCTAGATTTTGAGGAGATGTTTGTCAGCAACTTTACCAGCACTTACAAGAGACCAAACAGGCCGCAGCAGCTTGCAATGTGCAAGCAAAGGCCGAATGAGACAGACAGAGAATTCTTGACTCGGTGGTGTAACCTCAGGAATTCATGCGAGGGAGTTATAGAATCACAAGCGATAGCTTGGTTCGCTCAAGGATGCCGTTATGCCAGTGTCTTGTGGCAGCGACCGCAAAGAGATATGCCAACCACTTTGGCAGAAACCATCAGGATAGCGGATTCGTATGCATTGGGAGATCCGACGCAACCAGAGCTGATGTCGGCAGACCATCGGGAGCATCAAGATAAATATGCAAGATATGCGTTCGGATCATTGAGGCGCAATGAGTTCAGAGGTAGAAGAAGAGAGGAAAGACCGGATTACAGATATGCCTCCAATCAGGTGGCAGCGGTAGTGCAAGATCAGCCGAGTCATGGAAACATTTAGCGGCAGAAGAATGGTCCTCAGCAATGGACACCAAGGAATGAAGGGAAGAGACAATGGACACCAGAACAGAAGAAGCAATGGCAAGAAAGGCCGAAGTACACGTTTGAGTCCATGTTGGATCAACCATGTAAGTTTCACACTCCAAACCCGGCCAAGCCGGCCAATCATACAACTCGGCAATGCGCCTGGATGAAAAATGCAATGGGGAACCCGGCGGGCATGCAAGCACCTTCCCATCAGGCACATCAGCAGCAGCAGCCGCAGTTGACTGGGGCAAATGCATAGCAGCTAATGTTACCCCCTCCTCCCCCGAGGTACGATAACTCGGACCGGAGAGATGCAGTGCATCAAGTGATAAATCAGGGTCAGGATGGAAGGACAAACCCCGGAAATAATGGACGCAATGATTACAGGGAACATCATCAATCATACTGCGTGTTCACAATAGAACAGCAAGACAGGCAAAGTGTACAGCGCCGGCATATGGAAGTGAATGCAGTTATGCCAGCAGTACCAAGATATGTGCCTTGGTCAGATCAAGAAATAACTTGGAGCATAAAGGGTCATCCCAAAATAATGCTGAATCTGGGGTCGTACGCACTCGTACTAGATCCGACATTTGTCGGACCGAGCATTAATGTGAAATTTTCAAAAGTACTCATTGACAATGGGAGAAGTATCAATATCATGTACAAGGATACAATGCATAAACTCGGAATATCGCAGAATATGCTGCAATCCACGAGAACCACGTTCCATGGAATAGTGTCGGGACTTTCGTGCGAACCCATTAGGAAGGTTCGAGTAGATGTGTTATTCGGCACAAGGGATAACTGCAGAGCAGAAAATTTGGAGTTTGAGGTGGTGGATCTAGAGAGTTGCTATCATGCTTTACTCGGGCGGCCAGCATTGGCCAAATTCATGAGCAGCTGCCACATAACTTACTTGAAAATGAATCTACCCGGACCACAAGGGGTGATAACAGTAGTAGGAGATTACAGGAAGTCGATAGAATGTGCCTCGGCCGGATCAAACCTGGCCGAGTCATTGGTGATCGCAAGAGAAAAAAGAAGGATTCAAGAGGTAGCGGCTCTCGCCGATCGGTATCGAATATGCGGCATTGGCCAACCCACATGGAAGCGTTTCTTTCCAGCCGACTAAAGAAACGAAAAAAGTCCAGATAGATGAGTAGTTCCCAGAATGCACCATCACTATTGGTGCCGGCCTAGATGCCAAATAGGAAGGCGAGCTCACCAACTTCCTCCGTGACAATCGGGACATCTTTGCATGGTCAACTCAAGACCTGCAAGGTGTGCCGAGGGAGTTGGATGAGCACTCTCTGCATGTAAGGCCAGGAGCAAGGCCGGTGAAGCAACCTCTCCGCCGCTTCGCCGAAGACAGGAGAAAAATAATAGGGGATGAGATAGCTCGGCTCCTTGCGGCCGGGTTCATTCATCATGGAAGTGCTTTATCCGGATTGGCTATCAAACCCGGTGTTGGTAGAAAAGAAAAAGGATGATCCAAATGTAGCCGTCGTATGGCGAATGTGTATTGATTACACGAACCTGAACAAGGCGTGTCCCAAAGATCCTTTTCCTTTACCTAGAATAGACCAGGTCATTGATTCGACCGCTGGTTGTGAGCTGTTATCATTTGTAGACGCGTATTCTGGTTTTCACCAAATACCGTTAAATCCGGCTGATCAAATAAAGACTGCGTTCATTACCCCATACGGGGCTTATTGCTATCGCACCATGCCATTCGGCATGCGTAACGCAGGGCAACGTACCAGAGATGTATGCAAAAATGTCTGCATGACCAGATAGGATAAAATGTACAAGTATATGTAGATGATGTAGTTATCAAAACCAAAGAGAGCAAAACGCTACTAGATGATATTCGGCAGACATTCGCGAACTTGAGAAGGTTCTGAATGAAGCTTAACCCGGAAAAATGCACCTTCGGTGTACCAGCTGGAAAACTACTCGGTTTTCTCGTATCCAGCCGAGGTATAGAGGCCAACCCAACTAAGATACTGTTGGAGATATGCCCTAGAGGTAATAATAAATGTAGTTATTATTATATATCTTTGTGTTTATGATAAATGTTTACATTCATGCTATAATAGTATTAACAAGGAAACCATTAATACTTGTGTGATTTGTAAACTTAATTTGAAGTCCCTAGTATAGCCTCTATACTTCACTAGCTTGTTGGTTGATTGATGATTGTGGTTTCCCTATCATGAACATTGAGATGTTATCAACAACAAGATCATATCGTTAGGAGAATGATATGGTGGACATACTCCTATAGACAAGCGTAGCATAAAGATCAAGTCATTTCAATAGTTCAATTGCTATATGCTTTCTGATACATAGTAACCTAATTCCTTCGACCATGAGATCATGCATATTGCCTTTACTGGATGGATGCTTTGATGTCATCAAACACCACACCGTAACAGGGTGGCTATAAAGGTGGCATTGAGTGTTCGGAAAGTATTGGTTGAAACACATGGATCAAGAGTGGGATTTGTCCATCCACATGACGGATAGATATTCTGGGCCCTCTCGGTGAAATGTCATCCAATTAGCTTGCAAGCATGTGACTTGGTCACAAGGGATCACATATCACGGGAGCGAAAAGAGTACTTATCGATGTGAGGATGAACTAGGTATGCAGAGATACCAACGATCATAACCTCGGATGAGTAACATATCGTGAGACAAAGGGAAATTGGTATCGTATGTAAGTGGTTCATTCGATCGCAAAGTAATCGTAGAAATATGTGGGAGCCATATGAATTTCCAGATTCCTCTATTGGTTATTGTTCGGAGAAGTGTCTCGATCATGTCCGCATAATTCACGAACCGTAGGGAGACACATAAGGATTGACGTTGTTTGAGTAGTTATGGTATTATGAGAAAGAGACCGAATGTTGTTCGGAGTCTCGGATGGGATCCGGGATATCACGAGGAGATCCGGAATGGTCCGGAGAATAAGATTCATATAAGGAAAATCCCATTTCGGAGTTGGGGAATGGTTCCGGTGTTTTCATCGGGAACATTCTAGAAGGTCCCGGAATGTCCGGCACTCCGGAGGGGGAAGGGTACATGAGTGTGTCATTAAATATTGGAATGATTGCATCATGTACTAAGTATTCTTGCTGTCCCAAATAAAGGATTTATTTAAATCCTAAATTGAAAAGTCAAACGGCTAGTTTGAAAGTCAAACGGCAGTTTTGGGAAGTGGGAAAAGAGGAGGAGAGGTGGAGGCCGAGTTGGAGGGGTATTCCTCCCCTTGGCCGGCGCACCTCCCTAGGCCGAGTTGGGGAGGAACTCCTCCCCTTGGCTGGCCAGCCCTCCCACCTATATAAGGAGGGGCAGGGCTCCCCTCCTAGACACACAAGTTTCCTATCTTCTAAACTAAACCCTAGATCTAGACCCCGGTTTAGAGCTATTCGGTTTAGAGCCTTCTAATTGGTTTAGAGCCTTCTAATTGGTGTGTCTAATTACTAGACCACTAATAGCCTCTCTCATAAGCTCCACCATACTCGCACCGGCTTAAGGCGAAGCCCTGCGGGATTTCCCCTCTACCTCCGGTACCACGCCGTTGTGCTTCCATGCTACGAACCCCTACAGATACGAGCGGTAGAAAGGATGGAATTGCCGATATGTCTAAATGACATACATAAGTTCACGGGTTGTCTGGCCTCGCTTAGCCAATTTGTATGTCGGCTGGGAGAGAAGGCACTACCACTATATCAACTGATGAAAAAATCTGATAAGTTCATTTGGACACCACAAGCAGATAATGCATTTTATGAACTAAAGAGGATGTTGGTCACAGCACCAATCCTGGCCTCTCCATTTTCAAAAGAGCCTATGTTACTTTATATAGCCGCCACAAACAGAGTGGTAAGTGCTGTGATCATGGTGGAACGAATTGAAGATGATAAATCAGTACAAAGGCCGGTATATTACCTAAGCGAGGTACTATCAGCCTCCAAGCAAAATTACCCACATTATCAAAAGATGGCATATGGAGTATACATGTCGGCGAAGAAACTTAAACATTACTTCGAAGAGCACCCGATCAAAGTGATCTGTGAAGCGCCCATAGCCGACATATTGAGCAACAAAGATGCAAGCGTCCGAATAGCAAAATGGGCAATTGAATTGTCACCTTACGCTCCGCAATTCGATAGGCGAGATGCAATCAAATCTCAGGTTGTGGCCGACTTCTTTGTGGATTGGGCCGAGGTACAATATGAGCCACCATTACCAGATCCGAATTATTGGACAATGCACTTCGACGGGTCCAAGCTGAGGAATGGCTTGGGGGCAGGGATAGTGTTAACCTCGCCAAAAAGAGATCAGCTGAAATATGTGCTGCAAATACATTTTGCCGCATCAAACAATGTAGCCGAGTACGAAGCACTCATCCATGGATTGAAGGTGGCAAAAGAGATTGGGATACGCCGGATCTTATGCTACGGAGATTCAGATCTAGTAGTACAACAAGTATCAGGCAATTGGGATGCGCTAGATGCCAATATGGCCTTATATAGATTCCATGTGCAAAAACTCAGTGGATACTTCGATGGATGCGAATTTCATCATATACCTCGGGCAGAAAATGACGTTGTAGACACGCTGTCAAAACTTGGATCAACCAGGCAATCAATTCCCCCAGGTATCGCCCTAGAGCACCTGAGAAAACCATCAATAACACCATCACCAGAGTCCGAATCCATCTTTATTCCGGCGAAATCAAGAGAAGATAGTATGCCGATGGAAGTTGACAAAGAATATAACCCGGAGTTTCCGAAAGTGAACCCGGCCGATGCACGGATGGATATGGAAAAATCTGAGGTGGTTATGTCGGCGGAAAATATGGAAATAGATAGTGAGATTATCCCAGAGAAAATCATGCCAACATGGGCGCAGCCCATATTTTCCTTCCTTAAGGATGCGATTTTGCCGAATAACGAGGTACTAGCTAGACAGACAGTGAGAAGAGATAAAACTTATACAATCATAAACAATGAGCTGTATAAAAGGAGCGTCACAAGCGTGCTGCAAAGATGTGTGGATTCGGCGGAAGGCCAAGAGATTCTCCTATATATACATCAAGGAGAATGCGGGCATCACGCCTCGTCCAGAGCTTTAGTGGCCAAAGCATTCAGGCATGGATTTTATTGGCCAACAGCGTTGAAAGAGGCCAAAGAATTGGTGGAAAAATGTAATGGTTGCCAGAGATATGCCAGCAAGATACATATGACATCGTCCGAGTTAAAAACGATACCAATTACTTGGCCGTTTTCTATATGGTGCTTAGATATGGTGGGACCATTCAAGCCGTCCCGGGGCGGGATGACCCACATTTTAGTCATGGTCGACAAATTCACAAAGTGGATTGAAGTGAAACCAATAAAAAAATGTGATGGACCAACAGCAGTAAAATTCCTCAAAGATATTATCTTGAGATATGGTTACCCACACAGTGTTATTACAGACAATGACACAAACTTTGCTGAAGGGGCCTTTGCTAGATTCTGTTAAGAAAAACACATAAGACTAGATGTCGCCTCGGTGGCTCACCCAGCATCTAATGGGCAAGTAGAAAGATCTAATGGACTAGTATTGTCCGGAATAAAACCCCGACTCGTCGAACCACTGCAAAGGTCGGCAGGGTGTTGGATCGAGGAACTACCAGCAGTACTATGGAGCCTCAGAACTACCCCAAACAGGTCAACAGGGTATACCCCATTTTTTCTGGTATATGGAGTAGAAGCCGTGCTTCTAGCCAACATAATACATGACTCGACAAGAGTTACCAAGTATACAACCGCTAAGGTAAATGAGGCAGCTCGGCAAGATGATGTCGATCTGCTAGGAGAAGCCAGGGAGTTGGCACTATCAAGATCAGCTATTTATCAGCAAGACTTACGATGATATCACAGCAAGAAAGTCAATCCAAGAGTGTTTAAAGAAGGAGATTTGGTTCTTCGGCTAGTGCAACGCACAGCCGGCATGCACAAACTATCGCCCCCATGGGAGGGACCATTCATCGTGAGCAAAGCATTGCACAATGATGCATATTACCTAATTGATGCTCAGTCACCAGAAAAGAACAAGGCAAACAAAGCCGGCGAAAAATCGAAAAGACCATGGAACATAGCTTTACTTCGTCCATTTTACTCGTAGGAGTCATCTATGATACGTTGTAATGTGACACTTCAGGTCAAAGTATCGACTATGTATTAAACCTCGGCACTTTGAGCAGTGACTTGGGGACTGCCCTATGTTATTTCTCATTTTGGGTTATGTATTAAACCTCGACACCTTGAGCAGTGACTCGGGGACTGCCCTATGTTATTTCTCATTTTGGGTTATGTATTAAACCTCGACACCTTGAGCAGTGACTCGGGGACTGCCCTATGTTATTTCTCATTTGGGGTTATGTATTAAACCTCGGCACCTTGAGTAGTGACTCGGGGACTGCCCTATGTTATTTCTCATTTTGGGTTATCTACTAAACCTCGACACTTTGAGTTATGCACTTTGAGCAGTGACACGGGGACTGCCCAACGTTATTTTTTATTCCTGAATTATGTCTTAAGTTTCAGGACCTCGAGCAGGGAACTCAGGGACTATAACATATTATCCCTTATCTCGAATTAGGCATTAAAACCTCGATTTCTAGAGCACTGACTAGGGAATTGCCCCATGATGGTCACCTGTTACAAAAATGGGTATTAAACTTCGGCACCCCGAACGATAGGTCAAAAGCTACCTTGAACGATATTATTTCGCTTTACCCAAATATGGGCTTCGAGATTTATAGCTCGGATAGAGATCAAGAACACAATGGTTGAGCCGTTGAATTTATAAAGGCCAGGCAATATTAAACGCCAAACTAAGGTGGGTCAAATGAAAACACACAATCCGAACTTATGAGATTGAAGGCCACCAAAGCAAAGATTTAAACCAACAAGATCAGTTTAGACAGACTAATAACGATCAACATCATACGTGCCTCAGCGGCAAAAGGCAAAAGAGGTTCATACCACACAGAAAGTCGGACAATTGTTTCACACACATCATACGCCCGGCATACCGGGGATAAGAAATAACTTAAAGTTTTTTGAACCTAAGGGGCAGTGACTTGGTCAGGCACTAGGCGCTCCGAGGTAGACGACACCTCGGCCGAAGTTACTTCGCCCTCCACAGAACCAATAGCGACTTCGGGGGAAGCCCGGGGCTGTTGAGAAACGTTAGGTTGAGCTTGAGAGTGACCAGTCCCTTTGGAAGATGATCGCGCATCGCCCTCCCCATCCGAGCTGGCGCTGGAATCACCAGAGTTGTCTGAGTCACCCTCACCTTCGTCCTGATCGGTCGAACTATTATCAGAGGCATCTTCGACTTCGACGTGATCCGCTGGGTTGGGAAGAAAACTCGGCCCTTCAATCCAGTTATGCACATCAGCATACTCAACAAGCTGGAAGGCACGATCTTGTCGGCGAGCGACGAATTCTGGATCCTCAACCCAACGGGAGCTGGTGCCAAGTTTATCAAGGTATCGAGCGAAATATCCTCGTACCAAGACATAATGACTGTGAGCTCCATATCAGCACCAGCCCGTCCAGCGGATTCCCTCCAAAGGTTTAATTGGTTCTGGGATGCCATTAATCTTTCGACCAATATCTTGATCTCATCAATATCAGGAGTTCCAGAAGTATTCAGCCAGAGAACATGGTAGGCCCGAATGGCTGCCTGCACCAAATCCCTGCCCATAATCTTCATCGGACCAACGGCAGCGCCAACGGCAACCAAGAAGTCTTCCATCGAGTATTCCGGGCTCGCATATGCGGGGACACCTCGGCGCACGCGAGCATTAATCACCGCTCTAGAGCTCACGGGCTTAGCTTCCGGAAAATGGTCTACGCAAAATAAAAGTATATCAGTCAAAAGTAAGTAAGAGAAGAAGATAACTCGGCCACGGTCAGAGACTTGGCTGATTCTTCTCTTCGGAGAACTCCTGATCAACTTTCTCTAACTCAGATTTCTGAGAAAGCTTGAGGGACTCCACCTCGGCGCGCAAAGTTTAATTATCTCATCTATCTTTCTTTCACCGCTACGAATGAGTAGCGGCTTGTTCTAAAAAATGCAGCATCATATCAGGCATGGGTATGCATTCTTGATGTGACGCTGCAAGAGTTTGTAACTCGGCTATACGAAAGCCAGAAGGTTATAAGAAACCCGGGATAAATCTCGAACGGGAATCAGTAAAGAGAAAGGATAACTAACCTTCCAGGGCCTTGACTTTCTTCTCAAGACGGATATTAAGATTGTTGATATTACCTGTTTACCAGCAAAATGAGCTAACACCTCAAGGCGAAAATATTAAGAGCTTTAGAGACAATACAAAAGTTTGTTAAATTACCAGCTTTCTTCACCACGGGAACAACTTTCTCATACTTCTCTTGCAATTTCTTATGTGCGAAAAGCAGGCTTTGGAATTCGGCGGTCCGCCGATCATGAGCAACCTAAGCGACAAAATAAATTGTAGTGAGATATTTGTATCTAAGACAGATCTGAATCAAGCAAGAGCTTAACTCGGATCTAGGTGGCTGGATATTCATAGCTAAGACAGATCCGAATCAAGCAAAGCTTAACTCGGATCTCGGTGGCTGCATATTCGAAGCTAAGACAGATCCGAATCAAGCAAAGCTTAACTCGGATCTAGGTGGCTGGATATTCGAAGCTAAAACAGATCCGAATCAAGTAAAGCTTAACTCGGATCTAGGTGGCTAGATATTCGAAGCTAAGACAGATCCAAATCAAGCAAAGCTTAACTCGGATCTAGGTGGCTGGATATTCGAATACTAAGACAGATCAGAATCAAGCAAAGCCTAACTCACATCTAGGTGACCTGATATTCGAACACTAAGACTGATCCGAATCAGGCAAAAACTAATAAAGCTTCCAAACAAATAACAAGTTATTCGGTTGCAAGCTTCAGGGACTAGAGTATATATAATATCATTCAAATAACTAATCAAATGTCAATAAAAACAATTACCTCGTTCATCTTATCGATGTCAAGCACGATCTTGGCAGCCAGATGCAAGCGACTGCTGATGTCGGAGAGTTGAAATGGTCGATCGCTTGATTGCCCTCGAGCTGATCAGCAGCTGCTCAATTATTGGCATACTCAACCAAGGAGCGAGGCTGCTCCCACTCTCAAGACGAAGTCAGACTTTACCTCGGACGCTGCTAGGTAACCATACCGCCATGGGACTCTTGTGGAGAGTGAGCTGAGTATCAGCGGCCAGGGTGACAACGGTCTTAGCAGAGGAA
The DNA here is from genome assembly GCA_023614405.1 of Avena insularis. Taxonomy (NCBI): domain Eukaryota; kingdom Viridiplantae; phylum Streptophyta; class Magnoliopsida; order Poales; family Poaceae; genus Avena; species Avena insularis. The sequence goes on from CM042685.1 coordinate 205,681,967, forward strand.
ACCCCCTTGCGGAGTGCATCAACAATCGTAGGTTGAGAAGAGCTGGCAAGTCCTTTCTGAGATGAGGGAGGTTTGGTGACGAGGACCTTCTTAGCCTTGGAAACAGGAGGAACTATAGTTTCTAAGGGCGCCGAGATGGTGACATCCTCGGCAGGAGTTGGAGTTGTGGTTGAAACTGCGCGAGCCAAAGGAGTCTTGGGGGAAACTCCGGGGTTCACGATGGGGGCAGCGGGTTCGGTAGGAGGATCTACTGTCCGGGTTACGTTGGCATCAGCAACGGAAACCACGGGTGCATCTTGCCGAGGTAATGTTTGACTCGGAGCAGGAGGAGAGTCCACGCGAGCGGGACTAGGAATTCTGGTATCTTCAGGAGGCGGAGGAGAAGGCAGCCAAGTAGTATGACTCGTCATGCTTGGACCACTAGGCTTAACAGAAAGAGGAGCGCTGCAAAAGCACAGAAAGTCAAATCAAAAGACGGAAAAAGAGAAACAAGAAATACAAATGAAAATGAGCCTACCCAGTAACTCCGGGCGTAGTTTTACGCTTCGGAAGGTGCTGGGATGACTTTTTAGTTTGCTTCTTGGGAGCAGCTTCGGAGGCACCTGTTGGAGCGGCACACTTCCGCGAGGTAGCAGGAGGTTGGTAGGCGAGAGGCTCGGCGTCGTGCACCTGACCGGCCTGATTAGCTGGGGAAGTAGAAGCCGGAAATGCATAAGAGATAGGCATTGCGGCGACTACCTCAAGAATTTGGACGTCGTCCGAATCACCTTCCTCCTTGTGGGCCGAGGTCTTGCCACGGGCGCGAGCCGGAGCGAGGTCCGACTTGGGAACGAACTTCTCCAAGTCAGTCTCCCCGCTATCCGGGGTGTTCCGATCTGCGGTCCACAGGAGGGCCAGAACCTTGGCATCTTCAATCTTCTGCTCCGCAAATCTCTGCAAGAAAAGAGACAAAAAGGAATTAGCAAAAGGAATCACAAACGCAATTGGGGGGCAAAACATAAATGCGTGAACTTACCTCGGGAGGGGGATTCCCGCGGGCGAACGGCTTCAGTCCCCAGGTCCAATCCTCCGACATCTCCGTCTTAAAGATAGCTCGGACACGCTTGAAAATAAGATAATTATCGAGCTCAACCGTTGAGACTCGGTTGGGATCAAGGGGACCGCTCATATAGCAGAGCTTGTGCGTGCGTTGCTGAAAAGGGCAGATCCGGCTGCTGATGAAGGTGGTCATCAGATCCTCGCCACGTAACCCGGCGCGGATCAGCTCCTTCAGCCGAATCTCAAAGGCCTCGGCCAGAGCATGGCTCTTCCTGGGATTATAAGTCCAGTTCTTCTTGGAAGGGGGGCCGATGGAGAAAGCAGGGAGCCTAATCTTGTCTTCCTTCCCAGAATTCTTGACATAGAAAAACGATCTATGCCATTTCTTGCATGACTCGAGACCAGCAACGCGAGGAAACTCAGATTTACTCCGAGGTGTGATGGACGCGGATCCACACTAGGTAAGCAATTTCTTGGAAGGATGAAGGGATTTGTCTGGAACGACATTGGATCGGATCTGGAAGAACTTGGACCATACATTCACGGATGGCCAGAGGCCGAAGTATCCTTCCGAGGCCGAGATAAAAGCGGATAGAGAAGCAATGGCGTTAGCCGGAAGATGATGCGGCTGCAGGCCGAAGTAATCGACGAATTCCATAGCAAAATCGCTAAGGGGAAGACCAAACCCGCGAGCGAAATGGGACATAAAAACGACGTACTCGCCTTCGTTAAGAACGGGAGAAGATTCGCTGCCGGGTAAGCGACAGGCTACCTCGGCAGGAATCCGGCGAGTTCTAATTAACCACTCAACCTCTCGGCGGGTAACGGTGGAACCTTGCCAGGAGCCCCGCTCTGGACCAGACGCTGCATCATCATCCTCGATGAGCGCGCCGCTAACGGAGCTTGACATAGGGTCGCCGGAGGAGTCCACGAAAGAGGAACTAGCGGCGGAGCAAACCCTAGAGGTGCAAGGCCCCGTCGTGGTCCTAGGCGAAAACGGCGGCGGAGCGGAAAAGGAACCGCCGCGGGGAACCTAGAGAGCGGCAGACGCGTCTAGAGAAAAATCTAGGCAATGAGACCACAGAGAAACTCACCGGCGACGGCGCCGGAGCAAGCATACGGGGACGAGGTCGAAGGAGCAGAGGAATTAGGGCCTCGCCGTCGAAGATTCCGATGATCGCGCAGCCGCAGAAGCACGAACATGCGCAAGGGTGAAAGGAGGAAGAAGGGCAACGGTGAGCGAAGGAGGAAAGTAAATCCTCTAGCCCCGTGCCCCTCTTTATAACCGCGTGGCCTTGGCGATAGTGGGATCGTGCGTGCGGGCACTAACCGTGTAGATCGTGTATGCGGCGTAACCGCTCGCGGCTGAGTAGAGCCACACCAACGACCACACGACGCAGGAGACGATCAGGCCCCCTGACCGATACGGTGCGCGAGGCGTAGCAGCGCCGACGCGACAGGCGCAGTAATTACTGTAGCTTGTTAGTGGGCACTGTAGGGGAACAAAAAACTAGAGAAACAATGATAAGTGTTACACGTAGGACGAGGCGTGCACGAGAAGATGCGTGGATACCTCGGACAGGGGAAAAATAACTCGGAAACAAGGAGAAACAAATATTGGGAAACTGATAAGGCCCAGCCAAGGTTACGGGCAGGACCACACCAGCTTCGGGGACTAATGTTGGGGAGGTGACCCCAGATAGGGTTATGACGGGGAAATACGAAAGGAGTTTCCCCTGTAATATTCCGAGTTAATTTCTGTATCGGCCGAATCATGTAAAGGTCGGCCGAGGTAAGCACGAGCATGACACCTATGAGAAGGGTTGAACGTTACCCGGCCTGCGTACGGTTTAAGTCGGCCGGGTAAGTCCGAATAACCTAAATGCAGGTGAAGGCCAAGTCGAGTTAAGCGAGACAGGGCCAAATGACATGAAGCTTGCAGGAGAAGAAGGTGCCTATAAGTCAAACCCTAGTCACAGGCTAGGAAGAATCTGAACGGAGCCAAGCGCAAAGGACAAGGCGCAGAGCAGCAGAAGAGCAGAAGGAGGTCACGGAGGTGACAGTCCTGGAGCCCGAGGCGTGCAGGTGGGGTTCTCTGAAACCTTTCCGTCATTAGAAGGGGGACACGGAAAGGAGGCCACTGAGTTACTATATTGGGACAAGCATATTCTTCGAATATGCTTGCCATGTCAGCCCTAGAGGAGCCAAGGCACCCCTTTATAAGGAGAGGCTTGGATACTGAGAAAGGGATCGGATCATTCTATACCGTTAGGCTGGTAAAAGTTCATCATCTCTTCCTACATACAGCTCAAGGAGCACTTGTAGTCCAAGTAAGGAGAAATAAAGATCTGTATGTTAGTCATTTGTGTGTAGAATTAACTACATCTTCTCTCCCCAGATCCCTCTAGCATCCATTGGCCCCATACTTTAGCCTACCCATGGCATCTGCCGTGCCACCACCACGACAATGGACTTACAAGATCCCCTTTTATTTCACACCGCCGACATCCATAAACAAAAGAGCATGATATCAACTAGGTACAATGTACAAGCGCAATGTTGAAAGCGTTCCACGTAACAACACGGTTCTGCTAATTCCAACGTATAAGTGCAAGCATATACGACATAGATGACACAATGGTTCAAGTTTATTTAGGGGTACCCCTTGCACATGATACAAGAGCGTTCCCATAACCAAAATGACAAGGCAAGCAGACAATGAGCATCTCAGCAATCTTCTTATGTACCATGGGAATATGGTGCCTTTTTCTCTCTTTTCTCAATGTGTCTCTTTTTTTATAAGAAGGATGCTTTATAGATGTCACTATGGTGATGCTGCAAGTTTCCACCATGATTAGGCATGGCTTAGGCTAGCGGCCCAGGCGTTTCTCTAACATAGGATACAAACTCCATGGACTTACAAGTTCCCTTTTTATTTCACACCGGTGACATCCATAGACAAAAGAGCATGATATCAACTGAGTACAAAGTACAAGTGCAATGTTGAAAACGTTCCCCATGACAGCATGCTTCTGCTAATTCCAACGTATAAGTGCAAGCATATACAACATAGCGCCACAATGGTTCAAGTTTATTAGGGGCAAAGAATATAAAGTGTGCCATCAAGTTGGTGATGGCTTTAATCACTAAGTTTTCACATAAAAAAATAGTTTTTAATTGGAAGATAGCTGAAAACAAGAATATACTTGGAATGGTGTAACACACCATGCATAGGAATTTATAGTGGACACTTTGGAATAACTTGGTTTCTTGGGAGTTGGATGCATGAGTAGAGCTTACTCATTATAAGTGGAGGCTAGCAAAAGACTGGGAGCGACCAACTAAGAGAGCAATAATGACCATAATCATGCAAAGCGACAAAACATTATCAACTAAAGCATAAAGTGGTATCACAAGTCAAAAACTAAATGATCATAGAGGCTAAGGTGACTGGTTCATAGTCATAACATGGTGTGAGCATGTTCCAAGTCAACCCAAATAAAGCATCAAAGGAGAATACCACAATACTATGCTTTTGTATGCTAAAACAACGCATGATTCTTTCAAGGCACATTAAGCAATCTCAATTGTTTGGAACAAGTCATGCTACAACAATAATCACTAAGCATATGGTCAAAGAAACATCTAGGATGGCATGATGAAGTCTAAGCCACAGTCAAAATAAGCTCACTTTTGTACCACTATAAGCATGAAGCTTCCTACTCTTTTTCGAACACCAAACGACTTATTTGAAATAGCTCACAAAGATAATAATCAATAAATATCAGTGAGCTTGTCTCAAAAATTCACAAATAACTAAAAAATTCTAAGCTGAAAGCACAATAAAACTAAGTCTAAACACAGTTCTAGCAAAAGAGAACACTGACAAGACAATAAGAATGCAAACTAGAGTGTTCTAGGCAATGAAAACAGACTGTGTCTCTCTCCAAAAGAAATGTGCTGGGATCCAACCAACTTAATGCAGCAAACCAAGCAAAAGAAAAACAAAAACAAAGACTGTAACATACCACTTTTTGTGTAATATTAATAAAGACCTGTTTGAGCATTGCATGCATGTATTACACTTGCACTTTGATATAACCAAATAAGAACAAGCAAAACCCTAATTTCTTACCCTCTCAAAACCATTCAAATGGGTTTTAGATTTTGAAATTATCAAAATGAATGGAACCCAAAGTGAATAAAAGGGTCCCACACTATTTTATATACTTTATAAAAGTTTCTGTAATTTGAAATTATTCAAAACAGATTTGAAATCAAAATACAAAAGGGAAATCAGAAAATAGAAATAGAAAAATAGTTTCCTGGAAAAAATCTAACTAACCTAGCTACTAGGCCGAGCCCACTTCTCTCCCTCTCTGTCTGCCGCTAGCGCAGCCAGCAGCCAGCCCACCCGGAGCCCAAGCCGGCCTAGCCTGGCCCATACCATTTCATCGACGCTATCATCATCGTCCACCTCTCGCCCCGCCCGAAGCAGCTCGCTGTCGCGTCACCGCCGGCCGCCACGCGCCAAGATTCGTGCCGCCGCCCCCGAGCGTCTACAAGAACTGCTGGCCACCGTCGACGAACCCTAGCCCTCCAGTTCCCCATCTCCTCTTTGTTTTCTCTCGCCATGGCCGAACCCTAGCCGTCAGATTTTCCTCGTCCCCGTCGTCTCCGTCCGCCCTAGCCTTAGCTGACGCCACCACTAGAGCCGTCGTGCTCGACTCCTTCTCCCTAGCTATTTTCCCCCTCGCGCGCGACCCCGATCGACTGGATCCAGAGCTCCGGCCGCCATCGGTCTCCGTCGATCCCGCCGTTCCCGAACTCGCCTTGACTCGTTGTCAAGCCCGTCGTGCTCACGGTGAGCTTCTCGCATTACGGTTCCCTCCATTTCCTCCCTCTCCCCCTGTGTCGTTCCCCCGCGTGTGCCCGACGTCGCCGCTGCTGGAGCTCGTCGGAGGCAACGCTCCGGTGACCAATAACGAGCGGCGCCGCCACTAGCATGCTCAGCGCGTTGCGCTGCGTCGAACACGCCCACCCGTGCAAGCCCGCTCTACCCCTAGCGCTGGATTCGATCCCCAGCAGTGAGCATCTCCATTGCTGATGTCATGATGACATCAGCATGATGCAATAACCCTATTTGTTTATTTAAATGTTTTTCTGTAATTGTTTTATTATATAAAATTTATGACAAGTGGGCCATACCTGTCAGGGTTTTAATCTTTTCTGTAAATATTTTCTGAAATGATTAAATCTATGACATGTGGGCCCAAGTTGGAATTTATTTTAAATATTCCAAAAATGATTTAAAATGAATTAAAATTGGAGAAATTCATAACTAATTCATTTTAAATCAGAAAAATACAAATAATATACCAAAATGTTCAGAAAAATGAAACCCATCTAAATAAGATATAATCATACATGGTTAATCAACTTTGATGGAAAGTTTAACTAGAAGAACCAATTTAACCCCATAGGTGATTCCGATGATCCCCCTGTTTTAGGGTTTGGACCTCTCGGACCCCGTTTAAAATGACCAAGCATGTTCTAGGGGTCATTTCAACCCCATTTAACTTGTCATATAATCCATATTGTATGAGCATTGCACATGCCATGTGTTGAATGTTGCTCTCTGTTTTCCGGTGTTTGGTTCTTCGCGAATAGGAACGGAACCCGAAGCTGAAGTCAACGCTACTGAAGAGCAGTACCAGCCCAACAACGGACAAAGAAAGCGAAGCCCCACTCAAACATATGAATCCTACGATTACAAAGTATTTCATTCTCGTCATATGCATTCGGTTCAACAGTATTTTATCAGTAGATAGAGTGATCCTATCTGATGCATGTTTCCCCTTGTGAACTAAATACCTGATCCACTACTCCTAGCATAACTAGGGTTTGTCTTATGAGCATCGCTAGTGCCATGGTTCAGTCAAGCTTAGCCAATGCTTAGTGGTCCGATGCTGATCATTCAGATGATGCACCGGAGATGCGAATGAATCTAGTATGGTAGGATGTGGTGATATGATCAGAGATGGATGATAAACATGCTAAGGCTTGTATGGGAGGCCACGTGGGTTTTGGTTTTTGTAGTCCCATACTTGCCACCCTTAGGACCTGATGTTCTCGCCTCTTGAACCAAGACGAGCATACAACCACACGGGGTCCTGGAAACCCCCTCGACTCACTAACTTGCCTAGTAGATTCCATGAGTCACATAGTTCGGGCTTTCCATTCGACATGCGCATCTTGGTTGTTCTTGAATGGAGGTGAAGGAGGTGCATTCATACAGGTAGGTAAGCGTGGCAGGGAATGGGAGATGCCCGGCATCCGTAATCTCAAACCCTGTTCACATCGCTAGGGACCGACTTCGGGACTCGACCCGTTACGGCGGCATCTCCTTAGTGCGTGACTCATGGTCTCGGCGAAAGCAAAGTAAAGGTCGTGGTCAACCACTCTCTGTCGGCCTTCCAAGGAAGAGGGCTAATAATTTGGCATTAATAATTGGTTGGTACGTGTGGGTAAAGTTGTGCACCCCTGCAGGGTTATTAATCTTTTCGAAAATCCGTGTCCATGGTTATGGACAACTTGGGAACGGATTCTATGATCATAGAAAACTATAACCGAATGATAAAACTTGTCAACTAATGTGAGATCCGGAGTACTTCCTCGGGGTTGTTTGAGGGGGTATTCTGGGAAGAGAGGTTCAGTTGATGATGGTTCTTGGTGGATATCAAAGATGACTCCGAAGAGCTAGAGTTGTAGTCTCCTTATACCTTTTGAAAATGATCTGACTAGACGAGTTCCTTCTCCCTCTTGTTTTGAAAACAAAAGATGGATTTATGCAAAATAACTCCACTAGCCATAAGTCTTGCGGAGTACACCCTGTACTCAGCCTTGCCTCGTTGGTGTTTCTCTACAGATGAAGCTACTCCAACTGAAGGTGGTTTCTACGTCGAAGTCAACGAGTAGTCGGGGTTCCCGAGCAGTAGCCTAGGATCTATGGAAGGGTCGCTACTTCTGTTTAAGGCCTCTTAGGCCCTTTGCTAAGTTTGTTGTTTAGAATAACTTGTTTGCTTCCGTTGTTTGTTGTAATGATGGGTCCGTGACCCCTGGCTTGTATGACTGGTTTGTAGCTCTCTTAAGAGTTTACCTTATTAATGTATGGTTTGTATGTTCTGTAATGTTACCAATCTTTCCCTGCGTGCTTCAGAATTTAGGTTAGGCTTATATCGGATAAGGATCTGATATTTGTCTAGCCCTGATCCCGGGTCGTGACATATTTTGGTATCAGAGCAGGACTTCCTGTAGGAAACCCTTCTAGCTGTTCGATGTTGAGTCTAGAGTTTGAGAAAACTATTTGAAAGCTAAAAACTATTTGCAAAACTCTAAATAGGACTCTTTTTACTCCTTATCCAAGGTTGGTCTATTGCTGAGTTATCTTACCTCGTTTGCTTTGCAAAGGTTTTCACTTCTCGTCTATCATTTCAATCCTTTTTGGATATACGGGTTTGGGTTGTTTTCCCTAGTACTTTGTACTTGGTTGCAAGGCTCAGAGTTTTCAAAGATATATCGGTGCAACCGAAGCATTGTTTTTCAGCTTTGCTAAGGATGCCTCTAATCTCGTTCTCTATTCTTTCATGACTTGTTGGTATCATATCAAGCTTGCATTCCATTGATATGGTTTATATTTAAGTTAGTAGCGTATACATTCCGTATGCTTGTTCTACTGCCATACTTAATGCATTGATATAATCTTTATCCACATGTTCACCTCTACCATGACTTTTGATATGGTTTTGTCATCCTTTGATGTACCTTTTTGGTGAATCCATTCTCATGGTTTCTGTTTTCTCCTCAAGATGTCGTCTGGTACTCGTAGTTCTGTTGGCCGTCGAGGAAACAACAATGCTGAACAGGAACTTCCGCCACCTCACACAATGGCCGAGGTTCTCAACAACATTGAGACCAACCGTCTGAGGAATGAACGCCTTCTGGAGCGTGTGGCGCAGAACACTGAACGTCGTCCTAACGACTGTGTCACACTTGGAGATTGCATCCGCTCTTTTCCTCCAATCTTTACCCACTCCAAGGAACCCCTTGAAGCTGATGATTGGCTCTGCACCATAGAGCGCAAGTTCAGTGCTCTTCGAGTTCGTCCCGCTGATCGTGTCAACTTCGCCACCTATCAACTAGAAGGTGAGGCTGGTGTTTGGTGGGAAGGTTTTCTGAGTCTACAAGCTCAGGGACATGTTGTTACCTGGGAAGAGTTTGTTGCAGGATTCTGTGCCTCTTATATCCCTAAGCCCGTCATGGATCTCAAAAGGAGGGAGTTTCTGGATCTGACCCAGGGGCGCATGGATATTGAAGCATATGGGCGTGAGTTTACTCGCCTGGCTCATTATGCAACCAGGGATGTGACCAATGATGAAGATAAGCAAGAGTTGTTCCGTAAGGGACTTAACCCTGCACTTCGCTATGAGTTGTTGCCCTTCAAGTTCTAGTCTTTCTAGGACTTGCACAATCAGGCTCTTACTCTGGAGCATGGAAGGAAGGACATGGAAGTGTCTCAGAAGCGTGAAGAAGGAAATTTTCGTGCTTCTTCCTCTGGTAACAAGAAGCACCGTGTCTTTGTTCCATACAGTGTTGTGCCTCGTGCTCCTTATGCACCCAAGTCCTCTAGCAATAATTCTCGTCAGCCATAGTCAAATACTGGTGGAGCAAATTCTCGTTCTCCTGCTGGTTCTCACACCGGAGTTACCTGCTACTCCTGTGGTCAGCCTGGTCACTACTCAAGGGAGTGTTCTCAAAGGGCTATCGGACGCAATGATCAGCAGGCAAAGAAGAATGATAAAGTTCAAGGTCCTGGACGTGGTCGTCTGACCCATGTCACTGCTGATGAAGCTCAGGAAGATCCATGCGTCATTCTGGGTACGCTCCGTGTCAATTCAATTCTCGCAACAGTTATGTTTGATTCTGGAGCATCGCATACATTCATGTCAAATTTTTTTGCTCAAGAGCATGGGATAAATCTTGAACCCCTGTCCACCCCTTTTACCATCCATTCCCCGGGTTCTAGCTGGTTCACCACTATGGTTAGTCACGGAAATGAGATTGACATAGCCTACCAGAAGTTTCCCCCTTCTTTCATTGCACTCAAGTCATGTGACATTGATGTCATTCTGGGCATGGACTGGTTAACCAAGTATCAAGCCGTCATTGACTGTGCACTTAGAACAGTTGTTGTGACCTCACCTGCTGGCATAACTATCAAGTATTGGACTGATGGCTCAAAGTCTCCGTCAGCAGTCCTTAAACCTTTCTTGGAGTTGTATGCCATGGATGTCCTACCTACTCTCGAGGTCCAAGATGTCCATGTGGTATGTGATTTCCCGAATGTCTTTCCTGAAGAGTTGCTTGGCATGCCACCTGATCGAAGTGTGGAGTTTGTCATAGAGCTAGTTCCTGGAACTACTCCTATCTCCAAAAGACCTTACTGCATGCCTCCTCATGAGTTGGTTGAGTTGAAGAAGCAACTTGAAGAGTTAGAGGGTCTAGGATACATCCAACCTAGCACATACTCTTGAGGTTGCCCCACCATCTTTGTCAAGAAGCGGGATACAAATATTCCAAGATTGGTGGTTGATTACCGTCCACTCAACACAGTGACAATCAAGAATAAGTACCCACTTCCCCGGATAAATGGCCTCTTTGATCAATTAAGTGGTGCCACTATCTTCTCCAAGATGGACTTAAGATCAGGGTATCATCAAATCAAGATCAGAAAGGAGGATATCCCAAATACAGCCTTCACAACTCGTTATGGACTTTACGAGTATACAGTGATGTCCTTTGGGTTAACCAATGCCCCTGCCACATTTATGAGGCTCATGAACTCCGTCTTCGTGGAATATCTCGACAAGTTTGTCGTGGTATACATTGATGACATTTTAATCTACTCCAAGACCGAAGAAGAGCATGCCGAACATCTATGTTTGGTGTTGACTAAACTTCGTGAACATCGCCTCTATGCCAAGTTTTCCAAATGTGAGTTCTGGTTACAAGAGCTCATCTTCCTTGGCCATGTTGTGTCTTCAAGTGGTGTTGCTGTCATACCGGATAAGGTTCAGACCATTCTGGAATGGAAGTCACCTACTTTAGTCAAGGAAGTCCAAAGTTTTCTTGGAATGGCTGGATATTACCGTCGATTCATTGAGAACTTCTCCAAGATATCCAAGCCTATGACTGATCTTCTTAAGAAAGATAAGAAGTTTGAATGGTCAGAAAAGGCAGAAGAAAGCTTCCAAGCTCTGAAAACCAAGCTAACCACCGCTCATGTGCTTGTCCTTCCGGATACAAGCAAGGACTTCGTCATCTATTGTGATGCTTCTCTCCAAGGGCTCGGTTGTGTGTTGATGCAAGATGGTCATGTAGTGGCCTATGCTTCTCGGCAGTTGAAGCCACATGAGAACAATTATCCAACCCATGATCTCTAACTTGATGCTGTTGTTCATGCTCTTAAGCAATGGCGACATTACCTCATCGGTAACCGTTGCGAACTTTACTCGGATCATCAAAGCCTGAAGTACCTCTTTACCCAGCCAGATCTGAATCTCAGGCAAAGATGATGGTTGGAACTCAACAAAGATTATGATTTGGGTCTCAACTATCAACCCGGCAAAGCCAACATCGTTGCTGATGCGCTAAGTCGGAAGTCTTATTGCAATAATCTGATGATTTCACAAGTCCAACCTGCTCTCTACGAGGAAATCAAGCGTCTTAACCTTGAAGTGGTTCCTTGTGGATTCCTTGCTAAGCTTGAAATAAAATCTTCTCTCGAGGACCAAATCAAGGAATCTCAAAAGCAAGATGATGAGGTTACCAAGATCAAAGAACGTTTTGCAAGCGGTGAAGCTAAATGTTTCTCCGTCAATGATCAAGGTATCCTATATTTTGGTAACCGGCTAGTGGTTCCAAACAGTCGGAAAATTAAAGATCTAATCCTACTAGAAGCTCATGAATCCCCTCTGTCTATCCATCCTGGTGGTACCAAGATGTACCGAGATCTCCGTCAAAGATTCTGGTGGAGTGGAATGAAACCAGAAATCACTTGCTTTGTTGCAGAGTGTGACGTTTGCCGTCGTGTGAACGCTGAACACCAAAGGCCTGCTGGACTCCTGCAGCCGTTGAAAACTCCTGAGTGGAAATGGGATGAAATTGGTATGGATTTCATTACTGGACTCCCAAGGACACAAGCAGGAAATGATGCCATATGGGTAATAGTTGATCGGTTATCCAAAGTCGCTCACTTCCTTGCTGTCCGGGAAAGCATTACCGCAAGCCAGTTGGCAAAGCTATATGTATCCCGGATAGTCGTTCTCCATGGTGTGCCCAAGAAGATCGTATCTGATCGTGGAAGTTTGTTTACTTCCAAATTCTGGCAAAGTTTCCAACAAGCAATGGGAACTCATGTCTCTCTCAGCACAACCTATCATCCTAAAATCGGTTGTCAAACCGAAAGAGTGAATCAAATTCTTGAAGAAATGCTCAAAGCGTGTGTCATATCCTTTGGAAAGAGCTGGGAGAAATGTCTTCTTTTGCGGAATTCTCCTACAACAACAGTTTTCAATACAGTTTGGGAATGGCACCTTTTCAATTCCTGTATGGGAGAACATGTCGAACACCGTTGAACTGGACAGAAACCGGTGAAAGACAATTCTTTGGTCCGGACATGATCCAAGAAGAAGAAGATCAAGTTCGCATAATTCGAGAGCGTCTGAAGGCCACTCAATCTCGTCAGAAGACCAACTACGATCATCATCATCTTGATGTTCATTATGAATTTGGTGATCAAGTTTACCTCCAGGTCACTCCTCTGAAGGGTGTCCATCGATTCGGTATCAAAGGCAAATTGGCTCCTCGCTACGTTGGTCCCTTTCGCATTCTCTCTAAGCAGGGTGAGATTGCCTACCAATTGGAACTACCATCAAATTTCCTAGAGGTTCATGATGTCTTTCATGTGTCCCAACTCAAGCGTTCCTTCAAAGATCCCATTCGTGGTGTGGACCATGAAACTTTGGATCTCCAAGATGATCTAACCTACCGAGAATACCATGTTCGTATTCTTGATGAAACCGAGTGCAAGACTCGTTGTCAAACCATTAAGTTCCTGAAAGTTTAATGGTCTCATCACTCTGAGTCAGAAGCAACCTGGGAACGCAAAGACCGTCTTCGATCTGGGTACCCTGCCTTCTTTTCTAAAACCTAGGAATCTCGGGTCGAGATTCTTGTAAGGGGGTAGAGCTGTAACATACCACTTTTTGTGTAATATTAATAAAGACCTGTTTGAGCATTCAATGCATGCATTAGACTTGCACTTTGATTTAACCAAATAAGAACAAGCAAAACCCTAATTTCTTACCCTCTCAAAACCATTCAAATGGGTTTTAGATTTTGAAAATTATCAAAATGAATGGAACCCAAAGTGAATAAAAGGGTCCCACACTATTTTATATACTTTATAAAAGTCTCCAGCCACCCTAGCCTTAGCCGACTCCACCACTGGAGCCGCCGTGCTCGACTCCTTCTCCCTAGCTATCCCCCCTCCCCCCCCGCGCGTGACCCCGATCGTCTGGATCGAGAGCTCCGGCCGCCGTCGTTCTCCTTCGATCCCCGCCGTTCCCAAGCTCACGGCTCGTCGTTACGGTGCCCTCCATTTCCTCCCTCTCCCCTATGTAGTTCTCCCTGCGTGTGCCCGAAGCCGCCGCCACGGGAGCTCGTCGGAGGCGACGCTCCGGTTACCAATAACGAGCGGCGCCGCCACTAGCATGCTCAGCGTGTTGCGCTGCGTCGAACGCGCCCACCCGCGCAAGCCCACTCTTCCCCTAGCGCAGGATTCGATCCCCAGCAGTGAGCATCTCCATTGCTGATGTCATGATGACATCAGCATGATGCAATAACCCTATTTGTTTATTTAAATATTTTTCTGTAATTGTTTTATTATATAAAATGTATGATAGGTGGTCCATACCTGTCAGGGTTTTAATCTTTTCCCGCCTAGGACACAAGAATATCGAACCATGAATGACGAAAGGCATGAGATAAATATTGGCTAGTAATTGTGAAGCCCGGTCGACCCAGACATAGACGGTCGACCCAAGGAAAAAACGAGAGAGAGGAAAGTGGTAAATGGAGAGAATCAGAATTCTTTGCTTTCTTAAAGCGTCAGACTTCTAAATTCTCACCGTCGACTTTATAATTCGTGAGGGTTCAAGTCCCTCTATCCCCAAACCCTCTTTTATTCGCTAACTCCGTGACCCCTGGACGCCGAAGGCGTCCTTTATTTTCTGAAATGATTAAATCTATGACATGTGGGCCCAAGTTGGAATTTATTTTAAATATTCCAAAAATGATTTAAAATGGATTAAAATTGGAGAAATTCATAACTAATTCATTTTAAATCAGAAAAATACAAATAATATACCAAAATGTTCAGAAAAATGAAACCCATCTAACTAAGATATAATCATACATGGTTAATCAACTTTGATGGCAAGTTTAATTAGAAGAACCAATTGAACCCCATAGGTGATTCCGATGATCCCCCTGTTTTAGGGTTTGGACCTCTCGGACCCCGTTTAAAATGACCAAGCATGTTCTAGGGTTCATTTCAACCCCATTTAACTTGTCATATTATCCATATTGTATGAGCATTGCACATGCCATGTGTTGAATGTTGTTTTCTCTTTTCCGGTGTTTGGTTCTTCGCGAATAGGAACCGAACCCAAAGCTGAAGTCAACACTACTGAAGAGCAGTACCAGCCCAACAACGGACAAGGCAAGCGAAACCCCACTCATACATATGAATCCTACGATTACAAAGTATTTCATTCTCGTCATATGCATTCGGTTCAACAGTCTTTTATCAGTAGATAGAGTGATCCTATCTGATGCATGTTTCCCCTTGTGAACTAAATACCTGATCCACTGCTCCTAGCATAACTCGGGTTTGGCTTATGAGCATCGCTAGTGCCACGGTTCAGTCAAGCTTAGCCAATGCTTAGTGGTCTGATGCTGATCATTCAGATGATGCACCGGAGATGCGAATGAATCTAGTATGGTAGGATGTGGTGATGTGATCAGAGATGGATGATAAACATGCTAAGGCTTGTATGTGAGGCCACGTGGGTTGTGGTTTTTGTAGTCCCATACTTGCCACCCTTAGGACCTGATGTTCTCGCCTCTTGAACCAAGACGAGTGTACAACCACACGGGGGGATGGAAATCCCCTCGACTCACTAACTTGCCTAGTAGATTCCATGAGTCACATAGTTCGGACTTTCCATTCGACATACGCATCTTGGTTGTTCTTGAATGGAGGTGAAGGAGGTGCATTCATACAGGTAGGTAAGCATGGCAGGGAATGGGAGATGTCCGGCATCCATAATCTCAAACCCTGTTCACATCGCTAGGGATCGACTTCGGGACTCGACTCGTTATGTCGGCATATCCTTAGTGTGTGACTCATGGTCTCGGCAAAAGCAAAGTAAAGGTCATGGTCAACCACTCTCTGTCGTCCTTCCAAGGAAGAGGGCTAATAATTTGGCATTAAGAATCGGTTGGTACGTGTGGGTAAAGTTGTGCACCCCTGCAGGGTTATTAATATTTTCGAAAAGCCGTGTCCACGGTTATGGACGACTTTGGAACGGATTCTGTGATCATATAAAACTATAACCGAATGATAAAACTTGTCAACTAATGTGAGATCCGGAGTACTTCCTCGGGGTTGTTTGAGGGGGTATTCTAGGAAGAGAGGTTCAGTTGATGATGGTTCTTGGTGGATATCAAAGATGACTCTGAAGATCTAGAGTTTTAGTCTCCTTATCCCTTTTGAAAATGATCTGACTAGACAATTTCCTTCTCCCTCTTGTTTTGAAAAAAAAGATGGCTTTATGCAAAATAACTCCACTAGCCATATGTCTTGCGGAGTACACCCTGTACTCAGCCTTGCCTCGTTGATGTTTCTCTACAGATGAAGCTACTCCAACTGAAGGTGGTTTCTACGTCGAAGTCGACGAGTAGTCGGGGTTCCCGGGCTGCAGCCTAGGATCTATGGAAGGGTCGCTACTTCTGTTTAAGGCATCTTAGGCCCTTTGCTAAGTTTGTTGTTTAGAACAACTTGTTTGATTCCGTTATTTGTTGTAATGATGGGTCTGTGACCCCTGGCTTGTATGATTGGTTTGTAACTCTCTTAAGAGTTTACCTTATTAATGTATGGTTTGTATGTTCTGTAATGTTACCGATCTTTCCCTGCGTGCTTTAGAATTTAGGTTAGGCTTATATCAGATAAGGATCTGATATTTGTCTAGCCCTAATCCCGGGTCATGACAAAGACGCTCCAAGAACAACACAAAAATGCATGAAACAATAAAAACGAAGTGTCTAGAAAGACCTGAGATTTTTACTAATGAAGAAGGGGATGCCCAAGGCATCCCCAAGCTTTGACGCTTGTACCTCTTGAATATTTCTTGGGGTGACACGGGGTGGCATCCCCAAGCTTGAGCTTTTGTCCATTATTCATCTCATTACATCATTCTTTCTCTACACCTGAAAATTTTCCTTCATACAAAACTTCACACATCTTCATTAACAACATTAGTGCATTCAAAAGATAATAAACCTTTGGGGTTTAGTTTTAAAATAGAAAAACTTTTATTAAAAACACAAGCTAATGTAGCAATTCCTTCAAAATCTCAATTTACCAAAGAGAACTCAAAAAGAATCAATAAAGATGCAAATGCAATTAGTGGCAGAAATCTGTCAAAACAGACCAGCAGGTAAAAACCGAATTTTTCGAAGACCTTCTGTTGCTCAAATCAAAAAAATTTTAACTAACGAAAGTTAACTAACAACCTGGGGGATTTATTCATAAAATTACAGCTCAATCCTACATATAGATATTTTTCAATAATTTTTACAGTGAATCACAAAAATCTGTTTCGGGACAACAACTTCCCCAAATCTTACTTCTCTCTCATTAGAGGTTATTCTTCGCACAAAAACCACACAAAAAGGATAAGGAGAGGTTATTACAGAAGTTATAACTTCCAATACTCAATAAAACTATTGGGTTATCTCCCAATAAGTACTTTTCTTTAACACCTTTAAGTTAGGTTTGATAGTTTGAGAAGATGCTCACATAAGAAATATGAATTGAAGTGAAATAGAGCATCAAGAAGCAAATTCAAAACACATTTAAGTCTAACCCACTTCCTATGCATACGAATCTTGTAAAGAAACAAGTCATGAAAGCACAAAGCAACAAGCATAGGAAAGCAAAACAAGTGCAACTTCAAGATTTTCAACATAAAGAGGGGAAACTTAATATTATTGAGATGCATAAAACCATGTTTCCCTCTCTCATAATAACTTTTAGTATCATCATGAATAGAATTAACAATATAACTATCACATAAAACATTCTTATCATGAGCCACATGCATAAAATGATTATTACTCTCCACATAAGCATAGTCATTCTTATTAATTGTAGTGAGAGAAAATTCAACAAAATAGCTATCATTAATATTCTCATCACCATAATCATCAAATATAGGAGGCATATTGTAATCACAATTAATTTTCTCCTCAATAGTAGGTGGACTAAAAATGTCATATTCATCATTGTAATCATCATATATTGGAGGTTCGATATCATCATAAGCAATAGAATAGCTATCTTCCAAAGCTGGGGAACTAAAAAGATCATTTTCATAAAAACTAGCTCCCCCAAGCTTAGACGTTTCCGTAGCATTAGCAATAATGGTGTTCAAAGAATTCATACTAATAACATTGCTATTAGCATGCAAATAAAGTTCCAAAGGTTTTTTAATTTTCTCTTCAAACAGCAGTTGTTGGGCCTCCAAGTGCAGAGGTTTGTAGAACAGCAACAAGTTTCCCTTAAGTGGATTACCCAAGGTTTATCAAACTCAGGGAGGAAGTGGTCAAAGGTATCCCTCTCAAGCAACCCTGCAATCAAGATACAAGAAGTCTCTTGTGTCCCCAACACACCCAATACACTTGTCAGGTGTATAGGTGCACTAGTTCGGTGAAGAGATAGTGAAATACAAGTGATATGGATGATTATAATACAACAGTGCCAGAAAAGAGCTTGACGGGTGATGTCTACGCACTTCTATTCTTGTAGACAGTTGTTGGGACTCCAAGTGCAGAGGTTTGTAGAACAGTAGCAAGTTTCCCTTAAGTGGATTACCCAAGGTTTATCGAACTCAGGGAGGAAGTGGTCAAAGGTATCCCTCTCAAGAAACCCTGCAATCAAGATACAAGAAGTCTCTTGTGTCCCCAACACACCTAATACACTTGTCAGCTGTATAGGTGCACTAGTTCGGCGAAGAGATAGTGAAATACAAGTGGTAACGGTGCCAGAAAAGAGCTTCTGACTGGTAGGAAAAGACTGGAAGCAAGCAAACATACAATAGATCTAGTTGTAAACGGTGTTTCATTGTTTATAAACAAGGCCTAGGGATCATACTTTCACTAGTGAACACTCTCTCATATAAATATCTTCTCTTAATGATACTACTCTTAACTACTCTCCGGTTGGACACTCTAATCCACGGTAGGGCCTTCCCCAATCTAGATAACCCCACACTGTCACCTTGAGCACAAGATGGTTCCAACAAACACCACAATTTCATAAAGACAACCAACTCAAAATATACTCATGATAAATATATATGTAATATATCCTAAGTGCCACACACACGGTGTGCACGCTGTCACTTTCACACACGTGGGGAAAAGCATAGATCTATTAAAGCACGATGAGTATTTATGTAGACTCTAGCCTAAGTGCCACCATGGCGTGCACGCTGTCACTTTCACACACATGGGGAGAGCAGATATCTATTGAAGCACTTGAGTAACAGAGTAGATCTACTTGATTACAAAGCTCATGACCACAACAAGATCATGCATAGAGAGAGAGATGAACACATAGGTACCGGTAGAGCCCTTAGCCTTGAGGAAGAACTACTACCTCCTCATCATGGGAATCAGCAACGGCGATGGATATGGTGGTGGAGATCAATGGAGATGGCTCGGGGGCAATTCCCCATCCCGGCAGGGTGCCGGAACAGAGACTTTCTGTCCCCTGAATCTCCCCTTCGGTGGCGGCGGCGTTGCGGAACTTTACGTGGCTTTTTGGTCCATTCCCTAGGGTTTTTGGGTCGGAGGCTTCTTATAGGTGAAGGAGGCAAGGTCGGTGGAGGGACAGGGGTCCCACACCCCCTGTCAGCGTGGCCAGCGTGGGCCCTACGCCCACCTAGGTGGTGGACACCCTGGTGTCCTTCTCCGTCTTGTCTTTGATTTTCCGTATTGCTCAGGGAAAAATATGAACTTTGGTTTTTGTCCCGTCCAATTCTGAGAATATTCATTTTTTAGCTTTCTGAAACCAAAAACAGCAGAAAACAGGCAACTGGCACTATGGCATCTTGTCAATAGGTTAGTTCCAGAAAGTGTATAAAATACCTCAAAGTGTAGACAAAACATAGGAAAGTGGATACTAAATAAGCATGGAACATCAAAAATTATAGATACGTTTATGACGTATCAACGGGGTGGAAGAGACTGGAAGCAACCAAACATGCAACAGATCTAGTTGTGAATGTTGTTTCAACGCTTAGAAACAAGGCCTAGGGATCATACTTTCACTAGTGAACACTCTCATATAAATATCTTCTCTTCATGATACTACTCTTAACTACTCTTCGGTTGAACACTCTAATCCATGGTAGGGCTATAACAGCACTCCTCAAAGTCCGCCTTCCCCAACTAGATAAACCCACACTGTCACCTTGAGCACTAGATGGTTCCAACAAACACCACAATTTCATAGAGACAACCAAATCAAAATATACTCGTGATAAATATTTATGAACTCTAGCCTAAGTGCCACCACGGCGTGCATGCTATCACTTTCACACACATTATGTAAACTCTAGCCTAAGTGCCACCACGGTATGCACGCTGTCACTTTCATACACGTGGGGAGAGCCGAAGATCTATTAAAGCACTTGAGTAGCAAGGTAGATATACTTGATTACAAAGCTCATGATCACAATATGACCATGCATAGAGAGAGAGATGAACACATAGCTACCGGTAGAGCCCTTAGCCTCGAGGAAAAACTACTCCCTCCTCATCACAGGAATCAGCAACTGTGATGAATATGGCGATGGAGATCGATGGAGTTGGTGGTGGAGATCGAAGGAGATGGCTCCAGGGGCACTTCCCCGTCCCGGCAGGGTGCCGGAATAGAGACTTCTGTACCCCGAATATCCCCTTCGATGGCGGCGGCGTTGCCGAAATTTTCGTGGGTGTATGATTGGCAATTTAGGGTTTTCTCCCCGGGGGCTTCTTATAGGCGAAGGAGGAAAGGTGGTGAAGGCCTAGGGGGCCCACACCCCTGGTGGCGCGCCCAGGGTGGGCCTGCGCCACCCTAGGGTGTGGCCACCCTGGTGCCCTACTTCGTCTCTTCTTTGATTTTCCGTATCGTTCCTGGAAAAATATGAAGTTTGGCTTTTGTCCTGTCCAATTCCGAGAATATTCATTTTTTAGATTTTCTAAAACCAAAAACAGTAGAAAACAAGCAACTGGCACTATGGCATCTGGTCAATAGGTTAGTTCCAGAAAGTGTATAAAAATACCTCAAAGTATAGACAAAACATAAGAAAGATGATATAAAACAAGCATGGAGCATCAAAAATTATAGATACTTTTACGACGTATCACATTATATGATGATCCCTCAACATAATTTCTGTCACATCCCAAGATTTTCCAAATCTTGTTATGTGAAAAATATTGAATAAAATAAAACTTTGTTGATTTTCAGGGTGAGAAGAAACTTTTTGAATTCAAATGGGAACCTTCAAACTTATTTTGAACAAATAAAATCCTAAAGGGATTTAAAAAGATAAACATTTAATAAAGGAAAAAAATAAAAATATTTGGAATTACTATTTTTTGAATCTTTTAATAAAAAGATTTGGTTTTCAAATGAAAAGGTAGAAATAAAATAATAAGGATTTCATATCCAAGTTTATTAAAAATAAAGGTTTTTACTAATTAAACATCAAAACTTATTTATTTATTTTAAATAAGTTTTCCAAATGTTTTATATTCTCAAATAAAACCTACTGAAGTGGTTTTGAAAATATTTAAATTTCAAATGGAATTTTAAATAAATCAAATCCTATTTTGACTTAATAAACAAGGTCTATTTATTTAATTAATAATGGACCCTAAAATAAAAATATTATTTTATTTTGGGCTTTGGTTTATTGTTGTAAAACAGAACCAAATTCAGTTGCAAAGTTTGGTGAAAGTTTGATGTGAATTGAATGTTTGAATTGTTGTTTGAAATTCAAAACAGAAAATAGAATTAGAAAAAGAAAAGACATTCAGAACAAAAACAAAATTCTGGTCGACCCAACCCAGCAGCCCACTAAGCCCAGCAGGAGCCCACCCGGCTTATTCCTCAGCGAATCATTTTCCCACCGAAAGACCCACCCTTGAGCCAATGCTGGTGGACCTCGTTCTCTCTCTCTCTCTCTCTACGGCCGAGCCCACCGCCAACTCAGCTCATCGTCTCCACCGTGTCATTGTTCCTCGCCGCCTGCGTTTAATCTCCTTGAATTCGCGTTGATGGATGGTTTAAACCCGCCAGTGACCACGCCTGATTAAACGCCAGCATCTCCTCTATCTTTCCCCTCTCTCGCCCGACCCTCTCTGCCTCAGGGTTGTTCCAATTCAGAGCCACACCACCTCTGACTCCGGCGAGCTCATGAAATTCGCCACACCGCCGCCTTCAACTCCCTCTGCATGCGAGCTTGTTCTACATCGCCTGGCGTACCTCCCAGCGTCAACTGCTTGGCCGCGACCACTCTATACGCTCGGCTTCATCAACATCTGAGCACCACCGACGACGCGCCAACTCCGGCGAAATCTCCCTTGTAAGCCAGACCGCCCTGAGCCCTCTCAATGACACTCCCTTACTCCCCATGCTCGTACGCATCTAATGCTTCCTTCCACTTGCCTCGGCGCGACCTGCAACTCCGTCCCTGACAACCTCCAGAGGCACCCGCCGCTCGCAGCAACTCCGGCGAGCAATCCCTGACATCACCGTGCGCCCCTTGGACTATTACGACCACGTCGAGCTTCTCTGCACCCTTGCGAACCCGGTGAGCCTATCCGTCCTCTCCCTCGTTTCCTGTAGCCGCCGTAGCACCGCCAGCAGCGCGTCGCCGCCGCCAGCCACCGTTGAGCGCCGCCAGGTTTTGGCTAGTGTGTCAGGAGCCGTAGGATGCGAAACATCTGGCTAGGATTAGATCAAATCGAAAAGGTACGCGTCCATCTGTGCCGCACATTTTCAGTTAGATCCAACGCACCCCGTAGCCGATCCGAGCGAAACAGTATAGACGAATCAGAAACAGCCACGTGGCCAGTCTTCGATTTAAAAACAGATTTGAAATCAGATTTGTTTGAAGTTTTGAAACCCTTGTAACTTTTGATCCACACGTCCAAAAATTACAAACTTTATATCAATGGAATCAGTGGAACAAGCCCTAGCTAACCATGCAATTTGTTTAGTAAAAAGCCTCTGGTAAAATGTTTGTTTTTGCAGAAACATTTGTATGCTTGTTTAGGTTATAAAAATTATTCAAAATTGTTTTTGAGGTTGAAATCTTTGCAAAATGGTTTGTGGTGAACCTACTGACCTTAGGAACCAACCCATGGTTTTAAAAATGGATTTGGGGAAGAATAGGATGGATTATTTGAATTAGCCCATTTCTAGTCAAATAAAAATATTGCTTTTGTTATGAAAATGATTTTGGAATGAAAACTTTGGGAAAATGATTTGAATCAAACCTACTGACCCTAAACACCAAGTTTTGAGAATTAACAACTTATTTGGTGAACAAAATAAAGTTTTTGATTTGATAAAAACATTTTCCACCACATGAAATATTGAATGGTTATAAAAATGGTTTGTAGATAAAACCCTTTTGCAAATGACTTTGCCACTTTGGAAAATGACCACTTTGAACCTTACAAAATTTAGAGCCTAGTAGAAACCACCTTTGAAAATAAAACTATCTTTTGCATGCTTGCATGCAAGACTTAATTTCTATTATTTTATGTGTGTTTGATTGTTTGAATATTGGTTGGAATGTTAGTGATATTGTGTTTGCTTGATTGATTTGTAGTGAAGTTAGAAAAGTGTGAAACTAGCAAGATCAAGAAGTGAACCACCATTCCCTACCAAAAAGGCAAGTGACACTATCATCTAAAAGTCCTACTATTTTCATTATACTTAGTTGATTTTGAAACATGCATGAAAAGAATTTCTATACTTATGCTATGCTAAATCCTAATAGGATACCCCTATATTTTTCTTAGTGAAAACAATGTAGTTGTAGTATGCTTAGCCCAGCTATATATTGGGATGGGATACATGATATGATTATATGAAGTATTGAAAAGACTTATGTTTTATATAATAAAACAAGTACTCAATGAACCACCCGGGTGGACAAGGATATTCAAGTTTTGGACAAGGTGGCAACAAAAGGAACCATGTTTATATGGCAATCTCTTTTTGTTGTGCACTAAAAGAAAACCACCCAGGGACTTGGAGATTGAACATGTTTCTCGTACAGTGGCTTCCGTGTACAGCCACATGCTAAATGGGCTCTGGCTTAGTCAACTACATAGTGGAAGTCCCATGCATTGGCATCTTCAGGTTAACTTGATTTGTGTAAGGGAACTAGAACCCTACATTGGTGCCTGGTAGACAAGATAGCATTTTGTATTGGGAGGACTCCTATGGAAAGACTTTGTCACATTCTCAATCTGCCAGTACTCCATCTTGGTGAGTACTTATCCAGTGGCCACTAGTGGCACCAAGATGAGATTGTGTCATGTGGTTAAAGTGTACAACTTCTGCAGAAGATCAAAATTCTAAGTACTTAGCCGTGTCCCCGGTTATGGACAATACTGAGCAACTAAGGCCTGAAGCTATGGAAGATCTCGACATTCCAATTTCTCAAAGATAAAACTTGAGGGTGACAACAAGGGATTTTGAAACACTTGGTGGATTCCAAGGAGTTCAGAAAAGATTTGACAAAAGATCAAAACTATTTTGTAAAGATAGGATAAAACTATATTTCTTTCTGCAAATGAGCTTAAACCCTACTTAGCCAAAAATGCATGTAATGATAGGATCCACTTATATTCTACATAGTAGTGAAACTTGCCAATACAATTCAAATGTATTGACCTTTGTGGCTATAACTTGTTATGTTGCAGGTTTGATTGTTTTTAGTGAAGATTGATTGATTAGGATTACAAAGACTACAACCAACATGTTTGCCTGTGGCACATTGAAGATGAAGGACCCCATGCATATAGATATTCTGCTGCAATGTAATGTAATAGCCAAATGAGCTATGTAAGATGTAATAAAATTATATTATTCCTGGTTATAAAGTTATATTATGACCTTTTTTTCTTGATATTACATCTTAACTGTGGATGCTAGCTATTGATCCAGGGACTAGCATTGTAAACACAGGGGACTCTACCTTATTTAAAGGTTGGGACCCTTACAGATGGTATCAGAGCACTGTGTTGCCTGTAGGATTGTAACCCTAGGATTGGACAAAACCCCTTAGAGAAATAGGAGTTGTGGTTGTTCCAAAACTTATTTACAAACAATCTTGTAAACTCTTTCCTCAATCATTTTTGGTTTTGACTCTACATCTCTTCTATTTCAACTTGATGGATAGAGCCTACCCCATGGCCAAAGACCTTACCATGAGCTAAGAACATTTTCAACTCTAATGACTTCAACATCTTCAACATTTCCACCAAGGACTCAACCTTGGATATCACTAAGGACTACTAGTGAAAACCAAGAGACATTAGATTGCCTACCAAAGACTTTGATATCAAGTTAGAGTATGGATCATATTGTCCTATGAGGTATGATTATACTAAGTTATTATTTTCAAGAAAACTTGTTGTTTCCTTCAACTCATGAGTTAAGCTCATAAGTTGTTAAGTGGTTAGTTGCTTGTTGATTGTTTGATGGTTTGATTGTTTGATTAAACTTAGTTGTTTTTGGGGTGTGTGTTAAAACTTCTTAAAAACCTATCCACCAATACTTATCCCTATCAAACCAACAGATGCCTCCCCGTCGTGCCAACCCCAACCAAAACAACAACAACTTCACCCCTGAGATGCAACAGATGATGGCAGCTCAGACACAGTTGATGCAGCAGATGACTACATTCATACAGAATCTGAACAACAATAACAACAATCAGAATAATCCTCCAGCACTAGACATGCTCACCAAATTTCTGAAACTTAGGCATGCAAGGTTCTCTGGAACAACTGATCCAATGGAAGCTGATGATTGGTTACGTTCAGTAAACAAAGACTTAGTGACTGTTGGTTGCACTGATGAAGAAAAAGTAAGGTTTGCAGCATTTCTGCTTGAAGGACCAGCAGCAACATGGTGGGACAACTTTCAAATCACCACTCCCCTTGAAGATGTGACTTGGGCTATTTTTGAAGATGGATTCAGAACCACTCACATCTCACCTGGAGTAATGTACTTCAAGAAAAAGGAGTTTCACAATCTGAAACAACGTCACCTCAGTGTGGCTGAGTATATTGAGGAATTCAACAATCTGGCACGCTATGCACCGGATGAAGTTGATACAGATGCTAAGAGAAAGGATAAATTTTTTGAAGGACTTAATGATGAGTTGAACCTGCAGCTAGCTGTTGCCTATGTCCCAACTTATCAATCACTCTGCGACAAAGCCACCATTTTGGAAAACAAGATGAATAAAGTTGAGAACAAAAAGAGGAAGCATAAACTCAAGAATCATTCGGGATCATCAAAGAAGAAACATTCATTCAAAAGGAGCAATGAAGATTCTGAACCACATCAGTATCACCACAACAGCAATGGAAGTGATAATAATGGAAATGATACTGACAATGGAGATGTCCTTGGTCAGAACCAACATGACACTTACAGGAAAAAGGACATTAGCCAGTTGCAATGCTATAATTGTAAGGAACTTGGACACTATGCATCAGACTGTCCAGAGAAGAAAAAGAAAAAGGATGCTAGAAGAGCCAATGGAAATGACTCCAATGTGACCCAGAAAGGACATGTGAACCATAATGACATGAATGGAAACTTTGAAGAGATAGAAGAAGTGGATGTCAGGATTTAGAAAACTCAGAAGAGTCAAATAAGGATTCCTTGTCTGATTATTGTGTTGAACTTTTAGTCAAGAGAACCATCAATGTAACCCTATGAGACTTTATTTTAAGGGTGGTAGTACCCTAGCTATTTTAAGCCTACTTATAACCTTTAGCCTTCCCAAATCTCGGGACGAGATTTATTTTAAGGGTGGTAGCCTGTCACATTCCAAGATTTTCCAAATCTTGTTATGTGAAAAATATTGAATAAAATAAAACTTTGTTGATTTTCAGGGTGAGAAGAAACTTTTTGAATTCAAATGGGAACCTTCAAACTTATTTTGAACAAATAAAATCCTAAAGGGATTTAAAAAGATAAACATTTAATAAAGGAAAAAAATAAAAATATTTGGAATTACTATTTTTTGAATCTTTTAATAAAAAGATTTGGTTTTCAAATGAAAAGGTAGAAATAAAATAATAAGGATTTAATATCCAAGTTTATTAAAAATAAAGGTTTTTACTAATTAAACATCAAAACTTATTTATTTATTTTAAATAAGTTTTCCAAATGTTTTATATTCTCAAATAAAACCTACTGAAGTGGTTTTGAAAATATTTAGATTTCAAATGGAATTTTAAATAAATCAAATCCTATTTTGACTTAATAAACAAGGTCTATTTATTTAATTAATAATGGACCCTAAATTTAAAATATTATTTTATTTTGGGCTTTGGTTTATTGTTGTAAAACAGAACCAAATTCAGTTGCAAAGTTTGGTGAAAGTTTGATGTGAATTGAATGTTTGAATTGTTGTTTGAAATTCAAAACAGAAAATAGAATTAGAAAAAGAAAAGACATTCAGAACAAAAAAAATTCTGGTCGACCCAACCCAGCAACCCACTAAGCCCAGCAGGAGCCCACCCGGCTTATTCCTCAGCGAATCGTTTTCCCACCGAAAGACCCACCCACAGAGCCAATGACTGGTGGACCCTCGTTCCCTCTCTCTCTCTCTCGCTGACTGCTGAGCCCCACCTGCCAACTTAGCTCATCGTCTCCACCGCGTCGACCGTTCCTCGCCGTTTACTGCCGTTTAATCTCCTTGAATTCGCGTTGATGGATGGTTTAAACCCGCTAGTGACCATGCCTGATTAAACGCCAGCATCTCCTCTATCTTTCCCCTCTCTCGCCCGACCCTCTCTGCCTCGGGCATTTCCAATCGAGCCACACCACCTCGACTCCGGCGAGCTCAAGGAAATTCCGCCACCTCGCCGCCTTCAACTCCCTTTGCACGAGCTTGTTCTACATCGCTGGCGTACCTCCAGCGTCAAGCTGGCAGCGCGACCACTCTATACGGCTTCGTCAACATCCGAGCACCACCGACGCGCCTACTCGTGAAATCTCCAGTAAGCCACGCCCGAGCCCTCTCAATGACACTCCCTTACTCCCCATGCTCATACACATCTAATGCTTCCTTCCACTTGCCTCGGCACGACCTGCAACTCCGTCCCCGACAACCTCCAGAGGCACCCGCCGCTCGCAGCAACTCCGACGAGCAATCCCTGACATCACCGTGCGCCCCTTGGACTATTACGACCACGTCGAGCTTCTCTGCACCCTTGCGAACCTGGTGAGCCTATCCGTCCTCTCCCTCGTTTCCTGTAGCCGCCGTAGCACCGCCAGCAGCGCGTCGCCGCCGTCAGCCACCGTTGAGCGCCGCCAGGTTTTGGCTAGTGTGTCAGGAGCCGTAGGATGCGAAACATCTGGCTAGGATTAGATCCAATCGAAACGGTACGCGTCCATCTATGCCGCACGTTTTCAGTTAGATCCAACGCACCCTGTAGCCGATCCGAGCAAAATGGTATAGATGAATCAGAAACAGCCACGTGGACAGTCTTCGATTTAAAAACAGATTTGAAATCAGATTTGTTTGCAGTTTTGAAACCCTTGTAACTTTTGATCCACACGTCCAAAAATTACAAACTTTATATCAATGGAATAAGTGGAACAAGCCCTAGCCAACCATGCAATTTGTTTAGTAAAAAGCCTCTGGTAAAATGTTTGTTTTTGCAGAAACATTTGTATGCTTGTTTAGGTTATAAAAATTATTCAAAATTGTTTTTGAGGTTGAAATCTTTGCAAAATGGTTTGTGGTGAACCTACTGACCTTAGGAACCAACCCATGGTTTTAAAAATGGATTTGGGGAAGAATAGGATGGATTATTTGAATTAGCCCATTTCTAGTCAAATAAAAATATTGCTTTTGTTATGAAAATGATTTTGGAATGAAAACTTTGGGAAAATGATTTGAATCAAACCTACTGACCCTAAACACCAAGTTTTG
Source organism: Avena insularis (assembly GCA_023614405.1). Lineage (NCBI taxonomy): Eukaryota > Viridiplantae > Streptophyta > Magnoliopsida > Poales > Poaceae > Avena > Avena insularis. The sequence continues at coordinate 205,710,661 of CM042685.1, forward strand.
AGAATTAACAACTTATTTGGTGAACAACATAAAGTTTTTGATTTGATAAAAACATTTTCCACCACATGAAATATTGAATGGTTATAAAAATGGTTTGTAGATAAAACCCTTTTGCAAATGACTTTGCCACTTTGGAAAATGACCACTTTGAACCTTACAAAATTTAGAGCCTAGTAGAAACCACCTTTGAAAATAAAACTATCTTTTGCATGCTTGCATGCAAGACTTAATTTCTATTATTTTATGTGTGTTTGATTGTTTGAATATTGGTTGGAATGTTAGTGATATTGTGTTTGCTTGATTGATTTGTAGTGAAGTTAGAAAAGTGTGAAACTAGCAAGATCAAGAAGTGAACCACCATTCCCTACCAAAAAGTCAAGTGACACTATCATCTAAAAGTCCTACTATTTTCATTCTACTTAGTGGATTTTGAAACATGCATGAAAAGAATTTATATACTTATGCTATGCTAAATCCTAATAGGATACCCCTATATTTTTCTTAGTGAAAACAATGTAGTTGTAGTATGCTTAGCCCAGCTATATATTGGGATGGGATACATGATATGATTATATGAAGTATTGAAAAGACTTATGTTTTATATAATAAAACAAGTACTCAATGAACCACCCGGGTGGACAAGGATATTCAAGTTTTGGACAAGATGGCAACAAAAGGAACCATGTTTATATGGCAATCTCTTTTTGTTGTGCACTAAAAGAAAACCACCCAGGGACTTAGAGATTGAACATGTTTCTCGTACAGTGGCTTCCGTGTACAGCCACATGCTAAATGGGCTCTGGCTTAGTCAACTACATAGTGGAAGTCCCATGCATTGGCATCTTCAGGTTAACTTGATTTGTGTAAGGGAACTAGAACCCTACATTGGTGCCTGGTAGACAAGCTAGCATTTTGTATTGGGAGGACTCCTATGGAAAGACTTTGTCACATTCTCAATCTGCCAGTACTCCATCTTGGTGAGTACTTATCCAGTGGCCACTTGTGGCACCAAGATGAGATTGTGTCATGTGGGTAAAGTGTACAACTTCTGCAGAAGATCAAAATTCTAAGTACTTAGCCGTGTCCCCGGTTATGGACAATACTGAGCAACTAAGGCCTGAAGCTATGGAAGATCTCGACATTCCAATTTCTCAAATATAAAACTTGAGGGTGACAACAAGGGATTTTGAAACACTTGGTGGATTCCAAGGAGTTCAGAAAAGATTTGACAAAAGATCAAAACTATTTTGTAAAGATAGGATAAAACTATATTGCTTTCTGCAAATGAGCTTAAACCCTACTTAGCCAAAAATGCATGTAATGATAGGATCCACTTATATTCTACATAGTAGTGAAACTTGCCAATACAATTCAAATGTATTGACCCTTGTGGCTGTAACTTGTTATGTTGCAGGTTTGATTGTTTTTCGTGAAGATTGATTGATTAGGATTACAAAGACTACAACCAACATGTTTGCCTGTGGCACATTGAAGATGAAGGACCCCATGCATATAGATATTCTGCTGCAATGTAATGTAATAGCCAAATGAGCTATGTAAGATGTAATAAAATTATATTATTCCTGGTTATAAAGTTATATTATGACCTTTGTTTCTTGATATTACATCTTAACTGTGGATGCTAGCTATTGATCCAGGGACTAGCATTGTAAACACAGGGGACTCTACCTTATTTAAAGGTTGGGACCCTTACATTTCAATGTTCATGTTCTCCCACAAGTGTGCACCCCTAAGAAAGATCGCAGTTATGAAGTAGGCCATGATGATCGGGTGCTAGACATCTCTATGCTCACATACGGTGGGTGTAAGCCATGTATGCACTGCAATACACTATGGTTCAAATTGGTGAGCCTAGCATGTACATACATGGCATTGGAACATAGATGACCGAAAGGTTAAGCATGAGTTAGATGGTGATGTGATTGATAGTTTTTCTATCCCGACAGCTGTATCAAAGGCCGTGATGGCCGGGGATGATACAGTGTAAAGGGATCATGTAATCACTGAACGGACATTGGGGGATGTTCGTTTGAGTGGGAGTTCTAGTAATGAACTCATATTATGAACTAAACAATCTAAGTGAATTTGCATAGTTGTTGTAGTTGGCATCCGTTATATACTACCTTGGTAGTAATTGAGATAATATAACTATAGTATTCTAGATACTTACTTTACGGATTAGTAGTACCGTATTGTTTGAGTGTCAAATTATAGATAAAAGTCCTAAAGCAGACTCTCAAATAAACCTCACTTACTCCATTAGGTTTAAGTAAGTGTATTAATCCTAGAGTAATTGATTCCAAAATTAGTATATAAAAGATCATGTCTTCATCCATGATACTTGATATTAGAAAGAAAGTTTCTAGTATCAAGATTATCCGGGAGCTGAAAGATTCGTTTCAAAAATCATCATGTGTTAAAATATATTCTAAAATCTAAAATGTTTGATTGCAACATGATAAAGTATAATTTAGTTGAAGACATATTCTCATATTGGATGAGCATTTGTGAATTATGGTGACGCTAGGCATACCCATCACCCGGTATCTTGGGAACTAAAGTTATACAAACGTTTGTCTTGATAAACTATATAAATCATTCATGAAAATTGTCATGATTGGATGAACAAGAAGTATTGGTAAAATGTTTACTATACTAAAATATCACTAATGAATAAATATGGAAGAACATGAGTCATGTGATGATTGTGATCCACTTCAAAGTGTGAGTTTAAGGGTATTAGTGTTTAACTAACACACTTGAACCAAGTACCATGTGATTGGTGCCACTCTTGATGTTGGTTGATTCTTCTGAAAGAGAGGAAAATGTTAAAAGAGAATTCATAAATATAATTGGCAGAAGCTAAAGGACTGGATTGTCCATCTCAGGTATATACAAGACATACATGTTACAATTATATATTCTTTGATTGTTAAACCTATGTAATTCTTTGGTATTAAATACTGAATTGGTTGGTATAAAATGTCATACAACAACTCAATGTAAGAAATGAAGGAGATATGCCCTAGAGGCAAATAATAAATGGTTTTTATTGTCATATCTCAATTAGTTTGTAATAGTTTCATATTATGCTATAACTGTATCAAGTGGAAACAATGATACATGTGTGATATGAAACAGAAGTCCCTAGTAGCCTCTATTCATACTAGTTCGTTGGGCAGCCGATGATCAAGGTTTCCTGATCATGGAGCTTCTATGCCAGTTGACAACAAGGTCATATCTTTAGTGAATGATGTGATGGAGATTACCCAAAGATTGTGACATGATCAAGTCACGAAGTTCATCATTGTAATAGTTAGAATTATAGTCTCCTTCTCCTTAGACCATGGGATCATATTAATCACTGTCTCCCGAGCCTGCTTCAACTGCATCAAATGTCACTTGATAGAACGGTGATTATAAAGGTGTATGTTGAGTATTTCGGAGGAAAATTTGAGGCCTATGGATCAAGACCAGTATTTGTTCACCCAGTGACGGGTTAGATACCTAAGGCCGACTTGGTAAGATTACATCCATAAATTTTGCAACATGTGACTAGGTCATGGGGATGTAGTGCGGGAACAAGTGAAATAGTACTTGTCGGTAACGAGATTAAACAAGGTATGTGATACCCAATGATCAGATCTTAGACAAGTTGTATGAAAGAAACAAAGGGAAATGGACTCGACGTTTACGGTTCAAACAACATGGTTATCGTGTAAGCACAGGGGTCATTATGGGCATCCCGGTCCCCCTATTGATCATTGATAGATATCATGTTTGTGCCATTCCCGAGCCATGGGAGAGATACACTTAAGGGTACGATGAGCTAGAGATCCTCTGTAAGTTGGAATCATAGTAGAGAAAGAGAAAGCTAGAATTGTTCCGTAGAGAGAGATCCAAAGTTGTTCGGAGACAGAAAGAAAGAAAAGGACTAAAAGGTGTTCCGGATATATGGAAATTTTTAATATGCATTTATTATATGTTAATTATGAATTAATATATACTAAAAAATATTTAAATTATTATTTTAGGGCAACCTCCTCAACTAGGCCGAAACCCGGAGGGAATTGGCTCAGGAGAAAGTAACTACGAAAAATAGCACAACCAAATGCGGACGAGCCGCATTTGACCGACCCATGAAGCAGGCAGGAAGGCGGGTGATAAACACCGCCCAGGGCGGGCATGGCAAGTTGGCCAACGGGCCGCGTGTGGGGTAGGGCGGCCCACCCGTCCACTGTCGCCCAGATGCCAGGCGCTAGTGGGCCTTGCGCGGGTGGCCGACCCACCCAACAGGCGCAGCTGCTACGCGCGCTGGCAGGCCACGTGTGTGTAACAACCCACCCAAGCCAGGCTGCTGCTACGGGACACCGTTGTTGCTAGCCGCCGTGGGCTGCTGGCTAAGCCTGGTAGGGTGGCCCACCTGGCCACCCATTGGCCCAGCCGGCTGGTTGCCTCCTTTTACCCTTTTTCCTTTAATATTTAGTCCCACATAAGGCACCCAAAGGGGAGGTCACGCCTCCCTCTTCCTATATAAAAGGGTGTCGATGGGTGGAATTAATTGATTTAAGATATTTTCTAAGGCATTTTTCTTAGAGAATTCTATCCTCTCTCTAGTTATCTCCATGTGTAGGCACGGTCCCATGAAAGGATTGTACATGCAAGAGATGACACACATGTAGCATGCCATTGCGCTGCAGGGATTCCAAGTCAAGGATATATTTCTGCACTCCTAGCAGGGATTGGGGAGCCGGAGGTCATCATCATACATCGTATGTGTATGAAATCTCGAGGGTTCCACATTGGGGGCATCTTAGATGTCGTGAGTCGGACTGCTGCACGATGGAGCAAGAAGTGAGTTGCGAGGAGCTTCACGACCTTGAGATCGGCTATGAACACAACTACATTAGCCATGTTCCCCTCATAACATTAACCGCTTTTGGACTACAAGGGTATGTATCCAAAATCTTTGGTCGTTACTGCATTGCTAATAGATAGATCTTGGACAGTTAGGGCATTCTAACATAGAAACTTTTTGTTTTTTGCCTCGGGACCCCTTCAAGAAATACAATGGTCCGAATAACTAGCAAAATAATATGGTAATGATGTTCATAGATAAACAAATAAAGTGTTATTATGTTTGTCATTTACATCAAAGACCAAACTATTAAGATTTATTCTCATAATTTTTATCTCGTTCTAGTATTGTGAGAACAAATTGTTGTTCAAATAATTACTGCATTACATAGATGATGGATGAACCATTATAAACCTTGTTGGTGAGATAACATACATAAAACTAAATGTAAAGCATTGCAAGACGAAATGATTCAAATTTCACTTAAATATGACACCACCGTTTAAGTTATATTGGAAAGAAAGACATGAAGAAAATCCATCTTTATGGTGTTGGAGATATGCCCAAGAGGCAATAATAAAGTGGTTATTATCATATCTTCATGCTTATGATAAATGTTTACATACCATGCTATAATTGTATTAACCAGAAACATTAATACTTCTGTGATTTGTAAACATAAAAGAGTCCCTAGTAAAGACTCTTGTTAAACTAGCTTGTTGGTTAATATGTGATCATGGTTTCCTGATCATGAACATAGAGATGTTATTAACAACAGGGTCATATCATCAGGAGAATGATGTGATGGACATACTCCTATAGTTAAGTGTAGCATAAAGATCAAGTCATTTAATATAGTTCATTTGCTATAAGCTTTCTGATACATAGTAACCTAATTCCTTCGACCATGAGATCATGCTAATCACCATCACCGGAAGGATGCTTTAATGACATCAAACACCACACCGTAACTGGGTGACTATAAAGGTGGCATTGAGTGTTCGGAAAGTATGTGTTGAGGCACATGGATCAAGAGTGGGATTTGTCCATCCATATGACGGATAGATATACTTTGGGCCCTCTCGGTGGAATGTCATCCAATTAGTGTAAGATCCCACCTTTATAAAGGTAAAGATCCCTGTGTTTACAATGCTAGTCCCTGGATCAATAGCTAGCATCCACATTTAAGATGTAATATCAGGAAACAAAGGTCATAATACAACTTTATAACCAGGAATAAAATAATTCATTACATCTTACATAGCTCTTTTGGCTATCTCATTACAATGCAGCAGAAAATAACTATAGCATGGAGTCCCTCATCTTCAAAGTGACACAGGAAATCATGTTGGTTGTAGACTTGTAATCCTAATCAACACACTTCACTAACACCAAACAAACCTGCAACATAATAAGTTACAGCCACAAGGGTCATTACATTTGAATTGTATTGGCAAGTGATACTATGGTAGTATAGTGGTATCTGTCATCTATATGCATTTGGCTAAGTGGAGCTTAGGCTTGATTTGCTCAAAATAGATTTTTCCTTACCCTTTGAAAAACACTAAGTTTTTGTTTAGCAAAAACTCCCAAGGCATCTCCCAATATAAATTGGTGACCCTTCAACCCTTGTTCAACCTCAAGTTTTAATTTAGAAAATGGGATGAGGAGATTCTTGATAGCTTCCATGTCTTGATGCTCAAATTGTCCAATACCAGGGACATGGCTAAGTACTTAGATTTTACACTCTGCAGAGGTGGTGCACTTTCCCCACAAGACTTGATTTTCACCAAGACAAGATCTTTCAGAAGCCTTCCCTTAGACCAGAATGGACGCGTTCCAACCTATCATCCCCTACCACCAACTGTCCATTTGGCTAAGTTATTGCAACCTATATGATCCAGGCAGAGCCCATAATGCCAAGTGGCTGCACTTGAAGCTTCTCAACATTTGACATCTCAAATCTCTTTGTTCTTGGGTGGCATTCCACAAGTGAGATACCAAGTTTTCCCCAGTATACTGGACTTGGTAATGCCCAAGTTTTCCCCAGTATACTGGACTTGTGTAACCACTCAACACAAACCTTTCTTTCCATTCCACCCAGGTGATTCATTCACTTAGTTGTTTTATTAAACGAAACATAAATCCTTGACTTAGAAATATTCCATAGCATGAATATAATCCACCCTTGTTTTCTACTAGCTAAGCTAAGCATGATAGTAGTAGGAATCTTAACTTAGGAAAATTCTACTAAGGTTTCATCTACTAGGATTTCCCATGGCATAGTTTATACTTAGCAAAAATTCCATGCAAGTCCTACTTAGAAATATCACTAATGCATAGTGAAAATAATAGGACAAAAGTATGAAGCATCACTTTCCTTTTTGGTAGAGAATTATAAGTTCACTCCTTGATCTTGCAATAGTCACACTCTTCAAATTCCACTACAATTCAATCAAGCAAGCAATATTCAATCTACCATTCAAGCAATTCAACACATAGAATAATAAAAACAAAGCTATGCATGCAAGCATGCCAAAGATTGTTTTATTTGTAAAAGTGGTTTCCATTTGGTTATAAACATTATAAAACATATATTGGTCATTTATAAAAGTGGAAAAACCATTGTATAACAAGTTAGTGAAAATGCCCATTTTAAATCATTTTGTTTTGCTAGAAATGGTTCAAATCAAAGTAATATTTCTAGTGTTTACCAAATATATTTTTAACACAAATGTTAGTGTTTTAAGGTCAAGTGTTTAATATTGAAACCATTTGCAAAGGGTTTTACCTATAAACCATTTTTGTACCAAAGTAATATTTTGTGTTGTTGAAAATGCTTTTTAGCAAAGTAATATTTTATAGGGTTCATCAAATATATTTTTAAATCCTAAAACTTGGTGTTTAGGGTCAGAGATTTTAATTCAAATCATTTCCCAAAGGTTTTACTCAAAAGCATTTTTAAAACATTTTCAACATTTTCATTTAGCTAGAAAGGCTTTTATTCAAATATTTATTATTTATCTTCACAAAATATGTTTTTAAATCCACAAGTTGGTTTCTATGGTCAGTAAGTTCAAACAATCCATTTACAAAATACTTTACCCTAAAAATATTTTTAGAATGAATTTTATTCACAAAATATGCCTACACAAGTTTCTGTAAAAACAACTAAGTTTACAGAAGAAAATTTCTAAACAAAGTGCATAGTTGGAAAGTACTTGTTTTGCTGATTCCATTGATATAAAATTTTCAAAATTTGGACGTGTGGATCAAAAGTTATGAATTATACAAGTTCAAACACTAAAATAGACAAGTTTCTGTTTTCAATTTAAAAGGGTGGCCATGTGTCTCCTTGCTACTGGACAATAACGGTTCACCCGGATCGACCTACGCGGTGCGTTAGATCTAAGTTACATCACACGGCTCATATGCTTCCATACCGATTCGCTTAAGTGGATCAAACACAACCACAGTATATCTGCTCACAACAACAAGACCACTAGTCCAGCGGCTACCGGCGAACAAGCGGCGGTGGCGCTCTGTCAGCGGCATTCCGGCGCAACCAGGAAGCAAGAGAGAAAGGGAAGGGGCTCACCGGGTTCTGCTTGACGTGATGATGCTCAACGTTGTCGTCTCAGGACAGGGGGCACACGGGGTTGACCATAATTGTTCGCTGGAGTTGTCCCTGGCGTCGGGCACGCTCGGCCATTGTCGGGGATGTCGCTATAGGGCATGCTGGGACAAACGAATGGTGCCGTTAGACGCGTAGGAGAGTGGTGAGTACAGGATCATCAAAGAGAGGGGGCGGCACGGTCGGATGTTACCAGTAGAGCTCATCGGAGTGGAGGCGGACGATGGAGGCATACTGTCGATGTCGTAGTCGAGGCTACGGTGCTTGCGCGGGCATAGGGGAGGTGCTGTCATATGTGCACGAGATCGGCGAACAAGATCGTGTGATCTAGGGCAAGGGGAGAGGTTTGGGCTTGCCGGAATTTGCTCGGAGGTTCGTCGGAGCAGAGAGAGGTTTCGGGCAAAATCGGGGGTGGCCTGGTTGCAGAGAGGGTAGGGTGAGCGAGGGGAAAGAGAGAGGATATGTGGAGTAATCGTAACGAATGTCAGCACGGCATTGATGCGAATTGAATCAAGTTTTTAAACGGCAGAAATGGCCGGCGAGGGCGTGGTCACCGCAGGGGGTGAGGAAGACGACTGACGAGTGGGGCTGGCTAGTCAGCGAGAGAGGGAAAGGAAAGGTGGGGTCCAGTGATTGAGCGATCTTGGTGAGTTCAATGAAAAAGAAAACGCTTTGGGGTTTAGTTGGCTCATACTGGGCTGGGCTGGGTCCTTTCCACTTTTTTTTGTTCTGTTACATTTTTATTTTTCCATTTTCATTTCTGTTTTGAATTTATCCAAATGATTTCAAACCTTGTTTGAATTCAAACCTTTTTCAAATATTCAGTATATTTCCATACTGTTTAAACATGTATTTTAAATACCACTTAGGAATAATTCTTTTATTCTTCTTATGGTTTTATTCTTTATTAAAATAAGCATTTGCCATTATTCAAATAAGATTAAACATATTTTCAAACCTTTTATTTGAATTCTAATTTTCACTAAACCTTTTCAGTAGGTTTTATTTATTCAAATGGGGTGTTAAATAATTTACTTAGAATTATTTAAAATATTTTAATATGATTTATTTATTATTTTAAATGATTATTTGTCTTCGATTAAATAAAACTTGATTATGGTTTTAATACCATATAATTTTCTTGGAATAATCTTTATCCATTTATTTTATTTGGATTATCTTTATTTTCATTTGCTTATGGATTTGGCCAAGATTTAATTTAGTTTTTTAAATACTCCTTATTTATTATTTCTTTCTTTATCTTATAAAACCCATATCTTTTTATTTAATCTCCAAACTTGGTGATTCCAATTGTAAAATCTTATTTAATATTTGTTTATCCTTTTAAATCCCTTTAGGATTATTTTCTCAACATTTGGCATGGATTTTAGATAGGTGCTTTATTAGCTTTGGGAATAAATTCCCTCTTAACTTATTAAATTCATAAGTTTTTATCCATGGCTCCAAATTAAGTGAAACCAATTTCCATGGGTTTATAATATTTCTATTTATCATTTTGATCAATTATAAATGTTTGTTGACAAAAAAAATTATATGGATCAAATCCTTAGTCTTTGAGATAACTTGGAAATGTTTTTCATCCATAGGGTTTTAGGGATTTGGTTTTTATTTTCCAAGTGTTTAAATTCCAAGATGCATTTATGAAGAATGCATTTCACTTGATTTGAATTTAGTTGGATTCAAATTTTATTCAAAGTTTGCTCAAGATGGTTTTTAATGTTTCCATTGAGAAACAAAAAGTTTCTTTTTAACCTAAATTTCAACAATTATTTATTTTGTTTATTTATTTTTCACATTTCAAAATTTTGAAAATTTTGGGATGTGACAATTAGCTTGCAAGCATGTGACTGGCTCACAAGGGATCACATATCACGGGAACGATAAAAGAGTACTTATTGGTAACGAGGTTGAACTAGGTATGCAGAGATACCGACGATCAAACCTCGGATAGGGATAAGTAAACTATCGCGAGACAAAGGGAAATTGGCATCATATGTAAGTGGTTCATTCGATCGCAAAGTAATCGTAGAAATATGTGGGAGCCATATGAATTTCTATATTCCTCTATTTGTTATTGATTGGAGAAGTGTCTCGATCATGTCCGCATAATTCACGAACCGTAGGGAGACACACTTAAGGATTCGATGTTGTTTAGTAGATATGGAATGTAAGTAGGGAAACCGAGTGTTGTTCGGAGTCTCGGATGGGATCCGGGATATCACGAGGAGATCCGGAATGGTCCGGAGAATAATATTCATATAAGGAAAGTCCGATTCCGGAGTTCGGGAACGATTTTGATGTTTTCATCGGAGAGGTTCTAGAAGGGTCTAGAAGGTTCACCGGACCGGAAGGGGAATAGTCCATGAATGTGTCATGGTTAAGTGGAATGATTGGATAATGTCCTAGGTCACTTTGGTTGGGCATTTGCAAGAGAGAAATAAAGTTCTAAATTGAAAGTCAAAAGGGAGGTTTGAAAAGTCAAACTGGAACAATAGTTTCCTAGTGGAAGAAGGAAAGAGTCCTTCCTTCTATCCAACTTGGTTTTGGGTTTGGGTATGGATTCAAACTTCCCTCTCCCAATCTGCCCTCCCTCTCATAAATAGAAGGGGAGGGCTGCCCCAAAGCACACAACACCAGCCCTCCCACCCGTGCGCCGCCGCCGCATGCCGCTGCCACCGTCGCCGGCCCATCGCCACCGCCTTAGCCGCCGCCGACACCTACTCCTCCTTTACGGCCTTCTAAACCTAGATCGCCGGAAATCCTAGATCCACCATAACCCGCATCGGCTTAGGCGAAGCCCTGCGGGATCTTCCCTCTACTTCTGACACCATGACGTCGTGCTGCCGGAATAGCGAGGGGATAACTACAACCTCCGCTGCCTGCTGGAATAAGGGAAAGGAAGGTTTTCATCAAGTACCGAACGTGTGACCGACTGCGGAAGCGCTGCCGGAACGCAGCGTCGAAAGGATCGTCTACGCGATCTTGAGATGGGTAAGTATACGACTACATCATCCACGAGAATCTGCTCTCGTTAACTGCTTTGGAATCTTCGAGGGTGAGTACGCTAATCGACTCGTTGCTACAATCTAGTAGATAGATCTTGGCTTGTTTGTGTGCATGCGGTAGAATTTTTTTGTTTTCCATGCTACGAACCCCTACAGTGGTATCAGAGCCGTGTCTATATGTATATCTATTGCACGAGTAGAACACAATGGTCATTGTGGGCGTTGATGTTTTTGTTGTCGATTGCTTCTTGTGTACTTTACATCTTGCGGGATGGTGGGATGAAGCGGCTCGGGATAACCTTACATGACATCGTTCATGAGACTTGCTCCACGCTTGACATGCAACTTGTATTGCATAAGTGGCTTAGCGGGTGCTTGTTTCTCCAAACATAGTGAAGATTAAATTTACAACAGGTGATTGACAATACTAGTATCAACGTTGTGGTTATTGTTCGTAAGTTAGAACAACACTTATTGAAAGCCCCAAACCACGTAAAACATGCAAAGAAAATTAGAGGCGTCTAACTTTGTTTTGCAGGGGTGTGTTCTGATGTGATATGGCCATGATTGTGATTATATATGATGTATGCAATGTTCCTTATTGTAAGTTGGCAACCGGCAGGAGCCTTATGGTTGTCTTTTAACTTCGTTAAGACATGCGTGTCTATTATTCAAAGTAGTTGTAATAGTTGATGCTGGTGGACGACAACCATGGAGCGGTGCCATTGACCTTGACGCCACGCCGGTGATGATGGAGATCATGTTCGTGCTTGAAAATGGAGATCGAAAGCACAAGAAGAAAGGCCATATCATATCACATATTATGAATTGCATGTGATGTTAATCCTTTTATGCATATTGTATTGCTTAGATCACGACGGTAGCATTATAAGATGATCCCTCTCACAAAATATCAAGTTATAGTGCTCGTCCTTAGTAGGCACCGTTGCCAAAGCTCGTTTCGAAGCACCACGTGATGATTGGGTGTGTTAGATTTTGCGAGTGTATACAACAGGAGCAAGCCAGATTTGCTCATGCGGAAACTAAGGTTACATCTTGATGAGCCTAGCATGTACAGACATGGTCTCAGAATACGGATTGCCGAAAGGTAAAGCATGAGTCATATAGATGATATGATGAACATGATGATTGTTCACCTTTGAAACTACATCATGTCTCGTGATGATCGGACTTGGTGTAGCGGATTTGGTTCATGTGATCACTAAAACAATGTGAGGGATATTGTTTTGAGTGGGAGTTCAATAGTAATATGATTAAAAGTTGAACACTATTTATCATAAATTGAATCAAAGTGAATTTGCATAGTTGTTGTAGTCATTGGAATCTGTTTACCACCTTGCACTTAGTTATAATTGAGATAATAGAACTATAGAATTCTGGTTAGTTACTTTACGAACTGGTATCGTATTGTTTTGAAGTGTTAATCTAAAGTTTAAAAATCCTAATGCAAATTTCAGTAAGTTCCGGTTACTCCGTGAAGTTTAATAATTGGTATTAAATTAAGAGTGACAATTCCAGTGTTAGTATATAAGTATCATGTTTGTATACATGATTCTTGATATTCAAAAGATTGTTTTAATATCAAGGTTATCTAGGAGCTGAAAGAGTTGTTTCAGAAACCATGATGTGTGGAGGATATTGCGATATCTGAAAATATGTTTTGGTTACAACATGAGAGAGTATAATATGGCAAAGTTTATGTTCTCATATTTAATGAGAATTTGCAAAAGGTTGGAGACGATGGTCGTCCTAATCCTCCAAAAGGTTTTAGAGAGCAACATTATACTCGCAATTCACCGTTATAAGCTAAAGTAGCTTGATCATGAATAGTTTCATGATAAGGATGAATATTTGATGTAGGTAAAATGTTTACTACACTAAAAGATTACTGAAGGATGGAATTTGAAAGAACACCAAACATTTGATGATGGTGATCTACTTCAAAGTGAAAGTCCAAAGACATTGGTATTTAACTTTACATGTTTTGGACTATGTGTCATGAGTATGGTGCCACTATTGATGTTGATATTTTTTTTTGAAAGGATAAAGAAATACTGAAAGAGAAATCTAAGAAATATTTGGCAGAAGAGAAAAGACTAGAATTGTTCAGCTTAGGTATATAGAAGATATACATGTTATGGCTATATTCTTTGCTTGTTAAACAATGTGGTTCTTAAGTATTGGATACTTAATTTGTTGGTGTGAATCGTCATACGTAACAACATAATTCATGAACTACAATGGCCTAAGTAACTAGCAAAATAATATGTGATGACATTCATCGAGAACAAATAAAAGGTTGTTGTGTTGCTCGTTGACATCAAAGCTTTCCTTCAAGATTTGTTTTCAATAATTTTTATTTTTATTAGGTATTATGAGAACAAAAGGGTTGTTCAAATAATTGCCGTAATCCATAAAAGATGGATGATTTACAAATCTCGTTGGAGAAATCACATCCATAAAACTAGTGCTAAAAATGTCGAAAGACAAATTGATTGAAAGATCACTTAGGAAGTGGCATCGCCGTTTCAATTATATTGGAAAGAAAGCATGAAAAAACTCCATGTGGATGGAATTTTGGAGTCTCTTGATTTTTTATCAAATGACGCTTGTGAAACTTTCCTAGAGATAATTAAAACTCCGTTCATAGGCCAAAAGGGAACGAATGACTAGATTATTGGAATTTGTATATATTTGATGTATGAAGTCCATTGCGTGTAGTCAAGAGCGATGGATTTCAACTTCATATGCTTTCTCCAAAAATTTGAGTGAATATATGAATATTTACTTAATGAGGATGAAGTGCGAAACATTAATACTTGTGTGATTTGTAAACATAAAAGAGTCCCTAGTAAAGCCTCTTATTAAACTAGCTTGTCGGTTAATATATGATCATGGTTTCCTGATCATGAACATAGAGATGTTATTAACAACGGGGTCATATCATTAGGAGAATGATGTGATGGACATACTCCTATAGTTAAGCGTAGCATAAAGATCAAGTCATTTAATATAGTTCATTTGCTATAAGCTTTCTGATACATAGTAACCTAATTCCTTTGACCATGAGATCATGCTAATCACCATCACCGGAAGGATGCTTTGATGACATCAAACACCACACCATAACTGGGTGGCTATAAAGGTGGCATTGAGTGTTCGGAAAGTACGTGTTGATGTACATGGATCAAGAGTGGGATTTGTCCATCCATATGACGGATAGATATACTCTGGGCCCTCTCGGTGGAATGTCATCCAATTAGCTTGCAAGCATGTGACTGGCTCACAAGGGATCACATATCACGGGAACAAGAAAAGAGTACTTATCCATAACGAGGATGAACTAGGTATGCAGAGATACCGACGATCAAACCTCGGATAAGTAAACTATCGCGAGACAAAGGGAAATTGTTATCGTATGTAAGTGGTTCATTCGATCACAAAGTAATCGTAGAAATATGTGGGAGCCATATGAATTTACAGATTCCTCTATTGGTTATTGATCGGAGAAGTATCTCGGCCATGTCCGCATAATTCACGAACCGTAGGGAGACACACTTAAGGATTCGATGTTGTTTAGTAGATATCGAATGTAAGTAGGGAAACCGAATGTTGTTCGGAGTCCCAGATAGGATCCAGGATATCACGAGGAGATCCGGAATGGTCCGGAGAATAAGATTCATATAAGGAAAGTCCGATTCCAGAGTTCGGGAATGATTTCGATGTTTTCATCAGAGAGATTCTAGAAGGGTCTAGAAGGTTCACCAGACCGAAAGGGGAATGGTCCATGAATGTGTCATGGTTAAGTGGAATGATTGGATCATTTCCTAGGTCACTTTGGTTGGGCATTTGCGAGAGACAGAAATAAAGCTCTAAATTGAAAATCAAAAGGGAGGTTTGAAAAGTCAAACTGGAACAATAGTTTCCTAGTGGAAGAAGGAAAGAGTCCTTCCTTCTATCCAACTTGGGTTTGGGTATGGATTCAAACTCCCCTCTCCCAAGTTGCCCTTCCTCTCATAAATAGAAGGGGAGGGCTGCCCCAAAGCACACAACACCAGCCCTCCCACCCGTGCGCTGCCGCCGCTAAGCCATTGCCACCACTGGCCATTGCCGCCTTTGCACTGCCGCTGCCGTCGCCACCTTCCTAGCCGCCGACACCTCCTCCTCCTTTTCGGCCTTCTAAACCTAGATCGCCAGAAACCCTAGATCCACCATAACTCGCACCGTCTTAGGATCTTCCCTCTACTTCCTACACCACGCCTCGTGCTGCCGGAATTGCGAGGGGAGAACTACAACCTCTGCTGCATGCTGGAACAAGGGAGAGGAAGGTATTCATCGAGTACCGAACGTGTGACCGACTACGGAAGCGCTGCCGGAACGCAGCGCCGGAAGGATCATCTACGCGATCTTGAGATGAGCAAGTGTACGACTACATCATCCACGAGAATCTACTCTCGTTAACCGCTTTGGAATCTTTGAGGGTGAGTACTCTAATCGAATTGTTGCTACAATCTAGTAGATAGATCTTGGCTTGTTTGTGTGCATGCGGCAGAATTTTTTTGTTTTCCATGCTACGAACCCCTACAGATGGAATTTTAGAGTCAAATAATTTTTTTGAACGAATTGACGTTTGTAATACTTTCCCATAGATAACTAAGAGTTTGTTCATGCGAAAAGTTGAACGGACGACTAACTTAGTGGAAATAATACATATTGATGTATGAGGTACATTACGTAAAACCGTGCGTGGTGGATTATTCTACTTCATATACTTTCATCGAGGACTTGAATAGATATATGAGTATATCTTTTTTAATGATAAAAAGCAAAATACATTTGAAACATGTTCAAAGGTTTTAGCGTGAATAAGAAGAAATCATCTAGATTCGCGAAAACAACACCATGAGAGTTATGGCATGTTCGAGTTTCTAGAGACTTTGATAAAGTCATTGCGAATAAATAAATCATTATAACAAGAAAATCAAGAGTTTATGATTGGATCATAAATGAATAGATTTGAGTTACAAATTTAGCAAATATATGAAATTGTTTCATAAACTTGAGTTTCCCAAAACACCATAGGAGTATGGAATGTTTTGAGAATATAATCAAGCCTAGTTTGACTTGGTAAGATTAAATATACAACTGCCATTATGATTTAAAATATTTTGCTATAGTGACATACTTCTTTTACACTGAAAAGAGCAACATCATGATCCATTGAAATGGCAAGGGGTAAAACCCAGTTTCTCTTTTCTTCAATTTTGGTATGCAAGGCATATGTAAAATGTTTACAAAACCAAAATTGGATATGCATGTCTTTGTAGGTTATCCCAAAGCAGTTGTTGGGAATTCCTCCACTGTAACACTAAAGAGAAAAGTGTTTGTCGCAAGAACAACAAGATTTTTGAGAAGGAACTTTTCATGAAAGTTAAGTGGGAAGACAATAGAAATCTTAGTAAGGTTATTTAAACCTAAGTGACATGATTAGAGTAGCGCAACGCCAAAAAATGTTCTGGAGGATGCTACAATGCTCACGGCTACCGTTTCTGCAAAATGTTGTAGTTCCGGAAATCTAAGTTCCTATTGAACCATGTGGATTGGGTGAGAATCAAATAGCAAGATTTGAGGCAAAATGTCATTGTTGGACAATGACATATGGACTACATGCAAAGAAGTGATGATGATCCCTAACTTCGTTAAATGGCTAGAGGTCATAAGAATTCGTGATAGTATTCATATACGAAAATCAAGTTATGAACTTGGTAGACCCTCAGGAAGACATAAAACTTTTCAAAGTGTATGTGGACCTATAAAGAAACAGACACGGATGTTTACATCTATGAAATGGTCGACATATCGGACAGAAGTTTACGTCAAAGTTCAAATAGTTAAATGTGACAAGATTTGATCTTCCACATCAACATTTAGTCTATACGGATTATTGTAGCAAGCACTACATATTGAGATATGATAGTTGAATAAACAAAACAACATTCTTTTAAGAACAATGGTTACCTAGGATGTGTTCACGGCACTATCCAAAGGGTTTTGTTAATTCGAATGGTGCTAAAATATATGCAAATTTCAATGATTGGAATACGCATACAGGAGTTGGAATCTTCACCGTAATGAAACTTTAAAAAGTTTAAGTTCATCACAAACGATGAAGACGCTTGTGTTTACAAGAAACTAAGTGGGAGCGTTAAGACATGTTTCCAAATGCTTTATGTGAAAGACATTTTGTTAATTGGAAATGATGTATATTTTATGAGACACGAATTAAGGATTTCATTAAAATTGGATTTTGATGAAAGACTTAGGAAAAACCTAAATATTGGACATCAAAGTCTATACATATAGATTGAAATGCTAATATGGTTATGCTAAAAGTACATATATGAAATATTGAATTAGTTCAATATGGTGGCATATTTGAGTGGGAGCCGTGTAAGTTTCCTAAGTCAATATTAGACAAGAAAGTTCTTGCCACATGCTATAAAGATCAATTTTGTTGACAATTGATAAGTGAAACCTTGTGAATGATTGATTAAATCATGAATTCCATGATGTGTACATATCTAGATAAGTCCTATGCTCTAAGTGTTAGGGGCATACACCAGAATGATTCATAAAATGATCATTGGACAATAGTGATGGTATTATTGTGTACTTTGGAAGAACCAAGAATATGCAATGTATGCAAAAGTAACAAAATAGTTCAACGTAATGTGTTCATCGATGTAAGTTTTTGTCACATATACAAATGAAGTTTATCTCAATTAGGCTATATGTTAAGAAATAAGGTGGCACCGTGAAGTGGAAGTAAGTTCCATGATGAATTTGGACTAGTTCCAAAGGTATAGCACTGTGATGAGTACTACAACAATGGCTAAGCTATGACTGCTCTAGTAGCAGCATATATAGGGTTTTTGTGTAAAATAGTTTTGTCATCAAAACTAGGTAAAATTCCAAGTAGGCTATACTATGAAGATCTATTGTATGACAATTGATCAACATAGTTTTGGCTTAAGGAATTGAAGTATTACCAAAAGACTTAATTTATAAAATGACATCTCATTGGAGAATGAGTGATGCGTATTGATGCATAGACATGAAAATACGCACAGAGCTGAAAGTGTCAGTTCTGGAGATTGGCTTTACTACAAGCAACGTGTGTGGATAACACTAGAATACCATAGGTGTTAAATGCGCGAAGCAATAACTAGATTACTGACTCTAGTGCAAGTGGGAGACTGAAGGATATATGCCCTAGAGGCCAACAATAAAGATGTTTTTATTGACATATATCATTAGTTTGTAATAGTTTTGTATCATGCTATAACTGTATTAAGTTGAAACATTAATACATGTGTGATATATAAACAAACTAGGTCCCTAGTATCCTCTAGACTAGTTCATTGGGCAGCGGAGGATCGAGGTTTCCCGATCCTGGACTTTACCATGTCAACTGAAAACGAGGTCACCTATCAAATGATGGACAACACCCAACCCCTAGTATTGCAATGTGATCCAGTCACAAAGTTCAACATTGCAATATCTAGCAAAACATAGAGATACAGTCCTTCTATCGTGAGATCATATTAATCACTGTCTCCCCAGATTGCTTTGATCACATCAACCATCATGTCTGTAACAGGGTGACCATAAAGGTGTGTATTGGGTATTCTAGAGGAACTTTTGAGGTCTATGTATCAAGACCAGGATTTTCCCATCCGAGTGACAGATAGATACCCTAGGCCCACTTGCTGAGATTACATCTACAAGTTCGAACATGTGACTAGGTCACATGGATGTAATATCACGGGAACAAGTAAATGCATTTGTCAGTAACAAGATCGAAGTAGGTATATCTATACCGAAGATCGGGTCTTGGATAAACCAGGTATCATAGAGCAAAGGGAATGAGGCTCGACATTCAAGGTTCAAGCGATCAAGTTAATCGTGGAATGCATGAGGGCCATTATGTGTTTCCATATACCGCTATTGGTCACTGATCAGAAAGTGTGTCGATCATGTCTGTGTATTCCCGAGCCGTAGGGTGTCACACTTAAGGGTAGAGACGCTTAGGGATTGATTCGAGATCGTAGGAGAAAAGAGAGAAGACTTTGGAATTGTTTCGGGGTGATACCTGAATGGTTCCGGGGATACCTATGATGATCGAAGGGGTCCAAAATGTGTTTCGAAGTGATAAGTATTAAATAATATGTATTTAATATTAATTAAATGAATTATTTAATATTAAAAATATTGTTTAAATTGGATTTGGAGGTAGCCCACCTAATTGGGCCTCACCGAAAGAGGCCCAAGAGGGGTCTGCCACCCTAGGAAGGGCTAAGGGAGGCCGCCAGCCCTAGTGGGCTTCCCCCCATGTGGGTCCCATGGTGGGGATGGCCGTGTTGCATCCTCCCATCTCCTACCTTGATTAGTCTCACCCCAGGACTTTGAGGGAGGTGGTTCCCTTCCTCCACCTATATAAAGAGGGGCATACCTCTCCCCAAATCATCCCATAAGTTGGACTTTGCCTCTCTCTCTCTCTCCCTCTCTCCCCCTCTCTATCTCTCTCCCTTATGTGTGGTTCCCAAAGTTTGGAAATGCATACGGGGATAGGGATTTCTCCACCATATGCACGATGTTGTGTTGCTGGACTCGGTCCGGATCAATCTTCTTCCGCTGCTTTCCTGGATCGGAGCCCGGGAGACGTCTCTACATTACATGTGTGTAAGTTCACGTGGAACTACCATTAGTAGTGCTTTTTCTTGGAGCTTGGATGTCGACACGACCGTGAGGTCAACTACGCCATACAAGGATCAAGGGGTGACTTGTGAGGAGCTTCACGACCTTGAGGTCAGGCGAGTTCAACTACATCACCCACGTTTCGCTTGGAACATTAACCACTTTCGGTCTTCAAAGGTATGAACACCAAATCCACTCTCGTTACCTTACATTCGCATAGATAGATCTTGGCTAGGCACCATAGGAATTTTTTGTTTTCTGCCGCGGAACCCCTTCATAGACTGCCATCAACACACTCTTAAACAACAACAATAAGAGGCACAAAATCTACCTCGATGTGGACTCCTGCAACATCCGCTAGGAGGACCACTCTATCACCGAATAATATATACACATGCAGAAACAGCCAACACCCTGGGCGAGGTTAGCGCTCCCGTGTTTGATGCCGATATCATCACCAATGTGATCAAGGGCCTCCATGAGTGTTTTCACAACGTGGCCGACATTGCCCCTCTCCTCACACCGTTCCCAAGCTTCCTCGCCATCTGCAACATGATTCTTCGCCACGTGATGAAGGAGACACGTCGTTCCAACAACACCTCCGCCACCGCGCTCTACTCCATCAAGGGCAACACCGACAATGCTGGCAATGCGAGTGGCTCCTCTGGTGCAACCGACATATAACCATGGTGCCCACCTGCAACCCTTCCTCACAGTGGCTCCGGCTCCGGAAAGAACAAGGGACAAAATCCCTTATGTGGTTACGGTGCGAAGCTCGACCATACTATTGCACCTTCTGCTCCCATGCCCACGTCTTATAACCC
Organism: Avena insularis; assembly: GCA_023614405.1. Taxonomy (NCBI): domain Eukaryota; kingdom Viridiplantae; phylum Streptophyta; class Magnoliopsida; order Poales; family Poaceae; genus Avena; species Avena insularis. The sequence goes on from CM042685.1 coordinate 205,731,802, forward strand.
CTAGAGACAGGCTATTCAGATGTGGCCAATGCACCCTGGCACCAGGAGTTGCATCCTTGGGCCTAGTTTTGGTGCCCCTCATGCGCACCTACGTTGTCGCACCTCCCCCCGCGATGTCCTCCTTCTCATCTGACCACGGCCAAGGCTTCTACAACCATATTTCTCCCTCCAGTGTGGCTTACTACGATGCTTCCTCAGCGCCTCGTTCACCTCCGCTGACTTGGGATCGTTCCTCTCTCGTGCAACACTTAAACTCCATGACTCTACATCCACCACCTCCAGAGTGGATCATGGACATCGACGTCATGACTCACCTCTCCTGCGACCCTGGTGCCTCTCCTCCCTCTCTCAACATCTCTTTTTTGTCATTTCCTCGCTGGGGATGGTTCTAAAATTCCCATCTCCACTCCAGGTTGTATCTCTACCCTCTCTCTTTCCCAACCGACATCTCCATCTCCACCATGTTCTTTTATCTCCCGTATTATTAAGAATCTCATTTCTAGTCGCCAATCCATCGATAATAATTGTTCTGTCAAATTTGACCCTCCCGGTTTTTCTGTGAAGGACCTTCTCATCCGGCTCGAGATTCTTCGATGCAATAGTACGGGCGATCTCTATCCCTTTATGAGACCATCACCACCTCATGTTTTCGCTTGCACACGCGCCCTCCCTCGCACAACCCACACCCACATAGCCTCTCCTCGCTTGCTCCCACGCATAGCATGCGCAGTCGTTCCTGCATTCATGTCGCCTCTTGTGAGCGGCTTAATCGACATACTTCTACCGCTAAATGTACTCGCCGGTTCCCATGGCCTCACTTGCAGCTCTCAAGGTTCCTAACTGGCTTGATGCCATGAATGCGGAATATCGTGCTCTCCTCAACAATGACATTTGGAATCTTGTTCTCCCGCCCAGGGACGCCAATGTTGTCTCCAGCAAGTGGGTCTTCCACCACAAGATCGAGCTTGAAGGCTTTGTCGACCGCTACAAAGCACGTTGGGTGCTTCATGGTTTCTCTTATGAGCAAGGAGTTGACTTTGACGAGACATTTAACCTGGTTGTCAAACCGGCGACGGTCTAGATCACCTGTCCATAGCGCTCTCCCTCAACTAGGATACTCGCCATCTTGACATCAAGAACGCCTTCCTCTATGATACTCTCTACAATGTCGTCTACAATCGACAACCCACCGACTTCATTGACTCGACACGGCCTCATCATGTGTGTCACTTGAACCGTTCTCTCTATAGCCTCAAGCAGCACCTCGTGTCGCGCTTGCATGGTACTAGCGTCTCGCAACCTTTATCACGTCAACCAACTTCACCTGCTCCAAGTTTGACACATCGCGGTACATGCTATAGTAAGAGGCGGGCACGACCTTCCTCCTACTCTATGTGGACGACATCGTCTTCACCATGTCCTCGCCTCGTCTTCTTAACAAGAACATGGCCTCCCTCTGCTCTGAGTTTTCTATGACAAACATGGGGAAGTCTCTATTACTTCCTCAGCATCACGGTCACCCGCGACTTCTCCAGCATGCACTTCTCGCAAGAAAATTACGCCGGAGAAATTCTAGACAAGTTTGGCATGACTTTATGTACATCAGCAATGACATTAGTTGATACTTCACAAAAGCTCGATGCCACCGCCGGTTCCCTTATTGTTGATCCAGAGTATAGGAGGTCCCTTTGGTGCATTTCAGTACCTTGCCTTCATGCGCCCTGACATCGCATGTGTTGTTCAGCAAGTCTGCCTCCACATGCATGATCCTCGCGAACAACACCTCTCAGCCATCAAGGGTACACTCTCTCTCATGGATTGCAGCTATACCCTTCATCACCAGCTTCTATGGTCACCTACACCAATGTTGACTGGGCAGGATGTCTGTACACTCATCGTTGTATGTCGGGCTTCTTCGGCTATCTTGGTGATAACCTTGTATATATATTGGTCGCCTAAACGCCACCATATCCTGTTTCATTCCAGCTCAAACACTAAGTATAGTGTTGTGGCTAATGCAGGGGCTAGCTGGATATGCTGGCTTCTCCATGAGCTTCATTGCCCTTCTCTGACTGTCTCCGTTGTGTTATATGACAACGTCAGTGCAGTCTATATGTATGAACCCCGTCCAACATTATCACACCAAGCACATCAAGATCGATCTTCACTTTCTTCAGGACCATGTTGCCTTGGGCCAAGTGCATTTGCTGCACGTCCCTTTTTCTTGTCAATTCGCCGACATCTTCAGGAAGGGTATTCCATCACTGTTGTTCTTAGATTTTTAGTCTAGCCTCAACGTTTGTCCTCCTTATATTGTGACTGCAGGAGAGTCTTAGACTAATATGTTACGTGATCATCATAGTTCACCTAATTCCTAAATTGAGAAAAGTAGTTAATATTGTGATCTTCCATTTATGGTTAGGCTTTATATAGGGCTGAAATTATAACTGGAAACTCGCGAGCTAAATGAGTAACTCGTGATATAGCTCGACTCGGCTCGAACTCGGTGTCTAATGAGTCGAGCCAAGTTTTTGATTTGAGCTTGTTTGTTCATCCAAGCTAAATGAGCTACTCGCGAGCTACTCATTTAGCTCATTAAACTCGTTCAAATATAGAGTTTGAAAATTTTCATAGATAAGTGTCATACTATGAATGTTCCTTGAAGATGTAATGGCATAGAGTTACTATATTTTTTATTGATCTTCCTTCGTGCTATTATGGAAGTACTATTATTGTTCTAGTTTCAAATTAGTAGAATACTTACTAGTTTTTCTTATATGTGCTCATATTCATAACTTATAACAATCTAAACGAGCTGCTCGCGAGCTACTCGTGAGTTTACCGAGTCGAGCCGAGTTTCAAATATGAGCTTGTTCTATAAATGAGCCGAGTCAAGCTAACTCGTTAGTTGAACGAGTTTTAGCGAGTCGAGCCGAGTTGGCTCGGCTCGGCTCGAATTCCAGCCCTAGCTTTATATGTTTTTCCTATATATTCAACATGCAACGGAGAGACCCAAGTGTGGTTAATTCTTCACCTACTTTCTATTTCTAGTCCCAGCTAATACATTGTATTTTAACATATATGAAGTACTACCACTGTGAAAACCAAGCGCTTGCTTTGTGGCTAGATCTCGGGGTGCCGAGTTAGCCCACCCGGGTTCGAATCACAGAAGCCCATTGATCAACATGGTGCTATCTCATGTTAAAAAATACGCTTGAGAGATCTCATCTACCTAACAACGTGGAAATATCTCTTTAACAAAGAGAGAAAAAACCATGAATGTCAGCCAGGGAAACTTCACTATATCGAGGAGTGTTTACAAACGTTGGCGATTTTACAGATGCAACTCGTCCTAGCCGGCGGTTTAATAGAGGTTTATATAGAGGTGGAAACCTAGGTCTTTAACGATTCGTACCGTACTCCACTCGGCTCAGACCTCCCATAACTGGTCTTGCTCCGCTCGTCAGAAGTTGGCCTATACTTCGTAGAATTTGGATCAACACATATGACATAGAAAAGGATTGGCCAATATTTTTTAAAGTACCGACTATTGTGTACATATAGAGCCTTTAAATTCTCCGCGACCAAATCAATACATGGAATGGGGGCTTAGCCAAAAAAAATAGCAAGACAAAATCACAAGCGATTATTACAATTTTTTTTTTATACAGACACTGAATGCAACACGCAACTATCACGCTAGCACTTTATCTTCAAACTGGTACTGAAGGTGAACTGCTGGCCAACCGCTGTGGTTAACAGGATGGTTCTGTTGCAGTGTTGCTCTCGTCTTTCTTCGCAACTGAACAGTGTTCGTATGGTCCGCTGAGTTCTCGCTATCAACCATGTTTTTTTTGTCTCTAAAGAACTGTAGTGTACTTGCAGTTCATTGATGGCGCTGGCGACTTTCTCAATAGTACACTGATTCATAGATGATGATGAACATGATGACTTCTTGTTTCAAAAAATGAACATAATGACTTCTCTTTTTTTTAGAAAGCAGGATGACATCTCACTAGTGTAAGATATCACAATTGAACAGCTCCACTGACATAGCCTCAGACAAAAGGCAGGTAGAAAACGATCACGACATGCTACCTGACAATAGGAATCTAGCTCAAACAATAAAAAGAATCGGAAGAAAAATCTTCCAAGAAATAAAGGACCCAATGGAAGTAGGGCAGGTTGGAGCACATCAATTTCACAGGAATTTCTTAGGAAAAAGACACATCCATCTGGGGGTTTATTTGCCAACACATCCCACCTGGGACTAGAAATAGCCAAACCCCCAAAAGCAACAACATTAATCCACGTCCAATGCAAACATCAGTTGAAAGCATAAGGTTCTGAGTTTTACATCCTGGACCTCATAGAGATGCGCAGCACCTTCAAACAAGACAGACTATCAATATCCATTTACAACATAAGCTACCCACACCACCATGCATGCACGTTATTATTACCATTATTATTTCTCTATGGTTACAGCTTAACGATTCTTGGCTATGATTTATGAATGACGGGCTCGTCATCACAAGCGTCTAAAACTGAGGAGGCAGGTTTTATTTCCCGATCAGCATCTAATCCACCGATGTCAACATCTCACACTGTGCACCAAACAACCTCCCATAATCTTTCAGATCAAGCGAGCTCACCTCATCCCGTCGCCAAAACCAATCTTCATATCTATACCACCGCAAGATACCTTCATCCAGCATCATCCGCTGACATGCAAGGCATTCTCTGCTCTGGCAGTGGTGGAACTCCCGCAACTGGGAAGCTCTCTCGAGAATGCTGTCATCTAACTCATGAATCACTTGCCTCCGCCCATTTGTCGCAATCTCAAACAGCAGGCAGTGAGAAATATTGAGAACCTCAAGATGTTCCATCGAGTTCAGAACACATAGCAGGGCACCTTTTGTCACTTTCGAGCAACGGAGGCTCAAGACTTTCAGCTTTGGAAGGTAGGTGGTAACTGCTGAAGCAAACAGGAGATCAAATGAACCCATGACCTTCAGTTCTTTAAAGTTCTTGCATCTCTTGGCTAACTCTTCCATGATATATGGAGGATGACCGATGGTGGGCATAGTTAAGGACTCCAGCTCTTCCCACCTTTGAATAGCTAGGCATATTTCGCCTTTTGAAATGCGGTTCCATGCTGGCATAACCAATCGCTTTAGGTGAGGAGACCTGTTAAACACAAGAGGAGTACACAACTATTAACTGTTAGTATTCCTCAATTCACAATGACACGCCATAAAACATAAGCTTCAAGAGAATTTTCAAGACATGAGTAACGGCACCAAAAAACAAGAGTCCAATCAACTTAAAAAGTCCTCAAACAACATTTCTTGGACCCATAATAGATTGAAGTGCTATAAAATAGCAGATATCCTATTTGTGTAAAACTGATAGTTAAGATTAAAGGCGATAATGTTTAATCCGGTCACCAATTTAATGTCTTAAGGTTTCTTTAACTATAAAGCTCGTTAAGACAATAAGACCCACCGCTACAGTACATCTGCACGCAAAGCCTTGACTAAAGAGCTGACTGTCATTAAACGTAATACTAGCTACATGTCATATAACCATATGTAGGATAGGAATACAGAAACAAAACAGCCATAAAACATAATACTAGCTTGCAAAGAGTAGTTACCTTTGTGAGATATAGTTCAGGTGTTCATCTTTCATGTACAGATTGTAATGGAATATCATACAATTAACATTTCCACGGCTAATTGCCATTGCCACCCGTAGTATTTTTGAAAGTCTCTTGTCAGACCTATCATCAACCCAAATATATGGAGATGCTCTTGTTTGAATGAAGTTGGATTTTAGCAGCCCAAAGTCAAGAGTGCCCCATATAAGTGGATCTGAACAGGCTACACGCCATAAGCGACAAACTTGAGACACTGGTGACAGCTCAACCAAGTTTAGCTCCTTAAATATCTTCACGAGGACATCAGTTTCCATGTCCTCCCATCTTTTTCCCGTACATTTGCTCTCTCCCATTATTACCAAATCCTGCAAGTTGACAAAAACACACCAGTTAGTGAAAAGCCAATTATCCCACCGGACTTCTACCATGTACATTACAGAAACAGAAACACGTGTGCCTAACTATGAGTGTCCGTGAACACATGTGAATGAGTACACTCATGATACAAAAAACGTTAGTTCAGTAAAACCAACAGGAAATCGGTTTAATTACTACAAAATCTATTTCCAGGATCAATGAAATAACGAGCAAACCAACCTGTGGTTGGGTGGCTAGGAGGGTGGTTGTAACCCCAGCCGGCCAGCCCACCAGAGTTCAAACCCCAGGTTTGACACTGTGTGTTGCATAAAAGGCGGAATATTCTTTTAGTGGGAGGCGACGTTCCGGTCGACAGCGAGATACCCGTGGTGACTTCGTCAATCTCAAGACCCGATCCGCCGGCTCGGTCTCTCGAAGGTGCTCATAGGGGTAGGGTGTGCGTGTGTGCGTTCATAGGGATGGGTGCATGTAGGTGTTGTGAGAGTCTACGATTGTACTGTGTTTCTCAAAAAAAATGCAATAACGACTGAGCTGAAATATGGTCACCGTCAACATCCATAGAAATATGGCCTAGTACTATGTACAACATTCGACAACTAATGTATCACAAGAAATTGGCTCACATTGTATCTCACGAGTTTAATCCCTTCCAAAAATTACATGATCACAGAAATTCTAGAACGATGATAAAGAATTCGACCCAGAATCCACAAAGAATACTGATCTAAAACACAGAGCTGAACCAATCCCAGTTAAAGAATTACTTATGAGAAGACTCAGATACTTAGGTGCTTAACCGCAATAATCAACTTTTCTGCCAACCCAAGTGTATTCTCAGGCCACTGCCACAACAAATCATGTTACTTCCAGGAATGAGGCAAGCAGCTCTCGCACAACTGGTAGATCCATACTATAATAGGGGCACACACACACACAAGGACGCCTGAGAAGTAACCGTGTTTGTCCATCTATCGTTCCCAAATTCATGGTTACTTGCAGAAGTCTAGGAGTTGCCTACTCAACAAATGTAGTGACTACGGAAGCAGGAAGGAAATGCACCCAACTGAAATTTCTTGTTCATCCATAGCCGAGAACCTGAGACAAAGTACAAGCTAAAAATCTCTTCAGATAGAAGGGAGACAATTATTTCGAAACAGACCGATCTATCGTCACTGATCTCGTAGGGAGAAATGCGCCTACAATGGTCCGCAAAGGCCCTACAAACACAATACCTGCTTAACATTCTGTCCCCTTGACAAGCTAGGCGCAGAATTTACGGTAGTTACAAGACACAGCAACCTAGGAACAATGAACGAGTAAAGCATGCTTTCCCACGTGCACGCACGAAGAGACTTCCTATTGGTAGATCCATACTAGGACGCCTGAGAACTAGCGGTGTTTGTCTATCTATCGTTCCCAAATTCATGTTTACTGCAGAAGTCTAGTAGTTTTTTTTTGGGTACAGAAGTCTAGTAGTTGCCTAGTAAAAAATGTAGTGACTACGGAAGGAGGAAGGAAATGCACCCAACTGAAATTTCTTGTTTGTCCACAGCCAAGACGAAGTATACAAGCTAAAAATCTCTTGAGAGAGAAGGGAGACAATTATTTCGAAACAGACCGATCTATCACCACTGATCTCGTAGGGAGAAATGCACCTACAATGGTCCGCAACGGCCCTAGACATAGCACCCTACAAACACAGCAACCTAACAGTGAAGGAATAAAGCATGCTTTCCCACGCACAGGCACGAAGAGACTTCCTACAGCACGAGCGGAAAAGAGAGAAAATTAGGTAGGTACTATATATATAGCGATACTACATCGGATCCGACGAGCAGGGACCATCCCCTGCGCAATCCGTGGCAACAAAACGACCATCCCCACCGCCGAGAAACGCACGGACACAGGCGTTATCCATCGGAAGAACGCGTCGTGTCGACACCAATTGCGCGAGCAAACAGTAGGGAATCCAATTCACGGCTAATCGAGCCAGCAACGGTAGGAACCGGACGGGAAACCTGGCGACGGGCTGGGCTCGATTCCCCTCGGCGCGGATTAGGTGAGCGCGAAATCGATCGATCCGAGGGACACCAAAGAGAGAGGGAGAGAGAGAGAGAGAAGTGTTAATTACCAGGGCGGATCTCCTGGAGGAGCAGGATGAGGATGCGGAGGCCCGGGCGGGGCGGGACTAGCGCGGGCCCGACCGCGGCTGGCCCTGGCGGAGGAGATCGAGGCCGGCAGGGAACCGCCTAGCTGCTTCGGCGAGCGGCGGAGGCGGGGCCGGGAATTGAGGGGTGTCGCGGTGTCGGGCATGTGTGTTTGCCTCGCTCTCGTCTCGCCCCACCTCGACCGGGGCGAAGAGAAGGAAGGAGGGGCGTGTGCCCCGTGCGTATCGGTGACGTTAAGTACCACCTCGGCCTCGCCCTGCCCTGCCTTGCCTTGCCTAGCTGTGAGGTTTAATTCGTTTTGGAACTATTATGGGAAAGATTGTTAAGGCGACGTTAATTGCATTCCAATGGTGCTGGATCCATTGGCTGGATCATCAGATCTTTACGCGTTCTACTATCGAATTTAATTAAGGCGGGATCCGACGGAGTTTATTTTTCGATACGTAATTTATAGAGGACAGGTTTTCTTCAGGTTTGTGTCGTAGAGAGTCCACCTTGCCACGTCTGACAGGCCAGCGGAGCTAGTGGCTGAATCGCCTAAACAAAGATTGCTCCACGCGCCAGGCCAGATAACCTTGACCGACGGTCGACAAGTAGTCAGACCCTGAGCTGAGCTAACCTTAATCTCCAACAGGCCTGGAACCCGTGTCGGACCATGGATGCGGGAACAGAGCCCGTCTCACGGGACGGGATGGAGCGTGCCGCGAAGACGGCTTTTCCCGGACACCGATCGCGCCGCGCGAGTGGGGGACGAATATGCCTCGCTTTTGCCTTTGCCCCCCTCTCTGTTTCCTTTCCTTTCCTTTTTCATCTACGCAGACGGCCGGCAAAAGGTTCCCTCCCCTCCCCTGCTCTGCGGCGAGCGAGCGATCACCTCACATGTCCCTCTCTACGACGTCACCGTGCTGCCGTCCTCTCTCTCTCTTCTACTTTTCCGAGGTCCTCGTTAGATCTTCCTGCCAGTGGTAAACCCATTTTTTCCTCGGGCCTGTCTCTGCCAGACAGATACACCGTGATTTTGCGTGATGCCTTTGCCAACCTCGTACTCACTTCGTCCGGGTCTATGCAGGCACCAGTGAGGGTGTTAAGTGGATCCCACCAAAATCTCACTTCTAGTTTATTTGTCAAAATTTAGTATAAAATTTTACTTAAAATTTAAACTAGATTTTGACAAATAAGATAGTAATGGAATTTTGTGGAATCCCACTTGACACCCTAGGCTCCGGTGAAAATCATCCTGCCGTGCTCCAACGGACCACCTAACACGCGGGTAAAGCTTTTTCATGACACGATAGGTGAAAAAAAGGCCATTCCATCCACATATAATGTCGTAAATTGTCTAAATTCGAATATATCAATATATTAAATGGTGTTTAGATACAGAAGTACTTCCTCGATTCTAATAGCCTGATTGGTTGTCTAGGCCTATTTTTTGCTGTCGAGCAGGCATTGGGAGAATGATCAAGCCAACACAACATTCTGTCATTTGTTTGGTTGTCTGGTCGCACATACTTTTGCCTCTCAATAGATAGTGCGCGCATCTGTTTGGCGACCCGCGTAGACACGTCTAGCTCAAGCTTGTGCGTTTGCTCCTCTAGCAAGAACTATCTATAATAATTCCTTCTTAAAAATGGTGAGGTTACCAAAGTAACATCAAGATCATTAAGAACAGCAGATAATTATATACTACTCTTTCCGTTTTAAAATATAAGATGTTTTAGTTTTATGAAGCAAATGTATCTAGACTTGTTTTAGTGTCTATATTCATTTCAACCATGAGTGAACCTACATACTAAAATAAGTCTAGATACATCCTCTTTATAAATCTAAAACATCATATATTTTGAAACAGAGGGAGTATCAGATAACATAATTTGGGAACTTCGTGGACGAGAACCAGACCGGTTTTCTCTACAGATTCCAGAAGAAGCATCTCTGAAACTTTCGTTTTTCCTACCGAGCTTGTTCAGTGTCTACAAAAGGGTTTGGCTCCCCCTGAGCGTTTCGCTCTCCACTCGACACACAATCAGTTCTCGTCTCAACATGTAGGTAGTTCCTTGTAGCTGTTCACGTGTAGGTTCTTACGAGTGTTCCTGATCCTCTACGGCTTCTGGAGCCTGCTCCTCCGGCGACACCGCTTTCTTGGTGGCCTCTGGTTTGTCTGTGTTCTTCGCCGAGGCGTGCTTGAGCAAGTTGTCGTAGCTGCCCTTCTCCTTGAGCAGCTGCCAGAACTGGTGCTGGCAGTACAAGATCCCGTTGAGGGCTGCGTAGCGTAGGAGGCGGTCGTGAGGAGGCAGCCGCTGTGAGCGCACTTGAAGCAGGTCTTGTGGTAGGGCTCGCCCTCCAAGGTCATCTGCAAAATTATTGGAATTGTGTGCAGTATCAGACATGCTTTCTTTCGCATCTGGAAATCAAAGCAAATAATACATGTGTAGTCTGTCGCGTCCAAGGACAAATACATGTGGGCAATCCCATCAACTGAAATGGCATGTACACACACATGTGCATTCTATTGCTACTTGTGTAGTCTGTGGTGTCCAAGGGTAAATCGTTTGAAATCTGGGCTAGTTCATCAAGGACTGAAATGATTTATCCATACATGTATGTGCATTTTGTTGCTACTTGAATTTTGTTAAGTTGAGAGATGAAAATGTCAATCAATTCCCCTTCCGCTGCTTGATTGTTGGGGAAAGGGAATTGTTTACCTTCTCCAATGGGTACACAGTCTTCTTGCAGGCAGCACACTTGTCCTGAGTTCCACAGAACACACAAGATAACTTGTTTGGGACCTTAGACTGTACAACATGACAAAAACGATTTATGAGCTGCAACCTGTGAAAAAAATCGGAAAGCATGAGATTGCTGATTCTACTGCATGAAATATTAAATCAATAGCAAGGATAACCTATTAGGCAACAATATACATTCTGGGTATCATGATACCTAGGTTTTTCATAATCTTTTGACAACAAATATTAAGTGTGGCCCACAGAATGGCTAGAAAAACTATTTTTTTTCTAGGGAAAAAGCTAAAAAACTATGTAGAGTAATCAAATTAAAAAGATGATGAGAATGCAGTACCTGCTCATTGTTTGCCTTGGCACCTGAAAACAAAAAACAAGTATACTGTTATGAGATTCCTGTTGTGATTGCAAAAAAAAACAGTGGGAAGAACGATGCAGGGCAAACTTACATGTGGGGAAGTTTTTGTTGAAATGTGCCTGTTTCCTTGAAAACCTGCTCAAAATGAGTCTTGCAGTAAAGGACACCATCCATGTTGGAGTAGTTGCACATCTATAAATTCAGATCATAGAGCAATTAGGTGTGAGAAACTGATGCATCTGAGTGCAAACATCAACAGGAGGACATTACCGAAAGGGTGCCTTTGCAATGGCTATATTTGAAGCGAGACCTGTGGTAGGGAATGCTATCCACGGTTAGGAGGGGTCAATGAATACTCTTGGGGTTGGGGGGTTGGGGGGTTGAAACCTTGCAAAATATGCCACTCAGTTGCTTAGAGCATCTCTAACAGCCGCTGCATTTTGCGGCAGCAATTTTGCTGGATGCGGCAGCTGATTTGCAGCAGCAAAACTGTGGCCGGTTTACCAGCTGCCGCATTTTGCAGCACCGGCTGCTCCAGCAGCTGCAGTGCCACCACCCCTCATTTCACAACATATATGATAAAAAATGAATCAAAAATCAAACATTTGACCACACATCATGAAAAAACTAGATAACCACGAAATCCGTCGAACATGTCATGTGCGGGTGGCGGGACAAAAGGTTGCTGCAGCTCCTCCACCTCACGGTGGGGCGCGCCGGAAGGCGGGGCGGCGCGTGCGGGCGGGCGAGATATTTCAGCGGGGTGGTTAGCTGCACGCGCGTGTGGAGGAGGGATTTGCGGCACAGCCCTTGCTGTCGCAAATATGCAGCACCAGGCCGCACTGCCGCAAAAAATGCGGCACCAAAACCGGATGCGGCAGCTGTTGGAGGCGTTTTTTTGCCCCGCGCTGCCTCATCCGGCGGTTATTCGTGCTGCTGCCGCAAAATGCAGCAGCTGTTGGAGATGCTCTTATAAGAGTTGTCTGGCACAAGCCTTCTAATGCTATCAAGATAGCCTGTCTTCGGCTCTCGATCTGCAACCAGATAGAAGCAGACGAAAGCCAAAGAGAGGGTGGGATCAAGAAGCAGTGAAAGGCTTTAAAAAGCAATGCCCAAAACAAGATCTGGAAGAGGCCAGAAGGTTCGGGAGAAACAGAAGAGGCTAGGCTCCAACACCAAGCCAGAAGAAAAGGTCAGACATGTGAATGGATATGCTACGTCATAATTATAACTTTAGAGATCACTCCTTGCATGGTTCTAAAATTTGTGGTTATTCTCCAATACGAAGTGTTCGGTCATATTTAGTGTCCAATGGGTAAGTTATTACTCCCTCTGTTTCAAAATAAGTGACTTGGATTTGTCTAGATTTATATGTATCTAGACGCGTTTTAGTGTATAGATAGTAGATACATGCGAATCTAGACAAATCCAAGTCATTTATTTTGGGACGGAGGGAATACTAATCCTAGATATTTGCATAAGTATCACGAAACTAAAAGCTGGTGTTATCTGTCAGTCAAGCTTTTCTTGGAGGAAGAAATTTGATCGGTGATTAATCTTTTTTTCTTGATAGATGATTAATCTATTCTTAGTGCACCCAAAAAGACCCACGTGCATTACTAATACACTCAGACAATACAAGCTCATTTACAACATATATGATGAATATTGTTTGGCCTTGAAGTGTGACCTTGAACACGAGCAGCTTTTCACAAATAACGAAAGGATGAAACAAAAGGCTTATATATAACAATAAGGCACAAGAAAAAAATAGCTCCTGGAATTATCTAAACAAGAAGTTAAATTGCTAGTAATAATAACTATAGTAGTCTATGAACTGGGAAACAGGAGAAACAATGTTAAAACTCGACCACGCAGAATTCACATTATGCACCTATACTTTTGATCCCTCACCTGACCTGAAATCCCTCTTTCCTCAGAACAAGTCCAGCAATCCGGATTACCTTTAATATTAGCTTCAGTGCCGAGAATTTGTTCTGCAAAAGAGTGACCTGTCAGTCCTGTTTCAGTGCAAAGTAACATTATGATTGATGGATGTGCAGGAAAACTACCTGACAACATCAGTCTATTTCTCTATCTACCAACCAGCGGATGCCAATATGAAGGGTATTCAGATTTTCCACAACAATTTTGAGAATCGAAAGCTTGGAATTTTTTTGGTTATTCCAAGTTTGAAAAATGGCATGGTTCATATTATATCATTTGCTGTTTGTACAACATGTCAACATCCAAACACAAATAGGCTACAATGGTGTACAATTGCCCACAACGGCAGAACACACAAAAAGAAGCAGTACAACATGTTTGCGCAAGTCCATATCAGAATAAGAAGGCCCTTCAAGTATCCCATTCTTCAGCCAGGTGGTTGCATTGTGGATGCCAATCAGAAATAATGATAGGCTCCGGTGTATGGTACTCTCTAGTAACTAGAAACTTCATTCTGAACTACTCCCTCCGTTTTAAAATATAAGATGTTTTAGGTTTGTGAAGAAAATGTATCTACACTTCTTTTAGTGTGTAGATTCACTCCAAACCTGAGTGAACCTACATACCAAAAGAAGTCTAGATACATTTGCTTCACAAAGCTAAAAATCTTATATTTTGAAACGGGGGAGTATGTATTCCAAATTTACTTCTTGAGCAATCGTAAGACACCACCAACGAGTTGCAGGGAGAATCAGGTCTTGATCAATCTTAAGACATCACCAACAAGATGTAGAGAGCCAGTAACCAAGACCTGATTCAGTGTACAAACAAATGTATAAGCATCGAGTAGGAAAGCAGGTGCAACTTGCAAGACAAGAAATATAATAAACATAACAAATATTCTTCGTCATGGATTAGCAGAACAGAACAAACAAACCAAAGCACAAATGCAATGAAATGGAAGGATAGATCATGGAATAGCAGAACCAGAGGAAATAAGGAAACAAATGAACGTGCATCAAAAAGGTGGAAAAATTATACTCACCCTTCCAAGTTTATAAGGCCCTCAAGTATTTGTAGGTCCTCAACCTCAACTTGACCAACAAAATATGTGTTATATGCCACACACACAAAAATACCTAGAAACTTCTTTAGAATAAGAATCCAGCGGTATACATTTCATTGGTCAAACTGAGGTTCTAGAAATATGTAGGGGCTTATAAATTTGGAAGGAGGGAGTATATGCCAAAAAGACTGACAATTACGTACATGCGCAAATGATGGACAGTAAAAGGTACGTGATGATGTAGTACTGTTATGAAGCATTTCAAAGAATATTGCTGAAAATATATCCAAAGTTTCTACCTGGCATGAAGTAGATTCGTTTTGTCGAGAAGTTTCCCTTAGCCACTTAATTGCCGATGGAAGGGATTCAAAAACTAAACTAGCCCCGCTAGAGCTTGGGCCATTTAGACCTGCATCGTTTCATTCGAGTGCATCAGTCATCTTCAATTCAATGGTCATGTTGACAGTATAACTCAGAACTAACTGTGATGAATTCTAGAATACCTTTCTTGCCATGAAGTAGGTTTTCCCAAACCGTTTGGAGCGACAATTGCCATGACAAATCAATTTGTTCTCTCCCTGAAGGTTGTGATGCATGGGAACCAAGCTTGTTATATTGTGATTGGTTTGGCACAAATAAGGCCTGATCAAAGTGGAGCCCTGGGCAGAATAACTGATCACATTACAGAAGAGCAATGAAAAGGTCCATTCAGCACACAATACAGATAGTCAAATGTATTGTTCATTTTCTGAATTAAATAAAGAAATTATGCCAGTGACTTCATGAAGTCCTTAACATTCTGCTGGTTCATTCAATCATTCAAGCCATTAGCGAAATACATACACGGAAATGAACAATTTTATCTTTGACATGAAATGTGTTAAAGTATATGTGGATTGCCCACCTTCTCTCCATCAGTTCGGACTTTTGGTTCTACTGGTAAGTGCATGAAACTTAATATGGTATCGGAGCAGAGGTCTTGGGTTTAAGTATCGGCTTTCACAATTTAGATCAAAAATTGATCTTGCCATCTTTCTATCGTGTGTCGGCCTCGTCGAGTCACACGTGAAAGGGGGTGTTAAAGTATATATGGATTGCCCACCTTCTCCCCATCAGTTCAGACTTTTGGTTCTACTGGTTGGTGCATGAAACTTAATAAAATGCAGGCACTCTGCCCATTTATTTAATTAGGAGAGAACAAATACAAGGCTATTCACAAAACCCTCATCGAGTCATGCGTGAGAGGGGATGTTACAGTATATGTGAGTTGCCCACCTTCTCTCCATCAGTTCGTACTTTGGGTTCTACTAATTGGTGCATGAAACTAAATAAAATGCAGGCACTCTGCCCATTTAATTAATTAGGAGAGAACAAATACAAGGCTGTTTACAAAAGCCGTAGCTAAAACAATTGTTCTAGTAGAAGCGAAAATCAAAGCAAACAGTTGTTCTAGTAGAAATTTGTTTCTCCAAACATGACAAGTAACTACAAAAAAAAATCATTGAATTGTTCAAGATCACCATCAACACATCAACAGAGAATTCGGTTGACATACCTTTTTGAGCGCATGTATCTAGAAGACGTGGAAGCAATCTTTGAGGATCTCTTACAGACATGCAATTGAACAGGAGAATCTGGAAGCGTCAAGAGAATGTGCATAAGAGATAGAGACAATTTAGTTTAATCCGAAAGGCTGCCACTGCAAAGCACAACATACCTTCTTAGAATTGCTGCTACTATGAGGCTGCTCCAAAGGACCTGGTTGTGTTATATCGTTTTCTGTAACATGGGCAAACCACTTTGCGCATATTTCCATACTTTCTGGGCTATGTGCCCCATCCAAATAGAAAACTAGGGGACAACTATCCTTATATTCTGAGTTCACTTGTGGATCTGGGACAATCTGTGCTCTGCCTTGCAGACAAGCAATTGATAGCCCTTTGATGAACTGATCTGGCAAGGTACCCTGCACTCCATGGTAAAATTATAACTGGTCCAAACTTTCCTTTTGTGGAAACTAGATAACAATAGAAGCCAGTTTGGAGTACTTACATGATCTTGGACATGTATTCTGTCCAAATGTCCTTGCCTCTCAAGCCAGGTATTAGCCAATGCAACTGCAAGGCCTGCATTCATGTATTGATGCTCACCATGCAGTCCAAGAGGTTGATCTTCTAATTGTCGTGGGTCCAAAGGTGGGACTACTCGGATAGAAACCTTCAATAAATTTAAGTTTCATAAATTAAAAATTGGATCAATATATAGTCAAGTTTAATGACACTAGAGTGATATAGGCAGAGTGGCGACCAAAGATAGTGTAGCACGGAGTATAACATACACCCAATTCAGAAGCTCTCTGCTCCAGTACAGACATTGCCTCCTCTGGTTGTGGAACTGTATAGGCTGGAACTCCTTTCTGTGTTGATGAAAAAATCCAGGCGGGAACAAAACAACAGTCAAATTTAGTTACATCTGTTGTCAGCTGAATAAGATGGGAGCAAAGCAAACAAAGTAAGCTCTTCTAACAAATATTTTGAAGAAAAAAATAGGTCAAAGTAAACCTTCAATATTCCAGCCTTCTCCCTAGCAATTTCTCCAAGTGTATTTCCTGCTCATGGACCACAACAAGCATTGGCAGCATGCATGAAACAAGTTTACTATGGGTGCAAGGTATTTCTTCTTTCAGTTTCATGACTAACCAAGAATTTCCATGTGATCATATCCAAGGGAAGATATCCCACAAACTACAGGTGCTTTTACCTGCAAAAGTTTCAATTTTCACATGTTATGCTTCACTCTTCTGAAGTCAAGATGCTAGTGATGAACTCAGTGGGCTAAAGTTGAAAGAGGCATCACCTGATGCCCCCAACAGATTCTAGATAGCTTACGGATTAAGTAGGTAGCTAGATGAACAAACTACCGTACTGTCACTCTACTATAGTTTGCACAGACCTCAACCTTCTTTAACGTTAAAAAGAAAAGTTTGCACCTGTGATCTCTGCCCAGCCTTTATACCACTAAAGTATAAATGCAAATACTAAGCATTCAAATCAGAACGTCCAGATGGCATTACTGTGTTGTTAAAAAAAATGACATTGTGTGCAAAAAAGGGTCAAGATGACATATTTATGTCCAAAGGACAACTTGTGCTGGTGTATAAGCTTCCTTTTTGGTTGCCAACTATATCATACAAACACTTCCATACCAATGTGCATTATTTGAATATAAAATGGTAATAGAAATATCACACACCACATTCGTTGCATCATATTTCCCACCCAAACCAACTTCGAGCACAGCTACATCCACCTGCTTAAACACACAAAATGAGTACATTCTATAAAAGCATCAAATATGCAGTTCTGAGATTGTGGTACCACATGCTCATCTACCCAAACAATGATGATGCTTCTAAATAAGCTTACCCAATAACTGACCCTTTCACAGTCCAAATTACTATTCATATAACATATCTGTCAGTGCCATAGGCTGCAATTCGAGTGAAGACGAAAAAAATTACTATGGAGGTAGGACAGTGACAGACTTTTAGATTGAATGAAGCTAGGTGCCTTTCTTTCATAAAGGTACAGATTAATCTGATATAGAATGAGTGTATGTCCATAGTATCTACTCCCTCCATCCAGAAATAACTGACTTGGGTTGCCTAGATTCGAATGTATCTATACACTAAAATGCGTCTAGAAACATTCGAATCTAGTCAAACTCAAGTCAGTTATTTATGGACGAAGGTAGTACTTTTTAGATGGGGGAGAGTCTTCAAAATCCAAAAAAAAAGGAAAAACTCAAACATGTATTAATGTAGATTCATTACAAGAGTTAAAGGTTGTCAATAGTAAGTATTTGCAGAGTATTAACCTGCTCATCTGAAAAAATCTTGAATGCTAACAGTGCAAGGAACCTAAAGTAGGCTGGCATTGGAATATCATCGCCAGTCTTGACCTGGAAGGTAAACAAAATTCACAACATTAATGGGTGTTTTAAGAGAAGTCATAAAGTACATACAGTACAACATAGAAATAAATGATGCACATTCCACTAATATTTATTTCATGTCTCACTTCAAAGTGATGCAGCAGCAACGCCACCATATGAAAACAGAACAGGTGATATTTACCTTCAATTTGTTCCAACACCACCAGAAATACCTAATAAACTTTTCTTCTGAAATGTCCAGCCTATTACCTCGCCAGAAAGAAAATATAATAGGTAAGCACAATGATGCATAGTGATAGGAAGAATTAAGTAACTTCAAGCAACTCAACAATAGAAATCTCCTCAAGTCTAAAATAAGGTAAGATAACATTATGAGAAAAAAATAAATAGCAACATTCAAAAATAAATAAATAAATGTAGGAGCGCAGCAAATAGAAAAGTACCCATCAAGCCGAAACCGCTCACGGACATCAATCAAGTGCGGAGAGGTGAACAGTCCTGTGCGGAAACCACATGATCGAAGGATTGACTCGGCAAATGTGCATGTCGAACCCTAACGGATAGAAAAAGGCCAGAGCTGTCAACACCAGCCCTGCTGCAAAATACTTCTTTACAAGAATATCACAAAGGATTGACTCAGCAAATGTGCACAAGAACAATCAGAAAGTGCTATAGTCTCTCTACGTTGGTTTCTAGGTCAGATACTATCATCACAAACAACTATAAAACACAATACAATTCCAAATATTACAAGCACTGAACTTTAATAATAATCAAGACATAAGGCAAAGGCTACGTCAGAGTATGGAAGTTTCTAAAGTAAACTGCTTTAAGTCAGCTCGTATCACTCCCCATTTCTCGTCAAACAAAAGGCAATCCGATGTTTCACATGGAAATAAAGTTAAAATGCAGAGAACAGCTATCCATCCTGTTACGATTATTGTTGTGCTCGGTAACTGATAAATATGTTACTGAAACCACACGACGTAAATCCATCCAAATCAGTTCAAATAGGTGTAATGCAGCACTGCCATCCCTGAGACGGCGCCCACATGCACACTCACCTTCCCTTTGGTCCCCGCGACGTGAACCACCTTCAGCCGTGCGATTGGTTCCTCCAGCTCTAGTATCTGGCAGAACAACCAAACCCCTATTAGAATTTAGAAACCACAGACCGATCGAACAAGCATCGTGAGTTCGTGACTGACAGAAACACCACCTGCAGGTACTTGGTCATGAGCTCCCACTGGTTGCCGCGGTTGCCGGTGTCCGCACGCACCTTCTGCTTGATCAGCGACGAGAGGCACCGAAGCACCTCCTCGTACTCCGCCGACGCCGTCGCCACACCTGCGCCGCACCACCGCATCATTCACCAGCCCCAGACGCGGCAGAGAGAAGGTCCCGGTTTCGGTTCGGTCGGCGAGCTTACCTGCATGTGCAGCGCCGGCCATGGCGCGGGGGAGGAGGAGGGGGAACGAGCGGACGGGACTGGGGGCGAGTGGGTGGGGAGGCGGGGAGTGGAGGGAGAGGAGGCGGCGGAGATGGGCGAGACGAGGGGCCGGCATGGCAAGGGAGGAGGAGGCGGCGGGTACTAGTAGTTTGGTGGTGGTGCTGGTGGTGCTCGGAGTGGGGGAGCGCTTCGGTGGTGCGGGTCGTGGGCTCGCGCCGCCGCTCGCGCGCATCGCTCGCTCACCAAACGTGTGATGTGGAGCGCTCAGCTTGTTTTATCGTTGGTCTAGCCGTATGTGGGAGAGACAGGCCTCATATCTCCATGTTTTTATTGGGCTTTATGGGTTACGGGCCAGATTAGCCCGTGTGTGATTCGAAGCGTTTTGCCGCGCGTTACGAGGGCAGCTCGGCCAAATTATTATTGTTCAAACGGCAATGAGATGTTCAAAAACAAGTTGAGGCTCCGTTTGGCTGCTTGATTTTTGTTAGGGGTTGTACTAGGCGTCCTCTCGGGATAATTTTCAAATATCCTCCGGGTCCTTCTGTTGACACGTGTCTTCAAAAAACTCAAATTTTCGTTTTCGCTATAACATTCTCGTTTTTGCTACAAATAGTCCCGCTTTTGATATATGTAGCAAAAAACGTTTAGTCCCGAAAATAGAAAAATAAACTGGACCTCGCCGGAGATTTCGCCGAAGACCTCGCCGTCGACCGGGTAGCAAAAAGGTTGTGCTAATATAGCATATCCGACCTCGCCGGAGACTTGCCGGAGGCTTTCGCCGGAGACCTCGTCGGAAACTATGTAGCAAAATAATTGTGCTAATATAGCAAAACATAAGAACAATTGTAGCAAAAAAGTTCAGCAAAAACATGACTTCGTCGAAAACATCGCCCGAGATCCGTAGCAAAAAGACCCGGTAGCAAAAACTATACGCTATTATAGCAAAACCAGTAAAAAATTGTAGCAAAAATCTGCTAATTTAGCAAATCTGATTTTTCGAGAGCCCTCGCTAGAGAATTTGACTGCAAATAGCAATGTTGCTCGCCGTAGATAGCGACGTCTCTCGCCGCATGTAGCAACATCACTCGTGTATGTAGCAAAGTAGCACCTTGCAGAGCAGCCGCGGCGAGAGGTTCATGGAAGCACCTACCTTGTGCGTAGGTAGCAGCAACTGACAGAACCAGCAGGAGGCGTATGTAGGTAGCAGCAGCGAAATCAGCAGGAGGCGATGCGGTGTCATACGTAGGTAGCAACAGCGAAATCAACAGCAGGTTGTGTGGTGCCATACGTAGGTAGCAGCAGGCAAGGTGTGGTGCCATGGCTGCTTTACTCGCTGTGAGAGATGGGAGAAAGGAGAAAGATAAGTGGAGGAGAAGCACTCTAGGAAGAGATAAGACTGAATGTGGGTCAGTACATCACCGACGCTGACATGGTTATACCCTACGGGTACATGACCTTAGCATACCTGGTCCAGACCAAGGAAGGCCCACAATAAATATGCGCCAGCCCATGAAGATTTTCGGGTGGCCAGGGCCCATGACGTCTTCGGATCCTTGGAGAGCAGGACTAGAGTAGATAGAAAATTCAAAGGGGTAAACTCTAAAATCTGTAACCGACTCGATCTGTGCCTGAGACCTGCCTACCTCTATATAAAGGCCAGGAGGGCACGACGAGGAGGCTCTCTTACAATCTCTCGCACACCACCGCATACACACCTCCATGCTGACAGATTCAGGCACCAGAACCTTCGGTTCCACCATAATCGAGCAAACAAGCAGAGTAGGGTTTTTCTCCGGGCCCGAACTCGGGTAAACCTCGTGTCCCCGTGTTGCTTGTTTGCTAACCGTTCCGCGATCTCCAGCATCCCCATCTTCTCCAAAACTCAAGTCCATAACAATGGGCATTGACGAGATTAAACCTCGTCAATTGGCGCCGTCTGTGGAAACTGGGGGCGCTGATTGTGAAATCATGAAGGTCCCAACCAAAGCGATCTACAACTCCACGGTGACGGAGAGTCATCTCCTCTTCGGCGCCTTCGACTTCACTGCCCACTCGCCAGCCACCTTGAAGGACTTCGAGCCTGTTGGCGACGGACTCGAGATCTTGTTTGGGAGCTTCTGCTTCCAGGTGGGGCAGACCGGCACTCTCCGCCTCCCAGAGCGGGTGCCCCTGCCATCGATCAGGCCTGCTTCGTGGGCTCCACACCCCGTGTTACGCACATCACCATCGACAGATGAGTCCTATGACAGCAACAGCTGCAACTCGGATCTGTGCGATACACCATCGGATGAAGGGACCTATGGTTCTGGATCCGAAAGCTACAGTAGCAGCAACCCGATCTACAAGCGCTACTAGTACGCCGCAGTAATCCAAGATCATGAACACAATCCTCCACCCAACCCGCAGGGTAGAAACGGTGAGAACAGAAGAAGCCAGTCCCCCCACCCAACGGGGACGACACTGATCGGGTCATCCATCTCAGCGAGGAGGGGTGGGCTCAAGCACGCGAAGCCGTAGCAGGCAACAAGATCCTGCCCGTGGGCGCCTCACGGGACCTGCTGATAGCATACCACATGCTCCTAATCGAGGAGCACAAGAAGCAGGTGAAGATGCAAGAGGTGCTTGACAAGCGCAAGCAAGCAGCCTCGGAGTCCAAGCTGGCGAAGGCGCCTCCGCCATGGGCATCGGCTCCAGCTCACACGGCAATCACGGCAACAAGAACCGTTCTCGGATGGAGAACATGGACCCCAAGGAGCGTCGCAAGGTGACTCGGGCCCTCAACGCGTCCTTCATGGAGATGGACGCCGACGACAACGTCATCCCGAAGACACCGCAAGCCGCAATCATGGCGGACACTACATACCTCGCGTCCCATCCACCTCCGGAAGGGGACCCGAAAAGGGTCATGCATAAGTCCGCACTTACCGGACTCGGACTTGTTGGAGCTGCGCTCCACGGAGAAGCTCCTGCGGAGCCAAAGAAGAAGGTTGCGGTCAGGTTCAACCGCAGCCCCACGCACTCATCCGAAGATGAAGAGCACGACCTTCCTTGAAGGCATAAGAGCTCACGCCGTCGCAGCCGCGATTACGACGCTCGAAGCGAGCTAACCCAGCGCAAGATCGACAAGGCACGTGCCAAGCACGTATGCTCGTCTGAATCCGAGGAGGATGATGACGAAGGAGAACTCTGTGGAGCCCGATGCTTTAGCAGATCTGTCTAACGGACAAGGATGCCACGAAACTTAAAGCTTCCTTCGGACACTCTGAAGTTCGATGGCACACAGGACCCCAAGGCGTGGCTCAGCGACCACTTGTCGTCCGTCAAGCTGCACGGTGGAAACAAAGAAACCGTCATGCAATGCCTTCAGTTGCAGCTGACAGGCGCAACCCAGATCTGGCTCAGCAGCCTATCCTCGGGATCCATCCGAAGCTGGGAGGAGCTAGCGTACAGTTTCGTCCGAAACTTCAAGGGCACCAGCAAGAGGCCTGCCTCGATAGAGGAGCTGCGGGCCTGCACCCAACGAACGGGTGAATCCATTCGCTCGTACACACTGCGCTGGTCCAACACCAAGAACTCCGCGGCGCACATCTCTGAGGAGAGAGCTATCGACGCCTTCAAGGACGGCGTCAAACGCCAGGACTTCAAAGAAGAACTTGGGCGCGTCAAGCCCAAGACACTCGACCACCTCATGGACATCGCCAACAGGTGGGCCGATGGCGAGGACTCCGTCCACAGAGCACACTCGGAGGAGGAAGACGACTACGGCCGGCGACGCGAACGCCGTAGCAAGAGAAGATCACGCGTCTACGACGATCGCGATGGACCCGACATGGTCGCTGCTGGCTACGCCGACCGCCGCAACGACGGCAACCGCAGCAACAGCGGATACCGTGGAAGCAACTTCCACGATGGAGGACGCCCAACGCAATCATGGCAACGCCGTGGTCGTGACGTCGGACCCTCAGCATACGACAAACTGTCAGGTACATGCACCATCCACTTCTACATCGACAAGCAAGATGGTAAGAAGAAAGCAAGCCACATGCTCAAGGACTGTCGCGAGTTCCAGAAACTCAGCGAGAGCATGGCCCAGATGAGGCAGCAAGCCCCGAACCCTGGATACGGGAATGCACCTGCACCAAGTGAGATCGCACATGGAGCTCCTCCACCACCACCCGCGGGACCTTCGAACCATCCAATCGCACCCGCGCAGAACAACGGTGGGCACGGGTACCCCGTGCCGAATGGATCGCTGATGATCCAAAAAGGGCGTCCAACGAACAGGATGCAGAAGAAAATCACCCGCCAAATTAACCTAGTCGTGACCGCTCCGCCCTCCATCCCTGAGTACCTCAGCGGATCGGAGTCCTGCATCACGTTCAGCCGTTCGGATCACCCCTGCCAGGTCCCTCGCCCAGGTCATGCTGCCCTGGTGCTCGAGGCGCAGATCGACGGGTTCGACATGAGCCGCGTCTTCATGCGGCGGCATCAATCTAATCTTCGCCAGCACCTTGGCAGCAATGCGGATCCCGCTATGCAGCCTGGAACAATCTCATACAACGTTCCACGGCATCGTCCCAGGGAAGGGTGTATTCCCCCTAGGAAAGATGTGGCTCGACGTCATCTTTGGCAAGCCGGATAACTTCCGATGCGAGCGACTCGAGTTCGAAGTGGTGGACTAGCCATCACAATACCATGCCATCCTCGGGCGCGTGGCATTCGCACGATTCCTGGCGGTACCGCACTACGCGTACCTGCTACTCAAGATGTCAGGACCCAGGGGCGTCATCACATTCCACAGGAGCTTCACCCGATCGGACCACTGCGACAGGGACTTCAACAGAATCTCCCAGTCCTTCGGCATGCAGGAGGAGCTCGTAAGGCTCCGCGAGGTGACAGACAACGGGGCACCCACAGTCGCAAGACAGAACGCACCAGAGATGTCCTTCGACTCCACCGTCAACACAAAGAAGGTGCAGGTACACCCGACGGATGCCTCCAAGACGGCGCTGATCGCAAACGACCTCAGTTCCGCATAGGAAAGCGCGCTCGTCGAATTCCTCCGTGAGTGCTGGGAAATCTTCGCCTGGTGTCCTGCGGACATGCCAGGAGTTCCTAGGGAATTCGCCGAGCATGCACTCAATGTCTTTCCAGACGCCAAGCCCGTCAAACAGTCCATCAGACGACTGTCCGAACCATGGGCCAAAGCAATCGGAGTCGAAGTCAATAGACTACTCGACGCAAACTTCATCAGGGATATCAAGGAGAACGAATGGCTCACCAACACCGTGATGGTCCCTAAAAAGGACACGGACATCCTGCGGATGTGCGTGGACTTTACATCGCTGAACAAGCACTGCCCGAAGGATCACTTCCCTCTCCCTCGGATCGATCAGATCATCGATTCGACTGCAGGATGCGAAAAACTCTCCTTCCTCGACGCCTATTCAGGCTACAACCAGATTCGACTGAAGTTCGAAGATCAGGAGAAAACGGTGTTCATCACGCCGTTCAGAGTGTTTTGCTACAACACAATGCCCTTCGGGCTGAAGAACGCAGGCGCCACGTACCAACGATGCATGCAGGCATGCCTGAAGGACCAGATCGGCCGCAACATACAAGTCTATGTCGACGACATAGTCATTAAAACAAGGGAGGACAAGACGCTCATCGATGATCTCCGCGAGACGTTCGATAACCTCGATCGATACAAGATCAAGTTAAACCCAGAAAAATGCGCCTTCGGCGTCCCATCTGGTCAGTTGCTATGCTACTTCATCTCCCAGCGAGGGATCGAGGCAAACCCGAAGAAAATCTGGGCCATACTGGCCATGGAGAAGCCGAAGAACCTCAAGGGCGTCCAGCAACTTGCTGGGTGAATCGCGGCATTGAGCGGGTTCATCAACCGCATGGGCGAAAAATCCCTACCGTTCTACCAGCTTTTGCGCAAGGCAGACAAATTCGAGTGGACGCCCGAGGCGGACGACGCATTCGAAGATCTAAAGAGGCTGCTCTCTACCTTGCATGTCTTGGTCACGCCAAAGGAGCGCGAGCCTTTACTGCTGTACATAGCAGCCACACACCAGGTGGTAAGCACCGTACTGGTGGTCAAGTGACCCGAAGAAGGCAAGACCCATGGGGTCCAACGCCCAATATACTACCTCAGCGAGGTACTGACACCGACAAAGCAGAGGTACCCTCACTACCAGAAACTCGCCTACGGTGTGTTCATGACGGCTCGTCGGCTGAGCCACTACTTCTAGGAGCACCAGGTGATGGTCGTCAATGAGGCACCACTGAACAGCATACTGAACAACCCGGAGGCCACAGGACGTGCAGCCCTGTGGGGCATCGAGCTGTCACCTCTAGACATCATCTACGAGAAGCGCCATGTGATCAAGTCTCAGGTCCTTCCAGACTTCCTCGTCCACTGGATGGAACTGCAGCTGCCAGACACGCCAGACATGACACAGTCATGTACGATGCACTTCGACGGCTCCAAGCGCGAAGCCGGAGCAGGAGTCGGAGTCATACTGACCTCCCCGCAGGGTGACAAGATGAATTACGTCCTCCGAATGAAATTTCGAGCTTCCAACAACGAGGCCGAATACGAAGCCCTCATCCATGGCATGAGAATGGCCAAGATCTGCGGCGCAACGCGCCTGGTCATCTACGGAGACTCGAACCTCGTCGTCCAGCAGACGATGAACGAGTGCGACGCACACGCTGCCAACATGATCACGTATCACGCACTCTACAACGCACTCGAAGGAGACTTCGACGGCTGCGAGCTTCGGCACGTTGGAAGAGAAAGCAACGAAGAGGCTGACAGACTCGCCAATATCAGCTCCACCTATGCACGGGTGCCACCAGGTGTGTTCCTCGAACAGATCTGCGTGCCATCCATCAAAAGGAAATTCCCCAAGGGATTACCCGAAGAAGCAGAACACTCGGGGGCTGCGCTGTTGGAATTATGCCCTAGAGGCAATAATAAAGATGTTATTATTATAATTCTTGTTCATGATAATGTTTATATTCCATGCTAGAATTGTATTAAGCGGAAACTTTAATACTTGTGTGGTTTGTGAACAACACCGTGTCCCTAGTACGCCTCTATGGACTAGCTCATTGATTAATGATGGTTAAGGTTTCCTAACCATGGACATGAGTTGTCAATTAATAATGAGATCATATCATTGGGAGAATGATATGGTGGATGTAACAAACTAAGCGAAGCAATTAGATCGTGTCATCGTGTTCGTCTTTGCGAAGCTTTTCTTATGTCAAATATTGTATTCCTTAGACCATGAGATAATACAACTCCCTGGTATCGGAAGAAAGCTTTGAGGTCATCAAACGTCATCCTATGAGAGGGTGATCATAAAGGTGTCTCTCAGGTGATCGGAAAGTATCTGTTGGGTTGTATGTATCGAGATGGGATTTGTCCCTCCCAAGTCGGAGAGATATACTTCGGGCCCACTCGGTAATCGATATCAACACCGCTTGCAAGCATGTGGTTAAGGAGTTAATCACAAAGTGATATCGGATTACGGAACGAGTAAAGTACTTCTGTGAACGAGATTGAACTAGGTATGACGCATCGACGATCAAATCTCGCAAGTAAAAATATCAGACGAAGGGAATATATATATGGGATTGATTGAATCCTGGCATCGTGGTTCATCCGATATGATCATCGATGAATGTGTAGAGTCAATATGGGTTTCAGACCCGCTGTTGATTATTGATAGAAGATCATGTTCGCATATTCTCGAACCCGCAGGTCACACACTTAACGTGTCTCGACGCTAGGATAGATTGGATAATTGGTTTATGAGTTTTGTTCAGAGTCTCGGATGCGATCCGGGACATCACGAGAGGTTCCGGAGTGGTCCGTAGAATAAGATTCATATAAGGCAGTGCAGTTTTTGGAGTTGAATTGTTCGGGTTAATCGTATTGTACGGAAGCTTCTAGAACCTTCCGGAAGGGGACCAACGTGGCCCCACCTTCCGGGAGGGGCATGGGCCTATGAGGGAGTTCCTGACGCATTGGGCCAGGGCACAAGGCCCATAGGGCCCAGCCGGCCAAGAGAGGTTTAAACTCTAGATAGAGCTCCTAGAAGGGGGTTTCCTTGCCCCCACTCTTCCTCCTTGGGGCCTGGCCTTGGCTTGGGGAGGGCTGGCTGCCACCCCTCTATATAGAGGGCTGGGCGCACCAACCCCCACACCTTCCCTCCAACCCTAGCCTGCTGCCTCCTCTCTCCCTCCGATCGCTTGTAGGCGAAGCCTGCTCTGAAATTCTCCACCAATTGCACCGCGCCGTCCGTTGTAGATCCAACCCATCTCTCCACCATACTTGCTGGACCAAGGAAGGAGGATACGCCGAGGTGCCGCGTGTGCATCTCACGGAGGCATCGCCACTTGTGGTGCTAGATCGGATCGCGAGGAGGAGAAGCGAGTACGACTACATCACCCACGCTCCGCGAACGTTCATTGGCGTAATCTTCAAGGGTATGAAGATCTAATCCAATCTCTCTTGTTGTTTGCATCTCCTAGATTAGATCTTGGCTTTCCCTCTGTTCGCATCCGTAGAAAATTTTGATTTACTATGCCGCGAAACCCTTCAGTGGTATCAGAGCTAGATCTATGCATAGATGTGTTTCACTAGTAGAACGCAACATGGTTGTTGCGGGCGTTGATGTTTTCTGTTGCAAGCCTCTTGTTTGTGTTCTTCTTATTATGCGGGATAGTGAGATTGAAGCGGTCCAGGCCTACGCCGTCGTCATGAGACCGGCTCGCACTTGACGTGTGGCTTGTTCCACATGCGGTGGTGGATATCGGTTTCTCTCACTATAGTTGTCATGGGATTAACACCGAGTTTGGCAACCATAATATCACCGTGGCTTTCCGTAGGTAAGAATCGTTCTTAGCATCTACTCCCATAAGCCACGTAAAACATGCAACAACAAAGTAGAGGCGTCTAACTTGTTTTTGCAGGAGTGTTTTCGTGATATGGTATGGCCCAAGATGTGATGTGTATAATGTATGCGATGATCATGTTTTGTAATGTTTCACGACTTGCATGTCGATGAGTACACAACGGCAGAGCCATGTGGTTGTCTTTATAATTGTGTATGACCTGTGTGTCAACTTCTTATACGCCATGTAATAGTTTCACTTTATCGCTAAGTAGTTAGCAATAGTTGTAGTTGCTATTCGTGGTGGAGGCAATCATGGTGGAGTGATGGAGATCATGCTGAAGCGCACAAGATGGAGATCATTGCGCGAAGATTGGCTATACCATGTCACATTAAAGTTATATGCATGTGATGTTTATCCTTTTATGTATCTTATCATGCTTAGATCATGACGGTAGCATTATAAGATGATTCCTCACTTAAAGATCAAGATAAAACTGTGTTCTCCCAGTATGCACCATTGCGAAAGTTAAATCGTGTCCAAGCATCACGTGATGATCGGGTGCTATAGACTCTACGCTCACATACAATGGGTGCAAGCCAGTTTTGCACACGCGGAAATACTTGGGTCTAACTTGACGAGCCTAGCATGTACAGACATGGCCTCGGAACACATGAACCGAAAGGTTAAGCA
Organism: Avena insularis; assembly: GCA_023614405.1. Taxonomy (NCBI): domain Eukaryota; kingdom Viridiplantae; phylum Streptophyta; class Magnoliopsida; order Poales; family Poaceae; genus Avena; species Avena insularis. The sequence continues at coordinate 205,761,141 of CM042685.1, forward strand.
TGAGTCATATGAATGATATGATCAACACTTCGTTGTCCACCATTGAAACCACATCTCTTCTCATGAAGATTGGATTAGGTGTGGTGAATTTGGATCGTGTTCACTAAACAACTTGAGGGATGTTGAATTTAGTGGGAGTTCATCTAGTAATTTGATTATAAGTTGAACTATTTATCATGAACATAGTCTAAATTGTACTTGTAAATACTGTAGATCACATGGCCAAGTCCAACTTCAACTTCAACGTTTTTGCTGAGAAGGAAAAGCTTAGAAACAATGGGTCTAACTTCACCAATTGGTTCCGCAATCTAAGAATCATTCTCTCTGGCGGTCAAAAGGACTATGTCCTTGGGAAAGCGTTAGGTGACCCCCTGCAAGGCGGCTACCGATGAGAAAACTGTCTATCAGTCGCGCAAAGATGATTATGGTGTGATTAAGAGCACCTTGTTGTTTGCTATGGAACCGGAACTTCAAAATCGTTTTGAAGACTATCCCGGGCCCTTTGAGATTCTCGAAGAGCTGAAAACCATGTTTCAGACTCAGGCCCGTTCTGAGAGATATGAGATCTCTGAGAAGTTCTTTAACTGCAAGATGGAGGAAGGGAGTTCCGTTAGTGAGCATGCCATTAAGATGACGGGCTACACTCAACGCCTTTGAGCAACCGGAATGCACGATTCCAGAGGAGCTCAAGATTGACAGGGTTCTGCAATCACTCCCTCCCAGCTACAAAAGTTTTGTAGTGACTCATAATCAGATTGGTTCCACTGATACGATCACCGAGCTCTTCGCAAAGCTGAAGGCCGCAAAATTGGACATCAAAAAGGATAATCATGTGTTGATGGTCAACAAGCCCACCTTCAAGAAAGGTAAGGGTGCAAAGAAGCCCTTCAAGAAGGGCGGCGGCAAGCGCACTGCCCCTGCTGAGAAGAAGCTCAAGTCTGGTCCTAAGCGGACCTTTGAGTGCTTCTATTGCAAGGACAAGGGTCCTTTGGAAGCAATTGTCCGAAGTACTTAGCGGACAAGAAGGTTGGCACCATCAAAGGTATATTTGATATACATGTTATTGATGTTTTCCTTACTAGCCCTCGTTGTAGTGCACGGGTATTTGATACGGTTCAGTTGCTAATATTTGTAACTCGAAGCAGAGCTACGGAATGAGCGGACTTGCGAGGGATGAGGTGACGATGCGCGTTGGCAACGGATCAAGAGTTGATGTGATGGCCGTCGGCACGCTCTCCTTAGTTTTACCTTCGGGATTAGTTTTAAACCTCAATAAATGTTATTATGTGCCTGCGTTGAGCATGAACATCATTTCTGGATCGTGTTTATTGCAAGACGGTTATTCATTTAAATCTGAGAATAATGGTTGTTCTATTTATATGAGTAACATCTTTTATGGTCATGCACCTGCTATGAATGGTTTATTTCTTCTAAATCTCGAAAGGGATGAAACACACATCCATAACATTGAGGCTAAGAGATGCAAAGTAGATAGTGATAATACTACTTATTTGTGGCACTGTCGTCTAGGTCATATTGGTGTAAAACGCATGAAGAAACTCCATTCTGATGTACTTTTGGAGTCTCTTGATTTTGAATCATTTGACACATGCAAACCATGCCTCATGGGCAAGATGATCAAAACCCCGTTCTCCGGTATGATGGAGCGAGCAACGGACTTGTTGGAAATCATACATACCGATGTATACAAACCGATGAGTGTTTCGACGCGAGGTGGATATCGCTATTTTCTCACTTTTACCGATGACTTAAGTAGATATGGGTATATCTATTTAATGAAACATAAATCTGAAACATTTGAAAAGTTCAAGGAATTTCAGAATAAAGTGGAGAACCATCGTAACAGAAAGATTAAGTTTCTACGATCCGATCGTGGAGATGAATATTTGAGTTATGATTTTCTCACGCATCTTAAAGCAAGCGGAATTGTTTCGCAACTCACGCCACCCGGAACACCATAGCGCAATGGTGTGTTATCGAGCGGAATCGAACCCTATTAGATATGGTCCGATCGATGATGTCTCTTACTGATTTTCCGTTATCATTTTGGGGTTATGCATTAGAAACCGCTGCATTCACTTTAAATAGGGCTCCGTCTAAATCCGTTGAGACGACACCGTATGAACTATGGTTTGGTGCTAAACCTAAGTTGTCGTTTCTTAAAGTTTGGGGATGCGAAGCTTACGTCAAGAAGTTGATGCCGGACAAGCTCGAACCCAAAGCGGAGAAATGCGTCTTCATAGGATACCCTAAGGAAACTATTGGGTATACCTTCTATCACAGAACCGAAGGCAAAGTGTTTGTCAGAAGAACGGTTCCTTTCTTGAGAAGGAGTTTCTCTCGAAAGAAGTGAGTGGGAGGAAAGTAGAGCTAGACGAGGTTATTGAACCTTCTCTTGAGTTGGAGAGTAGCGCAGCACCTGAAATTGTTCCAGTGCCGCCTGCACCAATGATAAGGAAGCTAATGACAAGGATCATGAAGCTTCGGACGATGTCTCATCGAGCGTCGAGGTCGACACGGTCGCGTGCCCCTCCCGAGTGGTACGGCAACCTGTCTTATTTGTCTTGTTAGTAGAAGACGGTGAACCTCGAACTATGAGGAAGCGATGATGAGCCCAGACTAGAAATGGCTAGAAGCCATGAAATCCAATTGGGATCCATGGCGAAAACCAAGTATGGACTTTGGTGGACCCTCCTAGCGACGAAAGGCCGTTGAGTGCAAATGGATCTTCAAGAAGAAAAGCGGACGGATGGTAATGTTACCGTATATAAAGCCGGCTTGTTGCGAAAGGTTTCGACAAGTTCAAGGTGTTGACTACGATGAGACTTTCTCTCCGTGGCGATGTTTAAGTCCATTCGGATTTTATTAGCAATTGCTGCGTTTCATGATTATGAAATATGGCGGATGGATGTCAAGATCATGCCTCAATGGCAACATTGATGAAGAGTTGTATATGATGCAACCCGAAGGTTTTGTTGATCCTAAGGATGCTGATAAAGTATGCAAACTTCAGCATTGTATTTATGGACTGAAGCAAGCATCTCGGAGTTGGAACCTTCATTTTGATCAAGTGATCAAGAGCTTTGGATTTGTTCCAAATTGCTACGAAGCTTGCATCTACAAGAAAGTGAGTGGGAGCTCAGTGACATTTCTAGTACTATATGTGGATGACATATTGATTATTGGAAATGACATTAACATGCTTAACGATGTGAAGAGTTATTTGAACAAGTGTTTTTCAATGAAAGACCTAGGTGAAGCTGCTTATATATTGGGCATCAAAATCTATAGAGATAGACAAAGAAGCCTGATAGCTTTAAGCCAGAGTACATATCTAGACAAAGTTCTGAAAAGGTTCAGAATGGATAAGGCAAAGAAAGGTTCAGTGCCTATGTTGTCAAGTAAGATATTGAGCAAGGTTCAGTGTACAGCTACGGTAAATGATAGGGAAGCTATGAGCAAAGTGCCTTATGTCTCGGCCATAGGTTCTATCATGTATGCCATGCTATGTACTAGACCGGATGTGTCCAATGCTCTTAGTTTGACGAGCAGGTATCAAAGTGATCCAGGAGTGGAACACTGGACAACCGTGAAGAACATCCTAAAGTACCTAAATAGGACTAAAGAAATGTTCTTAGTCTATGGGGGTGATGAACAGCTTGTCGTAAAAGGTTACGTCGACGCTAGTTTCGACACCGACAAGGATGATTCTAAATCTCGATGTGATACGCTTATATTTTGAATGGAGGAGTCATTTGGATAAGCTGCAAGCAAAGCGTGATCGCTGGGATCTACAAGAGAAGCGGAATACATGGCCGCAGAAGGCCAAGTGAAGGAGTTTGGATCAGGAACTTCATCACTCAGCTTGGCGTGGTTCCAAGTGCATTGGACCCTCTGGAGATATTGTGTGACAACACTGGCGCCATAGCACTCGCTAAGGAACCAAGATATCATCCAAAGACCAAGCATATCAACCGCAAGTTTCATATAATCCGAGATTATATATCAGATGGAGATATGAAGATTAGCAAAGTACATACAGATCTGAATGTCGCAGATCCATTGACTAAACCTCTTCCACGTGTAAAACATGATCAACACCTCAGTGTCATGGGTGTGAGATTGTTGCCAAATGTAAACTAGATTATTGACTCTAGTGCAAGTGGGAGACCGTTGGAATTATGCCCTAGAGGCAATAATAAAGATGTTATTATTATAATTCTTGTTCATGATAATGTTTATATTCCATGCTAGAATTGTATTAAGCGGAAACTTTAATACTTGTGTGGTTTTTGAACAACACCGTGTCCCTAGTACGCCTCTATGGACTAGCTCATTGATTAATGATGGTTAAGGTTTCCTAACCATGGACATGAGTTGTCAATTAATAATGAGATCATATCATTGGGAGAATGATATGGTGGATGTAACCCAAACTAAGCGAAGCAATTAGATAGTGTGATCGTGTTCTTCTTTGCGATGCTTTTGTTATGTCAAATATTGTATTCCTTAGACCATGAGATAATACAACTCCTGGTATCGAAGAAAGCTTTGAGGTCATCAAACGTCATCCTATGAGAGGTGATCATAAAGGTGTCTCTCGGTGATCGGAAAGTATCTTGGGTTGTATGTATCGAGATGGGATTTGTCCCTCCCAAGTCGGAGAGAGATATACTTTGGGCCCACTCGTAATCGATATCAACACCGCTTGCAAGAATGTGGTTAAGGAGTTAATCACAAAGTGATATCGGATTACGAACGAGTAAAGTACTTCTTGTGACGAGATTGAACTAGGTATGACTATGCACGATCAAATCTCGCAAGTAAAATATCGCGAGACGAAGGGAATATATATATGGGATTGATTGAATCCTGGCATCGTGGTTCATTCGATATGATCATCGATGAATGTGGAGTCAATATGGGTTTCGCACCCGCTGCTGATTATTGATAGAAGATCATGTCTCGCATATTCTCGAACTCAGGGTCACACACTTAACGTGTCTCACGCTAGGATAGATTGGATAATTGATTTATGAGTTTTTGTTGAGTCTCGGATGGGATCTGGGACATCACGAGAGGTTCCGAGTGGTCCGGAGAATAAGATTCATATAAGGTGCAGTTTTGGAGTTCGGAATTGTTAGGTTAATCGGTATTGTACGGAAGCTTCTAGAACCTTCCTAAGGGGACCAACATGGCCCCACCTTCCGGGAGGGCATGGGCCTATGAGGGAGTGCCCTGGCGCATTGGGGGGCACAAGGCCCCATAGGGCCCAGCCAAGAGAGGTTTAAACTCTAGATAGAGCTTCTAGAAGGGGGTCTTGCCCCCACTCTTCCTCCTTGGGGCCGCCGGCCTTGGCTTGGGGGAGGGGCTAGGGCTGCTCCCACCCCTCTATATATAGAGGGCTGGGGGCGCACCAACCCCCTACACCTTCCCCTCCAACCCTAGCCGCCCTGCTGCCCTCCTCTCTCCCTCCCGACTGCTTGTAGGCGAAGCCCTGCTGCAGAAATTCTCCACCAATTGCACCGCGCCGTCGCGTTGTAGATCCAACCCATCTCTCCACCATACTTGCTGGACCAAGGAAGGAGGATACCTCGAGGTGCCGAACGTGTGCATCTCACGGAGGCATCACCACTTGTGGTGCTAGATCGGATCGGATCGCGAGGAGGAGAAGCGAGTACGACTACATCACCCACGTTCCGACGAACGTCCCGTTGTGCGAATCTTCAAGGGTATGAAGATCTAATCCAATCTCTCTCGTTGTTTGCATCTCCTAGATTAGATCTTGGCTTTCCCTCTGTTCGCATCCGTAGAAAATTTTGATTTACTATGCCGCGAAACCCTTCATGCGCTACCCGAAGGACAGGAAGGACCCGAAAAGCTCGATACAGAGGTCGCAGCGGTCAACCTAATGCAGGTCATGGCAGTCGAAGAAACTTGGACATGGCCATACCTCCGATATCTGATAGACGGGGAGCTGCCTGACAGCCCGATAGATGCCCGGCGCATATCTCGCCGGTCCAAGGCCTTCACCATCATCAATGGCGAGCTGTACAAGCGCAGCATTTCGGGTGTACTCCAAAGGTGTGTCACCATCGGTGACGGCAAAACCATCCTCCAAGACATCCACGAGGGCATTTGCGGCCATCATGCGGGCAGCCGCACCCTTGTCGCCAAAGCTCTACGAGCTGGATTCTACTGGCCAACGGCCATGAACGACGCCAAGGACATCGTCCGAAGATGCAACAGGTGCCAAAGGTTCGCAGATAAACCGCACGCACCCGGATCAGAGCTCAGGCCCATACTTTTGGCCTGGCCCTTCGCCCAATGGGGCCTCGACATGATCGTCAAACTGCCAAGGTCCTCGAAAGGAGGTCACGTCTACCTCCTGGTCGCAGTCGACAAATTCACCAAGTGGATTGAGGCCATGCCCGTCACTAACCAAAAGGGCAAAACTGCCGTCAAGTTCTTTGAATCCATTGTCTATAGGTTCGGCGTGCCGTATAGCATCATCACCGATAATGGGTCGAACTTCATCTCCAAAGAATTCCAGGACTTCTGCGAAGACCTCGGAATCAACATCACATACGCCTCCGTGGCGCACCCGCAAACGAACGGGCAGGTCGAGAAGGCCAACGACCTCATCGGCGTTAGCATCAAGAAGCGCCTAATGAGCCCGCTCGAGCGGCTCGCCGGAGCCTGTACACAAGAGCTTCCCTCTGTCCTGTGGAGCCTGCGCACAACGCCAAACAGCTCAACTGGCTACACGCCTTTCTTCATGGTGCACGAAGCCAAAGCCGTGCTGCCAGCAGAGGTACGCCATAAGGCCCCATGGGTTGTCGCCTACATCGAAGCCGAATCGACGGCCGCACTCGAAGACGTCGTCCACACACTCGACGAGGCGCGTGACATAGCAGCAGCTCGGTTAGCGATATACCAAAAGAGTCTCTGCAACTACCACAGCCGACGGCTACGCCCAAGGTCCTTCGTCGAAGGAGACCTAGTCTTGCGACTCAAGCAAGAGCGACCAAAGAAATTCGAGTCACCATGGGAAGGACCCTACATCATCACTGAAGTCATCCCAGGTGGCGCCTATCGCCTCAAGCACGTGGAGTCTGGAGTCGCATACTCCAACCCATGGAACGTCGCACAGATGCGACGCTTCTACCCCTAGCTACCTCCCTCTTTTACTTTCAATAAGGCTATTCAGCCAAGGCTACTCAGCCGAACAATGTACCTCCTCCTTACGATATGAATAAAGCTAAGTGTCTCGCCCCAAAAAATTTCACCTATTATCTGCATTTTACTCCATATTACAACACACTCGGGGGCTCCCCCTACCTCACGACTTCGTCGACTGAGGATAGCGTGTGTACACCTGAGTAGCTGACCACGTCAGGCTAACGAAAAGGACACGTATCCAAACAAAGCACCAGGTGCTACACAACAATAAACCTTCAGAATATAATAAAGGGCACAACACGCCTAGTCGAATATATACAAATTTTACATCTATCTTCTTTTACAGGTCCTACCTATTCTGAAGACTAGCCTGTGCACGCTGCTCAAACAGATCTACAATTTGTTCGACATACTGCCTCACAGTCGCATAGTGTGGACGCATATCCCACTCGCCGCCATCCGGCCGAAGAGGCGGCCCATCCGCTACAGCAGACAGATCTACATCGGGACGATGCAACCGCACAAGGGAGAGCGCAGCCTTCACCCCCGCAACAAGCTGATGCCAAACCAGTTCCCGGACACGATGCACATTTCGAAACTTCGACAGCAGGCCACAGAGAGTCGATGGCGCGTCATCCAGCGGAAACATCACATGCAAAACTGACGCCAACGAAGACTGCACCTAACGAAGCACCCGCGATACCTAGTGGATGCGATCCTGCACCATCACAAGGACCATGGCACGATCACGGTCCATCCAGAAGAACCCGCCGGCCTCTATGTCCTGCTGGGTCAAGCAGTTGATCCGAACAGCAACACGCTCCTTTTCCTCCCTTGGGGCAAGGTTAGCACCTGCAATACTTGCAAAAAGTAAGATAAAAGGCCAACATGCGACTCCGAAACAATGAGCAGCAGCTCGAAAAGCTCACATTGCAGTTGTTCAGACAAACGACGCAACTCCTTCATCAAATACTCCTCCCTGGCAGCGCCTCGCTCTGCCTTCGATTTCCAAACATTGGTGTGGCCACGCACCCCAAGCAACTCTTTCTCAAGGCCACGAACGTGGTCTCGAAGAAACGCAAGTTGTGACGCACCATCCAGGGATGGCCACAGCTGCGATGTAGGTGAAGTATCAACAGGATCATCACCCGAAGGCCCCTAAAGTAAAAGAAGACAAGGATATGAACAAGCATACGAAGGAGCACAGAACTCGGAAATCCATTATGTGCAGCAAAAAAACACTGCGTGGCACAAGGATTGTTCATAAGATTACAACAAAAGAAACGAAAGCTATCCTACAACTACAAGGCCTACGAAACTGCATCCTGAGTAGCCTCGGGCGGATCGCCTCCCTTGGCCTCTCCTGCTGCCTCAGCGTACTCAGCCAGCAAGTCAATCAACTTCGCCCAAAACGCTTCATGAAAGCATAGATGGCGAAGGCTACCTCGGATCCGTCAGCAGCCGTCGGCATCCGGGAGGTGAGCTGATGAAGATCCAGCTCCGCTCCAGAGGCCAGGGCCATCGCCAGCCCGACGGACGCACCAATGCCTTTATGCTTGCGCTTGTACACCACAGGAGCTTCGGCCGACAATGCATCCGCCAAGGCATCAACATCTTCGAGGGTGACGCCCTTGGGGACGAGCTCCTTATAGAAGCGCCCAAGAACCTCCTTGGCCTTAGCAAGCGAGCCGACCACGGTACCACAGCGGTCTTCGACCGCCGCAGTGGCATCATCCAGAGCACTTCCGTGCTCCAGGACACCACGGTCAAACTCAATGCCCGCAACATATAAAAGAAAAGAAAGGGCAACATAAATAAAAGCACAACAAGGAAAGACAAGGAGGCCGAAAAAGGGAAGACGAAGCAACTCACCCGAAATAGCCTTGGCAGCCGCCATTAGCTTGTCGGCTACCTCCTTCTCGCGCGACGCCGTGGCGGTGGCGAGTTGCTCCTCGCGGTCCGTAGACTCCTGCTACAGGCGCTCCTTGGCCGCGGCTGCGTTGGCCAGCTCCAGCTCGAGGCGCTCCTTCGCACCAACGACGACCTCGGCCTTCCTCTTCGCTTGCCCAAGGCTCTTTTTGAGAGCATCAAGCTCACGGAGGGTGGTATTGTGGTCCTCTGCAGTCAGCAAAACACCCATCAGATTGCATGGCAAAGAAATACAAGAAGCAGCAAAAAGATCAACTCGTGAACATACCTTGAAGCTGTTTGAAACTGGCCTCCAATGCCAGGTCCTGCTGCACCAGCTGGTTGACGCCTTGCACCAAAGGCTGCAAAAGGCACTACTCGTCAAAAGAACGGCTCGGGGGCTATGTGTAGGGGTTCGTAGCATGGAAAACAAAAATTTTCTATCGCATACAAACAAACAAGCCAAGATCTATCTACTAGATTGCAGCAACGAGTCGATGGAATAACTCACCCTCGAAGATTCCAAAGTGTTTAACGAGAGCAGATTCTCGTGGGTGATGTAGTCGTACTCTTTCCGATCTCAAGATCGCAGAGACGATCCTTCGGCCGCGTTCTCAAGCGCTCCATGATCGGTCACATCGCTCGGTACTGACGAAGACCTTCCTCTCCCTTGTTCCAAAGAAAATGGAGGTTGTAGCACTCTCCTCGCGATTCCTAAAGACAACGGGCGTGGTACCGAGGTAGAGGGAGATCCGCAGGCTTCGCCTTAAGCCGCAGTATGGTGGAGCTTATGAGAGAGGCTATTAGTGGTCTAGTAATTAGACACACCAATTAGAGGGCTCTTAAACCAATTAGAAGGCTCTAAACCGAAACAGCTCTAAACCGGGGTCTAGGTCTAGTTTCTAGTTTAGAGGATAGGAACTTGTGTGTCTAGAGGGGAGGCCCTGCCTCCCTTTATAGGTGGGAGGGCTGGCGCGCCAGGAGGGAGGAGTCCTCCCCAACTCGCCTAGGCTGGCCGCCGGCTTGGGAGGAGGACTCCTCCCAAGTCGGTTTCAACTTCTCCTTCTTCAAAACTCGGCGGTTTGACCGAAAACTGGCGCTTGACTTTTCCAATTTAGGAATTAAATAAACCCTTTATTTTGGACAGCGAGAACACTTAGTACATGATGCAATCATTCCATCTTGCAATGACACATTCATGTACCCTTCCCCGAGTGCCGGACATTCCGACCTTCTAGAATGTCCCCGATGAAAACACGGAACCATTCCCAACTCGAAATGGGACTTTCCTTATATGAATCTTATTCTCCGGACCATTCCGGATCACCTCGTGATATCCGGATCCCATCCGAGACTCAACAACATTCGGTCTCTTTCTCATAATACCATAACTACTCAAACAACGTCAATCCTTAAGTGTGTCTCCCTACGGTTCGTGAATTATGCGACATGATCGAGACACTTCAACAATAACCAATAGAGGAATCTGGAAATTCATATGGCTCTACATATTTCTACGATTACTTTGATCGAATGAACCACTTACATACGATACCAATTTCCTTTGTCTCACGATATGTTACTTATCCGAGGTCATGATCGTCGGTATCTCTGCATACCTAGTTCAACCTCACATCGATAAGTACTCTTTTCTCGTTCCGTGATATGTGATCCCTTGTGACCAAGTCACATGCTTGCAAGCTAATTGGATGACATTTCACCGAGAGGGCCCAGAGAATATCTATCCGTCATGTGGATGGACAAATCCCACTTGATCCATGTGTTTCAACCAATACTTTCCGAACACCCAATGCCACTTTTATAGCCACCGTTACGGTGTGGTGTTTGATGACATCAAAGCATCCATCCAAAGAAAGGCAATATGCATGATCTCATGGTCGAAGGAATTAGGTCACTATGTATCGGAAAGCATATAGCAATTGAACTATTGAAATGACTTGATCTTTATGCTACGCTTGTCTATAGGAGTATGTCCACCATATCATTCTCCTAACGATATGATCTTGTTGTTGATAACATCTCAATGTTCATGACAAAGAAACCACATCATCAATCAACCAACAAGCTAGTGAAGTATAGAGGCCATACTAGGGACTTCAAATTAAGTTTACAAATCACACAAGTATTAATGGTTTCCTTGTTAATACTATTATAGCATGAATGTAAACATTTATCATAAACACAAAGATATATAATAATAACTACATTTATTATTACCTCTAGGGCATATCTCCAACAGTCTCCCACTTGCACTAGAGTCATCTAATCTAGATTACATGGTAATATACCAACACCCATGGCAGTTTGGTGTTGGTCATGTTTTGCCCTTGGGAGAGGTTTAGTCAGCGGATCCGCCACATCTGTGTACTTTGCAAATCTTTATATCCCCATCCCGGATATGTTCTCGAATAGCGTGAAAACGCAGCTTGATATGCTTCAGCTTCTTGTGTGACCTTGGTTCTTGCGCATTGGCTATGGCGCCCATGTTATCACAGAGATAGACATTGGGTCCACAAGCGCACTAGGAACCACACCCAGCTCTGTAATGAACTCTTTCATCCATATCGCTTCTTGTGAAGCCTCCAAGCAGCCATGTATTCCGATTCAGTTGAAGATCTCGCCACAACGCTTTGCTTTGCACTCCTCCAGCTAATCGCTGCACCATTCAAAATAAATACGTATCCGATTGTGATTTAGAATCATCCGGATCGGTGTTCCAACTAGCATCGGTGTAACCATTAACAACGAGCTGTTCATCACCTCCATAAGAAAGAACCATATCCTTAGTTCTTCTCAAGTACTTAAGGATGTTTTGATCATTCCAATGATCCACTCTGGATCACTTTGATATCTGCTAGTTAGACTAACGATATGCGATGTCGGGTCTAGTACATAGCATGGCATACATTAGAGATCCTATGGCTGAGGCATAGGAGTCTTACTCATCTTTTCTCTATCTTCTGCCGATGTCGGACTTTGAGTTTTACTCAAGGTCATATTAGCAACATGGGCAAGAACCCTTTCTTGCTATCTTCCATTCCAAACCTCTTTAGAACTTTGTCCAAATATGTACTTTGTGACAATGATATTTGGCGTTTCGATCTATCTCTATAAATCTTTATGCCTAATATGTAAGCTGCTTCGCCAAGATCCTTCATTGAAAACTATTATTCAAATACTCTTTGACACTATTAAGAAGGTCTACATCATTCCCAATCAACAATATGTCATCCACATACAGTATTAAGAATGCTACAGAGCTCCCACTCACTTTCTTGTAAATACAAGCTTCTCCATAAGTTTGTATAAAACCAAAACTTTTGATTACCTTATCAAAACGTTGATTCCAACTTCGGACGCTTGCTTCAATCCATAGATGGACCGTTGAAGTTTGCATACCTTGTTAGCATCTTTAGGATCGACAAAACCTTTGGGTTGTATCATATACAACTCTTCATCAATGTCTCCATTGAGGAATGCTGTTTTGACATACATCTGCAATATCTCATAATCATAATATGCGATTGCTAACATAATCCTCACACTTTAGCTTCGCTACCGGTGAGAAAGTCTCATCGTAGTCAACTCCTTGAATTTGTCGAAACCCTTTTGCGACAAGTCGAGCTTTATAGACGATAACATTACCATCAAGATCTGCTTTCTTCTTGAAAATCCATTTGTTCTCGATGCCTTCGCCATCCGTAAGTCCACCAAAGTCCATACTTGGTTTTCGTACATGGATCCAATCTCGGATTTCATGGCTTCTTGCCATTTATTGGAATCGGGCTCATCATCGCTTCCTCATATGTCTCGGGTCATCGGTGTTGTCCACCAACATGACATTCATAACGGAATCATACCAACTGCAGTGGTACGGGTTCTCGTTGACCTCCGAGGCTCTGTAGCAACTTCAACCGAAGTTTCATGATCGCTATCATTAGCTTCCTCTCTTATTGGTGCAAGCACCACAGGAACTTCTTCCGGTGCTGCGCTACTCGCAATTTCGAGAGAAGGTTCGATAACCTCGTCGAGTTCTACTTTCCTTCAGTCACTTCTTCGAGAGAAATTCTTCTCTAGAAAGGATCCATTCTTGGCCACGAAGTTTTTGCCTTCGGTTCTATGCTAGTAGGTATACCCAATAGTTTCCTTCGGTATCCTATGAAGACGATTTTTCCGCTTTGGGTTCAAGCTTGTCCTGTAACTTCTTTACATAGGCTTCAGATCCCCAAACTTTAAGGAACGACAATTTAGGTTTCTTCCCAAACCATAATTCATACGGTCGTTTCAACGGATTTAGACGGTGCCCTATTTAAAGTGAATGCGGCTGTTTCTAATGCATAACCCCAAAATGATAGTGGTAAATCTGTAAGAGACATCATAGAACGAACCATATCTAAGAGAGTTCGATTACGACGTTCAGACACACCATTACGCTGTGGTGTTCCCGGCGGTGTCAACTGCGAAAGTATTCCACATTTCTTCAAATGCTCGCCAAACTCGTAACTTAGATATTCACCTCCACGATCAGAACGTAGAAATTTAATCTTCTTGTTACGTTGATTCTCTACCTCACTTTGAAACTCCTTAAACTTCTCGAAAGTTTCGGACTTATGTTTCATGAAATAGATATACCCATATCTACTCAAGTCATCCGTGAAGGTAAGAACATAACGATAACCACTGCGCGATGCTACACTCATTGGGCCACACACATCGGTATGTATGATTTCCAATAAGTCCGTAGCTCGCTCCATCATACCAGAAAATGGAGTCTTAGTCATTTTACCCATCAGACATGCCTCGCATCTTTCAAGTGATTCAAAATCAAGTGATTCAAGAAGTCCATCGAATGGAGTTTCTTCATACGCTTCACTCCAATGTGACCAAGACGCAAAGCCACATATAGGTCAAATTATCGCTTGATTTCAAACGTTTAGCCTCAATGTTATTAATATGTGTATTTCTACTATCGAGATTCAATATGAATAGACCATCTATCAAAGGTGCATGTGCATAAAACACATTACTCATATAAATCGAACAACCATTATTCTCGGATTTAAACAAGTAATCTGCCTCGCAATAAACAAGATCCCGATATAATGTTCATGCTTAACGCAGCACCAAATAACAATTATTTAAGTATAAAACTAATCCCGATGGTAGATGAAGAGGTAGCGTCAACCGCGATCACATCAACCTTTGATCCGTTACCCACGCCGCATCGTCACCTCGCTCTTCACTAGCTTCCGCTTATTCTGCAGCTCCTGCTTCGAGTTACAAATATGAGCAACCGAACCAAGATCAAATACCCGTGCACTACTACGAGTACTAGTGAGATACACATCAATAACATGTATATCGATATACCTTTCTTCTTGATGTTGCCGTTCTTCAAATCGAAGTGCCAAGTACTTTGGGCAATTCCGCTCAAAGGACCTTCTCCCTTGCAAGAAAACACTGGTTTCAGGCTTAGGTCCAGCCTTGGTCTTCTTCGGCGTGGTAACTTTCTTACCACCCTTCTTGAAGTGTCCTTCCGCTTAGACTTGCCTTTTCTTGAATTTGGTGGTCTTATTGACCGTCAACACTTGGTGCTCTTTCTTGATCTCCACTTCGCAGATTTCAACATAGCAAATAGTTCGCAACTCTTTGTTCATGTTCGCATGTTGTAGTTCATCACAAAGTTCTTGTAACTTGGTGGTAGTGATTGAGGATGCGGTAAACTCCCAAAGTATTAGGAATCACTATACCCAAACTTTGAAGTTTATTTGCGTGCTGCACATCTTAAGCACATGCTCACCGACGGAGCTACCCTCTTCCATCTTGCGCTTAAAGAACTTTTCGAAGCTTCATAACTTTCAATTGCCGCATGAGTCTCAAAGATTAATTTGAGATCCTCGACAATATCATATGGATCGACTCTTCAAATCTTTTCAAGTCCGATTCTAAACCATACAAGATAGCACCTCGAACTATGGAGTACCGATTCTTCCGAGCGAGGTAAACATTTTTCACTTCATCGGTAGCATCACCGCAGTGGGTCACCTAGCGTGCATCCAGCACATAGGTCAAATTACCAGCTGTGAGGACAATCCTCAAATTGCGGAACCAATCCGCCAAGTTGCTTCCATTGTTTTTCAACTTTTCTTTCTAGGAACGCATTAAAATTGATGGTAGGGCTGCCATTGATCTACAACATATTTGCAATAGTTTAGACTAAGTTTATGACAAATTGAGTTCAAATTAATTAATGAAATTAAACTAGGTGAACTCCCACTCAAAACAACATCCCTCACATTGTTTTAGTGATCACACGAACCAAATCCACTACATCAACACCGATCATCACGAGAGTTGATATAGTTTCAATGGCGAACAATCATCATGTTCATCATATCTACTATATGATTCATGCTTTACCTTTCGGCGATCCGTGTTCCTGAGGCCATGTCTGTACATGCTAGGCTCGTCAAGATCAAACCTTAGCTTCCGCATAAGCAAATCTGGCTTGCTTACGTTGTATTCACCCGCGGAATCAAAGACACCCGATCATCACGTGGTGCTTCGAAGCGCAAGCTTTGGCAACGGTGCATACTAAGGGTGAACACTTTAGAACTTGAAATTTATGTGCATGAGGGATCATCTTATAATGCTACCGTCGTCTACTAAGCAATACAAGATGCATAAAGGATTAACATCACATGCAATTCATAATGTGTGATATGATATGGCCTTTCGTCTTTTGTGCTTCCGATCTCCATCTTCAAGCACGAACATGATCTCCATCATCACCGGCATAGCACCAAGGTCAATGATGCTCCTTCATGGTTGTCGTCCACCAGCTTCAACTATTACAACTATTTTGAATAGACACGCAGGTCTTAACGAAATTTAAAGACAACCATATGGCTCCTGCCGGTTGCCAACTTACAATAAGGAACATTGCATACATCAAATATAATCACAATCATGGCCATATCACATCATCAGACACCCCTGCAAAACAAAGTTAGACGCTTCTACTTTCTTTGCATATTTTACGTGGTTTGGGGCTTTCCATAGGTGTCGTTCTAACCTACGAACAAGAACCACAACATTGATACTAGCATTGTTGATTACCCGTTGTAAATTGGATCTTTACTATGCTAGGAGAAACAGGCACCCGCAAAGCCACTTATGCAAAACGAGTTGCATGTCAAGCGTGGAGCAAGTCTCATGAACGATGTCATGTAAGGTTAGCCCGGGCCGCTTCATCCCAACATACCGCAAGATGCAAAGTACACAAAAAGCAATCTACAATAAAAGCATCAACGCCCACAATGACCATTGTGTTCTACTCTGCAACAGATCTACATATAGACACGGCTCGATACCATCAGAGGGGTTCATAGCATGGAAAACAAAAATTTTCTATCGCATACAAACAAACAAGCCAAGATCTATCTACTAGATTGCAGCAACGAGTCGATGGAATAACTCACCCTCGAAGATTCCAAAGTGTTTAACGAGAGCAGATTCTGGGTGATGTAGTCGCATTTTTCCGATCTCAAGATCGCAGACGATCCTTCCGGCGCTGCTGCTTCCGCAGCGCCCCTGCAATCGGTCACACGCTCGGTACTCGACGAAGACCTTCCTCTCCTTGTTCCAAAGAAAATGGAGGTTGTAGCACTCTCTCGCGATTCCGGCAAAGACAACGGCGTGGTACCGAGGTAGAGGGAGATCCCAGGCTTCGCCTTAAGCCGGTGCGAGTATGGTGGAGCTTATGAGAGAGGCTATTAGTGGTCTAGTAATTAGACACACCAATTAGAGGGCTCTTAAACCAATTAGAAGGCTCTAAACCGAAACAGCTCTAAACCGGGGTCTAGGTCTAGTTTCTAGTTTAGAGGATAGGAACTTGTGTGTCTAGAGGGAGGCCCTGCCTCCCTTTATAGGTGGGAGGGCTGGCGCAGGAGGGAGGAGTCCCTCCCCAACTCGGCCTAGGGCTGGCCGCCGGCTTGGGAGGAGGACTCTCCCAAGTCGGTTTCCAACTTCTCCTTCCAAAATCGGTTTGACAAAATCGCGCTTGACTTTTCCAATTTAGGAATTAAATAAACCCTTTATTTTGGACAGCGAGAACACTTAGTACATGATGCAATCATTCCATCTTGCAATGACACATTCATGTACCCCTTCCCCCCCGGAGTGCCGGACATTCCGGGACCTTCTAGAATGTCCCCGATGAAAACACCGGAACCATTCCCAACTCCGAAATGGGACTTTCCTTATATGAATCTTATTCTCCGGACCATTCCGGATCACCTCGTGATATCCCGGATCCCATCCGAGACTCAACAACATTCGGTCTCTTTCTCATAATACCATAACTACTCAAACAACGTCAATCCTTATGTGTCTCCCTACGGTTCGTGAATTATGCGGACATGATCGAGACACTTCTCGAACAATAACCAATAGAGGAATCTGGAAATTCATATGGCTACATATTTCTACGATTACTTTGCATCGAATGAACCACTTACATACGATACCAATTTCCCTTTGTCTCACGATATGTTACTTATCCGAGGTCATGATCGCCGGTATCTCTGCATACCTAGTTCAACCTCACATCGATAAGTACTCTTTTCTCGTTCCTGATATGTGATCCCTTGTGACCAAGTCACATGCTTGCAAGCTAATTGGATGACATTTCACCGAGAGGGCCCAGAGAATATCTATCCGTCATGTGGATGGACAAATCCCACTCTTGATCCATGTGTTTCAACCAATACTTTCCGAACACCCAATGCCACTTTTATAGCCACCCTGTTACGGTGTGGTGTTTGATGACATCAAAGCATCCATCCAGTAAAGGCAATATGCATGATCTCATGGTCGAAGGAATTAGGTCACTATGTATCAGAAAGCATATAGCAATTGAACTATTGAAATGACTTGATCTTTATGCTACGCTTGTCTATAGGAGTATGTCCACCATATCATTCTCCTAACGATATGATCTTGTTGTTGATAACATCTCAATGTTCATGACAAAGAAACCACATCATCAATCAACCAACAAGCTAGTGAAGTATAGAGGCCATACTAGGGACTTCAAATTAAGTTTACAAATCACACAAGTATTAATGGTTTCCTTGTTAATACTATTATAGCATGAATGTAAACATTTATCATAAACACAAAGATATATAATAATAACTACATTTATTATTACCTCTAGGGCATATCTCCAACACTATGCCCAAAGAACGAGCAAAGCAAGTTGAACATACGAAAAACGCTCGGGGGCTCCCCCCGAGACAAGAAGCAAAAACAAAAATGATTAGCAGATCACCCGAAAAAACGCCCGGGGGCTCCCCCGGCGGCAAGAGCAAAGAAACTTACGTGGTTAGACGGCGACTCCGAAGGTCCAGCCTAACTCTTCTGGGGGACAACCACCCGAGCCTCCTGCGGAGAAGGGTTCGGAGCAGCGACCTCAGAGGTGGCCACTGTCTGAGGAGGAGGAGGAGCAACCTTCGACTCCCCCACCATCTCCCGAGCGCCATCGCTGGAGGAGCCGTCGGAGGAGTGGCTACAAAAGAAAAAAATCAGCCAAGCACAAAGCAAACAGACAAGAGAAAGCAAAAAAGGACTTAGGAAACTTACGAGTCGAGATCGCTCAAGTCGAAGACAGGAGGGGTCTTCCTGCCCTTCTTCTCTTCCTTCTTTTCTTCCTTCTTCTCTTCCTTCTTCTGCTTCGCCGGCGGGTGCGGTGCCACAACCCGCACGAGCATGGCCGGAATAGGAGAGGAAGAACCCCCATGACCCCCGCTGTGACGCTCAAGGCATAGCGGATTCCTAGGGGTCGGCGGAGTCGAAGCATCCGACTATTCGCTGGAGCTCCGTGTCCGCTTATGAGTGTGATCCTCGCTCGACTCGTTGGCTTCCTCGGCCGGCGATCGTGCAGACGGAAGTTCAGACATGGAGTCCACTACCTCGTTGTCCGATGCATCCGGGAACACTTCGGGTAATGGAGGGGACATGCCTGGCACCTTGAATTCCTGCGTAAGAAGAAAACAAAAAATTTAGCACAAAAAGGTGCAAGGACAACGCAGTCGAAAAATAGCGCTGCGCGCACGTTCCAGATCTACACCTGCGGAACCGGACGCGAAGCGGAGAACGGTGGAGTCAGTGACTTCCCCGGGATATCCTCTCCAGCCTTGTATTTCAACAGCGGGCGAAGAACCCCGTCGAGATCCCCCTTGGAGAACTCCTCAGCCGAAACCCTAGTCGGATCACGACGACCCGAATAAAGAAACATCGGGTGCACCCTAGCCTGGAGCGGCTGCACCCGACGTTTGAGAAAGGTGCGGATGATATCCACACCGTTCACCTCTTTCTCCGGAATCAACTGGAGATCATCCACCCGAAGATAGAGTCCCTCTATCTCCGCCACCTCTCCATCCAAGATCTGGTTCTTCCAGGACCTCTTTGGCTTGATTTTTTGGGAGGGGTCAAAAGGAGCAAGACCAAAATCCTGCCCAGCCACCGTGGAGTCGCGGATGTAAAACCATCGCCTCCGCCAGTACTGGACAGATTCGGACATAGAAAAGGATAAGAAAAGAAGATTAGATTTGAGGGATATGATGCAACCCCCAATGGGATAAACACCATCGGAGCCAGATTGCCTCTTCACGGAATAGAGTTTCCGGAAGAGGCCAAAGTGCGGCTCGATACCGAGCCAGCACTCGCAGAAAGTGACGAAACAGGCGACATGAAGAAGAGAGTTGGGAGAAAGATGATGCAGCTGGATACCATAAAGAAAAAGCAATCCACGAAGGAAATCGTGGATTGGGAAGGAAAAGCCCCGAAGGACAAAGGCGAGGAACATAACCCGAAACTCAGCGGGAGGACGGGGAATTACCTCATTGCCGGGAAGTTTGATGGCCTCCCTATCCTGCGGGATCAGGCCCCGCTCACGGAGCTTGCGGCGATCACTCTCACGTGTCTCCGATCGCCGCCAGCCACCATCGGTGACACGGGTGGCGGCGGAACCTTTTTTGCCGCCGGCGGCCGCACTGGTACCAACTGCAGAGGAGGACTTCTTGGGCTTCCCCATTGCAGTGCGGCGGTGACGGCGTTGAGCACGCAGAATCAAGGAAGGAAAAGCTCGAGGAAATTCCAGTGCGCAGTAAGAACACTTAGAGAAGATGGGAGCAGTGAAACAAGAATGGTTGCGGTGAAAACAAATTCACCTTTTCCCCAATGATTATAAGGACGAGAACGATGCACGACGACCGTCCATCGGGAAGACCTAGAGCCAACATCAAGATCTGGCCGTCCACGTGTTAGCACAGTAGCAAACCGTCGCTCACACGCCATCCACTACTCACGGAAATCGAGGCGACGCTGTAATTATCTCCATGCCGCGCGTGACCAGTCAACTCAAAGTCAGAAGGTGGGACCCATGTTCATCCAGTCAAGTCATCTCTAGCGCCGTAGACGCTTGAGGTCACCGATCGTCAGCACTGACGTCATCAAAAGCTATACTAGCAACGGTTACAATTCTTCGGCTACACAGCTAAGAGTACTCACTCGAATCTACGATTCGATTAATTACTCGGGGGCTACTCCTATCAGGAGCGCTGGCCGCACACCCGAAGAACGCTGAAAGTACTACACCATTGAACTATTTCTTCGAGTCCTACGTCGAGTCTACGACTCCACTACGGACTCGGGGGATGGATTCAAGCATGCGAAAAATTTGTGTCCTATGGACCCGAAGCCAAACAACGGTTGAATTAAAGTCTATGCTCGAGTCTGCGACTCGAACAGACACTCGGGGGCTACTCCCATAGGGAGCGCTGGTCGCGCACCCTAAGAATCTTCGACTGCGATCCTTCGAATCAGCACGCAAAAACTTTTCGGCAACTCTGCCCCAACCAACGCTAAGTGAGTAAAACATCCTCCTTGGCCACCCGAAACACCTCCGCGGTGATAAAATTTCGGATGTTGTGTCTGCGACACAAATATAAGACCTACAGATATCATCTGATGGCCTGGCAACGCACACGACTGCGCTCTGCTAGTGAGAACCCGTGCCAGCAGGCGCGATGAAAATCCCGACGGATGCGTTGGGTACGTCATTTAAATTTACTGGAATTCCACTCCTGTAAGTCCTCCGCGGTCTGAGTCGAATTGCGCCAGCATATGTTCCGGATTCGAGTCAAGGAACTCGAATCTGAAGAAGATCGTGTTATTTTTTCCTAAGACAGTTAACTGACCATGATCCGTCGGGAGAGTCAGGCACACGCATCAACAATCCCTACACACTCAAATCATTCTCTAGCAAACAGAGATAGCCGCACCCGAAAGAATGAGGAGTCCTCGGCCGAATCTACGATTCGACTGAACACTCGGGGACTACTGACATGGTTATACCCTACGGGTACATGACCTTAGCATACCTGGTCCATCCCAAGGAAGGCCCACAACAAATATGCGCCAGCCCATGAAGATTTTTGGGTGGCCAGGGCCCATGACGCCTTCGGATCCTTGGAGAGCAAGACTAGAGTAGATAGAAAATTCAAAGGGGTAAACCTAAAACCTGTAACGGACTCGATCTGTGCCTGGGACCTTCCTACCTCTATATAAAGGCCAGGAGGGCACGACGAGGAGGCTCTCTTACAATCTCTCGCACACCACCGCATACACACCTCCACGCCAGATTGTATCTGCGCACCCTGTAACCTTCGGTTCCATCATAATCAGAGCAGACAAGCAGGAGTAGGATTTTCCCTCCGGGGACCTGAACCTGGGTAAACCTCGTGTCCCCGTGTTGCTTGTTTGCTAACCGTTCTACGATCTCCAGCATCCCCATCTTCTCCAAAACCCAAGTCCATAACAATGGGCATTGACGAGATTAAACCTCGTCAGACGCTTCTGCTTTGGTTTAATACGGACCGAAATATGTACGTACGCTGAGTCTGGAGAAAGTTAGGAAATGCGCGCGACAGTGACCCGGGGGATTGAATCTTTCGATCTCCGGGGGAACTGTATCATTTTCCTTTTGTTTAACCAAAGTATTTTAAACCCATAGTATATCAACGCCTGAGCAACCAATATTATATTTTGCACAAAACCACAATATTTATTAAAAAAAGAGCTCCAGACCTTTTTCTTGAAACGTGCAAAAAAACTCGGTTTTTCAGTACCACAATTTTGAAACTTTGGTATTTTACTGTCACCAAACGGCTCAAAGTATTGGAAACCATAATATTTTTAAATACCACGGTATCTTTTCAATACTAAGAAAAAACAGCAGGTGCTAAACAGTAATGAGTGATACATGTGTTTTACAGAAAGGTCAAAACATCTTAGGGTGTGTTCGGTTCTAGAACTAGGAGGAATGAAATTCGGTTCTAGAATTAGGGGGAATGGAATAGTTCCATTTCCACGGCATGAAACGGTTCCATGACTGCGTTCGGTTTAGACAAAAACAGAGAATGGAACGGTTTCGTTTTTTGTTCGGTTGGGACCAAAAGTTGTGGAATAGAATGCCTAGATTTTATCCATAATACAAATTTATTTCTCCAAATCAGAGTGAACACTATATAAACCGAGAGGGACATCACATGTTCTTCTCACTTTGCAAAATCAGAGAAAAAGATGCCAAATTGGAGATAAAGAATCCAAATTAAATTGCACAGGAGCTAGCTGCCAGATTCCCACCGCCATCTTGCATAAGTCCCGTCGTCGTTGTACTCGAGCCGCCGCATCCCGCAAGCTGCAGCTGGATCGGCCGCCTCGGCCGCCCGCAGGAGCCAACGCCTGCCCACAACCACCGCCGCCTCGGCCGCCCACAGGAGCCAACGCTGCTTGCTCTGTCGCGCTGCTACACGCCGCCACCTCGCATGTAGCCCGCCAACGCCGCCTCGCCTACAACCAACCACCACCTCGAAGTGAGAAGAGAGGGAGAGGAAGAGAGGAGGGTGCGCCGCCGGGGAGGTAGAGAAGAGGGAGCGCTGCCAGAGAGGTAGAGAGGAGGGACGTCGCTGGTCACGGGAGAGAAGGGTCAACGAGGTCCACCGGAGTGGTTAGGATTAGGAAATAATTAACGTGCGAAGGAGAGTTTTTGGTGGCTGTTAGAGCTCGGTTCCACCAGATTCCACCAGATTCCACCGATTAGAGCCATTCCAGTTGGTTCCGCATATGGGGACTATATTCCCTTTTGTGGAACTAGTTGGTTCTATTCTGTCCCACAACCGAACACCGGAATGGTCTCTGGGTGCAGAACCGTTCCATTCCATTCTACTATATTCCAGAACCGAGCACACCCTTATAGTTTGGAATGGGGAAGAACAAACTACGTATCTTAAGCTAGTATGTTATTTTTGTTTTGTATCATGTAGAAAGTGTGTTGATACACCAAAAATATGTGTTACATACTTACATTGATCACAAGAACTCAAGTTGTCATGTGGATTTAACCGGAACACGAGAGTTAGAGGGCTTAGAGCAAATCCAACAACTCCGCTAGTTCTTCTCCCCTATGTATCTATGTAGATATCTTTCATAAAAGGATTCCTTCTCTATATTTTGCTCATTTCTAGCAAATCACCTATATTTTAGCAATGTATAGCCCACTCGTCAGAATTTAACAAGCAGAACAACTGAACAAGATTATGGGCATGGATAGGGAACGCTTCCACCACTGCCATGCATAGGGGAGAGAAGGGACTAGGTTGGGGCGATATTTGGGGAGACCTGTCGGGGAGCCGGTGGAGCGGTTTTTTCCTTGTTTCCCACCTACCATTGCTATAGGGAGACTTTGGGGTATTTGTTTGGACTTCCTCCTAGGGAACCAACAGCGGAAACTACCACTTTGTATTGTCCCATGGAAAAAAAAGTTGGTCCAAGCATTAGTCCTGATTGTTTTCCTTCAACAAAAGAATTCACCTACCAACCAACCCCTGACAACAGAAGGCATGAACGCTCATCATAGCCAATGCATGCATCTCTCTCACTGTTACAAGAACACGCTTGCTTTTCTCCAGAGCGTCCGTCTCCTTAAGAAGCAGCACTGACACTCTATGAGGCCACCGTTCTGACAGTCTGAGCCTAGGTGGCCTGTTGAGCAACAGGTTGAGGCAACGCGTTGGGCGTGCCCTTACAAAGTAACAAGTCATCTATGGTGTATAGTTTCTTAACGACATTTCATTCATGCCTCCTCTGCTCCAACCCTCTTCCCGTGTTGGAAAGCATGTTGCAACTATTACAGAATACACACGTCCATCACCCTTTAACAACTACCTTTGAAATGTTAAAATTGAGACAATTCGATGAAATCGAGATTTTTTTTTTTCAAATCCAAAGAAAGTGGATACAAACATTCAATATCCTCCTGATCAATCCATCTCTTTGTGGTAGGTATGTTAGCCATCCTAATAAACAGAACATGGAAGAATATATGATTAGAGCGGCATCACACATTAGGTTGATGATAGTTTATCCATCTTCTAGTATGTGGGTGATGCAATCTTTTTATGGATCATGGTCTAGAGAAAGGTGCCAAACTAAAATTCAATTCAATTTGATATTGCCTTTTTGTGGTGTTATCGGTAGAATTCAGGGATCCACCATGATGGATGGAAGAAACCGTAGTGAGGGTTCGTTCAGCTGAACAATGACGTTGCCTTTTCTGTCGAACTTGAGTTCAGGGCTACATGCGCGGGGAATCGAGAAGACAAGGGAGTCCTAGCAGAGAATTGTTGAGGTATTTCTCACATTGCAGATGCTCCTATGTCAGAAGGAAGGGTCCTCCTTAATGGCCTCGTTCTACCTAGAAAAATTGGCTAAACTAGTGATTATATCGGGGTGGTTGAAAATGATGCAATATCGTGGCAATTCCATTGGCCTGGCGGCACAATTTATAAAAATGTTCGTTTGTCTATAGGTTTGACCATGTTGACTTTTCTCTTGTTCATATATGGATGTGTCTAATTCTTACTTGGCTAAGAATTAGCTTAGTTCTTAGTTGGATGATATCATGCAATCTCAGTTGCAAGCTCACTTGGAGCTAGAAATACCTCAGTTTTAACCTCACTTGCAAATAAAAAAATCTTAGTTGCAACCCCGGTTTTAACAAAAAGAAATCAGTTGCAACTCCACTTGTAACTTAAAATCCCACTTGCTACACCATTTGCAACTCACATGACGGAAACCGTGATGCAAATCTAGTGAATTAGGACCTGATTGAACTCTAACTTAATTCTCAGTTGATTGTGAATTAGCAAAATCCTTCATATAATAAGGAAAACACTACTACTCTAGATTGCAGTGCCAACGGACATTTGTTCGTTGAAATTATGTATTCTTACATATTACATATGGCATAAAAACACACCATATTACACTTCACGGTTGGTTACACACAAACAACCCATTGCATCCGAAGAGCATTCTTCACTTCGCTCTATCGTGCAACCACAGCACAGAGCAACACAACTCCCACCACACACGGACTGTGGATTGAATTTGACTACTTACTACGGATGAGGCAATTACGGATAGCGAAACGGACGGGCGACGGGACAGCGCTCGCACGCACTCTAGCTGATTCAGAGCGCAGATTTGATCATGGCGGGGAACATGTCGGCGACGTCGACAGCCGGGCGCAGCAGCTTGCCCATCTCCTCCACGAACTTGTCCATGGCGGGGCCGGGCAGGCACATGGGAATCACGATGCCGTCCTCGCCCTTGGCGTTCTTGAACGGGATGAGGAAGCTGGCCACACCGGGGATTGCGCCCACCCCGCCCTTCGCCGGACCGCCGTACACGGGCCTGCCCCACCCGAAGTCCAGGTCGCCGAAGCCGGCCTTGGTCACGTCCGACGCCAGGTACGCGCGCACCACCGTGAAGTGCGGCCGCCCGCGCTGCACCATCAGGTCAGCCACGGACCGCATGTACTCCACGTCCACTTCCCCCTTGGCCTCCTTCACCAGCCGCACGGCGTAGCTCAGGGGCTTCGCGCACAGCTCGCCCGCGGCCGACACGGCCACCGGGAACGCGAACGCGTTGCCGTAGTACCCGCTCGGGATGGCGCTCTCCTTGCCCTTGCCGCCGCGGGCGTTAACGATGCAGATCATCCGCATCACCTCGTCGGCGTCGGGGGACAGCGCCACGGTGCGGCACTTCCACAGGCAACCCGTGAGGACCTCGAACGTGGTGGCGCGCTTCCGAAGGCCCGGCGCCAGGTGGGACCGGACGGCGGCGACTTCCTTGGCCCCGAAGAAGAAGGAGCGGTGCGCCATGTCGTCGAGCGGCACGATGGTCCCATTGATGTCCGGCACTTCGTCGTACTCCCGGTGCGCGAAGCCAGGACGCGGCGGGTTCCGCGCCTCCAGAAGCTCCCGCCCCCACACCGGTCGCACCGACGGCACCGCGGCGCCGCGCGCTAGCTCCGCCACGGCGGCCAGGAACTGCACCAGCCCTTGCGCGTCCGCCATCGTGTGCATCAGCCGCACCGCCAGGATGAAGCCTCCGCACGACAGCCGTGTCACCTGCACCAGGCACGTACCACAATGAGCCAAGCGTGCACCGAAAACGCTAATTAAAGAAACGTATGTTAGTGCTCTACGAGAAGGAAAGTTACCTGGAATAGGAGGAGCGGGGTGCCGAGAACTTCGGACGAGCCAGGGACGTCGAAGACAAGCTCCTCGAGGCCCGGGAAGGGCGGCTGTAGGGCGTCGCCGAAGTGCTCGAGGCGGACGTCGGCGTCGGCCTCGATGAACAGAACACCCTCGCCGGTGCAGTCGACGGCGAGCTTGCGGCCTTCGAGCTCCCTCAGCCGGCCTGCGAACGGGTAGTAGTGCACGAGCGCCCTGGCCAGGGCGTCACGGACCACGGCCGCGGGGTCCCTGCCGCTCATGGACGCGTCGCGGCGGTAGAACTGGATGACGGGGATGTGGAACCGCAGACCGTCCTGGTCGTCGATGTCCGAGAGCCTCTTCAGCTCCCGCGGCGTCGGGCCCGCCGGCGCCACCAGCTCCGCCGCCTTCCTCCTCACCGTGAACTTCAACGACGACGCCATGAGCACTGTCTCAGCTAATGCACGAAGAGGAGGAGGATGAGCTAGGATAGAGGTGATCGATCGATGGTGCGGGCGCGAGATCGTGTGTTTGCTGCTGCTACGTTTGTGGAGAAAGGGAGTTGCACTAGGGCGCTATATATACACGCACGCGCGCGGCTAAGCTACACACTGCCACTGGAGTTGCAGTTGGGTCGAAATTAGCGGACAGTTTTCTGAACTGATACTGATTTTTCTCTCTCTTTCGCAAGGCTATGATTCGTTGCTAACAATAATACAGTGTGGACTAGCAACCGGGGACATCACATCGATGACTGACTTGACGAATGCCAGCGCGGTGGGTCGGGTCGGGGGGGGGGGTATTGCGTGCTCTGCTGAGTCGCCATCCATATGTGCGCAGCCTCCATCGACCGCTCAACGAACAGCAGGGCCGTTTGACTTTGAATTGGATGGCTCGGATCAAGTGATGGGAGATGGGAGAAAGAGGCTAACCCGCTTTTTTTTTCAGGGAACGTAGAGATTTTAATCCTCCAGATTACAATCAGCTAATATTACTGGCAGTGATCACGCATACTCTGGAACTAGGGCACACCTAAGATTTATTTTTCGAGATACTCTAGTAGTCTGGTCTCCGGGTGGCACCCGCCCGGTATGGAGGCGGGTTTGCGACCTCCATACCGGTCTCCGCCACCTCTCCCCGCTACCTCCACCCGCATGCGGATCCTAAATTCTATCAGACCTGTCCTGTGATGGGTATCCGTGAAGGTGAACAAGAGCACATAAATTTGACACCAAATAGCATATTATGTATAAAATTTAGACTACAACTTGTTGCATTTAACAAGTTACATGTCCAACAAGTTTATCATAATTAAAAGGTCCAACAAGCAAATGACAGGTGGGCTCTACCTGTTGTGGCGGGTATGCGGGTAAACGGGTATGGGTTTCATACCTCCATACCCGCCTCTGCAAGACCCGTTGGGTCACACATTTACCATTAAGAGATCTGTGGGTTTTTTCTTAACCAGACCATCCTCCATTTGATGCGGGTACCGACGGGTTAACAGGTGACGAGTACCCATTGCCATCTCTAGTCTGGTCTAAGCACGTTGTTTATGGCATAATGTCCATATATTTTGGTTTTCAAGTTCATAGTTAAAGTTAGACTCGAAATTCTGCAAATCCTTAAACACAGACAAAGAGAGTAGTTTGAAGTGCATGAAAATTTATGATAATCTCGTAAAAAAATTGTGGTAAATCACTGAGTGGGGTTCATATAGGACAGAAAGCTTATGCAATCCAAAGTGACTCTGATTGTTTTTTATGCAAGTAACCATAAAATTCCACCAGATATATAAATAGTGACCTAAGTTTTTTCCCCATACAATTGATCGTAAAATTTCACCCAAAATATGACATCGTACTGCGAAACCTGATAGATTATAGACTATAAGGGTGGTAGAGTCGAGCAAGAGCAAATTGCAAAGCAATCAACGGAACGGTTCGTTGCTAAAATGGGGAAGACGAATCCAACGTTTCACACAAGGGATATACAAAATCTTGGATGTAGATCTTGGACTTTAGGCCCATTAGCCTCATCCATGCGATCGCCGAGCTCATTACGAAAATGATGGCTACACGTCTAGCTCCCCATATGAAAAAACTTACTCGTCCGCCAAAGTGCATTCATAAACAAAAGAAGTATTCATGACAATTTTCTATATGTCAGAAACCTTGCATGAAAACTCCACAAATCAAGGAAACCAACACTTCTCTTCAAGCTTGACATGAAAAAAGCTTTTTATTCGATTCGTTGGGGCTATATTATGGACATGCTACAACATTTGGGTTTTCCAAGAAAATTTAGAGATTGGGTGTCCATCATTCTTGCTACTTATAATTCGAGGGTGCCACAAAATGGAATATCCAGTGACCCTATTCATCATGGAAGGGGACTTAGGCAAGAGACCCATTATCGCCACTCCTCTTCGTGATGGCTATTGACGCGCTCCATCATATACTTTGCAAAGTCACCGTACAGAAGAACCCCCATTGTATTCGAGTAAGAGCGCCCACAATCCGTACATCCCTATACGCCGATGTTGCTGCCGTTTGTGACCCCCAATAATGATGATATCAATTTCCTTGTCGACACTTTAGTCCTTAGAAAAGCTTGGAGAAGTTGCCGGTTTGGTCACCAATCCATCCAACAGTCAGGTGCCCCCCATTCGTTGTGAAGGTTTAGACCTTGATAATATTCTTGAAGTTTTCTCGACCAAGCACACTTCTTTTCCCATGAAATACCTTGGGTTGCCTCTTTTGGTCAGTAGGCTTAAGAGAATCCACTTCCAACCTTTAGAAGATAAGATCGCCGGAAATCTTTTCCCATGGATTGGGAAGCATGTAACCATGGTCGATCGAACAACCCTTGTCAAGGCGGTTCTCACTAGCATCTTCATTTAGTTAATCACTATGCTTTACGTTCATATGGAGGTTCTCACTAAAATTGACGGTCTAAGAAGAGCCTTCCTTTGGGCGGCTTGTGAGAAGTTTACAAGAGGAAAATGCAAGATTAACTGGGAGATGGTTTGCAAGCCTAAAGATTAAGGTGGGCTTGGAATCCTAAACCTCAAGAAGTTTTCTTTCGTCCTACGCATGAGATGGCTTTGGCACGAATGGGATGAGTAAGCTAAACCTTGGGTCGGTCTGGGGTATCCTTGCACATCACAAGATCGCAACCTCTCTGCGGCGGCCACCATTCTTTTACCAACACCCCTCGGATAAAATCTTTTGGAAGTTCACCAACAACGAATGCTACTCTTCGAAGATGGCATATAAGATGCAAATTTTCAGACATAAAAGCTCAATCATGCCTTCCTTGGTTTGTAAACCTTGGGCTTCACCGAAATGCTAATTTTTTTATATGGTTGGTTCTACAAAATAGAGTTTGGACGGTGGATAGATTCGAGAGAAGAGGGTGAAAAAATTATTGACTATGCAAGCTATGCAACCAAGTTCAAGAGTCGTCGGCCCATCTACTCGTCAAATTCTGCTTCACGATTCGTGTTTGGTCTTTGTTAAAAAATTGGATTGCCTTGCATGATGTTGACCCAATGGACTGGAACGATATGCAAAGCGTCAAGGAATGGTGAAAATAGAAGGTCCATAAGCTAGAAAAATTCAAGATAGTAATGGCCTCCTTCACCATGTTAGTCTCATGGAAGATATGGAAAGAACGGAATGCACACGTCTTCCGCAAGGATGAATCGACCTTATGGGCCCTTGCCAGTGCCAAAGCTATTTGTAACATTATGTCGCAAGAGTAGGCTTTCATTTGTTTGGTTCTTGGTACATTTTGGACCAAGACGTGGTTTGTAAGACTTTTCTAAGACCTCTCCTTAATTAATGAAAATGGCAAGTCTTTTGCCTCGTTTAAAAAAAACTTGAATGTACCATGATTGTGGGAGAAAAGAGATTCTAACATACGCGTTATTTCATGAGCATAGTTTTAGTATGTATCATTACAATTCAATTTGACTTATCTTGATGAAACATAATGAATCTTGATGAAATCATGGAGCACGAATCATTAAGCAGCAGATCAATGGTACATATGTGCACGCTAGAGGAACTTGTGCTTGCTTCATAGCCAAAATCATCCAATTTAGTTATTTTTTTTCAAATTAAGGAACTCATGCTCCCGATTTCATTCAGAATGAAACCAAATATAAGGGTACGGATTATTACATCCTCAGGATTTCAGATACCCAGCGGAAAACAACAGTTTTGAATCAACTACTACGGAGGGCTAACAAAATAGCATAAAGACAACTATGCTTTCTTCTATCGGATTGATTTGGTTTTAGGTTGATCAAGGTCCATGGAGTTAGTTCATTATGATTCCAATTAGAAGAAGTCGGCCCACTCGTCTCACACCCCTGGGCGGGTTACAACGAGATATCCCGAGCCGCCCCCCCGCCCTCTTTCCCTTGTCGCCGCCGGGCAAACCACGTGTGGTGTCGGTGGCAGCGAAAATCCTCTTACTCAGCGGTAGTGGTGGATGTGAGACGCGTCCCTACAAATGGCGATGCACCTTGACGCTAGATCGGCATGGGTTGCAACAGGGCAAGGTAGTGGCAAGCCATGCATCTCCGGCGCCGGGATAGCGAAGGCAGGCCAACAGACTAGGTGGGGGGGACTCGCAGAGTCATGGTCTGGGTCGTACGGGAAATGGATAGAGCCCTTGGTCATCGGTGATCTCCATGGTGGTGGGTGGCTGGTGATAGGGCAAAGGTGTCCGATCTTTCGATGAGATAATGATAGTCGATTTGGTGGAGTTCGGGCTTGACGATCCGACTACACGTGCGAGCACGAGCGCCAATGCAATCGCTAGGCCAATCTCCTGGAGGTTACCGATCCTGCGGAACACGATCAGCCTGACCAGCGAGGTTCTTAATTCCTACCTGAAATCGAGAACAAGTAAGAACTAATATTGCAATTAAGATATTGCGGATTAAGAGGAAAGCTTTATTGAAAAGGTGGGATCCTGAATAGGTGCGAAGTACAAGAGGCCTCTGCGACGCTCGAGCCTTGGCGAAGTTGCTACGATGGCTAACTAGAATATCTAAACAAAATTCGAGTCTAGGGTGACGGCTATGGGGAGTATTTAAGGAGGAAAAGGTGGGGTTTCGGCCAGCCATGGAAGTGGTGGCCGAATCCAACCCTAGAAGTCCTTTTCCCCTCAAATGCGGACTCTAAAAAGTGGCTATTTAAAATCCTGCGAAAATTACATGGGCCTGGCCCAAAATAAAGGTGTCGCAGCACCATATTAAGCTATGGACGAATTCGTGAAGTATTAATCTTGAATATTTCGTCCAAGCCTTCTTTCTTTATTATGGTGACCTCAAAGTTCTGAAATCTCCATCCGTGGTCTTCTCTTGGATCATCACATGCTTGCTGCCATCTCCATGCATGGCCATGCTCCAATGCTTGTCCCTCTCATCCATGCTTGGTCCATCATTCCTAAGAGTAAGAAATACATCTGATTCAGGCAGCATCATATTCTCATGTATGTGAGGAATGGTTCCAAGAAACGAAAGTACCTGATAGTTAAGTTGTTTGGCACGAGATCTTGTGATGGGTCCTTGTATGTGTGTAGCTGTAGGTACAACGGTTGTATCAATAGAAGGGATGTCCACATCATGCTCCCCTTCTTGAATTGAAGTCGTCCTCGACGCAATCTCATCTTCCTCACCAAAGTAAGACTTCAAATCTACAATGTTAAACGTAGGACTAACCGTACCAAAGTCTGCAGGCAACTCAAGTTTATATGCATTATCATTTATTTTCTCTAACACCTTAAAGGTACCAGCAGCACGCGACATTAACTTAGACTTGCGTAAATCAGGAAAGCGATCCTTACGCAAATGTAACCAAACAAGATCTCCAACATCAAACACAACATACTTTCTCCCTTTATCCCCAGCAAGTTTATACTTAGCATTCATGTGTTCAATGTTATCTTTAGTAGTCTTGTGTAAGTTTAATATCATTTCAGCGCGTTGTGTAGCATCCAAATTATTTTGCACCGAAGTAGGTAAAGGCAATAAATCAATAGGTGCACGAGGAACAAAACCATACACGATCTCAAACGGGCACATCTTTGTGGTAGAATGCAGCGAACGATTATAAGCAAATTCTATATGAGGTAAACACTCTTCCCACAATTTTAAGTTCTTCTTTAAAACAGCCCGCAACATAGTAGACAAAGTTCTATTTACTACTTCAGTTTGTCCATCAGTTTGGGGATAACATGTAGTACTAAACAGCAATTTAGTCCCCAACTTAGCCTATAAACATCTCCAAAAGTGGCTAAAAAATTTAGTATCATGATCAGAAACAATAGTATTTTGCACACCATGTAAACGAACAATTTCACGAAAGAACAAATCAGCAATATGCGCAACATCATCCGTTTTATGACAAGGAATAAAGTGTGCCATCTTAAAAAACCGATCCACAACAACAAAAATACTATCCCTCCCCTTCTGTGTTCGTGGCAATCCCAAAACAAAGTCCATAGAAATATCCTCCCAAGAAACAGTAGGAACAGGAAGAGGCATATATAAACCATGTGGATTAAGGCGAGACTTAGCTTTTTGACAAGTAGTGCAGCGTGCCACAAATCTCTCAACATCTCGACGCATACGTGGCCAAAAGAAGTGTGCAGCAAGAACATCCTTCGTCTTCTTGACACCAAAGTGTCCCATCAATCCTCCTCCATGCGCCTCCTGTAACAACAAAAGACGAACAGAACTATCTGGAATGCATAGTTTGTTAGCACGGAACACAAATCCATCATTGAAGACGAACTTGTTCCAAGTTCTACCATCTCTACAATTCTGCAACACATCTTTAAATTCAGCATCATGCACATATTGTTCCTTAATAGTTTCCAATCCAAATATTTTGAAGTCAAGTTGAGATAACAAAGCATAACGGCGCGACAAAGCATCAGCAATAATATTATCTTTACCCTTTTTGTGTTTGATAACATAAGGAAAAGACTCAATAAATTCAACCCACTTTGCATGACGACGATTCAACTTAGCTTGACTAAGAATATGCTTCAAAGACTCATGATCAGAATGAATAACAAATTCTTTAGGCCATAGATAATATTGCCAAGTTTCTAATGTCCGAACCAACGCATATAATTCTTTATCATAAGTAGAATAGTTCAGACTAGCCCCACTCAATTTCTCACTAAAATATGCAACAGGTTTTCCCTCCTGTAATAACACCCCTCCCAAACCAATTCCACTAGCATCACATTCAAGCTCAAAAGTCTTAGTAAAATCAGGAAGTTGGAGTAAAGGAGCATGTGTTAGCTTATCTTTCAATATGACGAAGGCCCGTTGTTGTGCATCGCCCCAAACAAAGGGCACATCCTTCTTGGTAAGCTCATTCAGCGGCGCGGCAATTGATCCAAAGTCTTTGACAAAGCGCCTATAAAAACCAGCGAGGCCAAGAAAACTTCTCACTTGTGTGACCGTCTTGGGCTGCGGCCAATTCTCAATAGCTTCAATCTTGGCTGGATCCACTTCAATACTCTGTGATGTAACAACATAGCCAAGAAACACAACTCGATTGGTGCAAAAGGTGCACTTCTCAAGGTTACCAAACAAACGTGCATCACGTAAAGCATTGAAAACATCACGTAAATGGTCCAAATGATCCTCTAAAGATTTGCTATAAATCAGAATATTATCAAAGTAGACTACCACAAAACGTCCAATGAAAGCACGTAAAAATTCATTCATTAATCTCATGAAAGTGCTAGGTGCATTAGTTAAACCAAACGGCATTACTAACCACTCATATAAACCAAACTTAGTTTTAAATGCTGTTTTCCATTCATCTCCTAATTTCATACGAATCTGGTGGTAACCACTACGCAAATCAACTTTAGAAAACATGGTAGAGCCACTCAATTCATCAAGCATGTCATCTAAACGTGGAATAGGATGACGATATCGAATAGTAATATTATTGATAGCTCTACAATCAGTACACATGCGCGAAAAACCATCTTTCTTAGGTACCAAAATAATAGGAACAACACAGGGGCTAAGGGACTCACGAATATGATCTCTGTCGAGTAGTTTCTGAATTTGGCGTTGTATCTCCTTTGTCTCCTCTGGATTGGTTCTATATGGCGCGCGGTTGGGCAACGTAAAACAAGGAATTAGATCAATTTGGTGCTCAATTCCTCTAATATGAGGTAGTCCTGGTGGCAGCTCAGCGGGAAAGGCGTCCTCATATTCCTGCAAAAGGTTAGCAATAACGGGTGGCAAAGAAGGAGGCATATTCTCAAATGAAAACAAAACCTCTTTGCAGACAATTGCATAACATTGAGTATTGTTTACATCTAGTTCAGCAATATCAATTTTATTTGCAAGCATACATGGACTCTTCAAACGAATTTCAGTAGCATGGGTAGAATAAGATTTAGTGTTCTTTGGTGGTACAAAATCTGCAGCAACAATCTGATTCTCACTTTTATTTTTCTCCTCAGTTTTAGCTCTAATAGCTCTAGCAAGATCATCTTTTAAAATCTGTTCGGGAGTTATAGGTTTTAGACCAATTTTCTTTCTATCATGCATAAGAGAATAGTGATTAGTTTTGCCATTATAAACAGATTCTCTATCAAATTGCCATGGTCTACCAAGTAACAAAAAACAAGCTTGCATAGGTACAACATCACAATCAACAAAATCAGAATATGTACCAATAGTAAAATGCACGCATACCGTTCTTATTACCTTGATCTTGCGAGAATTCTGAAACTATTGGATGTAATATGAACTAGACGTGTTTGCGCGCTTCGCCGCGCCGTCATTTTTGTGTTTTTGCAAACGTGTTGCTATGGGACGTGGCTTGGCGAAGCTATTTTTTTCCCAAATGATTTTACTCTATATCTTATATGTTTTATTCAGCGTGATAATTCGATTCAGAGGGCATAGTTGTCTAGTAAGTTTTTTAATGTATGGCTAGTTCCCTCTTATAGTTTCTTGTATTTTGCATGCTCATTGATTCGACCGATCACCTGCGTGCAGTCAGAAACTGTTCATGTTTTCTCTGTCAAAAAAAGAAAATGTTTATGTTTGCCTAGGGTTAGGAACCGATTCATGCAACGCCGTTGCGTAAAACTGATGGTGCGCATATTAATCCGCCTAGGTAGTTTTGATTTCTGTGGTGATAAAGGGTCACAGTAGATAGTGCTCTGCATGTGGTCGGTGGTGCCACACGTGTGCGGTACGTGTCATGCCGGTGGAGCAGGGCTTCTCGTCGTGTAACGAGATGGTTGTTTGCATGCATTGGCGTGTTGCTGCTAGAGTAGGAGCGGAGTTTGGGTAGGCTATATATAGATGTCTTTTCTGTTTGTAGTTCACTCTCTTCTAGTTCAGTTTTTCTTTCTGCATGTAAACAGCCAAACAAGTAGCATCAACACAAATCCATAATCACTATCAGAAAAGACCACCACCCACAAACAGCAAACTACAAACAGTACCTTCTTTTCATGATATTCAATAGCTAAATATCTGTCATGTAATGATCATTTTTCCTAGATAAATACTGGTGAATTGTGTAGATAGCCGATATTAATCAGTACTTGTAGTGTCTCTACAAATAATGTCCAAGATGAATCTAAAGTATTAAACAACAGAAAAATATAGATACTCACAGGCTCTATATCAAGCTCTAAAACACCTATGCCATTCATTTCTCATGCATGTTCTTGAAAACTCACCGTCGTGTGCCTAAATACGTGTTTTTCGGTTTTCTACTCTAGTGCCAATCCATAAGAATAACACTATGACCAGATAAACTGATACATACATTAAGCTTAACTTGAAGCAACACAACATTCACCGAACTGGAATCAACTGTAAATGGCCAGTCACTTCACAGCAGCATTGCAACTCAACTATCATTAAAAGTCTCAACCAAAACCCTGCATGAACATAATCAAATTCCCCACAATGCAAACATGGCAATATCGCCATTCACAAAAAGAAAAAAGGAATCATAACCCCAAACAAGAAGCACCAATAAACTGACAAAAGAAAACAGCAAACCAAAATACACAGCAATTCAAAACAACACGTCTAGCAACCAAAAGGGGAAAAAATAAAAGTCCAGCAACAATTCCCAATCCCCATATTCACCAGCAAACCTCCAACAAGTAATTCGGCTCATGCAAAACCAATCTCTTTCCTGATGAACTCCCATTCCACATAAACAATGGAAAGAATAATTCCCAATATCCGTCTTGACTACCAAATCTCCCATAGGTACTCCAATTCCACAGAAACAATACAAAACCTCTAAATCTGTACAGACGTAATACATCACCAACATTGTAATAACATGCATTCACATTCTCTGCCATGATTAATCCCCCATTCCACAGGAACAATCACACGACCACTAATCCGTAGCAACAAAACATTTCCCCACACTACAAAACTTCCATTCCACCTAGACAATCAAAGAAACACAAATCTAAATGGCCATGACTCCCGTTCCATACTAACATTTACACCAAAACTACCATGCCGCGCCGGAATCTAAACAAACAACAAGAAGAAAACGAATCAGACAAACCTTCAGAAAAAAATCAAACTACCATGCCGCACCGGAATCTAAACAAACATCAGGAAGAAAACGAATCAGACAAACCTTCAGAAAAAAATTAAACCCCACGGCGGCCACGTAGCCGGAGGAAGGACCAGAAGCGGAGCAGAGCACGACCGCCGCCGTGTACAAACACCACCTCCCTTGCGGCAAGGAACACCACCGGCAGCGGGACGACCGGAAGCAGAGCAGAGCGCAACCGCCGCCGCCGCCGCGAAGAAGCACCACCGCCCTCGCGGCAAGAAGGGCACCACCGCCCTCGCGGCAAGAAGGACCGCCGGCAGGGAAACAACCGGAAGAAAAGCAGAGCGGCGCCCCTGTCGGCAAGAGACCGCGGCACTCCCGTCTCTCTCCGCTCCACCCCGAGGAAAAAACCGGGCCGAGTCAATGTACGGAGAAAACAACATGCAGTCCCAATTCCACACCAAACAAAAGACACAAAAAAACATACCCAGCGAGCCAATGACAAACCGGGCCCCAAAAAAGAGACCCACCCGTCAGACAAACAAATGACAACCACTGTCCTGGTACACCGTTAAGAAGCACAAAATTGAAAGGACATGCACCCAATCCCAAAAGACACAAAAAAAATACCCAGCGAGTCTATGACAAACCGGGCCCCAAAGAAAGGCCCATCCGTGAGACAAACAAATGGCACCCATTGTCCTGGTACACCGTTCACAAGCACAAAATCGAAAGGACATGCACCCAATCCTACACCAAACGAAAAAGACACAAAAACATACCCCAGCGAGCCTATGACAAACCAGGCCCCAGAAAAAAGGCCCACCCGTCAGACAAACAAATGGCACCCACTGTCCTAGTACACCGTTCACAAGCACAAAATCGAAAACAACATGCAACGACACGTGCACAGCCACGTCCGAACGGCCTAGAAGCAGCGACCCAAAAGCAGCAATGCGCACGGCAGGATGCCTGAATGAGCTCCCAGCAGCTCACGCTTAAGCTCTTAGAGGAATGTGTGCGTTGTCTTGTTGGAAGTGCAAGCTTCTCTACCATGTCAACACTAGCCAGATTGTTACAACTCCCTCCATCAATGATGATCCGTATAGCTCTTTCCTTGACAACACCACGTGTTTGGAACAGGTTGTGGCGTTGATCTTTCTCAGATTTGCTCAATTGCACACTCAACACACGTTGTGTAATTAAGCTCTTGTATTGATCAGCAGCTTCAGCTCCCATTACCTATGTCTCTTCATCAGCATCAGAATTGTCTCCATCTCGAGCAGAAATAAGGGCTAATGTATCTTCATCAAAGTCACTCGCTGAATCGTATTGACCATCATCCCGCACCATCATCACACGTTGTGTTGTGCACTGTCTCTCAATATGACCAAAACCCCAGCACTTGCGGCATTGTATATCCTTTGTCTTACCCGTGGAAGCCATAGAAGATGCACTGACGGGAGCATTGGATGACGGTGGAGGAGCAGCTGGAAATCTTGTGGTGGCCTTGGATGTGGTAGTAGCTGGTGGCGAATCACGAGAAGGAGGCGCTGATTGTCGGGATGTCCAAGTGGATGTGCGACCTGTACAATTATTAGTCCTCCTTCATGGTGTTTGGCGATCCTGCAATTCACGTTCAGCTTTGCAAGCAAGATGAAACAAACGAGTGATAGAATTATATTCCTTATAATCTAAGATGTGCTGAATGTCCTTGTTTAATCCACCAAAGAAACGTGCAAGCATTTGTTCAGTAGATTCAACAAGACCACACCGAACCATCCCCGTTTACAATTCCTGATAATACTCTTCTACAGAATTTTTCTCTTGCTCTAAACGTGTCAGATTCTTTAGTAAATCATGTTGATAAGTGGGAGGTACAAAACAAACACGCATAGCAATTTTTAAAGCAGTCCAAGTACTAGGAATAGTAGTAGGATTTAAACGACAATACTCAGATCACCAAAGGGAAGCAAATTTAGTAAAGTCACATGTAGCAGCACTAACACGCATATTCTCAGGATATTTTAAGCATGCAAACCGTTGTTCTACTTCCATCTCCCATGTAAGATATGCATCAGGATTATATTTACTCTCAAAAGATGGAATATTTAATTTAAGCTTTGCAACATGATCATCATCACGTACCGGTGGTTGAGCGTTGCAGTAGTAATGTCGGGGATGGCCAGCAGGTACCTGTGGAGGTTGTTCAACCTCCTCGTCAAACAGATCATCGTCGTCGGGGTCGTAGTAGTACCCGTCGTATGTCCCCAATGTCGCAGCAGCAGCCGCGGCGGAAGTCGAGTCGCGTCGGCATGGCGGTAGCCGCTGAGGTCTTGACAGCGGCCAGACCAATCCGACCCGTGATCGGGATGCGCCGTGCGCCATGTGTGGGTGCGGGCAATCTATTTAAAATCTCCTTGAACCGAGCGTCAAGCTTGGCGTTAAAGGATTTCTCGAGTCCATCGATCTTGTCCATGGCGTTGGTGAGCTTGGCGTCAAACTCTCATAGGCGTGTATCCATGTCTTCAGCGCGACTGACCAAGAGCTCGGAGAAGTGGGCATGTAGTTCTTCGTTCGTCATTGTGGCAGGGTTCCGCGAAGTATCTGTCATGGTTAGTCCTTAAAAAACACAGGTATATACTACAGAAATATGATGGAAGACACACGTAATCCGTCAAGCAATATACGAAGCTCTTACAAGTTCTTACCAAACAGAAGGAAAAGACGATGTGCAACCGCGAGGATCAGTGGGTCCAGAGATTGAACCAAGCCATTATCAGGAGTCGAGACACCGTACGTGGATAATATCTGTGGAGCTCTGGAAAGGCTTAGCAAAGGGGGTTAGCAATTATCAAAATAGCAATGCAAAAGTTGAAAGAATGCTCAACGACGGTACTGTTCTGGTCCTAGGCTAGACCGTACTAGAGACGCGAGCCTAGATCACCAACGATGTCACGACGCGACACAACAAGCAATGTATGATGATATGGCATCCTGAAAAGCGAACCG
This sequence comes from Avena insularis, assembly GCA_023614405.1. NCBI lineage: Eukaryota > Viridiplantae > Streptophyta > Magnoliopsida > Poales > Poaceae > Avena > Avena insularis. The sequence continues at coordinate 205,801,516 of CM042685.1, forward strand.
AGATGCGGAAAATCACTATGATGGCGAGTGTCTAAAACTGATCTACGGGGTCTAAAAATAGGTTAGCCCCAAAATTTTTTTTCGAAATTTTTGTATTATGCTCCGGAAAGCGCGCAGGCGCCAAAAAATGTCGCTATAATGGCCGATGGAGAAAAGTGATCCCCGGGGTCGAAAAACAATATAGCCAGAAAAAAATTGGAGGCGGTTCTAGACTTTTTTTTGCTCTCCTTCTGGACTTACGACCGGACTCTGATCTCGACACGGACTTTAGCTTAACACGAAAACAAAAAAGAAGGAAAGTAAAAAGAAATAACTAGGAAACAATAACTCAACTCGGACTCGTGCCACGACAGGAATACTGATCGGACCTGTGTCGCGGTAGGAAGTCGGTGGCAGAGTATTAGGATTTATGGTGGCTGGGTGTATGGCGGCGGAATATGGTGGCGGAATATGGTGGCGGTGATCGGCGAGTGTGGCGGTGACTACTATGATCAGAACTCGAAACTCTAAGGGACGAGACACTAAGACCAGCAACTCGACGCGATGATGTAGACACAAATTCAACAATGCAAAAACTGAAAAGATAATGCGAGGCGTAGATTGGTTATGGGATGGATCTAAACTCTAACTGTGTTTTTGGCTTTTTCGTGGGTTATAGGTAAAAACAGATCTAATCTACGAAAACAGTAAGATCTCACCGAGCAACCTGAAATCTGATACCACTTGATAGAGCAAAGGTGTCCGATCTTTCGATGAGATAATGATAGTCGATTTGGTGGAGTTCGGGCTTGACGATCCGACTACACGTGCGAGCACGAGCGCCAATGCAATCGCTAGGCCAATCTCCTGGAGGTTACCGATCCTACGGGAACACGATCAGCCTGACCAGCAAGGGTCTTAATTCCTACCTGAAATCGAGAACAAGTAAGAACTAATATTGCAATCAAGATATTACGGATTAAGAGGAAAGCTTTATTGAAAAGGTGGGATCCTTAATAGGTGCGAAGTACAAGAGGCCTCTGCGACGCTCGAGCCTTGGCGAAGTTGCTACGATGGCTAACTTAATATATAAACAAAATCCGAGTCTAGGGTGACGGCTATGGGGAGTATTTAAGGAGGAAAAGGTGGGGTTTCGGCCAGCCATGGAAGTGGTGGCCGAATCCAACCCTAGAAGTCCTTTTCCCCCTCAAATACGGACTCTAAAAAGTGACTATTTAAAATCCTGCGAAAATTACATGGGCCTAGCCCAAAATAAAGGTGTCGCATCACCATATTAAGCTATGGACGAATTCGTGAAGTATTAATCTTGAATATTTCGTCCAAGCCTTCTTTCTTCATTATGGTGGCCTCAAAGTTCTGAAATCTCCATCCGTGGCCTTCTCTTGGATCATCACATGCTTGCTGCCATCTCCATGCATGGCCATGCTCCAATGCTTGTCCCTCTCATCCATGCTTGGTCCATCATTCCTAAGAGTAAGAAATACATCTGATTTAGGCAGCATCATATTCTCATGTATGTGAGGAATAGTTCCAACAAACGAAAGTACCTGATAATTAAGTTGTTTGGAACGAGTTCTTGTGATGGGTCCTTGTATGTATGTAGCTGTAGGTACAACGGTTGTATCAATATAAGGGATGTCCACATCAGCTGGTGCACTTCCTTGGCGGCTGAGTGGACCGGGCGCTTAATCTAGGCCGGGCGGGCCTAGATTTGGCGGTTGTGATGGGAACCTGCTCGGGATGACCTACGGGCGACACAGAGACGCCGTGTTTTGTTGGAGATATGCCCAAGAGGCAATAATAAAGTGGTTATTATCATATCTTCACACTTATGATAAATGTTTACATACCATGCTATAATTGTATTAACCGGAAACATTAATACTTGTGTGATTTGTAAACTTAATTTGAAGTCCCTAGTATAGCCTCTATACTTCACTAGCTTGTTGGTTAATAGATGATTGTGGTTTCCCTATCATGAACATTGAGATGTTATTAACAACAAGATCATATCATTAGGAGAATGATATGGTGGACATACTCCTATAGACAAGCGTAGCATAAAGATCAAGTCATTTCAATAGTTCAATTGCTATATGCTTTCTGATACATAGTAACCTAATTCCTTCGACCATGAGATCATGCATATCACCTTTACCGGATGGATGCTTTGATGTCATCAAACACCACACCGTAATGTGGGTGGCTATAAAGGTGGCATTGAGTGTTCGGAAAGTGTTGGTTGAAACACATGGATCAAGAGTGGGATTTGTCCATCCATATGACGGATAGATATACTCTGGGCCCTCTCGGTGGAATGTCATCCAATTAGCTTGCAAGCATGTGACTGGCTCTGAGGATCACATACCAGGAGCGAGAAAAGTACTTATCGATGTGAGGTTGAACTAGGTATGTAGAATCTGCGATCATAACCTCGGATAAGTAACATATCGTGAGACAAAGGGAAATTGGTATCGTATGTAAGTGGTTCATTCGATCAAAGTAATCGTAGAAATATGTGGGAGCCATATGAATTTCCTGATTCCTCTATTGGTTATTGTTCAAGAAGTGTCTCGATCATGTCGCATAATTCACGAACCGTAGGGAGACACACTTAAGGATTGACGTTGTTTGAGTAGTTATGGTATTATGAGAAAGAGACGAATGTTGTTGGTCTCGGATGGGATCCGGATATCACGAGGTGATCCGGAATGGTCAGAATAAGATTCATATAAGGAAAGTCCGTTTGGAGTTGGGGAATGGTTAGGTGTTTTCATCGGGAACATTCTAGAAGGTCGGAATGTCCAGGCACTCGGAGGAAGGTACATGAATGTGTCATTGTAAGTTGGAATGATTGCATCATGTACTAGGTGTCTTCTTGTCCAAAATAAAGGATTTATTTAAATCCTAAATTGAAAAGTCAAGCTAGTTTGAAAGTCAAACAGCAATTTTGGGAAGTGGGAAGAGAGGAGGATTGGTGGAGGCCGAATTGGAGGAGGTTCCTCCTTGGCGGCGCCCACCAAGCCGACTTGGGGAGGACTCTCCTCCCTTGGCAGCCAGCCCTCCCACCTATATAAGGAGGCGGGCCCTCCTAGTACACACAAGTTTCCACCTCTAATCTCCGGTTTAGAGCCGTTTTGGTTTAGAGGTTCTAATTGCTTTAGCCCGTGGTTTAGAGCCTTCTAATTGGTTTAGAGCCGTCTAATTGGTGTGTCTAATTACTAGACCACTAATAGCCTCTCTCATAAGCTCCACCATACTACTTGACTTAGGCGAAGCCTGCGAATTTCCCTCTACTTAGGTACCACGCCCGTTGTCTTTCGGAATCGCGAGGAGAGTGCTACAACCTCCATTTTCTTTGGAACAAGGAGAGGAAGGTCTTCGTCAGTCCGAGCGATGTGACCATTGGAGGCGCTGCTGGAAGCATGGAAGGATCGTCTACGCGATCTTGAGATCGGAAAGAGTACGACTACATCACCCACGAGAATCTGCTCTCGTTAACCGCTTTGGAATCTTCGAGGGTGAGTTCATCTATCGACTCGTTGCTACAATCTAGTAGATAGATCTTGGCTTGTTTGTTTGTATGCGATAGAAATTTTTTGTTTTCATGCTACGAACCCCTACAGTGGTATCAGAGCCGTGTCTATATGTAGATCTGTTGCACGAGTAGAACACAATGGTCATTGTGGGCGTTGATGCTTTTATTGTCGATTGCTTCTTGTGTACTTTGCATCTTGCGGAATGTTGGGATGAAGCGGCCCGGGCTAACCTTACATGACATCGTTCATGATACTTGCTCCACGCTTGACATGCAACTTGTATTGCATAAGTGGCTCTGCGGGTGCCTGTTTCTCCTAGCATAGTTAAGATCCAATTTACAACGGGTAATCAACAATGCTAGTATCAATGTTGTGGTTCTTGTTCGTAAGTTAGAACGACACTTATTGAAAGCCCCAAACCACGTAAAATATGCAAAGAAAGTAAAAGCGTCTAACTTTGTTTTGCAGGGGTGTGCAGTGATGTGATATGGCCATGATTGTGATTATATATGATGTATGCAATGTTCCTTATTGTAAGTTGGCAACCGGCAGGAGCCATATGGTTGTCTTTAATTTCTGTTAAGACCTGCGTGTCTATTCAAAATAGTTGTAATAGTTGAAGCTGGTGGACGACAACCATGAAGAAGCGTCATTGACCTTGATGCTATGCCGGTGATGATGGAGATCATGTTCGTGCTTGAAGATGGAGATCGGAAGCACAAAGAAGAAAACCATATCATATCACATATTATGAATTGCATGTGATGTTAATCCTTTATGCATCTTGTATTGCTTAGTAGGCAGCGGTAGCATTATAAGATGATCCCTCATGCACATAAATTTCAAGTTCTAAAGTGTTCACCCTTAGTATGCACCGTTGCCAAAGCTTGCTGCTTCGAAGCACCACGTGATGATCGGGTGTCTTTGATTCCGCGGGTGAATACAACGTAAGCAAGCCAGATTTGCTTATGCGGTAGCTAAGGTTTGATCTTGACGAGCCTAGCATGTACAGACATGGCCTCAGGAACACGGATTACCGAAAGGTAGAGCATGAGTCATATGGTTGATATGATGAACATGATGATTGTTCGCCATTGAAACTATATCAACTCTCGTGATGATCGGTTTTGATATGGTGGATTTGGTTCGTGTGATCACTAAAACAATGTGAGGGATATTGTTTTGAGTGGGAGTTCACCTAGATTAATTTAATTGTTAATTAGAACTCAATTTATCATAAACTAAATCAAAGTGAATTTGCATAGTTGTTGTAGTCATTGGCATCCGTTTACCACCTTGCGCTTAGTTATAATTGAGATGATAGAACTATAGAATTCTGGTTAGTTACTTTACGAACTGGTATCGTATTGTTTTGAAGTGTTAATCTAAAGTTTAAAAGTCCTATTGCAAACTTTCAGTAAGTTCCGGTTACTCCATGAAGTTTAATAGTTGGTATTAAATCAAGAGTAATAATTCCAGTGTTAGTATATAAGTATCATGTTTATCTCCATGATTCTTGATATTCAAAGAATTGTCTTAATATCAAGGTAATCTAGGATCTGAAAGAGTTGTTTCAGAAACCATGATGTGTGGAAGATATTGAGATATCTGAAACGAAGTTTTGGTTGCAACATGATAGAGTATAATATGGCAAAAGTCATGTTCTCATATTTGATGAGAATTTGCAAAAGGTTGGAGACACTAGTTGTCCTAATCTTCCAAAAGGTTTTGGAGAGCAACATTATACTCGTGATTCACCGTTATAAGCTAAAAGTAGCTTGGTCATGGACGAATCCATGATGAGGGTGAATATTTGATGTAGGTAAAATGTTTACTACGCCAAGAGATTACTAAAGAAAGGAATTTGAAAGAACACCAAACATTTGATGATGGTGATCTACTTCAAAGTGCAAGTCCAAAGACATTGGTATTTAACTATACACGCTTTGGACTATGTGTCATAAGTATGACTCCACTATTGATGTTGATAGATTCTTTCAAGCGAAGGAAATCTTGAAAGAGAATCTCATAAGTATATGGCAGAAAAGAAAAGACTAGAATTGTTCAGTTTAAGTATATAGATGATATACATGTTATGGCTATATTCTTTGCTTATTAAACAATGTGGTTCTTAAGTATTTGATACTGAATTTGTTGGTGTGAATCGTCATACGAAACAACACAATTCATGAACTACAATGGCCTAAGTAACTAGCAAAAGAATAGGTGATGATGTTCATCGAGAACAAATAAAGGGTTATTGTGTTGCTCGTTAAACATCAAAGCTTGCCTTCAAGATTTGTTTTATCAGGTATTATGAGAACAAAAGGGTTGTTCAAATAATTTCCGTAATCCATAAAAGATGGATGATTCACAAATCTCGTAGGAGAAATCACATCCATAAAACTAGTGCTAAAAATGTCGAAAGACAAATTGATTGAAGGATCACTTAGGAAGTGACATCGCCGTTTAAATTATATTGGAAAGAAAACATGAAGAAACTCCATGTGGATGGAATTTTGGAGTCTTTTGATTTTGATCAAATGACGTTTGTGAAACTTTCCTAGAGATAATTAAAACTTCGTTCATAGGCCAAAAGGGAATGAATGACTAGCTTATTGGAACTTGTGCATATTGTTGTACGGACTCCATTATGTGTAGTCAAGAGCGATGGATTTCAACTTCATATGCTTTCTCCGAAAATTTGAGTGAATATATGAATATTTACTTAATAAGGATGAAGTATGAAATATTTGAAAAGTTCAAAAGATTTTCAAGATGAAGTACAAAATCATTGTAACAAGAATATAAATAGTTTATGATAAGATCATAAAGGAAGATATTTGAGTTACAAGTTTAGCATAATACCTAAGATTTAAGGAATCGTTCCGTGGATTTGCATTTCCCGAAACACCATAAGAGTATAGAGTGTTCGAGATATGTAATTAAAACCTTGTTTGACATGGTAAGATCAAAGGTGTAATATATAGAACTGCCATTATATTTTAAAGATTAAAAGCTTTAGAGACTACCGCTTTTCCACTGAAAAGAGCTCCATCATAATCCGCTGAAATGATACCATATAAAGTTATGGTTTGGGATAAAACCCAAGTAGTCCTTTCTTAAAACATTGGTATGCTATGCATAAGAAAGATGTGTGCAACCAAAGTCGGATGAACCTGTCTTTGTATAAATGTTAAGTATTCCTCCATAAACACCGGAGACAAAAGTGTTTGTCGCTTAGAACGTCAAGTTTCTTTGAGAAGGAATTTTTCGTGAAAAGTTAAGTGGGAGGACAATAGAACTTTGATAAGGTTAAAGGAACCTTAGCTATATGTGCAGAGTTGCGCAGCGCCGAAAAGTGTTCCGGAGGCAGCAACAATGAACATGGCTCACGTACCTCAAAGGTTGTGGTCACGGAGATCCAAGTTCCTATTGAACCAAGTAGGTCGAGTAAACAATCAAATACCAAGATTTGAGGGTTGAATCATTATTTGAGAATAATGAACAGACTACATGCAAAGAAGCGATGATGGGCCCTGACTCCGTCAAATGGCTTGAAGCCATAAAATCCGTGATAGTTCCATACACGAGAAATCAAGTTTTGAACTTGAAGGACCCTCGAGAAAGGTGTAATACCTTACAGTTGTGTTTGGATCTATAAAGAAGTAGACATGGATGTTTCACATCTATGAAATAGTCGACATGTTGGGAAAGAATTCACAACAGTGTTCAAAGGTTGACTATGACAAGATCTGATCTTTCGTAGCGATATTTAGTCTAGACGGATTAATGTAGCAACCACTACATATAATTTTGTTATGTGGTAGTTGAATAAACAAAACAAGTTCTTCTAATAGAATTGTTACCTAGGACGTGTGCATGACACGGTCCATAGGGTTTTGTTAATTCAAAGGATGCTAAAAGCATATGCAAACTTCAATGGTTAAAGTGAGCATTGCGGAGTTGGAATCTTCACTGTGATGAAACTGTTAAAAGAGTTTAAAAAGTTCATTAGAGACAATGAAGATGCTTGCATTTGCAAGAAATTAAGTGGGAGCGCTAAGACATGTTTCTAATACATTATGTAAAAGACATATTGTTGATTGGAAATAATGTATCTTTTATTAACACATATTAAGAATTTCATCCCGATGAAAGACTTAGGCAAAACCCAAATATTTGGCATCAATAGACGCTAATATGGTTGTGCCAGAAGTACATAGACGAGATATTGAATGAGTTCAATATAGAAACTACAAGAAAGGTTCTTGTCGCACAGAAAGGATTGAATGAGTTCAATATTGATGATATATTCAAGTGTATTAACATTTGCTAAGTGAAACAAAGATTCAAGTATAGATTGATACTTGATGTATGAAATCACAAAAGGTGTTTATATCAATCATACTGTGATATGTACAAATCCAGATATGTCCTATGCTCTAAATTTTGTGAGTATATACCAGAATGATTCGTAAGATGATCATTGGACAATAGTAAGGATATTCTTATGATCTTTTGGAAGAACTAAGAGTATATTATTTGTAGAAGTGACAAATAGATGGTTAGTTCATTGTAAAAGTACTACATTGATACTAGTTTTGTCACAAAGTGCAAATTAAGTTTATCTCAATCTAAATTAAGGGTGGCACAATATAATGGAAAGTGAGTTCCATAATGGATTTGGATGAGTTCCAAAGTTAAGACATTGTGACAGATACTTCAACAAAAGGCTGAGTATATGACTGTTATTATAGCAGCAAAAGAGGGCATTTGTGTCAAGTAGTTTGTTATCAAACTAGGTGTAGTCCACAGCGGGATAATACTATGAAGATATATTGTGCGACAATATTATCAACATGTTTTAACCCCAAAGAACTAAAGGTCACACCGAAAGACCAAATTTATACAAAGCCATCTCATTAGAGAATGAGTGATGCGTGAGAGCATAAAGACATGCAATTACACGGACTGGAAGTGTCGGATCCGGAGATCGATTGACCACTAGCAATCGTGTACATACAACACCGGAAAGCCATAGGTGTTGAATACACAAAGGTTTGAAACTAGATTATTGACTCTAGTGCAAGTGGGAGACTGTTGGAGATATGCCCAAGAGGCAATAATAAAGTGGTTATTATCATATCTTCACACTTATGATAAATGTTTACATACCATGCTATAATTGTATTAACCGGAAACATTAATACTTGTGTGATTTGTAAACTTAATTTGAAGTCCCTAGTATAGCCTCTATACTTCACTAGCTTGTTGGTTAATAGATGATTGTGGTTTCCCTATCATGAACATTGAGATGTTATTAACAACAAGATCATATCATTAGGAGAATGATATGGTGGACATACTCCTATAGACAAGCGTAGCATAAAGATCAAGTCATTTCAATAGTTCAATTGCTATATGCTTTACGATACATAGTAACCTAATTCCTTGACCATGAGATCATGCATATCACCTTACCGGATGGATGCTTTGATGTCATCAAACACCACACCGTAACAGGGTGGCTATAAAGGTGGCATTGAGTGTTAGGAAAGTGTTGGTTGAAACACATGGATCAAGAGTGGGATTTGTCCATCCATATATGGATAGATATACTCTGGGCCCTCTCGGTGGAATGTCATCCAATTAGCTTGCAAGCATGTGACTGGCTCACAAGGGATCACATACCAGGAGCGAGAAAAGAGTACTTATCGATGTGAGGTTGAACTAGGTATGCGGAGATCAAGCGATCATAACCTCGGATAAGTAACATATCGTGAGACAAAGGGAAATTGGTATCGTATGTAAGTGGTTCATTCGATGTAAGTAATCGTAGAAATATGTAGGAGCCATATGAATTTCCAGATTCCTCTATTGGTTATTGTTCAAGAAGTGTCTCGATCATGTCGCATAATTCACGAACCGTGGAGACACACTTAAGGATTGACGTTGTTTGAGTAGTTATGGTATTATGAGAAAGAGACTGAATGTTGTTGAGTCTCGAATGGGATCCGGGATATCACGAGGTGATCCGGAATGGTCAGGAGAATAAGATTCATATAAGGAAAGTCCCGTTTCGGAGTTGGGGAATGGTTAGGTGTTTTCATGGGAACATTCTAGAAGATCCCGGAATGTCCGGCACTCCGGAGGGGGGAAGGGTACATGAATGTGTCATTGTAAGTTGGAATGATTGCATCATGTACTAGGTGTCTTCGCTGTCCAAAATAAAGAATTTATTTAAATCCTAAATTGAAAAGTCAAGCGGCTAGTTTGAAAGTCAAACGGCAATTTTGGGAAGTGGGAAGAGGAGGATTGGTGGAGGCCGTGGAGGAGGGTTCCTCCTTGGCGGCGCCCACCAAGCCGACTTGGGAGGGACTCTCCTCCTTGGCAGCCAGCCCTCCCACCTATATAAGGCGGCAGGGCTCCTCCTACACACAAGTTTCCACCTCTAATCTCCGGTTTAGAGCCGTTTTGGTTTAGAGCTTCTAATTGCTTTAGCCAGCGGTTTAGAGCCTTCTAATTGGTTTAGAGCCTTCTAATTGGTGTGTCTAATTACTAGACCACTAATAGCCTCTCTCATAAGCTCCACCATACTCGCACCGGCTTAAGGCGAAGCCCTGCGGGATTTCCCTCTACTTGGTACCACGCCGTTGTCTTGCCGGAATGCGAGGAGAGTGCTACAACCTCCGCTGCTGGAACAAGGAGAGGAAGGTCTTCGTCGAGTACCGAGCGTGTGACCGACTGGGGGCGCTGCGGGCGTGGCGCTGGAAGGATCGTCTCTGCGATCTTGAGATCGGAAAAATGCGACTACATCACCCACGAGAATCTGCTCTCGTTAACCGCTTTGGAATCTTCGAGGGTGAGTTCATCTATCGACTCGTTGCTACAATCTAGTAGATAGATCTTGGCTTGTTTGTTTGTATGCGATAGAAATTTTTTGTTTTCATGCTACGAACCCCTACATGTTTGCCATGATAATCCCACCTCCACTACCCATGTGTTGGTTGGGTTTAGGACAGGCGGGTTTAGACCTATAACCACCACCACACCCCACATCGGTGTTGTTCGGCTCGCTGTGGTGGCGTTTTGCTGTTTTCTCGGTGCAAGATGGATCTCGTAGCAGCATATTTGGGAGGTGGACTGGGCGATGGGCTCTATGGCGAGCGACGTAGCAGTGGTGGTGCCTTTCTGGCCATATGGGTAGCAGGAAGCGAGCGACGGGGGATCCTGGTGTTGGCGGTGTTTCGGCAGTGGCAGCTCCCAGATCGTTTCCTAGAGGTCTATTCTGGTGGCAGCGGGCGGTCCCCGGGTACACGTGGTGAGGCATGGAGATTTTTCCAGGCGAATTCCAGTGCTTAGGCGCCAACGATAGTGATGCATGTGGGAATCGTTACCCTCATAGGGGCATCGCTGTGGTTACTTCTCCCGGACCAGAGTTCCATGTCGACGGTGCATGGCGTCGTCAGCCTCTTGGGGGCGTCGTCGTGGAACTTCGATGCCTTTTGGTATTGTTTTGTTGGCATTGGCGGGCATGCACGGATCTTATCTCAACGCACTTCGACCCCGACGTGGGAGCTCTCGGTTGTCTCCTATCTTATACACATGACTTTGTTGTTTCCGTTCTCGGCACTAGGTGTCTCCTGGCAGGATCGGTGCTCCACGGCTCGTAGCAAGAGGACATGCGGCCCCTTCCAGCGACAACTTGGTGGGAGCGGAGTGACGATGTCTGGTGATTTCACAAGGAGGCGCGATTACACCTTTTGTCGGTCGTCGTCTTGGGTGTGTTGTAGGCCGTGGCTTTTTAGGGGTTTTATCTTTGATATGTTTTATAAGAAAGTTTCGTCACCACTTGTATCGATCTGGTCGTGGTTTTATTTATAAAACAGAGAAAAAGCGTGTCTCGAATAAAAAGAATTAGTTTTTTATACTATCTAATCGTATTCTTTCAAAAAAAAAAGGAGGGATTTATGCACAGCGTCTCACAAGCCGGTTCATTTGGTGCGATTATGGAGTGACCGCTTGCACCTTACGTTACACGACTGATTACGCTCCTTTTATATATCCTTGCCTAGTTTTGGTGAGAAAAAAATAACATGATGTCACCTTTGCCCCAAACAATATGCCAGGCATATCAGGAACAGCAGGAACTGTATACTACTACCGGGTAAGGTCATTTCAGTCAAGTTGCAGGAGCAGACAATTAATGCAAAAAAAAAAGAAGCAGAAAATTAATGGGTGATCGACCAACTCTGTCGTCTTTTATATCTGCTTTTATAGCTGTAGAAAGCACAATCACAGCCTATAGCTGCTTTTTTTTGCGAGGTATATACACTTTTAGTCCCACGTCTTGCACTATAGGAACGTTTTAGTCCCACATCTTACAAAGTGAGCAAACCTAGTCCCACAACTTGTATCCTGGGAGCAACTTAGTCCAATTTGATCAAATTTTAGCAAGTTTAACTAAATTTATCCACTTATGACGTTACAATTTTTTTAAAATGCCCCCTATGTATTTCTCTGTGGCATTTGTGCCCTTGATACGGACTAACGGGTCCACCTGTCATTAGAGGTACAAATAAAATAGTTAAAACTCCCTAATTGTTGATGAAGGGAACTGAACTCAACACCTCTAGATTGCTCCATAGAGACACAAGCCAGTACACCAACTGATTCTATTGTTAGGTATGATAAGGACGTAATTCTTTTATATAAGAGAAAAGCACACACGCACGTAACGTCCCAAAAACACCTTTAGAAAAATAAAAATATGTATATATACAAGCAACGATGTAAGCATTTTTATTGTGCAAAATTCCAACCCGGACCGATTTTTATTCATTGTGCAAAATTGTTGATATGTGTAGTTTGAAGAGCGCTCGTTTTTTATATTTTTTTGAGAGAGTTTCTTATATATTATGTTCGGACTTATGCATCCTAACTCGGCTATACGTACGTACACTGGCACGAAGCACATAAAAAAAGTTAGGTATAAAAAATACATGTTCTAAAGTTGTGAAAAGACTAAAAATGAAAAATTATTTCAATTCAAAATAATTTATGTTCTAGGCTAAAAGGACAAAATTAGAGATCTAGGTTTGCAATTATGCACCTTTAAATCCTATCAAATCGGTCGGGATTGAAATTTTGCATAATAAAAATGCTTACATCATTGCTCATATGTACATATTTTTTAAAGGTGTTTTTGATACGTTGAATTATATTTTTTTACGTGCGTGTGTACTCTCGTCTTATATAAAAGAATTATGTCCTCATATGTCACAAAAGAATCAGTTGGCATAGTGGCTTGTGCTTTTGTACAGCAATCTAGAGGTACCAAGTTTAATTCCTGTCAACAATTAGAGTTTTAACTATTTTATTTGTATCTCAAATGACAGGTAGGTCCGTCAGTTTATAAGGAGGGCACAAATGTCAGAGAGAAATATATAGGGGACATAATTTAAAAAATTGTAACGTCATAAGTGGATAAATTTAGTTAAACTTGCTAAAATTTGATCAAATTGGACTAAGTTGCTCCCAGGATACAAGTTGTGGGACTAGGTTTGCTTACTTTGTAAGATATGGGACTAAAACGCTCCTATGGTGCAAGTTGTGGTATATACCTCTTTTTTTGCTTGGAATTTGGAAACCGCCACCGTCTGTTGATCGACTAGCACTAGCAGTATCATTGCAGTTTCGGGCGAAGTCTTGTGCTTTTTCCAGGGTGACCGTGTTTGGAAAGAACCTGCAAATTACCTAAGAGAGGACCTACGGAATACTCCTACCTAGTCATCAGTCGTCAGTAGTAGTAGTAGTGCTCAAGTAGGAAAGAACGAGGTCTGACCAGCTCAAGTCGTTATAAAATAGTAGTACCTGCCATGTATGCAACTGGCTCTGGAAGGAAACCGATACGACTTTTAATTAACCACCCCTGAAAGAACATAACCCAGAACAAGTGGAGGACCGTAGAAGTTTCCAAGTCTTCCTACATCGCGATTACTCTAGTGTGACCTCCTCTTGTGTAGACGTGGGGAAAGACGGACTTGTGACCAAGAGACCAGAAGACCAGACATGCTTTGACAAGAAAAGGAAGACATCATCCTCGAAGTTAACTGGCGAGTAGTGTTTTTTCAAAAGGAAAATTGCACTGCTTTTACAGATGAAACTTCCGCCTCTTTTCTGTGTAGTTTGTTTCGATTCTTTTTTTTTTTTTGGATAGTGGAAGAGTACCCCTCCTACTCCTAGCCTGTTTACACGAAGTTACGCACAAGCTAGCTAGTACAACGTTCAAGTGTCAAAGTCTTGAAGTGGAAAAGAAGCAGAAGCAGAAGCATAAGATGACTGCAACAACACGTCCGAAAATTCAGTACGTACCACGGAGCTTACTACTTTTCGGGCTATTTCGTGGGAGGAGAAAAGAAACTTCCACGTTTTTTAGCTGTGTGCGGTAATAACATGAATCTGGCGGGACCTCCGGCTTCGACCGAGAAATGGCGCGTTTCCGGTGAGGAACGACGAGTGGACCGACTGAGAGCGGATGATGGAGACACGTACCCACCGGTCCGGTCAGTCTAGTGTTTTCACAAGAAGATGCTCACTACCGCCGGCTTGTCCTTATCTGCCGAGCCGAGAAACTCATGCAAAAAAACTCAGATGCTCTCTTCAAATCTATATCCATAATCCAACCGCTCTACCAAATCATATGCTAACTAATCCAGGCCTGACGTCTCTCGGAGAGACAGAGACTCACGTTAATCCTTCATCTATTAGGTTTACGTCAAGTCAAACAGACGGCAGTGTCACCGATTTCTCTATATTTCAGAAGGAAATGCACGGCAGCATTCTCTCAAAATAAGTTTTTTTATTAAGTTTGATTAGATTTGCATATATCTAGACGCGTTTTTAGAAAATAAATACATTAATCTAGACAAACTCAAGTTATTTATATTTGAGACGCATGGAAAATGTTTTTGATGGTGCTGCGTAACGATCACCCGCTTTGGATTAGTGCGGACAAGCATCTGCCCTTTTTCTTGTGTTGACGATGATCCCCTCCTCCATCTGCCCACTTAATAATCCCGGTGTCATGTCTATGTTTATTATTGCTCCTGCAATTCGTGGTGGTCGTAACTGGCACCATCCACTGTACATGTACTGTCCTAGTCGTAAACAACTTCGCACTCGTACTCTGCCCGCAATTAAATGGGACGGAAAGATACTATCTTCCACCAGATCGAAGGGCATGAAAATGGATCCACGCAGGATATATAGCGACTCTCGTTTAGTCACCACCACCAGCGTACAAAGATCACCCTCACCAATTCTGCGAAATTAATGTTCCTTCTCTTTGCCCCCGATGTCCTTGCCATGCGTGAACTGCTCCCAAGTAACAAATACGATGATCTATAATTAGTAGCAAACGTACAGTTGCATCAACATTTTATTCTTCTAGTATTTTTTTTTGCTACAAAAGAATCAAAATAAATTTCCATCTTCGTGAAAAAGGACCAATATCACAACCGTCAACCGGTTGATAGAGAAGACCATAGCACACAAATATTGAAATAATTAGCAGTTTTCGTATTAATTTAATCCAAATATAAATCATGACAGAACAATTTTTAAGATTAACTAGCACACGCATCAACATAGGAAATATCAGAAGGACAAAGAACACATACAAGTTCATCAATAGTATGACCAGCGGCACAACAGAAATGGATCCTCCACCGGCGGCGGCAGCAGCAGAAACGGCATCAGTAACCTTCTTGGCCCATAAATATTGGTGTATCGAACGAAAGAGTTTCTTTACATGCATTTGAGGCAGAAATTATGCAAATCTAATGAGGACACACTGCAGAAGAGCATAATCAGTAAAAAAATAGCATATTCATATTCAAAATACGCTTCCAATGGTATAATTTTTGTGACATATAATTCATATATTATTAACCAAATTTATAGTCAAACTATTTTCTTGGAATAGCCTAATAAACCAGAATGAAGGTAGTATCAAATATTTAATAACTGGGTCTATTTTCAACGGATTCATAATAGTCTCAGTTAGTTTATCAGCGGCTCTGTTGAATCGCATCTATTTTTTTTTTGTTTTCATGATAATGCTATATATTGCATCTTGTTAGCATTCTAAAGTTTCTCTTGATATATGAGTAGCAAAATTGATAAAAAAACAAAGACCGAACAATCGTAGAAATATGTCCAGAAAAAGCTAATAGTTATCCATTCGATTATAGTTTATCGTACGAAAGTTAATTTAAAATATTCGATGATAGTTTATGATCCAAAAGGCAAAATTTGGCATTCTTGATGTTTTTGGACCAAAAGTAATTTTTTACACCTGGTTCAACGCACGGGCAAGGTGTTATACATGAGATATCTTTAGGTTGATGAATATCACATCACATGGTAGGACATACTACTAACTTTTTAATAATTAAGACGTACCGTTGCTACTTTCTCACATAGCCATCTGATACATTGTTCTCTGAATGTAGTTTCGGATGCAGTTGGCCATTATTAGAAATATTTTTTTAAACATAATTTGATGAGAGTAATTAAATAATTTTAATAAAAAATCATCCGGAGAAGCACAAAAATCGCTTTAGAGCTCATGCTACATGGAGCCTGGTTATTTTTAAAAGTTTGAAATCGGCATTTTGAAATTTCAAAAAATCTTTTTTTAGATATTTTTTTCTGTATATAGATAATGATGTATCTACCTACCAGGAATCTCAACACAAATTTCTCCCTCTCAAAAAAAACCACAAACTTCTCTTGGATTAATAAAAATTACAAAATATGACATAATTGGAGTATTGAAATTGTGCACTATTCACGCTAATTGAGAGGTCATTTTTCTGCAGCCCAATATACGGGGTATTCCGAGTTGATATTTATTTTCACACTGGTAGAGTACATGATTTTTTACCTCTAGAATTTTTGTCGGAATTTTTTAAACTTCAAAATGACTTTCTGAAAGAGAGAGAGAGAGAGAGGGGGAGGGAGGAGGAGGAGGGCGCTCCGTGTGTCTCGTGGAGCATCTGAGTGTCCATGCCTGTCAGGTTCGCAGCTAGTCTTTTCCCCGTCTCCATCTCTCGATCTGAGCCATCCAGTTCCAGTTCAAACGGCTCTTCTGGACGTTGAACGGTCCATGATCCTTTTCCTAAGGAGAACCGTCGAGGCCTCGACCCACCGCGTCGGCCTTCGTCAAGTCAGTCAGTCATTGATGTCCCCGTTGTTCGTCCACACTGAATTACTACTAGCAACAAATCATAGTCCGCGAAAGAAAAGAAGAAGAATAAACCAGTGTCAGTAAACTGCCCCCTAATTTCGACCCAACTGCTTTGCTCAGTGTCAGTGTGTATATATATCCTCCTCGGGCCACTCCATTTATCCACAAACCTAGCAGCGGCAGCAGCAAACACACGAGCTCGCGCCTACACCATCGATCGCCTCTATCCTAGCTCATCCTCCTCATCCTCGTGCATTAGCTGAGAGAGTGCTCATGGCGGCGGCGTTGAAGTTCACGGTGAGGAGGAAGGCGGCGGAGCTGGTGGCGCCGGCGGGCCCGACACCGCACGAGCTGAAGCGGCTCTCTGACATCGACGACCAGGACGGTCTGCGGTTCCACATCCCGGTCATCCAGTTCTACCGCCGAGACGCGTCCATGAGCGGCAGGGACCCCGCGGCCGTGGTCCGGGACGCCGTGGCCAGGGCGCTCGTGCACTACTACCCGTTCGCGGGCCGGCTGAGGGAGCTCGAGGGGCGAAAGCTCGCGGTCGACTGCACCGGCGAGGGTGTCCTGTTCATCGAGGCCGATGCGGACGTCCGCCTCGAGCACTTCGGCGACGCCCTGCAGCCGCCCTTCCCGGGCCTCGAGGAGCTTGTCTTCGACGTCCCTGGCTCGTCCGAAGTCCTCGGCACGCCGCTACTCCTCTTCCAGGTAACTTTCATTGCCATGGAACAGTCACTAACACACACGGCCACGTACGTACGTATGTATGTGTATACGTGCAAGGAAAAGCGTGTTCGATCCATATGCGTGGCTAACAGTGGTGCATGCGTACGTGCAGGTGACACGGCTGTCGTGCGGAGGCTTCATCCTGGCGGTGCGGCTGATGCACACGATGGCGGACGCGCAAGGGCTGGTGCAGTTCCTGGCCGCCGTGGCAGAGCTGGCGCGCGGCGCCGCGGTGCCATCGGTGCGACCGGTGTGGGGGCGCGAGCTGCTGGAGGCGCGGAACCCGTCGCGTCCTGGCTTCGCGCACCGGGAGTACGACGAGGTGCCGGACATCAATGGGACCATCGTGCCGCTCGACGACATGGCGCACCGCTCCTTCTTCTTCGGGGCCAAGGAGGTCGCGGCCATCCGGTCCCACCTGGCGCCGGGTCTCCGGAAGCGCGCCACCACGTTCGAGGTCCTCACGGGTTGCCTGTGGAAGTGCCGCACCGTGGCGCTGGCCCCCGACGCCGACGAGGTGATGCGGATGATCTGCATCGTCAACGCCCGCGGCGGCAAGGGCAAGGAGAGCGCCATCCCGAGCGGGTACTACGGCAACGCGTTCGCTTTCCCGGTGGCCGTGTCGGCGGCGGGCGAGCTGTGCGCGAAGCCCCTGAGCTACGCCGTGCGGCTGGTGAAGGAGGCCAAGGGGGAGGTGGACGTGGAGTACATGCGGTCGGTGGCGGACCTGATGGTGCAGCGCGGGCGGCCGCACTTCACGGTGGTGCGCGCGTACCTGGCGTCGGACGTGACAAAGGCCGGGTTCGGCGACCTGGACTTCGGGTGGGGCAGGCCCGTGTACGGCGGTCCGGCGAAGGGCGGCGTGGGCGCCATCCCCGGCGTGGCTAGTTTCCTCATCCCGTTCAAGAACGCCAAGGGCGAGGAGGGCATCGTGATTCCCATGTGCCTGCCGGGACCCTCGATGGACAAGTTCGTGGAGGAGATGGGCAAGCTGCTGCGCCCGGCCGTCGACGTCGCCGACATGATCAAATCTGCGCTCTGAATCAGCTAGAGTGCGTGCGTGCGCTGTCCCGTCGTCCGTCCGTTTCGCTAGTACTAGTAGTAGTGGTGAAATTAATACGCAGTTGGTCTGTTGGTGTAAGTGGGAGCTCTGTTGATCTGCGGGCGTGCATGGCTTGTCAAGTGTAACCAACCCTGCAGTGTAAGTGTAAGTGTAAGTGTGTGTATATGCGTTCGAGTAACTTGAAATCATTGTCATACTGGAGTATTTGAAGGGAAGTACTGTGGCATATCGTGCCCTGTTATTAGTTCGAAAAGGAAGCATACCATATTTCTGTTGGCTGTTGCTGTATGATGTTGATCTTGCAATGTTACTGTCTCCAACGGCGCAGTCTTGGGCTGCCTGCCTCCAACGGCCTTTCAATTTGGCAGATATGGCGGAAGCCCAGATTGCCTGGGGATACAGCGCGTGCTTCTGCTACTGTCGTAGCCAGAATATTTCATCCGGTGCAACAATTTAGCCCAAAGCTGAAAGCCCCCAACACAGCGTTGCAGCTTGACACATGCCAACTTATATATAACTTACTGAATTCCTAAATTGCTACTTCTACAATGGTGCAAAAAACCGTTTTGATCAGAGAAAAAAAATTGTGTTGTCATAGTAAAAGATGGATCGCTCGCCGGAGATCTCGCTGAAAACATTGTACGAAACAATTTATGCTATTGTATGAAAACCGATCTTGTTGGAGAAGACCCCACCAGAGACCTCGAAGCAAAAAAAATTGCGCTAATATAGCAAAACCGACATCGCCAGAGACTCTCGTCGAAGACCAACTAGCAAAACTTTGTACTATTATAGCAAAACCATAGAACGACTGTAGCAAATAATTGTTCTATTGTAGCATCGTAGCAAAAAAAAATTCTTCAACGAGGTCCTTCGACTAGACTCTTAGGATGCAAAACCCGTTGGGATCGTAGATAAAAAAAAAATTGACGAAAAGAAATCGCAAGATCCAACCATGAGAATATACAAAATGATTGGATCTAGATTAACTCACTGACCATTGCAGCAGAATAGTCGGTGAAGTTGTTGATGACAATCACGATCGATCCCCATAACTAGAATAAATTCTCCCAAACACAAGGAGATTCACTCTCATGTGGAGGATCAAAGAGATGATCTCCAAAGCGTTGTTGGAATGGAGGATCATGATCGTCATGATCTCCCCATGGCCATGAGCCTCGTCCATGGCCTCCCCATGCCGCCCCTCCCTGCCCTCGAAACCCTAAATTGTGGGTACCAGAAGACCGGCGGCGAAGGATAAACAGCGGCGGCGGACGTGTGAATGCGGCGCCAGACCAAATGTCTCGTCAACCTCTGCCCCAACTCTCATCCTGCCATTGGTTGGCCGTGTCTGCACCACTGTCCAAATATCAAGGTTCAATCGTTCACATACCCTGCAGATTGATGCGTTTGTGTATTAGAGCAAGTTATTCACTTCACTATACAGAGCTTACTTTGCAGGTTGCCAGGTTCAGTTGTGTCAGTTGAGGGGCGGTTCCCCCAGGATGCCGATGTCTGCTCCCTCCATAGCTATGCCACCCCTGCGGCGATCGGGGCTGCCACGGCATCGACCTTCGTCATCCTCTGCTGCTGGAACATATGGAAGCATCGGAATAGGGTGGCCTTACGTGGTGAGCATGCCAGTCATGCACGCCTCCTCGCCGCCTGCCGGGAGGACGCTGTGCTATGGCGCCTTCGCCTCCCTGCCAACATACAGTCTGAAGCAGGTACCTGGGTTTCCTGTCTGGGAGGATAGCTCTCTGTCTCTGAACCTGTATCTCTGCTCCCCTCCCCATCCTCTCTCTCTTGTGTCTGCTACTCTCTTTCCCTAGCACCCTTCTGATGTTGTAAAACACCTGGCTTTTGAGCCACCATTGAATGAAAAATTCAGGTGGGGAACCTCTCCCCCCCTCCCCCCGCATGAACATTCAAAAAAAGTTGTGTTAGTGTTTCCTTTCCAATTCCTTTGTGTTAGTATTTCTTGCCAGGTTCCATTTGTCCGTTTGGATACTTGCAGAAGATCAAGATGGGTAAAGAGTAAAGAAAATGACATATCATGTCATGAGAGGCGCATATTGCACTTTGGAATAGATGTACCTTTAACATATAGTTCCATTGTTTTTTTCACGGGTACATAGGTATATATTGTCCAAATGCAATAAAACATCCAATCCCATGGTCTAAAACATCCAAACGGAATTAGAAATTCGGTACCACCCTCTGATTCCAACAGTAAATTTTAAGACGCCCAAACAACATAATTTGAATTAGCGGTCATTTTCTTTTTAGACAGGGTTTGGAATTTACGCCTAATTCATTTCATGAACTTAATTCCATGTATCCAAACAAAGCATTCAGGTCCCAGCCATCAAGCTGCCTCACTATCTCAAAATCCGAGCTAATCTGAAACCCGTTATGACGATCTTTACATGCTTTGGGAGCACACAACCGACAGGTTGAAAGCTGATAAAGAACGGCTGAAAACGCATCGCAGGCGCATATCTCGAGCCAATCCTGTGCTGATTTGGGGCGGGAACGGCTTCTAATATATGAGAGAGATACTTCGGATAAAAGCCAGATCCAAACGGCAAGGCATCTGATTCGTGTCAGACATCCGTTCCTCTCCGGTCATCCTCAACGCCTAGCATCAATTTGGCACAGACAAAATCCCCACGGCCACACAACAGCTCATGGTGAATAATAGTAGTAGTATGAAGTCAACCATCGTTAAATCAGTAGCTAATGTAATGGTCAAATTTAGTGATCTTATTTTGAGCTACTCTCATTACCAGAATCCTTATTGTGTGTTACTAACGCTTTCTTTTTTCCGGAAAGCTGTGGATACTACATTATCTAGCCATTTAAATTGGTCCAACAATTTGCGGCAATAAATTAATGAATGACAACGGTTGCCCTGATCGGCTTAGCCATCTTTGTATATACTACCAAATAATAATGGGAGATTTTGACAGTCCACGTCATGTTTTCTTATTGTGGGTATGATGACTAAGCCGATCAGGGCTCAACTTTTAGATATCCTTAGTCCGTGCTTAAACCAGCGACAAACAAATCTACTTTTGGTGGCATGCTTTCTATACATAAGAATATGCTGACTCCAACAATTCTAAGGGAATCATGTTCCGACAACTACAAGGTGACTATGACTCGTTTAGGCTCGTCATAGTGCACACTAATTTAGACTAGTAACATGTATATATTATTACTTCTTTCATACCGGTTTGTTAGGCTTACATGGAGTTTAAAAAAATGTTTGGCTACAAATTTGAACAACAAAATATGAATCTTATCAAATGTTTTTTTAGATATGAATTCAATGGTATAATTTTTGCAATATATAATTCATATTTTATTGACGTTAAACTTTTTTATTAAACTCCGTGTTAGCCCAACAAACCGGTATAGAGGTAGTAGTCTAGATTACTACCTTCATAGTGGAAAATAACTTAAGTATAGTAACATGCAATGTCACATTAATTAGGTTGTAAACTCACTTTTTCTTGATATGTGTGATGTTATAGTAAAGGCATATGCAGTGTATAGAAGTAGCTAAGAAAACTGAAGTCATGAGTCTAAGAAATTTATCTTTGCTCCAGCGTTTAGAGCTGAAGTGGATTGAAGTAGCCATGCTTAAAAGAAAAAAGAAAAACAAACCCTTACACACTGACTAGTGGGTCCTCCTGCCAAATGATTCGCTTAGACATGAGTCTAGCACTAGACTCACCTTGGGAAATCTTTTTGTTAGCACCACCTACTCCACCGTTTAGACCTATGTCTAAGACTTCTTAGACTCAGGATTTTACTCACACTATACATGCTCTAACATAGCTAGTTACTTTATTTATCTCTTTCTTCATTAAATCATTGCCACATAAGCATAAGTGCCGAGTTTGACTCTTTGTTACCAGTGAAGTTATCCCCACTATGATCAGCCTTAGTCCTCCCACCTCTCCTCCGATGTAATTTTTTGTGCCTAATTTTTTTGAACCAATTGCTAGATTAGGAACCGCTCTCCCCCGACCTAATCCTAGGAGCTGCCACTGCCTCTTCCCTTTCCTCGCCGCTACCGGAGGGGCCGATGGGCAAAGCCCAGGCGCCCCAAGGAGGGTGGCGGCGGGGATCCCTCTCCCCTGGCTGGTGCTACAGCACGGGCCGTTGTCGTCGGGAGTGCGGGCCGTCGCCGGCGTGGCAGGCGTAAGTGGAGATTGGTGGTGGGCGCCATGGAGAACGACACCGATGGGATGACCGGTGGAGTTCTGGTAGGGGTGGTTGCCTGGCCCTTGGCCTAGATGCGCCTGCCCCACCCCCGCATCCGATCTTTGGATTTCAGAGGATCTCCCGCAGGTATCTTGGCGCCAGGTTGCGGTCGTGGCAGCCCTGGTTGCCTACTCCTATGTCGGCCTAGATGGTAGGGAATTGGACGACCGGTCCTATGGGAAGCTGGCGGGCGGCGGCGCGGGGGCGGCGATCTGCCTAATAAAGGTGGCGGTCATTGATCCCTCTCAAGCCAAGACGAAGATCCGCCTGATGTTTCTCTACATTGATCTGGTTAATGTGTCATGTTCCAGAAGGCTCCGCCGGCGTACTCTATAAGTGCGATCTTGCCGAGAGATTGCTGGATCAGATGGGATTCAGTCGTACGCATCCATATTTTACTCTGACCGTTTGGCTTCAGAGGGTACGCTTCGAAGCTTTGTTAGTTGTTAAGATCATTGAGCATGTTCTCGTTCCATGGTGCTGACGAAAAATGTCATGGAGACCAAGATCTGTGGACTGACAATGGTGGTTCGAGTCTGGGTGGTGATGAGGAATTGGCTTGGTGATTCATGACTTGGAGCAGTTGCATGCAAGTAGGGGCGGCTGCACAGAAGAGGTTTACGGTTCTATCTTTCAGGGTGAAAACTCAGGGTCTGGCCTTAACTGGTTTGTGTCTGGCAATGGTCTTGTTGAAGACATTATTTTGAGAGTATGAACTTTCTTCAGGGTAAGAATCTAAGATCTTTGATCAGACGATGACGGTGTTTATGCACTGTTCCCTTCTTGAAGGCGTCATTTTTGGAGAAGCTGGACTTCTGGTGCTGTCTTGGTGGTGGTAGTACTATTGTTCCAATGAATGTGTCTTTGTAGCGAGACTTTTTATTTTTATTTTTATTTTTTTGACTGTGTGCATCCGTATAACCTAAGGAAATGCATTGTTGCAGAGGCTGAGTGTAATCGATATCTATCGGTAATAATATATACTCCTTTCAAAAAAATCCTTCCACCTCTAAATTCCTTAGGACAACTCCAATGGTGTCCCCATATCAGATACCCGATTCTATTTATGGTGGCCTCTGGACACGCGAGAGGCATTGTCCTCACTGTGTTTGTTCGGGGTGGCCCCTGCACCTAGCGAGAACCCGCAAAAAAAATGGACATATAATATATACAAAAGAACAAACAGAAATAAAAATATAATTTAACATATTAATTTACAAAAGGTATTATATTAATATGTTAAATTAATAGAGGCGGCTGTGGCCGGCGACAGGAACCCTAGTCTAAATATATTTAGAGTGAATCTACACACTAAGGCTCCGTTTGTTTTATCGTTTTATGTACCGGTCAGTTCTAAATATTACAGAGTATGCGCAGTTTTAGCCGGACTGCAATTGGTCTGTAATATTTACATCCGTTTTAGTAAAATCCAAGAAACCAAATAGGACTTAAAAGTAGTCTAAATATTTCTTTTTATAAATCTAAAACATCTACGGAATTATATTTTAGTGCGTACAGCCGACGCTAACGATCAAATTGCAAAAGAGAGATACGCGTGTGCTCAGCAAATTCTTCTTCTCGTTGCCGGTTGGGCCCCATGTCACCCGACAGCTCCTTCTCTAGCTGAGCCGCGTCCCGTCCCGACCCGCGTCCGCTGCTCCGCGCACAACCGTCACCGGCTCACCGCCCCGTAAGTTCACGAACCACAGCCAGCTGGCGCGGCATCGCCCGTCAGGCCGTCACACACATCAGAATCCTGTCGCATCTGGCCCCCTCCTGTCCTCACCGCGAGTGTCCGCACCGCACCGCACGGCGACTCATTCCTCCCCTTCAAATCTCTCTTTTCTCTATTCGTCTGCGAAGGAGCTCGGTCTCGCGCACCAGCACCACCGCCACTGCCCCGCGTTTCTCCCCGTCTCGACCATTGGACCGACCACGAGCGGCGCAGAGGCTGATCTCGCGTGATGTGGCGTCATGCGGCCGCCCGGCGGTCGGCGCAGATCCGGCGTCTCCTGTCGACGTCCGCCCCATCGACAGGCGCCGGCTCCGCCGTGCGCGGCCCTTGCATCGTGCACAAGCGCGGCACCGACATCCTCCACGACCCCTGGTACAACAAGGTACCCCCGCTCCACCGTCTCCTCGATCCCGCGATCCGCGCGGGCGCACCCGCCGGTTCCGACGCGACGCGGTTTTTTCACTTCGATTTCGTTTTGCCCAGGACACGGCGTTCCCCCTCACGGAGCGAGACCGCCTCGGCCTCCGGGGCCTGCTCCCGCCGCGGGTCATGTCATTCGAGCAGCAGTACGAGCGCTTCAGTGAGTCGTCTCGCGCCCCCCGCTCGCAATGTCGCGTCATTGGTTAAGTTAGCCCCCTCGCGAGGTCACGGAATCTGTCGTCGCTAATCTCGTGACCTTTCTGTTTTACAGTAAACTCGTACCATTCGCTGGAGCACAACACCAAGGGCGAGCCCGAGTCGGTCGTCTCGCTGGCCAAGTGGAGGATCCTCAACAGGCTGCACGACCGGAATGAGACATTGTACTACAGGGTGAGCTCCCGCTCCTACGCTTGGTGACTGATTAGCCTGACTGTCCTTTCCTGTCGTGAGTAGTGAGTTGAGTGTTTGATGCGTTTACGTGGTGGTATGGTCTGTTCCTGTAGGTGCTAATTGACAATATCAAGGATTTCGCGCCGATAATATACACGCCCACTGTCGGCTTGGTCTGCGAAAACTACAGTGGTCTGTTCAGGCGCCCTCGTGGGATGTACTTCAGTGCCAAGGATAAGGGAGAGATGATGTCGATGATTTACAATTGGCCAGCAGAAAAGGTACACCTACTATTTTGAACAAAACGACAATAATACTTTTTTGTCACCAATGTAGCTGGTAGGGAAGGTTGAGACTATCCCAGTGCAATTTGATGAATGAGACATGGTATCAAATCAATGCAACATTTTATTATCTTCCTAAAAATCCAGTTATACACCTATGTACATGTGAATTACTCCACATCAACACTAGTGGTTTTCCAGAGCTATGAATGTTTTCATGACATCTCATCCAATGCCAAGCAATTTACAACTAAATTAATTTTTAGTTTCCATATGCATGCTTCATGCTTGATACTACATATATTTCTGTCTAAAAGATATTGAAATGCGATAAAATTGCTTCCTCTTCTGCTTGCTTCTATTGAAATTCTATGTCATTGGTCGTTGCTTATTTCAGGTTGACATGATAGTTGTGACAGATGGGAGTCGCATTCTAGGGTTAGGTGATCTTGGAGTTCAGGGCATAGGTATACCTATTGGTAAACTTGATGTTTATGTTGCAGCTGCTGGTATCAACCCACAGAAGGTATCTGATGTGTTACTTTCTGTTTGGAACACAAAAATTTGCTTCCGTTGACTATTTATGGCATTTCACCCTTTTGTCCCATTCGATCTTCTGTAGGTTCTCCCTATAATGCTTGACGTCGGAACAAATAATGAAAAGCTCCTTGAGGACAAGCTATGTGCGTAAGATACATTAAATGAAACTTTTGAAACAGTTCATATAAGATGGTTTTATCCACATTCTTGGCAACCACGGTTGGCATTCTCGGATTAACTCAAAAGTCTAATCATACTTCTTTAGAAGAAAATAGTAGAAACTGATTTGCTGTTTGGAGTAAATTCATGCATCACAGCATAGCTTATTAAGTGAGTATTTTCTTAGATTTAGGATTGAGGCAACCTAGGTTGGAAGGAGAGGAATACTTAGCCGTTGTAGATGAATTCATGGAAGCTGTTCATGCACGGTGGCCTAAAGCAGTTGTGCAGGTATGTGTGCTGTGGTCATACTTTGGTTGCTAACTCAATCATGCTCCTTTGCTGAACTCTTAAATCCTCAGTTTGAAGACTTCCAAATGAAATGGGCATTTGAAACGCTTCAGAGGTATCGGAACCGATTTTGCATGTTCAATGATGACGTACAGGTAATATGATTCGCCAGCTTTGCTACTCTGTAATGTATCAGCACTGTTTCTTCTGAATTTATATTATCATTCATTGACCTCTTCCTATTCGATAGGGGACAGCAGGAGTTGCTCTAGCTGGTCTACTTGGAGCTGTTAGAGCACAGGGCCGCCCCCTAAAAGACTTTACTAAGCAGAAGATAGTTGTGGTGGGAGCTGGAAGGTATGTGATACGTTTGACATGCTTGGACATTTTCCTCAGTATATTTTCATATAACCTGTTGCTTGTCCAAAATTCAGTTTCGTCCATTCTAACACCTCTTCAGAATTCAGTGCTGGGTTAGGTGTGCTTAGCATGGCTAAACATGCAATGTTAAGGATGCCAGGGACCCATAAAAGTGGAGAACTGGGCGAAGGACACAATCAGTTCTGGGTTCTTGACAAGGATGTAAGTTTAATCTGTACAAGAAAATACATTTTTAATGCTTTCCCACCAGGTATCTTCTGTCATATGTGTTCAGTCCAGATTTTAGCGCTAATGCATCATTTATAAGTGCGTAATAGGTTGAGTACTCATGTGCTACCGTTGTGATGTACCATGCAGGGCCTTATTACCAAAAGTAGAAAGGGTCTGGATCCAGCAGTTGCTCGTTTTGCCAGAGGTTATGGTCCTGAAGAGGTCCAAGATCTCCATGAGGGGGCTAGTCTTGTTGAAGTGGTATTGAAATTTTGATGATCTTTCTTCAATCTTGAGCTAAACTAATGATATTAGCAGAAAAAGACTTCCAACTGGTTCTGTAGTTGCACTAATTCAGTTCATCATCAGGTCAAGAAAGTGAAGCCTCATGTGCTTTTAGGACTATCTGGAGTTGGTGGGATTTTTAACGAGGATGTAAGCTCCAACATTGCGTATCTTATCTCATGAGTAATGACTGTACTGGAAGCTGTTGTCTATTCTTCAGTTTATTTCCCCTACTTACATGTCTGTTCCTATAAACCCTCAGACCAGGGATTTGGCTGTAGCCACAAGTAGTCCAGTTAACCTTCTAAATTATTATTTCACCGTTGTTACATGTAAGGATCTTACCTCTGCTTATCTACTACTCCCTCTGTTCACTAATATAAGATGTTTTGGCAAACTAAATTAGTTTGCCAAAACGTCTTATATTAGTGAAAAGGGAGTATTTAGCATGCTTCATCATGAGTCGGGATTGTCTCATGGACAACGGTAGCCTCAAATATGCATCTCTCCTGCTAGTCTCCCAAAATCGTCTCCTCTCTTAATTTATAACAAATTGGCTAGTATTATCTTTACAATGCTTAATTATACTCATATATGATATTCACATGTCTTACCCTATCAGCAGTTGAGTTTTAACTCAAGGATTTTGTATAATTCCAGGTTCTCAAGGCTATGAAAGACTCTGATTCCCCCTGCCCTGCAATTTTTGCAATGTCAAACCCAACTACAAATGGTTTACCCCTAATATTTACCATTTAAATACTTATAATATGCACCCTACTAACATTGGCCTTTTCTTGTTACAGCTGAATGTACGTCTGAAGATGTATTCAAGCATGTTGGAGAAAATGCAGTATTTGCTAGTGGAAGCCCTTTCAGTAACGTCACTTTAAGTGAGTCATGTTTAACCTCCTTTGTATTGTTTACTTACTATATATTCTTGTTGGTGACTGCTAATGCTACAATCTGTATATGTCCCAGGCAATGGGAGAAAAGGGTATGCTAATCAAGCAAACAACATGTATCTATTTCCTGGGTATGACAATCTTTCTGTTTTTCCTTGTACAGGCTTTGTTTTTTGTTTTCAACTGATGTAAATTTGTGCGAAATACAGGATTGGCTTAGGAGCCCTTCTTTCAGGTGCTCGGCATATTTCGGATGGCATGCTCCATGCCGCGTCTGAGTGGTAATTCCTGTTCATTGGATCATATCATTGGCCTAACTGATGACATCCACTTTACCATTTGCGTAAGATGTCAAACACACTTTTAGCTACTATTGCCATTTGGGGGCAAAGTGCTAAACATTTAGGCTTGCAGGCTTCAGCCACAAGGCTTTTCACAAATGGACCCATGAATATTATCTTTTGGACTTGAATTGCATAATTTTTGTAGTTGATGTATCTTGGAGGACTCTTGTTTTCCCTCCTTTTTCCTCATGAAATTGACCTAAGCATTCAACTGATAATTTCTGGTGCAGCCTTGCTTCATACATCACGGATGATGCGATTCGAAAAGGAATCCTCTTTCCTGAAGTCTCGAGGTTAGCTCCTCGCCCAGCTCTTGCCATTGCACTCTGTAGCAACATGCTATGTATTCTATCGCTGCTAACTACCACCCACCAAAAATTGCAGTATCAGGCACATCACCGCACGTGTCGGCGCTGCAGATGCCGCTGTTGACGAAGATCTGGCGGAAGGATGCTCTGAAATGGATCCTAGGGAGCTCAAGAGCATGTCAGAGGTATGGCATACAAAATCTCTCATCCGTAAAGTTGCTTGCCAGAACAGTGCCTGATTTCCTTAATGTTCTCACAGTCGGACACAGTGGACTACGTGGCTCGGAAGATGTGGTACCCTGTTTACAGCCCCCTTGTGAATGACAAATAGAGTTCAACGAAGCACACCTGAAAGAGATGTATCAGGCACATATATTTGTTCCGAGTAGTTACCAATTTGCTATCTTGATTTAGCTGCTCTACTTGAGAGTATTTCAGCAGATACTGCTGCCCACGCCTACGGTTATGCTGTCGTGCCATTTATTTACATTGTCAGGTCGGCCAAACATTGCTCAATTTTGAGACCGGTTGAACGATATAAGGTCATGTCTCACTGTTAGGACTTCAATAAATATCAGATGCTGGGTTTGTTTCTGCATCTTCATTGTTAAACTAAACGAACTGCACAATTTTGTTTATGACATCGTTCAGTTGGTGTATTTTCTGAAACTTATTAATGCTCCACAAGTTATGGATAATATACTACCCCTGAATCTCTCAGTGACAATGAGTACGATATCTCAGCATGCATCAGTTGGTCAAATTCACTTGGCTTTAAGATCATTTGGCATATTGCAAAATTTCAGTAATAATTGCTTATCTAATTTGTGGGATGAAACAAAATTATACAGGTTGCAGACGTGCCAGAAATTTTGAAGATCGTGATAAGAGTCCTTAAGGGCCTGTTTGGGACAGGCTGTTTTTTCTCGGTATTGGGAAGATACCGTAGTATCTCAAAATATTGTAGTTTCCAATACTTTGAGCAGTTTGGACACAGTAAAATACCAAAGTTTCAAAACTGTGTTATTGGAAAAACTGAGTTTTTTTGCACGATTCAACAAAGAGGTCCGGAGCTTTTTTTATATATAAATACTGTGGTTTTGTACAAACTGTAGTATTGCTCGTCAGGCATTGATATACTGTGAATGCTTTGGGCCACATGGTTCCCAACGAATCCAAATGACAGATTCCGCTGCCGCCCAGTACTCGCTTGCCCCATGGTTCCCGACGAATCCAAAGGACCGCCGTAGTACTCGCCTGCCCCAGCGCTCGCCTAAGGCATCTGCCCCGCAGCCGCCACCGACGTACTCCGCCATGCCCTTGCTACGTGCTGCACGGCGCCCCCCTAGGGCCTCCGTCATGGCCTTGCTGTGCCGCAGCGCAGCCGCGGTGACCATGCCGCCGGAGCTCGGCCTCTGCCGCCGCGCGTCCTGAACCCGTCGCCGCACCCAGCTAGCTCCTGTCGGAGGTGCCCGATGACAGAGAGACCATGCTGGTGGTGCTCCCCATTGTCGCCGGAGATGGACTTCGCTGGGGAGGTTCTCCTGTGGGGTGGAGCGGCCATGGCTGCTGTGACCATGATGCGATAACACGCAGCTATGGCTACATACGGCGTTCGATGTTGCTATCATAGTTTAGAGTGCTTGTTACTCTAGTTTGTCGGTGTTGCTATTTTTGTGTCTGTCTTTGTTACGAGTTTTTGCTAACTTAGCATATTATTAATTTTTCTATGTATTCACATTTTTTTTGCCACTTTCGCACATTTTTTTTTGCTACGGTTTTGTTATGAGGTCTCCGGACGGGCGTCTCCAGCTATGTCTTCGGCGATGTCCCCTTTGCTATATTAGAAAAAACATTTTGCTATAACCGTTATGTGGTATAATAGCGTAAATCTTTTACTACAAGGTCTTTGACGAGGTTTTTCCTGACGAGTCTTCGATAATATTTTACAGCAAAGTCGGTTTTGCTATATTAGTATTTTTTTTGTTACAAACTCTTTGACGAGTTCTCCGGTGAGGCCTCTGGCGAGGGTTGTCTTTTTTTTGCGCGAACCTTTTTGCTACAGTGTAACAAAAACAGGACATTCTGTAGAAAAAACGGTTTTTAGTATAACGAAAACGGGATTGGAAAAGGATCCGGGGAGTTTTGATCCCAGGGGAAGCCTAGCACCTCCCTAAAATCATAAACCCTTTTCGGATCGAAATCGGTTCCATCTTCCCTTCACCCGCATAATCACAAAAACCGGCCTCCTGGCCAAGGCCAACCATCGCGCTCAGTAGCCTGCAAAGCCGCTGCTGCCGCGCCCCGGAACAACATCGGTTGTAAAGTGTAAACATCTTCTTGGACGCGCTGGATGTCCGGGTCAAGATCCATCGTCCATCATAGTATGTATTGTACCAATTAGTTTTCTGTTCCGATCTACTCGTCGAGAGGGTGTGGATCGAACTGGTTACCGATGGGGAATCCTTGGTAACGGGAGGGTTCTGGTGTGACCGAGGATATGCATGTATCCTAATCGGACTTCTGGCCGATCAATTGCAAGCTGTCGGCGGATTTCCAGCATCTATCAGCCTCTTGTACTTAGTTTGCTAAAAAGTTTATATTATGGAACGGAGGTAGTATTTGTTTGTAGGAAGCAAACAGAAAATTGATCGGTAGTACGACGCCGACGATTACATGAATTATTTGTTTTCCGAGAAAAATTGATCGATCTTGTTGTGTTGCTGCAGTTCTGACGAGGACCATCTTTCTAAGCTCACATCTGCATCAACACTGGAAGTACCAGATGAATTATCCTGGAAGAAGTTCCTCGACTCGATAGCAACGTCCAGCACTGATACTTCATGGTCTCGCCGGGCGGTAACCGATCGCACAGTTGTGTTCTTGCCAGCATCACGGAGCTGCATTTCCTCATCTCCTGGGTCGTCTCTTCTGATCCGGTCACCGTCTTGATTGGAATTTGACGTTTTACATCAGGGTTGATGGTAGTGGATCTTTCCACGCATATCCTCATGTGGGCGGACCGTTTCAGAGCTTACAGGAAGCTGACAGTGCTATAGATCGCTTTCTTCATGCCCGCTGGGATCCAAAAATGTAAAGTTTCTCAACTTTGTTGGACGCTTTCATCGGTTCAGCTGTCCCCTTTTTGGTGCACTCTTGCAAAGTTGCATAACTTTGGAAAAGAAATACCTTCATGTTAATTTTAAAGATTCCCATTTCTTAAAGTAAGGAAGCTTTAGTTTGTGACTTTATTTGTGAGAGATTGTTGAAATAGACCAGACATCAAAAACATAGTTGTCTGTCTTAATAAAGAGCATGTAGATAATACCAAGTTGTTCTAGCTACTATGCTTTTGTTGAACTGTACTTTGTGCAATTGCTTAGCTTTTAACCATTCACACATATGGAACTATCCTTTCTCATACTCAACACTGGTGACAACCTAAGCTCCATTAACAACTGTCCAAAACAGTGTGGTAAGAGCACACTGAGCTGAGATCTAAAATTAAAGATGACACTGTCTTTAAAAACAAAAAATAATTACATGTTGATAATTTGGCATGTAAGCAACTTTGGTTTTGCTTCATTTTTGCCGATTGCTAACATGACCTATGTTAGAACTACAACTTGGGAGCTGTTCAATCCTACTCAACATCCTTCCATACATCAATCCTACTCAACATCCTTCCATACAAACTAACTAATCACCCTAGCTCTTTGCCGGGCTGATAACATTAGCCGAGTTTCACGTATTCCCTACTTCCGAGGATACTAATATCATAGAATGCTCTTTTGCAAATTAGGTGTAAGGACCAGGCTAGGGTTTCTCAAATGGAGATGGCTATACGACACTGCCTTTACTGGCATGACGGCACAAGGAAGAATGGTACAAAGTCGCAAGTAATTGAGAAAACCCATGATCCGATGCGCTCATTGGTTCAAGCTTTGGTGGACCAGTATAACGAGAATCGCCAACTTCTGGGGGTCTGTGCTCTCTCTTCCTCCTGTCCTTACTCCTTATGTCACTTCCAGTATTGGACTCTTATTGTCTTGTCCATGTAAAAAAATTCTAATACGATTCATATTCCTTAGTTTTAGGATCTTGCATATGAACTTAAAGATTTTTTATTCACTGCCAGTACATCTCTGAGGGTCCTGGGACCAATTCCAGCACCGGTAGCTACTATCATTTGAATTTCACTGTGTTCGACAGTGTTTTTATCACATAGCACTATATGATATGGTGTCAGTGGACACTAGCAGAAATTATGGTGATAAGAATTCTCTGGAGTATTATAAATAATTATTGATCAAAAGAAGTAAAGGAGAATCACTGTGACATTCCGTTTAGCAGAGTTATTTTGGCTATCAGATTGATTAGCTATTCATGCATGGAGTGATAATCAACAATTGCATGCATTATGTCAGATGGACTCGTTGGTAATTTATTAAGCAACAAGAAATTCAAATATTGCTGGCTCATATCAGCTACCTAGCTAGCATGTATACGTGTGAACGGACCTACGATCCAGGCTAAAGTGAATACTCGTATGTATAAAATACGCATGCAAAGATGACTGGCCGGGTCAATGGATCGAACGGCCGAGTACCTCACCTAGCGGAGCAGCTAGCTCAGGATAAGATCAGGTTGCTAACAGCCGCGTCGGTGGCGCTGATGTACTTATCTCTTTATCTCTATGCATGGCTGGTGGTGGGATGCTAATATAAATACCACCCGGTGTGATCATTAGGGAGAGTTTAGACACACACGCACTGGCCACACACATACTCGTACACCTATTTTCATCACCATCACATACGGATATTCATTCTTCTTCATACTAGTTCATCTCATCTACCACACACCCACGCCGCTGACACGGCTTCCAATCCGCACTCGGTGGCCTTCTTCACGTTGCAAATCGATGGCATCACATGGTAAGTAAAATCGCATGAAGGTAGCATGCGCATATTCTTTCTTGTTTTTGTGCATTTCATGTTGCAGATTTCTGCTTTCTCGGCTCTACGCGATTTATTCGCCGCCGATGTGATTCTTGATCTAAAAAATTCCTTTCTCGGCTCTACGCGATTTATTCGCCGCCGATGTGGCTCTTGATCTAAAAAGTCTTTTCTCGGCTCTGCGCGATTTATTCGCCGCCGATGTGGCTCTTGATCTAAAAAAAATATTCTCTCGGATCTACGCGATGTATATCGCCGCCGATGAGTTTCATAGCCTGATTCATGAGATTCGTGGTGTCCCGGCTCTACGCGAATCTATTTCGCCGCCGAGGAGTTTAGTAGTCCGAGTTACAAAATTTGTGTCGTCTTGGCTCTACGCGATTTATATCGCTGCCAATGATATTCATAGTCAATATACGAAATTGTTTCATCTCGGCTCTACGCGATTTATATCGCCGCCATGGACATTGCATGATTTGATCTACCAAAGATTAAGTGTCTTGGCTCTACGCAATTTACATCGTCGCCGGCTCGCTTATAGACATTTCCTGCGACATCAAATGGCTCACGATGCTTCACTAAAATACAAGTGTTGTTGTTCATGTGTCATGTTCACACGGACACGCACCAAAAGGCATATGCGTGTGTTATTTAAATCCAGTACGACCACCTACTCTGGAATAAGCAAGGCCCGTTGTTAACTTTAACAATTTATGGAGCTACAATTCATGTTAGTCGAGTGATTCAGTATTTTGTCTCAGCCAATTTACTTTTCTTCCGTGACCGACGAGGCCGGAACCTACATATCTATCCTGACCGACGAGGCCGGAACCTACATATCTATCCTGGCCGACGAGGTGGGATACACACCGTTCGTGACCGACGAGGCCGAACGTCTATCGAGACTTTGTAATTCACCTCATTTGGATAAGACATCCATACTTTGTCGATATGGCTGCGAACTACATTAATCAGTATTTGCATGTTATGTGTCCTTGGAGAAAATGAGCTATGAGGTGATGATGATGATGACCGTATGATGCAGCATAATCGGAGGTCTTTCACGGTCATAAACCCGTGAATGTAATTAACTAGAAGTCCTCTCGAGGCTCTAGGGGTCAAGAACTACACAATCGTTTCTTTTGTATGTCAGATGTTCGCACAAGGAAGATGTACAATGAGATTTGTATGTTCTTATGAATATCAATAAAGACTACAAATTTCCCGCATAATCTTTGTGTTTGCTTTATTTAATTTGTATACTATCGTATACTGGCACGCCCGCACTCCATAGTACCAGCGCTAAGAAATTTAATTATTTCTCTCGCGTAAAACAAATGGCACGCCCGGTGGGACATGGCTCTCCTCCCATCTTTGCTGCTCATCATCGGTCGTCAGAGTCTACTCATGTTTCATCTCCTTGACACTTGTTCTACAGGAAAAGTTTGTCCAACATTATTGGTGGGGTGAAGTTCTAACCAAATGTACATCTCGTGCAGGTGAGGGCTTTACCAATTTTGGCTCATGGGATGACAAGAAACGATCAGAGTCTTTTGTCTTCCAATTTGGGTCACTGCCAACAGTTGTGACTTCAAGAATCGGTTCCACCATGCATGTATGTCAGGCAGAACACTCCTATGAGAGGGACATCACCAAGAAGGTTTACAAGTACGCAACTAAAAGAGCTAGGGAAGAGTATCAAGCACTAACAAGAGATGCTAGAAGAGTGCTAAAGCATAATGGAGTTGATAAGGATGCTTCCGAAAAACAGGGGCACCCATCTATTTTAAGGGTCTCGGCTGCTCCCAAGATGTCGATTTCATGGGATTATGCGAAGCTGAACTCCTTCAAGGACTAGAAGCTATTAGGCATCGCCTAGACTTTGATATCACACGTGCCCGTGCTTTAAGTAACAAGAATGCTCATCGCAACTATAGGAGGAAGAGACAACAAGTAAAAGAGTTGCAGGCGCAATTAAGTGCTCGCGTTTGCCAACCTAATGTGCCACATGCCAACTCAGATGTGATTCCAGAGCACAGAGGCCAAAATGCTGATTTTAAAAACAAGTCTTTTGTTCTTTCAATTGAACAATGGGCTTCGCAGAAACAGCCAGCTTTGAGCTCGTTAGAGAGGCTATCATGGACGAATTTTGGAGGCAAACCATTAGAGAGCAAAGAAAGTTGAGAAAATTTCATCCGAGAAACTCTATTGGTCAATACCAGCATACACATGTGTCATGTTTCCAAGTTTCGGGAAAGAACAACTTTACTTCACGAAACAACAGGTATGAAGTGCTGGCCAATGAGGCTCCAGCTCCGAGAGCAGATGAGCTTCGACATCAGTTGGAACAAATGCAACATCATATTAGAGGGATGCAGAGGCAACTTCACGGTCAAGGTGAAGAGAGGTCAAGGTTTAATGGTCAGCACGCTCGACGTACAAGTCATGACTTGCCACCGAGACATGGGTCGTTATCCACATCTTCCCGTTATCACACAAGCACTCCTTCTCCGTCACATGGATATCATCGAGGTCTCCGCTACCCACCACCCGAGACAAGGGGATACAAGCCACAGTGGCAAGTGAAAACCCCACCTAGAAACTCTGGGCCACCAAGTCATGAGTCACAACGGCTTGCTTCATTAAGTCGGCATGATGCTAGGGCAACAATGCGATGGGAACAACGAACACTAGCACGAGCAGCACCATTCACCAATATGGCCCCGAGGGTTCCTTATGCATCAACAATTAATCAACGCAAGCGTGAGAGGCGCAGGAGAGCCCGTGAATCCATGTATCATGAGCTACAAGATTTGGTGTTGAAACATGTGCACGTACGTGTCCGGGCTGATGGCCGGATATACAGAGACAACGAGCAAGTAACGCTCCAGATCTCCCCAAATTTGGGAAGGAATGAAAGATATAATTTCTTGATAGAGAATTTGGCTCCTAGACCACGGAGAGTTGAGCAGACAGACATCGTTATGCAAAGAGGAAGGGACAATTATGGAGCAACCCTACAAGAATCACGCTCTCATAGGTCTGATAATGATGAGAACAAAGCAAGACGAACCAGCAGAACAGTACAAGGGACAAATAATGCAACATGTAGCACGACAACAGTCAGATCAATGCAAAGTTCAGACACTGAGTGGGAACCACCAGTTGTTCTTCATGAGTTTTCCTACTCCTCGGATGAGGAAATCTTACCAAATCCCATTCCTTTATTCACGAGAAATTCGACGCATTTAGAGGAACACTCAAAAAGGCATCCTCTAACAAATGAAAGGAAAGAGGCGATAGTATCGCATCATGTCTCCGTTGACATCAACTGGTGACCAAACTCCTGACAAGAAAATATTATTAAGTACAGGTGATTATAGTAGACCGTATGCAAGCATTAGTTCTCGACTCCCCGCTGATCAATGTCAGGTCAAGCAAATCGCAAAACGAAGCGGAGCTGTTACACGGTTGAGAAAAGTAGCTCAAGGAACTACAATATTTTCACATACTAGTTCCAGCGATGGACAAACAAGTGACGAGGAATCGGACGAAAATCCCTCTTCATCGTCGCGAGAAATATTGGGTTCTCCTGGTCATCCTGAATTTTCAGCCTCAGGGTCTTCGGATAATGGAGGTGTTTTCGCTATGAACCTCGGCCGTTCAAGTTCATTCGATCAGGATAGCGAAGCAGCTGCGCTGAGCTAGCCTAAAAAATCATAGTGACTTACCACCAGCACCATTATCAACTCAGATCGGAGGTGAAGGAACTAAACTCCCCCATAATCAAGAAGGAACTTCAGATGATCAACATATGGGTTCACAAGGGCCAGATTATGGCAGAAGGATAGATTCTATCGACTCAAAGATTGACCAACTATTTGGTATGATCGCGAACCTCGCCGCAAATGGAGCGCAGCCTGCTAATCCTCCTCCCCAAACAATAGACCCACAAGTTACTGAACTAGAAGCCATGGCGCAATTTCAACATACACCTCGTGCACATGTGGTTTTTGAACAACCTCGGTCTATGGGTGGAATACATCTCAATGCGCCGGTTGGGCCCACACACTCTACATCAGCCGTGCAACCAGGATCACTAAGAGGTTATCATGACATGACAGAAGATTTCAATAGAAAGATGAAGCAAATAGCAGAAGAACATACCCCTAGAGTTCTTGAAAGTGAGCTAGAGAAACCATACGAGGCATGGCATGATAAAGTGGCCTTTCCGGCCGGATGGCATCCACCCACGCTCAGTTTGATGGGAATGGAGACGACGGAGCATCTTGTGTATTTTGAGGCAGCTTGTGGAGACACGGCTAATACACCCTCCCTTTTACTTCGTCAATTTTCGTCAACTTTAACGGGTCCGGCTTTTCATTGGTACAGCCGCCTTCCAGCAGGTTCGGTGCGTAATTGGCAGACAATGAAAGATCTATTCAAATCGCACTTCATTAGCATGAGTAAAGATACATCCCTACCGAAATGTCACAAATAAAACAAGGAAGAGATGAAAAGATTGATGACTACATTGTTCGGTTTCGCAATAGCTATGTGCGTTTGACCCGAGAGATGCATCCGGAAGATGCGGTTGATATGTGTGTCCATGGAATGCAACAACACTGGTCATTAGAAGTGTCTCGTGAACCAAAAACATTCAAGGTTTTGGTAACGCCGTAGCTACTACTAAATTGGAGTTGAAAAGGCTCCACATATCATGGAATTGTATAGGAATGCAGGCACCTCGGATTACACAAAGAAGTTCCAGTCTACGGCGAAACCATTTAATAATGGCAACAAGCCTAAAGTACAACAAGCAGAAAGTAATACTACTAGATTATCTGGAATGGCTACGGCACCCCGTCAAAATATGCATGTCTTCGGACAAAGGAATGATCAGGGGCATAGAATTCGTCCTAGCATTCATGAATTGCTAAAAAAGCAATACATATTCGGAGGAATTAGTAAAGACTTTCTTTAATCAACTCTCGCAAGGGTTTTAAACTTGCGGAACGCGTCGACCGATCAGGCGGGATGATGAAAACCCGCTTTATTGTCCATACCATAGATATGTTGGTCATGTGATTGAAGATTGTTGCCTTTAAAGAGTGGTTACAAAGAGCAATTGATGAAAAGAAATTAAACTTGGATCGAGCGATAAATCCTAGCTTTCATCAAGCCAACATGGTGTCAACTCGAAAACAACGACATCGAAAATCAGAATGCGAAGATACATATTGGATGCCATTCTCGAGGTCGAGTGTCGCTTAGAGGACTTTGCCTTACCTGACATCTGATCATGCCAAACAATCTTGGAATAGGGTCCATCATAGACGCTATCAAGGAAATAGGTATCATAGTGCACCACGTACTCCCCATGTACCACCCACTACATCACCATATATTATGAGGAGGCCTGATCCGAGTCGTCGACGTATGCCACCAAGATTTATTCCCAACTCGAAGGATGAGCCCTTCCATGAAAACCAACACATCAAACCTTAGCCCATTTCTTTCCACAAAATTGGGATTGGTCGTCTCGAATACAAAAAGTGACTTGACGGATACACAGAATCAAGTACACAAAATGTTTCATGTAACATGGTCGGCCCAATGAGGACCCATATGACTCAAGGCGAGTAATTCTGACAGCAAGAACATGAAATCTGGGGTGATACAGACCGAGTGAAGAGCGATTGAAGTAAACATGAACTTGCGTGGGGAAGAGAATTGCGTAACCCATAAAACTAAGCAATACAGGATGGAAAAGAGAAATCAGCGGTTAATAGAGAAGCGACTATTTCCAAAGGTCTGCAAGAAAAGGCGAGAAGAACATGAAAAGGAGCATGATGTAGAATATAACGTCATAGCTCACTTGAAACGATCCCAGCTCTCCTAAGTGTTTATGATGCATTGGTACTTCTACCGGAGCTTAGAGAGGCTCTCATCAAAGCTCTACAAAACCTGAACATTATCAAGCAATGGCAAAACATAGGTTATTCGAAAACCTGCTTTATGCTAATCAAATATCATTTTCTGATGAAGATCAAGTATTGGAACATGGGAATCATAATCGACCACTCTACATTGAGGGAAATATTGGATCTGCACATCTTCGGAGGATACTCATCGACCCCGGTTCCGCGGTGAATATTTTGCCCATCCGAAGCTTGGCTCGAGCGGGATATGTAATGGATGATCTAAGCCCCACCGAGGTGGTGATTTGTGGGTACGACAATCATGCTAAGCCAGCGTTGGGTGTTATCACACTGAAGCTCCAGATGTCGTCATATAGATTCAAAGTGAAATTTTTTGTCATAGAAGCCAACGCCTCATATTCTGCACTTTTGGGGCGACCATGGATACATAAATACCGAGTGGTCCCATCAACATTGCATCAATGCCTGAAATTCATGGACAACAACGGAGAACAACAATGTATTTCCGGGAACACGCCATACACAATCCAAGAAGTGCATCATGCCGATGCAAAGTATTATTTCCCAACTATTGAGCAAGGGAAGCATCAGGGGAGAACGACACCCAATGCTGACATACTAGTTGCGCCGAACACTACCCCTTCCACGACAGAGATGAAATTCCTCATTGCACCCTGCGCGAGTCAACTGAAACATGGTATTTCAGGAGGGAAGCAGGGAGACATACCTCGTGGTTATAATAATTCAGAAATAAAAGGATCAATGCCCAAACATCTTGGGAAAGGTCTATCAATGGCTGAGCCAATAATGTTGAAGGCAAATGTCGCTACCCCTTTTCCCCGGATCACACAAATAAGGAAGAGTGAAGGAGGAAATACATTGTCTACAACGGCTCCTATCCTATTACGTGCACGAATTTCCCAAAATCCTACAATTACTTCAACAAAGACAAGCAGTAATCACCAGACGCCAGATTCTGGGTTTCAAGTTCAACTCCTCTTTCACAACCACCTTCATTGTATATTTGTTACTACACCATTGGATGTGCTTGCAGTTCAAGATGTACATGATCACACCTTTCCAACTATATTTTACAAGGTGCCAGAAAAACAGCCATGTGTTGTCGAATGTCAGCTGCCAAGAGTGAAGAGTAAGGAGGAGCCAGCGCTTATGACCATGAAGGTGGAAGAGAGAATGATCCCTTTGTTGAAGAAAGCCGGATTCCTCCTGCAAATAAATAGCAGATTACCCCCGCCGCCTTCTGTTTGTGAAGAATGGTGGGAGGAAGCAGAGAGACTGATCAAGAATGGTACATCATTTCGGCCCAAGTATGGTCTTGGTTATCATGATGTGGATCCTTCGGACGATGAAGAAGGAATGTATAAAAATCAACGAGTTAATAGTTGCACCACTTCTGCAAATACAAAGGGAAACTTCTTCAACCAAGAGGAGGAGGAGTCTTCGGATGAGGAGGGTTTAGTGCCAATATACCCATCTCAACATCAACCTCGATCTTTTAAGGCTGCAGCCAATGCATGCCAAGGTTTAAGAAATAAGCAATATCTCCTCTCAAGGATGCATGAAGCAATGCCAATAGCTCACGGGGAAGTTCTTGATGCTGCTCCAGCTCCCCAACAATTAGAGGATGAGGTTCAACTCACTATTGATGAGCTAATAGAGATTAATTTGGGAACTGAAGAAGATCCACGGCCTACATATGTCAGTGCCAATCTCCTGAAGAACGGGAGGAATATAGAGTGTTCCTGACAAAATATCGTGACTGTTTTGCATGGTCATACAAGGAGATGCCCGGACTTGACCCCCAGGTTGCCACACACAAATTATCAATTGATCCACAGTTCCGCCCAGTAAAGCAACAACCAAGGCGTTTTCGGCCCGAGCTACAAGATCAAATAGTCGCCGAGGTGGACAAGATGATCGACGCTAATTTTATAAAGGAGGTGCAGTATGCTCGCTGGTTAGCAAACATTGTCCCGGTAATGAAGAAGAATAATCAAGTACGTGTTTGTGTGGACTTCCGTGACCTAAACCGTGCTTGTCCCAAGGATGACTTTCCCATTCCGGTTACCGAGATAGTAATTGACTCGACCACAGGATATGGTGCTTTATCTTTCATGGATGGATTTTCTGGTTATAATCAAATAAAAATGGACGAGTATGATGCAATTGACACGGCCTTCAGAACACCTAGGGGCAACTTCCACTATACGGTTATGCCTTTTGGGTTGAAAAATGCCGGTTCCACTTATCAAAGGGCCATGACACGCATTCTTGATGAGCTCATACATCAAACCGTAGAATGTTATGTTGATGACATGGTGGTAAAAAGTAGAGAACGAGGTGGACACATGGAGGATCTCCGTGTTGTGTTTGAAAGGTTGAGAAAACATCAATTGAAGATGAATCCCCACAAATGTGCATTTGCCGTTCAATCGGGTGCGTTTCTTGGATTTATCGTTCACCATCGTGGCATAGAAATTCAGCCAAGTAGAATTAAGGCAATTCTTCAAATGCCACCACCTGGAAATCTAAAAGAATTAAAGTCTTTGCAGGGGAAGTTGGCGTATATTGAGGTTCATATCCAATCTTTCAGGGCGTATTCAACCCTTCTCCAAGCTCATGAAGAAAGGTGCACCCTTCAATTGGGACGAACAATGCCAAAATGCCTTTGAAAGCATCAAACAGTACTTGTTAAATCCTCCTATATTAGCGGCACCTGTAAAAGGAAGACCACTTATCCTTTATATCTCAGCTCAACCTGCCTCTTTAGGTGCCCTCCTTGCACAACAGAATGATGATGGGAAGGAGGTAGCATGCTATTATCTCAGTCGTACGATGGTGGGCGCTGAGTGTAATTATTCAGGTATCGAAAAGTTGTGCCTTGCTTTGATTTTCTCCCTAAAGAAACTAAGACACTACATGTTGTCTCATGAAATCCAGCTAATTGCAAGAGCGGATCCTGTGAAGTATGTTCTAAGCCAACCAGCGCTCCTAGGAAGGCTTGGTAAATGGGCCATTTTGATGATGGAGTTCGACATCACGTATGTGCCACAAA
This sequence comes from Avena insularis, assembly GCA_023614405.1. Lineage (NCBI taxonomy): Eukaryota > Viridiplantae > Streptophyta > Magnoliopsida > Poales > Poaceae > Avena > Avena insularis. The sequence continues at coordinate 205,844,605 of CM042685.1, forward strand.
AGGCGGTCAAGGGGCAAGCTTTGGCTGACTTTCTCGCGGCACACCCTGTACCTGATGATTCGCCTTTGATAACTGACCTCCCTGATGAGGAGGTGTTCTCTGTTAACTCCAATACATGGGAGTTGTACTTTGATGGTGCTTCTCGCATGGAGAAAGACCTCAATGGAACACCCAGGAAGAGAGTGGAGTCGGGATCGTGTTCAAAATCCGGAGTGAAACCTTCTACCATTCATTTTCCCTTCTTAAAGAAGGATGCTCGAACAATGAAGCAGAGTATGAAGCTCTCATATTTGGTTTATTGTTAGCACTCTCTATGAATATACACACCTTGCATGTTTTTGGTGATTCCCAATTAATAATTAGACAAGTTAATGGTGTCTATGAAGTTCGCAAGCCAGAGTTGGTACCTTATTGCCAAGCCGCTCGGAAGCTAATGACAAAATTCGAAAATATTCAGGTTGATCATATTCCACGGGGGGATAACTCATCAGCTGATGCATTGGCAAAGCTAGCGGCATCACTTGTCTTCCCTGAGGGTGATCATGCACAAGTAAGGGTAGAAGAAAGATGGCTGCTTCCCGCTGTACTAGAGCTTGTCCCGCAGGAGTCTGAGGTAAATGCTATTGTAATCGCTAATATTGAAGAAGAAGATTGGCGCATCCCCTTCTTAGAGTATTTCAATCACGGCAGGCTCCCTGATGATGCTGTGACTAGGCGTCAATTCTTGCGAAGGGCCCCTTCCTACCTATTAAAAGTGGGCGTTCTGTATAAGAGAGCTTTTGATGGAGTCCTCCTACGATGTGTTTCCCGATGTGAGGCAGACAAAATATTGAATGAAGTGCACTCTGGCATGTGCGGAGGACATCAAAGTGGGGCAAAGATGTATCATAGCATTAAATTGGCTGGGTATTATTGGCCAAAAATTATGGTTGATTGTTTGGATGTTGCCAAGACATGCCACATGTGTCAAGTACATGGAGACTTTAAGCATAGACCTCCTGTCCCATTGCATCCCACTATCCCCGCCTGGCCATTTGATGCTTGGGGCATTGATGTCATTGGTCCAATTGACCCACCAACCTCCGAAGGTCATCGTTTTATCCTGGCAGCTACAGATTACTTCTCAAGATGGGCCAAAGCAGTCCCACTACGTGAAGTGAAGACTAACAATGTCATCAACTTCTTGGAGCGGAACATCATCCACCGCTTCGGAATCCCTCACCGTATTACTTCCGATAACGGCAAGGCCTTCAAATCTCATAAGATGCTTAGGTTTGCCGCAAAGTACAAAATACAATGGAATTACACCACCGGATACTATGCACAAGCCAATGGTTTAATCGAAGCATTTAATAGAACCTTGGGGAAGATACTAAAAAAAACAGTCAATAAGCACAGAAAGGACTGGAACAATCGCATGTTTGAAGCTTTGTGGGCATATCGTGTGACAGTTCGCACTCCAACACAATGTACACCATATGCTCTAGTCTTCGGAAGTGAAGCTGTCCTTCCTCTTGAAGTTGAGGTACCTTCGCTTCGAGTTTCGATACATGATGAAATCACTAAGGACGAGCAAGTACGTCGACGGTATGAAGAGCTGAATACCCTCGAGGGAGAACGTCTACAAGCACTTCAGAATCTTGAGCTATACCGTAAAAATATGGTGCGAGCCTATGACAAACTCGTCAAACCGCGAGTATTCAAGAAGGGGGAGTTGGTACTTGTTCTCGGGGCCTTGATTGTTACGATGGGGAAAAGCAAAGGAAAGTTTGAGCCCAAATGGGAAGGACCATACATTATTGAGCAAGTATATGATGGTGGAGCCTATCAACTAATTGATCAAGATGGAGAACGCCCAATGCCTCCTATCAATGGAAAATATCTCAAGAAATATTTTGCCTGATAGTTGTTGAGTTGTAATCCGAAATTCAAATGAAGGCTAACTTTGGACAGAGCAGAGCAGAGACTTCCTGTCGAAGGCTGGGTCGCAACAGGGCAGACCCTCTTTTAAACAAGAGCGGAGAAACATGGATTAAGCTTGGCCAACATAGCTACGGAGTATACCTCTTGTAAGATTCCGCATGGGGTCGTAGTATCATTGTGAAACCCCGGCGTTGTGTAAACTCTCCCGATATAGTGATTTTTTTGCTGGCTGGCGCCCGTGGTTTTTTCCCCTTCTCTTTGGAGGGGTTTTCCACGTTAAAATCGTTGTGTCGTTCTGTGTTGTTTTGATCCATTTTTCTTTCTCTTCTGTCATTTTTTTTTATTTATTATTATTTTTGTGACACCATACAGAATCCTCATTGCTGGTCATGGGTTGCAATGTTTTCCTTTTAAAAAAAAGGGGCCGTAGTCTGCCCCACATAAAAATAACAGGGCTCCCCTTCCCAATGTCTGATTGTGGCACATGAGTATAAGTTGCACATATGCTTGATCTTTGGTGAAGCTAGCCAAAGCAGCGATTTTCTTTCTCGGCATGTGACTTAGAGAAACACGTTCTACAAGAAGCCCATAGCATGAGAGCAACCTCAAAGTATGAGTTCACATTCCTTATGGACTCCAGAACTATGGACATACAATTATCTTAGACCAATAATTGATCACACAGTTACCTCACCAAGAACGACATAGACGTGTAATTACCAGCAGAGATGTACATAAGCGCCCAAGATGCATATAACGCTTGCAACATTACTCATGGGTCACCTCATAGTCTGACAATTGAAGGCGGAGCCCACAAACCAAAAAAAGCAATACCATCTTTATTTTTTGCAGTTATATGTCTTGTTCCTGTTGCGTTTCCTTTGGTTCCTTTTTTGACTCCTTTGGGTCACTTGTGGGTATATAACGGATAGAGAGTTGATGAAATCTCTTGAGGATGGCAAGTCCTTTCGCCTCACCTCAACATTTCAGAAACAGTGACTTGGTGTGCGAAAATTCTCTGGTTGGCACCGAGCAGTAGTACGGTCGCAGAGAAATTCCATTGTGATGGCACCGGTACTTCGTCAGAATTCGGAACATATACGTCACGCAGTCATTGTATCAGTATTCCTATTGGCTGGCACCATATGGTCGCAATTGGATTTATTGATATTTATTTAACATATACACAACATGGACTCCCGTTGTGGCTTGTGTAATTCAGTAATACGGTCGCAGAGAAATTCCGTTGTGACGGCACGGTATTTCGTCAGAATTCGAACATATTCTGTCACACGGTCATTATCCTATTGGTTGGCACCATCATGGTCACAATTGGATTTACTGAAATTTGACACATACACAACATGGACTTCCGTTGTGGCTTGTGTAATTCAGATTTAACCTGACCTAAACAATATGATCAATTTACAGTAGAGACCGACACTATGAACATCAACACCGCAACATGGCAGGGATTTCGCCGTGATCTTGCTAAAACACTGATTTTACTCATCGACAGTTAAGTATGCCTATGTTATTCACTAATACAAAGAGGCGCATGCAACACATTACAAGGAAAATAAAGGGTAATGAAACGAGCTGATTTGCAAAGGCTGGTTTCCCAAAGCTTGAGTTGAGGGATCTACATGCAGATATGGCCTGTTAGAGCGCAAGTTGGCCACCCCTTTGCCTGATAAAAAAGGGAAATTTTGATGGTGGTCAGGTGTACTGGTCCGGAATTTATTTTACATGCACAGCACAACTGTTAGTACATCTAAGCTTGACCATGAAAAAGTGGAAGTACTCAAAAGTAGGGGATCATACAGGTTAGGGGTGTGACCATACAAGAACATGCAGTAAAAAAAATCATACAAAGAGGATACCAAAGATAAATGTATTCTTTTATTGATAAATAATATCCTCGATTACAATTCTGAAGTTCAGCGATAACGAAGCAAACTATGGCGACCTCGACTAAAAAGGGAAAGAGATGAAAAACTTGGCTATGTGAGCTATGACAGATGCGTTGGTGAATGATTACTCATCATTATCATCAACACCTTCAACCACGCATGATTCCACGAACTTAAGCTGTTCGCGCAGACCGATTGGCAGTTCAGAATCACCTAGGCTTCCTGCCTTTTCAATGGCCTTAGTGATACTCTCCAAACAAGAACTCCCTTGTGCCAATGTTTTTTCAAGACGAGAAAGAGCATCAGACGCCCCACTAACTATTTCATCATACTGACTATGGAGTTGGTGGAGCTTCTTTTCATATTCCTGCTCCAAGAAGAGTTTGGACCTGGCATTCCCTAGTGCATCAGTGAGTTCCTTGATCTTCGCGACTTGCTCTTTCTTTCGTTGCTTCACTTCATCCTTGAGGGTATCCCAGACGCTGCCGTAGTCCTTAAGAGAATTAAAGCCCACCATGATAGATCCATGAGACTTCTGACCAATACTGAGTTGCTCTTTCACGTGCTCTTCATCAGCTCTCATACTAGAAATGCTAAAGGAAACTGCATGTTCCACTTTGCTATTCAAATTCTCCCTCAGTCGCTCCAACTCACTCATGAGTTCTTGTACCTCTTGAGGAATTTTGTCCTGCAACATATTTCTCCAGCTGTTCAAGACTCTCCCAATCCTGGTGCTCAAAGAAATCTTGTCTAAAATTGGCGAGGCAATCAGCTTGTGGATACGTTTAAGATCAGAATGGATGTATCCCATCATGCTTCTCAGAATAGGGTCAGTGAACTGGGGCACCACGATGCCCGTACGTTCTCCATGTTTGCTGATGCAGTTTTGATCAGGGTTACGCTTAAGGACAGTGAACTCATCGCCAACACTGTTCAAATAGCATTTTATGGTCTGATCCAGGCTGGATTTCAGTGCCGCAGCTTTGGATAATGCCACTTCCAAGTTATGTCCTCCATCTGACATAACACAAAAAAAAAACGAGGAGGGGCTACGTGAGCTATATGTTTATGTCGTACGATGGTACAAATTCGAAGTTGGGTGTTTTTAATTACCTGGACAATCCAAACGTTGCTTCTTTATTGGGCTATCATCATTGTGATCCCCCTGTTGTTCAGTTATCACATCAAGTTCTTGATCTTCAACAACAGGTGCCAATAAGTCTGTCTTTTCCTCGTCAAGTATATGCTGAGGAGAAGAACGTTTTCCCCTGTTCCCTTGCAGAACATTGATGTCTCCTGGTAAAGAGACTTCAGTCCCAGAAGAGATAGAAACAGGAGCTTCAATAATGGCCACATCCTCCTTTTGGTCACGACCATCCTTGTGTGAACTTGATAGCCTGAGGAATCGAGCGGCCAAGTCTTTGGGATTGCTTCTCTTTCTAATAAAAACTTTATCTAGCGGTAGGATGACAGTCATGGTTTCTGCGATTCAAGAATTCATGGTTATGCTCTAAAGGGTTTTTTGCATACCGGAATCAAGAGGCAGTTGGCCAGAATTGGCAAAGTAAATTTCTCATTACCTAGTTCAGGGACGGTCCTGATTTTTTCTCCGTCAGAAGCCGTATTCTTCTTCTTACCGGAGGCGGGAATATTTTCCTTCGACAAGTGAGTAACTACTGGTATGAAAGAGCCTGCAAAACCAACAAAAAATCAGTACCAAGTCAACTTGGGTTCCTTTCAAAGAGGTGGCTTTTGAGAGAAGGTATCTCTCACGTTTAGAGGCTTTGTTTTTTATGGCTTTTGAAACACCTTGAGTTCCCTTGGATAAAAGAGTGGCCCCGATGGTAGACATACCTGAGTTTATTTAAATAAAAGTAAGTATGTCGTCATTGTGTGAGAGAAAGCAAGATTGTAAAGTGAACATCATTTACCTGAATTAGGGGCAGTTTCATTCCCTTTGCTACCGGTGGAAGCGGGTGTGACCACCCTTGCTGTGTTCTTACTTTTGATCTTCGACGCGCATGCAGCTACATTCCAAATATACTGTGTTAATTACGTGAGTCATTTAAAGGTTAAAAGGAAATTGTTGTTTACCTGTGATAGATGAGGCATTTATCTCGTCCCCTTGAGGGGTGCATGGCGGTTCTTGGCCAGAACAAATCATATCAGCTTTTGTAAAGAAATTTAGCGCGGACATACACCATTTCATATATTCAGCTGAACACTTGGTTCTCCGAGAGAGGGGCTGTAAATGGAATCGGTGACCCGTTGGAAAGTAATAGGCCAAATGGCTCCTCTGCAAATGTTCAGTTGTCTCCTCACGAGTACCCTTCAAATAGGTAGAAAATTGCAGAAGAAATTGCCCGTTTGGTCCTTCCATGAAGAAGTCAGGGACGTCTTGATCACACGCATGCATGCGAGCGAAACGATGCGGACAATATACCAAGTTGTGATGAAACTGACACCTAGTGTGTGTGACGGCACCGACACTAGAGCTAATCAGCATGTCTATAGTGGTAATCCGGATGGTATTGCGGGTACCATCGACAGACTCGCGTGCATCACTTAACAAAACTTCAGATTCTGACTTAGGGAAACGGATGCAAGATTTTCCCAAGAAGGACAGTGAGAGTAGAGATTCATTGTCCGTTGCCAAGTCAATAAAAAGCCGATGGGCCTCAAACAAACTAATTTCAGTTGAGGTGATTCTCCAGGCGTCCGTGACGAATGGGGAGTGGTAATTTTGGGATTCACACCCGTGAAGGCATCATCTTCGATAAGAAGAGAACCAACCCATAATGAAGTGAGCTGGTATTGCCCGACACTCACTAGCTGATTCAGATCCATCAATAATGTTCGACTAGCATTGTCAAGGCTTTGATACAAATGAGCCATACTTGTTGTACCAATAATCGCAAGTAACGCTTGAGCAAGTCGTGTGCAAAGCACAAAAACCTCGGCCGGATATAGGCCCCATATGAACTGGGACACAATATGTGCATAGCCAAGCTGCAATAAATGCTGCACGGTATATCACTCGTCCATATTGTTGCGATGAAATACTCTGTAATTGCTGAAACGAGCAGACCACCGGTTTTGCAGCTCAAGTGTGCGGAAATCAAGTCGTGAGAGTAATGGATCTTCCGGGTCTGCATAAAAGTGACTTGGCATTGGTGCTTGCGTTTTAACGGTGGCTCCGAGGTCTTCACCTACAAAGGAGGAGTATGTCAGCGAGTTATCCATGCTGTTGAAACTAAGATATATGAAGAGGTAAAAGTGAAGTAAGTCTACCTATGAAATGATCTATCCAACTTTGGAGCGTCACATGGGAATAACTCCCTTCCTGCTGCAGCACCCATGCGTCCGTGTATGCTGTATGAAGGACCCTCACAATCCCTGAAACCTCGGACTCAAGAGGGATATGTTCCTCATAAAGGTGACCAGAAATGGGGATTCCCATGGTATCATACATGGCTATGAGAGGATATCCCATCTCTCCTTGAGTGGTGACCAAAGTATGCCCCTCTGAATTCCAAAATGTAAGGAAGGCAGCAAGCAGTGACGTATTGATGGGAATCTGATATAGAGAGCTAGAACGCATGGAAAATGTCACCTTCACAACATTTCCTTGTCCTCCGCGAGAGCGAGCATCATCCGAGCCCACAATAGGAGCTTATGATGATACGGAATTGATGTTTGGAGCTTAAGAGAAGAGTCATTCCACCACAACTTAAAAGGGCTACGGATGAACTCTTGGGCCAAGGTGTTAGTCATTGCTGACGGCGCCTCCTTCAGGACCGGCTCTAGAACAGTAAACGTTGTGCTCTTTTCAGCAAAGGCAAGTTCTGCATCTTTCGAAAATCCTTCACAACGGAAGAATTTATTGGTCAGGTCCCTAGGAGGGGTGGGAACTTGGCATTTGTTGAGAGGTCGAGATGTAATCTTCATCCTTTCAGTACGTTCGAGACCCAACATTCTTATAGCTTCATTAATGTATTGCTCGGCGTCATGGTCTACCATATCCTTACCAACATCTGGAAGCTTTAGAATGGCATCACTATAGATTTCGTTAGCCTCTTCCCACAGGATGGCTTCACCATCAGCACCTGCTCTTTCATCAACATCAGTGTCACTTAAACTGTTGTTGCTCATATCCTTTTGGGAGGAAAAACTTCTTGAATGAGTGTCGGGCTTCTAAAAAAAAATAGAAAAGTGTAAGCGGATTATGCACAACAAAGATGGGGTTTTTTTTTTTAAAAAAAAAGGGGGTTATATGCTGTACCATCGCAGCATCAGACTCCACTGTGGTCTTTTGAGTGTTTCCTCTAGTTGAGGATCCAGCTTTCGAGTTGTTCTTCCCACGTTTGTTACCCATGCCGACACCGACACGGTTGGACCTGTGCTGATGTTGGGTTGTTGGGTAATTTCTTATCCCCGGGTAAGAATTACCTTTGTGGAAAGAAGCTCTTGAGCCTTGATATTGTGGGCGTATGTAGCGTTGTGGCCTGGGCGGTTGAGCCACAGTATTACGGTAAGGCTGATGGTTGGGACCCTCTCTTTCACGAACGTATCTATAGCTATTAGTATAGCCCCGTTCGTTGTACTCCTCAGATTCTTCCCACCTATCTTCCGGGTGCCTGCGCCAATGAGGCCTGTAATGCATCAGTGAGAGCAAGAGATAAGTTCCTACCTGCAAAGGGCAGAAAGGAGAAAGGGTAACTTCACAATGTGTAAAAAGTATGGGGCAGAATAATGTTGTTGTCAAATTGATGATGAGTCAGATGCCGAAGTCAGCCTTACTAATGATACAGAGAATATTTATGATATGTATTTTCTTTACGGAAAATAATCAGTAATGAATAATGTAATCTGAGGCATCACTGTCATTTATCGAAGTCTATGTCTGATCTACTATAACAGAGAATTTTTCAAGGCTTGATCAGTAGCAGATCCTAGATATGCTTCCTGTAGCCCATCTGTTATATCTTATCAAGGCCAACTTAAGGGCAGTGCAGCTTCAGTTTATAAAAAAGAGGATCAGTAACAATTTGTGATAATTAATGATCTGATGTGTTGCCGCTTCCATGATCACAGTGTGTTTTTAACTGAACCTATCGTTAACTAGACAAGCAGTTTAATATCAAGCAATAACTGTGGCCTGTTAATCCTAACGAGGGCTATTCAACGGCAACTGGGGAAAGGGGTTGTGTCTTGTCAACAACGATGTTGCCTCCATGATCATTAAAGTGCAGCTTCAACGTAACTTAGCAGAGAGTACTACACCAAGCTTTCAAATGACAGTTGTGGTACTCCACAATATTTATCTGATCCTGCGTCGGAGTCGGTCACTTCGCCGCCTTAACTGCGAGGCAAAGATATTTTGCAGCAATTTTTTCACGACCAGATGTCAGTCTGATGCTTTTACGATCGGATTGTAGCTTCAAGTGCCTGGACCAATATTATATGATGCCGAATCCTGCTGAGATGAAAGGCGAGCGCACTGCTTCAATGATCAGCTTCAGCTGTACCTAACGAGGACTACTCCACAACGAGTGCAATGATCCAAGGATCAGCTTCAGCTGTACCTAACGAGGACTACTTGATGTCGCGGCGGCAAGGCTGACATGATCAGATCTGACTTCAGCTGTACCTAACGAGGACTACTCCGAAACAAGTGCATATGCTATTTTGCTCAAACCGATCTCATTGGTATTGCACAGATCAATCTACAACAGATGGATTGTTGATGGAGTCTCCGTGGTGAGGCTTGGTGCAATCATTCATGCAGAGCCTGCTAACAAGGTAAAAAATAATTCAAAAGGAAGAGGAAAATAGATGCACCTGAGAATTCCGGTGGAGGAGGTTAAGCTCCGTTACGTGGCGGCGTGTGTAGAGGAAATTTGATGGAAGAGTTTGTGGAACTTGACCTTGGGGCTGCGGCCGTACTTATAATGGCATGCAGTTGAGATTTTGATGTTACGTAGCAAACAAGGAGTCAACTCGGTTGTTAACGATTGAACCCCATACGTACTCTATAGTTAGGATTGTTGGTTCGTTCAGGCAGTTTGGATTGAGTTATTCTGGCGAGATATGGATCAATTTTGTTTCACCAAGTCAAGTGCAAATTGCTCCGCATTTGAACTTAACTTGGCGAGGGACATTTGTTCGACAGTGTTTTTATCACATAGCACTATATGATATGGTGTCAGTGGACACTAGCAGAAATTATGGTGATAAGAATTCTCTGGAGTATTATAAATAATTATTGATCAAAAGAAGTAAAGGAGAATCACTGTGACATTCCGTTTAGCAGAGTTATTTTGGCTATCAGATTGATTAGCTATTCATGCATGGAGTGATAATCAACAATTGCATGCATTATGTCAGATGGACTCGTTGGTAATTTATTAAGCAACAAGAAATTCAAATATTGCTGGCTCATATCAGCTACCTAGCTAGCATGTATACGTGTGAACGGACCTACGATCCAGGCTAAAGTGAATACTCGTATGTATAAAATACGCATGCAAAGATGACTGGCCGAGTCAATGGATCGAACGGCCGAGTACCTCACCTAGCGGAGCAGCTAGCTCAGGATAAGATCAGGTTGCTAACAGCCGCGTCGGTGGCGCTGATGTACTTATCTCTTTATCTCTATGCATGGCTGGTGGTGGGATGCTAATATAAATACCACCCAGTGTGATCATTAGGGAGAGTTTAGACACACACGCACTGGCCACACACATACTCGTACACCTATTTTCATCACCATCACATACGGATATTCATTCTTCTTCATACTAGTTCATCTCATCTACCACACACCCACGCCGCTGACACGGCTTCCAATCCGCACTCGGTGGCCTTCTTCACGTTGCAAATCGATGGCATCACATGGTAAGTAAAATCGCATGAAGGTAGCATGCGCATATTCTTTCTTGTTTTTGTGCATTTCATGTTGCAGATTTCTGCTTTCTCGGCTCTACGCGATTTATTCGCCGCCGATGTGATTCTTGATCTAAAAAATTCCTTTCTCGGCTCTACGCGATTTATTCGCCGCCGATGTGGCTCTTGATCTAAAAAGTCTTTTCTCGGCTCTACGCGATTTATTCGCCGCCGATGTGGCTCTTGATCTAAAAAAAATATTCTCTCGGATCTACGCGATGTATATCGCCGCCGATGAGTTTCATAGCCTGATTCATGAGATTCGTGGTGTCCCGGCTCTACGCGAATCTATTTACGCCCGAGGAGTTTAGTAGTCCGAGTTACAAAATTTGTGTCGTCTTGGCTCTCACGCGATTTATATCGCTGCCAATGATATTCATAGTCAATATCTGAAATTGTTTCATCTCGGCTCTACGCGATTTATATCGCCGCCATGGACATTGCATGATTTGATCTACCAAAGATTAAGTGTCTTGGCTCTACGCAATTTACATCGTCGCCGGCTCGCTTATAGACATTTCCTGCGACATCAAATGGCTCACGATGCTTCACTAAAATACAAGTGTTGTTGTTCATGTGTCATGTTCACACGGACACGCACCAAAAGGCATATGCGTGTGTTATTTAAATCCAGTACGACCACCTACTCTGGAATAAGCAAGGCCCCGTTGTTAACTTTAACAATTTATGGAGCTACAATTCATGTTAGTCGAGTGATTCAGTATTTTGTCTCAGCCAATTTACTTTTCTTCCGTGACCGACGAGGCCGGAACCTACATATCTATCGACCGGCAGGCGGAACCTACATATCTATCTGACCGACGAGGTGGGATACACACCGTTCGTGACCGGCGAGGCGAACATCTATCGAGACTTTGTGCGAATTCACCTTTGTCGATTGGATAAGACATCCATACTTTGTCGATATGGCTGCGAACTACATTAATCAGTATTTGCATGTTATGTGTCCTTGGAGAAAATGAGCTATGAGGTGATGATGATGATGACCGTATGATGCAGCATAATCGGAGGTCTTTCACGGTCATAAACCCGTGAATGTAATTAACTAGAAGTCCTCTCGAGGCTCTAGGGGTCAAGAACTACACAATCGTTTCTTTTGTATGTCAGATGTTCGCACAAGGAAGATGTACAATGAGATTTGTATGTTCTTATGAATATCAATAAAGACTACAAATTTCCCGCATAATCTTTGTGTTTGCTTTATTTAATTTGTATACTATCGTATACTGGCACGCCCGCACTCCATAGTACCAGCGCTAAGAAATTTAATTGTTTCTCTCGCGTAAAACACACTGCAAAGACGAATGGAGCTGAGGATATTGACCATAGCATCGACAGTCTTTTCTTTGTTGAAGTCACGGTTATGAAAGGAGAACAATTAGAATTGGTGGTTAGTTGTTTCTGCTTGGTTAAACCTAATGATAATGGTAATCTATATTCTTAACTAAAATGAAGTACTTTTTGAAAGGGTTTCGCAGCATAGTAAATCAAAAAAATTCTACGGATGCGAACGGGAAAGCCAAGCTCTAATCTAGGAGATGTAAACAACGAGGGGAAATAGATGAGATCTTCATACCCTTGAAGATTCGCACAGCGAAACGTTCGTCGGAACATGGATGATGTAGTCGTACTTGCTTCTCCTCCTCGCGATCCGATCTAACACCGCAAGTGGCGATGCCTCCGAGAGATGCACACGTGCGGCACCTCGACGTCTCCTCCTTCCTCGGTCCAACAAGTATGGTGGAGAGATGGATTGGATCTACAACGCGATGGTACGGTGCAAGTGGTGGATAGTTTTTGCAGCAGGGCTTCGCCTACACGCAGTCGGGAGGGAGAGAGAGAGGAGGGCAGCAGGGCGGCTAGGGTTTGAGGAGTAGGTGTTTGAGGGGGTGCGCCCCCAGCCCTATTTATATAGAGGGGTGGGCGGCCAGCCCTTGCCCCTCCCCCAAACCCTAGGGCCGGCGGCCAAGGAGGGAGGAGTGGGGGGCAAGTTCCCCCCTTCTAGAAGCTCCCCTAGGGTTTCCCCTAGGTTTGGCCGGCTGGGCCCTATGGGGCCTTGTGCCCCTGGCCCAATGCGGCCAGGGCACTTCCTTATAGGCCCATGCCCCCTCCCGGCAGGTGGGGCCACGTTGGTCCCCCTCCGGAAGGTTCTAGAAGCTTCTGGTACAATACCGATTAACACAAAACAATTCCGAACTCCAAAAACTGCATTGCCTTATATGAATCTTATTCTCCGGACCATTCCGGAACCTCTCGTGATGTCCCGGATCCCATCCGAGACTACGAACAAAAACTCATAAACCAATTATCCAATCTATCCTAGCGTCGAGACACGTTAAGTGTGTGACCCTTCGGGTTCGAGAATATGCAGACATGATCTTCTATCAATAATCAATAGCGGGTCTGAAACCCATATTGACTCTACACATTCATCGATGATCATATCGGATGAACCACGATGCCAGGATTCAATCAATCCCATATATATATTCCCTTCGTCTCGCGATATTTTACTTGCGAGATTTGATCGTCGATGCAGTCATACCTAGTTCAATCTCGTTCACGGCAAGTACTTTACTGCTCAGAATCCGATATCACTTTGTGATTAACTCCTTAACCACATGCTTGCAAGCGGTGTTGATATCGATTACCGAGTGGGCCCGAAGTATATCTCTCCGACTTGGGAGGGACAAATCCCATCTCGATACATACAACCCAACAGGTACTTTTGATCACCTAAGAGACACCTTTATGATCACCCTCTCATAGGATGACGTTTGATGACCTCAAAGCTTTCTTCCGATACCAGGGAGTTGTATTATCTCATGGTCTAAGGAATACAATATTTGACATAAGAAAAGCTTCGCAAAGATGAACACGATGACACGATCTAATTGCTTCGCTTAGTTTGGGTCTGTCCATCATATCATTCTCCCAATGATATGATCTCATTATTAATCGACAACTCATGTCTATGGTTAGGAAACCTTAACCATCATTAATCAATGAGCTAGTCCATAGAGGCATACTAGGGACACTGTGTTGTTCATAAACTACATAAGTATTAAAGTTTCCGCTTAATACAATTCTAGCATGGAATATAAACTTTATCATGAACAAGAATTATAATAATAACATCTTTATTATTGGCTCTAGGGCATAATTCCAACAGTCTCCCACTTGCACTAGAGTCAATAATCTTGTTTACATTTGGTAACAATCTTACACCCATGGCACTAAGGTGCTGATCATGTTTTGCACGTGGAAGAGGTTTAGTCAATGGATCTGCGACATTCAGATCTGTATGTACTTTGCTAATCTTCAGATCCCCATCTGCTATATAATCTCGGATTATATGAAACTTGCGGTTGATATGCTTGGTCTTTGGATGATATCTTGGTTCCTTAGCGAGTGCTATGGCGCCAGTGTTGTCACACAATATCTCCAAAGGGTCCAATGCACTTGAACCACGCCAAGCTCGATGAAGTTCTGATCCAAACTCCTTCACTTGACGCCTGCAGCAGCCATGTATTCCGCTTTCATCGTAGATCCCATGATCACGCTTTGCTTGCAACTTATCCAGCTCACAGCTCCTCCATTCAAAATATAAACGATATCCGTCGAGATTTAGAATCATCCTTGTTTGTCGAAACTAGCGCCGACGTAACCTTTACTGACGAGCTGTTCATCACCTCCATAGACTAAGAACATTTCTTTAGTCCTATTTAGGTACTTTAGGATGTTCTTCACGGCTGTCCAAAGGTTCCACTCGGATCACTTTGGTATCTCGTCACAAACTAAGAGCATTGGACACATCCGTCTTGTACACAAGATGGCATACATGATAGAACCTATGGCCGAGGCATAAGGCACTTTACTCATAGCTTCTCTATCATTTACCGTAGTCGGAATCGAGCCTTGCTCAATATCTTACTGACAACATAGGCCTTCGAACCTTTCTTTGCCTTATCCATTCGAACCTTTTCGAACTTTGTCTAGGTATGTACTCTGGCTTAAAGCTATCAGGCGTCTTTGTCTATCTCTATAGATTTTGATGCCCAATATATAAGCAGCTTCACCTAGGTCTTTCATTGAAAAACACTTGTTCAACTAACTCTTCACATCGTTAAGCATGTTAATGTCATTTCCAATAATCAATATGTCATCCACATATAGTACCAGAAATGTCACTGAGCTCCCACTCACTTTCTTGTAGATACAAGATTCGTAGCAATTTGGAACAAATCCAAAGCTCTTGATCACTTGATCAAAACGAAGGTTCCAACTCCGAGATGCTTGCTTCAGTCCATAAATGGAACGCTGAAGTTTGCACTTTATCAAAGATCCTTAGGATTGACAAAACCTTCGGGTTGCATCATATACAACTCTTCATCAATGTTGCCATTGAGGAAAGCAGTCTTGACATCCATCTGCCATATTTCATAATCATGAAACGCAGCAATTGCCAATAAAATCCGAATGGACTTAAACATCGCTACGGGAGATAAAGTCTCATCGTAGTTAACACCTTGAACTTGTCGAAAACCTTTCGTGACAAGCCGTGCTTTATAGACGATAACATTACCATCCGCGTCCGTTTTCTTCTTGAAGATCCATTTGCACTCAACGGCCTTTCGGTCGGTAGGAGGGTCCACCAAAGTCCATACTTGGTTTTCGCTCATGGATCCCAACTCGGATTTCATGGCCTCTAGCCATTTCTTAGAGTCTGGGCTCATCATCGCTTCCTCATAGTTCGTAGGTTCACTGTCTTCTACCAAGAAGACAGTCAAGACAGGGTTGTCGTACCACTCAGGAGGGGCACGCGACCTTGTCGACCTGCGACGTTCAATGCTTGACATCGTCCGAAGCTTCATGATCCTTGTCATTAGCTTCCTCTATTGTTGGTGCAGGCGGCACTAGAACAATTTCAGGTGCTGCACTACTCTCCAACTCAAGAGAAGGTTCAACAACCTCGTCTAGCTCTACTTTCCTCCCACTCACTTCTTTCGAGAGAAACTCCTTCTCAAGAAAGGAACCGATCTTTGTGACAAACACTTTGCCTTCGGTTCTGTGATAGAAGGTATACCCAATAGTTTCCTTAGGGTATCCTATGAAGACGCATTTCTCCGCTTTGGGTTCGAGCTTGTCCGGCATCAACTTCTTGACGTAAGCTTCGCATACCCAAACATTAAGAAACGACAACTTAGGTTTAGCACCAAACCACAGTTCATATGGTGTCGTCTCAACGGATTTAGATGGTGCCCTATTTAAAGTGAATGCAGCGGTTTCTAATGCATAACCCCAAAATGATAACGGAAAATTAGTAAGAGACATCATCGATCGGACCATATCTAATAGGGTTCGATTCCGGCGTTTAGACACACCATTGTGCTGTGGTGTTCCAGGTGGCGTGAGTTGCGAAACGATTCCGCTTGCTTTAAGATGCATGAGAAAATCATAACTCAAATATTCACCTCCACGATCGGATCGTAGAAACTTAATCTTTCTGTTATGATGGTTCTCCACTTCATTCTGAAATTCTTTGAACTTTTCAAATGTTTCAGATTTATGTTTCATTAAATAGATATACCCATATCTACTTAAGTCATCGGTAAAAGTGAGAAAATAGCGATATCCACCGCGTGTCGAAACACTCATCGGTCTGTATACATCGGTATGTATGATTTCCAACAAGTCCGTTGCTCGCTCCATCATACCGGAGAACGGGGTTTTGATCATCTTGCCCATGAGGCATGGTTTGCATGTGTCAAATGATTCAAAATCAAGAGACTCCAAAAGTACATCAGAATGGAGTTTCTTCATGCGTTTTACACCAATATGACCTAGACGACAGTGCCACAAATAAGTAGTATTATCACTATCTACTTTGCATCTCTTAGCCTCAATGTTATGGATGTGTGTTTCATCCCTTTCGAGATTCAGAAGAAATAAACCATTCATAGCAGGTGCATGACCATAAAAGATGTTACTCATATAAATAGAACAACCATTATTCTCAGATTTAAATGAATAACCGTCTTGCAATAAACACGATCCAGAAATGATGTTCATGCTCAACGCAGGCACATAATAACATTTATTGAGGTTTAAAACTAATCCCGAAGGTAAAACTAAGGAGAGCGTGCCGACGGCCATCACATCAACTCTTGATCCGTTGCCAACGTGCATCGTCACCTCATCCCTCGCAAGCCGCCGTCTATTCCGTAGCTCCTGTTTCGAGTTACAAATATTAGCAACTGAACCAGTATCAAATACCCAGGCACTACAACGAGGGCTAGTAAGGAAAACATCAATAACATGTATATCAAATATACCTTTGATGGTGCCAGCCTTCTTGTCCGCTAAGTACTTCGGACAGTTGCGCTTCCAGTGACCCTTGTCCTTGCAATAGAAGCACTCAGTGTCCGGCTTGGGTCCAGACTTGAGCTTCTTCTCAGCAGGGGCAACGCGCTTGCCGCCGCCTTTCTTGAAGGGCTTCTTTGCACCCTTACCTTTCTTGAAGGTGGGGGGCTTGTTGACCATCAACACATGATTATCCTTTTTGATGTCCACTTCCGTGGCCTTCAGCTTTGCGAAGAGCTCGGTGATCGTATCAGTGGAACCAATCTGATTATGAGTCACTACAAAACTTTTGTAGCTGGGAGGGAGTGATTGCAGAACCCTGTCAATCTTGAGCTCCTCTGGAATCTTGCAGTCCAGTTGCTCAAGGCGTTGAGTGTAGCCCGACATCTTTATGGCGTGCTCACTAACGGAACTCCCTTCCTCCATCTTGCAGTTAAAGAATTTCTCAGAGATCTCATATCTCTCAGAACGGGACTGAGTCTGAAACATAGTTTTCAGCTCCTCAAGAATTTCAAAGGGCCCGGGATAGTCTTCAAACCGATTTTGAAGGTCCGATTCCATAGCAAACAACATGGTGCTCTTAATCACACCATAATCATCTTTGCGCGACTGATAGACAACTTTCTCATCAGCCGGCGCATCTACAGCAGGGGCGTCACCTAGCGCATTCTCAAGGACATAGTCCTTTTGACCGCCAGAGAGAATGAATCTCAGATTGCGGAACCAGTTGTTGAAGTTAGACCCATTGTTTCTAAGCTTTTCTTTCTCAGCAAAAATGTTGAAGTTGAAGTTGGACTTAGCCATTTGATCTACAATATTTGCAAGTACAAATTAGACTACGTTCATGATAACTAGTTCAACTTTTAATCAAATTACTAGATGAACTCCCACTAAATTCAACATCCCTCAAGTTGTTTAGTGAACATGATCCAAATTCACCACACCTAATCCGATCTTCACGAGAAGAGATGTGGTTTCAATGGTGGACAACGAAGTGTCGATCATATCATTCATATGACTCATGCTTAACCTTTCGGTTCTTGTGTTTCGAGGCCATGTCTGTACATGCTAGGCTCGTCAAGTTAAACCCAAGTATTTCCGCGTGTGCAAAACTGGCTTGCACCCGTTGTATGTGAACGTAGAGTCTATAGCACCCGATCATCACGTGATGCTTGGACACGACGATCTTTATAGCAGTGCATACATGGGGAGAACACAGTTTTATCTTGATCTTTAAGTGAGGAATCATCTTATAATGCTACCGGCGATCTAAGCATAATAAGATACATAAAGGATAAACATCACATGCATATAACTTTATGTGACATGGTATAGCCAATCTGCGCAATGATCTCCATCTTGTGCGTTAAGCATGATCTCCATCACTCCACCATGATTGCCTCCACCACGAATAGCAACTACAACTATTGCTAACTACTTAGCGATAAAGTGAAACTATTACATGGCGTATAAGAAGTTGACACATAGGTCATACACAATTATAAAGACAACCATATGTCTCCTGCCGGTTGTGTACTCATCGACATGCAAGTCATGAAATATTACAAAACATGATCATTGCATACAACATACACATCACATCTTGGGCCATACCATATCACAGAAAACACTCCCTGCAAAAACAAGTTAGACGCCTCTACTTTGTTGTTGCATGTTTTACGTGGCTTATGGGAGTAGCAAGCTAAGAACGATTCTTACCTACGGAAAGCCACAACGGTGATATTATGGTTTCCAAACTCCGATGTAAATCCCATGACAACTATAGTGAGAGAAACTGGCATCCACCAGCCGCATGTGTGGAACAAGCCACACGTCAAGTGCGGAGCCGTTCTCGCGAACGACGTAGCGTAAAGTTGGCCTGGACCGCTTCGATCTCACTATCCCGCGTCATAAGAAGAACACAAACAAGAGGCTTGCAACAGAAAACATCAACGCCCGCAACAACCATGTTGCGTTCTACTCGTGAAACACATCTACGCATAGATCTAGTTCTGATACCACTGAAAGGGTTTCGCAGCATAGTAAATCAAAAAAATTCTACGGATGCGAACCGGAAAGCCAAGATCTAATCTAGGATATGCAAACAACGAGGGGAAATAGATGAGATCTTCATACCCTTGAAGATTCACACAGCGGAACGTTCGTCGGAACGTGGGTGATGTAGTCGTACTCGCTTCTCCTCCTCGCGATCTGATCCGATCTAACACCGCAAGTGGCGATGCCTCCGAGAGATGCACACGTGCGGCACCTTGACGTATCCTCCTTCCTCTGTCCAGCAAGTATGGTGGAGAGACGGATTGGATCTACAATGCGACGGGGCAGTGCAAGTGGTGGAGAGTTTCTGCAGCAGGGCTTCGCCTACACGCAGTCGGGAGGGAGAGAGAGAGGAGGGCAGCAGGGCGGCTAGGGTTTGAGGAGGAGGTGTGTGAGGGGGTGCGCCCCCAGCCCTCTTTATATATAGGGGTGCGCGGCCAGCCCTTGCCCCTTGACATGGTTATACCCTACGGGTACGTAACTTCAGCATACCCGGTCCAGCCCAAGGAAGGCCCACGGCAAATATACGCTGGCCCATGAAGATTTTCGGGTGGCCCAGGCCCATGACACCTTCGAATCCTTGGAGAACAAGACTAGAGTTTGAATACAAATTGTAACCTACTCGTACCGGTACCTGAGACCTAGCCTCCCCATATATAAAGGCTAGGAGGGTCCAACGAGAGGGTACGTACACAATCCCGCAGCTACTAGATTACGACATACACACCTCCACGCCAGATCTAATCACAAGACCCTAACCTCGGTTCGCCGTAATCAAAGAAGCATAAGCAGAGTAGGGTTTTTCTCCGGGGCTGAACACAGGTAAATCTCGTGTCCCCTGGTTGCTTGTCCGTTAACCACGATCTCCAGCATCCCCATCTTCTCCAAAACCCAAGTCCATAATGGGCATTGACGAGATCAAACCTCGTTAATTGGCGCCGTCTGGAACTGGGCTGCTGATTGTGCGGTCGGACGGTTCGACCGATCGATCTACAACTCCTCGACGACGGAGAATCACCTCCTCTTCGCGCTGACTTCACCGCCCACCGCGGCCACCATGAAGGATTTCTAGCCCAGGTGACGGACCAAATTCTGTTCGAGCTTCGCTTCGGTGGGACAACCGCACCTCCGCCTGAGCGGGTGCCCGTGCCGTCAATCAGGCCCGCTTCGTGGGCTCCACACCCCGTGCTACGCACATCACCATCAACAGATGAGTTCTACAATAGCAGCAACTGCAACTTCGATCTGTGCGATCCACCTTCGGATGAAGGGACCTACGGTTCCGGATCCGAAAGCTGCAGTAGCAGCCGACCAATCTGCGAGCGCTATCTATGCGCCGCAGTCATCCAAGGCAACGAGGAAACACCTAACCCGCCGCCCAACCAAAACAGCGAAAACGGCGAAAACATCGACCTGTTGTGGCTTTCGGCTGCGGTGACCCGATGTGGTCTCCGACTCGGGGGCTCTCTCGACATCAGTAACCCGATGCGGCTTTCGGCTGCGATGACCCGATACATCTTTAGGATGCCGGTAATCTTCGGATGCGGAGCTCGCTACCACCATCAACTTCGGAAACCCGTCGTCGCTATGATTGTGGTTCGCCGCGTAGACCACGTCCGTGTGCAACCCGCTACCGCGTCGAATCCATCCAGGACAACTACCAACAAAGCTAAGTTTCCCTCTACTTAGAGCTGATTTCTTACTTTAACTCGCACTCGAAACACTCGGGGGCTGCGCCCTCTTCGAGTAACCTAATGTGCCATCGGCTCCACGCACTCGAGCACCTCGAACGCGACAACCCGAGTAGCTGATTCTGCCTGATTGTTGAATCCTTGAACTCCGAGTGCCTCGGCAAGGTACTGAGACTAAGGGTAATCAGGCTAACGAAAAGGCCTAGCATACAGTGCAAAAGTGTCGACTCGATCGGCACCAGAATCTTACTATACAAGACGACAGGAAAATATTCTTTACAAGATACAAGTACTTCACAATTTTTTATATTTTATGCAGTCTACAAGGACGTCGACTACGTCGAGCTATTCTATCGGGTCCTCCAACAGGAGTCGACGAAACAACTGGCTACGCCATAAACTCAAGGCCCGAGTTGAAACCCTCCTCGGATGGTTGCATCACTTGATGCTACACAGGCGCGACGCTGACTCGATGCGCTTCCGGGTCAATGGTTTCTCCTCACATGAGTCTCCACTCGAGTCTGCGACTCGACTAGACACTCGGGGGCTACTCTATCGAGCGCTTCGCCAAGACCGAAAGACAAATGAAGACAACAAGATTCTTCGAGTCCCACGCCGAGTCTACGACTCCACTCCGGACTCGGGGGCTACTCCCATCGGGAGGAAGGATTCAAGCATCCGAAAATTTTCGAGTCCTACGGACTAAACAGCTGAGCAATGCTTGCACTAAAGTCTCCGCTCGAGTCTACGACTCGAACAGACACTCGGGGGCTACTCCTATCAGGAGCGCTGGCCGCACACCCGAAAGACAAATGAAGACAACACACTTCTCTGAGTCCTACGTCGAGTCTACGACTCCACTACGGACTCGGGGGCTACTCCCATCGGGAGGAAGGATTCAAGCATCCGAAAATTTTCGAGTCCTACGGACTAAACAGCTGAGCAATGCTTGCACTAAAGTCTCCGCTCGAGTCTACGACTCGAACAGACACTCGGGGCACCCTATGAAATCTTCGACTGCGATCTTCCGGATCCGCATGCAAAAACTTTTCGGCAACTCTGCCCCAATTAATGCTAAGTGAGTAACATCCTCCTTGGCCACCCGAAACACTTCCGCAGTGATAAACATTTGGATGCTGCGTCTGCGATGCAAAGATAAGACCTACAGATATCATCTGATGGCCTGGCAACGCAACCGATCAAGGCCTCTGCTAGTATGAACTGCATGCCAGCACTATAAAAAATCCCAACAGACGTTGGGTACACCATTTAAAATCACTGGAATTCCACTCTGTAAGTCCTCCACGGCCGAGTCGAATTACGCCAAAGATATGTTCCGGTTCGAGTCGAGGGACTCGCACCGAAGAAGAAGATCGTGTTGTTTTGTCCTAAGACGATTAATGACCCTGATCCGTCGGAGTCGTGCACACGCATCAACAATCCCTACACATTCTCTTGAAAGACAGAGTCACACCGAAGGATTGAAGAGTCTCACCGAATCTACGATTCGATCACCGGGGCTCTTGACATGGTTATACCCTACGTAACTTCAGCATACCCGGTCCAGCCCAAGGAAGGCCCACGGCAAATATACGCTGGCCCATGAAGATTTTCGGGTGGCCCAGGCCCATGACGCCTTCGAATCCTTGGAGAACAAGACTAGAGTTTGAATACAACTTGTAACCTACTCGTACCGGTACCTGAGACCTAGCCTCCCCATATATAAAGTCTAGGAGGGTCCAACGAGAGGGCACGTACACAATCCCGCAGCTACTAGATTACGACATACACACCTCCACGCCAGATCTAATCTGCGCACCCCTGTAACCTTCGGTTCCGCCGTAATCAAAGAGCAGACAAGCAGGAGTAGGGTTTTCCCTCCGGGGGCCTGAACCTGGGTAAATCTCGTGTCCCCTGGTTGCTTGTCTGTTAACCGTGCCACGATCTCCAGCATCCCCATCTTCTCCAAAACCCAAGTCATAACAATGGGCATTGACGAGATCAAACCTCGTCACCCTCCCCCAAACCCTAGGGCCGGTGGCCAAGGAGGGAGGAGTGGGGGGCAAGTTTCCCCCCCCCCTTCTAGAAGCTCCCCTAGGGTTTCCCCTAGGTTTGGTCGGCTGGGCCCTATGGGTCCTTGTGCCCCTGGACCAATGCGGCCAGGGCACTCCCTCATAGGCCCATGCCCCCTCCCGGCAGGTGGGGCCACGTTGGTCCGCCTCCGGAAGGTTCTAGAAGCTTCCGGTACAATACCGATTAACCCGAAACAATTCCGAACTCCAAAAACTGCATTGCCTTATATGAATCTTATTCCCCGGACCATTCCGGAACCTCTCGTGATGTCCCGGATCCCATCCGAGACTCCGAACAAAAACTCATAAACCAATTATCCAATATATCCTAGCGTCGAGACACATTAAGTGTGTGACCCTTCGGGTTCGAGAATATGCAGACATGATCTTCTATCAATAATCAACAGCGGGGTCTAGAAACCCATATTGACTCCCACACATTCATCGATGATCATATCGGATGAACCACGATGCCAGGATTCAATCAATCCCATATATATATTCCCTTCGTCTCGCGATATTTTACTTGCCCGAGATTTGATCGTGCATCAGTCATACCTAGTTCAATCTCGTTCACAGCAAGTACTTACTTTACGTTCGTAATCCGATATCACTTTGTGATTAACTACTTAACCACATGCTTTCAAGCGGTGTTGATATCGATTACCGAGTGGGCCCAGTATATCTCTCCGACTTGGGAGGACAAATCCCATCTCGATACATACAACCCAATGTACTTTCCGATCACCGAGAGACACCTTTATGATCACCCTCTCATAGGATGACGTTGATGACCTCAAAGCTTTCTTCCGATACCAGGAGTTGTATTATCTCATGGTCTAAGGAATACAATATTTGACATAAGAAAAGCTCGCAAAGATGAACACGATGACACGATCTAATTGCTTCGCTTAGTTTGGTCATCCATCATATCATTCTCCCAATGATATGATCTCATTATTAATTGACAACTCATGTCTATGGTTAGGAAACCTTAACCATCATTAATCAATGAGCTAGTCCATAGAGGCATACTAGGGACACGGTGTTGTTCATAAACCACACAAGTATTAAAGTTTCTGCTTAATACAATTCTAGCATGGAATATAAACTTTATCATGAACAAGAATTATAATAATAACATCTTTATTATTGCCTCTAGGGCATAATTCCAACACTTTTCAGCTGCATTTTGTGAACTGGAAGTTATATGTTGTTGTTAGATATCATTTCTTGCCATAGTTATGATTTTTTTCTATGTTTACCTGTTTTTTTGCCTGTGTGTCTGTTTCCCTTCGTGACATGACATTCGTAATATCTCAAAAAATGGTCCATGCATTCCGTCGTAATGGCCGTACATAGACATGTCCATTTTTGTGTGCTTGGTTATATGACTAATAACCTCTGTTATTTTTCTGTTAAAAATAGGTCACTGCTATGGTTGTAATAATAATGGAAGTGTTTATTTGAAGCACCCCAATAAGGCTGATGCATACACTGGTGGTCACTTGAACAAACATTCGTCATTTGGATATGATAGGAGTGACTCCGATACCGTATGATGATTTATCTCATGGTGAACATTTAATATTTGGTTGCTTCATTGTTAACTACAAGTGTTTTGCCGCTATTTTCACAGGAGGTGGATGAGGAGGCTGAGGAGGCCAGGATAAGACATATGTATTCGGTAATGCCATATCTTGTACGGTATATGTCAACACCCGGATTTTAATCCTAGATGCATGTTATACCATACATCGCAATCCCAGGATTACCATTTTTGCGAGACATAACAGATTTGGATATCACAGTACATCATCCATTACAAACCATACATAAGGTCTTACACAAATAAGGATCTCATGATCCAGATCTTAATACAACTCAAGCAGCGGAATAACGTAATAATAAAGGTAGAGTAGGCGAAACTCCATCTCCGGGGTCACAGGCAATGCTGACGATGGGAGATGTTCCTAGTTGTCGTAACCTTCCTGCGGTCCATCATCCTGGTACTCCTCTTAATAGTCTGGCCACGGGAATAGCCAGGGACAAAGCCATGAGTACTCTTTAAGTACTCGCAAACTAATACTAACAAGTTAAGGGGGTTTTCGTAGTAGGACACTAAGCTCTAGGGTTGTTTTGCAAAAAGCTAGATTTACCTCTACTAAGTTCATAAGCAAGAAACTAGTTGAAATTTTATAACACCTAAGTGGGAACTTGAATTTCATATCACAACTTGAATTTTGAAAACATCTGACGGAGGAACAGTATGGCCACTCCAACTGTCCATAACCGCGAACGCGGCTATTCGAATAGTTTGACACTCTGCAGAGATTGTAAACTTTCACCACAACATTCGATACATCCGTCAGGAACAAATCCTGAATTCACCATACTCAGTATGCGGATAATAAATCCTAACCTTTCAATTACACGCCCTAGTATAGGCACCTCTCCTGTGAGTTTGGCCTCCCAACCATGACCAACTGTCATCTTGGGTACTGCACAGATGGACAATCTTCACAAGGTAGCCTCAACTCAGACCTTGGCCGTGAGGGAACCCACACTAAGGTATATAAGTTTCCAGTCAAGCCCTACCCAATTTTAGGGTATTGTGGTTGTACGGTAAAATTGGAATGATATCGCATCTAGACAACTATCAGTTTTATAAAGGGCTAAGGCTCATGCCTCAACATTTTCATCATCAAAATCATCTGGTGTTCGGAAACACATGTCAAAACATTTCAGTAGAATGACTCATCATTCCAAGGTTTTCATAACCATTTTCACCAAGTATTCCCATCTAAAGTTGATCAAGTTTTATTCTTAGCACTAGCATCTACAAGTGGGGTAAGTACTAATGAGGGGTGGTAAACAAGTGGAGATTAAGTAAGTTCAATCTCATGCCTTAGGATGACATCAAGATTATCTAGATTAGGCCAAATTTAATGCTCTTTATGCAACCTTCAATTATCTTCCTAGAATCTACAAGTTACTTAAGTAAACTCTAAAAGAAAGCTTTGATATAGAAATAAAGTATAAAGCTTGCAAGTAAAACTAGGATGGTTCATCAAGTGGTATAAGCTTGCAAGTAAAACTTGCATGGTTTGGCTTGCTAAGATAGTGGTATAAACTTGCTAAGTTGCAAGTGTTAGCTTGCATAGGTCAACTTGGTTAGTAAGGCTTGCCTTGTGCAGAGCAGTGGTTGAAGTTCTCCTCGGCTTCTTCTTCGTAGTATCCTCCTTCCTCCTCGTATCCTTGGTCGGTACTAGCGTCTATAAATAAATACAAAGTACACAATCACCAAACAATACTTAACTATTTTCAATCATCACACAGAGGTGTTCTATAGATGATCTAGCATCATCACCTATTATTACAAGATTAAAGCATTTGTCTTATTTATTTTAATTTGAGAAAAGTAATTTCTACTGATTGAAAAACTACTTAAGATTTAATATTCTCCAACTCAAACATGGGATCATGTTGACACCTGTCATCACCACATATTTCAGTACATGGGAATGTGATTTCAAGTGGTTTCACAATTTAATAAGGTTTAACCTTTTTACCTTAAATAAATAAAATGACTAGAAATGCGTATGTGGCATCCCTTTATTACTTGAACATTATTTCTGTAGTGAAACCCATATGTTTTTATATATTCTGAAAGGTATGATCAAATGTGATTTTTGAGAGTTGGAATCAACTCAAAATCTATTACTGTTGAAATTTGAAAAATGTTTGAATGCAGAAAAGCTTCTGACTTGTTATTTTTACCAAGGTTGGTCTACAAATCCAAATGATTTGAATCCAACGGGCTTGGATTAAGCATTTTAGTACCTTTCTAACAAAATTGGTTTCATGCAATTTGGTTCACTGAATCGAGCTGGGTTGATTTTTTAAACTAGGTACAGAACTGAGTTTGCATTAAAATAGAAAAATCTAAATTCAAACGGTTGGGCTGCGCGGGAAAGGTTAATGGGCCGGCCCAGTGTCACTCCGCAGCGCGGGGCTCAACTGACAGGGGGGTTCCACCCGTAAGTGGCTCATAACACGCGAAGCGGTACGGGGTTGTGTGGTTCGTTGGATTAGAAGGGCGATCGACGGCTGAGGGTCGTCGTCAACGATGAACATGTCACCGGCGAGCTCGAACCCTGACGGCTTAGTGGGGGTGCATAGGGGGCATACCAGGGCTCTAGCGACGACGACGAGGCGGGAAAACAAACGAATGGTCGACGACGAGCTCAGGGATGGTCGAGGCAGCTCCGGGGGTGGTCGAAATCAACGGTTCCCTTCTTCTCCAGAGGCGGCCTGCTCCGGTGCAATTCCGGCGAGCTGCTGCTCCTCGTGATCCGGCTAGAGGGTGGAATGATCAGTGAGGTGAGGGGAGTGGGGTGGTGTGATTCAAATGGCTTGGGGTGGCCTCCTTTTATAGGCTCGACAGCGAGACCGAGAGGGATGGGCAGGCGACGGTGGCGACATGGCTACGAGCGGCTAGCGGCATGGCTGAGGTTGGCGATCTACGGGCGGTCTCCTGGCGGTCCTCTAGAGTTTAAATGCGTGCGTAGGGGCGGTGGCAATCAGTCGGGAACGTGCGGTGCTCTGCGTGGCAGAGGTAGCGTCTTCGACGGTGAGCGGTGGCTGTGAGGCACGGGGCGGCGAACGGGGATGTCTGGCGTGTTCCTTGGGTCATGGCGAAGCGGTGGGCACAAGCTGCGGTCGAGGGGCGGCGTGTTCGACGCAGCGTGCGGCATGTCGCAGATGGTGACTGGGGCGAGGTGGCTCGGCTTGCTCATCATTGATGACAATGCAAGCTCACAGTGAGGCTAGAGGGTGCCAATTAGGCTAGATGATCCACTAAATGGTTGCTGTGAGCTAGAGAGGGAACCAGTTAGGCCCAAAACACTATTAAAAACAGTGAATTTGATTTGGTTTAAATTTGCCTGCCAAGTGTTTGATGAAATGCCCGCAAGAAACTTTCTGTTGAATTTTGAAAAGATTTTTGGTGGGTGTGCTAGGCATGTGCTGAGGATTCTGTGGGTGCTTGGGTTTTGAAAATTGAACTTGTTTGAGTGGTTTTTGAAATAGTGGGATCTTCCCATATGAGATAGATTCAATTTTAAACCGTCATTTAAACTGAGCATTTGAATGTTTTTGGATGATCACAAAGTGGGACTTGGTACCTTATTATGACTACTAACAAGGGGTGCAAATATCCACAGATGTTTCTGTTGAGTTTTGAAAACTAGAGATAGCTAAAGTAGGCATGAGAGTTAATTTGGAAAAAATGACCATTCACTTCATTTGTTTATTTTGAGTTGTTTGTCTTTGGGAAAAGTTTAGGGATTGTTTAGATGATGTTTATTTCACCTAAAATCCTTTTACAAGCAAATAAACACAGAACCATGGCAATTCAAAAGAATCTAAATTTTGAATACACACATATGAATGCTTTCATATTTTTAGTTGGGAAAGTTTTTGTTAACCCTAATTTTGATGCTTAGCAATTGATGATCTAAGTTTAATATTTTTGGGATGTTACAAACCTATCCCCCTTAAACAAAATCTCGTCCCGAGATTTGAAAAAGGACGAAAAAGATTACCTAGGATTTGAAGAGATCGGGAAACTCCGTCCTGATGTGATCTTCGCGCTCCCAGGTAGCTTCTTCTTCTGTGTGGTTGCTCAACTGGATCTTGAGAAACTTGATGCTTCGGGTTCTGGTAGTTCTGAAAGCTTCTTCCAAAATACAGATGGGTACTTCGGGATAGGTCAGGTCATCATTGATCTCTATGGTCTGATGATCAATATTCTTGAACACTTCAGTCTTCTCCGGAACTTCGAGGCACTTGCGAAGTAATGAGATATGGAACACATTGTGCACTGCTGACATTTCTTCGGGCAGTTCCAATTTATACGACACTTCTCCTCGACGGTTCAGAATCTTGAAGGGGCTGATATATCTAGGGGCTAACTTTCCCTTGAGCTGGAAACGCTGCATTCCCTTCAATGGCGACACTTTCAGATACACAAACTCTCCGATGTTGAAGGCGAGGTCTCGATGTCTCTTGTCGGCGTAACTCTTCTGTCTGGACTGGGCGGTCTTGAGGTGCTCACGAATCTTATGAACCTTCTCTTCTGCTTCTCGGAGGATGTCGGGTCCGAAAATCTGACTCTCTCCTACTTCCGACCAGTTCAAAGGGGTGCGACACTTCCTTCCATACATGAATTCAAATGGGGCCATTTGCAAACTAGCTTGATAACTGTTGTTGTATGAAAATTCATGAACGAGCAATGCGGTCTTCCCATTTAGATCCATACTCTAACACACATGCTCTCAACATGTCTTCGAGTATTTGATTTACTCGCTCCGTTTGTCCGTCGGTCTGAGGGTGATAAGCTGTGCTGAAATCTAGTCGGGTTCCTAAACCTTCTTGGACTTTCTTCCAGAATCTCGAGGTAAACTAAGTTCCTCGATCAGATACGATGTTCTTGGGGACTCTGTACAAACTGACGATTCTAGCGATGTATAACTCCGCTAGCTTCGAACTTTGATACGTGGTCTTGACTGGTAAGAAATGGGCAACTTTGGACAATCTGTCCACTATGACCCAGATAGAGTCATTTCCCCTACTAGAAGTAGGTAATCCGGTGATAAAGTCCATTCCAACTGAATCCCATTTCCATTCCGGAATCTGCAATGGTTGCAACAATCCAGCAGGTCTTTGATGTCCCGCCTTGACTCTCTGACATATATCACACTTGGCGATATAGCTTCCGATTTCTCTCTTCATCTTATGCCACCAAAATTGCTCTTTCAAATCTTGATACATCTTCGTTCCTCCGGGGTGGATAGAATAAAGAGTATCATGGGCTTCCTTCAGAATAAATTCTTTCCACTCAGAATCTGCTGGTACACAAAGGCGTACTTTGTACCACAGAACTCCTTCGTCTTCGGTGAATTCGGGTACCTTGCCTGTACCGATACGACGCTTGATTCCTTCGATACTAGCATTTCCTTTCTGCGCCTCTTTGATCTGGCTGATCAAAGTGGGTTGAAGTTCTATGCTAGCCAAAAATCCTTCACTCACTAATTCCATTAGGAAATCTTCCATCTCCTTGTGCAGTCTTGGTTTCTCCTTCAAAATCATGGACTTCAAACGACACGGTAATCTGCTAAGGGCATCGCTACCACGTTGGCTTTACCGGGGTGATAGTGAATGTCCAGGTCGTAATCGTTGATTAGCTCAATCCATCTTCTCTGTCTCATATTCAGCTCCTTCTGAGTGAATATATACTCCAGTCTCTTGTGATCCGAATAAATCTCACAACGGTTTCCCATCAGGTAATGCCTCCATGTCTTCAGGGCTAGAACTACGGCTGCGAGCTCGAGGTCATGGGTTGGATAGTTCTACTCATGTTGTTTCAGTTGTCGGGATATATAAGATATAACTTTGCCTTCTTGCCATAGCACACATCCGAGACCGATCTTGGATGCATCACAATACACGTCAAAGGGCTTTGTGATATCCGGCATGATTAAGATTGGGGCTGAAATCAATCTTCTCTTGAGTTCTTGAAAACTCGCTTCACAT
The DNA here is from genome assembly GCA_023614405.1 of Avena insularis. Taxonomy (NCBI): domain Eukaryota; kingdom Viridiplantae; phylum Streptophyta; class Magnoliopsida; order Poales; family Poaceae; genus Avena; species Avena insularis. The sequence continues at coordinate 205,875,184 of CM042685.1, forward strand.
TTCTCCGTCCATTCAAACTTCTTATCCTTCTTCAGCAATTGAGTCATGGGTCTGGCGATACTCGAGAATCCTTCTACGAACTTGCGGTAATATCCCGCCAATCCGAGAAATGCACGAACTTGGGTTTGAGTGGTTGGGGCTTGCCAATCTTCGACATCTTTCACCTTTGCAGGATCAACGGAAATTCCTCCGGCTGATATAATGTGACCGAGGAATCCTACCTCCTGTAACCAGAATTCACATTTGCTAAACTTGGCATACAACTGATGCTATCTAAGGGTTCCAAGAATGGTCCTTAGGTGTAGCTGATGTTCTTCTTCTGATTTGGAATAAATCAGAATGTCATCGATGAAAACAACGACAAACTTATCCAGGAAGTCCATAAAAATCTTATTCATGAGATTCATGAAATAATCGGGGGCATTGGTTAATCCAAAAGACCTGACATTATACTCGTATAATCCATATCTGGTGGTAAAGGAAGTCTTGGGAATATCCTCTGTGCGAATCTTGAGTTGATGATAGCCAGTTCTAAGATCAATCTTAGAAAACACTTTGGCACCAGTCAACTGATCAAACAAATATTCTATCTTGGGCAATGGGTATTTGTTCTTGACAGTGACATCATTCAACTTCCGATAATCCGTACACAAACGGTTACCTCCATCTTTCTTGTCCACAAACAAGACAGGTGATCTCCAAGGTGACGCACTTGGTTGAATCAATCCAATTTCCAGCATGGCATCTAGTTGCTTCTTCAGTTCTGTTAGTTCAGACGGGTTCATACTATATGGTCTCTGGGCTATGGGTCCTGTTCTGGGGATTATTTCAATGATAAACTCGATATCCCGATCTGGGGTCATACCGGGCAAAACATCTGGAAATACATCGGGGTATTCATAGACTATCCGGACTTGGTCAATGGTAGGTTGGGTTATACTCTTGTTGCACTTGAATTGACGAGGTAAGGTTTCAGATACATGCTCGACTGATATTCCTTGTCTTGGTCATGGTTATGGCTTTCTTGGCATAGTCAATTAATCCTTTATGTTTGGACATCCAATCCATTCCTAGTACTACTTCCAAACCTTTAGTTCCGAGTACTACCAGATTAGCATAAAAATCTATGCCATGGATTTGGATAGGGACAGCTTTGCAAATTTGCCTAGATTTGGTGGTTGAACCGGGGATTTGAACAATCATAACATGCTTCAGTTTGGTTGGTTGAATCTTACTAGTGCATGCAAATTCTTCGGTGACAAATGAATGCGATGCACCAGAATCAAACAACACTCTAGCAAGTACTGAATTAACAGAAAACATACCCATCACGACGTCTGGCGCTTCCTGGGCTTCTTCAGCATGCATGAGAAAAAGACGGCCGTTGCGGTTGAGAGAATTCCCTGGGGAAAACCTTCTTCCGGGCTGGACACGACGCTGCTGCTGAGCCGGGGCATTTGCATTGGGGGCTGCGGCATTCTTCTTGGGCCCCTCATTGGAGTAGTGACCCTTATTTCCACAGTCATAACAAGTCACTTGCGACTTGTCCTTTCTTTAACAGCACAAGATTGCTTCCATCCTCGGGCGGTGTTGTTGGTGTTGGCGGCAGCATTGTTGTTGTTGAACTTGGGTGGTGCACGATTGAAATTGTTAGAGTTCCTGGGGTTGTTGTGATTTCCTCCGGGCCTTGGGTTTCCACGATTGGGATAGGTCGGACGGTTCATCGAGGGTCTGTTGGTTCTCGGGGCAAATCCTGGAGATGGGTTGGGGCGATACTTTGGGGTATGATGGGTTCCTGGATGATGCATCATGCGGCGCTTGCGGTTCTCATTGGCTTGGTTGATCTTTCCTTCCATCTGGATGGTAGAGTCGACAAGGGCTTCAATATCAGCAAAGGGGATATTGGCCAACACCGTCTGCATCTCATCGTGCAGACCATTTAGGAATCTTTCTTTCTTCTTGGCTTTGGTGTCGATCTCATCCGGGGCATACCTAGCTAATGACAAGAATTTGTCACGGTATTCCACAACGGTCATCCTTCCTTGCTTCAGTTCTCTGAATTCATCTCTCATTCTCTTGATCAAACCCAGTGGCACATGGGTTCTGCTGAAGTTGACCTTGAATTCCTCCCAGGTCATCATCCGCCCTCCGGTCATTGCACGAACGCTGTTCCACCATGCTCTTGCATCTCCGTCCAGGTAGTGGGTGGCGAACAGAACTTTCTCGTTAGCTTCCACTCCGGCGACTTCCAGGTTGTTCTCCATGGTTTGCAGCCAATCATCTGCGTCTAGGGGCTCTTCTGACTTAGTGAAAACAGATGGATTGGTGTTCTGGAAATTTTTGAGCTTAGATCCATGGTTATCCTAATTTCCTTGGCCTTGATTGTTGTGAGCCAGCTGAGCTATCTGCTGAAGGGTGGCTTGGCTTGACGTTCTGCTCTTTTGGCTTCGCGGTCAGAAACCAACATTTGCAGGGTCTGCAGCATCGGGTCTGGGGATGAACCACTTCCTCCGCGAGGCATCTGAAGATTGAGATAGATCATGAGAAAAGAGGGAAATTTCTAAGGTTCAGGGACTTTGAAAAGTTTTTAAAGTTTGACTCAGATTTTCTAGGAACTTGCTTTTCATTCATTCTTTCATTCATTCATAGCACACGATACAACACACACCACAACAAAGGAAAACAAATGGTTTTAAGAACCATTCTGGAAACTACGATACAGTGGGACCGAATACCACTCATTATGCTAGTGCTCAAGTGCTACTACTCCTCGGAGTCGGTGTAATCATCATCCTCATCGTCATCGATGAAGGCGAAATCATCCTCATCGGTGAAGAAGTCCATGGCCTGATCCTCCAGAAAATCATCATCATCGCTGAGATAGGAGTAGGGGTCTCCACGAAGATCTTCTCCGGCATTCTCCCTTTGCTCCAACTGCATGTCTCTCTCGTGGATGGTCTCCTCCAAATCCGAGATACGGTGGCGAACACGAGCAATGATGCGCTCCTTCTTGTCGAGCTGGCGGTGACGAGACTTGCGATCCTTCGCTAGCATGGCGATGGTCTGATCCTTCGTCTTGATGATGGTGGACTTGTGGTTGGAGTAATCACAGGCATTGTCCAGTTCCTGCTGACGATCATACATCATGAAGCTAAGGTGGTCCAACTGAGTCTACAGCTCGTGGTGGTATGGGGATTCCAGTGGTTGTCCCATAGCATCACACCTTGGATAAAACTCAAAGCGGGTACCCTTGATCTGGTTGATACTTTTCCCACACAGACGGGCAAGAGCTTCCTGCATGGCCCTGGCAAGTCCATCGATCCAGTTGTTCTCTCTTAAGGTGAACTGAATTCCCTCGGCAGTGGGAGGTTCAATCTTTCCTCGGAGACTTGCAACAATTAGCCACTGCAGATCTTCTCCTTCCTGATCATTGAGTCGAGCTCCAAAGAACTCGGGGTGTGGACGCTCCAGAAGTTCTAAAAGCTGGTCCAAATCTTGCTCAAATATGAGGTCTCCTCCATTCCCCAGCTGATAAAACTTGCTGTACTTCATGTCCATCTATAAGAATATAGGATGAGTAAGTTAGTTGAGTGATCAAGTGTGTCAAATTTTATGTATTCTGCAAGAGTTTTTGAGGAACATGAATTTTTATGAAAGAAACAAGGTGATAAGAATGGGAATAAGTTTTTGTAAATATTTGCTTCCTTTGGTTTTGAAACTAAGTTTTTGATTCAAACGTCCAGTCTAACTAGGGTCTCCTATGGTCAGGATGGCTCTGATACCAACTTGTCAACACCCGGATTTTTAATCCCAGATGCCTGTTATGCCATACATCGCAATCCCAGGATTACCATTTTTGCGAGACATAACAGATTTGGATATCACAGTACATCATCCATTACAAACCATACATAAGGTCTTACACAAATAAGAGGATCTCATGATCCAGTTCTTAATACAACTCAAGCAGCGGAATAACGTAATAATAAAGGTAGCGTAGGCGAAACTCCATCTTCGGGGTCACAGGCAATGCTGACGATGGGAGATGATCCTAGTTGTCGTAACCTTCCTGAGGTCCATCATCCTGGTACTCCTCTTCATAGTCTGGCCACGGGAATAGCCAGGGACAAAGCTATGAGTACTCTTTAAGTACTCGCAAACTAATACTAACAAGTTAAGGGGTTTTTTGTAGTAGGACACTAAGCTCAAGGGATGTTTTGCAATTATCCAGATTTACCTCTACTAAGTTCATAAGCAAGAAACTAGTTGAAATTTTATAACACCTAAGTGGGAACTTGAATTTCATATAACAACTCTGTTGTGGTCAATTCAAAGTCTGAATCCATTTCACAAGTCATTTTGAAAACATCGGCAGGGAAAGATGGCCACTCCAAGCTGTCCATAATCATGAGACGCGGCTATTCGAATAGTTTGACACTCTGCCGAGATTGTACACTTTCACCACAACATTCGATACATCCATCAGGAACAAATCCTGAATTCACCATACTCAGTATGCAGATAATCAATCCTAACCTTTCAATTACACGCCCTAGTATAGGCACCTCTCCTGTAAGTTTGGCCTCCCAACCATGACCAACTGTCATCTTGGGTACTGCACAGGTGGACAATCTTCACAAGGTAGCCTCAGCTCAGACCTTGGCCGTGAGGGAACCCATACTAAGGTATATAAGTTTCCAGTCAAGCCCTACCCAGTTTTCGGGTATTGTGGTTGTATGGTAAAATTGGTATGGTATCGCATCCAGACAACCATCAGTTTTATAAAGGGCTAAGGCTCATGCCTCGACATTTTCATCATCAAAATCATCTGGTGTTCGGAAACACATGTCAAAACATTTCAGTAGAATGACTCATCATTCCAAGGTTTTCATAACCATTTTCACCAAGTATTCCCATCTAAAGTTGATCAAGTTTTATGCTTAGCACTAGCATCTACAAGTGGGGTAAGTACTGATGAGGGGTGGTAAACAAGTGGAGATTAAGTAAGTTCAATCTCATGCCTTGGGATGACATCAAGATTATCTAGCTTAGGACAAATTTAATGCTCTTTATGCAACCTTCAATTATCTTCCTATAATCTACAAGTTACTTAAGTAAACTCTAAAAGAAAGCTTTGATAAAGAAATAAAGTATAAAGCTTGCAAGTAAAACTAGGATGGTTCACCAACTGGTATAAGCTTGCAAGTAAAACTTGCATGATTTGGCTTGCTAAGATAGTGGTATAAACTTGCTAAGTTGCAAGTGTTAGCTTGCATAGGTCAACTTGGTTAGTAAGGCTTGCCTTATGCAGAGCAGTGGTTGAAGTTCTCCTCGGCTTCTTCTTCGAAGTATCCTCCTTCCTCCTCGTATCCTTGGTCGGTACTAGCGTCTATAAATAAATACGAAGTACACAATCACCAAACAATACTTAACTATTTTCAATCATCACACAAAGGTGTTCTATAGATGATCTAGCATCATCACCTATTATTACAAGATTAAAGCATTTGTCTTATCTATTTTAATTTGAGAAAGTAATTTCTACTCATTGAAAAACTACTTAAGATTTAATATTCTCCAACTCAAACATGGGATCATGTTGACACCTGTCATCACCACATATTTCAGTACATGGAAATGTGATTTCAAGTGGTGTCACAATTTAATAAGGTTTAACCTTTTTACCTTAAATAAATAAAATGACTAGAAATGCGTATGTGGCATCCCTTTATTACTTGAACATTATTTATGTAGTGAAACCCATATTTTATATATATTCTGAAAGGTATGATCAAATGTGATTTTTGAGAGTTGGAATCAACTCAAAAGCTATTATGGTTGAAATTTGAAAAATGTTTGAATGCAGAAAAGCTTCTGACTTGTTATTTTTACCAAGGTTGATCTACAGATCCAAATGATTTGAATCCAACGGGCTTGGATTAATCATTTCAGTACCTTTCTAACAAAATTGGTTTCATGCAATTTGGTTCACTGAATCGAGCTGGGTTGATTTTTGAAACTAGGTACAAAACTGAGTTTGAATTAAAATAGAAAAATCTAAATTCCAACGGTTGGGCTGCGCGGGAAAGGTTAATGGGCCGACCCAGTGTCACTCCGCAGCGCGGGGCTCAGCTAACAGGGGGTTCTACCCGTTAGTGGCTCATAACACGCAAAGCGGTACGGGGCTGTGTGGTTCGTTGGATTAGAAGAGCGATCGATGGCTGAGGGTCGTCGTCGACGATGAACATGTCACCAGCGAGCTCGAACCCTAGCGGCTCAGTGGGGTGCATAGGGGGCATACAAGGGCTCCAGCAACAACGGCGAGGCGGGCAAACGAACGAGTGGTCGACGGCAAGCTCAGGGACAGTCGAGGCAGCTCCGGGGGTGGTTGAAATCAACGGTTCCCTTCTTCTCCAGAGGCGGCCTGCTCTCCAACAATCATGAGCTGCTCCTCGTGCTCCGGCTAGAGGGTGGAATGATCAGTGAGGTGAGGGGAGTGGGGTGGTGTGCTTCAAATGGCTTGGGGTGGCCTCCTTTTATAGGCTTGACGACGAGATCGAGAGGGATGGGTAGGCGACGGTGGCGACATGGCTACGAGTGGCTAGCGACATGGCTGAGGTTGGCGATCTACAGGCAGTCTCCTGGCGGTGCTCTAGAGCTTAAATTCTTGCGTAGGGGCGGTGGCAATCGGTCAGGAACGTGCGGTGCTCTGCGCGGCAGAGGCGGCGTCTTCGACGGTGAGCGGTGGTTGTGAGGCACGGGGTGGCGTACGGGGATGTCTGGCGTGTTCCTTGGGTCATGGCGAAGCGGTGGGCACGGACTGCGGTCGAGGGGCGGTGTGTGGATGCGTGCCGGGTGCAGCGCTCTAGCGCATGCTCGACATGTCGTAGTGGCACTGGGCATGCTCGGTGGTCCATGGCTTTCCTTGGCTCGGGGAGGGGCAGTGGGTGGCGGTGGAGTGCTGGCTAGCTCCCAGACATGGTGAGAGAGGGGGAGATGGTCTGCTGCGGCGGCGACCAAATTGGCCGGCGAGGTGGCTCGGCTTGCTCATCATTGATGACAATGCAAGCTCACAGTGAGACTAGAGGTTGCCAATTAGGCTAGATGATCTACTAAATGGTTGCTGTGAGCTAGAGAGGGAACCAGTTAGGCCCAAAACACTATTAAAAATAGTGAATTTGATTTGGTTTAAATTTGCCTGCCAAGTGTTTGATGAAATGGCCGCAAGAAACTTTCTTTTGAATTTTGAAAAAGATTTTTGGTGGGTGTGCTAGGCATGTGCTGAGGATTCTGTGGGTGCTTAGGTTTTGAAAATTGAACTTGTTTGAGTGGTTTTTGAAATAGTGGGATCTTTCCATATGAGATAGATTCAATTTTAAAATGTCATTTAAACTGAGCATTTGAATGTTTTTGGATGATCACAAAGTGGGCCTTGGTACCTTATTATGAGTACTAACAAGGGGTGCAAAGATCCACGGATGTTTCTGTTGAGTTTTGAAAACTAGAGATAGCTAAAGTAGGCATGAGAGTTAATTTGGCAAAAATGACCATTCACTTCATTTGTTTATTTTGAGTTGTTTGTCTTTGGGAAAATTTTATGGATTGTTTAGATGATGTTTATTTCACCTAAGAATCCTTTTACAAGAAAAGAAACACAGAACCATGGCAATTCAAAAGAATCTAAATTTTGAATACACACACATATGAATGCTTTCATATTTTTAGTTGGGAAAGTTTTTGTTAACCCTAATTTTGATGCTTAGCAATTGGTGATCTAAGTTTAATATTTTTGGGATGTTACAGTATACTGCAATTTGTAGTTGTATGGTGTTGGTTACTTGATTGATTAATCTTTTCTTGTGCATTTTCTTTAGGACTATGATGTCAAAGAACGTATCGTGGCTGAACTTGGCCTCGACAAAGACCCTCCACCTAACATAACTGAAGAAGATCGGAGGAGGGTGTTTGGGAGTTAAGACATGACATCACCTTGCACTTCCTAGGACTAAATGCTCTTATACTGGATCAGCAGATCCTTTAGTGTAACCTTCCTAAGTTGTAGAAAGCGGCATATTTCCTATTGCTAATAAAAGAAGAAGAAAAGAGTATCCTAAAGATGCGTTGAGAGTTTATAAGCTGATTTGTATTCTAATTAAGTACTTCCTGGTTTCTATAGGTGATTTGTTTATAAGCTGGGCTGTACTTGGCTTCTGCTTGTTATCTACTCCCTCCGATCCATATTAGTTGTCGATGTATTAGATGTATCTAGCACTAAAACATGTCTAGATACATCCATTTTGACAACAAATAATATAAATCGGAGGGAGTATTTATTATTCCTCACAGGAAAACCTTTTTTATTAAATGTATGTACACCAGTAAATCATACATAGAAAGTTTGCTAAAAAAGGAATGCATATATGAAAAGAAGTGTTTGTAGAAGCACCAAAAGTGAATTTCGTGATGCAAGATCCAATAGACCTTGAGGTTAGAAATGTGTTCTGATCTGAAACAAAGGTTATTATTAGATGAAGTTAAAGACGATGATCTGGAGTATGAAATGTTATTATAGCTTAGCCTTGGGCTTTTTCCAGAGCTTTGGACCAGGCCAGGCTATTTGGCCCATATAGATCAGCTTCCTTTCTAGAGTATTAACCACATCGGTCGAGCAGAGCAGACTGCGTCGTGTTGTGCTCTCGTGTTTAGTCCCATACCTCTGAGCCGGAGTGCATGGGGGAGGCAGAGAACAACTATATAAACAGACCCAAGGCAGCGTTCCAAAGCATACCTTTCTCGGCCTTTTTGCTAAGATCAAGTGTAGTATCTGTTCTTATCAGTTTAATATCTGATATGTGGGCTAAATGTCTACAACAATATTAAATTTATTTCTTGTGGGGAAGGGGCCACCACAGTAGCTTGCTACCGGGCCCCTTGCTTGTCACCCAGGTGTTGCACTGCTACCTGGGCCGGCGCACCGCAACCAAATCAACTTAACATTTATCTCTGAAGCTAGCTCATTTGATGTGCTAACTGTATGCATCATGTGGACCACCATATTGATGTGATGCAGCTTGGTTAACTAGGGATTGTTTTGAGATTGGAAGGTTTTAGTGGTCTCGCCATTCTTTTTAATTTCTGTTCATAGTACAAACACTGGAATTGCATTTGAACTTTGATTGGACAATGTTCTTACAAGGCATCTAGTCAACCCGGGTACACCAAGTGCAACAACTTGGTTAAATAGGGCAATATTTGTTGTGAGACTGCTAAGGTTGTTGTGGTATTTCAGAAGGGTCTAGACATTCTATTTTCATTTGTGTTCACGGAACAGAAAGCAACAAAGGGCATTGGCATTGCATTTGACCAACTGAACTTGATTGAACAATGCTAAGAGACTAACTCTTGCTGTGACATAGAGAGGATACACTTCAAAGAACATATGTCATCTTCTTCCAGGAATTTTAGAATTGCTACCTCCAGCATGTCGACATGCGCAACACCCAACAAAGTACACGGATGACTAGCAAAAAACAAAGACGATACAAATATAAGAAAGTCATGATAACAGATAAAGGCAGCATATATACTCTATTAAATTTGAGGGCAAACTAGGCTTTACCAAAATAACAAACAATATCACATAAGAACTGAGATTTTTCTTTGCAAAACCCTGATGTTAGCTCTCAGATTGCGAACTGTAGGCTTTAGCTCTAAATCTAAATAGATGTGGACGCCCATGTTATGTGTCTTCAGCTCTGTAATATGCAAGTGTTGTAGCTTGGTTAAATAGAGATTGTCTTGAGACTGCAAGGTTTTAGTGGTCTGGCCATTCTTTTTCATTTCTGTTCACATCATAACAAAAAACAAAGCCTTGGCACTGGAATTGCATTTCAGCATTTGAAAAATGTTCTTACAAGGGACAGACAAATCTAAGTCTTGCTGTGACATAGAGAGGATTCACTTCCAGGAACTTTAGAATTGCCACCTCCAGCATGTCTATGTGCGCAGCACCCAACAAAGTACACGAATGACTAGCGGAAAACAAATACATAAATATAAGAATGTCATAGCATTAAAACTATCATCATCACCTATGCATGTCAGCATTGATTGATAAACCTTATAAAATCAAACTTGAACGGTCACCCTGTACAACATTTTGGGCCCTTTATTAAGAAGTAAATCCGAAGAACTCTGTCTTTTTGAATGCGATCGTGTACACCTCAAGATAATAAGTTCCTAAAGACAAGCACAAGAGAAATTTATTGACACACTGAAGTTTAATCAACGCATCGTTTAACAAGATTCAGTCAATTTGCCTCAATAGATCGCGCCTTCCGACTGCTAAACAAATACATGCATATCCTCAAAGTGGCCAGGTTTTCAAGCAGTTCCAATCCAAGTTGAACTGGTACACTTGACCTCCTGGAGAGACACCGATCATGACAGTGTGGCCGCACAAGTGAATCCTGGCTACTGCCAGAGCCAGATCACAGCAGAGCTTCATGGAGGCTACCTTCCTTCCAGCTAATGTGTCAACACCTGGATTTTTAATCCCAGATGCCCGTTATGCCATACATCGTAATCCCAGGATTACCATTTTTGCGAGACATAACAGATTGGATATCATAGTACATCATCTATTACAAACCATACATAAGGTCTTACACAAATAAGGATCTCATGATCCAGTTCTTAATACAACTCAAGCACCGGAATAACGAAAAGATAACGATAGCGTGGGCGAAGCTCCATCTTCGGGGTCACAGGCAATGCTGTCGATGGGAGATGATCCTAGTTGTCGTAACCTTCCTGCGGTCCGTCATCCTGATACTCCTCTTCATAGTATGGCCACGGGAAGAGCCAGGGACAAAGCCATGAGTACTCTTTAAGTACTCGCAAACTAATACTAACAAGTGAAGGGTTTTTGAATAGGATATACTCAGATCTAGGGTTGTTTTGCAAAAAGCCAGATTTACCTCTACTAAGTTCAAAAGCAAATAAAGTTAGTTGAAAGTTTTATAAAACCTAAGGGGAGACTTGAATTTCATATCACAACTCTGTTGTGGTTAAGTCAAAGTCATAAACCATTTCATAAGTCATTTTGAAAACATCTGACGATAGAATAGTATGGCCACTCCAACTGTCCATAACCGCGGACGCGGATATTCGAATAGTTTGACACTCTGCAGAGATTGTACACTTTCACCACAACATTCTATACATCCGTCAGGAATAATCCTGAATTCACCATACTCAACATGCGGATAATCAATCCTAACCTTTCAATTACACGCCCTAGTATAGGCACCTCTCTTGTGATTTTGGCCTCCCAACCATGACCAACTGTCATCTTGGGAACTACATAGGTGGACAATCTTCACAAGGTAGCCCCAGCTCAGACCTTGGCCGCAAGGGAACCCATACTAAGGTATATAAATTTTCAGTCAAGCCCTACCCAAATTTCGGGTATTGTGGTTGTACGGTAAAATTGGAATGGTATCGCATCCTGACAACCATTAGTTTTATAAAGGGCTAAGGCTCAGGCCTTAACATTTTCATCATCAAAAATCATCTGGTGTTCAAGAACATATGTCAAAACATTTCAGTAGAATGACTCATCATTCTAAGGTTTTCATAACCATTTTCACCAAGTATTCCCATCTAAGTTGATCAAGTTTTATGCTTAGCACTAGCATCTACAAGTGGGGGTAAATACTAATGAGGGGTGGTAAACAAGTGGGGATTATCTAAGTTCAATCTCATGCCTTAGGATGACATCAAGATTATCTAACTTAGGCCAAATTTTATGATCTTTATGCTACCTTCAGTTATCTTTATAGAATCTATAAGTCACTAAGTAAACTCTAAGAGAAAGCTTTGATAAAGAAGATAACATATTTAGCTTGCAAGTAAAACTAGGATTGGGTATCAAGTGGTGTAAGCTTGCTAAGTTGCAAGTGTTAGCTTGCTAAATCAACTAGTAGTATTAGGCTTGCCTTGTGCAGAGTAGTGTTTGAAGTTCTCCTCGGCTTCTTCCTCGTAGTATCCTCCTTCCTCCTCGTAACCTTGGTCGGTACTAGCGTCTATAAATAAATACGACGTACACAATCATCAAAAAAATACTTAACTATTGCTAATCATCACACAAAGGTTCACACTAAATGATCTATCATCATCACTAACATTACAAGGATTAAAACACTTGTCCCATTTATTTTATTTTGAGAAAAGTAATTTCTGCTCATTGAAAAAAAACTACTTAAGATTTTATATTCTCCAACTCAAACATGGGATCATGTTGACACATGTCATCACCACATATTTCAGTACATGGGAATATGAATTAAAGTGGTGTCACAATTTAATAAGGTTTAAACTTTTTATTTTATTTAATTAAAGTGACTAGAAATTCCTATGTGGCATTCTTTTATTACTTGATCATTATTTATGTAAGTAAACCTATATATTTTTATATATTCTGAAAGGTATGGTCAAATGTGATTTTTGAGAGTTGGAATCAACTCAAAAGCTTTTATGGTTGAATTTTGAAAAATGTTTGAATGCAGAAAAGCTTCTGCCTTGTTATTTTTACCATGGGTGATCTACAAATCTAAATGGTTTGAATCCAACGGGCTTGGATTAAACATTCCAATACTTTTCTAACAAAATTGGTTTCATGCATTTTGGTTTAGTGAATCGAGCTGGGTTGATTTTTGAATCTAGGTACAGAACTGGGTTTGAAATTGAATGAATAAAACTAAATTTGAATTGTTGGGCCGTGCGAGATATTTAACTGGGCCGGCCCACTACGCACAGCATACGCGCGGGCTAGTTAAGTGGTTGTCCCCACGCGTCAGTGAGACAACGAGTGGCGAAGCGGTACGGGGTGATCTAGGCCGCACGATCTAACTCTAATCGAACGACTCTGGTTCATCGTCCACGTTAGGCAGCGCCGGCGAGACAGAACCCTAGCACGGCAGGTGGGGGTCGTGGGAGGCTCACCGGGGCTCAGGCGATGGTCGGCGACGGGGGCGAACGACGAAGTCGACGACGGCGGTTCTCCTGGTACCGGCAGCTTCTCCTGGGGCGACTCCAATCGACGGCACCTTTCCTCCTCTGCAGCGGCGAACTCTGGTGAAATTCCGGCCACCTGGTGCTCGCCTTGCCCTGGGAGTGAGTGGGTGTGATCAGTGAGAGGTGGGGAGTGAACCGGTGTAATAAACACGAGCGGGGGAGGTCTCCTTTTATAGTTGCTGAAGGGGACCGACAGACGCGGGCTGAGCTCGTCGTGGTTGACGGCACAGAGTGCTAATGGCATGGGCGACGGTAGGGGGCAGTGTTGTGCTCCTTGATGAAGCTCAACGGCGTGGTGGCAAGGCGTGGGGTGGTGCTGATCGGTCGGAACGCGTTGATGCTCTAGGCGGGTCCGACGACGAATTTAATGGCGCACGGGTGCTCCTGGTCACGCGGCGGCGAACGAGGTTGTCTGGTGGGGTGCTGGAGTGTTGGCGATCACGCACGCAAGCGGTGAGGGCGGTGCACGGTCTATGGGTGCTGGTCGAGCGTGGCACACTGGCGCGCTCTCGGCGTGGCACATGGAGTGGCGGTGGACGGTGCTGCGTGTCCCAGACAAGGTTTGCGGGGCTAGTTCTTCCTCTAGCTCGCTGGCGACATTGGGGTTGGCAAATGGGCTCGGCATGATCACCATTAATGGCTATGCCAAGCTCATAGTGGTGCTAAGGCTTGTTAATTGGGCTAGATCATCTACTGAGAGTATAGTGAGAGATAGAGAGGGAACAAGGTTGGCCAAATTCACTGCTCACTATAGTGTTTGTTGTTTGTTTGTTTGCTGCAAACAATGTGTTTGATGAAATGGCCGAAAGAGATTCAAATTTGAATTTTTGGATTCAAACTTGATGGGTTTGCTAGGCACATACTTGAGAGTATTTGGTTAGTTGGATTAGTCAAGGGGCACTGGTTTGGTTGGGTTTTGAAAATGTGTGATCTTCACATATGATAAAGATTAAATTTTGAATTGTGATTTAAATGAGATTGCCAAATGTTTCTGCAAGTTTGAAAGGTGGGCTTGGATTCATTTTTACTTGGTCTAGCAAGGGGTGAAAAGAATTGGAAAAGTTTCTGTTTGAAATCTTGGACTAGAAATACTCAAAGTGACCTAGTGAGCAAGATTGGCAAAAATGACCATTTGCCTTTATTGATTTGTTTTTGATTTTCTCTTTATTTGTTTCTGCTTGGAAATGTTTTATATGATGTTATTTTCATCTTTAAACCATTTCTTGCTATTTAGGTTAATCACACAAGTTCATTCATGCATTTATCAAATCACCTCATACACACATGCATTCATATGATTTAAATTAATCAAAGTTTTTGTTAACCCTAATTTGAGTGATTAGAGTTTGATGATCATTGTTTTATTTTTTTGGGATGTTATAAACCTTCCCCCATAAACAAAATCTCGTCCCGATATTTGAAGAAGGAAGAAAAAAGATTACCTAGGATTTAAAGAGATCGGGAAACTCCGTCCTGATGTGATCTTCTCGCTCCCAGGTAGCTTCTTCCTCAGTGTGGTTGCTCCACTGAATCTTGAGAAACTTGATGCTTCGCGTTCTGGTGGTTTTGAAAGCTTCTTCCAAAATACGGATGGTCATCGTTGATCTTCATGGTCTGATGGTCAATGTTCTTGAAAACTTCGGTCTTCTCCGGAACTTCAAGACATTTGCGAAGTAACGATATATGGAATACATTGTGCACTGCTGACATTTCCTATGGCAGTTCCAATTGATATGATACTTCTCCTTGACGATTCAGAATCTTGAAGGGTCCGATATATCTGGGGTCTAACTTTTCTTTGAGCTGGAAACACTACATCCCCTTCAAAGGCGACACTTTGAGATACACAAAATCTCCGACATTGAAAGTAAGGTCTCGACGTCTCTTGTCGGCATAACTCTTCTGTCTTGACTGGGCGGTCTTAAGGTGCTCACGAATCTTGTAAATTTTCTCTTCTACTTCTCGTAGGATGCCGGGTCCGAAAATCTGACTCTCTCCTACTTCCGACCAATTCAAAGGGGTGCGATACTTCCTTCCATACATGAACTAAAATGGGGCCATTTGCAGACTAGCTTGATAAATGTTGTTGTATGAAAATTCTGTGAAAGGCAGACAGTCTTCCCATTTAGATCCATACTCTAGCACACATGCTCTCAACATATCTTCGAGTATTTGATTTACTCGCTCCGTTTGTCCATCAGTCTGAGGGTGATACGCTGTGCTGAAATCCAGTCGGGTTCCTAAACCTTCTTGGACTTTCTTCTAGAATCTCAAGGTAAACTAGGTTCCTCGATCCGATACGATGTTCTTGGGGACTCCATGCAAACTGACAATTCTAGCGATGTATAACTCCGCTAGCTTCGAACTCTGGTATGTGGTCTTGACTGGTAAGAAATGGGCGACTTTGGACAATCTGTCAACTATGACCCAACTAGAGTCATTTCCCCTACTAGAAGTAGGAAATCCGGTGATAAAGTCCATTCCAACGGAATCCCATTTCCATTCCGGAATCTGTAAGGGTTGCAACAGTCCTGCGGGTCTTTGATGTCCCGCCTTGACTCTCCGACATATATCACACTTGGCGATATAGCTTCCGATTTCTCTCTTCATTTTATGCCACCAAAATTGTTCCTTCAAATCCTGATACATCTTCGTTCCTCCGGGGTGGATAGAATAAAGAGTATCACGGGACTCTTTCAAAATAACTTCTTTCAATTCCGAATCTGTTGGTACACAGAGACGTCCTTTGTACCACAGAACTCCTTCTTCGTCTTCGGTGAATCCGGATACTTTGCCTATACCGATACGACGTTTGATTCCGTCGATACTAGCATTTACTTTCTGCGCCTCCTTGATCTGATTGATCAAAGTGGATTGAAGTTCTATGCTAGCCGGAAATCCTTCACTTACTAATTCCATTCGGAAATCTTCCATCTCTTTGTGCAAACTTGGTTGCTCCTTCAAAATCATGGAGTTCAAGCGGCACGGCAATCTACTAAGGGCATCTGCTACCACATTGGCTTTACCGGGGTGATAGTGAATGTCCAGATCATAGTCCTTGATTAGCTCAATACATCTTCTCTGTCTCATATTCAGCTCCTTCTGAGTGAATATATACTTCAGGCTCTTGTGATCCGAATAAATCTCACAACGGTTTCCCATGCGATAATGCCTCCATGTCTTCAGGGCTAGAACTACATCTGCTAGTTCTAGGTCATGGGTTGGATAATTTTGTTCATGTTGTTTCAGTTGTCGGGATAGATAAGATATAACTTTGCCTTCTTGCATTAGCACACATCCCAGACCGATCTTGGGTGCGTCACAATACACATCAAAGGGCTTCGTGATATCCGGCATGATCAAGATTGGGGCTGAAATCAATATCCTCTTGAGTTCCTGAAAACTCGCTTCACATTTGTCTGTCCATTCAAACTTCTTGTCCTTCTTTAGCAATTGGGTCATGGGTCTAGCGATACTCGAGAATCCTTCCACGAACTTGCGGTAGTATCCCGCTAATCCGAGAAATGCACGAACTTGGGTTTGAGTGGTTGGGGCTTGCCAATCTTCGACATCGTTCACCTTCGCAGGGTCAACGGCAATTCCTCCAGCTGATACAATATGTCCGAAGAATCCTACCTCATGTAACCAGAATTCACATTTGCTAAACTTGGCATATAGCTGATGCTCTCTAAGGGTTCCAAGAATGGTCCTTAGGTGTAGCTCATGTTCTTCTTCTGATTTGGAATAAATCAGAATGTCATCGATCAAAACAACAACAAACTTATCCAGGAAGTCCATAAAAATCATATTCATGAGATTCATGAAATAAGCGGGGGCATTTGTTAATCCAAAAGACATGACAATATACTCATATAATCCATATCGGGTGGTAAATGCAGTCTTTGGAATATCCTCTGCGCGAATCTTGAGTTGATGATATCCAGTTCTAAGATCAATCTTAGAAAACACGTTGGCACCAGTCAACTGGTCAAACAGATCTTCTATCTTAGGCAGTGGGTACTTGTTCTTGATGGTAACATCATTCAACTTCCGATAATCCGTACACAAACTATTACCTCCATCTTTCTTGTCCACAAACAAAACAAGTGATCTCCATGGTGACGCACTTGGTTGAACCAGTCCAATTTCCAACATGGCAACCAGTTGCTTCTTCAGTTCTGCTAGTTCAGACGGGTTCATACTATATGGTCTCTGGGCTATGGGTCCGGCTCCAGGTATTAGTTCAATGATAAACTCGATATCCCGATCCGGGGGCATACCGGGCAAAACATATGGGTATACATCGGGGTATTCACAGACTATCCGGACTTGGTCAATAGTTGGCTGGGCTATACTCTTGTTGCACTTGAATTGACGGGGCAAGGTTTCAGATACATGCTCGACTAATATTCCGGCTGTACTGATCATGGTTATGGCTTTCTTGGCACAGTCAATTAATCCTTTGTGTTTGGACATCCAATCCATTCCTAGTACTACTTCCAAACCTTTAGTTCTGAGTACTATTAGATTAACATAAAAATCTATGCCATGGATTCGGATAGGGACGACTTTGCAAATTTGCCTAGCTTTGGTAGTTGAACCAGGTATTTGAACAATCATAACATGCTTCAATTTGGTTGGTTGAATCTTACTAGTGCATGCAAATTCTTCAGTAACAAATGAGTGCGATGCTCCAGAATCAAACAACACTCTTGCAAATACTGAATTAACAGAAAACATACCCAACACGACATCTGGCGCTTCCTGGGCTTCTTCAGCATGAATGAGAAAGAGACGGCCGTTGCGGTTGAGCGAGTTCCCTGGGGCAAACCTTCTTCCGGGATGAACACGACGCTGCTGCTAAGTTGGGGCATTTGCATTGGGGGCTGCGACAATCTTCTTGGGGCACTCATTGGAATAGTGACCCTTGGTTCCACATTCATAACAAGTCACTTGCGACTTGTCCTTCGCTGCCACAGGCACATCATTGCTTCCAGTCCTTGGGGCAGTGTTGGTGTTGGTGGCAGCATTGTTGTTGTTGAACTTGGGTGGTGCACGGTTGAAATTGCTGGAGTTGCCGGAGTTGTTGTGGTTTCCTCTGGGCCTTGGGTTTCCACGGTTGGGGTAGGTGGGACGGTTCATCGGTGGTCTGTTGTTTCATGGGGCAAATCCTGGAGATGGGTTGGGGCGATACTTTGGTGTATGATGGGTTCCTGGCTGATGCATCATGCGATGCTTGCAGTTCTCATTAGCTTGGTTGATATTTCCTTCCATCTGAATGGCAGAGTCAACTAAGGCTTCAATATCTGCAAAGGGGATATTGACTAACATTGTCTGCATCTCATCGTGTAGACCATTCAGGAATCTCTCTTTCTTCTTGGCTTCGGTGTCGATCTCATCCGGTGCATACCTAGCCAATGACAAGAATTTGCCATGGTATTCCACTACTGTCATCCTTCCTTGCTTCAGTTCCCTGAGTTCATCTCTCATCCTCTTGATTAAACCCGGTGGCACATGGGTTCTGCTGAACTTGACTTTGAACTCTTCCCAAGTCATCATCTGACCTCCTGTCATTGCGCGAACGTTGTTCCACCATGCTCTTGCATCTCCAGCCAGATAGTGGGTGGCAAACAACACTTTCTCGTTAGCTTCCACTCCTGCAACTTCCAGATTGTTCTCCATGGTTTGCAACCAATCATTTGCATCTAGGGGCTCTTCTGACTTAGTGAAAACAGGTGGATTGGTGTTCTGGAAATTCTTGAGCTTAGATCCATGGTTGTCCTGATTTCCATGGCATTGATTGTTGTTGGCCATCTGAGCTATCTGTTGAAGGGTGGCTAGGTTGGGTTGACGTTCGATTCTTTCGGCTTCGCGGTCAGAGACCAACATTTGCAAGAGTTGCAACATCGGGTCCGGGGCCGAGTTGCTTCCTCCTCTAGGCATATGAAGATTGAGGTAGATCATGGGAAAAGAGGGAAATTTATAAGGTTCAGGGGTTTTGAAAAGTTTTTAAAGTTTGACTCAGATTTTTCTAGCAACTTGCTTTTCATTCATTCATTCATTCATAGCACACAATACAAACACACACCACAACAAAGAAAAACAGATGGTTTTAAGAACCATTCTGGGAAACTACGATACAGTGGGACCGACTACAACTTACTAACGCTAGTGCTCAAGTGCTACTACTCCTCGGAATCAGTGTCCTCATCATCCTCATCATCATCATCGATGAAGGCGAAGTCATCCTCATCGGTGAAGAAGTCCATGGCCCGATCCTCTAGAAAGTCATCATCATCGCTGAGATAGGAGTAGGGGTCTCCACGAAGGTCTTCCCCTGCATTCTCCCTCTCCTCCAGCTGCATGTCTCTCTCGTGGATGGTCTCCTCCAAATCCGTGATCCGGTGGCGAAGACGGGCAATGATGCGCTCCTTCTTGTGGAGCTGACAGCAACGAGACCTGCGATCCTTCACTAGCATGGCGATGGTCTGATCCTTCTTCTGGGCGATGGCGTACTTGTGGTTGGCGTAGGAACGGGCATTGTCCAACTCCTTCTAACGGTCATACATCATGAAGCTGAGGTGGTCCAATTGACTCTTCAGCTCGTGGTGATATGGGGCCTCCAGTGGCTGTCCCATAACATCATGCCTTGGGTAGAACTCAAAATGGGTGCCCTTGATCTGATTGATACTCTGCCCACACAGACGGGCACGAGCTTCCTGCATTGCCCTGGCCAGTCCATCAAGCCAGTTGTTCTCTCTTAAGGTGAACTGAATCCCCTCTACAGTGGGAGGTTCAATCTTTCCTCGGAGACTTGCAACAACTAACTACTGCAGATCCTCTCCTTCCTGATCATTGAGTTGAGATCCGAAGAACTCGGGGTGCGGATGCTCCAGCATCTCCGACAGCTGGTCCAAGTCACGCTGAAATATGAGATCTCCTCCATTCCCTAACTGATAAAACTTGTTTTACTTTACGTCCATCTATAAGAATATAGGATGAGTAAGTTAGTAGAGTGATCAAGTGTGTCAAATTTTATGTACTTTGCAAGACTTTTTGAGGAACATGAATTTTCATGAAAGAATCCAAGTGATAAGAATGAGAATAAGTTTTTGTAAATACTCACTTCCTTTGGTTTTGAAACTAAGTTTTTGATTCAAACGTCCATTCTAACTAGGGTCTCCTATGGTCAGGATGACTCTGATACCAACTTGTCAACACCCGGATTTTTAATCCCAGATGCCTGTTATGCCATACATCGCAATCCTAGGATTACCATTTTTGCGAGACATAACAGATTGGATATCACAGTACATCATCCATTACAAACCATACATAAGGTCTTACACAAATAAGGATCTCATGATCCAGTTCTTAATACAACTCAAGCAGCGGAATAACGTAAAGATAACGATAGCATGGTGAGCTTCATCTTGAGGTCACGAGCAATCTTGCCGACGATGGGAGATGATCCTAGTTGTCGTAACCTTCCTGTGGTCCGTCATCCTGATACTCCTCTTCATAGTCTGGCCACGGGAATAGCCAGGGACAAAGCCATGAGTACTCTTTAAGTTCTCACAAACTAATACTAACAAGTGAAGGGTTTTTGAATAGGATATAATCAGCTCTAGGGTTGTTTTCCAAAAATCCAGATTTACCTCTACTAAGTTCAAAAGCAAAGAAAGCTAGTTGAAAGTTTTATAACACCTAAGGGGAGACTTGAATTTCATATCACAACTCTATTGTGGTTAAGTCAAAGTCATAAACCATTTCATAAGTCATTTTGAAAACATCTGACAATAGAATAGTATGGCCACTCCAACTGTCCATAACCGCGGACACGGCTATTCGAATAGTTTGACACTCTGCATAGATTGTACACTTTCACCACAACATTCTATACATCCGTCAGGAACAATCCTGAATTCACCATACTCAGTATGCGGATAATCAATCCTAACCTTTCAATTACACGCCCTAGTATAGGCACCTCTCCTGTGAGTTTGGCCTCCCAACCATGACCAACTGTCATCTTGGGAACTGCACAGGTGGACAATCTTCACAAGGTAGCCTCAGCTCAGACCTTGGCCGCAAGGGAACCCATACTAAGGTATATAAATTTTCAGTCAAGCCCTACCCAAATTTCGGGTATTGTGGTTGTACGGTAAAATTGGAATGGTATCGCATCCAGACAACCATCAGTTTTATAAAGGGCTAAGGCTCAGGCCTTAACATTTTCATCATAAAAATCATCTGGTGTTCAAGAACACATGTCAAAACATTTCAGTAGAATGACTCATCATTCTAAGTTTTTCATAACCATTTTCACCAAGTATTCCCATCTAAGTTGATCAAGTTTTATGCTTAGCACTAGCATCTACAAGTGGGGGTAAATACTAATGAGGGGTGGTAAACAAGTGGGGATTAGCTAAGTTCAATCTCATGCCTTAGTATGACATCAAGATTATCTAACTTAGGCCAAATTTTATGCTCTTTATGCTACCTTCATTTATCTTTACAGAATCTACAAGTCCCTAAGTAAACTCTAAGAGAAAGCTTTGATAAAGAAGATAAAGTATTTAGCTTGCAAGTAAAACTAGGATTGGGTATCAAGTGGTGTAAGCTTGCTAAGTTGCAAGTATTATCTTGCTCAGTTAATAGCTTGCTAAATCAACTAGTAGTATTAGGCTTGCCTTGTGCAGAGTAGTGTTTGAAGTTCTCCTCGCCTTCTTCCTCGTAGTATCCTCCTTCCTCCTCGTATCCTTGGTCGGTACTAGCGTCTATAAATAAATACGAGGTACACAATCATCAAACAATACTTAACTATTGATAATCATCACACAAAGGTTCACACTAAGTGATCTATCATCATCACTAACATTACAAGGATTAAAACACTTGTCCCATTTATTTTATTTTGAGAAAAGTAATTTCTGCTCATTGAAAAAAACTACTTAAGATTTAATATTCTCCAACTCAAACATGGGATCATGTTGACACATGTCATCACCATATATTTCAGTACATGGGAATGTGAATTAAAGTGGTGTCACAATTTAATAAGGTTTAACCTTTTTATTTTATTTAATTAAAGTGACTAGAAATGCCTATGTGGCATTCTTTTATTACTTGATCATTATTTCTGTAAGTAAACCTATATATTTTTATATATTCTGAAAGGTATGGTCAAATGTGATTTTTGAGAGTTGGAATCAACTCAAAATCTTTTATGGTTGAATTTTGAAAAATGTTTGAATGCAGAAAAGCTTCTGTCTTGTTATTTTTACCATGGGTGATCTACAAATCTAAATGGTTTGAATCCAACGGGCTTGGATTAAGCATTCCAATACCTTTCTAACAAAATTGGTTTCATGTATTTTGGTTCTATGAATCGAGCTGGGTTGATTTTTGAATCTAGGTACAGAACTGGGTTTGAAATTAAATGAATAAAACTAAATTTGAATTGTTGGGTCGCACGAGATGTTTAACTGGGCCGGACCACTACGCACAGCGCACGCGCGGGATGATTAAGTGGATGTCCCCATGCATCAGTGAGACAACGAGTGGCGAAGCGGTACAGGGTGATCTAGGCCGCACGATCTAACTCTAATCGAACGACTCTAGTTCATCGTCCACTTCGGCCAGCGCCGGCGAGACAGAACCCTAGAGCGGCAGGTGGGGGTCGTGGGAGGCTCACCAGGGCTCAGGCGATGGTCGGCGACGGGGCGAACGACGAAGTCGACGACGGCGGTTCTCCTGTACAGCAGCTTCTCTGGGCGGCTCAATCGGACGCCTCTCCTCCTCTGCAGCAGCGAACTCCAGTGAAATTCCGGCCACCTGGTGCTCGCCTTGCTCCGATAGTGAGTGGGTGTGATTAGTGAGAGGTGTGGAGTGAACCGGTGTAATGAAAACGAGCGGGGGAGGTATCCTTTTATAGTGGCTGAAGGGGACCGACAGGCGCGGGCTGAGCTCGTCGTGGTCGACGGCACAGAGGGCTAATGGCATGGGCGATGGTAGGGGCGGTGCTGTGCTCCCTGGCGAAGCTCAACGGCGTGGTGGCGAGGCGTGGGGCGATGCTGATCGGTCGGAACGCGTCGATGCTCTGGGAGGGTCCGATGGAGAATTTAATGGCGCATGGGTGCTCCTGGTCGCGCGGCGGCGAACGAGGTTGTCTGGCAGGGTGCTGAAGTGTTGGCGATCACGCACGCAAGCGGCAAGGGCGGCGCACGGTCTGTGGGTGCTGGTAGAGCGTGGCGCACTGGCGCTCTCTCGGCTCGCATGCAGAGACTGCGTCGCGTGCTTGGCGGTGGTCCGATGGCTGCGCGCTGGGACAGGAAGTGGCGATGGACGGTGCTGCGTGTCCCAGACAAGGTTGGCGGGGCTAGTTCTTCCTCTAGCTCGCTGGCGACATTGGGGTTGGCAAATAGGCTCGGCATGGTCAGCATTAATGGCTATGCCAAGCTCACAGTGGTGCTAAGACTTGTTAATTGGGCTAGATCATCTACTGAGAGTATAGTGAGAGCTAGAGACCAAACAAGGTTGGCCAAATTCACTGCTCACTATAGTGTTTGTTGTTTGTTTGTGCTACAAACAATGTGTTTGATGAAATGGCCGAAAGAGATTCAAATTTGAATTTTTGGATTCAAACTTGATGGGTTTGCTAGGCACATACTAGAGAGTATCTGGTTAGTTAGATTAGTCAAGGGGCACTGGTTTGGTTGGGTTTTGAAAATGTGTGATCTTCACATATGATAAAGATTCAATTTTGAATTGTGATTTGAATGAGGTTGCTAAATGTTTCTGCAAGTTTGAAAGGTGGGCTTGGATTCATTTTTACTTGGTCTAGCAAGGGGTGAAAAGAATTGGAAAAGTTTCTGTTTGAAATCTTGGACTAGAAACACTCAAAGTGACCTAGTGAGCAAGATTGGCAAAAATGACCATTTGCCTTAATTGATTTGTTTTTTATTTTCTCTTTATTTGTTTCTGCTTGGAAATGTTTTATATGATGTTATTTTCATCTTTAAACTATTTCTTGCTATTTAGGTTAATCACACAAGTTCATTCATGCATTTATCAAATCGCCACATACACACATGCATTCATATGATTTAAATTAATCAAAGTTTTTGTTAACCCTAATTTGAGTGATTAGAGTTTGATGATCATTGTTTTATCTTTTTGGGATGTTACATAATGTTAACCGTCAGCCTGCCTCGGGCCTTCATGTAGGGGTTCGTAGCATGGAAAACAAAATTTTCTATCGCATACAAACGAACAAGCCAAGATCTATCTACTAGATTGTAGCAACGAGTCGATAGAGGAACTCACCCTCGAAGATTCCAAAGCGGTTAACGAGAGCAGATTCTCGTGGGTGATGTAGTCGTACTCTTTCCGATCTCAAGATCGTGTAGACGATCCTTCCAGCGCCACGTTCCGGTAGCGCTCCCCATGATCGGTCACGTTCGTACTTTCGAAGACCTTCCTCTCCTTGTTCCGGCGTGGAGGTTGTAGCACTCTCCTCGCGATTCCTAAGACCTGTGGCGTTGCAGGAAGTAGAGGGAGATCCATGAGGCTTCGCCTTAAGCGGTGCAGTATGGTGGAGCTTATGAGAGAGGCTATTAGTGGTCTAGTAATTAGACACACCAATTAGAAGGCTCTAAACCAATTAGAAGGCTCTAAACCGAAATAGCTCTAAACCGGGGTTTAGGTCTAGGGTTTAGATTAGAGGATAGGAACTTGTGTGTGCTAGGAGGGGAGCCCTGCCCCTCCTTATATAGGTGGGAGGGCTGGCCGGCCAAGGGGAGGGAGTGGAGTCCCTCCCCAACTCGGCCTTGGTGGGCGCCCGGCAGGGAGGAGGAATCCTCCCAACTCGGTTTCCACTTCTCCTCCTCTTTCCACTTTCCAAAACTTGCGTTTGACTTTCAAACTAGCCGTTTGACTTTTCAATTTAGGATTTAAATAAACCCTTTATTTTGGACAGCAAGAACACCTAGTACATGATGCAATCATTCCAATATGTAATGACACATTCATGTACCCTTCCCTCCGAGTGGGACATTCCGGGACCTTCTAGAACATTCGATGAAAACACGGAACCATTCCCCAACTCCGAAATGGGACTTTCCTTATATGAATCTTATTCTCCGGACCATTCCGGATCTCCTCGTGATATCCGGATCCCATCCGAGACTCGAACAACATTCGGTCTCTTTCTCATAATACCATAACTACTCAAACAACGTCGAATCCTTAAGTGTGTCTCCCTACGGTTCGTGAATTATGCGGACATGATCGAGACACTTCTCCGAACAATAACCAATAGAGGAATCTGGAAATTCATATGGCTCCCACATATTTCTACGATTACTTTGCGATCGAATGAACCACTTACATATGATACCAATTTCCCTTTGTCTCACGATATGTTACTTATCCGAGGTTATGATCGTCGGTATCTCGCATACCTAGTTCAACCTCGTTCGATAAGTACTCTTTTCTCGTTCCGTGATATGTGATCCCTTGTGACCAAGTCACATGCTTGCAAGCTAATTGGATGACATTTCACCGAGAGCCCAGAGAATATCTATCCGTCATGTGGATGGACAAATCCACTCTTGATCCATGTGTTTCAACCAATACTTTCCGAACACTCAATGCCACCTTTATAGCCACCCTGTTACGGTGTGGTGTTTGATGACATCAAAGCATCCATCCAGTAAAGGTGATATGCATGATCTCATGGTCGAAGGAATTAGGTTTACTATGTATCAGAAAGCATATAGCAATTGAACTATTGAAATGACTTGATCTTTATGCTACGCTTATCTATAGGAGTATGTCCATCACATCATTCTCCTAATGATATGACCCTGTTGTTAATAACATCTCTATGTTCATGATCAGGAAACAATGATCATATATTAACCAACAAGCTAGTTTAACAAGAGGCTTTACTAGGGACTCTTTTATGTTTACAAATCACACAAGTATTAATGTTTCCTGTTAATACAATTATAGCATGGTATGTAAACATTTATCATAAATATGAAGATATGATAATAACCACTTTATTATTGCCTCTTGGGCATATCTCCAACAGTCTCCCACTTGCACTAGAGTCAATAATCTAGTTTCAAACCTTTGTGTATTCAACACCTATGGCTTTCCGGTGTTGTATGTACACGATTGCTAGTGGTCAACTGATCTCCGGATCTGACACTTCCAGGTCCGTGTGTAATTGCATGTCTTTGCGTCTCTACGCATCACTCATTCTCTAATGAGATGGCTTTGTATAAATTTGGTCTTTCGGTGTGACCTTTAGTTCTTTGGGGTTAAAACATGTTGACAATATTGTCGTACAATATATCTTCATAGTATTATCCTACTGTGAACTACACCTAGTTTGATAACAAACTACTTGACACAAATGCCCTCTTTTGCTGCTATAATAGCAGTCATATACTTAGCCTTTTGTTGTAGTATCTGTCACAATGCCTTAACTTTGGAACTCATCCAAATCCATTATGGAACTCACTTTCCATTATATTGTGCCACCCTTAGTTTAGATTGAGATAAACTAAATTTGTACTTTGTGACAAAGCTAGTATCAATGTAGTACTTTTACAATGAACTAACCATCTATTTGTCACTTCTACAAATAATATACTCTTAGTTCTTTCAAAAGATCATAAGAATATCCTTACTATTGTCCAATGATCATCTTACAAATCATTCTGGTATATGCTCACAACATTTAGAGCATAGGACATATCTGGATTTGTACATATCACAGTATGATTGATATAAATACTCTTTGTGATTTCATACATCAAGTATCAATCTATACTTGAATCTTTGTTTCACTTACCAAATGTCAATACACTTGAATATATCATCAACATTGAACTCTTTCAATCCTTTCTGTGCAACAAGAACCTTTCTTGTAGTTTCTATATTGAATTCATTCAATATCTCGTCTATGTATACGGCACAACCATATTAGCATCTATTGATGCCAAATATTTGGGTTTTGCCTAAGTCTTTCATCGGGATGAAATTCTTAATATGTGTTAATAAAAGATACATTATTTCCAATCAACAATATGTCTTCCACATAATGTATTAGAAACATGTCTTAGCGCTCCCACTTAATTTCTTGCAAATGCAAGCATCTTCATTGTCTCCGATGAAATTAAACTCTTTTAACAGTTTCATCATAGTGAAGATTCCAACTCCGCTATGCTTACTTCAACCATTGAAGTTTGCATATGCTTTTAGCATCCTTTGAATTAACAAAACCCTTTGGACCGTGTCATGCACACGTCCTAGGTAACCATTCTATTAGAAGAACTTGTTTTGTTTATTCTACTACCACATAACAAAATTATATGTAGTGGTTGCTACATTAATCCGTCCAGACTAAATATCGCTACGAAAGATCAGATCTTTGTCATAGTCAACCTTTGAACACTGTTGTGAACTCTTTCCCAACATGTCGACAATTTCATAGATGTGAAACATCCATGTCTATTTCTTTATAGATCCAAACACAACTGCAAGGTCTTACACCTTTTTCGAGGGTCCTTCAAGTTCAAAACTTGATTTCTCGTGTATGGAACTATCACGGATTATATGGCTTCAAGCCATTTGACGGAGTCAGGGCCCATCATCGCTTCTTTGCATGTAGTAGGTTCATTATTCTCAAATAATGATTCAACCCTCAAATCTTGGTATTTGATTGTTCATCCGACCTACTTGTTTCAATAGAAACTTTAGACCTCCGTGACCACAACCTTTGAGGCACGTGAGCCATGAGCATTGTTCTTTGCCTCAGGAACACTTTTGGTCTTTGCGCAACTCTGCACATATAGCTAAGGTTCCTTTAACCTTATCAAAGTTCTATTGTCCTCCCACTTAACTTTTCACGAAAAATTCCTTCTCAAAGAAACTTGACGTTCTAAGCGACAAACACTTTTGTCTCCGGTGTTTATGGAGGAATACTTAACATTTATACAAAGACAGGTTTATCCGACTTTGGTTGCACACATCTTTCTTATGCATAGCATACCAATGTTTTAAGAAAGGACTACTTGGGTTTTATCCCAAACCCTAACCTTATATGGTGTCATTTCAGCGGATTATGATGGAGCTCTTTTAGTGGAAAACGGTAGTCTCTTTAGCTTTTTTTCTTTAAAATATAATGGCAGTTTATGAATTATACCTTCGATCTTACCATGTCAAACAAGGTTCAATTACATATCTCGAGCGCTCCATACTCTTATGGTGTTTGGAAATGCAAATCTCTGACGATTTCTTAAATCTTAGGTATTATGCTAAACTTGTAATTCAAATATCTTCCTTTATGATCTTATCATAAACTATTCATATTCTTGTTACAATGATTTTGCACTTCATCTTGAAAGTCTTTTGAATTTTTCAAATATTTCATACTTCATCCTTATTAAGTAAATATTCATATATTCACTCAAATTTTCGGAGAAAGCATATGAAGTTGAAATCCATCGCTCTTGACTACACATAATGGAGTTCGTACAACAATATGCACAAGTTCCAATAAGCTAGTCTTCGTTCCTTTTGGCCTATGAGCGAGGTTTTAATTATCTCTAGGAAAGTTTCACAAGCGTCATTTGATCAAAAATCAAAAGACTCCAAAATTCCATCCACATGGAGTTTCTTTATGTTTTCTTTCCAATATAATTTAAGCGGCGATGTCACTTCCTAAGTGATCTTTCAATCAATTTGTCTTTCGACAATTTTAGCACTAGTTTTATGGATGTGATTTATCCAGAGATTTGTGAATCATCCATCTTTTATGGATTACGCAATTATTTGAACAACCCTTTTGTTCTCATAATACTGATAAAACAAATCTGAAGGCAAGCTTTGATGTTTAACGAGCAACACAATAACCCTTTATTTGTTTTCGATGAACATCATCACATATTCTTTGCTAGTTACTTAGGCCATTGTAGTTCATGAATTGTGTTGTTTCGTATGACGATTCACACCAACAAATTCAGTATCAAATACTTAAGAACCACATTGTTTAATAAGCAAAGAATATAGCCATAACACATATATCATCTATATACTTAAACTGAACAATTCTAGTCTTTTCTTTTCTGCCATATACTTATGAGATTCTCTTTCGTATTTCCTTTTACATTTGAAAGAATCTATCAACATCAATAGTGGAGTCATACTTATGACACATAGTCCAAAGCGTGTATAGTTAAATACCAATGTCTTTGAACTTGCACTTTGAAGTAGATCACCATTATCAAATATTTGGTGTTCTTTCAAATTCCTTTCTTTAGTAATCTCTTGGTGTAGTAAACATTTTACCTACATCAAATATTCACCCTCATCATGGACTTATCCATGATCTAGCTACTTTTAGCTTGTAACGGTGAATCATGAGTATAATGTTGCTCTCCAAAACCTTTTGGAAGATTAGGACAACTAGTGTCTCCAACCTTTTGCAAATTCTCATCCAAATATGAGAACATGAACTTTGCCATATTATACTTTATCATGTTGCAACCAAAACTTTGTTTCAGATATCACAATATCTTCCACACATCATGGTTTCCGAAACAACTCTTTCAGATCCTAGATAACCTTGATATTAAGAGAATCTTTTGAATATCAAGAATCATGGAGACAAACATGATACTCAAACACTAACACTTGGAATTGTCACTCTTGTTTTAATACTAATTATTAAACTTTATGGAGTAAGGAACTTCTTGAAAGTTTGCAATAGGACTTTTAAACTTTAGATTAACACTTCAAAACAATACGATACCAGTTAAGTAAAGTAACTAACCAGAATTCTATAGTTCTATCATCTCAATTAAAACTAAGCGCAAGGTGGTAAACGGATGCCAATGACTACAACAACTATGCAAATTCACTTTGATTTAGTTTATGATAAATTGAGTTCTAATTAATAATTAAATTAATCTAGGTGAACTCCCACTCAAAACAATATCCCTCACATTGTTTTAGTGATCACACGAACCAAATCCACCACATCAAAACCGATCATCACGAGAGTTGATATAGCTTCAATGGCGAACAATCAACATGTTCATCATATCTACTATATGACTCATGCTCTACCTTTCGGTAATCCGTGTTCACGAGGCCATATGCGTACATGCTAGGCTCGTCAAGATCAAACCTTAGCTACCGCATAAGCAAATCTGGCTTGCTTACGTTGTATTCACCCGCGGAATCAAAGACACCCGATCATCACGTGGTGCTTGAAGCGCAAGCTTTGGCAGTGCATACTAAGGGTGAACACTTTAGAACTTGAAATTTATGTGCATGAGGGATCATCTTATAATGCTACCGTCGTCTACTAAGCAATACAAGATGCATAAAGGATTAACATCACATGCAATTCATAATATGTGATATGATATGGCCTTTCTTCTTTGTGCTTTCGATCTCCATCTTCAAGCACGAACATGATCTCCATCATCACCGGCATAGCATCAAGGTCAATGACGCTTCTTCATGGTTGTCGTCCACCAGCTTCAACTATTACAACTACTTTGAATGAACAGCAGGTCTTAACAGAAATTAAAGACAACCATATGGCTCCCGCGGTTGCCAACTTACAATAAGGAACATTGCATACATCAAATATAATCACAATCATGGCCATATCACATCACGGCACACCCTTGCAAAACAAAGTTAGACGCCTCTACTTTCTTTGCATATTTTACGTGGTTTGGGGCTTTCAATAAGTGTCGTTCTAACTTACGAACAAGAACCACAACATTGATACTAGCATTGTTGATCACCCGTTGTAAATTGGATCTTTACTATGCTAGGAGAAACAGGCACCCGCAAAGCCACTTATGCAAAACGAGTTGCATGTCAAGCGTGGAGCAAGTCTCATGAACGATGTCATGTAAGGTTAGCCGGCTTCATCCCAACATACCGCAAGATGCAAAGTACACAAAAGCAATCTACAATAAAAGCATCAACGCCCACAATGACCATTGTGTTCTACTCGTCTGTGAGATCTACATATAGACACGGCTCGATACCCTTTGTAGGGTTCGTAGCATGGAAAACAAAATTTTCTATCGCATACAAACGAACAAGCCAAGATCTATCTACTAGATTGTAGCAACGAGTCGATGAAGAACTCACCCTCGAAGATTCCAAAGCGGTTAACGAGAGCGATTCTCGTGGGTGATGTAGTCGTACTCTTTCGATCTCAAGATCGTGTGAGCGATCCTTCCAGCGCCACGTTCGTGGCGCTCCCATGATCGGTCACACGTTCGGCTCGACGAAGACCTTCCTCTCCCTTGTTCCAAAGGCGGAGGTTGTAGCACTCTCCTCGCGATTCTAAGAAGACTGGCGTGGTCTGCAGGAAGTAGAGGGAGATCCTGAGCCGCCTTAAGCGGTGCGGTATGGTGGAGCTTATGAGAGAGGCTATTAGTGGTCTAGTAATTAGACACACCAATTAGAAGGCTCTAAACCAATTAGAAGGCTCTAAACCGAAATAGCTCTAAACCGGGGTTTAGGTCTAGGTTTAGATTAGAGGATAGGAACTTGTGTGTGCTGGGAGAGGAGCCTGCCTCCTTATATAGGTGGGAGGGCTGGCCGGCCAAGGGAGGTGGAGTCCCTCCCCAACTCGGCCTTGAGGTGGGCGCCGGCTTGGGGAGGAGGAATCCCTCCCAACTCGGTTCCACTTCTCCTCCTCTTTCCACTTTCCAAAACTTGCCGTTTGACTTTCAAACTAGCCGTTTGAATTTTCAATTTAGGATTTAAATAAACCCTTTATTTTGGACAGCAAGAACACCTAGTACATGATGCAATCATTCCAATATGTAATGACACATTCATGTACCCTTCCCCCTCCGGTCTTGGGACATTCAGGACCTTCTAGACATTCCCGATGAAAACACCGGAACCATTCCCCAACTCCAAAATGGGACTTTCCTTATATGAATCTTATTCTCCGGACCATTCCGGATCTCCTCGTGATATCCCGGATCCCATCCGAGACTCGAACAACATTCGGTCTCTTTCTCATAATACCATAACTACTCAAACAACGTCGAATCCTTAAGTGTGTCTCCCTACGGTTCGTGAATTATGCGGACATGATCGAGACACTTCTCCGAACAATAACCAATAGAGGAATCTGGAAATTCATATGGCTCCCACATATTTCTACGATTACTTTGCGATCGAATGAACCACTTACATATGATACCAATTTCCCTTTGTCTCACGATATGTTACTTATCCGAGGTTATGATCGTCGGTATCTGCATACCTAGTTCAACCGTTCATCGATAAGTACTCTTTTCTCGTTCCCGTGATATGTGATCCCTTGTGACCAAGTCACATGCTTGCAAGCTAATTGGATGACATTTCACCGAGAGGGCCCAGAGAATATCTATCCGTCATGTGGATGGACAAATCCCACTCTTGATCCATGTGTTTCAACCAATACTTTCCGAACACTCAATGCCACCTTTATAGCCACCCTGTTACGGTGTGGTGTTTGATGACATCAAAGCATCCATCCAGTAAAGGTGATATGCATGATCTCATGGTCGAAGGAATTAGGTTACTATGTATCAGAAAGCATATAGCAATTGAACTATTGAAATGACTTGATCTTTATGCTACACTTATCTATAGGAGTATGTCCATCACATCATTCTCCTAATGATATGACCCTGTTGTTAATAACATCTCTATGTTCATGATC
Source organism: Avena insularis (assembly GCA_023614405.1). NCBI lineage: Eukaryota > Viridiplantae > Streptophyta > Magnoliopsida > Poales > Poaceae > Avena > Avena insularis. The sequence goes on from CM042685.1 coordinate 205,908,029, forward strand.
AGGAAACAATGATCATATATTAACCAACAAGCTAGTTTAACAAGAGGCTTTACTAGGGACTCTTTTATGTTTACAAATCACACAAGTATTAATGTTTCCTGTTAATACAATTATAGCATGGTATGTAAACATTTATCATAAATATGAAGATATGATAATAACCACTTTATTATTGCCTCTTGGGCATATCTCCAACACTTCAGACCTTTAACAGAACCTTGAGGCCACTTATGATGGGATAGAACCGGGAGCAGGTGAAGGTCACTTGTCTCCCTGTGCTCTGCACCAGCATTTTTGATAATGCAGCTGGGAATCTGCAAGAGAAGGAATCGATCGCTATAAATTAGATCCCTTGTAAGAGTCAGGGGCCCAATCCACTACACAACTGATAGAGCTGCTCCTGCTGGGACTGTCTTGTTGTTGTTGTTGTTGTTGTTGTTGTTGTTGTTGTTGTTGTTGTTGTTGTTGTTGTTGTTGTTGTTGTTGTTGTTGTTGTTGTTGTTCTGCTCTGTAAGATGAGAACTGGAGCTGCAGTGAATTTGCACTTCATCGAGCGATGCGAGATACTAATAGAGCACGTGACCATGTACTATTTGGCACTCCTACAAGTATAATACTATAATAGGATGGGGTGGTCTGATGTGCATGATGAAAAACATACTGAAATATATGCAGATGCCTTCATCAGGGTGATGCATGGTGCTAGTTCTCAAAGTCATCAGTACTATATACATGTCATACATGTCTTCTCTTGTCCATTTGCAGAGTATAATAAGGTTAGACTTGTGACGTGTATGCAATGGTGATCAACGAGTTAGATAAATACAATCCAAGGTACATGAATAGTGTAAAATATGCCCTTGTTCATACATCATCCAAATGCATCTAATTGTTTATTCAGTTAGGTGGTAGCAGAAACGCAACTTTTCTGCTGTTTCTAGTCAAACCCAGTAAGATAGATTTTTATTTAGTTACGTACTATATTTGATAGAACAATAAAAATAAACCAGGACTCAAATGAGAGATCACGGAATAATAACCATATTAAGGCGCTGGCTAGGACTAATGCATGCACCAAAAGGTTTGCTATGGCTGTGAGTGTGATTATTATTTTCCCATTTGAGAACATAAAGCAGTTTTCAAGACTATACAAAAGATAGAAAGATTTCTTCGTGGTCCAAGTATGTATAACTGGAGGTGGTAGGACCTTCAGAGTCACATGCTCAATTGAAGTGTAAAGAGTAAATAACTTTAAATAAGGCCTAGGCAAGCCATACTTCAAGTGGACTACCGGTAAGGATAACTGAACCAAGTTAACAAAAGGTAAACACCAAAGCACAAACATTCTTAGTAACAATATAATTGAGAATTTCACAACTAGAGTTGATGTCCTCCTTCTAAAGTATTTACTCTTGATACTTGAATTGAGAATTTCACAACTAGAGTTGATGTCCTCCTTCTAAAGTATGGCAGCCCTCCAAACCCACAATATTTTAAAGAAAATAAAAGGATATCCAAACCCACAATATTTTGAAAAAAATAAAAAGATAGTGGTGCACTTGAGAGAGGTGCAAGGTGGCATTAGAGCAGGCATCCCACAGGCCTGTGCACGAGCACCAAACCAGGCATCCAAACACCACTTTAATGCCCCCGCTCGGGTTACAAGGATAACTGAACCAAGTTAACAAAAGGTAAACACCAAAGCACAAACATTCTTAGTAACAATATAATTGAGAATTTCACAACTAGAGTTGATGTCCTCCTTCTAAAGTATTTACTCTTGATACTTGAATTGAGAATTTCACAACTAGAGTTGATGTCCTCCTTCTAAAGTATGGCAGCCCTCCAAACCCACAATATTTTAAAGAAAATAAAAGAATATCCAAACCCACAATATTTTGAAAAAAATAAAAAGATAGTGGTCTGCCAGAGAGGGTGCAGTGGCCAGTTAGAACGGGCTGTCCACAGGCCCAGGCACGAGCACCAAACCAGGCATCCAAACACCACTTTAATGCCCCCGCTCGGGTTACAAGTCTGGGCTAATTGACTCGGCAAGACAGATCGGTCGAATAGACTATTTAAGCTGGTCAATCTTTTCATGAGTGAGCGAGGTGGGACTAAAAACCAACATGGGCAACGGTTGGCTGGCTCCCACCCCCGTGCGTATCGCTGCCGCGCCTCATGCTCCACTTCGTCGCCTTATCCTCCCCCTGCCTATCGCCACATCGCCTCCCTCGCCTGGCTCCGGCTCTATCTACTACCCCCTCTGCCGCCCCCGCCTCCGTTTTCCCATCTCGTTCCGCACCATTTCGGCGGCAGCATCCTTGCCCCCTGCCCATCCCTGCCAGTTTTGGAACACAGCCACAACTGTCCCCAAAAAAAAAAAATCGAAGGCAACCAATTCCCCCCTTTCGTTCTGTTCGGATGGCAGCCATGGACGGCGGCGACAACGACGGCGGCGGGGTCATGACCTTCGGGAAGTTGGAGCGGTACGCGAACTGGGTTGGCGGGAGCGTGGCCGCGGCATTCTTCAGCTCCATGGAGCGGTGCTCCTGCATCCACCTCCACACCGTGGACGACGACGGCGACGATGACCCCGAGGAGGCCAAGGACCGCCCCCTCATGCTGTCCCGCCCCCAGGCCCTCCCCGAGTACTACTACGACCGAACCGGGTCGTCCGCCTCCTTCGCCAAGATGTGACGGCGTCCTCACCCGTATTGCGGATCATCTTGCGTGACTGATTAGCCTGATTGTCCTTTCCTGTCGTGAGTAGTGAGTTGAGTGTTTGATGCGTTTATGTGGTGGTATGGTCTGTTCCTGTAGGTGCTAATTGACAATATCAAGGATTTCGTGCCGATAATATACACCCCCACTATCGGCTTGGTCTGCGAAAACTACAGTGGTCTGTTCAGGCGCCCCCGTAGGATGTACTTCAGTGCCAAGGATAAGGGAGAGATGATGTCGATGATTTACAATTGGCCAGCAGAAAAGGTACACCTACTATTTTGAACAAAACGACAATAATACTTTTTTGTCACCAATGTAGCTGGCAGGGAAGGTTGAGACTATCCCAGTGCAATTTGATGAATGAGACATGGATCTTCCTAAAAATCCAGTTATACACCTATGTACATGTGAATTACTCCACATCAACACTAGTGGTTTTCCAGAGCTATGAATGTTTTCATGACATCTCATCCAATGCCAAGCAATTTACAACTAAATTAATTTTTAGTTTCCATATGCATGCTTCATGCTTGATACTTCATATATTTCTGTCTAAAAAAATATTGAAATGCGATAAAATTGCTTCCTCTTCTGCTTGCTTCTATTGAAATTCTTCATGTCGTTGGTCGTTGCTTATTTCAGGTTGACATGATAGTTGTGACAGATGGGAGTCGCATTCTAGGGTTAGGTGATCTTGGAGTTCAGGGCATAGGTATACCTATTGGTAAACTTGATGTTTATGTTGCAGCTGCTGGTATCAACCCATAGAAGGTATCTGATGTGTTACTTTCTGTTTGGAACACAAAAATTTGCTTCAGTTGACTATTTATGGCATTTCACCCTTTTGTCCTATTCGATCTTTTGTAGGTTCTCCCTATAATGCTTGACGTCGGAACAAATAATGAAAAGATCCTTGAGGACAAGCTATGTGCGTAAGATACATTAAATGAAACTTTTGAAACAGTTCATATAAGATGGTTTTATCCACATTCTGGGCAAGCACGGTTGGCATTCTCGGATTAACTCAAAAGTCTAATCATACTTCTTTAGAAGAAAATAGTAGAAACTGATTTGCTGTTTGGAGTAAATTCATGCATCACAGCATAGCTTATTAAGTGAGTACTTTCTTAGATTTAGGATTGAGGCAACCTAGGTTGGAAGGAGAGGAATACTTAGCCGTTGTAGATGAATTCATGGAAGCTGTTCATGCACGGTGGCCTAAAGCAGTTGTGCAGGTATGTGTGCTGTGGTCATACTTTGGTTGCTAACTCAATCATGCTCCTTTGCTAAACTCTTAAATCCTCAGTTTGAAGACTTCCAAATGAAATGGGCATTTGAAACTCTTCATAGGTATCGGAACCGATTTTGCATGTTCAATGACGACGTACACGTAATATGATTCGCCAGCTTTGCTACTCTGTAATGTATCAGCACTGTTTCTTCTGAATTTATATTATCATTCATTGACCTCTTCCTATTCGATAGGGGACAGCAGGAGTTGCTCTAGCTGGTCTACTTGGAGCTGTTAGAGCACAGGGCTGACCCCTAAAAGACTTTACTAAGCAGAAGATAGTTGTGGTGGGAGCTGGAAGGTATGTGATACGTTTGACATGCTTGGACATTTTCCTCAGTATATTTTCATATAACCTGTTGCTTGTCCAAAATTCAGTTTCGTCCATTCTAACACCTCTTCAGAATTCAGTGCTGGGTTAGGTGTGCTTAGCATGGCTAAACATGCAATGTTAAGGATGCCAGGGACCCATAAAAGTGGAGAACTGGGCGAAGGACACAATCAGTTCTGGGTTCTTGACAAGGATGTAAGTTTAATTTGTACAAGAAAATACATTTTTAATGCTTTCCCACTAGGTATCTTCTGTCATATGTGTTCAGTCCAGATTTTAGCGCTAAGGCATCATTTATAAGTGCGTAATAGGTTGAGTACTCATGTGCTACCGTTGTGATGTACCATGCAGGGCCTTATTACCAAAAGTAGAAAGGGTCTGGATCCAGCAGTTGCTCGTTTTGCCAGAGGTTATGGTCCTGAAGAGGTCCAAGATCTCCATGAGGGGGCTAGTCTTGTTGAAGTGGTATTGAATTTTTGATGATTTTTCTTCAATCTTGAGCTAAACCAATGATACTAGCAGAAAAAGACTTCCAACTGGTTCTGTAGTTGGCACTAATTCAGTTCATCATCAGGTCAAGAAAGTGAAGCCTCATGTGCTTTTAGGACTATCTGGAGTTGGTGGGATTTTTAACGAGGAGGTAAGCTCCAACATTGTGTATCTTATCTCATGAGTAATGACTGTACTGGAAGCTGTTGTCTATTCTTCAGTTTATTTCCCCTATTTACAAGTCTGTTCCTATAAACCCTCAGACCAGGGATTTGGCTGTAGCCACAAGTAGTCCAGCTAACCTTATAAATTATTATTTCACCGTTGTTACATGTAAGGATCTTACCTCTGCTTATCTACTACTCCCTCTGTTCACTAATATAAGATGTTTTGCCAAAACGTCTTATATTAGTGAAAAGGGAGTATTTAGCATGCTTCATCATGAGTCGGGATTGTCTCATGGACAACGGTAGCCTCAAATATGCATCTCTCCTGCTAGGCTCCAAAATCGTCTCCTTTCTTAATTTATAACATTAATTGGCTAGTATTATCTTTACAATGCTTAATTATACTCCTATATGATATTTCACATGTCTTACCCTATCAGCAGTTGAGTTTTAACTCAAGGATTTTGTGTAATTCCAGGTTCTCAAGGCTATGAAAGACTCTGATTCCCCCTGCCCTGCAATCTTTGCAATGTCAAACCCAACTACAAATGGTTTACCCCTAATATTTACCATTTAAATACTTATAATATGCACCCTACTAACATTGGCTTTTTCTTGTTACAGCTGAATGTACGTCTGAAGATGTATTCAAGCATGTTGGAGAAAATGCAGTATTTGCTAGTGGAAGCCCTTTCAGTAACATCACTTTAAGTGAGTCATGTTTAACCTCCTTTGTATTGTTTACTTACTATATATTCTTGTTGGTGACTGCTAATGCTACAATCTGTATATGTCCCAGGCAATGGGAGAAAAGGGTATGCTAGTCAAGCAAACAACATGTATCTATTTCCTGGGTATGACAATATTTCTGTTTTTCCTTGTACAGGCTTTGTTTTTTGTTTTCAACTGATGTAAATTTGTGCGAAATACAGGATTGGCTTAGGAGCCCTTCTTTCAGGTGCTCGGCATATTTCGGATGGCATGCTCCATGCTGCGTCTGAGTGGTAATTCCTGTTCATTGGATCATATCATTGGCCTAACTGATGACATCCACTTTACCATTTGCGTAAGATGTCAAACACACTTTTAGCTACTATTGCCATTTGGGGGCAAAGTGCTAAATATTTAGGCTTGCAGGCTTCAGCCACAAGGCTTTTCACAAATGGACCCATGAATATTATCTTTTGGACTTGAATTGCATAATTTTTGTAGTTGATGTATCTTGGAGGACTCTTGTTTGCCCTCCTTTTTCCTCATAAAATTGACCTAAGCATTCAACTGATAATTGCTGGTGCAGCCTTGCTTCATACATCACGGATGATGCGATTTGAAAAGGAATCCTCTTTCCTGAAGTCTCGAGGTTAGCTCCTCGCCCAGCTCTTGCCATTGCACTCTGTAGCAACATGCTATGTATTCTATCGCTGCTAACTACCACCCACCAAAAATTGCAGTATCAGGCACATCACCGTACGTGTCGGCGCTGCAGTCGCCCGTGCCGCTGTTGACGAAGATCTGGCGGAAGGATGCTCTGAAATGGATCCTAGGGAGCTCAAGAGCATGTCAGAGGTATGGCATACAAAATCTCTCATCCGTAAAGTTGCTTGCCAGAACAGGGCCTGATTTCCTTAATGTGCTCACAGTCGGACACAGTGGACTACGTGGCTTGGAAGATGTGGTACCCTGTTTACAGCCCCCTTGTGAATGACAAATAGAGTTCAACGAAGCACACCTGAAAGAGATGTATCAGGCACATATATTTGTTCCTAGTAGTTACCAATTTGCTATCTTGATTTAGCTGCTCTACTTGAGAGTATTTCAGCAGATACTGCTGCCCACGCCTACGGTTATGCTGTCACACCATTTATTTACATTGTCAGATCGGCCAAACATTGCTCAATTTTGAGACCGGTTGAACGATATAAGGTCATGTCTCACTGTTAGGACTTCAATAAATATCAGATGCTGGGTTTGTTTCTGCATCTTCATTGTTAAACTAAATAAACTGCACAATTTTGTTTATGCCATCGTTCAGTTGGTGTATTTTCTGAAACTTATTCATGCTCCACAAGTTATGGATAATATACTACCCCTGAATCTCTCAGAGTGACAATGAGTAGACGATATCTCAGCGTGCATCAGATGGTCAAATTCACTTGGCTTTAAGATCATTTGGCATATTGCAAAATTTCAGTAATAATTGCTTATCTAATTTGTGGGATGAAACAAAATTATACAGGTTGCAGACGTGCCAGAAATTTTGAAGATTGTGACAGAGTCCTTAAGGGTCTGTTCGGGACCTGCTGTTTTTTCTCAGTATTGGGAAGATACCGTAGTATCTCAAATTATTGTATTTTCCAATACTTTGAGCCGTTTGGATACAGTAAACTACCAAAGTTTCAAAACTGTGTTATTGCAAAAACTGAGTTTTTTTTTGCACGATTCAAGAAAGAGGTCCGGAGCTCTTTTTTTATAAATATTTTGGTTTTGTGCAAACTGTAGTATTGCTCGTCCGCTGCTGCCCAGTACTCGCTTGCCCCATGGTTTCCGACGAATCCAAAGGACCGTCCTAGTACTCGCCTGTCCCACCACGCCCTAGTGCTCGCCTAACTCAGCTCTCCTGCAGCTGCCACCGACGTACTCCGCCATGCCCTTGCTACGCACCACACAGCGCTCCCTACGGCCTCCGCCATGGTCTTGTTGTGCCGCCGCGTAGCTGCCACCGCGGCCGGACCAGGCCGTCGGAGCTTGGCCTCTGCCGCCACGCACCCTGGAACCGGTTGCCGCAGCCAGCTAGATCCTGTCAGAGGTGCCCGATGATAGAGAGACCATGGAGATGGACTTCACCATGGAGGTTCTCCTGTGGGGTGGAGCGGCCATGGCCTCTTCGACCACGACGCGGTAACATGCAGCTATGGCCCCGCTGACAGCAATGCTACATACGACGTTCGGTGTTGCTACCACAGTTTAGAGCGCTTGCTACTCTACTTTGCCGGTGTTGCTACTTTTGTGTCTGTCTTCGCTACGAATGTTTTGCTACCTTAGCATATTATTAATTTTGCTATGTATTCACGTATTTTTTGCTACTTTCGCACTTTTTTGCTACGGTTTTACTATGAGGTCTCCGGCGGGAGTCTCAGGCGATGTCCCCTTTGCTATATTAGAAAAAACATTTTGCTATAACCGTTATGTGGTTTTGCTACAATAGCGTAATTTTTTTGCTACAAGGTCTCTGACGAGGTTTTTCTTGGCGAGTCTCCGGTGATATTTTATGGTGAAGTCGATTTTACTATATTAGTATTTTTTTTTATAAACTCTTTGGCGAGTTCTCCGGTGAGGCCTCTGTCGAGGGATGTCTTTTTTTTGCGTAAACCTTTTTTGCTACATTGTAACAAAAACAGAACATTCTATAGAAAAAAAGGTTTTTAGTGTAATAAAAACGGGATTGGAAGAGGATCCGGGGAGGTTTGATCTCAGGGGAAGCGTAGCACCTCCCTAAAATCATAAACCCTTTTCGGATCGAAATCGGTTTCATCTTTCTTCACCTGCATAATCACAAAAACCGGCCTCCCGGCCAAGGCCAACCATCGCGCTCAGCAGCCTGCAAAGTCGCCGCCGTGCCCCGGAACAACATCGGCTGTAAAGTGTAAACACCTTCTTGGACGCGCTGGATGTCCGGGTCAAGATCCATCGTCCACCATACGTATGTACTGTACCAATTAGTTTTCTGTTTCCGATCTACTCGTCGAGAGGGTGTGGATCGAACTGGTTACCGATGGGGAATCCTTGGTAACGGGAGGGTTGTGGTGTGATCGAGCATATGTATGTATCCTAGTCGGACTTCTGGCCAATCAATTGCAAGCTTCCGGCGGCTTTCCAGCCTCTATCAACCGGACTTAGTTTGCTAAAAAAAAGTTTATATTGTGAAACAGAGGTAGTATTTGTTCATAGGAAGCAAACATAAAATTGATCGGTAGCACGACGCCGACGATTACATGGATTATTCGTTTCCAGAGAAAAATTGATCGAGCTTGTTCTGCTGCTGCAGGTCTAACGAGGACCGTCTTTCTAAGCTCACATTTGCATCAACACTGGAAGTACCATATGAATTATCCTGGAAGAAGTTCCTCGACTCGATAGCAACGACGGGTTCGTCCAACACTGATACTTCATGGTCTCGCCGGGCGGTAACCGATCGCACCGTTGTGTTCTTGCCAGCATCACGGAGCTGCATTTCCTCGTCTCCTGGGTCGTCTCTTCTTGTCCGGTCACGTCTTGATTGGAATTTGACGTTTTACATCAGGGTTGATGGTAGTGGATCCTTCCACGCATATCCTCATGTGGGTGGACCGTTTCAGAGCTTACAGGAAGCTGACAACGCTATAGATTGCTTTCTCCGTGCCCGCCGGGATCCAAAAATGTAAAGTTTCTCAACTTTTGTTGGATGCTTTCATCGGTTCAGCTGTCCCCTTTTTCGTGCACTCTTGCAAAGTTGCATAACTTTGAAAAAGAAATACCTTCCTGTTAATTTTAAAGATTCCCGATTCTTAAAGTAAGGAAGCTTTAGTTTGTAACTTTATTTGTGAGAGATTGTTGAAATAGACCATACATCAAAAGCATAGCTGTCTTAATAAAGGGCATGTAGATAATACCAACTTGTTCTAACTACTATGTTTTTGCTGAACTATACTTTGTGCAATTGCTTAGCTTTTAACCATTCACACATATGGAACTATCCTTTCTCATACTAAACACTGGTGACAACCTGAGCTCCATTAACAACTGTCCAAAACAGTGTGGTAAGATCACACTGAGACGGGATCTAAAATTAAAGATGACACTGTCTTTAAAAAGAATTACATGTTGATAACTTGGCATGCAAGCAACTTCGGTTTTGCTTCATGTCGATTGCTGACATGATCTATGTTAGAGGTGCAGCACCCTTCCATACAAACTAACTAATCACCCTAGCTCTTTGCCGGGCTGATAACATTAGCCGAATTTCACGTATTCCCTACTTCTGAGGAAGTACAATGTACCGATATCATAGAATGCTCTTTTGCAAATTAGGTGTAAGGAGCGGTCTGGAGTTTCTCAAATGGAGATGGCTATACGACAATGCCTTTACTGGCCTGATGGCACAAGGAAGAATGGTACAAATTCACAAGTAATTGAGAAAACTCATGATCCGATGCGCTCATTGGTTCAAGCTTTGGTGGACCAGTATAATGAGAATCGCCAACTTTTGGGGGTCTGTGCTCTCTCTTCCTCCTCTCCTTACTCCTTATGTCACTTCTAGTATTGGACTCTTATTGTCTTGTCCATGGAAAAGAATTCTAATACGATTCATATTCCTTAGTTTTAGGATCTTGCATATGAACTTAAAGATTTTATTCACTGCCAGTACATCTCTGAGGGTCCTGGGACCAATTCCAACACCGGTAGCTACTATCATTTGAATTTCACTGCAAAGACGAATGGAGCTGAGAATATTGACCATAGCATTGACAGTATGTTCTTTGTTGAAGTCACGTTTATGGAAGGAGAACAATTAGAATTGGTGGTTAGCTGTTTTTGTTTGGTTGAACCTAATGATAATGGTAATCTATACTCTTAACTAAATTAAGTACTTTCCAGCTGCATTTTGTGAACTGGATCTTATATGTTGCTGTTAGATATCATTTCTTGCCGTAGTTATGATATTTTCTATGTTGAACTGCCTTTTGCCTGTGTGTCTGTTTCCCTTTGTGACATGACATCCGTAATATCTCAAAAACTGGTCCGTGCATTACGTCGTGTGTAATGGCAGTACATACACATGTCCATTTTTGTGTGCTTGTGTTGTGCCTGGTTATATAACAAATTCTCTCTGTTATTTTTTTCTGTTGAAAATAGGTCACTGCTATGGTTGTAATAATAATGGAAGTATTTATTTGAAGCACCCCAATAAGGCTGATGCATACACTGGTGGTCACTTGAACACATATTCGTCATTTGGATATCATAGGAGTGACTCCGATACCGTAGGATGATTTATCTCATGGTGAACAATTTAATATTTTGTTGCTTCATTTTTAATTACAAGTGTTTCACCACTATTTTCACAGGAGGTGGATGAGGAGGCTAGGATAAGACGTATATACTCGGTATGGCCATATCTTGTACGGTATACTGCCATTTGTAGTTGCATGATGTTGGTTACTTGATTGATTAATCTTTTCTTGTGTATTTTATTTAGGACTATGATGTTGAAGAACGTATCGTGGCTGAACTTGGCCTCGACAAAGACCCTCCACCTAACATAAATGAAGAAGATCTGAGGAGGGTGTTTGGGTGTGAAGACATGACATCACCTTGTATTTCCTAGGACTAAATGTTTATATATTGGATCAGCAGATCCTTTAGTGTAACCTTCCCAAGTTGTAGAAAGTGGCATATTTCCTATTGCTACGGCATGAAGAAGAAAAGAGTAATCCTAAAGTTGCGTTGAAAGTGTATTTAGTTTGCGATGGATCTATTTCTAATTATTTGTGTTCTAATGAAGTACTTCCTAGTTTTATAGCTGATGTGTTTATAAGATGGGTTGTGCTCGGCTTCTGCTTGTTATCTATTTATTCCTCACAGGAAAAACTTTTTATTAAATATACGTACATCATTAAATTACACATCGAAAGTTTGCTGAAAAAAAGGAACGCATATGGAAAGAAGTGTTTGTAGAAGCATCAAAAGTGAATTTCGTGATGCAAGATCCAACAGACCTAGAGGGGACAAATGTGTTCTGATCTGAGACAAAGGTTATTAGTAGATGAAGTCAAATACAAGGAACTAGAGTATGAATTGTTATTGTAGCTCAACAATGTAAATCAGCCGATAACAAAAAAAAAATAGCCTATATCTGCCTTCCTTGGTATGAAAAAAGAAGAAAAGACTACCATAGTTGCCGCTGATTTCTCCTTACTGAGCTCTAAACACAAAATTCCTCGAAACACAAAATTGTTGGACTTGTATACTGAAGAGTCGGGAGTGCGGTCCTCGTGAATTTCAGAACTAACTGTAGATTTTCTTCAAAAAAGAACCAACTCTAGCAGGACCTTATATTCCATGAATCTTCTGGTTCTGGTTCAGTTCAATGCGAATCGTCAAGGAGTTCTTTGGGAATAGTTTTTCCAATGGGAAGCGCTGAGCGTCCCTCGGGCGATCAAATCCCCAGATCCCCCAGGTCACAAGCCGTCCGATCAGGCGATTTTTGACCATCTAATCAGGTTGTCTGCGTCCTCTTCCGCTTTTGCTTCCATAAACCCGGAATGCAGCAAAACTAAACACTGATTGCAGCAAAAAAAAAAACGGTTCATGCGATAAAACAAAAAAGAGATCTCGCCGGAGACGTTGTAGCAAAAAGTGGGTGCTATTGTAGCAAAACTGACCTCATGAAAACATCATCGGAGACCTTGCTGGAAAAGTAAAAATTGTGCCACTGTACCAAAACCTTGTAACACCAATTTTCTACTAAATTAACAAAAACATAAAACAATTGTAGCAAAAACTTTCTTCTTCTGTAGCAAAATTTTGTTTATGCAAGTTCACAAAATGGGTACATAGAAAAAAAACTGCTATGTTGCAAAATGCAAATCCATAGAACCAATGTAGCAAATTCACATAACCGTTTGTAGCAGACTCACTAGCGCGGGAATTGTAGAAGCAGTTTGTAGCAGAAGCGAGGGCTATTTGTAGCATCAGTTGTCAATTGCAGCAGCACCACCCAGGATTGGCAGTAACCACCGCTTGTCAGAGCTCCGCTGTCATCCGCTTGCACCACCCCCGACAACTTCTAATAGCACCACCGATTGCCACTTGCAGCACCATCGATACCCGCTGGTAACATCACCGGTTGCCGGTTGCAGCAGTGTCTCCTATGATTGGCAGCAACCATCACTCGCCAAAGCTCCGCCATCATCCTTTTGTAGCACCACCGACAGCTGATGGTGGCACCACATGTTGCCGTTTGCAGCAGCGTTGGCTAGGATTTGCAGCAAACCGCCGCTCGGCGGAGCTCCGCCGTCATCCGCTTGCATCACCACCAGCACCAGCGGTAGCACCACTGGTTTCTGCTTGTAGCATCGTTTGTCCACTGGATTGTAGCAGCGAAGCGAAGCGCACAGCCAAGGAAAAAGGTTGAAAGTGTAACTGACGTCGCCTATAAGAGGGTGAATAGGCTTTTAAAAATATTATGTTTTAGGCTCTAATAAATACGGAATAAAACTAATGTTTAATTTATCAAAACACAAAACCTAAAACCACAAGATTCAACTAAGTGCACCAACAACCTATGTAAGCAAGACAAGCAACAAGGTGATAGCAAGATATAATCTTTCAAGCACGATGGGTATCATAATATAAATTGCATAAGTAAAGGGTTTCGGTTGAGAGATAACCGATGGACACGAAGACAATGATTTTTTATCCCGAAGTTCACTTCCAAAGAAGCTACGTCTCCGTTGGAGATGTGCGATGGTACAATGCTCTTCGAATACCACAAATGGCTCACCTAAGGGTGTGGTGGCTGGATGCTCACCCAACATTACACAAGGCCTCATCCCAAGATGCAAAAGCACGCAACACACCGGCGCCAGAACATGCTAACCCTATTCTCCCAAGTGCGTACCACAAAAGGAGGACACTCGATCCACTATGGGACACTTGAGGGTGGTCACCAAACCCGTAAAAGGAATAGGCTATCTCCATAACTCAATTAGAGGCTCCCAACAATCACCACAGAGGACTCGACCTTGAGGAATCTCCACAACTCAATTGTAGACCCTAAGGGTATCACACCACTACCACACAACCGTCTAGGGTTTCAAGAACCCAAGAGTAACAATCCCTCAAGCTTGAACTCGCTGAATCTCTAAGAAAAACTCAAATATATGCACTAAATGTAAGATGCAAGTCCTTTACTCTCAAATTCCACCAAAACTACAAAAGTTATTGAGGGATAAGAGAGGAAAAACACAAGAGGAAAGCACAAAACTCTCCAAGATTTAGATCCCAAGGATTTGTTCACAAAGAAGAGATTTGGTTTGGTGGGGTTGTAGATCTGAATCTTCTCTCTCAAATCCCTCGAAAAGATGCAAGAATCATAGGAGAGGGATGGGGAGAGGACAATCTCTTCAAGGTCAACAATAGAGGAGAGAGAGAAAACCGGATCGAAAAAACTCATTTTGTATGAAAGGGGAGAGGAGCCCTTTTAAAGAGCTCCCAGATCTGACCATTTGGAATATTTGCAACCCTAGTCGGTACTACCGGTGGGTTGGCGGTACTACTGTTGGCACCCGTCCAACGGTCAAAACACTACGACGCGCGAGAGAGAGAAAAGAACAAGGACGGAACTACCACCGGTACTACCGGCGGCAAAGTGCCCGAGCGGTACTTCCGGTGGAGCACGGTACTTCCGCCTGGGATGGTACTATCGCCTTAACTTCCGATCAAAGTTCCGACAAATGGAACACATCATATAGAGAGGTTACTAAACCAAAACCGATCTGAGGGAAGTTAGCCCGGTACATCCCCCGGTACTACCGGCGGCAAAAATGCCCTAGCGGTACTACCTGTGGCGCGCCGGAACTTCCGCTCAAGGAAACTTCAGAACCAAAACTGCATAACTTTCGCATCCAAACTCCAAACGAGATGAAACCAATTTTGTTTGAAAGATAACGACGTGTAGAAAATACCATGAATATATATGTGAGATATCTCTCAAGGTGTGAAGCCGGAAAATCCGATCAAAAATGCAATAAGATATATCAAGGAAATCCGTTTTTATGAACTAGAGCTTGTTATGAAGATAACCACAAGCTCTAGATCCTCACATGGACAAGATCCAAATAACAACCAAGAAAAATTATGCTATGTATCAACACCTGGGTTTTTAATCCCAGTTCCCAGATGCCTGTTATACCGTACATCGCAATCCTAGGATTACCATTTTTGCGAGACATAACAGAATTGGTAGCACAGTACATCATCCATTACAAACCATAATAGTCTTACAAATAGTTGATCTCATGATCAAGTCTGATTAAAAATCAAAGAAGTGGAAATAATATTAGCGTAGTAGTGTCTCCATCTTCAGGGTCACAGGCAATGCTGACGATGGGAGATGATCCTAGTTATCGTAAGCGTCCTGCTGTCCATCCTCCTCGTAGTCTCTTTCGTAGTCTGGCCATGGGAATAGCCAGGGACAAAGGCATGAGTACTATTTAAGTACTCGCAAAATATCACTAAAGTAGTAAGACCATTCTAATAGGAATTATAAGCTCTAGGTTTGTTTGCAATAAGCCAATTTTATTTCACAAGTATTTGGTAGTGAAGACCTAACTTTAGTTGTCTAGATTACTTAAGAGGGAAACTAATCTCATGTCCACATCCTTGTGGAGTCAAGTCAAAGTCACAATTCAAGTCACGAATCATTTTGGAAAATATCTGACAACAGAACAGTATGGCCATCCAACTTTCAATAACCGCGGACGCGGCTATTCGAATAGTTTGACACTCTGCAGAGGTGGTACACTTTCACCACAACATTCGATACATCCATCAGCAATAACCCTGAATCATCATACTTGGTATGCGGATAATCAATCCTAACTTTTTAATTACACACCTAGTATATGCACCCCCCTATGAGTTTGGCCTCTCAACCATGACCATCTGTCATCTTGGGAACTACACAGGTGGACAATTACATTAACAAGTTAGCCTTAGCTCACCTTGTTCTGCGAGGGAACCTATACTAAGACACATAAACTTCCAGTCAAGCCCTACCCAAACTCGGGTATTGTGGTTGTATGGTAAAATTGGAATGGTATCGCATCCGAACCTAACCATCAGTTTTTATCAAAGTCAGGTCACATAATTCATTCAACATCATCTCAACTCATTGAGTCCATATCACATGTCAAAACATTTGAATAGAATGACTCATCATTCCAAGGTTTTCATAATCATTTGTTCACATCTATAGTGATCAAGGTTGGTTTAGCACTAGCATCTATCAATGAGGGTGTCACTATTGAGGGGTGCTAATCAAGTGTATCTACCTACATCAAGTTCCAAGCTCTTGATGACACCTTTCCTAATCTTCCACTAATCATCAATTTAATTACTACTTGAACAACTTTGCAAAAAGGATAAAAGACCAAGCTTGCATATAAAACTTGGGATAGGTATAATCAAAGTGGTATCACAATTGCTTTCAAGCGAGGCTTGCATGGTTTAGCTTAGCTTGCATAGAATAGCATGCATAAGATTTTAGTTGTCCTATTTTTAGAAAAGTAATTTCTACTCATTGAAAATTTACTTAAGATTTAATATTCTCCAATTCAAATATAGGATCATATTGACACATGTCATCACCACATATTCTAATGCTTGGGAATGTGATTTAAAGTGGTTGGACTAATTTACAAAGTTTAACAATGCCATTTATTAATATTTATGTGACTAGAAATGACTATAAAGCCATTCTTTTAATTTTGGTCCAGGACTACTGCATGCAAAATTATATATTTTTACATATTCAGATAGTTCATGGACAATGTGATTTTTGAGAGTTGGAATCAACTCAAAATAACTTATGGTTGATTTTAGAAAAATGTTTGAAGTGATAAAAGCTACTGTCTTGTTATTTTTACTAAGGATGATATATAGTTTCAAACTGTTTGAATCCAACGGGAGTGATTAGATATTTTCATCTACTTTCAAAAAAATTGGATTCATTCAATTTGGTTTAGTGAATCTTCCTGAATTGATTTTCAAAGTTACCTACAGTATGAGATTTCTAAATAAAAGACAAACCTAAGTTTGAATGTGTGGCTACGCGCGGGAATACTAATGGGCTGGCCCAACTATGCGACGCGCGCGCTGCAGGCTACACCAGGGTTGGTCCCACTAGTCAGCGACTAAGAAAACGCGAAGTGGTATCTTACGATCTAGGCCGCACGATTAGAGCGCGATCGACGGCTGGGCGTCGTTGTCTCCGTCGCACGGTGCGCGCGAGACAGAACCCTAGCGCTACGGCGGGGGTCGTCGGGGGCTTACCGGGGCTCTAGATAGGTTCGGCTAGGTGGGAGAATGAACGAGTCGATGACAACGATTCGACTGGTGGTCGCGACAACTCCTGGGGCGGCTCCTAGTGTCGGCTCCTCTTCTCCACAACAGCGGCAAACTCCGGTGAAATTTTGGTGGTGTGATGCTCGCCTTGCTCCAGGGATGGGTCAGAGAGGTTGCTGGGTGATAGGGAGTGAGATGGTGTGTGTTTTGAGGCCAGGGGAGTGATCTATTTATACTACGGCGAAGGTGGCATGGCGGCATGGCTCGGGCTCGCCGGCAATGTAGTTATAGTGGGCTATCGACATGGCCAAGGGTATAGGTCGACGCAATGCTTCAGGGCGGTCGTCATGCCACAGTGGCACGGCGAGGCACGGTCTCCATCGTTCTAGAACATCCATGCTCTGTGGCGGTACCGTCGGCGGTCACTAGAGTCACGACGAATTTATTGGCGCAAGGAGGGAGCGAGGCGCGGTGTGTGTGCGCGGAATTGCTCGGCGCTCTGGCGCGGCGACCAGCATGGTCTCGGGTTAAATGGGCGCGGTTGTGCTGGCATCTCCATGAGAGGTCGTTGGTCAAGGCGTGCATGGGCAGGGGCGGTGAGGTCAGGGCTACCTCCTAGACATCATGGGCGAGGGCGGCGCGGTCTGTGGCAGCGTGTCCGCGTCGAGGTGGCAAAGGTGAGCTCGCATATGGTCGGCACTAGTCCATTGGTCGAGTGAGAGGGGATCCTTTGCACGGGATGGTACTGAGTGAGTTAAAGGCACATAGTGGGAGCTCGGTGAGGTCACAAGGATGATCAAAGCATTGATCAAAATAGTGTATAGTTGTTGAGGTTGTACTGTGATCACCAGGTGTTTGATCAAATGGCCGCAAGAACTAAACCATCATATTTTCAAGTGATTTTTGGTGGGTGTGCTGGTAGTAATCTTGGTAGTCTCTGGGTGCAAGGATTTGCTAAGTGGTGAAGGTTTGAGTGGTTTTCCAAAAATGACTATATTGATACATAAGATAGATTCAATTTTGAATTGCCTCTCAAATGGTTTTGGATTTGTTTCTACAAGGTTGGAAAGCTCCTTTGTGTTTAGTGTTACTTGGTATAGCAAGGGGAGAAAAGATATGGAAATCTTTCTGTTTGATATCACTTGCTAGAGATGCTCAAAGTGAGCTAAGTGTTAACTTTTGCAAAAATGACCATTAGGTCATATGCTTCCTATTTTTATTTTTTCTTGTTTTGATCTAGTTTGGAAATTACCTAGATGATATGGTTTTGATCTTTAAACCATTTCTCATCATTTATAACAATCAAACATGGCATTGCAAACATTCACACACATTCAAATTAAGATAGGTTTTAATTGATAAAAGCTTTTGTTAACCCTAATTTTGGTTGATTAGAAATTGATATCCTCATTAAGATTTTTGAGATGTTACAAACCTTCCCCCCTTAAAAATAATCTCGTCCCGAGATTCAGGAAAAAATAGGAACTGAAGAGATTGGGAAACTCAGTCCTCATGTAATCTTCGCATTCACAAGTGGCTTCTTCTTCAGTATGGTTACTCCACTGGATCTTGAGAAACTTGATACTCCTGGTCCAGGTAGTTCGGAAAGCTTCTTCCAAAATACGGATGGGTACTTCATGATAGGTTAAATCCGGGTTGATCTCCACGTCTCTGTGATCGATGTTCTTGAAAACTTCTGTCTTCTCTGGAACTTCTAAGCATTTCCGAAGTAATGAGATATGGAACAGATCATGCACGGCTGACATCTCTTCCGACAGTTCTATCTGATAAGATACTTCTCCTCGGTGACTTAAAATCTTGAAGGGTCCAATATATCTGGGTGCAAGCTTTCCTTTGAGTTGGAAACACTACATTACTTTCAAGGGTGATACTTTGAGATAAACAAAGTCTCTGATATTGAAGGCTAGATCTCGACGTCTCTTGTCAGCATAACTCTTTTGTCTGGATTGAGTGGTCTTGAGGTTCTCACGAATCTTTTGAACCTTCTCTTCGGCTTCTCGTAGGATGTCCAGTTTGAAGATCTGACTCTCTCCTACTTGCGACCAATTCAGGGGGGTACGACACTTCCTTCCATATAAAAACTCAATTGGGGCCATTTGCAAACTGGCTTGATAACTGTTGTTGTATGAGAACTCTGCGAAAGGCATATAGTCTTCCCATTTAGATCCATATTATAATACACAAGCTCTCAACATGTCCTCGAGTATCTGGTTTACTCTCTCCATTTGTCCATCAGTCTGTGGGTGATAAGCGGTGTTGAAGTTCAGTTTGGTTCCTAAACCTTCTTGGACTTTCTTCCAAAATCTTGAGGTAAACTGGGTTCCTCGGTCTGATACGATGGTCTTGGGGGTTCCGTGCATACTAACTATTCTAGCAATATATAACTCTGCTAGCTTCGAGCTTTGATAAGTGGTCTTGACGGGTGAAAGAACATGTGGGCCCCCATGTGTGGTTTTGGTAATTAATGACAATATTTATGGACTAATGTGTGTATTAAGTTGCACTTGTAGGATTTGTCCATTGGCATCGCTTGGAGCATGTGTTGGATTCAAGGTCGATAAAATGAAGAAGAAGAAGATATGTTGTGCAAGCTCAAAATGCGGCATCTCTAGAAGATCTCATGTTTGATGTTTGCCATCCTCGGTGATCATGGATCGATGATGAGGAATCAAGAAAGGCGTTCCATCTTGAGAAGGGTAAGATCGTCTACATCAAGTTCAAGTGGAATGCTCAAGGTAAAGGTATAATCTTGATAGGTTTTCCCTTTTGTCGGTCCCATGTTGTGTGTGGGAGACCGGGTTTAGGATATATAACCGTACTATCAAGAGGGGCTCTCGAATGAGTAACTCGATCACATCATTCAAAGAGAGTTCAAACCTTTGCATACTTGCATCATCGTATTTGGTTGTTATTTGGTCTTATCCATGTGAGGATATAGATCTTGTGTTAATCTCCATAACAAGCTCTTGTTCATCAATATCGGATCTCTCCTTTATATCTTGTTGCGACTTTGTTCTTGGAGTTTTTCGGATTATCACCAAGTGAGGTATCACACTATAAAATACATGAAGTTTTATCACTTGGTGGTTGATGCAGCGCTGAGTTGATGTTGGAGATATGCCCAAGAGGAAATAATAAAGTGGTTATTATCATATCTTCATGCTTATGATAAATGTTTACATACCATGCTATAATTGTATTAAACGGAAACATTAATACCTGTGTGATTTGTAAACATAAAAGAGTCCCTAGTAAAGCCTCTTGTTAAACTAGCTTGTTGGTTAATATATGATCATGGTTTCCTGATCATGAACATAGAGATGTTATTAACAACAGGGTCATATCAATAGATGAATGATATGATGGACATACTCCTATAGTTAAGCGTAGCATAAAGATCAAGTCATTTAATATAGTTCATTTGCTATAAGCTTTCTGATACATAGTAACCTAATTCCTTCGACCATGAGATCATGCTAATCACCATCACCGGAAGGATGCTTTGATGATATCAAACACCACACGGTAACTGGGTGGCTATAAAGGTGGCATTGAGTGTTCGGAAAGTATGTGTTGAGGCACATGGATCAAGAGTGGGATTTGTCCATCCATATGACAGATAGATATACTCTGGGCCCTCTCGGTGGAATGTCATCCAATTAGCTTGCAAGCATGTAACTGGCTCACAAGGGATCACATTTCACGGGAACGAGAAAAGAGTACTTATCGGTAACTAGGTTGAACTAGGTATGCAGAGATACCAACGATCAAAACCTCGGATAAGTAAACTATCGGGAGACAAAGGGAAATTAGTATCGTATGTAAGTGGTTCATTCGATCACAAAGTAATCGTAGAAATATGTGGGAGCCATATGAATTTCCAGATTCCTCTATTGGTTATTGATCGGAGAAGTGTCTCGGTCAAGTCCGCATAATTCACGAACCGTAGGGAGACACACTTAAGGATTAGATGTTGTTGAGTAGTTATGGAATGATGAGTAAGAGATCGAATGTTGTTCGGAGTCTCGGATGGGATCCGGGATATCACGAGGAGATCCGGAATGGTCCGGAGAATAAGATTCATATAAGGAAAGTCCTGTTTCGGAGTTCGGAAATGATTTCGGTGTTTTCACCGGGAATGTTCTAGAAGGGTCTGGAAGGTCCGGCAGTCCGGAAGGGGAAGGGTACATGGATGTGTCATAACAATGTGGAATGGTTGCATCATGTACTAGGTCACTTGGCTGGGCAATATGAAGAGAGAAATCAAATTCAAGTTTGAAAGTCAAACGCCAATTTGAAAAGTCAAATCCGAACATTGCTTGGTGGAGGGAGAGTAGGAAACCTACCTAGGGTAGGAATCCCACTCCCTCCACCCACCGGCCAAGGAGGAGGAGTTGGAGGAGGAATCCCTCCTCCCAAACCGCCTCTCCCCTCCTATATATTGAGGGGTAGGGCACCCCTCTCCCACACAACTCCAAACCCTAGCAAGGCGCCTACACCTCTCCAAGTGTTGCCGCCACCTAGGGCTCCTCAAGTCGCCGAGTTAGGGTTTCTATAAACCCTAGCCGCCGGCCAATCCACCCCCCTTGGTGCCTCTAATACGTAGATCGCCAAGGCCCTCTCTTACTCCACCATACTCGCTCCGGCTTAGGCGAAGCCCTGCGGGATCTTCCCTCTACTTCCGACACCACGCCGTCGTGCTGCAGGAATCATGAGGAGAGTGCTACAACCTTCGCTGCCTGCTGGAACAAGGGAGAGGAAGGTCTTCATCGAGTACCGAACGTGTGACCGACTGTGAAAGCGCTGCCGGAACGCAGCGCCGGAAGGATCGTCTACGCGATCTTGAGATCGGTAAGTGTACGACTACACCACCCACGAGAATCTGCTCTTGTTAACTGCTTTGGAATCTTCGAGGGTGAGTGCTTCTATCGACTCGTTGCTACAATCTAGTAGATAGATCTTGGCTTGTTTGTATGCATGTGGTATAAAATTTTTATTTTCCATGCTACGAACCCCTACAGTGGTATCAGAGCCGTGTCTATATGTAGATTTGTTGCACGAGTAGAACATAATGGTAATTGTGGGCGTTGATGTTTTTATTGTCGATTGCTTCTTGTGTACTTTGCGTCTTGCGGGATGGTGGGATGAAGCGGGCCGGGCTAACCTTACATGAAATTATTCATGAGACTTGCTCCACGCTTGACATGCAACTTGTATTGCATAAGTGGCTTTGCGGGTGCCTGTTTCTCCCAACATAGTTAAGATTCAATTTACAACGGGTGATTGACAATACTAGTATCAATGTTGTGGTTCTTGTTCGTAAGTTAGAACGACACTTATTGAAAGCCCCAAACCACGTAAAACATGCAAAGAAAATTAGAGGCGTCTAACTTTGTTTTGCTTGAGTGTGTTGTGATGTGATATGGCCATGATTGTGATTATATATGATGTATGCAATGTTCCTTATTGTAAGTCGGCAACCGGCAGGAGCCATATGGTTGTCTTTTAAATCCGTTAAGACCTGCATATCTATTATTCAAAGTAGTTGTAATAGTTGATGCTGGTGGAAGACAACCATGAAGCGGCGCCATTGACCTTGACGCCACACCGATGATGATGGAGATCATGTTCGTGATTGAAGATGGAGATCGGAAGCACAAGAAGAAAGGCCATACATATCACATATTATGAATTGCATGTGATGTTAATCCTTTTATGCATCTTGTATTGATTAGTTCACGACGGTAGCATTATAAGATGATCCCTCAAGCACATAATTTCAAGTTTTAAAGTGTTCATCCTTAGTAAGCACCGTTGCTAAAGCTCGTAGTTTCGAAGCATCACGTGATGATCGGGTGTGTTAGATTCTGCGAGTGTATACAACGTGAGCAAGCCAGATTTGCTCATGTGGAAGCTAAGGTTTGATCTTGACGAGCCTAGCATGTACAGACATGGTCTCGGAACACGGATCACCGAAAGGTAAAGCATGAGTCATATAGTAGATATGATGAACATGTTGATTGCTCGCCATTGAAGCTACATCAACTCTCGTGATGATCGGTTTTGATGTGGTGGATTTGGTTCATGTGATCACTAAAACAATTTGAGGGATATTGTTTTGAGTGGGAGTTCAACATCAATATGATTAAGAGTTGAACACTATTTATCATAAATTAAATCAAAGTGAATTTGCATAGTTGTTGTAGTCATTGACATCCGTTTACCACCTTGCGCTTAGTTTTAATTGAGATGATAGAACTATAGAATTATGATTAGTTACTTTACGAACTGGTATCGTATTGTTTTGAAGTGTTAATCTAAAGTTTAAAAGTCCCATTGCAAACTTTCAGTAAGTTTCGATTACTCCGTGAAGTTTAATAGTTGGTATTAAATCAAGAGTAACAATTCCAGTGTTAGTATATAAGTATCATGTTTATCTCCATGATTCTTGATATTCGAAAGATAGTTTCAATATCAAGGTAATCTAGGAGTTGAAAGAGTTGTTTCAGAAACCATCATGTATGGAAGATATTGCGATATCTGAAATGATGTTTTGGTTACAACATGATAGAGTATAATATGGCAAAGTTTATGTTCTCATATTTGATGAGAATTTACAAAATGTTGGAGACACTAGTTGTCCTAATCCTCGAAAAGATTTTGGAGAGCAACATTATACTCGCGATTCACCGATATAAGCTAAAAGTAGCTTGATCATGAATAATTTCATGATAAGGGTGAATATTTGATGTAGGTAAAATGTTTACTACACCAAGAGATTACTAAAGAATGGAATTTGAAAGAACACCAAACATTTGATGATGGTGATCTACTTCAAAGTGCAAGTCCAAAAACATAGGTATTTAACTATACATGCTTTGGACTATGTGTCATGTATATGGCTCCACTATTGATGTTGATAGATTCTTTCAAACAGAAAAAAAGGAAATACTGAAAGAGAATCTCATAAATATATGGCAGAAAAGAAAAGACTACAATTTTTTAGCTTAAGTATATAGAGGATATACGTGTTATGGCTATATTCTTTGCTTGTTAAATAATGTGGTTCTTAAGTATTGGATACTGAATTTATTGGTATGAATCGTCATACGAAACAACATAATTCATGAACTACAATGGCCTAAGTAACTAGCAAAAGAATATGTGATGATGTTCATCGAGAATAAATAAAGGGTTATTGTGTTGCTCGTTAAACATCAAAGCTTGCCTTCAAGATTTGTTTTATCAGGTATTATGAGAACAAAAGCGTTGTTCAAATAATTGCCGTAATCCATAAAAGATGGATGATTTACAAATCTCGTTGGAGAAATCACATCCATAAAACTAGTGCTAAAAATGTCGAAAGACAAATTGATTAAAAGATCACTTAGGAAGTGACATCGCCGTTTAAATTATATTGGAAAGAAAACATGAAGAAACTCCATGTGGATGGAATTTTGGAGTCTTTTGATTTTTGATCAAATGATGCTTGTGAAACTTTCCTAGAGATAATTAAAACTTTGTTCATAGGCCAAAAGGGAACGAATGACTAGCTTATTGGAACTTGTACATATTGTTATATGAAGTCCATTATGTGTAGTCAAGAGCGATGGATTTCAACTTCATATGCTTTCTCCGAAAATTTGAGTGAATATATGAATATTTACTTAATAAGGATGAAGTATGAAACATTTGAAAAGTTCAAAGACTTTCAAGATGAAGTGCAAAATCATTGTAACAAGAATATAAATAGTTTATGATAAGATCATAAAGGAAGATATTTGAGTTACAAGTTTAGCATAATACCTAATATTTAAGGAATCGTTCCGTGGATTTGCATTTCCTGAAACACCATAAGAGTATGGAGCGTTCGAGATATGTAATTAAACCTTGTTTGACATGGTAAGATCAAAGGTGTAATTCATAAAACTGCCATTATATTTTAAATATTAAAGGCTTTAGAGACTACTGTTTTCCACTGAAAAGAGCTACATCATAATCCGTTGAAATGACACCATATAAAGTTATGGTTTGGGATAAAACCCAAGTTGTCCTTTCTTAAACATTGGTATGCTATGCATAAGAAAGATGTTTGCAACCAAAGTCGGATGAACCTGTCTTTGTATATTATTTCGAATATAACTGTTAAGTATTCCTCCATAACATCAGAGACAAAAGTGTTTGTCGCTTAGAACGTCAAGTTTCTTTGAGAAGGAATTTTTCATGAAAAGATAAGCGGGAGGACAATAGAACTTTGATAAGGTTAAAAGAACCTTAAGCTATATGTGCAAAGTTGCGCATCGCCAAAAAGTGTTCCGGAGGCAGCAACAATGCTCATGGCTCACGTGCCTCAAAGGTTGTGGTCATGGAGGTATAAGTTTCTATTGAACCTATTAGGTCGGGTAAACAATCAAATACCAAGATCTGAGGGTTGAATCATTATTTGACAATAATGAACCGCCTACATGCAAAGAAAGCGATGATGGGCCCTGACTCCATCAAATGACTTGAAGCCATAAAATCCGTGATAGTTCCATACACGAGCAATCAAGCTTGGAACTTGAAGAACCCTCGAGAAAGGTGTAAGACCTTACAGTCGTGTTTGGATCTATAAAGAAATAGACATGGATGTTTCACATCTATGAAATAGTCGACATGTTGGGAAAGAGTTCACAACAATGTTCAAAGGTTGTATATGACAAGATTTGATCTTTCATAGCGATATTTAGTCGAGACGGATTAATGTAGCAACCACTACATATAATTTTGTTATGTGGTAGTTGAATAAATAAAACAAGTTCTTCTAATAGAATTGTTACCTAGGACGTGTGCATAACACGGTCCATAGGGTTTTGTTAATTCAAAGGATGCTAAAAAAGTATGCAAACTACAATGGTTGAAGTGAGCATCACGGAGTTGGAATCTTCACCATGATGAAATTGTTAAAAGAGTTTAAATTCATCAGAGACGATGAAGATGCTTGCATTTGCAAGAAATTAACTGGGAGCGCTAAGACATATTTCTAATACATTATGTGGAGGACATATTGTTGATTGGAAATGATGTATCTTTTATTAACAAATATTAAGAATTTCATCCCGATGAAAGACTTAGGCAAAACCCAAATATTTGGCATCAATAGACGCTAATATGGTTGTGCCAAAAGTACATAGATGATGTATTGAATGAGTTCAATATAGAAACTACAAGAAAGGTTCTTGTCACACATAAAGGATTGAATGAGTTCAATATTGATGATATATTCAAGTGTATTGACACTTGGTAAGTAAAACAAAGATTCAAGTATAGATTGATACTTGATGTATGAAATCGCAAAGAGTATTTATACCAATCATACTATGATATGTACAAATCCAGATATGTCCTATGCTCTAAATGTTGTGAGCATATACCAGAATGATTCATAATATGATCATTGGACGATAGTAAGGATATTCTTATGATCTTTTGGAAGAACTAAGAATATATTATTTTGTAGAAGTGACAAATAGATGGTTAGTTCATTGTAAAAGCACTACATTGATACTAGTTTTGTCACAAAGTACAAATTAAGTTTATCTCAATCTAAACTAAGGGTGGAACGATATAATGGAAAATAAGTTCCATAATGGATTTGGATGAGTTCCAAAGTTAATACATTGTGACAGATACTACAACAAAAGGCTAAGTATATGACTGCTATAATAGCAGCAAAAGAGGGCATTTGTGTCAGGTAGTTTGTTATCAAACTAGGTGTGGTTCACAGCGGGATAGTACTATGAAGATATATTGTACGACAATATTATCAACATGTTTTAACCCCAAAGAACTAGAGGTATCACCAAAGGACCAAATTTATACAAAGCCATCTCATTAGAAAATGAGTGATGCATAGAGACGCAAAGACATGCAATTACACACGGACCTGGAAGTGTCAGATCCGGAGATCAGTTGACCACTAGCAATCGTGTAAATACATCACCAGAAAGCCATAGGTGTTGAATGAACAAAGGTTCGAAACTAGATTATTGACTCTAGTGCAAGTGGGAGACTGTTGGAGATATGCCCAAGAGGCAATAATAAAGTGGTTATTATCACATCTTCATGCTTATGATAAATGTTTACATACCATGCTATAATTGTATTAAACGGAAACATTAATACTTGTGTGATTTGTAAACATAAAAGAGTCCCTAGTAAAGCCTCTTGTTGAACTAGCTTGTTGGTTAATATATGATCATGAACATAGAGATGTTATTAACAACAGGGTCATATAATTAGGAGAATGATGTGATGGACATACTCCTATAGTTAAGCGTATCATAAAGATCAAGTCATTTAATATAGTTCATTTGCTATAAGCTTTCTGATACATAGTAACCTAATTCCTTCGACCATGAGATCATGCTAATCACCATCACCGGAAGGATGCTTTGATGACATCAAACACCACACCGTGGCGGGTGGCTATAAAGGTGGCATTGAGTGTTCGGAAAGTATGTGTTGAGGCACATGGATCAAGAGTGGGATTTGTCCATCCATATGACAGATAGATATACTCTGGGCCCTCTCGGTGGAATGTCATCCAATTAGCTTGCAAGCATGTGACTGGCTCACAAGGGATCACATGTCACGGGAACGAGAAAAGAGTACTTATCGGTAATGAGGTTGAACTAGGTATGCAGAGATACCGATGATCAAAACCTCAGATAAGTAAACTATCGTGAGACAAAGGGAAATTGGTATCATATGTAAGTGGTTCATTCGATCGCAAAGTAATCGTAGAAATATGTGGGAGCCATATGAATTTCCAGATTCCTCTATTGGTTATTGATCGGAGAAGTGTCTCGGTCATGTCCGCATAATTCATGAACTGTAGGGAGACACACTTAAGGATTAGATGTTGTTGAGTAGTTATGGAATGATGAGTAAGATACCAAATGTTGTTCAGAGTCTCGGATGGGATCCTGGATATCACGAGGAGATCCGGAATGGTACGGATAACAAGATTCATATACGGAAAGTCCTGTTTCGGAGTTCAGAAATGATTTTGGTGTTTTCACCGGGAATGTTCTAGAAGGGTCTGGAAGGTCCGGCACTCCGGAAGGGGAAGGGTACATGGATGTGTCATAACAATGTGGAATGATTGCATCATGTACTAGGTCACTTGGCTGGGCAATATGAAGAGAGAAATCAAATTCAAGTTTGGAAGTCAAACGCCAATTTGAAAAGTCAAATCCGAACATTGCTTGGTGGAGGGAGAGTAGGAAACCTACCTAGGGTAGGAATCCCACTCCCTCCACCCGCCGGCCAAGGAGGAGGAATTGGAGGAGGACTCCCTCCTCCCAAACCGCCTCTCCCCTCCTATATATTGAGGGGTAGGGCACCCCTCTCCCACACAACTCCAAACCCTAGCAAGGCGCCTACACCTCTCCAAGTGCTGCCGCCACCTAGGGCTCCTCAAGTCGCCGAGTTAGGGTTTCTCTAAACCCTAGCCGCCGGCCAAGCCACCCCCTTGGTGCCTCTAATCCGTAGATCGCCAAGGCCCTCTCTTACTCCACCATACTCGCTCCAGCTTAGGCGAAGCCCTGCGGGATCTTCCCTCTACTTCCGACACCACGCCGTCGTGCTACCGGAATCACGAGGAGAGTGCTACAACCTCCGCTACCTGCTGGAACAAGGGAGAGGAAGGTCTTCATCGAGTACCGAATGTGTGACCGATCATGAGCGCTGCGGGCAATGGCGCCGGAAGGATCGTCTACGCGATCTTGAGATCGGCAAGTGTACGACTACATCACCCACGAGAATCTGCTCTCGTTAACCGCTTTGGAATCTTCGAGGGTGAGTGCTTCTATCGACTCGTTGCTACAATCTAGTAGATAGATCTTGGCTTGTTTGTATGCATGCGGTAGAAAATTTTTGTTTTCCATTTTACGAACCCCTACAGTTGATGTAGGAGCGCTTCGTTGGGAACCCCAGGAGCAAGGCGTGAAGCAACACAGCAGCAAGTCTCCCCCCAGTAAGAAACTGAGGTTATCAAACCAGTAGGAGGAAGGAAACGTCACACAGGTGTTGCAAGCAACGCGGAGACCTGCACAACACAAACTCAAGAATTTGCCCCAACGAATTAGTGAGGTTGTCAAGCTCACCGGTTTGCTGTAACAAAGGATTAAACGTATTGTATGGAAGGTAATGGTTTGCAGCAAGTAAACAAGTAACAGTGGAAGATGTATCAATGGTAAAGATTGGACCAGGTCCATAGTTCTCTAGAGGTGCTCTACTTAGATAAACAAACATGGCATGAAGGGTAAACAAATTACAGCAGGGCGATTGACAGGAACTAAGCAAGGCATAACAATGCAACTCCTAGTCAGAAAGATCCTATGAGATTCGATTGGGCAATACAACAAGAAGACCACCATCCAACTGCATCTATGACTATAAGTCCACCTTAAGTTTATCATCCGAACCCCCTCTAGTATTAAGTTGCAAGCAACAGACAACTGTTTTAAGCAAAGTGTGTAAGGTAAACAGTCCACATGTTCCATGAACAAGAGACCGTTGTTTTCTCCCTAGTAGCAACAACAAATCTACAACCGAAGAGATTTCTGTCACTTCCCTTGGAAACTAGAGGAATGAACCCACTATCGAGCATAAGTACCCCCTCTTGGATTCACTAGCAACTACTTGGCCAAGATGGCTACTAACAGCGGAGATCATGCAAGATCACAAACAATACAGACATGATAGAATCATAAAGACAAAACCATTAATCAAACCAACATAATAATCTCAATATCCATCGGATCCCCGCAAACACAACATGCATGTTTACAAAAAGATTAGATCTTGATCATGAACGGAGCTCACAAGTCTATACAGGAAAGCACAATGAGGAGATACAACCATCTAGTTACTACATGGACCCGTAGTCCAAGGTGGAACTACTCATGCATCATAACGGAGAGAAGGCCTCCGGGATGATCTCCCCTCCGGCAGGGTGCCGGGAAGAACTTCAGATCCCCCCGATCTAGGGACGATGGTGGCGGCGGCTACCGAAGGTGTCATGGAATATTGATCGGGTACTTAGGGTTTCTGCATCGGGGGCTTCTTATAGCCGAAGGGGGAGGCTGAGGCGGTGGCTAGGGCCCCACACCCTGCCTAGGCGCGGGGTAGGGCCCACCCGCCCACCCGCGCCTAGGGGGTGTAGCTGCCCTGGCACGCCTCTCCGGCTCTACTCTGGACTTCTTGTTCCCCACAGAAAGTTATTGACTTTGACGTTTGTCCCATCCAATTCCAAGAATATTTCTTTACTAGCTTTTCTGGAACCAAAAACAGCAGAAAACAGGCAACTGACACTATGGCAACTTGTTAATAGGTTAGTACCAGAAAACATGTAGAAAGCACCTCAAAGTGTAGACAAAGCAAAGCAAAGTAGATACTAAACAAGCATGGAGCATCAAAAATTATAGATACATTTCCGACGTATCAGTGGTATCCAATATTTTGAAGAAAAAGGGTAGCTCATGTCATCCTCTTTCCAACGCAATTGGAATCGGGTCAATCGGAGGTACCAATCAAAAGTTATCATAATTTGCAGCTAGACTATTTGATTTATAAAACAGAAAAAGAAAAAGCCTTTTATTTTTCTGTGCCGACCGGTACTCCGCAGCCCAGTACTGGTTGAGCCAGTGGTGCATACCAGCTCTCTGTCTCCACCGGTAGTCCGGTCTAGCACTACCGGCCTGGCCCGATAGTACCGCCCGGGCAGGCCGGTAGTACCGGCCAGCCCAGGAACATCTCGCCCAGCTCGCCCCTTTCGAGCCCAGCGCTGCCCAGATGCCGCCCGCTTGCTCCTTTTCCTCCGCCTCGCGCGCACCTTGTCGTTCCTCGATCCTGCGCAGCTCGCTAGTCCCGCACCTGCCGCCCCGCTGGGCCCAGCTGCTCGCGTGCACCCGCTCGCCCATGCGCGTTGACCCCTGCGCTCACACGCGCAACCGTCGCTGTCCCCTCTCACTCCTGTGCGCTTCTCGCTCAAATCCCGCCTAGCTGCTCCCACATGCCTCGCTCGCCTCGCTACACGCACTGCCGCTCGCCAGCTACGCCCGTGCTGCGCCCCGCCTCCCCTGCTTGCTGGGCCGGCCTAGACGCCGCCGCTGCTACCGCTTACGCGCACTTGCTCGTTGCCTGTTGTGCCATTTTCAAAACGTTCACTGGTTGGATCTGATAGTACCGGACCAAACCGGTACTACCGGTCCGTCCAGAAAAATCGCCCTAACGGGCAGATATTTGGCCCTTCTTTAAATAGCTTTCTCCTTTATCATTTTGGGTTGCTTATTTCTCCTCTATTTGTCTAAGCTTTGTCTCCATTTGCTCTAGATTTTGAAGCTTGATTAATCTCTTACCCTCCAATGATTCTTTTCCATATTTGAGTGGAAGAGAGAGGAGATCTAGATCCACATTTTGACCAAACCAAAACATCTCTTTGTGAGTGTATCTTTGCGATCTAGATTTTGGGGGATTTTGTGTTCCTCTTTGATTCCTCCTCTCTTGTTCCCCAATATCTTTAGTAGCTTTGTTGGAACTTGAGAGTGAGGGATTGGAGCATCTTTGTGGTGTTCTTGCCATTTGTATTCGATGCATCGGTTTGAGTTCTCCCGGGAGAATTTGATGAGTGAAAGTTGAGAAGCTTTTTACTCTTGGGTTCTTGGAACCCTAGACGGTTTGTTGTGTTGCAGTTTTGTGGATTACTTGGGGCCTCCAATTAAGTTGTGGAGCTTCCCCAAGCTTGTTTGTTGGGAGCCTCCAATTAAGTTGTGGAGAAGTGCCCCAACCTTGTGAGAGGTTCCGGATTGCCACCGACAAGGGCACCGATAGTGGAAGTGTGGATCGATCCCATTGGGGTGAGATTCACAGGAAAATAAGGGAGGACTTTTGTGGCGTTGGTGGTTGGATACCACCCCCTCTCCAAACAAGATGTACTCCATGTTGGGAGGAACTCGGTAAAATATTGTCGTCCCCGATTGCCTCGGTTATCTCTATACCCGAGCTCTTACTTATGCACTTTACTTTGTGATAGCCTTCATGCTTAAAGTATATATCTTTCTATCACATAGTTGTTTGTCTTGCTTAGCATAAGTTTGGTGCACATAGGTGAATCCTAGATTGTTGTAGGTTTTGTACTTAACAAAGTAAATGCTAGTTTAATTCCGCCTTTGTTGAGACACTCTTGGAAAAGTTTTAATCGCCTATTCACCCCCTCTAGGCGACATATGTATCCTTTCAACGGGTATGAAATGAGCTACTTTGGAAATTCTATCCACTATGACCCAAATAGAATCATTTCGTCTACTAGATGTAGGCAAACCGATGATGAAATTCATTCCAACTGAATCCCATTTCCATTCTGGGATTTGCAAAGGTTGCAAAAGTCTCGCGAGTCGCTGGTGTTCCACTTTGACTCTCTGACAGATATCACACTTGGGTATGTAGCTTCCGACTTCTCTCTTCATCTTGTGCCACCAAAATTGCTCCTTCAAATCTTGATACGTCTTTGTTCCTCCTGGATGAATAGAGTAAAGAGTATCATGGGCTTCTTGCAAAATGACTTGCTTCAACTCTGAATCTGCTGGCACACAGATTCTTCCCTTATACCACAGAACTCCTTCTTCATCTTCCATGAATCCGGGTACCTTCCCTATATCGATACGGCGCTTAATTCCATCGATACTGGCTTTTCCTTTCTAAGATTCCTTTATCTGATCTATCAAAGAGTGTTGAAGTTCAATACTGGCTAGGAATCCTTCGCTAACTAGCTCCATTCTGAAATCTTCCAACTCCTTATGCAAACTTGGTTGCTCGTTCATAACCATGGTGTTTAATCTACAAGGCAGTCTAATAAGAGCATCCGCTACCACATTGGCCTTGTCGGGGTGTTAGTGAATGTCAAGGTCATAATCCTTGATTAACTCTATCCATCTCCTTTGCCTCATATTCAGCTCCTTCTGGTGAAAATGTACTTGAAGCTCTTGTGATCTGAGTAAATCTCACAGCGGTTACCCATGAGATAATGACACCATGTCTTCAAGGCTAAAACTACGGTTGCCAATTCTAAGTCATGAGTGGGATAATTCTGTGTTCATGTTGCTTCGGTTGTCGGGACAAATGTGATATCACTTTGCCTTCTTGCATCAACACACATTCGAGGACAATTTTGTATGCATCACAATACACGTCAAAGGGCTTCATGATATCCGACATAATCAAAATTGGGGCTGAAATCAATCTCTTCTTGAGCTCTTGAAAACTCGCTTCACATTTGTCTGGCCAGTCAAACTTCTTGTCTTTCTTCAATAGCTGAGTCGTCGGCCTTGCGATGCTTGAAAATCCTTCAACAAACTTGCGGTAATATCCCGCTAATCCAAGAAATGCATGAACTTCGGTTTGAGTGCTTGGGGCTCTCCATTCTTCAACATCCTTAATCTTGGCAGGGTCAACGACAACTCCTTCGGCTAACAAGATATGTCCTAGGAATCCTACTTACTTTAACCAGAATTCACATTTGCTGAACTTAGCATACAAGTGATGCTCCCTAAGGGTTCCAAGGATGGTTCTTAGGTGCTGTTCATGTTCTTCTTCCGACTTGGAGTAAATCAGAATGTCATCAATGAAAACAATGACAAACTTATCCAAGAAGTTCATAAAAATCTTATTCATGAGGTTCATGAAATAAATGGGGGCATTGGTTAATCCAAAAGACCTGACCTTATACTCATACAATCCATATCGGGTAGTGAAGGCAGTCTTTGGGATATCCATTGCGCGAATTTTTAGTTGATGATAACCAGTTCTAAGATCAATCTTAGAGAACACTCTGGCACTGGTCAACTGGTCAAACAAATCTTCTATCTTTGGCAATGGGTACTTGTTTTTTATGGTGACATCATTCAACTTCCGGTAATCCGTACATAAACGGGTGGCACCATCTTTCTTATCCACAAACAAAATAGGTGACCTCCATGGCGAAGCACTTGGTTGAATCAGATCTTTGCTAATCATGTCATCAAGTTGCTTCTTGAGCTCCACTAACTTTGTTGGGTTCATACTATAGGGTCTCTGAGCTATGGGTCCAGTTCCAGGGATTAGTTCAATGATAAACTCGATATCCCGATCTGGGGGCATATTGGGTAATTCATCTGGGAACACATCGGGGTATTCACAGACTACTCTGACTTGGTCTAGGGTTGATTGGGATAAACTCTTGTTGCACTTGAATTGACGGGGCAGTGTCTCAGACACATGCTCAAATGATACTCCGGTGCTACTGGTCATGGTTATGGCTTTCTTGGCACAGTCTATTAATCCTAGATGTTTCGACATCCAATCCATTCCTTGTACTATTTCCAAACCTTTTGTTCCAAGTATTATTAGATTGGCATAGAAATCTATTCCATGAATTCTGATAGGTACGACCTTGCAATTTTTATTAGCTTTGGTAGTTGACCCATGTATTTGAACTATCATAACGTGCTTCAAATTTTTTGGTTGAATATTACTAGTGCATTGATGTCTATGCACTTCTATTATTGTAGACAGTTGTTGGGCCTCCAAGTGCAGAGGTTTGTAGAACAGCAGCAAGTTTCCCTTAAGTGGATTACCCAAGGTTTATCGAACTCAGGGAGGAAGTGGTCAAAGATATTCCCTCTCAAGCAATCCTGCAATCAAGATACAAGAAGTCTCTTGTGTCCCCAACACACCCAATACACTTGTCAGGTGTATAGGTGCACTAGTTTGGCGAAGAGATAGTGAAATACAAGTGGTAACGGTGCCAGAAAATAGCCTGACGGTGAGGTAAAGACTAAAGCAAGAACACATGCAACAGATCTAGATGCAAACGTGTTTCAATGTTTAGAAACAAGGCCTGGGGATCATACTTTCACTAGTGAACACTCTCTCATATAAATATCCTATCTTTATTATACTACTCTTAACTACTCTCTGGTAGGACACTCTAATCATCGGTAGGGCTATAACAGCACTCCTCAAAGTCCGCCTTCCCCAATCTAGATAACCCCACACTGTCACCTTGAGCTCTAGATGGTTCCAACAAACACCACAATTTCATAGAGACATCCAACTCCAAATATAACTCATAACAAATATTCAATCTAGCCAAAGTGCCACACACGGTATGCATGCTGTCACTTTCACACACGTGGGGAAATGCATAGATCTATTAAAGCACAAAGAGTATTTATGTAGACTCAAGCCTAAGTGCCACCATGGCGTGCACGCTGTCACTTTCACACACATGGGGAGAGCACAGATCTATTAAAGCACTTGAGTAGCAAGGTAGATCTACTTGATTACAAAGCTCATGATCACAATATGACCATGCATAGAGAGAGAGATGAACACATAGCTACCAGCAGAGCCCTTAGCCTCAAGGAAGAACTACTCCCTCCTCATCATGGGAATCAACAACGGTGATGAAGATGGTGGTGGAGATCGATGGAGATGGCTCCGGGGGCACTTCCCCGTCCCGGCAAGGTGCTGGAACAGAGACTTTCTGTCCTCCGAATCTCCCCTTCGGTGGCGGCGGCGCTGTGGAACTTTTTCTGGAAGTATGATGGATTTTTTATGGTTTTCTCCCCGGGGGCTTCTTATAGGCGCAGGAGGCAAGGTCGGTGGAGGTACAGGGGGGCCACACCCCCTATGGGCGCGACCTAGGGTGGGACCGAGCCCACCTAGGGTGTGGCCACCCTGGTTTCCTCCTCGGTCTTGTCTTCGATTTTCTGTATCGCTCCCAAAAATAATATGAACTTTGGATTTTGTCCCGTCCAATTCCGAGAATATTCATTTTTTAGCTTTCTGAAACCAAAAATAGCAGAAAACAGGCAACTGGCATTGTGGCATCTTGTCAATAGGTTAGTTCCAGAAAGCATATAAAAACACCTCAAAGTATAGACAAAGCAAAGCAAAGTAGATACTAAACAAGCATGGAACATCAAAAACTATAGATACGTTTCCAATGTATCAAGCATCCCCAAGCTTAACTCCTGCTTGTCCTCGAGTAGGTAAGTGATAAAAAGAATAATTTTTGAGGTGACATGCACCATCAAAATCAAGATCAAACCATTTGCAAGCATTGAAAGCCGGGATCAAAGAACTCTAAACATGTGCATGAAAGATGGAGTTCTAACAGTAAGACAAAGTAACTATGCATGCAACATGAAAGGCTACAATCAAAGATCATGAATAGCATGCATTGAAAAACGTTTTTTTGTTTCACATACAGAAAACATAGCATAGTGGCATTCAACTTGTCTCTCATAGAGTAGCAAATAGATGCATAGGAAACCTTCAAAGTTCACAAGGGTGACTAGAAACAAATAGCACAAGAACAAGTAATATCACAATATGCATCAATCAATAAGTTTTGGGACACTGCACATAAAATGACAACTATGCTCTCTTAATGGTGCCTAAAAGTAGAAGGTGGAGACTCAAATAATGGTGGAAGAAAGGACCTTCATAAAGGGAAGCAGGGATTTCAAGTTTCAAAAAGAGCTTCCAAAAATTATGGTACTTATTAGCTTTCAGCCCTCATTGCCCCTATCATAAGCATCTTGAAGTGATTAAGGTTAAAGTGAACAATATAAGAAGTATATGCTTGACAAAGTATAAGTTGGCAATCTCAAGTCCCTTGAATACGAGGGCCACACCTCATGCTACTCAACTTTAGTCACCTGTAAGTTCTTGTCATTGTAAGTATTTGCATATCATAGAGAACCGCCAATGGGGTACCCCTTGCACATGGTACAGGAGCTATCCCATAACCAAAATGACAAGGCAAGCATACAATGAGCATCTCAGCGATCTTTTTATTTACCATATGCATAGCTTTTTATTGAGGATGCTTCATAGATAGCTCACTATGGTGATGCTGCAAGTTTCTACCATGATTAGCCATGGCTTAGGCTAGCGGCCCAGGCGTTTCTCTTAACACAAAATACAAACTCCATGGACTTACAAGTTCCCTCTTTATTTCACACCGGTGACATCCATAGACAAAAGAGCATGATATCAACTGAGTACAAAGTACAAGTGCAATGTTGAAAACGTTCCCCGTGACAAGACGGTTCTGCTAATTCCAGTGTATAAGTGCAAGCATATACAACATAGATGACACAATGGTTCAACTTTATTAGGGGCAAAGAATATAAAGTGTGCCATCAAGTTTGTGAGGGCTTTAATCACTAAGTTTTCACATAACGAAATAGTTTTTAATTGGAAGATAGCTAAAAACAAGAATATACTTGAAATGGTGTTACACACCATGCATAGGAATTTATAGTGGACACTTTGAAATAACTTGGTTTCTTGGGATTTGGATGCATGAGTAGAGCTTACTCATACAAGTGGAGGCTAGCAAAAGACTGAGAGCAACCAACTAAGAGAGCAATAATGGCCATAATCATGTAGAGCAACAAAACATTACTAATCAAAGCATAGAGTGGTACTACAAGTCAGGGACTAAATGATCATATAGGCTATGGTGACTTGTTCATAGTCATAACATGGTGTGAGCATTTGCCAAGTCAACCCAAACAAATCATCAAAGGAGAATACCACAATACTATGCTTTTGTATGCTAAAACAACGCATGATTCTTTCAAGGCACATTAAGCAATCCTAATTGTTTGGAACAATACATGCTACATCAATAATCACTAAGCATAAGGTCAAAACAACACCTAGCATGTCATGCTAAAGTCTAAGTCACAGTCAATGCAAGCTCCTCTTGCACTTTCAAGCAGGAACTTCCTACTCCTTTCCAACACCAAGTAACTTATTTGCAACAACACAGCGTGAACGGGGGTCCAAACTACTTTATTCAAGCAAACTAAAGATCTTTGTCCAAATATGTACTTTGTGACAATGATATTAGGCGTCTTGATCTATCTCTATAAATCTTTATGCCTAATATGTAAGCTGCTTCGCCAAGATCTTTCATTGAAAAACTATTATTCAAATAATCCTTGACACTATTAAGAAGGTCTACATCATTCCCAATCAACAATATGTCATCTACATATAGTATTAAGAATGCTACAGATCTCCCACTCACTTTCTTGTAAATACAAGCTTCTCCATAAGTTTGTATAAAACCAAAACTTTTGATTACCTTATCAAAATGTTGATTCCAACTTCGGGATGCTTGCTTCAATCCATATATGGATCGTTGAAGTTTGCACACCTTGTTAGCATCTTTAGGATCGACAAAACCTTTGGGTTGCATCATATACAACTCTTTATCAATGTCTCCATTGAGGAACGCCGTTTTGACATCCATCTGTCATATCTCATAATCATAATATGCAGTGATTGCTAACATAATCCTCACAGACTTTAGCTTCGCTACTGGTGAGAAAGTCTCATCGTAGTCAACTCCTTGAATTTGTCAAAACCCTTTTGCGACAAGTCGAGCTTTATAGACAGTAACATTACCATCAGCATCTGTTTTCTTCTTGAAAATCCATTTGTTCTCGACAGCCTTCCGGCCATCCGGTAAGTCCACCAAAGTCCATACTTGGTTTTCGTACATGGATCCAATCTCGGATTTCATGGCTTCTTGCCATTTATCGGAATCTGGGCTCATCATCGCTTCCTCATATGTCGCAGGATCATCGGTGTTGTCCACCAACATGACACTCATAACGGGATCATACCAATCAGGAGTGGTACAATTTCTCGTCGACATGCGAGGTTCTGCAGTAAATTCAACCAAAGTTTCATGATCATCATCATTAGCTTCCTCTCTTATTGGTGTAGGCGCCACAGGAACTACTTCCGGTGCTGCGCTACTCGCAAGTTCGAGAGAAGGTTCAGCAACCTCGTCAAGTTCTACTTTCCTTCCAGTCACTTCTTTCGTGAGAAATTCCTTCTCTAGAAAGGATCCATTCTTAGCAACGAAGATTTTGCCCTCGGATCTATGATAGAATGTATACCCAATAGTTTCCTTTGGGTATCCTATGAAGACGCATTTTTCTGCTTTGGGTTCAAGCTTGTCCGGCTGTAACTTCTTTACATAGGCTTCACAACCCAAACTTTAAGGAACGACAATTTAGGTTTGTTCCCAAACCATAATTCATACGGTGTCATTTCAACGGATTTATATGGTGCCCTTTTTAAAGTGAATGCGGCTGTTTCTAATGCATAACCCCAAAATGATAGCGGTAAATCTGTAAGTGACATCATAGAACGAACCATATCTAAGAGAGTTCGATTACGACATTCGGACACACCATTACGCTGTGGTGTTCCCGGTGGTGTCAATTGTGAAAGTATTCCGCATTTCTTTAAATGCTCGCCAAACTCGTAACTTAGATATTCACCTCCACGATCAGATCGTAGAAATTTAATCTTCTTGTTACGTTGATTCTCTACCTCACTTTGAAATTCCTTAAACTTCTCGAAAGTTTCGGACTTATGTTTCATGAAATAGATATACCCATATCTACTCAAGTCATCCGTGAAGGTAAGAACATAACGATAACCACCGCGCGATGCGACACTCATTGGACCACACACATCGGTATGTATGATTTCCAACAAGTCCGTAGCTCGCTCCATCATACCAGAAAATGGAGTCTTAGTCATTTTACCCATCAGACATGCTTCGCATATTTCAAGTGATTCAAGAAGTCCATTGGAATGGAGTTTCTTCATACGCTTCACTCCAATGTGACCAAGACGACAGTGCCACATATATGTCGTGTTATCGTTCAATTTCAAACGTTTAGCCTCAATGTTATTTATGTGTGTATTACTACAATCGAGATTCAATAAGAATAGACCATCTATCAAAGGTGCATGTGCATAAAACATATTACTCATATAAATCGAACAACCATTATTCTCGGACTTAAACAAGTAACCATCTCGCAATAAACATGATCCAGATATAAATTTCATGCTCAACGCAGGCACCAAATAACAATTATTTAAGTATAAAACTAATCCCGATGGTAGATGAAGAGGTAGCGTGCCGACTGCGATCACATCAACCTTTGATCCATTTCCAACGCGCATCGTCACCTCGTTCTTTGCTAGCTTACGTTTATTCTGCAGCACCTGTTTCGAGTTACAAATATGAGCAACCGAACCAGTATCAAATACCCAGGCACTACTACGAGTACTAGTGAGATACACATCAATAACATGTATATCGGATATACCTTTCTTCTTGATGTTGCCATTCTTCAAATCCGCCAAGTACTTTGGGCAATTCCACTTCCAGTGACCTTATCCCTTGCAGTAAAATCACTCAGTATCAGGCTTAGGCCCAGCCTTGGTCTTCTTCGCCGGTGCGACAACTTTCTTACCGCCCTTCTTGAAGTTTCCCTTTTGCTTAGACTTGCCTTTCTTGAATTTGCTGGTCTTATTGACCAACAACACTTGGTGCTCTTTCTTGATCTCCACTTCTGTAGATATCAACATGGAGAAGAGTTCTGGAAACGTCTTGTCCATATTTTGCATATTGTAGTTCATCACAAAGTTCTTGTAACTTGGTGGCAGTGATTGGAGGACACTGTGAATCCCCAAAGAATTAGGAATCACTATACCCAAGCTTTGGAGTTTGTTTGCGTGCCCAGACATCTTAAGCACATGCTCACTGACGGAGATGTCCTCTTCCATCTTGCAGTTAAAGAACTTTTCAGAAGCCTCATAACTCTCAACTGCCGCGTGAGCCTCAAATATCATTTTGAGTTCACGGACAATATCATGTGGGTCATGGTTCTCAAACCTTCAATGGCGAACAATCAACATGTTCATCATATCTACTATATGACTCATGCTTTACCTTTCGGTGTTCCGAGACCATTTCTGTACATGCTAGGCTTGTCAAGATCAAACCTTAGCTTCCGCATGAGCAAATCTGGCTTGCTCACGTTGTATACACTCGCAGAATCTAACACACCAAATCATCACGTGGTGCTTCGAAACAACGAGCTTTAGCAATGGTGCTTACTAAGGATGAACACTTCAAAACTTCAAATTTGTGTGCTTGAGGGATCATCTTATAATGCTACCGTCGTTAACTAAGCAATACAAGATGCATAAAGGATTAACATCACATGCAATTCATAATATGTGATATGATATGGCCTTTCTTATTGTGCTTCCTATCTCCATCTTCAAGCACGAACATGATCTCCATCATCTCCGGTATGGCGTCAAGGTCAATGGCGCCGCTTCATGGTTGTCGTCCACCAGCTTCAACTATTACAACTACTTTGAATAGACATGCGGGTCTTAACTGAAATTAAAGACAACCATATGGCTCCTGTTGGTTGCCAACTTACAATAAGGGACATTGCATACATCATATATAATCACAATCATGACCATATCACATCACAGCACACCCCTGCAAAACAAAGTTAGACGCCTCTAATTTTCTTTGCATATTTTACGTGGTTTGGGGCTTTCAATAAGTGTCGATCTAACTTACGAACAAGAACCACAACATTGATGTTTGAAATATCAAGTGCCTATTGTAAATTGGATCTATACTATAATGGGAGAGACAGACACCCGCAAAGCCACTTATGCAATACAAGTTGCATGTTGAGCGTGGAGCAAGTCTCATGAACGA
The DNA here is from genome assembly GCA_023614405.1 of Avena insularis. Classification (NCBI taxonomy): domain Eukaryota; kingdom Viridiplantae; phylum Streptophyta; class Magnoliopsida; order Poales; family Poaceae; genus Avena; species Avena insularis. The sequence continues at coordinate 205,949,821 of CM042685.1, forward strand.
TGTCATGTAAGGTTAGCCTGGGCCGCTTCATCCCATCATACCGCAAGATGCAAAGTACACAAAAAGCAATTGATAATAAAAGCACCACCGCCCATAATGACCATTGTGTTCTATTCGTGCAACAGATCTACATATAGACACGGCTCTGATACCACTGTAGGGGTTCGTAGCATGGAAAACAAAAAATTTCTACCACATGCAAACAAACAAGCCAAGATCTATCTACTAGATTGTAGCAACGAGTCGATAGAGGAACTCACCCTCGAAGATTCCAAAGCGGTTAACGAGAGAAGATTCTCGTGGGTGATGTAGTCGTACTCTTGCCGATCTCAAGATCGTGTAGACGATCCTTCAAGGCGTGCGTTCAAGGCGCTTCATGATCGGTCACACGTTCAACTTTCGATGAAGACCTTCCTCTCCCTTGTTCCAGCGAGCGGAGGTTGTAGCACTCTCCTCGTGATTCCGGCCTGACGGCATGGTGTCAAGTAGAGGATATCTCATGAGGCTTCGCCTTAAGCCAGAGCGAGTATGGTGGAGTATGAGAGAGGCCTTGGTGATCTAGGGTTTAGAGGGCACCAAGGGTAGGGCTTGGATGGCGGCTAGGGTTTGGGGAAACCCCAACTCGCCGAGTTGGAGGTGCCCTAGGCGCCTGAGACAGGCGACGACTTGAGGCTAGGGTTTTGGGTGTGAGGGGTAGGGGGCGCCCTACCCCTCCTTATATAGGTGGAGGGTGGACGGGTGGGAGGAGGGAGTCCTCCCCCAACTTGGCCTCCTTGGCCGGCGGGTGGAGGGAGGGGACTTCCTCCCCAAGGAGGTTTCCTACTCTCCTTCCACCAAGCAAACTTGAGATTTGACTTTTCAAATTGGCGTTTGACTTCCAAACTAGGATTTGATTTCTCTCTTTATTTTGCCCAGCAAAGTGACCTAGTACATGATGCAACCATTCCACATTGTCATGACACATTCATGTACCCTTCCCCCCTCCAGAGTGTCGGATCTTCCGGACCCTTCTAGAACATTCCTGGTGAAAACACCGGAATCATTCCCGAACTCCGAAACAGGACTTTCCTTATATGAATCTTATTCTCTGGACCATTCCGGATCTCCTCGTGATATCCTGGATCCCATACGAGACTCCGAACAACATTCGGTCTCTTTCTTATCATTCCATAACTACTCGACAACATCGAATCCTTAAGTGTGTCTCCCTACGGTTCGTGAATTACGCGGACATGATCGAGACACTTCTCCGATCAATAACCAATAGAGGAATCCGGAAATTCATATGGCTCCCACATATTTCTACGATTACTTTGCGATCGAATGAACCACTTACATATGATACCAATTTCCCTTTGTCTCACGATATTTTACTTATCCGAGGTTTTGATTGTCGGTATCTCTACATACCTAGTTCAACCTCGTTACTGATAAGTACTCTTTTATCGTTCCCGTGGTATGTGATCCCTTGTGAGCCAGTCACATGCTTGCAAGCTAATTGGATGACATTCCACCGAGAGGGCCCAGAGTATATCTATCCGTCATATGGATGGACAAATCCCACTCTTGATCCATGTGTCTCAACCCATACTTTCCGAACACTCAATGCCACCTTTATAGCCACCTAGTTACGGTGTGGTGTTTGATGTCATCAAAGAATCCTTCCGGTGATGGTGATAAGCATGATCTCATGGTCGAAGGAATTAGGTTACTATGTATTAGAAAGCTTATAGCAATTGAACTATTAAAATGACTTAAACTTTATGCTACGCTTATCTATAGGAGTATGTACATCATACCATTCTCCTAATGATATGATCTTGTTGTCAACAACATCTCAATGTTCATGATCAGGAAACCATGATCATCTATTAACCAACAAGCTAGTATTATAAAGAGGCTTTACTAGGGACTCTAATTTAGTTTACAAATCACACAAGTATTAATGTTTACAGTTAATACTGTTATAGCATGAATGTAAACATTTATCATAAACACAAAGATATAATAATAACTACATTTATTATTGCCTCTAGGGCATATCTCCAACACACAATATGACCATGCATAGAGAGAGAGAGATGAACACATAGCTACCGGTAGATCCCTTAGCCTCGAGGAAGAACTACTCCCTCCTCGTCATGGGAATCAACAACGGTGATGAAGATGGTGGTGGAGATCGATGGAGATGGCTTCGGGGGTACTTCCCCATCCCGGCAGGGTGCCAGAACAGAGACTTTCTGTCCCCTGAATCTCCCCTTCGGTGACGGCGGTGTTACGGAACTTTTTCTAGAAGTATGATGGATTATTTAGGGTTTTCTCCCCGGGGGCTTCTTATAGGCGCATGAGGCATGTCGGTGGAGGTCCAGGGGGGGCACACCCCCTGTGGGCGTGGCCTAGGGTAGGCCCGTGTCCACCTAGGGTGTGGCCACCCTGGTTTCCTCCGCGGTCTCGTCTTCCATTTTATGTATCGCTCCCGGAAAAATATGAACTTTGGCTTTTGTCCCGTCTAATTCCGAGAATATTCATTTTTTAGCTTTCTGAAACCAAAAACAGCAGAAAACAGGCAACTGGCACTGTGGCATCTTGTCAATAGGTTAGTTCCAGAAAGCATATAAAAACACCTCAAAGTGTTGACAAAGCAAAGCAAATTAGATACTAAACAAGCATGGAACATAAAAAATTATAGATACGTTTCCGACGTATCATCCATGCAAATTCTTCTATAACAAACGAGTGCGGTGCTCCAGAATCAAACAACACTCTTGCAAGTATCGAGTTAACAGAAAACATACCCAGCATGACATCTGGCGCTTCCCGGGCTTCCTCAGCTCTCATGTGGAACAGACGGCCGATACGATTGTGCGGATTGCCTGGGGGAATCTCTTTCCAGGTTGGACACGACGCTATTGCTGGGCAGGTGCAGTGACATTGGGTGCTGCAGCAATCTTCTTGGGACACTCATTGGAATAGTGATCCGTCACTCCACATTCAAAGCAGGTGATCATGGACTTGTCCTTCCTTGCAATAGGCACAACATTACTTCCAGTCCTTGGGGAAGTATTGTTGGTGTTGTTGGTGGGCCTTGGTGGTGCACGGTTGGAGTTATTGGGATTGCCAGTGTTGTAGTGCTTGTTGCCTCCGGGCCTCGGGTTTCCTCCGCTACAATTGGGGTAGTTGGGGTGGGTCATTGGTGGCCTATTGTTTCTGTGTGCAAATCCTGCAGACGAACTGGGGCGATACTTTGGGGTATGGTGGGGTCCAAGCTGATGCATCATACGACGCTTACGGTTCTCTGTGGCTTGGTTGATATTTCCTTCCATCTGGATAGCTAAATCCACTAGAGCTTCTAGATCAGCAAACGGAATGTTGACTAGCACCGTCTGCATCTCATCGTGCAGACCATTCAGAAATCTCTCTTTCTTCTTGGCTTCAGTACCAATCTCGTTAGGGGCATACCTAGACAGAGACAAAAATCTATCACAGTACTCTACCACAGTCATCCTTCCCTGTTTCAGCTCCTTGAATTCATCCCTCATCCTCAGAGTCAAACCGGGTGACACATGAGTTTGGCTGAACTTGAGTTTGAATTCATCCCAAGTCATCATCTGGTCTACGTTCATTGTGCGGGTGCTATTCCACCATGCTCGTGCAGAACCTGCCAGATAGTAGGTGGCAAACAACACCTTATCCGCAGTATCTACCCCGGCGACTTCTAAGTTGTTCTCCATGGTTTGCAGCCAATCATCAGCATCTAGGGGCTCTTCAGATTTTCTAAAGATAGGGGGATTGGTGTTCTGGAAGTTCTTAATCTTGGATCCATGATGATCCTGATTTCCATGGCCTTGGTTGTCATGCGCCAGTTGGGCGATCTGTTGAAGAGTGGCAAGATTGGCTTGGTGCTCGGTCCTACCGGCTTCTCGATCTGCTACTAGCATTTGCAGAATTTGGACCATCGGGTCTTGAGATGAGCTGCTTCCACCGCGAGGCATCTGAAGATTGAGATAGATCATAAGACAAGAGGGAAATTTTTCTAAGGTTTATGAGTTTGGTTCAAAAGCTTTTAAACTTTGAGTAAGGCTAGGGTTTGAAATCCAACAACTCTTTCTCATTCATTCCAAGCACACATACAAACAACACATTCCAACACAGCACAACAATCAAAGCAGATGGTTTTAAGAACCATTCTAGCAAGCTATGATACAGTGGGACCGATTACAACTCACACCTACGACAGTGCTCTGGTGCTACTACTCCTCATCAGAACCGGTGGCCTCTTCATAATCAATGAATTCACGGTCCTCATCATCAGTGTGGAACTCCTGGTCAATGTCCTCCAAGTAGTCATCATCATCACTGAGGTAGGAGTAGGGGTCTCCATGAATATCTTCCCCTTCGTTCTCCCTCTCCTTAAGCTACATGTCCCGATCATGGATGGTCTCTTCCAAGGATGACACTTTGTGATGAAGGCGAGCAATGATGCGGTCCTTCTTGTCACGCAGATGACAAAGTGACTTGCGCTCCTTCATGAGGATGGCGAAGGTCTGGTCCTTCTTGGTGGCAGCAAGTTGCTTATCGTTGGCGTCAGCACGGGAATTGTCCAGCTCTTTCTGATTTTCATGAAGCATGAAGGCAAGATGGTCCACATGGTGCCTCAACTCAAGGTGTCCTGGCATGTGCAAGGGCTGTCCTGGGAGTCACTTCTGGCATAATGAGCGAAGCGGGTGCTGGTGATCTTGTTGATGTTCTGTCCACATAGTCGGGCAAGTGCTTCCTGCATTGCTCTTGCTAATCCATCAATCCAATTGTTCCCCCTTATGCTGAAATGGATCTTCTCAGATGTAGGTGGCTCCATTTTTCCTCGCAGATCTGCAACTATCAGCCACTGTAGCTCCCCTCCAGGGTGATCATTTAGCTGAGCTCCATAGAATTCCGGGTGCGAGCGCTCCAGAAATTCTGCAAGCTGACTCAGGTCACTCTCAAAGATGAGGTTTCCTCCGTTGCCCAACTGATAAAACGTGTTGTAAGTCTAGTCCATCTATAACAAATTAAGATGAGTAAGTTAGAGAGGTGATCAAGTGTGCCAAATTTTATGTAAGATTGCAAAATTTTTGAGGAACATATGACTCTTTTGGAAAGAATTTCAAGGATAAGAGTGAGAATAAGTTTTCATACATACTTACTTTCTTTGTTTTGGAAACTAAGTTTTTCAAACGTCCATTCTGACTTGGGTCTCCTATGGTCAGGATGGCTCTGATACCAACTTGTCAACACCCAGATTTTTAATCGCAGATGCCTGTTATATCATACATCGCAATCCCAGGATTACCATTTTTGCGAGACATAACAGAATTGGTAGCACAGTACATCATCCATTACAAACCATAATAGTCTTACAAATAGTTGATCTCATGATCAAGTCTGATTACAAATCAAAGCAGCAGAAATAATAGTAGCGTAGTAGTGGCTCCATCTTCAGGGTCACAGGCAATGCTGACGATGGGAGGTGATCCTAGTTATCGTAAGCATCCTGTTGTCCATCCTCCTCGTAGTCTCCTTCGTATCCTGGCCATGGGAATAGCCAGGGACAAAGCCATGAGTACTCTTTAAGTACTCGCAAACTATCACTAAAGCAGTAAGACCATTCTAATAGGAATTCTAAGCTCTAGGTTTGTTTGCAATAAGCCAATTTTATTTCACAAGTATTTGGTAATGAAGACCTAACTTTAGTTGTCTAGATTACTTAAGAGGGAAACTAATTTCATGTCCACATCCTTGTGGAGTCAAGTCAAAGTCACAATTCAAGTCACGAATCATTTTGGAAAACATCTAACAACGGAACAATATGGCCACACAACTGTCCATAACCGCGGACGCGACTATTCGAATAGTTTGACACTCTGAAGAGGTGGTACACTTTCACCACAACATTCGATACATCCGTCAAGGATAACCCATAATCATCATACTTGGTATGCGGATAATCAATCCTAAACTTTCAATTACACACCCTAGTATAGGCACCTCCCCTATGAGTTTGGCCTCCCAACCATGACCATTTTCATCTTGGGAACTGCACAGGTGGACATTCACATTCACAAGGTAGCCTCAGTTCACCTTGTTACGCGAGGGGACCCATACTAAGACACATAAACTTCCAGTCAAGACCTACCAAACTCAGGTATTGTGGTTGTACGGTAAAATTGGAATGGTATCACATCCGAACCCAACCATCAGTTTTTATCAAATTCAGGTCACATACTTCATTCAGCATCATCTCAACTCATTGAGTCCATATCACATGTCAAAACATTTCAATAGAATGACTCATCATTCCAAGGTTTTCATAATCATTTATTCCCATCTATAGTGATCAAGATTGGTTTAGCACTAGAGTCTATCAATGAGGGTGTCACTATTGAGTGGTGCAAATCAAATGTATCTACCTACATCAAGTTCCAATCTCTTGATGATACCTTTCCTAATCTTCCACTAATCATCAATTTAATTACTACTTGAACAACTTTGCAAAAAGGATAAAAGACCAAGCTTGCAGATAAAACTTGGGATATGTATAATCAAAGTGGTATCACAATTGCTTTCAAGCGAGGCTTGCATGGTTTAGCTTAGTTTGCATAGAATAGCATGCATAATGTAGCTTGCCTTGGTTGGTAAGGTGGTCTAAGTTCTCTTCCTCGTCTTCGTAGAATTCTTCCTCCTCGTAGCCCGGATTGATACTAGCGTCTATAAATCAATACGAGGTACACAATCACCAAACAATACTTAACTACCTCTATTTAACACACAAGGATCCACATTAGATGATCTAGCATCATCTCTATCAGTACAAGCAAAGGGTGACAAGATTTTAGTTGTCCTATTTTTAGAAAAGTAATTTCTACTCATTGAAAATTTACTTAAGATTTAATATTCTCTAATTCAAATATGGGATCATATTGACACATGTCATCACCATATATTCTAATGCTTGGAAATGTGATTTAAAGTAGTTGGCCTAATTTACAAAGTTTAACAATGCCATTTATTAATATTTATGTGACTAGAAATGACTATAAATCCATTCTTTTAATTTTGGTGCAGGACTATTGCATGCAAAATTATATATTTTTATATATTCAGATAGGTCACGACCAATGTGATTTTTGAGTGTTGGAATCAACTCAAAATCACTTATGGTTGATTTTAGAAAAATGTTTGAATTGATAAAAGCTATTGTCTTGTTATTTTTACTAGGGATGATCTATAGTTTCAAACTGCTTGAATCCAATGGGAGTGGAGATTTTCATCTGCTTTCAAACAAAATTGGATTCATTCAATTTGGTTTAGTGAATCTTCCTGAATTGATTTTCAAAGTTACATACAGTATGGGATTTTCAAATAAAAGACAAACCTAAGTTTGAATCTATCGGCTATGCGCAGGAATACTAATGGGCTGGCCCAACTACGCAACGTGCGTGCTGCGGGCTACACCGGGGTTGGTCCCACTAGTCAGTGATTAAGCAAACGCAAAGCGGTATCTTACGATCTAGGCCGTACGATTAGAGCGCGATCGATGTCTGGGCGTCGTCGTCTCTGGCGCACGGTACGCGCGGACAAAACCCTAGCGCTACAACGGGGGTCGTCGGGGCTTATCAGGGCTCCAGCTAGGTCCGGCGAGGTGGGTGAACGAACGAGTCAATGATGGTGGTTCGACTGGTGGTCGCGGCAGCTCCTGGGGTGGCTCCTAGCGTCGGCTCCTCTTCTTCACTGCAGCGGCGAACTCCGGTGCAATTCCAGCGGTGTGGTGCTCGCCTTGCTCTAGGGATGGGTCAGAGAGGTTGTTGGGTGAGAGGGGAGTGAGATTATGTGCATTTTGAGGCCGGGGGAGGGCTCTATTTATACTGCGGCGAAGGGGGCATGGCAGCATGGCTCGGGCTCGCCGGCGACGTAGTTATAGTGGGCTATTGGCACGACCAAGGGTATAGGTCGACGCGGTGCTTTAGGGCGGTCGTCATGCGCATAGTGGCACGACGAGGCGTGGTCTCCATCGTTCTAGAACATCCGTGCTCTATGGCGGTACTGTCGGCAATCGTCACGGCATACGGTGGTCACGGTGAGCGCGGGGTCAAACCATCATGTCTAGGCGGTCACTGGAGTCACGACGAACTTATTGGCACAAGGAGGGAGCGAGGCACGACGTGTGCACGCGGGATTGCTCGGCGCTCTGGCGCGGCGACCAGCATGGTCTGGGGTTAAATGGGCGTGGCTGTGCTGGCGTCTCCGTGATTGGTCGTTGGTCGAGGTGTGCAGGGGAAGGGGCGGCGAGGTCAGGTCTACCTCCTAGACATCGCGGGCGAGGGCGGCGCGGTCTGTGGCAGCGTGTCCGCGTCAGGGTGGCAAAGATGAGCTCGGGTACGGTCGACACTAGTCCATTGGTCGAGTGAGAGGGGCTCCTTCGCACGGGCTGTTACTGAGTGAGTTAAGGGCACGTCGTGGGAGCTCGGTGAGGTCACAAGGATGATCAAAGGATTGATCAAAACAGTGTATAGTTGTTGAGGTTGTACTATGATCACCGGGTGTTTGATCAAATGGCCGCAAGAACTAAACCATCATATTTTCAAGTCATTTTTGGTGGGTGTTCTGGTAGTAATCTTGGTAGTCTCTGGGTGCAAGGATTTGCTAAGTGGTGAAGGTTTGAGCTGTTTTCCAAAAATGACTATCTTGATACATAAGATGGATTCAATTTTGAATTGCCTCTCAAATGGTTTTGGATTTTTTTTCTGCAAGGTTGGAAAGCTCCATTGTGTTTAGTGTTACTTGGTCTAGCAAGGGGAGAAAAGATATGGAAATGTTTCTGTTTGAGATCACTTGCTACAGATGCTCAAAGTGAGCTAAGTGTTAACTTTTGCAAAAATGACCATTAGGTCATATGCTTCCTATTTTAATTTTCTCTTGTTTTGATCTGGTTTAGAAATGACCTAGATGATATGGTTTTGATCTTTAAAACATTTCTCATCATTTACAACAATCAAACATGGCATTGCAAACATTCACACACATTCAAATTAAGATAGGTTTTAATTGATAAAAGCTTTTGTTAACCGTAATTTTGGTTGATTAGAAATTGATATCCTCATTAAGATTTTTGATATGTTACACTATGTATGCAAAAGTTTGAGCTCTCTCCGAAAGATACGATCGAGATACTCACTCGAGAGCCCCTATTGATAGTACGGCTATCTATTCTAAATCCGGTCTCTCAACACTTGAGCTTCTTTTAACTTGATGTAGAAAACCTATCAAGATCAAATATTCGCCTTAAGCAATCCACTTGAGCTTGATGTAGACCGTCTTATCCTTCTTAAGATGGAACACCTTTCTTGATTGCTCTTGCTTACTCTTGCTTGATGAAGACTTGCGAATTGTTCCCCATACTAGGGAAACCTCTTCTTTGAACTTGTAATCATCACCCCATGATCACCGAGGATGGCAAGCTTCAAGCATGAGATCTTCTAGAGATGATACGAGTTTGCATTTCATTTCTTTTATCCCCATAAAGATGATGTCTTGAAGATGCACATGAGAAATTCTATCTTCTTCTTTAATACACTCATAATCTTCTTCATTTCATATTCTTTAAAACCAACACATGGTCCAAGCAATGTCAATGAACAAAACCTACAATTGAAACTCAATTTACACATTAGTTCATAGAAATTATCATTAATTATTAAAACCACATATAGGACATACATGCCCTTTCAGGCCTTGTTCAGTTATTCCCAGTCTGAGGTGTATTGTATTGGAGAGAATTTGGAGGGAATTTGACTTAGATGGGATTGAGGCTCGATCCATGCAAATCCTGTCCAACCCCTCAAGAACCAAACAAGGCCTCAAGGATCCTTGCGAGGCGGCGCATGGCGACTAAGTGAGGGCGTGCAGACGGGGTGGAGACCGGCAGCAAGGCGAGCTCACGTGGTGGATGTGGGGAGCGGCCAGCGGTGCCGCGGTCTGTGGAGGTCAACACCTTAGAGCATCTCCACTCGGGTTCCTAGGACGCCGATCCCAGGGCGATTTTTTGGTCCGGACGCCAAAAATTGGCCAAGTCGCGTTTCCAGAACCCCGGTTTCGTTCGGATTTGGGCCAACTTTGGTCCGGACTTCCCAAGACATTCCCGGGTTCCTGAGAACGCCCTAGGAACGCCAAACGGAACGAAAACGATGGTGGGCCAACCCTGTCGGCGACGCTATGCCGAACTCCCACCCTTTTCTTCTCCCCTCCCGCCTTTCCTCCCCATTCCCCCCAACTCCCGCCAGTTCTCCGAGCTCCCGCCTGCCATGCCGCCCAAGGGTTTCGTCAAACCCCGATCCAACCTTGGCGAACCGGAGGAGAAAAAGACGAGGAAACCGAGAGCGCCGACGAAGAGGCCGGACGACGTGACCAACACCGAGTGGCTGGTCATTGTGCATAAGAGGAAGGTCAAGTCGGGCGGCCGCAAGGAGAGGAAGGACAGGGCGAAGATCAGGCAGGAGCTCGCCGAGGCACAAGAGGTCATCGCCGAGATCAAGCCTACAGCTGCGCCAACGTCGCCACTGCTTCGTCGAGCTCCGCTTCCACCTCCTCCAACCAGTCGGCCGGCTACGCCGTCGGTATGTCGAACCCCGTCGCATCGGCCATGCCGGAGGAGCCCATCCCGGTCGACGACTGATCGCCGATCCATTTTATCCGATCCATTTTATCCAGTTCTGTAATAATTTTGTCGCCAAACACTTTGGGTGTACTTCTGTCGAACACATTTGGTCGAAAGTTCACCGGCGGGAACGATAAAATTTAAATGTTTCATCGTTTTATGCTTCGCCTGGAATTCGCCTGGAAACGCGAGTAGTAAACTCGTCTTTCTTAGACCAAAAAATTGTTTTAACTTGCCAAATTTGAGTCTGAATTTCGGGGAACGGCCAAAGAGGAGAGATGCTCTTATCCTCTCGTTAGGGATTAAATGAGAACGAAGGAGATGAGATGCGGACGCGGACTCCGTTCCTCGCATCAGCAGAGTTCCAATCCAGATGCAGACTCCGTTCCTTGCATCAGCAGAGTTCCAATCCTCCGCCAAAACTTCCATTTTTCTACTATATCCAAAACCCTTTCGTAAAAGGATCCCCTTCGAAAACCCTAGGCTCCCACCAAACCGCCAGACAGCCGCCATCCCCATCCCCAACCCAGCAACGCCCCCCACCTCGCTACCAATGGCGGCGAGCGAGGCACAGGGCGACCCGCACCGCCGGGAGCCTGGCCAGCGCCGCCCCATGTGCGCCGTCTGCACCAAGCCCCTCCGCGTTTGCCTCTGCGGCCGCCTCCGCGGCCCGCCGTTCGACACCACTGTCGGCGTCACCGTGCTGCAGCACACTATGGAGGTCAACCATCCGCTCAGCTCCATCCGTGTCGCCCGCCTCGGCCTCCGCAACCTCGCCGTCACCCAGGTCACTGACGTCAACCACCGGGCCAGCTTCCTCCTGAGGACGCTTGACTGCGCATCCATGGCCTCCAATCTTGGAGGCGGAGAGACTGATGTTACTGCCGCCCGTGCCGGAAATCATGACCGTCCCAGTGGTCCTGGGCAGATTGGCATACATGATGCCAATGGTTTTGGGCGATGTGAAGGCCAAGGATTAGAGAATGGAAAATTCAGCAATGGCGTTTTCAGTGATTCAGATCTAGAAGTTGGCAGTGTTGAATACGACTCTAATGCTGATGAGGGTTTCAGTAGTTTCGAGAAGGTAAAAAGAGACAAACACTGGGGGGATTTCGAAAGGCCGGTCTTGGCAGTTGATCAGTTGGAAAACTCTCTAGTCGATGGCCAAAACAGAAGTGAGACAGGCATGACAAATAAGGTAAATGGTCATCTGCCTCACCCTTTAGTAGAAAGTACCTCAGTTAATAGTATATGCACTGGAAATATTGAAGTTAGTGCTGCTATTGGGGAAGGCTGGACTGTAGAAAACATGGATAAGTGCTCTGTTGCTTATACGGAAAAAGAACTCAGGATCGACATTGAGCGTGGCGTGAAGCCCCAAATCAGATGGTTGTCAAGAGCTTCTCTGGGTAAAGGAGCTGCTGAGAATGGTTTTACCGTCACGAAAATACAAAAGAAGAAGGCCAAGCTTACAGGGGAAGCATTGGAGTTTGAGGAATTCTCCATCACCATACCGCCACACTCAGCTCTGCTATTTCCATGCCAGCGTGCAATCAGCATTGATGCTTCAGATTGTGAGGTGAAACATTTGATCGTGCTCGATGGTACCTGGGCAAAGGCACAACGCATGTACCATGAAAATCCATGGCTACAGCTCCTGCCACACGTGAAGCTAGAATCAGATAGGGTTAGCCTGTATTGTGAGGTGAGGCATGAGCCGAAGGCTGGGTGCTTGTCCACCATTGAAAGCATAGTTGTTGCCATGAAGAAACTTGGAGAGGATGAAAAGGGATTGGATGATGTTCTGGGTGTTTTCGAGTCCATGATCGTTGATCAGCGGCGTTTGAAGGAGGAGAATTGGAAACCAAAATTGAAGGCATTGGCCACGGGTGGAGCTTGAGCAAAATAGTTGGTCGCGCTAGTACACTGAACGCGGGTCAAATTGGCTGTTATCGGGCCGAGTTTTACAGGTAGATAAGCACAAAAAAACATTTTTTCCCCCTGGGTTGGGTGGGGCACAACCTGGTTTTGCCTTAAGGAGCCAGTTGCATTGGCCCCTATTGTTTTTTCATATAATTGTTTTTCGACTTATTGGATGCATCTTCAGTCCAGATGTCAATCATTATTTCATACTGAGTGATTAAATTGGCCAGTAGTATGTTCCGGATGTTTTTTTGTTTGCCACCACTTTCAGAGCTGTAAGGATGGAGATATACTATATCAAGCTTGTAGTAAGGTTTTTCTTTGTTAAAACCTGATGCTAGCTGTCAATATATAGACTTTGGGCATCACTCTGAAGCAACGCTACTAACAGATATGGACTTGCGTATTGCTGTGTCTTGAGCGTGCTTATATACAGATGAAAGCACACCAAGTGCTGCAGCTTGGTTAAATAGAGCAATATTTGTTCTCAGCTACTAAATTAGCCTACCAAAACGTCGAAAATACAGCGGTGAACCCTTGTGCGCGCACACCCTATATTGCAAAAACAATTAGTAATTTAAAAAAGTTCAAAAAAATTCAAAACTTTCAGCCGGGTTTCGGTTTGAAGTATTGTACCCGTATAAAAGTTTTTGCCAACAAACGACTTTTATTCCAACCTGGGTGAAGTTTTTTTTTTAAATAACACTATATTAACATTACACACATGCTATATATGTCAGAAATTTCACTTTTTTGCCTGGTTTTGTATATGAGTCATTTTTGGTCAAATTTTTTACACAACTAGAATACATGATTATCTTTGACTCCAAAAAATTTCAGAATTTTTTGACATGTTTTCTAATTTCCATATTTTTTTTACACATATAAGGTGCACGCGCAACCAAATGCTGGTTAACCAAAACGTCCTATATTATGGTATGAAAGTTGTAATTCAGAAGGGTCTCGCCATTCTTTTTCATTCTGTTCACAGCACAACAAAGAACAAAGCCTTGGCACTGTATTTGCATTTCAGGAATTTGTAATTGGACAATGTTCTTACAAGGGACATGCAAATCTAAGGCTGTGTTTGGTTAGGATTTTGCAACCAGATTCGCTGCCTGGAATCTGCAATCTGAACCAAACGGTTATCAGGCCAACGTAGATTCTCGTAATGCAGCAGATTTTTGCAGTGGAAATTGAAAGTTGGTCCGACTCAGATTTTGCAGCGTTGCCTTTAGCCAACAAAAGCTAGAAATTTACCCGCCGTGCCACTGATAAGTTAAAACTGAACGCTTCGTTTCCTTCTATTCTCCTCCAACCCTCCTCTCTCCTCTCGTACTTCTTCTTTTTCCCCCACACCAGGAAGAAAGGAGGACAAGCTAGGGTTCCCGTCACTGGACTATTTCGGCGGCCTTCGGCGGCGCACCGGCAGGGAATCAAGTCCTCTCAGCCCTCTGTTGGGGATATGCTAAATGGGTATCACCATTGCATGTCTCTAATCCGGATAACCCAGGTGACCCACAGTTGGTAGCAAGGCCTATGGCCTGCTGGGCGGCCCAGTTAGATGTATCCAGAAGGGAGGCCCATGCCGGATGAAGGAAGGCTACGGTGGAGTCATCGGCGTACCCGGAGCCTTGGAATGCAAGACACGTTAGACTAGTTATATACCGTGTAGGACTCTGTAACCTGTTTGGCTAGGACTTTCACTGTAACCATAGGATCTGGCGTCTATATAAGCCGGACCTATAGGAGCCTTTAGGGCACAAGTCAACTCATATCGCGCAAGCGAACTGATCACTGTAACTCAGAGTATTGTCGTTATAGTGATTTATAGCAGGAGTAGGATTCCGCCACCGTCGTGGGATCTGAACCTGGGTAAGCTGTGTCACCTCGTACCCGCCAACCTTCCGTCTTACCCCACGTCTCTAAACACGCTCTGTGAGGACCCCTCCATGGCATACTCGTTGACAATACCACGACAGTTGGCGTCCACCATGGGGCAAGAGGCGCTTCAGGCTCTACAACGGACGAGGTCAAAACTCTTCACGGGAATTGGCGAAACCGTAGCCATTGGTCGCGTTCTCTTCTCCGACAACGTTCCGATCGTCCCTCCCAACGATTTCTGGATCTCGGCGAAGACGAACCCCACCCGCTGCTTGATCATTCATATCGAGGACATCCACCTCTTCATCGGCGAAACAGGCTCGGGTACAAGTTCCTTGGAAGACGGAGGATCGTCAAGGCCTGCACGGACCGCCTACGGGCAGGATACGTTCGTGTCGGGGGGGGGGGGGGGGGATAACCCCCGGTAGGGTCACGAGAGGTGAAACATAGCACAGCTTGGCTAGCACCGAGTAAAGAAAGAACCAGGCCGGGTAAGAGAAGCATGAGCGGCCAACATACAAACTATGTCGGCCCGCATAAGACAAAGTTGTAATTCTTGCAGGAACTGACGAGCCGAGTCTACCGAGGAATGGCCGAGTCAAGTAGGACGCGTGGCACCTTTTCGAGTAAGGTTCAGGAGGGACCATGGTAAAGCATGGTCAAAAGAGAAGGGCGACGCTGGGTGACACAAAAGGAGCCGGGTGACGCCAAAAGCATATGCTGACGTACAAAGTTACAGCGTGACGCCAAAAGGAACAGGAAGCAGCGTACCAGAAGACCTTTAGCTGTCAAGTTTTATGGACCGGGCCATTGGGGTTAGGGCAAGCCCATGACCCGGCCCACATTGTAGGGACCAAGATCCAAACAGTAAACCCTAGAACCCAAAGGGGTATAGGCTAGCTAGCACAGCCTATATAAGGAAGGGCATAGCTATAGTAGGAGGAGGTTGGACCAAGTAGGGAACTAGTGCACTAAACCCTAGTTCATACAGCTCAAGGAGCACTTGTAATCTTGGGGTATCAATCAAATCGCTAAGTCTGGAGAGTTCTTCTTGTTCTTTGTGCATGGCTCGACCGTGCACTCCCTCCCCGGTGACCACAAGCACCCATTCGGCCCCCAACTTAAGCCTACCCATGGCATCTTCCGTGCCACCACCACGACAGTTGGCGCCCACCGTGGGGCAGAAGCAGGTGCTTGATGGAGTCTTCATCTGGACGGGCAACATCATCGCCAAGACCGGCGAGCGCGACTACTCCGGCCTCATCCAGATGTTTGGAGCGCTCAACTTCGTCAGCGACAACGCGGGTTGCTTCGGGACCAAGCCGTTCCCTAGGGGCGGTCGCTTCATCAAGTTCGGCGAGCACCAGGTCTACGTCGCGGTGCGCGTGGAGCGCGCATATCCTGAGTGCGTCGTCCTGGCGCCAGATCCACCAGTGATCCCTGTCGCTAGGAAGCTTCACCAACTCGTCTCCATGGAGGTAATGATGACAGCACCAAACCCTGCAGCTCCGTCGATAGTCCTAGTAGTGAATGAGAATGTTGAGGGAGGAAATCATGAGGAAACGCCAAGGGCTGCAAGAATAGCAAAGGCACCGCTGGAAAAACCAGAAAACATAGCTAGGAGTAAAAGGGCTAAGGAGCTGCAGGAAGCAATAGACAAGTTGGCAGAGCCAATAGCACGAACAAGACGTGTGCAAGCCGAGTTGGAGGAGGCCAGGATAAAAGTTTTGGAGAAAGCCAAGGACTTAGCGCAGTTACAGCAGGATGTGGATATCACGATCCGAGAGCTCAACTCGGCAAATCGAGTCAAGGGCGCAAAGACCCGGCTAGATGCGACGACATTGAGAGGAAGGAACCTCAACGAAGAGTTGTCAGATGTGATGTCAAAAATAACGCCAGAGAACAGCAACGAAACAGCCATGCAACCAACATATAACACAACAACAGCCAATCTACGAGCAGCAGAAGCAGCAATAGCAGAGTTACCCCATTTGGAGGGAGAAGCAAAGAAAAGACAATAAGAACGAGTCAATGAGCTAGTAAGATGCGGTGACCCAGCATACCACTGCATGTGTAGTATACTATAGTCCTTGACATGACATCCACAGAACACCGTTCTGTAAATATCACATCTCTCAGAGTGGTACAACAGAAACATTGCGGGTCCATATTACAAATGTACACACCTTATTATTATTACAATACCACAAGTTCAAGACTTCAAAAGGTTCAACTTACAAACCAAAATATAAAGTGTTTCAGCGGAATATAAAAGTAGCAACTCCGACTAGGAGTTGAGCTCAGCAGCTTATTCTATAGAGTTCATGCTGCTCGGCTCCGTTGGTTACTACTGACTCGGGATACTTAGTTGGATTCGTTATCATCGACACCGTAGCGGATCTCGTAATCCACTCCTTCAACACCTCCGGATAGATCAGGTTCCTCGTAGAACACATATTCTTGGCATTCGGCTGCATACATTGGCACGTCTTCGGGATCCTCAGAGTCTAAGCAAGGGATCAAAGGAAAGAATGAGTAACAACATTACCCAAAAAGTTCATTATATGCAAGGTGGGAAGTTTGATGCTCTAACTACCACCTCGGATTATAAATCCTTGACACTATGCAGTTTTTGTAAATCTTTCTTCAAAGATTGATTTTATTCTGAAAAACTATGACAATCAGCCTTCACTGGTTGACCAGAACTTTCATGGAGTTCCTTTCCTGTCGTGTTCGTAGCTCCTTCCCGGAACAGGGAGTAACAAGTTACAGTTCTTACACTCTGTAGAGGTGCGTTACTTTACCCATGAGAGATCAACTCCTTGTTGCACAACCGGGTGTACTTTCCCGTCCACAATTCCCTGATGTGGGGCCCAGTAGTTGGTCCAAGCCAATCACTGCCCCCTTCGCGACCCCGCATGCCTCCTTGGTGTACACCATGCCCACATAATGAATTACGACAATGTTTTGTACAAACCGTTAGATGCTAGAACTATCGTGGGACGATGAGGGTTCCCACCCATATGCTGCATATCCTCTACGAATTACCAATTAATATGCACGCTACGAGGATAACAGCCATGACCTGCACATCCGGCTTCATGCGAGAGGAAGAAGATACAGCTGATTTTTCTGTCCCATTCCAAATCTCATGGCTAACGCATAATATACGGCGCTAGAATCACTGATGTCAGGGGTTATTAAGTCCCTACTTGATCACCATTGTTGCAATTAGAACTCTAAGTTCTATTGCTCCATTATATCACCACTTAGGATGATATCTATATTTTCTTTATTTGTGAAAATATTATTTTCTTTCTTTCTTAGCATAAATGGTAACACACAATTTGCAAATACTTTGATAAAGACTCTTCAAAGGACATGAGCAAGTGATGAACTTGCCTTGTGATGGCAAGGTAGTGAAATCTGATGCTTGCACTGGACCTTGAGCTTCTATGTCTACAAAAACATCATTATTGCCCGGTAAGGACAATATTTAAAGAAGCAAAATGATTATGCAAGTAATGTAATGCATTATTTAATTTTATATGCATTTACCCTATTATTATATAAGGTGCTTTTAATAATAATAAAACATTTTATTTTATTTTCCTTTTATTTGACTTTTATTGATTTAATAATTCTTTTAGGAATTATTAATTATACATTAAAAATTGTTATTAAATATTTATTTAGTATTTTTCAAAAATACTATAATATTAATATATAATGAAAGTGATTTTTATTTATTTTTATCATCTTTCAATAATTTAGTAAAATTCCATAAGGAATATATAAATTACAAAATTCTTATAAAAAAATAAATGTCTAAAATTTTATATCTTATTTTATTTGGATAGTGTGGATTATTGTGAATCCAAAAATATTTTACTTATAATTTTTGGACTTTTATTTTATTTTCTAGGATTTAATTAAGTCTAGGGTATTTTGGTCTTTTCCTTTTTATTCAAACATGCCTGAAAGGATTTCTGGGTTGGTTTAATCTTATTGGGCCCTAGTGGCCCATTAGTCATAGACAAAAGAACCACCCTGAAGGGTCTGGCCCAACTCGGCCCACTCCTCACTGCCTCTCTCTCTCCCTCGAGCTCATCCTCTCCTCCTCGACTTCGACCAGTGGTGGCGATGCCGCCGACGATTCCTACCGCTGTGGGCGATGCGTCACCGTGGTGCAACAGGGGGTTGTCGATGATGCTTGTCCTTTCTATCCAACTGGATTCGAGCCTGGGGCTCTCCTGTGACGGATCGATGCCGTCCTGAACCCTAGGGTTTGGGGGTTGGCGTGGATCCTGGTGCTGTCGCCGCCGTCGCACGTCATGGTGATGCTCCTCGCCTCTATGTGTGTTCATGGTCGCCGCTGTGGCGTCAGATGGGTTCGGCCCTCTGGGTGCTCCTCAGGTTGCCATGGTCGCCCTGCTTCCTCTTCTAGTCTTCAGCGAGGACCTACGGTAAGTTCGATTCCTCTCCCCTGGTGCTCTCTATGCTTGCTAATTCGATGCTAGATGCTGGCAGTGACCTCTCTGGTTACTGTCTGATTCTGATTAGGATGATTTATCCATTTATGGTTCCTAGCATGTGATTGATCATGTACTGGATGAATTGGATCATGTCTTGATGGTCTGTACACATGCTAAATGATTATTGGCCTAAGGCTTGTTGCTTGAGATGATATGTAATGTTTCTGGTGGCTTATTAGATGATTTTATGCTTGGATTGCATCTGATTCACATGATATAGTTGCTTGGGAAACATGCTTGGTAAAGCCAATGACTTGATAACTTTTCACTGTTATTTGATTTATGATCATGATTATGATATGATGAAACCACTGTCTTAATGTTGTTGCCTTGGGAATTAACATGTGGTTTGAGATCATCATCATGATCTCAATCAGTGAAGATGAACATAGGAATATCCTAGTTATGATTCCTGTATTAGCAGGAAAATGATTAGTAAGTTAATTGATTGAAGCTATGATGATTAAATGTTTATCCTAGTTCATGTAGGAGTTGTTCTTGTGACACCATATTGATATGGTGCATAGGTTTGATTCTAATCCATGGATTGGGTTGGCTTAAGCTAAAGACAAACTTGGCTTTATAAGATAAATAGAGATGCTCTTCTCTGAATTCCCTAAGACCAATGATGTTGGTCTGAGGCTTAGGGATTCAGATCTTATCTAGTTGATTCATATAGATAGTCCTGGTAGTGGTACCAGCTATTCTTTCTTGAATCAAAGCTTGGAAAAATGATAGTAAGCTTGATCATGATCTGGATCTAAAGGATTAGTTTCTAAGGTGCTACCCTTTCTTTAGGGATGTGCCTAGAAATAGATCATAGATATATTTATGCTTGAATTGTAAGATATAGCCTAACAACCAGAGCAGTGATGTTGCTCTGAGCTCTGGCTGGATCCAGGTACTTTGTTGTTTGCTTTTAGAGTTTAAAAATCCCTATGATGGAGTCACCCCACTTGGGTGCTTTCTGAGGGTTTGTTTCATAAAACCACACATGCTTCTGTCTAAATGATATGATTAGATCATGTGAAGGTTTTATGAAACTCACCACAGAATCTGATGTTTGTGGAGTAAGGTGGTGATGATCTTGTTTTGCTGAGCTTCTGTGCTTGACCTTGAGCTAGCCTGCTCCTCCTAGCTCCTGGACTTGGCCTTGTTGTCCACCTGATCCTTCCCCCTCCTTATGTCACCATCCTGGTGATGTTTGGTTGATATTTGGTGGTTTGGTTTGGCTGTTGTGCTTGGTAAGATGCTGTCTAAGCTGGTTGTTCTTGTGTGCAAGCAGTGGAGAGATGCACTAGTGCCTCTCCATGGCTGTGCTGATGGTTTTGTGAGTTTGGGGCTGTGCTGTGAGGCTAACAGCACACCACATGCATGTTGGTGTGTGTCCTGCCTGTGTGCTTGCTGTGCACTTGTGGATATGTTCATAATTTTTAAACTTACTGTTATCTGGTTACTTTCACCTGACTGGTGAAATTTTCCCCTCTTGGCTGTCATTTGACTTCTGGCTTGAAATTTATGAAAGATGGATTCTTTCATATTGGTGAAACTTGCCCCCTTTATAAATTTCTCAATGATGAATTTGTCTAGTGCACTTCACTGACATGTCTGAGAGAAAAGTAATACTAACTCTAACCTTATTATTGTTTCTATTTAGTCTTTGTTTGTTTTTGCAGGTACGGATCTAAAGTGAAGATTTAGTTTAGGTGTAGTTATAGAACAATTCAATGTAATCTTCTTTATATTTTTGTAATTTTCATTATATTATTTTGTAATCTTAATTTTATCATTTTGTAATAAATATTACATTATTATCAACAAAGAATATTCTTATTCTTATTTATTTACTTTGGTGGAGTCTGTGGATGATTTCAATAAGTTAAATTTTTTGTAACTTGTTTATATATATGAAATAAGATTTTATATTCTAATTATTTTCTTTAGATAAAGTTTTGAGTTAAAATAATTAACTCATAATTAAATCAAGAATCAAACCTTATTCCTAATTCATTTGAATTATAATTCAAACACTCAAGTTTGAAATTCAAATTCATTTTAAAACACATGATTCCTTAAAGATCATATCAAAGTCTATAGCAATCACCCTTTAAGACTAAACCTAATCTCAAAGTATGAAAGAAACATTGATCACTTAAGGTTTTTATTTGGCGAAAAATTTACCCACATTTTTTACAGATGAATGCATGCAACATTCCAAATTCCTAAATCTACCCTTCGTTAGTTCCTAAATGCTGGGATGTTACATAAGAGCAGCTAGAGTGCTAAATGAAGCGTATTACAGAGCAAATCCGGGTATAGCTGGAAGGTCACAACTGGTTCACTCGGCAACTCCTGTCCCGGCAAGATCAGCAGGGCACACGGCATCCTCACCCGGAGCGGCGCCTAGGCAGAGAAAAGAAAAAAGTGTGGATTCTGGAAGAAACAAGCAGATGGTCACCTATGATCCGTCAATGGTTCAAGGAAACCTGGCACATGCACAGGGGGGTGAGAAGGAATAATGCCCAAGGGAATGAAAACCAGGAGAATGCAGGCCGAGAAAGTCAAGCAGGGCAAAGAAACGACAACGGAGGGCAAAATTTTGTGCCTCAAGCTAGGCGTGGAACTCACTCGGCAGGAGGAGGAAATCCAGCGCCGAATAAAGCACCAGCTCAACCCGAAAGAAGACAGCAAAGCACGGGGAAAGCAGCTCAACAGCTTGCTGACCCGAACGCAAATAAGTATAATGATGGTTACTCGACTATGGTTAATGACGGATATGAGTTGCCGGATCACGCATATCAAGAAATGGGAGCTAGACTCGGAGGTAGGAACCTTCAGCCGGATGATGCAAGGCTGAAGCTTGACCGAATAAAGATGGCAGAGCTGATTGAATCGCAAGGTCCGCAGGGTCTACCATGCTTTGGCCCAAGGATCATGAAGGAGCCACCAGTACCAAATTTCCAGCTGGCCAGAGGGACAAAAACGTATGATGGAAGTACTAAGCCAGAGGACTGGCTCATAGATTATAGAACTGCTGTGAAGATCGCTCAGTGAAATTTGAGATGGGCAGTACGTTATGTACCGCGGATGCTGGAAGGACCAACTCGGGTATGGTTGAACAATTTGCCACCCAGAATCATTAACAGCTAGATCGATTTTCACGACGCTTTTGTGAGCAATTTCACGAGCACCTACAAGAGGCCGAATCGCTCACATCAACTGGCGATGTGCAAGCAAAGACCGAATGAGACAGACAGGGAATTCTTCACAAGGTGGTGTACGATGCGCAACTCTTGTGAAGGGGTAATCGAGTCATAGGCAATCGCTTGGTTTGCACAAGGATGCAGACATGGAAGTGTGCTATGGCAAAGGTTACTGAGAGATATGCCGGCAGGTCTGGCAGAAACGATAAGAATTGCTAATTCGTGTGCGTTAGGAGATCCGACTCTGCCGCTGCTAATGTCGGCAGACGGGATGACCGAGACTCAGATCTATGACGCTGCCAGGTCGCAAAGGCGCCAGTAAAGGTCCGAATACAAAAGCAAGAGAAGAGACGAGAGGCCAGACTACAAGTATGGTTCGACTCAGGTTGCGGCCGTGAGTCAAGATCATCCAGATGCTGGAAGTAGTCAACGTCAAAGTACAAGTGGACAACAATAATGGGTGCCAAAGAATGATGGCAAAAGGCCATACGATCAGAGGAAGCAATATCAGGACCGACAAAAATATACCTATGAGATGATGTTGGACCAGCCGTGTAAGTTTCACACGCCTAGTCCGAGTAAACCGGCCAATCACACAACAAGACAATGCACTTGGTTTCAGAAAGGAGATAGAGTGGATTCGCCGAATAAGCAGCTTCCACCACCTCCCCCTCCGCCACTTACAGGAGGAAATGCTCAGACAGTGGGAACATATAACAGATACGAAAACAGGCAGCCGAGGTATCAGAATCAAGAAATAAGAGAAATTGTGCACCAGGTGCACAATCCAAGAGGTGACGATGCTCATGTCGGTCACGGAACTAGAAATGAGTACAAAGAACATCACCAGAGCTATGTTGTCTTTGTCACAGAGCCGAATGACAAAAAGAGCCAGCAACAACGGATGATGGAGGTGAATGCCACAATGCCGGCAATTCCCAAGTACATGCATTGGTCCGAGCAAGAAATAACATGGAGCATAAAAGATCACCCCAAGATCATGCCAACCCCAGGAGGATATGCTCTAGTTTTGGATCCAACGTCCATGGGCCCAGATATCAACGTCAAGTTTTCAAAAGTGCTGATTGATGATGGCAGTAGCATCAACATCATGTACAAGGATACTATCCTCAAGTTAGGCATTACCATGAACATGCTGGAGCCGACTAAGACCACTTTCCATGGTATTGTGCCAGGATTGTCCTGTGAGCCAATTGGCAAGATCTGGCTCGACGTCTTATTCGGCAACATGGAGAACTGTCGCACGGAAGCCATAGAATTCGAGATAGTGGATTTGGTTAGCTCATATCACGCCTTACTCGGCAGGTCGGCTATGGCAAGATTCATGGCTACTACACACATTGCCTACTTAAAGATGAAGCTGACAGGCCCATGTGGAGTGATTATAGTTGAAGGGGACTATAAAAGATCCATTGCTTGTGCCTCAGCCGGATCTTCACTGGCCGAGTCACTCGTCATAGCACAAGAAAAGAATCAAATGCTGGAGGTGGCAGCATTGGCCAAAGCAGCACAAATGTCCATGCCAGCACTCACCAACCCGCATGGCAATGTGTCATTTCAAGCTACCAAAGAAACCAAGAAGGTGTATGTGGATGAGACTTTCCCAGAGCGCACAGTTACCATTAGGGCTGGCCTCACGGACAAATAGGAAAGCGAGCTCACCAGCTTCCTCCATGAGAATCAAAGCCAAGTAAGTTCCTTACTCGACAGTAACCTCGAGGTCTAGGGATCAAAGCTCTAGCATGCAAGCTTGGTGTGAAAATTTTAAAGACTAAGTGATTATTGAGAGCTTACAGCCGAGTAAGTTCCTTACTCGGCAGTAACCTCAGGGACTAGGTGATATGTATAACAGAAATACTCAACAATACAAAAGAGTAAGAAGTTTATTTACCTCGTTCACTTTGTCGGCGCAGGCCATTAGGGTAATGGACTGCTGGGTCATGTCAGAGACGGCCTTAGGGCCCAGTTTCAATTTCTTGCCGGTATGGTCGACCTCACCTTTCCAAATTGCATTCCATGGCACAAGATAAGGTAACCAAGAACCAAGGCTTTTCCCACTAAGCGTCCGAGTGAGAACTTGACCCGTTTTTAGGGTAGTTCCCACATTGGCACGGCTCGCTGCAGCACTAGTATGGAGGGTAACAGCCTTGGAGCCATCACCTGACCCAACAGTCGCGGAATCGCCCGCCTTGCCCGTTGAAGCGAGCGTTGTCGCCAACGTCGGAGGCCGGATCTGAGGAGTAGAGCCTGGAGCGCAGACCAACGTTGTCTGCTTGGATGAGGTGGATTTTCCGGATAAAGGGCGAGCAGAGCCAGAGGCCTTAGGCTAGGTCTGGCCCTTTGACAGAACTGGAGAGAGAGGAGGAGGATTTGGAGAAGAAAGTGGAGCTCATTGTTGGGCTCAGCAGTTTTCTGCTCCAAGATCGTGAAGTTGTTCATTCACACCGCCCGAGGACCGATGCTAGAGGAACTGGTGGCGAAGGTTTCGGCGCCGTAATCACCGCATCAAGATCGAAATTGTTCTGGCCACTGGGCGCTAGCCGAATGACCCACCGGGTCTGACTGACACTGAGAGGCACGAGCCTCAACAGTGGGAGCCTCGACTCGGACGGGGCTTGGCACCGTCGAATCAGCTGGAGGAGGCGCATGTAGGGTTCGCAGCATAGAAAACAAAAAATTTCCTACGATGGGAACTATGTACCAAGATCTATCTACTAGATACAAACAACGGGCGGATGTATATCCGTAGAGAACATACCCTTGAAGACTGACAAAGCTTAACGAGTTCGATTCGTGGTTGATGTAGACGATCTCTTGCCGATCTCAAGATCGATAGGAAGTCCTAGCGCCGCAAATCAGCAGCGCATCCGTGCTCGCACACACGTTCGAGGCACCGAGCAACCTCCGCCTCCTCGCTCCAGCGATGCATCGGAAGCACAACTCTTTCTTGCTGAATAGCCACCGGGAACATGTATCTCGCTAGTCTGAGACCATGGGGGATAAATTCTAGAGGGGGAGAGAGATCCTTTACGAGGAGGTGTGAGTGAGAGAGAGGAGAGGGGGTGCCTTTTATAGGAGGAGGGGGGCACCCAAGGGGGTGGCTGCCGGCCATGGGGGATGCCCCCTCCCCTCCTTCATTCATGTGGGTGGACACTCCACTCACAAAAATCCATTCAAATCCCTCCACTCAAAATCCCACTCAAACATGCCATTAAATTTCCACTAAATTTAATGCAAACTCTCATTAAATAAAACTCTTTTATTTTATTCAGAATTTTATCAATTACTTTAATGACAAACATTCACAAATAACCCCTTGCTAGAATTCTATTTCACATGCATAACCACTTTATGCAATTTCACCCGAAAACCTGTTTTGGTATCTAGTGAAATAAATTCCTGCGCTTGTTCATTCTTTCGGCATGAAACTTTTGCTCCAATTGGATGTCGGTGTATCTTAAGTGTGTCACCCTACGGTTCGTGAATAATGCGGACATGATCGAGACCCCTCTCGGATCAATAATCAGAAGCGGGATCTGGAGACCCATACTAACCCCCACACATTCAACGATGACTTTCTTGTGATCGTCGGAACCTTTTACGCTAGTATCTTAATCCCTTTGTTTCACGATATATTACATGTCCGAGATTCGATCATCGGTATCTCCATACCTAGTTTGATCTCACATCGACATGCACTCTTTTCTCGTTCCCGTGATATAACATTCTAGTGATCAAATCACTTGCTTGCAAGCTAACCAATGTGATATCACCGAGAGGGCCCAGAGTATATCTATCCGTCATCGGGATGAACAAATTCCACTCTCGATCCATGGGCCTCAACATAACACTTTATTAGTTCTGAATCCATCTTTATAATCACCCTGTTACGGTGTGACGTTTGATGTTATCAAGAAATGATGGGGATATGCCCATCGGGGTATACCCAGCAGGACGTTTCCGACTGGCCCAGGAACTGGCGAGTGGGCCTGCAAGACGGCGATTGGATCAAAGCCCGGTGTGGATCCGAGCGACTGGAAGCTGAAGGCCCAGGCGAGTAGATAGGCCCGGTCGAGTTAGGTTAAACGATTACCAAAGCCTTAACTGTTTTGGTTGAGATATGTAAACCCTAGGGGAGGTGAGTCCATATAAACCTCCCTACAGGGCGTGTAGAGATACGTTCCATCATACACCCAAGCGACTCGCCGCCTAGCCGCCGAGCTCGCCCATTGTACCACCATCATAATACAATCTAGCAGGAGTAGGTCTTTACCCTCCGGGGGGCCGAACCTGGGTAAAACCTTGTGTCTCCGCCCTCATCTCGCACCGCAGATGGCTGGCCGCCCTTGCCCCTCGTTCTACTACTCGCTGCCGATTGCAGCATCTGCCGTGACCATTCCCACGACAGTGGCGCCCACCGTGGCGCCTGGCCGGTCTGGCCGGTGTTCTGTGGCGAGATCCAATCTGCCCATCAACGAGACGGTCGCCACCGGACGCATGATAGCGATCGGCGAGATGCTCCAGATCTTGCCGAGCAGCTACGTCCCGGCGGCGCGACCCGTCACGCACAGCGTGATCCTGCCGGTCGGCACGATCAGCCTCTTCGTCGTCCTCACCGACATCATCGTCTCGGAGGATTCGGCTCGCATCCGCGAGTCGCCGCCACACGATCGGCTCTCTGAGAGCCAGGTCCGCACGATCCATCGCCTCGACTCCGAGTACAACACGGCCCACAACAATGTGGCCAAAAACTCCGCGGCCGCGGAAGACGCGGCCCTCAACGACGACGCCGACTCGGCGACCCCGGCGTCACTCGCCGGATCCATCACCGCGGCTTCACCCGCGGGCTCCATCACCCAGGTCTCCAACATGGGAGACTTCAAGGACCCCTCCATCCTTGGGATCTTCGACTTCGACTCCGGGTCGGAAAATTCCGCCGACCTCCGCGACGAGACCGGTCGCTACGCCGTGACCTACATGGCGTCCGGCACCGATCCGCCGGAGGACCCCTTCTCCACCCCGATCCCTCCTAACGCCACGGCAACGGAGGTCGAGTAACTCCGCCTGAAGCTGGCGGAGGCAGTGCGCAAGGAGCAAGCCGAGCGCGAAATTTTTTGCCTCGAGCAGGTGACGGCGCAGGAGCTATCGCGCTACCACCAGCAGCGAATCAGGTCGCGCCTGAACCCCACCGTCCAGGGGCGCGCCCTGAACTTCGATGACGAAAACGACCTGGCCCGTGTGGCCGAGCGCGCGATCTGCGAGAATGCGCCACCAGGAGGAAGCGCCCGTCCCCCGCCAGGGTCAACGGCGATGGGCGCCCCACCTCCACCCAACCGCACACCCCCCAGGGATCAGCCGCGGATAGTAGTCTCCTCACGGGAGCGGGAAGCGAACGGCCTCCCACTGTTCTCCACCCCGATGGACAACCTCGTGGCGGCCGAGCAGCAGCCGACAACATCACGACCACCGGCGACGGCGCCCTACAGATCCAGTACGTCAGGGCCCTGCTCGCAAAGGCCGTTGAGCAGCAAAACGCAGGCGCCGACTCGCAGGGTCGAGTGTACTCGCGTTCTTCGGGAAGCAGAGCGGCCTCAAGCGGCCGCCCAATGGCGGCCAACACCCTCAACTGCCCGCCACCAGAGCCATTACAGCTCCAACACCGACCCGCGAACGCGGCACTCTCCACCAACGACCTCAGGCCAGCGACCAACTTCGTCGCCGCCAATGGTCAACCCATCAACGCCCGCACCCACATCATCAACAACCAAAGCTGGCGCGCACGCCAGCCCGACGACCTGCGATACACCCTAACCAATCGCCGCGACGGCGAGCCAATGGGGTCGCTAAGTCGACTCGGCCCCAAGTGCTTTGGACCGATGATCCGACGCGAGAAGTACCCGCCAAACTTCAAGGCGCCAAAGGAGATAGAAAAGTACGACCCTTCGTACGACCCCGCCGTGTGGCTCGATACATACCTCATGGCGATGGGGATCGCAGGCCACACCGACCTGCAAGCCGTCCGTTACCTCCCCTTGATGATGGAGGGGACGTGCAGGCAGTGGATCAACACCCTCCCCCAGGATAGTATCGACTCCTGGGAGGAAATGCGCGACGCTTTCGTCAGGCACTTCGAGTGCTCCTACACCCGCGCCACCACCATTGAGGACCTGGAGCGATGCGTCTAGGGACCCCGCGAGTCGACCCGCAACTAGGTCCAGCGGTGGCAAGAACTCTGGTACAACGCGGTCGGCATCCACCCGGACACTGCGATCCATTGCTTCAAGACCTCGTGCCGCTACGAGCCCTTGATCGCCAAGCTCAAGCGACACTCTCGCACACTCGACAACATACAGGACCTCCTCGAGATCGCCAAACGGTACGCGGAGGAAGATCCAAACCAGGAAACCGACGACGAGTCGGGAGGCCAACGCCGCACGAGTGGCAACGACAACAGACGATGGTCCGACCTACGCTACAGAAACACTCGCCTCACCGGCAAGCGCCGCAGTGACGGGCGAGTCGACTTCGTCGCCAACGCCGGGCACGCACAACGCGAGCCCAAAAGCTTCCGCCGCGACGGAGGACAACGCCGCGACGGCGGCAACTACAAGGCCAAGCCAAGGTTCGACCCCGCGGCCCTCCTTAACCAGCCTTGTGCGTTTCATAGAAGGGAAGGGAAGCCCGCAACGCACATAACCGCCGACTGCCACACCCTCAGGGAGATCGAGAAGGCACAGCGAGCACGGGAGGACCCCGACAACGACCCGCCAAACGGCGGAAAATTCGGCAAAGTGGCCGGCTCGCTCCATACCTTCACAGGCTTCAACATGAAGCGCGAGAAGAAGGTCATCACCCGCGCCGTCGCCGTCAACGCGGTGGCTCAGGTGGATGTTCCCCAGTTCCTCAACTGGTCGGAGCAGCCCATCACTTGGAGCCGCCAGGACCACTCGCCACGCATCGAGTACCCAGGCCGAGTCGCCCTAGTGGTTAAGCCTAAGGTCGGCGACTACTAGCTCCCCAAGACATTGATGGACGGCGGCAGCTCCATCAACATCCTGTACCTGGACACCTTCAGGCGGCTGCGGCTCTCGCAGTCGATGATCGAGACAACCCACACCACGTTCCATGGCATCGTCCCCGGACGGAAGGCGTACCCGATCGGCAAGGTCACGCTGCCCGTCACCTTCGGCACACCAGCAAACTTCCGCACCGAGCGGATCGTCTTCGAGCTGGTACCCTTCGACAGCCCCTACCACTGCGTCCTGGGGCGCCAGGCGTTCGCCAAGTTCATGGCAGCGCCCCACTACGCGTACAACGCGATGAAGCTCCTCGGGCCGTGTGGCGTCATAACCATCAAAGGCGACCCCGACATTGCCGCCGAGTGCAAGGCCAAAGGAGCAGAACTTGCCGACGCCGTCATCGCGGCAGAAACCAACCACGCCGATGAGCTCGCCAAGTACGCGAGCGGGGTCAACAACGATGACCCCACCATACTCAAGAAGCCCAACTCGAAGGGCGCAAACACCTCAACCTTCGAGTCAACGACGCACACCCGCACCGTCGAGCTGGTCCCAGGCGACTCCAGCCGACGCAGGATCGACGGGCATGAGCCCAGCCTAGGAAGGCGCGCTCATCGAGTTCCTCCGTGAGAACAGGGACATCTTCGCATGGAAGCCCTCTGATATGCCTGGTGTCCCTAGGGAGCTCGCTGAGCACAAACTAAACGCCGACCCCAAAGTGCGACCCGTCAAACAGTCGCTGCGGCCCTTCAATGAAGAGCGCCGCCGAGCCATCGCCGAGGAAGTGCAGCGTCTACTCGCTACAGGCTTCATCCGGCCAATCAAGTACTCCAAGTGGCTGGCAAACCCAGTCCTGGTCGAGAAGAAGAACGGGACCTGGAGGATGTGTATCGACTACACAAACTTGAACAGCGCCTGCCCGAAGGAGCAATTCGTCCTCCCGCGGATCGACCAAATAATCGACTCCACCGCGGGCTCAGAGTCGCTATGTTTCCTCGATGCCTACTCTAGATACAACCAGATCAAAATGGCCGCCGAGGACGAGGAGAAGACGGCGTTCATCACGCCATTCGGAGCCTTCTGCTACACCGCCATGACCTTCGGCCTCAAGAACGCCGGGGCGACCTACCAGCGGTGTATGCAAGAGTGCCTCGCGAGCCAAATTGGCCGCAACATCCACGTCTACATCGATGACGTGGTCGTAAAATCCGCTCGCCAGGGCGATCTACTCGCCGACCTGGCGGAAACATTCGCCAACCTGCGAAAATACAAGATAAAGCTTAACCCAGGAAAATGCACCTTCAGTGTACCAGCAGGACAACTACTGGGGTACGTCGTCTCTAAGCGAGGTATTGAGGCGAACCCCACCAAGATCGACACGATCGCCCGACTCGGCAAACCCGAGTGCCTGCGACGCCCGAAGCTGGCGGGCGAGTAGCGGCTCTCGATCGCTTCATCCCCACAGGCGAAAAGGCGATGCCCCTATACCGCCTGATGCACAAGAACCCCACCTTCCAGTGGGACAAGGAGGTAGACGACGCGCTCCGCGACCTCAAGAAGGTGCTACTCGCCGCACCACTACTCGCCGCCCCCGCCGACAAAGAACCCATGCTGGTCTACGTCGCGGCATCCGAGCGCGTCGTCAGCGCCGTCATGGTCGTCGAACGGCCGGAGGAAGGAAAGGCGCCCTATCAGCGACGGTGTACTACATCAGCGAGTCCTCACCGAAGTCGCGCCAATGATACCGAAGCAGTATATCACGGTCTATGAGCGGCTCAGGCCGCCGCACTACTTCCGTGAATACCCAATCACGGTCGTCTCCTCGCACCGTTGCGGTGACATCATCCGCAAGCGGCGAGGCAGGCGGGTCGCCAAGTGGGCCTTCGAGATCGGCGTCCACAACATCAAATACGAGCCACGAAAAGCGATCAAGTCGCAGGCTCTAGCGGACTTCATCGCCGACTGGGAAGAGGCCCAGCAGCCAGAGAAGCTGCCATACCTCCATTACTGGAGCCTGCACCCCGGCTCCAAAACGCAGACGGTGCGGGCAGGATCGTGCTAACTTCACCGAAGGGCGACAAGCTCCGCTACGTCCTCTGCCTCGACTTCACCCCCTGCACCAACAACATGGCCGAGTACGAGGCCTTACTCCACGGCATGCGAGCTGCCAGGGAGATGAACGTCAACCGCCTACGCTTCTACGGAGACTCCGACCTCGTCGCTGGACAAGTCGCTGGCACCTGCTACGCCGTCTCCCCCACCATGGCGGCATACCGCCAAGCAGTGGACAAGCTGGGCGGACACTTCGCAGGCTACTCCGTCGAGTGGATTGATAGGCGGAAGAACGAGGAGGCCGACGCACTCTCTCGCATTGGGTCGGCTCGACTCGCACCACCCGCCGGCGTCTTCCTCGACACGATCACCAAGCCATCAGTCTCTCCCCCAAGGGAGATCGACATCGGAGTTCCGTTGCAGCCGGAGGCAGCCCTGGTCGCACTAGTCACCGAGCCAGACGACTGGACCAAGCCCTACGCCGCCTACCTGGAGACCGGCACCTTGCCGGCAGACGAGACAGACGCTCGGATGATCGCACGCTGATGCAAGTCCTACACCATCATCGACGGCAAGCTCCACAAGCGCAGCGTCACCAGCGTGTTCCAACACTGCGTCCAACCCGCCGAAGGACGCAAGATCCTCCACGACATCCACTCCGGCGACTGCGGCCACCACGCCGGCGCCCGCTCTTTGGTCGCCAAGTCTATGCGGCATGGCTTTTACTGGCCCACCGCACACGCCGATGCCATCGACATTGTCCAGCGGTGCGCCGGGTGCCAGAAGTACGCCAACCAGACGCACGTGCCGAGCTCAGCCCTCAAGACAATCCCCATCACCTGGCCATTCGCTGTGTGGGGCATGGACATGGTAGGCCCCTTCAAAAAGGCTCCCTCCGGCTACACCCACCTTCTGGTCGCGGTCGACAAATTCACAAAGTGGGTGGAGGCCAAACCAGTCCGGAAGTGCGACGGGAAGACCGCCACAAAATTCCTACGCGAGCTCATATATCGCTACGGGTTCCCAAACAGCATCATCACGGACAACGGCACCAACTTTGCCAAAGGAGCCATGGCCGAGTTCTGCGAAGAACACCACATCCGGCTCGATCTCGCGTCAGTCGCCCACCCAGAATCCAACGGCCAGGCGGAACGGGCCAATCAAAGCATCCTCCACGGCCTGAAGCCGCGACTCCAAGTACCACTCGAGCACACCGCCGGGTGCTGGGTCGAGGAGCTACCCTCCGTCATCTGGGGCATCCGCACCTCGGTCAACAGGTCCACAGGATTCACCCCCTTCTTCATGGTGTACGGCGCCGAGGCAGTCATGCCCACCGACCTCGAGCACGACTCGCCGCGGGTCGTCCACTACACGGAGGCTGCAAACGAACTCGCCCGCCAGGACGGAGTCGATCAACTTGACGAGGCACGTGACCTTGCTCGATCACGCACCGCCATCTACCAGCAGGGATTCCGCCGCTACCACAGCCGGCGGGTGAAAACTCGCACCTTCCAGGAAGGCGACCTGGTGCTGCGCCTCATCCAGGACAAGAAGGGCATGCACAAGCTTTCCCCTCCATGGGAGGAACCATTCGCCATCGGGCGCGTACTCGGCAACGATGCCTACTACCTCATCGACGTTCGCGGGGACGGCAAACTCGACGTCAAGCGACCGTGGAATGTAAATCTCCTACGGAAGTTCTATTCCTAGAACTCCACATATGTCCCCTCCAGTCGCTATGAAATAAAAAGAATTGGTTACCACAAATTGCGCCTACTCTCCATGTCTTGTGCCACTCGCACTCGTAATAACAGCGTCAAGCTAACCGCAGAAGTCAACCTTTGGTACAGCGATCGGCACGGCCAAGTAGTGCGATGCAAGAGCACTGGGTCACCTCAGGTTTTGCATCGTCCACGAAAAACGCCTACCCGGAGCCCCATTGGAGTCGCCTAGCCCGACTGGCTCTACGAGCCAAGACAACTGCCGTCGCTTCTCAACGAACATGATCCTCCGCATCTTCGACATAGCGACTCGAACGTCCAAGTACCACGCCGGGACTGACGACCAGTTCAGCATGCTCGAAAACGCCAAGTATGAGAGCATGCCCAGGACTCGCCATGCGACTGACCCACCGGGCCAGGCAGGAGTGACGCGCTCAAACTAACGCGCCAAGTCCTTACCCACCCTCGAGTCGCGCCTAGAACAACCAAGTACCACGCTCGGGGACTCGGCCACCCGACCTCGTTCGCGCAAGGGAAAACGGTGAAGTATAGAGCGCTCAAGGGAGTCGCCTTGTGACTGGCTCTCCGAGTCCAGGCGAGTCGACCACAATAACAAAACATTCAAAAACCACAAACACATCACACACGAGGTAAACCCCACAAAAAGGGCGGACGCGCTCGGGGACTCGTTCAACCCTCAATCAGAAAACACATGACAAGTCACAAAACACACACGATATCTAATTAATAGCATGTTGCAATCATCTCAGAGTACAAAATATGCCCAAACAGCAGATATGCTACTAACGCCCCAGGGCAAACTATTCTATTCCGCAGACTTCGACGACGACTCGCCAGCATCCTTGCGATTGCGGATGAAGGGCGTGTACGGGTTTGACGAGTACGTCGTCAGCTCACCCGCCATCGCCGCGCGGAAGGGTTGCTTGACCTTGTAGTCCCGGTGCTGCGGCTCGGGATCGTTGGGTGCGACGACCGTCTCCTGGTAAGGAAGGAGGTCGCCCATTGCCCAGACGTGCTCGGAATACACCGCGGCACGATCCGTCAACTTGAGCACTTTAGAGATCTCCACCGAGCCAGTCAACGATGGGTAGCCACTCGTCACATCGTCTAGGTCGAAGTCCTCTGGGAAATGGGCGAGCCCAAGGCTAAGCGCCGTCGTCGCTCCACGCCGAAAGGCCGATCGCGTCATAAATTCAACGATCGACGGTGCCTTCTCCAAGTACCGCCACACCTCGACAAGGTCGCTAGGAATTACTTCCGTGGGCGACATCTCCTGGAGGTAGGCTCGGATGCATGTCGCCGACAACGTCGCTGAGTCGACGAGCGTGGCCACACATTGCCGCGCGTCGAACGAGTTCGCCTCTTCTGCGCTATCAAGGATGCGACCTGCGGATAGAAGATAACAGTGAGAACAACGGATATTACAAAAAGGCACATGCAATAGGCAGGGGCAGACACACTCACCAATCAAAGGACGGGAGAGGTCCGTGATGAAGCTCTGAAGAGAAGTATAATCATCCTGAAGCCCAGCAACAAGGGCGTCAGAAACTTTACGCTCTTCCGCGGCGGCCGTAATGGCGGCCTTGGCGCGACCATCCGCCGAACTCGCTTCCTCTTTCGCCTCCCTCAGCTCGCGCTCGAGATCAGCGATCCGCTTCTCAGCCGAACTCAACGCCGATTGAGCCGCTACCAACTCACTCGCTGGGACAAGACCCTGGCGGACCTCCTCTGCCTTCACGGCAACTGCCTGAAGCCCCTTATTCACCTCTTGGACGGTGGCCAGTTCCTTCTCCGCGCGGTATTTCGCAGCAAGTCGATCAGCTGACTCACGTTGCAGACCCTGTACACAATTCAAACAGTTAGCCAAAGCGAAATCCTAAGTGCCCACCTGCTGAAATTCAGCGAGTGCGCACTCGGGGACTGGCAACCAAAAATCCTAAGTGCCCACCCGCTGAAATTCAGCGAGTGCGCACTCGGGGACTGGCAACCAAAAAATCCTAAGTGCCCACCCGCTGAAATTCAGCAAGTGCGCACTCGGGGACTGGCAACTAAAAAATCCTAAGTGCCCACCCGCTGAAATTCAGCGAGTGCGCACTCGGGGACTGGCAACCAAAAAATTCCTAAGTGCCCACCCGCTGAAATTCAGCGAGCACGCACTCGGGGACTGGACGCGAAAAGTAAAAGCACAACACTAAAAGAATCAGACCGCTGCAACACACCGACCTGATCCTCGGGGACTGGACATACCTGGATGGCTGCGCCAAGCATGCCATGAAGTTGTACCGCATCCACGGACGCGAGGAGAGCCGGCGTGTGCCCGCGATGCTGCTCGACCTCCATATCGGCGACCCCAGGTGCATAGCTCGAGGGCGAGGTACCACTCGCTGTAGCCGCCCTGGTGATGAAGTGCGGGAACATTGCGATGGAGGCACCGGCACCAAAGGATGCCGGCTCGGCCACCCCAGGCGAGGGAGCACCCTCCTTCGTGGGTACGGCCGCCTCCGTTGCGGGTTCATTCGGCGCGACCGCCGTGTCGTCGGAGATCGTGACGACATCGTCGCCCTTGGCTTTCTTGGCGCCATCCGCAGGGACAATGACTTCGTCCGCCTTCCTCTTCCGGGAGGGATCCTCTTCGCTGACAACGGGCGGCACCTTAGCCACGGTTGGATGGCCTATTTTCTTCGCTCCGGTCCTACAAATTGATTGCGTGAGCAAGATAATTCAAGTACAATGAAAGACGAAAGAAGGTGAGCAAACTCACTTAGCGACTGGAATGAAGCGTAGCCCGGTGCGGATGCCGGCCGGTTTCTCCAGTTCGGGGCCCAGTCGGCGACTGAGGCCCATCTCCAAGATGTCGTGCGCCCAAGACACGGATGGTTTCTTCGTCATCGAGGCTGCGACGGGAGCCTCTGAGACATCTTCAGCGGGAGCTTCCTTGCGAGGTGAAGTCGCCGCGACCAGAGCGGCCCCTAGTCCAGAGACTGGGCGAATGGCGGAGGTATCGAAGCCAGTGGCACCTCGCTCAGGACAGCGGCCGTGTCCAGCGCGGTTACCACCGGCGGCGCCTCGCCCTTGGCCAGACTGGTGGCGTCGGAGCTGCTCGCCGAGTGCGGCGGGGAGGCCGGTTTCACCGGCTTTGTCTTCTTCTTCGGAGGGGCCTTCACCTCCTTCTCCACCTTCTTCTTCGACGGAGTAGCCTGGCGGCGTGAGGTGGTCTCCGGAAGTTCGTTATCATCATCATCATGACGCTCGAGGCTTTTACTTGCCTCGAGCTCACGTTGACGCTGCCCGCGGGTCTTGCGAACCAGCGGGGCGACCTCCTCCTCGGAGTCGTCGTCGTCGTTGTTCTCGTCGCTCTCGGCGTCGCCCTTGGCGGGAGGCGATTCGCCCAGGTCCTGGACGGACGAGCTCGAGTTCTCGTCGTCGGAAGGCGGGAGCCATCCTTCCACCACTTGGAATAGATGCAATGAGCACAAGATGAAATTAGAATGACCGCGACTGCATAAACTGCGACTGCGAATGATGCGAGGTGACTTACCGTTGGGGCTGGATGCTTTGCGGTGTAGGGGGCAACCCCAGCCTTCGCGTCCAGGTACACCGCTGGTGATCTTCTTGATCTTGGGGTGTAGTCCTCGAGCTTCCACTCGGCGGCAGGACTTCGCCGAGTCCTCCGGCCGTGTATTGGTACATGTAGTGGTCGCGCCGAGCCAGAGGGACGAGCCGCCGCCCGAGCCAGCAGTTGTATAAGTTAATTGTCTGGAGGCCTTTCTTCTTCAGACTGCGGATGGTTTGAAGCATTTCGTCCACGACCATCCGCTGGTCGGTGGGGAGCTTGCCGACTTGGAGTCGGCGCGGTTCGGACCGGTTGGCGGAGTATCGTGGGATCGCCGCCTCGCCCTCCGGGGTCACCTCGGCAACGTAGAACCAAGACTTCTTCCAGTCGCTCGCCGCCTTGGAGGGCAGCATCAAGTCAAAGAACGAGGCCTTCGACTTCAGCTGGAATGTCAGGCCGCCCGTGGCGAGCATTGGGCCGCCCGCTTCCTCGCGACTGATCCGTCCGTGAAACAGATCTTGCCATAGAGGGAAGTAGGGCGGCGGCCAGTAGCACTCATGAGCCACGAAGATGGCGAGCTGCTCGATGCTATCGGACCAGTGTCGGCGGTTGGATCTCGTAGTAGGCGAAGCGCCGGAAGAACGAGACGAATCCCAGCCCCGTTCTAGGTGGCTGGTGAAGATGAATTCTCCCTCGCGGGTTGTGGTCACCTCTCGGCCAACAGGCGCGAGCAGATCTCGCCTCCTCGAAGGGCCTTGATTCGCCCTCGTACACTTAGATCTACCCCAGGGCTCGGTGGAGGGGGCCATGGCGGAAGGATTAGTGGGGGGTCGAATGATTTCGGGTCGGCTGGATCGCGATGCGAAGGAAGGCGAAAGTGCGCGCAATCGGAGGAAATGACGAGAAGGTGGTTCTCCGATCGCCTGCCATTCCCCTTATATAGCGGTTGTTACCCGCCAAATCAGGGAGCCGTTACTACGCGGTGATTATGCCAAAAGTTACCGTTGGATTACCCCAACGGCTAGTTTGACCACATTAACGGTCCAACTTCAGCCACTCGGTTCGCTGACCCGGTCACTACGACAGTGATTAAATATTTTCGCCGACTTGACTCGCTGAAGTTGTGATCAGAATGACTAGTCTTTTCCTTTATTCGGGAGCCCGCCGGCGATTCGACTGGGTGTCTGCTTTGAAGCCGTATACTCCAACAGCCAGCAACCACCTGCGCCCAATCGACGACGGCCTCGGGGACTACTGATGGGGATATGCCCACCGGGGTATACCCAGCAGGACGTTTCCGACTGGCCCAGGAACTGGCGAGTGGGCCTGCAAGACGGCAACTAGATCAAGGCCCGGTGTGGATCCGAGCGACTGGAAGCTAAAGGCCCAGGCGAGTAGATAGGCCCGGTCGAGTTAGGTTAAACGATTACCAAAGCCTTAACTGATTTGGTTGAGATATGTAAACCCTAGGGGAGGTGAGTCTATATAAACCTCCCTACAGGGCATGTAGATATACGTTCCATCATACACCCAAGCGACTCGCCGCCTAGCCGCCGAGCTCGCCCATTGTACCACCATCATAATACAATCTAGCAGGAGTAGGTCTTTACCCTCCGGGGGGCCGAACCTGGGTAAAACCTTGTGTCTCCGCCCTCATCTCGCACCGCAGATGGCTGGCCGCCCTTGCCCCTCGTTCTACTACTCGCTACCGATTGCAGCATCTGCCGTGACCATTCCCACGACAAGAAACTCTTCCGGTGTTAGTGATTGACATGATCTCATGGTCTAAGGATTAGGATCACTTCGTAAGTTGTTATAGCAATATAAACTCAATGAATTTGATCGTAATGCTATACTTAGGATGAATGTTCATCACACCATTACACTAATGTTGTGATACCGTTATTAACAACATCCAATGTCCATGATCAGGAAACCTTGATCATCTTGTTAATCAACGAGCTAGTTTATGAGAGAGGCATAACTAGGAACTTTCTGTTTGTTTATTAAACACACATGTATTAACGTTTCCGTATTAATACAATTATAGCATGCAAAATAAACATCTATCATATACTTGGAATACACATAATAAACACTTTATTATTGCCTCTCAGGGCATATTCCCTTCAGCGCAGGCCTTAGCGGCGAGGCGATGCTAGAAGCAGCCTGGTTCGCCGACAAAGGTGCGGCGCTGAAAACAACGAGACATTTATAAGAGAATATCAGTAACAAAAAAGAGAGAATGAAGAAAGCAGAACGTGAAAACTTACCCGGTGACGACCGGGTCACGGGTGACTCGGCGTGAGACTCGGCGCCCAGCGGCTTGGCGAGTCTCAGCCAGAGTGGCAGCAGCAGAGGCAGCTGGAGCTACCGGAGTGGGCTTGCTCTTCTTGGCCGGTTGAGTGCTGGAGGAGGCTCCACGTCGCTTCGGCTTGGCGACGGGGATCTTGCCGACTCCACCCATGGCGAGAGGAGGAGTGTCATGTACCTGGCCAGCTGCATAAGTAAATAACAAGCTTACTCGGATAAGTTGGGAGACTAAGGTCACAAGGCATATACCTCCAAAAGCGTATAATCATCATCCTCATCATCGTCAGACCAATCTTGTAAGGGATTGCGAGATCGACTCTTACCCGAAGCTGAAGCAGCCGTAGCGTGCGGGATGGGCATGAAGCACTCCAGGTCATAATCGACTTCATTAGAGCCAGAGCGATCCCCGTTGTAACCGCAAGGAGGGACAGTACTGTCATCAACCTGGTGAACGAGATTCTGCAAAAGACAAACAGAATGAGTAACCAAAAACTAGACTGAGAATGGAAAAAAGAGCTAAAGCCTACTCGGCAAGGAAAAAGACTCGGAAAACATACCCAGGGGAAAGGCCTGACCCGGCTAAACAGAGGGCAACTCCAAGCCCAATCATCCGCCAAGTTCAGTTTAAAGATTGAGCTTACTCGGCGGGCAATGGAGTCATGGGTGAGCTCCTTAGTGGAGTGCCGAGTGGGATCATGGGAGCCACTCATGAAGCACATCTTGTGGCTCCTTGATTGGATGGGGCTTACCCGGCGAGAGATGAAGGCGCACATGAGGTCAGTGTCGGCAAGATGAAAGTTTTCGTCCGGTGACAACAACCTTTCCAGGATTGTGTTAGCCTCGTTCACCGCAGCGTCTTGGTCGCGCGGGTCAAGCTGCCAGAGATTCTTGCTTGGGACCTCGTCCAAGAAAGGGGGGAGCCGGATGTTATCGGTGGACCCGCTATTTTTGACATAGAAAAAGGTCCTATGCCACTTCTTGCAAGAATCAAGCCCAGCAACCCGAGGAAAGATGGAGTCTCTCCTGGGCGTAATGCTAGCGGCACTGCACCGAGTCGGCATCTTCTCGGCTCGAGGAGCACCAGGCTGGGGAACAACCTGAACCCTAAATCTAAAGTATTTGGCCCATAGAAGAACTGTAGGCCAAATTCCGAGGTAAGCCTCGCAAGCAGAGATAAAACAGGAAAGAGATCCAATCGCATTGGCAGGAAGATGATGGGTTTGCAGATGGAAGGTGGAGAGAAACAAGGAGAAGAAAGTGCTCACTAGAAGTGCGAAACCACGCTCGAAGTGAGAAAGGAAAACCACCCGCTCGTTAGCTTCGGGTTTGGGAGAGATCTCACCGGCGGAAAGACGGCAATCCACTTGCAGCGGAATGCACCTGGTGGAACAGAGCCATTCTACCTCCTCGGTGGAGACCTCTGAGCCTTCCCAGCCGCCGCGCTCGTTGGCGGGAACCTCCTGCTCCTCCGCACCATCAGCGTCGTCGCGAGCATCCATCACCCTCGCAGACTTAGTCTCCTCCGCCGTCGGGAGTGGTTTGGAAGAACACGGACCTGTGGTGGAATGGAAAGAGAAGTGGAGCAATTGCAGGGCAAGAAATGGAATGAAGGATAAGAGGCGCAAGCCGATGGGACTGCCACAGTGACGGGGAATAACTGCGCAGCCGTCACTGTCTGCCAGAGCTTGGAACAAAATTTGAGGCAAGTAATCATGATTACCAGCTGTCAGTGACTGAAGCGCGCCTAAAATGACTCGGAATTGGCCAAAGTGATTCGGATCGAGGCAAGAATGAGCCAGGAAGTCAAAGAGTGGATCCGGAAACTGTCAGACAGACCCGACAGGGTGCAAGATTGCGACATATAGAGACAAAAACTAAGTTCCAATCACACGAAAGGAACCTGGAGACGGCTAACATCTTAAACTGCTAGACCTCACTAGCTTCGGGGACTAATGTCGGGGGGATAACCCCCGGTAGGGTCACGAGAGGTGAAACATAACACAACTTGGCTAGCACCGAGTAAAGAAAGAACCAGGCCGGGTAAGAACGGCCGGGTAAGAGAAGCATGAGCGGCCGACATACAAACTATGTCGGCCCGCATAAGACAAAGTTGTAATTCTTGCAGGAACTGACGAGCCGAGTCAACCGAGGAAGGGCCGAGTCAAGTAGGACGCGTGGCACCTTTACGAGTAAGGTTCAGGAGGGACCATGGTAAAGCATGGTCAAAAGAGAAGGGCGACGCCGGGTGACACAAAAGGAGCCGGGTGACGCCAAAAGCATACGCTGACGTACAAAGTTACAACGTGACGCCAAAAGGAACAGGAAGCAGCGTACCAGAAGACCGTTAGCTGTCAAGCTTTATGGACCAGGCCATTGGGGTTAGGGCAAGCCCATGACTCGGCCCACATTGTAGGGACCAAGATCCAAACAGTAAACCCTAGAACCCAAAGGGGTATAAGCTAGCTAGCACATCCTATATAAGGAAGGGCATAGCTGTAGGAGGAGGAGGTTGGACCAAGTAGGGAACTAGTGCACTAAACCCTAGTTCATACAGCTCAAGGAGCACTTGTAATCTTGGGGTATCAATCAAATCGCTAAGTCAGGAGAGTTATTCTTGTTCTTCGTGCATGGCTCGACCGTGCACTCCCTCCCCGGTGACCACAAGCACCCATTCGGCCCCCAACTTAAGCCTACCCATGGCATCTGCCGTGCCACCACCACGACCGTTCGCGAAAGGATCAAAGTCGGATCTCTCTTAGGAGTTTGTCGGCTTAGATCGGAAAAATTCAAGGCCCACCCAAACCGCCCCTGTGTAGGAAATAATGGTGGAAGATCGCTGCAAATTCGTCGGCTTCGCCCGTGCGTTTGGAAAGCAGAGATCGCACTTCATCGGCGTGGTGACTATCTTTGATCTGGCGCGATGCGTTTAGAGAGAGGGTGAAAAACCCCCACGGTTACCCCACCAGATGGGTCTGAATACGGGCTGACCTGGAACACTACCCCAGTGATGATGCTATCTATCACTTTGTGGAAGGGCTGTACCATGGTACACTTCTCTGGCATACGCTAAGACGCCAAGAGGCCGCGTGTCTCCTCACCTTTGAGAGCATGATTGGCATCGTCAATAGTTACGCGGCCGCCGATGCAGCTGCTCAGGCAGAGCTCGCCATCATACCCGAGCCCCCGCCGCCTCAGCCACCACCGCCACCACCTCCAGTCAACATCCCTGCTGCCTCAGCATCATCCTCCGTCATCGAGGAAGCCCCCACACCCTCTGAATCCGTTCTGTACGCGCTCTAGGCCGACATCGGCGTGGACTCGAAGGATATGGATATCAACTTGGAGGAGCTTGACTCAGCTATGAAAGAGATGGAGGAGGATATCAAGCGTGAGGAGCAGGCCAACAAGGCCTTCACATCCCGAGAGGTGTTCGTCGCCATTGGGAGCGTGATGGAAGAAGACCAACCCAGACAAGCTCCGCCTAAGCCGCTGGACAGGGGGAAGGGACCAGCCGATGCTACCGACAATGATCGCGCAAAGGCCATGCCTCCTTCGCCTAACCCAGCGCAACATACACATGAACTCCACACCGGCCCGAGCAACGCCAACACCGCAAATCCGCCACCACCAGCATCTATATCTGTGGCCGCCCAAGTCACTTCAGCTGATAGAGCGATGTACGACAATTTTCTCGTCGAGCCTATGACTATGGACCATATACGGAACGTAGTCCAGCTTGATGAGAAGCGTCAACAACTACTGGAGGAAGCGCAGGCCATCGCGAAGCAAGGCGCAAAACTAGATCGAGATCTGGCCAAGGCGCAGAAGTCAATCGAAGAAGCTAGAGCCATGGAAGCCGAGTACAAGACTTTGCTCAAACAACAGAAGGCTAGGAAAGCTCCGGCTCACGTTGTCAACGACCCTGGCGTACGGTGCAACCTAGGATGGGCTCCATCGAAGCAGCCATAGGCAAAGACATACATTGACAGTGAAGGCAGGCAGGTCATGCCCACACCTATCCTCAACTTGGCCATCGCCAAGACCCTACTGGAGCAGGATAGATCGCTGCAGCTGTGGAACAGGTCTATGACCTTGTAACCAAGGCTGTCAAACAGCAGAAAAATGCCACCTCTCATAGGCTTGAGTCTGATCCAGCATATTGCTAGTCTAGCAATCCTAAGCCGCCAAGGGAGAGATCTCCTCACGATGTAGGGTCCTAGACCCGTCTCTACGAATGAGTCAATCCGCCTTACAACGCGAGAGGCTTCGTTGTCGGAGGGGAGGAGGGCTTGTGATCTCCATGTCGGGGATTTAGCGGCGGCCCCGTCGACAAAGTCCGGGTACGATGTTTCTGGGCCAGCCAGAGGGATATCTGGGCCATAGAAATACGTCCTCTGCCGGTTTTTGCAGGACTCGTGTCCTATGATGTCGGGGAACCATCGACCAGCGCGGATCTTGAAGCTAATAGTTCCACAGTTTTTGAGCTCCTCCCTGCTCACTCCGACTTCCCTCTTCATGGTGAAGAAGTAAATGAACAGATCTAGCCTAGGCCTGATTCCTAGGTAACCCTCGCACAGCGCCACAAAGTTGCTAAGCGCGAGGATGCTGTTTGGGGAAAGGCTCTAAGGTTGAACCCGGAAGTGGCTAAGGACTTCTATGAAGAATTCGGAGATTGGGAGGGAGACGCCGCACACGAACTGGGCCTTGAGGTATACCTTTTCTCCGTCTTGGGGAGAGGGGACGACCTCGCCGGCCGGCACCGCCCGCCAGACCAGACCCTCCGTTGCGGGGAGGTACCGTTCAGCGAGCACCTCCTTGATATCGCTCTCGGAGATGTCCGAACCTCGCCATTCTCCTTTGTGCGAGTCAGCTTCCTCCTCCAATGGCTCCAGCCCCACTGGAATTTGGTCGCCGCCGGTGGACTCGACCACCGCACTGCGTGGCACCACCATGCCCTCCGGCAGGACGTGAATAGAGCCAGATGGCTTGGCCGTAGCCTCGCCCGATGCCGCCATCGATGGCGCGCTGCTGCTGGCCATTGGGGTGGATGGAAGGTGACTGGAGATTGGAAAAAGGTTAGGGTTTTCTCTGTATGCACGAGGAGCTCGAGGAGTGGTTTGGCTGGAGGAAGAAGATGACTCGATGAAGAATGAGGTGAAAAGATAAATGTCACCGCAATTATAATATATAGTACTCGACGTCAAGATTCGTGCAAGTTGATCCAACGGTTGATGCGTGGACAGCGCGTGCGTGGAAATTTCGCCACGTTCCCACTGCAGTCGCCAACGTTTCGTATCCTTCACGCGGGGAAACAACTATGATTACGTTCTCTGCATGAGTGAGTTATGAGGCGTCGCTGACCTACGGTCTACGGTACCCTACTGACACAAGCATGTGAATAGTCCCATCTAAAGATTCTGACATGGACAGATCTTGTCCGGCTATGAGAAGAGTACGATGGAAAGCTCAGTGATTTTCTGACTTACGTATCAAAGACGGAGAGCATCGCAGGGTTCTTGGGAGGACTACAAGATATTGCTTGACGATTTGCCGGTATTCATCTAGACGGAGCATTAAACTTGAAGAGGTAAGGCGGCGCAAGATCTCGGAGTTCTCCAGGGGCTACTGTTGGGGATATTCTAAATGGTTATCACCATTGCATGTCTCTAATCTGGATAACCCGGGTGACCCACAGTTGGTAGCAAGGACTATGGCCTGCTGGGCGCCCAGTTAGATGGATCCAGAAGGGAGGCCCAAGCCAAATGAAGGAAGGCTATGGTGGAGTCATCGGCGTACCCGGAGCCT
Organism: Avena insularis; assembly: GCA_023614405.1. Taxonomy (NCBI): domain Eukaryota; kingdom Viridiplantae; phylum Streptophyta; class Magnoliopsida; order Poales; family Poaceae; genus Avena; species Avena insularis. Next base: position 205,994,561 of record CM042685.1, read on the forward strand.
TGGAGTGCAAGACACGTTAGACTAGTTGTATACCGTGTAAGACTTTGTAACCTGTCCGGCTAGGACTTTCCCTATAACCCTAGGATCTGGCGTGTATATAAGCCGGAACTAGAGGAGCCTTTAGGGCATAACTCAACTCATATTGCGCACAGCGAACCGATCCCTATAATCCGGTGTATTGCCGTTATAGTGATTTATAGCAGGAGTAGGATTTCGCCACCATCGTGGGATCTGAACCTGGGTAAGCTATGTCACCTCGTACCCGCCAACCTTCCGCCTTACCCCACGTCTCTAAACACGCTCTGTGAGGACCCCTCCATGGCGTACTCGTCGGCAATACCACGACACCCTCCGCTCCTATTCCCCTACTATACCATCCCGACCTTAGCCCCATCGCCAAGCTCTAGGCCTCCCAAGCCCATCGCTGCCTCCATAGATGGGCCCGTTGCGCAACCGCCTCCATGAATAACGACCTACGCCGGCCTGCCGGATATCAATTGTGCCATGTTGATTTCTGGTTCTCCCCTCCTCTCCTCCTTCACATCTCCTTCCTCTATGCTCATGCCTTGTACTACATGGCCATTTCCTTTTTTCCGAATTAATAGCATAAAACCACCACTTTGAGAGCAAAATGTACTGATTGGTACCACTTTGCGGCAAGAATACAAAAATCTACCACAAAATCCGTTAGTTGTGTCAAAAATACCAATTCGACACTAAACTCTAATTGACACCGCTTCTGACTGGTTGGGCCCACTAACAGAGGTGACATGGAACCCCACAGATGGAGCATGGGCCCCACGGTCCGTTGGTAGCATAAAACCACCACTTTTGTACTTAAATTTTGAAAAACCACCATATTTAAATACAAATTTTGAATGGAAAAACTTTTAATATGAAAATGCTAAGATATATTTGAATATTTTTAATATAAATTTTATTCACTATTTCAAATAAGTAAAATATGAAAAAAAATTGCATGCAAACTTTGAAAATTCTTAACAACTATATAATTCAAAATAATATAAATAATATATCTAAATTTATTAGAAAAATTCAAGAAATCCATTTCTAACATCCATCATGCATGACTCACATCTGTTTCTCTCGGGTATTATAAGAAAAAAAAAACGCGTGTACATATGTGATGCACGGCCCCGACTCCGTTCCGATCAAAGCTAAGTTCTGTTTTTGCGAGCACGCACAGGAAGGAGTGTCCCCCATCTATCCTTTTTGATTTTTTTGCCCTTGGATACTTGCTCATTTCATTTCGTTTGATGAGCTAACTGCTCAAGTTATTTTTTCTAACTTGCTGGATGTACCCCTCATGGTGGGGATTTCTTTTTCTCTCAATCTTTTCTCTCAACTCCAAGAAAAACATGAGCTAAATAGGTATATACATGCATGTACAACATGTGATAGTGTGTCATCTATCCCCAACTCCATGCATGTAAAAAATGTATCCATCTCTCTGTGTTAGATAATACATTCCGTTCAAAAAAGTAAGTGCTAAAATGCTAAATACACATAGTAGATGTATATGTGTGAGCAGATTAATATTATATAGTGCTAAGGTGTCACCCGCACAAGGTTCAGCACACACGTTTGTTTTTTACTTTTTCTTGTAATACTCGAGAGGAACAGATGCGATTCATGCATGATGGATGTTAGAAATGGATTCCTTGTTTTTTCTAATAAATTTAGACATATTATTTATATTATTTGGAATTATATAATTGAAGTTATGATTTCCAAAGTTTGCATTATTAAAAGTTTTTCTATTAGAATTTATATTCAAAAGTGGTAGTTTTTTAAAATTTAAGCACAAAAGTGGTGGTTTTATGCTATCAGCGGACCATGGGGCCCACGCACCGTTAACTGCCGTAACGTCCGTGTCGGGATCCGTCTGTCGGATGCCACGTCAGCTTTGGCGGTGGACCCGGCCGGTAAGAAGCGATATCAATTCGGATTTAGGACCGAATTGGTGTTTTTTGAGATAACTAACGGATTTTGTGATAGATTTTTATATCCTTGTCACAAAGTGGTACCAATCATTTACTGCCAAAGTAGTGATTTTATGCTATTAACTCTTTTTTTTCTGATATTTACTGTCATCGATTCCTTGCAATTATTCTGTGCAATTGGCATGTGAAATTGCACAGACTAATTTACACTCATGAAATTGGTCTGTACAATATAGCGATGATTATTGTGTAGTTAGTATGTGCAATGGTCTTATGGAACATCGTTTGGAGTTTGCTGCAGGGTGTTTGTCACAATACTTGTAAGAAGTAAAATGATTGCAATACGTAACTCTTGAATTGTGATGTTAAATTTGTAGATGGATGCACGTAAAAAAATATGTGGACAAAAAAGGCTCATGAGGGACTGCTACTTCTAGCGTGCATTCCAGAACCCGAAGCAAAAGCAACGACACAACCATACAAGGGGATGACGTTCTCTCATATAATTAACATACAAGGAAAAGGGGTTTTATGCAATCAATTAGCATATAAATAATCTATCATGGCCATATATGCATTATAAACATTTCGAATAAAATCTACAGTTGACAGTTGTTACAACCAAACAACTTTCAGATTTCTCACAGTTGTCAGCTCACAGCAGCTTTTTCAAAGCTGATTTTCTACGGCTGATTTTTTGAAATCTATAGCTCAACCAAACACACCCTATATAAGCAGACCCAGGGCAACGTTTTAAAGCATACCTTTCTCGGCCTTTTGGCTAAGATAAAGTGTATTATCTATTTTTATCAGTTTAATATCTGATATATCGGATAAATGTCCACAATGATATTAAATTTATTTTTTGTGGGAAAGGGTCTATCCCTGAAGCTAGCTCTCAATATGTGAACTGTATGCGCCTTCTGCTTCCAGGAACTTCAGAATCGCTACCCTCCAGCATGTCTACGTGCGCTGCGCATCCATCCAACAAACTACGCGAAAGAAAGACAAGCGGAAAACAAAGACATATACTTCCTCTTTTTTAAAATATACGATGTTTTAGATTTGTGAAGTAAATGTATCTAGACTTTTTTTAATATATAGATTCACTTACTAGAAGAAGTCTAAATACAGAGTGAACCTACTAAAAGAAGTCTAGATATATTTGCTTCACAAAGCTAAAACATCTTATATTTTGAAACGGAGGGAGTATATAAGAATGTCATGATGACAAATAAAGATGGTGCAATGGTATCGTGTCGAGAAAGAGCACATACTATCGCATTTGAGGGAAATTGGGCTTTAGAGCATATACTATCGCAATCTAAGATTTATCTGCTAAATCCTAATGTTAGATCTCAATATGCGAACTGTACGCATCTAGTCAACCCGGGTACACCAAGTGCAGCAGCTTGGTTAAATGGAGCAGTATTTGTCGTGAGAATGCTAAGGTTGTTGTGGTATTTCATAAGAGTCTCAACATTCTATTTTCATTTGTGTTCACAGAACAGCAAGCAACAGAGGGCATTGGCATTGCATTTGACCAACTGAACTTGATCGAACAATGTTATTACAAGGGACTAACTCTTGCTGTGACATAGAGAGGATACACTTCAAAGAACAGATGTCATCTTCTTCCAGGAATTTTAGAATCGCTACCTCCAGCATGCCGACGTGCGCAGCACCCAACAAAGTACACGCATGACTAGCAAAAAACAAAGACCATACAAATATAAGAAAGTCATGATAACAGATAAAGTTGGAGCAATCTATTGTGTTGAGAAAGAGCATATATACTTTATTGAATTTGAGGGCAAATTGGGCTTTACCAAAATAACAAACAATATCACATTGAAGATGGCAACCACTCGCCACTCTGTCTTCATGTATTGTGCAACGCCAGCTCTAGAAGCAAAAACTTCACGTAAGCACTGAGATTATAAGCAGGTTTGGCATTTCGAAGGTGGAGTAGGAGATGGAAAGCTTACTTGCAAGAATTGCAGTCATAACACCTAATGGACTTATCATTTTTGTACAGTTTGCAGTCGACGTTTGTGCTCACCGGACGGAAGCTCAGATCAAAGTTGGAAGCATTCAGAGCTGGATATCCACACCTGACAATGTTCAATTGCATGTGAAACTCTGACGAGGTGCACTTGCATGCTCAAAATACAGTGGAAGGTAAACAGGATATACTCAGCCGGTGGGCGGCAACAGCCAGATTCAACAGGAGTCAGATCAGCAAGTTTGTATTGTTTTAGAGTCTGCAATTGCGTAAAGTAAGAAAAAAATTGCATCAATTCGAATGGTATAACTAAATTCACCGCAAAAGGAATGGTGAAAACTTAGATGCATCACATCAGGTACAGAAAAGGACAGACCTTGTATCTTTTCGACAGGCTACTGCAATCATCCGATTTCACAATGCAACTTCTCAGATGGGTCCATTTTTCAGTGTCATTGAGCTTTAAAATGAATAAAGTGAGTTATACTGGTATAGATAAATATGAATAAATTGCATATTGGAAAAAATTAAAGGAAATGAACTTCACAAACAAAGAGTTAGGACATACCTGTTTGACGAACCAAGAGCTATAGTCCTGAAGACGATACTCTTTATATCTGTACAGAACATGAGAAATGGCAACTCAGAACCGTATGCATGCAATGCGTTCCATGGACCATGACAAAAAAAACATTTTGTTCACAGTTCATGTAGTGGCAAGCAGGCCACAACGAGCTGTTCCTGACTGTACATATATCAACAAATGTGCAATGTGGCCATAGGGTGCAAATTTGTGTACAATGTGATATATAGCTTCAACTTGGCAGTTTGCCATTTCAGTCATTTAATAAACATTGCATATAGTCATATACCTGGCCCCAGGAACAGCGTGGCCAGTTCCAGTATTTGTAATGATAAACCTGCAACAGTACATGGCAAGGTTAGTTAACCAAACAAGCAACCGCTAAAGTGAGCTAGTAGTGATTTATGAAGTCAAGTGAGAATTAAGCTCTATGAACGGTAGTACTATAGTTCAATCCCATCAGCTAATCAAGCGCACACTAGCGAAATTACAAATAAAATAGTACACCATGATTGCCACCAACTAAAAAGTTGTGCTAGTGCTATCACAAATGATCAGACGAACTTACGCAAGCACGGTGAACACCATGATTGCCACCAGGAGGACGAATAGCATTATTAGATACTAGATACCCACATGTCAAGGCAACAAGTAACTCCAAAAGTACCAAAGACAACAACCAATATGAGTAGTACTGATGTCGCTGCAAATTCATGCATCAAAGGCCACAATAAGGATACTGTCCAAAGCAAGCAAGATATGTTCTTCCAAGCACCCACGAATCCCGCAAGCGACCTGCGGCATCGGCACTAAACCAGGTTAATGCGGAGCATGGTTGTTCACTTGGGAATATATTACTATTTTTTTTTTCTGATAAAGGGTGCTTTATTACTCAAAAGTATGACTTGGGAATACAATTGGAGACACGCATTACATGAGAAAGATTACTCCTCCAAGAGCCATGACAGGGATGGTCAGGGACCGTCTGCATTCGTCGTTGTGGGTGCTCGTCCAAAACCCAAAACCCACCACCAGTATTGCCAGCATCTGTTCAACAAAGAGCAATTGAAGAGCTCATAATGTGCGCCGAACAGGAAAAAGGCAGCCATCCTTTCTCGATGGCCCGGCATTAAACTATGTGGAGCACTACCTGCATGCCTTATCATTAAATTAGAAATCAAGAAAAGAAGGATGCTAATAATTGGCAAGAATCGATAAATGCAAGATGACTGGATAAGGATGCGATACGACTCAACAGAGGGTCACTGCTGAACAGAGACACCAAATGGGAGCAAAAGTGAGCAAAGACAAGGGGAAAGAGAAAAATGTTACTAGTACAATTCTAATTCAGCAACCAACCCAGCACTATCATCCATTTTTAAGAAAAAATGTGCTTAATAATCGTAACAAACTGGAACCCAATTCCAGAAACGCCAAGCATCCGGGAAAACAATGCAAACCATAAAACCGGCATTCGGCAGTGAGCCGCTCGCTCAGGAAGTGTGACGCAGGCTCGCAGCTGCAGTGCCAGTCAGAAATGGCGCATCGGCCATCGGAGAGCAAAGACCACCGGAGCAACTAGGAGAAGGGGAGCATGGAAGGAGGCTGACTGACCATGGTGAAGAAGTTGATCCACCTGATGACGAAGGTGCTGGTGCTGCTGCCCATCCCGATTCCCGAATCAGCTGCGGACGGCGCTGGCCCGAGCCACTTGATTCCGCGCGGCGCGGGGCAGAGACAGAGTGACGTGCCGAGATCTGGGGTGCGCCGCCGGAGACGGCGAGACCTGCCCCTGCCCCTGCCCTTGTCAGTGAGTGCGTGCCTGTGAGTGCTGTGTGGGCTTGAAGACAGAGGTCGCAGTTAAGCATTCGCACACGGAGATGGATGGGAAAGCAGTAGGAAGTGCGCGGATCCTCGTGGCCACCGTAGAAACGATGACGTTTGGGACCGAATGGTTCGTGGGTCAGATATGTCACTGGGTCAGCGTCGATTTGCTTTGCGCGCAGTAAGCAGAGGAAGGTGTCTTTTTTTTTATGGGGAGGAAGTAGTCTTTTTGGTCGGGTTTGAATGGCACCCGCGGGGTTGCAATTCTCGCGAGCTACGTTTCTAAAAAAAAAAAAAAAAAAAATCTCGCGAGCTGCATCTGCGTCTGGTCCGGTCCGGGTGCCGGGTGGGGCATCTTCGTCGGCCCGACTCATCCGGTTAACCCAAACGGTTCATTTAGTTTAGGTTGTGGTCGCTTTGGGATTAGGGTCCGGCCTGTTCGGCCGACCGCGTCCAGATCGTCAACTAGACGAAGATCCGGAAGATGTGTCGCACCCGCTTTCTCGACATGGAGGTCGATGAGGTCCACCTCGAGGCGACGTTGCTAGCCCGGCGCATGAGCGATGCGCAGGTGCTGTCCTTCGTGAAGGAAGGTCATGTCGCCGAGTTGGCGCTGGAGCGGGTGGTGGAGGCGGCCTCCGCTGTGGCCGCCCAATGGGTGGTGCACGGCATACACCAAGTCGCCGCCAAGGAGGCGGTGAAGGCGGTGGCCTTGGAAGCCGCATCGGTGGCTCTCCGCGAGATCCGCCACGAGGCGTCCATGACCACGCTGGAGGAGGTGGCCAAGAAGGCCGCCAAGGTCGCCATCCGCGAGCTTCACCACGCCGCCAAAGCACACAACAACATGGAGGAGGCGCATCACGAGCACGTCGCCGACTCGGCAGCGGAGGAGGAGCGCGTGGATATGGCCGCTGAGGCGGCGGCGTGGGCTCTCATCAACGGCGATGAGACGGAGGTGGCGGAGGACGACAACGAGGAGGGGGAGGTGGACCAGCAGGAGGAGGAGGGGGAGAAGGCGGCGATCACCATCCCCGTGCAGATCGCGCAGGTGCTGGGCTTCGGCCCCAATGGTGCTCCGATTCCGGCTCCGGCTCCGGCTCCTTCTCCGGCGGAGTTGCTCGTGGCTAAGACAGAACTCCAGCGCTAGGCGTTCGCCATTGCTGCGGCAAAGGAGCTCGCCAACCAAGAGGAAAGGGACCATTGGGCCGCCGAGATGGACAAGGCCCTGGCGAACAGGGCGGAGGAGAAGCGCAGGAAGGCGGCGGGCAAGACTGTGGCTCGCGATCCAGCAACGGGCCATTTGGTCCGCTAGGACGGCTTCGGCAGCGGCCCAGCGTGTAATGGGGTGGTGGTAAGCCGTCGGACGCCCTCCTCAATAGCGATGGCCGTAGCGAGTAGTAGCAGCAGTAGCAACCCTCCTATTTTATTCAAATGGCATTTTTTAACTAGCAGGACTTAATCTAATGAATAGCTATCTTAAGCACTAATATGTCACTTACATATGGGCCCCGAGTGGCCGACGGGCAGGACACCCGCGCTGTCCGCGCATGTCCAGGCCGATGAAACCGTTTCCCAGATTTGGTACGCGGATGGATCGAGCCAGACGCGTTTATTCGGATGGGTCGGGTCACTGGACGCCGCACACGTCCCCTGCGTCTGCACAGACGAGTTTGGACAAGCTCGAACGGAATGGATCGGTCCGGTAGAAATACCCTTGAAAAACTATTGCATCCGAACTATAAATTTTATTCGACCCATGTCCCCTCCATACTGATGCTGCGGGCATCCTACACGGAACGTGTTGGCATCACGGCGGGTGGTCGTTGTCACTAATTCTCATCATCATTGTGGTTAGCATAACTAATTGACGTGTCAGAGTTTATAGCGATTCGTTTTGTTGATTGCGGGGAGGCATTTGTCTCGTCGTCAGCATCTCTAGGCGATACCATATCCCGCGCGGTACCGCAAAATAATTGACTGTTTGCGATACGAGGTGAGAAAAGTGGCCATTTCAGATACCGTAAACCGTACCACATCCGAATTTTTTTACGGTTTTCCACAAAACGCCGGTTCCATACCGCATATTTTCCATACCGAGGGTTGCGAATGCGGGATACTTCATCCTCACTTTTGCTTAGCGCGAGGGACATTTCCGCTCCTGCCGTTGGCGCCGCTATTTTTCGATCTCGTCGTCCTCGCGTCTCTAGCTTTTCCCCACCCCACCACCGCCACCATGAACACTCCCCAGTGACATGGTTATACCCTACGGGTACACGATATCAGCATACCTGGTCCAGCCCAAGAAAGGACCATAAAAATATACACGGTCCATGAAGACTTTCGGGTGGCCCAAGCCCATGACGTCTTCGGATCCTTAGAGAGCAAGACTAGATTAGACAGAATATTTAAAGGGGCAAACCCTAAACCTGTAACCGACTCGATCTATGACCGGGACCTGCCTGCCTCTATATAAAGGCTAGAGGGCACGACGAGGAGGGCACCTCGCATACCACCGCATACACACCTCCACGCCAGATTGCATCTGCGCACCCCTGTAACTTTCGGTTCCGCCGTAATCAAGAGCAGACAAGCAGGAGTAGGATTTTTCCTCTGGGGGCCTGAACCTGGGTAAATCTCGTGTCCCCTGGTTGCTTGTCTGTTAACCGTTCCGCGATCTCCAGCATCCCCATCTTCTTCAAAACCCAAGCTCATAACAATGGGCATTGACGAGATTAAACCTCGTCAATTGGATCCGTCTGTGGGAACTGGGGGTGTTGATTGTGCGATCGTGACGGTCCCAACCAAAGCGATCTACAACTCCTCGGTGACGGAGAGACATCTCCTCTTCGGAACTTTCGACTTCACCACCCACTCGCCAGCCACTCTGAAGGACTTCGAGCCAGTTGGCGACGGGCTCGAGATCCTGTTCGGGAGCTTCTGCTTCCAGGTGGGGCAGACCGGCACTCTCCGCCTCCCAGAGCGAGTGCCCCTGCCATCGACCAGGCCCGCCTCGTGGGCCCCGCATCCCGTGCTACGCACATCGCCATCGACAGATGAGTCATATGACAGCAACAGCTGCAACTCAGATCTATGCGATCCACCGTCGGATGATAGGACCTACGGTTCTGGATCCGAAAGCTGCGGCAGCAGCGATCCAACCTACGTACGCTACCAGTGCGCCACAGTCATCCAAAGCGACGTGGAGCAACCACCAGAATCAGGTACACACGCGCCGCCGCCTAACCCGCAGGGTAGAAACGGCGAAAACAGGAGGAACCAATCCCTCCTCCCAACGGGGACGACACCGATGCCAATCGGGTAATTCACCTCAGGGAGGAGGGATGGAACCAAGCATGCGAAGCCATGGCGGGCAACAAGATCCTGCCTGTTGGTGCCTCACGGGACCTACTGATGGCATGCCACCTGCTCCTCATTGAAGAGCACAAAAAGCAGGTGAAGATGCAAGAGGTGCGTGACAAACGCAAGCAAGCAGCCTCGGAGTCCAGCGCACGGCGAGCTGCGCTCTCTACTGTCGGCGGCTCCAGCTCGCACGACAACCACGACAACAAGCACCGTTCTCGCGTAGAGAACATGGACCCCGCCGCGCGTCGTGAGGTGACCTGAACCCTCAACACATCCTTCATGGAGATGGACGCCAATGGCAACGTCATCCCGAAGACGCCGCAAGCTGCGATCATGGCAGCCACCACATACCTCGCGTCCCATCCACCTCCGGTGGGGAACCCGAAGAGGGCCATTCACAACTCCGCACTAGCCGGACTCGGACTCGTTGGAGCTGCGATCCACGGGGAAGCTCCCGAGGAGCCGAAGAATAAGGCTGCGGTTAGGTTCAACCGCAGTCCCACACCTTCATCCGATGAGGAAGAACACGATCTACCTCAACGACACAAGAGCTCGCAAAACCGCAGCCGCGACTACGACGCTCGAAGCGAACTCACCCAATGCAAGATCGACAAGTCACGCGCCAAACGCGTGTTCTCATCTGAATCCGAAGAGGACGACGACGAAGGAGAACTCTGCGGAGCTCGATGCTTCAGCAGATCCGTTTGGCGGACGCAGATGCCGCGGAACTTCAAGCTTCCTTCGGACACTCCAAAGTTTGATGGCACGCATGACCCTAAGGCGTGGCTCAGCGACCACCTGTCGTCCGTCAAGATGCACGGCGGAAACAAAAACACCGCCCTGCAATGCCTTCAGCTGCAGTTGACAAGCGCAACCCAGATCTGGTTCAGTAGCCTATCCTCGGGATCCATCCAAAGCTGGGAGGAACTGGCGTACAGTTTCATCCGAAACTTCAAGGGCACTAGCAAGAGGCCAGCCTCGATCCAAGAGCTAAGGGCCTGCACCCAGCGAACGGGCGAATCTATTCAATCGTATATACTATGCTGGTCCAACACCAAGAACTCCATGGCGCACATCTATGAGGAGAGAGCAATCGACGCCTTCAAGGATGGCGTCAAATGCCAGGACTTCAAGGAAGAACTCGGACGTGTCAAGCCTAAGACACTCGACCACCTCATGGACATCGCCAACAGGTGGGCAGATGATGAGGACTCCATCCACCGAGCACACTCGGAGGAGGAAGATGACTACGGCCGCCAACGCGAGCACCGTAGCAAGCAAAGATCATGCGTCTACGACGATCGCGATGGACCCGACATGGTCGCGGCTGGCTACGCCGACCGCCGCAGCGAAGGCAACCACAGCAGCGGCGGATACCGTGGAAACAACTTCCGCGATGGAGGACGCCCAGCGCAATCATGGCAACATTGCGGCCGCGACGACGGACCCTCGGCATACGACAAGTTGTCAGGCCCATGCACCATCCACTTCTACATCGACAAGCAGGATGGTAAAAAGAAGGCAAGCCACATGCTCAAAGACTGCCGCGAGTTCCAGAAACTCAGCGAGAGCATGTCCCAGATGAGGCAGCAAGCCCCGAACCCTGGGTACGGGCACGCACCCGCATCAGGTGACATCGCCCACATAGCTCCTCCACCACCACCCGTGGGACCTTCGAATCACCAATCGCACCCGCACAGAACAACGGCGGAAACGGGTACCCCGTGCCGAAAGGGTCATTGATGATCCAAAAGGGGCGCCCAACAACAGGGTGCAAAAGAAAATCACCCGCCAAGTCAGCTTGGCTGTGACCGCTCCACCCGCCATCCCTGAGTACCTTAGCGGTTCGGAGTCCTGCATCACGTTCAGCCGTTCGGATCACCCCCTCCAGATCCCTCACCCAGGTCATGCTGCCCTGGTGCTCGAGGCGCATATCGGAGGGTTCGAGATGAGCCACGTCTTCATGGACGGCGGCAGCGGCATCAACCTGATGTTCGCCAGCACCTTAGCAGCAATGCGGGTCCCGCTGTGCAGCCTGGAACAATCCGACACAACGTTCCATGACATCGTCCCAGGGAAGGGCATATTCCCCCTAGGAAAGATATGGCTCGACGTCATCTTTGGCAAGCCCGATAATTTTCTATGCGAGCGACTCGAGTTCAAAGTGGTGGACTGGCCATCACAATACCACGCCATCCTTGGGCGTGTGGCATTCGCACGGTTCCTGGCAGTACCGCACTACGCGTACCTGCTACTCAAGATGCCAGGACCTAGGGGTGTCATCACGGTCCACAGGGACTTCAATAGAATCTCCCAGTCATTCGGCATGCAGGAGGAGCTCATAAGGCTCCGAGAGGTGACAGACAACGGGGCACCCCCAGTCTCAAGGCAGAACGCACCTGACATGTAGTTCGACTCAACAATCCACACGAAGAAGGTGCAGGTCCACCCGACAGATGCCTCCAAGACGGTGTTGATCGCCAACGACCTCAGCCCCGCATAGGAAAGCGCGCTCGTCGAATTCCTCCATGAGCGCTGGGAAATCTTCGCCTGGTGTCCTGCGGACATGCCAGGAGTTCCCAGGGAATTCGCCGAGCACGCACTTAACATGTTTCCAGACGCCAAGCTCGTTAAACAGTCCATCCGACGATTGTCCGAGCCACGGGCCGAAGCCATCGGAGTCGAGGTCAACAGACTACTCGACACTAACTTCATCAGAGAAATCAAGGAGAGCGAGTGGCTGGCCAACACCGTGATGGTCCCTAAAAAGGACATGGACATCCTACGGATGTGCGTGGACTTCACATCGCTGAATAAGCACTGCCCAAAGGATAAATTCCCTCTCCCTCAGATCGAACAGATCATCGATTCGACTGCAGGATGCGAGAAACTCTCCTTTCTTGACGCCTACTCAGGCTACAATCAGATTCGGCTGAAGGTCGAAGATCAGGAGAAAACGACGTTCATCACGCCGTTCGGAGTGTTCTGCTACAACACAATGCCCTTTGGGCTAAAGAACGCAGGTGCCACGTACCAGCGGTTCATGCAGGCATGCCTAAAGAACCAGATCGGCCGCAACATACAAGTCTATGTCGACGACATAGTAATCAAAACAAGGGAGGCCAAGACACTGATCGACAATCTCCGCGAGATGTTCGACAACCTTGATCGATACAAGATCAAGCTAAACCTAGAAAAGTGCGCCTTGGTGTCCCATCTGGCCAACTGCTCGGCTACTTCATCTCCTAGCGAGGGATCGAGGCGAACCCGAAGAAAATCCGAGCTATAATGGCCATGGAGAAGCCGAAGAACCTCAAAGGAGTCTAGCAGCTCGCTGGGCGAATCGCGGCGTTGAGCAAGTTCATCAGCCGCATGGGCGAAAAAGCCCTGCCTTTCTATCGGTACTTTCGCCAAAGCGGACAAATTGAGTGGGCCTTGCGGCGGACGACACATTCGAAGATCTAAAGCGGATGCTCTCCACCTCGCCTGTCCTGGTCATGCCAAAGGTGCGTGAGCCTCTACTGCTATACATAGCAGCTACACACCAGGTGGTAAGCACCGTTCTCGTGGTCGAACGACCCGAAGATGGCAAGACCCATGGGGTCCAACGCCCAATCTACTACCTCAGCGGGGTATTTACGCCGACAAAGCAGAGGTACCCTCACTACCAGAAACTCGCCTACGGCGTGTTCATGATGGCTCGTCGGCTGAGCCACTACTTCCAGGAGCATCAGGTGATGGTCGTCAACGAAGCACCCCTGAACAGCATCCTGAACAACCCGGAGGCCACAGGACGCGTGGCCAGTGGGGGCATCGAGTGTCGCCTAGACATAGTCTATAAGCGCCATGCGATCAAGTCCCAGGTCCTTCCGGACTTCCTCGTCCACTGGATGGAGCTGCAGCTGCCGGATACCCCGGACATGACACAGTCATGGACGATGCACTTCGACGGCTCCAAGCGCGAGGCAGGAGCAGGAGCCGGGGTCATACTAACATTCCCGCAGGGCGACAAGATGAAGTACGTCCTCCGGATGAAATTTCGAGCTTCCAACAATGAAGCCGAATATGAGGCCCTCATCCATGACATGAGTATGGCCAAGATCTGCGGCGCAATGTGCCTAGTCATCTACGGTGACTCAAATCTCGTCGTCTAGCAGACGATGAACGAGTGTGACGCGCATGCTGCCAACATGATCGCGTACCGCGCACTCTACAACTCACTCGAAGGAGACTTCGACGGCTGCGAGCTTCGGCACGTTGGAAGAGAAAGCAACAGAGAGGCCGACAGACTCGCCAACATCGGCTCCACCTGCGCGCGGGTGCCACCAGGTGTGTTCCTTGAACAGATTTGTGTGCCATCCATCAAAAGGAAATTCCCCAAGGGATCACCCGAAGAAGCAGAGCACTCGGGGGTTGCGCTACCCGAAGGACAGGAAGGACCAGAAAAACTCGACACAGAGGTCGCAGTGGTCAACCTGATGCAGGTCATGGCAGTCGAAGAAACATGGACACAACCATACCTCCGATACCTGATAGACAGGGAACTGCCTGATGACCCGACAAATGCCTGGCGCATATCTTGCCGGTCCAAGGCCTTCACCAACATCAATGGCGAGATGTACAAGCGCAGCATTTCAGGTGTACTCCAAAGGTGTGTTACCATCGGTGACGGTAAAACTATCCTCCAAGACATCCACGAGGGCATCTGCGGCCATCATGCGGGCAGGCGCGCCCTCGTCGCCAAAGCTCTGCGAGCTGGGTTTCTTGTGCTTGACCATGAACGACGCCAAGGACATCGTCCGAAAGTGTAACGGGTGCCAGAGGTTCGCAGACAAACCGCACACACCCGGATCGGAGCTCAGGCCCATACCCCTGTCCTGGCCCTTCACCCAATGGGGCCTCGACATGATCGGCAAACTGCCCAAGTCCTCGAAAGGAGGCCACGTCTACCTCCTGGTCGCAGTCGAAAAATTTACCAAGTGGATCGAGGCCATGCCCGTTACTAATCAAAAGGGTAAAACAGCCGTGAAATTCTTCGAATCCATAGTCTACAGGTTTGGCGTACCGCACAACATCATCACCGACAATGGGTCGAACTTCATCTCCAAAGAATTCCAGGACTTCTGCGAAGGCCTTGGGATCAACATAACATATGCCTCAGTGGCGCACCCGCAAACGAACGGGCAGGTCGAAAAGGCCAACGGCCTCGTCGGCGGCGGCATCAAGAAACGCCCGATGAGCCCACTCTAGCGACTTGCGGAAGCCTGGCCAGAAGAGCTACCCTCCGTCCTTTGGAGCCTGCGCACAACGCCAAATAGCTCAACTGGATACACGCCTTTCTTCATGGTGCACGGAGCCAAAGCCGTGTTTCCTGCAGAAGTACGCCACAAGGCCCCACGGGTCGTCGCCTATAGCGAAGCCGAATCTACGGCCGCACTCGAGGACGCCGTCGACATGCTCGACGAGGCACGCGACATCGTTGTAGCCGATCGACGGTCTACCAGCAGAGCCTCCGCAACTATCACAGCCGCCGGCTGCGCCCAAGGTCCTTCATCGAAGGAGACCTAGTCTTACGACTCAAGCAAGAGCGACCGAAGAAGCTCGAGTCACCCTGGGAAGGACCCTACGTCATCACCGAAGTCATCCCAGGTGGCGCCTATTGCCTCAAGCACGTGGAGTCTGGAGTCGCATACTCCAACCCATGGAACATCGCACAACTGCGACGCTTCTACCCCTAGCTATCTCCCCTTTACTTTCAATAAGGCTATTCAGCCAAGGCTACTCAGCCGAACAATGTACCTCCTCATTACGATATGAATAAAAGCTAAGTGTCTCGCCCCAAAATTTATCTTTCACTCACACTTCTTTATGCTACAACACACTCGGGGGCTCCCCCTCACCTCACGACTTCGTTGATTGAGAATAACGCATGTACACCTGAGTAGCTGATCATGTCAGGCTAACGAAAAGGGCATGCATACAAACAAAGCACAACATGCTAAAAACAATCAACCTTTACATCAAAGGGCATAACACGCCCAGTCGAATATATACAAATTTTACATCTATCTTTTTACAGGTCCTACCTATTCTAAAGAATCACCTGCGCATGATGGTCAAAGAGATCTACAACTTGTTCGGCATACTGCCTTACAGCCACATAGTGCGGACGCATATCCCACATGCCACCATCTGGCCGAGGAGGTGGCCCAGCCGCAACAGTAGCAAGATCTACATCAGGGCGATGGAGCCGCACGAGGGAAAGCGCGGCCTTCACCCCCACAACCAACTGATGCTGCACCAACTCCCTGACATGATGCACATCTCGAAACTTCGCCAGCAAGCCCCAGAGAGTCGATGGCGCCTCATCCATGGGAAACATTACATGCAGAACTGATGCCAAGGAAGTCTTCACTTGCCGCAGCACTCGTGACACCTGGTGAACACGATCCTGCACAGTCGCAAGGACCATGTCATGATCGCGGTCCATCCAGAAAAAGCCATCGGCTTCCATATCTTCCTGCGTCAAGCAATTGATCCGAACAACAATGCGCTCCTTTTCCTCCCTAGGAACAAGATTAGCACCTGCAACACCTACAAATTAAGATGACAAGCCAACAGGCACATCCGAAAATGAGCAGCAGCTCGAAGAAACTTACACTGAAGCTGTTTGGCCAAACACCACAACTCCCCCATCAGATACTCCTCTCTGGCGGCGCCTCGCCCCGCCTTCGACTTCCAAACATCCGCGTGGCCGCGGATGCCAAGCAACTGAGTGGCCTCGGAGCCAGATTGCCTGCTCTTGGCCTCTCCCTGCTGCCTCACCGCGTACTCCGCCAGCAGGTCAATCAGCTTCGGCCCATAGCATTTACAGCGGGCAGCATAGAGGGCAAAAGCTACCTCGGATCTGTTAGGAGCCGTTGGCATCTGGGAGGTGACCTGATGAAGATCTAGCTCCGCTCCAGACACCAGCCCTATGGACGTGCCGATGCCCTTCTGCTTGTGCTTGTACGCCGCGGGCGCCTCGGCTGACAGCGCATGGGCCAACAAGTCGACATCCTCGAGGGCAACACCCTTGGGGACGAGCTCCTTATAGAAGCGTCCGAGAACCTCCTTGGCTTTGGCAAGATACCCAACCACAGTGCTGCAGCGGTCTTCGACCGCCGTAGTAGCATCATCTAGAGCACTTCCGTGCTCCAGAGCACTGCGGTCAAACTCAGTGCCCACGGCATCTAGATAAACGGAAAAGGCAAAGTGAGAATCAAACAAAACCAGAGAGACAAGGAAGCCGAAAAGGAACAAGTAACAAACAAAATTACTCACCCGAAATAGCCTTGGCAGCAGCCATCAGCTTGTCGGCTACCTCCTTCTCGTGCAAAGCCGCAGCGGTGGCGAGCTGCTCCTCGCAGTCTGTAGCCTCTTGCTGCAGGCTCTCCTTGGCCGCAGCTGCGTCGGCTAGCTCCACGCCCTGCTCGGCACCAACGTCCTCAGTTTTTCTCCTTCTTGAGGCTCTTTTTGAGAGCATCAAGCTCGCGGAGGGCAGTATTATTTTCATCTGCAAAAAGCAACAAGAGCATGTGTGAGTTTTATAAGCTAGCAAGCAGACGAATAAGTAGAAGACCTAGTTACGGATGTACCTTGAAGCCGCTGGAGGCTGGCCTCCAATGCCAGATGCCCCTTCACCATCTGGTTTGCGCCTTGCACAAAAGGCTGCGAGAAGAAGCAACTTATCAGGAAAAGGGCTCGGGGGCCGTGCCCAAGAAGAGAGCAAAACAAAATCAAGCACACAAAAAGCGCTCAGGGCCCCCCCCGAGACACCCACAAAACAAAAGCACTGATCAGCATATCATATGAAAAACGCTTGGGGGCTCCCCCCACGGCAAGAACAAAAACACTTACATGATCAGAAGGAGACTCCGAAGGTCCGGCTGTAGTCTTCTGGGAGATGATCACTCGAGCCTCTTGCGGAGAGGGGTTCAGAACAATGCCCCCAGAGGTGGCCACCATCTGAGAAGGAGGAGGCGTAATCTTCGATTCCCCCACCATCTCCTGAGTGCCATCGCTAAACGAGCCATCAGAGGAGTGGCTACAAAATAAAACACCAGTCAAATACAAGCTAGCAACAATGAAAGATAGCAAAAGGCAGCCGAAGGTACTTATGAGTCCATATCGCTCAAGTTGAATACAGGCAAGGTCCTCTTGCCCTTCTTCTCTTCCTTCTTCCGCTTCGCCGGCGGCTGCGGTGCTACAGCCCGCATAGGCATGGCCGGAATAGGGGAGGAAGAACCACCATCACCTCCACTGTGACGCACAAGGCATGGAGGGTTCCTAGGCGTCGACGGAGTCGAAGCATCCAACGATTCGCTCGAGCTCTGTGTCTGCTTTCGGGTCTGCTCCTCGCTCGACTCAAAGGTTTCTTCAATCGGTGATCGCGCCGAGGGAAGCTCAGACATGGAGTCCACTACCTCATTGTCTGGTGCATCCGAAAAACGTTCGGGTAGTGGAGGCACCATGCTAGGTACCTTGAACTACTGCACAAAAGAAACAAACTTTCAGAACAAAGAAGTAAAAGAAAATGCAGTAAGAAAAAGCGCTACGCGCACGTCCCAGATCTACACCTGTGGCACCGGTCGAGAGGCGCTGAACAGAGGGGTCAGCGATCTCCCGGGAAGGTCATCTTCAGCTTTGAACTTCAGTAGCGGCCGAAGGACTCTGTCGAGGTCCCCCTTGGAGAGCTCCTCGGCCTCAACTCTCGTCGGGTCGTGGCGGCCAGTATAAAGGAACATCGGGTGCGCCCTAGCTTGGAGCGGCTGCACCCGACGTTTGAGGAAGGCGGATGATATCCACACCGTTAACCTCTTGATCCGGAATCACCTGGAGGTCCTCCACCCGACGGTAGAGCTCCTCTATCTCCTACACCTCACCCTCCAGGATGTGGTTCTTCCAGGACCTCTTCAGCTGGATTGTTTGGGCGGATTCGAAAGGGGCAAGGCCAAAGTTTTGCCTGTCCACTGTGGAGTCGCGGATATAAAACCACCTCCTCCGCCAGTATTGGACGGACTCAGACATCAAAAAGGAAAAGAAGAGAAAATTGGATCGAAGGGAAATAATGCAGCCACCGATCGGATAAACTCCGTCGGAGCCGGATTGCCTCTTCACGGAATAGAGCTTCCGGAAGAGGCCAAAGTGCGGCTCGATACCGAGCCAACACTCACAGAAGGTGATGAAACAAGCGATGTGGAGAAGAGAATTTGGGAGAGATGATGGAGTTGGATGCCATAGAAAAAAGTTGTCCACGGAGAAAATCGTGGACTGGGAGAGAGAGGCCCCGAAGGACAAAAGCAACAAACATGACCTGAAACCCTGCAGGTGGACAGGGAATTACCTCGTCGCTGGGAATCTTGACGGCCTCCTTGTCCTGTGGGATCAGACCCCGCTCAGGAAGCTTGCGCAGGTCACCCATGCGCGTCTCCGACCGTCGCCAGCCATCGTCGATGACGCGAGTGGCAGCGGTGCCCTTCTTGCCACCGGTAGCAGCGCTGGTGCCCACTGCGGTGGAGGCCTTCTTCGGTTTCCCCATTGCAGTACGACGATGGCGGTGGTCTGAGCGCAGAAAAGAGGACGGGAAGGATCGAAGAACTTCCAGCGCGCGGCAAGAAAAAATCAAGAAAGTGGAAGCAGTGAAAAGAGAATGGCCACGGTGAAAACAAACAAAAAATTTCCCACAAATTATAAGGATGAAGACGATAAGCAGGGACCATTCATCGGGAAGCCCTAGAGCCAGCATCAAATCCAAGCCGTCCACGTGTCAGCACAGCAGCGAACCGTCGCTCGCACGCCGTCCACTAAGCATGAAAACCAAGGAGACGTCGTAATTATAGCCACGTCGCGCGTGACCAATCCACTCCAAGTCATAAAGTGGGACTCACGTTCGTCCAGTCGCGTCACCTCTGGCGCTACAGACGCTTGAGGTCACCAATCGTCAGCACTGACGTCATCCAAGATATACTAGCAACGGTTACAAATTTTCGGCTCAACAGCTAAAGTACTCACTCGAATCTACGATTCGAGCAACTACTCGGGGGCTACTCCTATCAGGAGCGCTGGCCGTGCACCCGAAGCATGAATAGTGTACTACGCCAATGAACTATTCTTCGAGTCCTACATCGAGTCTACGACTCCACTACGGACTCGGGGGCTACTCCCATAGGGAGGATCGATTCAAGCATCCGAAAAATTGTGTCCTATGGACTTGAAGAAAACAAAGGCTGAATTAAAGTCTCTGCTCGAGTCTACGACTCGAACAGACACCCGGGGGCTATTCCCATAGGGAGGGCTGGTCGCGGACCCTATGAATTCTTCGAGTGCGATCCTTTGGATCAGAATGCAAAAACTTTTTGGCAACTTTTCCCCGATTAACGCTAAGTGAGAAGCATCCTCCTTGGCCACCCGAAACACCTCCGCGGTGATAAAATTTCGGATGCTGTGTCTGCGACGCAAAGATAAGACCTACAGATATCATCTGATGGCCTGGCAACGCACACGATTGCGCTCTGCTACTAATAATCCGTGCCAGCAGGCGCGATGAAAATCCTGACGGACGCGTTGAGTACATCATTCGAAAATTACAGGAATTCTACTCTTGTAAGTCCTCAATGGCTTGAGTTGAATTACGCCAGCATTTGTTTCGGGTTCGAGTCGAGGGACTCGAATCTGAAGAAGATCGTGTTGTTTTGTCCTAAGACAGTTAACTGGCCCTGATCCTGTAGGGGTTCGTAGCATGGAAAACAAAAAATTTCTACCGCATGCACACAAACAAGCCAAGATCTATCTACTAGATTGTAGCAACGAGTCGATAGAGGAACTCACCCTCGAAGATTCCAAAGCGGTTAACGAGCAGATTCGTGGGTGATGTAGTCGTACTCTTGCCGATCTCAAGATCGCGAGACGATCCTTCCGGCCATGCTCCGTTAAAGCGCTTCCACAGTCGGTCACACGTTCGGTACTCGATGAAGACCTTCCTCTCCCTTGTTCCAGCAGGCAGCGGAGGTTGTAGCACTCTCCTCGTGATTTCAATAGCATGACGGCGTGGTGTCGGAAGTAGAGGGGAGATCCCGCAGGGCTTCGCCTAAGCCGGAGCAAGTATGGTGGAGTAAGAGAGGGGCCTTGGAGATCTACGGTTTAGAGGCACCAAGGGGAGATGGTGTAGCCGGCGGATAGGATTTGGGGAAACTCTATTCGGCGACTTGGAGGAGCCCTAGGTGGCGGCGATAGCACTTGGGGTGGTGGCGCCTGGAGCTAGGGTTTGAGGTGTGTGGGTAGGGGGCGCCCTACCCCTCCTTATATAGGTAGGAGGGAGGCGGTTGGGAGGAGGGAGTCCTCCTCCAACTCCTCCTCCTTGGCCGGCGGGTGGAGGGAGTGGGACTCCTGCCCTAGGTAGGTTTCCTACTCTCCCTCCACCAAGCAAACTTCGGTTTTGACTTTTCAAATTGGCGTTTGACTTTCAAACTTGGATTTGATTTCTCTCTTCATATTGCCCAACCAAGTGACCTAGTACATGATACAACCATTCCACATTGTCATGACACATCCATGTACCCTTCCCTCGGTGCTGGGACCTTCCAGACCCTTCTGGAACATTCCTGGTGAAAACACCGGAATCATTTCCGAACTCCGAAACAGGACTTTCCTTATATGAATCTTATTCTCCGGACCATTCCGGATCTCCTCGTGATATCCCGGATCCCATCCAAGACTCCGAACAACATTCGGTCTCTTACTCATCATTCCATAACTACACAACAACATCGAATCCTTAAGTGTGTCTCCCTACGGTTCGTGAATTATGCGGACATGACCAAGACACTTCTTCGATCAATAACCAATAGAGGAATCTGGAAATTCATATGGCTCCCACATATTTCTATGATTAATTTGCGATCGAATGAACCACTTACATACGATACCAATTTCCCTTTGTCTCACGATAGTTTACTTATCCGAGGTTTTGATCGTCGGTATCTCTGCATACCTAGTTCAACCTCGTTACCGATAAGTACTCTTTTATCGTTCCCGTGATATGTGATCCCTTGTGAGGCAGTCACATGCTTGCAAGCTAATTGGATCACATTCCACCGAGAGGGCCCAGAGTATATCTATTTGTCATATGGATGGACAAATCCCACTCTTGATCCATGTGCCTCAACCCATACTTTCCGAACACTCAATGCCACCTTTATAACCACCCAGTTACGGTGTGGTGTTTGATGTCATCAAAGCATCCTTCTGGTGATGGTGATTAGCATGATCTCATGGTCGAAGGAATTAGGTTACTATGTATCAGAAAGCTTATAGCAAACGAACTATTAAAATGACTTGATCTTTATGCTACGCTTATCTATAGGAGTATGTCCATCATACCATTCTCCTAATGATATGATCTGGTTGTTAAAAATATCTCAATGTTCATGATCTGGAAACCATGATCATCTATTAACCAACAAGCTAGTATTACAAAGAGGCTTTGCTAGGGACTCTAATTTAGTTTACAAATCACACAAGTATTAATGTTTCTGGTTAATACTATTATAGCATGAACGTAAACATTTATCATAAACACAAAGATATAATAATAACCACTTTTATTATTGCCTCTAGGGCATATCTCCAACAGTCTCCCACTTGCACTAGAGTCAATTAATCTAGATTACATGGTAATATACCGAACACCCATGGCAGTTTGGTGTTGGTCATGTTTTGCCCTCGGGAGAGGTTTAGTCAACGGATCCGCCACATTCAGATCTGTGTGTACTTTGCAAATCTTTATGTCACCATCTTGGACATGTTCTCGAATAGCGTGAAAACGTAGCTTGATGTGCTTCAGCTTCTTGTGTGACCTTGGTTCTTGAGCATTGGCTATGGCGCCCATGTTATCACAGTAGATAGACATTGGGTCCAGCGCACTTGGAACCACACCGAGCTCTGTAATGAACTCCTTCATCCATATTGCCTCTTGTGAAGCCTCTGAAGCAATTATGTATTCCGATTCAGTTGAAGATCTCGCCACAACGCTTTGCTTTGCACTCCTCCAGCTAACTGCTGCACCATTCAAAGTAAATACGTATCCAGATTGAGATTTAGAATCATCCGGATCGGTGTTCCAACTAGCATCGGTGTAACCATTAACAACGAGTTGTTCTTCACCTCCATAAGAAAGAACCATATCCTTAGTTCTTCTTAAGTACTTAAGGATGTTTTTGACCCCTGTCCAATGATCCACTCTTGGATCACTATGATATCTGCTAGTCAAACTAACAACATATGCAATGTTGGGTCTAGTACATAGCATGGCATACATTAGAGATCCTATGACTGAGGCATAGGGAGTCTTACTCATCCTTTCTCTATCTTCTGCCGTTGCAGGACTTTGAGTTTTACTCAAGGTAGTATTGGGCAACATGGGCAAGAACCCTTTCTTGCTATCTTCCATTCCAAACCTCTTTAGAACTTTGTCCAAATATGTACTCTGTGACAATGATATTAGGCGTCTCGATCTATCTCTATAAATCTTTATGCCTAATATGTAAGCTGCTTCGCCAAGATCTTTCATTAAAAACTATTATTCAAATAATCCTTGACACTATTAAGAAGGTTTACATCATTCCCAATCAACAATATGTCATCTACATATAGTATTAAGAATGCTACAGAGCTCCCACTCACTTTCCTGTAAATACAAGCTTCTCCATAAGTTTGTATAAAACCAAAACTTTTGATCACCTTATCAAAATGTTGATTCCAACTCCGGGATGCTTGCTTCAATCCATAAATGGACCGTTGAAGTTTGCATACCTTGTTAGCATCTTTAGAATCGACAAAACCTTTGGGTTGTACCATATACAACTCTTCATCAATGTCTCCATTGAGGAACGCCGTTTTGACATCCATCTGCCATATCTCATAATCATAATATGCAGCGATTGCTAACAAAATCCTCACAGACTTTAGCTTTGCTACCGGTGAGAAAGTCTCATCGTAGTCAACTCCTTGAATTTGTTGAAACCCTTTTGTGACAAGTCGAGCTTTATAGACAGTAACATTACCATCAACATCTGTCCGGCTTTGGGTTCAAGCTTGTCCGGCTTTGGGTTCAAGCTTGTCCGGCTGTAACTTCTTTACATAGGCTTCGCAACCCCAAGCTTTAAGGAACAACAATTTAGGTTTCTTCCCAAACCATAATTCATACGGTGTCGTTTCAACGGATTTAGATGGTGCTCCATTTAAAGTGAATGCGGATGTTTCTAATGCATAACCCCAAAACGATAGCGGTAAATCTGTAAGTGACATCATAGAACGAACCATATCTAAGAGAGTTCGATTACGACGTTCGGACACACCATTACGTTGTGTTGTTCCCGGCGGTGTCAATTGTGAAAGTATTCCGCATTTCTTCAAATGCTCGCCAAACTCGTGACTTAGATATTCACCTCCACGATCAGATCGTAGAAATTTAATCTTCTTGTTACATTGATTCTCTATCTCACTTTGAAATTCCTTAAACTTCTCGAAAGTTTCGGACTTATGTTTCATGAAATAGATATACCCATATCTAGTCAAGTCATCCGTGAAGGTAAGAACATAACAATAACCACCGCGCGATGCTACACTCATTGGGCCACACACATCGGTATGTATGATTTCCAATAAGTCCATAGCTCGCTCCATCATACCAGAAAATGGAGTCTTAGTCATTTTACCCATCAGACATGCTTCGCATCTTTCAAGTGATTCGAAATCAAGTGATTCAAGAAGTCCATCGGAATGGAGTTTCTTCATACGCTTCACTCCAATGTGACCAAGACGATAATGCCACATGTAGGTCGAGTTATCGCTCAATTTCAAATGTTTAGCTTCAATGTTATTAATGTGTGTATTACTACAATCGAGATTCAATAAGAATAGACCATCTATCGAAGGTGCATGTGCATAAAACATATTACTCATATAAATCGAACAACCATTATTCTCGGACTTAAACAAGTAACCGTCTCGCAATAAACATGATCCAGATATGATGTTCATGCTCAACGCAGGCACCAAATAACAATTATTTAAGTATAAAACTAATCCCGATGGTAGATGAAGAGGTAGCGTGCCGACCGCGATCACATCAACCTTTGATCCGTTTCCAACGCGCATCGTCACCTCGTTCTTCGCTAGCTTCCGTTTATTCTGTAGCACCTGTTTCGAGTTACAAATATGAGCAACCGAACCAGTATCAAATACCCAGGCACTACTACGAGTACTAGTGAGATACACATAAATAACATGTATATCAGATATACCTTTCTTCTTGATGTTGCCGTTCTTAAAATCTGCCAAGTACTTTGGGCAATTCCACTTCCAGTGGCCCTCTCCCTTGCAGTAAAAGCACTCAGTATCAGGCTTAGGCCCAGCCTTGGTCTTCTTCGCCGGCGCGGCTACTTTCTTACCGCCCTTCTTGAAGTTTCCCTTTTGCTTAAACTTGCCTTGCTTCTTGAATTTGGTGGTCTTATTGACCAACAACACTTGGTGCTCTTTCTTGATCTCCACTTCTACAGATTTCAACATGGAGAAGAGTTCTGGCAACGTCTTGTCCATGTTTTGCATATTGTAGTTCATCACAAAGTTCTTGTAACTTTGTGGTAGTGATTGGAGGACACGGTGAATCCCCAAAGAGTTAGGAATCACTATACCCAAACTTTGGAGTTTGTTTGCGTGCCCAGACATCTTAAGCACATGCTCACTGACGGAGCTGCCCTCTTCCATCTTGCAGTTAAAGAACTTTTCAGAAGCCTCATAACTCTCAACTGCCGCGTGAGCCTCAAATATCATTTTGAGTTCACAGACAATATCATGTGGGTCATGGTTCTCAAACCTTTTCTGAAGCTCCTATTCCAAACCATACAAGTTAGCACACTGAACTGTGGAGTACTGATTCTTCCGAGTGAGGTAAACATTCTTTACTTCATCGGTAGCGATGGCTGAAGTGGTCACCCAATGATGCATCCACATAGGTCAAATTACCAGCTGTCGTGGTGGTGGCACGGCAGATGCCATGGGTAGGCTAAATTATGGGGCCAATGGATGCTAGTGGGATCTGGGGAGGGAAGATGTAGTTATTTCTACACGCGAATGACTAACATACACATCTTTATTTCTCCTCCCTGGGACTACAAGTGCTCCTTGAGCTGTATGCAGGAAGAGAAGATGAACTTTACAAGCCTAACGGTGTAGAATGAGCCGATAGCCCCTCAAGGGTCCAAGCTTCTCCTTATAAAGGGGTGTCGTGGCTCCTCTAGGGCTGACGTGGCAAGCATATTCGAGGAATATGCTTGTCCCAATATAGTAACTCGGCGAGCTCCTTTCCGTGTCCCCCTTCTAATGACGGCAAAGTTCCAGAGAGCCCCACCTGCATGCCTCGGGTTCCAGGACTGTCACCTCCGTGACCTCCTTCTGCTCTTCTGCTGCTCTGCGCCTTGTCCTTTGCGCTTGGCTCTGTTCAGATTCTTCCTAGCCCGAGGCTAGGGTTTGACTTTAGGCTCCTCCTTCTCCTGCAAGCTTCATGTTATTCGGCCCTGCCTCGCTTAACTCGGCTCGGCCTTCACCTGGATTATGGTTTATTCGGACTTGCCCGGCCTACTTAACTCGCACGTCGGCCGAGTAACGTACAGCCCCTCTTGTAAACGTCATGGTCATGCTTATCTCGGCCGACCTTTACATGATTCAGACGATATAAACAGTAACTCGGCATAAGACCGGGGAAACTCCTTTTGGCTTCCCCCGTCTTGACCCTATCTGGGGTCACCTCCCCAACATTAGTCCCTGAAGCTGGTGTGTTCCTGCCCGTAACCTCGGCCGGGCCACATCAGTTTCCCAATATTCATTTCTTCTTTTTCCGAGTTACCTTCTCCTATTCGAGGTATCCGCGTAGCTTCTTGGGTACGCCTTATCCTACGTGTAACACTCATCATTATTTCCCTAGTTTTTTGTTCCTCTACAGTTCCCACTGACAACGCTACAGTGATTACTGCGCCTGTCGCGTCGGCACTGCAGCGCCTCGCGCACCACATCGGTCAGGAGGCCTGATCCCCTCCTGCGTCCTGTGGTCGTCGGTGTGGTTCCACTCAGCCACGAGCGGTTCCGCCGCACGCACGATCTACACAGTTAGCGCCCATACGCACGATCCCACTACCGCCAAGGCCGCGCGGTTATAAAGAGGGGCACGGGGCTGGAAGGTTCACTTTCCCCCTTCGCTCGCCGTTGCCCTTCTTCCTCCTCACGCTCGTGCGTCTACTCGTGTTCCTGCGGCCGCGCCATTGTCGACCTCTTCGACGACGAAGCCACAGTTCCCGTGCTCCGTCGTCCTCTTCGCCGCGCGCTTGCTCCGGCGCTGCCGCTGGTGAGTTTTCTTACGGTCCCCTTGCTAGGCTCCCTCCTAGACGCTTCCATTGTTTTCCATATTTCCTGGGCGGCTCTTTTCTGCTTCGCCGCCGCCTCCGCCTAGAATCACGACGGGGCCCTGCGCCTCTAAGCCCCACTCTGCCGTTCGTTCCTCCTCCGTAGGTTCCTCCGGCGACCCTATGTCGAGTTCAATTAGCGGCACGTTAGTTGAGGACGACGACGTAGTGTCTGGTCCAGAGCGGGGCTCCTGGCAGGGTTCCTCCGTCACTCGGCGTGAGATCGAGTGGCTAATAAGGACTCGCCGGATTCCTACCGAGGTAAACTGTCGCTTACCCGGCAGCGAATCCTCCCCCGTACTCAACGACGGTGAATATGTCGTCTTTATGTCTCACTTTGCCCGGGGTTTCGGTCTTCCCCTTAGCGATTTCGCTAGGGAATTTCTTGATTACTTCGGCCTTCAGCCGCATCATCTTCCGGCTAGTGCCATCGCCTCCTTATCTGCTTTTATCCTGGCCTCGAAAGGATACTTCGGCCTTTGGCCGTCCGTGCACGTATGGTCTAAATTCTTCTAGATCCGTTCAAACGTCGTCCCAGACAAATCCTCCAGCCCTCTGAGAAGTTACTTACTCAGTGTGGGGCCGCGTCCATCACTCCTCGGAGAAAATCCGAGTTTCCTCGTGTCGCCGGTCTCGAATCTTGCAAGAAGTGGCATAGATCGTTTTTCTATGTCAAGAATACTGGAAAGGAAGACAAGATTCGGCTCCCTGCTTTCTCCATCGGCCCCCCTTCCAAGAGGAACTGGACCTACAACCCCAGGAAGAGCCATGCTCTGGCCGAGGCCTTTGAGATTCGGCTGAAGGAGCTGGCCCGCGCCGGGTTACATGGCGAGGATCTAATGACCACCTTCGTCAGCAGCCGAATCTGCCCTTTTCAGCAACGCACGCACAAGCTCTGCTATATGAGCGGTCCCCTCGATCCCAACCGAGTCTCAACAGTCGAGCTCGATAATTATCTTATTTTCAAGCGTGTCCAAGCTATCTTTAAGACGGAGATGCCGGAGGACTGGACCTGGGGACTGAAGCCGTTCACCCGCGGGAATCCCCCTCCCGAGGTAAGTTCCCGCACTTACGTTTTGCCCCCCAATTGCGTTTGTAATTCCTTTTGCTAATTCCTCTTTGTCTCTTTTCTTGCAGAGATTTGTGGAGCAGAAGATTGAGGATGCCGAGGTTCTGGCCCTCCCGTGGACCGCAGATCGGAACACCCCGGATAGCGGGGAGCCTGACTCGGAGGAGTTTGTTCCCAAGTCGGACCTCGCTCCGGCTCGCGCCTGTGGCAGGACCTCGGCTCACGGGGAGGAAGGTGATTCAGACGACGTCCAAATTCTTGAGGTAGTCGCTGCAATGCCTATCTCTTATGCATTTCCGGCTTCTACTTCCCCAGCTAATCAGGCCGGTCAGGTGCACGACGCCGAGCCTCTCGCCTCCCAACCTCCTACTACCTCGAGGAAGCGTGCCGCTCCAACAGGTGCCTCCGAAGCCGCTCCCAAGAAGCGAACTAAAAAGTCATCCCAGCACCTTCCGAAGCGTAAAACTATGCCCGGAGTTACTGGGTACACTCATTTTCATTTGTATTTCTTGTTTCTCTTTTTCCGTCTTTTGATTTGATGTTCTGTGCTTTTGCAGCGCTCCTCTTTCTGTTAAGCCCAGTGGTCCAAGCATGAAGAGTCATACAACTCGGCTGCCTTCTCCTCCGCCTCCTGAAGATACCAGAGTTCCTAGTCCTGCTCGCGTGGATTCTCCTCCTGCTCCGAGTCAAACATCACCTCGGCAAGATGCACCCGTGGTTTCTGTTGCTGATGCCAACGTAACTCGGACAGTAGATCCTCCTACCGAACCCGCTGCCCCCGTCGTGAACCCCGGAGTTTCCCCCGAGACTCCTTTGGCCCCCACAGTTTCAACCGCAACTCCAACTCCAGCCGAGGATATCACCATCTCGGCGCCCTCAGAAACTATAGTTCCTCCTGTTTCCAAGGACTCCACCCCTAGTGCCGAGGTAACGGCTCCTGCCGATGCCTCTTCTAAGGCTAAGAAGGTCGTCGTCACCAAACCTCCCTCATCTCAGAAAGTACTTGCCAGCTCTTCTCAACCTACGATTGCTAATGCGCTCCGCAAGGGGGTTTCCCCTGCTAAGGCCGTTGTTACCCCGGCTGCTGATACTCAGCTCACTCTCCACAAGAGTCCCGCGGCGGCGGTGGTTACACAACATGTCCGAGGTAAAGTCCTGACTCGTACTGAGAGTGGGAACAGCCTCGACTCCTTGGTTGAGTATGCCAATAATTGGAACGCTGCTGATCAGCTCGAGGGCAATCCAAGCAGTCAGCCATTTCAACTCTCCGACATCAGCAGTCGCTTGCATCTGGCTGCCAAGATCATGCTTGATAGCGATAAGATGAACGAGGTAATTGTTTTTATTGACATTTGATTAGTTATTTGAATGATATTATATATACTCTAGTCCCCAAAGCTTGCAACCGAATAACTTGTTATTCGTTTGGAAGCTTTATTAGGCTTTGCCTGATTTGGATCTGTCTTAGTGTTCGAATATCTAGCCACCTAGATCCGAGTTAAGCCTGTCTTGATTCGGATCTGTCTTAGGTTCGAATATCCAGCCACCTAGATCCGAGTTAAGCTTTGCTTGATTCGGATCTGTTTTAGCTTCGAATATCCAGCCACCTAGATCCGAGTTAAGCTTTGCTTGATTCGGATCTGTCTTAGCTTCGAATATCCAGCCACCTAGATCCGAGTTAAGTTTTGCTTGATTCAGATCTGTCTTAGCTTCGAATATCTCACTGCAATTTATTTTGTCGCTTAGGTTGCCCATGATCGGCGGACCGCCGAATTCCAAAGGCTGCTGTTCGCACACAAGAAATTGCAAGAGAAGTATGAGAAAGTTGTTCCCGTGGTGAAGAAAGCTGGTATTTTAACAAACTTTTGTATTGTCCCTAAAGCTCTTAATATTTTCGACTTGAGGTGTTAGCTCATTTTGCTGGTAAACAGGTAATATCAACAATCTTAATATCCATCTTGAGAAGAAAGTCAAGGCCCTGGAAGGTTAGTTATCCTTTCTCTTTACTGATTCCCATTCGAGATTTATCCCGGGTTTCTTATAACCTTGTGGCTTTGGTTTAGCCGAGTTACAAACTCTTGCAGCGTCACAACAAGAATGCATACCCATGCCTGATATGATGCTGCATTTTTTAGAACAAGCCGCTACTCATTCGGCGCAGCTGAAAGAGAAAGATGACGAGATAATTCGCTTACGCGCCGAGGTGGAGTCCCTCAAGCTTTCTCAGAAATCTGAGTTAGAGAAAGTTGATCAGGAGTTCTCCGAAGAGAAGAATTGGCTAAGTCTGCAATTGCAGAAGGATAAAGAACTCCTCGAGGCTGCCGAACTGAAGACACGTACGATGAGCGAGGAAATCACTCGCTTTGAGAAGACCAAGGTTGATTGGGCTCAATATCTTCAGAAAATGCTGAGCTATATTCATCGTAAGTCTCTGACCATGGCCGAGTTATCTTCTTTCCTTTCTTACTTTTGACTGATATAGTTTTATTTTTCGTAGACCATTTTCCGGAAGCTAAGCCCGTGAGCTCTAGAGCGGTGATTAATGCTCGCGTGTGCCGAGGTGTCCCCGCAGATGCGAGCCCAGAATACTCGATGGAAGACTTCTTGGTTGCCGTTGGCGTTGCGGTTGGTCCGATGAAGATTATAGGCAGGGATTTGGTGCAGGCAGCGATTCGGGCCTACCATGTTCTCTGGCCGAATACTTCTGGAACTCCTGATATTGATGAGATCAAGATACCGGTGGAAAGATTAATGGCATCCCAGAACCAGTTAAATCTGGAGGAATCCATCGAACGGCTGGTGCTGATATGGCGCTCACAGTCATTATGTCTTGGTACGAGGATATTTCGCTCGATACCTTGATAAACTTGTGCACTGGCTCCCGTTGGGTTGAGGATCCATAATTCGTCGCTCTCCTCCAAGCTCGTGCCTTCCAGCTTGTCGAGTATGCTGATGTGCATAACTGGATTGAAGGGCCGAGTTTTCTTTCCAACCCAGCGGATGACGTCGAAGTCGAAGATACCTCTGATAATAGTTCGGCCGATCAGGACGAGGGTGAGGGCGACTCGGACAACTCTGGTGCCAGCGCCAGCTCGGATGGGGAGGGCGATGCGCGATCATCTTCCAAAGATAGTGGGCACTCTCAAGCTTAACCTAATGTTTC
Organism: Avena insularis; assembly: GCA_023614405.1. NCBI lineage: Eukaryota > Viridiplantae > Streptophyta > Magnoliopsida > Poales > Poaceae > Avena > Avena insularis. The sequence continues at coordinate 206,026,030 of CM042685.1, forward strand.
TCAACAGCCCCGGGCTTCCCCCGAAGTCGCTATTGCTTCTATTGTGGGCGAAGTAACTTCGGCCGAGGTCCCGTCTACCTCGGAGCGCCTAGTGCCTGACCAAGTCGCTGCCCCTTAGGTTCAAAAAACTTTAAGTTATTTCCTATCCCCGGTATGCCGGGAGTATGATGTGTGTGAAACAATTGTCCGACTTTCTGTGTGGTATGAACCCTTTTTGCCTTTTGCCGATGAGGCACATATGATGATGATCGTTATTAGTCTGTCTAAATAGATCTTGTTGGTTTAAATCGTTGCTTTGGTGGCCTTCAATCTCATAAGTTCGGATCGTGTGTTTTCATTTGACCCACCTTAGTTTGGCGTTTAATACTGCCTGGCCTTTATAAATTCGACGGCTCAACCATTGTGTTCTTGATCTTTATCCGAGCTATAAATCTTGAATCCCATATTTGAGGAAAGTGAAATAATATCGTTCAAGGTAGCTTCTGACCTATCGTTCGGGGTGCCGAAGTTTAATACCCATTTTTGTAACAGGAGACAATCATGGGGCAATTCCCTAGTCAGTGCTCTAGAAATCGAGGTTTTAATGCCTAATTCGAGATAAGGGATAATACGTCATAGTCCCCGAGTTCCCTGCTCGAGGTCCTGAAGCTTAACACATAATTCTGGAATAAAAAATAACGTTGGGAAGTCCCCATGTCACTGCTCAAAGTGCATAACTCAAAGTGCCGAGGTTTAGTACATACCTCAAAATGTGAAACAATATAGGGCAGTCCCCGAGTTACTGCTCAAGGTGCCGAGATTTAATACATCACTCAAAATGCGAAATAACATAGGGCAATCCCCGAGTCGTTGCTCGAGGTGCCGAGGTTTAATACATAACCCAAAATGAGAAATAACATAGGGCAGTCCCCGAGTCACTGCTCAAGGTGCCGAGGTTTAATACATAACCCAAAATGAAAAATAACATAGGGCAGTCCCCGAGTCACTGCTCAAGGTGCCGAGGTTTAATACATAGTCGATACTTCGACTTGAAGCGTCACATTACAATGCATCATAGATGACTCCTACGAGTAAAATGGACGAAGTAAAGCTATGTTCCATGGTCTTTTCGATTCTTCGCCGGCTTTGTTTGCCTTGTTCTTTTTTGGTGACTGAGCATCAATTAGGTAATATGCATCATTGTGCAATGCTTTGCTCACGATGAATGATCCTTCCCATGGGGGTGATAGTTTGTGCATGCCGGCTGTGCGTTGCACTAGCCGAAGGACTAAATCTCCTTCTTTAAACACTCTTGGATTGACTTTCTTGCTGTGATATCGTTGTAAGTCTTGCTGATAAATAGCTGATCTTGATAGTGCCAACTCCCTGGCTTCTTCTAGCAGATCTACATCATCTTGCCGAGCTACCTCATTTACCTCAGCGGTTGTATACTGGGTAACTCTTGGCGAGTCATGTATTATGTCGGCTGGAAGCACGGCTTCTGCTCCATATACCAGAAAAAATGGGGTATACCCTGTTGACCTGTTTGGGGTAGTTCTGAGGCTCCATAGTACTGCTAGTAGTTCCTCGATCCAGCACCCTGCCAACCTTTGTAGTGGTTCGACAAGTCGGGGTTTTATTTCGAACAATACTAGTCCATTAGATCTTTCTACTTTCCCATTAGATGCTGGGTGAGCCACCGAGGCGACATCCAGTCTTATGTGTTTTTCTTGGCAGAATCTAGCAAAGGCCCCTTCAGCAAAGTTTGTGCCATTGTCTGTAATAACACTGTGTGGGTAACCATATCTCAAGATAATATCTTTGAGGAATTTTACTATTGTTGGTCCATCACATTTTCTTATTGGTTTCACTTCAATCCACTTTGTGAATTTGTCGACCATGACTAAAATGTAGGTCATCCCGCCCCGGGCCGGCTTGAATGGTCCTACCATATCTAAGCACCATACAGAAAATGGCCAAGTAATTGGTATCGTATTTAACTCGGACGATGGCATATGTATCTTGCTGGCATATCTCTGGCAACCATTATATTTTTCCACCAATTCTTTGGCCTCTTTCAATGCTGTTGGCCAATAAAATCCATGCCTGAATGCTTTGGCCACTAAAGCTCTAGACGAGGCGTGATGCCCGCATTCTCCTTGATGTATATCTAGGAGAATCTCCTGGCCTTCCGCCGAATCCACACATCTTTGCAGCACCCTTGTGACGCTTCTTTTATACAGCTCATTGTTTATGATTGTATAAGCTTTAGCTCTTCTCACTGTCTGTCTAGCCAGTACCTCGTTATTCGGCAAAGTCGCATCCTTAAGGAAGGAAAATATGGGTTGCGCCCATGTTGGCATGATTTTCTCTGGGATAATTTCACTATCTATTTCCATATTTTCCGCCGACATAACCACCTCAAATTTTTCCATATACATCCGTGCATCGGCCGGGTTCACTTTCGGAAACTCCGGGTTACATTCTTTGTCAACTTCCATCGGCATACTATCTTCTCTTGATTTCGCTGGAATAAAGATGGATTCGGACTCTGGTGATGGTGTTATTGATGGTTTTCTCAGGTGCTCTAGGGCGATACCTGGGGGAATTGATTGCCTGGTTGATCCGAGTTTTGACAGTGTGTCTGCAGCGTCATTTTCTGCCCGAGGTATATGATGAAATTCACATCCATCGAAGTATCCACTGAGTTTCTGCACATGGAATCTATATAAGGCCATATTTGCATCTAGCGCATCCCAATTGCCTGATACTTGTTGTACTACTAGATCTGAATCTCTGTAGCATAAGATCCGGCGTATCCCAATCTCTTTTGCCACCTTCAATCCATGGACGAGTGCTTCGTACTCGGCTACATTGTTTGATGTGGCAAAATGTACTTGCAGCACATATTTCAGCTGATCTCTTTTTGGCGAGGTTAACACTATCCCTGCCCCCAAGCCATTCCTCAGCTTGGAACCGTCGAAGTGCATTGTACAATAATTTGGATCTGGTGATGGTGGCTCATATTGTACCTCGGCCCAATCCACAAAGAAGTCGGCCACAGCCTGAGATTTGATTGCATCTCGCCTATCGAATTGTGGAGCATAAGGTGACAATTCAATTGCCCATTTTGCTATTCGGCCGCTTGCATCTTTGTTGCTCAATATGTCGGCTATGGGCGCTTCACAGATCACTTTGATCGGGTGCTCTTCGAAGTAATGTTTAAGTTTCTTCGCCGACATGTATACTCCATATGCCATCTTCTGATAATGTGGGTAATTTTGTTTTGAGGCTGATAGTACCTCGCTTAGGTAATATACCGGCCTTTGTACTGATTTATCCTCTTCAATCCGTTCCACAACGATCACCGCACTTACCACTCTGTTTGTGGCGGCTATGTAAAGTAACATAGGCTCTTTTGACAATGGAGAGGCCAGGATTGGTGTTGTGACCAACATCTTCTTCAGTTCATGAAATACATTATCTGCTTGTGGTGTCCAAATGAACCTATCAAATTTTTTCATCAGTTGATATAGTGGTAGTGCCTTCTCTCCCAGCCGACATACAAATCGGCTAAGCGAGGCCAGGCAACCCGTGAACTTCTGTACGTCATTTAGACATTTCGGCAATTCCATCCTTTCTACCGCTCTTATCTTAGTTGGGTTGGCCTCTATACCTCGGCTAGATACGAGAAAACCGAGTAGTTTTCTAGCTGGTACACCGAAGGTGCATTTTTCCGGGTTAAGCTTCATTTGGAACCTTCTCAAGTTCGCGAATGTCTGCCGAATATCCTCCAGTAGCGTTTTACTCTCTTTGGTTTTGATAACCACATCATATACATACACTTCTACATTTTTTCCTATCTGGTCGTGTAGATATTTTTGCATACATCTCTGGTACGTTGCCCCTGCGTTACGTAGGCTGAATGGCATGGTGCGATAGCAATAAGCCCCGTACAGGGTAATAAATGCAGTCTTTATTTGATCAGCCGGATTTAACGGTATCTGGTGAAAACCAGAATACACGTCTACAAATGATAATAAGTCACAACCAGCGGTCGAATCAATGACTTGGTCTATTCTAGGTAAAGGAAAAGGATCTTTGGGACACGCCTTGTTCAGGTTCGTGTAATCAATACACATTCGCCATACGACGGCTACATATGGATCATCCTTTTTCTTTTCTACTAACACCGGGTTTGGTAGCCAATCCAGATAAAGCACTTCCATGATAAACCCGACCACAAGGAGCCGAGCTATCTCATCCCCTATTATTTTTCTCCTGTCTTCGGCGAAGCGGCGGAGAGGTTGCTTCACCGGCCTTGCTCCTGGCCTCACATGCAAAGAGTGCTCAGCCAACTCCCTCGGCACACCTTGCAGGTCTTGAGTTGACCATGCAAAGATGTCCCGATTGTCACGGAGGAAGTTGGTGAGCTCGCCTTCCTATTTGGCATCTAGGCCGGCACCAATGGTGATGGTGCGCTCTAGGAACTGCTCATCTATCTGGACCTTTTTCGTTTCTTTAGTCGGCTAGAAAGAAACGCTTCCATGTGGGTTGGCCAATGCCGGCATATTTAGTTGCGCCGACTGAGCGAGAGCCGCTACCTCTTAAATCCTTCTTTTTTCTCTTGTGATCACCAATGACTCGACCAGGTTTGATCCGGCCGAGGCACATTCCATCGACTTCCTGTAATCTCCTGCTACTGTTATCACCCCTTGAGGTCTGGGTAGCTTCATTTTCAAGTAAGTTATGTGGCAACTGCTCATGAATTTGGCCAATGCTGGCCGACCGAGTAAAGCATGATAGCAAATTTCTAGGTCCACCACCTCAAACTCCAAATTTTCCGCTCTGCAGTTATCCCTTGTGCCGAATAACACATCTACTCGAACCTTCCCAATGGGTTCGCATGAAAGTCCAGGCACTATTCCATGGAATGTGGTTCTTGTGGATTGCAGCATATTCTGTGATATCCCGAGTTTATGCATTGTATCTTTGTACATGATATTGATACTACTCCCATTGTCAATGAGCACTTCTGAAAATTTCACATTAATGCTGGGTCCGACAAACGTCGGATCTAGTACGAGTGCGTATGACCCCGGATTCGACATTATTTTGGGATGATCCTTTATGCTCCAAGTTACTTCTTGATCTGACCAAGGCACATATCTTGGTACTGCCGGTATAACTGCATTTACTTCCATATGTTGGCGCTGTACACTTTGCCTGTCTTGCTGTTCTGTTGTGAACACGCAATATGATTGATGATGTTCCCTGTAATCATTGTGTCCATTATTTCCGGGGTTTGCCCTTCCATCCTGACCCTGATTTATCACTTGATGCACTGCATCTCTCCGGTCCGAGTTATCATACCTCGGGGGAGGAGGGGTAACATTAGTTGCTGTGCATTTGCTCCACCAATCGCTAAGGCTGCTGATGTGCCTGATGGGAAGGTGCTTGCATGCCCGCCGGGTTCCCCATTGCATTTTTCATCCAGGCGCATTGCCGAGTTGTATGATTGGCCGGCTTGGCCGGGTTTGGAGTGTGAAACTTACACGGCCGATCCAACATGGACTCAAACGTGTACTTCGGCCTTTCCTGCCATTGCTTCTTTTGTTCTGGTGTCCACTGTCTCTTCCCTTCATTCCTTGGTGTCCATTGCTGAGGACCATTCTTCTGCCGCTAACTGTTTTTGTGACTCGGCTGATCTTGCACTACCGCTGCCACCTGATTGGATGCATATCTATAATCCGGTCTTTCCTCTCTTCTTCTACCTCTGAACTCATTGCGCCTCGATGATCCGGCAGCATCTCTTGCATATTGATCTTGATGCTCCTGATGGTCTGCCGACATCAGCTCTAGTTGTGTCGGATCTCCCAATGCATACGAATCCGCTATCCTGATGGTTTCTGCCAAAGTGGTTGGCATATCTCTTTGCAGTCGCTACCACAAGACACTGGCATAACGGCATCCTTGAGCGAACCAAGCTATCGCTTGTGATTCTATAACTCCCTCGCATGAATTCCTGAGGTTACACCACCGAGTCAAGAATTCTCTGTCTGTCTCATTCAGCCTTTGCTTGCACATTGCAAGCTGCTGCGGCCTGTTTGGTCTCTTGTAAGTGCTGGTAAAGTTGCTGACAAACATCTCTTCAAAATCTAGCCAGCAGTTGATACTGCCCGCTGGCAGATTATTCAACCACACTCTGGCCGGTCCTTCCAGCATTTGCGAGACATATCTTACTGCCCATCGCAAGTTTCCGCTAGCTATTTTTACTGCAGTGGCATAGTCAATTAACCAGTCTTGTGGTTCGGTGCTCCCATTGTATGTTTTCGTGCCCCTCGCTAGCTGAAAATTCGGCACAGGCGGTTCGCCCATGATCCGGGGTCCGAAACATGCCGGACCCGGTGGACCTTGCTCCTCTAACAACTCGGATCGGTACAACCTGTCCAGTTTTGATCTTGCGTCATTCGACGGCAAGTTTCTGTAAATGATTCTTTCCTGTATTCCATAATTGTTATTCCCACCGTGCCCTGCATACTCCATATCCGAGTAACCATTATTGTACCTCTCATTTGCCTGATTATGGTGAGCCGGTCTCACTTCTCCTTCTTGCCGAGGTTCATTCCTTGGCTGAGGATTAGGCGGTAGGTCTCTCCTCCTTTCCGCCGGGTCATTGTTCTCATGATTTCCTCTTCCGGGGTCTCCATTACCTCGGATTCCATCGCCTTTGTTGGCACGGCCAGGGTTTCTTTCGCCACTGTTACCTCGGCTCCCATTGCCTCTGTTTTCATTTGCTTTTCTAGCTACTGCCGGATCATACGGAAAAATTTGCTTATTTCTTTTTCCCGAAGTTACTTCTCTGTCTTTTCGTGCATTGTTTCCGGGTGAGGATGCTGCTGCCACAGATAGGGCGGGTGCTACACCAGCCGAATGAACCATACGTGAGGCACCAGGCCTTGCTGGGTCTGCCCTGAGCATTTCTTCATTCTGCTGGTTCGCAATGCGCACCAGCTCATTCACTCTTTCTTGATGTTTCTTTCGGGCTTCGCCGGTCAGTCCTTCTAACTCTAGTGCAGCGGCATTTGCCACCCTTAGGTTCTTTGCCAGGGTGCTATACCTCGGCAAGCCTAGATCGACTGAATCTGCCTTATGAGTCTCATGCTATTTATTGATATCATCCATGAGGTTCTTCCCTCTCAATCTTAATTCATCAACCCGCTCGGGGGCGACATCAAGCTTGTTTGCCTTAGCATATTCTCGCAGGGTCCTGTTTAAGGACTCCCGCAATGCCGACACCTTTTTTGCCTCTACCCGTACTTTTTGCCTGGTTTCTTCTAATTCTGCCTTAGCATTAGCCGGATCAAGTATCGGCGCTACATGCGTAGTCAGATTATCTATAGTTGCCTGGAGAATATTTTCTGGTCTTTCTAGAGGTGGCCATCTTACCCTTGGCGCCTTCGGGGTCGTCTCCTGCACTTCGACTGGGTTGGCTGCCGAAGGATCTACTCGGTGGGCGGTGGAGATGCCTGCTTTGTGGTCACATGTACTCCCGTCGTCGGATCCTTGCTTGATCCGGCGCCTGCTGCTCCCGCCTGCACCCCCGTTGCGACCATTACCTCGACGTTGCTGACGGGGCGTTCTCCACGCGAACCATTTGCGGCGCTAAGCGGGGGCTCTCCTGCAACAATAACTTGGTGAGGATAAACGGCGGAGGTGTCGACGCCGACGTAGATCTAGTGGATGCCCAAGTTGATGAAGACGCCATTGCGCGGAGGAGTTTTTCCCCTGAAGCTGCCTGCGTTATCGCTGACATAGTCACAGAGATCAAATCTCCAGACTAAGCCAGAGACAACGCGCTCGCCAGTGTGGATGAAGTTTCCCGTCTGGATCATGACTCCAGCTAGCACCGCTGCTGGCCCCACGGTGGGCGCCAACTGTCGTGGTGGTGGCACGGCAGATGCCATGGCTAGGCTAAAGTATGGGACCAATGGATGCTAGTGGGATCTAGGGAGGGAAGATGTAGTTATTTCTACACGCGAATGACTAACATACAAATCTTTATTTCTCCTCTCTGGGACTACAAGTGCTCCTTGAGCTGTATGCAGGAAGAGAAGATGAACTTTACAAGCCTAACGGTGTAGAATGAGTCGATAGCCCCTCAAGGGTCCAAGCTTCTCCTTATAAAGGGGTGTCGTGGCTCCTCTAGGGCTGACGTGGCAAGCATATTCGAGGAATATGCTTGTCCCAATATAGTAACTCGGCGAGCTCCTTTCCGTGTCCCCCTTCTAATGACGGCAAAGTTCCAGAGAGCCCCACCTGCATGCCTCGGGTTCCAGGACTGTCACCTCCGTGACCTCCTTCTGCTCTTCTGCTGCTCTGCGCCTTGTCCTTTGTGCTTGGCTCTGTTCAGATTCTTCCTAGCCTGAGGCTAGGGTTTGACTTTAGGCTCCTCCTTCTCCTGCAAGCTTCATGTTATTTGGCACTGCCTCGCTTAACTCGGCTCGTCCTTCACCTGCATTATGGTTTATTCGGACTTGCCCGGCCGACTTAACTCGTACGTCGGCCGAGTAACGTACAACCCCTCTTGTAAACTTCATGGTCATGCTTATCTCGGCCGACCTTTATATGATTCGGCCGATATAAACAGTAACTCGGCATAAGACCGGGGAAACTCCTTTTGGCTTCCCCCGTCTTGACCCTATCCGGGGTCACCTCCCCAACACCAGCATTGAGGACAATCCTCAAATTGCGGAACCAATCCGTGAAGTTTCTTCCATTGTTTTTCAACTTTTCTTTCTCTAGGAACGCATTAAAATTGATGGTAGGGGCCGCCATTGATCTACAACATATTTGCAATAGTTTAGACTAAGTTTATGACAAATTGAGTTCTAATTAATAGTTAAATTAATCTAGGTGAACTCCCACTCAAAACAATATCCCTCAAATTGTTTTAGTGATCACACGAACCAAATCCACCACATCAAAACCGATCATCACGAGAGTTGATGTAGCTTCAATGGTGAACAATCAACATGTTCATCATATCTACTATATGACTTATGCTTTACCTTTCGGTGATCCGTGTTCCGAGACCATGTCCGTACATGCTAGGCTCGTCAAGATCAAATCTTAGCTTCCGCATGAGCAAATCTGGCTTGCTCACGTTGTATACACTCGCAGAATCTAACACACCCGACCATCACGTGGTGCTTCGAAACAACAAGCTTTAGCAACGGTGCTTACTAAGGATTAACACTTTAAAACTTGAAATTGTGTGCTTGAGGGATCATCTTATAATGCTACCGTCGTAAACTAAGCAATAAAAGATGCATAAAGGATTAACATCACATGCAATTCATAATATGTGATATGATATGGCCTTTTATTCTTGTGCTTCCGATCTCCATCTTCAAGCACGAACATGATCTCCATCATCACCGGTATGGCGTCAAGGTCAATGGCGCCATTTCATGGTTGTCGTCCACCAGCTTCAACTATTACAACAACTTTGAATAGACACACATGTCTTAACGGAATTTAAAAGACAACCATATGGCTCCTGACGGTTGCCAACTTACAATAAGGAACATTGCATACATCATATATGATCACAATCATGGCCATATCACATCACTGCACACCCCTGCAAAACAAAGTTAGACGCATCTAATTTTCTTTGCATATTTTACGTGGTTTGGGGCTTTCAATAAGTGTCATTCTAACTTACGAAGAAGAACCACAATGTTGATGCTTGAACTATCAAGTGCCCGTTGTAAATTGAATCTGGACCTTGACGCCATTTCATGGTTGTCGTCCACCAGCTTCAACTATTACAACTACTTTGAATAGACACACATGTCTTAACGGAATTTAAAAGACAACCATATGGCTCCTGACGGTTGCCAACTTACAATAAGGAACATTGCATACATCATATATGATCACAATCATGGCCATATCACATCACTGCAGACCCCTGCAAAACAAAGTTAGACGCATCTAATTTTCTTTGCATATTTTACGTGGTTTGGGGATTTCAATAAGTGTCATTCTAACTTACGAACAAGAACCACAATGTTGATGCTTGAACTATCAAGTGCCCGTTGTAAATTGAATCTATACTATGATGGGAGAGACAGACACCCGCAAAGCCACTTATGCAATACAATTTGCATGTTGAGCGTGGAGCAAGTCTCATGAACGATGTCATGTAAGGTTAGCCTGGGCCGCTTCATCCCATCATACCGCATGATGCAAAGTACACAAAAAGCAAATGATAATAAAAGCACCACCGCCCATAATGACCATTGTGTTCTACTCGTGCAACAGATCTACATATAGACATGGCTCTGATACCACTATAGGGGTTCGTAGCATGGAAAACAAAAAATTTCTACCGCATGCACACAAACAAGCCAAGATCTATCTACTAGATTGTAGCAACAAGTCGATAGAGGAACTCACCCTCGAAGATTCCAAAGCGGTTAACGAGAGCAGATTCTCGTGGGTGATGTAGTCGTACTCTTGCCGATCTCAAGATCGCGTAGACGATCCTTCTGGCACTGTGTTCCGGCAGCGCTTCCGCAGTCGGTCACACGTTCGGTACTCGATGAAGACCTTCCTCTCCCTTGTTCCAGCAGGCAGCGGAGGTTGTAGCACTCTCCTCGTGATTCCGGTAGCACGACGGCGTGGTGTCGGAAGTAGAGGGGAGATCCCGTAGGGCTTCGCCTAAGCTGGAGCGAGTATGGTGGAGTAAGAGAGGGGCCTTGGCGATCTACGGTTTAGAGGCACCAATGGGAGGTGGTGTAGCCGGCGTCTAGGGTTTGGGGAAACCCTAGTCGGCGACTTGGAGGAGCCCTAGGCGGCGGCAGCACTTGGGGTGGTGGCGCCTGGAGCTAGGGTTTGAGGTGTGTGGGTAGGGGGTGCCCTACCCCTCCTTATATAGGTGGAAGGGAGGCGGTTGGGAGGAGGGAGTCCTCCTCCAACTCCTCCTCCTTGGCCGGCGGGTGGAGTTAGTGGGACTCCTACCCTAGGTAGGTTTCCTACTCTCCCTCGACCAAGCAAACTTCGGTTTTGACTTTTCAAATTGGCGTTTGACTTTCAAACTTGGATTTGATTTCTCTCTTCATATTGCCCAGCCAAGTGACCTAGTACATGATGCAACCATTCCACATTGTCATGACACATCCATGTACCCTTCCCCTCCGGAGTGCCGGACCTTCCGCACTTTCCGAACATTCCTGGTGAAAACACCGGAATCATTTCCGAACTCCGAAACAGGACTTTCCTTATATGAATCTTATTCTCCGGACCATTCCGGATCTCCTCGTGATATCCCGGATCCCATCCAAGACTCTGAACAACGTTCGGTCTCTTACTCAACATTCCATAACTACACAACAACATCGAACCCTTAAGTGTGTCTCCCTACGGTTCGTGAATTATACGGACATGACCGAGACACTTCTTCGATCAATAACCAATAGAGGAATATGGAAATTCATATGGCTCCCACATATTTCTACGATTAATTTGTGACCGAATGAACCACTTACATACGATACCAATTTCCCTTTGTCTCACGATAGTTTACTTATCCGAGGTTTTGATCGTCGATATCTCTGCATACCTAGTTCAACCTCGTTACCGATAAGTACTATTTTCTCGTTCCCGTGATATGTGATCCCTTGTGAGCCAGTCACATGCTTGCAAGCTAATTGGATGACATTCCACCGAGAGGGCCCAGAGTATATCTATCCGTCATATGGATGGACAAATCCCACTCTTGATCCATGTGCCTCAACCCATACTTTCCGAACACTAAATGCCACCTTTATAACCACCCAGTTACGGTGTGGTGTTTGATGTCATCAAAGCATCCTTCCGGTGATGGTGATTAGCATGATCTCATGGTCGAAGGAATTAGGTTACTATGTATCAGAAAGCTTATAGCAAACGAACTATTAAAATGACTTGATCTTTATGCTACGCTTATCTATAGGAGTATGTCCATCATACCATTCTCCTAATGATATGATCTGGTTGTTAACAACATCTCAATGTTCATGATCTGGAAACCATGATCATCTATTAACCAACAAGCTAGTATTACAAAGAAGCTTTACTAGGGACTCTAATTTAGTTTACAAATCACACAAGTATTAATGTTTTTGGTGAATACTATTATAGCATGAATGTAAAAATTTATCATAAACACAAAGATATAATAATAACCACTTTTATTATTGCCTCTAGGGCATATCTCCAACAGATCCGTCGGGAGAGTCAGGCACACGCATAAACAATCCCTACACATTAAAATCATTATCTGATGAACAGAAAACAGCTGCACCTGAAAGATTGAAGAGTCCTCAGCTGAATCTACGATTCGACTGAACACTTGGGGGCTACTGATATGGTTATACCCTACAGGTACACGATATCAGCATACCTGGTCCAGCCCAAGGAAGGCCCATGAAAATATACACGGCCCATGAAGACTTTCGGGTGTCCCAAGCCCATGACGTCTTCGGATCCTTGGAGAGCAAGACTAGATTAGATAGAATATTCAAAGGGGCAAACCCTAAAACTATAACCGACTCGATCTATGCCCGGGACCTGCCTACCTCTATATAAAGGCTAGGAGGGCACGACGAGGAGGGCACCTCGCATACCACCGCATACACACCTCCACGCCAGATTGCATCCGCGCACCCCTGTAACTTTCGGTTCTGCCGTAATCAAGAGCAGACAAGCAGGAGTAGGGTTTTCCCTCCGGGGCCTGAACCTGGGTAAATCTCGTGTCCCCTGGTTGCTTGTCTGCTAACCGTTCTGTGATCTCCAACATCCCCATCTTCTCCAAAACCCAAGCTCATAACAATCGGCATTAACGAGATTAAACCTCGTCACCCAGCCTCATCCCACCGATTCCATGGCGGAATCCCTGCCGGCAATCCCGTCGCCATTGATGACATCCTTGCTCTCACGCCGGTGGTGAAACCATCGAGGAAACGGCTAGGAGCGCAGCCCCACGCAACCGATGGTTCCACTAGCTTAGCACCCTCCGGCGGTCGGAAGAAACTAAGCAGATCCGAGCTTCCCTCGGCCCCAAAGCCAAAGAAACCTGTGAGCCGGAAGCCCCTCTCTGCGTGCACGCCGGGGACACTAGCTCCCCCACGGCCGCCCATCCAATTCGCCCCTGTTCTTGGAATGTATGATTCCGTGCTGATCTGTCGGCAGTTGAATTAGCCCAGATTTGTCGCACATATCCCCTAGAAGTTGATTGCCTGAAAATCTCCATATTTTGGGTGTTTGTAGCGAGGATCTTCTGTATGTTCCATGTTCGTTCGTTGACATGTTGAACAACGCGGGGATGAATGTCAACGGAGGTCCGCCCCTGCTTGAGGAGGTTGCTAATGGTGCTACCGGTGACGTTGAAGGGAAGGAACGAGTGTGTGAGACTGATGAATGGGAAGACGGTGAACTAGAAGAGGCGGACGAAGAGGCCTTCGATTCTGCCCAAGAGAAGGTGAAATATAAGAGATCGGAAAACTACACCGTGGAGGAAGACACGACATTGATCCGGGCTTGGGAGGGTGTGTCCATGGATGCTATCACCAGAAGTGACCAATCCTGGGAGAAGTATTACCAGTGGATTAAGGACAATTTTTCAAGCTAGTTCTGAAAGGAAGCACTCGCACATTGAGATCTCTCCAAGGTGATGGGATACAATCAAACAATCTTGCAGTCATTGGAGTGCCACCTACGAGCAAGTCAAGACTCACCCACCAAGCAGGGTCAACATTGAAAAATATGACAAGAATGCCCGATTTAGATACAAGGACATGGTAGCATCGAGGAACAAACCATTTGATCTCCATCACTACTACGAATTGCTACAAGATAGCGAGAAGTGGAGGGTACGAGATCGAGAGGCATCACCTCCGAGAAACGATGCTACAATAAACTTGGATGTAGAAGATGAGGAGGAAGACAAAGAACCGAACACCAAAATAAAAAGGCCAGATGGTACAAATAAGGTGAAAGAAGAGGTAAAGAGGAAGGTTGAGCATGAAAAGTTGAGGGATAAAATTGATGACATAATGAAGCACAAGTTGCTAGTGGCACAACAACAAATGGAAACTAAGCTCAAGATGGCAGAAAAGAGAGAAGAGACCAAACTGAAAATGTGGCTTGCAACTCGAGAATATGATAAGCGCAAAGCTGAGTTCGAGGAGCGTAGGATCCGTCTCGAAGAGGAAAAACCTAGGGCAGTTGCAATTGCGGATGAAACACGAGTGATGACCATGGACCCTGAGAAGATGGATCCAATCACAAAAGAATGGTGGGAAGATAGAAGGATAGAGATTCTCGAAGCAAGGAAAGCTTGCAGAGCTGCTGTAACTGCTACTGCTAATGGTGGAGCTGATCATCAGGAAGCCTAGCATGTTTATTTTCAGTTTGTTCGTGTTGTTGTGCTGTTGTAACTTGATTTTTTTGTATTGGTTTGAGTTGTTGGTTTGCAGATTCTGATTTGCAGTATACCTTATTTTGCAGTACGTGATACGGGGCAAAATAGATGCAGCATACTGAACCATAAAATGGAATATTCTGTTTTGCGGTACAATATGCGGCATATGATCCGGCCCACCCTTTTTGGTACCACAAACCTAGTTTTTGGGATACCGCATTTGCGTTTTGCAGTACCACGGGATGCGGTATCTGCTAGAGATGCTCTTACGACACACGTGGTGTGGCATGGTGGGAAACGTTGGCATTAATGCTCGCGTGGCCCGCTCGCCTGTCGCTCGAGATAAAAATGCGTGTATGCACGGTCCATCACCACACACTATTGATACGTCGTAAACATATCTATACTTTTTTATGCTTCATGCTTGTTTAATATCAATTTTTCTATGTTTTGTCTACACTTTGAGGTATTTTATACATTTTCTGGAACTAACCTATTGACAAGATGCCACAGTGCCAGTTGCCTATTTTCTGCTGTTTTTGATTTCAGAAAGCTAAAAAATGAATATTCTCGGAATTGGACGGGACAAAAGCCAAAGTTCATATTTTCCCCTGAACGATACGGAAAATCGAAGACAAAACGGAGGAGGACACCAGGGTGTCCACACCCTAGGTGGGCGCGGGGCCCACCCTGGCCGCGCCCACAGAGGGTGTGGGCCTCCTGGCCCTCCACCGACCTTGCCTCCTTCGCCTATAAGAAGCCCCCGACTTAGAAACCCTAGGGAATTGACAAAAAGCCATGAAAAGTTCCGCAGTGCCGCCGCCACCGAAGGGGAGATTCGGGAGACAGACAGTCTCTGTTCCGGCACCCTGCCGAGACGGGGAAGTGCCCCCGGAGCCATCTCCTTTGATCTCCACCACCATCTCCATCGATCTCCATCGCCATCTTCATCACCGTTGTTGATTCCCATGATGAGGAGGGAGTAGTTCTTCCTCGAGGCTAAGGGCTCTATCGGTAGCTATGTGTTCATCTCTCTCTCTATGCATGATCATATTGTGGTCATGAGCTTTGTAATCAAGTAGATCTACCTTGCTACTCAAGTGCTTCAATAGATCGCTGCTCTCCCCATGTGTGTGAAAGTGACAGCATGCACGCCATGGTGGCACTTAGGCTAGAGTCTACATAAATACTCATCATGCTTTAATAGATGTATGCTTTTCCCCATGTGTGTGAAAGTAAAAAGCGTGCATGTCGTGTGTGGCACTTAAGCTAGGTTACATATATATTTATCATGAGTTATATTTGGAGTTGGGTGTCTTTATAAAATTATGGTGTTTGTTGGAACCATCTAGCGCTCAAGGTGACAGTGTGGGGTAATCTAGATTGGTAAAGGCGGACTTTAAGGTGTGCTGTTATAGCCCTACCATGGATTAGAGTGTCCAACCGGAGAGTAGTAAGAGTGGTATTATAAAGAGAAGATATTTATATGAGAGAGTGTTCACTAGTGAAAGTATGATCCCTAGGCCTTGTTTCTAAACATTGAAACACCGTTTGCTACTAGATCTGTTGCATGTTTGCTTGCTTCCATCCTTTTGCCTTTAGTCTTTACCTCGCTGTCAAGCTATTTTCTGGCACTCACACACGTTACCCCACGTCAACAACAAGTCGGTTATTTTCGCACTTACCACTTGTATTTCACTATCTCTTCGCCGAACTAGTGCACCTATACACCTGACAAGTGTATTAGGTGTGTTGGGGACACAAGAGACTTCTTGTATCTTGATTGCAGGGTTGCTTGAGGGGGAATACCTTTGACTGCTTCCTCCCTGAGTTCAATAAACCTTGGGTAATCCACTTAAGGGAAACTTGCTGTTGTTCTACAAACCTCTGCACTTGGAGGCCCAACAATTGTCTACAAGAATAGAAGTGCGTAGAGATCAACTATCATCGCCTCTCTCGTGAAACCCTAGCCACCGCTCGAGCACCACACCCACAGCGCCATGTCAAGCAGCAAACACACCGGGGGCACCGCTATGAACGACATTGTGCCGCACAGCATCACCATAGACCGAGTGTGAACATTGTAACAAGCACGGAACCCATACCCGTGGGATTGCTATCTCCCAAGCGGAGGATAGAGGATGGCGTCGAACGGCACCGACATCTTGTCGGTGCGCAAGCCCGACGGCAAGGTGTGGTTAGATATGCAAGCACCAGTGGAGGTTGTCATTGGAGGAGCACGTGTCTCCCTTGTGGGCCGCTGACGAGAATGACAATTGATGGCTTGACGTATTCCATACATGGTAGACGGAGGGCACAACGTACCTCGATGACCCCATCAGGACGCTGAACTCCTAGGACGTGGAGGGTCACAACCAGTTCTAGGGTGCACTAGCCCGCATCCTAGATGTCGTCATCTAGCAGATCAGGTTCGGCAGCCATCATATGGAGATGTCGTCGCCACCTCTAGCACCACCACGAGCGGCCTAGTGGATTCTAAGGGATTCGAAAGCAACATCAGGATCCTCCTCGCGCTCATCGACTTCTGATGGGTCGGCAGGATCTTGTGGCCGGTCCTCCTCTCGTGCCTCCCCTTACCCCTCCCTAAAAGGTAGGTGAAGGAGAAGTTTGTGAGGCACAACCCAGCTCAGGGACTCATCATCTGTGAGCCTCACTTCCCCACTCCGAAGCTGGAGGAGTCTATGCTGGCCATGTACCTCCACCAGCAGCGGCTCATGGCGACCACAAACAACCCCGCGGACGCGCCGGGATTTGTCACAGTGTGGATGAACATTATGAATGATCATAACGCCTGGGGGACGCTTGAGAAGATGATCGAGGCGTCCATCCGCGATGTCGGTCGGGAGCTCGTCGACCTGATGTGCGATGACAACACTGGACCTAGTGTCTTCATTAAGGACGAGCCCACTAATGGTGTAGGGCTAAGCAGCGTCAAGGATAAGCACACTCAGACAACGGAGAAGACCTCGGCCGCAGGCACGACTACCGAGGAAAATGTAGAATGCGCGGCTACAAGGACCACGATGAAGTCAACATGGTCGCGACTGGTTATGTCGACAAGTGCGACGACGACAACCGTGGAGGTGGATATCGCAACAGCAGTTACTGCGACAGTAGCAAAACAACGCAAGTGTGGCAATGCCGCACCCGCGATGACATACCCACTTGTTGGGGCTCGAGGGCAAAAAACAAAAAAATCCTACAATCAAAACCCTAATGCCATGATCTATCTATTAGTAATATAGTAATTGGAGGGGATACATTATTCATAATTTTGAAGACCAAACGCGGTTAACGTACCACAAGGAACGTGGTTGATAAAGTTGTACCGATGCTAACCTCGAGGTCATGAAGTCCAATGGCCCCGACAAATCCTAGCACTAAAAGCACGGCGCCACCGGAGGGAGTCACACATGTATGGTGTTTGACAACGACTCTCACTTCTCTCTGATTCAGCCAAGATTGCAGAAGTAGACCTCCTGGCTCCTAATCTCACAGCATGACGGTGCTCCGCGGTGAAGAACTCCTCATTCGCACATGCCAGACAAGGGGGCCACAGCGCGCGCGAGCGAGCGAGTGAGAGAGAGAGAGGACATAGGCAACCAAAGACCTTTTTATTTTTATTGTGTATTTAATCCTCCTATGGAAACCCCTTTATATAGGGAGAGGGAGGTGTGCCCTCCCCTTTGGGTGCCCCATGTGGGACAAAATATAAAGAAAAAGGCAAAAATCTGGAGCTGCTAGCCGGCTGGGCCGACTAGGCCAGCCTAGCGGCAGCAACAAGCAACCAGGCGGTGGCAGCGGTGGCCAAGCGGGCCAGCCACGTGCAGCCTAGCGCCAGCATTCTCCTGCGGTGGCACAGAGGCCCGGGTGGGCCGTCTACCCCTGTGGCCCGTCAGTGCGGTGGTCAGCAGTGGAGGCAGCCGCCTTCCTGGGTGGGCTGGAATGGCGTTCGTGGCCCAGGCAGGCGCGATGCAATGCCTCGCGTCCCACCGCCCAGGGAAGCGCCCATTATATTCCGCCCGCACATATGGGCTGGTCAAACCAGCCCAGTGCTGGTATTTCCTCCTTTTTGCATGTGGTTTTCTTCTAGGTCAAATTCCTTCAGGATTTTTTTCTAATGAGAAAGTTGCCTTTATAAATTTTAATTTAAATATTTATTTAATATAAGTTAATTCACAATTAATATATAATAAATGCATATTATAAATTACCATTTATCTGAAACTCCTTTTAGTCCTTTCCTTTCTTTCTTTCTTTCTTTCTCCAAACAAATTCGGATCTCTCCATAACAATTATGGTTTCTCTCTCTCTTTTCTTTGGTGATTTTGAGTATGCCAATAACGATCTCTGAGCTTCATAAAACCCTTAAGCATGCTACCCAACGGTTCAGGAACACTCCAAACATGGTCATGACTCCTCTCTGACCAATGATCATCAACGGGACCTGGATGCCCATGATGACCACATGTGCATTCTACGAAACTTGTCATTGAACCAACAACGCTGTGTCTTATTCCTTTTGTCTATGCGATACTTGTATTGTCCGAAGCTTGATCAACGACATCTCCATGTCGGGTTCAACCTCATTAGTGACGAAAGCTACTTTACTCGATCCGATAAGTGATATCCCCATGACCTAGTCACACCCTGCGCAACTTATGGATATAACTCATCCGAGTGGGCCTATAGTATATTTCTTCACGCGGATGGAAAAATCCCGCTCTTGACGCATATGCCTCTACCTGCTCCTTCGAATACCCAAGGTCGCCCTTATTATCACCGTTCCACCGACTGACGTTAGATGTTATTAAAGTATTCCCGAGAGACAGTGATTAGATATGGTCTCACGGTCTAAGGAACAAGTCACTACGTTTCCTAATCATCTCAACTTGAACTTCATGACATGGTCGCATTAAGATGCTTATATAGGGTATGATCACCATCTCATTCTCCAATGAGATGACTCTATTGTCAATTGACGCTGAAGCTCAACATGATCAGGAAATCTTGATCACCCGTTGAACAATGAATCAATGACTAGAGATTTCCTGAGAACTTTTGATGTTTGGATATCACACGTGTATTGACGTTTCCAATCAATACAGTTATAGCATGATATAAGACTTAATCATAAACCTTTATGAAATATGATAATAATCCATATTATTATTTGTCTCTAGGGCATATTTCCTTCAGTCTCTCACTTGTACTAGAGTACAAATAAACTAATTGCATTTGTTATCCAATCATCAGTACCACATAACTTTGGCACATTTGATTATGCCTGCTCATGGGAGAGGTTTAAGTCTAGGGTATGAACTTTTAATCCCTTATGAATCCTTTGCAACTTATCAATGTCATCTTGTATGACACTAATTACTTTTATCATATCTATGATAATGTTTTGTGTATGTATAATAGTTTTGGCAACAGAGTGAGGTCTATGGTTTTAGATACCGACACTAACTTTAGATTAGTCTCATGGACTTTATCATGGGCACTAAGTACTGAAACACACTCTGTGGGAAATCTTTCCCTAAGCCTTAACATTATGCATACCACCAAGTAGTATCCATATACTTATATTTTAAATGTGGATTTCAAAGTCAAAATGCACCATGTGCTACTTTGAATATTTGCCACCGCGCTTAGGTGTGTTGAGGTAACCCTTTAATGTAGAGATTTCAAATCTTTTAAGGTTAACATGCATCCTTGCAGCATAACGCTTTATACTTTGAGCATGTTATCCTTCACAAATCTAGAAACATGTCTAAAAATCTCACTAGATACTGTGAACAAACTTAAATCCTTGTCTACAGATCACTATATAAGAAGATAGCTTTGCAAACTACCACTGGGAAATAATTTCAAGTACTCCCTATCCTTAGACAATTGGTACTATAATAGGAAGTAGATTTTATTGATCATATTCACATTGGCTTTTTTTATTTGCTTTATTGCTTGCCAAGAAATTGGTTAGTTTCGTTCCCATATCTTCCTTGCTTATTATGGATCCGTTTATTTTCTTAACCTTGTCTCTAGTGTTTTATTTAATGTAAGTACTAGTGATGATCTCGTTTGTGTGCATTTTGCATTCAAACAAAATCCTATATAATGTACTATTCATGGGGGATCTCACCTATATTATTTAGATAACTTCTTTTATGCTTCTTATTTTGATTTGTATCGTATTGAATGTGCTTGGAAGTTTATCTTTTCATTTTGGTACTTTCTGCCAAGTGTGGATAGTTTGGTTTGGTTATTGGAACCTTTCTCTCTTTTTGGGAGTTGGTTTTGTCTCATTACTTGTTACTTGATTTGACCTTTTAGAATGAGATAATCCATGAAAATTTGTTTTTGTCTATCTCTTGCTCTTTGGCTTTTTCCTTCTTCATTTCTTAAACTTGTGATCTTTCATGTGTTGATTTAGTTATATGATATTATTTAAACAACCTTTTTCCGTGTCACAATTTTGTTTGCCTTCTTGGTTTAGTTAGTGTTTTGTTCAAACTAGACTTCTCTCTGCGCCAAGGCGCGGATGTAGGCACTAAGCTGGACAAAAAAATACATAAACTTGAAAGACAAATTCACACGGTCACACGTCCAAAGAGCCTTAAATCGGTGATGTGGGACTAAATAGTCTAGGATACGCGCACAACAAATAGAGATAGCATAGTGATTTCCGGTCAGCTATTTCCACGGTCAGTTGTCACTTATAGAATTTCAGCACAACTATAATTGTAATGGATCAAAAGGCATGTACGCACTATGGGGCGCGATGGTTACTTAGAACGTATGGCAATATGTGTAAAACATACGCGTCCGCTAATGACCATTCTACAAGTTGTCACTTGTAGAATTTTAGCACAACTATAATTGTAGTGGCTCAAAAGGCACGCACGCACTATGGGCACGGCGGTTACTCAGAACGACGGTTACTCAGAACGTATGGCAATACATGTACAACATGCATGTCCGCTAACGACCATCTATAAAAAAACACGAATGCATTCCTACAGCAGCTGCAGGAGAGACGTTCACGACCATGTTGTGATGCGTGTGTCGTTGCTTACCGTGCTTAACTAGTGAATAGTAAATCTATAAAAATATGATTGAATAGTCATGCATTCCTTCAACAGGTGGAGTACGATCATTGGAGACCCGTTCATGGCCAAGATTCGGTACGTGCGATGTTGCTTATAATGTTCAACTGGTGAATATTCGTGCGCTCATTTTTTGTATTAATTCATAGAACACGGGTTATCCATGTTTACATTGACGTATACTGCTCTATTCTCTATGAACACTTGATGTACTACTTTGTATACACACATGATTTACTTAGAACAATTTTATGATCCGGGGATGAGAAACTTAGATTAACTAGGGCCAAAGGCCAGGATTGAATGAGCGAATAAGCGAAGAGGCCCTTATATAGTGGGCGAGGGGGTGTACACTCTAGCAAACATTAGAACATGGGTATATTCGTTCTAATGCTTACAAAAACACCTGCCCTAATCCTACTATTGTGCCATCTGAAACGATAGCCTACTACGTCTGCCTACAATAGGCTCGCTCTCCTGGTCGGTTGATCCACCTTAGCGTGACCACCGACACGACCTATACCTAGTGCGGATGCAAGAACTCCTACAGTGAATCGATGGCAAAAGAAGATGAGGCCATGAAGGATCTGCAAAATGTTATTATATACAATAAATATCATACAAAGAAGATGCGTGATAGCTCCAAATATTGACACTTTTTTATCAAAGATTTTCCATTGGTTTTCACCGGGTTTATTGATTTTGATATTTCGACTAATGCTAACATCGCCAAGTTAGCGAAACCTTGTTTCCTTGTATTGGTTTTCAGGTATTGGACACTTTTGAAAGATCTAAGAGAATTTATGGGATAATTATACTTAAATGAGCAAATCCCCAATTGAAGACCTTTTCATTCGAGACATCTAGTGCCTTTATCGACTAGTGGTACGGTCGAAGTTTGCGCGTACTACCCTCCTCCGCCTTTGTTGTATCAATACAATAAACTTTCATGAAGGAGGAGGGGACGAAATACGAACACATCCACCACAAACAGTCCCAGAAGAGAGGAGATCAGATCTGAAGAAGGAGAAGAACACCACCTCATCCTTCGAAGATCCCTAGCCTCTTGATCATCAATTCCACCATCATTCCCACTTGTACTGAGAGAGAGACTCACACTTGTAAGATTAGAATATGGACCTCTATTCCCACTTTGGTTTGTACTTGATTTGATCTCCAACAATATTGTGGTTTGCTACGGTAAAGTTGATATTATTTTTTATTTGCAATATGAATATGTCTTTGATCTATCTTTATCTCATGTCTGAGTAAATCCGCATAGGCGTGGGAGATGTAGGGATTGGTGAGATGTATTGTGCCTCCTATTTCCATCCATTTGTGATTGTTTTCATGATTATTATATTGTGAGAATGACTATCTATGTTTCCTAATGCTTGTTATCCAATTTAAGGGCCCGGGTAACATGATCCTGAGATCTCATAGATATGAACTTGTTTACTAGTGAATCAACGACCCCCGAGTGACACGGTAGATATCAAAGAGGAGCTATTACAACTTGAGGATAACAAGGAACTATCAAGTTTAAAGCCTTGATCTAGTTAGAAGAATCTAATTGATGTGTTGACCATGACTTTGGTAACAGGCAGAAGGATCATTAGGACCGAGAAGAATCTTTTTTAGGGTATATGGGTTGCTTGCCTACTCGCATATAAATAAGAAGTATCATAATCACTTATCCTATTTTATGCACCTAGCACATTCACTATCATCATGAATCGTTTCTCTCCGTGCCAACTTCTCATCTGTAGGTATATTGAACAACCTCTTTACTTTTATTTTTATGTTATTTACTTCAATTACTGTTCAATACTTAGTTCTAATCCCTTCTTCACTCACCGATTTACACTCTCCACACTTGTATTCAATTCACTCAAGACAAAGTGGCACCTTGAGTGCGACAGATGCACCTCAGATGAACACTTCCCTATGCTCCTCATTGGGATCAATATAAAAACTAGAATTAATACTTCCATGAAAACATGATCTGACGAACCTGTGCTCTTGCAGGCTATCAAGATATTTTCTGGTGCCGTTGCCAGGGAGCTAAGTGCTAAGTGTTTGTTTCTTGATAATCGTAAGTATTGACATTATCCATGATCTCTGTTGAAGATAGAGGTACTACTCGTTCTGGTAGAACTTATTTACCTCCTTACATTGAACGTATACCAACTGAAAGACGCCTAGAATTTATTGAAAGATTTTCTAACTCATGATGTGTAGACATGAATAGTTTAATTCGTATGATGGCAAATTTAACCATCACCCAAGGGGCAGAAGAGTCTAAGAAATCATTGGGAGACTATGGGAATCCATCTAGGCACCTTAGAAAAATGTCTATTCTCTATCCTGGTCTTGAAATCCTGGAATTTGAAATATATCCCGAGCTAATTTATATGATGGAAGAAATTGATTTTGTGGGAAGAGAAGATGAGGATCCTCATGGTCATTTAACAAAGGTTCGTGACCTTTGCGACACTCTTAAACCAGCAGGGCTACCTAAGGAGTTTGTACTTCTTAAAAAAAATTGCTGGTCACTAAAAGATAAAGATTTTACTTGGTTACAATCCTTGCCCAGTCATACTATAAAAAGATGGGAAAATTGCATCCGAGAGTTTATGCAAAAATATTGCTCGTTTACTAAAATTATGCAGATCAAGCGCAACATAACAAACTTCTTTGAGAGAGTTAGTGTCCTATGCACTATGTGATTTAGGTGCAAGTGTTAGTGTCATGACTTATTCCCTTTTTAAGAAACTAAATCTTGGATATTACTCTCCTACTTAAATTACCTTGAAAATGGCTGATAAAACCACTAAACAACCTATCGGTATGATCAAAGATGTTTTACTTAGAATTTATCAACATGTCATACCCACTAATTTTATTATACTTGATGTTTCTAAAAATGAAAAAGTTTCAATCATCCTAGGAAGACCTTTTCTTAGCACTGCATGAGCTAATATGGATTGCTCTAGCGGGATAATTGTTTTCAACATATACGATGATCAGATTGTTCGTTATTTTCCTAAGAAACAAGAACAAGATGGGAAATATATACCACCGCCTAAACATATTCAAGTGGTAAGTACGCTTGATTAAGGGCAGTCCAAGGTATATGCTAAAAACTTAGAGGTTGGTTAGTTAGAATCAATTCTCCTAAATAAATGTTTAAAACCCATTTCCTAATAAAGTAGCACCATTATTCTTGTGTTTTATTTTAGTTAACCTAATAAAATTCTTATAGTCAAAATGTGCAAAGAAAATAGGCTAATATGAAGCTAAGGTTTAAGTTTGAAGGGAAGAATTGAAAATCAAAGAAGGGTATAGAGCATCTAACAAGCAGCAGTACGACTGGAGAGGACCATATCGTCCGCCCGTACCAATGGACTAGGAAAACAAAAGGAAAAGGTTTTTTATGCAGTGCAGTTAACGATCAGTGGTACAACCAAAGAGACCCATATCGTCCGCCCATACTACGCATAGACAAAAGTGACAAGTTTTTCTCCCGAGGTACTGAGCAGATAACGACCATCGGTACAACCAGCTCCCACCGTACCGTCCGTGCATACCAAGACTCAGGTTTGATCTTGAAACCCTAATCGCATATCCAACGGTGACGACCGTCAGTACGGGCGGGATGCGCCCATACTACCCGCCCTTACCAAGTATGTTGCCTCGTACAGACGATGGCGGTTGGCTGCCAACCCATCCATCAATCTTCTTCCTCTCATTTTATCTCTCAAACTCAAACCCTAACCTCCTAGAATTGTTGATTCTTCACCGGTTTCATTCATTTGAGTGGTGGGTATCTTCACATCAGTAAGTTTCTCACTCGATTCATGCTTTATTTTCTGAAATCCATGGTTGAATCTCACATATTAGCTATCTAGATGAGTTCTTCATATTTTGATATTATTATTGATTCCTCATGTTAGGATTCATAGTTTCTACATGTAATCATTTGTTTATATGATAGAAACCTTATGCCTATAGTTTTCCTTTGAAATTTTTTAGTACAATGAATATTGTAAATATTTTCCGCACTGGGAAGGGCTCGGGAACCTCAAGAAGCTCCAAGGCTCCAGGTGCAAAGAAGAGGCGTCGAAAGGGAGATGCTCTGAAGGCAGACCTAGAAAAGGACTATGAAACAGTGAGTGAACGCATGGTGCTACCCACCAAGTGGGCATGCCATGACTTCCTCTCTCGCCATGGTCTAAAGGAGGACTTCAACACGATGGCTGAGAACACCGGCATGGTCGCCTTTTCCCTTCTCTCCCTAACACCTACAAGCATGCCACACATGAATTCCTTTCGACTTTCCACGATGACCTTGATCTCCAACAACATCATTGCGCTGTAAGTTTCGTGCTCAATGGGCAGCCAAAAAGCCTTACTTTTTACCAACTTTGCGATTTCTTCGGGTTCTCCTATGAGGGAGAGCTCGATATCAGTTATGAAGTCCACGTAGAGGCAATGTCTGCTTAGGAGCAGATTTCTGTTTTTAGGAATACTGATTATTTGCGAAAGAATACCGCCACCATCCAGAATCCCACTATCCGTTACTTCTCCACCCTCTTGGTGAATTCTATCTTTGGGAAGGGAGACACCGAGGCAATGGTAGGCCTCGATATGAGTGGAATTTACATGTCTCTCCATCCAAAGATGGAGCATAAGGTAAACTTGGGTGGTTTGATGATCCAACAATTTTGCCGGCAAAGGTCGGCTCAATCGGGTGACATCCATTGTGGTGGTTTGATCACTCGTATCGCCTAAACAAGTGGGTTTGTCATGCCTCGTGAGAGAGTGGTGGCTAGTAGTAAGTTTTTGGATGATGCTCACATGGCTAGCACCAAATTCATGGGGGTCTATAGGCCTCAGCGCTCTGTTCGTGCCTACCAATTTTAATCTGAGCCTAATGATGGTGTTCAACAAACTTTTCTTCCATTTGTTTAAGCTTTTGCTTTGCCAGGAAAATAGAGTTGGGTCCTCTATGAAGAGGAGTTCCATCAAGCAATGATTACCTCGGGGGGTATTGTACCCCCGGTAGGAAACCCCGCTTGGGAGAATGCGGGAGGCAGCCAACAACAACAACATGAGGAGGATGAGAAGAACTAGAACACCATGGTCTAGGATGATTATGGCCAGAAACACCAGCATAAACAACACTTTCCCCAATACCAATAGCGGCAGAACATGCCTCCACCTCAGCAAGGATTCGACTATGTCCCAAGAGGTGACTTTGACCAGGTGGTGCATCACATAAGCAATCTGGAGAACACATTGCATGATGTGAACACCAATGTCATCACTCTCACCCAGGACTTCACCCATTTTATGTCTGATTTTCTGAACCACTACCCGTACCAGCCACACCAGCAGCCGCCGCCCAATGATGACGGCGATAATTGATTCAAGATAGACCAAGAGCCTAAGCTTGGGGATTTTGAACTCCTCCCTACCTTTTGCATTCATATTTTGTTTTCTTATTTTGTTATTTATTTCCCCTAATTGCATGTTTACTTTTAGTTTTCATTGTTAAAAGAAAACACACAAAAATAGATTAGCTTTTATTTTGTTTCGTGTGAAGATCTCTCGGTTCTCTTTTTATTTACTTGCAGGTTATTCACTTCAAGTGACTTAGCTATGGATAAGAACGCGAGGAGTCGATTTAAGTGAGAAACAAGCAAGCGAGAGGAGGTACCACATTCCTATTTTCCCTCCTCATGTAATTTTATTCATGCACATATTATGTTTGTTCGGTTCCACTTGAGTTCTACTCCACGCTTAGCTCATTATCTTTTAAGGCATACTCTCAAATCTAATGTCACTAATTTGGTTTTGACTTATGACAATTATTCTCAGTTAGAAAATCAACTGAATTGGATTAAAATCCAATCTTTTAAGAACAAGAGAAAGTGTCTTCTTGACAACTTTGGTGCCATGTTTTTGTCTTAGGGGCTTAATATTAGCGGTACTCAACCCCACATCTTAACAGTTTGACTTGATAAAACTTTTTGAAAAAGAATTGTTTGAAGGAATGGATATTTTGCGGTGGTTGAGGGATATGCCAAACTTGTCTTGTTGGGTTGAAAATAAATATTTATTCAAGAGAATCACAAGAGTATCCAAACTTCGTGGAACTAACAATGCTATAGCCTAAGAACTATATTGAGTTCATCTCAGATTTCGGCTACAAGTTGGCTAGAAATTTGTAGCATTGCTGCGGTGTGCAAAATTTTAATTTCATGAGCCCAAGTACCTGAGCAAAAATAAACCACTATCAATATATGAGCTAAAACTATTTTATTTATATAAAAGTCTTGGGATCATCTCACCACTTAAAGTATTAAAGTTCTTAAAAGACAAGGAAATGATAGGGTGTTGGAAGGCCATGAATTTCGAAGTGGGTGTTAATGAAAAGCTCTAAGTTTATCCTTCTTTTGACATTTACTAGTGCACCCCTAATTTGACTGAAGCATCCTTGCTTAAAATGATTTTACTCTCATAAACGAGGGGCGCTGAAAGAATTGATTCGCAAGCCTAACCAAATTTTTGAAAATCTCTTTTGAGCTTAAGAATTATTAGATAACAAGTTACAACCATTTAGGAAGCTAACTTAATTGCAATTTTTCAAATATATTATGCTCATGTTCAAGGTTGCAGGATTTGTGATGATGGAATATGATACCACCTTGAACTTGTGAGTTTCTTTGCCTGAATTTATTTCCCGCAATTATTCGTTGTAGCTTTGCCACTCCAGGGAGAGTAACAACTAAGCTTGGGGAAGTTGATAGCTCCAAATATTGACACTTTTTATCGAAGATTTTCCATTGGTTTTCACCAGGTTTCATTGATTCTAATCTTTCAACTAATGCTAACATCGCAAGTTAGCGAAACCTTATTTCCTTATATTGGTTTTCAGGTATTGGATACTTTTGGAAGATATGAGAGCATTTATGGGATAATTACACTTAAATGAACAAATCCCAATTTAAGACTTTTTCATTCGAGGCATCCAGTGCCTTTAATGACAATTGGTACGCTCGGAGGCCGCCCATATGGCCCGCCCGTACTACCCTCCTTCGCCTTTGTTATATCAATACAAGCAACCTTTGTGAAGGAGGAGGGGATGAAATGCGAACACAGCCTCCACAAATAGTCCAAGAAGAGAGGAAATCAAATCTGAAGAAGGAGAAGAAGAACACCTCATCCTTCGATGTAACATCCCAAATTTCATCAAATGCAAAATCATGTATTACATTCATATCATCATAGCATTTTGATCATGCATAAAAAATTTCAAAGTTTGAAACCAAATAGAACCATATTTATGCCCTTTTTATTATATACATATGGGGCTTGGTTTTATTTTATTTTATAACCTCAAAATGTTTTGAGTGGATAGATGTGTTTAGCACACTTTTTTACACTGGGATCAAAACTTGGTGAAGGTTTGAATTCAAAACCTAGCGCTGCCTATCTGGTCCAACCCCACATGAGGCCCAGTAAGACCACCCGGGATTTCCCCCTCCCCCTCTCTATCTCACGCGCGCGCACCCACTCTCTCACTGCCACTGGGCCCTGCGCCACGTTAGACTCGTCATCCCCAAACCCCGCCTACGACATGTTCCTCCGCCGTTTCTTCCCCCCGCAGTGACGCCGCGATTGAATTCGATTAAATTGCGTTGATTGCGTGCGCCATCCCTGCCCCTGCTTTGGCTACTAAACCCCACCCCTCACGGCCATTTCCCCCAACAAAGCAAACCCCAAGCGCCGCTAGGCTCCCCAAAATTTTTCTTGCACCGCCGCAGACCAGAGCAGCTCCGGCGACACATTCCGGTGAGCTTCGTGCTTCCCTATGTCTCTCGTTCAAATGAGCGTATCCCTCGTGTCCTTGTGCATCTCCTGACACCTTTGGTTTGCCCTATTCCACCCCAGGTCGTCGTCCCCGTTGATGACTGCGAGCACCCGAGGTGCCGCTCAACTCCGGCGAACAATCTAGGTAATTGTCGAGCGCCCCTTGCCCTCTGGTTCAAACCATTGTGTGCACCGCGACCTTGTGCACCTCCTAATGCCATTCATTTGCCTTGTGGTGACCTAGGTCGTCGCCTTCGTCTCCGCCAGCAACCACCCGACGCCAGTGAGTTCTCCGACGAGTTCCTACGCCCGCGTCCGTGCACCCCTGTCCAAGCCAGTTGCACGTCGAGCTTCATCGTGTCCACGCGACTCTGGTAAGCATCTACATGCCCCCCTGACCCCCTAGAACTATCGGCGTGTCAACGGCAGAGCCGCCGCCGCCAGTTCCATGTGCGCCGCCAAGTTTTGGTCGATTAGATCTAGCCCTTTAGATCTGTATCCCGCGTTGTAGATTAGATCACTTACTGAACATGTATGATTAGATCTGGTGCGTTGGATCTGACTTAATCCAACGGCACGGAAGAGTGATTCAACGCGAAGCGGTACGGGCCAATCAGACGGCGTCGCATGTCTGCGTTTTTGTTTTAAAATCCATATTTGAATCTATTAGATGAATTAACTTGTAAAATTTACAACTTTTGTTCTGTTTGCCAAAAATTACAAATAATATATCAATGGATTCATAAAATTCAGCTCTTTGCAACTGTGGCCTTGAATTATTCATTTCCTTCTGGAAAAATAGGATTATTTGTAGAAGCATTTGTAGGCCTATTTTGCATATAAAAAATTATTTGGAAAATTGTTTTAAAGTAAATTTGAGTTTGTTTAGACTTTAGAAAGTGTACTTTGTGTTCAACACTATTTGGTTTGACTTGTTTAGTGTAGAAAATCATTCTATTGCATTTGCATGCATTCATATGTATTTTTGTTTGATTATTGAAATGTGAATTTGGTGTTATGATTTTATGTGTAGATTTTGGTGATTGTGATTGCGAGGACTTTTGCTACTCTCCTAGATATCAAGGCAAGCGATGCTTCATAATTTGTCCTACTATTTTATCTAGCACTAGTGATATTTTGAGTAAGAATTGTATTGGAAATTTTTAAGTATATACTATGCTATGCCTTGGGAAATCCTAGTAGATGTTGTCTTAGTAGATTTTCCTTAAGTTAGGAAACTTGCTATATTAGTATGCTTATCCTAGCTAGTAGAATACAAGGATGGATTTTTCATGCTATGAAATATGGCTAAGTCTATGACTTGTATTTTTTATTAACAAAACAACTATGTGAATGAATCACCTGGGTGGATTGGTATGGTTGGTTTATGTTGAGTGGTTACACAAGCCCCATGTCTATGGTTTACCTTGTGTATCACACTTGTGGATTGCCACCCAGGAACAAAGGGATTTGAGATATTTAGTGTTGAGAAGCTTCTAGTGCAACCACATGGCATATGGGCTCTGCCTTGACCAACTAGGTTGCAAGAACTTAGCCAGATGGATAGTCGGTGGTAGGGTTGATAGGATAGAACGCGTCCATGGTGGTCTAAGGGAATGCTTCTGAAAAGTCTCATCTCGATGCATGTCGAGTCTTGTGGGGAAAGTGCACCACCTCTCGAGAGGGTAAAACCTAAGTACTTAGCCGTGTCCCCGACAACGGACAATTTGAGCATCAAAGACATTGAAGCAATCAAGAATCTCCTCATCCCAATTTCTCTAAGTTAAAACTTGTGGTTGAACAAGGGTAAAGGTTCACCAATGTCTATTGGTGGTTCCTTGGGTGTTTTTGTCAAATAAAAACTTAGTGTTTTCAACTAATAAGAAAAACCTTATGTTAAGCAAAGCCAGCCTGAACTACACTTAGCCAAATTCATATAGTTATTAGATACTACTATTATACTATGGTATCACTTGCCAATACAATTCCAAATGTATTGACCCTCTATGGCTGTAACTTATTATGTTGCAGGTTACTCTGATGGTGACTAGGGTTATGAGTCTACACTCAACATGTTTGCATGTGACACATGAAGATGAAGACTTTTATTTATCTATTTATGAACTTTATGTATTAGTCTTGGGCTAAAGAGTTGTAAAGACTATATTATCTCTAGAATGGCGATGTAATAATGACCTTTGTATCTGTGTACTTCATCTTAAACTGTGGATGCTAGCATTTCGATCCAGGGACTAGCATTGCAATCATAGGGGCCTTTATCGTGGGGTCTTACATTCGAAGATCCCTAGACTCTTGATCATCAATTCCACCATCATTCCTGCTTGTATACACAGAGAGAGAGAGATGGGAGAGATATTCACACTTGTAAGATTAGGGTTTAACCTCTATTCCCACTTTGGTTTGTACTTTATTTGATCTCCAGTGGTATTGTGGTTTGCTACGGTAAAGTTGAGATGATTTCTATTTCAATGTGAATATGTCTTTGGTCTATATTTCTCTGATGTGTGAGTAAATCCCCATAGGCGTGGGAGATGTAGGGGATTGGTGAGATGTGTTGTGCCTCCTTTATTTCCATCCATTTGTGATTATTGTCGTGATTATTATATTGTGAGAATGACTATCTATGTTTTCCTAATGCTTTTCATCCAATTTAAGGGCCCGGGTAACATGATCCTGAGATCTCATAGATATGAACTTGTTTACTAGCGAATCGGCGACCCCCGAGTGACATGACCAATATCTAAGAGGAGCTAGTACAACTCGAGGATAACAAGGAACCATCACGTTTAAAGCCTTCATCTGGTCGGAAGACCCTAATTGATGTGATGACCATGACTCTGGTAACAGGAAGAAGGATCATTGGGATCGAGAAGAATCTACCAAGAGGGCTCTTGATTGATATATGGGTTGCTTGCCTACTCACATATGAATAAGAAGTATCATAATCACTTATCCCACTTTATCCACCTAGCACATTCACTATCATCGTGAACCGTTTCTCTCCGTGCCTAACTTCTCATCTGCAGGAATCTCAAACAACCTCCTTATTTTTATTTTTTGTTATTTACTTCAAGTACTATTCAATACTTAGTTCTACTCCCTTTTCACTCACCCATTTACATGCTCAAAATTTGCAGGCAATTCACTCAAGACAAAGTGACACCTTGAGTGTGATAGAAATGCCTCAGATAAACACTTCTCTAGGCTCCTCATTAGGATCGATATAAAAACTGGAATTAATACTTCCACGAAAACATGCTCTGGGGAACCTGTGCTCTTGCAGGCTATCACTGCAAAATGTTAAATATAAATAAGAGTACCTTAGATTTCGTTGGGACCTCGACAATGGTCATTGTTGCGCTCGAGGAGAGCTGCATCAGAGCGTTTCATGATGGTCATTGGTACGCCCAATGTTTGAAGGAGAAGAAGAAAGTGATGTTACCTCGACACTGCCAGTAGCTGCTAGTCGGTCATCTATAGGGGCGTCGCAAGTCACGCATGTTGCTACCTAACAAACTCATGACTCTCTCTGTCCATGCAAGGCGGGTACGGTCTAAATATGTAGATGAAAGCAATGAAAACGGATGAAGGATCTCACACTCGAAACACAGATAAAAGTGGAAAAGACTTGGCCGTGAAAACTAACCTACACTCTGTCGGAGTAGTCGGCTGCCACTGCCATCGCCCACCGATAAAGGTCGACCGTGTGGGTCATCGCCTTTGTAGTCCCATCCCGTCCATGTCGTGTCTGTTGCTACCTATGTTGATCCGCCTTTCGTCCAACTCCATCCGCTTGTTCAAGCCGCTATGTGGAGTAAGTAGCAAAAGGAAGTACTGTGATGTCTGCGCATGAGATTTACTGCATCTCTTCTGCAAACAATAGAACAACAATAAAAAATAGCAAGAAAAGATCGAGTGCGAACTAATTTATTACCACACTTACGTATGATGACCTGGAACATGCTGATATAGTTTTGCAACATGTTGTGGTCCTCACGAAGCCTGCTAGTCGCCGTTTTTATGCCCTCTTATTTTCTTGACTATGTCGGCATCGACGCTTCCATGCTTGTAGGATCCTCTACTCGCGCTTACATGCTTCCTGCCATGTTTGCTTGTTGTTGTCGTCCGTGGTTCCAATCGCCTAAGAAGAAGTTGTCCACGACGTGACCAAAGTTTCCCCGCTAGATAGACGGGATGGAATATGTGAGAGTGAGACCCAAGCTACGACCACACTGAAGTGCGGGATCCTAGGTGCTCTTTGCATGTATCTCCTGAAGGTAATATGCCCAAGAGGCAATAATAAAGTGGTTATTATCGTATTCCTTATTTATGATAAATGTTTATTTTACATGCTATAATTGTATTAATACGGAAATGTTAATACATGTGTGTTTAATAAACAAAAGGAAGTTCCTAGTTATGCCTCTCTTATAAACTAGCTCGTTGATTAACAAGATGATCAAAGGTTTCCTGATCATGGACATTGGATGTTGTTAATAACGAGGTCACAACATTGTTGGAATGATGTGATGAACATTCATCCGAAGTATAGCATTACGATCAAGGCCATTGTGTTTATATTGCTATAACATCATACGAAGTAATCTTAGTCATTAGACCATGAGATCATGTCAATCACTAACACCAGAAGAGTATCTTGATAACATCAAACGTCACACCATAACAGGATGATTATAAAGATGGGTTCAGTGCTATGAAGGCGTTATGTTGAGGCTCATGGATCAAGAGTGTAATTTGTCCATCCTGATGACGGAGAGATATACTATGGGCCCTCTCGGTGATATCACATTGGTTAGCTTGCAAGCAAGTGATTTGATCACTAGAATGTTATATCACGGGAACAAGAAAAGAGTACATGTCAGAAACGAGATCAAACTAGGTATGGGGATACCGATGATCGAATCTCGCACATGTAATATATTGTGAGACAAAGGGATTTAGTTACATGCGTATAAGGTTCACACGATCACAGAAGTCATCGTTGAATATGTGGGAGTCAGTATGGATCTCCAGGTCCCACTGCTGATTATTGATCGGAGAGGGGTCTCGATCATGTCTACATTATTCGCGAACCGTAGGGTGACACACTTAAGGGATACCGACACTATTTGGAGCAAATAATATGCCAGAGAAAGAAAAAGGAAAGCGAAGGAATTTATTTCACTAGACACCGAAACTGTTTCAGTTGAAATTGCTGAAACTGGTTCTGCATGTGAAATTGAATACTAGCAAGGGGTTTTATGTGAATGTTTGTTAATTAAAGTAATTAACAAAATTCTGAATAAATAAATAAAAGAGTTTTATTTAAATGAGAGCTTGCATTAAATTTGGTGGAAATTTAATGCATGTGAGTGGATTTTTGAGTGGAGGCTCTTTTATGGGAGTGGAGGCTTTTCATTTTGAGTGGGAGCTCCACCCACATGAATGTGTAAGAGGTGGGGGCAGCCCACCATGGCTGGGCGCATGGCCCTTTGGGTGCCCACCCTCTCCCTATAAAAGCCCCCCCTCTCATCCTCTCAAAGTACACCTCCTCGCGAAGGATCTCTCTCCCCCTTTTAGAATTTCCCCATGGTCTGGAATCAGCGAGATACATGTTCCTGGTGGCTTTTTCTGGAAGGATTTGTTGCTTCTGCGGAGGTTGTCGGGTACCCGTACGTGTGTACGATCACCGATGCACCACTGCTTTGCGGTGCTAGACTTGATGGTGCTGGACCAGATGGACTTCATCACGATCTTGAGATCGGCAAGCGTTCGTCTACATCATCCACAAGTACAACCTCATTAACACTATTTGATCTTCGAGGGTATGTATTCTATGGATGTATATCCACCCGTTGCTTGTATCTAGTAGATAGATCTTGGTACTTAGATGTTCCCATCGTAGGAAATTTTTTGTTTTCTATGCTGTGAACCCTACAGTGGTATCAGAGTCGGATCTATGCGTAGATGCTTTGCACGGGTAGTACACATATGAGTATGTGGGCGATGATGATCATTTTATTGCTTCTTAGTTGTACTTTGGATATTGGTGGCATAGTGGGATGAAGCAGCCCGGACAAACTTTACATGTCCTCGCACATAAGACCTGTTCCACGCTTGACATGCAACTAGTTTGCATAAGTGGCTAGCAGGTGTCTGTCTCTCCTACTATAGTCAATATCTAATTTGCAACAAGTTGTCAACAATTTGGTTATCCTCGTTGTGGTTCTTGTTTGTAGGTAAGAACGGTTCTATCTTCGAAAGCCCTAAGCCACGTAAAACTTCCAATGGATAAATTAGTGGCATCTAGTTTAGATTGTTGCTGGGCTAGTGTTATGATATGGTGATGTTGTAAGTATAAGTATGAGATGATACTCTTACAACACACATAAAGTGTAGGTTCCATAGACCTTGGCCTTACACATAGAGGTATGATAGAGATCATACCACGATGCACATGATGGAGATCATATGTGGGAACCATATCATTTCACTTACAAACATGTGATGTTTGATTGCATATTATATTGCTTGTTTGGCGTTTTATTAGCATAATAAGATGATCCCTCATTTAGATATCAAGATAAGAATGTGTTCTTCCTTAAGTATGCACCGACAATGTTTCGTCGCTTCAAGACATCACGTGATGACCGGGTGTACTTGAATCCACGAGCATATCTCGGGTGTAACATAGTTACACACGCGAATACTAAGGTTCTTACTTGGCGAGCCTAGCATGTACAGACATGGCCTCGAAGCACGAACCGAAAGGTTAAGCATGAGTCATATGTTTTGATATGATGACCATATGGATGCTCGCCTTTGAAGCTATACCGACTCACGTGATGATCGGACTTGGTGTAGTGGATTTGGTTCATGTAATCACCAAAAAGACACGAGGGATGTCGTTTTTGAGTGGGAGTTTATTTCTAATTTGGATTAGTAGAACTTAATTTATCATAAATTAAATCAAGGTGAATTTGCATAATTTGTTGTAGTCATTGGCATTCGTTCACCACCTTATGCATAGTTTAATTGAGATAATAGAACTATAGAATTCTGGATATATACTTTACGAACTGGTATCGTATTGAGTTGAGTGTCAATCTAAAGTTTAAAGTCCTATTGCAAACTTTCAGCAAACTCTATTTACTCCGTGAGATTTAATGATTGGTATTAAATCAAGAGTAACCGTCACATCCCAAGATTTTCCAAATCTTGTAATGTGAAAAAAAAATAAACAAAATAAATTATTGTTGAATTTTAGGGTGAAAATAAACTTTTGTTTTTAAATGGAAAGTAAAATCCCATCTAGACAAACTTTGGTTAATGTTTGAATCCAACTAAATTCAAAACAAGTGGAATGCATTCCTCATAAAATGCATCTGGAAATTTAAACACTTGGAAAATAAATCCAAACCCTAAACCCTAATAGAATAAAAATCATTTCCAAGTTATCTCCAAACCTATGGATTTGATCCATATAAAAATTTGTCAACAAACATTTACAAATGATCAAGAATGACAAATAGAAATATTATAAGACCATACAAATTGGTTTCACTTAATTAGGAACTATGAATAAAATCTTATGAATTTGATAAGATAAGGAAATTGAATTTCCAGAGCTAATAAAGAACCTAACTATAAATCCATACCAAATGCTGAGCAAATAATCCTAGAGATATTTAAAAGGATAAATAAATATCAAATAAGATTTTACAAATTGGAATCACCAAGTTTGGATCTATAAATAAAAAGATATGGATTTTTATAAATATTAAATAAGAAATATTTAAAGACCAAATTAAAACTTGGCCAAGACCATAAGCAAATGGAATGAATTATAATCCAAAATCCAAATAAAATAAAATGATAAATAATTTCCAAAATAAAATAAAAATGGCATTAACCATTATATCCCTATATTAATAAAGACAAATCTCTAATAAGAATGATCATTTAAATCATGAGAAAATGATAATTGGAATTTACCCAAGTGGAAGAAAAATTGTTTAATTTACTTAAATAAGATCAAAGAAATTTCCAAATAAAATTTATGGAATTAAAACTATATTTAATTTCATTGGAATAAAGACAAGTACCCAATTTAAAATGATTAATAAATCATATTAAAATTATTCCAATTAATTCTAGGTGAATATTTTGACACCCTATTAAGTAAATAAAACCTACTAAAAGGATTTAGAGGGATTTATAAATTTAATTGGTGTTTGAAATTATTAATGAACCTTATTTGATTTAAAACAAGGACCTAATTAAATAATTAAAAGACCAAAAAGGAATAAATTTTTATTACAAAAATTTACTTCAGATTATATTACAAATCAATATTTAAACCTACACAAATTATGACAAAGGTTTGAATTCAAATAAGTGTTTGAATTGTTTGATCAAAATCAAAACAGAATTAAAGAAACAGAAAAAGAGAAAACAAACAGAACAAAAAAAGTGAAAGGAACAACCCAGCCAGCAGGCCCAATTAAGCCCCGTCCAGCCCACCTCTCCCTCTCACACGAACGAATCGTTTTTTTTCAGAGAAAGAACCCGCAGAGTCACCGACGTGTGGACCCCATCTCCCCACTCCCTCTCTCGCTGACGAAACGACCCCACCCTTCCCAGTCATCTTCTTCACCCACGCGACGACCACGCCCCCTCTCGCCGGCCGTTTCTGCTAGTTTTAATTTGATTCAATACGTGTTGATGCCGCGACCATTACTCGCCGCGACTATGCCCTATTAACCGCCCTGGTCTCCTCTCTGTTTCCCCTCATTCCTCGTTTCCCCGGAGCCACCAGGCTGCTTTAATTCCTCGCGTAAACCACACCGTCTCCGACAAGCCTCTGCTCAAATTCCGGCTAGTCTCCTCCGCCCCTCGCCTCCTCGAGCACCCGAACAAACTCCCCAGACCCTGGCGAACTTCCTCGTAGCACCAGCTCACTCGCGCGTGCCCTGTATCATCGACTCCGTCTTCGACTGAACGTCGCCGCCGTCCGCTCCAACTCCGACGAGCTCCACAGGTAGTCTCTGGCCGCGCCGCCCTCTCACTTTGATGCTCCCGTGCTCCCTGCTTTCCCACGCGTCTAATAGCATCATCTTTTCCCTATCTCGTGCTCTACAGCGATGTCACTGACGACGACCGCGCGCACCCGAGGCACAGCACAACTCCGGTGAGCGATTAAGGCCATCCTCGTGTGCCCCCCTTGCCAGCCAGTACCACCTTGAGCTTCCCCACGCCACGACGAACCTGGTGAGCCACACCTTTCTCTCCCTCGCTTCCTGTAACCGCCGCGACGCCGTAGCTAGACACTCCGCCGCCACCTGTCGCCGCCAGCACCGCCCATCTCTGGCAAGCGTGCTGTGCGCCGTGCGATTAAGATCCAGCGACTAGGATAGAAACTAGACGAAGGGGTAAGAAGCAGTCTGTGCCACACGATCGTCATAAGATCCAGCGCCTCATAGATCCGATCCGTGCGAACCGGTACCAGCTAGTAGTATCACGCCACGTGGCCTCTGTTTGATTTAAAAACCAGAAACTTATCTAATTGATGTTCCAATTAGAATAATTCATAACTTTTAATCTACACGTCCAAATTTTGCAAATTTTATATCAATGGATTCAACAAGACAAGCCCTATCCAACCATGCACTTTGTTTAGTAAAAAGCTTCTGTTAAATTGATTGTTTTTGCAGAAACTTGTGTATGCATGTTTAGAATATAAAATTTGTTCTAAAATGATTTTGAGGATAAAATCTTTGGAAAATGTTGTGTTTTGAACCTACTGACCATAGGAAACAAATTGTGGTTTCAAAAATGTATTTGGTGAAACAAAAGAATAAACTTTGGATTTAAACCATTTCTAGTCAAATAAAAATATGGTTTAATTATTAAAAATGCTTTTGGTAGAAAATCTTTGAGAAATGTTTTGGAAATAAACTCTCTGACCCTAAATACAAGGTTATATGGTTTGAAAACATAGTTTGTGAAACCTATATAATTTTGCCTTATTAAAAGCATTTCTTCACCACATAAAATAATGACTTGATCTAAAAAAAATGGTTTATGAAGTAAAATCTTATACAAATGATTTTGCCACTTTATAAAATGACCATTAGGTGTTTTCAAATGTTTATGAACCATTAGAAACCACTTTTTCAAATAAAACAATCCTTGACATGCTTGCATGCATTGCTTTGTTTTTATCATTTTATGTGATGAATTCCTTGAATGATAGATTGAAATATTGTTTGCTTGATTGAATTGTAGTGACTTGAAGTGTGTGAACATTGCAAAGATCAAGGAGTGAACTTATACTCTCTACCAACAAGGCAAGTGATGCTTCATACTTTTGTCCCATTATTTTCACTATGCATTAGTGATATTTCTAAGTAGGACCTGCATGGAATTTTGCTAAGTATAAACTATGCTATGGGAAATCCTAGTAGATGAAACCTTAGTAGAATTTCCTAAGTTAAGATTCCTACTACTATCATGCTTATCTTAGCTAGTAGAAAACAAGGGTGGAATATATATTCATGCTATGGAAAATTTCTAAGTCTGAGGACTTGTGTTTTGTATAATAAAACAACTAAGTGAATGAATCACCTGGGTGGAATGGAAGGAATGGTTTGTGTTGAGTGGTTACACAAGGCCGGGGGACTGGTGAACCTTGTGTATCTCACTTGTGGATGGCCACCCAGGAACAAAGAGATTTGATATGTCAAATGTTGAGAAGCTTCAAGTGCAGCCACTTGGCATTATGGGCTCTGCCTGGATCATATAGGTTGCAACAACTTAGCCAAATGGACAGTTGGTGGTAGGGGATTGATAGGTTGGAGCGCGTCCATTCTGGTCTAAGGGAAGGCTTCTGAAAGATCTTGTCTTGGTGAAACCAAGTCTTGTGGGGAAAGTGCACCACCTCTGCAGAGTGAAAAATCTAAGTACTTAGTCATGTCCCTGGCAAAGGACAATTTGAGCATCAAGACATGGAAGCTATCAAGAATCTCCTCATCCCAATTTCTAAGTTAAAAACTTGTGGTTGAACAAGGGTTTAAGGTTCACCAATTTCTATTGGTGGTTCCTTGGGTGATTTTTGTCAAGCAAAAACTTAGTGTTTTCAAATGATAAGGAAAATCTATTTTGAGCAAAGCAAGCCTAAGCTCCACTTAGCCAAATGCATATAGATGATAGACTCCACTATACTACCATAGTATCACTTGCCAATACAATTCAAATGTATTAACCCTTGTGGCTGTAACTTGTTATGTTGCAGGTTTTTTTGATGTTAGTAAAGTTTGTTGATTAGGATTACAAGTCTACAACCAACATGTCTGCCTGTGGCACTTTGAAGATGAAGGACCCCATGCTATTGTTAAATTCTGCTGCATTGTAATGAGATAGCCAAATGAGCTATGTAAGATGTAATAAATTATGTTATTCCTGGTTATAAAGTTGTATTATGACCTTTGTTTCTTGATATTACATCTTAACTGTGGATGCTAGCTATTGATCTAGGGACTAGCATTGTAAACACAGGGATCTCTACCTTATTAAAGGTTGGGAACCTTACAGTAACAATTCCAATGTTAGTATCTTAAGTATCATGTTTGCCTCCATGATTCTTGATTGTTTTCATATCAAGTTTATCTAGGAGCTGAAAGAATTGTTTCAGAAACCATCATGTGTGGCAGATATAACGATATCTGAAACAATGTTTTGGTTGCAATATGATAGAGTATAATGTATGTTCTCATATTGGATGAGAATTTGCAAAGGTTGGAGATGCTAAACATCCTAATCATCCAAAAGGGTTTTGGAAAGTAACATTATACTCACGATTCGTCTTTATAAGCTATATTAGCTTGATCATGAAAGTCTTCATGATAAGGATGAATAGAAGATGTATGTAAAGTATTTACTACACTAAAAGATTACTAAAGAATGGATTTTGAAAGAATGCCGATCATTTTGATGATGGTGATCTACTTCAAAGTGCAAGTCCAAAGGTATTATTATTTGAATATACATGCGTTGGACTATGTGTCATGTGTATGGTGCCACTTTTGATGTTGATAAATTCTTTTAAAAAGGAAAAAAGAAATGTTGAAAGAGAATCTATAAAATATATTTGGCAAAAAAGAAAAGATTGGAAATATCCAATTTAGGTATATGGATGATATACATGTTATGGTTGTATTCTTTGCTTGTTAAACAATGTGGTTCTTGGGTATTGGATACCGAATTGGTTGGTATGAAATTTCATACAGAACGATGCAATTCATGAACCACAATGGCCTAAGTAACTAGCAAAAGAATATGTGATGATGTTCATCGAAAACAAGCAAACCGTTGTTTTTATTTCTCGTTGACATCAAAGCTTGACTTCAAGATTTGTTTTAATAATTATTATTCAAATCAGGTATTATGAGAACAAAGGTTGTTCAAATAATTACCGTATTCCATATAAGATGGATGATTTACAAATCTAGTTGGAGAAATCACATCCATAAAGCTAATGCTAAAATGTCACAAGACAAATGATTGGAAGATCACTTACGAAGTGACATCGCTGTTTAAATTATATTGGAAATAAAACATGAAGAAACTCCATTTTCATGGATTTTTGGAGTCTTTGATTTAATCAAGTGACGCTTGTGAGACTTACCTCAGGATAATTAAAACTTCGTTCAAAAAGGCCAAAGAAGAACGAACGACTAAAATATTGGAATTTATACATATCGATGTATATAGTCCATTATGTGTAGTCGTAAGCGATGGGTTTCAACTTCATATACTTTCTCCGGAAATTTGAGTGTCTATTCACTTAATGAGAAAGAA
Organism: Avena insularis; assembly: GCA_023614405.1. Lineage (NCBI taxonomy): Eukaryota > Viridiplantae > Streptophyta > Magnoliopsida > Poales > Poaceae > Avena > Avena insularis. The sequence continues at coordinate 206,068,366 of CM042685.1, forward strand.
GTATGAAATATTTGAAAATGTTTCAAAGTCTTTCAAGATGAAGTGAAAAATCATTGTAACAAGAAAATAAAATGGTTTATGATTTTATCATAAGGGATTTATTTGAGTTACAAGTGTAACAAGAAAAATAAATGAATTATGATTTATCATAAAGGGATTTATTTGAGTTACAAGTTTAGCAAAACACCTAGATTTACATCTCCCGAAACACCATAGGAGTATGGAGTGTTTGAGATTTGTAATGAAACCTTGTGTGACATGGTTGGATCAAAAGTGTTATTTATAAAACTGCCATTATGTTTTAAAAGATTAAAGCTTTAGAGACTACCGCTTTTACACTGAAAAGAGCTTCATCTTGATCCGTTTGAATGACACCATATAGGTTATGGTTTGGGGTAAAACCCAAGTTTTCATTTCTTAAATTTTGGTATACTAAACATAAGTAAGATGTTTACAACCAAAGTCGGATGAGCATGTCTTTGTAGGTTATTTCGAATAACAAATGGTTATTCCTCCATAACACCAAGGACAAAAGGGTTTGTCGCTTGAAACGTGATGTTTCTTGATGAAGGAATTTTTCGCAAAAGTTAAGTGGGAGGACAATAGAACTTTGATAAGGTTAACGAACCTTAGCTAAATGTGTTGAGTTGCGCAGCGCCGGAAAATGTTCCGGAGGCAGCCAGAATGCTCATAGCTTATGTGCCTCAAAGGTTATGGTCACGGAGATCTAAGTTCCTATTGAACCAAGTAGGTCGGATAAACAATCAAATGTTGAGATTTGAGAGTAAATAATTATTGTTTGACAATGATGAACCGACTACATACAAAGAAGCGATGATGGGCCCTGACTCCGTCAAATGGCTTAAAGCCATAAAATCCATGATAGTTCCATACACGAGAAATCAAGTTTTGAACTTGGAAGACCCTCCGGAAAGGTGTAAAAACCTATCGGTCGTATTTGGATCTATAAAGAAACAGACATGGATGTTTCACATCTATGAAATAGTCGACGTATCGATAAATTTTTTACGACAATGTTCAAGGAGTTGACTATGACAAGATTTGATCTTTCATAGCGATATTTAGTCTAGACGGATTAAATTAGCAACCACTACATATAATTTGGTATATGGTAGATGAATAAACAAAACAAAGTTCTTTTAATAGAATGGTTACCTAGGATGTGTATATGACACGGTCCAAAGGGTTTTGTTAATTCAAAGGATGCTAAAAGGGCATGCAAACTTCAATGGTTGAAGTAAGCATCACGGAGTTGGAATCTTCACCATGATGAAAAAGGAGTTTTTCATCAGGAGACGATGAAGATGCTTGCATTTGCAAGAAATTAAGTGGGAGCGCTGAGACATATTTCTAATACATTATGTGGAGGACATCTTGTTGATTAGAAATGATGTAATTTTTATTGACAAAGGTTAACAATTTCATTTTCATGAAAGACTTAGGCAAAACCAGAATATTTAGCATGAATGTCTATAGCGGATAGACTGTGACGCTAATATGGTTGTGCCAAACGTACATATATGACATATTGAAGTAGTTCTATATAGAAACGACAAGAAACGGTTCATGTCGCATGGAAAGGAACTGAATCAAGATTCAAGTGTATCGACACTTGATAAGTGAAACAAGATTCAAGTGTTTTGACACTTGATGAGTGAAATCACAAGGATATTTTGATCAATCATACCATGATATGTACACATCCAGATATGTCCTATGCTCTAAGTGTTATAAGCATATACCAGAATGAATCATAAAATGATCATTGGACGATAGTGAGGATATTCTTATGATCTTTTGGAAGAACTAAGAATATATTTGTGTAGAGGTGACAAACAATTACAAATAGTTCATTGTAAAGCGTTACATTGATACTAGTTTTGTCACAAGATACAAATTAAGTTTATCTCAATTTAAACTATGGGTGGCACAATGAAATGGAAAGGAGTTTCCATGACGGATTTGGATGAATTCCAAAGTTAAGACATTGTGACGGATACTACAACAAAAGGCTAAGTATATGACTGCTATAGTAGCAACAAAGGAGGGAATTGGTGTCAAGTAGTTTGTTATCAAACTAAGGTGTGGTTCGCAACGGGCTAACACTAAAGATATATTGTACGACAATAGTATCAACATGATTTAACCCCAAGGAACTAAAGGTCTCACCGAAAGACCAAATTTATACAATGCCATCTCATTGGAGAATGAGTGATGCGTGAAGACGCAAATACATGCAAATACACATGGACCTGAAAGTGTCAGATCCGTAGATTATGTTAACCACTTGCAATTGCGTATATGGAACACCAGAAAGCCATAGGTGTTCAATACGCAAAGTTTTCAAACTAGATTATTGTCTCTAGTGCAACTGGGAGACTGAAGGGAATATGCCCGAGAGGCAATAATAAAGTGGTTATTATCGTATTCCTTATTTATGATAAATGTTTATTTTACATGCTATAATTGTATTAATACGGAAACGTTAATACATGTGTGTTTAATAAACAAAAGGAAGTTCCTAGTTATACCTCTCTTATAAACTAGCTCGTTGATTAACAAGATGATCAAAGGTTTCCTGATCATGGACATTGGATGTTGTTAATAACAAGGTCACAACATTGTTGGAATGATGTGATGAACATTCATCCGAAGTATAGCATTACGATCAAGGTCATTGTGTTTATATTGCTATAACATCATACGAAGTAATCTTAGTCATTAGACCATGAGATCATGTCAATCACTAACACCAGAAGAGTATCTTGATAACATCAAACGTCACACCATAACAGGGTGATTATAAAGATGGGTCCAGTGCTATGAAGGTGTTATGTTGAGGCTCATGGATCAAGAGTGGAATTTGTCCATCCCGATGACGGAGAGATATACTCTAGGCCCTCTCGGTGATATCACATTGGTTAGCTTGCAAGCAAGTGGTTTGATCACTAGAATGTTATATCACGAGAACGAGAAAAGAGTACATGTCGGAAACGAGATCAAACTAGGTATGGGGATACCGATGATCGAATCTCGGACATGTAACATATCGTGAGACAAAGGGATTGAGTTACATGCGTATAAGGTTCACATGATCACAGAAGTCATCGTTGAATATGTGGGAGTCAGTACGGATCTCTAGGTCCCACTGCTGATTATTGATCGGAGAGTGGTCTCGATCATGTCTACATTATTCGCGAACCATAGGCTGACACACGTAAGGGATACCGACACCATTTGGAGCAAATAATATGCCAGAGAAAGGAAAAGGAAAGCGCAGGAATTTATTTCACTAGACACCGAAACTATTTCGATTGAAATTGCTGAAACTGGTTCTGCATGTGAAATTGAATACTAGCAAGGGGTTTTATGTGAATTTTTGTTAATTAAAGTAATTAACAAAATTCTGAATAAATAAATAAAAGAGTTTTATTTAAATGAGAGCTTGCATTAAATTTGGTGGAAATTTAATGCATGTGAGTGGATTTTTGAGTGGAGGCTCTTTTATGGGAGTGGAGGCTTTTCATTTTGAGTGGGAGATCCACCCACATGAATGTGGAAGAGGTGGGGGAAGCCCACCATGGCTGGGAGCATGGCCCTTTGGGTGCCCCCCTCTCCCTATAAAAGGCCCCCCTCTCATTCTCTCAAAGTACACCTCCTCGCGAAGGATCTCTCTCCCCCTTTTAGAATTTCCCCATGGTCTCGGATCAGCGAGATACATGTTCCCGGTGGCTTTTTCTGGAAGGATTTGTTGCTTCCGCTGCTTCGCTGGAGCGAGGGTGCGGAGGTTGTCGGGGTACCCGTACATGTGTGCGATCACGGATGCACCACTGCTTTGCGGTGCTGGACTTGATGGTGCTGGACCGGCTGGACTAGGTGGACTTCATCACGATCTTGAGATCGGCAAGCGTTCGTCTACATCATCCACGAGTACAACCTCATTAATGCTATTCGGTCTTCGAGGGTATGTATTCTATGGATGTATATCCACCCGTTGCTTGTATCTAGTAGATAGATCTTGGTACTTAGATGTTCCCATCGTAGGAAATTTTTTGTTTTCTATGTTGTGAACCCTACATCTCCGTTTCGCAATCCATCACCTCCTTTTAGCTCACGCCCATAGCCATTCGCTTCATCGGAACCGGGTGTGTTCACCTGACCATCGCACACGAATGGCGAGGGGAGCAAGCTAAGAGGATGCAGAGGTGTAAGAAGAGAGAACCTATCTACCACATTGCATGGAGAGAAAAACGTGAAAGGGGTCTTATACATAGCCGAGCTGGCCATGGCATGAAACTACACAGTACCACTACGAGAACCCGCTGACGCCTAGGTTCTACGCTGCCATCTAGGCTAACAGGCCCCATAGTATGATATAGATGTGAAACACCCAGAACGACTCTGATGTACGCTTACAGCTCATCTTTGAACGGAACGCGATGTATGATCTCGCCGTGAGAACCGGCGGACGTCTACGGTCTATGCTGCCAGCTAGGCTCTATGCCTGCGAGAAGACGCGTCGTCTGCAGTCTACTCTAACAATAGGCATGGGTTTATAGCACAACATCAGCCTGTTGTGGGCCCTACGTCCGCGAGAAACCTCGTTCGGCATGGGCTCATGGCGCCACGTCGGCTCTCAGCAGGCCCCATGACTGCGTGAGTTCGCAGCAGTTGGGTTCCTTCGCCCGACGGGTGCGGAGGCATGTCACGTCGGCAACACCTCTCATAGAGCACAGTCCTACCCCACATACATTGACGACGGCCCCATGTCCGACGAAGTGGGGTAGGACGGCTGATGACCCACAAGTATAGGGGATCGCAATAGTCTTTGCGGGTAGTATTACCTAATTCATTGATTCGACACAAGGGGAGCCAAAGAATACTTGCAAGTCTTAACAACTAAGTTTTCAGTTCAGCTGCACCTGAAAATAGTTCTTGCTCACAGAAGTTTATCAGTAGCAACAGTTTGTAGTAGCAATAGCAAAGCAACAGCAACAATGAAACAGGAGCAATAGTAACAGTAACAATAACAGTAGGATTCGAGTGCGGTAGGCATAGGGATGGATGGACGAGCATTGCATGGACGAGTCTAAACATGTAACTTCAAGATCTAGGGCATTGCAGATAAATAATAACAAGCATCCAAGTACTAAACAATCCTAGGCATGTGCTCCAAATATAGTCATACGTGCTCGTAATGAGAACTTGTACAACATCTTCTGTCCAGCCAGCTCGTGGCAGCAGGGCCTCTAGGGAACTACTACCAATTAAGGTGCTCCTTTTAATAGAGCACCGGAGCAAAGCATTAACACTCCATGAACACATGTGATCCTCACACCACAGCCATCCCCTTCGGTTGTCCCAATTATTGTCACTTTGGGGCCTTTGGATCCGGACAATGATATGTGTACACAACTTGCAGATAAGATCACAAACAATACTACCATAATAATTCAATAATAAGTTAAGATATGAGATCATGGCACTCGGGCCCTAGTGACAAGTATTAAGCACAACAAGTTGCAACAAAGTCAAATAGCACAAGAGATACTAGGCACTATGCCCTAACAATCTTATTCGATTACATGATAGAAATCATCCAATCCCTACCATCCCCAAGCCAACAGCGGGGGATTACTCACTCATGGATGAGGGAAACATCGGTGGTTGATGGAGATGTGTTGGTGATGACGATGATCCTATCCAAATTCCTCGTCCTGGCAGGGTGCCAAAACGGAGTTTCTGGATCCGAATCTTGGTTTCTGGTGGTGGCGGTGGAGCAGAACTCTTTCTAGAAAACTATCGAACCCCCCTCGGTTTTTAGGTCGAAAGGCAACTTATAGGCGCAGAGGCAGGCCGAGGAGCTGCCTGGGGTGGCCACACCCCCACCAGGCACGGGGTCAGGTGGGCCCGCGCCTGGGTGGGTCTAGGCCCCCCAGGCCTCCCCTCTGTCTCTTCTTCTGGCTTCGTGGATCTTCTGGTGAAATATAATTTTTGGCATATTTTCCGGGATTTTTCCATATAGTTCATTTTCTGCACAAAGACAAGACACCAAGGTAATTCTGCTGAAAACAGCGTAAGTCCGTGTTAGTTGTATCCAAATCACACAAGTTTAGAGAAGAAACAATAGCAAAGTGTTCGAGAAAGTAGATACGTTTTGGACGTATCAACTCCCCCAAGCTTAGCTTATTGCTTGTCCTCAAGCAATTCAGTTGAAAACTGAGTGCGATAAAAGAACTTTCACGAACGCTTTGCTTCATATGATGTATATATTCTCAGCACAGGAGTAGATGCTTAGACAATTCATAATAAAGAGTATGCAACTAAGTCTACTCAATAGTCAATGCAAGCTATGAAGAGAAACCAACTCAATAATAATAAGTAGCATGAAACATAAACATAAGCAACATTGCAATGCTCATAATAAGGTATGATAGAGTGGTATCTCGCTTGCCTTTGTTTGAAGAGCACAATATAAATGCCAAGGCACCTCTAAAGTTCACATGAAGACTTGAGATAAATATATCAGAGATACAAGCATCAAAGTCATGACATAATTAACCAAGTTTTGAAACAAACACAAAAATGACAACTATGCTCTCAAGAAGGTGCTCATAGAATAAGTGGTGACTCAACAAGGTTGTGAAAATGGTTTTGTGAAGGTTTGAAAGGCTTCCCAGTGCCGAAAGGAAGGTACTCATTAGCTTTGAGATCTCATTGCCCCTATCATAGGCATCTTCATGTGGTTAAGGTGAAAGTGAGGTCCACTTTGAATCATATGCTTGACAGACCATAGACTAGAAATCCCAAGTCCCTTGGGTACGAGGGTCGCTCCGCATGCTACTCAACTTTGGTCACCTGAAAGTTCTTGTCATTGTAAATACATGCATATCATCGAGAACCGCCAACGGGGTACCCCTTGCACATGGTACAGGAGCTATCCCGTGATCAAAATGACAAGGCAAGCAGAAAATGAGCATCTCAGCAATCTTTTTATTAACCATATGCATAGCTTTTTATTGAGGATGCTTCATAGATGCTCATTATAGTGATGCTGCAAGTTTCCACCATGATTAGGCATGGCTTAGGCTAGCGGCCCAGGAATTTCTCTAACACAATGTATAAACTCCATGAACTCACAACCTCCCCTTTTATTTCACTTCGTCGACATCTGTAAACAAAAGAGCAAGGAATCAACTGGATGAGATATCCAAAAAGTGTTGAAAGCGTTCCCCATGACAGCACGGTTCTGCTGACTCCTAGTATATAATTAGCAAGCATATAACTTTCATGTACTAGTCATAATGGTTTAGGATTATCAAGCGCAAGGAATAAAGTGTGCCATCAAGTTCGTGAGAGCTTTACTAACTAACTTTCTCAAAACAGACAAACATTTTATTTTGGAAGAAAACACGGCATATGGAATATGCACTGAAATAGCAAATGATGATAATAGGTAGGTATGGTGGACACAGCTGGCAATATTGGTTTTGGGGAGTTAGAAGCACATATAGAGCACGTACTCAGTGCAAGTGAAGGCTAGCAATAGAAAGGGAGCGACAAACAAGAGAGCAATAGCTGTCATAATCATGCTTGCAACAAAACATGATAACTATGTCATGAAAGTGATACAAGAACTCTGAGGCAAATAAATCATCGAGGCTTACTGACTATTGATTAGTCATATGCATGCGTGAGCATGTGCCAAGTCAATTCACATGAGCAGTCAGAGGAGGATACCACAATATCATACCAAAGTATGAATAAAACAATGCAAGCAAACATTCATATGACATGCTACAAACTATTAGCAGGCTGGAGCTAATCATAGACAAGCAAGAACTACTAAGCATCCATAATGACATACACCTTACACAAACAGGCTAAGCATGCTCACAATGATGAGTATATGTACAAAAATGAAACAAATAGAGTTCGTTACCAGCCTCTTACCACACCTCGAGTTGTCTTAATCTTCATTATTGCCCTTCACTTGTGTGACTTGAATAATTAACATGAAACCAAAATCCACTGAGGACGGATGAACCCTGCAAAGAACTCACAAAACCAAAGAAGAAGAACAAATATTTTTGGTGTTTTCGATTTTTTTAGAAACAAGCAAACAAAGAAAAACCAAACAAAAATAAAGCAAACCAAACAAAGCAAACCAAACAAAGCAAAATCTTTTTGGATTTTTCTTTTAAGGCAAACCAAAACAAAGAAACAAAGAAACAAACCAACAGAAACAACAAAAATATTTTTGGTATTTTTGGGTTTTTAGAAAGAAGCAACAAAAACCAAAAAGAAAGCGAACAATGGATATACAAAGAACCGACCGAACATGATATATATATGAGTGTGATGTCGGTATACCTCCCCCCCAAGCTTAGGCTTTTGTCCTAAGTGGGGATCAATAGTGCGGATAGTACCCCATGCTGGTGGGTCATCATAGGAATGATCATAGTTAGGCACCTGCGATGAAGAAGAAGACGTGCCCCAATCAAATGAGGGTTGCTGGTATGAAGACTCGCCCAAGTTGGAGGGCTGAACCGAATAGTTTTCGGCATCCTCTTCAACATTCTCCTCTTGCTGGGAGAGTTCCCCCACATAAGTGTCAACCTCCTCCTCTGCAAGTGACCATCCTTGCATGTTATCAAAGTTAAACAAAGCATGTGCAGGCAAATAAACTATTTTCTTAGTCCTACCCTTTCTCCTACCTTGTTGGGCAAAATATATTTCATATGGTAAACTTCTCACATTAGCCCCCAAGGAAACAAATCCATGCTGAATCATAGATTCATAATCAAGCCTCTTTATGGGGAACTGAAAATCTAAAAAGTGAGGCTCTAAACCATGGAAAGCTAGCAACCTAGAAGCAATGAGATCTCCACAAATTCCACCCTTCTCATGGTTGGTGGTGAGACGGTGAGCTATCAAAGCACCCAAACTATAAGAACTATTCATATTCAGAGCAGTTGCAATAAAATCTAGATCAAAAGAAGACAACTTTCTAGCAGTCTTTCTAGCAAGAACACACTTGGTAATGAAATAGGCAAAGTATCTAATAGCTGGGAGTTAAATGTTCCGAATTTTACCACTTTCCTTTGAGAAGTCAAAACCTTGGCAAATATCAGCATACAAATCAATAAGTGACTTGGGCCTATCCTTGATCTTCTCACAAGATCCCCACTGAGGTACTCTAATTGCTGCACAGAAATCAGCAAAAGGGAGGTCGTCAGGTATATTATATATTTTGTTATGGAACATGGGATTAGAAGTATACCAAGTGAACCGGAAGTCCTACACAAAATCCATGGTTAGTTTAACATATTGGATTGGTTCACCTTCAACAAAGAGTTCCAACCCTGCATTTGTAACCATAGTTTGGAAATCTTGGAGGATCCCCGCAGCTCTCATAAATTCATGGCATGGATATATGGAAGGAAAAACTGCCTCCTCATGATGAACCTTCATTGGCTCATGCACCATCAAGTCATATTGATTCAGTGGATAAGCACTCATCTTCCTTGCTGAAATTTTTAGACAACCATCAAACCAAGTGATTTCTAAGTTGATAAATGATGAGCAACTATTATAGGAACTTGCTAGAGGACTACACATGCATCAAAACAAAGTTTCTAAGCAAAGAACAAGCATGCAAGCTCAAACAACATGTCACCTATAGCAGCAAAATACTCAAGATACAATCTACCAATCACAAATATATTTGGACAAGTGGAGGAGGCACATACCAAGGAGCAATCCCTCCAAAAATTAGCACTTGAGATGGGATGAACAAGGAGATCGAAAATCGCGAGCAAGAACAGCAAGAACTCGAGCTTGAGCAAGTTTTCTGGTGTTTTTCGGGAGAGAGAAAGAAGGTGGCTTTGAGGAGGCAACCTGGAGGGGCCCAGGTGGGCCAGACCTCCCCCAGGCGCCGCCACCTAGTAGGTCGCGCCTACAAGGGGTCTGGTGGCCTAGGGTGGCCCCCTGGGTCATCTCAGGTGCCACTCCGCCCCTTTTTTTGAGGAAAAATTTATTTTGAATTTTCTGGGATTTTTCAGGAAACTTTATTTTTGGCCAATTTTCAGGGTATGAAAATTGATTTTCTCACAGAAATAGTTTTTTTCAGAAGAAGCAAAAGCAAACCAAAAGTCAAACTACAGGAGCTCTAAGAAACTCAAACAAGCAAAAAACTAGCAAAACTAGAGCTAAAGCAAAGGCTAGGAAGGAGAAAGGAAAAGGAAAGCAAGTATAACCACAGTGGAAACATTATTATGTTCATTAAAATCCTTTTGTTAACAAGGTTAATCAAGTCTTGTTACCAAAACAATCTTATATGAAACAAAATTTTGCATTCCACAAGGTGATTATGTTACCTCATACTTGATAGCAATTGTCCCAATCATAATAGTTTCAAAATTTTCTTGTGGAATGGGACAATATATTTCTCCAACCTTGATGCCCTCAATATTTTCAATGGAATTCAGACAATAGCTCTTAACATCCTTCTTGGGGAAATAGACAGTGTGATATTTTTCATTAATATTGAATGTTACTTTTCCTTGATTACAATGTATGACAGCACCTGTAGTATTAAGAAAAGGTCTCCCAAGAATAATAGACATATTATCATCTTCAGGCATTTCAAGCACAACAAAATCAGTTAGAACCATGCAATTATGAGCAACTTGAACAGGAACATCCTCACATATACCAACAGGAATAGTAGTTGACTTATCAGCCATTTGCAAAGATATATCAGTTGGTATCAACTTTTCTAGTTGGAGTCTCTTATAGAGAGAAAAAGGCATAACACTAACTCTAGCTCCCAAATCACATAAAGCGGTTCTAACATAATTGTTCTTAATAGAGCAAGGAATAGTTGGTATACCTGGATCACCAAGTTTCTTTGGAACCTTACCATTGAAGGAATAATTAGCAAGTAGAGTAGAAATCTCCTCATTAGGAATCTTCCTTTTATTAGAGACAATATCCTTCATATACTTTGAATAAGGAGGCAACTTAATAGCATCAGTCAAAGGAATTTGCAAGAATAAAGGCTTCATCCACTCACAAAACATGTTGTAGTGTTCTTCCTCCTTTGACTTGTGTTTCTTACCTGGAAAAGGCATAGGTTTCTGCACCCAAGGTTCTATCACTTTACCATGTTTATTAGCAATAAAATCTTCCTTTGTGTACCTAGTGTTCTTAATGTGCTTCTCAGGTTCTTCCTCACCTTCCTCCTTATTAGGAGACTCATTTTTATCATTACCACTCTCAGTTTCATCATCAGAGACAGATATACTATTAGGATCTACAACTGGTTCAAGTGGTTCCTCAACTTTATTTTTTTCTTTTTCTTCCTCTTACGAGGACTACCACTATCTTCACCTTGTTGGAAATCCTGCTCTATTCTTTTAGGGTGTCCTTCAGGATATAAAGGATCTTCAGTAGCTATACCACTCCTAGTTTTAATTCCACAAGCATGTTTATTTCCTGAAGCATTAACTAGCATATCCTTTTGTACCTTAGCAAGTTGATCAAGTTGGGTTTGAACCATTTGAAAGTGTTTACAAAGCATTTTAATATCATTGGAAGTTCTTTCCACAATATCTTTCAACTCATGGATAGCTCTAGAGTTTTCCAATAAATGATTCTGAACTTGTTTATTAAAATACCCTTGCTTACAAATAAATGTGTCAAGTTCCTCTAAACATTGATCAGGAGGCTTACCATAAGGAATATCACCTTCATCAAAGTGTTGGAGAGAGGTACCTCAATAGTAGATGATTGGGGAATTGGATTACATAATTCTTCTATAGGAGGTATATTCTTCACATCTTCAGCTCTAATACCTTTCTCCTTTAGACACTTCTTCGCTTCCTTCATCACTTCATCATTTAATGCAATAACTCTCCTCTTCTTTGTTGCTGGTGTTGGAACTGATTCATGAAAAACTGGTTCAGGAGTAATAGGCTCAGGTGTATTCAGCTCAGTTGAAGTCTAATCATCATAATTCTTGCTTATCTTGGTCATTAATTCTTCAGCATCTGTAGGAGCCCTTTTCCTGAAAACACAATCAGCAAAGCTATCTAGGTAGGTCCTAGAATCATCAGTTAGTCCATGATAATAAATATCAAGAAGCTCATTCTTAGGTAATGGACATCCAGGATGTGCATGAATCAAGACACAGAACCTTGTCCATGACTCAAGTAATTTCTCTTCTTCTCCCTGTTCAAAATCGAAGAGTCTCTGCAAAGCAGCATGTCTAGCACTGGGAAGAAAATATTTCTAGAAGAAAGAAGAAATCAAGCAATCAGGCCTATCAACGGAACTAGGAGGTAATCTATTAAACCAAGCCCTAGCTTCTCCTTTTAGTGAAAAGGGGAAGATCTTAGCAACAAAGTACTTGCGCATCTTAAAATCATCAGAGAATAAAGCACTCATAGTAGAAAGCTCATTCATATGAGCCACAACGCACTCATTTTCAGTCCCACAAAAAGGTTCTTTCTCAACAATATCTAAATAAGATAAATCAAGAGAGAAATTATAATCTTCATCTTTAATATCTATGGGAGAAGTGGCAAACTTAGGATCAGAGGACAACTTAGGCATAATAGTACGTCTAGCAAGGAGACTCTTCATAGCACTAGTATCATGTGTGTTTCGGCACTCTTCAACAAAATCATCAGTGAACTCAATGTAACCATCATTAATATCATAACTCTCACTAGCCTCAGGTGAGCTAACAGGTGTAACAGTGTCTTCACTATGAGTTTCGGTATTTCCTAGACCAGCCATAGTAGCATCTAGAAAAAGACCTAATGAACCACTCGCATCCAGCACAGTAGAAGTAATATCATGAGCATCAAAAGCAGTTTCAGACTCAACAGTAGTAGCAGTGAGTGTAGCATGAGTATGTGGTGGTGGTGTGACAAGCTTACTTATAACAGACGGTGAATCAAGAGCAGCAGAGGTGTTTAGGACTGTACCTCTTATTGTAGTGGATGGTAAACTAGGGAACTTTCTATCATGAGACTTCCCCATGATGAAAGGAGTAGCAGTGAACAATAATAGATCCAAGTGAACTTACAAATAAAGCTATGCTCCTCAGCAACGGCGCCAGAAAATAGTCTTGATGACCCACAAGTATAGGGTATCACAACAGTCTTCGCGGGTAGTATTACCCAATTTATTGATTCGACACAAGGGGAGCCAAAGAATACTTGCAAGTCTTAACAACTAAGTTGTCAGTTCAACTGCACCTGGAAATAGTTCTTGCTCACAAAAGTTTATCAGTAGCAACAGTTTGTAGTAGCAATAGCAAAGCAACAGCAACAACAACAGTGAAACAGGAGCAATAGTAATAGTAACGGTAATAGTAGGATTCGAGTGCGGTAGGCATAGGAATGGATGGACGGGCATTGCATGGACGAGTCTAAACATGTAACTTCAAGATCTAGGGCATTGCAGATAAATAATAACAAGCATCCAAGTACTAAACAATCCTAGGCATGTGCTCCAAATATAGTCATACGTGCTCGCAATGAGAACTTGCACAACACCTTCTGTCCAGCCAGCCCGTGGCAGCAGGGCCTCTAGGGAACTACTGGCAATTAAGGTGCTCCTTTTAATAGAGCACCGGAGCAAAGCATTAACACTCCATGAACACATGTGATCCTCACACCATAGCCATCCCCTCCGGTTGTCCCAATTATTGTCACTTTGGGGCCTTTGGATCCGGACAATGGTATGTGTACACAACTTGTAGATAAGATCACAAAAAATACTATCATAATGATTCAATAATAAGTTCAGATCTGAGATCATGGCACTCGGGCCCTAGTGACATGCATTAATCACAACAAGTTGCAACAAAGTCAAATAGCACTAATAGAGATACTAGGAACTATGGCCTAACAGATATTATTCGATTACATGATAGAACTCATCCAATCCCTACCATCCCCAAGCCTACAGCGGGGGATTACTCACTCATGGATGAGGGAAACATCGGTGGTTGATGGAGATGCGTTGGTGATAACGATGGCGATGATCCTCTCCAAATTTCCCGTCCCGGTAGGGTGCCAGAATGGAGTTTCTAGATCTGAATCTTGGTTTCTGGTGGCGGCAACGGAGCGGAACTCTTTTTGGAAAACTATCAAACCCCCTCGGTTTTTAGGTCGAAAGGGAACTTATAGGCACAGAGGGAGGCCGAGGAGCTGCCTGGGGTGGTCACACCCCCATCAGGCGTGGGGCTAGGTGGGCCTGCGCCTAGGGTGGGTCTGGGCCCCCAGGCCTCCCCTCCGTCTCTTCTTCTGGCTCCGTGGATCTTCTGGTGAAATATAATGTTTGGCATATTTTCGGGATTTTTCCTGATAGTTCATTTTCTACACAAAAACAAGACACCAAGGTAATTATGCTGAAAACAGCGTCAGTCCGTGTTAGTTGTATCCAAATCACACAAGTTTAGAGAAGAAACAATAGCAAAGTGTTCGAGAAAGTAGATACGTTTTGGACGTATCAACGGCGTGCGCGACACTAGTCCGCGGTAGGGAATCTTCTGCTCTGTTCCGTAGCCCCCCCCCCCCCCCTCTCAGAAGAGCCGAGCTCCGTTGCGACAGCATTGCGTGTCCTTTTCGGCGTCCATCCCATGACTGAAAGGAATCAGGATGACATGGATAGTAGTTTGTACTACAACATTCTATCGCTATTATTTACTCTCATTGTATCTCCTTTTAGTTCTTGAAATTGTTGTGCATGCTTAGTAAGTATATGTATATATTATGGCATGCTTGATTTCCTTTATCCAATATATAGGGGAAACTCCATGAAATCCTAATTGTCTAAGATGTGCATGAAATTTAATTTCATATCAATATGCACATATTTATGTGGAGTCTTTCCTATGTATTGTAGTTTCTCTAACTACTTTTGACCCACTATGTTTGGGGGCCAAAGTGTATTTAATGTTGTTTTAGGTACATTGGAGATATATTAGATGCTTGTCTCATAAATTAGGAAGAAGTGATGTATACATGACAATTGGAGGCAAGCGATGATGATCTAGGAATTATTATCTATTAAATCCTAGCAATGGTATCTCAGTAACAAGTATCATATCTTTCTTCCAGCCTCTTGTTGGTTGCAACTTGGCATGAATCTTCGTATTTGCAAATGTTGTGGTTCTTGCTTTGGTTTAGAGAAAACTCTTTATTTTAAATGTGGGTAAGTTGAGATGAGTGCATATAATAGGGACTATACAAAATCATATTTATGATTTGCCAATCCCAAATATGCCAGTCTAGAAATTTTATTGCATATCTTTTCCTCAAATGCTCTCATGTGCAGTAGTGTGAATTTGCAAAGATGATTTTTCTTTGGGATATTTGTTTCCTTTCTCAATGCATTACAACTATCTCCTTTTCCCTTGGTGATAGTTATGTTGTATTTCGTGTGTTGGTGTGTGAAGCTCATTAATGTACAATAAGATAAAATTGATCCTTTGGCCATGCTTTCAAGCAAAATATCATTGGTATATTGTATGACTTCCTTTAGATATCTTGATCTTTATTTTAGTAGATATTTTGTGTGTACATGTTTATTTGTGGTTATATATCTTCATGATTTTCTTCCACCTATAAACTTATACACATGGGATTAGTTACTCCTTGAGTTGATATTTGGAGACCATCTTTTGTTGCTTTGATTCTTTGATGGCTCCCAAAATTATTTTCCAATGAGTGTCTGTCCCATTTGTTTGCATCTTTGGGCACTCATATTTTATATCTCATGCCTTGTGTTGTTAAATGAGTTTTGAGGAGTGAGGATTCCATATTTTTGCAATTTGCATTCAAATGCAAGTATTCTATTTGTGCACAAATCTTGGGGAGCTTCCCTATTTCATTTAAAAGCATTTTCTCTTATCATAATATCTTGGTGTATTCAATTGGTTCTTTTGGATCTCTTGATTGCTTGCTTCATTTGTTGATGCGTCTTCCATTTTTATTTCTTTTGTAATATTTGGATCCACGGTATAGTTTGATTTCCTCCTAGTATTCGGCGTTGGACATGTGCATTGTTTTCAATCATAATATGAGAAATGCACACCATTTTAGGAACTCTCACTATATTTACCTTCTAAAACTTTTTTCCCATTTTGGTAATTGATGCCAATGGGGAGAAGTTTTAGAGGATTAAAGGGAAGTTGATTTGAGTTTTCCGTAAGAATTTGCATTTTGTTCTCATGCATTTTTGTTGTAGCTATGCATGTTGAATATATAGATGAAACTCCACCATCATTAATGGTTGGCAATACATGCAACAAAATTCAAGTTCATTACACATGCATAGATTGTGGAGGTGTTTGCTCTATATATTGTTGTTCTACCAACATCACATCACATACTTTTGTAGTATTTGATATTTGGGCAGCTGGTTTTGTTTCCTTATATAAAACCTCTCAAAGGGATTGTCATCAATTACCAAAATAGGGGAGATTGAAAGTGCTTGTGTGCCTCCATGTGAGGTTTTGGTAATTAATGACAATCTCTATGGACTAATGTTTCCATTGACTTACACTTATAGGAATTGTCCATTGGCATCGCTTGAACCATTTGTTGGCTTCAAGGTTGAAGGATGAAGAAAGTAAGAATAATAATCAATGACCAAGGATATATTCAAAGTGTGATCCGAATAATGGTCATGTGAGTGTTGAGCCTATTGGAAGCATGTCTTCAAGAAGAATATATTGTGAGCACTCTTGCATTACTTCAATACATCATGTTGAAGAAATACAAAGTGCAAAGAGTTGATTCAAGTTGGATCAACACTCAAAGAATAATTTAAGTGAAATTTCAAGATGATCCATCTCGATAAGATCATGGATATATGAAGATAAGTACAAACAAGAGTTTCTTCCATAGGAGTATGGGGGATAAAGTTGTAAGTCTTCATCAAGAAAGCGCAAGCACAGTCAATCAAGAATGGTGTTCCAACTTGAGGAGATCAAGGTCGTCATGTTCAAGGTCAAGTGGAATACGCAAGGCAAAGGTATAATTTTGATAGAGTTTATATTTTGCCGATATCATGTTGGGAGACCGGGTTTAGGACAGATGGTCGTACTATTAAGAGGGGATCTCAAGTGAGTAACTTGATTGTATCATTCGGATATATCTCAATTCATTGCATGATTGGCATCATATTTATTGGTTCTTATTTGGTTTTTATCCATGTGAAGTTTTAGACCTTGTGTTTTTTATCATGGCAAGCTCTACTTCATCAAAATCGGGTTTTATATGAAAAGCTCGTTGCGTTCTTTTATGTTATAGTATTTATAGATTCTTCAATTAGGTATTTTCCTCACCTCTAGGTACTTGGTATTTTTTGTTGTATAATACATGATTTTATCTTTCCAACAAAATTAGCTACATCCCAATCGGAATTCCCAAGCTCAACTTCTTGTGTTTTGGGTTTTGCAGGTTTTATCAGTTTGTCTCTTCTAGAGAGGTCATACCTTTATCCATTTGGTTTTATCCTACCATGTTATACTATGATATTTATCGGCATAACCTTGTATAGATTGTTGTGCTCTTTAAAATGAGCCTAGGAACTTCAAAATCGGAGTCCGGATGCAAAAATTATTAAAGTTTTCGTACCATGTTGTCCGTTGTTTTTCTATGTGTGGTAGTACCGACCCAACTTCCGGTCTACTCGTAAAAAACGTGTTTCCTTGCAGTAACTCATGTTTTTATTTACCGGTAGTACATGTGGATGACCAGAAGTTCCGTAACGCACGAATTTGACCCCAAATGGTTAGTTTTCTCTTGCCCTATTTAAGGGGCCCTTCTTGCTCAATGTTTTCCCAACTCTTGAGATCATTTTTTACCACCATTGTTGAGGGATCTTGTGTACTCCCTCTCCCTCCAATATTTCTTGAATATTTTTTAGGGCTTTGGAAGCGGAGATCTAGATCTACAATCCAACCAAATCAAATTTCCTTTTTGTGAGGGGAACTTAATAGATCTACATCTTGGATTCTTTTGTGGAGTTCTTGTGTTATTCCTCTCTTATCCCCCAATAGATTTTTTTAGCTTTTGTAGAATTTGAGAGTGAAGGACTTGCCATTGCATCAGGTGCATCGGTTTGAGTTCTCTACGAAGAGTTTGATTGGTAAAATCAAGAAGGTTGTTACTCTTGAGTTCTTGGAACCCTAGACAGTTGTGGTCTTGGTGGTGTTTCTTGAGGCCTCCAATTAAGTTGTGGAGATTGCCTCAAGCTTGTGTCCTTTTGTGGAATCATTTTGGGATCTCCAATTAAGTTGTGGAGATTTCCCCAAGATTGTATGGGTTTGGTGACCACCCTAAAGTGTCCCATATAGTAGATCAGGTGATCACCTTTGTGGTGCACAGACGGGAGAATAAGGTGAGCCTTTTGTGATGTCGGTGAGTGTTGTGCCTCCGCATCTTGGGGAAGGCCTTGTGTGGCGTTGGGTGTGTATTGAGCCACTACACCTCAAGGTGAGCCATTTGTGGTGTTCGGGGAGCATTACACCGCTGCACCTCTCCAATGGAGACATGGCTTATTTGGAAGTGAACTTCGAGATAAAATTGTCATCTCTATGTGCCTTGGTTATTTCTATACCCGAGCTCTTTACTTATGCACTTTACATTGTGATACCCGTCATGCTTGAAGTAATATATCTTGCTTTCACCTTGTTGCTTGTCTTGCTTAGCATAAATTTTTGGTGCACTTAGTTGAACATGGTGAATTTAGGTTTTATGCTTGATAAGTTAAACGCTAGTTTTATTCCGCATTTATTACATATTAAACCGTAATTATTTTGAAACGTATATCCATCCCCCTCTAGGTGACAACCGAATCTTTTCAAGTTCAATTGTCTACTCTCTCATAAAGATATGGTGGGATCAAAACAACCTTAGAGATATCATAAATTTTGATGAAACTTCCATGCTAGTGTTTGGTTCTCATTCATATGTACATCACCTCTTGTAGTGAAGATGATGCAACACATCTTCCTCATACTATTCTAGTAAGGGAAAACTCCTCAGGCTAGATTTAAGATAAAAAACATAGTGTAGTCTTATTTTATTTGACATGATGTTGAATAACAAGTATACTACCTCGAACAAAGGAGATCATCTTTTCTTCACTAGATTATTATAGCCCATATATTCCACTCTCCCTAGTGAGACAATAAAGGAAAGGTAAAAACCATAGTAGGTTCAATTTTTTTGTCACTATCCAATTACTACTACTTGTTGCTCCATCTAATTCATACTTCTCCCACACAATCCTAGTATACTAGTTTGATCAGAATGTGTATACAAGACGGGAAAAACATATGCATGTACCAATATACCAAACACATATTGAAAATTTGTAATCTCATATAATCATCTCATAACACAAAGATCCACCATAAATAAATTACATATATGTGTCCATAATCATGAGGGAAACTGATATGGTTCTAAAAGAATCATAACACGAGAGGTAGATCAAACTACTTCCCCAAACCCATAATTCGGGCATGGACTACTCCCTCTTATCATGAAAACATTGGCAATGTTGTTGGAGAGGGTGGAGATGTACATGGGATGATTCCGATAACGTTTCTCCCTTCAATCTTCGAAGCATCTCGCGTCTATATCTGGTTCTGTAAGTTTTTGTCTTTGTGCTCCATCTCCTTGCAAGATCGCGAAAGGGACCATATATATAGTCGCTTTAAGGTAAAACCAAAGGAAACGATGCAAAGATGGACAACATCCGAGCCACGAGGCGCCAGGTGGGCCCCATGACGGGTCATCCATGTTTTGTCGTGACATGGGCCTCCATTTGGGTCTCATGCAGCTCCTCGTCTGGTCCAAGTGCTCCTGGCCTCCATCTTGGTGAAAAATTAGCGCGAAAAAAAATACCAAGTCATTTTGAATTCGTGGAAGGTCCCAAATACTCAAAAATACGTGAAATAGAGTTTTACCAACCTACAGAGTTATAACCCAAATAAAAATATCTTTAAAAAGTATCTAAAATAAATATAAAAATAATTATAACAACATATATGATGGAATATGTTACAGTAAACTACAAATAACATGTATGTAGTTTACGTGCATCAGCCGATAATAAGTTTTTAATATTCGACACTAGATTGAATAGCGATGAACGGTCGACTCCATAAATGTTGACCATCGGGACCAATTGGCTGCAATCTGTCTCCACAACAAGATCCAAACCATCGATGTAGACACAAAGCTCAAACTTCAAGAGCGAAGCAAGGATCATATTCCCTTCTTCATCTCTTGGTACCATCTCCAAACCGGCGGACCGATCCTCCTCGCGGAAAGAGCCATTGACCATCAGCTACAGCCAGCCTACAGGAGGCTTGCACCAAGGCTCATTCGGAGATTTATCATCGTCGGACTGGATGTTGTTGATGCCAGCCTCCGTTGTGTGCATGAAGGCTTCACGGCATGCGTCAGCGATCGCATTCTCGACGGTGCGGCCAGGCAACACCCAGAACCGCCTCCGCTCATCGGCTCTCTACAGGTGTGGTGGATACCGCTCAAGATGATAGCAACCCATAGCCACCATACGCCGGAAAATGTTCGGCTAGTAGTCACTATTTTCTTAACAAAAGGGACAATTTTGTCTTATTTTATTTAAAAAGATCAAAAAGAATTGACCGTTTTATTTGCAAAGGAATCGGCTGAAAATCCGTACAAATGCATCAATGTCATTGTCATGAAACATGGCCACATTGAACACACCACCACAGCTAACCTGGCTACCCACATGAAACACAGACACACAAAAAGACCCACATCGAGGTTGCCACATAGTGTCATCGTCATCACTCCTCCGCAAAGCGCCTCCCAAAACATAGCCTCACAGACGGCATCGGGAACCATGTCGGCATATGCCATCAATTGGCCACACGTGCCAAGGAGACACAACTTTGACTCAAACGACGAGCTTCACAAGTGAATTATGCTGATCTTATGCCGATCGAGAACCTGCAGAGACCACCGGCAGCCGGTCATCGTCACCGCCAGGACACGCTCCACCGCAGATCCAACTCCACAGCAACACAACGAAGCAGGAGAACCCATCGAACATGTCGGGAAAACTAACTACCGACGATCAGCCGTGACCCGACATCCGCTCAAGGCATCATCTTGACAAACTTCACCCTTGGGCATAGCACAGCTGCTCGGCAACAAGCCTCCTTCACCGAACCCTGGGCCATAGGCAACTCTGAGACGATGCCCCCAATAAGGTAAGAGACACAGAAGCACCCCCATCGTCCGATCCCAAATTTGAGGTTTCCCTCTGGAGTCAAGGCCACAAGGGAGGGGCGAGCACACCTCATGACGATGCTTCCATGAAAGTCTGAGACACCCTCGGGCGTCACCATCGTTGGCTCCGGCCAAAGCGTAGCAAGGATTTCTCCCGGAGATGCTCAACAACCATCACCCTGAAACAGCCAACCCATGAGCCACCACCATGCGCACTGAAGCCCGCCGACCATTGCCCCCGCCAAAGACAGCTTGCACCACCAGGCCGAGGGCGCCTCCACAACACCGAGTTACCACCAGAACACTAAGTCGTAGCAAGAAGCGACGTGTTGGAATCATTGCCATGCTGCCAAGCTTAAGCAGCCCGACAACACACCACCAACACCACCACCGCTACCCCCTCCCTCTCTTCTAGCGTGGGCGCACCTGCAGGACTCCGTCGTGACAACTAGCACAACGGCACGAACACCCGCCGACCCGTGGCCGTGGGAGCCCAAATCGGGCCCATATGGGTTGTAACATCCCAGGAAAGGAAAACCTATGCTACTTTCCTAAAAACTAAGACTTGAATCTTAAACTTCTTCCTTTGATAACAATGTGTACCTACAAGAAAGAAAAGGAAACAACACTAAAATAAAAGAGTTATTGGTGCTCTCGGATGTAACGGTGAAGTTCACTGTTCTAATCCCCATAGAGCAAATAATGATTAAGGGCAAATTTCACCAAAATGAAGAATCTGTTCTCAAACCAATTTTTGTATCAGAACCACATCATGGACAAGTAAAGAGGGGCAAGTTCACCAGTAAAGATAGAATTAAAAGGTAGAAACCTAGATATTTCCATTTGATGATCCATAGGCACGGCACACAACTCAGTCACACATGCAGAAGTGGGGTGCTATCGACAACAGGGCAAGGAAGCAGTGGTTAAAAGCACACAGCCATGCTAGCAGAGTACACATCCTCTTCAACACACAACAAAATAGCAAGAACACCAAAAGAGTGTAAATGTATTCTCACCGGATCAATCCATAGGACACCATACAAAACCACCAGTTAACCAGTCAAAATGGTTACATAAAGGACGGGTAAGGTCAGGGTGTAGAGCAAGGACAAGAAGCAGCTAGGAGGAGGAGAAGATCAAGGAGGAAGGACAAATCTGCCATAGCCAGGAGCTAACCAAGCTCAATTATCAGCATCAGGGGCAACAACAATATCTCAGTCACATCAACAACCACAGCAGGTTGAATAACTTCCAACATAATCATATCTTGCATCTGTTATTAGCAATCATAAGAATATGATTTGTGGGAATGAAGTATCCTTAGAGATACACCCAAATGGGGTGTAAACTCATCACATGATAGTATTATCTACTAAAATATCCATTCTTTATTAAGACAACACACTAAATCTCAGACTTTGCATCATGGATTTAAATCCAACCAAACCACCAAGCAACCACATGAATCAGTGGAGGTTACCACTATGTACCATCCATAGGAGGTTTCACAGTGGCATCCTTCCAAAACTAAAATATGTTCCAATAATAACAGTTAAAAATCATTTTCCTAGAATGTTAAGAATCATTGGTACTTATCTATATATCATGAGATAGCGACATCATTGTAAATTGACCTCAAGAATCATTTAGTGAAGGTTTAACCATCACTGTTACAGCTATGGGTTCATTCCCAAATCATGCCAGTAATCCAATATAGCAAGCTTTGATTCACAATGCTAAATACCATTATCATTTACCTAACTAAAAGTCAGGAATCATCATACTATTATTAATTTGTCAACCTCTAGAGAGCAAATAAAACGAATGGCCTATATCAGATAGTATACATGTATGGTCCCTTGAAAAAAATTCACATATTTCATCACTGCTAGATCATGCACAACCACAGTAAGCCACAATCATTTCTAACAATGCTCCAGAGACTAATGGATGAGAGGATCATCCATATCACAATATCATTAACCACTAGAAACCTATAGTATACCACTATCTCCAATTTAGGGCCACGGGTAATGATCATTAGGTTTATATAGGTACCAGTACTAAATAAAGAAGTCCAAGTATCAACCTCACTGTAAAAGGAACCAGAGACAAGCTTCACAAGTAATACTACCATCGAAAATAATCCAAGGATAATCCATCCTAAATTCATGGGTATAACATATTTTAGCCAAAGGCTACTGGGTTATGATTGCTAACAAGAAAGGGTAGAACCCTAGAACAGGGACAAACCCTAACTAGGGTTGCAATTGTATTCTGGGGAAGAAATACAGAGAGAGAAGAGAGGTAAGAGAGGGAAAGAACTCACTAGTGTTCCTCGCTAGGTTTAGCAGAGGAAGCAGCACCGGAAGAAGCCATAGCATGACGGCATGATGGGTGTCTACACCGTGTTGAGACGCGTTAGTGATCATAGCAGCACGAGGACGACGGCATGGGCGCACACCTCACCGCCATACCACCAGGGCGGCATTAAGAGGTCACCAGAGCATCGTACCACATATGAGGGGAGATACCCTAGCCCTATTGAGGTAACAAAATGGTCGAGAGGAGGCGCGCACGACGAATCAAGCCGAACCAGTCGATGCGGCATCATCGACCGAGTCATCTCGCACCACGATGGCGGCCGGAGAGGCCGAGGGTTGCCGGAATCGGAAGGAAATGGCGGCGGTGATGCGGCGTTGCGAGAGGGGAGAACGGGATCCAGAGAGACGAGTGCGTGTGGTCTAGGTAAAACCAACCAGGGCGACGCGGTGGGTCTAACCCAACCCACTAGGCCGAACTAGGGTCGGGTTAGCCCAAAGGGCCAGGCCCAGGTTTTAAAAAGAGAAGAAATAAATAATTATAAAAATATTCTTGTGAGTATTTTAGCTCTAGAAAAATAAATAAAAATCATAAAAATACATATAAGATCTCTAAAAATTCACAAAACTATAAACTATCCAATAAAAATACTAAATTGAATTTTTAAGAGTATAAAACATAATTTGATTATTACATGTAATAAATCCTTTATGGAATTTCCTAAAATTAAGTATAACACTTAAAATAAATAAAATTCCATTTAAAAATATTAAATAAATATTCTATATAAGAAAAATCTAAGTTTATATTTTAATATGATAAAATTTAAAAAGTATACTTAAACACACTTATTCCTTTAAGGAACTTTAATAAAATAAATATATGAAGTAAAACTAAATAAAAATCACTTTTATGTATAGGAATAAGACTATTAATTTGTAAAAAAGATTATTATAAAACTCCAAGCCAATTAAGAATTTCTAAACATAGAAGCGGTATAATTAACCCTATAATTCTTTTCTACCATTACCTTAAAAATATAAGTGTTACAAAATAAACCAAAACCCTAATAACTTTAACTAACTACTTAAGGATTAAAAACAATAAAAATGTATTTTTATGTATCACTTATAAGTTCAAATAAAATCCTTTTAACCATATCTTCAACTTTAGAATCAATTGCCAAAATAAATAATATTATATTTTAATAATTATAAAGAAAGTAATCTTACTATCTAACAATTACTTTTACCTTAATAACTTAGGCAAAGAAGACTAACTATCTATTCTATTTAAATAAAACCATAATAATAATTACTTTATTCAACAAAATCACCTTCAAACATTTATAGTACAAATCAAATTATATTATAACTTATAAATTAAAAACTCAAGCCACATCCCTTTGAATCCTTAGCAATCTCAACTTAACAA
Source organism: Avena insularis (assembly GCA_023614405.1). Classification (NCBI taxonomy): domain Eukaryota; kingdom Viridiplantae; phylum Streptophyta; class Magnoliopsida; order Poales; family Poaceae; genus Avena; species Avena insularis. The sequence goes on from CM042685.1 coordinate 206,093,466, forward strand.
CCAAGTTATCAAACTTGCTTATATACCAGTTTCAACATTTTCAAATAAAAGCTATCCACTTAAAGTATAAACACTAGCGTCCATTTCTATTAAGGATAACTAATCATGTAACCTTAATTAAGCTTAGGAGAACTCTAGACCTTAAGCACGTCATAAACATCATGTATGAAGTTCATTCATGTTTTTATAATTAAGTTTATTTATGTTTTATAGATAACTTTGGTCTACTATTCAATCCCCTAAAAGTATAATAATTCAACATTAATTATACTCTATCAAAGATCATAATTTTAATCCTAACAACCTTCAAGATTTATGAAACCTAACATAATCAACATTTTCTTCTAAGGTTATTCTTTTTGCCACTTCAAATAATAATCTTATAATTATCCTTTCAACTCTTAACAACCTAAAACATTAACTTTCATCATAGTTACATGAAACCAACTAACCTTAATCATAAGTTATTATCACACCCTATATTTATATCTTATCCATAAATATGAAGCTTCTTATAAACCTATCTAATGAAAAAGTACAATTCCACACTAATCCAATCTTATAAAAACCACCTAAATGCAACTCACTTACACTAAGGGGAATTCACTTCAAGGAGTTTATAAAATTCATAGCATTACTTAAGAATAATAGCATATTGCTTCTTTAAACATTATTACTTACCAGACCAATGATGAAAGAAAAGGCTAGAAAAAGGGCGCGCTCCTGGGAGGTCGCGCGCGCGCTGCTGCTCCTGCCTGCACGTGGCGGGCGTGGAGTGCCTCATGCTATCCCGACCTTCTCCGGTATGACACATGGTGGATGCGGATAGGGTCGCAAGTCCTTTTTACTTTTCATTTTGTAGATTTGAACACGAAAACCGCGATATTTTTCAAATGAAGAGTCCAAATCGATATATCCATTTTCACGGCCTTGGTAGTCATGTCCAGATCTTCAAAACTAGATCCATTGTTGATATGTTTCGACGAACTTTTTTCTCGTACTGCCTTTGATGCGTAGGTTGCACTGCCTTTTTGGTCCAGTGCATGGTTCCTTCGGTTGCAATGCATGGCACGGTGTCCTGGCAGTGCACTGTCTTGTTGCATTGCCTAAGGTCGCAGTGCGCCGTGACATGTCCTGGTAGTACACCCGTTCATGCACTGCCTTGTTGTACTGTGATGCACTGCCTAAGGTTGCAGTGCACTAAGTGATGTTCTAGCAGTGCACCGTTGATGTGCTGCCTTGTTGTTCTGTGTTGCACTGCCTTAGTTTGCAGTGCACTATGCGGTGTCCTGGTAGTGTACTGCCTCGTTGTACTATCTTGCACTGCCTTGGGTCGCGATTACGCAGTCTTGATGTCGTGACGATGTATCGCCTCATTATATCTTGCTTTGCATTGCTTCGGTCACTAAAACTACGGTGTCCGTGTGTAGTGCATTACCGTTGTCGAGCAAAGTGCATTGTCCATGCACTACCTTGTTGTACTCCATTGCACTGCCTAAGGTCACATTGCACTGCGCGGTGTTCTCGTAGTGCACGGTTCATGCACTGCTTTGTTTTACTGCGTTGCACTTCTTCGGTCAACAGTGCATGAGTTGCACCGCTAGTGCACTACCTTATTGCACTATGTTGAACTTTCTTTGGTCGCGTGCACCGCATGAGCAGCTAGCCACGTGCCGGGCTGCCGTGCGGCCGAAAAAACACGCGCTAGCGAGTGGCCAGAAACACGCGTGATGCGGCCGAAATGCGTGCTTCGTGAAGAGCGCGGTCGTGCTAGTCATCCTCTTGATGATTTCAAATATTGGATCTTATATCGTCTTGAAGAGCGTGATTGCATAATCTTGTAATCATAAAGGCAAGTTACACTTGCTCATGTCCTTTGATTATTTCTATCAAGTATTTGCAATCTTCTATTGATATCACCTGCATTTGAAAAAGGATGGCAGAAAACACTGTTTCATAATCAACTTGAAATAGTGGTTACTGATCCAGGGTGATCAGCTAATCTATTATAACTGGCAATGGGACCACCATTGCACATGAATGTATCATCTAGGATGCAATAAACAATTTCACTAGTGATTCTTGTGCCATATAATACGCGTTAACCATAATATTTGGAATGGGATGAAGATTTGGAATGGGATGAATAAATCAGTTGGATCTTCTTCCTTTCGCATGTCGGCGGATGACCATATCGTTAAGCTGTTATTCCTTTCGAGGGCCAGGACATGGGTGAGACCCCTTAGTTCCCCGCAATCTTGGTATCTAGATTATTTATGAGGGATTGTCGGAGGTAGGTCTGGCACTTTGTTAGGGGCTGCCAAGGACAGCATCTTCTTATAGAGTCTTCAGGAACCTATCAGAGTTGTAGCTTGCCCGAAAGGGGGTTTAACGGATATGTGGCTGGTCTGAAGGATCGTGTTGGCATGTGGGGTCGCGGAGAAGGGCAATGATCGGCTTGGATTCTTACAGACCTCCTCTGAAAGGATACAGATGTCACCTAGAGGGTGGTGTGAATCGGCGATTTAAAACTTTTCCAAGAGTGTCTCAACAAAGGCGGAATTAAACTAGCGTTTACTTTGTCAAGCACAAAACCTAGAACAACTAGGGTTCACCTATGTGCACCAACAACTTATGCTAAGCAAGATAAGCAATTATGTGATAGCAAGATATATACTTCAAGCACGAAGGCTATCACAAAGTAAGGTGCATAAGTAAGAGCTCGGGTATAGAGATAACCGAGGAACACGGAGATGATGATATTTTACCGAGTTCCTCCCAACATGGAATACGTCTCGTTTGGAGAGTGGGTGGTATCAAACCACCAACGCCACAAAACTCCTCCGTTATTCTCCTATGAATCTCACCCCAATGAGATCGATCCACACTTCCACTATCGGTGCACTTGTTGGTGGCAATCCGTAACCTCTCACAAGGTTGGGGCACTTCTCCACAAATCAATTGGAGGCTCCCAACAAACAAGCTTGGGGAAAGCTCCACAACTTAATTGGATGCCCCAAGTAATCCACAAACCTAAAAAACAACCAAACTGACTAGGGTTCCAAGAACCTAAGAGTAAAAAGCTTCTCAACTTTCACCCAATTGAATCCTCACCGAGAACTCAAACCGATTCACCAAATGCAATGGCAAGAACACAAGAAGTGATCAAGTACTTCTCTCCCAAATTCCACCAAAGCTACAAAATCTTGTGGGGGGATAATGGAGGAAGAACTAAGGGAGGAAGAACAAAGGAGAAAATCCACAAAAGACTCCAAGATCTAGATCCCAAGATGTTTCCCTCACTTAGAGGAGAGATTGATTGGTGGGGTTATAGATCTAGATCTCCTCTTTCAAATCCCTAAAGTATATGCAAGAATATTAAATAAATATTCTATATAAGAAAAATCTAAGTTTATATTTTAATATGATAAAATTTAAAAAGTATACTTAAACACACTTATTCCTTTAAGGAACTTTAATAAAATAAATATATGAAGGAAAACTAAATAAAAATCACTTTTATGTATAGGAGTAAGACTATTAATTTGTAGAAAATATATTATAAAACTCCAAGTCAATTAAGAATTTCTAAACATATAAGTGGTATAATTAACCCTATAATTCTTTTCTACCATTACCTCAAAAATGGAAGTGTTAAAAAATAAACCAAAACCCTAATAACTTTAACTAACTACTTAAGGATTAAAAACCAATAGAAAATGTATTTTATGTATCACTTATAAGTTCAAATAAAATCCTTTTAACCCTATCTTCAACTTTAGAATCAATTGTCAAAATAAATAATATTATATTTTTAATAATTATAAAGAAAGTAATCTTACTATCTAACAATTACTTTTACCTTAATAACTTAGGCAAAGAATACTAAATTATCTATTCTATTTAAATAAAATCATAATAATAATTACTTTATTCAACAAAATCACCTTCAAACATTTATAGTACAAATCAAATTATATTAAAACTTACAAATTAAAAACTCAAGCCACATCCCTTTGAATCCTTAGCAATCTCAACTTAACAACCAAGTTATCAAACTTGCTTATATACCAGTTTCAACATTTTCAATTAATTAAAATCTATCCACTTAAAATATAAACACTAGCGTCCATTTCTATTAAGGATAACCAATCATGTAACCTTAATTAATCTTAGGAGAACTCTAGACCTTAATCACGCCATAAACATCATGTATGAAGTTCATTCATGTTTTGATAATTAACTTTGGTATATAGTACCATAAAAAACATGTCTTAATATTATTCATATTTTTAAGTTAACTTTAGTCTAAGAAGATCATAAACACCATGTCTAAGTATTTATGTTTTATAGATAACTTTGGTCTACTATTAAATCCCCTAAAAGTATAATAACTCAACATTAATTATACTCTATCAAATATCATAATTTTGATCCTAATAACCTTCCAGATTTATGAAACCTAACATAATCGACATTTTCTTTGAAGGTTATTATTTTTGCCACTTCAATTAATAATCTTATAATTATCCTTTCAACTCTTAACAACCTAAAACATTGACTTTCATCATAGTTACATGAAACCAACTAACCTTAATCATAAGTTATTATCACACCCTACATTTATATCTTATCCATTAATATGAAGCTTCTTATAAACCTATTTAATGAATAAGTACAATTCCACACTAATCCAATCTTATAAAAAACACCTAAGTGCAATTCACTTACACTAAGGGGAATTCACTTCAAGGAGTTTATAAAATTCATAGCATTACTTAAGCATAATAGCATATTGCTTCTTTAAACTTTAGTACTTACTGGACCAATAATGAAAGAAAAGGCTATAAAAGGGTGTGCTCCTAGGAGGTCATGCGTGCGGTGCTGCTCCTGCATGCACGTGACGGGCGCGGAGTGCCTCACGCTATCCTGGACTTCTCCGGTGCGACACGTGGTGGATGCGAAGAGGGTCGCAAGTCCTTTTTCCTTTTCATTTTATAGATTTGAACACGAAAACTACGATATTTTTCAAATAAAGAGTACAAATCGATATCTTCGTTTTCATGGCCTTGATAGTCATGTCCAGATCTTCAAAACTAGATCCATTGTTGATATTTTTTGATGAACTTTTTTCTCGTACTGCTTTTGATGCGTAGGTTACACTGCCTTTTGGTCCAGTGCATGGTGCCTTCGGTTGCAATGCACGTCACGGTGTCCTGGCAGTGCACTGTCTTATTACACTGTGTTGCATTGCCTAAGGTCGCAGTGCACCGCGACATGTCCTGGTAATACACCGTCCATGCACTGTCTTTTTGTACTGCATTGCACTGCCTAAGGTCGCAGTGCACTAAGCGATGTTCTAGCAGTGCACCGTTGATGCACTGCCTTGTTGTTTTGTGTTGCACTGTCTTAGTTCGCAGTGTATTGTGCGGTGTCCTGGTAGTGTACTGCCTTGTTGTACTATCTTGCACTGCCTTAGGTCGCAGTGCACAGTGCGGTGTCTTGGTAGTGTACTTATTCATTATACTGCCTTCACTGCCTTCGATCGCAGTGCACTGTGCAGTGTCCAGGCAGTGCACAACGCTCTGTCCATGCAGTGCACCGTCCATGCACTGCCTTGTTGTACTGCGTTGCACTGCCAAAGGTCACATTGCATTGCGCGGTGTTCTGGTAGTGCACGGTTCATGCACTGCTTTGTTTTACTGCGTTGCACTGCTTCGGTCGACATTGCACGAGTTGCACCACTCATGCATTGCCTTATTGCACTATGTTGAACTGCCTTTGGTCGCGTGCACCGCATGAGCTGCTAGCCACGTGTAGGGCTTCCGTGCGGCCAGAAATACGCGCGCAGCCGATCAGCCGGAAATACGCACGTGTGAACGTACACATTCCACGTGTTAGGCTACCGTGCGGCCGAAAATACACGCACTGCCGAGCGTCCAGAAACACACGCGCTTCCTGAAGAGCGCGCTCGCGCTAGTCGTTCTCATGATGATTTTAGATATTGGATCTTATATCGTCTCAAAGAGCGTGATTGCATAATCTTGTAATCACAAAGGCAAGTTACACTTGCTCATGTCCTTTGATTATTTCTATCAAGTATTTGCAATCTACTATTGATATCACCTGCATTCCAAAAAGAATGACAGAAAACACTGTTTTCATAATCAACTTGAAATAGTGGTTACTGATTCAGGGTGATCAGCTAATCTATTATGACTGGCAATGGGACCATCATTTCACATGAATGTATCATTTAGGATGCAATAATCAATGTCACTAGTGATTCTTACGCCATGTAATACACGTTAACCATAAGATTTGCAATAATCTAGGGTTCCAAGAACCCAAGAGTAAAAAGCTTCTCAACTTTCACCCACCAAATCCTCCGAGGAGAACTCAAACCAATGAACCAAATGCAAGAGGCAAGAACACCACAAAGATGCTCCAATCTCTCACTCTCAAGTTCCAACAAAGCTACTAAAGCTATTGGTGGAACAAGAGAGGAAGAACACAGAGGGACACACAATCCCTCAAGATCTAGATCTCAAAGATACACTCACAAAGAGATGTTTTGGTTTGGTCAAAACATAGATCTAGATCTCCTCTATCTTCCACAAATATAGGCAAGAATCTTCAGAGGGGAAGACTTGAATCAAGCTAGAGAGAATAAGAACAATGGGGCAAAGCTTGGGCAAAATAGAGAAATAAGAAGAAGTCCAAAAGCTAAAGGGACAAAGATATTTAAAGAACAAGACAAATTCTGCCTGTTGGGGCGTTTTTCCTGAATGGACCGGTAGTACCGCACTGGGCAGGTACTACCGGAACCAGCGAGCGAGCCTGTGTCAGGCAAGGATCAATGCAGCAACCAAGCATACTGGGCAGCGAACAAACCAAGGAAAAAGGGATCGGGGCAGGGCAGATGTGTGTGCCAGCGAAGCCAGAGCATAGCGGGCGGGCCAGCGGGAGATTGCGCGCGGGAGGCGGGATCGAGTAGAGCCAGGCGCGCGTGAGAGTCACCGCAGGCAGCACGCAGCAAGGCAGGAGACTTGGCGGTCCGGCCCAGCGAGAGGCAGCCAGCGAGCGCGGCAGCTGCGCTCAGCGGGCGAGCGCGCGAAGCGGCGGGGAGGCGAGGCGCGCGAGGCAATTGGCGGCGGATAAGAAGAGGTGGGATGTATCTGGCGCTATGCGACCTGGAGCTGGGCTGTTACCATCCGCCATCAGTAATCTGGCTCAATGTAGTGCCAGAGCCGCCGCCGCCAAAGCAGTGAGTCGCACGCGGTACTGGCATGTCTGCCGTCGGGCTGGTAGTACCAGACGGCCCACAAAAAGATTTTCTTTTTCCTTTTTCCAGTAAGAATGTCAGATATTCAAACGAATATAAATTTTGATTGGTAACTCCAATCGTCCCGATTCCAATTGCATTAGAAAATATTGGTTATCGCTGATACGTCCAAAACGTATCTACTTTCTCGAACACTTTGCTATTATTTCTTCTCTAAACTTGTGTGATTTGGATACAACTAACACGGAATGACGTTGTTTTCAGCAGAATTACCTTGGTGTCTTGTTTTTATGCAGAAAACGAACTATCAGGAAAAATCCCGGAAAATATGCCAAAAAATATATTTCACCAGAAGATCCACGGAGCCAGAAGAAGAGACGGAGGGGAGGTGCAGGGGGCCATCCACCCAGTGAGGCCCACGAACTCAAGACTGGTGGGGGTGTAGCCACCCTGACTCCAGGCCTCCTCTGCGCCTATAAGTTCCCTTTCGACCTAAAAACCGAGGGGGTTTGATAGTTTTCCAGAAAGAGTTCCGCTCCGCCGCCGCCACTAGAAACCAAGATTCAGATCCAGAAACTCCGTTCTAGCACCCTGCCGGGACGGGGAATTTGGATAGGATCATCGCCATCGTCATCACCAACGCATCTCCATCAACCACCGATGTTTCCCTCATCCATGAGTGAGTAATCCCCCGCTGTAGGCTTGGGGATGGTAGGGATTGGATGATTTCTATCATGTAATCGAATAAGATTGTTAGGGCATGGTGCCTAGTATCTCTTGTGCTATTTGACTTTGTTGCAACTTGTTGTGCTTAATACTTGTCACTAGGGCCCGAGTGCCATGACCTCAGATCTGAACTTATTATTAAATTATTATGATAGTATTGTTTGTGATCTTATCTGCAAGTTGTGTACACATATCATTGTCCGGATCCAAAGGCCCCAAAGTGACAATAATTGGGACAACCGGAGGGGATGGCTGTGGTGTGAGGATCACATGTGTTCATGGAGTGTTAATGCTTTGCTCCGGTGCTCTATTAAAAGGAGCACCTTAATTGCCAGTAGTTCCCTAGAGGCCCTGCTGCCACGAGCTGGCTGGACAAAAGATGTTATGCAATTTCTCATTGCGAGCACGTATGACTATATTTGGAGCACATGCCTATGATTGTTTAGTACTTGGATGCTTGTTATTATTTATCTGCAATGCCCTAGATCTTGAAGTTACATGTTTAGACTCGTCCATGCAACGCCCGTCCATCCATCCCTATGCCTACCGCGCTCGAATCCCACTGTTATCGTCACTGTTACTATTGCTCATGTTTCACTGTTGTTATTGTTGTTGTTGTTGCTTTGATGTTGCTACTGATAAACTTATATGAGCAAGAACTATTTCCAGGTGCAACTGAACTGACAACTCACTTGTTAAGGCTTGCAAGTATTCTTTGGCCCCCCTTTTGTCGAATCAATAAATTGGGTAATACTACCCACGAAGACTGTTGCGATCCCCTATACTTGTGGGTCATCAAGACTATTTCCTGGCGCCATTGCCGGGGAGCATAGCTTTATTTGTAAGTTTACTTGGATCTATTATTGTACACTGCTACTCCTTTCGTCATGGGGAAGTCTCGTGATGTAAAGTTCCCTATTTTACCATCCACTACAAGAAGAGGTACAGTCCTAAACACCTCTGCTGCTCTTGATTCACCCTCTGTTATAAGTAAGCTTGTCACACCACCACCACATACTCATGCTACACACACTTCTACTGCTACTACTACTGAGTCTGGAATTGCTTTTGATGCTCATGATGTTACTTCTATTGTGCTTGATGCGAGTGGTTCATTAGGTCCTTTTCTAGATGCTACTATGGCTGGTCTAGGAAATAACAAAACTCCTAGTGAAGACACTGTTACACCTGTTATCTCACCTGAGGCTAGTGAGAGTTATGATATTAATGATGGTTACATTGAGTTCACTGATGATTTTGTTGAAGAGTGCCGAAACACACATGGTACTAGTGCTATGAAGAGTATCCTTGCTAGACGTACTATTATGCCTAAGTTGTCCTCTGATCCAAAGTTTGCCACATCTCCCATAGATATTAAAGATGAAGATTATGATTTCTCTCTTGATTTATCTTATTTTGATATTTTTGAGAAAGAACCTTTTTGTGGGACTGAAAATGAGAGTGATGTGGCTCATATGAATGAGCTTTCTACTATGAGTGCTTTATTCTCTGATGATTTTAAGATGCACAAGTACTTTGTTGCTAAGATCTTCCTTTTTCACTAAAAGGAGAAGCTAGGGCTTGGTTTAATAGATTACCTCCTGGTTCCATTGATAGCCCTGATTGCTTGATTGCTTATTTCTTACAAAAATATTTTCCTCCCAGTGCTAGACATGATGCTTTGCAGAGACTTTTTGATTTTAAACAGGGAGCAGAAGAGAAATTACCTGAGTCATGGACAAGATTCTATGCCTTGATTCATGCACATCCTGGATGTCCATTACCTAAGAATGAGCTTCTTGATATTTATTATAATAGACTAACTGATGATTCTAGGACCTACCTAGATAGCTTTGCTGATTATGTTTTTAGGAAAAGGACTCCTACAGATGCTAAAGAATTAATGACCAAGATAAGCAAGAATTATGATGATTGGACTTCAACTAAGCTGAATACACCTGAGTCTATTACTCCTGAACCAGTTGTTCCTGAACCACTTCCAACACCAACAACAAAGAAGAGGGGTGTTATTGCATTAAATGATGAAGTGATGAAGGAAGCTAAGAAGTGTCTAAAGGAGAAAGGTATTAGAGCTAAAGATGTGAAGAATCTACCTCCTATAGAAGAATTATGTAAGCCAATTCCCCACTCATCTACTATTGAGGTACACTCTCTCCAACACTTCGATGAAGGTGATATTCCTTATGGTAAGCCTCCTAATCAATGTTTAGAGGAACTTGACACATTTATTATTAAGCATGGGTATTTTAATAAACAATTTCAGAATCATTTATTGGAAAACTCTAGAGCTATCCATGAGTTGCAAGATATCATGAAAAGAACTTCCAATGATATTAAAATGCTTTGTAAACACTTTCAAATGGTTCAAACCCAACTTGATCAACTTGCTAAGGTACAAAAGGATATGCCAGTTAATGCTTCAGGAGATAAACATGCTTGTGGAATTAGAACTAGGAGTGGTATAGCTACTCAAGTTCCTTTATATCCTGAAGGACACCCTAAAAGAATATAGCAGGATTCCCAACAAGGTGAAGATAGTGGTAGTCCTCGTAAGAGGAAGAAAAAGAAAAATAAGAAAGTTGAGGAACCACTTGAACCTGCTGTAGATCCTAATAGTATATATGTCTCTGATGCTGAAACTGAGAGTGGTAATGATAAAAATGAGTCTCCTGATAAGGAGGAAGGTGAGGAAGAACCTGAGAAGCACACTAAGAACACTAGGTACACAAAGGAAGATTTTATTGCTAATAAACATGGTAAAGAGAGAGAACCTTGGGTGCAGAAACCTATGCCTTTTCCAGGTAAGAAACACAAGTCAAAGGAGGAAGAACACTACAACAAGTTTTGTGAGTGGATGAAGCCTTTATTCTTGCAAATTCCTTTGACTGATGCTATTAAGTTGCCTCCTTATTCAAAGTATATGAATGATATTGTCTCTAATAAAAGGAAGATTCCTAATGAGGAGATTTCTACTCTACTTGCTAATTATTCCTTCAATGGTAAGGTTCCAAAGAAACTTGGTGATCCAGGTATACCAACTATTCCTTGATCTATTAAGAACAATTATGTTAGAACTGCTTTATGTGATTTGGGAGCTGGAGTTAGTGTTATGCCTTTTTCTCTCTATAAGAAACTCCAGCTAGAAAATTTGATACCAACTGATATATCTTTGCAAATGGCTGATAAGTCAACTACTATTCCTGTTGGTATATGTGAGGATGTTCCTATTCAAGTTGCTCATAATTGCATGGTTCTAACTGATTTTGTTGTCCTTGAAGTGCCTGAAGATGATAATATGTCTATTATTCTTGGAAGACCTTTTCTTAATACTGCAGGTGCTGTCATCAATTGTAATCAAGGAAAAGTAACATTCAATATTAATGACAAAGAGCACACTGTCTATTTCCCCAAGAAGTTTGTTAAGAGCTATTGCCTGAATTCCATTGAAAATATTGAGGGCATCAAGGTTGGAGAAATATATTGTCCCATTCCACAAGAAAATTTTGAAACTATTATGATTGGGACAATTGCTATCAAGTATGAGGTAACATAATCACCTTGTGGAATGCAAAGTTTTGTTTCATATAAGATTGTTTTGGTAACAAGACTTGATCAACCTTGTTAACAAAAGGATTTTAATGAACAAAACAATGCTTTCACAGTGGTTATACTTGCTCACTTTTATTTTTCTCCTTTCTAATCTTTGCTCTTCATCGTGCCTAACTTAAAGGCGTTAAAGAAAAGTACTTGTTGGGAGATAACCCAAGAGTTTCCTTGAGTCTTGGAAGTTATTAATTCAGTAATAACCTCTCCTTATCCTTTTTGTTTGCTTTTTGTGCCAAGAATGACCTCTAATGAGGGGGAAGTAAGATTTGGGGAGTTGCTGTCCCGAAACAAATTTCTGTCCTCCACCATAAAAATTCGAGAGGAGTCTCTGTAAGTCGGATTGAGCTGAAATTTATGAATAAATCCCCCCAGTATGTTATATAACTTTTGTTAGTTCAACACTTTTTGATTTGAGAAACAGAAGGTCTTCAAAAAAATCGGTTTCTACCTGCTGGTCTGTTTTGACAGATTTCTGCCATTATTTGCATTTGCTTCTTATTGATTCTTTTTCGGGTTCTTTTTGGGAAATTGAGCTTTTTGAAGGAGTTGCTACAGTAGCTTGTGTTTTTAATGAAAAGTCTTGTTGTTCCAAAGCTTTGCCAGATGTCTAATATCTTTTGAATAAACTAATGTTGCTAATGAAGATTGTGTGAAGTTTTATATGAAAGAAAAATTTCAGGTGTAGAGAGAGGATGATAAAATGAGATGAAGAATGGACAAAACTCAAGCTTGGGGGCAGCCACTCCGTGTCACCCCAAGAATTACTCAAGAGGTACAAGCGTCAAAGATTGGGGGTGCCCAAGGCATCCCCTTCTTTATCAATAAAAATCTCAGGTCTTTCTAGACACTTCATTTTTATTGTTTCATGCACAGTTGTGTTGTTCTTGGAGCGTCTTAGTTTTTGTTTTTGGTTTTATTTTGCTTCGTTTGGTTTTGCGTTGGTTGCCTTCTAAAAAAATCGAAAACACCAAAAATATTTGTTGTTCTTCTTTTGTTTTGTGAGTTCTTTGCAGGGTTCAGCCGTCCTCAGTGGACTTTGGTTTCATGTTAATTATTCAAGTCACACAAGTGAATGGCAATAATGAAGATTAAGACAACTCGAGGTGTGGTAAGAGGCTGGTAGAGAACTCTATTTGTTTCATTTTTTTACATATACTCTTCATTGTGAGCATGCTTAGCCTGTTTGTGTAAGGTGTATGTCATTATGGATGCTTAGTAGTTCTTGCTTGTCTATGATTAGCTCTAGCCTGCTAATAGTTTGTAGCATGCCATATGAATGTTTGCTTGCATTGTTTTATTCAAACTTTGGTATGATATTGTGGTATCCTCCTCTGACTGTTCATGTGAATCGACTTGGCACATGCTCACGCATGCATATGACTAATCAATAGTCAGTAAGCCTCGATGATTTATTTTGCCTCAGAGTTTTTGTATCATTTTCATGACATAGTTAGTCCTGTTTTGTTGCAAGCATGATTATGCCAGCTATTGCTCTCTCGTTTGTCACTCACTTTCTATTGCTAACCTTCACGTGCACTGAGTACGTGCTCTACCTGTGCTTCCAACTCCCCAAAACCAATATTGCCAGCTGTGTCCACCATACCTACCTATTAGCATCATTTGCTATTTCAGTGCATATTCCATATGTCGTGTTTTCTTCCAAAATAAACTGTTTGTCTATTTTGAGAAAGTTAGTTAGTAAAGCTCTCACAAACTTGATGGCACACTTTATTCCTTGCGCTTGATAATCCTGAACCATTGTGACTAGTCCATGAAAGTTATATGCTTGCTAATTATATACTGGGAGTCAACAGAACCGTGTTGTCACGGGGAACGCTTTCAACACTTTTTGGATATCTCATCTATTTGATTCCTTGCCCTTTTGTTTACGGATGTCGACGATGTGAAATAAAATGGGAGGTTGTGAGTTCATGGAGTTTATACATTGTGTTACAGAAACGCCTGGGCCGCTAGCCTAAGCCATGCATAATCATGGTGGAAACTTGCAGCATCACTATAATGAGCATATATGAAGCATCCTCAATAAAAAGCTATGCATATGGTAAATAAAAAGATTGTTGAGATTCTCATTGTCTGCTTGCCTTGTCATTTTGGTTATAGGAAAGCTCTTGTACCATGTGCAAGGGGTACCCCGTTGGCGGTTCTCGATGATATGCATGTATTTACAATGACAAGAACTATTAGGTGACCAAAGTTGAGTAGCATGCGGAGCGACCCTCGAACCCAAGGGACTTGGGATTTCCAGTCTATGGTCTGTCAAGCATATGATTCAGAGTGGACCTCACTTTCACCTTGACCACATGAATATGCCTATGATAGGGGCAATGAGATCTCAAAGCTAATGAGTACCTTCCTTTCAGCATTGGGAAGCCTTTCAAACCTTCACAAAACCGTTTTCACAGCCTTGTTGAGTCACCACTTATTCTATGAGCACCTTCTTCAGAGCATAGTTGATTTTTGTGTTTGTTCCAAAACTTGGTTAATTATGTCATAACTTTGATGCTTGTATCTCTGATATCTTTATCTCAAGTCTTCATGTGAACTTCAGAGGTGCCTTGGCATTTATATTGTGCTCTTCAAACAAAGGCAAGCGAGATACCACTCTATCATACCTTATTATGAGCATTGCAATGTTGCTTATGTTTATGTTTCATGCTACTTATTATTATTGAGTTGGTTTCTCTTCATAGCTTGCAATGAATATTGAGTAGACTTAGTTGCATACTCTTTATTATGAATTGTCTAAGCATCTACTCCTATGCTGAGAATATTTACATCATATGAAGCAAAGTGTTCGTGAAAGTTCTTTTATCGCACTCAGTTTTCAACTGAATTGCTTGAGGACAAGCAATAAGCTAAGCTTGGGGGGAGTTGATACGTCCAAAACGTATCTACTTTCTCGAACACTTTGCTATTGTTTATTCTCTAAACTTATGTGATTTGGATACAACTAACACGGACTAACGCTGTTTTCAGCACAATTACCTTGGTGTCTTGTTTTTGTGCAGAAAATCAACTATCAGGAAAAATCCCGGAAAATATGCCAAAAATTATATTTCACCAGAAGATCCACAGAGCTAAAAGAAGAGATGGAGGGGAGGCCTGGGGGGCTAGACCCACCCCAGGCGCGGGCCCACCTGACCCCGCGCCTGGTGGGGGTGTGTCCACCCCAGGCAGCTCCTCGGCCTCCCTCTGCGCCTATAAGTTGCCTTTCAACCTAAAAACCGAGGGGGTTCGATAGTTTTCCAGAAAGAGTTCCGCTCTGCCGCTACCAGAAACCAAGATTCGGATCTAGAAACTCCGTTCTGGCACCCTGTCGGGACAGGGAATTTGGAGAAGATCATCGCCATCGTCATCGCCAACACATCTCCATCAACCAGCGATGTTTCCCTCATCCATGAGTGAGTAATCCCTCGCTGTAGGCTTGGGGATGGTAGGTATTGGATGAGTTCTATCATGTAATCAAATAAGATTGTTAGGGCATAGTGCCTAGTATCTCTTGTGTTATTTGACTTTGTTGCAACTTGTTGTGCTTAATGCTTTTCACTAGGGCCCGAGTGCCATGATCTCAGATCTGAACTTATTATTGAATTATTATGATAGTATTGTTTGTGATCTTATCTGCAAGTTGTGTACACATATCATTGTCCGGATCCAAAGGCCCCAAAGTGACAATAATTGGGACAACCGGAGGGGATGGCTGTGGTGTGAGGATCACATGTGTTCACGGAGTGTTAATGCTTTGCTTCGGTGCTCTATTAAAAGGAGCACCTTAATTTCCAGTAGTTCCCTAGAGGCCCGCTGCCACGGGTTGGCTGGACAGAAGATGTTGTGTAAGTTCTCATTGTGAGCACGTATGACTATATTTGGAGCACATGCCTAGGATTGTTTAGTACTTGGATGCTTGTTATTATTTATCTGCAATGCCCTAGATCTTGAAGTTACATGTTTAGACTCGTCCATGCAACGCCCGTCCATCCATCCCTATGCCTACCGCACTCGAATCCTACTATTACCATTACTGTTACTATTGCTCCTGTTTCACTATTGTTGTTGTTGTTGCTTCTGATAAACTTCGGTGAGCAAGAATTATTTCTAGGTGCAGCTGAACTGACAACTCAGTTGTTAAGGCTTGCAAGTATTCTTTGGCTCCCCTTGTGTCTGTCACATCCTAAGATTTTCCAAATCTTGTAATGTGAAAAATAAATAAACAAAATAAATTATTGTTGAATTTTAGGGTGAAAAGAAACTTTTGTTTCTAAATGGAAACTTAAAATCCCATGTGGAACAAACTTTGGTTAATATTTGAATCCAGCAAAATTCAAATCAAGAGAAATGCATTCCTCATAAAATGCATCTGGAAATTTAAACACTTGGAAAATAAATCCAAACCCTAAAACCCTAATGGAATAAAATCATTTCCAAGTTATCCCCAAGCCTATGGATTTGATCCATATAAAAATTTGTCAACAAACATTTATAAATGTTCAAGAATGACAAATAGAAAATATTATAAGACCATAGAAATTAGTTTCACTTAATTGGAGCCATGAATAAAATCTTATAAATTTAATAAGATAAAGAAATTAAATTTACAAAGTTAATAAAGCACTTATCTATAAATCCATACCAAATGGTGAGCAAATAATCCTAAAGATATTTAAAAGTATAAATAAATCTCAAATAAGATTTTACAAATTGGAATCACCAAGTTTGGATCTCTAAATAAAAAGATATGGATTTTATAAGATGAAGAAAGAAATATTAAATAAGGATTATTTAAAGACCAAATTAAATCTTGGCCTAATCCATTAAGCAAATGGAATGAATTTAATCCAAACCCAAATAAAATAATGGATAAGGAATTTTCCAAATAAAATAAAATGGCATGAACCAAATTCTATTTGAATAAAGACAAATCCCTAAAAAGAATGATTATATAATACATGAGAAAGTAGTATTTTGGAATTTACCCAAGTGGAATAAAAGTGAATCAATTAACCTAAATAATATCAAAGAAAACTTCCAAATAAAATTTAGGGAATTAAAACTATATTAAATTCCATTGGAATTAAAACAAATACCCAAATTCAAATGATTTATGAATCATATTAAATATTTTCCAATTAAATTCAAGGTGAATATTTTGACACCCTATTAAGTAAATAAGACTTACTGAAAGGTTTTGGAAGGATTTAGAATTCAAATGGAAATTAAAAACATTATTAAATCTTGAATGAATTAATACAAGGACCTACTTTAAATAATTAAAAAGGCACTAAAGGAATAAAAGTTTTATTTTAAATTTGACATCAGAATATGGTAATAAACAGGGTTTGATTATTCACAAAATATGGCAAAGGTTTGAATTCAAATGAGTGTTTGAATTAATTAAACAAAACCAAAACAGAAATTAGAAAAGGAAAAAGAAAAACAAACTGAACAAAAAAAATATGAAAAGGACTCAGCCCAGCCTAACTAGCTCATTAAGCCCATCAGCAGCCCACCTGCTCGGCCCCGCAGCGAAACGTTACACACTCAGAATAAAACCCGCAAGGACGCTGACGCATGGACTCCATTCCCACACTCTCTCTCTCGCTGCCAGACGACCCCACCGCCAGCTCACCTCGTCGTCTACCCCGCGACCAGTTCTTCCTCCTGTTACTGCCGATTGATTCGCGTCGTCAATTCTCTTCAATGCCGCGGGATCCTCACCCCCTGACCACACTCACTTAAGCGCCCGTTTCCCCTCTTCCTTTCCCCCCAAACATCACGCCTTGAGAGCCACCAGGCTGCTTCCATTTTGCTTTGCACTGCCGCTGTCTCCGGCGAGCTCACCGAGCGATTCCGGCCAGTCGACGTCGCCCCTCGCCTCCTCGAGCACACAAGCATGAACCCAGACCCTGGCGCATCTCCTGAAGCGCCCTTCGTCCCTCTGGCGCCCGGAACCTCGTAGCAGCGACCGCCGCCACCGTCTGTTTTCTCTCCGGCGAAGCCTCTGGTAAGAATCTGACCGCCCCTCTCTTTCTCTTTCACGCACGCATCCTCGCCACAACCTTGAGCATCTGACCGTGTCTTTCACTCGTCTTAGCACGCTCTGTAGCTTCGCCACCAACGATGACTGACCGCACCCGACGCTAGGAGCATCTCCGGCGAGGAATTCCGACGACACCCGTGCGCCCCTTGACAAACCGCAAGCACGTTGAGCATCGCCGTGATCTCCTGAACCTGGTGAGCCATTCCTTTTCCTCCCTTGCTTCCTATTTCGCCAGCTCCGCTTAGCCGAAAGGTCATCATTGTGTACCGCCGGCGCCCGTACATGGTCAGAGTGTTGATAGCCGTTAGATGCAGATCGTAGGGATGCGATAGAAACTTAACTAAAAGGGTATGGATAGATCTGTGCCGCTCGATCTAACTTATATCCAACGCCTCTCAGTGCTTTATCCGTGCGAACCATTTTTGTCCAATCAAAAACAGACACGCCAGAAAATGTTCTATTACTTATTCAAACTTGAAAAATTCATAACTTTCAAACCACACGTCCAAATTTTGCAAATTTTATATCAATAGAATCAGCAAGACAAGAACTTTCTGACCATGCACTTTGTTTAGTAAAATGTTCCTTTTAAATTGTTTGTTTTTGTAGAAACTTGTGTATGCATGTTTAGAATATAAAAAAATTTCTAAAATGATTTTTGAGATAAAACCTTTGGCAAATAGTTTGTTTTGAACCTACTGACCATAGGAATCAGTTTGTGGTTTCAAAAATATATTTGGTGAAGCAAAAGAATGAATCTTTGATTTAAACCATTTCTAGTCAAATAAAAATAATGTTTATTTATTAAAAAGGCTTTTGGGAGAAAACCTTTGGAATAAACTCTCTGACCCCAAGCACCAAGTTTTACTATTTAAAAATATATTTGGTGAACCACATAAAATTGTTGTTCTAAAGGCATTTTCAGCCACATAAAATATTGTTTTTTTTGTTCAGAAATGGTTTAAAGGTAAAATCTTTTGCAAATAGTTTTGCCACTTTATAAAATTACCAATAAGTGTTTTATAATGTTTATAACCTATTATAAACCACTTTTGTAAATAAAACAAAGTTTGGCATGCTTGCATGCATTGTTTTGTTTCTATCATTTTATGTGATGTTTTGCTTGAGTGGTAGATTGAATTTGTGCCTTGCTTGATTGAATTGTAGTGATTTGAAGAGTGTGAATATTGCAAGGACAAGAAGTGACTTATATTCTCTACCAAAAAGGCAAGTGATGCTTCATACTTTTGTCCCATTATTTTCACTATGCATTAGTGATATTTCTAAGTAGGACTTGCATGGAATTTTGCTAAGTATAAACTATGCTATGGGAAATCCTAGTAGATGAAACCTTAGTAGAATTTCCTAAGTTAAGATTCCTACTACTATCATTCTTAGCTTAGCTAGTAGAAAACAAGGGTGGAATATATATTCATACTATGGAAATATTTCTAAGTCTGAGGACTTGTGTTTTGTTTAATAAAACAACTAAGTGAATGAATCACCTGGGTGGAATGGAAGGAATGGTTTGTGTTGAGTGGTTCACAAGGCCCATTTCTATGGTTTACCTTGTGTATCTCACTTGTGGATGGCCACCCAGGAACAAAGAGATTTGAGATGTCAAATGTTGAGAAGCTTCAAGTGCAGCCACTTGGCAATATGGGCTCTGCCTGGATCATATAGGTTGCAATAACTTAGCCATTTGGACAGTTGGTGGTAGTGGGAATGATAGGTTGGAGCGCGTCCATTTGATCTAAAGGAAGGCTTCTGAAAGGTCCTGTCTTGGTGAAAATCAAGGCTTGTGGGGAAAGTGCACAACCTCTGCAGATGGAAGAATCTAAGTACTTAGCCATGTACCTGGAAAAGGACAATTTGAGCATCAAGACATGGAAGTTATCAAGAATCTCCTCATCCCAATTTCTAAGTTAAAATCTTGTGGTTGAACGAGGGTTGAAAGGATCACCAATTTCTATTGGGGGATGCCTTGGGAAACATTTTGTTAAGAAAAAACTTAGTGTTTTTCAAATGATAAGGAAAATCTATTTTGAGCAATGCAAGCCTAAGCTCCACTTAGCCAAATGCATATAGATGATAGACTCCACTATACTACCATAGTATCACTATAGAGGGAGTGTCCCAACCTTTATTTAATATAAGGTGGAGTCCCATGTGTTTACAATGCTAGTCCCTGGATCAATAGCTAGCATCCACAGTTAAGATGTAATATCAAGAAACAAAGGTCATAATACAACTTTATAACCAGGAATAACATAATTTTATTACATCTTACATAGCTCATTTGGCTATTACATTACATTGCAGCAGAAATCTATAAGCATGGGGTCCTTCATCTTCAAAGTGCCACAGGCAGACATGTTGGTTGTAGACTTTGTAATCCTAATCCACACACTTCACTAAATCAATCAAACCTGCAACATGCAAGTTACAGCCACAAAGGGTCAATACATTTGAATTGTATTGGCAAGTGATACTATGGTAGTATAGTGGAGTCTAACATCTATATGCACTTGGCTAAGTGGAGTTGAGGCTTGCATTGCTCAAAATAGATTTTTCCTTAACATTTTGAAAATACTAAGTTTTTGCTTTGACAAAACATTTTTCTCAATCAAAGATTGAAGATCCTTTAACCCTTGTTCAAACCATAAGTTTTAACTTAGAAATTTGAATGATGAGATTCTTGATTGCTTCCATGTCTTGATGCTCAAATTGTCCTTTACCAGGGACATGGCTAAGTACTTAGGTTTTACACTCTGCAGAGGTGGTGCACTTTCCCCACAAGACTTGGTTTCCCAAGACAAGATCTTTCAGAAGCCTTCCCTTAGACCAATGCTCCCAACCTATCAAACTCAACCACCCCACCACCACAGGCTATAGTTCTCAAACTATATGGGATCATGGCAGAGCCCATATTGCCAAGTGGTTGCACTTGAAGCTTCTCAACATTTGACATCTCAAATCTCTTTGTTCCTGGGTGGCCATCCACAAGTGAGATACACAAGGTAAACCATAGACATGGGCCTTGTGAACCACTCAACCAAAATCCACCAAGCAATTACCATTCCACCCAGGTGATTCATTAACTTAGTTGTTTTATTAAACAAAAACACAAGTCCTCAGACTTAGAAATTTTTCATAGTATGGATATATATTCCACCCTTGTTTTCTATTAGCTAGGCTAAGCATGATAGTAGTAGGTATCTTGACTTAGGAATTTCTACTAAGGTTTCAACTACTAGGATTTCCTATAGCAAGGTTTATACTTAGCAAAATTCCATGCAAGTTTTACTTAGAGAAAATCACTAATGCATAGAGAAAGTAATGGGACAAAAGTATGAAGCATCACTTGCCTTTTTGGTAGAGTATAGGTTCACTCCTTGTCCTTGCAACAATCACACTCTTCAAGTCACTACAATTCAATCAAGCAAGGCACAAACTCAATCTACCAATCAAGCAAAACAACACATAAAAATGACAAAGTCAAAGCAATGCATGCAAGCATGCCAAGCTTTGTTTTGTTTGAAAAAGTGGTTCCTAATGGGTCATAAACATTTTAAAACACCTAATGGTCATTTGGTAAAGTGGCAAAGTCATTTTCAAAAGGTTTCACCTCAAAAACCATTTTCAAAACAAGGTATCATTTTATGTGGTGTAGAAATATTTTTACTAAGGCATTAATCTATAGGGTTCACCAAATATGTTTTCAAACCATAAAACTTGGTGTTTGGGGTCAGAGAGTTTAGAACAAAACATTTCCCAAAAGTTTTCTTCCAAAACTATTTTTAATAAATAAACCACATTTCTATTTGACTAGAAATGGTTTTAAATCAAAGAATCATTATTTTGTTTCACCAAAAACATTTTTTGATCCACAAAGTGTTTCCTATGGTCAGTAGGTTCAAATCACATCATTTGCCAAAGATTTTATCCTCAAAATAATTTTTGAACAATTTTTACACCCTTAACAAGCATACAAATGTTTCTGCAAAATCAAACATTTTAACAGAAGCTTTTTGCTAAACAAATGGCTTGGTTGGCTAGGGCTTGTCTTGATGATTCCAATGATATAAAGTTTGCAAAATTTGGATGTGTGGTTTAAAAGTTGTGCAATTTACAAAATTGGAAATCTAATAGATCAAATCTGTCTTTTAAATCAACTACAGGCCGCGTGGCTGTTTCTTATTGGGCAGTACCGATTCGTGTGGATCGAGCGATACAGACCACAGGATTAAAAGGGGCATGTGCGGCTCAGATCATCGCATACCCTTTTGTTTAAGTGAACTATCCTATCGCTCCGATCTGGATCTAACGGCTCTCAGTGCCCCGACCAGAAGCGGCCATGGCTCGGCGGCTTGGCGATGGCGGTGTTACAGGAAGCGAGAAGGAGGGAGAGGGTGCTCACCTGGTTCGCTGAATGATGATGATGCTCAACGTGCTCTCGGGGAAGCAGGGGCGTACGAGGGTAGCGATAATTTCTCGCCGGAGTTCCTTCTGGCGACGGCATGCTCTGGTGCTGTCGGAGATGATCCTACAAGGTGCGACAGGACGCGAAACAGGGGGCATTAGAAGCGCGAAGGAACGCAGGGTGTAGTGGTGTCCTCTAGAGAAAGGGGGAAGGACGGGGCTTACGGGGAGGGTCACCGGAGCTGATGTGGTTGGGCGGTGGCGCTCAGTCGAGGATGTTGCCGAGCTTGCAGGACACTCGCGGCCGAGCTGAGGCCACAGAGAGATGCGCCACGGTCTGGGGAGGATGTGAGCTTGGTCGGTGAGGCAGGGGCGATGCGGTGCTGCCGGAGTTGGTCGAGAACCTCGTCGGAGACGGCGGCGGTGCAGAAGAAATTTGGAACAGCCTGGTGGCTCTCGAGGCGTGGTGTTTGAGGGGAATGGAAGAGGAGTAAGAGGGGATTTATCATGTGTGATCACTGCGAGTTTTAATCGCGGCATTAAGGCGAATTAAGCCTGAGGAATCAATGGCAGGAGCGGGGAAGAACGGGTCGCAGTGGTGGAGACGATGAACAGGAAAAGGGTGGGGCATACCTGTCAGCGAGAAAGGAAGTGAGGGGGGGGTCCACTTGTCAGCATCCTCGCGAGTTGCTTCTGCGGTGAAGAAAACGGTTCGGGGCGAGGGAACAGGTGGGCTGGACTGGGCTGTTGGGCTGGCTCAGTTGGGTCAGGTCCGTTTCCATATTTTTTTCTGTCTGAATCTTTTTCTTTTTCCAATTTAATTTCTGTTTTGAATTTCAATCAACTATTCAAACATTCAAACAATCCAAACAATCACCACACTTGTAATGAGTTTTTGGTTATGTTTATCAATCATAAACCAAATCCCAAAAATAAAATAAAATAAAATAATATTTTTATTCTTTTTAGGATCCATTCATTAATTAAATAAAATGGACCTTTAGTTATTTAATCAAATAGGGTTTGATTTATTTAATAAAATCTCCATTTGAAATCCAAATATTTTCAAAACCAAATCAGTAGGTTTTATTTGGAAATAAAGAATACTTGGAAACTTGTTTAAAACAAAATACCTTTTATTTTAGGTTCCATTATTAATTAAATAAAATGGACCTTTGTTATAAAATCAAATAGGATTTGTTTTATTAAAAACTTTAATTTGAAATCTAAAATAAAACCAAAACACTTCAGTAGGTTTTATTTGAGAATATAAAATATTTGGAAAACTTATTTTTAAAATAAATAAATAAGTTTTTGTGTTTATTTAAAATGGGAAAAAGCCTTTACTTAAATAAAATTGGATATTAAATCCTTATTATTTTATTTAAATAAACCTTTACTATTTTTATCAAATAGAAATATTTTATTTCAAATACTTGGCCAAGGTTTAAGTTGGCTCTATAAAATAACCTTTATTTATAAATCCACCTTTTCTTTTGAAAACCAAATCCTTTTATTAAAAGATCCAAAATAGTAATTCCAAATATTTTTATTTTCCTTTATTAAATGTTTATCTTTTTAAATCCCTTTAGGATTTAATTTGATCCAAATTGGTTTGAAGGTTTCCAATTGGATTCAAAAAGTTTCTTCTCACTCTGAAAATCAACAAAGTTTTATTTTATTCATTTATTTTTCACATTACAAGATTTGGAAAATCTTGGGATGTGACAATCACTTGCCAATACAATTCAAATGTATTGACCCTTGTGGCTGTAACTTTTTATGTTGCAGGTTTGTTTGATGTTAGAGAAGTTTATTGAATTAGGATTACAAGTCTACAACCAACATGTCTGCCTGTGGCACTTTGAAGATGAAGGACCCCATGCTATTTTTATATTCTGCTGCATTGTAATGAGATGGCCAAATGAGCCGTGTAAGATGTAATAAATTATGTTATTCCTGGTTATAAAGTTGTTATATGACCTTTGTTTCTTGATATTACATCTTAACTGTAGATGCTAGCTATTGATCCAGGGACTAGCATTGTAAACACAGGGATCTCTACCTTATTAAAGGTTGGTAACCTTACAGATGGTATCAGAGCATTGTGTTGCCTGTAGAATTTGTAAACCTAGGATTGGACAAACCCCTTAGAAAAATAGGAGTTGTATTTGTTCCAAAACTTATTTACAAACAATCTTGTAAACTCTTTCCTCAACCATTTTGGTTTTGACTCTACATCTCTTCTATTTCAAACTTGATGGACAAGCCTACCCCATGGCCAAAGACTCCACCATGAGCAAAGGACTTCATCAACTCTAATGACTTCAACATCTTCAAGTGATTTCAACCTTATTATCAACAAGGACTTCAACCTTAGATATCACTAAGGACTACAAGTGAGACAAGAAATGTTACTCAAGACTTGAGGACTAAGGAAACACAACTTGGGAACCATCATCTCCTTAAAGTTTTGAAACCAAGATGCAAGAAATTCTGTAAGGATACAAAGATCTTGTTCATGAAGAATCAACTAAGAAGGATGGAAAGATCTCAAGTGAACCATATAGTTGGACCACCATATTTAGATTAAATCAAACCCACCAACTTATGTGGTGTAACAAAAATATTTTGTTGCCTATAAGTGTGCTTGAAACTTGTTGTTTGAGTGGAATGTTTGTTTGTGATTGCTTGCACTTTGCTTGTGTGAATTGTGATGTGTGTGATTAGAATTGATTCCTAAGAAATATTTTGCCTATTCTAATCCCAACCCAACCCAAACAGATGACTACTCCAGGAAATTCCAACATCAAGGTTAGTGACAACATCAACAACCAAGAGATGCACATGAGCGAACAACTACTAGCAAACCAAACCCAGTTGAACCAAGTGACAACTCAGTTTTTAGCCAACAACAATGGATTAGACCCAACCATACAAAAGATTTTGAAAATTCAATCCCAATTGTTGCAAGGGATGGCCACTCAAATGATCAACATGGGAGACAACTCTTCCCAAGGAGTTTGTGACAACAAGGATGTCAAGGATGATATTTTAGAAGGAACCCAAGCTTGCAATGTTTGTGGAGACAAGGATCACACTTCCAAGGATCATGAAGATCAATGCCCCAATTGTGAAGAGAAACATCCAAATAATCAATGCCCCACATCTCAAGCTACTTGTTTCCTATGTGAAGGAAATAATCATGTCCCTATCCAATGCCCCATCTATTCCATAGTTCAACAAAAGAAACAAGGTGGAGTGCATCAACAGTTTGTAAACCCACATGAAGGAACAACTTCTACCAAGAAGGATGAAGGCAAAGTCAAAACTATGCACCATAAGGCCAAATCCAAAGTGATCACAAAGTGTTGCTACTCTTGTGAAGAAGAAGGTCATATCTCTAGTAAATGCCCCAAGAAGAGAGAAAGATTTCCCACCTTTGTGGTGAAGTATGAAGAGCATGAACTAGAAGGACTCCTAGCTTTGGAGAGACCCAAAAAGAAGAAGAAGGATAATAGCCAAGTGATGTGTTTCAAATGCAAGGAGCTAGGACATTATGCAGACAAGTGTCCAGAGAGGTTTCAACAAGATCCCAAGAAAGCCAAGATGTAATCTAGTTGGAATTTTTTTAAGGGTGGTAGTACCCTAGATGCTTTGAGCCAACTTGTAACCCTAGCCTCCCCAAATCTCGGGACGAGATTTATTTTAAGGGTGGTAGCCTGTCACATCCTAAGATTTTCCAAATCTTGTAATGTGAAAAATAAATAAACAAAATAAATTATTGTTGAATTTTAGGGTGAAAAGAAACTTTTGTTTCTAAATGGAAACTTAAAATCCCATCTGGAACAAACTTTGGTTAATATTTGAATCCAACAAAATTCAAATCAAGAGAAATGCATTCCTCATAAAATGCATCTGGAAATTTAAACACTTGGAAAATAAATCCAAACCCTAAAACCCTAATGGAATAAAATCATTTCCAAGTTATCCCCAAGCCTATGGATTTGATCCATATAAAAATTTGTCAACAAACATTTATAAATGATCAAGAATGACAAATAGAAAATATTATAATACCATAGAAATTAGTTTCACTTAAATTGGAGCCATGAATAAAATCTTATAAATTTAATAAGATAAAGAAATTAAATTTCCAAAGTTAATAAAGCACTTATCTATAAATCCATACCAAATTGTGAGCAAATAATCCTAAAGATATTTAAAAGGATAAATAAATCTCAAATAAGATTTTACAAATTGGAATCACCAAGTTTGGATCTCTAAATAAAAAGATATGGATTTTGTAAGATGAAGAAAGAAATATTAAATAAGGATTATTTAAAGACCAAATTAAATCTTGGCCTAATCCATTAAGCAAATGGAATGAATTTAATCCAAACCCAAATAAAATAATGGATAAGGAATTTTCCAAATAAAATAAAATGGCATGAACCAAATTCTATTTGAATAAAGACAAATCTCTAATAAGAATGATTATATAATACATGAGAAAGTAGTATTTTGGAATTTACCCAAGTGGAATAAAAGTGAATCAATTGACCTAAATAAGATCAAAGAAAACTTCCAAATAAAATTTAGGGAATTAAAACTATATTAAATTCCATTGGAATTAAAACAAATACCCAAATTCAAATGATTTATGAATCATATTAAATATTTTACAATTAAATTCAAGGTGAATATTTTGACACCCTATTAAGTAAATAAGACTTACTGAAAGGTTTTGGAAGGATTTAGAATTCAAATGGAAATTAAAAACATTATTAAATCTTGAATGAATTAATACAAGGACTACTTTAAATAATTAAAAAGGCACTAAAGGAATAAAAGTTTTATTCTAAATTTGACATCAGAATATGGTAATAAACAGGGTTTGATTATTCACAAAATATGGCAAAGGTTTGAATTCAAATGAGTGTTTGAATTAATTATACAAAACCAAAACAGAAATTAGAAAAGGAAAAAGAAAAACAAACTGAACAAAAAAAATATGAAAAGGACTCAGCCGAGCCTAACTAGCCCATTAAGCCCATCAGCAGCCCACCTGCTCGCCCCCGCAGAGAAACGTTACAAACTCAGAATAAAACCCGAAAGGACGCTGAGGCATGGACCCCATTCCCACACTCTCTTTCGCTGCCAGACGACCCCACCGCCAACTCACCTCGTCGTCTACCCCGCGACCAGTTCTTCCTCCCGTTACTGCCGATTGATTCGCGTCGTCAATTCTCTTCAATGCCGCGTGATCCTCGCCCCCTGACCACACTCACTTAAGCGCCCGTTTCCCCTCTTCCTTTCCCCCCAAACATCACGCCTCGAGAGCCACCAGGCTGCCTCCATTTTGCTTTGCACTGCCGCTGTCTCCGGCGAGCTCACCGAGCGATTTCGGCCAGTCGACGTCGCCCCTCACCTCCTCGAGCACACAAGCATGAACCCCAGACCCTGGCGCATCTCCCCGTAGCGCCCGCTCGTCCCCGCGTGCCCTAGAACCTCGGAAACGACGACGACCACCGCCGCCACCGTCTGTTTTCTCTCTGACGAAGCCTCTGGTATGAATCTGACCGCCCCTCTCTTTCTCTTTCACGCACGCATCCTCGCCACGACCTTGCGCATCTGACCGTGTCTTTCACTCATCTTAGCGCGCTCTTTAGCTTCGCCACCAACGACGGTGACCGCGCACGCCAGAGCATCTCCGTGAGGAATTCAACGACACCGTCGCCTTGACAAACCGCAAGCACGTTGAGCATCGCCGTGATCTCCTGAACCTGGTGAGCCATTCCTTTTCCTCCCTTGCTCCCTATTTCGCCAGCTCCGCCACTAGCCGAGCGTCGCCACCGCGCGCTGCCGTCCAGCGCCGCCAGAACATGGTCAGAGTGTTGATAGCCGTTAGATGCAGATCGTAGGGATGCGATAGAAACTGAACTGAAAGGGTATGGATAGATATGTGCCGCTCGATCTAACTTAGATCCAACGCCTCTTAGTGCTTGATCCGTGCGAACCGTTTTTGTCCAATCAAAAACAGACACGTGGCCTAGAGCTGTTATAAAAGCCAGAAAATGTTCTATTACTTATTTAAACTTGAAAAATTCATAACTTTCAAACCACACGTCCAAATTTTGCAAATTTTATATCAATAGAATCAGAAAGACAAGCACTTTCTGACCATGCACTTTGTTTAGTAAAATGTTCCTTTTAAATTGTTTGTTTTTGCAGAAACTTGTGTATGCATGTTTAGAATATAAAAAAATTTCTAAAATGATTTTTGAGATAAAACCTTTGGCAAATG
Organism: Avena insularis; assembly: GCA_023614405.1. Lineage (NCBI taxonomy): Eukaryota > Viridiplantae > Streptophyta > Magnoliopsida > Poales > Poaceae > Avena > Avena insularis. The sequence goes on from CM042685.1 coordinate 206,121,891, forward strand.
GTTTGTTTTGAACCTACTGACCATAGGAATCAGTTTGTGGTTTCAAAAATATATTTGGTGAAGCAAAAGAATGAATCTTTGATTTAAACCATTTCTAGTCAAATAAAAATAATGTTTATTTATTAAAAAGGCTTTTGGGAGAAAACCTTTGGAAAATGTTTTGGAATAAACTCTCTAACCCCAAGCACCAAGTTTTATGATTTAAAAATGTTTTTGGTGAACCACATAAAATTGTTGTTTTGCTAAAGGCATTTTCAGCCACATAAAATATTGTTTTTTTGTTCAAAAATGGTTTAAAGGTAAAATCTTTTGCAAATAGTTTTGCCACTTTATAAAATGACCAATAACTGTTTTATAATGTTTATAACCTATTATAAACCACTTTTGTAAATAAAAAAAAAATTGGCATGCTTGCATGCATTGTTTTGTTTCTATCATTTTATGTGATGTTTTGCTTGAGTGGTAGATTGAATTTGTGCCTTGCTTGATTGAATTGTAGTGATTCGAAGAGTGTGAATATTTCAAGGACAAGGAGTGACTTATATTCTCTACCAAAAAGGCAAGTGATGCTTCATACTTTTGTCCCGTTATTTTCACTATGCATTAGTGATATTTCTAAGTAGGACTTGCATGGAATTTTGCTAAGTATAAACTATGCTATGGGAAATCCTAGTAGATGAAACCTTAGTAGAATTTCCTAAGTTAAGATTCCTACTACTATCATGCTTAGCTTAGCTAGTAGAAAACAAGGGTGGAATATATATTCATACTATGGAAATATTTCTAAGTCTGAGGACTTGTGTTTTGTTTAATAAAACAACTAAGTGAATGAATCACCTGGGTGGAATGGAAGGAATGGTTTGTGTTGAGTGGTTCACAAGGCCCATTTCTATGGTTTACCTTGTGTATCTCACTTGTGGATGGCCACCCAGGAACAAAGAGATTTGAGATGTCAAATGTTGAGAAGCTTCAAGTGCAGCCACTTGGCAATATGGGCTCTGCCTGGATCATATAGGTTGCAATAACTTAGCCATTTGGACAGTTAGTGGTAGTAGGAATGATAGGTTGGAGCGCATCCATTTTGTCTAAGGGAAGGCTTCTGAAAGGTCCTGTCTTGGTGAAAATCAAGGCTTGTGGGGAAAGTGCACAACCTCTGCAGATGGAAGAATCTAAGTACTTAGCCATGTCCCTGGAAAAGGACAATTTGAGCATCAAGACATGGAAGCTATCAAGAATCTCCTCATCCCAATTTCTAAGTTAAAATCTTGTGGTTGAACAAGGGTTGAAAGGATCACCAATTTCTATTGGGGTATGCCTTGGGAAAGATTTTGTCAAGCAAAAACTTAGTGTTTTTCAAATGATAAGGAAAATCTATTTTGAGCAATGCAAGCCTAAGCTCCACTTAGCCAAATGCATATAGATGATAGACTCCACTATACTACCATAGTATCACTTGCCAATACAATTCAAATGTATTGACCCTTGTGGCTGTAACTTATTATGTTGCAGGTTTGTTTGATGTTAGAGAAGTTTATTGAATTAGGATTACAAGTCTACAACCAACATGTCTGCCTGTGGCACTTTGAAGATGAAGGACCCCATGCTATTGTTATATTCTGCTGCATTGTAATGAGATGGCCAAATGAGCCATGTAAGATGTAATAAATTATGTTATTCCTGGTTATAAAGTTGTTATATGACATTTGTTTCTTGATATTACATCTTAACTGTGGATGCTAGCTATTGATCCAGGGACTAGCATTGTAAACACAGGGATCTCTACCTTATTAAAGGTTGGAAACCTTACAGTGTCGAATCAATAAATTGGGTAATACTACCCGCGAAGACTGTTGCGATCCCCTATACTTGTGGGTCATCAATCGCCAAGTGAGAAAGTATCAAGTATAATAATGTGAGATACCTCACTTGGTGAGAAACCGAAAAGCCGCCAAGATCAAAATCGCAACAAGATACAAACGTAAGATCCGATTTTGATGAACAAGATCTTGTTATGGAGATTACCACAAGCTCTATAATCTCACATGGATAAGACCAAATAACGACCAAATACGATGATGCAAGTATGCAAAGGTTTGAGATCTCTCTAAACGACATGATCAGTTACTCATTCGAGAGCCCATCTTGATAGTACGGCTATCTATCCTAAACCCGGTCTCCCAACTAATCAACCTGACACCGGTAAAAGGGAAAACCTATCAAGATTATACCTTTGCCTTGAGCATTCCACTTGAGCTCGATGTAGACGAACTTGACCTTCTCAAGATGGAACGCCTTTCTTGATTCCTCATCATCGATCCATGATCACCGAGGATGGAAAGCATCAAACATGAGATCTTCTATAGATGGTGCATTTTGAGCTTGCACAACACATCTTCTTCTTCATATCATCGACCTTGAAGCCAACACATGCTCCAAGCAATGCCAATGGACAAATCCTACAAGTGCAACTTAATACACACATTAGTCCATAAAGATTGTCATTAATTACTAAAATCACACATGGGGGCCCACATGTTCTTTCACGTTTACTTTGTCAAGCACAAAACCTAGAACAACTAGGGTTCACCTATGTGCACCAACAACTTATGATAAGCAAGATAATCAACTATGTGATAGCAAGATATATACTTCAAGCACGAAGACTATCACAAAGTAAGGTGCATAAGTAAGATCTCGCGTATAGAGATAACCGAGGCACGCGGAGATGACGATATTTTTCCGAGTTCCTCCCAACATGGGGTACGTCTCGTTTGGAGAGGGGGTGGTATCAAACCACCAACGCCACAAAAGTCCTCCCTTATTCTCCTCTGAATCTCACCCCAATGGGTTCGATCCACACTTCCACTATCAGTGACATTGACGGTGGCAATCCAGAACCTCTCACAAGGTTGGGGCACTTCTCCACAACTCAATTGGAGGCTCTCAACAAACAAGCTTGGGGAAAGCTCCACAACTTAATTAGAGGCCCCAAGTAATCCACAAACCTACAAAACAACCAAGCCGACTAGGGTCCCAAGAACCTAAGAGTAAAAAGCTTCTCAGCTTTCACCCAATCGAATCATCACTGAGAACTCAAACCGATTCACCAAATGCAATGGCAAGAGCATAAGAAGTGCTCAAGTACTTCTCTACCAAATTCCACCAAAGCTACAAAATCTTGTGGGGAATAAGGGAGGAAGAACAAAGGAGGAAATCCACAAAAGATTCCAAGATCTAGATCCCAAGATGTTCCCCTCACTTAGAGGAGAGATTGATTGGTGTGGTTGCAGATCTAGATCTCCTCTTTCAAATCCCTAAAGTATATGCAAGAATCATAGGAGGGATTGAAGGTAAGCAAGCTCAAGAAGGTCAAGAATGGAGGGGAAGGCTTGCAGAACTCGAGCTGACTCGTTGGGGAAGAAGGGCCTCTTTTTATAGGCCCACTGATTTCTGACCATTTTCTGCCCGTTGGGGGGTTTCCACACCGGAGACTCCAGTATGGAGTCCGGAGACTCCGGTCTGCACACTCACACCGGAGATTCCGGTCCATCTCCGGACCATCTCCAGACCCCTATATACAGAATGTCCCGGGGCAGGTCTTGATGCTTCCTCCGGAGACTTGGCAGGAACTCCGTACCTGAGCACACCAGAGACTCTGGATCAGACCAGAGATTCCGGTCTACCAGTATACACCAGAGATTCTGGCCAAATATCCAGTCCGAACCAAATACGAGGCAAACTTCAAATGGCGATATCTAGAGTTTGAAAACTCCGATTGACCCGAAACCAATTTTGTTGGAAAGAGGAGAACAAGATCTACCCAACTAAAAAGTGAAATTATTGGATACCACCAAGTGATAATATTTCATGTATTACAATGTGAGATATCTCCCTTGGTGAGAAACCAGAAAACCTCAAAGATCAAAAACGCAATAAGATATAAAAGGGAAATCCGTTTTTGATGAACAAGAGCTTGTTATGAATATTGTCGCAAGCTCTAGAACCTCACATGGATAAGATCCAAATAACAACCAAGAAAGGATGATGCTAAGTATGAAAATGTTTGAGCTCTCTCAGAAAGATATGATCGAGTTACTCACTTGAGAGCCCCTCTTGATAGTATGATTATCTATCCTATAAACCGGTCTCCCCAACTAACACCACAAGACTGGTAGGAAGGAAACCCTATCAAGATCATATATTTGCCTTGCGCATATTCCACTTGATCTTGGTGTATACGATCTTGTCCTTCTTAAGATGGAACACCTTTCTTGATTGCTCTTGCACACACTCGCTTGATGAAGACTTGCAAGTTGCTCCCCCATACAACATGGGAAAACCTTTACTTTGACCTTGTCTTCATCGATCCATGATCACCGAGGATGGCAAGCTTCAAGCATGAGATCTTCTAGATATGGAACATTTTTAGCTTGCACAACATTTCTTCTAACACCATTTGGATGATGTCTTGAAGATACATATGATGAACTCTATCTTCTTCATCAAGACACCCTAGATCTTATTTTCTTTATTTTTATTCTTCATTTCTTCTCTCTTCATTATGTTTGTGTCTTGAAGATACTCACGGGGTACCACTCCATCTTATTCTTTAAGACACACTTGCTATAGGCCCAACTCTCACTTGACCAATCTCCGGGTCACTCTTAAAGCCTTGGTCAACACTTGATCTTCTTCACTTTCTTCTTCTTCTTCTTCATTTCTTCTACCTTGAAGCCAACACATGCTCCAAGCGATGCCAATGGACAATACCTACAAGTATAACTCACTGCAAACATTAGTCCATAAAGATTGTCATTAATTACCAAAACCACACATGGGGGCCCACATGTTCTTTCATCCTCACACCAAAGGAAGTGTGAACGGGAAGGATCGCCTACTTATGCAACATAGATAAGGATCTCTTATGGGTAAAGCAACACACCTCTGAAGAGTGTAAAAAAGTGTGGCATGTTACTCCCTATTTTGGGAAGGAGTTACGAACGCGGCAGGAATAGAACTCCATAAAGTTCTGGTAAACCTGTGAAGGCTGACGGACATAGCTTTTCATAATAAAAAATCTTTAAAAAAATGTTTACGAAAACCTGCATAACCTATGACCTATGGTCTATGGGTGTAGCTAGTGCATCAAACAATCTTTTTTAGTAAACTTGCTAAGTACACTCATACTCAAACGTATCTTGTTAACCCTTGATAGATTCTAAGCCAATGAAGATGTCATCAGCAACAACTGATGCTCCAGGAATTGACACCGGAAGCTCCAATTCTTCAATAAAGACAACTAAGTCAAAACATATATCAACCAAAGAGAAGGCGAAATTCCTGATTAGATAATTATAAGAGCATAATCTCTAGCCATAGAACCTACTTCTATAGAGCATTGCAATAGCAGCAGAGTGCAGGCCAAATAGTTTAGATACTAATCTTATTCGTATGATAATTATAAGTTGTTATTTCTAGTTCTTCTTTGTAATATGTTGCTTTCTTCTTCTGTAACTTAGAGTGTTCTCTGGATCTTTTGTAAATGTTGTAATTTATGTCTTAGACCTGCTATGTTTCTTTTATACCACTCTGAGCGATGTAATACTAGTGAAGAGTGTTTCATTGGTGTTACGTCCATGATTATAGTATACTACATCATGAAGTGGTATGTTGGGTCACCGCATGGGCCCGGGCAGCCACCACAGTAGCCCATGCACACCGCCGCATGGTGCCTGCTATGCCATATCTCCTGAGCCGCCTTCTCGTCGACCTTCAGCACAGCAGCCACCGGCATCGCCGCCCAGCCATCACACCGCATCTCCGCATTCATAGACGCCGCGTCCACCGCTGCTCTCCCGTGCCAACTTTAGAGGCGGGGGCCTCCGCCACCGTGAAGAGGCCAGCGGCAGCGGCGATAGGAAGAGTGGGAGGTGGGGAGCTAGAGGCAGCAGTTTCCCTAGGGCCACCGAGAGGGGCGACGCGAGGGATGGGAGCGAGCCTGGATGGATTTCTTTGTTTAGAAAGCTTCCTTGTGTAGTGGTCACTTTTGAACTTGTAGCGAGAATCATAATGTTCTCCGGTGCTAGATCTCGTCCTCCAAGTACTTTCCGGTGGGTCCCAGTGAAACAAGCTCCCTGGCCAAGCGGACCGGGCACCCTAACCAAGCTAAAGTCCAACCTTTGGCCTCATGCCAGGCCACCTAAGAGTATCTCTAACCCAACCTAGTCCACTAACGATCTACTGGTCTCTAACCGAAACCGTAAAAACCTTTAGAGGACTTTAGTTAGGATTTCAACCCCAAAAATCACCCCGCCCTCTATTATATTTGCTCGGACACAGACTAAAAAATACCCACCACACCATGCCGCTTATGTCCCTACCGACGCACCGCTCAACTTCCCCGACGCGCCACACCTTCCACCACCAACACCGGAGATGGCTAAATCTTTCTGCCGCTCATCTCCTCCGCCGATCCATAGCGCTATTCGGGGTGGAGACTCGCCTTGAGGCCGATCTAGGGCACTGGCAGACCTCTTGTCGCCACCGCCTCCGCACGGCCATTATCACGGCGTCCGGCAGCGGGAATGAGGGGCGTGGGTGTCGGAGATCACTGACCGGAACACCGACCGCCCATCGGCCGCTGGATCTGGCTAGGGACATTCCAGTCCATGGCGGTATGCGGAGTACGCCACACGCCCTCTATTTCCTTCGCATCGAGGCCTTCTTCAGCCACGTCGGTGGCGTCTTCTTCCTCCGCACCGGTGGCCATCATCGACCTCTATGGCGACTCCGACGACGACATGTCGTCCAACTCTTCATTCGAGGCATGGTTAGACAGCCTTGACTGCTAGGTGGCGGCGACCTTGACACAAAGACGACCACCGTAGTTTTTATGGTTTCTGTGACGGACACAGACGCCGGCCACTGTTTATTTTAGCTATGTTTTAAGTCTATGTATAAACAACTTCGAAATCATGTTAAATATTGTTGAATCTGGTGTTAATTTGGAGTGCATACAATCGTGTTGGTTTGAATGTGCACATAAGGATCAAATTTTTCGGGTTCAGATTTTGAATCGTGCACGTAAGGATCCGATTTTTCGGGTTTAGATTTTGGGATCAGTTCTGCGGGCCACCATTTAGAGGAGAATGGAGAATAATTTTTCTCATCTAGTATAGTCCACTGTTTAGTACTTTAAAATTTAGGGGTTTGGAGTTGGGTTAGAGATGCCCTAAGCCAGGTCTGTCAATATCAGGAGTGGCGGGGGAAGGAAAAGACTTGCAACGTATAATGTGCACGTGTCTATATGAAACTAGAGATTTCCAAGATCTGGCCCATTAAAAGTGGATTTGTCACGAATTATCTAGACTGCCAGTACCTAACATAATGAATTATTCATCTATGCTTGCTTGCTCTCACTAAATAGATTAGTAGAATGTTTATCTAATAGAAGCTAGAATGGTACTCTCTCTCCAATCCATAATAAGTGTCGTCCATCTAGTATAAAATTTGCACTAACTTAATACAAAATGAGCGACCCTTATTATAGACCATAGAGAGTACAAGTTTACCAAGCATAACCGCCAGTTTGAAAACATAAGACCATGTGTATATCAAATCATAGAAAAACTCGTAAGGATTAAATTACTGTAAACAGCATCAAATCACGTGTGGTGAAATCATTGTCACTGAATAGATGACCGGAGGTGCCACTTGTTTCTACTAATTGTTAACTTTTTAGTTTGACATTGGTGCTTTAACGATAAGAGCAACTCTAGCAGACACCGTATCCTCCAAACTATAAAAAGGCGTTTAAGAATCGTGATTTTGCTCGGTTTTACTTGGGTTTGCTCGTGGCCAGAACAAAAACCAAAATTCCAAACCATAAAAACTTGAATTTTAAACATTCGCCGGAGATTTCAGATGTTCATGCGTACATAGCCGTGATAGTAGGCACAAAAGGCACAAATTAGACTAAATTAAAAGAGGATCTGCCGTCATCGCCGCTAAACCCTAACCCAACCGCAAAATCGGTTACCGGAGCATCATGGAGCAGCGACAACGCTTCCGTCGGCAAATTCAAAGCTCGTCGTCGAAGAGGCCGAGATGGTGTCGGAGCCGAGGTCGACGTACTTGTCGTCCTGCACAGCCCGCAGGTGGTCGCCCTGGAGCTTCTTCGCGCGGTCTTCACGATCGCGGTCGAGCCCCTGCTTAAGCAAGATGTTCGATGTCCTCGTTGCAGCGAGCTCGAGCGGCCTCAGCGACACTCAACTGCTGGATGACCTCCATCAAACTATCAAAGGAGCTCTTGTCGGTGGCGTAGTCAACGCTGGTGACGACACAGCCCTCCTCCTCTTCCTCCTTCACCAGCGACAAAGGAGTTCGCGGTGCGCATGAGGAGCTCCCCTCCCCCACATGCGGCGGTCAAACTCCTCCATCTCACAGCAAAGAAGCACGACCGGCACCAACAGGGTGAGGCCATGGTAACGGGAGGAAGACGGCATACAACCACAACAGGGTCCACAACGGTCCACCAGCAACTACCGGTGGCGGATCTAGTGCGGGGGCCAAGGAATTTCTCGCCAAAGCTCAGCAATTTGAGCAGCGGTGTGAGCAAATGCACGGCGGAGGCATGGAGGGGGCGGTGGCAAAATGAGGGGTCAAAATCCACAAAACACCCTTAGAACCAAAATTATATAGTTCGAGGGGGTGGATTTGTCGAGCCCCGGGAAAAAATTCTGGGTCAGATGCCGTTTGTGGTGTCTGCTCGGGCCAAAAAACACGGCTAGGCCCGTAAACCCACCGGAATTATATGGGTCCGGCGGTTTTCTGGTTTCTGCTAGAGATGCTCTAAGCCTGCAATAATGGGTTAAACAGAAGCATATACAGCTCTGACAATGGCAAGATAAACAAGGTTATTTTGAATACAAGGAAAATACTTGGGGTTAATTGTCTACTCCAAGAACAGCAGAAATTAACACGGATGGCATCAATATAGGACAATATATCTACTAGTACAAACAGAACGAAGTAAAGGAAAGCAAGAAAATAGCCGCAATATGGTAATACAAACTCAAGCAATAGATCCAAACACAACCAGAACTTAAACGAGAAAATAAATGTAAAGGCAATCTTGGGTAGATGCATGTAGTAAGAAATAATGCTTGGGTTGACCACAGATCTCAATCTCCAAGCAGCCAATTGCACATCTCCACAGTTAAAATGAGTAGCACCGGTGCCAGCAGAGAACACTTGATCCACTGATGGAAATAGAAGCTTGGACGCGTCACCAAGGCACCAAAATAAAACCCTGTGTGTATGAAATGGAGACACCGGTTCTTATCCAGAGCAGAACAATCTGCAATTCAAAAGAGCGACATTCTAGTATCGTGGTTCTTACTTGATGAGGTGCTATGTACATCTGGTATACTTGCCTAATGATGTTTTCATAAAAGATGTGCTTCTAATACTGTAACTGATCATTGGCAATATTCTGCCAGGTCAATCTGTGGAGGTATTGTTTTTATTTCTGTGCCAAGTTCTTGCTCAATCCTATACCTGCAAAAGAAGAAAACAAAACATGTCAGACATCATGGTACAATAGTAGAAAAGAACTCGCCTTTTGGATATCCTAACAAACCACTTCAGGAAAATATCCTTACATGTTGAAGCGGTCCTCGTAAGTGATCAAGTTCACTGCCAAACCAAGGTGTCCAAATCTCCCAGAACGTCCAACCTAGATAAATGTCGAAATAGTTCTAACTTTTAGAACTGAATCAAGCTATCAAATATACAAGTGGAGGCAAAGCGGTTTAAAGTCTTATACTATTGAAGCCTATCTGTTTGTATAATAAATAAGTAGGCAATAAAGCACTACTGACACAATAATACATGTTCTCAGCTTATTTAGTATCAGTAGAACGACTGTCATTTCCAAAAGGATTTTGGGGTGGGGTGGGATGGGGTGGACTCTCAATATCCACAGCGATCAAGGCAATAAGAAAATCTGAACAAATGAGTTAGTTTTCTAGTGTTCTACCATGGTTAAGAATGCATAGATCTAGATGAGCCATTCATATAAGGAAAATTACTGGATCAGGGGCTGGGTAAACTTGCATTGAAATGATTAGAATCAGAAAATATATCAACCAAAATATCAAAATGCAGTGCTGAAATTATGTATAATGCAAATAAGCTACTTACCCTATGCAAATATGTTTCAGCAGTCTTGGGGAAGTCAAAATTAATGACAACATTTACAGCTTGGATGTCAATTCCTCTGGTGAACAGATCTGCAATCAAAATAATTTCCTAAGAGAAACAATCTTCATAGCTTTTTACGGCAATAATGCGCAAAATAGTGGTGCATTATTAGAATAATAGAATGTATACACCAACCATAGGCTTGAAGCAGTACAGCACAACTAGATGTAAAATTATTTTAATAAAGATAGTATAAAACAGAATACACATTAGTCCGATAGCTATTTTCAAGGTTTCCTAGGACATGTGAACAGTTTTAGAGATTACTACCATCATACAGGCCCGTTTAGTCCTTCCAACCATCTTCAAGCTCAAGTCAACATTCCAGACAAAACACAAAAAATATTTCTGTAAGCAGACTCATTAAATGAATGGAAGTGGTATTTTTAACTAGACTTAACTTGTAGAGTAAACAAGAAATTACTGCAAATTACAGGTTCTAGTGCAAAGAAGGCGACTAAGGTGGTTTGGGCAGGGAAAATATTGGGAGGGGCAGAGGGCGACCAAAGTTGACTTGGGAGAAGGCGGTAAAAAGAGACTTGAAGGATTTGAATGTACCTAAAAATTAGCTCTTGATAGGACTGCATGGGCATCAGTAATCCATGTGGTGGAATCTTAGTTTACTTTTTGATTTACATATTTTTTCTGTTTAGTTTCATATCTAGCCTACCCCAAATTGCTTGGGAACAAAAGGCTTTGCTGTTGTTTTAGTGCAAAGAAGACTACAAGAGTAGACTAAAATTCTGATTCAAGAATAAATAAGTTGACAAAAAAAATTATAGGTTCACTCTACTGTGTTCAAAACTTCAATTCACAAAGGGCATGCTTTGTAGGCCAGCTGATGACAATTCACTATCAACAAGGCAATGCCATACACAGAGAATAATAAAAGCAGCACAAAGATATGCACATGAAGTTCAAAGACTGCAAATTATTTGAAGCAAGACACCTAGTAAGAAGAAATCAAATAAGACTGTAAAACAAGATAACAGAAGATTTATAGTATTTGCTTAAATGGTGAAAATTTCTATCAAGGCAGAAGGTGGAGGAGAACCTGTGCACACAAGGTTCCTGCAAGCACCATTGCGAAAATCATGAAACACTCGGTTTCGATGGTCTTGCAACATTTTAGCATGGATGTAGAAGCACGAATAGCCGAGCTCAGTGATTTTCTTAGCCAGCAGCTCAACTCTATTAACAGAGTTGCAGAATATAATAGACTGGTTTATTTGAAGCTGTCGAGACAACACAGAAAGGGAGAATGTCTCAGACTGTCAGCATATACAGGAAACGATAAGTAACAAGTTTTTGTAAGATGTACCTTTGAGAAAAGTGTGTTCAGACAATGAACTTTTTGCCTTTCTTCTACAAAAGCATAGTATTGTGAAATTCCTTTCAGTGTTAGTTCATCCATCAGATTAATAACATAAGGCCTAGGCAGATATTTCTGCTTGAAATCCTTGACAGTTACAGGAAAGGTTGCAGAAAACAGCAATAGTTGCCGACTAGCTGGAAGGTAGCGAATAAGTTGTTCCACTGAAGGCTGAAACTCAGGAGCCAACAGCTTGTCTGCCTGCATTACAACGAAAGGAGGTTATAGTTCTTCAGAAAACTATGTATTTGACTTGTTCTATAGCAGTTCGTAACACATTGACCAACAGGATTCCCAAGATATGTACCAAATCTTCTTACAAAGAACCAAAGTAACTTTAAATGAAATAGAACTACATAGCTCGATCATCTTAAAACACATGCACATTGATTGACAGGAGTAACACTGACCAGCAAACGACAAAAAACAAACACCATAAATGTTCCAAAAACTACAGAATTTGACAACATTTTTAGATCAGCAGATTAGTAAATGTACATTACTTAGGAATCAAGCACAAATATAAATAAAAAAGACTGCCATGGATAGATCCAGAACATATAAAGAAGACAGGGAAGAATTCAGTCTTTTTCCAAGACAGTGGTAACATTATAGGATGCTAGTGGCTAAAGCACCATGACTTAAGATCAATTAAGTAATGAGTAGGAACAACATGAACAGCAGATAAAATAGCCCAACAAAAGTAACATACTTAAATACTGTGATCTACACATAGATCAACAAAACAGAAATTAAAATTTTGTGGCTTGTTTATGATACCTCATCCATAATGAGCATTGAACACTCGTTCAGCATACAAATCCCCTTCTTGGTAAGGTCCAATATCCGTCCAGGTGTCCCAGCAAGTAAATGAACAGGTTGGTACAAACGCATAATGTCATCCTTCAAGCTGGTTCCTCCAGTACTCACCATAACTTCAATATTCAGGTACTTCCCAAGCTCTTTGCAAACTTGTGAAGTCTGCAGGGCTAGTTCCCTTGTTGGTACCAATATAACAACTAAAGAACATATCCATGAAGAAAATAGAGTTAGTTTAACAAACAGTGTGTAGTTTAAGTTCATGCGAACATAATGATTAACTAAATAAGTGCCTACCAAATTGGCACTACGCAGCATTTTCCTTGGCAAAGGATTTGAGTAGGTGGGGGAAAGTACTCAGATAAGAAACAAATGGCTGATGTCGCATTACATTAAAATTATAATTTGAGTCCATATTTCAGCAAGAATGCTGGAACACCAATTGTTTGATTATCCACAAAAACAAGTACCTTATCTAATATCTTTAGCAAACTTTGTCCATCAATAGATCTCTAAAAATACAATCAGCGCACTAAATTTTCAGATTTACGCAACGGAGTGTGCATTTTGGCATATAGGATGCATCTGAATGCTAGAACCTAAATAAAAATCTTGTGGCAGACCGTGGATACAAAGCAAGGGAGTGTGCATTTGGGCATACATGAAACATGATGCATCGGCATGAATGCTAAAAACAGAAAATTATCTTGTGGCAGAACGTGGATACACATTGGAAATTTAAAATTAACTAGGAATGAGACAACCTTTTGACCAATTGTCAATTGTACTGCTATGCAACTTAGATTGTTTCTTATAACTCAAACACTAGAAGTGGCAAATTCACCTTGTATGGCATTTTTCTCTGGGTCAATTTTTTCAAGTGCTGGAATGCAAAATGCAGCAGTCTTGCCAGTGCCATTTTTGGCTCTTGCAAGAATATCACTTCCAGTTAGAGCAATTGGAATGCTTTCTTCTTGAATGGGAGATGGCCGTTCAAATCCCTTCTCATATATTCCCATAAGTAGCTCGCGCTTCAAAAAATAATCTTCAAATTCGTTTCCTTTTGTTGCAGTAACATCCTATGTAAAACATCAAACATGTTGCAGAATACAATATCAGTACACTGATGTTTGCTAATTGGTGCCACTCAGCACATCTCACAGAATCTTGGTCAGACACAAAATCAATAATGTCATTAGTAAATCATCACCTCTGTCCTATAACGAGTATCTGGAGCTGGAATATTCAACTGTGCCTTCCAATCTTGAGAGCTGGAACAGACAAAGGAAGATCTTGTTAAAAGTGTTCACTAATTCATTTGAATGCAAATCATTCCCAGGCCAGGTCCATATGGCATGACTAACTGGCAACTGAACCATTCCTATGGTGCAGAGAAATATAGAACACCAGTAATATTACACCAAGATGAAAACACAGCGCACTTGCATAATCAAAGTGCATTCAACCAGGAAGCAATCAATTGCAATAGAAAACACAAGCGCAGTGCAATATTACACCCAGTGGGTAGTCAGTTGTTTAGTTGACAAAATATATACGGTAACATTAAGCCTATTCCGGCATACAACTTACGCAGGACTACCTAGTCTTAAGCGACATGACCTAACCATGAAATCAGTTAATCCGCCCCCCACCCCAACAGCCACACCAAAATAGTAACATCCGCGCGGCACAAACCCTAGTAATCGGCCGTAGGCAGCGTTCGGGGAAGGGCCTTCTCGAAGCTGGGAGTAAAATGGTCCGTACCTCGTGTCCACGGCGTCGAGCCGCGGGGCTGTCCTGGCAGCGGCCTCTCCTGACGACTGGGCCGCGGCCTGGTCCCGCCGCAGCCACTGCTGATGCTGTTGTTGTTGTTGTTGCTGCTGCTGCTGCTGCTGCTGCTGCTGCTGCTGCTGCTGTGAGAACGAATTCCTCTGCGTGTACTGCTGCTGCTGCTGCTGCTGCTGCGGGAACGAGTTCCTCTGCCCGTGCTGCTGCTGGTGGTAATCGTGGTGCTGCGGATTCGGGTTTCGGCCACCATAATAGTTTTGGTTTCCGCCACCACCCCCGCCGCCGTTACCTCCACCCCCGCCGCCGCCGTTACCTCCACGGCCGCCGCCGCCGTAGTCGTAGCCGGGTGGGTACCGGGCCCTTGGGTGGTGCATGGCGGGATCTAGGGTTTTGGAGCTGGGGTCGACGAGTCGCGCGAGGGATCTAGGGTTCCGACGGTTTTGCCCCTTACGGAAGGCGTGCGACTCGCTTTTGGGCTTTTGGACGAGGTGGATCCGATCCGAAAGAGCTCGGTTTCGAATTGTAGACTTCGGGAGGAGTCGGATATTATTTTCTGATGAACCTGAGGGGGTACCTTCCTTTTTAGCAAAAACTGTCGTGTGAACTTGATTCTCAAACTTAACCTTTGTAGCTTTTTTTGATTCAGAGAAATTCGTAATTGAGATGTTTATAATTGGTATGAGGCTTTTAACAGCGTTGTACTGGGAATATTTTCACTAATTTAGAGTACATGGATTTCGTGGATTGAAACCTCTTTTGAAATATCTATATATCTTATACTCCCTCCGTTTCAAAATACCTCTTCGTCCAGAAATAACTGACTTGAGTTTGTCATATACGAATGTATATATAATAAAATACTAGATATATTTAAAGTTAGGCAAACCTAAGTCGTTATTTCTGGACGGAGAGAGTATAAGATGTTTTGGCTTTATAAAACTAGTGAATCTAAACATCTTTTAGTGTGTAGGTTCATTTCTAACCTTTCCTAACATACGTATTAAAAGGGTCTAGATGCATTAGCTTCACGAAGCTAAAACAGCTTATACTTTGAAACAGAGGGAGTAAGATTTAAGATGTCATGACATTGCAATCTTTTGTTTTTCTTCTGTGTGATTTGGATTGTTAGGAGTCAAAAAAAAGAGGGCACTCATTGATCTTGCTACAATGATGCCATGTAGGTACTGTCTGGTGTTGGTTGTTTTCTTTTTGGTACATATACTTGTCACAGTGACATATAAATTGACCACCGACTAAGAAATATAAAATCGTTATAATGAAAAATAGAATGAGGAAGGAGATGTTGAGACAAGTGGCAACAACTACCCAGTGCAATGGAATGATTATCCATAGGTATTATGTAACATCCACGTCATATAAAGTAGCATGTAGAATAGACAAAGATAAAATGCGAACAGTTTTGAAAGTTCAGATGTTCAATATATTCAAGTATTGAGTTGAACAAGGCATCTAATGCTAGTTGTATAAAATAGATTTCCCTTTACTTCTTATGTCTTGATATTTGTGCAGATTGGTACATAGTTCTAGGGTTCGCTTGGTGTCTCTTTGGTTATCATGGTATCATAAAAAGCGAGAACATAAATGGATTAGGGTCGTGGCATATTGAACCCTAATTGAACTATAAACATATAAGTGTGTAGTAAAAGTAGTTTGGTTGAGTCATGTGAAAATGTTTTTAAGGATTAACTTAATGCCATAATGCCCAAGGGAAAAAGTGAAATTGCCATGAGGTTCGAACCTTCGGCAATTTTTTTGTCCAAATTGTGTGCAAATCATGGAGAAAGGAACCAACATAATACAATCATGCAAACTGTCTAAATCATGGGGTGAGGATCAATAGGTTTCCATTATATATACCAAATGATCTCAATAAAAAAATAGCTTAAGAAATAGATTCCTTTAAATTTTTCACACCCTCCGAAGCAATAACTAATATGGATCTGAGGGAGTATGAAAGGATATAGATGTCGCCTAGAGGGGTGAATAGGCAATTTCAATGTAATACGGTTTTGGCTTGATAGAATACGGAATTAAACTAAAGTTTATTTTACAAGCACAAAACCTAAATACTCTAGGCTCAACTAAGTGCACCAGCAACAAGTTAAGCTAAGCAAGATAGCACAAGATAAATATACCAAAGTGATAAACAAGGTATAAGTACTTCAAGCTCGATGGCTATCACAAGTAAAGTAAGCTCGGGTATAGAGATAACCGAGGCATACGGAGACGAATATGTATTCTCGTGTTCCCTTACAAATAAGGTATGTCACGTTGGAGAGGTGTGGGATTCCACGAAGGATTTCTCAACGCCACGAAGGCTCACCTTCTTCTCCGAGTCTATCCCACGGAGGAATAGGCCCTTTTATTATGGCTAGATTTTCCTCCACTCTGGAGATGGCAAGCTCCACGAAGGAGAAGCCCGGGTCTCTTCACAATCTTCCACGAAGAGGACGTTGTGGCACCAACCGCCAAGCCAACTAGGAGGTCACCCTCCAAGAGTAACAAGCCCATGATCTCTCACTTGAACAAATCGTAATGGAGAGCTCAACACTTATGCAAGAATGTAAAGCAAGAACACCAAGGGTGCTCAAATCCTTCACTCTCAAATCCCACCAAAGCAACAAGTGCTAGGGAGGAATTAGAGAAGAAGAACAAAGGTGAAAATCAAAAAATGACTCCAAGATCTAGATCCAATGGGTTCCCCTCACTTAGAGGAGGAATTGATTGGTGGGGATTGTAGATCTAGATCTCCTCTTCCAAAGCCCTCAAAAAAGATGCAAGAATCATAGGAGGGAAGGGGAAGGAAGCAAGCTCAAGAGGTTCAACAATGGAGGTCAATTTCGTGATCAAGAACACTCAAAAACGTTCGGGAAGAACCCCCTTTTATAGGGAAAAGCAAATATGCCCATTGGGAGAAAACTGTGGGAATCCGGTTGAAAGTTTGGTTGGACCGGCCCTCACACCGTACGGTCCGCTTCCTGGACCGAAAAAACGAACTTAAAACCTAGATTAGGTATTGTCCGTAGTCTCGGATAGATTCGGTATAGCAAAACCAAAAATCCCGGTTTTAAGATCTGGTTTTCTGGTGCTGGCACCGGACCACCCGGTCTCGGAGCCGGTTGAACCGGATCCACAACCGGGATGAAACAAGCTTCACGAAAAACGCAATAACTTTTGCATCCGGACTCCAATTTCGATGATCTTGGGCTTGTTTTGCCGAGGACAACAATCTCTACAAGATTGTGCAGAGAAACATCATATACCAACAAAGTAGGATAGAACCAACTGAAGAAAGGTAAGAAGCCTCCCTAAAGAAGAACCGATAAAACCTTCAAACTCGAAAACGCCATAGAAGATGCATACGAATTCTGTTTTCGATGAACTTGGACTTGTTGAAGAGCTAGAAACAAGCTTAAGAACCTCACATGGAGAAACACCAAGAAGCAGCAAAATAGTAAGATGAAAACTATGCAAAGGATTGATCTCCCTATGACAATCTGATCAAGTTACCCAACCAAAAGCCCCTCTTGATAGTGCGGCTATCTATCCTATAACCCGGTCTCCCAACAACCATCTTGAGACCGGTAAAATGAAAATCTATCAAGGCCATACCTTTGCCTTGCACACCCCGCTTGATCTTGATGACAACGCTTCAAGCTCCACCTAAGACGGAATACAACACTTGATCATTGTTGCTTCATGAAGACTCCTAATTTGCTCCCTCATACACCACTATGGGATAGCTTCATTAATACATGTCTTCACATGTCCATTATCACCAATATGGACGGCAAGCTTCAAGCAAATGTTCTTCTCGAGATGCTTATCTTGAACTTGCCCTTCTCAACCTTGATGTCAATCACCACTTGATGTCATCCTCTCATGGGCTATATAAGATCTTCACTTTTGAAGAATGCCCATGGAAAGATATCTATCCCATATAGAAAACGCAAAGGCACTGATGTCTATGCACTTATATTATTGTAGACAGTTGTTGGGACTCGAAGTGCAGAGGTTTGTAGAACAGCAACAAGTTTCCCTTAAGTGGATTACCCAAGGTTTATCGAACTCAGGGAGGAAGTGGTCAAAGGTATCCCTCTCAAGCAACCCTGCAATCAAGATACAAGAGGTCTCTTGTGTCCCCAACACACCCAATACACTTCTCAGGTGTATAGGTGCACTAGTTCGGCGAAGAGATAGTAAAATACAAGTGGTAACGATGCCATAAAAGAGCTTCTGGCGGAGAGGACAAGACTGGAAGCAAGCAAACATGTAATAGATCTAGATGCAAACGGTGTTTCAATGCTTAGAAACAAGGCCTAGGGATCATACTTTTACTAGTGAACACTCTCATATAAATATCTTCTCTTCATGATACTACTCTGAACTACTCTCCGGTTGGACACTCTAATCCATGGTAGGGTTATAACAGCACTCCTCAAAGTCCGCCTTTCCCATCTAGATAACCCCACATGGTCACCTTGAGCACTAAATGGTTCCAACAAACACCACAATTTCATAAAGACATCTAACTCCAAATATACTCATGATAAATATTTATGAACTCTAGCCTAAGTTCCACCACGGCGTGCACGCTGTCACTTTCACACACGTGGGGAGAGCAAAGATCTATTGAAGAACTTGAGTATTTATGTAGACTCTAGTCTAAGTGCCACCATAGTATGCATGTTGTCACTTTCACACACATGGGGAGAGCCGGAGATCTATTAAAGCACTTGAGTAGCAAATTAGATCTACTTGATTACAAAGCTCATGATCACAATATGATCATGCATAGAGAGAGAGATGAACACATAGCTACCGATAGAGCCCTTAGCCTCGAGGAAGAACTACTCCCTCCTCATCATGGGAATCAGCAACGACGATGGAGATGGTGGTGGAGATCGATGGAGATGGTTCCAGGGGCACTTCCCCGTCCCGGTAGGGTGCCATAACAGAGACTTCTGTCCCACGAATCTCCCCTTCGGTGGCGGCGGCGCTGTAGAACTTTTTGTGGATGTATGATGGATTATTTAGGGTTTTGTCCCCGGGGGCTTCTTATAGGCGAAGGGGCAAGGCGAGGAGGCAGCCAGGGGGGCCACACCCCTAGTGGCGCGGCCAGGGTGGGCCCGCGCCACCCTAGGGTGTGCCCATCCCAGTGCCCTGCTCCGTCTCTGCTTCAATTTTCCATATCGTTCCGGGGAAAATATGAAGATTGACTTTTGTCCCGTCCAATTCCGAGAATATTCATTTTTTAGCTTTTCTGAAACCAAAACAGCAGAAAACAGGCAACTGACACTGTGGCATCTTGTCAATAGGTTAGTTCCAGAAAGTGTATAAAAATACCTCAAAGCCTAGACAAATGATATAAAACAAGCATGGAGCATAAAAATTATAGATACGTTTACGACGTATCAGGCACATATATAATGGGTTAGTTCATGATGCATAATTGACAAGTCTTACCATACCACAAGACCATGTGGTACATTCTTTATGCTTCATGTGTTAACCAACTTGAAATCACGGTTTGTATTGGTCAACCAAGTATCTTCTCGTGCTCCATCTCAATATCTTGAGGTACATAAGGAACTCTTCATTTGATTACATGCTCTAAATCTTAGTCAACCATAGCTCAACTAATGAGGCTATCATGACACCGACTTAGAGCCATATCTTGAATTTTTCTATTGAGATCACACTCTCAAGATCTTGATCATATCATATTCTTATGTTCAACTCGATGATTTTGATGCCAATACTCAAGGTATATTGTTATCTTCATGGCATCCATACTTGAATCCAACACATGGACTACAAGCATGACCTATGGAATATTCCTTCACATAAAACTCAGTGAAAACATTAGACCATAGGGATTGTCATTAATCACCAAAACCACACATAGGGGCAATTACCCTTTCAATCTCCCCCATTTTGGTAATTGATGACAATTACAACAAGAGGGTTTATATAATGAATATTAGAAACAAGTACGCAGCTTATCTGAGAATAAGCTGCATACAAGAGGTTGTATTTGATATGGTTAAGTAACACAAAGATACTAGCCCATATCAAAATCGATTCTACTCACACAATCTACAACTAATGCAGGAGATGTGAGTAGAACCAACATATATAGAGAGCAAACTCCCCCACAATATATGCACGTGTGATGATCTTGAATTTCATTGCATACATTGTCAAGCATAACCTTTGGGAGAGTTTCCACTATATGTACAACCATGCAAAACATAATAAAGGGTGAACGCATGAAAGGCAAACACTTAAGAAAAAACCAATCTTAAGTAGAAAACCATTTCCCTTAAAACCCTCTAAACTTCTCCCCCGTTGACAACAACTGCCAAAATGGGTAACAAGGTTAGAAGGACAATATAGTATGAGTTCCTACCCAAGGTGTGCATTACTCATAATATGAGTGAAATCACATGCACATATCCAATGATGAACACTTGGAGTAAATCAAACTATATTGAAGATCAAGGATTGCTAAAAGGATAACAAGGTGAAGGCACTTCAACGGATGAAGCAAGCAATCGAAAGATCCAAATAATCAAATGGACAAATAGTGCTCTAAGTGAAATAAGGAAGCTCCCCAAGGTTCGTGCATAAATTAGTTGTTTCATTTGAATACAACATGCACAAACATGGAATCCTCACTCCCTCTATATTATTTAGAACACAACCAAGATACAAGGATTAGATATAAATCAATACACTTGTCAAGACAAGCTTAAGTACAAAAGAAACCAAAGATGAGATATGAGTGAATGAAGATGCAATAAAAGTAAACCAAACACTCATAAATAAAGACCTTACCAATACCATTAAAAATCAAGAGGATAAGAGAGATGGTTAGAAAAGAGCGAGCATATCAAGTCGAGAGATTAACACTCTCGTGTATATAAGTTTCCAAGTGTAAAAACATGAGAACAATCCACAAAGAAACATACACACATAAGAGGTTAATAATAAGAATACATGATATCCAAGCGGAAGTCATAATATATACCAAAAAGGATATTTTGCTTAAGTGCATATATAGCCCATGGCTCTATTTTATCTTATGGTATATCAATGAACTTCACCAAAGAAAAACAAAAATCTCAAAACCATCACAACTAACACTAAGGGAAATAATGCTAGTTGAGATATTTTGAGAAAGGCAACAAGTATCAAAAGGAAAGATTCAATGCAATTTCAACAATATTGCACATGAGAGTACCTTGAGGAATTGATATGCAATACATTGCTAGAAGCCATATTTGGAATTGGTGAATCATGAACATGATTTTATATACTCCCCATTATATGCATCATCTCAAATTACTCACATAAGCAATAAGGATAAACAAGTCTTTCAAAGATCCTTGCAAGAACCACAATATTTACACACAAATATATTCATGTCAAGATGCAACCTACAAGAGATTGGATGAAAGAATAGTATGCATGAATAAGACACTTGTTACCGAGATAGCAATGGTATGATGTAGTAGATAATAATTTTTTGATCATCCTAGCTTGGCTCCAATTATCATGTGGTGACAACACTTTCCTTATAGATGAGACAAGCATCCATTGTATCTCTAATGTACCTAAAACAACATTCAAGTACATCTTGGTCCCCAAACTTATTGGGGCCAAAGTGGTTAGACTAACCACAACAAATAGGACACACTCCATAAAAATATGTGCATATTTAGAGATGAAATTTGAATTTCATGCACATCTTAGCCGTTTAAGGATTTTATAGAGTATACCATATATATATTAGATCAAATAAGGCAAAACATGATATAAGATATACATTTAGTAAACATGCATGCGCGAGACTTTCAAGATCCAACAAACATATAATTTGGAAAAAACACCAAAATATTCAAGAAGGCATACAAGGTGTGACAAGACACATTTGTTGTCCAAACGATATCAAAGAATCAAATCAACACAAGATTTGTTCAACAAAGTTCCACAAATGAACCAAGCAAACATTATTGAGCATAAAAGATGAAATAAAAACAGAAATGCTCAAAGATTTATCTCATTCAAGCAAATAAAATAGAGAAGAAAGAATGAGATAACAAACTCCCCAAGGTTTCAACAAATAAACCAAACCCTTAACACTTTTCATAATGGCACAAGGTTTCGAGAATAAAAGGTTTGTCTTCCACTAAAACATATTTGATAATAATCAAAAACATCATCGAAGAGATGATCAAAAGCCAAGGAAGACAATGGGAGCCACACCAAAATTTTGGAAAGAAAATAAGGCAATAAGAGGTGAACTCCAAAGTGAAGATGATCCACAAATGCTATAACACACAAGTGTATCGGAATACATTTCCGGTGGTAAATAACACAGATATTAAAGATAAATCTTCACAATAAAAAACATAGGATAGAAATAAAAAGATTAAGCACTATGCAAATATATAGATTCTTGATAGCTTCAACTAGTCACATGATCATGCAAATAAATAATTAGAATAACTTGAAGCAAATGGTCTCCCAAATAAGATATAGAGATATGTATTTGAGGAAGACCGCACCAAGAATTTCTTACTCAAACAAAGACCAAAAATATGAGCAATAAAAGCTTCTAACAAAAATAGGACCTTGTTTGAGTCAACATTACACCTAGAAACAAGATAATCAAAAATATCAACTCGTAGTGGCACTACCTCATATGTTCACATTTCCTAGGATTGTGATATGCAAAAGAAGCATATTACTCCCCCATAATGTGATATTCATTTTTTCTTAATAAGAGGCAAAACAACCTCAACTAGAGATAATTAATGGACATTTAGAATTTGAATTTCTCATGAGTATGATACACCACATAGTGACTAGATAAGCTTGCAATATCAATACTAAGTGGTAGTACTCATGTACACACATTTTAAGGTTTGAGAGATGCGCGAGGCATGTCACTCCCCCAAAATGGGTGTTCCATTAACCACTCGAAAAGAGCCAAATAAGATATCATCAAGATGCATTAGAGGCTCAAAATAAAACACACGAGTAAATGATGTGCCAAACACCTAGACATACTTGAATTCACAAAATAATCAAGCATGAGGCACACCAAATACAAATACATACTTGGTATAAAACCAAAACATGTAAAGGGGCAAGTAACTTACAATATAAATGAATTAAGTACAAGTTACCGCGAAGAGACACATTGGATATAAGATAGGGAAATGATAATCCTTATGAGTTGGCTTGATCAAATATAATATAATCCCTTAATTCTTCATGAGTTAGTCTAGTCTCCAATGACCTCCAAAAATACCTATTGATCAAGTTTGAGCTTGTTGGTCCCCAACCAAGTTGGGTCCTAAGAGGTTAGTCACAATAGGCTTGGCAACCCAAATGGTTCTTTTCTTGACACCACTTTGAGTTCCAGCAAACTTGGCAAACACATTTCCATCCTTATCCTTCCTAAGAGAATAATCATCAACAACAATGATAGGGTTAGATAAGGTACCGTTTGAACATGAAGAAGCAAAGTTCCGCTTCACACGACATATGTAGCAACAAGTGCTCCCCTTTCTCTTCTTCATTTATTTCTTGGCTTGGGGAGCATTATCTTGATTCTTCTTTGGAAGTGGCCTAACTTTAACTTGGGCTTGACCTTGAACTTGTGGCCACTTCCCTTGTTGCTTCTCACCAAGTGGTTTTTCTTCAATGGACAAGATCTTACATGATGTCCTTCAACCTTGCACTTGAAGCAAATAATCTTGGCCAAATTATTGACTTGGTCTTGGCCCTTCTTCTTGTTGCTCTTGGACTTGTTATTTTTATTGGAGTTGAATCCAAGTCCACTTTTATCATTTGGGGATTTTTGCACACTCAAAATATTAACGAGTGTGGATTTCCCTTCATGACTCTTTTCCAAGTCATTCCTCAAGGAAGTGACTTGGGCCTTGAGCTCTTTGATTTACTCTACATGGTTAGTAGAAATACAAGTACTAGAGTAAGTAGAAGCTTCATTGTTAGAGCAACAAGGCAAAGCAATTAATCCAACACAAGGTTTATCAATAGTATGGCTAGATGGATTACTAGGACTAGCACATGGAAAAATAATATTTTGAGTAGAAATTGTGATAATGTCCAAAATAGGCTCACAAGATGTTACCTTAGTAATACTTGCCTCATGATCTAACTTTAGCCCATCATAAGAGATTAGAAGATCATTATGAGAGCCCGAGAGCTTTTCATGACTTTCTTCCAATTTCTTATACTTGCTAGTTAGCAAATCAAGTTGAGCCCTTAGCTCAACATTCTCCTTTAGAGTAGATGCTTCACAAGAAGTAGAGTTAGTAGCACAAGCATCATTAATGGAATTTTCCTTTTCAAGCTTATAAGATTCAAATTTTTGTGCGAGGAGACTATTAGTGTGCTTCTCCTCGACAAGCTATTTCTTAAGGAGATTGAATCTCTGACTCCCATCATCAAGTTGGAAATACAACTCCTATATGGTTCCCGTTTGTTTAGTTATGGTGTCCATAACGTGTTTGAGACAAGTAACGGCCTGATTATTACCATGAAGAGAGGTACACAAAAAAGTCAACTCAAGCAAGAGAGCACTAGTATCCTCATCAATGTCATCATCACTATCATCATTATCATTGCTATTATCTTTAGAAGACATATTGGGATCTAAAGTAGGATATACCTTTGATCCTCTTGCCATAAGGCACATGTGAGCACGGGAGGATGAAGATGAGGATATTCTTGAATCTTCATTCATGATCATGTCTTGCTCCATAGAATGTTTGATTTCCTCTACATTGTTAGATAAACAACTAGAGGAAATGGAAGCATTTTGTTCATGGGAACAAGGCAAATCAAGCATTTAATCTACACTAGTACTCAAATAATTTCTAGAAGATATGCAAGGACTAGCAACACAAGGGGATATAGCATCATTATTGCAAGAAGTGCTTAAGTCCAAACTCTCTACACCATTATCATTTATAGAACGAGAATAGTTGGTGTAAAGAGAAACACTACCATCATCACAATGATTTTTCCACTCACCATGCCATTACCTTGTGACTTGTCACATGTAAGTGAAGTGGAAAGAATTGAAATCTCATCGCGACCGGAGGTGGAAGCAAGGATCTCTTCATGATGTGAGAAAGAAGAGAGCTCCTTAGAGATACCCCCAACCCTATGAGAAATGGACCCACCAAATAAGCTTGTTCCACATCTCATGAGACGACTTGCTCTTTATAATCGTCAAGAACGAATTAACTGTGGGGCTCAAGGAGAAAATAATATCATTAGATACTTGAGCTTCGAGATGTAAATTTTCTCATCCTCTAAAGATAGATTTTGAGGATCCATAGGAGGAGAAAAACCTACATCTAGAAATTGCTCAATATTTGGACACAAGGTTCGAAGATTACAAAGCAAGCAATTTCTCCACAAAGCATAATTTGTGCCATCAAAGATAATTGTGTCATTGTGAACTATACTACTAGCCGACATATTTACACTCTAGGCGGTGAAGCCTAAACAAGGAGAGACCTTGCTCTGATACCAATTGAAATGATAGTGTAGAGGTCCCAACCTGATAAGGTAGAGATCCCTATGTTTATAGTGCTAGGCCTTGGATCGAATAGCTAGCACCCATAGTTTAAGATATAATATCAAGAAACAAAGGTCTTATTACAACCTATAACCAGGAATAAAATAATTCATTACAACTTACATAGCTCATATGGCTACCATATCACAGAGCAGCAGATACAACTATATAATGCATGTAGTCCTTCAACTTCATATGCCACAGGCAAACATGTTGGTTGTAGACTTGTAATCCCTACTCAACAAACTTCACTAACAACAAACAAACCTGCAACATAATAAGTTACAGCCACAAGGGTCAATACATTTGAATTATATTGGCAAGTGATATCATATTGATATGGATAATCTATCCTCTACGTCAATATATGGCTAAGTGGAGTTTTGGCTGGCCTTTGCATAAAATAAGTTTTTCCTATCCTTTGTAAAAATAGTTTTTCTCTTTTTCAAAACATTTCATCACACATGGCACATTGGATACACACCAGGTGCTACCCTTGTTCACCCAACAAGTTTTAACTTAGAGAAATTGGGATGAGGAGATTCTTGATCATTTCAATGTCTTTGATGCTCAAAATGTCCATTACCGGGGACATGGCTAAGTACTTAGGTTTTACCCTCTCGAGAGGTGGTGCACTTTCCCCACAAGACTCGACATGCACCGAGATGAGACTTTTCAGAAGCAATCCTTCAGACCACCATGGACGCGTTCCATCCTATCATCACTACCACCAACTGTCCATCTGGCTGAGTTCTTGCAACCTAGTTGGTCAAGGCAGGGCCCATATGCCATGTGGTTGCACTGGAAGCTTCTCAACACTAAACATCTCAAATCTCTTTGTTCCTAGGTGGCCATCCACAAGTGAGATACACTAGGGAAACCATAGAAATGGGCCCTGGGTAACCACTCAACAAAAATCCATCCATGCAATTACCATTCCACCCAGGTGTTTCATTAACAAGTTGTTTTCTTAGTCAAAAACACATAGGCATAATCTTTCCATAAGATCATAACATGAATTCCCACCCTTGAATTTCTAATAGCTAGGCTAAGCATACTAGTGTAACATGTCTCTTAACTAAGGAAGATTCCTACCAAGATATATTCCATAGGATCTACCATAGCATAACAATATACAATTTAGTCTTATCATGCATACCACAAAAATATTACTAATGCAATATTGAAAAGATAGGACTTTTGATGACCAAAGTATCACTTGCCTTTTTAGTAGAAAATCTAGGTATTCTCCTTGATCTTGCAATTGTCACACTCTTCAAAGTTCACTACAATACAATCAAGCAAAAGCACACACTCAAAACTACAATACTAGAATTAACAAAACAAAAACAAGAAAACAAAGAAATGCATGCAATCATGCAAAAGGTTGTTTTATTGAAAAAGTTGTTTCTAATAAGGTTCTAAATATTTCAAAACACCTACTGTTTTTTTTATAAAAGTGGAATTTCATTTGATACCAAGTTAGTGAAAATAAGTCATTTAAATCATTTTTCTTTTGTTAGAAAAGATTTTGTTCAAAGGAATAATTTCTAGTGTCAATAAAATATATTTTTAAGTTCAAAAGTTAGTGTTTAAGGTCAGAGGGTTCAAAACAAAACCATTTGCAAAAGGTTTCACCCAAAAATAATATTTAGAACATTTTTTATATTCAAAATAGCCCTAAGCATGTCTCTGCATAAAACTCTAATTTTTCAGAAGCAAATGACCAAAGTAATACCATAAGTGCAAATTACACATTTTTATGAATCCATTGATATAAAATTTGTAATTTTTGGATAAACATATCAAAAGTTATTGATTTTACAAGTTCAAACATCTAATAGATAAATTCCTGGATTTTAGATCAAAAGCTTGGCCACGTGGCGCTGTCTGACTGGTTGATACCGCTTCGCGTGCATCACGCATCGCGGCCATTAGATTTAAGTGGAATCGCACGACTCAGATGGATTGATACCGCTTCGTTTAAGTGATCTATCCCAACCACTAGATCTACATCCAACGGATCCGAGCATGCTAACCAGAGATTGGCGGCGCTACTGACGACGCGCGGAGGCGACGCCTCTGGTGGCAGCGTTCCGGCGGTTCAGAGGGGTAGAAGGAGGGGAGGAGGGTGTTACTAGGGTCGCAGGGACGTGGCAGTCCTCAAGGTAGTCGTGGGCAAGGTCGGGGCGCTCTGGGCGGTCCTCTAGGTATTCTCCTTGATCTTGCAATTGTCACACTCTTCAAAGTTCACTATAATAGAATCAAGCAAAAGCACACACTCAAAACTACAATACTAGAATTAACAAAACAAAAACAAGAAAACAAATAAGTGCATGCAATCATGCAAAAGGTTGTTTTATTGAAAAAGTTGTTTCTAATAAGGTTATAACTATTTCAAAACACCTACTGTTTTTTTTATAAAAGTGGAAATTCATTTGATACCAAGTTAGTGAAAATAAGTCATTTAAATCATTTTTCTTTTATTAGAAAAGCTTTTGTTCAAAGGAATAATTTCTAGTGTCAACAAAATATATTTTTAAGTTCAAAAGTTAGTGTTTGAGGTCAGAGGGTTCAAAACAAAACCATTTTCAAAAGTTTTCACCCAAAAATAATATTTAGAACAATTTTTATATTCAAAATATCCCTAAACATGTCTCTGCATAAAACTCTAATTTTTCAGAAGCAAATGACCAAAGTAATACCATAAGTGCAAATTACACATTTTTATGAATCCATTGATGTAAAATTTGTAATTTTTGGATAAACAAATCAAAAGTTATTGATTTTACAAGTTCAAACATATAATAGATGAATTCCTGAATTTTAGATGAAAAGCTTGGCCACGTGGCGGTGTCTGACTGGTTGATACCGCTTCGCGTGGATCACGCATCGTGGCCATTATATTTAATTGGAATCGCACGGCTCAGATGGATTGATACCGCTTCGTTTAAGTGATCTATCCCAGCCACTAGATCTACATCCAATGGATCCGAGCATGCTGGCCAGCACCTACTGTTTTTTTTATAAAAGTGGAAATTCATTTGATACCAAGTTAGTGACAATAAGTCATTTAAATCATTTTTCTTTTGTTAGAAAAGCTTTTGTTCAAAGGAATAATTTCTAGTGTCAACAAAATATATTTTTAAGTTCAAAAGTTAGTGCTTGAGGTCAGAGGGTTCAAAACAAAACCATTTGCAAAAGTTTTCACCCAAAAATAATATTTAGAACAATTTTTATATTCAAAATATCCCTAAACATGTCTCTGCATAAAACTCTAATTTTTCAGAAGCAAATGACCAAAGTAATACCATAAGTGCAAATTACACATTTTTATGAATCCATTGATGTAAAATTTGTAATTTTTGGATAAACATATCAAAAGTTATTGATTTTACAAGTTCAAACATATAATAGATAAATTCCTGAATTTTAGATGAAAAGCTTGGCCACGTGGCGCCGTCTGACTGGTTGATACCGCTTCGCGTGGATCACGCATCGTGGCCATTATATTTAATTGGAATCGCACGGCTCAGATGGATTGATACCGCTTCGTTTAAGTGATCTATCCCAGCCACTAGATCTACATCCAACGGATCCGAGCATGCTGGCCAGAGATTGGCGGCGCCTCGACAGTGGCAGCGTTCCGGAGGTTCAGAGGGGTAGAAGGAGGGGAGGAGGGTGTTACTAGGGTCGCAGGGACGTGGCGGTCCTCAAGGTAGTCGTGGGCGAGGCCGGGGCGCTCTGGTTCACTGTCGATTTATTGCTGGAGTTCGCGCTTACGGTGGTGTTTGCTGATGGAGACGAAGCCGGGCCTATAGAGCACGAGCAGGTGAACAACGAGTACCAGAAGATTCACAAGACAAAGTCGAGCACGATAGCATGAGCTAGAGGGCAAGGGGCGCACTGGGTTTACCGGAATCGCTCGACGGAGTTGCGGCCGTCGTCAGTGGCTTGTAGGCGATGTTGGTGCCGAGCGTCTGGTGTACAAGAAAGCAAGTGGTTGGTGTGAGCAGACGCGCACGACAATGGTGAGCAAGCTTGCGTGAACCAGGGGCAAGGGAAGGTCGGAGTTCGCCGGAATCGGTGTCGGAGCACGTCGGGGTCTGCGGCGGTGTGAGTAGAAATCCGAGCAGCCTGGTGGCTCCCCTGGTGCGGTGATTGAGGGGAAACTGAGAGGGGACAGAGGGGGTTAAGAAGGCAGGGTCGGGGTGGAGATTACTCGCGGAATCAATGGATTTTATGCGCATTTAAACGGCCAGAAACGGCGAGGAGGAGAATGCGGGCTCGACGCGCTGGAGACGATGGAGTTGACGTGGCGGTGGGGCCAGCGTGTCAGCGAGGGGGTGCGGAGAGGGCACGGGAAGAAAAGGAATCTGCGGGAGGGGAGGAGAGTGGCCCGAGTGGGCTTTGCTGGGCCTAGTTGGGCTAGGGGGTGCTGGTAGGGTTTCCTTTTTTTCTAGTGTTTTTCTTTTTCTGTTTTCTGTTTTATTCAAAACAATTGATTTTAAACCCAAATTGATTCAAAACTTTGCCAACCGTTTCAGAGTATTTTACACATAATATAAGTTGGTTATTTAGTCCATTTTCAAATATTTCTCCTGATTTCTTAATCATTTAAATTTGAGTGTTGGACCTTGGCATTTATTTAAATAAAATTTGAATATGGTTCATAAGCCCATATAATTTTATTTAAATAAACTTTTATCCTTATATACTATGTAGTAAATTTTTATTCCATTTACTTATGGATTTTAACCAAGGTTTAAATTGTCTTTGCAATAATTAGTATTTATTTAATTCTTTCTTTGTCTTATAAAATTCATATCTTTTTATTTATAGCTCCAAAAATAGTGATTCAAATTTGTATAATTTTATTTGATTATTATTTATCTTTTCAAATCCTTTTAGGATTATCTTGTTCACAATTTGGTATTTATTTTAGCTAGGAGCTTTATTAGTCTTGGAAATACTTTCTTTTATCTTATTAAAATCATAAGTTTTTATCCATGGCTCCAAATGGAGTGAAATCAATTCCCATGGTTTTGTAATATTTTTGTTTACCATTATTGATCATTTAGGAATGTTTGTTGCTAAATTTTTATATGGAACAAAGCCACAGTCTTGGATTGATCTTGATGATGATTTCTTTTATTAGGGTTTAGGTTTAACTTTTCCAAGTGTTCAAAATCAAGATTCATTCCATGCATGGATGCACTTGATTTGTTTGAAAATTTGTTTATTGCTTAATCATTTAAATTTTGTACAAGTAAGGTTTTGATGCTTCCATTTAGAGATAAAAAGTTTCTTTTCCCCCGAAATTTCAACATTTAATTCTTTTGTTTGTTTATTTTTCGCATTTCAAAATTTGGAAAATTTTGGGATGTGACAGATAGAGATGTCGCCTAGAGGGGGGTGACTAGGCAATTTCAAAACTAATACGGTTTTGGGTTGATAGAATGCGGAATTAAACTAACGTTTATTTTACAAGCACAAAACCTAAATACTCTAGGCTCAACTAAGTGCACGAACAACAAGTTAAGCTAAGCAAGATAGCACGAGATAAATATACCACAAGTGATAAGCAAGATATAAGTACGTCAAGATCGATGGCTATCATAAGGAAAATAAGCTCGAGTATAGAGATAACCGAGGCACGCAGATACGAAGATGTATTTCCGTGTTCCCTTACAAGTAAGGTACGTTACGTTGGAGAGGTATGGGATTCCACGAAGGATTTCTCAACGCCACGAAGGCTCACCTTCTTCTCCGAGTCTATCCCACGAAGGAATAGGCCCTTTCCTTATGGCTATCTTTTCCTCCACTCCGGAGATGGCAAGCGCCACAACCACTTCACAAGCTCCACGAAGGAGAATCTCGGGTATATTCACAATCTTCCACGAAGAGGATGCCGTGGAACCAACCGCCAAGCCAACTAGGAGGTAACCCTCCAAGAGTAACAAGCTCACGGTTTCTCACTTGAACAAATCGTAGTGGAGAGCTCAACACTTATGCAAGAATGCAAAGCAAGAACACCAAGGGTGCTCAAATCCTTCACTCTCAAATCCCACCAAAGCAACAAGTGCTAGGGAGGAATTAGAGAGGAAGAACAAAGGTGGAAATCAACAAATGACTCCAAGATCAAGATCCAATGGGTTCCCCTCACTTAGAGGAGGAATTGATTGGTGGGGATCGTAGATCTAGATCTCCTCTTCCAAAGCCCTCAAAAATTTGCAAGAATCATAGGAGGGAAGGGGGAGGAAGCAAGCTCAAGAGGTTCAACAATGGAGGTCAATTTCGTGGTCAAGAACACTCAAAAACATTGGGGGAAGAACCCCCTTTTATGGGAGAAAGCAAATATGACCGTTGGGAGAAAACTGTGCGAATCCGGTGGAAAGTCCGGTTGGACCGACTCTCACACGGGACGGTCCAGTTCCTGGACCGTAAAACCGAACTTAAAACCTGGATTAGGTACTGCCTGTTGTCTCGGATAGACTCGGTATAGCAAAACCGAAAATCCTGGTTTAAGATCCGGTTTTCCGGTGCTAGCACCAGACCACCCGGTCTGGGAGCCGGTTGAACCCGATCCACCACCGGGATGAAACAAGCTTCACGAAAAATGCAATAACTTTTGCATCCGGACTCCGATTTCGATGATCTTGGGCTTGTTTTGACGAGGACAACGATCTCTACAAGATTGTGCGTATAAACATCATAGACCAACAAAGGAGGATAGAACCAACTGAAGAAAGGTAAGAAGCCTCCCTAGATAAAACCTTCAAACTCGAAAATGCCATAGAAGATGCATACGAATTCCATTTTCGATGAACTTGGGCTTGTTGAAGAGCTAGAAACAAGCTCAAGAGCCTCACATGGAGAAACACCAAGAAGAAACAAAATAGGAATATGCAAAGTATGCAAAGGATTGAGCTCCCTATGACAATGTGATCAAGTTACTCAACTGAAAGCCCCTCTTGATAGTGTGGATATCCATCCTATAACCCGGTCTCCCAACAACCACCTTGAGACAGGTAAAAAGAAAACCTAGCAAGGCCATAACTTTGCCTTGCGCACCCCGCTTGATCTTGATGACAACGCTTCAAGCTCCACCTAAGCCAGAATGAAACACTTGATCATTATTGCTTTGTGAAGACTCCTAATTTTCTCCCCCATATACCACTATGGGATAGCTTAATTAATACATGTATTCACATGTACATTATCACCAATATGGACGACAATCTTCAAGCAAATGATCTTCTCGGGGTGCTTATCTTGAACTTTCCCTTCTCAACCTTGATGACGATCACCACTTGATGTAATCCTCTCATGGGCTATATAAGATCTTCAGTTTTGAAGCATGCCCATGGAAATATACCTATCCCATACAGAAAACGCAAAGGCACATATATAATGGGTTAGTTCATGATGCATTATTGACAAGGCTTACCATACCACAAGACCATGTGGTACATTCTTTATGCTTCATGTTGACATGGTTATACCCTACGGGTACACGACATTAGCATACCTGGTCCAGCCCAAGGAAGGCCCACAAGAATATACGCGGCTCGTGGAGATTTTTGGGTGGCCCAAGCCCATGACATCTTCGGATCCTTGGAGAGCAAGACTAGAACAGATAGAATATTCAAAGGGGTAAACCCTAAATTTGTAACCGACTCGATCTGTGCCCGAGACCTGCCTAACTCTATATAAAGGCTAGGAGGGCATGACGAGGAGGGCCAATCCTTTTTACACACCTTCACGCCAGATTGCATCTGTGCACCCCTATAACCTTCGGTTCCGCCGTAATAAAGAGCAGACAAGCAGGAGTAGGGTTTTCCCTCCGGGGGCCTGAACCTGGGTAAATCTCGTGTCCCCTGGTTGCTTGTCTGTTAACCATTCCGTGATCTCCAGCACCCCCATCTTCTCCAAAACCCAAGCTCATAACAATGGGCATTGACGAGTCGAAACCTCGTCAATTGGCGCCGTCTGTGGGAAGCGGGGGCGCTGATTGTGCGATCGTGACGGTCTCGACCAAAGCGATCTACAACTCCTCGGCGACGGAGAGACATCTCCTCTTCGGCACTTTCGACTTCACCGCCCACTCGCCACCCACCATGAAGGACTTCGAGCCTGTAGGCGACGGGCTCGAGATTCTGTTCGGGAGCTTCTGCTTCTAGGTGGGACAGACCGGCACTCTCCGCCTCCTAGAGCGGGTGCCACTGCCATCGATCAGGCCCGCCTCATGGGCCCCGCATCCCAGTGTGCTACGCACGTCAGCGTCGACAAATGAGTCATACAACAGCAGCAGCTGCAACTCAGATATATGCGACCCCCCATCGGACAAAGGGACCTACGGTTCCGGATCCGAAAGCTGCGGCAGCAGCGATCAAATCCGCGGACGCTACCAATGCGCCGTGGTCATCCAAAGTGACGTGGAGCAACAACCACCAGGTTCGGGTGCCCACGTACCGCCACCCAACCCACAAGGTAGACACGGCGAAAACTGGAGGCAACCATCCCCCCACCCAACAAGGACGACCCCGACGCCTATCGAAAAATTCACCTCAGCGAGGAAGGATGGCACCAGGCACGCGAAGCCGTGGCGGGCAACAAGATCCTGCCTATGGACGCTTCACGGGACCTACCGATGGCATACCACCTGCTCCTCATCGAAGAGCACAAAAAGCAGGTGAAGATGCAAGAAGTACTCGATAAACACAAGCAAGCGGCTTAGAGTCCAGTGCGCGTCGAGCTGCGCTCTCCGACGCTGGGGGCTCCAGCTCGCACAACAATAATGCCAATAAGCATCGCTCTCGCATAGATCACATGGATCCTGCTGCACATCGCGAGGTGACTCGAACCCTCAACACGTCCTTCATGGAGATGGATGCCAACGAGAACGTCATCCTGAAGACGCCGCAAGCTGCGATCATGGAAGCCACCACGTACCTCGCATCCCATCCACCTCCGGTGGGGGACCCGAAGAGAGCTATGCATAAGTCCGCACTATCCAGACTCGGACTCGTTGGAGCTGCGCTCCACAAGGAGGCTCCTGCGGAGCCGAAAAAGAAACCTGCGGTCAGATTCAACCGCAGCCCCACACCCTCATCTGACGAGGACGAGCATGATCTGCCTCGACGATGCAAGAGCCCAAGACATCGCAGCCGCAACTACGACGCTCGAAGCGACCACGCTCAGTGCAAGGTCGACAAGGCACACGCCAAACGCGCGTGCTCATTCGAATCCGAAGAGGATGATGACGGTGAACTCTGCAGAGCCCGATGCTTTAGCAGATCTGTTCAGCGAACACGGATGCCGGGAAATTTCAAGCTCCCTTCGGACACTCCGAAGTTCGACGGCACGCAAGACCCTAAGGCGTGGCTCAGCGACCACCTGTCGTCCGTCAAGCTACAATGAAACAAAAACATCGCCATGCAAAGGTTTTCACCGCAATGACGCGCGACCGGATCTGGCTCAGCAGCCTGTCCTCGGGTTCCATCCGAAGCTAGGAGGAATTGGCATACAGTTTCATCTGAAACTTTAAGGGTACCAGAAAGAGTCCAGCCTCGACCGAAGAGCTACGGGCCTTCACTCAACGAACGGGCGAATCCATCCGCTCGTACATACTACGCTGGTCCAACATCAAGAACTCCGCGACACACATCTCCGAGGATAGAATGATCGATGCCTTCAAAGATGGCGTCAAACGCTAGGACTTCAAGGAAGAACTTGGGCGAGTCAAGCCCAAGACACCCGACCACCTCATGGACATCACCAACAGGTGGGCAGATGGCGAGGATTCCGTCCATCGAGAACACTCGGATGAGGAAGATGACTACGGCCACAGACGCGAGCGCCATAGAAATCGAAGATCGCGCGTCTACGACGATCACGACGGACCCGACATGGTTGCGACTGGCTATGCCGACCGTCGCAACGATAATAACCGCAGTAGCGGCGGATACCGTGGAAACAATTTCCGTGACGGAGGACGCCCAACGCAAGCGTGGCAGCGCCGCGGCCGCGATGACGAACCCTCGGCATACGACAAGTTGTCGGGCCCATGCACCATCCACTTCTACATCGACAAGCGGGATGGCAAAAAGAAGGCCAACCACATGCTCAAGGACTCCCGCGAGTTCTAGAAACTTAGCGAGGGCTTCGTCCAGATGAGACAGCAGATCTCGAACCCTGGGTTCGGACACGCACCTGCACCAGGTGACATCGCCCACGGAGCTCCTCCACCACCACCCGTGGGACCTTCAAATCACGCGATCGCGCCCATGCAAAACAACGGCATAAACGGGTACCCCGCGCCAAAAGGGTCCCTGATGATCCTAATGGGGCGCCCAACAAACAGGGTGCAAAAGTGTGAGACCGTGGCACATGGCTCAATAGGATTGATAGCAAACCCATACCAACAAGTTGCAACTTCTTTTCCGGAAGCTCATTCGAAAAGAACTCTAAGGTTAAGCGTGCTTGGCCTAGAGCAATTTTAGGATGGGTGACCGACCGGGAAGTGGGTACCGGGTGCGCACGAGTGAGGACAAAGTGCGTAGAAAAGACTAGTGTTGGTCAGTGGGATTAGTCTATAGATCCTATTGAGCTGCCAGAAGTGGCAGTCGTCGGTCTGGAGTGACCAGGGGTGTTACAAGTGGTATCAGAGCCGACCCTCGCGGTTACATGGGCGTGT
Organism: Avena insularis; assembly: GCA_023614405.1. Lineage (NCBI taxonomy): Eukaryota > Viridiplantae > Streptophyta > Magnoliopsida > Poales > Poaceae > Avena > Avena insularis. The sequence goes on from CM042685.1 coordinate 206,158,479, forward strand.
GTGGGCCAGTGGAGGACATGTGTAGCATGGCGCGTGTGGCCTGGAGTGGACACAGCATGACAATGTGCTGGCACTGGACGCACAGACGTGTGCCAAGAGGGAACGTTCCTGGCTTGTGGTTTATCGACGAGGACGTCGATCTTCTAAGGGTGGGTGTATGTGAGACGTGGTGAATGGCTCAATAGGATTGATAGGAAACCCATGCCAACAAGTTGCAACTTCTTTTCCGGAAGCTCATTCAAAAAGAACTATAAGGTTCGTGCTTGGCCTAGAGCAATTCTAGGATGGGTGACCGACCGGGAAGTGGGTACCGGGTGCACACGAGTGAGGACAAAGTGCGTAGAAAAGACTAGTGTTGGTCAGTGGGGTTAGTCTATAGATCCTATTGAGCTGCCAGAAGTGGCAGTCGTCGGTTCAGAGTGATCGGGTGTGTTACAAAAAGAAGATCACATGCCAAGTTAGCCTGGCTGTGACCGCTCCACCCGCCATCCCTGAGTACCTCAGCGGGTCGGAGTCCTGAATCACATTCAGTCGTTAGGATCACCCCCGCCAGATCCCTCGCCCAGGTCACGCTGCCCTGGTGCTTGAGGCGCAGATTGGAGGGTTTGAGATGAGCCGCGTCTTCATGGACGGCGGCAGCGACATCAACCTGATGTTCGCTAGCACCCTAGCAGCAATGCAGATCCCGCTATGCAGCCTGGAACAATCCGACACAACGTTCCATGGCATAGTCCCAGGGAAGGGCATATTTCCCCTGGAAAAAATATGAAATTTCGGTGCGAGCGGCTCGAGTTCGAAGTGGTGGACTGGCCATCACAATACCATGCCATCCTCGGGCGCGTGGCATTCGCAAGGTTCCTGGCAGTACCGCACTATGCGTACCTGCTACTCAAGATGCCAGGACCTAGGGGCATCATCATAGTCCAGGGCAGCTTCAGCCGATCCGACCACTATGATAGGGACTTCAACAGAATCTCCCAGTCGTTCGGCATGCAGGAGGAGCTCACAAGGCTTCGAGAGGTGACAGACAACGGGGCACCCCCAGTCTCCAGGAAAAACGCACCGACATGTCGTTCGACTCAACAGTCAACATGAAAAAGGTGCAGGTGCACCCGATGGACGCCTCCAAGACGACGCTGATCGCCAACGACCTCAGCCCCGCATAGGAAAGCACGCTCGTCGAATTCCTCTGTGAGCGCTGGGAAATCTTCGCCCGGTGTCCTGCGGACATGCCAGGAGTTCCCAGGGAATTCGCCGAGCATGCACTCAACATGTTTCCAGATGCCAAGCCTGTCAAACAATAAGTCTGACGATTGTCCAAGCCACGGGCCGAAGTCGTCGAAGTCGAAGTCAACAGACTACTCGACGCTGATTTCATCAGGGAGATCAAGGAAAGCAAGTGCTGGTCCCTAAAAAGGACACGGACATCCTGCGGATGTGCGTGGACTTCACATTGCTCAACAAGCACTGCCCGAAGGATCACTTCCCTCTACCTCGGATCGATCAGATCATTGATTCGACTGCAGGATGCGAGAAACTCTTGTTCCTCGACGCCTACTCAGGCTACAATCAGATTCGACTGAAGGTCGAAGATCAGGAGAAAACATCATTCATCACGCCGTTCGGAGTATTCTGCTACAACACAATGCCCTTGGGCTAAAACGCAGTGCACGTACAGCGGTGCATGCAGGCATGCCTGAAGAGCCAGATAGGCCGCACCATACAGGTCTATGTCGACAACATAGTCGTCAAGACAAGGGAGGCCAAGACGCTGATGGACGATCTCCGCAAGACGTTTGACAACCTTGATCACTACAGGATCAAGATGAACATAGAAAAGTGCGCCTTCGGCGTCCCATCTGGCCAACTGCTTGGCTACTTCATCTCCTAGCGAGGGATTAAGGCGAACCCGAAGAAAATCCAGGCCATACTGGCCATGGAGAAGTCGAAGAACCTCAAAGGTGTCCAACAGCTAGCTGGGCGCATCGCGGCGTTGAGCAGATTCATCAGTAGCATGGCTGAAAAGGCCCTGCCCTTCTACCAGCTGTTACGCAAAGCAGAAAAATTCGAGTGGACACCTGAAGCACACGACGCATTCGAATATCTGAAGCGGCTGCTCTCAACCTCGCCCGTCCTGGTCACATCAAAGGAACGCGAGCCTCTGCTGTTATACATAGCAGCCACACATCAGGTGGCCAGCACTGTGCTCGTGGTCGAACGACCTGAAGATGGCAAGACCCATGGGGTCCAACGCCCAATCTACTACCTTAGCGAGGTATTGACACCAACAAAACAGAGGTACCCTCACTACCAAAAATTCGCCTACGGCGTGTTCATGACGGCTCGTCGGCTGAGCCACTACTTCTAGGAGCATCAGGTGATGGTCGTAAACGAGGCACCTCTGAACAGCATCCTGAACAACCCGGAAGCTATAGGACGCGTATCCCTGTGGGGCATCGAGTTGTCCCCTCTAGACATAGTCTACGATAAGCGCCATGCGATCAAATCTCAGGTCCCCCGGACTTCCTCGTCCACTGGATGGAGCTGCAGCTGCCAGATACCCCGGATATGATGCAATCATGGACGATGCACTTTGATGGCTCCAAACGCGAGGCTAGAGCAGGCGCCAACGTCATACTGACGTCCCCGCAAGGCGACAAGATGAAATACATTCTCCGGATGAAATTTCGGGCCTCCAACAACGAAGCCGAATACGAGGCCCTCATCCATGGCATGAAGATGGCCAAGATCTGCGGTGTAACGCGCCTCGTCATCTACGGTGACTCAAACCTCGTCGTCCAGCAGACGATGAACGAGTGTGACGCACACACCGCTAACATGATCGCGTACCGCGCGCTCTACAACTCACTCAATGGAGACTTTGACGACTGCGAGCTTTGGCACGTTGGAAGGGAAAGCAACGAGGAAGCCGATAGACTCGCCAACATCGGCTCCACCTTCGCATGGGTGCCACCAGGCATGTTCCTCGAACAAATCTGTGTGCCCTCCATCAAAAGTAAATTCCCCAAGGGATCACCCGAAGAAGCAGAGCACTCGGGGGTTGCGCTACCCGAAGGACAGGAAGGACCCAAAAAACTCGACACGGAGGTCGCGTTGGTCAACCTGATGCAGGTCATGGCAATCGAGGAAATATGGACGCAATCGTACCTTCGGTACTTGATAAACAGGGAACTGCCTGATGACCCGACAGATGCCCGACGCATATCTCGCCGGTCCAAGGCCTTCACCATCATCAATGGCGAGCTTTACAAGCGTAGCATTTCGGGTGTACTCCAAAGGTGCGTCACCATCGGTGACGACAAAACCATCCTCCAAGACATCCACGAGGGCATCTGCGGCCATCAAGCGGGCAGCGGCGCCCTTGTCGCTAAAGCTCTACGAGCTGGGTTCTACTGGCCAACGACCATGAACGAGCCAAGGACATCGTCCAAAGGTGCAACGACTGCCAGAGGTTTGCAGATAAACCGCACGCACCAGGATCGGAGCTCAGTCCCATACCCCTGGCCTGGCCCTTCGCCCAATGGGGCCTCGACATGATCGACAAACTGCCCAAGTCCTCGGAAGGAGGCCACGTCTACTTCCTGGTCGCAGTCGACAAATTCACCAAGTGGATCGAAGCCATGCCCGTTACTAACCAAAAGGGCAAAACGGCCGTGAAGTTCTTCGAATCCATAGTCTATAGGTTCGCCGTGCCGCACAACATCATCACGGACAACGGATCGAACTTCATCTCCAAAGAATTCCAGGATTTCTGCGAAGGCCTCGGGATCAACATATCATATGCCTCCGTGGCGCACCCGCAAACCAACGGGCAGGTCGAAAAGGCCAACGACTTCGTAGGAGGCGGCATCAAGAAACGCCTACTGATCCCACTCGAACGGCTTGAGGGAGCCTGGGAAGAAGAGCTACCCTCCGTCCTTTGGAGCTTGCGCACAATGCCAAACAGCTCAACTGGCTACACGCCCTTCTTCATGGTGCACGGAGCCGAAGCCATGTTACTTGCAGAAGTACGCCATAAGGCCCCACGGGTCGTCGCCTACAGCAAAGCCGAATCGACGGCCACAGTCGAAGACGCCGTCGACACACTCGACGAGGCACGCGACATCGCCGCGGCTCGCTCGACGGTCTACCAGCAGAGCCTCCGCAACTATCACAGCCGTCGGCCGCACCCAAGGTCCTTCGTTGAAGGAGACCTCGTCTTATGACTCAAGCAAGAGCGGCCAAAAAAGCTCGAGTCACCCTGGGAAGGACCCTATGTTTTTACCAAAGTCATCCCAGGTGGCGCCTACCGCCTCAAGCACGTGGAGTCTGTAGTCGCATACTCCAACCCATGGAACGTCGCACAATTGTGACGCTTCTACCCCTAGCTATCCCTCTTTACTTTCAATAAGGCTACTCAGCCGAACAATGTACCTCCTCGTTACGATATAAATAAAAGCTAAGTGTCTCGCCCGAAAATTTATCTTTTCCCCACATTACTTTATGTTACAACACACTCGGGGGCTCCACTGACCTCATGACTTCGTTGACTGGGGATAACGCATGTACACCTGAGTAGCTGATCACGTCAGGCTAACGAAAAGGGCATGCATACAACCAAGCACCACGTGCTAATACAAGCAACCTTTACAACAAAGGACACAACACGCCCAGTCGAAATATATACAAGTTTTACACTTATCTTTTTTACAGGACCTACCTATTCTGAAGGATCACCTGTGCACGATGCTCAAAAAGATCTACAATCTCTTCGGCATATTGCCTAACAGCCGTATAGTGTGGGCGCATGTCCCATAGGCCACCATCTGGTCGAGGGGCGGCCCAGCCGCCACAGTCGCAAGATTAACATCAGGACGATGCAACCGCACAAGGGAAAGGGCGGCCTTCACCCCCACAACCAACTAGTGTCGCACCAACTCCCTAACGTGACACACGTCTCGAAACTTCGCCAGTAAACCCCACAGAGTCGACGGTGCTTCATCAAGGGGAAACATGACGTGCAGAATCGACGCCAGAGAAGTCTTCACCTGCCTTAGCACTCGCGACACCTGATGAGCACGCTCCTTGGCCACGGCTACCTCAGCCAACTCCTGCTGAAGACGCTCCTTCGCCCCAAGGGCATCCTCAGCCTTCTTCTCCGCTCGCCCAAGGCTCTTTTCGAGAGCATCAAGATCGTGAAGAGCAACGTTATTTTCATTTGCAAAAGCACCAAGAACATACATGAGCTACATAAGCTAGCGAGCAGACAAAAAAGAACAGGATCAATCCAGCAAGTACCTTGAAGCTGCCGCATGCTGGCATCCAGCGCCAGGTGCTGCTACACAAGCAGGTTCGCACTATGCACAAAGGGCTGCGAGAAGAAACAAAGTATCACAAAAAGGGATCGCGGGCTGCGCCCAAGAAATGAGCAAAACATCAAACACATGAAAAATGCTCGGGGGCTCCCCCCGAGACACGCAGAAAGGAAGCAAAATCAGCAGATCATCCGAAAATAAGGCTCGGGGGCTCCCCCTACAGCATGAGAGAAAACAACTTACATGCTCAGACGGAGACTCCGAAGGTCCCGGTGCAGTCTTCTGGGAGACGATCACTCGAGCCTCCTACGGAGAGGGGTTCAGAGCAACGCCCCCAGAGGTGGCCACCGTCTGAGAGGGAGGGGGCTTCAGCTTCGACTCCCCTACGGCCTCCTGAGTGGCCTCATCAAAAGAGCCCTCAGATGAGTGGCTGCAAGGAAAAGACCAATCAAAAAACAAGAAGACAAGAAGACAAAGAAAAACAAGAACAAATAACATTCGAAGGTACTTACGAGTCGATGTCGCTCATGTCAAAAACGGGTGGCACCCTCTTCTCTTTCTTCTCTTCCTTCTTTCTCTTGGCTGGTGGCTATGGCGCCATAGCCCGTAGAGGCACGACCGGAAAAGGCGAGGAAGAAACGTCATCATCTCCGCTGTGGCGGACAAGGAACGGCGGGTCCCTAGGCGTCGGCGGAGTCGAGGCATCCAAAGATTCGCTCGAGCTCCGTGCGCACTTTCGGGTCTGCCCCTCGCTCGCCTCGGGGGCTTCCTCAGTCGGCGACTACGCCGGCGGAAACTCGGACTTGGAGTCCACAACTTCGTTGTTCGGCGCAATCGGAAACCTTTAGGGTAGCGGAGGCACCATGCCAGCCACCTTGAGCTCCTGCACAATGAAGACATCAACGATCAGTACAAGCAATTACAAGGAAAAGCAGTCAAAAATAAGGCGCTACGCGCAAGTCGTAAATCTACACCTGCGGAACTGGTCTTGCAGCACTGAAAGGGGGCGTTCGCGACTTCCTCGAAAGGTCCTCATCGGGCTTGTACTTCAGCAGTGGACGAAGAACTCTGTCGAGGTCCCCCTTGGAGAGCTCCTCAGTCGAAACTCTCATCGGGTCGTGGCGGCCAGAGTAAAGGAACATCGGATGCGCCCTCGCCTGGAGTGGCTGCACCCGACATTTGAGGAAGGTGCGGATGATGTCCACACCGTTCACCTCCTTCTCCGCAACCACCTGGAGGGCCTCCACCCGACGGTAGAGCTCCTCTACCTCCTCCACCTCGCCCTCCAGGATATGATTCTTCCAGGATCTCTTCTTCAAGATCTCCTGGGTGGAGTCAAAAGGGGCAAGGCCGAAGTTTTGCCCGTCCACTGTGGAGTCGCGGATATAAACCACTTCCTCCGCTAGTATTGGACGGACTCAGACATAGAGAAAGAGAAGAAAAGAACATTAGATTGAAGAGAAATGATGCAGCCGCCGATCGGATAAACTCCGTCGGAGCCGGATTGCCTCTTCACGAATAAAGCTTCTAGAAGAGGCCAAAGTGTGGCTCGATACCGAGCCAGCACTCGCAAAAAGCAATGAAGCAGGCGATGTGGAGAAGAGAACTGGGTGAGAGATGATGGAGTTGGATGCCATAGAAGAACAACAGCCCACGAAGAAAATCGTGGACTGGGAAAGAAAGGCCGCGAAGAACGAAAGTGACAAACATCACCTGAAACCCTGCAGGTGGACGAGGAGTTACCTCATCGTCGGGGATCTTGACGGCCTCCTTATCCTACAGGATTAAACCTACATCACAAAGCTTGCGTAGGTCGCCCTCGCGTGTCTCTGAGCTCCGCCACCCACCTTCGATTACACGAGCGGCGGCGGTGCCCTTCTTGCCGCCGGCAGCAACACTGGTGCCCGCTCCGGTGGAGGCCTTCTTCGACTTCCCCATCGTGGCACGTCGACGGCGATGGTGTGCGCGCAAGAACAAGGAAGGGAACGATCAGAGAACATCCAGCACGCAAAGGGAAAAGCTCAAGAAAATGGAGGCAGTAGAAAGCAAATGGCTAAGGTGAAAACAAACTACAGTTTTCCCCACAGTTATAAGGACGAAGACGATGAACAGGGACCATTCATCTGGAAGCCCTAACGCCAGTATCAGATCCTACCGTCCACGTGTCAACGCAGCAGCGAACCGTCGCTCGCACGCCGTCCACTATGCACAGAAATCGAGGAGACGCCGTAATTCTCGCCACGTCGCGCATGACCAGTCAACTCCAATTCAGAAAGTGGGACCCACGTTCGTCCAGTCACGTCACCTCTGGCGCCACAGACGTTTGAGGTCACCAATCGTCAGCACTAATGTCATCAAAACCACACTAGAAACTTTTAGAAATCTTCGGTTGACAGCTAAAAGTACTCACTCGAATCTACGATTCGAGCAACTACTCGGGGCTACTCCTATCAGGAGCGCTGGCCGCGAACCCGAGGCACGAATAAGGTACTACACCAATGATCTATTCTTCGAGTCCTACGTCGAGTCTGCGACTCCACTACGGACTCGGGGGCTACTCCCATAGGGAGGATTGATTCAAGCATCCGAAAAAATTGTGTCCTACGGACCTGAAGTTAGCTGAATTAAAGTCTGCCGAGGTCACGACTCGAGCAGACACTGGGGCTACTCCCATAGGCAATCGGTCACGACACTATGAATTCTTTGACTGCGATCCTTCGGATCAAAATGCAAAAAACTTTTTGGCAACTTTGCCCCAACCAACGCTAAGTGAGTAACATCCTCCTTGGCCACCCGAAACACCTCTGCGGTGATAAAATTTCGGATGCTGTGTCTGCGACACAAAGATAAGACCTACAAATACCATCTGATGGCCTGGTAACGCACTTGCCTCCGCTCTACTAGTAAAAATCTGTGCCAACAGGCGCGATGAAAATCTCGACGGACGCGTTGGGTACATCATTCGAAAACTACTGGGATTCGACTCCTATAAGACCTCAACGGCCTGAATCGAATTACGCCAGCATCTGTTCCGGGTTCGAGTCTAGGGACTCGAATCTGAAGAAGATTGTGTTGTTTTTTCCTAAGACAGTTAACTGACCTTGATCCTTCAGGAGAGTCAGGCACACACATCAACAATATCTACACGCTAAAATCATTCTTTTCTGAACAAAAACAGCTACACCCGAAAGATTAAAGAGTCCTCAACCGAATCTGCGATTCGACTGAACACTCGGGGGCTACTGACATGGTTATACCATGCGGGTACATGATATTAGCATACCTGGTCCAGCCCAAGGAAGGAACACAAGAATATACGCGGCCCGTGGAGATTTTCGGGTGGCCCAAGCCCATGACATCTTCGGATCCTTGGAGAGCAAGACTAGAACATATAGAATATTCAAAAGGGTAAACCCTAAACTTGTAACCGACTCGATCTGTGCCCGAGACCTGCCTAACTCTATATAAATGCTAGGAGGGCACGGTGAGGAGGGCCAATCCATTTTCCACCGCATACACACCTTCACGCCAGATTGCATCTGCGCACCCCTGTAACCTTCGGTTCCGCCATAATCAAGAGCAGGCAAGTAGGAGTAGGGTTTTCCCTCCGGGGGCCTGAACCTGGGTAAATCTCGTGTCCCCTGGTTGCTTGTATGTTAACCGTTCCGAAGTATAGCATTACGATCAAGGTCATTGTGTTTATATTTCTATAACATCATACGAAGTAATCTTAGTCCTTAGACCATGAGATCTTGTCAATCACTAACACCGGAAGAGTATCTTGATAACATCAAATGTCACACCGTAACAGGGTGATTATAAAGATGGGTTCAGTGCTACGAAGGTGTTATGTTGAGGCTCATGGATCAAGAGTGGAATTTGTCCATCCCGATGACAGAGAGATATACTCTGGGCGCTCTCGGTGAAATCACATTTGTTAGCTTGCAAGCAAGTGATTTGATAACTATAATGTTATATCACGAGAACGAGAAAAAGAGTGCATGTCGGTAACAAGATCAAACTAGGTATGGAGATACCGATCATCGAATCTAGGACATGTAATATATCGTGAAACAAAGGGATTAAGATACTAGCGTAAAAGGTTCACACGATCACATAAGTCATTGTTGAATGTGTGGGAGTCAGTACGGATCTCCAGGTCCCGCTGCTGATTATTGATCGGAGAGGGGTCTCGGTCATGTCTGCATTATTCGCGAACCGTAGGGTGACACACTTAAGGGACACCGACACCATTCGGAGCAAATGATATGTCAGAAAAAGAAAATGAAAGCGCAGGAATTTATTTCACTAGACACCGGAACTGTTTCAGTTGAAATTGCTGAAACTGGTTCTGCATGTGAAATTGAATACTAGCAAGGGGTTTTATGTGAATGTTTGTTAATTAAAGTAATTAACAAAATTCTGAATAAATAAATAAAAGTGTTTTATTTAAATGAGAGCTTGTATTAAATTTGGTGGAAATTAATGCATGTGAGTGGATTTTTGAGTGGAGGCTCTTTTATGGGAGTGGATGCTTTTCATTTTGAGTAGGAGGTCTACCCACATGAATGTGGAAGAGTTGGGGGAAGCCCACCATGGTTGGGCGCATGTCCCCTTGGGTGCCCCCCTCTCCCTATAAAAGGCCCCCCTCTCATCCTCTCAAGGTACACCTCCTCGCGAAGGATCTCTCTCCCCCCTTTAGAATTTCCCCATGGTCTCGGATCAGCGAGATACATGTTCCCGGTGGCTTTTTCTCGAAGGATTTGTTGCTTCCGCTGCTTCGCTGGAGCGAGGGCGTGGAGGTTGTCGGGGTACCCGTACGTGTGTGCGATCATGGATGCACCACTGCTTTGAGGTGCTGGACTTGATGGTGCTGGACCGGCTGGACCAGATGGACTTCATCACGATCTTGAGATCGACAAGCGTTCGTCTACATCATCCACGAGTACAACCTCGTTAACGCTATTCAGTCTTCGAGGGTATGTATTCTATGGATGTATATCCACCCGTTGCTTGTATCTAGTAGATAGATCTTGGTACTTAGATGTTCCCATCGTAGGAAATTTTTTGTTTTCTATGCTGCGAACCCTACAAAGGGTATCGAGCCGGATCTATGCGTAGATGCTTTGCACGGGTAGTACACATATGAGTATGTGGGCGATGATGATCATTTTATTGCTTCTTAGTTGTACTTTGGATATTGGTGGCATAGTGGGATGAAGCGGCCCGGACAAACTTTTCATGTCCTCGCACATGAGACATGTTCCACGCTTGACATGCAACTAGTTTTGCATAAGTGGCCAGCGGGTGTCTGTCTCTCCTACTATAGTCAATATCTAATTTGCAACGAGTTGTCAATAATTTGGTTATCCTCGTTGTGGTTCATGTTCGTAGGTAAGAGCGGTTCTATCTTTGAAAGCCCTAAGCCACGTAAAACTTGCAATGGATAAATTAGAGGCGTCTAGTTTAGATTATTGCTGGGCTAGTGTTATGATATGGTGATGTTGTAAGTATAAGTATGAGATGATATTATTACAACACAAATAACGTGTAGGTTCCATAGACCTTGGCCTTACACATAGAGGTATGATAGAGATCATACCACGGTGCACATGATGGAGATCATATGCGGGAACCATATCACTTCACTTACAAACATGATATGTTTGATTGCATCTTATATTGCTTGTTTGGCGTTTTATTAGCATAATAAGATGATCCCTCATTTAGATATCAAGATAAAAATGTGTTCTTCCTTAAGTATGCACCGACAACGTTTCGTCGCTTCAAGACATCACGTGATGATCGGGTGTACTTGAATCCACGAGCATATCTCGGTGTAAAAAGATACACACGCAAATACTAAGGTTCTTACTTGGCGAGCCTAGCATGTATGCATGGCCTCTAACACGGACCAAAAGGTTAAGCAGGAGTCATATGTTTTGATATGATGACCATATGGATGCTCGCCTTTGAAGCTACACCGACTCACGTGATGATCGGACTTGGTGTAGTGGATTTGGTTCATGTAATCACCAAAAAGGCATGAGGGATGTCGTTTTTGAGTGGGAGTTCATTTCTAATTTGGATTAGTAGAACTCAATTTATCATAAATTAAATCAAAGTGAATTTTCATAATTTGTTGTAGTCATTGGCATTCGTTCCCCACCTTATGCTTAGTTGTAATTGAGATAATAGAACTATAGAGTTCTAGATATTTACTTTACGAACTGGTATCGTATTGTGTTGAGTGTCAATCTAAAGTTTAAAGTCCTATTGCAAACTTTCAGCAAACTCTGTTTACTCCGTGAAATTTAATAATTGGTATTAAATCAAGAGTAAAAATTCTAGTGTTAGTATCTTAAGTATCATGTTTGCCTCCATGATTCTTGATTTAAAATCGAGATTATCTAAGAGCTAAAAAATTTGTTTCAGAAACCATCATGTGTGGCAGATATAACGATATTTTAAACAATGTTTTGGTTGCAATATGATAGAGTATAATATATGTTCTCATATTGGATGAGAATTTTCAAAGGTTGGAGATGCTAGACATCCTAATCATCCAAAAGGGTTTTGGAAAGTAACGTTATACTCATGATTCGTCTTTATAAGCTACATTAGCTTGATCATGAAAGTCGTCATGATAAGGATGAATAGAAGATGTATGTAAAGTGTTTACTACACTAAAAGATTACTAAATAATGGATTTTGAAAGAACGCCGATCATTTTGATGATGGTGATCTACTTCAAAGTGCAGGTCCAAAGGTATTATTATTTGAATATACATGCTTTGGACTATGTGTCATGTATATGGCGCACTGTTGATGTTGATAGATTCTTTTAAAAGGAAAAGGAAATGCTGAAAGTGAATCTATAAAATATATTTGGCAGAAAAGAAAAAGATTGGAAATATCCAATTTAGGTATATGGATGATATACATGTTATGGTTGTATTCTTTGCTTGTTAAACAATGTGGTTCTTGGGTATTGGATACCGAATTGGTTGGTATGAAATTTCATACGGAACGATGCAATTCATGAACCACAATGGCCTAAGTAACTAGCAAGAGAATATGTGATGATGTTCATCGAAAACAAACAAACCGTTGTTTGTATTTCTCGTTGACACCAAAGCTTGCCTTCAAGGTTTGTTTTAATAATAGTTATTTAAATCAGGTATTATGAGAACAAAGGTTGTTCAAATAATTACCGTATTCCATATAAGATGGATGATTTACAAATCTAGTTGGAGAAATCACATCCATAAAACCTAATGCTAAAATTTCGCAAGACAAATGATTGAAAGATCACTTACGAAGTGACATCACCGTTTAAATTATATTGGAAAGAGAACATGAAGAATCTCCATATTTATGGATTTTGGGAGTCTTTGATTTGATCAAGTGACGCTTGTGAGACTTTTCCTCAGGATAATTAAAACTTCGTTCAATGGCCAAAGAAGAATGAATGACTAAAATATTGGAATTGATACATATCGATGTATGAAGTCCATTATGTGTAGTCATAAGTGATGGGTTTCAACTTCATATACTTTCTCCGGAATTTTGAGTGAATATTCACTTAATGAGAAAGAAGTATGAAATATTTGAAAATGTTTCGAAGACTTTCAAGATAGAGTGAAAAATCATTGTAACAAGAAAATAAATTGGTTTATGATTTTATCATAAGGGATTTATTTGAGTTACAAGTGTAACAAGAAAAATAAATGAATTATGATTTATCATAAAGGGATTTATTTGAGTTACAAGTTTAGCAAAACACCTAGATTTACATCTCCTGAAACACCATAGGAGTATGGAGTGTTTGAGATTTGTAATGAAACCTTGTGTGACATGGTTGGATCAAAAGTGTTATTTATAAAATTTCCATTATGTTTAAAAAGATTAAAGCTTTAGAGACTATCACTTTTACACTGAAAAGAGCTTCATCTTGATCCGTTGAAATGACACCATATGAGTTATGGTTTGGGGTAAAACCCAAGTTGTCATTTCTTAAATTTTGGTATGCTAAACATAAGTAAGATGTTTACAACTGAAGTCGGATGAGCATGTATTTGTAGGTTATTTTGAATAACAATTGGGTATTCCTCCATAACACCAAGGACAAAAGGGTTTGTCGCTTGAAATGTGAAGTTTCTTGAAAAAGGAATTTTTCGCAAAAGTTAAGTGGGAGGACAATAGAACTTTGATAAGGTTAACAAACCTTAGCTAAATGTGCTGAGTTGCGTAGCGCCGAAATGGTTCCGGAGGCTGCCATAATGCTCATAGCTTATGTGCCTCAAAGGTTGTGGTCACGGAGATCTAAGTTCTTATTGAACCAAGTCGGTCGGATAAACAAATCAAATGTTGAGATTTGAGAGTAATTCATTATTGTTTGACAATGATGAATCGACCACATATAAAGAAGCGATGATGGTCTCTGACTCCGTCAAATGGCTTGAAGCCATAAAATCCGTGATAGTTTCATACATGAGAAATCAAGTTTTGAACTTGGAAGACCCTCCGAAAAGGTGTAGAAACCTATCGGACGTATTTGGATCTATAAAGAAACAGACATGGATGTTTCACATCTATGAAATAATCGACATGTCGGTAAAGTATTTTACAACAATGTTCAAGGAGTTGACTATGACAAGATTTGATCTTTCATAGCGATATTTAGTCTGGACGGATTAAAGTAGCAATCACTACATATAATTTGGTATATGGTAGATGAATAAAAAAACAAAGTTCTTCTAATAGAATGGTTACCTAGGACGTGTACATGACACGATCCAAAGGGTTTTGTTAATTCAAAGGATGCTAAAAAGGGCATGCAAACTTCAATGGTTGAAGTAATCATCACGGAGTTGGAATCTTCACCGTGATGAAAAAGGAGTTTTCATCTCGAGACAATGAAGATGCTTGCATTTGCAAGAAATTAAGTGGGAGCGCTGAGACATATTTCTAATACATTATGTGGAGGACATCTTGTTGATTAGAAATGATGTAATTTTTATTGACAAAGGTTAAGAATTTCATTTTGATGAAATACTTAGGCAAAACCCAAATATTTAGCATGAATGTCTATAATGGATAGACTGTGACGCTAATATGGTTATGCCAAACGTATATATATGAGATATTGAAGGAGTTCAATATAGAAATGACAAGAAACGGTTCTTGTCGCATGGAAAGGAATTGAATCAAGACACTTGATAAGTGAAACATGATTCAAGTGCTTTGACACTTGATGAGTGAAATCACGAGAATGTTTTGATCAATCATACCATGATATGTACACATCCAGATATGTCCTATGCTCTAAGTGTTATGAGCATATACCAGAATGAATCATAAAATGATCATTGGACAATAGTGAGGATATTCTTATGATCTTTTGGAAGAACTAAGAATATATTTGTATAGAGGTGCCAAACAATTACAAATAGTTCATTGTAAAGTATTACATTGATACTAGTTTTGTCACCAGATACAAATTAAGTTTATCTCAATTTAAACTATGGGTGGCACAATGTAATGGAAAGGAGATTCCATGATGGATTTGGATGAATTCCAAAGTTAAGACATTGTGACGGATACTACAACAAAAGGCTAAGTATATGACTGCTATAGTAGCAGCAAAGGCGGGAATTTGTGTCAAGTAGTTTGTTATCAAACTAAGGTGTGGTTCGCAACGGGCTAACACTAAAGATATGTTGTATGACAATAGTATCGACATGATTTAACCCCAAGGAACTAAAGGTCTCACCAAAAGACCAAACTTATACTATGCCATCTCATTGGAGAATGAGTGATGCGTGGAGACGCAAAGACATGCAAATACACACGGACCTGAAAATGTTAGATCCGTAGATTATGTTAACCACTTGCAATTGCGTATATGGAACACCAGAAAGCCATAGGTGTTCAATACGCAAAGTTTTCAAACTAGATTATTGTCTCTAGTGCAAGTGGGAGACTGAAGGGAATATGCCCGAGAGGCAATAATAAAGTGGTTATTATCGTATTCCTTATTTATGATAAATGTTTATTTTGCATGCTATAATTGTATTAATACGGAAACGTTAATACATGTGTGTTTAATAAACAAAAAGGAAGGTCCTAGTTATGCCTCTCTTATAAACTAGCTCGTTGATTAACAAGATGATCAAAGGTTTCCTGATCATGGACATTGGATGTTGTTAATAACGAGGTCACAACATTGTTGGAATGATGTGATGAACATTTATCCGAAGTATAGCATTACGATCAAGGTCATTGTGTTTATATTGCTATAACATCATACGAAGTAATCTTAGTCCTTAGACCATGAGATCATGTCAATCACTAACACCAAATGTCACACTGTAACAGGATGATTATAAAGATGGGTTCAGTGCTACGAAGGTGTTATGTTGAGGCTCATGGATCAAGAGTGGAATTTGTCCATCCCGATGACGGAGAGATATACTCTGGGCCCTCTCGGTGACATCACATTGGTTAGCTTGCAAGCAAGTGATTTGATCACTAGAATGTTATATCACAGGAACGAGAAAAAGAGTGCATGTCGGTAACGAGATCAAACTAGGTATGGATATACCGATGATCGAATCTCGGACATGTAATATATCGTGAAACAAAGGGATTAAGATGCTAGCATAAAAGGTTCACATGATCACAGAAGTCATCGTTGAATATGTGGGAGTCAGTACGGATCTCCAGGTCCCGCTGCTGATTATTGATCGGAGTGGGGTCTCGATCATGTCTGCATTATTCGAGAACCGTAGGGTGACACACTTAAGGGACACCGACACCATTCAGAGCGAATGATATGTCAGAAAAAGAAAAGGAAAGCGCAGGAATTTATTTCACTAGACACCGAACTGCTTTCTGAAATTGTCAAAACTGGTTCTGCATGTGAAATTGAATACTAGCAAGGGGTTTTATGTGAATGTTTGTTAATTAAAGTAATTAACAAAATTCTGAATAAATAAATAAAAGTGTTTTGTTTAAATGAGAGCTTGCATTAAATTTGGTGGAAATTTAATGCATGTGAGTGGATTTTTGAGTGGAGGCTCTTTTATGGGAGTGGAGGCTTTTCATTTTGAGTGGGAGCTCCACCCACATGAATGTGGAAGAGGTGGGGCAGCTCACCATGGCTGGGCGCATGGCCCCTTGGGTGCCCCCCTCTCCCTATAAAAGGCCCCCCTCTCGTCCTCTCAAGGTACACCTCCTCGCGAAGGATCTCTCTCCCCCCTTTAGAATTTCCCCATGGTCTCGGATCAGCGAGATACATGTTCCCGGTGGATATTTCTGGAAGGATTTGTTGCTTCCGCTGCTTCGCTGGAGCGAGGACCTGGAGGTTGTCGGGGTACCCGTATGTGTGTGCGATCATGGATGCACCACTGCTTTGAGGTGCTGGACTTGATGGTGCTGGACCGGCTGGACCAGATGGACTTCATCACGATCTTGAGATCGGCAAGCGTTCGTCTACATCATCCACGAGTACAACCTCGTTAATGCTATTCGGTCTTCGAGGGTATGTATTCTATGGATGTATATCCACCCGTTGCTTGTATCTAGTAGATAGATCTTGGTACTTAGATGTTCCCATCGTAGGAATTTTTTTGTTTTCTATGCTGCGAACCCTACACATGGTACAGGAGCTTTCCCATAACCAAAATGACAAGGCAAGCAGACAATGAGCATCTCAGCAATCTTTTTATTTACCATATGCATAGCTTTTTTATTGAGGATGCTTCATAGATAGCTCATTATGGTGATTCTGCAAGTTTCCACCATGATTAGGCATGGCTTAGGCTAGCGCCTATGCTTTCTCTAACATGTGATACAAACTCCATGGACTTACAATTTCCCTCTTTATTTCACACCGGTGACATCCATAGACAAAAGAACATGATATCAACTGAGTACAAAGTACAAGTGCAATGTTGAAAACATTCCCCATGACAGCACGGTTCTGCTAATTCCAACTTATAAGTGCAAGCATATACAACAAGGTTGTCACAATGGTTCAAGTTTATTAGGGGCAAAGAATAAAGTGTGCCATCAAGTTCGTGAGGGCTTTAATCACTAAGTTTTCACATAACAAAATAGTTTTTAATTAGAAGATAGTTGAAAACAAGAATATACTTGGAATGGTGTAACACACCATTCATAGGAGTTTATAGTGGACACTTTGGAAAAACTTGGTTTCTTGGGAGTTGGAGGCATGAGTAGAACTTACTCATACATGTGGAGGCTAGCAAAAGACTGGGAGCAACCAACTAAGAGAGCATAATGGCCAAAAACATGCAGTGCAACAAAGCATACTAATCAAAGCAAAGAGTGGTACTACAAGTCAAGGACTAAATTATCATATAGGCTAATGGTGACTTGTCATAGTCATAACATGGTGTGAGCATGTGCCAAGTCAATCCAAGCATCAAAGGAGAATACCACAATACTATGCTTTTGCATGCTAAAACAACGCATAATTTCTTCAAGGCACACTGAGCAATCCCAATTGTTTGGAACAAGACATGCTACAACAATAATCACTACGAATAAGGTCAAAACAACACCTAGCATGTCATGCTAAAGTCTAAGTCACAGTCAATGCAAGCTCCTCTTGCACTTCAAGCAAGAACTTACTACTCCTTTCCAAACACCAAGCAACTTATTTGTAAAACAACACATCGAGAGCGGGGGTCCAAACTACTTTAGCAAACTAAACAAACTACTCAAAGCAAACGAAAACTAAGACGCTCCAAGAACAACACAACTGTGCATGAAACAATAAAAATGAAGTGTCTAGACAGACCTAAGCTTTTTATTGATGAAGAAGGGGATGCCTTGGGCATCCCCATGCTTTGACGCTTGTACCTCTTGGATATTTCTTTGGGTGACACCATGGTGGCATCCCCAAGCTTGAGCTTTTGTCCATTCTTCATCTCATTGCATCATTCTCTCTACACCTGAAATTTTTCCTTCACACAATCTTCATTAGCAACATTAGTGTATTCAAAAGATATTAGACCTCTAGCAAAGCTTTGGAACAGCAAGGCTTTTCACTAAAAAAACAATCTACTATAGTAACTCCTTCAAAAATCTCAATTCACCTAAAGAGAACTCAAAAAGTAATCAATAAGAAGCAAATGCAAATAATGGCAGAAATCTGTCAAAACAGACCAGCAGGTAGAAACCGATTTTTTCGAACATATTCTGTTGCTCAAATCAAAAAGTGTTGAACTAACTAAAGTTATCTAACATACTGGGGGATTTATTCGTAAATTTTGAGATCAATTTGAGTTACAGATACTCCTCACGGATTTTTTTGGTGGAGGACAGAAATCTGTTTCGGGACAACAACTCCTCAAATCTTACTTCCCTCTCATTAGATGTCATTCTTGGCACAAAAAGCAAACAAAAAGGATAAGGAGAGATCATTACTGAAGTAATAACTTCCAAGACTCAAGGAAACTCTTGGGTTATCTCCCAACAAGTACTTTTTTAACGCCTTTAAGTTAGGCACAAGAAGCAAGAAGAATCAAGTATTTTCAAATGAAGAAGCATTAACATCAAATCTTGCTTTCAAAGGGGTACCAAAGAGAAAATTCTCTCTTCTCATTGGGAAGTGTTCAATACCTTTCTTGAATGGAAAATGATATTTAATGGTGCCTTCTTTCATATCAATGATGGCACCAACTGTTCTAAGAAAAGGTCTTCCCAAAGTAATAGGACAAGAAGCATTGTATTCAACATTCAAAACATATAAATCAACATGGACATAAGCATTGTTAACCATGATGAGAACATCATTAATACTCCCCATGAGTTTCTTCTTAGCATTATCATTGAGTGGGACATCCAAATAACAATCTTCCAAAGGTGGCAAATCAAGCATTTCATAAATCTTCCTAGGCATAATAGAGACACTAGAACCAAGATCACATGAAGCATTGAGATCAAAGTCATGCACTTGCATATTAATAATGGGTTCCCAACTATCTTCTACTTTCCTAGGAATATAAGCTTTGTGTTTTAGCTTCTCTTCCTTAATCTTAACAAGAGCATCTGTAATGTGTTTGGTAAAGGCAACATGCATATCACTAGCATCATGACTTCTAGCAAGCTTTTGCAAGAACATAATCACTTCAGAAATATTGCAACCATCAATATCAAAATCAAACTTAGCATCACTAGTAGTAGTCTCAATAGGCTTAGGCATAGTAGGAGTAGGAATAGGGACTACTTGTGGTTTAGTGGTGATAGTGCACACACTATTGTTTCTATCAATTTCAGCTTCCCTTTCCCACCTAGCATGAAGTTGAGCTAACGACCTAACATTTTCATCAATAGTAACTTGTATGGAATGAGCACTAGCAAAGGTGTTTTCCATAGTTTTAGATTTAGCAGCCATTTTATTAGTCAAGGAAGACTGTGAAAGGGTAATTGCCCCTATGTGTGGTTTTGGTGATTAATGACAATCCCTATGGACTAATGTTTTCAATGATTTTTATATGAAGGTATATTCCATAGGTCATGCTTGTAGTCCATGTGTTGGATTCAAGTATGGATGCCATGAAGATAAAGATATACCTTGAGTATTGGCATCAAAATCATCGAGTTGAAGAGAAGAATATGATATGATCAAGATCTTGAGAGTGTGATCTCAATAGAAGAATTCAAGATATGGCTCTAAGTCGGTGTCATGATAGCCTCATTAGTTGAGCTATGATTGACTAAGATTTAGAGAATGTAATCAAATGAAGAGTTCCTTATGTACCTCAAGATATTAAGATGGAGCACGAGAAGATACTTGGTTGACCAATACAAAGAGTGAAGAGTGATTTCAAGTTGGTCAACACATGAAGCATAAAGAATGTACCACATGGTATTGTGGTATGGTAAGCCTTGTCAATTATGCATCATGAACTAATCCATTATATATTTGCCTTTGCGTTTTCTATATGGACAGGTATCTTTCCATGGGCATGCTTCAAAAATGAAGATATTATATAGACCATGAGAGGATGACATCAAGTCGTGATTGTCATCAAGGTTGAGAAGGGCAAGTTCAAGATAAGCATCTCGAGAGGATCATTTGCTTGAAGCTTGCCGTCCATATTGGTTATAATGGACATGTGAAGACATGTATTAATGAAGCTATCCCATAGTGGTGTATGGGGAGCAAATTAGGAGTCTTCACGAAGCAACAATGATCAAGTGTTGCATTCCGGCTTGGGTGGAGCTTGAAGCGTTGTCATCAAGATCAAGCGGTTTGTGCAAGGCAGAGGTATGGCTTTGCTAGGTTTTCCTTTTACCGGTCTCAGGGTGGTTGTTGGGAGACCGGGTTATAGGATAGATAGCCGCACTATCAAGAGGGGCTTTTGGTTGTGTAACTTGATAACATCGTCATAGGGAGCTCAATCATTTGCATACTTTGCATCTTCCTATTTTGTTGCTTCTTGGTGTTTCTACATGTGAGGTTCTTGAGCTTGTTGCTAGCTCTTCAATAAGCCCAAGTTCATCGAAAACGGAATTCGTATGCATCTTCTATGGCGTTTTCGAGTTTGAAGGTTTTATCGGTTCTTATTTAGGGATGCTTCTTACCTTTCTTCATTTGGTTCTATCCTCCTTTGTTGGGCTATGATGTTTCTCTGCACAGTCTTGTAAAGCTTGTTGTCCTCGTCAAAACAAGCCCAAGATCATCAAAATCGGAGTCCGGATGCAAAAGTTATTGCGTTTTTCGTGAAGCCTGGTTCATCCCGGTTGTGGATTCGGTTCAACCGGCTCCCAGACCGGGTGGTCCGGTGTCAGGACCGAAAAACCGGATTTGAAATCAGGATTTTCGGTTTTTCTATACCGAGTCTATCCGAGACTGTGTACTGACCCTAATTCCGGTTTTAAGTTCGGTTTTCCGGTCCAGGAACCGAACCGTCCGGTTCTGGAGCCAGTCCAACCGAAATTTCAACCGAGTTCGCAAAGATTTCTTCCAACGGCCATATTTGCTTTCCACTATAAAAGGGGGTTCTTCCCCCCAACGTTTTAGGGTGTTCTTGACCATGAAATTGCCCTCCATTGTTGAACCTCTTGAGCTTGCTTCCTCCCCCTTCCCTCCTATGATTCTTGCATCTTTTTGAGGGCTTTGGAAGAGGAGATCTAGATCTACAATCCCCACCAATCAATTCCTCCTCTAAGTGAGGGGAACCCATTGGATCTAGATCTTGGAGTCATTGGTTGACTTCCACCATTGTTCTTCCTCTCTAATTCCTCCCTAGCACTTGTTGCTTTGGTGGGATTTGAGAGTGAAGGATTTGAGCACCCTTGGTGGTCTTGCTTTGCATTCTTGCATAAGTGTTGAGCTTTCCATTACGATTTGTTCGAGTGAGAGACCGTGAGCTTGTTACTCTTGGAGGGTGACCTCCTAGTTGGCTTGGCGGTTGGTACCGCGGTGTTCTCTTCGTGGAAGATTGTGAAGAGACCCGGGATTCTCCTTCGTGGAGCTTGTGAAGTGGTTATGGAGCTTGCCATCTCCGGAGTGGAGTAAAAGCTAGCCATAAGGAAAGGACCTATTCCTTCGTGGGATAGACTCGGAGAAGAAGGTGAGCCTTTGTGGCGCGTGAGGAATCCTTCGTGGAACCTCACACCTCTCCAACGTGACGTAGCCCCCTTCCCAAAGGTGGTGAACACGGGAATACATCTTCGTCTCCGTGTGCCTCGGTTATCTCTATATCCGAGCTTACTTTCCTTGTGATAGCCATCGATCTTGAAGTACTTATATCTTGCTTATCACTTGTGGTATATTTATCTTGTGCTATCTTGCTTAGCTTAATTTGTTGTTGGTGCACTTAGTTGAGCCTAGTGTATTTAGGTTTTGTGCTTGTAAAATAAACGTTAGTTTAATTCCGCATTCTATCAAGCCAAAACCGTAATAGTTTTGAAATTGCCTATTCACCCCCCCTCTAGGAGACATCTCTATCCTTTCAATTGGTATCAGAGCAAGGTCTCTCCTTGTTTAGGCTTCACCGCCTAGATTGTAAAGATGTCGGCTAGTAGTATAGTGCACAATGACACAATTATCTTTGATGGCACAAATTATGCTTTGTGGAGAAATTGCTTGCTTTGTAATCTTTGGACCTTGTGTCCAAATATTGAGCAATTTCTAGATGTAGGTTTTTCTCCTCCGATGGATCCTCAAAATATATCTCTAGAGGATGAGAAAAATCTACATCTCGAAGCTCAAGTATCTAATGAGCTTATTTTCTCTTTGAGCCCCACAGTTAATTTGTTCTTGACGATTGTAAAGCGCAAGTCATCTCATGAGATGTGGACCAAGCTTAAAGAAACATTTGGTGGGTCCATTTCTCAAAGGGTCGGTGGTATCTCTAAGGAGCTCTCTTCTCCCTCACATCATGAAGAGCTCCAAGTTGCTTCCACCTCCGGCCGCGATGAGGTTTCAATTCTTCCCACTTCACTTACATGTGACAAGTCATAAGGTAATGTCATGGTGAGTGGAAAAATCATATGTGATGATGGTGGTGTTTCTCTTTACACCAATGATTCTTGTTCTATAAATGATAATGGTGTAATGAGCTTGGACTTAAGCACTTCTTGCAACAATGATGCTATATCCCCTTGTGTTGCTAGTCCTTGTATATCATCTAGAAATTATTTGAGTACTAGTGTAAATGATATACTTGTTTTGCCTTGTTCCCATGAACAAAATGCTTCTATTTCCTCTAGTTGTTTATCTAACAATGTAGAGGAAATAAAACATTCTATGGATCAAGACATGATCATGAATGAAGATTTAAGAATATCCTCATCTTCATCCTCCCGTGCTCACATGTGCTTTATGGCAAGAGGATCAAAGGTAACTCCTACTTTGGATCCCAATATATCTTGTAAAGATAATAGCAATGATAATGATGATAGTGATGATGACATTGATGAGGATACTAGTGCTCTCTTGCTTGAGTTGAACTTTTTGTGTACCTCTCTTCGTGGTAATAATAAGGCCGTTACTTGTCTCAAACACGTTATGGAAACCATAACTAAACAAACGGGGACCATAGAGGAGTTGGATTTCCAACTTGATGATGTGAGTCGGAGATTCAATCTCCTTAAGCAAGAGCTTGCCGAGGAGAAGCACACTAATTGTCTCCTCACACAAAAAATTGAATCTTATGAGCTTGAAAAGGAAAATTCCATTAATGATGCTTGTGCTACTAACTCTATTTCTTGTGAAGCATCTACCTAAAGGAGAATGTTGAGCTAAGGGCTCAACTTGAGTTGATAACTAGCAAGTATAGGAAATTGGAAGAAAGTCATGAAAAGCTCTCGGGCTCTCATAATGATCTTCTAATCTCCCATGATGGGCTAAAGTTAGCTTGTGAGGCAAGTATTACTAAGATAACATCTTATGAGCCTCTTTTGGACATTAGCACAACTTCTACTCAAAATGCTATTTTGCCATGTGCTAGTCCTAGTAATCCATCTAGCCATACTATTGATAAACCTTGTGTTGGATTAATTGCTTTGCCTTGTTGCTCTAACAATGAAGCTTTGACTTCCTCTAGCACTTGTATTTCTACTAACCATATAGAGGAAATAAAAGAGCTCAAGGCCCAAGTCACTTCCTTAAGGAATGACTTGGAAAAGAGTCATGAAGGGAAATCCACACTCGATAATATCTTGAGTGTGCAAAAATCCCCTAATGATAAAAGTGGACTTGGATTCAACTCCAGTAACAAGAACAAGTCCAATACAAACAAGAAGAAGGGCCAAAACCAAGTCAATATTTCGGCCAAGATTATTTGCTTCAAGTGCAAGGTTGAAGGACATCATGTAAGATCTTGTCCATTGAAGAAAAATCACTTGAGTGAGAAGCAACAAGGGAAGCAGCCACAAGTTCATGTTCAAGCCCCAGTTGAAGTTAGGCCACTTCTGAAGAAAAATCAAGATAATGCTCCCCAAGACAAGAAATCAATGAAGAAGAGAAAGGGGAGCACTTGTTGCTACATATGTCGTGTGAAGGGTCACTTTGCCTCTTCATGTTCAAACGGTACCTTATCTAACCCTATCATTGTTGATGATGATTATTCTCTTAGGAAGGATAAGGATGGCAATGTGTTTGCCAAGTTTGTTGGAACTCAAAGTGGTGTCAAGAAAAGAACCATTTGGGTTGCCAAGCCTATTGTGACTAACCTCTTAGGACCCAACTTGGTTGGGGACCAACTAGCTCAAACTTGATCAATAGGTGTTTATGGGGGGCATTGGAGACTTGGCTAACTCTTGAAGAATTAAGGGATCTTCATATATTATATTTGATCAAGCCAAGTTATAAGGATTATCATTTCCCTATCTTATATCCAATGTGCCTCTTCGCGGTAACTTGTACTTAACTCATTTATATTGTAAGTTACTTGCCCCTTTAGATGTTTTGGTTTTGTACCAAGTATGTGTTTGTATTTGGTGTGCCTCGTGCTTGATTATTTTGTGTATTAAAGTATGTCTAGGTGATTGGCACATCATTTACTCGTGTGTTTTATTTTGAGCCTCTAATGCATCTTGATGATATCTTATTTGGCTCTTTTAGAGTGGTTAATGGAACATACCATTTTGGGGGAATGACATGCCTTGCGCATCTCTCAAATCTTAAAATATGTGTACATGAGTACTGCCACTTAGTATTGATATTGCAAGCTTATCTAGTCACTATGTGGTGTATCATACTCATGAGAAATTCAAATTCTAAATGTCCATTAATTATCTCTAGTTGAGATATTTTGCCTATTATAAAAAATGAATATCACATTATGGGGGAGTAATATGCTTCTTTTGCATATCACAATCCTAGGAAATGTGAACATATGAGGTAGTGCCACTTAGAGTTGATATTGTTGATTATCTTGTTTCTAGGTGGCATGTTGGCTCAAACAAGGTCCTATTTTTGTTAGAAGCTTTTATTGCTCGTATTTTTGGTCTTTGTTTGAGTAAGAAATTCTTGGTGCGGTCTTTCTCAAATACATATCTATATATCTTATTTGGGATACCATTTGCTTCAAGTTATTCTAATCATTGTTTTGCATAATTGTGTGACTAGTTGAAGCTATCAAGAATCTCCATCTTTGCATAGTGCTTAATATTTTTTATTTCTATCCTATGATTTTTATTGTGAAGATTTATCTTTAATATTCGTGCAATATACCACCGGAAATCTATTCCAATACACTCATTGTCTGACAATTGATATACTTGTGTGTGGTAGCATTTGTGGATCATCTTCACTTTGGAGTTAACCTCTTATTGCCTTATTTTATTTCCAAAACTTTGGTGTGGCTCCCATTGTCTTCCTTGGCTTTTAAACATATCTTTGATGATATTTTTGATTATTATCAAATGTGTTTTAGTGGAAGACAAACCTTTTCTTCTCGGAACCTTGTGCCATTGTGAAAAGTGTTAAGGGTTTGGTTTATTTGTTGAAACCTTGCTCTTTTAGGAGTTTGTTATCTCATTCTTTATTCTCTATTTTATTTTCTTAAATGAGATAAATCTTTGAGCATTTGTGTTCTTGTTTCATCTTTCATGCTTAATAGTTTTTGCTCGGTTCATTTGTTGAACTTTGTTGAACAAATCTTGTGTTGATTTGATTCTTTGATATAGTTTTGACAACAAATGTGTTTTGTCACACCTTGTATGCCTTCTTGAATATTTTTGGTGTTTTGTCCAAAGTATATCTTCGTTGGATCTTGAAATTTTCGCGCATGCATGTTTAATAAATGTATATCTTATGTCATGTTTTGCTTTCTTTGATCCAATATATAGGGTATACTCCATCAAATCCTTAAATGGCTAAGATGTGCATGAAATTCAAATTTCATCTCTAAATATGCACATATTTTTATGGAATGTATCCTATGTGTTGTGGTTATTCTAACCACTTTGGACCCAATAAGTTTGGGGACCAAGATGTACTTGAATGTTGTTTTAGGTACATCGAAGATGCAATGGATGCTTGTCTCGTCAATAAGGAAAGTGTTGTCACCACATGATAATTGGAGCCAAGCTAGGATGATCTAAAAATTCTTATCTACTACATCATACCATTGCTATCTCGGTAACAAGTATCTTATTCATGCATACTATTCTTCCATCCAATCTCTTGTAGGTTTCATCTTGGCATGAATTTATTTGTTTGTAAATGTTCAATTCTTGCAATTATCTTTGAAAGACTTTTGTATCCTTATTGCTTATGTGAGTAATTTGAGATGATGCATATAATGGGTAGTATATAAAATCATGTTCATGATTCACCAATTCCAAATATGCCTTCTAGCAATTTATTGCATATCAACTCCTCAAGGTACTCTCATGTGCAATATTGTTGTAATTGCATTAAATCATTCCTTTTGATACTTGTTGCCTTTCTCAAAGTATCCCAACTAGCATTAGTTCCCTTAGTGTTAGTTGTGATGGTTTTGAGATTTTTTTTGTTTTTCTTTGGTGAAGTTCATTGATATACCATAAGATAAAATAGAGCCATGGACTATATATGCACTTAAGAAAAATATCCTCTTTGGTATATCTTATGACTTTCGCTTGGATATCATGTATTCTTTTTATTAAACTCTTATGCATGGATGTTTCTTTGTGGATTATTCTCATGTTTTTCCCTTAGAAACTTATATACACTAGAGTGTTAATATCTCGCCTTGATATGCTCGCTCTTTTCCGACCATCTCTCTTATCCTCTTGAGTTTTAATGGTATTGGTAAGGTCTTGATTTATGAGTGCTTGGTTTACTTTTAATGCATCTTCACGCACTCATATCTCATATTTGGTTTCTCTTGGACTTAAGCTTGTCTTGACAAGTGTATTGGTTTATATCTAATCCTTGTATCTTGGTTGTGTTCTAAATAATATAGAGGGAGTGAGGATTCCATGTTTGTGCATATTGTATTCAAATGAAACAACTAATTTATGCACGAACCTTGGGGAGCTTCCTTATTTCACTTAGAGCACTATTTGTCCATTTGATTATTTGGATCTTTTGTTTGCTTGCTTCATCCGTTGAAGTTCCTTCACCTTGTTATCCTTTTATCAATCCTTGATCCTTAATATAGTTTGATTTCCTCCAAGTCTTCGTCATTGGTTATGTGCATTTGATTTCACTCATATTACGAGTAATGCACACCTTGTTTAGGAACTCATACTATATTGTCCTTCTAACCTTGTTATCCATTTTGGCACTTGTTGTCAATGGGGGAGAAGTTTAGAGGGTTTTAAGGGAAATGGTTTTCTACTTAAGATTGGTTTGTTCTTAAGTGTTTGCCTTTCATGCATTTCATCTTTATTATGTTTTGCATGGTTGTATATATAGTGGAAACTCTCCCAAAGGTTATGCTTAACAATGTATGCAATGAAATTCAAGATCATCACACGTGCATATATTGTGGGGGAGTTTGCTCTATATATGTTGATTCTACTCACATCTCATGCATTAGTTGTAGTTTATGTGATTAGAATCAGTTTTGATATGGGCTAGTATCTTTGTGTTACTTAACCATATCAAATAGAACCTCTTGTATACAGCTTATTCTCAGATAAGCTGTGTACTTGTTTCTAATATTCATTATATAAACCCTCTTGTTGTGATTGTCATCAATTACCAAAATGGGGGAGATTGAAAGGGTAATTGCCCCTATATGTGGTTTTGGTGATTAATGACAATCCCTATGGACTAATGTTTTCAATGAGTTTTATATGAAGGTATATTCCATAGGTCATGCTTGTAGTCCATGTGTTGGATTCAAGTATGTATGCCATGAAGATAAAGATATACCTTGAGTATTGGCATCAAAATCATCGAGTTGAAGAGAAGAATATGATATGATCAAGATCTTTAGAGTGTGATCTCAATAGAAGAATTCAAGATATGGCTCTAAGTCGGTGTCATGATAGCCTCATTAGTTGAGCTATGATTGACTAAGATTTAGAGAATGTAATCAAATGAAGAGTTCCTTATGTACCTCAAGATATTAAGATGGAGAACGAGAAGATACTTGGTTGACCAATACAAAGAGTGAAGAGTGATTTCAAGTTGGTCAACACATGAAGCATAAAGAATATACCACATGGTATTGTGGTATGGTAAGCCTTGTCAATTATGCATCATGAACTAATCCATTATATATTTTCCTTTGCGTTTTCTATATGGACAGGTATCTTTCCATGGGAATGCTTAAAAAATGAAGATATTATATAGACCATGAGAGGATGACATCAAGTCGTGATCGTCATCAAGGTTGAGAAGGGCAAGTTCAAGGTAAGCATCTCGAGAAGATCATTTGCTTGAAGCTTGCCATCCATATTGGTGATAATGGACATGTGAAGACATGTATTAATGAAGCTATCCCATAGTGGTGTATGGGGAGAAAATTAGGAGTCTTCACGAAGCAACAATGATCAAGTGTTGCATTTCGGCTTGGGTGGAGCTTGAAGCGTTGTCATCAAGATCAAGCGGTTTGCGCAAGGCAAAGTATGGCCTTGCTAGGTTTTCCATTTACCGGTCTTAGGGTGGTTGTTGGGAGACCGGGTTATAGGATAGATAGCCGCACTATCAAGAGGGGCTTTCGGTTGTGTAACTTGATAACATCGTCATAGGGAGCTCAATCGTTTGCATACTTTGCATCTTCCTATTTTGTTGCTTCTTGGTGTTTCTCCATGTTAGGTTCTTTAGCTTGTTGCTAGCTCTTCAATAAGCCCAAGTTCATCGAAAACGGAATTCGTATGCATCTTCTATGGCGTTTTCGAGTTTGAAGGTTTTATCGGTTCTTATTTAGGGAGGCTTCTTACCTTTCTTCATTTGGTTCTATCCTCCTTTGTTGGGCTATGATGTTTCTCTGCACAGTCTTGTAAAGCTTGTTGTCCTCGTCAAAACAAGCCCAAGATCATCGAAATCGTAGTCCGGATGCAAAAGTTATTTCGTTTTTCGTGAAGCCTGGTTCATCCCGGTTGTGGATTCGGTTCAACCGGCTCCCAGACCGGGTGGTCCGGTGTCAGGACCGGAAAACCGGATTTGAAATCAGGATTTTCGGTTTTTCTATACCGAGTCTATCCGAGACTGTGTACTGACCCTAATTCTGGTTTTAAGTTCGGTTTTCCGGTCCAGGAACCGGACCGTCCGGTTCTGGAGCCGGTCCAACCGAAATTTCAACCGAGTTCGCACAGATTTCTTCCAACGGCCATATTTGCTTTCCACTATAAAAGGGGGTTCTTCCCCCAACGTTTTAGGGTGTTCTTGACCATGAAATTGACCTCCATTGTTGAACCTCTTGAGCTTGCTTCCTCCCCCTTCCCTCCTATGATTCTTGCATCTTTTTGAGGGCTTTGGAAGAGGAGATCTAGATCTACAATCCCCACCAATCAATTCCTCCTCTAAGTGAGGGGAACCCATTGGATCTAGATCTTGGAGTCATTGGTTGACTTCCACCATTGTTCTTCCTCTCTAATTCCTCCCTAGCACTTGTTGCTTTGGTGGGATTTGAGAGTGAAGGATTTGAGCACCCTTGGTTGTCTTGCTTTGCATTCTTGCATAAGTCTTGAGCTTTCCATTACGATTTGTTCGAGTGAGAGACAGTGAGCTTATTACTCTTGGAGGGTGACCTCCTAGTTGGCTTGGCGGTTGGTACCGCGGTGTTCTCTTCGTGGAAGATTGTGAAGAGACCCGGGATTCTCCTTCGTGGAGCTTGTGAAGTGGTTGTGGAGCTTGCCATCTCCGTAGTGGAGTAAAAGCTAGCCATAAGGAAAGGGCCTATTCCTTCGTGGGATAGACTCGGAGAAGAAGGTGAGCCTTTGTGGCGCGTGAGGAATCCTTCGTGGAACCTCACACCTCTCCAACATGACGTAGCCCCCTTCCCAAAGGTGGTGAACACGGGAATACATCTTCGTCTCCGCGTGCCTCGGTTATCTCAATATCCGAGCTTACTTTCCTTGTGATAGCCATCGAGCTTGAAGTACTTATATCTTGCTTATCACTTGTGGTATATTTATATTGTGCTATCTTTCTTAGCTTAATTTGTTGTTGGTGCACTTAGTTGAGCCTAGTGTATTTAGGTTTTGTGCTTGTAAAATAAACGTTAGTTTAATTCCGCATTCTATCAAGCCAAAACCGTAATAGTTTTGAAATTGCCTATTCACCCCCCTCTAGGCGACATCTCTATCCTTTCAGACTGAGCTTCAGCCAAAGAGGATATATTTTTCTCAGCACTCAAAATTTTTTGACTGTAAACTAGGAATTTCCCTATTCAGATTCTCAAGCTGATGGCTAATGTTTTTCAAGATGATAGACTATTCCTCCAAAGTTTTAGTGAAAATCATATTTTGCTCATATTGCATTTGCATAAAATTCTTAGTGGATCTCTCTACTTCTAGAATCCTTTCTTCACTAGGCATTCCAGATCTACCATGATAAGCATTCCCACTAGGAGGATAAGGCCTTTAATTACCATAAGCATTGTTATTGAAATTGTTGTTTCTAATGAAGTTCACATCAACTTTCTCTTCTTGAGCAACCAAAGAGTCTAAGGGAACACTATTAGGATCTAGAGGAGCTTTCCCATTAACAAGCATAGCCATAATAACATCAATCTTTTCACTCAAAGAGGAAGTTTCCTCAACAGAATTTACCTTCTTACCACGTGGAGCTCTCTCAACATGCCATTCAGAGTAGTTAACCATCATATTATTAAGGAGCCTTGTTGTAGCACCCAAAGTGAGGCCCATAAAAGTACCTCCAGCAGCTGAATCAAACAGATTTCTTGAGGAGAAGTTCAAACCTGAATAAAAAGTCTGGATAATCATCCAAGCAGTGAGTCCATGAGTAGGGCAATTTTTAACCAAATACTTCATTCTTTCCCAAGCTGGAGCAACATGTTCACTATCAAGTTGTTTAAATTTCATAATATCACTTCTCATAGATATAATCTTAGCAGGAGGATAGTACTTTCCAATAAAAGCATCTTTGCAATTAGTCCAAGAATCAATACTATTTTTAGGCAAAGAAAGCAACCATTCTTTAGCTTTTCCTCTCAAGGAGAAAGGAAAAAAGCTTGAGCTTAATAATATCTCCATCTACATCCTTATACTTTTGCATCCCACAAAGTTCAACAAAGCTATTGAGATGGGCAGCAGGATCATCAGAACCAGCACCAGAAAATTGCTCTCTCATCACAAGATTCAACAAAGCAGGCTTAATTTCATAAAAGGTAGCATCGGGAGCAGGTGGAGAAATAGGTGTGCTAAGGAAATCATTGTTGTTGGTGCTAGTGAAGTCACACAACTTGGTGTTCTCAGCAGAGTTCATTTTGCCAAAGGTGGGCAAGCCAAAAACAATAGCAGCAGCTAGAGCAGGAACTAATTTTTTTGGTTTTTTGGAAAGAGGCAAACAAAACCAAGCAAAAGAAACAAAGCAAACTAAAAACAAAGTAAAGAGAAAGGAAGTGAAGGACTCCCCTAGTGAAGACATCCTTAGCCTCCCCGGCAACGGCGCCAGAAAAGCTTGATGGCTTGCACAGCTTATGTGAGCCTGTTGGGAACCCCAAGAGCAAGGTATGAAGTAGTACAGCAGCAAGTTTCCCCTTAGTAAGAAACCGAGGTTATCGAACCAGTAGGAGGAAGGAAATGTCACACAGGTGTTGCAAGCAACGCGGAGACCAGCACAACACAAACTCAAGACTTTGCCCCAACTAACAGTGAGGTTGTCAATCTCATCGGTTGCTGTAACAAAGGATTAAACGTATGGTGTGGAAGGCAATGGTTTGCAGCAAGTAAACAAGTAGCAGTGGTAGATGAATCAATGGTAAATATTGGACCGGGGTCCATAGTTCACCAGAGGTGCTCTCCTTAGATAAACAACATGGCATGAAGGGTAAACAAATTATAGCAGGGCAATTGACAGGAACTGAGCAAGGCATAACAATGCAATTACTAGTCAGAAAGATCCTATGAGATTCGATTGGGCAATACAACAATATACATAGACCTCCATCCAACTGCATCTATGACTAGAAGTCCACCTTCAGGTTATCATCCGAACCCCCTCCAGTATTAAGTTGCAAGCAACAGACAACTGCTTTAAGCAAAGTGTGTAAGGTAAACAGTCCACATGTTCCATGCACAAGAGACCGTTGTTTTCTCCCTAGTGGCAACAACAACTACAACCGAAGAGATTTCTGTCACTTCTCTTGAAAACTAGAGGCATGAACCCACTATCGAGCATAAATACCCCCTCTTGGAGTCACTAGCAACTACTTGGACAAGATAGCTACTAACAACGGAGAGCATGCAAGATCACAAACAACACAAACATGATAGAATCATAAAGACAAAACCATTAATCAAACCAACATAATAATCTCAATATCCATCGGATCCCTGCAAACACAACATGCATGATTACAAATAGATTAGATCTTGATCATGAACGGAGCTCACATGATCTATACATGAAAGCACAAAGGAGGATATACAACCATCTAGCTACTACATGGACCCATAGTCCAAGGTGGAACTACTCACGCATCATACCAGAGAGAAGGCCTCCAGGATGATCTCCCCTCCGGCAGGGTGCCGGAAGAACTTCAGATCCCCTCGATCTAGGGACGATGGTGGCGGCGGCTACAGACGGTTTCATGGATATTTGATCGGGTACCCAGGGTTTCTGCATCGGGGGCTTCTTATAGGCGAAGGGGGAGGCCGAGGAGGCAGCCAGGGTAGCCAAACCCTAGCTAGGTGCAGGGCTGGGCCCACCCGCGCCTGGGGTGGGTCTGGCCCCCCTAGCTAGCCCCTACGGCTCCCCTCTGGACTTCTTGTTCCCCACGGAAAGTAATTCACTTTGTCGTTTGTCCCGTCCAATTCCGAGAATATTTCTTTACTAACTTTTTTGAAAACAAAAACAACAGAAAACAAGCATTTGGCACTGTTGCAACTTGTTAATAGGTTAGTACCAGAAAACATGTAAAAAGCACCTCAAAGTGTGGACAAGTAAAGCAAAGTATATACTAAACAAGCATAGAGCATAAAAATTATAGATATGTTTCCAACGTATCACTTGTCAAGCCCTCAAGCCTATAGGTAGCCTCCAAGTAGCAGGAAATTATCCATATCACTTTGCGTTGAATCCAACTCAATCAAGGGGAGAGGGTTACTAGTCCGATATCAGTTCAAGGAGCTCTGATGTAAGAGTCCAAGGAGTCCAACATGACTCCGATCAAACATCAAGGAAGTGTGAGATTTAAGAAAACTCTCGGAAGTTTGACACGGTCCCAAAAAATTAGAAGCATCTTCATTCGACGCTCTCCTAACATAGGATTCATCGCATGTCAGCAACATAAATGAACATATTTGAGAATTATCAACGTGTCAATCTTGTTAGTGTGCGACAACATATGTTATAAGACTGTAGCACATGTACACCCTACTAGCATCTATGTCACAATCACTTGACAAAAGATACCTCCTACCCTTATGCAACTAACAATTTGTGAACTAAAATGATTCTGTAAGACCTCACCCTTTAAGGTAAAGGTCCCTGTGATTGCAGTTCTAGTCCCTGGATCGAATTGCTAGCACCCACAGTTTAAGATGAAGTACACAAATACAAATGTCATTATTACATCGAAATTCTAGGAGTACAATAGTTCTTACAACTCACTAGCCCGAGGCTAACATATAAAGAGTTCTTATTACACAGCAAGTAAATAAAGTCTTCATATTCATGTGCCACAGGCAAACATGTTGAGTGTAGACTCATAACCCTACTCACCATCAGAGTAACCTACAACATAATAAGTTACAGCCACAAGGGGTCAATATAGTTGGAATTGTATTGTCAAGTGATATCATAGTTATATAATAGAGACTATCAACTACATGAATTTGGCTAAGTGTGGATCAGGCTGGCTTTGCTCAAATAAGGTTTTACCTACTAGTTTTAAAATACTAAGTTTTTCTTTACAAAACACTAAGGAACCACCAATAGACATTGGTGAACCTCTACCCTTGTTCACCCACCATTTTTAACTTAGAGAAATTGGGATGAGGATATTCTTGACCATTTCAATGTCTTTGATGCTCAAAATGTCCATGCCCAGGGACATGCCTAAGTACTTAGGTTTTACCCTCTCGGGAGGTGGTGCACTTTCCCCACAAGACTCGACATGCATCGAGACGAGACTTTTAAGAAGCAATCCCTCAGACCACCATGGACGCGTTCCATCCTATCAACTCTACCACCATCTGTCCATCTGGCTGAGTTCTTGCAACTTAGTTGGTCAAGGCAGAGCCCATATGCCATGTGGTTGCACTTGGAGCTTCTCAACACTAAACATCTCAAATCTCTTTGTTCCTGGGTGGCCATCCACAAGTGTGATACATAGGGTAAACCATAGAAATGGGCCCTATGTAACCACTCAACACAAACCATAAAAGTCCCATTCCACCTAGGGGTTTCATTAACAAGTTGTTTTCTTAGTAAAAAACACACAGGCATAATCTTTCCATAATATCATAACATGAATTTTCCACCCACTAATCCTAATAGAAAGTCTAAGCATTCTAGTATACCATGACTCTTAACTTAGGAAAAATCCTACCAATATATATACTATAGGATCTACCATAGCATAGCATTATACTTTGAAAACTACCATGCAAGTCCTACCAAAATATCACTAGTGCAATAGGTAAAATAATAGGACACAATATGAAGTATCACTTGCCTTGGTAGCTAGGGGAATAGGTACAATCCTCACAATCACACACTTCACAATCCACAAAATCTACACAACAAATTCAACAACAAATATTCACAAATCAATATAACATTCAAAAATAACATGAATGCATGCAAAATGCAATGAGATGATTTTCCACACTTTTAAAACCAAACTCTACAGTACTGAAGATAAAGTATACATTCTAAAGTGTAAATATCATAAAAACCACTTTAAAATAATATACTAAATAATTTTTATAGCTAAAATAGTCCTACAAATGTTTCTGCATAAAACTCTAATTTTACGAAAGCAAAAGCCCAAAGTAAGGCCATAGAATTAAAGTACATAATTTTCTGAATCCATAGACACCTAATTTGTAATTTTCTTAATTACAGATCAAAAGTTATGAATTTTGCAAATTTAAACATCTAATAGATCAAATCTGGATTTTAAATCAAAACTCTGGACACACGACAGCTTCTGATTGGCGCGTACCGGTTCGCGCTGGATCATGCGCGCGTGCCGTCTGATATAAATGAAATTGTACGGCTCAGATCTGCCCATACCTGTTCACGCCTGATTCTAATCTCGACCACTAGATCCATATCAAGCGGATCAAATCAACTCAATCTAAAACTAGCGGCGCAAATGGCAGCTGCGGCGGCGACGCGTCTGCCGGCAACGTGCCGGCGAGGCCAAGGGGTAAGGGAGGGGGCACAATGGCTTACTAGGGATGCGACGACGATGTGGTTCTCAAGGTGGTCACGTCTGGTAGGCGCCTGACAGACGGAATCGCTCGTGAAGTAGCGAGCGCCGGTGCTTCGATTGATGACGGGGACGACACTCTAGAGCATAATAAGGCAAACAACATGCATCATAAGAAGTGCAAGAAGAAGGTGAGCACGCTCGTTTAGACCAGAGGCAAGTGGGAGGTTGGGGCTCACCGCGATAGCTCGTCAGAGTTCGTCGGGGCAGCGGCAGTGCGAGGGAAAATTGGGGTAGCCTGGCGGCGCTCAGAGGTGGGTGAGTGGGGGAAATGGTGCGGAGGCAGAGGGGGTTAAGTATCTGGGGCAAGGGAGGAAATTACTCTAGCAATCAATGCCAATTAAGCGTGCTTTGATTTGGGGGAAACAGCCGCGGCGGAGCTGGTCGTGCGCGAGATTTGGGAACGAAGGGGTGAGGTGGCAGTGGGGTCCACTGGTTAGCGAGGGGGTGCGCGCGCGGGGTGAGAAACAGAGGGGAGAGGGGGAGGCTCCCGGGTGGGCTTGTTGGGCTGCGAGTGGTGCTGTGCCAGATTGGCTGGCAGGTTTCTATTTTTTCATCCTTTGCTCTTTTCTTTTTCTGAATTGATTTTCCAAATTTGATTTGAATAACCAAAACAACTCCAAAACCTCTCAAATTTTCACCACATTTTTGTGAGGTGATCCTAGTATGGAAAAGTGTTTTAAACAACAATCCATCTCAAAAACACTTTGGGATAATAAAATAAAAATAAAAACATGCCCCATACATATAATATAAAAGGGGTATAAAAATAGGGTTTTGCTAGGGTTTAAACTTTGAATTTTTTTGTGCAATGTAAACATGCCATGATGATATGAAATTTGGGATGTTACAAATCTAACCCCCTTAAGCTGAATCTCGCCCTCGAGATTCGGATTGGCTAGCAAATAGGTGAGGGTGATCTTTCTGAGGCTCGTCTTCTCTTTCCCAAGTTGCTTCTTCCTCAGTATGGTGATTCCACTGTACTTTGCAGAATTTGATTGTCTTACTACGAGTGACTATTTTTGCTGTCTTGAGAGTCTTGATAGGTTTCTCTTCATAAGTGAGATAACTCTCCAACTGAACTTATTCCAATGGTATAGTGTCCTTCAACGAAGTTTCTTCCATCTCTGGATGACACTTTTTCAACTGGCTTACATGAAACACATTATGCACTGCTGACAATGATTCAGGTAGTTCTAATTCATAGGCCAGTTCTCCTTTGCGGCTCAAAATCTTGAATGGTCCTACATATCGAGGTGCCAATTTCCCTTTGACTCCAAATCTCTTCACACCACGAAGTGGTGAGACTCTAAGATCAGCTCTATCACCTACCTCATAGGCGACTTCTCTATGTTTTGGATCTGCATAGCTCTTTTGTCGGGATTGGGCTATCTTCAATCT
Source organism: Avena insularis (assembly GCA_023614405.1). Taxonomy (NCBI): domain Eukaryota; kingdom Viridiplantae; phylum Streptophyta; class Magnoliopsida; order Poales; family Poaceae; genus Avena; species Avena insularis. The sequence continues at coordinate 206,195,749 of CM042685.1, forward strand.
GTCCTTTACCATTCTGACTTTCTCTTCGGCTTCCTTGATCAGTTCTGGTCCGAATAAGTTTCTCTCTCCTACTCCGCTCCACAATAATGGTGTAATACACTTCCTTCCATAGAGGAATTCAAACGGAGCCATCTCTATGCTCGATTGATAGCTGTTATTATAAGAAAATTATGTGTATGGCAGACTTTCATCCCAACTAGATCCATAATCTAGCGCACAAGCTCTCAACATATCTTCCAAAATCTGGTTGGTTCTTTCTGTCTGTCCATCAGTTCGAGGATGAAAAGTTGTGCTGAATTCTAGCCTTGTTCCCAATGATTCATGCAGTTGTCGCCAAAAATAGGAAGTGAACTGAGTTCCCCTGTCAGACACAATACTCTTAGGTACTACATGTAAACATACAATTCTGTTCATATAGATCTTAGCCAATTTAGCACTTGTATAGGTGGTCTTCACGAGTATGAAATGAGCCACTTTAGTTAGGCGATCCACAACAACCCATATAGAGTCGTATCCAGATCTGGTCCTTGGCATTCCGGTGATAAAATCAATACCAATTTTATCCCACTTCTAATCAAGTATCGGCATTGGTTGTAATAACCCTGCAGTTTTCTGATGTTCTGCCTTCACTCGACTATACACATCGCACAAGGCAATATGTTCTGCGATATCTTTCTTGAGATTGTTCCACCAAAATCTTTCTTTCACATCCATGTACATTTTGGTGTTACCAGATGAATAGAATATGGCGAATTGTGTGCTTCTTGCAGAATCAATTCCCGAAGTTCAGGATCTTGTGGAATGCAGATACGCTTCCCATACCATAAAGTTACTTGTTCATCTTCATGGAATCCTTTCGCCTTTCCTTTACCAATTTTACTCTTAATCTCCTCTATTTCCTTGTCCAACTTTTGGGCTTCTTTGATCTTATCCAATAGTGTTGGTTGAACTTCCAATGGCATGAGATATCCTTTAGGCACTATCTCCAATCTTAGCTCTTTAAATGGGGCACATAAATCTTCTGGCAATTCTCCTTTGGTGAGGCCATTCACATAAACTTTGCAGCTTAATGCATCAGCTACGACATTCGCTTTACTGGTATGGTATTGCAAACTTAATTCGTAATCCTTGATAAGTTCTAGCCATGTTCTTTGTCTCATGTTGAGTTCTTTCTGGGTGAAAATGTATTTCAGACTTGTGATCGGTGAACACTTCACAACACTTACCCAATAGATAGTGTCTCCATGTTTTGAGTGCATGGACAATAGAGGCCAATTCTAACTCATGTGTAGGATAGTTTTCTTCATGAGTCTTGAGTTGTCTCGAGGCATAAGCCACAACTTTTCCTTCTTGCATCAATACTCCACCTAATCCTTGGTGAGATGCATCACAATAGACTTGGAAATCCTTCTCTAGATCTGGTAAGCACAAAACTGGTGCTGACACTAATCTTTTCTTCAACTCTTGAAAACTGGTTTCACATCCTTTAGTCCAATCAAACTTCTTCTATTTCTAAAGCAGCTCCGTCATTAGCTTAGCTACTGTCAACACCCGGATTTTTAATGCCAGATGCCTGTTATGCCATACATCGCAATCCCAGGATTACCATTTTTTGAGACATAACAGATTTGGATATCATAGTACATCATCCATTACAAACCATACATAAGGTCTTACACAAATAAGGATCTCATGATCCAGTTCTTAATATAACTCAACCAACGGAATAACGTAATAGTAACGATAGCGTAGGCAAAGCTCCATCTTCAAGGTCACAGGCAATGCTGGCGATGGGAGATGATACTAGTTGTCGTAACCTTCTTGCGGTCCGTCATCCTGGTACTCCTCTTCATAGTCTGGCCACTGGAACAGCCAGGGACAAAGCCATGAGCACTCTTTAGGTACTCGCAAACTAATACTAACATGTTAAGGGGGTTTCTATAATAGGATACTAAGCTCTAAGGTTGTTTTGCAAAAAGCCAGATTTACCTCTACTACGTTCAGAAGCAAAGAAAACTAGTTGAAAGTTTTATAACACCTAAGTGGGAATTTGAATTTCATATCATAACTCTGTTGTGGTGAAGTCAAAGTCACAATTCATTTCACAAGTCATTTTGAAAACATCTGACGGGGGAACAGTATGGCCACTCCAACTATCCATAACCGCGGACGCGGCTATTCGAATAGTTTGACACTCTGCAGAGATTGTACACTTTCACCACAACATTCGATACATCCATCAGGAACAATCCTGAATTAACCATACTCAGTATGCGGATAATCAATCCTAACCTTTCAATTACACGCCCTAGTATAGACACCTCTCCTGTGAGTTTGACCTCCCAACCATGACCAACTGTCATCTTGGGTACTGCACATGTGGAAAATCTTCACAAGGTAGCCTCAGCTCAGACCTTGGCCGTGAGGGAACCCATACTAAGGTGTATAAATTTCCAGTCAAGCCCTACCCAAATTTCGGGTATTGTGGTTATACGGTAAAATTGGAATGGTATCGCATCCAGACAACCATCAGTTTTATAAAGGGATAAGGCTCATGCCTCAACATTTTCATCATCAAAATCATCTGGTTTTCAAGCACACATGTCAAAACATTTCAGTAGAATGACTCATCATTCTAAGGTTTTCATAACCATTTTCACCAAGTATGCCCATCTAAAGTTGATCAAGTTTTATACTTAGCACTAGCATCTACAAGTGGGGGTAAATACTAATGAGGGGTGGTAAACAAGTGGGGATTTGCTAAGTTCATGCCTTAGGATGACATCAGGATTATCTAACTTAGGCCAAATTTTATGCTCTTTATGCTACCTTTAGTTATCTTTCTAGAATCTACAAGTCACTATGTAAACTCTAAGAGAAAGCTTTGATAAAGAAAATAAAGTATTAAGCTTGCAAGAAAAACTAGGATTTGGGTTATCAAGTGGGTGTAATCACATATGCTTAAGGCATATAGTTGGCATAGTAACAAGCAAATATTTGATTGCATAAGTTGCAAGGGTTAGCTTGCAAGGTTTCAAGTATTGGCTTGACTTGAGCAGAGCAGTGGTTGAAGTTCTCCTCGTCTTCTTCCTCGTAGTATCCTCCTTCCTCCTCGTATCCTTGGTTGGTACTAGCCTCTATAAATAAATACGAGGTACATAATCACCAAACAATACTTAACTATTTTTAAACATCACATAAAGGTGCACACTAGGTGATCTAGCATCATCACTAACATTACAAGTATTAAAGCACTTGTCTTATTTATTTTATTTTTAGAAAAGTAATTTCTACTCATTGAAAAACTACTTAAGATTTAATATTCTCCAACTCAAACATGGGATCATGTTGACACATGTCATCACCACATATTTCGGTACATGGGAATGTGATTTTAAGTGGTGTCACAATTTAATAAGGTTTAAACTTTTTATTTTAATTAAATAAAGTGACTAGAAATGCCTATGTGGCATTCTTTTATTACTTGAATATTATCTCTATAAGTAAACCCATATGTTTTTATATATTCTGAAAGGTATGATCAAATGTGATTTTTCAGAGTTGAAATCAACTCAAAAGCTCTTATGGTTGAATTTTGAAAAATGTTTGAATGCAAAAAAACTTCTGCCTTGTTATTTTTACCATGGTTGATCTATAACTCCAAATGGTTTGAATCCAACGGGCCTGGATTAAGAATTTCAGTATCTTTCTAACAAAATTAGTTTCATTCATTTTGGTTGAATGAATCGAGCTGGGTTGATTTTTGAATCTAGGTATAGAACTATGTTTGAAATTAAATGAATAAAGCTTAATTTGAATTGTTGGGTCACGCGGGATGTTTTACTGGGCCGGCCCACTACACACAGCGCGTACGCGGGCTGGTTAAGTGGTTGTCCCCACGCGTCAGTGAGACGGGGAGGGGCGAAGCGGTACGGGGCAACGTGGACCGTGGGATCTGGTTCTAATCGAACGGCTCTGGTTCATCGTCCACGTCGGGCATTGCCGGCGAGATAGAACCCTAGCTCGGCAGGTGGGGGTCGTGGGAGGCTCACCGGGGATCAAGCGAGGGTCAGCGACGGGGGCGAATGACGAAGTCGACGACGGCGGTTCTCCTGGTACCGACAGCTTCTCCTGGGGCGGCTCCAATCGGCGGCTCCCTTCTCCTCCAGCAGCGGCGGGCTCCGGCCAAATTCCGGCGATGCGCTGCTCGCCTTGCTCCGGGAGTGAGGTGGGGTGGTTCTGAGTGAGAGGGGAGTAAACTGGTGTGAAGAAAACGAGCGGTGGAGGCCTCTATTTATAGTGGCTGAAGGGGACCGACGGGCGCGGGCTGAGCTCGTCGTGGTCGACGACACAGAGGGCTACTGGCATGGGCGACGGTAGGGGCGGTGCTTTGCTCCCTAGCGAAGCTCAACGGCATGGTGGAGAGGCGTGGGGCGGTGCTGATCGGTCGAAACACGCTGATGCTCTGGGCGGGTCCGACGACGATTTTAATGGAGCACAGCGCGCGTGGTCCGCGTGGCGGCGAACGGGCATGTCTGCGGGGTTGCTGGGACGGTGGTGATCACGCATGCATGCGGCAAGGGCGGCGCATGGTCTGTGGGTGTTGGTCGAGGGAGACGCACTGGCGCGCTCTCGGCTCGCATGCAGAGAAGTTTGGCATGGTCGTGCCGTGTGGTCCAGGGGCTGGCAGTGCTCGGGGCTGGGACAAGGAGTGGCGGTGGACGGTGGAGTGCCTGCTAGACATGCTTGCTAGGATTGGTGCTGCTCCTAGCTTGCTGTCGACAATGGGGTGGCAAGGTGAGGCTCGGCCTACTTGCCATTGATGGCATGGTCTGGTTTACAGTGACCTAGAGGGGTTAAACAAGTTAGATGATCTACTGAGGGTGTAGTGTGAGCTAGATAGGGAACAATTTAGACCAATTTTACTACACACTATAGTGTTTGATGTTAGTTTGATTTGTATCTGCAAGGTGTTTGATGAAATGGCCGCAAGAACTTTGAATTTGAATTTTGGATTCAAACTTGGTGGGTTTGTTAGGCACATAATAGGGAGTGTCTGGTTAGTTGGATTAGTCAAGGGGCACTGGTTTGGTTGGGTTTTGAAAATGGGTGATCTTCACATATGATAAAGATACAATTTTTATTTGTGATTTAAATGAGGTTGCCAAATGTTTCTGTATGTTTGAAAGGTGGGCTTGATTCACTTTTACTTGGTCTAGCAAGGGGTGCAAAGATTTGTAAAAGTTTATGTTTGAAATCTTGGACTAGAAACACTCAAAGTGACCTAGTGAGCAAGATTGGCAAAAATGACCATTTGCTTTATTTGATTTTTTTATTTTCTCTTGATTTGTTTCTGCATGGAAATGTTTTATATGATGTTATTTTCCTCTTTAAACCATTTCTTGCTATTTAGGTTAATCACACAAGTTCATTCATGCATTTATCAAATCATTTCATTTACACATGCATTCATATGATTTTAATTAATCAAAGTTTTTGTTAACCCTAATTTTAGTGATTTGAGTTTGATGATCCTTGTTTTATATTTTTGGGATGTTACAAACCTTCCCCCCTTAAACGAAATCTCGTCCCGAGATTTGAAAAAGGAGGAAAAAGATTACCTAGGATTTAAAGAGATCGGGAAACTCCGTCCTGATTTGATCTTCTCGCTCCCAGGTAGCTTCTTTTTCAGTGTGGTTGCTCCACTGAATCTTGAGAAACTTGATGCTTCGGGTCCTGGTGGTTCTGAAAGCTTCTTCCAAAATACGTATGGGTACTTCGGGATAGGTCAGGTCATCGTTGATCTCTATGGTCTGGTGATCAATGTTCTTGAAAACTTCGGCCTTCTCCGGAACTTCAAGGCACTTGTGAAGTAACGATATATGGAACACATTGTGCACGGTGGACATTTCCTCTGGAAGTTCCAATTGATATGATACTTCTCCTCGACGATTCAGAATCTTGAAGGGTCCGATATATCTGGGGGCTAACTTTCCTTTGAGCTGGAAATGTTGCATTCCCTTCAAAGGCAACACTTTGAGATACACAAAATCTCCGATATTGAAAGAGAGGTCTCGATGTCTCTTGTCGGCGTAACTCTTTTGTCTTGACTGGGCGGTCTTGAGGTGCTCATGAATCTTGTGAACTTTCTCTTCTGCTTCTCGTAGGATGTTGGGTACGAAAATCTGACTCTCTCCTACTTCCGACCAATTCAAAGGGGTGCGACACATACATGAATTCAAATGGGGCCATTTGCAGACTAGCTTGATAACTATTGTTATAAGAAAATACCGTGAAAGGCAGACAATCTTCCCATTTAGATCCATACTCTAGCACACATGCTCTTAGCATATCTTCGAGTATTTGATTTACTTGCTCCGTTTGTCCATCGGTCTGAGGGTGATACGCGGTGCTGAAATGTAGTCGGGTTCCTAAACCTTCTTGGACTTTCTTCCAGAATCTCGAGGTAAACTGAGTTCCTCGATCCGATAACAATGTTCTTGGGGACTACGTGCAAACTGATGATTCTAGCGATGTATAACTCCGCTAGCTTCGAACTCTGGTATGTGGTCTTGACGGGTAAGAAATGGGCTACTTTGGAAAATCTGTCCACTATGACCCAGATAGAGTTATTTCCCCTACTAGAAGTAGGCAATCCGGTGATAAAGTCCATTCCAACGGAATCCTATTTCCATTCCGGAATCTGTAGAGGTTGCAACAGTCTTGCGGGTCTTTGATGTCCCGCCTTGACTCGCTGACATATATCACACTTGGCGATATAGCTTCCGATTTCTCTCTTCATCTTATGCCACCAAAATTGTTCCTTCAAATCCTGATACATCTTTGTTCCTCCGGGGTGGATAGAATAAAGAGTATCATGCGCCTCTTTCAAAATCACTTCTTTCAATTCCGAATCTGTTGGTACACAAAGGCGTCCTTTGTACCACAGAACTCCTTCTTCGTCTTCTGTAAATCCGGGTACTTTGCCTGTATCGATACGACGTTTGATTCTGTTGATACTAGCATTTACTTTCTGCGCCTCTTCGATCTGACTGATCAAAGTGGGTTGAAGTTCTATGCTAGCCAAAAATCCTTCACTTACCAATTCCATTCGGAAATCTTCCATCTCTTTGTGCAAACTTGGTTGCTCCTTTAGAATCATGGAGTTCAAGCGGCACGACAATCTTCTAAGGGCATCTGCTACCACATTGGCTTTACCGGGGTGATAGTGAATGTCCAGATCATAGTCCTTGATTATCTCAATCCATCTTCTCTGTCTCATATTCAGCTCCTTCTGAGTGAATATATACTTTAGGCTCTTGTGATCCGAATAAATCTCACAACGGTTTCCCATCAGGTAATGCCTCCATGTCTTCAGGGCTAGAACTACGGCTGCTAGTTCAAGGTCATGGGTTGGATAATTCTGTTCATGCTGCTTTAGTTGTCGGGATAGGTAAGATATAACTTTGCCTTCTTGCATTAGCACACATCCGAGACCGATCTTGGATGCGTCACAATACACGTCAAAGGGCTTGGTGATGTCCGGCATGATCAAGATTGGGGCTGAAATCAATCTTCTCTTGAGTTCTTGAAAACTCGCTTCACATTTGTCCGTCCATTCAAACTTCTTGTCCTTCTTCAGCAATTGGGTCATGGGTCCGGCGATACTCGAGAATCCTTCTACGAACTTGCGGTAGTATCCCACTAATCCAAGAAATGCACTAACTTGGGTTTGAGTGGTTGGGGCTTGCCAATCTTCGACATCCTTCACCTTCGCAAGGTCAACGGCAATTATTCCGGCTGATACAATATGTCCGAGGAATCCTACCTCATGTAACCAAAATTCACATTTGCTAAACTTGGCATATAGCTTATGCTCTCTAAGGGTTCCAAGAATGGTCCTTAGGTGTAGCTCATGTTCTTCTGCTGATTTGGAATAAATCAGAATGTCATCAATGAAAACAACGACAAACTTATCCAGGAAGTCCATAAAAATCTTATTCATGAGGTTCGTGAAATAAGCGGGGGCATTAGTTAATCCAAAAGACATGACCGTATACTCGTATAATCCATATCTGGTGGTAAAGGCAATCTTTGGAATATCCTCTGCGAGAATCTTGAGTTGATGATAGCCAGTTCTAAGATCAATCTTAGAAAACACTTTGGCACCAGTCAACTGGTCAAACAGGTCTTCTATCTTCGGCAACGGGTACTTGTTTTTGATAGTGACATCATTTAACTTCCGATAATCCGTACACAGATGGTTACCTCCCTCTTTCTTGTCCACGAACAAAACAAGTGATCTCCAAGGTGACGCACTTGGTTGAATCAATCCAATTTCCAGCATGGCATCCAGTTGCTTCTTCAGTTCTGCTAGTTCATACAGGTTCATACTATATGGTCTCTGGGCTATGGGTCCGGTTCCAGGGATGAGTTCAATGATAAACTCGATATCCTGATCTGGGGGCATGCGGGCAAAACATCTGGAAATACATCGGGGTATTCACAGACTATCCGGACTTGGTCAATGGTATGTTGGGATATACTCTTGTTGCACTTGAATTGACGAGGCAAGGTTTCAAACACATGCTCGACTGATATTCCGGCTGTACTGGTCATGGTTATGGCTTTCTTGGCATAGTCAATTAATCCTTTGTGTTTGGACATCCAATCCATTCCTAGTACTACTTCCAAACCTTTAGTTCCGAATACTATCAGATTAGCAAAAAAATCTATGCCATGGATTCAGATAGGGATGGCTTTGCAAATTTTCCTAGCTTTGGTGGTTGAACCGGGTATTTGAACAATCATAACATGCTTCAATTTGGTTGGTTGAATCTTACTAGTGCATGCAAATTCTTTAGTGACAAAAGAGTGCGATGCTCCAGAATCAAACAACACTCTTGCAAGTACTGAGTTAATAGAAAACACACCCAACACGACATCTGGCGCTTCTTGGGCTTCTTCAGCATGCATGAGAAAGAGACGGCCGTTGCGGTTGAGCGAGTTTCCTGGGGCAAACCTTCTTCCGGGCTGAACACGACGCTGTTGCTGAGCTAGGGCACTTGCATTGGGATCTGCGGCAATCTTCTTGGGGCACTCATTGGAATAGTGACCCTTGGTTCCACATTCATAACAAGTCACTTGCGACTTGTCCTTCGCTGCAATAGGCACAACATTGCTTCTGGTCCTTGGGGCAGTGTTGGCATTGGTGGCGGCATTGTTGTTGTTGAACTTGGGTGGGGCACGGTTGAAATTGCTAGAGTTGCTGGGGTTGTTGTGGTTTCCTCCGGGCCTTGGGTTTCCATGGTTGGGATAGGTCGGAGGTTCATCAGGGGGTATGTTGGTTCTCGGGGCAAATCCTAGAGATGGGTTGGGGAGATACTTTGGTTTATGGTGGGTTCCTGGTTGATGCATCATGCGGCGCTTGCGGTTCTCATTGGCTTGGTTGATCTTTCCTTTCATCTGAATGGCAGAGTCAACTAAGGCTTCAATATCTGCAAAGGGGATATTGACTAACACTGTGTGCATCTCATCATGCAGACCATTCAAGAATCTCTCTTTCTTCTTGGCTTTAGTGTCGATCTCATCCGGGGCATACCTAGCTAATGACAAGAATTTGTCACGGTATTCCACCACTGTCATCCTTCCTTGCTTCAGTTCTCTGAATTCATCTCTCATCCTCTTGATCAAACCTGGTGGCACATGGGTTCTGCTGAACTTGATCTTGAATTCATCCCAAGTCATCATCTGACATCCGGTCATTGCACGAACGCTGTTCCACCATGCTCTTGCATCTCCGACCAGATAGTGGGTGGCGAACAGAACTTTCTCGTTAGCTTCCACTCCTGCAACTTCCAGATTGTTCTCCATGGTTTGCAGCCAATCATCTGCATCTAGGGGCTCTTCTGACTTAGTGAAAATAGGTGGATTGGTGTTCTGGAAATTCTTGAGCTTAGATCCATGGTTGTCCTAATTTCCATGGCCTTGATTGTTGTTAGCCATCTAAGCTATCTGCTGAAGGGTGGCTAGGTTGGCTTGATGTTCAGTTCTTTCGGCTTCGCGGTCTAAAACCAACATTTGCAAGAGTTGCAACATCGGGTCCGGGGCTGAGTTTCTTCCTCCGCGAGGCATCTAGAGATTAAGGTAGATCATGAGAAAAGAGGGAAATTTCTAAGATTCAGGGTTTGTTGAAAAGTTTTTGAAGTTTGACTCAGATTTTTCTAGCAACTTTCTTTTCATTCATTCATAGCACATGATACAACACACACCACAACAAAGAAAAACAGATGGTTTTAAGAACCATTCTGGAAACTACGATACAGTGGGACTGAATACAATTCACTAACGCTAGTGCTCAAGTGCTACTACTCCTTGGAGTCAGTGTCCTCATCATCATCCTCCTCCTCATCATCATCATCGATGAAGGAGAAATCATCCTCATCAGTGAAGAAGTCCATGGCCTGATCCTCCAGAAAGTCATCATCATCGTTGAGATAGGAGTAGGGGTCTCCACGAAGGTCTTCCCCTGCATTCTCCCTCTCTTCCAGCTGCATGTCTCTCTCGTGGATGGTCTCCTCCAAATACGTGATCCGGTGGCGAAGACGGGCAATGATGCGCTCCTTCTTGTCGAGCTGACAGCGACGAGACTTGCGATCCTTCGCTAGCATGGCGAGGGTCTGATCCTTCTTCTTGGTGATGGCATACTTGTGGTTGGCGTAGGAACGGGCATTTTCCAACTCCTTCTGACGGTCATACATCATGAAGCTGAGGTGGTCCAATTGACTCTTCAGCTCGGGGTGATATGGGGCCTCCAGTGGCTGTCCCATAACAACACGCCTTGGGTAGAACTCAAAAAGGGTACCCTTGATCTGGTTGATACTATGCCCACATAGACGGGCAAGAGCTTCCTGCATTGCCCTGGCCAGTCCATCGAGCCAGTTGTTCTCTCTTAAGGTGAACTGAATTCCCTCTGCAGTGGGAGGTTCAATCTTTCCTCGGAGACTTGCAACAACTAGCCACTGCAGATCTTCTCCTTCTTGATCATTGATCTGAGCTCCGAAGAACTCGGGGTGCGGACGCTCCAACATCTCGGATAGCTGGTCCAAGTCACGCTCAAAGATGAGGTCCCCTCCATTCCCCAACTGATAAAACTTGTTGTACTTCACGTCCATCTATAAGAATATAGGATGAGTAAGTTAGTAGAGTGATCAAGTGTGTCAAATTTTATGTATTTTGCAAGAATTTTTGAGGAACATGAATTTTCATGAAAGAATCCAAGTGATAAGAATGAGAATAAGTTTTTGTAAATACTCATTTCCTTTGGTTTTGAAACTAAGTTTTTGATTCAAACATCCATTCTAACTAGGGTCTCCTATGGTCAGGATGGCTCTGATACCAACTTGTCAACACCCGGATTTTTAATCCCAGATGCCTGTTATGCCATACATCGCAATCCCAGGATTACCATTTTTGCGAGACATAACAGATTTGGATATCACAGTACATCATCCATTACAAACCATACATAAGGTCTTACACAAATAAGGATCTCATTATCCAGTTCTTAATACAACTCAAACAACGGAATAACGTAATAGTAACGATAGCGTAGGCGAAGCTCCATCTTTAGGGTCACATGCAATGCTGACGATGGGAGATGATCTTAGTTGTCGTAACCTTCTTGCGGTCCATCATCCTGGTACTCCTCTTCATAGTCTGGCCACGGGAATAGCCAGGGACAAAGCCATGAGCACTCTTTAAGTACTCGCAAACTAATACTAACAGGTTAAGGGGGTTTCTATAGTAGGATACTAAGCTCTAAGGTTGTTTTGCAAAAAGCCAGATTTATCTCTACTATGTCCAGAAGCAAAAAAAACTAGTTGAAAGTTTTATAACACCTAAGTGGGAATTTGAATTTCATATCACAACTCTGTTGTGGTGAAGTCAAAGTCATAATTCATTTCACAAGTTATTTTGAAAACATCTGACGGGGGAATAATATGGCCACTCCAACTGTCCATAACCGCGGACGCGGCTATTCGAATAGTTTGACACTCTGCAGAGATTGTACACTTTCACCACAACATTCGATACGTCCGTTAGGAACAATCCTGAATTCACCATACTCAGTATGCGGATAATCAATCCTAACCTTTCAATTACACGCCCTAGTATTGGCAGCTCTCCTGCGAGTTTGGCCTCCCAACCATGACCAACTGTCATCTTGGGTACTGCACATGTGGACAATCTTCACAAGGTAGCCTCAGCTCAGACCTTGGCCGTGAGGGAACCCATTGTATAAATTTCCAGTCAAGCCCTACCCAAATTTTGGGTATTGTGGTTGTACGATAAAATTGGAATGGTATCGCATCCAGACAACCATCAATTTTATAAAGGGCTAAGGCTCATGCCTTAACATTTTCATCATCAAAATTATCTGGTTTTCAAGCACACATGTCAAAACATTTCAGTAGAATGACTCATCATTCTAAGGTTTCCATAACCATTTTCACCAAGTATTCCCATCTAAAGTTGATCAAGTTTTATACTTTGCACTAGCATCTACAAGTGGGGGTAAATACTAATGAGGGGTGGTAAACAAGTGGGGATTTGCTAAGTTCAATCTCATGCCTTAGGATGACATCAAGATTATCTAACTTAGGCCAAATTTTATGCTCTTTATGCTACCTTTAGTTATCTTTCTAGAATCTACAAGTCACTATGTAAACTCTAAGAGAAAGCTTTGATAAAGAAAATAAAGTATTAAGCTTGCAAGAAAAACTAGGATTTGGGTTATCAAGTGGGTGTAATCACATATGCTTAAGGCATATAGTTGGCATAGTAACAAGCAAATATTTGCTTGCATAAGTTGCAAGGGTTAGCTTGCAAGGTTTCAAGTATTGGCTTGCCTTGAGCAGAGCAGTGGTTGAAGTTCTCCTCGGCTTCTTCCTCGTAGTATCCTCCTTCCTCCTTGTATCCTTGGTCGGTACTAGTGTCTATAAATAAATACGAGGTACATAATCACCAAACAATACTTAACTATTTTTAAACATCACACAAAGGTGCACACTAGGTGATCTAGCATCATCACTAACATTACAAGGATTAAAGCACTTCTCTTATTTATTTTATTTTTAGAAAAGTAATTTCTACTCATTGAAAAACTACTTAATATTTAATATTCTCCAACTCAGACATGGGATCATGTTGACACATGTCATCACCACATATTTTGGTACATGGGAATGTTATTTAAAGTGGTGTCACAATTTAATAAGGTTTAACCTTTTTATTTTAATTAAATAAAGTGACTAGAAATGCCTATGTGGCATTCTTTTATTACTTGAACATTATCTCTGTAAGTAAACCCATATGTTTTTATATATTCTGAAAGGTATGATCAAATGTGATTTTTGAGAGTTGAAATCAACTCAAAAGCTCTTATGGTTGAATTTTGAAAAATGTTTGAATGCAGAAAAACTTCTACCTTGTTATTTTTACCATGGTTGATCTATAACTCCAAATGGTTTGAATCCAACGGGCCTGGATTAAGAATTTCAGTATCTTTCTAACAAAATTAGTTTCATTCATTTTGGTTGAATGAATCGAGCTGGGTTGATTTTTGAATCTAGGTACAGAACTATGTTTGAAATTAAATGAATAAAGCTTAATTTGAATTGTTGGGTCACACGAGATGTTTTACTGGGCCGGCCCACTACACGCAACGCGTACGCGGGCTGGTTAAGTGGCTGTCCCCACGCGTCAGTGAGACGGGGAGGGGCTAAGCGGTACGAGGCAACATGGACCGTGGGATCTGGTTCTAATCGAACAGCTCTGGTTCATCGTCCACGTCGGGCAGCGCTGGCGAGATAGAACCCTAGCGCGATAGGTGGGGGTCGTGGGATGCTCACCGGGGCTCAGGCGAGGGTCGACGATGGGGGTGAATGACGAAGTCGACGACGGCGGTTCTCCTGGTACCGACAGCTTCTCCTAGGGTGGCTCCAATCGATGACTCCCGTCTCCTCCAGCAGCGGCGGGCTCCGGCCTAATTCCGGCGATGCGCTGCTCGCCTTGCTCCGGGAGTGAGGTGGGTGGTTCTGAGTGAGAGGGCAGTGAACTGGTGTGAAGAAAACGAGCGGTGAAGGCCTCTATTTATAGTGGCTTAAGGGGACTGACGGGCGCGGGCTGAGCTCGTCGTGGTCGGCAACCTGAGGGCTCTTGGCATGGGCGATGAGTGAGGCGGTGCTGCTCCACAGCTAAGCTCAAAGGCGTGGTGGCGAGGCGTGGGGCGGTGCTGATTGGTCTGAACACGCCGATGCTCTGGGCGGGTCCGACAGCGATTTTAATGGCGCCTGGGCGCATGGTCCATGTGGGCGAAACAGGCATGTCTGCGGGTTCTTTGGGGCGGTGGTGATCACGCCTTGGCGCGGGCGGTAGCGGTCTGTGGGTGCTGGTCGAGGGTGGCGCATTGGCGCGCTCTCGGCTCGCACATAGAGAAGTTTGGCATGGTCATGCCGTGTGGTCCAGGGGCTGGCAGTGCTCGGGACTGGGACAGGGAGTGGCGGTGGACGGTGGAGTGCCTGCTAGACATGCTTGCTAGGCTTGGTGCTGCTCCTAGCTTGCTATCGACAATGGGGTGGCAAGGTGCGGCTCGGCCTGCTTGCCATTGATGGGATGGTCTGGTTTACAGTGACCTAGAGGGGTTAAACAAGTTAGATGATCTACTGAGGGTGTAGTGTGAGATAGATAGAGAACAAGTTAGGCCAATTTTACTGCACACTATAGTGTTTGATGTTGGTTTGATTTGTATCTGCAAGGTGTTTGATGAAATGGCCACAAGAACTTTGAATTTTAATTTTGGATTCAAACTTGGTGGGTTTGCTAGGCACATGCTAGGGAGTGTCTGGTTAGTTGGATTAGTCAAGGGGCACTGTTTTGGTTGGGTTTTGAAAATGGGTGATCTTCACATATGATAAAGATTCAATTTTGATTTGTGATTTAAATGAGGTTGCCAAATGTTTCTGTAAGTTTGAAAGGTGGGATTTTATTCACTTTTACTTGGTCTAGCAAGGGGTGCAAAGATTTGGAAAAGTTTCTGTTTGAAATCTTGGACTAGAAACACTCAAAGTGACCTAGTGAGCAAGATTGGCAAAAATGACCATGTGCTTTATTTGGTTTGTTTTTGATTTTCTCTTGATTTGTTTCTGCATGGAAATGTTTTATATGATGTTATTTTCCTCTTTAAACCATTTCTTGCTATTTAGTTTAATCACACAAGTTCATTCATGCATTTATCAAATCATTTCATTCACACATGCATTCATATGATTTTAATTAATCAAAGTTTTTGTTAACCCTAATTTTAGTGATTTGAGTTTGATGATCCTTGTTTTATATTTTTGGGATGTTACAGCTACTTTCGAGAAATTCTCGATGAACCTTCTATAGTACCCGGCCAAGCCTAGGAAACTACTGACTTCTTTAACTGATTTGGGAGATTCCCACTCAGTTACAGCTGACACCTTTGCAGGATCGACAACTATACCATTCCTAGACACAACATGTCCAAGAAAACCAACTTTATTCAGCCAAAACTCACATTTGCTGAACTTGGCATACAACTTGTGTTCTCTGAGCTTCTCAAGAATCAAACGCAAATGTTCTTCATGTTCTTTGTTGCTCTTGGAATAAATTAATATGTCATTAATGAATACCACAACAAACTTGTCAAGAAACTCCATGAACACCTTGTTCATCCTGTTCATGAAATAAGCTGGTGCATTTGTTAGTACTAATGGCATCACTATATACTCATACAATCCATACCTAGTGGTAAAAGCAGTCTTAGGTATATCTTTTTTTCTCTAATCTTTAGCTGAAAGTAACCTGATCGAAGATCAATTTTTGAGAACACATGAGCTCCTTCTAGCTGATCATAGAGATCATTGATTCTGGGTAAGGGATACTTTTTCTTTATGGTCACTTTGTTAAGTGATCGATAATCTATGCATAGCCTCTGACTTCTGTATTTCTTCTCGACAAACAAAACTGGTGCACCCCAAGACGAAGAACTTGGTTGGATAAATCCTTTCTTCAACTGTTCTCCAAGCTGTTTCTTGAGCTCTTTCAACTCATCAACTGACATCTTGTAGGGCCTCTTTGCTATGGGTCCAGATCCTGGCAGTAAGTCAATCAAAAACTCCACATCTCAATCTAGTGGCATTCCTGGTAATTCCTCCGGAAACACATCCGGATACTCCTTCACTACTGGTACACTGTCTAGTCTAACCCCCTTAAGAGAATTTAGCTTACTCCCTTTGGGTTCAAAGTTAGACTTGAACCTAATCCGTTTCTTTTCTGGGGTTGTGAGTGTAACAGTTCTTCTGGCATAGTCTATTACTCCCTCATAACGGGTCATCCAATCCATGCCTAATATTACATCCAATCCTTGGGATTCTAGGATTATCAGACTAACTAGAAACTTGTACTTTCCAAAATCTAGAGATAGATCATGACATCCAAAATTTACTATCATCTCTCCACCTAGGGAGCTTACTTTAATAGGACATCCAATTGTTTCAGTTGGGAGTCTATTTTTGTCTACAAATTCTCTTGAAATGAATGAATGCGATGCACCGATATAAAAAAGGATAAGTGTTGGAAAGGAATTAATATTGAACTTACCAGCCACAGAATCAGACTCCTCTTGGATTTCCTCCACATTGATGTGGTTCACATGAACCTTCTGGAAGGGTTTGGCTTGTTGGCTCCATCAGTCTTCTTTTCTGGGCATTCATTTGCATAGTGCCCAGTTTTCTTGCACTTTAAGCATTCAACCTGACTGATGTCTCTCTTAGCTGGCTGATTCCCATTGCTATTTCCACCATGGTGACTCTTGTGTCCACTCTTGTTTCGTTAATCCCTATTATTGTGCCCACGATGTTTATTGTTATCGTGGTGACGTTTACTGTTGTGGTGGTTGTTATGATTCCCGTGTTTGTGGGATCCAGAACTTCCACTTCCTTCACCAAAAGAATGCTTGTGAGACGATCCAGATCCATGCTTATCAAAATGATGCTTCCTCTTCCTATTCTCCACTTGCTTCATCTTGCTTTCCAACATGGTAGCTTTGTCACACAGAGATTGATAAGTTGGAACATATGCAACAGATAGTTGCATGCAAATCTCATCATTCAGTCCTTCAAGGAACTTCTCCTTCCTTTTTGCATCAGTGTCAACACTATCCGATGCATAGCGTGACATATTGTTGAACTCTTCAATATATTCAGCAACACTGCGATGGCGTTGTTTTAGGTTGTGAAATTCCTTCTTCTTCAACCCTATCACTCCTGAAGAAATATGAGCAGTGCGGAATCCATCCTCAAATATTTCCCAATTGACTTCTTCAATAAGGGTAGTGATTTGGAAGTTATCCCACCAAGTAGCTGCTGGTCCTTCTAGTAAGTGTGCTACAAACCTGACTTTTTCTGCATCAGTGCATCCAACTGTGACCAAGTCCTTGTTCACGGAATGCAGCCAATCATTTGCTACCATGGGATCAGTTGTACCAGAAAACTTAGTAGGCCTCAATCTTAGAAACCTTGTGAGCATATCAAAGCTGGTGTGTTGTTGTTGTTGTTGTTGTTGTTGTTGTTGTTGTTGTTGTTGTTGTTGTTGTTGTTGTTGTTGTTGTTGTTGTTGTTGTTGTTGTTGTTGTTGTTGTTGTTGTTGTTGTTGTTGTTGTTGTTGTTGTTGTTGTTGTTGTTGTTGTTGTTGTTGTTGTTGTTGTTGTTGTTGTTGTTGTTGTTGTTGTTCTGATTTGCCATAAACTGAGTCATCACTTGCATCAACTGAGTCTGTGTAGTCATCAGCTGTTGCATCTCATTTCCATTGTTGTTATTGTTGGGATTGGCACGACGGGGAGTGTAACATCCCAGCCTTTAGGACCTAACGAAGGGTAGATTTAGGAATATGAATTGTTGCATGCATTCATCTGTGAAAATGTGGGTAAAATTTTCGCCAAATAAAAAAACCTAAGTGATCAATGTTTCTTTCATACTTTGAGATTAGGTTTAGTCTTAAAGGATGATTGTTATAAACTTTGAGATGATCTTAAGGAGTTATGTGTTTAAAATGAATTTGAATTTTAAACTTGAGTGTTTGAATTATAATTTGAATGATTTAGATATAAGTTTTGAATCTTAAATTAATTAAGAGATAAGTATTATAACTTAAATTTTATCCAAAAACAATATTGAATATGAAACTTATTTCATATTATTAACACATAAACAAGTTACAAAGAATGTAACATACTGAAGCCATTTCCAAACTTCAGAATTTACAAAAGAATAAAGAATAAGAATAAGAATATTCTTTATTAATAATAATATAATCTTTATTACAATTGAATAAAATACAGATTACAAGAATAATAAAAGAAAAATTACAAAAGAATAAAATACAGATTACAAGAATAATAAAAGAAAAATTACAAAAGAATAAGAAAATTACATTTGAATATCTACTAACTATCCTATATCTAAATCTACACTAAATCTTCATCTTTATCTTTGTACCTACAAAACAAAGACTAAATAGAAACAAAATAAGATTAGTGTTAGTATTATTTCTCTCAGATATGTCAGTGAAATGCACTTGACAAATTCATCATTGAGAAATGTTATAAAAGGGGCAAGTTTCACCTATATGAAATATTTCATCTTTCATAAATTCAAAGCCAGAAGTCAAATGACAGCCAAGAGGGACCAATTCACCAGCCAGGTGAAAGTAATCTGTAATGATAAGTTCAAAAAATTCTAAACATATCCACAAGTGCATAGCAGGCACACAAGCTGGACACACACCAGCATGCAAATGGTGTGCTGTCGACCTCACAAGCCTAGCCCAATCTCACAAAACCACAACACAGCCGTGGAGGAGCACATCAGTGCATCTCTCTACTACACAACAAACAAGCACAACCAGTGTAGACATCAGCTAAACCAAGAACAATAGCCAAACCAAACCACCCCAGATCAACCAAACATCACCAAGATGGTGACATAAGGAGGGGGATGAATTAGGTGGACAACAAGATCAAGCCCAGGAGCTAGGAGGAGCAGGCAAGCTCAAGAGCAAGCTCAGGAGTCCAGCAAAACCAGATCAAGATCATCATCATCATCAACTTACTACATCAACATCAGATTTTGTGGTGAGCCTCATAAAACCATCACATCATTCATTCATAGTATCTGAACAGAAGCATGCGTTGCTTTATGAAATAATCTCTCAATAATCACCCAAGATAGGTGAATCTATCCTAGAGATTTCAAGTATAAAGATAAGAAATCAAACTCAGCCAAAAGCACTAAAACTCTCAGACCAGCATCACAGAGTTCAGTGTTAATTTATGCAACTTAAATCATATTTCATTTGTCTTATCAGATCAGGGCACATCTCCTAGAGAGAGTAGCACCTCTAATCTTACAAGCTACAAACAAACTATTTTCTCAACTAACTAGGACTTAAAATCCTAGAGCCTCAGACCAACATCATAGGCAGGAGAGAGTTAAGAAAAGATTTTATTCTATCTTGCCAGTATTAATCACAAGTATTGACAAAGCTAATCCCAGAAATAAAAACCCAATCACTTGTGTGCCAGATTACAATGGTATCACAAGGACAAGTTCTTAATGAGCTAAAACCAATCTTTGCTTAGTTCCCACGGATAAAGGGACAAACCAATACATATCATCTTCCTGAAGCCAAGTGCCAGTAATCAATATCATATTCATCTATACATCCACAGAAAATCATTACATGTAATGATTAGATTCAGTATGTATAATCTCATACAAGCCTACCATTATAATTGCAGTAAGCAGCTACTGAGATAAAACTACTGTCAGTACAAGCATTCTGACAGTAGAGTAAGTTCTCATATCAACAGCATTTCCAATCAGGGATTCCATAGAAACACTAGCATATGATCATAGTGGATTACCACTGGAATAAATCTGACAAGCCACTAGCATCATCAAAGCCACTACAAATCATGATCCACATCAAACAATCATTCTTCATGCTCAAGTATGATCAACACTAGATCTAAAGCATCATGGATATGATCAACAGGGGGTTATGAACCCTAATTAGAACAAGAACCCTAATTAGGAGATGAACCCTAATCAGAACATAATCACTAGGCACGAGAAGCCACTAGACACACACAGAGAGATTCATGGTAGTATCATGAACAAGAACCATAGAAGCAACTTACCCGAGGTCCTCGCTGACGAATTGAAGAGGAA
Organism: Avena insularis; assembly: GCA_023614405.1. Lineage (NCBI taxonomy): Eukaryota > Viridiplantae > Streptophyta > Magnoliopsida > Poales > Poaceae > Avena > Avena insularis. Next base: position 206,216,064 of record CM042685.1, read on the forward strand.
GCAGATTAGCCGATGAACTGCGGCGGCACAGGGAGCACCCCAGAGGGCGCTGAAACCTGCACCAGCCACGACGGCGGCCACAGCAGCACACGAGCCCAGCACACCACCGCAGGCGGGACCACGGCGGTGGCGACAACACCTTTCCCTAACCCTAGGGTTCGGGAACGGGGTGAATCTGACCACGGGTAATCCCTGGAGGCAAATCTAGTTGCACTAGACGAACAAGCATAGTTGCAAACCTCGCCCTGCACCACGGCAGCGGCCAGGGGAAGCCACAACGGCGGCCATCGCCAGAGCTCGCGGGGTCGAGGAAGAGGAAAGGTGAGAACGAGGAGGAGGCAGAGAGTGTGGGCTGGGTGGGCCAAAACCCCTCGGGGTGGTGATTTTGACCCTGCCTATTGGGCCACACTGGCCCAATAAGCCCAAAAGGCCAGCCCAAGTTGTTTAAAAAACCGTTTTAATCAATTGGAAAAGACCAAAATGCCACTGACCTTAATAAAATTCTAGAAAATAAAATAAAAGTCCAAAAATTATAAATAAAATATTTTTGGATTCACAATAATCCACTCTGTCCAAATAAAATAAGATATAAAATTTTGGACATTTAAATTTTTATAAGAATTTTGAAATTTATATATTCCTTATGGAATTTTACGAAATTATTGAAAGATGATAAAAATAAATAAAAATCACTTTCATTATTTATTAATATTATAGTATTTTTGAAAAATACTAAATAAATATTTAATAATAAATTTAATGTATAATTAATAATTCCTAAAAGAATTATTAGATCAATAAAAGTCAAATAAAAAGGGAAATAAAATAAAATAATATAGGCAATGAATATAAAATAATAATAATATTTATTATATAGGGAAATGCATATAGAATTAAATAATGCATTACATTACTTGCATAATCATTTTGCTTCTTTAAATATTGTCCTTACCGGGCAATAATGATGTTTTTGTAGAACTAGAATCTCAAGGTCCAGTGCAAGCATCAGACTTCACTACCTTACCATCACAAGGCAAGTTCATCACTTGCTCATGTCCTTTGAAGAGTCTTTATCAAAGTATTTGCAAATTGTGTGTTATCATATATGCTATAAAAGAAAGAAAATATTATTTTCACAAGTAAAGAAATTTAGATATCATCCTAAGTGGTGATATGATGGAGCAATAGAACTTAGAGTTCTAATTGCAACAATAATGATCAAGTAGGGACTTAATAACCCCTAACATCAGTGATTCTAGCGCCGTATATTACGCGTTAGCCATGAGATTTGGAATGGGACAGAGAAGTCAGCTGTATCTTCTTCCTCTCACATGAAACCGGATCTGCAGGTCGTGGCTGTTATCCTCGTAGTGTGCATATTAATTGGTAATTCGTAGAGTATATGCAGCATATGGGTGGGAACCCTCATCGTCCCACAATAGTTCTGGCATCTAACGGTTTGTACAAACTATTGCCGTAATTCATTATGTGGGCATTGTGTACACCAAGGAGGCATGCGGGGTCGCGAAGGGGGCAGTGATTGGCTTGGACCAACTACTGGGCCCCACATCATGGAATTGTGGATGGGAAAGTACACCCGGTTGTGCAACAAGGAGTTGGTCTCCCATGGGTAAAATGCATGAAGTCTACAGTGTAAGAAGCGTAACTTGTTACTCCTGTTAGGGAAGGAGCTCTGAGCAGCGGAAAGGAACTCCATGAAAGTTCTGGTCAACCTGTGAAGGCTGATTGTCATAGTTTTTCGGAATAAAATCAATCTTTGAAGAAAGATTTACAAAAACTGCATAATGCCAAGGATCTATAATCCAAGGTGGTAGTTAGAGCATCAAATTTCCCACCTTGCATATAATGAACTTGTTGGGTAACGCTATTACTCATTCTTTCCTTTGATCCCTTGCTTAGACTCTAAGGATCCCGAAGACGTGCCAATGTATGCAGCCGAATGCCAAGAACATGTGTTCTACGAGGAACCTGATCTGTCCGGAGGAGTTGAAGGAGTGGATTACGAGATCCGCTACAGTGTCGATGAGAACGAGTCCAATTAAGTATCTAGTTAGTAGTAACTAACGGAGCCGAGCAGCATGAACTCTATAGAATAAGCTGTGGAGCTCAACTCGTAGTCGGAGTTGTTAATTTTAAATTTCCGCTAAACACTTTATATTTTGGTTTATAAGTTGGATCTTTTGGAAGTCTTGAACTTGCGGTATTTTAATAATAATAATGTGTGTACATTTGTAATATGGACCCACAATGTTTCTGTTGTACCACTCTGAGGGATGTGATATTTACAGAACGGTGTTCTGTAGATGTCATGTCAACGACTATAGTGTACTACACATGTAGTGGTATGCTGGGTCACCGCAGGGAGGCATCTGTGGTTTCAATAAGGATAAGTAATGAGATATAACCCCAACGATCCTAACATGCACAATACAATATATAGCAGCAATCACAAACAAGCAAGCACATTATAAATTTTTAGGGTTCAAAACAACACAAGCAACACGTTTGCGAAGGTAAACACACTAGCATAGTCATCCACAAGCTGGATGACCAATGTGACTCGATAATACAATGATAAGATAAATGAGTAGATAGATAGGCATCTCTACTCCTCCATGTCAACTTCCTCCTCCACTAGAGCATGTCCTGCTGCGTCGAATCCTGCCTTGTATTCCTCCAAGCTGGTGGTCAAAGCGTCGACCTTCGCCTGAAGATCTCTCTTCTAGGAGCGCAGCCTCTCTATCATCTCGTGATCTGCCTGAATCTCGAGGTCCTTGAGATCCATCTTAGTCTTCATCTCATTGATCTTCTTGTTCCTATCCTGGACTCTCTTTTCTTGGTTCTTAAACTTCTTATCTTGCTTCTCAAACCTATGCTCCATCTCCTTGATGCACACCTCTTGCTCCTCTAAGGCCTTGTCTTTCTCCCTCAGCTCAACGCGTAGCTCGTCATTGCTAAGCATGACGTTGGTCCTATCAGTATCAAGGTGCCTAAGGAGGCTCTCTAAGTCCTGGAGGTAGTGGCGCACAGGCTCAATGGTCTCCTTAGTGGCCTCGTCCAACACTATAGCCTCTCTGTCCTCGTCACGTCTCCCAAAGGGATGGAAGTAGAGACCCTTGACCTCGGCGGAGTGACGTCCACAAAGGCGTCCAATCAGCTCCTGCATGGCGATGTCGAGGCCCTTCTATTTGTCATCATGGAGTATCTTGAAGGCACTTTCCTCGGTGGGAGGCTCTGACTGGCGTCCTGGCTAAGAGACTCTAAATCCCCACAAGTCCTTCCTCTCAAACTTCCTGAGATAAAGTCTCTTAATGTTAGGGATGGGAAGATCGAGCACACTAACGATCTCCACAATGCGGGATCCAAAGCGAGTTCCCTTGAACTCCTCGGCGATGCTGAAAACAAAGCTAGGCATCTATTGCATAGGATGGAGAAAAGTTAGAACAAACACAAGTAAAAAAGAAAAACATAAGGTAGCAAAACAAAAGCCAGTCATTCAACAAAACATTAATCAACACAAGTCATGGCATACATTATTCAATCACAACATCAAGGTTCAATCACAAATTAGACAAAATTTTGCCATACCACATAGGTCGGTATGATCAAACTATTAACGCGAGAAAACGACAAGTGTGGTGGTCCAACTATAGGATACGTGTCCTTCACTCACTAGTCAAGGTAGCTATCTGGGCATCCTTGGAGGCAATCTGTTTGTCTTAATCACAAGACTCCCATGCTAAGTCTATGATATCCTCCCTTAGACGTTTTATGGTGGTCTCTAAATCTTGGGTATGCTTCTTATCCTCTCTAAGGTCATTTTAAGTGTTGAGCATTCTACACTTAAGCCTTTCACCAAGTTCTTCAATGGCATTCCAAGTTGCATTCCTTGCAGAGTCAAATAATGACATGTGCATTTCAAAGTTGGTGACCATGCATTCCTTGTTGTACCCAACAATACTCTTCTCCTTCATCCACCATTGGAAATCCCTTGTACACGGCTTCACCATTTATCCCCGAGCTAATCATAAGGTTCTTGAGTGCCTTGGGAAATTCCGTCTCACATTCTAGGGTCATGGTCATTAGTGGTCCCTTCCTGACGGCTTCGTTGATGGCGGCCATCTACAAATAGAGATGAGAAATAAGATTAGAAGAGGATTTTATGAGATGAAAAGAGACAAGTGTGAAATTCATAAAGGTGTTGCATTTTCCTAGTGGCTTCCTTATTCTAATATGCCATGTGGTTACACTTGGAGCTTCTCAACACTAAACATCTCAAATCTCTTTGTTCCTGGGTGGCCATCCACAAGTGTGATACATAGGGTAAACCATAGAAATGGGCCCTATGTAACCACTCAACACAAACCATAAAAGTCCCATTCCACCCAGGGGTTTCATTAACAAGTTGTTTTCTTAGTCAAAAACACCCAGGCTTAATCTTTCCATAATATCATAACATGAATTTTCCACCCACTAATTCTAGTAGCAAGTCTAAGCATTCTACTATACCATGGCTCTTAACTTAGGAAAATTCCTACCAATATATATACTATAGGATCTACCATAGCATAGCATTATACTTTGAAAACTACCATGCAAGTCCTACCAAAATATCACTAGTGCAATAGGTAAAATAATAGTACAAAATATGAAGTATCACTTGCCTTGGTAGCTATGGGAATAGGTACAATCCTCACAATCACACACTTCACGATCCACAAAATCTACACAACAAATTCAACAACAAATATTCACAAATCAATATAACATTCAAAAATAACATGAATGCATGCAAAATGCAATGAGATGATTTGCCACACTTTTAAAACCAAACTCTACAATATTGAAGATAAAGTATACATTCTAAAGTCTAAATATCATAAAAAACACTTTAAAATAATATACTAAATATTTTTTATAGCCAAAATAGTCCTACAAATGTTTCTGCATAAAACTCTAATTTTACAAAATCAAAAGCCCAAAGTAAGGCCATATAATTAAAGTACATAATTTTCTGAATCCATAGACACCTAATTTGTAATTTTCTAACTTACAGATCAAAAGTTATGAATTTTGCAAGTTTAAACATCTAATAGATCAAATCTGGATTTCAAATCAAAACTCTGGACACGCGGCAGCTTCTGATTGGCGCGTACTGGTTCGCGCTAGATCACGCGCGCGTGCTGTCTGATCTAAATGAAATCCTATGACTTAGATCCGCCCATACCTGTTCGCGCCTGGTTCTAATCTCGACCACTGGATCCAGATCTAGCGGATCAAATCAACTCGACCTAAAACTAGCGGCGCAAATGGCAACTGCTTGATCTGTCGGAAACATATCTATAATTTTTTATGTTCCATGCTTGTTTAGTATCTACTTTGCTTTGCTTTGTCACACTTTGAGGTGTTTTTATATGTTTTCTGATACTAACCTATTAACAAGTTGCCACAGTGCTAGTTGCCTGTTTTCTTCTGTTTTTGGTTCTAGAAAGGCAGAAAATCAATATTCTCGGAATTGGATGGGACAAAAGCTAAAGTCAATATTTTACCGTGGGGAACATGGAGCCAGAATACAAGACAGAGGGGAGCCACCAGGGGGCCACACCCCTGGCCACGCGGCTAGGGTTAGCCCGCGCCTGGGGGGTGCGGCTGCCCTGGCTGCCCCTACCTTGCCGCTTCACCTATAAATACCCCCTGATGCAGAAACCCTAAGGACCCGGTCAATATTCCACGAAACTGTTTGTAGCCGCCGCCACCATCGTCCCTAGATCGGGGGATCTGAAGCTCTTCCCGGCACCCTGCCGGAGGGGAGATCATCCCGGAGGCCTTCTTCTTCATCATGCCAGCCTCTGGTATGAAGTGTGAGTAGTTCCACCTTGGACTACGGGTCCATATAGTTGCTAGATGGTTGTATCTCCTCCTTTGTGCTACCATGTTTAGATCTTGTGAGCTCCGTTCATGATCAAAATCATCTATTTGTAATCATGCATGTTGTGTTTGCGGGGATCCGATGGATATTGAGATTACTATGTCAGATTGACTAATGGTTTTGTCTTATTGATTCTATCATGTCTGTGTTGTTTGTGATCTTGCATGCTCTCCGTTTCTAGTAGCTATCTTGGCCAAGTAGATGCTAGTGACTCCAAGAGGGGGTACTTATGCTCGATAGTGGGTTCATGCCTCTATTTAATCTAAGGGAAGTTACAGAAATCTCTAAGGTTGTAGATGTGCTGTTGCCTCTAGGGAGAAAACAACGGTCTCTTGTTCATGGAACAAGTGGATTGTTTACCTTACACACTTTGCTTAAAGCAGTTATCTGTTGCTTGCAACTTAATACTGGAGGGGATTCGGATGATAACCTGAAGGTGGATTTCTAGTCATAGACGCAGTTGGATGGCGGTCTATGTATATTCTTGTATCGCCCAATCGAACCTCATAGGATCATGAATGTCTACTATTGCATTGTTATGCCTTGCTCAGTCCTATCAATTGCCCCGCTGTAATTTGTTTACCCAGTGTGCCATGTTTGTTTATCTTAAGGAGAACACCTCTAGTGAACTATGGACCCCGGTCCAATCTTTACCATTGATACATCTTCCAGTATTACTGTTTACTTTCTACAAACCACTATTACCTTCCACACTATACAGTTAATCCTTTGTTACAGCAACCGGTGAGATTGACAATCTCACTGTTCGTTGGAGCAAAGTCTTGAGTTTGTGTTGTGTAGGTCTCCAAGTTACTAGCAACACCTTTGAGTCATTTCCTTCCTCCTACTAGTTCGATAACCTTGGTTTCTTACAAAGGGAAGATTTGCTGCTGTGCTCATCACACCTTGCTCTTGGGGTTTCCCAACGAAGCGCTACCACGCGCCATCACTGCGGCGGCGATGCTTCTGACGATGACATGCCGGCGAGGCCAGGGGGTAAGGGAGGGGGCACAGTGGCTTACCAGGGTCACGGAGATGAGGTGGTTCTCAAGGTGGTCGTGTACGGGGGCAGGGCACATAGACACGATCGGAAATCGCTCGACGGAGTAGAGCCGAGCGTCGGGTGCTTGAAGTCGACAACAGGGAAGACGCTCTAGAGCATAAGAAGGAAAATTGCATGCATCAGAAGAAGCGCAAGAATAAGGCGAGCACGCTCGTTTGTACCAGAGGCAAGGGGGAGGGGCTCACCGCAATAGCTCATCGGAGTTCGTCGGGGCAACAACACTGCGAGGGAAATTGGGGTAGCCTGGCGGCGCTCAGAGGTGGGTGAGTTGGGGGGGGGGGGGGATGGTGCAAAGGCCGAGGGGGTTAAGTATCCGGGGCGAGGGAGGAAATAACGGCGGCAATCAACGCCAATTAAGCATGCTTTGATTAGAAAGCCGAGGCAGAATGGTCGTCTTGGGATTTGGGGACGAAGGGTGAGGTGGCGATGGGGTCCTTTGGTCAAGGGGATGTAGCGTGGTGAGAAACATAGGGGAGAGTGGAAGGCTCCCGGGTGGGCTTGTTGGGATGCGAGTGGTGCTGGGCCAGATTGGCTGGCTGGTTTCTATTTTTCCTCCTTTGCTCTTTTCTTTTTCTAAATTGATTTTCCGAATTTGATTTGAATAACCAAAGCAACTCCAAAACCTCTCAAATTTTCACCACATCTTTGTGAGGTGATCCTAGTATGTAAAAGTGTTTTAAACACACAATCCACTCAAAAACACTTTGGGGTAATAAAATAAAAATAAAAACATGCCCCATACATATAATATAAAAGGGGTATAAAAATAGGGTTTTGCTAGGGTTCAAACTTTGAAATTTTTTGTGCAATGTAAACATGCGATGACGATATGAATGCAATGATGATGTTTTGGATTTGATGAAATTTGGTATGTTACAAATTCTATACGTAGGTTACTTCTTTCAACAAATATCACATTGAAAGAGCATTTCCCTCCCTAAGTGATTTTGATGTTTGATGATAACACACATGTCAGACTAATCGGTTGCTAAGTGCTTTACAAGCTATCTATGTTTACAAAGAATTCTTTATCCCTCAAAAAGGTCAATAGCAAGAGATGGATTTTCCTAGATCTTTTTGTTTGAGTCGTAGGAAAAGTACTATCAAGAGGAGGTCTGTGAAAGTTTGGGTGGAATCAACTCTATTTTATGGACCTTCCAGCTTTCCTTAAATGGTTGAGAACTGAGAAGGAATTTTGTCCCGGTTTGTTGCTTCCTGCACTGTCTGTACCAACTGGTAGTTCCGGATATTCTAATCGGTACTACCACTTGGCATCGGTAGTACCACCCAGCGGTACTAGATGGGTCTGAGCCCATTGGTGAGCCGAGGCTCCCTCTCAGGCCCGGCTGGTACCACCAGCCCGACACTACCGCAGGGTCCTATAGCACCATTGTATTTTCTGGTACAACATCTTGGCGATACTACCGGTTCATGCAGCATGTCCTATCGGTGGTGACAGGGGTTTTTCTACCTCCACTTGGTTTCGCCCGGTACCACATCCGGTACCAGTCTGGTAGTATCGGTCATTTCCGGTACTACCACTTCTGGTTCCGGTAGTACCGGTCATAACAGTCAGCACTGGGTAGATTCCCTCTTAGGGGTGTAAAGGGCCCTTCTTTCCCAACAGGAAGCTCGCCTCTTTTATATATCTCCTCCATTGTTCTTGAGCTGAAATTTCACTAGATCTCCCCCCATAGTGCTCAATTTCCTTGATTCTTTGGGATTTGGTGGAGAAGGTCTAGATCTAGGGTTTCACCAAAGCAAAGTTGATTCCCCCTTGTTTTTCTTTGTGGATCCTGTTACTCTTGGGTTCTTTTAACCCTAGAAGAAAGAGGCCGGTCTTGGAGCTTGGACATTGGCTGTAAAGCTTCGGGATCATGTTGGGAGGCTCCAAGTATTGTGGAGGTCTACCCAACAAGTTTGTAAAGGTTTCGGTCGCCGCCTTCAAGGCCACCGCATAGTGGATCATGTGCTTGCCTTGCGACAGGTGCACGGGAGAATAGGGTGAGGCTTTTTGTGGCGCTGGTGGTATCAATACAACCTGTAACACTCTTGGATCAGCCTTATGCAAGTTTTAGTGATTCCCTCCAAACCAGCATAGAAACGATTCAAAGGTGACCACCAGGCACTTTTGTGCGGGTGTAAAATGAAGTAATACCATTACACATTAGTCCATGATGGAATACACAGAACGGATATATACAACACGACTCCATGAGTTAAGAATACATATATACAGTACAAAGATCCAAATCACCTTGAAAACAATACAGCAATCGAGTACAGATAAGATGCAAATGGGGCTAAGATCACTGAAGAATAACCAATGGCGTCCATAACCCTGCCTAGGCCAAGCCAGAAGGGTAACCCTGCTAACAACGTCGATCTCAAACCTGCTACAACAAAAGGGGTGCCGACAAAGGGCAAAGGAAAAAAGAGAGCGATCAGTACTGAGGCCAGTACACTGCGAGACTTAGAATTTGCCGGCTCTCGCCTATATAGGTATGGTGGACTGAAGCGGCAGCACATCATGCACTAAACAACACTACTAAGAAAACAACTATAGATAGATAATACTTCTGTGGCGCATATGCTGGACCATGCGCCACAGAAAAAATCCAGTGGCGCATACCACTAAATGCGCCACAGAACCCTTCACTGTTCTGTGGTGCATGCACAGGGACGGTGCACCACAGAAGTATGGCATGACACGCCACCGGGGTTAGGCTACCCCACATGAGTTGAAACTTCCGTGGCGCATATGACCATATGCGCCACAGAAAGCCCGGGTGGGCCCTACCACAGAATCTCGTTAACCGCACTCTGACCAACATTCTTTGGCTGTAAGACCCCACCTTTATAAGGTAAAGGATCCCTGTGATTGCAATGCTAGTCCCTGGATCAATTGCTAGCATCCACAGTTTAAGATGAAGTACACAGATACAAAGGTCTTTATTACATCGCCATTCCAGAGATAACATAGTCTTTTACAACTCCATAGCCATAGGCTAGTACAAGAGTTCAACATAAGTAAATAAAGTAAAGTCTTCATCTTCATGTGCCACAGGCAAGCATGTTGAGTGTAGACTCATAACCCTAATCCTCATCAGAGTAACCTGCAACATCATAAGTTACAGCCACAGTGGGTCAATACATTGGAATAGTATTGGCAAGTGATACCTTAGTAGAATAGTATCTTCTAACTTCTACATGAATTTGGCTAAGTGTAGGTTAGGCTTTGCTCAAAATAGGTTTTGCCTATCAGTTGAAAACACTAAGTTTTTGTTTATCGAAATCACCCAAGGCATCTACCAATAAAATTGGTGATCCTTTTCCCTTGTTCAACCACAAGTTTTTAACTTAGAAATTGGGATGAGGAGATCCTTGACAGCTTCAGTGTCTTGATGCTCAATTTGTCCATTGCTGGGGACACGAGTAAGTACTTAGATTTTTCCTTCTCGAGAGGTGGTGCACTTTCCCCACAAGACTCGACATACATCGAGATGAGATCTTTCAGAAGCCTTCCCTTAGACCAAATGGATGCGTTCCAAACCTATCACCCCCGACGACCTTCTGTCCATCTGGCTAAGTTATTGCAACCTATATGATCAAGGCAGAGCCCATATGCCATGTGGTTGCACTAGAATCTTCTAAACACTAAGTATATCAAATCCCTTTGTTCCTGGGTGGCTTTTCACAAGTGAGATACACCAGGTATTTCTCCTGGGGTAACCACTCAACATAAACCTTTCCTTCCATTCCACCCAGGTGATTCATTCACTTAGTAGTTTTATTAAGAAAAAACATAAGTCAAAAGACTTAGAAAATTTCCATAGCATGTGTATATAATCCACCCTTATTTACTAGTAGCTAGGCTAAGCATGATATCAACAAGTATCTTAACTTAGAGAATAATTCTATCAAGACTACATCTACTAGGATTTCCCATAGCATAGCATATAGATACTTCGTAAAAACATCATGCAAGCCCTATACAAAATATTACTAGTGCATAGTCAAAATATTGGGACAAAAACATGAAGCACCACTTGCCTTGGTAGTTGGGGGAGTAGCAACAATCTTCACAATCACAATCACCACTAGCACCAAAATCCACACATAAAATGATAGCACCAAATTTACATTCAAATTAATCAAGCAAAAATATATGAATGCATGCAAATGCCATGTGATGATTTTTATTAAACCAAACAAGATAATTAAACAGTACTAAGCACTAAACTAAACATTTATAGACTAAATAAACTCAATTTAGTCTTTTAAAACATTTTTTAAATAATTTATATGCTCAAAATAAGCCTACAAATGTCTCTGCATAAAATTCTATTTTTACAGAAACAAAGTACAAAACTAAGACCATATAATTGTAGGATTTATTTTTGTGAATCCATTGATATATTATTTGCATTTTTTGGATAAACAGAAATTAAGTTATGAGTTTTACAAGTTTTAAACCAAATCTGGTTTTTAAATGGAAAAACAGGCCACGGAGGCGGCTCCTGATTGGCCAGTACCGCTTCGGGGTGGATCGCGCTTCCGTGCCGTTGGATATAATCAGATACAACACGCCAGATCCGAAGAAAACGTTTTGTGTTGGATCTAATCTAAGCGCTACGATGCAGATCTAACGGTGCACGTTGCTCTGACCAATAAGTGGCGGCGCGAATGGCCACAGGCGGCGGAGGTACGACGATTCTAGAGGGGGCTAGGGCGGGGCAATAGCTTACCGGCGTTGCACGGGTGCGAGGATGCTCGAGGTGACTTCGGCTTGGAAGGGGGCGAGCTGTTGCGGCCGTGGGAGCTCGTCGGAGTTGCAGACAGTGTCGGGCTGGAGCAAACGGCGACAGAGGCGACGACCTAGGCCACCGCAACACAAACGAATAACATTAGCGTGTGCACAAGGACAAGGCACAACAGTGAGTTTGAACCAAGGAACAAGGGGCATTCAATTTATTACCGTAATTGCTCGTCGGAGTAGGGAACGGGGTCGGGCACTTGCGGTTGTCGACGAAGACGAGGCTGTAGGCCACCAAACAGAAAATTGTGAGCAGCGTTAGACGCGCGGGAGTGTGGTTAACACGACTATAAGATTGAGAGGGCAAGGGGCGGAGGGTCCTCACTGGAATCGGTCGCCGGAGAGCGTCAGGGCAGTGGCATCGCAGCTCAAAATCCTAGCAGCCTGGTGGCAGAGAAGATGTGCCGAGTGAGGGGAAATGGCGAGGGGCAATGGGGGTTTAAGTAGCTAGGCCGGGAGGGGAAATCACGCCAGAAATCAAGCGCAATTACTCGAATTGAATCGGGGAGGAAACGACAGAGAGGGGCGCGGGTCCTCCAGCGCAAGATAGACGACGAGGTCGACGTGGCAGTGGGGCCTGCCTGTCAGCGAGGTGGGGGTGTGCTTGCGCGTGAGAAAAAGTGGAGAGGGGGAGGTAGCCAGGTGGGCTTCGCGGGCTGAATCTGCTGCTGGGCCGAAACGGTGGCGACGGCCTTTTCTCTTTTCCCTATTTTTTTTCTTTTTCTATTTCGATTTTGAAGAAAGCAATTTAATTCAAATTCAAGTGAGTTTGAATTATAATTACTTTTGGATTTTTGCAGTGGAAACTTTGCATAATATTGGGTATAAAACCTTACTGTATGGTCAAAATCACTTTGACACTTTGAAAATAAAATTTAGATCATTCCTTTATTGATATATATAATAGGCATAATAAATGGGTTTTATATTGAATTTTTGTTTTGTATAACTTTGTGTAAGCTTTGCATTCAACTTTAAAACATTTCTGATCAAACCAAAGCATTCTCATACTTTGCAAGTAAAATAAAACCATTTCCTTTCTTATAAAATAATAGGCATTACATGGTTCCTTATTTTGAAATCTTGTTTGAAATGACCAAATGTTATGAATGCATGAATGATATGCAAAACTTTTCAAATCATGATTTTTGGGATGTTACAAATCTAACTCCCTTAAGGTGAATCTCGCCCTCGAGATTCAGATTGGCTAGAAAATAGGTGAGGTGATCTTTCCGAAGGTCATCTTCTCTTTCCCAAGTTGCTTCCTCTTCGGAATGATGATTTCACTAAACTTTGCAAAAATTGATAGTCTTAGTACGAGTGACTCTTTCTGCAGTTTCAAGAATCTTGATAGGTTTCTCTTCATAAGTGAGATCACTTTCCAAATGAACTTATTCCAAAGGTATAGTATCCTTTAAAGAAGTCTCTTCCATCTCTGAATGTCATTTCTTCAACTGACTTACGTGAAACACATTGTGAATCGCAGACAGTGATTCAGGAAATTCAATCTCATAAGCCACTTCTCCTTTGCGGCTCAAAACCTTGAATGGTCCAATATATCTTGGAGCTAACTTTCCTTTGATCCCGAATCTCTTCACACCATGGAGTGGTGAGACTCTAAGATAGGCTCTATGACCTATCTCATAGGTGACCTCTCTACGCTTTGAATCCGCGTAGCTTTTCTGTCGGGACTGTGCTATCTTCAATTTGTCCCTTACTAATCTGACTTTCTCTTCGGCTTCCTTAATCAGTTCTGGTCCGAACAAATTTCTTTCTCCTAAACCACTCCATAGCAATGGTGTGGTACATTTTCTTCCATAGAGAAATTCAAATGGTGCCATCTCAATGCTGGCTTAATAGCTGTTATTGTAAGAGAATTCCGCGTAAGGCAGACTTTCATCCCAACTAGCACCATAGTCTAGGGCACATGCCCTCAACATATCCTCAGAATCTGATTGATTCTTTCTGTCTGTCCATCAGTTTGAGGGTGAAAAGCTGCACTGAACTCCAATCTTGTTCCCAATGACTCATGTAATTGTCGCCAAAAATGTGAAGTGAATTGAGTTCCTCTATCATACACAATACTCTTGGGTACTCCATGCAGACATATAATCCTGTTCATATAGATCTCGGCCAACTTAGCACTTGTGTAGGTTGTCTTCACGGGAATGAAATGAGCCACCTTAGTTAGGCGATCTACTACAACCCAGAATGAATCGTATCCTGATCTAGTACTTGGCAGTCCGGTGATGAAATCCATACCAATCTTATCCCACTTCCAATTAGGAATAGGTAGTGGTTGCAGTAATCCTGCCGGTTTCTGATGTTCTGCTTTCACTCGACTACACACATCACACAATGCAATATGTTTTGTGGGTCTCTCTTGAGATTATTCCACCAAAATCTCTCTTTCACGTCCATGTACATTTTGGTGTTACCCAGGTGAATGGAACATGGTGAGTTGTGAGCTTCCTGCAGAATTAGTTTCCGAAGTTCCGGATCTTGCGGTATACAGATACATTTTCCATACCATAAAGTACCTTGTTCGTCTTCATGGAAAGCATTAGCTTTCCCCTTTTTCATTAATCCTTTGATCTCATCAATTTCCTTGTCTATCTTTTGAGCTTCCTTGATCCTGTCCAACAACGTAGGCTGAACATCCAATGACATGAGATGTCCTTCCGGTACTATCTCCAGCCTGAGATCCTTGATTTGGGCACACAGATCATCTGGCAATTCTCCCTTACTAAGGCCATTCACATAAACCTTTCGCCTTAAAGCATCCGCTACAACATTTACCGGGGTGGTATTGCAAACTCAAGTCATAATCCTTGATGAGCTCTATCCACCTTCTTTGTCTCATGTTGATTTATTTCTGAGTGAAGATATACTTTAAGCTTTTGTGATCTGTGAACACTTCACAATGTTTACCCAAAAGATAATGCCTCCATGTTTTGAGTGCATGCACAACAGAGGCCAACTCTAAATCATGAGTAGGATAGTTTACTTCATGAGTTTTGAGTTGTCTCGAGGCATAAGCCACAACTTTCCCTTCTTGCATCAGAACTCCACCTAATCCTTGGTGAGATGCATCACATTATGCTTGGAAATCCTTTTCCAAATCTGGCAGACATAAGACTGGTGCTGTCACTAGTCTCTTCTTTAATTCTTGGAAACTGTGTTCACATTTTTCTATCCAGTCAAACTTTTTGTCTTTCTTAAGTAACTCCGTCATTGGCTTAGCTTCCTTTGAGAAATTCTCAATGAATCTTCTATAGTATCCTGCCAAGCCAAGGAAACTACGTACTTCTTTCACTGACTTAGGAGATTCCCACTCAGTTACAGCTGTCACTTTTGCGGGATCAACAGCTACACCATCTCCTGACACAATATGCCCGAGAAATCCCACTTCATTCAGCCAGAATTCACACTTGCTGATTTTGGCATACAGCTTATGCTCCCTGAGCTTCTCAAGTATCAAACGCAAATGTTCTTCATGCTCTTGTTTGCTCTTGGAGTAGATCAAAATGTCGTCGATGAATACGACAACAAACTTGTCGAGAAACTCCATGAACACTTTGTTCATCATATTTATGAAGTAGGCTGGTGCATTTGTCAAACCAAATGGCATCAGGGTATACTCATACAAACCATACCTAGTGGTGAAAGCAGTCTTAGGTATGTCTTGCTCCCTAATCTTAAGCTGAAAATAGCCTGATCAGAGATCAATCTTTGAGAACACACGGGTTCCTTCTAACTGGTCAAACATATCGTTGATTCTAGGCAAAGGATACTTATTCTTGATAGTTACCTCATTGAGTTAACGGTAATCTATGCATAACCTTTGACTTCTATCTTTCTTTTCAACAAACAAAACTGGTGCACCCCAATATAAAGAACTTGGTTGAATAAATCCTTTTTGCAACTGTTCTCCCAGCTGTTTCTTGAGTTCTTTCAACTCATCAACTGACATCTTGTAAGGTCTCTTTGCTATTGGTCCAGATCCTGGCAGTAAGTCAATCAGGAACTCAACATCTCTATCTGGTGGCATTCCAGGCAATTCCTCTAGAAACACATCCGGATACTCTCTCACAATTAGCACACTGTCTATGCTAACCCCTTAAGAGAATTTATCTTACTCCCTTTAGATTCAAAGTTGGACTTGAACCTAATCCTTTTTTTATCCGGGGTAGTGAGTGTGACAGTACGATTGGCACAATCTAGTACTCCTTCATACTTAGTCATCCAATCTATTCCCAAAATTACATCCAATCCTTGGGAATCTAGGATTCTCAAATTGACCGGAAACTTATACCTTCCAAACTCTATTACTAGATCATGGCATCCAAGGTTCACTATCATCTCTCCACCGGGAGAGCTTACCTTTATGGAAGCCGGGCCATGGCGATGCTAGCGGGCAGGCTCGCGTGCAGGATCAAGGCAACCGACGATGGTGAGCTTGGAGAGAGGTGACACCGGCTCGGTACAGATGCGCGGGTTGATGGCCTGGTAGACGAGGGGAGCTAGGGAGGCCCGCGCGGCGGTGGCTCGCGAGTCCTAGTGGCGAGGGCGAGCGACGGAAGAGAGAGGGGTGGCAGCAGTGCCCGGAGATGAATGAGGGTAGCGGGGCAACGGTTTCACTCGGGATTGGGTGGGGATCGCAACGGGAATAGGGTGGGTCTCGCGGAAAGATTGACCACGGGGAGTGTGATACGTCCAAAACGTATCTACTTTCTCGAACACTTTGCTATTGTTTCTTCTCTATACTTGTGTGATTTGGATACAACTAACACGGACTAACGCTGTTTTCAGCAGAATTACCTTGGTGTCTTGTTTTTGTGCAGAAAATGAACTATCAGGAAAAATCCCGGAAAATATGCCAAAAATTATATTTCACCAGAAGACCCACCGAGCCAGAAGAAGAGACGGAGGGGAGGCATGGGGGCCCCAGACCCACCCCAGGCGCGAGCCCACCTGACCTCGTGCCTGGTGGGGGTGTGGCCACCCCAGGCAGCTCCTCGGCCTCCCTCTGCGCCTATAAGTTGCCTTTCGACCTAAAAACCAAGGGGGGATTGATAGTTTTCCAGAAAGAGTTCCGCTCCACCGCCGCCACCAGAACCAATATTCGGATCTAGAAACTCCGTTCTGGCACCCTGTCGGGACGGGGAATTTGGAGAGGATCATCGCCATCGTCATCACCAACGCATCTCCATCAACCACCGTTGTTTCCCTCATCCATGAGTGAGTAATCCCCCACTGTAGGCTTGGGGATGGTAGGGATTGGATGAGTTCTATCATGTAATCAAATAAGATCTGTTAGGGCATAGTGCCTAGTATCTCTATTAGTGCTATTTCACTTTGTTGCAACTTGTTGTGCTTAATGCTTGTCACTAGGGCCCGAGTGCCATGATCTCAGATATGAACTTATTGTTGAATCATTATGATAGTATTGTTTGTGATCTTATCTGCAAGTTGTGTACACATATCATTGTCCGGATCCAAAGGCCCCAAAGTGATAATAATTGGGACAACCGGAGGGGATGGCTGTGGTGTGAGGATCACATGTGTTCATGGAATGTTAATGCTTTGCTCCGGTGCTCTATTAAAAGGAGCACCTTAATTGCCAGTAGTTCCCTAGAGGCCCAGCTGCCACGGGCTGGATGGACAGAAGATGTTGTGCAAGTTCTCATTGCGAGCACGTATGACTATATTTGGAGCACATTCCTAGGATTGTTTAGTACTTGGATGCTTGTTATTATTTATCTGCAATGCCCTAGATCTTGAAGTTACATGTTTAGACTCGTCCATGCAATGCCCGTCCATCCATCCCTATGCCTACTGCACTCGAATCCTACTGTTACCGTTACTGTTACTATTGCTCCTGTTTCACTGTTGTTGTTGCTTTGCTGTTGCTACTACCAAACTATTGCTACTGATAAACTTCTATGAGCAAGAACTATTTCCAGGTGCAGATGAACTGACAACTCAGTTGTTAAGGCTTGCAAGTATTCTTTGGCTCCCCTTGTGTGAATCAATAAATAGGGTAATACTACCCGCGAAGACTATTGCGATCCCCTATACTTGTGGGTCATCAAGACAATTTTGTGGCGCTGTTGCCGGGGAGCGTAGCTTTATTTGTAAGTTCACTTGGATCTATTATTGTTCATTGCTAGTACTTTCATCATGGGGAAGTCTCGTGATGGAAAGTTCCCAATTTTACCATCCACTACAAGAACAGGTACATTCCTAAACACCTCTGCTGCTCTTGATTCACCGTCTGCTATAAGTCAGCTTGTCACACCACCACCACATACTCATGCTACACACACTGCTACTACTCCTGAGTCTGAAACTGCTTTTGATGCTCATGATGTTACTTCTACTGTGCTTGATGCGAGTGGTTCATTAGGTCCTTTTCTAGATGCTACTATGGCTGGTCTAGGAAATACCGAAACTCCTAGTGAAGACACTGTTACATCTTTTAGCTCACATGAGGCTAGTGAGAGTTATGATATTAATGATGGTTACATTGATTTCACTGATGATTTGTTGAAGAGTGCCGAAACACACATGGTACTAGTGCTATGAAGAGTCTCCTTGCTAGACATACTATTATGCCTAAGTTGTCCTCTGATCCTAAGTTTGCCACTTCTCCCATAGATATTAAAGATGAAGATTATGATTTCTCTCTTCATTTATCTTATTTAGATATTGTTGAGAAAGAAACTTTTTGTGGGACTGAAAATGAGAGTGTTGTGGCTCATATGAATGAGCTTTCAACTATGAGTGATGTATTCTTTGATGATTTTAAGATGCACAAGTACTTTGTTGCTAAGATCTTCCCTTTTTCACTAAAAGGAGAAGCTAGGGCTTGGTTTAATAGATTAACTCCTGGTTCCATTGATAGCCCTGATTGCTTGATTGCTTCTTTCTTCCAGAAATATTTTCCTCCCAGTGCTAGACATGATGCTTTGCAGAGACTTTTTGATTTTAAACAGGGAGAAGAAGAGAAATTACCCGAGTCATGGACAAGGTTCTGTGCCTTGATTCATGCACATCCTGGATGTCCATTACCTAAGAATGAGCTTCTTGATATTTATTATAATGGACTAACTGATGATTCTAGGACCTACCTAGATAGCTTTGCTGATTGTGTTTTCAGGAAAAGGACTCCTACAGATGCTGAAGAATTAATGACCAAGATAAGCAAGAATTATGATGATTGGACTTCAGCTGAGCTGAATACACCTGAGCCTATTACTCCTAAACCATTTGTTCCTGAACCAGTTCCAACACCAACAACAAAGAAGAGGGGAGTTATTGCATTAAATGATGAAGTGATGAAGGAAGCTAATAAGTGTCTAAAGGAGAAATGTATTAGAGCTGAAGATGTGAAGAATCTACCTCCTATAGAAGAATTATGTAAGCCAATTTCCCACTCATCTACTATTGAGGTACACTCTCTCCAACACTTTGATGAAGGTGATATTCCTTATGGTAAGCCTCTTGATCAATGTTTAGAGGAACTTGACACATTTATTGTTAAGCAAGGGTATTTTAATAAACAAGTTCAGAATCATTTATTGGAAAACTCTAGAGCTATCCATGAGTTGAAAGGTATTGTGAAAAGAACTTCCAATGATATTAAAATGCTTTGTAAACACTTTCAAATGGTTCAAACCCAACTTGATCAACTTGCTAAGGTACAAAAGGATATGCTAGTTAATGCTTCAGGAGATAAACATGCTTGTGGAATTAGAACTAGGAGTGGTATAGCTACTCAAGATCCTTTATATCCTGAAGGACACCCTAAAAGAATAGAGCAGGATTCCCAACAAGGTGAAGATAGTGGTAGTCCTCGTAAGATGAAGAAAAATAAAAATAAAAATAAGAAAGTTGAGGAACCACTTGAACCTGCTGTAGATCCTAATAGTATATCTGTCTCTGATGCTGAAACTGAGAGTGGTAATGATAAAAATGAGTCTCCTAATAAGGAGGAAGGTGAGGAAGAACCTGAGAAGCACACTAAGAACACTAGGTACACAAAGGAAGATTTTATTGCTCATAAACATGGTAAATAGAGAGAACCTTGGGTGCAGAAACCTATGCCTTTTGGAGGTAAGAAACACAAGTTAAAGGAGGAAGAACACTACAACAAGTTTTGTGAGTGGATGAAGCCTTTATTCTTGCAAATTCCTTTGACTGATGCTATTAAGTTGCCTCCTTATTCAAAGTATATGAAGGATATTGTCTCTAAAAATGGAAGATTCCTAATGAGGAGATTTCTACTCTACTTGCTAATTATTCCTTCAATAGTAAGGTTCCAAAGAAACTTGGTGATCCAGGTATACCAACTATTCCTTGCTCTATTAAGAACAATTATGTTAGAACAACTTTATGTGATTTGGGAGCTGGAGTTAGTGTTATGCCTTTTTCTCTCTATAAGAGACTCCAGCTAGAAAAGTTGATACCAACTGATATATCTTTGTAAATGGCTGATAAGTCAACTACTATTCATGTTGGTATATGTGAGGAATTCCTGTTCAAGTTGCTCATAATTGCATGGTTCTAACTGATTTTGTTGTGCTTGAAATGCCTGAAGATGATAATATGTCTATTATTATTGGGAGACCTTTTCTTAATACTGCAGGTGCTGTCATCAATTGTAATCAAGGAAAAGTAACATTCAATATTAATGATAAAGATCACATTGTATATTTCCCCAATAAGGTTGTTAAGAGCTATTGCCTGAATTCCATTGAAAATATTGAGAGCATCAAGGTTGGAGAAATATATTGTCCCATTCCACAAGAAAATTTTGAAACTATTATGATTGGGACCATTGCTATCAAGTATGAGGTAACATAATCACCTTGTGGAATGCAAAGTTTTGCTTCATATAAGATTGTTTTGGTAACAATACTTGATCAACCGTGTTAACAAAGGTATTTTAATGAAAAAAACAATGCTTTCACAGTGGTTATACTTGCTCACTTTTATTTTTCTCCTTTCCAATCTTTGCTCTTCGTCGTGCCTAACTTAAAGGCGTTAAAGAAAAGTACTTGTTGGGAGATAACCCAAGAGTTTCTTTGAGTATTGGAAGTTATTACTTCAGTAATAACATCTCCTTATCCTTTTTGTTTGCTTTTTGTGCCAAGAATGACCTCTAATGAGAGGAAAGTAAGATTTGGGGAGTTGCTGTCCCGAAACAGATTTCTGTCATCCACCATAAAAATTCGTGAGTAGTCTCTGTAAGTCATATTGCGATGAAAATTTACGAATAAATCCCCCAGTATGTTAGACAACTTTCGTTAGTTCAACACTTTTTTATTTGAGCAACAGAAGGTCTTCAAAAAAATCGGTTTCTACCCGTTGGTCTGTTTTGACAGATCTTTGCCATTATTTGTATTTGCTTCTTATTGATTCCTTTTCGGGTTCTTTTTGGGAAATTGAGATTTTGGAAGGAGTTGCTACAGTAGCTTGTGTTTTTAATGAAAAGTCTTGCTGTTCCAAAGCTTTTCCAGAGGTCTAATATCTTTTGAATAAACTAATGTTGCTAATGAAGATTGTGTGAAGTTTTGTATGAAAGAAAAATTTCAGGTGTAGAGAGAGGATGATGAAATGAGATGAAGAATGGACAAAAGCTCAAGCTTGGGGGGGGGGCACTCCATGTTACCCCAAGAATTAGTCAAGAGGTACAACCGTCAAAGCTTGGGGGTGCCCAAGGCATCCCGTTCTTCATCAATAAAAATCTCAGGTCTTTCTAGACACTTCGTTTTTATTGTTTCATGCACAGTTGTGTTGTTCTTGGAGCGTCTTAGTTTTTGTTTTTGGTTTTCTTTTGCTTCGTTTGGTTTTGCGTTGGTTGCCTTCTAAAAAAAACCGAAAACACCAAAAATATTTGTTGTTCTTCTTTGGTTTTGTGAGTTCTTTGCAGGGTTCAGCTGTCCTCAGTGGATTTTGGTTTCATGTTAATTATTCAAGTCACACAAGTGAAGGGCAATAATGAATATTAAGACAACTCGAGGTGTGGTAAGAGGCTGGTAACGAACTCTATTTATTTCATTTTTGTACATATACTCTTTATTGTGAGCATGCTTAGCCTGTTTGTGTAAGGTGTATGTCATTATCGATGCTTAGTAGTTATTGCTTGTCTATGATTAAACCAGCTTGCTAATAGTTTGTAGCATGTCATATGAATGTTTGCTTGCATTGTTTTATTCATACTTTGGTATGACATTATGGTATCCTCCTCTGACTGTTCATGTGAATCGACTTGGCACATGCTCATGCATGCATATAACAAATCAATAGTCAGTAAGCCTCGATGATTTATTTTGCCTTAGAGTTCTTATATCACTTTCATGCCATAGTTAGTCATGTTTTGTTGCAAGCATGATTATGACAACTATTGCTCTCTCGTTTGTCGCTCCCTATCTATTGCTAGCCTTAACTTGCACTGAGTACGTGCTCTACCTGTGTTTCCAACTCCCCAAAACCAATATTGCCAGCTGTGTCCACCATACCTACCTATTAGCATCCTTTGCTACTTTAGCGCATATTCTATATGCCATGTTTTCTTCCAAAATAAAATGTTTGTCTATTTTGAGAAAGTTAGTTAGTAAAGCTCTCATGAACTTGATGGCACACTTTATTCCGTGCGCTTAATAATTCTGAACAATTGTGACTAGTCCATGAAAGTTATATGCTTGCTAATTATATACTAGGAGTCAGCAGAACCGTGCTGCCACGAGGAATGCTTTAAACACTTTTTGGATATCTCATCCAGTTGATTCCTTGCTCTTTTGTTTACGGATGTCGATGATGTGAAATAAAAGGGGAGGTTGTGAGTTCATGTAGTTTATACATTGTGTTAGAGGAACGCCTGGGACGCTAGCCTAAGCCATGCTTAATCATGGTGGAAACTTGCAGCATCACCATAATGAGCATCTATGAAGCGTCCTCAATAAAAAGCTATGCATATGGTAAATAAAAAGATTGCTGAGATGCTCATTGTCTGTTTTCCTTGTCATTTTGGTTATGGGAAAGCTCCTGTACCATGTGCAAGGGGTACCCCGTTGGCGGTTCTCGATGATATGCATGTATTTACAATGACAAGAACTTTCAGGTGACCAAAGTTGAGTAGCATGCGGAGCGACCCTCGTACTCAAGGGACTTGGGATTTCCAGTCTATGGTCTGTCAAGCATATGATTCAGAGTGGACCTCACTTTCACCTTAACCACATGAAGATGCCTATGATAGGGGCAATGAGAGCTCAAAGCTAATGAGTACCTTCCTTTCAGCATTGGGAAGCCTTTCAAACCTTACAAAACCGTTTTCACAACTTTGTTGAGTCACCACTTATTCTTTGAGCACCTTCTTGAGAGCATAGTTGTCATTTTTTGTGTTTGTTCCAAAACTTGGTTAATTATGTCATGACTTTGATGCTTGTATCTCTGATATCTTTATCTCTAGTCTTCATGTGAACTTCAGAGGTGCCTTGGCATTTATATTGTGCTCTTCAAACAAAGGCAAGCGAGATACCACTCTATCATACCTTATTATGAGCATTGCAATGTTGCTTATGTTTATGTTTCATGATACTTATTATTATTGAGTTGGTTTCTCTTCATAGCTTGCAATAACTATTGAGTAGACTTATTTGCATACTCTTTATTATGAATTGTCTAAGCATCTACTCCTGTGCTGAGAATATATACATCATATGAAGCAAAGTGTTCGTGAAAGTTTTTTTATCGCACTCAGTTTTCAACTGAATTGCTTGAGGACAAGCAATAAGCTAAGCTTGGGGGGGGGGAGTTGATACGTACAAAACGTATCTACTTCTCGAACACTTTGCTATTGTTTCTCCTCTATACTTGTGTGATTTGGATACAACTAACACGGACTGACGCTGTTTTCAGCAGAATTACCTTGGTGTCTTGTTTTTGTGCAGAAAATGAACTATCAGGAAAAATCCCGAAAAATATGCCAAAAATTATATTTCACCAGAAGACCCACGAAGCCAGAAGAAGAGACAGAGGGAGGCTGGGGCCCAGACCCCACCTGGGGCCCACCTGACCCCGCGCCTGGTGGGGGTGTGGCCACCCCAGGCAGCTCCTCGGCCTCCCTCTGTGCCTATAAGTTGCCTTTCGACCTAAAAACCGAGGGGGGGGTCGATAGTTTTCCAGAAAGAGTTCCGCTCCACCGCCGCCACCAGAAACCAAGATTCGGATCCAGAAACTCCGTTCTGGCACCCTACCGGGACGAGGAATTTGGAGAGGATCATCACCATCGTCATCACCAACGAATCTCCATCAACCACCGATGTTTCCCTCATCCATGAGTGAGTAATCCCCCGCTGTAGGCTTGGGGATGGTAGGGATTGGATGAGTTCTATCATGTAATCAAATAAGATCTGTTAGGGCATAGTGCCTAGTATCTCTATTAGTGCTATTTCACTTTATTGCAACTTGTTGTGCTTAATGCTTGTCACTAGGGCCCGAGTGCCATGATCTTAGATCTGAACTTATTGTTGAATCATTATGATAGTATTGTTTGTGATCTTATCTGCAAGTTGTGTACACATATCATTGTCTGGATCCAAAGGCCCCAAAGTGATAATAATTGGGACAACCGGAGGGGATGACTGTGGTGTGAGGATCACATGTGTTCATGGAATGTTAATGCTTTGCTCCGGTGCTCTATTAAAAGGAGCACCTTAATTGCCAGTAGTTCCCTAGAGGCCCAGCTGCCACGGGCTGGATGGACAGAAAATGTTGTGCAAGTTCTCATTGCGAGCACGTATGACTATATTTGGAGCACATTCCTAGGATTGTTTAGTACTTGGATGCTTGTTATTATTTATCTGCAATGCCCTAGATCTTGAAGTTACATGTTTAGACTCGTCCATGCACGGCCGTCCATCCATCCCTATGCCTACCTTTTCGAATCCCATTACTGCTATCACTATTATTGCTCTTGTTTCATTGTTGCTGTTGCTGTTGCTTTGCTGTTGCTACTACCAAACTGTTGCTACTGATAAACTTCTGTGAGCAAGAACTATTTCCAAGTGCACTGAACTGACAACTCAGTTGTTAAGGCTTACAAGTATTCTGGCTCACCTTGTGTCGAATCAATAAATTGGGTAATACTACCCGCAAAGACTGTTGCGATCCCCTATGCTTGTGGGTCATCAGAGTGCGGGAGGGGATCGTAGTGGGGCCCACACGAGACAGGAGTAGAAACGTGAGCGAGAGAGGGTGTTGTGCGGGCGAGGTGGGTCTGCGGGGTGGGCCGGGGATAGAGACATGGGGTTTCCGGTGGGGTGTGGCTGTGTGGCGTGGGTGTGGGGCGGCAATAATGAGTGTAGTGTGCATGGCTCTTGTGTGCTGGCGGCAGGGTGGATGTGGGGTGTTTGGGGGTAGATAAGGTTAGGGTTAGCACTAGATTTAGGTTTAGGATTTCACTAGGTAGGGTTTGGCTAGGCCAGCTAGGGTTGTAGGTGGACTGGCCTACGGGCTTGGCTGCCTCCCCCGGTCAAAACAATTTTAAAAGTTTGTTTTATTTTTAAAATGTTTTTGTAAATACTTGTTAGACAAATAAAAGATCCGGACCAACCGGGGTTTTAATTTGAAATAGAGAGGAATACTTAGAAAACAAAAGTAGGCTTTTAGAAAATAGTTTTAGACAAACCATGCATGATGACATGACAATGCTCAAATGCCATGTGGCATGATGACATGAGCAAGCGGTCATGATGATGCACAAACAACGAGTGATTTTCTGGTAGTGGTTTTACCCGGGGTGCTACACCATCCACCCCTCCAACAGATACGTACTTCCCTACAAAAGAAAGGAACTTCGAGAAAACATCTATGTGTCTACCTTCGGTTATTTCTATAATTTAATCTATATTATTATTGCTTGCTTGCTTGTCATAGGTTCTCTCATCTAGTTACATATCTAGAGAACTTACTTTTTGTTAAGCCTTAATTTGAAAATAAGATAAAAATTGAGTAGCGTTTATTCACCCCTTTAGTCGCTTATACTGATATTTCACACATAATAATATCCTACAACATATATCAATATGCAGTGTGTTTGGTTTTATCTGAAACCTACCTCACTAAAAAACGACTAGACTAGTCAAAGATTTGCTTGCCCATGATTTGGTCCATAGTTAATATTAAAAATCATGTAATGTGGCTGCTTGATCTAGTGTGTTAATGGTGGCACAACCTACGTTGTCCCATCGCTAGGTGGGACAATGATACTAACATCATGATGAGATAATTAATGACAATGTTGTGATTATGGCCATCGTGCGTTATTATAGCACTTAAGAAGTACTGGTAGTACTAAGGTGGATCTCTTTCGTCCTCCCCTACTATAGTAGATGAGAGAGATCTCAATTCTGCCAGACTAATCCAAGGCCAATCTCGTCAGTGATGTCGGTCGAGGAAGGCAGAAGAGGCGCCAGAATACATTTTGTAGATAGTAGATGTAGATTTTGGCCTAGTGTCAGTTGTTGGCGTTATGCCATGAGGTTCCCGTCGTGTTCTTCAGGCCAGATCCGGTGGTGGTGGGTCGTCTTCCTGCGTGCTATCCATTTGACGGCGCTAGAGTGGAGGATAGCTGACCGCACCTCAAATAAATCCTCCCCCAGATGTTGTTTCTCTGGGTGGGGGAAACCCTCTTCTTAGGTCGGCTGATGATGTCCTGCAAGTGCACAGGTTTGTCAGAGCACATTTTCACGGAAGTATCAATTCTAGTTTTTATATCGATCCCAATAAGTAGCTTCAATAATTTTTTATTATGCGGAGTTTCTATCGCACCCAAGGTGTCACAAGTCTTGAGTGAATTGACTAAAAGCATTGAAGTTGGAAAGTGGTGAGTGAATAATAGAGGAAACTTGAGCAAAAGTAGATGCGAAAAGTAAATAACATAAAAGTAAAAAGATAATGAAAGTGTTGGGAGTTCCTGCAGATGAGAAGTTAGGCGTGGAGAGAAACAGTTCATGGTGATAGTGAATGTGCCAAATATATGAAATGAGATAAATGATTATGATACTTCATATTCAAGCAACCCGTATACCAACTAGGAGTCCTCATGGAAAATTCCTCCTTGTCCCAATGATCCATCTGCCTGTTACCACAATAATGGTCAGCACATTAATTAAGGTCTTTCGACCGAATCAAGGCTTTAATCTTGGTGGTTCCTTTTTTATCCTCGAGTAGTACTAGCTCCTCATTGATATCGACCGTGTCACTCGGGGGTTTCTGATTTGCTAGTAAACAAGTTCATATCTATGAGATATCGGGATTATGTTATCTAGGCCCTTAAATTAGACAACAAGCATTATACAAACATAGATATTCATTCTCACATTATAATAATCACGACAACAATCACAAATGGAAGGAACTAAGAGAGGCACATCACATCTCACCAATCCCCTACATCTCCCACGCCTATGGGGATTTACTCAGACATGAGAGGAAGATAGATCAAAGGCATAATAATATTGCAAATAGAAACCATCTCAACTTTACCATAGCAAACCATAATACCGTTTGGAGATCAAATCAAATTAATACAAATCAAGAAAGATCCAAGTATCAAACCCTAATCTTACAAGTGCCAATCTCTCTCTTTCTCTCTACAAGTGGGAATGATGATGGAGTGAATGGATCAGAGGCTAGAGATCTTTGAAGAATGAGGTGATGTTCTTATCCTCCTTCATATATGATCTCTCCTCTTTTGGAATGGTTTGCGGTGGCTGTGTTCTGTTTTTCGTCTCTCCCCCAATATAGAAGTTGCTTTTATTGATATAACAAAGACGCTGGAGGGTCGTAAAACCAGGAAGTACGGGTGCCTTCCGACCGTACCAGTGGCCATGGAGGCCTCTAATGAAGGGGGCTTTAATTGGAGATTTGCTTCTTTAGTTGTAAGTAGATCATAAATGCTCAAAGATCTTCCATAAATGTTTATTTCTTGAAATTCATCACAAGAAACCAAGGTTTCTCTAATTCGTGATGTTAAAATTAGTTCAAAGATAAAATCCAACGAAACCCGGCAAAAACCAAATGAAAATCATTGGTAAAAAGTGTCAAAATTTGGAGCTATCATCGGCCATGGTGGTGAGAAGAAGAGATGGCATCGACCACTGATACCTTCGATCTAGATTACAGATGTAGTATAGTTCTTTTCCCTAGTAGACCTAGGTTTATCAAATCACCGGGAAGAAGAAAGCATAGTAAGGTTACTTAAACGACCTTCAGGAGTTTTAGAATTCCTTTTGTGTTTTCACCGGACCAAGAGTTTGCGATCTTTTTGTTTTTGTTGACGATGGAGAGAGAGAGACGGCCTGGGACTTTCGGTTTAACCAGTAGCTGTTGCTACTACCAAACTGTTGCTACTAATAAACTTCTGTGAGCAAGAACTATTTCCAGGTGCAGCTGAACTGACAACTCAGTTGTTAAGGCTTACAAGTATTCTGGCTCACCTTGTGTCGAATCAATAAATTGGGTAATACTACCCGCGAAGACTGTTGCGATCCCCTATACTTGTGGGTCATCAGAGTGCGGGAGGGGATCATAGTGGGGCCCACACGGGACATGGGTGGAAACGTGAGCGAGAGAGGGTGTTGTGCGGGAGAGGTGGGGTCTGCGGGGTGGGCCGAGGAGAGAGACAGGGGGTTTCCGGTGGGGTGTGGCTGGGTGGCGTGGGTTTGGGGCGGCAACAATGAGTGTAGTGTGCGTGGCTCTTGTGTGCTGGCGGCAGGGTGGATGTGGGGTGTTTGGGGGTAGATAAGGTTATGGTTAGCACTAGATTTAGTTTTAGGGTTTCACTAGGTAGGGTTTGGCTGGGCCAGCTAGGGTTGTAGGTGGCCTAGCCTACGGGCTTGGCTGCCTCCCCCGGTCAAAACAATTTTAAAAGTTTGTTTTAGTTTTAAAATGTTTTTGTAAATACTTTTTAGACAAATAAAAGATCCGGACCAACCGGGGTTTTAATTTGAAATAGAGAGGAATACCTAGAAAACAAAAGTAGGTTTTTAGAAAATAGTTTTAGACAAACCATGCATGATGACATGACAATGCTCAAATGCAATGTGGCATGATGACATGAGCAAGCGGTCATGCTGATGCACAAACAACGAGCGATTTTCTGGTATTGGTTTTACCCGGGTGCTACACCATCCACCCCTCCAACAGATACGTACTTCCCTACAAAAGAAAGGAACTTCGAGAAAACATCTATGTGTCTACCTTCGGTTATTTCTATCATTTAATCTATATTATTATTGCTTGCTTGCTTGTCATATAGGTTCTCTCATCTATTTACATATCTAGAGAACTTACTTTGTGTTAAGCCTTAATTTGAAAATAAGATAAAAATTGAGTAGCGTTTATTCACCCCTTTAGTCGCTTATACTGATATTTCACACATAATAATATCCTACAACATATATCAATATGCAGTGTGTTTGGTTTTATCTGAAAACTACCTCACTAAAAAACGACTAGACTAGTCAAAGATTTGCTTGCCCATGATTTGGTCCATAGTTAATATTGAAAATCATGTAACGTGGCTGCTTGATCTAGTGTGTTAATGGTGGCGCAACCTACGTTGTGCCATCGCTAGGTGGGACAATGATACTAACATCATGATGAGATAATTAATGACAATGTTGTGATTATGGCCATCGTGCGTTATTATAGCACTTAAGAAGTACTGGTAGTACTAAGGTGGATCTCTTTCGTCCTCCCCTACTATAGTAGATGAGAGAGATCTCGATTCTGTCGGGCCAATCCAAGGCCAATCTTGTCAGTGATGTCGATCGAGGAAGGCAGATGAGGCGCCAGAGTACCTTTTGTAGGTAGTAGATGTAGATTTTGTCCTAGTGTCAGTTGTTGGCATTATGCCATGAGGTTCCCGTCGTGTTCTTCAAGACAGATCCGGTGGTGGTGGGTCGTCTTCCTGCGTGCTATCCATTTGACGGCGCTGGAGTGGAGGCTAGCTGACCGCACCTCAAATAAATCCTCCCCCAGATGTAGTTTCTCTGGGTGGGGGAAACCCTCTTCTTAGGTCGGCTGATGGTGTCCTGCAAGTGCACAGGTTCGTCAGAGCATGTTTTTACGAAAGTATCAATTCTAGTTTTTATATCGATCCCAATAAGTAGCTTCAATAATTTTTTATGCGGAGTTTCTATCGCACCCAAGGTGTCACAAGTCTTGAGTGAATTGACTAAAAGCATTGATGTTGGAAAGTGGTGAGTGAATAATAGAGGAAACTTGAGCAAAAGTAGATGCGAAAAGTAAATAACATAAAAGTAAAAAGACAATGAAAGTGTTGGGAGTTCCTACAGATGAGAAGTTAGGCGCGGAGAGAAACAGTTCATGGTGATAGTGAATGTGCCAAATAGATGAAATGAGATAAATGATTGTGATACTTCATATTCAAGCAACCCGTATACCAACTAGGAGTCCTCATGGAAAATTCCTCCTTGTCCCAATGATCCATCTGCCTGTTACCAGAATAATGGTCAGCACATTAATTAAGGTCTTTCGACCGAATCAAGGCTTTAATCTTGATGGTTCCTTTTTTATCCTTGAGTAGTACTAGCTCCTCATTGATATCGACCGTGTCACTCGAGGGTTTCTGATTTGCTAGTAAACAAGTTCATATCTATGAGATATCGGGACTATGTTATCTGGGCCCTTAAATTAGACACAAGCATTATACAAACATAGATATTCATTCTCACATTATAATAATCACGACAACAATCACAAATGGAAGGAAATAAGAGAGGCACATCACATCTCACCAATCCCCTACATCTCCCATGCCTATGGGGATTTACTCAGACATGAGAGGAAGATAGATTAAAGGCATAATAATATTGCAAATAGAAACCATCTCAACTTTACCATAGCAAACCATAATACCGTTTGGATATCAAATCAAATTAATACAAATCAAGAAAGATCCAAGTATCAAACCCTAATCTTGCAAGTGCCAATCTCGCTCTTTCTCTCTACAAGTGGGAATGATGATGGAGTGAATGGATCAGAGGCTAGAGATCTTTGAAGAATGAGGTGATGTTCTTCTCCTCCTTCATATATGATCTCTCCTCTTTTGGAATCGTTTGCGGTGGCTGTGTTCTGTTTTTCGTCTCTCCCCCAATATAGAAGTTGCTTGTATTGATATAACGAAGACGCTGGAGGGTCGTATAATCGGGAAGTACGGATGCGTTCCGACCGTACCAGTGGCCATTATGTGCCATGGAGGCCTCTAATGAAGGGGGCTTTAATTGGAGATTTGCTTCTTTAGTTGTAAGTAGATCATAAATGCTCAAAGATCTTCCATAAATGTTTATTTCTTGAAATTCATCACAAGAAACCAAGGTTTCTCTAATTCGTGATGTTAAAATTAGTTCAAATATAAAATCCAACGAAACCCGGTAAAAACCAAATGAAAATCATTGGTAAAAAGTGTCAAAATTTGGAGCTATCATCGGCCATGGGGGTGAGAAGAAGAGATGGCATCGACCACTGATACCTTCGATCCAGATTACGGATATAGTATAGTTATTTTTCCCTAGTAGACCTAGGTTTATCAAATCCTCGGGAAACAGAAAGCATAGTAAGGTTACTTAAACGACCTTCAGGAGTTTTAGAATTCCTTTTGTGTTTTCACTGGACCAAGAGTTTGCGATCTTTTTGTTTTTGTTGACGATGGAGAGAGAGACGGCCTGGGACTTTCGGTTTAACCAGTAGCTGTGCAAAATATCTGATAGGAATAAAATATAATAATAAAGTTTGCATGTAATTGTTAGAGCAAGATAATTATATGTGGGCAGTGCATCCATAATTGTTATTGCCTCCACAACCACTTATAGCAATAACCTACTAGTCTCATACATAGAAGAAAGAGAACTAATGATATGCATAGTGATGTCACCATTAATCCCAAGTAAATCCCTCACATAGAGCCGTACTACCGCTTCTGTCACTGGATTTCCCAACCTGTAGATCAGTCATCACTCACACTCCCTGTACCTGGATCAATACTTGGGGTCTTGGGTACATGACAAGTCCTTAGATTGAGGCAAGAGAGGGTACAATAATCATCATGTCATACAAACTAATACATGATCCCATCTATGATAAATAACATGCACAAAAAGCTACATGGCTAGGCCGAAGCCCTTAGCCCAAGGAGAATTACTCACACATAGAGATGAAATCAACAATCATGAACATTGTAATGGAAATCATGAGATTGATAATAATAGTCTTACAATGTCGCCAATCAGAGATGAGATCTACTATTAAAAGTGGTGGAATATGGCTATGGTGGTGGAGTAGGGTTTGGAGATTAGATCTAGATCTATTCCTCCGGCGTGGTGGATTCTGGTGGAAAAGAGTCGAGGGCAGAGGTCCAGAGCTATTTTTCTCGTTGCCTGAAGCGTCTTTATATAGGGGTCCCTTCATGAAAGTTGTTCTGTTTGACCTCGCGATGTCGGTGCCAACTATACGGCCGGAACTATACAGCCAGAATAAAATTCCCGTCGTATAGTTGGTCGTTAAAGGCACTGCCTCCTCCTCACGGCTCTAGGTTTCTTTGGTATGTTGGAAATCTCGTAACTTTGACTTTAATGTTGTGATTCTCATCATCAAACGTCATTATCTGTGTAGGTAAAAATAGAAAGAAAAGATTGCATACCCCTTTGATCATTAGGCTTTAGTGGTAGGGTTTAGAGAGATATTTCATCAAATATATGAATACTATCTAGTTTAAATGTGAGTGTGGATGGCTATATTTTACAGCCATCAACCTCCCCAAGATTAAACTTGATCGTCCTCAAGCAAGAAAACTAAAATAAAAAAGGAATTCAACATTTAAACTGAAATAATGAGATGATGATCTTACTCATGATTGTTAGTCTCATGTTTCCTCCACTTTATTATATGAAAAACTTTAGCATAGATATAGTAATGGCAAGCATATCATACGGGTTTCATGAATCCTTATAGAGCAGCAAAATTATTGTAAGCATGGATGATTCAAATGAGTAAACTTTATTGCATGTCATGTAATCAACTCATAAGCTTGCCTTTAAACAACAAAGTATAATTATGTCAAATTGAGAGTGTGAGAGTTCGTCATGAAAAGCATATACAATAAAGTATCTCAATTATCCCACATCAATAAATCAAGACTTTTCAAGCACTACTTTTCTATTCATTGTCCTTCAAGAATTCTAGTTTTTAAGTAATTGAGAGCATGCCAAAAGTTTTCATTAGTTTACCGGGCTATGATGGACACTCGTGGCGCCACTAAGGTTTTTGTTCCTTTTGCATAATGATTACTCATATCAGCCAGAGAAGTGATTCCATCATGAACACAGCTACCCGGGAGTGCCAAGAATCTTACCCATTATAGCATTGCTGCTACATATGTTTAATCATCATAGCCGAAATCTAGGAGTTTCCTCCATGAAGATTGTTCGTAGGCTAGCGGAGTTGTTGGCATCCCATGAAGTTTGACACGCATAAATCTATATCATTCTTATGATTCACAAGTCAAACTTTGGCATGCTCATAAATACCGCTAAACATTAATTCAATTGAACAAATCCTTTCAAAGAGAGCCATCAAGTCAATCATTATTTTCCATGGTGTTGAGTGTCTCTAAGAATAAGCTTTCAAGACTAAACACTACAACACCCAAGCCTTAAATTGTGAGACTTTTTCTTATTTCAATTGTTTAGCATATTTTTAAGCAAGACTTGGTTAACTACAAGAGCTGAAACAAAACATACTCAACTAAATACCCATGCAAGCAAAATTTGACTACATATAGAGACTCACTCCACCAATATAATATCTTAACATTTACTACTAACTAGCATGGGTTTCTCAAACTTCAAAAGTGGGGATTCAAATGGCATACCTCTCATGTTTGGTTCCACTTCTCTCTTCTTTTTTGATTTGTTTATTAGAAACTCGAAATCGATCACTCTCCTACAAATACATGAGAATCTCGAGGAGAAAAGAAAAGAAAGAGGGAAAATAAAGATAAATGGACAAATCGTTTTGTTGTTTTTGAGAAGGGGAATTAAGGAATTGAAAATTGCCGGCAAAGCTCGACTTGAAAATCTTAAAAACAAATAAAATAACTAAAGATAAAGTGTTGGGGAAGCCAAGACGAGTGCTTATAAACTCAAATAAAAAGCATAATCTCGAAATATAATAAATAAAATGAATTCCAAATAAAAATAGATAGAAAATCTACCCAAGATTAGGCTTTTGCAAGCCCTTCAAATCATTAAGGTGGTAGGAAAAAGTTGCAACTCTAGTCCGCAAATTGAGTTGATAAGTTACTTGTGGTTTCTCGGAGGTTCAGGGCAAGATTATGCGTCCCCTCCACAGTCCCTCCAAGTTCTTGGAAGTCTTGATATGTAGCGAACCGGTTCGGTGGCTGCTCCCCTTGATAAGGAAATTCTTGCTCCTCTTCTTGGCCCTCATCCTCATCCGGAATCTCCTCCTCGAGTTCATGTTGTTCAACCTGCACATCATATAGAAAACATCCCTCCTCGATAGAGAAGAGACCATTAGGCAAAGGAGAGGGGTAGAGACGCCCAACTCCTGCAATATGCAAATAATAAGCACCACCTCTCCTAGTGAGCATTCCACAATCTTTTAAAGTAGAGAAACCAACACGCCGCTCACCTAGAACTAGTTGCAACTCACCTAGGTCTATGCCTAGGGCAATGGCAAGCACGGTGATGACGCCTCCACCTATGAGGGGTCCTTGGCTTTGGAGGACTGGTGCTCCAAATAGTGCACAGGAATTGCGTCCAAGCTGAGTGACAAGTTGTTGTTGAAAGAAGATTTTGCGAGGACCAAGATGTCCTCTTCATTGAGTCTTGTAAACTCATTACGTTCCTTCAAGGTGTTAGCAATAACATAGAAAAAATAGCGAATAGCAGGATGCTGAATATTCTTCCCCTATTAACTCTAGAAGTGAAACTCATTCTATTGTAATAGTGATCCGGGGAAGGGTCCATGTCAGTATAAGATGCACACAAGGCATTAGTATCATTGTTTGGTAAACTAAGGCAATTGTATCATTCATCAACTATTAATGTATAATTGTGGTTCATAAGTCGGAAAGAAATAGTGTCCTCTCCTTGCCATGTTTTAATGGTGCTTTGCAATAAACTTAAAAATTCAAGAGTTAACAGGAGATAAGTAGACACATCATGAAATACAAAGTTTTGCAGACCAACCCTATCACTAAATTTAAGTTATTAGAAATACCGAGTTGGTTCAATATGACGGGACAAGCCCACTTGGTTGTTTTCACTTCTCGGTTCTTGATCTTGTTGAAGCGATCACATTGGAACTCATTCCTGAACCGTATCCCCATGCGGTCCTGAGCTACAACAGTATCCTGAGAAGAACTCGCAGCGGCACAAGCACGCGTTTGGATCCTTGTGTTCATGTTATAAAAATAAGTAAGAAAGACAAAAATAAAACTTTTTTGATCCAACAATAATAAGAATAGCATACTAAAGAATCTCCTCAACATAATAATCTAGGCAATAGAATCATGGCAATTAGTTCAAAGTAGGTCTCACCCTAGATTTATAATGAAATAGATCAGAGATAAATTTGCAAAAAGTAATTGGAGGATCGGAGGAGAAACATACCGTAGATCACTTGTGTGCGAGGAAATCGAACAAATTTGAGTAGAGGTAAAGACCCCTTGAGGTTTTGAGAGAGTTTGGAGGTAGAAGAGAGAAAAACTATCGAAGTTTTGGGTACGTGCGTTTAAGTGGTCGGACGTGTTGGGCCACATAGAAATAAAACAAAACTTTTTCATCTAACATGGTGATCTCAAGATCTAGCTGAGGTAGAAGGCCACGAGGTTTACCACTAGACGCGCGGTTGCGGATTATTGATGTAGCGCGTCAGTTGATGCAGTGCAGTCCCCGCGATCTCGATCCAGTCGACGATCGTCCAAACGCTGATGGTACCATGCCTCTGCTGGTGTCCACACGTAAAAGGAGGAGCGCCGATGGTGAACTGCTAGGTTTAGTATGGCGCCAGGACTGTTGTGGAGCTAGGGTTTCCAACGCGTGGAATGACCTAACCGATCTACCACCTGGGTTTCTATGCCCCACTATATATAGGGAGTGAACATGGGCTCCACTCACTCGTGGCCCATTCACTAAATCCCATATAATATTAGTCACTATGAGTCCGACTCACCGACTCAATCCAAAATACGACTCGGGTCCGACCCAACCAGATTCCTGGTTTAGATCCAATCCGAACTTGCTCCCGCTCTTAAGTGTATGACCCCGCAGGCTCATGGTAACTTTGACACGATTGGATTCCGACTCTTAGTCGATCAGTCCGTAGCGGCTCCTAGCAGAATGTGCCGACTCCCAAGTACCAAAGAGTCATGACGACTTGCCTTTCCAATGCGACTTGCATCCGAGTCCCTTTTGCCTCACGATATACCTTGTCAGACTATAGGCGAATAATTGTCATCCCTTAAATAGTCTGACTCTCTACTCGATCAGAGATAAGTGATTCATCCGACTAACTCTTAGTTGATCGTGTCGGTTAACACTTCACCGAGTCGTGCATGGACATGCTTTACGAATCATATCATCTGAGAGGGCCCAGAGAATATCTCTCCAAGTGGAGGGGCAAAATCCCATCTTGTTTATTCACATCACGCAGCTTGATTCTCAGTCGACCCGAACTCTGCCTTTATAACTACCCAGTTACAGATCAACGTTTGACAGTACCTAAGTCGGTGATCCTCAACTCGGACTGTGCAACAACCTCAGGTCTAAAGATTACATTGATTGAGATATACAAATGACAACTTGTTCGTTGTACCTCAATAGGGGTCAATCCGACTTGCTAAACTCTTTAGCCAAATCTGTGTAAGTCAGAATAGCATCACCATGCCCATGAAAAATGGAACCGAGTCAACAGCCAACTTTCACATTGGTCTAAGTTGCGTGTCCAACACAACCTCAATGACCAAGAACATTTAGTACAAACAACATGAATGCATAGTTCCACAACTGAATCACATATTCAATGATACACATCAGATGTTTATACAAGGACAACTTAATATCTTTATGAATACAATGGGAAATATCATCATACATGATTGCCTCTATGGCATATTCCCAATAGGACACAACTATACGGCCGAAACAATTTGTTCCCATCATATAGTTGGTCTAACGGCAAAAATCAGGGTTTCTTTCCTGGTGGCTGTATATATACTGCCGGAACTATACGGCCGGACCAAAATGGTCCCGCCATATAGTTGGTCGTTAAACCTTCTGTATCCAGAAAAAAAAATTGTCGATGGCTCAAATAACTATACGGCTGGAATTTTTATTCCTGCCGTATAGTTGGTCGTTAAAGGTAATCTATTCATCAAAAAAATTCTATTTCTTCAAGAATTACTTTTTAGACAGAAACTTAGCAAAACATCAAGTTTTAACAGAAAAATGACAGACTAAATTATCGACCAACATTAGCATGTATAAAAGAGGAATCTTAGTACCACTGAATCTGTCCTTCTCACTAGAGTTTTCTAGCACTCTTTATTCAACATAAAACTTAAAAACTTTACTCACACCTTTATTTCACATGGGTTTCCTCCCATGCAGCGCTCTTTTATGGTCAATAGCTTGACCTTGATGTTGCTCACTTAGGCTACATGAGTGGAACACCCACTCCAAAATAGTTGGCCTTCAAAGTGATGGCCTCCGTCTCATCTTGTTTGGCTTTCTTTTTCCTGGGAAAATAAATAACAAAAGGATCCCGCGAAGGCAATTGGAGCTTCACGTTCCCTTCATGAAGATTAATCAAAGCCTTAATATTTCTTAAGAAAGGACGGCCTAATAATATAGGAGCAGTAGCATCTTCAGGCATGTCAACAATAACAAAATCAATAAGAGCAGGACAAACTTTAATGTACACTAAAGTATATTCTTTAATTCCAACTGCTTTTTTGTAGGTAGAATCTGCTAGATGCAATTTTAACTCGGTGATTTCAAAAGAGCCAAGATTTAACTTATTAAAAGAATTCTTTGGAATTGTTGAAACACTTGCACCTAAATCACAAAGTGTAGCTATTTTATTAGTCCTAATTTTAATCTTAATAGTAGGCCCAAATATATCATCAAGCTTAACAGGTAATTTTTCAGCAATTTTCTTATATTCTTCCTCAAGCTCACGTACCTTTATTGCTACCTTATTAAAAAAGTTTTGATACATGGCTTCCTCATTTTTTTCACTCACCGGAATCTTGACATTGATCCTTTTTACAAGATCTTCAATGATGTAATTCGGTGAAGGAGCATTGCTATAGTCAAGTTCTTTAGGATCCTCCCTTTAGATTCTTATCATCTTGAGGTATTCAACTGGATTGGGCTCAACTTTACCTGCAAATTTAGCTAGAATGAGAGTTTGACTCTTGGTTATCTTACCTAGCTGTGCCTGCAAATCATTCCTCAAACTTACAGCTTGGTTAGATAATTTACCAAGCATAGCATCATGGTTCTCCTTATTTTAACTAGGATATTATTTTGCTCATTTTGTGAATCCATAAAAGATTTAAGAGTTTCTTGGAGACTACCATTACTTGATGCCATATTATTATTAGAGTTACCTGCAGGACTAGAATAGTGTTTCTGGAAATTTGGATTATAATTCTTCTTCCAAGCAGGGTTATAATCATTACGAGCTATGATGTCTATTTCTTCAATATTTGGTTCGAGAGTAGGTCTTACCTGGGTTTCCTTATCTTTGAAGGCTAATATGAGCTCATCCAACTTAGCATTGAGTTCTTCATTTTCTTGAGGTGTGACGGAGTTCACCTTCTTCGTGTTTGATCTTTCCACATGCCATTGGGCATGGTTGTCTTGCATATTGTCTAGCAGCTGCTTTGCTTCGGTAATTTGTTTACCCATAAATGTTCCTCCAGCTGTAGTATCAATCATAGACTTAGACACAAGGTTAAGAGCATTATAAAACAAATGGATAATTAACCAATCTTTCATCCCATGGATGAGACAGTTTCTCATGCATTCTTTCATTCTCTCTCATGCAAGCGCTAGTGGCTCACGCTCTTCCTGTTTAAAACCAGTAATATTATATCTTAGTTGCATAGTCTTTGCAGGTGGAAAGAATTTAGTCATAAATAAAGAAGTACATTCCACCCATGATGCAATAGTATTACTAGACAAAGATAGCAACTGATACGTCGGAAACGTATCTATAATTTTGATGCTCCATGCTTGTTTAGTATCTACTTTGCTTTGCTTTGTCTACACTTTGAGGTGTTTTTATATCTTTTCTGGAACTAACCTATTAACAAGTTCCCACAGTGCGATTACTGTTTTCTTCATTTTTGGTTCCAGAAAGGCAGAAAATCAATATTCTCGGAATTGGACGGGACAAAAGCCAAAGTCAATATTTTACCGTGGGGGACACGAATCCAAAAGACGAGACGGAGAAGCAAACCAGGGCGGCCAAACCCCCCTAGGCGCGACCAAGGGTGGGCCCGTGCCTAGGCAGGGTGTGGCCCCCCTGGTCGCCTCCCGGTCTCGCCTCTTCGCCTATAAGAAGCCCCCGATGCAGAAACCCTAAGTACTCGATCAAAACTCCACGAAACCTTCTGTAGCCACCGCCACCGTCGTCCCGAGATCGGGGGGGGGGGGATATGAAGTTCTTCTCGGCACCCTTCCGGAGGGGAGATCATCCCAGAGGCCTTCTCTCTGGTATGATGCGTGAGTAGTTCCACCTTGGACTATGGGTCCATGTAGTAGCTAGATTGTTGTATCTCCTCCTTGTGCTTTCATGTATAGATCTTGTGAGCTCCGTTCATGATCAAGATCTAATCTATTTGTAATCATGCATGTTGTGTTTGCGGGGATCCGATGGATATTGAGATTACTATGTCAGATTGATTAATGGTTTTGTATTTATGATACTATCATGTCTGTGTTGTTTGTGATCTTGCATGCTCTCCGTTGTTAGTAGCTATCTTGGCCGAGTAGTTGCTAGTGACTCCAAGAGGGGGTATTTATGCTCGATAGTGGGTACATGCCTCTAGTTTCCAAGGGAAGTGACAGAAATCTCTTTGGTTGTAGATGTGATGTTGCTACTAGGGAGAAAACAACGATCTCTTGTTCATGGAACAAGTGGATTGTTTACCTTACACACTTTGCTTAAAGCAATTGTCTGTTTCTTGCAACTTAATACTAGAGGGGGTTCGGATGATAACCTGAAGGTGGACTTCTAGTCATAGATGTAGTTGGATGGTGGTCTATGTATATTGTTGTATTGCCCAATCGAATCTCATAAGATCTTTTTGTTTGGTATTGCATTGTTATGCCTTGCTCAGTTCCTGTCAATTTCCCTGCTATAATTTGTTTACCCTTCATGCCATGTTGTTTATCTAAGGAGAGCACCTCTAGTGAACTATGGACCCCGGTCCAATCTTTACCATTGATACATCTTCCATTGTTACCTGTTTACTTGATGCAAACCATTACCTTCCACACCATACGTTTAATCCTTTGTTACAGCAAACCGTGAGCTTGACAACCTCACTGATTCGTTGGGGCAAAGTCTTGAGTTTGTGTTGTGCAGGTATTCGTGTTGCTTGCAACACCTGTGTGACGT
The DNA here is from genome assembly GCA_023614405.1 of Avena insularis. Classification (NCBI taxonomy): domain Eukaryota; kingdom Viridiplantae; phylum Streptophyta; class Magnoliopsida; order Poales; family Poaceae; genus Avena; species Avena insularis. The sequence continues at coordinate 206,256,639 of CM042685.1, forward strand.
TTCCTTCCTCCTTCTGGTTCGACAACCTCGATCTCTACTAAGGGAAACTTGCTGCTGTGCTCTTCAAACCTTGCTTTTGGGGTTTCCAACGAAGCGTCCCATGATAACACTGGGTTCATGCCATCATGCTTTCTAGCGCCGTTGCCGGGGAGGCTAAGGACGTCTTCACAAGGGGAGTCCTCCACTTCCTTTCTCTTTACTTTGTTTTTAGTTTGCTTAGTTTATTTTGCTTGGTTTTGTTTGCAAACCAAAAAAATAGTCTAGTTTTGTTTGCTTGCTTTATTCAAAAACACAAAAAACTTAGTTCTTGCTCTAGTTGCCACCTTGTTCTAGCTCGCCATGTTGCTTCCCAAGTTCACCCTGAAAAACCTTTCAATAGGTAGTGGCTCCATAATTGGGAAAGATAATATTTAAGAATTCTTTAATCATGTTAGAAAGCATGAGGATATAGAGGATAAATCTATAGCAGAGCTTGCTCCAAATTATGAGATTGCTGTAGCTTCTTTAGTTTATAGGTTGGAGGCTAGGTTTGTTATCCTTAACCCCTTTATGCAAATCTTGTTCCTAAAACTAAAAGAAGAAAATAATGCTGAAAAGAGAGAATTTATTCTTAAAACTCTACTCAAAGAGTTCCATGATGTTGCTAAGGAAGCAAAAAGGTCTTTGAGCGTCTCAATATGCTAGGCTCAAATGTAGATGTTGTGGGAACTTCTGATAAAACCAAGCCTATAGAGGAATTTAAGATACCCATACCCTTTAAGCTTGTTGGGATGCATAAGGCCTTTAAAAAGAATTTTGATTGGATTGCTCCTAAAAGTCTTTTTGATGAAAGTAGTAAACCAAAGAGAAATGATAAGGGATCCTCCAAAACTCATTTGGATGAGATACCTCTCATAGTTGAAGATTTTGCAAGTATTGATCTCAATGTCTCATTTGAAAATACTTGATTCTTCTCGCTTCTTGTGCCTAACTAAAAGGCGTTAAAGAAAAGTACTTGTTGGGAGATAATCCAAGAGTTTCCTTGAGTCTTGGAAGTTATTACTTCAGTAATTACCTCTCCTTATCCTTTTTATTTTCTTTTTGTGCCAAGAATGACCTCTAATGAGAGGGAAGTAAGATTTGGGGAGTTGCTGTCCCAAAACAGATTTATGTCCTCCACCATAAAAATTCGTGAGGAGGCTTTGTAACTCGGATTGAGCTGAAAATTCACAAATAAATCCCCCAGTATGTTAGATAACTTTCGTTAGTTAAACACTTTTTGATTTGATCAACAGAATATGTTCTAAAAAATCGGTTTCTACCTGCTGGTCTGTTTTGACAGATTTATGCCATTATTTGCATTTGCTTCTTATTGATTCCTTTTTGAGTTCTCTTTTGGGGAATTGAGATTTTTTAAGGAGTTCCTATAGTAGCTTGTGTTTTTAGTAAAAATTCTTGCTGTTCCAAAGCTTTGCCTAAGGTCTAATATCTTTTGAATACACTAATGTTGTTAATGAAGATTGTGTGAAGTTTTGTATGAAGAAAAAAAATTAGGTGTAGAGAGAGAATGATGTAATGAGATGAAGAATGGACAAAAACTCAAGCTTGGGGATTCCACCCCGGTGTCACCCCAAGAAATATCCAAGAGGTACAAGCATCAAACCCAAGGCATCCCCTTCTTCATCAATAAAAAGCTCAGGTCTATCTAGACACTTCGTTTTTATTGTTTCATGCACTGTTGTGTTGTTCTTGGAGCGTCTTAGTTTTCGTTTGCTTTGTTTTAGTTTGTTTAGTTTTCTTGAATAAAGTAGTTTGGACCCCCGTTCTCGCTGTGTTGTTTTGCAAATAAGTTGGTTGGTGTTGGAAAGGAGTAGGAAGTTCCTGCTTGAAAGTGCAAAAGGAGCTTGCATTGACTGTGACTTAGACTTTAGCATGACATGCTAGGTGTTGTTTTCACCTTATGCTTAGTGATTATTGATGTAGCTGTTGGAATTATGCCCTAGAGGCAATAATAAAGATGTTATTATTATAATTCTTGTTCATGATAAAGTTTATATTCCATGCTAGAATTGTATTAAGCGGAAACATTAATGCTTGTGTGGTTTGTGAACAACACCGTGTCCCTAGTACGCCTCTATGGACTAGCTCATTGATCAATGATGGTTAAGGTTTCCTGACCATAGACATGAGTTGTCAATTGATAATGAGATCATATCATTGGTAGAATGATATGGTGGACAGACCCAAACTAAGCGAAGCAATTAGATCGTGTCATCGTGTTCGTCTTTGCGAAGCTTTTCTTATGTCAAATATTGTATTCCTTAGACCATGAGATAATGCAACTCCCTGGTATCGGAAAAAAGCTTTGAGGTCATCAAACGTCATCCTATGAGAGGGTGATCATAAAGGTGTCTCTCAGGCGATCGGAAAGTATCTGTTGGGTTGTATGTATCGAGATGGGATTTGTCCCTCCCAAGTCGGAGAGATATACTTCGGGCCCACTCGGTAATCGATATCAACACCGCTTGCAAGCATGTGGTTAAGGAGTTAATCACAAAGTGATATCGGATTACGGAACGAGTAAAGTACTTGCTGTGAACGAGATTGAGCTAGGGATGACGGTACCGACGATCGAATCTCGGGCAAGTAAAATATCGCGAGACGAAGGGAATATATATATGGGATTGATTGAATCCTGGCATCGTGGTTCATCCGATATGATCATCGATGAATGTGTGGGAGTCAATATGGGTGCCCAGACCCCTGTTGATTATTGATAGAAGATCATGTCTGCATATTCTCGAACCCGCAGGGTCACACACTTAACGTGTCTCGACGCTAGGATAGATTGGATACTTGGTTTATGAGTTTTGTTCGGAGTCTCAGATGGGATCCGGGATATCACGAGAGGTTCCGGAATGGTCCGGAGAATAAGATTCATATAAGGCAGTGCAGTTTTTGGAGTTCAGAATTGTTCCGGATTAATCGGTATTGTACCGGAAGCTTCTAGAACCTTCCGGAAGGGGGCCAACGTGGTCCCACCTTCCGGGAGGGGGCATGGGCCTATGAGGGAGTGTCCTGGCCGCATTGGGCCAGGGGCACAAGGCCCCATAGGGCCCAGCCGATCCTAGATAAGTTTAAAATCGTTTAAACTAGAGATAAGATAGGGTTTCTAGATAAGGGAGAGTTTAAATCGTTTAAACTAGAGATAGGCTTGGAGGAGGGGCTAGGGCTGGCCGCCGCCACCCCCTCTATATATAGAGGGCTGGTGCGCCCCCTCCCCCTGACCTACACCTTCCTCCAAACCCTAGTTGCCCTGCTGCCCTTCCACTCTCCCTCCCGACTGCTTGTAGGCGAAGCCCTGCGGCAGAAATTCTCCACCATATACACCACGCCGTCGTGTTATAGATCCAATCCATCTCTCCACCATACTTGCTGGTCCGAGGAAGGAGGAGACGTCGAGGTGCTGCACGTGTGCATCTCACGGAGGCACCGCCACTTGTGGTGCTAGATCGGATCGGATCGCGAGGAGGAGAAGAGTACGACTACATCACCCACGTTCCGACGAACGTTCCGCTGTGCGAATCTTCAAGGGTATGAAGATCTAATCCAATCTCTCTCGTTGTTTGCATGTCCTAGATTAGATCTTGGCTTTCCTTCTGTTCGCTTCCGTAGAAAATTTTGATTTACTATGCTGCAAAACCCTTCAGTGGTATCAGAGCTAGATCTATGCGTAGATGTGATTCACGAGTAGAACGCAACATGGTTGTTGCGGGCATTGATGTTTTCTGTTGCAAGCCTCTTGTTTGTGTTCTTCTTATGACACGGCATAGTGAGATTGAAGCGGTCCAGGCCAACCTTACGCGACGTCGTTCGCGAGACCGGCTCCGCACTTGGCGTGTGGCTTGTTACACACATGCGGCTGGTGGATGTCAGTTTCTCTCACTATAGTGTTCATGGGATTAACACCGGAGTTTGGCAACCATAATATCACCATTGTGGCTTTCCGTAGGTAAGAATCGTTCTTAGCATCTACTCCCATAAGCCACGTAAAACATGCAACAACAAAGTAGAGGCGTCTAACTTGTTTTTGCAGGGAGTGTTTTCTGTGATATGGTATGGCCCAAGATGTGATGTGTATAATGTATGCGATGATCATGTTTTGTAATGTTTCATGACTTGCATATCGATGAGTACACAACCGGCAGGAGCCATATGGTTGTCTTTATAATTGTGTATGACCTGCGAGTCAACTTCTTATACGCCATGTAATAGCTTTACTTTATCGCTAAGTAGTTAGCAATAGTTGTAGTTGCTATTCGTGGTGGAGGCAATCATGGTGGAGTGATGGAGATCATGCCGAAACGCACAAGATGGAGATCATTGCGCGAAGATTGGCTATACCATGTCACATAAAGTTATATGCATGTGATGTTTATCCTTTTATGTATCTTATTATGCTTAGATCGCGACGGTAGCATTATAAGATGATTCCTCACTTAAAGATCAAGATAAAACTGTGTTCTCCCCAAGTATGCACCGTTGCGAAAGTTCGTCGTGTCCAAACATCACGTGATGATCGGGTGGTAGACTCTACGCTCACATACAACGGGTGCAAGCCAGTTTTGCACACGCGGAAATACTTGGGTCTAGCTTGACGAGCCTAGCATGTACAGACATGGCCTCGGAACACAAGAACCGAAAGGTTAAGCATGAGTCATATGAATGATATGATCGACACTTTGTTGTCCACCATTGAAACCACATCTCTTCTCGTGATGATCGGATTAGGTGTGGTGAATTTGGATCGTGTTCACTAAACAACTTGAGGGATGTTGAATTTAGTGGGAGTTCATCTAGTAATTTGATTAAGTTGAACTATTTATCATGAACATAGTCTAAATTGTACTTGCAAATACTGTAGATCACATGGCCAAGTCCAACTTCAACTTCAACGTTTTTGCTGAGAAAGAAAAGCTTAAGAACAATGGGTCTAACTTCACCAACTGGTTCCGCAATCTAAGAATCATTCTGTCTGGCGGACAAAAGGACTATGTCCTTGAGAAAGCGTTAGGTAACCCCCCTGCTGCAACTGCGCCGGCTGATGAGAAAGCTGTCTATCAGTCGCGCAAAGATGATTATGGTGTGATTAAGAGCACCATGTTGTTTGCTATGGAACCGGAACTTCAAAATCATTTTGAAAACTATCCCGGGCCCTTTGAGATTCTCGAAGAGTTGAAAACCATGTTTCAGACTCAGGCCCGTTTTGAGAGATATGAGATCTCTGAGAAGTTCTTTAACTGCAAGATGGAGGAAGGGAGTTCCGTTAGTGAGCACGCCATTAAGATGTCGGGCTACACTCAACGCCTTGAGCAACTGGACTGCAAGATTCCAGAGGAGCTCAAGATTGACAGGGTTCTGCAATCACTCCCTCCCAGCTACAAAAGTTTTGTAGTGACTCATAATCAGATTGGTTCCACTGATACGATCACCGAGCTCTTCGCAAAGCTGAAGGCTGCGGAGGTGGACATCAAGAAGGATAATCATGTGTTGATGGTCAACAAGCCCTCCTTTAAGAAAGGTAAAGGTGCAAAGAAGCCCTTCAAGAAGGGCGGCAAGCGCATAATGCCCTGCTGAGAAGAAGCTCAGTCTGGTCCCAAGCCGGACCGAGTGCTTCTATTGCAAGGACAAGGGTCATCGAAGCGCAATCGTCCAAGTACTTAGCGGACAAGAAGGCTGGCACCATCAAAGGTATATTTGATATACATGTTATTGATGTTTTCCTTACTAGCCCTCGTTGTAGTGCTGGGTATTTGATACTGGTTCGTTGCTAATATTTGTAACTCAAACAGAGCTACGGAATAGACGGCGGCTTTAGGGATGAGGTGACGATGCGCGTTGGCAGCGGATCAAGAGTTGATGTGATGGCCGTCGACGCTCTCCTTAGTTTTACCTTCGAGATTAGTTTTAAACCTTAATAAATGTTATTATGTGCCTGCGTTGAGCATGAACATTATTTCTGGATCGTGTTTATTGCAAGACGGTTATTCATTTAAATCGGAGAATAATGGTTGTTATATTTATATGAGTAACATCTTTTATGGTCATGCACCTCTTGTGAGTGGTTTATTTCTTCTAAATCTCGAAAGGGATGAAACACACATCCATAACATTAAGGCTAAGAGATTGAAAGTAGATAGTGATAATACTACTTATTTGTGGCACTGTCGTCTAGGTCATATTGGTGTAAAGCGCATGAAGAAACTCCATTCTGATGGACTTTTGGAGTCTCTTGATTTTGAATCATTTGACACATGCGAACCATGCCTCATGGGCAAGATGATCAAAACCCCGTTCTCCGGTATGATGGAGCGAGCAACGGACTTGTTGGAAATCATACATACCGATGTATGCGGATCGATGAGTGTTTCGACGCGCGGTGGATATCGCTATTTTCTCACTTTTACCGATGACTTAAGTAGATATGGGTATATCTATTTAATGAAACATAAATCTGAAATGTTTGAAAAGTTCAAAGAATTTCAGAATGAAGTGGAGAACCATCGTAACAGAAAGATTAAGTTTCTACGATCCGATCGTGGGGCGAATATTTGAGTTATGATTTTCTCACGCATCTCAAAGCAAGTGGAATCGTTTCACAACTCACGCCACCCAGAACACCACAACGCAATGGTGTGTCTGAACGCCGGAATTGAACCCTATTAGATATGGTCCGATCGATGATGTCTCTTACTGATTTGCCGTTATCATTTTGGGGTTATGCATTAGAAACCGCTGCATTCACTTTAAATAGGGCTCCATCTAAATCCGTTGAGACGACACCGTATGAACTGTGGTTTGGTGCTAAACCTAAGTTGTCGTTTCTTAAAGTTTGGGGATGCGAAGCTTACGTCAAGAAGTTGATGCCGGACAAGCTCGAACCCAAAGCGGAGAAATGCGTCTTCATAGGATACCCTAAGGAAACTATTGGGTATACCTTCTATCACAGAACCGAAGGCAAAGTGTTTGTCGCTAAGAACGATTCCTTTCTTGAGAAGGAGTTTCTCTCGAAAGAAGTGAGTGGGAGGAAAGTAGAGCTAGACGAGGTTATTGAACCTTCTCTTGAATTGGAGAGTAGCGCAGCACCTGAAATTGTTCGGTTACCGCACCAACAATAGAGGAAGCTAATGACAAGGATCATGAAGCTTGGACGATCTGCTCATCGAATGTCGCAGTCGACAAGGTCGCGTGCCTTCTGAGTGGTACGGCAACCCTGTCTTGACTGTCTTGTTAGTAGAAGACAGTGAACCTACGAACTATGAGGAAGCGATGATGAGCCCAGACTCTGAGAAATGGCTAGAAGCCATGAAATCCGAATTGGGATCCATGAGCGAAAACCAAGTATGGACTTTGGTGGACCCTCCTAGCGACCGAAAGGCCGTTGAGTGCAAATGGATATTCAAGAAGAAAACGGACGCGGATGGTAATGTTACCGTCTATAAAGCACGGCTTGTTGCGAAAGGTTTTCGACAAGTTCAAGGTGTTGACTATGATGAGACTTTCTCTCCCGTAGCGATGTTTAAGTCCATTCGGATTTTATTAGCAATTGCTGCGTTTCATGATTATGAAATATGGCAGATGGATGTCAAGACTGCGTTCCTCAATGGCAACATTGATGAAGAGTTGTATATGATGCAACCCGAAGGTTTTGTCGATCCTAAGGATGCTGATAAAGTATGCAAACTTCAGTGTTCCATTTATGGACTGAAGCAAACATCTCGGAGTTGGAACCTTCGTTTTGATTAAGTGATCAAGAGCTTTGGATTTGTTCCAAATTGCTACGAAGCTTGCATCTACAAGAAAGTGAGTGGGAGCTCGGTGACATTTCTGGTACTATATGTGGATGACATATTGTTTATTGGAAATGACATCAACATGCTTAACGATGTGAAGAGTTATTTGAACAAGTGTTTTTCAATGAAATACCTAGGTGAAGCTGCTTATATATTGGGCATCAAAATCTATAGAGATAGACAAAGACGCCTGATAGCTTTAAGCCAGAGTACATACCTAGACAAAGTTCTGAAAAGGTTCAGAATGGATAAGGCATTGAAAGGTTCAGTGCCTATGTTGTCAGGTAAGATATTGAGCAAGGCTCAGTGTCTAGCTACGGTAAATGATAGAGAAGCTATGAGCAAAGTGCCTTATTCCTCGGCCATAGGTTCCATCATGTATGCCATGCTGTGTACTAGACCGGATGTGTCCAATGCTCTTAGTTTGACGAGCAGATATCAAAGTGATCCAGGAGTGGAACACTGGACAGCCGTGAAGAACATCCTAAGGTACCTAAATAGGATTAAAGAAATGTTCTTAGTCTATGGGGGTGATGAACAGCTCGTCGTAAAAGGTTACGTCGATGCTAGTTTCGACAATCGAAGGATGATTCTAAATCTCGAGACAGGATACGTGTATATTTTGAATGGAGGAGCTGTGAGTGGAGAAGCTGCAAGCAAAGCATGATCATGGATCTACTGAGAAGCAGAATACATGGCTGCTGCAGAAGCGTCAAGTGAAGGAGTTTGGATCAGAAACTTCATCACTGAGCTTGGCGTGGTTCCAAGTGCATTGGACCCACTGGAGATATTGTGTGACAACACTGGCGCAATAGCACTCGCTAAGGAACCAAGATATCATCCAAAGACCAAGCATATCAACCGCAAGTTTCATATAATCCGAGATTATATAGCAGATGGAGATCTGAAAATCAGCAAAGTACATACAGATCTGAATGTCGCAGATCCATTGACTAAACCTCTTCCACGTGTAAAACATGATCAGCACCTCAAAGGCCATGGGTGTGAGATTGTTGCCAAATGTAAACTAGATTATTGACTCTAGTGCAAGTGGGAGACTGGAATTATGCCCTAGAGGCAATAATAAAGATGTTATTATTATAATTCTTGTTCATGATAAAGTTTATATTCCATGCTAGAATTGTATTAAGCGGAAACATTAATACTTGTGTGGTTTGTGAACAACACCGTGTCCCTAGTACGCCTCTATGGACTAGCTCATTGATCAATGATGGTTAAGGTTTCCTGACCATAGACATGAGTTGTCAATTGATAATGAGATCATATCATTGGGAGAATGATATGGTGGACAGACCCAAACTAAGCGAAGCAATTAGATCGTGTCATCGTGTTCGTCTTTGCGAAGCTTTTCTTATGTCAAATATTGTATTCCTTAGACCATGAGATAATGCAACTCCCTGGTATCGGAAGAAAGCTTTGAGGTCATCAAACGTCATCCTATGAGAGGGTGATCATAAAGGTGTCTCTTAGGCGATCGGAAAGTATCTGTTGGGTTGTATGTATCGAGATGGGATTTGTCCCTCCCAAGTCGGAGAGATATACTTCGGGCCCACTCGGTAATCGATATCAACACCGCTTGCAAGCATGTGGTTAAGGAGTTAATCACAAAGTGATATCGGATTACGGAACGAGTAAAGTACTTGCTGTGAACGAGATTGAGCTAGGTATGACGGTACCGACGATCGAATCTCGGGCAAGTAAAATATCGCGAGACGAAGGGAATATATATATATGGGATTGATTGAATCCTGGCATCGTGGTTCATCCGATATGATCATCGATGAATGTGTGGGAGTCAATATGGGTGCCTGACCCGCTGTTGATTATTGATAGAAGATCATGTACGCATATTCTCGAACCCAGGTCACACACTTAACGTGTCTCGACGCTAGGATAGATTGGATACTTGGTTTATGAGTTTTGTTCGGAGTCTCGGATGGGATCCGGATATCACGAGAGGTTCCGGAATGGTCCGGAGAATAAGATTCATATAAGGCAGTGCATTATATTGAGTTCGGAATTGTTCCGGATTAATCGGTATTGTACCGGAAGCTTCTAGAACCTTCCGGAAGGGGGCCAACGTGGTCCCACCTTCCGGGAGGGGGCATGGGCCTATGAGGGAGTGTCCTGGCCGCATTGGGACAGGGGCACAAGGCCCCATAGGGCCCAGCCGATCCTAGATAAGTTTAAAATCGTTTAAACTAGAGATAAGATAGGGTTTCTAGATAAGGGAGAGTTTAAATCGTTTAAACTAGAGATAGGCTTGGAGGAGGGGCTAGGGCTGGCCGCCACCCCCTCTATATAGAGGCTGGTGCGCCTCCCTGACCTACACCTTCCTCCAAACCCTAGTTGCCTGCTTTGCCTTCCACTCTCCCTCCCGGCGCTTGTAGGCGAAGCCTGCAGAAATTCTCCACCATATACACCACGCCGTCGTGTTGTAGATCCAATCCATCTCTCCACCATACTTGCTGGTCCGAGGAAGGAGGAGACGTCGAGGTGCTGCACGTGTGCATCTCACGGAGGCACCGCCACTTGTGGTGCTAGATCGGATCGGATCGCGAGGAGGAGAAGCGAGTACGACTACATCACCCACGTTCCGATTTAACGCTCTCCATGCTTGAATCTTCAAGGGTATGAAGATCTAATCCAATCTCTCTCGTTGTTTGCATCTCCTAGATTAGATCTTGGCTTTCCTTCTGTTCGCTTCCGTAGAAAATTTTGATTTACTATGCTGCGAAACCCTTCAGTAGCATGTCTTGTTCCAAACAATTGGGATTTCTTAGTGTGCCTTGAAGAAATTATGCGTTGTTTTAGCATGCAAAAGCATAGTATTGAGGTATTCTCCTTTGATGCTTTGTTTGGGTTGAATTGGCACATGCTCACACCATGTTATGACTATGACAAGTCACCATAGCCTCTATGATCATCTAGTCCTTGACTTTTAGTACCACTCTATGCTTTGATTAGTAATGCTTTGTTGCTCTGCATGATTATGGCCATTATTGCTCTCTTATTTGGTTGCTCCCAGTCTTTTGCTAGCCTCCACTTGTATGAGTAAGCTCTACTCGTGCTTCCAACTCCCAACAAACCAAGTTATTCCAAAGTGTCCACTATAAATTCCTATGCATGGTGTGTTACACCATTCCAAGTATATTCTTGTTTTCAGCTATCTTCCAATTGCAAAGTATTTTGTTATGTGAAAACTTAGTGATTAAAGCCCTCACAAACTTGATGGCACACTTTATATTTCTTCGCCCCTAATAAACTTGAACCATTGTGTCATCTATGTTGTATATCCTTGCACTTAAACGTTGGAATTAGCAGAACCGTGTTGTCACGGGGAACGCTTTCAACATTGCACTTTTACTTTGTACTCAGTTGATATCATGTTCTTTTGTCTATGGATGTCACTGGTGTGAAATAAAGAGGGAACTTGTAAGTCCATGGAGTATGTGATACGCACAATTTGCATCACTATTCTATATCGTAATTTACCTCTATTCATTGATATTTGTCTTATTATGAGGTATTACTTATGGCTTTTCATCTGTTTATGCATGTTGGATGATTCCTGGAGGATGGACTGCCGGAGTCTGGATTCCGATGGAAAAGAAGGCGTTTCAGTGCAATTTCATGAAGATCAGAAAAATACCAGAAAAATATGGAAACATATTATTTTACCAGAAGACGAAGGAAGCCAGAAGGAGGGACGGAGATGGGCCTCAGGGGGCCCACACCCCCCTAGTCATGGGCCCACCTGACCTCGCTCCTAGGGAAGGTGTGGCCCTCCTGCCCGGCCTCCGACTCCTCCCCTTCGCCTATATCTTCCTTATGGAACCCTAAGCCCCCGGGAGCGTGTAACATCCCTAAATTCATGATTTCAAAGATTGCATATCATTCTTGCATGCATATAGAATTGAGATCAATTTCAAAACTCATTTCAGAAAAACAGAAGCACATAGTGCTATCATTTTATGTGAGCAAACTTAAATCAAATGGCCATCCCCATTTGAGAGTTTGAATGTTTTAAACCTAGATTGTTTGTCTCCCTTGTTGAATGGATTGAGTGTGGAATTTGAACCAAACTTTACAAAATGGAAATGGTTTCAAAAACCATTTTTCAAACATTTGCAAATCAAGTGCAAAGTCCCTGTTATTATGTTTCTCCAAAAATGACCAAGCCTTTTCAAAGTGACCACATGGTTTTATGCCTAGAATTGAGACTGTTGCACACTGCAAAAATCCCAAATAGATTTGAATTCAAATGGAGTTTGAATTCATTTGAAAACCATTCCTGAAAATCAAATTGGAAAAAGGAAAAGAGAAAAGAAAAGAAAAAGGCCAGGCGCTCCTATTCTAGCCCAACAGCAGAACCGGCCCAGCTAGCCCACCCGGCCTCCCTCTCTCTCTCTCGCACGCACAGACGCACCCGCAGAGCCACTGACACCCAGACCCCACCTCCCTTTTGCTTATTTCGCTGACAAGCGGGCCCCGTCCACGTCACCGTCGTCTTCCCCAAATCCCGCGCAGGAACACGTCGCCGCCCGTTTCTTCCCCGCCTCTGCCGCGATTTTAATCCTCTTAATAGGCGATGAATGCGTGCGTAATCTCCGCCGCTGCTCTGGCTATAAGAACCCCTCGCCGCCGCGGTCATTTCCACCCACTCTCCTCGCTCACTCCGCCACCAGGCTGCGCGCATTTGACCTCGAAACCCCGTAGCACCGACGACTCCGGCGACTAATTCCGGTGAGCCTCGACCGCCCCCCTCTCTCTGGTTCAAACTATCGTGTCCAGCGTGGTCTCGTGAATCCCCTGACACCTTTCGTTTGCATTCTCGTGACCTAGTACGTCGTCCCCGTTCGTGCCCGCAACCGACCGAGCCGTCGCTCAACTCCGGCGACCAATCGCGGTAAGTCCCGAGCGCCCCTTGCCCCCTCTTGCATACGAGGATGTTCGCCTTCATCTTATGCATCTCCTAATCCCTCTGGTTCGTGCTAGGGCGACGCGAAACCTCGGCAACCAACTCGACAGCAACCTCCTCAACCTGCGGCAATGACAACCTCGAGCTCCAAAGAGCCCTCGCAGGCGCCCCTTGCCCAGCCTCCACCACGTTGAGCTTCGCCTCGACCTTGCGGTTCTGGTAAGCCCCTTCCCCCACTTCCATGCGACCTAGAACGCCAGCGCCGCCGCTGACAGACGCGCCGCCGCCAGTCGCCGCCGCTAGCGCCGCTTAGTTTTGGTCAGATGAATTGTAGCCGTCAGATCCAGATCCAGCGCGTAGGATTAGTTCACTTAGCGAAACGTTACATTTTGATCTGAACCGTGCATCGCCACTTAGATCCTACGGCTCGCGTGCGTGATCCGGTGCGAAGCGGTATGCGCTAGTAAGGTTAAGACACGTGGCTAGGGTTTGAGTTTAATACAGAATTTAAAACAGATTTGGATTCAAATTTGATTAGGCTATAACTTTTGATTCCCACGTTAGATTTTTGCAAATTTTATACCGTTGGAATCAGGAAGACAAGCCCTTTCTATTTATGCAATGTGTTTAGTGAAAAGTTTATGTTAAAATGACTTTATTTGCAGAAACTTGTTTAAGGCTATTTTGAGTGTAGAAATTGTTTAGGAATTTGTTTTAGTGCTAAATAAACTTGGTTTGGCAAGATTTTGACTTGTTTATGGTTCAGTACTATGCACTTGCTTGGTGGAGTTTTAAAAATCATCACTTAGCATTTTTGCATGCATGCATATATATTTTTGTTTGTATATGACTTGTATGTGATTGTGGTTATATTCTTTGTGTAGACTTTGGTGCTAGTGATTGTGATTGTGAAGAGTGCTACTCTCCCAACTACCAAGGCAAGTGGTATTTCATGAATATTTCCATCCCTATGTTTTATACAAGCATTAGAAATATTTTGCTAAGTCTTGCATGTTACTATTTTTGCCAAATGCCATGTTGGGAAATCCTAAGTAGATATAGAATTGCTAGGAAATTCCTAAGTTAAGTTACTATGCCATGCTTAGCCTAGCTAGTAGCAAACAAGGGTTGGTAAAGTATATACATGCTATGATGAAAATATTTCTAAGTCTTTTGACTTATGTTTTTCTTAATAAAACAACTAAGTCAATGAATCACCTGGGTGGAATGGGACTTGAATGGTGGTTTTTGGTTGAGTGGTTACACAAGGCCCATGGACATGGTTTACCTTGTGTATCTCACTTGTGGTATGCCACCCAGGCACAAAGGGATTTTAGAGGCCAAGTGTTGAGAAGCTTATAGTGCAGCCACTTGGCAATATGGGCTCTGCCTTGATCACATAGGTTGCTAGAACTTAGTCATTTGTACAGTTGGTGGTAGTGGGAATGATAGGTTGGAACGCGTCCATTTGGCTAAGGGAAGGCTTCTGAAAGGTCCTGTCTTGGGAAACCAAGTCTGGTGGGGAAAGTGCACAACCTCTGCAGATGGAAAAATCTAAGTACTTAGCCAAGTCCATGGCAATGGACAACTTGAGCATCAAGACATGGAAGCTATCAAGAATCTCATCACTCCAACTTCTAAGTAAAAACTTGTGGGTGAACAAGGGTGAAGGACCCCAATGTCTATTGGTGGTTTCTTGGGAAAAGTTTTTGACAAAGAAAAACTTAGTGATTTCAACTAATAGGAAAAACCTATTTTGAGCAAAGCAAGCCAAGCTACACTAAGCCAAAATGCATATAGTAATATAGTCCACTTAAAATTTACTAAGGTATCACTTGCCAATACTATTCCAAAGTATTGACCCACTGTGGCTGTAACTTGTGATGTTGCAGGTTACTCCGATGATGATTAGGTGTCATGAGTCTACACTCAACATGTTTGCCTGTGGCACATGAAGATGAAGAATTATGTTTATTTACTTATTCCAAACTCTTGTATTAGGCCTGTGGCCTTGAGTTGTAAAAGACTATGTTTTATCTCTAGAATGGATGTAATAAATGACCTTTGTATCTGTGTACTTCATCTTAAACTGTGGATGCTAGCAATGATCCAGGGACTAGCATTGCAATCACAGGTATCCTTTTCCTTTACAAAGGAGGGATCTTACAGAGCGACCACATATAGATTTCCGCCGCCTCTGGGGGGTGGAAAACACAGAGAGAGAAAGATCTCTCCAGCAGACATATTTCTACCGGGGGAATTCCTTTTCGGAGAGGGGAGACCGTAGCCATCAACACCATCATCAAGCTAGGCTTCATCGAGATCATCATCATCATCCACACCATCATCTACACCAGCACCATCATCACCACTCCGTCCCACTATAACAATTGTATTGGATATTGCTTTAGTTCTTAGGGGAAACTTTCCCGGTGTTAATTACTATTGTAGTTGATGCTTGTGAGTGGAAACATTGGATTATTGTTTATGTTCAGATTGTTATCCATTACCATATCATATTTGATCTTGATCCATATGATGTATTGTGAGTAGTTCGTTTAGTTCTTGAGGACATGGGAGAAGTCATGTTGTTAGTAGTGAATCTGTGATGAGTTATTATTCAGTATTTAAGTTGTGGTGCTATTCTTCTAGTGGTGTCATGTGAACATCGACTACATGACACTTCACCATTTATGGGCCTAGGGGAATGCATTGTGTATTTGGCTACTAATTGCGGGGTTGCCAGAGTGACAGAAACCTGAACCCCCGCTAGGACAACTTTGCAGAAGGGAGCGTAGGATCTTGGAGTTTAAGGCTGTGGTTAGATGTATATCTTAATTACTTTCCTGTAGTTACGGATGTTTGCAGGGAGTTTAATCACAAGTATGTATTAGTCCTAGGAAGGGTGGTATGTTAGCACAGGTTTACCCACACAACACTTACAAACACCAGAGAAGAGTACTCAACTATTTGAAGCGAAAGCACTTGACAGAATTCCCATGTGTCCTCGAGAAGTTTGGTCCTTATAAGTATTTCCACCGGCTTGTCCTTTGCTAAGAAAGGATTGGTCCACTTGCTCCATTTGTTCGTTACTTCTGTTACTTGCTCTTTGTTTTGTTGCCTTGTCAGAAAACCACTAAAAATCCATTTGCTAAGTATTCAGAGGGATTTCCTGCTCCATACCACTGTTCAGCACCTTCTGCTCCTCGTTGGGATCGACACTCCTATTTATCGAAAGTACTACGATATACCCCCTATACTTGTGGGTCATCAAGACTATTTTCTGGCGCCGTTGCCGGGGAGTGAAGCGCTATTGAAGAGTGGAACTGTTAAGGGAATCTTTCACTGTGAGTATTGCTTTTGTTACTACTTGTTACTTTGTTTCCAATATGGATAACCCACTTGGTTTTCTATTTGGGAAAACTACTACCACTTCTATGGTAGCAGATGAACCACCTCCAGTTGAGATAGATCCTTTTAAGATACCTACAAGTATTGTTAATCGTGTTATGGATAATTATTATTTTGGGAATGGAACTGTCCATCCTAGTGATCACTTGGTTTTTATTCATGAATTATGCGGGTTGTTTAAGTGTGCAGGTATCACAACTGAATAAGTGAAGAAGAAGTTACTCTCCATATCCTTGAAAGGGAGAGCTGAAGAATGGTATAACCTACTAAAGAATGGACAATCCATGGAATGGGAGGAGATGTCATCTCTCTTTTACTCTAAATTTTATCCTCCTAGTGAGATCCATAAGGATAGAAATCTTATATATAACTATTGGCCTCTTGATGGAGAGAGTACATCTCAAGCTTGGGGGAGATTGAAGTTACTAATTCTTAAATGTCCTATTCATGAACTCCCTAACAATATTATTCTCAATAACTTTTATGCTAGGCTTTCTCTTCATGATAAATATTTACTAGATGCTTCTTGTTCTAGATCATTCACACGTATGAAGGAAGAAGCTAAATGGGATCTTCTAGACTGTAACACCCTCGCCTGAAAAGGCTGAGTTCATGTGTATAGTGCCAATCCCTGGATCGGTTCACTGGCACACACAGTACAAAATGATACCAAATATAACTGTGCATCATAAATACAACGAATATGATCCAGAAATTACATTATTTATTCAAGTACATAGCGGAAAACGAATACAAGGTAGATCTCCATCCTTCAAATGTGCCACAGGTGAACAATTGTTGAGTGGAGTCTCGCGACCTATGAACGATCACTCAGATACGATATAACCTGCAACATGAAACATTGCAGCCACGAATGGTCAATACATTGAATGTATGGCAAGTAGGCTAAAGTGGTTAACAACAGATCTATCAACTACATGCTTATTTGGCCAAGCGGAGTTCAGGCTCATTTGCATAAAGCAACAGTTTTATCATAACATTTGTAACAAAGTAGTTTTCTAATACGATAAATAGGACACTCTGGTTCACTCCCAGGTGCTCCTACCCAATTATGTTCACCCAACAAGTTTTAAGCAATTAAGAAATAAGGATGAGTGAGAAATATCATAGCATCGATGTGTCGCTCAAATTGTCCATAACCGGGGACACGGCTAATCGATTAGTTTATACACCCTGCAGGGGTTAGTACACTTTACCCATGTGACTTGGCCAGCCCAGCTCGTACCACCACTCTCATATTGGGTGATGATAGGGAGAAGTACAAGAAGGAACCGTTCGGGAAGTAGCTCCCCAAACCCGACACGCACCAGTCCAACCTACACTATTCTACATCTCTGGATACGTGGGTTTGAGTTACCACAACCTACTGAGTCCAACCAACCGCCCATTTCATTATTGGCACATGGTTGCACACGAAAGCTTCCAAACAAAGAAACCAATCCTTTCTCAGTGTCCTGGGTGCCTTTCCGCAATGATACCACCAAAAATTATCAATCCCATCACACCCAGGAGATTCATTGATTAAGTTGTTTTAGTTTTTGCGAACCAACACATTTAGAAACAACTTCAGTGATGTAACCCAGCCCTCGTTCATCATAGCATGGCTAAGCACATCTACCAACGGTGGCTCATAAACAAGGAATGCTAGGGAATAATATGGGACATAGCATAGCATATACACATCAATTCCTGCATATGCAATTCTACAAAAACATCTACAATGCATAGGAAAACATTAGGACATTTATGACCAAGATAGCACCACTTGCCTTTGTTGTAGATGTAGTCGATTAGATAATCCTTACAATTATATTGGCCTCTTTCGTAATAACCACAATACTTGCAATCATAGTAGTTGCAATCACAGTAGTTGCACTCCTCACAATCTAACGTTTGAAGCAAACACAACAAACACCATTCAAAACATTGCAAACATTCAACAGTGCAACATTACAAGAAAACAATGATGAACAGATGCATGCATGACGATTTAATGAGTCACAATGGTTGCATTTAGTGTTCTGAACATAGTTAGATTACATGATGCATGTGGAAAGTCATTTATTGCACTTAAGCTTTTATTACTAAAGTTGTATCGATTTAATATGGTGTATACCACTTTAATTGAACTAAAAATGTTTATGTCGTATTAAATTGTGAACTAGATGCTACTGGATAGAGGTAATGCAATTTAGAGACAGTGACAATTTGAATCACCTAAAAAGGAGTTATAGATATTTTCCTATGATTAAAACACTATTTCAATGGGTTTAAATATTTCTGTATGAATTTCTGTTTTAACAGTACCAAATAATTTGTCAGGCAATTTCTCTGTATAGATATTGTCAATACAAAACCTTAGCACTTGGATTCACCCTAATCGGAGTTATATATCTTTTTGTATGATTTAAATAGTGTTTAATGGGTTTTAAATGATTCATATAGTTTCTTTTGTCTAAAAATCAAACTAAAATTATATCTGTAATCTCCACGGAATTGTGATTTCAGGGACATATTATTTGTAATTTTCTGAACAGTATTTATTTTCTTATGAATTTATTACTCTAAATAAGCCATTAAACCATTCAAATCTTCATGGCAAAACCTTCGAGTCAAAGGCTGAACTAATTGCATATTGATGATCTACATAGAACTAGCTTTCCATCGGTATATCATTTATATTTTTGTGACAAGCAATTAATTTACTATGAATTTAATGATTTATAAAGCCATTAAAACTAATTAAATTGCTACGGGTTAAATAGTCGGTAAAGGCTAGATCCAACCAGATATTATTAATGCACATTACAGTAGCTTCAATATGATATATTGTCCATATTTTTCGGAGTTACAAATAATTTCTTATGAATTTATTAACCTAAAAGACCATTAAAACCAATTAAAATACTACAGTAACCACGTACAGTAAAAGTTGGATCTATTCTGATAAGATGATTCTACGTAAAATTATCTTTAATTTGATATATTATACGCAATTTTTGGACGTGGTATGAATTTCTAATAAATTTTACAAGTTAGACCTATAATATGCAATTTTAAATTCGAACAGAATATTCCAGAGAATAATCCGCTGACTGGACAGGTTGACTTTGCATGCTGGGACTAGATGTTGACCTGACGTTGACGTGGTGTTGATGAGGAAGCTGACCGGGATGACGACATGGCACGCACCGGTTTGATTGGATCTCGGCAAATGCGGATAGGATCCGGTGGCTAGAAGAAGAGATTGACCCGATTTTGGCCCAGAATAGACAAGAAACAGATCTATGTTAGAGAGACAAATCCGTAGGTCAAATTGAAAAACTTAGAACATGAAAGTTGTGGGGAATTATTATTCCTACCTTCTCACCAAAGAAATTTTGATTTGAAGAAACGAGCGCGAGTACATCTTAGATTTACACCGTCAGATCTGAAATATTGCGATGCGAAATTCTCCGGCTGTGGTGGATGAAAAGAGGTGAGTTTTGTCGGGATTGAAAGATTTCGACGAGTTCTACAACTTCCGTTTTTTGACCGAAGGTAAACAACGGAGTCTAGATGGGTTAAAAAGCGAAATACGATTCAGGCATATGTAGATTCGGGATTTCAAGGAGAGAAACTCGTACAACTGTGGCTCCACGAGTTATTATGGAGGTTTGTGACGGTGTACAGATAGGCCTTGGAGTAGGGAACAAGTAGAAACAAACGGAAGTTGATTCGGAGTTGTAGATAAAAAGTTATGAGGGTTTGAGTAGAGATAGGTTTAACAAAAACCGATTTACACGCTTTTTAAAGCAACTGCACACGTACGTGCGCGCGTGCCTGCTCCCGTCGCCTGGCTCGGTCCGGTTCGGTCCGGTGGGCCGGCGGCCCGCTTAGTTTTTTTTCTTTTTCTTTTTCTATTTACTTGTTTCCCTTATATCTTTTGCATACGAACTCCAAATGATACGATTCTTGTTTCTAAATTTTTCTAAAATTGAATAGATCATTGTAAGATCATATTTGTAATGTTTTTACTAGTTTGCAAGTAGTGGGTTTATAAATCCTTGTATATTCCATTTTATTTATATCTTTATTTGTTTGTATTTATTCCATAACTTTTTCATAATAGCTCCAAATGAGCTTAATTTTGTGTCTAATTTTTTTAATATTAATTGGATCTCTTTAGGCTATAATTATCAATAATTTATGCCTTAGCAACAGTGGGTTTTATAAAGTCAATTTAATTTCCTTTAGGAACATTTGGGCAAATCAACTATAGGATTTAGATACCAGGATTTGGATTCAGTTTGTGAGAACTTTGCATGGATGTAATGAAATGCTTATGAATTCTTCATGATTTTCATTTTGAAATCTTGCACACCAATTATTCAATCCATAATCAATCCAAGCCCTTTTGCCTGTATGGCTACTTAGGTCATAACAAAAGAATATAAGATTTTGAATTCAAGGTTGAGAGGATTTTCTATTCAAAAAGTTTCTTCTCTTTGAGAATTTTCAACATAGTCAAACAATCAATCAAACTTATTTATTTATTTCACATTCCAAAATTAGGAGAATTTTGGGATGTGACATAGACCGTATTCAAGAGAACACTGAATCTTGGGAGAATGAC
Organism: Avena insularis; assembly: GCA_023614405.1. Lineage (NCBI taxonomy): Eukaryota > Viridiplantae > Streptophyta > Magnoliopsida > Poales > Poaceae > Avena > Avena insularis. The sequence goes on from CM042685.1 coordinate 206,277,460, forward strand.
AAAGGAAGAAAGTCAGGTATAAACTATGATTATGAATGCATTAAATCTTTTATGGGAACTGGTAGCTTCCGTGATATTAGAAATAAGTTTGGTCTTGATCCTCAAGTTCTTGAGAAATGTTTTAATGCTTTTGCCTCTTATATTGAGATTCCCAAGAAAGAGTGGGACAAGTACCATGCTCCTTATAAAAACATTGTTACCCACGTTCACCTTGAAGATAGAGGTTTGTACTGTTGATCCTATTTTGCCTGAACCTTATGTTGAGAAGATCCCTTTTCCCTCCAAGGTAAGGGAACACTCTATTATGGCCAATGTGGTTAGCAAAAGCGCAAAGAAAACTGTAGGGTCCGATGAGCTTATTGATATCGAGCCTGTAGTAGCTATTGTGAAAGATCTTATCACTAGAAATATAGAGGATGAACATATTGTATTCTGTGAAGACGCTACTAATATTGTTTCTCATCCTAAGAAAGTTAGAAAATCTAGTGTCCCTGTGCTTTCTGTTAAAATTGGTAGTCATAGCTATTATGGTTTATGTGATATTGGTGCTAGTTCCAGTGCTATTCCTTATGAGCTTTACAGGGAAATTATGCATGAGATTGGTCATTGTGAGCTTGAGGACATTGATGTGGTCATTCACCTTGCTAATTGAGAGCAAGTTTGCCCCATTGGCATTGTAAGAGATGTGGAGGTCCTTTGTGGTAAGATTAAATATCCTGCTGATTTTCTAGTACTTGGTAAAGAAGCTAGTAAAACCTATCCTATTATCTTTGGTAGACCCTTTCTGAACACTTGTGGGGCTATCATAGATTGTAGGAAGGAAAAAGTTTTGACTAAGTTTGCTGGAGAGTCTTATGAGTTTAATTTTTTCAAATTTGCCAAAACTCCTTATGAAAATGAACTGCCTGATGAGGATTTCAGGGTTGAACAACTTTCTGCTATTTCTCTTGCTCCTAACAATGCATGCAACAGTTCATGGAAGAACATGAAAGTGATGCCTTCATGAAGGAAAGAAATGAGATTAATGTGGGTTCCCCTCGTCAGCCTGAGTTACTTAAGCATAATTTACCTGTGGAAGATTTGGGTACCACACTACCACCTAAAGGGGACACTGTTTTCGAATTAAAACCTTTACCTGATGATCTTAAATATGCTTATCTTGATGACAAAAATATATATCCTATTATTAGTTCTGAACTTTTAGGAAAGGAAGAAGAAAGGTTATTGGAGATATTGAAGAAACACCGAGGAGCTATGGGCTATACTCTTGATGATTTAAAGGGGATTTCTCCTACTATATGTCAGCATGCTATTAATATAGAGCCTGATGCAAAACCAGTTGTTGAGCACCAACGTCGTCTAAATCCTAAGATGAAGGATGTGGTAAGAAATGAGGTATTAAAACTCCTTGATGCTGGTATTATTTATCCTATTGCTGATAGTAAGTTGGTTAGCCCTGTTCATTGTGTTCCCAAGAAAGGGGGAATAACTGTTATGCCTAATGAAGATAATGAGCTTATACCCCAAAGAGTAGTGGTTGGTTATAGAATGTGCATTGATTTTAGAAAGATTAATGAAGTTACTAAGAAAGATCATTGTCCTTTGCCCTTTATTGATCAAATGCTTGAGAGGTTGTCCAAAAAGACTCACTTTTGCTTTCTTGATGGTTATTCTGGGTTTTCTCAAATTGCCGTGAAAGCACAGGACCAAGAGAAAACTACTTTCACTTGACCCTATGGTACTTATGCTTACAGGCGTATGCCTTTTGGTTTATGTAATGCTCCTGCTACCTTTTAGAGATGTATGTCTGGTATCTTTCATGGTTTTGTGAAGAAATTGTGGAGGTTTTCATGGACGATTTTTCCGTCTATGGAACTTCTTTTGATAATTGTTTGCACAACCTTGATAAAGTTTTGTAGAGATGTGAGGAAACCAACCTTGTTCTTAATTGGGAGAAGTGCCATTTCATGGTTAATGAAGGAATTGTTCTTGGACACAAGATCTCTGAAAGAGTTATTGAAGTTTACAGAGCCAAAATTGAAGCAATTGAGAAGATGCCTTGTCCTAGAGATATCAAAGGTATTCGTAGTATCCTTGGTCATGCTGGTTTCTATAGGAGGTTTATTAAAGATTTCTCCAAAATTTCAAAGCCCCTTACTAATCTTCTTCAAAAAGATGTACCTTTTGTCTTTCATGATGATTGTAAGGAAGCTTTTGAAACTTTGAAGAAACCTTTAACAACTGCTCCTATAGTACAACCACCTGATTGGAGTTTACCTTTTGAAATTATGTGTGATGCTAGTGATTTTGTTGTGGGTGCTGTCTTGGGACAACGCGTTGACAAGAAGCTAAATGTCATTCATTATGCTAGCAAGACTCTGGATGCTGCTCAAAAACATTATGCTACTACTGAAAAGGAGTCCTTAGCTGTAATCTTTGCTTGTGATAAGTTTAGACCTTATATTGTTGATTCCAAGGTTACTATTCACACTGATCATGCAGCTATTAAATACCTTATGACAAAGAAGGACGCCAAGCCTAGGCTTATAAGGTGGGTGTTGATTTTGCAAGAGTTTTATCTGCATATTCTGGATAAGAAAGGTGCTGATAATCCTGTTGCTGATAATTTATCTCGTTTGGAAAACATTTCTTTTGACCCTTTTCCTATTAATGATAGTTTTCCAAATGAGCAGTTAGCTGCAATAAGGGTAAGTCGAGATGAGAGTCCTTGGTATGCTGATTATGCTAACTTTATTGTTTCCAAGTATTTGCCTCCAACCTTTACAGCCCAGCAAAGAAGAAAATTCTTTTATGATCTAAGGCATTACTTTTGGGATGACCCACACTTATATAAAGAAGGAGTAGATGGTATTATGCGAAGATGTGTTCCAGAATTTGAACAACAAGAGATATTGAGAAAATGTCATGGCAGTGCTTATGGAGGACATCATGCTGGGGATAGGACTGCACAAAAGGTTTTACAATCTGGATTTTATTGGCCTACCCTTTTTAAAGATGCAAGGAAGTTTGTCTTATCATGTGATGAATGCCAATGAGTAGGTAACATCTCTAGACGCAATTAAATGCCTATGAATTATTCTCTTGTTATTGAACCTTTTGATTGTTGGGGATTTGACTTTATGGGGCCTTTTCCCCCTTCAAAAGGGTATACACATATTCTTGTTGCTGTTGACTATGTTACAAAGTGGGTAGAATCCATACCTACAAACAGTGTTGATGGTAAGACCTCTTTGAAGATGCTCAAGGATGTCATTTTTCCTAGGTTCGGTGTGCCTAGATATCTCATGACCGATGGAGGCTCTTATTTTATTCATGGGGGTTTTAGAAAAACTCTCGCCAAGTATGATGTAAACCACAGAATAGCTTCAGACTATCACCCCCAAACTAGTGGGCAAGTAGAACTTTCCAATAGGGAAATCAAATCTATCTTGCAGAAGATCGTTAATAGATCTAGGAAAAATTGGGCTAAAAAGTTGAATGACGCTTTGAGGGCTTATAGAACTGCTTATAAAAATCCTATGGGGATTTCTCCTTACAAAATGGTCTATGGGAAGGCTTGTCACCTGCCTTTAGAATTAGAACACAAAGCTTATTGGGCAGTGAAAGAGTTACATAGAGACTTTAGACTTGCTGGTGAGAAAAGACTTCTCAACTTAAGTAATCTAGATGAGTGGAGAGGTGAAGCTTACAAAAATGCTAGGCTCTAAGGAAAAAGTAAAAATATGGCATGATAGGAGAATTCTCAAAAGGGAGTTTCATGTTGGTGAGAAAGTTCTTTTGTATAGGTCTCGTCTCAGATTTTTTGCAGGGAAACTACTCTCCAAATGGGAAGGATCTTTTGTTATCCAGGAAGTGTACCATTCAGGTGCCATCAAAATTTCTTATCTAAAAGATGACACAACACATGTGGTGAATGGTCAAAGACTAAAAAATTATATTTCTGGAGATTCTTATAATGAAGAAGTTGATGTTATTCAAATGAAAACTCTAGAAGAATTTATCAGAAGCCAAACACCAGAAACTGCAGAGTTCGTCCTTGAATAGGTAAAAGTGATGAAAACAGAAGGTTCGTGAAACTCCAATCTTTTTATATTTTTGATGTTTTTAATACATAAGGGAAGTTACGAGACGGAATTGAGGAGGAAACGGAGCCCGGGGTGGACAAACCCACCCCAGGCGTGGGCCTAGCCTGGCCGCGCCTGAGGGGGGTGTTCCACCCCCGATCTCCGACTCCGCCTCGTTTCCGTGTCAAAACCTTCCTTATGCATTGAATCTTCGTAATATATAACCCCCCGGGTTCCCCGAGGTTCTTGCATCGTGTTCTCGTCATGTTTTCATTTTGATCTGTTTCTGTCAGAAAAATTCTCAGATTTGGAGCCTCAATGTCTTCCTCTGGATCATCCATGGAGGATTCCTCTGGGGAAGTCCTCAACCCGTACATGTATGAGTTGAGGATTCATCCTAAAGAGTTGATCCTCAAAGGGGGGAAGGTACAGATGAAAGAAGTTCAAGGCCCTAAAGGAGAAGGCAGCCTGGAAGACAGGATGGAAGCGTTGGAACAAAAAGTTTTCAGGTACAAGAAGATGGCAAAATGCGAAGTGGATGTTATTCACAAGATAAGTTCAGAACTCATCACCAAGCACGAGGGAGAAGTTGCTGAGCTCCGAGAAGATATCTTCTCACTCCGCCAGACCACCAATCAATTGCAAGCAGAGCTCTATGACATACAGAATCAAAACTGTGAGTATGAGGCTAGATTTGATCGCATAAGCTCTGCTGCTAGTTTCAGGATTGCAGAGACAAGGACATCCTTTTTGGATGGGGACCCATTGCCTTGGAAGTTCTATGATGACAAGAGAACACCACCACCACCGAAGGAGTAATTCGTCATCAGGTTTGGCATCCCCTTGGCTTGTTCCAAGCTTGGGGGAGTGCCGCGGTATCACCACAATTATCTTTTACCTTTTTAGTGGATTCATATCTGTGGTAGAGGGTTTATCTTATAGTTTGGTTTGCATGTGGAAGTATCTCTCCTTTAGTTGATTATCTATGTATCCCTTGGTGTGAGTGCCTTTATTGGAATATTAATGAGAAGTCTCATCTTTTACTTTTTGCACTTCTTATTTTTAGTTTGCAATCTCTATTATATGATCGATCTTGTTGTTCAGTATTGGCACCACTTTGGGATCATCAAGTGGATCTAAATTGGTTTTGGCAAACAGAGTTCTGGTCAGTGGCTTTAGTTTGAAAGAAAAAGAAAGAAAGAGCTTACAGGTATTTGGTATCATTTGTTTTCTTTCTTGTTGGCTCATAAGCTTAGTATTCTTTATTTAAGATTCTTTTGTGTCTTCAAGGAAGATTGCATGTTTGGCTTTATTACTTGTATGTTTGTTTGTTTCTTTCTACTCTCTTTCTTGCTACCTAGCCTTGCTAGCCAAAAACCTGTTTCTAAAATCCTTTAAACCCAAAACTTTTTCCACTTGTGTCCACCATATCTACCTAGTAGCTTTTGCTATTCCTAGCAAATTCTCAAGCTTCATCTACCTTTCAAATTAAAAAGTATTTTGTTATGTGAAAACTAGTTAGTAAAGCTCTCACGAACTTGATGGCACACTTTATTTACTTGCCCCTAATATACTTGAACCATTGTGAACATCAAAGTTGTATATGCTTGCATCTATACATTGGGATTAGCAGAACCGAGCTGTCACGAGGAACATTTTCAACATTGCACTTTTACTCTGTACGCAGTTGATATCGTGCTCTTTTGTCTATGGATGCCAACGGTGTGAAATAAAGAGGGAACTTGTAAGTCCATGGAGTTTGTATTTTGTGTTAGAGAAACGCCTGGGCCGCTAGCCTAAGCCATGCTTAATCATGGTGGAAACTTGCAGCATCACCACAGTGAGTCATCTATGAAGCATCCTCAATAAAAATCTATACACATAGTAAATAAAAAGATCACCGAGATGCTCATTGTATGCTTTCCTTGTCATTTTGGTTATGGGAAAGCTCATGTACCATGTGCAAGGGGTACCCTGTTGGCGGTTATCAATGATATGAAAATACTTACAATGACAAGAACTTACCTGGACCCAAAGTTGAGTATGCACGAGGAGTGGCCCTCATATTCAAGGGACATGAGATTGCCAACTTATATTTTTTCAAGCATATACTCCATCTTTGTTCACTTTAACCTTAATCATCTCAAGATGCTTATGATAGGGGCAATGAGGGCTCAAAGCTAGTAAGTACCATAATCTTTTGGAAGCTCTTTATGACTTGTAATCCCTGCTACCCTCTAAGAAGGGACCTTTCTCCCAGTTACCAGTTTGAGTCAGTAAACCTACTTCCTCTCTTTCTCCAGCAAGCTTTTGAGTTGTTGTGTTTCAATCATTCATATGGTGATTTATTCAATCATGTTATATATATTCCTTGTTTGCACAAAACTCTTATCTATTGGGTATTACTTTGAAAGCCTTCACTTGTGAAAAACCTTTTTGAGCAAAGAGTGCTTCTGTCTTGAAACTTCTACAAAAAGCTTTTTGTGAAACTGTTTGCCAGGTGTTCTCTAACCAAGAACAAGTTTGCCAATTCCAATTATGGTTTATCTTTATGCATCTCTATTGTGACTGCTGTACTTGGCTGCAAGCTAAGTTATATAATGGTGAGTTGCTTTCTTCTATGAGTTGTGCAATGGTAAGTGTGATGCTTCTTGTTTGTATTCTTTTATCGACACTTCACTCCATAAACATGTGGCATGTTTAATGAGCTCAGTATTCGCTTGGGGACAAGCGAAGTCTAAGCTTGGGGGAGTTGATACGCCCAATTTGCATCACCATTCTATATCATAATTTACCTCTATTCATTGATATTTGTCTTATTATGAGGTATTACTTATGGATCTTCATCTATTTATGCATGGGATGATTCCTGGAGGATGGACTGCCGGAGTCTGGATTCTGATGGAAAAGAAGGCATTTCGGTGCAATTTCGCGAAGATCAGAAAAATACCATAAAAATATGGAAACATATTATTTTACCAGAAGACGAAGGAAGCCAGAAGGAGGGACGGAGATGGGCCTCAGGGGGCCCACACCCCCCTAGGCACGGACCCACCTGACCCCGCTCCTAGGGCAGGTGTGGCCCACCTGCCCGGCCTCCGACTCCGCCCCTTCACCTATATCTTCCCTATGGAACCCTAAGCCTTGGGGAGCGACCACATATAGATTTCCGCCACCTTTGGGGGGCGGAAAACACCGAGAGAGAAAGATCTCTCTGGCAGATAGATTTCTGGCGGGGGAATTCCTTCCCGGAGAGGGAAGACCGTCGCCATCAACACCATCATCAAGCTAGGCTTCATCGGGATCATCATCATCATCATCATCCACACCATCATCTCCACCAGCACCATCATCACCACTCCGTCCCGCTGTAACAATTGTATTGGATATTGCTTTAGTTCTTAGGGGAAACTTTCCCGGTGTTAATTACTATTGTAGTTGATGCTTGTGAGTGGAACCATTGGATTATTGTTTATGTTCAGATTGTTATCCATTACCATATCATCTTTGATCTTGATCCATATGATGTCTTGTGAGTAGTTCGTTTAGTTCTTGAGGACATGGGAGAAGTCATGTTGTTAGTAGTGAATCTGTGATGAGTTATTATTCAATGGTTTAGTATTTAAGTTGTGGTGCTATTCTTCTAGTGGTGTCATGTGAACGTTGACTACATGACACTTCACCATTTATGGGCCTAGGGGAATGCATTGTGTTTTTTGCTACTAATTGCGGGGTTGCCCGAGTGACAGAAACCTGAAACCCCGTTAGGACACCTTTGCACAAGGGAGCGTAGGATCTCGGATTTTAAGGTTGTGGTTAGATGTATATCTTAATTACTTTACTGTAGTTACGGATGTTTGCAGGGGGTTTAATCACAAGTATGTATTAGTCCTAGGAAGGGCAGTATGTTAGCACAAGTTCACCCACACAACACTTACAAACACCAGAGAAGAGTACTCAACTATTTGAAGCGAAAGCACTTGATAGAATTCCCATGTGTCCTCGAGAACGTTTGGTCCTTATAAGTATTTCCATCGGCTTGTCCTTTGCTAAGAAAGGATTGGGCCAATTGCTCTGTTTGTTCGTTACTTCTATTACTTGCTCTTTGTTTTGTTGCCTTGTTAGAAAACCACTAAAAATCCGTTTGCTAAGTATTCACAGGGATTTCCTGCTCCATACCACTGTTCAGCACCTTCTGCTCCTCGCTGGGATCGACACTCCTATTTATCGAAAGTACTATGATACACCCCCTATACTTGTGGGTCATCAGTATTTATTTTGTGTTAGAGAAACGCCTGGGCCGCTAGCCTAAGACATGCCTAATCATGGTGGAAACTTGCAGCATCACCATAGTGAGCTATCTATGAAGCATCCTCAATAAAAAGCTATGCATATAGTAAATAAAAAGATCGTTGAGATGCTATTGTCTGCTTGCCTTGTCATTTTGGTTATGGGATAGCTCCTATACCATTTGCAAGGGGTACCCCATTGGCAGTTCTCTATGATATGCATGTACTTACAATGACAAGAACTTACAGGTTACTGAAGTTGAGTAGCATGAGGTGTGGCCCTCATATTCAATGGACTTGAGATTGCCAACTTATACTTTGTCATGCATATACTCCATCTTTGTTCACTTTAACCTTAGCCATTTCAAGATGCTTATGATAGGGGCAATGAGGGCTGAAAGCTAATAAGTACCATAATTTTTGGAAGCTCTTTTTGAAACTTGAAATCCCTGCTTCCTTTATGAAAGGATTTTCTTCCACCATTATTTGACTCTCCACCTTCTACTTTTAGGCACCATTAAGAGAGCATAGTTTCCATTCTGTGTGCAGGGTCCCAAAACTTATTGATTGATGCATATGGTGATATTACTTGTTCTTGTGCTATTTGTATCTAGTCACCCCTATGAACTTTGAAGGTGTCCTATGCATCTATTTTCTACTCTATGAGGGACAAGCTGAATGCCACTTTGCTATGTTTTCTGTATGTAAAACAAACAAACGTTTTTCAATGCATGTTATTCATGATCATTGTTTGAAGCCTTTCATGTTGCATGCATAGTTGCTTTGTCTTATTGTTAGAACTCCATCTTTTCATGCACATGTTTAGAGTTCTTTGATCCCAGCTTTCAATGCTTGCAAATGGTTTGATCTTGGTTTTGATGGTGCATGTCACCTCAAAAATTATTCTTTTTATCACTTACCTACTCGAGGACGAGCAGGAGTTAAGCTTGGGGATGCTTGATACGTCGGAAACGTATCTATAATTTTTGATGCTCCATGCTTGTTTAGTATCTACTTTGCTTTGCTTTGTCTACACTTTGAGGTGTTTTTATATCTTTTCTGGAACTAACCTATTAACAAGTTGCCACAGTGCCAGTTGCCTGTTTTTTTTCTGTTTTTGGTTCCGGAAAGGCAGAAAATCAATATTCTCGGAATTGGATGGGACAAAAGCCAAACTCAATATTTTACCGTGGGGGACACGAATCCAGAAGACGAGATGGAGAAGCAAACCAGGGTGGCCAAACCCCCCTAGGCACGGCCAGGGGTGGTCCCGTGCCTGGGCAGGGTGTGCCCCCCTGGTCGCCTCCCGGTCTCGCCTCTTCGCCTATAAGAAGCCCCCGATGCATAAACCCTAAGTACTCGATCAAAACTCCACAAAACCTTCTGTAGCCGCCGCCACCATCGTCCCTAGATCGGGGGATCTGAAGTTCTTCCCGGCACCCTGCCGGAGAGGAGATCATCCTGGAGGCCTTCTCTCCGGTATGATGCGTGAGTAGTTCCACCTTGGACTATGGGTCCATGTAGTAGCAAGATGGTTGTATCTCCTCCTTGTGCTTTCATGTATAGATCTTGTGAGCTCCGTTCATGATCAAGATCTAATCTATTTGTAATCATGCATGTTGTGTTTGCGGGGATCCGATGGATATTGAGATTACTATGTCAGATTGATTAATGGTTTTGTCTATATGATACTATCATGTCTGTGTTGTTTGTGATCTTGCATGCTCTCTGTTGTTAGTAGCTATCTTGGACGAGTAGTTGCTAGTGACTCCAAGAGGGGGTATTTATGCTCGATAGTGGGTTCATGCCTCTAGTTTCCAAGGGAAGTGATAGAAATCTCTTCGGTTGTAGATGTGTTGTTGCTACTAGGGAGAAAACAACGGTCTCTTGTTCATGGAACAAGTGGATTGTTTACCTTACATACTTTGCTTAAAGCAATTGTCTGTTTCTTGCAACTTAATATTAGAGGGGATTCAGATGATAACCTGAAGGTGGACTTCTAGTCATAGATGTAGTTGGATGGTGGTCTATGTATATTGTTGTATTGCCCAATCGAATCTCATAAGATCTTTTTGTATGGTATTGCATTGTTATGCCTTGCTCAGTTCTTGTCAATTTCCCTGCTGTAATTTGTTTACCCTTCATGCCATGTTGTTTATCTAAGGAGAGCACCTCTAGTGAACTATGGACTCCGGTCCAATCTTTACCATTGATACATCTTCCATTGTTACCTGTTTACTTGCTGCAAATCATTACCTTCCACACCATACGTTTAATCCTTTGTTACAACAAACCGTGAGCTTGATAACCTCACTGATTCGTTGGGGCAAAGTCTTGAGTTTGTGTTGTGCAGGTATTCGCGTTGCTTGCAACACCTGTGTGACGTTTCCTTCCTCCTTCTGGTTCGACAACCTCGATCTCTAATAAGGGAAACTTGCTGTTGTGCTCTTCAAACCTTGCTTTTGGGGTTTCCAACGAAGCGTCCCACGATAACACTGGGTTCACGCCATCAAGCTTTCTAGCACCATTGCCGGGGAGGCTAAGGACGTCTTCACAAGGGGAGTCCTCCACTTCCTTTCTCTTTACTTTGTTTTTAGTTTGCTTAGTTTATTTTTCTTGGATTTGTTTGCCTCTTTTCAAAAAACCCAAAAAAATTAGTCTAGTTTGGTTTGCTTGCTTTATTCGAAAACACAAAAAACTTAGTTCTTGCTCTAGTTGCCACCTTGTTCTAGCTCGCCATGTTGCTCCCCAAGTTCACCCTGAAAAAGCTTTCAATAGGTAGTGGCTACATAATTGGGAAAGATAATATTGAAGAATTCTTTAATCATGTTAGAAAGCATGAGGATATAGAGGATAAATCTATAGCAGAGCTTGCTCCAAATTATGAGATTGCTGCAGCTTCTTTAGTTTATATGTTGGAGGCTAGGTTTGTTAGCCTTAACCCCTTTATGCAAATCTTGTTCCTAAAACTAAAAGAAGAAAATAATGCTGAAAAGAGAGAATTTATTCTTGAAACTCTACTCAAAGAGTTCCATGATGGAGAGAGAGAGGGCCTAGGGAGTTTCAGGGCCTAGCAGAAAGTGTAGTAAGGTTACTTAAACGGACCTTCAGGAGTTTTAGAATTCCTTTTGTGTTTTCACCAGACCAAGAGTTTGCGATCTTTTTGTTGTTGTTGACGATGGAGAGAGAGAGGGCCTATGGATTTTGGTTTCACCAGTAGCTATGCAAAACATATGATGGAAATAAAAGATAACAATAAAGTATGCATGTAATTTTTAGAGCAAGATAATTATATGTGGGCAGTGCATCCATAATTGCTATTGCCTCCGCAACTGCTTATAGCAATAACCTACTAGTATCATCCATAGAAGAAAGAGAACTAATGATATGCATAGTGATGTCACCGTTAATCCCAAGTAAATCCCTCACATAAAGCCGTACTACCCCTTCTGTCATTGGGGTTCCCAACCTGCAGATCAGTCATCACTCACACTCCATATACTTGGATTAATCCTTGGGGTCTTGGGTACCTGACAATTCCTTAGATTGAGGCAAGAGAGGGTATAATAATCATCATGTCATACAAACTAATACATGATCCCATTTATGATAAATAACATGCACAAAAAGCTACATGGCTAGGCCGAAGACCTTAGCCCAAGTAGAATTACTCACACATAGAGATGAAATCAACAATCATAAACATTGTAATGAAAATCATGAGATTGATAATAATAGTCTTACAATGTCGCCAATCGGAGATGGGATCTTTTATTACAGGTGGTGGAATATGGCTATGGTGGGAGAAGGGTTTGGAGATTAGATCTAGATCTATTCCTCTGACGTGGTGGCTTCTGGTGGAAAAGAGTCGATGGCAGAGGTCCAGAGCGATTTTTCTCGTCGTCCGAGGCGTCTTATATAGGGTCCCTTCATGAAAGTTGTTCTGTTTGACCTAGCGATGTCGGTGCCAACTATACGGCCGGAATAAAATTCCCGCCGTATAGTTGGTCGTTAAAGGCACCGCCTCCTCTTCACGGCTCCAGGTTTCTTTGGTATGTTGGAAATCTCGTATCTTTGACTTTAATCTTGTGATTCCCATCATCAAACATCATTATCTGTGCAGGGAAAAATAGAAAGAAATAATTGCATACCCATTTGATCATTAGGCATTAGTGGCAGGGTTTAGAGAGATATTTATAAAATATATAAATAATATCTTAAATATGAGTTTGGATGGCTATATATATTCACAACCATCAGCCACCCGCCCTGAGCTCGTCGCCTGCTAATGGGGATATGCCGAGTGGGGTGTACCCAGCAGGACGTTCCCTACTAGATCATACTCCAAGCGAGTGGGCCTGCAGGATGGCGATTGGACCGTGACCCAAGAGGAAACCAGGCGACTGGATGCTGAAGGCCCAGAAACGTAGCTAGGCCCAGTCGTATTAGGTCAGAACCCTCCGAGTCCTTATCCAACTCGGTTGTAGATATGTAAACCCTAGCGAGGTGGCTCTATATAAACTTCCCTAGGGCACGCATAGAACTTACGTTCCATCATACACCCCTTCGACTCGCCGCCTAGCCGCCGAACTCGCCCATTTTACTCTCTCATCAATACAATCTAGCCGGAGTAGGTCCTTACCCTCCGGGGGGTGAACCTGGGTAAATCCCTGTGTCTTTGCCCTCATCTCGCACTGCAGATGGTTGGACGCCCTTTCCCTTCATTCTACTACTCGCTTCCAACCGTAGCATCTGCTGTGGCCATTCCCACGATAGTGGCGCCCACCGTAGGGCCAGGCCGGTCAGGCCTGTGTATTGCGGCGAGACCCTACTTGCCAATCAACCAGACGATTGCCACCGGCCACACGATCGCCATCGGATAGATCCTACAGATCTTGCCGAGCAGCTATGTCCCGGTAGTGCGCCTGGTCATGCACAGCGGATCATGCCGGTTGGCACGATCAGCCTCTTCGTCGGCTTCACCGACGTCATCGTCTCAGAGGACTCGGCGCGCATCCGCGAGTCGCCACTGCGCGATCGGCTCTCTGAGAGTCAGGTCCGCACCATACATTGCCTCGCCTCTGAATACGGCTTGGCCAACAACAACGTGACCGAGACCAGCGTGGCCGCGGATGACGCCGACTCGGCGACCTCAGCCTCAGTCGCCGGATCCATCACCGCTGCATCGCCAGCCGGCTCCATCACCCAAGTCTCCAATTTCAGGGATTTCGAGGATCCATCTATCCTCGGGATCTTTGACTTCGATTCCGGATCGGAGAACTACGGCGAACTCCACGTCGGATCCGGTCGCTTCGTCGTGGCCTACATGGAGGGCGGTGCGAGCGCCCCGCCAGACCCATTCTCCATGCCGATCCTGCCGACCGCAATGACGGGGGAAGTCGAGGAACTCCGCCTGCGCCTGGAGGAGGCGGTTCGCAAGGAACAAGCCGATCATGAAAAGTTTCGCCTCGAGCAGGCGACAACGCAGGAGCACTTGCTCTACAACTAGTGCCGTATCAGGTCGCGCCTAAACCCCACCGTTCAGGGCCACACCCTAAACTTTGACAATGAGAGCGACCCGACCCGCATGGCTGATCACGCGATCTACGAGAATGTGCCACCGGGAGGAAGTGCCTGGCCACCGCCAGGTACAACAATGAACGACGCTCCCGCCACCACCGCCCGGTCGCGCGCCTCCTCCAGACCAGCCAAGGATCATCGTCTCCCTGTAAGAGCGGGACACAAACGGCCTCCCGCTGTTCTCCACCCCGATGGACAATGTCATCACGAGTCGATCCGCGATCGCCAACCTCAACGTGACGGGGGAAGGCGCGCTGCATATCTAGTATGCCAAGACCCTACTCGCCAAGGCCGTCGAACAGCAAACCGCAGGAGCCGACTCATGGGGGCGCATGTACTCCCACTCTTCAGGAAGCAGGGCGGCCTCGAGCGGCCATCCAACAATGGCAAACACTCTTAATTGCCCACCACTTGATCCCCTACAGCTCGAACCACGAACCGTGCATGCGGCACTCTCCACCAATGACCCACGACCAACAAACAACATGATCACTGTCAATGGGCAGCTAGTCGATGCGCGGACCCACATCATCAACAACCAAAGTTGGCACGCACGCCAACCCGATGACCTGAGGCATACCTCACCTACCGCCGCGATAGCGAGCCAAGGGGATAACTCAGCTGAGTCGGCCCCCAGTGCTTTGGACCAATGATCTGAGGCGAAAAATATCCGGCGAACTTCAAAGCTCTAAAGGAGATCGAAAAGTACGATCCCTCGTATAATCCGTTCGTGTGGCTGGACACATACCTCATGGCGATGGGAATCGCCATCCACACCGACCTACTCGCCGCTCCGTACCTCCCCCTGATGATGAAGGGAGCGACTCGGTAATGGATCAACACCCTCCCAGCGGATAGCATCGATTCCTAGGAGGACATGCGAGACGCCTTTGTCAGGCACTCGAGGGTTTCTACACCCGCGCCACCAGCATCGAGGACTAGGAGCGATGCGTTCAGGGGCCCTGTGAGTCGACCCGCAACTGGATCCAAAGGTGGCAAGATCTGTGGTTCAACGCGGCTGGTATCCACCCAGAGACGGCGATCCACTGCTTCAAGACCTCATGCCGCTACGAACCACTGTCCGCCAAACTCAAGCGGGTGTACAAAAGACTCGACAACATCCCAGACCTCCTCGAGATCGCCAAGCGGTACACAGAGGAGGACCTGAACCAAGACACCAATGACGAGTCGGGTGGAAGTCGTCTCCCAAGCGGCCATGGCAATGGGATGCGACCTGAGCTACGCTACAACAACACTTGCCTCACCGGTTAGCGCCGTGGTGACGGGCGAGTCGATTTCGTCGCCAACGCTGGCTACACGCCACGCGACCCCAAGAGCTTTCGCCGCGATGGAGGCCAACACCGTGACAGTGGAAACTACAAGGCGAGGCCGAAATTCGACCCCGCGGCTCTCCTTAACCAACCCTGTGTGTTCCACAGCAGGGAGGGGAAGCCCGCCACGCACACGACCGCCGACTGCCACTCTTTGAAGGATTTCGAGAAGGCACGACGCGCACGGGAGGACCCCAACAACCACCCGCCAAATGGTGGGGCATTCGGCAATGACTTCAGATCGCTCCACACCTTCACCTGGTTCAGCACCAAGAGCGAGAAGAAGGTCATCGCCCGCGCCGTCGCTGTCAACGCGCTATCCCAAGTCGATGTCCCCCGCTTCCTCAACTAGTCCGAACAGCATATCACGTGGAGCCGCGATGACCACTCGCCACGGATCGAATATCCGGGGTGAGTCGCCCTGGTGGTCAAGCCCAAAGTGGGAAACTACTGGCTCCCCAAGACATTGATGGATGGCGGGAGCTCCATCAACATACTCTACCTGGACACATTGAGGCGGCTGCGGCTCCCGCAGTCGATGATTGAGACGACCTACACCACCTTCCATGGCATTATCCCCGGTCGGAAGGTGTACCCGATCAGGAAGGTGACGCTGCCAGTCACCTTTGGCACAACACCAAATTTCCGCACCGAGCGGATCGTCTTCGAGTTGGTGCCCTTCAACAGCCCCTACCATTGCATCTTGGGGCGACAAGCGTTCGCCAAGTTCATGGGCGTCGCACTATGCGTACAACGTGATGAAGCTCCTAGGGCCATGCGGCATCATCACCATCCACGACGACCCCGATATGGCCGCGAACTGTGAGGCAAAGGGCGTCGAGCTCGCGGACGCCGTCATCGCCGCGGAGGCTAACCACGCCGAGGATCTCGCCAGATACGCGAGCGTGGTCGACAATGACGACCCCAAAATACTAAAGAAGCCCAACTCGGAGAATGATGGCTCGACCATGTTTGAGGACACCACACACACACATGCTCCGTTGAGTTGGTCCCAGGCGACTCCAGCTAGACGGTGACGATCGGGACAGGCATGAGCCCCGCATAGGAAAGCGCGCTCATCGAGTTCCTCCATGAGAATCGCGACATCTTCGCATGGAAGCCATCCGACATGTCCCGTGGGAACTCGCTGAGCACAAACTCAACGCCGACCCGAAAGCGTGACCTGTCAAGCAGTCGCTGCTGCCCTTCAATGAAGAGCACCGCCGAGCAATCATCGAGAAGGTGCAGCGTCTACTTGCTGCAGGCTTCATACGGCCCATCAAATACTCCAAGTGGCTGGCAAACCTAGTCCTGGTCAAAAAAGAAGAATGGGACCTGGAGAATGTGTATCGACTACACAAACCTCAACAGCGCCTGCCCAAAGGAGCAGTTCATCCTCCTGCAAATCGATCAAATCATCGACTTGACCGCGGGCTCGGAGTCGCTGTGTTTCCTTGACGCCTACTCTGGTTACAACCAGATCAAAATGGTAGTCGAGGACGAGGAGAATACGGCGTTCATCATGCCATTCGATGCCTTCTGCTACACCGCCATGATGTTTGGCCTCCAGAATGCCGGAGCGACCTACCAGAGGTGCATGCAGGAGTGCCTTGCGAGAAAAATTGGCCGCAACATCCACGTCTACATCGATGACGTGGTGGTGAAGTCCACTCGCCAGAGCGATCTACTCACCGACCTAGCCGAAACCTTCGCAAACCCGCGGAGGTACAATATCAAACTCAACCCAGGAAAGTGCACCTTCAGTGTACCTACTGGACAGCTACTGGTGTACCTACTGGACAGCTACTGGGGTATGTAGTCTCCAAGTGAGGCATCAAGGCAAATCCCACCAAGATCAACACGATCACCCGGCTTGGCAAACCCGAGTGGCTCCGCGACGTCCAGAAGTTGGCCGGGCGAGTCGCGGCTCTCAGCCGCTTCATCCCCCGGCTAGGCGAGAAGGCAATGCCTCTCTACTGCCTAATGTGCAAGAACACCACGTTCCAGTGGGACAAGGAGGCAGACGACGCGCTCCACACGCTCAAAGAAGTGCTACTCGCTGCCCCGCTGCTCGCTGCCCCCACCGACAAGGAGCCATGCTCATCTATGTCGCGGCATCTGAGTGAGTCGTCAGTGCCATCATGGTCGTCGAGAGGCCAGAAGAGGGCAAGGAGCGCCCCGTGCAGCGCCCCATCTACTACATCAGTGAAGTCCTTACCAAGTCGCGACAGCGCTACCTGTAGTACCAGAAACTGGTATATGCAGTCTTTCGATCCCAACGATGACTGTCGCACTACTTCCAGGAGAACCCAATCACGGTCGTCTCCTCAGCGCCATTGCAGGACACCATCCGCAACCGCGAAGCGACTGGGCGAGTTGCCAAGTGGGCCATCGATATCGGCGTCCACAACATCAAGTACGAGCCATGCAAGGCAATAAAGTCATAGGCCCTGACAACTTCCTCGCCGACTGGGAAGAGGCGTAGCAGCCGGAGAAGCTGTCGTACCTCCATTACTAGTCGCTCCACTTGAACGGGTCCAAGAACACAGACGGCACAGAGGCATGGATCGTTCTCACCTCCCCCAAGGGCGACAAACTGCGCTACATACTATACCTCGACTTCACCCCCTGCACCAACAACATGGTCGAGTACGACGCCCTCCTTCACGGCATGCGAGCCGCCAAGGAGATGAACATCAACCGCCTACGGTGCTACGGTGACTCCGACCTTGTCGCCGCACAAGTCGTCGGCACCTGCGACACTGTCTCCCCCACCATGGCGGCATACCGCCAAGCAGTGGACCAGCTGGGAGGCCACTTCGCCGGGTACTCCGTCGAGTGGATCGACCCGTGCAAGAACAAAGAGGCTGACACCCTCTCTCGCATCGGATCAGCTCGCCACGCGCTACCCGCCGGTGTCTTCCTCGACACCATCACCAAGCCATATGTCTCTCCCTCGAGGGAGATCGACCTCGGGATACCGCTGCAACCAGAACCAGCCCTGGTCGCCATGATCGCGGAGCCAAGCGACTGGACTGCGCCATACGTCGCATACCTCGAGGGAGGGACCCTACCAGCAGACGAGACGGAGGCTCGCATGATCGTGCGCCGCTGCAAATCCTTCGTCATCATCAACCGCGAGCTCCACAAGCGCAGCGTGACCGGCGTGTTCCAACGCTACGTGCAGCCCGCGAAAGGTAGCAAGATCCTCCAAGACATCCACGCCGGCGACTATGGACACCATGCTGGTGCTCGGTCCCTGGTCACCAAGGCCATGCGACATGGCTTTTACTGGCTCACCGCACACGTCGATGCGGTCGACATCGTCCAACGCTGCGTCGGGTGTCAAAAGTATGCCAATCAAACGCACGTACCAAGCTCGGCGCTCAAGACCATCCCCATCACCTAGCCATTCGCCGTGTGGGGCATGGACATGGTGGTCTCCTTCAAGAAGGCCCCCTCCGGCTACACCCACCTCCTATTCGCAGTTGACAAATTCACCAAGTGGGTGGAGGCAAAGCCAGTCCGCAAGTACGACGGGAAGACCGCCGCCAAATTCCTACGCGAGCTCATCTACCGCTACGGATTCCCGCACAGCATCATAATGAACAACGACACCAACTTTTCTAAGGGAGCCATGACCGAGTACTGCGAGGAGCACAACATACGGCTCGACCTCGCCTCAGTCGCTCACCCGGAGTCTAACGGCCAGGCAGAACGCGCTAACCAGAGCATCCTCCACGGCCTAAAACCGCGACTGCAAGTTCCTCTCGAGCGGACTCCAGGGTGCTGGGTCGAGGAGCTCCCCTCCGTCATCTGGGGCATCTGCACCTCCATCAACAGGTCGACTGGGTTCACTCCCTTCTTCATGGTGTATGGAGCCGAAGCCGTCATGCCGACCGACCTCGAGCACGACTCGCCTCGGGTTGTCAACTACGCGGAGGCCGACAACGAGCTCGCACGCCAAGACGGGGTCGACCAGCTCGACAAAGCACGCGACCTAGATCGCTCCCGCACCGCCATCTACCAGCAAGTACTCTGCCGCTACCACAGCCGCCGAGTCCGAACTCGCACCTCTAGGAAGGCGACCTGGTCCTGCGACTAATCCAGGACAATAAGGGCATGCACAAGCTTTCTCCCCCGTGGGAGGGACCATTAGCCATAGGGCAAGTCCTGGGCAACGACGCCTACTACCTCATCGACGTTCGAGGTGACGGACAACTCGACGTCAAGCGGCCGTGAAATGTAAACCTCCTAAGGAAGTTCTACACATAGAACTCCAACATGTACTCCCCCTGCCATGCAATAAAGATTTTAAAATCGCACAAATTGTGTCCACTCTCCAATTCTTGTGCCACTCGCACTCGTAAAAAAAGCATTACACTAATCACGGAAGTAACCCTTGGTCGCGCGACCGGCACAGCTAAGTAGTGTGATACAAGGGCATCGATGAAATTCGGGCCTTGCGTCGTCCACGAAAACGCCAACCCAGAGCCCCATCGGAGTCGCCTCGCTCGACTGGCCTGCCGGGCCAAGACAACCGCATTCTCTTCTCACATCGACCCAGTCCTACACATCCTCGGTGCCGACTGGAACGGTCAAGTACCACGCTCGGGAACTGACGCTAGTACAAACTTACGCGGCTAGGGAAAACACCAAGTATGAGAGCACGCCCTGGACTCGCCATGCGACTGTCATGGTATTGACGACAAGTACGCCATGGAGGGGTCCTCACAGTGCGTGTTTAGAGACGTGGGGGAAGGCGGATAGTTGGCGGGTATGAGGTAACACAACTTACCCAGGTTCAGATCCCACAATGGTGGCGGAATCCTACTCCTGCTATAAATCACTATAAGGGCAATACGCCGAGTTACAGGGATTGGTTCGCTGTGCGAGGTGTATGTTAATCGATGCCCTAAAGGCCCCCATAGGCCCAACTTACATAGTCGCCAGGTCCTAGGGTTACATGCAAAGTCCTAGCCGGACAGGTTACAGAGTCCTACACTGCCTACAGCTAGTCTAGCGTGTCTTGAACTCCAAGGCTCCGGGTACATTGGTGACTCCTTTGTAGCCTTCCTTTATCCGGCATGTGCATCCCTTCTGGATCCATCTAACTGGGCCGCCCAGCAGGCCATGGGCCATGCTACCAACTATGGTCCACCCGGGTTATCCGGATAGGAGACATGCTATGAGGATACCCACATAGCATATCCCCAACAGTAGCCCCCGGAGAATTCTGAGATCTTGCGTTGTATTGCCTCTTTAGGTTGAATGCTCCGTCTAGATGGATGTTGGCAAATCGTCAAGCAATATCTTGTAATCCTCCCAAGAACCCTGCAAGGTTTTCTCCGTCTTCAACTTGTAAGTCGGAGAATTGCTGAATCTTCTATTGTACTCTTCCGTAGCCGGAATGGATCCGTCCATGCCGGAATATTCCGATGTGATGGTTCACCTGCCAGTGACAGCTAGGGCGACGTAAACATATGTCAGCAACGCCTCGTAACTCACACATGCAGAGAACATAATCATGTCTGTTTTTCCCACGCGATACGAACCGTTGGCGGTGACAGTTGGGAACATGGCGAAATTTCCGTGCATGCGCCCGCATACGTCGCCCACGCGTCAACCAGTCGATCATCTTGCACGAATCTTGATACCGGAGGTTATAAATTGTAACTGCGGTGGAATTTTACTTTTCACCTCATTCTCCTCCTGCGTCATCTTCTTCCTCCAGCGAGCACCTCCTCGAGCTCTCCACGCGTTTCGCGAAAAACCCTAGCCCTTCAATCCTCCCAGTCACCACCTCTCCCCTTTCGATGGTCAGCAGCAGCTCTGCTCCCTCCATGGTGGCATCCGGCGACACCGCGGCGAAGCCGGCAAGCACCGTCCACGTGCCCCCAGAGGGCCTGGTGCTGCCCAAATCAGCGGTGATAGAATCCGCCAGCGGCGACCACAATCCAGCGGCGCTGGAGCTGCTGGAAGAGGAAAGTGATTCCCACAAGGGGGATTGGCATGGTTCGTACATCACGGACTGCGACATCAAGGAGCTGCTCTTCGAGGGTTACCTCCCTGTGACGGAGGGGCTCGTCTGGCGGGCGGCGCCGGCCGGCGAGGTCACCCCTTCTCCCCAAGCCGGAGAGAAGGTGTACCTCAAAGCTCAACTGGTACGCGGCGTCTCCCTGCCTATCTCCAATTTCTTCCTAGCTGTCCTTAGCCATTACAGAGTACAGCCTCAGAACCTCTCCCCCAATAGTATCCTTGCGCTTAGCAACTGTGCGGCGCTTTGTGAGGATTACTTAGGGATTAGGCCTAGGCTAGATCTCTTTGTTTATTTCTTCATCGTCAAGAGGGAAGCCGAAGCCGGCAAGGACGAGCTTAGGAACTGTGGGACCATTAGCTTTAAGATCCGGCCTGGCCGGCAGTTCCCCGACATTGTCGGCCACGAATCTTGCAAAAACTGGAAACATACGTACTTCTACGGCCCAGACATCCCTCTGGCTGGTAGAGAAGAAACTTATCCAGACTTTGTCGATGGAGCCACTGCCGAAGCCTCGACATGGAGGTCCCAAGCCATCCTTCCCTCTGACAACGAAGCCTCCCACGCCATTAGGTGGATAGAGTGGTTCGTAGATACGGGTCTGACCAGGTTGGACCTAGCCATGTGCTGGTTCGTTAGGCGGATCCATCCTCTGTAGCACCACTCCAAGCTTATGCATGAGTACTCTAAGGAGAGGAAAGATAGCCTCCGCATCTCCGAGGACAACTTCTCGAGTGACTCCGTCAAGCTCCGCCTCAAGTACATCGTCAAGGTGAAGGACAAGAAGCGTGGCTTCGCCATCACCTACGATATGTTTGAAGAGGGCAAGTGCCCAGAGGTACCTGTTTTATTTTCCGTGTATGACATTTACTCCAGTTCTTCCATCTAACCATTAACATCTCGTCTAACCAGAGGGCTTCTAGAAATATTAAGGATA
The DNA here is from genome assembly GCA_023614405.1 of Avena insularis. Classification (NCBI taxonomy): domain Eukaryota; kingdom Viridiplantae; phylum Streptophyta; class Magnoliopsida; order Poales; family Poaceae; genus Avena; species Avena insularis. The sequence continues at coordinate 206,299,719 of CM042685.1, forward strand.
TGTTGCATCGTGACGTGTCTCCCCACACATCTCCCGCCATCGCCCCTATCACTCCCAGCGTCCAGCCTACGTCTGCTCCGACAAGCTCACAGGACAAGGATGCATCTGGCCCTTCCGCCATAGAAGTGGACTCAGGTGCCTCCGTGGAGCTTGCCGTCGTCGGTGAACAGGCAATGCAAGAAAGTACCACAACCCAAATGGCTGAAGCTCCGGCTAAGGATGCCATCGGTAGCGGTAAGGCAGTGGTGGTGGGTGGAACGTCTGCCAAAGGCGGCGCCTCCGCACCCAGGACAACCGTGGAATTCCCGAAGATAGTCTACCCGGCACTTACGCCGAGTAGCTCCACTTTGGTTCCTGGTGCGGCGCCGACATCTCCAACCTGCGGTCTTAAGGAGCTTCTCTGGCAAGCAGAAATCTTGCGAGGAAACAGTCTTTCCTTTGGCAAGTTGCTGGCTGAGAGTGCTACCAACCTCAAGATCATCGCACTTGTAAGTTTCATTTTCCTTTTGCATTTCATATGAGTATCCCACTGTAGCCCCCGAGGATTTAGACAGAAAACCATAGGTCTTTGCATCTGAATGATCTAAGAGTGACTAAGCTAGAAAACTTCTCACTGTAGTCCCCAAGTATATAGTTTGAATGAATTATTCCAACTATATACTTTCAAAGTAGCATACGCAGTGTTTGTAAATTTCGATACTATAGCCCCCAAGCCTCTAGTTGTAACTGAATTAGTTCCGACTAGTTGCTTAAAGAAAGACTAAGTATATGATTGAGTTAAAAAACTTTATACTGTATCCCCCAACCTTCTAGTTGAAAACTGAATCAATTTCGACTAGATGCTTAAAGAAAGACCAAGCATATTGCCAAGTTAAAAACTCTCACTGTAGCCCCCAATCCTCTAGGTGGATATTTATCCGTCTAGATGCTCCAAGTAGACTAAACAGCGTTAAACTTTATTTCCATAGAATGAAAATTCTTGGAGAGGCGTGGCCAACGAAAAGTACCAGAAGATGCGTGCGGACTTGGAAGCCGAAAAGGGTAAAACTGCCTACTTGAAGGAACAAATCATCAAGAGCAAGCGTATGTTTTTACTTTCTTTTTCGTATTCCGACTTGGTCTTGTGCCAACATTCTCCGAGTACTCACTGTGTACTGTTCTTTCTCCGACTTGCAGAAACCATTGCTAAGGCTAAGGATATTGTAGAGCAATCCAAGCACATTGAGCAGCTGTATAGCGAAAACAAGATCCTTAAGCGGGAGAGGAAGGATATGCTGAAGATGCACGAAGAGTCCATGAAGGTTCTGCAGGAATCCGCCGACATGGAGATGAACCGCTTGAAGGAGGAGATCGCGATGCTAAAAGAGCAAAACGAGAAAGTTGCCGATGAGCAAAACGAACGCAATCTTGAAGCATACAAGATCCTCTGACAAGAACGGGATTCCATGGCGGATACCCTCCAGCAAGCTAAGACTAGCATCTTCAGTAAGCTTATTCTCCGTCATGTACTTCTATAAGTTGGATACTTTGAACTTTTGTTTTATCGAACTCATGCATTCTCTTTGTCGGAAACTTGCAGCTCCTATTGGTTTGACCCAGTCGCCTCCTCCACCAAAAGAATGCATGGTCCTTGCCAGCAACTTTATCAACACGGCCATCACGCAGGACAAGGAGATAGCCAAGCACCTCCAGATCAACATCAAAGCGGTGGATTCCGTGATGAAGTTCTCAGAGATCTTGCGCCAAGCCCCCGAGTGTATTGTAAGCTGGAAAGCTTCATGTACACGGGCTGGCGTGAGGATGGCGCTATCAATGGTCAAGGCGCACTATGAAAACGCTGACATCGACACAGTGACCTCCGGTATCCCCGACGTGGACGACGAAGGCCAAGCGATAGATCACAAGGCTATCTTGGCGTCGGTCACGAGTTTTGATAACAGAGTCGCCGAGTTGGTCGACCCTAACATCTTCGTGCCCATGGAGATCATTGAAGGTGATAACCAAAGCTCCTCCGAGTCCCTCAAAACCGTCGACTTCGAGGAGCATGGCTCTCCTGCTATTGATGACGCTGCATCCAAGTCGCCTGCGCCAGAGAAATGAAAACAATATGTAATATTTGTTTCCTCTGGAATTTGTATGCGGAAAAACTACTTGTTTAACTTAAGGCAGAAAACAATGGTTGTTATTTCCTTCTACTCAAGAACTGGTTCCAGCATGTATATATTTTTAAGCAAGTGCTGGCTTATCCGTTACTCTGGTTTTTATGCTTGAATTTTTGTGAGTCGGAAGACTCGTTGTCGGAGCTATGCGCTCAAGCGATGATGCCCAATGGCACCGACAATAACCTAAACACAAAATCACCGACAATAAGTGCCGAAAGTCACTACTCCAGAATCCACATAAAAACAACAAAGAACGTGTAGACCAGAAAACTTAAGCTAACGCCCGTAGGCAGAATTTTCACAAGTGCAATCGCAAAGCTTGTGCATAAAGGTTTTATACGATCCAAAAATGAACACTAAAGGAGGTAAAAGACTCAGAAATATGAGTGAACCAGAGAGCTTTATATCATTGATCATATAATATGTACACAATAGATAAAAATGCTAAGTGTAGAAAGGACGTAGCTGTGCTATGTTCCATGGCTGATCAAGCTCCAGGTAGTCATCATCCGGGTCATGTCGCTTACGCTTATGATCCTTGCTAGGTCTATCCTTTAGTTCACGATTGTCAACGAGGTAGTAAGACCCATTGAGTAGCGCCTTGCTTATGATGAACGTCCTTCCCATGGCAGGGATAATTTGTGTGACTTCTTCTGCTTAAGTCAGAGCACCAGGTCCCCCTCTTTAAACGAGAGATGCCGAACGCGGCGACTATGGTAGCTGCATAGCCTCTGCTGGTAGATGGAAGATCTTTGGCATGCCAATACGCGCTCGTCCTCGAGAAGGTATACATCTAGGCGTCTGGATTCTTCAGCGTCATCTTCATCGTAGGCGGCAACTCTCGGTGAATCGTGAAGGATGTCGGAAGGCAGGATGGCTTCTGCTCCATATACAATGAAGTAAGGGGTGTAGCTGGTGGATCTGTTGGGTGTAGTTCGTAAACTCCACAGCACAGATGGTAATTCTTCCGCCCAAGCTCCAGCTGCTCTATGCAATGGTGCTTCTAGACGTGGTTTGGTTCCCTGCAGAATTAATCCATTGGCTCTCTCAACCTGACCATTGGACTATGGATGTGCCACAGATGCAAGGTCAAGTCGGATGCCCTTCTCCCAACAATACGCTTCCACTTATCCAAGTGACAAGTTGCTGCCATTGTCGGTGATTATGCTATGTGGGAGACCAAATCTCACCACTAGATCCTGGACAAATCTAAGGGCAGTTGCCCCATTGAGCTTTCTAATGGGTTTAGCTTCTATCCATTTGGTGAATTTATCAACTGCTACTAGCAGATGCGTAAACCCACATGGTGCCATCTGCAACGGACCAACCATGTCCAGCCCCCATACTGCAAATGGCCAAGTTATTGGTATTGTTCGCAATTCTTCAGCTGGGACATGTGGTTGTCGGGCATAATACTGGCATCCCATGCTTGTCTCAACCAGCTTGTCGGTGTCCGCCTTTGCGGTCAGCCAGTAGAATCCTTGCCAGAAAGCTTTAGCGACCAACAATTGGGGAGCGGCGTGATGCCCGCAATCTCCGAGATGGATTTCACGGAGGATTTCAATACCTTCTTGCTGGGAAACACACTTGAGGTATACACCAGTAGTGCTTAATTTGTAGAGCTGTCCATTGATTATGGTATAGCCCTTTGCTCGACGTACTATTTGCCGTCTTGCGACCTCGTCGTCGGGCAAAGTTCCGTGTACGAGATATTCCATGAACGGTTTTGTCCAAGCCGGAGGGATCTTTGCCACCATGTGAACAAAAGAGTCAACTCTATTCGGGTTGTCTATGTCTGATCCCTTCATGGATGGTGTCCGTAAATGCTCCAGGAAAACTCCAGGCGGAATTCTCTTGCGCCCTGATCCAAGCTTAGACAGTAGATCAGCCGCCTCGTTTTGCTCCCTAGGCACATACTTGACCTCGTAGCCCAAGAAGCTCTTGGCTATCTCATCCACTTCGTCATGATATGCCGCCATCATAGGGTTCCGCGTGGTCCAGGTGCCAGCCACCTACTGGGCAACCAAGTCAGAATCTCCACAGCAAACTATGCGCTTGATGCCAATATCCTTGGCTACACGTAGTCCGTGAATGAGTGCTTCATACTCTGCCATGTTGTTCGTAGCCTCGAAGTGGATTTGCAGAACGTAGTGTAGCTTTTCCCCGATTGGTGACTGTAGTAGTACACTAGCCCCCGAGCCGTTGAGTAGCTTTGATCCGTCAAAGTGCATCACCCAGTATTCTGACTCCGGCATTGGGGTAGCATCCGGCATATCCGTCCAATCTGCGATAAAATCCGCCAAGGCTTGTGACTTGATAACGTCGCGTCTCTTGTAGGTGATCTAGAAGGCGGCAAGTTCAATGCCCCACTTCGCGACCCTTCCCGTAGCATCGCTGTTGTTGATGATGTCGGACAGTGGAGCCTTGCTCACAACTGTGATAGGGTGCTCCTGGAATTAGTGCCTCAATTTACGAGAAGCAAGGAACACTCCATAAGCTATCTTCTGGTAGTGCGGGTAACGCTGCTTGGAATCCATCAAGACCTTGCTTACATATTAAACTGGTCGTTGAACTCCGTATTCATGCCATGGTTTCTTCCGCTCTGCCACGACGACGATGCTGATTACCCGGTTGGTGGCCGCCATGTAAATCAACATAGGCTCCCCAGGTTCGGGAGCTGCAAGGATAGGCGTTGAGGAAAGTATCTCCTTGAGCTACTTCAATGCTGCATCTGCCTCATCTGTCCACATGAATTTTTCCGCCTTCTTCAGCAACTTTTACAGCGGCAGAGCCATCTCTCCAAGTCGGCTGACGAATCGACTAACTGCTACAACGCAACCTGTTAGCCATTGTATGTACTTTAGGCATGTCGGACGGTTTATGTTTAGGATGGCCTTGATTTTCACCGGGTTGACCTCGATTCCACGCTGGGAAATGATGAATCCCAACAATTTGCCGGCTGGAACCCCGAAGACGCACTTCTTGGGGTTAAGCATCATGTTCTATTTCTGGAGATTATCAAAGGTTTCTTTTAAGTTGGAGATTAAGTTGTTTGCTTTTTTAGACATCACCGCTATATCATCCACATAGGCGTGAACGTTCCAACCAATTTTATCGTGTAGGCAATGCTGCATTGTCCGCTGGTACGTAGCACCTGTGTTTTTCAGCCCAAATGGCATCGTGACATAGCAAAACATGTCGTAAGGTCTAGTGAATGAAGTGGCCAATTGGTACGACTTCCTCATCTTGATCTGGTGGTATCCTGAGTATGCATCAAGAAAACACAAAAGCTCTGAGCCAGCCGGCGAGTCAATGACTTGGTCAATGCGAGGCAAAGCAAACGGATCTTTGGGACATGCTTTGTTCAAGCCGGTGTAATCAACGCACATTCTTAATTCTTTGGTTCCCTTTTTGGGGACAAGTACAGGATTGGCCACCCATCGGGTTTGAAGGAATTCTCGGATAAAACTAGCCTTAAGTAACCTAGCCATCTCTTTGCCTATGGCGCGTTTCTTCTCGTCTCCGAAGCGTCATAGAGGTTGTTTCACTGGTTTACATTTTGGATCAATATTCAAGCTGTGCTCGGCAAGTTCCCTAGGTACACCTTTTATGTCGCCAGGTTGCCAGGCAAAGATGTCCCTGTTCTCACGGAGGAACTCTATGAGCGCTCTTTCCTATTTAGGGTCCAGGTTCGTCCCAATGGCGGTGGTCTTGGAGGCATCGCCTACCGCAAGTTCCACCGGCTTGGTCTCGATGGCGGCCTTGAATGCTGGGGCGGAGTCAAAAATCTATTTCTTCGACGCGGGCATCTCTGAGGCATCGACCTTGCTCTGGATCTCCTTGAATTCTTCTCTGTAGAGGACAACTTCTGCATAGGTTGCTTCTCCAATCTCATAGTCCCTTGCTTTGGTAAAGCTTCCGGATACGGTGATGACACCGTTTGGTCCGGGTATCTTGAGCTTGTTGTAGACGAAGCATGGCTTGGCCATGAAGGTGTGGAATATGTCACGGCCAAATATGACGTGGTACATGCTCTTGAAGGGGACCACCTCAAAGGTCATGCATTCTTGGCGGTAATTATTGACATCACCAAAAGCGACCTGAAGTGTGATGCACCCAAGGGACCGAGCCTCCCGACCAGGAACTACGCCATGGAAGATGGTGTTGGTCCGCCTTAGGTTTGCCTCCGTCAAGTTCGTCTTCTGCAGTGTATCCAGGTATATGATGTTGATGCTGCTTCCACTATCCACCATACATTTGGTGAACTCGTTACCGTCAATTAGGGGGTTGATGACCATGGCGTATTGGTTCTCCGTAGGGATGAGGTCTGGGTGATCCTTCCTGTCCCAAGTAATTGGAATCTCCGACCAGCACAGGAACTGGGGAACTGGGGGTAGAGTAGCCATCAGTATCCTCATGGAGGTCTTCTATTGTCGAACGGTGGGGGTGCCAAGGAAAGTGTGGAAAACTGCCGCCTTCTTCTCGAAGGGGTTCTTGCCCTTGGCGTCGCTCTTGGTGGCATTCTTGGGGTCAACGTCCTCGTCCATGTCACTTGAATCCTTGGACTCCTCCTCCTTCTTATTCCCCTTGCCCTTGCCTCGCGGTCTGTTCTTCCGACTTCGCTTGTAGCCGGACTACGGGTCCTCCTTGAGGTTGTTGACAAACTTGCAATGGCGATTGGTGTGGGTGGCTTTGCCGCTGGCGTCGAGGTGTACGAGGCATGACATATCACGGTACTCCTCATAGGTTTGGGGAATGCGGAGCGCTGCCAAGGTAGTTTCACTACCTCGCTGCTGCCCACGACCAACTCCCCGTCCTCGGCCACGCTGTCCGCCGTCACCTCGCCCTGCAAAAGTCATAGCGACCATGTCGGGGGTTTGCTATTCTTCAGGCGGGGTATTCTGCTTTGTGTTGCTGTTCCTCCGATCTTGAGTTGGAACGGCCGTTGCCGGCAGGGAGCCACGAGCATCATCATCGGCAGCTGCGAACTCACTGGCCAACTGAATCATCTGGTTCAAGTCTAGCTGGTGATTGTCCTGCAGACGCTTTAGCTTATGTCCGAGCAACGTGCCCCTTTCCAACCCATCGATGAAGGCGGCCATGACGGTCTAAGCATGCACTCCTACACAGGAATTCTTCATATCTAGCCAGCGAGAGAGGTAGGCGCGAGATGTCTCATCTTTCTATTGCACGCACCGCTGTAGATCACCATCAGTGCATGGACGTTTGTACGTACCCTCGAAGTTCTTGTTAAACGCTTCTTGCATGTCCAACCAATTGCAGATGGATCTTTCCGGCAAGTCATCAATCCATTGGCAGGCCGTGCCCACCAACATCAGTGGGAGGTACTTGACGGCGATGTTGGGGTTACCCCCGACGATCTCCACCGCGTTGCCGTAATCCTGCAACCATGTAGTTGGCTTGGCGGTGCAGTCATAGGTCTTGATGGTCTTGTCAATCCGGAAACCTTTGGGGTAAGTTGCGTACCGTATCACAGGCCCAAAGCAACGTGGTCCCAGGTATGATCCTTCCCAGGCCTCGTGGATCTTGTCTAGACATGAACATGCATCGTATGGTTTCGGGCTTCTTTTCTTCTTCTTGCCATCAGGGGATGGGCTGTGTGAACGACGCGGGCCTCCTCCACCATGGTGTCTGCTAGATGGTGATGGAGGCAGAGGTGGCGGTGGGTTAGCCTTCTTGCTGTGACCCTCCTGCGATGCCTCATGCTTGTCGGACACGGAGGATCATGGCGCGACCTGCTCTTGTGTCCTTGGTTGCGCTCTCTGTCATGACGGGTCTGCTCCCTATTGTCGCGGATGACGATGCCACTATGCCTTGGCAGAGGCATATCCGTATGACGGTGAGCCTTGGTATCTTCGCAATGTCGGGGGGATCGGGGCGGTGGAGATGGGCGAAGAGGTTGGGTCTTGCCTCCATGGTCGGAGGATATGGGGATAGCATCCTTCCTGTTGCGCGCATCCCTCCGTCTTTGTTCTAACGAACCCGTCTGGGACCCGACATCAAGAGGGGATCTATCCCTTGGCAGCTTATGCTGGCTAGACTGGCAAAACGCTGGGTCAGACTCCAGCCTCTGAGAGGTGGCCTTTTCCTGCTATTTCACCGCCTTGGCCACTAGGTCGTAGACCTGGTTCACCGCTTCGGGTGATCTATCCTGCTCCAGAAGGGTCTTGGCGACGGTGAGGTTGAGGAGAGGGGTGGGAATCACCTGCCTGCCTTCACTGTCAATGTATGGCTTGGCCTGTGCCGGCTTCAAGGGCGCCCATCCTAGATTTCGCCGTACACCAGGACCGTTGATGGCACGAGCCGGAGCTTTCTTAGCCTTCTGTTGCTGTAGGAGAGTCTTGTACTCGGCCTCCATTGCTCTAGCTTTCTCTATTGACTTCTGCGCGTTGGCCAGATCTCGATTTAGCTTTGCGCCTTGCTCCGCGATGGCCTGCGCTTCCTCCAACAGCTACTGGCGCTTCTCGTCAAGCTGGACCACATTTCGAATATGAGCCATGGTCATAGGCTCAACGAGGAGATTGTTGTACATCACTCTATCAGCTGGAGTGACTTGGGCAACAGCAGACGTAGATGTCGGAGGCGGCAGGTTTGCGGTGTTGTTGTTGCTCGGACTGGTGCCGAGTTCCTGCCGCTGCTGCACTAGGTTAGGCGGAGGGGGCATGACCTTTGCCAGCAAAATTCGGGGAGAGATCTGACATCGATCCTTCCGCGAACGTATCATGCCCGTAGGCGGTCCGTGCGGGTCTTGATGCTCCTCCAACTCCCAGGGAACTAGTGCCCCAGTCGGTTTCGCCGATGAAGAGGTGGATATATACGATGGGGACGATCGAGCACCGTGTAGGGTTCGTCTTCGCCGAGATCCAGAACTCGTCAACAGGGACGATCAGAACATTGCCGGAGAAGAGAACACGACCGATGGCTACGGTTTCGCTGATTCTTGTGAAGATCTTGGTCCTCGCCCGCTGAAGAGCCTGAAGCGCCTCTGGCCCCATGGTAGGCTCCAACTGTCATGGTATTGCCGATGAGTACGCCATGGAGGGGTCCTCACAGTGCGTGTTTAGAGACGTGGCAGAAGGTGGACGGTTGACGGGCACGAGGTAACATAACTTACCCAGTTTCAGATCCCACAACGGTGGCGGAATCCTACTCCTGCTATAAATCACTATAAGGGCAATACACCGAGTTATAGGGATTGGTTCTTTGTGCGAGGTGTATGTTAATCGATGCCCTAAAGTCCCCCATAGGCCCGACTTACATAGTCGCCAGGTCCTAGGGTTACAGGCAAAGTCCTAGCCGGATAGGTTATAGAGTCCTACACTGCTTACAGCTAGTCTAGCATGTCTTACACTCCAAGGATCCGGGTACGTTGGTGACTCCTTCGTAGCCTTCCTTTATCCGGCATGTGCATCCCTTCTGGATCCATCTAACTGGGCCGCCCAGCAGGCCATGGGCCATGCTACCAACTATGGGCCACCCGGGTTATCCGAATAGGAGAAATGATATGAGGATACCCACATAGCATATCCCCAACAGTGACTGGCTCTCCGAGTCAGGTGGAGTGACGCGCCAAATACAGCACGCTTCGTCCTCACCTACCTTGGGCATGCGACTAGAACGGCTAAGTACCACACTCGGGGACTCTTCCAACCGACCCCGTTCGTCTCTGGGAAAACGTCTAAGTACAGACCACCCCTTGGGGTCGCCAAGCGACTAGCTTACCAAGCCACAACGAGTCAACCTCAATTAACTAACAGTACAAAAAAACAAATATAAATACAAAGACACGAGGTAAACCCCATAAAAGGGTGGACCCGCTCGAGGACTCGCACAACAAAATAACCCAAACTCAAATCAAAGATGACAAAAGCATACACGCATTCCTTATGGCAAAAAATATTGTTCGATTACAAGGGCTTGCATACATTTCTTACAACTAACACCAATCGACAAAGTCACCTACTCTACAGGTTTCGAAGACGAGCGTCGTCGCTACCGCGAACACGGATAAAGGGAACCCACGGGTTCGATGGGTACGTCGTCAAGGTGCCCACCATCACCGATCGGATCGGATGCTCCACCTTGAAGTCACGATGCGCCGACTCGGGGTCATTTTGGGACAATCGTCTCCTGATACGGTAGAAGATCGCCCATCGCTAACACCCGCTCAGAGTAGACCGTGGCCCAGTCGGTCAACTTCAGCACGTCAGAGATCTCAACCGAGCCAGTCGACGAGGGATACCCGCTGGTGACGTCATCAAGGTCGAAGTCGTCAGGGAAGTGCGCGAGCCCAAGGCTCAGCGCAGTCACAGCTCCACGACGGAAGGCCGACCGCCACATGAACTCCAGAACCGCTGGATCCCTCTCCAGGTAGCGCCAGACCTTAGTGAGTTCGCTGGGGATCACCTCCGTCGGCGAGATCTCCTGAAGGTATGCGCGAATACAGGTTGCCAAAAGGGCGACATAATCCACCAGCATGGTGACACACTGTCGCGCATCGTACGACTGTGCCTCGGGCTCGTCATCAAGAATTTTTCCCTACAGAAGCACAAGTAAGTTAGTGTTAGAAGGATGCACGACTGAAATCCACCCCCTCGGGACACAATGACAACGGCGATCCGCACGCTCGGGGACTCGCTAATCCAATCAAACAACAAGACGAAGGAACTCACCAATCAGGGGACGGCAGCGCCCCGTAATGAAGTCTTGAAGACCCGACAAATCAGTCTGCAGCCCTGCGACGAGAGCATCCGATACCTTCCGCTCTTCAGCCGCGGTAGCGACAGCCGCCTTAGCCCTCTCTCGTCTCCACCGAGCTTGCCTCCGCCTTCGCGGCCTTGATCTCTATCTCCAGCTCGGCCACTCGCTTCTCCGTGACGGTCAACAACGACTGGGAAGCTATCAACTCGCTAGCAGGGACCATTCCTCGCGAGCCTTCGCCACCCTAGCCGAATGCTCTCTGTAGCAACGTAAGCGCGAGATCAAAATCAGAAACAAGACAACTATGGAGAAGGGTACCTCGAAAACCTACCAGCAGTCGCTTGCAGCTGTTTGTTCACCTCCTGCACAGAGTGGAGGTCTTTATCCATATGCTCTTTGGCGACCAGTCGCTCCGCCGATTCACGTTGGAGGCCCTGCACAGACACGACCAAACATAAGCAAACATCAAAGAAATTCCTAAGTGCCTAGCCGCTGAAATTCAGCGACTAGCCACTCGGGGACTGGACATCGAAGAAAATTCCTAAGTGCCTAGTCACTGAAATTGAGCGACTAGCCACTCGGGGACTGGATAACAAAAACAATAAGAATCAACCTGCTGAAATTCAGCGACCAGATCCTCGGGGACTGGACATACCTGAATAGCCACGCCCAGCATGCTGTGCAGCTCGACCACATCCACCGATGGCAACACAATAGGTGTGCGCCCGCGACGCTGCTCGACTTCCGAGCCCAAAACTTCGGGTGCTTGGGCCAACTGCGTCGACACACTCGCGGTGGAGGCCCTCACCATAAAGCGAGGGAAGGTTGCCACCGCTGCTCCCGCAGCACTCATCGAAGGGCCCGACGCCCTGACCAGTGCCGCAGGGTCTATCTGCTGCGACCCCGCGTCCACGACGGTCTTCATGGTCGCATCCGCTCTAGTCGGAGCTCCACTTGGGGTGTCGAATGGCTTGCCTGAGATGATGAAGACCTCTTCGCCCTTCATATTCTTCGCGTCCTCAACGGTTGCCTTGGCGTCATCGCCCTTCCTCTTCTTCGAGGGATCAACTTCTGCCCCCGTGGTGTCTACTGGAACTTTGGCCACCGAGGGGTGATCGATATTTTTCACGCCAGTCCTACAAAATGAAATGATCAGCGAGATCACCCAACAAATACAAACCAGTGGTTCAAGAGGATACGCCAAGACATTTACCTAGCGACTGGGATGTAGCGCAGGCCGGTGCGGATGTGCGTCGGCTTCTCTAGTTCTAGGCCCAGCTTCCGGCTGATGCCTGTCTCGAGTAGGGTCAGAGCCCATGACACAGAGGCCTTCTTCGAGGACGAGGCCACGACAGGAAGCTCCCCTCCGGTCGACGCGGGTGCCTTCCTTGATGGCGACACCCCTGCGGGTGGAGCAGCCCCGTGCCCGGTGACTACTGAGAACGGTGGCGGAAGCAACGCCAATGGCACCTCGTCTTCCACCACGACCGCACTGGCCGCCTCAGCCGCCTTCGCCGATGCTTTGGCCTCGGCTTCATCAGCTGTGCTAGTCGCCTCAGAGCTAGTCGCTGACCGAGGTGATGGCACTGCCTTGGGCGCCTCCTTCTTCTTTTTCGACGGCGTGGCCACACGCCGTGAAGTATGTTCGAGGGCTTCGTATTCGCCCCCATTGTGAGCCTCGAGGCTCTTGCTGGCCTCGAGCTCGCGCTGCCGTTGCCCGCGAATTTTCCGAACCGTGGGTGCGGTGACCTCCACGGACTCGCCGTCATCATCGCCTCCGACATTTTCCTTGTCGGAGGAGGATTCGCTTTCGTCCTCGGCGGACTCATCCGAGCTTACGTCAGCAGCGGGAGGAAGCCAACCTTCCACCACTTGGAAAAGATGCACAAACAATAAATGGTTAATAAGGCGCAGCTGCACTTCTGCGACTGCGAAATAGACAAGGAAAGGTAGACTTACTGGTGTTGCCTTGCGCTTCATGGTGTATGGGGGAATCCCGGCCTTCGAGTCGCGGTATTCTGCATTAGTGATTTTCTTCAGTGTGAGGGCGTAATCATCGGCCTTCCACTCGGCGGTGCAGGCCTTAGTCGCGTCGTCCTTGCCGGTGTACTCGTACATCCAGTGATCACGGTTGGCCAGGGGCACCAGTCGCCGCCCAAGCCGGCAATTGTACAAATTGATGGTCTTGAGCCCGTCTTTCTTCAGCTGACGAATCGTCGTCAACATCTCGTCGACCACCATCTGCTGGTCGTGTGGAAGTTTGGCGACTTGAAGCCGGCGTGGCTCGGGCCGCTCGGCGGAATACATCAGGAGTGACACCTTGCCATCCGGAGTCGACTCGCTGACATAGAACCAGTGCTTCTTCCACTCGTTCACCGCCTTATTTGGCAACATGAGGTCGAGGAAGGAGGCCTTGGACTTCAGTTGGAAGGTAAGGCCGCCCGCTTCCAGCATCGGGCCGACTGCCCCTTCGCGACCGACCTGCCCGTGGAACAACTCCTGCCACATGGGGAAGTATGGGCGGCAGCCCCGATAGCACTCGCAGAACACCACGAAGATGGCGAGCTGCTCGATGTTGCGCGGCCCCAGATCCGACGACTGGATGCCGTAGTATGCGCAGAATCGTCGGAATAAGATCGAGGTGGGGAAGCCGAGCCCCCTCTCGAGATGGATAGTAAAGCAGATGAACTCCCCGGCGCGCGGATTTGGTTCCACCTCCCCAGCCGCGGGGATTCGCCATATCCCGGCGCAGAGAATCCCTGCGTCTTTGAAGGACTTCAGCAGCACCTTGGTACACTTGGATCTCCCCCACAATTCCTTCGGCGGCGCCATCGATTCGAGGGTCTAGGATCACAAGATTGCTCTGGGATCGCTAGATCGCTCTGGGTCGCTCTGGAGAGAGTGGAAGATTGAGAGATGCACGGAGTCGGAAGAAATGTGGGGAATGCTCGCCCTTCACCCATCACTCTCCTTATATAGCGGTTGGTACCCACCAATTTTGGGGAGCCGTTACCGCGCGGTGATTATGTCGATATTACCGGTGGATTACCCAACGGCTAGTTTGACTAGGCTGACGGTCCAACTTCGTCTACTCGACTCGCCGACCCATTCGCCATAGCTACGACTCGATTACTCGCCGACGCATTCACCATGGCTGCGACTCAACTACTCGCCAAACTGGCGATTCAACTGGTCGCCGTTATTGCAACTGATGATGCATGCTGAGGATTCTTTCTTTCATTGAAAGCGTCCATCGCTGATTCGAATGGGCGTCCAAATTGGACCTGAATACTCCGACTGCCAAAAAACACCTGCGACAAATCAACGACAGCCCCGGGGACTACTGATGGGGATATGCCGAGTGGGGTATACCCAGCAGGACGTTCCCTACTGGATCATACTCCTAGCGAGTGGGCCTGCAGGATGGCGACTAGACCGCGACCCAAGAGGAAACCAGGCGACTGGATGCTGAAGGCCCAGAAGCATAGCTAGGCCCAGTCGGATTAGGTCAGAACCCTTCGAGTCCTTATCCAACTAGGTTGTAGATCTGTAAACCCTAGCGAGGTGGCTCTATATAAACCTTCCTAGGGCACGCATAGAACTTACGTTCCATCATACACCCCTTCAACTTGCCGCCTAGCCGCTGAGCTCTCCCATTGTACTCTCTCATCAGTACAATCTAGTAGGAGTAGGTCTTTACCCTCCGGGGGCCGAACCTAGATAAATCCCTGTGTCTTTTCCATCATCTTGCACCGCAGATGGCTAGCCGCCCTTGCCCTTTGTTCTACTACTTGCTACCAACCGTGCATCTGTCGTGGCCATTCCCACGACACCTGCTGGATCCTCTACCTCGGGCACCCACGCACGACGCCTGGTGACGGACAACATCCTCCTTCGGTAAGCCCCTTCGTTGGGGATTCTCGTTGGTGGGGGAGGTGGTAGGGAGTCGCTCCAATAAGTTTGGCGCCACTTCAATCCCGGGCGTGTTTCTACTGCTTCTTCTCTTCTTGGTTGGGCATGGTGGTGAAGGGAGGAGGGGAAGGAGTAGTGGCGCCGGCGGATCTGATGGCTGGTACGGGTGCGATGCTAGTCGATCTTATCCTTGGATCATCGGCATGCTTCCGAGGTGGAAGGTACTAAAGATTCGGTTGGAGGAGAACCCTCTTCCAAATAAGCGTCGCCATCTCTAGTGAAGTGGGCTTGCACCACTGTTGATCTTCTCGTTCGCCTCAGTGGTGAGGGAGAAGACGGCGGCGCCTGCGTTTTGGAGATGGCTTTGGGGGTTTTCTACCGCCGCTGAAGTGGAGTCTTCCCGGAGGGAAATCTCGACGACATCTTCGATGTTTCCCACATCAGCTAGGCTGGAACGCCTCATGGAATCTGCGACACCTACAACAACATCCAAGTGATAGGGTAGATCCGTCGCTGCCTTAGGCCAACATATTGGCCTTGCTGTGCTCGACTAAGCCTGTTGCTCAAGCTTCTTCCTCTAGAGTCGGAGGATCTTCTCCGGACTTGATGCAGTGGAGTCTGACAAGGTTCTTGCAGCGCCAAGTGGTTTCATCCCTGATGCCAATGAGAACAGATGCATCTTGATTCAAGGCGATTTCCAAGGACTTGATCACGTTCCACGGGCCAACGTAATTAGCTTTAGGATGCAATCAACTTTATTAAGGGTTCCTATGTACATTAATGGCTTTGTCGGGGCACTTTGTGTATTTTTGTATCCAACGCATTTTTAATGAAGATTCCTGATCCTTTGGAGCATTTATCGTGCAAAAAAAAGTACTACCACGGTGTGGACAGAGTAGCATTGGTATCTAAAGATGTAACTGGTGAGACCCCTGGGAGCTTCCACAAAAATCAATGAATTTCGACCATCCGATCATGCTAGCCATATAGGTCCCAGCAGATCCTGGCCGTCTATTTTAGGCATGGACCACCTGTCAGCGGCTGGAGGGGGTATAGATGTTGGTGCATGTGTGTTCCTTCTCTTGGCTTCTCTCCCATTCGCTGCCCACTAGTCCAAGCCATGTAACACCGCTTGTCTACCCGCCTGATATAGTGTGCGGGACCATCCTTTAGTTGGTCCACCTCTCAGCGGCTTGGGCTGGATTTCATATGTGTCAATTGAGGTGTGGTGCCCTCATGTCCTCTCTCCATCCACCAAATCCCCTCACGTTCTCTCCCTAATGCCCCTTCTTTCCCGTGCCGCCATCGCCAAGGGCGCCCCCTCCCCTTCCTGCCCGTTTTCCTCCTCCTCTATCACCTCCAGCAGCAGCTACCGCTGTTTCCTTGCCCCGTCCCCATTCCCCTCCTCTCTTCAAATCCCATCCTCTTTCTCCTCCACAATTCCTCCAGCAGCGAGGAGCAACCAAGCCAGCCCGAGATGAAGTCTCTCTACCCTACAGCGAGTGCTGCCGCCACTCCTTCCTCGGGTCGAGGTCCCATCATCACCATCATCAGGAGAAGCGCCAACCGTCGTCCTCCATCTCCGATCTTCCCTCTCACTCTCACACATCCACCAAATGGCGACGGGAGACAACGTGGCGAGGAGGACGACCTCCAGGCGCCGCCCTCCATGGCCACTAGTGACATGGTTATACCCTCACGGCGTAACTTCAGCATACCTAGTCCAGCCCAAGGAAGGCCCACGCGAACATCGCTGGCCCATGAAGATTTTCGGGTGGCCAAGGCCCATGACGTCTTCGGATCCTTGGAGAGCAAGACTAGAGGAGATAGGAAATTCAAAGGGGTAAAACCCTAGAACTTGTAACCGACTAGGACTACGCCCGAGACCTGCCTAAGTCTATATAAAGGCTAGGAGGGCACGTCCTAGGGCAACTCGACTCATACTTTCGCACACACATCCACGCCAGATCGAATCTGCGCACCTTGTAACCTTCGGTTCCGCTGTAATCAAAGAGCAGACAAGCAGGAGTAGGGTTTTCCCTCCGGGGGCCTGAACCTGGGTAAATCTCGTGTCCCCTGGTTGCTTGTCTGTTAACCGTGCCACGATCTCCAGCATCCCCATCTTCTCCAAAACCCAAGTCCATAACAATGGGCATTGACGAGAATAAACCTCGTCAATTGGCGCCGTCTATGGGAATTGGGGCTGCTGATTGTGCGGTCGTGACGGTTCCGACCGATCGATCTACAACTCACATGGCGACGAGAATCACCTCCTCTTTGGCGCTTCGACTTCACGCCCACTCGCGGATACCATGAAGGATTTCGAGCCCGTGGCGGCGGACTCGAAATTCTGTTCGGGCTTCGCCTCAGTGGGACAACCGGCACCTCCGCCTCGGCGGGTGCCCGTGCCGTCAATCAGGCCCGCTTCATGGGCTCCACACCCCGTGCTACGCACGTCACCATCAACAGATGAGTTCTACAGCAGCAGCAGCTGCAACTCCGATCTGTGCGATCCACCTTCGGATGAAGGGACCTACGGTTCTGGATCCGAAAGCTGCGGCAGCAATAACCAATCTCAGGCGCTATCGTGCGCGCGATCATCAAACCGACGAGGAACGCTTAACCCGCCCAACCCCAACCCGCAGGACGAAACGGAAACGGTGGAAACGGGCGAAACGGGAAAAGCAGCCACCTCATCCAACTTAGCAAAGAAGGATGGGTCAAGCTGCGCCGTCGCAGCGTAAATAGTCCTACCGACTCCTCACGTGACCTCGATGGCATACCACTACCTCCTCATCGAGGAGCACAAGAAGCAAGTCAAGATGCAGGAGACGCTCGACAAACGCAAGCAAGCAGCCTCTGAGTCCAGTGCGCGACGAGCTGCGCTCTCCGCCAAAGGACCCGGCTCTAGCACAAACGGAAACCAGGGAAACAAGCACCACTCTCGGGTGGAAAACATGGACCCGAAGGAACGGCGTGACGTGACCCGAACTCTCCATACATCGTTCATGGATATGGACGCCGACGGCAACATCATCCCGAAGACACCACAAGCTGCGATCATGGCAGCCACTGCGTATCTCGCGGCTCACCCACCTCCGGAGGGGGACCCGAAAAGGGCCATGCATAGGTCCGCACTCACCGGACTAGGACTAATCGGAGCTGCGCTCCACGAAGACGCTCCTACGGAGCCGAAGAAGAAAGCTCCGGCCAGGCACGAGCCCCTCCCTCATCCGAAGATGAAGAGGAACACGATCTTCCTCGAAGGAAGAAGAGCTCGCGACCGCCATAAACGCGACTACGCGCGAGACAAGCTTACACAGCGAAGATCGACAAAGCACGTGTCAAACGCGCATGCTCGTCTCGAATGCGAGATGGATGAAGACGAAGGAGAACTCTGCGGGGCTCGATGCTTCAGATTCGTCCGGCGAACACAGATGCCACGCAACTTCAAGCTTCCTTCGGATACTCAAGTTCAACGCACGCAAGATCCAAAGTCTGGCTCGGTGACCATCATCATCCGTCAAGCTTCACGGAGGCAACAAAGAAACCGCCATGCAATGCCTTCACCTGCAATGACAGCGCTGGCGCTGGTCAGCCAGCCTATCATCGGGATCCATCCGGCTGGGAGGAGCTCGCCATAGCTTCATCCGAAATTTCAAAGGCACCAGCAAGAGGCCCGCCTCAATCGAAGAGTTGCGAGCCTGCACTCGGAGAACGGGTGAATCTATTCGCCAGACATACTATGCTGGTCTACAACCAAGAACTCGCAGCACACATCTCGAAGAAAGGGCCATCGACGCCTTGAGGGGCGGCGTCAGCGCCAGACTTCAGGAGGAACTTGGCGTGTAAAGCCCAAGACACTCGACCACCTCATGGAAATCGCCAACGATTGGGCTGGGCGAAGATTGCATCCAGCGGGTGCAATCAGATGAAGAGGACGACTACGGCCGAAGACGCGAACGCCGCAGCAAGAGGAGATCGCGCGTCTACGAGGACCGCGACGGACCCGACATGGTCGCAGCCGGCTACGCCGACCGCCGTAATGACAACAGCCGCAACAGCGGAGGATACCGCAGCGGAAACTTCCGCGACAATGGACGACCAACGCAGTCGTGGCAACGCCGCGACCGCGACAACGGACCCTCAGCATTCGACAAACTTTCGGGTCCATGCACCATCCACTTCTACATCGACAAACAAGATGGCAAAAAGAAAGCTAGCCACATGCTCAAGGACTGCCGCGAGTTCCAGAAACTCAGCGAAGGCATGATGCAGATGAGGCAACAAGCTCCAATTCCTGCGTCGAACGACTGCGCCCAGTGAAATAGCACGGAGCTCCTCCACCGCCGCCTATTGAGGCCCAAATCAACCAATCGCACAGCGCAAAACAACGCCGGGTCGCATACCCCACCAAAGGGCGCTAAATATGATCCGGAAGGACGCCCCACCAACAGTGCGAAGAAAATCACCCGACAAATCAACTTGGCCGTGGCAACTCCGCTCAATCCTCGAGTACCTCAGCGGATCGAGTCCTGCATCACATTCACTCGCGGATCACCCTTGCGGATCCTCACCCAGTCATGCCTCCCACAGTCTTTGAGGCGCAGATCGGAGGCTTCGAGATGAGTCGCGTCTTCATGGACGGCGGCAGCGGCATCAACCTAATGTTCGCAAGCACTCTAGCAGCTATGCGGATCCCGCAATGCAGCCTGGAACAATCAGACACAACGTTCCACGGCATTGTCCCAGGGAAGGGCATCTTCCCCCTGGGCAAAATAGGGCTCGACGTCATCTTCGGGAAGCCGGACAACTTTCGGCAGGAGCGCCTAGAATTCGAAGTGGTGGACTGGCCGTCGCAATACCATGCCATCCTGGGACGTGTAGCATTCGCAAGGTTCCTGGCCGTCCCACACCACGATACCTACTACTCAAGATGCAGGACCAAGGCGTCATCACGATCCACGGAGCTTCACCCGGTCGGACCAATGCGACAGGATTTCAACAAAATCTCCCGGTCTTTCGGCATGCAAGAAGAGCTTGTAAGGCTCGCTGGTGACGGACAATGGGCTACCCCAGTCCAAGCAGAACGCACCTGACATGTCTTTCGACTCCACCATCAACACCAAGAAAGTGCAGGTCCATCCAACGGATGCCTCCAAGACGGCGCTGATCGCCAACGACCTCAGCACTGCATAGGAAGGCGCGCTCGTCGAATTCCTCCGTGAGCACTGGGAAATCTTCGCCTGGTGTCCTGCGGACATGCCAGGAGTTCCCAGGGAATTCGCCGAGCACGCACTCAATGTCTTCCCAGACACCAAGCCAGTCAAGCAGTCCATCCGAAGGCGCCGGACCCGAGCGA
Source organism: Avena insularis (assembly GCA_023614405.1). Taxonomy (NCBI): domain Eukaryota; kingdom Viridiplantae; phylum Streptophyta; class Magnoliopsida; order Poales; family Poaceae; genus Avena; species Avena insularis. The sequence goes on from CM042685.1 coordinate 206,319,876, forward strand.
AGCTATCGGCAAGGAGATCAACAGTTACTTGCAGACTTCATCCGGGAAATCAAGGAAAGCGAGTGGCTGGCAAACACGGTGATGGTCCCGAAGAAGGACACGGACATCCTGCGGATGTGCGTGGACTTCACGTCACTAAATAAACATTGCCCTAAGGACCACTTCCCTCTTCCTCGGATCGACCAGATCATCGATTATTGCAGGTTGTGAAACTCTCCTTCCTCGACGCCTACTCAGGTTATAACCAGATTCGACTCAAGGTCGAAGATCAAGAGAAAACGTGTTCATCACACCGCTCGAGTATCTTGCTACAACACAATGCCCTTTGGGCTAAAGAACGGGTGCCACGTACCAGCGATGCATGCAGAGCCTACCTCAAAGACCAGATCGGTCGCGTCCAAGTCTATGTCGACATAGTCATAAAACCAAGGAGGCAAGAACACTTATCGACGATCTCCGCGAGACGTTCGACAACCTTGATCGCTGAGGATCAAGCTCAATCCAGAAAATCGCCTTGGCGTCCCTCGGTCGGCTTGCTCGGGTACTTCATCTCTCAACGAGGGATCGGCGAACCGAAGAAAATCAAAGCTATCATGACAATGGAGAAGCGAAAAACCTCAATGCGTTCAGCAGCTCGGGTATGGCGGCACTAAGCGAGTTCATCGGCCGCATGGGCGAAGGCCCTACCATTTACCTGCTGCGCATAAGCGGAACAAGTTCGAGTGGACACCAGAAGCCAACGACGCATTCGAAAGCCTCAAGCGGCTCCTCTCCACCTCGCCAGTTTTGGTCACGCCAAAAGAGCGCGAGCCCCTGTTGCTGTACATAGCAGCCACACACCAGGTGGTCAGCACAGTACTCGTGGTCGAACGACCCGAAGAAGGCAAGACCCACGGGGTACAACGCCCAATTTACTACCTCAGCGAGGTTCTCACTCCAACAAAACAGCGGTACCCGCACTACCAGAAGCTGGCCTACGGCGTGTTCATGACGGCTCGACGACTGAGCCACTACTTCCAGGAGCATCAGGTGATGGTCGTCAACGAGGCACCCCTAAACAGCATCCTGAATAACCCAGAGGCCACAGGGCGCGTGGCCCTGTGGGGCATTGAACTATCACCCCTGGACATCATCTACGAGAAGCGACACACAATCAAATCTCAAGTCCTTCCGGACTTCCTGGTGCACTGGACGGAGCTGCAGCTGCCGGACACCCCAGACATGTCGCAATCCTGGACAATGCATTTTGACGGCTCCAAACGCGAAGCCGGAGCAGGGGCAGGAGTCATACTAACCTCCCCACAAGGTGACAAGATGAAATCGCCCTTGGATGAAATTGAGCCTCCAACAGCGAGGCGAATCTGAAGCCCTCATCCATGGCATGAAGATGGCAAAATATGCGGCGCATAGCGCCTGGTCATCTACGGTGACTCCAACCTTGTCGCATGCAGACGATTTACGAATGAGTGCGACGCCTTTGCGCCGAAAACATGATCGCGTGCTGCGCTATACAACGCACTCGAAGGAGAATTCGACGGCTGCGAACTTCGGCACGTTGGAAGAGAGAGCAACGAGGAGGCCGATAGACTCGCCAACATCGGCTCTACTTGTGCAAAGGTACCACCAGGTGTGTTCCTCGAACAGATCTGTGTGCCCTCCATCAAGCGGAAATTCCCCAAGGGATCACCCGAAGAAGCAGAACACTCGGGGGCTACGCTACCCGAAGGTCATGAAGGACCCGAAAAGTTGGATACCGAAGTTTCCATGGTCACCTTGATGCAGGCCATGGCAGTCGACGAAACTTGGACACGTCCATACCTCCAGTTCCTGATAAACGGAGAATTGCCAGATAGCCCGACAGATGCCCGGCGCGTATCTCGTCGGTCAAAAGCCTTCACCATCATCAACGGCGAGCTGTACAAACGCAGCATTACAGGCGTACTACAACGGTGCGTCACCATCAATGACGGCAAGGCCATACTCCAAGATATCCACGAGGGCATCTGCGGCCACCACGCAGGTAGCCGCTCCCTCGTCGCCAAAGCTCTGCGAGCAGGATTCTACTGGCCAACGGCCATGAGCGACGCGAAAGACATCGTCCGAAGATGCAACGGGTGCCAACGGTTCGCTGACAAACCGCACGCACCTGGGTCCGAACTTCGACCCATACCCATAGCCTGGCCTTTTGCCCAATGGGGCCTTGACATGATCGGCAAACTGCCAAAATCCTCGAAGGGAGGACACGTCTTCCTCCTGGTCGCAGTCGACAAATTCACCAAGTGGATCAAAGCCATGCCAGTCACCAACCAGAAGGGCAAAACCACCGTCAAATTCTTCGAATCCATTATCTACAGGTTCGGCGTACCGCACAACATCATCACCGACAACGGATCGAACTTCATCTCCAAAGAATTCCAGGACTTCTGCGAAGGCCTCGGAATCAATATCACGTATGCCTCAGTGGCACACCCGCAAACAAACGGGCAAGTGGAAAAGGCCAACGGCCTAATCGGCGCCGGCATCAAGAAACGCCTCATGAGCTCACTCGAGCACAAAGCTGGAAACTGGACGAAAGAGCTACCGTCTGTCCTGTGGAGCTTACGGACAACGCCAAACAGCTCCACCGGCTACACACCGTTCTTCATGGTGCACGGAGCTGAAGCCGTGCTACCAGCCGAAGTACGCCACTAGGCTCCACGAGTCGTCGCTTACAGCGAAGCCGAATCCACGGCTGCACTCAAAGATGCCGTTGACACACTCGACGAAGCACGGGATATAGCAGCAGCTAGATCAGCGGTGTACCAGCAAAGTCTCCGCAACTACCACAGCCGCCGGCTGCGCCCAAGGTCCTTCGTCGAAGGAGACCTCGTCTTGCGACTTAAGCAAAAGCGACCGAATAAACTCGAGTCACCATGGGAAGGACCCTATGCCATCACCGAGGTCATCCCAGGTGGCGCCTATCGCCTCAAGCACGTGGAGTCTGGAGTCGCATACTCCAACCCATGGAACATCTCGCACCTGCGACGATTCTACCCATAGCAATGTACCCCCTTTTTACTTTCGATAAGGCTTACAGCCAAGGCTACTCAGCCGAACCATGTACCTCCTCCACTACGCTACAAATAAAGCTAAGTGTCTCGCCCCAACCTTCGGTTGACTATTTCTCTGCAACTTTATTACATGCTACAAACGCACTCGGGGGCTCCCCCACCTCATGATTTCATCGACTGAGGACAAAACGTGTACACCTGAGTAGCTGACCACGTCAGGCAAACGAAAAGGACACGTACTAAATCAAAGCACTGCGTGCTCGCCAACAGGCAAACCTTTACAAAAAAGGGCACATACACGCCCAGCCGCAATATACAAATTTTACATCTATCTGTTTATTTTCAGGTCCTACCTATTCTGAAGAATAACCTGAGCACGCTGCTCAAACAAATCTACAATCTGTTCGGCATACTGCCTTACAGCCGCGTAATGCGGACGCATATTCCACTCACCACCATCTGGTCGAGGAGGTGGCCTAGTCGCCACAGCAGCCAAATCTACGTCAGGGTGGTGCACCCTCACAAGAGACAAGGCAGCCTTCACCCCTGCGACGAGCTGCTGCCGCACCAGCTCCTTGACATTGCTGGCACTCCGAAACTTCGTCAGAAGACCTGCAAGGGTCGTTGGCACGGCATCCAACGGAAACATGACATGCAGCACCGAGGAAAGCGATGTCTGCACCTGGCGGAGCACCCGTGAAACCTGGTAGACACGATCTTGCACCGTCGCCAGAACTATGGCGCGATCACGATCCATCCAGAAGAAGCCGCCAACCTCCATGTCCTGTTGAGTCAAGCAATTGACTCGAACAGCAATACGCTCCTTTTCTTCCCTCGGAGCAAGATTCACACCTGCGACAATCACACAAAACAAGAGTAAGGCCAGCAGGCTCACCCGAAGAACTGAGCTACAGCCCGAAAGAAGGATCAACTTACATTGCAGCTGCTCGGACAGCCGACCCAGCTTCGCCATCAAATACTCCTCTCTGGCTGCACCACGGTCTGCTTTGGACTTCCAAACGTCAGCGCGACCGCGTAACCCAAGCAAATCTCTCTCCAAGCTGCGCACGCGATCTCGAAGAAAAGCGAGCTGCGAGGAATCATCCAATGATGCTCGCAAGGGCCTTTCGGATGAAGTGTCAACTGGGTCAGCACCCGAAGGAACCTATAGCAGCAGAAAAAAGAAGGCACACAGACATTCAGCCAAGGATAGAGCACAACTCGGAGGAATTCATTATAAGGCCACTACGTGGCACAAGGATGGTACTACAAAAGATATTCACAACAAAAATAGACTACAAGCTACCCTACGTCTACTACGCCTCAGGCGGAGGGCACTGAGTCGCCTCAGAACCAGACTGCCTAGCTTTGGCCTCGCCCTGCTGCCGCAATGCGTACTCAGACAGCAAGTCAATGAGCTTGGGCCCATATCGTCTGCAGCGAGCGGAGTAAGCGGTGAAGGCTACCTCGGATCCATCCGCAGCCGTAGGCATCCGAGAAGTAATCTGGGGCAGGTCCAGCTCCGCCCCAGCCGCCATGGCCATCGCCAGCCCGACGGACGCGCCGATGCCCTTCTGCTTGCGCTTGTACGCTGCGTAGCGCCGGTTGACAGAGCCTCTGCCAGGGCACCCACGTCTTCAAGGGATGCGCCCTTCGGGAAGAGCTCCTGGTAGAAGCGACCAAGGACCTCTTTCGCCTTGGCAAGGGAGTTGACGACGGTGCTGCAGCGGTCTTCGACCGCTACAGTGGCATCATCTAGAGCACTCCCGTGCTCCAGAGCACCGCGGTCAAACTCAATGCCTGCGGCACCTGAGAAAAAAAAGAAGAAAACATGAAGAAAGGCAACATAGAAGAAGATCCGTAGAAAAAGAAGCAAGTACAAAAGCTAGCGCTCACCCGAAATAGCCTTGGCAGCAGCCATGAGCTTCTCCGCCACCCCTTTTTCACGAGCAGCCGCAACGGTGGCCAGCTGCTCCTCACGATCTGCGGCCTCCTGCTGCAGACGCTCTTTTGCTTCGGCTGCCTTCGTCAGCTCCAGCTCAAGGCGCTCTCGCCCAGTGAAAGCTTGACATACCTCCGATACCAAGGCTCTTCTTCAGAGCATCGACCTCACGGAGAGAGTCATTATGCTCCTCTGCATTTACAACAAGCAAGCGTCAAAGAACAGGACCAAGATAAGCAAGAAAAGTACTACAAGGCAGACGAATACCTTGAAGCTGCCGCAGTTTCGCCTCCAGCGTCAGGCGTTCCTCCACCAGCCGCTTGGCCTCTTGGACAAAAGGCTGCAGCAACAGGCAATAGTAGTAAGAGCAGGACTTGGGGGCTACGCCCAACACAAAGAAGCATAAACAACATCAGCATACGAAGACACTCGGGGGCTCCCCCCGTAACATCAAGCAGAAAAACTTACGTGCTCCGAAGGCGAACCTGCAGGCCCGCCTGCGAAATTCTAAGGTGCAACCACCAGCCTCTCCTGCAGGAGGCTGGAAGCGTCACCCGAAGTCGCCACCGTCGAGGAGGAGGCGACAATGTTCGACTCCCCATCATCTCCCCGCACCATCACTTTGGAGCCGTCGGAGGATTGCACGCATCTGAAGCCAATCAGCACAGTGCAAACATCATAAAAAGAAAAGGACAAGTGGCAACAAGAAAACTTACGAGCCCAACGCGCAGGTCGAAGATAGGAGAAGCCCTTGGGCCCTCTTCTCCTCCTTCTTCTTCTTCCTCCTCCTTCTTCTCTTCCTTCTTCCGCTTTCTTTGGCGGGTGCGAACAGCCCGCACACAGAATGGAAGGAAGGGGAGAGGAAGAACCCCCATGAACATCATCATGACGCTCAAGGCCCAGAGGATTTCTAGGAGTCGGAGGAGTCGAGGCATCCGAAGACTCGCTCGAGCTCCGTGATCGCTTGCGCGAATGGTCTTCACTCGATTCGTCGGCATCATCCGCTGGGGATCACGCTGACGGTAGCTCGGAGACGGAATCCACCACTTCATTATCCGGGGCATTCGGATACCTTTCGGGTAATGGTGGTGCCATGCCCGGCACTTTGAAGCTCTACAATATGAGAAGAAACTTTGTTAGCAAATAAAGGACACAAATAAACACCCAACAAAAAAGGGGAGCACTACGTGCATAAATCTACACCTTTGGCACGGCCAACGTCGAAGAAAAGGGAGGAGTCAGCGACTTCTCCGGGAGTCCCTCGTCGGCCTTGAACTTCAACAGCGCGCGAAGAGCCTTGTCAAGTTCCACCTCGGAGATTTTCTCACTCGAAACCCTCGTCGGATCACGGCGCCCAGAGTAAAGAAACATCGGATGCGCCCTCGCTTGGAGAGGCTGCACCCGACGCTCAAGAAACGTCCGGATGATGTCGACACCGTTCACCTCCTTCTCAGGAATCAATTGGAGATCCCCTACCCAATGATACAGGGCCTCTATCTCCGCCACCTCACCGTCTAAGATTTGGTTTTTCCAGGATCTTTTCTTCTCAATCAATTGGGAGGGGTCAAAAGGAACGAGACCAAAATCTTGCCCAGGCAGTACGGAGTCACAGATGTAAAACCATTTCCTCCAAGATCTTGGACAGATTCGGACATGGAAAAGGAAAAGAATTGCACATTGGGACTGAGGGAGATGATGAAACCCCCAATGGGATACACACCATCCGAACCAGACTGCCTCTTCACGGAATAAAGCTTCCGGAAGAGTCCAAAGTGCGGCTCAATACCAAGCCAACACTCGCAAAGCGTAATAAAACACGCAATGTGGAGAAGGGAGTTGGGAGACAGATGATGGAGTTGAACCCCATAGAAAAAGAGCAGTCCACGAAGGAAGTCATGGACCGGAAAAGAAAACCCGCGAATCATGAAGGCAACAAACATAACCCGATACCCAGATGGGGGACGGGGGATTACCTCATTGCCGGGGAGTCTCACGGCCGTCGTGTCTTGCGGGATCAGGCTCGCTTTCGCGCGGTTTGCGGAGATCGCTTTCCAGCGTTTACGATCGCCGCCACCACCGTCGGTGGAGCGGCGATGGCGGTGCCCTTCTTGCCTCGGCGCTGGTCCCAAGCTGCAGATGAGGACTTCTTCGGTTTTCCCATGGCGCTGGCGGTGGTGGCGTTGCCAACAAAGAAAGACAAAGGAAATGTGGAGGAAACTCTCAGCGCGCAAGAATAGCCAAGAACGAGGGGGGTGAATAGATGAACTACTACGGTGAAAAAAAACCACGATTTCACCAGGGATTATAACAGCGAAGATGACGCACGCTGGCCGTCCATCGAGAAGACCTAACGCCAACGGTAGATCTGGCCGTACACGTGTCAGCACCAAAACGAACCGTCGTTACCACGCCGTCCACTACGTGCGGAAATCGAGGAGACGCCGTAATCATCTCTACGCGCTGCGTGACGGTCAATTCAAAGTCAGCAAGTGGGACCCACGCCCGTCGATCAAGTCATCTCTGGTGTAGCGACGCTTGAGGTCATCGATCGTAAGCAGCGTCATCAAAAGCTATACTAGCACCACTGCTCCACAGCCAGTACTCACCGAATCTACGATTCGACTAAATACTTGGGGCTACTCCTATCGGAGCGCTGGCCGCACCCGGCTGCACAAATGAGGACAAAATTATTTCTCTGAGTCCTACGTCGAGTTTACGACTCCACTACGGACTCGGGGGCTACTCCCATAGGGAGGATGGATTTAAGCATCCGAAAATTTTCGAGTCCTGCGGACCTAATGATTGAAACAATGCTTGAACTGAAAGTCTCCGTTCGAGTCTACGACTCGAACAGACACTTGGGGGCTACTCCCATAGGGAGCGCTGGTTGCGCACCCTATGAAATCTTCGACTGCGATCTTTCGGATCAGCACGCAAAACTTTTCGACAACTCTGCCCCAATTAATGCTAAGTGAATAACATCCTCCTTGGCCACCCGAAACACCTCCGCGGTGATAAACATTCGGATGCTGCGTCTGCGACGCAAAGATAAGACCTACAGATATCATCTGATGGCCTGGCAACGCACCGATCGCGCTCGCTAGTATGAACTGCATCAGCAGGTACGATGAAAAATCCCGACGGACGCGTTGGGTACACCAATTAAAATCACTGGAATTCCACTCCTGTAAGTCCTCCACGACCTGAGTCGAATTACGCCAGCATATGTTCCGGATTCGAGTCGAGGGACTCGAATCTGACGAAGATCGTGTTGTTTTGTCCTAAGACAGTTAACTGACCCTGATCTGTCAGGAGAGTCAGGCACACGCATCAACAATCCCTACACACTCAAATCATTCTCTAGACAAACAGAGGTAGCTACACCCGAAGGGTCAAAGAGTCCTCAGCCGAATCTACGATTCGACTGATCACTCGGGGGCTACTGACATGGTTATACCCTACGGGTACGTAACTTCAGCATACCTAGTCCAGCCCAAGGAAGGCCCACGGCAGACATACGCTGGCCCATGAAGATTTTTGGGTGGCCAAGGCCCATGACGTCTTCGGATCCTTGGAGAGCAAGACTAGAGGAGATAGAAAATTCAAAGGAGTAAAACCCTAGAACTTGTAACCGACTAGGACTACGCCCGAGACCTGCCTAAGTCTATATAAAGGCCAGGAGGGCACGTCCTAGGGCAACTCGACTCATACTTTCGCACACGCATCCACGCCAGATCGAATCTGCGCACCTTGTAACCTTCGGTTCTGCCGTAATCAAAGAGCACACAAGCAGGAGTAGGGTTTTCCTTCCGGGGGCCTGAACCTGGGTAAATCTCGTGTCCCCTGGTTGCTTGTCTGTTAACCGTGCCACGATCTCCAGCATCCCCATCTTCTCCAAAACCCAAGTCCATAACAATGGGCATTGACGAGAATAAACCTCGTCAACTAGCAGCGGCATCTTGTTGCCGGTGTGTCCTAGAATAAGAGTAAAATTACCTACAGCATTTTTTTTTTGAAATTAGGTATATGTTCTCACACATGTGTGCATGTTCATTTATGTCAGTATGAAAGAAGAAGATGAAATTCTACAAAAGATTGGACCCAAACCTAGCATGTAATGGTTAGATTCTTTCCAGATCTGATTATAATGCAGAGTAGGGATATTTCTCTTAATGTTTCTGAGTATTTTCCTCCGAATTCTCTTTATTATGTGATGTCTGCAAATCCTCATCGGTAGTTCATGCAGTACCTCGATGGTGTGAATCTGATATGTTCCTACACTTATTAATCTATGTTGTATGGAGTTGGAATTTATATTTTTTATTTGGTTCAGAGGTTTTATGGAAGAAGATGGTCAGTTTTGGCAGAAGATTATGCCCAGATCTTGTAGTTAATGGTTAGAACTTTTTAGTTCTGAACCATAGTGCTAACTAAGAATCTTTCATGTTGTTCAAAGACATTTATCTCTTTTTTTTGGTTCAGAGATGTTACAAAAGAAGAAGAAGAATTTTTTATAGAAGATTATGACCGGATCTTGAAGGTACCAGTGCCTCCTCACACTTTTTGCGCTACTTGGTTTTGGCCTTTTTGAAAGAGGATTCCCTATGGCGCTTCCTCTGTATAAGATTCTTCATTTCACACTTCTCAGGTTTGCCCACACGAGCAAAATACATATGCATGTTCCTTTAGGAGAGATGATAATTACATTCAATTCAATTGATATTACATCAGGCTGGGAGATATATATATCTTGGCAACTTTGGTTTCCAATTGTTATTCAATTGATATTACATCAGGCTGGGAGATATATATTTTGGCAACTTTTAACACGGGTCATCTTAAAAAGTTCATCATTGCTAATAGTTTCTTTTTGTTCTCTTCAATATCTGAAGAATGTGCAGAAGCTTTTTAGGGTAAAAGATTTCTGTTACAAAATGAAATTCTTGAGTTACAGTATATATCATTTCTGAGGACTGAATTCTACAATATTTTGGTCCGGGAGATTGATTGGATTTATTGTATACAGAGCTTGTTGTAAATTTACACCGGTTACATTATTTGACCGGTAAAAGGCATGTACTGAAAATTATGAGTTCATGGCTGTGGTTCAGGGTAGTGTAAGATTTGTACGAGAAGAGTAGTATACGCACTGCACGGTATATAGAGATAGCTTTCAAACATGTATTGTATAAAGATCTGAAATGTTACTTTGTGACCTTATATTTGCAACCCTTCTTTCTAATCCATGTAGAAAGGGATTTATACCTTGTGATGGTGGGAAGGAAAGGCCATTCTCTGGGATCTTGGTAAACATCCGTGGAAGATGAAAGTTATAGTTTGTCAATTATGAGTTTTTGGTTTCTCATCTTATATAGACTAACAAGTGAGTTAATTTTTTTTATTTTATATGGCAGCCATTGGTCACGCCAACCTAGAAAATTAGCTTTATGGTTGCGGTTGTCGCTGCGCCTGGACAGAGAGCTGCTGCAAGACCAAGAAGAGCTCCTCCCGGTGCTGCTGGAGCTGCTGCAGTGGCGGCATGGGAGGAAGAAACATGCACACGAGGTGGCTATTATGAGATGTACCGGCTGATGTTTTGGAAATTTCGGCGAGGTATATACGATGCCCCATCCTTTTATCTCTGCATTTTCCCCGATTGTGCATCTCTTCATGGTGGGAGTGGATTCCTCCCACCTGATGTTTCAGTACAACGAGGACACACAAGATATATGATTTATTTGGTTTGAAAAGTTATTATTCACTATTTTTTTGTGAAAATAGTACAAACAGTGAGTAGAGATAGAAAAGAGATAAGGTTTGTGCTGAAACAGAGCAGAGCAGCAGCAATAGCGTCTCTGGAGAGTTTTTATTGATCGACTCCTGGCGCTGCTTGCATAATTTCTTCATCATAAGTCCCGGTGCAGCTATTATTGCAGATTTTTGCTGGTTCTTGTTGACACGATAATGTTATGGTTTATGTGTTATTCAAAAGAATACGTATGACCTAATGGTGATAGGATTTCCCAAGAAATATGATGATCTGTATCCAATCTGGTTGTTGACTTGTTATAGCATTTCAGAGATTTAGCAGTGTAAAATAAAGTAATACAGAGATCTGAACTCCAAGATTTTTGGTAATGACACTTCAAATATTTGGAAACCTCATGATGTATTTTGTGCCGCCACAGATGCCTGAATTTGTGCTTCAGCTTCACGAGTTACTATTTTTTCTCTTCGATTGGGTCTTCTTGCAGCTCGTGCTTCAATGTTTGCACAATTCAGGACACTATTTTTCTGATTTAAACAATTTTGTCACTGTTGTTGTTTATGATGTAGCCATTGTCGAGGCTCATGTAATGGAGATGAAGGTGTGCTTGAGAGAAGCCACTGTTACACACAATAGGGTAGTTTTGTTTATATCTTTTTTATTTTCAACCATCTCTCCTTTTGCCTACCTTGCTCTAAATTGAGTTCCTTGGAACTGAGTGACTATATTTCAAAAAAGAAGAAGTTGGTAGTAGTGCAATTAATGGAGAGAAAGTTATGAGCATTAGCATCTGAAAGCATATATGGGAGTTGAGTCCATATTCATTAACGCAAGTCAAGAATACTCTCCTGCATATGACATTATCTTGAGGTCTATGTTGGATCTTTAGTATATTTTCTAGCTAGCGTTGAGCCTACTTAGTTGCAGTTATATGGGTAATGTCGCCTCTCTTTTCCATTATTATTTACTCTTTATTGCCTAGTGCTGAATTCATCCATGTAGAAGAAACAAATGTGTGGGCAAATAAATCATGTATTGTGCTATGTGTGAGCTACTACTAGAATGTGTGCAGTGTGTATTATTTTCGGTCCATAAAATTATTTTAGCACAAATTGGCATGTCAACACTAACACACGTTTACTGTAATTTAAAGCTTATTTAGAACCTTAGATCATAATTTAAATAGGCTTGTCATATAATTTATAATTTATAATCTAACTATATTCAATCGTTGCTTTGTATTCAGATCAATGTGAAGGGAATATTTAACGACTAGGAGGTTAAATCTTGCTATGTTAAATATATTATAGGGAAAGGTATAAAATACAGCTCTACTTATTTTCTATCTATTGCAGATGTCAAACTGAATCAGATTGTTTAATAGTTTTATACGCTGCTTCCACACTGCTTATTTTCCACTATGTGCTTCAGAGCTTCAGGAGGTTACATCTTTTGATTTATTTGCTTCCGGTGCTCTTTATGGGGTAGTTGTTCCTGATGCCTATGTTGTTTCCAAATTAGGTTAGCCCTTCCATGTCTGTCCCTGTTACGCCTCCCTCCGTGAGAAAGCAAAACTGATATTGGGTTACTTTGTACAATCAAACCATCATCCACATAACTTATTTGTTTTACTATCTTTAAGTTTTAAGTTCTGTTAGTTGTATCCCCTTTTGGTTTATTTTAGTAGGTGGGGGACGGGCTGGTACTCGAGTTGTTGCTGCTCTCTGGCTTTACATCTTCTCTGGCGCTCCGCTGAAGCACCATAGCTCGATGCCGTGCCTTTCTTCTATACAACGACACTGGTGAGCGAGGGTAAGCAACAAACATGTGATGATTTTGGAACTATTGGACAATTTAATATCTGACATCCCGTTGTGCTTATTGTGGTAAGCAAGTTTCTTTTACGATATGCTACTTTTGTGATATCTAGGTTGTTTTAGACACATTGTTTAACAATCTTAGATTTTAAATCCTCACTGCTATGAATTTTGTATAGAAACAGTGGTATCATTTATGTAATCAATTTATGTGTTCTTGTCAATTCCCTTGTGTTCTCTTTTGTCTATTCCTAACAGGGCCTGTCCATTATGGTTGGTTCTTACATTCCTCTATGTAATGTTTGATTTCCCTTCCGTTTCTTCTTACTACAGGAAAAGGTGGAAGGGAGACTTTTTTTTGCAGACACGGACCTCCATAATACTTATGTTCACACGATTCTTGAGTTCAAATGCGTTATATGTGGACCAATGGAGCATCAGGATATGCTTGGCAAAAAGCATTAATTCCTTCGGTTTGGTCATGAGGTTTGCTCGTCTGTTTTTAAACACTTAAACTCCAATGCATTATGTCGTTTAATCATCTACAGTCAAATTCTATAAGGTGCATGGTGAATTATTTGATTAAATTATTTATGTTGTTAAATCGGCTATGTCAAATGCTACAAGATCTAAATCAAGAGGTTTTGGTTGGGATGGTTCAGTGGGGCTCGATTTTTAGTCAGTCTTTCTTTACCATTGGATGTCAGAGAAAGAAATGTGATATAAGCGATGCATTCCCTTGCTTTTCCACGATGTGCCTCTGATGTGTCGGTATCACATTGGGTCATAATTATTATATCTAAGTTCCCTGTGATACACAATGATTTAGACTTATTCGTTGAATATTTCTTCAAAATTTACAAGACCAGTAGTGATGTTTTCATGCTTTCTTTGTATTATGGTTTCATGGTAAAAAAGTGTAGTTGTACGAGTTTAGTCATGCTTTAATAAACACATTTGTCTGTAATTCACGATGTGCTAAAAAACAGAAGTTATGAATGTTGAATGGTCCATTTTAGAGTAGACTGATGGAGATCACTAACATGTCGGTTGATGCACATCGTTGTGATTTATTTAGTTATGGATCAATTTTGCCTGTACTTACTTTCCAGTTCACGGGAGGGGTGTTTTCTGAAATCTGTATGTTGTTTTGTGGTATCTAAATGCCAATGATCATTTGTAACCAATATATAGAACCTTGGTTTTTTTTGCTATTTCTGTTTGTTGCATAGGGGGGAGTTGATGCCTTAGATCAGTTTGTCATTATGTCTGTACTCCATGGACGTGTGGCAATATATTTAACCATCTTGATCTGCACTAACAATTAACTTGAGTGGTACCTCCACGGGGAAATAACAACTGCTTCATGTCATCTGAAGCTTTTCTGTCATCCGTAGCTTTTGAGAGAAATATTTGTTTTCATATAGACCTTCGGTTTGTAGATCATGGGATAGCTTGAAAAATCTGTGTTCTATCTTCTCTCATATGAGCTGCTTGTTTATATCCAAAGAGTCAATATATTCATCTTCATTGGCTTGCGCTTCAGGGCTTCTTGCAGTCTCAGGCCCGTCATGCAGATGATGTCAGAATTGCCTGCTGATGACGCTCTCTCTCTTTGTGCCTGCTGGCCTGCCGGGCAAGGTCTCGAGGAAACTGACCACCGTGCAAATTGCATTGCCACTGCGAGACATGGATACAAGTTAGGTAGGCAACATCCTTCTGCTTCAATTCATTCCAACCAAACTTGAGCACTCACGTCATGTTTGGCAGTTGGTAAGCAATACCATCAGAGATGATTTGGAGCTGCTAATTTTGGGACAAAATGGATCCAGCCAACGATTCAAAGGACATTGGTGATCTGATGTGGCTACAAAAACTTAAACAACTACCGGCATCACAGGTTCCATTCATTTCTCCATCATAAAATAGGTTAAAAATTTAGGCAGTTTCATCTACTGCTTTGTTTTATTGTACCTATGGGAGAATCCAGAACTCCATACATCTCAAATTCAGTTCAAGTATTTGATATTTTCATTGACAAGTGTTCTTTTTTGCTGTTACATTATACATATGTGTTTGTGCCTATCAACAATTTGATTGCAGTGGATCAAGTTTGTTCGGCCTTTTGGTTTCTAAATCATGGAATAGTTGATAAAATATTATACTTCCTCCGTCTCATGGAATAGTTTTTTAAAATTTGGATGAATCTATATACTACATATAGTGTCTAGATTCATCCAGACGGAGGGAGTAGCTAGGATGACGATTTATATAGAGATAGACGCCAATTCTTCTACAAATACATTGGTCCTACATTGAAAAGAAAAATACACTACTATTACATCTTGTCGGATACGTCAAGAGATTACATGTTGTGCATGTTTTTAGTTTTTAACTTAAAATTCTGTTGAAATTACGACTACTCTTCATCTTCAATATTTCATAACTTTCGACCTTCCATTATATTAGATTTATACTTGTCTCTTTTACACACTTTCCTCTTATACTTGCCCTCTACTAATTATTGTAATATATTTCCCTATTTCGCTCGTTGTATATAACCATCTCCTACTATGCTCATCTCATGATTTAGTGTGACTATAGCTAATTGTTGTATATTTCTTTGGTTAGACGTGTTTTCTTAGTGTTTTTAATTAGCGTTATTATACAAAACATGTATGAGAGGCACATGATCATGCGCCAAGTCGCACCCCTAAATCTATAGATGCATCAGGTCCCTTCTTGGGGTAATATAATCTCATTTGAAATCGCATGTCAAATTTGAGCCTTAACGCTACGTCCATTTGGTAAAAAATAAAAAACTTATTATTGTTTTTCGCTCACCTATAATCACTAATTGGCTCAAATTCAAACTAAAAAACTACTCACTAACACCAGTCAGATGCTCAACAAACATTACAATCATGGTAATTTAGTTCATAAAATAAATACTATAGAGTTACAGATCAAATATAAAATGTATGTACTTGATACGAACTTGCATCAATTGTCCTGATTTAGTATTTAATAGACTCTTGCAACACAAGAAGCGATCGAACTCTCATGACATCAATGTAAAGAGGGCGATTCTTAAAACACTTTGGAATGGTGATTGTAAGCCCCAGGTGTGTGTTCCTTACATAATATAATTAACATAGCAAATGTGTTGCCACAGACTAAATGGACTGTTTTGTACAATTCCAGAGCAGCAACAGCGGAAATGCTAGCCATAGCACTGACAACATGAAGTATGGCACTGATTAAGATCAGTATCTGCTGCAAGATAACTGCTGCCCCTGATATTATAGTTTACCTATTGTCTCGAAAACTTCTTTTGTCAGCCTAAGAAAGTGTATGCTAAACAAATCTGTTGCTATTTAGTTTGTATGGGTACATATGTTGCTCTGTCTGAACCAAGTATGCTGCTCCGTTTTGATGTTCCTACTACTCTTTCTGTTGTTACATTGTATAGGTGGATCTGCTACTGTCTTAGAAACAACTATGTTGCTTTTTTTACATTCCATGTCTATTTTTGTTTCTAAGTATTCTGCTACCTTCTGACGTTACTACCATCATTTTGTAAATACTCATGCCAATTATAGTCGCAAAATGGTTCTAAACCAACGGGATCGTGCGCCAAGGCGCACTACTCAATCTAATGTTAAGAATAAGCCATCACCGGCCGAAGACCAGTATTGCTAGGGTAAATTTTGAACAAAATCAACATACGATACACCTAGTATCCCACGAAATAATCACAAATTACATACACATCGATATGGTGCCAAAAACTAAGACAACATCATCAACACATAAATACACAAGTAATAATTCACATCAGCCAGCAGATATTACAACGGTCACACGCAGAGAAGCGGGAGAATGGGGGCTGTCTTCAATTCGGAGCTGTCGGGCAGCTATCCTCTGCTCAAGGAGGCGAAGAGCTTCTTGGGCGCCTCCCCCTTGGCGCGGTACTTTGCGGTAGCCTCCTCTGCCGCGACGATCTCCTCGCCGCGCCGGGCCTCCGCAGCTGCACGCTTCTCCTCGGCCGCCTTGTGCACCGCCGCCGTGGCGTTCTTCAGTTTCTCCACGTACTCTGCCTTCTTCCTCTCCAGCTGCTCCTGCAGGTACGTTCCCCAGCCGACAATGTTAGCAGCAAAATTACGTACTGTCTCTGCTTACAAATATATCAGCTGACAACCTGTTAATTTAAGGAAAAAGGTATTTCCCCATGTCTAACTTACTTGCAGCTTCTTGTGCTCGGCTTCCAGCTGCGCGGCCTTGGAGTTCTCCCACGAGGTGATGTCCGCTAGCAACTTTGCCGTCCTGAGAAGTGAAAAACGATTGCTTAAATGACAGACAGGCTTATCTGAACCTCGAATTAGTGTTAGTGATCAGATGTTCCGTGTCCACTACGTGCAGTAGAGATGGAGCCTGAATTTCGGGTGCAACGAAAGTCATCACAGCTTAAATGCGGACATGGATTGAGCGATCTCGGCGAATTACACCGGTGCGGTTATACTTGTATGAAAAATTAAAGCAATAAGGATCGACTCACTTGTTCTCGACTTTGGCCTTCTCGTTCTCCTCCCATGCCTTGATCAGCGAAATCCTCTTCTCGGTCGCGACCCTCTCGAGGAAAGCGTCTGAAGAAGGAGCAGAGTTGCACATCAGTTCACTAATTAACATGCCGGCCGTGTGTATGAGTCAAATAATCCTGTTGATGATTTCAGACTTGGGGTGAAGAGAAGGAGTAGTACCTCTTCCGTGTGAGCCCTCCTCTGTAGCTGCAGGCTTCTCATCATCTGACAAAGAGAAGCATGAAAAAGGTTAGCAAATCCGACCACAGTTGTTCCGCTCCTAACCGTGGAGCAACCTGCACAGCACAGACAGACGTACTCTCCGCGACAACGGGGGCCTTCTCCTCGGCGATGTCCTTGGCCGGCTCAGGCGCGGGCGCCTCCACCTCCTTCTTCGCTTCCTCCGCCATCTGATCGACCTCGCCGCCTCTGCAACGAACGACTCGACCAGGATATTTGGCAAGACTCAAAGTCGCAGGAGCTCAGGATATGTTGTGTTTGTGCTGGTAGGACGTGGTGGTCAGGAAACTAAAGCCAAGAGTATGTATATGTAGCGGTCGGGAGAAGGGAGAGCGCATGGATCGATCAACTAATAAACCGGCCGGTGAGGCTGGCTCAGGCTGGATGTATCCAGATTGATTAGTGTAGCCGTCTAGGTAAGGTGGCACACCTTCTCTTCCGGCTGCCGCGTTATTTCTTCTCAGAGACGTAAGCAACTCACACAGACTACTCACGCCACCACACGAGTAGTGAGCGTACGATGGATCCTCGTTCACAGGTCGAGCGGCTTGAGTCACAGAACGGGGAGATGTTGTACGTTTGGCAGGGAAGCCGGCGGAGCCATTCGTGGTGGCGCCAGCTCCCAAGTACATCGATAGATAGGCAAGCGACAGGAGTAGTTGTTTGCAGTTGCAGCCGACGACCGATCACGCCCGGCGCGTCGCGTTCGTCCGCGGATGGGCACGTAGCGAGGCGTGTCGTGGAATTAAAACTTAGAGATCACGAAATGGTCTGTTGCTAGCCGGCGACGGCGACGGCGACGTCGCGGGCACGATGACGACGCAGACGGACGACAGCGAGATGGAGCTGTGGCGGGGACGGAGGAAGATGCATATGTTTATCCGAGAGACGTACCCACGTTTGCAGCGCTGGAATCTGGGTGGATTCCGTCCTCGCCTGTCGCCATCTTGTTTACAGATACTATATACAGATGAATGATGAATCCAGTGCCATTAAGCTAGTATACTGATTAGTATTGTATGGTCCGGTCGTGTTCCATGGATATTCTGCTAACTGCAGCGGCTTTAGACCCCTCGTAGAGCTGAATTGATGATTGGGCAACAATTATGCCGTCACAAAGTCAGAACAACTGGATGCTTTGCACCGTCAACGTTAAACAGGTCGACTGACTAATTTTAATGAAATAAAAAAAATGGAAACTGTATACTCCGAGTATAACAAGTACTATGTCTTTGTGAAGCTGTCATCCGGTCGGATTTGTTCTGCGTGTGTAAAGGAATCGTGTGCAGTCCAGTTGCACCGGTGGCATATGATTGCCGCTGCTGCAAACCATGCCGTATATTAGGGATGCAAAAGTGTGACAATTAGAACAAATGAAATATTACATTTAGACTATCGGAAAATCTAGGTAGCGACCGGTCTGAAAATTTTCGAACTTGGGGGACGCGTATAGTGCATTGTCTGGTACGCTGCCACTAAACAACAAACCGAATCAAAGCTAGCTAAGGAGCAAATCGAAAATTTAAAATCTTTTCTAGACCAAACCATTTGTCTGATTTAGGATCCGTTTTTAACGTTGGACTAATCGCGATTAGATCTTCGAAATTAGATCCCATGTTAATATGTTTCGATAAAAAAAAATCGGACCAAAAAGTTATCAAGCCTTAACACATGAGTTATCCATGTCATAGTATGTAAGTTATCCACCTAAAACATATAAGTTATCCAACATATAAACGGGTCGGATCGAGATGTTCTCGTATTTTTTATGTGGGTAACTTTTATATCTTTCTCACCTCGTGAAATCTCGATTACCCATGTATTTCAATATAATTAATTAAATGTAAGCTACGAGATAGTTAATTGGGACGCGGTAGGATAGGTGTTAGGGTACCGAAAATTTATGTTAGGCAATCGACGAGTGGTGAAGGCTTGGTAACATAACACCCTTCGAGACTTCTTCAACCGTACGCCGCGGTAGCGACCAGTTGGCGACGAGAGATGAAGGTAAATCTACTCTTAGACTGGTATGAGAAATTCAAAACCTAATGGACATGAATAAAGTGTGTTGCATGCGCTGGTGTACTAAAAGGCAAATTGAATCAGAGCCAGCTATAATGTGAACGCTTACTATCTGCAAACTTAGAATCATATCGAAAATTTAAAATGTCCTGTAGATCAAATCGTTTATCCAATTTAAGATCCGTTTCCACCGTTGCACTAGTCGCGATGAGATCTTCAAAACCAGATCCCATGTTGATATGTTTCGAGAAATTTTTTTGGACCAAAAGGTTATCCATTCTAAACACATGAGTTATCTATGTCATAATATATAAGTTATCCACCCAGTAACACATAAGTTATCTACCATATAAACATATTGGATAGAAACGTTGCATATGTGTTGAGCAAGTTTAATTGAAACACGGTAGAATAGTTGTTAGGATACTGAGACTTTATGGCTATAAATGTGTTAGCGTCGACGAGCGATGAAGGCTCGGTATCCTAAAACCCTTTGAGGCTTTGTCACTCGTCCACTACGGTAGTGGCGACGGATGTCGACGAAGTCGAATCGCTAGATTACAGGTTGTGTGTGGTGGGTGGGCTATGCAAAAGAAGCTTAGATTTAGTTTTTTAAAAAAAATTATGTTTGATGTGTGACGCGGTAGTCTTTTGAGGTTGAGTAGTCCGTACGCTGCGAGAGAGCGACGGACAACAAGACCGTGTCATTAGAAAAACTTTTTATATTCTATCCGAATAAAATTTTATAGTAATAGATAACTTACATGTTATTTGATGGGTAACTTATATATTAAAGTCTGGATAACTCTCGTATTACTGATGGATAACTTGTTCGTAAACAAAAAAGTTATCCATCTCTAATACATGATCTCTGGATAAATTTTGTAATAGTGAATAACTTACATGTTATTGGGTGGATAACTTACGTGCTGAAGTCCGGATAACTCGTGTGTTACGGGTGGATAACTTTTGGTCTAAAAAAATATTGTCAGAATATACCAATATGGGATCTAGTTTCGAAGATCTCGTCGCGACTAGTTTAATAGTGAAAACGGATCAAACAGTTTGACTTAGAAAACATTTTGAATTTTTCATGTGAATTGAGCTGGCTAATCAAAAATCTTTCGTTTAGTGATTAGACAATTCATGAATAGTTGGGCTCCCATGCGCTTCAATCAAAACGTCTTCTAGGTTTGTTACTTTTTAGACCGGTCTAAACATAACACAGTCCTAGACTATTAGACTAACTCAAAATTAAGTGGGACAAGTGGGATAAGCTAGATTTGACATATCCGCTTATTCCACTTATCTCATCTAAATTAGAGTTTAGTCTAGTAGTCTAAAAATAATATCCCACTTGTCCCAATTGTTCCACCTCTGCATCCCTACCGTCTATAACGGCATGATTCAACCGGCCCCATCGCGTCCGCATGGTCCAACGTGATTCGTCGGTTTATCAAATTTAGGAAATCGATGTGTCTGTGTGAACAGAGTGCGGACCGCGCGAGTATCCGAGTATCCTCCAGTAGGCGTTAGTCATGTACTCACTCCGTTTTAAAATATAAGATGTTTAGCTTTGTAAAGCAAATGTATCTAGACTATTTTTGTATGTAGATTCACTCAAGTTTGAAATGAATCTACACACTAAAACAAGTTTAGATACATTTTCATCACAAACCTAAAACATCTTATATTTTGAAACGGAGAGAGTAGATAATATTTCATTAGTTTTTTTTTGTGAATCATATTTCATTAGTTTAAGACAACTACTTACAAAAGAGACACATCTAATTAAACTAAAACTAAATAACGGGAAGCCGTGAGATATGTTTTTTTTTTAATTGATGGATGGATCAGTTTGCTTCCTTTCTTAAACCGTCCTCTCTGTGTGAGACAGTGTTGAGATGTCTAATGGGTTGCACTACTGGAATTGGAGCGAGGCCTGCAAAGCGATAGAGGTATATCTGGACTGAAATTCCTAAACAAGGGGCCAAGCTAAATGAATACTCACACCATAGCAAAAATATAATTCCCGGGCCTCGAGCTATGACCCCTATTGTCCAAGGCCCAGCTTCGTCGAGATGAAAGCTGGCAGCAAAGGGTTCACTACGGAGTCGACATCGTCGGCTGCGTGAAGAAAATGGAGGAGCGGTCGTTTGCGCGTGGAACATCCATGTCACATGCACAGGAGGTGGAGTCACGTGGAAAGGAACCATGTGGGGCGTCGGTGATGGGTGGATTCAGGCATGCACGATTCCTACCCACGACGACCTCTGGCGATCAAGGATCTGAAGGCCTGCATCTAGAAGCTCTGAACCGACCTAATCTCATTTGACCTGACTTGTGGGGATGCAAGACGGTTCTCTGAAGATCCAAAGGACCAGACATACGTGCAAGGGAGATCGGAGATCAGGATTACGTGCAATACAATATGAAGACCTGACATGACTAAAAAGGACTCGACTACCATCGACGCCTATAAGTATCCAAAGACATTCACCCTAAAAGGACACGCCATAATCGACCAAGTCTTTGCCACTAGGCTTAGTCATAGCTCTGGATTCATCTCTCTCGTCTGGTATCATTATAATCCCACCAAGATCATCTTGTAGACACATTGTAAGATCTCTTGATCACCTTATGAATAAAGTCTGAGAGATTCCTCCTATTATACATATATCTTTGTCTTTGAGATCTAAACCTGCTGACCAGAGTCGTCCACCAAACAAATAAACTCTCTTGCGTTACTCAGAAGTGGGACCGCGGAGGGATCATGCAAACTATCCTTCGTCATGGGGCGATTGGGAAGGAGCGGTGGCAGAGGGATGCGCTGCATAGAGAGGATGTGATGAACATGGACGGATTGTGTAGAGATGTAGTTTTTTTATCTTTCTTTCTATGGTCGCATTGTGTAGTCATGGAATTTTCTTTGGCTTGTAGAGTGTCGTCCAACGATAGTAATCGCTAAGTGCACCCATCATGAAATATTAGATTAGTTCATGGTATTAGATCTAATTAAGTGGTTATAATATGATAGTCTAGTACTAACAACAATGACTTGTATCGAGGAATATATACATTAACATTTTATAATTTGTGAACTGGCCTTATCCTTAGGCTCCACGAGGGGTGATTTCTAGACAATCGTAAAACCCATCTAGGGTCAAGTCCCCCTTGTCGGCGATGTTGATGATTTGATCCTTCTCCGGTGGCCTTGAGCCTTTGGAGGGTTCCAGCTCTTTGTTTAGATTTGTTTTTAGTGTTTTGTTCGGGATGATGAGGCGGTGGATAGTTATATCATGGTGTCACAGTAAGGACATGTCCACCCTATCTTCGCTTTGGTAGTGCGTCTAACGCTGCTAGAGGGCGCCTAGTTTTGGGTTCGACGGATCTCCTAGGATCATGTTAGTTTTCATGTTTGTTGGTGTGGTTTTAGGTCTGACTATTTTGATCTATGTGTCTCATCTTTGGCGATGATTGTTGTTGTGGTATGTTGGTCATCTAGGGGCTTAGCACGAGAAAATCCCATTTATCTATGAAATTTTTATTTTCGTGTCCATGGTTCGTTAGTTGTACTCAGTTTTTCCTAGACGCTTAACTTTTCCTTACTTTCCCCTCCCTCTATTATAAAACCCTCGTAGACGCTAGGATGGAGGGATGCCGTTAGGTCAAAGGATTAATCGTTACATGCTGACGGGTGGAACCGCTTTGGGACGGGTCATGCGTTGAGCATTACGTTACGTGGTCTCGACCGTTATATGCTGACGGTGAGGTCGCCTTGGGATGGGTCCTGCATACGTGGTGAAGGGTGGGGACGTGTTGGGACGAGTCCTGTAAATATGGTGAAGGGTGGGGCCGCATGGAAACACGTCGGACCGGCCATTCTCGCTCATCCAAAGCATTCACTTTCCCTCAAGCCTGGACAGGTCTTACACCGCCCCTCCGCTGCCCCGCCGTCATGCCCTCCTACCTTATGTCGTCCTCGGCCTCCGAGCCGCCTCTCCCACGGGCCACGGAGCCCACTCCACCTCCGTCTACGGCCCTGCCCCTGCTAGATCTACCTCTTTTGCGTAATAGTATGCAACGCCAATTGGTGTAAGGCTCTTGCCCGTCCACCATGGATAAGATTGGGTGGAATCAGAGGGATCTAACGCATGGACTCCATTTGGGTAAGCATCGTATCCCTTTGTGGGTTAATTATATGCTCAACTAATTGCCTGGCTTTTCGAATAGGATTGATCCATCGCTGGCATTTCGGCAAGCGGTTAGACTGGATACTGGCGTAATTCGTGGTTGTGAATAATATCTCTCTGGATTTTACTTCCTAGTGTTAGTTGCAACCTCCATAAATCTCGGAGATTTGAAAGAAAAAATCTATTCTAAATTCACCTAGAGCCATGGAGATTCAGTTGATTTGCAATATTTCAACATTAGCGAGAAGAGATTGCTCCCACTAACTTACAAAGCTGATGTGGTAATGTTTTTCTCTTTAAATGCTGCTGAACGTTTTGGTCAAATTCGTCTTCAGTGCAACCTAAAGTTGAGCACACGGGAAGAGGGTTAAAGCATCATATGGCTGTCTCTGCTAATAGTATGCACCCCCGTGCTCCTTGTAGGTCCATAGCAGTACCATCTGTTCACACTGCGAGTGTAAGCCAAATCGCTCGTGCGGCCGATGTGGAGGACGAAGCAGAGCCTGATGATGGAGCGCCTCCACTATATGATGAGGATGAGTTGATATTTCCTGAATTGGTAGATAGATTCAGTAAGCATGCACTGGAGGATCTATACACAGAGGAAATAACCCATGGTACCAGATTTGATGACACCTATGACGAAGAGAACAAGGAGGTTTGTGAGGTCTTCTCTTGATGTGGTAGCTGGTGGTTGCAGTGAGGTCTGCGAGGCTAGAATCCCCTTCTTACTCAACGATGACGCAAGACTCTCCTCTCTGCGTTGGTGAGCTTCCACTCTGATGTACCACTGCTCTGATGAACCTCGCGGAGGTCAGCACAAGGAGAAACCCTTGCTTCACGCTGACGATGGTGACACCTGTGTATCGTCCCCTTCTTGAAGCGTCCATCATAGTCTCTACCATGTCATCTTCCTTTAGAAACGAGGGAAACCCTAGGTCTGGCTCGCCACACCAAGTGGTGATGACACCTTGGCATCATTCCCTCCATGGAGGCGTTGTCTGAGATGCTCGAGGAGTCATTGTAGCTGTTGGTGGAGTTGGTTTTGGTCTCTTCCTAGGACATGGGCATTTTGGGCACAATATACATTGCCTCTATGTTTCCTTGCGATGTATTCTTTGTGTCTGGTCAGATCGTGTCATTCACTCGGTGACTCCCTAGCCGCATGAGTGGAGGATACATTGCTCTAAATTGCTTCAAGACACATTCATCCTATGGAGGCTGCTAGCATTGGTTGTGATGCGGCCTTTTGCCCCTGTTATGGATCCTCATGCTTAGGCTCGGACAAGCCAAGTCATGTGTCCTCTCACTGTAGGAAGTGGTCTTATCCTGGTTTTTTTCAATTAACTGAAAGTTGTCGGATTTTTGAGCTAGGTTTTTCACATAAAAGAAAGTACAATAAATCCTAGTCAGCTGGATATAAGCAAACCCACATCAGCAAAATCCTAAATGGAAGGAAGAGAAAAGGAGAGAGAGACTAGAGTGGACGCTTCACTTGTCACCGGCGGTGGCACAACAAGAGAATGCAGTCGACATGCAACCTAACGCTGTCTCTAAGAATTACCACATGTATTAAATGCCACCGGCAGTCTTGCATGCAAACCTAACCAAACAAAACTTAAATATTAAAATATTTACTGAGCCAGCCCAATAGCCAGTCTATTATACAAGTACTTATTAGGCTGGTCGTAGGGGTATCATATCTAGTGCATGATACTTCTCTTATAGTGCATAGTATCATCTAGTACTATCATAATCTTATTACATTTAATTATTTTTAGAATTCCAATGCATTTTTATGTACAAGATGTATTTTATATTAACTTTTTTGTTACACGTGCTATAATACGGTATCGGTATCATGATACCACTAGCACCTCTATTTATTAATTAGTATGACACATTATCATTTTGTCAAGGTGGCATGCACGATGCACCTTATGATACTACCACTATGACTAGACTTAGTGTTGAATTTAGGTGACATGGCATGATTATATAGCCAATCGGCTATGTTATTGTTCTTGCTATAAATCGGACCCAACTTTTTTTGAGCTTAATACAAAGACATGCAGCTATTGAGTGGGTTCTCGAAAAAGAAAAATACTCCTTCCATCCCATAATATGTTGCCCATAATTTTACATATTAAATTTTGTAAAGTTTGGTCAAGAATATATAAAATAATATGAATTTTGTATGGCACAAAATGTATATAACACTACAGGAGAAACTGGAGGTGCCAACGGCCAGCCGGCTACGCCAACAGCTAAATGTCGAGACCGTCGGCGTAGCGGCCTCCCCGGCCAGCCGTCCAACCCGGCCGTCGGTGTAGGGACGACCGTCGGCATAGATGAAGGTGCCGAGGGTAGCCCACGGTGTAGAGCGGTCATCGGCGTAGCAGAGAGAACTGTGCCGACGGTATCCCTCGGCGTACGTACCGCCCTCGGCGTAGCCCCAGTTCAGACATGGCGATGAAAATGGCGTTAGATAGCCAGGCTGTGCCGATGGCTTGCTATCGGGTAGCTCTTTGGAAGAAATTGGTTGGTCTGTGCCGACGGCTAGGCCGTCGGCGTAGGCTCCAGATTTGTTTTTCCATTGAATTTTAGTCATAGCTATTCTTCCTTTTACCTCATTAATTTTTTAAAAATTATAACTAAATGTAACATCCCAAAAATACTAAATTTGGATCATCAAACTCTAAACATCAAATTTAGGGTTAACAAAAACTTTTCCAATTAAAATATAAAAGCATTCATATGTGTATGTATTAAAATTTGGATTCTTTTTAATTGCCATGGTTCTGTGTTTCTTTGCTTATAAAATGATTTTTAGGTGAAATAAACACCATCTAAACAATCCCTAAACTTTTCCCAAAGACAAACAAGTCAAAACAAACAAATTAATTGAATGGTCACTTTGGCCAAATTAACTCCCATGCCTACTTTGGCTATCTCTAACTTTCAGAACTTAACAGAAACATGTATAGATCTTTGCACCCCTTGATAGTACTCATAACAAAGAACCAAGGCCCACCTTGTGATCATCCAAAAACATTTGAATGCATAGTTTAAATGACAGTTTAAAATTGAATCTATTTCATATGGAAAGATCCCACTATTTCAAAAACCACTCAAAAAAGCTCAATTTTCAAAACCCAAGCATCCATATAATCCTCAACACATGCCTAGCACACCCACCAAAAATATTTTCAAAATTTAAAACTTAAGTTCATGCGGCCATTTCATCAAACAGGTTGCAGATGCAAATCAAACAAAATCAAAGCACTATGTTGAGCAGTGTTTTGGGCCTAACTTGTTCCCTCTCTGGTTACAACTAGTCCTTAGTACATCATCTAGCTCATTTAACTAACCTTAGCAACACTGTAAGCAAGCATAGCCATCAATGGTGAGCATGCCGAGAGCAAACTTGCCACCCTGTTGTTGCCGGCGAGCTAGATGCCACACTAGCCTCGCCAACCTTGTCTAGGAGCTAGCTAGCACCCACCGCCACTCCCTGTCCCAGCCGCGAGCAATGCCAGCCACTGGACCACACGCCCAGGCCATGCCAACCTTCTCTGCGACCATGCCGAGAGCGCGCCAGAGCGTCACCCTCGACACACGCCCACAGACCGCGATCCGCCCTCGCCGCGTGCACGCGTGATCGCCAACACCCTAGCAACCCCGCCCGTTCGCCACGCCTGCCGCGTGACCACGCTGCAGCGCCATCAAAACTTCCGTCGGACCAGCTCAGAGCACCGCAGCGTTCCGACCGATCAGCACCGCCTACGCCGCCACCACGCCGTTGAGCTTCAGGAGCACAGCACCGCCCTTCTACCGTCATACGCCGATAGCCCTCTGTCAAATCGACGTCGACCACGAGCTTGCGCCTGGCCGTCCCTCTCGCCACTATAAATAGAGGCATCCCCCGCTCGAATTCGTCACACCATTCTACTCCCCTCTCACCCAGAACCACCCCACCTCATTCCCAGAGCAAGGCGAGCAGCGCATCGCCGGAATTTCACCGGAGCCCACCGCTGTTGGAGAAGAAGGAAGCCATCGATTGGAGCCGCCCCAGGAGAAGCTGCTGGTGCCAGGAGAATCGCCGTCGTCGAATTCGTCGTTCGCCCGCATCGCCGACCTTCGCCTGAGCCCCGGTAAGCCTCCCACGACCCCCACTGAGCCGCTAGGGTTTGAGCTCGCCGGTGACCTGTTCATCGTCGACGACGGCCCTCAGCCGTCGATCTTCATTCTAATCCAACGCACCACATCGCCCCGTACCGCTTCGCGTTTAAAGAGGCACCGACCAGTAGACCCCCTATCAGCTGCACCCCGCGCTATAGAGTGACACTGAGCCGGCCCATTACCCCTTCCCGCGCAACCCACTTGTTTGAATTTAGCCTTTTCTATTTATTTTCAAACTCAGTTATGTACCTAGTTTCAAAAATCAACCCAGCTCGATTCAGTGAACCAAATTGAATGAAACCAATTTTGTTAGAAAGATATTGAAATGCTTAACCCAAGTCCGTTGGATTCAAATCATTTGGATATACAGATCAACCTTGGTAAAAATAACAAGTCAGAAGCTTTTCTGCATTCAAACATTTTTCAAATTTCAACCATAATATGTTTTGAGTTGATTCCAACTCTCAAAAATCACATTTGATCATACCTTTCAGAATATATAAAAACATATGGGTTTACTTACAGAAATAATGTTCAAGTAATAAAAGAATGCCACATAGGCATTTCTAGTCACTTTAATTATTTAAAATGTATATGCCTTAAGCATTTCTAGTTACAACTAGTCCTTAGTACACCATGCCAACTATATGCCTTAAGCATTTGTGATCATACTTACTTGATAACCCAATCCTAGTTTTACTTGCAAGCTTTCTACTTAATTTCTTTATCAAAGCTATTACTTAGAGTCTACTTAAGTGACTTGTAGATTCTAGGAAGATAATTGAAGGTTTCATAAAGAGCATTAAATTTGGCCTAAGCTAGATAATCTTGATGTCATCCTAAGGCATGAGATGGTACTTAGTGAAAACTCCACTTGTTTACCACCCCGCAATAGTACTCACCCCCACCTGTAGATGCTAGAGCTAAGTATAAAACTTGATCAAC
The DNA here is from genome assembly GCA_023614405.1 of Avena insularis. Lineage (NCBI taxonomy): Eukaryota > Viridiplantae > Streptophyta > Magnoliopsida > Poales > Poaceae > Avena > Avena insularis. The sequence continues at coordinate 206,348,614 of CM042685.1, forward strand.
TTTAGATGGGAATACTTGGTGGAAAATGGTTATGAAAACCTTAGAATGATGAGTCATTCTACTGAGATGTTTTGACATGTGTTTCCGAACACCAGATGATTTTGGTGATGAAAATGTTGAGGCATGAGCCTTAGCCCTTTATAAAACTGATGGTTGTCTCGATGCGATACCATTCCAATTTTACCGTACAACCACAATACCCGAAAATTGGGTAGGGCTTGACTGGAAACTTATATACCTTAGTATGGGTTCCCTCACGGCCAAGGTCTGAGCTGAGGCTACCTTGTGAAGATTGTCCACATGTGCAGTACCCAAGATGACAGTTGGTCATAGTTGGGAGGTCAAACTCACATGAGAGGTGCCTATACTAGGGCGTGTAATTGAAGGGTTAGGATTGATTATCCGCATACTGAGTATGGTGAATTCAGGATTTGTTCCTGACGGATGTATCGAATGTTGTGGTGAAAGTGTACAATCTCTGCAGAGTGTCAAACTATTCGAATAGCCGCGTCCATTCATGATTATGGACATTAGAGTGGCCATACTGTTCCCCCGTCAGATGTTTTCAAAATGACTTGTGAAATGAATTGAGAATTTGACTTGATCACAACAGAGTTGTGATATGGAATTCAAGTTCCCACTTAGGTGTTATAAAACTTCAACTAGTTTTTCTTGCTTATGAACTTAGTAGAGGTAAATCTGGCTTTTTGCAAAACAACCCTAGAGCTTAGTGTCCTACTACAAAAACCACCTTCACTTGTTATTTTTAGTTTGCGAGTACTTAAAGAGTACTCATGGCTTTGTCCCTGGCTATTCCCGTGGCCAGACTATGAAGAGGAGTACCAGGACAAAGGAACCCAAGAAGGTTACGACAACTAGGATCATCTCCCATCGTCAGCATTGCCTGTGACCCCGAAGATGGAGCTTCGCCTATGCTACCTTATTTGTTACGTTATTCCGCTGCTTGACTTGTAATAAGAACTAGATCATGAGATCCTTATTTGTGTAAGACCTTATGTATGGTTTGTAATGGATGATGTACTGTGGTATCCAATCTGTTATATCTCGCAAAAATGGTAATCCTGTGATTGCGATGTATGGCATAACAGGCATCTGGGATTAAAAATCCGGGTGTTGACAAGTTGGTATCAGAGCCATCCTGACCATAGGAGACCCTAGTTAGACTGGACGTTTGAATCAAAAACTTAGTTTCAAAACCAAAGGAAGCAAATATTTTTTTAAAAATTATTCCCATTCTTATCACCTTGATTCTTTCATAAAAATTCATGTCCTCAAAAACTCTTGCAAAATACATAAAATTTGACACACTTGATCACTATACTAACTTACTCATCCTATATTCTTATAGATGGACGTGAAGTACAGCAAGTTTTATCAGTTGGGGAATGGAGGAGACCTTATCTTTGAGCGGGATTTGGACCAGCTTGCGGAACTTCTGGAGCGTCTACACCCCGAGTTCTTCGGAGCTCAGCTCAATGATCAAGGAGGAGAAGATCTGCAGTGGCTAATTGTTGCAAGTCTCCGAGGAAAGATTGAACCTCCCACTGCCGAGGGAATTCAATTCACCTTAAGAGAGAACAACTGGCTCGATGGACTTGCCCGGGCCATGCAGGAAGCTCTTGCCCGTCTGTGTGGGCAGAGTATCAACCAGATCAAGGGTACCCGCTTTGAGTTTTGCCCAAGGCGTGATGCTAATGGACAACCACTGGAAGCCCCATACCATCACGAGATGAAGACCCAATTGGACCACCTTAGCTTCATGATGTACGATCGTCAGCAGGAGTTGGATAATTGTCGTGACTACTCCAACCACAAGTCCGCCATTATCAAGATGAAGGATCAGACCATCGCCATGTTAGCGAAGGATCGCAAGTCTCGCCGTCGTCAGCTCGACAAGAAGGAGCGCATCATTGCCCGTCTTCGCCACCGTATCTCATCTTTGGAGGAGACCATCCACGAGAGAGACATGCAGTTGGAGGAAAGGGAGAATGTCGGAGAGGATCTTCGTGGAGACCCCTACTCCTATCTCAGCGACGATGATGATTTTCTGGAGGATCAGGCTATGGACTTCTTCACCGATGAGGATGATTTTGCCTTCATCGATGACGATGAGGATGACGAATACACCGACTCCAAGGAGTAGTAGCACTTGAGCACTAGCGTAGTGAGTTGTATTCGGTCCCACTGTATCGTAGTTTCCAGAATGGTTCTTAAAACCATCTGTTTTTCCTTGTTGTGGTGTGTGTTTGTATCGTGTGCTATGAATGAATGAATGAAAAGCAAGTTGCTAGAAAATTTGAGTCAAACTTTAAAAACTTTCCAAAGTCCCTGAACCTTAGAAATTTCCCTCTTTTCTCATGATCTATCTCAAATCTTCAGATGCCACGCGGAGGAAGTGGTTCATCCCCGGACCCGATGTTGCAGATCCTGCAAATGTTGGTTTCTGACCACGAAGCCGAAAGAGCTGAGCGTCAAGCCAACCTAGCCACCCTTCAGCAGATAGCTTAGCTAGCCCACAACAATCAAGGCCAAGGAAATCAGGACAACCATGGATCTAAGCTCAAGAATTTCCAGAACACCAACCCACCTGTTTTCACTAAGCCGGAAGAGCCCCTAGATGCAGACGATTGGCTGTAAACCATGGAGAACAACCTGGAAGTCGCAGGAGTGGAAGCCAACGAGAAAGTTCTGTTCGCCACCCACTATCTAGCCAGAGATGCAAGAGCATGGTGGAACAGCGTTTGTGCAATGACCGGAGGACAGATGATGACCTAGGAGGAATTCAAGGTCAAGTTCAGCAGAACCCATGTGCCCCCGGGTTTGATCAAGAGAATGAGAGATGAGTTCAGAGAACTGAAGCAAGGACGGATGACTGTAGTGAAATACCGTGACAAATTCTTGTCATTAGCTAGGTATGCCCCGGATGAGATTGACACCGAAGCCAAGAAGAAAGAGAGATTCTTGAATGGTTTACATGATGAGATGCAGACTGGGTTGGTTAATATCCCCTTTGCTGATATTGAAGCCCTTATCGACTCTGCCATCCAGATGGAAGGAAAGATCAACCAAGCCAATGAGAACCGCAAGCGTCGCATGATGCATCAGCCAGGAACCCATCAGACCCCAAAGTATCGCCCTAACCCATCTCCACGATTTGCCCCAAGAACCAACATACCCCCGATGAACCATTCAACCTATCCCAACCGTGGAAACCCAAGGCCCAGAGGAAATCATAACAACCCCAGCAACTCTAACAATTTCAACCGTGCACCACCCAAGTTCAACAACAGCAATGCTACCGCCAACACCAACACTGCCCCGAGGACTGGAAGCAATGTTGTGCCTGTTGCAGCCAAGTACAAGTCGCAAGTGACTTGTTATGACTGTGGAAATAAGGGTCACTACTCCAATGAGTGCCCCAAGAAGAATGCCGCAGCCCCAAATGCAAATGCCCCAGCTCAGCAGCAGCGTCGTGTTCAGCCTGCAAGAAGGTTTGCCCTAGGAAATTCGCTCAATCGCAACGGCCGTCTTTTTCTCATGCATGCTGAAGAAGCCCAGGAAGCGCCAGACGTCGTGCTGGGTATGTTTTCTGTTAATTCAGTACTTGCTCGAGTGTTGTTTGATTCTGGTGCATCGCACTCATTTGTCACCGAAGAATTTGCATGCACTGGTAAGATTCAACCAACAAAACTGAAGCATGTTATGATTGTTCAAATCCCTGGTTCAACCACCAAAGCTAGGAAAATTTGCAAAGCCGTCCTATCCGAATCCATGGCATAGATTTTTATGCTAATCTGATAGTACTCGGAACTAAGGGTTTGGAAGTAGTACTAGGAATGGATTGGATGTCCAAACATAAAGGATTGATTGACTATGCCAAGAAAGCCATAACCATGACCATTACAACTGGAATATCAGTCAAGCATATATCTGAAACCTTACCTCGCCAATTCAAGTGCAACAAGAGTATAGCCCAACCTACCATTGACCAAGTCCGGATAGTATGTGAATACCCCGATGTATTTCCAGATGTTTTGCCCGGTATGCCCCCAGATCAGGATATCGAGTTTATCATTGAACTAATCCATGGAACCGGACCCATAGCTCAGAGACCATATAGTATGAACCCGTGTGAACTAGCAGAACTGAAGAAGCAACTGGATGCCATGTTGGAAATTGGATTGATTCAACCAAGTGTGTCACCATGGAGATCACCTGTCTTATTTGTGGACAAGAAAGATGGAGGTAACCGTTTATGTACGGATTATCGGAAGTTGAATGATGTCACAATCAAGAACAAATACCCATTGCCCAAGATAGAAGATTTGTTTGATCAGTTGACCGGTGCCAAAGTGTTTTCTAAGATTGATCTTAGAACAGGCTATCATCAACTCAACATTCGCGCAGAGGATATCCCCAAGACTGCCTTTACCACCAGATATGGATTATACGAGTATACTGTCATGTCTTCTGGATTAACCAATGCCCCCGCTTATTTCATGAATCTCATGAATAAGATTTTTATGGACTTCCTGGATAAGTTTGTCGTTGTTTTCATCGATGACATTTTGATTTATTCCAAATTAGAAGAAGAACATGAGCTACACCTAAGGACCATTCTTGGAACCCTTAGAGAGCAACGGTTGTATGCCAATTTTAGCAAATGTGAATTCTGGTTACAGGAGGTAGGATTCCTCGGCCACATTGTATCAGCCGGAGGAATTGCCGTTGACCCTGCAAAGGTGAAAGATCTCGAAGATTGGCAAGCCCCAACCACTCAAACCCAAGTTCGTGCATTTCTCGGATTGGCGGGATACTACCGCAAGTTCGTAGAAGGATTCTCGAGTATCGCCAGACCCATGACCCAATTGCTGAAGAAGGACAAGAAGTTTGAATGGACGGACAAATGTGAAGCGAGTTTTCAAGAACTCAAGAGGAGATTGATTTCAGCCCCAATCTTAATCATGTCGGATATCACGAAGCCCTTTGATGTGTATTGTGACGCATCCAAGATCGGTCTCGGATGTGTGCTAATGCAAGAAGGCAAAGTCATATCTTATCTATCTCGACAACTGAAACAACATGAGCAGAATTACCCAACCCATGACCTCGAACTCGCAGCCGTAGTTCTAGCCCTGAAGACATGGAGGCACTACCTGATGGAAAACCATTGTGAGATCTATTCGGATCACAAGAGTCTGAAGTATATATTCACTCAGAAGGAGCTGAATATGAGACAGAGAAGATGGATTGAGCTAATCAAGGATTACGATCTGGACATTCACTATCACCCCGGTAAAGCTAATGTGATAGTAGATGCCCTTAGCAGATTGCCGTGCCGCTTGAACTCCATGATTTTGAAGGAGCAACCAAGCTTGCACAAAGAGATGGAAGATTTCCGAATGGAATTAGTGAGTGAAGGATTTTTGGCTAGCATAGAACTTCAACCCACTTTGATCAGCCAGATCAAAGAGGCACAGAAAGGAAATGCTAGTATCTTCGGAATCAAGCGTCGCATCGGTACAGGCAAAGTACCCGGATTTACCGAAGACGAAGAAGGAGTTTTGTGGTACAAAGGACGCCTTTGTGTACCGGCAGATTCTGAGTTGAAAGAAGTTATTCTGAAGGAAGATCATGATACTCTTTATTCTATCCACCCCGGAGGAACAAAGATGTATCAAGATTTGAAGGAACAATTTTGGTGGCATAAGATGAAGAGAGAAATCGGAAGCTATATCGCCAAGTGTGATATATGTCAGAGAGTCAAGGCGGGACATCAAAGACCCGCAGGATTGTTGCAACCATTGCAGATTTCGGAATGGAAATGGGATTCCGTTGGAATGGACTTTATCACTGGATTGCCTACTTCTAGTAGGGGAAATGACTCTATCTGGGTCAAAGTGGACAGATTGTCCAAAGTCGCCCATTTCTTACCCGTCAAGACCACATATCAGAGTTCGAAGCTAGCAGAGTTATACATCGCTAGAATCGTCAGTTTGCATGGAGTCCCCAAGAACATCGTATCGGATCGAGGAACTCAGTTTACCTCGAGATTCTGGAAGAAAGTCCAAGAAGGTTTAGGAACCCGACTAGATTTCAGCACCGCCTATCACCCTCAGACCGACGGACAAACGGAGCGAGTAAATCAAATACCCGAAGATATGCTAAGAGCATGTGTGTTAGAATATGGATCTAGGTGGGAAGACTGTCTGCTTTTTGCAGAATTTTCATACAACAACAGTTATCAGGCCAGTTTGCAAATGGCCCCATTTGAATTCATGTATGGAAGGAAGTGTCGCACCCCTTTGAACTGGTCGGAAGTAGGAGAGAGTCAGATTTTCGGACCCGACATCCTACGAGAAGCAGAAGAGAAGGTTCACAAGATTCGTGAGCACCTCAAGACAGCCCAGTCTAGACAGAAGGGTTACACCGACAAGAGACGTCGAGACCTCGCCTTCAACATAGGAGATTTTGTGTATCTGAAGGTGCCGCCATTGAAAGGAATGCAGCGTTTCCAACTGAAAGGAAAGTTAGCCCCTAGATATATCGGACCCTTCAAGATTCTGAACCGTCGAGGAGAAGTGTCATATCAATTGGAACTACCTGAAGAGATGTCAGCCGTGCACAATGTGTTCCATATCTCATTACTTCGCAAGTGCCTCGAAGTTCCAGAGAAGACGGAAGTGTTCAAGAACATTGATCATCGGACCATAGAAATCAAGGATGACCTGACCTATCCCGAAGTACCCATCCGTATTTTCGAAGAAGCCTTCAGAACTACCAGAACCCGTAGCATCAAGTTTCTCAATATTCAGTGGAGCAACCACACAGAAGAGGAAGCTACCTGGGAGCACGAAGATCACATCAGGACAGAGTTTCCCGATCTCTTCAAGTCCTAGGTAATCTTTTTCGTCCTTTTTCAAATCTTGGGACGAGATTTTGTTTAAGGGGGGAGGTTTGTAACAACCCAAAAATACTAAACTTGGATCAACAAACTCTAAACATCAAATTTAGGGTTAACAAAAACTTTTCCAATTAAAATATGAAAGCATTCATATGTGTATGTATTAAAATTTGGATTCTTTTGAATTGCCATGGTTCTGTGTTTCTTTGCTTGTAAAATGATTCTTAAGTGAAATAAACATCATCTAAACAATCCCCAAACTTTTCCCAAAGACAAACAAGTCAAAACAAACAAATTAAGTGAATGGTCACTTTGGCCAAATTAACTCCCGTGCCTACTTTGGCTATCTCTAACTTTTAGAACTTAACAGAAACATGTATAGATCTTTGCACCCCTTGATAGTACTCATAACAACGAACCAAGGCCCACCTTGTGATCATCCAAAAACATTTGAATGCATAGTTTAAATGACAGTTTAAAATTGAATCTATTTCATATGGGAAGATCCCACTATTTCAAAAACCACTCAAACAAGATCAATTTTCAAAACCCAAGCATCCACAGAATCCTCAACACATGCCTAGCACACCCACCAAAAATATTTTCAAAATTCAAAACTTAAGTTCATGCGGCCATTTCATCAAACAGGTTGCAGATGCAAATCAAACAAAATCAAAACACTATGTTGAGCAGTGTTTTGGGCCTAACTTGTTCCCTCTATGGTTACAACTAGTCCTTAGTAGATCATATATCTCATTTAACTAACCTTCGCAGCACTGTAAGCAAGCCTAGCCATCAATGGTGAGCATGCCGAGAGCAAACTTGCCACCCCGTTGTCGCCGGTGAGCTACAGCCCACACTAGCCTCGCCAACCTTGTCTAGGAGCTAGCTAGCACCCCACCGCCACTCCCTGTCCTAGCCGCGAGCAATGCCAGCCACTGGACCACACGCCCAGGCCATGCTAACCTTCTCTGTGACCATGCCGAGAGCGCGCCAGAGCGTCACCCTCGACACATGCCCACAGACCGCGCGCCGCCCTCGTCGCGTGCACGCGTGATCGCCAACACCCCAGCAACCCCGCAGACACGCATGTTCGCCGTCGCGCGGATCACGCGCGCTGTGCGCCATCAAAACTTCCGTCGGACTAGCTCAGAGCACCGCAGCGTTCCGACTGATCAGCACCGCCCCACGCCTCGCCACCACGCCGTTGAGCTTCGCCAGGGAGCAAAGCACCGCCCCCTACCGTCGCCCACGCTGATAGCCCTCTGTACCGTCGACCACGACGTTCTCAGCTTGCGCCCGTCGGTCCCCTCTCGCCACTATAAATAGAGGCATCCCCCGCTCGAATTCATCACACCATTCTACTCCCCTCTCACCTAGAACCACCCCACCTCATTCCCGGAGCAAGGCGAGCAGCGCATCACCGGAATTTCACCGAGCCCGCCGCTGCTAGAGAAGAAGGAAGCCATCGATTGGAGCCGCCCCAGGAGAAGCTGTCGGTGCCAGGAGAATCGCCGTCGTCGACTTCGTCGTTCGCCCGCATCGCCGACCTTCGCCTGAGCCCCGGTGAGCCTCCCACGACCCCCACTGAGCCGCTAGGGTTTGAGCTCGCCGGTGACCTGTTCATCGTCGACGACGACCCTCAGCCGTCGATCTTCATTCTAATCCAACGCACCACATCGCCCTGTATCGCTTCGCGTTTAAAGAGCCACTGACCAGTAGACCCCCTGTCAGCTGCGCCCCGTGCTGCAGAGTGACATTGGGCCGGCCCATTACCCCTTCCCGCGCAGCCCACTCGTTTGAATTTAGCCTTTTCTATTTATTTTCAAACTCAGTTCTGTACCTAGTTTCAAAAATCAACCCAGCTCGATTCAGTGAACCAAATTGAATGAAACCAATTTTGTTAGAAAGATATTGAAATGCTTAACCAAATCCCGTTGGATTCAAATCATTTGGATCTATAGATCAACCTTGGTAAAAATAACAAGTCAGAAGCTTTTCTGCATTCAAACATTTTTCAAATTTCAACCATAATAGCTTTTGAGTTGATTCCAACTCTCAAAAATCACATTTGATCTTACCTTTCAGAATATATAAAAACATATGGGTTTACTTACAGAAATAATGTTCAAGTAATAAAAGAATGCCACATAGGCATTTCTAGTCACTTTAATTATTTAAAATAAAAAGGTTAAACCTTATTAAATTGTGACACCACTTTAAATCATATTCCCATGTACTGAAATATGTGGTGATGACATGTGTCAACATGATCCCATGTTTGGTTTAGAGAATATTAAATCTTAAGTAGTTTTTCAATGAGTAGAAATTACTCTTCTAAAAATAAAATAAATAAGACAAAGCTTTAATCTTGTAATATTAGTGATGATGCTAGATCATCTATAGAACACCTTTGTGTGATGATTGAAAGTAGTTAAGTATTGTTTGGTGATTGTGTACCTCGTATTTATTCATAGACGCTAGTACCGACCAAGGATACGAGGAGGAAGGAGGATACTACGAAGAAGAAGCCGAGGAGAACTTCAACGACTGCTCTGCACAAGGCAAGCCTAATACTAGTTGATTGAGAAAGCTAACACTTGCAAGATACTCTACTTTAGCAAGCCTTACTAATCAAGTTGACCTATGCAAGCTAATACTTGCTTGTTACCATGCCAACTATATGACTTAAGCATATGTGATCATACTCACTTGATAACCCAATCCTAGTTTTACTTGCAAGCTTTCTACTTTATTTTTTATCAAAGCTATTACTTAGAGTCTACTTAAGTGACTTGTAGATTCTAGGAAGATAATTGAAGTTTGCATAAAGAGCATTAAATTTGGCCTAAGCTAGATAATCTTGATGTCATCCTAAGGCATGAGATGGTACTTAGTGAAAACTCCACTTGTTTACCACCCCACAATAGTACTCACCCCCACCTGTAGATGCTAGTGCTAAGTATAAAACTTGATCAACTTTAGATGGGAATACTTGGTGGAAAATGGTTATGAAAACCTTAGAATGATGAGTCATTCTACTGAGATGTTTTGACATGTGTTTCCGAACACCAGATGATTTTGGTGATGAAAATGTTGAGGCATGAGCCTTATCCCTTTATAAAACTGATGGTTGTCTGGATGCGATACCATTCCAATTTTACCGTATAACCACAATACCCGAAAATTGGGTAGGGATTGACTGGAAACTTATATACCTTAGTATGGGTTCCCTCACGGCCAAGGTCTAAGCTGAGGCTACCTTGTGAAGATTGTCCACCTGTGCAGTACCCAAGATGATAGTTGGTCATGGTTGGGAGGCAAAACTCACATGAGAGGTGCCTATACTAGGGCGTGTAATTGAAGGGTTAGGATTGATTATCCGCATACTGAGTATGGTGAATTCAGGATTTGTTCCTCACGGATGTATCGAATGTTGTGGTGAAAGTGTACAATCTCTGCAGAGTGTCAAACTATTCGAATAGCCGCGTCCGTGGTTATGGACAGTTGGAGTGGCCATACTATTCCCCCGTCAGATGTTTTCAAAATGACTTGTGAAATGAATTGAGAAGTTGACTTGACCACAACAGAGTTGTGATATGGAATTCAAGTTCCTACTTAGGTGTTATAAAACTTCAACTAGTTTTTCTTGCTTCTGAACTTAGTAGAGGTAAATCTGGCTTTTTGCAAAACAACCCTAGAGCTTAGTGTCCTACTACAAAAACCCCCCTTCACTTGTTAGTTTTATTTTGCGAGTACTTAAAGAGTACTCATGGCTTTGTCCCTGGCTATTCCCGTGGCCAGACTATGAAGAGGAGTACCAGGACGAAGGACCCTAGGAAGGTTACGACAACTAGGATCATCTCCCATCGTCAGCATTGCCTATGACCCCGAAGATGGAGCTTCGCCTACGCTACGTTATTTATTACGTTATTCCGCTGCTTGAGTTGTATTAAGAACTGGATCATGAGATCCTTATTTGTGTAAGACCTTATGTATGGTTTGTAATGGATGATGTACTGTGGTATCCAATATGTTATGTCTCGCAAAAATGGTAATCCTGGGATTGCGATGTATGGCATAACAGTCATCTGGGATTAAAAATCCGGGTGTTGACACTAAATCATTCTAATTCAGAAAAATACAAATAATGTATTAAAATTTGCAGAAAAATAAGATCTATTTATCTACACTTAGATATTACACATTTATAAATAAAAAGTAAGTGAAACGTAAAACATTATATATAGTTTAAAACGGGCATAAGAAATTCAAAAACGATCCTAACAATGCGAAACATTCGCGTGGTGTCATATTATATGACATAGTTAGAAGGAAAAATATCAAACTTGGTATATTAATTATGCCTTAAAAAAACCTTCATAAAATGACCTATCTCATTCGAGGTTTCTTGGCTTTCGGATCAAATGACCAATATTATGGCTAAAATGAAGGCATAGTTTGCGATAATATGGCCATATTGTGCATACATGTGCATCATGGAATGTCTAACAATGTTTTAGGAGGAAGTTTTCCTTTTCATCGCACCAAAAAGCCATTTTCCATTTTCTGAGTGCAAAAAACCGGGAAATTTTGTGAAGCAACCACCAAATGGCTGATTCAAAATGCTACAACCACATTTTTCAAAAATACTAGATGATACGTCGGAAACATATCTATAATTTTTTTATGTTACATGCTTATTTAGTATCTACTTTGCTTTGCTTTGTCTATGCTTTGAGGTGTTTTTATATGTTTTCCGGTACTAACCTATTAACAAGATGCCATAGTGCCAGTTCCTTGTTTTCTTCTGTTTTTGGTTCCAGAAAGGCAGAAAATCAATATTCTCGGAATTGAACGGGACAAAAGCCAAAGTCAATATTTTACCGTGGGGAACACGGAGCCAGAATATGAGACGAAGGTGAGGCAACATGGGGCCACACCCCCTGGCGGCGCGGGCTAGCCCTAGCCGCGCCTAGGAGGGTGTGTGACCACCCTGGCTGCCCCTGCCTTGCCTCTTCGCCTATAAAGACCCCCCCGATGCGAAAACCCTAAGTACCCGATTAATATTTCACGAAACCATATGTAGCCGCCGCCACCATCGTCCCTAGATTGGGGGAGATCTGAAGCTCTTCCCGGAACCCTGTCGGAGGGGAGATCATCCCGGAGGCATTCTTCTTCATCATGCCAGCCTTCGGTATGAAGCGTGAGTAGTTTCACCTTGGACTACGGGTCCATGTAGTAGCTAGATGGTTGTATCTCCTCCTTTGTGCTACCATGTTTAGATCTTGTGAGCTCCGTTCATGATCAAGATCATCTATTTGTAATCATGCATGTTGTGTTTGCGAGGATCCGATGGATATTGAGATTATTATGTTAGATTGATTAATTGTTTTGTCTTATTGATTCTATCATGTCTGTGTTATTTGTGATCTTGCATGCTCTCTGTTTCTAGTAGCTATCTTGGCCAAGTAGATGCTAGTGACTCCAAGAGGGGGTATTTATGCTAGATAGTGGGTTCATGCCTCCATTTAATCTAAGGGAAGTGACAGAAATCTCTAAGGTTGTAGATGTGTTGTTGCCACTAGGGAGAAAACAACGGTCTCTTGTTCATGGAACAAGTGGATTGTTTACCTTACACACTTTGCTTAAAGCAGTTATTCGTTGCTTGCAACTTAATACTGGAGGGGGTTCGGATGATAACCTGAAGGTGGATTTCTAGTCATAGATGTAGTTGGATGGCGGTCTATGTATCTTGTTGTATTGCCTAATCGAATCTCATAGGATCATGGATGTCTAATATTGCTTTGTTATGTCTTGCTCAGTCCTGTCAATTACCCCGCTGTAATTTGTTTACCCAGCATGCCTTATCGGGTTCTTCCTCACCTTCCTCCTTATCAGGAGACTCATTTTTATCATTACCACTCTCAGTTTCAGCATCAGAGACAGATATACTATTAGGATTTATAGAAGGTTCAAGTGGTTCCTCAACTATCTTATATTTCTTTTTCTTTCTCTTACGAGGACTACCACAATCTTCACCTTGTTGAGAATCCTGCTCAATTCTTTTAGGGTGTCCTTCAAGATATAAAGGATCTTGAGTAGCTATACCACTCCTAGTTCTAATTCCATAAGCATGTTTATCTCCTGACGCATTAACTAGCATATCCTTTTGTACCTTAGCAAGTTGATCAAGTTGGGTTTGAACCAATTGAAAGTGTTTACAAATCATTTTAATATCATTAGAAGTTCTTTCCACAATATCTATCAACTCATTGATAGCCCTAGAGTTTTCCAATAAATGATTCTGAACTTGTTTATTAAAATACCCTTGTTTAACAATAAATGTGTCCAGTTCCTCTAAGCATTGATCAGGAGGATTACCATAAGGAATATCACCTTCATCAAAGTGTTGGAGAGAGTATACCTCAATAGTTGATGAGTGGGGAATTGGCTTACATAATTCTTCTATAGGAGGTAGATTCTTCACATCTTCAGCTCTAATACCGTTCTCCTTTAGACACTCATCTTCAGATCTAATACCTTTCTCCTTTAGACACTTCTTAGCTTCCTTCATCACTTCATCACTTAATGCAATAACTCCCATCTTCTTTGTTGTTGGTGCTGGAATTGGTTCAGGGACAACTGGTTCAGGAGTAATAGGCTCAGCTGCATTCAGTTCAGTTGAAGTCCAATCATCATAATTCTTGCTTATCTTAGCCATTAATTCTTGAGCATCTGTAGGAGTCCTTTTCCTGAAAACACAATCAGCAAAACTATCTAGGTAGGTCCTAGAATCATCAGTTAGTCCATTATAATAAATATCAAGAAGCTCATTCTTAGGCAATGGACATCCAGGATGTGCATGAATCAAGACATATAACCTTGTCCATGACTTAGGCAATTTCTCTTCTTCTCCCTGTTTAAAATAAAAAAGCCTCTGCAAAGCAGCATGTCTAGCACTGGGAGGAAAATATTTCTTGAAGAAAGAAGCAATCAAGCAATCAGGGCTATCAATGGAACCAGGAGGTAATCTATTAAACCAAGCCCTAGCTTCTCCTTTTAGTGAAAAAGGGAAGATCTTAGCAACAAAGTACTTGCGCATCTTAAAATCATCAGAGAATAAAGCACTCATAGTAGAAAGCTCATTCATATGAGCCACAACACTCTCATTTTTAGTCCCACAAAAAGGTTCTTTCTCAACAATATCTAAATAAGATAAATACGGAGAGAAATCATAGTCTTCATCTTTAATATCTATGGGAGAAGTGGCAAACTTAGGATCAGAGGACAACTTAGGCATAATAGTACGTCTAGCAAGGAGACTCTTAATAGCGCTAGTACCATGTGTGTTTCGTCACTCTTCAACAAAATCATCAGTGAACTCAATGTAACCATCATTAATATCATAACTCTCACTAGCCTCAGGTGAGCTAACAGGTGTAACAGTCTCTTCACTAGGAGTTTCGGTATTTCCTAGACCAGCCATAGTAGCATCTAGAAAAGGACCTAATGAACCACTCGCATCAAGCACAGTAGAATTAACATCATGAGCATCAAAAGTAGTTTCAGACTCAGCAGTAGTAGCAATGTGTGTAGCATGAGTATGTGGTGGTGGTTTGACAAGCTTACTTATAACAGACGGTGAATCAAGAGCAGCGGAGGTGTTTAGGACTGTACCTCTTCTTGTAGTGGATGGTAAAATAGGGAACTTTCCATCAGGAGACTTCCCCATGATGAAAGGAGTAGCAGTGAACAATAATAGATCTAAGTGAACTTACAAATAAAGCTATGCTCCCCAGCAACGGCGCTAGAAAATAGACTTGATAACCCACAAGTATAGGGGATCGCAACAGTCTTCGCGGGTAGTATTACCCAATTTATTGATTCGACACAAGGGGAGCCAAAGAATACTTGCAAGCCTTAACAACTGAGTTGTCAGTTCAGTTGCACCTGGAAATAGTTCTTGCTCACAAAATTTTATCAGTAGCAACAGTTTGGTAGTAACAACAGCAAAGCAACAACAACAACAACAACAACAACAACAGCAACAGTGAAACATGAGCAATGGTAACAGTAACGATAATAGTAGGATTCGAGTGCGGTAGGCATAGGGATGGATGGACGAGCGTTGCATGGACGAGTCTAAACATGTTACTTCAAGATCTAGGGCATTGCAGATAAATAATAACAAGCATCCAAGTACTAAATAATCCTAGGCATGTGCTCCAAATATAGTCATACGTGCTTGCAATGAGAACTTGCACAACATCTTCTGTCCAGCCAGCCCATGGTTGCGGGGCCTCTAGGGAACTACTGGCAATTAAGGTGCTCCTTTTAATAGAGCACCGAAGCAAAGCATTAACACTCTGTGAACACATGTGATCCTTACACCACAGCCATCCCCTCCGGTTGTCCCAATTATTGTCACTTTGGGGCCTTTGGATCCGGAAAATGATATGTGTACACAACTTGCAGATAAGATCACAAACAGTACTATCATAATGATTCAATAATAAGTTTAGATCTGAGATCATGGCACTCGGTCCCTAGTGACAAGCATTAAGCACAACAAGTTGCAACAAAGTCAAATAGCACTAACAGAGATACTAGGCACTATGCCCTAACAAATCTTATTCGATTAAATGATAGAACTCATCCAATCCCTACCATCCCCAAGCCTACAGCAGGGGGTTACTCACTCATGGATGAGGGAAACATTGATGGTTGATGGAGATGCGTTGGTGATGACGATGGCGATGATCCTCTCCAAATTCCCTGTCCCGGGAGGGTGCCAGAACGGAGTTTCTGGATCCGAATCTTGGTTTCTGGTGGCAGCGGCGGAACAGAACTATTTTTGGAAAACTATTGAACCCCCCTCGGTTTTTAGGTCTAAAGGCAACTTATAGGCGCAGAGGGAGGCCGAGGAGGTGCCTGGGGAGGCTGCACCCCCTCCAGGCGCGACCAGTGGTGGGCCCGCGCCTAGGGTGGGTCTGGGGCCCCCAGGCCTCCCCTCCGTCTCTTCTTCTGACTCGTGGATCTTCTGGTGAAATATAATTTTTGGCATATTTTCTGGGATTTTTCCTGATAGTTCATTTTCTGCATAAAAACAAGACACCAAGGTAATTCTGCTGAAAACAGCGTCAGTCCATGTTAGTTGTATCTAAATCACACAAGTTTAGAAGAGAAACAATAGCAAAGTGTTCGAGAAAGTAGATACGTTTTGGAAGTATCAGAGTCCTTCACAACCTTTCTCGTTACTTTGTTTTTGTTTTTGTTTTCCTTAGTTTCTTTTGCTTGGTTTTGTTTGCCTCTTTTTATCAAAAACTCCAAAAAAGTAGTTTAGTTTGGTTTGCTTTCTCTTGTCAAAAACACAAAAAAAATTAGTTCTTGCTCTAGTTGTCACCTTGCTCTTGCTCACCATGTTGATTCCCAAGTTCGCCCTGAAGGACCTTTCATAGGTAGTGGATCTATAATTGGGAAAGGAAATATTGAAAAATTCTTTAATCATGTTAGCAAACATGAGGATATGGAGGATAGATCTATAGCAGAACTTTCTCCTAATTATGAAATTGCTACAGCCTATTTAGTTCATATGTTGGAGGCTAGGTTTGTTAACCTTAACCCCATGATGCAAATTTTGTTTCTCAAACTAAAAGAAGAAGAGGATCCTGAAAAGAGAGATTTTATCTTAAAAACTTTACTAAAGGAATTCAATGATGTTGCTAAGGAAGCCAAAAAGGTCTTTGAACGCTTTAATACGCTAGGCTCATGTGTAGATGTTATGGGTATTTTAGATAAAACCAAACCTAGAGAGGAAATTAAGATACCCATACCTTTTAAACTTATGGGAATGCATGAAGCCTTAGAAAATAATTTTGATTGGATTGTTCCTAAAAATCCTTTTGATGAAAGTAGTGAACCGAGGAGAGATGATAAGGGATCCTCTAAAACTCATTTGGATGATATACCTTTCCTAGTTGAAGAGATTGCAAGTATTGATGTTAATGCTTCTTCATTTGAAAATACTTGATTCTTGCTTCGTGTGCCTAACTTAAAGGCGTTAAAGAAAAGTACTTATTGGGAGATAACCCAAAAGTTTCCTTGAATCTTCGAAGTTATTACTCTAGTAATGACCTCTCCTTATCCTTTTTATTTGCTTTTTGTGCCAAGAATGACCTCTAATGAGAGGGAAGTAAGATTTGGGGAGTTGTTGTCCAGAAACAGATTTTTGTGCTCCACCGTAAAAATTGGTGAGGAATCTCTGTAAGTCGTATTGAACTGATATTTTCTGAATAAATCCCCCAGTATGTTATCTAACTTTCATTAGTTCAACGCGTTCTGATTTTAGCAACAGAAGGTCTTCTAAAAAAATAGGTTTCTACCTACTGGTCTGTTTTGACATATTTCTGTCATTATTTGCATTTGCTTCTTATTGATTCCTTTCTGGGTTCTTTTTGAGAAATTGAGATTTTTGAGGGAATTGCTACAGTAGCTTGTATTATTAGTGAAAGTTTTGCTGTTCTAAAGCTAAACCCAAGGGTCTATTATCTTTTGAATACACTAATGTTGCTAATGAAGATTGTGTGAAGTTTTGTATGAAGAAAAAATTTAAGGTGTAGAGAGAGAATCATATAATGAGATGAAGAATGGACAAAATCTCAAGCTTGGGGATGCCACCCTGGTGTCACCCCAAGAAATATTCAAGAGGTACAAGCGTCAAATCTTGGGGATGCCCAAGGCATCCCCTTCTTCATCAATAAAAAGCTATGGTCTTTCTAGACACTTCGTTTTTATTGTTTCATGCATTATTGTGTTGTTCTTAAAGCGTCTTAGTTTTCGTTTGGTTTACTTAGTTTGCTTGAATAAAGTAGTTTGGACCCCTGTTCTCGCCATGTTATTTCAAATAAGTTGATTGGTGTTGGAGAGGAGTAGAAAGTTCTTGCTTGAATAGTACAAGAGGAGCTTGCTTTGACTGTGCCTTAGACTTTATCATGTCATTCTAGGTGTTGTTTTGACCTTATGCTTAGTGATTATTGATGTAGCATGACTTGTTCCAAACAATTGGGATTGCTTAGTGTGCCTTGAAGGAATCATGTGTTGTTTTAGCATGCAAAAGCATAGTATTATGGTATTCTCCTTTGATGCTTTGTTTGGGTTGACTTGGCACATGATCACACTATGTTATGACTATGAATAAGTCATAATAGCCTCTATGATCATTTAGTCCTTGACTTGTAGTACCACTTTATGCTTTGATTAGTAATGTTTTGTCGCTTTGCATGATTATGGCCATTATTGCTCTCTTAGTTGGTTGCTCCCAGTCTTTTGCTAGCCTCCACTTGTATGAGTAAGCTCTACTCATGCATCCAACTCCCAAGAAATCAAGTTATTCCAAAGTGTCCACTATAAATTCCTATGCATGGTGTGTTACACCATCCCAAGTATATTCTTGTTTTCATCTATCTTTCAATTAAAAATAGTTTGATATGTAAAAACTTAGTGATTAAAGCTCTCACAAACTTGATGGCACACTTTGTTTTTCTTGCCCCTAATAAACTTGAACCATTGTGTCATCTATGTTGTATATGCTTGCACTTATACGTTGAAATTAGCAGAACCGTGCTGTCACGGGGAACACTTTCAATATTCCACTTGTACTTTGTACACAATTGATATCATGCTCTTTTGTCTATGGATGTCACCGGTGTGAAATAAAGAGGGAGCTTGTAAGTCCATGGAGTTATGTATGCGTGTTAGAGAAACGCCTGGCCCACTAGCCTAAGCCATGCCTAATCATGGTGGAAACTTGCAGCATCACCATAATGACATCTATAAAGCTTTCTTCTTATAAAAAAAGAGACATATTGAAAAGAGGAAATAGAGAAAAAATCACCATATTCCCATGGTAAATAAGAAGATTGTTGAGATGCTCATTGTCTGCTTGCCTTGTCATTTTGATTATGGGAAAGCTCTTGTATCATGTGCAAGGGGTACCCCGTTGGCGGTTCTCTATGATACACATGTACTTACTATGACAAGAACTTACAGGTGACCAAAGTTGAGTAGCATGAGGTGCGGCCCTCGTATTCAAGGGACATGAGATTGCCAACTTATACTTTGTCAAGCATATACTCCATCTTTGTTCACTTTAACCTTAATCACTTCAAGATGCTTATGATAGGGGCAATGAGGGCTGAAAGATAACAAGTACCATAATTTTTGGAAGCTCTTTATGAAACTTGAAATCGCTACTTCCCTTCATGAAGGGCCTTTCTTCCACCATTATATCGAGTCTCCACCTTCTATCCTTAGGCACCAGTTAAGAAAGCATAGTTGCCATTCTTAGTTCTGTGTGCATTGTCCCAAAACTTATTGATTGATGAATATTGTTGCTATTACTTGTTCTTGTGCTATTTGTATCTAGTCACTCTTATGAAATTTGTAGGTATCCTATGCATCTATTTGCTACTCCATGATGGACAAGCTGAATGCCACTATGCCATGTTTTCTATATGTGAAACAAACAAACGTTCTTCAATGCATGTTATTCATGATCTTTGTTTGTAACCTTTCATGTTGCATGCATAATTACTTTATCTTACTGTCAGAACTCCATCTTTCATGCTCATGTTTAGAGTTCTTTGATCCCAGCTTTCAATGCTTGCAAATGGTTTGATTTTGATTTTGATGGTGCATGTCACCTCAAAAATTATTCTTTTATCACTTACCTACTCGAGGACGAGCATGAGTTAAGTTTGGGGATGCTTGATACGTCAGAAACGTATCTATAATTTTTGATGTTCCATGCTTGTTTAGTATCTACTTTGCTTTGCTTTGTCTACACTTTGAGGTGTTTTTATATGTTTTCTTGTACTAACCTATGAACAAGATGCCACAGTGCCAGTTGCCTGTTTTCTTCTGTTTTTGGTTCTAGGAAGACAGAAAATCAGTATTCTCGGAATTGGACGGGACAAAAGCCAAAGTCAATATTTTACCGTGGCGAACACGAAGCCAGAATATGAGACGGAGGGGAGGCACCAGGGGGCCACACCCCCTGGCAACACGGGCTAGCCCTAGCTGTGCCTAGGGGGTGTGACCACCCTGGCCACCCCCTGCCTCGCCTCTTCGCCTATAAATACCCCCGATGCCAAAACCCTAAGTACCCGATCAATATTTGTAACTACCTCGGTGAATTACGCTCCTAGTTACAAGCCTGGATGAGCAGAAATGGTTGAAATAGTACGGTGGGGCCCAAATGCCACTCACAGGTAGACCTTTCGGCCGTCCCAACCATTTCCAAACATCGGGACAAGAACGGGCGGCGTAATCGGCAGGCGAAGGGATCAACTACATACACAAATGAGTATGTATGCAAGCCACCATACAACAGTACATCAGAGCCATTCCATCTAAAAGAAAGGAAATATATAGCAACGCATATACGGCAAGATCCAAATATCCTAGATAGATATAATAGTTTAGGATATCTCCTCATACATCAATCAATAGAGTATCAAGAAGGAAGACAAAATCCGTACGGATAAGAAGCAAATCGGCATAAGATGCCCCATAAATAAGCAGATCCCGCCCACAGATCTCACGGATCCCGTTCCGGAATCTCTACACCGAATGATCGTTGCCCACATCGTCTCTTCCACCCAAGATCCATCTTGGGAGGGTACTGCTCATCTGAATCAAACAATTTATCGTGTGAGACCCTAGGGGTACTCAGCAAGTCTTTATGCCTCTAAAGGGGACACAACCTGGGGTGACGCAATTGCAGCAAAAGATAAACCCTAGCAATTCTATAGATACTCGCTAACCATCCGCCTACCCAGAGATAGTCGAATGTCCGTGAATTAACAACAACAGTTATAACAGTAATAACGGTAATATCCACAGATCCATCCTCCTCCTCGCTTACCGACGAGGAAGCGGACGAACAACCCCCATCATTGGTTTTATTAACCATTCCATGAGTGTTGCACTATTTACTAGTCAGTTGTTTAGTCAATTTAGAAGCGGTACTTTAGTTATGCTTGTCTATGATCGAGAAACTGTGCTCCAAGTCGTCCATAACCGCGGACACGGCTTTCAGAAAGTTTTACCCTGCAGGGGTGCACAAATAGCAACACACACTCGATCAACCTCGGAAAAACCAAATCAAAACCAACGAGGCAGTCATGACAAAGCGATCACAGGATTCAGAAATATTTCAGGGGGCCACCCCATTAAGCTACCCGCAACGGAGTTAGCTGACTCCGAGACGGACTCAAGGTTTGCGTCAATGGTTGTAAACGACTGGGAACCCGAAAATGTGACTGGTCTTGTCGATACCGCGAAAACACTCCGCTTCCCTAACAAGACAAAGTAAGTTACCTCGCACAATTTAAATAAAGCAGTAAAGCATGGCATAAGTACAGGATAGTAAATAAAACCTCGAACTAGTTTGTGGCCCCAAGAAATAAGAATGAATCAAGCTCTGGCTCAGGGGGGTTCATAAGCCTCCCGGATGTGGATAGCGCGAATAATCAAGGAACAGGAATCAAGTACTCGAGGTCCTACGGGACACAAGTGAGCCTGAAAAACCAAATAGCAAATATGGCTCACCGATGCCACTTTCATTAGTTATCCCATTACTACTCAGGTTAAGTTGTTTAGGTACCTCGTTATCCATCAGGTACTCACATACCCTACACATGCTGTTCTACGACTCGCATGGCTCAAACAACTCCTGTAGTAATGGCTCATGGGATGGAGGAACAAGCTTCGGTGGGGTTTAAAAGTAAAGGCTATGCAATACTTGGGATTCAATTTAATGCAATCGCGACTCAATGATGCAAGAATAAGATAGAGGCAATAGGTACTATATGTATGCAAGCATGTGGTAGTGCTTGCTGCAGCTCGATTGAAGCGAGAGCGGATCTGGTAGTGCTCTGGTTCTCTTGGTATATCCCACCTTTCAGCGTCTATTCGAAGAAGAACCAAACAAACAAGGGCCAACATAAATAAAGTGCACAAGCATATGAATAAATGCGACAAGCAAACAATCATGCCATGATGAATGATGCACAATTTGCATGGTATTAAAGTAGCATGGCATGGGTGAGATGTGGAATACAAGAAATAACCAATTTATTGAGTTTTGGGCCCATTTTATTCTCATATTAGTTGCTGTTCACCTTATATTTATATGATGCATGCTTCAAATCAAACCAAGGAATGCATAAACAGAAAGGTCTCGTCGAGCTAATCATTTTAGACATATCATTTGTTAAATTTGGATTTATAAAACAAAAGTTATTAATTATTTAAGACAAAAGGGCATTTTGTTGTAATTTAAATCAACTTGGAAAATAAAGTGTGCAAAATATATTTTGAGGGTCATATTTGAATTCCTCACATTTTTATGATTTGAAATCATATATTATTTGTATTAATTGGATTTATACTTTAAAAGATATTTAAAAACAGAATTAAATTTGAATTTGAATTAATTTTGAAAAGATTTGAATTAAAACAGAAATAGACAGAAGCTTTTCTCACCCAGCCTGGACCTAGCAGTCCTTCGGGTGGGCTAGGCGCCAATCAGCAGTGAAAAGCTTTTTACTGCTACGCTTCCTAGCCACGAGGCAGAGGTGGGCTCATGGCTCTGATCCCACACGCCAGAGGGCGGTTGAGAGGCTGCCACGCGGCACGGCGGGGGGACTGCGGGTTGAGGAGTACAAACTCCGGGATCCTTTTTGTAAAAACGCCACGGAGACAGACAAGTGGGCCTAGCGGAGCGCGGATTGATGCAGCAAAAGGTGTGGGGGGTTAAGCGCAAAAAGGACGTCGCGAGGCACTGTGCTTCTTCTCTCTCTGCGACGGATCGGTCTGTGGCGTGGCGAGATCGATCCAGGGACTGGCGTGCGCTTATGAGGCAGCAGTGCAGGCGGTGGCGGGTTGTTGCTAGGAGGCGACGGGCCTAGATGTGGGCTAAGCGGTGCGAGCAGTAGCAAGCAAGCGCGCGGAGGGCGTTCGACGTAAGGGCCGGCGGTTCAAGGGCTTCACGGCGAAGGGGACCATGTCCAGGAGGGTCGTGGGCTCACCGGGAGGTTGTCGGTGGCGCTGGATCGGGCAGGCCGAAGGCTGGCGATGGCCAGGCGTCCCGGAAGATCTAGGGTTGTCGCAGGCGATGACGGTGTCTGGTACAGGCCCTCCTCTCCTCTGACGCCGTGCTCATGGCTGCTGTAGAGGACCTCCTCGGTCTCTCGGCCTCCTCCACGACGTGCTTGCGAGCCGAACGACGAGGAGCAGGAAGGTGGCAGGCCGTGAGAGGGAGGGTGGCGTCGGTGGAGAGGAAGGAGAGGAGATGCAGGGGCGCTGGGGCTGGATCTGGCGAGGCAGAGAGGTTGTGGGGGTGGTGGTAGGTAGCAGAGAGAGGGGGAGGTGCCGTGGGGAGGTGGCAGATGAAAAAGGTGGCTCGGCCACCTTTCTCTCCTCCTCCTCACGTGCTCGGCTGGCTCGGGCAGGGCAGGGGCAGGTAGATGGGGACGTCCAGGTGGGGCAGGGTGAGGCCAAGGGGCAGGCTCGGGGTATGGCATGCCAGGCAGGGAGAGCTAAAGAGAGAGAAGGGAGGGTAGGCTCGGGTTTAGGGTTTGGGGGAGCCTCGGTTTAGGGTTGGTACTAGGGTTGGGGGGGTAGCTAGGTGGCCAGCTAGGGTTTGGTGAGAGGGTGGCCAAGTGGGGCCAAGCTAGGTGAGAGAGAGGGGGAGGCCGAGAGAGAGGGAGGTGGTGGACTTAGGGTTTAGGGTTTGGTTTAGATTAGGTATAGATTAGGGTTTAGGAGGAGGGGGTATGGTGATGATGAGGTAGGTGATGGTCTAGGGCTTAGAGAGATAGATGGAGTGGTCCTATAAGACAAGATCAAGCATGCTCTAGACAAGCACTAACAAGATCAAGACATGAAAAAGAGAGGAAAGGAGTGCTAGGGTTTAAGCAAGATCAACATAGATCAAGCCAAAAGAAGGGATAGAGATGGAGATGATCCACTCAAAAATCAAATAAAATCCAAATGACAAGCAAAAGGTGGTACTTGCATGGGCCATGCATAAATAATTAATACCATGCTTATTTTTGTGAAAACAAGATTATTTGCATGGCATTATTCTTATACACTCCAAAAATGTGGAGTAAGGCCTAAGCAAAAGAATTTAAAAGAAAGTCCCAAGTGGAGTAGATGGAGATGAGCACATTTGATTATAATTGGGACTTGCTAGTGTGTATGTGCCACTAGATGCTTTATAGTCCCCAAAAATATCCCAACATGAGCATAATTCCATAATAATCCATATGGAAGCTAGGAAAAAGGGTCCCACTCACAAGGCATGCAAAGGTGGCCATGTGGCTCTCATATATCAATAATGTGAAAACGACATGATGCTAAGATGAGAGCATGTGGGAAAATAATTGGATCCATCCCAACCCACATGAGCTAGAGGTAAACTCAAATAAAGTCCAAAGCTCATATTTAGTTGGATGGTGGAATTATAAGGTGGTGAAAGAAAGGTGGTGGAGTTAATAAAAGATATGCCCCCAACTCAACTTGGGCATTAACAATATATCAATAACCAAATACAATACCAAGAAGCAAATACAATTAATAATGCAGATGAGATAAGAACCAAATCAAAAAGGGCTTTATATGATGCTCAAATGCAAGGTGGCATGATGACATGAGCATGATATAATGATGATGCAACAATTATATATTTGAAGTAGCCATTATATTACTAGACCAAGTAGCATTACAATTGTTAGACAATTGGGATGCTACAATATTCCACGAAACCGTATGTAGCCACCGCCACAATCGTCCCTAGATCAAGGGGATTTGAAGCTCTTCTCGGCACCCTGCTGGAGGGAAGATCATCCTGGAGGCCTTCTTCTTCATCATGCCAGCCTCCGATATGAAGCGTGAGTAGTTCCACCATGGACTACGGGTCCATCTAGTATCTAGATGGTTGTATCTCCTCCTTTGTGCTACCATGTTTAGATCTTGTGAACTCCGTTCATGATCAAGATCATCTATTTGTAATCATGCATGTTGTGTTTGCGGGGATCCGATGGATATTGAGATTATTATGTCAGATTGATTGATGGGTTTGTCTTATTGATTCTATCATGTCTGTGTTATTTGTGATCTTGCATGCTCTCTGTTTCTAGTAGCTATCTTGGCCAAGTCGATGCTAGTGACTCCAAGAGGGGGTATTTATGCTAGATAGTGGGTTCATGCCTCTATTTAATCTAAGGGAAGTGACATAAATCTCTAAGGTTGTAGATGTGCTGTTGCCACTAGGGAGAAAACAACGGTCTCTTGTTCATGGAACAAGTGGATTGTTTACCTTACACACTTTGCTTGTAACTTAATACTGGAGGGGGTTCGGATGATAACCTGAAGGTGGATTTCTAGCCATAGATGCAGTTGGATGGCGGTCTATGTATCTTGTTATATTGCCCAATCGAATCTCATAGGATCATGAATGTCTAGTATTGCATTGTTATGCCTTGCTCAGTCCTGTCAATTGCCCCGCTGTAATTTGTTTACCCAGCATGTCATGTTTGTTTATCTTAAGGAGAACACCTCTAGTGAACTATGGACCCTGGTCAAATCTTTACCATTGATACATCTTCCACTGTTACTATTTACTTGCTGCAAACCACTATTACCTTCCACACCATATAGTTAATCCTTTGTTATAGCAAACCAGTGGGATTGAAAACCTCACTGTTCGTTGGGGGCAAAGTCTTGATTTTGTGTTGTGCAGGTCTCCATGTTGTTAGCAACACCTTTGAGTTGTTTCCTTCCTCCTACTGGTTCGATAACCTCGGTTTCTTACTGAGGGAACTTTCTGCTCTGCTCATCACACCTTGCTCTTGGGGTCTTCCAATGAGTCGTCAATAACACACCAACTCTAGACCACCTTACATGGACAATATCCTAACATGGGGATCTCAAACCTTTCCGTTTATCCCTAGTAAAAAAGACAAATTCCTGCCGAATCGATAGGAAGTAGGTCAGATATGAACTACAGGTACATGATCAGACGCTCATGTTTTTTATAAAAATCATTTCTAGGTTCAAAATATGTTGTTTCATCAGGGATCCACTTCAAGTTTAACGAGTCTCAGCCCCGAGCTAAGAATCTTCATGCCCGTCGTTCGACAAAGTTTGAAGATAGTTTAAAACGGGCATAAGAAATTCAAAAACGATCCAAACAATGCGAAACCTTTGTGTGGTGTCATATTATGTGACATAGTTATAAGGAAAAATATCGAACTTGGTATATTGATTATGTCTCAAAAAACCTTTACAAAATGACCTATCTCGTTCGAGGTTTTCTGGCTTTCGGGTCAAATGAATAATATTATGGCTAGAATGAAGGAATAGTTTGTGATAATGTGTCCATATTTTGCATATATGTGCATTATGGGATGGCGAACAATGTTTCATGATGAAGTTTTCATTTTTGTCGCACCAAAAAGGCATTTTCCATTTTCCGGATGCAAAAAAACGGGCGGTTTTGTGAAGCAACCACCAAATGGATGATTCAAAATGATACCACCATATTTTTCAAAAATACTAGACCATCTTGTATGGACAATTTCCTAACAGGAGATCTCAAACCTTTCCGTCTATCCCTGGTGAAAAAGACAAATTCTTACCGAATCGGTAGGAAGTGGGCCAGATATGAACTACATGTACATGATCGGATGCTCAGGATTTTTTACAAAAATCATTTTTAGGTTCACAATATGTTGTTTCATTAGAGATCCACTTCAAGTTTAGCGAGTCTTAGCCCCGAGCTAAGAATCTTTATGCGTGCCGTTTTAAACGGACAAATGAAATTATGGTAATAATCACCACATAGTTTGTGATAAGTTGATATTGATATCATATTTGGCCTTCTCTCATTTTTCTAATCAATTTAGACATATTATTTGTCGAATTCTGATTTACAGATTTAAAGGTATTAATTATTCCATATTAAAGAGAAAAATACAAAAAAATAAAATCATTATATTTTTATTTGAATTTAAAAATATTTTTACTTATTCATTGTTGTTTACTTAAACAATTGTTTATAATTTAAAAAAATACAAATGTGTGACATGATGATATAAGTGTTAATAGGATTGATATGATAGTATTAACAACAATATATAAATTGCTTTGCGGAAATAGATTCTGAAGAAACGAGGAAGTTAAGCATGCTGGGGGTGGAGTACTGAGGATGGGTGCCCGACCGAAAAGTTTGACTAAGACTGCAATTTAATTAATGATTAGGTGTAATTAGTGTTAAAAATATTCAAAGCGAGAGATTAACGAGTCAAACAATTCAAGATTAAAAAAATAAAAAAAATATTTTAGACTATGCCGACGGCCTGGCTCTCGGCGTAGCAGGGCGACGTGGCGGTCTCGTGCTGCTCCAGGGTCAGGCCTGTGCCGACGGTCTGGCCGTCGGCGCAACTCTAGGGTTGGGCCGTTACCAAACGGCTGTTGCACATCGTGGGCCGCTGCGAGCGCTATGCCGAGGGGGATCCTCTATGCTGACGGCCAAGGGGCTACGCCGACCAATAGCTACGTGGAGGGGGCTACGCCAATAGCCACCATTGCACGGCCTGTGCCGACGGCAATATAACGTTGTGCCGCCGTCGGCGCTTCGAATCTTTCCTGTACACTAGTGCAGAACGGCCCATTGGTCCTGGTTGGTAAAGGGCTTTAGTCCCGGTTACCCAACCGGGACGGGGCAATCGGGACTAAAGCCCCAACCTTTAGTCCCGGTTGCCCCACCAACCGGGACAAATGGGGGTACAGCGATGGCGCGCCGAGGGGTGGAGCATTAGTCCCGGTTCGTAACACGAACCGGGACAAATAACCTTCTGCCACGGCAGAGATTTGGCTCATTTCTCTGCCGCGGCAGAGAATTCCTTTTGGCACATTTTGTTGTCGCGGCAGCATTTTCGCCACTTTTTGTGTCGCGGCAGAGAATTCATTTAGTTTGTTTTATTGTTTATTTAGTGTTTTTCACTTATCAATGAAGGAACCGTTATATTACACAAGATCATCATGACAATATTACATTCGATACACGGATCGAGTTCATGCACTACATATAAAAGTTGCTCTTTTTACAATCCCTATTGTCTATACACAGCCGAATAGTATTCCCCTTTTGGGTTTAGGACTTCTGCATCGAAGAATCCCGCCAATTCCTCCTGAATTGCTCGTACGCGATTCTTTGGCAGAAGACCGTCCCGTAGACATTCGATCTGATTTAAAGAAGGAGTCGGACTATATGAATAAAATTAAACACAATTTGATTGTAATTAAAAACTATAGAAATTGTTTACGTACGTGGAGTTGCTCTAAATTTCTGCTCTTCTCATCGCACGTCTGCCGGATGAACTCGCAAACATAGTATCCACATAGATTGTTACCTGGTCCCTGTGTCAGGCACTGTACGAGAACATAGTTCAATCAAAATAATAATCAAGCATGATAATAACTGTATCAAAACTAAAATCAAAGAGATGCACGGATATAGCTAGTGGTGCTTACATCTAGTGCTTTAAATGTAAGCTCCTCTTTCCAAACACCTCTAGCCTTGTTGGTGAACCGTTTCCTAACGCTGCCCGGCGAAGAAAACGAATAAAAGAAGTTATTAATTACTTGATATCATAAAATTCACGAACGTTGCCGATATATTGTCGTAATGATTAGAATTACCGCTGGAGGATCATCTGCATGTCCTTCCACTGCTCAAGGGGTTTATGTTTCGAGTCCATGACTAGTACACGCCCTTTGTCAAGTTGAATGATTAACAGAATATAGTGGAAGCTGCGAATGCATAACTAATCAATTATATACTTAACATCGAGTAAGCGAAATAGAAAGTGTATACAAGACAATAACACTCACTCGAAGTTGTAAGGAAAAAGTATTTCTCTTCTGGTTTCTTGAAACCTTAACGTGTGTACTATATTATCCTCCGTATCCTGGGGGATTGTTTTGAGATTAGCTTGATAAACCCAATATGGGTCAATGAAGCCAATGTCATAGATTTGTCCTCTGCTGCATTCGAGAATCTTCATTCTGCATATTACGGTATGATTATATACATGCAATAAACAAGGTGAGATAGCTGGAGACTAAATTAATTACAGAATTAGTACTTACAGACAATAGGCACTGATGATCGATTTGTCCAAGGCGTCTTGATTGAATAATTGAAATAGTTCATCAAATTCAATGGATATCATTTCATCCTTTTCTTTCCCATGATGCTTTTTTGTAACCCTCAGCACTATCCAGTTAGCCCCGGCCTTTGTGGCATGCATGTACCAGTTATGCAATCTTCGCATTTTTGTTGGAAGATTGTTTACCTCCTTAGGTTTGACGAGAGGTTTGCCGTACTGGTATTTGTATGCTACTTCACTCACGGGAAGTACTCTAACTGGGATAAGTACTGGGCAATACTCATACCTTGAGCAGCGGCAGCTTCTCCGTATTGTGCAACTACCTCTGGATCATACTGCTCTTCGGCCCCATATTTGCTCGACCCCACATTGGTTTGGAAAATCATCTTGAGAGGGGCGCAAGACTGTTTTGCTTGTTCTCCGAGCTGGGCAACATATTTCTCGCTTGTATCGATCTTGCTCTTGAGGCTTTTTGTGCATGTGACTTGAGAATAGAACGCTCATAGTCGATGACTTTGGCTCGGGTTGATGAAGAGTCTTTAGCATTTTCAACACTTTGGCTTTTTCTTCTTTGGTCTGGGGAACTTTGACTCTTTCGGCCGCCTCGACTTAGCAAAAACTGTCTTTTCCATCAACGATCGCTTGATCTCCTCTTCAAGATACCATAAGCTCTCTTGGGAGGAACCATTGGTACTTTTGGAAGAGGCTCTTGTTTACGTTTCGGCCATCGCTTACCACGATGCAGAGTAGTGGTACGCTTACGCTTTTTATCCTGAGGCGCCAGCGATGGCTCCCGCGGCGATGGCTGCGCCGGAGATTGGTGAGGCGACGGAGCCGAGTGAGGCGACGAAGACGGCTGCCGCGACGGCGACGATCTCGCTAGAGACGGGTGAGGCGGCGGCGAAGATGGCCTTGGCGTGTCATTTCGAAGAACGATACATTCCTTCGGCCATATAATGGTGACGTTTGTTGCGTCTCCTAGTACAGTCACATCCCCTTCACCTGCAGGGTAGTCAAGATCCAAAACTTCAAAGGTGGGCATGATTTCATCCACCCCAACAACAGCATAGCCCTCTGGAACCGGACGACAGTGGTAAGTTGGTGTGGGTCCAATTTGTAAGGCCTAGCCGACCGCCACCTTCATTGATATGTTCACAACTTTGACATGTAGCTCGCAGTGTGTCATCTCTGTGATATCATCCACTAGGTAGCCAACAGGAGCCATCGTCGGTGCACCATCGTCATCACCATTGTCATCATCCGGGACCTCGGTGGAAGCCACACTGCTTTTTCGATTATTCGATAGGACGGTAGCATCGAATGCAGTGTGCTGCTGAGATGGGCCGGTAGTACTTTTCTCTTTAAGTGCGTTAATTTCATCTTGTTTTTGCTTTATTCGTTCTTCAATTATACGCATTCGCTCTTTCTGTCTATCTGCTTCAACTTCCGCCCTGTCCTTTCTCCTCTGACGGCTTCTATCAAGAAATTTCTTCCTCTCTTCGGGAAACCCAGTCCTCCATGGTTGGGAGCCTCTTGTGCCTCGTGTTCGTCCATCATGTTCCTTATTTCCAAGGGCGAGTGTGAGCTCATCATTCTCTCTATCGGGAATGAAGTCCCCATCTTTAACAACCTTTACTGCTTTTCTCATCCTCTCGATTGGCAAGGGGTCTTCTTTATGTCGTATGTTATATATACACATCCCTTCCGAGTCCAACGTGCCCCCATGCCCGTAAAACCAATTCCTTGCATGTTCTACCCAATAAATGCATCTACGGGGTGATCTTTTTAGCAGATTCATTCTCAAGTTTCTCCCACTTAGGAATGCCAGCCCTGTAGCCACCTTGCCCCATAGTATGGTGATACTTCTTGTTATCAGCATTCAGCTTATTCGTTGCAGACATTTTCTTAGCTTTTTCTGATGTCTTGTAATTTACAAACTCAGCCCAGAATGGTTTTATCTTCTCAAACTGAGTCTTCCTGAAATCCGGAGTCTTCTCTTTCACGACATAGTCAAGGTGAAATATTTTCTTCCAGTTGGTGAAACACTGATCCATCTTCTTCATAGCCCACTCCCTGACCTTAGCCTCCATGGATCTCCCATGTTCTAAGGCGTCCTCAACTGGATCCTCCGCATTTGGATCCAGCTCTATCTTCGGTAGTTTGAAATTAACCATGAGCCTCTTCCACAGTAAATCTTTGGCCTTGTTAGGGACAAACAAACATGTTCCCTCTTCTTTAGCATCAGCAGGCCTATTCCAATTTTGAATGGTGATCGGGATTAAGTCCCTAACGATTACTCCGCATTGTGCCACAAATTTGATTGCGACAACTTCGGGAGCCGTCGGTTTGTCGTCTTCAGCGATATCTTCGATCCTGAACCTCTCATGGTCTTCCAACTTTTTGGTTGGGCCTCGTCCGCTCTTTTCAGTAGATTTGTTTGATCCAGAGGGCTAAAATAAGAAAGATCGTCGTTACTATTTCTATATAGATAGCGGATGATTAATTAATGAATTAATTATATTACATGCACCTCGCCATAGCGGTCGTCTTCTCGATAACACAAGGCATTGCCTTCTCCCTCGCGGAAGGCAATACCTTCAACCTCAAACAAGTCGTCTATTCTGGCAAAAAGAGGATCACCCTCACCGGAGTTGTTCAGAAACGTCGATACATCTAAATTTTCTTCCCCGCGGATCACACCTTGGATCAACTCTTCATTTTCTTCGTCTCTGACGTGTGGGTCCATATTTTCTACATAGGTGGAAAAACGGATAAGTCAAAATGGATAAACCCTAATTCAGAGAAACCCTAATATATACATACACAATAATAAAAATATATACATACACACAATATAGACATACACACTAAAAGGGAAGGGGCGGCTGGAGCGCGTGGCGATGGACGGAGACGGAGGCGCCGTGGCGGTCGGGGAGGAGGGATAGGCCGAATGCTCAAACAAGGATGATGATATGACAAGTTGAATTGCATTGAAATGAAACCCTAAAACTTGCTCGGCAATTTAAACGGGGTTCCGAGGGTTGAAAACCCTAACTCGGGAAACTCCGGAAACACATGAGAGGGGTTGATTTAGTTCTCTAATTAAACTTGTCATTAAAGGATGCCCTGGCGAGGACACATCGTCTAACCCTAGGTGCAACATCGATTCAACCGGGGTCTATGAAAACTAATATCTTGGCTAAGAATCTACAATACGATGGCTCTCACGAAATCTTCGATATTCGATGGTGTTGACCTCGGTCTTTGATCTCGATCTCGTATTCTACCGCGAAGAACCGAACGCTAGAAAGAGAGGGGAAAAATCAACACATGGCATCGATGCAATGATCAAGCAAGTATGATGATATGACAAGTTAAATTGTATTGAAAAGTAACCCTAAAGCATGCTCGACAAATTAAGCAGGGGTTAGAGGCAAACCCTAACTCGGGGAAACTCCGGAATCACCTGTGAGGGGTTACTATGTTCTTATAATCAAACTTGTAATTTAAGTTGCTTAACAATGCATGATTATAGCTTAAAAAGGTAGGTTTCATTTTTCTGAACATTTTGGTATATTATACATATTTTTCTGACTTATAAACAATAAGTTATTGATTTTACAATATTAAATCATTTTCTGGAATTAAAAACAAAAAGGCAAATAGTTTTTACACCGGGGCGACCCCTAGCCAGTGAGACTGACAGAAGGGCCCCAGTGCCAACTCAGCCTCCACGCAAGCAAGCAGGACCCACCGAAGGTTTGACCGCGCTGACCCCGCCCGCTGATGTCACCAGGACGTCAGTGTTACGTCATTACGAGATCACCCGGATCGTCGACGGGAGGCGGCTGAGCCTTGAGCAGCGGAGCGGCTGCGATGGATGCGGCTCGCGTCCGAACCGTTTTGGCGGCGCCGCTCGGATTAGTCGCGGAAGAGGAAGCACGACGGCGGCAGTGCGGTCGAGTCCTGGCGGCTGGCAATCAGAAGAAGAGGAAGAACGGAGAGGACTGTGAGGTGGAGAGTCTCACCACGGAGGCGGTGGAGGGGTCAGCTCGACCAAGCGAGCTCGGACGCGGCCGGAATCATCGAGAACAGTTATGGCCGGACTTCGGGGAGGAGCTCCTGATTGCGGTGGTTACGGGCGCCCTTAGTCGATTCTGTTGGAGGGGAGGCGGTTCCTGGCAAGGCGGAGGCAGAGCAGCGGCGGCGGCCGGTAAGGCGTCTGGCGGCGGCAGCGTCGCTTGATCCTGTCGCGAGAAGATTGCGAGATGGGGAAGAAGAAAGGAGGGCACCAGTTATTAACAAATGACCTTTGTCCGGTTGGTAGCTCTAACAGGACTAAAGGTCATCGTCGATTGGAGCCACCAACCGGGACGTATACTCCAATTTTTTCAGCAGACCAAGGGACGCGCGCAGGGGGTCTTTAGTCCCGGTTGGTGGTCCAACCGGGACATATGACCGTGTTTTCAAAAAAATTCAGCAATTTTCTCTCTGTTCCCGCCATATTTTTTGTTTTGGGGTTTAAATTTGTAATATTTTTTAAATGATAATTACTTTGGAATTTAGAAAAACTTTAAACATAAAAAGTGTTTGAATTTGAATAACAAATTCAAAACCATTTACTGTTTTTAAAAATAATTAATGTAACCATTTAAACTATGAACCATTTAAAATGAAAAATGAATTAACTTATATTTTTTGAATATTAATTTGGAATTTAGAAAAACTTTAAACATAAAAAGCGTTTGAATTTGAATAACTAATTCAAAACCATTTTCTATTTTTAAAAAATAATTAATGTAACCATTTAAAATATGAACCATTTAAAATTATAAATGAATTAACTTATATTTTTTGAATATTAATTTGGAATTTAGAAAAACTTTAAACATAAAAAGTGTTTGAATTTGAATAACTAATTCAAAACCATTTTCTGTTTTTAAAAATAATTAATGTAACCATTTAAACTATGAACCATTTAAAATTAAAAATAAATTAACTTATATTTTTTTAATATTAATTTGGAATTTAGAAAAACTTTAAACATAAAAAGTGTCTGGATTTGAATAAATAATTCAAAACCATTTTCTATTTTTAAAAAATAATTAATGTAACCATTTAAACTATGAACCATTTAAAAATAAAAATTAATTAACTTATATTTTTTGAATATTTATTTGGAATTTAGAAAAACTTTAAAAATAAGAAGTGTTTGAATTTGAATAACTAATTCAAAACCATTTTGTGTGTTTTAATTTGGATTTGAATTAACTTATATTTTTTATATATTAATAGGCGGGAAAAAAAGGACGGGAAATAATGGGCGAAAAGAAAATTTTATTAGGATAGAACTGGAATTAAAGTACATAACGCAACTAACACAAAGTTACATAGAAGAACTGGAAATTAAGATACATGGCCAGATTAAGACACAATCGGCCGAACTTGTTTTGCAATGTTGGAGTGATTCAGTCATGCTCCTGCCTACACCTATAATACTCGCCACTATAGTCGTCGTACTCGCCGAGACCATCGTCGTCGGGGTCGCCGTAGTTGAACCTTAAAGGCTGAGTACGAGTGGGCTGGACTTGAGGGTAGCGCGGGCGGGGGCTAGAGTCTGCGGTCGTGTCATAGGCCATGACACTCTGGAGAGTCCGACCGCGCCACCACAACCGACGGCCGGCCTCGTTGAAGTTTGGAGGAGGTGGGCCATCCTCCTCGTGCCTGGCGAGCGCCCTCTCACGCCGATCCATGAAGAAGGCTTCCCAAGTCGAGAAATAGTCGGGATGCCATCTAGGATTCCTCCGCTGCTCCGGCGTGAGCTCGAAGTAGTAGTGGTTCGTGATGGCCATCTGACGCTCCACACCTAGAGGGACAGGAGGAACCGGCATGCCTCCGGCGCTCAGCATCCAGCCGACGGGACACACGATGGCCGGGTAGGGTAGTTCGGCGCGCCTCCGCCTCCCTGAGAGTTAGTGCTATGGTGGAAGTCATGGGAAAGAGTGATGAGGTTGCAGTTATGAGTCTAGAGATGTGCAACGACAATGGAGGCCAACCCTACATATATATAGTGAGAAATGGCAGGAAGATAACTGAAGGGAAGAACTGGCGGGAAAACTGGCGGGAAGAAATGGCGGGAGAAATGCTGGGAAAAAATGGCGGGAAGAAAAATGGCTCATTTAGAACTTGCATTGGATCTCTGAAGAAACCACATATTGCGAGTCTAAAAATGATTTTTTCAAAAAATCACGAGCGATAGATCATGTACCTATAGTACAAACCGGACCCACTTCCTACCGATTTGGTAGACATTTGTCCTTTTTACCCGGGATGGACGAAAAGGTTTGAGATGTCCCGGTTGGGAAATAGTACATGTAAGGTGGTCTAGTATTTTAGGAAAATGGGACGGTAGCATTCTGAAACGGCATTTTGGTGGTTACTTCACAAAACGACCCATTTTTTGCGGTCAGAAAATGGAAATAGGCTTTTCCGTGCGACAAAAAGGAAACTTCCTCATGCAAGATTTTTCTCCATACCAATGTCCACATGCATGCATAATATGGGCACAGCATCACAAATTGTGCCGTGATTCAGAACATAACATCGGTCATTTGGACCGAAAGCCATGAAACCTCGAACATGATAGGTCATTTTGTGAAGGTTTTTTTGAGACATGATCAATATTCCAAGTCTGGTATTTTTCCTTTCAACTATGTCACATAATACGACACCACCGAAGGATTTTCATTGTTCGGATTTTTTTTTGAATTTATTATGCCTGTTTTGAATTTTCTGAATTTCTAACTATGGTCGAATCAGCGTGCATGAAGATAGGGGACGAGCATCGTTAGATCTTGCATTGGATCTCTGAAGAAACCACATATTGCGAGTCTAAAAATTATTTTTTCAAAAAATCACGGGCGATAGATCATGTACCTGTAGTACAAACCGGACCCACTTCCTACCGATTCGGCAGACATTTGTAATTTTTACCCGGGATGTAAGAAAAGGTTTGAGATGTCCCGGTTGGGAGATAGTCCATGTAAGGTGGTCTAGTATTTTAGGAAAATGGGACGGTAGCATTCTGAAACGGCATTTTGGTGGTTACTTCACAAAACGACCCGTTTTTTGCGCTCGGAAATGGAAAAGGGCTTTTCCGTGCGACAAAAAGGAAAACTTCCTCCTAGAACATTGTTCTCCATACCAATGTCCACATGCATGCATAATATGGGCACAGCATCACAAACTATGTCGTGATTCAGCACATAACATCGGTCATTTGGACCGAAAGCCATGAAACCTCGAACATGATAGGTCATTTTATGAAACGAGACATGATCAATATACCAAATCTGGTATTTTTCCTTTCAACTATGTCACATAATATGACACCACGCGAAGGATTTTCATTGTTCGGATTTTCAATATACTAAAGGTTCATCTTTAGTCCCGGTTGGAGGGATTTCGAAATTTGGGCGGGCAGCACTAATGATAGGGGTGAGTGTCGACATTATGTCCTGCGGCGTGTACCTTGTCCCGGATGGTGTCACCAACCGGGACTAAAGATGAACCTTTAGTCCCGATTGGAGACACCAACCGAGACAAAACATGAGTTAGCACTAATAATAAGGGTGAGTGCGACATTATTTCGTAAGTGTCGACACTATGCCGAGCTGCTTGTACTATAAATAGGCATCCTTGTGAGTCCAGTCCTCCAGCCAGTTTGAGGCATCTCGAAGATGGTTTTCGAGAGCAGGGACACCACTACGGCGTTCGGGGAGATCGACGTGAGCCCGATCCTCCGGCATCTCCGAAAACTGGTCATAGAGGCACTCCTAATATGTGAAATTAGTTAGCTCCGTGTATTGATCTAGTTAGAGAAGTTACAAGCTGCAAGATGGTTTTGAGCGAGGACACCACTACGACCAGTTTCAGGGAGATGCCGCCGGATCCCAGTCCTCCGGCATCTCCAAGAAACTAGTCATAGAGGCACTCCCTAATATGTGACCGCGCGCGTTTGGAGATCAGATCTTAATGGTAAGTACGAATCGGGACAACTTCTTCATAGTCCCAGTCCAGCCACAAAACGGGACTAACACTCAAGACATTTATTAATATTAAAAACTGAGACTACAAAACCGGGACTAAAGGCCCCCCTATATATAGTCCCGGTCAAGCCACAAACCGCGAAAGATATCCTTCGATGAAGCCACAAACCGTGAAAGACATGAACTAGAGTTACATAATATGAGCATGAACTTCTTGGCATATGTCCTTCCTTATGATCACTTCAAACGTAACCATGGAGCATCTTCTTTACTTAACGGAATGCTTGGGTCAGTTTTCACTGTGAAGCGCGGAATTTCATCAAACTTATTATAATCTTCTGACATGTCTGTCTTGTCCTCGATTCCCACGATGTTTCTTTTCCCTGAGAGAACTATGTGACGCTTTGGCTCATCATATGATGTATTCGTTTGCATATTTTTCTTTTTTCGGTCTGGAGGACATGTCCTTCACATAGAAAAACTGAGATACATCATTGGCTAGGACGAATGGTTCATCTCTATAACCAAGATTGTTGAGATCCACTGTTGTCATTCCGTACAACTGGTCTATCTTTACCCCTTCCCCATTCAGGTTGACCCATTTGCAGCGAAACAAAGGGACCTTAAAAGAGACTCCATAGTCTAGTTCCCATATCTCCTCTATGTAACCATAGTATGTGTTCTTTTGTCCATTCTCGTCTATTGCATCAAAGCGGACACCACTATTTTGGTTGGTGCTCTTTTTATCTTGGGCGATCGTGTAGAATGTATTCCCATTTATTTCGTACCCTTGGAAATTCAATACAGTAGAAGATGGTGACGCGGCCAAAAAGTATAGCTGATCTCCAACAGTGGTGTCATTCAAGTGATTCAGGCTTCCCCGGGTTTTTGGAGCGTAGAATATTCTTGTGTTCCTCGATATACGGAGCTGCCAAGGTGGAATTATATAGAATTGTGTAGTGTGATTTAGTGAAAGAATCCCCGTACCTATATATCATTGCTTTCTTTCCCAGCGTGCCTTTTCCACTTAGTCTTCCCTCATGCCGCGAGTCAGAAACACCAATCGGCTTAAGGTCAGGAATAAAGTCAACACAAAACTCAATGACCTCCTCTGTTCCATATCCCTTGGAGATGCTTCCTTCTGGTCTAGCACGGTTATGAACATATTTCTTTAAGAATCCCATGAACCTCTCAAAGGGGAACATATTGTGCAGAAATACCGGACCGAGAATGGCAATCTCTTCTACTAGGTGAACTAGGAGATGTGTCATAATATTGA
This sequence comes from Avena insularis, assembly GCA_023614405.1. Taxonomy (NCBI): domain Eukaryota; kingdom Viridiplantae; phylum Streptophyta; class Magnoliopsida; order Poales; family Poaceae; genus Avena; species Avena insularis. Next base: position 206,387,110 of record CM042685.1, read on the forward strand.
AGAAGGATGGTGGGAACACCAAATCAAAACTAACAAGACATTGTACCACATCCTTCTGTAACCTTGGCAGAATATCTGGATTGATTACCTTCTGAGATATTGCATTGAGGAATGCACACAGCTTCACAATGGGTACTCGAACATTCTCCGGTAGAAGCCCCCTCAATGCAATCGGAAGAAACTGTGTCGTAATCACGTGATAGTCATGAGACTTCAGGTTTTGGAACTTTTTCTCTGCCATATTTATTATCCCCTTTATATTAGATGAGAAGCCCGACGGCACCTTGATACTGTAAAGAACTTTAAAAAAGATTTTCTTCTCTGCTTTGGTAAGAGCATAGCTGGCACGACTTAAGTGACGCCCTTTATCCGTCTTGTTCTGTGTATGCATGTTCTTTGGGTCCTTCATAATTTGTTGGTCCTCCCATGCTTCTGGTGTATCTTTTGTCTTCCCATACACGCCTAGGAATCCTAGCAGGTTCACGCAAAGATTCTTCGTCACGTGCATCACGTCGATTGAAGAGCGGACACGCAGGACTTTCCAATATGGCAACTCCCAAAATATAGATTTCTTCTTCCACATGGGTGCGTGTCCTGTAGCGACGTTGTTCGGAACTGATTGACCGCCGGGACCCTTTCCAAAGATTACTTCTATGTCCTTGACCATACCAAATACATCATCACCAGCAGGGAATTCAGGCTTCTTCCGGTGATCTGCCTCACCTTTGAAATGCTTGCCTTTCTTTCTTACGGGATGATTGGTCGGAAGAAATCGTCGATTCGCCAGGTACAAAACCTTCTTGCATTTATGCAAATATGTACCTTCAGTCTTATCTAAACAGTGTGTGCATGCCTTATATCCCTTGTTTGTCACGAAAGGTTACTAAGCAGGCCAATCATTGATGGTTACGAATAACAACCCTCGTAGATCAAATGGCTCTGTTTGTTCTCATCCCACACACGTACACCTGGTTTGCCCCACAACCGTAAGAGTTCTTCAACTAATGGCCTAAGGTACACATCAATGTCGTTGCCGGTTGCTTGGGCCTTGGATGAGCACCTTGACATCATAATAAACTTACGCTTCATGCACAACCAAGGAGGCAGGTTGTAGATACATAGAGTCACGGGCAGTCTTGTGATGCAGCTCTGCTCCCCAAAAGGATTCATGCCATCCGACTTAGACCAAACCATAAGTTCCTTGCGTCACCTGCAAAATCCGGGAAGTCTCTCGATTTTTCTCCACTGTGACCCATCGTAGGTGTCTCAACTTCCGTCTTTCTTACGGTCTTCTTTGTGCCATCGCAACAACTGGCATGCTCTTTGTTTCTGAACATGCGTTTCAACCTTGGTATTATAGGAGCATACCACATAACCTTAGCAGGAACCCTCTTAGGAGGGCTCTCCTCAACATCACCGGTCATCTCGTCTGATTTTATACCGCAATGCATTGCATCCGGGCATTTATCTAAATTCTCATACTCCTTATCATGTAGAGGATGCAGTCATTAATGCATGCATGTATCTTTTGCACATCTAATCCTAGAGGACAAAGAGTCTTCTTTGCTTCGTAGGTACTCTCGGGAAGTTCGTTATGTTTTGGAAACTTCGGCTTCATTATTTTCAGCATCTTTTCAAATGAGGAGTCAGTTAGACCACACTCTGCCTTCCATCGCAACAATTCCAGTGTGGTACCGAGCTTTGTGCTGCCATCTTCACAATTTGGGTACAACAATTTCTTGTGATCTTCTAACATGCCATCTAACTTCAACTTCTTATTTTCTGTTTTACAGTCTCGCTTTGCATCAGAAATGACCCTACCAAGTTCATCAGCCGGCTCATCTGATGCCCGTTCTTCACCTCCTTCCTCTCCATTGTCTTCCATTGCAGTATCACTGTATTCAGGAAACATATGATGATAGTTGTTGTCATCATCTTCTTCTTCACCATCTTCCATCATAACCCCTCTTTCCCCGTGCTTGGTCCAGCAATAATAGTTGGGCATGAAACCTTTCATAATCAGGTGGCCGCGAATGATTTTCGAGAAAGAGTACTCCTTGTTGTTCCGACATTAAACACATGGACAACGTATAAAACCATTCTTTTTGTTTGCCGTAGCCACATCGATAAATTTATCCACGCCTTTCATATACCCGGCTACGCGCTGGTCACCGTACATCCATTCCCGACCGTTCATCTGGATCATATAAGTAAGTTTATCAAAAAACAGGACATCATAAATAGTGAAATGACCAATTCACATCGACACATGCATTGTATCAATGACAGAGAAAAGATAAGATTGCTAACCTCGATCGAGGAAAATAAAGAGGAGAAAGCTCAAGTGCGTCTCGAACACCTTCTATATTTTTGTTCTATGAGAAATTGAACGGAATTATTCACTCAAACATTTTATCAAACACCTTGAATGCATGCATAGGGGAAAAAACTAGAAAACCCCTCACACCTTCCACCAAGAGAAAAAACAGAGTGGAGGCAGAGGGCTAGGACGTTGCATTTATAGAGGGCGGGAGCATACGTCCCGGTTTATAACACAAACCGGGACTAAAGGTGTGTGCCACGCCACGTGGCTGACGCCCAACCTTTAGCCCGGTTTGTGTTACAAACCGGGACATATGCCCCCTTATCAACCGGGACGCATGCCTCCGGACCCGTGCCCGCTCGAACCGGGACGCGTGCCAGCATTAGTCCCGGTTGGTGGCGCAACCGGGACTAATGCTCTGAGGGGGCGTGAACGGATGACATGTTTTCTACTAATGGTAGTGTAATATGAAAATATATACTTTAAGTCAATTCTAATAATATTAATTCGATATTAAGTTAGTTCATATTTGTACCAAACTATTTGAAAACATTAAAAAGTTTGACTTTAATAAAACTTTATATTATATACAAGGTATATTGGGACGGAGGGATAAGACTTGTATCCAAGTACGCTTGGACTTTGACGTATATACGACACGAGACCCTCATGCCCTGGCCGAGTCCCATTAAACCAAACAGAATTAACCGCCGCCTCCGCCGCGATGGGTATGGTAGTGTCGTTGTTGCGACGCTATGCCGCAGTTAGCGCCGACTACGAGCCGATCTCGCGGTGCGATGAGGATGCGAAGGAGTATGAGGTGATGTTCTTCGAGGAGGAGAGGCTGGGGCCAGCAGCTCTGGAGGCGCGCGGCGACCGGTGCATGTCGAGTGGCCGGCGCCGGCGACGGTGGAATTTCGCCATCTCGCAGGATTACGAGGAGGCGGCTTTCGCCTACGTCCTCGCTGAAAACTGTAGGTTTTACTTTTCCTCTCATAATCAGTCTCTCATTACAGTATCGAGTCGCTCCTAATTTAATTTGTTCATGGCAAACAAAAATCACTCATGCAGGGAGAAAAGCAGCCCTCGCATTTAGCGAGCAGGCCGACTATGACCTACAGGTTTGCTTTGCGGGCCATGGTTAATTTTGAATCGGACCAACTTAATTCCATCATGATCATTACTGACCCATTTGCCAATCGATTGGAACATCTAGTTTGGCGATGAACGCGAACTGAGTGCAGCGTCTGCGCATCTCCGATCCGCCAAGTGCTACGCACAGATTGAAGACAAAGGTACGCGCCTAGTGATCAAGGTACTTCACAAGAGTTATGGTGTTACATCTGTTCTTCGGTATCCCCCCCCCCTGAGGGCAATCGAAGAGAAAAAACGGGTATGGGTGGGGTTCAGGGTGGTTGCTGGTTTGTCACGGACCGGTCGAAGTCGTATTAGCCGGTCCGTATACGTGACAGTATACCCACGTGACGTCTACGCACGAGTGTGTCGATGTACGCACGAGTGTATCCATGTACGGTCGTCATCCTCCCCATTCGTATATAAGGAACAGCCGAACCGTCCGCCCCCCTTCGACGTTTCATTCCCCATCTGGATTTGGCAAAATATCTCACCTACCCACTCTCACCGCCCACACCCAGCACTAGCCACCGGGGTCGCCTCGCCGCATCGACTTCTCTCCAACTACGACGATGGAAGGCCGCGGCCGTGCCGTGTCCGCCGCGGATCTGCAGAAGAGGGAGGAGAAGGGCGAGGCCATGGTGCACGAGGTGGAGGTGGCCGTGGTGGTTCCGGAGGAGAAGGAGGCGGGGGTGGAGGTGATGGCGCCCGCTGCTGATCTGGAGCGGAAGCGGGCGAGGGAGGAGGATGTGGGGGGCTCTTCTTCTTGCAAGAGGAAGAAGGAGGCGGGAGACGAGCTGGAGGTGGTGCCGGAGGCGGTGCAGTCCGCTCTCGGTGCTGATCTGAATCAGGTGGTGTCGGAGGAGGCCCGGGCGGTCGTGGATCTGGTGGTGGGCGACGATATCCTGGCGGGCGGCGATCTCGTTGTGGCGGATGTGGGGGAGCAGGTGGCGGTGCAGGACGTGGAGGTCACTTCCGTGGTGGTGGCTGCCATGGCAGCTCCTGCCGTGGCGGTGCCTGGCGTCATGGAGCCTGCCATCGTGGAGCCTGGCATCGCGGAGCCTGCAGTGCATGTTGGCGAGCCTCAGGTGAGTTAAATTTGACGCTCTCTTTTAGATTGTAGGGTTCATATTTATGGTTTTGATTTGTACTTTGGGTTTGTGGTTAGGGTTTTGATTTGTAGTTAGGGTTTGTACTTAGGCAGGGGCGAATCTACCGGCTATGCATCATTTTTCTAGAATGATTGAAACCATAGTTTTCCCCTTCATCTTGTATTTATCTATTAGCCGCGTGATCCGGAATCGGTGATATGTTAGATGATGGAATCTCCTGTTGTAAGGAAATTTGTTGGATTGGATGAAAGCCAGATATTGTTAAATGATGTAATGTGATATATTTATCATTTAGGAGTTCACAGTTATTCTTAAAAATAGCGTTTGAAGGCCATTTTCGGCTATCTCTGCATTCACAGAGGAGCAAATCCCACTGTTGAACCCTCAGTAATCATAATTTTCCAATTACCGATAAACAAAAACTTTTTAATTATCCTATTTCCATATGTTGCTAGCTATCTAGTGTAGATACTTGTGATCTGTCTATGTAAAGTTAGATGAACTGCTGCTACAAACTTGATATAGCTAATCAACCATGTTGTTGAATTGTAGCTTGTGTTTTTGGATGTTGAATAGCCTACCTTTTAAGGTTATTGTACATCCCCTAGATCTTTGGCATGTTTCCAAGTTTCTCTAGCTCACCATCTTGCTGTAAATCAATTCTTGGGTGTTTCTAGATTCCTTGTTTGTGTGTAGATGTGAAACCTTGCTTTCAAAGTCTCCTGTATGATGGCCAGTGTTGCTTATATGTTGTTCATGATGTTTTCTCTAGGTTGATGCCTAGATAAGTTGCATGGTGCTTGTGTGTTTCTACCACATGTCCTAGTTGTATCAAGTTTGTAGCAGCAGTGGTTTACTCATGTCCTAGTTGTATCATGTTGCATGGTGCTTATATGTTGTGATAAACAAGTTACCACATGTCCTAGTTTACTCTTTCCTAGTGGTTTGTTTCATATGATGCATGTTAATCCATCTTCAGCTAAATTTTGTGGGTTTTGAAGTGGAATATGTTATTGGTTTATTGCTTAAAGCCTGTGATTTTATCTATGGGCTTGTCAAGATTATCCTTTAATAGGAAATGCATATTGTTGACCAATTATGTCCATATATATTTGTGTTATCCATTTGTTTTTTCATATATATAGTTTATTACAAAGTCTGAAACAATTAACTTTGCATCTGTTTGTTTTAATATGGATGTACAGTACATTGATCCATATGAGTTCCAGGAGGATGGAAGCCCACTTTCGGTGATACATTCAACTTTTTACATATTATATTGCATTGCACATTCATTTTGTAATATATTTTTTGCCTTTTTTAAGATTGAATGTTTGTTGTGTGCATTGTAGTTTGACTCGCAGGACAGTGATGAGTCTGTGGACAAGAGGAATGAAATTTCCTTCATTCAGAAGGAAGTGATCCAGCTGCAAGCAAACAACCGCGGCCCATATGTGGTGAACAACAGGTATAGGTGCCCATACCACCCTAGGAAGCCTAGGGGTGGGATGCTTGTGAACCTGCTGCAGCACGTTCAGCAGCTCGCCATCGACAGTTCGGATGCTCGTGAGCAGGCTCAGCATAAGGCTCTGTGGGAGGTGCTTGTCCAGGCAGACTTGGTGTAGTTGTTAGTTATTTGGAATGTTATGTATGGTATGTAAGAACATCTAGTCTATGTTTTCTAGTTCTGGACATGGTAGGTATGATCGTTTGGTGCACTTTTCTGTGATGAAGGTGCTCTTTTGCTTTGGATGTTGTGAACAATCTAACGTTTTAGTTATCTATGACGGTTTGAATCTGTGTTGTTAAAATGTGTGTGAAAATACCTGTTAGTTTGCACTTTTTCCATTATGTTTGAATTTGTTATTTGAAAAATATGTAATGTTTTTTGAGAAGCACATATGGCGACCTTGCTGCATCATAGCAGCAGAACGAGGTAGCATATTATCTTCCGAGCGACAGACCACACCACCATCATAGTCAAATATGAATTTTGAACAAGAAACTTATAAATTTTGAACAAGCAAAATTTTGAACTAGAGCTACATAATTGAACAAGCAAACTTATAAATCTTGGCATGGCATACATTTCATCTTTTCGTGTCTGTCAGCAAGGATGCATTTAAATACCAAATTCAAAATTCAGCTATATTTTGTGAAGGAAGTACAAAATGTATAGTTGAAACCTTTGTTTCACCAGCATGTTTAGGTAGATAGGGACATTTGGTGGGAAAATAACCACTTTGGTGGTCTTTAATTTCTATCTTGGTCAATTTGTACCACAAGTCAAAGTTTGGTCAAATATGAGAAAACATGGAAAATTTGAACTATAACTACACAATTGGAACCTGTAATATTTTGGGAAAAATCATTTTTAGGCCCACAGGATGTGGTTTAACCATGGATCTATTGGTAGATCAGCTAGGTTCATCCATATGGCTACTCGGTGTTCGACGCAAAATTTGACCAGACTTTGACCTGGCAGTATAAAATCACAAAAATTCAAAAAATAGTGAAACCTTGTCCATTGGTCTTAGATTGTACCCTAGTTAGAATGAAAAATATTAAACCTTGAGTTTGTGGAAGCAAAGATGAGTTTGTTGGCTCACTCTTGGTTCCAAGTGTGAGTCTCATGGGTGTGTACCCAAATTTTATAAGACATGGCCAGCTCCATGTCATACTTTCTCAGAATTCACTCAAACTTGGAAGGGAGGTGTGTATTGGCATGGCATACATTTCATCTTTTGGTGTCTGTCAGCAAGGATGCCTTTAAATACCATTTTCCATTTTAAAATCCAAAATTCAGCTATATTTTGTGAAGGAAGTACAAAATTTATAGTTGAAACCTTTGTTTCACCAGCATGTTTAGGTAGATGGGGACATTTGGTGGGAACATAACCACTTTGGTGGTCTTTAATTTCTATCTTGGTCAATTTGTGCCACAAGTCAAAGTTTGGTCAAATATGAGAAAACATGGAAAATTTGAACTATAGCTACACAATTGGAACCTGTAATATTTTGGGAAAAATCATTTTTAGGCCCACAGGATGTGGTTTAACCATGGATCTATTGGTAGATCAGCTAGGTTCATCCATATGGCTACTCGGTGTTCTACGCAAAATTTGACCAGACTTTGACCTGGCAGTATAAAATCACAAAAATTCAAAAAATAGTGAAACCTTGTCCATTGGTCTTAGATTGTACCCTAGTTAGAATGAAAAATATTAAACCTTGAGTTTGTGGAAGCAAAGATGAGTTTGTTGGCTCACTCTTGGTTCCAAGTGTGAGTCTCATGGGTGTGTACCCAAATTTCATAGGACATGGCCAGCTCCATGTCATACTTTCTCAGAATTGACTCAAACTTGGCAGGGAGGTGTGTCTTGGCATGGCATACATTTCATCTTTTGGTGTCTGTCAGGAAGGATGCCTTTAAATACCATTTTCCATTTTAAAATTCAAAATTCAGCTATATTTTGTGAAGGAAGTACAAAATTTATAGTTGAAACCTTTGTTTCACCAGCATGTTTAGGTAGATGGGGACATTTGTGTTGGAATTATGCCCTAGAGGCAATAATAAAGATGTTATTATTATAATTCTTGTTCATGATAATGTTTATATTCCATGCTAGAATTGTATTAAGCGGAAACTTTAATACTTGTGTGGTTTGTGAACAACACCGTGTCCCTAGTACGCCTCTATGGACTAGATCATTGATCAATGATGGTTAAGGTTTCCTAACCATAGACATGAGTTGTCAATTGATAATGAGATCATATCATTGGGAGAATGATATGATGGACAGACCCAAACTAAGCGAAGCAATTAGATCGTGTCATCGTGTTCGTCTTTGCGAAGCTTTTCTTATGTCAAATATTGTATTCCTTAGACCATGAGATAATACAACTCCCTGGTATCGGAAGAAAGCTTTGTGGTCATCAAACGTCATCCTATGAGAGGGTGATCATAAAGGTGTCTCTCAGGTGATCGGAAAGTATCTGTTGGGTTGTATGTATCGAGATGGGATTTGTCCCACCCAAGTCGGAGAGATATACTTCGGGCCCACTCGGTAATCGATATCAACACCGCTTGCAAGCATGTGGTTAAGGAGTTAATCACAAAGTGATATCGGATTACGGAACGAGTAAAGTACTTGCTGTGAACGAGATTGAACTAGGTATGACGGTACCGACGATCAAATCTCGGGCAAGTAAAATATCGTGAGACGAAGGGAATATATATATGGGATTGATTTAATCCTGGCATCGTGGTTCATCCGATATGATCATTGATGAATGTGTGGGAGTCAATATGGGTGTCCAGACCCCGCTGTTGATTATTGATAGAAGATCATGTCTGCATATTCTCGAACCCTTGGTCACACATAACGTGTCTCGGCTAGGATAGATTGGATAATTGGTTTATGAGTTTTTGTTGGTCTCGGATGGGATCCGGGACATCACGAGAGGTTCGGAGTGGTCGAGAATAAGATTCATATAAGGAAGTGCAGTTTTGGAGTTCGTAATTGTTCCGGATTAATCGGTATTGTATCGAAGCTTCTAGAACCTTCGAAAGGGGACCAACGTGGCCCCACCTTCCGGGAGGGCATGGGCCTATGAGGAGTGCCCTGGCCGCATTGGGCCAGGGCACAAGGCCCCATAGGGCCCAGCCGCCAAGAGAGGTTTAAACTCTAGATAGAGCTTCTAGAAGGGGATTCCTTGCCCCCACTCTTCCTCCTTGGGGCCGGCCTTGGCTTGGGGAGGGCTAGCTGCGCCCACCCCTATATATAGAGGGATGGGGCGCACCAACCCCTACACCTTCCCTCAACCCTAGCCGCCCTGCTGCCTCTCTCTCTCCCTCCAGCTGTAGAAGCCTGCGCTGCAGAAATTCTCCACCAATTGCACCGCGCCGTCGCATTGTAGATCCAACCCATCTCTCCACCATACTTGCTGGACCAAGGAAGGAGGAGACGTCGAGGTGCTGCACGTGTGCATCTCACGGAGGCACCGCCACTTGTGGTGCTAGATCGGATCGGATCGCGAGGAGGAGAAGCGAGTACGACTACATCACCCACGTTCCGACGAACGTTCCGCTGTGCGAATCTTCAAGGGTATGAAGATCTAATCCAATCTCTCTTGTTGTTTGCATCTTCTAGATTAGATCTTGGCTTTCCCTCTGTTCGCATCCGTAGAAAATTTTGATTTACTATGCCGCGAAACCCTTCAGTGGTATCAGAGGTAGATCTATGCGTAGATGTGTTCAACGAGTAGAACGCAACATGGTTGTTGCGGGCGTTGATGTTTTCTGTTGCAAGTCTCTTATTTGTGTTCTTCTTATGACGCGGGATAGTGAGATTGAAGCGGTCCAGGCCAACCTTACGCGACGTCGTTCGCGAGACCGGCTCCGCACTTGACGTGTGGCTTGTTCCACACATGCGGCTGGTGGATGTCAGTTTCTCTCACTATAGTTGTCATGGGATTAACACCGGAGTTCGGCAACCATAATATCACCGTTGTGGCTTTCCGTAGGTAAGAATCGTTCTTAGCATCTACTCCCATAAGCCACGTAAAACATGCAACAACAAAGTAGAGGCGTCTAACTTGTTTTTGCAGGGAGTGTTTTCTGTGATATGGTATGGCCCAAGATGTGATGTGTATAATATATGCGATGATCATGTTTTGTAATGTTTCACGACTTGCATGTCGATGAGTACACAACCGGCAGGAGCCATATGGTTGTCTTTATAATTGTGTATGACCTGTGTGTCAACTTCTTATGCGCCATGTAATAGTTTCACTTTATCGCTAAGTAGTTAGAAATAGTTGTAGTTGCTATTCATGGTGGAGGCAATCATGGTGGAGTCATGGAGATCATGCCGGCACGCACAAGATGGAGATCATTGCGCAAAGATTGGCTATACCATGTCACATAAAGTTATATGCATGTGATGTTTATCCTTTTATGTATCTTATTATGCTTAGATCGCGACGGTAGCATTATAAGATGATTCCTCACTTAAAGATCAAGGTAAAACTGTGTTCTCCCCAAGTATGCACTGCTATGAAGTTCGTCCAAGCATCATGTGATGATCGGGTGCTATAGACTCTACGCTCACATACAACGGGTGCAAGCCAGTTTTGCACACGCGGAAATACTTGGGTTTTACTTGACGAGCCTAGCATGTACAGACATGGCCTCGGAACACATGAACCGAAAGGTTAAGCATGAGTCATATGAATGATATGATCGACACTTCGTTGTCCACCATTGAAACCACATCTCTTCTCGTGAAGATCGGATTAGGTGTGGTGAATTTGGATCGTGTTCACTAAACAACTTGAGGGATGTTGAATTTAGTGGGAGTTCATCTAGTAATTTGATTAAAAGTTGAACTAGTTATCATGAACATGGTCTAATTTGTACTTGCAAATACTGTAGATCAAATGGCTAAGTCCAACTTCAACTTCAACGTTTTTGCTGAGAAGGAAAAGCTTAGAAACAATGGGTCTAACTTCACCAATTGGTTCCGCAATCTAAGAATCATTCTCTCTGGCGGTCAAAAGGACTATGTCCTTGGGAAAGCGTTAGGTGACACCCTAAATCAAGCGCGGCTGATGAGAAAGCTGTCTATCAACAAGCATAAAGATGATTATGGTGTGATTAAGAGCACCATGTTGTTTTCTATGGAACCGGAACTTCAAAATCGTTTTGAAGACTATCCCGGGCCCTTTGAGATTCTCGAAGAGCTAAAAACCATGTTTCAAACTCAGGCCCGTTCTGAGAGATATGAGATCTCTGAGAAGTTCTTTAACTGCAAGATAGAGGAAGGGAGTTCCGTTAGTGAGCACGCCATTAAGATGACGGGCTACACTCAACGCCTTGAGCAACTGGAATGCACGATTCCAGAGGAGCTCAAGATTGACAGGGTTCTGCAATCACTCCCTCCCAGCTACAAAAGTTTTGTAGTGACTCATAATCAGATTGGTTCCACTGATACGATCACCAAGCTCTTCGCAAAGCTGAAGGCTGCGGAGGTGGACATCAAGAAGGATAATCATGTGTTGATGGTCAACAAGCCCTCCTTCAAGAAAGGTAAGGGAGCAAAGAAGCCCTTCAAGAAGGGCGGCGGCAAGCGCACTGCCCCTGCTGAGAAGAAGCTCAAGTCTGGTTCTAAGCCGGACACTGAGTGCTTCTATTGCAAGGAAAAGGGTCACCGGAAGCGCAACTGTCCGAAGTACTTAGCGGACAAGAAGGCTGGCACCATCAAAGGTATATTTGATATACATGTTATTGATGTTTTCCTTACTAGCCCTCGTTGTAGTGCCTGGGTATTTGATACCGGTTCAGTTGTTAATATTTGTAACTCGAAACAGGAGCTACCGAATAGACGGCGGCTTGCGAGGGATGAGGTGACGATGCGCGTTGGCAACGGATCAAGAGTTGATGTGATGGCCGTCGGCACGCTCTCCTTAGTTTTACCTTCGGGATTAGTTTTAAACCTTAATAAATGTTATTATGTGCCTGCGTTGAGCATGAACATTATTTCTGGATCGTGTTTATTGCAAGACGGTTATTCATTTAAATCGGAGAATAATGGTTGTTCTATTTATATGAGTAACATCTTTTATGGTCATGCACCTCTTGTGAATGGTTTATTTCTTCTAAATCTTGAAAGGGATGAAACACACATCCATAACATTGAGGCTAAGAGATGCAAAGTAGATAGTGATAATACTACTTATTTGTGGCACTGTCGTCTAGGTCATATTGGTGTAAAGCGCATGAAGAAACTCCATTCTGATGGACTTTTGGAGTCTCTTGATTTTGAATCATTTGACACATGCGAACCATGCCTCATGGGCAAGATGATCAAAACACCGTTCTCCGGTATGATGGAGCGAGCAACGGACTTGTTGGAAATCATACATACCGATGTATGCGGACCGATGAGTGTTTCGACGCGCGGTGGATATCGCTATTTTCTCACTTTTACCGATGACTTAAGTAGATATGGGTATATCTATTTAATGAAACATAAATCTGAAACATTTGAAAAGTTCAAGGAATTTCAGAATGAAGTGGAGAACCATCGTAACAGAAAGATCAAGTTTCTACGATCCGATCGTGGGGGCGAGTATTTAAGTTATGATTTTCTCACGCATCTTAAAGCAAGCGGAATTGTTTCGCAACTCACGCCACCCGGAACACCACAGCGCAATGGTGTGTCTGAACGCCGGAATCGAACCCTATTAGATATGGTCCGATCAATGATGTCTCTTACTGATTTGCCGTTATCATTTTGGGGTTATGCATTAGAAACCGCTGCATTCACTTTAAATAGGGCTCCATCTAAATCCGTTGAGACAACACCGTATGAACTATGGTTTGGTGCTAAACCTAAGTTGTCGTTTCTTAAAGTTTGGGGATGCGAAGCTTACGTCAAGAAGTTGATGCCGGACAAGCTCAAACCCAAAGCGGAGAAATGCGTCTTCATAGGATACCCTAAGGAAACTATTGGGTATACCTTCTATCACAGAACCGAAGGCAAAGTGTTTGTCGCAAAGAACGGTTCCTTTCTTGAGAAGGAGTTTCTCTCGAAAGAAGTGAGTGGAAGGAAAGTAGAGCTAGACGAGGTTATTGAACCTTCTCTTGAATTGGAGAGTAGCGCAGCACCTGAAATTCTTCCAGTGCCGCCTGCACCAACAATAGAGGAAGCTAATGACAAGGATCATGACGCTTCGGACGATGCTGCTACTGAACGTCGCAGGTCACAAGGTCGCGTGCCCCTCCTGAGTGGTACGGCAACCCTGTCTTGACTGTCTTGTTGGTAGAAGACAGTGAACCTACGAACTATGAGGAAGCGATGATGAGCCCAGACTCTGAGAAATGGCTAGAAGCCATGAAATCCGAATTGGGATCCATGAGCGAAAACCAAGTATGGACTTTGGTGGACCCTCCTAGCGACCGAAAGGCCGTTGAGTGCAAATGGATCTTCAAGAAGAAAAACAGACGCGGATGGTAATGTTACCGTCTATAAAGCACGGCTTGTCGCGAAAGGTTTTCGACAAGTTCAAGGTGTTGACTACGATGAGACTTTCTCTCCCATAGCGATGTTTAAGTCCATTCAGATTTTATTAGCAATTGATGTGTTTCATGATTATGAAATACGGCAGATGGATGTCAAGACTGCGTTCCTCAATGGCAACATTGATGAAGAGTTGTATATGATGCAACCCGAAGGTTTTGTCGATCCTAAGGATGCTGATAAAGTATGCAAACTTCAGCGTTCCATTTATGGAGAGCAAGCATCTCGGAGTTGGAACCTTCGTTTTGATCAAGTGATCAAGAGCTTTGGATTTGTTCCAAATTGCTACGAAGCTTGTATCTACAAGAAAGTGAGTGGGAGCTCGGTGACGTTTCTGGTACTATATGTGGATGACATATTGATTATCGGAAATGACATCAACATGCTTAACGATGTGAAAAGTTATTTGAACAAGTGTTTTTCAATGAAAGACCTAGGTGAAGCTGCTTATATATTAGGCATCAAAATCTATAGAGATAGACAAAGACGCCTGATAGCTTTAAGCCAGAGTACATACCTAGACAAAGTTCTGAAAAAGTTCAGAATGGATAAGGCAAAGAAAGGTTCAGTGCCTATGTTGTCAGGTAAGATATTGAGCAAGGCTCAGTGTCCAGCTACGGTGAATGATAGGGAAGCTATGAGCAAAGTGCCTTATGCCTCGGCCATAGGTTCTATCATGTATGCCATGCTGTGTACTAGACCGGATGTGTCCAATGCTCTTAGTTTGACGAAAGCGGTATCAAAGTGATCCAGAGTGGAACATCGACAGCCGTGAAGAACATCCTAAAGTACCTAAATAGGACTAAAGAAATGTTCTTAGTCTATGGGGTGATGAACAGCTCGTCAGAAAAGGTTACGTCGACGCTAGTTTCGACAATCGACAAGGATGATTCTAAATCTCGAGGATACGTGTATATTTTGAATGGAGGAGCTGTGAGCTGGAGAAGCTGCAAGCAAAGCGTGATCGCGGGATCTACATGAGAAGCGGAATACATGGCTGCTGCAGAAGGCCAAGTGAAGGAGTTTGGATCAGAACTTCATCATCGAGCTTGACGTGGTTCCAAGTGCATTGGACCCACTGAGATATTGTGTGACAACACCGGCGCCATAGCACTCGCTAAGGAACCAAGATATCATCCAAAGACCAAGCATATCAACATAAGTTTCATATAATCCGAGATTATATAGCGATGGAGATCTGAAGATTAGCAAAGTACATACAGATCTGAATGTCGCAGATCCGTTGACTAAACCTCTTCCGTGCAAAACATATGATCAGCACCTCGATTGCCATGGGTGTGAGATTGTTGCCAAATGTAAACTAGATTATTGACTCTAGTGCAAGTGGGAGACTGTTGCAATTATGCCCTAGAGGCAATAATAAAGATGTTATTATTATAATTCTTGTTCATGATAATGTTTATATTCCATGCTAGAATTGTATTAAGCGGAAACTTTAATACTTGTGTGGTTTGTGAACAACACCGTGTCCCTAGTACGCCTCTATGGACTAGCTCATTGATCAATGATGGTTAAGGTTTCTAACCATAGACATGAGTTGTCAATTGATAATGAGATCATATC
This sequence comes from Avena insularis, assembly GCA_023614405.1. Taxonomy (NCBI): domain Eukaryota; kingdom Viridiplantae; phylum Streptophyta; class Magnoliopsida; order Poales; family Poaceae; genus Avena; species Avena insularis. The sequence continues at coordinate 206,402,346 of CM042685.1, forward strand.
ATTGGGAGAATGATATGATGGACAGACCAAACTAAGCGAAGCAATTAGATCGTGTCATCGTGTTAGACTTTTAGAAACTTTTCTTATGTCAAATATATTATTCCTTAGAACATGAGATAATACAAATCCAAGGTAACGGAATAAAGCTTTGAGGTCATCAAACGTCATCCTATGATAGGGTTATAATAAAGGTGTCTCGGTGATCGAAAAGTATCATTGGGTTGTATGTATTGAGATGGGATTTGACCCTCAAGTCGGAGAGATATACTTTGGGCCCACTTTCGGTCGATATCAACACCGCTTGCAAGCATGTGGTTAAGGAGTTAATCACAAAGTGATATCGGATTCTGAACGAGTAAAGTACTTCGTGAGCGAGATTGAACTAGGTATGATGGTACCGACGATCAAATCTCGGGCAAGTAAAATATCGCGAGACGAAGGGAATATATATATGGGATTGATTGAATCCTGGCATCGTGGTTCATCCGATATGATCATTGATGAATGTGTGGGAGTCAATATGGGTGTCCAGACCCCGATGTTGATTATTGATAGAAGATCATGTCTGCATATTCTCGAACCCGCAGGGTCACACACTTAACGTGTCTCGACGCTAGGATAGATTGGATAATTGGTTTATGAGTTTTTGTTCGGAGTCTCGGATGGGATCCGGGACATCACGAGAGGTTCCGGAGTGGTTCGGAGAATAAGATTCATATAAGGCAGTGCAGTTTTTGGAGTTTGGAATTGTTCCGGATTAATCGGTATTGTACCGGAAGCTTCTAGAACCTTCCGAAAAGGGACCAACGTGGCCCCACCTTCCGGGAGGGGGCATGGGCCTATGAGGGAGTGCCCTGGCCGCATTGGGCCAGGGGAACAAGGCCCCATAGGGCCCAGCCGTCCAAGAGAGGTTTAAACTCTAGATAGAGCTTCTAGAAGGGGGGTTTCCTTGCCCCCCACTCTTCCTCCTTGGGGCCGTCGGCCTTGGCTTGGGGGAGGGGCTAGGGCTGCGCCCACCCCTCTATATATAGAGGGCTGGGGGCGCACCAACCCCCTACACCTTCCCCTCCAACCCTAGCCGCCTGCCTCCTCTCTCTCCTCCCGCTTGTGAAGCCCTGCTGCAGAAATTCTCCACCAATTGCACCGCGCCGTCGCGTTGTAGATCCAACCCATCTCTCTACCATACTTGCTGGACCAAGTAAAGAGGAGACGTCGAGGTGCTGCATGTGTGCATCTCACGGAGGCACCGCCACTTGTGGTGCTAGATCGGATCGGATCGCGAGGAGGAGAAGCGAGTACGACTACATCACCCACGCCCGATTTAACGTTCATGTCTTGAATCTTCAAGGGTATGAAGATCTAATCCGATCTCTCTCGTTGTTTGCATCTCCTAGATTAGATCTTGGCTTTCCCTCTGTTCGCATCCGTAGAAAATTTTGATTTACTATGCCGCGAAACCCTTCAATTTGGTGGGAACATAACCACTTTGGTGGTCTTTAATTTCTATCTTGGTCAATTTGTGCCACAAGTCAAAGTTTGGTCAAATATGAGAAAACATGGAAAATTTGAACTATAGCTACACAATTGGAACCTGTAATATTTTGTGAAAAATCATTTTTAGGCCCACAGGATGTGGTATAACCATGGATCTATTGGTAGATCAGCTAGGTTCATCCATATGGCTACTCGGTGTTCGACACAAAATTTGACCAGACTTTGACCTGGCAGTATAAAATCACAAAAATTCAAAAAATAGTGAAATCTTGTCCATTGGTCTTAGATTGTACCCTAGTCAGAATGAAACATATTAAACCTTGAGTTTGTGGAAGCAAAGATGAGTTTGTTGGCTCACTCTTGGTTCCAAGTGTGAGTCTCATGGGTGTGTACCCAAATTTCATAGGACATGGCCAGCTCCATGTCATACTTTCTCAGAATTGACTCAAACTTGGCAAGGAGGTGTGTCTTGGCATGGCATACATTTCATCTTTTGGTGTCTGTCAGGAAGGATGCCTTTAAATACCATTTTCCATTTTAAAATTCAAAGTTCAGCTATATTTTGTGAAGGAAGTACAAAATTTATAGTTGAAACCTTTGTTTCACCAGCATGTTTAGGTAGATGGAGACATTTGGTGGGAACATAACCACTTTGGTGGTCTTTAATTTCTATCTTGGTCAATTTGTGCCACAAGTCAAAGTTTGGTCAAATATGAGAAAACATGGAAAATTTGAACTATAGCTACACAATTGGAACCTGTAATATTTTGGGAAAAATCATTTTTAGGCCCACAGGATGTGGTTTAACCATGGATCTATTGGTAGATCATAAAGGATTATTTAAAAAAAATATGGGTTTGAATCATTTTAAATGTAACTTGAAAAGAGAGAAAATACCTAATCATAGATAAATATTAAATAACAAAAAAATTATAATTGAGTGGATTTAATAACACAGTAAAAAATAATATGAAACCTACTTAAAAGGTTTCGTAAAGGTTTATAATCAAATTGAGTTTTGAAATCATTTGATTTGAATTGAAACAGAAATTAGAATTGAAAAAACGAAAAACAAATAAGAGGAAAAAATAAATAAACGTACCTGATAACCAGGCCCAGCGAGACAATCTAAGCACTGGGCCAACTCTCGTGCCCGTGGCAGCTCCGTATCGTGGTGGGCCGACAAGAATCGGCCCGTTCTGCGTCTGCCATGCGGTGCCGATGTGGGTGGGAGTTTTAGTCCCACCTCGCTAGTTGGAGGCGAGGAGGACCAGCTTATATACCCCGTCAACGCTTACCCTCGAGCTCCTCTCAAAAACAAATCCGATTCACCTGCTATCGTGGCCCTGTAATGGGCCGACCTCTGGGGCCGCTAGGCTGTACTACTCTGGTCTAGTTCACTTGTAATGGGCTTGAGCTAGGCTAGTGTGTGGAACCCAACCTCCAGAGTGTCAAAAAAAATTTCATGATTTTTTTTTGCCAATTAATGTACTGCGTATGTCGGCCTAAAGTCTGATTTTTTTTTTGCCAATTAATGTACTGCGTATGTCGGCCTAAACTGGGACTTTAGGTAGATAGGGACATTTGGTGGGAAAATAACCACTCTGGTGGTCTTTAATTTCTATCTTGTTCAATTTGTAACACAAGTCAAAGTTTGGTCAAATATGAGAAAACATGGAAAATTTGAACTATAGCTACACAATTGAAACCTGTAATATTTTGGGAAAAATCATTTTTAGGCCCACAGGATGTGGTTTAACCATGGATCTATTGGTAGATCATCTAGGTTCATCCATATGGCTACTCGGTGTTCGACGCAAAATTTGACCAGACTTTGACCTGTCAGTATAAAATCACAAAAATTTAAAAAATAGTGAAACCTTGTCCATTGGTCTTAGATTGTATCCTAGTTAGAATGAAAAATATTAAACCTTGAGTTTGTGGAAGCAAAGATGAGTTTGTTGGCTCACTCTTGGTTCCAAGTGTGAGTCTCATGGGTGTGTACCCAAATTTCATAGGACATGGCCAGCTCCATGTCATACTTTTTCAGAATTGACTCAAACTTGGCAGGGAGGTGTGTCTTGGCATGGCATACATTTCATCTTTTGGTGTCTGTCAGCAAGGATGTCTTTAAATACCATTTTCCATTTTAAAATTCAAAATTCAGCTATATTTTGTGAAGGAAGTACAAAATTTATAGTTGAAACCTTTGTTTCACCAGCATGTTTAGGTAGATGGGGACATTTGGTGGGAACATAACCACTTTGGTGGTCTTTAATTTCTATCTTGGTCAATTTGTGCCACAAGTCAAAGTTTGGTCAAATATGAGAAAACATGTAAAATTTGAACTATAGCTACACAATTGGAACCTGTAATATTTTGGGAAAAATCATTTTTAGGCCCACAGGATGTGGTTTAACCATGGATCTATTGGTAGATCATAAAGGATTATTTGGAAAAAATTATATGGGTTTGAATCATTTTAAATGTAACTTGAAAAAAGAGAAAATACCTAATCATAGATAAATATTAAATAACAAGAAAATTATAATTGAGTGGATTTAATAACACAGTAAAAAATAATATGAAACCTACTTAAAAGGTTTCGTAAAGGTTTATAATCAAATTGAGTTTTGAAATCATTTGATTTGAATTGAAACAGAAATTAAAAAACGAAAAACAAATAAGAGGAAAAAATAAATAAACGTACCTGATAACCAGGCCCAGCGAGACAATCTAAGCACTGGGCCAACTCCCGTGTCCGTGGCAGCTCCGCATCGTGGTGGGCCGGCAGTAAATCGGCCCGTTTACGCGTGCTGCCCGCGGTGCCGATGTGGGTGGGAGTTTTAGTCCGACCTCGCTAGTTGGAGGCGAGGAGGACCAGCTTATATACCCCGGTCGACGCCTACCCTCGAGCTCCTCTCAAAAACAAATCCGATTCACCTGCTATCGTGGCCCTGTAATGGGACGACCTCTGGGGCCGCTAGGCTGTACTACTCTGGTCTAGTTCGCTTGTAATGGGCTTGAGCTAGGCCAGTGTGTGGAACCCAACCTCCAGAGTGTCAAAAAAAATTTCATGATTTTTTTTTGCCAATTAATGTACTACGTATGTCGGCCTAAACTGGGCTTTTAGGGTCGTTTTCATAATTTTTTTAGTCAATACGCGCAGCGACGTGGTGGGTCAGTTAAGCACGACCGCATCGTGGCTACATCGTCGCCCTACCGCCGTCTTTTCTGTCCTAGTTTACAACCGTGTTTCGAGTTGACTCCTTCGAGGAGCGACCGCCTCTACCTTGCGGCGTCTTGGCGTTGGTCGGAGGCGCCAATGCATACAATGTGTGTGCTGAGAGAAGTACAACGTGGATGACGACGTCTGGTATGATCGCATGGATAGATCTATGATCGCATGCACCCTATCTCTGTGAGCCTAGATCTATGATCACGTAGATCTATGATCGAATGGCTTCGCGGTGTGCAGAGAGGGGTTGGCGGGGCCAGGGGACGTTTTGATCTGTGGCGGCGGAGGTAACATGGTAGGGTGCAGCGGTGGTGGGGATTACTAGGAGAGAGGCCGGGGTTTAGCCGCACTAATTCACGTAGATCTATGATCGCATGCCGGGAGTAAACTTATTTTTTAAATTGGCATTGTTTCCACTTCGATGTACTTTATTAACATGTCATGGTTGATGCATCAGGTAATTTACAACTAGCAAAGTTATTTCAAATATTCTCTATGATGAGTAGTTTCAACAAAGCATACACTTAGGTTATGCCTCGGTCTGACAACATGAGGATCCTGTTTCACATTAGACCTTTTTCTAAAAACTTCCTCACAGATTTATTTACTACAGGTCATAGTTGAGCACCTTTGTGTATAAGAAGTGGCTGCCATAAAGTATATTTTCAAGTAGACAGACCTTAACAAATATGATAAGATTTATTTTGATGGTCTGAAGCTTGGTCTACATATCTTTTCAAGTTGTGAAGAACCATTTTTTCTTTATTCAGTGGAACTTTTGCATATCTTTATCTTTAAACATGAGACTTTTGTTTTTTGTAAAATAAATGATTAATGTAGACTTGTGGAGAAACATGCATGCATGCACTAACTTTGCATGCACTAACTTTATACTTGTTTTTAATGTAGTTGTTCCATTTTTTCTCTATGCGAACAATTTCCTTTACATAGTATAAACACATGCATGCACTAACTTTACACTTGTTTTTTATTGTCATGTTGATTTTTCTTGCAGCGTGATGGAACTGGATGGTGATATTGCTTGCTCTGTTGAAACATGGTGCAGACTTGTGGGCAATTTTACAAGTCAACAACGTAGCAAATTTTTGGAATCAAATATGCGAAGTATGTTACAAATTCCACCAATTCGGATGCGAGTTGTCTTGCTGCAGTACATGTTTCACATTTATGATCATGACTCTAGCACTTTTGTCCTGCCTAATAAAGGCAAATTTGCATTGACTGCACAAGATGCAGAGTGCATTTATGGATTACGAAACTATGGTCTGTCTGCTAATCGTATAATTGATGAGGAAGGTGAAGACGGAAAGTCTCATATTCCACCACATTTTCTCAGCGCAACTACTAGCAACATTGTTATTGAAGATTTAATAGCTGATATTGTCATGAGCAAAGCTGCGGACGATGACTTCCTCCGCAAATCTGCCCTTGTTCTCCTTGGTACAGTCCTGGCACCTATGACTAAGAGGATTGTACCGAAGGATTATTGGGTACTAGTGGAGGACCTAGACCGTATGTCCACCATTAATTGGAGTGAGTTCACGGTAGATCATCTCATGGTATACTTCAGGCTTGTAACTAGATATAAACAAATTAGGCAGTGGCCTAAGAGAAATTTGTCTTTAATACAGGTATTAAATCTGTTCTCAACATTATTTTTAATATGGTAGTCTTCTCATTTTATGATGCACTAACATTACACTTGGTTCACATGCAGTATGTTTATTGGGAGAAGGTCAAGCATGTAGATGATCCTTGTAGGATAAATCCAAGTTTGTCCTTGAGACCACTCATGCGTAATTGGACAGATGATGCTGCTAGGATCAGGGATACAATGGACTGTGATCATGGTCGGGGTGAAGGACCTATTCTGGTAACGATCCATGTTTCTAATATCATCTGTATATATATCATGTGGTTATGTTAACAAACTTACGCCTCTAGTTTGATTAATAACATTGAGTTCTACTAATGTGTATGTATCAGGTTGAAGATAATATAACGTTGGAGTATAGGATTGAAATGCTAAATAAACCGGCGCCTGTTCTCAAGCCAAAGGCAAGTTCGGCTAGGAAGGCTGTAGCCAGAAATTCAAATTAAAAAAATACTAAAAACGTGCAGGAGGTACTGATGGAGTCTATGATGGAGCGAGTGATGGATCGAGTGATGGAGCGAACAATGAATAGGATGGAGTCAACAATGGAGAAAATTGTCAAAAAAATGATGGACTCATATGCACAGGTAATCACCATGTTATTGCATGTACTATTAGGAGTTTCTATTTTTATATCTGATAGCGTACGAGTACATTATATATTTCCATTTAATTTTTCAGGAACTAATTGTCAAGTTGAATAAAAATGGTATTATGTACGAAAGCAAAGAAGTTGAAAATGGAGATGACAACCTATCATTGAATAATGGATCCTCTTATCCGGGAAAAGAATTTTGGTATGGGAAAGAGAGTGCAGGTGCTTATGCTGATCAGATTATTAAGGAAACTATTGATTCAATGAAACACACTGGGTTAAATGGTAATGCAACGCCCGACAATGGCGCACATAAGGATGGTTGTAAAGATGCAATAGGCAACACACCTTCCAACCCAGAGTTAGTGCTTGATATTTCTACAAAAGCCGTGTCAGACCTTTCATCGGAAATATACGGAATTAGCAAAAATGGGAAAGAGCTGGATGGACCAACTGCGTCAGACGATTCCAACAGCATCGATAGTAAGTTGGACGTTAACAATTAGCCGGAACAAGGTTTGGGGAAACTTAAGCGCAAAATTTCTACAAAACTTGAAGGTTACGTGGGATATGAGCCCCCCAAACGTCGTGCACTTAAGAAAGATACTCCCTCAGGTTCAGTTTATACGACACCTTTTATTTTTCATGCAGTTTCACTAGGAATGCTGGTTTAGGCGCATAGCCATTTATTACTGAATAATTGTGGCGTTTTAGCCTAGTACTCCCTCCGCTCCGGTATAAAGGGCCCCTAACAATTTGCAGCGGAACCAAGTCATAAAGCGATTGGGCATATAGATCGGCAGGAGATCAATGACAGGGCCAATCAGCGGACTCGTTTCAGGGCCACGTTCAGAATAATGGGAGTCTTGCATGCGGTGGGTTACCAAAACGACGGTGCATGCATGAGAGAACGAGAGGACCAGAGCGTTTTTAGGAGGACATTAATCAGCAATTAAATTTTTCCGGCCTTGTTTCCTTTATAATTCGGAACAGCTAAGAAAACGTAAGGGGCCTTTTATACCGGAGCGGAGGGAGTATAATCTTCTTTCTTTCCTTTGACATTAAGCCATGTGAATCGGTTTGTGAGTAATGTGCATGCAAGTGGGAACACATATTGGCACTATGCATGCATGATGAGGAATTAGTTTCAACCGATGCATGCATTCCGTACAAATAGATTTGACAATTATTTAATATGTACCTACTATTTACATCTTTATGTAGTTCTAACGAGTTTTTTTAACCATTTTCGTAGGATTATTTGTACACCAAGATGATGATACACGAGTCCTGAGTGCTAGCCAAATACAAGCAGCCGTGACATTGGTTGAAAACGCATGTAAGGTTGAATCGAATGGTAAAAAGGTTGTTTACCAACATGCAAATGGAATTATGTTGAATTCATTAAAGCTTAAAGATGTGTTGGACCATGAGTGGGTTAGCGATCGTGTAAGTTCTACTGTGTTATGATTATTTTATATCATGCTAATACATAATAATGTTACCACTATGATAAAATTAATTCCTCTTATGGTTACAGTTAATAGACAGTTATATTGGAGATTTGTCACTTCGTGTGGGACATGATCGGTACCTTTTCAGTGCATTAAGAACAACGTTCCTTGTGAAGAAGGGTACAACTTTGGAAGAAGCGAAAAAATCCAAGCATAACATGGACTTCACTATGTCCAAAAGTGGCTCAATAGGAAGAGTCATGGATGAATATTTCTTGTGAAATAAGGTAATTAGAAAGCAAAGTTATTTGTATGTTGAAAAGTGTTTTGTTGATTACATTCTTCAATTTATGTAGGTATATTTCCCTCTAAATATAAATGACGCGCATTGGACGACAGTAGTCATGCACATACCGAAACAAGAATTTCAAGTTCTCGATTCTTTGTACTCTTTATCTACAACGAAGAAAATAATTGAAATAATGGTAATTTATTCTCTTAACTTTATCATGTACTACCTTAATACTTGTGTACATTACAATAATTTTTGCATTTTTCAGAGATATCAAATAGCGTATGACATAAAATAAACTAACATGATTACAAAATCACAATACCCCGACGTATCAAAATGGCCTATAAAACGTTATGAATTGGCTCGGCAAAGAGATGGGTGAGTTTAGTTTACTTTTTTTTGCCCTGTATATTTCATGTTATCCATCATGCAAAATAAAATTAGTTCTTGTGCTGTGTCCCAGAAATTCATGTGGCTTATTTGTGTTAGAGTGTATGAAACACTGGGATGGCGATAAAATGACCCCCTGAAATTTCGCAGGTTTGCATATTCTTTTAACTATCACTACCCGACCAGCTGTACCAAAAATATTTGTACTTACTTAGATTTGTCAATGCAGTCCACAGTGAATGATAACAAAGATGAAGGTTGCTCAAAGTTGTTCTGTCCCTTCAAACATCTCAGACCGCCGTAACCAAGGTTCTTGAGGCGGCCAAACACATGAAAACCTGAGAAACAAATTATGGCTTGTAGGTTGGGTTTTAGTCCCGTAGAAGGTTTCCCACCCTACAGGTTTTTTTTTTCCTATGTTACCATGACATGCTTGTAAAATATACTGAATATTTTGGGTTTATACTCAATATTTTGTGTTTATTACTCCTGGTTGAACATATTCAATATTTTGTGTTTATTACTCCTGATATAAACATATTCAATATTTTGTGTTTATTAGTCCATGTTTCAACAAACGGCACCGAAATCGAGAGCCTACAACCCATATACTACATCAAATATTGCATCTAAACAAACAATTGCTACAAGCCAAAACGCTGCAACAATCGAGACAGATTATGTGGGCCCGTCGTCCTCTGCCCGGTCCCCCTCTGTCTCAGGTGCTGCGGTGCCACCTCCGCGCGTCCAGTTCTGCGGACTCGGTGTCCCCTTGGCCGACCTCCTCCTCTCCACGCTGGGACGAGGGGAGTCGGCTGATTCCCGCCTTGATTCCCCAGTCACCTCGGTCCCCCAGTTCTCGCCCAGTCCTCTCCACACGGTCCCGCACCGTATGTCTCCCTCCTCTCCACGCTGGGACGAGGGGGAGTCTGACGTGATTCCTTGATTCCCCAGTCACCTCGGTCCCCCAGTTCCCTTGATCCTCTCCAGCACCGTACGTCGCCAGGCCAGGGTCCACTCATCCCGTATGTCGCCACATGTCGCCATTACGCGTAATGACGAGCGAGGGGACGCGGAAAATTCTATCTGTCGTGGTGCCGCGGAACAGAAAAGGCTGTTTTTTCTGCCGCGACATGGCTGCCAGATTTCTGCGGCGGCACGATTTTGCCTTGTTTTTCTGCCACGACAACTTTACACATCAAGTTATCATCATTGTTTTTTTTGGAAACTTTAGCAACAACCATTCATACATAGCCATTGTTTTCTTCAAAACGGATTGCAACATTAATCCAGCTTAATTTCATGATAACCAATAAAGATAAATAAACATAATACCCACATGTCACTATTATGTCCCTAATCAAGCATTACAACCAATCAAGATAACCAAACAACGTTCTCATAAATAAGATAAAATTCTCAACTACTGTTTATGATCTTTTTCACTTCTGAATAATCATGATGATGAGCTCCCTCTCGTCAGCATACTTTGTTACTGCTGCTCACGTCGAACTAACATTTCTGCAAGATACCTGCAGTTTACAAACACAAAAATCATAAATAACTATATTACAATAATTAATGCCAAAATTAAATATAGTGGTTACCTATGATGGAGTTTGCATTTCACACTATTTTTGTTGTGTCCAGGCGTTTTGCAAACGCTACACAACTTTAACCGCTTTTTCTCATCATACCCGAGTGGTCTATCGTTTTTACTCACAACATTGCTCTTCCTTTTATTCTTTCCCTTCGGAGCACCTTTTGTGTCGACTTTAGCAGGATCACCTATTGGAGTAGTTGTACTTGCAGAAGGTCCTCCATCAGTATTAGTGGAATTTCTTGGACCACGTACTCCTGCATCGTACGCCACTTTTTTCGATATAATTTCCTGGTACAAGGTCTTTATTTGTTTGTACAACTCAGGATTATTGTAGGCTACATGTAATGCTTCAGACGACATCACACTAAGCTCGGAATACCGACTCCGCTCCTCTGCCCCAGCAAATCTCCAGCCAAACAGATCGCTCGTGCGCCTCGAAGGTAACCCACTTCTGGCATTTTTTGAGAATCGTGCAAGAACAATACACCTTGGTAGTTCAACCAATTTCAGCTCCGTCAACACAAACAGAATATGCTTGCAAGGAATTCCTCTACGTACCATCCTCCGGCAATTGCAATCTATACTTTGTGCTGGATTGTTTGGTGTATAGTCCACAGAAAAATTATGGCGTCGGTTATTTGACCATGCCACAAGATACCTTACCGAATCTTCTATTCCCACACTTTTTTCTACAGTCGTCATGCCTTTAATCTTACGAAGATCATCCTGCAAGATATAAAAATTAGCTAGGGTGAATGTGCTGGCCATTGCTAACTCAATTTGCTGCCATTTGGTAACAATCACAGGCATAGTCTGTGAAGCCGTGCAGTCATCTCGCGCCTCTGTTTCCCTGATACGTACAATGGCATTCTCATAGTGCACAATTAAATCCAGAAGCGTCATCCCATAATCGAGGTGAAGATGAAGGGACGAGTTGAGACTTTCACTACGCTGGTTGCTTTTCATCCCTAGCCAAAATCCATCTGCGAGGTAAGCAGCCGCCCATAGGTGCTTCTTCTTGTACATTCTATTTAGCCACGGTTTTGTCTTATCTGTCTGCCATTTTCTCACATATGCGTGCCATCCTTCAAACTTGGCCTTCGTGGTGGAGTAATATAATAGAGACCGAAACTCTGGCAATGATTTGGAACTTAGGTGCTTGCACATGTTCTTTTCAATGTGCCATGTACAAATACGGTGCCACACGCCCGTAATACACTTCAGACGCTCTCATCATCGCAGCATCCGCATCCGTGATTATAGACCGTGGCCTCTTCTGACACATTGCTTTCAAAAATGTTTTCAGGAGCCATGCATAAGTATCCTCGGTCTCGTTTGATATGATGGCACATCCGAATACGGTAGTCTTCCGGTGATTGTTCAGGCCGACAAACGGAACAAAAGGCATACCATATCGATTCATCTTGTAGGTGCTGTCAAACACCAAAACGTCACCATAATCTTGGTAGTCCTGACGTGACTGAGAATGACACCAGAAGAGACATTTCAAACGTCCCTTATCGTCAAGCTGATGATCATAAAAAAGTCAGAGTCCTTTTCCTTCCTGCTTTGCATAATGCCGATGGCGTGGCCGCATCGCCGCTTGAAAGTAGCTTCCTTTTCTCTCTGGCACACATGTTATACAAATCCTTCCTCGTGAATCCAATTTGATTGTATCTACCGTACTTGCTGATGAAAGAACTCATGATCATATGCTTTCTAATCCCACTAGCTGCCATTGCTAATATCTCTGCTCTTTGGAAACCTTTGATCTTCCTATGAGACCAAAGAAAAGGCACCTCATCAGGTCTAGCTAAAATATGATTGTGCTTGTCATCAAACTTCTCAACACACCAAACACCTTTAGATTTATCTAGCTTCACGACCAGTTGCGCTGTGCATCCACAACGAGATTCTTCTCTTGGCTTGTATTTTCTGCCTTCCAAAGGCAAGTATTTGCTACTACGTTTCCCTTCCCTGGAGCATACGAACTGCCTCTTACGTATATCATGCGATGCCTTTTTGTTTTCCTTATACCTGCCCTTTCTTATGCTGAATCCATGGTCTTTAGCATAGCTGTTGTAAAAATAATAAGCCGCAGGTTCAGAAACAAAAGTCATATCCATTATTTTCCAATACTTCTCCCGCTCTTCACCTGGATGCCCAATATCCCTGTCACATTCCCCCTTATATTCTTTCTCTTTAAGAACATTCCCAAACACCTACAAATCCATAACATATAACACATAAGTTATTAGTACAATGGTACAACTTGGGTATATATATCACATAAAATATGAAACACATACCTCAACATTATCACATGTCTCCAAGTCTGAATCACCATAGTAGTCAAAACTTTTATCACTCCCAACTATTAACTGAACAATTCAATACGAAAATAATAGTAAGTTCTATTTTCATGCAACTAATTTCATCCACATATATACCTACAATAATGCACATACCTTATTCACGTACTCACTGTCCAATACCTCAGAATCGTTCTCCTCATTAGCAACTTCTAACTCAATCTACACAACACAAATGAAAATGAACATAATTTTATTTTGTTGTCTTCATTGCAATTACTAGTACACCACATAAAATTAAGGCCACTCACATTTTCGTCTGATGCATCATCAGGATGGACGTGCCCATCTACATGAGAATCTGATCCATGGTGGTCAGAGGACTCGGAATCTGATCCATGGTGGTGAGAGGACTCGGCCTCATTGTCCAAGTCGTCATCTTCTTCCATCATACTTGAACCACTGCTATCCACCATTTTCTGCAACCACTAGAAACCATGAGAGTCGGAATTATCTTACGACAACACGGAGGAGTAGGAGGAGGAGCCGTCACTGAACCCTAGAAGGCGACGATATCTCACCTCTGACGCGTACTAGGTCCAGATCGTCTCCGATCTGGAAGTGCTGCGATCTAGAATCGTACGATCTGGAGGTGCTCCGATCTCGATTTTTTCTAGAGGACAGGAGCGGCGATGAGGTCTGTCCCGCGTCTTAGGGTGCCGCCGTGTCTAGAGGATAGAGGAGCGGCAATGAGGTGCGATCTCGTCGGCTGCTAGGGTTACGCCGCCGGTCGGATCGCCGTGAATCTCACGTGGGACGTAGAACGTGGGACCTAAACCGGCTGCGTAGAGGTTCTGAGTAACAGCACCTCTAGAACATGGGACCTAAACTTTTTTTTCCCCTAAACACACCTTATACAAAACGGATACGTACACCGATACAAAAAACATACACCGCTAAACCGGCTCCTAAACTAACCCGGGACGACCCGTCGAACCACCCAGACCCGGTTTTTCTCCTCGATTGCCCTCAGGGGGATACCGAAGCAAGCCTCATGGTGTTAATCTGTGCACTTACGCCCTCGATCTTGTTCTTGCCCAGACGAGGGTGAGGTTGCTGCTGCCACTAAGCAGGCGCTGGAGAAGGCCATCGCGTTGTTCGTCAAGAAAAACGATCTGCATTTGGCTGCCACCAGTTGCGTGGAGCTAGCACAGCTCTACATGCATCACCAACAGCTGCAAAATGCTATGGATTCCTATCAACGAGCCGCCGATTATTGTGGTGCAGACCGGCGACGCAACCGTCGCTGCAGATTCAAAGTTAATTTGCTCAGATTTACCTTGGCCAACGAAGAGATGCTTCGTGGCAAGGGGCTGCCGCCCCTCGACTATAAAACAAGGTTCCAAGTATATATCAAGTCATCGGATCCTGATTGGCGTGCACAAGTGCGCAACCTCTTCAATTCAACCAGTATAGCACAAATCCGGATGTAGGGATTACCTGATTATATTGATTCTACTTTTGTACCGTTTTAGCTCCGTCTGAACTTATGCCACTTGATTAGAGCTTTATTTATCTGAAAAGATTTTCTTTCCTGCATCTCAATTCACGAGGACGACAAACTTTCATATCTTATACGAGAGACAAACGAAATTAATCCTTTTACTAGTTATATCTTGGTTTTCTACTGGCTGATTTAACTATATAACACCAGCTCTAAGAGCATGTCTAACAGCCCCTTAAATTTCTGCCCCGTAAAACTCGAGTACAGGGTCCTATACTCGATTTTGCTCTGAAATTCCCCACTGATTTCATCGCCCGTCTAGCAGACCCGTATCCGAGCCCCGTATATTTAAAATTTAAATTTCGCGCGAGATAAAAGCAGATTGTTCATAGATAGGCTTCGATTCATCCTAGATACAGGCAAAATTGCGCGATCTAGCGGTAGATCGCGACTTGTTAAGCTAACCCTAATCTAAAACTGCACAAAAGAACCTCGCCGGAGACCTCCTTGTCGGCGAGGTTGTCGCTGCCGCGGCGGCAGTACGCCTAGTCATCGTCGATGATGATGACGGCGACGGCGGCAGCCTCCGCCTTCTTCATCTCCTCGACGGCGGCGATGGCGAGCGCCTTCTCCTCCTTTCCGCGGCCGCCTCCGGGCGGCCTCCCGCTGGAGGCCTCGATCACTGCAGGAGAGGGATCCTCCTCCTCCGCCTCCTCCGCTGGCGCCGTCCCCTTGGCGCTCAGCCTCTCCTGGTTGGGAGCGTGCTCGAGCGCCACGCGAGATTGGCGCGTCCATCTCCCATTGTGCCCGGCACTTCTCGAATTTGTCGCCGGTCATCGGGCGGCAGCTGGTCGATGTTGAAGTAGCAACACGCGCGAAGTCGACGAGCGAATGCGGATCGCCCCCGCCACCGACCATTTCGAGACGGCCGCCTTACCAGATAGCTTGTAGTAGAGGACCCACGCTTCCTCGAGCGTGAGCTCCTCGCGGCGCTTGGCTGGGGAGGAGGAGCCTGTGGCTTGGCGGCGGCGGCGTGGATTCGTGAACGGAGCGGCTGGAATTGCTCGCTGGAGTTGGGCGGCGTGCGGCGGAGCTAGGGTTGCTAGGCGGGCGGGTGGGTGATTTGCCCCGCCCCGTATCCGAGCGATACAGGCCGGCCTGTTTACGGGGCGTGCTAGGCGGGCCAAAACACCGGCACCCCGTATCTCGCCGGAAATTTACGGGGTGCCGGCTGTTTACGGGGCCTGTTAGACTTGCTCTAAGGATATTAGTTGGACGGTGTGGAAGCAGAGAAGAAATAGTTTTTATGAAAGCATGCCAATCTTTTTAAGGTAATACCATTATGCCTAGCTAAATTAGTAATTAAGCAATAGTTACACTCATAAATTTTCAAATCACTTGCATGGCGTGCCTTGAGTAGCACAGCCGGCTTGCTCGCACGATGACCATCACCAGGAAAATATGCATAGGTCGTGCCTTGAGGAGTGGCACTGACGCCATCGAAGAGAATCACAGTCCCGAGAACTTGCAGATTACAGCACCACCACCCACTTGCATGGCGATTATCCACTAGTAGGATAACCATGAGCAAAAAGAGGACCAAAGAGTGAAGTTGGCATAATCGAAGGGCCTTACTCCGCCCAGATTGAAGAACCAACACGAGCAACGAAGGCACCAAACTAGCCCAAATGCCTCTACCAAACAAGCAACACGGGTTTCACTCGCGACGCCTTCAACAAGTAAAATGATGCCCGCTGGCGTCGTCGTCGTCGAGATTTTGCTCGGGAACCACAACAAGAAACCGACATGAGGTGCCTCCCCAACCACGCCCCCAACAAGGGTAAACGACACCAACCAGCGCCGCCGTGGTCAGCTTTGAAACAACCAGAGCAAGGATTTCTCCCAGGATACACACCTGGATTTTGTTAGCGGCCCGCCGTGTGCATGGAAGGGAGGCAAGCTCCATCACCTTGCCAAGACGAGTAGCTGCAAATCACCGGGAGGGGAGCTGCAGGACCGCCGGCAAAGTGGGAGGAAGGGGCCGCCGACAGATCTACACGCCTGCGCAACAAGGAGGGCCAGAACTCGACCCCAAGGACGAACGAATTGCCCGCGGCGGCCGCACAGGCAAGAGATCGGCCGCACACAGCCGGACCTGGAACGGGGAGCTCAACTCCAACTTGGGCTCCAGGAGGGCGGGCACGAACCGAGACGCAGACGCCAGCCAGCGGCCAGCAAGGGGAGGAGCAAGGGGCGCCGGAGACAGCCGCAGCCACGGGGCAGAAAATTGGATTTCAGTGGGAGGGAGGAGCACCCGTACAGTAAAGAAAGATTGAGTTTTCTTATGCATTACTTTTTCCGTGGAGTATTCATTATCTTTTGTTTTTCTCACACGTGTACTTTGCTACTCCCTATGTATAGAAATAAGTGATTTTAGTTTATCTATATTCATATGTATTTATATACTAAAGCGGTTTAGATACATGCAAATCTAAAAAAATGCAAGTTACTTATTTTTAGATGGAGAGAGTAGTTGTTACCAAGAAAGGGGCAGCATCATCCAAACAAAGAAGTACAGAAATCTCTTTTTTTTTGCGAAATTCAGTTGATTCGGGTAATCTCGAGTTAATAGCATAAAACTACCACATTTCGACCGAATGTTCGAATAACCACCACTTTACAAAAAAAATCACAAAAAACCACCATTTTTCGGCAGATTTTTTGCAATTCACGCTAAAACCCGATTTGCGGTCGATTGACAGCATTTCTGACAGGGGGGCCCACCATGATGATGACGTGGCTGTGGCAACGGTTACTGGCCTTAGACGTTAACGGCTGTGTGGGGCCCACACCGGCGCCGTGTCTGAAAGAGGGTTTGGGTGGACTAGTTCGCCCCGCCCGCCCTAGCTCGCTCTTGCGTCCCCGCCCCCGCCCTCCACCGCCGCGTGGCGGCGTGCGGCGACCCGCGTTAAATGCGTCGTCATGCCGAGCTGGGACGACAGTGACTCGTCGAGCCACTCCCTCCTTGGGGTAAGTTCCCAAATTTCTAGGGTTCAGGCTAGATCCAGTGATTTGGGATTTTAGGGTTCCTCGTCGATTTAGATCGATTAAACCAGTTATATCTATAATTTAGGCATTTGTGGACATGGACTACGCCCCAGATACCTGTGAGGATCCCGAATTCCATGGTGTGGCATTGGATTCTCCAGAAGTATGTCGTTTGCATGGTGGCATGGCTAAATGTCGCCTTTGAGGGCACTAACACCGGCCATAGATTTTACATGTGCCAAGTTGGAAATGTAAGTTTTTTAGTATTGCCTACCTTATTTTGTGCATTGTTTTAAGTTATACTTATTAACTGTGATTATTTCCTTTATTGTTTATCTTAGTCACAAGCTGCAGTGATGTATTAGAAGCACATTACTCGTGGTTTAGCATAATTGCTTTTAGCAATGGTTTTCAACAACAAAACTTATACTTTAGCAATGGTTTTCTACTCTTTGATGTGTCTTGTTTTGACAGTTAGCAGTAGCTTATATTTTTATTGGATTATGCATTGTAGCAAGTCATGAACTGTGGATTCCACTCCTGGATTGATAATGAAGAGTGGCCAGAAACTATGCAGAGGGATTTAACAAGGCTTTGGGGCATGTACAATGAAGCCCATGATGGTAGAATCAATGACAGGTGTGAGCAAGCCATTTTGCTGAAGCAACTGTCAGAGGATAAGAAGAAGTTACATAAGAAACATGATTCTCTGTTAGACGATGTGAAGAAGTTCATGGATGAAACTGAGAGGAAGGTGCTTCTGGAAAATTATCAGAAGTTCAAGGAAGAAAGGAAAGAGAGTGTGGCTGAGCAGAAGAAGGAGGATCACACAGCTGCTCTCAAGAATGAAGTTCAGGTCTTGAAGAATGCTGTGGCTAAGCTCAAAGAGATACTGAAAACTCAAGCCGATGTAATGAATTCCAAGATGCAGAAATGTGAAGATGAGAAGCTGGCCCTTAAGGATGAGAAAAAGAAGCTAGAGTATATGATTTTTGACCTCTTCAATGCCAAGGACCGTCTCCGGCAGAAGGTGAAGAAGATTAAGGCAATTTGTGATGATGAGTGAGTTGAGTGAATGTGTTGATGTAATGTTGAACTACTGTTCATGTAATGCTGAACTACTGTGGTAGATGTATGTTGTTGGAAGCAGTGCTAAACTACGGCGCCGGTGTGGGCCCCATGCAGCCGTTAACGGTGTGCAACGGCCGTCGCCAGGAGCCGTCTACCACTTGCCACATCATCATCCTGGTGGGGCCCCCTGTCAGAAACGCTGTCAATCGACCGCAAATCGGTTTTTAGCGTGAATTGCAAAAAATCTGTAGAAAAATGGTGGTTTTTTGCGATTTTTTTGTAAACTGGTGGTTATTCGAACATTCGGCTGAAATGTGGTAGTTTTATGCTATTAACTCGGTAATCTCATTAACTACCTGATTCGGGTCATCTCATTTGTTCCCTTACCTTATTGTGATTCTTATATATGGGATGTAATAATTCAGTTGGTTTATGAAAAACTCCTGATGGTCAACTTTTTCTGTGAAGTATTCTTCCATCTTTTGTTTTTCTATAAGAACCGTACCAATCACACATGTACTTTGCTAGGAGTGGCTGTTATCGAGAATGGGGCAGCATCGTCCAAACAAAGAGGTAGTATAGCAATTTCATGAGTATTTCATTAAGGAAACAATTTTCAGAAAGGATAAACAAACCTAGTCTCATATGATCTTGTACAATTGGTTGTACCAGCAGACAACCAAAGGTGTGTTTACATTATGCCAGTTGCATACACGTCGTACAATTGTGAGCGCCAGTCAGTGTCAGAAGACTGACGGTACCTCTCTTTGTTGGCCAAGAGAAACCTGAGCCGGTTAGCCTCGAATTTACAGTGCCGGCTGCGGCGATTACTACCGTAGTAGACTGCGGCTTGTTCGAAGAAATCCACGGCGTTCTGCAACTCTTGCTGCTCCGTGTACAGCTCCGCTAGCTCATAGCAACTGAGGGCAGCCATCTGCAGATCGTTTCCTTTGACGAACAACGCGAGGGCCTTCTGCAGTGCAAGTTTCGTGGCAGGGACTGACCCCTCGTCTGCGCAGCGTCCACCGACAGGGCGCGTCAGTACACCTGAATTAGCAGTACAGTATAGAATGCCTTCTGTACGTACGTGCGTACTTACCTTGGTCATGGATCCAAGTGTAGCATCTAGCGGAACGGAAAAGCGCAGATGCCGCACTCAGCTCATCACCCACCTTGAGGTCATTGGCGGCCTGCTCGCCGAATGCCAGTGCGGCTTCTCTCCCTGCAGGCAGCACATCATGCATGGTTCATGCGGCGGCTGAGTAATGCTGAAGATAAGATATACTAACTGACAGATCGATCAAGTAATAGGGAGTGATTAGCATGGCAAGAACGAGCGTACAGTTTTTGGCATGGGCATGAGAGAAAGCCGTCGCTTCGAAATCCTTGACGATGGCGGCCACCGCCTTGCAGTACTCCTCCTTCTCGTGGCGCGGAATCGACTGATAGACGTGGCCACCAGTGGCGGCGATGCGGCGCAACAACGACACTACAATCCCCATCACGAACACGATTCACGGCAGCGGGCGGCGGCGCTTCTAGTCGTCTCGAGTTAAGGGAGTTTGGGCTGGATTCGATCAGTGGTGGAGGACAAACTAAAATTTTCGTATGGCGAAAATACAGACATAGATGGCCGATAGTACGGGTAGAAGAATCTCACCGTCGCCGGATTGTCGACACGCCGCTCTTCCTGTCCCTGGTCTCGCTCGCCTTCCGCGCGTCTAGGTTTTGCTATCAGGTTAGGCGCGGATGATCACGGACTCTCACGCACGCGATGGAGTCACTTGAGACCAATTGAAGAAGATAACAGCCCGGCCCAACTTGGCAATGATATACGGTGCCTAATGCAGCCCGAGTGGGCAATAGTCTCTTGTTCTATCTAGGCTTGATTAGTACTACTAGTACAGTGTACCACCTCGATGTGGTAAGATTGCCAGATAGAGGATCGGATGCTTTCGTGAGGAAGAGGTAAGAAATTTCAAACAGAGAGAGAGATTAGACAGAGTTTTGTTCCTTCTCATTACTCGCATAAGCCATCACGTTACAGGACTTGGGTTTAAGTACCCCCGCCGCACAGGCCCAAGGGTCCACTCGACAACTCGACACCCACGACGTGACACACACGTCACACTTTGACACATAAGCACTACAGAGATACCTCAGCCATGACAACACCCCCTGGAGGAAAACTTGCTTGCCCCCAAGCAAGGACAAAAGGGAAACGAGTCTTCAGCACTTCCCAATCTTCCCATGTAGCCGAATCCTCAGGCAGCCCGTGCCACTTGACCAAAACTTGGGTTATTGTTGCGTTGACTTTCTTCACCATCCATCTGTCAATAGCTTTCTCAGGCAGAATGTCCCTCAGGTCAAGCGCTGGTACCATTGGTAAGTCGGCAAAGACTGGCGTGTAGTCTGACCTGTGCTCCTTGAGTTGAGATACGTGGAACACCAGATGAATTAGGCTTCCTTCAGGCAGCTGCAACTTATATGCGACCTTCCCAATACGCTCGAGAATCTCAAAAGGCCCAAAATATTTGTAAGCTAGCTTTAGAAAAGGTCTGTTGACCACTGATTTCTGCACATAAGGCTGAAGCTTGAGCAGTACTTTGTCCCCCAACTGAAACTCTTTCTCTGTTCTGTTCCTGTCCGACTTCTGCTTCATGCGATTTTGGGCGGCAGCTAAATTAACCTTCAGTTGTGACAATTGAGCAGCCCGTTCAGTCAACAAATCAGGAAAAGTGGCATCCGGCAATACTGGAATAGATGGCATGGCCCCTAAGTTTGGTTCATGACCATAGAGAGCCTTAAATGGCGACATCCCAATAGAGTTGTGAACACAAGAATTATACCAGAATTCTGCCAAAGCAATCCAGCGTCGCCACTGAGTTGGGTTGTCCTGGATGGTGCATCTCAAATACATTTCCAGACTCTGATTTACCTGCTCTGTCTGCCCGTCAGTCTGAGGATGGTATGCTGTTGTAAAATTGAGCTTGGTTCCTAACTTGGCAAACAACTGTTTCCAAAAGTGACTTGTAAAAATAGCTCCCCTATCAGACACAATCGAATGCGGCATACCATGTAGTTTGACCACTGAATCAACGAAAACACGAGCGACTTGAGGTGCTGAAACCGGATGCTTCATTGGAATAAAATGGGCATATTTGGTAAATCGATCCACCACAACCAGAATTGTGTTTGCCCCTTCTGATAACGGCAGGCCTTCCACAAAATCCATTGTTATATCTTGCCAAGCTCCTTCAGGAACAGGGAGAGGTTGGAGGAGCCCTTGTGGATATTGGTTCAGATGTTTGGCATGTTGACAGATGTCGCACTGCTTGACAAATTCAGATACAGCAAGCTTCATTCCTGACCAAGCAAAAAGCTTCTTCAATCGTTGGTAGGTTGCTTATGTGCCTGAATGGCCCCCAATGGTGCTCGCGTGAAAAGCTGCAATCAACTTGGTTTGAATCGCTGAATTTGCACCAATCCAAATTCGCTCGTGGAGCCGAATGATACCGTGCTGTAATGAGTAACCATGTTCATCAGGACTGGAAAGCGCAAGTTCCTGTAAGCGCCGCTGGGCTGCAACATCTGTGGTATACGATTTAACCACCTCTTGCAACCAGGTTGGCTGAACCTCAGAACGAGCCTGAATGGTAAGCAGATGACACACACGGGACAAGGAATCAGCAGCTTGATTTTCAACCCCCTTTCGGTACACAATACGAAATTGCAACCCCATGAGGCGAGCCATTGCCTTGCGCTGCAGTGGAGATTGTAGTGTCTGATCCTCGAGGTAGCATAGACTATGGTAATCTGTCTTGATGACAAACTCACCACGCTGTAGGTACGAACGCCACCTGTCCAAAGCCATCAGTAGAGCAAGAAACTCCTCATAAATGGAGAGCTGTCGATGCGAATTTCCTAGTGGTTTGCTCAAGAAGGCGATAGGATGATCCTCCTGCATCAACACTGTGCCAATGCCCGTGTCACAAGCGTCTGTTTCGACCACAAACATCTTCTGGAAATTTGGCAATTGTAGGACTGGTGTGGACGTCATTGCTGCCTTGAGTGCTAGAAATGCTTGAGATGCTTGATCATCCCAGGAAAAGGCTTTCTTCTTCAGCAAATTGGTAAGAGGACGAGCGATTATTGCATAATTTTTTACAAATTTACGATAGTACCCTGCGAGACCAAGGAAGCCACGAAGCTCTGTCACTGTAGTCGGCTGTGGCCACTGGAGCATTGCTTCAGTTTTCTTGGGATCAGTAGCAACGCCATCAGCTGAAATGATATGCCCCAAATGTAGGGGTTCGTAGCATGGAAAACAAAAAAATTCTATCGCATACAAACAAACAAGCCAAGATCTATCTACTAGATTGCAGCAACGAGTCGATGGAATAACTCACCCTCGAAGATTCCAAAGTGTTTAACGAGAGCAGATTCTCGTGGGTGATGTAGTCGCATTCTCTTCCGATCTCAAGATCGCAGACGATCCTTCCGGCGCCACGTTCGGCAGCGCTCCCAATCGGTCACATCGGTACTCGACGAAGACCTTCCTCTCCTTGTTCCAAAGAAAATGGAGGTTGTAGCACTTTCTCATGATTCCGCAAAGACAACGGCGTGGTACCGGAAGTAGAGGGGAAATCCCGCAGGGCTTCGCCTTAAGCCGGTGCGAGTATGGTGGAGCTTATGAGAGAGGCTATTAGTGGTCTAGTAATTAGACACACCAATTAGAAGGCTCTAAACCGGGGTTTAGGTCTAGGGTTTAGTTTAGAGGATAGGAACTAGTGTATGCTAGGAGGGAGCCCTGCCCCTCCTTATATAGGTGGGAGGGGCTGGCCGGCCAAGGGGAGGGAGTGGAGTCCCTCCCCAACTCGGCCTTGAGGTGGGGCGCTGCTTGGGAGGAGGAATCCTCCCCAACTCGGTTTCCACTTCTCCTCCTCTTTCCACTTTCCAAAACTTGCCATTTGACTTTCAAACTAGCCGTTTGACTTTTCAATTTAGGATTTAAATAAACCCTTTATTTTGGACAGCAAGAACACCTAGTACATGATGCAATCATTCCAATATGTAATGACACTTTCATGTACCCTTCCCCCTCCGGAGTGCCGGACATTCCGGGACCTTCTAGAATATTCCCGATGAAAACACCGGAACCATTCCCCAACTCCGAAACGGGACTTTCCTTATATGAATCTTATTCTCCGGACCATTCCGGATCACCTCGTGATATCCCGGATCCCATCCGAGACTCCGAACAACATTCGGTCTCTTTCTCATAATACCATAACTACTCAAACAACGTCGAATCCTTAAGTGTGTCTCCCTACGGTTCGTGAATTATGCGGACATGATCGAGACACTTCTCCGAACAATAACCAATAGAGGAATCTGGAAATTCATATGGCTCCCACATATTTCTATTTATTACTTTGCATCGAATGAACCACTTACATACGATACCAATTTCCCTTTGTCTCACGATAGTTTACTTATCCGAGGTTATGATGGTCGATCTCTGCATACCTAGTTCAACCTCGTTCGATAAGTACTCTTTTCTCGTTCCCGTGATATGTGATCCCTTGTGACCAAGTCACATGCTTGCAAGCTAATTGGATGACATTTCACCGAGAGGGCCCAGAGAATATCTATCCGTCATATGGATGGACAAATCCCACTCTTGATCCATGTGTTTCAACCAATACTTTCCGAACACTCAATACCACCTTTATAGCCACCCTGTTACGGTGTGGTGTTTGATGACATCAAAGCATCCATCCAAGAAAGGTGATATGCATGATCTCATGGTCGAAGGAATTAGGTTACTATGTATCGTAAAGCATATAGCAATTGAACTATTGAAATGACTTGATCTTTATGCTACGCTTGTCTATAGGAGTATGTCCACCATATCATTCTCCTAACGATATGATCTTGTTGTTGATAACATCTCAATGTTCATGATAGGGAAACCACAATCATCAATCAACCAACAAGCTAGTGAAGTATAGAGGCTATACTAGGGACTTCAAATTAAGTTTACAAATCACACAAGTATTAATGGTTTCCTTGTTAATACTATTATAGCATGAATGTAAACATTTATCATAAACACAAAGATATATAATAATAACTACATTTATTATTGCCTCTAGGGCATATCTCCAACAGTCTCCCACTTGCACTAGAGTCATCTAATCTAGATTACATGGTAATATACCGAACACCCATGGCAGTTTGGTGTTGGTCATGTTTTGCCCTCGGAGAGGTTTAGTCAATGGATCCGCCACATTCAGATCTGTGTGTACTTTGCAAATCTTTATATCCCCATCCCGGATATGTTCTCGAATAGCGTGAAACGCAGCTTGATATGCTTCAGCTTGTGTGACCTTGGTTCTTGCGCATTGGCTATGGCGCCATGTTATCACAAAGAGATAGACATTGGGTCCAGCGACTAGGAACCACACCCAGCTCTGTAATGAACTCTTTCATCCATATCGCTTCTTGTGAAGCCTCAAGCAGCCATGTATTCGATTCGATTGAAGATCTCGCCACAACGCTTTGCTTTGCACTCCTCCAGCTAACTGCTGCACCATTCAAAATAAATACGTATCCAGATTGTGATTTAGAATCATCCGGATCGGTGTTCCAACTAGCATCGGTGTAACCATTAACAACGAGCTGTTCATCACCTCCATAAGAAAGAACCATATCCTTAGTTCTTCTCAAGTACTTAAGGATGTTTTGATCATTGTCCAATGATCCACTCCTGGATCACTTTGATATCTGCTAGTTAAACTAACAGCATATGCAATGTCGGGTCTAGTTCATAGCATGGCATACATTAGAGATCCTATGGCTGATGCATAGGGAGTCTTACTCATCCTTTCTCTATCTTCTGCCGATGTCGGACTTTGAGTTTTACTCAAGGTCGTATTAGCAATATGGGCAAGAACCCTTTCTTGCTATCTTCCATTCCAAACCTCTTTAGAACTTTGTCCAAATATGTACTTTGACAATGATATTTGGCGCTTCGATCTATCTCTATAAATCTTTATGCCTAATATGTAAGCTGCTTCGCCAAGATCCTTCATTGAAAACTATTATTCAAATATTCCTTGACACTATTAAGAAGGTCTACATCATTCCCAATCAACAATATGTCATCCACATACAGTATTAAGAATGCTACAGAGCTCCCACTCACTTTCTTGTAAATACAAGCTTCTCCATAAGTTTGTATAAAACCAAAACTTTTGATTACCTTATCAAAACGTTGATTCCAACTTGGATGCTTGCTTCAATACATAGATGGACCGTTGAAGCTTGCATACCTTGTTAGCATCTTTAGGATCGACAAAACCTTTGGGTTGCATCATATACAACTCTTCATCAATGTCTCCATTGAGGAATGCTGTTTTGACATCCATCTGCCATATCTCATAATCGTAATATGCGATTGCTAACATAATCCTCACAGACTTTTAGCTTCGCATCGTGAGAAAGTCTCATCGTAGTCAACTCCTTGAATTTGTCGAAACCCTTTTGCGACAAGTCGAGCTTTATAGACAGAACATTACCATCAGCATCTGCTTTCTTGAAAATCCATTTGTTCTCGACACCTTTCGCCATCCGGTAAGTCCACCAAAGTCCATACTTGGTTTTCGTACATGGATCCAATCTCGGATTTCATGGCTTCTTGCCATTTATTGGAATCTGGGCTCATTATCGCTTCCTCATATGTCTCGGGGTCATCGGTTGTCCACCACCATGACATTCATAACGGAATCATACCAACTGGAGTGGTACGAGTTCTCGACCTCCGAGGCTCTGTAGTAACCTCAACCAAGTTTCATGATCACCATCATTAGCTTTCTCTTATTGTTGCAGGCACCACAGAACTTCTTCCGTGCTGCGCTACTCGCAATTTCGAGAGAAGGTTCGACAACCTCGCCGAGTTCTACTTTCCTTCCAAATACTTCTTTCGAGAGAAATTCTTCTCTAGAAAGGATCCATTCTGGCAACGAAGATTTTGCCTTCGGATCTATGATAGAAGGTATACCCAATAGTTTCCTTCGTATCCTATGAAGACGATTTTTCCGCTTTGGGTTCAAGCTTGTCCGCTGTAACTTCTTTACATAGGCTTCAGATCCCCAAACTTTAAGGAACGACAATTTAGGTTTCTTCCCAAACCATAATTCATATGGTGTCGTTTCAACGGATTTAGACGGTGCCCTATTTAAAGTGAATGCGGCATTTCTAATGCATAACCCCAAAATGATAGCGGTAAATCTGTAAGTGACATCATAGAGCGAACCATATCTAAGAGAGTTCGACACGACGTTCGACACACCATTACTGTGGTGTTCGGCGGTGTCAATCTGGAAGTATTCCACATTTCTTCAAATGCTCGCCAAACTCGTAGAACTTAGATATTCACCTCCACGATCGTAACGTAGAAATTTAATCTTCTTGTTACGTTGATTCTCTACCTCACTTTGAAACTCCTTAAACTTCTCGAAAGTTTCGGACTTATGTTTCATGAAATAGATATACCCATATCTACTCAAGTCATCCGTGAAGGTAAGAACATAACGATAACCATCTTGGCGATGCTACACTCATTGGACCACACACATCGGTATGTATGATTTCCAATAAGTTCAGAGCTTCGCTCCATTATACCGTAAAATGGAGTTTTAGTCATTTTACCCATCGACATGCCTCGCATCTTTCAAGTGATTCAAAATCAAGTGATTCAAGAAGTCCATCGGAATGGAGTTTCTTCATACGCTTCACTCCAATGTGACCAAGACGATTGCCACATATAGGTCGAGTTATCGCTGATTTCAATCGTTTAGCTTCAATGTTATTAATATGTGTATTTCTACTATCGAGATTCAACAAGAATAGACCATCTATCAAAGGTGCATGTGCATAAAACATATTACTCATATAAATCGAACAACCATTATTCTCGGATTTAAACAAGTAACCGCTACGCAATAAACAAGATCCCGATATAATGTTCATGCTTAACGAGGCACCAAATAACAATTATTTAAGTATAAACTAATCCCGATGGTAGATGAAGAGGTAGCGTGCGACCGCGATCACATCAACCTTTGATCCGCTTCCACGCCGCATCGTCACCTCGTTCTTCATTAGCTTCTTATTCTGCAGCTCCTGTTTCGAGTTACAAATATGAGCAACCGAACCAATATCAAATACCCAGGCACTACTACGAATACTAGTGAGATACACATCAATAACATGTATATCAGATATACCTTTCTTCTTGATGTTGCCGCTTCTTCAAATCCGCCAAGTACTTTGGGCAATTCCGCTTCCAAAGGACCTCCCTTGCGGAAAAGCACTCAAGATCGGGCTTGGTCCAGCCTTGGTCCTCTTCGTCGGTGGCAGCTTTCTTACCACCCTTCTTGAAGTGTCCCTTTGCTTAGACTTGCCTTTCTTGAATTTGGTGGTCTTATTGACCATCAACACTTGGTGCTCTTTCTTGATCTCCACTTCGCAGATTTTAACATAGCAAATAGTTCAGCAACTCTTTGTTCATGTTCGCATGTTGTAGTTCATCACAAAGTTCTTGTAACTTGGTGGTAGTGATTGGAGGATGCGGTAAACCCCAAAGTATTAGGAATCACTATACCCAAGCTTTGAAGTTTATTCATGCCTGACATTTTAAGCACATGCTCACCGAGAGCTGCCCTCTTCCATCTTGCGCTTAAAGAACTTTTCGAAGCTTCATAACTTTCAATTGCCGCATGAGTCTCAAAATTAATTTGAGATCCTCGACAATATCATATGGGTCCGACTCTTCAAACCTTTTCTCAAGCTCCGATTCTAAACCATACAAGATAGCACATCGAACTATGGAGTACGATTCTTCCAAGCGAGGTAAACATTCTTTACTTCATCGGTAGCATCATGCAGTGGGTCACCTAGCTGCATCCAGCACATAGGTCAAATTACCACCGTGAGGACAATCCTCAAATTGGAACCAATCCGAAGTTGCTTCCATTGTTTTCAACTTTTCTTTCTCTAGGAACGCATTAAAATTGATGGTAGGCTGCCATTGATCTACAACATATTTGCAATAGTTTAGACTAAGTTTATGACAAATTGAGTTCAAATTAATTAATGAAATTAAACTAGGTGAACTCCCACCCAAAACAACATCCTCACATTGTTTTAGTGATCACACGAACCAAATCCACTACATCAACACCGATCATCACGAGAGTTGATATAGTTTTAATGGCGAACAATCATCATGTTCATCATATCTACTATATGATTCATGCTTTACCTTTCGCCATCCGTGTTCTCGAGGCCATGTCTGCATACATGCTAGGCTCACAAGATCAAACCTTAGCTACCGCATAAGCAAATCTGGCTTGCTTACGTTGTATTCACCATGGAATCAAATACACCCGATCATCACGTGGTGCTTGAAGCGACAAGCTTTGGCAACGGTGCATACTAAGGGTGAACACTTTAGAACTTGAAATTTATGTGTATGAGGGATCATCTTATAATGCTACCGTGCCTACTAAGCAATACAAGATGCATAAAGGATTAACATCACATGCAATTCATAATATGTGATATGATATGGTTTTCTTCTTTGTGCTTGATCTCCATCTTCAAGCACCTAACATGATCTCCATCATCAACGCATAGCATCAAGGTCAATGACGCTTCTTCATGGTTGTCGCCCACCAGCTTCAACTATTACAACTATTTTGAATAGACACGCAGGTCTTAATGTAAATTAAAGACAACCATATGGCTCGCCGTTGCCAACTTACAATAAGGAACATTGCATACATCAAATATAATCACAATCATGGCCATATCACATCAGACACCTCGCAAAACAAAGTTAGACGCTTCTACTTTCTTTGCATATTTTACGTGGTTTGGGGCTTTCCATAAGTGTCGCTCTAACCTACGAACAAGAACCACAACATTGATACTAGCATTGTTGATTACCCGTTGTAAATTGGATCTTTACTATGCTAGGAGAAACCACCCATAAAGCCACTTATGCAATACGAGTTGCATGTCAAGCGTGGAGCAAGTCTCATGAACGATGTCATGTAAGGTTAGCCCGGCCGCTTCATCCCAACATACCGCAAGATGCAAAGTACACAAAAGCAATCTACAATAAAAGCATCAACGCCCACAATGACCATTGTGTTCTACTCAGGCAACAGATCTACATATAGACACGGCTCGATACCATCAAGGGGTTCAGAGCATGGAAAACAAAAATTTTCTATCGCATACAAACAAACAAGCCAAGATCTATCTACTAGATTGCAGCAACGAGTCGATGGAATAACTCACCCTCGAAGATTCCAAAGTGTTTAACGAGAGCAGATTCTCGTGGGTGATGTAGTCGCATTCTTCCGATCTCAAGATCGCAGACGATCCTTCCGGCCACGTTCTGCAGCCTCGCAATCGGTCACATCGCTCGGTACTGACGAAGACCTTCCTCTCCTTGTTCCAAAGGCAGCGGAGGTTGTAGCACTCTCCTCGCGATTCCAAAGACAACGGCGTGGTACCTAAGTAGAGGGAATCCCGCAGGCTTCGCTTGCAAAAGTAGTATGGTGGAGCTTATGAGAGAGGCTATTAGTGGTCTAGTAATTAGACACACCAATTAGAAGGCTCTAAACCAATTAGAAGGCTCTAAACCGAAATAGCTCTAAACCGGGGTTTAGGTCTAGGGTTTAGTTTAGAGGATAGGAACTAGTGTATGCTAGGAGGGAGCCCTGCCCCTCCTTATATAGGTGGGAGGGGCTGGCCGGCCAAGGGGAGGATTGAGTCCCTCCCCAACTCGGCCTTGAGGTGGGCGCCCGGCTTGGGGAGGAGGAATCCCTCCCAACTCGGTTTCCACTTCTCCTCCTCTTTCCACTTTCCAAAACTTGCCATTTGACTTTCAAACTAGCCGTTTGACTTTTCAATTTAGGATTTAAATAAACCCTTTATTTTGGACAGCAAGAACACCTAGTACATGATGCAATCATTCCAATATGTAATGACACTTTCATGTACCCTTCCCCCTCCGGAGTGCCGGACATTCCGGGACCTTCTAGAATGTTCCCGATGAAAACACCGGAACCATTCCCCAACTCCGAAACGGGACTTTCCTTATATGAATCTTATTCTCCGGACCATTCCGGATCACCTCGTGATATCCCGGATCCCATCCGAGACTCCGAACAACATTCGGTCTCTTTCTCATAATACCATAACTACTCAAACAACGTCAATCCTTAAGTGTGTCTCCCGGTTCGTGAATTATGCGGACATGATCGAGACACTTCTCCTAACAATAACCAATAGAGGAATCTAGAAATTCATATGGCTACATATTTCTACGATTACTTTGCATCGAATGAACCACTTACATACGATACCAATTTCCCTTTGTCTCACGATAGTTTACTTATCCGAGGTTATGATCGTCGGTATCTCCGCATACCTAGTTCAACCTCGCATCGATAAGTACTCTTTTCTCGCTCCGTGATATGTGATCCCTTGTGACCAAGTCACATGCTTGCAAGCTAATTGGATGACATTTCACCGAGAGGGCCCAGAGAATATCTATCCCATATGGATGGACAAATCCCACTCTTGATCCATGTGTTTCAACCAATACTTTCCAACACTCAATACCACCTTTATAGCCACCTGTTACGGTGGTGTTTGATGACATCAAAGCATCCATCCAAAGAAAGGTGATATGCATAATCTCATGGTCGAAGGAATTAGGTTACTATGTATCAGAAAGCATATAGCAATTGAACTATTGAAATGACTTGATCTTTATGCTACGCTTGTCTATAGGAGTATGTCCACCATATCATTCTCCTAACGATATGATCTTGTTGTTGATAACATCTCAATGTTCATGATAGGGAAACCACAATCATCAATCAACCAACAAGCTAGTGAAGTATAGAGGCTATACTAGGGACTTCAAATTAAGTTTACAAATCACACAAGTATTAATGGTTTCCTTGTTAATACTATTATAGCATGAATGTAAACATTTATCATAAACACAAAGATATATAATAATAACTACATTTATTATTGCCTCTAGGGCATATCTCCAACACCAAATACTCCAAACTAGAACAGGCAAAAGAACACTTGCTATCTTTCACATATAACTGATGTTGTCGCAGCAGCTTAAGGACCTCAGTGAGATGACGAACATGTTCCGCTAAGGATGAGCTATAGACCCAAATGTCATCCATAAACACAAGCACTGATCTTCTTAAACAGGTATGGAGGACATGGTTCATCACACATTGAAATGTTGCCGGAGCATTGCATAGCCCGAATGGCATCACCCGAAACTGATAGTGCCCTTGATGTGTTTTGAACGTTGTCTTGTGCTCATCAGCTGGTAGCATTCGAATCTGGTGGTA
The DNA here is from genome assembly GCA_023614405.1 of Avena insularis. NCBI lineage: Eukaryota > Viridiplantae > Streptophyta > Magnoliopsida > Poales > Poaceae > Avena > Avena insularis. The sequence goes on from CM042685.1 coordinate 206,434,491, forward strand.
TCCTGCACGCAGATCAAGTTTGGAAAATAGTTTAGCCCCATCTAATTCGTCCAGGAGCTCATCTATAACCGGCATGGGAAATGTGTTTTTGATTGTCAGGTCATTCAGCCTCCGATAGTCCACACAGAAGCGCCAAGTGCCATCCTTCTTTTGGACTAAAAGCACAGGAGATGCAAAGGGTGACATGCTAGGAGCAATAATGCCAGCTTTCAACATTTTAGCCACCTGTTTTTCAATTTCATCCTTGTGTGCAGGGGAATATCTGTACGGTCTGGCATTGAAAGGAGACGCATCAGGTTTAAGTGGGATTGCATGGTCATATTGCCTCTCAGGTGGCAATTCAGAGGGTGTAGCAAACACATCACTGAAATCTTGCAAGACTATTTGTATTTCATCAGGTACTGGTGCTGTTTCCTTGGACTATTCAGTCTGTATAATGGCCAATGCCCACACCTCATTACCTTTGTACCATTTGATTAACTGTTCAATAGGGAGTTCTTGTACAGTGTGGAGAGCAGGTGCCAATATACCTTGTAATTTGACAAACCTATTGTTATACGGAAAAGCCAGACAATGGTTGAGCCAATCAGTTACCATAGGACTGTGTTGTTGGAGCCAATCCATCCCTAAAATTGCATCATAAGCCCCCAATTCCAAAACTCTCATATCTGTGGTGAAAGTCTCCCCTTGGCACCACCAAGATAATGTCGTCACCATTTTGCTGCATTGCATACACTCGCCATTTGCTACTTTTACTAGAGTTGCAGATATCTCTTGGACTGTACAATTTATTCTGTCCAACATGTTGGCATTAATAAAGCTATGACTGCTTCCCGAGTCAACCAATATCAAAAGAACTTGGTTACCCACTAGTGCTCTTAACCGCAGTGTTTGTGCTCCATCAGTTCCTGCCAAGGCATGAATGGATAAGCTAAGCTGCTCAGCATGGGCCAAATCCTGCATTTCCATCATATTCAGTATTTCTTCAGAGAGAAGTTCAGGAGTGTCCTCAGCTTGCACTACATGAAGTTCTGCTCCCTGCTTCTTGAGACACTGATGTGTGGGATCATACTTTTCTCCACATTTAAAACACAATCCATTAGTGCGCCTATAATCTCGAAGTTGCCTATCCTTCCACATATCTCCTCCAATGCGGATAGCTGGTTTAGGTGCCTCCCCTTTGGCCGGAACTGCCTCTGTTTTTGTAAATTGGCCATGTTTCTGTCCCCAGTACTTGGACTCTAAACACACTTCCTGTTGCACAATAGCTAGAAGGATAGCCCGCTCAGCTTTCAGGGAACTGAGCCTCCTTTGCTCCCGAAGTTCAGTCTTCAGCCCTTTGACAAACTGAGACACAAAAAATTGTTCATCATAATGTGGATTTTGCAAGGATAGCTGGTAGGACAAGGTCTCAAACTGTAATTGATATTCTTCAACTGTCCCTTTCTGCTTCAGGGCCAGAAACTGCTTCATATATTTGCGGTGATCATCAGCGCCAAACTTATCTTCCACTGCCGTCATCAGTTCAGGCCAAGTGTTGATCGAATGCCGCAATCTATACGCCTTAAGCCAGAGTGTTGCATTACCCTCCATATGCAGAGTCGCGGATACTAACCATAGAGATGCATGGACATTGAACAGCCTGAAATAATCAAGACATTTATCCTTCCATATTCGCGGTTGATCCCCATCAAATCGTGGAAAAGACATCTTCAAATTATGCTTCACAGGATCACTGTTGCAAGTGGTTCTACCGCCGCCTGCTCCGCCAATTCTGCTGCCCCCAGCGCCACCAACCCCTCCAGCACCCACGCCACCCCCGCCCCCAGTCAGGATCTGAGCTGACGCAGATGCGCCTAGCGCGTCGCCCGACCAAGTGACCTGGACAGGTTGAAGAGTGCTCTTACCACCCAGAATCGAGACGCCTGGATCCGGATCATCCTCCTCGAGAGATGGAGAGCGCCGCATCTGGCGTTCGATGCGTTCCACCGTGACCGTGAGCTTGTCATGCAGAGCTTGAAATTGGAGTGATGTATCCGCTTGTGCCTTGCCGTTCACCTCCACCGCCTCTGCCACCAACCCGAGCTGCGCCACCAGCCCTTGCTGCGTCGAGTCAATGACGGCAACGCGGCCATGAAGCAGATCCACCGCTTGCCTGCACTCCGTGAGAGACTCGAGTGTTGATGTCATCGCTTCCCCCATCGCTGCAAGCACCAGGGATGTCTGTGGAGATGCTTTGGTCGGCGTCGTGATGAACTCCTCACCCACCGGTGCCAACCGATCCCCGGAATTTTACGGCACAACGGCGGTGAATTGGGAGGTCCACGAACTGCGCCGCCGCGGGGATGAGGATATTACCGAGAGAGCGATCCGAAGACGGCCTCCCGAACCTGTCGAACCCGCGGAACACGCCCAGCGATCGGTGAATCTGATACCAAATTGTACCACCTCGATCTGGTAAGATTGCCAGATAGAGGATCGGATGCTTTCGTGAGGAAGGGGTAAGAAATTTCAAACAGAGAGAGAGAGATTAGACAGAGTTTTGTTCCTTCTCATTACTCGCATAAGCCATCACGTTACAGGACTTGGGTTTAAGTACCCCCCGCCGCACAGGCCCAAGGGTCCATTCGACAACTCTACACCCACGACGTGACACACACGTCACACTTTGACACATAAGCACTACGGAGATACCTCAGCCGTGACATAGAGGGCTTTAAATGGGAACCCCTAATTGCCGCCATTAACAAGACAGATTGCACCCCGCCCATCGCTCATGTTTCATGGGCCCGGCCCATTTCTTCCATTCTTTTGTAGTATAAACAAAAAGCTACGACTCGCTACTGTAGGTGGACCGAGGTTGCTGGAGCTCAGATCTGAAAAATGTTTCATTTTCGAATTTTGTTCGAATTTGGAATTTATTCAAATTTTAAAAGGTTTTAATTTGAAAATGGTCAGATTTTGAAAAGTTCGAATTTAGCAGTTGTTCAGGTTTGCAAAATATTCATATTCAAAAAAGCATTTCTATTTGAAAAAGTTCAAAATAAAAATGTTTGAATTTGGAAAAAAATCAAATTAAAAAATGTTCTTATTTGAATAATATTCGGATTTTAAAATTAAAAATTTGAAAATTTTGAATTTTAAAATATTCAAATTTGAAAAAATAGAAAAGAAACATAGAAAAACAGTAAAACCCATGAAAAAGCAGAACAGATCACAAGGAGATGGAAAATGGCTCCCACCTCACCCTCTCTACCTTAGCCTTCTAGCCTAATCGTCGGCGATCTTCCTCTCCGATGGCCATCTCCTTCTTTCTCTCCACCAAATATTCTCTCCTCTTCTTCCTCTTCCTTTTGATCCTTTGGTGGTGGTTTCTCATGGAGGTTTTGGCCAACAGCTGGAAGGTTTCTTACGCAGGAGCAAACTTGAGTGGTAAGTTCTTGAAGGATCTCTGACTATCTCGGCCAAAGGTGATTGGATTGTGCTTCACAATACCCATGGTTTTCCTTTGGAGGGTAGACAAGTTGAAAATGGGGAGAAAATCCATACTGAATTAGTAGTGAGGTTCCCCTCTCACTTGGTAATGGTCAACGATGAGTTGAAGTACTCTTCTAGATCTCCTGCTAGATCTTCTGAATCTGATCTAGGGGATGAGAATTGCCCCTGTGATGGAAGGTTTTTTTTGTACCTCGACGGTCCTTGATAGTTCAGAGCAAAGAGAGGATTTCCTTTTACTTCGACCACAATATAAAAGCTTGGTGCTTCTTACACGACAAGAAGTTCTTATTGATGCAAGATTTTTTATTCATGGTGAACAAATTACTCCTGGTGCTATCATTGAAATGCATGTCCATAAAGTTTTTATTGGAGATCAAATTGTTTATGAATGCACAAAGAAGATTCTCTTTGAAATTGGTATTCAAAAGAAATTTGGTGTTCTGTTAATTTTGTTGGTGGCTTTTGGAGAACAGAATTCATTCTAGTGATCTCCTTTGGAAAAGCTCAGTTCAAACTAGATATTCACACTGTTGCTTTGGCCATTCAGTCATGTTTTGGTGGCAAAGCCTCATACTATCGTGAACAGTGGGGTTTGAAATTTACAATATTGATAGATGATACGTCCAAAACGTATCTACTTTCCCGAACACTTTTGCTATTGTTTATCCTCTAAACTTGTGTGATTTGGATACAACTAACACGGACTGACGTTGTTTTTAGTATAATTACCTTGGTGTCTAGTTTTTGTGCAGAAAATCGACTATCAGGAAAAATCCCGGAAAATATGTCAAAAATTATATTTCATCAGAAGATCCACGGGCAGAGCGAAAGCAGTGGAGGCACTGGGGCCCACCCTGCCCGGTAGCGGGTGGGCCTTGCCCCGCGCCTAGGGCGTGCGGCCACCTCAGGCACCCTCTCAGGCTCCCTCTGCGCCTATAAGTTGCCCCTTGACCTAAAAACAGAAGGAGGGTTCGACGTTTTCCAGAGAAGAGTTCTGCTCCACCGCCACCATTAGAAACCAAGATTCGGATCCAGAAACTTCATTCTAGCACCCTCCTGGGACGGGGAATTTGGAGAGGATCATCGCCATCGTCATCACCAACGCCTCTCCATCAACTATCAATGTTTCCCTCATCCATGAGTAATCCTCCGCTGTAGGCTATGGGGATGGTAGGTATTGGATAAGTTCTATCATATAATCGAATAAGATTGTTAGGGCATAGTGCCTAGTATCTCTATTAGTGCTATTTGACTTTGTTGCAACTTGTTGTGCTTAATGCTTGTCACTAGGGCCTGAGTGCCATGATATCAGTTCTGAACTTATTATTGAATCATTATGATAGTATTGTTTGTGATCTTATCTGCAAGTTGTGTACACATATCATTGTCCGGATCCAAAGGCCCCGAAGTGACAATAATTGGGACAACCGGAGGGGATGGCTGTGGTGTGAGGATCACATGTGTTCACGGAGTGTTAATGCTTTGCTTCGGTGCTCTATTAAAAGGAGCACCTTAATTTCCATTAGTTCTGTAGAGGCCCCGCTGCTACGGGTTAGCTAGACAGAAGATGTTGTGCAAGTTCTCATTGCGAGCACGTATGACTATATATGGAGCACATGCCTAGGATTTTTTAGTACTTGGATGCTTGTTATTATTTATATGCAATGCCCTAGATCTTGAAGTTACATGTTTAGACTCGTCCATGCAATGCCCGTCCATCCATCCCTATGCCTACCACGCTCTAATCCTCTTCATTAATTCTTGTTACTATTGCTCTTGTTTCACTTTATTCTTGTTGCTTTACTCTTGATAAACTTCGTGAGCAAGAACTATTTCAGTGTGACTGAATTGACAACTCAGTTGTTAAAGCTTGCAAGTATTCTTTGGCTCCCCTTGTGTCGAATCAATAAATTGGGTAATACTACCCGCAAAGACTGTTGCGATCCCCTATACTTGTGGGTCATCAGTGTTGCAAGATTTTTTGGTGACTAATTCTCAAGTGGGGTTTAGGGAAATCCATATGTGTCCTTTTGGTGCTTCCTATGTTAAGTTTTACAAAGTTAGTGACAGAGACAGACTGATGAGAGAAAGTCCAATTCCTTTTGAGGATGTGCCGATCTCTTTCACCAAACATAATGATGGAAATAATTGGAGAAGGGCACAATTCAATAGAGAGGTTTGGGTTATGCTTGTTAGCCCTCCTCTAGATCACTAGTACACTAAAGATTTGAATGCAATCTTTTTTGACATCGGAAAATTGCTAATGTGGGAAAGGGTTCTTGAGCATAAGGAGAGGATTTTGCTAAGATTAGAGTCACTTATCTTGAAGATATCCCCAAAAGTGTAAGGTTAACGGAAGGTGACAGTCAAGATTCTTGATGGCGTTGCGTCAACGTGGGAGCGCTTCGTCGGGAAACCCCAAGAGCAAGGTGTGATGCAGCACAGCATCAAGTCTTCCCTTAGTAAGAAACTGAGGATATCGAACCAGTATGAGGAAGGAAACGTCTCAAAGGTGTTGAAAGCAACTTGGAAACCTGCACAACACAAACTCAAGACTTTGCCCCAACGAACAGTGAGGTTGTCAATCTCACCGGTTGCTGTAACAACAGATTAATTGTATGATGTGGAAGGTGATGATGGTTTGCAGAAAGTAAACAGTAATAGTGAAAGATGTATCAATAGTAAAGATTGGACTGGGGTCCATAGTTCACTAGAGGTGTTCTCCTTAGATAAACAAACATGGCATGCAGGGTAAACAAATTACAGCAGGGCAATTGACAGGACTGAGCAAGACATAACAATGCAATACTAGACATAAAGATCCTATGAGATTCGATTGGGCAATACAACAAGATACACAGACCACCATCCAACTGCATCTATGACTAGAAGTCCACCTTTGGGTTATCATCTGAATCCCCTCCAGTATTAAGTTGCAAGCAACAGACAACTGCTTTAAGCAAAGTGTGTAAGGTAAACAATCCACTTGTTCCATGAACAAGGGACCATTGTTTTCTCCCTAGTGGCAACAACACATCTACAACCTTAGAGATTTCTGTCACTTCCCTTAGATTAAATAGAGGCATGAACCCACTATCGGGCATAAATACCCCCTCTTGGAGTCACTAGCAACTACTTGGCCAAGATAGCTACTAACAACAGAGAGCATGCAAGATCACAAACAACACAGACATGATAGAATCAATAAGACAAAACCATTAATCAATCTGACATAGTAATCTCAATATCCATCGGATCCCCGCAAACACAACATGCATGATTACAAATAGATGAGATCTTGACCATGAATGGAGCTCATAAGATCTAGAAATGAAAGCACAAAGGAGGAGATACAACCATCTAGCTACTACATGGACCCGTAGTCCAAGGTGGAACTACTCATGCTTCATACCGAAGGCTGGCATGATGAAGAAGAAGGCCTCCGGGATGATATCCCCTCCGTGAGGGTGCCGGGAAGAGCTTTAGATCCCCTCGATCTAGGGACGATGGTGGCGGCGGCTACAGAAGGTTTCCTGGAATATTGATCGGGTCCTTAGGGTTTATGCATCAGGGGCTTCTTATAGGCGAAGAGGCGAGGCTGGGAGGCGGCCAGGGGGCCCACACACTGCCCAGGCGCGGCCTAGGGTGGGCCCGCACCTGGGGGAGGTGTAGCTGCCCTGTGGCTCCCCTCCGTCTCTCCTCTGGACTTCGTGTTCTCCTCGGTGAAATATTGACTTTGGCTTTTGTCCCGTCCAATTCCGAGAATATTTCCTTACTAGCTTTTCTGGAACCAAAGACAGCAAAAAACAGGCAACTGGCACTATGGAAACTTGTTAATAGGTTAGTACCAGAAAACATATAAAAACACCTCAAAGTGTGGACAAAGCAATGCAAAGTATATACTAAACAAGCATGGAACATTAAAAATTATAGATACGTTTCTGACGTATCAAGCATCCCCAAGCTTAACTCCTGCTCGTCCTCGAGTAGGTAAGTGATAAAAAGAATAATTTTTGAGGTGACATGCACCATCAAAACCAAGATCAAACCATTTGCATGCAGTGAAAGCTGGGATCAAAGAACTCTAAACATGAGCATGAAAGATGAAGTTCTAACAGTAAGACAAAGTAACTATGCATGCAACATAAAAGGCTACAAACAAATATCATGAATACCATGCATTGAAAAACATTTGTTTGTTTCACATACAGAAAACATGGCATAGTGGCATTCAGCTTGTCCCTCATAGAGTACCAAATAGATGCATAGGACACCTTCAAAGTTCATAAGAGTGACTAGATACAAATAGCACAAGAACAAGTAATATCAACAATATGCATCAATCAATAAGTTTTGGGACAATGCACATAGAACTAAGAATGGCAACTATGCTCTCTTAACTGGTGCCTAAATGTAGAAGGTGGAGACTCAATATAATGGTGGAAGAAAGGCCCTTCATAAAGGGAAGCAGGGATTTCAAGTTTCAAAAAGAGCTTCCAAAAATTATGGTACTTGTTAGCTTTCAACCCTGATTGCCCTATCATAAGCATCTTGAAGTGTTTAAGGTTAAAGTGAACAAACTATGGAGTATATGCTTGAAAAATTATAAGTTGGCAATCTCATGTCCCTTGAATACGAGGGCCGCTCCTCATGCTACTCAAGTTTAGTTACTTGCAAGTTCTTGTCATAGTAAGTACATGTGTATCATAGAGAACCGCCAATGGGGTACCCCTTGCACATGGTACAGGAGCTTTCCCATAACCAAAATGACAAGGCAAGCAGACAATGAGCATCTCAGCATTCTTCTTATTTACCATGGGAATATGGTGCTTTTTTCTCTCTTTCCTCTTTTCTCATATGTCTCTTTTTCCTCAATCTCTTTTTTATAAGAAGAATGCTTCATAGATGTCACTATGGTGATGCTGCAAGTTTCCACCATGATTAGGCATCGCTTAGGCTAGTGGCCTAGGCGTTTCTCTAACACAAAATACATGACTCCATGGACTTACAAGCTCCCCTTTCATTTCACACCGACGACATCCATAGACAAAAGAGCATGATATCAAATGTGTACAAAGTACAAGTGCAATGTTGAAAGCGTTCCCCATGACAACATGGTTCTGCTAATTCCAACGTATAAGTGCAAGCATATACAACATAGATGACACAATGATTCAATTTTATTAAGGGCAATAAATATAAAGTGTGCCATCAAGTTCATGAGAGCTTTAATCACTAAGTTTTCACATAACAAAATACTTTTTAATTGGAAGGTAGCTGAAAACAAGAATATACTTGGAATGGTGTAGCACACCATGCATAGGAATTTATAGTGGACTCTTTGGAATAACTTGGTTTCTTGGGAGTTGGATGCATAAGTAGAGCTTACTCAATACAAGTGGAGGCTAGCAAAAGACTGGGAGCGACCAACTAAGTGAGCAATAATGGCCATAATCATGCAGAGCGACAAAACATTACTAATCAAAGCATAGAGTGGTACTACAAGTCAAGTACTAAATGATCATATAGGCTATGGTGACTTGTTCATAGTCATAACATGGTGTGAGCATGTGCCAAGTTAACCCAAACAAAGCATCAAAGGAGAATACCACAATACTATGCTTTTGCATGCTAAAACAACGCATGATTCTTTCAAGGCACACTAAGCAATCCCAATTGTTTGGAACAAGTCGTGCTACAACAATAATCACTAAGCATAAGGTCAAAACAACACCTATCATGACATGCTAAAGTCTAAGTCACAGTCAAAGCAAGATCATCTTGCACTATTTCAAGCAAGAACTTTCTACTCCTTTCCAACACCAATCAACTTATTTGAAACAACACAGCGATAACGGGGGTCCAAACTACTTTATTCAAGAAAACAAAACGAACTAAGCAAAGCAAACAAAAACTAAGATGATCCAAGAACAACACAATAGTGCATGAAACAATAAAAACAAAGTGTCTAGAAAGACGTGAGCTTTTTATTGATGAAGAAAGGGATGCCTTGGGCATCCCCAAGCTTTGACGCTTGTACCTATTGGATATTTATTGGGGTGACACTAGGGTGGCATCCCCAAGCTTGATCTTTTGTCCATTACATCATTCTCTCTCTACACCTGCAAATTTTCCTTCATACAGAACTTCACACAATCTTCATTAGCAACATTAGTGTATTCAAAAGATAAAATACCCTTGGGTTTAGCTTTAGAACAGCAAAACTTTCACTAAAAACACAAGCTACTGTAGCAATTCCCTCAAAAATCTCAATTTCACAAAAAGAACCCAAAAAGGAATCAATAAGAAGCAAATGAAAATAATGGCAGAAATCTGTCAAAACAGACCAGTAGGTAGAAACCGATTTATTCTAAGACCTTATGTTGCTCAAATCAAAAAGTGTTGATCTAATGAAAGTTATCAAACATACTGTGGGATTTATTCGTAAAATTTCAGCTCAATCCGACTTACAGAGACTCCTCACGAATTTTTATGGTGGAGCACAAAAATCTGTTTCGGGAAAGAAACTCCCCAAATCTTACTTCCTCTCATTAGAGGTCATTCTTGGCACAAAAAACAAACAAAAAGGATAAGTAGAGGTCATTACTGAAGTAATAACTTCCAAGATTCAAGAAAACTCTTGGGTTATCTCACAACAAGTATTGTTATTTAACGCCTTTATGTTAGGCACAAGAAGCAAGAAATCAAGTATTTTCAAATGAAGAAGCATTAACATCAAACCTTGCGTTCAAAGGAGGAGCAAAACACAACTTCTCTCTCCTCATAGGGAAGTGTTCAATACCTTTCTTGAATGTAAATTGATATTTAATGGTGCCTTCTTTCATATCAATGATGGCACCAACGGTTCTAAGAAAAGGTCTTCCCAAAATAATAGGACAAGAAGCATTGTATTCAACATCCAAAACATAGAAATCAACAGGGACATAAGCATTGTTAACCATAATGAGAACATCATTAACACTCCCCATGAGTTTATTTTTAGCATTATCATTAAGTGGGACATCCAAATAACAATCTTCCAAAGGTGGCAAATCAAGCATTTCATAAATCTTCCTAGGCATAATAGAGACACTAGAACCAAGGTCACATGAAGCTTTGAGATCAAAGTCATTTACTTGCATATTAATAATGGGTTCCCAACTATCTTCTACTTTCCTAGGAATAGAAGCTTTGTGTTTTAACTTCTCTTCCTTAATTTTAACAAGAGCATATGTAATGTGTTTGCTCAAAGCAATATGCATATCACTAGCATCAGGACTTCTAGCAAGCTTTTGCAGGAACATAATCACTTCAGAAATATTGTAACCATCAAGATCAAAATCAAACTTAGCATCACTAGTAGTATAATCATTGGGCTTAGGCATTGTTGGAGATGGAATAGGGACTTCTTGTGGTTTAGTGGCATCCATATTGGTGGTGATGGTGCACACACTATTGTTTCTGTCAATTTCAGCTTCCCTTTCCCATTTAGCATGAAGTTGGGCTAACAGTATAACATTTTCATCAATAGTAACTTGTATGGCATGAGTAGAAGCAAAGGAACTTTCCATGGTTTCAGGTTTAGCAGCCATTTTATTAATCAAAGAGGATTGTTCTTCAGACAGAGAGGAAATATTTTTCTCTACATTCAAAATCTTTCCTCCATAGTCTTGTTGAAAGTGGTTTGTTTACTAATAAAGTCTTTGAGAATGACTTCAAGTTTAGAGGGGGCACTTCTAGCATTATTGTAGGAGTTTCCATAGGTATTGCCATTATTAGGAGGATAAGGCCTATAATTGTTGTTACTACCAAAATTATTCCTATAGGCATTGTTGTTGAAATTGTTCTTTCTAATAAAGTTCACATCAACTTGCTCTTCTTGAGCAACCAAAGAGGCTAAGGGAACATTATTTGGATCTAAAGGAGCTTTCCCATTAACAAGCATAGCCATAATAACATCTATCTTATCACTCAAAGAGGAGGTTTCTTCAACATAATTTACCTTCTTACCATGTGGAGCTCTCTCAGTGTGCCATTCAAAATAATTAACCATCATATTATCAAGGAGTTTTGTTGCAGCACCCAAGGTGATGGTCATAAAGGTACCTCCAGCAGCTGAATCCAACAGGTTTCTCGAAGAGAAGTTCAAACCTGCATAAAAAGTCTGGATAATCATCCAAGCAGTAAGTCCATGAGTGGGACAATTCTTAACCAAAGATTTCATTCTTTCACAAGCTTGAGCAACATGTTCATTATCAAGTTGTTTAAATTTCATAATATCACTTCTCATAGATATAATTTTAGCAGGAGGGTAGTACTTTCTAATAAAAGCATCTTTGCACTTAATCCAAGAATCAATATAATTTCTAGGCAAGGATAGCAACCATTCTTTAGCTTTTCCTCTCAAGGAGAAAGGAAACAACTTGATCTTAATAATATCTCCATCTACATCCTTATACTTTTGCATCTCAGAAATTTCAACAAAGTTATTGAGATGGGCAGCAGCAGCATCAGAACTAGCACCAGAAAATTGCTCTCTCATCACAAGATTCAACAAAGTAGGCTTAATTTCATAAAATGTAGCATTAGGAGCAGGTGGAGCAATAGGAGTGCTTAGGAAATCATTTTTGTTTGTGCTAGTGAAGTCGCACAACTTGGTGTTCTTAGCAGAGTTCATTTTGGCAAAAAGTGGAGCAAGCCAACAACAACAGCAACTAGAGGAGGAACTAATTTTTTGTGTTTTTGATAAAAGAAAGCAAACGAAACTAAACTATTTTTTTGGATTTTTTGATAAAAAGAGGCAAACAAAACCGAGCAAAAAAAACTAAGCAAAACAAAAACAAAGTAAAGAGAAAGGTTGAGAAGGACTCCCCTTGTGAAGACGTCCTTAGCCTCCCCGGCAACAGCGCCATAAAATCTTGATGGTGTTGCTTCAACATGGGAGCGCTTCGTCGGGAAACCCCAAGAGAAAGGTGTGATGCAGCACAACAGCAAGTCTTCCCTCAGTAAGAAACCGAGGTTATCGAACCATTAGGAGGAAGAAAACATCTCAAAGGTGTTGCAAGCAACTTGGAAACCTGCACAACACAAACTCAAGACTTTGCCCCAACGAACAGTGAGGTTGTCAATCTCACCGGTTGCTGTAACATAGGATTAATTGTATGGTGTGGAAGGTGATGATGGTTTGAACAAAGTAAACAGTAACATTGGAAGATGTATCAATGGTAAAGATTGGATCGGGGTACATAGTTCATTAGAGGTGTTCTCCTTAGATAAACAAACATATCATGCAGGGTAAACAAACTACAGCAGGGCAATTGACAGGACTAAGCAAGGCATAACAATGCAATACTAGACATAAAGATCCTATGAGATTTGATTGGGCAATACAACAAGATACATAGACCACCATCCAACTGCATCTATGACTAGAAGTCCACCTTTGGGTTATCATCCGAACCCCCTCCAGTATTAAGTTGCAAGCAACAGACAACTGCTTTAAGCAAAGTGTGTAAGGTAAACAATCCACTTGTTCCATGAACAAGGGACCGTTGTTTTCTCCCTAGTGGCAACAGCACATCTACAACATTAGAGATTTCTATCACTTCCCTTATATTAAATAGAGGCATGAACCCACTATCGGGCATAAATACCCCCTCTTGGAGTCACTAGCAACTACTTGGCCAAGATAGCTACTAACAACGGAGAGCATGCAAGATCACAAACAACACAAACATGATAGAATCAATAAGACAAAACCATTAATCAATCTGACATAGTAATATCAATATCCATCAGATCCCCGCAAACACAACATACATGATTACAAATAGATGAGATCTTGATCATGAACGGAGCTCACAAGATCTAGACATGAAAGCACAAAGGAGGAGATACAACCATCTAGCTACTACATGGACCCATAGTCCAAGGTGGAACTACTCACGCTTCATACCGGAGGCTGGCATGATGAATAAGAAGGCCTCCGGGATGATCTCCCCTCCGGCAGGGTGCCAGGAAGAGCTTCAAATCCCCCCGATCTAGGGACGATGGTGGTGGCGGATACAGACGGTTTCGTGGAATATTGATTGGGTACTTAGTGTTTAGGAATCGGGGGCTTCTTATAGGCAAAGAGGCAAGGCTGGGAGGCGGCCAGGGGGGCCACACCCTGCCCAGGCGCGGCCTAGGGTGGGCTCACACCTAGGGGGTGGGGTGCTGCCGCCATGTCGCTCCCCTCCGTCTCTCCTCTGGACTCCGTGTTCTCCTCGGTGAAATATTGACTTTGGCTTTTGTCCTGTCCAATTCCGATAATATTTCCTTACTAGATTTTCTGGAACCAAAAATAGCAGAAAACAGGCAATTGGCACTGTGGAAACTTGATAATAGGTTAGTACCAGAAAATATATAAAAGCACCTCAAAGTGTGGACAAAGAAAAGCAAAGTAGATACTAAACAAGCATGGAACATCAAAAATTATAGATACGTTTATGATGTATCAATTCTCAATCTTAGACTTTCTCTGTAGAGATTCTTTACAGAATATGCTTGGTGGGTCCCTGCTGATGAGGACCCTCTCCCTGAAGATGTGGTAGATCCTCACCCTCTACCTGAAGATGCTTTAAACCTTTTTGCTCCACCTGAAAACAATGCTCTTCAAGATAATGAGAATGTTGAGGAGGATGTATGGGGACATTGGGCTTTGGGATAATGCACCTGTTGTTAACCCTGAACCACCAGTTGAACAACTCCATATTCCTATGGCTAAAGACATGCCTTTGGATGTTCTGAACCCTCCTCCACAAGCAAATCCTAGTGGAGTGACAGCTTCTTCCCCTATTGTTGATGACATTGATTCCGAGAATAGTGCAGTTGGAAGGCAATTCAATGCTGATGCTGACAATGAGGTGGAGCAACAGCAACCCAATATCCATTAGAATACTTTGGGTGAAGGTATTATGCACATCATTCAGGCTTACAAAGCTGACAATGTCAATGATGATTCCAATAGTGGTAATGAGGACAACCTTTTGGAGGATATAAATATGCTTCCACCCAATGAAGCACACATGCAGATTGGATATGTGCACACACAGTTTGTGTCAATTCCTTAGGAACATCATTTTATGTAGACCTTCTCCAAACATGGCATGGACCTTTGGGAAAGATACTCTGCTCCTCATGTTAGTCAGAACTATGGGAAAGGGACTCTCTCCTTTGATATCCCTGTAAGTTGGTCTAACTTTATTGCTTTAATGCTTATGACACCTGAAAAAATTTGACTAGACAAGAGGTTTCCTTTAGTATCCTTTGTGGAATATTATTAAGGAACCCATCAACAGTGAACATAAAATTTCCTTCTGTATCCCTAATAATGTGCTATAAAACTAGCACCTTCTTGTAAGATATTGGAATGCCTAGATACTCCTGCCGATTCTCCTTCTTTGGACAAGAGTCCTGCCTCTATGACCACACCAATTAAAATAAGAAGACAAAATGTATTATTGCTATAATCTAAAGTGAGAAGAATCCCTAGAATTATTGAGCTAAATGGTGGATTTAGAAATCATGCGAATTGTAATGATAAGAATTGCTTATCATGTAATGTTGATCCTCCTGATATAAATACTAGTGTGGTTAAGAATTTGGCCATTTCCTTTTGTAAGGTGACTGAGGATGAGGTGACCAAGAAACTACTAAAAATGACCAAGCAAATGGATACAGAGAAGAAATAACCTGGACCTGGTAAAATGGTGGAAAAAGGAAAGAAAGTCTCAGAAGCCCTGCCAAGTGGAAAAGGAGGCCCTGGTGCTAAAGGAGCCACAGGTCCCTCCAAGGCTGCTGAAAATAAAAACATCATTGCTGGTGCTATCTCACAGCAGGTGAAGAAGAAAGGACCAAAATAGAGTTACTCAATGCATGCTCAAACTACTTTTGTCTACCTAGTTGGCAGTTTAAGTTCTTGTTGCTGTAATGACTATGTTTTTTCTACTCTATGGTTGCCCTTTGTGTGGGCCATGAATTTAGTACTTTGCATATGGATTATTCATTTACTTTGTTTATGGGTGAGAGTTTGCTTCTCATCATGATCACTCCCTAATTCAAGTTTTTAATGGATAGTAACAAAGATTAGAAAATTATGAACTAGAACTTGAGAGGCATCAATTCAGAGAAGAGAAGGCTAGCCCTTGCCAATAAAATTGAAGAATCTTATTGTGATATTATTTTTATCCAGGAAAATAGAAGGGAAACTTTTGATCATGATTACCTCAAAAAAATCCTAGAGTGTGCTTTGCTTCTCATCATGATCACTCCCTAACTCAAGTTTTTAATGGATAGTAACAAAGATTGGAAAATTATGAACTAGAACTTGAGAGGCATCAATTCAGAGCAGAGAAGGCTAGCCCTTGCCAATAAAATTGAAGAATCTTGTTGTGATATTATTCATTAAGTTTGAATATATTCCCTCAGTGGGAGCCTCCGGTGGTCTTATTGTTATGTAGAATGGCTCTTTATTTAATGGGGAGCTTCCTTTTAAAAATGACTTCTCCATTTTTATCAAGTTCTCCTGTAACTTATCCAATAATAGTTGGATACTCACAAACATTTATGGTCCCTGCACTCTTGACAAAAAAGCCTTGTTCATTCAATGGTTTGCCAGTATTGATATGCCTAAGGAGATGGATTGGATTGTTTTGGGAGACTTTAACCTTATGATAAAACCTTCAGATAGGAATAAATATTGTCGAGATATTAATGACATGTTGTTTAATGATGCTATCAGTAGCTTGGATCTCATTGAATTGCCTCTGAAGGGTAGGAAATATACATGGAGCAATATGCAAAAAGACCCCCTCGTAGAAAGAGTTGATCGGTCTTTTACTTCTAACTCCCGGACCTTGTCATATCCAAATACTTTTGTCTACCCTTTGGTAAAACCCACTTTTGATCACACTTCTTGTGTGGTTACAATTGGCACAAAGATTCCAAAGGCAAAAGTGTTCAGGTTTGAAAACTACTGGTTGCAGCATAGTGAATTTAAACAAGTGGTTCAGAGTGCATGGAATATCCCTGTTGGGCATCAGGATAGGGTTAAAAATATCAATTCAAAGTTTAAAAATGTAAGAAGAGTTCTTAAACTATGGGCAAAAAAAATTTACCCTGTCTCAACAAGCTTATTGACAAAGTTAACTCGATCGAACTTTTTGACCACATTGAAGAAATGAGAGATTTAAGCCTTCATGAATGGAATACGAGTGATATCCTAACATCCCACATAATCACTCTACTGCAAAATCAAAAATCTTACTGGAAATAGAGGGGGGAAATCAAATGGGTGCAGCTTGGTGATGAAAATACAAGATTTTTCACTCCAAGGCCACCATCAACTTCAGACACAACTATATCTCCATGTTAAAATCCGATGACCAGACTAAGACTACAAATCATGAGGGAAAAGCCTCTATTCTTTGGAATGTATTTAAGGAAAGGATGGGTATCTCTGATAATCCCAAGATCCACTTTAACTTATTTGAATTCTATGGACAAGGTTTGGATGAGGAAACAATAGGATCCATGGAAGCCCCTTTTTTCCACTAAAGAGACTGAAGATGTTCTCAATGATATTCCAAATGAAAAGTCCCCTGGTCTAGATGGTTTCAACATTGAGTTCATCAAGAACTGTTAGTCAATCATTGGTGATGATATTAAACTTCTAATTGATGATTTCTATGAGGATTTTTTTTGTCTTGAGAGTATAAATTCATCCTTTATTACCCTGATTCAAAAAAAGGAGAATCCTGAAACCCCAAATGACTTCATACCCATCTCTCTGTTAAATAGTGTACTCAAGATTATTACTAAACTTTTGGCAAACATATTACAAAAGATTATCCCGAAGTTGGTGCATAAAAATCAATATGGTTTCTTGAAAAAGAGATCCATTCAAGATTGTCTAGGCTGGGCCTTTGAATATTTAGTTCAATGCCACCAATATAAATAAGAAATTATTGTGTTTAAGCCGGACTTTGAAAAATCTTTTGACAAAATTGAGAACAGTACTATCATTGAAATACTCAAAGCAAGAGGATTTGCGAAAAATGGATTTCTTGGATTGAGATGATTCTCAAATCTGGTACTTCTACTGTACTGCTTAATGGGATGCCTGGAAAGAATTTTTATTGCAAGATAGGGGTAAGACAGGAGATCCTCTTTCTCCCTTGATCTTCTTGTTGTAGATCAACTTCAGTCAGTTTTGAATAAATCTATGGGTCTTGGTTTGCTATCTCTTCCTCTCAATTGTCCCAACTGTCAAGACTTCCCTATAATCCAATATGCAGATGATACTTTGATTGTCATTAAAGCTCTCAGCAGCTTATTTCTGAAGTCTCTTCTTGACACTTTTTCTCTTTCAACTGGTCTAAAAGTTAATTATCAAAAGTCCAACATGGTTCCTATCAACCTAGACCTGGAAAGGCTTGCTCATTTCACCAATACTATGAACTTCCAGAAAGGTCAATTCCCTTTTACATATCTTGGGCTCCCCTTGTGACTCATCAAATCATCTCTTGAACACTTATTACCAATGGTTTAAAGAGTAGAGAGAAGACTATGCAGTATTGTGTATTTCCTCAACTATGGAGGAAAATTAAAGATGGTTAAATTAGTACTTTCCTCTCTGCCTATTTTCTATATGTGTTGTCTTGACATTCCTCCTTCTATCAAAAACCAAGTCAACAGATATATGAGATATTGTTTGTGGAGGAAAAAGAACTCAGATGTGTAAGCTAGAGGTTCTGCCTTAATTGCTTGGGACAAAGTCTTCAGACCAAAAGAGCAAGGTGGCCTAGGGGTCCTGTGAAGGGTTTCGTGGCATAGTAAATCAAAATTTTCTACGGATGCGAACAGAGGGAAAGCCAAGATCTAATCTAGGAGATGCAAACAACGAGAGAGATTGGATTAGATCTTCATACCCTTGAAGATTCGCACAGCGGAACGTTCGTCGGAACGGGGTGATGTAGTCGTACTCGCTTCTCCTCCTCACGATCCGATCCGATCTAGCACCACAAGTGGCGGTGCCTCCGTGAGATGCACACGTGCAGCACCTCGACGTCTCCTCCTTCCTCGGACCAGCAAGTATGGTGGAGAGACGGATTGGATCTACAACACGATGGTGTGGTGTATATGGTGGAGAATTTCTGCAGTAGGGTTTCGCCTACAAGCAGTCGGGAGGGAGAGAGGAGGGCAGCAGGGCAGCTAGGGTTGGAGGGGAAGGTGTGGGGGGTTGGTGCGCCCCTAGCCCTCTATATATAGAGGGGTGGGCATCCTAACCTCCCAAGCCAAGTCCGGCCCCAAGGAGGAAGAGTGGGGGGCAAGGAAACCCCCCCCTTCTAGAAGCTCTATCTAGAGTTTAAACCTCTCTTGGCCGGCTAGGCCCTATGGGGCCTTGTTCCCCTGGTCCAATGCAGCCAGGGAACTCCCTCATAGGCCCATGCCCCCTCCCGGAAGGTGGGGCCACGTTGGTCCCCTTCCGGAAGGTTCTAGAAGCTTCCGGTACAATACCGATTAACCCGGAACAATTCCGAACTCCAAAAACTGCACTGCCTTATATGAATCTTATTCTCCGGACCACTCCGGAACCTCTCGTGATGTCCCGGATCCCATCCAAGACTCGAACAAAACTCATAAACCAATTATCCAATCTATCCTAGCCAAGACACGTTAAGTGTGTGACCCTGGGAGTTCGAGAATATGCGACATGATCTTCTATCAATAATCAACAGGGTCCGTAACCCATATTGACTCCACACATTCATCGATGATCATATCGGATGAACCACGGCGCCAGGATTCAATCAATCCCATATATATATTCCCTTGTCTCGCGATATTTTACTTGCGAGATTCGATCGTCGATCCGTCATACCTAGTTCAATCTCGTTCACCAAAGTACTTTACTCGTTCCGTAATCCGATATCACTTTGTGATTAACTCCTTAACCACATGTTTGCAAG
Source organism: Avena insularis (assembly GCA_023614405.1). NCBI lineage: Eukaryota > Viridiplantae > Streptophyta > Magnoliopsida > Poales > Poaceae > Avena > Avena insularis. Next base: position 206,453,999 of record CM042685.1, read on the forward strand.
CGGTGTTGATATCGATTACCGAGTGGGCCCGAAGTATATCTCTCCGACTTGGGAGGGACAAATCCCATCTTGATACATACAACCCAATGATACTTTCCGATCACGAGAGACACCTTTATGATCACCCTCTCATAGGATGGCGTTTGATGACCTCAAAGCTTTCTTCCAATACCAGGAGTTGTATTATCTCATGGTCTAAGGAATACAATATTTGACATAAGAAAAGCTTCAAAGCGAACACGATGACACGATCTAATTGCTTCGCTTAGTTTGGTACATCCATCATATCATTCTCCCAATGATATGATCTCATTATTAATCGACAACTCATGTCCATGGTTAGGAAACCTTAACCATCATTAATCAATGAGCTAGTCCTTAGAGGCGTACTAGGGACACGGTGTTGTTCACAAACCACACAAGTATTAAAGTTTCCGCTTAATACAATTCTAGCATGGAATATAAACATTATCATGAACAAGAATTATAATAATAACATCTTTATTATTGCCTCTAGGGCATAATTCCAACATCCTGAATCTCGAGACTCAAAACAAATCCCTCCTATTAAAGAATATAGATAAATTTTACAATAACCATGACATACCTTGGGTGAAACTAGTAAGAAATACCTATTGTGCAAATGGATCTTTGCCAGGGAATCACATGGAAGGATCCTTCTAGTGGAAGGCACATCTAAAATTATTGGATCTATATAAAGAAATTGCCAGAGGAAACCTTGGTGATGGTAAATCAATTCTTTTTTGGACCGATCTTTGGCAAGAGGAATGTATGCATCATAAATTTCCTCACTTGGTCTCTTTTGCAAAGAACACTAGAAACTCAGTACATGATGTTATTGAGACTGAATATTTGTTTGACCTCTTTCATTTTTCTCTCTCTCAACAAGCTTATATTGAATTTGAGAAAATGGAGGAGCTCTGTCATGCTGCTATCATTACAGTACAAGAATGACAAACAGATAAGTGGTCTTACATTTGGGGTTCTGGCAACTATTCTTCACAAAAAGCATATAGAGCAATGATTGGCTTTCATACAACTCCTAATCATTTCACTTGGCTTTGGAATTCCTCGTGTTAATTAAAACATAAGTTCTTTTCCTAGCTCCTACTACATGATAGATTGAATACAAGGAATCTACTTGGCAGGAAAACAATGCGGTTACCATCCTATTCATGTGCAGTGTTGAATTATCCACAAGGAGAAACTTTACATCACCTCTTCTGGTCCTGCCCGTTTACTGAGAAATGTTGGGATTATGTCTGCCCATAAAGAACACTTGGGCTATCGGTTTTTTAGCCCTTTAAAGATATAAAAGTGAAGTTAGATCTTCCTTTTGCTATGGAGATCATGATTTTGCCTTCCTGGGGGATTTAGATAATAAGAAATAACCTTATCTTTAAAAATCAAAGCCCTAACTTTATTAGTTGGAAGGCAATCTACCATGAGGATAGAATGAAGAAAAAGCATGCTTAAATCTTCAAAGAGTGGTTGCAATCTCAAATGTAATTTTAGCTTAAAATTTAGTTCTCCTTCTTCTCTCCTCACCTACCTCAGCTAACTTGTATAGTTGTATTTTTTGACTCTAATAATATAAAATAAAAATCATTGTGGGAATTTTCCCCACTGTGTACCCTAAAAAAAGCAGAAAAGACTAGCCAGAAAAAAGCTACTCCATGTTAATGGCCAAGGCCCATATTGGTCCATGTGTGACTAGGACACAATGGGAGAAAAATAGAATTTTTGCTTTACATCCTATACAAGCCTCAACGCGACGTGACAAGAGCTCGAGAATGCTATTTGCTGCCCTCAGGCGGCGCGGGCGGCTAGCGCTGCATAGGGCGGAAGTCATGTTGGACCGGCCAAGTTCACGAGGCTTTTCCTTTTAGGTTTTGTTTTTATTTTTATCTGTTTTCATTTTTCTATTTCTTTTTCTTTTTCTTTCTTTATTTATTTTTGTTTTTGTTTAAGTTTTTTAGAAACATCATTTTTTAAAGATTTTCTTTATTTTTTGAAAAATACTCCATTCGTCTTAAAATAGATGTCTTAGGTTTTTCAAAATTTGGATAAATCTATATACTAAATAGTGTCCAGATTCATCCAAATTTTGACAAATTTGAGACGAAGGAAGTATTAAATTTTTACGAATTTTGGTTCATGATTTCTAAAATTGGTTCATTATTTTTGAAATTTGGTTCATGTTTTTAATTTTTGGTTCATGGTTTTTGAAATTGGTTTATGAATTTTCTGAAATTAGTTCATGCTTTGTAAACTGGTTCGTGATTTTAGAAAATGGTTCGTGACTTTTTTGAAAGTGATTCATATTTTTCAAAATTGGTTCATAGTTTTCGAATTTGTGTTCACAAGTTTTGATAAAAATAATAACTTTAAAAAAATTATTCATGATATTGAAAAATCTACACAAAAATTCAAAAATATTTACGATTCTTAAATTATTATTATATAGAATTCTTAAAATTTAAACAAAATACACAATAAAGAAACAGAAAAAGAAAAGAAACAAGAAATCTCATCAACTAGGCCAGCCCGTTTAGCGCACCTTTAGACGGCATGCGTTGGGCCGCTTTGAAGCATATAGCACGCCCCACAAGAGATCTCGCTCGCAAAAGTCGTGTTACCTATAGGATAGAACGTCCAAGAAAATGTTTTTGGTGTTTATTTTTTCTCTTTCTTCCTTTTTTCTTAAAAAGGTTTCTTGATTTTTTTTTGCGGGTAAGGTTTCTTGATTTAAAATATGTACAAACATATAAAAACATCCAAGGTTTAAAAAAGAGCTTACATTTTAAAGAAAAAAATCACGGTCGAGTACAAGCGATGAGAGTTAAGTCGAGCACCACCCTAGTATGGGCTCCTTCGCCACTAGCTCAATTGGCTAGGCTGGAGTTGTGCCGAGTAGGTGTAATTATACTATAGCTTAAACTTGAGCAAAAGCGAGCCATCTTATGCCATCGGCTCGTGCGCGCGTTTTTAGACGTTTGATTTTTACTCTGAGTCATCTTAACCATGCACTATCAGATGTTGAACGAAGTCTTACGAGCTAGTCTCTTTCGTCCCCGCCCCCACCCCAACAAACTATCTCCATCATGGTCCCCTCCACCTGAGCTCCCGAGCTCTACCCATCCCAACTCCTCCTCCGTCTCCCCGGCAATGGGTGTCTCCCCTCCTCTCTCGAGCTCTCCCTCTCATACGTCCAAAATGTATCTATTTTCCCGAACACTTTTGCTATTATTTCTACTCTAAACTTATGTGATTTGGATACAACTAACACGGGCTGATGCTATTTTCAGCAGAATTACCTTGGTGTCTAGTTTTTGTGCAAAAAATCGACTATCAGGAAAAATCCCGAAATATATGCCAAAAATTATATTTCACCAGAAGATCCACGGAGCCAGAAGACGAAACGGAGTGGAGACCTGGGGGGCCCACACCCTTGCCAGGTGCGGGTGGGCCCTGCCCTGCGCCTAGGGGGTGCGGCCACCCTAGGCACCCCCTCAGGCTCCCTCTGCGCCTATAAGTTTCCCATTGACCTAAAAACCAAAGGGGGGTTTGATGTTTTCCAGAGAAGAGTTCCGCTCCGCCGCCACCATCAAAAACCAAGATTCAGATCCAGAAACTCCGTTCTGGCACCCTGTCGGGACGGGGAATTTGGAGAGGATCATCGACATCGTCATCACCAACGCCTCTCCATTAACCATCGATGTTTCCCTCATCCATGAGTGAGTAATCCCTCGCTGTAGGCTATGGGGATGGTAGGGATTGGATGAGTTCTATCATGTAATAGAATAAGATTGTTAGGGCATAGTGCCTAGTATCTCTATTAGTGCTATTTGACTTTGTTGCAACTTGTTGTGCTTAATGCTTGTCACTAGGGCCCGAGTGCCATGATCTCAGATCTAAACTTATTATTGAATCATTATGATAGTATTGTTTGTGATCTTATCTACAAGTTGTGTACACATATCATTGTCCGGATCCAAAGGCCCCGAAGTGACAATAATAGGGACAACCGGAGGGGATGGCTATGGTGTGAGGATCACATGTGTTCACGGAGTGTTAATGCTTTGCTCCGGTGCTCTATTAAAAGGAGCACCTTAATTTCCAGTAGTTCCCTAGAGGCCCCGCTGCCACGGGCTGGCTGGACAAAAGATGTTGTGCAAGTTCTCATTGCGAGCACGTATGACTATATATGGAGCACATGCCTAGGATTGTTTAGTACTTGGATTCTTGTTATTATTTATCTGCAATGCCCTAAATCTTGAAGTTACATGTTTAGACTCGTCCATGCAGCGCCCGTCCATCCATCTCTATGCCTACCGCACTCGAATCCTATTGTTACCGTTACTACTGCTATTGCTCCTGTTTTACTATTGCTGTTGCTACTGATAAACTTCTGTGAGCAAGAACTATTTTCAGGTGCAGTTGAATTGACAACTCAGTTGTTAAGGCTTGCAAGTATTCTTTGGCTCCCCTTGTGTCGAATCAACAAATTGGGTAATACTACCCGTGAAGACTGTTGCGATCCCCTATACTTGTGGGTCATCAAGACTATTTTCTGGCGCCGTTGCCGGGGAACATAGCTTTATTTGTAAGTTCACTTGGATCTACTATTGTTCACTGCTACTACTTTTATCATGGGGAAGTCTCGTGATAGAAAGTTCCCTATTTTACCATCCACTACAAGAAGAGGTACAGTCCTAAACACCTATGTTGCTCTTGATTCACCGTCTGTTATAAGTAAGCTTGTTACACCATCACCACATACTCATGCTACACATACTGCTACTACTGCTGAATTTGAAACTGCTTTTGATGCTCATGATATTACTTCTACTGTGCTTGATGCGAGTGGTTCATTAGGTCCTTTCCTAGATGCTACTATGGCTAGTCTAGGAAATACCAAAACTCCTAGTGAAGACACTGTTACACCTGTTAGCTCACCTGAGTCTAGAGAGAGTTATGGTATTAATGATGGTTACATTGAGTTTACTAATGAATTTTTTGAAGATTGCTGAAACAAACATGGTACTAGTGCTATTAAGAGTCTCCTTGCTAGACGTACTATTATGCCTAAACTGTCCTCTGATCCTAAGTTTGCCACCTCTCCCATAGATATTAAGGATAAAGATTATGATTTCTCTCTTAATTTGTCCTATTTAGATATTGTTGAGAAAGAACCTTTCTGTGGGACTGAAAATGAGAGTGTTGTGGCTCATATGAATGAGCTTTCTACTATGAGTGCCTTATTCTCTGATGATTTTAAGATGCGCAAGTACTTTATTACTAAGATCTTCCCTTTTTCACTAAAAGGAGAAGCTAGAGCTTGGTTTAATAGATTACCTCCTGGTTCGATTGATAGCCCTGATTGCTTGATTGCTTCTTTTTTCCATAAATATTTTCCTCCCAGTGCTAGACATGCTGCTTTTTTTTGAACCTCATGACAGTAGGGGAGAAATCCCTACTGCCTCTTTTTCTTCATTAACTTATAAAAACTAGGGACTTACATGAAGGGTAGGTGCCAAGGAGGCATCCAAGAATAAAAAGAAGAACAGAAGTCTTACAAAGAAGTTACAAAACTATGAATAAAAGGATGTAAATCCTCTCTGGTTCTATGCACCAGAAGACCAAAATCTTCAATAAATTTGGTTTTCTAGTTCTGGGCTGTGGGAGTAATATCCTTGAAGTGTAAATTGTTCCTCTCCTTCCAAATATTCCAGGCTCCCAACATAAATTTTTCCATGAACATGTTACAATTTATATTCTCTTTAGCTTCTGAAACTATGGTCAGCCTGTTACCTTGGTTATGCCAAGACATCCCCAAAATATTCCAACAATCTTTACTAAAAGGGCAATGAAAGAATAGATGCTCCACTGTTTCTTTAGGGGGATTTGTACACATGATGCATCTATATCCTAATTGTAGAAGCATATTCTTCCTTTTCAATAGATTCCTTGTATTCAGTCTATCTGAGAAGAGAAGCCAGCAAAAGAATTTAACTTTTGGAGTCCATTTGGATTTCCAAATCCAATTAAAAGCAGCATGAGGCTTAATATTCCTGAAACAGAACTCATAATATTTCTTAGAAGAATAATAGTCAGAGCCCCAAAATATTTCCAAATGTCCTGAGGTCCCCCTCCAATATCAGCATTTCTGACCTCCTGTTGAAGTTGCTTAATTTCTTCAAATGCTTCAGGGGATACGGGAAGAGAGAAATTGGCAGATAAGCTAGTGGCCACCAAGAAAGACTTAACAGACACATCTTCACTTAAAGCATATGAATAAGCTCTTGGAAAATTATCAGCAGCAATTGTTCCCAGTCAATCATCTTTCCAGAATAGCACAACCTCACCGGTACTAATCTGACAAGAAGTAATTCCTCTAAAAATTAGCATAAGTTTAATAATGTCTTTCCACCAGAAAGATCCACAAGGGGCCACAGCATGTGGGATCTTATCATGATAATAGGTTTTCCAGAGAAGTGTCACCCAAGGGGTGTCAATCTTATTATAAAATTTGTGAAGATGCTTCAATAACAGGGCTTGATTTTGTATTTTTAAATTCAGAATGCCAGTACCTCCTTTATTTTTTGGCCTACACACCTTATCCCATGCCACTAAAGAATGACACTTTTCACCATCCTCAGTTTTCTTATTCCACAGACAATGTCTCCTGATTTTCTCCACATGGTCAATTATTTTTGAATGAATATTCAGAGCACATGGGAAACATGGCAATTGAGGTAAGCAGAGAGTTTATGACAGTGACTCTACCACTATAAGTCATCATCAAGAAGGAAGCAGTCATTTTTCTCTCAATCCTGTCCACTAAGGGCATAAGATCAATAACTGAGGGCTTAGTAGTCCCCAATGGAAGTCCCAGATAAGTGAAAGGCATCTTACCAATAATACAGCCAAAATAGGCAGCATAAATATGTGCTTTCTTAGTATAAATATTGATTGGAATCAATGATGATTTGTGAAAATTAATATGAAGACCAGTAGATATTGCATACTTTCTTAGAATCTCCTTCATCACATTAATTTGAGTATGGCAGGCAGGCATTATGATTAATGTGTCATCAGCATACTGTATAACAGGGAAATCCATACCAAAGTCTGGGGAAAAGGGTGCTAGTAGTATCTGATCTCTAAATGCTTCATTAATTGCAGATTGAAGAAGATCAGCTGCCAGTACAAAAATCAGAGGAGAAAGTGGATCACCTTGTCTGACACCTCTCTTGCAACAAAATTGTCTGCCAGGAACCCCATTTAATAGAACAAATGATTTTCCAGAAGCAAATATAAGTGAAATCCATTGTAACCACTTCTTATCAAATCCCATTTGCTTCATAATTTTCAGCATAGCTTCATGGTCAATACTATCAAAGGCTTTGGCAAAATCCAATTTAAGTAAGATAATCTCCTTTTTAGCAGCAGCACATTGATGAATGAACTCAAAGGCCCAAGCTAAGCATTCCTGAATAGTTCTTCCTTTAAGAAAACCATATTGGTTTTTATGCACAATTTTCAGAACTAATTTTTGTAATCTGTTAGCCAATAACTTTGTAATAATCTTCAAGCAACAGTTTAGCAGTGTGATTGGTCTAAATTCATTAACAGTTTCAGGGGTATGGACCTTGGGTATAAGTGTGATATGACCCATATTAATACTCTCAAGATCAAGTTGTCCATCATAGAAGTCAAAACACAATTGATAAATATCCTGCTTAATGATATGCCAGCAACTTTTAAGGAACTGTCCATTGAAACCATCAGGACCTGGAGTTTTGTTAACAGGCATAAGCTTGACCACATTATCAATTTCCTCGGTGGCGAAGGGTTTATACAGATCATCCAGACCATCAATTGGCTGAATAGTGGAGCTTAAATCAAAAAGCATAGGTGGGGAACAACTAGTGCCAAGTCTCATCTTAAATGAATCAAAGATGACCTTCTCTTTATCTTCATGGCTGGAAACAACAGTTCCATCATCAAGTTTAAGATGAGAAATAGAATATCTCCTGTATCTTTCAGTAGCAATATTCTGGAAGAACTTGGTATTTTCATCTCCAAATTTTGTCCATCTGATTGTGCATCTCTTTTTCCAATAAATTCTCTGAAAATCTAGAAACTCCAATATGTGCTCCTTTAAAATGCTTCTGAAGTTTGCCTCAGGTACAGTCAGGCCCCTATAATCCTCCAGATTATCCAATTCCAAAAGAGCTTTGTTTGAGTTGTCAATACATACAAACAATCTGGAAATTGATTTACTCCATAATTTCATATCATACCGAAGCCTTTTAAATTTAGCATTTAAATTGGATGCACTGTTTTCCTTATGTGTTGGTTTCTCCCAACTTTTAGCCACTGTGTCAAAGAAACCATGGTGTGCCACCCAAAAAAATTCAAAGGCAGGAATATGTGTTTGAATGGACACAACAAGAGGTGTATGATCAGAGGTTGGCTTTCCTTGTGGATTTACCAGAGTAGCTGGGTAAGAACTGGTCCAATGTACGAAGTAAAAAACCAATCAAGCTGCTCAAGTAAAGGATTTTCTTGCATATTTGACCAAGTATATTTTCTCCCTTTAATTGGAATTTCAGTCAAGTGCTGTGATCTTATCCAATCATTAAAAATAAGCATATCATTAACATCACCACCACTCCTATTTCTGTTATTAGGTGATCTAATGAAATTAAAATCACCCAATAAAAGCCAATCTTCAGTATCAGGAATGTTAAGATTATACAGCCATTGGATAAACTGTTCCCTAGCCTGCCCATGACAAGGCCCATAAATGTTAAGCAAGACCCATTACTGTGTAGATTGAGTTGCAGTGAAATGGACAGATAAAGCAAATGATTCACAATGCATTACAAGCCCAGAGAATACTGCACTTTTCCAGATAATAAGCAAACCACCAGAGGCACCACAGGAAGGGACATAAACAAATTCATCAAAAGAAGGAGGACAGCATTCCTTAATAAAAGCCACATTAAAGTGTTCCTTTTGATTTTAAACAGGGAGAAGAAGAGAAATTGCCTGAGTCATGGACAAGATTATGTGCCTTGATTCATGCACATCCTGGATGTCCATTACCTAAAAATGAGCTTCTTGATATTTATTATAATGAACTAACTGATGATTTTAGGATATACCTAGATAGCTTTGCTGATTGTGTTTTCAGGAAAAGAACTCCTACAGATGCTGAAGAATTGATGGCTAAAATAAGCAAGAATTATGATGATTGGACTTCAACTGAGCAAAATACACCTGAGACTATTATTCCTGAACCAGCTGTGCCTGAACCAGTTCCAATACCAACACCAAAGAATAAAGGAGTTATTGCATTAAATGGTGAAGTGATGAAGGAAGCTAAGAAATGTCTAAAGGAGAAAGGTATTAGAGTTGAAGATGTGAAGAATCTACCTCCTATAGAAGAATTATGTAAGCCAATTCCCCACTCATCTACTATTGAGGCACACTCTCTCCACTTTAATGAATGTGATATTCCCTATGGTAAGCCTCATGATCAATGCTTAGAGGAACTTGACACATTTATTGTTAAACAAGGTAATTTTAATAAACAAGTTCAGAATCATTTATTGGAAAACTCTAGAGCTATTAATGAGTTGAAAAATATTGTGGAAAGAACTTCTAATGATATTAAAATTCTTTGCAAACAATTTCAAATTGTTCAAACCCAACTTGATCAACTTTCTAAGGTACAAAAGGATATGCTAGTCAATGCCTCAGGAGATAAACATGCTTATGGAATTAGAACTCGGAGTGGTATAGCCACTCAAGATCCTTTATATCTTGAAGGACACCCTAAAAGAATTGAGCAGGATTCTCAATAAGGTGAAAGTAGTGGTAGTCCTCGTAAAAGAAAGAAAAAGAAACATAAAGTAGTTGAGGAACCGCTTGAACCTGCTGTGGATCCTAATAGTATATCTGTCTCTGATGCTAAAACTGAGAGTGGTAATGATAAAAATGAGTCTCTTGATACGGAGGAAGTTGACAAAGAACCTGAGAAGCACACTAAGAACACTAGGTACACAAAGGAAGATTTTATTGTTAATAAACATGGTAAAGAGACAGAACCTTCGGTGCAGAAACCTATGCCTTTTCCAGGTAAGAAACACAAGTCAAAGGAGGAAGAACACTACAACAAGTTTTGTGAGTGGATGAAACCTTTATTTTTGCAGATTCCTTTGACTGATGCTATTAAATTGCCTCCTTATTCAAAGTATATGAAGGATATTGTCTCTAATAAAAGGAAGATTCCTAATGAGGAGATTTATACTTTGCTTGCTAATTATTCCTTCAATGGTAAGGTTCCAAAGAAACTTGGTGATCCAAGTATACCAACTATTCCTTGCTCTATTAAGAATAATTATGTTAGAACTGCTTTATGTGATTTGGGAGCTAGAGTTAGTGTTATGCCTTTTTCTCTCTACAAGAGACTCTAGCTAGAAAAGTTGATACCAACTAATATATCTTTGCAAATGGCTGATAAGTCAACTACTATTCCTATTGTATATGTGAGGATGTTCCTGTTCAAGTAGCTCATAATTGCTTGGTTTTAACTGATTTTGTTGTGCTTGAAATGCCTGAAGATGATAATATGTCTATTATTCTTGGGAGACCTTTTCTTAATACTGCAGGTGTTGTTATTAATTGCAATCAAGGGAAAGTAACATTCAATATTAATGACAAAGAGCATACTATCTATTTCCCCAAGAAGGTTGCTAAAGCTATTGCCTGAATTCCATTAAAAATATTGAGAGCATCAAGGTTGGAGAAATATATTGTCCCATTCCACAAGAAATTTTTGAAACTATTATGATTGGGACCATTGCTATCAAGTACGAGGTAACATAATCATCTTGTGGATTGCAAAGTTTTGTTGCATATAAGATTATTTTGGTAACAAGACTTGATCAACCTTGTTAACAAAAGGATTTTAATGAACAAAATAATGTTTCCACTGTGGTTACACTTGCTCTCTTTTACTTTTCTCCTTCCTAGTCTTTGCTCTTTCTTTTGTTAGCTTTAGTTTGCCTAGTTGTTTGCTTGTTAGAGTGTCTTAGAACTTCTGTAGTTTGGTTTTTGTTTGCTTTTGCTTCTTCTGAAAAAAACTGTTTCTGCGAGAAAATCAATTTTCATACCCTGAAAATTGGCTAAAAATAAAGTTTCCTGAAAAATCCCAGAAAATTCAAAACAAATTTTTCCTCAACAAAAAGGGGCAGAGGGACACCTAGAGTGACCCAGGGGTCCACCCCACGCGCCCACACCCCAGGTAGGTGCGGCCTGCCCATGGGTGGCGCCTAGGGGGGTCTAGCCCACCTGGGCCCCTCCAAGGTCCCCCCTCACAACCATCTTCTTTCTCTCTCCCGAAAAACACTGGAAAACTTTCTCAAGCTCGAGTTCTTGCTGTTCTTGCTCATGATTTTCGATCTCCTTGCTCGGCCCATCTTTGCTGCTGATTTTTGGAGGGATTGCTCCTTGGTATGTGCCTCCTCCACTTGTCGAATTAGATTTGTGATTGGTAGATTGTATCTTGAGTATTTTGCTGCTATAGGTGTTAGGTTGTGTGAGCTTACATGCTTGTTCTATGCTTAGAGTTTTCATTTTGATGCATGTGTAGCCCTCTAGCAAGTTCCTATAGTAGTTTCTCATCATTTATCAACATGGAAATCACTTGGTTTGATGTTTGTCTAAAAATTTCAAAAAAGAGTGGTCATGGACAACCACACATTTGGAGAGATATTTGAGAGTGATGCACCTAGAAGGGCAAGGCCTTCAAGATCATCCTCCCGTGCTAGGCCCTCATACAATGAGGATCTCATCACTCCGCGATTCGGCGACGAGGGAGATGAGGGGGATGCGCACCCCTCCGCCTTTCCTTGCCAAACCTTCTTGTGGGCTGCTAGGATTCTTGATGATTTTATGACCTTGGTTCAGAGGGATGGACTAACAAGCCTTATGCAGGATGAGAGCGTGCAATATGCTACGCTCACTAAAAAATTTGTGGAGAGTTTCTCCTTTACTAACAGCATGTTCAATCCAGATGTTTCTTTCAAAATTTATGGCAGGTCTTACCATATGACAGTGAAGAAATTTTGTGAGGCTCTGGGACATGGTATAGCTGGGTCAGCAAAGAAGATTCCAGCTCAACCCGCTGATTTGTTGGAGCTCTACCATGGAATAACCAATGATGATAACCGTAGAGCTCAACGGGAAAAGATAATAAACATTCAGCTTCCAGCCATCAGGTACTTCACTTACTATCTTGCCACTAGTGTTATTGGTAGGGAGAACACTAGTAATATTTCCAGCTATCATTTGGCTTTCTTAGCTATTGCGCTCAATAATGATACTAAGTACAATCTTGGTTCTCTCATTGCTCGTCGCTTAACTGCTAAGGGGCCCATTTATGGGGGAATTATTGCTATGCGTGCTGCTACTGCCTTGGACATTGATGTTGATCCAAATGATACAGTTTTGGCTCCTCAGAGGCTTGATCTTGCTGCCATGAAGGCGCATCACTTTGTCACCACTAGCTCTACCCTTGAGAACTTGGTTTATAAAATGACGTTTATTGACGGGGAAGAGAGAGATCCCTCTACCCAAAACCACTTTGTTCAATATTTCTCAGGGACCTTTGTCACGCTCCAAGGAGAAGATGGATGACAAGCTGCGCTCTCTTTGATTCCATGGGAACTATCAGAAGGAAGCACCCTCATATGACCCCGTTGTACACTACACAGGGGAGTCCTCGAGCTCAGAAAGGTGATGAGGGAGCCTCGTCAGATACTGAAGGTGCACCTACTTGTGCACCATGGGATTGATCCCCACTTAGGCCAAAAGCCTAATCTTGGGGGGAGGTATACCGACATCACACTCATCTATATATCATGTTCGGTCGGTTCGTTGTATATCCATTGTTTCTCTTTCTTTTGGTTTTTGTTGCTGCTTTCTTAAAACACAAAAATACCAAAAATATTTTCGTTGTTTCTCTTGGTTTGTTTCTTTGTTTCTTTGATTTGGTTTTCCTTAAAAGAAAAATCCAAAAAGATTTTGCTTTGTTCGGTTTGTTTTTGCTTTGCTTGTTTTTGCTTTGTTGGCTTGTTTGAAAAATCGAAAACACCAAAAATATTTGTTGTTCTTCTTTGGTTTTGTGAGTTCTTTGCAGGGTTCAGCCGTCCTCAGTGGATTTTGGTTTCATGTTATTATTCAAGTCACACAAGTGAAGGGCAATAATGAATATTAAGACAACTTGAGGAGTGGTAAGAGGCCGGTAACGAACTCTATTTGTTTTCATTTTTATACATATACTCATCATTGTGAGCATGCTTAGTCTGTTCATTGTAAGTCATATGTTACTGATGGATGCTTAGTAGTTCTTGCTTGTCTATGATTAGCTCCAGCTTGCTAATAGTTTGTAGCATGTCTTATGAATGTTTGCTTGCATTGTTTTATTCATATTTTGGTATGATATTGTGGTATCCTCCTCTGAAAGTTTCATGTGAATCGACTTGGCACATGCTCACGCATGCATATGACTAAACAATAGTCAGTAAGCCTCGATGATTTATTTTTCCTCAGAGTTCTAGTATCACTTTCATGCCATAATTAGTCATGATTTGTTGCAAGCATGATTTTGATAGTTATTGCTCTCTCGTTTGTCGCTCCCTCTCTACTGCTAGCCTTCACTTGCACTGAGTATGAGCTCTACCTGTGCTTCCAACTCCCCAAAACCAATATTGCCACTATGTCCACCATACCTACCTATTAGCATCACTTGCTATTTCAGTGCATATTCTATATGCCTTGTTTTTTTCCAAATAAAATGTTTGTCTGTTTTGAGAAAGTTAGTTAGTAAAGCTCTCACGAACTTGATGGCACACTTTATTCCTTGCACTTAATAATCCTGAACCATTGTAACCTATCCATGAAAGATATATGCTTGCAAATTATATGCTGAGAGTCAGCAAAACCGTGTTGTCACGGGGAACGCTTTCAACACTTTTTGGATATCCTATCCAGTTGATACCTTGCTCTTTTGTTTACGGATGTCGTCGGTGTGAAATAAAAGGGGAGCTTGTGAGTTCATGGAGTCTATACATTGTGTTAGAGAAACACCTGGGCCGCTAGCCTAAGCCATGCCTAATCATGGTGGAAACTTGCAGCATCACCATAATGAGCATTTATGAAGCATCCTCAATAAAAATCTATGCACATAGTAAATAAAAAGATCGCTGAGATGCTCATTGTCTGCTTGCCTTGTCATTTTGATCACGGGATAGCTCCTGTATCATGTGTAAGGGGTACCCCGTTGGCGGTTCTCTATGATATGCATATATGCACAATCACAAGAACTTACAGGTAACCAAAGTTGAGTAGCATGCGGTGCGTCCCTCGTACTCAAGGGACTTGGGATTTCCAGTTTATGGTCTGTCAAGCATATAACTCAGATTGGACCTCACTTTCACCTTAACCACATGAAGATGCCTATGATAGGGGCAATGAGAGCTCATAGTTAGTGAGTACCTTCCTTTCAGTATTTGGAAGCCTTTCAAACTTTTCAAAACCTTTTCACTTCCATGTTGAGTCACCACTTATTCTATGAGCACCTTCTTGAGAGCATAGTTGCCATTCTTGTATTTGTTCCAAAACTTGGTTAATTATGCCATGACTTTGATGCTTGTATCTCTGATATCTTTACTTCTAGTCTTCATGTGAATTTCAGAGGTGCCTTGGCATTTATATTGTGCTCTACAAACAAAGGCAACCGAGATACCACTCTACCATACCTTACTATGAGCATTGCAATGTTGCTTATGTATATGTTCCATGCTACTTACTATTTTTAAGTTGGTTTCTCTTCTTAGCTTGCAATGACTATTGAGTAGACTTAGTTGCATACTTCTTATTATGAATGGTTTAAGCATCTACTCATGTGCTGAGAATATATACATCATATGAAGCAAATGTGTTCATGAAAGTTCTTTTATTGCACTCAGTTTTCAACTGAATTACTTGAGGACAAGCAATAAGCTAAGTTTGGGGAAGTTGATACGTCCAAAACATATGTACTTTTCCGAACACTTTTGCTATTGTTTCTCCTCTAAACTTGTGCAAGTTCTCACTGCGAGCACGTATGACTATATATGGAGCACATGCCTAGGATTGTTTAGTACTTGGATGCTTGTTATTATTTATCTGCAATTACCTAGATCTTGAAGTTACATGTTTAGACTCGTCCATGCAACGCTCGTCCATCCATCCCTATGCCTACCGCAATTGAATCCTACTATTACCGTTACTACTACTATTGCTCCTGTTTTACTGTTGTTGTTGCTACTACCAAACTGTTGCTACTGATAAACTTCTGTGAGCAAGAACTATTTCCAGGTGCAGCTGAATTGACAACTCAGTTGTTAAGGCTTGCAAGTATTTTTTGGCTCCCCTTGTATCGAATCAATAAATTGGGTAATACTACCCGCGAAGACTGTTGCGATCCCCTATACTTGTGGGTCATCACCCTCCGCCCCCTCCACTCACGAGGCCACCACGTCCCGTCCAGCTCCCGCATCCAGCGTCGGCCGCCTCTGCTTCCCTGCCTCAAACCTGCCCAGTACTGATTCAACATCGCACACGACCTCGCGCACCCATCCGCCACTACGCTTTGCCGGTGGTGAGGAAGATAAGGAGAAAGTCAATGCGTGGGATGGTGAGGGTGAGAGAGATGTGGCGACGCGGGTAGAGATGCTCCTATGCGGGATTACGCAAATATGTTGCACCATCCTCACCGCTTTGACTGGAAAAATCAGGTACATATGGCGAAAAAAAGGAATTGAAAAGAAGTCCCCTCCGCTCCCGAGCTCTCCATCTCACCTCCGCTCCCTCCGTACCTCCACTCACAAGGCCACCACCTCCCGTCCATCTCCCGCATCCAGCGTCGGTCGCCTCTGCTTCCCCGCCTCAAACCTGCCCAGTACTGATTCAACATCGCCCCCGACCTCATGCACCCGTCCGCCACCACGCTTTGCCAGTGGTGAGGAAGATAAGGAGGAGGTGAGTGTGTGGGACGGTGGGGGTGCGAGAGAGGTGGTGGCGTGGGTAGATACGCTCCTATGCCAGACTACGTGAATATGTCGCATCATCCTCACCGCTTTGATTGGAAAAATTAGGGATGGATGGCGCAAAAAAAGGAATTGACAAGGAGAAGTCCCATCCGCTCCCGATCTCTCCCTCTCACCTCCGCTCCCTCCGCCCCTCCACTCATGAGGCCACCTCCTCCCGTCCATCTCCCGCATTCAGCGTCGGCCGCCTCTACTTCCTCACGTCGAACCTGCCTAGTACCGATTCAACATCGCCCCTGACCTCGTGCACCTGTCCGTCGCCACACTTTTCTGGTGGTGAGGAATATAAGGAGGAGGTGAGCGTGTGGGACAGTGGGGGTGAGAGAGAGGGAGCGGCACGGGTAGAGACGCTCCTATGTGGGACTACGCAAATATGTTACATCATCCCCACCGCTTTGACTAGAAAATTCAGGAACAAATGGCGGAAAAGAAGGAATTGAAAGGAGAAGGCTCACGAAGCATGCGATGACGCGGTGCAAAGCAATTTTCTAGAACCTGGAATCTATAGTAAACGAACGAAAGAATCGCTGAATGGAAAGCATGGAGCATTAACAGGGTGAGAAATGGTCGCGCCTTGTGAGAAACTGTCATGTTTCATATCACTTTAACAATTAACATATATGTCTTCCTAAAACAAAGCAGAATAAGCTGATTTTCGCCCCTCTTAGGCTCTACAACTGAATTTGATTTTAAATATATTAGCATATCTCAAGAATACATGAGATGCTTATGTAAATTGATACATGTTCTATATTGTTTTACAATTTCTACGCGAGTTACCAAAAATTTTAGTGCCCTTGACTTGGAGCATCCTCTAGGATTAATGAACAAGCAGGTTCCATTGACTAAGTGGATCCAAAAGAAATGTCATAACTTCTATTTATTTATTTATTTATTTTGATGTACAAAAATTATCAAACTTGATTACATATTATATCTTTCTTTTATATAAAAATTTGTGGCAGCATTCAGCCATATCTTCTCTTCTAAATTTTATTAAACTAGTGAATAATTTGAAATATATCAAGTATAAACCCTGCATAGAATTATATATATATATATATATATATATATGTAATCCGATTGTCTGTATTAACTAAACTGTCTGTATTAACTAAACTAATCATTGAATAATCCAGCCACTTATAAATGTTGAATACGAAATTGTAACTTTCCTTGGAGCTCTGCAATCCAAATAGATTTTGAGGCGGTCGAACAAGATTACTGTGTGATATTTATAAGTTAGCTTGTTTCGACATTATTAGTTTGCCAAGTACCTATTACTCCCTCTACTCTAGCTAATTTCGCCAAATCATGGGCAACACGATTACAATCTCTCTTGACTAAGGACAAAGAAAAATTACAAACTACTCTTCTCCAACTCTCAACTTCTCTATATATGTGGCATAGTCTTGACAGGTCTTGACGTCGATAGTTAAGTGCATTCGCCACACCTGCACAATTGGTTTCAACAACAGAAGGTCAAGTATCCAACTCAGCACATTGTTGGAGGCCTAACAGCAACACAGTAGCTTCCGCTTCCTCTGCATCCGAACAATTGTGTAACACGGCATTTATAGACCAAATAAAAGATCCTTCACAGTTCCTGACAACCCCACCCATGGTGGCTTTACCAGAATCTTGAAGGAATGAAGCATCTACAATCAATTTTAAATCATCCTGTTCTGGAGCGCTCCAACAAACCATAAAGCTAGGCGTGGAGTAATCATCCCAGCCACTTTGTCTTGTTGTGGCTAACGTGTCTCCTTTCCCTTTTCCTGTGTCAAAGGGGGATCTAGTGCAGTTCAGCATATACAAGTAATTTTGCAAATAAACCGAAGAGGCTTCAATGGAACCTGTTCCATTTTCATGGATAATGTTGTTTGTCAGGTGCCAAGCATGCCATAAGAGAAGAAGGATCATCGGGTGTTGTTCTGCTGGGGTGCTATACAAAAGAATTTGAAGCCAATCAGGTCCAGAATATCTGAACATATTTTCATTGGGCAGATTCCAGGATTTTCTCATTTTTGTCTTGAGCGCTTTAGCTTGGGTGCATGAGACTGCGGCATGGTAGCTGCTCTCCTCACTCGTGCCACATAGATTATAGGTGTTGTCGAGCTCCAGATTTCTGCGCCACTTATTCCTCTTGGTAGGGAGGTTGTCACATGCACACCTCCAGGCAAAAATGCGAATCCTGTTTGGAACATGGGATTTCCATATCAACTTCCATATGTTTCTAGAATCATCCCCCGTGTCATTGCTTCCACTATTGAGATGAGCATCTCTTGCCAGCTAGCTTGTAAGCACTTTTAACTGAAAAAATACCTGAATTTTCGAAATGCCATGCTGGAACATCTTCTCCTTTTTGCAAAGTTTACTTGCATAATGTCACTTGCATCATGTGGGAGAAAGATTTCCCTCACCTTAGCCTTGTTCCAAGTTCTAGTGCCTGGGATAAACATGTCCTTTACTTTCCTGATTCTAGTACTGTGTCGAGTGTTGGTGATCCTCATTGGCATCCTCCGGGGGATCTAATTGCACCTTTGGAACTCCACTGTGGACCCATCTCTGATTCTCCAAATGATCCCTTTTTGGGGAGTTCTAAACCATGTTCTATTCCTCTCCAAGCCGGTGAGGCATCCGAGGTGAAGACCATGTCCAGAAAATTACCGTGGGGAAAATATCTGGCTTTCAATAACCTGGCACACAAACTATATGGGTTGTGGAGGATACGCCAAGCCTATCTAGCAAGTTAAGCTTGATTGAAGAGGTGTGTGTCCCTAAACCCCATACCGCCTTGATTTTTTGGCAGGGTTAGGTTGTCTCATGAAGTCTAGTGCACCTTCCTGTGCTCTTCGTCTGCTCCCCACCAGAATTTCCGGATGATCTTCATGTAATCTTCATGGAAGCCCACAGGCAAAATAAAAATGCTCATGATGAAGGTCGGCAAAGCTTGGGCAACTGATTTAATCAGAATCTCCTTAGCTCCCATAGCCATATGGTTCTCATTCCATCCCCCAAGTATTTTGGAGAATTTTTCTTTGACTGGTTGGAATTTTTCGGCCTATATTCTTCCTTCCGAAGTTGGAAAGCCCAAATATTTTTCCTCGAAAGTGCTATGTTGTACACCAAACAAGCTTTTTATTTCTTCTTGTCTTTCTTCGCTGCTACTGCTACTGAAAAGGATGGAGCATTTTCCTGCACTCACTAACTGTCTCGAGCATCTCTCGTAGAGGTTGAGTGCTTCCTTAATGACTCCATCTTGCTGCACATTTGCTTGAAAAAAACAATAAACTGTCATCAGCAAAGAGAAGGTGTGAAATACCAGGCGCAATTCTGCATATTTTTAGAGATCTCGGCTCATCCGAATACATAGCTTTGTGAAGAATCTTTGTCATTCCTTCTGCCACACAGAGGAAAAGATAGGGCGAGAGGGGATCTCCCTGTCTTAATCCTCTCGTAGGCTTAAACTGAATGGACAGATCGCCATTTAGTCTAACTGCGTATCTGACAGACGACACACACTCCATAATTAGTTTTACCCATTCGGGTTCAAACCCCATTTTGAGAAGGACCCCTTTAAGATATCCCCAGTCCACTCTATTGTATGTCTTAGACAGATCCAATTTGTAGGCACAGAAGTTCTTTGCCAGACCTTTACCCTTTTTAATAGCATGGAAACATTTAAAAGCCACCAAAGCATTGTCGGTTATGAGTCTCCCTGGGATAAAGGCACTCTAAGTGTCAGCAGGGTCTGAATCTATTAACCAAGCATTTGGCCACCACTTTGTACACCACATTGCAGAGGGAAATTGATCTGTAATCCTTCAGCTCAGTGGTGTTATTTGATTTGGTAATAAGAATTATAACAGTATCATTTACTACCTGTGGCATCGATCCTGTAGTGAATAAATGCCTGATAGCCATGTCACGTCTTCCTTAAGAGTATCCCAGTTCCTTTGGAAAAAGTGAGCTGGGAAGCCATCTGGTCCTGAGGCCTTCAGTGGACCAATTTGGAATAGAGCATCAGCTATCTCCTTAGCGCTAAAATATTTTAACAAGCCATCATTCATTTCCCTGGTCATAACTGATTCAAAAAAGTTTAAGAGATCAGTTGGGTCAACTTGTTGATCTCTGGTGAAAAGGTTTGAGAAGAAAACACTGGAGTATCAGAGCAGTTCCTCTTTACTTTATAGCAGCTGGTTGTCAGTTGTTTTCAATGAAATAATTCTATTTTTATTTGCTCTCCAAGTGGCTTTTCTATGAAAAAACTTTGTATTATGTTCTCCCTCTTTGAGACACTGAACCCTGGATCTTTGTCTCCACATAATTTCCTCTCTAAGAAGCAGTTCGTCGAGTCTTGCAATGACATTCCTTATTTTAGGATTGTGCTTGTTTGTATTATGCCGGTAGAGCCATTCCAGTATGCTCTTAAGATTTTTTATTTCCTTGTCCACTCTCCCAAACTTGTGTCTACTCCACGTTTTCAGAGAGTCCATTGTGGTCTGCAGGTTATTCTTTATGTCGACTAAATTCTGCGCTTTTCTACATCTTCCCCAAGTATCTGCAATCTCTTCTTCCAAAGAGCCATCTCTTTCCCACATATACTCATATCAGCCTCTAGACATTGAGGGTTTAACAAAGGATAACTTCCCAAATTCAAGAATGATAGGGAGGTGGTCTGATCGTGAAGAGACCAGATGCTTCACACTAGAGTCAGTAAACAGATTATACCAAGAAGGGTTGGCCGCAACTCTGTCTAATCTAACCTTGACATTTTTCCTGTCAACTTGTTTATTGTTGTATGTCCTAGGGACACCACTATACCCCAGGTCATACAGGTCACAGAAATGCAGGGTCTCTCTGAAATCTTGCATCCTTCTTTTACTTCTCCTATTTATAGAGAAATGCTCACTTTGCGAGAGGGCCTAGTTAAAATCCCCAACCATGAGAGGGCCTAGTTAAAATCCCCAACCATGAGCCAAGGCAGATTGGCAGCACGGTTAGTTTTAATTCTCTTTATCAACTTCCAAAACTCTGGTCTACTCTGGGTACATGGCTCTCCATAGATAAATGTGCTCCTCCATTTTATTCCATTAGACTCTTGGATGATTACATCGATGTGGTGGGGGCTAAAATGGATTAGATCTAGTGAAACATCATTGTTATACCACAACGCTAACCCGCCACCTTTACCTGGCACACTCACTGTTAAGCAATTTGAATAACCCAAACGCCTACCAAGAGCGTGGACTACCTTTTTATTCTGTCTTGTTTTTGAGAGGAACACAAAACTTGGGCAGTGATCTCACACCAAGCGAGACAACTCCTGAACTGTCCGAGGCTGCCCAAGCCCTCGGAAGTTCCAGAATAGGACGATCGTTGCTCCTGCCAGACGCTCATGCTAGCGCCCGACAGTGGACCGGCAGCCCTAGGGCCGGTAGCTTCCCCATCCTCGTTTCCTTTCAGTGTGTTTCTGCCCCCTCCTTCATCTCCTGCCCAGCGCCTTGGTTGTCTTCGGTTGTGTTGCTGGTGTCATTCAGCTCAGCTTGCTGCAGCATGCGGAGCCCCTCCTTTACAAGGCACTCAGACAGGGTAGGGGCTTGGAAGTTGCTCTTCTTGGCCTGGTGCAGTTCGTGGTCCACTCTCGCGTCTTCCTCGGGCCTGGGTCTCACCGTACTGGCCCCCAGATTATGGGAGCAACTGATTTGGTGATGCTTTGTGCCTCCATCCCCTCATGTTCCCTACGCGTCCAGTACTTGACCTTGGTTTTGTTGGAGGAGGTAGCTGCGCAGGCCGTCTCCTTGGTCTGCTTCTCCGACAGACGTTCGAGACAGCGACGTCCATGCCCCCGCTGTAGTTGTTGCCGGTGGTGTCACCTTCACCCCCGACAGGATTGTAGTCGCCCTTGGCGTTGTTGTTGTTGTCCTCAAGAGCAACGACCCCGATGTTGATGTAGAGGGTGGGGGTGTTCTGCTCCTTGGCCTCCATCTTGCTGTTGTCCTCAGTCAGGGCCCCTTCATAGGCAGGCCCGCCCGCTTCAGCCTTGTTTGAGGCCTCCATCGGACCCTCAGCATTCTAGATTGGCATTGCATCATCTTTTTTGTTCTCGAGCACACCGCTGGGGAGGGTGTTGGTGTCGACAAACTTGAGTTTTGCCACCTCATCTGCAACCTGCTCGATAGCGCCCTGGTGGATGATCGCAGGAGCAGGCTTAGATGCACGCCATGGTACGGCAGGCATCCGTTGGGCTTGTGTTGTCCCCATGGCCTCCGGTAGGATCCAGGTACGGGGGTCCGCGAAGTGTACCGGCTGCACCCTCATGTCCAAACTGTACTTGATTTTCCTATCAGCGGTTGGGAAATCGCAACTAGCCTCCATGTGCCCAATGAAACCACAGAACATACAGAAATTAGGTAGCCTTTCATAATAGACCTGAACTTTCACCTTATCTACAGTGATCTCGTCCGTCAGGGTGATCTTCTTCCTCAGCGCGGCGTACAGGGGTAGTTGTACTCGTGTTTTGAGGAATTTATCTGCAATGTTGCCGCGGGCATTCTTGTCGATCATCACCGTCGTGCCGATTTCTTCTCCTAGAGTCCACGCCAAGTCCTTCGTGAGCAGGTAGGAGGGAATACCTCAGAAATGAACCCACATCGGGACGTGGGTGAAGAGTACCGATGCAGGGTCCACTCCAGCTTCCATGGGCTCGACGAGGAACGCATCCATCTTGTACTGCCACGGCCCCCCGCGGACAGCATGTTGACGATCTCCTTCTTCAGTGAACTCGATGATGAATTTGCGTCCTTCATACGCTTCGATTTGGTTTGCTTATGCGTGCCCCCTGATCTTCCACACCCTCTTCATGCGCTCGATTAGCACCATGGAGCTCAGAAGGAGGGTGGATAGGAAGAGGCCAATGGCGAGGAAGCGCGGGTGCACAGCCCGCCTGGCACCAGACATGTTAATAACCATCTCCCGATCATCCACCTCTCCATCCATAGCGGCCTCCTTGCCCTTCCGCATGCAGGGGAAGCCCAGTTGTTGCAGGCTTGCCTCCCAGCGCTCACCCCCTTGGACGAACCAGCCCGGCTCGTCGCCATTGCACGATTGCCTTGTAGCTTGGTGTTCTTCGTGTACTGGCCTTGCGATGGGTCGATGGCTTGTGGGGATTTCGCTCTGCACACACTGCAATTTATAGGCCCTCTCTCCCCGCTGATTCCGCCGCTAATGAATTGGGGATTTAATCCCCTAAATGTCTCCCTTTTGTTGTCACTCTGTAACGGTGCCTTCGGTTCCTCCTTTTCTTCAAAATTCCTCTTAAAATCGACATTAGAGCTGGCCTTGACTGGATCCGCCGGGCCTGGGCACTCCTGGGGCAATCTCAATTCTTCAATCGATTTGATGACTCGTGATCTCCATCTCTCTATACTCTGGACTAGGCCTTCTGCGGCTGCCTCGATCCGGTTTGCTCGACTAGGTGCGTTGGTGGGGATTGGGAAAAACTAGGTGATGTATGTGTCTGGCTTGGATCTCTGGACGGATTTATGTTTGGCTTTGGTTTCGTTGATCAAGGGGGCTTGATTTGGTGTAGGATTTCTGAAATCGCCCTCGTGTCGCCCAAGGTCAGGGGAGACCAGGGGAACCGTTATCTTCTTGCTCGATGTATTTTCGCTTAAAGTTTGCTTGATGTACCTTTTAACTTCAAGAAACACTGATATCCCTATGTTGCTTATGAGCTTTAATATGAAATAAGAGCCAATAGGGCCCGCTTCTTGTGTTTAAGATCAGTTCTCTCAGTTTCAGATATGTCTAACACACAGATGACATATTTGTCTACCGATTAAAACACTCAACCCCACGTACTCATATATTTAATTTATGGCAACACAAATAAAACAAAATGTATTACCAACAATGAGTACAACACATCTACCATATTCTGCCAAATAGACTATAGGCAGCGCGGCGAAGCGCGCATATCCACCCAGTATACAATATAAGCGCAAATTCTATATGTTACCCCATGCGACTCACTGCATCCACGCCACCTGAAGTGGCCCACTAATGGGCCGACCTATTTTTAGGCGCATTTTTTCGAATTTTCTTTCTATCCTTATCTTTCTTTCGTTTCATCCTATTTTAGACTACTTGATATTTGTTCCTCCTTTATTTGCTTCTCTGGCATTTGGGTTTTTCCTTCATGTTGGGTGCTCGCAGCGTAAGGTCTTCAAACATATAAATCAAATTTTCTTTGTAACAATATCTATTATTTAGATAATCTAATGTATTGGACTAACCTATGTAAACATCACTCCCTCATTTTATAAATGTAAATGTTTTGGCAACCCAATTTAACTCTCGATGACATTTTATGTTTAGTAAGAGAAGACATAGATTCATAAGGTACAAACCGAGGCGCGTGGCGTGACTACCTCTGCTCGATATTAAGGTGGAAGCCTTCCTCAAACCAACACTCTAGCAATATCTCAACTAACAAATTTTCCCTGTCTCTTCTATAGATAAGCGACAAGGTTGGCAACCACTCTTCCCCTCCCTTCACCAGCGAAGCCACGGGTCCCTGCCTCTTTTGTTTGTCGTTCCGGTGACAGCAGGGTGGGGACCGTGGCGCTTCGACTTTGTTGAGTAGCTAGAGTTGGCCTAAGTTTTTTCAGGGGCATCACATCGGTGGTGGGAAGGACGTCACATTAGAACAAGATGCCCCAACTTTAACCCCATCTCGGCGGTGCTCTAATCGGCGACGTCATGGAGCATGTGGTTTGGTCCTCTCAGTGTTTTTCTGATTTCACGAGATTAATTTCTTGGTTTGTCGCTGTCATTAATTGTGATCTGTGGTGGCACCAGTGGCCGTGGTGAGGTGGATGCTTTGGAGCGAGGATGTTGGTTAGAAGGTGGCAGATCTAGGTCCAAGATAGAACAATGATGTCATCTACTGACATGCCACAACGATATGTGTTGCTGATATGTGTTGCTCCCATCGGGCTTTTCATCAACTCACAAAGTCTTGTGATGATGGTGCTATTCTGGATCTGGCAATGATTGAGGTTCGATGTCTGTTCTGACGTGGCGCCTGAATTGGGTGGAGGCCACAAATTTTGTTGTGTATGAAATACTAGGGACCATTTTGTATTTTTCTTCCCTCGAGGCTCTATCTACAAAGTTTACCGGACAACTATTTTCTCATAGTCCGTCTTAGTTTCAACGGTTTATCTTTTCATGTAATTGATTTTCTATTAATAAAATAATAGATGGAAAATGATACCATGCCCTCGGGGATCGTGTGTTTTGCATCCCCCGAATCGCTCGTCAGTCGTGACCAAAGAAATGTCCCCAGGTTGGGCCCCACCTTATCCCCTGGTTCTCGTCTTCCCCTCCACGATTCCCCATCCCATCTGCAAAGAACCCATTGCTGGGTGCCTCCACCGCCGCTGGTCTCCGTCGTCGCCGACTGCCGCGCCACCATGGACCAGGTCCTGCAGCTCCCTACGTCTTCCGTCGCTGCATTCCTGAGAGCCATGAGGCCATCGCCGCGCCACCATGGACCAGGCCATGCAGCTCCCATGCACCCTCCTCCGCTGCTCCGCCTCCACCCTGCAGTCGCGCGTGTCCCCGTCGATCTCCGTCACGCCATGGCGGAGACGAGGATGCCTTGTTGCTGCTGCTGCCAAGGGATGGGCTCTCCGACTCCACCCCTACAGCCGCGACACCCGTGTCATGCTTCGCCGTATATGGAGGAGATGGGGACTCCAAGGGACCGGCGACAGGATCCGAATCCCATGGTAGCACCACCGCTGACGGGACTCCAAGGTAGCACATAGCTCTTGTGCCCTTCCATGGCACTCTCGGCGTCGGGATTTTGCTACACGTGGCCGGCAATGCTACTACGTATGGTCTCGAGTTCTGCTATACCGGCCAACGGTGGTGCTACGTACAGCCAGCGGCGAAGGTTTTGTTTGTGCTAGGAGGTGCCCGAGATGCTACCGATGTAGACGATTTTGCTACACACAACATCCGATGTTACTATCATAGATTAGAGTGCTTGCTATTCTAGTTGATCGGTGTTGCTATTTTTGTTTTTGTCTACGAGCGTTTTGCTATCTTAGTATATTATTTTTGCTATGTATTTATATTTTTTTGCTACTCTCGTATAATTTTTTTGCTACAACTAGTCTCTACGGTTTTGCTACGGGGTCTCCGGCGATGTCTCCGGCAATGTCTTCTTTGCTACATTAGGAAAAATATTTTGCTACAAAAGTTTTATGGTTTTGCTACAATAATTTTTTTTCTACAAGGTATCCGACGAGTTTTTCCGGCGAGTGTTTTCGGTGATATTTTTCGACGAAGTCTGTTTTGCTACATTAGAAATTTTTTTGCTACAAGATCGTCGGTAAGGTCTCCGCGAACTCTCCGGCGAGGTCTGGCATGTCTGTTTTTTTTTGCACGAACTGTTTTCTGCTACATATAGCAAAAGCGGGACTACTTATAGTAAAATCAAACTATTTTATAGTAAAAACACGTTTTTAAACATAAAAAGATGGACACCTGGTTAGCTAGGGACCTGGGATAAAAACCACCGATCCCCGGAAGACGCGTAGTAGTGTCCATAATAGATTGCTTTGCAACAAACCAACACCCTAGCCCACCGATAGTTTTACACACGAGAAAAATCACATGCGGCAGAGCCTAAACAAAGTGCTTCACCTCAAACTCTGCGATCCTGACGCGACACGCGCTGCCGCAAACCGGCAGCTACGGCTCGCAGAATCCGGCGGCACGGCGGGACACAGGCGAGTGGTTTCGCGGGCAGAAACTATGGCCTGCCCGCCCACCTGTTCAGCGCCTCCGGCTCCCGATAAATGCCGCGCGGTCAGACGAGTCGCTCCAGGTCTCCTGCTTCTCCAAGCCCCGTGGTGTCTTCTACTGTCAACTTCGAGAGATCCGGTATAGTTCATTCAGAGCGTTGAGGTTCTCTGTTGCAGCTTCGGAGTTTGTGATGGACGTGTACATCTCCGAGGAGTACGTGATCAAGCGGCGGGCCGAGAAGAGGGCAGCCGCACGGAGGGCAGTGATGGCGGCCGAGGCCGACGGCGACCAGCAGAAGGCGGGGAAGAGTCGGTGGACGGCGTCATGGCTGGACGCTGAGCAGAGGAAGGCCAGTGCCAGTGTCACCGAGATGATGAAGGACGAGGACGTCGTTCTTGCCTACTTATCGGCGTAAGATGTTGTCGTCCCGTTGCATGTGCTGCCAACGGACAATGGTCCATGAGTAGGTAGTACATCAGTAGCTCCTCTAGATGTTCTGTCGTCAGCACTTGCCTTATTAGCAGATTTTGCTTGCCTGTAATTATCTGAGCGACTGAGCCATTAGTACATTGTTCGATTTTTTTAGAAAAAGGTTCAGTGCATGGTCAAATTCTTTACAGTCATTTTTCGGAGTGTCAGAAACGGCAAAATATTACATCTGTGGTTCTGAATTTGACAAGATTGCAGCAACTCAAGTAAATCTATCTGTAAACTACAGGGTGAAATCTTACATTTTGTGGTTCTGAATCTGAGCAGGCGGTCAGGGTTTAGGACTTGTGGACTGCTGAATACCCAAGCGTATGCTCGTTCTGCGCAGGAGCGGTGACATACAACACAACAGATGCGCCCATCAGTAAGACAACGAGCGCAGTGAAGTTCACCAGCAGGGCTTCCGAGCTGTATCTGCCCAGGCCTGCGGCCTGCAGGAAGGTGAGCTTCTCCAGGAACCCCAGCTCCGCAGCGAGAAGCGCCAGCACGTAGACGAGGAGCCCAGCACGCATGTGCCACGGGAGCAGGGCGCGTCGGACTGTCGGTGAAGCACCAGGAAAGAAGGTGGAAAAGCCAGATAACCACTGAAACATGACCTCAGAACATTAAGGTTTCAGGTAATACCCAACATAAAACTGAAGGTTACTATTTTCCTACACAAGCATGACTCCCGTTTATGGAAAAAAAATAGCCACCAGAATATGAATAAGATCCGAACAAAATATGCTCAGAACACTTAGTTCACCCATACTTCAAATGACCTTCTACTTTCACAGCTGATGAGGTTCACAGTTCACTTATATCGTCAATGAAGAGGATCAATAGCACTTAAACTGGGCTGTGGAAGGTGTAGAATTCTACAGTCTACATGGATGGTTCATGCCAGGAAGTCACTAATGATAATTTTAACCTTGTCAGCAGAGAACATAAATAAAAAAGAATACATTTGAGGATTTTTGCATTTATTGCCCTTGGATCCTCTATTAGTTAGTATCCTTTATATCATGTGAAAAACAGTATGATAGCTTTGTTCTGTTATCTCCTCATAACATTTGTCCTCTAAGGAGAGAGCACACCACAAGACATTTCAATGCCTTGAATTCCTGACCAATTGAGGCACAAGTGCAACTAGCTATCTTGATAAATGCCCAAGGCGGTCTGCTCCAAGTTGAGACCTCCTGGAGGGCACTAACGTTCAGTGTGGTATTAGCAAAATATATAGACGGAAGAAACAAATGAAAAGAACTGTAGTACACAATTTGGATAATTCAAATTATCGAAATGGTAACAGTTTATGTGGATTACCTGTAGACCATACAAAATGATAGCACCAAGTCCAACCCAGGAATGCAGGCTGTATAGGTTGTCAATTCCACTTTCATTGTGAAACCTGAAGGCAGCATATACCCCGAATGATCCCAGAAAGAGCGCAACAGCATGAAGAATCAAATGCACCATCTTATTTTTGTCATGATTCCATGGCAATGTTTTGTAGCTCATTATGGCTACAGACAAGTTATAAGTAGCTTGGTCAGAATTGTTTTAAATATCCTCATGACACAGGACCATCAAAGGAAGAGAAGAGAACCTGACCTTCACTCCCTGTGATGATGAATCCGATCAGCATGAGTACAGGATGAACCTGCATAATAGTGATCTTAGAACATCAGTATAAATCTGAGCACAACCAAGCAATCCCCATATTGAGCTTTTCACATTAGGAATTTGGTATATCTCAAAATAGGGGACTGTACAATTCTAATCCATCTTATCGACATAAACCCTTAGCATGTGCTGATGGTCGGGGGCTATAATTCTTGTAGAGTACACTAATTTATACTAGTATTATGAGGTTAAACTTGAAAATGGTATTCAGATAGAAGAAATTTTAAGAAAAAAAAATCTTCAACTCCAACAGTAGATGCATATGGCTAGTCTCCACATGCAGAAACGAGGAAATTGATTACATCATCAAGATTCATGAGTAGATCCAGGTAAGAGGAGAACGGCTTAGCACTGTACATTCTTCACGACCAAAAGCGAAGGACGCCGCCATTAACCGGCACGCATGTGCCATTAACCACAGGCTCAAGCAGTGCGGTACGCAGGGCGAAGACATGGATTTGACGAATACTAAAGGCCCGACCTACCCAAGGACAGACAGGGGCATCTCTCCCAGGATCCACGATCCATCAACGGAGAAGCGAGGGTTCTTACGCACGTTAAAGATGAGCCCCTTGTTGGTGGGGGAGCTAAGGGCGAGGCCTCCGCGGAAGTGGACGCACCACAGCAGCACGAGCGCAGCCGCCGTGGCCGCGAGCGCGCGCGTTGCCTTGGCCGGCGCCGGCACGGCCATCTTCTCAGGCGATACAGAGGAATCGCGGTCTTCGCTTTGCTTTATTATGAGGTCAAACTGTCAAACTTTGCGAGCCAGCTTTTTTTTTTTTTTGCGAGAACGGTCTATGTCTATGTGCTTGGAGCCTTGGACCCTGACTATCAGTACCACGTTCCCTCCCGAGATTGGGCCTTAAATCAAATGGGCTGAAATGATTCAGTTAGATTTAGTCATTTTGACCTGTCAATGTGTGCTTATGTAGGCCTGTTGCAGTCCACCGATGTTCTTCTTGAACCACAGTCCACAGAGACTCGAGTTTTCAAAATAAAAAGACAGAGGAGTGATATTCAGTCACCCTCAAGTACATGTACATCCAGAGTCACGAGAGAGAAATAAAATCGTGAGGTACAACCAGGATGATCGTTGCTTCGTTCTGGCAGAATCACACGCACCTGAATGTACCAACACCCGCACTGAAACGGACGAGAAGACGACACGCACGACGTTGTCATAGGCAGAATAAGCATATGAACACCGGATAGGTTTTCATGGAATTTAACTGAGGATGGGATCTTTTTAGTTAAGTCTATGTATGAAGATCTTATAAATGAGCATCCTCGTTTTCTCAAGAGATATTTATGAAAGATAAAAATACCACTAAAAATTAAAATATTTATGTGGTTTTTCAGTAACAAAGTTTTGCTAATAAAAGATAATCTTGCAAAAAAAAATTGGAATGGGTGCAAGAATTTTTTTTTTTTTATGAAGTCGAAACGGTTGAACATTTATTTCTAGCTTGCCCTTTTGCAAAAATAATTTGACGCATGATTTTTTGCACTTACAACTTACCTCCTCCAACTAATATCACCAATATGTTTGGTAATTGGTTAAATGGAATTGATAATGTGATTAAGGGCAGAATCCGAATTAGCATTTTGGCCATCTGTTAGACCATTTGGAAGTGTAGAAGTAACTGTATTTTTAATAAAACTGAAGTTCCTTCCTTCTTGCAGGTAATTCACATGGCGGCATACTGGATTCAGCTCTGGGCTTTCCTACTCCCAGAGCATCAGCGCTCTCGTATGGTCTCTGGTTGCAACCGTCTTGTGACGGTTACTTTGGATTTCTTCAGCCAGGCTTCGTGGCGTTATTCTAGTAGATTGACAAATGTCTAGATGTTGTTCTTGCTCTCTTGTGAGACTATTACCCTTTTTAGATGGGTGTTGCATGTATTAACCCTATCTGATCCTTAAACTGTAATGTCACGATGATACCTTTTTGAATTTTAATAAAGATTGTGTGCATATGAGGATACAAAGGCCGGGACGATGCTCCCGTTTTCGAAAAAAAAAACATATGAACACAAGAGACAGACATAGCAAATCAATGGAAGGTAGCGGTCGACGGGACCGACGACGATGGGTGGTCGTGATATCGCGCTATACATAGCCAGTGCCAGCGACGCGGCACCTAACCCTGGACCTGGAGCTACCCAAAACGGCGGGATGCGCGCACCTGAACGCCCTGTCTTGGCCTTCTTGGACGGCGACGGCGACGGCCAGGAATCCGTCTTCTGCTTCCCCTTTTCTTGTTTCAGCCATGCCTTCAAAGCTCAGTCTCCTGTGCATCGCACGAACATATATACGTGCTCACCGCTGCACAGAGGTTTAGCCGTACATGTCTTTATGACTGGCTGGCACTATTTCTAACTTGCTGACGAAGTACTCTTACTCTGAAGCAATTGATTGGCTAGGCATGGCCCTGTTCGTTCAGGGCACAGCCCTCCTTTCAATTCCGATCCCATTCAGTTATTATATGATGCATTAACTTCACCTTTCAGTAGTACCTGGCTTTAGTCACTATACTCGCTTCGTTAGGGATTATAAGGCCTATGGACCATTTTGATAGGATTAAAAAAATCAATAACTCATCCTCTTGATTACTATATGCACTAATAGTTACACATACATGAGAGAAGATAGAGAAAAAGAAGAACATGCATTGAAGGAGATAGACTAATAAATGAGAGAGGATTTACAATTTCTAACATTTTTAAAAAGCTCTCGGGCCTTATAATTCCTAACGGAGGGAGTACTCGCTCCGTTAGTGATTATAAGGCCGAGAGCTTTTTAAAAATATTAGAAATTGTAAGTCTTCTTTCATTTATTAGTCACTCCTCCAATGCATGTTTTTTTTTTCTCTATCTTTTCTCATGCATGTGTAACAATTGGTACATGTAATAATCAAGAGGGTGAGTTATTAATTTTCTTAATCCTATCAAAATGGTCCATAGACTTATAATCCATAAAGCTACCTATCCTTTAATTTAACCTGTCTTGGAGCCAGGCAGAAGCGCTCGGTGACGAAAATCTTTGCTCGCCATGCATGTACTCACTACCGAAAAACTTTCCAACTGCAAGCATTCAACACTTTTGATTTCATTCTGCCTTAACTGACCGCTGCACACCACAGACCAAGGTGTTCTCTGACAGTGTAAGCAAATATTAACTCCCATGCATGGCGCGCGCGTATCTTGATCAGTGGTGCTTCTCCTACCTTGAAGGCAAGCTAACAACTAACAAGCTCCACACCGGCCAGCCTACAGTTATAGTAATAGTAGTAATAGTAATATAGCGCCGAATCCTCCACGTAGATTCGTTTGTGATCATCGCCAACCAACGGAAGCAACAGTAACAGGCCACCTTGATCGTGAGGCGAGTGAAACAGCTAGCGTGTTCACCGTCGCACCGTGCAAAACTTCAACACTCTGCAAATCATTCGCTGCGAAGCTGAGCTAGCATCATGTGCTCAGCTCAGCTGAAACATATGCTGCCCTGCTGCCATCCAGCGAAAGAGAGAAACCTTTGCTGCTGAAAGAAAGAAGGAAAAAAATCGATCCAGGCCAGGCACAGGCGCAGATCACGCGCGCTTTTCACTGCCCGGCCCCTGCTCAGGCAAATCCAGCGCCCACAGAAGCACAATCGATCTGATCCGCGTTAACGGTGGTTCCACTTGCGCTGCCAGATCCGATGCACAGCTAGCAGCTAGCGTCAACCGTTTCCTGCTCCACGCATTATCGTACCCACTAGGCCACTACCCAGCTATAGCTAGTGCATCAGTGCATGGCATGCCTGCGCACGACCCATCCGTGCATCCAGCTTCGGAACCCATTGCACTGCAACGTAGTACGGCCGGCAAGCAGGCCAGGCGTAAATGATAGCGGCGTAGACTCGATCATCGATCGGGCATGCTCGATGAGCACAAGGGAGCTAGCTAGGGCCTAGCAAAGCGGCGCCTAGCTAGGGGTGTGCGTAAATCACGTGCCGCCCTAGGCAAAGTGCGTGCACCCTCGGATAGAGACGCAATCGATCGATCGATGGATCACGCACGAGACATCATCATGCGCGACATGCACGAGCGTAGCGTCGATCGAAAAGGGTACGATGATACGAACACGATCGGCGTATCGCACGCAACGCATCAAGTACCACGTGGAGGAGGGTGACGGCCGGCCGGCCGGCTTCCGGTGGTCGAATCGGCCGCCGCCGGCCACGCATGGAAACAGAGGTAAACTGTGGTCAGCGCGTCGGACGTCCCAGCTTCTGTAGTTGTGTGGAATGAAATAACAGCAGCCCGCGCGAGCACCCCGGAAAACAGTACTCCCTTCGTAACTCTAGCTTTGTACTAAGTCAAATTTAATAAAATCTGACTAACTTTATAAAAAATGTAGCAATATTTATAACATTAAATTAACACCATTAGATATAATTTAAAATTACTTTCATAATATGACAATTTTATGTACTCACTTTGTTTAAAAATTAGTGACTTTTATTTGTCTAAGTTCGTATGAATCTAGATATGTTTTAGTATATAAATACATGCAAATTTAGACAAACCAAAGTCACTTATTTCTGAACAGAGGGAGTAATATATTTTGCTATATTTATCGATAATATTGATCAAATTTAATAAAGTTTGACTTAGATAAAATCTAGAAGTTTGTGTCAATAGATTCGTTTGATTAAAAACTTGAGATAACGAATAAAAACTTGAGTCGGTTTCTATTGACGTACTACGAATAGTTTTTTGAACTGCTCGACCAATAGCCAGTCCGAGTTAATTTTGTAACAGATCCGCAACCGCCCGACCAACAGCCAATCCGAGTTAATTTTGTAACAGATCGACAACCGAACGTATTTTTCAAGTGATTCATATCGCCATGGTCTAGCATATTCGTTCCAAATTTCATTCCAATCAAATGGTCCGTAGCGGCCAATACATCTCGTGGTAACAAAAATATATTGTTATGAGGTATATCACGATTAAGTCTCCGATTCATATTTCGTCGACCAATCCTTCCTAATTCACATTTTTATTAAAATATTTTTTTTGTAATTCCTCACATAAGGACACCGAAAATACCAGATCTCCACCTACAAACAAATTATTGATAAAACTCTAAAATAGATTTTTCTTTTGACTCAACCCTCTTCTTCTCCTTAGCATTCGGGACGGACGGAGGGAGTATGCTTGCGGTTTTCCAGTGCAGTTTTGCAATTGAGCTGACACCATGATGAGACGCTGAGACTTGTGTGTACGACAACCGGCACGGGGCACCTAGATTCGGCCGTGCTCGGGCCCAAAGGAATTGAGGCGGTACCGAAGGCCGTATACTGCGTGCTGCGTGTGCGTGGCCTGTCTAGTAGAGCCCTTCCGTTGCATTGCGCTGTGCCGATGCGTCGGAGATGAATGCACGGTGAGGTGTTCTTGCAAGGCCGGAGAGCGCCATAAATTAGTGGACAGCTCTGGTGCCGCTTCAGTGCGTGCCCACGCACACCGTGCATCACGGCACAGCAGTTCGGTTTATTGTGCCCGGCCTTCGGTCTCCTGCAAGCTCGAGATGGGCAGACAATGTACAGTGTCCTGGATCACCTGCTGTCTGCTAACAACCCTAGTATCGTGTATTTAGAGTGGGATCCCACTTCCACATAAAAGGTTATGCGGGACACTCGCGGGTAAACAAGGAAAAATATGGGTTTTCGTGGAAAGCCCATGATCGAGCCAAAATCAAAAAAGCTACTTCGATTCAAATTAATATGTTCACATTTGTCTAGATTCGAATATATCTAGTCATATTTAGTACAAGATACATCCGATTCTAGCCAAATATGAGAACATTAATTTGGATTAGAAAGAGTAAGAATTTCCCAAATCAAAGCAAATCTTATGTATAGTAGAAAGAATGTGGAGTCACTTAGAAAGTGGAAAAAACAATTAATACATTGAAGTGCTAAATATTGATTGTATTATGTACTAAAATATTTTTATAAACATTATACAAGCAACAATTGCAATAATGTGGACATACGTGGGATAGTGGGCACCCGCATAAGTTTCGCGGGCTTTCTGGGACCCACTTAAATTGTGTGAAACTGTGCGGGCGTATGCGGGCCTCCCGCAGGCAGTTCCACCTGCACCTGAATCCCACTTCTAGTTCATTTTAAATTTTGTAGTGCAAAATTTTACACCATAATAAATCTTATAATCAATTAAAAGTGGAACTTAGGTGGGGATCCCACTCGACAACTACTATATCCCTTTTAAAATATAGATTTTTAGGTTTATGAAAAAAATCTATATTTTTTTAGAGTGTAGATTCACTCTAAATCTAAGCGAATTTACATAATAAAACAAGTCTAGATACATTTGTTTCATGGAGCTAAAACATCTTATATTTTAAAACGAGAGTAATTTAGAGAAAACGATTCCGTTTTAGATTTTTGTTTTCTGCGGGGGATTCCGTTTTAGACTCTGAGGGAGGAAAAATGGAAAACCGCGCCTGTTCCGTTTCGTAGGGAACAAAATCCTTACAACAACCGTGAGAATGAATGTGGATGGGGCACGTTTGATTCTTGAAACAGCTGTGCATAAACGGTTTTTTTTTAACTCTGCATAAAACGTTTGATTACACGAGAGCTTGTCTGCTCATCATATACTGCACATGCTGGTGGAGACACTGAGAGGAGAGGTACGTACTGACAAACACAAGACGCCTTGCAGTTGTAGTTGCAGGAGCAAGGAGCTGTCTAAAATAGTGACGATTAACTAGATCGGCACGAGCCAAGCACCAACTACTACTAATTAATCCGACCTCCTAATAAAACTAACCCCGACACATCGGCGGACGTCGTAGGTCTCCGTCCTCATGCTACTATTGTACACGCACATCGCCAGCTGCTATGTTCGACGGCAGATCTGAGTATCTGACACATTAATAATTGTCAAAGGGAGGAACTCTTGCACTGCTAGGTGAAACATCCTTTTCCCGCTTACAATCATGAGATAATAGCATAGTACTTCTCGATTATGTTTTAGCTTTTATGAACTAAATGTATCTAGCTTCCTTCCTTTATTCACTCTAAATCTATACACTAACAGATGTCTATATATTCGTTTTATAAAAACTACTCCCTCCGATTCATATTTCTTGAATTGGATTTGTCAAATTTTGGATGAACCTAATAGTGTCTAGATTCATTCAAATTTAGACAAATTTGTCAACTAATATGGATTGGAGGGAGTAAAATATTTTATATTTTAGAGTGAATTCTACTTTTTTACCCTCTATTTGTGCATTTATGACACAAATTACCCTGTGTAGTGAAAATTCATCTATACCATGTTTAGAAACTTTAAACCCTCATTTTCCGATACATATCTATTGGGCAAGGTGTGACGCGGCGATTGAACCTCGAAAGTATCGAGATGACAACCAAGAATAGAACATTTGGTGCAGAGAAGGGTACATACGATCGGCAACAACGTCCTCCGATCTTGACATATTTTATTGCGGCACATCGTCCTAACATGTCGGCCTTATTCAAGAATACATGTTGTATGCTAAAACGGGAAAAATCATGCTCGGAATTTTTTTAAATGAAACATTCGGATATAACTTCTATTAAATGGGGTAATTAGTGTCTCAAATACATAAATAGAGGATAAAAAGTGAAATTCACTCTATATTTTAAAAAGAGAAAAAAATAGAGTAGATTTGCAAATTGTGGGACCCACTAGCAACCGGTTAGAAAGTGACAGCTAGGCTGGCAGAAACCACTCCAGCGGTACGTACCCCCAAAGATTCCCAAAAGGAAAATCTAAAATCTAAACCCACTTTTCTTTGACTTCATTGTTTTTCCTCTCTTTAAATTTCTCCATTGTGAAAGTCTGAGTCATGTGCACTGAATTACAGGGTTAAGATAATCTTTTGCACTTGGGTTGTTGAAAGACAATAATACTCCATTATGTTCTAACAAACCAGGAAAGTCTGTAAATTAAACAAAAGTGGAATAGTACGGTGATCTTTATTCTGTGTGCAACACCCAATAATAGATATACTCCAAAACCAAAAGGACTCGAGTAATCTAATCTAACTACAACTGTAGTGCTAATCCTTTTTTAAAGAAAGTTGCTACTAATCTGTTAGGATGAACCAATGGAGACAAGGTAGCACTACTAGTATGGCTGCTCCCTCGAATTCATATAGTATGTGTTAGGCGTTGATAATAAACTGGATGGCTAGACCCTCCGCATATCATTGACCATGTACTGACCGACAGATTAGCAAGCAATAGTGTTATACTAGTAGCACTCAGCTCTAGGTTTCCGTACATGTGTTGGTTTGATCGCTTGCTCGATCGTGGATACTATATGCCTTGATTATTCCGCAAGCAACACAACGCATATTATTTGTGAAAGGATGCCGGGCCACGAGAGAAGAAAGTTTCAAAGTGAAAGTGTACTGTTATTTGTTTCAAAGTGAAAGCGTACATGCCCAAAGCATTAGAAATTACTACTAGAAAAGCGTGGTTGCTTCTTGTTTCAGCCAAACAACACCGTCAACGAACAGAAGATGCTTGGTGTTGGAGTAGTACATGAGACTGATATTAATATCGTACTAGGTATATTTTGTTCAAAACATGCCAATGTCAAACGTATCGTGGTTACTCGGTGATTAATCATGTTTTTCACAACAAAATACTCCGGACGGTGCGCAAAGATAAACGGAAGCTAACCGAGGTACGTGCAATCTAGACCGACAGAAGCCAGTGTCGGCCGGGGCGTATCATTAGCAGCGGATCTAGCAACTCCGTCCGTCCACGGAAGCTGCCTGCGACCTTTGTCTAAAAAAAGCAAGTTTATTAATTACGAGTAGTACTGGTCACCTAAAACCTTTATTCTCCTAACTACTAATCAGCAGAGGGGCCTGCCTCCTTTCACTGAACACGTGATCACCGGATGGACCAGCTCACGCTCCACCGTAGTAATCCCTCCGTTTAGAAATATAAGATGTTTTAAGTTTGTGAAAAAAATTGTATCTAAATATGTTTTAGTGTATAGATTTAAACGAATCTAAATACTAAAATGTGTCTAGATACGTCCCTTTAACATCTTATATTTCCAAACGTAGTAGTACCCAGCACACATCCACTGGTAGGAGTAGATAAACAAACAGAGCCGGTAGATCGCGTCGCCAGGGCCAGGCACGTGATGGTGGTGGTGGGATCGGTGACCAGCGAATGCACGCCGTCGCGCGCTTTTCCACTGCAGCAGGCAAGGCACCGTGCGAGCGTACGTACAGCTGTGCTGCGTTGTGTGCCCGCTCCGAGACTGACAATTAAACCGACTTAACTCCCGATCCATGCCTTTCCGGGTGGTGGTTCCCCGGCCCCGCGGTGGAAATTTACGACCACCGGCCGTTGAGCCCTTTTTCCGGTAAATGTTCTGGTTTGGCCGTTGTACTTGCCAATTTGCCATGCAATCGTACCATGGAGTAAACTTCCATTCCTT
Source organism: Avena insularis (assembly GCA_023614405.1). Taxonomy (NCBI): domain Eukaryota; kingdom Viridiplantae; phylum Streptophyta; class Magnoliopsida; order Poales; family Poaceae; genus Avena; species Avena insularis. The sequence goes on from CM042685.1 coordinate 206,492,690, forward strand.
TCTCTTCTTCTTTTCGTATGTGAGCTCCTTTTTTAATTGTGGAAATTCATCCAAAAAGGTAATTATGGAAAGTTTCTAAATACGGGAGTTATGTCGAGTTTTTGTGAAATTTTTTCTACAAGGGTTTATGCGAATTCTTGGTTAACTCCCATTGAATCTATCATGCAGAACAAGCATGATTCAAGTTGGAACGGTGATGACCATGGCTACCGGGACCAATTTGATATAAATAGTTCAGACATCTCGAGCTAGCCGAATGGATTGTGGCTGTCTTAATATGTCTATGACGATAGGAGATGCGTCTCAACGGTGCACCCAAACGCATAGAGCGATGTGGACCGGTCTACGGTGATCCATTTCCAGCTTAATTTGGACCGGGAAAGCAACCCACTTCCGCTCCCGCCACTCCCATACGAATTCCGCGTGCATAGCCATGTAATCTTAGCGATGGAGGACGCCCTCGTCCCATCACCATTGCCGCCCCCAAGGCCAAGACCCTGCTCAAGTAGAAGAAGGAGCTAACGGCGAAGATGCGACCAAGTGAGACCAAGAAGCACGCTGATAGATGCCACCAGCTACGTTGGAGGAGGTGACATGCGTGCGCTCTCTTTGTGCACATCATCACACAATCTCTGCTCGGCAGCTCCCGTTCCACGTCCTCGAAGATCTCATCCATGTCGGTAATGCCTGCCCTCGCCATCAGCCCCACCTCCCGTTCCAAAGTGACGGCTGAGGAGAACATGACCACAATGATAGACATGAGCATCACGCCTCAAAAGGCTTGGTTCGAGAAGATACGAATGGAAGTCCGAGAACATGATGCATGGTCTCTTTGAACTATTTATCTTCTGTATTTTGTATGGAACTTTTGTCATTTTGCACTTTAATTCGGTATTATCGTGCGTGAACTCCATGATTTTTTAATTAGTGATAATTTATTTGCTCCTAGTTTTTATTTTGCTATTTTATTGCATATATTTAATCAAATTGGTTGAAATATGAGAAAAAATAGCTAAATGGCCAGATATAATCAAATGGAACGTCTCGCTGGTTGCATCGGTCTGAAAAGGACAAGTGGCATGGCAGTCTGCTAACATGTCCGCAACCAAACCAAACAAACTAAAACAAACGCATTTGATATCCAAAATATATCGTCACAGAAATGAAGCGGTTTGAACCTAAACATAAATATCAAGAGAAATGCAACCGCTAGACTGCTGGCCAGGATGCTACTTACTCCGTTTTAAAATATAAGATGTTTTAATTTTTGTGAAATAAATGATAAATATTTTAGCTTTTATGAAATAAATGTATTTTAAAACGGAGGGAGTATAACAGGCTCAAAATGAACCTATGGACTTTTAAAAAAAAACCGAAGCAAAAGCTTTGCCTCCGTCAAATTAATAAAGAAAAAGTTTTACAAATTCGAATTACATGCGACTGATGGATTTCTTGTGCGCTGTCCACCAACGGGAGGGATGACTTGCTGTTCATCACTGCATACTTTATGGTCCACGCACATGTAAACTACAGTGTCATCATTGACGTCCTGTCTCTTGTTTTTGTTTTCTTATTATTTCGCGACAGTAACATCGGCAGCAAGCGGATTCTTCTTCCCGACGTTCGTACCAGCTGCCGTGAAATTTCCGCAAAGGCAGGCGAGAACGAGAGGGCTCGTGGCACCAGTACATTCCAATGGACAACTTACTGTGTATATTGAACAGTTGATGGATGATTACTGCCTTCCTAACCCGGCTTAAAGGTGGGCCCCACCCGAAGAAAGGATATTGCTTGGGCTGAATAAACCCTGTACGACCTACAGGGAATCTCCGTCAGAGTCGAGTCGAGCTGCTCCTTTCCACTTTTCCGTGATCATTTTTATGAGCTGCTAGCTCGCGCCAACCCAAGGTTGGGTCGCTAATGGTTGGTTTGTCTAGTCGATTGCTTTGCGGTTTTTTTTTGGTACCGACAGTCTCCTCTTCTTTTTAGCACGTTCAGTACAGCGAAAAAGAAAAATAATACTGTACTAGTACAGGGCAACCAGCAAAAGGAGAGCGAGATGCATGGGGGTGTTTTTTTATAGGAGAAAAAATGATTGATTTTCTAAGGCCAAAAGTCAAAGCGAATTGGTGGCCGCTGATTGCAAAAAATATCATCAAGCTGGAGGGTTCTCCCATCTCATGTTCAGCCGACACGGTAAACAAAACCGGTAGTACTAGTTCCATTTCGTCCGTGCATGCATGCGTGACCGGAGCAACGCAGGTGCTGCTGCGTGTTTCCGTTTGGACGAACGCGCCCATGTTTGGGCACGCCGCACGCGTGGCGTGGCGGGGAGGAGACCTACTATGTAGTAGGCGACCCCTTGTCCCCGGCTCCCTGTGCGCAGATCACAGCGGGCAGGATCCAATGCCATGGCGGCGTGCCGGGTCGTGGAGGCCGGGCCTAGGGTAGGAGGGAGGTAGACTCTTGGTCCCCAAGTCCAAGAGATGGAGGAAGATGCCGTGGACTCGGCTCGCTACCGGCCACCGGACGAAGCTCCTATATGTCCAAACGCACTCGTGGACAAAAAGCCATAGGCTCACCTGATGACCTGATGGTCTTCTGTACATAATGATCCTTTGTATGCGTCCCATGCATATAGGCTCACCTGATGACCTGAAAGCTGATATAGCTTGTTAGGCTACTACCGTGTCCTGTCTCCATGCATGGGTCCTAGGAAGAGAAGTGGAGGTCCTCGTGTCCTAGAAGACTCGGTATTCTTTTTGTGCGTGTGTCTGTTCACGTGATGTTTTTAACTAATGATGAAATAACTGTAATTTTGCTTGAGGTGGTGTGCTGGCAAAAGTCTACGATCGACATTCTAGGGCGCAATTGGTAGGTTGCATTGCCCCCAACCATGCCCTAGGAAGCCAAAATCGGTCCTATTGAATGTCTAGCCTCTCTTCACGTTATGGCTAGCACCCGTGTCAAAGCACTCATTGGACAGGCCCGTTGGGAGATGCACAATTTTCAGTTTCTGTGAAGCTGATCCGTGAGAGCGCAAATGAAGGTTTCCACGGCACGTCTAGGGAAGGAGCGAGAGACACCGTGTTCCTTCGATCACACACGTCATAATCCCATCACCCCTCAGTCTCCCTCCTGTCACTCTTCTCCAACCACCGTCTCGTCGACGCTTAATCTCTCCCGGCGACAAGTGCTTAGTCACCATGCCAAGCTGGAATGATAGTGATAGCTCAAGCCCATCATTGTTAGGGGTAAGTTCGAATTCCCCAATTCCTTTGAAGGGTCAGGGTTAGCTTTCGATTCGACCTTGATTCAACTTGTTTTTTTTTTGCAATTTCTTGACTCTTAGAATCTGTCGGACATAGACTATGCTCCAGACTGGATTGGCGACCTCGTATTCTGCAGGATAGCGGTGGATTGACCCGAGGTGTGCCGCACACACAAGCTTGAGCATCTGATGGAAGCAACACTGGCCATAGATTCTACTTTTGTTTGTGCAGAATGTATGTCTAACTCACTAGCTCATCCATAAGATTCTGATTTGTCACCCACTATCTCATCCACAAGCTGGGGGCATGAACTTTTGATTTGCAAGAAGTCACAAACTGTGGGTTTGTGGCTTGGTTGGATAATGAGTGACCACAAACAACCAAAATGTGTTAGAAAGACTCTAGGGATTGTATCATGATAGCAACAGTGCAAGAATTGATGAGAAGATTGAGATTGCAAAGTTGGTGAAGGAGCTAACTGTTGAGAAGAACAAGATTTCCAAGGAGTACTCAAGTCTCTCATTTGACGTGCATAAATTCATGGATGAATCTGAGAAAAGGATTATGGATGAGAAGTTGTCTAGGATTAAGGACACGATTGCGAGCGCTTTGGAGGATTCGGCAGAGAAGGAGATGAATTTGCAGAAGACTTAAGTGTTGAAGAATGAAGTGGATATGTTGAAGCAGGTACATCAATCTCAAGGAGAGATAATGAAGATCAAGTAGAAAAATGGGATGTTGAAAGGGAGGATATGAAAGAGGAAAAGAAGAAGCTTGGTTACATTTTGTTTGATATGTTTAATGCTAGCGAGGCTAACAAGGATAAGTTGAATAGGATCAAGGAAATATATGATGACCGATTTGTAATTTCTATCATTTTAGTTTGTTGTAACTAGACCCTAAAAACTTCTGATGGATTTTATCTTCTGATGAAGTGGTATAAAGTAACCTATTATGCGATGGTGAACTGTAGATGGTAAGATGACACCGAATTTTGATGTGGTGGTAGGTTAACACCATAGGATGAACTGTGAACCGCTTTTGGTAATGATCATGCATGCTCCTCTTAGTTTATGATGTGATGTGAATTGTTCATCCTTTATTATGATTTCCATGATGCTTGTGATGATGTACCTTGTAATTTGTGTGCCTTGTTAGTGGCATGCGACATTTAGAGGGGTGAAGGATATTCATTGACATATGTTAAGCTCACCATATTTAGATCTTAGCAATCATATGCGAGATCATGATGTCAACCAAGCACCTTTGATTTGCATTACCCAACCTAAACACAGTTGTGTGCAGCCTACCAAAAAATGAGGATTGTTGCACCCCATGTAGCCAAAGAAAATATGGCAACCAAACATAGTGGAGAACATGGATTTTAGGTCGTTCCTCCGGGGTCCCCCCCCTAGGGATACAAAAAATGATGTAGGCTACCAATCATGTCCTTATTGGTGGCAGGGCCGGCTCTATATTTTTTGAGGCCCTTGGGCAAAGTCGATAAAAGGGCCCTAAAGACAATATATATATGTACGTATAACTAGATATATAGATGATATATGTATCAATTTTACTTGCAAAATATTTAAAAGCATATAACCACACGTTCATAGTCGAGATGTCTATAAATAATTGTCAAGCACTAAAGCATTGTGATATTTAGATGGAAAAAATAAAAACGTATTTAAAACACCTCTTTGTAAATCAACAAGCCGATTATCTCTCTTTCTTTTCTTCTTTTTTGCAGCACCCGACAATTGCTTCCCCATCGTAATGTCTATCAAAGATTGTGATGGAATTTATATCAAAGATCGTAACACCGAATCGAGAGATTAATTAAAAGAATTAAATCAGGAATTGATAAAAAGAAATTAAACATAAACAGTAAAACAGTTAAACTTACAGTCTATCGATGATCTAAGTTATAGAGGACAGAACACTTCACTACAGGCAGGCCGCAGCAACACTGAAGAAAGGCGCAGCCGGCAAGGGGCCTGGGCTGGGATCTCGGCATTAGGGACTTGGGCGTGGCTGGCGCCGTGTCTTGTGTCAATTGCATAAGGGATTGTTGTCCTCTCTTCTTCAAGGGCGGGCTGCGCTGTGCATCGCGGCCGCGATCTGTGGCGTGTATGAAACCAGCCTTGGCGAGGCCGAGAGTTCGCGATCGCGCGAGCTGACGTTTCGGTTTTGGTTCGAGTAGTTTAGCGCTAAAAAACCCTGGAGTGGGACTCCTGTCCGCGCCAGGCAGGGCGACGAAACCTGGGCGTCGATCGATCTCCCTCCTTCTATTTATCCTGGGCCTTATAGTTTAGCGCTAAGAAAAAATGGGCCCCCCTCTGGCCTGGGCCCTTGGCCATGGCACAACCCTGCCATGGGTTAGAGCCGGGGCTGATTGGTGGAAGCGGGGAACAATGAGACCCGACTGCCCGCCTTGCATGCATGGACATGGCTAAGACCCACCTTGCATGGCCATGGCTAATATTGTGTGTGTGTGTGTGCGCGCGTGTGTGTGTGCGCGCGCGCAAGGATATGTGTGCAAAATGGATGTGTAGAATTCTCATGTTTTGCAGCGTGTTGTGCTAACATGGTTTTATTGATGGCATCAATATCGAAACCATGCATGATATTGAGTGTGAGCCTAACGATCGGTGCTTCGCAATAGCATCCTCGATAAGTGGGGCAGCATGGTTTGATGGTGTTCTTCGAGTAGCGAGTTTTGATCTCTCGGTGAGAACTCTAGGCCTAGATTTTGTTGAATGTATCATTGCAATAGGGTTCTTCCATTCACTTACTTGTTAAGGCATTGTATGGAAATTGATCAGACCTTTTCTGGTGGTTAAAATCTTTGATACATCTTCCGTTATCAGATCGAGCGACGATAGAGTCTTTGCACTATTCCCTTTATGAACGAGTCGTTCTTAGAGAACATTTTGAGATACAAGTGTTGCCGGTGGGTAGTGTGGTTTTTTGTGTTGCAAGTCCCCAAAGGATTTGTAAAGGCCATGTCTTTTATTTTTTTTACTTTTTAGTTATACAAATGCATTATTAGTGTTTTAACTAGCTTTTGACATTCAGATATTATGAAGACCGGACGTAGTCTGTATTTTCTTCTGATATTAATATATTCCCTTTTCAAGAAGTGCATGGGTACACATTGTTCATATATGTACTCCCTTTTGTCCCATAAAGAGTGTTCTTCCAACTTAATTATAAAGTTAAACTTCTAAATTTTTATCATATTTATTTATAAAGTACCAACATTTATGCCATCAATTAGTATCATTAGCATGGCAATGAAATATACCTATTTGTTTTTACCAACGAATCATTAGCACAATCTAGAACTAGGTCTCGAATTGTGACCTACCACAGTCAAAATATTGTGTTTTCTCTTGTTTCTTCAGCAAGACGTTGTATTTTCCTATTTAATATAGTATTTCTTCCGTTCCATAATTTTTTGTTCATGGTTTTAGTTTAATTTTGAACTAAAAATCATGTCAAAAATATGGAACGGAGAGTACATACTATTTCTCTTAACCCTATTTTGCTAGCTGAATAAGAGTTGCTAGATTAATTGTATTAAAACAACGCAAAACCTCTCTCAACATAAAAGTGCGACACTGAGCTAGCTGTAGAGTTATTGCAACCTGGCCACTAACAAAGAGACATGTCATCGTGAAAATCCATCAAGAAGACCCATTAATTTAATCGATATCACATACCACACCTTATCTCGTGACCTTGATATATCGCGAAAAAGCCTGAGACATCGATCACCTTACAAGGAAGCATAAAAAACACACCCCTCATATCAACTTGCAACATGCCGAGGCCGAGACAACTTTGAGTTTAGTGATGACATAAGTATGCCTAATGGGTAACCGACTATAGCCTACATGGTGCGGCCCAACAGATGGTCTACTCAACGACCTGCCAACGTCCATGATGCCCATAACGGTTCGGCTAGTACGAAGCCCATATGGACATGGACTCCAAGCGTGCAAGACAAGTAAAGCTCAATACTAAAGTTCAAATCCAACCTATAACCAACTCGTATTGGTACCTGAGACCTAGCCCCTCCCCATATACAAAGGCTAGAAGGGTCCAACGAGAGGGGCACGACATAACTCTCTCCCACAATAGATCTACAATCCACAACCCTAGCATACACACCCGCCAGATCGCATCTGCGCACCCCCTATAACCTTCGGCTTTGCCATCAATCAAGAACATACAAGCAAGAGTAAGGTTTCCCTCTAGGGGCCCGAACCTGGGTAAATCTCGTGTCCCACATTGCTTGTTTGTTAGCCGTTCCACGATCTCCAGTGTTCCCCTCTTCTCCAAAATCCAAGCCCATAACAATGGGCATTGATGAATTTAACCCTCGTAAAGTGACAAGCTGAAGGAAATATGCCCTAGAGGCAATCATAGAGATGATTATATTTCTTATGTATCCATGAGTTATTGTAATGTTCCTTGAATCCATATCAGACAACTTGTATTGATTGACAATTATGTGAATTGTTTGTGAAAATCTATACTTGTATGGTTATTTAAGAGTTGTCCCTAGTCGGAGTTTATGTGAAGACACACATGAATATTAGACTAGCACATTGATTGGTTGATGACTATGTTTCGCAAGTCATAGACATGGAGATCTCAAACCAATGATGTGGACACATGTTATGAACATGGGGTTGGACTGACCCAACTTGAGACTGACAATTAGTTGCAGCTCTCTCTACACATCGTGTATGTTTTGTCCTTAGACCTGAGATTGTCTCATATACTTGAGATGTGGATCGACCTACTTTGGGGCTATCAAACGTTGTTCCATAACTGGGTAGTTATAAAGGTAGCTTTCAGATTTGTCCTGAAGCATGCTGCAAGGCATGGTCAATCAAGATGGAATTTGCCCCTCTCTTATTTGAGAGAGATATCTCTGGCCCCCTCGAGTGATCGGATCCAGAAATGCATGGCCGTGCTACATATGGTTAAGTGTTAACCTAGTAAAGGGATTCCGAATCACAGTATCGAGAAAGGGAGGTCAGTTTGAAGCTATACCAAATATCGTGAGGCAAAGGGAAAGACATGTACTAAACCTTGTGATGGTTCGTCCGATATGATCTTTGTATACGTTTAGGAATTGACACGTCTTGCTAGAGGCCGCTACCAACTATTGACAGAATAGGTGTATCTGTGTCATGTCTATACGTATACGAACCTATAGGGTCACACACTTAAGGGGCTGGAAGCCTAACGAGGATTGAATCCGAATTAGACCAGGCTTAGGCTACTAATGGGCTGCTAATGTAAAAGCCCACTAAGGACGCCTATATAAGAGAGGGTGGGGCGAGCTGACCGGGGTTAGACCATTCCATCCAGCCGCCACTCCTCACGCCTGTGTTGCACGCGCGGACCTAGCAGTCCGGCGTCTAACACTTCCACCCTGTATGTGTGGATACCTCGGAGGCGCTGCATCTGTAGCGCTTGGACGAGCCGCGCAAGGGGAGCTGCTTGTGGGACGAGAATGGGGAGGTGACGTAGATCGTCTGCACTGCCTCGACACGCTTCATCAAGTTCCACAACTGCGCGTCTAGTGGTAATCCCGTGATTTATGACAATAGTAATCCTGGTTTACGCGGTAGAAATTTTTGATTTGCGCTAGTGTAGCCTACCCGTATCCCTTCACAAGCCTCACATAAGAGGGTTGTAAACCTTGCATTGATAAAGTTACCCCTAGCGACCGATGATTAACATGCACGCAAGCTACATTCTGAGGCATCGCCACAACCATGTCTTACCATGACTCTGGCACCCTCGTTGCGTATGAAGCTACACACACAAAAGTGACATAATGTTAGACCATCAATGACTAAAGCCATGTCACAACCTAACTCTGTTCACCACAACCATCACTGCTACTCAAATCGCAACGGTAATGGATTCGGTGTAGGGCCCCCCTCCACATCAACAAGATACATACCAAGAGCCTCATCATCTGAAGCTGCTCCAAAACTATGCCTCCAAGAATGTCAATGGTGCAAGCATGACACTTTCGTCCAGTCGAGGGATACATGGAACTAAGGTTTCCCAAGAGTCAAAGCTTCAAGAAGAGGAGAGGAAGGAGCAACAAGATGATGTCTTTGAGGAAGAGAAGTAACTTTCTCAGGGTTCACCATAGAAGGATGAGTCAAATTTAGAATACGGATTTCACCTGCACCGTCTTGGTCTACTCCTTCCCGTGCCAAGTAACTACACCGCTATTTGTTTGCCGCTCAAAGATGCCATGGTTAACTGCCAATTCAACACCACAATGCCAAGGCCACAACCAACTATTGAACGGGTACACATAATTGTTTCCGAGTAGTGTTCTCATAACCCAAGATGGATACTCAGAAGCTCAGTTGAAGTGAGGCTACTCGGGTCATGTCCTAAATGGTTGTGAACCCATCAGATCACACACTTAATGGTTGAGACAAATTTAAATTGGATCTGAGTTAATATGAGTATAGAGTCTATCTAGTTGCATCACTAGTTTGGAGGCCCATATCAGGACGACTATATAAGTGAAGGGAGATCGGTGTTAGCTAATTGATCGATTCAAGGGTTTCTAAAACCCTAGCCACTGTCACCGGCATGCTCAAGTCAAGCAATCAGATATAGTGGTTCACATCACTATGTTCACGTATAAGTTTATATGCGTGGATTCCTCTAAGGTATTGTATCTGCAATGCTACAAACCATTCTGAGAGAACCGGCAAGAAAACCAAAAAGGAGGAGAAGGTAGTATGACGAAGGCCGATCCATCCGCTTTGCGTGTGGGTAATCCCGTGATCTATAGCAACAATTGGCATGGGAGAAAATCAAAATTTTGCTAACATAGTCTACCCCATAACCCTGATTGTAAATTTGCATTGGACCAATCGAATAGAAATGGAGACTGGGAACATTGTTGTTTAAACATGCTCTGGAGGAACACCGTCAATCTCCTATTCTTGAAGAGAGTTGTCAACAGCTGAGAAATAACACGATCTAGTTTCATTTACGTCTGCGCATTGGTACACTGACACAAAGTATATCAATTGGGGATTTTGTATAACATGCAGAATTAATTACTTACTAGTAGAAGCAAGAAAAATACAAATTCTTTCTTGTCAGATCCAGCACCAACTCTCTAGGCTACAGTGACATCATAGCTTTCGTGGATGTTGACTTGGCAATACTAGTAATAAGCAATTCAATTCAGTTCAATACTCTCTCGTTTCAACGACAGGCGGATTATGACTCCATCTTTTGTCCCTGTTAAAAGAGCCCCAAATATTTCATATTCAGAGGGGCATCTGCAACGTCGTTCTCATGGGTTTATTGAAACATACGCAAATGGCGCGGTTCCATAATTTAGATTCCACCAGAACGAAAGCAAGATCACACCTCCTCACAGTCTCACATCAGCATCAACCACTGACCCTCGCCCTACCACACACTAACCAACCCCGGACATCTCCTTTCGTCACCAGGGCGATTCGACGCCGATTTTGGCCGGGACGAAAACTAGTCCAGTCGCGTACCCAAGGACCTGTTTTCGGCCGGATTTGGGCCATTTTTGGTCCGGACTACCCAGGCCGAATCCAGGTTTCCGGATACGCCTTGGAAACGCCGGACTCAGCGAAATCGGCGAAAAAAATCAAAGCGGCGCGTGGACCCGCAGAGTCTGTGACGGAAGCCGAGTTGTCGTCATTTTCGGAACCACGCGACGGCGGCAGCCAATAATCGCCCGTCGCGCCGACCACGTCGCCGATTCTGGCGCCACCGTCGCCGCCGGCCTCATGACGGACGAGCGGTCACTAACTTCCGCCGTTCCACTTTTTCCGCCGCTACACCCTCCCGCCCGCCACCTCAGCCTTTATAAGCCGTACTCACGGAGATCTTCGCACTTCTCTCCCTCCCCGCCACCCGCATGTCAGACGAGGCAGGGTATATGGCGCCGCCGGACACACGGATGCCTCCGGGGTGGAAGCTGAGCGCCGGCAGCATCCCAATCCCGTCGGGGCCCACGCCGGACGAGTTGCCATACGATGTACAAGAGTACATCGCTGGCATGGACAACCCGACCGAAGCGAAAAGCGCCGACAACCTCTCATCAGAACTTTTTGTGGCCAGCGAACAGAGCTTCGCCACGAGCCGCCGAACGAGTCCTCGCAAGCGCAACAACTCGGCGGGCGCGTTGGCGTGGAAGCGCGCGCTGTCGCCGTCTGCCGAAAGCACATCAACGCGGAACAAAGCGGCTCGGCTTCAGCCAACCCGACGCCGCGGCAGGGACGGTTGGCGTCTTTCCAACGGCGCCGAGGAGGATGGCGAGCATGAGCTCGCTCTCCGCTCCTCCTCCCACTTTCCGGCGCTGCGCCAGACGCCGACCGTGAAGCGCTGGTTGCTCGCCAAGCGGCCACCGCTGGCGGACACGCTTGTATCGTCACCGGCGAGCGTCTGCGCTTACGCCGCCAACAGCACCGCTACGCCGCTACAAGACAGAGAGCTCGGCGTCGGCGAAAGACGCCGCTTTGAAGATGACGCTGAGAGCTGCGCTCGCGAACGGCGCCGCCGTACGGCCGAGCCTTTTCGCCGGATATCTGGAATGGTCCAGAGGATCGGGAGAAGCGGAACAGCGATCTCGCGCAAGAAAGCGGAGGAGCAGCCGCCCGGCGTCGGGCTGTCTGGGCGTGAGCTCGCTACCGAGCGCTTTCTACGCCCCGGACGACGCGACGAGGACGCAGGCCGTCCTACCAGCCATGGAGGTACGGTGACCACGGCGAGCGACTCGCGAATTCAGCCGAGCGACGAGGACGACGACGGCGAGGATGACGGCCGAGCCGACCCCGGCTACACGTCGTTCTACGATAACTTTGGCATGTAGGACGGCGAAGGCACCGGCGGTGGTCTTTTTTAAGTTTATTATGTATTAGTTTAGTTTAAATTTGATGTAATCCGCCTATATTCGTCCAACTTAATGAAATTCACCCATATTTAACGAATTTTAGCCAAACTTGGGAACTCAGCCTGGATACGCGAGTGGGCGACTGGGCGTATCCAAACCGAAAACTTGTTCCGTTCGGCCGAAAATCGGTCCGTTTTTCGGCCTGGTTCCGCCAACGAGTGGGAGATGCTTTTAGCTGGCCAGCAAAGAAGCTTAATTAGGTCTCAAGTAAGTCGCTCACACGTCCATGGTTCCAACACCCAAATTATCCACTACTAGTATTTCTCAGCGGAAGAATGGCGAGCGGCAGGTCCACACGGCACGGTGCACAGGATCACTGTGATCAGTCGTCTTCCCTCTGCCCCTGCAGCTGTGAACCCCAAAGCTCCCAATTTTATACCCGTCACTTCTCACCACGCTCCGTCGCTCAAATCACCATCCTCTCTCCCAGTTCTAAATTACTACTACTCTCCATTGCCCTTTTCCCAAATCAATTGACCACCATTTTATAGGCTCCGAACCTTGCTCTTTCCTCCATCTCACTCTCTTCTCTCCCTAAACCCCCCAAATCAGAGAGAGAGGGGGAGAGCAAAGCAGAGCTGTAGTGTGTGTGAGTTCAGCTGGGGCTCCTTTCTCTCACTAGATCTGCCCACTGTTTCTGTGCCTTTGCCCAAAGGTGCCTCTGCCGTGCTCGCTCGCTCGCTCGCTTGCTTGCCTGCGGTGTCACCCACTTCCTCCCTCCCACTCCCCCCCTATGCGTGCTGTGCCTCTGCCTCCATGTGGTGGCGGTCTTGTCTCGCTCTAACTAACCACCACCAGCACCACCGCGCACCAATGCCAACCTTGGCGTCACTGGACTCAAGCGCACGGCATTGCAATGCCGCTTCTGATCGAGGCGTGAGCGTGATGGACTAGCCAGCACGGGCAGCGAGCCAAGGGGAGGAAGATTTCGCCAGTTTCTGCGGGGGACTGGTTGATTCCCCTCTCGAGAGAGAGAGCATCCGCCGCCGACATGTTCAAATCGGGGAGGTGGCGCGGTGGCGGCGGCGGCAAGGCCAAGGCCATGTTCAAGCTGCAGTTCCACGCCACACAGGCAACGGCCCGCTGTCTCTTGGGGAGTTTTCGTTTCTTGTTTCGGCTTTCGATTCGAGGCGTGACGGGGCGCGTGCTCTTTGTTGTGGTTGTGCAGGTGCCGGAGCTGGGGTGGGAGTCGATGATGGTGGTGGTGACGCCGCAGGACATCGGCCGGCCGACGGCGCGGACCGAGGGCGCGGAGGTCGACGGCGGCGCCTGCCGGTGGGCCGCCCCGATATTCGAGGCCACCAAGCTCCCCGCCGGCAAGGACAAGATCTACCAGTTCCTCGTCTACGAGACCGTGAGCGACCCACCCCCACCCGCCCGCAATTAATCGATTCCGCTCGATTTTGACTCGGCAATGCCGTCCGTTGCGCGTGCAGGGGTCTAGCAAGGCGGCGCTGCTGGGGGAGGCGACGGCGAACCTGGCCGAGTACGCGGATGCGTTGAAGCCGTCGGCGGTGACGCTCCCCCTCAAGGGAAGCCCCGCCCCCGGTGCCCTGCTGCACGTGAGCACCCATCTCTCTCTCTCTTTCTCTGATCCCCTCTTAAAAAGCTCGCGGCGTTTTCATGTGACCTGTGACGGCGACGCGCTCGCGGTTCCTGATTCTGATGGTTGCTGCCTGCTGTTGTTGCTCTCCGTGACAGGTGACCATCCAGCGGGTGGTGGGTGGTGGCGCCGGTGGGTGCGGCGACGACGTGAGGTGGGTTGAGTTTGCTTGCGTTTGGTGGGGATTAGTTTAGACACACCTCTGCTGCTGCTGCTGCATTGTCGTTTGAGCTTTAAGGATCATCCCATTCTCATCTCCACCAGATTCATTTAGACATTGCTGCTACCTGCATTGTGCTTGTTTGAGCTCTGTGTGCCTGCTGCATTGTGGTGTGAGCCTTTAGCATCATGTATTTGCTTTGATTAAGGCCTTGACTGTGCAATTTGTTACTGATTCTTGCTCTTCACGATGACAGTGAGAACGGCGACACAGCAAAGTTTTCGCCGAGAAGGACTCTACAGAGCCAGCTGAGCCGGTACGAGGACGAGGACGGCGAGAAGGCCAGGTCACTCGCAGCAGCCGATTCCATGAGCCCTGTGCATGTAAGTGACCAGTGAGGCTTAGGCCCAGGGGGGGGGGGGGGAAGAGTTCTTGAGAGCTTTCCCTTTTTGATCCATCATCATTGCATTGCTTTGTTTCTGTTGATGGCCAAGAAAGAGAGCTTTTGGCATGCAAAGCATATTGCAAAGAAAAAGGGAACCTACATTTTCTCATTGATCATTTGGGGGGGTCACATTTGCTGTGTGACACTTTCTGTTTGAGATCTGTATTTCTCATTCCTGTAGAGAAGAAGGGGAGTTTAGAACTGAACACTGCATGTATTATGTCATCTTCCCCTATGTTCGTCAGATAGTGTCTGATACGTAGCTTTCTTGTTCAGGATGGATTGGTGATCAGCAAACCACCAGGGATGAGGTTTCCGTTGAGAAGAAATATGCCGACATCCGTTGAGCCGGCTGGCCACCTCCATAATGCCAATAACTTTGATGCTGTTTCGGTGTCGGGTTCAGATGGGAGCTCGGGAAGATTCACTCCCAAGACCAGTGCAAACATGCATAGCACGTTTCTTCATGATGCCACCAACTTGCCCTCGCCGTTTGCCAACAATGGCACCCAGAGAAACCCATTGAGCTCTGGTGACTGGTCGGGAAGCTCTGCTCCTGATGCTAGCACGGATGGGTCGACGAGCAACTCCGGTGAGACGGGGTTGAGAGGTTCTGAGGATGATGTGGAGAAGCTAAGAAGTGAGATAGGCACCCTGACAAGGAAAATGGATGTCTCAGACATGGAGTTGCAGACACTCAGGAAGCAAATTGTGAAAGAAAGTAGGCGAGGGCAAGACCTTTCCAAGGAAATGAATAGCTTGAGGGAGGAGAGGGATGCACTCCGAAAAGAATGTGAAGGGCTTAGAGGTACGAAGAAGACAATCCATGATGCAAATGGATCGGGTAAACGGTTGTCGAACGTGGAAGATCCCTGGTCTCAGGTTGAGGAGCTGAAGCAAGAGCTGGGCCATGAGAAGAATTTAAATGCAGATCTACGTGTACAGCTACAGAAAATGCAGGAATCCAACTCTGAGCTGCTTCTGGCCGTGAAGGATCTTGATGAGCTGCTGGAGCAAAAGGATAGAGACATTTCCATTTTCCAACAAGAAACAGTAGATGATCCTCAGGAGGCAGAATATGAGCATGCACTTTCAAATGTGCACAGTGCTGGACACAAGATGGACATGTCTGAAACAAGCTCGTACCAGGAGAAAGAAGACGAGCTTATGCTAGATGCATTAGTGAAGAAGAGTGATGGCATCGGTAGTTCCGAACTAGAAGAGAAAATTGTTGAACTGAGCGATGAAATCGAGTTGTACAAGAAAGACCGTGAGGATCTTGAGATGCAAATGGAGCAGCTTGCACTTGATTATGAGATTCTGAAGCAAGAGAACCATGACATATCTTCGAGGCTGGAACAAACACAACTGAGGGAGCAGCTAAGGATGCAGTATGAGTGTTCAGCACATTTGTCTATTATAAGTGATCTTGAGGCCAATGTCGAGAATCTGGAGAATGAACTCCAGACACAATCTACCAAGGTTGAGAATCTGGAGAATGAACTCCAGACACAATCTGAAAGGTTAGAGGCTGATATAGCAGAAGTACTGTCTGCAAAGGTTGAGCAAGAACAGAGGGCTATAAAGGCCGAGGATGCTCTGAGGAAGGCACGGTGGAACAATGCTACTACTGCGGAACGACTACAGGAGGAATTCAAGAGTTTATCTTCGCAAGTATCTTCTGCTTTCAGTGCAAATGAACGTCTACTTGTGCAAGCAAGAAAAGAGGCCGCAGAACTACAGTTGCAGAAGAGCCAGTTGGAAGAATTGCTACAAAAGGCCCAAGAAGATACCGTATCTGTCCAAGAAAACCACCGGGTGAAAATTCAACAGTTACTTACCCTAGTGGATTTCAAGTCGGATGAGATAGATAGGCTAGTGATGGAGCTCAAGAGCAAAAACGACGAGTTCCAGAACCAGAAGAGAAGTGATGAGGCAAAGTTAAATGCTCAATCAGAAGAAATTGAGCAGCTAAAGGTGAAGATTGAGAAGCTGTCAGATGAGAGAGGCCAACTTATGGAAAAGAATCAACAGAAAGACATGGAATTAGCTACAAGTGGTGAAAAAGACATGGCCTTGGAAGACAAAAATGCTGAAATCACTTTGCTCGGTGAAGAGCTTGCATTGCTCAAAGGCCAAGTGCAGACATATTTGGATGAGCTAAACACTGTAAAGTGCTCCAGGAATGAAAAGGATGAGGCCATAGGGAAGCTACAAATAAATATTGGATCGTTGAAGCTCCAGTATGAAAACATAAAAAAGTTGTTGTCTACAAAGGAGTCTGAGAAAAGCAACCTTGCTTCTCAGGTGCTGAAGCTGAGAAGAGCCCTTGAAAGCAGGGAAGGTGCCAAGGAAAATGGTATCACTTCAGACACAACGGTAAATACCGAAGTCCAAACCAGATATATTGTTAGTAAAATAAGTTATTTTCTTTGCTAAATCAACTTTTCATGCTAGCATATATATTCATCATATATAAGGCATATGTAAATAGATAAATCAATAACTGAAACATGCCAAAGAGAACTAATAGAAACTCATTGTGAAAAGGGAAAATTATACTACGTAGAATATTTCCAGGAACAAAACCATAGAATATTTCCACAAGAACTCTCATTTAAACCAGTAGGTGTGGCTTCCCTTTTGTATTGAAGTCAGCATTGCTGCACAGTGTACACATTCTTTAAAACCTCACGAAGTTGTGGGTTGTCAACAAGATAAGTAGGTGCCAGTGCCACTGTCGATAGATGTTTTCTATAATACGCATATATTTTGCACATCCGATGACAAATCTGACTCTAGCTACTTATAGTTAGAGGATACGGACAGCTATTATGTAAAATATCCACTATTATGCTGTACTCCTTCCTTCCCAGAGGATAGGGACAGTCTTGAATAGAGGTCCCCACTAAGGTGAATGTGATATTTTACAGCATGGAGCTGTTGGGCCTTTACATAGAAATACTATTGCCGTAATCATAGGCTTCGGTACCTCGAAATTGACATATCGTCTTTTGTTTTGCAGGAAGATCAGCATACTAATTCGAAGCGCATCAAGCACAATACCGGGAGCAGCGATGCTACGCCAATTGTCGACATACACAGCAATGGGCACGACACGAGGTTACTACCCGAGCTTAACTTGCAGGAATTGGCCTTTTTTACTCCCACCACATATATATATGACTGACATGCTTTGCTGCTGCCGATGATTTTCTCGCTGCCAGGGGTGCTGGAGCTCATGCTGACCAGTGTGCAAAGGAGCTGGACACCCTGAAGGAGATGAACAAGGTGATGCAGCAAGAACTGAACGAACTGCACGAGCGGTATTCGGAGATAAGCCTCAAGTTTGCAGAAGTGGAAGGCGAGAGGCAGCAGCTGGTGATGACGGTGCGGACACTGAAGAACGCGCTGAGGTGATCCATGGCTGCTTCTTAGTGCTCACCCACCCACCCACCCACCCACCCACATGTAGCTTCAGGATTAGGTGATGATCCCAACCCCCAAGGAGGGTTTTGTATAGGCGAGCAGCTGGACGGCGAGCTGTATGGAACATCATCCATGGGCTTGCAGAGGCCAGGCTTGCACCACCCAGGTAGCAGGGGGTCCTGTGGCCTGTCACAATACACAGCATGTAGATCCATTCCCCCACACAATAATAGTTCTGTCTTTTTTCTCTTCAGCATCTGTGTGTGCAGGATGTAATCAGTTGTTGTACCTCTAGAGAGAGTGTAGTGTTTGTGTGCGTGCGTGTTGTATAATTCTACTGATGTTTGGTTGTACTGTGAAGAAAGAAAAGTGAGATAAAAAAAACGGTGTGGCAGTTTGACCATGAACATTCTTTTGTCAGAAATTTGATCTTAAGACTTACAGCTTACAGATTTTGCCAGTCACATCATCCCCAATTTCTTGGGCAAAATTGATCTCTTCTGTGGCATTCAACCACGGTCTTGGAAACATTTCTGACAGAAATGTGAACACGAGCTCAGTTGTAACTTTGCTCCACATGAAAGGCTGAAGCACTCACGAATTTGATCTCGAGGTAAATTAACCTGATATATAGGTGTCTCGACAAGATTTTATTTGGTCTTCAATTGAACTTTTAAGTGACTCCGCAGGCCATCGACATCTGACACTCAAAATAGTGTCAGTCGGTCAGTTTCATTGCTTGTCAGTATTATTTTCAACTCAAATTGTTCTAAGCTTTAAATGGTTGGATGCACTTGTGGCTGTTGTTCTATACCCTGTTTCACTGTTCTTCGATTCACCGGTAACAAATCACATGTTAATTAAATCACTGAATCGATCAACACACGCACGCACGGTCTTTTTTATTCTCAGAGAGAGAGAGAGAGAGAGAAAGAGATACAATACAATAGCACACAGTGGCCGGGTTTCTACAGGGGGCAGGTGGGGATGGTGATGCCGCAGGAGGTGAGGGTCTTGCGGGCGTTGGGGCTATTGACGTAGGGGGACAATAACGGGTTTTTCGCATACATGCAGAAGCAGTCTTGTTGCGACTTGAGGTTCGAGCAGCACGACTCCGTTGGCTTCGCCCCTTTGAGGAGTGCCGAGCTACACGCGAACAGCTTCCCCGGGACGCACTGCTGCTCCGCCGTTGAAGCCGTCGCCGCCGACGCCAACGGCGCCACCGCCACCGCCACCATCACCACCAGTACCAGCACCGCGCACATCGCCACCGCCCTAGCCATGGTGTCCGACTGCTACAAACACGACGTCCTTGATCAAAGCTAGAGTGAGACTGACAGACTGTGAGATGGATGTGATTGCAATTGGTGGCACACTAGAAGCGAATCGTGTTACTGGTATTTTATAGGCGAGCGAGCACGCGAGACGTTCGCAGGCAATGTGTCCTTCACGCCAGAAATTCCTTGGCATCTATTAATATGGTGCCATCTTTTACCATGGGTTGTTAATGCGCAATTAAGTTGGAGTGTGTTTATAAGGATAATTTGGGTATGGATAACTAGCTTGCCATCTTTTTACCATGGAAAATGATTACCATCCCCCGGAAGATCGTGCGATATCCATCGTCCGGGTTACGTGGCCTCGCGCACACCACATCGTGGATGGGCCCACGTACATCTTATCCCTGTTTGTGGAGGCTCTTCCCAGCCAAACAACCATTGGTGCTCCCACGACCTCCGCCTATTCCGATCTCCAGCGCGCCGCCGCAGCCATCGCTCAGCTTTCCGTCGCCGGCCCCCACCCTAGGATCCGGCAAGCCAGCCGACCACCTCTTCCACGGGTCGTGCCGCTGCGTCGCCTGCCCCTGCAGCTTGAGCTGCTGTGCTCCCCAACGTCGGGGTCTCCATGGGGCGGCCGCCATGAAGCTTTTTCTCCTATGATTTTCGAGCCATGGAGCTTCCTCGGGCCTTCAACGCCAGGGGTGTGTTGTCAAGGTGTGGCGATGCTGCTACATCAGTTGGTCGACCTTGCTACAGAGGAGCCGCGGCGCTGCTACAAAGGCGCGGATGTCTTGCTACAAAAAAGTTTCCGACGAGGTCTTCGAGGAAGTTAGTTTTTTGCTACATTAGAAGAACTTTGTTGCTACAACCGTCTTGTGATTTTGCTACAACAGTGTCAACTTTTTGCTACAAGGTCTCGGGCGAGAGTCACTGGAAAGTTTTTTCCGACGATGTCTCCAGCGAAGTCGGTTTTGCTGCATTAGCATATTTTTTTTGCTGCATGGTCTCCGGCGAGACGTTCTATTTTTAAAACGAACCGTTTTTTTTTGCTTCGGAAGAAAAAGCGGGGACATATGCAGCAAACGCGGGATGTTTTGCAGCAAAAGCGGGATTTGGAGCAATTTTGTGGACACGTGTCACGCAGGGAAGGTGGACGATGGAAAAATCCTATCGTTCGGGGGACGCAGCGCGTTGTCCTTTTACCATGGGTTGTTAATGTGCAATTAAGCTGGAGTGTGTTCATAAGGATAATTTGCGTATGGATAACTAGCTTGGCCCTGTGATTACCGCCGTTCGGCTATGTGCAATTAATTCTATTTTCTGCAAAAACAATTATCGATCTATTAATTATCAATAACATATTAAAAAAAACGCTAAAAGAACAAAAAATTCTTTTCCAAAAAGATACTATGGACTATTATTTTGTCCTCAACACTTATAGGGGTATTATGAATTGTCGACCGTGATGTAGTGCAACAAAAACCCACATTTATCTAGAGAGTACTCCCTCCGTTTCATAATATAAGATGTTTTAGCTTTACGAAGATAATGTATCTAGACATCTTTTAATGCGTAGTTTTGAAGAGGTTCACTTCGAATCTACACACTAAAAGATGTCTAGATATGTTACCTTCATAAACCTAAAATATCTTATATTTTAAAACAGAGTGAGTATTTCATTTAAAAAATGCCGTGGACATGTCTACTCACTGATATCTTGTGTGTGAGAGAGCGTTCATGAAGTGTATGCAAACTACTGGTTTGGTGTTCCGTTTGTCTCAAGTGACATGTATTTTTTTTAAAACTAGGCAAGAGGCTTGCCATTCATTGATATCATAGAAAAGAGATGGCCAGTTTATGAGAGGAATCAGCCGAAAATCGATACAACACAGCACTACACACCGGTCCTGAGACCACGCACCACACGAGCCGAAGGCCTAGCCACCCAAGTGGCCAAGGCTAACACCCAAAACACCTCAAAACGCAACAAGGCGGAGGCAAAAAAACTCAGAGCTGTCGCTCTGACATTGAAAGAACATGTGGGCCCATGTGTGGTTTTGATAATTAATAACAATTTCTATGGACTAATGTTTGCAGTGAGTTATACTTGTAGGATTAGTCCATTGGCATCGCTTGGAGCATGTGTTTGCTTCAAAGTAGAACAAAGTGAAGAAGATCAAGTGTTGACCAAGTATGTTTTGAAGAATGAGATGGAGTGTTACCTCGTGTGTATCTTTAAGACACCAACATAATAAAGAAAGATGAAATGAATACGAAGAATAAAAAAATAAGATCAAGGACATCATGCAAATGGTGTTAGAAGAAATGTTGTGCAAGCTAAAGATGTGCCATATCTAGAAGATCTCATGCTTGAAGCTTGCCATCCTCGGTGACCATGGATCGATGAAGACAAGGTCAAAGTAAAGGTTTCCCCATGTTGTATTGGGGAGCAACTTGCAAGTCTTCATCAAGCGAGTGCGTACAAGAGAAATCAAGAAAGGTGTTCCATCTTGAGAAGGACAAGATCGTCTATATCAAGATCAAGTGGAATATGCACAAGGCAAATGTATGATCTTGATAGGGTTTCCTTCTTACCGGTCTCGTGTTGTTAGTTGGGGAGACCAGTTTATAGAATACATAACCGTTCTATCAAGAGGGGCTCTCAAGTGAGTAACTCGATCATATCTTTTGGAGAAAGCTCAAACCTTTGCATACTTAGCATCATACTTTATTTGTTGTTAATTGGATCTTATCCATGTGAGGTTCTATAGTTTGTGGTAATATTCATAACAAGCTCTAGTTCATGAAAAACGGATTTCCCTTTTATATCTTATTGCGTTTTTGATCTTTGAGGTTTTCTAGTTTATCACCAAGGGAGGTATCTCACATTATAATACATGAAATATTCTCATTTGGTGGTATGCAATATTTTCACTTTTAGTTGGGTAGCTCTTGTCGTCCTCTTTCTAACAAAATTGGTTTCGGGTCAATCGGAGTTTCCAAACTCTAGATATCGCCATTTAAAGTTTGCCTTTTATTTGATTCTATCCTCCCTGGCTGAAACAAAAGATTGGTGGAATATCCAGACCGGAATCTCCATGGTGCAAACACCGGAGTCTCCGGTGTGGACCGGAGTTTCATCTCAAACTTCCGGTGTGGATCCAAGATGAAGACCATGGTCATTCTATATAAGGGTCTGGAGTTGGGGCGGAGACAGACCGGAGTCTCCGGGGTGAAAACATCGGAGTCTCCGGTGTGCCCCAGTCCGGAAACTCTGCAAAGTCCCCGGAGGGAGCATCTACATCAGGCCAGGGACCTTCTGTATAGTGGTCCGGAGATAGACCGGAGACTGGCCGGAGTCTTCGATGTGAGTCAAAGTCAGACCGGAGTCTCCGGTGTGGAAATTTCCAACGGATAGAAAACGGTCAGAAATCAGTGGGCCTATATAAAGGGACCTTCTTCCCCAATCGACTGGCATGAGTTCTGCAAGCCTACCCCTCCATTCTTGACCTTCTTGATCTTGCTTCTCTTCAATCCCTCCTTTGATTCTTGCATATAATTTAAGGATTTGAAAGAGGAGATGTCAACACCCGGATTTTTAATCCCAGATGCCTGTTATGCCATACATCGCAATCCCAAGATTACCATTTTTGCGAGACATAACAGAATTGGATACCACAATATATCATCCATTACAAACCATAAATATTGTCTTACACAAATAGGGATCTCATGATCCAGTTCTTAATACAACTTCAAGAAGCGGAATACGTAATAATAACGGTAGCGTAGGCGGAGCTCCATCTTCGGGGTCACAGGCAATGCTGACGATGGGAGATGATCCTAGTTGTCGTAACCTTCCTGGGTTCCATCTTCCAGGTACTCCTCTTCATAGTCTGTCCATGGGAATAGCCAGGGACAAAGCCATGAGTACTCTTTAAGTACTCGCAAACTAATACTAACAAGGGAAAGGGGGTTTTTGATAATAGGACACTAGGCTCTAGGGTTCTTTTGCAAAAGCCAGGTTTATCTCTACTAAGTTTAGGAGCACGAATGCTAGTTTAAGTTTATAACACCTAAATGGGAACTTGTACTTCATATCACAACCCTGTTGTGGTCAAGTCAAAGTCTCAATTCATTTCACAAGTCATTTTGAAAAGTCCGAGGGGTATGGCCTCCAGCTGTCCATAATCATGACGCTATTCGAATAGTTTGACACTCTGTAGAGATTATACACTTTCACCACAACATTCGATATATCCGTCAGGAACAAATCCTGAATTCACCATACTCAGTATGCGGATAATCAATCCTAACCTTTCAATTACACGCCCTAGTATAAGTACCTCTCCTGTGAGTTTGGCCTCCCAACCATGACCAACTGTCATCTTGGGTACTGCACAGGTGGACAATCTTCACAAGGTAGCCTCAGCTCAGACCTTGGCCGTGAGGGAACTAATACTAAGGTATATAAGTTTCCAGTCAAGCCCTACCCAATCTTCGGGTATTGTGGTTGTACGATAAAATTGGAATGGTATCGCATCCAGACAACCATCAGTTTTATAAAGGGCTAAGGCTCATGCCTCATCATTTTCATCACCAAAATCATCAAGTGTTCGAAAACACATGTCCAAAACATTTCAATAGAATGATCCATCATTCCAAGGTTTTCATAACCATTTTTCCACCAAGTAAACCCATCTAAAGTTGATCAAGTTTTATGCTTAGCACTAGCATCTATAGGTGGGGGTAAGCACTAATGAGGGGTGGTAAACTAGTGGAATTTTAACTAAGTTCAATTTCATGCCTTAGGATGACATCAAGATTATCTAGCTTAGGCCAAATTTTATGCTCTTTATGCAACCTTCACATATCTTTCTAGTATCTACCACTTATTCCAGTAAACTCTAGGTACAAGCTTTGATAAAGAAATAAAGTAACCAAGCTTGTAAATAAAACTAGGATTGGTTTATCAAGTGGATATGATCACATATGCTTAAGGCATATAGTGGGCATAACAACAAGTAGTGGTTTGTGGCATCAATAGGGTATCTTGCAAGGGTTAGCTTGCATTGGTCCACTTAGTTAATAAAGCTTTCTAAATTAGAAGTGTTAGCTTGCATCAATATAAGTATAAGCTTTCCTTGAGCAGAGCAGTGGTTGAAGTTCTCCTCGGCTTCTTCTTCGTAGAATCCTCCTTCCTCCTCGTATCCTTGGTCGGTACTAGCGTCTATAAATAAATACGAGGTACACAATCACCAAACAATACTTAACTACTTGCAATCATCACACAAAGGGGTCCTATAGATTATCTAGCATCATCTCTGACATTACAAGGTTAAGGCTTGGTTTAATTCTTTTTAATTTTAGAAAAGTAATTTCTACTCATTGAAAAACTACTTAAGATTTAATATTCTCCAAACCAAACATGGGATCATGTTGACACATGTCATCACCACATATTTTAGTCCATGTGAATGTGATTTAAAGTGGTGTCACAATTTAATAAGGTTTTGCCCTTTTATTTTTAATTAAATAATGTGCCTAGAAATGCCTATGTAGCATTCTTTTATTACTTGAACATTATTTCTGTAAGTAAACCTATATATTTTTATATATTCTGAAAGGTATAGTTAAGTGTGATTTTTTAGAGTTGGAATCAACTCAAAAGCTATTATGGTTTAAATTTGAAAAATGTTTGAATGCAGAAAAGCTTCTGCCTTGTTATTTTTACCAGGGGTGATCTATAGATCCAAATGACTTGAATCCAACGGGCTTGGATTCCGCATTCCCAGTCCTTTCTAACAAAATTAGTTTCATTCAATTTGGTGCACTGAATCAATCTGGGTTGATTTTTGAAACTGGGTACAGAAGTGTGTTTGAAATAAAAAGAAAAAGGTTTAATTCAAATAACTGGGCTGCGCGGGAAACGATAATGGGCCGGCCTGCTAAGCGCAGCGCTTCCGCGGGCTGTTTAAGTGGCTTTCCCCACGCGTCAGTGAGACAGGGGGTGCAAAGCGGTATGGGGCACTATGGGGCGTTCGATCTAGGTCTAATCCAACGGCTGGGAGTCTTCGTCGACGTTGGGCAACGCCGGCGAGACAGAAACCTAGCGCGACCAGTGGGGGTTGCTGGGGGGTCACCGGGGTACTGGCGAGGGTCGGCGAGGCGGGCGAACGAGGAAGTCGACGACGGCGAATCTCCTGGTACCGGTGGCTCCTCCTAGGGCGGCTCCAATCGCTAGCTCCCTTCTTCTCCAGAGGCGGCGGGCTCCGGTGAAATTCCGACGAGGTGGTGCTCGCCTTGCTCCGGGAACGGTGTGGCACGATCAGTGAGGAGAGGGGAGTAGAATGGTGTGAAGAATTCGACTGGGGGTGGCCTCTATTTATAGTCAAGCGAGGGGACCGACGGGGTGCACGGTGAGCTCGTCGGGGGCGGTGGTACAGATGGCTATCGGCATGGGCGACGGTAGGGGACGGTGCGGTGCTCCCTGGCGATGCTCAACGACACGGTGGCGAGACGTGTGGCGGTGCGGTTGGGTCGGAACACGACGTTGCTCTGCGCGTGCACGACGGAGAATTTAATGGCGACAAGACGCGCGTGGTCAAGGCGGCGAACAGCGTGTCTGCGGGTTCTTTGGGGACGGTGGTGATCACGTATGCACGCGGGCGTAGCGCGTGCGTGGGCGTTGGTCGAGCGTGGCGCACGGGGCGTGCTCTCGGCATGGTTGCTGGCGAGGTTGGCATGGTTCGTGCGTGTGGTCCAGTGGCTGGCAACGTTCGAGCGCGGGGAAGGGAGTGGCGGTGGGGTGTTGGCTTGCTCCCAGACATGCTGGCTAGGCTTGTTTCTCCTCCTAGCTGGCTGTCGACATGGGGGTGACAAGGGTGCATTCGGCCTGCTCACCATTGATGGCAATGGCAAGCTTACAATGATGCTAAGGGTGTGCAATTGAGCTAGATGATCTACTAAAGCCTAGTTGCAACCAGAGAGGGAACAAGTTAGGCTTCAATCACTGCTCACAATAGTGTTTGGATTTTATTTGATTTGTGTCTGCAACCTGTTTGATGAAATGGCCGCAAGAACTCAAGTTTTGAATTTTGAAAAGATTTTTGGTGGGTGTGCTAGGTTGGTGCTGGTGAGTCTGCAGATGCTTGGGTTTTGAAAGTTGAGCTTGTTTGAGTGGTTTTTGAAAAAGTGGGATCTTCCCATATGATAAAGATTCAATTTTGAATTGTCATTTAAACTATGCATTTGAAAGTTTCTGGATGATCACAAAGTGGGCCTTGATACTTTGTTATGAGTACAATCAAGGGGTGCAAAGATCCAGAAAAGTTTCTGTTAGGTTCTGAAAGTTTGAGACAGCCAAAGTAGGCATGGGAGTTAAATTGGTCAAAATGACCATTCCCTTATTTTATTTGTTTTGATTTACTTGTCTTTAGGAAAAGTGTGGGAAATGTTTAGATGATGTTTATTTCACCTAAGCATCCATTTACAAGCAATGGAACACACAAACAAGGTGGTTTAAAAGAATTCAAAATGAAATGCATACTCACATGCATGCTTCCATAATTTTATTTAGAATTTTTTTGTTAACCCTACTTTTGATGATCCATGTTTAGTATTTTTGGGATGTTACAAACCTTCCCTCCTTAAACAAAATCTCGTCCCGAGATTGGAAAAAAAGATTACCTAGGATTTGAAGAGATCGGGAAACTCCGTCCTGATGTGATCTTCGCGCTCCCAGGTGGCTTCCTCTTCTGTGTGGTTGCTCCACTGAATCTTGAGAAACTTGATGCTTCGGGTTTGGGTAGTTCTGAAGGCTTCTTCCAAAATACGGATGGGTACTTCAGGATAGGTCAGGTCATCGTTGATCTCTATGGTCTGGTGGTCGATATTTTTGAACACTTCGGTCTTCTCGGGGACTTCGAGACACTTGCGAAGTAATGAGATATGGAACACATTGTGCACTGCGGACATCTCTTCGGGTAGTTCCAATTGATACGATACTTCTCCTCGACGGTTCAGAATCTTGAAAGGTCCGATATATCTGGGGGCTAACTTTCCCTTGAGTTGGAAACGTTGCATTCCCTTCAATGGCGACACTTTCAGATAAACAAAATCTCCTATGTTGAAGGCGAGGTCTCGACGTCTCTTGTCGGCGTAACTCTTCTGTCTGGATTGGGCGGTCTTGAGGTGCTCACGAATCTTGTGAACCTTCTCTTCTGCTTCTCGTAGGATGTCGGGTCCGAAAATCTGACTCTCTCCTACTTCCGACCAGTTCAAAGGGGTGCGACACTTCCTTCCGTACATGAATTCAAATGGGGCCATTTGCAAACTGGCTTGATAACTGTTGTTGTATGAAAATTCTGCAAACGGCAGGCAGTCTTCCCACTTGGATCCATATTCTAACACACATGCTCTCAGTATATCTTCGAGTATTTGATTTACTCGCTCCGTTTGTCCATCAGTCTGAGGGTGATACGCGGTACTGAAATCTAAGCGGGTTCCTAAACCTTCCTGGACTTTCTTCCAGAATCTCGAGGTAAACTGAGTTCCTCGATCCGATACAATGTTCTTAGGGACTCCATGCAAACTAACTATTCTAGCGATGTACAACTCCGCTAGCTTCGAACTCTGATATGTGGTCTTGACGGGCAAGAAATGGGAGACTTTGGACAATCTGTCCACTATGACCCAGATAGAGTCATTTCCCCTACTAGAAGTAGGCAGTCCAGTGATAAAGTCCATTCCTATAGAATCCCATTTCCATTCCGGAATCTGCAATGGTTGCAACAATCTAGCGGGTCTTTGATGTCCTGCCTTGACTCGCTGACAAATATCACACTTGGCGATATAGCTTCCGATTTCTCTCTTCATCTTATGCCACCAAAATTACTCTTTCAAATCTTGATACATCTTAATTCCTCCGGGATGGATAGAATAAAGAGTATCATGAACTTCCTTCAGAATAACTTCTTTCAACTTAGAATCTACTGGTACACAAAGGCGTCCTTTGTACCACAGAACTCCTTCTTCGTCTTCAGTGAATCCGGGTACTTTGCCTGTACCGATACGACGCTTGATTCCGTCGATACTAGCATTTCCTTTCTGCGCCTCTTTGATCTGGATGATCAAAGTGGGCTGAAGTTCTATACTAGCCAAAAATCCTTCGCTCACTAATTCCATTCGAAAATCTTCCATCTCTTTGTGCAAACTTGGTTGCTCCTTCAAAATCATGGAGTTCAAGTGGCACGGCAATCTGCTAAGGGCATCTGCTACCACATTGGCTTTACCATGGTGATAGTGAATGTCCAGATCGTAATCCTTGATTAGCTCAATCCATCTCCTCTGTCTCATATTCAGCTCCTTCTGAGTGAATATATACTTTAGGCTCTTGTGATCCGTATAGATCTCACAACGGTTTCCCATCAGGTAATGTCTCCATGTTTTCAGGGCTAGAACTACGGCTGCGAGTTCGAGGTCATGGGTTGGGTAGTTTTGCTCATGTTGCTTCAGTTGTCGGGATAGATAAGATATAACTTTGCCTTCTTGCATTAGCACACATCCGAGACCGATCTTGGATGCGTCATAATACACATCGAAGGGCTTCGAGATATCCGGCATGATCAAGATTGGGGCTGAAATCAATCTTCTCTTGAGTTCTTGAAAACTCGCTTCACATTTGTCGGTCCATTCAAACTTCTTGTCCTTCTTAAGCAATTGGGTCATGGGTCTGGCGATACTCGAGAATCCTTCTACGAACTTGCGGTAATATCCCGCCAATCCGAGAAATGCACGAACTTGGGTTTGAGTGGTTGGGGCTTGCCAATCTTCTACATCTTTCACTTTGGCAGGGTCAACAGCAATTCCTCCGGCTGATACGATGTGACCGAGGAATCCTACCTCCTGTAACCAGAATTCACATTTGCTAAACTTGGCATACAACTGATGCTCTCTAAGG
This sequence comes from Avena insularis, assembly GCA_023614405.1. Classification (NCBI taxonomy): domain Eukaryota; kingdom Viridiplantae; phylum Streptophyta; class Magnoliopsida; order Poales; family Poaceae; genus Avena; species Avena insularis. The sequence continues at coordinate 206,521,838 of CM042685.1, forward strand.
GTTCCAAGAATGGTCCTTAGGTGTAGCTCATGTTCTTCTTCTGATTTGGAGTAAATCAGAATGTCATCGATGAAAACAACGACAAACTTATCCAGGAAGTCCATAAAAATCTTATTCATGAGGTTCATGAAATAAGCGGGGGCATTGGTTAATCCAAAAGACATGACAGTATACTCGTATAATCCATATCTAGTGGTAAAGGCAGTCTTTGGGATATCCTCTGCATGAATCTTGAGTTGATGATAACCAGTTCTAAGATCAATCTTAGAAAACACTTTGGCGCCGGTCAACTGATCAAAAAAATCCTCTATCTTGGGCAAGGGGTACTTGTTCTTGATGGTGACATCATTCAACTTCCGATAATCCGTACACAAACGGTTACCTCCATCTTTCTTGTCCACAAATAAGACAGGCGATCTCCATGGTGACGCACTTGGTTGAATTAATCCAATTTCCAGCATGGCATCCAGTTGCTCCTTCAGTTCTTCTAACTCCGATGGGTTCATACTATAGGGTCTCTGGGGTATGGGTCCTGTTCCGGGGATTAGTTCGATGATAAACTCGATATCCCGATCTGGGGGCATACCGGGCAAAACATCTAGAAATACATCGGGGTATTCATAGACTATCCGAACTTGGTCAATGGTAGGTTGGGCTATACTCTTGTTTCATTTGAATTGGCGAGGTAAGGTTTCAGATATATGCTCGACTGATATTCCGGCTGTTCTGGTCATGGTTATGGCTTTCTTGGCACAGTCAATCAATCCTTTATGTTTGGACATCCAATCCATTCCTAGTACTACTTCCATACCTTTAGTTCCGAGTACTATCAGATTTGCATAAAAATCTATGCCATGGATTCGGATAGGGACGGCTTTGCAAATTTTCCTAGCCTTGGTGGTTGATCCGGGAATTTGAACAATCATTACCTGCTTCAATTTGGTTGGTTGAATTTTACTAGTGCATGCAAATTCTTCGGTGACAAATGAATGCGATGCACCAGAATCAAACAACACTCGTGCAAGTACTGAATTAACAGAAAACATACCCAAAGATGACGTGGCGCTCGAGCTTCTTCAGCATGCATGAGAAAAAGACGGCCGTTGCGGTTGAGTGAATTCCCTGGGGCAAATCTTCTTCCTGGCTGAACACGACGCTGCTGCTAAGCTGGGGCATTGGCATTGGGGGCAGTAGCATTCTTCTTGTTTGGGCACTCGTTGGAATAGTGGCCTTTATTTCGACAGTCATAACAGGTCACTTGCGACTTGTCCTTGGCTGCGACAGGCACAACATTGCTTCCAGTCCTAGGGGCAGTGTTGGGGTTGGTGGCAGCATTGTTAGTGTTGAACTTCGGTGGGGCACGGTTGAAATTGCTAGAGTTGCCGGGGTTGTTGTGATTTCCTCCGGGTCTAGGCTTTCCATGGTTGGGATAAGTCGGGCGGTTCATTGGGGGTCTGTTGGTTCTTGGGGCAAATCCTGGAGATGGGTTGGGGCGATACTTTGGGGTCTGATGGGTTCTTGGTTGATGCATCATGCGACGCTTGCGGTTCTCATTGGCTTGGTTGATCTTTCCTTCCATCTAGATGGCAGATTCGACAAGGGCTTCAATATCCGCAAAGGGGATATTGACTAACACTGTCTGCATCTCATCATGCAGACCATTCAGGAATCTTTCTTTCTTCTTGGCTTCGGTGTCGATCTCATCCGAGGCATACCTAGCTAATGACAAAAATTTGTCACGGTATTCCACTACAGTCATCCTTCCTTGCTTCAGTTCTCTGAACTCGTCTCTCATCCTCTTGATCAAACCCGGTGGCACATGGGTTCTGCTAAACTTGACCTTGAATTCCTCCCAGGTCATCATCTGTCCTCCGGTCATTGCACGAACACTGTTCCACCATGCCCTGGCATCTCCGGCTAGGTAGTGGGTGGAAAACAGAACTTTCTCTTTGGCTTCCACTCCGGCGACTTCTAAGTTATTTTCCATGGTTTGCAGCCAATCATCGGCGTCTAGGGGTTCTTCTGACTTCGTGAAAACAGGTGGGTTGGTATTCTGGAAATTTTTGAGCTTAGATCCATGGTTATCTTGATTTCCGTGGCCTTGGTTGTTGTGGGCTAGCTGGGATATCTGTTGCAGAGTGTCTAGGTTGGCTTGACATTCCGCTCTTTCAGCTTCGCGGTCAGAAGTCAACATTTGCAGAATCTGCAACATCGGGTCCGGGGATGAACCACTTCCTCCGCGTGGCATCTGAAGATTGAGATAGATTATGAGAAAAGAGGGAAATTTCTAAGGTTTCGGGGACTTTGAAAAGTTTTTAAAGTTTGACTTAGATTTTCTAGCAACTTGCTTTTCATTCATTCATTCATAGCAACCGATACAACACACACCACAACAAAGGAAAGCAGATGGTTTTAAGAACCATTCTGAAAACTACGATACAGTGGACCGAATACTACTCACTATGCTAGTGCTCAAGTGCTACTACTCCTCGGAATCGGTGGCCTCAACATACTCATCATCATCGATGAAGGCGAAATCATCCTCATCGGTGAAGAAATCCATAGCCTGATCCTCCAGAAAATCATCATCATCGCTGAGATAGGAGTAGGGGTCTCCACGAAGATCTTCTCCGGCATTCTCCCTTTCCTCCAACTGCATGTCTCTCTCATGGATGGTATCTTCCAAAGATGAGATGCGGTGGCGGAGATGGGCAATGATGCGCTCCTTCTTGTCGAGCTGACGGCGGCGAGACTTGTGATCCTTTGCTAGCCTGGCGATGGTCTGATCCTTTGTCTTGATGATGGCAGACTTGTGGTTGGAGTAGTCACGGCAATTATCCAACTCCTATTGACGATTGTACATCATGAAGCTAAGGTGGTCCAATTGAGTCTTCAGCTCGGGGTGGTATGGGGCTTCTAGTGGTTGTCCATTTGCATCACGCCTTGGGCAGAACTCAAAGCGGGTTCCCTTGATCTGATTGATGCTTTGCCCACACAGACGGGCAAGAGCTTCCTGCATGGCCCTGGCAAGTCCATCGAGCCAGTCATTCTCTCTTAAGGTAAACTGAATTCCCTCCGCAGTGGGAGGTTCAATCTTTCCTCGGAGACTTGCAACAATTAGCCACTGCAGGTCTTCTCCTCCTTGATCATTGAGCTGAGCTCCGAAGAACTCGGGGTGCGGATGCTCCAGAAGTTCCGAAAGCTGGTCCAAATCCCTCTCAAAGATAAGGTCTCCTCCATTCCCCAACTAATAAAACTTGCTGTACTTCACGACCATCTATAAGAACAGAGGATGAGTAGGTTAGCAGAGTGATCAAGTGTGTCAAAATTTTAGGTATTTTTGCAAGGGTTTTTGAGGAACATGAATTTTTACGAAAGAATCAAAGGGATAAGAATGAGAATAAGTTTTTGTAAATATTTGTTTTCTTTGGTTTTGAAACTAAGTTTTTGATTCAAACGTCCAGTCTAACTAGGGTATCCTATGGTCAGGATGGCTCTGATACCAACTTGTCAACACCTGGATTTTTAATCCCAGATGCCTGTTATGCCATACATCGCAATCCCAGGATTACCATTTTTGCGAGACATAACAGAATTGGATACCACAGTACATCATCCATTACAAACCATAAATATTGTCTTACACAAATAGGGATCTCATGATCCAGTTCTTAATACAACTTCAAGCAGCGGAATACGTAATAATAGATGGCGTGGCGAAGCTCCATCTTCGGGGTCACAGTGCAATGCCGATTTATGGGAGATGATCCTAGTTGTCGTAACCTTCCTGGGTTCCATCTTCCAGGTACTCCTCTTCATAGTCTGTCCATGGGAATAGCCAGGGACAAAGCCATGAGTACTCTTTAAGTACTCGCAAACTAATACTAACAAGGGAAAGGGGGTTTTTGATAATAGGACACTAGGCTCTAGGGTTCTTTTGCAAAAGCCAGGTTTATCTCTACTAAGTTTAGGAGCACGAATGCTAGTTTAAGTTTATAACACCTAAATGGGAACTTGTACTTCATATCACAACCCTGTTGTGGTCAAGCCAAAGTCTCAATTCATTTCACAAGTCATTTTGAAAAGTCTGACGGGGGAACAATATGGCCATCTAATCTGTCCATAATCATGACGCTGCTATTCAATAGTTTGACACTCTGCAGAGATTGTACACTTTCACCACAACATTCGATACATCCGTCAGGAACAAATCCTGAATTCACCATACTCAGTATGCGGATAATCAATCCTAACCTTTCAATTACACGCCCTAGTATAAGTACCTCTCCTGTGAGTTTGGCCTCCCAACCATGACCAACTGTCATCTTGGGTACTACACAGGTGGACAATCTTCACAAGGTAGCCTCAGCTCAGACCTTGGCCGTGAGGGAACTAATACTAAGGTATATAAGTTTCTAGTCAAGCCCTACCCAATCTTCGGGTATTGTGGTTGTACGATAAAATTGGAATGGTATCGCATCCAGACAACCATCAGTTTTATAAAGGGCTAAGGCTCATGCCTCATCATTTTCATCACCAAAATCATCAAGTGTTCGGAAACACATGTCCAAAACATTTCAATAGAATGATCCATCATTCCAAGGTTTTCATAACCATTTTTCCACCAAGTATTCCCATCTAAAGTTGATCAAGTTTTATGCTTAGCACTAGCATCTACAGGTGGGGGTAAGCACTAATGAGGGGTGGTAAACTAGTGGAATTTTAACTAAGTTCAATCTCATGCCTTAGGATGACATCAAGATTATCTAGCTTAGGCCAAATTTTATGCTCTTTATGCAACCTTCACATATCTTTCTAGTATCTACCACTTATTCCAGTAAACTCTAGGTACAAGCTTTGATAAAGAAATAAAGTAATCAAGCTTGTAAGTAAAACTAGGATTGGTTTATCAAGTGGATATGATCACATATGCTTAAGGCATATAGTGGGCGTAGCAACAAGTAGTGGTTTGTGGCATCAGTAGGGTATCTTGCAAGGGTTAGCTTGCATTGGTCCACTTAGTTAATAAAGCTTTCTAAATTGCAAGTGTTAGCTTGCATCAATATTAGTATAAGCTTGCCTTGAGCAGAGAAGTGGTTGAAGTTCTCCTCGGCTTCTTCTTCGTAGAATCCTCCTTCCTCCTCGTATCCTTGGTCGGTACTAGCGTCTATAAATAAAGACGAGGTACACAATCACCAAACAATACTTAACTACTTGCAATCATCACACAAAAGGGTCCTATAGATGATCTAGCATCATCTCTAACATTACAAGGTTAAGGCTTGGTTTAATTCTTTTTAATTTTAGAAAAGTAATTACTACTCATTGAAAAACTACTTAAGATTTAATATTATCCAAACCAAACATGGGATCATGTTGACACATGTCATCACCATATATTTTAGTCCATGGGAATGTGATTTAAAGTGGTGTCACAATTTAATAAGGTTTTGCCCTTTTATTTTTAATTAAATAATGTGCCTAGAAATGCCTATGTAGCATTCTTTTATTACTTGAACATTAGTTCTGTAAGTAAACCTATATATTTTTATATATTCTGAAAGGTATAGTTAAGTGTGATTTTTTAGAGTTGGAATCAACTCAAAAGCTATTATGGTTTAAATTTGAAAAATGTTTGAATGCAGAAAAGCTTCTGCCTTGTTATTTTTACCAGGGGTGATCTATAGATCCATTTGACTTGAATCCAACGGGCTTGGATTCAGCATTCCCAGACCTTTCTAACAAAATTAGTTTCATTCAATTTGGTGCACTGAATCGATCTGGGTTGATTTTTGAAACTGGGTACAGAAGTGTGTTTGAAATAAAAAGAAAAAGGTTTAATTCAAATAACTGGGCTGCGCGGGAAACGATACTGGGCCGGCCTGCTAAGCGCAGCGCTTCCGCGGGCTGTTTAAGTGGCTGTCCCCACGCGTCAGTGAGATAGGGGGTGCTAAGCGGTATGGGGCGCTGTGGGGCGTTCGATCTAGTTCTAAACCAACGGCTAGGAGTCTTCGTCGACGTTGGGCAACGCCGGCGAGACAGAAACCTAGCGCGGCCAGTGGGGGTTACTGGGGGCTCACCGGGGTACTGGCGAGGGTCGGCGAGGCGGGCGAACGACAAAGTCGACGACGGCGAATCTCCTGGTACCGGTGGCTCCTCCTGGGGCGGCTCCAATCGCAGGCTCCTTTCTTCTCCAGAGGCGGCGGGCTCCGGTGAAATTCTAACGAGGTGGTGCTCGCCTTGCTCCGGGAACGGTGTGGCACGATCAGTGAGGAGAGGGGAGTAGAATGGTGTGAAGAATTCGACTAGGGGTGGCCTCTATTTATAGTCGAGCGAGGGGACCGACGGGGTGCACGGTGAGCTCGTCGGGGGCGGTGGTACAGACGGCTATCGGCATGGGCGATGGTAGGGGACGGTGCGGTGCTCCCTGGCGATGCTCAACGACACGGTGGCGAGACGTGGGGCGGTGCGGTTGGGTCGGAACGCGATGGTGCTCTGCGCGTGCCGACGGAGAATTTAATGGCGCACATCACGTGTGGTCTGCGCGGCGGCGAACGAGCGTGTCTGCGGGGTTGCTAGGACGGTGGTGATCACGTATGCACGCGGCGAGGGCAGCGCGCGGTCTGTGGGCGTTGGTCGAGCGTGGCGCACGGGCCGTGCTCTCGGCATGGTTGCTAGCGAGGTTGGCATGGTTCGTGCGTGTGGTCCAGTGGCTGGCAACGTTCGAGCGCGGGGAAGGGAGTGGCGGTGGGGTGTTGGCTTGCTCCCAGACATGCTGGCTAGGCTTGTTTCTCCTCCTAGCTGGTTGTCGACATGGGGGTGACAAGAGTGCATTTGGCCTGCTCACCATTGATGGCAATGGCAAGCTTACAGTGATGCTAAGGGTGTGCAATTGAGCTAGATGATCTACTAAAGCCTAGTTGCAACCAGAGAGGGAACAAGTTAGGCTTCAATCACTGCTCACAATAGTGTTTGGATTTTGTTTGATTTGTGTCTGCAACCTGTTTGATGAAATGGCCGCAAGAACTCAAGTTTTTGAATTTTGAAAAGATTTTTGGTGGGTGTGCTAGGTTGGTGCTGGTGAGTCTACAGATGCTTGGGTTTTGAAAGTTGAGCTTGTTTGAGTGGTTTTTGAAAAAGTGGGATCTTCCCATATGATAAATATTCAATTTTGAATTGTCATTTAAACTATGCATTTGAAAGTTTCTGGATGATCATAAAGTGGGCCTTGATACTTTGTTATGAGTACAATCAAGGGGTGCAAAGATCCAGAAAAGTTTCTGTTAGGTTCTAAAAGTTTGAGACAGCCAAAGTAGGCATGGGAGTTAAATTGGTCAAAATGACCATTCCCTTATTTTATTTGTTTTGATTTACTTGTCTTTAGGAAAAGTGTGGGAAATGTTTAGATGATGTTTATTTCACCTAAGCATCCATTTACAAGAAATGGAACACACAAACAAGGTGGTTCAAAAGAATTCAAAATGAAATGCATACTCACATGCATGCTTCCATAATTTTATTTAGAAAAGTTTTTGTTAACCCTACTTTTGATGATTAGTGTTTGATGATCCATGTTTAGTATTTTTGGGATGTTACAGGAGATCTAGATCTACAATCCCACCAATCAATCTCTCCTTTAAGTGAGGGGAACATCTTGAGATCTAGATCTTGAAGTCTTTTGTGGATTTCCTCCTTTGTTCTTCCTCTCTTATTCCCCCACAAGCTTTTGTAGCTTTGGTGGAATTTGGGAGAGAAGGACTTGAGCACTTCTTGTGTTCTTGCCATTGCATTTCGTGCATCGGTTTGTGTTCTCAGTGAGGATTCGATTGAGTGAAAGGTGAGAAGATTTTTACTCTTGGGTTCTTGGAACCCTAGACGGTTTGGTTGTTTTGCAGGGTTGTGGATTACTTGGGGTCTCTAATTAAGTTGTGGAGCTTTCCCCAAACTTGTTTGTTGGGATCCTCTAATTGAATTGTGGAGAAGTGTCCCAACCTTGTGAGAGGTTCCGGATTGCCACCGACAAGTGCACCGATAGTGGAAGTGTGGGTCGATCCCGTTGGGGTGAGATTCACATCAGAAAAAAGAAGGCCTCTTGTGGCGTTCGTGGTTTGATACCACCCCTTCTTCAAACGAGACGTACTCCATGTTGGGAGAAACTCAGTAAAATATCGTCGTCTCTACGTGCCTCAGTTATCTCTATATCCGAGCTCTTACTTATGCACCTTACTTTGTGATAGCCTTCGTGCTTGAAGTATATATATTGCTATCACATAGTTACTTGTCTTGCTTAGCATAAGTTATTGGTGCACATAGGTGAACCCTAGTTGTTATAGGTTTTGTGCTTGACAAAGTAAACAATAGTTTTATTCTGCCTTTGTTGATCCACTCTCGGAAAAGTTTTAAACCGCCTATTCACCCCCTCTAGGCGGCGTCTGTATTCTTTCAGACATCCATGCCGACCCCCGGGGTCGCGCACCACCTAGCCGAAAACGGTCCAAGCACGAAATCGACAAGACATACAGACCGAACACCAACATAGGAAAGGGCCTCCATAGTGATGCCTCCAACAAGGGGAGCGACGACCAAGAGCGCCTCCATCACCGGTATCGACCGTGGCCAGTGCAGGGTTTTCACCCAGAGCACACCAAACCAAAGTCATGTCCGCCTGACCGTCGAGTCGAGGAATCCCAACAGCTCGTCGACGCCAACAACCAACTTGAACCACAGGTCCCATTGGCCGACGGAGCATCCAAGACGAGGACCCAGGAGGCCAAAACAACACAAGAAACTGTCGCCCTCATCCGATCCTGTGAGGGATCAGGGTTTCCCCCAGAGAACCTGGGCGGGGGCGCAAGATCATCACAACGAAGATGCCTACAAGGAGGAAACAACGCCAAAAGGCATCGCCGCCATCTGCTCTGGCCACAGCCAGAACAAGACTTTCGCCCGGTAGAGATTCGCAACCTCACACCCGCCACTCGAGGCCGGCCAGACCACCATCACCATCCCACACGAAGACTGCCAAGAACACGTCTGCCGTTGAAGCCATCGGACAGGGCAGCTGGACCCGACCTCCTGCACACCGCCACACCTAGGCTCCCCGTCGCTACGACGAAAGCTGCCATACAAATCATCACCGCTGCGGTGAAGAGAAGAGAGACGTTCTACATGCGTGCTCATCCTCTTCTGCCGCCCGCGTCGCCACGCCTCGCATCGCATCGTCAGTGCGCGTCGCGGGTTGCGGGAATCTCGCCGAGCCGATGTGTTCTTTTTGTCGCGCAGAAATAGGATACGAATAGTTGCAACTGAAACGTTAATGAGAATGAATACGAGCTGAAATGTTTTGTCTTAAGTATGTACGTTTTCAGTAATTTATTATGGACGTTTCTATTAATTAATTACAGCTGTTTCTTTCCATTGAACCATCTCGTATCCGCCTATGCCTATATATTGGAGAGTCTCTCCTCTCTGGACACAGAACAGAACCACTACCTCCACGCATGATTGCTACTGCTGTTTCCTCTACTGTTGCTGCCGCGGGTGATCCCATTCTTTCCACCGCGTACATGGCTGACGGAATAGCAGTCCTCCGAAACCCCGCCTCTCCAGATCCTATACTGTAGAGGGCCAATTAGGTTTTTGAGGAGCGTCTTCGACGCGACTGTGTACTTTCAATCCACTACTTCCACGCCTTTGTCATCACCATGGCTACCGAAGCCGAACAGGTCGTCGCTGCATCCAAGAGGGCGGCTGACGAGGCTGACGCCTCCGCTGCTGCTATGGCCAATTATCCTACCGGAGGGTTCAACATGCTAATACCTCTCATACTTATTTCTGTGTGCATAGTACTAGTAATTTCCGTAGACGATTCTACGATTAGTCTAGTACTATATGGTATCATAACCAAATATCAGTACACGTATATTTGGCTCATGATTTATTTATGGATTAATATAATTGAAATATTGCCTAGATTCTCAACAATCCATAAACCTAATTTATGTAGACAATTTTTGATTCAAGGCTTTGCCGCTACACTAAAACCGTCTCCGTTTACGGAAACGTATTTTAAGTGTTGGCAGACCAAAACCACCTTATGGATCACGGCGATGAACGTGTTCTGGGTCGTCGGTGTTACTCCCAATGGAACGATTACTCCTGAATAGGAGACGACATTTAAGGAGGACACCATCATCTTTGTTGGAGCTTCTGAGCATGATCGGATATAAGTTGGTTGATGCATATTTATATATGCGGGTTGCCAAGGACTTATGGGAGGCGCTCGAATCTAAATTCGGCGCAACTGATGCTGTAAGCAAGATGTATACTGTTGAGCAGTTCCACGATTACAAAATGGTTGAAATCCGTTTTGTATTGGAATATGCTCATGAGATACAATGCATCGCTAAGGAGATTGAGCTTCTTAAGTGTGACTTACCGGGCAAATTTGTCGTGGGATGCATAATCGCTAAGCTCCCTAATTCCTGGAGGAAGTTTTCTACCACTCCGAAACACCAGAGGCGTGAATTCTCAGTAGAGTATCTCATGGGCCATCTGAGTGTCTAGGAGAATCGAGAGCAAAAGACTCACACGGAAAAGGGGCTGAAGATACTTCTGTTGCTAATGTGGTATAAAATAACTTCAACTCCCACAAGCCCAAGGGGAAGATTGGTGTCCAAAATAATACCGACTTCAAGAAGAATGGTAATAAGACCTTCAAGAAATATAAGAAGAAAGGTAGCTGCTTCACTTATGGTTAAGAGGAACATTGGGCCAACAAGTGCCCAAACAAGTTCAAGAAAGCATGACAGGACTCAAAAACTGTCAACATGATTGTGAGCAACAATGAGAATGGAGCATCTGGGTATGGTAATTTGTTTACTGTATTTTCAGTTTGTCAGACTACCGATTGGTGGATTGACATGGGTGCAAATATTCATGTATGCGATGACATATCATTGTTTTCTTCTTATCAGGCCACAAGGAACGGGTCCATATTGATGAGGAATGGCGCAGGTGCTTATGTTCATGGTGTTGGAACGGTCGATCTGAAGTTTACTTTGGGAAGGATCATGCAGCTTAAGGACGTGCATCATGTCCCCGCCATCAAGAAGAATCTCGTTAGTGGCTCCCTTCCTTCTTTGTAGAGAAGGGTTCAAGTTGGTTTTCGAGTCTAATAAAGTAGTTGTTATGAAATTTGTACTATTTATTGGAAAAGGTTACGAATGCGGAGGTTTGTTCCGTCTTTCCCTCATGGATTTTTGTAATAAATTCATAAACAATATTCATTCGAGTGTTAATAAAACAGAAGTTTGACATTCACGTCTTTGTCACATTGGTTTTGGTTGTATGACACGGCTAGCAAAATTGAATTGAATCTCGAGTTTCACTTTAGCCAAAGGTTCTAAGTGCCATTCATGTGCAAGCAAAGCAACCTCGCAAGCCCCATGAAGCTGCAGAGGAGAGATACTTGGCACCCTTAGAACTCACACATTCTGGTCTCTGTGAGATGAATGGTGTGTTTACTATAGGTGGAAAAAGATACTTCATGACTTGATAGATGATTCCACTAGATATTGCTATGTATATCTATTAAAAACTAAAGATGAGGTTCTATACTACTTTAAGATCTATAAAGCAGAAGTTGAGAATCAACTTGAAAAGAAAATTAAACGAATTCAGTCAGATCGTGGTGGAGAGTATTTCTCTAATGAGTTTGATTCCTTTTGTGCGGAACATGGTATTATTCATGAGAGGACGCCTCCCTATTCACCTCAGTCAAATGGGGTTTCCGAACGGAAAAATCGTACTCTAACGGATTTGGTTAACACGATGTTAGATATATCGGGTTTATCCAATGCATGGTGGGGGAGGCTATATTGACATTATGTCATGTCCTGAATAAAGTTCTGACAAAGGACAATGAGATTACTCCCTATAAGCAATGGGAGAAGAGAAGAACGACACTCTCATACTTACGTACATGGGGCTGTTTGGCGAAAAATATGCCGATCCCCAAAAAGCGTAAGCTTGGACCAAAGACCGTGTATTGCGTTAATTTGGGCTACGCTAAGAATAGCATCGGCTATAGATTTTTAGTACTAAAATCTGAGGTACCTGACATGAATGTTGGTACAATTCTAGAGTCTAAAGATACTACATTCTTTGAGGATATTTTTCCTATGAGAGATATGCGAAGCACTTCTAGACAAGAATCCGAGGAGACTCCTGAACCTGCCATTCCTATGGAGTATTATGAACAAACACATGATGATAATCCTAAGGAGGATGACGAGCAAACCCTTGGTAGGGGCAATAGAAAAAGGATTGCAAAGTCCTTTGACGATGATAACCTTGTGTACCTCGTGGATGACACTCCTACTTCTATTTCAGAAGCTTATGCATCCGCGGATGCTGATTACTGGAAAGAAGCGGTCCCTAGCGAGTTGGATTCCATCATAGCTAACAGTACATGGGAAGTCATTGAACGTCCCTATGGTTGTAAGCCATTGGGATGTAAGTGGGTGTTCAAAAAGAATCTTAGACCCGATGGTACAATTGAAAAGTACAAGGCTAGGCTTGTGGCCAAAGGTTATTCCTAGAAAGAAGAGGAAGATTTCTTTGATACTTATTCACTTGTGGCCATACTGACCACTATTCGAGTATTACTCTCGTTGGCAGCCTCACATGGTCTTCTCGTCCACCAGATGGATGTTAAGATGGCTTTTCTAAATGGAGAGCTAGATGAGGTAATCTACATGCAATAGCTAGATGGCTTTGTTATAGATGGACAGGAAGGAAAAGTGCATAAGTTACTGAAATCTTTATATGGCCTGAAACAAGCACCTAAGCAATGGCATGATAAGTTAAATATAAATTTAATATTTGTTGGCTTCTTCGTTAATGAAGCTGACAAATGTGTATACTATCGCGATGGTGGGGGCGAAGGAGTCATACTATTCTATCTTAAAATTTTGAGATGAAGGACCTTGGAGTAGCTGATGTTATCTTGAACATCAAACTATTGAAAGATAATGAGGGTGGGGTTACACTTCTACAATCCCATTATGTTGAGAAAATTTTGAGTCAATTTGGATATTCAGACTGCAAAATTTCTCTAACACCATATGATCCTAGTGTGCGGATTCAAAAGTTCGAAGGCACAACTAAGGACCAACTATGATACTCCCAAGTCATTGGCTCACTCATCTACCTAGCGTGCGCTACGAGGCCTGACATCATGTTTGTCGTGTGCAAACCAAGCCGGTTTGTTTCCAATCCGGGTGACGTGCATTGGGGTGCTGTTGAAAGAATTATGTGCTATCTAAAAGGTACTATGAACTATGGACTTCACTATACCAGGTACCCGTCGGTGCTTGAAGGGTATAGTGATGAAATCCACAATGGGGTATGTGTTTACTCTTGGAGGCGGTGCTATTTCCTGGAAGTCTTGCAAGCAAACGATCCTAACGAGATCAATAATGGAAGCAGAATTAACAGCATTAGACACATTTGGTGTCGAAGCAGAATGGCTTCGAGATCTTTTGATGGACTTGCCAGTGGTTGAAAATCTAGTACCGGCTATCCTTATGAACTGTGACAATCAAACTGTAATTGTCAAGGTAAAGAGTTCAAAGGACAACATGCAGTCCAACAAACACATAAGAATGAGATTAAAAGCTGTTAGAAATTTAATAAACTCCGGAGTGATAGCGTTGGATTATATCCAGTCGGCTAAGAATCTGGCAGATCCCTTTACTAAAGGGCTATCCCGTGTTGTGATAGAAAAGCATCTAGGGAGATGGGTATGAGACCCACATAAGTTTTCATGGTAGTAACCCAACCTATGTGATCGGAGATCCTGTGAAGTAGGACCTGAGAAAACAAGCTAGTGGTTAACAAAGGAGAGTAGTTTTACTAACCCACTCCGTTGGAGATGCAATACTCTCGAAAACTATATGGCAGGTTGACTTTTGTCTTAATGTGTTCCAAAGATTTTATAAGCAAGATTCTATCCTACAGAGCAATCTTTAGAGGAACACACCTATATGAACCCGACTGCTGGTCACAGTCTATGAGATTGGGTTTATCTCTAGTAAATTCATGAAAAGGCTAGGAGTGTGACTAATATGCTCCATCCGAGGGGTCATCTTTTGGCAGCCTAGTACTAGTAAGACATTTGGTGAAACCTCTTTACGCCAAACTGACAATTCAAGACATAGTCCATTGTTCAGTTGTAAAGGAGTGTAGCCATCTGTTCTAGGTGGATGTTCAACCTTAACAGGTCTCCATTGAAAATACCAGTATATCAAAACAATGTTGGAAACATCATGGGACTTTGGGATCTGGTGGGGGATTGTTGAAATATAGGCTGAGATTTAGGCCCACTTACAATTTTAGGAAAATCCCTAAGGGCCCATTCATGGTTAGAGGAGTGGTGGGAGTTTAATCCTACATGGCTAGCTGGGAGAGATTTCCACCAACATATAAGGTGAGGTCTTCTTATACTAGTATGACTTGGTGTGAAGAGAAGACAGGTGTTCTACACGCTCTCTCCTCCTCCTTCGCTGCCCGTCTCGTCTCGCCACGCCACGCCTCGACTCGTCAGCGAGCGCGCGCCACGGGTTGCGAAAATTTCGCCGAGCCGATGTGTTCTTTTTGTCGCGCAGAAATAGGATACGAATGGTTGCAACTGAAACGTTAATGAGAATGAATACGAGCTGAAACATTTTGTCTTAAGCACGTATGTTCAGTAATTCATTATGGGCATTTCTATTAATTAATTACAACCGTTTCTTTCCGTTGAACCATCTCGCATCCGCCTGTGCCTATATATTGGAGAGTTCTCTCCTCTCCAGACATAGAACAAAACCACTGCCTCCACGCGTAATGGCTACTGCCATTTCCTCTACTGCTGCTGCCGCAGGTGATCCCATTCCATCCACCACGTACACGACTGACGGAAGAGCAGGCCTCCGAAACCCCGCATCTCCAGATCCTGTACGGGAGATGGGCGATTAGGTTTTTGGGGAGCGTCTTCGACGCGACTGCTCACTTTCGATCCACTACTTTCACGTCTTCGTCATCACCATGGCTACCGAAGCCGAACAAGCTGCCGTTGCGTCCAAGAGGATGGCCGACGAGGCTGCGCTGCTGCTACGACCAATTGGCCTACTGGAGGGTACAACATGCTAATACCTGTCTTACTTATTTCCGTGTGCATAGTACTAGTAATTTTCGTAGATGATTCTACAATTAGTCTAGTAGTATATGGTATCGTATCCAAATATCAGTACACGTATGTTCGGCTTATGATTTATTTCTGGATTAATATAATTAAAATATTGTCTAGATTCTCAATAATCTAGGGCTCACATGCTGCAACAGGAATAATTCACCGATGATGTTCCAGACGAAGGGGCGGCCAGTGGTCCAGCAGATGGGTCCTTGTCCTCGTGCCAGGGCGGATCCCCCGGCCTCTACGCCGTTGGAGGGACCGTCACGGTCGTGACCCGTGTTCATGGATATAGGGTTCGGCGAGGGTGGAGAGTGTGATGCGAAGGAGGGCTGGACATACACCCACGAGGGCTATCCGTTGGACCGAAAGCCGGTCCAAATTTAGGATAGAAATATGGCGAAACGGACTGGTCCGTGCTGCTCGATCCATTTGCGGGACACCGTTTGGCCTTGCCCCCGTCTGGTCAGACGGTTTCGAATGCGTGCGTGTGCGTGAGATGCGTGCGTGTGTGTGTTTTCTAAATGGACTTATGAGCACAAACGAAAATCACTGAAAGATACATACATTATACATATAAGAGCAAAGTAAGGCCAGGTCACGGGCGACATGGAGCCCCTTTTTTGTACAATTCAAAACTTGCATTTTGAAGTTTAAAAAATTTCCAAGAAAAATTCTGGGTATAGAAAATATGTACCCTGATCAACATGGAAAAATCTCAACCACAATCGTCCCGTATTTTCGGCTAAGCGAAAGTGATAAAACCTGAAATCTAAAGCAAATTTCAATCCTCCAAATTCTATGAGAGTCAACAATTATTTTGGGGTTAGATAAATGGTATTTCGGGTTAGGATTTTTTTATGTTGGAAGAGTCAACAATTATCTACATGTAGCGATTCTTTTTGTAGGCTTTTCTAAATTCTGAAATATTGTTTTCAAATTTTTAAAAGGGTCCAATGTAGCTCGAGTTCTAAAGCAAAATTATGGTAAGATATCACCTTTTATTCTGTTGTTTTTTAAAGGTTCTCTATATAGTACTTGCTCCGTTTCAAAATAAATGATCGCAACTTTGTCTAAATATATATGTATCTTTTATTTTTTTTAAAATTGCACATGTATCTAGAAAAAAGTTGTATCACTTATTCGGGGACCGAGGGAGTACTAAATTACTATCGAAAGCAATAATTTAAGTCCATTGAGAACTAAGAGTATATATTTGAATTAATGCTTTATAGTATGTTTAAATTGTTTAGATTATTTTATTTGCATAAACGGTGCATCTGTATTTTATATTTGACATGCAAAATAAGAAAAAAGTTAGTAAACATTTTTGGGGCAGTTTGGAACGCGTGATAAAAACTGTAGGAATAAGAAAAGTACAGAAAAACAAAAGGAAGACACGTCATGAAAACCCACAGCAATTTAAAACATAGGTTTTTTTTACAAAAGGTAGTTAGAACACATGAAGAGAGGTGTAGGAAACCAGATGAACTATATTTTCTTGAGGAAACTTTATTTAGTAGTTAAAAAGAGCCACTAACCGCTGTGTCGGTGGTAGTACTACATATGTATATTCCATAAAAGTGGTGTCCTTTTAAGCATATGTTTTTATCCTCTTTCATCCCATCTTCACCACCGTAGCTTTTTTTAGAACAATTCATGTAAAACCGAAGCTAGCAACACGTTTATTTCCTAGTTTCTTCGGCAAATTAGATGAAAATAACCCAAAGTATAAACAAATTCTAAAAATAAATCGCTATGCAAAATATTTTCATGGTATAACCCTTTTGTGCAGGGCCCAACACCTAGACTCTATGCTCTACACCATAGCGCCTCTCTCCTGGACGCTATGATCACTGTTAGTGTGGTGTCCATGTGGCCTGGCAGGCCCCGCCCTGGTCATGAAGTGCCTATAGCCTGGGCGCTATGCTCTGCACCATAGGGCCTCTCTCCTATGCGCTATGCTCCCCGCTAGCGTGGCGGCTGCGTGGCCTGACAGGCCCCTCCCGTGGTCTGTAGCACCTAGGACATAGACCGTACATTTTGTAGCATAGTGCCTATCCATTTGGTGCTATACTTCAATCTAGAGTTAAGAGCACCAGCCAACCCAGCCCAACCCACCCTCACTCTTCCACTCTAGCAAGAACATAAGCTTGAGGCTTGCAGCTCCCCTCTCTCCTCTCAAATCCCTCTCCCAAATCCCCAAAATCTAAAGCATTTCTCCATGGATTTCGACCCCCAAGTTCCTAGAGGTACTCTCCCTCAGTTCCCCTTGTTTTGGCCGATTGAAATCATGTATTTTGGTAGGATTTGTACAAATCTTGGAAACCCTAAAAATGTGATTTGACCCAAAATGTATGGTTAATTCTTGGCCAATGGTGACTTCTATGAAGCATTTAGTTAGGTTAGGGTTCTTAGCATGTTAGGGTTAGGGTTTTTTCTATCTTAGGGTTAGGGTTTTTGTTAGGTTAGGGCTTATGTTAGATGTGTATGTTAGGTTTTGGTTATGTCATTAGGATTTTGTGTTAATCTTAGCATGAGTAGTTAATGAATATATTCTCCTATGTTTTGTTGTCACTATGGTAGGGATGACGATAATTGTTCATGTTCACTATATGGACAAGGAAGCTTTTTAGAAAGGCAATTTCGAGCCGGACCTGGATGAGATTGACTTGGTTTTGGAGCATAGTCCTACCTATGTGGATGTATCAAAACAAGTGAGAATTGAATTGAATTGGATGGACCCAAGTGATGTTGTTGAGTTGGAGGGTAGGCATAATGCGTGGTTTGGAATATACATCCTTTGGAAGATAATGGATATCAACTCCAAGCAACGTTGGGTTGCATACAAGAAGGTGGTGGACGAATCACCGGATAAGGCTCTTGAGTTATTTGCCACCAAAAAGGGGGTGTGTTACTTTGCGGCCCGAAAGTTCGTAGGCGAAGGCATCGTGGGGTCTGAGCTGCGTGTAATCACCACGATTCAAAAAGTTGGTGGGGTAATTACCGGGAGGGGCATTACGAGTGAATGGTGGCCAAACCAAATATTTTCAAATCTTAGCCGTTATATCAGGATATTCTGTTATATTAGTACCCGCCGTGCCCCTGCTGTGCCCCTTCTAAGTCACCCTGCACGTGCCGCATGGGCAGATCCATTTCTGGACTTTCCTAACCCCTGACACTGAATCCGGCGGTTGCGGCAGTCATTTTTCTCCCTCCCCCACACTGAATCCGGTTCGGCAGCGGCGACAGTCATTTTCTCCCTGCCCCTGACATGGATATACCCCACGGGTACACAACATTGGTATACCTGGTCCGGTCCAAGGAAGGCCCACGTCAAAATACGCAACCCATGAATACTTCGGGTGGCCCAAGCCCATGATGTTTTCGACTCCTTGGAGGACAAGTCTAGATTAGATAGAATTTCAAAGGGTACAAACCCTAATTTGTAACCAACTCGACCTAAGCCCGGGACCTACCTATATATATAAAGGCCCGGAGGGTACAACAAGAAGGATCTCTTCCACCATCGTATAACACCTTCACGCTAGATTGCACCTGCGCACCCCTGTAACCTTCAGTCTCGCCGTAATCAAGAGCAGACAAGCAGGATTAGGGTTTTCCCTCTGGGGGCCTGAACATGGGTAAACCTCATGTCCCGTGTTGCTTGTCTGTTAACTGTTCCGCGATCTCCAACATCCCCATCTTCTCCAAAACCCAAGTCCATAACAATGGGCATTGACAAAATCAACCCTCGTCAATTGGTGCCGTCTATGGGAACTGGGGACGCTGATTGTGTGACCATGACGGTTCCATCCGGAGCGATCTACAAATCATCGGCGGCGGAGAGTCACCTCCTCTTCGGCACCTTCGAATTCACCGCCCATTCGCCGGCCACCCTGAGGGATTTTGAGTCCGTTGGCGACGGACTCGAGATGCTGTTCGAGAGCTTCTGCTTCTAGGTGGGGCAGACCGACACTCTCCGCCTCCCAGAGCGGGTGCCACCACCATCCATCTGGCCTGCTTCGTGGGTCCCACCTATCGGCGCGTTACATGCATCGATGCTAACATATGAGTCAGACGACAGCGGCAGCTGCAACTCAGATATGTGCGGCCCTCCCTCAGATGAAGGAACCTACGGTTTCGGATCCAAAAGCTGTGGCAACAACGACTCAATCCGCAGACGTTACCTATGCGCCGTGGTCATCCAAAATGAAACAAAACTACCACCAGGTTCGAATGCACCCAACCTGCCTCTCAACCCGTAAGCTAGGAACGGAGGAAACGGGGGAGATGCGCCTAACAGGCCCAACGAAGGCGACGCTCACGCCTACCAGAAGATCAACCTCAACGAGGAAGGCTAGCACCAAGAACGCGAAGCCGTGGCAGGCAATATCATCCTACCCGTAAATACTTCATGAGATCTACTGATGGCCTACCACCTCCTCCTCATGGACGAGCATAACCGACATGTGAAGCTGATGGAGGAGCTTGAAAAGCGTAAGAAGGCAGCTTCGGAATCTAGCGCGCGGCGAGGTGCGCTCTCCGCCGGCGGCGGCTCCAGTTCGCACGACAAAAATGCCAACAAGCACCGCTCCCGCACGGAGCACATGGACCCCGCCGCGCGGCGCGAAGTCACCAGGGCCCTCAACACGTCCTTCATGATGATGGACACAAATAACAACGTCTTGTCGAAAACACCACAGGCTGCGATCATGGCAGCCACCACCTATCTCGCATCCCACCCGCCTTCGGTGGGCAACCCGAAAAGCTCAATGCACAAGTCCACGCTAGAAGGCCTTGGACTCGTCGGAGCCGCGCTCCACAACGAAGCTCCCGCGGAGCCGAAGAAAAAAGCTGCGGTCGCATTCACCCGCAGCCCTACGCCCTCATCCGAGGAGGACGAGCACGATCTGCCCCGAAATCGCAAGAGCCCACGGCGCCGCAACAGCGACTATGATGCTCGAAACGATCTCACCCAGCGCAAGATCGACAAGGCACATGCTAAACACGGGTGTTCAGCCGAATCCGACGAGGAAGACGATGGAGAGCTGTGCGGAGCTAGATGCTTCAGCAGATCCGTTCGGCGAACGCGGATGCCGAATAATTTCAAGCTCCCTTCGGAAACTCCGAAGTTCGACGGTACGCAAGGCCCAAAGGACTGGCTCAACGACCACCTCTCATCCGTCAAGCTGCACAGCGGAAACAGGAACACCGCCTTACAATGCCTTCAACTGCAGTTGACAGGCGCAACTAGGATCTGGCTCAGCAGCCTATCCTTCGGCTCCATCCGAAGCTAGGAGGAGATGGCATACTTCTTCATCCGCAACTTCAAGGGCACAACCAAGAGGCCAGCCTCGATCGAGGAACTGCGAGCCTGCACCGAACGTACCGGCGAGTCCATTCGCTCATACATATTATGCTGGTCCCATATCAAGAATTCCGCCGCACATATCTCCAAAGAAAGTACAATCGACGCCTTCAAGGATGGTGTCAAGTGCCCAGACTTCAAGGAAGAACTTGGGCGCGTTAAGCCCAAGACGCTCGACCACCTCATGGACATCGCCAACCAATGGGCAGATGATGAGGATTTCGTCCACCGAACGCATTCGGATGACGAGGATGACTGCGGCCGCAGGCGAGAACACCGCAACAAACGAAGATCTCGCGTGTATGACGATCACGATAGAGTCGACATGGTCACGGCCTGATACGCCGACCGACGCAACGACGGCAACTGCAGCAGCGGATACCATGGAGGCAACTACCGCGACGGAGGGCGACCCACACAGACGTGGCAACGTCGCAACCGCGATGACGAGCCTTCGGCATACGACAAATTGTTTGGTCCTTGCACCATCCACTTCTACATCGACAAACATGATGACAAGAAGAAGGCCAGCCACATGCTCAAGGACTACCGCGAGTTCCATAAGATCAGCGAGGGTCTCACCCAAATGCAGCGGCAGATCGTGAACCCTGGATTTGGACCCGCACCTGTACCAGGTGACATCACCCACGGGGCTCCTCCACCACCACCTGTTGGAACGTCGAATCCAGTGATCGCACCAGCACAAAATAACGGTGCATGCGGATACCCGCCGTCAAAAGGGTCCCTGATGATCTAGAAGGGGCTCCCAACTAACAGGGTGCAGAAGAAAATCACCCGCCAAGTCAGCTTGGCCGTGACCTCTCCACCAGCCATACCTAAGTACCTCAGCGGCTCGGAGTCCTGCATCATGTTTGATCGACCGGATCACCCACGCCAGATCCCTTGCCCAGGTCATGCTGCCCTGGTGCTCGAGGCGCAGATCGGGGGGTTCGAGATGAGCAACGTCTTCATGGACGGCGGCAGCGACATCAATCTGATGTTCGCCAGCACACTCGTGGCAATGCGGATCCCGCTATGTAGCCTAGAACAATCAGACACAACGTTCCATGGCATAGTCCCAGGAAAGGGCATATACCCCCTGGGCAAGATATGGCTCGACGTCATCTTCAGCCAGCCCAAAAACTTCAGGCGCGAGCTGCTAGAGTTCGAAGTGGTGGAATGGCCATCACAGTACCACGCCATCCTCGGGCGCGTGACATTCGCATGATTCCTGGCAGTACCACACTACACGTACCTGCTACTGAAGATGCCAGGACCCAGGGGCGTTATCACCGTCCAGGGAAGCTTCAACTGATCCGACCACTGCGATAGAGACTTCAATATAATCTCCCAGTCGTTCGGCATGCAGGAGGAGCTCACGAGGCTTAGAGAGGTGACAGACAACATGGAACCCCTAGTCACCAGGCAAAACACACCTGGCATGTCATTCGACTCCACAATCAACACAAAGAAGGTGCAGGTCCACCCGACGGACATCTCAAAGACGGCGTTGATCGCCAACGACCTCAGCCCTGCATAGGAAAGCGCGCTCGTCGAATTCCTCTGTGAGCGCTGGGAAATCTTCGCCTCGTGTCCTGCGGACATGCCAGGAGTTCCCAGGGAATTCGCCGAGCATGCACTCAATGTGTTCCCTGACGTTAAGCCAGTCAAGCAGTCGATCCGATGACTGTCCGAACCAAGAGCTGAAGCCGTTGGAATCGAAGTCAACAGACTGCTCGATGCCAACTTCATCCGGGAAATCAATGAGAGCGAGTGGCTGGCCAACACCGTGTTGGTCCCCAAAAAGGACACGGACATCCTGCGGATGTGCATGGACTTCACATCACTCAACAAGTACTGTCCCAAGGACCACTTCCCTTTACCACAGATCGATCAAATCATCGATTCGACTGCAGGATACGAGAAACTCTCCTTTCTCGACGCCTACTCAGGCTACAACCAAATTCGGATAAAGGTCGAAGACCAGGAGAAAACGATGTTCATCATGCCGTTCGACGTGTTCTGCTACAACACCATGCAATTCGGGCTGAAGAATGCAGGTGCCACGTATTAGAGGTGCATGCAGGCGTGCCTGAAAAACTAGATCGGTCACAACATTCAAGTCTATGTCAACGACATAGTAATCAAGACCAGGAAGGCCAAGACACTGATCGACGATCTCCGCGAGACGTTTGATAACCTTGATCATTACAAGATCAAGCTAAATCCAAAAAATGCGCCTTCGGTGTCCCGTCTGGCCAACTACTCAGCTACTTCATCTCCCAATGGGGGATCCAGGCAAATCCGAAGAAAATCAGGGCTATACTGGCCATGGAGAAGCCAAAGAACCTCAAAGGTGTCCAGCAGCTGGCCGGACGGATTGCGGCACTGAGCAGATTCATCAGCCGCATGGACGAGAAGGCCCTACCCTTTTACCAGCTATTGCACAAGGCGGACAAGTTCGAGTGGACACCCGAAGTAGACGACACATTCGAGGACCTCAAGCGGCTGCTCTCCACCTCACCCGTCCTGGTCACGACAAAGGAACGAGAGCCTTTGCTGCTATACATCGCAGCTACGCATCAGTTGGTAAGCACCGTACTCGTGGTCGAACGACCCGAAGATGGCAAGACCCATGGGGTCCAATGCCCAATCTACTACCTCAGCGAGGTACTGACTCCAACAAAGCAGAGGTACCCTCACTACCAGAAGCTCGCCTACGGCGTATTCATGACGGCTCGTCGGCTGAGCCACTACTTCCAGGAGCATCAGATCATGGTCGTCAACGACGCCCGACTATCCAACATCTTAAACAACCCCGAAGCCACGGGACGCGTAGCCCTGTGGGGCATCGAGCTGTCTCCTCTGGATATAATCTACGAGCAGCGCAAGGCCATTAAATCTCAGGTCCTCCCTGACTTTCTCATCCACTGGATGGAACTCCAGCTGCCGGACACTCTGGACATGACGTAATCGTGGACGATGCACTTCGACGGCTCCAAGCGCGAGGCTGGAGAAGGGGACGGCATCATACTGACGTCCCCTCAAGGCGAGAAGATGAAATACGTCCTTTGGATGAAATTTCGCGCCTCCAACAACGAGGCCGAATACGAGGCCCTCATCCACGGCATGAAGATGACCAAGATCGGCGGCACAACATGCCTCGTCATCTACGGTGACTCGAACCTTGTCGTCCATCAGATGATGAACGAGTGCGACGCTCACAGCACCAACATGATCGAGTACCGCGCACTCTACAACTCACTTGAAGGGGACTTTGACGGCTGCGAGCTTCGGAACGTCGGAAGGGAAAGCAATGAAGAAGCCGATAGACTTGCCAACATCGGCTCCACCTGCGCACGGGTGCCACCAGGTGTGTTACTCGAACAAATATGCATGCCCACTATCAAAATAAAATTCCCAAAGGGTACAACCGAAAAAACAGAGCACTCGGAGGCTGCACCACCCGAAGGACATGAGGGACCCGGAAAGCCCGACACCGAGATGGTCAGCCTGATAAACAATGAACTGCCCGATGACCCGACAGATGCCCGACGCATATCTCGCCAATCAAAAGCCTTCACCATAATCAACGACGAGCTATACAAGCGCAACATTTCGGGTGTACTCCAACAGTGCGTCACCATTGGTGACGGAAAAAGCATCCTCCAGGACATCCACGAGGGTATTTGTGGCCACCACGCAGGCAGTCGCACCCTAGTCGCCAAAGCTCTACGAGCTGGGTTCTACTGGCCAACTGCCATGAACGACGCCAGGAACATCGTCCAGAGGTGCAACGCCTGTCAGAGATACGCGGACAAGCCGCACGTGCCAGGATCCGAGCTGAGGCCCATACTGTTGGCCTGGCCCTTCTCCCAATGGGGCCTCGACATGATTAGCAATCTGACAAAGTCCTCACCAGGAGGTCACGTCTTCCTCCTGGTCGCAGTCAAAAATTCACCAAGTGGAGGCCATGCCCGTCACCAACCAAAGTGGCAAAACTGCCGTCAAATTCTTCGAATCCATTGTCTACAGATTTGGTGTGCCTCACAGCATCATCACGAACAATGGCTCGAACTTCATCTTGAAGGAATTTCAATCTTTCTGCGAGAACCTCGGCATCAACATATCCTACGCCTCGGTGGCGCACCCGCAGACCAACGGACACGTCGAAAAAGCTAACGGCCTCATAGGGAACGACATCAAAAAGTGCCTGCTGTGCCCACTCAAAAGGCTTGCGGGAGCCTGGGCGGATGAGCTACCCTCTGTTCTCTGGAGCATGCATACAACGCCAAACATTTCAATCGGCTAAACGCCCTTGTTCATGGTGCACGGAGCCGAAGCCATGCTGCCTGGCGAGGTACGCCACAAGGCTCCACGGGTTGTCGCCTACAGCGAAGCCGAATCATCGGACGCACTCAAAGACACCGTCGACGAGGCACGCGATATCGCCACGGCTCGCTCAGCGGTCTACCAGCAGATCCTTCGCAACTACCACAGCCGCTGGCTGCACCCAAGGTCCTTCATCGAAGGATACCTCATCCCGCGACTCAAGCAAGAACGTCCCAAAAAGCTCGAGTCACCTTGGGAAGGACCCTACATCGTCACCGAAGTCATCCCAGGTGGCGCCTATCGCCTCATGGACCTCGCATCAGGAGTCTAACACTCCAACCCCTGGAACATCGCACAACTGCGATGCTTCTATCCCTAGTTACCCTTTACTTCCGATAAGGCTACTCAGCCAAGGCTGCTCAGCCGAACAATGTACCTCCTCGTTTGCTATGAATAAAAGCTAAGTCCCTTGACCGAAATATCTTTTTTTCTTTACATTACTTATCACTGAAACACGCTTGGGGGCTATGCCTCACCCGATGACTACGTCAACTTAAAACAAACGCATACAACCCGAGTAGCTGACCACGTCAGGCTAACGAAAGGGACATGCAAACTACAGAGCACCACGTGCCAATATACACATAACACTTTACAAAGGGCACTACAAGCCCACTCGAATAAATACAAATTTTACATTAAGTTTTTGTTTATAGGATCTACCTATTCTGGAGCATTACATTCGCTCGCTGCTCGAATAGATCTACGATCTCTTCAGCATGCTGTGCTGTAGCTGCATAATGCGAGCGCATGTCCCATAGGGTGCCATCCGATCGAACGGGCGACCCAGTCGCCACCTCCGCAAGATTGACATCACGACGATGCAGTCGAACGAGAGACAAGGCAGCCTTCACCCTAGCAATCAGCTGATGTTGCACCAACTCTTTGACGTGGCCTACGTCCCGAAATTTCGCAAGAAGGCCCCAAAAGGTGGAAGGCGCATCATCCAAAGGGAACATGATGACCCAAATGGCCGCTAGAGAAGACCTCGCCTGCCTAAGCACCCGAAGAACCTGGAGAACATGATCTTGCACTGTCGCAAGGACGATGGTCCGATTACGGTCCATCCAGAAGAAGCCACCAGCCTGCAGGTCCTATTGCGTCAGGCAATTCATCCGAATCGCGACGCGCTCTTTCTTTTCCCTCGGAACGAGATTGACATCTTGACCAATCACGGAATATGATAGCATACAAAGAGGATGCACCCGAAAGACCAACCGGCTGTCAAAAACTTACATTGAAGTTGTTCACTCATCTTCCGCAACTCTCCAAGCAAGAACTCCTCCCTAGCCGTGGCTCGCTTAGCCTTGGACTTCCACACATCCGCGTGGCCTCGAGTGCTAAGGATGTCCTTCTCCAAACTTCGGACACGATCGCGAAGAAAAGCCAACTGCAACGCATCATCCAAAGATGGACGCGGCTCAGGAGCAGTCAAAATGACAACAGGAACCTTACCCGAAGGTCCCTAAAGGCAAATAAACCAAGCATGAACATTACAAGCATTTCTGGCAGTAGCTCGAAATATAACTTATATACATTAAAGCCACCTCATGGCATAGTCGGGCTTGTTCATCAGCAAAAAGTTACAAAAGGAAGAAAAAGAGGAAACTACATGATATATATTACAAAGGCCTACGCTCCCGCATCCGGGGTGGCCTCGGAGCCAGATTGCCTGCTCTTGACCTCCTCCTGCTTCGTCGCGTAGTCAGCCAGGAGATCGATGAGCTTAGGCCCATAGCGCTTAGAGTGAGAGGCAAAGAGGGCGAAAGCTACCTACGAGCCATCTGCAGCCGTCGACGTCCGGGACATGATGTGCGGCAGGTCTAGCTCAACTCCTATGCCATCGCCATGGCCAGCCCCATGGAAGCTCCAAGGCCCTTCTTCTTGCACTTGTACTCCGCCGAGGCCTCCTCTGAAAGAGCATCCGTAAGGGCGTCGACGTCGTCAAGGACAATGCCCTTAGGGACGACCTCCTTGTAGAAGTGCGCAAGCACCTTCCTGGCTTTCTCCAAGGAGGCCGCAGTGGTGGCACAACGACCTTCGGCCGCAGCGGCAGCATCACCCAAAGCATCTCCATGCTCCAGCGCATCACGATCAAACATGATGCCTGAAGCATCTGGAATACACAAGGAGAAAGACCCGAATGAGAAAGGACAATCCGCAGTCGAAAGAACACAAGACCCAAACAAGGCAAGGTAAACTCACAAGAAATAGCTTTGGCTGCAGCCATAAGTTTATCCTCCATATCCTTCTCGCGGGTGGCCGCTGTGGCCACGTGCTGCTGCTCGCGATCGGCAGCCTCCTTCTGCAGGTGCTCCTTGGCTTCATCAGCATCAGCTGCCCTCTTCTCCGCCTGGCCGAGGCTCTTTTCGAGAGCATTCAGCCTTCAGAGCGCATCATTGTTTTCATCTGCAAAAGAATAAAACAACGGATCAATACCAGAAAGTCATTGGAGCAGACGAACAAAAAACAGGGCGAAAAGTCACATACCTTGAAGCTGTTGCAGGTTAGCCTCCAGTGCCGGATGTTGTTGTAGAAGGAGGTTGGCGCCTTGCACAAAGGGCTATAGAGGAAACAGAAACACAATTCGATAAATAAAGGGCTCGGGGGATCCCCCCAAAACGATCAACAAAGTCAAAACAAAAAGGGCCTAGGGGCTCCCCCCATGGAGTACAAAAAGTAACACTTACGTGTTCAAGTGAGGACTCCGAAGGTTAGCGAGCTACCTTCTGAGTCACGACCACCCGAGCCTCTCACGTAGAGGAGTTTGGGCCATCATCCTCAGAGTCGGCACCACCTAGGGAATAGAAGCCGTTGGCTTCGACTCCACCATAATCTCTTGAGTGTCCCCGTTAAGAGACTCCTCCAAAGAGTTGCTGCAAGCAAAGATCATATTCACATCACATCGAGACTACACAAACAAAAAATAGAAAAAAAAGACTAAGGCGAAATAGCTTACAACTTGATGTCCGATAAGTTGAAGATGGGAGCCTCTTTCTCTTTCTTCTTCTTCTTCTTCTTCTTCTTCTTCTTCTTCTTCTTCTTCTTCTTTTTCTTCTTCTTCTTCTTGGCCGGCGGCTGCGGAGCCACTGACCAAAGAGGCACAGCAGGATAAGGTGCAGACGATGCACCATCATCCTCACCATGCTGCTCAAGGAAATACATACCCCTTGGAGTTGGAGGGGTAGACACATCCAAAGACTCTCTCTGTGTGCGCTTTCGGGTCCGCCCTTCACTCGGCTCGTGGGCATCCGCTGTAGGAGACTGCGCTGGAGGAAGCTCGGACTCAGAATCCACAACTTCGTTGTCCGGCGCAATTGGATATTTCTCCGGTAGAGGGAGCATCATACCAGCTACCCGAGGTCCTGCAAAACAAAGAGAGACTATTAGTGACACCACAAGTTGCAAAAAACAGCATTCGAAAAAGCGCAACACACAAACCACAAGTTTTTCACCTGCGGAACGACATTCGCAACACTGAAGGGGGCAGTCAAGGATTTCCCCGGGAGGTCCTCATCCCTGGACAACTCCTCGGATGAGATCCTCGTTGGGTCGTTGCGGCCAGTATAGAGAAACATCGGATGCGCCCTCTTGGAGCGGCTGCACCCGTCGCTTGAGGAAGGTACGGATGATTTTCACACCATTGACCTCTTTCCCAGCCACCATCTGGAGCGCCTCCACACGATGGTAGTGCTCCTCCACCTCCGCCGTTTCACCCTCAAAGATGTGGTTCTTCCACGATCTCTTCAGGATGATCTTCTGAGAGGAGTCGAAAGGAGCGAGGCCAAAATCTTGTCCGTCCACCTTGGCATCGCGGATGTAAAACCACTTCTTCCGCCAGTACTGGACTGTAACGTCCGAAAAATATTAATCAAGATTATCAAGATCTAATCACCCAAGTTTAGGGTTAACAAAAACTTTTGTTAATTAAAATAAATATGAATGCATGTGTGTATGTGATGAATGCATGAATGCTTGCAATGACTTGTTTGATTGCTATGAATGGCAAGGATTGGTTTAAAGATGAAAAGAACATTATCTAAATCATTTCCATCAACATCATCATCACCTTGTCTCCCCCAGTGATCACACTTGCATTGAAGTAGCTACCACCCCTACCCTTGCACCATGCCATGCCACCCGAAGCCACCCCTTGCCAGCCGACCATGGCTAGCTAGCAGAAGCCACCGCCGCGCCTAGCCACCATGTCTAGGAGGCAGCCTAATGTCTACCGCCACCCCCTGTCCAGCCCTCACACGCAGCCAGACCCTGGACCATAGATAACGCGCCGCGCCCATTGTCTTTGCGCCATGACGAGAGCACGCCAGAGCGCCACGCCCGACACACACGCACACGCCGCGCCTCGCCTTCGCCGCCCGTGCCTGCAATCACCACGACACCAGGAACCTCCCAGACATCCCCGTTCGCCGCCGCACGCCCCGTAGCACCCGTGCGACGTCAAAACCACCGTCGGTGCCGCTTAGAGCACCTACGCGTTCCGACTGTTCTCGACCGCCCCTTTCCACGCCATTGAGTCCTTGAGCATCGCCAGGAGACCGCGCACCAGCCCACACCCTCCGCCATGCCATTAGCTTGATGTACCGCGACCCCGACGAGCTCTGCCCATGCCACACTGCTTCTCTCTCGCTCGGCTATAAAAGGAGGCCTCCCTGGCCCCAATTCGCCACACCATCTCACTTCCCACCTCTCACAAAGCACCAATGACCCTTCCCCAGAGCAAGGCGAGCACTAGGTCGCCGGAATTTCCCCAGTCTGCCATGGAGGAGGAGAAGAGGAGCCGTTGATTGGAGTCGCCCCAGGAGCTGCCGCAGCCACCGTTCGAACCGCCATCATCGACAACGTCGTTCGCCCCCAACACTGACCCTAGATGGATCCCTGGTGAGCCTCACACGACCCCCACTGCCGCTTTAGGGTTCAGTCTCGCTGGCGCTGCACGACGGATACGACACACCCTAGCCGTTAGATCAGGTTCTAATCGTAGGGCTCAGATTGAAGCGTGCCGCTTCGGTTGGAATGAGCCACTGACGCGTGGGACACCCATGTTAGAATCCCGCCGCGCGCTGCGCTGCGTGCAGTGGGCCTGCCCAGTTAGTTCTCGCGCGACCCAGTAGATTCAAATATAGATTTTTCAATTTAGTTCAAACTCTAGTTCTATCTGTTGATTCAAAAATCAATTCAGAGAGTTTTACTGAACTAAATTGCATGAAACCAATTTTTTTTATAAAGCTATTGAAATTGTTAATCGAAGCACATTGGATTCAAACCATTTGAAATTATATATCACCTATAGTAAAAATAACAAGGCAGATACTTTTCTGCATTCAATTTTTTTTCAAAAATCAACCATAAATGCTTTTGAGTTGACTCCAACTCTCAAAAATCATATTTGACAAGAGATTTTTGAATATATAAAAAGATCTAGGTTTACTTACAGTAATAATGGCCAAGTATTAAAAAGAATGCCCTATACGTATTTCTTGTCACTTTAATTAATTAAAATAAGGTTGTTAAACCTTATTAAATTATGACACCACTTTAAATCATATTCCCAAGTATTAAAATATATGGTGATAACATGGTCAATATGATCCTATATTTTAATTAGCGAATATTAAATCTTAAGTAGTTTTCAATGAGTAGAAATTACTTTTCTAAAATAAAATAAATAAGACTAAGTCTTTAATTCATGTGATGATTGTGATGATGCTAGATCATCTAGTGTAAACCCTTGTTTGCCAAATAGAAGTAGTTAAGTATTGTTTGGTGATTGTGTACCTCGTATTTATTTATAGACGCTAGTACCGACCAAGGATATGAAGAGGAGGGGGACTACTACGAGGAAGAAGGAGAAGAGAACTTCAATCACTGCACTACTCAAGGCAAGCTAACACTTGCAACTTTGCAACTAGATAACTTATGCAATGCATTAGGCATGCTTTGATTAGACAACCGTGAGTATACCAAATCCCAGTTTTACTTGCAAGCTTGATTATTTTATTTCTTTATCAAAATTCTTTGTTTACTTTACCTAGTGACTTGTGAATTTTGGAAAGATATTATAGGTAGCATAAAGAGCATAAAACTTGGCCTAAACTAGACAGAACTAGCTGTCATACTGAGGCACGAGATTAGAATTTAGATAAGTCACACTTGATTAGCACCCGTCATTAGTGATTACTCTCAACTTTAGTGGCTAGTGCTAAGCATAAAACTTATCACTTTAGATGGTAATACTTGGTGAAAATGATTATGAAAACCTTAGAATGATGAGTCATTCTAATGAAATGTTTTGACATGTGTTATGAACACCAGATGAGTTGATGATGAAAATGTTGAGGCATGAGTCTTAGCCCTTTATAAAACTGATGGTTGAGTTCGGATGCGATACCATTCCAATTTTACCGTACAATCATAATACCCGAATTTGGGAAGGGCGTGACTGGAAGTTTATATATCCTAGTATGGGTTCCCTTGCGAAAGAGGTTTGAGCTGAGGCTACCTCGTTATGATTGTCCACCTGTGCAGTTCCCAAGATGACGGATGGTCATGGTTGGCAGGACTAACTCATAGGGAGGTGCCTATACTAGGGTTTGTAATTGAAAGGTTAGGATTGATTATCCGCATACTGAATATGGTGATTCAGGATTGTTCCTGATGGATGTATCAAATGTTTTGGTGAAAGTGTACCACCTCTATAGAGTGTCAAACTATTCGAATAGCGTCATGATTATGGACGATTGAGTGGCCATCTTGTTCCTCCATCGTCAGATGTTTTCAAAATGACTTGTGAAATGAATCATGACTTGACTTGACCACAACAAGGTGGTGACATGAAACTTAATTTCCCACTTAGGTGTTGGAAAACATTAAGTTAGTTTTCTTTACTTCTAAACTCAGTTAGATACGAACTGGCTTTTTGCAAAACAACCTAGAGCTTAGGATTCCTACTCAAATTACTTTACTTGTTAGTGATAGTTTAAGAGTACTTAAAGAGTACTCATGGCTTTGTCCCTGGCTATTCCTATGGCCAGACTATAAGGAGGACTATCAGGACGATAGACAGCAGGAAGTCTATGACAACTAGGATCATCTCCCATCGTCAGCATTGCCCGTGACCCTGAGGATGGAGCGTCGCCCACGCTACCGTTATTATATTATTCCGCTGCATTGATTGTATTAAGACTGGATCATGAGATCCTTTATTTGTAAGGCCTTTATTATGGTTTGTAATGGATGATGAACTATGGTACCAATCTGTTATGTCTCGCAAAAATGGTAATCCTGGGATTGTGATGTATGTCATAACAGGCATCTGGGATTAAAAATCCGGGTGTTGACAAGTTGGTATCAGAGCCATCCTGACCATAGGAGACCCTAGTTAGAATGGACGCTTGAATCAAAACCTTAGTTTCAAAACAAAATAAGTGAGTATTTACGAAAACCTATCCTCATTCTTATCGCTTAAATTCTTTCATGAAAATTCATGTCCCTCAAAAATTCTTGCAAACTTACATAAAATTTGACACACTTGATCACTCTACTAACTTACTTATCCTACATTCTTATAGATGGACATGAAGTATAGGAAGTTCTATTAGTTGGGAAATGGAGGAGAGCTCATCTTTGAGCGCGATTTGGACCAACTCTCAGAACTTCTTGAGCACCCGCACCCCGAGTTCTTCGGAGCACAGCTCAATGATCAGCAAGGAGGAGAATTGCAATGGCTGATAGTTGCAAGCCTCAGAGGCAAGGTGGAAGAACCCACCTCAGAGGGATCCAATTCACCTTAAGAGAGAACAACTGGCTAGACGGACTCGCCAGGGCTATGCAGGAAGCACTTGCCTGTCTGTGTGGGCAAATCATCAATCAGATCAAGTGCACCCGCTTTGAGTTCTACGGAAGGCATGATGCTATGGGACAACCATTGGAGGTTTCATACCACCCGGAGCTGAAGCATCAGGTGGATCATCTCAGCTTCCTGCTGTATGATTGACAGAAGGAGTTGGACAATGCCCGCTCCTACGCCAACCACAACCATGCCATCGCAGTCAAGAAGGACCAGACCATCGCTATCCTTACGAAG
Organism: Avena insularis; assembly: GCA_023614405.1. Classification (NCBI taxonomy): domain Eukaryota; kingdom Viridiplantae; phylum Streptophyta; class Magnoliopsida; order Poales; family Poaceae; genus Avena; species Avena insularis. Next base: position 206,554,940 of record CM042685.1, read on the forward strand.
GAACACAAGAACTTTCGCTGTCTGCATGACAAGAAGGATCGCATTATTGCTAGCCTTCATCACAAAGTGATAGACTTGGAGGAGACCATCCATGAGCGGGACATGCAGCTTGAGGAGAGGGGGAATACAGGGGAAGATATCCATGGAGACCCTTACTACTACCTCAGTGATGATGATGACTTCCTGGAGGACCAAGCCATGGAATTCCACACTGATCATGATGATTCCGCCTTCATTGACGATGATGATGAAGCCACCGATTCTTATGAGTAGTAGCACTTGAACACAAGCGTAGGTATGAGTTGTATCCGGTTCCACTGTATTGTAGTTTCACAGAATGGTTCTTAAGACCATCTATTTCCTTATTGCGGTGTGTGTTTGTATTGTGTTCTATGAATGAATGAAAAGCAAGTTCCTAGTTGGCAAAACCTGAGTCAAACTTAAATTTTAAAAGCTTTCCAAAAACAAATCCCCGAACCTTAGAAATTTCCCTCTTGTCTCATGATCTATCTCAATCTTCAGATGCCTCGCGGAGGAAACAGTTCATCCCCGGACCCAATGCTGCAAATTTTGCAAATGTTGGTTTCGGACCGTGAAGATAAAAGAGCCGAACGTCAAGCTAACCTAGCCACTCTTCAACACATATCTCAGATGGCCAACAACAATCAAGGCCATGGAAACCAGGACAACCATGGATCCAAGCTCAAGAACTTTCAGAACACCAATCCACCCATGTTTAGTAAGTCTGAAGAGCCATTAGATGCTGATGACTGGCTACAGACCATGGAGAACAACTTAGAAGTTGCAAGAGTGGAGGCCAATGAGAAGGTACTGTTTGCCACCCATTATCTGGCAGGAGATGCAAGAGCTTGGTGGAATAGCATTCACACCATGAATGGAGGACAGATGATGACTTGGGATGAATTCAAACTCAAGTTCAGCAGAACCCATGTGCCACCGGGTTTAATCAAGAGGATGAGAGACGAATTCAGAGAATTGAAGCAAGGGAGGATGACAGTAGATGAGTACCGTGACAAATTTCTATCATTAGCTAGGTATGCACTAGATGAGATTGACACTAAAGCCAAGAAGGAGAGATTCTTGAATGGTCTGCATGATGAGATGTAAACAGTATTAGTCAACATTCCTTTCGCTGACACTGAAGCCTTAGTGGATTCTGCAATCCAGATGGAAGGCAAGATCAACCAAGCCAATGAAAATCACAAGCGTAGAATGATGAATCAACCAGGAACCCACCATACCCCAAAGTATCGTCCCAACCCGTCTGCAGGATTTTCCCCCAAGAAACAATAGACCCCCGATGACCCGTCCAAACTATCCCAACCATGGAGGAGGAAACACAAGGCCCAGAGGAAACCACAACAACAACCCTGGCAACTCCAACAATTTCAACCGTGCACCGCCCAAGTTCAACAACAACAACACCAACAACACCAATACTGCCCCAAGGACTGGAAGAAATGTTGTGCCTGTTGCAGGAAAAGACAAGTCTCAGGTTACTTGTTATGAATGCGGAACCAAGGTTCACTACTCCAATGAGTTCCCCAAGAAGCTTGCAGCAACCCCCAATGTGAATGCCCCAGCTCAGCAGCAGCGCCGTGTTCAGCCTAGAAGGAGATTTGCCCCAGGGAACTCGCTCAACCGCAACGGCCGTCTGTTTCACATGAATGCTGAAGAAGCCCAAGAAGCGCCAGATGTTGTGCTGGGTATGTTTTCTGTTAACTCAGTACTTGCAAGAGTGTTGTTTGATTCTGGAGAATCACACTCGTTTGTTATAGAAGAATTTGCATGCACTAGTAAGATTCAACCAACAAAATTGAAGCATGTTGAAAGGACATTTATTGTCATAATCACTTTTGGTGTTCGTTAACAACAAGTAGATCATTTTACAGTTTGTTATTGTCCACAGGTTGGTATTATCATAGATAAACATGACACACACTCTTGGGAAAAGACCACATACTTTTGCCACTGTTCTGGAAACTCGGACGGAGTCTCGATGCCCGCCAAGACCGAGTCTTGGTGTGGTCCGGAGTTTCGGTCTGGCTCGATGGTGCCTCGGGACTGGCCGGTCATTACATAGCCTGTCCGGAGACTGGTCCGGAGATTGGCCGGAGTCTCCGGACTTTGGTCAGACCGGAGTCTCCGGTGTTGCTGGTGAAGAAATGCGCTGGGTCAGTCAGATGGCCAGTCCGGAGAGTAGTCCGGAGATTATCCGGAGACTTTGGTCGGACCGGAGTCTCCGGTGTTGCTGGTGAAGAAATGGGCTGGGTCAGTCAGATGGCCAGTCCGGAGACTGGTCCGGAGATTGACCGGAGTGTCCGGTGTAGACTGGAGTCTCCGGTGTATAGACCGGAGTCTCCGGTCTGACTTTTCTTCAACGGTCAGAAAACGGTTCGTGGAGGGGGCTGTCTATAAATAGGGACCCTTATCTTCTTCCTCCAGTTGCTCGAGCTGCTCAAGAACACCAACACCATTAGAGCCACCAAATCCACAAGATCTTTTCATCCAACCATCCAAAGTCATTGATCTTTGGAGAGTTGAAGGAGGAGGCCTTGATTCACATCTTCACCAAGAGAGATCTTCATTTCCCCCTCATTTACTTGAGGGCCCCCAAGTTCTAGTGTTTCTTTGGAAACCCTAACTTTGATTTGGTTCTTACAAGCTTGTCTTTGATTTGTCTTGACAGCTTGCTTGTATTTGGGAGCCTCCAATTTAGTTGTGGATGTGTGCCCCGAACTTGTTGTAAAGGTGCCGGCTTCCACCTCGAAGGTTTCCGCTATAGTGGAAGGTGAATCGAGCCCTTTGGGGTGAGGTTCATTGGAGAACAAAGGAGGCCTCTCGTGGCATTGGTGGTTTGAAACCACCCCCTCTCCAAACGTAGACGTACTTCCCCTCAAAAGGAAGGAACTACGGGAAACAAATCCTTGTGTCTCTGCGTCCACTCCTTTGGTTACTTCTATCCTTTACCGCACTTTACTTACTTGTCTTGCTTAGTTTTATGTTAGTTGTGATTGTTTGACATATAGGTAAATTCACCCTAGTTGCATATTCTAGAGAATTTACCTTTCTTGTCAAACCCTAATTTGAAAAAGGGTAAAATTTGAAGTAGCACCTATTCCCCCCCCTCTAGGTGCCCATACGATCCTTTCAATTGGTATCAGAGCCTCGGCTCTTTATTCGGGCTTTACCGCCTAAGAGAATATGGGTAGACAAGAAGGGGATGGTGGTAGTGAGTCAACCCCGGTGACCATGGAAGATCTCAGAAACTTGGAAACAAGATTGAGCTCTTCCTTGGTCAACGAAGTCAAGAAGATGCTTGAGCAACTTCTTAAAGACAAAGATGGCTCATCACCCCCATCTCCTCAAGAGGAACTACCATCCATACCTAAAGGGAATACTCCGGTATCTCCCGAAGGCATGGTGGTAGGGGACAAACTAGACAATGCTAACTCCTCCACACGACTTGATGGGGGGAAGGGTGAGCACCGAGATTCTTGGTACTCTCCTAATCCTCCCATCCCTCACCCTCATGTGTACAATAGAGGTGACCCACCTAAGCTAGAAGAGTCTGCTACTTTTGCTCAATGGCAATCACTAATGAGGACTCATATGCGCAGCTCTTGCATTGAACTATGGAACATCATCGAGCATGGACTCTTTATTGGGGATCCAAATAACTTGACAAGAAGAGAGGTTGTCAATAGTCAACTCAATGCCACTGCTTTGCATATGATTCAACAAGGATTGGGAACAAAGGGTTACCCACACATTGAGCACTTTAGTATTGCCAAGGAAGCTTGGGATGCTCTCACTGTGTTGTTTGTTGGAAATGAGAGTATGAGGAGAAACAGATATGATGCTCTAAGTAATGAAGCCGAAGGTTTCTACATGAAAGAAGGTGAAGACCACAAAGACATGTATCGAAGGCTCAAGACCACCGCCACCGCTTTTAGAAATGTGGGTGCCTCACATGTGGATGATGCATGGATAGAAAGGAAATATGTGAGTGCACTCATGCCTTTTGAGCCCACCGACTTGAAGAGCTTACAGGGAAGACACAACTATCATCTCATGACCTCAAATGAAGTTATGCAAGAGATGGCCGCTTTCAAGGTCACCGCCAAGAATGCCAAAGATGCCCATGCTCGTGCTCTCGGTATGAGCAATGTGGTCAATGTTGCTTTGAAGGCCAAAGCTGTGGACCTTGAAGATGAAGATGATAGTGATGAAGGCCTCTCCTTGGACCACCCCGATGACGTCAAGATTGCTCATAGTCAATATATGGCTTTCTATGCAAAAAACTTTTGGAAGAACCCCGCCAAGGCCAAGATGGAAATGCAACGAAGAAGCAATCCAAATGGGAAAAGAGAGAACACCACTAGGTTGAGAACTTGCTTCAATTGTGGTGACCGATATCACTTTGTGGCAAGTTGCCCCTATGAGAAGAGAGAAGATAATGGTGGTAAGCTTGTGATGAAGAAGACTCTCAAGGCACCTTACAAGAAACCCTTCATCAAAAGGAATCCCATCAACAAGAAGCCGGGAGAAATTGTCTTGATCACTCATGAAGAGTACTCCTCCGACAATGAAGATGATGAAGATGACGAAGAGGAAACTTCTCATGGTGTGGCTTCTATTGCCACCACATCTACTCCGACATTCTCACTCTTCGATTCTCCAAATGAGAACTCCTCCACCAAGAACGCCACTTGCCTTATGGCAAGAGGAACGGAGACTTATGCTTCCGGAGGGTCAAAATGGGTGATCGATAGTGGTTGCACAAGTCATATGACCGGAAGATCGTCTATTGTCAAGGAATTGGTGTCAAATGAAGATCAAATCACCGTCACATATGCCGACAAGTCAAAATCTACGGTAATGGGTTTCAGCAAGGTAGTGGTGGCTCACGACATTACCCTCATGAACGTCATGCTTGTTGAAACCCTTGGATACAATTTACTTTCTGTCCGTGCTCTTGGAAAGATGGGCTTTGCCATCTTTATTGATAATGATATTGTGGTCCTCATGTGGAGCAAGTCACTCAAGGTCGCTTTCGTTGGGTACGTCGAAAATGACTTGTATGTGGTGGACTTTTCGGGGCAAGCCACTACAGGTCCGATGTGCTTATACGAGAAGGACGATGTGGGTTGGCTATGGCACCGCCGACTAGCCCATGTCAATATGAGGACTTTGCAAAGTCTCCATAAAGAGGGCCATATTGTTGGACTAAAAGAAAATGTTTCCTTTGCCAAAGATCGTGTTTGCAGGGCATGTGTTCTAGGGAAGATGCATGACGCTCCACACAAGCCCACGAACCAAATCAAGTCTAACAAGATCTTGGAACTCCTTCATGTGGACCTATTCGGTCCTCCATCTCATGCAAGTCTTGGAGGGAAGAAATATTGTTTGGTGATTGTTGACGACTTTTCAAGATACTCTTGGGTTTATTTCTTCAAGTTGAAGAGTGAAACTCAAAAGACCTTTATTGACTTCATCAACTTGGTTCAACGGCAACACAATGTTCCCGTATTGGTTATAAGAAGTGACAACGGCACCGAGTTCAAGAACTACACCTTGAATGATTTCCTTAGTGATGAGGGGATTAAACATCAATATTCCGCTGCATACACCCCTCAACAAAATGGTGTGGCCGAAAGGAAGAACGACTCGATTTTATTGAGATGGCTAGGACCATGTTGGCGGAGTTTAAATCTCCATACAACTTCTGGGCCGAAGCCATCTCCACCGCTTGCCATGCTTCAAACCGGCTCTACCTCCGCAAGAAAATCAACAAGACCCCATATGAGATACTTACCGGTAGCAAGCCCAACATATCTTATTTCCGGGTGTTCGGTTGTAAGTGTTTCTACCTCATCAAAGGTGTTCGTTTGTCTAAATTCGAGTCTAAAGCATTAGAGGGTATTTTTGTTGGCTATGGTATCGAATCTCACACTTATAGAATCTATGACAAGCTCTCCGGAGCCGTCATAGAATCTTGTAGTGTGACCTTTGAAGAATATGATGGTCCCCAAGGGGGGCGTGTTGATGCTTGTGATGCAGGTGATGAAATGCCTCAGGATGCCATAGGAAGAATGGGTGTGGGTTATATCTGCCCCGTTGAGGAACCCCTTATGGCGGATCGAGAAGAACTATGCTCCACTCAAGTGGAGCCCTCATCTTCACAACCTCGACATGCTCCATCTACCGAAGAGGACATTGACTCAAGCCAAAGACAAGATGTGGACCCTCAACAAAGTGGTCAATGTGTGAACTCTAGTCAAAGGGAGCTTGGTCCATTCGATGGGGTGTCAAGTGGTGCAAAGTCAATTTGCCAAGGAAGATCCATCCAAGCTGTTTTGAGGCATGCTCAAATTGAGGCTAGAAGTGCACCTGATCAAGACCAAGGTCAATCCTTGCCTCCCAGCGTAGAGGATGAACCCAATGATGATCAAGGTCAAGTTGATGGTCAAGACGAGGATCAAAATGATGAAGAGGGTCCTCCAAGAAACAATGAGGAGATCCACGCTCGTCGCGAAGCTAGAAAAGAAAGAATGTTGGAAATAAGAGACCACTCTCTCCAAAATGTTATTGGAGACCTAAGGAAAGGAATTTCCACAAGAGCACAATTGAAGAGGTTCAGTGAACACCAAGCACACGTCTCCATGATTGAACCAAAGAAAGTGTGGGAAGATCTTGAAGATTCGGATTGGGTAGAAGCTATGCACAAAGAGCTCAACAATTTTGAGAGAAACAAAGTTTGGAAGTTAGTTGAGAAGCCAAAGGATTGCCGCAATGTTATTGGTACAAAGTGGATATTCAAGAACAAGCAAGATGAGCATGGAATTATAGTAAGGAACAAGGCAAGATTGGTTGCACAAGGGTGTTCTCAAATTGAAGGCATTGATTATGGAGAGACTTATGCACCCGTGGCTCGCCTTGAGTCCATCCGTATCCTTCTTGCTTATGCGGCACATCATAACTTTAAGTTGCAACAAATGGATGTAGAAAGTGCATTCCTTTATGGTCCTTTAAATGAATTGGTATATGTTAAGCAACCCCCGGGATTTGAGGACCCCAACTTTCCAAACCATGTCTACAAACTTGATAAGGCGCTCTATGGGCTCAAGCAAGCCCCACGCACGTGGTATGAGCACCTTAGAGAGTTATTGTTTGACCGTGGTTTTGAGGTTGGGAAAATCGATCCCACTCTTTTTACTAAGAGGGTCAATGGGGAGCTTTTTGTATGCCAAATATATGTTGATGATATTATCTTTGGCTCATCTAACAAAGCTTTTAATGATGAATTCTCAAAGCTTATGACTAGTAGGTTCCGGATGTCATTGATGGGGGAGTTGAAGGTATTTCTTGGCTTTGAGATCAAGCAAGTTAGAGGAGGAACATTCTTCAACCAAGCCAAGTATACTCAAGATATGCTCAAGAGATTCAAAATGCAAGATTTGAATGGAGCTCCTACTCCCATGGCTACAAAGACTCATCTAGAACAAAATCCTAATGGTAAAGATGTGGATCAAAAGGTATACCGGTCTATGATTGGTTCTTTGCTTTACCTTTGTGCATCTAGACCCGATATTGTGTTGAGTGTAGGTGTGTGCAAGATATCAAGCTGCTCCTAAGGAAAGCCATTTAATGGCGGTCAAGAGAATCTTTCGTTATTTAGTTCATACCCCATTTTATGGTCTTTGGTACCCTCAAGGCTCAACATTCGCTCTCTGTGGATACATGGATTCGGATTGGGCGGGAGACAAGGATGATAGAAAATCAACATCCGGGGCTTGTCAATTCCTTGGTAGGTCCTTGGTATGTTGGTCTTCTAAGAAGCAAAACTGTATATCTCTCTCCACCGCCGAAGCCGAGTATGTTGCTGCTGCTAGTGCTTGCACCCAATTGCTATGGATGAGGCAAACTTTAAAGGAATACGGTGTCCTTTGTGACAAAGTGCCTCTTCTATGTGACAATGAAAGTGCCATCAAGATTGCATATAACCCGGTGGATCACACAAGGACAAAGCATATTGAGATTCGACATCACTTCATTAGAGATCATGTTGCTAGAGGTGATATTGATCTATCCTATGTATCAACCAAAGATCAACTTGCCGATATCTTCACAAAGCCACTTGATGAAGCAAGATTTTGCTACTTGAGGAATGAACTAAATATCGTGGATTCAAGGAGCTTGACTTGATGTTATTGCACTCTTACCAATGTTTCATCTCATATTTGGTCTAGGTGTAGGCATGGATATAGGGGGAGTGCGGTCCTAATTGATTGGACCATCCCTCCCCCCATGATGCCCAAAGCAATCAAAATCATTCCTCTTAATATCATTTAGTGATATGTGAGCTTAATGATGAGTGTTGATAATGGACCCAAGATATATCTTCGTGGTGCCAAGCCAAGTATACTCAAATATGGTGGCCAAGGCCACCGCCCTCTCTTACTTGAGAGGTTGGCACTTACTCATGTTCGTCATTTGATTATTTCTCGTCTCTTGGAGCGTTTCTGATTATTTTCGAACTTCCATGGCTCTTATTGGTTCTTCACAGCTTGATGTCTCAACCCAAACCCTTTTTCCTATCCTAAAAACCATCTATCTCCCATGTATGTCCCCAAACACCTTTCCTGGAATTTTTGGTCGAGGAGGACCGGAGTCTCCGGTGTAGGCCGGAGTATCCGGTGTAGACCGGAGTCTCCGGTCTGGACGGTTTCTGTCACTTAAAGAAGGGGCACGGGGTGAACTGGAACAGCAGTTCCTCTTTCTTCACCCCGTCCCCTACCTCCAAACCCGTCGCCCCTCCTCCAAAAATCCTCCCCGGAGGACAAGAAGCCCCCGGGATCCGCCGTGCAGCCGGCCAACCTCCTCCTCTCCTCCATTGGGTCATTCCCACCGAAGGAATCGATCCCATGGACAGATCTGGTACCTCTCCTCACCTTTTTCCTCATAGGGTTCATCCCTAGATGTGTTTTTGAGGATTGTTGCGGATTTGTCCATAGGAATCACTTGTTTGCTTGCGCTCCAGTACTTTAGCCTTGTTGCATTGCCCGATCTACTAGATTTACCCTCACCAGCATCTCCCCATCGCATACCCGAGCCTCCTAACCGGAGACTCCGGCCTTAGGTCCGGAGACTCCGGTCCCCAGGACCGAAGACTCCGGTCTGAACCGGAGACTCCGGTGTCTGGTGCGGAGAATCCGGTGTTGGGTGGGTCAAAGTAGTCCAGAAATGCATCAAAGCTCCTGTACTGCATCTTTGGGACATATATACTCATCTCCATGCTATCTCCCTCACTGCTGTTCACAGGTGATGGTTCTAGTCGCCCTCGTCGTACCAAGGCCAAGTCCCAAAGGGGCAATCCTCGCTATGATGAAGCTCAGGGTCAGTTTATCGTGCCTCCATCCAACCGGAAACAACAGGCACGTGATGCAGCTTACATGAAGAGGGATCAAGAAAGGGCTGAACGGGAGGAACGTGCAAAGAGAGCCAAGTATGACAACCTCTAGTCCCTAAACAAGATGTCTAAAGTGGAGTTCCGTGAGCTGAGGAAGACAGATTTCTATGCACTACCTCATACTAGTGATGACCCTCGTTTCTGGAGGAAAGAGCAGAGTGTGTTCATGAAGGATGTGTATGGTGTACTCACCAAATCACCTGTTTGCCCTCAGAAGTTCATGAACATTGAGCAAATGCGCCAGAGCCCGTATTTCAGTGATGCCCTGTGGATCTGTGAGAAGCTGGGTCTCTACAACTTGATGGAGCTGCATGAAGACTACAGTGTGCACCTCGTTCAGCAGTTCTATGCCACTGTGGTATTTGGGACTGATCTTGCTAGGACTATGGTGTGGATGACTGGCTCTACTCGCTGCACAGCTACTTTCCATGACTTTGCCAATGTCATCTTTGAAACTTTCCACGTCATATCTACTCCTGTGGGGCTGCGCATGCATTCCGCATCATTGGGTGAGAACAAGCAAAAACTGGCACCTGTGTATGATGATGGTGTTGTGGGGGCCTCCAAGGGACTCAAGCCCCTCTACAACCTTATCTTTGAGGATTTTCCGTCACACTATTGCTCCAAGTGCTGGAAATGATGATGCTCTCGGGGAGGACTTGTCAACCTCCTGTACCATACCACCGGACCTTCAATGCTGGACACGATCTGAGGTCGCACCCATTGATGTGATGGACTTCATTTTCGAGGAGATGTTCCATGCAATTCTATTCAAGAAATCTCCTCCATATGCACCCTTGGTTATGAGACTAATCAACTCGCAGCCGCATGATTCTCCCAATGCCATTCCACCACACCTCACGGCGCACACTCTGGTCTCTCTGCAGCAGAAGGGGCACATGGGGCCAGCTCCAAGGCGCCGATATGGAAATGATGATGAGGAGACTGAGACGGAGAGGGCTCCCTCTCCAACCAGAGTTCGGAGGAAGAATGCCTCAAATGTCCCTATGCCTTCCATGACTAGAGCCTATGTGCATGAGAAGGTCAAGAAGGCCAGCTTCTGGGAGAGGACTCTTTGCTGCATGAACGTTGACATTCGCAAGCAGCAGCATGCATCTTACCAAAGCAACCGCCGCATGGAGAAGCTCCTCAAAGAGATCAAGGACCAGTGTCTTGACATCGAGGAAGGTGAAGATGAATACAATGATGAGCATGGTGCCCAAAGTCCACAGAGTCTGATCACACTCTCTCATTTGGGGCATGGAACGCCCAACAGATAGTCCGTGGATGGCGGACATTGCTGATGTCACCTCTGGGTTTGGATACCAGGGTACTTCCTCCTCTCGCCCTCACGGCAAAGGGCCTGCTATCCCTGAGGATGATGATGATGATGACTATGACCAGGATGAGGATGACCAGGATGAGGATGACCAGGATGAGGTTGAGAATGCCGAGGACGACGAGGATGACGATGACTACTAAGTCATTGGGGCGTTAGTATAGGTCTTTTCCCTTTTCGGCGTTTCGATGCCAAAGGGGGAGAAGACATTCTCATCCGCTTTGCATGGGACTAGGGATTTGCGACTATCTGCCGTTATTTGCCTTTCCTTTTTTATTATTTGGATATTCGAACTTGAACTTTGTGTGTTATCTACTGTTCTTATGTGTGTCTGACTATGTGCTCGTGTGCAACATCTATTGTAAATCATGTGAGATCTATGCGTACCATCGTTGGTATTTTTGTCTCTCTTTACATGATTTACTTCATTATCTTGTTGCACATAGTCAGGGGAGCCACATTTTATGTTATTCCATGCAAATCACTTGTTGTCATCGAACACCAAAAAGGGGGAGATTGAAAGGACATTTATTGTCATAATCACTTTTGGTGTTCGTTAACAACAAGTAGATCATTTTACAGTTTGTTATTGTCCACAGGTTGGTATTATCATAGATAAACATGGCACACACTCTTGGGAAAAGACCACATACATTTGCCATTGTTCTGGAAACTCCAGACCGGAGTCTCCGGTCTGCCAAGACCGGAGTCTCCGGTGTGGTCTGGAGTTTCCGGTGCTGGCTCCGATGGTGCCTCCCAGGACCTGGCCGGGTCATTCTGTTGGCCTGTCCGGAGACTGGTCCGGAGATTGGTCGGAGTCTCCAGACTTTGGTCAGACCGGAGTCTCCGGTGTTGCTGGTGAAGAAATGCGCTGGGTCAGTCAGATGGCCAGTCCGGAGACTAGTCCGGAGATTATCCGGAGACTTTGGTCGGACCGGAGTCTCCGGTGTTGCTGGTGAAGAAATGGGCTGGGTCAGTCAGATGGCCAGTCCGGAGACTGGTCCGGAGATTGACCGGAGTCTCCGGTGTAGACCGGAGTCTCCGGTGTATAGACCGGAGTCTCCGGTCTAACTTTTCTTCAACGGTCAGAAAATGGTTCGTGGAGGGGGCTGTCTATAAATAGGGACCCTTATCTTCTTCCTCCAGTTGCTCGAGCTGCTCAAGAACACCAACACCATTAGAGCCACCAAATCCACAAGATCTCTTCATCCAACCATCCAAAGTCATTGATCTTTGGAGAGTCGAAGGAGGAGGCCTTGATTCACATCTTCACCAAGAGCGATCTTCATTTCCCCCTCATTCACTTGAGGGCCCCCAAGCTCTAGTGTTTCTTTGGAAACCCTAACTTTGATTTGGTTCTTACAAGCTTGTCTTTGATTTGTCTTGACAGCTTTCTTGTATTTGGGAGCCTCCAATTCAGTTGTGGATGTGTGCCCCGAACTTGTTGTAAAGGTGCCGGCTTCCACCTGGAAGGTTGCCGCTATAGTGGAAGGTGAATCGAGCCCTTTGGGGTGAGGTTCATCGGAGAACAAGGGAGGCCTCTCGTGGCGTTGGTGGTTTGAAACCACCCCCTCTCCAAACGTAGACGTACTTCCCCTCAAAAGGAAGGAACTACGGGAAACAAATCCTTGTGTCTCCGCGTCCACTCCTTTGGTTACTTCTATCCTTTACCGCACTTTACTTACTTGTCTTGCTTAGTTTTGTGTTAGTTGTGCTTGTTTGACATATAGGTAAATTCACCCTAGTTGCATATTCTAGAGAATTTACCTTTCTTGTCAAACCCTAATTTGAAAAAGAGTAAAATTTGAAGTAGCACCTACTCCCCCCCTCTAGGTGCCCATACGATCCTTTCACATGTTATGATAATTCAAATACCTGGTTCTACCACCAAAGCTAGACAAATTTGCAAGGCCATACCTATCAGAATCCATGGAATAGATTTTTATGCTAATCTAATAGTACTTGGAACCAATGGTTTGAAAGTAGTACTAGGAATGGATTGGATATCGAAACATAAAGGATTAATCGACTGTGCCAAGAAAGACATGACCATTAGTAGTACAACTGTAGTATCAGTAGAGCATGTATCTGAAACCTTGCCCCGTAAATTCAAGTGCAACAAGAGTCTAGCCCAACCAACCATTGACCAAGTCAGAGTAGTCTATGAATACCCCGACGTATTCCCAAATGTTTTGCCCGGTATGCCCCCAGATCCGGATATCGAGTTTATCATTAAACTAATCCCTAGAACCGGACCTATAGCTTAGAGATCTTATAGTATGAACCCATCTGAATTAGTGGAGCTGAAGAAGCAACTGGATGCTATGCTAGAGATAGGACTGATTCAACCAAGTGCGTCACCATGGAGATCACCTATTTTGTTTGTGGACAAGAAAGATGGAGGTAACCATTTGTGCACGGATTATCGGAAGCTGAATGATGTCACGATTAAGAACAAGTATCCACTGCCTAAGATAGAAGATTTGTTTGACTAGTTGACTAGTGGCAAAGCGTTTTCTAAGATTGATCTTAGAACTGGTTATCATCAACTCAAGATCCGCGCAGAGGATATTCCAAAGACTGCCTTCACCACTAGATATGGACTATATGAATACACTGTCATGTCTTTCAGATTAATCAATGCCCCCGCTTATTTCATGAACCTCATGAATAAGATTTTTATGAACTTCCTGGATAAGTTTGTTGTTGTTTTCATCGATGACATTCTGATATATTCCAAAATCAGAAGAAGAACATGAGCTACACCTAAGGACCATCCTTGAAACCCTTAGGGAGCATCAATTGTATGCCAAGTTTAGCAAATGTGAGTTCTGGTTACTGGAGGTAGGCTTCCTAGGACATGTAGTGTCGGCAGGAGGAATTGCTGTCGACCCCGCCAAGGTTAAGGATGTGGAAGAATGGCAAGCCCTGACTACTCAAACCTAAGTTCGTGCATTTCTCGAATTAGCGGGATATTATCGCAAATTCGTAGAAGGATTCTCGAGCATAACAAGACCCATGAACCAGTTGTTGAAGAAAGATAAGAAGTTTGAATGGACAGACAAATGTGAAGAAAGTTTTCAAGAGCTTAAGAAGAGATTGATCTCAGCCCCAATCTTGATTATGTCGGATATTAGGAAGCCTTTTGATGTGTTTTGTGATGCATCCAAGATTGGTCTCGGATGTGTGTTGATGGAAGAAGGCAAAATCATATCCTATCTGTCCCGACAACTGAAGCAGCATGAGCGGAATTACCCTACCCATGACCTTGAACTAGCAGCCGTAGTTTTAGCCTTGAAGACATGGCGACATTACCTCATGGGTAACCGTTGTGAGATTCATTCGGATCACAAGAGCCTAAAGTACATTTTCACCCAGATGGAGCTGAATATGAGGCAAAGGAGATGGATAAAGCTAATCAAGGACTATGACCTTAACATTCACTATCACCCCAGCAAAGCCAATGTGGTAGCAGATGCTCTTAGCAGATTGCCATGTCGCTTGAACACCATGATTCTGAAGGAGCAACCAAGTTTGCACAAGGAGTTGGAAGATTTCAGAATGGAGCTAGTAAGTGAAGGATTTTTGGCTAGCATAGAACTTCAACCCACTTTGATCAGTCAGATCAAGGAGGCGCGGAAAGGTAATGCTAATATCGACGGAATCAAACGTCGTATCGGTATAGGGAAGGTACTCGGATTCACCGAAGATGAAGAAGGAGTTTTGTGGTACAAAGGACGTATTTGTGTGCCAGCAGATTCACAATTGAAGCAAGCTATTTTGAAAGAAGCCATGATACTCTTTATTCTATCCACTCCGGAGGAACGAAGATGTATCAGGATTTGAAGGAGCAATTTTGGTGGAACAAGATGAAGAGAGAAATCGGAAGCTACATAGCCAAATGTGATATCTGTCAAAGAGTCAAGGCGGGACATCAAAGACCCGCAGGACTTTTGCAACCATTGAAGATTCCAGAATGGAAATGTGATTCTGTAGGAATGGATTTTATCACCGGTTTTCCTACATCTAGTAGGGGAAATGACTCTATCTAGGTCATAGTAGATAGACTATCCAAAGTCGCCCATTTCTTACCAGTCAAGACCACTTATTAGAGTTCGAAGCTAGCAGAGTTGTACATTGCTAGAATAGTCAGTTTGCATGGAGTCTCCAAGAACATTGTGTCAGATCGAGGAACCCAGTTTACCTCGAGGTTTTGGAATAAAGTCCAAGAAGGATTAGGAACAACACTGGATTTCAGCACAGCTTATCACCCTCAGACTGATGGACAAACGGAGCGAGTAAACCAGATACTCGATATGTTGAGAGCTTGTGTGTTGGAATACGGATCTAAATGGGAAGACTACCTGCCTTTCGTAGAATTTTCATACAACAATAGTTACCAAGCCAGTTTGCAAATGGCCCCATTTGAATTCATGTATGGAAGAAAGTGTTGTACCCCGTTGAATTGGTCGGAAGTAGGGGAGAGTCAGATTTTTGGACACGGCGTCCTACGAGAAGCCGAAAGGAAAGTTCACAAGAACTGTGAGCACCTTAAGACCGCCCAATACAGATAGAATATTTATGCCGACAAGAGACGTCGAGACCTAGCCTTCAATATCGGAGATTTTGTGTATCTCAAAGTATCACCCTTGAAAGGAATGCAACGTTTCGAACTCAAAGGAAAGTTAGCCCCTAGATATATCGTAGCCTTCAAGATTTTGAATCACCGAGGAGAAGTATCATATCAACTGGAACTACCAGATGAAATGTCAGCCGTGCATAATGTGTTTCATATCTCGTTACTTCGCAAATGCCTAGAAGTCCCGGAGAAGACCGAAGTTTTCAAGAATATTGATCACATGACCATATAGATCAATGATGACCTAACCTATCCTGATGTACCCATTCGTATTTTCGAAGAAGCCTTCAGAACCACTAGGACCCGCAGTATCAAGTTTCTGAAGATCCAGTGGAGTAACCACACTGAAGAAGAAGCTACCTGGGAGCGAGAAGATTACATTAGGACTGAGTTTCCAGATCTCTTTAGTTCCTAGTTTTCTTTCCCTTAAATTTCGGGACGAGATTTTGTTTAAGGGGGGAAGGTTTGTAACATCCCAAAAATATTAATCAAGATTATCAAGATCTAATCACACAAGTTTAGGGTTAACAAAAACTTTTGTTAATTAAAATCAATATGAATGCATGTGTGTATGTGATGAATGCATGAATGCTTGCAATGACTTGTTTGATTGCTATGAATGACAAGGATTGGTTTAAAGATGAAAACAACATCATATAAATCATTTCCAAGCAGAATCAAATAAAGAGAAAATAAAAAAAAACAATATAAGCAAATGGTCACTTTGGCCAAACTTGTTCACTAGACCACTTTGAGTGTTTCTAGTCCAAGTTTTCGAACAGAAACAAATGCAATTCTTTTCACCCCTTTGCTAGACCAAGTAAAAGTGAACCCAAGCCCACCTTGCAAACCCATAGAAACATTTTGCAAATCTATTGAAATGACAATTCAAAACTGAATCAAGTGTAGGTACTAAGATCACCATTTCTAAAAAACCACTCAAACCAGTTCACCTTGACAAACCAAAGCAAGAAGATACTACCAAGTATGTGACCAGTGCACCCACCAAATTGCACTCAAAAATTTCAAACTTGAATTCTTTCGGCCATTTCATCAAACACCTGGAGAAACAATTCAAAACTGCCTAACTTATACTGTTTGGAGAAGTGTTTGTTCAAACATTTGTCCTCATCTCACTCCCCTTGTCTCCCCCAGTGATCACACTCGCATTGAAGCAGCTACCACCCCTACCCTTGCACCATGCCGTGCCACCCGAAGCCACCCCTTGCCAGCCGACCATGGCTAGCTAGCAGGAGGCACCTCCGCGCCTAGCCACCATGTCTAGGAGGCAGCCCAACGTCTACCGCCACCCCTTGTCCAGCCCTCGCATGCAGCCAGGCCCTGGACCATAGAGAACACGCCGCGCCCATTGTCTCTGTGCCATGCCGAGAGCACGCCAGAGCTCCGCGCCCGACACGCACGCACATGCCGTGCCTCGCCTTCGCCGCCTGTGCCTGCAATCACCGTGACACCAGGAACCTCCCAGACATCCCTGTTCGCCGCCTCACGACCCATATCACCCGTGCGACGTCAAAACCACTGTTGGTGCCACTTAGAGCACTAACGCGTTCTGACCGTTCTCGACCGCCCCTTGCCTACACCCTCCGCCTTTCCATTAGCTTGCTATACCGCCGACCCCGACGAGCTCTACCCACGCCGCACTGCCTCTCTCTCGCTAGGCTATAAAAGGATGCCTCCCTAGCCCCAATTCACCGCACCATCTCACTCCCCACCTCTCATAGAGCACCACTGACACTTCTCCAGAGCATGGCGAGCACCAGGTCACCGGAATTTCATCGAAGTCTGCCACAGAGGAGGAGAAGAGGAGTCGTGGATTGGAGCCGCCCCAGGAGCTGCCACAGCCATCGTTCGAACCGCTATCGTCGACAACGTCATTTGCCCCCAACGCCGACCCTAGCTGGAGCCCTGGTGAGCCTCACACGACCCCCACCACCGCGTTAGGGTTCATTCTCGCCGGCACTGCCCCATGGAGACGACACACCCCAGCCGTTAGACCAGGTTCTAATCGTAGGGCTCAGATTGAAGCGTACCGCTTCGGTTGGAATGAGCCGCTGACGCGTGGGACACCCATGTCAGCAGACCGCCGCGCGCTGCGCTGTGCATAGTGGGCCGGCCCAGTTAGTTCTCGCGCGACCCAGTAGATTCAAATATAGATTTTTCAATTTAGTTCAAACTCTAGTTCTATCTGTTGATTCAAAAATCAATTCAGAGAGTTTTACTAAACCAAATTGCATGTAACCAATTTTGTTAGAAAGTATTGCAATTTTTAATCCAAGACCGTTGGATTCAAACCATTTGAAATTATAGATCACCTATAGTAAAAATAACAAGGCAGAGACTTTTCTGCATTCAAACATTTTTCAAAAATCAACCATAAATGCTTTTGAGTTGATTCCAACTCTCAAAAATCACATTTGACAAGATCTTTCTGAATATATAAAAAGATCTAGGTTTACTTACAGTAATAATGGACAAGTATTACAAAGAATACCCCATAGGCATTTCTAGTCACTTTAATTAATTAAAATAAAGTTGTTAAACCTTATTAAATTGTGACACCACTTTAAATCATATTCCCAAGTATTAAAATATGTGGTGATAACATGGTCAATATGATCCCATATTTTAATTGGCGAATATTAAATCTTAAGTAGTTTTCAATGAGTAGAAATTACTTTTCTAAAATAAAATAAATAAGACTAAGTCTTTTATTCGTGTGATGATTGTGATGATGCTAGATCATCTAGTGTAAACCCTTGTTTGCCAAATATAAGTAGTTAAGTATTGTTTGGTGATTGTGTACCTCGTATTTATTTATAGACGCTAGTACCGACCAAGGATACGAAGAGGAGGGGGACTAATACGAGGAAGAAGGAGAAGAGAACTTCAATCACTGCACTACTCAAGGCAAGCTAACACTTGCAACTTTGCAAGCTAGATAACTTATGCAATGCATTAGGCATGCTTTGATTAGACAACCGTGAGTATACCAAATCCCAGTTTTACTTGCAAGCTTGATTATTTTATTTCTTTATCAAAGTTCTTTGTTTACTTTACCTAGTGACTTGTGAATTTTGGAAAGATATTATAGGTAGCATAAAGAGCATAAAACTTGGCCTAAGATAGATAGAACTAGCTATCATACTGAGCCATGAGATTAGAATTTAGATAAGTCACACTTGATTAGCACTCGTCATTAGTGATTACCCTCAACTTTAGTGGCTAGTGCTAAGCATAAAACTTGATCACTTTAGATGGGAATACTTGGTGAAAATGATTATGAAAACCTTAGAATGATGAGTAATTCTAATGAAATGTTTTGACATGTGTTATGAATACTAGATGAGTTGATGATGAAAATGTTGAGGCATGAGCCTTAGCCCTTTATAAAACTGATGGTTGAGTTCGGATGCGATAACATTCTAATTTTACCGTATAACCACAATACCCGAATTTGGGTAGGGCTTGACTGGAAGTTTATATATCCTAGTATGGGTTCCCTTGCGGAAGAGGTTTGAGCTGAGGCTACCTTGTTATGATTGTCCACCTGTGCAGTTCCCAAGATGACGGATGGTCATGGTTGGGAGGCCAAACTCATAGGTGAGGTGTCTATACTAGGGTTTGTAATTGAAAGGTTAGGATTGATTATCCGCATACTGAGTATGGTGATTCAGGATTGTTCCTGACGGATGTATCGAATGTTGTGGTGAAAGTGTACCACCTCTGCAGAGTGTCAAACTATTCGAATAGCCGCGTCCGTGGTTATGGACAGTTGGATTGGCCATACTGTTCTATCGTCAGATGTTTTCAAAATGACTTGTGAAATGAATTATGACTTGACTTGACCACAACAGGGTTGTGACATGAAACTTAAGTTCCCACTTAGGTGTTGTAAAACATTAAGGTAGTTTTCTTTACTTCTAAACTCAGTTAGAGATAAACTGGCTTTTTGCAAAACAACCTAGAGCTTAGGATTACTACTCAAACTATTTTACTTGTTAGTGATAGTTTGCGAGTACTTAAAGAGTACTCATGGCTTTGTCCCTGGCTATTCCTATGGCCAGACTATGAGGAGGACTATCAGGATGATGGACAGCAGGAAGTCTATGACAACTAGGATCATCTCCCATCATCAGCATTGCCTGTGACCCTGAAGATGGAGCGTCTCGCATGCTACCATTATTATATTATTCAGCTGCGTTGATTGTATTAAGACTGGATCATGATATCCTTTATTTGTAAGACCTTTATTATGGTTTGTAATGGATGATGAACTATGGTACCAATCTGTTATGTCTCGCAAAAATGGTAACCCTGGGATTGCGATGTATGGCATAACAGACATCTGAGATTAAAAATCCGGGTGTTGACATGGACGGACTCACACATAGAAAAGGAGAAGAAAAGAAGAGAAGACCGAATAGAGATGATACAACCACCGAGCGGATAGACTCTGCCGGTGCCGGACTGCCTCTTCACGTAATAGAGCTTCTGAAAGAGGCCAAAGTGTGGCTCGATACCGAGCCAGCACTCGCAAAGAGTGATGAAGAAGGCGATATGAAGGAGAGAATTGGGAGACGGATGGTGCAACTGAATCCCCTTAAAGAAGAGGAGTCCATGAAGAAAATCATGAACAGGAAGAGAGAGGCCACTGATGACAAAGGCGTAAAACATGAGCCGAAACCCTTCGGGTGGGCGCGGGATTATCTCATCGCCGGGGAGGATGGCGTCCTCCTTGTTTTGGGGAATCAGCCCAAAATCGCGCAGCTTGTGTAAGTCCCCGTCACGCATCTCTATGCACTTCCACCCGCTGTCAGTGGCGCGGGCCGTGGTAGCGATCTTCTTGCCGCCAGCGGCGACGCTCGACCCAGCTCCGACAGTGGTCTTCTTGGTCTTGCCCATCTTGTAGCGGCGATGGTGACGGTGCGCGCGCAAGAAGTAAGAGGGAAAACAACGAAGAATATCTAGATCACAGTGAAAGGCAGCAAAGCTCGCGAAAATGGAGGCAATGGAGATGGACAAATGACACAGGGTAAAATAAAACTACTGTTTACCCATGGTATAAAAGGACGAAGATGACACACAAGAGCCGTTGATCCAGAAGCCCTAGCGCGCACCGCAAATCTAACCCTACACGTGTCAATACTACACCGAACCGTCGCCATCACGCCGTCCACTACGCACGGAAATTGAGGAGACGCAGTAATTTTTGCCATGTCCGCGCATGACTAGTCAACTTCAAGTCAGTAGGTAGGACCCACGATAGTCTCGTCGCATCATCTCTGCTTTCGCAGACGGTTGAGATCACCAATCGTCAGCACTGACGTCATCAAGGACAAGCTAGCAACGGCTGGAAGTTTCCGGCTGATCAATCAAGTACTTATTCGAATCTAAGATTCTAGAAACTACTCGGGGGCTACTCCTATCAGGAGCGTTGGCCACGCACCTGAGAAATGACTAAGGTAACTACAATGTGCAAATATCTTCGAGTCCTACGTCGAGTCTGCGACTTCACTACGAACTTGGGGGCTACTCCCATAGGGAGGATCGGTTGAGCATCCAAAAAAATTGTGTCCATCGGACCTCAGCTGAAAACAAATAAACTAAAGTCTCTGATCGAGTCTACGACTCGAATATATGCTCGGGGGCTACTCCCATAGGGAGCGCTAGCCGCGCACCCTATGAATTCTTCGACTGCAATCCTTCGGATCAAATACGACAAAATATTTTTGGCAACTTTTCCCAAACCAACGCTATGTGAGAAGCAGTCTCCTTGGCCACCTGAAACGCCTCCGCGGTGATAAAATTTCGGATATTGTGACTACGACGCAAAGATAAGCCCTACAGATATCATCTAATGGCCTGGTAACGCATCTGACTGCGCTCGGCCAGTAAACTCCTGTGTCAACAGGGACGATGAAAAATCCAGACGGACGCGTTGGGTACATAACTTGAAAATCACTGGGATACGACTCCTGTAAGTCCACAATGGCCTGAGTCAAATCACACCAGCAATCGTTTCGAATTCGAGTCTGGGGACTCGAGTTTGATGAATATCGTGTTGTTTTGTCCTATGACATTTAACTGGCCCTGATCCGTCAGGAGAGCCAGACGCATGCATCAACAATCCCTATGAACTAAAAACAGTCTCTCTTTAAAATAACAGGCTCAAACTGTACCCGAAAGACTAAAGAGTCCTCAGCCGAATCTACGATTCGACTGAACACTCGGGGGCTACTTACATGGATATACCCCATGGGTACACAACATTGGTACACCCGGTCCGGTCCAAGGAAGGCCCACGTCAAGATACACAGCCCATGAAGACTTCGGGTGGCCCAAGCCCATGACATTTTCGACTCCTTGGAGGACAAGTCTAGATTAGATAGAATTTCAAAGGGTACAAACCCTAATTTGTAACCGACTCGACCTAAGCTCGGGACCTGCCTATCTATATAAAGGCCAGGAGGGTATGGCGAGAAGAATCTCTTCCACCATCTGCGCACCCCTGTAACCTTCACGCCAGGTTTTGGATACCGATGATCTGATGCAGATTATGCAACGAAAGAAGCAAAGGAGGAAGGTGTTCTTCCTGGCTGCCATTTTTGATGTTGTTGGACAAGTTGTAGTGGATGTAGAGGCCCCTGTTGTGGCTGAACAGAATGAGGCGATAGACGTTGATCAGATCCGATGAGATCTGCTATCCAGGGCTTGTCAGATAGACCGCATGGTTCCCCTTCCTCTATTTGTAACAAATATTGTTGTTACTTTGAAACTATTTTGATGTTCTTGTGTTTGTTCAGAGATTGCAATCGCTATGTTCTATGAGCTATTGAGATTTTTGGACATATCACTCGATGAAAGCATAGTTGTTGTAATAAGACATAAGTACATTGTAGTTGACATGATTATGTTTGCTGAGATGATGTGATATTTTTTTCTAAGATTATGATTGTTGAGAGATTGTAATATAATGTGTTGTGAGCTGTTGGGATTTTTGGACATATCAATCATTGAAACCATCACTGAACAAGGTGATATAAGTACCTTGTAGTTGACATGATTATGATGTAATATAATGCTCTGTGGTATCAGTAATTTGACTAATCGCTCGATATCTACCTGTTACTTAGAAGGAAGTACTATCATGGATGAACGAGTGTAGGGTTTAGGAAAAAAACTTACTAAGTAGGAGACAATGATCTATTGGACGGACATGTCTAGGATTTAGGAATAAGGGTTAAGGGGTTAGTACAATAAACAATTCATTAGACCCTAAACCATAAACCCTAATCCTATATTGTTCGGTACATAAGATTTTGTATGTTTCTATAAGTCAAACAAATTGGGAAGGAGGAAGTACATGATTAGTATTACAAATTAAAATGAAGGAAGAGAAAAACTATTAGATATGAGATAGTAATCCAGCCACGGGACATTGTATCAATTAAACCATTGTAGCATGCCAATTTAGTCAATGTTGCAACTTTGACACACTTCACTTCCCCCACTCCTGCTCTCTCCACTCACTACCCTCCTCTCTCTCCTCACCGTCGTCGCCGCGTCGCCGTGGCCGCATTCTCCATGCTGCCCTAGAACGACGAGTAAGACCAGTCGAGCAGCGACAAATTTCTCTCCGACATTGAGTCTTCCCTCCCCGATGTGAGTTCCTCTGTTTTCTCGGCAATGGTTAGGCATTGGTAATTACCTCGACCCAAAACTTGAAATGTGCATGCAATCGTGTTTATTTCTAGCTTTTCATTCCCTTACAGGTACCACTCACGATCTACGACCCCGATTGGGAGGGCCTAGATCTCGATTGGGAAGTACCATGTGACCATGGGCTAAAACTAAGGAAATATGTTGCATTTGAAGGCAGTAATACTGGAAGAAGGTTTTGGGTTGTACAAATCAGGTTTACTTTTGTTATGTACAATGGCGACATGAAGAAAATTGTGTAGTGTTCTGTTGATAATTAGGTCCCGTGTTTTGTTTAGGTTGGCCCGATGTGTAAACCAGTAGAGTGGGTGGATCTTGAGTGGCCAGACGCACTTAAAAAATGTTTGGCCCAGTTGTGGGATATGTATGAGCTTGAAAGGTCGAGGAGATTTACATATGCATGTGATGCATCTGCAAAAAATTACAAGCTCTTGGTAGGAAATAAGGAGCTGGAACAGGAAATCAAGTATTTGCGGTCAGAACTAAATAACACAATCAATGGGAGCTTGGTGGTGGGAACTGCACGGAAGCTTCAGAAGGCAGAAAAGGAGAGGGATCAGCTCATGGAAGAGAACAAGAAGTTAGAGTACTGCATTGCGGATCTGTTGAAGGATCTGAAGAAGGAGCGCGAGGTGAACAAGGACAAGCTATAGAGGATCAAGGAAATTTTAGATGAATAATTTGTGCCATGGCAATATCTGAAACTATTTAACTGTAATACTTGCAATTGTGACATCTTAACTAATCCAAACTCAATCCTTGAGCAAAATAACCTTTCAGAAGAGAGCATAGTTTGCATAGAGAGGTCCACGTTTACAAAATCACTACTACATGGATAAAACACGATTTGGTCCGTCAGAACACATAGTTTGCAAAATAATTCCAGAAGAACTTATAGTTTGCACTGAGCCTGGCGCCGAGATGCTTGTTTTCCTTCCTAAGAAGCTCTAGTTCAGGGGTTCATTCGATCAGGTCCGCTTTGGTTTTTACCTTCTCCCTCAGTACTTGGATGTGTGCCTCCCGCTGGTTTAAGGCTCTGTCTGGGAAGCGACAAGCTTATCAGTATGCTTAAGATTACCCCCAATGAGATCCTTGATGATCTCCTCCTTCGCGCACGCCGAGGCGATACCTTTCTTATGAAGTTCCTTCCAGCCGGCGATGTCCACCTTCAGATTGTGGCACTTGTCATAAAGGATCGTGACTTCTTCTCTCAGGCGGTCATGGGACACTTTCTGAAAATTCCGCTTCTCCATTTGGATGGCCATCTTGTCCTTTATCCAGGTCGACAGTTCTGGGTTGAGCTTTCGTCTCTTCTGCTGCAACAAAAATATGTGGTTAGTTTTCATAATTTAAATAATTAACTAGTGTCAAAGTCATAATTTGAAGGATAGAGTGAGATTGTTCAAAATTTAATAGAGTCAACTAGTGGCACAGTCCTAATTCTAATGTCAGAGCAATATAGGCTTTTTACCAATTCAACACGATAAACTAGTGGCACATTCCTAATTTCAATGTTAGGGCAATATAGCCTTTTCCCAATTCAACAGGATAAAGTAGTGACACAGTCCTAATTTCAATTTCAAAACAACGTAGGACTATATCCAACTAAGAGTGTTGTGGGTTTTTCTAATGTAACCAAATAGTAGTGGCATATTCATAATATAATTCCAAGTTCAGATACATAATGGAAAGAAAGGATGATGTTCATTCATGAGAACACAAACCCATAATTTAGTTGACAGGCAAGTAAGATAAATAGAGAAATAAGGATTTGCTCCAAGATTCCTTAATTGCACGACATATATAAATTACAAAAGCAGCGGAGCATGAACTGAGATTCCTGCCCCCTCTACTCGAAATCTGACTTGGGCATTGCCGTTATCTCCTCGTTCTCCTTGTTTGGACTCATGAGCATGGTGAGACCTTGGCCCATGTCCTCCTTCATCCGTCTCACTGCATCCAGGCAACAACCTCTGTCATTGTAGGCTTTGATGGAAGCCTTTGCTTCGATGATGCGTTCACTGCGTGTCTTGGTGTCTTCGTCCAGTAGAAGGATGCATCTATTCTGGAGATTTTTCTTGTCACACATGATCTTCGTAATTAACTTGATGGCTAGGTCTTGTTTGGACAAGCTATGTGTGATCAACCTCTGCAGCTTGTCGATCACCCTCTGCAGCTCGTCACGCTCTACTTCGAGCCTCTTGATGTTAAGAGAAAAATCAAGCGTGATCTCCTTCTGTAGAGACAAACGCCTTAGATGACGCTCATTGGCCTGGGTTAGGGAGCGTGCACCCTACAGTTGGTTTTCTATCTTGGCATTGATCACGGCCACCTTGTCACAGCAATCGTCCTTCGCCTGCTGCATCGTTCATGTTATTTAAAATAGGTACTCTATAATTGTACTGCATGTTCCAGGGAAGCAAAATATTCAAATCACAAAAACCCCAATGTGTATACGAAGATTGAGCGTGGTCCCTACTTGGAGGCTACTTGCGGACAGACACGATCTAATATTTCCACATTTAGAATCTCAAAAATAAAACCAAATGCATGTCAGCGGCATTATGAGTGGTTAAAAGTGTGGGGATTTCCTACCTCGTTGATCCGAGGAACATGGCCAAACGGGTCCCACGATGCCGCCGCCATCGTGCTAATTTCAGGGTCCATGACCACCCTAGAATATGTAGTAGAGTAAGAAGAAGAAGAATAATAAGAAGTAGACATAGAAGAAGAAAACAGAGAAGAAGAAGGCTGTACCGAGAGGATCCCTGGCCTGCTAGAACACTCAGCGCCGCCACCGCCATCATGCCGGTTTCAGCGTCCACGTCCGCCCTGGAATATGTAGAAGTGTAACAAGAAGAAGAATAAGAAGTAGACATAGAAGAAGAAGAAAAAAGAGAATAAGAAGAAGACTGTACCGGGAGGAGCCCTGGCCCGCTAGAACATTCAGCGTCGCCGCCGCCATCATGCTGGTTTCAGGGTCCACGGCCGCCATGGAATATGTAGCATAGTAATAAGAAGAAGTAGACATAGAAGAAGAAGAAAACAAAGAAGAAGAAGAAGACTGTACCGGGAGGAGCCCTTGCCTACTGGAACATTCAGCGCCGCCTCCGCCATCGTGCTGGTTTTAGCATCCACGGCCGCCCTGGAATATGTAGCATAGTAAAAGAAGAATAAGAAGTATACATATAAGAAGAAGAAAATGGAGAATAAGAAGAATAAGAATACTATACCGGGAGCGGGAGGAGCCCCAGCCTGCTAGAACATTCAGCGCCATTGCTAGGAGAGATTGGGCCTCTGTGCGAGGGGGAATGAGCAGATGGTTGCGCAGGAAGTCGAAGACGGCGAGCTCTCTCGTTTCTCTGCACGCGTACGGTCGATCCGCCTCTCTTCCGGGGAGCCATGGCTAATGCAGATAGAGGAAGGTGGGGCAGGAGGAAGAAGAAAGTGATGGGCGCAGGAGAATAGTCAAAGAGTCCAGTCTGTGGTACAATCTTATACAAGACCACCGTTTACTCCGGTGCTATCTCAAACTACATCCACCGTTGATTTGTTAATCGATGGCCTATGTTGCTTCCTTCTCAAAGAAGCGTGATCAGGTAATAAAACCCCATAGTCCACATGATGGGACTCGATTGGACTGGCTTTAATGAGATGGATGGTTCAACGGGGGCCTTGGCACACGCCACCTAGTATCCCGTGGATAAAGGGTCCTGGGTGGGACTACGAGGAGGAAGTAATTGCGGGCTACACGTCCAGCATGCGTGCGTACTTATAGACTACGAGATACTCCTTGCGTGTTCAAGGGGTTTTCATGACACGCGCAACTACTGCACGAACACAACATGCTAAAACATTGAACTCCACGTCGACATGCATGCACTGGACACTTCCCGACGCAGCCACAGGGCGCATTTTGTGATTTGTTATGTGACAACACTTCCAGTATATAGATATTTTACAATGTAGCACAATTTTTACGTGACTAGACAATGAGATGCTCCCGGTGCCCCTTATAGGATAGACACCCAACTCTGCGTACCCTCCATCACGCATTTTCGAACAACTTCCTCAAGCAGGATGGAATCGTGCCATGACAGTGGCAGATCCTTGCCGGTGGCTGACCGTCCTGCGTCACCTCCTCGTCGTAGCATCGTGCGTGCTCGCCGGCAACCATCTGAGGCACCACGACGTGTCCAAGCACACCTGGATCCATTGACATCGGCGCTCGAGGACACCGTAACGTCGAAGCTTGTCATACCCGCCGCACCCGAGAAGCGCGTTGCACCGGCAGAGAGGAAGGAGCGAGCAGCATCCAAGACGGAGGAGCTCCGGAGGAAGGCCTGCATGACCACCATGAAGAAGTCCAGGAGGAATAGAAGAGCCAACGACGAGGACGACTCCGACTCAGGCAATGGGGAGGCGTTCATGGAGCAGTTGGAGCCAGAAGCGGAGGAGAGTGACGTTGACCCGTGGTACTATGAGGAGGAGGACTCCAACAAGGAGAGGGCGCGTATAGACACCGATGATGACGATGACGACGACGACGAGTAATGTTTTGTTGTTAGTATTTTTATTATATATTTACCTGCCACGTCCTGTATTGTGATCATTGTAACTACCATGTCATGCTATAATATTGGGAAATGTTAAGGATATCGCTTATCGGTAATTTATCGACCGACTAAAAAATGGTGATTTTTCAGCGTATCGGCCAATTTATCGGGCGATAAATTGGAAAATCGTACGATAAATCATAAAATCGGCATATCAACCACCCTCGAGTAACGATAAATTGGACGATTAATCGTCATATCGGCCGATTTTTTGAACAATGGTATTGGGATGTTGCTACTATAACAATTTCGTGTGGATTTTAGATCAAAGAGGATCAATGGTTGGTGGGCACAATCCACGTGAGAAATGTCTGACCAATCAGGACGTGCTGGTTTTAGGGTGAGCTATATTAAGAGCTTTTCTGAGTATTTGTGACTATCATAGAGGATAAAACTAAGTTAACATGGCTTCCAACCCTAGATTCCCCCTCGCTGCCCAGAACATGGAACCACTCTATTGATTGAGCCTAAACCCGACACCTAGATCCCTCTCGGCATCGCAAGTGATTTCTCCAACTAGAGATTTCATGGTCA
This sequence comes from Avena insularis, assembly GCA_023614405.1. NCBI lineage: Eukaryota > Viridiplantae > Streptophyta > Magnoliopsida > Poales > Poaceae > Avena > Avena insularis. The sequence continues at coordinate 206,583,301 of CM042685.1, forward strand.
TTTTGAGAAATCTTGACTTTCCATTTTCTTAACCCGAAAAACCGGTGTTTTCCTAAAAGAGGTGCAAGATTAGGGCGCGTATAGGGGCCCGAGGCAATTTCCACGCATGCTAAGCCATGGTGCATGGCTATTCCTGGGAGGTAGGTATTTATCTCGTGGTGCAAGCATATACTGTATTTTTTTAGTTATGGTCCGGTAAATGTGGTTTCTAACTGTATGTACCCTATAAGACACTCTCAATTTTTAGGGAAAAATGGTTTGGGGTGCCCCATGGGTACCTAGGCTAGATGCATGCCTGGGTCCAAGATTGCACCGATCGTAGCGTTGCCGCGGCCATCGACGGGTTTCTCCATTTTTTGGGTGGCACCAAACAAAATCTAAAAAAAGTGAAAACAGTTCATGGATCCCTTGCATGTGATCCACTGCTCTCATAAAATCGTAAGCAAGGCATACCAGGTCCTTTAGTACCCAAGGCACCACCAGGATGTCTATCGAGTGTGAGTTAACATGGCTTCCAACCCTAGATTCCCCCCTCGCTGCTCAGAACATGGAACCACTGCATGGATTAAGCCCAAACCCGGCACCTAGATCCCTCTCGGCATCGCAAGAGACTTCTCCAACTGGAGATTTCATGGTCATTTGGATAAATCTTGACTTTCCATTTTCTAAACACAAAAAAACGGTGTTTTCCCGAAGGAGGTGCAAGATTAGGGCGCGCCCAGGGGTCCGAGGCAATTTCCACGCATGCTACACCATGGTGATGGCCATTCCGAGAGGTGGGTATTTATTTAATGGTGCAAGCATATACTGTATTTTTTTGAGTTACATCCCGGTAAATGCGGTTTCTAACTGTATGTACCCTATAAGACACTCTCAATTTTGAGGGAAAAATGGTTTGGGGTGTCCCATGGGTACCTAGGCTGGATGCATGCCTGGGTCCAAGATTGCACCGACCGTTGCGTTGCCGCGGCCGATGGCAGGTTCTGCAATTCTTTTAGGTGGCACCAAACAAAATCTAAGAAAAATAAAAAAAATGTGAAAACAGCTCCTAGAGCCCTTGCATGTGACCCACTGCCCTCATAAAATCATAAGAAAGGCATACCAGGTCCTTTGGCATCTAAGACACCACCAGGATGTCTATCGAGTGTGAGTTAACATTGCTTCCAACCCTAGATTCCCCCCTCGCTGCCCAGAACATGGAGCCACTCCATGGATTGAGCCCAAACCCGACACCTAGCTTCCTCTCGGCATCGCAAGCGACTTCTCCAAATGGAGATTTCATGGTCATTTGGAGAAATATTGAATTTCCATTTTCTAAATCCGAAAAACCGGTGTTTTTCCAAATGAGGTGCAAGATTAGGGCACACCCAGGGGTCCGAGGCAATTTCCACGCATGATACACCATGGTGCATGGACATTCCTGGGAGGTGGGTATTTATCTCGTGGTGCAAGCACATACTGTATTTTTTTAGTTACGGTCTGGTAAATATGGTTTCTAATTGTATATATCCTATAAGGCACTCTCAATTTTTATGGAAAAAATGGTTTGGGGTATCCTATGGGGTACCTAGACTGGATGCATGTATGGTCCAAGATTGCACCGACCACCCGTGCCATTGTTGGCCATGCCCGTGCCGACGACGGTGCATGCAGAGGCCGTATTGCCCTCCCTGGCTACCGTCCGGTGCCGATTGCCGAGGTAAGGCCAGGTTCGAAAGTTGGTGGCGGCAAACACGCGGTGGTGCTCTACAACACGTCACTGCGCAGGGGTGCACAAAACATTTTAGAACTGCACCACCGTGCGCCGCTTGCTCGACAGCCTCTGCGTCGCCATCCTCGTGCATGACGTCAACCTACACGCGCCCTACCCGGACGAGGTCTGTACGCTGCTGCATAGTGCAGGTGATGCCATTCCAAGCACGGTTAGCAACAGACGAGCGTGGCCAGCTCCGGTGCGGGCACGCGCAACGGCTGGAGTGCGCAGGAGCGGGTGGCGTCGACGAGCGGGCGAGCAGTTGGAATGGGTCAACGATGAGAATTTTTCCTTTCCCCTTTTCATTAAATTCAAAAAATCAATATAAATTTTCTATTTTTTGCCACGTATACCCGATAGGTGGGACAAATCTTTCCAACAATATTTAACACGACTAAACAGAACAATCAATGCTATCTGTAATAAACCAACCCAATGTTAATAGATTTTGGAAAAAAAGTCAAAGTCCATAGTTATGAATTAAGCTTTAAATGTGATAGCTTTGCTTTATTTTCTCTTTGGATGCTTTCGTGTGGTAGTGTGGAGCTTGATGCTAGTGCCATAGCCAGGTGGCATAGGAAATGGCCCGCACCAAGTGATGAGTGCTGCGAGGAAGCCTGACGGCCTGGAACTGTTTGGCCACGCAGAGATAAAACAAAACTTTTTCTTCTAATATGGTGATCCCAAGATTTAGCCGAGGTAGAAGGCCACGAGGTTTACCACTAGACGCGCAGTTGTGGATTACTGATGAAGCGCGTCAATTGATGCAATGCAGTCCTTTGCGATCCGATCGTCCTGGTACTGATCATACAACACCTCTGCAGGTATCCACACGTACAAGGAGGAGCACCGGTGGCGAACTGCTAGGTTCTTTACGGCGGCAGGACTGCTGTGGAGCTAGGGTTTCTAACACATGGAATGACCTAACCGATCAACGATTAACCTTTCTGGGTTACGGTGCTCCACTATATATAGGGAGTGAAAGTGGACTCTGCTCGCGCGGCCCATTCACTAAAGCCCATATAATATTAGTCCCTTTGAGTCCGACTCACTGACTCATTCCAAATCAGGCTCGGGTCCAACCCAACTAGATTTCCAGTTCAGATCCAATCCGAACTTGCTCCCGCTCTTAAGTGTGTGACCCCGAAGGCTCATGGCTACTTGGACACGATTAGAGTCCAACTCTCAATCGATCAGTCGGTAGCGGCTCCTAGGAGAACGTGCCGACTCCCAAGTAACAAAGAGTCATGACGACTTTCCTTTCCAATGCGACTTGCGTCCGAGTCCCTTTTGCCTCACGATATACCTTGTCAGACTATAGGCGAATAATTGTCATCGCTTAAATAGCTCGACTCTCTTCTCAATCTGAGATAAGTGATTCACCCGACTAACTCTTAGTCGATCGCCTCGGTTAACACTTAACGGAGTCGTGCATGGCCATGCTTTCCGAATCATATCATCCGAGAGGGCCCAGAGAATATCTCTCCGAGTGGAGGGGCAAAATCCCGTCTTGGTTATTCACATCACGCAGCTTGATTCTCAGTCGACCCAAACTCTACCTTTATAACTACCTAGTTACGGATCAGCGTTTGACAGAACCTAAGTCGGTGATCCTCAACTCGGACTATGCAATAACCTCAGGTCTAAGGATTATATTGATTGAGATATACAAATGATAACTTGTTTGTTGTACCTCAATATGGGTCAATCCGAAATGCTAAACTCTTTAGCCGAATCTGTGTAAGTTGGAATAGCATCTCCATGCCCATGACAAGTGGAACCGATTCATCAAGCCAACTTTCACATTGGTCTAAGTTGTGTGTCCAGCACAACCTTAATGACCAAGGATATTTAGTACAAACAACATGAATGTATAGTTCCACAACCGAATCACATATTCAATGATACACATCAGATGTTTATACAAGGACAACTTAATATCTTTATGAATACAATGGGAAATCTCATCATACATGATTGCCACTAGGGCATATTCCCAACAGTCTCCCACTTGCACTAGAGTCAATCTTCCGACATCACATGTCTAGGCATCTAATGCCCATGGCTCTCAGGTGCGCCTCATGCTTCGGCTGTGGTAACGACTTTGTCAACGGATCCGCAAAATTTGCATCCATGTGTACCTTGCATAACTTGATATTACCCTGATCCACGAACTGGCGAATCAGGTGGTACCGCATGAGTATGTGCATGTTCTTCTGGTGTTGTCTAGGTTCCTTGGCTTGTGCAATAGCACCATTGTTGTCACAATACACGTCTAACGGATTGGAAGAGCCCTGAACCACACCAAGATCCATGAGGAAATTCCTCAACCAAACAACTTCCTTTGCTGCCTCCGAGACGGCAATATACTCAGCCTCTGTCATAGATGCACACACAGTCTCTTGCTTGGAACTCTTCCAACTCACAACACCTCCGTTTATAATAAACACATATCCGGATTGCGAGCGAGAATCATCAGAGTCGGTAAGATAACTCGCATCCGTGTAATCCTTTACACTGAGTTCATCTTCACCACCATAAACCAAAAACATATCCTTAGTCCTTCTCAAGTACATTAGGATATTTTTAGCCAGTGTCTAGTGGATTTCTCCAGTATCAGCCTGGTATCTGCTCACAACTCAGAGCATAGGAAACATACGGCCTAGTACAAATCATGGAGTACATGATGGATCCGACTGCAGAAGCATACGGAATCGCACTCATTCGACTTTGCTCATCAGTTGTCGAAGGACACTGAGTCTTGCTAAGTTTTACACCATGGGACATCGGTAAGAACCCCTTCTTAGACGATTCCATGTTGAACTTTTTTTCAACACTTTTTCCAAATAAGTACTCTGACTCAATCCAATGAGCCTTCTTGATCTATCTCTATAGATCCGGATTCCGAGAATATATGTTGCCTCACCCAAGTCTTTCATTGAGAAACTCCTTTCCAATGATTCCTTGGTTTCTTGCAACATCTGGACATCATTTCCAATCAATAATATGTCATCCAAATATAAGATTAGAAAGTTTACTTTGTTCCCACTAAACTTCTTGTACAAAAAAGAATCATGATCACTCTTGATGAAGCCAAACGATTTGACTACCTCATCAAAGCGAATATTCCAACTCCGAGATGCTTGCTTCAACCAAAATGGATTTTGAAGTTTGCACACCTTGTCAGCATTAGCCGGATCGACAAAACCCTCGGGCTGTATCATATACACGTCCTCGGTTAAATTTTCATTAAGGAAAGCTGTTTTGACATCCATCTGCCATATCTCATAGTCGAAATAGGCTGCTATAGCTAACATGATCCGAACTGATTTAAGCATCGCTACGAGCGAGAAAGTCTCATCGTAATCAACTCCTTGAACTTGTCGGAACCCCTTCGCGACAAGGCGTGCTTTATAGACGGAAACATTTCCATCCATATCAGTTTTATTCTTAAAGACCCATTTGCACTCGACGGGCTTGCACCGTCTGGCAGATCAACCAAGTTCCAAACTTGGTTTTCATCCATGGATTTCAACTCGGATCTCATGGCTCCAAGCCATGACTCAGAATCAGATCCCACCATCGCTTCCGAATAATTTGCCGGCTCATCACTGTCTAACAGTAATACATCACGAACACTTCGTAATCTTGCCGATCTTCGTAGTACAGGTGTTGCTGCCGGCTCAGCTACCACAACTGGCTCAACCTCCAAGGTTTGTTCCGACTCTCTACTAGCCGGTTCCTCTCGAATATCTTCGAGCTGCACCGTGCTCCCACTTACTCCCCTACTGAGAAACTCTTTCTCAAGGAAGACACCGTTCCGAGCGACAAACACTTTGCCCTCTTCTCGGTTGTAGAAGTAGTAACCCAAGGTTTCCCTCGGATACCCCACGAAAATACACTTATCCGACTTGGCCATGAACTTGTCTGACTGAAGTCGCTTGACAAATGCTTCACAACCCCAAACTTAAGAAAAGACAAACTCGGCCTTTTGCCTGTCCACATCTCATGCGGTGTCTTCTCTACCGACTTTGATGGTACTTTGTTTAGTATGAACGCCGTTGTTTCTAGACAATAACCCCAAAATGATAAAGGTAGATCTTTCTGACTCATCATTGATCGTACCATGTCCAACAAGGTCCGATTCCGCCTTTCTGAAACAACGTTCCTTTGCGGCGTTCCTGGCGGAGTAAGTTGAGGAACTATTCCACAACTTTTCAGATGGTCATCAAACTCATGGCTCATGTACTCGCCTCCTTGGTCCGACCGAAGAAACTTTATTTTCTTGCCGAGTTGATTCTGTGCTTCATTCTGGAATTCTTTGAACTTTTCAAAGGCTTCCTACTTATGTTTCATCAAGTAGATATATCCATACCTACTCAAATCATCAGTGAAGGTAATGAAGTACTCATAATTCTCGGCTGTCATGCTCATTGGTCCACATACATCACTATGTACTAGTCCCAACAAGTCGGACGCCCTTTCGCAACTCTTTGCAAAAGGTGTCTTGGTCATTTTGCCGAGTAGGCAAGATTCGCATGTCTCGAACAACTTCAAGTCAAACAAAGTTAGGAGTCCATCATCATGGAGCTTCTTCATGCGTTTCCAACTTATATGACCAAGCCGACAGTGCCAAAAGTAAGTCATATTCGGATCATTTGGTTTCAACCTTTTAACATTTATTTTATAAACCGACTCACCATCAAGACTCAAAATAAATAACTCGTCCTGGACGGGTGCAAAGCTATGAAACATATCATTCAAATACAAAGAACAACCATTATTCTTGATATTCGACTCATAGCCTTGCCTCATCAAACATGAAGCAGAAATAATGTTTGTTGAGCCTCGGAACATAATAACAATTATTTAGTTCCATAATGAATCCGGAAGGTAAATGAAGCTGCATCGTGCCGACTTCCAACGCAGCAACTCTTGCTTTGTTGCCGACTCGAATATCAACCCCGCCTCTTGCTATGCTCCTAGTTCTTACCAGTCCCTTCAACGAGTTGCAGATGTGAATAACTGATTTGTTATCATATACCCAAGAACTATTAGGTGCATCAGCAAGATATATGTCTATAGCATTGCAAACAAGTGTACCTGAGTCAGAATTCATACCTCCACTCTTGGCTTTGTCGGCCAAATACTTGCTGCAGTTCCTCTTCCAGTGGCCATCCGCCTTGTAGTAGAAGCAAGTGGATCCGGCGGAAGGAGATGGCTTAGTACCTGAGGAAGCGCTTGGGACCGGGTCTTGAGCCTACTTTCCTCCTGACTTAGACTTCTTCTTAGTCCAAGAACTCTTATTGAACTTAGACTTATTCTGCACCATCAACACTTGACTGGCGCCCTTCTTGAGATCCGCCTCTGCCTGCTTGAGCATCCCATGCAATTCAGTGAGCTTTTTATCCATACAATGCATGTGGTAGTTCGAAATGAACTGCCCATATGCACTAGGAAGAGAGTTCAGAATTATATCCGTAGCGAACTCTTCGCTAATGGGGTAGCCAAGCCTCTCTAGAGACTGCACGTAACCAACCATTTTGATCACATGCGGACTCAGTGGATCACCATCCTTAAGCTTGCAACTCAGCAAAGCCTGAGAGACTTGATACCTCGCCTCTTCCGAGCTCGAACATACTTTTGAGGCTTTCGATCATATCGCAGGCCTCATCATTCTCAAACTGCTTTTGCAAGTCCGGTTCCATGTGAGCAAGCATAAGACAGCTAATATCCGTAGACTCATCCTTAGCCCGACCGTAGGCATTGGTGGCAGCGACAGTCGCATTCTCATTCGGCTCATCTGAAAGTGGGTTGTCTAGGACATGGTCCTTCTTTTCTTGTTTGAAAACAATTCTCAGATTTTGATACTAGTTGGTAAAATTAGTGTCGTTCAGTTTATCTTTCTCAAGAATGGTTCTCAAGGCAAAACCGGATATCTGAGAATGACTGACTTGGTGCCATGATCTACAACAGAAATATGCAAAACACTTAAGACATGTATTCATAAAAGAGCAAGTATATTAAACATTTTAATATTTTATGCTCCCACTAGAACCAACACCCCTCTGATGGTTGCTTAGTGATTCAGGTCTTCAGGACCCTAAATAAGCAAGTCGGCTAGTGAGCTTTAGCATCACCGCTAGCCGCCAAGTGATCTAGGTAGACAACTCCTTGTCAATCGCATCTCATACGACTCCTATTGGACGGGTGGCATCACATGCCCCGGCTCCCATCGGAATTTTCCCCGAGCCCCACAACCGTTGTGATAGACCCGTCTAGCTTACCGAGTGTTTCCGCAGTAAGAGTCCGACTCGAACCCACCTAGTCGGAAAGAATTCGCAGCACCTCAATTTTATGAGCCCACTACCAAAAATGTCGACTTGTGATGATGCAAACACTGGCGGAGAAAACCGACTAGACCATCTTTTGAGGGATTAAATTTTATTGACTATCTAATAGAGGTAAAACAGAGACATATCAATAACACAAAATAAAGCAATTATAATGTGAAATGGTATGGCTCTCTTCATGGCGATCTCCTTCTCCATAAAGCCTGTAACCCGACTCGTGCCAACTCTTGTCACTTGCCGTCTTACTCCATGTCGCCGACATGTATATCGCCTTGCATGTCATCCGGATTCTCCAAACATCTACACTAGCTTAGTAAAGTAAATTACATAGATAATCCGACACACAGGTCGTTATACAATAGAATGACATCACCTAGGCTCCAGCCGTCTGACAAAAACCGTGATTCGCAGATCACGTATGGATTACACACATACATCAGATGCACATGAACCATACCATTCACAACTTCCTGCAAAAACAAGTTATGCATAGATACAATATCTATCGGTGTTGTGAAACTCTCAACGACATCTAAGGCGCTACGACAGGGCGAAGCAGGCGATCCCGCTAGCTGGATAGCGGGCAGGGATCAAAGGGTTAGCGCCCGACGATTTTTCCGAAAGCGTAGATCTCATCTACGATCCGGACATGGATTCCGACCATTGTTTCGATTCGATCAAACTTTTTGATCTTCGATTACCGTCTCTAGAATTACGTGTCACAGTCTACCCCGATGGCGGAAGCCGACCGGTAGGGGTATGTCATTCCACGACCTCAGCAGTATGATCACAGAAATCAGATCTACCATTCCCCGAGTACAGTTGATCCAATCAACCTCGTTGAAAACCGATCTATCTCATAGATCGACCACCAAAATAGCACATAGATCTCATCTACACCCAACCGCATATCACATATGCGAGATCTCGAGCCTAAAACCAGAAGCTATCGCTCTGATACCACTGTTTGGCCATGCAGAGATAAAACAAAACTTTTTCCTCTAACGTGGTGATCCCAAGATTTAGCCGAGGTAGAAGGCCACGAGGTTTACCACTAGACGCGCAGTTGTGGATTACTGATGAAGCACGTCAATTGATTCAGTGCAGTCCTTTGTGATCCGATCGTCCTGGTGCTGATCGTACATCACCTTTGCTGATATCCACACGTACAAGGAGGAGCACCGGTGGCGAACTGCTAGGTTCGTTACGGCGGCAGGACTGCTGTGGAGCTAGGGTTTCCAACACATGGAATGACCTAACCTTTCTGGGTTACGGTGCTCCACTATATATAGGGAGTGAACATGGACTCTGCTCTCGTGGCCCATTCACTAAAGCCCATATAATATTAGTCCCTATGAGTCCGACTCACTGACTAAGTCCAAATCAGGCTCGGGTCCAACCCAACCAGATTTCCAATTCAGATCCAATCCGAACTTGCTCCCTCTCTTAAGTGTGTGACCCCGCAGGCTCATGGCTACTTGGACACGATTAGAGTCCAACTCTCAATCGATCAGTCGGTAGCGGCTCCTAGCAGAACGTGTCGACTCCCAAGTACCAAAGAGTCATGATGACTTTCCTTTCCAATGCGACTTGGGTCCGAGTCCCTTTTGCCTCACGATATACCTTATCAGACTATAGACGAATAATTGTCGTCCCTTAAATAGTCCGACTCTCTTCTCGATCCGAGATAAGTGATTCACCCAACTAACTCTTAGTCGATCTCCTAGGTTAACACTTAACCGAGTCATGCATGGCCATGCTTTCCGAATCATATCATCCGAGAGGGCCCAGAGAATATCTCTCCGAGTGGAGGGGCAAAATCCCATCTTGGTTATTCACATCACGCAACTTGATTCTCAGTCGGCCCGAACTCTGCCTTTATAACTACCCAGTTATGGATCAGCGTTTGACAGAACCTAAGTCGGTGATCCTCAACTTGGACTATGCAATAACCTTAGGTATAAGGATTACATTGATTGAGATATACAAATGACAACTTGTTCGTTGTACCTCAATATGGGTCAATCCGAATCGCTAAACTCTTTAGCCGAATCTGTGTAAGTTGGAATAGCATCTCCATGCCCATGACAAGTGGAACCGACTCATCAAGCCAACTTTCACATTGGTCTAAGTTGTGTGTCTAGCACAACCTCAATGACCAAGGATATTTAGTACAAACAACATGAATGTATAGTTCCACAACCGAATCACATATTCAATGATACACATCAGATGTTTATACAAGGACAACTTAATATCTTTATGAATACAATGGGAAATCTCATCATACATGATTGCCTCTAGGGCATATTCCCAATAGTAACAACAATGATGGAGGTGAGAGCATTTGCACCGGGCCGACCCATACAAGTGGAGGCTAGCAAAAGACTGGGAGCAACCAACTAAGAGAGCAATAATGGCCATAATCATGTAGAGCGACAAAACATTACTAATCAAAGCATAGAGTGGTACTACAAGTCAAGGACTAAATGATCATATAGGCTATGCTGACTTGTTCATAGTCATAACATGGTGTGAGCATATGCCAAGTCAACCCAAACAAAGCGTCAAAGGAGAATACCACAATACTATGCTTTTGTATGCTAAAACAACGCATGATTCCTTCAAGGCACATTAAGCAATCCTAATTGTTTGGAGAAAGTCATGCTACAGCAATAATCACTAAGCATAAGGTCAAAACAACATCTAGCATGACATAATAAAGTCTAAGTCATAGTAAATGCAATCTCCTCTTGCACTTACAAGCAAGAACTTACTACTCCTTTCCAACACCAAACAACTTATTGAAACAACTCACAAAGATAATAATCAATAAAGATCAGTGAGCTTGTCTCGCAAATCCACAAAGAAGAACTAAAAAGTTCAAAGCTGAAAGCACAAGAAAACTAAGGCTGAACGCAGTGCTAGCAAAAGTGAACACTCACAAAATAATAAGAATGAAAACTAGAGTGTTCTAGGCAATGGAAACAGAGTGTGTCTCTCTCCAAAAGAAGTGTGGTGTAACCAACCAACTTACTCAATCAAACTGAGCAAACGAAAACCAAAACCGAAAACTAAGACGCTCCAAGAACAACACAACAATGCATGAAACAATAAAAACGAAGTGTCTAGAAAGACCTGAGATTTTTATTGATGAAGAAGGGCATGCCTTGGGCATCCCCGAGCTTTGAAGCTTGTACCTCTTGGATATTTCTTGGGGTGAAACCATGGTTGCATCCCCAATCTTGAGTTTTTGTCCATTCTTCATCTCATTGCATCATTCTCTCTCTACACCTGAATTTTTTCCTTCATACAAAACTTCACACACTCTTCATTAGAAACATTAGTGTATTCAAAAGATATTAGACCTCAAGCAAAGATTTGGAAACAGCAAGGATTTTCACTAAAAACACAAGCTATTGTAGTAACTCCTTCCAAAAGCTCAATTTACCTAAAGAGAACACAAAAAGGAATCAATAAGAAGCAAATGCAAATAATGGCAGAAATCTGTCAAAATAGACCAGCATGTAGAAAACGATTTTTTCGAACACCTTATGTTGCTCAAATCAAAAAGTGTTGTACTAAATAAAGTTATCTAACATACTGGGGGATTTATTCGTAAATTTTGAGCTCAATCCGAGTTACAGAGCCTCCTCACGAATATTTTTGGTAGAGGACAGGAATCTGTTTGGGACAGCAACTCCCCAAATCCTACTCCCCTCTCATTAGAGGTCATTCTTGGCACAAAAAACAAACAAAAAAGGATAACGAGAGGTCATTAATAAAGTAATAACTTCCAAGACTCAAATAAACTCTTGGGTTATCTCCCAACAAGTACTTTTCACGCCTTTAAGTTAGGCTTGATAGCTTGAGAAGATGCTCACATAAGAATTATGAATTAAAGTCAAAGAGAGCATCAAGAAGCAAATTCAAAACACATTTAAGTCTAACCCACTTCCTATGCATAGGAATCTTGTAAATAAACAAGTCATAAAAGCACAAATTAACAAGCATAGGAAAGCATAACAAGTGCAACTTCAAGACTTTCAACATAAAGAGGGGAAACTTAATATTATTGAGATGCATAAAACCATGTTTCCCTCTCTCATAATAACTTTCAGTAGCATCATGAATAAAATTAACAATATAACTATCACATAAAACATTCTTATCATGAGCCGCATGCATATAATAATTATTACTCTCCACATAAGCATAGTCATTCTTATTAATTGTAGTGGGAGAAAATTCAACAAAATAGCTATCACTATTATTCTCATCGCCATAATCATCAAATATAGTGTCGTGGTATTGCGGATGAGTACGCCATGGAGGGATCCTCACAGTGCGTGTTTAGAGACGTGGGAGAAGGCGGACAGTTGACGGGTACGAGGTAACACGGCTTACCCAGGTTCAGATCCCCACAACGGTGGCGGAACCCTACTCCTGATATAAATCACTATAAGGGCAATACGCCGATTAACAGACATAGGTTCGCTGTGCAAGGTTGTCTGAAGTTGTGCCCTAAAGGCTCCCATAGGCCTGACTTATATAGTCGCCAGGTCCTAGGGTTACAGGGAAAGTCCTAGCCGGACAGGTTACAGAGTCCTACACCGTCTATTACTAGTCTTGCGTGTCTTGTACTCCAAGGCTCTGGGTACGTCGGTGACTCCAACCGTAGCCTTCCTTTATTCGGCATGTGCCTCCCTCCTGTATCTATCTAACTGGGCCACCCAGCAGTCCATGGGCCATGCTACCAACTGTGGGCCACCCGGGTTATCCGGATAGGAGACATGCTATGAGGATACCCATATAGCATATCCCCAACAGTAGCCCTCGGAGAACTCCAAGATCTTGCGTCGTCTTGCCTCTTCACGTGGAATGCTCCGCCTAGATGGATGTCGGCAAATCGTCAAGCAATATCTTGTAGTTCTCCCAAAGAACCCTGCAAGGTTTTCTCCGTCTTCAACTTGTAAGTCGGAGACTTTGCTGAATCTTCCATCGTACTCTTCCGTAGCCGGACTGGATCCGTCCATGCAAGAATCTTCCGATGTGATGGCTCATCTGCCTATGTCAGCTACGACGACGTAGACGTAGGTCAGCGACGCCTCGTAACTCACACATGCAGAGAACGCAATCATGTCCACTTTTCCCGCGCGAGCGATACGAACCGTTGGCGGCGGCTGTTGGGACGTGGCGAAATTTCCGCGCAAGTCCGCACACACGTCGTCTACGCAGCAACCTTCCGATCAAGCTGCACGAATCTTGATGCTGGAGATCATAAATAGTAACTGCGGCGGAATTTTTACTTTTCACCTCATTCTCTCTTCGTATCATCTTCTTCCTCCAGCGAGCGCCTCCTCGAGCTCTCCGCACAACCTCGCGAAAAACCCTAGCTCCCAATCTCGCCAGTCACCTCGAAACTTGCCCAATGGCCAGCAGCAGCTCTACTCCCTCGATGGCGGCGTCGGGCGAAGCCGCGGTGAAGCCGGCGAGCTCCGTGGTCGTGCCCCCAGAGGGCCTGGTCATTCCCATCTCCGCGGTGGTCGAGACCACCGACGGCGACCATAATCAGGAGGCGCTAGAGCTGCTGGAGGAGGACAACGGCTCCCACAAGGGCGATTGGCGCGGTTTGGACATCAGGGACCATGACATCAAGGAGCTGATTGTCGAGGGCTATCTCCCCGCGACGGAGGGGCTCGCCTGGCGGGCGGCGCCGACCGGCGAGGTCAGACCTTCTCCCCAAGCCTGAGAAAAGGTGTACCTCAAAGCACAATTGGTACGTGGCGTTTCCTTGCCCATCTCTAACTTCTTCCTTTCCGTCTTGAACCACTACCGAGTCCAGCCCCAAAACCTTTCTCCCAATAGTATCCTAGCGCTCAGCAATTACGTGGCGCTCTACGAGGGTTACTTAGGGATTAAGCCTAGGCTAGATCTCTTCGTGTATTTCTTCACTGTCAAGCGTGAAGCCGGAGCCAGCAAGGACGGACTTAGAAATTGTGGCACCATAAGCTTCAAGATCCTTCCTGGCCGGCGGTTCCCCGACATCGTCAGCCACGAGTCCTGCAAGAACTGGCAGCGTACTTACTTCTACGGCCCAGATATCCCTCTAGCCGGCCGAGAAGTAACGTACCCAGACTTCGTCGATGGAGCCGTCGCCGAAACTTCGACATGGAGATCCCAAGACTCCCTTCCCTCCGACATTGATGCTTCCCGCGCCATAAGGCGGATAGAGTGGTTCGTAGAGACGGGTTTGACCGTCTTGGACCTAGCCATGTGCTGGTTCATCAGGCGAATCCAGCCTCTGCAGCACCGCGCGAAGCTGATGCACGAGTATACCAGCGACAGAAGGGATAGCCTCCGCATTTCCGTGGACAATTTCTCGAGCGACTCCGTCAAGCTCCGTCTTAAGGACATCGTCAAGGTGAAGGACAAGAAGTGTGGCTTCACCATCACCTACGACATGTTCGTAGACGGCAAGTGCCCAAAGGTAACAGTTTACTTTCCGTGTATGACATATACTCTAGTTCTTCCGTCTAGCAATTGCCATCTCATCTAACACGGTGGTTCTTCAACTTACAGCTTAGCGACATAGATGAGGACAACATGGCTCCTCAAATATATGATCCAAAGATGAAGGAAGTCACCGTCGTGTCTGACGACGATGCTCCGTTGGCGCGAAAGCGGAAGGTCTCCACCTCTGACGCTGCCGACGGAGGCAAGAAGAAGACGGAGGGTGTACCTCCAAGAAGACTACCGCCGTCCTGGAGGCGGAGAAAAGAAAGTACCGGGATCCCCTTTGCCAAAGCACCCCCTCTTGTGTAAGCTTCTTTCTCTCCGACATTGTCTATTTATCTGTCTTGTTCCTGTACTTATGCATTTTGCACGTTTCACGAAGAAAGCCACGACCAGCTTGAAGAAGACCTCCAAAACATTGGGGGCTTCTAGAAACATCAAGGACATGCTGCATCACGAAGCATCTCCTGCCATCGCCCCTGTCACTCCTAGCATCAAGCCCTCCTCCGCTCCGACAAGCTCACAAGCTAAGGAGGCATCTGGCCCTTCTGCCATGGAAGTGGACTCATGTGCTTCTACTGAGATTGCTGTCGTCGGTGAGCAGGTGACGCAGGAGGGTGCCGCACACCCAATGGCTAAAGCTCCGGCTAAGGATGCCATCGGTGGCGGTAAGGCGGTGGTGGAAGATGGTACTTCTACCGCAGGCGGCGCCCCCGCACCCAAGAAAGCCATAGAGTATCCAAAGATAGTCTATCCGGTACTTACACCGGGTAGCACTGCTCTGGTTCCAGGTGCGGCGCCGACATCTCCGACGTGCGGTCTAGAGGATCTCCTCCGACAAGCAGAGATCTTGCAAGGAAACAGCGTATCCTTTGGCAAGCTGCTGGCCGAGAGTGCTACAAACCTCAAGATCATTGCACTTGTAAGTTTTATTTGCCTTTTACATTTCATATGAGTATCCTACTATAGCTCCCGAGGATGTAGACAGAAAACCATAGGTCTTTGCGTCTAGATGCTCTAAGAGTGACTAAGCTAGAAAACCTCTCACTGTAGCCCCCAAGCATATAGGTGGAATGAATTATTCCGACTAGATGCTTTAAGAGTAGCATACGCAGTGTCTATAAATTTCAATACTGTAGCCCCCAAGCCTCTAGTTGTAACTGAATTAGTTCCGACTAGATGCTTGAAGAAAAGCTAAGGATATATCCGAGTTAAAAACTTTATACTGTAGCCTCCAAGCTTCTAATCGAAAACTGAATTAGTTCCGACTATATGCTTAAAGAAAATCTAAGCATATTTCTAAGTTAAAAACTCTCGTTGTAGCCCTCGAGCGTCTAGGTGGAAAATTTCCGGCTAGATTCTCCAAGTAGACCAAACAATGTTTAATTTTTTCTTTTTTTCCACAGAACGAGAATGCTCGGAGGGGCATGGCCAATGACAAGTACCATAAGATGCGTGCGGATCAACTGCCTTCTTGAAGGAACAAATCATCAAGAGCAAGCGTCTATTTTTCCTTTCTTTTTCGTAAACCGACTTGAACTTGTGTATTCTCCGAGTACTCACTGTGTACTTTGCTTTCTTCGACTTGCAGAAACCATTGCCAAGGCTAAGGACATTGTCGAGCAATCCAAGCATATTCAGGAGCTGGATAGCGAGAATAAGATCCTTAAGCAGGAGAGGAAGGACATGCTGAAAATGCATGAAGAATCCATGAAAGCCCTGCAGGACTCCGCCACCATGGAGATGAACCGCTTGAAGGAGGATATCTCGATCTTAAGAGATCAGAAGAAAGCTGCGATGAGCAGAATCAACGCCATCATGAGGCGTACAAGCTCCTCCAACAAGAACGTGACTCCTTGGTGGATACCCTGTGGCAAGATGAGGCTAGCATCTTCAGTAAGTGATTCTCCGTCTTGGATTTCTGTAGTCTAGATACTCTGAATTTTTGAACTAATGTGCTCCTTGTCGGAATCTGCAGCTCCTATGGGTTTAACTCGGTCGCCTTCTCCAGCAAAGGAATGCATGGTTCTTGCCGGCAACTTCATCAACACTGCCATCGCGCAAGCCAAAGAGATTGCCAAGCCCCTCCAGATCAACATCAAGGCATCGGACTCTGTGACGAATTTCTCGGAGATCCTGCGCCGAGCCGCCGAGCGTATCACAAGCTGGAAAGCTTCATGTGCACGGGCCGGTGCAAGGATGGCGCTGTCAATGGTGAAAGCACATTACGAATATGCCGACATCGACACGGTGACCTCTGGCATTTCCGACGTAGATGACGATGGCAAAGCGATTAATCATGAATCCATATTGTCGTTACTCGCGGGCTATGACATCAGAGTTGCCGAGTTAGTCGATGTCAATGTATTCGTGCCGATGAACACCATCGATGGAGGCAACCAAAGCTCCTCCGAGTCCCTTCGCACTGCCAACTTCAAGGGAGATTCTCCTGCTGCCGATGACGCCGCTTCCAAGTCGCCTGCGCCAAAGGAATGAAAAACAACTTGTAATATTTGTTTCACCTTTGATGCGTATGTGGAAAAAACTATGTATTAACTTAAGGCGGAAAACAATGTTGTATGTCCTGCTACTTAAGAACCAGTTTCCAGCATGTATATATTTTTTAAGCAAGTGCTGGCTTATCCATTACTTTGGTTCTTATGCTTGACTTTTCGTGAGTCGGAAGACTCGTTGTGGGAACCATGCGCTTAGGTGATGATGCCCAATGGCACCGTCAATAACCTAAGCACAAAATCGCCGACAATAAGTTCCGAAAGTCACTACTCCAGAATCCACATAAAAATGACAAAGAACGTGTAGACCAGAAAACGTAAGCTAATGCCCGTAGGCGGAATTTTCACCAGTGCAATCGCAAAACTTGTGCATAAAGGTTTTATATGATCCAAAAATGAACACTAAAGGAGGTAAAAGACTCAAAAATATGAGTGAACCAGAGAGCTTTATTTCATTGATCATATAATAGGTACACAATTAGATAAAAAATACTAAGTGTAAAAAGGACGTAGCTGTGCTATGTTCCATGGCCGATCAAGCTCCGGGTAGTCATCATCCGGGTCACGTCGCTTACGCTTATGATCCTTGTTGGGTCTATCCTTCAGTTCACGATTGTCAACGAGGTAGTAAGACCCATTGAGTAGCGCCTTTCTTATGATGAACGGTCCTTTCCATGGCGGGGATAATTTGTGCGACTTCTTCTGCTTAAGTCGGAGCACCAAATCCCCCTCTTTAAACGAGCGATGCCGAACCCGGCGACTATGGTAGCTGCGTAGATTTTGCTGGTAGATGGCGGATCTTTGGGATGCCAAAACGTGCTCCTCCTCGAGAAGGTCCACATCTAGGCGTCTGCATTCTTCAGCGTCATCTTCGTCGTAGGCGGCAACTCTTGGTGCATCGTGAAGTATGTCAGAAGGTAGGATAGCTTCTGCTCCATAAACCATGAAGTAAGGGGGGCCAATTGGATCTGGGTGTAGTTCGTAAACTCCACAACACAGATGGCAATTCTTCCGCCCAGGCTCCAGCTGCTCTATGTAGCGGTGCCTCAAGACGTGGCTTGATTCCCTGCAGAATTAATCCATTGGCTCGCTCAACCTGACCATTGGATTGTGGATGTGCCACAGATGCAAGGTCAAGTCGGATGCCCTTCTCCCAACAATAAGCCTCCACTTCTCCGAGTGACAAGTTGCTGCCATTGTCGGTGATAATGCTATGTGGGAGACCAAATCTCACCACTAGATCCCGGACAAACCTGAGGGCAGTTGCCCCATCAAGCTTTCTAATGGGTTTAGCTTCTATCCATTTAGTGAATTTATCAACTTCTACTAGCATATGTGTAAACCCACATGGTGCCGTCTGTAACGGTCCCACCTTGTCTAGCCCCCAGACTGCAAACGGCCAAGTTATTGGTATTGTTCGCAATTCTTCAGCAGGAACATGTGGTTTTCGGGCATAATACTGGCATCCCATGCATGTCTCAAGCAGATTGTCAGCGTCCGCCTTCGCGGTCATCCAATAGAATCCTTGCTGGAAGGCTTTCGCGACCAACGATCGAGGAGCGGCGTCATGCCCGCAATCTCCGAGATGGATTTCGCGTAGGATTTCCATACCTTCTAGCTGGGAAACACACTTTAGGTATACACCAGTAGTGCTCCTTTTGTAGAGTTGTCCATTTATTATGGTATAACCCTTTGCTCGTCGTACTATTTGACGTCTTTCGACCTCGTCGTCGGGCAAAGTTCCGTGTTCGATATATTCCATGAACAGTTTTGTCCAAGCCGGAGGGACCTTTGCCACCATATGGAAGAAACAGTCAGCTCTGTCCGGATTGTCGATGTCGGCTCCGTTCACAGATTGTGTAAGTAGATGCTCTAGGAAAACTCCTGGCGGAATTATTTTGCGCCCTGATCCAAGCTTAGATAGCAGATAAGCCGCCTAGTTTTGCTCCCTAGGCACATACTTGACTTCGTAGCCTAAGAAGCTCTTGGCTATCTCGTCCACTTCGTCTCGATAATGCCGCCATCATAGGGTTCCGCGCATTCCAGGTGCCAGCCACCTGCTGGGCAACCAAGTCGGAATCTCCACATCAAACTATGCACTTGATGCCAATATCCTTGGCTACACGTAGTCTATGAATGAGTGCTTCATACTCCACCATGTTGTTCGTAGCCTCGAAGTGGATCTGCAGAATGTAGTGTAGCTTGTCTCCCGTTGGTGACTGTAGCAATACACCAGCCCCCGAGCCGTTGAGAAACTTTGATCCATCAAAGTGCATCACCCAGTACTCTGGTTCCGGCAATGGACTAGCATCTGGCATCTCCGTCCAATCTGCTATAAAATCCGCCAAGGCTTGTGACTTGATAGCGTCGCGTCTCTTGTAGGTGATCTCGAAGGCGGCAAGTTCAATGCCCCACTTCGCGACCCTTCCCGTAGCGTTGCTGTTGTTGATAATGTCGGGCAGTGGAGTCTTGCTCACCACTGTGATTGGGTTCTCCTGAAAGTAATGCCTCAGCTTTCGAGAAGCAAGGAATACTCCATAAGCTATCTTCTGGTAGTGCGGGTAACGCTGCTTGGACTCCGTCAAGACCTCGCTCGCATAGTAAACTGGTCGTTGAACTCCGTGCTCATAGCCTGGTTCCTTCCGCTCTACCACGACGACGATGCTGATTACCCGATTGGTTGCCGCCATGTAGATTAACAGGGGCTCTCCAGGCTCGGGTGCTGCAAGGATGGGCGATGATGAAAGAATATCCTTGAGCTGCTTCAATGCTGCATCTGCTTCGTCCGTCCACGTGAACTTGTCCGCCTTCTTCAGCAACTTGTACAACGACAGAGCCTTCTCTCCAAGTCGGCTGACGAATCGACTAACTGCTGCAACACAACCTGTTAGTCGTTGAATGCCCTTTAGGCATGTCGGACGGTTTGTGTTTAAGATGGCCTTGATTTTCTCCGGGTTGACCTCGATTCCACGCTGGGAAACGATGAATCTCAACAATTTGCCGGCTGGAACCCCGAAGACGCACTTCTTAGGGTTAAGCATCATGTTGTATTTCCGGAGATTATCAAAGGTTTCTTTTAAGTTGGAGATTAAGTCATTTGAGTTTTTATACATCACCACGATATCGTCCACATAGGCGTGAACGTTCCGACCAATTTAGTCGTGAAGGCAACATTGCATAGTCCGCTGGTACGTAGCACCTGCGTTTTTCAGCCCAAAGGGCATCGTAACATAGCAAAACGTGTCGTATGGGGTAGTGAACAAAGTGGCCAATTGGTCCGACTTCCTCATCTTGATCTGGTGGTATCCTGAGTATGCATCGAGAAAACACAAAAGTTTCGAGCTAGCCATCGAGTCAGTGAATTGGTTAATGCGAGGCAAAGCAAACAGATCTTTGGGACATGCTTTGTTCAAGCCGGTGTAATCAACGCACATTCTTAATTCTTTGGTTCCCTTTTTGGGGACAAGTACAGGATTGTCCATCCATCGGGTGTGAAGGACTTTTCGGATAAATCTAGCCTTAAGTAACCTAGCTATCTCTTTGCCAATGGCGCGTCTCTTCTCGTCTCCGAAGTGTCGTAGAGGTTGTTTCACTGGTTTGCATTTTGGATCAATGTTTAAGCTGTGCTCGGCAAGTTCCCTAGGTACACCTTTCATGTCGGCAGGTTGCCAGGCAAAGATGTCCCTATTCTCACGGAGGAACTCGACGAGCGCGCTTTCCTATTTGGGATCCAGGTTCCTCCCAATGGCGGTGACCTTGGAGGCATCGCCTACCACAAGTTCCACCGGCTTGGTCTCGATGGCCGCCTTGAATGCAGGAGCGGAGTCGGAGATCTGCTTCTTCGACGCGGGCATCTCTGATGGAGGACAGCTTCCGCGAAGGCTTCTTCATTAATCTCACAGTCCCTTGCCTTGGTAAAGCTTACGGATACGGTGATGACACCGTTTGGTCCGGGTATCTTGAGTTTGTTGTAGACGAAGCATGGCTTGGCCATGAACGTGTGGAATATGTCGCGGCCGAATATGAAGTGGTACACGCTCTTGAAGGGGACCACCTCAAAGGTCATGCGCTCTTGGCGGTAATTATTAACATTGCCAAAGGCAACCTGAAGTGTAATGCACCCAAGGGACCGAGCCTCCCAACCAGGAACTACGCCATGGAAGATGGTGTTGGTCCGCCTTAGGTTTGCCTCCGTCAAGTTCATCTTCTGCAGTGTATCCAGGTACATGATGTTGATGGTGCTTCCACTATCCACCATACACTTGATGAACTCCACGCCGTCAATCAAGGGGTTGATGACCATGGCGTATTGGTTCTCCGTAGGGATAAGGTCTGGGTGGTCCGTCCTGTCCCAAGTAATTGGAACCTCCAACCAGCGCAGGTACTGGGGGACTGGGGGTAGAGTAGCCATCAGGATCCTCATAGAGGTCTTCTGTTGTTGGACGGTGGGGGTGCCAAGGAAAGTGTGGTAGACTAGCGCCTTCTTCATGAAGGGGTTCTTGCCCTTGTCGTAGGTCTTGGCGGCGTGCTTGGGTTCAACGTCCTCGTCCATGTCACTTGAATCCTTGGACTCCTCCTCCTTCTTCTTCCCCTTGCCCTTGCCTCGTAGTATGTTCTTTCGACTTCGCTTGTAGCCGGACTCTGGGTCTTCCTTGAGGTTGTTGACGAACTTGCAGTGTCGATTGGTATGGGTGGCCTTGCCATTGGCATCGAGGTGTACGAGGCACGACATATCGCGGTACTCTTTGTAGGTTTGGGGAACACGGAGCGGTACCGAGGTAGTTTCACTTCCTCGTTGCTGCCCACGGCCAGCTCCCCGTCCTCGACCACGTTGTCCGCCATCACCTCATCCTGCAAAAGTCATGGCGACCATGTCGGGAGATTTCTTTTCTTCCGGAGCGGTTTTCCACTTTGTACTGCTGTTCCTCCAAGCCTAAGTTGGAACAGCCGTTGCCGGCAAGGAGCCACGAGCATCGTCGTCAGCAGCTGCGAACTCACTAGCCAACTGAATCATCTGGTTCAAGTCAAGCTGGTGATTGTCCTGCAAGCGCTTTAGCTTATGTCGGAGCAACGTGCCCCTTTCCAACCCATCGATGAAGGCGGCCATGGCGGTCTGAGCGTGCACTCCTGCGCAGGAATTCTTCATGTCCAGCCAGCAGGAGAGGTAGGCGCGAGATGTCTCGTCTTTCTCTTGCACGCACTACTGTAGATCGCCAATAGTGTAGGGACGTTTGTACGTACCCTCAAAGTTCTTGGTGAATGCTTCTTGCATGTCCAACCAATTACAGATGGATTTCTCCGGCAAGTCGCCAATCCATTGACGGGCCGTGCCCGCCAACATCAAAGGGAGGTACTTGACGACAACGTTGGGGTTACCTCTGGCAATCTCCACCGTGTTGCCGTAGTCCTGCAACCATGTGGCTGGCTTGGCGGTGACGTCATAGGGCTTGATGGTCTTGTCAATCCAGAAACCTTTGGGGTAAGTTGCGGACCGTATTGTAGGTCCAAAACAATGTGGTCCCAGGTATGGTCCTTCCCGGGCCTCGTGGATCTTATCGATCTGCGAACGTGCATCGTACGGCTCCAGGTTCTTCTTCTTCTTCTCAACAGGGGATGGGCTGCGTGAATGACACGGGCCTCCTCCGCCATGGTGACTGCTAGGTGGCGACGGGGGCGGAGGTGGCGGTGGGTTAGATTTTTTGCTGTTACCATCCTACGACGCCTCACGCCTGTCACGGTTGCTTGTTGGATGCGGAGGGTCATGGCGTGACCTGCTCTTGTGTCTTTGTTTGCGCTCTCCGTCATGACGGGTCTGCTCCACGTTGTCGCGGATGACGATGCCACACTGCCTTGGCGGGGGCATATACGTACGATGGTGAGACTTGGGATCTTCGTGATGTCGGGGGGATCAGGGCGGTGGCGATGGGCGACGAGGTCGGTCCTTTTCTCTGTGGTTGGAGGATATGGGGATAGCATCCTTCCTGTTGCGCGCATCCCTCCGTCTTTGTTCGGATGAACCCGTCTGGGACCCAACATCAAGAGGAGATCTGTCCCTTGGCGGCTTATACTGGCTAGACTGCAAAGCGCTGGGTCGGACTCAAGCCTCTGAGAGGTGGCCTTTTTCTGCTGCTTCACCGCCTTGGCCACTAGGTCATAGACCTGTTCCACTACCTCGGGCGATCTATCCTGCTCCAGAAGGGTCTTGGCGATGGCGAGGTTAAGGAGTGGGGTGGGCATCACCTGTTTGCCTTCATTGTCAATGTATGGCTTGGCCTGTGCCGGTTTCGAGGGAGCCCATCCTAGGTTTCACCGTACACCAGGATCATTGATGACGCGAGCCGGAGCTTTCTTGGCTTTCTGCTGCTGCAGCAGAGTCTTGTACTCGGCCTCCATTGCTCTAGCTTTCTCTATGGACTTTTGCGCGTTGACCAGATCTCGATCGAGCTTAGCGCCTTGCTCCGCGATGGCCTGCGCTTCCTCCAGCAGCTGTTGGCACTTCTCGTCAAGCTGAGTCACGTTCCGGATATGAGCTACGGCCAGTGGCTCAATGAGGAGATTGTCGTACATCACTCTATCAGCTGGAGTAACTTGGGCAGTAACAGACGTGGATGCCGGAGGCGGCAAGTTTGCGGTGTTGTTGTTGCTTGGGCCGGTGCTGAGTTCCTGCGGCTGCTGCACTAGGTTAGGCGGAGGAGGCATGACTTTTACGCGATCATCGTCAGCAAAAATAAGTGGCCCTTTCCCCTTTTCCAGCGCTATAGGCGGAGCTCGTCCGGGTTGATCTTCATCCATCGCCGTCCCAATGGTGACGAACACCTCTCGAGACGTGACGACGTTGTTGGCTTGCTCATCGCGCGTGTACTCCTCCTCCATCTCCTGCATGGCGGAGTCTAGTTTCTCTGGACTGAAATCTACCACCATCATCATAAATTGGAGGTTTGGTATCATCATAAGGAATATAATAGCTATCTTCCAAAGCTGGGGGACTAAAAAGATCATTTTCATCAAAACTAGCTTCCCCAAGCTTAGACTTTTCCATAGCATTAGTAACAATGGTGTTCAAAAAATTCATACTAATATCATTGCTACTAGCATGCAAATAAAGCTCCATAGGTTTTTTAATTTTCTCTTCAAACACTTCATGTCCTAACTCAAGATAAACACTATAAAGCTCTCCAATTTTGTTGTTGTTTTCCATTAAGCCTAACTAGTGAAAACAAGAAACAAAAAGACAAAACTGCCGAATCTAAAGGAAATAACTTCGAGCACTCACATCGGAGGATGTGAGTACCTTTTACCTTACCTCCCTAGCAACGGCGCCAGAAAAGAGCTTGATGTCTACGCACTTCTATTCTTGAAGAAAATTGTTGGGCCTCCAAGTGCAGAGGTTTGTAGAACAGCAGCAAGTTTCCCTTAAGTGGATCACCCAAGGTTTATTGAACTCAGGGAGGAAGTGGTCAAAGGTATTCCCTCTCAAGCAACCCTGCAATCAAGATACAAGAAGTCTCTTGTGTCCCCAACACACCCAATACACTTGTCAGGTGTATAGGTGCACTAGTTCGGCGAAGAGATAGTTAAATACAAGTGGTAACGATGCCAGAAAAGAGCTTCTAACTTGTTGGGGTAACGGTGCCAGAAAAGAGCTTATGGCATGGAGGAAGATTAAAGCAAGCAAACATGCAACAGATCTAGATGCAAACGGTGTTTCAATGTTTAGAAACAAGGCCTAGGGATGATAGTTTCACTAGTGAACACTCTCTCATATAAATATCCTCTCTTAATGATACTACTCTTAACTACTCTCCGGTTGGAGGACACTCTAAATCGGTAGGGCTATAACAGCACTCCTCAAAGTCCACCTTCCCCAATCTAGATAATCCCACACTGTCACCTTAAGCACTAGATGGTTCCAACAAACACCACAATTTCATAGAGACATCCAACTCCAAATATAACTCATAACAAATATTCAATCTAGCCAAAGTGCCACACACGGTATGCACGCTGTCACTTTCACGCACATGGGGAAAAGCATAGATCTATTAAATCACAAAGAGTATTTATGTAGACTCAAACCTAAGTGCCACCATGGCGTGCATGCTGTCACTTTCACACACATGGGGAGAGAAGAGATCTATTGAAGCACTTGAGTAGCAAGGTAGATCTACTTGATTACAAAGCTCATGATCATAATATGACCATGCA
Source organism: Avena insularis (assembly GCA_023614405.1). Classification (NCBI taxonomy): domain Eukaryota; kingdom Viridiplantae; phylum Streptophyta; class Magnoliopsida; order Poales; family Poaceae; genus Avena; species Avena insularis. The sequence continues at coordinate 206,608,641 of CM042685.1, forward strand.
TAGAGAGAGATGAACACATAGCTACCGGTAGAGCCCTTAGCCTCGAGGAAGAACTACTCCCTCCTCATCATGGGAATCAACAACGGTCATGGAGATGGTGGTGGAGATCGATGGAGATGGCTCTGGGGGCACTTCCCCGTCCCGGCAAGATGCCGGAACAGAGACTTTCTGTCCCCCGAATCTCCCTTTCGGTCGCGGCGGCGCTGTGGAGGTTTTCGTGGATTTCTTCTGGATGCCCTAGGGTTTTTGGGTCGGAGGCTTCTTATAGGCGTAGGAATCAAGGTCGGTGGGGGTCCAGGAGGCCCACACCCCCTCCAGAAGCCTCCAGGGCTTGCCCGCGCCTAGGGGGTGCGGCCACTTTGTGGCCCCCCTCCGGCTCCTGTGGATCCCCTCCGGCTCTGCTTCGTGGTTCCGTGTTGCTCCGGGAAAAATAATGACTTTGGATTTTGTCCCGTCCAATTCCGAGAATATTGATTTTCTGCCTTCGGAACCAAAAATGTAAGAAAACAGAGGCCGACATGTGGCAACTTGTTAATAGGTTAGTTCCAGAAAAGATATAAAACACCTCAAAGTATAGACAAAGCAAAGCAAAGTAGATACAAAACAAGCATGGAGCATCAAAAAGTATAGATACGTTTCCGACGTATCAGTTCCTCGAGTGGAAGCACAAGCCACGACGCGCCACCACCATCCGCCGCGACCTACAGCTGGCGGAGGTCTACCCCATCCCCGACATCGACTCGAACGACGAGGGCGCCTTCAACCACTCCGAGGATGGAGCTGGCGAACGCCTAGCTGCCTCCACTGTCTCCATTGCCGGGATGGGCGCCAACGATCACTCTGGAGGTGGGGATGGAGCTGGCGCACCTCTAGCACGGTTGGGCGTCGTGGCCTGGGCAGGTGATTAATCCACCCGCGCTTCCGCCCGCTCCGGCCTTACCACCGCCCAACCTCTGAACGCCGCCGGAGTACATCGACCTCGACCAGTAGATGGATGAGGCGACGCCGACGCGCAAAGATAGGTAGCTAGGGTTAGAAGTAGTTTAAATTTCGTTTTTTATATTTTAAATGTAAATTAAGTATGAAATGTATGAACTTTGTCAGCTTTTAGCGTAAACGATTTATATTTGAATAAAAAAATGCCTCGTCCCGACAGGACAAATGAATCGCGCCACTAAACACGATCGGTCAAAGACTGAACCACGACCAAAAAAACGAGCATAAACCAATCCAAACGAATAAAAAAGCTTGTTTGAATCGACCGGATAGATCGAGTCGGTGGAAATGCGTTGAGGTATCCCTTGCAGTCGGGCCGCGGCTTTGTCGACCGCAATTTCCTCTTCTACCTCAGCGGAGTACATCTTTGTAATCTCGCGTGGAGGTGCATCGGACTTCGCCAAGGAATGAAAGAAAATAAGGCCGCACTGGATGTATGGCATCCTATGAATTTCTTGTGCTCATTTTCCAAATTCTGCAAAGGAAAAGTTCCTTTCATACAATATTTTTTATTCGTTTGGATATTCTTCCACTTTTCCTAGGAGTTTTCCGTGTTCCAACGGGTCCTAAAATCAGAAATTGCAGGAACTGTCATGGAAACAAAACCGCTGTGCTGTCCGCCTTCCCTTCTTTTGCTATCTCGAAAGTAAACAAAAAAGCTAAATGATACAGATTCTCCGGGGGATTGATCCCCCGGGTCGCTGTTAGTCTGTTACATCGCGTTGGTTCTGCTGGGCCCAGCTCTTCTTCGTCCTAACGCCCACGACGCTCGCCAGCCGTTGCATTGCTCACGCCCGCGCCTCTGCTTTCGCCGCAGATAGGCACCCGCGTCGGACCAGATTCTCTTTCCTCCGCCGCCGCCTGCACCCGCCGCCGGCGGACCAGATCCCCGTGTCTCCACCGCCGCCGGGACCGGATCCCGTGTCTCCTCCGCCGCCGGGACCGGATCCCCGTGTCTCCGCCGCCGCCGCCGCCTGCACTCGCACGTGCCGCGCCTCCCGGTTCTGCTCCTTCCGGCGGCGCCGCCCACGTCCTGCTTCTCCCCCGGAGTGCCGCCGGTGCTCCTCCCCGAAGCACAACCCATCTAGCCTCGGTTCCTCTCCACCTTGTCGCCTCCTCCAGTCCTCTCCACCGGCACTCCCTAGCACGGACTCGCCTCCGGCAAGGGCGTCGCCGGACATTGCCTCGCTGCTACGGCATCGGCGAGAAACATTGGTTCAATGTGGTGCCCGTGCATGCTACGTACACCGGTAGATTTTGCTACACATGGTCGGCGTTTTAGCTACCGACGGCCATCGTTGTTGCTAACAACGACCGGCGGATTTGCTACGAGTGGAGCGGCGGATTCTAATATTGGAGATTTTTTGCTATACTGCTACATATGTATGTTTTTTTTGCTCCAACTGTTGTATGGTTTTGCTATAGTATTGTTTATATTTTTTTTGCTACAAGATGACAGACGATAGTCTTTAGAGAAGTCGTTTTGCTAGGTAGCAACTTTTTTGCTACAAAGTCTTCGGCGATGTACCCGATTTTTTCCTACGATATCTATTGGCGATGTCTCCAACAAGGTCGTTTTTTTTGCTACATTAGCATATTTTTTTGCTACCACCGTTTTTGCGGTTTTGCTACAATAGCGTAAAGTTTTTGCTACATGGTCTCCGGTGAGGTCTACCGGCGAAAACCTCCGGCGAGTCTCCGGCGAGGTCAGATATGCTATGTTAGCACAACTTTTTTGCTACACGGTCTCCGGCGAAATCTCCGGCGAGGTTCGGTCTGTTTTCTTATTTTTGGACCGAACCGTTTTCTGCTACATGTAGCAAAAACGGATATATTTGTAGCAAAAACGGGTGTATTTATAGCAAAAGTAGAATCTGGAAGCTTTTTAAGAGACTCATGTCAGCAGAAGGAGCCGGGGAATTTTGGGGAATTATCCAGAACGCGTAGTACGACCCAACAAAAAATTGTGCAAAAAATAAAAAGTAAACAAAAGAAGCAACACGGCGGTTTCATGAGCTAGCTAGGCCAGGCCTTAAGGTTTTTAATGTGATTCGGCTGGTCAGCGCTCTCCCAACCGGCGTGATAGGTTTTGCCAACAAAGATTGTAAAAACAGAACCTGTTCTTCTATGAAATAATAATTTAAAGCCCAGTTTACAAAAACACACACAGGAACAATCTTTTTATTCCCAGAGAGAGATACAGTAACGCACACCGCTATGGTGTATTGTATCCATACACCATATACTGTCTATACTGTATGTTTCTACATGGGGCAGTTGGGGAGGGTGATGCCGCAGGAGGCGAGGGTCTTGCGGGCGTTGGGGCTATTGATGTAACTGGAGAAGGCCGGGTCTTTCGCGTACTTGCAGAAACAGCCCTCTTGCGCCTTGAGGTTCGAGCAGCAGGTCTCCGTCGGCGTCGTCCCGCCGATGATCGCCGGCGCGCAGCTGATCAGCTCCCCCGCGTCGCACTGCTGCTCCGCCGCCGACGCGCCGGCCGGCGCCATCGTCCTCACCGCTGCCACGGACGGCGCCAGCACCGCCACCACCACCACTACCAGCACAGCGCACATCGCCACCGCCCTAGCCATGGTCTTCGATCTAGCTTGCTTCGACTTCTAAAAAAAGAAAAGGTCGATCAACACTCTAGTGTGAGTGTGGCTCTGTGAGATGGATGTGGTTGGTGGCACACTGGAAGGGAAGGGCGTTGCTAGCTGATTTATAGGCCGGAGAGCGAGCGCGCGAGGCGTCCGCAGGCATGCATCCTGCGTGCGTTGTGTTGTTCGCATGCACTGGCGTTTGCGCATACGCGTCTTTATCGCCAGAAATTCCTAGGCAGCAATTGATGATATGGTGCTAATTTTTACTACGGGGTGTTAATGTGCAATTAAACCCGGAGCGCACTGATAAGGATGACTGGGCGTGGATAACTACTCGGATACGCTGTGATTACGGACGCTCAGAAACGCACAATTAGTTCAAATGAAATATGGCTGGATTTGTCTAGATTGAAGTTTTGTCCCCAGCTCAGGCCACGGTGGTGTGATGAGGGTGATCTCGGACCACGTGGTGAGGAAATGCATTGGCCCCTCCTATACGATAAGTTTTTCTTCCTGCCGGCCATAGGGACCCGTGGAGGAATCCTCCTTGCATGGCAATCCTGCATGGTCTCCGTCACCCACCCCCACTACTCCGACAACACGATCACTGCTCACATCTCAACGGGTGTGGATCATAGCTGGTGGTTCACTGGTGTCTACAGACCCCAGAACGATGTGAACAAGCTTGCTTTCCTTCAAGAACTACAAGATATCAGGGACCTGCACGCCGGTCCGTGGATCGTTGACGGCGATTTCAACCTCATCCTCAACCCGGAGGACAAGAACCAAGGAAGCCTCCATCGCCGCATGATGACCAGGTTCAGGCGGACTCTCGCATCTCTGGAGCTTAAGGAGCTCCACCTCAATGGCCGCAGGTTCACCTGGACAAATGAGCGGGAACAACCCACTTTGGAGAGGCTAGACAGGGTTTTCGCGACAGTGGAATGGGAGGCACGCTACCCCGACACTTTCCTCTCGGCTTTGTCCTCGGGCCCGTCCGACCACTGCCCCTACTGTTATGCCTGGCCCCGGACCTTCAGCGGGGACGCCGTTTCCAATTCCAAGCCTTCTGGCCCAAAGTCGAGGGCTTCCTAGAGGTGGTACAGGAAGCGTGTAACTCTCAACAGTGGGAGCCGAACCCCTTCAAGAGACTCGATGCGAAATTACGAGTTGTGGCAAAGAGGCTATCCTGCTGGTGCTCCAAATTCATCGGGAATATCAAGCTACATATCCTTCTAGCCACAGAGTTGATCCTTCGCTTTGATGTGGCCATGGAGAGTAGGCAGTTGTCACCCCAGGAGCATGGACTACCGTGCCTCCTCAAGAATAAGCTCCTTGGGTCTAGCTTCCCTTGAAATAATGCTTGCACGACAGGGATCGAGGATTCTCTGGCTACGAGAGGGGGATGCATGCACACGCTTCTTTCACATGCATGCCAGCCATCGGAGGCATAAGAACTTCATTAGTCACCTCCTAGTAGATAACGTGCGGATCTCGGACCATGTGGAGAAGGCAGAAGCCATGGACACTTTTTTTGAGAACCTGCTCGGTATGGCAGGAGACTGACCGTTCACTCTAGACTTGGACTTCTTGGGGTCCAATCGACGGACCTTCAACACATTGACGGAGCCTTCTCGGAGGAGGAGGTTTTGGCGGCCATCAAAGGCATGCCGTTGGAAAAGTTGAAGGGAATATGCCCTGAGAGGCAATAGTAAAGTTGTTATTATGTATATTCCAAGTATATGATAGATGTTTCTTTTGCATGCTATAATTGTATTAATACGGAAACATTAATACATGTGTGTTTAATAAACAAACAGAAAAGTTCCTAGTTATGCCTCTCTTATAAACTAGCTCGTTGATTAACAAGATGATTATGGTTTCCTGATCATGGACATTGGATGTTGTTAATAACGAGGTCACAACATTATTAGAATGGTGTGATGAACATTCATCCGAAGTATATCATTACGATCAGAGTCATTGAGTTTATATTGCTATAACATCATACAAAGTAATCCTAATCCTTAGACCATGAGATCATGTCAATCACTAACACTGGAAGAGTATCTTGATAACATCAAACGACACACCGTAACAGGGTGATTATAAAGATGGGTTCAGTGCTACTAAAGTGTTATGTTGAGGCCCATGGATCAAGAGTGGAATTTGTTCATCTCGATGACAGATAGATATAGTCGGGACCCTCTCGGTGATATCACATTGGTTAGCTTGCAAGCCAGTGATTTGATCACTAGATTGTCATATCACAGGAACGAGAAAAGTGTAATGTCAGTAACAAGATCAAACTAGGTATGAAGATACCGATTATCGAATCTCGGACATGTAATATATCGCTAGACAAAGGGATTAATATTCTAGCGTAAAAGGTTCTCACGATCACAAGAAAGTCATCGTTGAATGTGTGGGAGTTAGTATGGATCTCCAGGTCTCGCTTCTGATTATTGATCTGAGAGGGGTCTCGATCATGTCCGCATTATTCGCGAACCGTAGGATGACACACTTAAGAGACACCGACACCATTTGGAACAAATAGTAGCATGCTGAAAAGATTTACAAAGCGCAGGAATTTATTTCACTAGACATCGAAACTGTTTCAGGTGAATTTGCTGAAAGTGGTCCTGCATGTGAAATGAAATACTAGCAAGGGGTTATATGTGAATGTTTGTCCATTAAAGTAATTGACAAAATTCTGAATAAATAAAAGGAGTTTTATTTAAAGAGAGATTGCATTAAATTTGGTGGAAATTTAATGGGATTTTTGAGTGGCATTTTGAGTGGAGAAGTGAAGGGCCAAATTGTGAGTGGAAGCTCCAGCCACACGAATGGAGGAATGGGTGGGGGCAACCCCCCATGCGCCATCCACCCTTTGGGGTGCCCCCATTGAAAGAACATTTCATAATCCCTAGTGTTTTGTGTGTTAGATAATATCAAGGATTATTTAATGTGTGTTGAAGTGCTGCAGATCTTTACATTGAAAAAGGAAAAGGAAACTGCTTTTGGGGGGCGGATAATCCGCCCCACCCCATATCCAGAAGGGCGCAACCCCCAGAGAGGGGGCGGAGTTTCCTGGCCGGATTTTTCGGCCGGGTCGTATAATCTGCCCCTTTCCTTTCTTTGAAGAGCGCAACCCCAGAGAGGGGGTGGACTTTGTGGCCGGATTTTTCGGCTAGGCCGGATAGTCCGCCCCTGGATGGGGCGGAAAGTCCTCCCCTCAAGGATTTTCGTCAAGACAAGGCCTGCGTCGCTCTCTGCATGCGGGGCAGAGTTTTCTCCGGAGTGTCCGTCCTGGGGGCGGATTTTTACCCCAGGGCGGATAGTCCGCCCAAAGAGGGCGGATAATCCGCTCCTAAACTTCTCCAACGGCTTGTTCTGGGTAGGGGGTATTTAAGCCAGCCTTCCCCCTCCTGCCAGAACTCTTGGTTCATTCGAAAAAGTCAAGATCTGATCTGCAACCTTCATCCAAGAGAGCTCCACCTAGATCCACCCAAAGGCCCCGTCCCTTGGGGAATCGAAGGAGGACTCGATCTTCAACAACTGCAATCAAGCGCTTCATCTCCTCTCCATTCACTTGGACAATCACCAATCTAGTATTTCTTGCAAATACCTAGATCCTTATTTTGTTTATATTGATAAACCGTGTTCTTGTGACAGCTTGTTGTCATCTAGGGAGCCCCCAATTCAGTTGTGGGTGTGTGCCCCGGTAGAGTTGTAAAGGCTTCGGTTCCTGTCTCGAAGGGTACCAATAGTGGAGAAGGTGGATCATGCCTGTCGTGGCGAGATCCATCGGAGAATAGGGTGAGGCCTATTGTGGCGTGGTGGTCTTAGAACCACCCACCCCTCCAACGCAGATGTACTTCCCTTAACAAGGAAGGAACTGCGGTAAAACAAATCCCTGTGTCTCCGCGTGCTCCACTACGATTCCCTCGCTCCTCTATTTACGTGCTTAGTAGCTAGGTTTGCATATAGGGAAATTCTCGTAGTTGCATATCTAGAGAATTTACTTTGTGTCAAGCCTAAAATTGAAAAATAACTAAAAATTGAGTAGCACCTATTCACCCCCACTCTAGGTGCCCATACGATCCATTTCACCCATCCCTCCTATATAAAACCCCCCTCTCACTCCTTCTCACTCACACCTCCTCGTGAGGGATCTCTCTTCCCCTCTAGTTTTTATCCCCCATGGTCTCGGACTAGCGAGATACATGTTCCCGGTGGCTTTTCGGAAAGAAAGAGTTGTTGCTTCCGCTGCATCGCTGGAGCGAGGAGGCGAAGGTTGCTCAGTGGCTCGAACGTGTGTGCGAGCACGGATGCGCCGCTAATTTGCGGCGCTAGAAATTCCTCTCGATCTTAAGATCGTCAAGCGTTCGTCTACATCATCCATGAGTACAACCTCGTTAAACTTTGTAAAATTCATAGAAATTAATCCACTAGGCAAAAAATTGCAAATAAGATACCATTGGATTCATATTTTCACGTAGAATATTTCTGTGCAATTGTTTCAGACTTTTGCAACAAGGTTTTGCCATGAATAATTAAATGGTTTAATGGCCTTTTTAGAGTAATAAAATTATAAGAAAAGATTTACCACTCAGAAAATTGCAAATGAGGTGCCCCTGGAATCACAATCCCGTGAATATTATTGATCTGATTTTAGTTGATATTTAGATAATAGAAACTATTTAAATGATTTAAAACCCATTAAACACTATTTAAAATATAAGAAAAGATTTATAACTCCGATTAGGGTGAATCCAACGCCTATTGGTTCATATCAATGTCCTCTATCCAGTACACTTTAGATCCAAATTTAATTCGACAATGAGAACAAAAGTTATAACAGAACTATTAAAATCCCTATATTGGCAAACATAATTTAATAATAAATACTCTATTGCATTAAAACACTTCTTGCATGCATCATATATTTCAGTACTGTATAGAGAACTAAAATACAACCATTGTGACTTATTAAATTGTCATGCATGCATTTGTGCATTTGTTTATGATTGTATGGTTGTTTATGTTGTATGCAATTGTTTGATTCGATAGATTGCGAGAAGTGCAATGTGTGCAATTGCAACGAGTGCTTGAACGACTTCAGCTGCAACCAAGGCAAGTAGTTGCTATTTTGATCATGAATTTGTCCTACTATTTTTCCCTTGTGCATTTGTAGTGTATTTTTGTAGCTACATGTGTAGGTATTACTATGCTATGCTATGTCCTATGTATTATAGTAGGAAAATCCTTTGTCGTTGAGATCTCGTATGGTAGATGTGCTTAGCATTGCTGTAGATACGAGGAAGAGATCATGCTTTGGTAAAGTAAAGGTTTTGTTCTATTAAAACAACATAATGGCAATGAACTACCTGGGCGGAGTGGCTGGATTAGTCATCGGAGTGTGAATAATGGTGGGGAATGCCACCCAGGGCACTGAGAAGGATTAGTTGTCTTTATTCCAGTAGCTTACATATGCAACCACGTGCCAGTAAAAATGGGTGGCTGGTTGGACTTAGTAGGTCATGGTGACCCGAACCCAGCGTAGCCAGAGATATAGTGAATGGTAGGTTGGGACCGGTGCGCAGTGGGGTTTGGGGATCTACTTCCCTAACGGTCTCTTCTCGGACTTCTCACAAGTCACATGGGTAAAGTGTACAAACCCCTGCAGGGTGTATAAATTAAGTGCTTAGCCGTGTCCCCGGTTATGGACAAATGAGTTGCTTGATATTGATGCTATGACACATTTGTAGGGGTTTGTAGTATGGAAAACAAAAAATTTCTACCGCATGCACACAAACAAGCCAAGATCTATCTACTAGATTGTATCAACGAGTAAATTAGAGTACCCACCCTCGAAGATTCCAAAGCAGTTAACAAGAGTAGATTCTCGTGGGTGATGTAGTCGTACACTTGCCGATCTTAAGATCGCGTAGACGATCCTTCCGGCGCTGCGTTCCGGCAGCGCTTCCGCGTTCGGTCACATGTTCGATAATCGATGAAGACCTTCCTCTCCCTTGTTCCAGCAGGCAGCAGAGGTTGTAGATCTCCCCTCGTGATTCTGGCAGCACGACAGCGTGGTGTCGGAAGTAGAGGGAAAATCCTGCAGGGCTTCTCCTAAGACGGAGCAGGTTTATGGTGGATCTAGGGTTTCCGGTGATCTAGGTTTAGAGGGATAGAGAGGAGGAGGTGGAGTCGGTGGCGGCTAGGGCGACGGCGACGATCCGGCGATCTTTGGGTAGTGGTAGCGGTGGCGTCGTGCCAAGGCGTGGCTTGCAGTGGGAGGGGCTGGTTGTATATATCCTTGGGGCACCCCCTCCACTCTATTTATGAGAGGGAGGGAAGCTTGGGAGAGGGGAGTTTGAATCCTTCTCCAACTCCCTCTCCTTTTTGGCTTGTGGTGGAGGGAAAGAAGGATTCTTTCCTTCCTCCACCAGGACACATTGTCCCAATTTGACTTTTCAAACTTGCCTTTTGACTTTCAATTTGGAGCTTGATTTCTTTCTTGCTAATGCCCAAACAAGTGACCTAGGAAATGATCCAATTATTCCATTTATCCATGACACATTCATGTTCCCTTCCCCTTCCGGTCTGGTGAACCTTCTAGACCCTTCTAGAACCTCTCCGATGAAATCATCGGAATCATTCCCGAACTCCGGAATTGGACTTTCTTTATATGAATCTTATTCTCTGGACCATTCCGGATCTCCTCATGATATCCCAGATCCCATCCGAGACTCTGAACAATATTCGGTCTTCCTACTTACATTCCATATCTACTAAACAACATCGAATCCTTAAGTGTGTCTCCCTACGGTTCGTGAATTACACGGACATGACCGAGACACTTCTCCGATCAATAACCAATAGAGGAATCTAGAAATTCATATGGATCATACATATTTCTACGATTACTTTGCGATCGAATGAACCACTTACATTCGATACCAATTTCCCTTTGTCTTGCGATAGTTTATGTCAACACCCGGATTTTTCAATCCTAGATGCCTGTTATGCCATACATCGCAATCCCAGGATTACCATTTTTGCGAGACATAACAGAATTGGATACCATAGTACATCATCCATTACAAACGATACATAAGTTCTTACACAAATAGGGATCTCATGATCCAGTTCTTAATACAACTTCAAGCAGCGGAATACGTAATAATAACGGTAGCGTAGGCGAAGCTCCATCTTCGGGGTCACAGGCAATGCTGACGATGGGAGATGATCCTAGTTGTCGTAACCTTCCTGGGGTCCATCTTCCAGGTACTCCTCTTCATAGTCTGGCCATGGGAATAGCCAGGGACAAAGCCATGAGTACTCTTTAAGTACTCGCAAACTAATACTAACAAGTAAAGGGGTTTTTGGATAATAGGACACTAGGCTCTAGGGTTATTTTGCAAAAGCCAGATTTATCTCTACTAAGTCTCAAAGTAGTCACAATTTTATAACTCCTAGGTGGGATCTTGTAACTCATATCACAACTCTGTTGTGGTCAAGTCAAAGTCTCAATTCATTTCACAAGTCATTTTGAAAAGTCTGACGGGGGAACAGTATGGCCACTCTAACTGTCCATAACCGCGAACGCGGCTATTCGAATAGTTTGACACTCTGCAGAGATTGTACACTTTCACCACAACATTCGATACATCCGTCAAGAACAAATCCTGAATTCACCATACTCAGTATGCGGATAATCAATCCTAACCTTTCAATTACACGCCCTAGTATAAGCACCTCTCCTGTGAGTTTGGCCTCCCAACCATGACCAACTGTCATCTTGGGTACTGCACAGGTGGATAATCTTCACAAGGTAGCCTCAGCTCAGACCTTGGCCGTGAGGGAACTAATACTAAGGTATATAAGGTTCTAGTCAAGCCCTACCCAATCTTCGGGTATTGTGGTTGTACGATAAAATTGGAATGGTATCGCATCCAGACAACCATCAGTTTTATACAAGGGCTAAGGCTCACGCCTTAACATTTTCATCACCAAAATCATTAAGTGTTCGGAAACACATGTCCAAAACATTTCAATAGAATGATCCATCATTCCAAGGTTTTCATAACCATTTTTCCACCAAGTAAACCCATCTAAAGTTGATCAAGTTTTATGCTTAGCACTAGCATCTATAAGTGGGGGTAGGCACTAATGAGGGGTGGTAACTAGTGGAGTTTCAACTAAGTACAACCTTATATCTTAGGATGATATCAAGGTTTCTAGCTTAGGCCAAATTTTATGCTCTTTATGCAACCTTCACATAACTTTCTAATATCTACCAAACTCTTAAGTAAACTCTAAGTAAGCTTTGATAAAGAAATAAAGTAAGAAGCTTGCAAATAAAACTAGGATTGGGTATCATCAAATATGTCTAACCAAGCATGCTTAGTGCATTGCATAGGTTATCTAACTTTTATAATTGCAAGTGTTAGCTTGCCTTGAGCAGAGCAGTGGTTGAAGTTCTCCTCGGCTTCTTCTTCATAGTATCCTCCTTCCTCCTCGTATCCTTGGTCGGTACTAGCGTCTATGAATAAATACGAGGTACATAATCACCAAACAATACTTAAGTACTTGCAATCATCACACACAAGGGTCCTATAGATGATCTAGAATCATCTCTAACATTACAAGGTTAAGGCTTGGTTTAATTCCTTTTATTTTTAGAAAAGTAATTTCTACTCACTGAAAAACTACTTAAAATTTAATATTATCCAAACCAAACATGGGATCATGTTGACACATGTCATCACCACATATTGTAGTCCATGGTAATGTGATTTAAAGTGGTGTCACAATTTAATAAGGTTTTACCCTTTTATTTTAATTAATTAAAGTGGCTAGAAATGCCTATGTAGCATTATTTTAATACTTGAACATTGTTTCTGCAAGTAAACCTATATATTTTTATATATTCTGAAAGGTATGGTTAAATGTGATTTTTTAGAGTTGGAATCAACTCAAAAGCTATTATGGTTTAAATTTTAAAAATGTTTGAATGCAGAAAAGCTTCTTCCTTGTTATTTTTACCATGGGTGATCTACAGATCCAAATGACTTGAATCCAACGGGCTTGGATTCAGCATTCAGAGACCTTTCCAACAAAATTGGTTTCATTCAATTTGGTGTACTGAATCGATCTGGGTTGATTTTTGAAGTTGGGTACAGAAGTGTGATTGAATTGAAATAGAAAAAGTTTAATTTGAATAACTGGGCTTGCGCGGGAAAAGTTAACGGGCCGGCCTGCTAAGCGCAGTTCTCCCGTGGGCTGCTTAAGTGGGTGTCCCCACTCGTCAGTGACACGGGGCTGGACGAAGCGGTATGGGGCAACGTGGATCGTTCGATCTAGTTCTAATCCAACGGTTGGGAGTCATCGTCGACGCGAGACAACTCCAGCGAGAACAAAACCTAGCGCGGCCAGTGAGGGGTGCTGGGGGCTCACCAGGGTGTTGGCGAGGGTCGGCGAGGCGGGCGAACGACGAAGTCGACGACGATGAATCTCCTGGTACCGGTGGCTTCTCACCCGGGCTCAATCGCTGGCTCCTTCTTCTCTCCGGCGGGCTCCGGTGAAATTCCGGCGATGCGCTGCTCGCCTTGCTCCGGGGCTGAGGTGGGGTGGTTCTAGGTGAGAGAGGAGTGGAATGGTGTGAAGAAATCGAGCGGGGGAGTCCTCCTTTTATAGGCTCGACGGCGAGACCGAACGGGATGGGCAGGCGACGGTGGCGACATGGCTACGGGCTGCAAGAGGCATGGCCGGTGGTGGCGATCGCTTGGTGGTCTCCTGGCGATGCTCTATGGCTTTAATGCGCGAGTAGGGGCGGTGAGGTTTGGTCTGGAACGGGCGATGCTCTACGCAGCAGAGGCGGCGTCTTCAATGGCGGGCGGTGGCTGTGCGGCACGGGGCGGCAAACGGGGATGTCTGGCGGTCTCCTGGGTCGGTGGTGATCACGTATGCACGCGGCGAGGGCCGCGTGCGGTCTGTGGGCTTCGGTCGAGGGTGGTGCTCTGGCGCACGCTCGGCATGGTCGACAGCGGTACGGGCGCGATGTTCCTGGCGGTTCTGGGCATTGTCTGCGAGGCAGGGCTGGTCGAGAGGGGGTGGTGAGGTATGGGTGATCTCCCAGACAAGGTTGGCACTGCTAGTTCTTCCTCTAGCCTGCTGTCCACACTGGGGTGACAAGGGGGTTCTCGGCTGTTCACCATTGATGGCAATGACAAGCTCACAGTGGTGCTAGTTCTTAGTTAATCTTCCTAGATGATCTACTGAGCTGGGTGTGAGCTAACTAGGGAACAAGTTAGTCAAGAATCACTGCTCACAATAGTGTTGGATGTTTGTTTGATTTGTGTCTGCAACCTGTTTGATGAAATGGCCGCATGAAATCAAGTTTTGAATTTTGAAATGATTTTTGGTGGGTTTGCTAGATTGGTGCTGGTGAGTCTACAGATGCTTGGGTTTTGAAAGTTGAGCTTGTTTGAGTGGTTTTTGAAAAAGTGGGATCTTCCCATATGATAAAGATTCAATTTTGAATTGTCATTTAAACTATGCATTTGAAAGTTTCTGGATGATCACAAAGTGGGCCTTGATACTTTGTTATGAGTACATTCAAGGGGTGCAAAGATCCAGAAAAGTTTCTGTTAGGTTTTGAAAGTTTGAGACAGCCAAAGTAGGCATGGGAGTTAAATTGGTCAAAGTGACCATTCATTTAATATATGTGTTTTGATTTACTTGTCTTTAGGAAAAGTGTAGGAAATGTTTTAGATGATGTTTATTTCACCTAAGAAACATTTTACAAGCAATGAAGCAATCAAATAAGGTGGTTTAAAAGAATTTAAATTCAATGCATACACATATGCATGCATTCATAATTTTATTTAGTAAAGTTTTTGTTAACCCTAATTTTGATGATTAGAAATTGATGATCCAAGTTTAGTATTTTTGGGATGTTACAAACCTTCCCCCCTTAAACAAAATCTCGTCCCGAGATTTGAAAAAGGACGAAAAGATTACCTAGGATTTGAAGAGATCTGGAAACTCCGTCCTGATGTGATCTTCGCGTTCCTAGGTAGCTTCCTCTTATGTGTGGTTGCTCCACTGAATCTTGAGAAACTCGATGCTTCGGGTTCGGGTAGTTCGAAAAGCTTCTTCCAAAATGCGGATGGGTACTTCGGGATAGGTCAGGTCATCGTTGATCTCTATGGTCTGATGGTCGATATTCTTGAACACTTCGGTCTTCTCGGGGACTTCGAGACACTTGCGAAGTAATGAGATATGGAACACCTTGTGCACGGCTGACATCTCTTCTGGTAGCTCCAATTGATACGATACTTCTCCTCGACATCTCAGAATTTTGAAAGGTCCGATATATCTGGGGGCTAACTTTCCTTTGAGTGGAAACGCTGCATTCCCTTCAATGGCGACACTTTCAGATAAACAAAATCTCCTATGTTGAAGGCGAGGTCTCGACGTCTCTTGTCGGCGTAACTCTTCTGTCGGGATTGGGCGGTCTTGAGGTGATCACGAATCTTGTGAACTTCTCTTCTGCTTCTCGTAGGATGTCAGGTCCGAAAATCTGACTCTCTCCTACTTCCGACCAGTTCAAAGGGGTGCGACACTTCCTTCCGTACATAAATTCAAATGGGGTCATTTGCAAGTTGGCTTGGTAACTGTTGTTGTATGAAAATTCTGCAAACGGTAGACAGTCTTCCCATTTGGATCCATATTCTAACACACATGCTCTCAACATATCTTCGAGTATTTGATTTACTCGCTCCGTTTTTCCATCGGTCTGAGGGTGATACGCGGTACTGAAATCTAGGCGGGTTCCTAAACCTTCTTGAACTTTCTTCCAGAATCTCGAGGTAAACTAATTTCCTCGATCCGATACTATGTTCTTAGGGACTCCGTGCAAACTGACGATTCTAGCGATGTACAACTCCGCTAGTTTCGAACTCTGATAGGTGGTTTTGACGGGCAAGAAATGGGCGACTTTGGACAATCTGTCCACTATGACCCAGATAGAGTCATTTCCCCTACTAGAAGTAGGTAGTCCAGTGATAAAGTCCATTCCTACAGAATCCCATTTCCATTCCGGAATCTGCAAAGGTTGCAACAATCCAGCGGGTCTTTGATGTCCTGCCTTGACTCGCTGACAGATATCACACTTGGCGATATAGCTTCCGATTTCTCTCTTCATCTTATGCCACCAAAATTGCTCCTTTAAATCTTGATACATCTTAGTTCCTTCGGGATGGATAGAATAAAGAGTATCATGAGCTTCCTTCAAGATAACTTCTTTCAATTCAGAATCTGCTGGTACACAAAGGCGTCCTTTGTACCACAAAACTCCTTCTTCGTCCTCGGTGAATCCGGGTACTTTGCCTGTACCGATACGACGCTTGATTCCGTCGATACTGGCATTTCCCTTCTGCGCCTCTTTAATCTGACTGATCAAAGTGGGCTGAAGTTCTATGCTAGCCAAAAATCCTTCGCTCACTAATTCCATTCGAAAATCTTCCATCTCTTTGTGCAAACTTGGTTGCTCCTTCAAAATCATGGAGTTCAAGCGGCACGGCAATCTGCTAAGGGCATCGGCTACCACGTTGGCTTTACCAGGGTGATAGTGAATGTCCAGGTCATAATCCTTGATTAGCTCAATCCATCTTCTCTGCCTCATATTCAACTCCTTCTGAGTGAATATATACTTTAGGATCTTGTGATCCGAATAAATCTCACAACGATTTCCCATTAGGTAATGTCTCCATGTCTTCAGGGCTAGAACTACGGCTGCGAGTTCGAGGTCATGGGTTGGGTAATTTTGCTCATGTTGCTTCAATTGTCGAGATAGATAAGATATAACTTTGCCTTCTTGCATTAGCACACATCCGAGACCAATCTTGGATGCGTCACAATACACATCGAAGGGCTTCGTGATATCCGACATGATCAAGATTGGGGCTGAAATCAATCTCCTTTTGAGTTCTTGAAAACTCGCTTCACATTTGTCGGTCCACTCAAACTTCTTGTCCTTCTTCACCAATTGGGTCATGGTTCTGGCGATACCCGAGAATCCTTCTACGAATTTGCGGTAATATCCCGCCAATCCTAGAAAAGCAGGAACTTGGGTTTGAGTGGCTAGGGCTTGCCAATCTTCTACATCTTTTACTTTGGCAGGGTCAACGGCAATTCCTCCGGCTGATACAATGTGACCGAGGAATCCTACCTCCTGTAACCAGAATTCACATTTGCTGAACTTGGCATACAACTGCTGCTCTGTAAGGGTTCCAAGAATGGTCCTTAGGTGTAGCTCATGTTCTTCTTCTGATTTGGAATAAATCAGAATGTCATCGATGAAAACAACGACAAACTTATCCAGGAAGTCCATAAAAATCTTACTCATGAGGTTCATGAAATAAGCGGGGGCATTGGTTAATCCAAAAGACATGACTGTATACTCGTACAATCCATATCTGGTGGTAAATGCAGTCTTTGGAATATACTCTGCACGAATCTTGAGTTGATGATAACCAGTTCTAAGATCAATCTTAAAAAACACCTGGGCACCGGTCAACTGATCAAACAAATCTTCTATCTTGGGCAAGGGGTACTTGTTCTTGATGGTGACATCATTCAACTTCCGATAATCCGTACACAAACGGTTACCTCCATCCTTCTTGTCCACAAATAAGACAGGTGATCTCCATGGTGACGCACTTGGTTGAATCAGTCCGATTTCCAACATGGAATCCAGTTGCTTCTTCAATTTTGCGAGCTCTGACGGTTTCATACTATAGGGTCTCTGGGCTATGGGTCCTGTTCTGGGGATTAGTTCGATGATGAACTCGATATCCCGATCTGGGGGCATACCGGGCAAAACATCTGGAAATACATCGGGGTATTCGCAGACTATCCGGACTTGGTCAATGGTAGGTTGGGCTATACTCTTGTTGCATTTGAATTGGCGAGGTAAGGTTTCAGATATATGTTCGATGATATTCAATTTGTCTTGGTCATGGTGATGGCTTTCTTAGCACAGTCAATCAATCCCTTATGTTTGGACATCCAATCCATTCCTAGTACTACTTCCAAACCTTTAGTTCCGAGTACTATTAGATTAGCATAAAAATCTATGCCATGGATTCGGATAGGGATGGCTTTGCAAATTTGCCTAGCCTTGGTGGTTGATCCGGGAATTTGAATAATCATAACATGCTTCAGTTTGGTTGGTTGAATTTTACTAGTGCAGGCAAATTCTTCGGTGACAAATGAATGCGATGCACCAGAGTCAAACAACACTCTTGCAAGTACTGAATTAACAGAAAACATACCCAGCACGACGTCTGGCGCTTCCTGAGCTTCTTCAGCATGCATGAGAAAAAGACGACCATTGCGGTTGAGTGAATTCCCTAGGGCAAATCTTCTCCCTGGCTGGACACGACGCTGTTGCTGAGCTGGGGCATTGGCATTGGGGGCTGTAGCATTCTTCTTGTTGGGGCACTCGTTGGAATAGTGGCCTTTATTTACACAGTCATAACAAGTCACCTGCGACTTGTCCTTGGCTGCGACAGGCACATCATTGCTTCCAGCCCTCGGGGCAGTGTTGGGGTTGGCGGTAGCATTGTTGGTGTTGAACTTGGGTGGGGCACGGGTGAAATTGCTAGATTTGCCGGGGTTGTTGTGATTTCCTCCGGGTCTAGGGTTCCCACGGTTGGGATAGGTGGGACGGGTCATAGGGGGTCTGTTGGTTCTTGGGGCAAATCCTGGAGATGGGTTGGGGCGATACTTTGGGGTCTGATGGGTTCCTGGTTGGTTCATCATACGACGCTTGCGGTTCTCATTGGCTTGGTTGATCTTTCCTTCCATCTGGATAGCAGAGTCGACAAGGGCTTCAATATCAACAAAGGGGATATTGACTAACACTGTCTGCATCTCATCATGCAGACCATTCAGGAATCTTTCTTTCTTCTTGGCCTCCGTGTCGATCTCATCCGGGGCATACCTAGCTAATGACAAAAATTTGTCACGGTATTCCACTACAGTCATCCTACCTTGCTTCAGCTCTCTGAACTCGTCTCTCATTCTCTTGATCAAACCCGGTGGCACATGGGTTCTGCTAAACTTGACCTTGAATTCCTCCCAGGTAATCATCTGGCCTCCGGTCATTGCGCGAACACTGTTCCACTATGCCCTGGCATCTCCGGCTAGATAATGGGTGGCGAACAGGACTTTCTCGTTGGCTTCCACTCCGGTGACTTCTAAGTTATTTTCCATGGTTTGCAGCCAATCATCAGCATCTAGGGGTTCTTCTGACTTAGTGAAAACAGGTGGGTTGGTATTCTGGAAATTCTTGAGCTTAGATCCATGGTTGTCCTGATTTCCGTGGCCTTGGTTGTTGTGGGCTAGCTGGGCTATCTGTTGTAGAGTGGCTAGGTTGGCTTGACGTTCCTCTCTTTCAGCTTCGCGGTCAGAAGTCAACATTTGCAGAATCTGCAACATCGGGTCTAGGGCTGAACCACTTCCTCCACGTGGCATCTGAAGATTGAGATAGATCATGGGAAAAGAGGGAAATTTCTAGTTTCGGGGACTTTGAAAAGTTTTAAAGGTTTGACTCAGATTTTTCTACCAACTTGCTTTTCATTCATTCATTCATTCATAGCACTCAGTACAACACACACCACAACAAAGAAAAATAGATGGTTTTAAGAACCATTCAGGAAACTACGATACAGTGGGACCGAATACTACTCACTACGCTAGTGCTCAAGTGCTACTACTCCTCGGAGTCCGTGGCTTCATCATCTTCATCATCATCGATGAAGGCGAAATCATCCTCATCCGTGAAGAAGTCCATGGCCTGATCCTCCAGAAAATCATCGTCATCGCTGAGATAGGAGTAGGGGTCTCCATGAAGATCCTCTCCGGCATTCTCCCTTTCCTCCAACTGCATGTCTCTCTCGTGGATGGTCTCCTCCAAAGATGAGATGCGGTTACGAAGACGGGCAATAATGCGCTCCTTCTTGTTGAGCTAACGGCGGCGAGACATGCGATCCTTTGCTAGCATGGCGATGGTCTGATCCTTCGTCTTGATGATGGCAGACTTGTGGTTGGAGTAGTCACGACAGTTGTCTAACTCCTGCTGACGGTCATACATCATGAAGCTAAGGTGGTCCAATCGAGTCTTCAGCTCGGGGTGGTATGGGGATTCCAGTGGTTGTCCATTTGCATCACGCCTTGGGCAAAACTCAAAGAGAGTACCCTTGATCTGATTAATGCTCTGCCCACACAGACGGGAAAGAGCTTCCTACATTGCTCTGGCAAGTCCATTGAGCCAGTTGTTTTCCCTCAAGGTAAACTGAATTCCCTCCGCAGTGGGAGGTTCAATCTTTCCTCGGAGACTTGCAACAATTAGCCACTGCAGATCTTCTCCTCCTTGATCATTGAGCTGAGCTCCGAAGAACTCGGGGTGCGGACGCTCCAGAAGTTCTGAAAGCTGGTCCAAATCCCTCTCAAAGATAAGGTCTCCACCATTCCCCAGTTGGTAAAACTTGCTGTACTTCACATCCATCTATAAAAATAGAGGATGAGTAGGTTAGTAGAGTGATCAAGTGTGTCAAAATTTTATGTATTTTGCAAGAGTTTTTGAGGAACATGAATTTTTATGAAAGAATCAAAGAGATAAGAATGAGAATAAGTTTTTGTAAATATTTGTTTTCTTTGGTTTTGAAACTAAGTTTTTGGTTCAAACGTCCAGTCTAACTAGGGTCTCCTATGGTCAGGATGGCTCTGATACCAACTTGTCAACACCCGGATTTTTCAATCCTAGATGCCTGTTATGCCGTACATCGCAATCCCAGGATTACCATTTTTGCGAGACATAACAGAATTGGATACCATAGTACATCATCCATTACAAACGATACATAAGTTCTTACACAAATAGGGATATCATGATCCAGTTCTTAATACAACTTCAAGCAGCGGAATATGTAATAATAACGGTAGCATAGGCGAAGCTCCATATTCGGGGTCACAGGCAATGCTGACGATGGAAGATGATCCTAGTTGTCGTAACCTTCCTGGGGTCCATCTTCCAGGTACTCCTCTTCATAGTCTGGCCATGGGAATAGCCAGGGACAAAGCCATGGGTACTCTTTAAGTACTCGCAAACTAATACTAACAAGTAAAGGGGTTTTTGGATAATAGGACACTAGGCTCTAGGGTTGTTTTGCAAAAGCCAGATTTATCTCTACTAAGTCTCAAAGCTAGTCACAATTTTATAATTCCTAGGTGGGATCTTGTAACTCATATCACAACTCTGTTGTGGTCAAGTCAAAGTCTCAATTCATTTCACAAGTCATTTTGAAAAGTCTGACGGAACAAGATGGCCCTCTAACTGTCCATAATCATGACGCGGCTATTCGAATAGTTTGACACTCTGTAGAGATTGTACACTTTCACCACAACATTCGATACATCCGTCAGGAACAAATCCTGAATTCGCCATACTTAGTATGCGGATAATCAATCCTAACCTTTCAATTACACGCCCTAGTATAAGAACCTCTCCTGTGAGTTTGGCCTCCCAACCATGACCAACTGTCATCTTGGGTACTGCACAGGTGGACAATCTTCACAAGGTAGCCTCAGCTGAGACCTTGGCTGTGAGGGAACTAATACTAAGGTATATAAGGTTCCAGTCAAGCCCTACCCAATCTTCGGGTATTGTGGTTGTACGATCAAATTGGAATGGTATCGCATCCAGACAACCATTAGTTTTATACAAGGGCTAAGGCTCATGCCTTAACATTTTCATCACCAAAATCATCAAGTGTTCGGAAACACATGTCCAAAACATTTCAATAGAATGATCCATCATTCCAAGGTTTTCATAACCATTTTTCCACCAAGTAAACCCATCTAAAGTTGATCAAGTTTTATGCTTAGCACTAGCATCTATAAGTGGGGGTAGGAACTAATGAGGGGTGGTAACTAGTGGAGTTTCAACTAAGTACAACCTTATATCTTAGGATGATATCAAGGTTTCTAGCTTAGGCCAAATTTTATGCTCTTTATGCAACCTTCACATAACTTTCTAATATCTACCAAACTCTTAAGTAAACTCTAAGTAAGCTTTGATAAAGAAATAAAGTAAGAAGCTTGCAAATAAAACTAGGATTGGGTATCATCAAATATGTCTAACCAAGCATGCTTAGTGCATTGCATAGGTTATCTAACTTTTATAATTGCAAGTGTTAGCTTGCCTTGAGCAGAGCAGTGGTTGAAGTTCTCCTCGGCTTCTTTGTAGTATCCTCCTTCCTCCTCGTATCCTTGGTCGGTACTAGCGTCTATGAATAAATACGAGGTACACAATCACCAAACAATACTTAACTACTGGCAATCATCACACACAAGGGTCCTCTAGATGATCTAGCATCATCTCTAACATTACAAGGTTAAGGCTTGTTTTAATTCCTTTTATTTTTAGAAAAGTAATTTCTACTCAGTGAAAAACTACTTAAGATTTAATATTCTCCAAACCAAACATGGGATCATGTTGACACATGTCATCACCACATATTGTAGTCCATGGGTATGTGATTTAAAGTGGTGTCACAATTTAATAAGGTTTTACCCTTTTATTTTAATTAATTAAAGTGGCTAGAAATGCCTATGTAGCATTCTTTTATTACTTGAACATTATTTCTGCAAGTAAACCTATATATTTTTATAAATTCTAAAAGGTATGGTTAAATGTGATTTTTGAGAGTTGGAATCAACTCAAAAGCTATTATGGTTTAAATTTGAAAAATGTTTGAATGCAGAAAAGCTTCTGCCTTGTTATTTTTACCATGGGTGATCTACAGATCCAAATGACTTGAATCCAAAGGGCTTGGATTCAGCATTCACCGACCTTTCCAACAAAATTGGTTTCATTCAATTTGGTGTACTGAATCGATCTGGGTTGATTTTTGCAGTTGGGTATAGAAGTGTGTTTGAATTGAAATAGAAAAGTTTAATTTGAATAACTGGGCTTGCGCGGGAAAAGTTAACGGGCCGGCCTGCTAAGCGCAGTGCTCCCGCGGGCTGCTTAAGTGGGTGTCCCCACGCGTCAGTGACACGGGGCTAGGCAAAGCGGTATGGGGAAACGTGGATCGTTCGATCTAGTTCTAATCCAATGGCTGGGAGTCAACATCGACGCGAGACAACTCCGGCGAGAACGAAACCTAGCGCAGCCAGTGAGGGGTGCTGGGGGCTCACCGGGGTGTTGGCGAGGCGGGCGAACGACGAAGTCGACGACGACGAATCTCCTGGTACCGGTGGCTTCTCCTGGGACGGCTCCAATCGCTGGCTCCCTTCTTCTCCAGAGGCGGCGGGCTCCGGTGAAATTCCGGCGATGCGCTGCTCTCCTTGCTCCGGGGCTGAGGTGGGGTGGTTCTGGGTGAGAGAGGAGTGGAATGGTGTGAAGAAATCGAGCGGGGGAGTCCTCCTTTTATAGGCTCGACGGCGAGACCGAACGGGATGGGCAGGCGACGGTAGCGACATGGCTACGGGCTGCTAGAGGCATGGCCGACGGTGGCGATCGCTTGGTGGTCTCCTGGCGATGCTCTACGGCTTTAATGCGCGAGTAGGGGTGGTGAGGTTTGGTCTGGAACGGGCGATGTTCTGCATGGCAGAGGCGGCGTCTTCGACGGCGGACGGTGGCTATGCGGCACGGGGCGGCAAACGGGGATGTCTGGCGGTCTCCTGGGTCGATGGTGATCACGTATGCACGCGGCGAGGGCGGTGCGCAGTCTGTGGGCTTCGGTCGAGGGTGGTGCTCTGGCACACACTCAGCATGGTCAACAGCGGCACGGGCGCGGCGTTCCTGGCGGTTCTGGGCATTGTCTGCGAGGCAAGGCTGGTCGAGAGGGGGCGGTGAGGTATGGGTGATCTCCCAGACAAGGTTGGCACAGCTAGTTCTTCCTCTAGCCTGCTGTCCACACTGGGGTGACAAGGGGGTGCTCGCCTGTTCACCATTGATGGCAATGGCAAGCTCAAAGTGGTGCTAGTTCTTAGTTAATCTTCCTAGATGATCTACTGAGCTGGGTGTGAGCTAACTAGGGAACAAGTTAGGCAAGAATCACTGCTCACAATAGTGTTTGATGTTTGTTTGATTTGTGTCTGCAACCTGTTTGATGAAATGGCCGCATGAAATCAAGTTTTGAATTTTGAAATGATTTTTGGTGGGTTTGCTAGATTGGTGCTGGTGAGTCTGCAGATGCTTGGGTTTTGAAAGTTGAGCTTGTTTGAGTGGTTTTTGAAAAAGTGGGATCTTCCCATATGATAAAGATTCAATTTTGAATTGTCATTTAAACTATGCATTTGAAAGTTTCTGGATGATCACAAAGTGGGCCTTGATACTTTGTTATGAGTAAATTCAAGGGGTGCAAAGATCCAGAAAAGTTTCTGTTAGGTTTTGAAATTTTGAGACAGCCAAATTAGGCATGGGAGTTAAATTGGTCAAAGTGACCATTCATTTAATATATGTGTTTTGATTTACTTGTCTTTAGGAAAAGTGTGGGAAATGTTTTAGATGATGTTTATTTCACCTAAGAAACATTTTACAAGCAATGAAGCAATCAAACAAGGTGGTTTAAAAGAATTTAAATTCAATGCATACACATATGCATGCATTCATAATTTTATTTAGTAAAGTTTTGGTTAACCCTAATTTTGATGATTAGAAATTGATGATCCAAGTTTAGTATTTTTGGGATGTTACAGTTTACTTATCCAAGGTTTGATCGTCGGTATCTCTGCATACCTAGTTCAACCTTGTTACCGATAAGTACTATTTTCTCGTTCCTGTGATATGTGATCCCATGTGAGCCAGTTGTAGGGGTTCGTAGCATGGAAAACAAAAAAAATTCTACCGCATGCACACAAACAAGCTAAGATCTATCTACTAGATTGTAGCAACAAGTCGATTAGAGTACTCACCCTCGAAGATTCCAAAGCGGTTAACGAGAGCAGATTCTCGTGGGTGATGTAGTCGTACACTTGACGATCTCAAGATCGTGTAGACGATCCTTCCGGCGCTGTGTTCCGGCAGCGCCTACGCGGTCGGTCACACGTTCGGTACTCGATGAAGACCTTCCTCTCCCTTGTTCCAGCAGGCAGAGGAGGTTGTAGATCCCCTCGCGATTCCGGCAGTATGACAGCGTGGTGTCGGAAGTAGAGGGAAAATCCTGTAGGGCTTTACCTAAGCCAGAGCAGGTTATGGTGGAACTAGGGTTTTTGGCAATCTAGATTTAGAGGGCCGGAGAGGAGGAGGTGGAGTCGGCGGCGGCTAGGGCGACGACGACGAGCCGGCGGCGGCTTGGGTAGCAGCGACGCAAGGTGGGGAGGGCTGGTTGTGATCTCTTGGGGCAGCCCCTCCCCTCTATTTATGAGAGGGATGGCAGCTTGGGAGAGGGGAGTTTGAATCCTTCCCCAAATCCCTATCCAAGTTGGAGGGAAAGAAGGACTCTTTCCTTCTTCCACTAGGAAACCATTGTTCCTGTTTGACTTTCAAACCTGCCTTTTGACTTGCAATTTGGAGCTCAATTCCTCTCTTTCAAATGCCCAACCAAGTGACCTAGGACATGATCCAATCATTCCACTTAACCATGAAACATTCATGAACCATTCCCCTTCCGGTCCGGTGAACCTTCTAGACCCTTCTAGAACCTCTCCGATGAAAACATCGGAATCATTCCCGAACTCCGTAATCGGACTTTCCTTATATGAATATTATTCTCCGGACAATTCTAGATCTCCTCGTGATATCCCGGATCCCATACGAGACTCCAAACAACATTCGGTCTCCCTACTTACATTCCATATCTACTAAACAACATTGAATCCTTAAGTGTGTCTTCCTACAGTTCGTGAATTATGCGAACATGATCGAGACACTTCTCTGATCAATAACCAATAGAGGAATCTGGAAATTCATATGGCTCCCACATATTTTTACGATTACTTTGCGATCGAATGAACCACTTACATACGATATCAATTTCCCTTTGTCTCGCGATAGTTTACTCATCCGAGGTTTGATCGTCGGTATCTCTGCATACCTAGTTCAAACTCATTACCGATAAGTACTCTTTTCTTGTTCCCGTGATATATGATCCCTTGTGAGCCAGTCACATGCTTGCAAGCTAATTGGATGACATTCCACCGAGATGGCCCAGAGTATATCTATCCGTCATATGGATGGACAAATCCCACTCTTGATCCATGTGGCTCAACACATACTTTCCGAACATTCAATGCCACCTTTATAGCCACCCAGTTACGGTGTGGTGTTTGATGTCATCAAAGCATCCATTCGGTGATGGTGATTACATTATCTCATGGTCGAAGGATTTGGGTTACTATGTATCTGAAAGCTTAGAAACTGAACTATATTAAATGACTCGATCTTTATGCTATGCTTAACTATAGGAGTATGTCCATCACACCATTCTCCTAATGATATGATCTTGTTGTTAATAACATCTCAATGTTCATGATTAGGAAACCATGATCCTATATTAACCAACAAGCTAGTTTAACAAGAGGCTTTACTAGGGAATCTTTTATGTTTACAAATCACACAAGTATTAATGTTTCCGGTTAATACAATTATAGAATGGTATGTAAACATTTATCATAAGCATGAAGATATGATAATAACCTCTTTATTATTTCCTTTTGGGCACATCTCCAACTTGCACTAGAGATAATAATCTAGTTTCAAATCTTTGTGTATTAAACACCTATGGCTTTCCGGTGTTGTATTTACACGATTGCTAGTGGTCAACTGATCTTCGGATCCGACTCTTTCAGGTCCGTGTGTAATTGCATGTCTTTGCGTCTCTAAACATCACTCATTCTCTAATGAGATGGATTTGTATAAATTTGGTCCTTTGGTGAGACCTTTGGTTCCTTGGGGTTAAAACATGTTGATAATATTTTTGTACAATATATCTTCATGGTATTATCCCGCTGTGAACCACACCTAGTTTGATAACAAACTACTTAACACAAATGCCCTCTTTTGATGCTATAATAGCAGTCATATACTTAGCCTTTTGTTGTAGTATCTATCACAATGTCTTAACTTTGGAACTCATCCAAATCCATTATGGAACTTACTTTCCATTATATTGTGCCACCCTTAGTTTAGATTGAGATAAACTTAATTTTTACTTTGTGACAAAACTAGCATCAATGTAGTACTTTTACAATGAACTAATCATTTATTTGTCACATCTACAAAAATAATATATTCTTAGTTTTTCCAAAAGATCATAAGAATATCCTTGCTATCGTCCAATGATCATCTTATGAATCATTCTGGTATATGCTCATAACATTTAGAGCATAGGACATATCTGGATTTGTATATATCACAGTATGATTGATATAAATACTCTTTATGATTCCATACATCAAGTATCAATCTATACTTGAATCTTTGTTTCACTTACCAAGTGTCGATACACTTGACCTTTGATTTAATCCTTTCTGTGTGGCAAGAACCTTTCTTGTCATTTCTATATTGAACTTATTCAATATCTCATCTATGTACATTTTGCATAACCATATTAGCGTCTCAATCTATCTATATAGATATTGATGCCAAATATTTGGGTTTTGCGTATGTCTTTCATCGAGATGAAATTCTTAACATGTGTTAATAAAATATAAATCATTTCCAATCAACAATATGTCTTCCACATAATGTATTAGAAATATGTCTTAGCGCTCCCACTTAATTTCTTGCAAATGCAAGCATCTTCATCGTCTCTGATGAATTTAAACTCTTTTAATAGTTTCATCATGGTGAAGATTCCAACTCCGCGATGCTCACTTCAACCATTGTAGTTTGCATACGCTTTTAACATCCTTTGAATTAACAAAACCCTATGGACCGTGTTATGCACAAGTCCTAGGTGACAATTCTATCATAAGAACTTGTTTTGTTTATTCAACTACCACATAACAAAATTATATGTGGTGGTTGCTACTTTAATCCGTGTAGACTAAAAATCGCTATGAAAGATCAAATGTTGTCATAGTCAACCTTTGAATATTGTTGTGAAATCTTTCTCAACATGTCGACTATTTCATAGATATAAAACATCCATGTCTATTTCTTTATAGATCTAAACATGACTATAAGGTTTTACACCTTTCTAGAGGGTCTTTCAAGTTCAAAGCTTGATTTCTCGTGTATGGAACTATCACGGATTTTATGGCTCCAAGCCATTTGACGGAGTCAGGGCCCATCATTGCTTCTTTGCATGTAGTCGGTTGATTATTGTCAAATAATGATTCAACCCTCAAATCTTGGTATTTGATTATTTATCCGACCTACTTGGTTCAATAGGAACTTAGACTTCCATGACCACAATCTTTGAGGCACGTGAGCCATGAGCATTGTTTATGCCTCCGGAACACTTTTCGGCCATGTGCAACTTTGCACATATAGCTAAGGTTCTTTTAACCTTATCAAAGTTCTATTCTCCTCCCACTTAACTTTTCACGGAAAATTCCTTTCTCAAAGAAACTTGACGTTCTAAGCGACAAACATTTTTGTCTTTGGTGTTATGGAGGAATATTCAACGATTATTCGAAATAACATACAAAGATATGTTCATTCGATTTTGGTTGCAAACATATTTCTTATGCATAGCATACCAATGTTTAAGAAAGGACAACTTGGGTTTTATCCCAAACCATAACTTTATATGGTGTCATTTCAACGGATTATGATGGAGCTCTTTTCAGTGGAAAAACGGTAGTATCCAAAGCTTTAATCTTTAAAATATAATGGTAGCTTTATAAATTACACCTTTGATCTTACCATGTCAAACAAGTTTTCATTACATATCTTGAACGCTCCATACTCTTATGGTGTTTTGGGAAATGCAAATCCACGGAACGATTCCTCAAATCTAAGGTATTATGCTAAACTTGTAACTCAAATATCTTCCTTTATGATCCTATCATAAATTCTTTATTTTCTTGTTACATTGATTTTGCACTTCATCTTGAAAGTTTTTGAACTTTTCAAATGTTTCACACTTCATCCTCAGTAAGAAAATATTCATATATTCACTCAAATTTTTGGAGAAACCATATGAAGTTGAAATCCATCGCTCTTAACTACACGTAATGGACTATATACATCAAATATGTACAAATTCCAATAATCTAGTCATTCGTTCCCTTTTGACTATGAACGGAGTTTTAATAATCTCTAGGAAAGTTTCACAAGCGTCATTTGATCAAAAATCAAAAGACTCCAAAATTCCATCCACATGGAGTTTCTTCATGTTTTCTTTCCAATATAATTTAAATGGCGATGTCACTTCCTAAGTGATCTTTCAATCAATTTGTATTTCGACATTTTTAGCACTAGTTTTATGGATGTGATTTCTCCAACGAGATTTGTAAATCATTCATTTTTTATGGATTATGGCAATTATTTGAACAACTCTTTTGTTCTCATAATACCTGATAAAAAAAATCTTGAAGGCAAGCTTTGATTTCAACGAGCAACACAATAACCCTTTATTTGTTCTCGATGAACATCATCACATGTTCTTTTGTTGGTTACTTAGGCCATTGTAGTTCACGAATTGTGTTGTTTTGTAAGACGATACACACCAACAAATTCAGTATCTAATACTTAAGAACCACATTACTTAACAAGCAAAGAATACATCCATAACACGTATATCCTCTATATACCTAAGCTGAATAATTTTGGTCTTTTATTTTCTGCCATATATTTATGAGATTGTGTTTCAGTATTTCCTTTTCTGTTTGAAAGAATCTATCAACATCAATAGTGGAGCCATACACATGACACATAGTCCAAAGCATGTATAGTAAAATACCAATGTCTTTGGACTTGCACTTTGAAGTAGATCACCATCATCAAATGTTTGGTGTTCTTTCAAATTCTATTATTTAGTAATCTCTTGGTGTAGTAAACATTTTACCTACATCAAATATTCATCCTTAGCATGGAATTATTCATGATCAAGCTGCTTTATCTTATAACGATGAATCACGAGTATAATGTTGTTCTCCAAAACCTTTTGGAGGATTAGGACGACTAGCGTCTCTAACCTTTTGAAAATTCCCATCAAATATGAGAACATAAAATTTGCCATATTATACTCTATCATGTTATAATCAAAAACATCATTTCAGATATCGCAATATCTTCCACATATGATGTTCCTAGATAACCTTGATATTAAAACAATCTTTTGAATATCAAGAATCATGCAGATAAACATGCTACTTATATACTAACACTGGAATTGTTACTCTTGATTTAATACCAATTATTAAACTTCACGGAGTAACCAGAACTTACTGAAAGTTTGCAATACGACTTTTGAACTTTAGATTAACACTTTAAAACAATACGATACCAGTTCGTAAAGTAATTAACCAGAATTCTATAGTTCTATTATATCAATTATAACTAAGCGCAAGGTGGTAAATGGATGCCAATGACTACAACAATGTAGAGGTCCCAACCTGATAAGGTAGAGATCCCTGTGTTTACAATGCTAGTCCCTGGATCAATAGCTAGCATCCACAGTTTAAGATGTAATATCAAGAAACAAAGGTCATTATACAACTTTATAACCAGGAATAAAATAATTCATTACATCTTACATAGCTCATTTGGCTATCTTATTACGATGCAGATGAAATAACTATGTAGCATGGAGTCCTTCATCTTCAAAGTGCCACAGGCAATCATGTTGGTTGTAGACTTGTAATCCTAATCAACACACTTCACTAACATCAAACAAACCTGCAACATAATAAGTTACAGCCACAAGGGTCAATACATTTGAATTGTATTGGCAAGTGATACTATGGTAGAATAGTGGTATCTATCATCTATATGCATTTGGCTAAGTGGAGCTTAGGCTTTATTTGCTCAAAATAGATTTTCCTTATCATTTGAAAACACTAAGTTTTTGTGCTAAAATCACCCAAGGCATGTACCAATAGAAATTGGTGATCCTTCACCCTTGTTCAACCATAAGCTTTTAACTTAGAAATTGGGATGAGGAGATCCTTGATAGCTTCCATGTCTTGATGCTCAAATTGTCAATTGCCGGGGACACGGCTAAGTACTTAGATTTTACTCTCTCGAGAGGTAGTGCACTTTCCCCACAAGACTCGACATGCATCGAGACAAGGTCTTTCAAAAGCCTTCCCTTAGACCAAAATGGACGCGTTCCCAAACCTATCACCCCTACCACCAACTGTCCATCTGGCTAAGTTATTGCAACCTATATGATCTAGGCAGAGCCCATATTGCCATGTGGCTGCACTTGAAGCTTCTCAACATTTGACATCTCAAATATCTTTGTTCCTGTGTGGCTTTCCACAAGTCAGATATAGTAGGGCAAGCCATAAATATGGTGCCCTGTGTAACCACTCAACATAAATCATTCACACCATTCCACCCAGGTGATTCATTCACATAGTTGTTTTATTAAACAAAACACAAGCCACTGAGTTAGAAATATTTCATAGCATGAATATAATCCACCCTTGTTTTCTACTATCTAGGCTAAGCATGATAGTAGTAGGAATCTTAAATTAGGGAAAATTCTACTAAGGCATCATCTAATAGGATTTCCCATGGCATAGTTAACACATAGAAAATTCCATGCAAGTCCTACTTAAAAATATCACTAATGCATAGTGAAAATAATGGGACAAAAGTATGAAGCACCACTTGCCTTTTTGGTAGATAATATAAGTTCACTCCTTGATCTTGCAATAGTCACACTCTTCAAATTTCACTACAATTCAATCAAGGCACAAATTCAATCTAGCATTCAAACAATTCACCACATAAAATAATAAAAACAAAGCAATGCATGCAAGCATGCAAAAGATTGTTTTATTTGGAAAGGTGGTTTATAATAGGTTATAAACATTTTAAAACACCTATTGGTCATTTATAAAAGTGTTAAAACCATTTAAAATCAAATTAGTGAAAATGGCCATTTAAATCATTTTTGTTTTGCTAGAAAATGATTTAAATCAAAAGAATAATTTCTAGTGTTTGCCAAATATATTTTTAAACACAAATGTTAGTGTTTATGGTCAAAGTGTTTAAAATAACTCCATTTTCAAATGGTTTCACTCAAAAACCATTTTTAAATCAAAGCAACATTTTTTATTTTGCTAGAAATGCTTTTTATTCAAAGGAATAATTCCTTAGTGTCACAAAATATGTTTGTAAATCAAAAAGTTGGTTTTTATGGTAAGTAGGTTCAAAACAAACCATTTACAAAATATTTTACCCTAAAACCACTTTTAGAATAAATTTTATACACAAAATAGGCCTAAAAAAGTTTCTGCAAAAAAATCAATTTTACAGAAGCAAAATACTAAACAAAGGGCATGGTTGGCAAGTTTGCATTTTTATGAATCCAGTGATATAAAATTTGTAAATTTTGGACGTGTAGATTAAAAGTTATAAAATTTTCAAATCTAAACATCTAATAGTCAAGTTTCTGTTTTTAAAACAGAACACAGAACACGTGGCTGAATCTTACTGGTGCATACCGGTTCGCACGTATTGACTAATATGGGATGTTAGATCTAAAGTGTATCACACGGCTCAGATTGATCCTTACCTGTTCGATAAGTTATTCTATCGCATCCGCAAGATCAAAATCTAACGACCCTAATCGAATCAACCTCAAACTGGCGGCGCTACGACGGTGGCTGGCGGCGGCGCGCTCGGGCAGTGGCGTTGCCGACGAAATAGGGAGCGCGAGAGAGAGGGAAGTGGCTCACCAGACTCGCCATGATGCGCTGATTCCTGGGATGGTCTCTGTCAACGGAGGGGCGCACGGTGACGACGGGGATTGCTCGCCGGAGGAGCTTCTAGCGATGGGTGCGTCTGCGCGTCGACGGAGGCGACAATGTAGGTCGTGCTAGGACAAACTTAAGGCACCGTTAGGTGCGTGAGATTGTGGTGAGTACGAGGGCATCAATGAGAAAGATAGGGGCGGACGAAAACTACCTGGAGAGTTCGCCGGAGTTGCGGCAGACGATGGTGGCGCTCAGACAAAGACAGAGCCGACGCTCTAGGGTGCGGGTCAGCAAGAGGAGACCACCGGCAGCTGCGCACTAGGGTGGGGATCAAGCTTGTGTGGTAGAGGGAGCAAAGGGGTGGCTGTGGTCGTCGGGATTGGAGTTGGAGCTCGCTGGATCAGTGGGTGTTACGAGTAGAAATTGCAGCACCTGGTGGCTCCGGTGGGATGGGATTTGAGGGGAAAGAGAGAGGGGAGGAGGGCGCTCAAGTAGGCAGAGGCACGACATGGTTAACTCGCGGATTCAATGCCAATTACAACTCGCAATCAACGGCAACAACGGCCGGAGGAAAGAGGGGAGAAATGGTTGCAGGGTTGATGACGATGGCGGGGCAGTGGGGCTACGCTATCAGCGAGTGAGAGAGGGTGCATGTGGGGTCCAAGCGTCAGTGGCTGAGCGAGTTGATCTGTTGGTGAGAAAAACGATTCAAGAGAGGGGGAGGGAGTGGGGTGCGCTGCTGGGCCTGGGCCAGATTAGTGGGTTGGCTCCTGGGCTAGGTTGTTGTCTCTATTTTTTTCTTCCTGAAACCTTTTTTTTTTCTTTTTTCATTTTCTGTTTTGAATTTATTCAAATGTTTCTAACACATATTTTTATTTCAAAACTCTTCTAAACTTTTAGTAAGTTTTAATACTGTTTATTAATGTATTTTAAAGACCATTTTGGAATAATTCTTTTATTCATTCATGGTTTATTTTTTATTTATAATAGGCACTTGCCTTTATCCAAATAAGATTTTAATTATATTTTCAAACTCTTATTTGAATTCTAATTTCCACCAAACCTTTTTCAGTAGGTTTTATTTATTCAATAGTGTGTTAAACAATTCATTTTGAATTATTTAAAATATTTTAATATGATTTATTAATCATTTAAATTGGGCAATTGTCTTTATTCAAATAAAATCAAACATGGTCTTAATCCCATATAAATTTTATTCAAATAATTCTTTGATTCCATTTAAGTTAATTAAGTAAATTTTATTCCACTTGGGCAAATTCCAATTTATTATTTTCTCATGATTTAATTAATCATTTTCATTAGGGATTTGTCTCCATTTAAATATAATTAGAATATGGTTTATTCCCATATACTTTTATTTGAATATTATTTATCCCTTTATTTTATTTGGATTTGGATTATATTTATTCCATTTCTTGTGGATTTAATTCAAGTTCCAATTTGTTTTCCAAATAATTTTCTTAGGTTTTATTATTTATTTTAGGCATTTTGTCTTTATTTAAATAAAATTGGATAATGTTCAAAGCCCATATAGTTTTATTTAAATAATATTTTTATTTCTTATTATTATTCAATAACTTCCATTTGTTTATGGATTTGGCCAAGATTTAATTTGGCTTTTAAATATTCCCTATTTATTTATTTCTTCCTTTGCCTTATAAAATCCATATCTTTTTATTTATAGATCCAAACTTGGTGATTCCAATTTGTATAATTTTATTTAATATTTTTTTATACTTTTAAACCCCTTTAGGATTTATTTGCTCACAATTTTGGTATGGATTTTAGATAGGAGTTTTATTAGCTTTGAAAATTATTTTCTTTTATCTTATTAAATTCATAAGTTTTTATCCATGGCTCCAAATTAAATGAAACCAATTTCTATGATCTTATAATATTTTTGTTTATCATTTTGATCATTTATAAATGTTTGTTGCTGAATTTTATATGATACAAATCCATAGAGATCTTGGAGATGATTTTCTTTCATTAGGGTTTTAGGGTTTTGGTTTATTTTTCCAAGTTTAAATTTCAAGATACATTCATCGATGAATGAATTTCACTTGATTGAAATTTGTTGGAATCCATTTTATTCAAATTTGTTCAAGAAGGGTTTTGATGTTTCCATTTAGAAACAAAAAGTTTCTTTTCACCCTAAATTTCAACAATTATTTCTTTTGTTTATTTATTTTTCACATTTCAAAATTTGGAATTTTTTTGGGATGTGACAGGCTACCACCCTTAAAAGAAATATCGTCCCGAGATTTGGGAAGGCTAGAGGTTACAAGTTGGCTTCAAGTCAACTGGGGTACTACCACCCTTAAAAATGTTTTAGACTAGATTACATCTTGGCTTACTTGGGATCTTGACGTAACTTCTCTGGGAAGATGTTTGCATAATGGTCTAGCTCTTTGCATTTTAAACACATCAACTAGCTAATATCCTTCTTCTCCTTTGGTATCATTGTCTCTTGTTTGTTCCCTTGGTTCTTCTTCTTTTCTGGACATTCACTAGCATAGTGTCCCATCTCTTTGAAATTGTAACATTGCACTTGGGTAATGTCCTTCTTGCTAGGGTTGGGGCATTTCTTCTTATTCTTTTTGGGTCGCTCCAAAGCTACGAGTTCTTCTAGTTCATGCTCTTCATATTTCACCACAAAGGTGGGAAATCTTTCTCTCTTCTTGGGGCAGTTACTAGAGATATGACCTTCTTCTCCACAAGAGTAGCAACACTTGGTGGTCACTTTGGATGTGGCCTTGTGAGGCATGGTTCTGACTTTGCCTTCATCCTTCTTGGTAGAAGTTTTTCCCTTATGGAGGTTTCCAAACATTTGATGCATTCCATCTTGTTTCATTTGTTGAACTATAGGATAGATGGGGCATTGGATAGGGGCATGATCATTTCCTTCACATAGGAAGCAAGTCACTTGAGATGTGGGGCATTGTTTAGTTGGATGTTTCTCTTCACAATTAGGGCATTGGTCCATATGCTCTTTGCAAGTGTGTCCTATGTCTCCACAAATATTGCAATCTTGAGTTCCTTCCATAATATCATCCTTGACATCATTGTTGTCACAATATCCTTGGAAAAGGTTGTCTCTCATGTTGATCATTTGATTGGTCATCCTTTGCAACAATTGGGATTGTATTTCCAAAAACTTTTGCATGGTTGGGTCTAACTCATTGTTGTTGGCTAAAAACTGAGTTGTCACTTGATTCAACTGGGCTTGGGTTGCTAGCAGTTGTTCTCTCATCTGCATCTCTTGGTTGCTGTTGTTGTCACCATCCTTGATGTTGGAGTTTCTTGGAGAGTTCATCTATTTGGGTTGGATTGGGATTAGAATAGGAAAAAGATTTTTAGGGAAGAAGTATAATCACACACAAAAATTCACGCAAACAATGTAAAGCAATCACAAACAAACATTCCACTCAAACAACAAGGTTCAAATATATTTTTAGGCAACAAAATATTTTTGCTACACCACATAAGTTGGTGTGATCAATATATGATCTAAACTAAACACTAATATGGTGGTCAAACTATATGGTTCACTTGAGATCATTTCCTTCTTCTTGGTTGTTTCTTCATGGACAAGATCATGGTTTCCTTGGGAAAATTCTTGCATCTTGGTCACAAAGCTTCAAAGGTGATGATGATTCCTTCTAAGTTGTGTTTCCTTAGTCTTCAAGTCTTGAGTAACATTCCTTGTCTCACTTGAAGTCCTTGGTGAATCCAAAGTTGAAGTCATTGGTGATGGTGAAGTTGAAGTCATTTGAGTTGGTGAAGTCCTTGCTCATGTTGAAGTCTTTGTCCATAAAGTTTGAAAAGGAAGATATGTAGAATAAAAACCAAAAAGGTTGAGGAAAGAGTTTACAAGATTGTTTGTAAATAATTTTTAATAGATACAACTCCTATTTTTTCTAAGGGGTTTTGTCCAATCCTAGGGTTACAATCCTACAGGCAACACAGTGCTCTGATACCATCTGTAAACCAACCTGATAAGGTAGAGATCCCTGTGTTTACAATGCTAGTCCCTGGATCAATATTTAGCATCCACAATTTAAGATGTAATATCAAGAAACAAAGGTCATTATACAACTTTATAACAAGGAATAAAATAATTCATTACATCTTACATAGCTCATTTGGCTATCCTATTACAATGCAATAGAAATAACTATGTAGCATGGAGTCCTTCATCTTCAAAGTGCCACAGGCAATCATGTTGGTTGTAGACTTGTAATCCTAATCAACACAGTTCCATGTATTGACCCTTCGGGGCTGCTACATTTTATGTTGCAGGATATTCTGATTCCGAGTGATCGACTAGGTTGCGGTACTCCACTCAACATTTGTTCGCTTGTGGGAAATTGAAGATGGAGTCTACTATATATTTATGCTTCCATTTTCTATTGACATATTTGAGCTAGCATGCGTGCTAAGCATTATTGTAATAATTGC
This sequence comes from Avena insularis, assembly GCA_023614405.1. Classification (NCBI taxonomy): domain Eukaryota; kingdom Viridiplantae; phylum Streptophyta; class Magnoliopsida; order Poales; family Poaceae; genus Avena; species Avena insularis. The sequence goes on from CM042685.1 coordinate 206,645,624, forward strand.
AAATTATGGATCAATTCATTATTTATGATGCACTATTAAATTCTTTGGTGTTCATCTGTACTGTGTGTGCCAGTGAACCGATCCAGGGATTGGCACTATACACATGAACTCAGCCTTATCAGGCAAGGGTGTTACAATAGTGGCATGAAGTGGTCCGGACAAACTTTACATGTCCTCGCACATGAGACTTGTTCCACGCTTGACATGCAACTAGTTTTGCATAAGTGGCTAGCAGGTGTCTGTCTCTCCTAGTATAGTCAATATCTAATTCATAACGAGTTGTTGATAATTTTGTTATCCTCGTTGTGATTCCATGTTCGTAGGTAAGAATGGTTCTATCTTCGAAATCCCTAAGCCACGTAAAACTTGCAATGGATAAATTATAAGTGTCTAGTTTAGATTGTTGCTGGGCTAGTGTCATATGGTCATGTTGTAAGTAAAAGTATTAGTCGATACTCTTACAACACACATAACGTGTTAGTTCCATAGACCTTGGCCTTACACATAAAGGAATGATGAATATCATACCATGATGCACGTGATGATGATCAAGTGCAAGAACCATACCATTTCACTTTTCACATTTGATGTTTGTTGCATCTTATATTGCTTGTTTGGTGTTTTATTAGCATAATAAGATGATCCATCATTTAGATATCAAGATAAAAATGTGTTCTCCCTTAAGTATGCACCGATTATGTTTTGCCGCTCCAGGACATCACGTGATGATCGGGCGTTCATGGATCCACGATCATATTTTGGGTGTAAGACAGTTTTACACACACAAATACTAAGGTTCTTACTCAGCGAGCCTAGCATATATAGACATGGCCTCAAAACACGGACCAAAAGGTTAAGCATGAGTCATATGTAGACATGATGCCTATATAGATGCTCGCCTTTGAAGCTACAACAACTCACGTGATGATCGGACTTGGTGTAGTGGATTTGGTTCATGTAATCACCAAAAAGGCACGAGGGATGTCGTTTTTGAGTGTGAGTTCTTTCTTAATTTGGATTAGTTGAACTCGATCTATCATAAACTTAGTCTAAACTTTACAAATTCTGTTGTAGATGGCACCACCTGCTTTTAATTTCAATATGTTCATGGAGAAAGAGAAACTTGCAAAGAATGGTAGCAACTTTACCAACTGGTTCATGAATTTGAGGTTTTTCCTAAATGCTGCACAAAAGCAATATGTGCTAGAAGGTCTGATAGGTGACGCTCCTGCAAGCGATGCATCTTAGTATGAGCGTAATGTGTATGACACAAAGCTTAATGACTACACTCTTATGAAATATGCGATCCTTCTGTCATTGGAGCCGGAACTCCAAGGACACTTTGAACTTAGCAATGCTGATGATATGGTCAAGGAACTCAAAGCTATGTTTGAGAGCCAAATACTTGCTGAGAGATACACAATCTCTAACGAGTTCTTTAGTGTAAAGATGAAGGAACACGGCTCTATGAACGATCACGTCATGACGATGATGGGATATGTTCAACATCTTAAGGCACTAGGATATGATATCCCAAGTGACCTTGTGATGGATAGAGTTCTGCAGTCGCTCCCACCCAGCTAAAAAGAGTTTATGCTGAATTACAAGAAAAGTGGTGCAATTGGATCGCTCACTGAACTTGCTGCCATCTTGGTATCTATCAAAGTAGACATAAAGTATAGGCATCTAGAGTTGTTAGTCGATAAGATCACATCCTCTAGAGAAAGGGCCGTGGCCAAAGAAAAACTTAAGATGGACAACACTTTTGTTGTACCCGAGAGAACGGTCAATGGAGGTCCTAAGCCTGGCACTAAATGTTTTTATTGCAATGAGTTGGGTCACTAGAAACGGAACTGCCTCAAGTATTTGGCAGACAAGAAGGCCGGCAAGGCAAATAAAGGTATTTGATATACATGTTATTGATGTGTACTTGAGTAGTACTCTTAGTATCACCTGGGTATTTGATACTGGATCGGTTGCTAATATTTGTATCTCGAATCAGGGGCTACAGAACAAGCGACCGCTAGCAAGGGGTGAGGTCAAGATTTGTGTCAGCAACGGATCAAGCGTTGATGTGATCGCTGTCGGAATGCTACCTCTCCACTTACCATCGGGATTAGTTGTAAACTTGAATAATTGTTATCTGGTGCCTGCACTAAGCATGAACATTGTATCCGGATCATGTTTGATGCGTAGTGGTTATTCATTTAAATACGAAAACAGTGGTTGTTCGATTTATATGAATGATATCTTTTATGGTCATGCACCTGTCATGAATGGTTTATTTCTATTGGATCTCGATAATAGTGTTACACATATTCATAATGTTGATGCTAAAAGGATTAAACTTAATGATGATATATCCACATATATGTGGCACTGCCGTCTAGGTCATATTGGCGTTAAATGCATGAAGAAGCTCTATTCGGATGGACTTTTGGAATCACTTGATTTCGAATCATTTGATATATGTGAGCCATGCCTTATGGGCAAGATGACTAGAACGCCGCTTTCCGGTCATGGAACGGGCGACAGATTTATTGTAAATCATACACTCTGATGGGTGTGGTCCAATGAGTGTGTCGGCGTGAGGTGGATATCGTTATTTTGTTACTTTCAAGGATGATTTGAGTAGATAAGGTTATATCAACTTGATGAAACACAAGACTGAAACCTTTGAGAAATTCAAGGAATTTCAAAATGAAGTGGAAAATCATCATAATAGAAAGATCAAATTTCTACGGTCTAATCGTGGAGGTGTGTATCTAAGTTACGAGTTTAGCACACATATAAAAGAGTGTGGAATAGTTTCACAACTCACACCTGCCGGAACACCACAGCGAAATGGTGTGTAGGAACGTCGTAATCGTACTTTACTAGACATTGTTCGATCTATGATGTCTCTAACGGACTTGCCACTGTCATTTTGGGGTTATGCACTAGAAACTGCTGCATTCACTTTAAATCGGGCACCATTTAAATCCATTGAAATGACACCATATGAATTGTGGTTTGGAAAAAAGCCTAAGCTTTCATTTCTTAAAGTTTGGTGATGCGATGTTTATGTGAAGAAACTTCAACCGGATAAACTCGAACCCAAAGTGAAAAAATGCGTCTTCATAGGATACCCTAAGGAAAATATTGGGTATTCCATCTATCACAGATCCGAGGGAAAGGTTTTCGTTGCCAAGAATGGATCCTTTCTAGAGAAAGAGTTTCTCGTGAAAGGTGTGTGTAGTCAGAAGGTAGAACTCGAAGAGGTTGTAGAACCTTCTCTTCATAATATGGCGGGTAGCACAGCGCCGGAAGCCGTTCCAGAGTTAACTTCACCAAATGAAGAGGGAACAAATTATAACGATCATGAAGCTCCGAAAGAGAATACTACCGAACCTCGCAGGTCTAGCAGGACGCGTGCAGCTCCCGAGCTGTACATAAATCCTATTATGAATTTCATGGTCGATGAAATTGATGACCCTGCGACGTATGAAGAAGCGATCATGAGCCCGGATTCCAACAAATGTCTAGAAGCCATGAAATCCGAGATGGAATCCATGTACGAAAACCAGGTTTGGACCTTGGTGGAATTACCTCACGACTGAAAGGCCGTGGAGAATAAATGGATTTTCAAAATAAAAACTAATGCTGATGGTAATGTAACCGTCTATAAAGCTCGACTTGTCGCAAAAGGGTTTCGACAAGTTCAAGGAGTTGACTATGATGAGACATTCTCTCCCATAGCAATGGTAAAGTCAGTTAGGATTATGTTAGCAATTACTGCATATTTTGACTATGATATATGACAGATGGATGTCAAAACTGCATTCCTCAATGGCAACATTGAAGAAGAGTTGTACATGGTACAACCAAAGGGTTTTGTCGATCCTAAGGATGCTGACAAGGTATGCAAGCTTCAGCAATCCATCTATGGACTGAAGCAAGCATCCCAGAGTTGGAATCTCCGCTCGGATGAGGTGATCAAAGAGTTTGGATTTATCCAAACTTATGGAGAGGCTTGTATTTACAAGAAAGTGAGTGGGAGAGATGTGGCATTTATGATATTATATGTGGATGACATATTATTGATCGGAAATGATAGGTCTTTTGAACAATGCTAAAAGTCATCTAAACAACAAATTTTCAAAGAAGGACCTAGGTAAAGCGTCATACATATTAGGCGGAAAGATCTATAGGGATAGATCTAGGCGCCTAATAGGGCTATCACAAAGTACATACCTTGATAAGATTTTAAAGAAATTTAAAATGGACAGAAGTAAGAAAGGGTTCTTACCTATTGCGGTGACCCATCATACCACTTCATGATGTAATATACTATAGTCGTTGACATAACACCAATGAAACACCGTTCACTATTATTACATCCCTCAGAGTGGTACAACAGAAACACAGTAGGTCCAAGACATGACTATAGGTTACAACTCCACTCTTTACAAAAGATTGATAACCCACAAGTATAGGGGTGAATCGTAGTACTTTAGATAAATAGGAGTATCGATCCCAACGAGGAGCAGAAGGTGCTGAACAGTGGTATGGAGCAGGAAATCCCTGTGAATACTTAGCAAACGGATTTTTAGTGGTTTTTTGATAAGGCAACAAAACAAATAGCAAGTAATAAAGAACAAACGCAGCAAGTGGCCCAATCCTTTCTCAGCAAAGGACAAGCCGGTGAAAATACTTATAAAGACCAAACGTTCTCGAGGACACATGGGAATTCTGTCAAGTGCTTTCGCTTCAAATAGCTGAGTACTCTTCTTTGGTGTTGTAAGTGTTGTGTGGGTGAACCTGTGCTAATGTACCGACCTTACTTGGACTAATACATACTTGTGATTAAACCCCCTGCAAACATCGGTAACTACAGGAAGGTAATTAAGATATAAATCTAACCACAGCCTTAAACTCTGAGGTCCTACACTCCCTTGTGAAAAGGTGTCCTAACAGGGGTTCAGGTTTCTGTCACTCCGACAACCCCAAAATTAGTAGCCAAATACACAATGCATTGCCCTAGGCCCATAAATGGTGAAGTATCATGTAGTCGACGTTCACATGACACCACTGAAAGAATAGCACCACAACTTAAATACTAAACCATTGAATAATAACTCATCACAGATTCACTTCTAACAACATGACTTCTCCCATGTCCTCAAGAACACAACGAACTACTCACAAGACATCATATGGATCAAGATCAAAGATGATATGATAATGGATAACAATATGAAAATAAAAAATAATCCAATGGTTCCACTCACAAGCATCAACTACAATAGTAATTAACACCGGGAAAGTTTCCCCTAAGAACTAAAGCAATATCCAACACAATTGTTACAGCAGGACGGAGTGGTGATGATGGTGCTGGTGGAGATGATGGTGATCCCGATGAAGCCTAGCTTGATGATGGTGTTTATGGCGACGATATCCCCTCTCCGGGAAGGAATTCCCCCGGTAGAAATCTGTCTGCCGGAGATCTCTCTCTCTGTGTTTTTTGCCCCCAGAGGCGGCGGAAATATATCTGTGGTCGTTCCCCTGGCCTTAGGGTTTCGTAGGGAAGATATAGGCGAAGGGGCGGAGTAGGAGGCCAGGCAGGTGGGCCACACCTTCCCTAGGCGGGGGGGTGTGGGCCCCTTGTGGCCCCCTTCGCTCCTCCTTCCGGCTTCCTTCGTCTTCTGCTAAAATAATATGTTTCCATATTTTTCTGGTATTTTTCTGATCTTCGCGAAATTGCACCGAGATGCCTTCTTTTCCATCATAATCCAGACTCTGGCAGTCCATCCTCCAGGAATCATCCAACATGCAAAAACAGATGAAAATCCATAAGTAATACCTCATAATAAGACAAATATCAATGAATAGGGGTAAATTATGATATAGAAAGGTGATGCAAATTGGGCGTATCAAAGATCCAGAGAACACTCTAGGTTAGAGAGAGATAAAGAAACTTCATACAAGGAAGAATGAGAAATAATCAACTCATAACTAATATACTAATAGACTAGTATCTGAACTATTGGGCTTGCATTGCTGCTATTTCAATACTCTACAGAAGTAGGTTCTATGGCTAGAGATTATATTCCTATCTAATCAGCAACTTTGTCTTCACTTGAGTTGATGTATATGTTGACTTTCTTGCCTTCATTGAACAACTTTAGCTTTTGATGATGATTCCTGGAGCATAAGTTGATGTAGACGTTGTCTGTATTGGCTTTAGAATCTAGCAAGGGTCAAGAAGATACGTTGAGTATGAGCGTACTCAGCAAGTTCACTAGAAAAGAGTGTTTGATGCACTATATCTACAGCCACAGACCATAGGTCGTAGGCAATGCAGGTTTTCGTAAACATTTCTCCAAAGGTTGGTTTTATTCTGAAAAGCTATGTCCATCAGCCTTCATAGGTTTACCAGAACTTTCATGGAGTTCCTTTCCTGTCGTGTTCGTAGCTCCTTCCTGAAATAGGGAGTAACAAGTTACAGTTCTTACACTCTGCAATGGTGCGTTACTTTACCCATGAGAGACCTTAGCCTTGTTGCACAACCAAGTCATGAGCTTGTCCATACTTCCTTGGTATGGGGCCCAGTCTAAGATCCAAGCCAATCACTGCCCTCTCTGCAACCCCACATGTATGCACGATCCTTCGGGGTCGGCTCACCTCCGTTAAGCCCCCTTTTGGGTAGGCTAAAACCCTGATGAGTTCCCAAAGACTCTATGAGCTGGTGATGCCCCTGGCAAGTACCATATAGGTCCGGCAATACCTCCGGCAGCCACTCATAGATAATCTAGATACCAAAAGAGTGGGGCCTAAGGGTGCCCACCCATATATTGGATTCGCACAAGGAATCACAACGTCACGTTAAGGTTGTCTTGCCTACATACAAAAGGAAAATGATACAGCTTACTTCTCCGTCCCATTCCAAATCTCATGGTTAACGCGTGATATACGGCGCAAGAATCACTGGCGACTTTGGTTGTTAAGTCCTAGATAATATGTTCCTTTACCACCGGAACTTTCGTAGTAGGTTATTACCTCATGGTAAATAACCTATAATCATATTATTATGAAAATAGTGTTTTCTGACCTTTTTCAAATGCAGGTGATGACAACACTGGATTTTCAAAATACTTTATAGAAAATAATCAAAGGGCATAAGCAAGTGTGAACTTGCCTTTTGTGATTGCAATATTATGTACTCATGGTCTTCAAGACAATATAAGATCCAATATCTGAAAACAACATCATTGGTCTAGTAAGGACTAATATTTAAAGAAGCAAGATGCTATTATGTATAAGTAATGTAATGCAATTTGGTAAACTCAAATTCCCCATAATAACGGTGTTCTAGGGTTTGGATACCGGAAATGGTTTATTTGTAATGTGTTGTTCTTTTAGATAAGTTTCACACTTGTGCTTCTTATAGGGCTTGTGAGTGTGTGTGAAACAACATGCAAGTATAATAAAGTACACACAGGAAATAGAATGTTCAAGTGTGGAATGATATCTAAAGACTCCTTATATGAAGGTTGTTACTTAAGTAGATTTATTTTGGAATTCTTAAGAATTTCTTTTAGTGTATCTTAAAAGAATAACTTTTGAAGAAAAGTTTATTTAACTAAACAAAAGCCTTTAAACTTTAAGCGTTAACAATCTAAAATATACAAGTAGTGTATAAAGTAATGTGATTATGATTAATTGTCATTTGGTGACTATTAATAAAGTCCTTGGTTTTAGTTGTTAAGAGTTAGAGATATTATTATAAAATTTGTTGTTGGAAGTGGAAAGAAGGATAACCTTTGAAGAAAGGTTTCTTTTCTAAGGTTTAAACAATCTTGATGGTTAATAAAATATGGTCAATGTATATTGGTGTTTACTTGGTTAGTTTGGTCTTGAGATGCACTAGGTCTTAAATGAAACAGACCAAAGTAAACTATAAAACACATAATAAAGCTTTTAACACGGTGTTTACAATCTTGTAGACTAAAGTTTAACTTTAAGGACATAAATGGACTTAAGATGTAATACTTATGATCTTTGTACTTAGTTCACTTCATAATGTCTTTTAAACGTAATTAAGAGTGGTAAGACTTCTATTTGAGTTGTGGTTTCTTAATATTATAATGGAATAGAATCATTGATTTCTTTATAAATGAGTGGTTATTATTTGTGAATAAGTAAACAATATTATTTACTACTTATGAACTATCTTTGGATTTAATCCATTTATAAAGTTGAGAGTGAAACGATGGTAAGAAGCTTTATCAAATCAAAACATAATGCTTTTTAAGATTTTATAATTTCTTAAGAATTCTTTTAGAAAGTAATATTCTTTTATAGTTGAATGATAATTCAATAAAAATTGTATTTTAACTGTGTTGAACTATTTTGACTTTATGTTATCAATATTTAAGACTAATATTATTTTTATACCTTAAAGGAATAATTTTTTAAATATTAGCAATTTTACTTATCCTTTTATGAATTTTCAACTAAGAAATTAGATTTAAATTCAAGTTATTAGAGTATTAAATTTTTTAATTACTTAAAAAGTGCAATGTTATATTTTTAGCATGTAGATATTATTTTTGTGATCATTTTGGTATATTATATTTATTTTTGTGATTTATAGATAATAAGATATTATTTTTATAGGATTTATTACTTTATAAACACTTAATAAATAATAGATATTTAATTAGGTTAAATAATAATACATGATTATAGTTTTAAATTATAGTTCTTATTTTTCTAAGAATTTTGATATATTATTTTTATTTTTATTATTTACCTTATTAAAGTTTTATTACTTATAAAATCTATACTTAAATAATAATTATTTAAAGGTTAACATAATAATATATAATAATAAACTTAAATTGTAGATTTCATTTTTTAAACATTTTGATATATTAAACATATTTTTTCCGAATTATAAAACAAAAGTTATTGAATTACAACATTTAATCATTTTATTTAATTTCTGGAAAACATTTATATTTGAATTTATATTGTTTGTCTGTTTAGTAAACAGGAATTAACTTTTTATACCGAAGCTAAACCAAGACCCAGTCACTGACTGGTGGGCTCAGGGCCATGTCGGTCGCCACGCGGGATAAAGACTTGGTAAAACGACGCTGAGGTGGCAGAGTGACACCAGCATGATGTCATGCTGACATCAACGCGGACTCCACCACCAGATCATGGTCGCCGGCGGTGATCTACGGTGTTTCAGCTAGCGTGGTTAGGTGCGTTGGAGAGAGGACGCAATGGGGAGTATAACTATTGCTGCGCCACCCAGGAACGGTCACCGGAGCACAACGTGCAATGGCGACCAGTGGCGGTGATTGTCGGTGATCATGGCGGCGTCGATTTAGGAAGCAATCAAGGCAATAGAGACCGTTGGGAGATAGAGGAACTCACCCCCGGTTGCGATGGAATGCTTGGGGAAATTAGGGAAGGCGTGCAGACGACGGATCAACGATGATGGCCACGGTGGCCGACAAAAGGGAACATTCGATTACGCCTGATTCTCGACGCGCCGGCTTAATTCCTTCCTTGTGTATTTAGAGCACGTGACGACGAAGCTTGTAGCATCTTCGGTTGGCCTTGGGGCAGCCTCTATCGGGGACGATGATCAACTCTGGCGGGCTAGGGTTTCGGTATAGAGGAGACAGAGAAGAAGAGGAGAGGAATGGGGATAGGGATGAGGCAGGGTGTCGTGGTGGCCTACTTATCCACCTCTAGGATGGCGGCGAGCTCTCTACGCACGGCTGATGATGGCAACGACATCGGCGGCGGCGGTTCTTCCAGCGAGCAGCTTGTGACGCACGAGGAAGACGGCAACGACATTTTGTGGAAAACCCCCTGGCAATTCTTTACTCTCAACCCGCGATCCCTCTTTTGGCCCCATCTGTCAGTCACTGCGGTTGGTAAGTTGGGCTGATGTTGGGCCAGGTCATTTGGTGGGCACTTAGTGTGAGTGGCAGATAGAGAGAGAGAGAGGAAATGGGCTGCGACATGGTTGTGTTTTTCTTTTCTCCTAAACCTTTTTCTATTTTCTATTTTCATTTCTAATCTTGTATTTACACATTTGTTTGCAATTTTCTTTATGAACTTTATTTGTTAAATAGCTGCAGTAATAATGAAGTGTACTTAGATTCATTTTGGGAGCTTTTATTATGTAATGTTATAGTTTCTTTATTTTCTTTTTATAGGTACTTCTCTTTTTACTATTCTGTAATAATCTTTGTGATGAATTTTCTTTCCATAATAAACCATGGATTTATATTAGGATATTTCCTTATTTGTTTATAAAACTTAGTTCTAGTTAACTTATAGTTTGGAGGGAAACTTTTATATAATGATCCTATATCATTATTTGATGCAAGATATTCTAAGTAATTAATATGGTTAATATTATTCCTATGAATCTAGGAAATAGCAAGGTATATATTTTATTATAACTAACATAGGAGTTAGGGTTTGAAACTATAAATGTTTATCATGAGTTTTAGGAGATTTAATATACTTATATCCTTTTATTGAGGTGAATAAAGATTAGTGGTTAAGACCTCATGTCTTAATGTTTGTGATGAAAATGATATCACCATCTAAACTAAAATAGTAAGATTATCCTTTAGAATCATTTTAAAAGATATTATTGATAATTGTAGTTTCTAGGCACATAAGATTTTAATGTTTTGTAGTGGCAATATATGCTCAATTGATCTGCTATAGGAAAATATTCCTATAAACCATTGTGGAAATAAAATGAGTGATCAAATAGATGAAATAGATATTAAGTTTGATTATAGATTTAAGGTTGAGTGTTTATGAAGAATTCCTATCTTCATACTTTATAAATATTGTCTCTTACTTGAGGAATTCCTTTCCTAGATATACTACTCCTTCATATCCATCATCATGTGTTAACATGATGAGCTTTACTACTTATACTTTTACTAATAACTTCTCCCTCTAAATCCATTTGTAAATCCAATGAGCTTGACACTAAAGCTCTAAATACTTTCCCGGTAGGAATATCTCCCACTTCTAGAATGCTTCTAATGACTCCAATCAATTTGAATGATTACTCTCTTACTTCATAAATTACTTTGTAATCTCACTTATAAATCTCAAAAACTTGTCACTGAAGCTTTTCATAATCTTTTCATATCTATACTTGGTTATATCCACTACTCTACTAATGATAACCTCTAATCCATTAGATGGTTACTTTTCACTCCATTCATACACATCCTTTACCATCCATCACTAATATTACTCCAATAGATTTATATATCCAATTCTACTTTCCTCAAAAGCTTACTATCCTTTAAGAGGAATAACACTATTTCAATAACTCCAGGCTACTCTAGCTTCAGCTTAGTCATACTATCTTATCCTACTTATCTCCAGTAACTCATACACCAACTTCTCATTATACCAATAAGACTTGTCATGACTAACCTAGGATAACATATCTATACTAGGGTTTAATCATGTTCTATCCACCAATGTCACTTATACATGATATAATCATTCACTCTTAGTGACTTGAGCATGATCATTACAATCCTTTGATCATTTATAGCTTAGGTTTCCTGTTGGCTAATCAAGGCTTCATCAATACAACATTACAGTTATATTATAATTATCTTCTCAGTATCTCTTGCTGAAGAGAAGATATTATTCATTGACTATACCTACTTGATCCAACAGGATACTCCTGGTAACTATCTTGTATATTCATCCTTATAATCCTCTTTGTCACCACATAATTATATCTTCTAGATAACTCTTCTATCCATTTAGGAGTGAGTTAACTCCATCAATTATCATATTGATTTGATTCTCTTCAAACATTCCCATCCTATATATGATATCTAGAACTAGCATTACCACCTACCTCTTCTTACTTCTTTCTTTATAGACTTAAAGTGATTATTATGGTAAGAACAAGAGTTGGTAGATCAAGAATTGATGGGTTAATACTTGATAGATCAATAGTTGATTACCCAACATTGATGTTCAACAGATGTTAGAATAAGGTTCAATATAGATGATAAGGTTTGATATGGAAAGAAAGATATATGGTTAGGGTCCTGAATTGGTTTCCTTCCTACTCAACGAGTGATAAGGAATTAGTGTTTAAGAACTACCATGATGCACATGGTGAATGGATGAGAATTTGATAAATCAATATTTTGGTTATTGGATTCATGTTACTTGAGTTGTATTCTTAACTTGGTTTTCATGAGCTGTGTAATGAATACTATGATATGATCACTTAAGGATCAGATAACAATCATCAAGCAATGTGTTGTAGTTTAGTTTTATTATATTTGATCTACCCTTAGATCAAATTATCTTTGCCCAAAATAAGGTTTTAGCAAAGGTCATATTGGAACTTATCGCGGTCAACTTGATGATCTACTTCAATTCCATCAAGTTGAGAGAAGCTTCAATCACTTTGACAAGTTTTATTCAAAAGCGCGAAAATTATCCGGATTTTCTATGCATGAATGCAATGCACACATCTGTGTTCAGCTTATTTCTAAGCTCTAATGATGGGATGTTACACCTATATTTCAATGCAAGACATTGAGTAAGACTCAAAGTCTAGCTACGGCGGAAGAAAGAGATATAATGGACAAAGTCCCCTATGCTTCATTCATAGGCTCTATAATGTACACCACGCTATGTCCAAGACCAGATGTGGCACATGCTATTAGTTTAACTAGTATTTACCAATCTGATCCAGGATCGGAACACTGGATAGCGTTCAAGAATATCCTTAAGTACTTAAGAAGAACTAAGGATATGTTTCTCATGTACAGAGGTGAAGAAGAGCTCGTCGCTAAGTGTTATGTCGACGCTAGCTTGGACACTAATCCGGATAACTCTAAGTCTCAATCCAGATACGTATTTCTCATGAATGGTGGAGCAGTTAGTTGGAGGAATTCCAAACAACCCATGGTGGCGGGATCAACAACGGAGGCCGAATATGTTGCTTCTTCGGAAGCGGCTCAGGAAGCAGTTTGGATGAAGGAATTCATAACCGAACTAGGTGTGGCTGCAAGCGCGTTGGACCCAATGGTGATCTATTGTGACAATGGAGCCATAGCCAATGCCAAAGAACCAAGGTCTCACAAGAATTCCAAGCATATTAAGTGCCGGTTTCACTCCATCCGCGATCATGTCATGGATGGAGAGATAATGATTTGTAAAGTACACATGGATCTCAATGTAACAAATCTGTCTACTAAAACTCTCCCTAGAGCAAAACATGATCAACACTAGAACTCCATGGGTGTTAGATTTATCACTATGTAACTAGATTATTGTCTCTAGTGCAAGTGGGAGACTGAAGGGAATATGTCCTGAGAGGAAATAATAATGTTGTTATTATGTATATTCTAGGTATATGATAGTTTTTTTTTGCATGCTATAATTGTATTAATACGGAAACATTAATACATGTGTGTTTAATAAACAAATAGAAAAGTTCCTAGTTATGCCTCTCTTATAAACTAGCTCGTTGATTAACAAGATGATCAAGGTTTCCTGATCATGGATATTGGATGTTGTTAATAACGAGGTCACAACATTATTGGAATGGTGTGATGTACATTCATCCAAAGTATAGCATTACGATCAAAGTCATTGAGTTTATATTGCTATAACATCATACAAAGTAATCCTAATCCTTAGACCACGAGATCATGTCAATCACTAACACTGGAAGAGTATCTTGATAACATCAAACATCACACCATAACAGGGTGATTATAAAGATGGGTTTAGTGCTACTAAAGTGTTAGGTTAAGGCCCATGGATCAAGAGTGGAATTTTTTCATCCCTATGACGGATAACTCTGGGCCCTCTCGGTGATATCACATTGGTTAGCTTGCAAGCAAGTGATTTGATCACTAGAATGTTATATCACGGGAACAAAAAAAGAGTACATGTCAATAACGAGATCAAACTAGGTATGAAGATACCGATTATCGAATCTCGGACATGTAATATATCGCGAGACAAAGGGATTAATATTCTAGCTTAAAAGGTTCTCACGATCACAAGAAAGTCACCGTTGAATGTGTGGGAGTCAGTATGGATCTCTAGGTCCCGCTTCTGATTATTGATCCGAGAGGGGTCTCTATCATGTCCGCATTATTCGCGAACCGTAGGGTGACACACTTGAGAGACACTGACACCATTTGAAACAAATAGTTTCATGCTGAAAAGATTTACAAAGCGCAGGAATTTATTTCACTAGACACCAAAACTGTTTCGGGTGAAATTGCTAAAAGTGTTTTTGCATATGAAATGAAATTGTAGAAAGGGGTTATATGTGAATGTTTGTCCATTAAAGTAATTGACAAAATTCTGAATAAATAAAAGGTGTTTTATTTAAAGAGAGATTGCATTAAATTTGGTGGAAATTTAATGGGAGTTTTGTGTGGGATTTTGAGTGGAGAAGCGAAGGGCCAAATTGTGAGTGGAAGCTCCACCCACATGAATGGAGGAAGGGGTGGGGGCAACCCCCCATGCGCCGGCCACCCTTTGGGGTGCCCCCATCCCTCCTATATAAAGCCCCCTTCCACTCCTTCTCACTCACACCTCCTCGTGAAGGGTCTCTCCCCCTCTAGTTTTTATCCCCCATGGTCTCGGACTAGCAAGATACATGTCCCGGTGGCTTTTCGGAAAGAAAGAGTTGTTGCTTCCGCTGAATCGCTGGAGCGAGGATGCGGAGGTTGCTCGGTGGCTCGGGCGTGTGTGCGAGCACGGATGCGCCGCTAATTTGCGGCGCTAGGACTTCCTCTCGATCTTGAGATCGGCAAGCGTTCGTCTACATCATCCACGAGTACAACCTCGTTAAACTTTGTCGGTCTTCAAGGGTATGTTCTCTACGGATGTATATCCGCCCGATGCTTGTATCTAGTATATAGATCTTGTTACATAGTTGTTCCCATTGTAGGAATTTTTTGTTTTCTATGCTGTGAACCGTACACAAGTGCCTTGGGCCTGATGGTTTCTCTGCCCGCTTCTTCGTATCTTGCTGGAGCATCATAAAGAGGATGTTATGGATGCCTTCCACTCACTCTCTAGGCTAGACAACCATTTATTTGGATTACTGAACATTGCTCTCATTACGCTCCAGCCCAAGAAACCGGGAGCCGAGGAAGTGCGGGATTTCCGATCCATCAGCCTGATTCATGGAATCACCAAGTGGGTGGCAAAGGTGATTGCCAACCGAATAGCCCCGATCCTCCCACAATTGGTGGGGGTCCATCAAAGTGCCTTCGTGCATGGACGGTGCTTTGATACGTCCAAAACGTATCTACTTTCCCGAACACTTTTGTTATTGTTTCTCCTCTAAACTTTTGTGATTTGGATACAACTAACACGGACTAACGTTGTTTTCAGCAGAATTACTTTGGTGTCTAGTTTTTGTGCAGAAAATCAACTATCAGGAAAAATCCCGGAAAATATGCCAAAAATCCTATTTCACCAGAAGATCCACGGAGCCAGAGTACGAGACGGAGTGGAGGCCTAGGGGGCCCACACCCCTGCCAGGCGTGGGCCAGGCCTGGCCACCCCTAGGGAGGGTGCGGCCACCCCAGGCACCCCCTCGGCCTCCCTCCTCGCCTATAAGAAGCCGCTTGACCTAAAAACCGAGGGGTTCATCGATTTTCCAGAAAGAGTTACGCTGCGCCGCCACCACCAGAAGCCGCGATTCGGATCAAGAAACTCCGTTCTGGCACCCTGCCGGGACGTGGAATTTGGGGAGGATCATCGCCATCGTCATCACCAACGCCTCTCCATCAACCATCAATGTTTCCCTCATCCATGAGTGAGTAATCCCCCACTATAGGCTATGGGGATGGTAGGGATTGGATGAGTTCTATCATGTAATCGAATAAGATTGTTAGGGCATAGTGCCTAGTATCTCTATTAGTGCTATTTGACTTTGTTGCAACTTGTTGTGCTTAATTCTTGTCACTAGGACCCGAGTGCCATGATCTCAGATCTATATGATTGAATCTTTATGATAGTATTGTTTGTGATCTTATCTGCAAGTTGTGTACACATTTCATTGTCCGGATCCAAAGGCCCCGAAGTGATAGAAATTGGGACAACCGGAGGGGATGGTTGTGATGTGAGGATCACATGTGTTCACGGAGTGTTAATTCTTTGCTCCGGTGCTCTATTAAAAGGAGCACCTTAATTTCCATTAGTTACCTAGAGGCCCCGGTGTCATGGGCTGGCAGGACAAAAGATGTTGTGCAAGTTCTCATTGCGAGCACGCATGACTATATATGGAGCACATGCATATGATTGTTTAGTACTTGGATGCTTATTCTTATTTATCTGCAATTTCCCTAGATCTTGAAGTTACATGTTTATACTTGTCCATG
Organism: Avena insularis; assembly: GCA_023614405.1. Classification (NCBI taxonomy): domain Eukaryota; kingdom Viridiplantae; phylum Streptophyta; class Magnoliopsida; order Poales; family Poaceae; genus Avena; species Avena insularis. The sequence continues at coordinate 206,662,054 of CM042685.1, forward strand.
CAACGCCCGTCCATCCATCCCTATGCCTACCGCGCTCATATCCTACTGTTTGCTGCTACTATTACTATTGCTCATGTTTTGCCGTTGTTGTTGTGTTGCTGCTGCTACTACAAACTGTTGCTACTGATAAACTTCTCTGAGCAAGAACTATTTCCAGGTGTAGCTGAATTAAAAACTCAATTTTTAAGGCTTGTAAGTATTCTTTGCCTCCCCTTGTGTCGAATAAAAAAATTGGGTAATACTACCCTCGAAGACTTTTGCGATACCCTATACTTGTGGGTCATCATTCTTGCACGACAACTTCATGATGGTGCAGGAGAGGGCCCGTAAGCTGCACACCGGCAAGACTCTAGTTGTGCTGCCCAAGATGGGAATCACCAAAGCTTTTGACACTGTGGAGTGGTCTTTACTGCTGCAGTGCTGGAAGAAGCTGGGCTTCAGAGAGCGCCTCCTCGCATGCATAAGCGTGATACGTCGGAAACGTATCTATAATTTTTGATGTTCCATGCTTGTTTAGTATCTACTTTGCTTTGCTTTGTCCACACTTTGAGGTGCTTTCATATGTTTTCTGGTACTAACCTATTAACTAGTTTCCACAGTGCGAGTTGCCTGTTTTCTGCTGTTTTTGGTTCCATAAAAGCTAGTAAGGAAATATTCTCGGAATTGGACGGGAAAAAAGCCAAAGTAAATATTTCACCGAGGAGAACACAGAGTCCAGAGGAGATACGGAGGGGCACCACAGGGCGGCCGCACCCCCTAGGCGCGGGCCCACCCTGGGTCGTGCCTGGGCAGGGTGTGGGCCCCCTAGCCGCCTCCCAGCCTCGCCTCTATGCTATAAGAAGCCCCCGATGCCTAAACCCTAAGTACTCGATCAATATTCCACGAAACCGTCTATAGACGCCGCCACCATCGTACCTAGATTGGGGGGATCTGAAGATCTTCCCGGCACCCTGCCGGAGGGGAGATCATCCTGGAGGCCTTCTTCTTCATCATGCCAGCCGCTGGTATGAAGTGTGAGTAATTCCACCTTGGACTATGGGTCCATGTAGTAGCTAGATGGTTGTATCTCCTCCTTGTGCTTTCATGTCTAGATCTTGTGAGCCCCGTTCATGATCAAGATCTCATCTATTTGTAATCATGCATGTTATGTTTGCAGGGATCCGATGGATATTGAGATTACTATGTCAGATTGATTAATGGTTTTGTCTTGTTGATTCTATCATGTCTGTGTTGTTTGTGAACTTGCATGCTCTCCGTTGTTAGTAGCTATCTTGGCCAAGTAGTTGCTAGTGACTCCACGATGACCCACAAGTATAGGGGGTGTATCGTAGTACTTTTGATAAATAGGGGTGTCGATCCCAACGAGGAGCAGAAGGTGTTGACTAGTGGTATGGAGCAGGAAATCTCTGTAAATACTTAGCAATCGGATTTTTAGGGGTTTTCTGATAAAGCAACAAAAAAAGAGCAAGTAATAAAGAAAACGAACAACTGCAGCAAGTAGCCCAATCCTTTCTTAGCAAAGGACAAGCCGGTGGAAATACTTATAAGTACCAAACGTTCTCGAGGACGCATGGGAATTCTGTCAAGTGCTTTCGCTTCAAATAGCTAAGTACTCTTCTTTGGTGTTGTAAGTGTTGTGTGGGTGAATCTGGGCTAATGTACCGACCTTACTTGGACTAATACATACTTGTGATTAAAACCCCTGCAAGCATCCGCAACTACAGGAAAACAATTAAGATATAAACCTAACCACGGTCTTAAACTCTGAGATCCTACGCTCCCTTATGCAATGGTGTCCTAATGGGGGTTCATGTTTCTGTCACTCCGGCAACCCCACAATTAGTAGCCAAATACACAATGCATTCCCCTAGGCCCATAAATGGTGAAGTATCATGTAGTCGATGTTCATATGACACCACTAGAAGAATAGCACCACAACTTAAATACTAAACCATTGAATAATATCTCAACACAAATCCACTACTAACAACATGACTTCTCCCATATCCTCAAGTACTAAACGAACTACTCACAAGACATCATATGGATCAAGATCAAAGATGATATGGTGATGGATAACAATCTGAACATAAACAATAATCGAATGGTTCCACTCACAAGCATCAACTACAATAGTAATCAACACCAAGAAAGTTTCCCCTCAGATATATGCAAGCATTCAACACAATTGTTATAGCGGGATGGAGTGGTGATGATGGTGCTGGTGGATATGATGGTGTGGATGATGATGATGATCCCGATGAAGCCTAGCTTGATGATGGTGTTGATGGCGACGATCTCCCCTCTCCGGGAAGGAATTTCCCCGACAAAAATCTGTCTGCCGGAGAGTTCTTTCGCTCTCGGTGTTTTCTACCCCGCAGAGGCGGCGGAATCTTTCTGTGGTCGCTCCCCTTGTTTTAGGGTTCTGAGAGGAAGATATAGGCGAGAGGGTGGAGTCGGAGGCTGGCCAGGTGGGCCACACCCACTCTAGGCGCGACCTAGGGGGGCCGTGCCTGGAGGGGTGTGGGCCGCCTCCCCTTCTAGCTTCCTTCGTCTTCTGGGAAAATATAATTTTCCATGATTTTTCTGATCTTCATGAAATTGCATCAAAACACCTCTTTTTCCATCAGAATCCGGACTCCGGCAGTCCATCCTCCAAGAATCATCCAACATGCAAAAACAGAGGAAAAGACATAAGTAACACCTCTTAATAAGACACATATCAATGAATAGAGGAAAATTATGATATAGAATGGTGATGGAAATTGGACGTATCAACTCCCCCCAAGCTTAGACCTTCGCTTGTCCCCAAGCGAAAACTGAGCTTAGTAAACATGTCCACAGGTTTATGGAGTGAAGTGTTGATAAAAGAATACAGACAAGAATCATCACACTTACCATTACACAACTCATAGAAGAAGGCAACTCGCCATTATATAACTTAGCTTGCAACAAGTACAGGAGTCACAATAGAGATGCATAAAGATAAATCATAATTGGAATTGGAAAAACTTTGTTCTTGGTCAGAGAACAACTGGCAAACAGTTTCACAAATAAAGCCTTTGTAGAAGTCTTCAAAAACAGGATCACTCTTTGCTCAAAAAGGTTTTTCACAATGAAGGCTTTCAAAGTAATACTCAATAGATAAGAGTCTTGTGCAAACAAGGAAGATAAAGAACATGATTGAATAAATCACCATGTGAATGCTTGAAATACAACAACTCAAATGCTTGCTGGAGATAGAGAGGAAGTAGGTTTACAGACTCAACTTAGAAATAGGAGATAGGTCCCTTCATTGAGGGAAGCAGGGATTTCACGTCATAAAGATCTTCCAAAAGGTTATGGTACTTACTAGCTTTGAGCCCTCATTGCCCCTATCATAGGCATCTTGAGATGATTAAGGTTAAAGTGAACAAGGATGGAGTATATGCTTGACGAAATATAAGTTGGCAATCTCATGTCCCTTGAGTATGAGGGCCACACCTCATGCTACACAACTTCAGTCACCTGTAAGTTCTTGTCATTATAAGTACATGTGTATCATAGAGAACTGCCAACGGGGTACCCCTTGCACATGGTACGGGAGCTCTCCCATAACCAAAATGACAAGGCAAGCAGACAATGAGCATCTCAGCGATCTTTTTATTTACTATTTGCATAGATTTTTATTGAGGATGCTTCATAGATAGCTAACTATGGTAATGCTGTAAGTTTCCACCATGATTAGGCATGGCTTAGGCTAGCCGCCCAGGCGTTTCTCTAACACACATACATCACTCCATGGATTTACAAGATCCCTTTTTATTTCACACCGACGATATCCACAAATAAAAGAGCATGATATCAACTGGATAAGTATCCATAAGTGTTGAAAGCGTTCCCCGTGACAGCACAGTTCTGCTAATCCCAACGTATAGATGCAAGCATATACAACTTCGATGACACAATGGTTCAAGATTATTAGGGGCAAGGAAATAAGGTGTGCCATCAAGTACGTGAGAGCTTTACTAACTAGTTTTCACATAACAAAATAATTTTTAATTCGAAAGATAGATGAAGCTTGAGAATTTGCTAGGAATAGCAATAATTCTAATAGGTAGATATGGTGGACACAAATGGCACAGGTTTTGGTTCAAAGGGATTGGATGCATGAGAAGTATGCCTTCTCAAAACAGGTTTTTGGCTAGCAAGGCTGGGTAGCAAGCAAAAGAGTTCAAGGAAACAAGCAAACCTACAAGTGATAAAGCCAAACATGGAATCTTCCTTAAAGACACAAAAGATCTTAAATAAATAATACTAAGCTTATGAGCCAATCAAGAAAGAAAATAAATGATACAAAATACCTGTAAGCTTTTTCTCTTTTCCTTTCAAACCTCAAAACGTGTTGCTACTGACTAGAGCTCGGTTTGCCAAAACCAATTTAGATCTACTTGATGCTCCCAAAGTGATGCCAATACTGATCAACAAGATCAATCATATAATAGAGATTGCAAACTAAAATAAGAAGTGCAAAAAGTAAAAGATGAAACTTCTCATTAATATTCCATAAAGGCACTCACACCAAGGGATACATAGAAACTAAAGGAGAGATACTTCCACATGCAAACCAACCTATAAGATAACTTCTCTACCAAATATATGAATCTACTAAAAATGTAAAAGGTAAAAGATAATGATGTGATACCGTGACACTCCCCCAAGCTTGGAACAAGCCAAGGGGATGCCAAACCTGATGACGAATTACTCCTTCGGTGGTGGTGGTGTTCTCTTGTCATCATCAAACTTCCAAGGCAACGGTTCTCCATCCAAAAAGGACGTCCTGGTTTCCACAATCCTGAAACTAGCAGCAGAGCTTATGCGATTAAATGTAACCTCATACTCACAGTTTTGATTTTGTATGTTGTAGAGTTGTGCTTGTAATTGGTTGGTGGTCTGACGGAGTGAGAAAATTTTGTCTTGGATCTCAGCAACTTCCTCCTCGTGCTTGGCAATGAGTTCTGAACTTATCTTATGGATAACATCCACTTCGTGTTCCGCCATCTTCTTGTACCTGAAAACTTCCTGCTCCAATGCTTCCATACTGTCTTCTAGATTGCCTTCTCCTTTGAGTCCTTGAACTTCTTTCATCTGCACCTTCCCATCCTTGAGAATCAACTCCTTGGGATGAATCCTCAACTCATACATGTACGGGTTGCTGACATCCGCGGAGGAATCCTCCATGGGTGATCTAGATGAAGACATTGTGGCTCCAAAACTGAGAATCTGCCTAACAGAAACGGATCGAAACAAACAAACACGATGAGAACACAATACAACAACCTCAGGGGACCTGGGGGGGTTATATATTAGGAAGTTTCAATGCATAAGGAAGGTGCTGGTACAAAAACGAGGCGGAAACGGAGCTCGGGGTCAAGACTTCTCCAGCGGCCACTGGGGCTCATACTGGGTGGTGTGGCCACCCCGGACTCCGTTTCCTCGTCTGTTTTGTTTTATAACCTTCCGTATGTAATAAAAAACATCAAAAATATAGAAAGATAGAGTTTTCACGAACCTTCTGTTTTCACCACTTTTACCTAATCAAAGACAAACTCTGCAGATTCCTTTTCTCCTTCTCCTGGAAATTCCTTTACTCACAAGGCATTACACAAACTTCAATGGCAACATTAGTGTAGGCAAAAACAATAAAAATTTGGTTCACACTTCTACTGAAATCCATCAAAACAAAAGCTACTGTAGCAACTCCTTTCCAAAAACCCAAAAGAATCTGGAAGGGAATCAATATGAGAGGCAAATGCAAATGATGGCAGAAATCTGTCAAAACAGACCAGCAGGTAGAGATTGATTTTTTCGAAAACCTTATGTTGCTCAAATCAAAAAGTGCAAAACTAATGAAAGTTGGGTAACAACTTGGAGAACAAGAACAGAAAAATACAGCTCCATCGGAAGTACTGAGCTCCCTCACGAATTTTTCCAATGCAGCATAAAAATCTGTCCCAGGATAGCCACGTTTTACAACTCCTCTACTTCTCAAAAGTAGTTGAACTTGCCACAAAAACCAAAACAAAAAGGATAAGGAGTGGTTATTACTGAGGTAATAACTTCCAAGACTCAACCAAACTATTGGGTTATCTCCCAAGAAGTACTTTTCTTTAATGCCTTTAAGTTAGGCTTGAAAGTTTCAAAGATGCTCACAAAGGAGATAAATATTTGAAATGAAAGAGAGCACCAAGAAGCAAATAACCAACACATTTGAGTCTAACCCACTTACTAGGCATGGGGGTATCATGAGAAAACAAATTTTTGAAACAAAAAGCCACTAGCATAGGAAGACAAAACAAATGCAACTTCAAGGCTTTCAACATAAAACGGGGAAACTTAACATTATTGAGATGCATAAAACCATGTTTCCCTATCTCATAATAACTTTTAGTAGAACCTTGAATAAAGTTGACAATATAACTGTCATAGGAAACAACTTTATCATCAGAATGAGCATACTTACAATCAGCAAAAAGAGGTCCAAGGTCATAAACTGGATCAATAGAACCAAGTTGTTCCATCCTGAAATCTTTATTAGGCAAGCTATTTTCACAAGGAGCTTTAGCAAATTTGGAAAAATTGAACTCATAAGAATCTCCATCAAACTTAGTCAAAACTTTATCCTTCTTACAATCTATAATAGCTCCACAAGTGTTCAAGAAATGTCTACCAAAAATGATAGGACAAGTTTTGCTAGCTGCTGAATTAAGCACTAGAAAATCAGCAGGATACTTAATCTTACCGCAGAGAACCTCCACATCTCTTACAATACGAATAGGGAAAATGTAACATCCCAAAAATATTAAACTAAAATCATCAAACTCTAATCACCAAATTTAGGGTTAACAAAAACTTTTCCAATAAAAAATATGAAAGCATTCATAGGAGTGTGCATTAAAATGTGGATTCTTTTGAATTGCCATGATTATGTGTTTCTTTGCTTGTAAAATGATTCTTAGGTGAAATAAACATCATCTAAACAATCCCCAAACTTTTCCCAAATACAAACAAATCAAAACCATCAAATTAAGTGAATGGTCACTTTTGCCAATTTAACTCCCATGCCTACTTTGGCTATCTCTAACTTTCAGAACTTAACAGAAAAATTTATAGATCTTTGAACCCCTTGATAGTACTCATAACACGGAACCAAGGCCCACTTTGTGATCATCCAGAAACATTCAAATGCTTAGTTTAAATGACAGTTTAAAATTGAATCTATTTCATATGGGAAGATCCCACTATTTCAAAAACCACTCAAACAAGCTCAACTTTCAAAACCCAAGCATCTACAAACTCACCAGCACATGCCTAGCACACCCACCAAAAATAATTTCAAAATTCAAACCTTGAGTTCACGCGGCCATTTCATCAAACAGCTTGCAGATACAAATCAAACAAAATCAAAACACTATGTTGAGCAGTGTTTTGGGCCTAACTTGTTCCCTCTCTGGACACCACTAGACTTAGTAGATCATCTAACAACCTTAACTAATCACTAGCACTACTGTAAGCTAGCCATTGTCATCAATGGTGAGCAGGCCGAATGCACCATTGCCACCCCATGGTCGACAGCAAGCTACGAGCAGCACTAGCCTCGCCAACCTTGTTTGGGAGCAAGCTAGCACCCCACCGCCACTCCCTGTCCCAGCCGCGAGCGATGCCAGCCCCTGGACCACACGCCCAGACCATGCCAACCTTCTCTGCAAGCATGCCGAGAGCGCGCCCCGTGCGCCACGCTCGACAGACGACCAAAGACCGCGCGCCGCCCTCGCCGCGTGCACGCGTGATCACCACCGTCCCAACAAACCCGCAGACATGCCCGTTCGCCGCTGGGAGGACCACGCGTGCTGTGCGCCATTAAAACTTCCGTCGGGCACGCGTAGAGCACCGCAGCGTTCCGACCGATCAGCACCGTCCTATGCCTCGCAACCACGTCGTTGAGCTTCGCCAGGGAGCACAGCACCGCCCCCTGCCGTCGCCCACGCCGATAGCCCTCTGTACCGTCGACCACGACGAGCTCAGCTTGCGCCCATCGGTCCCCTCTCGCCACTATAAATAGACGCCTCCCCCGCTCGAATTCTTCACACCACCTCACTCCCCTCACCTCACTGATCGTTCCACCCCGTAGTCGGAGCAAGGCGAGCAGCGCATCGCCGGAATTTCACCGGAGTCCGCCGCTGCTGGAGGAGAAGGCAGCCGTCGATTTCGTCCACCCCAGGAGCTGCCGCGACCACCCTCGAGTCGTTCGCCGTCGACTCGCTGTCACCGCATCGCCGACCTTCGCCTGAGCCCCGGTGAGCTTCCCACGACCCCCACTGAGCCGCTAGGGTTCGAGATCACCGGTGACTAGTTCATCATCGACGACGACCCTCAGTCGTCGATCTTCATTCTAATCCAACGTACCATATCGCCCCGTACCGGCAGTTACCGTCTCGACGATGAACCCAAGAGACCTTCGTTTACAGCAGCAGCGAATGACACTGACCCGTTAACCTTTCCCGCGCAGCCCACTCGTTTGAATTTAGCTTTTTCTTTTTAAGTTCAAACATAGTTCTCTACCTAGTTTCAAAAATCAACCCAGCTCGATTCATTGAACCAAATTGAATGAAAGCAATTTTGTTATAAAGATGTTGAAATGCTTAATCCAAGCCCGTTTGATTCAAATCATTTGAATATATAGATCAACCTTGGTAAAAATAACAAGGCAGAAGCTTTTCTGCATTCAAACATTTTTCAAATTTAAACCATAATAGCTTTTGAGTTGATTCCAACTCTCAAAAATCACATTTGATCATACCTTTCAGAATATATAAAAATATATGGGTTTACTTACAGAAATCATGTTCAAGTAATAAAAGGATGCCACATAGGCATTTCTAGCCACTTTAATGATTTAAAATAAAAAGGTTAAATCTTATTAAATTGTGACACCACTTTAAATCACATTCTCATGTACTGAAATATGTGGTGATGACATGTGTCAACATGATCCCATGTTTGAGTTGGAGAATATTAAATCTTAAGTAGTTTTTCAATGAGTAGAAATTACTTTTCTAAAAATAATAAATAAGATAAATGCTTTATTCTTGTGATATTAGTGATGATGATATATCATCTATAGAACCCTTTTGTGTGATGATTGAAAGTAGTTAAGTATTTTTTGGTGATTGTGTACCTTGTATTTATTCATAGACGCTAGTATCGACCAAGGATACGAGGAGGAAGGAGGATACTACGAAGAAGAAGCCGAGAAGAACTTCAACCACTGCTCTGCACAAGGAAAGCCTAATACTACTGGTTGAATGTGCAAGCTAACACTTGCAAGATACTCTACTTTAGCAAGCCATACTAATCAAGTTGACCTATGCAAGCCTAATACTACTAGTTGAATGTGCAAGCTACTACTTTCTTGTTACCATGCCAACCATATGCCTTAAGCATATGTGATCATACTCACTTGATAACCCAATCCTAGTTTTACTTGCAAGCTTTCTACTTTATTTCTTTATCAAAGCTATTACTTAGAGCTTACTTAAGTGAATTGTAGATTCTAGAAAGATAATTGAAGGTTGCATAAAGAGCATAAAATTTGGCCTTAGCTAGATAATCCTGATGTCATCCCAAGGCATGAGATTAAACTTAGTTAAACTCCACTAGTTTACCACCCCTCATTAGTATTCACTCCCATTTGTAGATGCTAGTGTTAAGCATAAAACTTGATCTACTTTAGATGGGAATACTTGGTGGAAAAATGGTTATGAAAACCTTGAAATGATGGATCATTCTATTGAGATGTTTTGACATGTGTTTCCGAACACCAGATGACTTTGATGATGAAAATGTTAAGGCATGAGCCTTAGCCCTTTACAAAACTGATGGTTGTCTGGATGCGACACCATTCCAATTTTATCGTACAACCACAATACCCGAAGATTGGGTAGGGCTTAACTGGAAACTTATATACCTTAGTATTGGTTCCCTCACGGCCAAGGTTTGAGCTGAGGCTACCTTGTGAAGATTGTCCACCTATGCAGTACCCAAGATGACAGTTGGTCATGGTTGGGAGGCCAAACTCACAGGAGAGGTGCTTATACTAGGGCGTGTAATTGAAAGGTTAGGATTGATTATCCGCATACTGAGTATGGTGAATTCAGGATTTGTTCCTGACGGATGTATCGAATGTTGTGGGGAAAGTGTACAATATCTGCAGAGTGTCAAACTATTTGAATAGTCAGCGTCATGATTATGGACAATTGATGGCCATACTGTTCCCCCGTCAGATGTTTTCGAAATGACTTGTGAAATGGATTGAGATTTTGACTTGACCACAACAGAGTTGTGATATGAAATACTAGTTCCCACTTAGGTGTTATAAAACTTTAACTAGCTTTTCTTGCTTCTGAACTCAGCAGAGGTAAATCTGGCTTTTTGCAAAACAACCCTAGAGCTTAGTGTCCTATTAAAAAAAAACCTTCACTTGTTAGTATTAGTTTGCGAGTACTTAAAGAGTACTCATGGCTTTGTCCCTGGCTATTCCCATGGCCATACTATGAAGAGGAGTATCAGGAGGAAGGACCCCAGGAAGGTTACGACAACTAGGATCATCTCCCATCACAAGATTGCTCGTGACCCGAAGATGGAGCTTCGCCTACGCTACCTTTATTATTACGTATTTCTGTTGCTTGAGTTGTATTAAGAACTGGATCATGAGATCCTTATTTGTGTAAGACCTTATGTATGGTTTGTAATGGATGATGTACTGTGGTATACAATTCTGTTATGTCTCGCAAAAATGGTAATCCTGGGATTGCGATGTATGGCATAACAGCATCCGGATTAAAAACTGGTGTTGACAAGTTGGAATCAGAGCCATCCTGACCATAGGAGACCCTAGTTAGATTGGACGTTTGAATCAAAAACTTAGTTTCAAAACCAAAGGAAGCAAATATTTACAAAAACTTATTCCCATTCTTATCACCTTTATTCTTTCATAAAAATTCATGTTCCTCAAAAACTCTTGCAAAATACATAAAATTTGACACACTTGATCACTCTACTAACTTACTCATCCTATATTCTTTTAGATGGACGTGAAGTACAACAAGTTTTATCAGTTGGGAAATGGAGGAGACCTTATCTTTGAGCGGGATTTGGACCAGCTTTCGGAACTTCTGGAGCGTCCGCACCCCTAGTTCTTCAGAGCTCAGCTCAATGATCAAGGAAGAGAATATCTGCAGTGGCTAATTGTTGCAAGTCTCCGAGGAAAGATTGAACCTCCCACTGCCGAGGAAATTCAGTTCACCTTGCGAGAAAACAACTGGCTCGATGGACTTGCCAGGGCCATGCAGGAAGCTCTTGCCCATCTGTGTGGGTAGTGTATCAACCAGATCAAGGGTACCTGCTTTGAGTTTTGTCCAAGGCGTGATGCTAATGGACAGCCACTGGAAGCCCCATATCACCACGAGCTGAAGACTCAGTTGGACCTCCTTAGCTTCATGATGTACGATCGTCAGCAGGAATTGGACAATTGCCGTGACTACTCCAACCACAAGTCTGCCATCATCAAGACGAAGGATCAGACCATCGCCATACTAGCGAAGGATCGCAAGTCTCGCCGCTGTCGGCACGATAAGAAGGAGCGCATCATTGCCTGTCTTCTCCACCGTATATCGGATTTGGAGGAGACCATCCATGAGAGAGACATGTAGTTGGAGGAAAGGGAGAATGCCGGAGAAGATCTTCGTGGAGACCCCTACTCCTATCTCAGTGATGATGATGATTTTCTGGAGGATCAGGCTATGGACTTCGTCACCGATGAGGATGATTTCACCTTCATCGATGACGACGAGGATGATGAGGATGATGACTACACCGACTTCGAGTAGTAGCACTTGAGCACTAGCGTAGTGAGTTGTATTCGGTCCCACTGTATCGTAGTTTCCAGAATGGTTCTTAAAACCATCTGTTTTCTTGTTTTGTGGTGTGTGTTTGTAGCGGGTGCTATGAATGAATGAATGAAGGAAAAGCAAGTTGCTAGAAAATCTGAGTCAAACTTTAAAACTTCTCAAAATCCCGGAACCTTAGAAATTTCCCTCTTTTCTCATGATCTATCTCAATCTTGAGATGCCACACGGAGGAAGTGGTTCATCCCCGGACCCGATGTTGTAGATCCTGCAAATGTTGGTTTCTGACCTCGAAGCTGAAAGAGCCGAACGTCAAGCCAACTTAGCCACCCTTCAGCAGATAGCTCAGCTAGCCCACAACAATCAAGGCCATGGAAACCAGGACAACCATGGATCTAAGCTCAAAAATTTCCAGAAAACCAACCCACATGTTTTCACTAAGTCAGAAGAGCCCCTAGATGCCGATGATTGGCTGCAGACCATGGAAAATAACCTAGAAGTCACCGGAGTGGAAGCTAACGAGAAAGTTCTGTTCGCCACCCATTATCTAGCCAGAGATGCAAGAGCATGGTGGAACAGTGTTCGTGCAATGACCGGAGGACAGATGATGACCTGGGAGGAATTCAAAGTCAAGTTCAGCAGAACACATGTGCCACCGGGTTTGATCAAGACAATGAGAGATGAGTTCAGAGAACTTAAGCAAGGACGGATGACCGTAGGGGAATACCGTGACAAATTCTTGTCATTAGCTAGGTATGCCCTGGATGAGATCGACACGGAAGCCAAGAAGAAGGAAAGATTCTTGAATGGTTTGCACGATGAGATGCAAACAGTGTTAGTCAATATCCCCTTTGTTGATATTGAAGCCCTTGTATACTCCGCCATCCATATGGAAGGAAAGATCAACCTAGCCAATGAGAACCGCAAGCGTCGCATGATGCATCAGCCAAGAACCCATCAGACTCCAAAGTATCGCCCTAACCCATCTCCAGGATTTGCCCCGAGAACCAACAGACCCCCGATGAACCATTCGACCTATCCCAACCATGGAAATCCGAGGCCCGGAGGAAATCACAACAACCCCGGCAACCCTAACAATTTCAACCGTGCCCCACCCAATTTCAACAACAACAATGCTACCGCCAACACCAACACTGCCCCGAGGACTGGAAGCAATGTTGTGCCTGTTGCAGCAAAGGACAAGTCGCAAGTGACTTGTTATGACTATGGAAATAAGGGTCACTACTCCAACGAGTGCCCCAACAAGAAGAATGCCGCATCCCCCAATGCAAATGCCCCAGCTCAGCAGCAGCGTCGTGTTCAGCCAGGAAGAAGATTTGCCCCAGGGAATTCACTCAACCGCAACGGTCGTCTTTTTCTCATGCATGCTGAAGAAGCTCAGGAAGCGCCAGACGTTGTGCTGGGTATGTTTTCTGTTAATTCAGTACTTGCTCGAGTGTTGTTTGATTCAGGTACATCACACTCATTTGTCACCGAAGAATTTGCCTGCACTGGTAATATTCAACCAACAAAACGGAAGCATGTTATGATTGTGCAAATTCCCGGTTCAACCACCAAAGCTAGGCAAATTTGCAAAGCCGTCCCTATCTGAATCCATGGCATAGATTTTTATGCTAATCTGGTAGTACTCGAAACTAAAGGTTTGGAAGTAGTACTAGGAATGGATTGGATGTCCAAACATAAAGGACTAATTGACTGTGCCAAGAAAGCCATAACCATGACCAGTACAGCCGGAATATCAGTCGAGCATATATCTGAAACCTTACCTCGTCAATTCAAGTGCAACAAGAGTATAGCCCAACCTACCATTGACCAAGTCTGGATGGTCTGTGAATACGCCGATGTATTTCAAGATGTTTTGCCCGGTATGCCCCCAGATCGGGACATCGAGTTTATCATTGAACTAATCCCCGGAACCGGACCCATAGCCCAGAGGCCATATAGTATGAACCCGTCTGAACTAGCAGAACTGAAGAAGCAACTGGATTCCATGTTGGAAATTGGATTGATTCAACCAAGTGCGTCACCATGGAGATCACCTGTCTTATTTGTGGATAAGAAGGATGGAGGTAACCGTTTGTGTACAGATTATCGGAAGTTGAATGACGTCACTATCAAGAATAAATACCCATTGCCCAAGATAGAAGATTTGTTTGATCAGTTGACCGGTGCCAAAGTGTTTTCTAAGATTGATCTTTGAACATGCTATCATCAACTCAAGATTCGTGCAGAGGATATTCCAAAGACTGTCTTTACCACCAGATATGGATTATACGAGTATACTGTCATGTCTTTTGGATTAACCAATGCCCCCGCTTATTTCCTGAATCTCATGAATAAGATTTTTATGGACTTCCTGGATAAGTTTGTTGTTGTTTTCATCGATGACATCCTGATTTATTCCAAATCAGAAGAAGAACATGAGCTACACCTAAGGACCATTCTTGGAACCCTTAGAGAGCATCAGTTGTATGCCAAGTTTAGCAAATGTGAATTCTGGTTACAGGAGGTAGGATTCCTCGGCCACATTGTATCAGCCGGAGGAATTGCCGTTGACCCTGCAAAGGTGAAAGATGTAGAAGATTGGCAAGCCCCAACCACTCAAACCCAAGTTCGTGCATTTCTCGGATTGGCGGGATATTACCGCAAGTTCGTAGAAGGATTCTCGAGTATAGCCAGACCCATGACCCAATTGCTAAAGAAGGACAAGAAGTTTGAATGGACCGACAAATGTGAAGCGAGTTTTCAAGAACTCAAGAGGAGATTGATTTCAGCCCCAATCTTAATCATGTCGGATATCACGAAGCCTTTCGACGTGTATTGTGACGCATCCAAGATCGGTCTCGGATTTGTGCTAATGCAAGAAGGCAAAGTTATATCTTATCTATCTTGACAACTGAAACAACACGAACAAAATTACCCAACCCATGACCTCGAACTCGCAGCCGTAGTTCTAGCCCTGAAGACATGGAGGCATTACCTGATGGGAAACCGTTGTGATATTTATTCGGATCACAAGAGTCTGAAGTATATATTCACTCAGAAGGAGCTGAATATGAGACAGAGAAGAGCTAATCAAGGATTACGATCTGGACATTCACTATCACCCCGGTAAAGCCAACGTGGTAGCAGATGCCCTTAGCAGATTGCCGTGCTGCTTGAACTCCATGATTTTGAAGGAGCAACCAAGCTTGCACAAAGAGATGGAAGATTTTCGAATGGAGTGAGTGAAGGATTTTTGGCTAGCATAGAAGTTCAACCCACTTTGATCAGCCAGATCAAAGAGGCGCAGAAAGGAAATGCTAGTATCGACGGAATTAAGCGTCGTATCGGTACAGGCAAAGTACCCGGATTCACCGAAGACGAAGAATGAGTTCTGTGGTACAAAGGACGCCTTTGTGTACCAGCAGATTAGAAATTGAAAGAAGTTATTCTGAAGGAAGCTCATGATACTCTTTATTCTATCCACCCCGGAGGAACAAAGATGTATCAAGATTTGAAAGAGCAATTTTGGTGGCATAAGATGAAGAGAGAAATCGGAAGCTATATCGCCAAGTGTGATATATGTCAGCGAGTCAAGGCAGGACATCAAAGACCCGGTGGATTGTTGCAACCATTGGAGATTTCGGAATGGAAATGGGATTCCGTTGGAATGGACTTTATCACCGGATTGCCTACTTGTAGTAGGGGAAATGACTCTATTTGGGTCATAGTGGACAGATTGTCCAAAGTCGCCCATTTCTTACCCGTCAAGACCACATATCAGAGTTCGAAGCTAGCGGAGTTATACATCGCTAGAATCATCAGTTTGCATGGAGTCCCCAAGAACATCGTATCGGATCGAGGAACTCTGTTTACCTCGAGATTCTGGAAGAAAATCCAAGAAGGTTTAGGAACCCGCCTAGATTTCAGCACTGCTTATCACCCTCAGACCGATGGACAAACGGAGCGAGTAAATCAAATACTCGAAGATATGCTGAGAGCCCGTGTGTTAGAATATGGATCTAAGTGGGAAGACTGTCTGCCGTTTTGCAGAATTTTCGTACAACAATAGTTATCAGCTAGTTTGCAAATGGCCCCATTTGAATTCATGTATGGAAGAAAGTGTCGCACCCCTTTGAACTGGTCAGAAGTAGGAGAGAGTCAGATTTTTGGACCAGATATCCTACGAGAAGTAGAAGAGAAGGTTCACAAGATTCGTGAGCACCTCAAGATAACCCAGTCCAGACAGAAGAGTTATGCCGACAAGAGACGTCGAGACCTCGCCTTTAACATAGGAGATTTTGTGTATCTGAAGGTGTCGCCATTGAAGGGAATGCAGCATTTCCAACTCAAAGGAAAGTTAGCCCTGTAACATCCCAAAAATATTAAACTAGAATCATCAAACTCTAATCTTCAAAATTAGGGTTAACGAAAACTTTTCTAAATAAAAATATGAAAGCATGCATGTGTGTATGCATTCCATTTTGGATTCTTTTGATTGCCTTGTTTATGTGTTTCTTTGCTTGTAAATGGATTCTTAGGTGAAACAAATATCATCTAAACAATCCCCATACTTTTCCCAAAGACAAATAAATCAAAACAAACAAAATAAGGGAATGGTCATTTTGGCCAATTTAACTCCCATGCCTACTTTGGCTGTCTCTAACTTTCAAAACTTAACAGAAACTTGTTTGGATCTTTGCACCCCTTGATAGTACTCATAACAGAGTACCAAGGCCCACTTGGTGATCATCCAAAAACATTTGAATGCATAGTTTAAAAGATAGTTCAAAATTGAATCTTTGTCATATGGAAAGGTCCCACTTTTGCAAAAACCACTCAAACAAGCTCAACTTTCAAAACCCAAGCATCCACAGACTCACCAGCACATGCCTAGCACACCCACCAAAGATCTTTTCAAAATTCAAAACTTGAATTCTTGCGGCCATTTCATCAAACACCTTGCAGATACAAATCAAACAAAGTCTAAACACTATAGTGAGCAGTGATTTGAGCCTAACTTGTTCCCTCTCTAGCTCATAGCAACCTCAGTAGATCATCTAGCCAACTTAACTAAGCACTATCCCCACTGTAAGCTTGACAATGTCATCAATGGTGAATAGCCGAAGCCACCCATGTCACCCCAGTGTGGACAGCAGGCTAGAAGAAGAACTAGCCGTGCCAACCTTGTCTGGGAGGTAGCCCATGCCTCACCGCCCCCTCTCGACCAGCCCTGCCTCGTAGACAGCGACCAAAACCGCCAGGAACGCCGCGCCCGTGCCACTGTCAACCATGCAGAGCATGCGCCAGAGCGCCACCCTCGACACACGCCCACAGACCGCGTGTCGCCCTCGCCGCGTGCATACATGATCACCACCGTCCTAGGAGACTGCCAGACATCACCGTTCGCCGCCCCATGCCTCACAGCCACCGCTCGCTGTCGAAGACGCCGCCTCTGCCACACAGAGCATCGCACGTTCCAGACCATTTGCCACCACCCCTACATGCGCATTAAAGCCATAGAGCATCGCCAGGATACCACCGATCTTTCGCCACCGCCGGCCATGCCTCTAGCAGCCCGTAGCCATGTCGCCACCGTCGCCTGCCCATCCCGTTCGGTCTTGTCGTCGAGACTATAAATAGAGGCCTCCCCCGCTCAAACTCTTCACACCATTCTACTCCCCTCTCCCCACTGATCATTCCACCCCATTCTCGGAGCAAGGCGAGCAGCGCTTCGTCGGAATTTCACCGAAGCCCGTCGCTGCTGGAGAAGAAGGAAGCCAGCGTTTGGAGCCGCCCCAGGAGAAGCTGCCGGTACCAGGAGGTTCGCCGTTGTTGACTTCGTCGTTCGCCCGCATCACCGACCTGCGCCTGAGCCCCGGTGAGCCCCCGACGACCCCCACCTGCCACGTTAGGTTTCTGTCTCGCCGGCGCCGCCAGACGTGGATGATGAGTAGCAGCCGTTCGATTAGACTTAGATCGTGCGGATGAGATTGCCCCATAATGCTTCGTGTTTAAAGAGCCACTGACTGGTGGAACCCCCTGTCAGTTGAGCCCCCCGCCGCGGACTGACACTGGGCCGGCCCGTTAACAGTTCCTGCGCAGCCCATTCGTTTGAATTTGGATTTTTCCATTTTCATTCAAACACAGTTCTGTATCTAGTTTCAAAAATCAACCCAGCTCGATTCAGTGAACCAAATTGAATGAAACCAATTTTGTTAGAAAGGTCTTGAAATGCTGAATCCAAGCCCGTTGGATTCAAGTCATTTGGATCTATAGATCACCCTTGGTAAAAATAACAAGGCCGAAGCTTTTCTGCATTCAAACATTTTTCAAATTTAAACCATAATAGCTTTTGAGTTGTTTCCAACTCTCAAAAATCACATTTGATCATACCTTTTAGAATATATAAAAATATATAGGTTTACTTACAGAAATAATGTTCAAGTAATAAAAGAATGCCACATAGGCATTTCTAGCCACTTTAGTTAATTAAAATAAAAGGGTAAAACCTTATTAAATTGTGACACCACTTTAAATCACATTCCCATGGACTAAAATATGTGGTGATGACATGTGTCAACATGATCCCATGTTTGGTTTGGAGAATATTAAATCTTAAGTAGTTTTTCAATGAGTAAAATTACTTTTCTAAAACCAAAATGTTTAAGTCAAATGCTTGTAATGTTAGTGATGATGCTAGATCATCTATAGAACCCTTGTGTGTGATGATTGCAAGTAGTTAAGTATTGTTTGGTGATTGTGTACCTCGTATTTATTCATAGATGCTAGTACCGACCAAGGATACGAGGAGGAAGGAGGATACTACGAAGAAGAAGCCGAGGAGAACTTCAACCACTGCTCTGCACAAGGCAAGCTAACACTTGCAATTTAGCAAGCTTATACTGATACTGATGCAAGCCTTACTAATCAAGTTGACCTATGCAAGCCTAATACTACTAGTTGAATGTGCAAGCTTACCCTTGCAATTATGAAAGTTAGATAACCTATGCAATGCACTAAGCATGCTTGGTTGGACACATTTGATGATACCCAATCCTAGTTTTACTTGCAACCTTCTACTTTATTTCTTTATCAAAGCTTGTACCTAGAGTTTACTGGAGTGAATTGTAGATTCTAGAAAGATACTTGAAGGTTGCATAAAGAGCATAAAATTTGGCCTAAGCTAGATAATCTTGATGTCATCCCAAGGCATAAGATTGAACTTAGTTGAAACTCCACTAGTTTACCACCCCTCATTAGTACTCACCCCCACTTGTAGATGCTAGTGCTAAGCCTAAAACTTGATCAACTTTAGATGGGATTACTTGGTGGAAAATGGTTATGAAAACCTTAGAATGATGGATCATTCTACTAAGATGTTTTGACATGTGTTTCCAAACACCAGATGATTTTGGTGATGAAAATGTGAAGGCATGAGCCTTAGCCCTTTATAAAACTGATGGTTGTCTGGATGCGATACCATTCCAATTTTACCGTACAACCACAATACCCGAAGATTGGGTAGGGCTTGACTGGAAACTTATATACCTTAGTATTGGTTCCCTCCTAGCCAAGGTCTGAGCCAAGGATACCTTGTGAAGATTTTCCACCTGTGCAGTACCCAAGATGACAGTTGGTCATGGTTGGGAGGCCAAACTCACAGGAGAGGTGCTTATACTAGGGCGTGTAATTGAAAGGTTAGGATTGATTATCCGCATACTGAGTATGGTGAATTCAGGATTTGTTCCTGACGAATGTATCGAATGTTGTGGTGAAAGTGTACAATCTCTGCAGAGTGTCAAACTATTCGAATAGCCGTGTCCGCGGTTATGGACAGTTGGAGTAGCCATACTTTTCCCCCGTCAGATGTTTTCAAAATGACTTGTGAAATGAATTGATACTTTGACTTGACCACAACGGAGTTGTGGCATGAGATACAAGTTCCCACTTAGGTGTTATACAATTTCATTTAGCTTTCTCTTGATTCTAAACTTAGTAGAGGTAAATCTGGCTTTCTGCAAAACAACCCTAGAGCCTAGTGCCCTATTACAAAAAACCCCTTCACTTGTTAGTATTAGTTTGCGAGTATTTAAAGAGTACTCATGGCTTTGTCCCTGGATATTCCCGTGGCCAGACTATGAAGAGGAGTACCAGGATGATGGACCCCAGGAGGGTTACGACAACTAGGTTCATCTGCCATCGTCAGCATTGCCTGTGACCCCGAAGATGGAGCTTCGCCTACGCTACCGTTATTATTACGTATTCCGCTGCTTGAGTTGTATTAAGAACTGGATAATGAGATCCTTATTTGTGTAAGACCTTATGTATGGTTTGTAATGGATGATGTACTGTGGTATCCAATTCTGTTATGTCTTGCAAAAATGGTATTCCTGGGATTGCGATGTATGGCATAACAGGCATCTGGGATTAAAAATCCGGGTGTTGACAAGCCCCCAGATATATCGGACCTTTCAAAATTTTGAACCGTAGAGGAGAAGTGTCGTATCAATTGGAACTACCCGAAGAGATGTCAGCCGTGCACAATGTGTTCCATATCTCATTACTTCGCAAGTGCCTCGAAGTTCCAGAGAAGACCGAAGTGTTCAAGAATATTGATCACCGGACCATAGAAATCAACGATGACCTGACCTATCCCGAAGTACCCATCCGTATTTTGGAAGAATCTTTCAGAACTACTAGAACCCGGAGCATCAAGTTTCTCAAGATTCAGTGGAGCAACCACACAGAAGATGGGAGCGCGAAGATCACATCAGGACGGAGTTTCCCGATCTCTTCATATCCTAGGTAATCTTTTCGTCCTTTTTCAAATCTTGGGACAAGATTTTGTTTAAGGGGGGAAGGTTTGTAACATCCCAAAAATATTAAACTAAAATCATCAAACTCTAATCACAAAATTTAGGGTTAACAAAAACTTTTCCAATAAAAAATATGAAAGCATTCATACGAGTGTGCATTAAAATGTGGATTCTTTTGAATTGCCATGATTATGTGTTTCTTTGCTTGTAAAATGATTCTTAGGTGAAATAAACATCATCTAAACAATCCCCAAACTTTTCCCAAAGAAAAACAAATCAAAACCATCAAATTAAGTGAATGGTCACTTTTGCCAATTTAACTCCCATGCCTACTTTGGCTAACTCTAACTTTTAGAACTTAACAGAAACATGTATAGATCTTTGCACCCGTTGATAGTACTCATAACAAGGAACCAAGGCCCACTTTGTGATCATCCAGAAACATTCAAATGCTTAGTTTAAATGCCAGTTTAAAATTTAATCTATTTCATATGGGAAGATCCCACTATTTCAAAAACCACTCAAACAAGCTCAACTTTCAAAACCCAAGCATCTATAGACTCACCAGCACATGCCTAGCACACCCACAAAAAATAATTTCAAAATTCAAAACTTGAGTTCATGCGACCATTTTCATCAAACAGCTTGCAGATACAAATCAAACAAAATCAAAACACTATGTTGAGCAGTGTTTTGGGCCTAACTTGTTCCCTCTCTAGACACCACTAGCCTTAGTAGATCATATAACAACCTTAACGAATCACTAGCACTACTGTAAGTTGGCCATTGTCATAAATGGTGAGCAGGTCGAATGCACCATTGCCACCCCATGGTCGACAGCATGCTACGAGCAGCACTAGCCTCGCCAACCTTGTCTGGGAGCAAGCTAGCACCCCACCGCCACTCCCTGTCCCAGCCGCGAGCGATGCCAGCCCCTGGACCACACGCCCAGACCATGCCAACCTTCTCTGCAACCATGCCGAGAGCGCGCCCCGTGCGCCACGCTTGACAGACGCCCATAGACCGCGCGCCGCCCTCGCCGGGTGCACGCGTGATCACCATCGTCCCAACCCCTGACACCCGTTCGCGCGCGTGGCCACAGACCACGCTTACAGGCGCCATTAAAACTTCCGTCGGGCACGCGCAGAGCACCGTAGCGTTCCGACCGATCGGCACCGTCCCACGCCTTGCCACCACGTCGTTGAGCTTCGCCAGGGAGCACAACACCGCCCCCTACCGTCGCCCACGCCGATAGCCCTCTGTGCCGTCGACCACGACGAGCTCAGCTTGCGCCCGTCGGTCCCCTCTCGCCACTATAAATAGAGGCCTCCCCCGCTCGAATTCTTCACACCACCTCACTCCCCTCACCTCACTGATCGTTCCACCCCGTAGCCGGAGCAAGGCGAGCAGCGCATCGCTGGAATTTCACCGGAGTCCGCTGCTGCTGGAGGAGCAGGCAGCCGTCGATTTTGTCCACCCCAGGAGCTGCCGCGACCACCCCTGAGTTCGCCATCGTCGACTTCGTCGTTCGCCCGCATCGCCGACCTTTGCCTGAGCCCCGGTGAGCCTCTCACGACCCCCACTGAGCCGCTAGGGTTCGAGCTCGCCGGTGACTAGTTCATCGTCGACGACGACCCTCAGCCGTCGATCTTCATTCTAATCCAACGCACCATATCGCCCTGTACCGCTTTGCATTTTAAGAGTCGTGACGATGAGACCATACCTGTCATGCCCAGCTAAGCAGATGACCTTGGCCGACGACCGTTAACCTTTCACGACCCCCCACTCGTTTGAATTTAGCTTTTTCTTTTTAAGTTCAAACATAGTTCTGTACCTAGTTTCAAAAATCAACCCAGCTCGATTCAGTGAACCAAATTGAATGAAACCAATTTTGTTAGAAAGATATTGAAATGCTTAATCCAAGCCCGTTGGATTCAAATCATTTGAATCTATAGATCAACCTTGGTAAAAATAACAAGGCAGAAGCTTTTCTGCATTCAAACATTTTTCAAATTTAAACCATAATAGCTTTTGAGTTGATTCCAACTCTCAAAAATCACATTTGATCATACCTTTCAGAATATAAAAATATATATGGGTTTACTTACAGAAATCATGTTCAAGTAATAAAAGGATGCCACATAGGCATTTCTAGCCACTTTAATGATTTAAAATAAAAAGGTTAAATCTTATTAAATTGTGACACCACTTTAAATCACATTCTCATGTACTGAAATATGTGGTGATGACATGTGTCAACATGATCCCATGTTTGAGTTGGAGAATATTAAATCTTAAGTAGTTTTTCAATGAGTAGAAATTACTTTTCTAAAAATAATAAATAAGATAAATGCTTTATTCTTGTGATATTAGTGAAGATGATATATCATCTATAGAACCCTTTTGTGTGATGATTGAAAGTAGTTAATTATTTTTTTGTTGATTGTGTACCTCGTATTTATTCATAGACGCTAGTACCGACCAAGGATACGAGGAGGAAGGAGGATACTACGAAGAAGAAGCCGAGGAGAACTTCAACCACTGCTCTGCACAAGGCAAGCCTAATACTACTGGTTTAATGTGCAAGCTAACACTTGCAAGATACTCTACTTTAGCAAGCCTTACTAATCAAGTTGACCTATGCAAGCCTAATACTACTAGTTGAATGTGCAAGCTACTACCTGCTTGTTACCATGCCAACCATATGCCTTAAGCATATGTGATCATACTCACTTGATAACCCAATCCTCATTTTACTTGCAAGCTTTATACTTTATTTCTTTATCAAAGCTATTACTTAGAGCTTACTTAAGTGAATTGTAGATTCTAGAAAGATAATTGAAGGTTGCATAAAGAGCATAAAATTTGGCCTAAGCTAGATAATCCTGATGTCATCCCATGGCATGAGATTGAACTTAGTTAAACTCCACTAGTTTACCACCCCTCATTAGTATTCACTCCCATTTGTAGATGCTAGTGCTAAGCATAAAACTTGATCAACTTTAGATGGGAATACTTGGTGGAAAAATGGTTATGAAAACCTTGGAGTGATGGATCATTCTATTGAGATGTTTTGACATGTGTTTCCGAACACCAGATGATTTTGATGATGAAAATGTTAAGGCATGAGCCTTAGCCCTTTGTAAAACTGATGGTTGTCTGGATGCGATACCATTCCAATTTTATCGTACAACCACAATACCCGAAGATTGGGTAGGGCTTGACTGGAAACTTATATACCTTAGTATTGGTTCCCTCACGGCCAAGGTTTGAGCTGAGGCTACCTTGTGAAGATTGTCCACCTATGCAGTACCCAAGATGACAGTTGGTCATGGTTGGGAGGCCAAACTCACAGGAGAGGTGCTTATACTAGGGCGTGTAATTGAAAGGTTAGGATTGATTATCCGCATACTGAGTATGGTGAATTCAGGATTTGTTCCTGACGGATGTATCGAATGTTGTGGGGAAAGTGTACAATATCTATAGAGTGTCAAACTATTTGAATAGCCGCGTCCGCGATTATGGACAGTTGGAGTGGCCATACTGTTCCCCCGTCAGATGTTTTCGAAATGACTTGTGAAATGGATTGAGATTTTGACTTGACCACAACAGAGTTGTGATATGAAATAAAAGTTCCCACTTAGGTGTTATAAAACTTTAACTAGCTTTTCTTGCTTCTAAACTCAGCATAGGTAAATCTGGCTTTTTGCAAAACAACCCTAGAGCTTAGTGTCCTATTAAAAAAACCCTTCACTTGTTAGTATTAGTTTGCGAGTACTTAAAGAGTACTCATGGCTTTGTCCCTGGCTATTCACATGGCCATACTATGAAGAGGAGTATCAGCAGGAAGGACCCCAGGAAGGTTACGACAACTAGGATCATCTCCCATCGTCAGCATTTCCTGTGACCCCGAAGATGGAGCTTCGCCTATGCTACCTTTATTATTACATATTTCCGCTGCTTGAGTTGTATTAAGAACTGGATCATGAGATCCTTATTTGTGTAAGACCTTATGTATGGTTTGTAATGGATGATGTACTGTGGTATCCAATTCTGTTATGTCTCACAAAAATGGTAATCCTGGGATTGCGATGTATGGCATAACAGGCATCTGGGATTAAAAATCCGGGTGTTGACAGCAAATGGTTTCCTTATTAGCAAGATTAATAACCACATCAATTTCCTCAAGCTCACAAGGACCAATTTCATGCATAATTTCCATGTAAAGCTCATAAGGAATAGCACTAGAACTAGCACCAATATCACATAAACCATAAGAGCAATGATCACCAATTATCACAGGAAGCACAGGGACAATAGCCTTTCTAGCTTTTCTAGGATGAGAGACAATATTAGAAGCGTCTTCACAGAAGACAATATGCTCATCCTCTATATTTTTAGTGACAAGACCTTTCACAATAGCTACCACGGGTTCAATATTCATTTGCTCATCAGATTCCACAGTTTTCTTTGTACCTTTGTTATTCGCACTAATCATCATATAATACTCCTTTACCTTAGTTGGGAAAGGTATTTTCTCAACAGAAGGTTTAGGGAAAATATGATCAATAGTATAAACTTCAGTGCTTCTAACAGGAACATGACTAACAACATCTTTATAAGGTGCATGGTACTTATTCCACTTCTTTTTGGGAATTTCTATGTAAGAGGCAAAGGCTTTAAAACAATTGGCAGTACTTTGGGAGTCAAGACCAAACTCATTACTAATATCATGGAAATCATCAGTTCCCATAAAAGGTTTAATGCATTCATAATCATAGTTTATACCTGACTTTCTTCCTTTGTCATTCTCCCAAGCTTTAGTGTTTTCTTGAATACGGTCTAGGAGATTCCATTTAGCTTCTTCCTTCATATGTGTGAATTATCCAGCACAATAAGCATCTAGTACATATTTATCATGAATAGAAAGCCTAGCATAAAATTTGTTGATAATAATATTGTTAGGGAGTTCATGAATAGTACATTTAAGCATTAGTAACTTCAGTCTCCCCCAAGATTGAGCTATACTCTCTCCATCACGAGGCCAAAAGTTATATATCAGATTTCTATCCCTATGAATCTCACTGGGAGGATAGAATTTAGAATAAAAGAGAGATGTTATTTCCTCCCATTCCATGGATTGTCCATTCTTCAGCAGCTTATACCATTCTTCATCTCTCCCTTTCAAGGATATAGAGAGTAACTTCTTATTTACCTGTTCAGTTGTGATACCTGCACACTTAAACAACCCGCATAATTCATGCATAAAAAGCAAATGATCACCAGGATGGACAGTTCCATCCCCAAAATAATAATTATCCATAACACGATCTAAAATACATGTAGGTATCTTAAAAGGATCTATCTCAACAGGTGGTGGTTCATCTACTACCCTAATAGTGGTAGTAGTTTTTCCAAACAAAAAACCAAGTGGGTTATCCATATTGGAAACAAAGTAACAAACATAATAAAAAGCAATACTCACAGTAGAAGCTTCTTTACCAGTTCCACTCTTCAATAGCGCTTCGCTCCCCGTTAACGGTGCCAGAAAATAGTCTTGATGACCCACAAGTATAGGGGTGTATCGTAGTACTTTTGATAAATAGGAGTGTCGATCCCAACAAGGAGCAGAAGGTGTTGACTAGTGGTATGGAGCAGGAAATCTCTATAAATACTTAGCAAACGGATTTTTAGGGGTTTTATGATAAAGCAACAAAACAAAGAGCAAGTAATAAAGACAACGAACAACTACAGCAAGTATCCCAATCCTTTCTTAGCAAAGGAAAATCCGGTGTAAATACTTATAAGGACCAAACGTTCTCGAGGACACATGGGAATTCTGTCAAGTGCTTTCGCTTCAAATAGCTAAGTACTCTTCTTTGGAGTTGTAAGTGTTGTGTGGGTGAACCTGTGCTAATGTACCGACCTTACTTGTACTAATACATACTTGTGATTAAACCCCCTGCAAGCATCCGCAACTACAGGAAAACAATTAAGATATAAACCTAACCACAGTCTTAAACTCTGAGATTCTATGCTCCCTTATGCAATGGTGTCCTAACGGGGGTTTAGGTTTCTGTCACTCCGGCAACCCCACAATTAGTAGCCAAATACACAATGAATTCCCCTAGGCCCATAAATGGTGAAGTATCATGTAGTCGATGTTCATATGACACCACTAGAAGAATAGCACCACAACTTAAATACTAAACCATTGAATAATATCTCAACACAAATCCACTACTAAAAACATGACTTCTCCCATATCCTCAAGTACTAAATGAACTACTCACAAGACATCATATGGATCAAGATCAAAGATTATATGGTGATGGATAACAATCTGAACATAAACAATAATCCAATGGTTCCACTCACAAGCATCAACTACAATAGTAATCAACACCGTGGAAGTTTCCCCTCAGATCTATGCAAGTATTCAACACAATTGTTACAACGGGATGGAGTGGTGATGATTGTGCTGGTGGAGATTATGGTGTGGATGATGATGATGATGATCCCGATGAAGCATATCTTGATGATGGTGTTGATGGCGACGATATCCCCTCTTCGGGAAGGAATTTCCCCGGCACAAATCTATCTGCCTGAGAGCTCTTTCTCTCTCGGTGTTTTCCGCCCCGTAGAGGCGGTTGAAACTTTCTGTGGTCGGTCCCCTTGTTTGAGGGTTCCGATAGGAAGATATAGGCGAGAGGGTGGAGTCGGAGGCCGGCCAGGTGGGCCACACCCACCCTAGGTGTGGCCCAAGGGGGCCACTGCCTGGGGGGTATGGGCCCCCCTATGGGCCAACTCCACCTCCCCTTCTGGATTCCTTCGTCTTCTAGGAAAATATAATTTTCCTTGATTTTTCTGGTATTTTTCTGATCTTCGTGAAATTGCATCAAAACACCTCTTTTTCCATCAGAATCCTGACTCCGGCAGTCCATCCTCCAAGAATCATCCAACATGCAAAAACAGAGGAAAAGATATAAGTAACACCTCTTAATAATCCACATATCAATGAATAGAGGCAAATTATGATATAGAATGGTGATGCAAATTGGATGTATCACTCCAAGAGGGGGTATTTATGCTCGATAGTGGGTTCATGCCTATATTTAATCAAGGGAAGTGACAGAAATCTCTAAGGTTGTAGATGTGCTATTACCACTAGGGAGAAAACAACGGTCTCTTATTCATGGAACAAGTGGATTGTTTACCCTACACACTTTGCTTAAAGCAGTTGTCTGTTGCTTGCAACTTAATACTGGAGGGAGTTCGGATGATAACCCAAAGGTGGACTTCTAGTCATAGATGCAGTTGGATGGCGGTCTATGTATGTTGTTGTATTGCCCAATCGAATCTCATAGGATCTTTATGTCTAGTATTGCATTGTTATGCCTTGCTCAGTCCTGTCAATTGTCATGTTGTAATTTGTTTACCCAGCATGCCATGTTTGTTTATCTAAGGAGAACACCTCTAGTGAACTATGGACCCTGGTCCAATCTTTACCATTAATACATCTTCCACTGTTACTGTTTACTTGCTGCAAAGCATCATCACCTTCCACACCATAAAGTTAATCCTTTGTTACAGTAACCAGTGAGATTGACAACCTCACTGTTAGTTGGGGCAAAGTCTTGAGTTTGTGTTGTGCAGGTTTCCACGTTGCTTGCAACACCTTTGAGACGTTTCCTTCCTCCTACTGGTTCGATAACCTTGGTTTCTTACTGAGGGAAGACTTGCTGCTATGCTGCATCATACCTTGATCTTGGGGTTTTCCAGCGAAGTGCTCCACGTTGATGTAGGGCCATCAAGATTTTTTGACGCCGTTGCGGGGGAGGCTAAGGACGTCTTAACAAGGGGAGTCCTCCTCAAGCTTTCTCTTTACTTTGTTTTTGGTTTGCTCAGTTTTGTTTGCCTCTTTTTATCAAAAACTCCAAAAAAATTAGTTTAGTTTGGTTTGCTTTCTCTTATCAAAAACACAAAAAATTAGTTCCTGCTCTAGCTGCTACTGCTGTTTTTGGCTTGCTCCACATTTACCAAAATGAACTCTGCTGAGAACACCAAGTTGTGTGACTTCACTAGCACAAACAACAATGATTTCCTTAGCACTCCTATTGCTCCACCTGCTCCTGATGCTACCTTTTATGAAATTAAGCCTGCTTTGTTGAATCTTGTGATGAGAGAGCAATTTTCTGGTGCTAGTTCTGATGCTGTTGCTGCCCATCTCAATAACTTTGTTGAACTTTGTGAGATGCATAAGTATAAGGATGTAGATGAAGATATTATTAAGCTCAAGTTGCTTCCTTTCTGTTTGAGAGGAGAAGCTAAAGAATAGTTGCTATCCTTGCCTAGAAATAGTATTGATTCTTGGATTAAGTGCAAATATGCTTTTATTGGAAAGTACTACCCTCCTGCTAAGAATATATCTATGAGAAGTGATATTATGAAATTTAAACAACTTGATAATGAACATGTTTCTCAAGCTTGGGAAAGAATGAAATCTTTGGTTAAGAATTGTCCCACTCATGGACTTACTTCTTGGAGGATTATCCAGACTTTTTATGCAGGTTTGAACTTCTCTTCAAGATATTCTGTTGGATTCAGCTGTTGGAGGTACCTTTATGACCATCACCTTGGGTGCTGCAACAAAACTCCTTGATAATATGATGATTAATTATTCTGAATGACACACTGAGAGAGCTCCACATGGTAAGAAGGTAAATTGCGTTGAAGAAACCTCCTCTTTGAGTGATAAGATTGATGTTATCATGTCTATGCGTGTTAATGGGAAAGCTCCTTTAGATCCAAATAATGTTCCCTTAGCCTCTTTGATTTCTCAAGAAGAGCAAGTTGATGTGAACTTCATTAGAAACAATAATTTCAACAACAATGCCTATAGGAATAATTTTGGTAGTAACAACATATATAGGACCTATCCTCCTAATAATGCCAATACCTATGGAAACTCCTACAACAATGCTAGAAGTGCCCCCTCCGAACTTGAAGTCATGCTCAAAGACTTTATTAGTAAACAAACTACTTTCAACAAGAGTGTGGAGGAAAAGCTTTTAAATGTTGAGAAAAATATTTCCTCTTTGTCTGAAGAACAGTCCTCTTTGATTAATAAAATGGCTTATAAACCTGAAACCATGCCATACAAGTTACTATTGATGAAAATGTTAGACTGTTAGCCCAACTTCATGCTAAGTGGGAAAGGGAAGCTGAAATTGATAGAAACAATAGTGTCTGCACCATCACCATCAATATGGATGCCACTATACCACAAAAGGTCCATATTCCTCCTCCTACAATGCCTAAGCCCAATGAGTCTACTACCAGTGATGCTAAGTTTGATTTTGATCTTGATGGTTGCAATATTTCTGAAGTGATTTCATTCCTGCAAAAACTTGCTAGAAGTCCTGATGCTAGTGATATGCATGTTGCTTTCACCAAACACATTACAGATGCTCTTATTAAGATTAAGGAAGAGAAGTTAATACACAAAGATTCTATTCCTAGGAAAGTAGAAGATAGTTGGGAACCCATTATTAATATGCAAGTGAATGACTTTGATCTCAAAGCTTCATGTGATCTTGGTTCTAGTGTCACTATTATGCCTAGGAAGATCTATGAAATGCTTGAATTGCCACCTTTGGAAGATTGCTATTTGGATGTCCCACTTAATGATAATGCTAAGAAGAAACTCATGGGGAGTGTTAATGATGTTCTCATTATGGTTAAAAATGCTTATGTCCCTGTTGATTTCTATGTTTTGGATGTTGAATACAATGCTTCTTTTCCTATTACTTTGGGAAGACCTTTTCTTAGAACTGTTGGTGCCATCATTGATATGAAAGAAGGCACCATTAAATATCAATTTCCATTCAATAAAGGTATTTAACACTTCCCTATGAGGAGAGAGAAGTTGCTTTTTGATCCTCTTATGAAAGCAAGGTTTGATGTTAATGCTTCTTCATTTAAAAATAATTGATTTCTTGCTTCTTGTGCCTAACTTAAAGGCGTTAAAGAAAAGTACTTATTGGGAGATAACCCAATAGTTTCCTTGAGTCTTGGAAGTTATTACTATAGTAATGACCTCTCCTTATCCTTTTTGTTTGCTTTTTGTGCCAAGAATGACCTCTAATGAGAGGGAAGTAAGATTTTGGGAGTTGCTGTCTCGAAACAGATTTCTGTCCTCTACCATAAAAATTCGTGAGGAGTCTCTGTAAGTCCGATTGAGCTGAAAATGTACGAATAAATCCCCCAGTATGTTAGCTAACTTTATTTAGATCAGCACTTTTTGATTTCAGCAACAGAAGGTCTTCGAAAAAATTGGTTTCTACCTGCTGGTCTGTTTTAGCATACAAAAGCATAGTATTGTGGTATTCTCCTTTGATGTTTTGTTTGGGTTGACTTGGCACATGATCACACCATGTTATGACTATGAACAAGTCACCATATCCTCTCTGATCATTTAGTCCTTGACTTGTAGTACCACTCTATGCTTTGATTAGTAATGTTTTGTCGCTCTGCATGATTATGGCCATTATTGCTCTCTTAGTTGGTTGCTCCTAGTCTTTTTATAGCCTCCACTTGTATGAGTAAGCTCTACTCATGCTTCCAACTCCCAAGAAACCAAGTTATTTCAAAGTGTCCACTATAAATTCCTATGCATGGTGTGTTACACCATTCCAAGTATATTCTTGTTTTCAGCTATCTTCCAATTAAAAAGTATTTTGTTCTATGAAAACTTAGTGATTAAATCTCTCACGAACTTGATGGCACACTTTATATTCCTTGCCCCTAATAAATTTGAACCATTGTGTCATGTATGTTGTATATTCTTGCACTTATACGTTGGAATTAGCAGAACCATGTTGTCATGGGTAACGTTTTCAACATTTCACTTGTACTTTGTACACACTTGATATCATGCTCTTTTGTCTATAGATGTCGCCGATGTGAAATAAAAAGGGAGCTTGTAAGTCCATGGAGTTATGTATTTTGTGTTAGATAAACGCCTAGGCCTCTAGCCTAAGCCATGCCTAATCATGGTGGAAACTTGCAGCATCACCATAATGAGCATTCTATGATGCATCCTCAATAAAAAGCTATGCACATAGTAAATAAAAAGATCGCTGAGATGCTCATTGTCTGCTTGCCTTGTCATTTTGGTTATGGGATAGATTTGTATCATGTTCAAGGGGTACCCCATTGGTGGTTCTCTATGATACACATGTACTTACTATGACAAGAACTTACATGTGACTAAAGTTGAGTAGCATGCGGTGCGGCCCTCGTATTCAAGGGACATGAGATTGCCAACTTATAATTTGTCAAGCATATACTCCATATTTATTCACTTTATCCTTAATCACTTCAAGATGCTTATGATAGGGGCAATGAGGGCTGAAAATCTAACAAGTACCATAATTTTTGGAAGCTCTTTATAAAACTTGAAATCCCTGCTTCCCTATGAATGGCCTTTCTTCCACTATTATATTGAGTCTCCACCTTCTATCCTTTAGGCACCATTAAGAGAGCATAGTTGTCATTCTTAGTTCTATGTGCAGTGTCCCAAAACTTATTAATTGATGCATATTGTTGATATTGCTTGTTCTTGTGCTATTTGTATCTAGTAACTCTTATGAACTTTCAAGGTGTCCTATGCATCTATTTGCTACTCCATGAGGGACAAGCTGAATGCCACTATGCCATGTTTTCTGTATGTGAAACAAACAAATGTTTTTCAATGCATGTTATTCATGATCTTTGTTTGTAGCCTTTCATGTTGAATGCATATTTACTTTGTCCTATTATTAGAACTCCATCATTCATGCACATGTTTAGAGTTCTTTGATCCTAGCTTTCAATGTTTGCAAAAATTATTGTTTTATCACTTAACTACTCGAGGACGAGCATGAGTTAAGCTTGGGGATGCTTGATATGTCGGAAACGTATCTATAATTTTTGATGTTCCATGCTTTTTTAGTATCTACTTTGCTTTGCTTTGTCTACACTTTGAGGTGTTTTTATATGATTTCTGAAACTAACCTGTTAACAAGTTACCACAAAGCCGGTTACTGTTTTCTTACATTTTGGTTCGAAGGAAGAAAATCAATATTCTCGGAATTGGATGGACAAAAGCCAAATTCAATATTTTACCGTGGGCAACACGAAGCCAGAATATGAGACGAAGGAGGCCACGCCCCCTGACCACGTGGGTGGTCCCTCCCCGCGCCTAGGAGGGTGCAGACGCCCTGGTGGCCCCCCTGCCTCGCCTCTTCGCCTATAGAGTCCCCCCAATGCAGAAACCCTAGGAACCCGATCAAAACTCCATGAAACCGTCTATAGCCGCCGCCACCATTGTACCTAGATCGGGGGGGCATCTAAAGCTCTTCCCGGCACCCTGCCGGAGGGGAGATCATGCCGGAGGCCTTCTTCTTCATCATGCCAGCCTTCGATATGAAGCGTGAGTAGTTCCACCTTGGACTACGGGTCCATGTAGTAGCTAGATGGTTGTATATCCTCCTTGTGCTTTCATGTATAGATCTTGTGAGCTCTGTTCATGATCAAGATTTAATCTATTTGTAATCATGCATGTTGTGTTTGCTTGGATCCAATGGATATTGAAATTACTATGTCAAATTGACTAATGGTTTTGTCTGTTTGATTCTATCATGTCTGTGTTGTTTGTGATCTTGCATGCTCTCTGTTGTTAGTAGCTATGTTGGCCAAGTAGTTGCTAGTGACTCCAAGAGGGGGTATTTATGCTCGATGGTGCATTCATGCCTCTACTTAATCAAGGGAAGTGACAGAAATCTCTACGGTTGTAGATGTGTTGTTGCCACTAGGGATAAAACAACGGTCTCTTGTTCATGGAACAAGTGGATTGTTTACCTTACACACTTTGCTTAAAGGTTATGCATTGCTTGCAACTTAATCTTTGGAAGGGTTTGGATGATAACATGAAGGTGGACTTCTAGTCATATATGCAGTTGGATGGCGGTCTATGTATATTGTTGTATTGCCCAATCGAATCTCATAGGATATTTTTGTCTAGTATTGCCCTGCTATAATTTGTTTACCCAGCATATGCCATGTCTGTTTATCTAAGGAGAACACCTCTAGTGAACTATGGACCCTGGTCCAATCTTTACCATTGATACATCTTCCACTGTTATTGTTTACTTGCTGCAAACCATCATCACCTTCCACACCATACAGTTAATCCTTTGTTACAGCAACCGGTGAGATTGACAACCTCACTGTTCGTTGGGGCAAAGTCTTGAGTTTGTGTTGTGCAGGTTTCCATGTTGCTTGCAACACCTTTGAGACGTTTCCTTCCTACTACTGGTTCGATAACCTTGGTTTCTTACTGAGGGAATAATTGCTATTGTGCTCCTTCACACCTTGCTCTTGGGGTTTCCCGACAAAGTGTTCCAGGTCAACAAGGAGTCATCAATGGTCATGAAGGCAGAAGAACAGGGGTTGCTCACTCGACTTGCAGCCACATGCCTCCAGCACTGTACATCGATCTCCGCAGATGATGTGGTCACTTTCCTGAGGCCATCAGTGGTGGATTTCCATGTGATCTCCGGGATCATCGAGGACTTTGGGGAGGCGTCCGGCCTCCATACCAACTTTTATAAATGCTCGGTAAACCTGATTAGGTGCTCGGCTCAGGACAGAGACCTGGTGGAACGGGAGCTGCACTGCCCATCACGCAGTTCCCCCTTCGTTACCTAGGGTTATCGCTCTTCCTACGGAAACTATCAGTGGTGCAACTCCAGGTGCTGGTAGATCTGGTGGTCGCCAAGTTATCATCGTGGAAAGCCTCCATGATCAACAGAGGAGGGAAGATCGAACTCGTCAACACAACTTTATCCGCCATACCTATCTTCGCCATGATGTCCCTCGACATTCCCATTGAAATTATTATCGACATCTAGAAAATTATTCGGGGCTTCCTTTGGAAGGGGAGGAAGGACATGCATAGCGGGCACTGTCTGGTGGCATGGGACAGGGTGTGCATGCCCAAGGAGTTGGGGGGTCTTGGCATCCCAAACCTGCGCCTCATGAACATTGCGCTGAGGGCCAGATGGCTGTGGCTGAAGCGTGTGGAGGTGGACAAGCCATGGCACGACCTTGACATCTATGTCCCAGAGCTCTCAAGGTGGCTCTTCTACGCGGCGACTACCTAGGTGCTAGGGGACGGAGCATCTACTTTCTTCTGGACAGACAAGTGGCTACTATGTGGGTGGCTCTGCGACATTGCTCCAAGCCTCTTTGCAGCTGTCAACAACCAGATTTTTAATGACAGATGCCTGTTATGCCATACCTCGCAATCCCGGGATTACCATTTTTGCGAGACATAACAGAATGGATATCACAGTACATCATCCATTACAAACCATACATAAGGTCTTACACAAATAAGGATCTCATGATCCAGTTCTTAATACAACTAAAGCAGCAGAATAACGTAATAGTAACGATAGCGTAGGAGAAGCTCCATCTTCATGTTCACAGGCAATGCTGACGATGGGACATGATCCTAGTTGTCATAACCTTCCCGCGGTCCGTCATCCTGATACTCCTCTTCATAGTCTGGCCATGGGAATAGCCAGGGACAAAGCCATGAGTACTCTTTAAGTACTAATACTAACAAGTGAAGGGGTTTTGAATAGGATATACTAAGCTCTATGGTTATTTTGCAAAAAGCTAGATTTATCTCTACTAAGTTCAAAAGCAAAGAAAGCTAGTTGAAAGTTCTATCACACCTAAGTGGGAACTTGCATTTCATGTCACAACTCTATTGTGGTCAAGTCAAAGTCATAAATCATTTCATAAGTTGTTTTGAAAACATCTGACGGGGGAACAGTATGGCCACTCCAACTGTCCATAACCGTGAACGCGGCTATTCGAATAGTTTGACACTCTGCAGAGATTATACACTTTCACCACAACATTCGATACATCCATCAGGAACAATCCTAAATTCACCATACTCAGTATGCGGATAATCAATCCTAACCTTTCAATTATGCGCCCTAGTATAGGCACCTCTCCTGTGAGTTTGGCCTCCCAACCATGACCATCTATCATATTGGGTACTGCACAGGTGGACAATCTTCACAAGGTAGCCTCTGCTCAGACCTTGGCTGGAAGGGAACCCATACTAAGGTATATAAATTTCCAGTCAAGCCCTACCCAAATTTCAGGTATTGTGGTTGTATGGTAAAATTGGAATGGTATCGCATCCAGACAACCATCAGTTTTATAAAGGGCTAAGGCTCATGCCTCAATATTTTCATCATCAAAATCATCTGGTGTTCAAGAACACATGTCAAAACATTTCAGTAGAATGACTCATCATTCTAAGGTTTTCATAACCATTTTCACCAAGTATTCCCATCTAAAGTTGATCAAGTTTTATGCTTAGCACTAGCATCTATAAGGGGGGGTAAACATTAATGAGGTGTGGTAACAAAGGTGAAAGATCTAAGTTCAATCTCATGCCTTAAGATGACATCAAGATTATCTAACTTAGGCCAAATTTTATGCTCTTTATGCTACCTTCAATTATCTTTCTATAATCTACAAGTCACTAAGTAAACTTTTGATAGAAAGCTTTTAGTAAAGAAAATAAAATACTAATTTTGCAAGTAAAACTAGGATGGTGTGTCAAGTGGTTATAATCACATATGCTTAAGGCATATAGTTGGCATAGTAACAAGCAAGTAGTAGCTTGCATAAGTAGGGTATCTTGCAAGTGTTAGCTTGCAAGGTTTCAAGTATAGGCTTGCTAGGATATTAGTATAAGATTGCCTTGTGCAGAGCAGTGGTTGAAATTATCCTTCGCTTCTTCCTCGTAGTATCCTCCTTCCTCCTCGTATCCTTGGTTGGTACTAGCGTCTATAAATAAATATGAGGTACATAATCACTAAACAATACTTAACTATTTTTAATCATCACACAAAGGTTCACACTAGGTGATCTAATTTCATTACTAGGATTACAAGAATCAAAACAATTGTCTTATTTATTTTATTTAAGTAAAGTAATTTCTACTCAATGAAAAACTACTTAAGATTTAATATTTTCCAACTCAAATTTGGGATCATGTTGACACATGTCATCACCACATATTTCAGTACATGAGAATGTGATTTAAAGTGGTGTCACGATTTAATAAGGTTTAACCTTTTTATTTTTTTTAATTAAAGTGACTAGAAGTGCCTATGTGGCATTCTTTTATTACTTGATCATTATTTGTGTAAGTAAACCTATATATTTTTATATATTCTGAAAGGTATGGTCAAATGTGATTTTTGAGAGTTGGAATCAACTCAAAAGCTTTTATGGTTGAATTTTGAAAAATGTTTGAATGCAGAAAAGCTTCTGCCTTGTTATTTTTGCCAGGCGTGATCTATAAATCTAATGGTTTGAATCCAACGGGCTTGGATTAAAAAATTCAATACGTTTCTGACAAAATTGGTTTCATGCTATTTGGTTTAGCAAAACTCCCTGAATTTATTTTTGAATCTATAGACAGATCTAAGGTTTGATGTTAAATGAAAAATCTAAATTTAAACTAACTGGGTTGCGCGGGAGAGTTACTGGGCCGGCCCACTATGCACAGCGCGCGCGGGTTGCTGACAGATGGGGTCCACAAGTCAGCAAAACTAACTAAACGAAACGGTATCTATGAATCTGAGCCTTACGATCTAATTCTAATCTAACGGCTGAGGGTCGTCGTTGACGACGAGCTACTCATGCGAGGAACTAACCCTAACGTAGCCAGTGGGGGTATGGGGCGGCTCACCGGGGCTGCAGCGATGGTCGGCAACGGGGGCGAATGACGTAGTCGACGATGACGGTTCTCCTGGTACCGACAGCTCCTTCTGGGGCGGCTCCAATCGACGGCTCCCTTCTCCTCTAGCAGCGATGGGCTCCGGCCCAATTCCGGCGATAGAGAGCTCACCTTGCTCCGGGAAGAAGTGGTAAGGATCAGTGAGAGGTGGGGAGTGAAATGGTGTGGAGGAATCGAGCTGGGGAGGCCTCCTTTTATAGGCGAGCAAGAGGGGCAGCATGCCGTGGGTTGAGCTCGTCGGAGGCGACGGTACAGGCGGCTATCGGCGTGGCTGAGGCTAGGGGACGGTGCACGGTCTCCTGGCGATCGTTGCTAGTTTAAAGGCGAGGCGTAGGGCGGTGGGGTTTGGTCTGGAACGTGCGGTGCTGCACCGGCGAACCAGCGTCGTCGGCGGGCGGCTAAGTCTGATCGGCGAGCGAGCATGTCTAGTGGTCTCCTGGGACGATGGGGTTCGTGCTGGCGAGCGGCAAGGGCTCGAGGTGGTCGGGTTGAGTGGGAACAGCACGTGCACGATGGTACACGTCGGCATGGTCGACAGCGGCGCGGGCACGCCGTTTTCAATGGTTCCTTTCTCTGTCTTCGAGCTAGGGCTGGTCTAGAGGGGGAGGTGAGGCACGGGCAGCATGCCAGACAAGGTTGGCGCATCTAGTTCTTCATCTAGCTTGTTGTCCACATTAGGGATGGCAAAGGGGCTCGGCATGGTCACCATTAATGGCTATGCCAAGCTCACAGTGGTGCTAAGGCTTGTTAATTTGGCTAGTTCATCTACTGGGAGTGTAGTGAGAGCTAGAGAGGGAACAAGGTTGGCCGAAATTACTGCACACTATAGTGTTTGATGTTTTTTTGTTTGTTGCTAACAAGGTGTTTGATGAAATGGCCGAAAGAATTTCAAATTTAAATTTTGGATTCAAACTTGGTGGGTTTGCTAGGCACATGCTATGGAGTATCTGGTTAGTTGGATTAGTCAAGGGGCACTGGTTGGGTGGGGTTTTGAAAATGTGTGAACTTCACATATGTTAAAGATTCAATTTTGAATTGTGATTTGAATGAGGTTGCTAAATGTTTCTGCAAGTTTGAAATGTGGGATTTGCTTCACTTTTACTTGGTCTAGCAAGGGGTGAAAAGAATGGGAAAAGTTTCTGTTTGAAATCTTGGACTAGAAACACTCAAAGTGACCTAGTGAGCAAGATTGGCAAAAATGACCATTTGCTTTATTTGATTTGTTTTTGATTTTCTCTTGATTTGTTTCTGCATGGTATTGTTTTATATGATGTTATATTCATCTTTAAACCATTTCTTGCTATTTATGTTAATCACACAAGTTCATTCATGCATTTATCAAATCATCACATACACACATGCATTCATATGTTTTTAATTAATCAAAGTTTTTGTTAACCCTAATTTTAGTGATTAAAGTTTGATGATCATTGTTTTATATTTTTGGGATGTTACAAACCCTCCCCCCTTAAACAAAATCTCGTCCCGATATTTGAAAAAAAGGAAGAAGAAAGATTACCTAGGATTTAAAGAGATCAGGAAACTCCGTCATGATGTGATCTTCTTGCTCCCAGGTAGCTTCTTCTTCATTGTGGTTGCTCCACTTTATCTTGAGAAACTTGATGCTTCGGGTTCTGGTGGTTCTGAAATCTTCTTATAAAATACAGATGGGTACTTCGGGATAGGTCAGGTCATCGTTGATCTCTATGGTCCGATGATCAATGTTCTTGAACTTCAGTCTTCTCCGGAGCTTCAAATTATTTACGACGTAACGATATATGGAACACATTGTGCACTGACATTTCCTCGGGCAGTTCCAATTGATATGATACTTCTCCTCGAAGGTTCAGAATCTTGAAGGGTCCGATATATCTGGGGTCTAACTTTCCTTTGAGCTGGAAACGCTGCATTCCCTTCAAAGGCAACACTTTGAGATACATAAAATCTCCGATATTGAAAGAGAGGTCTCGACGTCTCTTGTCGGCGTAACTCTTTTGTCTTGACTGGGAGGTCTTGAGGTGCTCACGAATCTTGTGAACTTTCTCTTCTGCTTCTCGTCGGATGTCGGGTCCGAAAATCTGACTCTCTCCTACTTTTGACCAATTCAAAGGGGTGCGACACTTCCTTCCATACATAAACTCAAATGGGGCCGTTGCAGACTAGCTTGATAACTGTTGTTGTATGAAAATTCTGCACAGACAGTCTTCCCATTTAGATCCATACTCTAGCACACATGCTCTCAACATATCTTCGAGTATTTGATTTACTCGCTCCGTTCGTCCATCGGTCTGAGGGTAATACGTTGTGCTGAAATCTAGTCGGGTTCCTAAACCTTCTTGGACCTTCTTCCAGAACCTCGAGGTGAACTGGGTTCCTCGATCCGATACGTTGTTCTTGGGGACTCCATGCAAACTGACGATTCTAGCGATGTACAACTCTGCTAGCTTCGAACTCTGGTATGTGGTCTTGACTGGTAAGAAATGGGCTACTTTGGACAATCTATCAACTATGACCCAGATAGAGTGATTTCCCCTACTAGAAGTAGGCAATCCGGTGATAAAGTCCATTCGAACTGAATCCCATTTCCATTCTGGAATTTGTAGTGGTCGCAATAGTCCTGCGGGTCTTTGATGTCCCACCTTGATTCTCTGACATATATCACACTTGGCGATATAGCTTCCGATTTCTCTCTTCATCTTATGCCACCAAAATTGTTCCTTCAAATCCTGATACATCTTCGTTCCTCCGGGGTGGATAGAATAAAGAGTATCATGGGCCTCTTTCAAAATAACTTCTTTCAACTCCGAATCTGCTGGTACACAAAGGCATCCTTTGTACCACAGAACTCCTTCTTCGTCTTCGGTGAATCCGGGTACTTTGCCTGTACCGATACGACATTTGATTCCTTAGATACTAGCATTTCCTTTCTGGGCCTCTTTGATCTGATTGATCAAAGTGGGTTGAAGTTCTATGCTAGCCAAAAATCCTTCACTCACTAATTCCATTCGGAAATCTTCCATCTCTTTGTGCAAACTTGGTTGCTCCTTCAAAATCATGGAGTTCAAGTGGCACGACAATCTGCTAAGGGCATCTGCTACCACATTGGCTTTATCGGGTGATAGTGAATGTCCAGATCGTAATCCTTGATTAGCTCGATCCATCTTCTCTGCCTCATATTCGGCTCCTTCTGAGTGAATATATACTTCAGGCTCTTGTGATCTGAATAGATCTCACAACGGTTTCCCATAAGATAATGCCTCCATGTCTTCAAGGCTAGAACTACAGCTACTAGTTCAAGGTCATGGGTTGGATAATTCTGTTCATGCTGCTTCAGCTGTCGGCATAGCTAAGATATAACTTTTCCTTCTTGCATCAACACACATCCTAGACCGATCTTGGATGCGTCACAATACACATCGAAGGGCTTCGTGATATCCGGCATGATCAAGATTGGGGCTGAAATCAATCTCC
Organism: Avena insularis; assembly: GCA_023614405.1. Classification (NCBI taxonomy): domain Eukaryota; kingdom Viridiplantae; phylum Streptophyta; class Magnoliopsida; order Poales; family Poaceae; genus Avena; species Avena insularis. Next base: position 206,703,171 of record CM042685.1, read on the forward strand.
TCTTGAGTTCCTGAAAACTCGCTTCACATTTGTTTGTCCATTCAAACTTCTTGTCCTTCTTCAGCAATTGGGTCATGGGTCTGGAAATACTCGAGAATCCTTCTACAAAATTGCGGTAGTATCCCGCTAATCCAAGAAATGCACGAACTTGGGTTTGAGTGGTTGGGTCTTGCCAATCTTCAACATCCTTCACCTTCGTAGGGTCAACGGTAATTCCTCCGGCTGATACAATATGTCTGAGGAATCCTACCTCCTGTTACCAGAATTCACATTTGCTAAACTTGGCATATAGATAATACTCTCTAAGGGTTCCAAGAATGGTCCTTAGATGTAGCTCATGTTCTTCTTCTGATTTGGAATAAATCAGAATGTCATCGATGAAAACAACAACAAATTTATCCAGGAAGTCCATAAAAATCTTATTCATGAGGTTCATGAAATAAGCGGGGGTATTGGTTAATCCAAAAGACATGACAGTATACTCATATAATCTATATCGGGTGGTAAAGGCAGTCTTTGGAATATCCTCTGCGCGAATCTTGAGTTGATGATAGCCAGTTCTAAGATCAATCTTAGAAAACACTTTGGCACCAGTCAACTGGTCAAACAAATCTTCTATCTTCGGTAGTGGGTACTTGTTCTTGATGGTGACATCATTCAACTTCCGATAATCCGTACACAAACGGTTACCTCCATCCTTCTTGTCCACAAACAAAACAGGTGATATCCATGGTGACACACTTGGTTGAATCAATCCAATTTCTAGCATGGCATCCAGTTGCTTCTTCAGTTCTACTAGTTCAGACAGGTTCATACTATATGGTCTCTGGTCTATGGGTCTGGATCCAGGGATTAGTTCAATGATAAACTCGATATCCCGATCTGGGGGCATACCGGGCAAAACATCTGGAAATACATCGGGTTATTCGCAGACTATCTGGACTTGGTCAATGGTTGGCTGGGCTATACTTTTGTTGCACTTGAATTGACGGGGCAAGGTTTCAGATACATGCTCGACTGATATTCCGACTGTAGTGGTCATGGTTATGGCTTTCTTTGCACAGTCAATTAATCCTTTGTGTTTGGACATCCAATCCATTCCTAGTACTACTTCCAAACCTTTAGTTTTGAGTACTATTAGATTAGCATAAAAATCTATGCCATAGATTCGGATAGGGACGACTTTGCAAATTTGCCTAGCTTTGGTGGTCGAACCAGGTATTTGAACAATCATAACGTGCTTCAATTTGGTTGGTTGAATCTTACTAGTGCATTCAAATTCTTCAGTAACAAATGAGTGCGATGCTCCAGAATCAAACAACACTCTTGCAAGTACTGAGCTAACGGAAAACATACCCAGCACGACATCTAGCGCTTCTTGGGCTTCTTCAGCATGCATGAGAAAGAGATGGCCGTTGCGGTTGAGCGAGTTCCCTGGGGCAAACCTTCTTCCAGGCTGAACACGACGATGTTGCTGAGCTGGGGCATTTGCATTGGGGGCTGCGGCAATCTTCTTGGGGAACTCATTGGAGTAGTGACCCTTGGTTCCACATTCATAACAAGTCACTTGCGAATTGTCCTTCGCTGCAATAGGCAAAACATTGCTTCCAGTCCTTGGGGCAGTGTTGGTGTTGGTGGCAGCATTATTGTTGTTGAACTTGGGTGGTGCACAGTTGAAATTGCTGGAGTTGCCGGGGTTTTTGTGGTTTCCTCCGGGCCTTGGGTTTCCACGGTTGGGATAGGTCAAACGGTTCATCGAGGGTCTGCTGTTTCTTGGAGAAAATCCTAGAGATGGGTTGGGGCGATACTTTGGTGTATGGTGGGTTCCTGGTTGATGCATCATGCGATGCTTGTGGTTCTCATTGGCTTGGTTGATCTTTCCTTCCATCTGAATGGCAGAGTCCACTAGGGCTTCAATATCAGCAAAGGGGATATTGACTAACACTGTCTGCATTTCATCATGCAAACCATTCGAGAATCTCTCCTTCTTCTTGGCTTCAGTATCTATCTCATCCGGTGCATACCTAGCCAATGAAAAGAATTTGTCACGGTATTCCACTACTGTCATCCTTCCTTGCTTCAGTTCTCTGAATTCATCTCTCATCCTCTTGATTAAACCCGGTGGCACATGGGTTCTGCTGAACTTGACTTTGAACTCTTCTCAGGTCATCATCTGACCTCCTATCATTGCGTGAACGCTGTTCCACCATGCTCTTGCATCTCCGTCCAGATAGTGGGTAGCAAACAACACTTTCTCATTGGCTTCCACTCCTGCAACTTCTAGATTGTTCTCCATGGTTTGCAACCAATCATCTGCATCTAGGGGCTCTTCTGACTTAGTGAAAACATGTGGATTGGTGTTCTGGAAATTCTTGAGCTTAGATCCATGGTTGTCCTGATTTCCATGGCCTTGATTGTTGTTGGCCATCTGAGCTCTCTGTTGAAGGGTGGCTAAGTTGGCTTGAAGTTCGGCTCTTTCGGCTTCGCGGTCAGAAACCAACATTTGCAAGAGTTGCAACATCAGGTCCGGGGCTGAGTTGCTTCCTCCGCGAGGCATCTGAAGATTGAGACATATCATGAGAAAATAGGGGAATTTCTAAGGTTCGGGGGTTTTGAAAAGTTTTTAAAGTTTTCAAGTGTTGACTCAGATTTTTCTAGCAAGTTGCTTTTCATTCATTCATATCACACGATACAAACACACACCACAACAAAGGAAAACAAATGGTTTTAAGAACCATTCTGGGAAACTACGATACAGTGGGACTGAATACAACTCACTAACACTAGTGCTCAAGTGCTACTACTCCTCAGAGTCAGTGTCCTCATCATCATCATCATCATCTATGAAGGCAAAGTCATCCTCATCGGTGAAGAAGTCCATGGCCTGATCCTCCAGAAAGTCATCATCATCGCTGAGATAGGAGTAGGGGTCTCCACGAAGGTCTTCCCCTGCATTCTCCCTCTCCTCCAACTGCATGTCTCTCTCGTGGATGGTCTCCTCCAAATTCGTGATCCGGTGGCGAAGACGGGTAATGATGCGCTCCTTCTTGTCGAGCTGACAGCGACGAGACTTGCGATCCTTCACTAGCATGGCGAGGGTCTAATCCTTCTTGGCGATGGCGTACTTGTGGTTGGCGTCGGAACGGGCATTGTCCAACTCCTTCTGACGTTCGTACATCATGAAGCTGAGATGGTCCAATTGACTCTTCAACTCGTGGTGATATGGGGTCTCTAGTGGATGTCCCATAACATCAGGCCTTGGGTAGAACTCAAAACGGGTACCCTTGATTTGATTGATACTCTGACCACACAAACGGGCAAGAGCTTCCTGCATGGCCTTGGCAAGTCCATCGAGCCAGTTGCTCTCTCGTAACGTGAACTGAATTCCCTCTACAGTGGGGGGTTCAATCTTTCCTCGGAGACTGGCAACAACTAGCCACTGCAAATCTTCTCCTTCCTGATCATTGAGCTGAGCTCCGAAGAACTCGGGGTGCGGACGCTCCAGCATCTCCGACAGCTGGTCCAAGTCACGCTCAAAGATAAGGTCTCCTCCATTCCCCAACTGATAAAACTTGATGTACTTTACGTCCATCTATAAGAATATAGGATGAGTAAGTTAGTAGAGTGATCAAGTGTGTCAAATTTTATGTACTTTGCAAGAATTTTTGAGGAACATGAATTTTCATGAAAGAATCCAAGTGATAAGAATGGGAATAAGTTTTTTTGTAAATACTCACTTCCTTCGGTTTTGAAACTAAGTTTTTGATTCAAACTTCCATTCTAACTAGGGTCTCCTATGGTCAACTTGTCTCTGATACCAACTTGTCAACACCCGGATTTTTAATCACAGATGCCTGTTATGCCATACCTCACAATCCCAGGATTACCATTTTTGCGAGACATAACAGATTGTATATCACAGTACATCATCCATTACAAACCATACATAAGGTCTTACACAAATAAGGATCTCATGATCCAGTTCTTAATACAACTCAAGCAGCGGAATAACATAATAGTAACGATAGCGTAGGCGAAGCTCCATATTCATGGTCACAGGCAATGCTGACGATGGGAGATGATCCTAGTTGTCGTAACCTTCCTGCGGTCCGTCATCCTGATACTCCTCTACATAGTCTGGCCACGGGAATAGCCAGGGACAAAGCCATGAGTACTCTTTAAGTACTCGCAAACTACTACTAACAAGTGAAGGGGTTTTGAATAGGATATACTAAGCTCTATGGTTGTTTATCAAAAAGCCAGAATTACCTCTACTAAGTTCAAAAGCAAAGAAAGCTAGTTGAAAGTTTTATAACACCTAAGTGGGAACTTGCATTTCATGTCACAACTCTGTTGTGGTCAAGTCAAAGTCATAAATCATTTCATAAGTTGTTTTGAAAACATCTGACGGGGGAACGATATGGCCACTCCAACTGTCCATAACCGTGGACGCGGCTATTCGAATAGTTTGACACTCTGTAGAGATTGTACACTTTCACCACAACATTCAACACATCCGTCAGGAACAATCCTAAATTCACCATACTCAGTATGCGGATAATCAATCCTAACCTTTCAATTACATGCCCTAGTATAGGCACCTCTCCTGTGAGTTTGGCCTCCCAACCATTACCATCTGTCATCTTGGGTACTACACAGGTGGACAATCTTCACAAGGTAGCCTCAGCTCAGACCTTGGCCGCAAGGGAACCCATACTAAGGTATATAAATTTCCAGTCAAGCCCTACCCAAATTTCAGGTATTGTGGTTATAAGGTAAAATTGGAATGGTATCACATCCAGACAGCCATCAGTTTTATAAAGGGCTAAGGCTCATGCCTCAATATTTTCATCATCAAAATCATCTGGTGTTCAAGAACACATGTCAAAACATTTCAGTAGAATGACTCATCATTCTAAGGTTTTCATAACCATTTTCACCAAGTATTCCCATCTAAAGTTGATCAATTTTTATGCTTAGCACTAGCATCTATAAGCGGGGGTAAACACTAATGAGGTGTGGTAACAAAGGTGAAAGATCTAAGTTCAATCGCATTCCTTAAGATGACATCAAGATTATCTAACTTAGGCCAAATTTTATGCTCTTTATGCTACCTTCAATTATCTTTCTAGAATCTACAAGTCACTAAGTAAACTTTTGATAGAAATGTTTGAGTAAAGAAAATAAAATACTAAGCTTGCAAGTAAAAATAGGATGGTGTGTCAAGTGGGTATAATCACATATGCTTAAGGCATATAGTTGGCATAGTAACAAGCAAGTAGTAGCTTGCATAAGTAGGGTATCTTGCAAGTGTTAGCTTGCAAGGTTGCAAGTATAGGCTTGCTAGGATATTATTATAAGCTTGCCTTGTGCAGAGCAGTGGTTGAAGTTCTCCTCCGCTTCTTCCTCGTAGTACCTCCTTCCTCCTCGTATCCTTGGTCGGTACTAGCGTCTATAAATAAATACGAGGTACACAATCACCAAACAATACTTAACTATTTTTAATCATCAAACAAAGGTTCACAGTAGGTGATCTATCATCATTACTAGCATTACAAGGATTAAAACACTTGTCTTATTTATTTTAATTAAGAAAAGTAATTTCTACTCAATGAAAAACTACTTAAGATTTAATATTTTCCAACTCAAATATGGGATCATGTTGACACATGTCATCACCACATATTTCAGTATATGAGAATGTGATTTAAAGTGGTGTCATAATTTAATAAGGTTTAACCTTTTTATTTTATTAATTAAAGTGACTAGAAATGCCTATGTGGCATTCTTTTATTACTTGATCATTATTTGTGTAAGTAAACCTATATATTTTGAAAGGTATGGTCAAATGTGATTTTTGAGAGCTAGAATCAACTCAAAAGCTTTTATGGTTAAATTTTGAAAAATGTTTGAATGCAGAAAAGCTTCTGCCTTGTTATTTTAACCAGGGGTGATCTATAAATCTAAATGGTTTGAATCCAACGGGCTTGGATTAAAAATTTCAATACCTTTCTGAAAAAATTGGTTTCATGCTATTTGGTTTAGAAAAACTTCCTGAATTGATTTTTGAATCAACAGACGGAACTAAGGTTTGAGTTTAAATGAAAAATCTAAATTTAAACTAACTGGGTTGCCTGGGAGAGTTACTAGGCCGGCCCACTACACACAGCGCGCGTGGGTTGCTGACAGATGGGGTCCAGAAGTCAGCGGAACTAACTAAACGAAACGTTATCTATGAATCTAAGACTTACGATCTAATTCTAATCTAACGGCTGAGGGTCGTCGTTGACGACGAGCTACTCCGGCGAGGAACTAACCCTAACGCGGCCAGTGGGGGTCTGGGGCGGCTCACCGGGCCTCTGGCGATGGTCGGCGACAGGGGCGAATGACGAAGTCGACGACGGCGGTTCTCCTGGTACCGGCAGCTCCTTCTGGGGCGGCTCCAATCGACGACTCCCTTCTCCTCCAGTAGTGGCGGGATCCGGCCAAATTCCAGCGAGAGAGAGATCGCCTTGCTCCGGGAAGAAGTGGGAACGATCAGTGAGAGGTGGGGAGTGAAATGGTGTGGAGGAATCGAGCTGGGGAGGCCTCCTTTTATAGGTGAGCAAGAGGGGCACCACGGCGTGGGCTGAGCTTGTCGGAGGCGACGGTACATGCGGCTATCGGCGTGGCTGAGGGTAGGGGACAGTGCGCGGTCTCCTAGCGATCGTTGCTAGTTTAAAGGCGAGGCGTAGGCGGTGGGGTTTGGTCTGAAACGTGCGGTGCTCTGCGCGGTACTGACGGCGAACTTCGCGGCGTGCGGCGGCTACGGGGTACGGTCGAGGAAACGAGCATGTCTAGTGGTCTCCTGGGACAGTGGGGTTCGTGCTGGCGGGCGGCAAGGGCTCGAGGTGGTCGGGTTGAGTGGGAACAGCTCGTGCACGGTGGTGCGCGTCGGCATGGTCGATAGCGGCGCGGGCACGACGTTTCCAGTGGTTCATGTCTCTGTCTTCGAGCTAGGGCTGGTCTAGAGGGGGCGGTGAGGCACGGGCAGCATGCCACACAAGGTTGGCGCAGCTAGTTCTTCCTCTAGCTTGCTGTCCACATTGGGGATCGCAAAGGGGCTCGGCATGGTCACCATTAATGGCTATGCCAAGCTCACAGTGGTGCTAAGGCTTGTTAATTTGGCTAGTTCATCTATTGGGAGTGTAGTGAGAGCTAGAGAGGGAACAAGGTTGGCCAAAATTACTGCACACTATAGTGTTTGATGTTTTGTTGTTTATTGCTAACAAGGTGTTTGATGAAATGGCCGAAAGAATTTCAAATTTGAATTTTGGATTCAAACTTGGTGGGTTTGCTAGGCACATGCTATGGAGTATCTGGTTAGTTGGATTAGTCAAGGGGCACTGGTTGGGTGGGGTTTTGAAAATGTGTGATCTTCACATATGTTAAAGATTCAATTTTAAATTGTGATTTGAATGAGGTTGCCAAATGTTTCAGCAAGTTTGAAATGTGGGCCTTACTTCACTTTTACTTGGTCTAGCAAGGGGTGAAAAGAATTGGAAAAGTTTTTGTTTGAAATCTTGGACTAGAAACACTCAAAGTGACCTAGTGAGCAAGATTGGCAAAAATGACCATTTGCTTTATTTGATTTGTTTTTTATTTTCTCTTGATTTGTTTCTGCATGGAATTGTTTTATATGATGTTATATTCATCTTTAAACCATTTCTTGATATTTATGTTAATCACACATGTTTATTCATGCATTTATCAAATCATCACATACACACATGCATTCATATGATTTTAATTAATCAAAGTTTTTGTTAACCCTAATTTTAGTGATTAAAGTTTGATGATCATTGTTTTATATTTTTGGGATGTTACAGCAGTAGTCCCACCAAATGTAACCTCCATACGTCGTGTTCGAGAAGGTCTAGAAGGGGGATGGCTGCATGATGTCCCCCTAGACCTCAACACAGTAGCCATCAGGGAGCTCCTTGAGGTGGCGGATCGAGTCGAGGAAATCACCCTGACAGAGGGGACACATGACGTTTTCAAGTGGAATTGGGACCTGAGCAACTGCTACATAGCCCAGTCCTTCTACCAGGCTCTTTTTGCTGGCCAGACTTTGATGGCTGGGGCTCTTCAGATCTGGCAATCCCGAGCCCCTGCCAGCCATAAAGTAAAGCTTTGGTTAACCGTGAGAAACAGATGCTGGACCGCCGACAGGCTGAGCCGGCGTGGTCTTCAACATCCAGCGGCCTGTCCCTTCTGTGACCAATGTGGAGAAACCATCGACCATCTTTTGATGGGTTGCGTACTAGCCTGCGAGGTTTGGGTAGCCTGCCTGGGCTGGTGGAACAAGAGGCATTGGATGTCGGAGCATGACTCCAAGTTTGTTTCGTGGCTCCAAGATAGGCGAGGTGGCAAAGGACGCGAGCGCGACCTCTGGACAGGGATCTCCCTAGTTTGCTGGATGCTTTGGCGCCACCGGAATGATGTAGTCTTCGAAGGGGGCGCTCCTTCTTATGGGGAGGTCATCCGGAAGATCGCCACGGAGACAAACCTCTGGAGGGCTACAGGGCTTTTCCGCGTCTGTTTAGGGCAGGTAGATACGTGGAGATGTCGCGAGTAGTTGCTTAGGTTGTGTTTGTTGTCCCTAAGACGGCGTGGAGTTGCATCTTTGGCGCCTGTGTCACGATGCGTTGTAAAACTTGTCTCTTGGCCCTCCTTATATGAAAACGATACGTCTCCCAAGACATATCCTTAAAAAAAAGTATAGACAAATCTAGAACGGTTAATATGAGCCGGTGTATATATGTCTTTATATTCTCTCGTCCGAATGACTCGGATTTGCTTAATTAATTCGCATGTTATGAGTTGTAATATCCTGAAAACAATGCTACTCGCTTTTATACTCCAGAGAGCGTCAACACACTGTAGAGTAGGGAGTTTTGATGTACTCTCTCCTGTGCCTCTCAAACAGAAAACGTGAATGGCATGAAAACTTTGTCAATCTTGGTATTCCCGTACCACAGTCTGCAATATGAATGTGCATGTGGATCCTTCTCAAACAGAAACTCGATTTAATTTTTGTTATGTTTGAAATCTGGATCCTTCTCCCAAAAGAACAAACATATGGGACGGATCTTTTCTCCTAGAATTGATTGTTTGTGTAGATAGGTAGTATGGAAAGACAAGAATGACATTGAAGGAGTGGCAAACCTAGGAAAAGCCAAACTCTAGAAGCTAGAGATCCAGATGTGACCAAAATCCCAAACGCGAGCACACACATCAAGATCTATGCATGCCACTACATGAATGCATCAAGGTGCCGACGGTCTCTTTCTACGCTGATGGCTTTTAGTCGGAGCCGTCGGCATAGGACATGACCCGAGCAGCCCAGATAAACGGCCGTTAGCCTAAATAAGTCGTCGGCATAGGACACTCTGGGCCCAGGGCAGCTGTCGGCGTAGGGACTTGGCCGTGACGACGATGCGACGGCGTCAGAGCTATGCTGACGACAATGCCCTCGGCATAGATTCCACAACTACTAGCTATTTTTCTTTTACCATATTAATCTTATACAAATCATAATTAAATCATTCTAATTTAGAAAAATAAAAATAATATATGAAAATTTGTAAAAACAATAAGATATATCTATCTACACTTAAATATTAAACATTTGTGCTGAAAAGTTAAGTAAAATATAACAACATTATATATACTTTCGTATCACACATTTTAAAAGATATTCGAAATAGAAAATATGGTGGAATACCTCAAAAACTTCTACTAGGGGCAACCGGAGTGAATTTTATGGTAAAACGGCCACATCCTTTATTTTCACTGCAAGTTTAGTGAGGCTCGGTCCTAACCTAAGAATTCATGCCCACCGTTTTGACCATAGTTTGAAAGGGGTATAAGAAATTCAAAAATGATGCAAACCATGTAAAACCTTCACGTGGTGTCATATTATATGACATAGTTGCAAGGAAAAATATCAAACTTGGAATATTACAAATATCTCAAAAAAAACTTCTCAGAAATGAGTAATCATGTTCGAGCTTTCATGGTTTTCATACCAAACTACCAATATTATGGCTAAAATTGTGATATAGTATATGATAATATGCTCATATTATGCACACATATACATCTTGGGATGATAAACAATGTAGCAGGAGGAAGTTTTCCTTTTTCGTCGCCCCAAAAAGCCATTTTAAATTTCTGAGTGCCAAAAATGGGGTATCACCAAAGGAAAGATTCAAAATAGTACCACTCCATTTTTCAAAAATACTAGACCATCTTACATGGACAATGTTCTAGCCAGTGTATCTTAAACCTTTTCGTCCACCCCTCGTGAAAAAGAAAAAATCCCGCTGAATCGGTAGGAGGTCGGTCAGATTCGAAATACAGGTACATGATCTAATGCTTATGATTTTTTTTGGAAAAAATCATTTTTAGGTTCACAATATTCTATTTGATTACAGATCCACTACAAGTTTAGCGAGGCTTAGTCCCGAACTAAGAATCTTCATGACCGCCGTTTTGACCATAGTTTGAAACAGGCATAAAAATTCAAAAACTATCCAGACAATGTAAAACCTTTGTATGGTGTCATATTATGTGACATAGTTTCAAGGAAAACTACCAAACTTGGAATATTGCAAATATCTCAAAATAACCTTCTCAGAAATGAGCTATCATGTTCGAGGTTTTATGGATTTTAGACCAAACAACGAATGTTATAGCTAGAATCGCAACATAGTTTGTGACAATGTTCCCATATTATGCACACATGTGCATCTTGGACACAACCAATGTTTCATGAGAAAGTTTTCCTTTTCACCCCACCAAAAAGCCATTTCCCATTTTCCTAGTGCCAAAACGGGATGTTTTGTGAAGCAACTACCAAATAAAAGATTCAAAATGGTACAACCTCATTTTTAAAAAATATTAGACCACCTTCCAAGGACATTCTCCCAACCGGGGTATCTTAAACCTTTCCGTTCATCCCTCGTGAAAAAGAAAAATTTCTGCTAAATCTGTAGGAAGTCGGTCAGATTTGAACTACATGTATAGTATGATCTAATGCTTATGATTGTTTGGAAAAATCAATTTTATATTCATAATATGATATTTAATCACATATCCACTACAAGTTTTGCGAGGCTCATCCCTGAGCTTAGAATGTCCATGCCTGCAGTTTTGAACATTGTTTGAAACATGTATAATAAATATAAAAATGATCCAAACAATGTAAAACCTCTGCGCGGTGTCATATTATGTGAGATATTTGCAAGAAAAAATATCAAACTTGGAATATTGCAAATATCTCAAAGATCCTTCTCAGAAATGAGCTATCATGTTCGAGGTTTCATGTCTTTCAGGCCAAACGACGAATGTTATGGATAGAATCGTGGCATAGGTTTTGATAATATGCTCATATTATGCACACATGTGCATCTTGGGATGAAAAACAATATTGCAGGAGAAAGTTTTTCTTTTTGTCGCACTAAAAAGGCAATTTCTATTTTTCGAGTACTAGAAACGGGACGTTTTATGAAGCAACCACCAATAAAAGATTCAATATGGTACCACCAAATTTTAGAAAATACTAGACAATCTTACATGGATATTGTCCCAATCAGGATATTTTAAACCTTTCCGTCTACCCCTTGTGAAAAAGACAAATTCCTAATAAATCCGTAGGAAGTCGGTCAGATTTGAACTACAAGTACACGATCTAATGCTCATAATTTTTTTGGAAAAATCATTTTTAAATTTATAATATGCTATTTTATTAGAGATCCACTATAAGTTTAGCGAGGCTCAGTCCCGAGCTAAGAATCTCCATACCCGCCATTTTGATCCATAGTTTGAAACGGGCATAATAAATTCAAAAATGATCCAAACAATATAACCTCTGCGTGGTGTCATATTATGTGACATAGTTGCAAAAAAAAATACCAAACTTGGAATATTACAAATATCTAAAAAAACTTATCAGAAATGAGTTATCATGTGCGAGGTTTCATTGCTTTCAGGCCAAGCGACCATTATTATGGCTAAAATTATGGTATAGTTTGCGATAATGTACCCATTTTATGCATACATGTGCATCTTGGAATGACAAACAATGTTGTAGGAGGAAGTTTTCCTTTTCGTCGACCAAAAAGCCATTTCTATTTTCCGAGTGCCAAAAAGGGTGTTTTATGAAGCAACCGCCAAATAAAAGATTCAAAATAGTACCACCCCATTTTTCAAAAATAATAAACCAATTTCCATGGAAAATTTCCCAAATGGGGTATCTTAAACCTTTCTATCCACCCCTTGTGAAAAACAAATTCCTACTAAATCGGAAGGAAGTCGGTCATATTTGAACTACAAGTACATGATCTAATGCTCATGATTGTTTGGAAAAAATCAATTTTAGATTCACAATATGATATTTTATTAGAGATCCAATTCAACTTTGCGAGACTCAGCCCTGAACTAAGAATCTCCATGCCAGTCGTTTTGAACATAGTTTAAAACGGGCATAAGAAATTCAAAAATGATTCAAAAAATGGAAAACATCCATGTGGTATCATATTATGTGACATAGTTGCAATTAAAATTATTAAATTTGGAATATTGCAAATATCTCAAAAAAACTTCTCAGAAATGAGCTATCATGTTCGAGGTTTCATGCCTTTCAGTCCAACGACGAATGTTATGGCTAGAATCGCGGCATAATTTGTAATAATATGCCCATATTGTGCACACCTATCCAGCTTCGGATGAAAAACAATGTAGCAGAGTGAAGTTTCCTTTTTGTCGCACCAAAAAGCCATTTTTCATTTTCTAAGTACCAAAAAAGGGGTGTTTTGTGAAGCACCCACTAAATAGAAGATTCAAAATGGTACGATCCCTTCCAGAAATACTAGACCACATTCCAAGGATAATGTCTCAACCGGGATATCTTAAACCTTTTCATCCACCCCTTGTGAAAAAGACAAATTCCTGCCAAATTGGAACAAAGTCGGTCAGATTTTTTAATTATGGGTACATGATCTAATACTCATGATTTTTTGGAAAAATCATTTTTAGATTCACATTATGCTATTACATCAGAGATCCATCGCAAGTTTAGCGAGGCTTAGTTCCAGGCTAAGAATCTTCATACCCGCTGTTTTGACCATAGTTTGAAACGGGCATAAGAAATTGAAAAATGATCCAAATAATGTAAAATATTTGCATGGTGTCATATTATGTGACATAGTTGCAAGGGAAAATACCAAACTTGGAATAATGCAAATATCTCAAAAAAAACTTTTTCAGAAATGAGCTATCATGTTCGAGGTGTGATCCTTATAAAGATATTAATTATTCCATATTAAATAGAGGAAGACAAAAAATAAAATCATCTTATTGTTATTTGAATTCAAGATTATTATTACTTATCCATTTTTGTTTACTTAAGTATTTGTTTCGAATCCAAAAAATAGAGGTGTGACATCACAGTCCAAGGATTTTACGGATTTAAAGATATTAATTATTCCATATTAAATAGAAAAGGACAAAAAAACTAAAATCATTTTATTGTTATTTAAATTCAAGATTATTATTACTTATTCATTGTTGTTTACTTAAGTATTTGTTTCGAATTCAAAAAATAGAGCTGTGACACCATGGTTAATAGGATTTATATGGTAGTATTATCAACAAGATATAATTTTTTTCTTGGAAGCTCATCCGAGAGGAATGGATATGTTAAGCATGCTGGGACTAGAGTAGTGCAAGGATAGGTGACCGACAGGAAAGTTTGACCATGAGTACATTTTGATCTGAGATTAAGCGTTCTTAGAGTTAGAAAATGTCCATTGTGAAATTAATGACTCAAACAATTCAAAAGGATAAGATTTTTTTGAAAAAAGTACATTTTTTGCGAAAACTAGGTCGAGGGCTTTGCCGTCGGCATACCCAAATGGCCGTTAGCCATCTATCTGAGGCTCATCTAGCCTATACCGAGGGAAATGCTATTAGCATAGGCTGTGTTCGGTTGCCATATTTGCAAAAGAAACAATATCGTATTTCATCAAGTGTGATCGATCTATGAAGGTGTGTAGATTTTTAGATTCAGAGACTTTTGGAAGCTTAGGTTTCCTCAGAAGATTAAGCTCTTTCTGTGGTAGCTGGCCATAGATCATTTACCTAGCGGTGTGTAGGGTTCGTTGCATGGAAAACAAAAAAATTCTATCGCAAGAATACATAAAACCAAGATCCAATCTATGGCAAAGCCAAGATCTAATCCATGAGATAGGTGCAACTAGATTGGAGAGAACTAACCCTCGAAGATCCAAAGCAATTAACGAGATCAGATTTCGTGGTTGATGTAGTCGATCACTTGCCGATCTCAAGATCGTGTAGACGATCCTTCCGGCGGTGCGTTCCGGCAGCGCTTCCACACTCGGTCACACGTACGGAGTCGACGAAGACCTTCCTCGCCCCGTTCCAGCGGGTAGCGGAGGTAGTAGATCCCCTCGGAATCCTAGCAACACGACAACATGGTGGTGGTGGAGGTGAAAACCTGAAGGGCTTCGCCTAAGCCAGAGAAGGAAGACGGAGGAGGGAAGAGAGGGGCGACTAGGGTTGGGAGAAAGGGAAATCTCTACGCGCCCATCCCACCCATCCTTATATAGATGGGGGGTGACGCCAGGGTTTCCAGCCCTGGCCGTGTCCTCCTCCAACTCGGTGGCCCAAGAGGGGAAGGGGGGAAACTTACCCCCCAAGTTTCCCTCTTTCCTATTTTAGGGTTTTTCCCCTTTCCATAGGAGTTGGCCGGTTGGGCCCTCTTGGGCTTGGTGCGGCTGGCCCTAGTCCCCTATGGCATGCCACAACCCAAGTGCCCCCCCCGGGTGGTGGACTGATACGTCGTAAACATATCTATAATTTTTTATGTTCCATGCTTGTTTAGTATCTACTTTGCTTTGCTTTGTCTACACTTTGAGGTATTTTTATAAATTTCTAGACTAACCTATTAACAAGATGCCATAGTGCCAATTGCCCGTTTTCTTCTATTTTTGGTTCCAGAAAAGGCACAAAACCAATATTCTCGGAATTGGATGGGACAAAAGCCAAAGTCAATATTTTACTGTGGGGAACATGGAGCTAGAAGACGAGACGGAGAAGAGCCACCAGGGGGCCACACCCTGGGCATGGCTTAGCCCGCGTTTGCGTTTGGCGGGTCAGCCACTACAGGTGCCTCGCCTCTTAAATCTATAAGAAGCCCCCGATACCTAAACCATAAGTACCCGATCAATCTTCCACGAAACAGTCTGTAGCCGCCGCCACCATCGTCCCTAGATCGGGGGATCTGAAGTTCTTCCCGGCACCCTGCCAGAGGGGAGATCATCCTGGAGGCCTTCTTCATCACCATGACAGCCTCCGGTATGATGCGTGAGTAGTTCCACCTTGGACTATGGGTCCATGTAGTAGCTAGATGGTTGTTTCTCCTCATTTGTGCTACCATGTTTAGATCTTGTGAGCTATGTTCATGATCAAGATCATCTATTTGTAATGATGCGTGTTGTGTTTGCGGGGATCCGATGGATATTGAGATTACTATCTCAGATTGGTTAATGGTTCTATCTTATTGATTCTATCATGTCTGTGTTGTTTGTGATCTTGCATGCTCTCCGTTTATAGTAGCTATCTTGGCCAAGTAGATGCTAGTGACTCCAAGAGGGAGTATTTATGCTCGATAGTGGGTTCATGCCTCTATTTAATCTGGGGAAGTGACATAAATCTCTAAGGTTCTAGATGTGTTGTTGATACTAGTGAGAAAACAACGGTCTCTTGTTCATGGAACAAGTGGATTGTTTACCTTACACACTTTGCTTAAAGCAGTTATCCGTTGCTTGCAACTTAATACTGGAGGGGGTTCCGATGATAACCTGAAGGTGGATTACTAGTCATAGATGCAGTTGGATGGCGGTCTATATATCTTGTCGTATTGCCCAATCAAATCTCATAGGATCATGAATGTCTAGTATTGCATTGTTATGCCTTGCTCAGTCCTGTCAATTGCCCTACTATAATTTTTTTACCCAGCATGCCATGTTGTTTATCTTAAGGAGAACACCTCTAGTGAACTATGGACCCCGGTCCAATCTTTACCATTGATACATCTTCCACTGTTCCTGTTTACTTTCTACAAACCACCATTACCTTCCACACCATATAGTTAATCCTTTGTTTTCAGCAAACCGGTGAGATTGACAACCTCACTGTTCATTGGGGCAAAGTCTTGAGTTTGTGTTATGCAGGTTTCCAGTTGCTAGCAACACCTTTGGGTTGTTTCCTTCCTCCTACTGGTTCGATAACCTTGGTTTCTTTATGAGGGAAGACTTGCTGTTGTGCTCATCATACCTTCCTCTTGGGGTCTCCCAACGAAGCTCTACATTGATCTGAGTGCATCATGGACCCACTGGTGGTCCTTCAAGAACATTCTAGAAGCTTTCGGTCAAAACACCAAAAACATTTCCGAACTCCGGATATTGACTTTCCTTATATGAATCTTATTCTCCGGACCATTTCGGATCTCCTCGTGGTGCCCTGGATCCAATTCGAGACTCCGAACAACATTCGGTCTCCAACTATAACATCCCAGGATTAGGACCTAGAAATAGAGAGGACACATGTTTGTGCATTGCATTCATGCATAAGAAAATCCGGGTAATTTTCGCGCAAAACTAAAAGAGCTACAGAGGGATCGGGATCTCTCTTGTACGGAAGGAAACTTTGGAGCAAGTGCGATAGATTTCGACATAACCTTTGTAGAATTCTTTGTTTCAAGGGAAGATTGGTTTAAACATGTATTTTAATTTCAACTATGAAATTCAAAATAATTTATAAAATTCACAAATAGGAAATGGAAATATTTAATAACTTGAAATTAAATGATTATAAAAATGATATAAAAAGGATTCTTTATATTATTATACATATAGTATTATATTGATCATTTACAATAGTTAAATAAAAGTAAAGTATTATAAAACAATTAAGTAAAAAAAGAATTACATAATTGAAATAAAGAACAAAATTCTTTATTACAACAAAATATATATGCCATTGTCTTTACAAATAAATTGTAGAATAAGAAGGAAATAAGTAAACTTATTTGGATAAAATACAACAGTACAATGTTTTTACAACTTTCAAACAGAATATAAATTACAATGTCTCAACATTATTCAATCAGAAGAGAAATTACATATATATATAAAAAGAAGACCTAAAACTAATTTCTAAATACATTTCTTCACTTTCAACATCTTCATCTCTTGTTGATCCCTACAAAATGAAAACAACAGACTAAAAAAAGTAAAAGAATAAGGGGTTAGTTTGTTAATTGTACTCTCAGATTTAGCATACTAATGATATGCTTAAGCTCATCATGGAGTGTTTAGAAATGGAACAAGTATAGGATCTATTCTTGTTATATCAAATGACCTCAGCACAGCATCATGGGTCTAAAAGTCATCTTGGTAAAATAGTAAAAGAGTCCATTCCATTTGGCAACCCAAAAATAAAGCCAAACTGGACATAATACCAAACCAGCCGAGCACAATCATAGCACAAAGATCTGGACAGGGGGAGGTATCAGGACCAGCAGCACACAAACAGGCTGTTCACACATGCATGCATGCATATGTGCTATCAACACCACAAGGCAACAGCAAGTAGATAAAAAGCACCAGCTGTAGTAGAGCTACTACTATATCCTCTTTTCACATACACAACTAGACCAACAGATCTTATGCTAGCTCAAGAACACCACTAAGAACATCTCTTATTCTTAGCAGTTCTCTCTCAAGAAAACACAAATCACAAAGCCAACCACTGGATAACAACCACACATATTACTCCATCATCTCACCACATCTCTAGCTCTGGTTGCTACCTGGATCCATCCAAGAGCTAGAATAAAGGGAAGACAAGATCCAGGAGCACCAGCATAAGAAAATCAATAGAAGATTCCATAGCTCAAGTCAGGAGCACAAGGAGGATGCCTAGATGCCAAAGAGAGTAGCAGCAGTAGATACCTCAGAAGAGGGAGGAAAGCATACACCAAATCAACAGTGGTTGATCAAGATCACCACAAGCCCAGCAGCTGCAACAACTCATCAAACCACAGGTTAACCACTAAAATCATACTATAGCACATGTTCTTATTAAACTGCACCATCAGGCTCAAGTAGAAATATAGCTGCGGTACAAACTCGTCCAATTTCAACTTTACTTCAACTAGAGTTTCATCTAGGAGGAATGTTTAGGGTGATACTCTAAGTGTTGCAAAGAGATCTTTGCAAAATCATCATAGAGTAATGGTAAGTCATATAATAACATCTGTTTTTATCCTTTTCCAATCAAGGCCTCAGACTATGCATCACTGGCCATATTCCCACATCATTCACTACTGTGCAGACATAATTCCAACCAAACTCTGAGCAGCCAGATATGCTAGCTTAGTCACCTACTGGGCACACTCCAGGAATTGGAGGCACCATAGTGGCAGCTTAACTAACAATCTGGAATTAAACATCTAACCAACCAAAGAAAATCATCTTCCTAGCTAATAATAGCTAGAAATCATCCAAAGATGTACTGTGTCATAGTAACAGTACTTATGATAGTATTCCAACTTTAAATTCAAAGTGAATTTATTTTAATTCCCCAAAGCTTCAGACCAGCATCATAAGCATAAATTCCCTATGAATTTTATCCAACTGTATAAACAACAATTCATCCTATCTGAAGTACTACTATGCTCACTCCCATAGGGAGGCACCATAATAGTAACCAAGGCAAGAGAAGCCATCAGAACAATACATCAAGCTCAGTAATCATTTTCCTAATTAAATAATTAGGAATCATTCTAAAAAGGGAACTGTCATATGTAGCACCCATAGATAATATACCATTTCATCAAAAAACAATAACCAGTTTAGGACAAATCATTTTCCTAGGAAATAATTCTAGGAATCATTCCAATATGTTTCCATGATCACATAAGAGCAAAGCTTGGCTGAGTACCCTACCAATTTAGCTAGTCCAAAGATTCTAGGAAACACATGTAAGTGATTTCACCATACCAACATCACACAAGATTCAAAGCATTCAAGCAATCACTATCATGTTTGACAGTAGTAGAAATTTAGCATCACATACAATCCAACATCAATCATAAATTGTATCAAGATAATCCATTCCATTTTTATTCTCTCTCTATAAGTACAAGACAAATAGCAATCAAGGCCAACATCACCTTACTGTCATATTTGACAGTCAAAGACATTTAGAGAACAACATATTTAGCAGATTATTAACTAATAGGAAGAAGAGCAACAAGCTAGGATCATTAGGGTGTAATAGGTACCATAAGCAGATTAACACCCAGTAGAAGACTGCTGGTAGGATGAACCAGAAGAAATTAACCGAACATCACTGTAAAGGGTGTGAACCCTAGGTTCAGAGATGAAAACTAGACAGTGGGGAATCACAGAAAGCACACTTGACATAGCAAGATAGATAGAGCCTGGAGGGGAGCATAGAAGAGAGAAACACCTACCTTTGGTGAGTCATATCTCGCCGGAGAGGAAGCAGAAGTAGTATCGACGGCAACGGCAACACAGAACACCACGGGGAAGGCTTCACCATACACCACCACCTAGCCCAGCATCAATCTCACCACCAAGGCGGCACAGGGAGCAGCCCTGAGGGCCACATCATCCTATACCGGCCTAAGATACGAACTATAGTGAGTGGTGGCGCCGGAATCGATAGCCGCTATACCATGGCAGGGCTAGGGTTTCTGACGATTGCGCATCAGGATGCGCGCAAGCCAAATTGGCAAAGAAAGAGAAAGGGGAAAAGGTGGCGGCAGCCAAAGCGGCAGAGCAGGAGGGTGGCCGGGTGCAAGGCATTTACATCGCACACAAGTGGGGGTTGAGAGGATGAGGTCGTCTGTGTCTCTGTGTAAGACAAGGACGAGGGAAGGGCCATGGGTAAGATGGTTGGGCAAAATCCCAAATGCCCAACCAAACAGCCCAAGTTGTTTAAGATAAAGAAATAAAGTGAAAATAAAATAAATGAATTATCAAAATAACCTCTAAACATTTTTAACTATAAAAAATTATAGAAAAATCCTAAAAATACATATAATATACCAAAATGTCCATAACAATAAGATCTATCTAATAAACAATATAAATTTATTTATTTAAAATAAATATACAACACATAAATTTTAAAATCATTAAATTCTAAGTAAAATTTCATAAAATAAGAAAAACTTCTAAAAATAAATAAAAATCATTTTTGTCAATAAAAATAACTCTACTATTTTATAAAAATACTAACTTAGAGTTCTACAAATAAAATATAAAGCAAATATTTAAGGACACTTAATTCTTTGAAGAATTTTATAAAAATAAAGGTAATACTTAAAAATAAATAAAATTCATTTTTAAGATCTTGAATAAATATATTTTACTAGAAAAATACTATATATGTTATTTAAAGACATTTAAATAACCTTAGATAATAAAACTCATTTAATTATTTAACTAAAATAAAATAACCACTTTCTTAATTCTTAAAATTATTTCTTAAGTAAGAAATAATCACATTTTCTTATAAAACACTAAAATCTTTAAAGTTTAATTACTAAGTCTAAATCCATAATCAAAATAAAACTTAAATATAACTATTAGCCTTTAAATGTTTTAAAATCTTAAATTCAAATTAAACTCCTTTTAAATAAACATTATATATCACTCATGTATAAGATGGTGAATAATCTTCATCTCTTAACCACTCTTAAATTGACTCTAAAACCTAACAAATTTATAAGATCATCTAATTATGCTCCCATGAATAAGATGCATGTTGTAAATTCATCTTTCACTTACATTAAAAAGGATCATTCATAATCATATTAGTCAAAACCCTAAAACTAGATGATATTCTAAAACTCACTATCTCTTTAAAAATCACTTCTATTTTTATAGTTAACTTTGGTCTAAACAATTATAAACATCTCGTTTAAAGTTTATTCATGTTTTTAAAGTTAACTGTAGTCACTTGTATCAACAATTGAAATATGATAACTCAACATCATTTGTAACCCTCACAAACCCTAATGAAAGACCTAACAACCCTTAAGACTAATTAACCTTAACAAAATACTAGTTTCTTCAAATGTTATTCATTTTGCCACTTCACACAAACAAGTCTATAATAGTTCCTCAGTTCTTAAGAACTCAACCCAAGGACTTTTTATCTTAGTCACCAAATAACAATTAATCACATTACTATATTTGTACTTGTATATTTTAGATTGTTAACTCCTAAGTTCCTTATCAATGCCATTGCTTATGAACTAAACTTAAAGATAAACCCAATCTTAAAGAAGATACCTAAGATCAACTTATTCAAAATACTAAAGGTTTCACTTTGGGAATTATAAAATTGCATAGCATTATTTATGCATAATGGCATCTTGCTTCTTTAAACATTAGTCCTTGCCGGTCCAATGATGATGATTTCAGAAATTGGATCTTCTATTATCTCGAAGACCGTGAGTGCATAATCTTGCAACCACAAAAGGCAAGTTCACACTTGCTCATGTCCTTTGATTATTTTCTGTAAAGTATTTTGCAAATGCAGTGTTGTCATCACCTGCATTTCAAAAAGGTCAGAAAACACTATTTTCATAATAATATGGTTATAGGTTATTTACCATGAGGTAGTAGCCTTCTATGGAAGTTCTAGTGGTAAAGGAACATATTATCTAGGACTTAACAACCAATGTTGCCAGTGATTCTTGCGCCGTATATTACGCGTTAACCATGAGATTTGGAATGGGACGGAGAAGTCAGCTGGATCGGCTCTCTCTCGCATGCCAACGGATGACCGGGCCGTTGTTGCAACTCCTCTTGTAGAGGGTTAGCAGGTTATGGGTGGGATCCCTCAACGTCCCACGGCTTGTGGTATCTATGAGGGTTGTACACCTTAGGCTAATAAACAAGTTTTATCCTAGGCCTGATGTGCAATCCGTAGGGTATGCGGGGTCGCGGAGAAGGATAGTGATTATCTTGGATCTTAGTCTAGGCCTCACACCAAGGAAGTGTGAACGAGCCTATAACTCAGATGTGCAACAAAGCTAAGATCTCTCATGGGTAAAGTAACGCACCTCTGAAGAGTGTAAGAACTGTAACTTGTTACTCCCTGTTCTGGGAAGGAGCTGTGAACACTGCGGGAAAGGAACTCCATGAAATTTCTGGTAAACCCGTGAAGGCTGATGGACATAGATTTTCAGAATAAAAGCAACCTTTGAAGAAATGTTTATGAAAACTTGCATTGCCTACGACCTATGGTCTGTGGCTGTAGATAGTGCATCAAACACTTCTCTTTAGTGAACTTGCTGAGTACGCTCGTATTCAACATATCTTCTTAACCCTTGCTAGATCTCGGAGAAACCAATGGCGTTCCCAGGGAATAAGTTACTTGAAGAGTTAAAGATATCTGAGGGAGATCAATAGAGTCGAAGACCTTATCGGAATCTATCGAACACAAGCTGAAGCGTAGAATATAAATAAAACTCCTAGAATCTAAAACCTACTTTTGTAGAGCAATACTATAGTAGTTCTTTCAAGCCTTATATATATTAATAGTAGCACTTTTAAAGTAACTCCGAGTGGATCTTTCTGGTTCTTTCTGTATAATATTCCTCACTGTTTGATGAAGTTCTCTGGATCTTTTGTAATATGTTATATGTAATATAAAGTGTTGTCTTGGACTTGCGATGTTTCTGTTGTACCACTCTGAGGGGTATAATGCGAATGGAATAGTGTTCCATTGGTGTTATGTCAACGACTATAGTGTACTACATTATGCAGTGGTATGCTGGGTCACCGCAGTTGGTATCAGAGCATATCCTTTGACCTTAGGTTGGAAACCTAGTAAATGGGTAGAACCTGTAGGTTGGATAGTGACTGTAAGAAGCCATCTTATCTATACCATATTTCCTTATACAAGTGATGGATATTCACTTGCGAATAACCTTGTCACACTTTAGTGGAATTTTTAGGTTACTTCTTTTCTTATTAATGATACTTATCTACTATTTAATTCAGGAAGTGCCTATCCAGTATTTCGTAAGTAGACAATATATCTTCTACTAGACTATTCTATACTATAACTAAACTAGAGTAGTATATCACCAAGTCAGAGTACCTCATCAGGGAGTAGTAAATCATGGTGTTATCTTACTAAGAGATGCCATGAAATGAAGTAAAACTTTGTTATTATCTTTATAGTAGTGGTAAATACCAGGGGAGTATGCCCCAAAACCTTAAACAACTTGTTATGGTAGGGTAAGTAATTAATGTTTTGATTAACTAAAAGCTATTATATCAAGAATAGAATCTTATTAAGAGTAATAAATAGGGTTATGCTTATCTAACCCCATGTAATATGCCAAATCCATAGTGGCATGAATGACAAGACAGTATTCTTGTAGTACAAGTAGATCTATATAGGCTATGAAACTAGTTAAAACTTGAGAATTATTCGTTGTTATAATAAATATGCTTAAAGAAGTTAAGATTAGAAACAAAGGGTAGGATGTCTAGTATAACTCCAAGGATAAATGTGTTATAACTAGATGTAGAGTGATTTAACCAACTATCTCTAGAGCCGGATCAAATTTTACCAAAAGTTATCCCTTTCCAAATGGGCAGATGGTGTAATTTCAGAGAAAAAGAACATTATGAGCCGTACAAATAGGTATATAATTGTAGAAGTCCATACACTATATGTATCAAAAAAAATATAGTGTATAACATCAAAGCCTTAGTACTAGAGATGTTTTACTCTAAGTACTGTTTCTACAGGCTTTTGATGTATGTTTGCTAGAGGTAATATTTGGATTTGTTGAATTTTATTGGATTTTTATTGTGTGACTAGGTTTGTGCATAAAGTTTGAACTTTATGGGCATATGCATGATGTTTCATGGAGTCCTTACTTGCTGAACATGTCTAGAAGGGAAAATGGGTTCGCGTGAGGGAGAGGTGAATTATCATTTTAATATTGGGAAGATGAAGGCTCATGAGATGTTGGTGATACAACAAAAGGAGGCTAACTAGGCCATTCTGAAGGAAGGAACAAATGAAAAGCCGTATTTAACCACTAAAGAGGAGGTTCTTCAGTATATGAGGAGCATTGAAGAAGGAAGAAAGGTTGAAATAGAGAGGCAGAACCAGTTTTATCAGGAGACCTTAAAGGTTAGACAAGAGAAGCAATTCAAGGAATTACATCCAAGGGTTAAATTGGTGGAATTCTTAGAAACCAAACCCTGGAGTTTTTCCATGGTTGAAGAACCTATGGAGGCGGAGAATTGGTTAATGGATACATCCCGTAAGCTTAAAAGTGTGGGATGCAAGGATGAAGAAAAAGTGCGCCATGCAACTTATCCATTGACAGGAACCGCAACCATGTGTTGGGAAAAGTCCAAGTTCGTGATCCCGGAAGGAGGTGTCAATACCTGGGCTGAGTTCAAAAAGAAGTTTCGGGAAGAATTTGTTCATCGGTACAATGGGAAAAGGAAGGAGAATGAAGACTTAGAGAAAAGGAATCTTCCAGTCCTGAAACATGTACGGGAATTTAACCGTTGATCCAAGTACATTATTAAGAAAGTAAACAAGGAGGCGAAACGACAAAAGAAGTTCATGAAAGGACTACAAGCAATTATGAAGATGCAGCTTAGGATTGTGCGTGCAAAGGAGTTCCAGGAATTGGTGGATAGTGCACATCTATCAGGAGGTGGTGAGATTGATGCACCTGAAGGAAAGAAAAAGAGAATTCAAAAACAGACCACAACAGGTCAGGCCCAAGTACATATGACAAAGAATTATCCGGATCCACATATGACATAAAAAACAGAGAAGATATGTCACAACTATGGAATTCGGGGCCACGTTTTGAAGGAGTGTCCAAAACCTAAGATAGTATGTTACCAATGTGGAGAACCGGGACACATGAAAAGGAACTGCTTAAAACCGCAGTTAACTCATGGATCAACAGCAGGAGTAATAGAACCAATAATGGGGTTATCATCTACTCAAAGTATTCCACCCAATCCAAATGGAGAAAGGAATGTAGGAGCATTTCAAGGGAAATGTAATAAGTGTGGAGTTCTAGGACACAATAAATCATGTTGTCCGGAACATCAAGAGGTTTATGGAACATCAGCGGGAGGAGACATAGCATCCACCAAATCACCATCAAAGGAGGGTGTAGGTGAAGAAGGTACATCTTCAGGAAAACGGAAGTATGAAACCATAAATGAAGTCAATAACAGCAACAATCACAACAAAGCAAGTGGTAAGTCAAAGCATTATTAATGATATAAGTTACCTTATACATGCATTTAAGGAGTTAGAGATTTTGCACCACTATTTCCCAAGTATGTGGGTGTACCATCTGTTCCTCATAAGACCATTAGAAAATCTCAAGGGGGAGAGTGAATAATGAAGCATCAGGAGTTGAGATCTGGAGTAAGGTTTAGGGAAATCCAAAACATTCTTAAAAAGTAAGCCATAAGGACTAAGTATAGCATAAATAGATGAATAATAGAGTCAAGCTATATTTAGCCAAAGTATAAACCAGAATCTTACCTTAAGGAGACTTTCTAAAAACTTAGACACTTCTCGAATAGATGTCCTAATCTGAAAACAGTCAAGAGGATCTGATCAGGGCAGAAGTGATAGATTCAAAAGAATTTTATACATCAAATGGGATTATAAGTTCGCTCATTCCAAATCAGAAGAGGATCCATGGAAAAGCTTGAATGAAGATACAACAATTATCTTCCTCCCGGATTTAAAAGAGTCACCAGCATCTGAAGAAGTCAATCTTATCTTCCAAAACGTAAGAGGGTGTGAACTTCGAGGACGAAGTTTATTTTAAGGGGGAGAGTCTGTAACATCCCAGGATTAGCACCTAGAAATAGAGAGGACACAGGTTTGTGCATTGCATTCATGCATAAGAAAATCCGGGGAATTTTCGTGCAAAACTAAAAGAGCTATAGAGGGATCGGGATCTCTATTATACTGAAGGAAACTTTGAAGCAAGTGCGATAGATTTCAACTTAACCTTTGTAGAATTCTTTGTTTTAGGGGAAGATTGGTTTAAACATGTATTTGAATTTCATATAAAATTCACAAATAGGAAATGGAAATATTTAATAACTTGAAATTAAATCATTACAAAAATGATATAAAAAGGATTCTTTATATTATTATACATATAGGTATTATATTGATCATTTAGAATAGTTAAATAAAAGTAAAGTATTAGAAAACAATTAAGTAAAAAAAGAATTACATAATTTAAATAAAGAACAAAATTCTTTATTACAACAAAATATATATGCCATTGTCTTTACAAATAAATTGTAAAAAAAGAAGGAAATAAGTAAACTTATTTGGATAAAATACAACAGTACAATGTTTTTACAACTTTCAAACAAAATATAAATTACAATGTCTCAACATTATTCAATCAGAAGAGAAATCACATATATAAAAAAAGAAGACCTAAAACTAATTTATAACTACATTTCTTCACTTTCAACATCTTCATCTCTTCTTGATCCCTGCAAAATGAAAACAATAGACTAACAAAAGTAAAAGAATAAGGGGTTAGTTTGTTAATTGTACTCTCAGATTTAGCATACTAATGATATGCTTAAGCTCATCATGGAGTGTTTAGAAATGGAACAAGTATAGGATCTGTTCTTGTTATATCAAATGACCTCGGCACAGCATCATGGGTCTAAAAGGGGCAAGTTTAACCTTGGTAAAATAGTAAAAGAGTCCATTCCATTTGGCAACCCAAAAAATAAAGCCAAACTGGAGATAATACCAAACCAACCGAGCACAATCATAGCACAAAGATCTGGACAGGGGGAGGTATCAGGACCAGTAGCACACAAACAGGCAGGTCACACATGCATGCATGCATGCATATGTGTTGTCAACACCACAAGGCAACAGCAAGTAGAGGAAAAGCACCAGCTGTAGTAGAGCTACTACTATATCCTCTTTTTACATACACAACTAGACCAGCAGATCTTATGCTAGCCCAAGAACACCACTAAGTACATCTCTTGTTCTTAGCAGTTCTCTCTCAAGAAAACACAAATCACAAAGCCAACCACTGGATAACAACCACACATATTACTCCATCATCTCACCACATCTCTAGCTCTGGTTGCTACCTGGAGCCATCCAAGAGCTAGAATAAAGGGAAGACAAGATCCAGGAGCACCAGCAGAAGAAAAGTAATAGCAGATTCCATAGATCAAGTCAGGAGCACAAGGAGGATGCCTAGATGCCAAGGAGAGTAGCAGCAGTAGATACCTCAGAAGAGGGAGGAAAGCATACACCAAATCAACAGTGGTTAATCAATATCACCACTAGCCCAACAACTGCAAAAACACAACAAACCACAGGTTAACCACCAAAAATCATACTATAGCACATGTTCTTATTAAACTGCACCATCAGGCTGAAGTAGAAATATAGTTGTGGTACAAACTCATCCAATTTCAACTTTCCTTCAACTAGGGTTTCATCTAGGAGGAATGCTTAGGGTGATACTCTCAGTGTTGCAAAGAGAGCTTTGCAAAATCATCATAGAGTAATGGCAAGTCATATAATAACATCTGTTTTTATCCTTTTCCAATCAAGGCCTCAGACTATGCATCACTGGCCATATTCCCACATCATTCACTACTGTGCAGACATAATTCCAACCAAACTCTAAGCAGCCGGATATGCTAGCTCAGTCACCTACTAGGCACACTCCAGGAATTGGAGGCACCATAGTGGCAGCTTAACTAACAATCTCGAATTAAACATCTAACCAACCAAAGAAAATCATCTTCCTAGCTAATAATAGCTAGAAATCATCCAAAGATATACTGTGTCATAGTAACAATACTTATGATAGTATTCCAACTTTAAATTCAAAGTGAATTTATTTTAATTCCCCAAAGCTTTAGCCAGCATCATAAGCATAAATTCCCTATGAATTTTATCCAACTGTATGAACAACAATTCATCCTATCTGAAGTACTACTGTGCTCACTCCCATAGGGAGGCACCACAATAGTAACCAAGGCAAGAGAAGCCATCAGAACAATACATCAAGTTCAGTAATCATTTTCCTAATTAAATAATTAGGAATCATTCTAAAAAGGGAACTGTCATATGTAGCATCCATAGATAATATACCATTTCATCCATAAACAATAACCAGTTTAGGACAAATCATTTTCCTAGGAATCATTCCAATATGTTTCCATGATCACATAAGAGCAAAGCTTGGCTGAGTACCCTACCAATTTAGCTAGTCCAAAGATTCTAGGAAACACCTGTAAGTGATTTCACCATACCAACATCACACAAGATTCAAAGCATTCAAGCAATCACTGTCATGTTTGATAGTAGTAGAAATTTAGCATCACATACAATCCAACATCAATCATAAATTGTATCAAGATAATCCATTCCATTTTTATTCTCTCTCTATAAGTACAAGACAAATAGCAATCAAGGCCAACATCACCTTACTGTCATATTTGATAGTCACAGACATTCAGAGAACAACATATTTAGCAGATTATTAACTGTCAGGAAGAAGAGCAACAATCTAGGATCATTAGGGTGTAATATATACCATAAGCAGATTAACACCCAGTAGAAGACCGCTGGTAGGATGAAATAGAAGAAATTAACCGAACATCACTGTAAAGGGTGTGAACCCTAGGTTCAGAGATGAAAACTAGATAGTGGGGAATCACAGAAAGCACACTTGACATAGCAAGATAGATAGAGCCTGGAGGGGAGCATAGAAGAGAGAAACACCTACCTTTGGCGAGTCATATCTCACCGGAGAGGAAGCAGAAGTAGTATCGACGGCAACGGCAACCTAGAACACCATGGGGAAGGCTTCACCATACACCACCACCTAGCCCAGCATCAATCTCACCACCAAGGTGGCACAGGGAGCAGCCCTGAGGGCCACAACATCCTATACTGGCCTAGGATACGAACTACAGTGAGCGGCGGCGCCGGAATCGACAGCCGCTATACCATGGCAGGGCTAGGGTTTCCGACGATTGCGCATCAGGATGCGGCAAGCCAAATTGGCGAAGAAAGAGAAAGAGGAAAAGGTGGCGAAGCAGTGCCAGCACACGGCAGTGGTGGAGACGACCGGTGGTGGCCGGGGGTGCAGCGGCGGCGACGACATCGCACACAGGTGGGGGTTGAGAGGATGAGGTCGTGTGTGTTTGTGTGTAAGACAAGGAAGAGGGAAGGGCCAGGGGTGAGATGGTTGGGACAAATCCCAAACTGGGCCAACCTAGATGGGCCAGGCCAGCCCATATGCCCAACCAAACGTCCCAAGTTGTTTAAGATAAAGAATTAAAGTGAAAATAAAATAAATGAATTATCAAAATAACCTCTAAACATTTTAACTATAGAAAACTATAGAAAAATCCTAAAAATACATATAATATATCAAAATGTTCATAAAAATAAGATCTATCTAATAAAAAATATAACTTTATTTATTTAAAATAAATATACACCACATAAATTTTAAAATCATTAAATTCTAAGTAAAATTTCATAAAATAAGAAAAACTTCTAAAAATAAATAAAAATCTTTTTTGTGAATAAAAATAACTCTACTATTTTATAAAAATACTAACTTAGAGTTTTACAAATAAAATATAAACCAAATATTTAAGGACACTTAATTCTTTGAAGAATTTTATAAAAATAAAAGTAATACTTAAAAATAAATAAAATTCATTTTTAAGATCTTGAATAAATATATTTTACTAGAAAAATACTATATATGTTATTCAAAGACATTTAAATAACCTTAGAGAATAAAACTCATTTACTTATTTTACTAAAATAAAATAACCACTTTGTTAATTCTTGAAATTATTTCTTAAGTAAGAAATAATCACATTTTCTTATAAAACACTAAAATCTTTAAAGTTTAATTACTAAGTCCAAATCCATAATCAAAATAAAACTTAAATATAACTATTAGCCTTTAAATGTTTTTAAACCGTAAATTCAAATTAAACTCCTTTTAAATAAATATTATATATCACTCATGTATAAGATGGTGAATAATCTTCATCTCTTAACCACTCTTAAAGTGACTCTAAAACCTAACAAATTTATAAGATCATCTAATTATGCTCCCATGAATAAGATGCATGTTGTAAATTCATCTTTCACTTACATTAAAAAGGATCATTCATAATCATATTAGTCAAAACCCTAAAACTAGATGATATTCTAAAACTCACTATCTCTTAAAAAATCACTTCTATTTTTATAGTTAACTTTGGCCTAAACAATTATAAACATCTCATTTAAAGTTTATTCATGTTTTTAAAGTTAACTTTAGTCACTTGTGAAAACAATTGAAATATGATAACTCAACATCATTTGTAACCCTCACAAACCCTAATCAAAGACCTAACAACCCTTAAGACTAATTAACCTTAACTAAATACCAGTTTCTTCAAATGTTATTCTTTTTGCCACTTCACACAAACAAGTCTACAATAGTTCATCAGTTCTTAAGAACTCAACCCAAGGACTTTTTATCTTAGTCACCAGATAACAATTAATCATTAATCACATTACTATATTTGTACTTGTATATTTTAGATTGTTAACACCTAAGTTCCTTATCAATGCCATTGCTTATGAACTAAACTTAAAGATAAACCCAATCTTAAAGAAGATACCTAAGATCAACTTATTCAAAATACTAAAGGTTTCCCTTTGGGAATTATAAAATTGCATAGCATTATTTATGCATAATGGCATCTTGCTTCTTTAAACATTAGTCCTTGCCGGTCCAATGATGATGATTTCAGAAATTGGATCTTCTATTATCTCGAAGACCGTGAGTGCATAATCTTGCAATCACAAAAGGCAAGTTCACACTTGCTCATGTCCTTTGATTATTTTCTGTAAAGTATTTTGCAAATGCAGTGTTGTCATCACCTGCATTTCAAAAAGGTCAGAAAACACTATTTTCATAATAATATGGTTATAGGTTATTTACCATGAGGTAGTAGCCTTATATGGAAGTTCTAGTGGTAAAGGAACATATTATCTAGGACTTAACAACCAACGTTGCCAGTGATTCTTGCGCCGTATATTACGCGTTAACCATGAGATTTGGAATGGGACGGAGAAGTCAGCTGGATCAGCTCTCTCTCGCATGCCAACGGATGACCGGGCCGTTGTTGCAACTCCTCTTGTAGAGGGTTAGCAGGTTATGGGTGGGATCCCTCAATGTCCCACGGCTTCTGGTATCTATGAGGGTTGTACACCTTAGGCTGATAATGGAAACAAGTTTTATCCTAGGCCTGATGTGCAATCCGTAGGGTATGCGGGGTCGCGGAGAAGGATAGTGATTATCTTGGATCTTAGTCTAGGCCTCACACCAAGGAAGTGTGAACGAGCCTATAACTCAGATGTGCAACAAAGCTAAGATCTCTCATGGGTAAAGTAACGCACCTCTGCAGAGTGTAAGAACTGTAACTTGTTACTCCACATCGGGAAGGAGCTGTGAGCAACTGCGGAAAGGAACTCCATGAAATTTCTGGTAAACCCGTGAAGGCTGATGGACATAGATTTTCAGAATAAAAGCAACCTTTGAAGAAATGTTTATGAAAACTTGCATTGCCTACGACCTATGGTCTATGGCTGTAGATAGTGCATCAAACACTTCTCTTTAGTGAACTTCTTTGAAATGCTTCGTACTCAACGTATCTTCTTAACCCTTGCTAGATCTCGGAGAAACCAATGGCGTTCCTAGGGAATAAGTTACTTAAAGAGTTAAAGATATCTGAGGGATATCAACAGAGTCGAAGACCTTACCGAAATCTATCGAAGACAAGTTGAAGCATAAAATATAAATAAAACTCCTAGAATCTAAAACCTACTTCTGTAGAACAATACTATAGTAGTTCTTTCAAGCCTTATATATATTAATAGTAGCACTTCTAAAGTAACTCCGAGTGGATCTTTCTGGTTCTTTCTGTATAATATTCCTCACTGTTCGAGGAAGTTCTCTGGATCTTTTGTAATATGTTATATGTAATATAAAGTGTTGTATTGGACCCGCGATGTTTCTGTTGTACCACTCTGAGGGATATAATGCAAATGTAATGGTGTTCCATTGGTGTTATGTCAATGACTATAGTGTACTACATCATGTAGTGGTATGCTGGGTCGCCGCACCAACTAATATTCCATATCTACTTATACAACATCGAACCTTAAGTGTGTCACCCTACGGTTTGCAAACTATGCAGACATGATCGAGACACCTCTCCGATCAATAACCAATAGTGGGATCTGGAGATCCATAATGGCTCCTACATATTCAACAATGAATTCGTGATCAAATGAACCATTCACATATGTTACCGATCCCCTTTGTCACGTGATACTTTACTTATCCAAGGTTCAATCGTTGGTATCTCCATTGCTAGTTCAACCTCGTTACCGATAAGTACTCTTTACTCGTTCCATGATATGACATCCCTTGTGACCTAGTCACATGCTTCCAAGCCAATTGGATGACATTACACCGAGAGGGCCTATAGTATATCTATCCATCATATGGATGGACAAATCCCACTCTTGATCCATGCGCTTCAACACATACTTTCAGAATACCCAATGACACCTTTATAACCACCTAGTTATGGAAGTGGCGTTTGACGTTATCGAAGTACTCATCTAGTGATGGTGATTAAAATGATCTCATGGTCGAAGGATTAGGTTACTATGTATTTTAAAGCTTGTAGCAAAATGAACTTAATGACTTGATCTTATGTTATGCTTACTATGGGTGTGTGTCCATCACATCATTCTCCTAATGATATGATCTTGTTATTAATAACATCCAATGTCCATGATCATCTATTAATCAACAAGCTAGTTCAACAAGAGGCTTACTGTTGGAGATATGCCCAAGAGGCAATAAAATCAGTAATATGATTAAAAGTTGAACACTATTTATCATAAATTAAATCAAAGTGAATTTGCATAGTTGTTGTAGTCATTGGCATCAGTTCACCACCTTACGCTTAGTTATAGTTGAGATAATAGAACTATAGAATTCTGGATAGTTACTTTACGATCTGGTGTCGTATTGTTTTGAGTGTTAATCTAAAGTTTAAAAGTCCTATTGCAAACTTTAAGCAAACTTTGTTTACTCCGTGAAGTTTAATAATTGGAATTAAATCAAGAGTAACAATTCCAGTTAGTATATAAGTATCATGTTTGTCTACATGATTCTTGATATTCGAAAGATTGTTTTAATATCAAGGTTATCTAGGAGCTGAAAGAATTGTTTCAGAAACCATCATGTGTGGAATATATTACAATATCTGAAATGATGTTTTGGTTACAACATGATAGAGTATAATATGTGTAACACCCTCGCTTGATAAGGCTGAGTTCATGTGTATAGTGCCAATACCTGGATCGGTTCACTGGCACAGATAGTACAGATGAATACCAAAGAATTTAATAGTGCATCATAAATAACAAATTGATCCATAATTTGGAATTATTACAATAATGATTAGCTCAAGGCTAGATCAATATCAAGTAGCATACGGAAGCATAAACAATTGATAGGCTCCATCTTCAACTGTGCTACAGGCGAACAACTGTTGAGTGGAGTATCGCGACCTATTCGATCACTCAGAATTGGAATAATAACCTGTAACATAAAACGTATCAGCTCCGAAGGGTCAATACTTGGAATGTATGGCAAGTAGAGCTATTAAAGGAGACAATAAACCTAGCATCTACATGCTTATTTGGCAAGTGGAGCTATGGCTAGCTTGCATTTGCAAATACCTTTGTCCTACTTTCATAAACAGTTTTTTATTTTCTTTGAAAAGATCCTAATTAAGTAAACCCATCAACATTAAATCAATTAGGAAATTAGAATGAGCGATAAACATGTCATGAACTCAATATCAAGCAACTCAGATGTCCATAACCGGGGACACGGCTAATAGATTAGATTATACACCCTACAGGGGTTAGTACACTTTACCCATGGGACTTGGCCAGCCAAGCTCGTACCACCACTCTCGTATTGGGTGATGATAGGGAGAAGTCCAAGAAGGGACCGTTCGGGAAGTATCTCCCCAAACCCGACACGCACCGTACCAACCTACCAAAATTCTACATCTCTGGATACGTGGGTTCGAGTTACCACAACCTACTAAGTCCAACCAACTGCCCATTTCATTATTGGCACATGGTTGTACACGTAAGCTACCAAATAAAGAAGCCAATAATTTTCTCTTGATGTCTGGGTGCCTTTCCGCAATGATACCACCAAAAATGTCAATCCCATCACACCAGGAGGTTCATTGATTAAGTTGTTTTAGGTTTCACAAACCAACACTTTTAGAAACAACTTTGAGTGATGTAACCCAACCCTCGTTTATCATAGCACGGCTAAGCACATCTACCAACGGTGGCTCAACTACAGGAGATTCCTACCACATAATAGGACATGGCATAGTGATAGTAGTTCATATTCATGCATCTACAAAATACACCATAATGCATTGAAAATAGTAGGACAATGATCATGAACAATTAGCATCTAGTTGCCTTTGTTGTAGCTAAAGTCGTTCAGGCACTCGTTGCAATCACACACGTTGCACTCCTCGCAATTTATCGATCAAGAAATTGCATACAACATGAACAATCATACAATTATAAACAAATGCACAAATGCATGCCAATTTAATAAGTCATAATGGTTGTATTTAGTTCTCTAAACATTATTGAAGTATATGATGCATGCAAGAGATCAATTAATGCAATGGAGTATTTGTTATAATAATTACTTACCAATATAGGGGTTTTAATAGTTCTTTTGTAATGCCTATTCCAATTATCGAATTAAATTTGGATCTGAAATGTACTGGATATAGGGCATTAATATGAACCACTAGGCGTTGGATTCACCTTAATCAGAGTTATAGATCCTTTCTTATGATTTAAATAGTGTTTAATAGATTTTAAATAATTTATATAGTTTCTGTTGTCTAAAAATCAAACTAAAATAAGATCTATAATCTTCACGGAATTGTGATTCCAGAGACATATTATTTACAATATTCTGAATGTTATTAATTTTCTTATGAATTTATTACACCAAAGGGGCCATTAATCTATTTAAATATTGACGGCAAAACCTTATAGGATTTGTCTGAACCAATTGCATATTGACGATCTACTTGGAACCAGCTTTCCATCAGTATATTATTTATATTTTTGTGATATGCAAATAATTTACTATTAATTTAATGATTTATAAAGCCATTAATACTAATTAAATTGCTACAGCTTAAATATTCCGCAAAAATTGGATCCAACCAGATGTTATTAATCTACATTATAGTAGCTACAATTTGATATATTGTTCATATTTTTCAGAGTTATAGATAATTTCCTATGAATTTATTAACCTAGAAGACCATTAAAACTAATTAAATTACTACAGTGAACGTATACTATAAAGGTTGGATCTAATGCCATATTAATATTCTACACGTTTTTCTGAATCCATTGATATATTATTTGCTATTTTTGGATCTATGAATCTCTTTATATGATTTTTGCAAGTTTACACAATTTTCTGCAAATTAAATTCAATTTCAAATCTACAGGAAATATTCCCTGGGAATATTCTATGCTGACTGGGATGCGGGGCTGACCTGGCTTGACACATGGCGAGATCTGGTTGGCTTGTACCCTTTCATTGATAAGCTCTAATCTTTTCCGTCGGGATGAGATCCAGTGGCTAGAAAATTAGATCGGCTCGATTTTGGCTCATAATAGATAAGAAAGAGATCTGTGTTAGAGAGACAAATCCGTAGATCAAATTGAAAAACTTACATCATAAAAGTTGTAGAGAATCATTAGTGCTACCTTTTAACCAAAGGAATTTGGATTTGAAGAAACAAGCATGAGTACATCTTGGATTTACACCGTCATGTCTGAAATATTGCGATGCGAAATTCCTCGGCCGTGTGGATGAAAAGAGGTGAGATTTGTCGGGATTGAAAGATTTAAACGAGATCTACAACTTTCGTGTTTTGGCCGAAGGCAAACGATGAAGTCTAGATGGGTGAATAAACGAAATAAGATTCGGATATATGTAGATTCGGGATTTTGAGAAGGGAAACTTATACAGTTGTGCCTCCATGGGTTTATATGGAGTTTTAGGACGATGGAGAGATAGGTCTTGGAGTAGGGAACAAGTAGAAATAAACGGAAGTTGATTTAGAGTTGTATATTAAAACATATAAGAATTTGAATAAAGATAGGACTAGAGAAAACCAATTTTGCACGGAAATTAAAGCAACCATGCATCGATACCTTCCTCCACTGCGTCCTGGCTGGTTCGGTATGGTGCGGGCCGGCCCGTTTAGATTTTCTTTTCTTTTTCTATTTTAGTATTTTCTCTATATCTTTTGCATACGAACTTCAAATGATATGATTCTTGTTTCGAAAATTTTCTAAAATCAAATAGATCATTGTAGGATCATATTTGTAATATTTTTACTAGTTTTCAAGTATTGGATTTATAAATCCTTGTATATTTCATTTTATATATATATTTATTTGTTTGTATTTATTCTATAACTTTTTCATAATAGCTCCAAATGAGCTTAATTTTGTTTCTAAAATTTTGTAATATTCATTGGATCTTTTAGGCTATAATTTAGCAATAATCACTACCTTAGCAATAGTAGGTTTTTATAAAGCCAATTTAATTCCTTTTAGGAACAAAGTGGCATATACTATTTAGGGTTTTAGTCCTTTATTTATATTTAGGGATTTTTCTTGATGCAAATATGCAATGCTCATGAATGACATGCAAATGCATTTTTTTCTAGTCCCAATTTCTAAAATCTTGGGATGTGACAGACTAACCCCCTTAATATGAATCTCGTCCCGAGATTCGGAATGGCTAGCAAGGTTATGGGTGTTGTTGTTGAGGCTAACCCCCTTAAGAAAAATAAACTTGGCATCTCCAAGGCTAGTTAATCAACTATATCTTATTCTTCCTCTCTCTAGGATTGTGAGTGTAGTATCAAGGTGTGCACCAACTATCCAAG
Organism: Avena insularis; assembly: GCA_023614405.1. NCBI lineage: Eukaryota > Viridiplantae > Streptophyta > Magnoliopsida > Poales > Poaceae > Avena > Avena insularis. The sequence goes on from CM042685.1 coordinate 206,740,487, forward strand.
CTTCTTATTTAACCATCCAGTCTATGCCTACTATTACATCTAAATATTGTGGATCCAATATAGTTAAGCTAGTAGGAAAACTATGTGTTCCAATCTCTATGGTCTAATGGTGGCAGTCGTTTTGGATAGTATAGATGAGTTATACATAGAAAGACTAGAGAAGTAATACTACCCATAACTATATGAAACACACAATTAGCACACAAGCACACAATCAACACAAACAACACTCAATCCAAAATAGTTTTGTTTATGTTTCAAAAAAATTATTTTAGTGGCATACCATCCACAAAATAGTTTCCCCTTGGCTAATATTCATTTGGGGGTGAACCTACAATCATAAAAACAGTGGACGGAATCTGTCCTGAAACTACAGCATTGTTCACAAATTTTTTCTGGGCACCTTAGACTCATCAGGAAGTTTAGCCAATTTTGTACATATAGTACAAGAAGTTTTTCACCAAACCCTATTTTTTCAGACCTTTCCCAGTTACCAAAAAAAACATGAAAAATCATACAGTATAGCAAATTTAGTAGAAAACTGCCGCTAAAATATCACGAATTTCTAATCAAAACCTTCATTAACATATTATGGAATCTCACAAAAATATTCTAGAACTTTAAGGTATCAAATAGCACATCCTAAGCATAATAAATCAACTATCAAACAAGTTCTTCCCACAATCGATTGCTATATCTAAACGAGATCATATCAAACTATATGGTGGTCATCATCTAACTATATTTAATCTTGCACAAGTGTTCATCTACAAGTTTGAACAAGATACGATTTAAAAAATAGATAAAGGATTACAAGAATCTAATAAGTACAAAATTATAAGTTTATTTCTAGAGAGAGCCTTCCTTCTATATTTTAAAAGAGAAGAGTATGAGAATTGAAGTGATAAGAAGATACTAGAAAGAAGTGTAAGAAGAGAATAGATAGAATCAAATAGGGTTTATAATTTCATATGACTTTCCTATTCCATTGCTAGGTCATGATCCTACAGTCAACGCACTACTCTGATACCATCATGTAACACCCTCGCCTGATAAGGCTGAGTTCATGTGTATAGTGCCAATCCCTGGATCGGTTCACTTGCACACAGTACAGATGAATACCAAAGAATTTAATAGTGCATCATAAATAACAAATTGATCCATAATTTGTAATTATTACAATAATGCTTAGATCAAGGCTAGATCAATATCAAGTAGCATACGGAAGCATAAACAATTGATAGGCTCCATCTTCAACTGTGCTACAGGCGAACAACTGTTGAGTGGAGTATCGCGACCTATTCGATCACTCAGAATTGGAATAATAACCTGTAACATAAAACGTATCAGCCCCGAAGGGTCAATACTTGGAATGTATGGCAAGTAGAGCTATTAAAGGAGACAATAAACCTAGCATCTACATGCTTATTTGGCAAGTGGAGCTATGGCTAGCTTGCATTTGCAAATACCTTTGTCCTACTTTCATAAACAGTTTTTTATTTTCTTTGAAAAGATCCTAATTAAGTAAACCCATCAACATTAAATCAATTAGGAAATTAGAATGAGCGATAAACATGTCATGAACTCAATATCAAGCAACTCAGATGTCCATAACCGGGGACACGGCTAATCGATTAGATTATACACCCTGCAGGGGTTAGTACACTTTACCCATGGGACTTGGCCAGCCCAGCTCGTACCACCACTCTCATATTGGGTGATGATAGGGAGAAGTCCAAGAAGGGACCGTTTCGGGAAGTATCTCCCCAAACCCGACACGCACCGTACCAACCTACCAAAATTCTACATCTCTGGATACGTGGGTTCGAGTTACCACAACCTACTAAGTCCAACCAACTGCCCATTTCATTATTGGCATATGGTTGTACACGTAAGCTACCAAATAAAGAAGCCAATAATTTTCTCTTGATACCTGGGTGCCTTTCCGCAATGATACCACCAAAAATGTCAATCCCATCACACCAGGAGGTTCATTGATTAAGTTGTTTTAGGTTTCACAAACCAACACTTTTAGAAACAACTTTGAGTGATGTAACCCATCCCTCGTTTATCATAGAACGACTAAGCACATCTACCAACGGTGGCTCAACTACAGGAGATTCCTACCACATAATAGGACATAGAATAGCGATAGTAGTTCATATTCATGCATCTACAAAATACACCACAATGCATTGAAAATAGTAGGACAATGATCATGAACAATTAGCATCTACTTGCCTTTGTTGTAGCTGAAGTCGTTCAGGCACTCGTTGCAATCACACACATTGCACTCCTCGCAATCTATCGATCAAGCAATTGCATACAACATAAATAATCATACAATCATAAACAAATGCACAAATGCATGCCAATTTAATAAGTCACAATGGTTGTATTTAGTTCTCTAAACATTACTGAAGTATATGATGCATGCAGGAGATCAATTAATGCAATGGAGTATTTGTTATTAATAATTACTTACCAATATAGGGGTTTTAATAGTTCTATTGTAATGACTATTCCAATTATTGAATTAAATTTGGATCTGAAATGTACTGGAGAGAGGGCATTAATATGAACCAGTAGGCGTTGGATTCACCTTAACCGGAGTTATAGATCTTTTCTTATGATTTAAATACTGTTTAATAGATTTTAAATCATGTATATAGTTTATGTTGTCTAAAAATCAAACTAAAGTAAGATCTATAATCTTCACGGAATTGTGATTCTAGAGACATATTATTTACAATTTTCTAAATGTTATTAATTTTCTTATGAATTTATTACACCAAAGGAGACATTAATCTATTTAAATATTCACGGCAAAACCTTATAGTATTTGTCTGAACCAATTGCATATTGATGATCTACTTGGAACCAGCTTTCCATCAGTATATTATTTATATTTTTCTGATATGCAAATAATTTACTATGAATTTAATGATTTCTAAAGAAATTAACACTAATTCAATTGCCACGGTGTAAATACTCCGCAAAAGTTGGATCCAACCAGATATTATTAATCTACATTATAGTAGCTTCAATTTGATATATTGTTCATATATTTCAGAGTTACAGATAATTTCCTATGAATTTATTAACCTAAAATACCATTAAAACTAATTAAATTACTACAGTAAACGTATACAGTAAAGGTTGGATCTAATGCCATATTAATATTCTACATGTTTTTCTGAATCCATTGATATATTATTTGCTATTTTTGGATCTATGGATCTTTTTATATGATTTTTGCAAGTTTACACAATTTTCTGCAAATTAAATTCAGTTTCAAATCTATAGGGAATATTCCCTGGGAATATTCTATGCTGAATGGGACGCGGGGCTGACCTGGCTTAACACGTGGCGATATCTGGTTGGCTCGTACCCCTTTGTTGATAAGCTCTAATCTTGACCGTCGGGATGAGATCCAGTGGCTAGAAAAGAAGATCGTCTCGATTTTGGCTCATAATAGATAAGAAAGAAATCTGTGTTAGAGAGAAAAATCCGTAGATCAAATTAAAAAACTTACAACATAAAAGTTGTAGAGAATCATTAGTGCTACCTTTTCACCAAAGTAATTTGGATTTGAAGAAACGAGCGCGAGTACATCTTGGATTTACACCGTCATATCTGAAATATTGCGATGCGAAATTCCTCGGCTGTGGTCGATGAAAAGAGGTCAGGTTTGTCGATATCGAAAGATTTCGACGAGATCTACCACTTTAGTGTTTTGGCCGAAGGCAAAAGACGAAGTCTAGATAGGTGAATAAACGAAATAAGATTCGGATATGTGTAGATTCGGAATTTCGAGAAGGGAAACTTATACAGCTGTGTCTACATGGGTTTATATGGAGGTTTAGGACGATGGAGAGATAGGTCTTGGAGAAGGAAACAAGTAGAAACAAACGGAAGTTGATTTAGAGTTGTAGATTAAAAGATATAAGAGTTTGAATAGAGATAGGACTAGAGAAAACCGATTTTGCACGGAAATTAAAGCAACCATGCATCGATACCTTCGTCCACTGCGTCCTGGCTGGTTCGGTATGGTGTGGGCTGGCCCGTTTAGATTTCTTTTTCTTTTTCTATTTTAGTATTTTCTCTATATCTTTTGCATAGAAACTTCAAATGATATGATTCTTGTTTCTAAAATTTTCTAAAATCGAATAGATCATTGTAGGATCATATTTGTAATATTTTTACTAGTTTTCAAGTAATGGATTTATAAATCCTTGTATATTTCATTTTATCTATATATTTATTTGTTTGTATTTATTCCATAACTTTTTCATAATAGCTCCAAATGAGCTCAATTTTGTTTCTAAAATTTTGTAATATTCATTGGATCTTTTTAGGCTATAATTTAGCAATAATCGCTGCCTTAGAAATAGTAGGTTTTTATAAAGCCAATTTAATTCCTTTTAGGAACAAAGTGGCATATACTATTTAGGGTTTTAGTCCTTTATTTCTATTTAGGGATTTTTCTTGATGCAAATATGCAATGCTCATAAATGACATGCAAATGCATTTTTTTCTAGTCCCAATTTCTAAAATCTTGGGATGTGACAAGATGGCAAAATTAATATTCTCATAATTGATGAGAAATTGCAAAAGGTTGGAGACGCTAGTTGTCCTAATCCTCCAAAAGGTTTTGGAGAGCAACATTATACTCGTGATTCACTATTATAAGCTAAAGTAGCTTGATCATAGAAATTTCCATGAAAAGGATGAATATAAGATGTAGGTAAAATGTTTACTACACTAAAAGATTACTAAAGAATGGAATTCGAAAGAACGCCAAACATTTAATGATGGTGATCTACTTCAAAGTGCAAGTCCAAAGATATTAGTATTTGACTATACACGCTTTGGACTATGTGTCATGTGTATATCACCACTATTGATGTCGGTAGATTCTTTTGAAAGGAAAAGGAAATGCTAAAAGAGAAATCTAAGAAATATTTGGCAAAAAAGAAAAGACTAGTATTGTTCAGCTTAGGTATATAGATGATATACATGTTATGGATGTATTCCTTGCTTGTTAAACAATGTGGTTCTTAAGTATTGGATACTCAATTTGTTGGTGTGAATTATCATACGAAACAATACAATTCATGAACTACAATGGCCTAAGTCACTAGCAAGAGAATATGTGATGATGTTTATTGAGAATAGATAAATATGTGTTTTTCATTAACATCAAAGCTTGCCTTCAATATTTGTTTTATCAGGTATTATGAGAACAAAAGGGTTGATCAAATAATTGCCGTAATCCATAAAAGATGGATGATTTACCAATATCGTTGGAGAAATCACATCCATAAAACTAGTGCTAAAAATGTCGAAAGACAATTGATTGACAGATCACTTAAGAAGTGACATTGCCGTTTAATTTATATTGGAAACAAAAACATGAAAAAACTCGATGATTAATAGAATTTTGGAGTATTTTGAATTTTGATCAAATGACGCTTGTGAAAATTTCCTAGAGATAATTAAAACTCCGTTCATAGGCCAAAAGGGAATAATTGACTATCTTATTGGAACTTGTACATATAGATGTATGAAGCCCATTATGTGTAGTCGAGAGCGATGGATTTCAACTTCATATGCTTTCTCCAAAAATTTGAGTGAATATATGTATATTTTCTTAATGAGGATGAAGTGTGAAACATTTGAAAATGTTCGAATACTTTCAAGATGAAGTGGAAAATCAATGTAAGACGAAAATAAAGAATTTATGATAAAATCATAAAGGAAGATTTTTGAGTTACAAGTTTAGCAAAACAGCTAAGATTTGAGGAATTGTTCCATGGATTTGCATTTCCCAAAACACCATATGAGTATGGTGTGTTCGAGATATGCAATGAAACCTTGTTTGACATGGTGAGATCAAAGGTGTTAGTAATAAAACTGCCATAGTATTTTAAAGATTAAAGCTTTAGTGATTATCGCTTTTACACTAAAAAGAGCTCCATCATGATTCGTTAAAATGACACCATATAAAGTTATGGTTTGGGATAAAACCCAAGTTGTCCTTTCTTAAACATTGGTATGCTCTGCATAAGTAAGATGTTTACAAGAAAAATCGGATGAGCATGTCTTTGTAGGTTATTTCAGATAATCGTCGGGTACTCCTCCATAACACCAAAGCCAAAAGTGTTTTTCGCTTAGAACGTTAAGTTTCTTTTAGAAGAATTTTTTTGTGAAAATTTAAGTGGAAGGACAATAGATCTTTTATAAGATCAAAAGAACCTTAGCTATATGTGTTGAGTTTCGCAGCACCAAAAAGAGTTCCGGAGGCAGCAACAATGCTCATGGCTCACGTACCTCAAAGGTTGTGGTCACAGAGGTCTAAGTTCCTATTAAACCAAGTAGGTCGGATAAACAATCAAATACCAAGATTTGAGAATTAAATCATTATTTGACAATGATGAACCAACTACATGCAAAGAAGCGATGATGGGCCCTGACTCCGTCAAAATGGCTTGAAGCCATAAAATCCGTGATTGTTCCATACATGAGAAATCAAGCTTTGAACTTGGAAGACCCTCTAGAAAGGTGTAATACCTACAGTCATATTTGGATCTACAAAGAAATAGACATGGATGTTTCACATCTATGAAATAATCGACATGTTGGGAAAGATTTCACAATAATGTTCAAGCAGTTGATTATGACAAGATTTGATCTTTCATAGCGATATTTAGTCTAGACGGATTAATGTAGCAACCACTACATATAATTTCGTTATATGGTAGTTGAACAAACAAAATAAAGTTCTTCTTTGTTACCTAGGACGTGTACATGACATGATCAAAACGGTTTTGTTGATTCAAAGGATGCTAAAAGAGCATGCATACTTCAATGGTTAAAGTAAGCATCACGGAGTTGGAATATTCACCGTGATGAAACTGTTAAAAGGTTTAATTTCATCAGAGATGATGAAGATACTTGCATTTGCAAGAAATTTAGTGGGAGCGCTAAGACATATTTCTAATGCATTATGCGAAAGACATATTGTTGATTGTAAATGATGTATCTTTTATTGAAACAAATTAATAATTTCATCTAGATGAAAGACTTATGCAAAACCCGAATATTTGGCATCAATATCTATATGGATAGATTGAGGCGCTAATATGGTTGTGCCAAATGTACATAGATGAGATATTGAATGAGTTCAATATGGAAATGACAAGAAATGTTCTTGTCACACAGAAAGGATTAAATCGAAATTCAAGTGTATCAACACTTGGTAAGTGAAACAAAGATTCAAGTATTTTTTATACTTGAGCACAAAGAGTATTTTCCAATCATATTGTGATCTGTACACATCCAGATATATCCTATGCTCTAAATGTTATGAGCATATACTAGAATGATTCATAAATATGATCATTGTATAATAGTAAGGATATTCTTATGATCTTTTGGAAGACCCAAGAATATGTTCTTTTTGTAGAGGTGACAAATAGATAGATAGTTCATTGTAGAGTATTACATTGATACTAATTTTTTCACAAAGTACAAATTAAGTTTATCTCAATTTAAACTATGGGTGGAACAATGTAATGGAAAGGAGATTCCATAATGGATTTGGATGAGTTGCAAAGTTAAGACATTTTGACAGATACTACAACAAAAGGCTAAGTATATGATTGTTATTGTAGCAGAAAAAGAGGGCATTTGAGTCAAGTAGTTTGTTATCAAACTAGGTGTGGCTTACAGAGGGATAGTACTATGAAGATATATTGTACAACAATTGTATCGACATGGTTTGACCCTAAGGAACCAAAGGTCTCACCAAAGGACCAAATTTATACAAAGCCATCTCATTAGAGAATGAGTGATGCGTAGAGATGCAAACACATGCAATTACACACGGACCTAAAAGTGTCGGATCCGAAGATTAGTTAACCACTAGCAATCATGTATATACAACACCGGAAAGCCATAGGTATTGAATGCACAAGTTTTTCAAAATTAGATTATTGACTCTAGTGCAAGTGGGAGACTGTTGGAGATATGCCCAAGAGGTAATAATAAAGTGGTTATTATCATATCTTCATGTTTATGATAAATGTTTACATCCCATGCTATAGTTATATTAACTGGAAACATTAATACTTGTGTGTTTTGTAAACATAAAAGAGTCCCTAGTAAAGCCTCTTGTTAGACTAGCTTGTTGATTAATAGGTGATCATGGTTTCCTGATCATGGACATTGGATGTTATTAGTAACAAGATCATATCATTAGGAGAATGATGTGATGGACATACTCCTATAGTTAAGCGTAGCATAAGATCAAGTCATTTAAATAGCTCATTTGTTAAAGCTTTCAAATACATAGTAATCTAAATCCTTCGACCATGAGATCATGTTAATCACCATCACCGGATGGGTGCTTTTATGACATCAAACACCACTTCATAACTAGGTGGTTATAAAGGTGGCATTGAGTATTCTGAAAGTATGTGTTGAGGCACATGGATCAAGAGTGGGATTTGTCCATCCATATGATGGATAGATATACTCTGGGCCCTCTCGGTGGAATGTCATCCAATTGGCTTGCAAGCATGTGACTGGCTCACAAGGGATCACATATCACAAGAACGAGTAAAGAGTACTTATCGGTAACGAGGTTGAACTAGGTATGCAGAGATACCGACGGTCAAACCTCGGATAAGTAAAATATCAAGAGACAAAGGGAAATTGGTATCGTATGTAAATGGTTCATTCGATCATGAAGTAATTGTAGAAATATGTGGGAGCCATATGAATTTCCAGATTCATCTATTGGTTATTGATCGGAGAAGAGTCTCGATCATGTTTGCATAATTCACGAACCGTAGGGAGACACACTTAAGGATTCAAAGTTGTTTTGTAGATATGGAACATGAGTAAGAGACTGAATGTTGTTCGGAGTCTCGGATTGGATCCAGAACATCACGAGGAGATCCGGAATGGTCCGGAGTATAAGATTCATATAAGGAAAGTCCAATTCTGGAGTTCATAAATGGTTTTGGTGTTTTCACCGGAATGTTCTAGAAGGTCCATCGATCCAGAGTGGGAAGGGTACATGGATGTGTCATACCAATGTGGAATGGTTGCATCATGTCCTTGGTCACTTGGCTGGGCAATGGGAAAAGAGAAATCAAAACTCTAGTTTGAAAGTCAAATGCCAGTTTGAAAAGTCAAATCCCAACATGGTTGCCTAGTGAGGGAGGAGAGGAAACCCACTTAGGGAAGGTTTCCTCCCTCCCCTTGCCATCGGCCTTGGAAGATGAGTTGGGGGAGGACTCCCCTGCCCCTTGTCGCCTCTCCCTCACATAAAAGGAGGGGAGGGGCGCCCCTTGCACCCACAACTTGAAACCTAGGTCGGCCACCGCCCCCCTCTAGTTGCCGCCGCCCTAGATATCCTATAAACCGCTCCCATCTAGCTAAACCCTAGACGCCGGCCACCTCCACCCCTTGGCCTCTAAACTCTAGTTGTTGAGGCTCTCTCTCTACTCCACCATACCCGCTCTGGCTTAGTCTAAGCCCTACGGGATTTCCCCTCTACTTCCACCACCACACTGTTATGCTGTTGGAATCACGAGGAGAGATCTACAACCTCCCCTGCCTTCTGGAACAAGGGAGAAGGAGGTATTTATTGAGTACCGTACGTGTGAATGACTGCGGAAGCGCTGTCGAAACACGGTGCCGGAAGGATCATCTTTGTGATCTTGAGATCAACAAGTGAACGACTAATCAACCACGAGAATCCGATATTGTTAACCGCTTTGGATCTTTGGGGGTTAGTACTCTATGAACTCGTTGCACCGATCTAGTAGATTAGATCTTGGCTTGTGTGTGTTCATGAGATAGATTTTTTCCACGCTACGAACCCTACACTTACTAGGGACTCTTTTATGTTTACAAAACACACAAGTATTAATTTTTCCTATTAATACAATTATAGCATGGGATATAAACATTTATCATAAACATAAATATATAATAATAACCACTTTATTATTGCCTCTTGGGCATATCTCCAATAGTCTCCCACTTGCACTAGAGTCAATAATTTAGTTTGGAAAAACTTGTGCATTCAATACTTATGGCTTTCTGGTGTTGTATATACACGATTGCAAGTGGCAAACATAATCTTTGGATCTGACACTTTTAGGTCTGTGTGTATTTGCATCTCTCTGTGTCTCTATGCATCACTCATTCTCTAATGAGATGGCATTTTATAAATTTGGTCCTTTGGTGAGACCTTTAGTTCCTTGGGGTTAAATCATGTTGATACAATTGTCGTACAATATATATTCACAGTACTAGCCTGCTGTGGACCACACCTAGTTTGGTAACAAACTACTTGACACAAATGCCCTCTTTTGCTACTACAATAGCAGTCATATACTTAGCCTTTTGTTGTAGTATCTGTCACAATGTCTTAACTTTGGAACTCATCCAAATCCGTTATGGAATCTCCTTTCCATTACATTGTCCACCCATAGTTTAAATTGAGATAAACTTAATTTGTATCTTGTGACAAGACTAGTATCAATGTAACACATTACAATGAACTATCTATCTATTTGTCACTTCTACATAAATAACATATTCTTAGTTCTTTCAAATATCATAAAAATATCCTTACTATCGTCCAATGATCATCTTATGAGTCATTCTGGTATATGCTCATAACATTTAGAGCATAGGACATATATGGATGTGTACATATCACAACATGATTGATCAAAATATCCATGTGATTTCACTCACCAAGTGTCAATACACTTGAATCTTGATTCAATCACCGGCCAAGTGTCAATACACTTGAATCTTTATTCAACCCTTTCCGTGCGACAACCTTTCTTGTTGTTTCTGTATTGAACTCTTTCAATGTCTCATCTATGTACTTCCGGCACAACCATATTAGTGTGTAAATCTATCCATATAGACATTCATACCTAATATTCGGGTTTTTCCTAAGTCTTCCATCGAAATGAAATTCTTAACCTGTGCCAATAAAAGTACATCATTTCCAATATGTCTTTGACATAATATATTACAAATATGTCTTAGCACTCCCAATTAATTTCTTGCAAATGCAAGCATCTTCATCGTCTCCGATGAAATTAAACTCTTTTAATATTTTTATCACGGTGAAGATTCCAACTCCGTGATTCTTACTTCAACCATTGAAGTTTGCATGCGCTATTATCATCCTTTGAATTAACAAAACCCTTTGGATCATGTCATGTACACGTCCTAGGTAACCATTCTATTAGAAGAACTTTGTTTTGTTTGTTCAACTATCATATACCAAAATTATATGTAGTGGTTGCTACATTAATCCATCCATACTAAATATCGCTATGAAATATCAAATATTATCATATTTAACTCCTTGAACATTGTCGTAAACTCTTTCTCGACATGTCAATTATTTCATAGATGTGAAACACCCATGTCTATTATTTTATAGATCCAAATACGACTGAAAGATTTTACACCTTTCCAGAGGGTCTTCCAAGTTTCAAAAACTTGATTTCTCGTATATGGAACTATCACGGATTTTATGGCTTCAAACCATATGACAGAGTCAGGGCCCATCATCGCTTCTTTGCATATAGTCAGTTCATCATTGTGAAACAATAATGATTTACTCTCAAATATTTAGTATTTGATTGTTTCCCCGACCTACTCGGTTTAGTAGAAACTTAGACCTCCGCGACCAGAACCTTTGAGGCACGTGAGCCATGAGCATTGTTGTTGCCTCCGGGACACTTTCCAGCGCTGCGCAACTCATCACATATTAGCTAAGGTTTAATAACCTTATCAAAGTTCTATTGTCCTCCCACTTAACTTCTCATAAAAAATTCCTTCTAAATAAACTTGACGTTCTAAGCGACAAACACTTTTGTCTTTGGTGTTATGCAGGAATACCCAACGGTTATTCGAAATAACATACAAAGACATGGTTATCCGACTTTGGTTGTAAACATTTTACTTATGCCTAGCATACCAAAATTCAAGAAAGGACAGCTTGGGTTTTATCCCAGATCATATCTTATATGGTGTCATTTCAACGCATCGCGATGGTTCTATTTTCAGTGTAAAAGTGGTAGTTACTAAAGCTTTAAACCTCTTAAAATATAATGGCGGTCTTATAAATGACACCTTTGATCTCACCATGTTAAACAAGGTTTCATTACATATGTCGAACACTCCATGCTACTATGGTGTTTCGGGAAATGCAAATCTATGAAACGATTCCTCAAATCTTAGGTGTTTTGCTAAACTTGTAACTCAAATATCTTACTTTATGATCTAATAATAAATTCTTTATTTTCTTGTTACAATGATTTTCCACTTCATCTTGAAAGTCTTTGAACATTTTCAAATATTACACACTTTTTCCTCATTAAGTAAATATACACATGTATTCACTCAAAATTCTAGAGAAATCATATGAAGTTGAAATCCATCTCTCACTACTACACATAATGGACTACATACATCTATATGTACAAATTCCAATAAGTTAGTCGTTCGTTCTTCTTTGGCCTTTGAGCAAAATTTCAATTATCTCCAGGAAAGTCTCACAAGCGTCATTTGACTAAATCAAAAGACTCCAAAATTCCATCAACATGGAGTTTCTACATGTTTTCTTTCCAATATAATTTAAACGGTGATGTTACTTCGTAAGTGATCTTTCAATCATTTGTTTTACGACATTTTAGAGCTCTTATGGACGTGATATCTCCAACTAGGTTTGTAAATCATCCATCTTATATGGAATATGGTAATTATTTGAACAACCTTTTATTCTCATCATACCCGATCAAAATAACAATTATTGAAACAAAATCTTTAAGGTAAGCTTTGATGTTAATGAGAAACACAACAACACTTTGTTTGTTTTCGATGAACATCATCACATATTCTCTTGCTGGTTACTTAGGCCATTGTAGTTCATGAATTGTGTTGTCATGCATGACATTTCATACCATCCAATTCGGTATCCAATACCCAAGAACCACATTGTTTAATAAGAAAAGAATACAACCATAACATGTATATCATCTAACCTAAGCTGGACATTCCTAATCTTTTATTTTTATGCCAAATATTTCTAAGATTCTCTTTCAGCATTTCCTTTCACTTTTAAAAGAATCTATCAACATCAACACTGGCGCTATACACATGACACATAGTACAAAGCTTGTATAGTCATGTACTAATACCTTTGGACTTGCACTTTGAAGTAGATCACTATCATCAAATTTTTGGCGTTCTTTCAAAATCTATTCTTTAGTAATCTTTTGGTGTAGTAAAGATTTTACCTACACCTTCTATTCATCCTTATCATGACAACTTTTATGATCTAGCTACTATAGCTTATAAAGGCGAATCGCGAGTATAATGTTACTTTCCAAAACCCTTTTGGAGGATTAGGTCGACTAGCATCTCCAACTTTTGCAAATTCTCATTAAATATGAGAATATAAACTTTGCTAAATTATACTCTATCATGTTGCAACCAAAACATTGTTTTAGATATCGCAATATCTTCCACACATGATGGTTTCTGAAACATTTCTTTCATCTCCTAGATAACCTTGATATTAAAACAATCTTTTGAATATCAAGAATCATGGAGGCAAACATGATACTTTAGATACTAACACTGGAATTATTAGTCTTGATTTAATACTAATTATTAAACTTCATAGAGTAAATGGAGTTTTCTAAAAGTTTGTAATAGGATTTTTAAACTTTAGATTGACACTCAAAAAATACGATACCAGTTTGTAAAGTAACTGTCCAGAATTCTATAGTTCTATTATCTAAATTAAAACTAAGCGTAAGGTGGTGAACGGAAGCCAATGACTACAATAATTATACAAATTCACTTTGATTTAATTTATGATAAATTGTGTTCAACTTTAATCATATTACTATTTGAACTCCCACTCAAAACAACATCCCTCACGTTGCCTTAGTGATTACACGAACTAAATCTACTACACCAAGTCCGATCATCACGAGAGAATATTTAGCTTCAAAGATGAACAATCAACATGTTCATCATATCATCCATATGACTCATGCTTTACCTTCCGATATTCCATGTTCCGAGACCATGTCTATACATGCTAGGCTCGTCAAGATTAACCTTAGTATCCGCATGTGTAAATCTGGCTTGCACCGTTGTATGCATATGGAGAATCTATAACACCCCATCATCACGTGATGCTTCAAAATGACGAGTCTTAACAATGGTGCCTACTAAGGACGAACACTTTATTTCATGATATTTAGTGAGAGGGGTCATCTTATAATGCTACCATCGCGATCTAAGCAATACAAGATGCACAAAAGGATTAACATCACATGCAGTTCATAATATGTGATATGATATGGTATTTCTTCTTGTGCCTTTGATATCCGTCTCCAAAGCACGAACAAGATCTCCATCATCACCAGTGACGATGGCTCAGCTGATTGTTGAGCTTCGTTGGGAGACCCCAAGAGGAAGGTATGATGAGCACAACAGCAAGTTTTTCCCTCAATAAGAAACCAAGTTTAGCGAACCAGTAGGAGGAAGGAAACTAATCAAAGGTGTTGCTAGCAACTTGGAAACCTGCACAACACAAACTCAAGACTTTGCCCCAACGAATAGTGAGGTTGTCAATCTCACCGGTTTGCTGAAAACAAAGGATTAACTGTATGGTGTGGAAGGTAATGGTGGTTGGCAGAAAGTAAACAATAAAAGTGAAAGATGTACCGATGGTAAAGATTGGACCGGGGTCCATAGTTCACTAGAAGTGTTCTCCTTAAGATAAACAACATGGCATGTTGGGTAATCAAATAACAGCAAGGCAATTGACAGGACTGAGCAAGGCATAACAATGCAATACTAGACATTCATGATCCTATGAGATTTGATTGGGCAATACAACAAGATACATAGACCGCCATCTAACTGCATCTATGACTAGTAATCCACCTTCAGGTTATCATCCAAACCCCCTCCAGTATTAAGTTGCAAGCAACGGATAACTGCTTTAAGAAAAGTGTGTAAGGTAAACAATCCAGTTGTTCCATGAACAAGAGACCGTTGTTTTCTCCCTAGTAGCAACAGCACATCTACAACCTTAGAGATTTCTATCACTTTCCTTAGATTAAATAGAGGCATGAACCCACTATCGAGCATAAATACTTCCTCTTGGAGTCACTAGCATCTACTTGGACAAGATATCTACTAGAAACAGAGAGCATGCAAGATCACAAACAACACAGACATGATAGAATCAATAAGACAAAACCATTAATCAATCTGACATAGTAATCTCAATATCCATCGGATCTCCGCAAACACAACATGCATGATTACAAATAGATGATCTTGATCATGAACGGAGCTCACAAGATCTAAACATGGTAGCACAAAGGAGGAGAGACAACCATCTAGATACTACATGGACACGTAGTCCAAGGTGGAACTACTCACGCTTCATACCGGAGGCTGGCATGATGATGAAGAAGGCATGCGGGATGATATCCCCTCCGGCAGGGTGCCGGGAAGAGCTTCAGATTCCCCCGATCTAGGGATGATGGTGGGGGCGGCTACATACTGTTTCGTGGAAGATTGATCGGGTACTTGGGGTTTTGTTATCGGGGGCTTCTTATAGGCGAAGAGGCGAGGCAGGGGGCACCTAGGGTGGCCGCACCCCTAGGCACGGGCCCAGCCTGGCCACGTGGCTAGGGGTGTGGCCCCCTAGTGGCTCTTCTCCATCTCGTATTCTGGCTCCGTGTTCCCCATGGTAAAATATTGACTTTAGCTTTTGTCCCGTCCAATTCCGAGAATATTGATTTTCTGCCATTTCTGGAACCAAAAACAGAGGAAAACATGCAACTGGCACTGTTGCATCTTGTTAATAGGTTAGTACCAGAAAACATATAAAAACACCTCAAAGTGTAGACAAAGCAAATCAAAGTAGATACTAAACAAGCATGGAACATCAAAAGTTATAGATACGTTTATGATGTATCAAGCATCCCCAAGCTTAACTCAAGCTCGTCCTCGAGTAGGTAAGTGATAAAAAGAATAATTTTTTAGGTGACATGCATCATCAAAATCAAGATCAAACCATTTTCAAGCATTGAAAGCTAGGATCAAAGAACTCTAAACATGAGCATGAAATATGGAGTTCTAACAGTAAGACAAAGTAACTATGCATGCAACATGAAAGGTTACAAACAAAGATCATGAATAACAATGCATTGAAAGATGTTTGTTTGCTTCATATATAGAAAACATAGCATAGTGGCATTCAACTTGTCCCTCATGGAGTAGCAAATAAATGCATAAGACGCCTTCAAAGTTCATAAGAGTGACTAGATACAAATAGTTCATGAACAAGCAATATCAACAATATGAATCAATCAATAAGTTTTGGGACAATGCACATAAAACTAAGAATGGCAACTATGCTCTCTTAATTGGTGCCTAAGGATAGAAGGTGGAGACTCAATATAATAGTGGAAGAAAGGCCCTTCACAAAGAGGGAAGCAGGGATTTCAAGTCTCAAAAAGAGCTTCCAAAAATTATGATACTTGTTAGCTTTCAGATCTCATTGCGCCTATCATAAGCATCTTGAAGTGATTAAGTTTAAAGTGAACAAACTATGGAGTATATGCTTGAAAAAGTATAAGTTGGCAATCTCATGTCCCTTGAATACGAGGGCCGCTTCTCATGCAACTCAACTTTAGTCACCTGTAACTTCTTGTCATAGTAAGTACATGTGTATCATAGAGAACCGCCAACGGGGTACCCCTTGCACATGATATAGTAGCTATCCCATAATCAAAATGACAAGGCAAGCAGACAATGAGCATCTCAGTAATCTTCTTATTTACCATGGGAAAATGGTGCTTTTTTCTCTCTTTCCTCTTTTCAATGTGTCTCTTTTTTTTATAAGAAGAAAGCTTCATAGATTGCTCACTATGGTGATGCTGCAAGTTTCCACCATGATTAGGCTTCGCTTATTCTAGCGGCCCAGACATTTCTCTAACACACATACATAACTCCATGTATTTAGAAGCTCCCCTTTTATTTCACACCGACGACATCCATAAACAAAAGAGCATGATATCAACTTTGTACAATGTACAAGTGCAATGTTGAAAGCATTCCCCGTGATAGCACGGTTCTGCTAATTCCAACGTATAAGTGCAAGCATAGACAACATAGATGACACAATGGTTCAAGTTTATTTAGGGGCAAGAAAAATAAAGTGTGCCATCAAGTTCATGAGAGCTTTAATCACTAAGTTTTCACATAACAAAATAACTTTTTAATTGGAAGGTAGATGAAAACAAGAATATACTTGGAATGGTGTAACACACCATGCATAGGAATTTATAGTGGACACTTTGGAATAACTTGGTTTCTTGGGAGTTGGATGCATGAGTAGAGCTTACTCATACAAGTGGAGGCTAGCAAAAGACTGGGAGCGACCAACTAAGAGAGCAATAATGTCCATAATCATGCAGAGCGACAAAACATTACTAATCAAAGAATAAAGTGGTACCACAAGTCAAAAACTAAATGATATAGAGGCTATGGTGACTTTTTCATAGTCATAACATGGTGTGAGCATGTGCCAAGTCAACCCAAACAAAGCATCAAAGGAGAATACCACAATACTATGCTTTTGTATGCTAAAACAACACATGATTCCTTAAAGGCACATTAAGCAATCCCAATTGTTTGGAACAAGTCATGCTACATCAATAATCACTAAGCATAAGGTCAAAACAACATCTAGCATGACATGCTAAAGTCTTAGTCATAGTCAAAGCAAGCTCCTCTTGTACTTATTCAAGCAAGAACTTTCTACTCCTCTCCAACACCAATCAACTTATTTGAAACAACACAGCAAGAACGGGGGTCCAAACTACTTTATTCAAGAAAACTAAGCAAACAAAAACGAAAACTAAGATGCTCCAAGAACAACACAACAGTGCATGAAACAATAAAAACGAAGTGTCTAGAAAGACCTGAGATTTTTATTGATGAAGAAGGGGATGCCTTAGGCATCCCCAAGCTTTGACACTTGTACCTCTTGAATATTTCTTGCGGTGACACGGGGTGGCATCCCCAAGCTTGAGCTTTTATCCATTCTTCATCTCATTACATCATTCTTCCTCTACACCTGCAAATTTTCATTCATTCAAAACTTCACACAATCTTCATTAGCAACATTAGTGTATTCAAAAGATAATAGACCCTTGGGGTTTAGTTTTAAAATAGAAAAACTTTCATTAAAAACAAAAGCTACTGTAGCAATTCCCTCAAAAAGATCAATTTCCCAAAAATAACCCAAAAAGGAATATATAAGAAGCAAATGCAAATAATGGCAGAAATCTGTCAAAACAGACCAGCAGGTAGAAACTGATTTTTTCGAAGACCTTATGTTGCTCAAATCAAAAAATGTTGAACTAAATAAAGTTATCTAACATACTGGGGGATTTATTCAGAAACTTACAGCTCAATCCGACTTACAGATATTTTACATGAATTTTTACGGTGGAGCACAAAAAACTTTTTCAGGACAGCAACTCCCCAAATCTTACTTCCCTCTCATTAGAGGTTATTCTTGGCAAAAAAAAGCAAATAAAAAGGATAAGGAGAGGTCATTACTTAAGTAATAACTTCCAAGACTTAAGAAAACTTGTGGGTTATCTCCCAATAAGTACTTTTCTTTAATGCCTTTAAGTTAGGCACAAGAAGCAAGAATCAAGTATTTTCAAATGAAGAAGCATTAACATCAAACCATGCTTTCAAAGGAGGAGAAAAAAGCAACTTCTCTCTCCTCATAGTTAAATGACCAATACCTTTCTTGATGGAAATTGATATTCAATGGTGCCTTCTTTCATATTAATGATGGCACCAACAGTTCTAAGAAAAGGTCTTCCCAAAGTAATAGGACAAGAAGCATTGTATTCAACATCCAAAACATAGAAATCAACAGGGACATAAGCATTTTTAACCATAATAATAACATCATTAACACTCCCATGAGTTTCTTTTTAGAATTATCATTAAGTGGGACATCAAAATAACAATCTTCCAAAGGTGGCAAATCAAGCATTTCATAAATCTTTCTAGGCATAATAGAGACACTAGAACTAAGGTCACATGAAGCTTTGAGATCAAAGTCACTCACTTGCATATTAATGATGGGTTCCCAACTATCTTATACTATCCTAGGAATAGAGGCTTTGTGTTTCAACTTTTCTTCCTTCATTTTACTGAGAGCATCTGTAATGTGTTTGGTGAAAGCTACATTCATATCACGAGCATACAGACTTCTAGCAAGCTTTTGTAGGAACATAATCACTTCAGAAATATTGCAACCATGAAGATCAAAATCAAACTTAGCATCACTTATAGTAGACTCGTTGGGTTTAGGCATTGTGGCAGGAGGAATAGGGACTTCTTGTGGTTTAGTGGCATCCATATTGGTGGTGGTGATAATGCACACACTATTGTTTCTAGCAATTTCAGCTTCTCTTTACCACTTAGCATGTAGTTGGGCTAACTGTCTAACATTTTCATCAATAGTAACTTGTATAGCATGAGTAGCAGCAAAGGTACTTTCCAAAGTTTTAGGTTTAGCAGCCATTTTATTAATCAAATAGGATTGTGCTTCAGACAAAGAGGAAATATTTTTCTCAACATTCAAAAGCTTTTCCTCCAAAGTCTTGTTGAAGGTGCTTTATTTACTAATAAATTCTTTGAGCATGACTTCAAGTTCAGAAGGAGCACTTCTAGTATTGTTGTAGGAGTTTCCATAGGTATTGCCATTATTAGGAGGATAAGGCCTATAATTGTTGTTACTACCAAAATTATTCCTATAGGCATTGTTGTTGAAATTGTTGTTCCTAATGAAGTTCACATCAACTTGCTCTTCTTGAGCAACCAAAGAGGCTAAGGGAACATTATTTGGATCAATATGAGTTTTTCCATTAACAAGCATAGCTATCATAACATCAATCTTATCACTCAAAGATGAGGTTTCTTCAACAGAATTTACCTTCTTACCATGTGGAGCTCTCTCAGTGTGCCATTCAGAATAATTAACCATCATATTATCAAGGAGCTTTGTTGCAGCACCCAAGGTAATGGTCATAAAGGTACCTCCAGTAGCTGAATCCAACAGGTTTCTTGAGGAGAAGTTTAAACCTGCATAAAAAGTCTGGATAATCATCCAAGCAGTAAGTCCATGAGTGGGACAATTCTTAACCAAAGATTTCATTATTTCCCAAGATTGAGCAACATGTTCATTATCAAGTTGTTTAAATTTCATTATTTCACTTATCATAGATATAATCTTAGCAGGAGGGTAGTATTTTCCAATAAAAGCATCTTTGCACTTAATCCAAGAATCAATACTATTTCTAGGCAAGGATAGCAACCATTCTTTAGCTTTTCCTCTCAAGGATAAAGGAAACAACTTGAGGTTAATAATATCTCCATCTACATCCTTATATTTTTTCATCTCACAAAGTTCAACAAAGTTATTGAGGTGGGCGTGACAGATCATCGAACTAGCACGGAAAATTGCTCTTTCATCACAAGATTCAACAAAGCAGGTTTAATTTCATAAAAGGTAGCATCAGGAGCAGGTGGAGCAAAAGGTGTACTCAGGAAATCATTATTGTTTGTGCTAGTGAAGTCACACAACTTGGCGTTCTCAGCAGAGTTCATTTTGGCAAAAGTGGAGAAAGGCAACAGCAGCAGCAACTAGAGCAGGAACTAAATTTTTTTGTGTTTTTGATAAGAGAAAGCAAACCAGACTAAACTATTTTTTGGAGTTTTTGATAAAAAGAGGCAAACAAAACCAAGCAAAAGAAACTAAGCAAAACAAAAAAAGTAAAGAGAAAGGTTGTGAAGGACTCCCCTTGTGAAGCTGTCCTTAGCCTCCCCGGCAACGGCGCCAGAAAAAGCTTGATGATGGCTCAGCTGATTGTTGAGCTTCGTTGGGAGACCCCAAGAGGAAGGTATGATGAGCACAGCAGCAAGTTTTTCCCTTAGTAAGAAACCAAGGTTATCGAACTAGTAGGAGGAAGGAAACGAATCAAAGGTGTTGCTAGCAACTTGGAAACATGCACAATACAAACTCAAGACTTTGCCCCAACGAACTATGAGGTTGTCAATCTCACTCGTTTGCTGAAAACAAATGATTAACTATATGGTGTGGAAGGTAATGGTGGTTTTTGCAGAAAGTAAACAGTAACAGTGAAAGATGTATCAATGGTAAATATTGGATCGGGGTCCATAGTCACTAGAGGTGTTCTCCTTAAGATAAACAACATGGCATGCTGGGTAAACAAATTACAGCATTGCAATTAACAGGACTGAGCAAGGCATAACAATGCAGTACTAGACATTCATGATCCTATGAGATTTGGTTGGGCAATACAACAAGATACATAGACCGCCATCCAACTGCATCTATGACTAGTAATCCACCTTCAGGTTATCATCCGAACCCCCTCTAGTATTAAGTTGCAAGCAACGGATATATGCTTTAAGCAAATTGTGTAAGGTAAACAATCCACTTGTTCCATGAACAAGAGACAGTTGTTTTCTCCCTAGTAGCAACATCACATCTACAACCTTAGAGATTTTATGTCACTTTCCTTAGATTAAATTGAGGCATGAACCCACTATTGAGCATAAATACTCCCTCTTGGAGTCACTAGCATCTACTTGGCCAAGATAACTACTAGAAACGGAGAGCATGCAAGATCACAAACAACACATACATGATAGAATCAATAAGACAAAACCATTCATCAATGTGATATAGTAATCTCAATATCCATCGGATCCCCGCAAACACAACATGCATGATTACAAATAGATGATCTTGATCATGAACGGAGCTCACAATATCTAAACATGGTAGCACAAAGGAGGAGAGACAACCATCTAGCTACTTCATGGACCCGTAGTCCAAGGTGAAACTACTCACGCTTCATACCGGAGGCTGGCATGATGATGAAGAAGACCTCCGGTATGATCTCCCGTCCGGCAGGGTGCCGGGAAGAGCTTTAGACTCCCCCCAATCTAGGGACGATGGTAGCAGCGGCTACGGACTGTTTCGTGGAAGATTGATCGGGTACTTAGGGTTTTGGTATCGGGGACTTCTTATAGGCGAAGAGGCAAGGCAGGGGCACCCAGGGTGGCCGCCCCCCAGGTGCGAGCCCACCCTGGCCGCGCGGCCAGGGGGTGTGGACCCCTGGTGGCTCTTCTCCGTCTCGTATTATGGCTCCGTGTTCCCAACGGTAAAATATTTACTTTGGCTTTTGTCCCGTCCAATTTCGAGAATATTGATTTTCTGCCTTTTCTAGAACCAAAAACAGAAGAAAACAAGCAACTGGCACTATGGCATCTTGTTAATAGGTTACTACTAGAAAACATATAAAAACACCTCATAGTGTAGACAAAGCAAAGCAAAGTAGATACTAAACAAGCATGGAACATCAAAAATTATAGATACGTTTACGACGTATCAACCAGCGTGGCGTCAAGGTCAGTGGCGCCGCTTCATGGTTGTCCATCACCAGCAGCAACTATTACAACTACTTGGAATAAAGCTATTACATGATGAATAGACATGCAGGTCTTCACAAATTTAAAGACGACCATTAGGCTGCCGCCGGTTGCCATATTACAATAAGTATCATTGGATACATTAAATATAATCACAATCACATCATGGCCATTGTAACACCCCGCCCACTGGGCCCTGGGGTGTCACTCATGGTAGCTTAATAGGATATCTAGACTAACCCCACATACCAACACTAGTCTTTTCTGCGCACTTTGTCCTCACTCATGCGCACCCGGTTACCCACTTCCTGGTCGGTCACCCATCCTAGAATTGCTCTAGGCCAAGCACACTTAACCTTAGAGTTCTTTTCGAATGAGCTTCCGAAAAATAAGTTGCAACTTGTTGGTATGAGTATCCTATCAATCCTATCAAGTCATGTGCTTGGATCTCACATACACCCATCCTTTAGAAGATCGATGCCCTCATCGATCAAGCACACCCCAGGAACATTCCCTCTTGGCACGCGTTTGTGCGTCTAGTGCCGGCACATGTGCCATGTCGTGTCCACTCCGGGTCACACGCGCCATGCTCCACATGTCCCTCCACTGACCCGCACACACCTATTTAACCGCGAGGATCGGCTCTGATACCACTTGTAACACCCCGCCCACTAGGCCCCGGGGGGTGTCACTCTTGGTAGCTTAATAGGATATCTAGACTGGCCCCACAAACCAACACTAGTCTTTTATGTGCACTTTGTCCTAACTCATGCGCACCCTGTTACCCACTTCTCGGTCGGTCACCCATCCTAGAATTTCTCTAGGCCAAGCACGCTTAACCTTAGAGTTTTTTTCAAATGAGCTTCCGGAAAAGAAGTTGCAAATTATTGGTATGAGTATCCTATCAATCCTATTAAGTCATGTGCTTGGATCTCACAGCCATATCACATCAGATGCCCTTGCAAAAACAAGTAAGACGCCTCTAATTTTCTTTGCATGATTTATGTGGCTTGGGGCTTTCCAATAAGAACCGTTCTTACCTACGAAATGAACCACAACACTGATACAAGTGTTGTCAAGTGCTCGTTGTAAATTGAATCTTAACTAAGGTGGGAGAGACAGACACCCACAAAGCCACTTGTGCAATGCAAGTTGCACGTTGAGCGTGTAGCAAGTCTCATGTACGCTGACATGTAAGGTTAGCCTGGGCCGCTTTATACCACCATCCCGCAAGATGCAAAGTACATGAAAAGCAAGTGACAACAAGAGAATCAACACCCACAAAACCATTGTGTTCTACTCGTGCAATAGATCTATGCATAGATTCAGCTCTGATATCACTATAGGGTTTGTTGCATGGAATACAAAAAATTCTATCGCAAGAACATATAAAACCAAGATCCAATCTATGGCAAAGCCAAGATCTAATCCATGAGATAGGTGAAACAAGATTGGAGAGAACTAACCCTCAAATATCCAAAGCGTTTAACGAGATCGTATCTCGTGGTTGATGTAGTCGATCACTTGCCTATCTCAAGATCGCGTAGACGATCCTTCTGGCGCCGCGTTCTGGTAGCGCTTCCGCACTCGGTCACACGGACGGAGTCGATGAAGGCCTTACTCTCCCCGTTCCAGCGGGCAGCGGAGGTAGTATATCCCCTCGGAATCCTAGTAGCACGACGGCGTGGTGGTGGTGGAGCTGAAAACCTATAGGGCTTTGCCTAAGCTGGAGCAGGAAGACGGAGCAGGGAGGAGAGGGGCGGCTAGGGTTGGGAGAGAGGGAAATCTCTAGGCGCCCACCCCACCCATCCTTATATAGAAGGGGGCTATGGCCAGGGTTCCCAGCACTGGACGTGTCCTCCTCCAACTCGGTGGCCCAAGAGGGGAAGGAGGAAACTTACCCCCCGAGTTTCCATCTTTCCTATTTTAGAGTTTTGCCCCTTTCCATAGGAGTTGGACGGTTGGGCCCTCTTGGGCTTGGTGCGTCTGGACCTATGCCCCCACAGCATGCCAGAACCCAAGTGCCCCCTGGGGTGGTGGACCCACTGGTGGTCCTTCTAGAACATTCTAGAAGCTTTCGATCAAAACACCGAACACATTTCCGAACCCTGGAAATTGACTTTCCTTATATGAATCCTATTCTCCGGACCAATCCGGATCTCCTCGTAATGTCCTGGATCCAATTCGAGACTCCGAACAACATTCGGTCTCCAACTCATATTCCATATCTACTTAAACAACATCGAACCTTAAGTGTGTCACCTATGGTTCGCAAACTATGCAGACATGATCGAGACACCTCTCCAGTCAATAACCAATAGTGGGATCTGGATATCCATAATTGCTCCTACATATTCAACGATGAATTCTTGATCAAATTAACTATTCACATACGATACCTATTCCCTTTGTCGCGTGATACTTTACTTATCCAAGGTTCGATCGTCGGTATCTCCATACCTAGTTCAACCTTGTTACCGATAAGTACTCTTTACTCATTCCATGATATGACATCCCTTCTGACCTAGTCACATGTTTCCAAGCCAATTGGATGACATTCCACCGAGAGGGCCCATAGTATATCTATCCATCATATGGATGGACAAATCCCACTCTTGATCCATGCGCTTCAACACATACTTTCAGAATACCCAATGACACCTTTATAACCACTCAGTTATGGAAGTGGAATTTGATATCATCAAAGTACTCATATGGTTACGGTGATTAACATGATATCATGGTCGAAGGATTATGTTACTATGTATTTGAAAGCTTGTAGCAAAACGAACTTAATGACTTGATCTTATGCTATGCTTACTATGGGTGTGTGTCCATCACATCATTCTCCTAATGATATGATCTTGTTATTAATAGCATCCAATGTTCATGATGAGGAAACCATGATCATCAATTAATCAACAAGCTAGTTAAACAAGAGGCTTACTAGGGACTCTTTTATGTTACAAAACATACAAATATTAATGTTTCTGTTAATACAATTATAGCATGGGATGTAAACATTTATCATGAACATAAAGATATAATAATAACCACATTATTATTGCCTCTTAGGCATATCTCCAACACGGTGAACAAGTCCAAAATCTCCATGGACATGGTGATGGTATGTGACCCCACTATTTTTAACAGGAAGCTCTATTCTGTTTAGTTATAGCCTTATCTACCTCTTTAGGGCCTGCTTCCGCAAAGTGTTGGGCTGTGACTGGGCCCTAGATCTTTAAATTATTTTATTTCTTTGTTGCATGGTACTTATGGATTTTCCAGTCTCATGATCTAGACTGCACATTTGCAGCCATGTTTTGGGTCCTGTGGAACATTACGAATAAAGTATTGAGAGAGGGTAAATTTATTGCTTTCCCGACCAATGGTTTTGTTTAAACTTGTCGTTAATTGCATATGTGGGCTCCTCTTAGAAGGACTTCAGATAGGGGCGCAATCTCTTCCCTCACTGATGCCATCAAGCTCAAGATTGAGGAGCTGCAAAGGGAGGTGGATTAGTTGGACTATCCTCGGTGGTTGGCGGCACCTTATTGTAGACGCGCCTCCTCTCATTGTGATGTAATTAAGTAGTTTCTTTCGCTTGTTGTTGTTTCTCATTGCTCCGATTTGTCCCGATTTATGACCTGGCGGGGCCAGTTGATTCCTTGTGCTGAACCATTGGCTCTCTGGGGTATTTATAAAGCTAGGCCTTTTGCATTTTTTCTAAAAAATGCGATTGATTTGTCCTCCAACCACTAGTACAAATGTGTTACTCAGAGACGATTATTGCCTATAGGACTCAACCGGCTTATCGCTCCGGCTCAAGCGCATAGACTCTAAGAGAATACCACCTGAGCTGGTTTTCCTTTGTGGCTTTAAGATACACGACCTCAGACGGTGCAAAAAGCTAAACCCCTCTAAGATGTACAAGTTGGAGACGGCTAGTATTCTTGACCGCTTGCAAGAACTTCTCACCCTCATACGGCCCCTACTAAGGACCGTCTCCAATAGTCAGGCACCTAGAGTCAGATTCAAATAAAGACCATCTTCGGAACTAGGATGCCTCAAAGCGGCTGGTTAAAGTGACCATCTCCAATGTGTATAGGCCCTTTTAAATAGTACACAACATTTTAATTCAAACTCAATCATATCTAACATGACACATAATCATGATTTAGCATCTAGATAGACAGATTAACTAAAGTACTTAGCATCGAGTCAAAATAAGACCATTATATTAACAATTAACATTAGCCAAATAGTTGAGAAAATTTAAAGTGGATTCCATAAATAAAACAACTAGCATAATTAGTACTCTCTAACAAACCAACATTGCATTTATAACGGGTTATCCGGTGAAAGTTATTGAACCAGAATATGTATCTCTCCATTATTTTTTTCATCAAAGCAAAAAAAGGACAATTTATCCTTATTTAAGTTGAAGCTTCTCACAACCTTTTCCCATCTAGTCGTCAAGATTGCATTTGACCCAGCTACCATCTTCATCCTAATCATCTTTGGCTTCTTGCTGCTCATTTGCCAAACATGGACATCAATAGGTTCATCAGAACGATTCTTTAGGTATTTTCTTGTGAACTCAGCTCCAAATATTTGCGCAAGTACAAAGAATTGAAGAATTAGCATGCTTGTGATTACTGGAAGTATTTAAATATCACAAGGTAGCTTGTTGATCGTATGTTCAAGAATATATCATCTTACCAGCTTGCACTTCTTTTTCATGACAGATCAATACGGCAACGTGTAGACGTAGTACTTAATTTTTGGTGGAAATTTGGGTTCACACCAGTTTAAGAGGAAGTCTATATGAACTTATTTCAGATACATGTCCTTTACAAAAAGGCTCTGCTTATCAAAATCAGTGTCCCCCTTGTGTTCAGACCCTAATGCAACAACACATAAAAATTATAATACGATGAAATATTTGTGTCTACCGTCTAAACGCATACAAAATCGTATGACTACAATTTTGATGTTCTCTCATAGCTATAAACTCAAGCCTATCAACGGGATCTTCATATGATGACTAGAATTCAAAACTACCAAAGCTAATGCAAAAATTGTTATCGCTAGAGAGCATTATTGCATTATCACTACAGGTTCACATCTGTTAAATAGATACAGATAGGGAGCATCTTAATACAATCAATATCCAAGCAGACTAATGAAGTGACAATTAAAATAGATACAGACCAATGAAGTGACAACTAAATCTATATTGCTATAAGGGCAACAAACAATGAGGAATCAATAAAGAATTGCATATTTTGAGATTTATATAAGGGGAAAAGAGCTAGGTGATGACCCACAAGTATAGGGGGTGTATCGTAGTACTTTCGATAAATAGGAGTGTCGATCCCAACGAGGAGCAGAAGGTGTTGACTAGTGGTATGGAGCAGGAAATCTCTGTAAATACTTAGCAAACGGATTTTTGGGGGTTTTCTAATAAAGCAAGGAAATAAAGTGCAAGAAATAAAGACAACAAACAATTTCAGCAAGTGGCCCAATCCTTTTCTTAGCAAAGGACAAGCCGGTGGAAATACTAATGAGGACTAAACGTTCTCGAGGACACATGGGAAAACTGCCAAGTGCTTTCGCTTCATATAGCTGAGTAGCCTTCTTTGTTTTTATAAGTGTTGTGTGGGTGAACCTGTGCTAATATACTGACCTTACTTTTACTAATACATACTTGTGATTAAACCCCTTGCAAGCATCCACAACTACAAGAAAGCAATTAAGGTATAAACCTAACGACAACCTTAAACTCTGAGATCCTACACCCCCTTGTGCAATGGTTTCCTAACGGGGGTTCAGGTTTCTGTCACTCCGGCAACCCCATAATTAGTAGCCAAATACACAATGCATTCCCATAGTCCCATAAATGGTGAAGTATCATGTAGTCGACGTTCACATGACACCACTAGAAGAATAGCACCACAACTTAAATACTAAACCATTGAATAATATCTCAACACAAATCCACTACTAACAACATGACTTATCCCATGTCCTCAAGAACTAAACGAACTACTCACGAGACATCATATGGATCAAGATCAAAGATGATATGGTGATGGATAACAATCTGAACATAAACAATAATTCAATGGTTCCACTCACAAGCATCAAGTACAATAGTAATCAACACCGGGAAAGTTTCCCCTAAGAACTATGCAAGATTCAACACAATTGTTACAGCAGGATGGAGTGGTGATGATGGTGCTGGTGGAGATGATGGTGTGGATGATGATGATGATCCCGATGAATTCTAGCTTGATGATGGTGTTGATGGCGATGATCTCCCCTCTTCGGGAAGGAATTTCCCCGGCAGAAATCTGTCTGTCAGAAAGCTCTTTCTCTCTCGGTGTTTTCCGTCCTGCAGAGGCGGCGGAATCTTTCTGTGGTTGCTCCCCGTGTATTAGGGTTTCGAGGAGAAGATGTAGGCGAGAGGGCGCAGCCAGAGGTGGGCCACACCCCTTGTAGGCACAATTGACATGGTTATACCCTACGGGTACACAATATTAGCATACCTGGTCCATCCCAAGGAAGGCCCACAATAATATACGCGGCATGTGGAGATTTTCGGGTGGCCCAAGCCCATGGCGTCTTCGAATCTTTAGAGAGAAAGACTAGAGTAGATAGAATATTCAAAGGGGCAAACCCTAACTTGTAACCGACTCAATCTATGCCCGAGACCTGCCTATCTCTATATAAAGGCTAGGAGGGCACGACGAGGAGGGCAACTTCTCACCGCATACACACCTCTACGCCAGATTACATCTGCGCACCCCTGTACTTTTCGATTCCGCCATAATTAAGAGAAGACAAGCAGTAGTAGGGTTTTCCCTCCGGGGGCCTGAACCTGGTTAAATCTCGTGTCCCCTGGTTGCTTGTCTGTTAACCGTTACACGATCTCCAGTACCCCCATCTTCTCCAAAACCCAAGATCATAACAATTGGCATTGACGAGATCGATCCTCGTCAATTGGTGCCGTTTATGGGAAACGGGGGCGCTGATTGTGCGATCGTGACGGTCCCAACCAAAGCGATCTACAACTCCTCGACGACGGAGATCCATCTTCTCTTTGGCGCTTTCGACTTCACCGCCCACTCGCCAGCCACCATGAAGGATTTTGAGCCCGTAGGCGACGGGCTCGAGATTCTGTTCGGGAGCTTCTGCTTCCAGGTGGGACAGACCAGCACTCTCCACCTCCCAAAGCGGGTGCCACTGCCATCAATCAGGCCCGCCTCGTGGGCCCCGCATCCCAGCGTACTACGCACGTCAACGCTGATAGATGAGTCATATGACAGCAGTAACTGCAACTCAGATCTATGCGGACCCTCATCGTATGAGGGAACCTACGGTTCCGGATCCGAAAGCTGCGACAACAGCGATCCAATCCGCGGGCGCTACCAGTGCGCCGTGGTCATCCAAAGAGACGTGGAACAACAACCACCAGGTCCGGGTGCCCACGTACCACCACCCAACACATAGGGTGAAAACGGAGGAAATAGGAGGTAACCATCCCTCCCGCCCAACGAGGGCGATGCCGCCGCTTATCAGCGGATCAACCTCAACGAGGACGGCTGGCGCCAGGCACGCGAAGCCGTGGCGGGTAACAAGATCCTACCCGTGAATTCTTCACGGGACTTGCTGATGGCATACCACCTCCTCATCGGCGAGCACAACAGGCAGGTGAAGCTGCAGGAGGATCTCGACAAACGCAAGCAAGCAGCCTCGGAGTCTAGCGCGCGGCGAGTTGCGCTCTCCGCCGCTGGTGGCTCCAGCTCGCACGGCAATCAAGCCAACAATCATCGCTCTCGCACAAATAACATGGACCCCGCTGCACGTCGCGAGGTCACCCGAACCCTCAACACGTCCTTCATGGAGATGGACGTCAACGGCAACGTCATACCGAAGACGCCGCAAGCTGCGATCATGGCAGACACCACATATCTCGCGTCGCATCCACCTCCAGTGGGGGACCCTAAGAGAGCTATGCACAAGTCTGCACTAGCCGGACTTGGACTCGTCGAAGCTGCGCTCCACAATGAGGCTCCTGCGGAGCCAACAAGAAAGCTGCGGTCAGATTCAACCGCAGCCCCACGCCCTCATCCGACGAGGAGGAAGACGATCACGATCTACCTCGACGACGCAAGATCCCAAGACGTCACAGCCGCGACTACGACGCTTGAAACGACCTTGCCCAGCGCAAGGTCGACAAGGCACGTGCCAAACGCGCGTGCTCAACCGAATCCAAAGAGAATGGTGACGGGGAACTATTCAGAGCTCGATGCTTCAGCAGATCTGTTCGACGCACGCGGATGCCGATAAATTTCAAGCTTCCTTCGGACACTCCAAAGTTCGAAGGCATGCAGGACCCGAAGGCGTGGCTCAGCGACCACCTGTCGTCCGTCAAGCTACACGGCGGAAACAATAACACTGCCATGCAATGCCTTCAGCTGCAGCTGACAGGCGCAGCCCGGATCTGGCTCAGCATCCTGTCCTCAGGCTCCATCCGAAGCTAGGAGGAGCTGGTGTACAGTTTCACCCGAAACTTTAAGGGCACCAGCAAGAGGCCAGCCTCGATGGAGGAGCTACGGGCCTGCACCCAACGAACGGGCGAATCCATTCGCTCGTACATCTTGTGCTGGTCCAACATCAAGAACTCCACGGCACACATCTCCGAGGAGAGAACGATCGACGCCTTCAAGGATGGCGCCAAGCACCCGGACTTCAAGGAAGAACTTGGGCGCGTCAAGACCAAGACACTCGACCACCTCATGGACATCGCCAACAGGTGGGCAGATGGCGAGGATTCCCTCCACCGAGCGCATTCGGATGAGCGGGATGAATACGGCCGCAGGCGCGAGTGCCGTAGCAAGCAAAGATCACACGTCTACGACAATCGCGACGGACCCGACATGGTTGGGTTGGCTACGACGAACGCCGCAATGAAAGCAACCGCAGCAGCGGAGGATACCGTGGAAGCAACTTATGCACCGCAGGACGCCCAACACAAACGTGGCAGCGCAGCGGCCATTACGACGAACCTTCAGCATACGACAAGTTGTCGGGCCCGTGCACCATCCACTTCTACATCGACAAGCAAGATGGCAAAAAGAAGGCCAGCCACATGCTCAAGGACTGTCGCGAGTTCCAGAAACTCAGCGAGGGCCTCACCCAAATGCGACGCCAGATAGTAAACCCAGGGTTCGGACCCGCACCTGCACCAGGTGACATCGCCCACGGAGCTCCTCCACCACCACCCATGGGACCTCCGAATCAAGCAGTCGCACCCGTGCAAAACAACGGCATAAATGGGTACCCAGTGCCAAAAGGGTCCCTGATGATCCAAAAGGGGCGCCCAACAAATAGGGTGCAAAAGAAGATCACCCGCCAAGTCAACCTGGTTGTGATTGCTCCGCCTGCCATCCCTGAGTATCTCAGCGGCTCGGAGTCCTGCATCACATTCAGTCGTTCGGATCACCCCCGCCAGATCCCTCGCCCAGGACATGTTGCCCTGGTGCTTGAGGCGCAGATCGGAGGGTTCGAGATGAGTCGTGTCTTCATGGACGGCGGTAGCGGCATCAACCTGATGTTCGCTAGCACCCTAGTAGAAATGCGGATCCCTATCCCTGGGAAAGATATGGCTCGACGTCATCTTCGGCAAGCCCGAAAACTTTCGGTGTGAGCGGCTCGAGTTCGAAGTGGTGGACTGGCATTCGCAAGATTCCTGGCAGTACCGCACTATGCGTACCTGCTACTCAAGATGCCAGGGCCCAGGTGCGTCATCATGGTCAGGGCAGCTTCACCCGATCCGACCACTGCGACAGAGACTTCAACAGAATCTCCCAGTCGTTCGGCATGCAGAAGGAACTCACGAGGCTTCGAGAGGTGACAGACAACGGGCCACCCCCAGTATCCAGGCAAAACTCACCTGACATGTCGTTCGACTCCACAGTCAACACAAAAAAGGTGCAGGTCCACACAACAGATGCCTCCAAGACGGTGTTGATCGCCAACGACCTCAGCCCCTCATAGGAAAGCGCGCTCGTCGAATTCCTCCATGAGTGCTAGGAAATCTTCGCCCGGTGTCCTGCGGACATGCCAGGAGTTCCCAGGGAATTTGCCGAGCATGCACTCAATGTATTTCCGGATGCCAAGCCTGTCAAACAGTCCATCCGACGATTGTCCGAACCACGAGCCGAAGCCGTCGGAATCGAAGTCAACAGACTCCTCGATGCCGACTTCATCCGGGATATCAAGGAGAGCGAGTGGCTAGCCAACACTGTACTGGTCCCTAAAAAGGATACGAACATCATGCGGATGTGCGTGGACTTCACGTCGCTCAACAAGCACTGCCCAAAGGACCACTTCTGTCTCCCTCAGATCGATCAGATCATCGATTCGACTGCAGGATGCGAGAAACTCTCCTTCCTCGATGCCTACTCAGGCTACAATCAGATTTGGCCGAAGGTCGAAGATCAGAAGAAAATGCCGTTCATCACGCTGTTCGGAGTATTCTGTTACAACACAGTGCCCTTCGCACTACTAGGAAATACCCTACTAGTGAGGCACCATTTTTAGTTATTAGTGGCGCACTAGGGGTGTCTCACTAGCAAGGCGCCACTAGTAAATTTTAGTAGTGACCCACCATGAGGTGCGCCACTTATATATCAAATAGTAGTGAGACGCCATCTAGGTGCGCCACTTATAACATATACTAGTGAGGCACTAACTAGGTGCGCCATCTATATAGTTCGTCACTAGTAGCAAAGCTGGTGCCTCACTAGTAATGTATATGGAAAACAAAAAAAAAATCAAATTTATAGAATACGATCTAAAACAAAACATAATTTAAAACAGGAAATTAAATGAAATCATATTTTTATTACAATAAAAATATTACAATGTCTTTACAAGTATCCAGTAGAAGGAAAATTGCAAGGAAATAAAACAAAAGCCTAAAACTAGTCTTCTAGTAATCTTTTCTTTTACTTCACTTTATCCCTGCAAAATGAAACAAAAATAAAAGAAAACAAAGAAACAAAAAGGAAAGTTTTGGGTTAGTGATTACTCTCAGGTTTAGCATACAAGTGCTATGACAATATCATCATTGAGTTTAACTAGTTAGTGTCCACATGGTCTTGATTAAGTGTAGTGTAAATGACAACGGAAAAGATAGACCATATCTTCCCATCGTGCATTATTCTGGCTCCTCTCTTATCACTACTAGATTTAGGGGTGCGCCTTGGCGCACGACCCCGTTGATCTCACACAATTTTTATTGTATATGACGCTAAAAATATGTGGGAAAAGATAATGTGTTTATAAATATTCCATTGCAACTCACACCAAATATGAGATCTGAGAAGAATAGATGCAAGAGGTGCTGAACAACACATAGCCCGACCTAAAAAGCTATAGCAGGACTCCCACCAAAGAACATAGGGCAGACACATTTTTTTGCTGAAGGTTGTCTTTTAAGGGCTAGTTTAAACTCCTGGTAACAAAAATTAAGAGAACACATAAGCTAATTTATTGTTAGCAAGGAGCAACAACGATAACATTGGCACCAGTTTGTCCTCGCCACCAGGAGCAACAACGATTTCATACATCATTTACTGAAACAAATATTTGGCTTGAAAAGGCACCACTACAATTTTTCACTACACCAAACTGATGTAAGTGGTCAATTGCACCCTCAGATTTAATCAAGACTAACCAAGACAATCTGTAAGAAGAACTTAGTTGCTCATGAATCTTAATTGGCAATACCAATTGGCACACACAAGTTTATTTAATTATAGAAAGACCGGAACGAAGCAGATAAATATTTGTTCAGGTTCCCTACACATCCATGCCACCAATGTACCTTTCCCTGTTGTCGCACCTTTCTCCTTGAAAACTAAACAAAAGGCAAT
This sequence comes from Avena insularis, assembly GCA_023614405.1. Classification (NCBI taxonomy): domain Eukaryota; kingdom Viridiplantae; phylum Streptophyta; class Magnoliopsida; order Poales; family Poaceae; genus Avena; species Avena insularis. The sequence goes on from CM042685.1 coordinate 206,775,067, forward strand.
TTTCATGTCTCATCATACAGTCATACCTCATCCTTGTTAGTATAGAACCTTGAAACCCAATGGAAAAATATTCAGATACAGTTAAATATGAGCTAAAAATGCACGAGTATTTAAAGTTCAGGGCATATGTACAAGCTGCAATATTAAATATTAATCTTGAAAGCTCACGACAAACTAAGCAATGAATGCATTAATCAATCAATCAAAACATAAGAAGAATCCCTCTTCTTTTGTCATTTCCTTTAAAAGAAATTTCTATTATTCGGAGGAAAATTAACTATTTTCTATCTGGCCCACAATAATATGGTATGCTAGGCACAAATACATGACTTGCCTAGTCAAATGCAAACGCCACAACCTACCGTCTCCAGTGTGTTGTCTTAACACATACTAAGATCTTTGTACTTCGGTATACAATACAGCTACATAGCGAACGGGAGAGAAAGGAACTGCAAGGTAAGGTCCAGTGACTGAATATTCTATGCAACCGGTACAATGTTAAAAGAAAAACCACATAGGAAAAATAGTAGATGTCTAGCTCTACCTGGAAAATGATTCGGACACACAACCATGATCAAATATAAGATCAGAAGGTCTTTACTACCACGGAATCAGAAACAAAAGCTAAGAAATGCCTACATCAGCCAAAAAGGTCTTGTTCTGAAGATATTGTCCTAATCCTTTGTAGTACTATAAATATTTTCACCATGAATTATTCAATTGGGAAATAGACATTTGTCTCAGATATACATAAATATTTGAAATAGTCTAATCACTTGAACCATTGAATTAATAGGCAGGCCACCATTGCATACGAGACCACGGGATGACAAGCGAAGTCAAATACATAAGAAAATAAGCGATATCATCTTGCTGCTACAGTGTGAATTAAGGCATGATATTTAAAACTCTCGAGATCCAAGAATCAAAATCAGTAGCTACGTAGGGTAAACTATACAATGGAGATAATGCAGGAAAAGCGAAAATCAACTGCTAAAGATGGCAAGTTATTAACTACCAGTCAAGAAATAGGAGTACTCGTATATAAAAAACAATCCATAAGATTTTTTTCTAACCTTTTACCATCCACTCGAAAGTGTAAAACCAATCACACCTCAAATCTGCAGGAAATAAGATGTACCATCAGCTTATATTTAGAGCCAAGGAAAAGGAGAAACGTCATTACGTGAGAATAATCTATATGTGCCACCGCGAGGTTGCGCCTCTCCTCGTCGGTGTGGCCTCCGCCTCAAGGCCGTGTCTCTGCCGCCTCCGCCTCGGACCTCCGTGATCCGCTGCCAGTGTCGACCGCCCATGCTCCCTCGCTGCAGGCTGGGCCGCCCGCGCGCCGCTCTGGCCCCCTCTTGCTTTTATAAGTAGTAGTAGATTAACAAAGAAACAAAAAAAGGAATGTTTTGACCATTTAGCATCTGTTCTTATCAATTTCATTACACGAGCATGATTTGTCTACCTACACTGCCTCTGTATAAATGCAGATAATAATTCAATTCAACATAGATTTCTATCCATACAATTAAATTCAACACAAACTTCTATCCATACTAGCTAGACATGCTATTCAGCAAGAAAAAAATTAGGAAGAACAAGAATTAGGAAGAACAAGAAGAGGGACCTGACCAACAGTGGCATGTTGGAGTAGTGGCTGGCAGCAGCAGGACGTGGACATGGCTAGCAGCAGCAGCGTGGACAGGTCGTCGGAGAAGAGGATAACCTTGCTCCGGGGAGGATGCCTGCAGCATCAAGTCCATGCAGTATCTGGCTGCTCTCCCTCCGTGCGTTCAGGCCGCCATCCATGCGCCGGTGGTGAGCTCCTGCACCAATCCCTGCCAGCCATGGTTATCAGGACGTCCTACTAACTAAGTCCAGTAAAATAGTTTGGTATCTGGGAATAGACAATTAGTCTAGAAATTTGTACACAAAATTTACATTCTTTTCTTCTGTGTTTAACCATCTCATGCCACAACAGATTATTTTCATAGATCCAAAATCATGTACAAATATAAATTGATCTCTATTATAAATAGATTTCTTATATGATCTAGAAATGTACAAGAGAGTTTTCTTATTGATCGAAGTGAACTGGACAGAAGAAACCTTCCACCAGAAAGATCAAGTAACACATCCTTTTTAGGAGTTGGAACAGTAAAATTCATAACTTCATGACTCAAAGCATAACCAATTGTTTTATAAACACCTAGAAACAAATATAATAGACATATGAAGCAGTATCCAAAATATCCTTCCAAGACAAACATCAGAATAACACCAGTCCGCTCCAAAAGAAAAATTGGAAAATGTGGCACAAACTAGGCGTGACCACGTGCACCTAATTGTACCTCAGGACACCCCAAGACATCACGGGCTAAGAGGATTTGGCAAGGTATCATCGGGCATTCAAATCCAACGCAAAGAAGTTTAACGAGCAAGATTAAGAAATGGAGTGAATAAATGCTGGTGATGTAAACGGCAGCTCCCTGCAGCAAATATATCATGTGGCTCACTATACCTATGTGAATGAATAAAACTGCTCCTATTCAGTTGGTAATCTCATCAACCATATTCAGTACAAATAATAGTTGTGTATCAACCCCTACTTGTTGACGCAAGAAAATAACTTAAGTAAAGCCAAATGTAGTGTGCAGGATGTGAAAACAATACAGAGTCATCGGCAACTATACAAACCAAACTGAGTTGAAGCCCGGTCAACTAAAGAGAGGATAAAATTTGGTAACCTTTGCGAGCAGAGACAGTTCAGCGCGGCCTCCCCGCCTGTCGGGAACAGCCGCTGTACCGGTCAAGGACTGCCTCCATTGCCTGGTCCGGGAGGAAGGAGACGCGGATGACGTCGTTGAATCCGGGCGACGTGAGCTCCAGTCAGCGTCCACCATGAGCATCCTCGAACGTCGAACCATCCCCAGCCCCACCGACCCTGGAGCCCTCCACCTCGCTGACCTGCCCTCGCGGGAGCTTGAGGCAACGCACAACCTCCATCAGCTGCAGCGCTCCATGACGGAGGAGGGTAGGAGGCGGCACAGCATACAAGCAGCCTAGCGGGGGGAGGCGCCGCTGTGGAGAAGGACGGGGTCGTCTCTATTGCAGGTGGAAGCGGCGGCCAAAACAGAGCGTCTCGGGCGAGCGCTACAGGGGTGCGGGGGGGGGGAGGGGGGGGGGGGGGGCGGGGGGGGGGGGGGGAGGAGGCGACGAGGGGTTGGTGGTGGCATCGCGTACGTGTGTTCTCTCTCTGTGTGGATAGGGTTGAGCCAGGGTTGGTGGCGTCACTTGTGTTTTCTGCGTGTGTGCCTAAGTGGCGCACTATAACTAAATGGGCCATCAGTACGAGAAATACTTGTGGCGCATTCTTTTCACGATGCCTCACTTATAATTCGGTTTGTCCTAAAAAAACTTTTCATGGTGCCTCACTTATAATCCGGGTTGTCCTGAAAAAACCGTATAACATGTATAAGTGGCGCATCATATAAATAATACGCCACTACTATTTAAATACTAGTGAGACACCACTCTATGATAGGTCATTACTATATACGAGTGAGGCATCTAATAGACGGTGGGTCACTTATAATAAATCTATCTATAAGCATTTTTCTAGTAGTGTCGGGCTGAAGAACGCAGGTGCCACGTACCAGCAGTGCATGCAGGCGTGCCTGAAGAGCCAGATCGGCCACAACATACAGGTCTATATCGACGACATAGTCATCAAGACAAGGGAGGACAAGACATTGATCGACAATCTCCGCGAGACGTTCGACAACCTCGATCACTACAAGATCAAGTTGAACCCAGAAAAGTGCGCCTTCAGCGTCCCATCTGGCCAACTACTTGTCTACTTCATCTCCCAGCGAGGGATCGAGGCGAATCCTAAGAAAATCCGGGCCATAATAGCCATGGAGAAGCCGAAGAACCTCAAAGGTGTCAAGCAGCTAGCCGGGCGCATCGCGGCGCTGAGCAGATTCATCAGCCGCATGGGTGAGAAGGCCCTGCCTTTCTACTAGCTGCTACGGAAAGCAGACAAATTCGAGTGGACACCTGAAGCGGCATTTGAATTCAAGATCAGGCGATCGCTTCCACATCACCCGTCCTGGTCACACCAAAGGAACGCGAGCCTCTGCTGCTATACATAGCAGCCACGCATCAGGTGGTAAGCACCGTACTCATGATCGAACGACCCGAAGAAGACAAGACTCATGGGGTCCAATGCCCAATCTACTACCTCAACGAGGTACTGACGCCAACAAAACAGAGGTACCCTTACTACCAGAAACTCACCTACGGCATGTTCATGACGGCTCGTCAGCTGAGCCACTACTTCCGGGAGCATCAGATAATGGTCGTCAACGAGGCGCCACTGTCCAACATCCTTAACAACCCCGAAGCTACAGGACGCGTAGCCCTGTGGGGCATCGAGCTATCTCCTCTAGACATAGTCTACGAGCGGCGCCATGCGATCAAATCTCAGGTCCTCCCTGACTTCTTCGTCCACTGGATGGAGATCCAGCTGTCGGACACCCCGGACATGATGCAGTCATGGACAATGCACTTTGACGGCTCCAAGCGCGAGGCCGGAGCAGCAGCTGGCGTCATACTGACGTCCTCGCAAGGCGATAAGATGAAATACGTCCTTCGGATGAAATTTCGCGCCTCCAATAACGAGGCCGAATATGAAGCCCTCATCCACGACATGAGGATGGCCAAGATCTGCGGCGCAACGCGCCTAGTCATCTACGGTGATTCGAACCTCGTCGTCCAGTAGACGATGAACGAGTGTGACACACACGCCCCCAACATGATCGTGTATCACGTGCTCTACAACTCACTCGAAGGAGACTTCGACGGTTGCGAGCTTAGGCATGTTGGAAGGGAAAGCAACAAGGAAGCCGATAGACTCGCAAACATCGGCTCCACCTGCACACGGGTGCCACCAGGTGTGTAACTCGAACAAATCCGTGTGCCTTCCATCAATAGGAAATTCCCCAAGGGATCACCCGAAGAGGCAGAGCACTCGGGGGCTGTACCACCCAAAGTACAAGAAGGACCGTACCTTCGCTACCTGATAAACAGAGAACTACCTGATGACCCGACAGATGCCCGGCGCATATCTCGTCGGTCCAAGGCCTTCACCATCATCAATGGCGAGCTATACAAGCGCAGCATCTCGGGTGTACTCCAACGGTGCGTCACCATCAGCGACGGCAAATCCATCCTCCAAGACATCCACGAGGGCACCTGCGGCCATCACGCAGGCAGCCGCGCCCTCGTCGCCAAAGCTTTACGAGCTAGATTCTACTGGCCAACGGCCATGAACGATGCCAAGGACATCGTCCAGAGGTGCAACGCCTGCCAGAGGTTTACGGACAAGCCACACGCACCAGGGTTGGAGCTCAGGCCCATACCGTTGGCCTGGCCCTTCGCCCAATGGGGCCTCGACATGATCGGCAAACTGCCCAAATCTTCGAAAGGAGGTCACGTCTACCTCCTGGTCGCAGTCAACAAGTTCACCAAGTGGATCGAATCCATGCCTGTCACCAACCAAAAGGGAAAAACGATCGTCAAATTCTTCGAGTCCATAGTCTACCGGTTCGGCGTACCGCATAGCATCATCACGGACAACGGATCGAACTTCATCTCCAAAGAATTTCAGGACTTCTGCGAAGGCCTTGGCATCAACATATCATACGCTTCCGTGGCGCACCCGCAAACCAATGGGCAAGTCAAAAAGGCCAACGGTCTCGTAGGCGGTGGCATCAAGAAACGCCTACTCAGCCCACTCGAACGACTTGCGGGAGCCTGGGCAGAAGAGCTACCCTCCGTCCTCTGGAGCTTGCGTACAACGCCAAACAGCTCAACTGGCTACACGCCTTTCTTCATGGTGCACGGAGCCAAAACCGTTCTACCTGCAGAAGTACGCCATAAGGCCCCACGGGTCGTCGCCTACATCAAAGCCGAATCAACAGCCACACTCGAAGACGTCGTCGACACACTCGACGAGGCATGCGACATCGCCACGGCCCGCTCGACGGTCTACCAGCAGAGCCTCCGCAACTATCACAGCCGTCGGCTGAGCCCAAGGTCCTTCGTCGAAGGAGACCTCGTACTACAACTCAAGCAAGTGCGGCTGAAGAAGCTCGAGTCACCCTGGGAAGGACCCTACATTATCACCAAAGTCATCCCAGGTGGCGCCTATCGCCTTAAGGATGTCAAGTCAGGAGTCGCATACTCCAACCCATGGAACGTCGCACAACTGCGACGCTTCTACCCCTAGCTATCCATCTTTACTTTCAATAAGGCTACTCAGCCAAGGCTACTCAGCCGAACAATGTACCTCCTCGTTACGATATGAATAAAAGCTAAGTCCCTAGTCTGAAAATATTTTTCCTTACATTACTTTCTATTACAACACACTCGGGGGCTCCGCCTCACCTCACGACTTCGTCGACTGAGAATAACGCATGTAAACCTAAGTAGCACGCCAAAGCAACGAAAAAGGCATGCATACAACAAAGCACCACGCTAATACAAATAATCTTTACAACAAAGGGCACAACAAGCCCAACAAATATATACAAGTTTTACATCTATCTTTTTCAGGACCTACCTATTAGAAGGATCACGTATGGGATGCTCAAAAGATCTACAATCTCTTGACATCTTTATCACCGCATAATGCGGGTGCATATCCCAGTGGCAGAGCTAGCTCCCGGTGACCCCGGTCAGCTGCCCGAGCTGAGCTGGGAAAGCTCCAAGGAATTTTGAGTCAAACATGCAGAATTTTTAAATAGATTCACTGGGCAAAAAAGTGAACAGTTCGGTGCCTTTAGTCCTTGCCCGGGCTGTACATTTTGGCTAGCTCCGCCACTGGCATATCCCAAAGGCCACCATCTGGTCAAAGGGGCGGCCCAGCCGCCATAACCGCAAGATCAACATCAGGGCGATGCAGCCGAACAAGTGAAAGGGCAGCTTTCACCCCTGCCACCAACTGGTGCCGCACCAACTCCCTCACGTGATTCACGTCCCGAAATTTCGACAACAAACCCAATAGGGTGGACGGTGCTTCATCCAGAGGAAACATGACATACATAATGTACGCAAGGGAGGTCTTCACCTGCCTTAGCACCTGTGACACCTGATGAACACGGTCCTGCACCATCGCAAGGATAGTGGCCCAGTCGCGGTCCATCCAGAAAAAGCCTCCGGCTTCCATATCCTGTTGGGTCAGACAGTTGATCCGAACTGCAACACACTCTTTCTCCTCCCTCGGAACAAGGTTGGCACCTGCAGAACATGCAGTATAAGGTGGCATGCAAACAAAGTGCACTCGAAAACGAGCAGCAGCTCAAGAATACTTACATTGCAGTTGTGCGCTCAACTGCTGCAACTCCCCCATCAGATACTTCTCCCTGGCGGTAGCCCGCTCAGTTTTCGACTTCCACACGTCCGCATGGCCTGGAACTCCAAGGATCTCCTTCTCCAGACTGCGGACGCGGTCACGAAGAAAAACTAGCTGCGACGCATCATCCAACAATGGTCGCGGCTGAGGGACAGTCGGAGTATCCACAGGAACCTCACTCGAAGGTCCCTAAAAGAAAGAAAGCAAGAATATGAACAACACGTGTCTTGGGAAACAGCTCGAAGCATCATTTATATACATCAAAAGCCACTGCGTGGCATAAGGAGAAATTGTTCATCAACAAAAACATACATTACAAAAGAGGATACACTATCCTGAAACTATAGCAAAGAAGCCTAAGCAGATCCGAGTGGCCTCGGGCCGAGTGTCGCCCCTGCTTCTCGCTCGCCGCATAGATAGTCCACCAGCAAGTCGATAAGCTTCGGACCATACCGCTTACAACAAGAAGCAAAGAGAGCAAAGGCTACCTCAGAGACATCCGAAGCTGTTGGCATATGGGAGGTGACATGGTAAAGATCTAGCTCCACTCCGGATGCCATGTCCATGGCCAGCCCCATGGAAGCGCCAATGCCCTTCTGCTTGCGCTTGTAGGCCGCAGGGGCATCCTCTAACAGCGCATCCGCTAGAGAATCAACATCCTCAAGGGCAACGCCCTTGGGCATGACCTCCTTGTAGAAACGCTAGAGAACCTCCTAGGCCTTGGCAAGGGAGCCAGCAACAGTGCCGCAGCGATCTTCGACCGCTGTGGTGGCATCATCCAGAGCGCTCCCGTGCTCCAAGACATTGCGATCAAACGCAATGCCCGAAGTATCTGGCGCAAAGAAGAACAAGCAGGAGCCAAATAAGGACATGAAGAAAAGCGCAGTCAAAAAATCGAGAAGACCAATTACAAGCAAGACACATACCGGAGAAGGCCTTGGCCGCAACCATCATTTTCTCGGCCACCTCCTTCTCGCGCGCAGCCGTAATAGTTGCGAGCTGCTCTTCGCGATCTGAAGCCTCCCGCTGCAGGCGCTCCTTGGGCGCCACGGCGTCATCCAACTCCTGATGCAGGCGCTCCTTCGCCTCCACGACATCAGCAGCCTGCTTCTCCACATGACCGAGGCACCAAGGACATACATGAGCAACACAAACTACATTGAGGCAATAGATGCAAACGAACAGAAATAAGCAAAGTATAGAACCTTGCAGCTACTTCATGCTGGCCTCCAGCGCCAGATGTTGCTGGATAAGCAGGTTCGCACTGTGCACAAAGGGCTGTGGAAAGAAGCAGAAGAAAACAATCAAGAAAGAATCAAGAACAAGGCTCGGGGGCTGCGCCCCGAAACGAGTAAAAACGTCAAACAAAACGACCCGAAAAGGCTCGGGGGCTCCCCCAGGACAAAAGGAAAAACAACCTACAAGCTCAGACGGGGACTCCAGGTCCAGGTGTAGTCTTTTGAGTGATGACTCCTCGCGCCTCCTGCGGAGAGGGGTTCGGAGCATCGCCCCCAGAGGTGGCCACAGTCTGAAAGGGAGGGGCCGACAGCTTCGACTCCCCTACGGCCTCCTGGGCGCCCTCACTAAAAGAGCCCTCCGAGGAGTGGCTGCAAGGAAAACATCCATCAAAGTCAAGAAGAAAAGTACACACGGAAGACACAGAACAAAAAGCATCCGAAGGTACTTACTAGTCGATGTCGCTCAAGTCGAAGACAGGCGGCACCTTCTCCTTCTTCTTCTTCTTGGCCGGCGGTTGTGGCGCCATTGCCCGCAGGGGCACAGACGGGAACGGTGAGGATGAAGCACCGTCATCCCCGCTGTGGCGCACAAGGAAGGATGGGTCCCTAGGAGTTGGCGGAGTCGAGGCATACGAAGACTCACTCGAACTCTATGCCCGCTTTCGGGTCCATCCCTCGCTCGCCTCGGGGGCATCATTAGTTGGCGACTGCGCCGGCGGAAGCTCAGACTCGGAGTCCACAACTTCGTTGTCTAGCGCAATCGGATACTTTTCAGGCAGCGGAGGCACCATGCCAGCTACCTTCATTTCCTGCAAAAGAAGACAAAGAACGTGATTAAGCAACGCTTAATCATGCGAAAAAACAGCAATCATAAACAAGCGCAACACATAGGACGCAGTTCTAAAACCTGAGGAACTGGATTCGAAGAGTTGAAGGGGGCAGTCAAGGACTACTTTGGGAGGTCCTCTTCTGCCTTGAACTTCAGAAGCGGCCGAAGAGCCCTATCGAGGTCGCCCTGGAGAGCTCCTCAGGCGAAACTCTCATTGGGTCGTGGCGGCCAAAGTGAAGAAACATCGGATGCACCCTCGCCTGGAGTGGCTGCACCCGACGTTTGAGGAAGGTGCGGATGATGTACACACCATTCACCTCTTTCTCCGCAACCATCTAGAGGGCCTCCACCCGACGGTAGAGCTCCTCTACCTCCTCCACCTCGCCCTCCAGGATATGGTTCTTCTAGGATCTCTTCGGCAGGATCTCCTGGGTGGAGTCGAAGGGAGCAAGGCCAAAATTTTGCCCGTCCACTATGGAGTCGCGGATATAAAACCACTTCTTCCGCCAGTATTGGACGGATTTAGACATAGAAAAGGAAAAGAAGAGAACAAAAGATCGGAGGGAAATAATGCAGCCACCAAGAGGGTAGATCCCGCCGGTGCTAGATTGCCTCTTCACGGAATAGATCTTCTAGAAGAGGCCAAAGTGCGGCTCGATACCGAGCCAGCACTCGCAAAAAGTAATGAAGCAGGCGATGTGGAGAAGATAATTGGGCGAAAGATGGTGGAGTTGGATGCCATAGAAGAACAACAGTCCACAAAGAAAATCGTGGACTGGGAGTGAGAGGCCGCGAAGAACGAAAGCGACAAACATCACCCGAAACCCTGGGGGCGGACGAGGAATTACCTCATCGTCGGGGATCTTGATGGCCTCCTTATCCTACGGGATTAAACCCGCATCATGTAGCTTGCGTAGGTCACCCTCGCGCATCTCTGTGCGCCGCCACCCGCCATCGGTGATGCAAGTGGCGGTGGTGCTTTTCTTGCTGCCGGCAGCAGCACTTGAGCCTGCTCCGGCAGAGGCCTTCTTCAACTTCACCATCGCGGCGCGTCGACAACAGCGGTGTGCACGCAAGAACGAAGAAGGAAAGGACCGGAGAAAGTCCAGCACGCGAGGAGAAAGCTCGTGAAAATGGAAGCAGTGAAAGCAAATGGCGAAGGGTGAAAACAAACTACTGTTTTCCCCACGGTTATAAGGATGAAGACGACAAACAGGAACCGTTCATCTAGAAGCCCTAACGCTAGGGTCAGATCCAACCGTCCACGTGTCAACACAGCAGCGAACCGTCACCTACACGCCATCCACTACACATGGAAACCGAGGAGACGCCGTAATTCTCGCCACGTCGCGCACGACCAGTCAACTCCAAGTCAGAAAGTGGGACCCACGTTCGTCCAGTCATGTCACCTCTAGCGCCACAGACGATTGAGGTCACCGATCGTCAGCACTGACGTCATCAAAACCACGCTACCAATGGTTAGAAATCCTCGGTTGATAACTAAAAGTACTCACTCGAATCTATGATTCGAGCAACTACTCAGGGGGTACTCCTATCAGGAGCGCTGGCCGCGCACCTGAGGCATGATAAAGGTACTACACCACTGTTGATTCTTCGAGTCCTACGTCGAGTCTACGACTCCACTAAGGACTCGGGGGCTACTCCCATAGGGAAGATTGATCAAGAATCCGAAAAAATTGTGTCCTACGGACCTAAAGCTCAATTACCTGAACTAAAGTCTCTGCTCGAGTCTACGACTCAAACAGACACTCGGGGGATACTCCCATATGGAGCGCTGGTCGCGCACCCTATGAATTCTTCGACTGCGAACCTTCGGGTCAAAATGCAAAAACTTCCTGGCAACTTTGCCCCAACCAACGCTAAGTGAGAAGTATCCTCCTTGGCCACCCGAAACACCTCCGTGGTGATAACATTTCAGATGCTATGTCTACGAGACAAAGATAAGACCCGCAGATATCATCTGCTGGCCTGGTAACGCACCTGACTGCGCTCTGCAAGTAAAAAACCGTGTCAACGGGCACGATGAAAATCCTGACGGACGCGTTGGGTACATCACTCGAAAACTACTGGGATTCGACTCCTGTAAGACCTCAACGGCCTGAGTCGAATTACGCCAACATCTGTTCCAGATTCGATTCTAGGGACTCGAGTCTGAAGAAGATCGTGTTGTTTTGTCCTAAGACGGTTAATTGATCCTTATCCATCAGGAGAGTCAGTCACGCGCATCAATAATCCCTACGAACTAAATGTAGGGTTCGCGGCATAGAAAACAAAAAAATTCCTACGATGGGAACAACTATGTACCAAGATCTATCTACTAGATACAAACAAGAGGCGGATGTATATCCGTAGAGAACATACACTTGAAGACCGACAAAGCTTAACGAGTTAAACTCGTGGTTGATGTAGACAATCTCTTGCCGATCTCAAGATCGAGAGGAAGTCCTAGCGCCGCAAATCAACAGCGCATCCATGCTCGCACACACGTCTGAGGCACCGAGCAACCTCCACCTCCTCGCTCCAGCGATGCAGTGAAAGCACAACTCTTTCTTGCCGAATATCCACCGGGAACATGTATCTCGCTAGTCCGAGACCATGGGGATAAATTATAGAGGGGGAGAGAGATCATTCACGAGGAGGTGTGAGTGAGAGAGAGGGAGAGGGGTGCCTTTTATAGGAGGAGGGGGCACCCAAGGGGGTGGCCTCCGGCCATGGGGCTTCCCCCTCCCCTCCTTCATTCATGTGGGTGGACACTCCACTCACAAAAACCCTTTCAATTTCCTCCACTCAAACTTGCAATTAAATTTCTACCAAATTTAATGCAAACTCTCATTAAATAAAACTCTTTTATTTATTCAGAATTTTGTCAATTACTTTAATGACAAACACTCACATATAACCCCTTGCTAGAATTCTATTTCACATGCAAAACCACTTTATGCAATTTCACTCGAAAACCTGTTTCGGTATATAGTGAAATAAATTCCTGCGCTTGTTATTCTTTCCAGCATGAAACTTTTGCTCCAATTGGATGTCGGTGTCTCTTAAGTGTGTCACCCTACGGTTCGTGAATAATGCGGACATGATCGAGACCCCTCTCAGATCAATAATCAGAAGCGGGATCTAGAGACCCATACTGACTCCCACACATTCAACGATGACTTTCTTGTGATCGTCGGAACCTTTTATGCTAGTATCTTAATCCCTTTGTTTCACGATATATTACATGTCCGAGATTCGATCATCGGTATCTCCATACCAAGTTTGATCTCGTTACTAACATGCACTCTTTTCTTGTTCCCGTGATATAACATTCTAGTGATCAAATCACTTGCTTGCAAGCTAGCCAATGTGATATCACCGAGAGGGCCCAGAGTATATCTATCCGTCATCGGGATGAACAAATTCCACTCTCGATCCATGGGCCTCAACATAACACTTTATTAGTTCTGAACCCATATTTATAATCACCCTGTTACAGTGTGACATTTGATGTTATCAAGAAACTCTTCCGGTGTTAGTGATTGACATGATCTCATGGTCTAAGGATTAGGATCACTTCATAAGTTGTTATAGCAATATAAAATCAATGACTTTGATCGTAATGCTATACTTCGGATGAATGTTCATCACACCATTACACTAATGTTGTGATCCCGTTATTAACAACATCCAAGGTCCATGATCAGGAAACCTTGATCATCTTGTTAATCAACGAGCTAGTTTATGAGAGAGACATAACTAGGAACTTTCTGCTTGTTTATTAAACACACATGTATTAATGTTTCCGTATTAATACAATTATAGCATGCAAAATAAACATCTATCATATACTTGGAATACACATAATAAACACTTTATTATTGCCTCTCAGGGCATATTCCTTGATCTCCCACTTGCACTAGAGACAATAATCTAGTTACATAGTGATGAATCTAACACCCATGGAGTTCTGGTGTTGATCATGTTTTGCTCTAGGGAGAGTTTTAGTCAACGGATTTGCTTCATTGAGATCCGTGTGTACTTTACAAATCTTTATATCTCCATCCTTGACATGCTCGCGGATGGAGTGAAACCGACGCTTAATATGCTTGGAATTCTTGTGAGACCTTGGTTCTTTGGCATTGGCAATGGCACCATTGTTGTCACAGTAGATCACCATTGGGTCCAACGCGCTTGCAACCACACCTAGTTCGGATATGAACTCCTTCATCCAAACTGCTTCCTGAGCCGCTTCCGAAGCAGCAACATATTCGGCCTCCGTTGTTGATCCCGCCACCACAGGTTGTTTGGAACTCCTCCAACTAACCGCTCCGCCATTCATGAGAAATACGTATCCAGATTGAGACTTAGAGTCATCCGGGTCAGTGTCAAAGCTTGCATCGACATAACACTTAGCGACAAGCTCTTCTTCACCTCTGTACACAAGAAACATATCCTTAGTTCTTCGTAAGTACTTAAGTATATTCTTGACCGCTATCCAGTGTTCCGAACCTGGATCTAATTGGTACCTACTAGTCAAACTAATAGCATGTGCCACATCCGGTCTTGTACATAGCATGGCGTACATTATAGATGCTATGGCTGAAGCATAGGGGACTTTGTCCATTATATCTCTTTCTTCCGCCGTAGCCAGACTTTGAGTCTTACTCAATGTCTTGCCTTGCAACATAGGTAAGAACCCCTTCTTACTTCCCTCCATTTTAAACTTCTTTAAAATCTTATCAAGGTATGTACTTTGCGATAGCCCTATTAGGCGCCTAGATCTATCTCTATAGATCTTTATGCCTAATATGTATGACGCTTCACCTAGGTCCTTCATTGAAAATTTGTTGTTTAGATAACTTTTAACACTGTTTAAAATATCTATATCATTTCTGATCAATAATATGTCATACACATATAATATCAGAAATGTCACATTGCTCCCACTCACTTTCTTGTAAATACAAGCTTCTCCATAAGTTTGGAAAAATCCAAACTCTTTGATCACCTCATCAAAGCGGAGATTCCAACTTCGTGATGCTTGCTTCAATCCATAGATGGATCGCTGAAGCTTGCACACCTTGTTAGCATCCTTAGGATCGACAAAACCCTTTGGTTGTATCATATACAACTCTTCTTCAATATTACCATTGAGAAACGTGGTTTTGACATCCATCTGCCATATCTCATAATCGAAATATGCAGCAATTGCTAACATAATCCTAACTGACTTTAGCATCGCTACGGGAGAGAATGTCTCATCGTAGTCAACTCCTTGAATTTGTCGAAACCCCTTTGCGACAAGTCGAGCTTTATAGACGGTCACATTACCATCAACATCAGTTTTCTTTTTGAAAATCCATTTGTTCTCCACGGCCTTTTGGTCGTGAGGTAATTCCACCAAGTTCCAAACTTGATTTTCATACATGGATTCCATCTCGGATTTCATGGCTTCTAACCATTTGTTGGAATCCGGGCTCATCATCGCTTCTTCATACGTCACAGGGTCATCAATTTCATCAACCATGAAATTCATAACAGGGTTTCCATACAGCTCGGGAGCTGCACGTGCCCTGCTAGACCTGCGAGGTTCGGTAGTACTCTCTTTCGGAGTTTCATGATCATTATCATTAGTTCCCTCTTCAACAGGTGAAGCCAACTCTGGAACAACTTCTGGTGCTGTGCTACTCGCCATACTTTGAAGAGAAGGTTCAATAACCTCTTCGAGTTCTACCTTCCGACTAATCACACCTTTCGCGAGAAACTCTTTCTCTAGAAAGGATCCATTATTGGCAACAAAAACCTTGCCCTCGGATCTGTGATAGAAGGAATACCCAATAGTTTCCTTAGGGTATCCTATGAAGACGCATTTTTTTCGCTTTGAGTTCGAGTTTATCCGGTTGAAGTTTCTTCACATAAACATCGCATCCTCAAACTTTAAGAAATGACAGCTTAGGTTTGTTTCCAAACCACAATTCATATGGTGTCTTTTCAACGGATTTAGATGGTTCCCGATTTAAAGTGAATGCAGTAGTTTCTAGTGCATAACCCCAAAATGACAACGACAAGTCCGTCAGAGACATCATAGATCGATCCATATCCAATAAAGTACGATTACGATGTTCCGACACACCATTTTGCTGTGGTGTTCCGGCAGGTGTGAGTTGTGAAACAATTCCACACTCTTTCATGTGAGTGCTAAACTCGTAACTTAGATACTCTCCTCCACGGTCGGACCATAGAAATTTGATCTTTCTATTATGATGATTTTCCACTTCATTCTGAAATTCCTTGAATTTTTCAAAGGTTTCAGACTTGTGTTTCATCAAGTAGATATAACCGTATCTACTCAAATCATCCGTGAAAGTAACAAAATAAAGATATCCACCTCGTGCCGACACACTCATTGGACCACATACATCAGAATGTATGATTTCCAATAAATCTGTCGCCCGTTCCATTGAACCGGAAAATGGCGTTCTAGTCATATTGCCCATAAGGCATGGCTCACATATACCAAATGATTCAAAATCAAGTGATTCTAAAAGTCCATACAAATGGAGCTTCTTCATGCGTTTAACGCCAGTATGACCTAGGCAGTGCCACATATATGCGGATATATCATCATTAAGTTTAATCATTTTAGCATCAACATTATGAATATGTGTAACATTATTATCGAGATCTAATAGAAATAAACCGTTCATCATCGGTGCATGACCATAAAATATTTCATTCATATAAATAGAATAACCATTGTTCTCGGATTTAAATGAATAGCCACTTCGCATCAAACACGATCCAGATACAATGTTCATGCTCAGTGCTGGCAGAAGATAACAATTATTCAAGTTTATTACTAATCCCGACGGCAAGTGGAGAGGTAGCGTTCCGACGGTGATCATATCAACGCTTGATCCATTGCCGACACGCATCTTGACCTCACCCCTTGCTAGCGGGTCGCTTGTTCCGCAGCCCCTGATTCGAGTTACAAATATTAGCAAGTGAACCGGTATCAAATACCTAGGTGCTACTGCGAGCACTAGTCAAGTACACATCAATAACATGTATATCATATATACCTTTGTTTGCCTTGCCGGCCTTCTTGTCTTCCAAATACTTGGGGCTTATGCCCAAAGGGCTCCCCTTACAATAGTAGCACTTCGACGGACTTTAGGGCCAACTCGGGGTTTCTTTTTAGGCATGGCAACCGGCTTGCCGCCCTTACTTTCCTTCCATTTTCCCTTCTTGTCTTTCTTGAAACCAGTGTTCTTATTGATCATCAACACTTGATGTTCCTTTTTGATCTCCACTTCTGCAGTTTTAAGAATTGACAGAAGCTCGGGGAGAGACTTCTTGATGCCTTGCATATTATGGTTCATCACAAAGCTCTTATAGCTAGGTGACAGAGACTGCAGAACACGATGGATGCCTAAATCAATGGGAATCAATATTCCCAAGGACACAAGCTTATCGGCGTAACCCGACATCTTGAGTACATCCTCACTAACGGAGTTGTGCTCTTCCATCATGCAGCTAAATAACTTTTCCGAAGCATTGTAGCTCTCTACAGCAGCATGTGTGTCGAAAATCATTTTCAACTCACCCATTGTATCAAATGCATTGCCGTTTTCGAAACGCTTTCGAAGTTCTGGCTCTAGCCCATACAATATGCCGCAATGAACTAAGTTGTGGTCCTCCTGACGAGTCTGATAGACATTTTTCTCCTTGTCAGGGGCATCCTCAAAAGGTGGGGGGCCGAGCGGCGCTTCTAGCACATATTGCTTTTGTGTAGCAGAGAGGAGAATCCTCAAATTCATGGCCCATTCGGTAAAGTTGCTACGGTTCGTTGCAAGTTTCTCTTTCTCCATGAACACATTGAAATTAAAAGCAGGTGGTGCCATCTACAACAGAATTTGTAAAGTTTATACTAAGTTTATGATAGATTGAGTTCAACTAATCCACATTACGAATGAACTCCCACTCAAAAATGACACCCCTCGTGTCTTTTTGGTGATTACATGAACCAAATCCACTACACCAAGTCTGATCATCACGTGACTCGGTGTAGCTTCAAAGGCGAGCATCAAATGGGCATCATATCTACTATATGACTCATGCTTAACCTTTCGGTCCTGTTCCGAGGCCATGTCTATACATGCCAGGCTCGCCAAGTAAGAACCTTAGTGTTCGCGTGTGTAACTGTCTTACACCCGAAATATGGTCGTGGATCCAAGAACACCCAATCATCACGTGATGTCTTGGAGCGAGGAAAACATAATCAATGCATACTAAAGTAAGAACACATTCTTATCTTGATATTTAAATGAGGTATCATCTTATCATGCTAATAAAACGCCAAACAAGCAATATAAGATGCTATCAAACATCACATGTTTATTAGTGGAATGATATGGTTGCCGCATATGATCTCTATCATGTGCACCGTGGTATGATTACTATCATACCTTTATGTGTAAGGCCAAGGTCTATGGAACTTACACATTATGTGTGTTGTAAGAGTATCGTCTCATACTTCTACTTACAACATCACCATATCATAACAGTAGCCCAACAACAATCTAAACTAGACGCCTCTAATTTATCCATTGCAAGTTTTACGTGGCTTAGGGCTTTCGAAGATAGAACCGTTCATACCTACAAACATGAATACAACGAGGATAACCAAATTGTTGACAACTCGTTGCAAAATAGATATTGACTATAGTAGGAGAGATAGACACCCGCTAGCCACTTATGCAAACTAGTTGCATGTCAAGCGTGGAACAGGTCTCATCTGCGAGGACATGTAAAGTTTGTCCGGGCCGCTTCATCCCACTATGCCACCAATATCCAAAATTAAAACTAAGGAGCAACAACATGATCATCATCGCCCACATACTCATATGTGTACTACCCGTGTAAAGCATCTACGCATAGATCCGGCTCTGATACCACTGTAGGGTTCGCAGCATAGAAAACAAAAAAATTCCTACGATGGGAACAACTATGTACCAAGATCTATCTACTAGATACAAACAACGGGCGAATGTATATCCGTATAGAACATACCCTTGAATACCGACAAAGCTTAACGAGTTAAACACGTGGTTGATGTAGACGATCTCTTGCCGATCTCAAGATCGAGAGGAAGTCCTAGCGCCGCAAATCAGCAGCGCATCCGTGCTCAGACACACGTCCGAGGCGTCGACCAACCTCCGCCTTCTCGCTCCAGCGATGCAACGGAAGCACAACTATTTCTTGCCGAATAGCCACTGGGAACATGTATCTCGCTAGTCCGAGACCATGGGGATAAATTATAGAGGGGGAGAGAGATCCTTCACGAGGAGGTGTGAGTGAGAGAGAGGGAGAGGGGTGCCTTTTATAGGAGGAGGGGCACCCAAGGGGGTGGCCGCCAGCAATGGGGCTGCCCCTTCCCCTCCTTCATTCATGTGGGTGGACACTCCACTCACAAAAACCTTTTCAATTTCCTCCACTCAAAATCCCACTCAAACTTGCAATTAAATTTCCACCAAATTTAATGCAAACTCTCATTAAATAAAACTCTTTTAAATATTCAGAATTTTGTCAATTACTTTAATGACATACATTCACATATAACCCCTTGCTAGAATTATATTTCACATGCAAAACCACTTTATGCAATTTCACTCGAAAACCTGTTTCGGTATCTAGTGAAATAAATTCCTGCGCTTGTTATTCTTTCCAGCATGAAACTTTTTCTCCAATTGGATGTCGGTTTCTCTTAAGTGTGTCACCCTACGGTTCGTGAATAATGCGGACATGATCGAGACCCCTCTCGGATCAATAATCAGAAGCAAGATCTGGAGACCCATACTGACTCCCACACATTCAATGATGACTTTCTTGTGATCGTTGGAACCTTTTACGCTAGTATCTTAATCCCTTTGTTTCACGATATATTACATGTCCGAGATTCGATCATCGGTATCTCCATACCTAGTTTGATCTCGTTACTGATATGCACTCTTTTCTCGTTCCCGTGATATAACATTCTAGTGATCAAATCACTTGCTTGCAAGCTAACCAATGTGATATCACCGAGAGGGCCCAGAGTATATCTATCCGTCATCGGGATGAACAAATTCCACTCTCGATCCATGGGCCTCAACATAACACTTTATTAGTTCTGAACCCATATTTATAATCACCCTGTTACGGCGTGACGTTTGATGTTATCAAGAAACTCTTCCGGTGTTAGTGATTGACATGATCTCATGGTCTAAGGATTAGGATCACTTCGTAAGTTGTTATAGCAATATAAACTCAATGACTTTGATCGTAATGCTATACTTCGGATGAATGTTGATCACACAATTACACTAATGTTGTGATCCCGTTATTAACAACATCCAATGTCCATGATCAGTAAACCTTGAGCATCTTGTTAATCAACGAGCTAGTTTATGAGAGAGGCATAACTAGGAACTTTTTGTTTGTTTATTAAACACACATGTATTAATGTTTCCGTATTAATACAATTATAGCATGCAAAATAAATATCTATCATATACTTGGAATACACATAATAAACACTTTATTATTGCCTCTCAGGGCATATTCCCTTCACTAAAATCATTATTTCTCTTATGAACAGAAATAGCTGCACCCGAAAGATTGAAGAGTCCTCAGCCGAATCTACGATTCGACTGAACACTCGGAAACTATTAACATGGTTATACCCTACGGGTACATAATATTAGCATACCTGGTCCAGCCTAAGGAAGGCCCACAAGAATATACGCGGCCTGTGGAGATTTTCGGGTGGCCCTAGCCCATGACGTCTTCGAATCCTTGGAGAGCAAGACTAGAGTAGATAGAATATTCAAAGGGGAAAACCCTAACTTGTAACCGACTCGATCTGTGCCCGAGACCTGTCTATCTCTATATAAAGGCTAGGAGGGCACGACGAGGAGGGCAACTTCTCACCGCATACACACCTCCACGCCAGATTATATCTGCGCACCCCTGTACTTTTCGGTTTCAGCGTAATCAAGAGCGTATAAGCGAGTAGGGTTTTCGGGGCTGAACACAGGTAAATCTCGTGTCCCCTGGTTGCTTGTCTGTTAACTGTTCCACGATCTCCAGTACCCCCATCTTCTCGAAAACCCAAGCTCATAACAATGGGCATTGACGAGATCGATCCTCGTCAGCGACCTAGGGTGGCCTGCGCCTGGGGGGTGTGGGCCCCAAGTGGCCCAACTCCGCCTCCCCTTCTGGCATTCTTCGTCTTCTGGGAAAATAGGATTTTCCGTAGTTTTTCTCGTATTTTTCTAATCTTCGCGAAATTGCATCAAAATACCTCTTTTTCCATCAAAATCCTGACTCCGACAGTTCATCCTCCAAGAATCATCCAACATGCAAAAACAGATGAAAAGACATAAGTAACACCTCTTAATATGAAATATATCAATGAATAGAAGAAAATTATGATATAGAATGGTGATGCAAATTGGACGTATCACTAGGACAGATGAAGGCTGACTGGGTGAGGCTCTCTCGACGACGTCGTCGGGTCTTTGCACCTCGGTAACCCTGAACCTTAAATTCGAGAAGCAAAATAACAAATTCCTTGCCAAAATTCCTAAATCGAACTCTATATTAGGGTTTTGGGGGTTTGGTTTTCACGCATCCGCACCGCAAGGACCGAAGACGGTAGGGAGGAGAGGCAGGGGACCAGAACCGGCGGTGGTGGAGGGAAGTGACAGCGGTGGACAGTGGTCTGGGCAGGCGGGGAAGAAACAATATGACACATATCTGAAATATTTGTCCAATTTTTTTAGATCTTTACCACCAAGTACTAGCCTCAGATGGCTGCAAATAGAAAATGTCTCTAAGAACGTCCATTCTCCAAATATTTCATATTTTTTCACCAAGTATTTCCCTAGCTAAGACGATTAGAAATTGGAAAAGAACTAATATTCAAAACTCCGGAGTTTGATTATCCAAAAAAAATGATAATTATTCATAATTTAAAGGCGAATGAAGGTGTGTATACATGCTTGCTAGTGTGAAATTGAGTCCCCTAAGACTAAATGAGGTCTATATTGAAGAAAATAATTGGGGTAGTACAAACCTTGGATCTTACCCTGAAAGGCGTGATGACTCCTAGTGTTCACGCGCTTGCTATAGAGCAATAAGATGCAAGTGTTTTGAATTTGACTAAGAAGTATTGTTTAGTGAATATTCGGAACTCCGAATTTTGTTAATCCTAAATTTTTAGAATTATTCATAATTTAAAGGAAAAGAAAGGTGTTTACACATGCTTGTTAGAGTGAAATTGAGTCCTAAAAGTAAATGAGGTTCATACATTGAAGAAAGTATATGGCATAGTACAAACCTTGGCTTCCGGCCGCCGCCGACCCGTCACCGCCGCCTGCTCTCGAAGCCCTCCTTCTTCTTATTATTGTGTCATCATCGTCATCGTCGTCACACAAAGATCTTCATCACCATCGCGACAGCGCTGCTGAGTTCTACCATCGGTAAGATCAAATCTAGCTGGAACTACCGAAGCACTCTCGGATCTTCATCGACACATTCCCGCCTCGAGCGTGTTCTTGATCACACCTCGGCGTGGTGACGTTAACCTCGTACTTGTGGATATTGATGGAGGTGCTACACTTGGAGCACTAGATCGTGGGAGTCATTCGTGGGATAATACATCTCATCGCGACTTGATAAGTCTTGTTGTGGGGATCGACGCTCGTCTTCATCAACATCGTCATCTACAAACATCTGCTAGTTTGATCTTCGAGGGTTTGTTCTGTTGCCTCTCTCCTCGCATTGGATCTTGGTTATGTGTTAGAATTTTTTGTTTTGCCTATTGTGTTCTCCAACAGCGTGCATGAGCTGTTTGGCGTTGTGGTTGTGTCCATGATAGGCCCAACAAGGTCATTATGGTTGGCAGAAGACGGTGGCTGCAGCGGCTTGAGGCACGATCAGCAGGACCGGTTTGTGATCTTGACTCATTGTTGGGCGGTTTTGGAGCCTCCAGGTTTGTAATGATGTGCGTTGGTGTGCGGTCAGAGTGCTGGCACCGACATGGCCATCCCCTTCATCAAGGTTGTCGTTACACATGTGGCTTTGGGTTGATCTCTGTATTCACTTTGTAAGGTCTCGATGAATAATAAATAGAGAAGGATGTGTGCATTATTTTGATACAGATGCTGGGATATCACCTCCATTTCAAAAATAAATTAGAAATGTGATCTAATTTTGTTCAAATTGACATTCCAAGAGAGGCTCTCAATCATCAATTCTTCAACTGAGCAAGCATTTCTCTGTCCAATCCTTGTCCGCTAGGTAATCCACCCATGTGTGCTGTAAATTTATTTTGCATATATTAATGCTTTGATTTGTGCAGCATTGTACAAGAAACATCATATGCATAGCATTCTCAACCGTAAAACATAATCCATACTTGGAGTTGGTTTTGGTCACACCCCATAAGTTGGCCAAAATATGCTCGAAGTCATGCTTAGATACCTCACCCAATACATTATTTAAAGTCATGTTTTTTATATTAAGAATTAGCTATTAGAAAGAGAAAAGGTTGGTTTTCAACTTAACTAGTGTGTGTTTTCAGCTCGAAATTTTGATATATTCACTAAAATAAGCATAACCCTTTATATAAAATCTGTTTTCACGTACAACCACTCAATTTATTCGGAAAATAAACATGCACGATATACCTTGTCCTACCGGGAGCTCCGTCCCTGACTCGAAGAGTAGTTAATGGTGTAACTTCTGGTGCATGAACCTAATGAATGTGTCGACATGATTATGGTCCGCCTTAATTGATATTTTAAATGGCTCAGCTAGCCATCGACATCTAGCATAATTTCACAAGAAAATATCCAAAACGGTGCAAGACTGTGACAGTGGCACCGACGGTGCCAGCGAGTGAGTGGAATTGTTTGCCCCTAACGTGTATTGGCCAATAGAATATACTTTCTTTGTTTTAAAATATAAAATATTTTAGATTTGTAAAGGTAATATATCTGGATATTTTTTACTGTATAGATTCGTAATGAACCTCTCTTAACACACAGATTAAAAGACGTTTAGATACATTATCTTCACAAAGCTAAAACATTTTATATTATAAAACGGATGGAGTAGTAATAACAATATTTAATGCGGATATATATTGTCGAAGGTACAGATATTACACGAGGTCGATCATTCACATCCATCGATCGGAAATTGGAAATCGCGCATCAAAGCACACCGTTTATTTGGTACACACCACACCATACAGCATACACGAGAGCTGTGCGACGGCCAGCCGCTCGTACGTACGTATAGCAGCAAGCAGCAACAGCCAGCACATCGGCGGCCGGCGCCTAGCAGCTCGGAAGGGCGACGTGGCAGGTGGCGAGGGTCTTGCGGGCATTGGCGCTCTTGATGTAGCCGGCGTACGCCGGGTTGCGGGCGTACTGGCAGAAGCAGCCCCGCTGCGAGCGCAGGTTGGAGCAGCAGGACGCCGACGGCGTGGATCCGGTGACGATCGGGCCGGCGCACGCCACAAGATTACTCGCGTCGCACGTAGCCGCTGATGCGCCGCCAGCCGCCACGGCCAGGACCACCAACACGAGCAGCGCTGCCGCCTTCGTCATGGTCGAGATCCCAACTGCTTTAGTAATCCGGTCGAACAAGTGTGTAGAGCTCTACGCAGCCAGGAAGTGTGTGTGATGAGGTTGGCAGTATACGGGAGGCGCGTTGTGGGTATTTATAGGCAGGAGGCGCCGTTCACAGCCAACGGCATGAGTACAACTGCGATCGAGTACTTTGCACTTGACGCTTATGCCCTTTTGTTCGTCCGAGTATCATTTTTCTCTGCCTAGTACCTCTGCGTCTCGGAGGCAACGCGTTCGTCCTGCGTGATTACAACTCTGATCGAGTACTTTGCACTTGACGCTTATACCTGCTTAATTAGGTCTGCCAAGTACTGTATAACTTTCTGCTAGTATCTCTGCGAACTGGCCTAGAATGTGACCGATTATTAACGAACCACGTACACCAGACGCATATATACCGAGTGTCTAGGATTTGTTGCTTAACGATTCGAAGAAGTGGACTATAATTTCCGCGTCATGGATAACAAGTGAAGTTGTAGAGATAATATAACTTCATGGCATTATTGTTCACGTAAAAGTCGGTAAAAGTTGATATAATATGTATTACCTATTTTTTCGAAGATAAAATGTTTTGAGAAGCTATATTTTGGAACGGAGCTAGTATAACACATGCAAATGCTCATACCTGCTATGATGAGATACAATAGCACTTAACGATAACTCTCTACAAAAACTAAAGTTCCAACCATCAATGTTGATCACAGTTGTCTATTAGATCGATCTTTTGGTAAGTTGGCTAATACATAAATCATGTATGATATTAGAATCAAGAGATCTCGAATTCAAGACCCTTTTCATGCAATTTTTTTCTTCTACGACCTATACTAAACACATGCTAAAGACTAAAATAGCCTAGACGTGAGGGATTTTGAATATAAATGTATTGTTTAGTTTATTTTCACTAGATCGGTCTTTTGATAAGTTGGCCAGTGCATAAATCCTTTAATCCACACTAATAATTTAATGTCTAAATGCACCACAAAAGAGACTCTAGAAAATTAATACATAGGAAATATTTTGACCTACATTCAAAATATACAAATCAAATTACTAAAGTGCCAGCATAATCACCTTTGCTTGTGTGGGATGTACCTGTGGCTTGCTCTCTAGAATGCTCGTCGCCATCATCAAGAGGATAATAAACCCCATGAATTCGCAACACCGTTGTATGTGTAAGGTGGATTTGGGACTCTAGCCAAGCCGGGAATCTAGAGCGAGGTTTTGCCGTCATTGCTTGTGTTGAGAAGTCAACGTCGAGTTTGGAGTGCGTGGGGTATCAATCTAGGTAGATTTGGTCAATCATCTGCATTTGTGGAATCGCGGTGATATGTTGCTGCATTTGTGCTGACGGACTACCTACAACTGTCAAACGTTGATGACACATTCTGTGAGTCTGAGAATTCCTACAAAACCATGCTCACGTATTAGTGTGAAGGGCGAACCGAGGGGACAGTGTGCATAAAGAGTTATAATACATTGGAGAATTATATTAAGGGTTTGTCTGGTTGCCTAGATCAAGTCACCTGTAAGGACCACTAGAGACATGACACCAATGTTTGGTTGCCTACATTGCGCGAGGCCTAATAGCACCATCTGATGTATAATTGACTTAATTAGGATTCTTATCTCAGTTGTTGTGACTATGTATTGTTTCGGTGTATGTACCATGGTGTTGTAGGCAACCCCTTCTTAACATGTGCCCTTGATGGCTTGTTTATCACAAAACACCATCTTATAGAAATGACTAGTGACTCTACATAGTAGTAATATAAATTTATACACTAATACTAATAAATGTTTAACCATTATTACATCAGCGGTTTCTACATACTCCTTGTACAAAAGAGAACCTCATAGTTTTTAAACCTTAATCACTACATTATTACATCTGGGATTTCTTAATATACCCCGCTAATCAAACTAAGATGAGGTGTTTCTATACCCTAGATCAGCAAGCCAGCATACAAGCACATAACACTACTCATCATTACTAGGGAAAACATGGTGAAATAAAACACTAGCCTCTTTGTGGATTTCTCGGTGTTTTAAATGTTCACGCCTGATATGGAAACGTCTTTGAGTTTGAACATGAGTAATGCCTGGTATTGAGGACATGTACTTGTCCAAACCTAGGAAACATAGACACGATATCAACGAAAAGACATCAACATAGCTCCTCAACTACACATACGTGAGCTGACATCATGTGTCCTTATTAGTTGGAAGGACCTATGAATTTTCCTCTTGATTATGACTTGAAGGTCTTGGGAAAGAAAATATGTAGAGGTACTCTTTGTCGATATGCACATATATAGAACCTATCCTCCCTCACCCCATTGGCGCCTCCGAAGGCCTGTCTAACACCCTCGTCTTCTTAGATTGGTGATTCGCTGAAATGTTGCTCTCTATGCTGGTCGACCAAAATGATACTTTGCTTGAGAAACTTCTTCAAGTTCTTCTTTGATTTCACAATCATATATACTTATGCACGAACATATAGAACGTAACAAAACCCACAACAACAAAATTAAAGTCACAAAATAACCAAAAATAAATGTAGCATCATCCAACAAAAACTTCCCAAGCGACCAAAAATCTAGCATCATTAGACCAAAGCCGCCTCATAAGCACCATTGGACCAACTCATTCCTAGTGTAAATACGATCAGATGAACTTAGTGCCATATGTAGTGACCCCCATCCGTGAACTAACCTTGATTCAAAATATAGCATCGTCGAACAACATCCCTCCAAAATGTAAGCATCGTCGATGTAGAAACCATACATGCAAGTTGAATTAGGATCACACCTTAATCCCATTTGTGAACTAAGTACTAAACACAAACCCACACCACAACGTAGCATACAACTCCTATGATAGGAGGAATAGAGAACTTACAACCATAGCAGCACAAGGGTTAGGTGCCATCTAAAAAGATGAAGTCAAGGCTAGTGGGTTGTGATGAGCTGATGATGCATAATGCAACATGACCATTCTTTAGAAAGGAGACAATGCCAGGTGTCGAGCGGGGATCCACCAATATGTTGTTATCATAGAGGGATAATCAATTGATTTGGTGGTTTCTTCATGGATGCATCATCCTCCCCCTTCACAGTGTGTTTCGCATTGCCACCCTTCCACCCTGGTGTCCTGCAAATGACCATATTGACAGTTTGCTAAGGCCTTGCCTAAGGGCGCTTTAAGAAGCGTGCATGCATGTCCCTATAGGCAACCAAATAGCTAGAAGCTGCAAGTGGCGATCTAGATTGAACCTATGACATGGAACCAAATTCCACTAAAGGTTTTAGTTTCTTGTTCAGCTTTATCAAAAGCAAGTCCCACCATGTATCGGAAATGCGATCTCACTCATCATTAGGTATCCACGTAATGTATCTATTAAATATTTGTGTTAGTATATTTGCATAATACCTCTTCCACTATATAGAATACACCATTAATTTTCTTCCTTATCTCACTATTCACCATATTTAAATATATTCTCTCGCCCTCTGTTTTGTACAAATTATATTTTCCATATTAACAATACTTTATTTTCAACATTTCATATTGTCAATAGATAACTTAATTATTGAAAATGACAAAGCAAAAAGTGTATGCATTATTTTTGGAGGCTCCTTTTTTGCTAATATCAGTTTCTTGCACAATTGGTTTACTAAATATTATTACAAATTACATCTTTGAATTGTTTTGCTAATCATTTGTAGAAACAAAATCTAACATAGTGGGAGGACTGTAACTTGAACGCATAACAATGAGGAGGGCTAAGATTTTAATGTACTACCAAAAGGGGTTGCACCTATCTGAAAATACGCTTTTAGCCCTTGGATCGACACCCATATGTATGTTGAGAACTATGTTGGACCATATTCATACACCTTTAAATTTTTATTTGGCCAAATAAAAGCTTTTTATTTCGGGATTTATATTTTTGTACCCTTGGTTTGTTAGTTGTACTCACTTTCCCAGACGCTAATTTTCCCTCATTTCCCCCTCCCTATATTCTAAAACCCTCACAGACGCTCAGATGGAGAGATGTAGTCAGGTCAAAGGCTTGACCATTACATGCTAACTGGTGGGACCGCGTTGGGACGGGTCGTGCGTGGAGCATTATGTTACATGGTCTCGACCGTTACATGCTGACGGGTGGGGCCGCGTTGGGACGGGTCATGTATTTATGGTGAAAGATGGAGTCGCGTTGGGATGGGTCTTGCATACATGGTGAAGGGTGGGGCACATGGAGACATGTCGGATCGGTCATTCTCACTCACCCAAAACATTCGCTTCCCCCCAAGCCTAGAACAACTCCCACACTGCCACTCCGTTGCCTCTCCGCCGTGCCCTCCTACCTTATGTCGTCCTCGGGCCCTGAGCCGCCCCCTTCTCCGGGCCGCAAATCCCACTCCACCTTAAGATCCGCTTCCGTCCCCGCTAGATCTAGCCCTTTCACGGAACAATATGCAATGTCGACTGGTGTATCGCTCTTGCCTGTTGACCAAGGAGAAGATTGAGTGAAATCGGAGGGATCTAACGCATGGATTCCATCTGGATAAGCATCGTTTCCCTTTGTGGATTAATTATAGGCAGTATTTGAGTGTGAATCGCTAGTGCTCAACTAACTACCTTGCTTGTCGAATATGATTTATCTAGTGCTGGCATTTTGGCTAGCGGTTAGACTGGATACTAACATAATTCGTGGTTGTGAGCAATATTTCTCTAAATTTTATTTCCTAGCAGCGGTGTTGCAACCTCCATAACTCTAAGAGATTTGAAAGAAAAATATATTCTAAATCCCCCTAGAACCATGGAGATTCAGTTGATTTGCAATATTTCAACATTAGCGAGCAAAGATTGCTCCCACTAACTTACAAAGCTGATTTTCTAATGCTTTTCTCTTTGAATGTTGCCGAACATTTTGGTCAAATTTGTCTCCATGTGCAACCTAAAGTTGAGCACACGGGAACGAGGATTACAACATTATCTGGTGGTCAGGCATCATCTGGTGGTCGGGCATCATGTGTCTTTGTTGTCTCTGCTAATAGTGTGTGCCCCTGCGCTCCTTGTAGGTCCACAATAGTACCATTTGTTTGCACTGCGAGTGTAAGCCAAATCTCTCGTGCGACCGATGTGGAGGATGATACGTCAGAACGTATCTATAATTTTTGATTCCATGCTTTTTTAGTATCTACTTTGCTTTGCTTTGTCCACACTTTGAGGTGTTTTTATATGTTTTCTGTTACTAACCTATTAACAAGATGCCGTAGTGTCAGTTGTCTGTTTTTTGCTGTTTTTGGTTCCAGAAAAGCTAGTAAGGAAATATTCTCGGAATTGGACGAGACAAAAGCCAAAGTCAATATTTCACCGAGGAGAACACGGAGTCCAGAGGAGAGACGGAGGGTGCACCCCTAGGGTCACGGGCTGCACCCTAGGCACGCCCACTTTGGGCAGTGTGGGCCCCCTGGCCACCTCCCTGCCTCGCCTCTTCGCCTATACGAAGCCTCCTATGCCTAAACCCTAAGTGCCCGATCAATATTCCACGAAACCGTCTGTAGCCGCCGCCACCATCATCCCGAAGGCCTTCTTCTTCATCATGTCAGCCTCCGGTATGAAGCGTGAGTAGTTCCACCTTGGACTACGGGTCCATGTAGTAGCTAGATGGTTGTACCTCCTCCTTTGTGCTTTCATGTCTAAATCTTGGGAGCTCCGTTCATGATCAAGATCGCATCCATTTGTAGTCATGCATGTTGTGTTTGCGGGGATTCGATGGATATTGAGATTACTATGTCACATTGATTAATGGTTTTGTCTTATTGATTCTATCATGTCTGTGTTGTTTGTGATCTTGCATGCTCTCCGTTTTTAGTAGCTATCTTGGCCAAGTAGTTGCTAGTGACTCCAAGAGGGGGTATTTATGCTCGATAGTGGGTTCATGCCTCTAGTTAATCTAAGGGAAGTGACAAAAATCTCGAAGGTTGTAGATGTGTTGTTGCCACTAGGGAGAAAGCAACGGTCTCTTGTTCATGGAACAAGTGGATTGTTTACCTTACACATTTTGCTTAAAGCAGTTGTCTGTTGCTTGCAACTTAATACTGGAGGGGGTTCGGATGATAACCCAAAGGTGGACTTTTAGTCACAGATGCAGTTGGATGGCGGTCTATGTATCTTGTTGTATTTCCCAATCGAATGTCATAGGATCTTGATGTCTAGTATTGCATTGTTATGCCTTGCTCAGTCCTGTCAATTGCCCTGCTGTAATTTTTTTACCCTGCATGCCATGTTTGTTTATCTAAGGAGAACACCTCTAGTGAACTATGGACCCCGGTCCAATCTTTACCATTGATAAATCTTCCACTATTACTCTTTACTTTCTGCAAACTACTATCACCTTCCGCACCATACAGTTAATCCTTTGTTACAACAACCGGTGAGATTGACAACCTCACTGTTCGTTGGGGCAAAGTCTTGAGTTTGTGTTGTACAGGTTTCCATGTTGCTTGCAACACCTTTGAGATGTTTCCTTCCTCCTACTGGTTCGATAACCTTGGTTTCTTACCGAGGAAAAACTTGCTGATGTGCTGCTTCACAGCTTGCTCTTGGGGTTTCCCGACGAAGCGCTCTTACATCAACGAAGAGCCATCATCAAGCTTTTTCTCGCGCCGTTGCCGGGAGGCTAAGGACGTCTTCACAAGGGGGGTCCTTCTCAACCTTTCTCTTTACTTTGTTTTTGGTTTGCTTAGTTTCTTTTGCTTGGTTTTGTTTGCATCTTTTTATCAAAAACTCCAAAAAAAATTAGTTTAGTTTGGTTTGCTTTCTCTTATCAAAAACACAAAAAATAGTTTCTGCTCTAGTTGTTGCTGCTGTTGGCTTGCTCCACTTTTGCCAAAATGATCTCTACTGAGAACACTAAGTTGTGTGACTTCACTAGCACAAACAACAATGATTTCCTAAGCACTCCTATTGCCCCACCTGCTCCTAATGCTACCTTCTATGAAATTAAGCCTGCTTTGTTGAATCTTGTGATGAGAGAGCAATTTTCTGGTGCTAATTCTGATGATGCTGCTACCCATCTCAATAACTTTTTTGAATTTTGTGAGATGCAAAATTATAAGGATGTAGATGGAGATATTATTAAGCTCAAGTTGTTTCCTTTCTCCTTGACAAGAAAAGCTAAAGAACGGTTGCTATCCTTGCCTACAAATAGTGTTGATTCTTGGATTAAGTGCAAAGATGCTTTTATTGGAAAGTACTACCCTCCTGCTAAGATTATATCTATGAGAAGTGATATTATGAAATTTAAAAAACTTGATAATGAACATGTTGCGCAAGCTTGGGAAATAATGAAATCTTTGGTTAAGAATTGTCCCACTCATGGACTTACTGCTTGGATGATTATCTAGACCTTTTATGCAGGTTTGAACTTCTCTTCAAGAAACCTGTTGGATTCAGCTGCTGGAGGTACCTTTATGACCATCACCTTGGGTGCTGCAACAAAACTCCTTGATAATATGATAGTTAATTATTCTGAATGGCACACTGAGAGAGCTCCACATGGTAAGATGGTAAATTCTGTTGAAGAAACCTCCTCTTTGAGGGATAAGATTAATGTTATCATGGCTATGCTTGTTAATGGGAAAGCTCCTCTAGATCCAAATAATGTTCCCTTAGCCTCTTTGGTTGCTCAAAAAAAGCAAGTTGATGTGAACTTCATTAGAAACAACAATTTCAACAATAATACCTATAGGAATAATTTTGGTAGTAACAACAATTATAGGCCTTATCCTCCTAATATTGGCAATACCTATGGAAACTCCTACAACAATACTAGAGGTGCCCCCTCTGAACTTGAAGTTATGCTCATATACTTTATTAGTAAACAAACCACTTTCAACAAGACTATGGAGGAAAATATTTTAAATGTTGAGAAAAATATTTCCTCTTTGTCTGAAGCACAATCCTTTTTGATTAATAAAATGGTTGCTAAACCTGAAACCATGGAAAGTACCTTTGCTGCTACTCATGCCATACAAGTTACTATTGATGAAAATGTTAGATTGTTAGCCCAACTTCATGCTAAGTGGGAAAGGGAAGCTGAAACTGCTAGAAACAATAGTGTGTGCACCATCACCACCACCAATATGGCTGCCACTAAACCACAAGAAGTACCTATTCCTCCTCCTATAATGCCTAAGCCTAATGAGTCTACTACTAGTGATGCTAAGTTTGATTTTGATCTTGATGGTTGCAATATTTCTGAAGTGATTATGTTCCTGCAAAAGCTTGCTAGAATTCCTGATGCTAGTGATATGCATGTTGCTTTCACCAAACACATTACAGATACTCTTGTTAAAATTAAGGAAGAGAAGTTAAAACACAAAGCTTCTATTCCTAAGAAAGTAGAAGATAGTTGGGAACCCATTATTAATATGCAAGTGAATGACTTTGATCTCAAAGCTTCATGTGATCTTGGTTCTAGTGTCTCTATCATGCCTAGGAAGATTTATGAAATGCTTGATTTGCCACCTTTGAAAGATTGTTATTTGGATGTCCCACTTAATGATAATGCTAAGAAGAAACTCATGGGGAGTGTTAATGATGTTCTCATTATGATTAACAATGCTTATGTCCCTATTGATTTCTATGTTTTGGATGTTAAATACAATGTTTCCTGTCCTATTACTTTGGGGAGACCTTTTCTTAGAACTGTGGGTGCCATCATTGATATGAAAGAAGGCACCATTAAATATCAAGTTCCATTCAAGAAAGGTATTGAACACTTCCCTATGAGTAGAGAGAAGATGCTTTTTTCTCCTCCTTTGAAAGCAAGGATTGATGTTAATGCTTCTTCATTTGAAAATACTTTATTTCTTGCTTCTTGTGCCTAACTTAAATGCGTTAAAGAAAATTACTTGTTGGGAGATAACCCAAGAGTTTTATTGAGTCTTGTAAGTTATTACTTCAGTAATGACCTCTCCTTATCCTTTTTTGTTTGCTTTTTGTGCCAAGAATGACCTCTAATGAGAGGGAAGTAAGATTTGGGGAGTTGCTGTCCCAAAACAGATTTTAATGCTCCACCATAAAAATTCGTGAGGAATATCTATAAGTCGGATTGAGCTGAAAATTTATGAATTAATCTCACAGTATGTTAGATAACTTTAGTTAGTTCAACACTTTTTGATTTGAGCAACAAAAGGTCTTCGAAAAAATCGGTTTCTACCTGCTTGTCTATTTTGACAGATTTCTGCCATCATTTGCATTTGCTTCTTATTGATTCCTTTTTGGGTTCTTTTTGGTAAATTGAGATTTTTGAGGGAATTGCTACATTAGCTTGTATTTTTAGTGAAAGTCTTTCTGTTCTAAAGCTAAACCCAAAGGTCTATTATCTTTTGAATACACTAATGTTGCTAATGAAGATTGTGTGAAGTTTTGTATGAGGAAAATTTTCAGGTGTAGAGAGAGAATGATGTAATGAGATGAATAATGGACAAAAGCTCAAGCTTGGGGATTCCATCCCCGTGTCACCCCAAGAAATATTCAAGAGGTACAAGCGTCAAAGCTTGGGTATGCCCAAGGCATCCCCTTCTTCATCAATAAAAAGCTCAGGTCTTTCTAGACACTTCGTTTTTATTGTTTCATGCACTATTGTGTTGTTCTTGGAGCGTCTTAGTTTTCGTTTGCTTTGCTTAGTTTGTTTAGCTTGCTTGAATAAAGTAGTTTGGACCCTCATTCTCGTTGTGTCGTTTCAAATAAGTTGATTGGTGTTGGAAAGGAGTAGAAAGTTCTTGCTTGAAATAATGCAAGAGGTGCTTGCTTTAACTGTGACTTAGACTTTAGCATGTCATGCTAGGTGTTGTTTTCATCTTATGCTTAGTGATTATTGTTGTAGCATGACTTTTTCCAAACAATTTGGATTGCTTAGTGTGCCTTGAAGGAATCATGCGTTGTTTTAGCATACAAAAGCATACTATTGTGGTATTCTCCTTTGATGTTTTGTTTGGGTTGACTTGGCACTTGATCACACCATGTTATGACTATGAACAAGTCACCATAGACTCTATGATCATTTAGTCCTTGACTTGTAGTACCACTCTATGCTTTGATTAGTAATGTTTTGTCGCTCTACATGATTATGGCCATTATTGCTCTCTTAATTGGTCCCTCCTAGTATTTTGCTAGCCTCCACTTGTATGAGTAAGATCTACTCATGCTTCCAACTCCCAAGAAACCAAGTTATTACAAAGTGTACACTATAAATTCCTATGCATGGTGTGTTACACCATTCCAAGTATATTCTTGTTTTCATCTATCTTCCAATTAAAAAGTATTTTGTTATGTGAAAACTTAGTGATTAAAGCTCTCACGAACTTGATGGCACACTTTATTTTTCTTGCCCCTAATAAACTTGAACCATTGTGTCATCTATGTTGTATATGCTTGCACTTATACGTTGGAATTAGCAGAACCATATTGTCATGGGGAACGCTTTCAACATTGCACTTGTACTTTGTACACAGTTGATATCATGCTCTTGTCTATGGATGTCGTCGATGTGAAATGAAAAGGAAGCTTGTAAGTCCATGGAGTTATGTATGTGTGTTAGAGAAATGCCTGGGCCAATAGCCTAAGCCATGCCTAATCATGGTGGAAACTTGCAGCATCACCATAGTGACATCTATGAAGCATTCTTCTTATAAAAAAAGAGGTTGAGAAAAAGAGACATGTTGAGAAAAGAGGAAAGAAAGAAAAAGCACCATATTCCCCTGGTAAATAAGAAGAATGCTGAAATGCTCATTGTCTGCTTGCCTTGTCATTTTGGTTATGGGATAGCTCCTGTCCATGTGCAAGGGGTACCCCGTTGGCAGTTCTCTATGATACACATGTACTTACTATGACAAGAACTTGCAAGTAACTAAACTTGAGTAGCATGAGGAGCGGCCCTCGTATTCAAGGGACATGCGATTGCCAACATATACTTTGTCAAGCATATACTCCATAGTTTGTTCACTTTAACCTTAATCACTTCAAGATGCTTATGATAGGGGAAATGAGGGCTGAAAGCTAACAAGTACCATAATTTTTGGAAGCTCTATTTGAGACTTTAAATCCCTGCTTCCCTTTATGAAGGGCATTTCTTCCACTATTATATTGAGTCTCCACCTTCTACCTTTAGGCACCAGTTAAGAGAGCATAGTTGCCATTCTTAGTTCTATGTGCATTGTCCCAAAACTTATTGATTAATGCCTATTGTTGATATTACTTGTTCTTGTGCTATTTGTATCTAGTCACTCTTATGAACTTTGAAGGTG
Source organism: Avena insularis (assembly GCA_023614405.1). NCBI lineage: Eukaryota > Viridiplantae > Streptophyta > Magnoliopsida > Poales > Poaceae > Avena > Avena insularis. The sequence continues at coordinate 206,810,565 of CM042685.1, forward strand.
TCCTATGCATCTATTTGCTACTCTATGAGGGACAAGAAAAATGCCACCATGCCATGTTTTCTGTATGTGAAACAAAAATACGTTTTTCAATGCATGCTATTCATGATCTTTATTTGTAGCCTTTCACGTTGCATGCATAGTTAGTTTGTTTTACTGTTAGAACTCCATCTTTCATGCACATGTTTAGAGTTCTTTGATCCCAGCTTTAAATGCTTGCAAATGGTTTGATCTTGGTTTTGATGGTGCAAGTCACCTTAAAAATTATTCTTTTATCACTGACCTACTCGAGGACGAGCAGGAGTTAAGCTTGGGGATGCTTGATCGTCGGAATCATATCTATAATTTTTGATATTCCATGCTTGTTTAGTATCTACTTTGCTTTGCTTTGTCCACACTTTGAGGTGTTTTTATATGTTTTCTGGTACTAACCTATTAACAAGAAGCCACAGTGCCAATTGCCTGTTTTCTGCCGTTTTTGGTTCTAGAAAAGCTAGTAAGGAAATATTCTCGAAATTGGACGGGACAAAAGCCAAAGTCAATATTTCACCGAGGACATGGAGTCTAGAGGAGAGATGGGGAGGTACAGGGCGGCCGCACCCTCCCAGGCGCGGGCCTACCCTAGGCCTCGCCTGGGCAGGGTGTGGGCCCCTTGGCCACCTCCCTGCCTCGCCTCTTCGCCTATAAGAAGCCCTTGATGCCTAAACCCTAAGTACTTGACCAATATTCCACGAAACCATCTGTAGCCACCGCCACCATAATCCCTAGATCGGGGGGATCTGAAGCTCTTCCCGGCACCCTGCCGGAGGGGAGATCATCCCGGCGGCCTTCTTCTTCATCATGCCAGCCTCTGGTATGAAGCGTGAGTAGTTCCACCTTGGACTACGGGTCCATGTAGTAGCTATATGGTTGTATCTCCTCCTTTGTGCTTTCATTTCTAGATATTGCGAGCTCCGTTCATGATCAAGATCTCATCTATTTGTAATCATGCATGTTGTGTTTGCGGGGATTCGATGGATATTGATATTACTATGTCAGATTGATTAATGGTTTTGTCTTATTGATTCTATCATGTCTGTGTTGTTTGTGACCTTATATGCTCTCCGTTGTTAGTAGCTATCTTGGCCAAGTAGTTGCTAGTGACTCCAAGAGGGGGTATTTATGCTCGATAGTGGGTTCATGCCTCTATTTAATCTAAGGGAAGTGACAGAAATCTCTAAGGTTGTAGATGTGTTGTTGCCACTAGGGAGAAAACAACAGTCTCTTGTTCATGGAACAAGTGGATTGTTTACCTTAGACACTTTGCTTAAAGCAGTTTTCTGTTGCTTGCAACTTAATACTGGAGGGGGTTCGGATGATAACCCAAAGGTGGACTTCTAGTCATAGATGTAGTTGGATGGCGATCTATGTATCTTGTTGTATTGCCCAATCGAATCTCATAGGATCTTGATGTCTAGTATTGCATTGTTATGCCTTGCTCAGTCCTGTCAATTGCCCTGCTGTAATTTGTTTACCCTGCATGCCATGTTTTTTTATCCAAGGAGAACACCTCTAGTGAACTATGAACCCCGGTCCAATCTTTACCATTGATTCATCTTCTGCTGTTACTGTTTACTTTCTGCAAACTACTATCACCTTCCACACCATACAGTTAAGCCTTTGTTACAACAACCGGTGAGATTGACAACCTCACTGTTCGTTGGGGCAAAGTCTTGAGTTTGTGTTGTGCAGGTTTCCAAGTTGCTTGCAACACCTTTGAGACGTTTCCTTCATCCTACGGGTTCGATAACCTTGGATTCTTACTGAGGGAAAATTGCTGATGTACTGCTTCACACCTTGCTCTTGGGGTTTCCCGATGAAGCGCGCTTACATCAATGAAGCGCTATCATCAGAGGACGAAGCAGAGCCTGACAATGGAGCGCATCCGCTAGACAATGACAATGAGTTGATGTTTTCTGAATTGGTAGACATATTTAGGAAGAAGTCACTGGAGGATCAATACACAGAGGAAATGGCCCACGGTGCAAGATTTGATGACACTAATGACAAAGAGAATAAGGAGAACAATTACATCCTTCTTTTAGCCTAGTATGATGGTGAGGACTTGCCAAAAATTGAGTGGAACAGGGGACGATCCTAAACTTTCAGAAGGCACTGTATTTGAAACGATGTGGGACTATCGTAATGCCCTTACTACATATTGCATTCCCACCAATAATGATTATGATGTTATTAATAGTGATCCAGCAAGGTTCACATTAAAGTGCCCATACAAGAGGTGTAGGTGGAGGATGCGTGCATCCATTATGCTCAGTAGCAGTTTGGTTCAGATATTACAACCAGTTGTATATTTTAGATCATTGTATAGAGTTTGTTAACTGTACCTCAAATTTTCATTATGTTTCAGATAAAAAGGAACATATATGAGCATTCTTGTCCACCTCAAGGGGGACATCCAAAGAACAAAATAAAACTAGCAAACACTAGATGGTTGGTATATGCAATCATGGATTGGATGAGAGAGAAACCATCACTTGGTGCAACAATGCTCATAAAATTAGTTATGAAAAAGTTTAATATTACAATAAATTACATGAGGATGTTATATGCAAAGTAAATGGCTCTTGAGAGGATCAATGGTCCATGGAATGAAACCTTTTAGTTGCTTTATAGCTTCAAAGCTGAAGTGGAGATGGCTAGTCCAGGTAGTGTTGTATAGATAGACAAGCATAAAGTTCAGTTCAAAATAAGAGGGAAGAAAATGGAGAACAAGTGCTTTAGAAGGGCTTTTGTTTGTTTCAAAGCTTGCCGGCAAGGGTTTCTGGATGGTTGTGGGCCTTATTTGGTTGGGAATGCAACAACTCTTCATCGCATATTTAAAGGATAGCTAGTAGCTGCTACTGTAGTTGATGGACACAATTGGATGTTCCTTGTTGCTTATGAAGTTTTGGACATTGAGTCGGAGGAAAGTTGGACTTGGTTTCTACAGAATTTGCACAACCTTATAGGTCATCCATGAGGACTTACTATCCACACAGACGCTTGCAAAGGTTAGGAGAAATATGTAGAAGCATTTTCCCCCGGAGTGGAGCATAGGGAATGTATGTGACACTTAGTGCAAAATTTTACAAATAAATTCAAGGGTAAAGTTTATACAGATAACCTATGGCTATCTTCATACACATGTAGTTTGAGGAAGCATCTGTATCATTTGGAAGTGCTGTATAAACAAAAACCTGCGATGAAGGAGTACTTGGATGCACATCATGGAATGGTGTAGTCAAGAAGCCAATTCAATGAAATTTGCAAGGTAAACTATGTAACAAGTAACCTTACATAGAGTTTCAATGCAAAGATGAAGTCATTGAAAGGGCTTTTGTTGTGGAAAATATTTGATAAGATTAGGCAGATGATCATGATAAAGATCGATTTGTGTCAAAAATTTGCATTAACAATATATGTTGGCCATCTCATCCTCCCATCTTTGATTAACGCTTTGCATGCCAGGGAAAAACAATTGAAGATGAAATGCATTATAAGAGCAATGGAGGCTGAGGTAACATACACTGACAGTAAAGATAGGCAATGGAGGTATCCAGTGAGTTTGGTTGATAGGACATGTCATTGCAGGCAATGGAAGCTCCGTGGGAAACCCTACATACATGCTTTTTTTCATGGGTGTTCTAGGAGGTGAAGAGGGTGAAGCTGTTCAGTACGTGTCGAAGTATTTCTCCGTTTCCAAATTTAGGGCAGCATATGCTCAAAATGTTCCTAACTTGTTGGGGAAAGACCAATGTATGGAAGTGGATCGAGGCTTTAAGCTACACCCTCCAGTTTTTACCAGACCAGCAGGTAGGCCAAGGAAGAATAGGATGAGAGATAATGCAGAGGGTGGTGCACCACCTCGACGACGTAAGTGCAAATGTTGTGGGATCCTAGGGCACATTGCTAGGCTTTGTAAAAATATAGTGGACCCAGCTTATGGAATGGATGATCAGGAGGGGGCAACAAATGCATATGAGAATGAAGTATTTGAACGAGAGGCGAATGAAGCAATGGATACATTACACATTGAACCAATGGATCGAGAGGATATTGAACCAAATGCAGAGGAGATTGAAACAAATGCAGGGGATATTGGAGCAATTGATCAAGAGGAGATTGAACCAAATGTAGAGGAGATTGAACCAAATGCAGAGAATAGAGGAATTACATGAGAGGAGATTGAATAATTGCGGCCATTGCAGTTTGAACCAATGGATCAAGACGATACTGAACCAATTGTACAACTGACTGAATCAATTGATTCATTGGATACAGAGAAGAAGAATAATGGAATTCCACGAGAGGAGATTGAAGCAATGTGGCCATGGCAGTATGAACCAATGGATTGAGACATGATTGAACCAATTGTACAACAGACTGAAGCACTTGATTCATTGTATGCAAGAAAAAGAACAAAGGGAACAAACGAAAGAAGTTAGTTGTGGACTCCGAGAATATTCCATCTAGGATCACCCAGAGCAAGGTGGTGAACCCAACGAAAAACACTAGGAGCAAGAAAAAATTAAATTTGAATTATTAATATGATTTTGTATGATGAATTCGAATTACTGTCAATGTTTCTATTGAATTCGAACTACTGTGACACTCCCAAGTTTGTATGTTGGATAATCCCATAATGTACGTGTTATTGCAAGTTTCTATGGTCATCCACCTAGTTACTTAGCACTGCTCAGTTTTTCCCTCGATAGGTGGTCAACATATGGGGTTTAGCTAGTTCATGACTTAAACCATAGCAAACGTTGACCAATTAATCAAAAATTTGGCACACTTGTGTATCTTGGATTGATCCACCATATGATAATGGAAATTTTGGATTTACTTGTAATCATCCACATTTTTATTTTTCTAAGTGACTAAATTCAAAAAAATAGTTTTAGGATTAGTTTAATTCAAAAAAGGTGAAAGCATAGTGCAACCTTCGCATGGAGTCTTGTTATGTTACCTACAACCTATCATAAATAAGAAAGGAAAAGGAAATAAGAAGAAATGGACTTATCCCCTAAACCACTTCTTAAACCCTTCTTGTAATGAGCTATTAGCTATGAAGATGTATGGCTTTCTACTTAATCCACCTCCAAAATAACCCATCCCAAAACATACTTTGTCTAAATGAGGCTAAATTTGCAACTCTTCTTAGACCCTTCTTAGTCCCTTCTTATTATAAATAACCCATCCCGGAACCACTTCTTAGTCCCTTCTTAGAATGAGCTACTAGCTATGAAGATGCATGGATTTCTACTCAATCCACTTCCAAAATAACCCATCCCAAAACATACTTTGTCTAAATTAGGACAAATTTGCAACACTTGTGTATCTTTGAGTTGCAAACAATATAATGTTGGCCAAGATAGATTATTTTGTTCAAATAACACATTTTCCATTTTTTATGCCAAAAGCTTGAATTTCCCTTACTTAATTTTTTATTTGAGTGCCCTTGTTTACTTAGCTCTACTCAGTTTTCCCCTTCTGCTGAACATTTTCTCACTTTTCCACTCTCTCCTATCTCAAACCCTCACAATAGCTCAAATTGTGCTCAGTTTGGTTGCGCTCAGGTTGGTCAAGATGTATGTCACACGAATCTTTCCAACCACCATTGGATACATCATGATCAGACGTGCTGGACATCTCTCTCTTCCGATGAGCACACCTACACTGTACGTAGAGGAGAGTCTGACAGGCTGGATATCTCTCCCTCCCTTTCCTGGTCGCACGAATACCATCGTATCAACTAGCACTCAGTTTGACTACGCTCTGATTGGTAGAGATGTATGTCACACAGATCTTTGTCAACCACCATTGGATACAACATGATCCGATGGGCTGGACGTCTCTCTCTCTCCAGATGGGCGCACCTACCTGTACAGAGAGGAGAGCTCGACGGGCTGGATGTCTCTCCCTCCGTTTTCGTATCGCATGTATACCATCCGCATCTTCCCCCTCCTATCGATGTACGATAGCGTGGATCTAAGTGGGGTAGTCTGAACGCCATGCGGAGGCGCGGACCTAAGTGTGGACGTCCGAAAAACATGCAGCGGCATGGATCTAAGCGTGGCAGTCCGAATGGCATGCGGAGGCACGGATCTAAGCGTGGAAGTCTGAATGTCGTGCGATGACGTGGACCTAAGCGTGTAGGTCAGAATAGAGTGTGACGACACGGACCTAAGCGTGGCGGTCAAAACAGCGTGCGATGGCGCGGATCTAAGAGTGGCGGTCTCTGTCTGTCTCAGTTCCGTTCATCTCCTCCGATTTGTTACTGATGAAAGACACTGAGGCGACATCGGTGCTGAAAATGGTCATCAATGTGATAATGATTGAAGCCATCATCCGCAACATTAGTGTGACGGTATTGGTGTCGATAGTGGTCATCGATGCGACGACGATTGAAGCCATCATCCGAAATATCACTATGATGGCGCAGATCCATCCCTCGTGAATCGAAGCTGTGGGAGGCAGGCCGCGACCATGGCTGGCACTTCGACGGTGAATGCCGGATGTACCTCGTGTCGGATGGATGGGAGCAGTATGCCCGTACTTCTTGTAGTACACATATGGCGGGGAGTGCGGCTAGCTCACTGTCAACTTAAGATTGGGACAAATTTGAGATTGGGACAAATTTGATCCCAATTTGAACCAAAATTATGTGACTTAAAATATATATATATATGATTTGAATAAATTTGATATGTATCTGATCCATGAGACCGGTGGATATTCTCTAAAGCTGATTCATAAGTAGTAGTACTTGCTTTGACAATCTTCGGTGGGCTTGTATAAATTTGATCGAAATATGTATGATTTGAATCAAAATTGATATGTACTCTTGAACCATTAGGCCAAGGAATTAGCGTCCCAGCTCCACGCCATGGCCGCAACCATAGATCGCCGCTCTGGAGAAGAAGAATGCAGTGTCAAGAAGAACGGGGAATGGATGCAGCCACCAACACTGCAAGTCTACAAGGCAGCCACGATGACAGCGACATTGAAGGGAATATGCCCTGAGAGGCAATAATAAAGTTGTTATTATGTATATTCCAAGTATATGATAGATGTTTATTTTGCATGCTATAATTGTATTAATACGGAAACGTTAATACATGTGTGTTTAATAAACAAATGGAAAGTTCCTAGTTATGCCTCTCTTATAAACTACCTCGTTGATTGTAACATCCCGAAAATATTAAACTTGGATTATCAAACTCTAATCATCAAAATTAGGGTTAAAAAAACTTTTCCAACTAAAAATATGAAAGCATTCATATGTGTGTGTATTAAAATTTGGATTCTTTTGAATTGCCATGGTTCTGTGTTTCTTTGCTTGTAAAATGATTCTTAGCTGAAATAAACATCATCTAAACAATCCCCAAACTTTTCCCAAAGACAAACAACTCAAAATGAATAAATTAAGTGAATGGTCACTTTGGCAAAATTAACTACCATGCCTACTTTGGCTATCTCTAATTTTCAAAACTCAACAGAAACATGTATGGATCTTTGCACCCCTTGTTAGTACTCATAATAAGGTACCAAGGCCCACTTTGTGATCATCTAAAAACATTCAAATGCATAGTTTAAATGACAGTTTAAAATTGAATCTATCTCATATGGGAAGATCCCACTATTTCAAAAACCACTCAAACAAGCTCAATTTTCAAACCCAAGCACCCACAGAATCCTCAACACATGCCTAGCACACCCACCAAAAATCTTTTCAAAATTCAAAAATAAATTTCTTGCGGTCATTTCATCAAACAACTTGCAGATTCAAATCAACCAAATCACAAACACTATTTTGAGCAGTGTTTTGGCCAACCTTGTCCCCTCTCTAGCTCACAGCAAACATCTAGTAGATCATCTAGCTTAGTTATTAACCTCTTGCATCACTGTGAGCTTGCCAATGCCATCAATGGTGAGCAGGCCGAGCCTCACCATGTCACCCAGTATGGACAGCAAGCTAGGATAAGAACTAGCCGTGCCCACCTTGTCTAGCATGCAGCCCATGCCTCACCGCCCCCTCTCGACCAGCCCTAGCTCGAAGACAGAGACCAGAACCGCCAGGAACACCGCGCCCGCGCCGCTGTCGACCATGCCGACGCGCACCCCAGAGCACGCGCCGTTCCCACGCAACCTGACCACCTCGAGCCCTTGCCGCCCGCCAGCGTGCACCCCACCGTCCCAGGAGACCACTAGACATGTTCGTTTCATCGCCCGTACCCCGTAGCCACCGCTCACCGCGGAGTTCGCCGCCTCTGCCTCACAGAGCACCGCACGTTCCCGACCAATTGCCACCGCCCCTAAGCTCGCATTCAAGTTCTAGAGCATCGCCAGGAGACTGCCCGTCGATCGCCAACCGCAGCCATGCCTCGAGCCGCCCGTAGCCGTGTCGCCACCGTCGCCTGCCCATCCCTCTCGGTCTCGCCGTCGAGCCTATAAAAGGAGGCGACCCCCAGCCGATTGAAGCACACCATTCCACTCCCCTCCTCTCACTGATCACACCCACTCACCCCCAGAGCAAGGCGAGCACCAGGTGTCCGGAATTTCACCGGAGTTCACCGTTGCAGAGGAGGAGAGGCGCCGTCGATTGGAGCCGCCCCAGGAGGAGCTGTCGGTGCCAGGAGAATCGCCTTCGTCGACTTCGTCATTCGCCCCCATCGCCGACCCTACCGAGCCCGGTGAGCCTCCCGACCCCATCGAAATTTGCTAGGGTTCGAGCTCACGGTGACATGTTCATCGTCGACGATGACCTCAAGATTGATCGCCCTTCTAAACCAACGAACCACATCGCCCGTGCAGCCGTGTTATGAGCCAACGACTGGTGGAACCCCTGTCTGAGCCCCATTGCATGAGTGACACTGGGCCGGCCCATTAGCATCTCCCCCGCAGCCCAACCATTTGAATTTAGATTTTTCTATTTTAATTCAAACTCAGTTCTGTACCTATTTTCAAAAATCAACCCAGCTCGATTCAGTGAACCAAATTGCATGAAACCAATTTTGTTAGAAAGGTATTGAAATGCTTAATCCAAGCCTGTTGGATTAAAGTCATTTGGATCTGTAGATCACCCTTGGTAAAAATAACAAGGTAGAAGCTTTTCTGCATTCAAACATTTTTCAAATTTTAACCATAATAGCTTTTGAGTTGATTCCAACTCTCAAAAATCACATTTGATCATACCTTTCAGAATATATAAAAACATATGGGTTTACTTATAGAAATAATGTTCAAGTAATAAAAGAATGCCACATAGGCATTTCTAGTCACTTTATTTATTTAAAATAAAAGGTTAAACCTTATTAAATTGTGACACCACTTTAAATCACATTCCCATGTACTGAAATATGTGGTGATGACATGTGTCAACATGATCCCATGTTTGAGTTGGAGAATATTAAATCTTAAGTAGTTTTTCAATGAGTAGAAATTACTTTTCTCAAATTCAAATAAATAAGACAAAAGCTTTAACCTTGTAATGTTAGTGATGGTGCTAGATCATCTATAGTGCACCTTTGTGTGATGATTGAAAATAGTTAAGTATTGTTTGGTGATTGTGTACCTCGTATTTATTTATAGACGCTAGTACCGACCAAGGATACGAGGAGGAAGGAGGATACTACGAAGAAGAAGCCGAGGAGAACTTCAACCACTGCTCTACACAAGGCAAGCCTAATACTACTAGTTGATTGAGCAAGTTAACCCTTGCAAGATACCCTACTTATGCAAGCAAATACTTGCTTGTTACCATGCCAACTATATGCCCTAAGCATATGTGATCATACCCACTTGATAACCCAATCCTAGTTTTACTTGCCAGTTTTATACTTTATTTCTTTATCAAAGCTTTCTCTTAGAGTTTACTTAAGTGACTTGTAGATACTAGAAAGATCATTGAAGGTTGCATAAAGAGCATTAAATTTGGCCTAAGCTAGATAATCTTGATGTCATCCTAAGGCATGAGATTGAACTTAATTAATCACCACTTGTTTACCACCCCTCATTAGTACTTACCCCACTTGTAGATGCTAGTGCTAAGCATAAAACTTGATCAACTTTAGATGGGAATACTTGGTGAAAATGGTTATGAAAACCTTGGAATGATGAGTAATTCTACTGAAATGTTTTGACATGTGTTTCTGAACACCAGATGGTTTTGATGATGAAAATGTTGAGGCATGAGCCTTAGCCCTTTATAAAACTAATGGTTGTCTGGATGCGATACCATTCCAATTTTTACCGTACAACCACAATACCCGAAAATTGGGTAGGGCTTGACTGGAAACTTATATACCTTAGTATGGGTTCCCTCATGGCCAAGGTCTGAGCTGAGGCTACCTTGTGAAGATTATCCACCTGTGCAGTACCCAAGATGACAGTTGGTCATGGTTGGGAGGCCAAACTCACAGGAGAGGTGCCTATACTAGGGCGTGTAATGGAAAGGTTAGGACTGATTATCCGCATACTGAGTATGGTGAATTCAGGATTTGTTCCTGACGAAGGTATCGAATGTTGTGGTGAAACTGTACAATCTCTGCAGAGTGTCAAACTATTCGAATAGCTGTGTCCGCGGTTATGGACAGATGGAGTGGCCATACCGTTCCCCTTTCAGATGTTTTCAAAATGACTTGTGAAATGAATTGAGATTTTGACTTGACCACAACAGAGTTATGATATGAAATTCAAGTTCCCACTTAGGTGTTATAAAATTTCAACTAGCTTTTCTTGCTTCTGAACTTAGTAGAGGTAAATCTGGCTTTTTGCAAAATAACCCTAGAGCTTAGTGTCCTACTACAAACCCCCCATAACTTGTTAGTACTAGTTTGCGAGTACTTAAAGAGTACTCATGGCTTTGTCCCTGGCTATTCGTATGGCCAGACTATGAAGAGGAGTACCAGGATGATGGACCGCAGGAAGGATACGACAACTAGGATCATCTCCCATCGTCAGCATTGCCTGTGACCCCAAAGATGGAGCTTCGCCTACGCTACCTTTATTATTATGTTATTCCGCTGCTTGAGTTGTATTGAGAATTGGATCATGAGATCCTTATTTGTGTAAGACCTGATGTATGGTTTGTAATGGATGATGTACTATGGTATACAAATCTATTATGTCTCGCAAAAATGGTAATCATGGGATTGCGATGTATGGCATAACAGGCATCTGGGATTAAAAATCCGGGTGTTGACATTGATTAACAAGATGATCAAGGTTTCCTGACCATGGACATTGGATGTTGTTAATAACGAGGTCACAACATTATTGGAGTGGTGTGATGAACATTCATCCGAAGTATAGCATTATGATCAAATTCATTGTGTTTATATTGTTGTAACATCATACGAAGTAATCCTAATCCTTAGACCATGAGATCATGTCAATCATTAACACTGAAAGAGTATCTTGATAACATCAAACGTCACACCGTAACAGAGTGACTATAAAGGTGGGTTTAGTGCTACGAAGGTGTTATGTAGATGCTCATGGATCAAGAGTGGAATTTTTCCATCCCAATGATGGATAGATATACTCTGGGCCCTCTCGATGATATCACATTAGTTAGCTTGCAAGCAAGCGATGTGATCACTAGAATGTTATATCACGGGAACGAGAAAAGACTACATGACCATAACGAGATCAAACTTGATATGGAGATACCGATGATCAAATCTCGGACATGTAATATATCGCGATACAAAGGGATTAAGTTACTAGCATAAAAGGTTCTCACGATCACAAGAAGTAATCGTTGATTGTGTGGTAGTCAGTATGGATCTCCAGGTCCCGCTTCTGATTATTTATCAGAGTGTCGTCGGATTGTTGACAAGTACGCCATAGGGGGTCCTGACGACATTTAGAAGGTGGGGTGTGAGACATCGGATGTTCTGGGAACGGTGAGCACAAGTTTACCTAGGGTTACAGGAGAGACATATCCGGCTACGTTACAGAGTCAGTAACTAGATACATATTGGAATACAAGTAATATTATAGGCCTAAGTCGGTAACTCTTCTGGGCCTTGTCGTAGCCAGAAGTGGCTCCTCCTCTTTCTCTCACTGGGTTTCCCGTGAAGTAAAGCTATAACCCGTTGGTGGGCCACCCTGGTCAGTGAGTCCTGTGGGTATATCCAGAAAGTATATCCCCAACAATAGCCCCCAGAAGTCTCCAAGTTCCAAAGTCGGATAAATCGTCTAGCTTGATGGTTTATTCGTCTTGAGAATCTTGAAGGGTTCCCGAAAACTTCTTTAAATAGTGTCGGATTCCGAGTCATCTAAGTCGGATATGTTTTCCTTCAACTTCAGTCTTTTCCTAGATCAATCCAAAACATGAGCCGGATTTTAGACAGCGGCGTGCTGTCTGACAACTTTTCAGACCAGGTCTTGTCACTGACAAGAGTCCCATCAGCACGAATGTTGGTGGGCCCGTTTTTTATGGAACAGAACACCGTTTTAATTCCCGCGCGAGAATCAAGGGGACGGAGGAGTCGCGAGGAAGCTACCTCCCTCTCTCCTATATGTGTGGCGCAAATCACAACGTGAATCTTGGCGCAGGAGTTATTAAGAGAGAAGAAATCTCTTTCTCCCAGATTAATTCCTCGCCGCTTCATTCATCATCTCCTAATACTCCTCGAGCGCTCCGCAACTATTCCCATCTACACACCAAAAAACCTCCCAGCGCCACCACTTTTTGGTCTACTCCGGCATGATGGAGGCACCATCCAGCTCCGGTGTGGCGGCGGCAGGCACGACGGACGAGAACAAGACGCGGGGCCTCTGGGTCCCAAGCGTCATGGACAACGCCGAGCTCCAGGTCATGGAGGACGAGGGCTACCTCGTTGCCGGCATATGGTGGAGCGCCGCTAGAGACGCCATTCTCATTTGCCGCCTTGGCACAGATAAACTAAGCCTCAGTCTCCCACCGTCGGATTTCTTCATAGAAGTCCTCCAATACTATGGTGTGAAACTTCACGGTCTCCCCCCAACTCCTTGCTTGAACTTAGAGCTCATGCAGCTCTCAGCGAGGGGTTTCTCGACATTAAGCCAAATCTTACTCTTTTCCGGTACTATTATGGTAGCCAGAAGAACTCTATCAGTGTCGGTGTTCCTTACACCACTGGCACTCTTAGATTAGTCCTTATTAGAAACCGAGTCTACCCTAGGATTAATGCTAGCGAGTCAGTTAAATGTTGGGACGGAACCTTCTTCTACAACAAGGATATTCCGGCTCCTGAAAAGGCGGAAGGTCTTCCAACCTTCATTGACGGTGCCACTCCCCACCAGGAATCGTGGGATGCAGAACGCCGAAACTTTCTAATGTCTTGATCCCTGCCAAAAGGCGGATCAAGTTCTTGATGAAGCACAAGGGCCTCCATGGATCTGAATTGATCCACTGCTGGCTGGATCGCCGGATCCAGCCTCTGCGGTATCATGGAGATCGCCTCATGCACACAGTCACCAGAGACCAAAAAGACAGCCTGAGGGGTTAGTCCAAATCGCATTCTTGCGAAGGCCTACAAGACCAAGATGCAATTTTTGATCAAGGAGAGGGTAGAGAGAAGACTCCCCGAAGTCTCCATGAAGATGTTCACATCCGACCGTCCCCTGACTCCGGTAAATATTTTGACTTTGCTCTTGCATTTTGTTGCTCTTTCCTGTCTTTTCCTCCGACTCCATTTTTACCAATGCTTTTCCGACTTATCAGCTCGAGAAGCTCCCCGAGTCTGAGCTAGCTCCACTAGAGGGCTATCTTTCAGACGGTTCAGAGGCGACAGAGGATGATGAGGTACGAGAAGTTCCTGCCTCTGCCTCTAAGAAAGCGCAAGGCCAAGGATGTTTTTGTCACTGCTGGCACCCAAGTGTTGCCAGTAGTTAAAAGGTAAGCACCTTGTCAATATTGTAGCACTTTGTACATTTCTTTCTTTCCGAAGCACACCTGATGTTTGGTTTTATGTGTTTCAGAGCTAAAACTGTTTTGAAGAGCAAGATGAAGCTAGAAAGCAAGCCAGACAAGCAACTGTGCCATCAGAAGCTTGTTGTTTCTCCTGTTATGCCTCCTCCGACTCCTAGCAGCGCCTAGACATCAACACCAGAGGCTTCTGCCTCTCCCAATGTTGGATCTACCATCTCCAACACGAGCACCACTTCGAAAGCCCTGGTTACCGTTGGTAGCCAGGCAACTAACAAGGGTGAACCCATCAAGGGTAATGATCCCATGGTGTTATTAACAGGGGAGGTGGATAAAGTGGCCGGCTCTGCTGCCTTCGGCCTGAAATGGAAGAAGAAGGAAGAAATTCTCAAGCTGGCTCAGTCCAGTCTCGAGAAACAAACCCTCACTCTGGAGGCAGCGAGCCAAGAGATGGAGGACGTGAAGCTAGTGAATCTCCTAGACCAAATGTTGGTTTGGGAATGCAAAAATTGAATCTGGCAAGCTCCTAGTGACAAACGTTCCCTCCCTCTGCCTTGCCAAGAAAGTGTTTCACAACACGAAACTCGGATTTGAGAAGCTGCATCTGGAGCACATTGTAAGTTTTCCGAATCTCGTTTGTAGTATTTATTGTCATATCCTCTAGCCCCCAAGCATAAAGTCAGATAAACATCATAGCATTAAATCTGAGTTGATGCTTATAGGATGCAAAAGAACGATATAGTGTAGCCCCCAAGGCTCGTGCTATATTTTGACTTGGTTAGAGTTGCAGCCTGATTCTTAGTAGCTGTCTGATGGTATTCTGTCTCTAAACTTATAGAAAATTGCATCTTCCAACCAGGAATTTCTCAAGAATATTTGTAACAAGCGCAAAGAGATTAAGACTATGTGCCTTGAATATTTCAAGTTGAAGGTGGAGAAAGATGAGGCGGAAGGTAATCTTTTTCTGACTTCTTGTCTCATTAGTGATTGCCATAGTCAAACTTTTTAGTCGACTGATAATTTTTCCTTTGTAGAATTGCTGTGTGAATCCAGCAAGATGGTGGAAGAGGCCGAGAACTTCAAGGTCTTAAAATTAGAAAATGTTGAACTATGGGACGAGATCGATAAGCTAAAGGTTGAATCGGATAAATCCGTGAGCGCCATCCTGGAATCAAGCAACATGGAGACCGAGAGGCTCGAGAGGCTATTGGCCCTCCGAGATAAACAACTGGATGATCTCAAGAAGGACTTCGAGAACCAGAAAGATCTAGCCCAGGCCGTAGAAGTAGAGATGAAGAGTCTCCAAGAGGAGCGTGCTCAATGGAACCACTGCGTGCTAGGTAAGATTTCCGACTTTCACTCTTCCCTTGATTTTTGACTTTCTTTGAGTCAGTTTTGCTTTTTGGTTCTTTCCTAGATCCTCTTCATCTTTCCGACTCCCCTTCCTCTGAACCCCGCCTCGAGCGCATAAAACTTGTCGGAGATGTTATTTTTGACTTCCGCCAGACTCTTGAAGAGGCTGGCGAGTCGGTCAGACTTTATGACTTGCACAAAATGCCAGTGCTCGAGGTGAGGGACAGAGCCAAGGAGATTCCAAAGCTCATCGAAGACTGGAAGATTTCCTATGCTCGTACTGCTACACAGACCGCCTCAC
Source organism: Avena insularis (assembly GCA_023614405.1). Classification (NCBI taxonomy): domain Eukaryota; kingdom Viridiplantae; phylum Streptophyta; class Magnoliopsida; order Poales; family Poaceae; genus Avena; species Avena insularis. Next base: position 206,826,176 of record CM042685.1, read on the forward strand.
CATGGTGATGAGCCACCACAGCGATATGGAGATCTGGCACATCACTAAGGGCATCGCCGACGAGGACGATGAGGGTAAACCGCAAGACATCAAGGCCATCCAAGAATCTTGCGCGGGCTATGCTTGTCGCATGGCGGAGATGACGAGCTACACGACGCCATTCTTCTAGTTCGTCGATGTGCCTCCTTCGCCCCAAGAGCCAGAAGATAGCCTCATCGAAGGAGCTTCCGAGTCTCTGGATCAAGGAGACGACGATGTCGACTCCAGCGCTCCAATGTCTCCATCACCACCGCCTGAATCTGCAGCATAAATATCTTGATGCATTATTCTGAACGTTTTCATTTGGCATGTAATGATGGGAACAATATTTTGTTTAACTGTGTGCTGGTCTGTAAGAATTGATGATTTTACTACTTAGCACTTATTGTATATATTTTATGCATGTGCCTGAAAAAAAATACTTAAGCACTTTTGTCTGTTGTGTTTACACTTATCGTTTTATCTGGCTCTCTGCCTCGTCCCTTTCATGAGTCGGCCAACCTTTAGCACGGAAACTTTGCTGAGCAACAGAGCTTAATTGCTAAACCTGTTTAAACTCGGAAACAAAGCCGGCTTCCAAAACCAACAATTCATTACTTGGAAAATACCCGGGTCTAAGCAATCAGATAAAAAAACCAAAATATAAACAAGAAATTAGATTTTTTACCCTAAGGTAACATTTTTTAGATATTCAAAAATCATAACCAGAACAAACATGAGCATAAAGTACTTTCAAGCATTCTGGGATTTTTGAAAACAACATGCTCTTTTGGAAATAAGATGGCAAAAAACTTCTCAAGAATAACATATGAGGAAACCAATACTTTATTTCACTTTGAACATGTACATATATGATTACAAGGAAATATAACTAAGAATATAAGGGACGTAGCTGTGAAATATTCCATGGACGGTCTATTTCATCCATGTCTATACTACCACCAGCTCTCTTTCTCTTTCGAGTATCCGGTATTTCCTTGATTGGTCTCATATCAGTTAAATAATATGACCCATTATGCAGAACTCTACTGATAAAAAAAGGTCCTTTCCAAATTGGGGAAGTGTGTGCTTTCTCTTTTGCACAAGTCGGAGAACTAAATCGCCCTTTATGAAAGAATGGTTTTGCACTCTCTAACTATGATACTTGCGTAACTTCTGCTGATAGGCTCTAGATCTCTGCTCAGCAACGAGGTGAACTTCTTCGACTATGTCGAGATCATCCTGTTGAGAAACTTCTGCATCTTCTTTGATATATTCTTTGATCCGAGGAGACTGGTGAATTAAATCACTTGGAAGAACTGCTTCTACACCGTAGACCAACAAAAAAGGAGTGTACCTGGTTGATCTGTTAGGAGTTGTACGTAAGCTCCATATCACAAATGGCAAATCTTCCACCGAATCCCCTGTGGCACGACGAAGTGGTGCCTCGAGACGAGGTCGGAGTCATTGTAAAATAAAACCGTTGGCCCTTTCGACTTGTCCATTAGCCTGTGGATGCACGACTGATGCAATATCAAGTCAGATCTCTTGCTCCTCGCAGAATTCGGCAAGTTCCCCCATGGAAAAGTTGCTCCCGTTGTCAGTAATTATACTGTGCAGATATCCGAATCGGATGATCACGTCCTCGACGAACTTTCTGGCCGTGGCTCCATCGCAACTTGTTACGGGTTTAGCCTCAATCCATTTTGTAAACTAATCCACCATCACTAGTAGGTGAGTAAATCCACATTTTGCTGTACAAAACAGCCCTATCATATCAAGCCCCCAGACCGCAAATGGCTATGTAATAGGGATTGTTCGCAGCTGATCAGTCGAAACTTGTGCCTGACGGGCATAGTTTTGGCAGCCTTTGCACATTTTGACTAGTTTATCGGCATCCGCCTTAGCTGTAAGCCAAAAGAATCCGTGTCTAAAAGATTTTGCCACTAAAGACTTGGTTCCAGCATGGTGACCACACTCGCCTTCATTGATTTCTCGTAAGATTTCCACTCCTTCTTCCGGAGAAATACAACGCTTAAAACCCCCAGAAATGCTCCGTTTATAGAGATCACCATTTATTATTGTATAGGCTTTTGATCGTCGGACGATCTGCCGGCTCAGAACTTCATCTTCGGGTAATTTTCCGTCTATCAGGAAATCCATATAGGTTTTTTGTCCAGCTAGGAATTATCGCCAGAACTGCTATTAAAGGTGAGTCAAATTTCGTCGGATAGTCCTCATCAACTCTTGTGATGGAGGGAACTTTTAGGTGCCCTAGAAAAGCGCCATCCTGGACTTGTTTCCGTGCAGAGCCTATCCTTGATAAAGCAGCTGCTTCCTTGTTTTCTGCTCGAGGGACGTGTTGAACCTCAAAACCCTCGAACGATCTAGATAATTTGTCCACAACAGCTTTGTAAGATGTCATGTGCTTGTTTGCATCACAAATATCAGATACTTGCTGAGCAACTAAATCTGAGTCTCCGTAACACATGAGTCTTGTTACACCAATATTTATGGACATGCGTATTCCATGCAATAATTCTTTATACTCGGGAATATTATTGGTTGCCGTGAAGTGTATTTGTAACACATAGAACAACTTGTCTCCTTGGGGTGACTTGAGCACCACGCCAACCCTAATCCTCCTCGTGCTTTTGACTCGTCGAAATGTAGGGTCCAAAATTCTGAGTGTAGAGGACTTATATTTTCTGCCGTCTCTGTCCAATCAGCTATAAAATCAACAAGTATTTGGGACTTGATTGCTGTTCGTGGCTTGTACTAGATGTCGAAAGCTGCAATCTCTATTCCCCACTCTGCGACACGTCCTGTGGCATCACGGTTGTTGATTATATCTCGCAAGGGAGAAGTACTCACCACTGTGATCTTGTGCTCTTGAAAGTAGTGTTGTATCTTTCTAGAGGTCAAGCACACTCCATAGGCCAGCTTTTTAGGGTGTGGATACCATTGTTTCGACTTTGTCAGAACCTTACTCGGGTAGTATGTTGGACGCTGCACCTTATGCTCATATCCTTCTTCCTCGTGCTCCACTGATGTTACCACACTTATGACCTTGTTAGTCGCTGCGATGTAAAGTAACATAGGCTCCTGAGGCTCTAGTGCCGCAAGAATTGGTGGATTCGAAAGTAGGTCTTTCAAACTTTGTAGAGCAGCGTCGGCTTCCTGGGTCCAGATAAATTTGTCGGTTTTATTCAAGAGTTTGTATAAAGGTGCGGCTCTTTCTCTGAGTCGGCTGATGAACCGACTCACTGCTGCAATGCAACCAGTGAGACGTTGCACGTCTGATATTGACTCATTTGATGTAGAACCTTGTTGGGAACCCCAAGAGGAAAGTATGATGAGCACATCAGCAAGTTTTCCCTCAGTTATAGAACCAAGTTTATCGAACCAGTAGGAGAAAGAAACCACTTACGAAGGTGTTGCTAGCAACGTGGAACCTGCACACAACCCAACCAAAATACTTTGCCCCAACTTATCAATGAGGTTGTCAAACTCACTGGTTTTGCTGAAAACAAAGGATTAAACATATAGTGTGGAATAAAGTAATTTCTTGTGGTAATTGCAGAAACAAAACAGTAAACAGTAGATGGAATATCGTTGGGAAGGAATGGACCAGGGTCCACAGTTCACTAGAGGTGTTTTCTCCATAAGATAAATAACATGCTGGGTGAACAAATTATAGCGGGACAATTGACAAATAGAGAATGCATAACAATGCATGTACATGACATGATGATCACTATGAGATTTATTTGGGCATTACAACATGGTACAAAGACCGTAATCCAACTACATCTATGACTAATAATCCACCTCCGGGATATCATCCGAACAACCCTCGGGTATTAAGTTGCAAGAAACAGATAATTGCATTAAGCAAAGTGTGTAATGTAAACAATACAATTGCCCTGACAAAGTATTGTTGTTTTCTCCCTAGTAGCAACAACACATCTACAATCTTAGAAATTTATGTCACTCTCCTAGATTACTAGAGGCATGAACCTACTATCGAGCATAAATACTCCCTCTTGGAGTCACAAGAAAATACTTGTCCAAAGTAACTACTAGCAACAGAGAGCATGCAAGATCACAAATAACATAGAAATGATAGAACAATAATCAATCTAACATAATACTCAATATCCATCAGATCCTCGCAAACACAACATGTACCATTACAATAATATGATCTTGATCATGATAGGCAGCTCACAAGATCTAAACATGGTGGCACAAATAGGATAAACAACCATCTAGCTACTGCTATGGACCCATTGTCCAAGGATGAACTACTCACACATCACTCTGGAGGCTGGCATAGTGACGAAGAAGGCCTCCGGATGATCTCCCCTCTCCGGCAGAGTGCCGGGAAGAGCTTTAGATCCCTCCTGATCTAGGGACGACGGTGGCGACGGCTACAGACTTTTTCGTTGAATTCTGATCAGGTCTTTAGGGTTTTTTCCTCGGGAGGTTTATATAGCCGAAGGGGCAAGGTCGGTGGAGGCTCGAGGGGCCCACACCCTAGGGCGGCGCACCCCCTGGTCGCTCCTGGACCAGGTGTGGCCCCCCTAGGTGCGCCTTACCCTCTCCTTTGGACTTCGTCTCATGTCGGTAAAATAGGAACTTTGGTTTTGTTTCGTCCAATTTCGAGAATATTTCCTTTGGTACAAACCTGGAATAGAAAAACAACAGAAAACAGGAACTGGCATTGTGGCATCTTGTTAATAGGTTAGTTCCAGAAAATGCATAAAAATGCCACAAAATGTAGACAAAACATAAATCAATTGGTGTAAAACAAGCATGGAGCATAAAAAATTATAGATACGTTTGCAACGTATCAGCATCCCCAAGCTTAACTCCTGCTCGTCCTCAAGTAGGTAAGTGATAAAAAAGAATAAGTTTTGAGGTGACATGCACCATAACAATCTTGATCAAGGTATTTTAAAGCATTGGTAGATGGAATCAAAGTACTCTAAACATAAGCATGAAAGATATATTTCTAACAATAATACATAGAAACTATGTTGCAACATGAAAGGCTACACAAACAAAAGATCATGAATAAAGCTTTGAAAGACATTTGTTTGTTTCACATATACAAAACATAGTAAGAGTGGTATTCATCTTGTCCTTCATGGAATAGCAAAACATAAATGCATAGGACACCTTCAAAGTTCATAAGGGTGACTAGATACAAATAATTTAAGAACAAGCAATACCATACTTATGAATCAATCAAGTAGTTTTGGGACAATGCACATTGAACTTAGAATGACAACTATGCTCTCTTAAATGGTGCATAAAGATAGAAGATGAAGACTCAACAAAAAGTAAAAAGAAAGGCCCTTCGCAGAGGGAAGTAGGGATTAAATGGTTTTATAAAGCTTCCAAAAATTATGGTACTTATTAGGTTTGAGCTATCATTGCCCCTATCATAAGCATCTTGAAGTGGTTAATGTTAAAGTGCGGGAAAATATGAGTTATATGCTTGACAAATTATAAGTTGAAAATCTCAAGCCCCTTGAGTAAGAGTACCGAAACCTCATGCTACTCAACTTTGGTCCTAAGCAAGTTCTTGTAATTGTAAGTATATGTGTATCATAGAGAACCGCCAACGGGGTACCCCTTGCCCCATGACACAGGAGCTATCCCATATCAAAATGACAAGGCAACATACATTGAGCATCTCAGGGATCTTTTTATTTGCTATTTGCATAGTTTTTTTATTGAGGATGCTTCATAGAATGCCACTATGGTTTTGCTATAAGTTTCCACCATGATTAGGTATGGATTAGGCTAGCCGCCCAGGCTTTTCTCTAACACATATACAAACTCCATGGACATGCAAGCTCCCATCTTATTTCACACCGCCGGCATCCATAAACAAAAGAACATGATATCAACTAAATAGAAGAAGTGCAATGTTGAAAGCGTGCCCCATGACAGCATGGTTTTGCTAATTCCCAACTTAGAACTTGCAAGCATATAAGCATATAAGATAGTCACAATGGTTCAGGTTTATTAAGTGCAAGAAATAAAATGTTCCTTCAAGTTCGTGAGAGAGCTTTAATCACTAATTTTCACGTAACAAAAATTTAATTTGGAAGATAAATAAACACATGAATATACTTGGAATGGTGTAACACACCATGCATAGGAATTTATAGTGGACTCTTTAGAATAACTTGGTTTCTTGGGAGTTGGATGCACGAATAGAGCTCATACTCAGTACAGGTGGAGGCTAGCAAAAGACTAGGAGCGAACAACTAAGAGAGCAATAATGGTCATAATCATACAGAGCGACAAAACATTATTAATCAAACCATAAAGTGAATAACAAGTAAAAAACTGAATGATCATAGAGGCTAAGGTGACTGGTTCATATTCATAACATGGTGTAAACATGTGCCAAGTCAACCCAAATAAAGCATCAAAGGAGAATACCACAATATTATGCTTTTGTATGCTAAAACAACGCATGATTCTTTCATGGCACATTAAGCAATATCAATTTTTTGAAACAAGTCATGCTACAACAATAATCACTAAGCATATGGTCAAAGCAACATCTAACATGACATGATGAAGTCTAAATCACAGTCAAAACAAGCTTCTTTTTGTACCAGCATAAGCATGAAACATTCTACTCTTTTCCAACACCAATCAATTTATTTTAAACAACTCAAAAATATAATAATAAATAAAGACCAGAGAGATTGTATCACCTAACTACAAAGAAGAACTAAAAAGTTCTAAAAAGAAGAAAACTAAAGCTAAACGCAGTGCTAGCAAAAGAGAACACTCATAAAACATTAAGAGTAAAAACTAGAGTGTTCTAAGCAATGAAGAACGGGGTGTTACTTCTCCCTCTGCTGGGGTCCAACCAACTTATTGCAACAAAACAAAACAAAATAAAACTAAATACAAAAACAAAGACGCTCCAACAACAACACATAGTGCATGAAGAAAAAATATAGTATCTTGAAAGAAGACATGAGATTTTTGTTGATAAAGAAGGGGATGCCTTGGGCATCCCCAAGCTTTGACTCTTGTACCTCTTGAATATTTCTTGGGGTGACACGGGTGGCATCCCCAAGCTTGAGATTTTGTCCATAATTCATCTCATCACATCATTTTCTCCCAACACTTGAAAACTTCCTTCATACAAAACTTCACACAATCTTTATTAGCAACATTAGTGTATTCAAGATAATAAGCCTTTGGGTTTAGTTTCAACTCAAGTAAATCATCCATTAAAACATAAGATACTGTAGCAACTCATTTTATAAGCTCAAGTGATCAAAATAACTCAAAATAAATTGATTTAAGAGGCAAATGCAAATAATAGCAGAAATCTGTCAAAACAGACTTGTAGGTAAAGACCAATTTTTTAGAAAATATTCTGTTGCTCAAATAGAAAAGTGCAAAACAAACAAAAGTTGGGTAAATACCAGGGTCATGTGCACAAAAACTTACAGATCAATACAACATTCTAGGATTTTCACGATTTTTTACAGCGAAGCACATAAATCTGTTTCAGGACAGCAACTTCCCCAGATCTTACTTTCCTCTCATTAGAGGCTATTATTGGCACAAAAACCAACCAAAAAAGATAAGGAGAGGTTATTACAGCGGTAATAACTTCAAAGACTCAACAAAATAAAAATTTACTGAAATAAAAATTGGGTTATCTCCCAAGAGTGCTTTTCTTTAACTCCTTTCAGCTAGGCATAGAAAGCAAGAATCAAGTATTTTCGAATGAAGAAGCATCAACATCAAAATTTGTTCTAATAAGAGAGTCAAAAGATAGCTTTTGTATTTTTGAGGAAAGTGTTCTATATTGATATTTAATGATGCCTTCCTTCATATCAATAATGGCACCAACAGTTCTAAGAAAAGGTCTTCCCAAAATAATAGGACAAGAAGCATTGCATTCAACATCCAAAACATAGAAATCAACAGGGACAAAGGTATTGTTAACCATAATAAGAACATCATTAATTCTCCCCATAGGTTTCTTTTTAGCATTATCATCAAGATGAACATCCAAATAACAATCTTCCAGTGGTGGTAAATCAAGCATATCATAAATTTTTCTAGGCATAATAGAGACACTAGTACAAAGATCACATACAGATTTTAAATCAAAACCATTTACTTTCATATTAATGATGGGATCCAAACCATCTTCTAATTTCCTAGGAATAGAAGCTTCATGTTTCAATTTTTCTTCTTTAATTTTCATGAGAGCATTTGTAATATGTTTTGTAAAAGCCATATTCATAGCACTAGCATTAGGACTTCTAGCAAGATTTTGCAAGAACATAATCACTTCAGAAATATTGCAACCATCAAGATCAAAATCAAAATTATCATTCAAGGTAGTAGAACTATTGTCTCCCATATTTCGAAAAATTTCAGCATTTTTATTGGAAAAAGTTCTAGTGGGTTTAGGAAATGTTGCAAAAGGAATGGGGACTTTGTCTACTCCAATTATTTTAGCATTAATAGTGGGGTTTTGCTAGCATTTGAAACTTCAGCATTACTACTGGTGGTAATGGTACAAACCTTAGTCATACTATTATTTCTAGCAATTTCATCTTCTCTTTCCCACCTAGCATACAATTCAGCTAACATCCTAACATTTTCATCAATTCTAACTTGAATGCCATTAGTAGAAACAAATGGATTATCCATAGTTTCAGGTTTAGCATCCATTTTATGTGGCATAACTTTTAATTTAATAAGTTCAACATCAAGGGCAAGGCTATGAACTTTAGAAGCAAGATCATCAATTTTTTCAAGCTTTTCCTCAACAGTTTTATTGAAAGCAGTTTGTTTACTAATAAAATCCTTAAGCATGACTTCAAGTTCAGAGGGTGCACTTCTATTGTTGTTGTAAGAATTTCCATAAGCATTACTATTATTAGAAGGATATGGCCTATAATTATTATTACCATAAGCATTGTTGCTAAAATTATTACTTCTAATGAAGTTCACATCAACTTGCTCTTATTGAGCAACCAAAGAGGCTAAAGGAACATTATTTGGATCAATATGAGCTTTTCCACTAACAAGCATAGCCATAATAGTATCAATCTTATCCCTCAAGGAGGAGGTTTCTTCAATAGAATTTACCTTCTTACCTAGTGGAGCTCTCTCAGTGTGTCATTCACAATAATTAATCATCATATCATCCAAGAGCTTTGTTGCAACACACAAAGTGATGGACATAAATGTACCTCCAGCAGCCGAATCCAACAAGTTTCTTGAAGAAAAATTTAGTCCTGCATAAAAGGTTTGGATAATCATCCAAGTAGTCAGTCCATGAGTGGGGCAATTCTTCACTAAAGATTTCATTCTTTCCCAAGCTTGAGCAACATGCTAATTATCAAATTGTTTAAATTTCATTATTTCACTTCTCATGGATATAATATTAGCAGGAGGATAATATTTTCCAATGAACGCATCTTTCATTTAATCCAAGAATCAATACTATTTTTAGTCAAAGATAGCAACCAGTCTTTAGCTCTTCCTCTTAAAGAGAAATGAGAAATTTAAGCTTAATAATATCTCCATCCTTATATTTTTGCATCTCACAAAGTTCAACAAAATTATTAAGGTGAGCAGTGACATCGTCAGTACTAACTCTAGAAAATTGCTCTTTCATAACAAGATTTAGCAAAGCGGGTTTAATTTCATAGAAAGTAGCTTCAGGAACAGGTGGAGCAATAGGTGTGCAAATGAAATCATTGTTGTTTGTGCTAGTGAAGTCACACAACTTAGTGTATTCAGGAGTAGTCATTTTTGCAAGATTAAAGCAAGCCAACTAAAATAGCAACTAAAGTAGGAACTAATTTTTTTGTGTTTTTGATAAAAAGAAGCAAACTAAACAAAGCAAAAGAAACTAATCAAAAAAAAACAAAGTAAAGAGATTGGTAGTGAGAAAATCCCCTTGCAGAAATTTTCTTTCTCCCCGGCAACGGCGCCAGAAAAAGGCTTGATGTTGGCTCAATTGATGTAGAACCTTGTTGGAAACCCAAAGAGGAAGGTATGATGAGCAAAGCAGCAAGTTCTCCCTTAGTTATAGAACCAAGGTTATCGAACCAGTAGGAGAAAGAAACCACTTCCGAAGGTGTTGCTAGCAACGTGGAACCTGCACACAACACAACCAAAATACTTTGCCCCAACTTATCAATGAGGTTTTCAAGCTCACTGGTTTTGCTGAAAACAAAGGATTAAACATATAGTGTGGAAGAAAGTAATTGCTTGTGGTAATTGCAAACAGTAAACAGTAAACAGTAGATGTAATATCGATGGGAAGGAATGGACCGGGGTCCACAGTTCACTAGAGGTGTTTTGTCCATAAGATAAATAACATGTTGGGTGAACAAATTACAGCAGGGCAATTGACAAATAGAGAATGCATAACAATGCATGTACATGACATGATAATCACTATGAGATTTATTTGGGCATTACAACATGATAAATAGACCGTAATCCAACTGCATCTATGACTAATAATCCACCTCCGGTATATCATCCGAACAACCCTCGGGTATTAAGTTGCAAGCAACAGATAATTGCATTAAGCAAAGTGTGTAATGTAAACAGTACAATTGCCCTTGGACAAAGTATTGTTGTTTTCTCCCTATTAGCAATAACACATCTACAACCTTAGAAGTGTCTGTCACTCTCCCAGATTACTAGAGGCATGAACCTACTATCGAGCATAAATACTCCCTCTTGGAGTCACAAGCAAATACTTGGCCGAAGTAACTACTAGCGACGGAGAGCATGCAAGATCACAAATAACATAGACATGATAGAACAATAATCAATCTGACATAATACTCAATATCCATCGGATCCTCGCAAACACAACATGTAGCATTACAATAATATGATCTTGATCATGATAGGAAGCTCACAAGATCTAAACATGGTGGCACAAATAGGAGAAACAACCATCTAGCTAATGATATGGACCCATAGTTCAAGGATGAACTACTCACACATCACTCTGGAGGCTGGCATGGTGACAAAGAAGGCCTCCGAGATGATCTCCCCTCTCCGGCAGGGTGCCGGGAAGAGCTTCAGATCCCTCCTGATCTAGGGACAATGGTGGCAGCGGCTATGGAATTTTTCGTGGAATTTTGATCGGGTCTTTAGGGTTTTTGCCTCGGGGGGTTTATATAGGCCAAGGGGCAAGGTCGGTGGAGGCTCGAGGGGGACACACCCTAGGGGCGGCGCCCCCTAGCCACGCCTGGACCAGGTGTAGCCGCCCTAGGGTGAGCCTTCCCCTCTCCTTCAGACTCCGTCTTGTGTCGACAAAAATAGGAACTTTGGCTTTTTTTTGTCCAATTCCGTGAATATTTCCTTTGGTAAAAACCTGGAATAGAAAAACAACAGAAAACAGGAACTGGCACTGTGGCATCTTGTTAATAGGTTAGTTCCAGAAAACGCATAAAAATGCCACAAAGTGTAGACAAAACATAAAGCAATTGGTGTAAAACAAGCATGGAGCATCAAAAATTATAGATACGTTTCCAACGTATCAGCGTCCTTCAGGCGAGTCGGCCTGGTAATGTTGAGTATAGCCTTAATTTTGTCCTGGTTCACCTCTATGCCTCTTTGAGACACGATGAAACCTAATAATTTTCCGGCTGGAATTCCAAAGAAGCACTTCTTCGGATTTAGCATTATGTTAAATTTTCGCAGACTAGCAAATGTTTCCTCTAAGTCGGAAATAAGTGTTTCCTTCTTTTTGGACATCACTACTATATCATCTACATATACATATAAAAAATTGCGTCTGATTTGATCGTTAAGGCAGCGCTGCATTGTGCATTGATATGTATCTCCTATGTTCTTTAAGCCAAAAGGCATAGTTTTATAGCAGAAGGTTCCCAAAGATGTGATGAAATATTTCTTTACTTGATCCGATTCCTTCATCGGTATTTAGTGATATCTGGAATATGCATCTAGAAAACAGAGTAATTCCGACCATGTCGTTGAGTCGATAACTTGATCGATTCTAGGCAAAGGGAGCGGATCTTTAGGAAAATCCTTGTTTAAGGCAGAGTAGTCAATGCACATACTTAAATCAATAGTGTCCTTTTTAGGGACGAGTATAGGATTTGCCACCCATTCAGCGTGGATGACCTCTGCGATAAATCCGGCTAACTCTAGTCGGGCTAATTCCTTAGCTATAGCTTTGTACTTTTCATCACCAAACTGTTATAAGGACTTTTTGATGGCTTTAGGGTTAGGGTACACATTAAGAGAGTGCTCGGTAAGTTCCCTAGGTACTCCAGTCATGTCAGCAGGCTGCCATGCAAAGATATCACTATTAGCTTTGAGGAACTCGACGAGCGCGATTTCCTATGCATGGTCTAAGCCTACCCCTACGTTCATTGTCTTGGAGGGATCATATTCCTTCAGTGACGTCTTCCTCATCTCTTCCGACGCCTTGAACTGCATGCTTGGCTTCAGCACCTCGTTCTTTGTAGTAGGCATCTTAGACGGGTCGGTGGTCTTCTTGATCTCCTGGTACTCCTGGGCGTGCAACACGGCTTCGGCAAAGGCTGCAGATCCTTCATCGCACTCTTGCACCTTCTTCTGGTTTCCCCGGATGGTGATGATGCCCTTTGGACCTGGAAGTTTTATCATGTTGTAAATGTAGCAGGGACGAGCCATGAATGCCCAGTAAGACGGACGCTCAAAGATGGCATGGTAAGCACTTTTGAACGGTACCACCTCAAAAGAGAGTGGCTCGGTTCGATAGTTGTCTCGGGTTCCGAACGTCACGTCCAGTGTAATCTCACCCAGAGAATCCGCCTGTCTCCCTGGTACAATGCCATGAAAAGTTACGCTACTGTAACTCAACTGGCTCTCGTGGATCTTCATGCAATGGAGCATTTCAATGTAGAGGATGTTGATGCTGCTGCCACTGTCCATGAGAGTTTTACAGAACTCATAGCCATCAATAAGAGGATTAACGACTAGAGGGTACTTTCCCCCAACGATGTGTTTTCCTTGGGTGATCTGAGCGGTCAAAGGTGATGGTTACATCTGACCAATCCAGGAATTAGGGGACAGCCGGAACCATGGCATTGAGCTCATGGAGAAGCGCCTTCTTGACCTTAGCCGATCGAGTCCCAAGGTAGTGGACGTATGTGTCTTTCTTTGTGGGATAATCCTTCTTTCCATCTGACTTAGGTTGTGTGGCATCTGCTTCTTCCATGTCAAAATCTTCCTTAGGCTCCTTGCCTTTCTCAGAATTTTTCTTTCCTTTTCGTCGCTTGGCTCTATAGCCAGCGGATTTGTCTTTTTATGTCTTCATTGAAACGACACTCGACATTTGTGTGGGTAGAGCCTCCGTTACTATCCAGGTTATGCACACAGGGATTGTTGGCAATGTCAGCCCAGGTGTAGGTTCTTCCGGGTTGTTGATCTCCTTTTCCCTGGATTCGGGAAGTTCCATGACCTCGTCCCCGGTCGCCTCCGCGCCCTCCTCGTCCTCCGGATCCAAACATTGCATTAACTGCCGCGTTGTCCGGAGTCGGTTTATCTTCCGAGGTGTTCTTGCACTTCTGGGTTTGCTGCTTCTGCTGCTTGGCCATGTTTGGATTGGCCAGAATATTTAGCAGTCCTTCTGAATCGTCATCGGCGTCGGCATATTTGCATGCCGTCTCTATCATTTCTCCCAAAGCTGTGACATGGTCACGATTTATCCTATGGCGCAAAAGTCCGACTGGAAGTCCTGCAATGAAATCTTCAATCGCAGTTTGTTCATTTACTCCCTCACAGGAGTTTTTTGGGTCGATCCGGCGTCCAAGGTATTCTCGGCGGGTTTCACCGGGTCTCTGAGTGCAACGCTTCAAGTCTTTGACTGTGTAGGGCCTTCTATATGTTCCCTCGAAGTTTGAAAAGAACGCACTTTGCATATCATACCAGTTATGAATTGAACTCTCTAGCAGTTCACTGAGCCATGATCGAGCCGTCTTCCGCAACATAAGTGGGAGATATCGGACTGCAACCAGGTTGTTTCCTCCTTTGGCGATGCAGCAAGCCTGGAAAAAATCTTTAATCCAAGTATCTGGCCGAGCTGCGCCGTCGTAGGGTTGAATGTGCTTGGCAATACCAAAGTCAACCAAAAATTTGACTCAGTGTGATGACGAGCATCATTTGGCGAGAGAGATCTGCGCCTTGGAGGCTCGCGGCTTCTGTGCGGCGGAGTCAGATTCCTGCTTCTTCTTTCACCATTGCGACCTCTGCCTCTGCGGTTTCCATGGCTACGATGGGATCCCTCATGGTCGCTGTTCGGAGGCGATGGTGATCCTAGTGGGTTATTTCCGGCTGGATTACGCGGTGGTGGTGATGGAGCCTCATTATGCTGACTCCGAGGTTGGTTTCTTCGGGCCCCGTCCCTACTTGATTCAGGACGGTCCAGATAATCACTTCGCCTGCTGTTACCAGCCGGACGACAGCATTCTTAGCCGATCCTGTTCTCGCTGGCGATGCACCTCCAGGTCTTCTCTGTGGTGATTGCTCTGCCGACGATGGCCCTGATGAGGCACCAATGCCCTGATGGCATCTTAAGTCGCAGCCAGAATAACTCTCGACCAGACGCGCGTGGGACTACGATGATGACTGTTTGATCTGGTCCTTGAATTTTCTTCTTCTCCCTAGGGACGATAGCGTTGATCTATATACCTGCGGGGTCTTTCATCAACACTTTGGTCTACGCTAGTGTGGCAAAATTCTGACTTGGAGGCCATCTTGCCACTGAATGACGCGGCCGTCTTCTGCTGTTTTAATCCTTTTACCAGCAACTCTACACATTGCCAGACTTGCTCTAGAGACGAATTATTTGCAAGGATAGCCCGAGCATCTGCAACATTTTCCAATGGCATGCTGTAGACTCGGATATTCTCTCCAGATTTACCGTCAAATAAGTCTCTGTGGATATCCAGGTTCCTATTAGCAAGAACCAGACCTCCCCTTATCTTGTTTGGTAGTCGCTTGAATTCTGAATGGTACTGGGCAGGATTGTTGTCTAACTGCTGCTTGAGCTCGACGATGCGCACAGCCTCCTCGAGAAAAAACAAGCAGTGTTTTCCTAGGTCTTCAGCCCTTTTCTCCAGCGCATCCGGAGTAAGATCCGAAGTAGTTGGGATTGGTATTGTGAGAGCGTATCCGTAAATTTAACGCGCACCCTTGGTGACAACATGTCCATCCACAGGAGGGTCGCTCGGTGTGGGATTAATCGGATCTTTGTCCTGATTCTCCATCTTGATCTCTTCGTCAACTTTTTCTTTGTTGGTTTCCTCAACCTACGGTTCCGCCGGTGTCAGATTTTGTTGTTCTTCTTCTTATTTTCCCTCCTAGTAGCCTTAACGTGTGTACCGATGGCAAAGACGGCTTTTGGTCTGGTACCGGGAGATAAACTTCTGTTGGTACTTTTCGTCGTTGTTGGCTTCTGGACCTCAGATGAATCTCCGGTGTCCATGTCATCTTGTGAGGTGTAATCTTGATCCATGCTATCATATGGACTCGGAGGGGCCTCCGGCTCGCCTTGCGCTAGTTTGGAGGCATATTCTTCTTAGTATGTCTCCCTCTCCTTCTCGAAGTTCCTGCAACATTATTGAATCCTGAGGGGAATCAGGTAAGTCGACCCTTTCTTTGATTGCGTCGAGAACTGAATTGTTTCCGGCTCTAGCGTCGACAGGGTCGGATCTAGAGCTCACGTGGTATACGAAGCAATGCTTCTTCTTGTTCATGGTCTGAAGGTAGCGGCACAGCTGGGTTTCCGCCTCTCCCATCTCAAAGCTCTCCTTGATCTTGGCGATTGCTTTGTAATCAATGTAGGGGCGCTTCATCATCTGCATTATCATGTTCCTTAAGAGTGTTTTTCTGCTCCGGCATCGGTAGAACCGGATCCGAAGCGAATATATTCCTCATCCGTGTATCCGATCTCATCGGGGAGATCAGATCCGGATTTTTCTTCCACTACTTCTTCCACTAAAGGAGCGGGCTGGGTGGGTTCAGGTTTTTCCAGTATTTAAACTCTTCCGCCTCCGCGGATAGAGTAGACCCGGACTTTTCTTCCGCCATGGTCATCACCTCAAGGGTGGGTTGGGCGGGTTCAGCAAAACCGAGGTAGATGTCGATCTCGCCGATGGACATGATTGTATAGGTTGTCATAGGCTCGCTAGCCGGAATCCAAGTCTCGTCGAGAAGAATGAGAGGGACATTACTGGCATAGACCACACGACCCATAGCGATTGTTTCGTAGATTCCTACAGGCGCAGATTCCACCTGGAACGAAGCTCCAAAAGTCACCTGCCCCACGGTGGGCACCAACTGTCATCAGATTGTCGACAAGTACGCCATAGGGGGTCCTGATGACATTGAGAAGATGGGGTGTGAGATGTCGGATGTTCCGGGAACGGTGAGCACAAGTTTAGCCAGGTTTAGATCCAACTGCGGTGATCGGATCCTACTCCTGTTAGCAACCCAGTAATATATCAGCGAGAGCCGGATGTTATAGCGGATTACAAGAGAGGTTCGCATGTGCTAGTAAGTTGTGGTTGATCTATGATATGGTGCCCTAAAAGATCCCATGGGGCCGGCTTATATAGTCACTGGGACCTAGGGTTACAGGAGAGACATATCCGGCTACGTTACAGAGTCAGTAACTAGATACAGCTTGGACTACAAGTAATACTACAGGCCTAAATCGGTAACTCTTCCGGGCCTTGTCGTAGCTAGAAGTGGATACTCCTCTTTCTCTGACTAGGCCACCCGTGAAGCAAAGCTCTAACCCGTTGGTGGGCCACCCTGGTCAGTGAGTCCTATGGGTATATCCGGAAAGTATATCCCCAACATGTCAAGGATGGAGATATAAAGATTTGTAAAGTACACACAGATCTCAATGTAGTAGATCCGTTAACTAAAACTCTCCCTAGGGCAAAACATGATTAACACCAGAACTCCATGGGTGTTAGATTTATCACTATGTAACTATATGATTATCTCTAGTGCAAGTGGGAGACTGAAGGGAATATTTCCTAAGAGGCAATAATAAAGTTATTATTATGTGTATTACAAGTATATGATAGATGTTTATTTTGCATGCTATAATTGTATTAATATGGAAACGTTAATACATGTGTGTTTAATAAAAAATGGAAAGTTGCTAGTTATGCCTCTCTTATAAACTAGCTCGTTGATTAACAAGATGATCAAGGTTTCCTGATCATGGACATTGGATGTTGTTAATAACAAGGTCACAACATTATTGAAATGGTGTGATGAACATTCATCTGAAGTATAGCATTACGATCAAAGTCATTGTGTTTATATTGCTATAACATCATACGAAGTAATCCTAATCCTTAGACCATGAGATCATGTTAATTACTAAAACTGAAACAATATCTTATAACATCAAACGTCACACCGTAACAGGGTGACTATAAAGGTGGGTTCGGTGCTACGAAGGTGTTATATAGAGGCTCATGTATCAAGAGTGGAATTTGTCCATCCTAATGACGGATAGATATACTCAGGTTCCTCTCGGTGATATCACATTAGTTAGCTTGCAAGTGATGTGATCACTAGAATGTTATATCACGGGAACAAGAAAAGACTACATGACCGTAACGAGATCAAAATAGGTATGGAGATACCGATGATCGAATCTCGAACATGTAATATATCGCGAGACAAAGGGATTAAGTTACTAGCATAAAAGGTTCTCATGATCACAAGAAGCCATCGTTGAATGTGTGGGAGTCGGTATGGATCTCTAGGTCCTGCTTCTGATTATTGATTCGAGAGGGGTCTCGATCATGTCCATATTATTCTCAAACCGTAGGGTGACACACTTAAGATACACCAACACCATTTGGAACAAATATGTTCTAGAAGAAAAGAATTGCAAAGCACAGGAATTATTTCACTAGACACCGGAATTGTTTTGGGTAAAATTGCTGAAATTGTTTCTGCATGTGAAATAGAATACTATCAAGGGGTTTTATGTGAATGTTTGTTAATTAATATAATTGAAAAAATTCTGAATAAATAAATAAATAAAAGGAGTTTTATGTAAAGAGAGATTACATTAAATTTGGTGGAAATTTAATGGGATGTTTGAGTGGGATTTTGAGTGGAGAAATGAAGGGGAATTTTGTGAGTGGGAGCTCGACACACATGAATGGAGGGAGGGGTGGGGGCAGCCCCCCATGCACCGGCCACCCCTTGGGTTCCCCCCTCCTCCTATATAAAGCCCCCTCTCCCTCTCTCATACTCATACCTCCTCATGAAGGCTCTCTCTCCCCCTCTAGTTTATTGAAGGAAATATGCCCTAGAGGCAATCATAGAGATGATTATATTTCTTATGTATCCATGAGTTATTGTATTGTTCCTTGAATATCCATATCAGGCAACTTGTATTGATTGGCAATTATGTGAATTGTTTGTGAAACTCTTTACTCGTATGGTTATTTAATAATTGTCCCTAGTCGGAGTTCATGTGAGGACACATGTGAATATTAGACTAGCACATAAATTGGTTGATGACTATGTTTTGCAAGTCATAGACACGGAGATGTCAAACCAATGATATGGACACATGTTATGAACATGGGGTTGGACTGACCCATCTTGAGACTGGCAATTAGTGTAGGGTTCGCTGCATAGAAAACAAAAAGTTTCCTACGATGGGAACTATGTACCAAGATCTATCTACTAGATACAAACAACGGGCGGATGTATATCCGTAGAGAACATACCCTTGAAGACCGACAAATCCTAACGAGTTAAACTCGTGGTTGATGTAGACAATCTCTTGCCGATCTCAATATCGAGAGGAAGTCCTAGCGCCGCAAAACAACAGCGCATCCGTGCTCGCACACACGTACAAGACACCGAGAAACCTCCGCCTCCTCGCTCTCAAGCGATGCATCAGAAGCACAACTCTTTCTTGCCGAATAGCCACCGGGAACATGTATCTCACTAGTCGAGACCATGGGGGATAAATTCTAGAGGGGGAGAGAGATCCTTCACGAGGAGGTGTGAGTGAGAGAGAGGAAAGGGGGTGCCTTTTATAGGAGGAGGGGGGCACCCAAGGGGGTGGTCGCCGGCCATGGGGGATGCCCCCTCCCCTCCTTCATTCATGTGGGTGGACACTCCACTCACAAAAATCTCTTCAATTCCCTCCACTCAAAATCCCACTCAAAATTGCTATTAAATTTCCACCAAATTTAATGAAAACTCTCATTAAATAAAACTCCTTTTATTTATTCAGAATTTTTTCAATTACATATAACCCCTTGCTAGTATTCCATTTCACATGCAAAAACACTTTCTGCAATTTCACCCGAAAACCTGTTTCAGTATCTAGTGAAATAAATTCCTGTGCTTGTTATTCTTTCCGGCATGAAACTTTTGATCCAATTGATGTTAGTTTCCCTTAAGCGTGCCACCCTACGGTTCGCGAATAATGCGGACATGATCGAGACCATTCTCCGATCAATAATCAGAAGCGGGACCTAGAGATCCATACTGACTCCCACACATTCAACGATGACTTTCCTATGATCGTCAGAACCTTTTACACTAGTATCTTAATCCCTTTGTTTCACGATATATTACATGTCCGAGATTCGATCATCGGTATCTCCATACCTAGTTTGATCTCGTTACCGACATGCACTCTTTTCTCGTTCCCGTGATATAGCATTCTAGTGATCAAATCACTTGCTTGCAAGCTAACCAATGTGATATCACCGAGAAGGCCCAGAGTATATCTATCCGTCATCGGGATGAACAAATTCCACTCTCGATCCATGAGCCTCAACATAACACTTTAGTAGTTCTGAAGCCATCTTTATAATCACCCAGTTATGGTGTGAAGTTTGATGTCATCAAGAAACTCTTCCGGTGTTAGTGGTTGACATGATCTCATGGTCTAAGGATTATGATCACTTCATAAGTTGATATAGCAATATAAATTCAATGACTTTGATCATAATGCTATACTTCGGATGAATGTTCATCACATCATTACACTAATGTTGTGACCTCGTTATTAACAACATCCAATGTCTATGATCAGGAAACTTTGATCATCTTGTTAATCAATGAGCTAGTTGATGAGAGAGGCATAACTAGGAACTTTCTGTTTGTTTATTAAACACACATGTATTAATGTTTCCATATTAATACAATTATAGCATGCAAAATAAACATCTATCATATACTTGGAATACACATAATAAACACTTTATTATTGCCTCTCAGGGCATATTCCCTTCAGTCTCCCACTTGCACTAGAGACAATAATCTAGTTACATAGTGATGAATCTAACACCCATGGAGTTCTGGTGTTGATCATGTTTTGCTCTAGGGAGAGTTTTAGTCAACGGATTTGCTTCATTGAGATCCGTGTGTACTTTACAAATCTTTATATCTCCATCCTTGACATGCTCGCGGATGGAGTGAAACCGGCTCTTAATATGCTTGGAATTCTTGTGAGACCTTGGTTCTTTGGCATTGGCAATGGCACCATTGTTGTCACAGTAGATCACCATTGGGTCCAACGCGCTTGCAACTCTCTCTACACGTCATGTACATTTTGTCCTTAGACCTGAGATTGTCGCATGTACTTGAGATGTGTATCGATATACTTTGGGGTTATCAGAAGCTACTTCGAAACTAGGTAGTTATAAAGGTAGCTTTCGGATTTCTCTTGAAGCATGCTACAAGGCATGGTCAATCAAGATGGGATTTGCCCCTCTCTACTTGAGAGAGATATCTCTGGGCCCCTCGAGTGATCGGATCCAGAAATGCATGGCTGTGCTACATATGGTTAAGAGTTAACCTAGTAAAGGGATTCCGAATCACAGTATCGAGAAAGGGAGGTCGGCTTGGAGCTAGACCAAATATCGCGAGGCAAAGGGAAAGACATGTACTAAACCTTGTGATGGTTCGTCCGATATGATCTTTGTATGTGTTTAGGAGTTGACACGTCTTGCTAGAGGCCGCTACCAACTATTGACAGAATAAGTGTATTCGTGTCATGTTTATATGTATATGAACCTATAGGGTCACACACTTAAGGGGCTGGAAGCCTAATGAGGATTGGATCTGAATTAGACCAGGCTTAGGCTACTAATAGGATGCTAATGTATAAGCCCACTAGGGACGCCTATATAAGAGAGGGTGGGGCGTGCTGACCAGGGTTAGACCATTCCACCCAGCCGCCACTCCTCACGCCTATGTTGCCTTGTGAGACCTAGCGATCGATCGGCCTTCCACCCTGTACGTGTGGATACCTCGGAGGCGCTGCATCTGTAGCGCTTGGACGAGCCGCGCAAGGGGAGCTGCTCGTGGGACGAGAACAAGGAGGAGACGTAGATCGTCTGCACTGACTTGACGCGCTTCATCAAGTTCCACAACTACACGTCTAGTGGTAATCCTGTGATCTATGACAACAGTAATCCTGGTTTACGTGGTAGAAAATTTTGATTTGCGCTAGTGTAGCCTACCCGTATCCCTACATTTACCCCCCATGGTCTCGGACTAGCGACATACATGTTCCTGGTGGATTTTTGTTTGGAAAGAGTTGTTGCTTCCGCTACATCGCTCGAGCGAGGAGGCGGAGGTTGTTCGGTGGCTTGAACGTGTGTGCGAGCACTGATGCGCTGCTGATTTGCGGCGATGGACTTCTTCTCGATCTTGAGATCAGAAAGCGTTCGTCCACATCATCCACGAGTACAACCTCATTAGACTTTGTAGGTCTACAAGGTTATGTTCTTTATGGATGTATATCCACCCGTTGCTTGTATCTAGTAGATATATCTTGGTACTTAGTTGTTCCCATCATAGGAAGTTTTTGTTTTCTATGTTGAGAACCCTACTGACATAATGGTCAAAACTAATAGGTCCCCAACTTGACCCTCTAGGCATTTGGCACGCCAACTATGGGCACCTCGATCCAATGGCAAGCAACTCGGACCCCGCGATGCATTCTCTCGACAACTTTGGACCACAAAGTGAATAAATTAGCAGGAATTCACAACCATCCATTGAATAACAATTGTACTCTCTAAATTAGCTATCTATTCAACTAATCATTACATGTGCCACCCTTCATGACAACTACATACTATAACTTCTAGGACGGGTATGACAACTACTAAAACTTTCCACATGAATCTACTATTCTCCTCTCCTTCACTTGAAGTTCATGTTCTAGATTTTCTACCACTTGATCAGAAACGGCAAGATCGGCCTCAAGTGTCAACTTTTCCTTGCGAATAAGCTCTAAATTCTTATTTTATTTCTCGACTGTACACTTCATCTCGAATATCAACATTTTTTATGGACCAATTCATCACTTAAATTGCCAACCATCTCCTCCAAATCCATTCTCTGGCTAGACCACTGGGTTGATTCATCTTGGTATGCAATATACCATGGATCATGGGACTGCATAGCACACTATAACAATCCTAAAATAAACCCTATTGAAATCACTCCAAGAGGCCTTGTCAGCACTTCAAATTCAATGGTGGTACAAAATAAGGATCTAGCTGCACTTCCGACGTGGTAGGAGGAGAATGTGGCCACGACATGATCGAATCTCTACCCTCGCTAGTGTACCCGCTACGGACATACATTGAGGACTAATTCACACCTGCAATCTCAAGGAAATTACGGGAACCCAATCGATTCGAAGGTATCCAAGCACTATTAGAAATTTTTGTGAACGTTCGTCGGGCTATGGCGGAGGAACAAAATCCCGGTCGCCGTGCGCGGCGGACCTTCCTGCGGTAGGTACTGCCTCAACATACAATACATGCGGACGAAACACGTGCTAGAGTCGTCGTTTAGGTGCAACGTTGTAGTCCGTCTGATGCCACCATTGGACGGAGCCGGCGACGCGACGAGGCGCCGACTATGACTGCTCTTTCCGCCGGTGGCATAGGAGCTGCTCGGGGCTGGGGTCTGGGAGCGGATGAGATAGAGAGCCGACCTTACGTATCATACACGACCCTACCTATCAATGTTTGGGGGAGTAGCTGCTCCGGTTTTTCTGCATATTTGCCATTTTTGCATATTTGCCAAACTTCTTTCATGAAATTTTCATATTTTCCATATGACCACCATATGTTAGTGACACACAAAATGGAAAATATGCAAGTTGCAAAGTAAAACATGGTAAATATGCAAATCCCCATCCTATCCCACATCACAGCCTCCCCGGTCATTAACTTCGGCGGCCACACATAACGGCCCTATTTGTCATTGGCTGCACCGGCCACACAATCAAAAAATAAAGCGTCGCATAAGTCAGCGAGAGATGGATGGTTGGCCGGCCTGTATCCTGGACCCACCCATCAGCACATAATATCCATGATAGGATCCGTCTCAGTGCGGCCCCACCGATCAGCATGTAACGGTCAAGCCTTTGACCTAACGGCATTCCTTTATCCGAGCATGTGCGAGTGTTTTAGAATAGAGAGGAGAAAAGTTAAGAAAAGTTAAGCAGCTGTGAAAAAGTGAATACAATTAATGAATCAGGAGCACAAAAATAGAAATCTCTTTTATTTCTCACAACTTCTATGCATATTTCCATGCAATTACAAAGACAGAAGGCAAGACATGGATGTGTTATTGGCTTCGAGTGATGTGGTTTCTCCATACAGACCCAAGTTTAAATCACTACCGTGGATTCTAAGTCCTACACATCCTGTCTTAATATATAGGCATGAGATTCGTCCCCTGCAACTCTTGTTTGTGGATTAGTTGTTGGTTTAGCGGTGGGTGTGCGGTGGCTTCTCCTTGCTTCGTTTGGACTTCCCGATCTCACAATTCTGTCTTAATATTTAATAGGCTCGAGGTCGTTAAAAAAAGTGTGTGACTAATCCTGAAGTTTAATTCTTAGTCAGGTCATGCCATCAACTTTAAATTTTTAGTTGGAACCTAACTTGCAACTGAAAAAAACTCAGATGCCACTATATATGGAATCGTGAATCTCAGAAGTAAGCCATTTGCCGTATGAAAACACTCTGTATGAAAGGTTTTTCAGAGGAGTGATGTGCATTCATCAAGTCTTTTGTGTCTAGAGAAAGTGTTTCTATTAATGTCAAGGATGATACTGGCAAATATTTCCAGACCAAAAAAGGACAGAGGCAAGGGGATCCACTATCGCCCATACTATTTAACATAGTGGCTAATACGTTGGCTATCCTTATTGAGAGAGCCAAGGCTAATGTCCAAATTGAAGGATTAGTTCCACATCTGGTTGATGGTGGAATCTCTAATCTTCAGTATGCTGACGATACAATCTTATTTATGGAACATGACCTAGAGAAAGCTAAGAATCTGAAATTAACATTATCAGTATTTAAGAAACTCTCTGGATTGAAAATTAACTTCCATAAGAGTGATCTGTATTGTTTTGGCGAGGCTAAAAACGATGCCCACCTATATGCCAAAATTTTCGGCTGTGGCCAGGGGCAATTTCCAATCAATTATCTGGGAATACCGACTCATTATCGGTGTCTCACGATAGCTGAATGGAAACTCGTTGAGAAAAGACTTCAGAAATATCTTAATAGCTGGAAAGGTAAATTACTATCCCTTGGTGGAAGACTTGTACTCATTAATTCAGTACTCGCCAACATGGTACGTTATATGATCTCATTTTTCCAGATACCAAAAGGTGTCTTGACAAAAGTGGATTATTTCCTCTCAAGATTCTTTTGGCAAGGGGATAGTGAGAAAAAGAAATATCGACTAGCCAGATGGAATATGATTTGTCGGTCCAAAAATATGGTGGACTGGGCATACATGATTTGCAAGTCAAAAACACCGCACTCCTGGGTAAATGACTCTTCAAACTTCTTATGAAAGGAGTCTGGCAAACCATTCTACGGAGGAAGTATGTTGGCTCAAAATTTGTGTCCCAAGTGGTTTGGAAACCTGAGGATCACACTTCTGGGCTGGACTAATTGCGTCAAAAAACACTTCTTCCCGTTTGGTGCCTTCAATATTAAGGATGGGTCATAGATTAGATTTTGGAAAGATAAGTGGCTTGGCCAAAATTCTCTTCATGAATAATATCTGGCTCTATACTCGATCGTTAGGCACAAACGGATACACTTTCCACGGTATTGGAAAATAATCCGCCTAATGTGTCTTTCAGAGGAAGTCTCATAGGCTCTAGACTAGTATCTTGAAATAATATTTTATTAAGGTTATCCATGATACAACTTTCCAAGGGCGTGGACAAATTCAAATGGAAATTACTACCGAGTGGTAAATTTTCTGTTGATTCCATGTATAGTGCTTTGATCCAACATGATATTCCAGATGACAATAGTAAAATTTGGAAGATGAAAATACCCCTTAAAACGAAGATTTTTGCCTGGTATCTCTGTAAAGGGGTTATTCTCACTAAAGATAATCTTGTTAGGAGGAATTGATATGGAAATATACAATGCGTTTTTTGTCATCATAACACTAGTGGAAACGAGGTCTTTTGTTGATCCCGAAAAAGGGCTTTAACACCGGTTCTTCCACGAACCGGTGTTAAAGAAGCGTGGCCCTATGGCAAAAAGGAGCCCCCTTTAACACCGGTTCGTGTTCCCGTTTGGTGCCTTCAATATTAAGGATGGGTCATAGATTAGATTTTGGAAAGATAAGTGGCTTGGCCAAAATTCTCTTCATGAATAATATCTGGCTCTATACTCGATCGTTAGGCACAAACGGATACACTTTCCACGGTATTGGAAAATAATCCGCCTAATGTGTCTTTCAGAGGAAGTCTCATAGGCTCTAGACTAGTATCTTGAAATAATATTTTATTAAGGTTATCCATGATACAACTTTCCAAGGGCGTGGACAAATTCAAATGGAAATTACTACCGAGTGGTAAATTTTCTGTTGATTCCATGTATAGTGCTTTGATCCAACATGATATTCCAGATGACAATAGTAAAATTTGGAAGATGAAAATACCCCTTAAAACGAAGATTTTTGCCTGGTATCTCTGTAAAGGGGTTATTCTCACTAAAGATAATCTTGTTAGGAGGAATTGATATGGAAATATACAATGCGTTTTTTGTCATCATAACACTAGTGGAAACGAGGTCTTTTGTTGATCCCGAAAAAGGGCTTTAACACCGGTTCTTCCACGAACCGGTGTTAAAGGGGGGGCCGTACCAGCGTGGCCCCTGCGGCAAAAAAGGAGCCCCCTTTAACACCGGTTCGTGCCACGAACCGGTGTTAAAGGTCCCTGCAGATGGTTACAGCACCCCCTTTAACACCGGTTCGTGGCATGAACCGTGTTAAAGGGGGCTATATAAGACACCACCCAGCCCACACACCCCACTCTTCCATTCTTTCACATTTTGGAGCCTAGCAAGAGGGTGTGAAGAGTGCTAGTTTGTGTTTTTTTCATATGCACTAGAGGTGTTCGGTGAAATGCCCGAGAGCTCAAAATAAGCTTTCTTGTTGCTCTTTCCGTCTCGGTCGAGGTCGGCAACTATAGTTTCATGTGTCATTGATGTACTATATATATAAATGGTCATCTCCCTATTATTTTTTGATATATACTACATATTAATGCAGATGAATCGGCAATAGATGTATGGTGACCGCCGCACTTCCGAGTACATTACGGGCCTCCAAAATTTCATCGTTGTGGCTAATGCAAACCATGGTCACAATGGTTTTATGTGCTGTCCGTGTGTTCACTGTCAGAACAAGAAAGACTACTCAAATACCAGAACCATTCACGCCCACCGCTTGATCCGGTTTCATGCCCAGCTATAATTGTTGGACCAAGAACGGAGAAAAAGGGGTTGTGATGGAAGACAACGAAGAAGAAGAGGATGATGACAACTATCATAATATGTATCCTGAATATGATGATAATGCAACGGAGGTAGATAATGAAGATCAAGAGGGAGTAGATGGGCCCGCTGATGACGATCTTGGTCGGGCCATTACTGATGCAAAGGAAGAATGTGAAACTGAAAAGGAGAAGGAGAAGCTGGAGCAGATGTTAAAGGATCACAAAACATTGTTGTATCCAACTTGCGAAAATGGCCACAAAAAGCTAGGTGCCACCTTTGGATTTGCTGCAATGGAAGGCGAGAATGGTGTGGCCCGACAGTAGCATTTTCAAAGTTGTTGGTAAAATGAAGAATCTTCTTCCAAGAAATAATGAGTTGCCAAGTACATACCAAGCAAAGAAGGTTGTCTACCCTCTAGGATTAGGCGTGCAGAAGATACATGCCTGCATTAATGATCGCATCCGCCATCGCGGTGAGAAGTCTGAGAATTTGGATGCATGCGGTATGCACTGCACTGCGGTATAAGATCAGACGAGACGATCCTGGCGATGTTGAGGGCGAGGACCCTAGGAAGAAGGTTCCCGCCAAGGTTATGTGGTATGCTCCTATAATAGCACAGTTAAAACGTCTCTTTAGAAATAAAGAGCATGCCAAGTTGTTGCGATGGCACATGGAAGACCGTAAAAAACGCGATGTTGAGACACCCCTGATGGGTCACAGTGGAGAAAAGTCGAGCGAGTACCCGGACTTTGCACGTGAGGCAAGGAACTTAAGGTTTGGTCTAGTACTGACGGCATGAATCCTTTTAGTAGCGAGCTGCAGTCACAGCACCTGGCTGTGACCCTATGTATCTATAACCTTCCTCCTTGGTTGTGTATGAAGAGGAAGTTCATTATGATGCTGCTCATCCAAGGCCGAGGCAACCCGACAACGACATTGATGTGTACCTAAGGCCATTAGTTGAAGAACTTTTACAGCTGTGGGCCAAACCAGGTGTGTATGTGGGATGAGCACAAAGGGAGCCTTTTGACCTCTGAGCATTGCTTTTCGTAACCATCAATGATTGGCCTGCTCTTAGTAACATTTCAGGGCAGACAAACAAGGGATACAATGCATGCACACACTGTTTAGATGATACTGAAAGTGTATATTTGGATAAATGTAAGAAGGTTGTGTACCTAGGGTATCGCCGATTTCTTCGAACGCATCGAAGAAAGAAAGGCAAGCATTTCAAGCGTCTGGCGAACCTCGGAGGAAGCTTGTCCTCCTCTGCACCGGTGAGGAGGTATTTGGTATGGTCAAGGACCTAGAAGTAATCTTTGGAAAAGGTCTGGCAGTCTATCCATTCGAATGACGATGCGGACACGCGCCCATGTGGAAGAAGCAATCTATATTTTGGGACCTACCCTATTGGAAAGTCTTAGAGGTCCGCTCTTCAATCGACGTGATGCACGTGACGAAGAATGTTTGCGTGAACCTGCTAGGCTTTCTAGGAGTGTATGGGAAGACAAAATATACACCGGAAGCACGGCAGGACCAACAACGTCTGAAGGCCCCTGAAGAGCCTATGCATCCTGAGAACGAGAAGGGTAAACGATGCCACTTAACTCCTGCCATTACGCTCTTACCAAAGCGAGAAGGAAATCTTTTGAATGTCGGCGGTATCAAGGTCCCATCGGCTTCTCGTCGAATATAAAGGGAATAATAAATATGGCGGAGAAAAATTCCAAAACCTGAAGTCTCATGACGCCACGTGATTATGACACAATTGCTTCCGATTGCATTGAGGGGGCTTCTACCTGAAAATGTTCGAGTACCCATTGTGAAGCTATGTGCATTCCTCAATGCAATATCTCAGAAGGTAATCGATCCAGAAAGCCTACCAGGTTACAAGCAGATGTGGCCCAATGTCTTGTCGACTTTGAGTTGGTGTTCCCACCATCCTTCTTCAATATTATGACGCATCTCTGGTTCACCTAGTAGAAGAGATTGCCATTCTCGGTCTGTATTTCTACACAATATGTTCCCCTTTGAGAGGTACATGGGAGTCTTAAAGAAATATGTTCATAACCGTGCTAGGCGGAAGGAAGAATCTCCAAGGGCTATGTAGCAGAGGAGGTCATTGAGTTACGTGTTGATTTTATTCCTGACCTTAAGGCGATTGGTGTTCGAGAATCACGACATGAGGGAAGCTGCGTGGAAAAGGCACCCTAGGATGTAAAGCAATGATATGTAGGGGGCATTCTCTCAATCAAGCACACTACGGTTTTACAAAGATCTATCTTGGTTGCCCCGTATATCAATGAACACAAGAATTTAATACGCCTCAAACACCCGGGACAGTCTGATGAATGGATTATAAGTGAACACATGGCGAGTTTTGGCGGCTGGATGCAAAGACTTCTCACGAATAACACCACTGTTGGGGATCAACTGTACTTGTTGGCGGACACCTTCTTCATTGTATGTACTTTCCAAGTGCGAGATAAATGAGAATACATTTTACACGATAGGCCAAGATAAAAGAGCACCAACCAAAACAGTGGTGTCCGCTTCGATGCAGCAGAAGACAATGGGCAAAAGACCACGTATTATGGGTTCATAGAGGAGATATGGGAACTTGACTATGGACCTAATTTTAAGGTCCCTTGTTTCGATGCAAATGGGTCAAGCTAACAGGAGGAGGGGTTGAGGTAGACAAGAAGTACGGAATGACAACGGTGGATCTCAACAATCTTATGAAGAACTTAGACGAACCATTCGTCCTAGCCAATGATGTGGCTCAGGTTTTCTATATGAAGGACATGTCCTCCAGACCAAAAAAAAGAAAAAATATGCAAACGAATACATCATATGATGAGCCAAAGCGTCACATAGTTCTTTTAGGGAAAAGAAACATCGTGGGAATCGAGGACAAGACAGACATGTCAGAAGATTATAATAAGTTTGATGAAATTCCACCCTTCACAGTAAAAACTGACCCAAGCATTCCGTTAAGTAAAGAAGATGCTCCATGGTTACGTCTGAAGCGATCATAAGGAAGGACATATGCCAAGAAGTTCATGCTCATATTATGTAACTCTAGTTCATGTTTTTAATATTAATACATGTCTTGAGTGTTAGTCATGTTTTGTGGATGGACCGGGACTATGAGAAGAAGTTGTCCCGATTCGTACTTACCATTAAGATCTGATCTCCAAACGCGCGCGGTCACATATTAGGAGTGCCTCTATGACCAGTTTCTTGGAGATCTTGGGAGGACTAGGCTCGTCGGCATCTCCACAGCTGGCCGTAGTGGTGTCCCTGCTCTCGAAAACCATCTTGCAGCTTTGTAACTTCTCTAACTAGATCAATACACCTGGGAGCTAACTAATTTCACATATTAGGGAGTGCCTCTATGACCAGTTTCTCGGAGATGCTAGAGGACTGGGCTCCGTCGGCATCTCCCTGAAACTGGCCGTAGTGGTGTCCCTGCTCTCGAAAGGAGTTAAGGCATAGCCTCAAACTGGCTGGAGGACTGGACTCACAAGGATGCCTATTTATAGTACAAGCAGCTCGACATAGTGTCGACACTTACGAAATAATGTCGACACTCATCTTTAGTCCCGGTTGGTGTCTCCAACCGGGACTAAAGGTTCATCTTTAGTCCCGGTTGGTGACACCATCCGGGACAAGGTACACGCCGCACGGCATAATGTCGACACTCACCCCTATTATTAGTGCTGACTCGTGTTTTTTGTCCCGGTTGGTGTCTCCAACCGGGACTAAAGGTTCATCTTTAGTCCCGCTTGGTGACACCATCCGGGACAAGGTACACGCCGCACGACATAATGTCGACACTCACCCCTATTATTAGTGCTGACTCGTGTTTTTTGTCCCGGTTGGTGTCTCCAACCGGGACTAAAGGTTCATCTTTAGTCCCGGTTGGTGTCTCCAACCAGTACTAAAGGTTCATCCCGCCATTTTTCCGCCATTTTCTTCCGCCATTTTTCTTCCCGCCATTCTTCTTCCCGCCATTTTCTTCCCGCCATTTTTCTTCCCTTGATTCTTCCCGCTAGTTCACTATATATATATGTAGGGTTAGCCTCCATTGTCATTGCACATCTCTAGACTCATATCTGCAACCTCATCACTCTTTCCCATGGCTTCCACCGTAGCACTAACCCCGAGAGGCGGAGGCTCTTTCGCCTCGAACTACCCACGCCTTGAACTCTTGTGTCCCGTCGGCTGGATCTTGAGCGTCGGGCGTTCAGTTCCTCCTGTTCCTCTAGGTGTGGCGCGCGGATGGCCATCACGAACCACTACTACTGAGCTCACGCCGAGCAGCGGAGAATCCCGGATGGCATCCCGACTATTTCCCTACTTGGGAAGCCTTCTTCGTGGATCGGCGTGAGAGGCGCCAGCACGAGGAGGACGGCCACCTCCTCCTAACTTCAACGAGGCCGACCATCGGCTATGGTGGCGTGATCGCACTCTCGAGCTTCATGGCCTATGACCTTGCCGCCGACTCTAACCCCGTCTGCTACCCTCAAGTCCAGCCCACGCTACCTCAAGTCCAGCCCACGCGTACTCTCCAGAGGTTCAATTACGGTGACCGATGGCGACAATGACGGCGAATGCGACTTCTGATGGCGAGTATTACAGGTGTAGGCAGGAGGGCGAGCATGTTGAATCACTCCAATATTCCGAAACAAGTTCGGCCGATTGTTACTTAATCTGGCCATGTATCTTAATTTTCAGTTCTTTTATGTATCTTAATTTTCAGTTCCAGTTCGGCTTTATGTAACTTACTATTAGTTGGCTATTAGTTCGGCTTTATCTGGTATATTGACTATGTCTCGAAAAAACCTTCACAAAATGACCTATCTCATTCGAGGTTTCTTGGCTTTCGGGTCAAATGACCAATGTTATGGCTAGAATCAAGGCATAGTTTGTGATAATATGGCCATATTGTGCATACATGTGCATCATGGCATGGCAAACAATGTTGCAAGAGGAAGTTTTCCTTTTTATCGCACCAAAAAGGCATTTTCCATTTTCCGAGCATAAAAAACGGACGGTTTTGTAAAGCAACCACCAAATGGCTAATTCAAAAAACCACCAACACATTTTACAAAAATACTAGACCACCTTATATGCACAATGTACCAACAAAGGTATCTGAAACCTTTCCGTCCACCTCTGGTGAAAAAGACAAATTCCTACCAAATCGGCAGGAAGTGGGTCAGATATGCTCATGATTTTTAAAAAAAATCATTTTTAGGTTCACAATATGCTATTTTATCAAAAAACAATGCAAGTTGAGCGAGGCTTGGTGAGATTCAAGTGTATACAAAAGATGCGACATTTAAATATCCAATCAATTCAAAAATGTTAATACAAAAGATGCGGCATTAAAATATGATTTGATCTAATAAAAATCATTTTTAGATGCTTAATATTTCTTGTAAAGTAAATATAAAATGATTTACATGAATGGATAGATATTATTTTTCTGAAAATTATGATATATTATTCATATTTTTCTGAGTTGAAATGAAAAAGATATGAATTTTCTAAATTCATATCATATTTTTTTGAATTAAAAATGCCCCTTTAATGCATGAAATAAATGCCCCCCTTTAACACCGGTTCCAGACAGGAACCGGTGTTAAAGAGCATTATTCGTTCTCAGCACCACCCCCCTTTAACACCGGTTCGTGGCTGGAACCGGTGTTAAAGGGGGGTTGTAATAAATGCGCGCGGGAAACGGAATCCCCCCTTTAACACCGGTTCGTGTATTTCACATTCCCCTTCCTTTCTTCCCAGATCGATCGAACACACCGCCACCACCGCGCGCAGAGAGACGACGAAGCGCCGCCACCGCCGCCCGCGAGCGTCTCGCCGCCGCCGCCCTTGGAGTGCTACACGGATCGAGGAATCGTCCTCCGTCTCGCCGCCGCCGCTTCGGAGCTCGAGGTCCGCCGCCCCCGACCCCTCTCTCCTTCCCCGCATCCTTCCCCCTCCCTCCCGCCGCCGTCGGCATGCAGGACATGGGCGTTTCCGTCGGGGCGGCGGCGACGGCTGGTCTCTACCGCGAGTCCGGAGGCGGCGCTCTACCCGGGAGAAAGCTCTGGCGGCGGTGAACCTCGGTTGGCGTCGAGTCCGGCGGCGGCGCTTCCCTTTGGCGTCGAGTCCGGCGGCGGCGCTTCCCTTTGGAGCGGGCCATACGGGCCTGGGCGGGCCGGCCCCTACCATGCTCAGCGATGTTCCTACGGGATGGAGGGCGGGACTGCGTGTAGACTAGGGATGGCTATGGCGGCGCACCATGCAGCGCAACGGCGGCGGCTATGACGATGGCTATGACGATGGACTAGGGATGGCTATGGATGGCTATGACGATGATGACAGTGAGACCATGGTGGCACGTGCTGGTGGATGGCAAGTTGGGTGGAGTGCTACGGATCAAGTGGGGTCGTGGTTGTTTGGGGTCAGGAGAAATCCCTGTCGGCTCGTCCGACATCGACGCGGTGACACCCCTTTTCCACTCCCCTCCGTGTATCGGGGGAAACCCTAGGACAAGTCCGGGCCACAGCGTCATCGACGTCGCATTCCTTCTTGAAGGTGTTGCTTGAAACACGGTGCTTCGAAGTGCTAGGAGTGAGGTGGGACAACTCCAGAGGGCGCAGCGGTCACGGGTCGTTTTCGTTCGTCGATCTGCTCGATGTCGGCATTTGTTTCTTTTATTTTTCTCTTTATTTTCTTTTGGGTTAGATTGTGCTGTTGCTTTTCTGTTGCTCCAACATTGTCGTTGTATCTTGTGATTGCTATATTAATATAGCGGGGCGCAAGCCTATTTCGAGGAGCCCTGACCACCTCGCTCTCTTCCCGATGCAGAGCGTCTACGCCGCTTGAGCTCAGAGCCACGCCTCAACGCCGACGCCGCCGCCGCCGACGAGCCTGGCTAGCACCGCCGCCCGACGAGACCGGCCAGATCCGTCCGACGAGCACCGCCGCCCGACGAGACCAACGTCACCCCACCGGTGAGCGCCACGTGTCTACCACGTGTGTGATTGCTGACTCATCCTGATTAGAACTTGTTTGCTCGATAAATTGTACTACATGCATAGATTAAAACTTGTATACAAATTGGACCTCTGACTCATTTGTGTATTTTTGTATGAATAATATGTATATTTGTGTATGAATCCAAGTCCACTTGAATGTTTACACTCTTACTCTAGATAATATTATTGTTTTAGAAACTATGGATCCACTTAGTAGAAACCTTGAAGAAGAAGAAATAATGGAGAACATTATTGATGAGGACACCTCACAATATCTGAACTTGGAGGGACATGATGACGACAGCTCAAGTACTAGTCATGGAGAAGATGAAGACTCCGGTGAATGCAATTTAATGGTTACAAAGTCCGGCGAGGTATATGCATTGATTAAGCCTCTGCTGACTTCCACCAACAATCTTCTTCTACATGTATTAATTAACTTCTTTCTTCTTTTAGTCCTCTGGATCGACCAGCCAGCAACCATCTTCTTCTGAAAAAAGAGCAAGCGGTAGCGAGCAGCGGTTGAAAGATCGTGTCAAGTTCACGATCAAAGCAGTCCGTGTTGATGACAGGCCGATGGAGCCCAAAAAGGCCGCAGACAAATTTGTACGTCAGGCTGGAGTTCTTGTTAGGGACCAAATCCCAATCATAATTGAAAATTGGAATAAGCCAAAGAAGGGCGACGGTACCTTTGTCAATGACAGATCCAAAGAAACGCTTTGGAATTCGTTGTTGGTAAATTTCACCCTTCCGCCAGAGGAGGATGAAAACAACCCGGTTATAAAGGAAAAGGTCAAAGAGTGGACTCTAAAGAAGATGGGTGACGCTTTCCGCAACTGGAAGACAAAATTGAACAAATTTGTCAAATCTGGCAAGACTCCAAATTTCGAAGACGCATATTATGCGAAGATAAGACCTCACTGGCCCGAATTTGAGACATATAAATAATTGCTAGAGCTAAAACGAGGTCAGAAACCAATACGCTTAATGCCCTGAAGAAGGAATATCACCAGAGGACGGGGTCAGGTGGCTACATATCTCAGAGGCCTAAGTGGGAGGAAGCTGAGAAGGCCCTGCGCGAGAGAGGGATCACACCCCAGACAGATGAGTGGGACCTACGTGCAAAGACTTGGTTCTACGGAATCGGGGCAAGGTTGGACCCAGAAACAGGATTGTGTATCTTCCCAACACTCCTTGCCAAACCCGTCACTGAACTCATCACGGCATACGAGGAAACAGCCGCCAGGACCTTCCATCCCGACAGAGAGAATGACCAGCTCACACGCGCCATCGGTAAAAAAGAACACGCTGGACATGCACGAGGCACAGGGGGTATGACGTGGAAGGATGGGTTTGCCGACTGGAGCGATTCTTACAGATGGCGCAGCAGAAAAGAAAAAGAGCGTACAGAGCGGATGACACAGATAGAACATGCACTTGCGGTGCTGCAGGCGCAAGTGAATGCACAACAGAGCCATCAAGCTACCGGCCCATCTCAGCGGCACGAAGAGCCTGCATTGGAAGCTGCCGGCCTGGACTCTGCGGAAAAGCAGCGTGGCTTCCACAGAGAACGTCATTACGCTTGAAATGGCGGGTCCTCGATACCCCATGGATGAGATCACGGAGAGCGAACACGCTGAGCTGCATGTGAGATTAATGGGCTTATCCATTAAGGTGGTTGTCGGCTATGTCTTACCTCCTGTAGCTGGTGGAACTTACCACTGCCGACCGATTCCAGATGGCTATGCTATTGTCGGGGTGGATGAGGTTGTGAAGGAATATTAGGAAGCACAGCTTGACCATGCTACAGGTGAAGGGGAAACTCAACTCAAATTTGTAGTGAAAACAACCATTCTTTGGAAGAAGGAACACATTGTGCTTCCAAATTGGAGGTCACTGGCACCCCCGCCGTCTCCAGGCGTCGTGATCTGAGCCGCCTTCAGCTATCTCTGCTGCAGCCATCTCCCGCTTCAGCCATCTCCTCAGTGGCAGCCATCTCCGTCCCGTCACCATCTCCGGTGCTTCAGCCATCTCCTCAGCGAAGCGGAAGAGCATTGCCGAAGAGTATCAAGAATTGCCACAAAGAAATCCGCAGAAACCGTATGCCAAAGAGTTCAAAACTACGTCCGCAGCCTTCCGCCAAGCCATTGCCGGTTTTACCGTGGAATCGCAGCGACGAGGAGACCAATAGGATCTCCGAAGAACAGGTCAAGAAATTCTTTGCACCTAGACGGGCCGAGCCAAAGGAGAAAATAGATCCGGCGGCGGTGGAGAAGTTTTACAAAAATCTTTCGAAACCTGAAACCCCACTTGTGCCGGACTACGAGCGCCAGATTTTGAAGGCGGATGCAAGGCGCCGTAGGGAGACTGAAAGTAGCAGTCGTGAGGCACCCAGAAAACAGTTCCAATGCTCGTAGAGCATGAAAACCAATCATGTGCCCGCTCCAAATGTTCGACACGGACGCTCCTCCGTAAATGATTACGGCAGAGCTACAAAGAAAGGCCAATGAGATGGGGATGACTTACATTGCATACTTGAACGTCATGGGAGACAACTTGCCCAAATGCGATGCCAACCCCATACAGCCATGGAAGTATGGGAAGAATCTCGTCAAGAAAGAGGAGCTCAAGACTCTACCAACAAAGATGCGAAAATTGCACAAGTGGTACCTTCATTTCTGCAAGACGAGAAAGGTAGAATGGATCACGGCGCATATAAGAGATGATATTTTCTTCTGCGGAGATGACGCGATCGACTTCAACATTCAAGACTTGCATTTTCTATTCAATCAGAAGGAACTCGACAAAGCTGCCATCAGCCTTTATTGTGTGTAAGTACTATTTCTATAATTTATATCTCATCTCATTCACTTTAT
The DNA here is from genome assembly GCA_023614405.1 of Avena insularis. Lineage (NCBI taxonomy): Eukaryota > Viridiplantae > Streptophyta > Magnoliopsida > Poales > Poaceae > Avena > Avena insularis. The sequence continues at coordinate 206,863,013 of CM042685.1, forward strand.
TAATTGCATGTATATATATGCTCACCATATATGTATATACTATTATGCAGGAAAAAGGTTATGGAATGCAGGAAAGGAGGCCCTTTTGACATTGGGTTCGTTGACCCAAATAGAGTTCATGAAGAAGTGGTAGAAACCAAACCCGGGCAAACAGAAGATTACTTGCTAACGTCTTTACTGAGACAACAAACCAAAAGGGAAATACTATTGCCTTACAACTTCTCGTGAGTACTGTTACCCTCTCTCTTGTACACATTCTATTTCAGCTTACTCGATGTTAAGTGTAACTGATGATGAGTTATGCGTGCGTAGGTTCCACTTTATTCTGCTAGTCATTCAACCCGACTCAGGAAAAGTCCTTGTCATGGACTCGTTACGAAAAGAAAAAGAGATATGGGCAAATCCAGAGGTAATTTCAATCATATTATCGCACTAGATCGGCAACTTTCGTGACAATAAGTAATTAATTACTTCTTTATCCATTTTCTTTGCCGGACAGGGTTTGGAAAAGGTTCACGGGCAGGGCCGTGGGTGAATGGTCAGAAGAACTAAAATTTGTAGACCAAAATGTAAGTAATACTAGCTAGCTTCCAATTCCATTATATCATGCTTTATTGATTATTATTTTGATTGAACTCTCTATTCTCGTAAAGTGCGCGCATCAGGGACACGGCAATAACTTATGTGGGTACTATGTTTGCGAGTTCATTCGCAACACGATATGTGTGACGGGCCAAGCCGCACTAGAACAACTTAGAGTAAGTAAACAAAGTCCACAACATTATTTTATTACCATCAATTGTGTTGAGTTTTATTCTTATATATATATTGACGACCCATTCTTCATATATATTCAGATCGAACGGATGCGGGACCAACTCCTACCATTTGAACGCATACGAGCCATTCAAGAGGAATTGGCGGGGTTCATACTTGATGAGGTCGTCACGCCTGGCGGAGAACTCTTTAGATATCCACCAAAATGAACGATGACGATGTATATGCCGATGACGATGTTTGTGTATAATAATAGTTGCTTAATTATTCATGTACTCGTATGTACCGATGACGATTTATGTGTATACCACTCCCGATCGATTCCCCCTCGCTCCCCTCCCTAAATACGCCCGAGCAGGCGAGGCGGAACGGCAGGAAAACGGCTTAAATCTCTGCCGCGGCAGAAGAACCTTTAACACCGGTTTCAGATACGAACCGGTGTTAAAGGGGGGGGGCTGAGGCCTGCGGCAGCCCCACGTGCGCCACCCTTTAACACCGGTTCGTATAAGAACCGGTGTTAAAGGCCCCCCCCTCTAACACCGAACCCTCAACAGCGGTTGGGGAACCGCTGTTAGAGGGCCCTCCCAACCGGAGTTAAAGAGGGGGCCCTGCACTAGTGTAATGAGATAATACATCATTTGTTCTTCCAATGTAAATTTGCTCGTGCTATATGGTCAATCATTCAAATAGCCTCTAGTTTATCTCCTTCTCGTTCGGTTGTCCATGTATTTGGCAACTGACTGAATGATATTGATGATAAATATGAGACTTATTTAGGGTAGAAGCGCTTGCCATTATTTGGTCGCATTGGCTATATAGAAATGACAAGATTTTTAATAACATTGTGTCTTCTTCCCTACAGGTTATCTATCGAGCCATGGTTGTCCTCCTTTCATGGACTTCTCTTCAACATATGGAGTTCTGCGACTTGTTGGCGGACGGATATACGCGATTGGAGGACACGGCAAGAGATATCTTCTCCTGACATGGATGACAACATGATCTACGGATAGATCTGCCATAGCGCGTTTGGAGGACTATATTTTTTTACCACTATTTGTATATCTGGTACTTTTGTTTTGGACTCGAGTTGTGTGGTTGTTTAGCTGTGTGCATCCTAGCTATGCAGAGGCCGTAAACTTACTATTAAATAATAAAGCGTCCATTTCCAAAAAAAACTACTTGCAACTAACTTTTTTTCAGTTGGAATTCCAATTGGGAGTGAAAATATTTGTTGCAACTCATGGAACCCACAAATCACGATATAAATTTAACGATTACAGAGTTAAATGAACTCTAACTTAATTCTCAGTCTAGTGGTAATAGCAAAACCCTTAAAAAGCTCGATGAACAGAAATTACACGTCATGGAAGATTGCTAAACACAATTCATGGCAACGCTAGTTCTGTAACCTATTTGATAAAGGCTACCAGAAGTCATCCATACATAAGAAGCAACTACGCAACCAACGGGGCTATGCAAATACCCAAAAAAATTGCAGTAGATTTGAACTTGAGATGGTCATAGGTACACAAATGGATGTTAGGCTGTTAGCATCGGCACACTCTGGCAGTTCGATCGTACCAACATCATTAGATACACTGTATAACTCGTTTAGTCTCGGCTATCTCCATACCGGACTGCTGTGGCTGCATTAATATAGATGACAGGAACGTACCTACAATATTGTCCTGCAGACAAGGATACGTGTTGATGATCGACAGCGACAAGCCAGCTGCCTCCAAACTTACTGCCACCTGTAAATAACTTGTTTAATTGTAGACTACCAGAAGAAAAACAATATAGAAAATTTATGTGCGTTTCTCTTCGTAGTTTCTTTGATGTCGACGAAATCTCAGCTGCCACCCGGGAAATCTGAACTGCTGGAAGAAATTAATCCGTCGATTCTTTGATGTCCATGCATGAGGAGATGTTAATTTGTGCTTCCTCCGTTTTATAATTCTTATCGTGATTTTAATTTAAAATCAAACTACAATCATGAAAATAATTATGAAAAGGAAGGAATACATGTGATTCCAGTACACCAAAGGGCTTGTACCGGAGATTAATTGAGATCATCTGCTCAAAACGGTTAAGTGAAATCGACGGTAGCTGCAACGCTTAATTTAGTTACTCCACGTAGCTAGCAGTCCCCGCTGCCACCGACTCCTCCCATACATGTCGCTCTCCGGAGGGGTGGCACAGGCAGAACTCTAAGCCGTCACTGCCCCAGATTCCTCCTCCCGCTTCTCCCCCGCCGTGACCGGAGGACGCCGGCATGCAAAGTTCGGCCGTTCGACGGTGGTGGCGGGGCTTCTTTCTCACGTGCTCCCGCAGGGAGCCTCTTGCTCGAAGGTTGTCTAGAATCTGGGGCAGTGTCCTCGGGCTTTGATGGCGGTACTACCTCGGTGGATGGCAGCGTTGGTCGCATCTGCCGGCAGGGGCGCAGTCTAGGGTTTCTCTCATGCCAAGACAAAGATCTGCCTTCAGCCTGTTTTCATTGATCTGGTGGTAGTATTTTTTTTGGAAGGCTTTGCCGGCGAACTCTCATGGACGATTCATGCCTGGAGATTGCTGAAACAGATGAAATTGGTCGTGCACAACCATTTTTTCTGACCATTTGGTTTCAAGGGAGCGAGGCAAAGCTCTACAGTCTGTTGCCATCGTGGAATATGTCTTTAGTTCCATGATGAAGTCAGTGTACGAAGAATGTCATGAAAGCCAAGATTTGTGGACTAGCAAGGGTGGGTCGAGTCCTAGTGGCGATGAGAAATTGGCTTGGTGATTCGTGACTTGTAGCAGTGGTATCGAAAAATGGGGGCAGCAGCATAGGAGGAGTTTACAATCTTACCTTGCAGGGTGAAAATCTAAAGCTTGACCTTAATTGGTTGTGCCTCACGATGAACTTGTTGAAGGCAATATTTTGTGAGCGAGTACTTTCTCTAGGGTGAAAACCTATGATCTTTGATCAGACAACGACGGTGCGTGTGCTCTGTTTCCTTTTTAAAGGCGTCGCTATTGGAGATGTTAAACTTCTGGTGTTGTTCTGGTGGGGTTAGTGTCGCTGCTACTGAGGATCTTATCGATATAGCTAGATTTTTCTTTTTTATAATTTTTTTTGATTGTGTGTATATATATTGTTAATAGGGTAATGCGTTGTTCCAAAGGCTAGGTATAATTAATATCATTGTGATAATATGCTCTTTTTAAAAAAAGAAGAGGTAGCTAGCAGTCCTGCTAGGTCTTCGTAAGAAAAAGACAGGTAGGTTGATGTCCATATGCATGCCGTCGGTGTAACGTCGTTGCTTGCACCACATAGCACTTATGATGAACATTCTGGTCCTAAATGATCGATCGAGCTAGGTCAGAGGTTGCTTCGCCAGGTTTGCAAATAATGCAAAAATTCTGGTCCTAAACAATATCGAGCTAGGCCAGAGGATACTTTCCCGGATTTGCAAATAATGCTAATACGACGCAACTTAGCCTATTTGAGAGCACATATACGTAAGTATTCCTTCCGTTTTAAAATATAAGATGTTTAGTCACTAGTGCAGAGAGGCCCATTGGTTCCGGTTGGTAAGGGGCTTTAGTCCCGGTTACCCAACCGGATCGGGGCAATCGGGACTAAAACCTCAACCTTTAGTCCCGGTTGCCCCACCAACCGGGACAAATGGAGGTACACGTGGTGGCGTCAGAGCACGAGGGGGGTGGAGCATTAGTCCCGGTTCGTAACACGAATCGGGACAAATAACCTTCTGCCGCGACAGAGATTTGGCCCATTTCTCTGCCGCGGCAGAGAATTTATTTTGGCACATTTTGTTGTCGCGGCAGAGAATTCATTTAGGTTGTTTTATTATTTATTTAGTGTTTTGCACTTATCAATGAAGGAACCGTTATATTACACAAGATCATCATGACAATATTACATTCGATACACGGATCGAGTTCATGCACTACATACAAAAGTTGCTCTTTTTACAATCCCTATTGTCTATACACAGCCGAATAGTATTTCTCTTTTGGGTTTAGGACTTCTGTATCCAAGAATCCCGCCAATTCCTCCTAAATTGCTCATACACGATACTTTGGCAGAAGACCGTCCCGTAGACGTTCGATCTGATTTAAAAAAGGAGTCAGCCTATATGAATAAAACTAAACACAATTTGATATTAATTAAAAACTATATAAATTGTTTACGTACGTGGAGTTGCTCTAAATTTCTGCCCTTCTCATCGCACGTCTATCGGATGAACTCGCAAACATAGTATCCACATAGATTGTTACCTGGTCCCTGTATCAGGCACTTTACGAGAACATAGTTTAATCAAAATAATAATCAAGCATGATAATAACTGTATCAAAACTAGAATCAAAGAGATGCGCGAATATAGCTAGTGGTGCTTACATCTAGTGCTTCAAATGTAAGCTTCTCATTTCAAACACCCCTAGACTTGTTGGTGAACCGTTTCCAAGCGCTGCCCGGCGAAGAAAACGAATAAAAGAAGTTATTAATTACTTGATATCATAAAATTCACGAACGTTGCCGATATATTGTCGTAATAATTAGAATTACCGCTGTAGGATCATCTGCATGTCCTTCCACTGCTCAAGGGGTTTATGTTTCGAGTCCATGACTAGTACACGCCCTTTGTCAAGTTGAATGATTAACAGAATATAGTGGAAGCTGCGAATGCATAACTAATAAATTATATACTTAACATCGAGTAAGCAAATAGAAAGTGTATAGAAGACAATAACACTCACTCGAAGTTGTAAGGAAAAAAGTATTTCCCTTCTGGTTTCTTAAAACCTTAACGCGTGTACTATATTATCCTCCGTATCCTGGGGGCTTGTTTTGAGATTAGCTTCATGAACCCAATATGGGTCAATAAAGCCAATGTCATAGATTTGTCCTCTGCCGCATTCGAGAATCTTCATTTTGCATATTACAGTATGATTATATACATGCAATAAACAAGGTGAGATAGTTAGAGACTAAATTAATTACAGAATTAGTACTTACAGACAGTAGGCACTGATGATCGATTTGTCCAAGGCTTCTTGATTGAATAATTGAAATAGTTCATCAAATTCAATGGATATCATGTCATCCTTTTCTTTCCCATGATGCTTTTTTGTAACCCTCAGCACTATCCAGTTAGCCACGGCCTTTGTGGCATGCATGTATCAGTTATGCAATCTTCGCATTTTTGTTGGAAGATTGTTTACCTCCTCAGGTTTGACGAGAGGTTTGCCGTACTGGTATTTGTATGCTACTTCACTCACGGGGAAGTACTCTAACTGGGATAAGTACTAGGCAATACTCATACCTTGAGCAGCGGCAGCTTCTCCGTATTGTGCAACTACCTCTGGATCATACTGCTCTTCGGCCCCATATTTGCTCGACCCCACATTGGTTTGGGAAATCACCTTGAGAGGGGCGCAAGACTGTTTTGCTTGTTCTCCGAGCTGGGCAACAGATTTCTCGCTTGCATCAGTACTGCTCTTCGAGGCTTTTTGTGCCGCATGTGACTTGAGAATAGAACGCTCATAGTCTGATGACAGCTTTGGCTCGGGTTGATGAAGAGTCTTTAGCATTTTCAATACTTTGCCTTTTTCTTTTTTGGTGCTGGGGAACTCTGACTCTTTCGGCCGCCTCAGCTTAGCAAAAAACGCTGTCGTTTCCGCATCAACGATCGCCACAGTCTCCTCTTCAGTACAGTCATAAGCCTTGGAGATGCTTCCTTCTGGTCTAGCACGGTTATGAGCATATTTCTTTAAGACTCCCATGAACCTCTCAAAGGGGAACATATTGTGCATAAATACCGGACCGAGAATGGCAATCTCTTCCACTAGGTGAACCAGGAGATGCGTCATAATATTTAAGAAGGATGGTGGGAACACCAATTCAAAACTAACAAGACATTGTACCACATCCTTCTGTAACCTTGGCAGAATATCTGGATTGATTACCTTCTGAGATATTGCATTGAGGAATGCACACAGCTTCACAATGGGTACTCGAACATTTTCCGGTAGAAGCCCCCTCAATGCAATCGGAAGCAACTGCGTCATAATCACGTGACAGTCATGAGACTTCAGGTTTTGGAACTTTTTCTCTGCCATATTTATTATCCCCTTTATATTAGATGAGAAGCCCGACGGCACCTTGATACTGTAAAGGACTTCAAAAAAAATTCCTTCTCTGCTTTGGTAAGAGCATAGCTGTCACGATTTAAGTGACGCCCTTTATCCGTCTTGTTATGTGTATGCATGTTCTTTGGGTCTTTTATAATTTGTTGGTCCTCCCGTGCTTCTGGTGTATCTTTTGTCTTTCCATACACGCCTAGGAATCCTAGCAGGTTCACGCAAAGATTCTTCGTCACGTGCATCACGTCGATTGAAGAGCGGACACGCAGGACTTTCCAATATGGTAGCTCCCAAAATATAGATTTCTTCTTCCACATGGGTGCGTGTCCTGTAGTGACGTCGTTCGGAACTGATTGACCGCCGGGACCCTTTCCAAAGATTACTTCTATGTCCTTGACCACACCAAATACATCATCACCAGCAGGGAGTTCAGGCTTCTTCCGATGATCTGCCTCACCTTTGAAATGCTTGCCTTTATTTCTTACGGGATGATTGGTCGGAAGAAATCGTCGATTCGCCAGGTACACAACCTTCTTGCATTTATGCAAATATGTACCTTCAGTCTTATCTAAACAGTGTGTGCATGCCTTATACCCCTTGTTTGTCTGTCCTAAAAGGTTACTAAGAGCAGGCCAATCATTGATGGTTATGAATAACAACCCTCGTAGATCAAATGGCTCCTGTTTGTTCTCATCCCACGCACGTACACCTGGTTTGCCCCACAATTGTAAGAGTTCTTCAACTAATGTCCTAAGGTACACATCAATGTCGTTGCCCGGTTGCTTCGGGTCTTGGATGAGCACTGACATCATAATAAACTTACGCTTCATGCATAACCAAGGAGGCAGGTTGTAGATACATAGAGTCACGGGCCAGGTGCTGTGACTGCAGCTCTGCTCCCCAAAAGGATTCATGCCATCCGTACTTAGACCAAACCATAAGTTCCTTGCGTCACCGCAAAGTCTGGAAGTCTCTCGATTTTTCTCCTTGTGACTCATCAGCAGGGTGTCTCAACTTCCCGTCTTTCTTACGGTCTTCTTTGTGCCATCGCAACAACCTGGCATGCTCTTTGTTTCTGAACATGCGTTTCAACCTTGGTATTATAGGAGCATACCACATAACCTTAGCAGGAACCCTCTTTCGGAGGGGCTCTCCCTCAACATCACGGGGTCATCTCGTCGATCTTATCTTTGCAACGCATTGCATACCGGGCATTTATCTAAATTCTCATACTCCTTACATCATGGTAGAGGATGCGATCATTAATGCATGCATGTATCTTTCGCACATCTAATCCCGAGGAAGAGAGAGAGTCTTCTTTGCTTCGTAGGTACTCTCGGGAAGTTCGTTATGTTTTGGAAACTTCGGCTTCATTATTTTCAGCATCTTTTCAAATGAGGAGTCAGTTAGACCACACTCTGCCTTCCATCGCAACAATTCTAGTGTGGTACCGAGCTTTGTGCTGCCATCTTCACAATTTGGGTACAACAATTTCTTGTGATCTTCTAACATGCCCTCTAACTTCAACTTCTCATTTTCTGTTTCACAGTCTCGCTTTGCATCAGAAATGACCCTACCAAGTTCATCAGCCGGCTCATCTGATGCCCGTTCTTCACCTCCTTCCTCTCCATTGTCTTCCATTGCAGTATCACTGTATTCAGAAAACATATGATGACAGTTGTTATCATCATCTTCTTCTTCACCATCTTCCATCATAACCCCTCTTTCCCCGTACTTGGTCCAGCAATTATAGTTGGGCATGAAACCTTTCATAATCAGGTGGCCGCGAATGATTTTCGAGGAAGAGTACTCCTTGTTGTTCCGATGTTGAACACATGGACAACGTATAAAACCATTCTCTTTGTTTGCCGTAGCCACATCGATAAATTTATACACGCCTTTCATATACCCGGCTACGTGTCGGTCACCGTATATCCATTCCCGACCGTTCATCTGCATCATATAAGTAAGTTTATCAAAAAACAGGACATCATAAATAGTGAAATGTCCAATTCACATCGACACATGCATTGTATCAATGACAGAGAAAAGATAAGATTGCTAACCTCGATCGAGGGAAATAAAGAGGAGAAAGATCAAGTGCGTCTCGGACACCTTCTATATTTTTGTTCTATAAGAAATTGAACGGGATTATTCACTCAAACATTTCATCAAACACCTTGAATGCATGCATAGGGGAGAAAAAACTAGCACACCCCTCACACCTTCCACCAAGAGAAAAAACAGAATGGAGGCAGAGGGGGCTGGGCGTTATTTATAGAGGCGGGAGCATGTTCGGTTGGAGCCACCAACCGGGCCTAAAGGTGTGTGCCACGCCACGTGGCTGTGCGAAACCTTTAGTCCCGGTTGGTGGCTCCAACCGGGACGTATGCCCCCTTACCAACCGGGATGTATGCCTCCGGGCCCCGTGCCTGCTCGAACCGGGACGCGTGCCAGCATTAGTTCCGGTTGGTGGCGCAACCGGGACTAATGCTCTGAGGGGGCGCGAACGTATGACCTATTTTCTACTATTTTCTACTAGTGAGTTTTGTGAATTAAATATATCTAGACTATTTTTAAAGACTAAAAGTAGTCTACTAAAAGTAGTCTAGATACATTTGCTTCACAAGCTAAAACATCTTATATTTTGAAACGGAGGAAGTACTCCATTCGGTTTAAAATATAAGATATTTTAGATTTGTAAAGAAAATATATCCAGATTTATTTTAGTGTGTAAATTCACTTTAAACTTGAGTGAACCTCTCTATATATATAAAGTTTAGATATATTTGTTTTACAAAATTAAAATATTTTATATTTTAAAACGAAGGGAGTAAATGTTACACTCTTAGCAAAATGATCACCCAGAATAAGATCGACATCGTCACCTTTGCAAGAAAAAGGTCGGCCTTGCTCCGGCACAACGCGACGTTGGCCTTATGCCACAATTAGCACTATCCATTGCCTGGCCATATATAGCTATATACAGCGCATGTGCCCTTGATTCCAGCTTCCGAAGTAATCAAGGAAAATAAACTAGCACACGTGCAAGGTCATGGTCTTACGGAGCCCATTTTGGATCATTAAAGGTTCGTATGGGCGAAATTAATTTCGTCAAAGATTATTTCATGTCCTGAATCAGCCGTGCTGCTGGGAAACGTGAAAGAAAACATCACGTATGCTTTCAAGTTCTTCTAGGCTATAGTGTTACAAAGCAACACATTAATTTTGGTACCTTTTCTCTTCCTAAATAGAATAAGATGATTGGATAAATGCTACTGTAATTTCTAGCTATTTGAGAAACACCATTACTAATTTCAACTTTAAAAAAATATCATTACAATTTTTGTTTTTTGAAGTGGGGATAAAACCCCAGCCTCGGTATTGACAGATGCATATAACCTTTATTAACTTATTGAATGTATTACAAAAGTATCTTATATTCATAGTTCATGGATCAGAAAGAGTTAAAACATGCACCAGTCATCTTAGTCCCAGTTTTTTTGGGGCTTCTAAACGGTTTAAAGGTGGAAAAAGACTAAGTCGAAAAAAACTCAATTTTAACCCGTTTCTGGCCATAGCTGCTTTTCACGATTCGCTCACAGTGGGAAGAAGCTGGGTACCCCAGCTTCCCGGTATTGACCGAAACGGTACAAGTTGATACCCCTATGTTTTGCATTATTTACATAGAAATGCCACCGTGCAGCTTTAGTCAATCGAGCGAAACATTTTTTTTCTTCGAGCGAGCCAATGATCCAGCGATATCTCCCTTCTCTTCGCTCGGGTTTGAGAGCTCCATTGCACGCAAGCCTGCCGCCGCCGCCGTCCCGGACAACTCCGCCCCCCTCACCCCGCCGCAAGAAGCTTTCCCTGCCTACCCCGGTTCCATTCCACGGAAAAGGGGTAGCCCGCTTCCACCCCCACACCTCGTCGGCATGGATTTGAGGCAAACTCGATCTCCCTGTAGGTGCGCATGCTTGCTGTTCTGACTCCTCAAGTCTGCACGTGGTCTAGCAGCCAGCAATTGACCTTTTGTGAGCACAAATCGAGAAGCAAAATCAGCGTTGCAATTGTTCTCTTGCACTAGGATCAAGGAAGGTGATTAACAAGAACGCACCACAGATCAAGGAAGGGTCAAGCAACTTGCGAGCTTAGGCTGTAATTAAGAAATTGGATAAAGTCAGCTTAGGTTAGGTTGTACAGATTTTGTTGCTGACGCTAGATAAATTTAGAAAGACGGTTGTTAATGTTTAGGGATATTATAGAACTTTTATCAGACAACTGAGATAACAAGCTGAGATGATGAAAGCCAAAAAAAACTGGACTGTAGTTTCTCGTGAGCTTAATTTCACTACAGTTTCTCCGGACAGCTCAAGCCAAATTGGCTTATTCACAAGCCTGAGCCGAAAAAAACTGGGCCTAAAAAAGAGAAGATCGAGAATAATCTACGCATTAACATGATATTCTATTATCAAAATACCAGCTGCACTGGTTAAATAAATCCCATGCTATGAATTCCAAGCGGCAGCACCCAATATCCATTGCCAATCTTTGGTATTTCAGCTAAAGGATAGCTCATGTACGATATCCAGTATTTGGCTAATGGAATAACCTAATAAATGCATTTCATGACCTGTTAAAAACCATATCATTCCGAATATTTCAAATCGTCTAGAGCAAAGCATAAACACCCACTTGTATTTGAACTTTCTCAATTTTCTCAATCCCGTTTAACCAATTCCCAAATAGATTCTTAATATTTTTGGGTGGAGCAAGATTGAAAGCCATGTGAACATACGCCATACTGAGGGCGCAAAACGACAATGTATGAAAAGATGTTAGATGGACTCACATAAAGTACGCTTCTGACAACCATTCCATCTTTTTTTAGTAAATTATCTTTTGTTAATAGTTCTTTACGATGTAAGAGCCATATAAAAATCTTTATTTTCAGTGATACCTCATTTTCCATAGATACTTACATAGGCACCTTGTGTTCCTATTAAGTAAATCTAGGTACTTAGATTTTACCGTGAATTTCCTAGACGTTGTCAGATCCCATCTAAAATGATCAACACCATCATTTAAATTAGCACCCATTAACCGATTGACTAAATGAATCCATCTTGTCCATCGAGGTCCAATTAGAGATCGACAAAAATTAGTATTTAGGGGATTAGTTGACAAGACATTTGCAACCGAAACTTTTTTTCGTTGCACAATTCTATATAGAGAAGGATATTGCATTGCTAAAGGACTATCCTCTAACCATGTATCCTCCCAAAATCGAGTATTCTGACCGTTCCTAATCGTAAAATACCGTCTAGCAAAGAAATCATCGTTTACACTTATAAGACCTTTCTAAAAAGCTGAATCAGAAGGCTTAGTTTTAACTTGCGATAACGTTTTAGAGTGTAGGTATTTATTTATAATAAGTTCCTGCCAAACTCCCTCTTCATTTAGGAGCTTAAACAGCCATTTGCTTAACAAACATTTGATCTTTAATTCAAGCACCTCAATTCCGAGACCTCCCATCCTTAGATCTACAAATTATATTCCATTTGGTAAGGCGATATTTCTTTTTATGATCATTACTTTGCCAGAAAAAACGTGATCAAAGAAGTCTAATCTCTTGGGGACACCTTTAGGAATCTCCAAAAAGGGTAGCATAAACATTGGCAAGCTCATTAAAATCGAATTAATTAAAACCAAACGACCTTCATATGATAGTAATTTGCCTAACCAACAAGCTAATTTTTTCTCAAACCGGTCTCTACCAGCTTCCACTCACCATTCTTAAGTTTTTTAAAATGAATTGAAATTCCCAAATACCTAAATGGAAATGAGCCCAGCTCGCAGCCAAAGAGCTCCATATATTGATCTTGTACTTCAGTAGCCTTACCAAAGCAGAATATTTCGCTCTTATAAAAGTTAAAGGCCAAACAATTGTTCGAAGATACCCAAAATTAGTTTCATGTTTAGAGATTTTTGCAACTCATATTTCATGAAAATAATTGTGTCACTCGTATATTGGAGAAGACTCCTCCCTCAACTATATGAGGTATGAACCCTTAAACTTTGCCATCCTCTTTAGCTCTAACAATTAAAATGGTCAACATATCTGCCACTAAATTAAAGAGGGTAGGTGAAAGAGGATCTCCTTGTCTTAATCCTTTTATAGTTTGAAAATTATAACCTACGTCGTCATTGACCCGAATACCTACACTCCCTTTTTAAACAAAGTAATTAATCCATTTGCACCATAAAGGATCAAAATCTTTCATTCGAAGATTTTTTTTATAGAAATGATCATTTAACCTTATCATACACCTTTTCAAAATATATTTTGAGTACTATGCCATCAAGCTTATTTCTATGCAACTCATGAATTTTTTCGTGTAATATTACTACTCCCTATAGAATATGCCTCCCTTGCATGAAAGCTATATGAGTGGGCCTAATTACCTTATGCGTAATTTATGATATCCTGTTTGTTCCAACCTTTGTGAATATTTTAAAGCTTACATTTAATAAGAAAATGGAACTGTTGAATTTGGATAGCATTTTCTTTCTTAGGAAGGAGTATTATAGTACCAAAATTCAGCTGGAAGATTGGTAAATCACCTCGATGAAAATGGGCAAACATTGCCATCAGTTCTTCCTTAATTACTACCCAAAAAGTTTGATAAAATTCAGCCGGGAGTCCATATGGCCCTGGAGCCTTTTTCTTTTTCATTTGCATAATTACATCACACGCCTCCTTCTCTATGAATTCGGTTGTGAAAATTGCATCCTCTTCATCGGATAGTTGAGGGATATTATTTATTTCAGTTTCTATCCTAGAGAAATGATTTATCTCGGGTTTCCCAAAGAGTTTCTTATTGTATTCCGATATGTACACTTTCATATTTTCTTTCCCAATGATGGTACCTACATCTTGTTCTAGTTAGAAGATCTTCTACCTCCTATGTTTACATTGGCAATTAGATGAAAATATTTCGTGTTATTATCTTCTTCATGTATATGCTTAACTTTCGCCCTTTGAGCCCACATGGACTCTTCATTGCAATGTAACTTAGCTAAATCATCATTAGCTTTGATCAAATTTTCTCTCTCGATAGTGTTTAACTAAATAGACTCGGCCTTTCGATACAAAAAATCAGTAAGTTTAGAAAGACGTTATTTTTCTCTTCTATAGACATTACTTTAATTTTTCGCCCAACCTCTCAAAAAATTGCGGAGATGGCGGATCTTATTCTGCCATTTATCCATGGGTTTATTACCAAATGAAATTGCTTACCACTCCTTACAACCATTTCAAAAAAGCTTCTTGCTGTAGCCAAGCTAATTCAAATGAGAAATGAGCTTTTTTACCGAGACAAGCTTGTTCACCAAAATCTAATAATAAGGGAGTGTGATCTAAACCCGATCTAGTTATGGCTCGAAGACTCACTAGAGGAAATTTTTGTTCCCACTTGATGTTTGTTAGGATTTGATCAAGTTTTTCATAAGTTGGATTCTCTCTCCTATTTTCCCAAGTGAAATGCTGACCAAAAGAGCTATTTCTATTAGGTTGAGGCTTTCAATAATGGCGTTAAAAAATGGCCATCTTGCAAAAAAATCATTGTTTTTCTCTTCCTGTCTCCGAATGATGTTAAATCACCCCAACTAGCATAGGTAGCGATTCCGCCTCACATATACGAACCAACTCCGCCAAGAACTCAGATTTATTGGCATCTTCAGCCCCCCCATATACCGGTATCAGCAACCACTCGAAACCATCAGATTTTGAAACCATGTGGAATTTAATGCATCTATCGCTGCTTAACACATTCTTAACTTGTAAAGTTGATCTATTGATCCCCACCAGCATACCCCGGATCTGCCGAGGGGCGGTAGACAATACCATTCAAAATCCAAACCCCTGGAAATATGAGCTATGAAATGGTTTGACCTACCCGTCTCCGATATGGCAAAAAATCTAATTTATTTTCTCTAATAGTCTCATTAGTAAAAATATGTTTTGCTGAGTCCCTAAGACCACCACTATTACAAAATCTCCCTCTCATTTAGAACCAATTTTAACTGTCTTATTTATCCGTTCACTTTGATGAACATCTAAGCAATTTTTTTCTCGTTTTCCTATTTTTAATTAGATCACGGAGTAGAAGATTGTTATGATCCTCAGAGCCTTGTTGATCATCCTCCTCCAGGTCCAAACTCAAAGAAACCGCCTTATTTAAAATCAGGCTATGTTTGGTATTCAAATCTTCATTTATACTTGCTTCCCTTTTTTAAGTGTAATTAGTGTACATTCTAAATCCACATCTTTTAACATCTGCACCGAATAATTAACTTGAGACAATGAGGACCCCAAAGAAACCCTTAGTTTTGATGCTTTATGAACCACCTCATTCATTTGAAAATGAGACAACGAAAATTTCAAACTATGATGCGACTTTGTACCTACACATGAGAAGGAATCCCGAGCTTCTGCCCATATTTGTGCCTTCTCCAGTTGGGACATATCCGCGTTGTTTTGAGCTCGGATTCGATCACTTGATGGCATGTCCTTGCTAGGCTCGGGTATGCCACCATATGCGACCACCTCCTCTAGAGAATAACGCCCTCCTAAGATAACACCAGTACCCGTGTTCTGAACGGGAGAGGATAAAGCATGCATAGGAGTCTTGGGAGAAGCGGTTTCAGCCTGGGCCTCCTTCCTTGGTGGATACGAACACGGACTGACGGCTAGAGGGGCCTTCTGCCCTCCATCCGCAACATATAGCTCCTCGATAACTGCACCGCTTGAGACTGCTACCACGACATGAGAAAACGAGGCGACATCCTGCCCCGGTCTCGTGGCAGCCTGTTGCGCGCAATCGGCAGCCTACGAAGGATCAACATCCTGCCGCGAGCAGTACTGCTGTCGGGGCGATATGAACCTCTCCTGTGGTGGCACCTCGACACAAACCCCAAGCTCATGAGCATCAACAGCGGTGCCACAAGGACGTAATGTGGCTGGTACAGATTTGGACACCGGTGTATGTGGTAAGCTATCCTCGTCCTCTTCCACACGATCACTTCCTAGAAGTACTTTTGCTGGGATCTTTGCTGACTGACTAACACGCATATAATCAATAGTACCAAACTGAATCATATCCTCGGTAATAGCTACTACTTGCCTACCATTATGTGGAGGCATAGAATTTACCGATATGGATCTAACATTTGGTTGAGATTTCGGGTCAGTACCCTTTGTCTGCATCTGCTCATGTGAACCATCCTTAGAGGCCCCGTTATTTGCATCATCTTCTTCTAGATTTTTCTCAGTCATAGTAATATATTGAGGCATCTCTTCAGCTCCCTCGACCTCAAAGGTCATTTCAAAGCCTTTTCACCATCATACATGTGATCAGTTCCTTTAGAAATATTCTTCACAGCAGTAACATGAACTCCCATCCGAACAACACCATGCTCTCTATTATAATCCATGTCAACATCTTGGGTTTTTCCAATCAAACATTCCAAAGAAAAAGTACCCAAAAAATCACAACGTTGCTTGTAAGGACAACCTGAAATCCTCACCCATGCCTCCTCTAAATTATAACAATCTAACTCTTTGGCTAACCATTCTTCAAAATGCAACAAAACATTATTCTCAATTGGAATATCTGGCAATTTATTCAGACGTGCAAGATCATCCTTAGTAGGAAACACCACTTTGAACACATCCTGGCCTGCAGGTCGGAGATCCCATTGATGTTCCCAGGGATAATCCACTCAACCTCCTTAATAATATCCATTTTAACACACATAACACATAGTATACAATTGTATTTCCATCATACATACCTATATACGATGGCCTCCATCTGAATCATCCTAGGGAATGCAATAGGTTGATGTTTGTAGGTTGCATCCACATCAGCAGCAAAGAGAAATAAAAACATAGTTCAAAATAAGTTCTCTGTATCTATCACGCAATCTGGAATCTATTGCTAACTAAGAGCATATCTAACCGAAGTAGCTAACGTCTTTAGAGGAGAAAAGATAGGCTGCTAATGGCCGTAAGAACCTCTGGCCAAAGTAGTAAAACCGGTTAGAGGACTAAAATGAGAGACCACCCACTAAAATTTGATGCCCCTCTCTCATATTTTCTCCCGCCCATCTTGGTGACAATAATTTCGGTCTCCCGCTGAGCGGCCGACTCTCCTTCCCAAATCCGCGCCAGTCACGTCGGCGCCAACGTTCTCCCCTCCCCTAGCCGGAATGGCACCAAAACTCAATACATGCTCGTCGGAGTTTTCCGCCAACACATCGCGGCCCGATTTGACCTCTATGATGCCTCCGATGCCACTGAAGCGGGTGGGAAACACCGGTGCGATGCGTGCAGCTGTAGCAGTGATACGTCCAATTTGCATCACCGTTCTATATCATAATTTTCCTCTATTCATTGATATATTTCTTATTAAGAGGTGTTACTTATGTCTTTTCATCTGTTTTTGCATGTTGGATGATTCTTGGAGGATGGACTGCCGGAGTCAGGATTCTGATGGAAAAAGAGGTGTTTTGATGCAATTTCGCGAAGATCAGAAAAATACCAGAAAAATTATGGAAAATCATATTTTCCCAGAAGACGAAGGAAGCCAGAAGGGGAGGTGGAGATGGGCCACAGGGGTCCCACACCCCCCCAGGCGCGGGCCACCCCTGGGCCGCGCCTATAGGGGTGTGGCCCACCTGGCTGGCCACCGGCTCCGCCCTCTCGCCTATATCTTCTCCTCAAAACCCTAAAACACGGGGAGAAACCACAGAAAGATTCCACCGCCTCTGTGGGGCGGAAAACACCGAGAGAGAGAGAGAGAGAAAGAGCTCTCCAGCAGACAGATTTCTGCCAGGGAAATTCCTTCCTAGAGAGGGGAGATCGTCGCCATCAACACCATCGTCAAGCTAGACTTCATCGGGATCATCATCATCCACACCATCATCTCCACCAGCACCATAGCACCATCATCACCACGCCATCCTGGTATAACAATTGTGTGGAATACTTGCATAGTTCTTAGGGGAAACTTTCTCGGTGTTGATTACTATTGTAGTTGATGCTTGTGAGTGGAACCCTTGGATTATTGTTTATGTTCAGATTTTTGTCCATCACCATATCATCTTTGATCTTGATCCATATGATGTCTAGTGAGTAGTTCGTTTAGTTCTTGAGGACATGAGAGAATTCATGTTGTTAGTAGTGGATTTGTGTTGAGATATTATTCAATGGTCTAGTATTTAAGTTGTGGTGCTATTCTTCTAGTGGTGTCATGTGAACGTCGACTACATGATACTTAACCATTTATGGGCCTAGGGGAATGCATTGTGTATTTGGATACTAATTGTGGGGTTGCCGGAGTGACAGAAACCTGAACTCCCATTAGGACACCATTGCATAAGGGAGTGTAGGATCTCAGAGTTTAAGGCTGTGGTTAGGTTTATATCTTAATTTCTTTCCTGTAGTTGCGGATGATTGCAGGGGGTTTAATCACAAGTATGTATTAGTCCAAGTAAGGTCGGTACATTAGCATAGGTTCACCCACACAATACTTACAACACCAAAGAAGACTACTCAGCTATTTGAAGCAAAAGCATTTGACAGAATTCCCATGTGTCCTCGAGAATGTTTGGTCCTTATAAGTATTCCCACCAGCTTGTCCTTTGCTAAGAAAGGATTGGGCCACTTTCTGTGTTTGTTCGTTGTCTTTATTACTTGCACTTTGTTTCTTTGCTTTATCAGAAAACCCCTAAAAATCCATTTGCTAAGTATTTACAGAGATTTCCTGCTCCATACCACTAGTCAACACCTTCTGCTCCTAATTGTGATCGACACTCCTATTTATCAAAAGTTCTACGATACACCCCCCATACTTGTGGGTCATCAAGACTATTTTCTGGCGCCGTTGCCGGGGAGTGAAGCGCTATTTAAGAGTGGAACTGGTATAGGAAACTTCTACTGTGAGTATTGTTTTTATTTCTGTTTGTTACTTTATTTCCAATATGAATAACCCACTTGGTTTTCTGTTTGGGAAAAATACTACCTCTGTTAGGGTAGTAGATGAACCACCACCTGTCGATATAGATCATTTTAAGATACCTACAAGTATTGTTGATCGTGTTATGGATAATTATTATTTAGGGGATGGAACTGTCCACCCTGGTGATCATTTGCTTTTTATCCATGAATTATGCGGGTTGTTTAAGTGTGCAGGTATCACAACTGAACAGGTGAATGATACGTCCAAAACGTATCTACTTTCTCGAACACTTTGCTATTGTTTCTTCTCTAAACTTGTGTGATTTGGATACAACTAACACGAACTGACGCTGTTTTCAGCAGAATTACCTTGGTGTCTTGTTTTTGTGCAGAAAATGAACTATCAGGAAAAATCCCGGAAAATATGCCAAAAAATATATTTCACCAGAAGATCCACGGAGCCAGAAGACGAGACGAGAAGGAGCCTGGGGGGCCCACAGCCATGCCAGGCGCGAGCCCACCACTGGCCACGCCTGGGAGGGGTGCAGCCACCCTAGGCACCCCCTCAGCCTCCTTCTGCGCCTATAAGTTGCCTTTCGACCTAAAAACCGAGGGAGGTTCGATTGTTTTTCTAGAAAGAGTTCCGCTCCGCCACTGCCACCAGAAACCAAGATTCGGATCCAGAAACTCCGTTCTGGCACCATGCCGGGGCGAGGAATTTGGAGAGGATCATCACCAACGCATCTCCATCGACCACCGATGTTTCCCTCATCCATGAGTGAGTAATCCCCCGCTGTAGGCTGGGGGATGGTAGGGATTGGATGAGTTCTATCATGTAATCGAATAAGATTGTTAGGGCATAGTGCCTAGTATCTCTATTAGTGCTATTTGACTTTGTTGCAACTTGTTGTGCTTAATGCTTGTCACTAGGGCCCGAGTGCCATGATCTCAGATCTGAACTTGTTATTGAATCATTATGATAGTATTGTTTGTGATCTTATATGCAAGTTGTGTATACATATCATTGTCCGGATCCAAAGGCCCCAAAGTGACAATAATTGGGACAACCGGAGGGGAAGGCCGTGGTGTGAGGATCACATGTGTTCATGGAGTGTTAATTCTTTGCTCCGGTGCTCTATTAAAAGGAGCACCTTAATTGCCAGTAGTTCCCTAGGGGCCTCGCTGCCACGGGCTGGCTGGACAGAAGATGTTGTGCAAGTTCTCATTGCGAGCACGTATGACTATATTTGGAGCACATGACTAGGATTGTTTAGTACTTGGATGCTTGTTATTATTTATCTGCAATGCCCTAGATCTTGAAGTTACATGTTTAGACTCGTCCATGCAACGCCCGTCCATCCATCTCTATGCCTACCGCACTCGAATCCCACTGTTTACCATTACTGTTACTATTGCTACTGTTTCACTGCTGTTGTTGCTACTACAAAACTGTTACTACTGATAAAATTCTATGAGCCAGAACTATTTCCAGGTGCAGCTGAACTGACAACTCAGTTGTTAAGGCTTGAAAGTATTCTTTGGCTCCCCTTGTGTCGAATCAATAAATTGGGTAATACTACCCGCGAAGACTGTTGCGATCCCCTATACTTGTGGGTCATCAAGACTATTTTCTGGCACCGTTGCCGGGGAGCATAGATTTATTTGTAAGTTCACTTGGATCTATTATTGTTCACTGCTACTCCTTTCATCATGGGGAAGTCTCGTGATGGAAAGTTCCCTATTTTACCATCCACTACAAGAAGAGGTACAGTCCTAAACACCTCTGCTGCTCTTGATTCACTGTCCGTTATAAGTAAGCTTGTCACACCACCACCACATACTCATGCTACACACACTGCTACTACTACTGAATCTGAAATTGATTTTGATACTCATGATGTTACTTCTACTGTGCTTGATGCGAGTGGTTCATCAGGTCCTTTTCTAGATGCTACTATGGCTAGTCTAGGAAATACCAAAATTCCTACTGAACACACTATTACTCCAGTTAGCTCACCTGAGGCTAGTGAGAGTTATGATATTAATGATGGTTACATTGAGTTCACTGATGATTTTGTTGAAGAGTGCCGAAACACACATGGTACTAGTGCTATTAAGAGTCTCTTTGCTAGATGTACTATTATGCCTAAGTTGTCCTATGATCTTAAGTTTGCCACCTCTCCCATAGATATTAAAGATAAAGATTATGATTTCTCTCTTGATTTATCTTATTTAGATATTATTGAGAAAGAACCTTTTTGTGGGACTGAAAATGAGAGTGTTGTGGCTCATATGAATGAGATTTCTACTATGAGTGCTTTATTCTCTGATGATTTTAAGATGCGCAAGTACTTTGTTACTAAGATCTTCCCTTTTTCACTAAAAGGAGAAGCTAGGGCTTGGTTTAATAGATTACCTCCTGGTTCCATTGATAGCCCTGATTGCTTGATTGCTTCTTTCTTCCAGAAATATTTTCCTCCCAGCGCTAGACATGCTGCTTTGTAGAGACTTTTTGATTTTAAACAGGGAGAAGAAGATAAATTGCCTGATTCATGGACAAGGTTTTGTGCCTTGATTCATGCACATCCTAGATGTCCATTACCTAAAAATGAGCTTCTTGATATTTATTATAATGGACTAACTGATGATTCTAGGACCTGCCTAGATAGCTTTGTTGATTGTGTTTTCAGTAAATGAACTCCTACATATGCTGAAGAATTAATGGCTAAGATAAGCAAGAATTATGATGATTGGACTTCAACTGAGCTGAATGCACCTGAGCCTATAACTCCTGAACCAGTTCCAACACCAACAACAAAGAAGAGGGGAGTTATTGCATTAAATGATTAAGTGATGAAGGAAGCTAAGAAGTGTCTAAAGGAGAAAGGTATTAGAGCTGAAGATGTGAAGAATCTACCTCCTATAAAAGAATTATGTAAGTCAATTCCCCACTCATATACTATTGAGATACACTCTCTCCAACACTTTGATGAAGGTGATATTCCTTATGGTAAGCCTCCTGATCAATGTTTAGAGCAACTTGACACATTTATTGTTAAACAAGGGTATTTTAATAAATAAGTTCAGAATCATTTGTTTGAAAACTCTAGAGCTATCCATGAGTTGAAAGATATTGTGGAAAGAACTTCTAATGATATTAAAATGCTTTGTAAACACTTTCAAATGGTTCAAACCCAACTTGATCAACTTGCTAAGGTACAAAAGGATATGCTAGTTAATGCTTCAGGAGATAAACATGCTTATGGAATTAGAACTAGGAGTGGTATAGCTACTCAAGATCCTTTATATCCCGAAGGACACCCTAAAAGAATAGGGCAGGATTCCCAACAAGGTGAAGATAGTGGTAGTCCTCATAAGAGAAAGAACAAGAAACATAAGATAGTTGAGGAACCCCTTGAACCTGCTGTAGATCCTAATAGTATATGTGTCTCTGATGCTGAAACTGAGAGTGGTAATGATAAAAATGATGCTCCTGATAAGGAGTAAGGTGAGGAAGAACCTGAGAAGCACACTAAGAACACTAGGTACACAAAGGAAGATTTTATTGCTAATAAACATGGTAAAAAGAGAGAGAACCTTGGGTGCATAAACCTATGCCTTTTCCAGGTAAGAAACACAAGTCAAAGGAGGAAGAACACTACAACAAGTTTTGTGAGTGGATGAAGCCTTTATTTTTGCAAATTCCTTTGACTGATGCTATCAAGTTGCCTGCTTATTCAAAGTATATGAAGGATATTGTATCTAATAAAGGAAGATTCCTAATGAGGAGATTTCTACTTTGCTTGCTAATTACTCCTTCAATGGTAAGGTTCCAAAGAAACTTGGTGATCCAGGTATACCAACTATTCCTTGCTCCATTAAGAATAATTATGTTAGAACTGCTTTATGTGATTTGGGAGCTGGAGTTAGTGTTATGCCCCTTTCTCTCTACAAGAGACTCTAGTTAGAAAAATTGATACAATTGATATATCTTTGCAAATGGCTGATAAGTCAACTACTATTCCTGTTGGTATATGTGAGGATGTTCCTGTTCAAGTTGCTCATAATTGCATGGTTTTAACTGATTTTGTTGTGCTTGAAATGCCTCAAGATGATAATATGTCTATTATTCTTGGGAGACCTTTTCTTAATACTGTAGGTGCTGTCATCAATTGTAATCAAGGGAAAGTAACCTTCAATATTAATGAAAAAGAGCATACTGTCTATTTCCCCAAGAAGGTTGCTAAAAGCTATTGCCTGAATTCCATTGAAAATATTGAGAGCATCAAGGTTGGAGAAATATATTGTCCAATTCCATAGGAAAATTTTGAAACTATTATGATTGGGACCATTGCTATCAAGTATGAGGTAACATAATCACCTTGTGGAATGCAAAGTTTTGTTTCATATAAGATTGTTTTGGTAACAAGACTTGATCAACCTTGTTAACAAAAGGATTTTAATGAACAAAATAATGTTTCCACTGTGGTTATTCTTGCTTCCTTCTACTTTTCTCCTTCCTAGTCTTTGCTTTACCTTTAGTTTTGCTAGTTGTTTGCTTGTTAGAGTTTCTTAGAGCTGCTGTAGTTTGTCTTTTGGTTTGCTTTTGCTTCTTCTGAAAAACTGTTTCTGCGAGAAAATCAATTTTCATACCCTGAAAATTGGCCAAAAATAAAGTTTCCCAAAAAATCCTAGAAAATTTAAAACAATTTTTCTTCGAAAAAAGGGGCAGAGAGACACTTGAAGTGACCCAGGGGGCCACCCCAGGCCACCACACCCATGGTAGGGGGTGGCGCCTATGGAGGGTCTGGCCCACCTGGGCCCCTCCAGGCTGCCTCTTTAAAGCCATCTTCTTTCTCTCTCCCGAAAAACACCGGAAAACTTTCTCAAGCTCGAGTTCTTGCTGTTCTTGCTCGCAATTTTTGATCTCCTTGTTCACCCCATCTCAAGTGCTGATTTTTGGAGGGTTTTCTCCTTGGTATATGCCTCCTCCACTTGTCCAATTAGATTTATGAGAATTGCGGGGATCCTCCAAGATTTCCAAACTATAGTTACAAATGCAGGGTTGGAACACTTTGTTGAAGGTGAATCGTTCCAATATGTTAAGCTAACCATGGCTTTTGTGCAGGAGTTCCGGTTCACTTGGTCTACATCTAATCCCATGGTCCATTACAAACTATATAATATACCTGTCGACCTGCCTTTTGCTGATTTCTGTGCAGCAATTAGAGTACCTCAGTGGGGATCTTGTGAGAAGATCAAGGAAAGGCCCAAGTAACTTATGGATTTATATGCTGAGATTTGCCAAGGTTTCGACTTCTCAAAGGAAAGTGGTAAAATTCGGAACATTCATCTCCCAACTATTAGATACTTTTCCTATTTCATTACCAAGTGTGTTCTTGCTAGAAAGTTGTCTTATTTTGATCTAGCTTTTATTACAGCTGCTCTGAATAGGAATATATCCTATAGCCTGGGTGCTTTGATAGCTCACCGTCTCACCACCAACCGTGAGAAGGGTGGAATTTGTGAGGGTCTCATTGCTTCTAGGTTGCTAGCTTTCTATGGTTTAGAGCCTCACTATTCAGATTTTCAGTTTCCCATAGAGAGGCTTGATATTGAATCCATGATCCAGCATGGTATTGTTTCCTTGGGGGCTAATGTGAGAAATTTTCCCTATGAATTATTGTTTGCCCAGCAAGGTCGGAGAAAGGGTAGGACTGATAAATAGTTTATTTGCCTGCACCTGCTTTGTTTAATTTTGATAACAGGCAAGGATGGTCGCTTACGGAGGAGGAGGTCGACACATATGTGGCGGAGCTCTCCCAGCAAGAGGAGAATGTTGAAGAGGATGCCGAAGACAATTCAGTTCATCCCTCCAACTTGGGAGAGTCTTCATATACCGGCAGCCCTCATTTGATTGGGGCGCGTCTTCTTCTTCATCGCAAGCGCCTGACTATGATAATTCCTATGATGACCCACCAGCATGGGGTTACTACCCGCGCTATTGAGCCTCACTTAGGCCAAAAGCGTAAGCTTGGGAGGAGGTATACCGACATCACACTCATTTATATATCATGTTCGGTCGTTTCTTTGTATATCCATTGTTTCGCTTTCTTTTTGGTTTTTGTTGCTTCTTTCTAAAAACACAAAAATACCAAAAATATTTTCATTGTTTCTCTTGGTTTGTTTCTTTGTTTCTTTGCTTTGGTTTGCCTTAAAAAAATAAAAATCCAAAAAGATTTTGCTTTGCTTGCTTCTTGTTTGGTTTGCCTTTTTCTTTGTTTGGTTTTTCTTTGTTTGCTTGTTTCTAAAAATCGAAAACACCAAAAATATTTGTTGTTCTTCTCTGGTTTTGTGAGTTCTTTGCAGGGTTTAGCCGTCCTCAGTGGAGTTTGGTTTCATGTTATTATTCAAGTCACACAAGTGAAGGGCAATAATGAAGATTAAGACAACTTGAGGTGTGGTAAGAGGCTGGTAGCAAACTCTATTTGTTTCATTTTTGTACATATACTCATCATTGTGAACATGCTTAGCATGTTTGTGTAAGGTGTATGTCATTATGGATGCTTAGTAGTTCTTGCTTGTCTATGATTAGCTCCAGCTTGCTAATAGTTTGTAGCTTGTCATATGAATGTTTGCTTGCATTGTTTTATTCATATTTCGGTATGATATTGTGGTATCCTCCTCTTACTATTCATGTGAATCGACTTGGCACATGCTCACGCATGCATATGACTAATCAATAGTCAGTAAGCCTCGATGATTTATTTTGCCTCAGAGTTCTTGTATCACTTTCATGCCATAATTAGTCATGTTTTGTGCAAGCATGATTATGACAGCTATTGCTCTCTCGTTTGTTGCTCCCTCTCTATTGCTAGCCTTCACTTGCACTAAGTATGTGCTCTACCTGTGCTTCCAACTCCCCAAAACCAATATTTCCAGCTGTGTCCACCATACCTACCTATTAGCATTATTTGCTACTTTAGTGCATATTCTATATGCCGTGTTTTCTTCCAAAATAAAATGTTTGTCTATTTTGAGAAAGTTAGTTAGTAAAGCTCTCACGAACTTGATGGCACACTTTATCCCTTGTGCTTAATAATCCTGAACCATTATGGCTTGTCCATGAAAGTTATATGCTTGCAAATTATATGCTGGGAGTCAGCAGAACCGTGCTGTCACGGGGAACGCTTTCAATACTTGTTGGATATCCTATCCAGTTGATACCTTGCTATTTTTTTACGGATGTCGACAATGTGAAATAAAAGGGGATGTTGTGAGTTCATGGAGTCTATACATTGTGTTAGAGAAATGCCTGGGCCGCTATCCTAAGCCATGCCTAATCATGGTGGAAACTTGCAGCATCACCATAATGAGCATTTATGAAGCATCCTCAATAAAAAGCTATGCATATGGTAAATAAAAAGATTGCTGAGATGCTCATTGTCTGCTTGCCTTGTCATTTTGGTTATGGGAATGCTCTTGTACCATGTGCAAGGGGTACCCCGTTGGCGGTTCTCGATGATATGCATGTATTTACAATGACAAGACCTTTTAGGTGACCAAAGTTGAGTAGCATGCGGAGCAGCCCTCGTACTCAAGGGACTTGGGATTTCCAGTCTATGGTCTGTCACACATATAATTCAAAGTGGACCTCACTTTCACCTTAACCACATGAAGATGCCTATGATAGGGGCAATGAGAGCTCAAAGCTAATGAGTACCTTCGTTTCAGCATTCGGAAGCCTTTCAAACTTTCCAAAACCGTTTTCACCACCTTGTTGAGTCACCACTTATTCTATGAGCACCTTCTTGAGAGCATAGTTGTCATTCTTGTGTTGTTCCAAAACTTGGTTAATTATGTCATGAATTTGATGCTTGTATCTCTGATATCTTTACTTCTAGTCTTCACTTGAACTTCAGAGGTGCCTTGGCATTTATATTGTGCTCTACAAATGTCGTGGGAATGGTCACGGCAGATGCTGCAATCGGCAGCGAGTAGTAGAACGAGGGGCAAGGGCGGCCAGCCATCTGCGGTGCGAGATGAGGGCGGAGACACAGGGTTTACCCAGGTTCGCCCCCCCGGAGGGTAAAGACCTACTCCTGCTAGATTGTATTATGGAGATGGTACAAAGGGCGAGCTCGGCGGCTAGGCGGCGAGTCGCTTGGGTGTATGATGGAACGTATCTCTACACGCCCTGCAGGGAGGTTTATATAGGCTCACCTCCCCTAGGGTTTACATATCTCAACTGAATCAGTTAAAGCTTCGGTACTCGTTTAACCTAATCCGACTGGGCCTATCTACTACTTTGGGCCTTCAGCTTCAGTCGCTGATTCACGCCGAGCCTTGATCCGCCGTCTCCGCAGCCCACTCGCTGTCTTGGGCCAGTCGGAAACATCCTGCTAGGTATACCCCGGTAGGCGCATCCCCATCAGTAGTCCCCGAGGCCGTCGTCGATTAGGCGTAGGTGGCTGCTGGCAGTCGGAGTATACGGCTTCAGAGTAGACATCCAGTCGAATCGTCGGTGGACTCCTGTTTAAAGGAGAAAACTAACCATCCAGATCGCAACTTTGGCGAGTCGAGTCGGCGCAACATTGTCGGGTCGGCGAGCCAAGTGGCTGAAGTTGGACCGTTAAACGTGGTCAAACTAGCCGTTGGGGTAATCCAACGGTAACTTTTGGCGTAATCACTGCGTAGTAACGGCTCCCTAATTTGGCGGGTAACAACAGCTATATAAGGGGAATGGCAGGCGATCAGAGAACCAGCTTCTCGCCATTTCCTCCGACTGCGCACGCTTTCGTCTCCCTTCGCATCGCGATCCAGCCGACCAGAAATCCTCCGATCCCCCACAAATCTTTCCACCATGGTCCTTTCCACCGAACCTTGGGGTAGATCTAAGTGCACGAGGGCGTAACTAGCTTCATTTGAGGAGGCCGGGATCCTGCGAGCCGGCTGCTGGCGCATCCCCGCGGCCGGAGAGGTGACCCCGAACCCACGAGAGAGGGAATTCATCTGCTTCACCAGCCATCTTGAACGGGGCCTAGGGTTCCCCACATACCTGTTCTTCCGGCGCTTCTGCGCCTACTACGGGATCCAACCATCGGATCTGGGTCCCCACAGCATCGAGCAGCTCGCCATCTTCGTGGCGTTCTGCGAGTGCTACTTGGGCTGCCGGCCCTACTTCCCTCTATGGCAAGATCTGTTCCACGGACGGATCAGCCGCGAGGAGGCGGGCGGCCCAATGCTTGCCGCAGGCGGCCTAACCTTCCAGCTGAAGTCGAAGGCTTCATTTTTTGACTTGATGCTGCCCGCCAAAGCCGCGAGCGACTGGAAGAAGTCGTGGTTCTATGTTACCGAGGCGACCCCGGAGGGCGAGACGGCGATCCCGCGGTAATCCGCCAACCGGTCCGAGCCGCGCCGTCTTCAAGTCGGCAAGCTCCCCAGTGACCAGCGGATGGTCGTTGACGAAATGCTCCAGACCATCCGCGGTCTGAAGAAGAAGGGCCTCCAGACAATAAACTTGTACAACTGCTGGGTCGGGCGGTGGCTCGTCCCGCTGGCTCGGCGCGAGCACTATATGTACCAGTACACCGGCCGGGATGACTTGACGAAGGCCTGCCTGGCCGAATGGAAGCTCGAGGACTACATCCCAGCACTGAAGAAGATCACCCAGGCGGTGTACCTGGACGCACAAGCTGGAGTAGCCCCCTACACCGCAAAGCGTCCAACCCCAATGGTAATCACCTCGCTTCATTCGCAGTCGCAGTTTTTGCAGTCGCGGTAATTCTAATTTCATCTTGCGTTCGTTGCAGCTATTCCAAGTGGTGGAAGGATGGCTCCCGCCCTCGGACGACGAGAACTCGAGCTCATCTGTCCAGGACATGGGCGAGTCGCCTCCCGCCAAGGGCGATTCCAGGAGCGACGAGAACAATAACGACGACGAGTCCGAGGAGGAGGTCGCCCCGCTGGTTCGCAAGACCCGTGGGCAGCGGCAGCGTGAGCTTGAGGCGAGTAAAAGCCTCGAGCATCACGATGACGACGAAGAACTTCCGGAGACCACCTCGCGCCGCCAGGATACTCCATCAAAGAAGAAGAATAAAGAGAAGGAGGCAAAGGCCCCTCCGAAGAAGAAGAAGACAAAGTCGACAAGGCCGGCCTCACCACCGCACTCGGCGAGCAGCTCTGACGCCCCCAGCCCGGCCAAGGACGAGGCGCCGCCGGCGACAACCGTGCTGGATACGGCCACCGACGAGGTGCCACTGGCTTCGGTGCCTCCGCCATTTGCCCCAGCCTGGCCGGGGATGCTGCGGCCGGTACCGCCTGCAGGAAACTCCTGCCGAAGATGTCCCAGAGGCTCCGGTTGCTGCCTCGATGACGAAGAAGCTGTCCATGTCTTGGGCACACGACGTCCTAGAGATGGGGCTCAGCCGCCGACTGGGCCCTGAACTGGAGAAGCCGGCCGGCCTCCGCACGGGGCTACGCTTCATTCCAGTCGCCAAGTGAGTACACTCACCTTCCTTTGTCTTCCATAGCAGCTTGAATCATCTTGCTTACATGATTGATGCATAGGACCGGAGTGAAGCGGATGGGCCACCCAACCGTGGCTAAGGTGCCATCCGTCGTCAGCGAGGAGGATCCTTCCCGTAAGAGGAAGGCGGACGAGGTCGTCGTCCCTACGGATGGCGGCAAGAAGGCCAAGGGTGATGACGTCGTCACGATTTCTGACGACACGGCGTCAAGGCCGATCGACCCAGAACGGAGGCGGCCGCGTCCACGAAGGAGGGCGCTCTCTCGCCTGGAGCGGCCGAGCCGACCTCCTTTGGGGCGGGTGCCTCCATCGCGACATTCCCGCGCTTCATGGCCAAAGCGGCCGCAGCGAGTGGAA
Organism: Avena insularis; assembly: GCA_023614405.1. Classification (NCBI taxonomy): domain Eukaryota; kingdom Viridiplantae; phylum Streptophyta; class Magnoliopsida; order Poales; family Poaceae; genus Avena; species Avena insularis. The sequence goes on from CM042685.1 coordinate 206,892,847, forward strand.
CTTCGCCCTCGAGCCGTGCACCTGGAGTCGCCGATGCGGAAGTCGACCAGCGTCGCGGGTACACGCCAGCTCTCCTCGCATCCGTGGACGCGATACAACTCCATGGCATGCTTGGCACAGCCCTCCAGGTATGTCCAGTCCCCGAGGATCAGGTCGGTGTTTTGCAGCGGTCTGATTCTTTTGGTGTCTTGTTTTTATTTTTCGCGTCCATTCCCCGAGTGTGCACACGCTGAATTTCAGCGGGTGGGCACTTAGGATTTCTTGATTGCCAGTCCCCGAGTGCGCACTCGCTGAATTTCAGCGGGTAGGCACTTAGGATTTTTTGATTGCCAGTCCCCGAGTGCGCACTCGCTGAATTTCAGCGGGTGGGCACTTAGGATTTTTGGATTGCCAGTCTCCGAGTGCGCACTTGCTGAATTTCAGCGGGTGGGCACTTAGGATGTTGCTTTGATTAATTTTTTCGGTGATGTGCAGGGTTTGCAACATGAATCGGCTGACCGATTGGCAGCGAAACACCGCACGGAGAAGGAACTGGCCACCATCCAGGAGGCGAATAAGGGGCTTCAGGCGATTGCCGCGAAGGCGGAGGGAGCTCGCCAGGGACTTGTCCCCGCGGGTGACTTGGCGGCGGTGCAATCGGCTTTGAGTTCGGCTGAAAAGCGGACCGCTGATCTCGAGCGCGAGCTGCGGGAGGCGAAAGAGGAAGCGAGCTCGGCTGATGGGCAAGCCAAGGCCGCCATTGCAGCCGCCGAAGAGGATCGTAAAGTGTCGGACGCCCTTGTTGCTGGGCTTCAGGACGACCACACTTCGCCTCAATGCTTCATCACGGATCTCGCCCGCCCGCTCATTGGTAAGTGCATCTGCCTCTGCCAGTAGCGTGTGCCTTTTTGTGATGTCCGTCGTATTCACTGTTGTTTTCTACTCGTAGGTCGCATCATTGATAGCGCGAAAGAAGCAAGCTCGTTCGACGCGCGGAAGTGTGTAGCCACTCTCGTCGACTCGGCGACGCTGTCGGCGACGTGCATCCGAGCCTATCTCCAGGAGATATCGCCCACGGAAGTAATTCCCAGCGACCTCGTGGAGGTGTGGAAGTACTTGGAGAAGGCGCCCGCTGTCGTTGAGTTCATGACACGATCGTCGTTTCGGCGTGGAGCAGCGATGGCTCTCAGCCTTGGACTTGCTCACTTCCCGGAGGTCTTCGACCTCGACGATGTGACGAGTGGCTACCCTTCGTCGACTGGCGCGGTGGAGCTTTCCGAGGTGCTCAAATTGACGGACCGCACCGCGATGTACTCCGAGCGTGTCTGGGCAATGGGCGACCTCCTTCCGTATCAGAGACGGGTCGACCAACGCCCAACTTCAACCACCACATCGGGATTTCAAGGTCGAGCAACCCTTCCGCGTGGCGATGGCGGGTGAGCTGACGACGTACCCGTCGAACCCTTACACGCCGTTCATCCGCAATCACCGGGATGTTGGCGAGTCGTCGTCGAAGCCTGCAGAATAGGATAGTTTGCCCTAGGGCATTAGTGGCAGGTCTGCCATATGGGCATATTATGTAATTTGAGACAATGCGACATGCTATTGAATGAGACATCGTGTCTGTTTTGGGATTTGTCATGTGTTTTGTGATTGAGGTTGAACGAGTCCCCGAGCCCCGCCTTTTGTGGGTTTACCGTGTGTGATATGTTTATTTTTTGAATGTTTTGTTATTGTGGTCTACTCGCCCGGACTCGAAGAGCCACCGGGGCGACTTTGAACGCCTCATTTCACCGCTTTCCTTGCGCGAACGGGGTCGGGTGGCCGAGTCCCCGAGCGTGGTACTTGGTTGTTCCAGGCGCGACTCGAGGGTGGGTGAGGACTTGGCGCGTTAGTTTGGGCGCATCACTCCTGCCTGGCCCGTTGGCCAGTCGCGTGGCGAGTCCTGGGCATGCTCTCCTAGGCGTTTTCCCGAGCCGCTCGCGATGAACTGGTCGTCGGTCCCCGAGCGTGGTACTTGGCCATTCGAGTCGCTATGTCGAGGATGCGGAGGACCATGGTCGCTATAAGAAGCGAAGGCAGTTGTCTTGGCTCGTAGAGCCAGTCGGGCTGGGCGACTCCAACGGGGCTCCGGGTTGGCGTTTTTCATGGACGATGCGAGACTTGAGGTGACTCAGTGCTCTCGTACCGCACTACTTAGCCGTGCCGATCGCTGTACCGAAGGTTGACTTCTGCGGTTAGCTTGGCGCTGTTATTACGAGTGCGAGTGGCACAAGACACGGAGAGTAGGCACAATTTGCGGTAACCAGTTCTTTTTATTTCATAGCGACTGGAGAGTACATATGTGGGGTTCTAGGAGTAGAACTTCCGTAGGAGGTTTACATTCCATGGTCGCTTGACGTCGAGTTCGCCGTCCCCGCGGACGTCGATGAGGTAGTAGGCGTCGTTGCCGAGTACTCTCCCGATGGCGAATGGCCCTTCCCACGGAGGGGAGAGCTTGTGCATGCCCTTATTGTCCTGGATGAGACGCAACACCAGGTCGCCTTCTTCGAAGGTGCGAGTTTTCACCCGCCGGCTGTGGTAGCGGCGGAGTCCCTGCTGGTAGATGGCGGTGCGTGACCGAGCGAGGTCGCGTGCCTCGTCGAGCTGATCGACTCCGTCTTGGCGGGCGAGTTCGTTTGCGGCCTCCGTGTAGTGGACGACCCGTGGCGAGTCGTGCTCGAGGTCGGTGGGCATGACTGCCTCGGCGCCGTATACCATGAAGAAGGGGTGAATCACGCCGACTGTGACCGAGGTGCGAATCCCCCAGATGACAGAGGGCAGCTCCTCGACCCAGCACCAGGCGGTGCGCTCGAGTGGTACTTGGAGTCGCGGCTTCAGGCCGTGCAGGATGCTTTGGTTGGCCTGTTCCGCCTGGCCGTTGGATTCCGGGTGGGCGACCGATGCGAGGTCGAGCCGGATGTGGTGCTCTTCGCAGAATTCGGCCATGGCTCCTTTGGCAAAGTTGGTGCCGTTGTCCGTGATGATGCTGTTTGGGAACCCATAGCGATATATGAGCTCGCGTAGGAATTTAGTGGCAGTCTTCCCGTCGCATTTCCAAACTGGCTTGGCCTCCACCCACTTTGTGAATTTGTCGACCGCGACCGGCAGGTGGGTGTAGCCGGAGGGAGCCTTCTTGAAGGGGCCTACCATGTCCATGCCCCACACAGTGAATGGCCAGGTGATGGGGATTGTTTTGAGCGCTGAGCTCGGCACGTGCGTCTGGTTGGCGTACTTCTGGCACCCGGCGCACCGCTGGACAATGTCGACAGCATCGGCGTGTGCGGTAGGCCAGTAAAAGCCATGCCGCATAGCCTTAGCGACCAGAGAGCGGGCGCCGGCGTGGTGGCCGCAGTCACCGGAGTGGATATCATGGAGGATCTTGCATCCTTCGGCGGTTTGGACGCAGCGTTGGAACACGCCGGTGACACTGCGCTTGTGGAGCTCGCCGTCGATGATGGTGTAAGACTTGCATCGGCGGGCGATCATCCGAGCGTCCGTCTCATCTGCCGACAAGGTGCCGGCCTCCAGGTAGGCGAGGTAGGGCTTGGTCCAGTCGTCAGGCTCGGCAACGAGTGCGACCAGGGCTGCCTCCGGATGTAACGGGACTCCGATGTCGATCTCCCTCGGGGGAGACACTGATGGTTTGGTTATTGTGTCATGGAAGACGCCGGCGGGTGGTGCGAGTCGAGCCGACCCAATGCGAGAGAGGGCATCGGCCTCCTTGTTCTTCTGCCTGTCGATCCACTCGATGGAGTAGCCTGTGAAGTGTCCGCCCAGCTTGTCCACTGCTTGGCGGTACGCCGCCATGGTAGGGGAGACGGCGTCGCAGGTGCCAGCGACTTGCCCCGCGACGAGATCGGAGTCTCCGTAGCAGCGTAGGCGGTTGACATTCATCTCCTTGGCGGCTCGCATGCCGTGGAGCAAGGCCTCGTACTCGGCCATGTTGTTGGTGCAGGGTGTGAAGTCGAGGCAGAGGATGTAGCGGAGCTTGTCGCCCTTCGGTGAAGTTAGCACGATCCCTGCGCCTGCGCGGTCCGCGTTCTTGGAGTCGTCGAAGTGCAGGCTCCAGTAATGGAGGTATGGCAGCTTCTCTGGTTGCTGGGCCTCTTCCCAGTCGGCGATGAAGTCCGCTAGGGCCTACGACTTGATCGCTTTTCGCGGCTCATATTTGATGTTGTGGACGCCGATCTCGACGGCCCACTTGGCGACCCGCCCGGTCGCCTCGCGGTTGCGGATGATGTCTTGCAGTGGTGCTGAGGAAACGACCGTGATCGGGTGCTCCTGGAAGTAGTGCGGCAGGCGCCGCTGAGCTCTGAAGACCGCGTATACCAGCTTTTGGTACTGCGGGTACCTCTGGCGCGACTCGGTGAGGACCTCGCTGATGTAGTACACCGGTCGCTGTACTGGGCACTCCTTTCCTTCCTCCGGTCGCTCGACGACCATCACAGCGCTGACGACGCGCTCGGAAGCCGCGACGTAAACCAGCATGGGTTCTTTGTCGGCGGGGGCGGCGAGTAGCGGTGCGGCGAGTAGCACTTTCTTGAGGTCACGGAGCGCATCATCCGCCTCCTTGTCTCACCGGAAGGTGGGGTTCTTGCGCATCAGGCGGTATAGGGGCATCGCCTTTTCGCCCAGGCGGGGGATGAAGCGACTGAGAGCCGCTACTCGCCCGGCCAGTTTCTGGACGTCGCGCAGGCACTCGGGTTTGCCGAGCCGGGCGATCGTGTCGATCTTCGTGGGGTTCGCCTCGATCCCTCGCTTGGAGACGACGTACCCCAGTAGTTGTCCTGCTGGTACACCGAAGGTGCATTTGCCTGGGTTAAGCTTTATCTTGTATTTTCGCAGGTTGGCGAATGTTTCTGCCAGGTCGGCGAGTAGGTCACCCTGGCGATCGGACTTTACGACCACGTCGTCGATGTAGACGTGGATGTTGCGGCCAATTTGGCTCACGAGGCACTCTTGCATGCACCGCTGGTAGGTCGCCCCGGCGTTCTTGAGACCGAAGGTCATGGCGGTGTAGCAGAAGGCTCCGAATGGCGTGATGAACGCCGTCTTCTCCTCGTCCTCGACTGCCATTTTGATCTGATTGTACCCGGAGTAGGCATCGAGGAAACATAGCGACTTCGAGGCCGCGGTGGAGTCGATTATTTGGTCGATCCGCGGGAGGACGAACTGCTCCTTTGGGCAGGTGCTGTTCAGGTTTGTGTAGTCGATGCACATCCTCCAGGTCCCGTTCTTCTTCTCGACCAGGACTGGGTTTGCCAGCCACTTGGAGTATTTGATTGGCCGGATGAAGCCTGCAGCGAGTAGACGCTGCACCTCCTCGGCGATTGCTCAGCGGCGCTCTTCATTGAAGGGCCGCAGCGACTGTTTGACGGGTCGCACTTTGGGGTCGGCGTTTAGCTTGTGCTCAGCGAGCTCCCTAGGGACACCAGGCATGTCAGAGGGCTTCCATGCGAAGATGTCCCTGTTCTCACGGAGGAACTCGATGAGCGCGCCTTTCTATGCTGGGCTCATGCCCGTCCCGATTGTCACCGTCTGGCTGGAGTCGCCTGGGACCAGCTCGACGGTGCGGGTGTGCGTCGTCGCCTCGAAGGTTGAGGTGTTTGCGCCCTCCGAGTTGGGCTTGTTGAGTATGGTGGGGTCGTCGTTGTTGACCCCGCTCGCGTACTTGGCGAGCTCATCGGCGTGGTTGCTCTCCGCTGCGATGACGGCGTTAGCGAGTTCGGCTCCTTTAGCCTCGCACTCGGCGGCCATGTCAGGGTCACCGTTGATGGTGATGACGCCGCACGGCCCGGGGAGCTTCATCGCGTTGTACGCATAGTGGGGCGCTGCCATGAATTTGGCGAATGCCTGGCGCCCCAAGACGCAGTGGTAGGGGCTGTCGAAGGGCACGAGCTCGAAGACGATCCGCTTGGTGCGGAAGTTTGCTGGTGTGCCGAAGGTGACTGGCAGCGTGACCTTACCGATCGGGTACGCCTTCCGACCGGGGACGATGCCATGGAACATGGTGTGGGTTGTCTCGATCATCGACTGCGGGAGCCACAACCGCCTGAAGGTGTCCAGGTACAGGATGTTGATGGAGCTGCCGCCGTCCATCAATGTCTTGGGGAGCCAGTAGTCGCCGACCTTAGGCTTGACCACCAGGGCGACTCGACCTGGGTACTCGATGCGTGGCGAGTGGTCTTGGCGGCTCCAGGTGATGGGCTGCTCCGACCAGTTGAGGAACTGGGGAACATCCACCTGGGCCACCGCGTTGACGGCAACGGCGTGGGCGATGACCTTCTTCTCGCGCTTCGTGTTGAAGCCTTTGAAGGTATGTAGCGAGCCGGCCACTTTGCCGAATTTTCTGCCGTTTGGCGGGTCGTTGTCGGGGTCCTCCCATGCTCGCCGTGCCTTCTCGATCTCCCTGAGGGTGTGGCAGTCGGCGGTTGTGTGCGTTGCGGGCTTCCCTTCCCTGCTATGAAACACACACGGTTGGTTAAGGAGGGCCGCGGGGTCGAACCTTGGCTTGGCCTTGTAGTTGCCGTTGTCGCGGCGTTGTCCTTCGTCGCGGCGGAAGCTCTTGGGTTCGCGTTGTGCGTGCCCGGTGTTGGCGACGAAGTCGACTTGCCCGTCACTGCGGCGCTTTCCGGTGAGGCGAGTGTTTCTGTAGAGTAGGTCGGACCATCGTCCGCTGTCGTTGCCGCTCGTGCGGCGTTGACCTCCTGACTCGTCGTCAGTTTCCTGGTTTGGATCTTCCTCCGCGTACCGTTTGGCGATCTCGAGGAGGTCCAGGATGTTGTCGAGTGTGCGAGAGTGTCACTTGAGCTTGGCGACCAGGGGCTCGTAGCGGCACGAGGTCTTGAAGCAGTGGATCGCGGTGTCCGGGTGGATGCCGACCGCGTTGTACCAGAGTTCTTGCCACCATTGGATCCAGTTGCGGGTCGACTCGCGGGGTCCCTAGACGCATCACTCTAGGTCCTCGATGGTGGTGGCGCGGGTGTAGGAGCACTCGAAGTGCTCGACGGCGTCGCAGATCTCCTCCTGTGAGTCGACATCGTCCCCGGGAGGGTGTTGATCCACTGCCTGCACGTCCCCTCCATCATCAGGGGGAGGTAACGGGCGGCTAGCAGCTCGGTGTGTCCTGCGATCCCCATCGCCATGAGGTATGTATCGAGCCACACAGCGGGGTCATACGAGGGGTCGTACTTTTCTATCTCCTTCGGCGCCTTGAAGTTTGGCAGGTACTTCTCGCCTCGGATCATTGGTCCGAAGCACTTGGGGCCGAGTCGACTGAGCGACCCTATGGGCTCGCCGTCGCGGCGATTGGTCAGGGTGTGTCGCAGGTCATCGGGCTGGCGTGCGTGCTAGCTTTGGTTGTTGATGATGTGAGTTCGGGCGTCGATGGGTTGACCGTTGGCGGCGACAAAGTTGGTCGCTGGCCTGGGGTCGCAGGAGAGAGTGCGTCAAGGGTCGGTGTTGGAGCTGCGGTGGCTCGGTGTGGCGGGCAGTTGAGGGTGTTTGCCGCCATTGGCGGCCGCTGAGGCCGCTCGCTTCGGAAGAACGCGAGTATACTCGACCCTGCGAGTCGGCGCCGCTTTTGCTGCTCGACGGCCTTTGCGGTAGGGCCCCGACGCATCGGATCTGTAGAGGCGCCGTCGCCGTGGCCGTGATGTTGTCGGCCGCTGCTCGGCCTGCGCACGAGGTTGTCCATCGGGTGGAGAATAGTGGAGGAGGCCGTTTGCGTCTCCCGTGAGGAGACTACTATCCGCGGCTGGTCCTCGGAAGTGCGGTTGGGTGGAGGTGGGCGCCCATCGCCGCCGACCGGCGGGGTCGCGCTTCTCCCGTGGTGTGTTCTCGCAGATCGTGCGCCGCCACGCTGGGCGGGTCGTTGTCGTCGGTTCAGGGCGCGCTGAACGGTGGGGTTCAGCGCGACCTGATCCGCTGTTGATGATAGCGCGATAGTTCTCGCGCCACCTGCTCGAGGCGAAATTTTTCGGCCGCTTGTTCCTTGCGCACCGCCCGCCAGCCAGCGGAGTTCTCGACCGCCGCCGTGGTGTTAGGAGGAATTGGGTGGAGAAGGGTCCTCGGCGGCTCGGTGCCGTCGCCATGTAGGTCGCGGGCGTGACCGTTCCGTCGCGGAGGTCGGCGGAGTTTTCCGATCCGAGTGAAATTCAAGATCCCAAGGATGGAGGGTCTCAAGTCCCCACGTTGGAGACCTGGGTGATGGAGCCCGCGGGTGAAGCCGCGGTGATGAACCCGGCGAGTGACGCCGGGGTCGCCGAGTCGGCGTCGTCGTTGAGGGCCGCGTCTTCTGCGGCCGCTGAGTTTTCGGCCACGTTGCTGTGGGCCGAGTTATACTCGGAGGCGAGGCGGTGGATCATGCGGATCTGGCTCTCGGAGAGCCGATCGCGTGGCGGCGACTCGCGGATGCAAGCCGAGTCCTCCGAGACGATGACGTCGGTGAGGCCGACGAAGAGGCTGATCGTCCGGCAGATCACGGCGTGACGGGTCGCGCCGCCGGGACGTAGCTGCTCGGCAAGATCTGGAGCATCTCGCCAATTGCTATCATGCGGCCGGTGGCGACCGTCTCGTTGATGGGCAGATTGGATCTCGCCGCAGAACACCGGCCAGACCGGCCAGGCCCCACGGTGGGCGCCACTATCGTGGGAATGGTCACGGCAGATGCTGCAATCGGCAGCGAGTAGTAGAACGAGAGGCAAGGGCGGCCAGCCATCTGCGGTGCGAGATAAGGGCGGAGACACAGGGTTTACCCAGGTTCGGCCCCCCGGAGGGTAAAGACCTACTCTTGCTAGATTGTATTATGGAGATGGTACAAAGGGCGAGCTCGGCGGCTAGGAGGCGAGTCGCTTGGGTGTATGATGGAACGTATCTCTACACGCCCTGCAGGGAGGTTTATATAGGCTCACCTTCCCTAGGGTTTACATATCTCAACCGAATCAGTTAAAGCTTCGGTACTCGTTTAACCTAATCCGACTGGGCCTATCTACTCGCCTGGGCCTTCAGCTTCCAGTCGCTTGGATCCACGCCGGGCCTTGATCCAGTCGCCGTCCTGCAGGCCCACTCGCCAGGTCTTGGGCCCGTCGGAAACGTCCTGCTAGGTATACCCCGGTAGGCGCATCCCCATCAACAAACAAAGGCAAGCGAGATACCACTCTATCATACCTTATTATGAGCATTACAATGTTGCTTATGTTTATGTTCCAGGCTACTTATTATTATTATTGAGTTGGTTTCTCTTCATAGCTTGCAATGACTATAGAGTAGACTTAGTTGCATACTCTTTATTATGAATTGTCTAAGCATCTACTCCTGTGCTGAGAATATTTACATCATATGAAGCAAAGTGTTCATGAAAGTTCTTTTATCGCACTCAATTTTCAACTGAATTGCTTGAGGACAAGCAATAAGCTAAGATTGGGGGGGGGAGTTGATACGTCCAAAACATATCTACTTTCTCGAACACTTTGCTATTGTTTCTTCTCTAAACTTGTGTGATTTGGATACAACTAACACAGACTAACGCTGTGTTCAGCAGAATTACCTTGGTGTCTTGTTTTTGTGCAGAAAATGAACTATCGGGAAAAATCCCGGAAAATATGCCAAAAATTATATTCCACCAGAAGATCCACGGAGCCAGAAGACGAGACAGAGAAGGAGCCTGGGGGGCCACACCCATGCCAGGAGCGGGCCCACCACTGGCGGCGCATGGGGGGTGCAGCCACCCCAGGCACACCCTCGGCCTCCCTCTGCGCCTATAAATTGCCTTTCGACCTAAAAACCGAGGGGGGTTCGATAGTATTTTCAGAAAGAGTTCCGCTCCGCTGCTACCATCAGAAACCAAGATTTGGATCTAGAAACTTTGTTTTGGCACCCTGTCGGGACGAGGAATTTGGAGAGGAGCATCGCCATCGTCATCACCAACGCATCTCCATCGACCACCGATTTTTCCCTCATCCATGAGTGAGTAATCCCCCGCTGTAGGCTTGGGGATGGTAGAGATTGGATGATTTCTCTCATGTAATCGAATAAGATTGTTAGGGCATAGTGCCTAGTATCTCTATTAGTGCTATTTGACTTTGTTGCAACTTGTTGTGCTTAATGCTTGTCACTAGGGCCCGAGTTCCATGATCTCAGATCTGAACTTATTATTGAATCATTATGATAGTATTGTTTGTGATCTTATCTGCAAGTTGTGTACACATATCATTGTCCGGATCCAAAGGCCCCAAAATGACAATAATTGGGACAACCGGAGGGGATGGTTGTGGTGTGAGGATCACATGTGTTCATGGAGTTTTAATGCTTTGCTCCGGTGCTCTATTAAAAGGATCACCTTAATTGCAAGTAGTTCCCTAGAGGCCCCGCTACCACGGGCTGGCTGGACAGAAGATGTTGTGCAAGTTCTCATTGCGAGCACGTATGACTATATTTGGAGCACATGCATGTAGGGGTTCGTAGCATGGAAAACAAAAAAAATTCTACCGCATGCAAACAAATAAGCCAAGATCTATATACTAGATTGTAGCAACGAGTCGATAGAGGAACTCACCCTCGAAGATTCCAAAGTGTTTAACGAGAGCAGATTCTCGTGGGTGATGTAGTCGTACTCTTGCCGATCTCAAGATCGTGTAGACGATCCTTCTGGCGCTTGCCCGCAGCGCTGGCATCGGTCACACGTTAAATACTCGATGAAGACCTTCCTCTCCTTGTTCCAAAGAAAATGGGAGGTTGTAGCACTCTCCTCGCGATTCCGGCAGCACGGCGGTGTGGTACCGGAAGTAGAGGGGAGATCTCGCAGGGCTTCGCCTTAAGCCGGAGCGAGTATGGTGTACTATGAGAGAGGCCTTGGCGATCTAGGGTTTAGAGGCACCAAGTGGAGGGAGGAGGACTTCCTCCCCAAGTAGGTTTCCTACTCTCCCTCCACCAAGCAAACTTGCCGTTTGACTTTTCAATCTAGGATTTGATTTTTCCCTTTATTTTGCTCAGCCATGATACCTAGTACATGATGCAACCATTCCACATTGTCATGACACATTCATGTACCCTTCTCCTCCGGAGTGCCGGACCTTCCGGAACTTTCTAGAACATTCCCGATGAAATCATCGGAATCATTCCCCAACTCCGAAACATGACTTTCCTTATATGAATATTATTCTCCGGACCATTCCGGATCTCCTCGTGATATCCCGGATCCCATCCGAGACTCCGAATAGCATTCGGTATCTTACTCATCATTCCATAACTACTCAACAACATCGAATCCTTAAGTGTGTCTCCCTACGGTTCGTGAATTATGCGGACATGATCGAGACACTTCTTCGAACAATAACCAATAGAGGAATCTGGAAATTCATATGGCTCCCACATATTTCTACGATTACTTTGCAATTGAATGAACCACTTACATACGATACCAAATTCCCTTTGTCTCACGATAGTTTACTTATCCGAGGTTTTGATCGTCGGTATCTCTGCATACCTAGTTCAACCTCGTTACTGATAAGTACTCTTTTCTCGTTCCCGTGATATGTGATACCTTGTGAGCCAGTCACATGCTTGCAAGATAATTGGATGACATTCCACCGAGAGGGCCCAGAGTATATCTATCTGTCATATGGATGGACAAATCCCACTCTTGATCCATGTGTCTCAACCCATACTTTCCGAACACTCAATGCCACCTTTATAGCCTCCCAGTTATGGTGTGGTGTTTGATGTCATCAAAGTATCCTTCCGGTGATGGTGATAAGCATGATCTCATGGTTGAAGGAATTAGGTTACTATGTATCAGAAAGCTTATAGCAATTGAACTATTAAAATGACTTGATCTTTATGCTACGCTTATCTATAGGAGTATGTCCATCATACCATTCTCCTAATGATATGATCTTGTTGTTAATAACATCTCAATGTTCATGATAGGGAAACCACAATCATCTATTAACCACCAAGCTAGTATTATGAAGAGGATTTACTAGGGACTCTAATTTAGTTTACAAATCACACAAGTATCAATGTTTCCTTATTAATACTGTTATAGCATGAATGTAAATATTTATCATAAACACAAAGATATAATAATAACTACATTTATTATTGCCTCTAGGGCATATCTCCAACAGTCTCCCACTTGCACTAGAGTCAACTAATCTAGATTACATGGTAATATACCGAACACCCATGGCAGTTTGGTGTTGGTCATGTTTTGCCCTCGGGAGAGGTTTAGTCAACGGATCCGTCACATTCAGATCTATGTGTACTTTGAAAATCTTTATGTCACCATCCACTACAAGAAATCAGGCTATATATGACCCTCCATTTTCGTCACAGAATCGTCATAATAGTCCGTTTATGACGATTCTATGACGATTTTGAGATCGTCGAAAGCTGGGCGTCGCAAATGAATTATAATGACGTTTTTGGTAAAATCGTCATAACCGTCTATGACGATATTGGATCGTCATAACCATTATGACGATCCGATATCGTCATGGGCAAACTGGCCTCGCCAGGTCAGATCATACGTGACTGAGCCTACGTGGCACACAATCATCGATCCGCCTGTTGTTTACATGGGCCAGGCCCAACAATTTAGCCTATTTATGTTTTTTCCTTGCTCTTTCTCAACTGCTACATGGGCCAAACCAAACATTTATGCCTTTTTTATTATATGGGCCTTAGCCTATTCATAGTCCATTTAAATTTAAATTCAGCCCTTTTAATGACCTGGTACTAAGATAGGTCCCACTTGTCGCATGTGAGACGGGGCCCACTTGTCATGTTCAACTCACAAATTGACTACACACGTCAGGGTCCAAAATGACATATTTGTTCCAGTCACGTGTGCCATAAGTAAATGTTTCTATTCACACGTGTGATGTTATATACACAATCAATATTTGAGACAGATCAAAGAGAACAAATAAAATTAATTAAAACTTCTAAAAATTAGGCTATTACAATATCTATAGTCTATTACAACCCAGATATTCCTAACTATTACAAGAAATGGCTCTCCTTGCTTGGTACTCTTTACAAGTTCGGTGGCTTCAGATTCCTTAGGCTCGAGCCCTCAGAACGAGAGGACCAACCACATTTTTAGTCTCAAAGAAAGAAGTACCTATAGTCCAGCAAATGAACCTGACAACAAAATGTAAATAAGTATCCTGAAGCAATAACGGTATACTATTCTATACAATACATACCTTTACCTTCTAACAATGACACAGCATCTAGAAACATAATAGTAACATATCATGAAGCATGAGTATGGAGAAAAAACTACTAAAATGAATACCAGCAACCTCTGAGAAGAAACAAACACTTGCTTTCTCATTATACAATCATATTTAGCAAACTCAAAGTCTGTTCTAGACAGTACCAATCTAGTGGAATATAAATGGGAAAATATGTCATGTCAAAGTTATTCAGATTAACTAATGTGTTTGTCACACTACAAAAATTCAAGAAAAAAAATAGATCATGGATACCAACTCAGCAATCGGGACTGACTAATGAATGTCACGTGTAGACAGTATTGCGCTTACCACTAGACATTAGTTGTTATACTACTACAACACCATTAGAACTACTGATAAGGATCAGCAAGGATCGGAAGGGAGCGGGCAGAGAAGAAGGTATCGGGAGGGAACTACTGGTAAGGATCATCAAGGATCGAAAGGGAACGGAAGGGAACTACTGGTAAGTATTGCGCTTACCACTAAAGCATTCATCGAGGAGGTAGTTTAAGGTGTAGGCAAGCTGCTTGTTGAGCTTGCTCTTGTCCTGGTTCTTCTTGATCCATAGGACTGGAGTGTACATGACACCATAGTTCTTAGATAGGGACCTGAATTATGTGAGAAAAACCCGCATCAGTCTTCCGCCTTCTTTGAACTTCAGTTTGGAAGAATGTAAGATGACACCACAATATATCTGGTAGCAACAATAGAACACTGTGAGATAATAACAGTAAAGTACCTAACAGTAAGTTATGCAAATAACAAATGGGCATGTTTCTGGACATCAAATAAAGCACTATCCTAGCCCACATAAACAATACTTTACTTTATTTTTAGTTGCAACAGGGTTTCAAATGTTCACAACATGAAAAATGGACCTTTTCCATGTTACTAAATAGATCAGTCCCTAACTATACATGTAGCTGCTTATCAATCTCTGCAGCTTCTTATCAGAAATGTTAGCTCTAGATTTCACACTCTCTGTTACATTGGTAATTATGTTAATTCAATAGTGAATATAATTCCATTGCAACACAAATAGCAAAGGTTGCTGCCTAATAACTCCAGTCTAAAAAAATTAGAAACGACAGTAGTTTCCATGTGTTCAAAAAAGAATAGCCAATGTCATCCCAAAGAAGAAAACATGCCGATAGCGCATATATTGTAACAACAGGAACAAGAATTTTGCCAAACAGCAAAACAACAGTAGGTTGTAACTAATATCTTGGACATGTTCTCGAATAGCGTGAAAACGTAGCTTGATGTGCTTCAGCTTCTTGTGTGACCTTGGTTCTTGCGCATTGGCTATGGCGCCCATGTTATCACAGTAGATAGACATTGGGTCCAGCGCACTTGGAACCACACCGAGCTCTGTAATGAACTCCTTCATCCATATCGCTTCTTGTGAAGCCTCCGAAGCAGCTATGTATTCCGATTCAGTTGAAGATCTTGCCACAACGCTTTGCTTTGCACTCCTCCAGCTAACTGTTGCACCATTCAAAGTAAATACGTATCCAGATTGTGATTTAGAATCATCCGGATCGGTGTTCCAACTAGCATCGGTGTAACCATTAACAACGAGTTGTTCATCACCTCCATAAGAAAGAACCATATCCTTAGTTCTTCTCAAGTACTTAAGGATGTTTTTGACCGCTGTCCAATGATCCACTCCTGAATCACTTTGATATCTGCTAGTTAAACTAACAACATATGCAATGTTGGGTCTAGTACATAGCACGGCATACATTAGAGACCCTATGGCTGAGGCATAGGGAGTCTTACTCATCCTTTCTCTATCTTCTACCGTTGCTGGGCTTTGAGTTTTACTCAACGTCGTATTGGGCAACATGGGCAAGAACCCTTTCTTGCTATCTTCCATTCCAAACCTCTTTAGAACTTTGTCCAAATATGTACTTTGTGACAATGATATTAGGCATCTCGATCTATCTCTATAAATCTTTATGCCTAATATGTAAGCTGCTTTGCCAAGATCTTTCATTGAAAAACTATTATTCAAATATTACTTGACACTATTAAGAAGGTCTACATCATTCCCAATCAATAATATGTCATCTACATATAGTATTAAGAATGCTACAGAGCTCCCACTCACTTTCTTGTAAATACAAGCTTCTCCATAAGTTTGTATAAAACCAAAACTTTTGATTACCTTATCAAAACAATGATTCCAACTTCGGGATGCTTGCTTCAACCCATATATGGACCGTTGAAGTTTGCATACCTTGTTAGCATCTTTAGGATCGACAAAACCTTTGGGTTGCATCATATACAACTCTTCATCAATGTCTCCATTGAGGAACGCTATTTTGACATCCATCTGCCATATTTCATAATCGTAATATGCAGCGATTGCTAACATAATCCTCACAGACTTTAACTTTGCTACTGGTGAGAAAGTCTCATCGTAGTCAACTCCTTGAATTTGTCGAAACCCTTTTGCGACAAGTCGAGCTTTATAGACAGTAACATTACCATCAACATCTTTTTTCTTCTTGAAAATCCATTTGTTATCGACAGCCTTCCGGCCATCCGGTAAGTTCACCAAAGTCCATACTTGGTTTTCATACATGGATCCAATCTCGGATTTCATGGCTTCTTGCCATTTATTGGAATCTAGGCTCATCATCACTTCCTCATATGTCGCAGGGTCATCGGTGTTGTCCACCAACATGACACTCATAACGGGATCATACCAATCAGGAGTGGTACGAGTTCTCGTTGACCTGGGAGGTTCTGTAGCAACTTCAACCGAAGTTTCATGATCATCATTAGCTTCCTCTCTTATTGGTGTAGGCGCCACAGGAACTTCTTCCGGTGCTGCGCTACTCGCAAGTTCGAGAGAAGGTTCAACAACCTCGTCGAGTTCTACTTTCCTTCCAGTCACTTCTTTCGAGAGAAATTCTTTCTCTAGAAAGGATCCATTCTTAGCAACAAAGATTTTGCCCTCGGATCTATGATATAAGGTATACCCAATAGTTTCCTTCGGGTATCCTATTAAGACGCATTTTTCCGCTTTGGGTTCAAGCTTGTCCGGTTGTAACTTCTTTACATAGGCTTCGCAACCCCAAACTTTAAGGAACGACAATTTAGGTTTCTTCCCAAACCATAATTCATACAGTGTCGTTTCAACGGATTTAGATGGTGCCCTATTTAAAGTGAATGCGGCTGGTTCTAATGCATAACCCCAAAATGATAGCGGTAAATCTGTAAGTGACATCATAGAACGAACCATATCTAAAAGAGTTCGATTACGACGTTCGGACACACTATTACGCTGTGGTGTTCCCGGCGGTGTCAATTGTGAAAGTATTCCGCATTTCTTCAAATGCTCGCCAAACTCGTAACTTAGATATTCACCTCCATGATCAGAAAGTAGAAATTTAATCTTCTTGTTACGTTGATTCTCTACCTCACTTTGAAATTCCTTAAACTTCTCGAAAGTTTCGGACTTATGTTTCATGAAATAGATATACCCATATCTACTCAAGTCATCCGTGAAGGTAAGAACATAACGATAACCACCGCGCGATGCTACACTCATTGGACCACACACATCGGTATGTATGATTTTCAATAAGTCCGTAGCTCGCTCCATCATACCAGAAAATGGAGTCTTAGTCATTTTACCCATCAGACATGCTTTGCATCTTTCAAGTGATTCGAAATCAAGTGATTCAAGAAGTCCATCGGAATGGAGTTTCTTCATACGCTTCACTCCAATGTGACCAAGACGACAGTGCCACATATAGGTCGAGTTAGTGCTCAATTTCAAACGTTTAGCTTCGATGTTATTAATATGTGTATTTCCACTATCGAGATTCAATAAGAATAGACCATCTATCAAAGGTGCATGTGCATAAAACATATTACTCATATAAATCGAACAACCATTATTCTCGGACTTAAACAAGTAACCGTCTCGCAATAAAAAAGATCCCGATATAATGTTCATGCTTAACGCAGGCACCAAATAACAATTATTTAAGTATAAAACTAATCCCGATGGTAGATGAAGAGGTAGCGTGCCGACCGTGATCACATCAACCTTTGATCCATTTCCAACACGCATCGTCACCTCGTTCTTCGCTAGCTTCCGTTTATTCTGCAGTACAGGTTTTGAGTTACAAATGTGAGCAACCGAACCAGTATCAAATACCCAGGCACTACTACGAGTACTAGTGAGATACACATCAATAACATGTATATCGGATATACCTTTCTTCTTGATGTTGCCATTCTTCAAATCCGCCAAGTACTTTGGGCAATTCCGCTTCCAGTGACCTTCTCCCTTGAAGTAAAAGCACTCAGTATCAGGCTTAGGTCTAGCCTTGGTCTTCTTCACCGGTGCGGCAACTTTCTTACCACCCTTCTTGAAGTTACCTTTTTACTTAGACTTGCCTTTCTTGAATTTGGTGGTCTTATTGACCATCAACACTTGGTGCTCTTTCTTGATCTCCACTTCTACAGATTTTAACATGGAGAAGAGTTCTAGCAACTGCTTGTTCATGCTTTGCATATTGTAGTTCATCACAAAGTTCTTATAACATGGTGGTAGTGATTGGAGGACACGGTAAATCCCCAAAGCATTAGGAATCACTATACCCAAGCTTTGGAGTTTGTTTGCGTGCCCAGACATCTTAAGCACATGCTCACTGACGGAGCTACCCTCTTCCATCTTGCAGTTAAAGAACTTTTCAGAAGCCTCATAACTCTCAACTGCCGCGTGAGTCTCAAATATCAATTTGAGTTCACGGACAATATCATGTGGGTCATGGTTCTCAAACCTTTTCTGAAGCTCCAATTCCAAACTATACCAGATAGCACACTGAACTGTGGAGTACTGATTCTTCTGAGCGAGGTAAACGTTCTTTACTTCATCGGTAGCATCAGCTGCAGGCGGGTCACCCAACAGTGCATCCAGCACATAGGTCAAATTACCAGCATTGAGGACAATCCTCAAATTGCGGAACCAATCCGCGAAGTTGCTTCCATTGTTTTTCAACTTTTCTTTCGCTAGGAACGCATTAAAATTGATGGTAGGGGCCGCCATTGATCTATAACATATGCAATAGTTTAGACTAAGTTTATGAAAAATTGAGTTCTAATTAATAGTTAAATTAATATAGGTGAACTCCCACTCAAAACAATATCCCTCACATTGTTTTAGTGATCACACGAACCAAATCCACCACATCAAAACCGATCATCACGAGAGTTGATGTAGCTTCAATGGCGAACAATCGACATGTTCATCATATCTACTATATGACTCATGCTTTACCTTTCGGTGATCCGTGTTTCGAGACCATGTCTGTACATGCTAGGCTTGTCAAGATCAAACCTTAGCTTCCGCATGAGCAAATCTGGCTTGCTCACGTTGTATACACTTGCAGAATCTAACACACTCGATCATCACGTGGTGCTTCGAAACAACAAGCTTTAGCAACGGTGCTTACTAAGGATGAAAGCTTTAAAACTTGAAATTAATGTGCATGAGGGATCATCTTATAATGCTACCATTGTTAACTAAGCAATACAAGATGTAGGATTAACATCACATGTAATTCATAATATGTGATATGATATGGCCTTTCTTCTTGTGCTTCCGATCTCCATCTTCAAGCACGAACATGATCTCCATCATCACCGGTATGGCGTCAAGGTCAATGGCGCCGCTTCATGGTTGTCGTCCATCAGCTTCAACTATTACAACTACTTTGAATAGACACGCGGGTCTTAACAGAATTTAAAGACAACCATATGGCTCCTGCCGGTTGCCAACTTACAATAAGGATCATTGCATACATCAAATATAATCACAATCATGGCCATATCACATCACAGCACACCCCTGCAAAACAAAGTTAGACGCCTCTAATTTTCTTTGCATATTTTACGTGGTTTGGGGCTTTCAATAAGTGTCGATCTAACTTACGAACAAGAACCACAACGTTGATGTTTGAACTATCAAGTGCCCGTTGTAAATTGGATCTATACTATAATGGGAGAGACAGACACCCGCAAAGCCACTTATGCAATACAAGTTGCATGTTGAGCGTGGAGCAAGTCTCATGAACAATGTCATGTAAGGTTAGCCCGGGCCGCTTCATCCCATCATACCGCAAGATGCAAAGTACACAAGAAGCAATTGATAATAAAAGCACCACCGTCCACAATGACCATTGTGTTCTACTCGTGCAACAGATCTACATATAGACACGGCTCTGATACCACTGTAGGGGTTCGTAGCATGGAAAACAAAAAAAATTCTACCGCATGCAAACAAACAAGCCAAGATCTATCTACTAGATTGTAGCAATGAGTCGATAGAGGAACTCACCCTCAAAGATTCCAAAGTGTTTAACGAGAGCATATTCTCGTGGGTGATGTAGTCGTACTCTTGCCGATCTCAAGATCGTATAGACGATCCTTCCTGCGTTCGGCTAGGCGCTCATGATGGTCACACGTTATTACTCGATGAAGACCTTACTCTCCCTTGTTCCAGCAGGCAGCGGAGGTTGTAGCACTCTCCTCGCGATTCCGGCAGCACGACGCGCGTGGTACCGGAAGTAGAGGGGAGATCTCGCAGGGCTTCGCCTTAAGCCGGAGCGAGTATTGTGGACTATGAGAGAGGCCTTGGTGATCTAGGGTTTAGAGGCACCAAGGGGAGAGAGCTAGGCCGGCGGCTAGGGCTTGGGGAGGGCCCCAACTCGGCGGCTAGGGCAAACCCTAGGGCGGCGGCGGCGACTTGGTGGCCGGCGGCTAGGGTTAGGGTTTTGGTGGAGAGAGGTGTAGGTCTAGAGGTGCACCCCTGCCCCTCCTTTTATAGGTGGGAGGGCGCGGCCAAGGGGGAGGGAGTCCTCCCCCAAGTCGTCCTCCTTGGATGGCGGTGGAGGGAGGAGGACTTCCTCCCCAAGTAGGTTTCCTACTCTCCCTCCACCAAGCAAACTTGCCATTTGACTTTTCAAATTGGCGTTTGACTTTTCAAACTAGGATTTGATTTTTCCCTTTATTTTGCTCAGCCATGATACCTAGTACATGATGCAACCATTCCACATTGTCATGACACATTCATGTACCCTTCTCCTCCGGAGTGCCGGACCTTCCAGAACCTTCTAGAACATTCCCGATGAAATCATCGGAATCATTCCCCAACTCCGAAACAGGACTTTCCTTATATGAATCTTATTCTCCGGACCATTCCGGATCTCCTCGTGATATGCTGGATCCCATCCGAGACTCTGAACAACATTCGGTCTCTTACTCATCATTCCATAACTACTCAACAACATCGAATCCTTAAGTGTTTCTCCCTATGGTCCGTGAATTATGCGGACATGATCGAGACACTTCTTCGAACAATAACCAATAGAGGAATCTGGAAATTCATATGGCTCCCACATATTTCTATGATTACTTTGCGATCAAATGAACCACTTGCATACGATACCAATTTCCCTTTGTCTCACGATAGTTTACTTATCCGAGGTTTTGATGATCGGTATCTCTGCATACCTAGTTCAACCTCGTTACTGATAAGTACTCTTTTCTCGTTCCCGTGATATGTGATCCCTTGTGAGCCAGTCACATGCTTGCAAGCTAATTGGATGACATTCCACCGAGAGGGCCTAGAGTATATCTATCCGTCATATGGATGGACAAATCCCACTCTTGGTCCATGTGTCTCAACCCATACTTTCCGATCACTCAATGCCACCTTTATAGCCACCCAGTTATGGTGTGGTGTTTGATGTCATCAAAGTATCCTTCCGGTGATGGTGATAAGCATGATCTCATGGTCGAAGGAATTAGGTTACTATGTATCAGAAAGCTTATAGCAATTGAACTATTAAAATGACTTGATCTTTATGCTACGCTTATCTATAGGAGTATGTCCATCATACCATTCTCCTAATGATATGATCTTGTTGTTAATAACATCTCAATGTTCATGATAGGGAAACCACAATCATCTATTAACCAACAAGCTAGTATTATGAAGAGGCTTTACTAGGGACTCTAATTTAGTTTACAAATCACACAAGTATCAATTTTTCCTTGTTAATATTGTTATAGCATGAATGTAAACATTTATCATAAACACAAAGATATAATAATAACTACATTTATTATTGCCTCTAGGGCATATCTCCAACAATGCATAGGATTGTTTAGTACTTGGATGCTTGTTATTATTTATCTGCAATTCCCTAGATCTTAAAGTTACATGTTTGGACTCGTCCATGCAACGCGTGTCCATCCATCCCTATGCCTACCGCACTCGAATCCCACTGTTTATCGTTACTATTACTATTGCTACTATTTCACTGCTGTTGTTGCTTTGCTGTTGCTACTACCAAACTGTTACTACTGATAAACTTCTGTGAGCAAGAACTATTTCCAGGTGCAGCTGAACTGACAACTCAGTTGTTAAGGCTTGCAAGTATTCTTTGGCTCCCCTTGTGTCAAATCAATAAATTGGGTAATACTACCCGCAAAGACTGTTGCGATCCCCTATACTTGTGGGTCATCAGTGAAGAAGAAGTTACTCTCTATATCCTTGAAACGGAGAGTTGAAGAATGCTATAAGCTTCTGAAGAATGGGCAATCCATGGAATGGGAGGAAATAGTACCTCTCTTTTATTCTAAATTTTATCCTTCCAATGAAGTACATAAGGATAGAAATCTGATATATAACTTTTGGCCTCGTGATGGAGAGAGTACAGCTAAAGCTTTGGGGAGATTGAAGTTACTAATGCTTAAATGTCCTATTCATGAACTCCCTAACAATATTATTATCAATAACTTTTATGCTAGGCTTTCTCTTCATGATAAAGATCTACTAGATGCTTCTTGTGCTGGATCATTCACACATATGAAGGAAGTGAAGGGAATGTGCCCTGAGAGGCAATAATAAAGTGTTTATTATGTGTATTCCAAGTATATGGTATATGTTTATTTTGCATGCTATAATTGTATTAATACAGAAATGTTAATACATGTGTGTTTAATAAACAAACAGAAAGTTCCTAGTTATGCCTCTCTCATAAACTAGCTCATTAATTAACAAGATGATCAAGGTTTCCTGATCATGGACATTGGATGTTGTTAATAACAGGATCACAACATTAGTGTAATGGTGTGATGAACATTCATCCAAAGTATAGCATTACGATCAAAGTCATTGAGTTTATATTGCTATAACAACTTACGAAGTGATCCTAATCCTTAGACCATGAGATCATGCCAATCACTAACACCGGAAGAGTTTCTTGATAACATCAAACGTCACACCGTAACAGGGTGATTATAAAGATGGGTTCAGAACTAATAAAGTGTTATGTTGAGGCCCATGGATAGAGAGTGGAATTTGTTCATCCCGGTGACGGATAGATATACTCTGGGCCCTCTCGGTGATATCACATTGGTTAGCTTGCAAGCAAGTGATTTGATCACTAGAATGTTATATCACGGGAATGAGAAAAGAGTGCATGTCAATAACGAGACCAAACTAGGTATGGAGATACCAATGATCGAATCTCGGACATGTAATATATCACAAAACAAAGGGATTAAGATACTAGCATAAAAGGTTCCGACAATCACAAGAAAGTCATTGTTGAATGTGTGCGAGTCAGTATGGGTCCCCAGATCCCGCTTCTGATTATTGATCCGAGAGGGGTCTCGATCATGTCCGCATTATTCATGAATCGTAGGGTGACACACTTAAGAGATACCGACATCCAATTGGAGCAAAAGTTTCATGCCGAAAAGAATAACAAGCGTAGGAATTTATTTCACTAGATACCGAAACAGGTTTTCGGGTGAAATTGCAGAAAGTATTTTTGCATGTGAAATAGAATTCTAGCAAGGGGTTATATGTGAATGTTTGTCATTAAAGTAATTGACAAAATTCTTAATAAATAAAAGGAGTTTTATTTAATGAGAGTTTGCATTAAGTTTGGTGGAAATTTAATAGCAATTTTGAGTGGGATTTTGAGTGGAGGGAATTTAAAGGAATTTTGTGAGTGGAGTGTCCACCCACATGAATGAGGGGATGGCAAGGGGGCAGCCCGCATTCATCGGCCACCCCCTTGGGCCCCCCCTCTCTCCTATAAAAGGCACCCCTCTCCTCACTTCTCACTCACATCTCCTCGTGAAGGATCTCTCTCCCCCTCTAGAATTTATTCCCCATGGTCTCGGACTAGCAAGATACATGTTCCCGGTGGCTATTCGGCAAGAAAGAGTTGTACTTCCTATGCATCGCTGGAGCGAGGAGGCAGAGGTTGCTTGGTGCCTCGGACGTGTGTGCGAGCACAGATGCGCTGCTAATTTGCAGCGTTATGACTTCCTCTCGATCTTGAGATTGGCAAGAGATCGTCTACATCAACCACGAGTTTAACTCGTTAAGCTTTGTCGGTCTTCAAGGGTATGTTCTCTATGGATATACATCTACCCGTTGTTTGTATCTAGTAGATAGATCTTGGTACATAGTTGTTCCCATCGTAGGAATTTTTTTGTTTTCTATGATTTACACGGGTAGTACACATATGAGTATGTGGGCAATGATGATCATGTTGTTGCTTCTTTTTTGTAATTTTGGATATTGGTGGCATAGTGGGATGAAGCGGCCCGGACAAACTTTACATGTCCTCGCACATGAGACCTGTTCCACGCTTGACATGCAACTAGTTTGCATAAGTGGCTAGCGGGTGTCTGTCTCTTCTACTATAGTCAATATCTATTTTGCAACGAGTTGTCAACAATTTGGTTATCCTTGTTGTGGTTCATGTTCGTAGGTATGAACGGTTCTATCTTCGAAAGCCCTAAGCCACGTACAACTTGCAATGGATAAATTAGAGGCGTCTAGTTTAGGTTGTTCTTGGGCTACTGTTATGATATGGTGATGTTGTAAGTAGAAGTATGAGACGATACTCTTACAACACACATAACGTGTAAGTTCCATAGACCTTGGCCTTACACATAAAGGTATGATAGTAATCATACCACGGTGCACATGATAGAGATCATATGCGGGAACCATATCATTCCACTAATAAACATGTGATGTTTGATAGCATCTTATATTGCTTGTTTGGCGTTTTATTAGCATAATAATATGATCCCTCATTTAAATATCAAGATAAGAATGTGTTCTTCCTTTAGTATGCACTGATTATGTTTTCGTCGCTCCAAGACATCACGTGATGATCGGGTGTTCTTGGATCCACGACCATATTTTGGGTGTAAGACAGTTACACACGCGAATACTATGGTTCTTACTTGGCGAGCCTAGCATGTACATACATGGCCTCGGGACACGGACCGAAAGGTTAAGCATGAGTCATATAGTAGATATGATGCCCATTTGATGCTCGCCTTTGAAGCTACACCAACTCACGTGATGATCGGACTTGGTGTAGTGGATTTGGTTCATGTAATCACCAAAAAGACACGAGGGATGTCATTTTTGAGTGGGAGTTCATTCGTAATGTGGATTAGTTGAACTCAATCTATCATAAACTTAGTCTAAACTTTACAAATTATGTTGTAGATGGCACCACCTGCTTTTAATTTCAATGTGTTCATGGATAAAGAGAAACTTGCAACAAATGGTAGCAACTTTACCGAATGGGCCATGAATTTGAGGATTCTCCTCTCTGCTGCACAAAAGCAATATGTGCTAGAAGCGCCACTAGGCCCCCCACCTTTTGAGGATGCCCCTGACGAGGAGAAGAATGTCTATCAGACTCGTCAGGAGGACCACAACTTAGTTCATTGCGACATATTGTATGGGCTAGAGCCAGAACTTCGAAAGCGTTTTGAAAATGGCAATGCATTTGATACAATGGGTGAGTTGAAAATGATTTTCGACACACATGATGTTGTAGAGAGCTAAAATGCTTCGGAAAAGTTCTTTAGCTGCATGATGGAAGAGCACAGCTCCATAAGTGAGCATGTACTCAAGATGTCGGGTTATGCCGATAAGCTTGTGTCCTTGGGAATATCGATTCCCATTGACTTAGGCATCCATCGTGTTCTGCAGTCTCTACCACCTAGCTATAAGAGCTTCGTGATGAACTATAGTATGCAAGGCATGAAGAAGTCTCTCCCCGAGCTTCTGTCAATGCTTAAAACTGGATAAGTGGAGATCAAGAAGGAACATTAAGTGTTGATGATCAATAAGAACACTGGTTTCAAGAAAGACAAGAAGGGTAAACAGAAGGGAAGTAAGGGCGGCAAGCCGGTTGCCGTGCCTGAAAAGAAACCCCGAGTTGGCCCTAAGTCTGATACTGAGTGCTACTATTGTAAGGGGACTGGACACTGGAAGCGCAACTGCCCCAAGTATTTGGCAGACAAGAAGGCCGACAAGGCAAACAAAGGTATATATGATATACATGTTATTAATGTGTACTAGACTAGTGCTTGCAGTAGCACCTGGGTATTTGATATCGGTTCAGTTGCTAATATTTGTAACTCGAATCAGGGGCTGCGGAACAAGCGACCGCTAGCAAGGGGTGAGGTCAATATGCGTGTCGGCAATGGATCAAGCGTTGATGTGATCGCCGTCGGAACGCTACCTCTCCACTTGCCGTCGGGATTAGTAGTAAACTTGAATAATTGTTATCTGGTGCCTGCACTGAGCATGAACATTGTATCTGGATCGTGTTTGATATGAAGTGGTTATTCATTTAAATCCGAGAACAATGATTGTTCTATTTATATGAATGAAATCTTCTATGGTCATGCACCGATGATGAATGGTTTATTTCTATTGGATCTCGATAATAATGTTACACATATTCATAATGTTGATGTTAAAAGGATTAAACTTAATGATGATATATCCGCATATATGTGGCACTGCCGTCTAGGTCATATTGGCGTTAAACGCATGAAGAAGCTCCATTTGTATGGACTTTTAGAATCACTTGATTTTGAATCATTTGATACATGTGAGCCATGCCTTATGGGCAAGATGACTAGAACTCCGTTTTCCGGTTCAATGGAACGGGCGACAGATTTATTGGAAATCATACATTCTGATGTATGTGGTCCAATGAGTGTGTTGGCGCGAGGTGGATATCGTTATTTTGTTACTTTCACGGATGATTTGAGTAGATACGGTTATATCTACTTGATGAAATACAAGTCTGAAACCTTTGAAAAGTTCAAGGAATTTCAGAATGAAGTGGAAAATCATCGTAATAGAAAGATCAAATTTCTACGTTCCGACCGTGGAGGTGAGTATCTAAGTTACGAGTTTAGCACTCACATGAAAGAGTGTGGAATTGTTTTACAACTCACACCTACCAGAACACCACAGTGAAATGGTCTGTCAGAACATCGTAATCGTACTTTATTGGATATGGTTCGATCTATGATGTCTCTGACGGACTTGCCATTGTCATTTTGGGGTTATGCACTAGAAACTGCTGCATTCACTTTAAATCGGGCACCATCTAAATCCGTTGAAAAGACAACGTATGAATTGTGGTTTGGAAACAAAACTAAGCTGTCATTTCTTAAAGTTTGGGGATGCGATGTTTATGTGAAGAAAATTCAACCGGATAAACTCGAACCCAAAGCGGAAAAATGCGTCTTCATAGGATACCCTAAGGAAACTATTGGGTATTCCTTCTATCACAGATCCGAGGGCAAGGTTTTTGTTGCCAAGAATGGATCCTTTCTAGAGAAAGAGTTTCTCGCGAAAGGTGTGAGTAGTCAGAAGGTAGAACTCGAAGAGGTTATTGAACCTTCTCTTCTAAGTATGGCGAGTAGCGCAACGCCAGAAGTTGTTCCGGAGTTGTCTTCACCAGTTGAAGAGGGAACTAATGATAATGATCATAAAACTCCGAAAGAGAGTATTACCAAACCTCGCAGGTCTAGCAGGACGTGTGCAGCTCCCAAGCTGTACGGAAACCCTATTATGAATTTCATGGTTGATGAAATTGATGAACCCGCGACATATGAAGAAGCGATGATGAGCCCGGATTCCAACAAATGGTTAGAAGCCATGAAATCCGAGATGGAATCCATGTATGAAAATCAAGTTTGGAACTTGGTGGAATTACCTCACGACCGAAAGGCCGTGGAGAACAAATGGATTTTCAAAAAGAAAACTGATGCTGATGGTAATGTGACCGTCTATAAAGCTCGACTTGTCTCAAAGGGGTTTCGACAAATTCAAGGAGTTGACTACGATGAGACATTCTCTCCCGTAGCGATGCTAAAGTCAGTTAGGATTATGTTAGCAATTGCTACATATTTCGATTATGAGATATGGCAGATGGATGTAAAAACCGTGTTTCTCAATGGTAATATTGAAAAAGAGTTATATATGATACAACTAAAGGGTTTTGTATCCTAAGGATGCTAACAAGGTGTGCAAGATTCAGCGATCCATCTATGGATTGAAGCAAGCATCATGAAGTTGTAATCTCTGCATTGATGAGGTGATCAAAGAGTTTGGATTTGTCCAAACTTATGGAGAATCTTGTATTTACAAGAAAGTGAGTGGGAGCAATGTGGCATTTCTGATACTATACGTGGATGACATATTATTGATCGGAAATGATATAGATCTTTGAAATAGTGTTAAAAGTTATCTAAATAGCAAATTTTCAACGAAGGACCTAGGTGAAGCGTCGTACATATTAGGCATAAAGATCTATAGAGATAGATCTAAGCGCCTAATAGGGCTATCGCAAAGTACATACCTTGATAAGATTTTAAAGAAGTTTAAAATGGACAGAAGTAAGAAGGGGTTCTTACCTATGTTGCAAGGCAAGACATTGAGTAAGACTCAAAGTCCGGCTACGGCGGAAGAAAGAGAGATAATGGACAAAGTTCCCTATGCTTCAGGCATAGGCTCTATAAAGTACGCCATGCTATGTACAAGACCGGATGTGGTACATGCTATTAGTTTGACTAGTAGGTACCAATCAGATCCAGGTTTGGAACACTGGATAGTGGTCAAGAATATCCTTAAGTACTTACGAAGAACTAAGGATATGTTTCTTGTGTACGGAGGTGAAGAAGAGCTCGTCGCTAAGTGTTATGTCGACACAAGCTTTGACACCGACCTGGATGACTCTAAGTCTCAATCCGGATACGTATTTCTCATGAATGGCGGAGCGGTTAGTTGGAGGAGTTCCAAACAACCTGTGGTGGCGGGATCAACAACGGAGGCCAAATATGTTGCTGCTTCGGAAGCGGCTCAGGAAGCGGTTTGGATGAAGGAGTTCATATCCGAACTAGGTGTTGTTGCAAGCGCGTTGGACCCAATGGTGATCTATTGTGACAACAATGGTGCCATTGCCAATTCCAAAGAACCAAGGTCTCACAAGAATTCCAAGCATATTAAGCGCCGGTTTCACTCCATCCGCGAGCATGTCAAGGATGGAGATATAAAGATTTGTAAAGTACACACGAATCTCAATGTAGCAGATCCGTTGACTAAAACTCTCCCTAGAGCAAAACATGATCAACACCAGAACTCCATGGGTGTTAGATTCATCACTATGTAACTAGATTATTGTCTCTAGTGCAAGTGGGAAACTACTATAGGAACTTGTTAGATTCATCACTATGTAACTAGATTCATCACTATGTAACTAGATTAGTGTCTGAATTTTTTAGACAAACATCAAACCAAGTGATTTCCAAGTTGATAGATGATGAGAAACTACTATAGTAACTTGCTAGAGGGAGACACATGCATCAAAATGGAATATCTAAGCATATAACAAGCATGCAAGATCACACAATCTGTCACCTATAGCAGCAAAATACTCAAGATACAATCTACCAATCATAAATCTAATTGGACAAGCGGAGGAGACACATACCAAGGAGCAAACCCTCCAAAAATCAGAACAACAAAGATGGGCTGAGCAAGG
This sequence comes from Avena insularis, assembly GCA_023614405.1. Taxonomy (NCBI): domain Eukaryota; kingdom Viridiplantae; phylum Streptophyta; class Magnoliopsida; order Poales; family Poaceae; genus Avena; species Avena insularis. The sequence continues at coordinate 206,922,035 of CM042685.1, forward strand.
AGATCATAATTCGCGAGCAAGAACCGCAGGAGCTCGAGCTTGAGAAAGTTTTCCGGTGTTTTTTGGGAGAGAGAAAGAAGATGGCTGTGAGGAGGCATCTTGGAGGGCCACAAGTGGGCCACACCCCTACCAGGAGCCACCTGAGGGCTGGCCACGCCGCCCAGGGGTATGCTGGCCTAACGTGGCCCCGTGGGTCACTCCAGGTGTCCCTCTGCCCCTTTTTCAAGGAAAAAATTATTTTGAACTTTCTGGGATTTTTCGGGAAACTTTATTTTTGGCCAACTTTCAGGGTATGAAAATTGATTTTCTCGCAGAAACAGTTTTTTTAGAAGAAACAAAAGCAAACCAAAACCAAACTATGGAAGTTCTAAGACACTCTAACAATCAAACAACTAACAAAACCAACGCCAACAAAAGAAAGGGCAAAGACTAGGAAGGAGAAAAATAAAAGAAAGCAAGTATAACCACAGTGAAAACATTATTTTGTTCATTAAAATCCTTTTGTCAACAAGGTTGATCAAGTCTTGTTACCAAAACAATCTTATATGAAACAAAACTTTGTATTCCACAAAGTTATTATGTTACCTCAAACTTGATAGCAATGGTCCCAATCATAATAGTTTCAAAACTTTCTTGTGGAATGGGACAATATATTTCTCCAACCTTGATGCTCTCAGTATTTTCAATGGAATTCAGGCAATAGCTCTTAGCAACCTTCTTGGGGAAATAAACATTATGCTCTTTGTCATTAATATTAAAAGTTACTTTTCCTTGATTATAATTGATGACAGCACCTGCAGTATTAAGAAAAGGTCTCCCAAGAATAATAGACATATTATCATCTTCAGGCATTTCAAGCACAACAAAATCAGTTAAAACCAAGCAATTATGAGCCAATTGAACAGGAACATCCTCACATATACCAACAGGAATAGTAGTTGACTTATTAGCCATTTGCAAAGATATATCAGTTGGTATCAACTTTTCTAGCTGGAGTCTCTTGTAGAGAGAAAAAGGCATAACACTAACTTCAGCTCCCAAATCACATAAAGCAGTTCTAACATAATTTTTCTTAATAGAGCAAGGAATAGTTGGTATACCTGGATCACCAAGTTTCTTTGGAACCTTACCATTGAAGGAATAATTAGCAAGCAAAGTATAAATTTCCTCATTATGAATCTTCCTTTTATTAGAGACAATATCCTTCAAATACTTTGAATAAGGAGGCAACTTAATAGCATCAGTCAAAGGAGTTTGCAAAAATAAAGGCTTCATCCACTCACAAAACTTGTTGTAGTGTTCTTCCTCCTTTGACTTGTGTTTCTTACCTAGAAAAGGCATAGTCTTCTGCACCCAAGGTTCTCTCTCTTTACCATGTTTATTAGCAATAAAACCTTCCTTAGTGTACCTAGTGTTCTTAGTGTGCTTCTCAGGTTCTTCCTCAACTTCCTCCTTATCAGGAGCATCATTTTTATCATTGCCACTCTTAGTTTCAGCATCAGATAATGATATACTATTAGGATCTACAGAAGGTTCAAGTGGTTCCTCAACTATTTTGTGTTTCTTTTTCTTTTTCTGACGAGGACTACCACTACTTTCACCTTGTTGGGAACCCTGCTCAATTCTTTTAGGGTGTCCCTCAGAATATAAAGGATCTTGAGTAGCTATATCACTCCTAGTTCTAATTCCATAACCATGTTTATCTCCTAAGGCATTAACTAGCATATCCTTTTGTACCTTAGCAAGTTGATCAATTTGGGTTTGAACCATTTGAAAGTGTTTACAAAGAATTTTAATATCATTAGGAGTTCTTTCCACAATATCTTTCAACTCTTTAATAGCTCTAGAGTTTTCCAATAAATGATTCTAAACTTGTTTATTAAAATTACCTTGTTTAACAATAAATGTGTCAAGTTCCTCTAAACATTTCTCAGGAGGCTTACCATAGGGAATATCACCTTCATCAAAGTGGAGAGAGTGTACCTCAATAGTAGATGAGTGGGGAATTGGCTTACATAATTCTTCTATAGGAGGTAGATTCTTCACATCTTCAGCTCTAATACCTTTCTCCTTAAGACATTTCTTAGCTTCTTTCATCACTTCATCATTTAATGCAATAACTCCCCTCTTCTTTGGTGTTGGTATTGGATCTGGTTCAAGAACAACTGATTCAGCAGTAATAGGCTCAGGTGTATTTAGCTCAGTTGAAGTCCAATCATCATAATTCTTGCTTATCTTAGCCATTAATTCTTCAGCATCTATAGGAGTTCTTTTCCTTAAAACACAATCAGCAAAGCTATCTAGGTATGTCCTAGAACCATCAGTTAGTCCATTATAATAAATATCAAGAAACTCATTCTTAGGCAATGGACATCCAGGATGTGCATGAATCAAGGCACAAAACCTTGTCCATGACTCAGGCAATTTCTCTTCTTCTCCCTGTTTAAAATCAAAAAGTCTCTGCAAAATGTCTAGCACTGGGAGGAAAATATTTCTGGAAGAAAGAAGCAATCAAGCAATTGGGGCTATCAATGGAACCAGGAGGCAATCTATTAAACCTAGCCTTAGCTTCTCCTTTTAGTGAAAAAGGGAAGATCTTACTAACAAAGTACTTGCGCATCTTAAAATCATCAAAGAATAAAGCACTCATAGTGGAAAGCTCATTCATATGAGCTACAACACTATCACTCTCAGTCCCACAAAAAGGTTCTTTCTCAACAATGTCTAAATAGGATAAATCAAGAAATAAATCATAATCTTTATCTTTGATATCTATGGGAGAGGTGGCAAACTTAGGATCAGAGGACAGTTTAGGAATAATGGTGCGTCTTGCAAGGAGACTCTTAATAGTACTAACACCATGTGTGTTTCAGCACTCTTCAACAAAATCATCAGTAAACTCAATGTAACCATCATTAATATCATATCTCTCTAGACTCAGGTGAGCTAACAGGTGTAACAATGTCTTCACTAGGAGTTTCAGTGTTTCCTAGACTAGCCATAGTAGCATCTAGGAAAGGACATAATGAATCACTCGCATTAAGCACAGTAGAAGTAACATCATGAGTATCAAAAGCAGTTTCAGACTCAGCAGTAGTAGCAGTGTGTGTAGCATGTGTATGTGGTGGTGGTGTAACAAGCTTACTTATAACAGACGATGAATCAAGAGCAACAGAGGTGTTTAGGATTGTACCTCTTTTTGTAGTGGATGGTAAAATAGGAAACTTTCCATCATGAGACTTCCCCATGATGAAAGGAGTAGCAGTGAACAATAATAGATCCAAGTGAACTTACAAATAAAGCTATAGCTCCCTGGCAACAACGCCAGAAAATAGTCTTGATGACCCACAAGTATAGGGGATCGCAACAGTCTTCGAGGGTAGTATTACCCAATTTATTGATTCGACAGAAGTGGAGCCAAAGAATACTTGCAAGACTTAACAACTGAGTTGTCAATTCAGCTACACCTGGAAATAGTTCTTGCTCACAGAAGTTTATCAGTAGCAACAGTTTATAGTAGCAACAGCAAAGCAACAGAAGCAGCAAAACAAGAGCAATAGTAACAGTAGCAGCAAACAGTAGGATATGAGTGCGGTAGGCATAGGGATGGATGGACGGACATTGCATGGACGAGTCCAAGAATGTATTCTCAAGACCTAGGGTAATTGCAGATAAATGAGAATAATCATCCAAGTACTAAACAATCGTAGGCATGTGCTCCATATATAGCCATGCATGCTCGCAATGAGAACTTGCACAACATATTTTGTCCTACCAGCCCGTTGTAGCGGGGCCTCTAGGGAACTACTGGTAATTAAGGTGATCCTTTTAATAGAGCACCGGAGCAAAGCATTAAAACTCCGTGAACACATGTAATCCTCACATCACAGCCATCCCCTCCGGTTGTCCCAATTTCTGTCACTTCGAGGCCTTTGGATCCGGACAATGATATGTGTACACAACTTGCAGATAAGATCACAAACAATACTGTCATAATGATTCAATAATAAGTTCAAATCTGAGATCATGGCACTCAGTCCCTAGTGACAAGCATTAAGCATAACAAGTTGCAACAAAGTCAAATAACACTAATAGAGATACTAGGCACCATGCCCTAACAATCTTATTCGATTACATGATAGAAATCATCGAATCCCTACCATCCCCATAGCCTACAGCGGGGGGATTACTCACTCATGGATGAGGGAAACATTGATGGTGGAGAGGCATTGGTGATGACGATGGCAATGATCCTCCCCAAATTCCCTGTCTCGGCAGGGTGCCATAACGGAGTTTCTAGATCTGAATTGCGGTTTCTAGTGGTGGCGGCGTAGCGGAACTCTTTCTCGAAAAACGTTGAACCCCTCCCCTGAGTTTTTAGGTCAGAAGGCATCTTATAGGCGAAGAGAGAGGTCGAGGGAGTGCCTAGGCTAGCCACACCCCTCCCAAGAGCGGGGTGGGCCCACCCACAAGGCAGGGGGTGTGGGCCACCCAGGGCTCCCCTCCATCTCGTATTCTGGCTCCGTGGATCTTCTGGTGAAATAAGATTTTTGGAATATTTTCCGGGATTTTTCCTGATAGTTGATCTTCGGCACAAAACTAGACACCAAGATAATTCTGCTAAAAACATCGTCAGTCTGTGTTAGTTGTATCCAAATCACACAAGTTTAGAAGAGAAACAATATCAAAAGTGTTCAGGAAAGTAGATACGTTTGGACGTATCAGTCACTTGCCTTTAGAATTAGAACACAAAGCTTATTGGGCAGTGAAAGAACTACATAGATATTTTAAACTTGCTGGTGAGAAGATATTGCTTAACTTGAGTACTTTAGATGAGTGGAGAAGTGAAGCTTATGAAAATGCTAGACTCTTTAAGGAAAAAGTAAAATATGGCATGATAGGAGAATTCTCAAAAGGGAGTTCCATGTTGGTGAGAAAGTTCTTTTGTATAGGGCTCGTCTCAGATTTTTTGCAGGGAAACTACTCTCAAAATGGGAAGGGCTTTTGTTATTAAGGAAGTATATCATTCAGGTGCTATTAAAATATCTTCTTTGAAGGATGCACAACACATGTGGTGAATGGTCAAATACTAAAACATTATATTTCTGGAGATTCTTATAACGAAGATGTTGATATTATTCAAATGGTGACTCCGGAAGAATTTATCAGAAACCAAACACCAGAATCTGCAGAGTTCGTCTTTGAATAGGTAAAAGTGGTGAAAATAGAAGGTTCATGAAAACTTTATATTTTTATATTTTTTGATGTTTTTATTGCATACAGAAGGTTACAAAACGAAACAAAGGAGGAAACAGAGGCTAGGGTGGCCACACCCACCCTAGGCGCGGGCCCCAGCTGGCCGCGCGTGGAGGGGGTGTGAGCCCCCTGAGCTTCGTCTCTGCCTTGTTTTCGCACGAGCACCTTCCTTATGTTTCGAAACTTCGTAAAATATAACCCCCCCGGATCCCCTAAGGTTCGTGTATCGTGTTCTCGTCGTGTTTATGTTTCGATCTGCTTTTGTCAAGCAGATTCTCAGTTTGGAGCCACAATGTCTTCCTTTGGATCACCCATGGAGGATTCCTCCGCAGATGTCATCAACCCGTACATGTATGAGTTGAGGATTCATCCCAAGGATTTGATTCTCAAGGATGGGAAGGTGCAGATGAAAGAAGTTCAAGGCCCCAAAGGAGAAGGCAATCTGGAAGACAGGATGGAAGCATTGGAGCAGGAAGTTTTCAGGTACAAGAAGATGGCAGAATGCAAAGTGGATGTCATCCATAAGATAAGCTCAGAACTCATTGCCAAGCACGAGTAGGAGGTTGCTGAGCTCTGAGAAGAAAACTTCTCGCTCTGTTAGACCACCAACCAATTACAAGCACAACTCTACGACATACAAAATCAAAACTGTGAGTACGAGGCTAGATTTAATCGCATAAGCTCTGCTGCTAGTTTCAGGATTGTGGAAACCAGGACGTCCTTTTTGGATGAGGAACCTTTGCCTTGGAAGTTTGATGATGACAAGAGAACACCACCACCACCGAAGGAGTAATTCGTCATCAGGTTTGGCATCCCCTTGGCTTGTTCCAAGCTTGGGGGAGTGTCGCGGTATCACATCATTATCTTTTATCTTTTACCTTTTTAGGTTCATATCTTTGGTAGATAAGTTATCTTATAGGTTGGTTTGCATGTGGAAGTTTCTCTCCTTTAGTATTATCTATGTATCCCTTGGTGTGAGTGCCTTGATGGAATATTAATGAGAAGTTTCATCTTTTACTTTTTGCACTCCTTATTTTAGTTTGCAATCCCTCTTATATGATTGACCTTGTTGATCAGTATTGGCATCACTTTAGGAGCATCAAGTAGATCTAAATAGGTTTTGGCAAACCAAGCTCTAGTCAGTAGCAATACTTTTTGAGGTTTGAAAGGAAAAGAGAAAAAGCTTACAGGTATTTTGTATCATTTATTTTTCTTTCTTGATTGGTTCATAAGCTTAGTATTCTTTATTTAAGATCTTTTGTGTCTTCAAGGAAGATTGAATGTTTGGCTTTATCACTTGTATGTTTGCTTGTTTCCTTCAACTCTTTCGCTTGCTACCCAGCCTTGCTAGCCAAAAACGTATTTTGAGAAGGCATTCTTCTCATGCATCCAACCCCTTTGAACCAAACATGTGCCATTTGTGTCCACCATATCTACATATTAGCATTATTTCTATTCCAAAAAAATTCTCAAGCTTCATCTATCTTTCGAATTAAAAAGTATTTTGTTATGTGAAAACTAGTTAGTAAAGCTCTCAAGAACATGATGGCACACCTTATTTTCTTACCCCTAATAGACTTGAACTATTGTGTCATTGAAGTTGTATATGCTTGCATATATACGTTGGGATTAGTAGAATCGTGCTATCACGGACAACACTTTCAACACTTATGGATACATATCTAGTTGATATCATGCACTTTTGTTTGCGGATGTCGTCGGTGTGAAATAAAAGGGGAGCTTGTAAGTCCATGAAGTTATGTATGTGTGTTAGAGAAACGCCTGGGCCGCTAGCCTAAGACATGCCTAATCATGGTGGAAACTTGCAGCATAACCATAGTGAGCAATCTGTGAAGCATCCTCAATAAAAACCTATGCAAATAGCAAATAAAAAGATCATTGAGATGCTCGCTGTCTGCTTGCCTTGTCATTTTGATTATGGGATAGATCCTGTATCATGTGCAAGGGGTACCCTGTTGGCGGTTCTTTATGATACACATGTACTTACAATGACAAGAACTTATCGGTAACTAAAGTTGAGTAGCATGAGGAGCAGCCCTCGTACTCAAAGGACATGAGATTGCCAACTTATATTTCGTCAAGCATATACTCCATCTTTGTTCACTTTAACCTTAATCACCTCAAGATGCTTATGATAGGGGCAATGAGGGCTCAAAGCAAGTAAGTACCATAATCTTTTGGAAGCTCTTTATGACTTGAAATCCCTGCTTCCCTCTATGAAGGGACCTTTCTCCTACTTCTAAGTTGAGTCAGTAAACCTATTTCCTCTCTATATCCAGTAAGCATTTGAGTTGTTGTGTTTCAAGCATTCATATGATGATTTATTCAATCTTGTTCTCTATCTTCCTTGTTTGCACAAGACTCTTATCAATTGAGTATTACTTTGAAGGCCATCATTATGAAAAACCTTTTATGTTTGAGAAAATAGTACTTCGTTGTGAAAACTTCTACAAAAGTTTTTTGTGAAACTGTTTGCCAGCTATTCTCTAACCAAGAACGAAGTTTGCCAATTCCAATTATGATTTATCTTTATGCATCTCTATTGTGACTCCTGTACTTGTTGCAAGCTAAGTTATATAATGGTGAGTTGCTTTCTTCTACGAGTTGTGCAATGGTAAGGGTGATGATTCTTGTCCGTATTCTCTTATCGACACTTCACTCCATAAACCTGTGGACATGTTTACTCAACTCAGTTTTCGCTTGGGGACAAGCGAAGGTCTAAGCTTGGGGGAGTTGATACGTCCAATTTGCATCACCATTCTATATCATAATTTGCCTCTATTCATTGATATATTTCTTATTAAGAGGTGTTACTTATGTCTTTTTATTTGTTTTTGCATGTTGGATGATACTTGGAGGATGGACTGCCGGAGTCAGGATTCTGATGGAAAAGAGGTGTTTTGATGCAATTTCGCGAAGATCAGAAAAATACCAGAAAAACTATGGAAAATCATATTTTCCCAGAAGACAAAGGAAGCCAGAAGGGGAGGCGGAGATGGGCCATAGGGGGCCCACACCCCCCAGGCACGGGCCACCCCTGGGCCGCGCCTATAGGGAGTGTGGTCCACCTGTCTGGCCTCCGGCTCTGCCCTCTTGCCTATATCTTCTCCTCGAAACCCAAAAACACGAGGAGCGACCACAGAAAGATTCCTCCGCCTCTGCGGGAAGAAAACACCAAGAGAGAAAAGCTCTCCGGCAGATAGATTCCTGCGGAGGAAATTCCTTCCCGGAGAGGGGAGATCTTCACCATCAACACCATCATCAAGCTAGACTTCATCGGGATCATCATCATCATCATCCACACCATCATCTCCACTAGCACCATCATCACCACTCCATCCCGTTGTAACAATTGTGTTGAATACTTGCATAGTTCTTAGGGGAAACTTTCCCTGTGTTGATTACTATTGTAGTTGATGCTTGTGAGTGGAACCCTTGGACTATTGTTTATGTTCAGATTGTTATCCATCACCATATCATCTTTGATCTTGATATATATGATGTCTTGTGAGTAGTTCGTTTAGTTCTTGAGGACATGGGAGAAGTCGTGTTGTTAGTAGTGGATTTGTGTTGAGATATTATTCAATGGTCTAGTATAGTTGTGGTGCTATTCTTCTAGTGGTGTCATGTGAACGTCGACTACATGATACTTCACCATTTATGGGCCTAGGGGAATGCATTGTGTAATTGGCTACTAATTGTGGGGTTGCCGGAGTGACAGAAACCTGAACCCCCGTTAGGACACCATTGCATAAGGGAGTGTAGGATATCAGAGTTTAAGGTTGTGGTTAGGTTTATATCTTAATTGCTTTCCTATAGTTGCGGATGCTTGCAGGGGGTTTAATCACAAGTATGTATTAGTCCAAGTAAGGTCGGTACATTAGCACAGGTCACCCACACAACACTTACAACACCAAAGAAGACTACTCAGCTATTTGAAGCGAAAGCACTTGTGATGTAATTCCATGTGTCCTCGAGAACGTTTGGTCCTTATAAGTATTCCCACCGGCTTGTCCTTTGCTAAGAAAGGATTGGGCCACTTGATGCATTTGTTCGTTGTCTTTATTACTTGCACTTTGTTTCTTTGCTTTATCAGAAAACCCCTAAAAATCCATTTGCTAAGTATTTATAGAGATTTCCTGCTCCATACCACTAGTCAACACCTCCTGCTCCTCGTTGGGATCGACACTCCTATTTATCAAAAGTACTATGATACATCCCCTATACTTGTGAGTCATCAATCGGCCACCTAGAGAACCGCCAAGTCGACGAATGTGGGCAAGCCGCCCCTTGCAGCGGTGTTGAGCGACTCGTGGTGGCAGAAGCCGATGGCGGCAATGCAAGCCCACTCACAGTGGGCGGTGGAGAAGAAGAAGAGGAAGGTCGTGATGTCTACGCACTTCTATTCTTGTAGACAGTTGTTGGGCCTCCAAGTGCAGAGGTTTGTAGAACAGCAGCAAGTTTCCCTTAAGTGGATTACCCAAGGTTTATCGAACTCGGGGAGGAAGTGGTCAAAGGTATTCCCTCTCAAGCAACCCTGTAGTCAAGATACAAGAAGTCTCTTATGTCCCCAACACACCTAATACACTTGTCAGGTGTATAGGTGCACTAGTTCAACGAAGAGATAGTGAAATACAAGTGGTAACGCTACCAGAAAAGAGCTTGACGGTGAGGTAAAGACTACAGCAAGCAAAAATGCAATAGATCTAGTAGGAAACAGTGTTTCAATGCTTAGAAACAAGGCCTAGGGATCATACTTTCACTAGTGAACACTCTCTCATATAAATATCCTCTCTTCATGATACTACTCTTAACTACTCTTCGGTTGGACACTCTAATCCAAGGTAGGGCTATAACAGCACACCTGAAAGTCCGCCTTCCCCAATCTAGATAATTCCACATTGTCACCTTGAGCACTAGATGGTTCCAACAAACACCACAATTTCATAGAGACATCCAAATCCAAATATAACTCATAAAAAATATTCAATCTATCCAAAGTGCCACACACGGTATGCACGCTGTCACTTTCACACACGTGGAGAAATGCATAGATCTATTAAAGCACAAGGAGTATTTATGTAGACTCAAGCCTAAGTGCCACCATGGTGTGCACGCTGTCACTTTCACACACATCGAGAGAGCATAGATCTAATGAAGCACTTGAGTAGCAAGGTATATCTACTTTATTACAAAGCTCATGATCACAAGATCATGCATAGAGAGAGAGATTAACACATAGCTACCGGTAGAGCCCTTAGCCTTGAGGAAGAACTACTCCCTCCTTATCATGGAAATCAGCAACGATGATGAAGATGGCGATGGAGATCGATGGAGATGGCTCCGGGGGCACTTCCCCGTCCCGGCAGAGTGCCGGAACAGAGACTTTCTGTCCCCCGAAACTCCCCTTCGATGGCTGCAGAGCTACAGAGGTTTTCGTGGATTTCTTCTGGATGCCCTAGGGTTTTTGGTCGGAGCCTTCTTATAGGCGCAGGAATCAAGGTCGGTGGGGGTCCAGGGGGCCCACACCCCCTGTGGGCGCCTCTGAGGCTTGCCAACACCTAGGGGGTGCGGCCACCCTGTGTCCCCCTTCCGGCTCTGCTTCGTGGTTCCGTGTTGCTCCGGGAAAAATAATGACTTTGGCTTTTGTCCCGTCCAATTCCGAGAATATTGATTTTCTGCCTTCCTGGAACCAAAAACAGAAGAAAACAGGCAAATGGCACTGTGGCAACTTGTTAATAGGTTAGTTCCAGAAAATATATAAAAACACCTCAAAGAAAGACAAAGCAAAGCAAAGTAGATACTAAACAAGCATGGAACATCAAAAATTATAGATACGTTTCCGACGTATCAGGTCGCGGCAGCATCATCCTCGACGCATACACGCAAGGCCAAGCCATCTCCGACGTCCTCAATGACCACGCCTACTCCATCTTTCATGGCGGCTGTCACAGCTCGTCCCCCAGTCACTGCCCATGAGGTGATCGATGAAATGCCTGAGTCCCAAGCAAGTGCGACCGAGCTTTGGGTTGCCAAATTCATGTCCCAATTGGATTGTTCACACGCTCAAGGGCTCGACGACCTCCACTTTGGTGATGCCTACAACCAGGAAGAGGATACCGAGGAAATGGTGGTCGAGGAAGAGGAGGCCGAGGAAGAGGTGACCGAGGTGGAGGCGCCAACATGCAAGGGTCGCAAGGTCCGACACCTATAGCGAAGAAGAAGATGTTGCATTGTGTCATGCTTGGATGAATGTCTCTCTTGATGCAACGATTGGCATGGATCAATGCAAGGACAAGTTTTGGGAAAGAATCAAGGATCACTATCACAAATTGGTCAAGATCCCGTCATACCGCACCCAAGGCTCTCCTAGTCATCATTGGGGAATAATTCTTGAGAAATGCCACCGATGGGACGGCGCCATTGAGTCGGTGACCAATGCACCACCAAGTAGGGTGCCGGTCACCCAATATGGACCGATTCAATAAGACATGTACACGCTCTGTAACAAGAAAGGGGGCACAAAGGCTTCACTTTGTTTCATTGCTACAAGGAACTAGAGGGCAATGAGAAGTGGATTCAAAGAAACTATGAGACCACATTCGGCCATTGACGTTGATGAGGAGGAGGAGGAAGAAGAATACCTCAACAAGAGGCCGGACGATACCAATATTGCAAAAGAGAAGAAGAAAAGGGGAGGTGTCGGTGCCTACACGGAAGAGTTCAATGCCATCATTGAGACCAAGAAAGCATTAGTGGATGAACGCAAAGAGAACAAGGATGATAGGTGGAGGGAGCTCAAATTTCTTGAGGAAGAGAAGTGGCGGTCAAAGTTGGCGATGGAGGAACAAAGGATTGCACTAGAAGAAAAAAGAATGGCGAAGGAGAAGAATATAGAAGAGAAAAAGCTTGCACTTCAGGCGGATAAGCTGGCTAAGGAGAGGATACTGACCGCACTATCATGTTCATGAACCCAAGCACCTTGGATGATAAAGAAAGGGCATATTGGGAGATCTCTTGTGCGAATATCTTGGCCCTAAAAAGTGGTGGTGGTGGCCGAGATGGTGCTTGAGGTGGCCGACATGATGGTGGCCTCGACAATATAAACATGCTATGTTGTGCTTTTGGTTAAAACTTGATAGATGTGATATTTTTTGGATAATATTTATGCATGTTTGAACTTTGTATGTTTGAGATCTTTAAAAAATAATGTTAATTTTTTTTAGTACTTGATTGTTGAGCTTCGTTGGGAGTCCCCAAGAGGAAGGTGTCATGAGCAAAGCAGCAAGTTTTCCCTCAGTAAGAAACCAAGGTTATCGAACCAGTAGGAGGAAGGAAATGACTCAAAGGTGTTGCTAGCAACTTGGAAACCTGCACAACACAAACTCAAGACTTTTCCCCAACGAACAGTGAGGTTTTCAATCTCACTGGTTTGCTGAAAACAAAGGGTTAACTATATGGTGTGGAAGGTAATAGTTGTTTGCAGAAAGTAAACAGTAATAGTGGAAGATGTATCAATGGTAAAGATTGGACTGGGGTCCATAGTTCACTAGAGGTGTTCTCCTTAAGATAAACAAACATGGCATGCTGGGTAAACAAATTACAGCTGGGCAATTGACAGGACTGAGCAAGGCATACCAATGCAATACTAGACATTCATGATCCTATGAGATTCGGTTGGGCAATACAACAAGGTACATAGACCGCCATCCAACTTCATCTATGACTAGTAATCCACCTTCATGTTATCATCTGAACCCCCTCCAATATTAAGTTGCAAGCAACGGATAACTGCTTTAAGCAAAGTGTGTAAGGTAAACAATCCACTTGTTCCGTGAACAAGAGACCGTTGTTTTCTCCCTAGTAGCAACAACACATCTACAACCTTAGAGATTTTTGTCACTTCCCTTTGATTAAATAGAGGCATGAACCCACTATCGAGCATAAATACCCCCTCTTGGAGTCATTAGCATCTACTTGGCCAATATAGCTACTAGAAACGGACAGCATGCAAGATCTCAAACAACACAGACATGATAGAATCAATAAGACAAAACCATAAATCAATCTGACATAGTAATCTCAATATCCATTGGGTCCCCATAAACACAACCTGCATGATTACAAATAGATGATCTTGATCATGAACTGAGCTCACAAGATCTAAACATGGTAGCACAAAGGAGGAGATACAACCATCTAGCTACTACATGGACCCGTAGTCCAAGGTGGAACTACTCACGCTTCATACCGGAGGCTGGCATGATGAAGAAGGCCCCCGGGACGATCTCCCCTCCGGTAGGGTGCCGGGAAGAGCTTCAGGTCCCCCCGATCTAGGGACGATGGTGGTGGCTGCTACAGACTGTTTAATGGAATATTGATCGGGTACTTAGGGTTTTGGTGTCGGGGGGGTCTTTATAGGTGAAGAGGTGAGGCGGGGGCGTGCTGCAGGCCTCACCCCTGAGCTAGGGTTAGCTTAGCCAGGGCATGTGGCCCCCTGGTGGGTCCCCTCCGTCTTGTATTCTGGCTCCTTGTTCCCCACGGTAAAATAATGACTTTGGCTTTTGTCCCGTCCAATTCCGGGAATATTGATTTTCTTCCTTTTCTAGAACCAAAAACATAAGAAAACATGCAACTGGCACTGTGGCATCTTGTTAATTGGTTAGTCCAGAAAAACATATAAAACACCTCAAAGCGTAGACAAAGCAAAGAAAAGTAGATACTAAACAAGCATGGAACATCAAAGATTATAGATTCGTTTTCAACGTATCAAGCATCCCCAAGCTTAACTCCTGCTCGTCCTTGAGTAGGCAAGTGATAAAAAGAATAATTTTTGAGGTGACATGCACCATAAAATCAAGATCAAACCATTTGCAAGCATTGAAAGCTAGGATCAAATAACTCTAAACATGAGCATGAAAGATGGAGTTCTAACAGTAAGACAAAGTAACTATGCACGCAACATGAAAGGTTACAAACAAAGATTCATGAATAACATGCATTAAAAGACATTTGTTTGTTTCACATGTAGAAAACATGGCATAGTGGCATTCAGCTTGTCCCTCGTGGAGTAGAAAATAGATGCATAGGACACCTTCAAAGTTCATAAGAGTGACTAGATACAAATAGTTCAAGAACAAGCAATATCAACAATATGCAACAATCAATAAATTTTGGGACAATGCACATGGAACTAAGAATGGCAACTATGCTCTCCTAATTGGTGCCTAAGGATAGAAGGTGAAGACTCAATATAATGGTGGAAGAAAGGCCCTTCATAAAGTGAAGCAGGGATTTCAAGTTTCATAAAGATCTTCCAAAAATTATGGTACTTGTTAGCTTCCAGCTCTCATTGCCCCTATCATAAGCATCTTGAAGTGATTAAGGTTAAAGTGAACAAACCATGGAGTATATGCTTGACAAAGTATAAGTTAGCAATATCATGTCCCTTGAATACGAGGGCCGCTCCTCATGCTACTCAAGTTTAGTTACTTGCAATTTATTGTCATAGTAAGTACATGTGTATCATAGAGAACCGCCAACGGGGTACCCCTTGCACATGATACAGGAGCTATCCCATAATCAAAATGACAAGGCAAGCAGACAATGAGCATCTCAGCAATCTTCTTATTTACCATGGGAAAATGGTGCTTTTTTCTCTCTTTCCTCTTTTCTCATATTTTTTTCTTTTTCTCAATCGCTTTTTCTATAAGAAGAATGCTTCATAGATTGATAAATATGGTGATGCTGCAAGTTTCCACCATGATTAGGCATGGCTTAGGCTAGCGGCCCAGGCGTTTCTCTAACACATATACATAACTCCATGGACTTACAAGCTCCCCTTTCATTTCACACCAACTACATCCATAGAAAAAAGAGCATGATATCAACTGGATAGATATATACAGGTGTTGAAAACGTTCCCCGTGAAAGCACGGTTCTGCTAATCCCAACATATAAGTGCAAGCATATACAACATAGATGACACAATGGTTCAAGTTTATTAGGGGCAAGAAAAATAAAGTGTGCCATCAAGTTTGTGAGAGCTTTAATCACTAAGTTTTCACATAACAAAATACTTTTTAATTGGAAGATAGATGAAAACAAGAATATACTTGGAATGGTGTAACACACCATGCATAGGAATTTATAGTGGACACTTTGGAATAACTTGGTATCTTGGGAGTTGGATGCATGAGTAGAGCTTACTCATACAAGTGGAGGCTAGCAAAAGACTGGGAGCGACCAACTAAAAGAGCAATAATGGCCATAATCATGCAGAGCAACAAAACATGTCTAATCAAAGCATAAAGTGGTACTACGAGTCAAGGAATAAATGATAATGGAGGCTATGGTGACTGTTTATAGTCATAACATGGTGTGAGCATGTGCCAAGTCAACCCAAAAGAAGCATCAAAGGAGAATACCGCAATACTATGCTTTTGTATGCTATAACAATGCATGATTCCTTCAAGACACATTAAGCAGTCCCAATTGTTTGGAACAAGTCATGCTACAGCAATAATCACTAAGAATAAGGTCAACACAACATCTAGCATAACATGATAAAGTCTAAGTCACATTCAAAGCAAGCTCCTCTTGTACTCAAGAACTTTCTACTCCTCTCCAACACCAATCAACTTATTTGAAACAACACAGCGAGAACGGGGGTCCAAACTACTTTATTCAAGCAAACTAAGCAGACAAAAACCAAAAACTAAAACTAAGACGCTCCAAGAACAACACAACAGTGCATGAAACAATAAAAACGAAGTGTCTAGAAAGACCTGAGATTTTTATTGATGAAGAAGGAGATGCCTTGGGCATCCCCAAGATTTGACACTTGTACCTCTTTAATATTTCTTGGGGTGACATGGGGTGGCATCCCCAATCTTGAGGTTTTGTCCATTCTTCATGTCATTACATCATTCTTTCTCTACACCTGAAAATTTTCCTTCATACAAAACTTCACACAATCTTCATTAGCAACATTAGTGTATTCAAAAGATAATAGACCCTTGGGGTTTAGTTTTAGAACAGCAAACCTTTCACTAAAAATACAAGATACTATAGAAATTCCCTAAAAAATCTCAATTTCCCAAAAAGAACCCAAAAAGGAATCAATAAGAAGCAAAAGCAAATAATGGCAGAAATCTGTCAAAACAGACCAGCAGGTAGAAACCGATTTTTTCGAAGACCTTATGTTGCTCAAAGAAGAAAGTGTTGAACTAATTAAAGTTATATAACATACTGTGGGATTTAATCAAAAAATTATAGCTCAATCCGACTTACAGAGATTTTACAGGAATTTTTATGGTGGAGCACAAAAATCTGTTTCGGGACAGCAACTCCCTAAATCTTACTTCGCTCTCATTAGAGGTTATTCTTGGCACAAAAAGCAAATAAGAAGGATAAGGAGAGGTCATTACTAAGGTAATAACTTCCAAGACTCAAGAAAACTTTTGGGTTATCTCCCAAGAAGTACTTTTCTTTAACGCCTTTAAGTTAGGCTTGATAGTTTGAGATGTTGCTCACATAAAAAATATGAATTGAAGTAAAAGAGAGCATCAAGAAGCAAACTCAAAACACATTTAAGTCTAACCCACTTCCTATGCATAGGAATCTGGTAAAGAAACAAGTCATGAAATCACAAAGCAACAAGCATAGGAAAGCAAAACAAGTGCAACTTCAAGATTTTCAACATAAAGAGGGGAAAATTAATATTGTTGAGATACATAAGACCATGTTTCCCTCTCTCATAATAACTTTCAGTAGCAACATGAATAAAATTAAAAATATAACTATCACATAAAACATTCTGATCATGAGCTACATGCATAAAATGATTATTACTCTCCACATAAGCATAGTCATTCTTATTAATTGCAGTGGGAGCAAATTCAACAAAATAGCTATCATTATTATTCTCATCACCACAATCATCAAATATAGGAGGCATATCATAATCACAATTAATTTTCTCCTCAATAGTAGGTGGACTGAAAATATCATATTCATCATTGTAGTCATCATAAATTGGAGGTAAAGTATCATCATAGGCAATAGAATTTTCAGAATTGGTACCAAAGAGATTTTCAATATCAAAAGTAGTGTGCTTTTCCCAATCATGATCACCACTATAGGTGTAACATCCCAAAAATTATGAATTACAAAAACTATCATATCATTCATAGCATTCTTGGTTTGCACAAAATTTTCCAAACAAAATTCCAAATAAAAACCATTTTATGCCTATTATCTATATGCAAATAAGGCATGGTTTATTTTATTTTTCAAAGTATCAAAGTGCATTTGCTTGATCAGTAGTGTTTTGTATACAAATAAGTGCAAGGTTTGCACTAAAAAATCTAGGAGTGATTTGAATTCAAACCCATTTGATTTGGTTTGAATTTGGTTCCTGAAAAATCAAAATAGAAAAAGAAAAGGGAAAGGAAATAGAAAAGGGTCGGCGCCACCATTTCAGC
The DNA here is from genome assembly GCA_023614405.1 of Avena insularis. Lineage (NCBI taxonomy): Eukaryota > Viridiplantae > Streptophyta > Magnoliopsida > Poales > Poaceae > Avena > Avena insularis. The sequence continues at coordinate 206,939,797 of CM042685.1, forward strand.
CTAGCAACAGAAGCAGCCCACGAAGCCCACCCGGCCATCTCCCCCCTCCTCTCTCTCTCACGCGCGCAGCCCTACCTGCAGTCGCTGACATGCTAGCCCCGCACGCCATGTCACCGTCTTCCCCAAATCACGCCCCGTAGACCACGTCGCCGCTGTCGTTGCTGCCGTTGATGGCGCGGCGTAAATGTCATTGAATCCGCAAGCAATTCTTGTCGTGCCTCTGCCTACTTAAACCCCTACGCACAGCGAGATTTTCCCCTCACTCCACCCCCTCTCCGCCACTAGGCTGCCAGTATTTCGCTTGGTAACGCCGCTGCCCAACCCTCTTCGGTGAGCTATTCCGACTAACTCTGGCAGCCCCGTGCCCTCTGTTGCCTACTATCGTTCTCCCCTTGCTCATGCGCTTCTTCTCATACGCTTGGTTTGTCTGCTCGTGACCTAGGTCATCGGATTCGTCGACCACTGCAAGAGTCTGACGCCCCTCTCATCTCCGGCGAGAAATTCTGTAAGAAATTGAGTGCCCCTTGTTTTCTAGATCAAACGCCCATGTGCGCCGTGTATTTTTGCAGCCACTGATGCAAATTGTTTTGTCCTAGGGAGGCCTAGAGCATCGCCGTCGTCTCCGTAAACTGCGTGCTGACGCCAACAAGCTTTCCAATGAGCTCTCGGCCAAGACAAGATGCCCCTGTCCACGCCAGCGACAAGTTGAGCTTCCCCACAACCTCGCGAGTCTGGTAAGCCAAACCACAGCCCCCAACTCCCTCTATAGCCGTCGGAACATCACTGGCAGTGCGTCGCCGCGCCGTCGTCGCCATCGCCGCCAGGCAATGGTGGCGTGCTTAGCAGCCGTCACATCTAGATCCAGTGGCCACGATAGATCATTTAAGTGAAATGTTTTCTTTAGATCTGAGCCGCACAGAGCCACTTATATCCTACGGCTCTGGATGATCGATCCAACCGAAGCGGAATCAACCAATCATACACATCCATGTGGCTAGGGTTTCGATTTAAAATCTGTTTTTGTATCTATTAGAGATTCAAACTTGTAAAATTCATATCTTCTGTTCTGTTTGGTCAAATTTTACAAATAATATATCATTGGAATCAGAAAAATAAATCCTACACTACTGTGGGCTTATATTTGTATTTTGCTTCTGGAAAATTGGTTTTATTTACAGAACCAAATATAGGCCTATTTTGGCTATATAAATTATTTGGAAAATGATTTTAAAACAAATTCAAGTTTATTTAGGCTATAAATAGTTGGTTTTCTGTTCAGTACTGTTTGACTTGTTTTGTTTAGTTTGGAAAAAATCATCACATGGCATTTGCATGCATTCATAATATTTTTGCTTGAATATTTGCATGTGAATTTGGTGCTATTATTTTATGTGTAGATTTTGGTGCTAGTGGTGATTGTGATTATGAAGATTGTTTCTACTCCCCCAACTACCTAGGCAAGTGGTGCTTCATGTATAATTGTCCTATTGTTTTTGACTATGCACTAGTGATATTTTGTATAGGGCTTGCATGAGAATTTTGCTAAGTATCTATATGTTATGCCATGGGAAATCCTAGTAGTTATAGCCTTAGTAAAATTATTCTCTAAAGTTAAGATACTTGTTATCATTCTTAGCCTAGCTAGTAGCAAACAAGGGTGGATTATATACATGCTATGGAAATTTTGCTAAGTCTTTGACTTATGTTTTGCTTAATAAAACAACTAAGTGAATGAATCACCTGGGTGGAATGGAAAGAATGGTTTGTGTTTAGTGGTTACTCAGATCCCATTTCTATGGCCTCCCTGGTGTATCTCACTTGTGGAAAGTCACCCAGGAACAAAGGGATTTGAGATACTTAGTGTTTAGAAGCTTCTAGTGCATCTACATGGCATATGGGCTCTGCTTGATCATATAGGTTGCAATAACTTAGTCAAATCGATAGATGGTGGTAGGGTGATAGGATGGAACGCGTCCATTTGGTCTAAGGGAAGGCTTTTGAAAGATCTCGTCTCGTTGCATGTTGAGTCTTGTGGGGAAAGTGCACCACCTCTCGAGAAGGAAAAATCGAAGTACTTAGCCGTGTCCCCGGCAATGGACAATTTGAGCATCAAGACATTAAAGCTATCAAGGATCTCCTCATCCCAATTTCTAAGTTAAAACTTGTGGTTGAACAAGGGTAAAGGTTCACCAATGTCTATTGGTGGTTCCTTGGGTGATTTTCATCAAACAAAAACTTAGTTTTTTCAACTGATAAGAAAAACCTATTTTGAGCAAAGCAATCCTAAGTTACACTTAGCCAAATTCATATATATGTTAGAAACTACTCCCTCTGTTTCAAAATATAAGATGTTTTAGGTTTGTGAAGAAATTGAATCTAGACTTCTTTTAGTTTGTAGATTCACCCCCACGTTGAGTGAACCTATATACTAAAACAAGTCTAGATACATTTGATTCACAAACCTAAAACATCTTATATTTTGAAACGGAGGGAGTACTACTCTACTATGATATCACTTGCCAATACAATTCCAAATGTATTGACCCACTGTGGTTGTAACTTATGATGTTGCAGGTTACTCTGATGAGGATTAGGGTTATGAGTCTACACTCAACATGCTTGTCTGTGGCACATGAAGATGAAGACTTTACTTTATTTACTTACTTTATGAACTCTTGTACTATCCTTTGGCTATGGAGTTGTAAAAGACTATGTTTATCTCTGGAATGACGATGTAATAAAGACCTTTGTATTTGTGTACTTCATCTTAAACTGTGGATGCTAGCATTTGATCCAGGGACTAGCACTGCAATCACAGGGACCTTTATCTTATAAAGGTGGGTGTCTTATAGATGGTATCAGAGCACTGTGTTACCTGTAGGATTATGACCCTAGGATGGATTAGACTAAGAAAACCACTAAGGAAAAGAATGCAACTCTTTGCAAATTCCACACTTGTCTTTTTCTTCTCGTAAACCTTTCCTAATCTTCTTTTTCATCTCGATTGTAGATGGCCGCCATCAACGAAGTCGTCAAGAAGGGACCACTCATGACCATGACTTTAGAATGTGAGACAGAGTTTCCCAAAGCACTCAAAACCCTTATGGTTAGCTTGGGGATACATGGTGAGGCTGTGTACAAAGGATTTCTAGTAATGGATGAAGGAGAAGAATATTGGTGGGTGCAACTTCGCTTGTACAAAAACAAGGGAGACAACCACAAAGAGTCGGGATTCTACATGGGCACCAACTCAGAAATGTATACAACATTCTTTGGCTCTGCAAGAAATGCATCTTGGAATGCTATCAAGGAGCTTGGTGAAAGACACAAGTGTAGAATGCTCAACACTAAAAATGAACTCGAGGAGGAGAAGAAGTATACCAAAGACTTAGAGATCGCCATAAAACGTCTAAGGGAGGATATCATAGACTTAGCATATGAGTCAGAATTGTAACGTACTCCGCTAGTTGGACCACCACACTTGTCGCTTTTCTCGTAAAAATTTGTCTATGTTGAACCTTAGTGTTTGTATTGGATTTCTGTATGCCACGACTTATATGTTTTATTGTCAAAAATGTGCTTGTGTTTTTATTGTCTTGTGATTTTTCTCTACTTGTATTGATTCTAACCTTTCTCTATCTTATACAATAGATGCCTAACATTGTTATCAGCACTGCCAAGGAGTTCAAGGGAACTCGTTTCGGTTCTCGTCTTGTGGATCTCACTAGTGTGCTCAACCTCCCACTTCCTAGTATCACGACACTCCAGATCACCAAGTTTGAGAGGAAGGACCTTTGGGGCTTCAAAGTCACACAGTCGGGACGCCAGACGGAGCCACCCACAGAGGAGATCACCTTCAAGCTGATGCATGATGACAAGGAGAAGGGATTAGATGTAGTCATGCTGGAGTTACTTGGACGCCTTGTTGGGAGACACTCCACCGATCTTAGAGGCCTCTACTTTCACCCGTTCGGGAAACGTGACGAGCAAGGTGAGGCTGTAGAGTACGATGACGCTACTAGAGAGACGATTGAGACAGTTCGTCTATACCTTCAGGACCTAGAGGGTCTTATTAGACACCTCGACACGGAGAGGACCAACGTCATGCCTAGCAGTGACGAGCTCCAGGTTCGGTTGAGGGAGAAGGATAAGCTCTTCACGGAGCAAGACGAGATTGTCAAGGAGATGGAGGCCAGATTCGAGAGCCAGGACAAGAAGTTCAAGAATCAGGAGAAAAGAGTCCAAGACAGAAACAAGAAGATCAGGGAGTTGAAGGCTCATATAGAGGCCAAGGACTTCGAGCTCGAGACATAGCAGGGAGTGATTGAGAGGCTTCGCTCACAGAAGAGAGCTCTCCATGCGAAGATCGAGGCCTTGACCACCAATGTTGAGGAGTACAAGACAGCCATGGAGTCAGCCGGACTTACACTTGTTGACGTGGAGGTCGACATGGAGGAGTAGTATAGACTACTCAACTATCATTTATCTATCATACTTTGATTATTGAGTCGCAATGACCATCTAACATGTGGATGGCTTGCTATTGTGTGTTTACTTTTTCCAAAAGTCGTTGTTTACTTTGTTCAAAATCTGTGTTTTCTCTCGTGTTTGTTATTTGTGTTTGTTGCTATATGATGTATTGTGCATTTCATCTATGGGTTATCTCATTTCTTATCCTTATTGAAAACCACAGATGCGTCCCCGTCGTGCCAATTCCAACCCAAACAACAACAATAACGTCACCCCCGAGATGCAGCAGTTGATGACAGCTCAAGCTCAACTAATGCAGATGATGACTCAGTTCATGCAAAATCAGAACAACAACAACAACAACAACAACAACAACAACAATCCTCCAGCATTTGACATGCTTACCAGATTTTTGAGGTTGAGGCCAGCCAAGTTCTCAGGAACAACTGATCCAATGGTAGCCAATGACTGGTTACGTTCCGTGAACAAGGACTTAGTCACTGCTGGCTGCACCGACGAGGAAAAAGTCAGGTTTGCAGCACATCTGCTCGAAGGACCAGCAGCAACCTGGTGGGACAACTTTCAGATCACCACTCCCATTGAGGATGTGACATGGGCTATCTTTGATGATGGGTTCCGTATAGCTCACATCTCATCTGGAGTGATGAACTTGAAGAAGAAAGAGTTCCACAATTTGAAGCAACATCACCGTAGTGTGGTAGAGTACATTGAGGAGCTCAATAATCTGGCGTGCTATGCACCGGATTCAGTGGATACTGATGCTAAGAGGAAGGAGAAGTTCCTCGAAGGATTGAATGATGAATTAAACCTGCGGCTATCTGTTGCCTATGTCCCAACATATAAATAACTTTGTGACAAGGCCACCATCTTGGAAAACAAGATGAAACAGGTTGAAGGCAGGAAGAGAAAGCATAACTTTGATAAGCACAGTTCGAGATCGTCTCACAAGCGTTCCCATAATGATGATAGTGGAAGTTCTGGATTCCACAAGCATGGTAAGTACAACAGCCACCACAACCGTCATCATGAAAACAAACACCATCGCAATCATGACAATGACAAGTATAAGAACCACAAGAGTGGACACAAGAGCCACCACAGTGGAAGTGGTAATGGAACTCAACCTGCAAAGAAAGATCTCAGTCAGGTTGAGTGTTTCAAGCGTAAGAAGATGGGGCACCATGCTAATGAGTGCCCAGAAAAGAAAGTTGAAGGAGCCAACAAGCCCAACCATTTCCAGAAGGGACAAGTGAACCACATCAATGTGGAAGAAATATATGAAGAGTCTAATGCTGTGGCTGGTAAGTTCAAGCTCAATTCTTTTCCAACACTTGTTCTTTTTGATACTGGAGCATCGCATTCATTCATATCAAGAGCATTTGTTGATAAAAATGGACTTCCAACCGAAACTATTGGATGTCCTATAAAAGTAAGCTCTCATGGTGGAGAGATGATAGTGAACCTTGGATGCCATGATCTAGTGATAGAATTTGGAAAGTATAAGTTTCCAATTAGTTTGATAATCCTAGATTTCCAAGGATTGGATGTTATTCTGGGCATGGATTGGATGACTAAATATGAAGGAGTACTAGATTGTGCCAATCTTACTGTCACACTCACTACTCCGGATAAGAAACGGATTAGGTTCAACTCTAATTTTGCATCTAAAGGGAGTAAGTTAAATTCTCTTAAGGGGATTAGCATACACGGTGTGCTAATTGTGAGGGAGTATCCGGATGTGTTTCCGGAGGAATTGTCTAGAATGCCACCAAATAGAGATGTAGAGTTTATGATTGACTTGCTGCCAAGATCTGGACCAATAGCAAAGAGACCATACAAGATGTCAATGGATGAGTTGAAAGAACTCAAGAAACAGCTTGGAGAACAATTGCAGAAAGGATTTATTCAACCAAGTTCTTCATCTTGGGGTGCACCAGTTATGTTTGTTGAGAAGAAAGATAGAAGTCAAAGGTTGTGCATAGACTATCGTTCACTCAATGAGGTGACTATCAAGAAAAAATATCCTTTGCCTAGAATCAACGATCTATTTTATCAGCTAGAAGGAGCCTGTGTGTTCTCAAAGATTGATCTCCGATCATGCTATTTTCAGCTAAAGATTAGAGAGCAAGACATACCTAAGACTGCTTTCACCACTAGGTATGGTTTGTATGAGTACACCGTGATGCCATTTGGTTTGACAAATGCACTGGCCTATTTCATGAACATGATGAACAAAGTGTTCATGGAGTTTCTTGACAAGTTTGTTGTCGTATTCATCGACGATATTTTGATCTACTCCAAGAACAAAGAAGAACATGAAGAGCATTTGCGTTTGATACTTGAGAAGCTCAGGGAGCACAAGCTGTATGCCAAATTCAGCAAGTGTGAATTCTGGTTGAATGAAGTGGGATTTCTCGGACATATTGTGTCGAGGGATGCTGTAGTTGTCGATCCCGCAAAAGTGTCCGCTGTGACTGAGTAGGAATATCCTAAGTCAGTGAAAGAAGTTCGTAGTTTCCTCGGCCTGGTAGGATACTATAGAAGATTCATTGAGAATTTCTCAAAGGTAGCTAAGCCGATGACGGAGTTACTCAAGAAGGAAAAGAAGTTTGATTGGACTGAAGGATGTGAACTCAGTTTCCAAGAATTGAAGAAGAGACTAGTGACAGCACCAGTTTTATGTCTGCCAGATTTGGAAAAGGACTTCCAAGTATATTGTGATGCATCTCACCAAGGATTGGGTGGAGTTCTAATGCAAGAAGGGAAAGTTGTGGCTTATGCCTCGAGACAACTCAAAACTCATGAAGTGAATTATCCTACTCATGATTTAGAGTTAGCCTCGGTTGTCCATGCACTCAAACATGGAGACATTATCTTTTGGGGAAACATTGTGAAGTCTTCACAAATCACAAAAGTTTGAAATATATCTTCACACAGAAGGAAATCAATATGAGACAAAGAAGATGGCTTGATCTCATCAAGGACTATGAATTGAGTTTGCAATACAATCCCGGTAAAGCAAATGTTGTAGCAGATGCTTTAAGCCGTAAGGTTTATGTGAACAGCTTTACTAAGGGAGAGTTGCCAGATGATCTGTGTGCCCAATTCAAAGATCTCAGATTGGAGATAGTGCCTAAAGGACACCTCATGTCATTGGATGTTCAACCCACACTGTTGGATAAGATCAAGCAAGCCCAAAAGATGGACAAGGAAATTGAAGAGATCGAAGGGAAAATTAATAAGGGGAAAGCTAAAGGATTCCATGAAGACGAACATGGTACTTTATCGTATGGAAAACGTATATGTATTCTGCAAGATCTAGAACTTCGGAAACTGATTCTATAAGAAGCACACAACTCACCATATTCCATTCATCCGGGTAACACCAAAATGTACATGGATGTGAAGGAAAGATTCTGGTGAGATAATCTCAAGAAGGACATCGTAGAACATATTGCTTTGTGTGATGTGTGTAGTCGAGTGAAAGCGGAACATCAGAAACCAGCAGGATTACTGCAAACACTACCTACTCCTGATTGGAAGTGGGACAAGATCGGTATGGATTTCATCACCGGACTGCCAAGGACTAGATTAGGATATGATTCTATTTGGGTTGTTGTAGATCGCCTAACAAAGGTGGCTCATTTCATTCCCGTGAAGACAACCTATACAAGTGCTAAGTTAGCCAAGATCTATATGAACAGGATTGTATGTCTGCATGGAGTACCAAAGAGTATTGTGTCGGATAGAGGAACTCAGTTCACTTCGCATTTGTGGCGACAATTGCATGAGTCATTGGGAACAATATTAGAGTTCAGCATAGCTTTTCACCCCCAAACTGATGGACAGACAGAAAGGACCAATCAGATTCTAGAGGATATGTTGAGGGCATGTGCCCTAGACTATGGTGCTAGTTGGTATGAAAGTCTGCCTTACGCAGAATTCTCTTACAATAACAGCTATCAAGCCAGTATTGAGATGGCACCGTTTTAATTTCTCTATGGAAGAAAGTGTACTACACCATTGCTATGGAGTGGTGTTGGAGAAAGAAATTTGTTCGGGCCAGAATTAATCAAGGAAGCTGAAGAGAAAGTCAAATTGGTAAAGGACAGATTGAAGATAGCACAGTCCCGACAGAAGAGCTACGCGGATCCAAAGCATAGAGAAGTCACCTATGAGGTAGGTGATAGAGCTTATCTTAGAGTCTCACCACTTCGTGGTGTGAAGAGATTTGGAGTCAAAGGAAAATTGGCACCAAGATATGTTGGACCATTCAAGATTTTGAGTCGCAAAGGAGAAGTGGCTTATGAGATTGAATTGCCTGAATCACTGTCTTCCATTCACAATGTGTTTCACGTAAGTCAGTTGAAGAAATGCCATGCGGAGATGGAAGAAACTTCTTTGAAGGATACTATACCTTGGGAGGAGGTTCAGTTGGAGAGTGATCTCACCTACGAGGAGAAACCTATCAAGATCCTCGAGTTTGCAGAAAGAGTTACTCGAACCAAGACTATCAAATTCTGCAAAGTTCAGTGGAACCATCATTCCAAAGAGGAAGCAACTTGGGAAAGAGAAGATGATCTTCGGAAAGACCACCCACACCTATTTGCAAGCCAATCTGAATCTCGAGGACGAGATTCATCTTAAGGGGGTTAGATTTGTAACATCCCAAAAATTATGAATTACAAAAGCTATCATATCATTCATACATTCATAGCATTCTTGGTTTGCACAAAATTTTCCAAATAAAAACCATTTTATGCCTATTATCTATATGCAAATAAGGCATGGTTTATTTTATTTTTCAAAGTATCAAAGTGCATTTTTTTGATCAGTAGTGTTTTGTATGCAAATAAGTGCAAGGTTTGCACTACAAAAATCTAGGAGTGATTTGAATTCAAACCTATTTGATTTGGTTTGAATTTGGTTCCTGAAAAATCAAAATAGAAAAAGAAAAGGGAAAGTAAATAGAAAAGGGTCGGCGCCACCATTTCAGCCCAGCAACAGAAGCAGCCCACGAAGCCCACCCGGCCATCTCACCCCCTCCTCTCTCTTTCACGTGTGCATCCCTACCCGCAGTCGCTGGCCCCGCATGCCATGTCACCGTCTTCCCCAAATCACGCCCCGCAGACCATGTCGTCGCTGCCGTTGTTGTTCGTTGATGACGCAGCATAAATTTCATTGAATCCGCGAGCAATTCTCGTAGTGCCTCTGCCTACTTAAACCCCTACGCACCGTGAGCTTTCCCCTCACTCGCCACCCCCTCTCCGCCACCAGGCAGTCAGTATTTCGCTTGGCAACGCCGCTGCCCAACCCTCTTCGATGAGCTATTCCGACTAACTCCGGCCGCCCCATGCCCTCTGTTGCCTACTGTCGTTCTCCCCTTGCTCGTGCGCTTCTTCTCATATGCTTGGTTTGTCTGCTCGTGACCTAGGTCGTCGCATTCGTCGACCACTTCAAGAGCCCGACGCCCCTCTCATCTCCGGCGAGAAATTTGGTAAGAAATCGAGCGCCCCTTGTTTTCTAGATCAAACGCCCATGTGCGTCATGTCTTTGCGCAGCCACTGATGCGAATTGTTTGTCCTAGGGAGGCCTAGAGCGTCGCCATCGTCTCCGTTAAGCCGTGCCCGATGCCAGCAAGCTTTCCGACGAGCTCTCTCGGCCAGCACAGCACGCCCCCGTCCACGCCAGCGACAAGTTGAGCTTCCCCGCGACCTCGCGAGTCTGGTAAGCCAAACCACAGCCCCCAACCCCCTCCATATCCGTCGGAACATCACTGGCAGTGCGCCGCCGCCGCGCCGCCGTAGCCAGGGCCGCCAGGCAATGGTCGTGTGCTTAGCAGCCGTCAGATCCAAATCCAGTGGCCACGATAGATCATTTAAGTGAAACATTTTCTTTAGATCTGAGCCGCACAGAACCACTTAGATCCTATGGCTCTGGATGATCGATTGAACCAAAGCGGTATCAACCAATCAAACACAGCCACGTGGCTAGGGTTTCGATTTAAAATCTGTTTTTGTATCTATTAGAGATTCAAACTTGTAAAATTCATATCTTTTGTTCTGATTGGTCAAATTTAAGTCTAACCCACTTCCTATGCATAGGAATATTATAAAGAAACAAGTCATGAAATCACAAAGCAACAAGCATAGGAAAGCAAAACAAGTGCAACTTCAAGATTTTCAACATAAAGAGGGGAAAATTAATATTGTTGAGATACATAAGACCATGTTTCCTCTCTCATAATAACTTTCAGTAGCAACATGAATAAAATTAAAAATATAACTATCACATAAAACATTCTGATCATGAGCTACATGCATAAAATGATTATTACTCTCCACATAAGCATAGTCATTCTTATTAATTGCAGTGGGAGCAAATTCAACAAAATAGCTATCATTATTATTCTCATCACCACAATCATGAAATATAGGAGGCATATCATAATCACAATTAATTTTCTCCTCAATAGTAGGTGGACTGAAAATATCATATTCATCATTGTAATCACCATAAATTGGAGGTAAAGTATCATCATAGACAATAGAATTTTCAGAATTGGTACCAAAGAGATTTTCAATATCAAAAGTAGTGTGCTTTTCCCAATCATGATCACCACTATAGGTGTAACATCCCAAAAATTATGAATTACAAAAACTATCATATCATTCATACATTCATAGCATTCTTGGTTTGCACAAAAATTTCCAAACAAAATTCCAAATAAAAACCATTTTATGCCTATTATCTATATGCAAATAAGGCATGGTTTATTTTATTTTTCAAAGTATCAAAGTGCATTTTCTTGATCAGTAGTGTTTTGTATACAAATAAGTGCAAGGTTTGCACTACAAAAATCTAGGAGTGATTTGAATTTAAACCCATTTGATTTGGTTTGAATTTGGTTCCTGAAAAATCAAAATAGAAAAAGAAAAGGGAAAGGAAATAGAAAAGGGTCGGCGCCACCATTTCAGCCCAGCAATGTACAGCCCACAAGCCCACCCGCCATCTCCCTCCTCTCTCTCTCTCACGCCAGCTAACTCCGCGATCTGACATGCTAGCCCCGCAGACCATGTCACCGTCTTCCCCAAATCACGCCCCGTAGACCACGTCGCCGCTATCGTTGCTGCCGTTGATGGCGCGGCATAAATGTCATTGAACCCGCGAGCAATTCTCGTCGTGCCTCTGCCTACTTAAACCCCTACGCACAGCGAGATTTTCCCCTCACTCGCCACCCCCTCTCTGCCACTAGGCTGCCAGTATTTCGCTTGGCAACGCCGCTGCCCAACCCTCTCCGGTGAGCTATTCCGACTAACTCTGGCAGCCCCGTGCCCTCTGTTGCCTACTGTCGTTCTCCCCTTGCTCATGCGCTTCTTCTCATACGCTTGGTTTGTCTGCTCGTGACCTAGTTCATCGGATTCGTCAACCACTGCAAGAGCCTGACGCCCCTCTCATCTCCGGCGAGAAATTCTGTAAGAAATTGAGTGCCCCTTGTTTTCTAGATCAAATGCCCATGTGCGCCGTGTATTTTTGCAGCCACTGATGCAAATTGTTTTGTCCTAGGGAGGCCTAGAGCATCGCCGTCGTCTCCGCCAAACCGTGCCCGACGCCATCAAGCTTTCCAATGAGCTCTCCCGGCCAGCACAGCATGCCCCCGTCCACGCCAGCGACAAGTTGAGCTTCCCCACAACCTCGCGAGTCTGGTAAGCCAAACCACAGCCCCCAACCCCCTCTATAGCCGTCGGAACATCACTGGCAGTGCGTCGCCGCACCGTCGTCGCCATCGCCGCCAGGCAATGGTGGCGTGCTTAGCAGCCGTCACATCTAGATCCAGTGGCCACGATAGATCATTTAAGTGAAATGTTTTCTTTAGATCTGAGCCGCACAGAGCCACTTAGATCCTACGGCTCTGGATGATCGATCCAACCAAAGTGGAATCAACCAATCAGACACATCCATGTGGCTAGGGTTTCGATTTAAAATCAGTTTTTGTATCTATTAGAGATTCAAACTTGTAAAATTCATATCTTCTGTTCTGTTTGGTAAAATTTTACAAATAATATATCATTGGAATCAGAAAACTCAATCCTACACTACTGTGGGCTTATATTTGTATTTTGCTTCTGTAAAATCAGTTTTATTTGCAGAACCAAATATAGGCCTATTTTGGCTATATAAATTATTTGGAAAATGATTTTAAAACAAATTCAAGTTTATTTAGGCTATAAATAGTTGGTTTTGTGTTATGTACTTTTTGAGTTGTCTTGTTTAGTTTGGAAAAATCATCACATGGCATTTGCATGCATTCATAATATTTTTGCTTGAATATTTGAATGTGAATTTGGTGCTATTATTTTATGTGTAGATTTTGGTGCTAGTGGTGATTGTGATTGTGAAGATTGTTGCTACTCCCCCAACTACCAAGGCAAGTGGTGCTTCATGTATAATTGTCCTATTATTTTTTACTATGCACTAGTCATATTTTGTATAGGGCTTGCATGAGAATTTTGCTAAGTATCTTTATGCTATGCCATGGGAAATCCTAGTAGTTGTAGCCTTGGTAAAATTATTCTCTAAAGATAAGATACTTGTTGATATCATGCTTAGCCTAGCTAGTAGAAAACAAGGGTGGATTATATACATGCTATGGAAATTTTGCTAAGTCTTTGACTTATGTTTTGCTTAATAAAACAACTAAGTGAATGAATCACCTGGGTGGAACGGAAAGAATGGTTTGTGTTGAGTGGTTACTCAGGGCCCATTTCTATGTCCTCCCTGGTGTATCTCACTTGTGAAAAGCCACCCAGGAACAAAGGGATTTCAGATACTTAGTGTTTAGAAGCTTCTAGTGCAGCCACATGGCATATGGGCTCTGCCTTGATCATATAGGTTGCAATAATTTAGTCAAATGGACAGATGGCGGTAGGGTGATAGGATGGAATGCTTCCATTTGGTCTAAGGGAAGGCTTCTGAAAGATCTCGTCTCGATGCATGTTGAGTCTTGTGGGGAAAGAGCACCACCTCTCGAGAAGGAAAAATCTAAGTACTTAGCCGTGTCCCCGGCAATGGAAAATTTGAGCATCAAGACATTGAAGCTATCAAGGATCTCCTCATCCCAATTTCTAAGTTAAAACTTATGATTGAACAAAGATAAAGGTTCACCAATGTATATTGGTGGTTCCTTGGGTGATTTTCATCAAACAAAAACTTAGTGTTTTCAACTGATAAGGAAAACCTATTTGGAGCAAAGCAAGCCTAAGCTACACTTAGCCAAATTCATATAGATGTTAGAAACTACTACTCTACTGTGGTATCACTTGCCAATAAAATTCCAAATGTATTGACCCATTGTGGCTGTAACTTATGATGTTGCAGGTTACTCTGGTGAGGATTAGGGTTATGATTCTACACTCAACATGCTTGCCTGTGGCACATGAAGATGAAGACTTTACTTTATTTACTTATGTTATGAACTCTTGTACTAGCCTTTGGCTATGGAGTTGTAAAAGACTATGTTTATCTCTAGAACAACAATGTAATAAAGACCTTTGTATCTGTGTACTTCATCTTAAACTGTGGATGCTAGCATTTGATCCTGGGACTAGCATTGCAATCACAGGGATCTTTACCTTATAAAGGTGGGGTCTTACAATAGGTAACAGTCATAGGAACATCATCACAAGTTTTATACATAGTAGATATTTCAAAAGAATCCACAGGATCATAACATTCATCGTCCTCTTTTTCATCTAATGAGCTTCCTGTTTCAGCAATTTCTTCTTCCATAGGCTCCTGCAAGGCATTAGTCTCTTCCGTTTGTGGAAATGACCTATTAAAATATTCAAGAATATATCATCTTCCTTGTAATTATCAAATAAAAATTTAAGTATATCATAAACCTCATATTCATAAGGTGAATCATCAGTATTTTTAAGCAAACTAGAAAGTTCAAATGCACCCTTGAAAGCAATAAATTATTCAATTTGTTCCACATTATAAAAGTCATAATTTCCTTTAAAATAAGAAGATATGCTAACATTATCATTATACTCACATTTAAATGGTAGGTGTTTATACCTCCTACAACAACAGGATTTATCAAAGCAATAAGTAACATTATAAGTAGAGCACACCTCTCTAGCAATAGTATTCAATTTATCAATTTGTTCCCATAAGTGTTTCCCTTTTGTGACAAACGGTGTTCCTTATAATAATACTTTTGTTCTTCCATGAACCCACCTTGCCAATAAGAACTAGTTTCAAAGAAACCATCCATTGATAGAAAGCATGACCAAGCAAGGCAATAACATACCAGTAACTAGAGTAGGAACTAATTTTTTTGTGTTTTTGATAAAAAAATCAAACCAAACGAAACTATTTTTTTGGAGTTTTTGATAAAACGAGGCAAAAAACCAAGCAAAAGAAACTAAGCCAAACAAAACAAAGTAAAGAGAAAGGTGTGAAGGACTCCCCTTGTGAAGACGTCCTTAGCCTCCCCGGCAACGGTGCTAGAAAATCTTGATGGTGGCTTAGTTGATGTCACATCCCAAATTTTGGATTTGGTACTACATAGCATACATGTCATTGTATCATGATCATCCATGCAAAATTTCAGTTTGAAAATATTTTGGCAAAACAATATTATTAAAGCCCTATTTGGAATCACCGAGATGCACCTACAAGGGATTATACTAGGGGCTTGTAAATCCACTATTTGAAAACTAGTGGAAAAGATACAAAAGGATCCTAAGTTGCACTTCTAAATTCTAGAAAATTTTAGAAAGAAATTTCAACTCAATTGGAATTCGTACGAAAAAGATACAATAGAAATACTAAAACAGAAAAGATTAAAAGAAAAGAACAAAAGCAAGCAATCAACATAAATAAGGCCCATACGGCGGCTGTAACAGCGGCTGCCAGCCCAGCAAAGAGCAGCCAAGGGCAGCACGCCCCACAAGTAGCCACACAGGAACAAGATAATGCTTCAATTCCCAACCAGCCACGACACAACTGGCACCTGGGGCTCAGCCACGCAGCTGGCTGCAGCAGATGCCGAGGCCGACTCGGCGATCAGACCTCCCAGCGCTGCGACCCCCCTCTTATATCCCTCGCTCCCCTCACCAAAACCCCCCAAGAACCCTCGCCCGATCCGCCTCACCCCGCCGCGAATTCCTCGCCGGAATCCGCGCTCTCCACCGCCGCCATTACCGCGGTAAGCACCCCGCGCGCCGCCCGTGACCCCCCTCGTCTCGCTCGCTTGCTCACCGACACCACCGCCACCCGCTGACCGCCTCCCCCTCTCTTTCTTTTGCAAGACCTGCACCGACGCTGCGCCATAGGCCACCCGACGCCTCGCTTCAATTGCCGCCAAGGCCGCCTCACACGACGACCTCGACCCCGACGCCCCCGACACCGTACGCCGCCCAGCCATCGCCTAGGACAGCCACCGCCGCTGCCACGATCTCACCGCCGCCGCCCGCCGCCAGCTCCGGTGAGCCCTCCCCTCGCGTGCCTCCCCAGCCAGACGATCCCGATCCAACGGTCCAGATGGACCGTGGAAAGGTCAGCACGGGCAGCTGACTAGTCAACCGCCACGTCAGCTCCCACGTCAGCGCGGTCAGCCCAGTCAACTTTGATTGTGTAATTTAAATTGATTTAAATTGACAGAAATTAGCTAAAACTTGTAAAATTCATAACTTTAGATCTACTAGGCCAAAAATTGCAAATAAAATATGTATAGATTCAGTGTCTCAGGTAGAATCTTGATGTACCATTGTTTTACACTTTTATAGCAAGGTTTTGTCCTGAATAATTAAATGAGTTAATGCCCTTTTTAGAGTAATAAATTCATAGAATAAGTCTTGTAACTCCAAAAATTGCAAATAAGATGTCCCTGGAATCAGTAGAACAAGGGGAATATCATAGTGAATTAAAAAGTTAGGCTTACAGTAATGATTTTTGCAGAATCTATTTAAAGGAATACTGTAGTATTTTAATTACTCGGGGATTTATATAAATCCTTTTTGAGAAATTCCAATTGGTACTATTTCTATTATGAGTTGCCTATGCAGTGGAAATTTTCCAAGATTTTACAAACAGTATGTTAGCAGTGGCTAATTATTTAGTTTCTAGCTCTATTATTTGAGCATTACAAATTGCATGCTTTTTTTCTTTGCACTCAAAATAATTTCCATGCATGCATACAGTACTTATACTGAATAAGATTACGTGATGCTGCTATAGCTTTATTCCACTTATCATGCATGCATCTTACATCATATTTGTTTGCATATGATTGTGGATGGTTTGTTTATGATTGCAATTGTATCGTGTAGATTGTGACGAGTGCAACGCTTGCTCGTGTGTGGATTGTTCTTCCGACCACTACAGCCAAGGCAAGTAGATGCTACCTTGTTCATGATGTTGTCCTACTATTTTCAATGCATTGTTGTGTATTTTGTAGATGCATGTATAGGATATTACTATCGCTATGCTATGTCCCATTATGTGGTAGGGCTTTCCTTTAGTTGAGCCACCGTTGGTAGATGTGCTTAGTCATGCTATGATGAACGCGGGCTGGGTTAC
Organism: Avena insularis; assembly: GCA_023614405.1. Taxonomy (NCBI): domain Eukaryota; kingdom Viridiplantae; phylum Streptophyta; class Magnoliopsida; order Poales; family Poaceae; genus Avena; species Avena insularis. The sequence continues at coordinate 206,956,876 of CM042685.1, forward strand.
ATCATTGAAAGTTGTGTCTAAATGTGTTGGTTTGCGAAAACTAAAAACAACTTGATCAATGAACCTCCTGGGTGTGATGGGATTGATAATTTTTGGTGGTATCATTGCGGAAAGGCACCCAGGTATCAAGAGAGAATGATTGGCTTCTTTATTTTGTAGCTTACGTGTACAACCATGTGCCAATAATGGAATGGGCGGTTGGTTGGACTCAGTAGGTTGTGGTAACTCGAACCCACGTATCCAGAGATGTAGAATTTTGGTAGGTTGGACCGGTGCGTGTCGGGTTTGGGGAGCTACTTCCCGAACAGTCCCTTCTTCGACTTCTCCCTATCATCACCCAAAATGAGAGTGGTGGTACGAGCTGGGCTGGCCAAGTCACATGGGTAAAGTGTACTAACCCCTGCAGGGTGTATAATCTAATCGATTAGCCGTGTCCCCGGTTATGGACATCTGAGTTGCTTGATATTGATTTCATGACATGTTTCTCGCTCATTCTAATTTCATAATTGCTTTAATGTTGTTGGGTTAACTTAATTGGGATCTTTTCAAAGAAAATCAAAAACTGTTTATGAAAGTAGGACAAAGGTATTTGCAAATGCTAGCTAGCCACAGCTCCACTTGCCAAATATGCATGTAGATGTTAGCACTATTGTCTCCTTTAATAGCTCTACTTGCCATACATTCCATGTATTGACCCTTCGGGGCTGCTATGTTTCATATTGCAGGATATTCCGATTCTGAGTAATCGATTTAGGCCACGGTACTCCACTCGGCACTTGTTCACTTGTGGGCAATTTGAAGAATGGAAGATTTACTATATTTATGTTTCTACTTGAATAACATTGGGCTATCCTTGAGCTAAGATTTTATTGTAATAATGATACTCTGTATCTTCGTTATGTATGATACACGGATATTTTGCTATGTTATTCATCTTATTCTATTGTGGGCCAATGAACCGATCCAGGGATTGGCATGTCACATAGAAGCTACGGTCTTTTCAGAACCGTAGTGTTACAAGATGGTATCAGAGCCCGTGTGTCGACTGTAGGATCGTGACCTAGGTTTGGATTAGGAAGCCATAGAATTATTAAAGCTTATATTAACTCTGTCTTTCATCCTATGCCTTTCACTCTCGTAAATTCTTACCATATGCTATTCTCACACTTTCCTCTTTTAATTGATAGATAGGAGAAGTCAGGACTGAGTATGCAACCATGGAGTCACCCAGGACCTTTGCAAGATAGTTAGCACATCTCTCACAGTCAATGGGATTGCCACTGCCCATGTTCAAGGGAAGGAGGCTGTACACCTATGGATATGGTGAGGATGCATGGGAGATCACCACTTTCATCTTCAGGGATGCCGCCTTGCCAAACCCTGTGCATCTGATCTACACCAAGACATACTGCAACTGGGGACTTGGAATAAACTTGGCCCTGCATGAAGCCCTGTCACGCTAGTGCCATCTTGTCCGACACCTGCTGCCAGCAGACTCACCCTACCGTGACTACGGGAGGCGTGATGAGGATGGGAACGTTGTGGTTACCCCAGGAGACAGGAACAACATGCCGCCCCGTCGGAGGCACATAGAGGATATGGAAAGGGAGAATGGAGCTCTAGCTAAGAAAGTGATGATGGTAAAAGAGATAGCAGATTTTGCCAGCAATGGTATGGTGGTCCAGGGACAGGAGATAGATACCTTGCATGAAGCTGTGGATGTTCTGAAGAATGCCCTGATAGGCAGGGATGCAACCATAGCACAGCTTAATGGGACCATGCAGGAAAACAATCAAACCATACAACAGCTGCAAGGTACCGTCCAGGAAAGGGACCAGACTATTGAAGATATGGCAGCCCAGATTGCCGCTCTCCAAGCACAGCTAAATCCCGCCTCTGATGATGACAATGGAGATGATGGGAACAATGATGATGATGATGACAGTGGGAACGATGATGATGAGTACGAGGATGATGATGATGGAGACGATGATGGTGGAGGAGATGAAGTTGTTGCAGCTGCAACAGAGAATGAAGAAGAAGAGGAGGATCCAGAAGAGGTAGAGTTTGAGATTTCAAGTGATGACTCAGGAGTAGATTTCAAGTGATGACTCCGCCGCCATGGTTGGTTCGTGGACAGAAGCGCCAACGCATGAGTGCGAGGACCTACCGCAACCTCTTCAAGAAGTAGATAGAAGTCCACCAATTAGTCTTCGTTAGGTAAAATCGTTAGGATTAGTCTCGATCGATGTAAAACTTAATTACTGTTAGTTTAAGAGTGTTTAGTTGCTCCTATGTGTACTCCAATATCCCAGGATTATTTGTGCGAATTTTATGGAAGAGTTATGGCAAGTTTGGTTAATATCTGAGTTATTCCTGTTGTAGTTTTCTGCTGACACAGCTTTACTGCACGAATTTTCATATTTTATTGGTAACTAGGAAAATCCTTAAAAAAATAGGATTGGTTCGAATCTCTCTGTACCGTATACATAAAAATCAGCAAAAATTCCTGACGATTTTAAGTCAGGTAGAAAAATTCGTGAACACTGCTGAACTGTTCTGGCAGATTCCTGTTTTAATGCTTTGTTGACCATTGTGTAGATAACTATTGCCAACTCTTCTAAAAACTATTTCAGTAGATATATACTGCTAGGATAACCCCTGGGATGTTGCTGGATCATTTGTTTGCTGATGTGTTGCTTGCTTGAGATTGTCTGTGATTGTTTTGTTGTTGTTTGGTCATAATGCATGGGTAGAATTCTGTTTTCGTAATCGATTCTTTCTAAACTTACCTGAGCTGAACCGCAGATGCCTCCCCGTCATCAACCCACTGAGTTGGAGCAGCTCATGGCAGCTCAGGCACAGCTGACCCAAGTTATGACCCAGTTCTTGGAAGCTCAGAACAACAACAACAACAACAACAACAACAATGGGAACAACCAGCCTCAGGGAGATGCACTTACCAGGTTTCTGAGGCTAAGGCCAGCGAAGTTCTCTACTGCAACGGAGCCGATGGTTGCTCTCGACTGGTTGCGTTCAGTCAACAAGGATCTGGTAACTGTTGGGTGCACAGATGCTGAGAAGGTGAGATTTGTCGCTCACCTACTGGAGGGACCAGCCGCTTCGTGGTGGGACACTTTTCAGATCACCCACCCACTGGACACTGTGACTTGGGCAATGTTTGAGGAAGGTTTCAGGACCAACCACGTATCTTCAGGAGTTCTGAGCCTGAAGAGGAAGGAATTTTGCAACTTGCGCCAAACCAATCGCACCGTGGCTGAGTATATTGAGGAGTTCAACAACCTGTCTCGTTATGCACTTGAGGATGTTGACACTGATGCCAAAAGGAGGGAGAGGTTCCTGGATGGCCTCAGTGATGAGCTTTCAGTGCGGCTACTGGTGGTTTATTGTCCCACTTTCCAGGAGCTTATGGACAAGGCCAGGATCTTGGAAGGGAAGCACAAGCAGGTGGAAAACCGCAAGAGAAAGAGCAGCAATCACCACTCTGGTTCTCACCACAAGTCTCGCACTTCTTATGATGGATACTCCAAGCATGGAGGGAGTGACCATGGGCACCATGGGATCCATGACCGCCACAACCATGGAGGCGATGGACATCGCCATGATAGCCACAAGGGCAACCGCCACAGCCACAAGGGAGGACACACTCACCATTCTGGAGGACACAGTGGACAGGACCGCAACCGTGATCGCAGCTTCATGAAGAAGGATCTGAGTGAGGTGACATGCTTCAAGTGTGGCCAGAAGGGACATTATGCAGACAACTGTCCAGAGAAGAAGGGACTGAAGCCAGGCAACAACCAGAAGGCCACAGTGAACCACATGAATGTGGAGGAGATCCCAGATGAGCCTGATCTTGTGATTGGTAAGTTTCCAATCAACACTCACCCTGCACTTATACTTTTCGATACCGGTGCATCGTAGTCATTCATATCAAGGGCATTTGTGGATAAGTATAAGTTACCTATGGAGTCTCTGAAAGGATCTATTAGAGTGAGTTCACCTGGAGGGGATATGATAGCTAGCGCGGGATGCCGCGACTTAACTGTGAGGATTGGAGCACACAATTTCATTGCACATCTGGTCATTTTGGAATCACAAGGTTTAGATGTAATTCTGGGTATGGATTGGATGTCTATGCATGGGGGACACATAGATTGTGCATAGGGAGCTGTTTCACTCAAAACCCCGGATGGTAAGAGAATTAGGTTCAAGTCGGCTGTGCGACCGGGAAGGTGTAAGATAAATTCTCTTAAGGGGGTTAGCATGGATACTGTGCCTGTGATTAAGGATTACCCCGACGTGTTTCCGGAAGAGCTACCAGGGATGCCACCTGACAGGGATGTGGAGTTTCTCATCGACCTGATGCCGGGAACAGGGCCTATAGCAAAGAGACCATACAAGATGGATGTGGATGAACTGAAGGAATTAAAGAAACAACTAAAGGAGCAGTTGGACAAGGGATTCATTCAGCCTAGTTCATCGTCATGGGGTGCACCTGCTCTGTTTGTGGAGAAGAAGGACAGCAGCAAGAGGTTAGTGGTGGACTACCGCTCGCTGAATGAAGTGACCATCAAGAACAAATACCCCCTGCCGAACATAAATGATTTGTTTGATCAACTGGAAGGAGCGAAGGTGTTTAGCAAAATTGATCTACGATCGGGTTATTTCCAATTGAAGATCCGAGAGGAGGACATACCAAAAACTGTTTTAACTACTAGGTATGGTTTATATGAGTATACAGTTATGTGTTTTGGACTAACGAATGCTCCGGCATATTTCATGACCATGATGAACAAGGTATTCATGGAGTACTTTGACAAGTTCGTGGTGGTGTTTATTGATGACATACTGATATATTCCAAGGATGATGCTGAACATGAGAAACATCTGCGACTGATTATGGAGAAGCTGAGGGAACACAAGCTGTATGCCAAATTTAGTAAGTGTGAATTCTGGCTTAACACAGTTGGATTTCTTGCACACGTAGTGTCAGGAGAAGGAGTTGCTGTTGATCCAAGCAAAGTGACTGCCGTAACTGAGTGGGAAGCGCCCAAGAATGTGGGAGATATTCGGAGCTTTTTGGTATTTGCTGGATATTACAGAAGGTTCATTGAAAATTTCTCCAAGATTGCTAAACCAATGACAGAAATTCTGAAGGAGAGGAAGTTTGAATGGACGGATGCGTGTGAAGCCAGATTTCAGGAACTGAAGCGTCGACTAGTGACCGCACTTGTTCTGTTTTTACCAGATCTTCAGAAGGATTTCCAAGTGTACTATGATGCTTCTCGACAGGGACTTGGGAGTGTGCTAATGCAAGATGTGAGAGTAGTGTCTTATGCCTCGCGGCAGCTTAAACACCATGAGAGGAATTATCCCACGCATGACTTGGAATTAGCATCGGTTGTGCATGCGCTCAAAGTATGGAGGCACTACCTAATGGGGAAACATTGTGATGTGTACACCGACCACAAGAGCCTGAAATACATATTTACACAGAAGGAACTGAACATGAGGCAAAGGAGATGGTTGGAGCTTATCAAGGATTATGATATGAATCTGCAGTACCACCCAGGAAAGGCAAATGTAGTAGCAGATGCTCTGAGCCGGAAGGTCTATGCCAATGGATTGACTGTTGGGGAATTGCCCGAGGACTTGTGCAAGCAATTCAAGGACCTTAGACTGGAGGTAGTGTCAGAAGGATATTTAGCAGCAATGGAAGTCCAACCAACGCTACAAGACATGATCAGGAAGGATCAGGTAGGAGACAAGGAAATAGAAGAGATAAAGGAAAAGATGAAGGAAAATCGAGAAAAGGATATTCGCGAGGATGAGCATGGTACCTTGTGGTATGGAGATCGTTTGTGTGTGCCCAGCGACCCGGAGAAAAGGAAGTTGATTCTGCAGGAAGCTCATAACTCGCTGTACTCCATACATCCGGGCAATACAAAGATGTATATGGATTTGAAGGGCAGATTTTGGTGGAATAACATGAAGGGAGACATCGCCAAGCATATTGCCCTATGTGATGTATGTATCCGAGTAAAGGCGGAACACCAGAAGCCAGCAGGTCTACTACAACCATTGCCTGTGCCGGAATGGAAGTGGGATAGAGTGGGAATGGATTTTATCACAGGATTACCCAGGACCAGGTCGGGATATGACTCCATTTGGGTAGTGGTCGACCATTTGACCAAGGTAGCCCACTTTATACCGGTGAAGACGACTTACACAAGTGCAAGGTTGGCCAAGATCTATATGGACAGAATTGTGTGCCTACATGGAGTTCCCAAGAGCATTGTATCGGATAGAGGAACCCAATTTACCTCACACTTTTGGCGCCAGCTGCACGAGTCACTGGGGACCAGGTTGGAGTTTAGCACAGCATTCCACCCCCAGACTGATGGACAGACCGAGAGGGTAAATCAGATTTTGGAAGATATGCTGAGAGCTTGCGCCTTGGCTCATGGTTCTAGTTGGGATGAAAATTTGCCGTATGCCGAGTTTTCCTACAACAACAGCTATCAGACGAGCATCAAGACGTCACGTTCGATGTGCTATACAGGAAACGGTTCCGGACACCATTGCTATGGGATGGAGTAGGAGAACGTCAGTTGTTTGGACCTGATTTGATCAAGGACGCTGAGGAGAAGGTCGCCTTGATCAGGGATAGACTAAAGGTAGCACAATCAAGGAAGAAGAGCTACGCTGACGCCAAGCACAAGGAAGTGGTGTATGAGATAGGCGATATAGCATACCTTAGAGTGTCGCCACTGCGTGGGATTAATAGATTTGGAATCAAGGGTAAATTGGTACCTCGGTTTATTGGACCATATCGGGTCTTAGCGCGCAAATGAGAAGTTGCTTATCAATTGGAGTTGCCAGGGGCTCTGTCCGCTGTCCACAATGTGTTCCACATGTCCCAGCTGAAGAAGTGCCATCCGGAGATGGTGGATACACCATTGAGAGACACTGTGCCACTAGAGGAGGTTCAGCTTGAGAATGACTTGACCTATGAGGAGAAGCCAGTCAAGATACTAGAAACAGCGGAGAGGATTACCCGTACCAAGACGATCAGGTTTTGCAAGGTGCAATGGAGCCACCACACCGAAGAGGAAGCCACTTGGGAGCGTGAGGATGACATCCGAGAGGACCACCCGCACCTATTTGCTAGCCACGCCGAATCTCGGGGACGAGATTCATCTTAAGGGGGTTAGTCTTGTCACATCCCAAATTTTGGATTTGGTACTGCATAGCTTACATGTCATTGCATCATGGTCATCCATGCAAAATTTCAGTTTGAAAAGATTTTGGAAAAACAATATTATTAAAGCCCTATTTGGAATCACCGAGATGCACCTACAAGGGATTATACTAGGGGCTTGTAAATCCACTATTTGAAAACTAGCGGAAAAGATACAAAAGGATCCTAAGTTGAACTTCTAAATTTTAGAAAATTTTAGAAAGAAATTTCAACTCAATTGGAATTCGTATGAAAAAAGATACAATAGAAATACTAAAACACAAAAAGATTAAAAGAAAAGAACAAAAAAAAACAGCAGCGCAGCAGCGAGCCGGCCTGCCCGAGGCCCAGGCCCAGCCTGGCCACAAGAAGCCGGCCACAAGCAGATAGCATGTCCGCCGTCAGTTTAGCAACCAGCGCCACCGACAAATTGGGCCCACCCACAACATGAGCCTTGAGCAGCTGGCACAGATGCCGAGGCCGACTCGGCCGCGACCAGGACCCCGCGCGCCGCCTGCGACCCCCCTCTTATAGCCCTCGATCCCCTCACCAAAACCCCCCCAAGAACCCTCGCCGCCTCACCCACCTCGCGAATTCCTCGAATCCGCTCTCCACCGCCATTACATGTAGCACCCCGCCGCCCGTGACCCCCCTCGTCTCGCTCGCTTGCTCACCGACACCGCCGCCACCCGCTGACCGCCTCCCCCTCTCTTTCTTCGCTGCAGGACCCCGCCACCGACGCCGTCGCCCGCGCCACCCGACGCCTCCGCCTCCAGCCGGCCGCCGCGCTCGGCCCCGCGCACGCCAGCCGCCGCCTCCGCGCCGAAGACCTCGACCCCGACGCCCCCGACACCGTACGCCGCCCAGCCGTCGCCGAGGACAGCCACCGCCGCTGCCACGATCTCACCGCCGCCGCCCGCCGCCAGCTCCGGTGAGCCCTCCCCTCGCGTGCCTCCCCAGCCGGACGATCCCGATCCAACGGTCCAGATGGACCGTGGAAAGGTCAGCACGGGCAGCTGACTAGTCAACCGCCACGTCAGCTCCCACGTCAGCGCGGTCAGCCCAGTCAACTTTGACTGTGTAATTTAAATTGATTTAAATTGACAGAAATTAGCTAAAACTTGTAAAATCCATAACTTTAGATCTACTAGGCCAAAAATTGCAAATAAAATATGTATGGATTCAGTGTCTCACGTAGAATCTTGATGTACCATTGTTTTACACTTTTACAGCAAGGTTTTGTCCTGAATAATTAAATGAGTTAATGCCCTTTTAGAGTAATAAATTCATAGAATAAGTTCTGTAACTCCAAAAATTGCAAATAAGATGTCCCTGGAATCAGTAGAACAAGGGGAATATCATAGTGAATTAAAAAGTTAGGCTTACAGTAATGGTTTTTGCAGAATCTATTTAAAGGATTACTGTAGTATTTTAATTACTCGGGGATTTATATAAATCCTTTTTGAGAAATTCCAATTGGTATTATTTATATTATGAGTTGCCTATGCAATGGAAATTTTCCAAGATTTTACAAACAGTATGTTAGCAGTGGCTAATTATTTAGTTTCTAGCTCTATTATTTGAGCATTACAAATTGCATGCTTTGTTTTCTTTGCACTCAAAATAATTTCCATGCATGCATATAGTACTTATACTGAATAAGATTATGTGATGCTGATGTAGCGTTATTCCACTTGTCATGCATGCATCTTACATCATCTTTGTTTGCATATGATTGTGGATGGTTTGTTTATGATTGCAATTGTATCGTGTAGATTGTGACGAGTGCAACGCTTGCTCGTGTGTGGATTGTTCTTTCGACCACTACAGTCAAGACAAGTAGATGCTACCTTGTTCATGATGTTGTCCTACTATTTTCAATGCATTATTGGGTATTTTGTAGATGCATGTATAGGATATTACTATCGCTATGCTATGTCCCATTATGTGGTAGGGCTTTCCTGTAGTTGAGCCACCGTTGGTAGATGTACTTAGTCATGCTATGATGAACGCGGGCTGGGTCACATCATTGAAAGTTGTGTCTAAATATGTTGGTTTGTGAAAATTAAAAACAACTTGATCAATGAACCTCCTGGGTGTGATGGGATTGATAATTTTTGGTGGTATCATTGCGGAAAGGCACTCAGGTATCAAGAGAGAATGATTGGCTTCTTTATTTTGTAGCTTACGTGTACAACCATGTGCCAATAATGGAATGGGTGGTTGGTTGGACTCAGTAGGTTGTGGTAACTCGAACCCACGTATCCAGAGATGTAGAATTTTGGTAGGTTTGACCGGTGCGTGTCGGGTTTGGGGAGCTACTTCCCGAACGGTCCCTTCTTCGACTTCTCCCTATCATCACCCAAAATGAGAGTGGTGGTACGAGCTGGGCTGGCCAAGTCACATGGGTAAAGTGTACTAACCCCTGCAGGGTGTATAATCTAATCGATTAGCCGTGTCCCCAGTTATGGACATCTGAGTTGCTTGATATTGATTCCATGACATGTTTCTCGCTCATTCTAATTTCATAATTGCTTTAATGTTGTTGGGTTAACTTAATTGGGATCTTTTCAAAGAAAATCAAAAACTGTTTATGAAAGTAGGACAAAGGTATTTGCAAATGCTAGCTAGCCACAGCTCCACTTGCCAAATATGCATGTAGATGTTAGCACTATTATCTCCTTTAATAGCTCTACTTGCCATATATTCCATGTATTGACCCTTTGGGGCTGCTACGTTTCATGTTGCAGGATATTCCGATTCTGAGTAATCGATTTAGGCCACGGTACTCCACTCGGTACTTGTTCACTTGTGGGCAATTTGAAGAATGTAAGATTTACTATATTTATGTTGCTACTTGAATAACATTAGGCTAGCCTTGAGCTAAGCTTTTATTATAATAATGATACTCTGGATCTTCGTTATTTATGATACACGGATATTTTTCTATGTTATTCATCTTATTCTATTGTGGGCCAATAAACCGATCCAGGGATTGGCATGTCACATAGAAGCTACGGTCTTTTCAGAACCGTAGTGTTACAGTTGATTGTTGAGCTTCATTGGGAGTCCCCAAGAGGAAGGTGTGATGAGTACAATAGCAGGATTTCCCTCAGTAAGAAACCAAGGTTATCAAACCAGTAGGAGGAAGGAAACGAATCAAAGGTGTTGCTAGCAACCTGGAAACCTGCACAACACAAACTCAAGACTTTGCCCCAACGAACAGTGAGGTTGTCAATCTCACCGGTTTGCTGAAAACAAAGGGTTAACTGTATGGTGTGGAAGGTAATAGTGGTTTGCAGAAAGTAAAAAAGTAACAGTGGAAGATGTATCAATGATAAAGATTCGACCGGGGTCCATAGTTCACTAGAGGTGTTCTCCTTAAGATAACAAACATGGCATGCTGGATAAACAAATTATAGCAGGGCAATTGACAGGACTGAGCAAGACATAACAATGCAATACTATACATTCAGGATCCTATGAAATTCAATTGGGCAATATAACAAGATACATAGACCGCCATCCAACTGCATCTATGACTAGTAATCCACCTTCAGTTTATCATCCGAACCCCCTCCAGTATTAAGTTGCAAGCAACGGATAACTGCTTTAAGCAAAGTGTGTAAGGTAAACAATCCATTTGTTTCATGAACAAGAGACTGTTATTTTCTCCCTAGTAGCACAGCACATCTACAACCTTAGAGATTTCTGTCACTTTCCTTAGATTAAATAGAGGCATGAACCCACTATCGAGTATAAATACCCCCTCTTGGAGTCACTAGCATCTACTTGGCCAATATAGCTACTAGAAACGGACAGCATGCAAGATCTCAAACAACACGGACATGATAGAATCAATAAGACAAAATCATTAATCAATCTGAAATAATAATCTCAATATCCATCGGATCCCCGCAAACACAACATGCATAATTGCAAATAGATGATCCACAAGATCTAAACATGGTAGCACAAAGGACATACAACCATCTAGCTACTACATGGACCCGTAGTCCAAGGTGGAACTGCTAACGTTTTATACCGGAAGCTGGCATGATGAAGAAGAAGGCCCCCGGGATGATCTACCCTCCGGCAGGGTGTCGGAAAGAGCTTCAGATCCCCCCGATCTAGGGACGACGGTGGCGGCGGCTACAGACTATTTCATGGAATATTAATCAGATACTTAGGGTTTTGGTATCGGGGGGTCTTTATAGGCGAAGAGGCGAGGCAGGAGGGCAGCCAGGGCGACCGCACCCCCTAGGCGCGGGCTAGGGTTAGCCGCGCGGCCATGGGGTGTAACCCCCTGGTGGCTCCCCTCCGTCTCGTATTCTGGCTCCGTGTTCCTCACGGTAAAATATTTGACTTTGACTTTTGTCCCGTCCAATTCCGAGAATATTGATTTTCTGTCTTTAAAAAAAACAGAAGAAAACAGGCAACTGACACTATGGCATCTTGTTAATAGGTTAGTCCAGAAAAACATATAAAAACACTTTAAAATATAGACAAAGCAAACCAAAGTAGATATTAAACAAGCATGAAACATTAAAAATTATAGATGCGTTGAAAACGTATTAGTACTCCCTCTAACTTATATTAGTTAACTCAAATTTATCTAAATTCGGATGTACGTAGCAATAAAACATGTCTAGATACATACGAATTTAAACAAATCTAAATTAACTAATATGAGTCAGAGGAAATACTTTAAATTATTAGGGTTTCAATCTTATGGCCACCGTTTAGAGAACTTAAATTTTAAGTCTAGCTTTTAGTCCAGCCGAAAGTTCTCTAGATTATTGTCTTTCGACTAAAATGCTCTAAGTAAATAGTGTACGATGGATTAGCACATGAGTGCACTCGCTACGAAAAAATAGCAGGCAAACGGAAAACTGCTATGCTCGCGTAGGGGATTGGATACGTATCTGCCGGGAGAGAAGTGGAGTTCACCTGATAGGATCTGTCGTGAGCTCGGGGCGAGGCAGACGTAGTTGCTCTGCTCCGGTCGACCACCCGCCCTCGCAGGCGATGCTCCGGCCGGCAACCCACATCCACCACCCTCAAATCGACTTGCTCCTCTCTACTCCTTTTGGTCTATATTAATGGTCACATGACTAAGTAAAAGATACTATAAAAATTACGTAATTTTATCTAGATTAAAATGTATCTAGTCTAAATATTTAACTAAATATAGATTTAAATAAATTTAAAACCATTAATATAAGCTAGAGTATCTTTTTCCTCTGTTCCTATTTCTAATCGCATGTGTCTCGGTGGGAAAATGAACTAACCTGGCCAACATATAAAAAATAGAGGAAAATAATTTAAAAAACAATAACGGAAAACAAATGACGACAGCAGGCATCTGTGGAAATGACTAGAACAGATTAACAATGCGCGTTGAGTATTTTCTTTTAAGAGCAAAACCACGTATTTCACTAATAAAAAGTAAGTTACATGAAATCTCAGAAAAAAAGTTACACGTAAATAAACGTGAAAAGTAACAGATAAATCAAGAGAAAACAGATATTCTAAAAACTTTACAGAGAACTATCCCTAAGGTTTTATACATTTGCCGAAGCCAGTGGCCGCTGCCAAACACTAATACCGTTTGGACGTGCGTTGGAATAGACGTCGAGCCTCTATCATTACCGGATCCAAGGGAGTATCATTACCAATGAGGCTTTGTGAGTCGATGCATAAGTCCGTTCTAAGCAGCAAGGCACATGTCACTGTGGCCCGACCGTAGGACGTCTCCATGCTATCTTGAACCAAGATCTGTCGCATCCCATCAACGAAGCCGAGAAATAACGACAAATCGTCACCTCCCGACCAGCATCCTCGCTTTAGAGCATCCACCTCGCCCCGGCCCCCAGGGCCGCCACGGATAACGACGAACGCTACCGACACATCGAGATACAGATCTCGCCAGATATGAAGATCCGCGAGAATACCAAGCCGTCGATCTAAAGGATCGATAAGCACAAGTTGCCATCAACTCTAAGACGCCACCGTGAAGGTATCTGCCGGTGTGGAAGAAGAGTTGAGGCAGATTTATTTGCACGTGGGGCGCTTCCACCACCCCAACAACACACCACATCAAAAGAAACCCAAATCCTAACTACAGAACGGAAGAACAAGGTGAAGAAGATATGTCCTAGAGACAAATAATAAAAATATTTATTATTATATTTTAAACTAGTTCATAATAGTTTCATACTGTGGTATAACTGTATTGGTATGAAACATTGATACAGGCGTGGCATGGAAACAAACTTAGTCCCTAGTAGCCTCCATTCAACTAGTTCGTTGGGTGACCGATGATCAACGTTTCCTGATCATGAAGCATTTATGTCAGTTCAAAACGGAGTCATGTCTTTAAAGAATGACATGATGTACATTAGTCACATAAGTATTACAACGTGATCTAGTCACATGGTTTATCATTGTAATAGTTAGAAACAAAATGACCTTCTCCTTAGACCATAAGATCATATTAATCACTGTCTCCTACAGCTATTTTGATCACACCAACTTTCATGACCATAACTGGGTGGCCATAAATGTGTGTACTGAGTATTCCAAGAGACCATGTTGAGGCCTATGTATCAAGATCGAGATCTGTTCATCCGTGTAATAGGAAGATACAATGGGCTCACTCCATGAGATTGTATCCAATAGGCTGTAGCGTATGAATAGGTCACGGTGATACGATATCACGATAACAACTTAAGTAGACTTATCGCTAACAAAATTACTATTTTATATTAGTTGAATGTCCATAAGTTGCTACTGTCCCATCAGATTTATCTTTTATTATATATAAAAAATAAAAATCAATTGTCTATAGAAAAAGGTAGTCGATATAGTATCTTGAAAACTATAAATTCTGATTTATTTACAAGCTATAATTCAATATTATGTGCATATGAAAATAAATAATCCATCCAATTATCACTTATATGTGTATGTGGTGAAAGCAACAAGGGGCTATCACCGTCCTTGATGTTCCTCAGCAGCAGATGGTGCTGTCTAGACTTGGTTGGCACCATCCTAAACAAGATTATGTCAAGATCAACACGAATAATGCAATAAACTCCGCGGATGTCAATGGTGGAGCCAGAGATGTTGCTCGATCCTCAAACCACCTCTTAGGTGCTTAGAGTAAACCTCTTCTCGGGATCACGGATCCTCTTATTGCCGAGTGCCCGGTGGTGCGGTATGGTGTTCTCTTTGCCAAACTTTAAGACCTCACGCATGTGATCATGGAGACGGACTGCTTGGAGGTCATTGACCTATCAAATTCTCGCCACAACTCTCGATCAATTGCTCCTATGTTATTAGTGATTGGAGAGCTTAGCTTCTTCGTTTATTTATTTTGAGACTTAGCAAAGTGTGCTAGCATGTGAGACCCTGGCGCATGGCTCAATAAGATTGATAGGAAACCCATATCAACAAGTTGCAACTTCTTTTTCGGAAGCTCGTTCTAAAAGAACTCTAAGGTTAAGTATGCTTGGCCTAGAGCAATTCTAGGATAGATGACCGACCGGGAAGTGGGTATCGGATATGCATGAGTGAGGACAAAGTTCGCATAAAATACTAGTGTTGGTCTGTGAGGTTAGTCTAGAGATCCTATTGAGCTGTCAGAAGTGACAATCGTCGGTCCGGAGTGACCGGGGGTGTTACAAGTGGTATCAGAGCCGACCCTCGCGGTTGCATGGGCGTGTGCGGGTCAGTGGCGGACATGTGTAGCATGGAGCATGTGGCCCGGAGTGGACACGGCATGGCAATGTGTTGGCACTAGACACACAGACATGTGCCAAGAGGGGACGTTCCTGGCTTGTGGTTGATCAACGAGGACGTCAATCTTCTAAGGGTGGGTGTACGTGAGACCCTGGCGTATGACTCAATAGGATTGATAGGAAACTCATACCAACAAGTTGTAACTTCTTTTCCGGAAGCTCATTCGAAAAGAACTCTAAGGTTAGGCCTAGAGCAATTGTAGGATGGGTGACCGACCGAAAAGTAGGTGCCGGGTGTACATGAGTAAGGATAAAGTACGCAGAAAAGACTAGTACTGATGACGGTCCGGAGTGACCGGGGGTGTTACATAGAACTCTGACTATGAATAAGAGTTGGATGGATGAGAATCCTAGCTTCCTATTCGGCTGCTTTACTGACTGCCCAGCGAGCATTTTTTTTATAATAAATCTCTCTAATTTATTGGGAAAAAATATTGGCATTTATATCCTGCAATATACATGCTTGTATGTTAGGCCTACAGAAAGAGTCACATAGTATCACTGAAATAATAAAATTCTACTTTATTTACAAGCTACAATTCAACATCATCCTCTGGGAACGCGGAGAGGTGTGACCGGTGGTAGGTGCTATGTAGTGGTAGACGGTGAATGACACGCGGGAGTAGGCAATGGGTAGGCGCGGCATGCCCGGATCACATCCTCTTCTTTTGATCTGGCCAGGTGCATTTGCTTATGGAATCTACAAAGGACCCGTTCTCATTATCTTGAGCAATTCGTTAGCTGTTAAAATTCTATATCCTATATTTTGGAGCTTCGTGACCCTTGGGTAATTTAGTACCTAGAATTTTACACAATCCATTCTGAATGTTTGATGTACAAAGTGAGTCACCAACTCCTATTTAATAGTAAAGACTAAAGATCAAATCTAGGACAAGTCATGTATCGAAGAGACAAAGGGAATTGGACGTGGAGTTTATGGTTCGAACGACAAAGTTTCATGGAATGCATGAGGGTCATTATGGGCATCTTGGCCTGCTATTGATCAATGATCCGAGAGAAAATTTGATCATGTCTGTGCCATTTCCGAACCGTAGGGTAACACACTTAAGGGTCTTACGACGTTCTGAGATCGCTATGAAAGCGAAGGGATCTCCGATGAGAAAGAGAGTATCGGCATCGCTCCGAAAGGTTTACCGAAATAGTTCCGAAGGGGATCCAAAGATGTTCAGTGGAAGAAGAAGCCAAAAGTTGTTTCAGATTAATAGAGATTTTATAATATGTATTTATATAATAACTATGAACTAATATATTAAATAAATATTTAAAATTAAAATCAATAGGGCAACTTTCTCTATTGGGCCATATCCCGAAGGGAAAATGCCCGAAGGGCAGCCGTAGCAGCTAGACCCATCGGCTAGGCCGTCCCACGCGGGCGGGCGCACGCGCGTGTAGGAAGGCGCAGGCGGGCAGGCGCGAGCAGGCCGGTGAACACTGATGGGGCCCACTTGGACAGCTATTGTCGTGCGAGCCACTCGGGACACGGGCGTGCGGGCTAGCACGGGCCCGCCCGGCCATTGCCACCGCCTCTCCACCGGCCGCCACATCCCTTCTCCTTTTTTCCTTTTAGTCCCACATTGGGAATTTATGGAGAAGGGGTCGTCTCCTTTCTCCTATATAAGATGGTCTATATTGGTAGAAAAAAACAACAATAAAATGAAACGGGATTTTCTAAGATATTTTCCTTAGGAAATTTTCCCTCTGATCTCTCTGTCGAATATTGCGAGTATAGTTCCACGAAGAACTGCACACATGGGAGATGACACCACAGGCACGCCGTCACGCTCACGGGCACGCCGTCACGCTGCTGGATCCTCGTTCCAGAGGGTCTACTTCCGTATTCCGGCTGGATCAAAGAGAATTGTCGTCATCGGACACCGTACGTGTGCGATACCTCGAGGGCACTGCCAGTTTTGACGCCAAAGCTGTCGTGCAAGGACCATAAGGTGACGTGCGAGGAGCAACGCGACCTTTAGGTCGGCTACATGTACGACTACTGCATCAGCAATGTTCCTTACGGGACGTACCGCTTTTGGTTTACAAGGGTATGTTACCGAAACACCATCCTCGCTGTTGCATAAACTCATAGATAGATCCTAACATCGGGTGTTGCGCTAACTAGTAAAATTTTAGTTTTCTGGTGCGAACCCCTTCATGAGTTTCCCTCCCTCCTACCGCCGGAGCGGCATGGAGGGAGAGGGACTCAAGCCGGTGGAAATCGGGAGGATTTGGTCTCTGCTGCCTCATGTGTCGTACGGGAGGAGAGAGGCGAAACAACAGCAGGGCGTATCAATTTTTTTTCTAGAGTCTTAGGAACACACGAGTCCACTATAAAAAAGCAAAACAAGAGACAGCCCACTAGGCCACACGCTAACCACACTCGTGGCCCATGAAAAGAAGACACAACCCACAACCCGACACATGCAAGGCTTGACAAACCCAAACTGCGCAAACAGAAAACATGCAAGACGAGACAAAACAAAAATGCGAGTATTGTTGGCGCACTGGATTCTATAGTTACCGATGCAATTGATATTTAAAAAGTTCTCAGCCGTCTGAAAACTAATAAATCCGTTTTTAATTTTAGTCATATGCTGTAATTCTAGAAACATGTAAATTAATTGTTAGAGATAATACCAAGAGATAATTTACTGAATAGCATGTTCTTTTATTTTCTCTAAACAACATGCAATGACTAAAATAAAACGGTCTTATAAACCATACCGCGTGCCCTAAGAATGGTTATGTTGACAACTAACTTAACTGAGATAGTACTATATTGTTAACTGATACAGAAACTACTATGTATATCGATTGACATCCACCGATCAAACTCACCAATTACGCACTGGTTTTTGAGAAGAAAAATATGCGAGCACTTGCTCTTGCTCGATCGGCACACAGGCACACACCATCTAAAGCACGTATATGTTTGGTTCAGAAAAGGTAATGCAGACATAAACGTAATCATATCACAGTGGTACTGGTAACGAAATGGACAAAAACAGAAATCTGTTTGGTTCGACAAACTAATCAGATTACATCGGTAATGTCTCCACAAAAATTTCCGACAAATCGTCATGGCCTAATTAAGAACAAATCAAACAAAAGAAAACTTCAGAAAGATGGAGGAGGACAGCGGCATGAAATTTCCGAGATGACCTAGCATAGGCTCCTCGCATGGCTTCACAGATCGAGGAATAATGCATGCGCTCGTGCTGCTCCTCGCCGGAGGCAGGTCGACGGAAAAGATCGATGTCAGAGGGGATCGGGGCGAGCTACAGAAGAAATGTGGATAGAATACGCGACTGCTACTCGCCGGAAGAGGATCGACGAGAGCCCAGATCTTGGCTACTGCAGCTTGACCTTGTTGCCATGGCTTCCGGCCCTGCCGGATCTTCCTGTACGACTCCGGTCGGTCGACTGACCCCGCCCTCCACGATTCATCGACCGCTGCGGCTCCCTTGCCTTCGACATCGACGGCTAGCTACTGCTCCCCCTGCCACCGGGCTCCGGCTACATTGCCGACGAGGGCTCGGTCGCACAGCTCTGTAGACTGTAGTTTGGGCTTCTCCGTCGAGCGATCCGGCGCCAAGCAAGCTCCCAGCTCTCTGAGGTGAGGAAGACTAGATGGAGGATGAGGGACGAGGCAAGAGCGCGAGGGGCCTGGCATTGGTCGGCGACGACCGATACCGTTTGGACAAAGGAAACGGATTACACGAGGGAGTGACCGGAAACGAATTTGTACAGCGATATAATTTGATTATGTGGGATCTGATTACAGCCAACTCCAATCAAACAGAAATTAAGGTAATCAGATTCCGCTGGTTATCAAGTTATTACGTTACAAATCCACCAACCAAAACACCTGCATACAGTCCTTCAAAAAAAGAATACAGTCACACATACGTCGTGCCAGCGCGCGGCCCGCGCGCCGCCTAGCTAGCTAGCTAGCTAGCTAGCAGGTCGGAACGTCAACAAGGCAGGCGGCGATGGCCCTCCGGGCGGTGGGGCTGCCGATGTACCTGCCGTACGCCGGCTTGCGCGCGTATTGGCAGAAGCGGCCCTTCTGCGCCCGCAGGTTCGAGCAGCACGACGCCGACGGCGCCGCCCCGCCGATGATTGCCGCCGCGCACACCACCAGGTGCCCTGTGTTGCACTGTTCCCCCGACTCCCCGTCTGAAGCGGACGCCTTGCCCGATGACGTGACAATCGCTACCACGGTCAGCGCCGCGACGACGACGACGGCGACGGCGACGGCAACGAGGGCAGACGCCACCGCGCACATCGTCACGGGCGCCTTCACTACGGCCTTCTCGGACATCTGTGTCAACGGACGTGTGTGTCGAGCTAGCAACTGAACTGGTTCGTAGTCCAGCTCAAGTGACACAGTGGAACTGGGCAAGATATGTACAGTAGCTCGGTTGAACAAGGGGGCTTCCTGCATGAGTACACGTGTTTTGCCTCCAACGCTTCTGTACTTCAGCTATATGTAACTTCGCATCGTCGGTCTGAAGAATTAAAAGCCTCTAATAAGCGTTGATATGGACATATTGCGGTATATATATGACGTTCTGATGATTTTGTTGGGTCGGTGCCCCGCAGTCACCAACAGACAGGGGCAGTTAACGCCGTCCCTCAGACCCGGACCGCTCCTGATATTGATAGTGGTGAGAGGTTTCTCTTTAGAAGAATTTCAGGGTGACTTGTAGGCACAAATTGGCACTACATACATTGACTGATAGGTTCCTCATCTCTGTCTCTATATCAACATCTATATCTATCTATATTATGCATTCACAGCATATTGACAATCTTTCAAATATTAGTTCATAATGGACCAATGTTATTTTCAATCAAGATCTTATGACTACAAAAAATACGCTAATTGCATAATCTTGCACTGAGGAGGCAAGTTCAATCTTGCATGGCCTTTAAAGTATTTCATGAAACTATTTTTTAAAAGTATTATATTATCAACTGTATCCAAAAGTAAAATATACCATCTTCATAATAAAAATGGACTATGGCTTACTGGCCCAAGGTGGTCGGATAATTTATTGCGGTGGGCAATGGAATTATTGCTAGAATAACTAGTTGGGAAACCACGAGATGGAGATTTCATCGTACTGGGAAAGTACACCTAGGATTAACAACAAACATAGTCAATGACTCTTGTGTCATATAGACCGTGCTGGCCATAAATCCTGGAATGGGACGGGTAAGTTAGCTAGACTTTCTTCTTATTGTATGTCTTCATATGCTAAGTCGGACTGTTATCCAAAGTGGATATCAGCGGGTGAGAGCTTGTAACGTCTCCATCATGTGCTGCAGGGTGACGACTTAAGTGTATCAAAAGGGATGGTAATCGAGTGTAGGTCCCATGACCGAAACTCATTGCAAAGGGTAGACAATGAGGTTGTGAAGAAGGCTAGTGATTAGCTAGTTTTTAGACTGGGCATCAGACCAATAAAGTCTAAACAAGAATATACAGACATGCATCTCCGATTGTGTAACAAAGATAAAAATGTTTATAGATAAAGTAGCACACCTCTCGAGAGTATATAAAACATGACACATTACTCCTTATCCTAAAGGATTATGATCATTGCGTGGAATGTAACTCCATGATGTTCTCACAACCCATGAATACTAACGAATATAGTTTTACCAAATAAAACTTACCTTTCCAAAAAAAAAACAGTTTTCAAAAACTTTCATAATCTCATGATCTCTATACTTAGTGCATCAGACAACCACATATTTAGAACTTGCCGAGTATGTTATACTCAAACCATCTTCTTATCCCCTGCTAGACTCTAGTTAGTTGTAAACATGATCCTAAACCAAAAAGACGACATAGGAGGACCACTACAAGGAGCTGAGACTAAACGACATAAGCAAAGTAGGCAACGAAGTCAGATACTACAAATAGTAATGGTAGATATCAAGTTAAACATAGATGAGACTCAATTCTCAATGATAGAAACCGGACCATTAGAACGTTGCTGATAAAGCAATAGTCATCCCTTAGTTGTAGAGATAGTTCGAGATAAAGATCTAGTGCTAGACTAGTCTACTAGTTTCTCTTTCTGGATTTTCGATTGATAGGAATTTACCTGGAAAACCTTATTGTGCCACAGAGGTTCCGCAGATGTTTTGTATGGATCTGAATATAAATAATATAGTCATACCTTGGACTTTTGATGTTTCTGTTATACTACTCTGTTGGGTGTAATATTCGTGGAACGGGGTTCCGTGAGTGTTATGCCAACGACTTGCACATTATAACATGTGGTGGTGTGTTGGATCACTATAAACATCTTACTGTGTGGTGGCGCCCGTGGCCCTCAAACTGGAATCTCACATATTAGCGGCGGCTACAACTGTCTTGAGGCACCCCGCAAGGAGATCAGCGCTTCCTGGCTAAAGTCGGTGCAGTCTCAACCTCCCAATGATGTGTTGCTCCCTGCTATGCCCGTAGCTGATGACAGATGGCAAGAGCTCAGCGGGAATCAACCCCTATGTCAACACCCGGATTTTTCAATCCTAGATGCCTGTTATGCCATACATCGCAATCCCAGGATTACCATTTTTGCGAGACATAATAGATTGAATACCATAGTACATCATCCGTTACGACTATACATAAGTTCTTACACAAATAGGGATCTCATGATCCAGTTCTTAATACAACTTCAAGCAGCGGAATACGTAATAATAACGGTAGCGTAGGCGAAGCTCCATCTTCAGGGTCACAAGCAATGCTGACGATGAGAGATGATCCTAGTTGTCGTAACCTTCCTAGGGTCCATCTTCCAGGTACTCCTCTTCATAGTCTGGCCATGGGAATAGCCAGGGACAAAGCCATGAGTACTCTTTAAGTACTCGCAAACTAATACTAACAGGTAAGGGTTTTTTTTTGGATAATAGGACACTAGGCTCTAGGGTTGTTTTGCAAAAAGCCAGGTTTATCTCTACTCAGTTCCAAAGCTAGTCACAATTTTATAACTCCTAAGTGGGATCTTGTAATTCAGATCACAACTCTGTTGTGGTCAAGTCAAAGTCTCAATTCGTTTCACAAGTCATTTTGAAAAGTCTGACAGGGGAACAGTATGGCCACTCCAACTGTCCATAACTGCGGACGTGGCTATTCGAATAGTTTGACACTCTGCAGAGATTGTACACTTTCACCACAACATTCGATACATCCGTCAGGAACAAATCCTGAATTCACCATACTTAGTATGCGGATAATCAATCCTAACCTTTCGATTACACGCCCTAGTATAAGCACCTCTCCTGTGAGTTTGGCCTCCCAACCATGACCAACTGTCATCTTGGGTACTGCACAGGTGGACAATCTTCACAAGGTAGCCTCAGCTCAGACCTTGGCCGTGAGGGAACTAATACTAAGGAATATAAGTTTCCAGTCAAGCCCTACCCAGTCTTCGGGTATTGTAGTTGTACGATAAAATTGGAATGGTATCACATCTAGATAACCATCAGTTTTATAAAGGGCTAAGGCTCATGCCTCCACATTTTCATCACCAAAATCATCAAGTGTTTGGAAACACATGTCCAAAACATTTCAATAGAATGATCCATCATTCCAAGGTTTTCATAACCATTTTTCCACCAAGTATTCCCATCTAAAGTTGATCAAGTTTTATGCTTAGCACTAGCATCTACAGGTGGGGGTAAGCACTGATGAGGGGTGGTAAACTAGTGGTTTTTTTAACTAAGTTCAAACTCATGCCTTAGGATGACATCAAGGTTATCTAGCTTAGGCCAAATTTTATGCTCTTTAAGCAACCTTCAGCACAACTGTCTAGTATCTACCAAACTCTTAGGTAGACTCTAAGTAAGCTTTGATAAAGAAATAGAGTAAGAAGCTTGCACATAAAACTAGGATTTGGTTTATCAAGTGGGTATGATCACATATGCTTAAGGCATATAGTAGTCATATCACAAGTATGGGTCTGTGGCATCAGTAGGGTATCTTGCAAGGGTTAGCTTGCATCAATATCAGTATAAGCTTGCATAGTTACTAGCTTGCATCAGTGTCAATATAAGCTTGCTAAAGTGCAAGTGTTAGCTTGCCTTGTGCAGAGCAGTGGTTGAAGTTCTCCTCGGCTTCCTCTTCGTAGTATCCTCCTTCCTCCTCGTATCCTTGGTCGGTACTAGCGTCTATGAATAAATACGAGGTACACAATCACCAAACAATACTTAACTACTTGCAATCATCACACACAAGGGTCCTATAGATGATCTAGCATCATCTCTAACATTACAAGGTTAAGGCTTGGTTTAAATCTTTTTATTTTTAGAAAAGTAATTTCTACTCATTGAAAAATTACTTAAGATCTAATATTCTCCAAACTAAACATGGGATCATGTTGACACATGTCATCACCACATATTGTAGTCCATGGGAATGTGATTTAAAGTGGTGTCACAATTTAATACGGTTTTACCCTTTTATTTTAATTAATTAAAGTGGCTAGAAATGCTTATGAAGCATTCTTTTATTACTTGAACAACATTTCTGCAAGTAAACCTATATATTTTTATATATTCTGAAAGGTATGGTTAAATGTGATTTTTGAGAGTTGGAATCAACTCAAAAGCTATCATGGTTTAAATTTGAAAAAATGTTTGAATGCAGAAAAGCTTCTGCCTTGTTATTTTTACCAGGGGTGATCTATAGATCCAAATGACTTGAATCCAACGGTCTTGGATTCAGCATTTACAGACCTTTCCAACAAAATTGGTTTTATTCAAATTGGTGCACTGAATCGATCTGGGTTGATTTTTGAAGTTGGGTACAGAAGTGTGTTTGAATTGAAATAGAAAAAGATTTAATTTGAATAACTGGCTGCAGGGAAATTCTAACGGGCGGCCTGCTAAGCGATGATGCTCCTGGCTGCTTAAGTGGGTGTCCCCACTTGTCAGTGACACGGGGCTGGGCGAAGCGGTATGGGGCAACGTGGATCGTTCGATGTAGTTCTAATCTAACGGCTGGGAGTCATCGTCGACGCGGGACAACTCCGGCGAGAACGAAACCTAGCGCGACCAGTGAGGGTCGCTGGGGGCTCACCGGGGCTCTTGGCGAGGTCGGCGAGGCAGGCGAGCAGCCAAGTCGACGACGGCGAACTTCGAGGTGGTCACGGCAGCTCTGGGCGGCTCAATCGCTGGCTCCTTTCTTCTCGGCAGCGGGCTCAGTGAAATTCGCAGGTGGTGCTCGCCTTGCTCGAGAATGGTGTGGCACGATCGTGAGGAGAGGGGAGTGAGATGGTGTGAAGAATTGAGGGTGGCCTCTATTTATAGTCGGCGAGGGACCGTGGGCGCCACGCAGTGAGCTCGTCGGGCGGCGTTCTGACAGCGCTATTGGCATGGGCAAGGGTAGGGGACGGTGCTGTGTCTCCTGGCGATGCTCAACGACATGGTCGCGAGGCATGGGGCGGTGTGGTTTGGTCTAGAACGGCCGGTGCTCTGCGCGGAAGAGGCGGCGTCTTCGACGGCGGGCGGTGGCTGTGCGGCACGGGGCGGCAAATGGGGATGTCTGGCGGTCTCCTGGGTCGGTGGGGATTGTGTATGCACGCGGCGAGGGCGGCGTGCGGTCTGTGGATGCTGGTCGAG
Source organism: Avena insularis (assembly GCA_023614405.1). NCBI lineage: Eukaryota > Viridiplantae > Streptophyta > Magnoliopsida > Poales > Poaceae > Avena > Avena insularis. Next base: position 206,981,602 of record CM042685.1, read on the forward strand.
GGTGGCACTCTGGCGCACGCTCGACATGGTCTGGGCGCGGCTTGTGCGCGTGGTCCAGGGCTTGGCAACGCTTGCGGCTGGGACAGTGAGTGGCGGTGGACGGTGGGCTGCCTCCTAGACAAGGTTGGCACGGCTAGTTCTTCCTCTAGCTCTCTGTCCACAATGGGGTGACATTGGGGTGCTCGGCTGTTCATCATTAATGGCAATGGCAAGCTCATAGGGGTGCTAGTATTGGGCTAATCTTTCTAGATGATCTACTGAGCTGTGTGTGAGCTAACTAGGGAACAAGTTATGCAAGAATCACTGCACACTATAGTGTTTGATGTTTTGTTTGATTTGTGTCTGCAACCTGTTTGATGAAATGGCCGCATGAAATCAAGTTTTTAATTTTGAAATGATTTTTGGTGGGTTTGCTAGATTGGGGCTGGTGAGTCTGCAGATGCTTGGGTTTTGAAAGTTGAGCTTGTTTGAGTGGGTTTTGAAAAAGTGGGATCTTCCCATATGAAGAAGATTCAATTTTGAATTGCCATTTAAACTATGCATTTGAAAGTTTCTGGATGATCACAAGGTGGGCCTTGATACTCTGTTATGAGTACATTCAAGGGGTGCAAAGATCCAGAAAAGTTTCTGTTAGGTTCTGAAAGTTTGAGACAGCCAAAGTAGGCATGGGAGTTAAATTGGCCAAAATGACCATTTACTTAATATATTTGTTCTGATTTACTTGTCTTTAAGGAAAGTGTGGGAAATGTTTTAGATGATGTTAATTTCACCTAAGAAACATTTTACAAGCAATGGATCACACAAACAAGGTGGTTTTTAAAGAAATTCAAAATCCATGCATACACATATACATGCATTCATGGGTTTATTTAGAAAAGTTTTTGTTAACCCTAATCTTGATGATTAGTGTTTGATGATCTAAGTTTGGTATTTTTGGGATGTTACACCCTAGTCTGAAAACCCCATGTATCCTCGCCTCCTTCTCCTCCCCTCTCCTCTCGCTCACTCAATTTCTTGACGAAGGGGGACAAGGACGACAACATGTCTGAGAAAAGGGGATGAGGTATGAGAGATGTGTGTTGTGTGGTTGTGAATGGTTGGAAGCACACTGAGGGGATAAAGGAGAGAGAAGATTTTACCAAGTTCTTAAACACCAAATCATTGATTCATTTTGCAACTCTCCCATAGGAGGCCATTCAGGCATTGTGGCTACTTATCAAAGGGTCAAAAGGCGATTTCAATGCCTAGTTGAAACTTTTCTACATGAGTGTGCAGTTTGCCATTGAGTCAAGGTAGAGCATTGCCACTACCGTGGTGTAACACCCTAGAATCGGCCCTATGCAGATTTTAACAATTCCTACCAAACCCGCATAGAAATGATTCAATGATGCCCACCAAGCAATTGCATGCGGGTGGAAAATGAAGTAATAGCGTTATACATTAGTTCACGATGTAACCCATAAGAACATATATATCGAACAATGAATTCTTGAGTCAATAATACAAGTATACATTACAAGATCCAACTCAGATTGAAACAATACAACATTCGAGTACGGATAATATGCAAATTGGACTAAGAGTCCTGAAAAAAAACAATGGCATCCATAACCCTTCCCAGGCCAAGCTGGAAGGGTAACCTTTATAACGTCATCAAACTCATACCTATCAAAGCAAAAAAGGGGTGCCGACAAAGGGCAAAAGAAAAAAAGGAGTGGTCAGTACTGAGTCTAGTACACAACGAGTTTTGAATTTGGTGGCTCTCACCTGCATGAGTATGGTGGACTAAAGCGGAAGCAAAGCATGCACTAAACAATATATAGAGACTCGATACAACTGTCGGCTATCATAGAGGGATAAGATAGACCTATTTGGAACCAACCTGATACTAACACCAAACATGACCCATCCTAGAGTTTCCACCTCGAGACCAAATGAGGAAGTCCTTCCAAGGAACTCACACAGTTGGCAATTTTATTAATCATTTCATATAGTGGCCATACTTACTAATCAGATATAGATAACATAAGACATCCCAATACCATCAGTTGTTGACACTTTTAATTAACCATTCCTTTGTAGTGGAGCTGAATACTAGTCATGCCAAAGTCAAATTTATAGCACTACTTTAATTTGAGTTGTCTATGGTCGAGACACTATGGTCCAAGTAGTCCATAAACACGGACACGACTTTTCAAAAAGATTTACCCTACAGGGGTGTACAAATAGCAACACACACATGATCAACCTCGGGAAAAACCAAATAAAAGCAACAAGGCATCACGACAAAGCATTCAAAAGATTCAAAGATAATTTTAGGGGGGCACCCCTCTAAGCTACCCGCAACAAAGTCGGTCGGCTCTGAGATGGACCTAGCGTTTGTGTCAACGGCTATAAATGACTGGGAACCCGAAAGTGTGACTGAGCTTGTCAATACCGCAGAAACATGGAACAATTCCTAAACAATACAGTAGTAAAACACTCCTTGAGCAACAGTAGTAAATAAATCAGTAAAGCAAGACATAAGTACAAAATAGAACTAAAACCCCAAACTAGTTTGTGGCTCCAAGAAATAAGATGTAAATCAAGCTCATACCAAGGGGATCCATGAGCCCACATGTGGATATTGCGATAGTCAAGGAACATGCATCAAGTACTCGGATCCTAGGTGGACACAAGTGGGCGGGATAAAATCCAGATCTCAAGTATTGCCCATCGGTGCCTCTTTATTATTTATATCTACTTCCAACATTTTGATTATCAAGTTATAAGTAGAACCATGATTATCTCCACCGTGAATCATGTGACAACCTCCCAACAACTATGAAACTCGACAACTCGAACCCACACCTAAGCAAGAAACTATGGCTCGCAGGGCCAACTATCTACCAACACAAGGGGAAATAGTAGGTGACCAAGGCAATTTAGGCTGCAAGGAGTATAAATGGTACAAAAACTAACGCATCACAACAGGGATAGCAATAAAGAGAAATAAAGCCATAAAGCGAAAATAGGTAGCAGGGGGAGGATGCTCTCCTGGGACCCATTGCCGAAGATATATCCGAAAAACTTGTCGAAACTCACAACATCTCATCATCCTATCCAGGAATAAGCAAAGCACTAAAAGAACAAACAATGCAACAATTACAACTAATGCAGAAGAACTGAAATAATCATGATATGATGCATGACATGCCAACTTAATGATGCAAACCATGTTGAAAATATGTCATTTGCATAGCAAGTTGATGATACAACATTAGCAAGGCATTATTAACAAGAAATAATTATTTTCCAACTTTATTTATCATTTTTCCTTGCATAAACAGTTCTAGTTCTTCAAGGTATCCTTGATGAATGATGCAATTGCAAGTATGGAAAGCATAGCTGGAAAGGGCTTGTTGTGCTGATCGATTTAGACATATTGTTTACCAAATTCCGTTTTACGGAATTAAAGTTATGAATTTATTAAGAAAAAGGCATTTTAATGAATTAAAACAATTTCGAAAAATTTAATTGTACAAAAAATATTTTGGAGGTCATATTATGAATCCTTGCATTTTCATGATCACAAAAACATATATTATTTGTCCCTTTTGGAATTATCATTAAAAAGATATTATTAAATACATTAACAAATAGAAAAGACAATATTGTTAATAGTTGTAATAGCTAGGGGCATTTCTAGAATTCTCTAAAAGTGGATTTGAATTCATAATTGAAAAAATTCATTTTGATTTTGAATCTTTTCCAAATTTGAATTATTTTGATATTTATTTGTTGGTTAAAATTGTTTGAATTCCTTTTGACATTGTTTGAATTTGCCCAGGGTTGCGTGTTGGTTTTTAAAAATGGTCAGGGCCTTTTTATTTATGAAAACTGACAAAGTACATGTTGGGATTGAACTGAATCAGAACTGGGTACAATCACCATAAAAACTGCTAGCTCGGCTAATCTTCATTCAACGATTACTAGCGACTCAGTGCTCCTTTTGACATGTAATTTGAAGCTCTTTGGAGATGGATGTACAGAGAAGAGATTCGGGAGAATAACTATGCTGGAGATCGCCTGTGTTGGTCGGAAACTTAAGGGGAATAGAGAGGAAAAACCACGGCATCGACTGATAGAAATTGACGAACGAAGACAACGACTATTGCCCACTTCGCTGGATGATATTTAGAACTACAGACCACGAAATAGGTCGAACTTTGTGGCATTGAAAAGAGGGGACGTCAGGGAACAAAATTCATCAAGGAACCTTCGTCGGATCGGGACGGTATCGTCGGGAAAAAGACAACGAGGAGAGAGAATTCCGCCCGGGTTTCAGGTTGTCAAAAATTCAGAAAAAGATAGAGATCTGGCTATCTTCTCTGGATGATTCAGAGAGTTGTAGGCATAAGATTGAGGTATGGCTTGCCGTGCTAGAGAGAGGGGTGTGCCGAGAGTTTGAGAGTGTGAATAACATCTCCGGAGGTGGCCTGAGGCGGTCGGAAACTTGCGGGGAGAACGGAGTAGAAACGGTGTCATCTGACAGTCGAACTCTGATGGCTCAGTTGATGTGTAGCCTGTTGGGAACCCCAAGAGCAAGGTGTGAAGCAGCACAGCAGCAAGTATTCCCTCAGTAAGAAACCGAGGTTATCGAACCATTAGGAGGAAGAAAACGTCACACAGGTGTTGCAAGCAACGTGGAAACCTGCACAACACAAACTCAAGACTTTGCCCCAACTAACAGTGAGGTTGTCAATCTCACCGGTTGCTGTAACAAAAGATTAAATGTATGGTATGGAATGTAATGATGGTTTGCAGCAAGTAAACAATAACAATGGAGGATGTATCAATGGTAAAGATTGGACCGGGGTCCATAGTTCACTAGAGGTGCTCTTCTTAGATAAACAACATGGCATGATGGGTAAACAAATTACAACAAGGCAATTGACAGGAACTGAGCAAGGCATAACAATGTAATACCAGATAAAAAGATCCTATAAGATTCGATTGGGTAATACAACAATATACATAGACCGCCATCCAACTGCATCTATGACTAGAAGTCCACCTTCAAGTTATCATCTGAACCCCCTACAGTATTAAGTTGCAAGCAACAGACAACTGCTTTAAGCAAAGTGTGTAAAGTAAACAATCCACGTGTTCCATGAACAAGAGACCGTTGTTTTCTCCCTAGTAGCAACAACACATCTACAACCGAAGAGATTTATGTCACTTCCCTTGGAAACTAGAGGCATGAATCCACTATCGAGCATAAATACCCCCTCTTGGAGTGACTAGCAACTACTCGGGAAAGATAGCTACTAACAAAGGAGAGCATGCAAGATCACAAAAAACACAGGCATGATAGAATCATAAAGACAAAACCATTAATCAATCTGACATAGTAATCTCAATATCCATCGGATCCCCGCAAACACAACATGCATGACTACAAATAGATTAGATCTTGATCATGAACGGAGCTCACAAGATCTATACATGAAAGCACAAAGGAGGAGATACAATCATCTAGCTACTACATGGACCCTTAGTCCAAGGTGGAACTACTCACGCATCATACCGGAGAGAAGGCCTCCGGGATGATCTCCCCTCCGGCAGGGTGTCGGGAAGAACTTCAGATCCCCCCGATCTAGGGACGATGGTGGCGGCGGCTATAGAAGGTTTCGTGGAATATTGATCGGGTACTTAGGGTTTCTGCATTGGGGTCTTCTTATAGGCGAAGAGGCGAGGCTGGGAGGCGGCCAGGGGTCCCACACCCTACCCGGCGCTGGGCAGGGCCCACCCGCGCCTAGGGGGGTCTGGCCGCCCTGGTTCGCGTCTCTGTCTCGTCTTCTGGATTCGTGTCCCTCACGGTAAAATATTGACTTTGGATTTTGTCCCGTCCAATTCCAAGAATATTGATTTTCTGCCTTTCTGGATCCAAAAACAGAAGAAAACAGGCAACTGGCACTATGGCAACTTGTTAATAGGTTAGTTCCAGAAAAGATATAAAAACACCTCAAAGTGTAGACAAAGCAAAGCAAAGTAGATACTAAACAAGCTTCGAGCATCAAAAATTATAGATACGTTTCCGACGTATCACCAAGTCAACCCAAACAAAGCATCAAAAGAGAATACCACAATACTATGCTTTTGCATGCTAAAACAACACATAATTCTTTCAAGGCACACTAAGCAATCCCAATTGTTTGGAACAAGGCATGATACATCAATAATCACTAAGCATAAGGTCAAAACAACACCTAGCATGTCATGCTAAAGTCTAAGTCACATTCAATGCAAGCTCCTCTTGCACTTTCAAGCAAGAACTTACTACTCCTTTCCAACACCAAGCAACTTATTTGAAACAACGCAATGAGAACGGGGGTCCAAACTACTTTATTCAAGCAAACTAAAAAACTAAGAAAACCAAACGAAAACTAAGACACTCCAAGAGAAACACAACAGTGCATGAAACAATAAAAACAAAGTGTCTAGACAGACCTGAGCTTTTTATTGATGAAGAAGGGATGCCTTGGGCATCCCCAAGCTTTGACACTTGTACCTCTTGGATATTTTCTTGGGGTGACACCGGGGTGGAATCCCCAAGGTTGAGCTTTTGTCCATTCTTCATCTCATTACATCATTATTTCTCTTCACCTGAAATTTTTTCCTTCATACAAAACTTCACACAATCTTCATTAGCAACATTAGTGTGTTCAAAAGATAATAGACCTTGGGGTTTAGCTTTGGAACAGAAAAAAAATTCACTAAAAACACAAGCTACTGTAGTAACTCCTTCAAAAAGCTCAATTCCCTAAAAGAGAACTCAAAAAGGAATCAATAAGAAGCAAATGCAAATAATGGCAGAAATCTGTCAAAACAGACCAGCAGGTAGAAACCGATTTTTTCGAAAATCTTCTGTTGCTCAAATAAAAAAGTGTTGAACTAAAGAAAGTTAGATAACATACTAGGGGATTTATTCGTAAATGTTTAGCTTAATCCAACTTACAGAGACTCCTCACAAATTGTTATGGTTTAGGACAAAAATCTGTTTTGGGACAGCAACTCCCCAAATCTTACTTCCCTTTCATTAGAGGTCATTCTTGGCACAAAAAGCAAACAAAAAGGATAAGGAGAGGTCATTACTGAAGTAATAACTTCCGAGACTCAAGGAAACTCTTGGGTTATCTCCCAAGTACTTTTCTTTAACGCCTTTAAGTTAGGCACAAGAAGCAAGAAATCAATTATTTTCAAATGAAGTAGCATTAACATCAAACCTTTCTTTCAAAGGAGGAGCAAAAGGCAACTTCTATCTCCTCATAGGGAAGTCTTAAATACCTTTCTTGAATGGAAATTGATATTTAATGGTGCCTTATTTCATATCAATGATGGCACCAACAGTTCTAAGAAAAGGTCTTCCGAAAGTAATAGGACAAGAAGCATTGTATTCAACATCCAAAATATAGAAATCAACAGGCACATAAGCATTGTTAACCATGATGAGAACATCATTAATACTCCCCATTAGTTTCTTCTTAGCATTATCATCAAGTGGAACATCCAAATAACAATCTTCTAAAGGTGGCAAATCAAGCATTTCATAAATCTTCCTAGGCATAATAGAGACACTAGAACCAAGATCACATGAAGCCTTGAGATCAAAGTCATTCACTTGCACATTAATAATGGGTTCCCAACTATCTTGTACTTTCCTAGGAATAGAAGCTTTGTGTTTTAACTTCTCTTCCTTAATCTTAACAAGAGCATCTGTAATGTGTTTAGTGAAAGCAACATGCATATCACTAGCATCAGGACTTGTAGCAAGTTTTTGCAAGAACAAAGTCACTTCAGAAATATTGCAACCATCTATATCAAAATTAAACTTAGCATCACTAGTAGTAGACTCATTAGGCTTAGGCATTGTAGGAGGAGAAATAGGGACTTCTTGTGGTTTAGTGGTATCCATTCTAGTGATGGTACACACATTATTGTTTCTATCCATTTTAGCTTCCCTTTCCCACTTAGCATGAAGTTGAGCTAACAGTCTAACATTTTCATCAATAGTAACTTGTATGGCATGAGTAGCAGCAAAGGTACTTTCCATAGTTTCAGGTTTAGTAGCCATTTTATTAATTAAGGAGGACTGTGCTTCAAACAAATAGGATATATTTTTCTCAACAGTTAAAAGCTTTTCCTCCACGATCTTGTTAAAGGCAGTTTGTTTACTAATAAAGTCTTTGAGCATGACTTCAAGTTCAGAGGGGGCACTTCTAGCATTGTTGTAGGAGTTTCCATAGGTATTGCCATTATTAGGAGGATAAGGCCTATAATTGTTGTTACCACCAAAATTATTCCTATAGGCATTGTTGTTGAAATTGTTGTTTCTAATGAAGTTCACATCAACTTGCTCTTCTTGAGCAACCAAAGAGGCTAAGGGAACATTGTTTGGATCTAAAGGAGCTTTCCCATTAACAAGCATAGCCATAATAACATCAATCTTATCACTCAAAGAGGAGGTTTCTTCAACAGAATTTACCTTCTTACCATGTGTATCTCTCTCAGTGTGCCATTCAGAGTAGTTAACCATCATATTATTAAGGAGTTTTGTTGCAGCACCCAAAGTTATGCCCATAAAGGTACCTCCAGCAGCTGAATCCAACAGGTTTCTTGAAGAGAAGTTCAAACCTGCATAAAAAGTCTGGATAATCATCCAAGCAGTGAGTCCATAAGTGGGACAATTCTTAACCAAAGATTTCATTCTTTCCCAAGCTTGAGAAACATGTTCATTATCAAGTTGTTTAAATTTCATAATATCACTTCTCATAGATATAATCTTAGCAGGAGGATAGTACTTTCCAATAAAAGCATCTTTGCACTTAGTCCAAGAATCAATACTATTTCTAGGCAAGGATAGCAACCATTCATTAGCTTTTCCTCTCAAGGAGAAAGGAAACAGCTTGAGCTTAATAATATCTCCATCTACATCCTTATACTTTTGCATCTCACAAAGTTCAACAAAGTTATTGAGATGGGCAGCAACATCATCAGAACTAGCACCGAAAAATTGCTCTCTCATCACAAGATTCAACACAGCAGGCTTAATTTCATAAAAGGTAGCATCAGGAGCAGGTGGAGCAATAGGAGTGCTAAGGAAATCATTGTTGTTTGTGCTAGTGAAGTCATACAACTTGGTGTTCTCAGCGGAGTTCATTTTGGCAAAGGTGGACAAGCCAAAAACAGCAGCAGCTAGAGCAGGAACTTATTTTTTGTGTTTTTGATAAGAGAAAGAAAACCAAACTAAACTAATTTTTTTGGAGTTTTTGAAAAGAGGCAAACAAAACCAAGCAAAAGAAACTAAGCAAAATAAAAACAAAGAAAAGAGAAAGATTGAGGAGAACTCCCCTTGTGAAGACGTCCTTAGCCTCCCCGGCAACAGCGCCAGAAAACTTGATGGCGATGTGTTGATGTGGGAGCTTCTTTTTAGTCCCCGGCAATGGCGCCAGAAAACTTATTGATGGCTCAGTTGATGTGGAGCCTGTTGGGAACCCCAAGAGAAAGGTGTGAAGCAGCACAGGAGCAAGTCTTCCCTCAGTAAGAAACCGAGGTTATCGAACTAGTAGGACGAAGGAAACATCACACAGGTGTTGCAAGTAACGTGGAAACCTGCGCAACACAAACTCAAGACTTTGCCCCAACTAACAGTAAGGTTGTCAATCTCACCAGTTGTTGTAACAAAGGATTAACTGTATGGTGTGGAATGTAATGATGGTTTGCAGCAAGTAAACAATAACAGTGGAGGATGTATCAATGGTAAAGATTGGACCAGGGTCCATAGTTCACTAGAGGTGCTCTCCCTAGATAAACAACATGGCATGAAGGGTAAACAAATTATAGCAGGGCAATTGATAGGAACTGAGCAAGGCATAACAATGCAATACCAGACAAAAAGATCCTATGAGATTCGATTGGGCAATACAACAATATACATAGACCGCCATCCAACTACATCTATGATTAGAAGTCCACCTTCAGGTTATCATCCGAACCCCCTCCAGTATTAAGTTGCAAGCAACAGACAACTGCTTTAAGCAAAGTGTGTAAGGTAAACAATCCACTTGTTCTATGAATAAGAGACTATTGTTTCCTCCCTAGTGGCAACAACACATCTACAACCGAAGAGATTTCTGTCACTTCCCTTGGAAACTAGAGGCATGAACCCACTATCGAGCATAAATACCCCTACTTGGAGTCACTAGCAACTACTTGGCCAAGATAGCTACTAACAACAGAGAGCATGCAAGATCACAAACAACACAGACATGATAGTATCAAATAGACAAAACCATTAATCAATCTGACATAGTAATCTCAATATCCATCGGATCCCCGCAAACACAACATGCATGATTACAAATAGATTAGATCTTGATCATGAACGGAGCTCACAAGATCTATACATGAAAGCACAAGGAGGATATACAACTATCTAGCTACTACATGGACCCATAGTCCAAGGTGGAACTACTCACGCTTCATACCGGAGAAGAAGGCCTCCAGGATGATCTCCCCTCCGGCAGGGTGCCGAGAAGAACTTCAGATCCGTTTCTCCATGGGGGGTTCTTATAGGCGAAGGGGCGAGGCAGGAGGGCCCCCAAGGGGGGCACACCCTACCCAGGCGCGGGGTGGTCCCACCCGTGCCTAGGTGGGTTTGGCCGCCCTGTGGTGCCTCTCCGTCTCGTCTTCTGGCTTCGTGTCGCCCACGGTAAAATATTGATTTTGGCTTTTGTCCCGTCCAATTCCGAGAATATTGATTTTCTGCCTTTCTGGAACCAAAAATAGAAGAAAACAGGCAACTGGCACTGTGGCAACTTGTTAATAGGTTAGTTCCAGAAAAGATATAAAAACACCTCATAGTGTAGACAAAGCAAAGCAAAGTAGATACTAAACAAGCATGGAGCATCAAAAATTATAGATACGTTTCCGACGTATCAAACTCCGATAGTTTTTATAGCGGGATTCTTTTGTCTGGCGAAGATCTTTTGAAGCAAAATAAGGTACTAAACAAGCATCGATTGTTGTAGCTGGTAGATCAGAGATCAAGGTTACATGAAGATATTCGCCGGAGGTAGATGGTGATGATCGTGTCTTGCGCGGAAACATGGGACATCCTGATGTGCGGGCCTACACGTTTTTCAGCAGTGCGATGCGCGCGCCCGTTGTGCAAACAGCGCGGCGAGCGGCAAGCGCTGCAAAGACAAAGGCGAGAAGGAAGGATGGGGCGCTCACCTCGAGGTTTTTGGATGAGGTGGCTCGGCTCGAAGATGAAGAAGACATGTGGTGGCTAGTGTGTACTATAGCTGCGTGAAGACGGTGTCAGCATTCCAGTGCTTCTCCTCCTTGCTCCTATTGTGCAGTAGTTGATGTCGATGTGTTATACATTGCAAACGTATCTATAATTTTTGATGCTCCATGCTAGTTTTACACCATTATATTATGTTTTGTCCACACTTTGAGGCATTTTTATTTCTGAACTAACCTATTAACAAGATGCCACAGTTTCAATTACTATTTTCTGCTGTTTTTGGTTTCAGAAAAGCTAGTAAAGAAATATTCTTGGAATTGGACAAAACATTAGCCAAACTTCCTATTTTCCCGACACGACACGAAGTCCGAACGAGAGACGAAGAGGTGTCGTGAGGCAACCACACCACATGGCCGCGCGGGACCCCAGTCGCACCACCATATGGTGTGGTCCCCTCGGGCGTCCACCGACTTTGCCCCTTCGCCTATATATTCCCCCCGAGGCAAAAAACCTAAATACCAGATCAGAAATCCACGAAAAGTTCCGCAGTGCCGCCGCCACCGAAAACGAGATTCGGGGGACAGAAGTCTCTGTTCCACACCCTGCCGGGACGGGGAATTGCCCCCGGAGCCATCTCCATCGACTCCACCGCCATCTCCATCGTTGTTACTGACTCCCATGATGAGGAGGGAGTAGTTCTCCCTCGAGGCTAAGTGCTCTACCGGTAGCTATGTGTTCATCTCTCTCTCTATGCGTGATCTTATTGTGATCATGAGCTTTGTAATCAAGTAGATCTACTCTGCTACTCAAGTGCTTTAATTAATGTAATCTTCGCTTTTCCCCACGTGTGTGAAGTTGACAGTGTGCACACCGTGCGGCACTTAGGCTAAAGGTTGCGGAAATACTTATCATGAGTTATAATTTGAGTTGGATGTCTCTATGAAATTGTGGTGTTTGTTGGAACCATCTAGCACTCAAGGTGATAGTGAGGGGTTACCTAGATGGGGAACACAGACTTTAAGGAGTGTTGTTATAGCCCTACAACGTCCAACCGGAGAGTAGTTCAGGATAGCATAGTGAAGAGAAGATATTATGTGTTTATTGAGAGTGTCCACTAGTGAAAGTATGATCCATATGCCTTGTTTATAAGCATTGAAACACTATTTACAATCATTCCTGCTACTTGTTTGCTTGCTGCCATTTTTATTTTAGATTGCAATTACCACTTATAATCATCCATATCACTTGTATTTCACCATCTCTTCGCCGAACTAGTGCACCTATACACCTGACAAGTGTATTGGGTGTGTTGGGGACACGAGAGACTTTTTATATCTTGATTGCAGGGTTGCTTGAGAGGGATATCTTTGACCTCTTCCTCCCTGAGTTCGACAAACCTTGGGTGATCTACTTAAGGGAAACTTGTTGCTATTCTACAAACCTCTGCACTTGGAGTCCCAACACTGTTTACAAGAATAGAAGCGTGCGTAGACATCAAGCTCTTTTCTGGCGCCGTTGCCGGGGAGCTAAGGTAAAATGTACTCACATCCTCTGGCTACTAAGCTATCTTCTAGTACTATTGCTTTTGTGTGAGTGCTCAAAGTTATTTCCTTTAGATTCTGCAATTATATCTTTTTGTTTCTTGTTTTTATTTTCACTAGTTAGGCTTAATGGAAAACAACAACAAAATTAGAGAGATTTATAGTATTTATCTTGAGTTAGGACATGAAGTGTTTGAAGAGAAAATTAAAACCTATGGAACTTTATTTGCATGCTAATAGCAATGTTATTAGTATGAATTCTTTGAACACCATTGTTGCTAATGCTATAGAAACGTCTAAGCTTGGGGAAGCTAGTTTTTATGAAAATGATCTTTTTAGTTCCCCAGATTTAGAGGAGAAAATCTGTTATGATGATACTATACCTACAATATATGATGATTACAATGATGAATATGATATTTTCGGTCCACTAGCTTTAGAGGAGAAAATTTTCTGTGATGATACTATACCTCCAATATATGATGATTACAATGATGAATATGATATTTTCAGTCCACCTACTATTGAGGAGAAAATTAATTATGATTACAATATGCCTCCTATATTTGATGATTATGGTGATGAGAATAATAATGATAGCTATTTTGTTGAATTTTCTCCCACTATAATTAATAAGAATGACTATGCTTATGTGGAGAGTAATAATTATTATATGAATGTGGCTCATGATAAGAATGTTTTATGTGATAGTTATATTGTTAATTTTATTTATGATTCTACTAAAAGTTATTATGAGAGAGGGAAACATGGTTTTATGTATCTCAACAATATTAAGTTTCCCCTCTTTATGTTGAAAATTTTGAAGTTGCACTTGTTTTGCTTTCCTATGCTTGTTGCTTTGTGCTTTCATGACTTGTTTATTTACAAGATTATTTTTCATAGGAAGTGGGTTAGACTTAAATTTGTTTTATATTTGCTTCTTGGTCCTCTCTTTTACTTTAATTTATATTTCTTATGTGAGCATCATCGAAATTATCATGCCTATCTTAATGGCTATAAAGAAAGAGCTTTTGGGAGACAACCCATTATATTTTTGCTTTCAGTTTATTTTTGTTTCTTTGAGTCTTGGAATTTATTGCCTCTATAATAACCTCTCCTTATCCTTTTTGTTTTGTTTTTTGTGCCAAGAGTAGCCTCTAATAGGGAGAAGGTAAAATTTGGGGAAGTTGTTGTCCCGAAACAGATTTCTGTACTTTGCTGTAAAAAATCGTGAAACATACCAGAACGTCGTATTGATCTGCAAGTTTTTGTGCGCATGCCCCAGGTTATTATCTAACTTTCGTTAGTTTTGCACTTTTCGATTTAAGCAACAGAAGATTTTTGAAAAAATCGATCTTTACCTACTATTCTGTTTTGACAGATTTTTGCCATTATTTGCATTTGCCTCTTAATCGATTTCTTTTTGAGCTCTTCTTGATCACTTGAGCTTTTAAAAGGAGTCGCTATAGTAGATTATGTTTTAATGGATGATTTACTTGAGTTGAAACTGAACCCAAAGGTTTATTATCTTGCATACACTAATGTTGCTAATGAAGATTGTGTGAAGATTTGTATGAAGGAAGTTTTCATGTGTAGGGAGATAATGATGTGATGAGATGAAGTATGGACAAAAGATCAAGCTTGGGGATTCCACCTGTGTCACCCCAAGAAATATTCAAGAGGTACAAGCGTTAAAGCTTGGGGATGCCCAAGGCATTCCCTTCTTCATCAACAAAAATCCCAGTTTTTCTTTCTTTCAAGATACTATACTTTTTATTGCTTCATGCACTATGTGTTGTTCTTGGAGCATCATTGTTTATTGTTTTTTGTTTTATTTTGTTTCGTTTGCTTCAATAAGTTGGTTAGATCCCAGCACACTTCTTTTGGAGAGATACATGCTCTGTTTTTATTGTTTAGAGCACTCTAGTTTTCACTCTTAATGTTCTGTGAGTGTTCTCTTTTGCTAGCACTGCGTTTAGATTTAGTTTTCTTATGACTTTTCCTTAGAACTTTTTAGTTCTTCTTTGTAGTTAGGTGAGACAAGCTCTCTGGTCTTTATTGATAATTATCTTTGTAAGTTGTTTCAAATAAGTTGATTGGTGTTGGAAAAGAGTAGAATGTTTCATGCTTATAGTGGTACAAAAGGAAGCTTGTTTGGACTGTGGCTTAACTTTATCATGTCATGTTAGATGTTGCTTTGACCATATTCCTAGTGATTATTGTTGTATCATGACTTGTTTCAAACAATTGAGATTTCTTAATGTGCCATGAAAGAATCATGCGTTGTTTTAGCATACAAAAGCATAATATTGTGGTATTCTCCTTTGATGCTTTATTTGGGTTGACTTGGCACATGCTTACACCATGTTGTGACTATGAACCAGTCACCTTAGCCTATATGATCATTTAGTTTTTGACTTGTGATATCACTTTATGCTTTGATTATAATGTTTTGTCGCTCTGCATGATTATGGCCATTATTTCTCTCTTAGTTGGTCGCTCCCAGTCTTTTGCTAGCCTCCACCTGTACTGAGTATGAGCTCTACTCATGCATCCAACTCCCAAGAAACCAAGTTATTCCAAAGAGTCCACTATAAATTCCTATGCATGGTGTGTTACACCATTCCAAGTATATCCATGTGTTTGTTTATCTTCCAAATTAATTTTTTATGTGAAAATTAGTGATTAAATCTCTCAAAAACTTGAAGGCACATTTTATTTCTTGCACTTAATAAACTTGAACCATTGTGATTATCTTATGATGCGTATATGCTTGCAAGTTGTAAGTTGGGAATTAGCAGAACCATGTTGTCATGGGGAACGCTTTCAACATTGCACTTATTCTATTTGGTTGATATCATATTCTTTTGTTTATGGATCCCGGCGGTGTGAAATAAAAAGGGAGCTTGTAAGTCCATGGAGTTTGTATATGTGTTAGAGAAACGCCTGGGCGGCTAGCCTAAGTCATGCCTAATCATGGTGGAAACTTGCAGCATAACCATAATAAGCATTTTGTGAAGCATCCTCAATAAAAACCTATGCAATAGCAAATAAAAAGATCGCTAATATGCTAATTGTGTGTTGCC
This sequence comes from Avena insularis, assembly GCA_023614405.1. Classification (NCBI taxonomy): domain Eukaryota; kingdom Viridiplantae; phylum Streptophyta; class Magnoliopsida; order Poales; family Poaceae; genus Avena; species Avena insularis. The sequence continues at coordinate 206,997,522 of CM042685.1, forward strand.
TTGTCATTTTAATATGGGATAGCTCCTGCGTCATGGGGCAAGGGGTACCCCGTTGGCGGTTCTATATGATACACATATACTTACAATGACAAGAACTTGCTTATGACCAAAGTTGAGTAGCATTAGGTTTGGTACTCATACGCAAGGGGCATGAGACTTTTAACTTGTGATTTGTCAAGCATACACTCATAATTGTGTCACTTTAACCTTAATCACTTCAAGATGCTTATGATAGGGGCAATGAGAGCTCAAAGCTAATAAGTACCATAATTTTGGAAGCTTTATAAAACCATTTAATCCCTGCTTCCCTCTGAGAAGGGCCTTTCTTTTTTTTACTTTTATGATGAGTCTCCATCTTCTATATTTATGCACCAATTAAGAGAGCATAGTTGTCATTCTTAGTTCAATGTGCATTGTCCCAAAACTTGTTGATTGATTCATAATTATGGTATTTCTTGTTCTTAAATTATTTGTATCTAGTCATCCTTATGAACTTTGAAGGTGTCATGTGCATTTATGTTTTGCTATTCCATGAAGGACAAGCTGAATACCACTCTTGCTATGTTTTCTATATGTGAAACAAACATATGTATTTCAAAGCATTATACATGATCTTTTGTTTGTGTTGCCTTTCATGTTGCAACATAATTGCTATGTCTTATTGTTAGAAATATATCTCTCATCCTTATGTTTAGAGTACTTTGATCCCAGCTATTAATGCTTTACAATACCTTGATCAATATTGTGATGGTGCATGTCACCTCAAAAATTATTCTTTTTATCACTTACCTACTCGAGGACGAGCAGGAGTTAAGCTTCGGGATGCTGATACGTTGCAAGCGTATCTATAATTTTTGATACTCCATGCTTCTTTTACACCATTTATATTATGTTTTGTCCACACGTTGAGGCATTTTTATGCATTTTCTAGAACTAACCTATAACAAGATGCCATAGTGCCAGTTCCTGTTTTTTGCTATTTTTGGTTTCAGAAAAGCTAGTAAAGAAATATTCTCGGAATTGGATGAAACAAAATCCAAACTTCCTATTTTTCCTGACACGACACGAAGTACGAAGGATATACGAATAGGTGCCGCAAGGAAACCACACCATATGGCCGCGCGGGCCCCCTGGCAACTCTGCCATATGGTGTGGGCCCCTCGGGCGTCCATCGACCTTTCCCCTTCGCCTATATGTTCCCCCCGAAGCAAAAACCCTAAATACAGAGCAGAAATCCACAAAAAGTTCCGCAACACCGCCACCACCGAAAACGAGATTCGGGGGACAGAAGTATCTATTCTGACACCCTGCCGGGACAGGGAATTGCCCCGAGAGCCATCTCCATCGACTCCACCGCCATCCCCGTCGTTGTTACTGACTCCCATGATGAGGAGGGAGTAGTTCTCCCTCGAGGCTAAGTGCTCTACCGGTAGCTATGTGTTCATCTCTCTCTCTATGCGTGATCTTATTGTGATCATGAGCTTTGTAATCAAGTAGATCTACTCTGTTACTCAAGTGCTTTAATTAATGTAATCTCCGCTTTTCCCCACGTGTGTGAAGTTGACAGTGTGCACACCGTGTGGCACTTAGGCTAAAGGTTGTGGAAATACTTATCATGAGTTATAATTTGAGTTGGATGTCTCTATGAAATTGTGGTGTTTGTTGGAACCATCTAGCGCTCAAGGTGACAGTGAGGGGTTACCTAGATGGGGAACGCGGACTTTAAGGAGTGCTGTTATAGCCCTACACTGTCCAACGGGAGAGTAGTTCAGGATAGCATAGTGAAGAGAAGATATTATGTGTTTATTGAGAGTGTCCACTAGTGAAAGTATGATCCCTAGGCCTTGTTTCTAAGCATTGAAACACTATTTACAATCATTCCTGCTACATGTTTGCTTGCTGCCATTTTTATTTTAGATTGCAATTACCACTTATAATCATCCATATCACTTGTATTTCACCATCTCTTCGCCGAACTAGTGCACCTATACACCTGACAAGTGTATTGGGTGTGTTGGGGACACGAGAGAATTTTTATATCTTGATTGCAGGGTTGCTTGAGAGGGATACCTTTGACCTCTTTTCCCTGAGTTCGACAAACCTTGGGTGATCTACTTAAGGGAAACTTGTTGCTGTTCTACAAACCTCTGCACTTGGAGTCCCAACATTGTCTACAAGAATAAAAGCGTGCGTAGCAATCAATGTGTAGCTTCTCTAGCTGCGTGAAACAGCGGGCAGCGAGGGGCGGGGCTCGGCCATGGCGGTGGCGGTTTCCATGGAGGAGAATAAAGGGCGGAGCGGATAGGGATGGAGCGGAGAAGGAATGGTTGAGAGGAGTTGCGCTGCAGCGAGGCTTTTTTGACGAGGCGAGCACGCGAGGCGGCTGACAGGAGTCACGTGCTGGGCATGGGCGAGGTGTACTGCTCGGCACGTGAGGTGCGAAGGAAGATAAAGATGAGTTGGGAGGTTCAGGCTAGGTGCTGGCTCGTTGGATTGGTTTAACATAGCTGGGTTCAGAGAACAGGGGCTGTCCACGATCTGATCAAGGTTGGTGCATCAAGGTGTCTTAGCTAGGTGTGGTCGGGTTGGGTTTTAGATTGCACCAAGTAGCTAGTTTGGGTCTAGCTAGGTTGCACTAGATAGATAGATAGCTAGGGGTGTGGGTGGTTTTTGAACACACACGGTTGGGATTTAGTCTAGCTAGGTTAGATTAGAAGGTGTTTAGTCAAGGTTTAAATATATTTCAATTAGACAACAAGATTCAAAAGGACAATTTAAAAGAGGCAATAGTCCCATATATGCTCATTATAGCATGTGACTAGATTAGGTTGTGTATTATTGCATTTATGCTATCACCAAAAATAAGAGAAGAAGGTACACATTCATGAACAAGGATAAGTGTTCAAAAACAATATAGATGGAGTAAGGCAGATTTAAAAAGAAAAAGAGGATCCACATCTAGGCATATGGGTGGAATTAAAATGCAATGAAATAAGAAACTCATATGGCACCATATATGATGGAATTAGGGGAAGCTCAAAAGAGAAGGATTATTAGCATGTTATTTTAGAATGTTGGTTCAAAAAAATTCTAATACAGCGACGTAGATGTAAATAGAATTGGATCCATGCATACGTGTGTGGCTTGAATAAATACTAAGGCATAAAAATATAATGGCCACATACATATATATGGTGTAAGTTAAATGGTCTCCAAAGAAGGAAGATGTTGGCAAGTTAGTAGATGGAGTGAAATAAAGAGATATGCCCTCAACTCAACTTGGGCATTTAACATATATCAAAAACCAAATACAATTTATCAAGAACCAAATACAATTAATAGGAGACAAATACATGAGGCAAGTATAAAGGATAAGAACCAAACACAAGATTTAATATGATGCTCAAATGCAATGTGGCATGATGACATGAGCATGATATTATGATGATGAAATAAAGTAAAAGAACAAGCAAATTATAATTAGGTAATTCCCAAGGTGCTACATCTGGTCTCCTAGATCCACTGCCATTGCCGATGTTTCTGAGTAAATAAGGTACCAAAACAAGCATTGATTGTTGCGGCAACTAGCAGGTAGATCAGAGATCAAGGTTACATGAAGATATTCGCCGGAGGTATATGGTGATGATCATGGCTTGCGCGGAAACATGGGATAGCCTGCTGTGCGGGCTGCACGTCTGTTAGTGGCGCGATGCGTGTGCCCGTTGTGTTGTGCGAACGGCGTGGCGAGCGGAAAGTGCTATGAGGACAGAGGCGAGAAGGAAGGATGGGGTGCTCACCTCGAGGTTTTTGGACAAGGTGGCTCGGCTCAGAGATGAAAAGATGTGTGGTGGTCGGCGTGTACTGCAGCGGCGTGGGGACGGTGTCGGATTCCAGCGCTTCTCCTCCTCACTCCCTGTACCGTGCAGTAGTCGATGTCGACGTGTAGCTGCTCCGACCAGCGGTGGCTTCTCTGTTTAGGTGAAACAGCAGGACAACGAGGGGCGGGGCTCGGCCATGGCGGTGTCGGTTTTCCATGGAGGAGAATAAAGGGCATAGCGGAGAAGGAATGGTTGAGAGGGGCTACGCTACATCGAGGCTTTTTTGACGAGGCGAGTGCGGTGACCCAGCATACCAATGCATGATGTAGTACACTATAGTCATTGACATAACACCAATGAAACACAATTGACTAGTATTACATCCCTCATAGTGGTACAACAGAAACACAACAGGTCCAAGACATGACTATAGGTTACAACTCGACTCTTTACACAAGATCCAGAGAACACTCTAGGTTAAAGAGAGAGAAAGAAACTTCTTACAAAGAAGAATCAGAAATGAACAACTCAAAAACTAGCATACTAATAAGACTAGTATCTGAATTATTGGTCTGGCATTGTTGCTATTGCAATACTCTACAGAAGTAGGTTCTATGGCTAGAGGTTATAACCCTATCTAATCAGAAACTTTGTCTTCTCTTTAGTTGATGTATATGTTGACTTCCTTCACTTCATTGAAGAGCTTGAGCTTTTGATGGTGATTCCTGGAGCATAACTTGATGTAGACGTTGTCTTAATGGCTTCAAAATCTAGCAAGGGTTAAGAAGATACATTGAGTACGAGCGTACTCAGCAAGTTCACTAGACAAGGAGTGTTTGATGCACTATATCTACAGCCATAGACCATAGGTCCTAGGCAATATAAGTTTTCATAAACATTTCTTCAAAGGTTGCTTTTATTCTGAAAAGCTATGTCCGTCAGCCTTCACGGGTTTACCAGAACTTTCATGGAGTTCCTTTCCCGCTGCGTTCGTAGCTCCTTCCCGGAACAGGGAGTAACAAGTTACAGTTCTTACACTCTGCAGAGGTACGTTACTTTTCCCATGAGATACCTTAGCCTTGTTGCACAACCAAGTCATGAACTTGTCCATACTTCCTTGGTATGGGGCCCAGTCTAAGATTCAAGCCAATCATTGCCCTCTTCGCGACCCCATATGTCTGCACGATCCTTCGGGGCTGGCTCACCTCCGTTAAGCCCCCTTTCAGGCAGGCTAAAACCATGATGAGTTCCCGAAGACTCTATGAGCTGGTGGTGCCCCTGGTAAGTACCTTATAGGTCCGTCTAAACCTCCGGCAGCCACTCATAGATAATCTAGACACCAAAAACGTGGGGCCTAAGGGTGCCCACCCATATGTTGGATCCGCACAAGGAATCACAACGTCACGTTAAGGTAGTCTTGCCTCCATACGAAAGGAAAAGGATATAGCTGACTTCTCCGTCCCATTACAAATCTCATGGTTAACGCGTGATATACGACATAAGAATCATTGACAACATTGGTTGTTAAGTCCTAGATGATATATTCCTGAGCAGTGGTATTCCAACTACCAGATTTAATATATTAGCTGATCACCCTCGATCAGTAACCAATAGTTCACATTATTATCAAAAATAGTGTTATCTGACCTTTTTGAAATGCAGGTGATGACAACACTAGATTTACAAAATAATTTACAGAAAATAATCAAAGTACATGAGCAAGTGTAAACTTGCCTTTTGTGATTGCAAGATTATGCACTCACAGTCTTCGAGACAATATAAGATCCAATATCTGAAAACAACATCATTGGTACGGTAAGGACTAATGTTTAAAGAAGCAAGATGCTATTATGCATATTTAATGTACTGCAATTTCATAAACTCTAATCCCTGGAATAACGTTATTCTAGCGTTTGGAAACTAGAAATGGTTTCTTTAGAATGTGTTAAACTTTTAGATAAGCTTCACACCTGTGCTTCTTATTAAGGCTTGTGAGTGTGTGTGAAACATCATGTAATTACAATACCATACCATAATAATATACACAAATGTGAAATGCTACTCAAAGACTACTTATATAAGAATTTCCTTATCTTCAAATCTTACTTTACAAGTACTGTCATTTATAAGGAACTTTAGTATCAACAATCCTGATATACAAGTAAAGTTTAAAGCAATGTGATTATGATTAATTTTTATCTGTTGACTATGTGTAACATCCCTAAAATCATGTTTCAAACTCATGCATATCATCCATGCATCCATGATCATATAGAGTTCATTTCAAACAAAACAATTCAAAAACAGGAGCATATGAGCTCATTATTTTATGTGATCATCATTTAAAACAAATGCTACTCTTCTATGAGAGATTGTTGTTCATGAAACCAAACCTTGTGCCATATTGCTTTCAGAATGAGTTGCTAGATTGCTAAGACCTAAACCCAAGTTTTCAAAGCAAATACAATTTGAAAACCAAATTCAAAACCAATATAAAACAAGTGCTATGTCACTGTTTATTCTATTTTATTCCAAACGACCCAACCAATTCAAAGTGACCACTTGGTTGTATGCCCAAATTTGTAACTATTGCACACTGCAAAAATCCTGAAAAGATTTGAATTCAAATAGAGTTTGAAATTCATTCCAGAAAATCAAAACAGAAATAGAAAAGGAATAAAGAAAAGAAAAAGGGTCGGCGCTACTATTCTAGCCCAACGGGGAAACCAGCCCATATAGCCCACCCGGGTCCCCTCTCTCTCTTTCACTCGCAGACGCACCCACAGAGACGCTGACGCCCGGACCCCACCCCCTCTCTGCTTTATTCGCTGACAAGTGGACCCATGACCCCGTCGTCGTCTTCGTCAATCACGCGCGCCTGCGACGCTCACGCCGCCATTATTACCGCCGATCCGCGCGTTGATTCCCATTGATTCCGCGAGTAACTCCATGCCCAGCTCCGACTATATAAACCTCTCCCCCTCGCGGCCATTTCCCCCAACAAATCCAGACAGAAGCGCCACCAGGCTGCCCGCAATCAACCTCACACCGCCGCAGACAGAGCTCACTCCGGCGATCGATTCCGGTGAGCCCCGTGCGCCCCTTCCCCTCTGGTTCATACGAGCCGCTTCGCAACTTCCTTGCGCACCTCCTGATCCCCTTTGTCCGTCTGTTTGTGATCCAGAGCTTCGACTTCGACGAGCACCATGATCATCCGACGTCGTCTCCAACTCCGGCGAGAGATTGAGGTAAAATCCGACCGCCCCATGCCTTCTACTTGACCTGTTCGCTGAAGCGTTGTGCACACGCTGATACCCTCGGTTTGTGCTAGGGTGGCCAGTAACATCGCCTTCGTCACCGTCCGAGCAAACCCGACGCTGCCTCCAACTCCGACGAGCCCCAGCAGCCTCTGCAGCATGCCCCCGCCCACGCCAGCAACACCTTGAGCTTCGTCGTGCTTCAGCGAGTCTAGCAAGCCACCGCTTGACCCTTAGCTCCCTCTGAATGTCGGCGCGTGCTGCGCAAGCGCGCCGCCACACCTATAGCCACTCGCCACTGGTTCGTGCGGCACGCCGTTAGAGATCAGACGTAATCCGCCGGCGCGCGCCGCCGCGCCAGCGCCGATCATTCGCTACCGCACTTTTGGTCGAAGCAATACCATTGCTAGATCTGTATCGTAGGGTCTAGATTAGATCTGGAGCGAACCATTTTCTTTAGATCTGGCGTGTTGGATCTAACTTAATCCGACAGCGCGGAAGCGTGATCTTGAGTGAAACGGTACCGGCCAATAGGAAAGCGCCGCGTGGCAGCTGTTAGAGTTTAAAAACAGAATTTGAATCAGATTATTGTTTGAATTTGATTTAGCCATAACTTTTGATCCCCACGTTAGAATTTGACAAATTTTATACCGTTGGAATCAGGATAACAAGCCCTTTCTAAATATGCAATGTGTTTAATGTTTTGCCTCTGTTAAAATGGCTTTATTTGCAGAAACATGTGTAGGGCTTATTTGGGTATATGAATTGTTTAGGAATTATTTTAGGGTTTAAATAACTGTTGTTTGGCAAGTTTTTAACTTGTTAGTGAATTAGTACTGTTTACTTGTTTGGTTGAATTTTAAAAATCATCATAGATCATCTTGCATGCATGCATATATTTTTGGTTGTATATGTTTTGTGTGTAATTTGTTGCTACCAATCTTTGTGTAGATTTTGGTGCTAGTGATTGTGATTGTGAGGATTGCTACTCTCCCAACTACCAAGGCAAGTGGTACTCATGAATATTTTTATCCTATGTTTTCTACTAAGCATTAAAAATATTTTGATAGACTTGCATGTTATTATTTTGCTTATATGCCATGTTGGGAAATCCTAGTAGTTGTAGAAATGCTAGGGAATTTCTAAGTTAAGTTACTATCTATGCCATGCTTAGCCTAGCTAGTAGCAAACAAGGGTTGGTAAAATATACATGCTATGATGAAAATATTTCTAAGTCTTTGGACTTGTGTTTTACCTAATAAAACAACTAAGTCAATGAAACACCTGGGTGGAATGGAAGGTTTGGTTTATGTTGAGTGGTTACACAAGGCCCATTTCTATGGTTTACCTTGTGTATCTCACTTGTGGTAAGCCACCCAGGAACAAAGAGATTTTAGAGGCCAAGTGTTAAGAAGATTCTAGTGCAGCCACTTGGCAATATGGGCTCTGCCTGGATCACATAAGTTGCTAGAACTTAGCCATTTGGACAGTTGGTGGTAGTGGGAATGATAGGTTGGAGCGCGTCCATTTGGTCTAAGGGAAGTCTTCTGAAAGGTCCTGTCTTGGTGAAACCAAGTCTGGTGGGGAAAGTGCACAACCTCTGCAGATGGAAAAATCTAAGTACTTAGCCAAGTCCATGGCAATGGACAACTTGGGCATCAAGACATGGAAGCTATCAAGAATCTCCTCATCCCAATTTCTAAGTAAAAATTTGTGGGTGAACAAGGGTGAAGGACCTCAATGTCTATTGGTGGTTCCTTGGGAAAAGTTTTGACAAAGAAAAACTTAGTGATTTCAGCTAATAGGCAAAACCTATTTTGAGCAAAGCAAGCCAAGCTACACTTAGCCAAATTGCATATAGTATCTAGTCCACTTAAAATTTTACTAAGGTATCACTTGCCAATACTATTCCAAAGTATTGACCCACTGTGGCTGTAACTTGTGATGTTGCAGGATACTCTGATGAGGATTAGGTGTCATGAGTCTACACTCAACATGTTTGCCTGTGGCACATGAAGATGAAGACTTTTTTGTTTATTTACTTAATCAAACTCTTGTATTAGGCCTGTGGCCTTGGAGTTGTAAAGACTATGTTTATCTCTAGAATGGATGTAATAAATGACCTTTGTATCTGTGTACTTCATCTTAAACTGTGGATGCTAGCAATGATCCAGGGACTAGCATTGCAATCACAGGGATCCTTTTTCCTTTATAAAGGAGGGATCTTACAGATGGTATCAGAGCACTGTGTTGCCTGTAGGATTATGACCCTAGGATTGGAAACCACTAAGGAAAAAATTTCAGCAACTTCTACACTTGTCTATTCTTCTTGTAAACTTTTCTAATCTTCTCTCTTATCTCTATTTATAGATGAACTCCATCAACGAAGCCGTAAGGAAAGGACCACTCATGACAATGGCTTTGGAGTGTGAGACAGAATTCCCCAAGGCTCTCAAGGACCTCATGGTTGCATTAGAGATACAAGGTGCAGATGTGTACAAAGGTTTTCCTGTGATGGATGAAGGAGTGGAATACTGGTGGGTGCAACTTCACTTGTATAAAAACAAGAAAGACAACCATCAGGAAAAAGGATTCTGCATGTTCACCAATTCAGTGGTGCACACTACATTCTTTGAATCAGCAAAGGATGCAGCTTGGAAGACCATCAAAGAACTTGGTGATAGAGTCAAGTGCAGAATGCTCAACCTCCAAAATGATCTAAAGAAAGAGAAGGAACATACCAAAGAGTTGGAAGCTACCAACCAAACCTTAAGAGGAGACATTATATACTTAGTGATGGAGTCATGTGAGCAAGATAGGCTGATTGCTTCTAGGAACATTGTGTTAGCCAACAGATCCAGTGAGATAGGATTGTAAACGTACTGCGTTAGTTGGACCACCACTTATCACCTTATTTTCCAAAATGTTGCTTTAAAATAAGTTGAACCTTGGTTGTTGTAATGGATCCATGTATGCCATGGCTTGTGTGTTTTGATTTCCAAGGATATGAATGTGATGTTTTGTCTTTTGTTTTATCTTGAATTGTGTTGTTCTAACTTTTCTATCTTATAAATAGATGCCTACTATTACCATCGGCACTGTTGAGGAGTTCCAGGTTACACGCTTTGGTCCTCATATCGTTGAGCTTACTACTTTGCTCAATCTCCCTCTTCCTACCATCATGGTGCTTCCCCTCACCAAGTTTGAGAGGAAAGACCTCTGGGGCTTCAAGGTCAACCAGCCCGGACGCCAGACAGAGCCTACCACGGAGGCCATCGTCTTCAAGCTCATGCATGATGACAAGGAGAGAGGCCTTGAGGTAGTTATGCAGGATCTGATAGGACGTCTGCTAGGGAGACACTCCCGACAGGTTAGAGGTACTCACTTCCACATCTTTGGTAGATGTGATGAGGATGGAGAGTCCATCGACTTCGAGGACGATTCGAGGGACACATCAGAGCCGATTCGCCTGTACCTCCAGGACCTAGAGTCTCTCATTAGGCACGTGGACACTGACAGGACCAACGTCATGCTCAACAATGACGAGCTCCAGGTGCAGCTTCGTGAGAAGGACAAGCTCTTCGCGGAGCAAGATGAGATAGTCAAGGAGATGGAGGCGAAGTTCGAGATCCAGGACAGGAAGTTCAAGAGTCAGGAGAAGCGAGTCCAGGATAGGAACAAGAAGATCTGGGACATGACTGAAGAACTGCAGACCAAGGACTTCGAGCTCGAGCAGCAGCAGACGGTGATTGAGAGGCTTCGTTCCCTGAAGAGGGCTCTCAAGGCCAAGATAGAGACCTTGACCACTAGTGTCGAGGAATACAAGACCGCGATGGAGAACGCAGGTCTTACCTTCGTCGAGGAGGAGGTCGATGCCGAGGAGTAGATTTGACTATTCAATTATCATTTATTATCATACTTGTTGCTTGAGAACTTGTTATTTGACCATCCGACATGTGGATGGCTTGTTATTTGTGTGTGTTTTACTTTGAGAACTTGTTATTTTGTTGTTGAACCTTTATCACTATGTTGCATTCTTTGTGTTTGTTTATGTGATGTAATGTGCATGAAAGCATCTATGGGTATCTCATTCTTATCTCTATTGAACAAACCACAGATGCCTCCCCGTCGTGCAAACCCCAACCCCAACAACAACAACAAAAACAACATCACTCCAGAAATGCAGCAAATGATGACCGCTCAAACTCAGCTGATGCAGATGATGACGACGTTCATCCAGAACCAAAACAATAACAACAACAATAACAACAACAACCCTCCGGGTTTCGACATGCTTACCAGGTTCTTGAGATTGAGGCCAGCAAAGTTCTCAAGAACAACTGATCCCATGGTGGCCAATGACTGGCTACGCTCTGTGAACAAGGACTTGGTAACTGTGGGCTGCATTGATGCAGAAAAAGTCAGATTTGCAGCACACTTGTTGGAAGGACCAGCCGCCACTTGGTGGGACAACTTCCAGATCACCACTCCCATAGAAGATGTGACATGGGCTATCTTTGAGGATGGCTTTCGCACTGCTCATATCTCATCTGGAGTGATGAGTCTGAAAAAGGAGTTCCATAACCTGAAGTAGCGCCACCGCAGCGTGGCTGAATATATTGAGGAGTTCAACAATCTGGCGCGTTATGCACCGGATGAAGTTGACACGGATGCTAAGAGGAAAGAAAAGTTCCTCGAAGGGTTGAATGATGAGCTGAATCTGCAATTGGCTGTGGCCTATGTTCCCACTTATTAGTCTCTCTGTGACAAGGCTGCTATTTTGGAGAACAAAATGAAGCAAGTTGAAAGCAGGAAAAGAAAGCACTCAGACAAGCACAGCTCGGGATCGTCTCACAAACGTCCCCATTATGATGACAGTGGAAGCTCAGGATCCCACAAGCATGGGAAATTCAACAAGCACCACAACCACAACCGTCATGACAACAAGCATCATCGTAGTCATGACAATGATAAGTACAAGAACCACAAGGGTGGATACAAGAGCCACCATAGTGGTAATGGAAGTGGAAGTGGAAGCCAGCCTGTCAAGAAAGACATAAGTCAGGTTGAATGCTTCAAGTGCAAGAAGATGGGGCATTATGCAAATGAATGCCCAGAAAATAAAGTTGAAGGACCCAACAAGCCCAACCCTTATCAGAAGGGACAGGTGAACCACCTCAGTGTGGAGGAAGTCTATGAGGAGCCTGATGCTGTTGCTGGTAAGTTCAGACTCAATTCTGTTCCAGCATTTATTCTCTTTGATTCTGGTGCATCTCATTCATTCATATCAAAAGCATTTGTTGATAGAAATGGGTTTCCAACTGAAAACATTGGGTGTCCAATAAAAGTTAGTTCTCCTGGAGGAGATATGATAGTAAGTCTTGGATGCCGGGATCTAGTAATAGAGTTTGGAAAGCATAAATTTCCAGTGAGTCTGATAATCCTAGATTCCCAAGGGCTGGACGTAATATTGGGAATGGATTGGATGGCTAAGTATGAAGGAGTACTAGATTGTGCTAATCGTACTGTTGCACTCACAACCCCGGAAAGAAAATGGATTAAATTCAAGTCCAACTTTGAATCAAAAGGAAGTAAGCTAAATTCTCTTAAGGGGGTTAGCATGGACAGTGTGCCAATTGTGAGTGAGTATCCGGATGTGTTTCCGGAAGAATTGCCAGGAATGCCACCAGATAGAGATGTGGAGTTTCTTATAGATTTGGTACCAGGATCTAGACCAATAGCAAAGAGACCTTATAAAATGTCAGTTGATGAACTGAAAGAACTCAAGAAACAACTTGGAGAACAGTTGCAGAAAGGATTTATTCAACCAAGTTCTTCATCTTGGGGAGCCCCAGTTTTGTTCGTGGAGAAGAAAGATAGAAGTCAAAGGTTATGCATAGATTATCGTTCACTCAACGAGGTGACTATCAAGAACAAATACCCTTTGCCTAGAATCAATGACTTGTTTGATCAGCTAGAAGGAGCATGTGTGTTCTCAAAGATTGATCTCCGGTCAGGTTATTTTCAACTCAAGATAAGGGAACAAGACATACCTAAAACAGCTTTCACTACAAGGTATGGATTGTATGAGTATACCGTAATGCCTTTTGGTTTGACCAATGCTCCAGCATACTTCATGAATATGATGAACAAGGTGTTCATGGAATTCCTTGACAAATTTGTTGTCGTTTTCATTGATGACATTTTAGTCTACTCCAAGAGCAAAGAAGAGCATGAAGGACATTTGCGTTTGATACTTGAGAAGTTACGGGAGCATAAACTTTATGCTAAATTCAGCAAGTGTGAATTCTGGTTGGATGAAGTCGGTTTTCTAGGACATGTTATGACAAAGGATGGTGTAGCAGTTGATCCTGCTAAAGTTTTAGCTGTGACCGAATGGGAATCTCCCAAGTCAGTGAAAGAGGTTCGTAGTTTCCTTGGCTTAGCTGGTTACTACAGAAGGTTCATTGAAAATTTCTCCAAGGTAGCTAAGCCTATGACTGAATTGCTAAAGAAAGACAAGAAGTTTGCTTGGTCTGAAGGTTGTGAACTCAGCTTTCAGGAATTGAAGAAGAGACTTGTGACAGCACCAGTCTTGTGTCTGCCAGATTTGGAAAAAGATTTCCAAGTTTATTGTGATGCATCTCATCAGGGTTTGGGTGCAGTACTTATGCAAGACGGTAAAGTTGTGGCGTATGCCTCGAGACAACTCAAAACTCATGAAGTGAACTATCCTACTCATGATTTAGAGTTAGCCTCTGTTGTCCATGCACTCAAAACATGGAGACACTATCTTTTGGGAAAGCGTTGTGAAGTGTTCACAGACCACAAAAGTTTGAAGTATATCTTCACCCAGAAGGAAATTAATATGAGACAAAGAAGATGGCTAGAACTTATCAAGGACTATGACTTAAGTTTGCAATACCACCCCGGTAAAGCGAATGTTGTAACAGATGCTCTAAGTCGTAAGGTTTTTGTGAATGGCCTTACCAAAGTAGAATTGCCAGATGATCTGTGTACCCAATTTAGAAAACTCAGATTGGAGATTGTGCCTGAAGGACATCTCATGACTTTGGATGTTCAACCCACTTTGTTGGACAAGATTAAAGAATCCCAGAAGATTGATAAGGAAATCGAAGAGATTAAAGAAAAGATTGGCAAAGGAAAAGCCAAAGGATTCCATGAAGACAACAGGGTACTTTATGGCATGGGAAACGTATCTGTGTTCCACAAGATCCGGAGCTTCGGAAACTGATTCTGCAAGAAGCACACAAATCACCGTATTCCATTCATCCGGGTAACACCAAAATGTACATGGACATGAAAGAAAGATTTTGGTGGAATAATCTCAAGAAGGACATCGCCGAACATATTGCTTTGTGTGATGTGTGTAGTAGAGTGAAGGCGGAACATCAGAAACCAGTAGGTTTACTTCAACCACTACCTATTCCTGATTGGAAGTGGGACAAGATTGATATGGATTTCATTACCAGATTACCAAGGACCCGGTCAGGATACGATTCTATTTGGGTAGTAGTGGATCGCCTAACTAAAGTGGCTCATTTTATACCCGTAAATACAACCTATACAAGTGCTAAGTTAGCCAGAATTTACATGAGTAGAATTGTATGTCTACATGGAGTGCCCAAGAGTATTGTCTCTGATAGGGGAACTCAATTCACTTCCCATTTTTGGAGACAGTTACATGAGTCATTGGGAACGAGGTTGGAATTCAGTACCGCTTTTCATCCTCAAACTGATGGACAAACAGAAAGGACTAATCAGATTCTTGAAGACATGTTGAGGGCATGTGCCCTAGACTATGGAGCCAGTTGGGATGAAAGTCTGCCTTATGCAGAATTTTCTTATAACAACAGCTATCAAGCCAGTATCGAGATGGCACCATTTGAGTTTCTCTACAGAAGAAAGTGTACCACCCCATTGTTATGGAATGGTGTGGGAGAAAGAAGTTTATTCAGACCAGATCTTATCAAAGAAGCCGAAGAGAAGGTCAAGTTGGTTAAGGAAAGATTGAAGATAGCACAGTCCCGACAGAAAAGCTATGCAGATCCTAAGCATAGAGAAGTCACCTACGAAGTTGGTGATAGAGCCTATCTTAGAGTGTCACCACTTCGTGGAGTGAAGAGATTCGGAGTCAAAGGAAAATTGGCACCAAGATATGTTGGACCATTCAAGATTCTGAGTCGTAAAGGAGAAGTTGCCTATGAAATTGAACTGCCAGAATCTCTGTCAGCTGTCCATAATGTGTTTCATGTGAGTCAACTTAAGAAATGTCATCCAGAAATGGAAGAAACTTCTTTGAAGGATACTATACCTTTGGAGGAGGTTCAACTGGAAAGTGATCTCACTTATGAAGAGAAGCCTATCAAGATTCTTGAGATGGCAGAAAGAGTTACACAGACTAAGACTATCAAGTTCTGCAAAGTTCAATGGAACCATCATTCCGAAGAGGAAGCAACATGGGAAAGAGAAGACGATCTTCGGAAAGACCACCCTCACCTATTTGCTAGCCAAACCGAATCTTGAGGGCGAGATTCACCTTAAGGGGGTTAGATTTGTAACATCCCTAAAATCATGTTTCAAACTCATGCATATCATCCATGCATCCATGATCATATAGAGTTCATTTCAAACAAAACAATTCAAAAACAGGAGCATATGAGCTCATTAGTTTATGTGATCATCATTTAAAACAAATGCTACTCTTCTATGAGAGATTGTTGTTCATGAAGCCAAACCTTGTGCCATATTTCTTTCAGAATGAGTTGCTAGATTGCTAAGACCTAAACCCAAGTTTTCAAAGCAAATACAATTTGAAAACCAAATTCAAAACCAATATAAAACAAGTGCTATGTCACTGTTTATTCTATTTTATTCCAAATGACCCATCCAATTCAAAGTGACCACTTGGTTGTATGCCCAAATTTGTAACTATTGCACACTGCAAAAATCCTGAAAAGATTTGAATTCAAATAGAGTTTGAAATCATTTGAAATTCATTCCAGAAAATCAAAACAGAAATAGAAAAGGAATAAAGAAAAGAAAAAGGGCCGGCGCTACTATTCTAGCCCAACGGGGAAACCAGCCCATATAGCCCACCCGGGTCCCCTCTCTCTCTCTTTCACTCGTAGACGCACCCACAGAGACGCTGACGCCCGGACCCCACCCCCTCTCTGCTTTATTCGCTGACAAGTGGACCCGTGACCCCGTCGTCTTTGTCAATCACGCGCGCCTGCGACGCTCACGCCGCCGTTACTCGCCGCAGTCACTACCGCGTTGATTCCCATTGATTACGCGAGTAACTCCACGCCTAGCTCCGGCTATATAAACCTCTCCCCCTCGCGGCCATTCCCCCCAACAAATCCAGACAGAAGCGCCACCAGGCTGCCCGCAATCAACCTCACACCGCCGCAGACAGAGCTCACTCCGGTGATCGATTCCGGTGAGCCCCGTGCGCCCCTTCCCCTCTGGTTCATACGAGCCGCTTCGCAACTTCCTTGTGCACCTCCTGATCCCCTTTGTCCGTCTGTTTGTGATCCAGAGCTTCGACTTCGACGAGCACCGTGAGCATCCGACGTCGTCTCTACTTGACCCTGTCAGGTTCGCCTGAGCGTTGTGCACACGCTGATACCCTCGGTTTGTGCTAGGGTGGCCAGTAACGTCGCCTTCGTCACCGTCCGAGCAAACCTGACGCTGCCTCAAACTCCGACGAGCCCCAGGAGCCTCTGCAGCACGCCCCCGCCCACGCCAGCAACACCATGAGCTTCGTCGTGCTTCAGCGAGTCTAGTAAGCCACCGCTTGACCCTTAGCTCCCTCTGGAATCACCGATGCGTCGCCGGAAGAAGCGCCGCAACCGCGAGCGACCATTCGCGCCGCCACTCTTTGGTCAGAGCAGCGCCCGCCGTTAGATCTGTATCGTAGGGTCTAGATTAGATCTGGAGCGAACCGTTTTCTTTAGATCTGGCGTGTTGGATCTAATTTAATCCGATGGCGCGGAAGCGTGATCCTAAGTGAAACGGTACCGGCCAATAGGAAAGCGCCGCGTGGCAGCTGTTAGAGTTTAAAAACAGAATTTGAATCAGATTATTGTTTGAATTTGATTTAGCCATAACTTTTGATCCCCACGTTAGAATTTTACAAATTTTATACCATTGGAATCAGGAGAACAAGCCCTTTCTAAATATGCAATGTGTTTAATGTTTTGACTCTGTTAAAATGGTTTTATTTGCAGAAACTGTAGGGGTTCGTAGCATGGAAAACAAAAATTTTCTATCGCATACAAACAAACAAGCCAAGATCTATCTACTAGATTGTAGCAACGAGTCGATAGAGGAACTCACCCTCGAAGATTCCAAAGCGGTTAACGAGAGCAGATTCTCGTGGGTGATGTAGTCGTACTCTTTCCGATCTCAAGATCGCGTAGACGATCCTTCCAAGCCACGCCCAATGGCAGCCTCATGATGGTCACATCGCTCGTACTGACGAAGACCTTCCTCTCCTTGTTCCAGCAGGCAGCGGAGGTTGTAGCACTCTCCTCGCGATTCCGGCAAAGACAACGGTGGTACCTAAGTAGAGGGGAGATCCCGCAGGGCTTCGCCTTAAGCCGGTGCGAGTATGGTGGAGCTTATGAGAGAGGCTATTAGTGGTCTAGTAATTAGACACACCAATTAGAAGTCTCTAAACCAATTAGAAGGCTCTAAACCGAAATAGCTCTAAACCGGGGTTTAGGTCTAGGGTTTAGTTTAGAGGATAGGAACTAGTGTGTACTAGGAGGGAGCCCTTCCCCTCCTTATATAGGTGGGAGGGGCTGGCCGGCCAAGGGGAGGGAGTGGAGTCCCTCCCCAACTCGGCCTTGAGGTGGGGCGCCGGCTTGGGGAGGAGGGAATCCCTCCCCAACTCGGTTTCCACTTCTCCTCCTCTTTCCACTTTCCAAAACTTGCTGTTTGACTTTCAAACTAGCCGTTTGACTTTTCAATTTAGGATTTAAATAAACCCTTTATTTTGGACAGCAAGAACACCTAGTACATGATGCAATCATTCCAATATGTAATGACACATTCATGTACCCTTCCCCCCTCTGGAGTGCCGGACATTCCGGGACCTTCTAGAATGTTCCCGATGAAAACACCGGAACCATTCCCCAACTCCGAAACGGGACTTTCCTTATATGAATCTTATTCTCCGGACCATTCCGGATCTCCTCGTGATATCCCGGATCCCATCCGAGACTCCGAACAACATTCGGTCTCTTTCTCATAATACCATAACTACTCAAACAACGTCGAATCCTTAAGTGTGTCTCCCTACGGTTCGTGAATTATGCGGACATGATCGAGACACTTCTCCGAACAATAACCAATAGAGGAATCTGGAAATTCATATGGCTCCCACATATTGTTACGATTACTTTGCGATCGAATGAACCACTTACATACGATACCAATTTCCCTTTGTCTCACGATATGTTACTTATCCGAGGTTATGATCATCGGTATCTCTGCATACCTAGTTCAACCTCGTTACTGATAAGTACTCTTTTCTCGTTCCCGTGATATGTGATCCCTTGTGACCCAGTCACATGCTTGCAAGCTAATTGGATGACATTTCACCGAGAGGGCCCAGAGAATATCTATCCGTCATATGGATGGACAAATCCCACTCTAGATCCATGTGTTTCAACCAATACTTTCTGAACACTCAATGCCACCTTTATAGCCACCCTGTTACGGTGTGGTGTTTGATGACATCAAAGCATCCATCCGGTAAAGGTGATATGCATGATCTCATGGTCGAAGGAATTAGGTTACTATGTATCAGAAAGCATATAGCAATTGAACTATTGAAATGACTTGATCTTTATGCTACGCTTATCTATAGGAGTATGTCCATCACATCATTCTCCTAATGATATGACCCTGTTGTTAATAACATCTCTATGTTCATGATCAGGAAACAATGATCATATATTAACCAACAAGCTAGTTTAACAAGAGGCTTTACTAGGGACTCTTATTTTAGTTTACAAATCACACAAGTATTAATGTTTCCTGTTAATACAATTATAGCATGGTATGTAAACATTTATCATAAGTATGAAGATATGATAACAACCACTTTATTATTGCCTCTTGGACATATCTCCAACAGTCTCCCACTTGCACTAGAGTCAATAATCTAGTTTCAAACCTTTGTGTTTTCAACACCTATGGCTTTCCGGTGTTGCATGTACACGATTGCTAGTGGTCAACTGATCTCCGGATCTGACACTTCGTGTCCGTGTAATTGCATGTCTTTGCGTCTACGCATCACTCATTCTCTAATGAGATGGCTTTGTATAATTTGGTCTTTCGGTGTGACCTTTAGCTCTTTGGGGTTAAAACATGTTGATAATATTGTCGCACAATATATCTTCATAGTATTATCCCACTGTGAACTACTCCTAGTTTGATAACAAACTACTTGACACAAATGCCCTCTTTTGCTGTTATAATAGCAGTCATATACTTAGCCTTTTGTTGAAGTATCTGTCACAATGTCTTAACTTTGGAACTCATCCAAATCCATTATGGAACTCACTTTCCATTATATTGTGCCACCTTTAGTTTTAGATTGAGATAAACTTAATTTGTATTTTGTGACAAAACTAGTATCAATGTAGTACTTTTACAATGAACTAACCATCTATTTGTCACTTCTACAAATAATATACTCTTAGTTCTTCCAAAAGATCATAAGAATATCCTTACTATCGTCCAATGATCATCTTATGAATCATTCTGGTATATGCTCATAATATTTATAGCATAGGACATATCTGGATTTGTACATATCACAGTATGATTGATATAAATACTCTTTGTGATTTCATACATCAAGTATCAATCTATACTTGAATCTTTGTTTCACTTACCAAGTGCCAATACACTTGAATATATCATCAACATTGAACTCTTTCAATCCTTTCTGTGCAACAAGAACCTTTCTTGTAGTTTCTATATTGAATTCATTCAATATCTTGTCTATGTACTTCTGGCACAACCATATTAGCGTCTATTGATGCCAAATATTTGGGTTTTGCCTAAGTCTTTCATCGGGATGAAATTCTTAATATGTGTTAATAAAAGACACATTATTTCCAATCAACAATATGTCTTCCACATAATGTATTAGAAACATGTCTTAGCGCTCCCACTTAATTTCTTGCAAATGCAAGCATCTTCATTGTCTCCGATGAAATTAAACTCTTTTAACAGTTTCATCATAGTGAAGATTCCAACTCCGCTATGCTTACTTCAACCATTGAAGTTTGCATATGCTTTTAGCATCCTTTGAATTAACAAAACCCTTTGGACCGTGTCATGCACACGTCCTAGGTAACCATTCTATTAGAAGAACCTGTTTTGTTTATTCTACTACCACATAACAAATTATATGTAGTGGTTGCTACATTAATCCGTCTAGACTAAAAATCGCTATGAAAGATCAAATCTTGTCATATACAACCTTTGAACATTGTTGTGAACTTTTTCCCAACATGTCGACTATTTCATAGATGTGAAACATCCATGTCTACTTCTTTATAGATCCAAACACAACTGCAAGGTCTTACACCTTTTGAGGGTCCTTCAAGTTCAAAACTTGATTTCGTGTATGGAACTATCACGGATTATATGGCTTCAAGCCATTTGACGGAGTCAGGCCCATCATCGCTTCTTTGCATGTAGTAGGTTCATTATTCTCAAATATTTATTCAACCCTAAAATTTTTTTTTTTTTTTGTTAATCCGACCTATTTTTTTAAATATAAAATTAGACCTCCGTGACCACAACCTTTGAGGCACGTTAGCCTTGAGCATTTTTTCTGCCATAGGAACACTTTTCGGTGCTGCGCAACTTTGCACATATAGCTAAGGTTCTTTTAACCTTATCAAAGTTCTATTGTCCTCCCACTTAACTTTTCACGAAAAATTCCTTCTCAAAGAAACTTGACGTTCTAAGCGACAAACACTTTTGTCTCCGGTGTTTATGGAGGAACACTTAACAGTAATACAAAGACAGGTTTATCCGACTTTGGTTGCAAACATCTTTCTTATGCATAGCATACCAATGTTTAAGAAAGGACTACTTGGGTTTTATCCCAAACCATAACCTTATATGGTGTCATTTCAGCGGATTATGATGGAGCTCTTTTAGTGAAAAACGGTAGTCTCTAAAGCTTTTAATCTTTAAAATATAATAGCAATTTTATGAATTATACCTTCGATCTTACCATGTCAAACAAGGTTCAATTACATATCTCGAACGCTCCATACTCTTATGGTGTTTCGGGAAATGCAAATCCACGGACCGATTCCTTAAATCTTAGGTATTATGCTAAACTTGTGACTTAAATATCTTCCTTTATGATCTTATCATAAACTATTTATATTCTTGTTACAATGATTTTGCACTTCATCTTGAAAATCTTTCGAACTTTTCAAATATTTCACACTTCATCCTTATTAAGTAAATATTCACATATTCACTCAAATTTTCGGAGAAAGCATATGAAGTTGAAATCCATCGCTCTTGACTACACATAATGGAGTTCGTACAACAATATGCACAAGTTCCAATAAGCTAGTCATTCATTCCCTTTTGGCCTATGAACGAAGTTTTAATTATCTCTAGGAAAGTTTCACAAACGTCATTTGATCAAAAATCAAAAGACTCCAAAATTCCATCCACATGGAGTTTCTTCATGTTTTCTTTCCAATAATTTAAACGGCGATGTCACTTCCTAAGTGATCTTTCAATCAATTTGTCTTTCGACATTTTTAGCACTAGTTTTATGGATGTGATGTCTCCAATGAGATTTGCGAATCATCCATCTTTTATGGATTACGACAATTATTTGAACAACCCTTTTGTTCTCATAATGCCTGATAAAACAAATCTTGAAGGCAAGCTTTGATGTTTAACGAGCAACACAATAACCCTTTATTTTGTTTTCGATGAACATCATCACATATTCTTTTGCTAGTTACTTAGGCCATTGTAGTTCATGAATTGTGTTGTTTCGTATGACGATTCACACCAACAAATTCAGTATCAAATACTTAAGAACTACATTGTTTAATAAGCAAAGAATATAGCCATAACACGTATATCATCTATATACTTAAACTGAACAATTCTAGTCTTTTCTTTTCTGCCATATATTTATGAGATTCTCTTTCAGTATTTCCTTTTCTGTTTGAAAGAATCTATCAACATCAATAGTGGAGTCATACTTATGACACATAGTCTAAAGCGTGTATAGTTAAATACCAATGTCTTTGAACTTGCACTTTGAAGTAGATCACCATTATCAAATATTTGGTGTTCTTTCAAATTCCTTTCTTTAGTAATCTCTTGGTGTAGTAAACATTTTACCTACATCAAATATTCACTTTATCATGGAATCGTCCATGATCAAGCTACTTTTAGCTTATAACGATGAATTATGAGTATAATGTTGCTATCCAAAACCTTTTGGAGGATTAGGACAACTAGTGTCTCCAACCTTTTGCAAATTCTCATCAAAATATGAGAACATGAACTTTGCCATATTATACTCTATCATGTTGTAACCAAAACTTTGTTTTAGATATCACAATATCTTCCACACATCATGGTTTCTGAAACAACTCTTTCAGATCCTAGATAACCTTGATATTAAGACAATCTTTGAATATCAAGAATCATGGAGACAAACATGATACTTATATACTAACATTTGGAATTGTTACTCTTGATTTAATACTAATTATTAAACTTCATGGAGTAACCGGAACTTACTGAAAGTTTGCAATAGGACTTTTAAACTTTAGATTAACACTTCAATACAATACGATACCAGTTAAGTAACTAACCAGAATTCTATAGTTCTATCATCTCAATTATAACTAAGCGCAGGTGGTAAACGGATGCCAATGACTACAACAACTATGCAAATTCACTTTGATTTAGTTTATGATAAATTGAGTTCTAATTAATAATTAAATTAATCTAGGTGAACTCCCACTCAAAACAACATCCCTCACATTGTTTTAGTGATCACATGAACCAAATCCACCACATCAAAACCGATCATCACGAGAGTTGATATAGTTTCAATGGCGAACAATCAACATGTTCATCATATCTACTATATGACTCATGCTCTACCTTCGGTAATCCGTGTTCCGAGGCCATGTCTATACATGCTAGGCTCGTCAAGATCAAACCTTAGCTACCGCATAAGCAAATCTGGCTTGCTTACGTTGTATTCACCGCGGAATCAAAGACACCCGATCATCACGTGGTGCTTGAGCGACAAGCTTTGCAGCAGTGCATACTAAGGGTGAACACTTTAGAACTTGAAATTTATGTGCATGAGGGATCATCTTATAATGCTACCGTCGTCTACTAAGCAATACAAGATGCATAAAGGATTAACATCACATGCAATTCATAATATGTGATATGATATGGCCTTTCTCTTTGTGCTTCCGATCTCCATCTTCAAGCACGAACATGATCTCCATCATCACCGCATAGCATCAAGGTCAATGACACTTCTTCATGGTTGTCGTCCACCAGCTTCAACTATTACAACTATTTTGAATAGACACGCAGGTCTTAACAGAAATTAAAGACAACCATATGGCTCCTGCCGGTTGCCAACTTACAATAAGGAACATTGCATACATCAAATATAATCACAATCATGGCCATATCACATCACGCACACCTGCAAAAACAAAGTTAGGCCTCTACTTTCTTTGCATATTTTACGTGGTTTGGGGCTTTCAATAAGTGTCGTTCTAACTTACGAACAAGAACCACAACATTGATACTAGCATTGTTGATTACCCATTGTAAATTGGATCTTAACTATGCTAGGAGAAACAGGCACCCGCAGAGCCACTTATGCAATACAAGTTGCATGTCAAGCGTGGAGCAAGTCTCATGAGCGATGTCATGTAAGGTTAGCCCAGCCGCTTCATCCCAACATACATAAGATGCAAAGTACACAAAAGCAATCTACAATAAAAGCATCAACGCCACAATGACCATTGTGTTCTACTCGTCTGTGATCTACATATAGATACGGCTCTGATACCACTGTGGGGGTTCGTAGCATGGAAAACAAAAATTTTCTATCGCATACAAACAAACAAGCCAAGATCTATCTACTAGATTGTAGCAACGAGTCGATAGAGGAACTCACCTCGAAGATTCCAGCGGTTAACGAGAGCAGATTCTCGTGGGTGATGTAGTACTCTTTCCGATCTCAAGATCGCGTGAGCGATCCTTCCAGCGCCCGTTAAAGGCGCTCCCATGATCGGTCACACGTTCGATTTCGACGAAGACCTTCCTCTCCCTTGTTCCAGCAGGCAGCGGAGGTTGTAGCACTCTCCTCGCGATTCGGCCTGGCACAAGTGCGTGGAAGTAGAGGGAGATCCCAGGGCTTCGCCTTAAGCCGGTATGGTTGAGCTTATGAGAGAGGCTATTAGTGGTCTAGTAATTAGACACACCAATTAGAAGTCTCTAAACCAATTAGAAGGCTCTAAACCGAAATAGCTCTAAACCGGGGTTTAGGTCTAGGGTTTAGTTTAGAGGATAGGAACTAGTGTGTACTAGGAGGGAGCCCTGCCCTCCTTATATAGGTGGGGGCTGGCCGGCCAAGGGAGGAGTGGAGTCCTCCCCAACTCGGCCTTGAGGTGGGCGCCCGGCTTGGGGAGGAATCCCTCCCCAACTCGGTTTCCACTTCTCCTCCTCTTTCCACTTTCCAAAACTTGCCGTTTGACTTTCAAACTAGCCGTTTGACTTTTCAATTTAGGATTTAAATAAACCCTTTATTTTGGACAGCAAGAACACCTAGTACATGATGCAATCATTCCAATATGTAATGACACATTCATGTACCCTTCCCTCCGAGTGCCGGACATTCCGGACCTTCTAGAATGTTCCGATGAAAACACGGAACCATTCCCCAACTCAAACGGACTTTCCTTATATGAATCTTATTCTCCGGACCATTCCGGATCTCCTCGTGATATCCCGGATCCCATCCGAGACTCGAACAACATTCGGTCTCTTTCTCATAATACCATAACTACTCAAACAACGTCGAATCCTTAAGTGTGTCTCCCCTACGGTTCGTGAATTATGCGGACATGATCGAGACACTTCTCCGAACAATAACCAATAGAGGAATCTGGAAATTCATATGGCTCCCACATATTTCTACGATTACTTTGCGATCGAATGAACCACTTACATACGATACAATTTCCCTTTGTCTCACGATATGTTACTTATCCGAGGTTATGATCGTCGGTATCTCTGCATACCTAGTTCAACCTGTTCGCTATTGATAAGTACTCTTTTCTCGTTCCCGTGATATGTGATCCCTTGTGACCCAGTCACATGCTTGCAAGCTAATTGGATGACATTTCACCGAGAGGGCCCAGAGAATATCTATCCGTCATATGGATGGACAAATCCCACTCTAGATCCATGTGTTTCAACCAATACTTTCTGAACACTCAATGCCACCTTTATAGCCACCCTGTTACGGTGTGGTGTTTGATGACATCAAAGCATCCATCCGGTAAAGGTGATATGCATGATCTCATGGTCGAAGGAATTAGGTTACTATGTATCAGAAAGCATATAGCAATTGAACTATTGAAATGACTTGATCTTTATGCTACGCTTATCTATAGGAGTATGTCCATCACATCATTCTCCTAATGATATGACCCTGTTGTTAATAACATCTCTATGTTCATGATCAGGAAACAATGATCATATATTAACCAACAAGCTAGTTTAACAAGAGGCTTTACTAGGGACTCTTATTTTAGTTTACAAATCACACAAGTATTAATGTTTCCTGTTAATACAATTATAGCATGGTATGTAAACATTTATCATAAGTATGAAGATATGATAATAACCACTTTATTATTGCCTCTTGGACATATCTCCAACAGAAACATGTGTAGGACTTATTTGGGTATATGAATTGTTTAGGAATTGTTTTAGGGTTTAAATAACTATTGTTTGGCAAGTTTTTAACTTGTTAGTGAATCAGTACCGTTTACTTGTTTGGTTGAATTTTAAAAATCATCATAGATCATCTTGCATGCATGCATATATTTTTGGTTGTATATGTTTTGTGTGTAATTTGTTTCTACCAATCTTTGTGTAGATTTTGGTGCTAGTGATTGTGATTGTGAGGAGTGCTACTCTCCCAACTACCAAGGCAAGTGGTACTCATGAATATTTTTATCCTATGTTTTCTACTAAGCATTAGAAATATTTTGATAGACTTGCATGTTATTACTTTGCTTATATGCCATGTTGGGAAATCCTAGTAGTTGTAGAAATGCTAGGGAATTTCAAAGTTAAGTTACTATCTATGCCATGCTTAGCCTAGCTAGTAGCAAACAAGGGTTGGTAAAATATACATGCTATGATGAAAATATTTTTAAGTCTTTGGACTTGTGTTTTACCTAATAAAACAACTAAGTCAATGAAACACCTGGGTGGAATGGAAGGTTTGGTTTATGTTGAGTGGTTACACAAGGCCCATTTCTATGGTTTACCTTGTGTATCTCACTTGTGGTAAGCCACCCAGGAACAAAGAGATTTTAGAGGCCAAGTGTTAAGAAGCTTCTAGTGCAGCCACTTGGCAATATGGGCTCTGCCTGGATCACATAAGTTGCTAGAACTTAGCCATTTGGATAGTTGGTGGTAGTGGGAATGATAGGTTGGAGCGCGTCCATTTGGTCTAAGGGAAGGCTTCTGAAAGGTCCTGTCTTGGTGAAACCAAGTCTGGTGGGGAAAGTGCACAACCTCTGCAGATGGAAAAATCTAAGTACTTAGCCAAGTCCATGGCAATGGACAACTTTGGCATCAAGACATGGAAGCTATCAAGAATCTCCTCATCCCAATTTCTAAGTAAAAATTTGTGGGTGAACAAGGGTGAAGGACCTCAATGTCTATTGGTGGTTCCTTGGGAAAAGTTTTGACAAATAAAAACTTAGTGATTTCAACTAATAGGCAAAACCTATTTTGAGCAAAGCAAGCCAAGCTACACTTAGCCAAATTGCATATAGTATCTAGTCCACTTAAAATTTTACTAAGGTATCACTTGCCAATACTATTCCAAAGTATTGACCCACTGTGGTTGTAACTTGTGATGTTGCAGGATACTCTGATGAGGATTAGGTGTCATGAGTCTACACTCAACATGTTTACCTGTGGCACATGAAGATGAAGACTTTTTTGTTTATTTACTTAATTAAACTCTTGTATTAGGCCTGTGGCCTTGGAGTTGTAAAGACTATGTTTATCTCTGGAATGGATGTAATAAATGACCTTTGTATCTGTGTACTTCATCTTAAACTGTGGATGCTAGCAATGATCTAGGGACTAGCATTGCAATCACAGGGATCCTTTTTCCTTTATAAAGGAGGGATCTTACACTATGATGAAAGTCCTTGAGTTGAGTTGTTAAGGGTTGGGGATAATATCATAAGATTTGTTGTCTGAAGTGGCAAAAAGAATAACATTTGAAGAAAAGATTTCTTTTCTAAGGTTTAAACAATCTTTGTGGTTAATAGAATGTGGTCGTTGCTTCTTGGTGTTTATGTGGTAGTGATATGCCCTAAGTCTTAATTGAAACAAACCAAAGTTAACTATAAAATACATAACAAAGCCTTAATCATGGTGTTTTATAGTCTTGTAGACTAAAGCTTATTTTAAGAACATAGATGGACTTAAAGTGTAATGCTTATGACATTTGTATTTCTTTCACGTCATAATGTTTCCCTAAGGATACTTTAAGAGTGGTAACACTTCTATTTGATTAGTGGTTTCCTAACCTTATAATTGAATAAAAGGATTGATCTCCTTATAAGGGTGTGGTTATGGTTTGTGAATAAGTAAACAATATTATTTACTACTTATGGATTATCTTTGGATTTAGTCCATTATAAAGCTGTGAGTGAAACAATGGTTAAAGATTTTATTTGGTTGAAAATACCATTCTTGAAGATTTTATAATTGATAAGGACCTTTTTAGAAAATGATCTACACTTATGGTTGAATGATAATTCAGTAAGATTGTATTTAAAATGTGTTGAACCATTTTGACTTCATATTATCAATATTTAAGACTAATACTATTTATTAGACCTCAATTGGCTAATTTTAGAAATATTAGCAAATTTTATTTACCCTTATATGAATTATTGATTAAGGAAATTGGGTTTAAATTTAAGTTATTCGAGTATTAAGTTTTTACTTACTTTAAAAGTGGAATGTTATATTTTTAACATGTAGGTATTATTTTTTTGATCATTTTGGTGTATTATATTTATTTTTGTGATTTATAAATAATAAGATATGATTTTTACAAGGTTTATTATTTTATAAACACTTAATAAATAATAAATATTTAATTAAGTGAAATAATAATGCATGATTATAGTTTAAATTATAATTCTTATTTTTCTAAGATTTTTGGTATTTTATTTATATTTTTATTATTTACCAATATTAAAATATGAATTTTCAAAGTATTTATACTTATCAAATCTTTATTAAATAATAATTATTTAAATTGTTAACATAATAATGTTTGATAATAGTTAAGGCTATAGATTTTATTTTTCTAGAAGATTTCATATATTAAACATATTTTTCTGAATTACAAAACCAAAGTTATTGAATTTCTAAGATTTAATCATTTTCTAAATTATCTTCTAAATAACCATTTTACTTTTTATACATAGACAAACTCTACCCTGGTCACTGACCCGTGGGGTTAGGACCACATCAGATGCCACGCGAGCAGTGGACTAAGTCAAGAGGTTGAACTGGTCAAGGATGACACATGCGTGATGTCACGATGTCGTCACTTCGCCGGTGACGGTCAGATGCTGCACGGCGGTGGCGTTCTAGTGTGAGTTAGCAAGTGCAGTTAGTTGAGTGAGAATCAGTACGACGTGCCGGACCCTATCATGACGGCGCCACTTGGTTGTGGTCACCGGAGTTGCTCCGGTAACGACATACTACGGTGACCGACGATCGTGCATGGTGCGGTGGTGATTTACGGCGAGAGGAAGAGATTGGAGAGTACTGGAAGATCCAGAAACTCACCCTGATGGCGATAGAGAGGTCGAGGAGGCGTGGGGAGGATCGGTGACGATGTATTCCCGACAATGGTTGCGGTGACCGACGAGATGCCGACCTCGATTACACGCAAACAACAGCACCCCGACTTGCGAGACTCCACAAGAACGCTGAGCATGACGCGATGCTTCTTACAGGCATCACGGCAGAACGAGACGAGGCCTGGAACGGCGATGATTCATCGGCCTTTGTAGCTAGGGTTCGGAATAGAGGAGGAACTCGAGAGAGAGGAATGGATATGGCATGCAGGGATTCTCCACTGCTGTGAGGACACATCTTGTAGGCTCTGTAGAGCGGTGGCACGAATCTGAACGGAGACGGACGTCACGGCACGGCGGCGGACGACGGCGATGTAGACAGGCAGCTGCTTGTGACGTCAAGAGGAAGACGAAGATGCGACATTTTGCAGATAATCCCCTAGCATGTTTCAAAATTCAACCCACGCTCCTTTACTGGTCCCACCTGCTAGGGACTGATGAAGCGGTACATGGGCTTCTACTGGGCTATAGTAGAGTGAGCGATGTGTGCCTGCTGCTGCTTGTGGGCGGTAGATAGGTGGACAAGGAAATGGGCTTCGGGCTAGAACTAGGCTAGTTTGTTTCCTCTCTTTTTTCTTTTACATTTTCTATATTCTGTTTTCTTTTTTATAGCTTTTGTATTTAAACAATTGTTTTGAATTTTCTTTGTGGAAGTTCTTTGCTAAATACTAGCAGCAATAATAAAGTTATTTAGAATTATTTTGTGAACTTTTATTATATAGTGTTATTTTTCTTTATTTTCTTTATATAGATCCTTTTAATATTTTGTAAGGGCCTTTTTTATTAATTTTCTTTCCATAATAAACCATGGATTTATTATATGATATTTCCTTATTTAATTATAAAACTTAATTCTAATTAACTTATAGTTTGGAGGGAAACTTTTATATATAATGATCCTATATCATTATTTGATGCATGATATTCTAAGGAATTAATATGGTTAATATCATTCCCATGAATCTAGGAAATACCAAGGTTTATATTTTATTATAACCAACATAAGAGTTAGGATTTGAATTGTAAATGCTTACCATAAGATTTTGGGAGACTTAATATACTCATATTCTTTTATAGACATGTATATAATTTAATGGTTAAGTTATATTATCTTAATGCTTGTGTTCTTGAATGATATCACTGTCCAAGATAAAATAGTGAGATTATTTTCTAGGATGGCTAAATAGATGGAATTGATAATTATCGTTTCTAAGCACGTATGATTTTAAAGTTTGGAAGTGATAAAATATTCTCAATTGATTTGCTATAGGAAATTATTTCTATAAACCACTATGGAATTAAGATGTCTTATCAAACATCTGAAATGGATATTAAGTCTGGTTATAGATTTAAGATTGAGCGTTTACCAAGAATTCCTATCTTACTTCACAATCCTTGACTTCTAATTAAGGAATTCCTTTACTAGATATACTACTCCTTCATATTCATCATCATGTGTAAACATGATGAGCTTTATTTCATAATAATATTCTTCTTAATAATTTCTCCTCCTAAATCCATTTGTAAATCCAATGAGCTTGACACTAAAGCTCTAAATACTTTCCTCATAGAGATAATTCTCATCTTTAGGACATTTCTAATGAATCCAAATCCATTTTCATAATTACTCTCTTTCTTCATAAATTAATTTGTAATCACACTTATAACTCGCATAAGATTGTCACTAAAACCTTTCATAATCTTCTCACATCTCCATTTGGTTATATCCAACTACTCTACTAATGATAACCTCTAATCCTCTAAGTAGTTACTTCTAACTCCATTTATACACTTCCTTCATCCACCATCACTAACATTACTCTAATCGATGTATATACCAAATTATACTACACCTCAAGTGTTTAGTACTCTCTAAGAATAATGTTCTACTTCTCTAACTCAATGTTGCTATAGCATCATTTTGACCATGCTATCTTATATTTACTTATCCATGAACTCATACTCCAACCTCACGTTATATTAATGTGACTTGTCATAACTAACCTAGGATAACATATCTATACTAGGGTATAACCATGTTATATTCACCAATGTCACTTATATATGATATAATCATTCACTCTTAGTGACTTGAGCATGATCATTACAATCCATTGATCATTGATGGCTTAGGTGTTCAGTTGGCTAATCAAGGCTTCATTAATACAACATTACATGTGTATTTTACTTATCTACTTAGTGTCTCTATCTGACTAAGAGTTATTATTCAATGACTACACCTACTTAATCCAATAGGATTACTCCTGGTAACTATCTTCAGAATTCATCCTTGTAATCCTCTTTGTTACCACAAATATCTTTATTCGAAATAACTCTTCTATCCATTCAGGGGTGAGTTAACTCCATCAATTATCCTATTGATTTGATTCTCTTCAAACACTCCCATCCTATAGATGATATCTAAATCTAGCATTACCATCTACCTCTTCTGACTTCTTTCTTTAAAGTACTTAAGTGAATGTTATGATAAGGACAAGAGTTGATAGATCAAGAATTGATAGGTTAAGAATTGGTGAATCAATAGTTGATTACTCTACATTGATGAACAACAGATATTAGGATAAATTTCAATAGAGATGATAAGGATTGATATGAAAAGAAGAATATGTGGTGAATGATCTTTACTTGATTTCCTTCCTACTCAACAAGTGATAAAGAATTAGTATTTAAGAAATACCATGATGTTCATGGTAGGAATGGCTAAGAATGATATAGGTCAAGACTTAGTTATTGAATTCTTGTTACTTGGGTTATATTCATAGCTTGGTATTCATGGGTTGTGTAATGAATACTAGGATATGATTACTTAAGGATCAAATATAAATCATTAAGTAATGTATTAGGGTTTAACTTCTATTATATTTGATCTACATGTAGATCAAATCTCCTTTACCCAAAATAAGGTTTTAGCAAAGGTCATATTGAAACTTATCGCAGTCAACTTGATTATCTACTTCAATTCTATCAAGTTAAGAGAAGCTTCAATCACTTTGACAAGTTTTGTTCAAAAGCGCGAAAATTATTCGGATTTTCAATGCATGAATGCAATGCATACATCTGTGTTCATCTTATTTGTAACACCCCGGTTCTGAAAAGACCGTGGCCTCTATGTGACATGCCAACCCCTGGATCGGTTCATTGGCCCACAATAGAGTAAGATGAATAACATAGCAAAATATCCGTGTATCACAAATAACAAAGATCCAGAGTACCATTATTACAATAAAAGCTAGCTCAAATTATTCAGGTAGCAACATAAACAAAGTAAATCCTCCATTCTTCAAATTTCCCACAAGTGAACAAGTGCCGAGTGGAGTACCGTGGCCTATATCGATTACTCCGAATCGGAATAACCTGCAACATG
Organism: Avena insularis; assembly: GCA_023614405.1. Taxonomy (NCBI): domain Eukaryota; kingdom Viridiplantae; phylum Streptophyta; class Magnoliopsida; order Poales; family Poaceae; genus Avena; species Avena insularis. The sequence continues at coordinate 207,030,253 of CM042685.1, forward strand.
AAACGTAGCAGCCCCGACGGGTCAATACATGGAATGTATGGCAAGTAGAGCTAGTAATGGAGACAATAGTACTAACAACTACATGCATATTTGGCAAGTGGAGCTGTGTCTGGCTTGCATTTGCAAATACATTTGTCCTACTTTCATAAACAGTTTTTGATTTTCTTTGAAAAGATCCCAATTAAGTTAACCCAACAATATTAAAATAATTATGAAATTATAATGAGCGAGAAACATGTCATGGAATCAATATCAAGCAACTCAGTTGTCCATAACCGGGGACATGGCTAATCGATTAGATTATATACCCTGCAGAGGTTAGTACACTTTACCCATGTGACTTGGCCAGTCCAGCTCGTACCATCACTCTCATTTTGGGTGATGATAGGGAGAAGTCCAAGATGAGACCGTTCGGGAAGTAGCTCCCCAATCCCGACGCGCACCGGTCCAACCTACCAAAATTCTACATCTCTGGATACGCGGGTTCGGGTCACCACAACCTACTAAGTCCAACCAACCGCCCATTCCATTATTGGCACATGGTTGTACACGTAAGCTACACAATAAAGAAGCCAATCAATTTCTCTCGATACCTAGGTGCCTTTCCGCAATGAAACCACCAAAAATTATCAATACCATCACACCCAGGAGATTCATTGATTAAGTTGTTTTAGTTTTCACAAACCAATACTTTTAGAAACAAGTCTCAATGATGTAACCCAGCCCTTGTTCAACATAGCCTGGCTAAGCACATCTACCAACGGTGGTTCATCTACAAGGAAAACCCTACCACATAATAGGACATAGCATAGCGATAGTATCATCTTACACATGCATCTACAAAATAAACGACAATGCATAGAAAATAGTAGGACGATATCATGAACAAAGTAGCATCTACTTTCCTTGGTTGTAGCGGTCGGAAGAATAATCCACACACGAGCAAGCGTTGCACTCGTCACAATCTACACGATACAATTGCATTCATAAACAAACAATCCACAAGCATATGCAACAAATATGATGCATGAATACAAGAACGACAATTGAATTGGTGCTACAGCTGCACCACATAATCCTAATCAATAATACTACTGATTGCATGCATGGAAAATAGTTTTAGCGCTAGGAAAACTATTTTGCAAAAGGTAATGCTCAAAACTAGAGCTAAAAACTCAAATAATTCACTACCGGTAGTATACTGTTTGTAAAATCTTGGGAAAATTCTACCGCATAGGCATCGCTTATTAGAAACAGTACCAACTGGAATTACTCAAATAGGAATTATAAAACTCCCCGAGTAATTAAAACACTGCAGAAAGCCACTAGACAGTTTTTGCAGAAGTTTTTACTGTAAGCCTATCTTTTTAATTCACGATGAGATTTCCCTCGTTCCACTGAATCCAGGGACATATCATACGCGATTTTTGGAGCTACGGATCTTTTTCTACGAATTTATTACTCCGAAAAGGCCACTAACTAGTTTGATTAAACTGTACTAAACCTTGCTGCAAAAGCCTTAACCAAAGGTACAGAGAGATTCTACACGACTCACTGAATCTACACATATTTTATTTGCAAATTTTGGCCAAGCGGTTTAATTTCTACGCAATTTACAAGATTTTACCGAAATCTGCCAACTAAAAGGATTAACGGAATTAACCAGTCAACTGTGTCTGTTGACTGGTCAACACGTCTGCTGACTGGACGCTGACTGGGCGTCTGACTAGTCAACGCCTGAGTCTGACCGGTCAACAAACGATCTGAGCCGCTGATCTGAAATCTGACGGTGGCTGCAGGCTTACCGAAAACGAACGGCGAAACGGACGGCGGCGAGTTCCGGACGGCGGCGGCGATCGGTTCCGGCGTCGGGGTCTTTCCTGCGCGGGTGTACACGGTTAGCGCGCGGGTCAAGATAAATCAGCAGCGGTAGCGTAAGGCAACCTGCGTCGTCGCGATGCGGCGTGCATGCATGCGTACGCTGCAGCACGTGGCGAGCAGCGTGCGAGCAACGGCAGTGCGCAGCGGCAGCGACGCAGCGCGCAACGCGGCTGCTTACGCAGCGAGGCTAACAGCGCAGCAACTGCGGCGGCGAGCAGATAAGCGCTGGCGGTCGCAGCGGCGCGGGCGGAGTGGGTGGAGGCGGCGCTGGCGCGAAGTCGCGGCAGGGTCGCTGGCTGATGGCGAGCGGGGAGGCGGCGCGGCGGTGGCGAAGCGGCGTGTGCGGCGTGGCGAGAAGAGAGAGAGAGAGAGCGCGCGTGGCGGCAAACCTGGTTGGCGGCGGCCGGCGGCGGCGGCGCCAGAGGCGAAAGGCGATGGCGGCGGCCTCGGGAGTCACGCGGGGTGGGCGCGGGTATCGAGGGCAGGCGGGGTCGGGCACGGAGTCCAAGGCAGCGGGGCTTCCCTTTAAGTGGGCCCTCTCGCGGAATTCTAAACTGAAACGGCGCAGAGTTAGTTTCGGACTCGGAAATCGGTCCAAAAATTCGGACCGTTTTCCGACGTTTTACTAAAATGGCCGCAACTTCTCTGTACGAGCTCTGAATCGAGTGATTCTTGCTCCTACGGTTTCGTAGAGTCGAGGGGAACAGTTTAGGATCAAGGTTTGAGTGAAACCACTAATCTACAGGGGTGGTCAACGTTAGTCCTACTAAAGCTTCCCGCAGGAACCTCGTAGCAAAATAAAACAGGGTTTTGCAATTAGCGTTTCGTCGACCCTTTTACTCGATGGTTTTGCATGGAAAGATATGATGCAATGCTATGAATGATATGCAAGACCAAATCTAAAATTTGGGATGTGACAAGACTAACCCCCTTAAGATGAATCTCGTCCTCGAGATTCGGCGTGGCTAGCAAATAGGTGTGGGTAGTCCTCTCGGATGTTATCCTCACGCTCCCAAGTGGCTTCCTCTTCAGTGTGATGGCTCCACTACACCTTGCAAAACTTGATCGTCTTGGTACGGGTAGTCCTCTCCGCTGTCTCCAGAATCTTGACCGGTTTCTCCTCATAGGTCAAGTCGTTCTCAAGCTGAACCTCCTCTAGCGGTACAGTGTCTTTCAATGGTGTATCCACCATCTCTGGATGGCACTTCTTCAGCTGGGACACGTGGAACACACTGTGAACAGCGGACAGAGCCTCTGGCAACTCCAACTGATAAGCAACTTCTCCTTTACGTGCTAAGACCCGATACGGTCCAATAAATCGAGGTGCCAGCTTACCCTTAATTCCAAATCTCTTGATTCCACGAAGTGGCGACACTTTGAGGTATGCTCTATCACCTATCTCATACACCACTTCCTTGCGCTTGGCGTCAGCGTAGCTCTTCTGCCTCGATTGTGCTACCTTTAGCCTGTCCCTAATCAAGGCAACCTTCTCCTCAGCGTCCTTGAACAAATCGGGTCCAAACAACTGACGTTCTCCTACTCCATCCCATAGCAACGGAGTCCGGCACCGTTTCCCATATAGTACATCGAACGGTGACGTCTTGATGCTGGTTTGATAGCTATTATTGTAGGAAAACTCAGCATATGGCAAATTCTCATCCCAACTAGAACCATGAGCCAAAGCGCAAGCTCTCAGCATGTCCTCCAGAATCTGATTCACCCTCTCGGTCATCCATCGATGCAGTGGGTGAAGCTGTGCTAAACTCCAATCTAGTACCAAGTGACTCGTGCATTTGGCGCGAAGTGTGAGGTAAATTGGGTGCCTCATCGATCGATACTCTTGGGAACTCTGTGTAGGCACACAATCCTGTCCATGTAAATCTTGGCCAACTTTGCACTCGTATAGGTCGTCTTTACCGGTATAAAGTGGGATACCTTGGTCAAATGGTCGACCACTACCCAAATGGAGTCATATCCTGACCTGGTCCTGCGATCTGTGATAAAATCCATTCCCTCTATCCCACTTCCAATCACGGTCACGATCAGCAGTGCCAGCTGCCACGGTGTTCTGCCTTCACTCGGCTACATACATCACACAGGGCAATATGTTTGGCGATGTCTCCCTTCATGTTGTTCCACCAAAATCTGCTCTTCAAATCCATATACATCTTTGTGTTGCCCGGGTGTATGGAGTATGGCGAGTTATGAGCCTCCTGCAGAATCAACTCCCTTATCTCCGGTCATTGGGCACACAAACGATCTCCATACCACAAGGTACCATGCTCATCCTCACGAATATCCTTTTCTCGATTCTCCTTCATCTTTTCCTTTATCTCCTCTATTTCCTTGTCTCCTACCTGAGCTTTTATTATCCTGTCCTGTAGTGTCGGTTGGACTTCCATTGTAGCCAGGTATCCTTCAGATACTACCTCCAGTCTAAGGTCCTTGAATTGCTTGCACAATCCTCGGGCAATTCACCAATTGTCAATCCATTGGCATAAACCTTCCGGCTCAGAGCATCTGCTACTACATTGGCCTTTCCTAGGTGGTATTGTAGATTCATATCATAATCCTTGATAAGTTCCAACCATCTCCTTTGCCTCATGTTCAGTTCCTTCTGCGTGAATATGTACTTCAGGATCTTGTGGTCGGTGTACACATCACAGTGTTTTCCCATTAAGTAATGCCTCCATACCTTGAGCGCATGAACCACTGACGCTAACTCCAAGTCGTGTGTGGGGTAATTCCGTTCATGGTGCTTGAGTTGTCGCGAGGCATATGACACTACTCTTCCATCTTGCATCAGCACACTCCCAAGTCCTTGTCGAGAGGCATCACAGTACACTTGGAAATCCTTCTGAAGATCTGGTAAACATAGAACTGGCGCGGTCACTAGTCGACGCTTCAGATCCTGAAAGCTGGCTTCACATACATCTGACCACTCAAACTTCCTCTCCTTCTTCAGAAGTTCAGTCATCGGCTTAGCAATCTTGGAAAAAATTTCAATGAACCTCCTGTAATATCCAGCAAGTCCCAAAAAGCTTCGAATCTCTCCCGCATTCTTGGGTGCTTCCCTTTCTCGATTCAGTCACTTTGCTTGGATCAACGGCGACTCCTTCTCCTGACACTACGTGCCCAAGAAACCCAACGGTGTTAAGCCAGAATTCACACTTGCTGAATTTGGCATACAGCTGGTGTTCCCTCAGTTTCTCCATAATCAGTCGCAGATGTTTCTCATGCTCAGCATTATCCTTGGAATATATCAGTATGTCATCAATAAACACCACCACGAACTTGTCCAAGTACTCCATAAATACCTTGTTCATCATGGTCATGAAATATGCCGGGGCATTCGTTAGTCCAAAAGACATAACCGTATACTCATATAAACCATACCTAGTGGTGAAGGCGGTTTTTGGTACGTCCTCCTCCCGGATCTTCAATTGGAAGTAGCCTGATCGCAGATCAATCTTGCTGAACACCTTCGCTCCTTCCAGTTGATCAAACAAATCGTTTATATTCGGTAGAGGGTACTTGTTCTTGATGGTTACTTCATTCAGCGAGCGGTAGTCCACCACTAATCTCTTGGTGCTGTCTTTCTTCTCCACAAACAGAACAGGTGCACCCCATGACGACGAACTAGGCTGAATGAATCCCTTGTCCAACTGCTCTTTCAGCTGCTTCTTCAATTCCTTCAGCTCATCCACATCCATCTTATATGGTCTCTTTGCTATAGGTCCTGTTCGGCATCAGTCGATGAAACTCTACTTCCCTCGGTGGCATCCTGGCAGCTCTTAAACACGGGGTAATCCCTAATCAACCGCACAGTATCCATGCTAACCCCTTAAGAGAATTCAACTTACACCTTCCTGGTCGTACAACCGACTTGAATCTAATCCTCTTACCATCCGGGGTTTTGAGTGAAACAGCTCGCTGTGCACAATCTATGTGTCCCCCATGCATAGACATCCAATCCATACCCAGAATAACGTCTAATCCCTGTGATTCCAACACTACCAAATGTGCACTGAAGTTGTGTGTTCCAATCCTCACAGTTAAATCGCGGCATCCCGCGCTAGCTATCATATCTCCTCCTGGTGAACTCACTCTAAAAGACCTCTTCATAGACTCAGTAGGTAACTTATACTTATCCACGAATGCCCTTGATATGAATGAATGCGATGCACCAGTATCGAAAAGTATAAGTGCAGGGTAAGTGTTGATTGGGAACTTACCAATCACAAGGTCAGGCTCATCTGGAATCTCCTCCACATTCATGTGGTTCACTGTGGCCTTCTCGCTGTTGGTTGGCTTCAGTCCTTTCCTCTCCGGACAGTTTTCAGCATAGTGTCCCTTCTGCTTACACTTGAAGCATGTCACCTCACTCAGATCCTTCTTCACAAAGCTGTGATCACGGTTGTGGTCACGTCCACCATGTCCTCCAGAGTGGTGAGAGTGTCCTCCCTTGTGGCTGTGGTGGCTGCTCCTATGGTTGTCATGACGATGCCCATCGCCTCCATGGTGGTGGCGATCATGGCTCCCATGGTCACTCCCTCCATGCTTGGAGTATCCATCATATGAAGTGCGAGACTTGTGGTGTGAACCAGAGTGGTGATTGTTGTTCTTTCTCTTGCGGCTTTCCACCTGCTTGTGCTTCCCTTCCAAGATCCTGGCCTTGTCCATAAGCTCCTGGAAAGTGGGGCAATAAACCACCAGTAGCTGTACTGAAAGCTCATCACTGAGTCCATCCAGGAATCTCTCCCTCCTTTTCGCATCAGTGTCAACATCCTCAGGTGCATAACGGGACAGGTTGTTGAACTCCTCAATATACTCAGCCATGGTGCGATTGGTTTGACGCAAGTTGCGGAACTCCTTCCTCTTCAGGCTCAGAACTCCTGAAGACACGTGGTTGGTCCTGAAACCTTCCTCAAACATTGCCCAAGTCACGGTGTCCAGCGGGTTGGTGATCTGAAATGTGTCCCACCAAGAAGCGGCTGGTCCCTCCAGTAGGTGAGCGGCAAACCTCACCTTCTCAGCATCAGTGCATCCAATAGTTACCAGGTCCTTGTTGACTAAACGCAACTAGTCGAGAGCAACCATTGGTTCCGTTGCAGTAGAGAACTTAGCTGGCCTTAGCCTCAGAAATCTGGTGAGAGCATCTCCCTGAGGCTAATTGTTTCCATTGTTGTTGTTCTGATTCGCCATGAACTGAGTCATCACTTGGGTCAGCTGTGCCTGAGCTGCCATGAGCTGCTCCAACTCAGTGGGTTGACGGCGGGGAGGCATCTGCGGTTCAGCACAGGTAAGTTTAGAAAGAATCAACTACGACAATTGGATTCTACCCATGCATATGATCAATCAACAACAAACAATAGCAGACAATCACAAGCAAGCAACACACCAACAAACAAGTGATCCAGCAACATCCCAGGTGTTATCCTAGCAGTATATACCTACTGAAATAGTTTTGCAAGAGTTGGCAATGGTTAACTAAACAGTAGATCAACTAAACAACAAAAACAGCAATCTGCCAGAATAGTCCAGCAGCGTTCGCGAATTTTTCCGCCTGACTTAAACTCGTCAGAAAATTTAGCTGATTTTTGCACATACAATACAGGGAGTTTCGCATCAGCCCAATTTTTTTCAGATTTTTCCGAGTTACCAGAAAAATATGAAAATTTGTACAGTACCGCTGTATCAACAGAAAACTGCAGCGAAAATAACACAGATAGTAACCAAATTGCCATAACTCTTTCATAAAATTCGCACAAACAATTCCTGGGATATTGGAGTACACAAATAAGCAACTAATCACTCTTGAACTAACACGAACTAAGCTTCACAACGATCGAGACTAATCCTAACGAATTTACCTAACGAGGACTAATTGGTGGACTTCTATCTACTTCTTGAAGAGGTTGCAGTAGGTCCTTGCTGTCATGCGTTGGCGCTTCGGTTCGCGGTACAACCATGGCGGCGGAGTGTACACCTCTCCTGAATCATCACTTGAGATCTCAAACTCCACCTCTTCTGGATCCTCCTCTTCTTCTTCACTTTCAGCTGCAACTGCAACAGCTTCATCTCCTCCACCATCATCGTCTCCATCATCATCATCCTCGTCCTCATCGTCATCATCGTCTCCACTGTCATCATCATCCCCATTGTTGCCATCATCTCCACTGTCATCATCAGAGGGTGGATTCAGTTGCGCTTGGAGAGCGGCAATCTGGGCTGTCATAGCTTCAATAGTTTGATCCCTTTCTTGGACGGTCCCTTGCAACTGTTGTATGTTCTGGGTGTTCTCCTGCACAGTACCATGAAGATGAGCTATGGTTGCATCTCTGGCTATCAGGGCATTCTCCAGAACTCCCACAGCTTCATGCAGGGTGTCAATCTCCTGTCCTTGGACCACCATACCATTGCTAGCAAAATCTTCTATCTCCTTTATCATCCTCACCTTCTCAGCTAGAGCTCCATTCTCCCTTTCCATGTCCTCTATGTGCCTCCGACGGGGCGGCATGTTGTTCCTGTCGCCCGGGGTAACCACAATGTGCCCATCTTCATCACGCCTCCCATAGTCACGGTAGGGTGAATCTGCTTGGCAGTGTCGGACATTATAGCCTTTGGCGAGACAGGGCTTCATGTATGGCCAAGTTGATTCCAAGTCTCCAGTTGCAGTATGTCTTGGTGTAGATCAAGTGCACGGGGTTTGGCAAGGCGGCATCTCTGAATATGAAGGTAGTGATCTCCCATGCATCCTCTCCATATCCGTAGGTGTACAGCCTTCTTCCCTTGAACATGGGCAGTGGCAATCCCAATGACTGCGAGAGCTGAGCTAACTGCCTTGCAAAGGGCCTTGGTGACTCCATGGTGGCATACTCAGTCCTGACTTCTCCCATCTATCAAGTAAAGAGGAAAGTGTGAGAATAGCATAATGAAGAGAATATATTTATATGAGAGTGTCCACTAGTGAAAGTATGATCTCTAGGCCTTGTTTCTAAGCATTGAAACACCATTTACAATCAGTACTGTTACATGTTTGCTTGCTGCCATTTTTATTTAAGATTGCAATTACCACTTATAATCATCCATATCACTTGTATTTAACTATCTATTTATCGAACTAGTGCATCTATACACATGACAAGTGTATTAGGTGTGTTGCGGACACAAGAGACTTCTTGTGTCTTGATTGCGGGGTTGTTTGAGAGGGATACCTTTGACCACTTCCTCCTTGAGTTCGATAAACCTCTGCACTTGGAGTCCCAACACTGTCTACAAGAATAGAAGCGTGCATAGACATCAAGCTCTTTTCTAGCACCGTTGTCGGGGAGGTAAGGTAAAAGGTACTCACATCCTCTGGCTACTAACCTATCTTCTAGTACTGTTGCTGGTGTGTGAGTGCTCAAAGTTATTTCCTTTCGATTCTTCAATTATATCTTTTTGTTTCTTATTTTAATTTTCACTAGTTAGGCTTAATGGAAAACAACAACAAAATTAGAGAGCTTTATAGTATTTTATCTTGAGTTAGGACATGAAGTGTTTAAAGAGAAAATTTAAAAAACTATGGGACTTTATTTGCATGCTAATAGCCATGTTATTAGTATGAATTCTTTGAACACCATTATTACTAATGCTATGTAAAAGTCTAAGCTTGGGGAAGCTAGTTTTTATGAAAACGATCTTTTTAGTTCCCCAGCTTTAAAGGAGAAAATTTGTTATGATGATACTATACCTCCAATATATGATGATTACAATGATGAATATAATATTTTCAGTCCACCAGCTTTAGAGGAGAAAATTTGCTTTGATGATACTATTCTCCTAATGATATGATCTTATTATTAATAACATCCAATGTTCATGATTAGGAAACCATAATCATCTATTAATCAACAAGCTAGTATTATAAAGAGGCTTTACTAGGGACTCTTGCATGTTTAAAAATCACACAAGTATTAATGTTTCTAGTTAATACAATTATAGTATGAATGTAAAAATTTGTCATAAACACAAAGATATAATAATAACTACTTTTATTATTGTCTCTTGGGCATATCTCCAATAGTCTCCCACTTGCACTAGAGTCAATAATCTAGATTACATGGTAATATACCTAACACCCATGGCGGTTTGGTGTTGTTCATGTTTTGCCCTTGGGAGAGGTTTAGTCAACGGATCCAACACATTCAGATCTGTTTGTACTTTGCAAATCTTTATGTCACCATCTTGGACATGCTCGCGAATATCGTGAAAACGTAGCTTGATATGCTTCAGCTTCTTGTGTGACCTTGGCTCCTGCGCATTGGCTATGGCACCCATGTTATCACTGTAGATAGCCATTGGGTCCAGCACACTAGGAACCACACCAAGCTCCGCAATGAAATCCTTCATCCATATTGCCTCTTGTGAAGCCTCCGAAGAAGTTATGTATTCCGATTCAATTGAAGATCTCACCACAACGCTTTGCTTTGCACTCCTCCAGCTCACTGCTGGACCATTCAAACTAAAAATGTATCCAGATTGTGACTTAGAATCATACGGATCGGTGTTCCAACTAGCATCGGTGTAACCATTAACAACGAGTTGTTCATCACGTCCATAAGAAATAACTATATCCTTAGTTCTTCTCAAGTACTTAAGGATGTTTTTGACCGCTATCCAGTGATCTACCACTGAATCACTTTGATATCTGCTAGTCAAACTAGCAGCATATGCAATATATGGTCTTGTACATAACATGGCATACATGATACATCCTATGGCTGATGCATAGGGAGTCTTACTCATCCTCTCTCTATCTTCTGCCGTAGTGGTACTTTGAGTTTTACTCAAGGTCGTATTGGGAAACATGGCAAAGAACCCTTTCTTGCTAAACCTCTTTAGAACCTTGTCAAATATATACTTTGTGAAAACACTAATAAGCGTCTTGATCTATCTCTATAAATCTTTATGCCTAATATATAAGCAGCTTCGCCAATATCCTTCATTGAAAAACTATTATACAAATCATCTTTGACACTTTTAAGAAGTTCTATATCATTCCCAATAAACAATATGTCATCTACATATAGTACTAGGAATGCTATAGAGGTCCCACTCACTTTCTTGTAAATACAAGCTTCTCCATAAGTTTGTATAAATCCAAAAATTTTGATCACCTTATTAAAACGTTGATTCCAACTTCGGAATGCGTGCTTCAATCCATAAATGGATCGTTGAAGTTTACATACCTTATTAGCATCTTTAGGATCAACAAAACCTTTGTGTTGTACCATATACAACTCTCCATCAATGTCTCCATTGAGTAACGTTGTTTTGCCATCCATCTATCATATCTCATAATCATAATATGCAGCGATTGCTAACAAAATCCTCACAGACTTTAGCTTTGCTACCGATGAGAAAGTCTCAACTCCTTGAATTTGTCGGAACCCTTTCGCGACAAGTCGAGATTTATAGACGGTTACATTACCATCAACATCTATTTTCTTCTTGAAAATCAATTTGTTCTCGACAGCCTTTCGGCCATCAGGTAAGTCCACCAAACTCCACACTTGGTTTTCGTACATGGATCCAATCTCGGATTTCATGGCTTCTTGCCATTTATTGGAATTTGGGCTCATCATCGTTTCCTCATATGTCGAAGGGTCGTCGGTGTTGTCCACCAAAATGACACTCATAACAGGATCATACCAATCAGGAGTGGTACGAGTCCTTGTCGACCTATGAGGTTCCGTAATAACTTCATTCGAAGTTTCATGATCTTTATCATTAGCTTCCTCTCTTATTGGTATAGGCGCCACATGAACTTCTTTCGGTGTTGTGCTATTGTAATGCCCCCGAATCGGGTCTATGGAGATCTCAGCATTTCCCACCAAAATCCGCATAGAAGCGATTCAAAGACGCCCACCAGACACTTTCGTGTGGGTGGGATTTGAATACAAGTAGTTACATCGCAGTAGTTTACAACAGAGTCCACAAGAACTTATATATACAATAACCACTCAACGAGTCAAGAATACAAAATATACAACCCGAAGATACAACTCAAGAAGAAAACAAGATAGTATCCGAGTACGGACAAGAACCAAATGGGACTAAGAGTCCTGAAGAATAACCAAGCGATGCCCAACCCTGCCAGGCCAAGCCGGAAGGGTAACCTTGCTAACGTCGTCAAGCACATACCTGTCAAGCCAAAAGGGTGCCGGCAAAGGGCAAAGGAAAACAGAAAGAGATCGGTCAGTACTAAGGCCAATACACGGCGAGACTCTAATTCGGTGGTCCTCGCCTACATAGGTATGGTGGGCTCAGTGGCAACAAAGCTTGCACTATCTAACTTATAGAGACATGCAACAACTTCGGATATTAGAGCGAGATAAGAGAGCACTACCAAACATAACCCATCCGAAGATTTCCCCCTCGAAGACCAGTCGAGGAAGTCCCCTTGCGTAATGCACACAGTGGAAATTTTAGTTAAGCAGGTATTTAGTTGATAAGGCTAATTACTAATCATATTATTCGAAGCAAAACATTAGTGGCGTTGTCTATGATCATGAAAATGTACTCCTGAGGCGTCCATAACCGTGGACACACGGCTTCCCGAAAAGATTTACCCTATAGGGGTGCACTACTGTACCCAAACGCATGCTCAACCCTTCAGGCAACATATTATGCGTGTCATCCGAATCTCACAACAAGAACTGTACCATAACTACGCGCATATCCAGAGACATCACCTACTGTGGGGAACCAACCAAGAGGTACGGCGATTCTCAAGGAAGGCATAGCGTTTGCGCCTACTGGTGGATCGAGCCCTGCGGGGTAACTTGTACACACCGTGGGTGCCGCCACCGTGTAGAGCGATTTATGTATGCGAGCCATGGCAGTCCACCAAAACATCAAGTCCAAATACATATCAACTCACTCATGTTCGAGGATATATTATACGTATGCACCAAATGGAAAACCAATTTTGTAACCCTCTGGATATACGAATAGCGCCAGTAGTTGAGAGGGGATCCCAAAGGCCCCATGTTTGGTTAGCGCGATCAACTCAGAACTACTATCGTAGAACGAACGGGTCCTAGGTCGGCTCGAGCATTTCCTAAAGGTGGTCCCTGCCGGGGCCTTATCATTAGGTGAAACCGTAACCAACAACATCAGATCAATTATCTTATCACCAACCATATCCGAGTATCATATTCCACCTGTATAAGAGCGGTACTAGGCATGCCTACGACTCGTAAGGACAAAGCTAGCTAGACAAACAAGGCAATAGGACAACCAAGGCAATATACTGGAGCAGATAATTAAATGAACGGTATTATAGCATCGACAATAAGGATAGCTATAGATTAACAGGAGAAAAGAAAGACTATAAACACAAGATAGGTAGAAGGGGGAGAAATGCTCGCATGTGGGACAAAGTCGGGTAGACAAAGGCTTGTCGCAACTCGCATCAACTCATCGTCCTATCCGGTGAAGAAGCAAAGTACTAGAAAAAACACCTGATGCAATATTTAATACTATGCGGAAGATCCGGCATGTTTATGATATGATGCATGGCATGGCAATATGCGGCCTAACTTAGCAATATTAAGCGAAATCGGGATCCCGACATTTAATTAGTAGGTTCAAGTTATTTAACTACCCCACATATTAAATGTTGAGTTAACAAGGCAAAACATGGCAGCGATGAACTACACAATTTAAATGAGGTCGAGATAAGACAAGATTATTCCGCGTATAGCTCTATTTAATTATTAGGTGAATCGATAAAATACCCCCAAACAAATAAATATATATAAGAGCATGAATTTTAATATGCATACGTTATACTCCCTCTGTTTCAAATTACTCCGCCGGCACGCTTATGTAGGTGGGCTATTACTCCCTCATTTTTCATTCAAAAAAATCCTGAGATTTTTGAAATAGATAGTATGAAATGTGTACTACGTATACCAAAAATCCAAAAAAAAAATTGGATGAAAAATAAGAGAGTACTAGTCCACCTAGGTAAGCGTGCGCGCGGAGTAATTTGAAACAGAGGAAGTATAACATTAATTAAAATAGGTCTTAGGAACAGTGTCTCACGGTTGGATCGAAGGAGCGACAAGATGGTCATCAGGTTGTAGTTGAAGTAGTACGAGTATCCATCGGGCGGAGGTACTCGAAACAATATAGTCGCTGATATTGTTAAAGAAATAGGCTTAGGAATCGGTGAAGATACGGTAATAAAAGAAGCCCGAGCTCATGCTCTTGTGAGCATTTTGTCGAACACAGTCCTGTCACAGACAGACATGTGCCTCTGGCCGGCGATAGGTCGATGAACATGAAACGAGAAAGTGACAACATATCTGATTCTCACACTGCACTGGTGTGTCTGCTGGGTTGATCGAAGGGGCAAGAAGGCAGCGCGCTGACGAGGCCAAGCAACATGGGGGTCAGGGATGGAGCTGGTCTGCAATACGACGGAACGTGGTGCCCCTGTTCAACGGTCACAGGAAAAATCAACCCAATTTATATAACTAGCACAAGGAGCTCAACAACAAAAGCTGGCCATGTGCGAATGGAGTTTACCTGGGCTAACTTTTTTTAAATAATACATTTTTTTCATTGAATTGCACAAATAATATATAAAATGGACAAATTGCAAATATGTTGGTCGGTCGGCCTCATGATGACAGATTTCACTTGTTTGTCGCTCAAACGGACGAATACCGTTTTCGTCTGGATTCGACGACATTGACGCTTCGGTGCTCGATGTGATGACAGACAGCCCGTCAACGGACGAATACTGTTTCGTTCGCTCAACGGACGACATCGACTTCATGGGGCCGTTCAACGATGACACACCCTGCTGTCGGCTGTTTGGTAAAGGAGGGGTTTGCAAGGTGTGTCGTCCGTTGAACGGACGAAGGCAGCGTGTCGTCCATTGAAGGGACGAAGGCAGTGTTTCGTCCGTTGAACGGACGAAGACAGTGTTTCGTCTGTTGAACGGACGACCGACCCAGATTTGCAATTTGTCCGTTTTATGTATTATTTATGAAATTGAATAAAAAATGTATTATTTAAAAAAAATTAGCGTTTACCTGGTGCGCATGGTTCAAAGAGAGCCAGCGGCTGGGATTTGGATGGCTTGTGGAGCTTGACAGGTACACGCTGATGGTGGAGTTGCGGATCAGGTAAGGTTGCTAGCTCAGGGAGTAAAACCAGGAGGCCACGATGTTATTTGGTGCTCATATTTCAAATGGATTTAAGCTACTGCCTGAGGTTTTGCACGCGGACCAAGAATAAAAGAGGCGGGTGGTGTGTCGTGGCCAAAGAAATCAACAGGAGGAGATGGTGGCGATGGGATCTACAGGTGTATGTGCATGGTGGAGTTGACTAACGAACAAGCCATCAAGCAATTGGACACAAACGGGACAAGGGTTAGGAACAGATTGTTTTAGGAAAAAAAGGAAAGTTTGGTAGAAGAGGTGGGGAATTTTAGATGTGATCCGGCTCAGATCCGGGACTAGGGTTTGGGAGGCAAAAGGGGGAATGGACTATTTATCTAGTCCAAAGTAGACTAGATAGGGCCAGTTTTGGGCTAAAAATTTAGACGGTTCTTTAGCCTAGTTTTATTTTTAATTAAATAAGAAAACCATTTATGGTCAAGTAACACATCGAAAATATTATTTTGTTTTATTTTAAAAATAAGAAAGGGAAAACGGATTTAATAAAATCATAGGGATATTTCAGTAAAACAAAAATAGGTTTTTACCAAAATAGTTTGCGGTCAAATTGACGAAAAAAAATATGCATGATGATGTCATGATGATGCACAAAATCAAATAACAATCAATTTCTAATTTTTTAATATTTTCCAGGCGTTACAACTCGACACCACTAACAAGGATCGCATCCCGAGATCGAAGCAAAGACACCGGGGGGAAGGGGGGTTGATGATCGAATCTTCTTGCATCAAGTTGATGGTCGTGACACCACTGACAAGAATTTTTGCTCCATCTTGAAATTGTTGACACCACCAACAAAGGGTTGTTTCTCACGTTCTTCGTGAGAACACTCCAGAGAGACAAAGGCAAAGAAAGGGATCACAAGGTCATGTCTAACTTCCAAGGAAGGAGTATTAGTCACATTAATCCACATGTTCAATGCCCAAGAACTAATGATAAAATTAGTGGTATGATCGCGACTCCATCCCGCACTCTAAGCATTACTCTATACATGAATAAGAGGATCATGCAACAAAACTCTCGAAACTTAGACTAACGATATTGACAAGCAGTATTCACAAATATTCGAAAAGATGACGATGTCGTCATCTTACAAGTCGCAAAACACCGGAAACATATGACGAAGGATCGGATAGAGCAAAAACCAGATGTAGCTCCACCGTTACAAAAAGGAAGGAAGCGGAACCCTAAAGGTACGACGAAAACCCAACCACGAAAAGTCCAGGACTTGAATAAGGTAAGAGATCAGATTAAAACACGCAAAGATAAGAGGAGAAAGAATGGAGATAAGGAGTAAAATCATAGCTAATCAGATCTATCTATCCAGCACATTTGTAGAAAAAAAGTTTTGACACTAGACGACGTCCGTTAGCAAGGTTAACCTACAGGCTGGACTAGTGGGGTATCGTAAACCCTTGTTCTGATACCACTTGTAACGCCCTCGAATTGGGTCTATGCAGATCTCAGCATTTTCCGCCAAAATCCGCATAGAAGCGATTCAAAGACGCCCACCAGAAACTTTTGTGTGGGTGAGATTTGAATACAAGTAGTTACATCGCAGTAGTTTACAACAGAGTCCACAAGAACTTATATATACAACAACCACTCAACGAGTCAAGAATACAAAATGTACAACCCGAAGATACAACTCAAGAAGAAAACAAGATAATATCCGAGTATGGACAAGAACCAAATGGGACTAAGAGTCCTGAAGAATAACCAAGCGGTGTCCAACCCTGCCTAGGCCAAGCCGTAAGGATAACCTTGTTAACGTCGTCAAGCACATACCTGTCAAGCCAAAAGGGTGCCAGCAAAGGGCAAAGGAAAACAGAAAGAGAGCCGGTAGTACTAAGGCCAGTACACGTCGAGACTAGAATTCTGCGGTCCTCGCCTACATAGGTATGGTGGGCTCAGCGGCAGCAAAGCTTGCACTATCTAACTTATAGAGACACGCTACAACTTCGGTTGTTAGAGCGAAATAAGAGAGCACTACACGATAACTATATATAACACAAAACGTAACCCATCCGAAGATTTCCCCATCAAAAACCAGTCGAGGAAGTCCCCTTGCGGAACGCACACAGTGGAAATTTTAGTTAAGCAGGTGTTTAGTTGATAAGGCTAATTACTAATCATATTATTAGAGGAAAAACATTAGTGGTGTTGTCTATGTTCATGATACTATACTCCTGAGGCGTCCATAACCGTGGACACACGGCTTCTCGAAAAGATTTACCCTACAGGGGTGCACTAATGTACCCGCTCAACCCTTCAGGAAACATATTACGCGTGCCATCCGAATCTCACAATAAGAACTGTCCCATAACTACGCGCATATCCAGAGAAATCACCTACTATGGGGAACCAACCAAGAGGTACGGCGATTCTCAAGGAAGGCACATCATTTGCGCCTGCTGGTGGATCGGACCCTGCGGGGTAACTTGTACACGCCATGGGTGCCGCCACCGTGTACCGCGATTTATGTATGCAAGACATGGCAGTCCACCAAAACATCAAGTCCAAAGACATTTCAACTCACTCATGTTCGAGGACATATTATGCGTATGCACCAAATGGAAAACCAATTTTATAATCCTCTGGATATACGAATAGCACCGGTAGTTGAGGAGGGATCCTAGAGGCCCCACGTTTGGTTAGCGCGATCAACTAAGAACTGGTATCGTAGAACGAACGGGTTCTATGTCGGCTCAAGAAGTTCCCAAAGGTGGTCCCTGTCGTGGCCTTGTCATTAGGTGGAACCGTAACCAACAACATCAGATTAATAATCTTATCACCAACCATATCCGAGTATCATGTTCCACCTGTATGAGAGCGGTACTAAGCATGCCTACGACTCGTAAGAACAAACCTAGCTAGACAAATAAGTCAATAGGACATCAAGGCAATATAGTGGAACAGATAATTAAAGGAACGGTATTATAGCATCGATAATAAGGATAGCTATTGATTAACAGGAGGAAATAAAGACTATAAACACAAGATAGGTAGAAGGGGGAGAAATGCTTGCCTGTGGGACAAAGTCGGGTAGCCGAAGGCTTGTCGCAACTTGCATCAACTCATCGTCCTATCCGTTGAAGAAGCAAAGTACTAAAAAGAACACCCGATGCAATATTTAATACTAGGAGGAAGATCCGGCATATTTATGATATGATGCATGACATGACAATATGCGGCCTAACTTAGCAATATTAAGCGGAATTGGGATCCCGACATTTAATTAGTAGGTTTAAGTTATTTAACTGCCCCGCATATTAAATGTTGAGTTAACAAGGCAAAACATGGCATCGATGAACTACACCATTAAAATGGGGTCGAAATAAGACAAGATTAACCCGCATATAGCCTCCATATTGAATTATTAGGTGAATCGATAAAATATCCCAAACAAATTAATATATATATATATATACGAGCATGAATGATTTAATATGCATACGTTATATAACATTAATTAAAATAGGTCTTAGGAACAGTGTCTCACGGATGGATCGAAGGAGCGACAAAATGGTCATCTGTTTGTAGTTGAAGTAGTACGAGTATCCATCGGGCGGAGGTAGTCGAAACAATATAGTCGCTCATATTGTTAAAAAAATAGGCTCAGGAATAGGTGAAGATACGGTAATAAAAGAAACCCGAGCTCATGCTCTTGTGAGCATTTTGTCGAACAAAGGCCCGTCACAAACAGACATGTGCCTCTGGCCAGCGATAGGTCGATGAACATGAAACGAGAAAGTGGCAACAGATCTGATTCTCACACTGCACTGGTGTGTCTGCTGGGTTGATCGAAGGGGCAAGAAGGCAGCTCGCTGACGAGGCCAAGCAACATGGGGATCAGGGCTGGAGCTGGCCGGCGATGCGACGGAACATGGTGACCCTGTTCAACGCTCACAGGAAAAATCAACCCAATTTCTATAACTAGCACAAGGAGCTCAACAACAAAAGCTGGCGATGTGCGGATGGAGGTTACCTGGTGCGCTGCTTGTGACCTGCTTCGCATGGTTCAAAGGGAGCCAGCGGCTGGGATTTGGATGGCTTGTGGTGCTTGACAGGTACACGCTGATGGTAGAGTTGCGGATAAGGTAAGGTTGCTAGCTTAGGGAGTAAACCCAAGAGGCCACGATGTGATTTGGTGCTCATATTCCAAAGGGATTTAAGCTACTGCATGAGATTTTGCACGCTGACCAAGAATAAAAGAGGCGGGTGGTGTGTCGTGGCCAAAGAAAGAAAGAGGAGGAGATGGTGGCGATGGGATCTACAGGTGCATGCGCATGGTGGAGTTGACCAAGGAACAAGGCATCAAGCAATTGGACACAAACGGGACAAGGGTTAGGAACAGATTGTTTTAGGAAAAAAAAGGAGAAGTTTGGTAGAAGAGGTGGGGAATTTTAGATGTAGATATGGCTCAGATCTGGGGTTAGGGTTTGGGAGGAAAAGGGGAGAATGGACTATTTATCTAGTCCAAACTAGACTCGATAGTTTTGGCCTAAAACTTTATACGGGTCTTTATCCTAGTTTTATTTTTAATCAAATAAGAAAACCATTTATGGTCAAGTAACAGATCGAAAATATTATTTTGTTTTAGTTTAAAAATAAGAAAAGGGAAACGGATTTAATAAAACCATAGGGATATTTTAGTAAAACAAAATTAGGTTTTTACCAAAATAGTTTGCGGTCAAATTTGCGAACAAAATATGCATGATAATGTCATGATGATGCATAAAATCAAATAACAATCAATTTCTAATTTTTTAATATTTTCTAGGCGTTACAGCGACTCTCAAATCCGAGAGAAGGTTCGACAACCTGGTCGAGTTGTACTTTCCTTCTAGTCACTTCTTTCGAGAGAAACTCCTTCCTGGGAAAGGATCCATTCTTAGCAACGAAGATTTTGTCTTCCGATCTATGATAGAAGGTATACCTAATAGTTTCCTTCGGATATCCTATGAAGACACACTTTTCCGCTTTGGGTTCAAGCTTGTCGGGTTGTAACTTCTTTACATAAGCTTCGCAATCCCAAACTTTAAGTAACGACAATTTAGGTTTCTTCCCAAACCATAATTCATACGGTGTCGTTTCAACGGATTTAGATGCTGCCCTATTTAAAGTAAATTCGGCTGTTTCTAATGTATAACCCCAAAATGATAACGGTCAATCTGTAAGTGACATCATAGAACGAACCCTATCTAAAAGAGTTCGATTACGATGTTCAGACACACCATTACGCTATGGTGTTCCCGACGGTGTCAATTGTAACAGTATTCCGCATTTCTTCAAATGCTCGCCAAACTTGTCACTTAGATATTCACCTCCATGATCAGATCGTAGAAATTTAATCTTCTTGTTACGTTGATTCTCTACTTCACTTTGAAATTTCTTAAACTTCTTGAAAGTTTTGGACATATGTTTCATGAAATAGATATACCCATATCTACTCAAGTCATCCGTGAAAGTAAGAACATAACGATAACCACCACACAATGCCACACTAATCAGGCCACATACACCAGTATGTATGATGTCTAATAAGTCCGTAGCTCGCTCCATCATACTAGAGAATGGAGTTTTAGTCATTTTTTCCATCAGACATGCTTCGCATCTTTCAAGTGATTCAAAATCAAGTGATTCAAGAACTCCATTGGTATGGAGTTTCTTCATATGCTTCACTCCAATGTGACCAAGACGACAGTGCCACATGTATGTAGAATTATCATCTAATTTCAAATGTTTAGCATCTATATTATGAACATATGTATCACTACTATCGAGATTCAACAAGAATAGACCATCTATCAAAGGTGCATGACCATAAAAGATATTACTCATATAAATCAAAAAGAGTATTTAAGTATAGATTGGACGATAGTAAGGAAATCAAAGGTGCGTGACCATCTATCAAAGGTGCATGACCATCTATTCAAGTATAGATTGATACTTGATGTATGAAATCACAAAGAGTATTTATATCAATCATACTGTGATATGTACATGTCCAGATATGTCCTATGCTCTAAATGTTATGAGCATATACCAGAATGATTCATAAGATAATCATTGGACGATAGTAAGGATATTCTTATGATCTTTTGGAAAAACTAAGAATATATTATTTTTGTAGAGGTGACAAATAGATGGTTAGTTCACTGTAAAAGTACTACATTGATACTAGTTTTGTCACAAATTACAAATTAAGTTTATCTCAATCTAAACTAAGGGTGTCACAATATAATGGAAAGTAGGTTTCATAATGGATTTGGATGAATTCCAAAGTTAAGACATTATGACAGATACTACAACAAAAGGCTAAGTATATGACTGCTATTATAGCATCAAAAGAGGACATTTGTGTTAAGTAGTTTATTATCAAACTAGGTGTGATTCACAGCGGGATAGTACCATGAAGATATATTGTACGACAATATTATCAACATGTTTTAACCCCAAGGAACCAAAGGTCTCACCAAAGGACCAAATTTATACAAAGCCATCTTATTAGAGAATGAGTGATGCGTAGAGACGCAAAGACATGCAATTACACATGGACCTGAAAGAGTCAGATCCGAATATTAGTTGATCACTAGCAATCGTTTAAATACAACACCAGAAAGCCATAGGTGTTGAATACACAAAGATTTGAAACTAGATTATTGTCTCTAGTGCAAGTGGGAGATTGTTGGAGATATGTCCAAGAGGAAATAATAAAGAGGTTTTTATCATATCTTCATGCTTATGATAAATATTTACATACCATGCTATAATGGTATTAACCGAAAAAAAAATACTTGTGTGATTTGTAAACATAAAAGAGTCTCTAGTAAAGCCTCTTGTTAAACTAGCTTGTTGGTTAATATATGATCATGGTTTCCTGATCATGAACATTGATATGTTATTAAAAATAAGGTAATATCATTAGGAGAATGATGTGATGGACATACTCCTATATTTAGCATAGCATAAGATCAAGTCATTCAAATAGTTCACTTGCTATAAGCTTTCTGATACATAGTAACCTAATTCCTTCGACCATGAGATCATACTAATCACTATCACAAGAAGGATGCTTTGATGACATAAAACACCACACCGTAACTGGGTGGCTATAAAGGTGGCATTGAGTGTTCGGAAATTATGTGTTGAGGCACATGGATCAAGAGTGGGATTTGTCCATCCATATTAAAAATAGATATATTCTGGGCCCTCTCGGTGGAATGTCATCCAATTATATTGCAAGCATGTGAATGGCTCACAAGGTATCACATATCACGGGAACGAGAAAATAATACTTATCGGTAGTGAGGTTGAACTAGGTATGCAGAGATACCGACGATCGGACCTCGGATAAGTAAAATATCGCGAGACAAAGGGAAATTGGTTTTGTATGTAAATGGTTCACTTGATCACAAAGTAATCATAGAAATATTTGGGAGCCATATGAATTTCCAGATTCCCCTATTGGTTATTGACCGGAGAAGAAGTCTCGATCATGTCTGCATAATTCACGAACCGTAGGGAGACACACTTAAGGATTCGATGTTGTTTAGTAGATATGGAATGTGAGTAAAGAGAAAGAATGTTTTTTGGAGTCTCGGATGGGATCCGGGATATCACGAGGAGATCCAGAATGGTCCGGAGAATAAGATTCATATAAGGAAAGTCCAATTTCGGAGTTCGGGAATAATTCCGGTGTTTTCACTAGAATTTTCTAGAAGGGTATAGAAGGTTCACCGATCTGGAAGGGGAAGGGTACATGGATGTGTCATGACAAAGTGTAATGGTTGCATCATGTCCTAGGTCACTTGGTTGGACACTTGGAATAGATAAATCAAACTCTAATTTGAAATTTAAAAAAAGGCAGTCTGAAAAAGTCAAATCCCAACATGGTTTCCGAGTTAGGGAGGGTTTCTAAGTTAGGGAGGGTTTCCACCTGGGTTGGGAACACCCTTGGACGCCCCCCACCTATATAAGGAGGGGTGGGGGCACACCCCAAGGTATCCCCCTTTCCCTAGGCACCCAAGAAACCCTAGGTTGGCCGCCGCCCCCCTCTCTAGTTGCGACCAATCTAGATCTCCTCTAAACCTCTACCGACTAGCTAAACTCTAGTTCCTAGCTACCTCTAAACCTCGGCCCTCTAAACCCTAGATCGCCGGGGATACCTCTACTCCACCATACTTGCTCCGGCTTAGGCGAAGCCCTGTGGGATCTCCCCACTACTTCCGACACCACGCCGTCGTGCTGCCAGAATCGCGAGGAGAGAGCTACAACCTCCACTGCCTGCTGGAACAAGGGAGAGGAAGGTCTTCATCGAGTACCGTTTGTGTGACCGACTGCGGGAGCGCTGCCGGAACGCGGCGCCGGAAGGATCGCCTACGTGATCTTGAGATCGGCAAGTGAACGACTACATCACCCACAAGAATCTGCTCTCGTTAACCGCTTTGGATCTTCGAGGGTTAGTACTCTATCGACTCGTTGCTACAATATAGTAGATAGATCTTGGCTTGTATGTGTTCATGCGATATAATTTTTTTGTTTTCCATGCTACGAAACCCTACAACTACTATAGGGACTTGCAAGAGGGCTAAACATGCATCAAAATAATTTCTCTAAGCATAGAACAAGCATGCAAGCTCACATAACTTGTCCCTACAGTAGAAAAATACTCAAGATATAATCCACTAATCAAAAGTCTACTTGGACAAGTGGAGGAGTCACATACCGGAGAACAATTGCTCCAAAAATCAGCAGCAAAGTGTGGATGAGTAAGGAGATCGAAAATCACGGTGAAGTACAGCAAGAACACGGGTTCGAGAAATTTTTCGGTGTTTTTTCTCAGGAGAGAGTGTGAAGTGGTATGTTGTCAGATAAGTGGAGGGCCAGGGGTGGCCCACACCATGGATGGGCGCGCCCGAGGGCTGGTCGTGCCACCAGGTGGTGAGCCTTCCTGGTGGGCCCCCTCGGGTCACTCCAGGTGCCTCTCTGTACCTTTTTTGACGTGAAAATTATATATGAATTTTCTGGAATTTTCGAGAATCTTTATTTTTAAGAAATTTTCAGAAATTGATAAATGATTTTCTTGCAGAAAAATGATTTTGGAACGATGGAAAACCAAATCAAAATCAAACTTTCAGAAGTTCTAAGACACTAAAAACATTAGCAAGGTGAAAGCAAAAATTGGAATATTGGAAATAAGAGTAAACAAAGGTAATCATGGCGAAAATGTTGTTTCGTTAATCCAAATCACTTTGTTAATAAGGTTGATCAGGTCTTGTTACCAAACCAATTTTATAGGAAGCAGAACTTTGCATTTCAATAAATCATTGTGTTACCTCAACCTTGATAGCAATAGTACCAATCATAATAATTTCATAATCTTCTTGTGGCATGGGACAATATATTTCACCAACTTTGGTGCCCTCAATATTTTCAATTGAATCTAGGCCATATTTATTATCAATCTTCTTAGGGAAATAAACAGTGTGCTCCTTGTCATTAACATTAAAAGTTAATTTTCCTTGGTTACAATCAATGACAGCACCTGCAGTATTAATAAAAGGTCTTCCAAGAATAAAAGACATATTATTATCTTCAGGCATTTCAAGCACAACAAAGTCAGTTAATATCAAACAATTATTATCCACTTGAAGAGGAAAATCCTCACATATACCAATAGGAATAGTAGTAGACTTATCAGCCATTTGCAAAGATATATCAGTTGATATCAATTTTTCCAGGTGAACTCTCTTGTAGAGAAAAAAGGCATAACACTAAATCCTACTCCCAAATCACACAAATCAGTTCTAACATAATTATTTTTAATAGAGCAAGGAATAGTTGGAATCCCTGGATCTCCAAGTTTCTTTGGAGCCTTACCATTGAAGGAATAATTAGAAAGCAAAGTGGAAATTTCCTCATTAGGAATCTTCCTTTTATTAGAGACAATATCCTTATTATAGTGTTCTTCTTCCTTTGACTTTGAATAAGGAGGCAATTTAATAGCATTAGTAAAAGTAATTTGCAAAAACAAAGGTTTCATCCACTCACAAAACTTATTATAGTGTTCTTCTTCCTTTGACTTGTATTTCTTATCAGGAAAAGGCATTGGTTTTTGCACCCAAGGCTCTCTTTCACTACCATGTTTATTAGCCGCAAATCTTCCTTAGTATACTTAGTATTCTTAGTGCGCCTTTCAGGTTCTTCTTCAATTTCTTCTTTATCAGAAGCATCATTTTTATCATTACCACTTTCAGTTTCAGCATCAGAGATAGATATACTATTAGGATCTTTAGCAGGTTCAGAAGATTCTACAACTGTTTTATGTTTCTTTTTCTTTTTATTAGAAGGAGTACCACTATTTTTAGCATGTTGAGAATCTTGCTCATTTATTTTAGGATGTCCCTCATGATATAAAGGATCTTGAGTAGAAGCTCCACCTCTAGTTCTAATTTCATAAGCATGTTTTTCTCTAGAAGCATTAACTAGCAAATCTTTTTGCACCTTAGTAAGCTAATAAATTTGAGTTTGAACCATTTGGAAATGTTTAACAAGCATTTTAACATCATTCAAGGTTCTCTCCAAAATATCATGCAACTTATTAATAGCTCTAGAATTTTCCATTAGATGATTCTGCACTCTCATATTAAAATTATCTTGCTTAACAACATAATTATCAAATTCATCTAAGCATTGATCAGGAGGTTTAGAGTAAGGAATATCACCATTATCAAAATGTTGGAGAGAGTGTACCTCAATAGTGGATGAGTGAGAGATTGACTTACATAATTCTTCTATAGGAGGTAAATTCTTCACATCTTCAGATTTAATACCCTTCTCCTTAAGACATTTCTTAACTTCCTTCATCACTTCATCATTTAATTCAATCATTCCCCTCTTCTTTGGTGTTGGTATTGGGGTTGTCTTAGGTATATTTGGCTCAGTTGTAGTTGACACAGGTATAGTCCAATCATCATAATTCTTTCTTATTTTAGTCGTTAATTTCTCAGCTTCATCGGGAGTTCTTTTTCTGAAAACACAACTAGCACAACTATCCATGTATGTCCTAGATTCATAAGTTAGTCAATTATAATATATATCAAGAAGATCATTTTAGCTACTACTATATCTAGGTTGTGATCTAATTAAAGAACAAAACCTTGCCCATGATTCATGCAATTTCTATCCTTCTCTCTGCTTAAAATCAAAGAGTTTCTGCAAAAAAGCATGTTGAGCACTAGTAGGGAAATATTTATAAAATAAAGTATTAACCAATCCAATAGGACTATCAAAAGATCCAGGGGATAAATTATTAAATCAAGCTTTAGCTTCACCTTTCAATGAAAAAGGGAAAATTTTAGCAACAAAGTAGGTGCGTTTCTTAATATCATCAGAAAATAATCCACTCAAAGTAGAGAGCTCATTCATATGTGCCACAACACTTTCATTTTTAGTCCCACAAAAAGGTTCTTTCTCAACAATAGTTATATAAGATAAATCAAGAGAGAAATCATAATCGTTATCTTTAATGTTTATGGGAGAAATGGCAAAATTAGCACCAGGAGATAATTTATATCTAATAGCACGTATCTCAAGAACACTCTTAATAGCACTTGCACCTCTAGTGTTTTGTCATTCCTCAATAAATTCATCACTAATATCAATATAATCTTCATCAAAATCATCACTAGGATACTCTCTAGACTCAGGTGAACTAACAGGTGTAGCAATATTTTAATTAGGATTTTTAGTGTTTCCAATTATAGTTCTAGCAAGTTTAGCATCTAGGAAAGGACCTAATGAACCGCTCTCATCAAGCACAATAGAAGTAGCATTAAAATTATCAGAACCATTTTCAGATTCAGCAGAAGTAGCAGTATGTGTAACATGTGTATGTGGTGGTGTAAGAAGCTTACTCATCATAGACGGTGAATCAAGAGCAGCAGAGGTGTTCAGAGTTGTACATATTCTTGTAGTGGATGGCAATATAGGAACTTTTCCATCACGAGCTTTACCCATGATGAATGGATAGCAGTGAACAATAATAATTCCAAGTGAACTTATAAATAAAGCTATGATCCCTGGCAACAGCGTCAAAAAATAGTTTTGATGACCCAGAAGGATAGGTGATCGCAACAGTCTTCGAGGGAAGTAAAGCCCAAATTTATTGATTCAAGACAAGGGAGCCAAAGAATATTTATAAGCCTTAACAGATGAGTTGTCAATTCAGCTGCACCTGGAAACAGTCTTGCTCGCAATAGTTTATTAGTAGCAATAGTTTTGTAATATCAGTAGCAAAATAACAGCAACAATAAAATAAGGACAGCGGTAGCAATTGTAATAAACATCAGGATTAAAATGCGGTAGGCATAGGGATAGATGGACGGGCGCTACATGGACAAGATAATTCATGTAAAAATCAATACAAAGGCATTGCAGATAATAAAAATAAAGCATCCAAGTACTAAATAACCATAGGTATGTGTTCCGTATATAGTCGTGCGTGCTCGCGATGAGAAACTTGTACAATATCTTTTGTCTTGCCAGCCCGTTTACAGCGGGACTCAAGGGAATCTACTGGAAATTAAGGTGCTCCTTTTCATAGAGCACCGGACCTCTGTGAACACACGTGATCCTCACATCACATCCATCCCCTCCGGTTATCCCAATTGCTGTCACTTTGGGGCCTCGGGTTCCGCACAATGATATGTGTACACAACTTGCAGGTAAGATCACAAATAATAATATCATCATGAATCAATAACATGTTCAGATATGAGATCATGGCACTCGGGCCCTAGCGGCAAGCATTAAGCACAACAAGTTGCAACAATGTCAAAAGCACTAACAATAGATACTAGGCACCATGGCCTAACAATCTTATGCAATTACATGAGTGATCTCATGCAATCCCTATCATCCCCATAACCTACTTCGGGGATTACTCACACATGGATGGGGAATCATGGATGGTTGATGGAGAGGCCTCGGTGATGATGATGGCAATGATCTCCTCCAATTCCCCGTCCCAGTAGGGTGCCAGAACGGAGTTTCTGGTTCCGAATCATGGTTTCTGTTGGTGGCAGCGCAGCGAATCTCTATCTGGAAAAACATCGAACCCCTAGTGTTTTTAGGTCAGAGGCTATATGTAGGCAAAAGTAGAGGTCGAGGCGGAGTCCGGGGTGGCCACACCATGCCCAGGCACGGCCAGGCCCGGCCCGCGCCTAGGGGTGGTGTGGGCCCCTCGGGTCTTTTCTCCCCTCTATCTTCTGGATCCGTGATTCTTTTGGAAACATAGGATTTTTGGCATATTTTCTGGGATTTTTCCTAAAAGTTGATTTTCTACACAAAAACGAGACACTAGAGCAATTCAGTTGAAAACAGCGTTACTCTATGTTAGTTATATCCAAATCACACAAATTAGAGAAGAAACAATAGCAAAAGTGTTCGGGAAAGTATCGGTAGCATCAGCTTCAGGTGGGTCACCTAGCGGTGCATCCAGCACATAGGTCAATTGACCAGTATTATGGACAATCCTCAAGTTGTGGGACCAATTCGCGAATCCGAGGTTATGGTAGGGACGCATAACCTAGGAACACATTAAATGTTTATTCAACTTTTCTTTCTCTAGGAACGCATTAAAATTGATGGTAGGGACCACCATAATCTACAACATATTTTCAATAATTTAGACTAAGTTTATGAAAAATTGATTTCATATTAATACTTAAATAAACTAGGTGATCACACGAACCAAATCCACTACATAAAGTCTGATCATCACGAGAGATGATGTAGTTTCAAAGGCGAACAATCAACATGTTCATCATATCTACTATATGACTGATGCTTTACCTTTCGGAATTCTGTGTTTCGATACCATGTATGTACATTCTAGGCT
This sequence comes from Avena insularis, assembly GCA_023614405.1. Taxonomy (NCBI): domain Eukaryota; kingdom Viridiplantae; phylum Streptophyta; class Magnoliopsida; order Poales; family Poaceae; genus Avena; species Avena insularis. The sequence goes on from CM042685.1 coordinate 207,059,281, forward strand.
CGTCACAATTAACCTTAGTATCCGCATGTGCAAATCTAGCTTGCTCCTGTTGTATGCACACGTAGAATCTATCACACCCAATCATCACGTGGTTCTTCGAAATGATTAGTCTTAGTAGTGGTGCCTACTAAGAAGAACACTTTATTACCTGATATTTAGTGATATGGATCATCTTAAAATGCTACCATCATGATCTAAGCAATACAAGATGCATAAAAAGGATTAACATCACATGCAATTCATAATATGTGATATTATATGGCCTTTCTTCTTGTGCCTTTGATCTCCATCTCCAAGAACGAACATGATCTCCATCATCAGCGGCGTGGCGTCAAGGTCAATGGCGCCGATCCATGGTTGTCGTCCAGTACCATCAACTATTACAACTACTGTGAATAATAGACACACAGGTCTTAACTAAATTAAAATAAAAACATAAGGATCCTACCGGTTGCCAACTTACAATAAGGATCATTGCATACATCATTTATAATCACAATCATGGCCATATCACATCACAGCACACCCGTGCAAAAAAAAGACGCCTCTAATTTTCTTTGCATGTTTTACGTAGTTTAGGGCTTTTGAATAAGAACCGTTCTAACTTACGAACAAGAACCACAATGTTGATACAAGTATTGTCAAGTGACCGTGTAAATTGAATCTTCACTATGGTGGGAGAGAAAGACACCCGCAAAGCCACTTACGCAATACAAGTTGCATGTTGAGCGTGAAGCAAGTCTCATGAAAAATGTCATGTAAGGTTAGTCAGAGCCTCTTCATCCCACCATCCCACAAGATGCAAAGTACAAAATAAGAAATCACAATACAAGTTGCATGTTGAGTGTGGAGCAAGTCTCATGAACAATGTCATGTAAGGTTAGTCCGGGCCTCTTCATCCCACCATCCCGCAAGATGCAAAGTACAAAAGAAGCAATCGACAACAAAAGTATCAACGCCCACAATAACCATTGTATTCTACTCATGAAACAGATCTACGCATAGACATGGCTCTAATACCACTTTAGGGGTTTGTAGCATGGAAAAAAAATTCTACCGCATGAACACACACAAGCCAAGATATAATCTACTAGATCGGTGCAACGATTTGATAGAGTACTAACCCTCGAAGATTCCAAAGTGGTTAACGAGATAGGATTCTCGTGGTTGATGTAGTCGTTCACTTGCCGATCTCAAGATCGCGTAGATGATCCTTCTGACGCCATGTTCTAGCAGCGCTTCCGCAGTCGGTCACATGTTCGGTACTCGAAGAAGACCTTCCTCTCCCTTTTTCCAGCAGGCAGTGGAGGCTGTAGATCCCTCCTCGTGATTCCAGCAGCATGACGGTGTGGTGGTGGAAGTAGAGGGGAAATCCCATCGGGTTTCGCCTAAGCCGGAGAAGGTATGGTGGAGTAGAAGAGGGCCTCGACGATCTAGGGTTTATAGGGCCGAGGGGTGGAGGTACCCGGTGGCTAGGGCATGGTGTAGGCCATGACTTGGAGGATCCCTAGGCGGCTGCGACTTGAGAGAGGGGGGTGGCGATCGACTATGGTTTAGGTGTGAGGAGTAGAGGGGGCGCCCTACCCCTCCTAACATAGGTGGGAGAGGTGATTTCGGGGGAGGGAAGTCCTCCCCAACTCCTAATCTAGGCCGGCGGCAAGGGGAGGAAGGGAATCCTTCCATAAGTGGGATTCCTTTCCTCCCTCCACTAAGCAACCGTGTTGGGATTTGAAATTTCAAATTGGTGTTTGAATTTTCAAACTAGAGTTTGATTTCTCTCTTCCCATTTCCCAGCCAAGAAACCTAGGACATGATGCAACCATTCCACTTGGGTATGACACATCCATATACCCTTCCCACTCCAGATCAGTGGACCTTCTATACCCTTCTATAACATTCTCGTGAAAACACCGAAACCATTCCTGAACTCCAGAATTGGACTTTCCTTATATGAATCTTATTTTCCGAACCATTCCGGATCACCTCATGATGTCCCAGATCCAATCTGAGACTCCGAACAACATTTGGTCTTTTCCTCACATTCCATATCTACTAAACAACATCGAATCCTTAAGTGTGTCTCCCTACAACTCGTGAATTATGCAGACATGATCGAGACTCTTCTCTGATCAATAACCAGTTGAGGAATATGGAAATTTATATGGATCTCTGCGTACCTAGTTCAACCTCGTTATCTCTGCATACCTAGTTCAACCCTTCGATACTTGTGTTCCAATTTCCTTTTGTCTCGCGATACTTTACTTATCCGAGGTTTGATCGTCGGTATCTCTGCATACCTAGTTCAACCTCGTTACCGATAAGTACACTTTACTCGTTCCTGTGATATGTGATCCCTTGTGATCTAGTCACATGCTTGCAAGCCAATTGGATGACATTCAACCGAGAGGGCCTGGAGTATATCTATCTGTCATATGGATGGGAAAATCCCACTCTTGATCCATGTGCCTCTGTAACATCCCTAAAATCATGTTTCAAAACTCATGCATATCATCCATGCATCCATGATCATTTAGGGTTCCTTTTCAAAACCATTTCAAAATCAGGAGCATATGTTGCTCATTATTTTATGTAAGTATGCTCTAGCCTTAGTGCTACCTTTTAATGAGAAAAGTATTTATTTCATTCATCAAGGTTTTGAGTTCAAACTTAAGTGCTTTCAAAATCTTGGGCAAAGTTTTCAAAACAAAGTATGAAAATAAGACCAATTTTATGCTTATTATTTATATCTCTTAAGGCTTGGTTTTATTTTATTTCTCAAGTGTTCAAAGTGTGTTTGAGTAAATAGAAGTGTTTGACACACATTTGAGTACAAAGTTCCTTGTACAAAAATCCAGAGAAGTTTTGAAATCAAACTTGTTTGAATTGGAGTTTGAAAACCATTTCTAGAAAATCAAACAGGAAAAGAAAAGGAGTAAAGAAAAAAAAAGCAAACAGCCAAACTGGCCCAAACAGCCCAGCTCGAACCAATCTAGCCCAACTATCCCCTCCCGCGAAGCGTTTTCCTTTACCCGCAAACACACCCACAGAGTCGCTGACGCAGGGACCCCACCTCCTCTCTTTTTCTCTTGCTGACAACACGGCCCACGCAACGGTCATCGTCTCCACCCGACGACGAGTTCCTCCCCCAAATCACTCGGCCGTTTCCTGATTGATTCGCGGCTTCAATTCCCGTTCAATGCTCGAGTAATTCACGCCCACTTCCTCGCCTACTTAAGCACCATGCCGCCCTCCTCCTTTTCCCCCAAACCACACCCCACCGGAGCCACCAGGCTGCTCGGATTTCTCTCTGGACGCCCTCTGCTCCGACGAGTTCGTCGTCAAATTCTGGTAAGCCCCACAATCCCCTCTGCCTATGGTTCAGACTAGATGATTCTGCATCCTCATACGCACCTACTGACACCCTCCGTTTGCTCGCGCATGCTCTGTAGCCTCGGCAGCATCATCGACTAAACTTCGCCACCGTCTGTTCAAACTCCGACGACCATTCCTCGTAAGACCCAGCTTCCCCTCTCCCTCTGTTTGATACGCGTGTGATACCCAGCATCCTACACATCTAACAGCAACCTTTTCTCATCTTAGCGTGGCCTAGAATGTCGACTCCGTCGCCAACAGAGAACACCGTCGCCAGGGACTTCTCCGACGAGCAATCCATGACGACCCCGAGCGCCCCTTCGCCAACCGAGCACACGTCGAGCATCTCCTCGTCACGGCGATTCTGGTGAGCATCCTCACACCTCCCCGCGTGACCTAGTTCGCCGGCTCCGCCGCTGACTGAGCACGCCGCCGCCTGTCGCCGCCGCTAGCGCCGCCCGTTTAGGGTTAGTAGTTTTAGGCCGTTCGATTTAGATCCAGTGGATGCGATAGATCCACTTAAACGAAGAGGTACGATTACATCTGAGCCGTTAGATGTTAAGTTGATCTGACGGTGCACGAGCGCGATCCAGCGCGAAGCGGTACCAGCCAACCAGAGACTGCCACGTGGCATGTTCTTCGTTTTAAAATTCTGAATTAGATCTATTAGATGCTTGAATTTGTTTAATTCATAACTTTTGAATGCCACATCCAAATTTGACAAATTTTATATCAATGGAATCAGGAGAGAAAATCCTTTCCATCTATGAAATGTGTTTAATGTTTTGACTCTGTTAAAATGGTTGTTTTTACAGAAATATGTGTAGGCCTATTTTGTGTATAAAAATTATTTGGAAATGTTTTAATGTTCAAATAAAGTTTGTTTGGCAAGTTTTATACTTGTTTTATTTTCAGTACTGTGCACTTGTCTTGTTTGGTGTAGAAAATCATCACATGGCATTTTGCATACACTCGTGTATTTTTGCTTGTATATATTGTGTATGTGATTTTGTGCCATCATTTTATGTGTAGATTTTGGTTCAAATAGTGATTGTGATTGTGAGGATTGTTGCTACTCCCCAAGCTACCAAGGCAAGTGGTACTTCATGATTTCACTCCTATGTTTTCAACTTTGCATTAGAAATATTTTGCTAGACTTGCATGAATATTTTGATCTATATGCTATGCTTGGGAAATCCTAGTAGTTGTAGAATTGCTAGAAAGTTTCTAAGTTAAGATTCTTATGAATGCCATGCTTAGCCTAGCTAGTAGCAACCAAGGGTGGTTATATATTCATGCTATGAGAAAATATTTCTAAGTATTTGGACTTGTGTTTTGTTAATAAAACAACTAAGTGAAAGAAACACCTGGGTGGAATGGAAAGAATGGTTTGTGTTGAGTGGTTACACAAGGCCCATTTCTATGGTTTACCTTGTGTATCTCACTTGTGGAAAGCCACCCAGGAACAAAGGGATTTGAGATGCCATATGTTAAGAAGCTTCTAGTGCAGCCACATGGCAATATGGGATCTGCCTGGATCACATAGGTTGCAATAACTTAGCCATTTGGACAGCTGGTGGTAGTGGGATGATAGGTTGGAACACGTCCATTTGGTCTAAGGGAAGGCTTCTGAAAGGTCCTATCTTGGTGAAAATCAAGTCTTGTGGGGAAAGTGCACAACCTCTGCAGATGGAAGAATCTAAGTACTTAGCCATGTCCCTGGTAAAGGACAATTTGAGCATCAAGACATGGAAGCTATCAAGAATCTCCTCATCCCAATTTCTAAGTAAAAACTTGTGGCTGAACAAGGGTGAAGGTTCACCAATTTCTATTGGTGGTTCCTTGGGAAAGTTTTTGACAAAGAAGAACTTAGTGTTTTCAACTAATAAGTAAAACCTATTTTGAGCAAAGCAAGCCTAAGCTACACTTAGCCAAAAATGCATATAGTATCTAGTCTACCAATATTCTACTAAGGTATCACTTGCCAATACTATTCCAATGTATTGACCCACTATGGCTGTAACTTGTGATGTTGCAGGTTATTCTGATGGTGATTAGGGGTTATGAGTCTACACTCAACATGCTTGCCTGTGGCACATGAAGATGAAGAATTATTTATCTTATTACATATTTAAACTCTCGTACTAGGCCTGTGGCCATGGAGTTTGTAAAAGACTATGTTTGTCTCTGGAATGACTTGTAATAATGACCTTTGTTTCTGTGTACTTCATCTTAAACTGTGGATGCTAACATTGATCCAGAGACTAGCATTGCAATCACAGGGATCCTTTCCTTTACAAAGGAGGGATCTTACAGATGGTATCAGAGCACTGTGTTGCCTGTAGGATTATGACCCTAGGATTGGAAACCACTAAGGAAAAAAAATTCAACAACTTCCACACTTGTCTTTTCTTCTCGTAAACTTTTCTAATATTTTTTCTCATCTCTATTTGTTGATGAACGCCATCAACAAATCCGTGAAGAAGGGACCACTCATGACTATGACTTTGGAATGTGAGACAGAATTCCCCAAGGCTCTCAAGGACCTCATGGTTGCCATGGGAATACATGGTGCAGCTGTGTACAAAGGCTTTCCTGTGATGGATGAAGGAGTTGAGTACTGGTGGGTGCAACTTCACTTGTATAAAAACAAGGAAGACAACCACAAGGACTCAGGATTCTGCATGGTCACCAACTCAGTGATGCACACCACATTCTTTGATTCAACAAGGGATGCATCTTGGAAGGCCATCAAAGAACTTGGTGATAGAATCAAGTGCAGAATGCTCAATACCCAGAATGATCTTAAGGAAGAAAATAAACATACCCAAGAGTTAGAGGCTACCAACCAAAGTTTAAGGGAGGACATCATAGACTTAGCAATGGAGTCATGTGATCTAGATAGACATATTGCCTCTAGGGATGCCCTGTTAGCCAACTTGGCAAGTGAGATAGGATTGTAAACATAGTCCGTTAGTTGGACCAGCACACTTATCATTTTATTTTCCAAATGTTGTTTAAAATAAGTTGAACCTTGGTTGTTTGTAATGGATCCATGTATGCCATGACTTGGTGTGTTTTGATTTACAAAGATATGCATGTGATGCCTTGTCTTGTGAATTATCTTAAATTATGTTGATTCTAACTTTTTCTATCTCATTAAATAGATGACTAATGTTACTATCAGCACGGCTGAAGAGTTCAAGGGAACTCACTTTGGCACTCGTATTATTGAGCTCACTAGTTTGCTCAATCTTCGACTTCCTACCATCATGATGCTTCCCCTCACCAAGTTTGAGAGGAAAGACCTTTGGGGCTTCAAGGTTAATCAGCCAGGATGCCAGACTAAGCCTATCAAGGAGGCAATCATCTTCAAGCTCATGCATGATGACAAGGAGAGAGGCCTAGAGGTAGTCATGCAAGATTTGCTTGGGCGTTTGCTAGGGAGACACTCTAGAGAGGTTAGAGGTACTCACTTCCACACCTTCGGTAGACGTGATGAGGATGGTGAGGCCATTGACTTTGAGGATACTTCGAGACAGACGGCAGAGCCGATTCGTCTATACCTCCAGGACTTAGAGGTTCTTCTTAGGCACCTAGACACTGATAGGACCAACATCATGCTTAGCAATGACGAACTCCAGGTGCAGCTTCGTGAGAAGGACAAGCTCTTCACGGAGCAAGATGAGATTTTCAAGGAGATGGAGGCCAAGTTTGAGAGTCCGGATAGAAAGTTCAAGAGTCAAGAGAAGCGAGTCCAAGATAGGAACAAGAGGATTCGAGACATGACTGCAGAACTAGAGGCCAAGGACTTCGAGCTCGAGCATCAGCAAGGTGTGATTGAGAGGCTTCGTGCATAGAAGAGGGCTCTCAAAGCCAAAGTAGAGACCTTGACCACCAATGTCGAGGAATACAAGACCGCTATGGAGAATGCAGGTCTTACACTTGTTGATGAGGAGGTTGATGTAGAGGAGTAGTAATGACTACTCATTTACCTTTATTTATCATGCCTTTGATTATTGAGTCGCAATGACCATCCAACATGTGGATGGCTTGCTATTTGTGTGTTTACTTTTCAAAAACTTGTTGTCTGTATTGTTGAACCTTTACTACTACGATGCATGTTTGTTGGTGATTGTTATGTGATGTATTGTGCATGTTAGCATCTATGGGTATATCATTCTTATCCTTATTGTAAACCACAGATGCCTCCCCGACGTGCCAATCCCAACCCCAACAACAACAACATCACTCCTGAGATGCAGCAAATGATGACAGCTCAGACTCAGCTGATGCAAATGATGACTACTTTCATCCAGAATCAGAACAACAACAACAATAATAACAACAACAACAATCAGAACAACCCATAGGGTTTTTACTTGCTTACCAGGTTCTTAAGACTGAGGCCAGCAAAGTTCTCAGGAACTACTGATCCTATGGTGGCCAATGATTGGCTATGCTCTGTGAACAAGGAATTGGTAACTGTTGGCTGTACTGATGAAGAGAAAGTCAGATTTGCAGCACACTTGTTGGAAGGACCAGTAGCCACTTGGTGGGATAACTTCCAGATCACCACTCCCATTGCGGATGTGACATGGGCTATCTTTGAAGATGGTTTTCGTACTGCTCACATCTCATCCGGAGTGATGAGTTTGAAGAAGAAAGAGTTTCATAATCTGAAGCAGCGCCACCGCAGCGTGGCAGAGTATATTGAGGAGTTCAACAATCTGGCGCGTTATGCACCGGATGAAGTTGACAATCATGCTAAGAGGAAGGAAAAGTTCCTTGAAGGGTTGAATGATGAATTGAACTTGCAGTTAGCTGTGGCCTATGTTCCCACATACCAGTCTCTTTGTGACAAGGCTGCTATTTTGGAGAGCAATATGAAACAAGTTGAAAGCAGAAAGAGAAAGCACTCTGACAAACATAGCTCGGGATCATCTCACAAACGTTCCCATTATGATGATAGCGGGGGTTCTGGATCCCACAAGCATGGGAAATTCAACAAGCACCACAACCACAACCGTTATCATGACAACAAGCACCACCGTAGTCATGACAACGATAAGTACAAGAATCACAAGGGTGGATATAAGAGCCACCACAGCGGAAGTGGAAGTGGCAGTGGAAGCCAGCCTGTCAAGAAGAATCTTAGTCAGGTTGAATGTTTCAAGTGCAAAAAGATGGGGCATTATGCAAATGAATGCCCAGAAAATAAAGTTGAAGGACCCAACAAGCCCATCCCCTTTCAAGAGGGACAAGTTAACCACATCAATGTGGAGTAAATATATGAGGAACCTGATGCTGTTGCTGGTAAGTTCAAACTCAATTCTGTTCCAGCATTTGTTCTCTTTGATACTGGTGCATCTCATTCATTCATATCAAGAGCATTTGTTGAAAGAAATGAACTACCGGTAGAAACTATTGGGTGTCCTATAAAAGTAAGTTCTCCTGGCGAAGAAATGATAGTGAACTCAGGATGTCATGATCTAGTCATAGAGTTTGGGAACTATAAGTTTCCCGTTAACTTGATAATTCTAAGCTCCCAAGGATTGGATGTTATTTTGGGAATGGACTGGATGACTAAGCATAAAGGAGTGATAGATTGTGCCAACCATATTGTCTCACTCACAACTCCAGAAAACAAAAGGATCAGATTCAAGACCAACTTTGAATCAAAAAGGAGTAAGCTAAATTCTCTTAAGGGGGTTAGCATGGACAGTGTGCCAATTGTGAGTGAATATCCGGATGTGTTTCCGGAAGAATTACCGGGAATGCCACCAGATAGAGATGTGGAATTTCTTATTGAATTGCTACCAGGATCTGGACAGATAGCAAAGAGACCATACAAGATGTCAGTTGATGAACTGAAAGAACTCAAGAAACAACTTGGAGAATAGTTGCAGAAATGTTTTATCCAACCAAGTTCTTCATCTTGGGGAACACCAGTTTTGTTTGTGGAGAAGAAAGATAGAAGTCAAAGGTTATGCATAGATTATCGTTCACTCAATGAGGTGACTATCAAGAATAAATACCCTTTTCCTAGAATCAATGACTTGTTTGATCAGTTAGAAGGAGCTTGTGTGTTCTCAAAGATTGATCTCCGGTCAGGTTATTTTCAGCTCAAGATAAGGGAACAAGACATACCTAAGACAGCTTTCACCACAAGGTATGGATTGTATGAGTATACTGTGATGCCATTTGGTTTGACCAATGCACCAGCATACTTCATGAATATGTTGAACAAGGTGTTCATGGAATTCCTTGACACGTTTCTTGTCGTTTTTATCGATGACATTTTGATCTACTCCAAGAGCAAAGAAGAGCATGAAGGACATTTACGTTTGATACTTGAGAAGCTTAGAGAGCATAAGCTGTATGCCAAATTTAGCAAGTGTGAATTTTGGTTAAATGAAGTTGGTTTTCTTGGACACGTTGTGTCAGGAGATGGTGTAGCATGTGATTGATCTGCTAAAGTTTCAGCTGTAACTGAATGGGAATCTCCCAAGTCAGTGAAAGAGGTTCATAGTTTCCTTGGCTTAGCAGGTTACTACAGAAGGTTCATTGAGAATTTCTCCAAGGTAGCTAAGCCTCTGACAGAATTGCTAAAGAAAGACAAGAAATTTGCTTGGTCCGAAGGCTGTGAACTCAGTTTCCAAGAATTGAAGAAGAGACTAGTGACATCACCAGTCTTATGTTTGCCAGATTTGGAGAAAGATTTCCAAGTGTATTGTGATGCATCTCATCATGGATTAGGTGCGGTACTTATGCAAGAAGGGAAAGTTGTGGCTTATGCCACGAGACAACTCAAAAATCATGAATTAAACTACCCTACTCATGATTTAGAGTTAGCCTCTGTTGTCCATGCACTCAAAACATGGAGACATTATCTTTTGGCAAAGCGATGTGAAGTGTTCACAGATCACAAGAGTTTGAAATATATCTTCACCTAGAAAGAAATCAACATGATACAAAGAAGATGGCTAGAACTTATCAAGGACTATGACTTGAGTTTGCAATACCACCCCGGTAAAGCAAATGTTGTAGCGAATGCTCTAAGCCGTAAGGTTTTTGTGAATGGCCTTACTAAGGGAGAATTGCCAGATGATTTGTGTGCTCAATTCAGAGATCTCAGATTGGAGATTGTGCCTGAAGGACATCTCATGTCTTTGGATGTTCAACCCACTTTGTTGGACAAGATCAAAGAAACCCAAAAAAAAGATAAGGAAATTGAAGAGATTAAGGAAAAGATCGGCAAGGGAAAAGCCAAAGGATTCCATGAAGATGAACAAGGTACTTTATGGTATGGAAAACGTATTTGTGTTCCACAAGATCCGGAGCTTCGAAAACTGATATTACAAGAAGCACACAACTCACCATATTCCATTCATCCGGGTAACACCAAAATGTACATGGATATGAAGGAAAGATTTTGGTGGAATAATCTCAAGAAGGACATCGCCGAACATATTGCTTTGTGTGATGTATGTTGTAGAGTGAAAGCGGAACATCAGAAACCAGCAGGATTGTTACAACCACTACCTATTCCTGATTGGAAGTGGGACAAGATTGGTATGGATTTCATTACCAGATTGTCAAGGACCCGGTCAGGATATGCTTCTATTTGGGTAGTAGTGGATCGCCTAACTAAAGTGGCTCATTTCATACCCGTGAAGACAACCTATACAAGTGCTAAGTTAGCCAAGATTTATATGAGTAGAATTGTATGTCTACATGGATTACCCAAGAGTATTGTGTCTGATAGGGGAACTCAATTCACTTCTCATTTTTGGAGACAACTACATGAGTCATTAGGAACGAGGTTGGAATTCAGCACTGCTTTTCATCCTCGCATGATGGATGCAGAAAGGACTAATCAGATTCTTGAAGATATGTTGAGGGCATGTGCCCTAGACTATGGAGCCAGTTGGGATGAAAGTCTGCCTTACGCAGAATTCTCTTACAATAACAGCTATCAAGCTAGTATTGAGATGGCACCATTTGAGTTTCTCTATGGGAGAAAGTGTACCACCCTATTGCTATGGAATGGTGTGGGAGAAAGAAGTTTGTTCGGACCAGAACTAATCAAAGAGGCTGAAGAGAAAGTCAAGCTAGTTAAGGACATATTGAAGATAGCATAGTCCCGACAGAAGAGCTACGTAGATCCTAAGCGTAGAGAAGTCACCTATGAAGTGGGTGATAGAGCTTATCTTAGAGTGTCACCACTTCGTGGAGTGAAGAGATTTGGAGTCAAAGGAAAATTGGCCCCAAGATATGTTGGACCATTCAAGATTCTGAGTCGTAAAGGAGAAGTCTCTTATGAGATTGAATTGCCAGAATCTTTGTCTGCCGTTCACAATGTGTTTCATGTGAGTCAGCTTAAGAAATGTCATCTAGAAATGGAAGAGACTTCTTTGAACGATACTATACCTTTTGAAGAGGTTCAATTGGAGAGTGACCTTACTTATGAAGAGAAACCTATCAAGGTTCTTGAGACTGCAGAAAGATTTACTCGGACTAAGACTATCAAATTCTGCAAAGTTCAATGGAACCATCATTCCGAAGAAGAAGCAACATGGGAAAGAGAAGATGATCTTCGGAAAGACCACCCTCACCTATTTGCAAGCCAACCCGAATCTCGAGGGCGAGATTCACCTTAAGGGGGTTAGATTTGTAACATCCCTAAAATCATGTTTCAAAACTCATGCATATCATCCATGCATCCATGATCATTTAGGGTTCCTTTTCAAAACCATTTCAAAATCAGGAGCATATGTTGCTCATTATTTTATGTAAGTATGCTCTAGCCTTAGTGCTACCTTTTAATGAGAAAAGTATTTATTTCATTCAGCAAGGTTTTGAGTTCAAACTTAAGTGCTTTCAAAAGCTTGGGCAAAGTTTTCAAAACAAATTATGAAAATAAGACCAATTTTATGCTTATTATTTATATCTCTTAAGGCTTGGTTTTATTTTATTTCTCAAGTGTTCAAAGTGTGTTTGAGTAAACAGAAGTGTTTGACACACATTTGATTACAAAGTTCCCTGTACAAAAATCCAGAGAAGTTTTGAAATCAAACTTGTTTGAATTGGAGTTTGAAAACCATTTCTAGAAAATCAAACAGGAAAAGAAAAGGAGTAAAGAAAAAAATAAAGCAAACAACCAAACTGGCCCAACCAGCCCAGCTCGACCCAATCTAGCCCAACTATCCACTCCCGCGAAGCGTTTTCCTTTACCCGCAAACACACCCACAGAGTCGCTGACGCAGGGACCCCACCTCCTCTCTTTTTCTCTCACGACAACGCCCACGTGAACGGTCATCGCTCCACCCAGTGTGAGTTCCTCCCAAATCACTCGGCCGTTTCCTGATTGATTCGCGGCTTCAATTCCTGTTCAATACTCGAGTAATTCACGCCTGCATCCTCGCCTACTTAAGCACCATGTTGCCCTCCTCCTTTTCCCCAGAACCACACCCCACCGGAGCCACCAGGCTGCTCGGATTTCTCTCTAGACGCCCTCTGCTCCGACGAGTTCGTCGTCAAATTCTGGTAAGCCCCGCAATCCCCTCTGCCTATGGTTCAGACTAGATGATTCTGCATCCTCATACGCACGTACTAACACCCTCCGTTTGCTCGCGCATGCTCTGTAGCCTCGGCAGCGTCATCGACTGAACTCCACCACCGTCTGTTCAAACTCAGGCGACCATTCCCCGTAAGACCCAGCTTCCCCTCTCCCTCTGTTGATACACGTGTGATCCCCAGCATCCTACGCATCTAACGACACCCTTTTCTCGTCTTAGCGTGGCCTAGAACGTCGACTCCGTCGCCAATAGAGAACACCGTCGCCAGGGACTTCTCCGACGAGCAATCCACGACGACCCCGAGCGCCCCTTCGCCAACCGAGCACACGTCTAGCATCTCCTCGTAACGGCGATTCTGGTGAGCATCCTCACACCTCCCCGCACGACCTAGTTCGCCGGCTCCGCCGCTGACTGAGCACACCGCCGCCGCTAGCGCCTCCCGTTTAGGGTTAGTAGTTTTAGGCTGTTCGATTTAGATCCAGTGGATGTGATAGATCCACTTAAACGAAGAGGTATGATTAGATCTGAGCCGTTAGATGTTAAGTTGATCTGACGGTGCACGAGCGCGATCCAGCGCGAAGCGGTACCAACCAACCAGAGACTGCCGCGTGGCATGTTCTTCGTTTTAAAATTCTGAATTAGATCTATTAGATGCTTGAATTGGTTTAATTCATAACTTTTGAATGCCACGTCCAAATTTGACAAATTTTATATCAATGGAATCAGGAGAGAAAATCCTTTCCATCTATGCAATGTGTTTAATGTTTTGACTCTGTTAAAATGGTTGTTTTTACAGAAATATGTGTAGGCCTATTTTGTGTATAAAAATATTTGGAAATGTTTTAATGTTAAAATAAAGTTTGTTTGGCAAGATTTGTACTTGTTTATGTTTCTGTACTATGCACTTGTCTTGTTTGGTGTAGAAAATCATCACATGGCATTTTGCATACACTCGTGTATTTTTGCTTGTATATATTGTGTATGTGATTTTGTGCCATCATTTTATGTGTAGATTTTGGTGCAAATAGTGATTGTGATTGTGAGGATTGTTGCTACTCCCCAAGCTACCAAGGCAAGTGGTACTTCATGATTTCACTCCTATGTTTTCAAATTTGCATTAGAAATATTTTGCTAGACTTGCATGAATATTTTGATCTATATGCTATGCTTGGGAAATCCTAGTAGTTGTAGAATTGCTAGAAAGTTTCTAACTTAAGATTCTTATCAATGCCATGCTTAGCCTAGCTATTAGCAACCAAGGGTGGTTATATATTCATGCTATGAGAAAATATTTCTAAGTCTTTGGACTTGTGTTTTGTTAATAAAACAACTAAGTGAAAGAAACACCTGGGTGGAATGGAAAGAATGGTTTGTGTCGAGTGGTTACACAAGGCCCATTTCTATGGTTTACCTTGTGTATCTCACTTATGGAAAGCCACCGAGGAACAGAGGGATTTGAGATGCCATATGTTAAGAAGCTTCTAGTGCAGCCACATGGCAATATGGGCTCTGCCTGGATCACATAGGTTGCAATAACATAGCCATTTGGACAGTTGGTGGTAGTGGGATGATAGGTTGGAACGCGTCCATTTGGTCTAAGGGAAGGCTTCTGAAAGGTCCTGTCTTGGTGAAAATAAAGTATTGTGGGGAAAGTGCACAACCTCTGCTGATGGAAGAATCTAAGTACTTAGCCATGTCCCTGGTAAAGGAAAATTTGAGCATCAAGACATGGAAGCTATAAAGAATCTCCTCATCCCAATTTCTAAGTAAAATCTTGTGGCTGAACAAGGGCGAAGGTTCACCAATTTCTATTGGTGGTTCCTTGGGAAAGTTTTTGACAAAGAAAAACTTAGTATTTTCAACTAATAAGTAAAACCTATTTTGAGCAAAGCAAGCCTAAGCTACACTTATCCAAAAATGCATATAGTATCTAGTCTACCAATATTCTACTAAGGTATCACTTGCCAATACTATTCCAATGTATTGACCCACTATGGCTGTAACTTGTGATGTTGCAGGTTATTCTGATGGTGATTAGGGGTTATGAGTCTACACTCAACATGCTTGCCTATGGCACATGAAGATGAAGACTTATTTATATTATTACATATTTAAACTCTTATACTAGGCCTGTGGCCATGGAGTTTGTAAAAGACTATGTTTGTCTCTGGAATGACTTGTAATAATGACCTTTGTTTCTGTGTACTTCATCTTAAACTGTGGATGCTAGCATTGATCCAGGGACTAGCATTGCAATCACAGGGATCCTTTCCTTTACAAAGGAGGGATCTTACAGCCTCAAAACATACTTTCTGAAATGGTGTTTGATGTCATCAAAGCATCCATCCAGTGATGGTGATTAGAATGATCTCATGGTTGAAGGATTTAGGATACTATGTATCTAAAAGCTTATAGCAAACGAACTATTGAAATGACTTGATCTCATGCTATGCTTAACTATAGGAGTATGTCCATCACACCATTCTCCTAATGATATGCTCTTGTTATTAATAACATCCAATGTTCATGATTAAGAATCCATAATCATCTATTAATCAACAATCTAGTATTACAAAGAGGCTTTACTATGGACTCTTACATGTTTACAAATCACACAAGTATTAAATTTTCTGGTTAATACAATTATAGCATGAATGTAAACATTTATCATAAACACAAAGATATAATAATTACTACTTTTATTATTGCCTCTTGGGCATATCTCCAACAGTTCTAACATGTGGGTACTATATTATGGACATGTTTGACTAGATACATTATGGTGTAATCAACTAGCTTATGGTATAGAAAGTGAGTCCCATTTTAAAGATAGGGTTGGCCATATACATAGGTGATACCCTAATAGTCTTGATATCATGTAAGTACAACATGTCGGTCCACTATAAATATTTGAAAGGTCTTCTTGTGGCATTTAGATCCATATTCTATAGATTTCCTTTATAGAAAAGAACAATTTCTTCATCACTCGGAAAATTAAGATTGTTCATTCATAATAGTTGGATACTCACACCAATCGCATTTTTTACTTTAAAGAAGATGCACCCATCTACCTTTGAAAAGAGAATTAATAATTCAAGAGAAATCTATTGCGCTTACTGGTAGCTCGAGTTTGGCCTAAATTCCTTAAATTATCAAGATGCAAAAATTTAGCAAGAAGTTGAACCTAGTGTCAAAATTCTTGGTGGTGGTTTGTGATATATTAAATGCCCCCCCCCGATGGTTACCTCAAAAAATCGCAAAACTTTCAAACCAAACCTACAATTTTTTGTATTTCAAATTTGACCTAATTTTGATAAGTCGACATTAAGGCATTCAAGTGGGCAAAGTTAGCTAGGACAAAGTTTCAAAAACTCATAAAATTAAACATAGGAATCATAAGTGAAACATGTTGGTCCACTTAATATGTTTGGAAGCTTGTGGTATGGAATTTAAATCCATATTCTTCGGACATTCTATACAAAAAAAAACAATCTCGCCATTACTCGAGAAATTGAGAATGTTCCTCCCTGATAATTGGAAACTCACACCGACGACATTGTTTACTAGAAGAAGATGCACACATCTACGTCTGAAATGATATTTAATTCAAGAGCATTCTATCGTGCTTACTCGCAGCTCAAGTTTGACCTAATTTCGTTAAATTGTCAAGATACAAAATCTTAGAATAAATTGACCCTGTTTTCAAAACTCTCAGTGGTGGTTTGTGATATATTAAATGTACCTCCGATGGTTACTTCGAAAAAAATATAACTTTCAGTGCAATCTATAATTTTCCTGTAGTTCAAATTTGACCTATTTTTGATAAATCGTCATAAAGTCATTCAAGTTTGCAGATTTAGCAAGGACGATGTTTGAAAACTCCTGAATCATGGGAATCATAAGTAGTAAAACTTGTTGGTCTGATATATATGTATGAAAGCTTTGCTTGAGGCATATTGAGATCCAATATTCTTCGGACCTTCTTTACAGAAAGGAAGAACCTCGTCATCACTCAAAAACTTGAGAATGTTCGTTCCTCATAGTTGGAAACTCACACCGAAGACATTGTTTAGTAAAATAAAATGCACCCATCTACGTTTGAAAAGACAATTAATTCAAGAGCAATCTGTCATGCTTACTCGTACCTAATGTTTGACCTGATTTTGTTAAGTTGTCAAGATGAAAAATCTTAGCAAGAGGTTGAACCTATTTTTTAAACTCTCAGTGGTGGTTTGTGATATACTAAATGACCCCACCCCCCGATGGTTACCTCAAAAAATCGCAAAACTTTCAAAGCAACTTACAATTGTCCTTTAGTTCAAGATTGACCTAATTTCGATAATTAAGATAAAGTCATTCAAGTGGGCAGAGTTAGCTAGGACGAAGTTTGAAAATCATAAAACATGGGATTCGTAAGTACAATATGTCGGTACACTATAAATATTTGAAAGTTTTGCTTGTGGCATTCAGATCCATATTATTCAGACTTTCTTTACGAAAAGGAACAATCACGTCATCACTCAGAAAATTAACAATGTTCTTTCCTGATAGTTGGATACTCACACCGATGGCATTGTTTACTAAGAATAAGATGCACCCATATACCATCTAAAAGAGAATTAGCAATTCAAGAGCAATCTATCGCATTTACTGGTAGCTCGAGTTTGACCGAATTTCGTTAAATTGTTAAGATGCAAAATTTTAGCAAGAAGTTGAACCTGGTGTCAAAACTCTCGGTGGTGGTTTGTGACATATTAAATGCCCACTGATGGTTACCTCGAAAATTGCAAAACTTCCAAACCAAGCGCTCAATTTTCTTGTATTTCAAATTTGACCTAATTTCAATAAGTCGCCATAAAGTCATTAAACTGGCAGAGTTACCTAGGACGAAGTTTGAAAACTCGTCATAGAATTAAACATAAGAATCGTAAGTGAAACACGTTGGTCCACTTAATTTGTCAAGAAGCTTGGCTTGTGGCATTCAAATCCATATTCTTCGAACTTCCTATGAGAAAAAGAACAATCTCGTCATTACCCGAGAAATTGAGAATGTTCTTCCCTGATAATTGGAAACTCACACCGACGACATTGTTTACTAGAAGAAGATGCACACATCTACGTCTGAAACGATATTTAATTCGAGAGCATTCTATTGTGCTTACTCACAGCTCAAGTTTGACATAATTTCGTTAAATTGTCAAGATAAAAAATCTTAGAATAAATTGAACCTATTTTCAAAACTCTCAGTGGTGGTTTGTGATATATTAAATGTACCTCCGATGGTTACCTCAAAAAAAATCACATAACTTTCAATGCAATCTACAATTTTCATGTAGTTCAAATTTGACCTATTTTTGACAAATCATCATAAAGTCATTCAAGTTGGTAGAGTGAGCAAGGACGATATTTGAAAAATCCTAAAGCATGTGAATCATAAGTAGTAAAACATGTTGGTCTGATATATATGTATGAAAGCTTCGCTTGTGGCATATTCAGATCCAATATTCTTCGGACCTTCTTTATAGAAAGGAAGAACCTCGTCATCACTCAAAAACTTGAGAATGTTCTTTCATCATAGTTGGAAACTCACACCGAAGACATTGTTTAGTAAAATAAAATGCACCCATCTATGTTTGAAAAGACAATTAATTCAAGAGCAATCTGTCATGCTTACTCGTACCTAAAGTTTGACCTAATTTTGTTAAGTTGTCAAGATGAAAAATCTTAGCAAGACGTGGAACCTTTTTTTAAACTCTCAGCGGTGGTTCGTAATATACTGAATGACACCACCCCCCCGATGGTTACCTCAAAAATCGCAAAACTTTCAAAGCAACCTACAATTTTCCTTTAGTTCAAGATTGACCTAATTTCGATAATTAACATAAAGTCATTCAAGTGGGCAGAGTTAGCTAGGCCGAAGTTTGAAAAATCATAAAACATGGGATTCATAAGTACAATATGTCGGTACACTATAAATATTTGAAAGTTTTCCTTGTGGCATTCAGATCCATATTCTTCAGACTTTCTTTACGGAAAGGAACAATCACGTCATCACTCAGAAAATTAACAATGTTCTTTCCTGATAGTTGGATACTCACACCGATGGCATTGTTTACTAAGAATAAGATGCACCCATATACCATCTAAAAGAGAATTAGCAATTCAAGAGCAATCTATCGCGTTTACTGGTAGCTCGAGTTTGACCGAATTTCATTAAATTGTTAAGATGCAAAATTTTAGCAAGAAGTTGAACCTGGTGTCAAAACTCTCGGTGGTGGTTTGTGATATATTAAATGCCCACTGATGGTTACCTCAAAAATTACAAAACTTCCAAACCAAGCCCTCAATTTTCTTGTATTTCAAATTTGACCTAATTTCAATAAGTCACCATAAATTCATTAAACTGGCAGAGTTACCTAGGACGAAGTTTGAAAACTCGTCATAGAATTAAACATAAGAATCATAAGTGAAACATGTTGGTCCACTTAATTTGTCCAGAAGCTTGGCTTGTGGCATTCAAATCCATATTCTTCGAACTTCCTTTGAGAAAAAGAACAATCTCGTCATTACTCGAGAAATTGAGAATGTTCTTCCCTGATAATTGGAAACTCACACCGACGACATTGTTTACTAGAAGAAGATGCACGCATCTACGTCTAAAATGATATTTAATTCGAGAGCATTCTATTGTGCTTACTCACAGCTCAAGTTTGACATAATTTCTTTAATTTGTCAATATACAAAATCTTAGAATAAATTGAACCTATTTTCAAAACTCTTAGTGGTGGTTTGTGATATATTAAATGTACCTCCGATGGTTACCTCAAAAAATTCACATAACTTTCAATGCAATCTACAATTTTCATGTAATTCAAATTTGACCTATATTTGATAAATCATCATAAAGTCATTCAAGTTGCCAGAGTTAGCAAGGACGATATATGAAAACTCCTAAAGCATGGAAATCATAAGTAGTAAAACATGTTGGTCTGATATATATGTATGAAAGCTTTGCTTGTGGCATGTTCAGATCCAATATTCTTCGGACCTTCTTTATAGAAAGGAAGAACCTCGTCATCACTCAGAAACTTGAGAATGTTCTTTCATCATAGTTGGAAACTTACACCAAAGACATTGTTTAGTAAAATAAAATGCACCCATCTACGTTTGAAAAGATAATTAATTCAAGAGCAATCTGTCATGCTTACTCGTACCTAAAGTTTGACCTAATTTTGTTAAGTTGTCAAGATGAAAAATCTTAGCAAGACGTTGAAACTTTTTTTAAACTCTCAGCGGTGGTTCGTGATATATTGAATGACCCCACCCCCCGATGGTTACCTCAAAAATCGCAAAACTTTCAAAGCACCTACAATTTTCCTTTAGTTCAAGATTGACCAAATTTCGATAATTAACATAAGGTCATTCAAGTGGGCAGAGTTAGCTAGGCCAAAGTTTGAAAAATCATAAAACATGGGATTTGTAAGTACAATATGTCGGTACAATATAAATATTTGAAATTTTTGCTTGTGGCATTCAGATCCATATTCTTCAGACTTTCTTTACGCAAAGGAACAATCACGTCATCACTCAGAAAATTAACAATGTTCTTTCCTGATAGTTGGATACTCACACCGATGTCATTGTTTACTAAGAATAAGATGCACCCATATACCATCTAAAAGAGAATTAGCAATTCAAGAGCAATCTATCGCGTTTACTGGTAGCTCGAGTTTGACCTAATTTCGTTAAATTGTCTAGATGCAAAATTTTAGCAAGAAGTTGAACCTGGTGTCAAAACTTTCGGTGGTGGTTTGTGATATATTAAATGACCACTAATGGTTACCTCAAAAATTGCAAAACTTCCAAACCAATCCCTCAATTTTCTTGTATTTCAAATTTGAACTAATTTTAATAAGTCGCCACAAAGTCATTAAACTGGCAGAGTTACCTAGGATGAAGTTTGAAAACTCGTCATAGAATTAAACATAAGAATCGTAAGTGAAACATGTTGGTCCACTTAATTTGTCCAGACGCTTGGC
Source organism: Avena insularis (assembly GCA_023614405.1). Taxonomy (NCBI): domain Eukaryota; kingdom Viridiplantae; phylum Streptophyta; class Magnoliopsida; order Poales; family Poaceae; genus Avena; species Avena insularis. The sequence continues at coordinate 207,080,273 of CM042685.1, forward strand.
TTGTGGCATTCAAATCCATATTCTTCGAACTTCCTTTGAGAAAAAGAACAATCTCGTCATTACACGAGAAATTGAGAAAATTCTTCCCTGATAATTAGAAACTCACACTGACGACATTGTTTACTAGAAGAAGATGCGCACATCTACGTACGAAATGATATTTAATTCGAGAGCATTCTATTGTGCTTACTCACAACTCAAGTTTGACATAATTTCGTTAAATTGTCAAGATACAAAATCTTAGAATAAATTGAACCTATTTTCAAAACTCTCAGTGGTGGTTTGTGATATATTAAATGTACCTCCGATGGTTACCTCAAAAAAATCACATAACTTTCAATGCAATCTACAATTTTCATGTAGTTCAAATTTGACCTATTTTTGATAAATCATCATAAAGTCATTCAAGTTGGCAGAGTGAGCAAGGACGATATTTGAAAAATCCTAAAGAATGGGAATCATAAGTAGTAAAACATGTTGGTCTGATATATATGTATGAAAGCTTCGCTTGTGGCATATTCAGATCCAATATTCTTCGGACCTTCTATACAGAAAGGAAGAACCTCGTCATCACTCAGAAACTTGAGAATGTTCTTTCATCACTGTTGGAAACTCACACCGAAGACATTGTTTAGTAAAATAAAATGCACCCATCTACCTTTGAAAAGACAATTAATTCAAGAGCAATCTGTCATGCTTACTCGTACCTAAAGTTTGACCTAATTTTGTTATGTTGTCAAGATGAAAAATCTTAGCAAGACGTTGAACCTTTTTCTAAACTCTCAGCGGTGGTTCGTGATATACTGAATGACCCCACCCCCGGTGGTTACCTCAAAAATCGCAAAAATTTCAAAGCAACCTACAATTTTCCTTTAGTTAAAGATTGACCTAATTTCGATAATTAACATAAAGTCATTCAAGTGGGCAGAGTTAGCTAGGCCAAAGTTTGAAAAATCATAAAACATGGGATTCGTAAGTTAAATATGCCGGTACACTATAAATTTTTGGAAGTTTTGCTTGTGGCATTCAGATCCATATTCTTCAGACTTTCTTTACGGAAAGTAACAATCACGTCATCACTCAGAAAATTAACAATGTTCTTTCCTGATAGTTGGATACTCACACCGATGGCATTGTTTACTAATAATAAGATGCACCCATATACCATCTAAAAGAGAATTAGCAATTCAAGAGCAATCTATCGCGTTTACTGGTAGCTCGAGTTTGACCTAATTTCGTTAAATTGTCAAGATGCAAAATTTTAGCAAGAAGTTGAACCTGGTGTCAAAACTCTCGGTGGTGGTTTGTGATATATTAAATGCCCACTGATGGTTACCTCAAAAATTGCAAAACTTCCAAACCAAGCCCTCAATTTTCTTGTATTTCAAATTTGACCTAATTTCAATAAGTCGCCATAAAGTCATTAAACTGGCAGAGTTACCTAGGACGAAATTTGAAAACTCATCATTGAATTAAACATAAGAATCGTAAGTGAAACATGTTGGTCCACTTAATTTGTCCAGATGCTTGGCTTGTGGCTTTCAAATTCATATTCCTCGAACTTCCTTTGAGAAAAAGAACAATCTCGTCATTACTCGAGAAATTGAGAATGTTCTTCCCTGATAATTGGAAACTCACGCCGACGACATTGTTTACTAGAAGAAGATGCACACATCTACGTCTAAAATGATATTTAATTCGAGAGCATTCTATCGTTCTTACTCACAACTCAAGTTTGACATAATTTCGTTAAATTGTCAAGATACAAAATCTTAGAATAAATTGAACCTATTTTCAAAACTCTCAATGGTGGTTTGTGATATATTAAATGTACCTCCAATGGTTACGTCAAAAAAATCACATAATTTTCAATGCAATCTACAATTTTCATGTAGTTCAAATTTGACCTATTTTTGATAAATCATCATAAAGTCATTCAAGTTGGCAGAGTTAGCAAGGACGATATTTGAAAACTCCTAAAGAATGGGAATCATAAGTAGTAAAACATGTTGGTTTGATATATATGTATGAAAGCTTCGCTTGTGGCATATTCAGATCCAATATTCTTCGGACCTTCTTTACAGAAAGGAAGAAACTCGTCATTACTCAAAAACCTGAGAATGTTCTTTCCTCATAGTTGTAAACTCACACCGAAGACATCGTTTAGTAAAATAAAATGCACCCATCTACATTTGAAAAGACAATTAATTGAAGTGCAATCTGCCATGCTTACTCGTACCTAAAGTGTTAAGTTGTCAAGATGAAAAATCTTAGCAAGAAGTTGAACCTTTTTTTAAACTCTCAGCGGTGGTTCGTGATATAATGAATGACCCCACCCCCCGATGGTTACCTCAAAAATCGCAAAACTTTCAACGCAACCTACAATTTTCCTTTAGTTCAAGATTGACCTAATTTCGATAATTAACATAAAGTCATTCATGTGGGCAGAGTTAGCTAGGACGAAGTTTGAAAAATCATAAAACATGGGATTCCTAATTACAATATGTCGGTACACTATAAATATTTGAAAGTTTTGCTTGTGGCATTCAGATCCATATTCTTCAGACTTTCTTTATGGAAAGGAACAATCACGTCATCACACAGAGAATTAACAATGTTCTTTCCTGATAGTTGGATACTCACACCGATGGCATTGTTTACTAAGAATAAGATGCACCCATCTAAATGAGAATTATCAATTCAAGAGAAAACTATCGTGTTTACTGGTACCTCGAGTTTTACCTAATTTCGTTAAATTGTCAAGATGCAAAAATTTAGCAAGAAGTTGAACCTAGTGTCAAAACTCTCGGTGGTTGTTTGTGATATATTAAATGACCCCTGATGGTTACATCAAAAATTGTAAAACTTCCAAACCAAGCCCTCAATTTTCTTGTATTTCAAATTTGACCTAATTTCAATAAGTCGCCATAAAGTCATTCAACTGGCAGAGTTAGCTAGGACGAAGTTTGAAAAATCATCATAGAATTAAATATAAGAATCGTAAGTGAAACATGTTGGTCCACTTAATTTGTCCAGAAGCTTGGCTTGTGGCATTCAGATCCATATTCTTCGAAATTCCTTTGAGAAAAATAATAATCTCGTCATTACTCGAGAAATTGAGGATGTTCTTTCCTGATAGTTAGAAACTCACACCAATGACGTTGTTTACTACAAGAAGATGCACCCATCTACGTCTGAAAAGACATTTAATTCGAGAGAAATCTACCTCGCCTACTTGTAGCTCAAGTTTGACCTAATTTGCTAAATTGGCAAGAGGTCGGTGAAGTGTGCGAAGTTGGCTAGCAAGCTTGTAAAATGGAATTATATAAGAAACCGTGGTCCACTTTGTATGATAATATGAAGGGTTTCATTTTCTACTAACTTTGTTAGGTCCTGTAGGAGCGAGGATCTTGAGTTAACACGCGTTTGTTGGATGTACAAGTTACATCGAGTACCTCATCAAAAATGAAAATTACATCCAAGACCATGTATTTAGCACAAGGACCATGGAACTAAGCAATGAAGTGTGTTTTCCGGTTTGCGCATACTAGCGTTTATTCATTTTGCTAAAGTCTATCAACAGAATCTTCTAGATGTTAATAATAGAAAAGAAGATCAAATGGTTAGCAATGTTTGGCTTTGCCACTCTTGATCCAACGGTCAATATTCTTACTTATCCGTACACTATACTATAGTGTTATGGTATCGTAAGAGATAAGACAAGATAAAGATAATGTAAGAAGTACTACTGCGAATTGTCCCTCTTTTGAATAACCTTCCCTCCCGATGTTTGGGAAGCAAGTGAAAATTTCAAAACTGGAAGAGTTTCATTTGTTTGCCGCCGAGGACCAAAGTGGTTTCCTTCCTATGTACACATCCTCCTACTCAATAGTCCACACCAACGCAGCTGCCAAACACGCCAGAGAAACAGAGCCTCCCTCTCATAAATAAAAAGAAAAAGAAACAGAGCCGCCGTACCAAGGCATACGTGCGCAACGCCACGCTATGGACGAGGGATATATTAGCCGGGCCGATGCACGAAGGGAGAAGGGTGAAGAGGCAAGAGTCAGCGAAGGAGAGAGAAAATACACTTTTTTGCGTGCATAGGTCCTAAAATTTACTACTAGTAGAGTGTACACTGTAACTGTAAGGCGGTAGGAGTACCTCATGTCAAGAAGCCATCATAAGTTTGTTCTTCACTACTTCCCTCTTCCCTTGCCTAGGTTTTATTCTCTCTGCACATACATCGCATGGACAGAGGAGAGCATATGTCTAAGTAATGAAATACTACTACTACGAGTAAGGCATCCACTATGTTGTCCATAAGAGAAAAAAAAGTAGTCATGATGGATTTCCATACATATACGTGGAAGCTATCCACAAGTTAAAAACCTTATAGTTCACCCTTAAACTCATGGATAGTACATAAGCATCAAAATATTGATATCTAGTACACATAGCAATAGAAAACAAATTTTAATCACAAGACTACGAGAGGTTATCTCTTACATGTGTGTCCTATCTTATGTACAAGTTTGACTAGACACATTGTGGTGCAATCAACTAGCTTGGTATTAGAAAGTGGGTCCCAACTTAAAGATGGGTTTGGACACATACATAGGTGATGCCCTAAGCTTTATCGTTTAGACAATGTCTATACGAGACGGATTCGTGGAACCTACTGGACTGCAGATGCTAACTTTTGCGTAGTAGTTTTACAGCTTGGTCATACACTTCCAAGTCGGCCCCATTGTTTGCCTTTTATTTTATACACATGTGCCTTGTACTCCCCTCGCAACCGCGCTAGACTCGATTTTTTTTGCGAAATCCCATCGATCTAAAAATAATGATCAACGATCGTGTAAAGAGACCCAAAAGTAAGTTGCTCTTACATACCGTATCGTTCTTCGATTTTACCCTCTATTTTGATCTATATTCTTTATATAGAAGAACAATTTGATCTAATTTTTTAATCTAAATAAAGTCATTTAAGTGTACCAAGTTAGCTAGTAATCTTGAAAAAATCCATCTAAAAACTTGGGAATTGTGACAAAGCAAGGTCCACTTTGTATGAGAATTAGGGTGATATCTTTCTCTTTTAACTAATGTGGGCCCCATGGGAGCAATGATCTTTAGTAAACACGGTCGATGGAAGTACAAGTTGCATCAAGGGCCCTATACAAAATAAAAATGACATCCAGGTCCATTACTCGGGATATGAAGAATGTTATTTCCTGATAGTTGTAAACTCACACAGATTACATTGTTTACTAGAAGAAGATGTACCCATCTACCTCTGAAATGACATTTAATTCGAGACCAATCTATCACGCTTACTCGCAGCTCAATTTTGACCTAATTTCGTTAAATTATAATGATGCAAAATCTTAGAAAGAAGTTGAACCTGTTTTTAAAACTCTCAGTGGTGGTTTGTGATATATTAAATTCCCCCGATGGTTATCTTCAAAAAAGTAGTACAACATGTCGATCCAATATATATGTATGAAAGCTTCGCGTGTGGCATATTCAGATCCAATATTCTTCGGACTTCCATTACAGAAAGGAACAATCTTGTCATCGCTCGGAAAATTGAGAATATTCTTTCCTGGTAGTTGGAAACTCGCACCGACGACATTGTTTACTAAAAGAATATGCACCCATATACCTTCAAAAAGATGATTAATTCGAGTAATCTATCGTCCTTACTCGCACCTTAAGTTTGACCTAATTTCGTTAAGTTATCAAGATGAAAAATCTTAGCAAGAAGCTAAACCTATTTTCAAAACTCTCGGTGGTGGTTCATGATATACTAAAGAACCCCCTGATGGTTACCTCAAAAAAATCACAAAACTTTCGATGCAAAACTACAATTTTCCTTTAGTTCAAGATTTACCTAATTTCGATAAATTGTCATAAAGTCATTCAAGTGGGTAGATGTAGCTAGGACGAAGTTTGAAAAATTATAAAACATGGGAATCATAAGTACAACATATCGGTGCACTATAAATATTTGAAAGGTCTTCTTGTGGCATTCAAATCAATATTCTTCAGACTTCCTTTACGGAAAGGAACAATCTCATCACCACTCGGAAAATTAAGAATGTTCTTTCCCGATAGTTGGATACTCACACTGATGACATTATTGTTTACTAAAAATAAGATGCACCCATCTACCTTTGAAAAGAAAATTAGTGTTGGGGATATACTTTCCGAGTATACCCATAGGACTCACCGACCAGGGTAGCCCACCAACAGGTTAGAGCTTTGATTCAAGGGCGGCTCAGTAAGAGAAAGACAAGGAGCCACTTCCAGCTACGATAAGGAAGACAAGGAGCCACTTCCGGCTACGATAAGGCCCAGAGGAGTTACCGACTTAGGCTTGTAGTATTACTTGTAGTCCAAGCTATATCTAGTTACTGACTCTTTAACATTGCCGGATAGGTCTCTCCTGTAACCCTAGGTCCCGGTGACTATATAAACTGGCCCTATGGGAGATTTTAGGGCACCAGATCTCATAGATCAACCACAACCTACATGCACATGCAAACCTCTCTTGTAATCCATTGTAACATTCGGCTCTCGCCGATATATTACTGGGTTGCTAGAAGGAGTAGGATCCGATCACCACAATCGGATCTAAACCTAGGTAAACTTGTGATCACCATTTCCGGAACATCCGACATCTCACACCCGATCTTATCAACACCGACAGGACTCCCTATGGGATGCTTGTCAACAATCTGACGACAATTAGCAATTCAAGAGCAATATCGTGGTGGTTACATAATTTCGTTAGATTGTTAAGATGCAAAATTCAGCAACAAGTTGAACCTAGTGTCAAAACTCTCGGTGGTGGTTTGTGATATATTGAATGCCCCCCTGATGGTTACATCAAAAAAATCACAAAACTTCCAAACCAAGCCTACAATTTTCTTTTAGTTCAAATTTGACCGAATTTTGATAAGTCAGCATAAAGTCATTCAAGTGGGCAGATTTAGCTAGGACAAAGTTTTAAAACCCATAGAATTGAACATAGGAATCATAAGTGAAACATGTTGGTCCACTTAATATGTCCGGAAGCTTGTCTTGTGGCATTCTGATCCATATTATTCGGACTTCCTTTACGAAAAGAACAATCTCATCATTAATCGAGAAATTGAGCATGTTCTTTCTTGATCGTTGGAAACTCACACCGACGATAATGTTTAATACAATAAGATGCACCCATCTACGTCCAAAAAGACATTTAATTCGAGAACAATCTACCTCGCCTACTTGTACTTCAAGTTTGACCTAATTTTGTTAAATCAGCAAAAAGTTGGTGAAGTGTGCGAAGTTAGCTAGGAACTTGAAAAATGGAATTATATAAGAAACCATGGTCCACTTTATGTGATAATTGGGAGGGTTTCATTTTCTTCTAAATGTAGTAGCCCCGTAGGAGTGAGGAGTAACACGCAGTCGGTGGAAGAACAAGTTACATCGAGGGCCTCATAAAAAATGAAAATTACATCCAAGTCCATGCATTTAGCACACGGTCCCTAGAACTAAGCAATGAAGTGTGTTTTCGGGTTTGCGCATACTAGTGTTCATTCATTGTGCTAAAGTCTATCAATACAATCTTCTAGATGCTAAGAATGGAAATGAAGATCGAACAGATAGCAATGTTTGGATTTTCCACTCTTGATCCAATGGTCAATGTTCAAAGTTATCCATACACTATACTAGAGTGGTATGGTATCGTAAGAGATAAGACAAAATAAATATAAGATAATAAGTACTACTACGAATTGCAGATCTTTTGAATAACCTTCCCTCCCAATGTTTGGGAAGCAAGTAAAAATTTCAAAACTGGAAAAGTTTGATTTTTTTGCCGTCGAGGACCAAAGTGGTTTCCTTCCTATGTACTCCTCCTCCTACTCCATAGTCCACACCAAAGAGGCTGCCGAACACGCTAGAGAAATAGAGCCGCTCTCTCAAAAATAAAAAGAAAAAGAAATAGAGCCACTATACCAAGGCAGACGTGCGCAGTGCCATGTTGTGAATGAGGGAGAGATCAGCCGGGCCGGTGCACGAGGGGAGAGGGGTGCAATCAACTATATTGGTATTAGAAAGTGTGTCCCATCTTAAAAATGCATTTCGCCATATACATAGGTGATGCCCTAAGATCTACCATTTAGACAGTGTCTATACGAGATGGATTTGTGGGACCTACTAGACTGCAGATGCTAACTTATGCGTAGGAGTTTTACAGCTTGGTCATACATTGCCAAGTGGGTCCTATTGTTTTCTTTTTTGTGTAGATACATGTGCCTTGTACTCCCCTCGCAACCATGCTAGACTCGATTTTTTTGCGAAATTCCACCGATCTATTAATAATGATCAACGACTGTGTAAAGGGACCCAAAAGTAAGTATCTCTTACACGTCGTATTGTTATTCGATTTGCCCCTCTATTTTGATCTATATTCTTTACATAGAAGAACAATTTGACCTAATTTCGTTAAATCTAAATAAAGTCATTTAAGTGCACCAAGTTAGCTAGTAACCTTGAAAAAATCCGTCTAAAAACATGGTAATTGTGAGAAAGGAAGATCCACTTTGTATAAAAATTAGGGTGGTGCCTTTTTATTTTAACTAATGTGGGCCCCATGGGAGCAGTGAGCTTCAGTTAACAAGGTCGATGGAAGTACAAGTTGCATCAAGGGCCTTATATAAAATGAAAATGACATCCAGGTCCATTACTCGGGAAATTGAGAATGTTCTTTCCTGATAGTTGTAATCACACATCGATGACATTGTCTAAGAAGATGTACCCATCTATCTCTGAAATGATACTTAATTCGAGACCAATCTATCGCGCTTACTCACAGCTCAAGTTTGACCTAATTAAGTTAAATTGTCATGATGCAAAATCTTAGCAATAAGTTGAACCTGTTTTTAAAACTCTCAGTGGTGGTTAGTGATATATTAAATGACCCCCGATGGTTATCTCCAAAAAATCACAAAACATTCAAAGCGACCTACAATTTTCCTGCAATTCAAATTTAACCTAATTTTGATAAGTCGACATAAGGTCATTCAAGTTGGCAGAGTTAGAAAGTATGAAGTTTGAAGACTCATGAAGCATGGGAATCATAAGTAGTGCAAGATGTTGGTCCAATATATATGTATGAAAGCTTCCCTTGTGGGATATTCAAATCCAATATTCTTCGGACTTTCTTTACAGAACGGAACAATCTTGTCATCGCTTGGAAAATTGAGAATATTCTTTCCTGGTAGTTGGAAACTCACACCGACAACATTGTTTACTAAAATAAGATGAACTCATCTACCTTTAGAAAGATGATTAATTCAAGAGCAATCTATCGTACTTACTCGCACCTCAAGTTTGACCTAATTTCGTTAACTTGTCAAGATGAAAAATCTTACCAAGAAGTTGAATCTGTTTTCAAAACTCTTGGCGGTGGTTCATGATATTCTAAATGACCCCCCCATGGTTACCTCAAAAAATCGTAAAACTTTCAAAGAAAACCTACAATCTTCCTTTAGTTCAAGATTGACCTAATTTCGATAAATCGACATAAAGTCATTCAAGTGGGCATAGTTAGCTGGGTCGAAGTTTTAAAATTCATAAACATGGGAATCATAAGTACAACATGTCGTCTACTATAAATATTTGAAAGGTCTGCTTGTGGCATTCAGATCCATATTATTCAGACTTCCTTTACAGAAAGGAACAATCTCGTCACCAATCGGAAAATTAAGAATGTTCTTTCCAAATAGTTGGATACTCACATTGATGGAATTATTGTTTACTAAAAATAAGATGCACCCATCTACCTTTGAAAAGACAATTAGAAATTGAAGAGCAATCTCGTGGTGGTTACCTAATTTCGTTAAATTGTCAAGATGCAAAATTTCAGCAAGAAGTTTAACCTGGTGTCAAAACTATCGGTGGTGGTTTGTGATATATTAAATGCTCCCCCTGATGGTTACCTCAAAAAATCACAAAACTTCCAAACCAAACCTACAATTTTCTTGTAGTTCAAATTTGACCTAATTTCGATAAGTCAGCATAAAGTCCTTCAAGTAGGCAAAGTTAGATAGGACGAAGTTTGAAAACTCATAGAATTAAACATAGGAATAATAAGTGAAACATGTTGGTCCACTTAATATGTCCGGAAGCTTGGCTTGTGGCATTCAGATCCATATTCTACGGACTTCCTTTACGAAAAAGAATAATCTCGTCATTACTCGAGAAATTGAGAATGTTCTTTCTTGATAGTTGGAAACTCACACCGACTATGTTGTTTACTACAAGAAGATGCACCCATCTACATCCGAAAATACATTTAATTCAAGAGCAATCTACCTTGCCTACTTGTAGCTCAAGTTTGACCTAATTTCGTTAAATCGGCAAGAAGTCGGTGAAGTGTGTGAAGTTAGCTAGGATGCTTGAAAATTGAATTATATAAGAAACCATGGTCCACTTTATGTGATAATTGGGAGGGTTTAATTTTCTTCTAACTGTGCTAGGCCCCGTAGGAGTGAGGCGCTTGAGTTAACACGCGGTCGGTGGAAGTACAAGTTACACCGAGGACCTCACAAAAATCAAAATTACATCCAAGTCCATGTATTTAGCACAAGGTCCCTCGAACTAAGGAATGAAGTGTGTTTTCGGGTTTACGCATACTAGCGTTTGTTCATTGTGCTAAAGTTTACCAATAGAATCTTCTAGATGCTAAGAATGGAAAAGAAGATCGAACAGTTAGCAATGTTTAGATTTGCCACTCTTGATCAAACGGTCAATGTTCAAAGTTATTCATACACTAAACTATAGTGGTATGGTATTTTAAGATATAATACAAGATAAAGGTAAGATAAGAAGTACTACTGCGAATTGCCGATCTTTTGAATAACGTTCCCTCCGGATGTTTGGTAAGCAAGTGAAAATTTCAAAAACGAAAATTTTTGAATTTTTTTGCCGCCGAGGACCAAAGTGCTTTCCTTCCTATGTACTACTCCTCCTACTCCATAGTCCACACTACCGCGGCTGCCGAACACACCAGAGAAATAGAGCCGCCCTCTAAAAAATAAAAATAATAATAAAAATAAATAGAGTCGTCGTACCAAGGCACACGTGCGCAGTGCCACGCTGTGGACGAGGGAGAGATCAGCCGGGCCGGTGCACGAGGTGAGAGGGGTGTAGATACGAGAGGCAGCGAAGGAGAGAGAAAACACACTCTTTTTTGTGTGCATAGGTCCTGAAATTTACTACTAGTAGAGTGTACACTCTAACTGTAAGGCGACACCTCGTGTCAGCAACCCGTCATATGTTTGCTCTTCGCTGCTTCCCTCTTCCCCTACCTACTTTTTTATTCTCTCTGCATGTACACCGAGTGGATAGAGGTGAGCATTTGTACACTCATACATCACTACTAGTACACGAGTAAGATCCACCGTTTAGACAGTGTCTATACGAGATGATTCGTGGGACCCACTATACTGAAGAGGCTAACTTCTACATAGGAGTTTTACACTACCAAGTGGGCGTATTATTTGCTTTTTCCTTAGCATCCGCAATGTGATAAAAAACATCTTAAGGTTTATGTGGCATCTGCTAAGGTTCACCTTATATATTGTGTGTCCTACCTTGTGGCAAATGTCTGGAAACTTGGCTTGTGGCATTTAGATCCATATTCTTTGGACATTATTTATGGGAAAAAACAATCTTGTCACTGTTTTTAAATAATACGGTATTTTATTAAATTCCATGAATAATAAAAAAATTAGGAATTTTGAAAAGTGGCGTGGCCTCGGGGTCTCAATCACCGTCCTACACCCGTCGGTAGTTGAACCATCAAGAAACACTCATCAGTGTTTGAACCACCCTACACTTGGCTCTAACCAACTAGTCGGGAGTTAAACTCCCGAAAGGTCCTTCTCAGGAGTTCAAACCCCGATGTCGCACAAGATTTTGAGTTTGTCAAAATTGTGTATTATTCGTGGAATTTAAGAAAAAATCGTATTACTGAAAAATAGAAATCTCGTCATCACTCAGAAAACTGAGAATGTTCTTTCGTGATAGTAGGAAACTTGGACTAACAACACTGTTTACTATAAGAAGATGAATCCATCTACCTTCAAAAAGACATTTAATTCAAGATTAATCTATCACGCTTATTTGTACCTCAAGTTTGACATAATTTCGTTAAATTGTCAAGGTGCAAATTCTTAGCAAGAAGTTAAACCCGTCGTCAAAACTCTCGGTGGTTTGATATATTAATTGTGACCCCCCATGGGTACCTCCAAAAGCTTATTCGTAAAGTTTCAAAGTAGCCCACGATTTACTTGAAGTAATTCAAAATTGTCCTAATTACGATAAATCAACATAAACTCATTCAAGTGGGCGGAGTTACCTAGGAAGTTTGAGAACTCATAATCGTAAGTACAACATGTTGGCCCACTATATAAGTCTAAAAACATGGCTTGTGACATTCAAATCCATATTCTTTAGACTTTCTTTACGGGGAATAACAATCTCGTCATCACTAGGAAAATTAAGAATGTTTTTCTTGATAGATGGAAACTTACACTAACAACATTGTTTACTACAAGAAGATTCACCCATCTACCTCCAAAAAGACATTTAATTTAATAGCAATCTATTTTCTCTTACTTGTATCTCAAATTCGAACTAATTTCGTTAAATTGTCAATGTGCAAAAATCTTAGCAAGAAGTTGAATCTGTCATAAAAACTCTTGGTGGTTTGATATATTAATTTTGACCCATCTCGATGGATACCTTCAAAAGGTTTTTTGTAAACTTTCAAAGCATATCACAATTTACTTGTAGTAGTTCAAATTCGACCTAATTTTGATAAATCAGCATAAAGTCATTCAAGTGGGTGGAGTTAGAAAGGAAGTTTGAGGACTCATAAAACATGGGAAATTGGAAGTACAACATGTTGGTCCACTATATATGTATGAAAACTTGGCTTTAAGGCATTCATATCCATATTCTTTTGAATTTATTTATAGGAAAGACCAATCTCGTCATCACATAGAAAATTGAGAATCTTCTTTCGTGATAGTTGGAAACTCACACTCACGACATTGTTTATTATAAGAAGATACACCCATCTACCGCTAAAACTATTTATTTCAAGAGCAATTTATTTGTGCTTACTTATATATAAATTTTCCCTAATTTTGTTAAATTGTCGGGATGCAAAATCTTATCAAGGAGTTGAACCGGTCTTCAAAACTCTTGCTGGTTTCTGATATATTAATTGTGACCCCCGATGGGTGCCTCCAATATATTTTTCATAAACTTTCTAAGCAACCTACAATTTACTCGTAGTTTAAAATTTGACTTAATTTCGATAAATCAACATAAATTCATTCAAGTGGGCAGAGTTAGCAAGGAATTTGAAAAGCTCATAAAACATGGGAATCGTAAGTATGACATGTTGGTCCACTATATATGTCTGAAAACTTGGCTTGTCGCATTGAGATCCAAGATTCTTCAGACTTTTCTTTCCGGAAAAGAACAATCTCAGCATCACTCGCAAAATTGAGAATGTTCTTTAAGAAAAAAATTGTACACCCACACCGACGACATTTTTTACTACAATAAGATGAACCCATCTACCTATAAAATTACATTTAATTCAAGAGAACTCTATCTCACTTACCTGTAGCTTAATTTTGACCTGATTTCGTTAAATATCAAGATGCAAAATCTTAGCAAGAAGTTGAACCTGTCGTCAAAACTCTCATTAGTTTACAAAATATACACTAGATGCTTTACAAACATGGCTCAAAATTATAATTATTTCATGTTTTATAATTTTATATGAAAATGATAATGTCATACTTCTATTGTCTAATTCCCACGTGTGCAAGGCATGGGTGCAACTTATAGATATATAGTGTACAGATAATTTCAAATATTCACCACTCCACCAAGACTGGAAAATCCCAACATTGCAACGTGTTAGTATTTACATCGTTTAGCTTGAGTCTCAGAAATATTGTCAGAAAAATGTTGCGGGTAGCAAAAGTACTTTTTTTATAGGACCCACAACTTTGTAACGGAACAGCCAATCTTGCTTTTCTATTTGCATGACATGTCATTATAGAAAGGCTCTAGAGACGGAATGTTGGCCCTTCCATTATTTTATGTTCACTTGTGCCTTATACTAGTACAATTAGCCATGGAAGTCGTTTTGCTGGACTCATTTTGTGCAACGGAAAAGTTTCTCAATGAAACAACATGTGTACTGTTTTTGCGCGTGCGTGGATGTGGTGTTTGACCATTTGCACATTGGTACAAGTATAGATATAAACATACACACAAGTTATTGCATGCAAAGATTCGACAGAACGCAGATCATAGTGGACTGGACTCGTCGTGTTAAAGTGCACTCGTACTCAATGCATGCTATCGAACATATTTCAGTTATTGCTCCTAGAGCAGCAGTATGGACAGGGTACCAAAACACCGCTGCAATTATTGGGCTGGTTACAGCCACATCAGGATAGCCATGATTGATCTCGCTAGTCGTCCTGGTCCCGGAAAATCATTAGTACGTCTGGTGAATTTTTATACTGGCACCATCATTAAGGTCCCTTCACTCGAAACTACCAGGTTTTGTGGTAAACATGTAGGTTTATTTTCATATCGTAAGGCCCATACCAGGCTACATAAGATACATGTTGGTAGTGAATCTCAGATGCCCACTCGCTGTAACAAGTGGTTGTACAAGCTCATCGTGATGTTTGATAAGTTCATTGCCATCATAGACATGGAGCAGTTTTTAGGGGATGACACATGGAGTGTACTTACGCACAGTAATCTTGCCCCGAGAAGCTATGTAGATGCTGTGTGGGTGGATGACATTATCTTCGCAGTCTCGGATGATGGCTCTGTTTTTACGTGACATCCTTTCAAATACGGTGAGTTCAGTACCAAATTGTAGTTACTGCTCTCTTTTTTTCGACTTGCTTTTACGTGACAACTATTTCTTGTCTGTTGTGTGGATTAGACAGGTGTTGATGCAGATCCTATGAAGGTGTAGTCCCCAATGATAGACGAGGTTGAGCACGATGACAATGCCGACAGCCTAGATTGTGGCCGCATAGATTCTCGCCCGCGCTGGTTCCTGGCTTATTTCAGGCCAACACTGCTGCGTATACACATCCGGGGGAAACGAACTCCTTCGAAGGAGACGATTAGTCACCAAGGAAGGACATTTAAATTGTATCCATTGCTTCGGTACCATATATTCCATAGGTTAGCATCCCAATGTTTCTGCTATTGTCACACCGACCTTCCTCATCCGGAGTGGGTTCAAAAACATCTCCGACATGTTTCCCTCTTTCTTGGTCTAAATCATCCCCTTATTGGGTCTATGAATAATGATGTGATGCATGGCCCTCACCAAGCACCCGCCATTCGGGAGGCTAGGATTCGCGTACATTGCTTCTGATCACCAATCTTTCGAAGAGTATATGTCGGTGGAATGTATTTTTATACCTGTTTCTAACGGGTCTGCACGAGAACCTGCAATCAGAGGGGCCAGCAAGTTCAGCCAACATGCGTCCATGTGGTTCGTGCCTCGTCTTCTTGGCTCAAGATTGCGCTAAATATGGCTCTCGTTGATCGAGAAGAGATGCAACGAGGCATTGGTTCTCGGTACTTATAACGTGCTCCTCCTTGCACTCCTTTTGCAAATTGTTGGTTTCACCTAGTCTTTGTAAAGCTCAATGCATCCAACATTTCGTCAAACCTAAAATTTGTAAAGTTTGAACATGAGCTCCTTCTGCAAGTTAGTGGATCTACATCACTTGTTTTTGTTGACAAATATCGATGAAAATACACTTTTAGTCAAACTTCTTTCACCCGGGCGGCAAATTAGTCCCATATCTTGCAAAGTGGACAAAATCAGTACCAAAACATGCATCCCGGAGCAAATTAGTCCATTTCAAACAAATTTGAGCCTATTTGACCAAATTCGTACACGTTTAGCTATCATAAACATGCGCTGCGATTGAGACCGCAAAATAGTACTGACATCTAACTTGTTTCATTCCACGACATCTATTGCTTTTGAGAGTTCATGTAGAGTTTTTGTGTAGATTGATGTTAGTTAGGTTGGCTGGAAAATGTCCTTTGATGTAGAGGTCCCAACCTTTAATAAGGTAGAGATACCTGTGTTTACAATGCTAGTCCTTGGATCAATAGCTAGCATCCACAGTTTAAGATCTAATATCAAGAAACAAAGGTCATAATACAACTTTATAACTAGGAATAAAATAATTCATTACATCTTACATAGCTTATTTGGCTATCTCATTACAATGCAGCAGATATAACTATAGCATGGATTCCTTCATCCTCAAAGGGCCATAGGCAATCATGTTGGTTGTAGACCTGTAATCCTATTCAACACACTTCACTAACATCAAAAAAACCTACAACATAATAAGTTACAACCACAAGGGTCAATATATTTAAATTGTATTGGCAAGTGATACTATGGTAAAGTAGTGGTATCTATCATCTAAATGCATTTGGCTAAGTGTAGCTTAGGCTTGCTTTGTTAAAAATATATTTTCCTTATCATTTGAAAATACTAAGTTTTTATTTGTCAAAATCACCCAAGGCATCTACCAAAAAAATTGGTGATCCTTTAACCGTTGTTCAACCACAAGTTTTTAACTTAGAAATTGGGATGAGGAGATTCTTGATAGATTCCATGTCTTAATGCTCAAATTCTCCATTGCCGGGGGCACGGCTAAGTATTTAGATTCTTCCTTCTCGAGAGGCGGTGCACTTTCCCCACAAGACTCGACATGAATCGAGACAAGACCTTTCACAAGCCTTCCCTTAGACCAAAATGGACGCGCTCCAAACCTATAACCCCCTACCACCAAATGTCCATTTGGCTAAGTTATTGCAACCTATATGATCCAGGCAGAGCCCATATTGCCATGTGGCTGCACTAGAAGCTTCTTAAAATTTGGCATCTCAAATCCCTTTGTTGCAGGGTGGCTTTCCACAAGTGAGATACACAAGTATTCGCCAGTTTACTGGCCCTGTGTAACCACTCAACATAAATCTTTCACACCATTCCACCCAGGTGATTCATTCACATAGTTGTTTTATTAATCAAAACACAAGTCAAAGACTTAGCAACATTTTCCATAGCATGAATATAATCCTCCCTTGTTTTCTACTAGCTAGGCTAAGCATGATAGTATTATGAATCTTAACTTAGGGAAAATTTTACTAAGGCATCATCTACTAGGATCTCCCATGGCATAGTTAACACATAGAAAATTTCATGCAAGTCCTACTCAAAATACCACTAATGCATAGTGAAAATAATGGGACAAAAGTATGAAGCACCACTTGCCTTTTTAGTAGGATATGATTTAATACGTCGTTGAGGTAGTAGTACGCTCCGTAATTCACCCGCACTCTTAGTGAAATCTAACGCATAGAAAAATAACTCTAATAAACAACCATAGCAAATAAAGAGCCAAATAAAACACATTACATGTAAATGAACTATCAAAATACAAAATAATAGTGAATTACATATTAATTTTGGTAAATGTAAGTCCATAAGTTTATAATTATTTAGAGATGTCACAGGGATAAAATTACATCGGGAATCAAATTTTTAGGATTCTAAAACTCAAATTATGATTAAATTGAGGTTTAAAGTTCAAACTTATATTAGTTACTCATAAATTGGAAATCCAATGCCACTTGATAGATCTTGAAATTATGAAGCTAACACAAAAAAAAATCATCTAGATTGGATATAAGAATCAAAAGATATAGAATTTCAAAACTGAGGCATGTAGACTACGTACATCGATCTGATCTGATCGTGCAAGCACACGAGCATGCAAGATAAAAAAAAGAACGTAGCAATACCATTGAATAATATTTGCTCAACGTTTCATCTAATTTTGGTTTAGATTGACGGAATTGTTTAGCACGTATCGACGACGAAGGAGACACCACGGTGCTTCTGATCTGATTTGATAGTTACAGAATTAGCACACGTGTGGAAAAACAAAACTAGTGTAAGATAATAGTTTTACAATTTTGTATTAACACTAAAAATTAATTCAAACATACCATAAAATGCATGTTCCATTGTGGAAGGAGAAATATTTGTAATATCCAAATAAAAATGAAGAAGTCATATTATCTTCTCTCATAAAAAAAACCATCAAGTCACATAGTTTCAAATTGGTGCAATTAAAATAGCAAAATAAATATAATGGATTTGTATAAGAATTTTCCAACCAATTGGATTGTCACGTTAATCCACTCTTTTCCATTCCGGCTTAGGAAATGTTTAACGAGACCTCAAATTTTTTCTTTTTACCCTAAATTTCAACAATTGTTTCTTTTGTTTATTTATTTTTCACATTTCAAAATTTGGAGAATTTTGGGATGTGACATTTGCAATGATCAAGTTAACTAAAACTACACATATACATTTCACTCAATATTTCATTGTCAGTTTTAAGTTAGCTCAACTCTTAGCTAATTTCACTCTTTTCTTATACACTGCATAATCCTCGTGCATCAAAAGGAATTTTATGTGTCACAATTCAACTTGAACATTGCGACGTACTCCTACATCGGATCCTCACATTTACATATGATATTCGCATATCATATCAAATTCCCAAGATTTTAGCTCGATCATATGGGCTTTTCTGTAATGAACGATGCTTTGCGTGGGCCCATAAATTACTCTGGCCTTACTTTTCTTAAGTTATCTTATCTTACATCTTATAGCTATATATAGTATACGTAGAACTTTGAACACTGACAGTTGGATCAAAGATTGGCAAATCCCAAAATTGCTAGCCGTTGAATCTTCTTTTCCATTATGCAATCTAGTAGATTCTATTGATAGTCTTTAGCAAAATGTACTTTATACACAAACCTCAAACACACTTCTCCAACGTTCTAGAATCTTCTCTCATTTCTCTAGAGCATGTTCCGAAAAGTTTCTACTATTAAGGGCTTGTTTTATTTACAGGAATAGGAAATTGGTAGGATTGGAGTTGCATGTCAGCTTGAATCCTGTAGGAATAGAAAAATACAGGAATTTGGAATAAGTATGTTTTTGAATCATAGGAAAACAAAGGAATTCCAACATGATGTTCCGCTCGAGTGAAAAGAAAATACAGAGCTCAGTTTTCTGAATTACTACCCGTACCCAGGACTCTTGTACTACTCCCTCCGTTTGGAAATATAAAATGTTTTAGGTTTGTGAAGTAAATGTATCTATACACCTTTTAGTATGTTGATTCATTTGAACCTACACACTAAAAAGGTTTCTAGATACATTAGCTCACTAATCAAGAACATCTTTATATTTCCAAACGGAGGGAGTATGAGAGTCAGACCAGTCTCCTCCGAAGAGTGGAAGCCACGTCCAAATTAACTACTCTGACCGTCTAGATGTGTAGTACTATTAGTAGGGAGTAGGTTATCGGCGGGTCACTGTCTCGTCGAAATTCAACTGAGAGGAGCACACACTAGCTGGATTAATCCAGCCATTCCCCCTTGACTATTCCCCAGCCCCCTCTTCCTGGCGTTTTCCCCTACCACACAACGCGCCGCCGCTACCGCCATATGCCGCTTTCGGATTCTCTTCCACGTCTCGGTCAGGGAGTTGTCGTCGTTGATTCCCCCTCTCGTCTGAAACCCCAATCAATAATATATAGACGCTGTCTTGCAATGGCATCAACGAGCAAGAACAGTGATCAAGATTCTGAGCTGTTTCACGACGAGTTTACCAAAGGCCCCTATGAAGAACTCATAACCTGATGCGACGTCATCACCGCCGCTAGCCTAATCGGTTCATCGAAACTTTTTCTTCAATCTGCGAAAGCTAGTGCAACATTGGATGCTTCACTTCCATTTGGCCTCCCATGTGTTCTTCATTCCCCCCGACAAAGGGACCACCATATTTCTTGTATTACTTCAAAATTGATAGTGTCTCGTGCAAGCTGTCGCCGCTGGATAGGTACTCGTCTGAAACTATGCAGTCTTTTCCATGCACCCCTTCTCCAAGCGTCTTCTACGCACCGATTGCTGCATTGTACACTTCCCGAATGTATTGCCAATTGGCTATTATTAATGCATTTACCTTTGCCTTCGTGTTATTTTCCCTTTTTCCTGCATCATCGTGCTTATGGATGCCCTTGATGTCCCTTATCCTTTACCATTCTCATGCCTCCACGAGACCTGTGGGGGCGTTGTCCGTCGCTTTGCATCCTCTTCCGGGGTTCCAACCTTTTAGCCGATCCATGCCTTCCTTGCGGGGCCATCTACCCCTAGAATCTGCATGGTTGCTACCACTCCCATCTGGCGGCGAGCCTCGTACTCTCGTTGAGACCTTGCCTTGGCCTTTCCTAGATCGTTCATCCATTGCTTATCTCGAAACACAATGAATGCACCTTACAACATCTTACCCATGCTTCAGGTTTAAAACAGGGTGTCATGTGCTTGATATGGGCGCGGGGCGTTGCCAACTCGACGGCCCGACATGGGAGGTGTGCCTTCGCGATTTAGTTTTTGTCAACAATGCCTAGAGGAAAATTCTCATACCTCAGAGCGGGTCATGAGAGTACGATGTTTCTAGGCCTGACACTCTCGTTACCCATGTTCGGTCCTCAAGAAAGATCCAAAGGAATGCAAATCTCAAAAAGGTCCAGGCCAAATACAGTAGTATTCATCGCATTTGCTGGGAGTACTACACTCACTTCGGGGCTTTTTGTTTGATGGGAGAACGACGCATGTGTTGGAGATATGCCCTAGAGGCAGTAATAAAAGTAGTTATTATTATATCTTTGTGTTTATGATAAATGTTTACATTCATGCTATAACGGTATTAATCGGAAACATTAATACTTGTGTGATTTGTAAACTAAATTAGAGTCCCTAGTAAAGCCTCTTTATAATACTAGCTTGTTGGTTGATAGATGATCATGGTTTCCTGATCATGAACATTGAGATGTTATTAACAACAGGATCATATCATTAGGAGAATGGTGTGACGGACATACTCCTATAGATAAGCGTAGCATAAAGATCAAGTCATTTCATTAGTTCGTTTGCTATAAGATTTCTGATACATAGTAACCTAATTCCTTCGTCCATGAGATCATGGTAATCACCATCGCCGGATGGATACTTTGATGACATCAAACACTACACCATAACTAGGTGGTTATAAAGGTGGAATTGAGTGTTTGGAAAGTATGTGTTGAGGCACATGGATCAAGAGTGGGATTTGTCCATCCATATGACGGATAGATATACTCTGGCCATCTCGGTGGAATATCATCCAATTATCTTGCAAGCATGTGACTGGCTCATAAGGGATCACATATCACGGGAACGAGAAAAGAGTACTTATTGATAACGAGGTTGAACTAGGTATGCAGAGATACCGACGATCAGACCTCAGATAAGTAAGCTATCACGAGACAAAAGGAAATTGGTATTGTATGTAAGTGGTTCATTCGATCGCAAAGTAATCGTAGAAATATGGGGGAACCATATGAATTTCTAATTCCTCTATTGGTTATTGATCAGAGAAGAGTCTTGGTCATGTCTGCATAATTCACGAACCGTAGGGAGACACACTTAACGATTCGATGTTGTTTAGTAGATATGGAATGTAAGTAGGGAGACCGAATGTTGTTCGGAGTCTCGTATGGGATCTAGGATATCACGAGGAGATCCGAAATGGTCCAGAGAATATGATTCATCTAAGGAAAGTCCAATTCCGAAGTTCGGGAATGATTCCGGTGTTTTCACCGGAATGATCTAGAAGGGTCAAGAAGGTTCACCGGACCGGAAGGAGAAGGGTGCATGAATGTGTTATGACTAAGTTGAATGATTGTGTCATGTCCTAGGTCACTTGGTTGGTCATTTGAAAGAAAGAAATTAAACTTGAAATTTAAAGTCAAAAGGCAAGTTTGAAAAGTCAAACTGGGACAATGTATCTTCGTGGAGGAAGGAAAGAATTCTTCTATCCCTCCACCACAAGCCAAGTAGGAGAAGGAGTTGGGGAAGGAGTCAAACTTCCCTCTCCCAAGCTTCCCTCCCTCTCATAAATAGAGGGGAGGGGTGCCACAAGAGACACAACAACACCAGCCCCTCCCCGCCGCCGTGATGCCGCCGCAACGACAAGTCGCCGTCGCCCTAGCCGCCGCTGACTACCTCCTCCTCTCCGGCTTCTAAACACTAGATTGCCGGGGAAACCCTAATACTCCACCATAACCCGCTCCGGCTTAGGCGAATCCCTATGGGATCTTCCCTCTACTTCCACACCATGTCGTCATGCTGCCGGAATCGTGAGGAGAGAACTACAACCTCCGTTGCCTGCTGGAACAAGGGAGAGGAAGGTCTTCATCGAGTACCGAACGTGTGACCGACTGCGGAAGTGCTGCCAGAATGCAGCGCCAGAAGGATCGTCTAAGCGATCTTGAGATCGGCAAGTGTACGACTATATCACCCATGAGAATATGCTCTCGTTAACCGCTTTGGAATCTTCGAGGGTGAGTACTCTAATCGACTCGTTGCTATAATCTAGTAGATAGATTTTGGCTTGTTTGTGTTCATGCGGTAGAATTTTTTTGTTTCCATGCTACAAACCCCTACAGCATTATCCCGAGATTTCAGTTGCCAGGGGAACCTCCACTAAAACCAAGGATTTTAGTTTGCTGGGAGCACCACGCATGCTCCCGGGCTTTCAGTTGCCGGGGGAACCTCCACTCAGACCAGCGCTTTTAGTGTGCCGGGAGCACCACGCATGCTCCTGGGCTTTTTAGATGGTAAGGTGGATGCGAGAAGTTTTTATCTTACTTGGAGAGCCACTAGTACTAGAATCGTCATCGGAACTAGGTTCCAAAAAATATCGCGGCCTCTTCCTGGGCGAGCTGGGAATCGGTGCAAAAGGTTGGTCCGAGTTGGACAAATGATTAGTGTGAGTCATAGGGAAAGCGGTGGCTACTAATTTGAACAGTTGTTCAGGGAAGAACACAACGTCCCTAATATCACCTTTGATGGTCAACGTCCCCCATGAGGAGGGAAGCTTGAGCGTGTTGTAGGCATGGTGGGAAACCACAATGAACTTTGCCAAGGGAGGCTGCCCTATGATGTCGTTATACGGTAGGTAAATGTCCGCAACATCGAAGATGATGTTTTCATTGCGGCAGTTTTCTTGAGTGCCTAATGTGACTGGCACTTGATTTTATCCCAAGGCTGGGTAGCTCCAGGGTTTATGCCGAGAAAATACCCCGTAGGGGATATTTGATCTTCCATGATCTGGAGCTTATCCAATAGCTTTGCCGAGAGTATGTTGAGGCTAGACCATCCATCCACCAGCATCTTGGTGACCTGGCGATGCAGTCCGGGTGATCGCCCGCATCAAAAGTAATTGGTACATCAGCCAACCGATGGGGTGATACGTTGCAAACATATCTATTATTTTTTATGCTCCATGCTTTTTTTGCATCAACTATATTATGTTTTGTCTACACTTTGTGGCATTTTTATGAATTTTATGGAACTAACATATTAACAAGTGCCGTCGAGCTAATTTCCTGTTTTTCTGCTATTTTTGGTTTCAGAAAATCTAGTAAAGAAATATTCTCGGAATTGGACAAAACAAAAGCCAAAGTTCATATTTTTCCCGACATGACACGAATCCCGAAAGAGAGGGGGAAACACACCCTAGGGCGGCCACACCTGGGCCAGGCACGGCCAGTGGGGCGCGCCGCCCTAGGGTGTGGGACCCCTGGTGCTCCACCGACCTCGCCCCTTCGCCTATATAAACCCTCCGAGACAAAAACCCTAAGAAGATCAGAATTCCACAAAAAAGTCCGTAGCCGCTGCCACCATCGTCTCTAGATCAGGAGGGATCTGAAGATCTTCTTGGGACCCTACCAGAGAGGGGAGATCATCTCGGAGGCGTTCTTCATCACCATGCTGCCTCCGGAGTGATGTGTGAGTAGTTCATCCTTGGACTATGGGTCCATAGCAGTAGCTAGATGGTTGTTTGTCCTATTTTGTTCCACCATGTTTAGATATTGTGAGTGCCTATCATGATCAAGATCATCTTATTGTAATGCTACATGTTGTGTTTGGGGGGATCCGATGGATATTGAGTATTATGTCAGATTGATTATTGTTCTATGATGTCTATGTTATTTGTGATCTTGCATGCTCTCCGTTACTAGTAGTTACTCTGGACAAGTATTTTCTTGTGACTCCAAGAGGGAGTATTTATGCTCGATAGTAGGTTCATGCCTCTAGTAATCTGGGAGAGTGACATAAACTTCTAAGATTGTAGATGTGTTGTTGCTACTATGGAGAAAACAACAATCCTTTGTCCAAGGGCAATTGTATTTACATTACACACTTTGCTTAATGCAATTATCTATTGCTTGCAACTTAATGCCCGAGGGTTATTCGGATGATATCCCGGAGGTGGATTATTAGTCATAGATGCAGTTGGATTACGGTTTATGTATCATGTTGTAATGCCCATGTAAATATCATAGTGATCATCATGTCATATACATGCATTGTTATGCATTCTCTATTTGTCAATTGCCCCGCTGTAATTTGTTCACCCAGCATGGTATTTATCTTATGGAGAAAACACCTCTACTGAACTGTGTACCCTGGTCCATTCCTTCCCATTGATATTCCATCTAATGTTTACTGTTTACTTTCTGAAATTACCACAAGCAATTACTTTCTTCCACACTATACCTTTAGTCCTTTGTTTTGGTATTTTACTGTTTCCTCCTTTTACTATTTTGGTCTTTTACTATTTCGTCCTTTCACTGTTTTGGTCTTTTACTTTCTAGCCATTTACTATTACAACAAGTTACTATTTTGGTGTTTTACTTTTCTAGCAATTTACTGTTTACTTTACTATTTCGTCCTTTTACTGTTTTGGTCTTTTACTTTTCTAGCCATTTACTATTACAACAAGTTACTGTTCTAGACTTTTACTGCTTAAAGTATACAGGTTAAACGTCCGTCTACCACATGGCGGCACGGAAGTTCCATAACTATTGATTGGCAACCCATCAAGGGCTGCTACAAAACTGCACAAATTAGGGGCGTATTCCCAGTACTAGATTATCTATGGTATTAAAAGAATTTTGGAACTATGGAAGAAAAACTTATAACTATAAAAATAGTATATTATTATAGGCCATAAAAAGTCCGTAGCTCATACAGCATCATCTTAGTACAACACAACTGATAAGCAAACAAAATCTCAGTTTAAAAAATATTCCTTTTAGGAAGCTCGCATCGCCTCACATGTAACGACGGGCTTACCATAAGTCTTGCTGAGGATATTATTGATTAGTTTCTCCGTCAAAGCTTGCATGTTCTTCAACTCAGATAACTCTTTCCATGCTATGGAGAATACTGCATCTATTCTGTTGGCTTCCTGTCCAACTATATCAAGTGCATCTCGGAGTGCAGCTCCAAAAAATATTCTTGCTGGAATTTATGGAACAGTCAGCATCGTGTACCTATGTGAGCAATACACACTATCACTGATGCTCTATGGAAAGAGATCTGCACTTGAAGTAGTTGCTTTATGTTCTTCCTTCATATTTATATTTTCAACCTGAAACAAAAAGAAATGTCCTATATCATCATTACCAAGGAAAAGAAAAACCAAAGAATTTTAAATCAGTCAACTGGTAGCAGTAGGGCCTCATACATCTCCATTTTCTAGAATAACTAGAACAGTCGACTTCATAGAGGGATGAGATCGTGTGCAACTAGCACTTCTTCTCTGTGAAATGACTGCTCTATTTGATGAAGGCTAAAACTAAGATAAAAAACTTACAACATCATACGAAGGAAAAAAGCTACCTGTTCTTTCTCAAAAGATTATTTTGGTATGATATAGCAATGTAAGCACTCAACCTAAGGACCTAAAGCAAACTGATCAAAGTAGAATACGTGATTTATGAATGTAATGAATCCATCGACTAAGAGCTCCTTAAACTGATAGAGAAGCATTTACCAAAGAACAAAATAAGCATGAAACCATTATGATTGATATTAACTAGCCTACTAAATGTGTAGTTGGATCTGAATCATAGGTAGGTGGTAATGTTGCAATCATCGACAAACTACTATAGTAACTCAGTCAAATTACAACTAGAAAAATATTGTGCCTCTAATAGACTAGCCATATGATTTCAGAGAAATGGTGAAACAATCTATCAAATAGTTTGATTCATAAACATTCAGATTAAAATTTCATTGTCTGCCCAAAGACCAATTGAACTATCATGTGCCTCGTATTAAAATAACCAGACAAGTTGCAGCTACTAGAGTGAGATTTGAAGTGAATGGTTGATTATGATCCTTATCTTTCTGTTATATTGGATTCCGTTGCAAATCTGGCCTTGTTCTAATCCTATTGCCTTCGACAAAAATAAAACTGGACTAGACTAAATGTCCTGAAACCAGGGGACTTAAACCTTAAAAACAGGGGGAGGGGTGCATATAGTAGCTCTATGTAGAGTCTCATGGTTTCTTATATGGTTACAGGTATGTTCGTTGATGATGTCCGCTGCATCATGTAATTGGACTGGTGGTCTCAATACTTCAGTGTTGGGCCTCTGCATAAAGGTGCAGCGGGTAGTAAACACAAAAAGGTTCCAATATGATAGATGTTAGCATGAAGTTATTGGAAAGGAATAGATACTTACTAGATTATAGGGGCCCTTCATTCTATGATTTCTAGTGTAAACTGCACCTGTTCATTGTGTAACAACAAAAAACCGTTAGGAATCATGGGGTAAGAAGAAGAAAATAAACCCGGCCTATTACTGCAAGCAGTATAACAAATGTAAACATGTACTGCACATATAAGAGAACAATATCAGGTAGGAAATAACAGTTAGTGCCATAGCCTATGCCAAAACAGATAGAAATTATAATGGAATTACTTATGGGCGGGCACTTTAATAAAGGAGATGTAACATCCCAAAAATATTAATCAAATTTATCAAGTTCGAATCAACCAAGTTTCGGGTTAACAAAAACTTTTATTATTAAAATCAATATGAATGCATGTGTGTGCTTGATTAATGCATGAATGCTTGCAATGCCATGTTTGATTGCTATGAATGCTAAGAATTGATTTAAAGATGAAAACAATATCATGTAGATCATTTCCATGAAGAATCAACTGAAGAGAAATTCAAATAGAAGTCATATAAGAAAATGGTCATTTTTGCCAAACTACTTCACTAGACTACTTTGGAGGTTCCTAGTCAAAGATTTCTAACAGGAACAAATCCAATTTGTTTCACCCCTTGCTAGACCAAGTAAAAGTGAACCCAATCCCACTTTACAAACCAACAGAAACAATTTCCAAATCTATTTAAAGGACAATTCAAAATTGAATCCTTAATAGATACTAAGATCCCCATTGTCCCCAATTCACTCCCCTTGTCACCCCCAGCACCCAGTATCGCATGGAATAAGCTATCCCTCTACCCTTTGCACCAGTGCCATGCCGCCTGAAGCTCACTCGCCGGCCTACCGTGAATAGCATGCAGGAGGAAGCGCCGCGCCTGTCCATGATGTCTAGGAGGCAGGCCACCGTCCACCGCCACCCCCTGTCCAACCATCGAGCATAGCCAAGCCCTAGACCATCAGACAATCGCCGCGCCTATTCTCTCTACGCCATGCCGAGAGAACGCTAGAGCGCCACAGCCGACATGCCTGCACACACCGCGACTCGCTCTCGCTGCGCATAACTGCACACGCCATGACCCTAGCTACCTCCCAGACATGATCGTTCGCCGCCGTGCGACGAACAACACCTGTACGCCGTCTCGAACACTGCCATTTCCGCTCAGAGAACCGAACGCGCCTGACTGTTCTCGACCGCCCCTTGCCGCGCCATTAAGCCAGGGACGACCGCCAGGAGACACCGCAACGTCCTACACCCTTCGCCATGCCCGTAACTCACTGTGCCGACGTCGCCAGTGGAGCCTGACCATGCCGCACTACCCCTCTTGCCGGTGTATCAATAGAGGCCACCACCGCCTCAATTCTTCACACCACCTCACTCCCCTCTCTCTCAAAACCACCCCTGACCCTTCCCCGGAGCAAGGCGAGCTCCAGCCCGCCGGAATTTCACCGGAGTCGGCCGCTACAGAGGAGGAGCAGAGCCATTTATTGGAGCCACCCCAGGAGCCTCCATGACCACCGTCATCGACAACGTCGTTCGCCGCCACTGCTGACCCTAGCTGGAGCCCTGGTAAGACACCGCGTACCCCCACCGTCGCCGTTAGGTTTCGGTCTCGTCGGAGCTGTTCGATGGAGAAGACGCATCCCACCCATAGATCTTCTAATCATAGGGCCCAGATTGAAACATACCACTTTGGGTTAACTGAGCCTCTGACCAGTAGGACCCCATGTCAGCATCCCGCTGCGTGCGCTGTGCAGTTGGGCCGGCCCAGTAATTTTCCCGCACGTAGCATAGCAGTTCAAATATATATTTTCCAATTTATTCAAACTCTAATTCAGTCAGTAACTTTAAAAATCAATTCAAAGAGTTATACTGAATCAACTTGCATGAAACAATTTTTTTTAGAAAGGTATTCAAATTATTAATCCAAACCCGTTGGATTCAAATCATTTGAAATTATAGATCACCTATAGTAAAAATAACAAGACATACTTTTCCACATTCAAACATTTTTCAAAAATCACCCATAAATGATTTTGAGTTGATTCCAACTCTCAAAAATCACATTTGACAAGATCTTTCTGAAAATATAAAAATATATAGGTTTACATGCAGTGATCTTGGACTAGTATTAAAAGAATGCCACATAGGAATTCCTAGTCACTTTAATTATATAAAATAATCATTTTAAACTTTATAAAATGTGACCACCACTTTAAATCACATTACCAAGTATTAGAATATGTGGTGATGACATGTGTCAACATGATCCCATATTTTAATTGAAGATATTAAATCTTAAGTAGTTTTCAATGAGTAGAAATTACTTTTCTAAAATAAAATAAATAATACTAGACCTTTATTTCATGTGATAATTGTGATGATGCTAGATCATCTAGTGTGAACATTTGTGTGCCAAATAGAGGTAGTTAAGTATTGTTTGGTGATAAATTACTGCACCAATCAAGGCAAGCTAACACTTGCATGTTAACTGTGCAAGCTAACACTTGCAAGCTAGATAACCCATGCAAGATGCATTAGGCATGCTTTGATTATGCAACCTTGATTATACCAAATCCCGGTTTGACTTGCAAGCTTTACCCTTTTATTCCTTTATCAAAGTTCTTTATTACTTTTTGTTAGTATTTTGTTAGTTTTGGAAAGATAGTATAGATAACATAAAGAGCATAAAACTTGGCCTAAGTAGTTAGAATTAGATATCATACTGAGGCATGAGACTAGATTTGGATCTTCACACTTTATTAGCACCCCTCATTAGTGAATACCCTCAATTTTAGTGGCTAGTGCTAAGCATAAAAGTTAATCACTTTAGATGGGAATACTTGGTTAAAATGATTATTAAAACCTTGGAATGAAGATTCATTCTATTGAATTGTTTTGACATGTGTTATGAACACTAGATGATTTGATGATGAAAATGTTGAGGCATGAGCCTTAGCCCTTTTTAAAAATTTATGGTTGGGTTCGGATGCAATACCATTCCAATTTTATCATACAACAACAATACCCGAATTTGGGTAGGACTTGAGTGGAAGTTTATATGTCTTAGTATGGGTTCCCTTGCGGAAGAGGTTTGAGATGAGGCTACCTGATGATGTATGTCCACCTTTCAAGTTCCCAAGATGACAGATGGTCATGTTTGGGAGGACAAACTCATAGGGGAGGTGCCTATACTAGGGTGTGTAATTGAAAGGTTAGGATTGATTATCCGCATACTAAGTATGATGATTCAGGTTTTGTCCCTGAGAGATGTATCGAATGTTGTGGTGAAAGTGTACCACCTCTGCGGAGTGTTAAACTATTCGAATAGCCGCATCCGCGGTTATGGACCGTTGGAGTGGCCATACTGTTCCGTCGTTAGATGTTTACAAAATGACTTGTGAAATGAACTATGACTTTGAATTGACCACAACAGGGTTGTGAACATGAAAACTAAGTTCCCACTTAGGTGTTGTAAAACATTAAGTTAGTTTTCTTTACTTCTAAACTCATATGGATATAAACCTGGCTTTTTGCGAATAAACCTAGAGCTTAGGATTCCTACTCGAACTACCTTACTTGTTAGTATTAGTTTGCGAGTACTTAAAGAGTACTCATGGCTTTGTCCCTGGCTATTACTATGGCCATACTATGAAGAGGACTACCAGGATGATAGACAACAGGAAGTCTATGACAACTAGGATCATCTCCCATCGTCAGCATTGCCTGTGACCCTGAAGATGGAGCTTCGACCATGCTACTATTACTATTATTCCGCTGTGTTGATTGTATTAAGACTGGATCATGAGATCCTTTATTTGTAAGACCTTTATTATGGTTTGTAATGGATGATGAAATATGGTACCAATATGTTATGTCTCGCAAAAATGGTAATCCTGGGATTGCGATGTATGGCATAACAGGCATCTGGGATTAAAAATATGCTTGTTAACAAGTTGGTATCAGAGCCATCCTGACCATAGGAGACCCTAGTTAGAATGTACGCTTGAATAAAAAACTTAGTTTCCAAAACAAAAGAAGTGTGTATTTATGAAAACCTATTCTCATTCTTATCACTTAGATTCCTTCAAGAAAATTCATGTTCCTCAAAAATTCTTGCAATCCTACACACTTGATCACTCTACTAACTTACTCATCCTACATTCTTATAGATGGAAGTCAAGTATAGAAAGTTTTACCAGCTGGGCAATGGAGGAAAGCTCATCTTCGAGCGCGATTTAGACAAACTCTAGGAACTTCTTGAGCACCCGCACCCCAAGTTCTTCGGAGCACAGCTCAATGATCAGCAAGGAGGAGAACTACAATGGTTGATAGTTGCAAATCTCAAACGCAAGATGGAGGCATGCCCCTCAGAGGGGATCCAATTCAGCTTGAGGGAGAACAACTGGCTAGACGGACTCGCCAGGGCTATGTAGGAAGCTCTTGCCCATCTGTGTGGGCAAAGCATCAACCAGATCAAGGGTACTCGCTTTGAGTACTATGCAAGGCGTGATGCTATGGGACAACCATTGGAGGTACCAGGTCATCCGGAGCTGAAGCATCAAGTGGATCATCTCGACTTCATGCTATATGATAGGCAGAAGGAGTTGGACAACGCCCGCGCCTACGCCAATCACAACTATGCCATTGCAGTCAAGAAGGACCAGACCCTACCTCAATGATGATGATGATGACTACCTGGAGGACCACGGCATGGACTTCCACACTGATGATGATGATGAAGAAACCACCGGTTCTGATGAGTAGTAGCACTTGAGCACTATCGTACGTGTGAGTTATATCCGGTCCCACTGTATCGTAGCTTCACATAATGGTTCTTAAAACCATCTATTACCTTAGTATGGTGTGTGTTTGTATTGGGTACTATGAATGAATGAAAATAAAGTTGATAGTTGGAAAAACCAGAGTCAAAATCAAAGTTTAAAAGATTTTCAAAAACAAATCCCTGAACCTTAGAAATTTCCCTCTTGTCTCATGATCTATCTCAATCTTCAGATGCCTCGCGGAGGAAGCAGCTCATCTCAAGACCTAATGCTGCAAATCTTGCAAATGTTGGTTGCTAACCATGAAGCTGGAAGAGCTGA
Organism: Avena insularis; assembly: GCA_023614405.1. Classification (NCBI taxonomy): domain Eukaryota; kingdom Viridiplantae; phylum Streptophyta; class Magnoliopsida; order Poales; family Poaceae; genus Avena; species Avena insularis. The sequence goes on from CM042685.1 coordinate 207,112,181, forward strand.
ATGTCAAGCTAACTTAGCCACCCTTCAACAGATAGCTCAGATGGCCAATAATAATCAAGGCCATGGAAACCAGGACAACCATGGATCCAAGCTCAAGAACTTTCAAAACACCAATCCGCCCATATTTAGTAAGTCTAAAGAGCCATTAGATGCTGATGACTGGCTAAAAACCATGGAGAACAACCTAGAAGTCGCGGGAGTGGAGGCCAATGAGAAAGTACTGTTTGCCACCCATTATCTGGCAGGTGATGCAAGATCTTGGTGGAATAGAATTCACACCATGAATGGAGGACAAATGATGGCTTGGGATGAATTCAAACTCAAGTTCAGCCGAACCCATGTGCCACCAGGTTTGATTCTGCAGATGAGGGATGAATTCAAGGAGCTGAAGCAAGGAAGGATGACTGTGGTAGATTACCATGATAGATTTATGTCTCTGTCTAGGTATGCCCCAAATGAGATTAGTACTGAAGCCAATAAGAAGGAGAGATTCTTGAATGGTCTTCGTGATGAGATGCAGACGGCGTTAGTCAACATTCCCTTTGCTGACCTTGAAGCCTTAGTGGATTCAGCAATCCAGATGGAAGGCAAGATCAACCAAGCCAACGAGAATCGCAAGCGTCGAATGATGAATCAACCAGGAACCCACCATACACTAAAGTATCTCCCCAACCCGTCTGCAGGATATGCCCCGAGAAACAACAGAACCCCTATGACCCGTCCGAATTATCCCAACTGTGGAGGATGAAACCCAAGGCCTGGAGGAAACCACAAAAACAACCCCGACAACTCCAAAAATTTCAACCATGCACCACCCAAGTCCAACAACAACAACCCCAAAAACACCAATACTCCCCCAAGGACAGGAATCAATGTCATGCCTATTGCAAGAAAAGAAAAGTCTCAGGTTACTTGTTTTGAATGTGGAGTCAAGGGTCACTACTCCAACTAGTGTCCCAAGAAGCTTGCAGCATCCACCAATGTGAATGCACCAGCTCAGCAGCAGCGCCGTGTTCAGCCTAGAAGGAGATTCACCCCAAGGAACTCACTCAACCACAACGGCCGTCTGTTTCACATGAATGCTGAAGAAGCCCAGGAAGCGCCAGATGTCGTGCTGGGTATGTTTTCTGTTAACTCGGTATTTGCAAGAGTGTTGTTTTATTTTGGAGCATCGCACTCGTTTGTTACAGAAGAATTTGCATGCACTAGTAAGATTCAACCAACAAAATTGAAGCATTTTATGATAGTTCAAATACCTAGTTCAACCACCAAAGCTAGACAAATTTGCAAGGCCATACCTATCAGATTCCATGGAATAGATTTTTATGCTAATCTAATAGTACTTGGAACCAAAGATTTGGAAGTAGTACTAGGAATGGATTGGATGTCGAAACATAAAGGATTAATCGACTGTGCCAAGAAAGCCATAACCATGACTAGTACCACTAGAGTATCAGTAGAGCATGTATCTGAAACTTTTCCCCGTCAATTCAAGTGCAACAAGAGTCTATCCCAACCAATCATTGACCAAGTCAGAGTAGTCCGTGAATACCCTGACGTATTCCCAGATGTATTGCCCGGTATGCCCCTAGATCGGGATATCGAATTTATCATTGAACTAATCCCTGGAACTGGACCCATAGCTCAGAGACCTTATAGTATGAACCCGTCTGAATTAGTGGAGCTAAAGAAGCAACTGGATGCTATGTTGGAGACATGTCTGATTCAACCAAGTGCATCTCCATGGAGATCACCTATTTTGTTTATGGATAAGAAAGATGGAGGTAACCGTTTGTGCACGGATTATGAGAAGCTGAATGATGTCACCATTAAGAACAAGTACCCACTACCGAAGATAGAAGACCTGTTTGATCAGTTGACCGGTGCCAAACTATTTTCGAAGATTGATCTTAGATCTGGTTATCATCAACTCAAGATTTGTGCAACGGATATTCCAAAGACTGCCTTCACCACCAGATATGGATTGTATGAGTACACTGTCATGTCTTTTGGATTAGCCAATGCCCCTGCTTATTTCATGAACCTCATCAATAAGATTTTTATGAACTTCTTGGATATGTTTGTCGTTGTTTTTATTGACGATATTCCGATCTATTCCAAATCAGAAGAAGACCATGATCTACACCTGATGACCATCCTTGAAACCCTTAGAGAGCATCAGTTATATGCCAAGTTTAGCAAATGTGAGTTCTGGTTAAAAGAAGTAGGATTCCTAGGTCATATCGTGTCGGCAGGAGGAATTGCTATCGACCCTGCCAAGGTTAAGGATGTTGAAGAATGGCAAGCCCCAACCACTCAAACCCAAGTTCGCGCATTTCTCAGATTAGCGGGATATTACCGCAAGTTCGTAGAAGGATTATCGAGCATCGCACGACACATGACCCAATTGTTGAAGAAATATAAGAAGTTTGAATGGACGGACAAATGTGAAGCAAGTTTTCAAGAGCTCAAGAAGAGATTGATTTCAGCCCCAATCTTGATTATGCCGGATGTCATGAAGCCTTTTGATGTGTATTGTGAAGCATCCAAGATCAGTATCAGATGTGTGCTTATACAAGAAGGAAAAGTCATATCCTATCTATCATCACAACTGAAGCAAGATGAATAGAATTACCCTACCCATGACCTCGAACTAGCAGCCGTAGTTTTAGCCTTGAAGACATGGCGACATTACCTCATGGGTAACCGCTATGAGATTTATTCGGATCACAAGTGTCTGAAGTATATTTTCACCCAGAAGGAGCTAATTATGAGGAAAAGGAGATGGATAGAGCTAATCAAGGACTATGATCTTGACATTCACAATCACCCCGGCAAAGCCAATGTGGTAGCAGATGCTTTTAGCAGATTGCCATGTCGATTGAACACCATGATAAAAGAAGCCCAGCCAAGTTTGCATGAGGAGATGGAAAATTTCAGAGTGGAGATAGTTAGATAAGGATTTTTGGATAGCATAGAACTTCAACCCACTTTGATCAGTCAGATCAAGGAGGTGCAGAAAGGAAATGCTAGTATCGACAGAATCAAACGTCGTATCGGTACAGGGAAGGTACCCAGATTCACCGAAGATGAAGAAGGAGTTTTGTTGTACAAAGGACGTATCTGTGTACCAGAATATTCAGAGTTGAAACAAGTTATTTTGCAAAAATCCCATGATACTCTTTATTCCATCCACCCTAGAGGAACGAAGATGTAGCAAGATTTGAAGGAGCAATTTTGGTGGCATGAGATGAAGAGAGAAATCGGAAGCTACATAGCCAAATGTGATATCTGTCAGAGAGTTAAAGCGGGACATCAGAGACCCGCAGGACTTTTGCAACCTTTGCAAATCCCATAATGGAAATGGGATTCAGTTGGAATGGATTTTATCACTGGTTTGCCTACATCTAGTAGGGGAAATGACTCTATTTGGGTCATAGTGGATAGACTGTCTAAAGTAGCCCATTTTTTACTTGTCAAGACCACTTATCAGAGTTCGAAGCTAGCAAAGTTGTACATTGCTAGAATAGTCAGTTTGCATGGAGTCCCCAAGAACATTGTGTCGGATTGAGGAACTCAGTTTACGTCGAGGTTTTGGAAGAAAGTCCAAGAAGGATTAGGAACAAGATTGTATTTCAGCACAACTTATCACCCGCAGACTAATGGACAAACGAAGCGAGTAAACCACATACTCGAAGATATGTTGAGAGCTTGTGTGTTGGAATATGGATAAAAATGGGAAGACTGTCTACCTTCCGCAGAATTCTCATGTAACAAAATTTATCAAGCCAGTTTGCAAATGTCCCCATTTGAATTTATGTATGGAAGGAACTTTCTTACCCCACTGAATTGGTCGGAAGTAGGAGAGAGTATGATTTTCAGACCCGACATCCTAAGAGAAGCCGAAGAGAAAGTTCACAAGATCCGTGAGAACCTTAAGACCGCCCAATCCAGACATAAGAGTTATGCCGACAAGAGACGTCGAGATCTAGCTTCACTATCGGAAATTTTGTGTATCTGAAAGTATCACCCTTGAAAGGAATGTAACGTTTCCAAGTGAAAGGAAAGTTAGCCCCCCGGATATATTGGACCCTTCAAGATTTTGAATCTCCGAGGAGAAGTATCATATCAACTGGAACTGCCGGAGGAGATGTCAGCCGTGCATGATGTGTTCCATATCTCGTTACTTCGCAAATTCCTAGAAGTCCTTGAGAAGACTGAAGTTTTCAAGAATATTGATCACAAAACAATAGATATCAACAAGGACCTAACTTATTGTGAAGTACTCATTCGTATGTTGGAAGAAGCCTTCAGAACCACCAGAACCTGGAGTATCAAGTTTCTCAACATCCAGTGGAGTAACCATACCGAAGAAGAAGCTACTTGGGAACGAGAAGATTACATTAGGACTAAGTATCTAGATCTCTTTAGTTCCTAGTTTTCTTTTTCTTAAATCTCTGGACGAGATTTTGTTTAAGGAGGGAAGGTTTGTAACATCCCAAAAATATTAATCAAGATTATCAAGTTCCAATCACCCAAGTTTAGGGTTAACAAAAACTTTTTTTTATTAAAATTAGTATGAATGCATGTGTGTGTTTGATTAATGCATGAATGCTTGCAATTCCACGTTTGATTTCTATGAATGCTAAGGATTGATTTAAAGAAGAAAACAATATCATCTAGATCATTTCCAAGCATAATCAAATGAAGAGAAATTCAAATATAAGTCATATAAGCAAATGGTCATTTTTGCCAAACTTGTTCACTAGACTACTTTGCGTGTTCCTAGTCAAAGATTTCCAACTGAAAAAAATCCAATTATTTTCACCCCATGCTAGACCAAGCAAAAGTGAACCCAAGCCCACTTTACAAACCAACAGAAACAATTTCCAAATCTATTTAAAGGACAATTCAAAATTGAATCCTTAATAGATACTAAGATCCCCATTGTCCCCAATTCACTCCCCTTGTCACCCCAGCACCCAGCATCCACAAGCTATCCTCTACCCTTTTCATAAGTGCCATCCTGCCCGAAGCTCACTCGCCGGCCGACCATGGACAACACACAGGAGGAAGCGCCGCGCCCATCCATGATGTCTAGGAGGCAGGCCACCGTCCACCGCCACCCCCTGTCCAACCCTCGAGCACAGCCAAGACCTGGACCACCAGACAATCGCCGCGCGCATTCTCTCTGATCCAAGACGAGAGCGCGCCAGAGCGCCACAACTGACACGCTCGCACATGTCATGCCTCGCCCTCGCCATGCATCACTGCATGCGCCATGACCCTAGCTACCTCCTAGACACGATTGTTCGCCGCCGCGTGACCAGCAAAGACTCAGACGGGCGTCTCGAACACGCATCGCTTACTCCAGACCATTCTCGACCGCCCCTTGCCACGCCATTAATCCAGCGATGACCGCCAGGAGACACCGCACCGTCCTACGCCCTTTGCCATGCCTGTATCTCATTGTGCCGACATCGCCAGAGGAGCCTGAGCATGTCGCACTGCCCCTCTCACCGGTGTATAAATAGAGGCGACCCCCGCCTCAATTCTTCACACCACCTCACTCCCCTCTCTCTCAGAACCACCCCTGACCCTTCCCCGGAGCAAGGCGAGATCCAGCCGCCGGAATTTCACCGGAATCCACCGCTACAGAGGAGGAACGGAGCCGTTGATTGGAGACACCCCAGGAGCCTCAGCGACCACCGTTCGAACCACCATCATCGACAACATCGTTCGGCCCCATCGCCAACCCTAGCTGGAGCCCTGGTAAGCCACCGCGTACCCCCACCATTGCCGTTAGGGTTTGGTCTCGTCGGAGCTGTTCGACAGTGATGACGCACCCCAGCCGTAGATCTTGTTCTGATCGTAGGGCCAAGATTGAAACATATCGCTTTGGATTAACTGAGCGGCGACGGTAGGACCCACAGCTGACCCGCTGCGTCGTATGCGTGGTGCAGCCCGATAATTTTCCAGCGTAGCCCCATAGCTCAAATAGATATTTTCCAAATTATTCATGAAGGGATACGAGTAGGCTACACTAGCGCAAATCAAAATTTTCTACCTCGTAAACCAGGATTATTGTTGTCATAGATCACGGGATTACCACTAGACGCGCAGTTGCGGAACTTGATGAAGCGCGTCGAGGCAGTGTAGATGTTCTACGTCTCCTTCTCGTCCTCGTCCCACGAACAGCTCCCCTTGCGCGGCTCGTCCAAGCGCTACAGATGCAGCGCCTCTGAGGTATCCACACATACAGGGTGGAAGCATTAGACGCCGAACTTCTAGGTCCGCACGTGCAACACAGGCATGAGGAGTGGCGGCTAGGTGGAATGGTCTAACCCTGGTCAGCTTGCCCCACCCTCTCCTATATAGGCATCCCTGATGGGCTTCTACCTTAGCAGCCCATTAGTATCCTAAGCCTGGACTAATTTGGATCCAATCCTTATTAGGCTTCCAGCCCCTTAAGTGTGTAACCCTATAGGTTCACATACGTATATATATATGACACGAATACACTTATTCTGTCAATAGTTGGTAGTGGCCTCTAGCAAGACGTGCCTACTCCTAAACGTATACAATGATCATATCAGATGAACCATCACAAGGTTTAGTACATGCCTTTCCCTTTGCCTCATGATATTTCGTCTAGCTCCAAGCTAACCTCCCTTTCTCGATACGTGATTTGTAATCCCTTTACTAGGTTAAATATTAACCATATGTAACACGGCCATGCATTTCTGGATCCGATCACTCGAGGGGCCCAGAGATATCTCTCTCAAGTAGAAAGGGGCAAATCCCATCTTGATTGACCATGCCTTGCAGCATGCTTCAGGACAAACCCGAAATATACCTTTATAACTACCCAGTTACGGAGTAGCGTCTGATAGCCCCAAAGTAGGTCGATCCACATCTCAAGTACATACGACAATCTCAGGTCTAAGCACAAAACATACATGATGTGTAGAGAGAGAGCTGCAACTAATTGCCAGTCTCAAGTTGGATCAGTCCAACGCCATGTTCATAACATGTGTCGACATCAGGTTTGACATCTCCATGTCTATGACTTGCGAAACATATTCATCAACCAATCGATATGCTAGTCTAATATTCATATGTGTCCTCACATGAACTCCGACTAGGGAAAACTATTAAATAACCATACAAGTAAAGAGTTTCACAAACAATTCACATAATTGCTAATCAATACAAGTTGCCTGATAAGGATATTCAAGGAACATTACAATAACTCATGGATACATAAGAAATATAATCATCTATATGATTGCCTCTAGGGCATATTTCCTTCAATTCAAACTCTAGTTGAGTTAGTAACTTTAAAAATCAATTCACAGAGTTGTACTGAACCAAATTGCATGAAACCAATTTTTCTAGAAAGGTATTCAAATTATTAATCCAATCCCGTTGGATTCAAATCATTTTAAATTATAGATCACCTATAGTAAAAATAACAAGACAAAGACTTTTCCACATTCAAACATTTTTCAAAATCAACCATAAATAATTTTGAGTTGATTCCAACTCTCGAAAATCACATTTGACAAGATCTTTCTGAATATGTAAAAATATTTAGGTTTACATGCAGTGATCTTGGACTAGTATTAAAAGAATGTTACATAGGTATTTCTAGTCACTTTAATTATATAAAATAATCATTTTAAACTTTATAAAATGTTACCACCACTTTAAATCACATTCCCAAGTATTAGAATATGTGGTGATGACATGTGTCAACATGATCCCATATTTTAATTAGAGAATATTAAATCTTAAGTAGTTTTCAATGAGTAGAAATTACTTTTCTAAAATAAAATAAATAATACTAGGCCTTTATTTCATGTGATGATTGTGATGATGCTAGATCATCTAGTGTGAACCTTTGTGTGCCAAAATGAGGTAATTAAGTATTGTTTGGTGATTGTGTACCTCGTATTTATTTATAGACGCTAGTACCGACCAAGGCTATGAGGAGGAGGAGTACCATGAAGAAGAAGAAAACTTCAACCACTACACCAATCAAGGCAAGCAAACACTTGCATGTTAACTGTGCAAGCTAACACTTGCAAGCTAGGTAACCTATGCAAGATGCATTAGGCATGCTTTGGTTGTGCAACCTTGATTATACCAAATCCTAGTTTGACTTGCAAGATTTATTCTTTTATTCCTTTATCAAAGTTCTTTATTACTTTTAGTTATTTTTTTGTGAGTTTTGAAAGATAGTATATATAACATAAAGATCATAAAAATTGGCCTAAGTAGTTAGAATTAGATGTCATACTGAGGCATGAGACTAGATTTGGGTAGTCACACTTGATTAGCACCCCTCATTAGTGAATACCCTCAATTGTACTGGATAGTGCTAAGCATAAAAGTTGATCACTTTAGATGGGAATACTTGGTGAAAATGATTATGATATCCTTGGAATGAAGATTCAATCTATTGAAATGTTTTGACATGTGTTATGAACACTAGATGATTTGATGATGAAAATGTTGAGGCATGAGCCTTAGCCCTTTTTAAAAATTGATGGTTGGGTTCAGATGTGATACCATTCCAATTTTGTCGTACAACCACAATACCCGAATTTGGGTAGGGCTTGACTGGAAGTTTATATGTCTTAGTATGGGTTCCCTCGCGGAAGAGGTTTGAGCTGAGGCTACCTCATGATGAATGTCCACCTGTGTAGTTCCCAAGATGACAGATGGTCATGGTTGGGAGGCCAAACTCATAGGGGAGGTTCCTATACTAGGGTGTGTAATTGAAAGGTTAGTATTGATTATCCGCATACTAAGTATGATAATTCAGGGTTTGTCCCTGACAGATGTATCGAATGTTGTGGTGAAAGTGTACCACCTATGTAGAGTGTCAAACTATTTAAATAGCCGCATCCGCAGTTATGGACAGTTGGAGTGGTCATACTATTCCGTCGTTAGATATTTTCAAAATGACTTGTGAAATGAACTATGACTTTGACTTGACCACAACAGGGTTGTGAACATGAAAACTAAGTTCCCACTTGGGTGTTGTAAAACAATAAGTTAGTTTTCTTTACTTCTAAACTCAGTTAGAGATAAACCTACCTTTTCGCAAATAAACCTAGAGCTTAGGATTCCTACTCGACTCTACCTTACTTGTTAGTATTAGTTTACGAGTAATTAAAGAGTACTCATGGCTTTGTCCTTGGGTATTCCTATGGCCATACTATGAAGAGGACTACCAGGATGATGGACAATAGGAAGTCTATGACAACTAGGATCATCTCCCATTGTCAGCATTGTCTATGACCCTGAAGATGGAGCTTCGACCATGCTACTATTATTATTATTATTCCGCTGTGTTGATTGTATTAAGACTGGATCATGAGATCCTTTATTTGTAAGACCTTTATTATGGTTTGTAATGGATGATGAACTATGGTACTAATCTGTTATGTCTCGAAAAAATGGTAATCCTAGGATTGTGATGTATGGCATAACAGGCATCTGGGATTAAAAATCCGGGTGTTGACAGGATATAATGGAAACAAATGTGTTCATCATTTTCTTTCTCATATTTCTCCATGACAACCAAAATCGCAGTTCAACGCCTTATAGTTAAACATGACTATAAAGATTTTATTTGGGAAGATGCGGATAACAAGTATGGCACTTGTAAGTTACTATAAAAGTAGATTCAATACAAAATACAGTTAACTGGTCCATATTTATCATACAAAAATCGAAGGAGATCTAGTTACCTAGGTTGGGACGATGTTTAGGCATCCTACGCATCATGAGTGGTTAGGTCAAGGTTGTCGAGGGTGCTATGGTTGCAGTGCTTGTGGATGAAGGTGAAAAGAATAGGGGTTCCTCCAAGCACTGGATGACCGCGGCGAAGAAGCGGATTTAGATAAGGCCATAAAGGTAGATCTAGGGTTTTCCACAGGGCTTGCCCAACTGTAGGCGGGGGTTGAGTGTGTGGGTAGGGAGTGGCAGGGAGGGCTATAGAGGTAGTGAACTGCGAAATTACGATTAAATCCCTAACGAACCTCCTTAACTAGGGGTGGAAAGGGAATTCCAGTATGTTTGAAACACATGGACGCGCATTATTTTGGGGATAGCAGGAGATTTTCCCACTCGACTTAATCTATGCCTTACTCCCTAGAATCAAAGGCAGTCACGGGCCCATGTTCAGAAATTAAGGCCCATTAGGCATTGATCATCCATGGCTCATATTAGACGTTTGGATGTCTCGAGCAAGCCCTTTTAAGATGCCATCAACAACGACCACCTCTACCCATCCAGGCATGATGCACACACTAAAGAACTTTTTCTGTCTCTCCCCCTCCCTCCCCCCTCCCTCTAGACTGGCTAAGCCACCACACACACAAAAATACCGCGCAGCTGCTTCAATCAGTGAACCTCCATTGAGGAGTCCAACACATGGGCCAACGGGGATATTAGTCCCTACCATGGTGCTAGCGGGGAGTCCGTTGATGGGCCATACTATTATGACACACCGGAAGGTAATTTTTCTGACGAGGACCCTGCTTACCGTCATCTTATGGAGGGGACACAGCCAGAGAGCACAGAGGAGGAGGAGGACAATGGTTTAGCTTTCATCTATGAAGGACCCATCGTCTTCAAGAAGAGTTCACTCGATCCACCCTTCTTCGACAAGAAGAAGAGGAAGCAGAAGGATGAGGGGTTAGAAATTGTCTACAATAAGAGTGCACTCGATCCCTTCTTCACTGGCAATAAAAGATGAAGGAGAAGGAGGCGGGAGGATTTAAGAAGAAGAAGGCGAGAGATGGAGGATGCCTTGGGAAGCAGAAGGACGACACCAACAGGAAGGTCGTAGCGGAAGAATCTAGGTCCAAGAATAAGAAGAAGTCTTATGATTAATTTAACCTCTAGTACTACCTATTTGTAATAAGGTTCGGAGATTGAATATCATCAAGTGCAAATTGTAATAGTGTTTGGAACTCGCACAAGTACTATGTTTGTCCTTTCATATCCCCCACCGCGACGCAATAATACCTCTTGTACTCCGTATTACTTTTCCCCTTAATTTCTGCATGCGTTTTAGGAAATAGGGGTTCCAATATAGAGAAAGCAACGTCAATTAGTACTCACATGATTTCAGGTAATTAATACTTGTACTAAAATGAATAAACCTAGGAAACCGCATGTATTCGTAGTGATTAAGTTAAATACAGAGTACTACTATCAAAGTCCCTAGATGAAAAATAACCTCTGTACAGCGTACTTACACGTAAATCATCTCCTTGCTCGGCATTGAATTAAATTATTTAATGTCACATTGATATAAAAACTTGACTGCACCCAACGTGTTATCCCCTGGCATGTCAAAAAGGCTGTGTTGCCTACAAAATCAAGCAAGCACACAACCATCTATATGCTAGAAGAATCTAGAAGACACCACCCAAACATCAAAATCAGGAAACTGCATGCCATGCGGAAAAACAGATGAGCAAAGATAAGAAAATCACCGAGAAATAGAGAGGAGCGAAATGAATTCCTTGGCAGCAAGAATGTGCATCTCAGCATCTGTGTCTCTAGCGTGTCCCTAGGAACCGTGTAATGATAGCTACATATGAGTAGTACAGTAATATACTATATTCTCACTTCATGAAGTCGCGAGAGCACTCGAGTACTACCTAGTAAAAATCCATAAATAGCTACCGCCGCCCGCCCATCGCTAATGCCTATACCTACTGGAGTACTGTAAAAAGGGATGTACTACTCGAGTATAAAAAGACATGTATTACCAAAGTATTAATACAAATGTACAACCACTGCTGCTACTGTTCTACTCCGGTTACTACTCTGTGGAGTTTCCAAAATCTGGACCTGTTTTTTTCAAAATTAATCCTAGTACCTATATCTAGACAAGTTTAACCACAAGAAAGAAATGAAACTGTGCTAAGGTTTTGTGTACCAGGGCGTCGATCCTAACATTTTCCCTGTGGACTAGAATGCTGTAAACTTGGTTTCAACTGGAAAGGTGCCCTTTCCCTCTAAAAAAGAGAGAGAAACAAAAGAGCCAGAAGAGACAAGCAGATAGAATAAAATGCAGATCATGTTGAAGACATGCATGCAGTCCTCAATCCGTCCTCTGTCTTTCTCTAGGAGTAGATCTTCACGTGGGTAGGATCTGTTACTATACAGTGTGATACCTGCTTTACTCTCACCTGTCAACTTCCTGTAGCCTTGTTTTGACTAACCAATGTGAAGCATGTGTTGAAGTGGAGATACCTACTTATTACTACGTTTTTATGCAGGAGCATGGCTCTAGGATGAATCAAGGGACACCATATTCAATTCCCTCAATACGCCATAATAATCCTATACTGCGGGCACTACATCGGCGAGCCGAGCTTCTAAGGAACCACTCCAATGCGGCGTGTCTCTGCGGATTCCACCAAGAGCTAGCCGACACAGAAAAAGATGAGCTAACACCGATAACTATTCCATTCCCCCACGACGGCGGTCTCACCATGGTCGTCTACCACAAGCTCGACGAGCTAGCGCCGATAACTATTACATGCCCCCAAGACAACTGTCTCACCATGGTCGCCTACCATGAGCTCGATAATCACAAGACCGCATGCCCATACAACTCGTGCAACTAGGCGGAGTTGGGATGCATTTTCACTTCCTCGTCGGTCGAGCTCCTTATCCACCTCGACAGCGACCACAAGGTACAAGTGCATAGGATACCATACGGTCAACCCATGGAGTTTACATTAATGATGCCATTACCATCCTTTCCGCCATCCATGGTCATCGTGTACTGAGATGACGCTAGCGTGTTCAACCTCATCATCGGGGAGCTCGGCCAGGCCACCGCCGTTTCCTCGATGTGCATCAGGGCGGCCGCTTGCTCATGGTCCCGCTACAGGGTGAAGCTATGCATGATTGGCCCGCAGTCACTGGCGGACTTCTTGACGGACACTATTAATGGTCTAATGGAGCCAACGAGTTGAGCGTCGCCCCGCAAATTGTCCTCGAAGATCTGACATTCCTCACGGTGCCGCTGTGGTACATAACGGCGGCTGCTGGATAGTACCAGAAGGTGTTCTCTTTTTCCATTTTCATCGACAAGAAGAATTGATATTAAACTTATGCTAGTGATCCTAACGCAATGGTAATGATGTAATAATAGTTAATTTAGTTCTAGAGCTCCACTCGTTTACTGGTTACTATAGTAGTACTTGGATAGGGTCTATTTTGGCACTAGGAAGGGTGTATTTTGACTGTAAAGTAAGTCTTCTTATAATATTTATATTTAAGATTAAAGTGTTCTCTGAAATGATATGTCAAACTTCTATATATTAAGGAACACTCACGTGCAAGGCACGTGTAACTTACTCATCCTACTAATTTTCCTTGCTTGATTTTAGGGTCATTTGTGCAAAATGTTTGGACTTGTTGTAATTTTCTATTTTGTGAGGTACTTGTTGTGACATATATGTAAACATCCTATGACTGTGTTAATTTAAGCATCTCGCTCCCTCAGGACATACCCCGGTCAGAAAAATAAAGTGCCACCACCCAGTTTTCAAAAAAAAGTAGACGATGACCTTGGTCATTTAGCCTGAAACCAAAGAAAGTACACATGGAGTATGCGGTATAGTAGGCCATGACGTCAAACAAGTTTTTCAAGTATTTTTACTACTCCCTCCGACCCATATTAGTTGACTACCAGTTATCAAAATTTGGATGAACCTATATACTAAATAGTTTCTAGATTCATCCAAATTTAGACAAATTTCAGTCAACTAATATGGGTCGGAGGGAGTAATAGAATTAATTAATGAACAAAGAATGATGCCAACAAATTTTTGTACAAAGTGGACAATTCTTTCTTATAGTTTCCCAAGCTCAAGGATTTTCTAGTTTCAAAATTCCAACATGGACCATTGAATCAAGACTAGCAAATCCAAACATTGCTAACTGTTGGATCTTCTTTTTCATTCTTAGCATCTAGAAGATTCTATTAATAGTCTTTAGCACAATGAACACTTTTTTGTGAAAACCTCCAAACACACTTTATTTCTTATTTTTAGGGACCTTGTGCTAAATGCATGGACTTGGATGTAATTTTCATTTTTTACGAGGTCATTGATGTAACTTACACTTCCACCAACCATGTTAACTGAAGCACCTCGCTCCGGGGGGGGGGGGACCTACCATAGTTAGAAGAAAATGCAACCCTCTCAATTATCACACAATGTGGACCACTGTTTCTTATATATTTCCAGTTTTCAAGCTTCCTAGCTAACTTTACAAACTTCACTTCTTTGTCGATTCAAAAAAATTAAGTCAAACTTGAGCTACAAGTAAGCGTGGTAGATCAATTGCTCTTTAATCAAATGTAATTTCGGAGGTACATGGGTGCGTATTCTTGTAGCAAAAAATGTTGTCGGTGTGAGTTTCGAACTATCTAGAAGGAACATTCTCAATTTCTCGAGTGATGATGAGATTTTTATTTTCCCTAAAGAAATAAAGTCCGAAGAATATGGATTTGAATGCCATAATCCAGCAAGCTTACATACATATTAAGTGACCAATATGTTCTACATAATTGAGATTTCCATGTGTTTATGACTTTTCAAACTCCCTAGATAACTCTGCCCACTTGAGGGACTTTATGTCGATTTATTAAAATTAGGTAAAATTTGAACAGCGAGAAAATTTTAGGCTGCTTTAATAGTTTTACGAAAAAGCTTTCGGAGGTACCCATCAGGGGGTCAATTAATATATCAGAAACCACCGTGAGTTTTGAAAATAGGTTCAACTTCTTTCTAAGATTATTCATCTTGACAACTTAACGAAATTAGGTCAAACTTGAGCTACAAGTAGGCGAGCTAGATGGCGCTCGAATTAAATGTAATTTCACAGCGGTAGATGGGTGCACCTTCTTATAGTAAACAATACCATTGGTGTGAGCTTCCAACTATCAGTAAATAACATTCTAATACAAGATAACGATCGCGATTATTCATTTCTGAAAAGAAAGTCTGAAGAATATGGATCTAGATGCCACAAGCCAAGCTTTCGACATAAATAGTGGACCGACATGTTTGTACTTATGACTAATTCCCATGTTTTAGGAGTTTTTTGAAACTTCGTCCTTGCTAACTCTATCCCCTTGAATGACTTTATGTCTATTCATCGAGATTAGGTGAAAATTTTGAACTTCAAGTAAGTCGTGGGTTGCTTTGAAAGTTTATGAAAAAGCTTTTATAAGGTACCCACTAGGGAGTCACAACTAATATATTAGAAACCACCGAGAGTTTAGACGACAGGTCCAACTTCTTGCTAAGATTTTTCGTCTTGACAATTTAACGAAATTTTGTCAAACTTGAGCTACACAAGTAAGCATGATATTTTTATATTGAATTAAATGTATTTTTAGAGGTAAATGGGTGCATCTTCTTGCAGTAAAAAATGTCATCGATGTGAGTTTAGAACTATGAGGAAAGAACATTCAATTCTCAATTTTTTCCAGTGATGAGAATATCATTCTTTTCCATAAAGAAAAGTTCAAATAATATTGGATCCAGATGCCACAAGCCAAGTTTAGATACATATATATTGGACCAACATGTTGTACTTTCTATTCCCATGTTTTATGAGTTTTCAAACTTCTTAGCTAACTGAGCCTACTTGAATGACTTTATGTCGATTTATAAATTAGGTCAAATTTTAAACTATATGCAAATTGTAGGTTACTTTGGAAGTTTGCGAAAAAGCTTTTGGAGGTACCCATCGAGGGGCATAATTAATATATCAAACTACCGAGAGTTTTGATGATAGCTTCAACTTCTTACTAAGATTTTGCATATTGACAATTTAAGGAAATAAGGTGAAACTTGAGCTACCAGTAAGCGCGATAGGTTGCTCTTGAATGAAATGTCTTTTCGGAGGTTTTTGGGTGCAATTATTGTATTAAAGAATGCCGTGTGTGTGAATTTCCAACTATGAGGATAGAACATTCTCAATTTTCCGAGTGATAATGAGATTGTTCTTTCCCATAAAGAAATTCTGAAGAACATGGATCTGAATACCACTAGACAAGTTTTCAGACATATACAACGGACCAACATGTTGTACTTATGATTTCCCATGTTTTATGAGTTCCCAAACTTCCTAGCTAACTCCACCCACTTGAATGACTTCATGTCGATTTATCGAAATTAGGTCAAATTTTACTACTTCTAGTAAATCGTAGGTTGCTCTGTGCGTTTTATGAAATGGCGTTTGGAGGTACCACATCGGGTGGTCAATAAATATATCTGAAACCACCGATAGTTTTGATGACTAGTTTGACTTCTTGCTAAGATTTTGCATCTTGAAAATTTTGAACCCCTTTTGAAAACGACCACATGAAATAAAGAAAAATAAAAAAGAAATTAAAAGATTTACACATGATAGGCCCTATCATGCATGTTGTGTGTGATAGGTGTCGTGAAAACGTTAACCATGGGATTTGACGAGTTTTGGAAAAAATTGGCTTCATAATATTGTTCTGCCATGTATAGAAACTATTGGGTTTCAAATGGAATGACCAAGCTTTTCAAGGCCACACCGATCAACATCGTAATTTACGACATGATGGAGTTCCCGCAGTAGATGGGTGCATCTTGGGGTAGTAAGCATTGTTGACTATGGGAGTTTTTAGACATATAGTGATCATGCTTCCTATCTAACTCAAGGTTTCGAGTTTTGGCCGAGATTACCGAAATTTCACCGAAATTCAGCCATTTCTGCTAGGACCGATAAGAGAATTTACCAAACGAAAACTTTCTAAATTTGGGGCTTTTTTTGAATTATCTAAAATATTTTATATTTTCTACAATTTTATTTGAAACTCTAAATTTTGGTCTAGTTTCAGCCAAATTTCATTTAGAAGTTTAAATTTTGATTCTTGCATTTCATCCGATATTTGACCGAAATTCACTGAAATAGCTGAATTTTGGCCATTTCGCTCAGACCCAATAAAAAACCAAAACCAAAATCCAAAACCTTCATAACATACCAATTTCAACAACTCTGATTTGTTGTCAAAAAGGCAAAAACCAGGAGAAAGAAAAACTTTTCTTGTTACATGATTGCAATATTTTCTTACTGGTTTGCTTATGTTCATACATTGATTGTGTAATGGATGATATACTTCTCACCTCGACCTCATTTGACCAAAAACTATTTTTCAAAAGAAATGTCTTGGCTCATCCTCCATATTCTCAAATGTTCTAACAATTCAAACTTGAGCCAAGATGATCTTACAAAAACAAAATATTTCACTAGTTATATTAATAAAACTATGGAGACCTATATATATTATATCCTTATGTTTTCAAGGCAGAACCTTCAACTACTCTTATCTCTAGGTTTTCCAAAACCTTTCCTAAAACCTTTTTCATCCAATCTTGGTAGAAATACCAAGATATCCTTATCTTAATTCAAAATCACAACCTCTACAAAATACCCTTTCTTACCTCAAGGTAGGCTTGATGGTAACCTTAGTAATAGTTTGATAAGTTGATAAGATGAATTGCCTTGATCTGCTGGTTTCCTTGTTTGCCTAGGAACTAGCATGAGCCAATCTAGGATCTCATCCTTAGGGATGAAACCAATAGTTGAGATCATAAATCTCAAACCAAGTATCTCAAACTAAATATATCTTGAGTCCCACAAGTGAATATTTAATCTACCTAACTAGATAAATCCTGAGTTATTCCTTTATATTAGCACCCAACTCATCAAATACCAAATATAAGCATGGATCCCCACTACTCAATATATACCTCAATACCAATCCCTTGATGAGGCGGATGGACCCTTGCATCCTCTCCAAATTGATCCCTCTTGCATACTTGTCCAAATCCAAAAATCAGCCAAATTTGGCCGTCTGGAATCCTTATCTAGATTCAATCTTTGGAACTCCACCTATTCTAACCCTTGTGCATTCTTTAGAATGTACTTGAACCATATTGTAGTACATCATTAGTTCTACCAAATCCCACACGTTCCCTTGGATAATCCATTATGGTTCCAACTCATCCATGACTATTTTGTAGTGAAGATAATAATCTTTTCTGCAAATCTTATCATTTGGCCTACGTTGGCAGAAGATCCCATCCATATGTTACCTCTCCTTGGCCAAATTATTGCATGGTTATGGTCTACTAACCATGTTATATCAATCCATACCTTTCTTGTTTCCAACGGAGCCTTGTGTTTCTTAAACCCACATGGTTTATGAGGCTTCTTGATGTATCTGTTATGGCAGCCTTATTTTCAACAAAGTTTGCCATCACTCCTAAACCACCTAAAATACAACAAAGGCCAACTATTGCTTCCATGATCATATATACAACTTGTTCTAGCTATCCATCTATCCCTTGCACCAAGGTGAGCTCTGAGCTCACTAATCCAACCATGTTTAGGTGACATGTAAATATCAAAACCCTAGATTCCGCCAAATCTAATTTCTTCCATTTTCAACATAATTATTCAAAACCCAAGTTGTAAATGATGGATAAATCGATTTTACATTATGTAATTGCATATGATAATTCCCCAAATAATTCCCATAATTATTTGGATCCTAAAAATATTTAAATTCCACTTTTGGCAAAACACTAGAATCTTTGTCTATAAAGGAAAGTTTGTTTTTCTCCAAAACACTTTGCCAAATAAATGCACATTTGAGGTCTATACATCATACCCCACCTTCCCATCCCAAAAATAAATATTTTTGAGATTGTTTTTGCCCTTTTTCTTAAATGGAAGAAACAAGAAATAATTACTTAAAAAAACTTGGCTATCTAAATAAATTACAATAAAATTCCCCAATGTGTAATATGGTATTTAGGAACATCTCACATCAAAAACCCATTTTGTACAATGTAAAAATATCAAATGAGATTCTAGAAACTACTTCTGCACTATTTGAATACTTGAGTTTAAGTGCACCATTAGCCCCTAGAAAATTCCCAAATAAATCCTATGGAAGTATCTTGATCATACCCATATACCAGAACTCTCTTCCCACCTTGCCCAATGCAAAATTTTCAACTTTATACACATGCATCAATTTGATCAAATTTTGCAAACCAATCAAACTTGAGTCAAACCAACTCCATACCCCATCCAATCTGGTCAAATACTCCACCACAACACCCAACACACCCATGGTCGTGTGATACTGTAGCTCTATCTACTATAGCACCCCGATCGTTGTCCAATGGGTTTGTAAGAGAGGGAGACAGGCATACCTTGCAAATATCTCCACCCCTCTCTACCCCTCTAGGACCCAGACGCCACTCTCCATCGTCCCCCTCAGCCAATCAATGACCAACTCCCCTCCTATTTTCCCTAGTGGACGAGGTCCACCATGAACCCACTCCCTCCCTGTTAAATAGGCTGAGGCCACCCAAGATTCTCCCTTCACCCTCATTCTCCACCTCTGGCTCTCACACACTCCCCTCGATCTCCATTCCCATGCTCTCGCTCTGGTTTAGCCGAGAGAGGGAGAAAATGGCCTCTTGGCCGTTGCTCAAAAGATGAGATTAGCATTCTCCCATGTGCTTCTTCCATTCTACATGTCGCCCTCTGGTCATCTCTTCCCCCTCTGACCCTCCTCTATTGTTTTCTTTGCTTAGGAATGAGCCCAACAATAGCTCCGGTGAGCCCCAAAAACTCCTCTCGGCCAGAACCACGCGAGACCCCTACTAGCGGCGGAACAGCCCATTCTACACCTTGCCGGACTCGCCAGGAGCCGCGACCTCCCCGCCTCCTCTCCATGTCCCTAGGTGAGACGCTGTCCTCCCTCTGACCGTTTTAGGGTTCGGAGCGCCGCCTCCAGGATTTGCTAAAGACGACGACGGACTGCCATCCATCCTATCTTCATCGGATGGCCCCTAGGGTTTGGACCGATACTAATTTTCCCACCCCCAGTGTCGATGACAAGCGGTCCCCTCCCGGTGGGACGAATCAGCCCCACTGGCCATATCCCCTCCAAATACGTCCCGTGCTAGCTCCTCACTCATTTACTTTAATTCGAAAATTACAGATCTACAACCAGACATTTTCTTTAACTCAAAACAAAAATGAAAAATAGAAGTGATTGCCCAGATCTAAATTTTACCAGGTTCCTATGTGTTTTGTCAAACATGCAGAACAAGTGCTGCATCCAAATGACCAATATTTATTTTCTAGTAAAAATAATACCAGAACATGTCATTTTCACTATTTAATTATTTCTCGGAGATTGGTAAACCCAAATGTGGTGAACCCAACTCCCTTTGGATATTATTTGAATTACCCAACCACTGGACTTGGTCCCATGTCAAGGTGAACCATGGCTTGATAGTAATAAAAATAACAAACTCCACCCACTTCTACCTTTACAAAATTCCCTAGGCCAAAATATGAAATGTTTTGACCTTATTTCAAATCTAATAGATAAGATACACCTATAACTAACAGAACCCAGGAGTTCAAGATTTATTGACCTTCTGAGTTTATTCATGGTTTAAATACTTCTATATGGGGTATTATCACTAAATAAATCATTCCAGAAGTTTAGAAATTCCAAAAATAGTGTTTCCAAGTTATACTAAAAGGTATTAGCTCTACCTTGCATGTCCCCCTGGTCCACAATAAATTGATTACTATATTGCCTTTGGCAAAAATAACAAGAACATGACAAATTTGCATTTAGGAATTTCTCCAGGTCAAACCACAATAGGTACTGACCTAATTCCAACTTCTAGAACACATGAACACCAGCATCCCTCAAACCCGTGGAGCTTATAATTTATTAAACCCTGTTTGAGTTTTGGTGAATTAAACTATTATGTGCATGGTGTATTCACTAATAAAATTATTAGCTTAGACCAAATGATCCATTTCCACCAGGAGTATCATGAGAGGAAGATGGCTCTCTCTCCTCTCCTCTCCTTTCACCCACGGTGGTGGGTGGTTCTAATGATCATTGCTCGTTGATTGGTAGTTGGAAGGCCATTATTAGGGAAGTCCGAGGTGATATGCTCAACTTACATCGTTAGGGTTCGATTGAGCGCGATGGATCGGGGCAGTTGTCGTTGCATGATGAATCTAGGAGGGTTTTGGTGGTTTGGAAATCTACCGTGGATGTCACATTTGGTACACGAGTGGTGCATGAGGGCTGGCGCGTCCTCGTGGGGCCGGTGGTTGCGGCACGTGGACTTCCGAGTGGTATCGCCAGTGCGGTGCCCTACGCGCGTACGTGCCAGGTGATATGGCTTGGTAGTGCCAGAAGGCGAGCGGGCGCTGGCGGTGGGCCAACGGTTGAGGAGGGACACCTGACAGATGAGGGTGAGACTACTAGTTCATCGACGAGGGGCCGGGTCCACTCAGTTCCCCCTCTCGCATTCTCATCAACCCTAGATCGAGATTGGGATCCACAACTTTTCCTCTCGAGAACTCCAGATCGCATGAGGTGTGTAAGGTAGTGTTCGTTCGGGATTCTCCAGTTCTCCATCCTTCATCTCCAAGGGAAGTTTCTCCTGAGGGGTGGAGTGGTGTTTTTTTTGGGGATTAGAGATCGTTTGCGCAGGTGGTGGCGGCTGAGCCTGTTATGGATCGACGCTTCCATGGTGGTCGTAGATCTCCGCCCCGTCCCCCGATTCGACATGTTCCTTATGTGAACAGGCCGGGATTTGGGTACGGGTAGGGAAGGCAGCCGATTGAGCGCTGGGCATTGGAGGAGAATCCCCGTGAAGGGGATTGGATCCGCGAACAGGAGCGTCGTCACAACGATGTGTGAGGGTGGGATGCAAGGCGCAGGGACGACGGAAGAAGGCAAGCGGAGAATGAAGCCAGGTTGGAGGATCAGCCTCGTGAAGCCTTGGCTTGTGACAGAGCTTTGGCGGAGGCACATCTTCGTGAAGCGGATCAAGCTCGTAATCATGGTCGATGGAGTCATCGTCTATAGATGTAGAAGGGATCAGGGTCAGATGCTATAGCTTCTTCGTTTTCGGGTATATCAGGTAACTCTGCTAATAACCCTAGGAGGAGAGAGCCGGTTTTTGCTGTACAGTGGAACAAGATGCTATTCCTAGGCCTACGATGATTCCTTGTGCTCCTACTAGTCGTCCTGCTACTGTGATTAACACATCTGTATCAAATTCTGTTAATGTGCCTGCTAGGGTTGGTCATCCTGTGAGTGTGTCGCACATTACTGTTGTCAGTCAGTCTGATGTTGTTGCCACTACTTTGGTGGGGTCCTCTGTATCTCCTCCATTTGTTGGTGTGACTGGAAATGTGAATACTAGTACTGAGATTGTTAGCATGCAATTTCCTGGTGATGTACAAGAAGCACATGAGTGTGGTAATTGTGGAAGGAACCATAATATTTTGGTCTGTCAAGAGAGGAATCCATGGGAGTATGTTCCTTTGTTCTTTGGTAGTACTGATTTTGACCAAGGATTTCGTTCTATTACTATGGTGGAATCTACTTTTCAGGCCATGGAGCAACTGCATTATGCACATATAAGTGTGGTCAGAGGTGATGTTATAGGAAAAGATCTTGAGAAGGAATTCCAAATGTGGGATGATGCTATTAGCTCTGGTTGGAGGTTTAATGCTAGATCCATAAATGATGTTGAGTTTTTTATGAGATTTCCCTCTGCTAGATCTATTGATGACTTTCATTTTGGTAAAGTGTTCATGAAGACAATTCCTAATGTTGTGATCCAGTTGTCAAAGTGGAATGGTGATATGGAACCTGTGGAATGGCTAGAAGAGGCCTGTTTTAGAATTGTTGGGATTCCTATGAAGTACAAGGAGAAGTCAACTGTCTTTTATGTGGCATCTCTTGTGGGTAAACCTTTGGCTTGAGATAGAAACAGTTTGAGAAATTTGGCTTATGTAAGGGTGAAGATTGCCTATCTCGATGTGACCTTGGTGCCTAACACTAGGAGGGGGAGATGCACGGTGGTATATATGAATTCAAATATACCAGAGATTTTTTTGCCCCTTATGCAGTACCAACTATACCTGTGTCTGTGGGAGTGGATGGGCAAGATGGTGTTAATGTACTTGATAGGAGAAATGAAGAAGATGTTAGGCAGAATAGTCCTACTGGTGTTGAGGGGGATTAGACTGGCACTTCTGGTGGACTAGATGGAGGAAGTGGTGGTCATCAACATACAGTTGGTGCTCCTGGTGGCTCTGTCTTGGACAAAGGTAAACATGTGGTGATAGATTAGGAAGATTCTGGTGGCATATCTTTTGGGACTAGGATGGCTAATAACTGGGCTAGCTCTGGTGGTGGTGGTAGCACAGGTGGTATTGTTATCAGAGAGAATGTTGATGGTGGTCATCATGGTAGTGAGAATATCCAGAATAGGGGAGGTACTATGGAGTCACAGGGGCCTGGTAGGCAACATGACAGTGTTCAGGGGGGTGGTGTGGATTCCGTTGCTGGATTGGGAGTTGTACACATGGAAGTTATTCAGAATCTAGTTCCTCCTGTGGTTGGTGATATCATCAATCCTCCTGCTGTTGCTGATCCTCGAAATTTTGAAGACTTTATTAGAGGTTTGTTGAGAGATAAAGGTAGTGATAAGTATTATGAGCTTAGGAAGAAGTATGGACTTTTGCTAGGTGATGAAGGTGGGAAAGGTGATTTTGATATGCAAGCTGATGATGAAGATTCTGCTAGGGATTCATTTGGGTCATCTACTGACAGTGGTAGAGGGGATGAGGAAAATTCTATGGGGAAGGACACACAAGTTGTGGGTATGAAGATTCAGGAGCAGGAGGTGGTGGATGTTGGGTCCTCTCAACCTAATGTTGTATCTACTCAGGATAGTGTGGGATCTCAACTGTAGGGTTCGCAGCATAGAAAACAAAAATTTTCCTACGATGGGAACAGCTATGTACCAAGATCTATCTACTAGATACAAGCAACGGGTGGATATACATCCATATAATACATACCCTCGAAGACCGAATAGCGTTAACGAGGTTGTACTCGTGGATGATGTAGACGAACGCTTGCCGATCTCAAGATCGTGATGAAGTCCATCTGGTACAGCCGGTCCAGCACGATCAAGTCCAGCACCTCAAAGCAGTGGTGCATCCGTGATCGCACACACGTACGGGTACCCCGACAACCTCCGCGCCCGCCTCCAAAAGCAGCGGAAGCAACAAATCCTTCCAGAAAAAGCCACCGGGAACATGTATCTCGCTGATCCGAGACCATGGGGAAATTCTAAAGGGGGGAGAGAGATCCTTCGCGAGGAGGTGTGAGAGACAAGTGAGAGGAGGGGGTCCTTTTATAGGGGAAGGGGGCAGACCAAGGGGGCATGGCCGCCGGCCATGGAGGGTGCCCCCACCTCTCCCTCATTCATGTGGTGGAAGCTCCACTCACATAAAAACCTCTCCACTCACAATTCCACTCACATGCATTAATTTTCCACCAAAATTAATGCAATCTCTCATTTAAATAAAACTCTTTTATTTATTTATTCAGAATTTTTTAATTACTTTAATGAACAAACATTCACATAAAACCCCTTGGTAGTATTCCATTTCACATGCAGAACCAGTTTCAGTAATTTCAACCGAAACAGTTCGGGTGTCTAGTGAAATAAATTCCTGCGCTTTCCTTTTCTTTTTCTGACATATCATTTGCGCCGAATGGTGTCGGTATCCCTTAAGTGTGTCACCCTACAGTTCGCGAATAATGCGGACATGATCGAGACCCTTCTCCGATCAATAATCAGTAGCGGGACCTGGAGATCCATACTGACTCCCACACATTCAACAATGACTTCTGTGATCGTGTGAACCTTTTACGCTAGTATCTTAATCCCTTTGTTTCACGATATATTACATGTCCTAGATTCGATCATCGGTATCTCCATACCTAGTTTGATCTCGTTACCAACATGCACTCTTTTCTCGTTCCCGTGATATAACATTCTAGTGATCAAATCACTTGCTTGCAAGCTAATCAATGTGATATCACCGAGAGGGCCCAGAGCATATCTATCCGTCATCGGGATGAAAAAATTCCACTCTCGATCCATGGGTCTCAACATAACACTTTAGTAGTTCTGAAGCCATCTTTATAATCGCCCAGTTACGGTGTGACGTTTGATGTCATCGAGAAACTCTTTCGGTGTTAGTGATTGACATGATCTCATGGTCTAAGGATTAGGATCAATTCGTTAGTTGTTATAGCAATATAAACTCAATGACTTTGATCGTAATGCTATACTTCGGATGAATGTTCATCACATCATTACACTAATGTTGTGACCTCGTTATTAACAACATCCAATGTCCATGATCAGGAAACTTTGATCATCATGTTAATCAACGAGCAAGTTTATAAGAGAGGCATAACTAGGAACTTCCTTTTTGTTTATTAAACACACATGTATTAACGTTTCCGTATTAATACAATTATAGTATGTAAAAGAAACATTTATCATAAACAAGGAATACGATAATAACCACTTTACTATTGCCTCTCGGGCATATTCCCTTCAGTCTCCCACTTGCACTAGAGACAATAATCTAGTTTGAAAACTTTGCGTATTGAACACCTATGGCTTTCTGGTGTTCCATATACGCAACTGCAAGTGGTTAACATAATCTATAGATCTGACGCTTTCAGGTCCGTGTGTATTTGCATGTCTTTGCGTCTTCACACATCACTCATTCTCCAATGAGATGGCATTATATATATTTGGTCTTTCGGTGAGACCTTTAGTTCCTTGGAGTTAAAACACGTTGATACTATTGTCATACAATATATCTTTAGTGTTAGCCCGTTGCGAACCACACCTTAGTTTGATAACAAACTACTTGACACAAATGCCCTCCTTTGCTGCTACTTTAGCAGTCATATACTTAGCCTTTTGTTGTAGTATCCGTCACAATGTCTTAACTTTGGAATACATCCAAATCCATCATGAAAACTCCTTTCCATTTCATTGTGCCACTCATAGTTTAAATTGAGATAAACTTAATTTGTATCTTGCGACAAAACTAGTATCAATCTAACGCTTTACAATGAACTATTTGTAATTGTTTGTCACCTCTACACAAATATATTCTTAGTTCTTCCAAAAGATCATAAGAATATCCTCACTATCGTCCAATGATCATTTTATAATTCATTCTGGTATATGCTCATAACACTTAGAGAATAGGACATATCTGGATGTGTACATATCATGGTATGATTGATCAAAACATTCTCGTGATTTCACTCATCAAGTGTCAAAGCACTTGAATCTTGTTTCACTTATCAAGTGTCGATACACTTCAATCTTGATTCAATTCCTTTCCATGCGACAAGAACCGTTTCTTGTTGTTTCTATATTGAACTCCTTCAATATCTCATATATGTACATTTGGCACAACCATATTAGCGTCACAGTCTATCCACTATAGACATTCACGCTAAATATTCGGGTTTTGCCTAAGTATTTCATCGAAATGAAATTCTTAACCTTTGTCAATAAAATATACATCATTTATAATCAACAATATGTCATCCACATAATGTATTAGAAATATGTCTCAGCGCTCCCACTTAATTTCTTGCAAATGCAAGCATCTTCATCGTCTCCTGATGAAAACTCTTTTTCATCACGGTGAAGATTCCAACTCCGCGATGCTTACTTCAACCATTGAAGTTTGCATGCCCTTTTTAGCATCCTTTGAATTAACAAAACCCTTTGGATCATGTCATGTACACGTCCTAGGTAACCATTCTATTAGAAGAACTTTGTTTTGTTTATTCATCTACCATATACCAAATTATATGTAGTGGTTGCTACTTTAATCCATCCAGACTAAATATCGCTATGAAAGATCAAATCTTGTCATAGTCAACTCCTTGAACATTGTCATAAAATACTTTACGACATGTCGACTATTTCATAGATGTGAAACATCCATGCCTGTTTCTTTATAGATCCAAATACGACCGATAGGTTTTTACACCTTTCCGGAGGGTCTTCCAAGTTCAAAACTTGATTTATCGTGTATGGACTTATCACGGATTTTATGGCTTCAAGCCATTTGATGGAGTCAGGGCCCATCATCGCTTCTTTGTATGTATTCGGTTCATCATTGTCAAACAATAATGATTTACTCTCAAATCTTAGCATTTGATTGTTTAATCGACCTACTTGGTTCAATAGGAACTTAGATCTCCGTGACCACCACATAAGCTATGAGCATTATGGCAGCCTTCGGAACTATTTCCGGTGCTGCGCAACTCAGCACATAAAGCTAAGGTTCGTTAAACTTATCAAAGTTCTATTGTCCTCCCACTTAACTTTTACGAAAAATTCCTTCTCCAAGA
Organism: Avena insularis; assembly: GCA_023614405.1. Classification (NCBI taxonomy): domain Eukaryota; kingdom Viridiplantae; phylum Streptophyta; class Magnoliopsida; order Poales; family Poaceae; genus Avena; species Avena insularis. The sequence continues at coordinate 207,139,593 of CM042685.1, forward strand.
AACTTCACGTTTCAAGCGACAAACCCTTTTGTCCTTGGTGTTATGAAGGAATAACCAATTGTTATTCAAAATAACCTATAGAAGACATGCTCATCCGACTTCGGTTGTAAACATCTTACTTATGTTTAGCATACCAAAATTTAAGAAATGACAACTTGGGTTTTACCCCAAACCATAACTTCCATGGTGTCATTTCAACAGATCAAGATGGAGCTCTTTTCAGTGTAAAAGCGGTAGTCTCTAAAGCTTTAATCTTTTATAACATAATGGAAGTTTTATCAATAACACCTTTGATCCAACCATGTCAAACAAGGTTTCATTACAAATCTCAAACACTCCATATTCCTATGGTGTTTCGGTATATGTAAATCTAGGTGTTTTGCTAAACTTGTAACTCAAATAAATCCCTTTATGATAAAATCATAATTCATTTATTTTCTTGTTACACTTGTAACTCAAACAAATCCCTTATGATAAAATCATAAACCATTTATTTTCTTGTTACAATGATTTTCCACTTCATCTTGAAAGTCTTTGAAACATTTTCAAATATTTCATACTTCATTCTCATTAAGTGAGCATTCACTCAAATTCCGGAGAAAGAATATGAAGTTGAAACCCATCTCTTACGACTATTAATAATGGACTACATACATCGATATGTATAAATTCCAATATTTTAGTCATTCGTTCTTCTTTGGCCTTTGAACGAAGTTTTTAATTATCCCGAGGAAAGTCTCACAAGCATCACTTGATCAAATCAAAGACTCCAAAAATCCATGAAAATGGAGATTCTTCATGTTTTATTTCCAATATAATTTAAACGGCGATGTCACTTCGTAAGTGATCTTTCAATCATTTTTCTTTCGACATTTTAGCATTAGGTTTTATGGATGTGATTTCTCCAACTAGATTTGTAAATCATCCATCTTATATGGAATACGATAATTATTTGAACAACCTTTGTTCTCATAATACCTGATTTAAATAACAATTATTAAAACAAATCTTGAAGTCAAGCTTTGAGGTCAACGAGAAATACAAACAACGTTTTGTTTGTTTTCGATGAACATCATCACATATTCTCTTGCTAGTTACTTAGGCCACTGTAGTTCATGAATTGCGTCGTTCCGTATGAAATTTCATACCAACCAATTTGGTATCCAATACCCAAGAAACACATTGTTTAACAAGCAAAGAATACAACCATAACATGTATATCATATATATACCTAAATTGGACATTTCCAATCTTTTCTTTTCTGCCAAATATATTTTATAGATTCTCTTTCAGCATTTCCCTTTCCTTTTTAAAAGAATATATCAACATCAAAAGTGGTGCCATATACATGACACATAGTCCAAAGCGTGTATATTCAAATAATAATACCTTTGGACTTGCACTTTGAAGTAGATCACCATCATCAAAATGATCGGTATTCTTTCAAAATCCATTCTTTAGTAATCTTTTAGTGTAGTAAGCACTTTACATACATCTTCTATTCATCCTTATCATGACGACTTTCATGATCAAGCTACTGTAGCTTATAAAGGCGAATCATGAGTATAACATTACTTTCCAAAACCCTTTTGGATGATTAGGATGTCTAGCATCTCCAACCTTCGTAAATTCTCATCCAATATGAGAACATATATTATACTATATCATTTTGCAACCAAAACATTGTTTCAGATATCGTTATATCTGCCACACATGATGGTTTCTGAAACAATTCTTTCAGCTCCTAGATAAACTTGATATTAAAACAATCAAGAATCATGGAGGCAAACATGATACTTAAGATACTAACACTGGAATTGTTACTCTCGATTTAATACCAACTATTAAATTTTACGGAGTAAATAGAGTTTGTTGAAAGTTTGAAATAGGACTTTAAACTTTAGATTGACACTCAACACAATACGATACCAGTTCGTAAAGTATATATCCAAAATTCTATAGTTCTATTATCTCAATTACAACTATGCATGAGGTGGTGAACGAATGCCAATGACTACAACAAATTATGCAAATTCACTTTGATTTAATTTATGATAAATTGAGTTCTACTAATCCAAATTAGAAATAAACTCCCACTCAAAAACGACATCCCTCGTGTCTTTTTGGTGATTACATGAACCAAATACACTACACCAAGTCCGATCATCACGTGAGTCGGTGTAGCTTCAAAGGCGAGCATCAAATGGGCATCATATCTACTATATGACTCATGCTTAACCTTTCGGTCCGTGTTCCGAGGCCATGTCTGTACATGCTAGGCTCGCCAAGTAAGAACCTTAGTATTCGCGTGTGTAACTGTCTTACACCCGAGATATGCTCGTGGATTCAAGTACACCCGATCATCACGTGATGCCTTGAAGCGACGAAACATTGTCGGTGCATACTTAAGGAAGAACACATTTTTATCTAGATATCTAAATGAGGGGTCATCTTATTATGCTAATAAATCGCTAAAATAGCAAGATAAGATGCAATCAAACATCACATGTTTATTAGTGAAATGATATGGTTCCCGCATATGATCTCTATCATGTGCACCGTGGTATGATCACTATCATACCTTTATGTGTAAGGTCAAGGTCTATGGAACTTACACGTTATGTGTGTTGTAAGAGTATCATCTCATACTTCTACTTACAACATCACCATATCATAACACTAGCCCAGCAACAATCTAAACTAGACGCCTCTAATTTATCCATTGCAAGTTTTACGTGGCTTAGGGCTTTCGAAGATAGAACCGTTCTTACCTACGAACATGAACCACAACGAGAATAACTAAATTGTTGACAACTCGTTGCAACTTAGATATTGACTATAGTAGGAGAGACAGACACCCGCTAGCCACTTATGCAAACTAGTTGCATGTCAACCGTGGAACAGGTCTCATGTGCGAGGACATGTAAGTTTCCACCAAAATTAATGCAAGCTCTCATTTAAATAAAACTCTTTTATTTATTTATTCAGAATTTTTTTAATTACTTTAATTAACAAACATTAACATAAAACCCCTTGCTAGTATTCCATTTCACATGCATAACCAGTTTCAGCAATTTCAACCGAAATATTTCCTGTGTCTAGTGAAATAAATTCCTGCGCTTTCCTTTTCTTTTTCTGACACATCATTTGCTTCGAATGGTGTCGGTATCCCTTAAGTGTGTCACCCTACGGTTCACGAATAATGCGGACATGATCGAGACCCTTCTCCGATCAATAATCAGTAGCGGGACCTGGAGATCCATACTGACTCCCACACATTCAACGATGACTTCTGTGATCGTGTGAACCTTTTACGCTAGTATCTTAATCCCTTTGTTTCACGATATATTACATGTCCGAGATTCAATCATCGGTATCTCCATACCTAGTTTGATCTCGTTACCGACATGCACTCTTTTCTCGTTCCCGTGATATAACATTCTAGTGATCAAATCACTTGCTTGCAAGCTAATCAATGTGATATCACCGAGAGGGCCCAGAGCATATCTATCCGTCATCGGGATGAACAAATTCCACTCTCGATCCATGGGTCTCAACATAACACTTTAGTAGTTCTGAAGCCATCTTTATAATCGCCCAGTTATTGTGTGACGTTTGATGTCATCGAGACACTCTTCCGATTTTAGTGGTTGACATGATCTCATGGTCTAAGGATTAGGATCACTTCGTAAGTTGTTATAGCAATATAAACTCAATGACTTTGATCGTAATGCTATACTTCGGATGAATGTTCATCACATCATTACACTAATGTTGTGACCTCGTTATTAACAACATCCAATGTCCATGATCAGGAAACTTTGATCATCATGTTAATCAACGAGCTAGTTTATAAGAGAGGCATAACTAGGAACTTCCTTTTTGTTTATTAAACACACATGTATTAACGTTTCCGTATTAATACAATTATAGTATGTAAAAGAAACATTTATCATAAACAAGGAATACGATAATAACCACTTTATTATTGCCTCTCGGGCATATTCCCTTCAGTCTCCCACTTGCACTAGAGACAATAATCTAGTTTGAAAACTTTGCGTATTGAACACCTATGGCTTTCTGGTGTTCCATATACGCAACTGCAAGTGGTTAACATAATCTACAGATCTGACGCTTTCAGGTCCGTGTGTATTTGCATGTCTTTGCGTCTTCACACATCACTCATTCTCCAATGAGATGGCATTATATAAATTTGGTGTTTCGGTGAGACCTTTAGTTCCTTGGAGTTAAAACACGTTGATACTATTGTCATACACTTAGCCTTTTGTTGTAGTATCCGTCACAATGTCTTAACTTTGGAATACATCCAAATCCATCATGAAAACTCCTTTCCATTTCATTGTGCCACTCATAGTTTAAATTGAGATAAACTTAATTTGTATCTTGCGACAAAACTAGTATCAATGTAACGCTTTACAATGAACTATTTGTAATTGTTTGTCACCTCTACACAAATATATTCTTAGTTCTTCCGAAAGATCATAAGAATATCCTCACTATCGTCCAATGATCATTTTATGATTCATTCTGGTATATGCTCATAACACTTAGAGCATAGGACATATCTGGATGTGTACATATCATGGTATGATTGATCAAAACATTCTCGTGATTTCACTCATCAAGTGTCAAAGCACTTGAATCTTGTTTCACTTATCAAGTGTCGATACACTTGAATCTTGATTCAATTCCTTTCCATGCGACAAGAACCGTTTCTTGTTGTTTCTATATTGAACTCCTTCAATATCTCATATATGTACATTTGGCACAACCATATTAGCGTCACAGTCTATCCACTATAGACATTCACGCTAAATATTCAGGTTTTGCCTAAGTATTTCATCGAAATGAAATTCTTAACCTTTGTCAATAAAATATACATCATTTCTAATCAACAATATGTCATCCACATAATGTATTAGAAATATGTCTCAGCGCTCCCACTTAATTTCTTGCAAATGCAAGCATCTTCATCGTCTCCTGATGAAAACTCTTTTTAATCACGGTGAAGATTCCAACTCCATGATGCTTACTTCAACCATTGAAGTTTGCATGCCCTTTTTAGCATCCTTTGAATTAACAAAACCCTTTGGATCATGTCATGTACACGTCCTAGGTAACCATTCTATTAGAAGAACTTTGTTTTGTTTATTCATCTACCATATACCAAATTATATGTAGTGGTTGCTACTTTAATCCGTCCAGACTAAATATCGCTATGAAAGATCAAATCTTGTCATAGTCAACTCCTTGAACATTGTCATAAAATACTTTACGACATGTCGACTATTTCATAGATGTGAAACATCCATGTCTGTTTCTTTATAGATCCAAATACGACCGATAGGTTTTTACACCTTTCCGGAGGGTCTTCCTAGTTCAAAACTTGATTTATCGTGTATGGACTTATCACGGATTTTATGGCTTCAAGCCATTTGACGGAGTCAGGGCCCATCATCGCTTCTTTGTATGTATTCGGTTCATCATTGTCAAACAATAATGATTTACTCTCAAATCTTAGCATTTGATTGTTTAACCGACCTACTTGGTTCAATAGGAACTTAGATCTCCGTGACCACAACCTTTGAGGCACATAAGCTATGAGCATTATGGCAGCCTTCGGAACGATTTCCGGCGCTGCGCAACTCAGCACATATAGCTAAGGTTCGTTAACCTTATCAAAGTTCTATTGTCCTCCCACTTAACTTTTACGAAAAATTCCTTCTCCAAGAAACTTCACGTTTCAAGCGACAAACCCTTTTGTCCTTGGTGTTATGAAGGAATAACCAATTGTTATTCGAAATAACCTACAAAAGACATGCTCATCCGACTTCGGTTGGAAACATCTTACTTATGTTTAGCATACCAAAATTTAAGAAATGACAACTTGGGTTTTACCCCAAACCATAACTTCCATGGTGTCATTTCAACGGATCAAGATGGATCTCTTTTCAGTGTAAAAGCGGTAGTCTCTAAACTTTAATATTTTAAAACATAATGGAATTTTTATCAATAACACCTTTGATCCAACCATGTCAAACAAGGTTTCATTAAAAATCTCAAACACTCCATATTCCTATGGTGTTTCGGGATATGTAAATCTAGGTGTTTTGCTAAACGTGTAACTCAAATAAATCCCTTTATGATAAAATCATAATTCATTTATTTTCTTGTTACACTTGTAACTCAAACAAATCCCTTATGATAAAATCATAAACCATTTATTTTCTCGTTACAATGATTTTCCACTTCATCTTGAAAGTCTTTGAAACATTTTCAAATATTTCATACTTCATTCTCATTAAGTGAACATTCACTCAAATTTCCGGAGAAAGTATATGAAGTTGAAACCCATCGCTTACGACTATAAATAATGGACTACATACATCGATATGTATAAATTCCAATATTTTAGTCGTTCGTTCTTCTTTGGCCTTTGAACGAAGTTTTTAGTTATCCCGAGGAAAGTCTCACAAGCATCACTTGATCAAATCAAAGACTCCAAAAATCCATGAAAATGGAGATTCTTCATGTTTTATTTCCAATATAATTTAAACAGCGATGTCACTTCGTAAGTGATCCTTCAATCATTTTTCTTGCGACATTTTAGCATTAGGTTTTATGGATGTGATTTCTCCAACTAGATTTGTAAATCATCCATCTTATATGGAATACAGTAATTATTTGAACAACCTTTGTTCTCATAATACCTGATTTAAATAACAATTATTAAAACAAATCTTGAAGTCAAGCTTTGAGGTCAACGAGAAATACAAACAACGTTTTGTTTGTTTTCGATGAACATCATCACATATTCTCTTGCTAGTTACTTAGGCCACTATAGTTCATGAATTGCGTCGTTCCGTATGAAATTTCATACCAACCAATTTGGTATCCAATACCCAAGAAACACATTGTTTAACAAGCAAAGAATACAACCATAACATGTATATCATATATATACCTAAATTCGACATTTCCAATCTTTTCTTTTCTGCCAAATATATTTTATAGATTCTCTTTCATCATTTCCTTTTCCTTTTTAAAAGAATATATCAACATCAAAAGTGGTGCCATATACATGACACATAGTCCAAAGCGTGTATATTCAAATAATAATACCTTTGGACTTGCACTTTGAAGTAGATCACCATCATCAAAATGATCGGTATTCTTTCAAAATCCATTCTTTAGTAATCTTTTAGTGTAGTAAGCACTTTACATACATCTTCTATTCATCCTTATCATGACGACTTTCATGATCAAGCTACTGTAGCTTATAAAGGCGAATCATGAGTATAACATTACTTTCCAAAACCCTTTTGGATGATTAGGATGTCTAGCATCTCCAACCTTCGTAAATTCTCATCCAATATGAGAACATATATTATACTATATCATTTTGCAACCAAAACATTGTTTCAGATATCGTTATATCTGCCACACATGATGGTTTCTGAAACAATTCTTTCAGCTCCTAGATAAACTTGATATTAAAACAATCAAGAATCATGGAGGCAAACATGATACTTAAGATACTAACACTGGAATTGTTACTCTCGATTTAATACCAACTATTAAATTTTACGGAGTAAATAGAGTTTGCTGAAAGTTTGAAATAGGACTTTAAACTTTAGATTGATACTCAACACAATACGATACCAGTTCGTAAAGTATATATCCAAAATTCTATAGTTCTATTATCTCAATTACAACTATGCATGAGGTGGTGAACGAATGCCAATGACTACAACAAATTATGCAAATTCACTTTGATTTAATTTATGATAAATTGAGTTCTACTAATCCAAATTAGAAATGAACTCCCACTCAAAAACGACATCCCTCGTGTCTTTTTGGTGATTACATGAACCAAATCCACTACACCAAGTCCGATCATCACGTGAGTCGGTGTAGCTTCAAAGGCGAGCATCAAATGGGCATCATATCTACTATATGACTCATGCTTAACCTTTCGGTCCGTGTTCCGAGGCCATGTCTGTACATGCTAGGCTCGCCAAGTAAGAACCTTAGTATCGCGTGTGTAACTGTCTTACACCCGAGATATGCTCGTGGATTCAAGTACACCCGATCATCACGTGATGCCTTGAAGCGACGAAACATTGTCGGTGCATACTTAAGGAAGAACACATTTTTATCTAGATATATAAATGAGGGGTCATCTTATTATGCTAATAAAACGCTAAAATAGCAAGATAAGATGCAATCAAACATCACATGTTTATTAGTGAAATGATATGGTTCCCGCATATGATCTCTATCATGTGCACCGTGGTATGATCACTATCATACCTTTATGTGTAAGGTCAAGGTCTATGGAACTTACACGTTATGTGTGTTGTAAGAGTATCATCTCATACTTCTACTTACAACATCACCATATCATAACACTAGCTCAACAACAATCTAAACTAGACGCCTCTAATTTATCCATTGCAAGTTTTACGTGGCTTAGGGCTTTCGAAGATAGAACCATTATTACCTACGAACATGAACCACAACGAGGATAACCAAATTGTTGACAACTTGTTGCAAATTAGATATTGACTATACTAGGAGAGACAGACACCCTCTAGCCACTTATTCAAACTAGTTGCATGTCAAGCGTGGAACAGGTCTCATGTGCGAGGACATGTAAAGTTTGTCCGGGCCGCTTCATCCCACTATGCCACCAATATCCAAAGTACAACTAAGAAGCAATAAAATGATCATCATCGCTTACATACTCATATGTGTACTACCCATGCAAAGTATCTATGCATAGATCCAGCTCTGATACCACTGTAGGGTTCGCAGCATAGAAAACAAAAAAATTCCTATGATGGGAACATCTATGTACCAAGATCTATCTACTAGATACAAGCAACGGGTGGATATACATCCATAGAATACATACCCTCGAAGACCGAATAGCGTTAACGAGGTTGTACTCGTGGATGATGTAGACGAACGCTTGCCAATCTCAAGATCGTGATGAAGTCCATCTGGTCCAGCACGATCAAGTCCAGCACCTCAAAGCAGTGGTGCATCCGGATCGTGACACACGCACGGTACCCCGACAACCTCCGCGCCCTCGCTCCAGTGAAGCAGCGGAAGCAACATATCCTTCCAGAAAAAGCCACCGGGAACATGTATCTCGCTGATTCGAGACCATGGGGAAATTCTAAAGGGGGGAGAGAGATCCTTCGCGAGGATGTGTGAGAGACAATTGAGAGGAGGGGGTCCTTTTATAGGGGAGGGGGGCAGCCCAAGGGGGCATGGCCGCCGGCCATGGAGGGTCCCCCCACCTCTCCCTCATTCATGTGGTGGAAGCTCCACTCACATAAAAACCTCTCCACTCACAATTCCACTCACATGCATTAATTTTCCACCAAAATTAATGCAAGCTCTCAATTAAATAGAACTCTTGATAGTTTGCAGAAAAAACTCTTGACATTTTTTAGTTTTTTCTGCAAATTATCAAGCCTGTTAATGGAAAGAATAGTATTGATAGTTTGCAGAAAGAACTAAAAAATGTCAGGAATGATCTGAAAGGTTGGGGTGCTCATGTTAGGGGGTTGAGAAGAAAAGGAAAAAATATCTAGTGGAAGAATTGCAGGATTTGGAAGCTGTAGAGGAACTAATTTTACTCAATGCAGAACATTTGAAAAGGAAAGCTTCAATTCAGAAGGAATTAATGGAGGTTTATGAGAATGAAGAGAAATTTTGGCAGCAAAGGTCAAGGGACAATTGGCTGTTGAAAGGTGACAATACCACTGAATACTTTCACAGGATTGCTAATGGGGTGAGGAGGAAGAAAATGATTTTTTTCTATGAATGATGGGGTAGAGAGATTCAGGGGACACCTAATTTGTTGTCGCATGCTACTGCTTATTACAAAAGTCTGTTTGGTCCTGCTAGAGGTTTTTCTGTCAGACTTGCTGATGACAATTGGATTGCTGGGGAGAAACTTAATGATGAATATAGAGAAAGGATGGGGGTGCCTTTTAGTGAGAAAGAGGTGAAGGAAGTTATTGATCAGATGGAAAAAATAAAGCAGTTGGTCCTGGTGGAATTCCTATTGAATTCTATCAACACTGGTGGTCCATTATTAAGAATGATGTTATGGTTGTGTTTTATGATTTTTATGCTCACAAGATTGATCTGAGCAGTATCAATTATGGTATAGTTACTTTGTTAACAAAAGGTGATGAAGCTAATTGTATTAAAAAATATAGACCTATTTGTCTACTCCAGGTCATGTTTAAAATTTTCACAAAAACGTTGACAGTGAGAACTGAACCAGTTATGGGGAAGCTGATTGATAGTTGTCAAACTGCGTTTATAAAAGGAAGATTTATTGCTGATGGAGTTACTTTGTTACATGAAATATTGAAAGAATCAAAAGTTTAGAAACAACAGGGTGTGATCTTGAAGATTGATTTTGAAAAGGCCTATGAAAAGTCAAATTGGGATTTTTTGTTTTACTGTTGTAAACAGAAAGGTTTCAGTGAGGACTGGCTGATTTGGTTGAAAAGTGTTGTGACTCAAGGTACTCTCAGTGTTAAAGTGAATGGGGTGGTTGGTCCTTATTTTGGTAGATTTAAGGGGGTTAGACAGGGGGATCCTTTCTCTCCTTTCCTGATTAATCTTGCTGGAGAATGTTTGGCAAAGATGGTTTTGAATGCTCAGGCAAGTGGTTTGTTTACTAGGCTGGTTGACAATTTGTTTGAAAAAGGGATTGCTATTTTGCAGTATGCTGATGATACTATTATTTTCATTAAAGATGAGGTTGAGGTAGCCAGAAACTTGAAATGGTTACTTTATATGTTTGAATCCATGTCTGGTATCAAGATTAATTTTGAGAAAAGTGAGGTGATGATGGTTCTAGAGGATGAAGACAAGATTTTTAATTATGCAGAGCTTTTTAACTGTCAGAAGGGTAGATGGCCTATTAAGTATTTGGGGCTTCCTTTTTGTAGTAGGAGATGCACAGTGGATAAGATGGGTTTTATTGGAGACAAATTGAAGAAGAAATTAGATGGATGGATGGGAGGGGCTTTGTCTCTAGGGGGCAGGCATGTTCAAATTACTTCTTGTATGGATGGGAGGGGCTTTGTCTCTAGGGGGCAGGCATGGTGATCAAGAATATTAGACTGTTTAGCATTAGTTTGCTTTGTAAATGGTGGTGCAGGCTTGAGGCTGAGGAAGGTCCTTGGCAAGTTTTTGTGAGGAAAAAATATATGAGAAGAAGGGGGTTAGTGGTGTGAAACACAAACAAAGTGATTATCCTTGCTGGGCTGATTTGATAAAAGTTAAAGATCTTTATTTGGCAGGCAGGAGAATGAAAGTTGTGGATGGGAATTTGACTGACTTTTGGCATGATGCATGGTGTTTAGATGTTCCTTTGAAAGTTAAGTTTCCTGGTCTGTTTGATGTTTGTCAAAATCAAGTGATTAATGTTGCTGCTATGGCTAAGAGAGGGTGCAGATGCTCTTTTTGAAGATGGTTGAATGGTGATGGTATGAATAAATACAATGAGATGAGAAGTTTGGTAGGTGGAGTGGTTCTGAATCAGGACAAAGATCAGCCTGTTTGGATGTGGACTAAGTCTGGTAGATTCTCAGTCAGGTCCATATATTCTCATCTTTCCAATGTTGGGATTGATAGGAGCTTTAAGCATCTGTGGAAAGAAAAAATCCCTTTCAAGATTAAAATATCGTTGTGGTTGATATGGCATGATGCTATTCTCACTAAAGATAACATGAAAAGGAAAAACTGGGAAGGGGATTCTACTTGCAGATTTTGTCAAGAGGAGGAAACTATTGGTCATTTGTTCTTTTCCTGTGTGGCTGCTAAGTATGTGTGGGGTGTGGTTGCTAAATCAGCTGGTGCTGAGAATAGGCTTGGGTCCTTTTCTCAGTACTTCTGGTGGGTTCCTAATTTTCTAGGATCCAGTCGGAATGTGCAGATTAGGGCGTTGGGAGCGATTTGCTGGGCTATTTGGAAACTTAGAAACATGGCCTGTTTTGAAAAAAAAAACTTATTAACTCTCGAGTTGATTTGGTTATATATGCATGTGTTTTCATCCATATTGGGTAGGTTTGCATGGGGAAGAAGAGCAGGAGATGCTGCATGCTGGGGCTGATGTTTTGCAGCAGACTGCCTTATCTGATGATGTGGCAATGGATGTTGCTCATGTGCCTTTCTTGGGGCTTCTGGCGATTCCTCGGGATCACACATATGGTGCAAAATGATGTGGAGAAGAAAAGTGAAAAGTAGTTTCTGAGACTTTCCTGTTATGGTTGTGTTGGCTGCTTTTGCCTGAAACTCTTCACTAGCCTACGTTCCGTGTTCTTGTGTATCCAACCTCCTCTCTTTTTTTATCCTTTTGATTGAAAGCTTGTAATAAGGACATAAACTGATGGATCCTCTAGATGGATCAGACAAATAGCTTGTGTGCTTGTATGTTCTGTTCCCTAATGATAGTGGAACCCGATCCCTATGTTATGGGGATTGTATGGAAAAAAAACTAATAAAATTATTATAGTAACTCTATAACTCCAAAAAGGGTAATTCCAATTTCTAAAGAAAGGTATATAAAATACCTAACATGTGCCTTTTGGAAACACATCAAAAGCTCCTATATTTTAAATCTGGTAAAAAGAACAAATATCTACCAGAACTGACTTTGGGAATTTCCTGAGGGTATTCTGGTAAGTATTTTGAATTGATTCCAACTCCCAGTGAATCAGTCCATCAAATAGTACTTAACCATCTAAGGAAATAATTTTTGGAGCTTCAAAACCTTTCTAGTGAATTATTTCCTGAAACTAGAGTTTAATCACTATAAAATACATAGTAAATCAACGGAAATTGATACAATAGTGAAACCACTTTTGTTGGTTTCATTTTATCAATACCTTTATAATGATATCATGTTTGCATATTAATACCATACAAAAGACCTTGGTCTAAAAACCCTCCCCCACCTAGTTCCTATATGATAAAACACATATGGAATTCCTTTAAATTTGCCAAGACATTTCCCAATCCTTCTTAATCTGTTCCTCTCAAAACCTAATGAATTTTAAACTTGAAATGTACTTTGCTTGCTGTATATATTGATGTTTGTATGCATTGTATTGATTGTGGTGTTGTTTGCTTGCATGTTAGCTTCATAACGACGATAGTTGTGATTGTGTGATGATGAGAAGAAGGAAGCATCGGATCATTTTTATTATTATTATGGTTATGGGTATTCTAGAATTCTAACAAAGTCAAGGGACACCTCGCTGGTCACAGTCATGCCTCCTTTGTTCTCATGATCCTTGTCCTTATGTCTTACTTATGCATGTTTTATCTACTGTTCACGAAACTGCATTGTTTTAATATATGCCGAGTTATATCTGGTAGTGGTTTGGCACCTCCAAACTATTACACTTTTGTACGACTAAGTACAACCCCGTTGTCGACACCTACTTTCCCCAAGTATGGTAGATGGTGTACAACACCATGCCCCTTTTGATACCTCGTTTTAGCCAAAGTAACAGTATAGGATGGGAAGACCCCGGAAAGTTTACAAAAATGTTTTATGAGAAAACCTTGGTGAGGTTTGACCTACCAAGATAAGTTTGATAAATTATAAAAGGTTTTGTTTTACAAAAGTTTGGACGAAAGATGGAGGAAAAACGTTTATGAAAACGCACCCGATTCTTTGCAGTTTTGCTAGAACAATTAACCCATGCAACCACATTACTCTGGAATGGGACAGGGCTGGATTTGAAGTTTTCTACTATGGTATGGGAATTCTCATGACTACTTATAATGGATCATCTCCCTCGATTGTCGGGGTTCCTTTACATAAAGGGTCAAAAGTGCGATAGTCACCTGGATGAATTGTGAACTGCCCTCGGGAGCAGTCGGGCGATACTATGAGCCCCTCATTTAAAGTGCCCCTTCTCAAGGAGTCGGAAAGGCACTCTGGTTGGTCTATGTATCTAGACGTCCCAGTGTTAAGGGGAACAACTCTTAGGGTAGGGCCTATTGGCATCCGGAGAGTCTTGACCGGTTACTCGACCCACGATCAATGTAGATCAGGGCAGGGTACTCGGATGGTGTGGGTAAAGTGTACAACCTCTACAGAGTGTAAATCTATTCAAATAGCCAAGTCCTCGGTCATGGATGGTTGGGAAGGTTGCCGTAGAGTGGTGCTAGTTTTGATTTCAAAACGGACTTCGGAAAAGCAAAGGCTTTGGAAATGTTTTGACCATGGGATGATCGGAAAAAGGAGGAATGGAGTTTGGTCATGGGATGACTGGGAAGGAAAAAACAAATGGGTGACCCAATCCTAGTGTTTTCCAAAACTTTTAAAAAGTGTTTCCAAATTTTTTTTACCAGAGTTTTCAACAAAGGTATAGACATTCTATATCTACAAGAGAAACGAGTTTATAAAAGAACCTCTTAGGGAGCCCTCCTACTACCGTATCCAAATAACATATTCTTTATTATTGTTCTTTATGGTGGTTTGCGAGTACATTCAAAGTATTCACCGACATGGTCCCTGGCTATTTACTTGGCTAGAGATTTAGAGGATCGAGAGAAACGATGGAGATGCTGATGTCTATGCGAGCTAGACCATCTTCTAGTCTGTCGCCTGTAGGTTAAGGCTGACATGGGCTCGGCGAATGAAGAATTCCGGTATGGATAATTTTAATCGCCATAATGGCAATAATGTAAGTTTTGTACTCATTACTTTTTGGATGTTGTAATGATACTTTTTAGTTATGCTCATTGCTCACTGATCATGGGAACATGAATTCCAGGCATAACGGGGATTCTCAGACCGTAAATCCAGGGGTACCACAACCTTGATCTAACTACATTGGTTAAATGAATTTCGCAAAAAATAATCGAGTCTAGCGCAGTGGAGATGGGAGTACAAAGCACGAGTGTCTAAGGGCATCCATAATGTAGGACCCACCCGGCTTATGAGAATTACCACAATGTATATGTCAACATTTTCCACAAGGTAGGACCCACATCACTTGGTCATATTCCTCCATGCAAAAGAGAGGAGGGAGGGGAAATGATTTTTCTATTCTCTATGGGCAACCCACAAGCTTGAGGTAACTTTATTTTATCCACAATGTACTACTAAATGCCTTAAGGTGTGATTTTTTACACATTGCGGATTCCCTAAGGGAAAAAGCAAATAATGGGCCCACTTGGTAGTGTATGACCAAGCTATAAAACTCCCATGCAAAAGTTCTTCAGTTAATTGGTCCCATGAATCATCTTTTTTAGACACTGGTGGAGCTTATTACATGTAGTACAGTAGTATTTCTGTTCCTTAGAAATAAGTATATGCTAACCTCTGTGCACGCGCTATACTTGCAGAGAGAATAAAACATAGGCAGGGGAAGAGGGCAGCAGCAAAGAGAGAAGAGGAGTTAAAGGCGGTTCGATGTTAGAGCAAAGTTTATGACGAGTTCCTAACACGAGGTACTCCTAACTCTACTAGTAGTAGTAAATGTAACGACCTATGAACGCAAAAAAAATTGGAAGTGTGTTTTCTCTCTCCTTCATTGTCTATCATCTCTCCACACTTCTCCCCTCGTGCACCGGCCTAGCTGATCTCTCCCTCGTCCATAGTGTGGCGCTGCACACGTGTTCCTCAGTATGACGGATCTGTTTTTCTCTTTTTTGAGAGAGGGGGGCTTTGTTTCTATGGCGTGTTTGGCAGCTGCGTTGGTGTGGAATAGTAGTACATAGGTAGGAAACTACTTTGGTCCTTGGCGGCAAAAAGATTCAAACTTTTTCGGTTTCGAAATTTTCACTTGTATCCCAAACATCGGGAGGGAAAGGTTATTTAAAAGACCGTCCATTTGCAGTAGTACTTCTTATCTTATATTTTTCGTCAAAAAAACTATATAGTGTACGGATAACTTTGAGCATGGACCGTAGGATCAATACTGACAAATCCAAACATTGCTAACCGTTGGATCTTGTTTTCCATTCTTAGCATCTAGAAGATTCTATTGATAGTCCTAAGCACAATGAACACTATTGTGCGCAAACCTCAAAACACACTTCATTGCTTAGTTTTAGGGACCTTGTGCTAAATGCATGGAGTTGGATGTAATTTTCATTTTTTTACAAGGTCCTTGATGTAACTTGTACTTCCACCGACCTTGTTAACTGAAGCACCTCGCTCCGGGGGGACCTACCATAGTTATAAGAAAATGCAACCCTCCCAATTGTCACACAAAGTGTACCACGGTTTCTTATATAATTCTATTTTTAAGCTTCCTAGGTAACTTCACACACTTCACTTACTTCTTTTCCGATTCAACGAAATTAGGTCAAACTTGAGCTACAAGTAAGAGCGGTAGATCAATTGCTCTTAAATTAAATGTAATTTGAGAGGTAGATGGGTGTGTCTTATTGTAGCAAACAATTGGTGTCGGTGTGAGTTTCCAACTATCTGAAAAGAACATTATCAATTTCCCGAGTGATGATGAGATTGTTCTTTTCCGTAAAGAAAGTCCGAAGAATATGATCTGAATGCCACAATCCAGCAAGCTTCTAGACATATTAAGTGGACCCAACATGTTGTACGTAATTGAGATTTCCATGTTTTTTTAGTTTTCAAAATCCCTAGCTAACTCTGACCACTTGAGTGGCTTTATGCTGATTTATCGAAATTAGGTCAAATTTGAACAAAGAGTAAATTTTAGGATACTTTGATAGTTTTACAAAAAAGATTTTCGAGGTACCCATTGGGGGGTCAATTAATATATCAGAAACCATCGAGAGTTTTGACAACAGGTTTAACTTCTTGCTAAGATTATTCATCTTGATAACTTAACGAAATTAAGTCAAACTTGAGCTACAAGTAGGCGCGATAGATTGCTCTCGAATTAAATGTAATTTTAGAGGAGTAGATGGGTGCATCTTATTGTAGTAAACAATACCGTTGGTGTGAGTTTCCAACTATGAGGAAATAATATTCTATTTTTTATGAGTGATGACGATCGAGATTGTTCATTTCAAAAAAGAAAGTCTGAAGAATATGGATCTAAGTGCCACAAGCCAAGCTTTTGACATATATAGTGGACTGACATGTTGTACTTATGATTAATTACCATGTTTTAGATGTTTTCAAACTTCGGTCTAGCTAACTCTGTCCACTTGAATGACTTTATGTCTATTTACCGAGATTAGGTGAAAATTTTGAACTACAAGTAAATTGTAGGTTGCTTTGAAAGTTGATGAAAAAAGCTTTTGGAAGCTACCCACCAGGGAGTCATAGATAATATATCTGAAACCATCGAGATTTTAGATGACAGGTCCAACTTCTTTCTAATATTTTTCACCGTGTCAATTTAACGCAATTTGGTCAAACTTGAGCTACACAAGTAAGCGCGATAGATTTCTCTTGAATTAAATGTATTTTCAGAGGTAAATGGGTGCTTCTTATTGTAGTAAACAATGTCATCGATGTGAGTTTAGAACTAAGAGGAAAGAACATTCAATTCTCACTTTATTCGAGTCGTGAGAACATAGTTCTTTTCCGTAAAGAAGGTTTGATAATATTGGATCTGGATGCTACAATCCAAGTTTACATACATATATATTGGACCAACATGTTGTACTTACGATTTCCATGTTTTATGAGTTTTCAAACTTCCTAGATAACTGAACCCACTTGAATGAATTTATGTTGATTTATCGAAATTAGGTCAAACTTGAAACTACAAGTAAATTGTAGGTTGCTTCAAAAATTTGTGAAAAAGCTTTTGGGGGTACCCACCATTGGGGCATAATTAATATATCAAACCACCAAGAGTTTTGCGATAGCTTCAACTTCTTGGTAAGATTTTGCATCTTGACAATTTAACGAAATAAGGTCAAACTTGAGCTACCAGTAAGCACGATAGATTGCTCTTGAATTAAATGTCTTACCAGAGGTTGATGGGTGCATCTTATTGTATTAAACAATGTTGATAGTGTGAGTTTCCAACTATGAGGAAACAATATTCTTTATTTTCCGAGTGATGATGAGATTGTTCTTTCCTTTAAAGAAACTCTGAAGAACACGGATCTTAATACCACAAGACAAGTTTTCAGACATATACAGTGGACCCAAATGTTGTACTTACGATTTCCCATGTTTTATGAGTTCTCATACTTCCTAGCTAACTCCGGCCACTTCAATGACTTTATGCTGATTTATCAAAATTAGGTCAAATTTCACTACTACTAGTAAATCGTAGACTGCTCCGTGAGTCTTACGAAATGGTGTTTGGAGGTACCCACATCGGGAGGTCAATTAATATATCTGAAACCACCGAGAGTTTTGATGACTGGTTTGACTTATTGCTAAGATTTTGCATCTTGACAATTTTGAACCCCTTTTGAAAACGACCACATGAAATAAAGAAAAAGAAAAATGAAATTAAAATATTTACTTATGACACGCCCTATCATGTTGTGTGCACTACGTGCCATGAAAACATTAACCATGGGATTTGACGAGTGTTGGATAAAACAGCTTCATAGTATTGTTCTGCCATGTATAGACACTATTCGGATTCAAACAAAAAGACCAATGTTGTTAAGGCCATACCGATCAACACCATATTTTATGACTTGATGGAGTTCCCGTAGTCGATGGATGCATCTTGGGGTAGTTAGCATTATTGACTGTAAGAGTTTTCACACTTATAGTAGATCATTCTTCCAATCTAACTCAAGGTTTCGAATTTCGGCCGAGATTACCAAACTTTCACCGAAATTTAGCCATTTCGGCCAGGACCTGTAAGATAATTTCCCGAATGAAAACTTTCTAAATTTGGTGATTTTTTGAATTATCTAAAATATTTTATATTTGGTAGAATTTTATTTGAAACTCTAAATTTTTGTCTAATTTCAGCCAAAATTCCTTTCGAAGGTTAAATTTTGGTTCTTGCATTTCATCCGAGATTTGATCGTAATTCACCGAAATAGCCAAATTGCGGCCATTTTGCTCGGACCCGGTAAAAAACCAAAACCGAAATCCAAAACCTTGATCTAACTACATTGGTTAAATGAATTTAGCAAAAAAAATCCAGTCTAGCGCGGTGGAGATGGGAGTACAAAGCATGAGTGTCTAAGAGAATCCATAATGTAGGACCCACCTGGCTTATGAGAATTACCACAATGTATAGGTCAACATTTGCCACAAGGTAGGACCTAGATCGCTTGATCATATTCCTCCATGCAAGAGAGAGGAGGGAGGGGAAATGATTTTTCTATTCTCTATGGGCAACCCACAAGCTTGAGGTTACTTTATTTTCTCCACAATGTACTATTATATGCGTTAAGGTGTGCTTTTTTTACACATTGCGAATTCCCTAAGGGAAAAAAGAAAATAATGGGCCCACTTGGTAGTGTATGACCAACCTATAAAGATCCCATGCAAAAGTTCTTCAGTTTGGTGGGTCCCACGAATCATCTCGTTTAGACATTGGTGGAGCTTATTACTTGTAGTACAGTAGTATTTCTATTGCTTAGACATAATTATATGATAACCTCTATACATGCGCTCTACTTGCAAAGAGAACAAAACATAGGCAGAGTTAGAGGGCAGCAGCAAAGAGAGAAGAGGAGTTGAAGACAGATCAATGTCATAGCAAAGTGTACGATGGGTTTCTGATATGAGATACTCCTGACTCTACTAGTAGTAGTAAATGTCAGGACCTATGCACGCAAAAAAATGGAAGTGTGTTTTCTGTCTCCTTTGATGCCTCTCATCTCTCCAACCCTCTCCCCTCGCACACCGTCCCATCTGATCTCTCTCTCGTCCATAGCGTGGCGCTGCCCACATGTGCCTCGGTATGAAGGCTCTATTTTTTCTTTTTTGAGGGAGAGGGGGCTCTATTTCTCTGGCGTGTTCGGCAGCTGAGTTGGTGTGGAGTAGGAGTAGTACATATTAAGGAAACCACTTTGGTCCTTGGCGGCAAATAGATTCAAAAAAAAATCGGTTTCGAAATTTTCACCCGCTGCCCAAATATCGGGAGGGAAAGGTTATACAAATGACCGGCTATCCACAGTAGTACTTCCTATCTTATCTTTTTCGTCAAAAAACTATATAGTGTGTTGGGGATATGCTATATGGTTATCCTCATAGCATGTGTCCTATCCGGATAACCCGGGTGGCCCACAGTTGGTAGCATGGCCCATGGCCTGCTAGGCGGCCCAGTTAGATGGATCCAGAAGGGAGGCCCATGCCGGATAAAGGAAGGCTACGGTGGAGTCACCAGCGTACCCGGAGCCTTGGAGTACAAGACACGCAAGACTAGTAATAGACAGTGTAGGACTCTGTAACCTGTCCGGCTAGGACTTTTCCCTGTAACCCTAGGACCTGAAGACTATATAAGTCGGGCCTATGGGAGCCTTTAGGGCACGATAACTTAGACAATCTCATACAACCTCGCACAGCGAACCTATCTCTGTAACTCAGCGTATTGCCATTATAGTGATTTATAGTAGGAGTAGGATTCTGCCACCGTTGTGGGATCTGAAACTGGGTAAGCTGGGTTACCTCATACCCGTCAACCGTCCTCCTTACCCCACGTCTCTAAACAAGCACTATGAGAACCCTCCATGGCGTACTCGTCGGCAATACCATGAAAGTTGGCGCCCACCGTGGGGCAAGAGGCGCTTTAGGCTCTTCAGCGAGCGAGGACCAAGATCTTCGCGGAAATCAGCGAAACTGTAGCCATCAGTCGCGTTCTCTTCTCCGGCAACGTTCTGATCGTCCCTCCCGACGAGTTCTGGATCCCGGCGAAGATGAACCCTACGCGATGTTCGATCGTTCCTACCGGAGACATCCACCTCTTCATTTGCAAAACTGACTCGGGCACTAGTTCCCTGGGAGCCGGAGGAGCATCAAGGCCCGCACGGACCTCCTACGGGCAGGATACGTTCGTGGAAGGATCAATGTCGAATCTTTCTTTGGAGTTTGCCGACAAAGATCAGAAAAATTCAAGGCCCACCCAAACCGCACCTGTGCAGGATATAAAGGTGGAAGATCACTGCAAGTCCGCCGGCTTCGATCGTGCATCTGGACAGCAGAGATCCAAGTTCGTCGGCATGGTTACCATCTTCGATCTGGCGCATTGCATTCAGAGAGAGGGCAAAAACCCCTGCGATTACCTTGCCAGGTGGCTCCGTATACGAGCAGATCTGGCCCACTACCCCAATGATGATGCTATGTATCACTTTGTGGAAGGACTGGACCATGGCACGCTCCTTCGGTATTCTCTAAGACGGCAGCAGGCGTCGGTGAACACAGCGCTTGTGCTCAACAGGTGGTCCCTTCCCCTTGTCCAGCGCTGTAGGCGGAGCTCGTCCGGGTTGATCTTCATCCATCACCATCCCAATGGTGACGAACACCGTCAACAACTACGCGGAGGCCGAAGCGACAGCTCACACAGCGCTTGCGCTCATTGACGGAGCCTCTCAGATTCATCCACCGCCACCATCGCCTCCGGCCGCCATCGCCGCAGTCGCGCTGCCACCTCTAGTCATCGTCGCTGCTGTTGCACCTCCACCGCCCATAATCGAGGAAGTCCTAGCACCCTTCGACTCTGTGATTGACGTGCTATACGCCGACTTCAGTGCAGATTCAGAGGAGATAGATTTTAGTCCAGAGGAACTAGACTCCGCCATGCAGGAGATGGAGGAGGAGTACACGCGCGACGAGCAAGTTAACAACGCCGTGACGTCTCGAGAGGTGTTCGTCACCATTGGGACGGCGATGGATGAAGATCAACCCGGACGAGCTCCGCCTACATCGCTGGACAAGGGGAAGGGACCACCTATTGCTGCCGATGATGATCGCGCAAAGGTCATGCCCCCTCTGCCTAATCTAGTACAACAGCCGCAGGAACTCTAGCTGATAGAGTGATGTACGGCAACCTCCTCGTCGAGCCACTGACCGTCAATACTAGGAAAATGGTCGTCTGTGGCGCACGTAA
The DNA here is from genome assembly GCA_023614405.1 of Avena insularis. Taxonomy (NCBI): domain Eukaryota; kingdom Viridiplantae; phylum Streptophyta; class Magnoliopsida; order Poales; family Poaceae; genus Avena; species Avena insularis. The sequence goes on from CM042685.1 coordinate 207,161,640, forward strand.
AAGTCCCATCCGTGGCGCACTAGTGGTGCGTCACGGGCCTTGCGCTACGGCTATCTCCTAGCCGTGGCGCACTGCCTGGTGCGCCACGGTTATGTGGAGATAGGCGTAGCGCACCTGCTAGTGCGCCACAGATATGTTGGCAGGTGCGCTATGCCTTGGATCTTCTGTGGCGCACGTTGCAGTGCGCCACTAAGCTGCGCACGTGCGCTTTAGTTGCAGTGCGCCACAGAAGCTGTGCCATGTGCGCCACGGGTGTCTTTTTTTTCATTTCAGGGCCAGATGATATACAATACAGATTATATAAGCAGATATACACACGGATATACACACAGATATAAGATATACAGTTATATATATAAATACACAATTCACAAAACAAGACTGAAACAAATACATATAGATAAGTCTCATACATGAATACATAAGTTATACATTGTTTCGATCAAGTTACAAAGTAGTTGGTGACATGCGAATACATGTGTCGATCGAACAAGTTAGAGCTCGGAAGCTCGCCTAGACATCTAAACTAGCTAGACACAAACGCGGGATAAACAACCAAAGAAGATAAGCATGATCACCGCGATGAAGGTGTAGGTCTTCATCCGGTTCCTCGTCCTAACTCCCGCTAGATAGCGCGTGTATCTAGCTTCCGCCTCCGCCATAGTGTTGTACCCTTTGTAGCTATTGCCGCTGAAATGGTGCACCTGTCTCCGGCAGTCTTCCCAATCATCGTAGACTCCGGGAACCCGTCCCTTGTACACGACGTACCACGTCATCTACAAGTTAACCGATGATTGAAAAAAAACATATATAATTATAGTCGCATATGAAGATACACTTATAGAAAGTACTCCTAAATCAAAAAGACCAAACTCAAAACTCATGCCTCATATATAACTAGGTTGTTCGACACAGGAATATGCTACGATGGAACTGTCCGCCAAGTAGGATGCACAACACCTGGACCTGTGCATAGCACAAGGCGGACAATCCCATCGCAGCACATTCACATATACTGTGCCACGACATTTCAATCATCGGCATTATTTCGAAAAAGACCAAAGTAACTCGAAAAGAATGCCTCATATATAACTAGCTAGGTCGTTGGACACAGGAATATGCTATGATGGAACCGTAAGCCAAGTAGGATGCACAACATCTGGACTTGTGCATAACACAAGGCTTACAATCCCATCACAACACATTCACATATATAGTGTGCCACGACATTTCAATCATCGACATTATTCTCGAAAAAGACCAAAGTAAATCAAAAAGAATGCCTCATATATATGCATAGGTTGTTAGACACAGGAATATGCTACGATGAAACTGTGAGCCAAGTAGGATGCACAACACCTGGACTTGTGCATATCACAAGGCTCACAATCCCGTCGTAGCACATTCACATATATATTGTGCCACGACATTTCAATAATCGACATTATTCTCGAAAAAAGACTAATAAAGTAAGGAAAAAAAAGAAGGACCAAAATGAGCAAAGCACCAAAGAGTAAGCAAAAAAACCAAGCATTGATTGATATATAATAATAATAAGCAAAAGAAGTAAGCTATGATTCATAAACCTAATAAGATAAGTATAGGAGCATGTACACTTGTCCACATACACACAAAGGTCATCTATAGTTTGTAACTGCAACTAGGCCAACATCAAGCCTTCTGGCTCGGCTTGGGGAACGGGAGGATGCCTTCTCTCGTCATGAACTTCCTATAGTCACCCTGTATCTCTAGGCGATCTTCTATGTCATGGTTATTCGGGATATTTCCTTCATAGAAGATCCCCCCCGAAGTCATGACATCACGAAAGATGATTGTCCCAAACTACTGCTGGATGCGATACATCTCTTGTCTAATATCTGAATCATTGATCTTGGCCTTTGCTTCGGCCCACTGTTTGAGATGATCTGGCAGCGTAGAATTCTGCTGGTCAAGTAGGAACGCCCTCATGTGATGGAGTGCGTAGTAGGCTTCCTTCTTACTGTTTTCCGGCTGCTTCATGCAGGGGAACTCCGTTACGTGGTTGAAGACATGCTTGTCGAACTTGACCTTCATACGCACGAAGGTGGTGCCTTCTGTCGAGGCATAGCCAGTGAGAGCATCATCCAGAACTTCCTTGATCTTGTCGTAGTTTTTCTTCTTTTCTAGACTCCCCGAGTCGAAATACGTGGCGTGGGAATGCTTCGGCAATAAGGAGATGAGCGTGCAGTGTTCATCTCTGCGCAAAAAATTCAAATGGAATGTGTTGGAAAAAGAATGATGATAATCTAATAAAGCCAATCGACGGTGGCGAGTGAATAACGACTTACTTGGCAAAGTAAGGCAAGGGAATGTATTCCTTTGTCTTGTTCGCCACGAGGATTCTTTTTAGGTACGAGGCCACGATACGTCGTTCGGCGGGGGAACCCAAGCAGCCGTCACGCATGTAGTAGGGGTCCACTACAGCAATGCCCGGTGTGTTCTCTCTAATGATCTGCATGGCCAGGCTGAGAGAAAACAGGCGGACCATGGTATAGTGCAGCGGGTATAGGTGGAACATATTGAAGATGTCGTCGAACCGCAGGAAGAACAGATCCGCAGGGGCATTGTCGATGAAGCCCAAGCCTGGTGTCACCTTAACCACGAATACCGGGTGCGAGGGATCTTTCTCCAATAGAAGGCGTCTCTCTATCGTCAGCACGCCGTCATGCACACTCTGCAGTTCCGAACTGGCGAGCCTCCGCAAATTCTTAGGTAGCATGGGCTCACCAGCCACATGAATCCTCCACATAATACCCTCGGGTCTTGGTGGCCCGTCCCGAAACCTGATCGGATTCGCAGTTGTTGACGCCACCTGCTGGCTCGACCTGCTAGATTTTCTTTTCCTGCCCTTTTTTCCTTTTGGAGAGCGGGCAGGCACCGCAATCTGAGCACCGGCTGCCCCATGTAGTGTGTCAGGGCTTAGAATAAAGGGCCGGTTGGTTGTATAAGCTGGCTCTGTAAAGGCGCAAGCTGGAGGCGTCTCCTAAGAACCAAACAGACGCTTGGTGATAGTGGCTTTCTCCGTGGGGCCACCAGCTAGGTCTTCGTTGCTAAACTGAGTGTTGAAGAAGTGATCATTCCAGTCTTCATCGTCCTCGGCCGGATCCTGCGCCATGTGCATATCATCAACATGATATATGCCACAAAAGTTTTGTTTTGTTTTTAAAATACTTTTAAATATTCCAAAAATGCCCAAAAGTGATAATATATGTCATAAAAGTTGTACAAATTAAATATAATTCAAATATGTCATAATAATTTGTCCATGATACAAATATGTCATAATAATTTGTCCATGAATATTACAATCTTTTTCGACCACGCGTTTTACAATATTTTTTGAGCTAGCGTTTTACAATCTTTTTCCCTTCTTTGTCGCGGTTGAATAATTTAGCCCCGGCACTTTAATGTTTCTTCTTTCGAACGGGCTACCTTTTTTGGGTAGGTTTGTCCTTTTTCTTCTTGTGATGTATGTTGCTGCATCGTAGTCGTTGTCATGTTCAATTATTGGATCGCCGTACTGGTCGAAGTCTTGCTCGTTGGCGACTCCATCCATTCCGATGATGTTTCTTTTTCCTCTCCTCACGACAACACGGCTAGGCTTTGTCGGGTCGGTAATGAAAAAACATTGGTCCACTTTGGTAGACAGTATCCACAGTTCATATTTCGCGGCCACGTTCGCACCGGCGGCCTTGGATTTGGCTGCTTCGGGTATAACCATGGTTGTGAAATACCGGTCTTCTCTTTCGACGCTCTTTGCCCATCTGACACGGAACATCGGTACCTTTTCTCCATAGTAGTCGAGCTCCCAGATCTCCTCGATTCTTCCGTAGAGTCTTTCCTTCACGTTGTCATCGGTGTAGAATTCCGACGTTACGCCTGAGTTCTGATAATCACACTTGTTGTCCTTTTCCTCCGTGTAGAATGTGTAGTCATCGATATCATATGCCTGATAGATCACCAGGTTTTGCATCGGTCCCTGCGACAAGGTGAATATGATCTTTTCCATGTTAGAAGGATGCGATCGCGGGGGATTATCATGGAGCGTCTACCTAAACCAATGCGTGAAATCTGTGTTGTGCTCTTTGATTATTTCTCCCTGCGTCCTCTCAGATGCCCCGTCAACATGCTTCTTCTCGATTAACCTTTTGTGCTTCTGTACCCAAGGATCGACCAGTTCTAAATGCTCTAGCGCGACGAGGTTTGCTCGATCAAAGTCTGCGCGTCGAAAACCAAAGTCTGCATGGAGTATGTGACGACCCTCTCGGTGACCAGATCCGTCGAGATTGCCAAGGTGCCTGTTGACGGGAAGACCGACAGGGTTCTCGATGTCTAGATAATTTGTGCAAAAAGATATGCACTCTTCAGCCAGAAAGCCCTTGGCTATGCTTCCATATGGACTGGACCTGTTGCGAACGTATCCTTTGATGTGTCCGTTCATCCTTTCGAACGCCATCATGCTGCGGAGGAACATCGGCCCGAGTTGGACGATGTCCTCCACGACATGGACCATCATATGCACCATAATGTCGAAGAATGTGGGTGGGAAGTAGATCTCATGCTCGCATAGTATCATCACGATCTCCTCCTGTAGCCTCCCAGCTGATTCACGCCAATCGACTTCCTAGAGATGACGTCGAAAAACTTCCAGAGTCCAAATAACGTTTCACGGAGTGCTCGTCCATTATCCCTCTTAGTGCGACCGGAAGTACCTGCGTCATTAGCACGGCACAGTCGTGAGACTTCATGCCACTGAACCTCTGCTTCGCCTCGTCTAGGTATCTGTTTATCTTGCCCGCGTAGCCGTAAGGAAATCTGACTCCTAGAAGGCACTTGAAAAACTGTTTGATCTCATCCTGGCTTAGAGTGAAGCAAGAAGGAGGGCAGTAATATTCGTTCTTATTGAACTTTTTACCCTTCCGACGACCTTGTGTCGTCTCCGACTCATGATCATCGTCATCTTCCTGATCATCAGGAGTAGTGCGTCCTCCGTGAAGCTCCTTCCGGATACCCAAGCATATCAGGTCGTGCCTTGCTTTCGGACCATCTTTCGTCCTATATGGCATGTTGATTATGGTGGCGCCCAGACTCTCGCACACGTTCCTGCTGAAGAATTGTGAACAATACCAATAACTTGGCCATTTGAAGTTTGGGGGCTAGACATGGTGGGACCGTTACAAACGGCACCATGTGGGTTTACACATTTGCTAGTAGTAGTTGATAAATTCACTAAATGGATAGAAGCTAAAGCCATTAGAAAGCTTGCTGGGGCAACTGCCCTCAGGTTTGTCCGGGATCTAGTGGTGAGATTTGGTCTCCCACATAGCATTATCACCGACAACGACAACAACTTGTCACTCGGAGAAGTGGAGGCTTATTGTTGGGAGAAGGGCATCCAACTTGACCTTGCATCGGTGGCACATCCACAATCCAATGGTCAGGTTGAGCGAGCCAATGGATTAATTCTGCTGGGAATAAATCCACGTCTTGAGGCACCGCTACATAGAGCAGCTGGAGCCTGGGCGGAAGAATTTCCATCTGTGCTATGGAGTTTACGAACTACACCCAATAGATCCACCGGCTACACCCCTTACTTCATGGTATATGGAGCATAAGCCATCCTACCTTCCGACATACTTCATGAAGCACCAAGGGTTGCCGCCTATAACAATGATGACGCTGAAGAATCCAGACGCCTAGATGTGGACCTTCTTGAGGAGGAGCGCGTTTTGGCATGCCAAAGATCCGCCATCTACCAGCAGAAGCTACGCAGCTACCATAGTCGCCGCGTTCGGCATCGCTCATTTAAAGAGGGGGATTTGGTGCTCCGACTTAAGCAGAAGAAGTCACACAAATTATCCCCGCCATGGGAAGGACCGTTCATCATAAGCAAGGTGCTACTCAATGGGTCTTACTACCTCGTTGACAATCGTGAACTGAAGGATAGACCCAACAAGGATCATAAGCGTAAGCGACGTGACCCGGATGATGACTACTCGGAGCTTGATCGGCCATGGAACATAGCACAACTACGTCCTTTTTACACTTAGTATTTTTTATCTAATTGTGTACCTCTTATATGATCAATGAAATAAAGCTCTCTGGTTCACTCATATTTTTGAGTCTTTTACGTCCTTTAGTGTTTTTTGGATCATATAAAACCTTTATGGACAAGTTTGGCGATTGCACTTGTGAAAATTCCGCCTACGGGCATTAGCTTAAGTTTTCCGATCTACACGTTCTTTGTCGTTTTTATGTGGATTCTAGAGTAGTGACTTTTGGCACTTATTGTCGGCGATTTTGTGATTAGGTTATGACGGTTCCATTGGGCATCATCACCTAAGCGCATGGTTCCGACAGCGAGTCTTCCGACTCACGAAAAGTCATGCATAAGAACCAAAGTAATGGATAAGCCAACACTTGCTTAAAAAATATATACATGCTAGAGCTTGTTCTTAAGTAGCAGGACATACATCATTTTTACGCCTTAAATTAATACATAGTTTTTTCTGCATACGCATCAAAGATGAAACAAATATTACAAGTTGTTTTTCATTTCTTTGGCGCAGGTGACTTGGAAGCAGCGTCATCGGCAGCAGGAGAATCACCCTCAAAGTCGGCAGTGTGAAGAGACTTAGAGGAGCTTTGGTCGCCGCCATCGATGGTGTTCATTGGCACGAAGACGTTAACGTCGACCAACTCGGCGACACTGGTGTCATAACTCGCTAATGACGACAAGATAGCCTCATGGTTTATCTTTTTTCCTTCGTCATCTATGTCGGGGATGCCAGAGGTTACCGTGTCGATGTCGGCATTCTCGTAGTGTGCCTTCACCATGGATAGCGCCATCCTTGCACCGGCCCGTGCACATGAAGCTTTCCATCTTGTGATACGCTCAGGGGCTCGGCGCAGGATCTCCGAGAACTTCGCCATAGAGTCCGCCTTGATGTTGATCTGGAGGGGCTTGGCAATCTCTTTGGCCTGTGCGATGGCGGTGTTGATGAAGTTGTCGGCAAGAACCATGCATTCCTTTGCTGGAGGAGGCAACCGGGTTAAACCCATAGGAGCTGCAAATTTCGACAAAGGAGCACATGAGTTCAAAAATTCAGAGTATCTAGACTACAGAAATCCAAGACGGAGAATCACTTACTGAAGATGCTAGCCTCAGCTTGCCAGAGGGTATCCGCCAAGGAGTCCCATTCTTGTTGGAGGAGCTTGTACGCCTCATGATGGCATTGATTCTGCTCATCGGCAGCTTTCTTCTGATCTCTTAAGATCGAGATCTCCTCCTTCAAGCGGTTCATCTCCACGGTGGCGGAGTCCTGCAGGGCTTTCATTGATTCTTCATGCATCTTCAGCATGTCCTTCCTCTCCTGCTTAAGGATCTTGTTCTTGCTATCCAGCTCTTGAATGTGCCTGGATTGCTCGACAATGTCCTTAGCCTTGGCAATGGTTTCTGCAAGTCAGAGAAAGCAAAGTACACAGTGAGTACTCGGAGAATACACAAGTTTAAGTCAGAATACTCAAAAGAAAGGAAAAATAGACGCTTGCTCTTGATGACCTGCTCCTTCAAGAAGGCAGTTTTACCCTTTTCGGCTTCCAAGTCCATGCGCATCTTCTGGTACTTGTCGTTGGCCATGCCCCTCCGAGCATTCTCGTTCTATGGAATAAAGAAAAGTTAAACGTTGTTTGGTCTACTTGGAGCATCTAGCCGGAAAATATCCACCTAGATGCTCGGGGGCTACAACGAGAGTTTTTAACTTAGCAATATGCTTAGTCTTTCTTTAAGCATCTAGTCGGAACTAATTCAGTTTTCGATTAGAAGCTTGGGGGCTACAGTATAAAGTTCTTAACTCGGATGTATGCTTAGCTCCTCTTTAAGCATCTAGTCGGAACTAATTCAGTTACAACTAGAAGCTTGGGGGCTATAGTATTAAATTTATAAACACTACGTATGCTACTCTTAAAGCATCTAGTCGGAATAAATTCATTCCACCTATATGCTTGGGGGCTACAGTGAGAAGTTTTCTAGCTTAGTCACTCTTAGAGCATCTAGACGCAAAGACCTATGTTTTTCCGTCTACATCCTCGGGGGCTACAATGGGATATTCATATGAAATGGAAAAGGCAAAAATAACTTACAAGTGCAATGATCTTGAGGTTAGTAGCACTCTCAGCCAATAGCTTGCCGAAGGATACACTGTTTCCTTGCAAGATTTCTGCTTGCCGGAGAAGCTCCTCTAGACCGCACGTCGGAGATGTCGGCGCCGCACCAGGAACTAGAGCAGTGCTACCCAGTTAAAGTACCGGATAGACTATCTTTAGATACTCTATGGTTTTCTTGGGTGCGGGGGCGCCGCCTTCCACCACCACCTTACCACAACCGATGGCATCGTTAACCAACGCTTCAGCCATTTGGTGTGCGGCACTTTCCCGCGTCGCCTGCTCGCTGACAACAGCAAGCTCGGTAGAGGCACCTGAGTCCACTTCCATGGCGGAAGGGCCAGATGCTTCCTTAGCTTGTGAGCTTGTTGGAGCGGAGGAAGGCTTGACGATGGGAGTGACAGGGGCGATGGCGGGATATGCATCGGGATGCAGCATGTCCTTGATGGTTCTAGAAGCCCCCGATGTTTCGGAGGTCTTCTTCAAGCTGGTCGTAGATTTCTTCCTGAAACGTGCAAAATGCATAAGTACAAGAACAAAATAGATAAATCGACAATGTCGGAGAGAAAGAAGCTTACACAAGAGGGGGTGCTTTGGCAAAGGGGATCCCAGTAGTCTTTCTTTTCTCCACCTCCAGGGCGGCGGTAGTCTTCTTGGAGGCTCCACCCTCCGTCATCTTCTTCTTGCCTCCATCGCCATCGTCAGAGGTGGAGCTCTTCCGCTTTCGCGACAACGGAACATCGTCGTCGGACACGATCGTGACTTCCTTCATCTTTGGATCATAGATTTGGACAGCCATGCTATCCTCCTCTAGATCGCTAAGATGTTAAGTGAGAGGTCACCGTGTTAGATGAGATGAAAAGGGTTAAGACGGAAGAACTGGAGTATATGTCATACACGGAAAATAAGTAGTTACCTTTGGGCACTTGCTCTCTACGAACATGTCGTAGGTGATGGCGAAGCCACGCTTCTTGTCCTTCACCTTGATGATGTCCTTGAGGCGAAGCTTGATGGAGTCGCTCGAGAAGTTGTCCACGGAGATGCGGAGGCTATCCCTTATATTGTTGGTACAGTCGTGCATCAGCTTTGGGAGGTGCTGCAGAGGTTGGATTCGCCGGATGAACCAGCACATGGCTAGGTACAAGCCGATCAAACCCGTCTCTACGAACCACTCTATCTGCCTTATAGCACGGGAAGCGTCGATGTCGGAGGGAAGGGAGGCCTGGGATCTCCATGTAGAGGCTTTGGTGGCGGCTCCATCGACGAAGTCCGGGTACGTTACTTCTCGGTTAGCCAGAGGGATATCTGGACCGTAGAAGTAAGTACGCTTCCAGTTCTTGCAGGAATCGTGGCCGACGATGTCGGGGAACCGCCGGCCAGGACGGATCTTGAAGCTAATGGTGCCACAATTTCTAAGTTCATCCTTGCTGGCCCCGGCTTGGCGTTTGACGATGAAGAAATAGACAAAGAGATCTAGCCTAGGCCTAATCCCTACCCTCGCAAAGCGCCACGTAATTGCTAAGCGCTAGGATACTGTTGGGAGAGAGGTTTTGGGGCTGCACTCGGTAATGATTGAGGGCAGCAAGGAAGAAGTTAGAGATGGGCAGGGAGACGCCACGTACCAATTGTGCTTTGAGATACACCCTTTCTCCGGCTTGGGGAGAAGGTGTGACCTCGCCGGCCGACGCCGCCCGCCAGGCGAGCCCCTCCGTCAGAGGGAGGTAGCCTTCGACGATCAACTACTTGATGTCGCGGTCCGTGATATCCGAACCGCGCCAGTCACCTTTGTGGGAGTCGTTTTCCTCCTCCAGCGGCTCTAACGCCGCTGGATTGTGGTTGCCACTGGTGGTCTCGACCACCGCAGAGACGGGGATGACCAGGCCCTCTAGGGGCACGGCGATAGAGCTCGCCGGCTTCGCCGCGGCTTCGCCCGACGCCGCCATCGAGGGAGAAGAACTGCTGCTGGACATTGCGAGTGTTTGGAGGTGACTGACAAGATTGGGAGTTATGGTTTTTCGCAAGTTGCACGGAGAGATCAAGGGGGCGCTTGCTGGAGGAAGAAGATGATGTGAGGAGAGAATGAGGTGAAAAGTAAATTTTCCACCGCAGTTACTATTTATGATCTCCAGCATCGAGATTTGTGTAGTTTGATCAAACGGTTGCCGCGTAGACCACGTGTGTGCGAACATGCGTGGAAATTTCACCACGTCCCAACCGTTGCTGCCAACGATTCGTATCGCTCACGCGGGAAAAGTGGAAATGATTGCGTTCTCTGCATGTGTGAGTTACGAGGCATTGCTGACCTACGTCTACGTCACCCTAGCTGACATAGGCAGATGAACCATCACATCAGAAGGTTCCGGCATGGACGGATCCAGTACGTCTATAGAAGAGTATGATGGAAGATTCAGCAATTCTCTGGCTTACTAGTTGAAGACGGAGGAAACCTTGCAGGGTTCTTTGGGAGGACTACAAGATATTGCTTGAAGATTTGCCAACATCCATCTAGACGGAGCATTCCACGTGAAGAGGCAAGATGGCGCAAGATCTCGGAGTTCCCTGGGGGCTACTGTTGGGGATATGCTATATGGGTATCCTCATAGCATGTCTCCTATCCAGATATCCCGGGTGTCCCACAGTTGGTAGCATGGCTCATGGCCTGCTGGGCAGCCTAGTTAGATGGATGCAGAAGGGAGGCCCATGCCGGATAAAGGAAAGCTACGGTGGAGTCACCAGCATATCCGGATCCTTGTAGTACAATACACGCAAGACTAGTAATATACGGTGTAGGACTCTGTAACCTTTCTGGCTAGGAATTTTCCCTGTAACCCTAGGACTTGTCGACTATATAAGTCGGGCCTATGGGATCCTTCAGGGCACGATAACTTAGACAATCTCAGACAACCTCGCACAGCGAACCTATCTCTGTAACTCGGCGTATTGCCATTATAGTGATTTATAGCAGGAGTAGGATTCCGCCACCGTTGTGGGATTTGAACCTGGGTAAGCTGTGTTACCTCGTACCCTTCAACCGTCCGCCTTCCCCCACGTCTCTAAACACGCACTGTGATGACCCCTCCATGGTGTACTCGTCGGTAATACCACGACATAGTGTACAGATAACTTTGAAGATGGACCATTGCATCAAGACTGGCAAATCCAAATATTTTTAACCATTGGATCTTCTTTTCCATTCTTTGCATCTAGAAGATTCTTTTGATAGTCCTAAGCACAATGAACACTATTGTGCGCAAACCTCAAATCACACTTCATTGCTTTGTTTCACGGACCTTGTGCTAAATGCATGGACTTGGATGTAATTTTCATATTTTACGAGGTCCTTGATGTAACTTGTACTTCCACCGACCATGTTAACTAAAGCACCTCGCTCCAGGGAGACCTACCATAGTTAGAAGAAAATGCAACCCTCCCAATTATCACACCAAGTGGACCACGATTTCTTAAATAATTCCATTTTTCAAGCTTCCTAGCTAACTTCGCACACTTCACTTACTTCTTTTTCGATTCAACGAAATTAGGTCAAACTTGAGCTACTAGTAAGCGCGGTAGATTAATTTCTCTTGAATTAAATGTAATTTTAGACATAGGTGGCTGCGTCTTCTTGTAGCAAACAATATTTTTGTCGTGATTTCCAACTATCTGGAAATAAAATTCTCAATTTCCCTAGCGATGACAAGATTGTTCTTTTCCGTAAAGAAAGTCCGAAGAATATGGATCTGAATTCCACAATCCATAAAGCTTCTAGACATATTAATTGGACCACATGTTGTACATAATTGAAATTTCCATGTTTTATGAGTTTTCAAACTCCCTAGCTAACTCTGCCCACATGATTGACTTTATACCGATTTATCGAAATTAGGTCAAATTTGAACAGCGAGTAAATTTTAGGATATTTTGATAGTTTTACGAAAAAGATTTTTGAGGTACCCATCAGGGGGTCAATTAATATATCATAACCCACCGAGAGTTTTGACAACAGGTTCAACTTCTTGCTAAGATTATTCATCTTGACAACTTAACGAAATTAGGTCAAACATGAGCTACAAGTAGGCGCGATAGATTGCTCTCGAATTAAATGTAATTTCACAGCGGTAGATGGGTGCATATTCTTGTAGTAAAAAATACCGTTGGTGTGAGTATCCAACTATTAGGAAATAACATTCTAATTTTTCTGAGTGATTACGATCGAGATTGTTCATTTCTAAAAAGAAAGTCTGAAGAATATGGATATGAATGCCATAAGCCAAGCATTCGACATATATAATGGACCAACATGTTGTACTTATGATTAATTCCCATGTTATAGATGTTTTCAAACTTCGGTCTAGATAACTCTTTCCACTTGATTGACTTTATGTCTATTTACCAAGATTAGGTGAAAATTATGAACTACAAGTAAATTATAGGTTTCTTTGAAAGTTTACGAAAAAGCTTTTGGAAGGTGCCCACCAGGGAGTCACAACTAATATATCAGAAACCACCAATATTTTAGATGACAGGTACAACTTCTTGCTAAGATTTTTCGTCTTGACAATTTAATGAAATTTGGTCAAACTTGCGATACATAAGTAAGTGCGATAGATTTCTCTCGAATTAAATATATTTTTAGAGTTAAATGGGTGCATCTTCTTGCAGTAAACAATGTCATCAACATGATTTTCGAACTATGAGGAAAGAACATTCAATTCTCAAATTTTTTGATTGATGAGAACATACTTCTTTTTCGTGAAGATAAGTTCGAAGAATATTGGATGTCGTTGCCACAAGCCAAGTTTACATACATATATATTGGACCAACATGTTGTACTTACGATTCCCATGTTTTATGAGTTTTCAAACTTCCTAGATAACTGAGACCACTTGGATGATATGTCGATTTATTGAAATTAGGTCAAATTTGAAACTACAAGTAAATTGTAGTTTTCTTTGAAAGTTTCCGAAAAAGCTTTTGGGGTACCCATCGGGGGCAGAATTAATATATTAAACCACCAAGAGTTTTGACGATAGCTTCAACTTCTTTCTAAGATTTTGCATCTTGACAATTTAACGAAATAAGGTCAAACTTTAGCTACCAGAAAGCGCAATAGATTTCACTTGAATTAAGTGTATTTTCAGAGGTTGATGGGTGTATCTTATTGTATTAAACAATGCCATTAGTCTGAGTTTCCAACTATGAGGAAAGAACATTCTAAATTTTCCGAGTGGTGGCAGGATTGTCCTTTCCCATAAAGAAAGTCCGAAGAACATGGATCTGAATACCTCAAGCCAAGTTTTCACACATATACAGTGGACCAAAATGTTGTACTTACGGTTTTCCATGTTTTATGAGTTCTCAAACTTCCTAGCTAACTCTGCCCACTTGAATGACTTTATGCCGATTTATCGAAATTATGTCAAATTTGACTACTGCTAGTGAATCGTGGGCTGCTGTGTGAGTTTTTTGAAAAAGCATTTGGAGGTACCCACATCGGGCGGTCAATTAATACATCAGAAACCACCAAGAGTTTTGATGACTAGTTTGACTTCTTGGTAAGATTTTGCACTTGACAATTTTGAACCCCTTTTGAAAACGACCACATGAAATAAAGAAAAATAACAAATAAATTAAAATATTTACGCATGACATGCCCTATCATGTCATCTGCGCTACGTGCCATGAAAATGTTAACCATGGGATTTGACTAGTTTTAGAAAAAACAGCTTCGTGGTATTATCCTACCATGTATATATACATTATTGGGTTTTAACCCGAACGACCAAGGTTTATAGATGTGCAAAGAACCAAATATACACCTATACTTTATAGATGTGGCTCAGTTTAAATATTTTGAGCTTTACCTATTATAATTAAATATATAAATGATATGTCATACTTATGTATATTATGCATGTCTCACATGCAAGGCACATGCAACTTACTGGTAGTACTAGGAAGAACATGGCTCGGCCACCGGATTGTAAAACTGAGTATATTGCACGTGGCAGTGTTAGTATAGAGGGAAAAACTAAGTACAGCCAAATTGCTAGTGTTACTCTTGAGGGTATAACTGAGTACACCTAACTCGCCATAGTTTTAGACACAAGGAAAAAAACATGACCATGGTACGCGTGTCGTGGTGCACGGGGCATTATTAGCAGAGCCACATGGTCGTTCTTGGTGTAGTAGCGTATCTGAGCCGTAGAAGTACGTCTGCTGCCAGTTCTTGCAGGACTCATGGCCGACGATGTGGAGGAACCGCCAACCAGGACGGATCTTGAAACTAATGGTTCCGCAATTCCTAAGTTCGTCCTTGCTCGCTCCGGATTCCCTCTTAACGGTGAAGAAATAGATGAACAGATCTAACCTAGGCCTAATCCCTAGGTAACCCTCACAAAGTGCCACGTAGTTGCTAAGCGCGAGGATGCTATTAGGGGCTAGGTTCTGAGGTTGAACCTGGTAATGGCTAAGGACAGGAAGGAAGAAGTCGGAGATCGAGAGGGAGATGTCGTGTACCATTTGCGCTTTGAGGTACACCTTCTCTCCGGCTTGGGGAGAAGGAGTTACCTCGCCGGCCGGCTCCGCCTTCCAGACTAGCCCCTCCGTCGTGGGGAGGTATCCTTCGGCGAGCAGCTCCTTAATATCGCCCTCGGCGATATCGGAGCCGCGCCACTCTCCTTTACAAGAGTCGTTTTCCTCCTCCAGCGGCTCCAGCGCCACTGGAATATGGTCGCCGCCTGTGGACTCCACCACCACGAAATGTGGCAGCACTAGGCCCTCTGGAGGCACCTGGACGGAGCTCGTCGGCTTTGCCGCGGCGTTGCTCGTTGCCACCATGGATGTGTTGGATCTGCTGCTCGCCATTGATATGGGAGAGAGGTGACTGGGAGATTGGGGAAGCTAGGGTTTTTCGCGTGCACGCGGAGAGCTCGAGGAGGTGCTTGCAGGAGGAAGATGATGACGCGGGGGAGAATGAGATGAAAAGATAAAATCTACCGCGGTTGTAATTTATAACCCCCAGCGTCAAGATTCATACAAAGTGATCGAATGGTTGCTGTGTGGACAGCGCATGCGTGGAAATTTCGCCACGTTCCCACCGCCACTTCCAACGGTTCGTATCCTTCGTGCAGGAAAACAGACATGATTGTGTTCTCTGCATGTGTGTGTTATGATTGTGTTGCACTAGCTAACATGGGCAGCTGAAACATCCCATCAGAAGATTCTGGCATGGACGGATCCAGTCTGGCTACGAGAAGAGTACAATGGAAGATTCAGCAGTTCTCTGACTTACAAGTTGAAGACGGAGAGCATTGCAGGGTTCTTGGGAGGACTACAAGATATTGCTTAACGATTTGCCGACATTCATTTAGACGGAGCATTCAACCGGGGGCTACTATTGGGTATGCAAGATCTCGGAGTTCTCCGGGGGCTACTGTTGGGTATGCTATATGGGTATCCTCATAGCATGTCTCTTATCTGGATAACCTGGGTGGCCCGCAGTTGGTAGCAAGGCCTATGGCCTGCTGGGTGGCCCAGTTAGATGGATCTAGAAGGGAGCCCCATGCCGGATAAAGTAAGGCTACGGAGGAGTCACCGACGTACCCGGAGCCTTGGAGTGCAAGACACGTTAGACTAGTTGTATACCGTGTAGGACTATATAACCTGTCCGGCTAGGACTTTGCCTGTAACCCTAGGACCTGACGACTATATAAGTCGGACCTATGGGAGCCTTTAGGACACACACAACTCATATCGCGCACAGCGAACCGATCCCTGTAACTCGGCGTATAGCCATTATAGTGATTTATAGGAGGAGTAGGATTCCGCCACTATTGTGGGATCTGAACCTGGGTAAGCTGTGTTACCTCGTACCCGCAAACTTTCCGCCTTACCCCACATCCCTAAACACGCACTGTGAGGACCCCTTCATGGCGTACTCGTCAGCAATACCACGACATAGTTAAGTGATAAAACAATAATTTTTGAGGTGACATGCACCATCAAAACAAAGATCAAACCATTTGCAAACATTGAAAGCTAGGATCAAAGAACTCTAAACATGTGCATGAAAGATGTAGTTCTAACAATAAGACAAAGTAACTATTCATGCAACATGAAGGGCTACAAACAAAGATCATGAATAACATGCATTGAAAAACGTTTGTTTGTTTCACATACAGAAGACATGGCATAATGGCATTCAGCTTGTCCCTCATAGAGTAGCAAATAGATGCATAGGACACCTTCAAAGTTCATAAGAGTGACTAGATACAAATAGCACAAGAACAAGTAATATCACAATATGCATCAATCAATAAGTTTTGGGACACTGCACATAGAACTAAGAATGACAAATATGCTCTCTTAATGGTGCCTAAAGGTTGAAGGTGGAGACTCAATATAATAGTGGAAGAAAGGCCCTTAATAAAGAGAAGCAGGGATTTCATGTTTCAAAAAGAGCTTCCAAAAATTATGGTACTTGTTAGCTTTCATCCCTCATTTCCCCTATCATAAGCATCTTGAAGTGATTAAGGATAAAGTGAACAAACTATGGAGTATATGCTTGACAGAGTATAAGTTGGCAATATCATGTCCCATGAATATGAGGGCCACACCTCATGCCACTCAACTTCAGTCACCTGTAAGTTCTTATCATAGTAAGTACATGCGTATCATACAGAACTGCCAATGGGGTACCCCTTGCACATGATACATGAGCTATCCCGTAACCAAAATGACAAGGCAAGCAGACAATGAGCATCTCAGCAATCTTTTTATTTACTATGTGCATAGCTTTTTATTGAGGATGCTTCACAGATAGCTCATTATGGTGATGCTGCAAGTTTCCACCATGATTAAGCATGGCTTAGGCTAGCGGCCCAGGCTTTTTCTCTAACACAAAATAAATAACTCCATGGACTTACAAGATCCCTCTTTATTTCACACCGGTGAAATCCATAGACAAAATAGCATGATATCAACTGTGTACAAAGGACATGTGCAATGTTGAAAACATTCACCATGACAGCATGGTTTTGCTAATTCCAACGTATAAGTGCAAGCATATACAATAGAGATGACCCAATGGTGCAAGTTTATTAGGGGCAAAGAATATAAAGTGTGCCATCAAGTTTGTGAGGGCTTTAATCACGAAGTTTGCACATAACAAAATATTTTTAATTGGAAGATAGCTGAAAAAAAGAATATACTTGGAATGGTGTAACACACCATGCATAGGAGTTTATAGTGGACACTTTGGAATAACTTGGTTTCTTGGGAGTTGTAAGCATGTGTAGAACTTACTCATACAAGTGGAGGCTAGCAAAAGACTGGGAGCAACCAACTAAGAGAGCAATAATGGCGATAATCATGCAGAGCGAAAAAACATTACTAATCAAAGCATAGAGTGGTACTACAAGTCAAGGACTAAATGATCATAGACGCTATGGTGACTTGTTCATAGTCATAACATGGTGTGAGCATGTGCCAAGTCAACCCAAACAAAGCATCAAAGGAGAATACCACAATACTATGCTTTTGTATTCTAAAACAACGCATAATTCTTTCAAGGCACACTAAGCAATCCAAATTGTTTGGAACAAGACATGCTATCGCAATAATCACTAATCATAAGGTCAAAACAACACCTAGCATGTCATGCTAAAGTCTAAGTCACAGTTAATGCAAGCTCCTCTTGCACTTTCAACCAAAAACTTCCTACTCCTTTCCAACACCAATCAACTTATTTGAAACAACACAGCGAGAACGGGGGTCCAAACTACTTTATTCAAGAAAACTAAACAAACTAAGCAAAGCAAACAAAAACTAAGACGCTCCAAGAACAATACAATAGTGCATGAAACAAATAAAAACGAACTGTCTAGACAGACCTGAGTTTTTTATTGATGAAGATGCGTTGGGCATCCCCAAGCTTTGATGCTTGTAACTTTTGGATATTTCTTGGGGTGACACTGGGGTGGCATCCCCAAACTTGAACTTTTGTCCATTCTTCATCTTATTACATCATTCTCTCTCTACACCTGAAATTTTTTCCTTCATATAAAACTTCACACAATCTTTATTACCAACATTAGTGTATTCAAAAGATAATAGACCTTTAGGCTTAGCTTTGGAACAACAAAACTTTCACTAAAAACACAATATACTATTGCAACTCCTTCAAAAAGCTCAATTCCCCAAAATAGAACTCAAAAGGAATCAATAAGAAGCAAATGCAAATAATGGCAGAAATTTGTCAAAATAGACCAGCAGGTAGAAACCGATTTTTTAGAAAATCTTCTGTTGCTCAAAAGATAAGAGGGCCTGACGGGTGGTGAACGAGGTAGTGAACACACCTAGGAGCATCAGAAAAAAGGCTAAGGTGGATCACACAGAGGATACCACACCCAATAGTAGCGGCAAAATGCTAGCTTGAAGAGGAACGCGCCACACAGGTCCGGCAATAATGCCGGCACGAAGGAGAACACACCCAATAGTGGCGGAAAAAATGCTATCTTGATGGGGAACACGCCGCAGAAGTCCGGCAATAATGCCGACGGGAAGTATAAAACACCCAATAGTGGCAGCAAAAGGGATAATTCGAAGGGGAACACGCCGCAGAGGTCAGGCAATGATGCCGACACGGAAGAGCCAACACCCATGAGGGAAACATGAAGGAGATCACACCGAGGTGTAGCAGCAAAAAGGTTAGTTCGGTGAGGAACGCAACACAGAGGTTAATCCCTAATGGGGCTACCATCAAGAATGATACCAACAGGAAAGATTCCATCAGGAAGGAGGATGTACACAATAAGAGCAAGATGGTTCTGTACAGTTGAGATGAAATAGAATCTTATTACTATTTGTCTACCGACGAACATGTGATGCATGACAGTGTAAGACCACCCCATGTGGTTGCGGCAACACCAACAAAGTGTTTGGGACAAAACAGAGTTGCCGGGGAGGTAGATTGGGCCAATGTTTCGGTCCATGTAGGTGTAAATGATGGTGCAGCCCCACCCCTGGGAGTCAATATGATGTGTGCAGTGCTAGGAATTGGTGAGGATGGTGAAGATTCAGAATCAGATATAGAAGATGGCACTATGGAGCATCAAGAATCTGGTGATGATGAGATCGACAAGACACTTATGGATGGGGATGGAATTACAGTTGGTGACTTGGGTCCTGATGTAGACGAGGTGATAAATGCCCACAAGGATCCTATAATTTCGGTTGGCACCGAGTTCAGCAGCATACATGAGTTCAGGATGTTGTTCCTGCATTTTTGTATCAAGGGGGAGTTCAATGTTCATAGGCTAAAGAACACTGCCTAGAGGTATGAGGCCGTTTGCAGGTTAAAGTGGAAGAATGGACATGTGGTGATACCTTGTCCGTGGAGGATCGCAGCCGGAGCCCTACCCACATCAAAGGCAATTAGGGTATCCTGGCAATGAATGGAGCAAACCATTTAAACTTTATCATTTTTCACTCTATAATATAAGTAAATTTGATGTGCAAGATCTATCTAGCAACTCCGCTTATGATGTAAATTAATCTGTGTTGTAGGTGAACAAATTGGGCCCTCCCCGCATGTGTGCAATAGGGAGCATGCCGAATGTCGTGGTATTGCCGACGAGTACGCCATGGAGGGGTCCTCATAGTGAGTGTTTAGATACGTGGGGGAAGGCGGACGGTTGTCGGGTATGAGGTAACACAACTTACCCAGGTTCAGATCCCACAACGATGGCGGAATCCTACTCCTGCTATAAATCACTATAATGGAAATACGCCGAGTTACAGAGATAGGTTCGCTATGCGAGGTTGACTGAGATTGTCTAAGTTATCGTGTCCTAAAGGCTCCCATAGGCCCGACTTATATAGTCGCCAGGTCCTAGGGTTACAGGGAAAAGTCCTAGACGGACAGGTTACAGAGTCCTACACTGTCTATTAATAGTCTTGCGTGTCTTCTACTCCAAGGCTCCGGGTACCCTGGTGACTCCACTGTAGCCTTCCTTTATCCGGCATGGGCCTCCCTTCTGGATCCATCTAACTGGGCCGCCCAGCAGGCCATGGGCCATGCTACCAAATGTGGGCCACCCGGGTTATCCGGATAGGAGACATGCTATGAAGATACCCATATAGCATATCCCCAACAGTAGCCCCCGGATAACTCCGAGATCTTGCGCCATCTTGCCTCTTCACATGGAATTCTCCGTCTAGATGGATGTCGGCAAATCGTCAAGCAATATCTTGTAGTCCTCCCAAAGAACCCTGCAAGGTTTCCTCCGTCTTCAACTAGTAAGCCGGAGAATTGCTGAATCTTCCATCATACTCTTCCATAGCCGGAAAGGATCCGTCGATGCTGGAATCTTCTGATGTGATGGTTCATCTGCCTATGTCATCTAGGGCGACGTAGACGTAGATTAGCAACGCCTCGTAACTCACACATGCAGAGAACGCAATCATTTCCACTTTTCCGGCGCGAGCGATACGAACCGTTGGCGGCGACTGTTGGGACATGGAGAAATTTCCGTGCACGTCCGCACACATGTCGTCTACGCGGCAACCGTCCGATCAAGCTGCACAAATCTCGATGATGGAGATCATAAATAGTAACTGCGGTGGAAAATTTACTTTTCACCTCATTCTCTCCTTGCATCATCTTCTTCCTCCAGCGAGCGCCCCCTCGAGCTCTCCATGCAACTTGCGAAAAACCCTAACTCCCAATCTCGCAGTCACCTCGAAACACTCGCAATGGCCAGCAGCAGTTCTTCTCCCTCGAAGGCGGCGTCGGGCGAAGCCGCGGAGAACCGGCAAGCTCCGTCGTCGTGCCCCCAGAGGGCCTGGTCATCCCCGTCTCTGCGGTGGTCGAGACCACTGGCGGCGACCATAATCCAGTGGCGTTAGAGCTGCTAGAGGAGGAAAATGACTCCCACAAAGGCGACTAGCGCGGTTCGGATATCACGGACCGCGACATCAAGGAGTTGATCTTGAAGGCTACCTCCTTACGACGGAGGGGCTCGCCTGGCGGGCGGCGCCCGCCGGCGAGGTCACACCTTCTCCCCAAGCCGGATAAAAGGTGTACCTGAAAGCACAATTGGTACGCGGCGTCTCCCTGCCCATCTCTAACTTCTTCCTTGCTGTCCTCAATCATTACCGAGTACAACCCCAAAACCTCTCTCCCAACATTATCCTAGCGCTTAGCAATTACGCGGTGCTTTACGAGGGTTACCTAGGGATTAGGCCTAGGCTAGATCTCTTTGTCTATTTCTTCACCGTCAAACACGAAGCCGGGGCCAGCAAGGATGAACTTAGAATTTGTGGCACCATTAGCTTCAAGATCCGTCCTGGCCGGCGGTTCCCCGACATCGTCAGCCACGAGTACTGCAAGAACTGGCAGCGTAGTTACTTCTACGGTCCAGATATCCCTCTGGCTAACCTAGAAGTAATGTACCCGGACTTCGTCGATGGAGCTGCCGCCGAAGCCTCGACATGGAGATCCCAGGCCTCCCTTCCCTCCGACATCGACGCTTCCCGCGCTATAAGGCGGATAGAGTGGTTCAAAGAGACGGGTTTGACCGGCTTGGACCTAGCCATGTGCTGGTTCATCAGGCGAATCCAACCTCTACAGCACCGCTTGAAGCTGATGCACGAGTATACCAACGATAGAAGGGATAGCCTCCGCATCTCCATGGACAAATTCTCGAGCGACTCTGTCAAGCTTCGCCTCAAGGACATCGTCAAGGTGAAGGACAAGAAGCGTGGCTTCGCCATCACCTACGACATGTTCGTAGAGAGCAAGTCCCAAAAGGTAACTGCTTATTTTCCGTGTATGACATATACTCCAGTCCTTCCGTCTTAACCCTTTTCATCTCATCTAACATGGTGACCTCTCACTTAATAGCTTAGCAATCTATAGGAGGATAGCATGGCAGTCCAAATCTATGATCCAAAGATGAAGGAAGTCAAGGTCGTGTCCGACGACGATGTTCCTTTGTCACAAAAGCGGAAGAGCTCCACCTCTGACGCTGGCGACTGAGGAAAGAAGAAGAAGATGGAGGGTGGAGCCTCCAAGAGGACTACCGCCGCCCTGGAGGCAGAGAAATGAAAGACTACTGGGATCCCCTTTGCCAAAGCACCCCCTCTTGTGTAAGATTATTTCTCTGCGACATTGTCCATTTATCTGTTTTGTTCCTGTACTTATGCATTTTGCATGTTCAGGAAGAAAGCTACGACTAGCTTGAAGAAGACCTCCAAAACATCGGGGGCTTCTAGAACCATCAAGGACATGCTGCATCACGACGCATCTCCCGCCATCGCCCCTGTCACTCCTATCGTCAATCCTTCCTCTGATCCGGCAAGCTCACAAGCTAAGGAAGCATCTGGCCCTTCCGCCATGGAAGTGGACTCATGTGCCTCTACCGAGCTTGCTGTTGTCGGCGAGCAGGCGACGCAGGAAAATGCCGCACACCAAATGGCTGAAGCTCCAGCTAAGGATGCCATCAGTTGCGGTAAGGCGATGGTGGAAGCTGGTACTTCTACTGAAGGCGGCGGCCCCGCACCCAAGAAAACCATAGAGCATCCCAAGATAGTCTATCTGGTACTTACCGGTAGCACTCTGGTTCTGACAGTGCTGCCGACATCTCCGACGTCTTGATCTAGAGGAGCTTCTCGGCAAGCGAGATCTTGCGGAAATAGTGTATCCTTGACAAGTCACTGGCTGAGAGTGCTACTAACCTCAAGATCATTTCACTTGTCAATTATTTTTGCCTTTTCCATTTCATATGAATATCCCACTGTAGCCTCCGAGGATGTAGACGGAAAACCATAAGCCTTTGTGTCTAGATGCTCTAAGAGTGACTAAGCTAGAAAACTTCTCACTGTATCCCCCAAGCATATAGGTGGAATGAATTATTCCGACTAGATGCTTTAAGAGTAGCATACGCGGTGTTTATAAATTTCAATACTATAGCCCCCAAGCTTCTAGTTGTAACTGAATTAGTTCCGACTAGATGCTTAAAGAGAAGATAAGCATACATCCAAGTTAAAAACTTTATACTGTAGCCCCCAAGCTTCTAATCAAAAACTGAATTAGTTCCGACTAGATGCTTAAAGAAAGACTAAGCATATTGCTAAGTTAAAAACTCTCGTTGTAGCCTCCGAGAGTCTAGGTGGAAATTTTCTGACTAGATGATCCAAGTAGACCAAACAACGTTTAACTTTTATTTTTTCCATAGAATGAGAATGCTCGGAGGGGCATGGCCAATGACAAGTACCAAAAGATGCGCCCGGACTTGGAAGCCGAAAAGGGTAAAACTGCCTTCTTGAAGGAACATACCATCAAGAGCAAGCGTCTGTTTTTCCTTTCTTTTTGGTATTCCGACTTAAAATTTTGTATTCTACGAGTACTCACTGTGTACTTTGCTTTCTCCGACTTGCAGAAACCATTGCCAAGGTTAAGGACATTGTCGAGCAATCCAAGCACATTCAAGAGCTGGATAGCAAGAACAAGATCCTTAAGCAGGAGAGGAAGGACATGCTGAAGATGCATGAAGAATCAATGAAAGCCCTGTAAGACTCTGCCACCATGGAGATGAACCACTTGAAGGAGGAGATATCGATCTTAAGAGATCAGAAGAAAGCTGCCGATGAGCAGAATCAACGCCATCATGAGGCGTACAAGCTCACCCAACAAGAACGGGACTCCATGGCGGATACCCTCTGGCAAGCTAAGGCTGGCATCTTTAGTAAGTGATTCTCCGTCTTGGATTTCTGTAGTCTAGATACTCTGAATTTTTGAACTCATGTGCTCCTTTGTCGGAATTTGCAGCTCCCATGGGTTTAACACGGTCGCCTCCTCCGGCAAAGGAATGCATGGTTCTTGCCGGCAACTTCATCAACACCGCCATCGCGCAAGCCAAATAGATTGCCAAGCCCCTCCAGATCAACATCAAGGCATCAGACTCTATGGCGAAGTTCTCGGAGATCCCGCGCCGAGCCCCCGAGCGTATCACAAGCTAGAAAGCTTCATGTGCATGGGCCAGTGCAAGGATGGCGCTATCCATGGTGAAGGCACACTACGAGAATGCCGAAATCGACACGGTAACCTCTAGCATCCCCGACGTAGAAGACGAAGGACAAAAGATAAATCACGAGGCTATCTTGTCGTCACTAGTGGGTTATGACACCAGAGTCGTCGAGTTTGGTCGACGTTAACGTCTTCGTGCCAAAGACACCATCGATGGTGTCGACCAAAGCTCCTCCGAATCTCTTCACACTGCCAACTTTGAGGGTGATTCTCCTGCTGTCGGTGACGCTGCTTCCAAGTCGCCTGCGCCAAAGGAATGAAAAACAACTTGTAATATTTGTTTCATCTTTGATGCGTATGCGGAGAGAACTATGTATTAACTTAAGGCGGAAAACAATGATGTATGTCCTGCTACTTAAGAACTAGTTCCATCATGTATATATTTTTTAAGCTAGTGCTGGCTTATCCATTACTTTGGTTCTTATGCTTGACTTTTCGTGAGTCGGAAGACTCGTTGTCGGAACCATTCGCTCAGGTGATGATGCCTAATAGCACCATCAATAACCTAAGCACAAAATTGCCGACAATAAGTGTCAAAAGTCACTACTCCAGAATCCACATAAAAACGACAAAGAACGTGTAGACCAGAAAACTTAAGCTAACACCCGTAGGCGGAATTTTCACAAGTGCAATCGCAAAACTTGTGCATAAAGGTTTTATATGATCTAAAAATGAACACTAAAGGAGGTAAAAGACTCAGAAATATGAGTGATCCAGAGAGCTTTATTTCATTGATCATATAAGAGGTACACAATAAGATAAAAAATGCTAAGTGTAAAAAGGACGTAGCTGTGCTATGTTCCAGGGCCGATCAAGCTCCAGGTAGTCATCATCCGGGTCACGTCGCTTACGCTTATGATCCTTGTTGGGTCTATCCTTCAGTTCACGATTGTAAACGAGGTAGTAAGACCCATTGAATAACGCCTTGCTTATGATGAATGGTCCTTCCCATGGCGGGGATAATTTGTGTGACTTCTTCTGCTTAAGTCGGAGCAACAAATCCCCCTCTTCCAAAGAGCGATGCCGAAACATGGAAACTGTGGTAGCTGTGTAGCTTCTGCTGGTAGATGGCAGATATTTGGCATGCCAAAACACGCTACTCCTCGAAAATGTCCACATCTAGGCATCTAGATTCTTCAGCATCATCTTCGTCATAGGCGGCAACCCTTGATGCATCGTGAAGTATGTCGGAAGGTAGGATAGCTTCTGCTCCATATACCATGAAGTAAGGGGTGTAGCCGATGGATCTGTTGGGTGTAGTTCGTAAACTCCACAACACAGATGGCAATTCTTCCGCCTAGGCTCCAGCTGCTCTATTTAGCGGTGCCTCAAGACGTGGCTTTATTCCCTGCAGAATTAATCCATTGACTCGTTCAACCTGACCATTGGATTGTAGATGTTCCACCGATGCAAGGTCAAGTCGGATGCCCTTCTCCCAACAATAAGCCTCCACTTCTCCGAGTGACAAGTTGTTGCCGTTGTCGGTGATAATGCTACGTGGGAGACCAAATCTCATAACTAGATCCCGGACAAACCTGAGGGCAGTTACCCCATCAAGCTTTCTAATGGGTTTAGCTTCTATCCATTTAGTGAATTTATCAACTGCTACAAGCAGATGTGTAAACCCACATGGTGCCGTTTGTAACGGTCCCACCATGTCTAGCCACCAGACTGCAAACGGCCAATTTATTGGTATTGTTCGCAATTCTTCAACAGGACCATGTGGTTGTCAGGCATAATACTGGCATCCCATGCATGTCTCAACCAGTTTGTCGGCATCCGCCTTCGCGGTCAGCCTGTAGAATCCTTGTCGGAAGTCTTTCGCGACCAACAATTGAGGAGCGGCGTAATGCCCGCAATCTCCGAGATGGATTTCGCGTAGGATTTCAATACCTTCTAGCTGGGAAACACACTTTAGGTATACACCAGTAGTGCTCCTTTTGTAGAGTTGTCCATTGATTATGGTATAGCCCTTCGCTCAACGTACTATTTGCCGTCTTTTGACTTCTTCGCCGGGCAAAGTTCCGTGTTCGAGATATTCCATGAACGGTTTTGTCCAAGCTGGAGGGTCCTTTGCCACCACGTGGACGAAAGAGTCAACTCTATCCGGGTTGTCAATGTCGGCTCCCTTCACGGATGGTGTCCGTAGATGCTCTAGGAAAAATCTTGGCGGAATTCGTTTGCACCCTGATCCAAGCTTAGATAGAAGATTAGCCGCCTCATTTTGCTCCTTAGGTACATACTTGACTTCATAGCCCAAGAAGCTCCTGGCTATCCTGTCCACTTCGTCTCGATATGCCGCCATCATAGGGTTCCGTGCATTCCAGGTGCCAGCCACCTGCTGGGCAACCAAGTCAGAATCTCCACAGCAAACTATGCGCTTGATGCCAATATCCTTGGCTACGCGTAGTCCATGAATGAGTGCTTCATACTTTGCCATTTTGTTCGTAGCCTCGAAGTGGATTTGAAGATCGTAGTATAGCTTGTCGCTAGTTGGTGACTGTAGCAATACACCAGCCCCCGAGCCATTGAGAAGCTTTGATCTGTCAAAGTGCATCACCTAGTACTCTGGTTCCGTCAACAGAGTAGCATCTGGCATCTCTGTCCAATCTGTGATAAAGTCCACCAAGGCTTGTGACTTGATAGCGTCACGTCTCTTCTATATGATCTCGAAGGCGGCAAGTTCAATGCTCTACTTCGCGACCCTTCCCGTAGCGTTGTTGTTGTTGATAATGTCGGACATTGGAGTCTTGCTCACCACTGTGATTGGGTGCTCTTGAAAGTAATGCCTCAGCTTCCGAGAAGCAAGGAATACTCCATAAACTATCTTCTGGTAGTGCGGGTAACACTGCTTGGACTCCATCAAGACCTCGCTCACATAGTAAACTGGTTGTTGAACTCCGTGCTCATAGCCTGGTTCCTTCCGCTCTACCACGACGACGATGCTGATTACCCGGTTGGTTGCCGCCATGTAGATTAACATGGGCTCTCCAGGATCAGGTGCTGCAAGGATGGGCGCTGAGGAAAGAATATCCATGAGCTTCTTCAATGATGCATCTTCTTCGTCCGTCTACGTGAATTTGTTCGCCTTCTTTAGCAACTTGTACAGCGGCAGAGCCTTCTCTCCAAGTCGGCTGACGAAACGACTAACTGCTGTAACACAACCTATTAGTCGTTGAATGTCCTATAGGCATGTCAGACGGTTTATGTTAAGATGGCCTTGATTTTCTCAGGGTTGACCTCGGTTCCACGCTGGGAAACGATGAAGCCCAACAATTTGCATTTGGAACCCGAGCGCACTTCTTAGGGTTAAGCATCATGTTGTATTTCCGGAGATTATCAAAGGTTTCTTTTAAGTCGGAGATTAAGTCATTTGACTTTTTAGACATCACCGCGATACCGTCCACATAGACGTGAACGTTCCGACCAATTTTGTCGTGAAGGCAACATTGCATTGTCCGCTGGTACATAGCACCTGCGTTTTTCAGCCCAAAGGGCATCGTAACATAGCAAAACGTGTCGTATGGGGTAGTGAACGAAGTGGCCAATTGGTCCGACTTCCTCATCATGATGTGGTGGTATCCTGAGTATGCATCGAGAAAACACAAAAGTTCCGAGCCAGCCGTCGAGTTAATGACTTGGTCAATGCGAGGCAAAGCAAACGGATCTTTGGGGCAAGCCTTGTTCAAGCCGGTGTAATCAACGCACATTCTTAATTCTTTGGTTCCCTTTTTGGGGACAAGTACAGGTTTGGCCACCCATTGGGTGTGAAGGATTTCACGGATAAAACTATCCTTAAGTAACCAAGCTATCTCTTTGCCTATGGAGCGTCTCTTCTCATCTCCAAAGCGTCGTAGAGGTTGCTTCATTGGTTTGCATTTTGGATCAATGTTTAAGCTGTGCTCGACAAGTTCCCTAGGTACACCTTTCATGTCGGCAGGTTGCCAGGCAAAGATGTCCCTATTCTCATGGGGGAACTCGACGAGTGCGCTTTCCTATTTGGAATCCAGGTTTGTCCCAATGGCAGTGGTTTTGGAGGCATCGCCTACCACAAGTTCCACCGGCTTGGTCTCAATGGCGGCCTTGAATGCAGGAGAAGAGTCGGAAATCTATTTCTTCAACGCGGGCATATCTGAGTCATCGACCTTACTCTAGATCTCTTTGAATTCTTCGCTGTAGAGGACAGCTTCCGTGAAGGCTGCTGCATTAATCTCGCAGTCCCTTGCCTTGGTAAAGCTTTTGGATACAATGATGACACCGTTTGGTCCGGGTATCTTGAGTTTGTTATAGACGAATCATGGCTTGGACATGAAGGTGTGGAATATGTCGCGGCTGAATATGACGTGGTACACGCTCTTGAAGGGGACCACGTCAAAGGTCATGCGCTCTTCGCGGTAATTATTAACATCGCCAAAGGCGACCAGAAGTGTGATGCACCCAAGGGACCGAGCCTCCCGACCAGGAACTACGCCGTGGAAGATGGTGTTGGTCCGCCTTAGGTTTGCCTCCATCAAGTTCATCTTTTGAAGTGTATCCAGGTACATGATGTTGATGCTGCTTCCACTATCCACCATACACTTGGTGAACTCCACGCCGTCAATCAAAGGTTTGATGACCATGGAGTATTGATTCTCCGTAGGGATGAGGTCTGATCCTTCCTGTCCTAAGTAATTGGAACTTCCGACCTGCGCAGGTACTGGAAACTAGGGGTAGAGTGGCCATTAGTATCCTCATAGAGGTCTTCTGTTGTCGGACGGTGGGGGTGCCAAGGAAAATGTGGTAGACTGGCGCCTTCTTCACGAAGGGGTTCTTGCCTTTGTCGTCGCTATTGGAGGCATGCTTGGGGTCAACATCCTCGTCCATGTCACTTGAATCCTTGGACTCCTCCTCCTTATTCTTCCCCTTGCCCTTGCCTCGCGGTTTGTTCTTCCGACTTTGCTTGTAGCCGGACTCCGGGTCTTCCTTGACGTCGTTGACGAACTTGTAGTGTCGATTGCTATGGGTGGCCTTGCCGTTGACATCGAGGTGTACGAGGCACGACATATCGCGGTACTCTTCATATGTTTGGGGAACGCGGAGCGGTGCCGAGGTAGTTTCACTTCCTCGTTGCTTCCCACGACCAACTCCTCGTCCTCGGCCATGTTTTCCGTCATCACCTCATCCTGCAAAGGTCATGGTGACCATGTCGGGAGATTGATTTTATTCTGGAGCGGTTTTCCGCTTTGTACTATTGTTCCTCCGAGCTTGAGTTGGAACGGCCGTTGCCGGCAGAGAGCCGCGAGCATCGTCGTCGGCAGCTGTAGCCAACTGAATCATATGGTTCAAGTCAAGCTGGTGATCGTACTGCAAGTGCTTTAGTTTATGTCGGAGCAACATGCCCCTTTCCAACCCATCGATGAAGGCGGCCATGGCGGTCCGAGCGTGCACACCTGCGCAGGAATTTTTCATATCTAGCCAGCGGGAGAGATAGGCGTGAGATGTCTCGTCTTTTCTTGCACACACCGCTGTAGATCGCCAATAGTGTAGGGACGTTTGTACGTACCCTCGAAGTTCTTGGTGAACGCCTCTTGCATGTACAACCAATTGAAGATGGATTTCTCCGGCAAGTCGTCAATCCATTGACGGGCTGTGCCCGCCAACATCAATGGGAGGTACTTGACGGCAACGTTGGGGTTACCCCCGGCAATATCTACCGCGTTGTCGTAGTCCTGCAACCATGTAGCTGGCTTAGCAGTGCCGTCATAGAGCTTGATGGTCTTGTCAATCCGGAAAATTTTGGGGTAAGTTACGGACCGTATCGCAGGTCCAAAGCAACGTGGTCCCAGGTATGGTCCTTCCCGGGCCTCGTGGATCTTATCGATCCGCGAACATGCATCGTACGGCTCCGGGTTTTTCTTCTTCTTGTCAACAGGGTATGGGCTGTGTGAACGACACGGGCCTCCTCCGCCATGGTGCCTGTTAGGTGGCGACGGAGGTGGAGGTGGCGGTGGGTTAGCCTTCTTGCTATTACCCTCCTGCGACGCCTCACGCCTGTCGCGGTTGCTTGTCGGATGCGGAGGGTCATGGTGTGACCTGCTCTTGTGTCCCTGGTTGCGTTCTCCGCCATGACGGGTCTGCTCCGTGTTGTCGCGGATGATGATGCCGCCCTGCCTTGGCGGTGGCATATCCGTACGATGGTGAGCCTTGGGATCTTCGTGATGTCGTGGGGATCGGGGCGGTGGCGATGGGCGATGAGGTCGGGCCTTTTCTCCGTGGTCGGAGGATATGGGGATAGCATCCTTCCTGTTGTGTGCATCCCTCCGTCTTTGTTCTGATGAACCCGTCTGAGACCCGACATCAAGAGGAGATCTGTCCCTTGGCGGCTTATGTTGGCTAGACTGGCACAACGCTGGGTCAGACTCAAGCCTCTGAGAGGTGGCCTTTTCCGGCTGCTTCACCACCTTGGCCACTAGGTCATAGACCTGGTCCACTGCCTTGGGCGATCTATCCTGCTCCAGAAGGGTCTTGGCGACGGCGAGGTTGAGGAGTGGAGTGGGCATCACCTGTCTGCCTTCACTGTCAATGTATGGCTTGGCTTGTGCCGACTTCGGGGGAGCCCATCCTAGGTTTCGTCGTACACCAGGATTGTTGATGACGCGAGCCGGAGCTTTCTTGGCCTTCTGCTGCTGCTGCAGAGTCTTGTACTCGGCCTCCATTGCTCTGGTTTCTCTATGGATTTCTGTGCGTTGACCAGATCTCGATCTAGCTTAGCGCCTTGCTCCGCGATGGCCTGTGCTTCCTCCAACAGCTGCTGATGCTTCTCGTCAAGCTGGGTCATGTTCCAGATATGAGCTACGGTCAGTGGCTCGACGAGGAGGTTGTCGTACATCACTCTATCAGCTGGAGTAACATGGGCTGCAACAGACATAGATGTCGGAGGCAGCAGGTTTGCGGTGTTGTTGTTGCTCGGGCCTGTGCCGAGTTCCTGCGGCTGTTGTACTGGGTTAGGCGGAGGGGGCATGACCTTTGCACGATCATCGTCGGCAGCAATAGGTGGTCCCTTCCCCTTGTCCAGCGCTGTAGGCGGAGCTTGTCCGGGTTGATCTTCATCCATCGCCGTCCCAGTGGTGATGAACACCTCTCGAGACATGACAGCATTGTTGGATTGCTCGTCACGCATGTACTCCTCCATCTTCTGCATGGCGGAGTCTAGTTCCTCTGGACTGAAATCTATCTCCTCTGAATCTGCACTGAAGTCAGCGTATAGCGCGTCAATCACAGATTCGGAGGGTGCCAGGACTTCCTCGATGACGGGCGCTGGAGGTGCAACAGCAGCGACGATGACTGGAGGTGGCGGCGCGACTGCAGCGATGGCGGTCGGAGGCGGTGGTGGTGGTGGCTGAATCGGAGGGGCTCCATCAATGAGCGCAAGCGCTGTCTGAGCTACCGCTTCGGCCTCCGCGTAGTTGTCGACGGTGTTCACCATGCCTTCTAAGGTAAGGCGTCCCGACGCTTGATACCGTCTTAGAGAATGCCGGAGGAGCGTGCCATGGTCCAGTCCCTCCACAAAGTGATACATAGCATCATCATTGGGGTAGTGGGCCAGATCGGATCGTATATGGAGCCACCTGGCAAGGTAATCGCGGGGTTTTTTCGCCCTCTCTCCGAACGCACGCGCCAGATCAAAGATGGTAACCACGCTGACGAACTTGGATCTCTGCTGTCTAGACGCACGTACGAAGCCGGTGGACTTGCAGTGATCTTCCACCTTTATATCCTGCACAGGGGCGGTTTGGGTGGGCCTTGAATTTTTCCGATCTTTGTCGGCAAACTCCAAAGAGAGATTCGACATCGATCATTCCACGAACGTATCCTGTCCATAGGCGGTCCGTGCGGGCCTTGATGCTCCTCTGACTCCCAGGGAACTAGTGCCCGAGTCGGTGTCGCCAATGAAGAGGTGGATGTCTCTTATAGGAACGATCGAACGCCGCGTAGGGTTCATCTTCGTCGGGATCCAGAACTCGTCGGGAGGGACAATCAGAACGTTGCCGGAGAAGAGAACGCGACCGATGGCTACGGTTTCGCCGATTCCCGCGAAGATCTTGGTCCTCGCCCACTTAAGAGCCTGAAGCGCCTCTTGCCCCACGGTGGGCGCCAACTGTCGTGGTATTGTTGACGAGTACGCCAGGAGGGCTACTCACAATGCGTGTTTAGAGACGTGGGGGAAGGCGAACGGTTGACGGGTACGAGGTAACACAGCTTACCCAGGTTCAGATCCCACAACGGTGGCGGAATCCTACTCCTGATATTAATCACTATAATGGCAATACGCCGAGTTAAAGAGATAGGTTCGCTGTGCGAGGTTGACTGAGATTGTCTAAGTTATCGTGTCCTAAAGGCTCCCATAGGCCCGACTTATATAGTCGCCAGATCCTAGGGTTATAGGGAAAATTCCTAGCCGGACAGGTTACAGAGTCCTACACCGTCTATTACTAGTCTTGCATGTCTTGTACTCCAAGGCTCCGGGTACGCTAGTGACTCCACCGTAGCCTTCCTTTATCCGGCATGGGCCTCCCTTCTGGATCCATCTAACTGGGCCGCCCGGCAGTCCATGGACCATGCTACCAACTGTGGGCCACCGAGGTTATCCGGATAGGAGACATGATATGAGGATACCCATATAGCATATCCCCAACACCGAAATCCTCGATGGCAGATACAGACTGAATGGCTTTCAAGCTATGTCCATAGTAAGGCATAACCCGTGGGAGACCGCGAAGAATATTCAGAATAAACTCGTTGCTCGGTACAACATTGTCCTACCGTATTACAAGGTTTGGAAAGGTAAAGATAAATCTCTGAAAATCTTGCATGGGGATTCGACTAATAGCTTCAGGATGTTGTACAACTTCAAGGCTGAGTATAGGGTTCCCAACCTTTAATAAGGTAGAGCCCCCCTGTGTTTACAATGCTAGTCCCTGGATCATTAGCTAGCATCCACAGTTAAGATGTAATATCAAGAAACAAAGGTCATAATATAACTTTATAACCAGGAATAACATAATTTTATTACATCATACATAGCTCATTTGGCTATTACATTACATTGAAGCGGAATAACTATAGTCATGGGGTCCTTCATCTTCAAAGTGCCACAGGCAGATGTTGGTTATAGACTTTGTAATCCTAATCAATCAATCTTCACTAAAAACAATCAAACCTTCAACATACAAGTTACAGCCACAAAGGGTCAATACATTTTGAATTGTATTGGCAAGTGATACTATGGTAATATGGTGGAGTCTATCATCTATATGCATTTGGCTAAGTGGAGTTGAGGCTTGCATTGCTCAAAATAGATTTTTCCTTAACATTTGAAAATACTAAGTTTTGCTTGGCAAAAATCATTTTTCTCAATCAAAGATTGAAGATCCTTTACAAGGCATCTCTCAATCAAAGATTGAAGATTTCAAACAACCCTTGTTCAAACCACAAGATTTTAACTTAGAAATTTGAATGATGAGATTCTTGATTGCTTCCATGTCTTGATGCTCAAATTGTCCTTTACCAGGGACATGGCTAAGTACTTAGATTTTACACTCTGCAGAGGTGGTGCACTTTCCCCACAAGACTTGGTTTCACCAAGACAAGATCTTTCAGAAGCCTTCCCTTAGACCAACATGGACGCGCTCCAACCTATTAAACACTACCACCCACTGTCCATATGGCTAAGTTCTTGCAACCTATATGATCATGGCAGAGCCCATATTGCATAGTGGTTGCACTTGAAGCTTCTCAACATTTGACATCTCAAATCTCTTTGTTCCTGGGTGGCCATCCACAAGTGTGATACACAAGGTTCACCAGTCCCCTGGCCTTGTGTAACCACTCAACCAAAAACCACCAATCAATCCCATTCCACCCAGGTGATTCATTAACTTAGTTGTTTTATTAAACAAAACACAAGTCCTCAGACTTAGAAATTTTTCCATAGTGTGAATATATATTCCACCCATGTTTTCTATTAGCTAGGATAAGCTTTATAGTAATAGGATTCTTAACTTAGGAAAATCTTACTAAGGATTCATCTACTAGGTTTTCCTACAGCAAGGTCTATACTTAGCAAAATAAAATCCATGCAAGTTTTATTTAGAGAAAGCACTAATGCAGAGTGAAAGTAATGGGACAAAAGATATGAAGCATCACTTGCCTTTTTGGTAGAGGGTATAAGTTCACTCCTTGTCCTTGCAACAATCACACTCTTCAAGTCACTACAAATCAATCAAGCAAGGCACAAACGCAATCTACCAAACAAGCAAAACAACACATAAAATGACAAAGTCAAAGTAATGCATGCAAGCATGCCAAGCTTTTTTTTGTTTGAAAAAGAGGTTCCTAATGGGTCATAAGCATTTGAAAGCACCCAATGGTCATTTTGTAAAGTGGCAAAGTCATTTGCAAAAGGTTTCACTTCATAAACCATTTTCAAAACAAAGTATCATTTTATGTGGTGTAGAAATATTTTTACTAAGGCATTAACCTATAGGGTTCACCAAGTATGTTTTCAATCACAAAACTTGGGGTTTGGGGTTAGTGAGTTTAAAACAAAACATTTTCCAAAGGTTTTCTTCCAAAACCATTTTTTTTAAATAAATAAACCACATTTCTATTTGACTAGAAATGGTTTTAATTCAAGGAATCCTTATTTTGTTTCACCAAATGAGTTGCTATTGCAAAACTTGGTGTTTGGGTCAGTAGGTTTGGTCCAAAACATTTTCTCCAAAGTTTTTACTCAAAACCATTTTTCATAAACAAAACAATATTTTTAATTAGCTAGAAATGGAATAAACCAATTAATCCATTCTAAACTTTTCCAAATCCATTTTCCAAATCATGGGTTGGTTCTTAGGGTCAGTAAGGTCACAACAATCCATTTTGCAAAGGTTTTAACCCAAAAATCATTTTTAAACAATTTTTCTAATCTAAATAAGCACACAAAAGAATCTGCAAAAACAAACAAACTAAAAGTTACTATTTGCTAAACTAAGGGCATGGTTGGTTAGGGCTTACTCTCCTGAATCCAACGACATAAAATTTGTAATTTTTGGACGTGTGGATCCAGAGTTATAGGGTTTTCAAAATGGCACTTAAATCTGTTTTTCAAATTCTGTTTTAAAACAAACCTGGCCACGCGTCGCTATCTCACTGGCTGATACCGGTTCGGCCAGATCAGCAACGAGGTGCGTTGGATCTAATCAGATCGTGCGGCACAGGATCATCACTTACCCCTTCGCTAACGTTCTATCGTATCCTTCAGATCCAGATCCTACGGTTAATAACACGCTTGCCAAAGTCTGGCGGCGCTCGACGGCCATGGGCGGCTGGCGCCTGGCGAGGTTGCGGCGATCACAGAAGATAGGGAAGGTAGGGAGATGCTCACAGTGATCGCCGTGGAATGCTGGTGCTCAACGTGTTCGTGATAGTCCAAGGGGCGCACCGTGCTGTCAGGGATTGCTTGCCGGAGTTGTTGCGAACGGTGGGGCCTCTGGAGGTTGTCGTGGGCAGAGTTGCAGGTCGCGCAGGGACATTTGGAGGGTAGCTTAGGTGCGTATGAGCATGGGGAGTAAGGGAGTGTCAATGAGAGGGTTTGGGGCGGTTTGGTTTACCAGGGAGGTTTCGCCGGAGTAGACGCGCCGTTGGGTGGTCTCTGTCGTGGTCGGAGTCGTCGCTAGAGGTCACGAGAAGAACAACCGAGGGTAGGGTTAGACGTAGGAGATCACGAAGGTGCTGTGTGCGTGAACGAGATGAAGAGGGGCGGCCTGGACTTACCGGAGGAACTCGACGGAGTACGGCAGTAGACGGCGGCGCTCAGAAGCTTGATGCAGTTGACGCTCTGGGGCGCCCGCGGTCGAATGGAGGACACAGGGAGAAGCGTCTAGGAATGGGGAAGCTGCTAGGGTGCTCAGGAAGGTAGGCGGTGGTGTGTTCTGGCCTGAATTGGCCGGAGACGGTGGTCGGAACAGAGGAGCTCGAGGAGGAAATTGGGGCGGCCTGGTGGCGAGTCGAGGTGTGGTGTCAGAGGGGAAAGGAGGAGGGGACGCTGGCGACTTATAGCGTGCTGTCACGGCGAGATTAACACGCGGCATTATGGTGAATTCCACGCCGGAGTAAATCGGCAGACGCCGTTGAGGGGAGGGGGAAGAAACGGCTGGCGCGGGTGAAATGATGCACAGTGGTGCGGGGCCCGTCTGTCAGCGAAAGAGAGAGAGCGGGAGTGGGTCCTCTACGTCAGTGACTGTGTGGGTTCTTATCCGGGTGAAAACGGTTCGCTTCGTGAGAGAGAGAGAGGTGGGGTCCACCGGTCATTGTCTGTGTGGGTCAGAAACTGGGTGTACATCGTTTTCTTTTTGGAAGAGAACTGGGCTGGTTTGCTGGGCCTTAGTGGGCTGTTGTTGGGCTAGTTGGGCCAGAGGGTGGACTGCTCTATTTTTTTCTGTCTGAAACTTTTTCCTTTTCTAATTTTCTGTTTTGAATTTGAAACTATCAAAAAACATTCAAATCAATTCAAACAAACACCACACTTCACAACTTTGAACTTGGTTATGTTTATTAACACAAAACAAAGTCCAAAACAAAATAATTTTTATTCTTTTAAGATCTATTAATAATTAAATAAATAGACCTTAGTTATTAATTCAAAATAGGGTTTAATTTATTTTAAAACTCTATCCAAATATTTTCAAATCCAAATCAGTAGGTTTTATTTGAAAATAAAGAATATTTGGAAAGCTTGTTTAAAAACAAAATAACATTTTTGCTATAGGGTCCATTAATAATTAAATAAAATGGACCTTAGTTAATAATCCATATAGGATTTGTTTTATTAAATCTTTATTTTGAAAATCTAGAATAAAACCAAAACACTTTAGTAGGTTTTATTTTGAGAATATAAAATACTTGGAAAACTTATTTTAAATAAATAAATAAGTTTTGATGTTTTGGAAATAGTAAAACCTTTATTAATAAAACTTGGATATTTAAATCCTTTTTATTTTATTTAAATAAACCTTTACTCATTTTATCAAAACAAAATATTTCATTATAAAAGCTTGGCCAAAATTAATTTGGCTCTTTAAAATATAATCTTTATTTATAATTCTATCTTTGCTTTTGAAAACCAACTCTTTTTATTTTAAAGATTCAAAATAGTAACTCCAAAACATTTTAATTGCCTTTATTAAATGTTTATCTTTTTAAATCCCTTTAGGATTTTATTTGATCCAACAGGTTTGAGGTCCCAATTGAAATCAAAAAGTTTCTTCTGGCCTTGAAAATCAAACAAAGTTTTATTTTATTCATTTATTTTTCACATTACAAGATTTGGAAAATCTTGGGATGTGACAGGCTACCACCCTTAAAATAAATCTCGCCCCGAGATTTGGGAAGGTTAGGGTTACAAGCAGGTTCAAAACAACTAGGGTACTACCACCCTTAAATATTTTCAAACAAAATTTACACATTGTCCTTCTTGGGATCCTGGGGAAAGTTCTCTGGGCAACCATCTGCCTAGTGTCCTTTATTTCCATACTTGACTCATGGGTCAAGGTTGAGATCCTTCATAGGCTTGTTCAACTTGTTCTTCATCTTTTCTGGACAGTTGCTTGCATAGTGTCCTGGGTTCTTGCAATTGAAACATATCACTTGGCTGATATCTTTCTTTTCTTTTGGTGTCATTGCCACTTGTTTGTTTCTTTGGTCCATCTTCTTTTCTGGGCATTCATTAGCATAGTGTCCCATCTCTTTGCATTTGAAACATTCCACTTGTGTAATATCCTTCTTGCTAGTGTTGGGGCATTTCTTCTTCTTCTTTTTGGGTCTCCCCAAAGCTAGGAGTTCTTCTAGTTCATGTTCTTCATAAGTGGGAGATCTTTCTCTCTTCTTGGGGCATTGATCTTCATGCTCCTTGGATGCATGATCCTTGTCTTCACAAGTATTGCTAACTTGGGTTCCTTCTAGAATAACATCTTTGTCATCCTTGTTGTCATTAGCTCTTTGGGAAAAGTTTTCTCTCATGTTGATCATTTGAGTAACCAATCCTTGCATCAATTGGGATTGAAGTTTCAAAATCCTTTGTATGGCTGGGTCTAGTCCATTGTTGTTGGCTAAAAGCTGAGTTGTTAGTTGGTTCAGCTGGTGTTGGGTTGCTATGAGTTCTCTCATGTTGTCCTCTTGGTTGTTGTTGGTGTCATCAACCTTGATGTTGGAGTCTCTTGGAGAAGTCATCTGTTTGGGTTGGATTGGGATTAGAATAGGCAAAATATTTCTAAGGAGTCAATTCTAATCACACACGTCACAATTCACACAAGCAAAGTGCAAGCAATCACAAACCAAACATTTCACTCAAACAAGGTTCAAGCACATACTTTGGCAACAAAATATTTTTGTTACACCACATAAGTTGGTGAGTTTGACTTAACTAAAATATGGTGGTCCATCTATATGGTTCACTTGAAATCTTTCCATCCTTCTTGGTTGATTATTCTTGAACAAGATCATGGTTTCCTTGGAAAAATTTCTTGAATCTTGGTCACAGAACTTCAAGGTGGTCATGGTTCCTTCTAAGTTGTTTTTCCTTAGTCTTCAAGTCTTGAGTAACATTTCTTGTCTCACTTGTAGTCTTTAGTGTTATCCCAGTTTGAAGTCCTTGGTGAAAATGCTGAAGATGTTGAAGTCATTAGAGTTGATGAAGTCCTTTGCACATGGTGAAGTCTTTGGTCATGGAAAGGCTTTGTCCATCAAGTTGAAATAGAAGAGATGTAGAGTTGAAACCAAAATGGTTGAGAAAAGAGTTTACAAGTGTTTTTGTAAATAAGTTTTTGGAATAAGACAACTCCTATTTTTCTAAGGGTTTTTGTCCAATCCTAGGGTTACAATCCTACAGGCAACACAATGCTCTGATACCATCTTATAGGGTTCCCAACCTTTAATAAGGTAGAGCCCCCCTGTGTTTACAATGCTAGTCCCTGGATCATTAGCTAGCATCCACAGTTAAGATGTAATATCAAGAAACAAAGGTCATAATATAACTTTATAACCAGGAATAACATAATTTTATTACATCATACATAGCTCATTTGGCTATTATATTACATTGCAGCGGAATAACTATAGTCATGGGGTCCTTCATCTTCAAAGTGCCACAGGCAGATGTTGGTTGTAGACTTTGTAATCCTAATCAATCAATCTTCACTAAAAACAATCAAACCTGCAACATACAAGTTACAGCCACAAAGGGTCAATACATTTTGAATTGTATTGGCAAGTGATACTATGGTAATATGGTGGAGTCTATCATCTATATGCATTTGGCTAAGTGGAGTTGAGGCTTGCATTGCTCAAAATAGATTTTTCCTTAACATTTGAAAATATTAAGTTTTGCTTGGCAAACATCATTTTTCTCAATCAAAGATTGAAGATCCTTTACAAGGCATCTCTCAATCAAAGATTGAAGATTTCAAACAACCCTTGTTCAAACCACAAGATTTTAACTTAGAAATTTGAATGATGAGATTCTTGATTGCTTCCATGTCTTGATGCTCAAATTGTCCTTTACCAGGGACATAGCTAAGTACTTAGATTTTACACTCTGCAGAGGTGGTGCACTTTCCCCACAAGACTTGGTTTCACCAAGACAAGATCTTTCAGAAGCCTTCCCTTAGACCAACATGGACGCGCTCCAACCTATCAAACACTACCACCCACTGTCCATTTGGCTAAGTTCTTGCAACCTATATGATCATGGCAGAGCCCATATTGCAAAGTGGTTGCACTTGAAGCTTCTCAACATTTGACATCTCAAATCTCTTTGTTCCTGGGTGGCCATCCACAAGTGTGATACACAAGGTTCACCAGTCCCCTGGCCTTGTGTAACCACTCAACCAAAAACCACCAAGCAATCCCATTCCACCCAGGTGATTCATTAACTTAGTTGTTTTATTAAACAAAACACAAGTCCTCAGACTTAGAAATTTTTCCATAGTGTGAATATATATTCCACCCATGTTTTCTATTAGCTAGGCTAAGCTTGATAGTAATAGGATTCTTAACTTAGGAAAATCTTACTAAGGATTCATCTACTAGGTTTTCCTACAGCAAGGTCTATACTTAGCAAAATAAAATCCATGCAAGTTTTATTTAGAGAAAGCACTAATGCATAGTGAAAGTAATGGGACAAAAGATATGAAGCATCACTTGCCTTTTTGGTAGAGGGTATAAGTTCACTCCTTGTCCTTGCAACAATCACACTCTTCAAGTCACTACAAATCAATCAAGCAAGGCACAAACTCAATCTACCAAACAAGCAAAACAACACATAAAATGACAAAGTCAAAGTAATGCATGCAAGCATGCCAAGCTTTGTTTTGTTTGAAAAATAGGTTCCTAATGGGTCATAAGCATTTGAAAGCACCCAATGGTCATTTTGTAAAGTGGCAAAGTCATTTGCAAAAGGTTTCACTTCATAAACCATTTTCAAAACAAAGTATCATTTTATGTGGTGTAGAAATATTTTTACTAAGGCATTAACCTATAGGGTTCACCAAGTATGTTTTCAATCACAAAACTTGGGGTTTGGGGTTAGTGAGTTTAAAACAAAACATTTTCCAAAGGTTTTCTTCCAAAACCATTTTTTTTAATAAATAAACCACATTTCTATTTGACTAGAAATGGTTTTAATTCAAGGAATCCTTATTTTGTTTCACCAAATGAGTTGCTATTGCAAAACTTGGTGTTTGGGTCAGTAGGTTTGGTTCAAAACATTTTCTCCAAATTTTTTAGTCAAAACCATTTTTCATAAACAAAACAATAGTTTTAATTAGCTAGAAATGGAATAAACCAATTAATCCATTCTAAACTTTTCCAAATCCATTTTCCAAATCATGGGTTGGTTCTTAGGGTCAGTAAGGTCACAACAATCCATTTTGCAAAGGTTTTAACCCAAAAATCATTTTTAAACAATTTTTCTAATCTAAATAAGCACACAAAAGAATCTGCAAAAACAAACAAACTAACAGTTACTATTTGCTAAACTAAGGGCATGGTTGGTTAGGCCTTACTCTCCTGAATCCAACGACAAAAAAATTGTAATTTTTGGACGTGTGGATCCAAAGTTATAGGGTTTTCAAAATGGCACTTAAATCTGTTTTTCAAATTCTGTTTTAAAACAAACCTGGCCACGCGTCGCTATCTCACTGGCTGATACCGGTTCGGCCAGATCAGCAACGAGGTGCGTTGGATCTAATTAGATCGTGCGGCACAGGATCATCACTTACCCCTTCGCTAACGTTCTATCGTATTCGTCAGATCCAGATCCTACGGTTAATAACACGCTTGCCAAAGTCTGGCGGCGCTCGACGGCTGCGCGCGGCGGCGGCGCTCTGGCGGCGAGGTTGCCGGCGATACAGGAAGATAGGGAAGGTAGGGATATTCTCACAGTGATCGCCGTGGAATGCTGGTGCTCAACGTGTTCGTGATAGTCCAAGGGGCACACGGTGCTGTCAGGGATTGCTCGCCGGAGTTGTTGCGAACGGCGGGGCCTCTGGAGGTTGTCGTGGGCAGAGTTGCAGGTCGCGCAGGGACATTTGGAGGGTAGCGTTAGGTGCGTATGAGCATGGGGAGTAAGGGAGTGTCAATGAGAGGGTTTGGGGCGGTTTGGTTTACCAGGGAGGTTTCGCCGGAGTAGACGCGCCGTCGGGTGGTCTCTGTCGTGGTCGGAGTCGTCACTAGAGGTCACGAGAAGAACAACCGAGGGTAGGGTTAGACGCAGGAGATCACAGAGGTGCTGTGTGCGTGAACGAGATGAAGAGGGGCGGCCTGGACTTACCGAAGGAACTCGACGGAGTACGGCAGTAGACGGCGGCGCTCAGAAGCTTGATGAAGTCAACGCTCTGGGGCGCCCGCGGTCGAATGGAGGACACGGGGAGAAGCGTCTGGGAATGGGGAAGCTGCTAGGGTGCTCGGGAAGGTAGGGGGTGGCGTGTTCTGGCCTGAATTGGCCGGAGACGATGGTCGAAACAGAGGAGCTCGAGGAGGAAATTGGGGCGGCCTGGTGGCGAGTCGAGGTGTGGTGTCAGAGGGGAAAGGAGGAGGGGACGCTGGCGACTTATAGCGTGCTGTCACGGCGAGATTAACGCGCGGCATTATGGCGAATACAACGCCGGAGTAAATCGGCAGAACGCCGTTGAGGGGAGGGGGAAGAAACGGCTGGCGCGGGTGAAACGATGCACAGTGGTGCGGGGCCCGTCTGTCAGCGAAAGAGAGAGAGTGGGAGTGGGTCCTCTACGTCAGTGACTGTGTGGGTTCTTATCCGGGTGAAAACGTTTCGCTTCGTGAGAGAGAGAGGTGGGGTCCACCGGTCATTGTCTGTGTGGGTCAGAAACTGGGTGTAAATCGTTTTCTTTCTGGAAGAGAACTGGGCTGGTTTGCTGGGCCTTAGTGGGCTGCTCTTGGGCTAGTTGGGCCAGAGGGTGGACTGCTCTATTTTTTTCTGTCTGAAACTTTTTCCTTTTCTATTTTTCTGTTTTGAATTTCAAACTATCAAACAACATTCAAATCAATTCAAACAAACACCACACTTCACAACTTTGAACTTGGTTCTGTTTATTAACACAAAACAAAGTCCAAAACAAAATAATTTTTATTCTTTTAAGATCTATTAATAATTAAATAAATAGACCTTAGTTATTAATTCAAAATAGGGTTTAATTTATTTTAAAACTCTATCCAAATATTTTCAAATCCAAATCAGTAGGTTTTATTTGAAAATAAAGAATATTTGGAAAGCTTGTTTAAAAACAAAATAACATTTTTGCTATAGGGTCCATTAATAATTAAATAAAATGGACCTTAGTTAATAATCCATATAGGATTTGTTTTATTAAATCTTTATTTTGAAAATCTAGAATAAAACCAAAACACTTTAGTAGGTTTTATTTTGAGAATATAAAATACTTGGAAAACTTATTTTAAATAAATAAATAAGTTTTGATGTTTTGGAAATAGTAAAACCTTTATTAATAAAACTTGGATATTTAAATCCTTTTTATTTTATTTAAATAAACCTTTACTCATTTTATCAAAACAAAATATTTCATTATAAAAGATTGGCCAAAATTAATTTGGCTCTTTAAAATATAATCTTTATTTATAATTCTATCTTTGCTTTTGAAAACCAACTCTTATTATTTTAAAGATTCAAAATAGTAACTCCAAAACATTTTAATTGCCTTTATTAAATGTTTATCTTTTTAAATCCCTTTAGGATTTTATTTGATCCAACTAGTTTGAGGTCCCAATTGAAATCAAAAAGTTTCTTCTGGCCTTGAAAATCAAACAAAGTTTTATTTTATTCATTTATTTTTCACATTACAATATTTGGAAAATCTTGGGATGTGACACTGAGGTACGGGCTAGGTGTCCAGGGAGTGTTGTGGAGATCGACACGAAATCAAAAGGTGGTAAAATTTATTTAAATAGATTTTTCATGGAGCTTAAACCTTTTATCCATGGATTCAAGGACAGATATAGGCCATATCTGAGCGTAGATAATACACAAATGGAAAGGCTGCCTGGTATCTGCTACAACATTGGATGGTCACAACTGGATATTCCTAGTGGCATTTGGGCCGTTCGATATAGAGACAGAGGAAAACTGCGTCTGGTTTATAAGGCACTCAGGAGATCAATAGGACAAATGGATCCATTGTCTATATCCACATATGCATTCAAAGGGCTGTCGAATGCAGTGAAGGAGGTTTTCCCACAAGCTGAGGGTAGAGAATGCTCAACCTATACAGGCAATATGCAGGCAGCGTATTTGGTTACATGTTTGCTGCTGCTAGATCTTACAGAGCTGGGCGCTTTGAATATTTCATGAGCAGTATTTTTTGCGGAAACCCCGGATCTTCCCAGTAATTGGCCACACATCATTCGCAGCTATGGAAGAGGAGTTAATTCAACCCTGACATCAAAGTTGATTACATAAACGACAACCTAGCCGAATGCCTGAATAACTGGGTGAAGGACATAAAAGTCTGTCCTCTTCATATGTTGATGGACGACATAGGGGGTATGATCATGAAGTTCGAGGCCATATGCTACCGCCTCTTGTAAAACAACTGCATAAGAGAAGCCGAGGACTTGGTCATCTTAGGGTTCTCCCTTCAAACAGCAGCAACTCCGAGGTGGTTGATATGTCAAAAAACGGCCATAGGGATGTTGTGAACTTCGAGTGGAGGGAATGCACCTTCTTAGAGTGGCAGCATACCGGGAAACCACGAGACCACGCATTGGTCTTCTTGTTGAAGAAAAGAACTCTACCACATTTGGATCAATATTTGTCTGACTACTTCTCTCTAGAAGTTCAGAGATGTGTACGCTGGTTCCATCGAGCCCAATCTCAGTGGCCTCAAGTCCATGTCACATCGCAAAAAATTTCAAATTTTGAAATGTGAAAAATAAAAAAACAAAAAAAAATGTTGAAATTTAGGGGGAAAAGAAACTTTTTGTTTCTAAATGGAAACATCAAAACCTTACTTGAACAAAACTTGTATGAAAAAGCAACAAACATTTTTTCAAAAAGATCAAATGCATTCATGCATGGAATGTAT
Organism: Avena insularis; assembly: GCA_023614405.1. Taxonomy (NCBI): domain Eukaryota; kingdom Viridiplantae; phylum Streptophyta; class Magnoliopsida; order Poales; family Poaceae; genus Avena; species Avena insularis. The sequence continues at coordinate 207,206,575 of CM042685.1, forward strand.
CTTGATTTTGAAAACTTGGAAAAGTTAAACCAAAAACCTAAACCCTAAAAAAGAAATCATCATCAAGATCACTACAAACATTCCTAAATAAACAATAATGGTAAACAAAAATATTATAAAACCATGGCTCACATCCATAAATAAAAGGAAGAAAAGTATATCTAAATAATATAAAAGGATAAAAGTTTATTTAAATAAAATTATATGGGCTTATGAACCATATTCAAATTTTATTTAAATAAATTCCAAAGAGCATCACTTAATTTTAAATGAATATTAATTGATAAAAATATTTGAATTGGACTACATAACCAACCTGGTTTTTGTATAAAACCTACTGAAAAGATTTGGAGAAATTTTTGAAATCAAATTGAACTTTAAATAAATTGAGTTGAATAAAAAAGAAAACATAAAAAGAAAAGGAAAAATATTAAAAAAAAAGAGAAACTTACCTTCCCAAACCACCAAGGCCCAGTAACCCAGCCCAGCAGCCCACCCGGGCCACTCCCTTTCCCCCTCTAGACCTTTTCTCACCCGCACACTCACCGCACCCGTCTTTGGCCGCCGTCTCTGTTGACGTTGCCAATCCTGTCTGGCCTCCCCTCGCTTCCCCGACCTCACCGTCACATCCGTGGTGGGGTCCTGGTCCTTTCGGAAACGTCCTTTCTTCCCCTTCCTCTCTGGTGCAGTCCCATGCCTTGCACCGCCGTCGACCGCCGCAGATGCTCGTCGATGACCAAGCTCCGGTGAACCAATCCCAGCGGCGCCGCCACCATAAGGTCCGCCTCGCTGTGCTGGTTCGAGTAGGCTAGATCCCGCAGCCCCTTGCGCCCTCCTCCACCGTCTCCAGTGACCATCCGACTGTGGCCGTCGTGATGATGTCACACTGGCGTGGCCCTAACGTGTCCGCGGGCCCGATGACCTTTGACCACCACGGTGGCAACCGACGTGGCCTCGGAACCACCAGTCAGTCATTGTGTGTATCCTCAGACGCAGTAAGAATTAACCCAACCCTATGCTGACATCCGCGTGATGCAGTAATTCAATTAAAAGGGCTTTAATAATTTCAAAAATTGTTTTAATCTTGTAAATTCAATAACTAATTATTTATAAGTCGGAAAAATACAAATAATATATCAAAATGTTCATAAAAATGAGATCTACCTAATTAAACTATAATCATGCATTGTTAAGCAAATTTAATTACAAGTTTAACTAGAACAACATAGTAACCCTCACAGGTGATACCGAAGTTTCCACGAGTTAGGGTTTGCACCCCTCGGAACCCCGTTTGAACTACCAAGCATGTCTTAGGGTTACATTTCGGTACAATTCAACTTGTCTTATCATCATCCTTTTTTGAGAATTGCATCGATGCCATGTGTTGATTGTTTCCCTCTCTTTCCGGTATTTGGTTCTTCTTCGGTAGAATACGATATCGAGATCGAGATCAAGATCAAAGACTAAGATCAAGACCATCGAAGGTCAAAGATTGATGAATAATACTTGACCAATTTTAATCAAGTCAAGTACAAGATTCCCAAAGCTCTGCTTATTCGTTATCAATACGCAAAGGCAAGCATAGCCCCACCATGATATAATCCTATGATTTCGAAAGCATTTCAATTCCTGCCATGCTACATACGATTCTACTGTGGTATTTTATCGATAGATAGAGTATCCTATTTGTTGCATTACTCCCTTGGAGCTTATATTACCTGATCCACTTCTCCTAGCATAACTAGGTTTGGCTTGTATGCACTACAAGAGCTTATATCTCTGTCTTGCTTAACCATGCACAGCTGTCAGTGCTGGTTCATCCAGATGATGTATCAGATGCAGATAATCTAGTATGACAGGAGAACGTGATGAGATGAGATCTGTGATATGATTTAAACATGCTAAGGCTTGAATGGGAGGCCACAGTGGGATGTGGTTTTTCTAGTCCCATGCTCGCCACCACTAGGAACCGAGTTCTTGCCTTTGGAACCGAGACTAGCGTACAACCACACGGGGCCTGGAAAATGTCACGAGAAACTAACTTGCCTAGTAGATTCCATGAGTCACAAAGTTCAGGCGTTCCATTCGACATGCATTCTAGAGCTTCTCGAAGGGGATGAAGGAGGTGCATTCATAACAGGTAGGGAAGCATGGATCAGGTTGCGTGGGCTGGATGGATCCCCTGGTAAACCAACCTCGCCTCACATCTCTAGGGACCGGTGTCAGGACTTGACCCATTATGGCGGAACCATCCTTAGGGCGTGACTCATGGTCTCTACGAAAGAAAGGTAAATGTCGTGTCTAACCACCCTCTGTCGGCCTTCCAAGGAATATGGCTAATCATTGTGGCAATAAGAGAAGGTTATAAAATATGGGTAAAGTTGTACACCCCTACAGGGTTAAATCTTTTAGAAAAGCCATGTTCACGGTTATGAACACTTGGTGACCAGATTCTAAGATCACAGAGAACTATAACCTAATCATAAAACTTGGCAGATCAACGTGTGCTTAAGGATGCTTCATCATGGGTACGAGGGGGTTATCCTAGATAAGGTTCAATGATTACTTGGTGTATATCAAAAGATGACGAGCTTCTTCTCCCTCTTGTTTTACAAACAAAGATGGCTTTATGCAAAACAACTACACCAGCCATAAGTCTTGCAGAGTACACCCTGTAATCACCCTTGCTTTATTGATACTTTTGGCAGAGTAAGTATTTTTCTGAAGATGAGTTCCGTACTACATCGACACCGACGAGTAGCTTGGGGTTCCCGGCCGACAGCCTGGAATCTATGGGCTGGGACGTCATCATTATGCTTCAGGCCTCTTAGGCCATTTGTTAAGTTTGCTATACTTAATAGCATAATTTTCCTTCCGTTGTTGGATGTTTGTGGTCAGTAACCTGTGCTTGTAATAATTTGGTTCTCTACTCTTTTATGAGCTTGCTGTAATAAATTTTGTGTCGTAGGGTCACTGCCGTGTTACCGATTCTTCATTGGATATCCTCGAGATCAAGGTTAAGATTATGTCAGGCGGAGTTTTGGTATTTGTTTAGCCCTGGTCCTGAGGGTGTCACACTTCCAACCTACAGATTTTACGGCGAAGGGTTGGTGCATCATCAAGGGCCATTAACTTCATATCAGCACTCTCAAGAAGTGAGCTGACTAAGGCTTCTTTCATCTCAGCATTCTTCTCCCATAGTTTCTCTAGCGATTTCTACATAGACAGTGGCCACTCCAAATCTACCCATTTGACAACGCCGCAACTTTTGGTTGGCCACACTTCACCCTGCCCACACCCTAAAAGCCTCATTCATGTGTTGTGTCCCTCGAATGCTACAACTTTAGCGTCCACAAGCTCATGTTTTTTACAATAGGGAGGACTCTCTCCCACCGCTAAACCGTGATAATCGGAGTCGTACAAAGTCGTGATGGACTAGCACACCAGACGTACATGAGTAATCAGAGTAGATATAGCTCAAAATAAAGAAATCCCCATAACTATAAGGTATGAGACGACTCACGTCGTTTTCACAGTCTCTGTGATATTCACGTGTTTCCTGGCCGTCTCCCCACGAATTATAACATCCCAAAATTCATGAATTGTAAATGCATGCATTGCATTCATATCATCATAGAATATTTGTCTTGCACGAAAATTTCAAACCAAAACCCTAAAATAAAACCATATTTAACCCCTCTTTATTTATATTATGAGGCATGGTTTTATTTTTATTTTCAAAAGACCAAAGTGGTTTTGAGTGGACAAGTGTGTTTGACACACTTTTAGATGCTAGGATCACAGTACAAAAATTTGGAAGTGATTTAAATCAAACAGATTTGAATTTGGGTTTTAAAACCATTCCTGAAATTCAAAACAGAAAAGAAAAAGGCTAAAGAAAAAAATAAAAAGCTACGCTACCTATTCGGCCCAGTGCCAAAACCAACCCAAAAGCCCACCCGGGCCATTCCCCCTCTAATCCCTCTCTCATGCGTGCAAACCCTACCCCGCACCCGCTGACCAATGGCCCCAACGCCACATCGTCATCGTCTTCCCCCAAACCACGCGTGTAGACGACGTCGCCGCTGCAGTTTCTTCCCCCTTCACTACCGGATTGAAATCCAATTAATTGACATTGATTCTCCGCACGATTGACGCCCCTACTTTGTCTACTTAAACAACACACCGCCGCGGCCATTTCCCCTCAACCCCCATCACCAGAACGCCCCCAGGATGCCTCTATTTGAGCTCGAACCGTCACTGCCCGACGAACTCTGGTGAGGCATTAAAGTGAGCCTCGAGTGCCCCCTATTCCTCGTTCATACGAGATTGCTTATCTAGTCTTTGCGCTTCTTCTGACACCACTGGTTCATCCTATAAACCCCTAGGTCGTCGCCTCCGTCAACCACCTTGAGCACCCGAGTCACCAATCATCTCCGGCGAGTAATTCCGGTAAGAAATCGAGCGCCCCTTGTCCCTTAATTCAAACCAACATATGCGTCTTGTTCTTGTGCACACACTGATGCCTTTTGTAACATCCCAAAAATATAAAACAAGGATCATCAAACTCTAATCACTAAAATTAGGGTTATCAAAAACTTTGATCAATTAAAATCATATGAATGCATGTGTGAATGAGATGATTAGATAAATGCATGGATGAACTTGTGTGATTAATCTAAATAGCAAGAAATGGTTTAAAGAGGAAAATAACATCATATAAAACATTTCCAAGCAGAAACAAATCAAGAGAAAATAAAAAACAAATCAAATAAAGCAAATGGTCATTTTTGCCAATCTTGCTCACTAGGTCACTTTGAGTGTTTCTAGTCCAAGATTTCAAACAGGAACTTTCCCAATTCTTTTCACCCCTTGCTAGAACAAGTAAAAGTGAATCAAATACCACCTTTCAAACTTACAGAAACATTTGGCAACCTTATTCAAATCACATTTCAAAATTGAATCTTTATCATATGTGAAGATCACCCATTTTCAAAACCCAACCAAACCAGTGCCCCTTGACTAATCCAACTAACCAGACACACCCTAGTATGTGCCTAGCAAACCCACCAAGTTTGAATCTAAAATTCAAATTTGAATCTCTTGCGACCATTTTATCAAACACCTTGCAGATATAAATCAACCAAACATCAAACATTATAGTGTGTAGTAAATCAAACAAACACCAAATTTGAATCTCTTGCGGCCTAACTTGTTCCCTATCTAGCTCACTCTACACCCTCAGTAGATCATCTAACTTGCTTAACCCCTCTAGCTCACTATAAACCAGACCATGCCATTAATGGCAAGCATGTTGAGCCTCACCTTGCCACCCCATTCTCGACAGCAAGCTAGGAGCAGCACCAATCCTAGCAAGCATGTCTAGCAGGCACCCCACCGTCCACCGCCACTCCCTGTCCCAGACCCGAGCACTACCAGCCTCTGGACCACACGACAAGACCATGCTAAACCTATCTGCGTGCGAGCCAAGAGCGCGCCAGTGCACCACCCTCGACCAGCACCCACAGACCACGCGCCGCCCTTGCCGGGTGCGTGCGTGATCACCACCACCCCAGCAACCCCGCAGACATGCCCATTCTCCGCCGTGCGGACCACGCATGATGTGCGCCATTAAAATCGCCGTCGGACCCGCCGAGAGCATCGACGCGTTCCGACTGATCAGCACCTCCCCACGCCTCTCCACCACGCCGTTGAGCTATGCCATGGAGCACAACACCGCCCCCTACCGTCTCCCATGCTAGTAGCACTCTGTGCTGTTGACCACGACGAGCTCAGCCCACGCCCGTCGGTACCCTTCAGCCACTATAAATAGAGGCCTCCATCGCTCGTTTTCTTCACACTAGTTCACTCCCCTCTCCCTCAAAACCACCCCACCTCACTCCTGGAGCAAGGCGAGCAGCGCATCATCGGAATTTGGCCGGAGCCTGCCGCTGCTAGAGGAGAAGGGAGCCGTCGATTGGAGCCGCCCCAGGAGAAGCTGCCGGTACCAGGAGAACCGCCGTCATCGACTTCGTCGTTCGCCCCCGTCGCTGACCGTCGCCTGAGCCCCGGTGAGCCTCCCACGACCCCCACCTGCCGCGCTAGGGTTCTGTCTCACCGGCGCTGCCCGACGTGGACGATGAACCAGAGCCGTTCGATTAGAACTAGATCCCACGGTCCACATTTCCCCATACCGCTTTGCCCCTCACCGTCTAACTGACGTGTGGGGACGGCCACTTAACCAGCCCGCGCGTGTGCTGTGCATAGTGGGCCGGCCCAGTAAGACCTCCAGCGCGACCCAACAATTCAAATTTAGTTTTATTCATTTAATTTCAAACACAGTTCTGTACCTAGATTCAAAAATCAACCCAACTCGATTCGCTGAACCAAAATGCATGAAACCAATTTTGTTAGAAAGGTACTGGAAAGCTTAATCCAAGCCTGTTGGATTCCAACCATTTAGATTTATAGATCACCCCTGGTAAAAATAACAAGGCAGAAGCTTTTCTGAATTCAAACATTTTTTCAAAATTCAACCATAAGAGTTTTTTAGTTGATTCCAACTCTCAAAAACCACATTTGATCATACCTTTCAGAATATATAAAAACATATGGGTTTACTTGCAGAGATAATGTTCAAGTAATAAAAGAATGCAATATAGGAATTTCTAGTCACATTATTTAATTAAAATAAAAAGGTTAAACCTTATTAAATTTTGACACCACTTTAAATCACATTCCCATGTACTGAAATATGTGGTGATGACATGTGTCAACATGATCCCATGTTTGAGTTGGAGAATATTAAACCTTAAGTAGTTTTTCAATGTGTAAAAATTACTTTTCTCAAATTAAAATAAATAAGACAAGTTCTTTAATCTTGTAATGATAGTGATGATGATATATCATCTAGTGTGAACCTTTGAGTGATGTTTAGAAATAGTTATGTATTATTTGGTGATTGTGTACCTCGTATTTATTTACAAACGCTAGTACCGACCAAGGAAACAAGGAGGAAGGAGGATACTACGAGGAAGAAGCCAAGGAGAACTTCAACCACTACTCTGCACAAGGAAAGCTAACACTTGCAAGATACCCTACTTATGAGCAAGCTATTAACTTAGCAATCTTACACCACTTGATACCCAATCCTAGCTTTACTTGCAAGCTTACCACTTTATTTTCTTTATCAAAGCTTTCTCTTAGAGTTTACATAGTGACTTGTAGATTCTAGAAAAATAATTGAAGGTAGCATAAAACTTGGCCTAAGTTAGATAATCTTAATGTCATCCTGAGGCATGAGATTTACTTAGATAAGATACACTTGCTTATTACCCACCATTAGTATTTACCCCCACTTGTAGATGCTAGTCCTAAGCATAAAACTTGTTCAACTTTAGATGGTAATACTTGGTGAAAATGGTTATGAAAACCTTAGAATGATTAGTCATTCTACTAAAATGTTTTGACATGTGTTCTTGAACACCAGATGATTTTGATGATGAAAATGTTGAGGCATGAGCCTTAGCCCTTTACAAAATTGATGGTTGTCTGGATGTGATACCATTCCAATTTTACCGTCTAACCATAATACCCGAAAATTGGGTAGGGCTTGACTGGAAATTTATATACCTTAGTATGGGTTCCCTTGCGGCCAAGGTCTAAGCTGAGGCTACCTTGTGAAGATTGTCCACCTGTGCAGTACCCAAGATGACAGTTGGTCATGGTTGGGAGCCCAAACTCACAGGAGAGGTGCCTATACTAGGGCGTGTAATTGAAAGGTTAAGATTGATTATCCGCATACTGAGTATGGTGAATTCAGGATTTGTTCGTGACGGATGTATCGAATGTTGTGGTGAAAGTGTACAATCTCTGCAGAGTGTCAAGCGTCCGCGGTTATGGACAGTTGGAGTGGCCATACTGTTCCCCCGTCAGATGTTTTTAAAACAACTTGTGAAATGATTTGTGACTTTGACTTGACCACAACTGAGTTGTGATATGAATTCAAGTTCCCACTTAGGTGTTATAAAACTTTCAATTAGTTTTCTTTGCTTCTGATCTTAGTAGAGGTAAATCTGGTTTTTTGCAAAACAACCATAGAGCTTAGTACTTCCTATTCCAAAACCACTTCACTTATCTTCTATATCTAAATAGGAGTCCCCCACTACCCTATTTCTCTCAACATGCAGGCTATCCACATCAGCAAACATCTAATTGGTCCACGTCATCTTCAACATTTTCTTATGCCATGTCATCTTCTGCACCGTGAACTTTTTTACCAAGTGAGCTATTTAATGTTCGTGGTGCGTTCTATTTGTCTCATCTTCCCCACTGTGTTTTTCCTCAATAACTTCCTAATTTACTCCCCTAATTATGGATTTCCATCTCCTATTCATCTTCTACACACGAAACCATATCCCATTCCTTTCTTGCGCACTATAGGTTCGGAGAAGAAACTGATGGATTTTCCCAATTCCTTCGTCTCCCTCATCTACTGCAATAGTAATTAATGGGGAGTTGCTCTCTAATTTAAATACTGCATCTGTTACGTTCCCGTCTCCCTTACAACTCATGCTCGCCCCCTGCTCAAGAGCTGCTCCGTTTTTTTTGAGGTAAGAGCTGCTCCGCTTCTGTTCTCCGTTGGGCGTGATTTCACTGATCGCGCTATCATTTTGATCCAAAAGATTTTCCTTGGGATAACGTTGTTCTTGATTGGACAAATTTCAAGTCTCGTCCTCGCTCATCACCTGTTGATACTGAGCTGCCGGCCTGCTGGGCAAAACACACATGCAGCCCTTGCCGTTCCAGGCGACCAGTTTCAGTCCACCACCATGTTTTTACTGATTCCCTATATTTTAGGTTCTATTTTCTTGACATTCTATTAGGATTAAGAATAAAATCTGAATGGCAAAATTTGTGGCAAGTGTTATTTCCTTTTGGTTACGTACGGAATTCTTCGGAGTATTTTCTTCATTGATGGTAGATATTTTTCATGCAAGGTTCACTACTTGGAAATGCTCTCTTTCTATTTCTGAATGTTTGAGCACTTGCCTTCCGGGTTATTTGCTTGAATGGTTGTTCTAGCTATTCCTTTTCCCAATCGTCATCTACTCTGTTTCAGTCCACCACCATGTTTTTACTGATTCCCTATATTTTAGGTTCTATTTTCTTGACATTCTATTAGGATTAAGAATAAAATCTGAATGGCAAAATTTGTGGCAAGTGTTATTTCCTTTTGGTTACGTACGAAATTCTTCGGAGTATTTTCTTCATTGATGGTAGATATTTTTCATGCAAGGTTCACTACTTGGAAATGCTCTCTTTCTATTTCTGAATGTTTGAGCACTTGCCTTCCGGGTTATTTGCTTGAATGGTTGTTCTAGCTATTCCTTTTCCCAATCGTCATCTACTCTGTTTCATTATAAAAATATGATTTCCCTATTTCGGCTAGACATGTATCTGTATGTATATATATACATGTAAATGATATGATCTATGTTTTCGTGGTGTTGTCCAGGCTATATATTACTACAATTTTATCATGCAATGTATATCTATAACTTAAGTAAATTTACATGGAATACCATCCTATATATGAAATTTGACAGATTATAAATTCAAAATATAATTGTATTTTTTTACACCCTATGATTGAGAAAAACCACAACAAATTTCTGCAGCAAAGTTTGCGAGTACTTAAAGAGTACTCATGGCTTTGTCCCTGGCTATTCCCGTGGCCAGACTATGAAGAGGAGTATCAGGATGACGAACTGCGAGAAGGTTACGACAACTAGGATCATCTCCCATCGTTAGCATTGCCTGTGATCCGGAAGATGGAGCTTCGCCTACGCTATCGTTATCTTTACGTTATTCCGCTGCTTGAGTTGTATTAAGAACCGGATCATGAGATACTCATTTGTGTAAGACCTTATGTATGGTTTGTAATGGATGATGTACTGTGATATTCAAATATGTTATGTGTCGCAAAAATGGTAATCATGGGATTGCGATGTAAGGCATAACAAGCATCTGGGAATAAAAATCCGGGTGTTGACACCTTCGGTTTGTTCTAGGGTGACCCAGGTCGTCTCCTCTGTCGCCGTTCGCAAAAGCCCGACGCTGCCCGCAACTCCGACGAGCTTTCACGACCACTATAGCCCGCCCCTATCCAAACCAAGTCCACGTTGAGCATCCTCGCATTCGTGCGACCCTGGTAAGCTACTGCACAACCCCTAGTCCCCTATAGAATCGTTGGAGCTCCACTGGAAATGTCGTCGCCGCCGCAGTAGCAACGCGCACCGCCAATCCTTGGTCGCTTGATCGAGAACCGTTGGATCTAGATCTGACGCCATAGATAGAATCACTTAACGAACCGGTATCGCCAGACCTGAGCCACAGGATCTGACTTAGATCTAACGTCCCACGCGCTTGATCCGCGCGATTCGGTATGGGACAATCAGACATGGCCACGTGTCTATCTTTTAGTTTTAAAATCAGTTTTTTAAATCTATTAGAGATTTACACTTGTAAAATTCATAACTTTAGTTATGTTTGTCCAAATTTTGCAAATAATATATCAATGGATTCAGAAAATTGAGCCCTACATTACTGTGCACTTGAATTTTAATTTTGATTATGGAAAAATAGGATTATTTGCAGACCCAATTATAGGCTTATTTTAACTATATAAAATGTTTTAAAAATTATTTTAGAGTGAAACTTGTTTTATTTGAATCTTAGAAAGTTTACTTTGTGTTCAGTACTGTTTGGTTTGATTTGTTTAGTGTATAAAATAATACCATTGCATTTGCATGCATTCATGTGTATTTTTCTTTGATTATTTGAATGTGAATTTGGTGCTATGATTTTATGTGTAGATTTTGGTGCTATTGGTGATTGCGATTGTGAGGATTGTTGCTACTCTCCCAACTACCAAGGAAAGTGGTGCTTCATGTATTTTGTCCTATTATTTTGACTATGCACTAGTGATACTTTGAGTAGGGCTTGCATGGAATTTTCTAAGTATATATATCTATATACTATGCTATGCCTTGGGAAATCCTAGTAGTTGTAGTCTTAGTAGAATTGACTCTAAGTTAATAAACTTGTTATGTTATCATGCTTAGCCTAGCTAGTATCATAGAAGGGTGGAATATTCATCCTATGGAATTTTGCTAAGTCTACGACTTGTGTTTTGATTAATAAAACAACTATAAGAATGAATCACCTGGGTGGAATGGTATGATGGTTTTATGTTGAGTGGTTACACAAGGCCCATGTATATGGTTTACCTTATGTATCACACTTGTGGAAAGCCACCCAGGAACAAAGGTATTTGAGATGTTTGGTGTGGAGAAGCTTCTAGTGCAACCACATAGCATATGGCCTCTGTCTTGACCACATAGGTTGCAACAACTTAGCCAGATGGATAGTTGGTGGTAGGGTGATAGGATGGAACTCGTCCATGGTGGTCCAAGGAAATGCTTTTGAAAGGTCTCGTCTCGATGCATGTCGAGTCTTGTGGGGAATGTGCACCACCTCTCGAGAGGGTAAAACCTAAGTACTTAGACGTGTCCCCGGCAACGGAAAATTTGAGCATCAAAGACACTGAAGCTATCAAGGATCTCCTCATCCAAATTTCTAAGTTAAAAACTTGTGGTTGAACAAGGGTCAAGGTTCACCAATGTCTATTGGTGGTTTCTTGGGTGTTTTTGATAAACAAAAACTTAGAGTTTTTCAACTGATAAGATAAACCTATTTTGAGAAAAGCAAACCTAAGCTACACTTAGCCAAATTCATATAGATGTTAGATACTACTATTCTACTATGGTATCACTTGCCAATACAAATCCAAATGTATTGACCCACTGTGGCTGTAACTTATGATGTTGCAGTTTACACTGATGGATATTAGGGTTATGAGTCTACACTCAACATGCTTGCCTGTGGCACATCAAGATGAAGACATACAGTTATTTACTTTATGTTATGAACTCTTGTACTAGCCTTTGGCTATTGAGTTGTAAAGACCATGTTTATCTCTGGAATGACGATGTAATAAAGACCTTTGTATCTATGTACTTCATCTTAAACTGTGGATGCTAGCATTTGATCCAGGGACTACCATTGCAATCACATGGGCCTTTACCTTTAAAAGGTGGGGTCTTACAGATGGCATCAGAGCACTGTGTTGCGTGTAGGATTATGACCCTAAGTTTGATTAGACTAATGAAACCACTAGGAAAAATGTAACTCTTTGCAAATTCCACACTTGTCTTTTTCTTCTCATAAACCTCTTCCAATTTTCTTTCTCATCTGTATTTGTAGACGGCCGCAATCAACGAAGCCGTCAAGAAGGTACCACTGATGATCATGACCTTAGAATGTGAGACGGAGTTTCCCAAGGCACTCAAAAACCTCATGGTTAGCTTGGGAATACAGGGTGAGGCCATGTACAAAGGATTTCCAGTGATGGACGAAGGAGAAGAATATTGGTGGGTGAAACTCCACTTGTACAAAAACAAGGGAGACAACCACAAAGAGTCGGGATTCTGCATGGTCACCAACCCAGAAATGTATACGTCATTCTTTGACTCTGCAAGAAATGCAGCTTGGAATGCTATCAAGGAGCTTGGTGAAAGACTCAAGTGTAGAATGCTCAACACTAAAAATGACCTTAGCTAGGAGAAGACGTATACCCAAGACTTAGAAACCGCCATAAAACGTCTAAGGGAAGATATCACAGACTTAGCATATGAGTGAGGATTGGGAAGTATTCCAATAGTTGGACCACCACACTTGTTGTTTTCTCGCAAAAAATTGTCTAAGTTATGTTTGAACCTCAATGCTTCTGATAGAATTTTCGTATGCCATGACTTGTATGTTTTATTGTTGAATGTATGTTTTTGGATTTGTTTCACTATCTTGTGTTTTTCTCTCTATTTGTATTGTTTCTAATTTTTGTCTATATTATGCAATAGATGCCTAGCCTTGTTATCAGCACTGTCGAGGAGTTCAAGGGAACTCGTTTTGGTTCTCGTCTTGTGGAGTTCACTAGTGTGCTCAATCTCCCACTCCCTATTGTTAAGGCACTTCAGCTCAACAAGTTTGAGAGGAAGGATCTTTGGGGCTTTAGAGTCTCGCAGCCTGGACACCAGACGGAGCCACGCATGGAGGATATTACCTTCAAGCTGATGCATGATGACAAGGAGAAGGGACTAGACGTAGTCATGCAGGAGCTACTTGGATGCCTCTACGGACGACACTTCACCAAGCTCCGGGGCCTCTACTTCCACCCGTTCGAGAGACGTGAGGAGCAGGGTGAGGCTGTAGTATATGATGATGCTACTATATAGACGATTGAGCCTGTACTTCTCTACCTCCAGGACCTAGAGAGTCTCGATGGACACCTCGACAAAGATAGGACCAATGTCATGCTTAGCAATGATGAGCTTCAGGTTAAGTTGAGGGAGAAGTACAAGCTCTTCACGGAGCAGGACGAGATCTTCAAGGAGATGGAGGCTAGATTCGAGAGCCAGGACAAGAAGTTCAAGAATCAGGAGAAGAGAGTTCAGGACAGAAACAAGAAGATCAAGGACATGAGATCCGAGATAGAGGCCAAAGACTTTGAGCTAGAGACCCAGCAGGGAGTGATAGAGAGGCTGCACTCGCAGAAGAGAGCCCTCCGGGAGAAGGTCGAGGCTTTAACCACTAGAGTGGAGGAGTACAAGATAGCCATGGAGACAGCCGGACTTACTCTTGTGGACGTGGAGGTCGACATGGAGGAGTAGTGTTGACTACTCGACTATCTATTTATATATCATACATTTATTTTATCGAGTCACAATGATAATCCAACAAGTGGATGGCTTGCTAGTGTGTTTACTTTTCCAAAACTTGTTGTTTACGTTGTTCAAACTCTAAATTTATCTTGTGTTTGATTATGTGATTGTTGCTATGTGATGTTTTGTGCTTGTTAGCATCTATGGGTTATATCTCATTACTTATCCTTATTGAAACCACAGATGCCTCCCGTCATGCCAATCCCAACCAAAACAACAACAACAATAATGTCAATCCCAAGATGCAGTAGCTGATGACAGCTCAAACTCAACTGATGCAGATGATGACCCAGTTCATGGGAAATCAAAATCCGAACCAGAACAACAACAATAACAACAACAACCAAAACAACCCGCCAGCCTTTGACATGCTTACAAGGTTTTTGAGGTTGAGGCTAGTCGAGTTCTCGGGAACCACTAATCCAATGGTAGCCCATGATAGGTTATGCTCTGTGAACAAGGACTTGGTTACTCTTGGCTACACCGATGAGGAAAAGGTCAGATTTGCAGCATATCTGCTTGCAGGACCAGCAGCAACATGGTGGGAAAACTTCCAAATCACCACTCCCCTCGAAGATGTGACTTGGGCCATATTTGAATATAGTTTTCGCACTGCCCACATCTCATCAGGGGTGATGAATTTGAAGAAGGAGTTCCACAATATGAAGCGGCGTCATCGTAGCGTGGCAGAATACATTGAGGAGTTCAACAATCTGGCGTGCTATGCACCGGATGAGGTTGATACTGATGCCAATAGGAAGGAGAAATTCCTCGAGGGACTGAATGATGAGATGAACCTACAGCTATCTGTTGCCTATGTCCCAACATATCAATCACTATGTGACAAGGCCACCATCTTGTAAAGCAAGATGAAGCAGGTTGAGAACAGGAAGAGGAAGCATCACTTTGATAAGCACAGCTCAGGATCGTCTCACAAGCATTCCCATGATGATGAAAGTGGAGGTTCTGGGTCCCACAATCATGGGAAGTATAACAGCCACCACAACAGTAACCGTCACCATGACAACAAGCACCACCGCAGCCATGACAATGATAGATATAAGAATCACAAGAGTGGATACAAGAGCCACCACAATGGGAATGGAAATGGAAGTCAGCCTGCAAAAAGAGACATCAGTCAGGTTGAGTGCGTCAAATGCAAGAAAACTGGGCACTATGCAAATTAATGCCCAGAAAAGAATGTTAAAGGAGCCAACAAGCCCAACCCTTTTCAGAAGGGACAAGTGAACCACATCAGTGTGGAATAAATCTATAAGGAATCTGATGTTGTGGCTGGTAAGTTCAAGCTTAATTATTTTCCAGCACTTGTTCTTTTTGATACCAGCGCATCGCATTCATTCATATCAAGAGCATTTGTTGATAAAAATGGACTTCCAACTGAAACTATTGGGTGTCCTATTAAAGTAAGCTCTCCCGGTGGAGAGATAATAGTGAATTTTGGATGTCATGATCTAGTAAGGATTGGATGTAATTTTGGGCATGGATTGGATGACTAAGTATGAAGGAGTAATAGATTGTGCCAATATTACTGTTACACTCACAACCCAGATAAGAAAAGGATTAGGTTCAAGTATAACTTTGAATCTAAAGGGAGTAAGCTAAATTATCTTAAGGGGGTTAGCGTAGATGGTGTACTAGTTGTGAAGGAATATCCGGATGTTTTTATGGAGGAATTACTAGGAATGCCACCATATAGAGATGTGGAGTTTCTGATTGACCTACTGCCAGGATCTAGACCCATAGCAAAGAGACCCTATAAGATGTCAGTTGATGAGTTGAAAGAACTCAAGAAAAAACTTAGAGAATAGTTACAGAAAGGATTTCTTCAACCAAGTTCTTCTTCTTGGGGTGCACTACTTCTATTTGTTGAGAAGAAGGATAGAAGTCAAAGGTTATGCATAGATTACCGTTCACTCAATGAAGTGACTATAAAGAACAAGTACCCTTTGCCTAGAATCAACAATCTATTCGATCAGTTAGAAGGAGCCCGCGTGTTCTCAAAGATTGATCTCTGATCAGGCTACTTTCAGCTAAAGATTAGAGAGCAAGATATACCTAAGAGTGCTTTTACCACTAGGTATGGATTGTATGAGTATACTATGATGCCATTTGTATTGACAAATGCACCAGCTTATTTCATAAATATGATGAACAAAGTGTTCATGGAGTTCCTTGACAAGTTTTTTGTCGTATTCATCGATGACATTTTGATCTATTACAAGAGCAAAGAAGAGCATGTAGAACATTTTCGTTTGATACTTGAGAAGCTCAGGGAGCACAAGGTGTATGCCAAGTTCAGCAAGTGTGAATTTTTGTTGAATGAAGTTGGATTTCTCAGACATATTGTGTCGGGAGATGGTATAGCTCTCGATCCCGCGAAGGTGTCAGCCGTAACTGAATGGGAATCTCCAAAGTCAGTTAAGGAAGTTCGTAGTTTCCTAGGCTTGGCAGGATACTATAGGAGATTCATTGAGAATTTCTCAAAGGTATATAAGCCAATGATGGAGTTACTAAAGAAAGATAAGAAGTTTGATTGGATTGGAGGATGTGAAATCAGTTTCCAAGAATTGAAGAAGAGACTAGTATCAACACTAGTCTTATGTCTGCCAGATTTGGAGAAGGATTTCCATGTCTATTGTGATGCATCGCACCAAGGATTAGGTAGATTTTTGATGCAAGAAGGGAAAGTTGTGGCTTATGCCTCGAGACAACTCAAAACTCATGAAGTGAATTATCCTACTCATGATTTGGAGTTAGCCTCTATTGTCCATGCACTCAAAACTTGGAGACACTACCTTTTGGGAAAGCGTTGTGAAGTATTCACCGATCACAAGAGTTTAAAATATATCTTCACTCAGAAGGAACTCAATATGAGACAAAGAAGGTGGATAGAGATCATCAAGGACTATGACTTGAGTTTGCAATACCATCCTGGTAAAGCAAATGTTGTAGCGGATGCTTTAAGTCATAAGGTTTATGTAAATGGCCTTACTAAAGGAGAATTTCCAGATGATCTATGTGCCCAATTCAAAGATCTCAGATTGGAGATAGTGCCTAAAGGATATGTCATTTCATTGGATGTTCAACCCACACTGTTGGACAAGTTCAAAGAAGCCCAAATGTTGGACAAGGAAATAGAGGATATTAAAGGTAAAATTAGCAAAGGTAAGTCTAAAGGATTCCATGAAGATGAACAAGGTAATTTGTGGTATGGGAAGCATATCTGCATTCCGCAAGATCCGGAACTTCGAAAATTGATTCTGCAAGAAGCACACAATTCACCATATTCTATTCATCCAGGTAACACCAAAATGTACATGGATGTGAAGGAAAGATTTTGGTGGAATAATATCAAGAAAGATATTGCAGAACATATTGCATTGTGTGATGTGTGTAGTCGAGTAAAAGAGGAACATCAGATACCAGCTGGGTTATTGCAACCACTACCTATTCCTTATTGTAAGTGGGATAACATTGGAATGGACTTTATCACCGGATTGCCAAGGACCAGATCTGGATATGATTCCATTTGGGTTGTCGTGGATCGCCTAACTAAAGTGGCTCATTTCATAACCATGAAGACTACTTATACAAGTGCTAAGTTAGCCAAGATCTATATGAACATGATTGTATGTCTACATGGAGTACCCAAGAGTATTATGTGTGATAGAGGAACTCAGTTCAATTCGCATTTTTGGCGACAACTGCATGAATCATTGGGAACAAGATTAGAGTTCAGTACAACTTTTCACCCCAGACTGATGGACAGCCAAAAAGGACCAACCAGATTTTAGAGGATATGTTGAGGGCATGTGCCCTAGACTATGGTGCTAGTTGGGATGAAAGTCTTCCTTACGCAGAATACTCTAACAATAACAGCTATCAAGCAAGCATTGAGATGGCACCTTTTGAATTCGTGGTTTGAAGAGATTTGGAGTCAAAGGAAAATTGGCACCAAGATATGTTGGACCGTTAAAAATTTTGAGCCGCAAAGGAGAAGTGGATAATGAGATATAATTGCCAGAATCAATTTCTGCGGTTCACAATGTGTTTAATGTGAGTCAGTTGAAGAAGTGTCATACGGAGATGGAAGAAACTTCATTGAAGGACGCTATACCTTTGGAGGAGGTTCAGTTGGAAATTGATCTCACTTATGAAGAGAAGCCTATCAAGATTCTTGAGACTGCAGAAAGAGTTACTCATACCAAGACTATCAAATTCTGCAAAGTTCAGTGGAACCATCATACCGAAGAAGAAGCAACTTGGGAAAGAGAAGATGATCTTCGGAAAGACCACCCTCACCTATTTGTTAGCCAATCCAAATCTCGAGGGCAAGATTCATCTTAAGGGGGTTAGATTTGTAACATCCCAAAATTCATGAATTGCAAAAGCATGCATTGCATTCATATCATCGTAGCATATTTGTCTTGTACAAAAATTTCAAACCAAAACCCTAAAATAAACCCCTCTTTATTTATATTATGAGGCATGGTTTTATTTTTATTTTCAAAGGACCAAAGTGGTTTTGAGTGTACAAGTGTGTTTGACACACTTTTGTATGCTAGGATCATAGTACAAAAATTTGGAAGTGATTTGAAATCCAACAGATTTGAATTTGGGTTTTAAAACCATTCCTAAAATTAAAAACAGAAAAGAAAAAGGCTAAAGAAAAAAATAAAAAGCTGCACTAGCTATTTGGCCCAGTGCCAAAACCAGCCCAAAAGCCCACCCGGGCCATTCCCCTTCTACTCCCTCTCTCACGCGCGCAAACCCTACCCCGCACCCACTGACCAGTGTCCCCAACGCCACGTCTTCATCGTCTTCCCCCAAACCCCGCGCATAGACGACTTCGTCGCTGCAGTTTCTTCCTCCTTCACTACCGGATTGAAATCCAATTAATTTACATTGATTCACCGTGCGATTGATGCCCCTGCTCTGGCTACTTAAACAACACACCACCGCGGCCATTTCCCCTGAACCCCCATCACCAGAACACCCCCAGGTTGCCTGTATTGGACCTCGAACCGCCACTGCCCGACGGACTCCGGTGAGGCATTATGGTGAGCCTTGAGCACCCCCCTATTCCTCGTTCATAAGAGATTGCTTCTCTAGTCTTTGTGCTTATTCTGATACCACTAGTTCATCCTATAACACCCTAGGCCTTCGTCAGCCACCGTGAGCACCCCGAGGCACCAATTTTTCCGGTAAGAAATCGAGCGTCCCTTGTCCCTTAATTCAAACCAACATGTGTGCCTTGTTCTTGTGCACACACTGATTCCTTTGGTTTGTGCTAGGGTGACCTAGGTCATCGCCTCCTTCGCCGTTCGCAAAAGCCTGACGCTGCTCGCAACTCCGACGATCTTTCACTACCACTATAGCCCGCCCCTGTCCAAACCAAGGCCCCGTTGAGCATCCTCGCAACCGTACGATGATGGTAAGCTACTACACCACCCCTAGCCCCCTCTAGAATCGTCGGAGCGCCACCAGCAGTGTCGTCTCCGCTGCAGTAGCCACACGCACCGCCCATCCTTGGTCGCTTGATCGAGAACCATTGGATCTAGATCTGACGCCGTAGATAGAAACACTCAACGAACCGGTATCGCGAGATCTGAGTCACATGATCAGACTTAGATCTAACGGCCCACGCGCTTGATCCGCGCGAAGTGGTGCGGGCCAATTTTGCAAAATTTATTTTAAAATATGTTTTTGAATCTATTAGAGATTTAAACTTGTAAAATTCATAACTTTAGTGCTATTTGGCGAAATTTTGCAAATAATATATCAATGGATTTATAAAATCGAGCCCTACATTACTATGGGCTTGAATTTGTATTTTGCTTCTAGAAAAATAGGATTATTTGCATAACCAATTATAGGCTTATTTTGACTATATAAAATGTTTTAAAAATTATTTTAGTGTGAAACTTGTTTTATTTGAACCTTAGAAAGTTTACTCTGAGTTCAGTACTGTTTGGTTTGATTATTTTAGTGTAGAAAATCATCCCATTGCATTTGCATGCATTCATGTATATTTTTGTTTGATTATTTGAATGTGAATTTGGTGCTATGATTTTATGTGTAGATTTTGGTGCTATTGGTGATTGTGATTGTGAGGATTGTTGCTACTCTCCCAACTACCAAGGCAATTGGTGCTTCATGTTTTTTTCCTATTATTTTTACAATGCACTGATGATATTTTGAGTAGGGTTTGCATGGAATTTTCTAAGTATATATATATATACTATGCTATGCCTTGGGAAATCCTAGTAGTTGTAGTCTTAGTAGAATTAACTCTAAGTGAAGAAACTTGTTATGTTATCATGCTTAGCCTAGATAGTAGCAAACAAGGGTGGAATATTCATGCTATGAAATTTTGCTAAGTCTATGACTTGTGTTTTGATTAATAAAACAACTATAAGAATGAATCACCTAGGTGGAATGGTATGATGGTTTTATGTTCAGTGGTTACACAAGGCCCATGTCTATGGTTTACCTTGTGTATCACACTTGTGACAATCCACCCAGGAATAAAGGGATTTGAGATGTTTAGTGTTGAGAAGCTTCTAGTGCAACCACATGGCATATGGGCTCTGCCTTGACCACATAGGTTGCAAGAACTTAGCCAGATGGACAGTTGGTGGTAGGGTGATAGGATGGAACACGTCCATGGTGGTCTAAGGAAATGCGTCTGAAAAGTCTCGTCTCGATGCATGTCGAGTCTTATGGGGAAAGTGCACCACCTCTCGAGAGGTTAAAACCTAAGTACTTAGCCGTGTCGCCGACAACGGACAATTTGAGCATCAAAGACATTGAAGCTATCAAGGATCTCCTCATCCCAATTTCTAAGTTAAAAACCTGTGGTTGAATAAGGTAAAGGTTCACCAATGTCTATTGGTGGTTCCTTGGGTGTTTTTGAACTGATAAGAAAAACCTATTTTGAGCAAAGCAAGCCTAAGATACACTTAGCTAAATTCATACAGATTTTAGATACTACTGTTTTACTATGGTATCACTTTCCAATACAAATCCAAATGTATTGACCCACTATGGCTGGGCATTTTACTCTGATGGAGATTAGGGTTATGAGGCTACACTCCACATTCTTGCGTGTGGCACATGAAGATGAAGACTTATAGTTATTTACTTTATGTTATGAACTCTTGTACTAGACTTTGGCTATTGAGTTGTAAAGACTATGTTTATCTTTGGAATGACGATGTAATAAAGGCCTTTGTATCTATGTACTTCATCTTAAATTGTGGATGCTAGCATTTGATCCAGGGACTAGCATTGCAATCACAGGGGCCTTTACCTTTAAAATGTGGGGTCTTACATGAAGCCATGACGAGAAGGAGGTGGAGGAGCGGGGTGGCGGCAGGAGAGGTCGCTGGTGGGGTGGTGCATCGCCTGCTAGCGGCTAAGGGATGGAGTGAGGACAGTGGCTTCATGGGGAAGGAAGAGAATTAAAGAACGCCAACCCTACCAACAAAATCCAACGGCTATTATAACACGAACACATCTAAAGTATTCTGTGCGCAACACACGGAAAGCGTGACACTGGCAGATGGAGAATACACGATTATTAAGGAATATTCCCTCCATCTGCAAATAAGTGTATTTCTAGCTTTTTATTAAGTCAAACTTTATCAAATTTGACCAAAATTATAGATAAATATAACAACATGTATTACACAGAGGAGTACTACAGAACGGCGACTAACATGCATTCATCCGACAAGTATGCTCTCCACACCGGACTAGTATTAATTACTGTTGGGAATATGCCCTAGAGGCAATCATGTATGATGATATTTCCCATTGTATTCATAAAGTTATTAAGTATTCCTTGTATGAACATCTGATGTGTATCATTGAATATGTGATTCGGTTGTGGAACTATGCATTCATGTTGTTTGTACTAAATATCCTTGGTCATTGAGGTTGTGCTGGACACACAACTTAGACCAATGTGAAAGTTGGCTTGATGACTCGGTTCCACTTGTCATGGGCATGGAGATGCTATTCCAACTTACACAGATTCGGCTAAAGAGTTTAGCAAGTCGGATTGATCCATATTGAGGTGCAACGAACTAGCTGTCATTTGTATATCTCAATCAATGTAATCCTTAGACCTGAGGTTGTTGCATAGTCCGAGTTGAGGATCACCGACTTAGGTTCTGTCAAATGCTGATCCGTAACTGGGCAGTTATAAAGGCAGGGTTCGGGTCGACTGAGAATCAAGCTGCGAGATGTGAATAACCAAGATGGGATTTTGCCCCTCCACTCGGAGAGATATTCTATGGGCCCTCTCGTGAGATATGATTCGGAAAGCATGGCCATGCACGACTCGGTTAAGTGTTAACCGAGGCGATCGACTAAGAGTTAGTCGGGTGAATCACTTATCTCGGATCGAGAAGAGAGTCGGACTATTTAAGGGATGACATATATTCGCCTCTAGTCTGACAAGGTATATCATGAGGAAAAAGGGAGTCGGACGTAAGTCGCATTGGAAAGGCAAGTCGTCATGACTCTTTGGTACTTGGGAGTCGGCATGTTCTGCTAGGAGCCGCTACCGACTGATCGATTGAGAGTCGGACTCCAATCATGTCCAAGTAGCCATGAGCCTGCGGGGTCACACACTTAAGAGCGGGAGCAAGTTCGGATTGGATCCGAATCTGTAATCTGGTTGGGTTGGACATAAACCAGATTAGGACTGAGTGAGTGAGTTGGACTCACGGTGACTAGTGTTATATGGGCTTTAGTGAATGGGTCGCGAGAGCAGAGCCCACGTTCACTCCCTATATATAGTGGAGCACCGTAACCCAGAAAGGTTAATCGTTGTTCGGTTAGGTCATTCCATGTGTTGGAAACCCTAGCTCCACAGCAGTCCGTACCGTAGAATCTAACCTAGCGATTGCCGCCGGCGCTCCTCCTTGTACGTGTGGATACCAGCAGAGGTACTGTGCGATCAGCACCAGGACGATCGGATCGTTAGGACTACACTGTGTCAACTGACGCGCTTCATCAGTAATCCGCAACTGCGCGTCTAGTGGTAAACCTCGTGGCCTTCTACCTCAGCTAGATCTTGGGATCACCACGTTAGAGGAAAATTTTATTTTATCTCCGCGTGGCCCAACAGTGGTATCAGAGCGATAGCTTCTGGTTTTAGGCTCGAGATCTCGCATATGTGATATGCGGTAGGCTATAGATGAGATCTATATGCTGTTTTGGTGGTCGATCTATGAGATAGATCGGTTTTGTATGAAGTTGATTGGATCAACTGTACTCGGGGAATGGTAGATCTGATTTCCGTGATCATACTACTGAGGTCGTGGAACGACATACCCCTACCGATCGGCTTCCGCCATCGGGGTAGACTGTGACGCGTAAATCCAGAAGCGGTGATCGAAGATCAAAGAGTTTGATCGAATCGGAACGATGGTCGGAATCCATGTTCGGATCGTAGATGAGATCTACGTTTTCAGAAGCGGGACCGCCGGCTTCGCCCTGTTGTAGCACCTTAGATGTCATTGCGAGTTTCACAACTCCGGTAGATATTGTATCTATGCATAACTTGTTTTTGCAGGAAGTTGTGAATGGTATGGTTCATGTGCATGTGATGTATGTGTGTAATCCATACGTGATCTGCGAATCACGGTTTATGCTAGCCGGCTGGAGCCTAGGTGCTGTCATTTTATTGTATAACGACCTGCGTGTCGGATTCTCTATGTAATTTACTTTACTAAGCTAGTGTAGCTGTTTGGAGAACCCGGAAGGCATGCAAGGCGTTGTACATGTCGGCGACATGGAGTAAGACGGCAAGTGACAAGAGTTGGCACGAGTCGGATTACAGGCTTTGTGGAGATGGAGATCGGCATGAAGAGAGCCATACCATTTCACATTATAATTGCTTTATTTTGTGTTATTGTTATGTCTCTGTTTTACCTCTATTAGATAGTCGGTAAAATTTAATCCCTCAAAGAAGGTCTAGTCGGTTTTCCCGCCAGTGTTTGCACCATCACAAGTCGGACATTTTTGGTAGTGGGCTCATAAAATTGAGATGCTGCCAATTCTTTCCGACTAGGTGGGTTCGAGTCGAACTCTTACTGCAGAAACACTCGGTAAGCTAGACGGGTCTATCACAACGGTTGTGGGACGGATGGGAGCCGGGGCATGTGATGCCACCCGTCCAACAGGAGTCGCATGAGATGCGATTGACAAGGAGTTGTCTACCTAGATCACTTGGCGGCTAGCGGTGATGCTAAAGCTCACTAGCCGACTAGCTTATTTAGGATCCTGAATCACTAAGTAACCATCGGAGGGGTGTTGGTTCTAGTGGGAGCATAAAATATTAAAATGTTTAATATGCTTGCTCTTTTATGAATACATGTCTTAAGTGTTTTTGCATATTTTCTGTTGTAGATCATGGCACCAAGTAGCAGTCACTCTCAGATATCCGGTTTTGCGTTGAGAACCATTCTTGAGAAAGATAAACTGAACGACACTAATTTTACCAACTGGTATCGAAATCTGAGAATTGTTCTCAAACAAGAGAAGAAGGACCATGTCCTAGACAACCCACTTCCAGATGAGCCGAATGAGAATGCGACTGTCGCAGCCACCAATGCCTACCGTCGGGCTAAGGATGAGTCCACGGATATTAGCTGTCTTATGCTTGCTCACATGGAACCGGACTTGCAAAAGCAGTTCGAGCATGTTGAGGCCTACGATATGATCGAAAGCCTCAAAAGTATGTTCGTGCTCAAAGGTAAGACTGAGAGGTATCAAGTCTCTCAGGCTTTGCTGAGTTGCAAGCTTAAGGGTGGTGATCCATTGAGTCCGCATGTGATCAAAATGGTTGGTTACGTGCAGTCTCTGGAGAGGCTTGGCTACCCCATTAGCGAAGAGTTTGCTACGGATATAATTTTGAACTCTCTTCCTAGTGCATATGGGCAGTTTATTTCGAACTACCACATGCATGGTATGGATAAGAAGCTCACTGAATTACATGGGATGCTCAAGCAGGCAGAGGCGGATCTCAAGAAGGGCACCAGTCAAGTGTTGATGGTGCAGAATAAGGCTAAGTTCAAGAAGAGTTCTTGGACTAAGAAGAAGGCTAAGTCAGGAGGAAAGCAGGCTCAGGACCTGGTCCCAAGCGCTTCCTCAGGGACTAAGCCATCTCCTTCAGCCGGATCCACTTGCTTCTACTGCAAGGCGGATGGCCACTGGAAGAGGAACTGCAGCAAGTACTTGGCCGACAAAGCCAAGAGTGGAGGTATGACTTCCGACTCAGGTACACTTGTTTGCAATGTTATAGACATATATCTTGCTGATGCACCTAATAGTTCTTGGGTACATGATACCGGATCAGTTATTCACATCTGCAACTCGTTGCAGGGACTGGTAAGAACTAGGAGCGTATCAAGAGGCGAGGTTGATATTCGAGTCGGCAACAAAGCAAGAGTTGCTGCGTTGGAAGTCGGCACGATGCAACTTCATTTACCTTCCGGATTCATTATGGAACTAAATAATTGTTATTATGTTCCAGTGCTCAGTCGAAACATTATTTCTGCTTCATGTTTGATGAGGCAAGGCTATGAGTCGAATATCAAGAATAATGGTTGTTCTTTGTATTTGAATGATATGTTTCACGGCTTTGCACCCATCCAGGACGGGTTATTTATTTTGAATCTTGATGGTGAGTCGGTTTATAACATAAATGTTAAAAGGTTGAAACCAAATGATCTGAATATGACTTACTTTTGGCACTGTCGACTTGGTCATATAAGTTGGAAACGCATGAAGAAGCTCCATGATGATGGACTCCTAACTTCGTTCGACTTGGAGTCGTTCAAGACAGGCAAATCTTGCCTACTCGGCAAAATGACCAAGACACCTTTTGCAAAGAGTTGCGAAAGGGCGTCCGACTTGTTGGGACTAGTACATAGTGATGTATGTGGACCAATGAGCATGACAGCCAGGGGTGGTTATGAGTACTTCATTACCTTCACTGATGATTTGAGTAGGTATGGATATATCTACTTGATGAAACATAAGTCGGAAGCCTTTGAAAAGTTCAAAGAATTCCAGAATGAAGCACAGAATCAACTCGGCAAGAAAATAAAGTTTCTTTGGTCAGACCGAGGAGGCGAGTACATGAGCCATGAGTTTGATGACCATCTAAAAAGTTGTGGAATAGTTCCTCAACTTACTCCGCCAGGAACGCCACGAAGGAATGGTGTTTCGGAAAGGCGGAATTGGACCTTGTTGGACATGGTACGATCAATGATGAGTCGCACAGATCTGCCTTTATCATTTTGGGGTTATTGTCTAGAAACAGCGGCGTTCACACTAAACAAAGTACCATCAAAGTCGGTAGAGAAGACACCGCATGAGATGTGGACAAGCAAAAAGCCAAGTTTGTCTTTTCTTAATATTTGCGGTTGTGAAGCATTTGTCAAGCGACTTCAGTCGGACAAGCTTACAGCCAAGTCGGATAAGTGTATTTTCATGGGGTATCCGAGGGAAACCTTGGGTTACTACTTCTATAACCGAGAAGAGGGCAAAGTGTTTGTCGCTCGGAACGGTGTCTTCCTTGAGAAAGAGTTTCTCAGTCGGGGAGTAAGTGGGAGCATGGTGCAACTTGAAGAAATTCGAGAGGAACCGGCTAGTAGCGAGTCGGCAAAAACCATGGAGGTTGAGCCGGTCGTGGCAGCTGAGCCGGTAGCAGCACCTGTACTACGAAGATCGGCAAGATTACGAAGTGTTCGTGATGTGTTCTTGTAGATGTTGATGAGCCGGCAAATTATTCGGAAGCGATGGTGGGATCTGATTCCGAGTCATGGCTTGGAGCCATGAGATCCGAGATAAAGTCCATGGATGAAAATAAAGTTTGGAACTTGGTTGATCTGCCAGACGGTGCAAGACCCGTCGAGTGCAAATGGGTCTTTAAGAAGAAAACTGATATGGATGGAAATGTTTCGCCTATAGCACGCCTTGTCGCGAAGGGGTTCCGACAAGTTCAAGGAGTTGATTACGACGAGACTTTCTTGCCCGTAGCGATGCTTAAATCAGTTCGGATCATGTTAGCTATAGCAGCCTATTTCGAGTATGAGATATGGCAGATGGATGTCAAAACGGCTTTCCTTAACGGAAATTTAACCGAGGACGTGTATATGATACAGCCCGAGGGTTTGGTCGATCCGGCTAATGCTGACAAGGTATGCAAACTTCAGAAATCCATTTATGGGTTGAAGCAAGCATCTCGGAGTTGGAATATTCGCTTTGATGAGGTAGTCAAATCGTTTGGCTTCATCAAGAGTGATCATGATTCTTGTTTGTACAAGAAGTTTAGTGGGAACAAAGTAAATTTTCTAATCTTATATGTGGATGACATATTACTGATTGGAAATGATGTCCAGATGTTGCAAGAAACCAAGGAATCATTGGAAAGGAGTTTCTCCATGAAAGACTTGGGTGAGGCAACATACATCCTCGGAATCCGGATCTATAGAGATAGATCAAGGAGGCTCATTGGATTGAGTCAGAGTACTTATTTGGACAAAGTGTTGAAGAAGTTCAACATGGAATTGTCTAAGAAGGGGTTCTTACCGATGTCCCATGGTGTAAAACTTAGCAAGACTCAGTGTCCTTCGACAACTGATGAGCGAAGTCGGATGAGTGCGATTCCATATGCTTCTGCAGTCGGATCCATCATGTACGCCATGATTTGTACTAGGCCGGATGTTTCCTATGCTCTAAGTGTTGTGAGCAGATACCAGGCTGATCCTGGAGAGATCCACTGGACAGCGTCTAAAAATATCATAAAGTACTTAAGAAGGACTAAGGATATGTTCTTGGTTTATGGTGGTGAAGATGAACTCAGTGTAAAGGGTTACACGGATGCGAGTTATCTCACCGACTCTGATGATTCTCGCTCGCAATCCGGATACGTGTTTATTATAAACGGAGGTGCTGTGAGCTGGAAGAGTTCCAAGCAAGAGACTGTGTCTGTGTCTACAACAGAGGCTGAGTATATTGCCGCCTCGGAGGCAGCAAAGGAAGCTGTTTGGATGAGGAATTTCCTCATGGATCTTGGTGTGGTTCAGGGCTCGTCCAATCCGTTGGACGTGTATTGTGACAACAATGGTGCTATTGCACAAGCCAAGGAACCTAGACAACACCAGAAGAACAAGCACATACTCATGCGGTACCACCTGATTCGCCAGTTCGTGGATCAGGGTGATATCAAGTTATGCAAGGTACACACGGATGCAAATATTGCGCATCCGTTGACAAAGCCGTTACCCCAGCCGAAGCATGAGGCGCACCTGAGAGCCATGGGCATTAGATGCTTAGACATGTGATGTCGAAAGCTTGACTCTAGTGCAAGTGGGAGACTGTTGGGAATATGCCCTAGAGGCAATCATGTATGATGATATTTCCCATTGTATTCATAAAGTTATTAAGTAGTCCTTGTATGAACATATGATGTGTATCATTGAATATGTGATTCGGTTGTGGAACTATGCATTCATGTTGTTTGTACTAAATATCCTTGGTCATTGAGGTTGTGCTGGACACACAACTTAGACCAATGTGAAAGTTGGCTTGATGACTCGGTTCCACTTGTCATGGGCATGGAGATGCTATTCCAACTTACACAGATTCGGCTAAAGAGTTTAGCAAGTCGGATTGATCCATATTGAGGTGCAACGAACTAGCTGTCATTTATATGTCTCAATAAATGTAATCCTTAGACCTGAGGTTGTTGCATAGTCCGAGTTGAGGATCACCGACTTAGGTTCTGTCAAACGCTGATCCGTAACTGGGCAGTTATAAAGGCAGGGTTCGGGTCGACTGAGAATCAAGCTGCGAGATGTGAATAACCAAGATGGGATTTTTCCCCTCCACTCGGAGAGATATTCTCTGGGCCCTCTCGTGAGATATGATTCGGAAAGCATGGCCATGCACGACTCGGTTAAGTGTTAACCGAGGCGATCGACTAAGAGTTAGTCGGGTGAATCACTTATCTCGGATCAAGAAGAGAGTCGGACTATTTAAGGGATCACATATATTCGCCTATAGTCTGACAAGGTATATCGTGAGGCAAAAGGGAGTCGGACGTAAGTCGCATTGGAAAGGCAAGTCGTCATGACTCTTTGGTACTTGGGAGTCGGCATGTTCTGCTAGGAGCCGCTACCGACTGATCGATTGAGAGTCGGACTCCAATCGTGTCCAAGTAGCCATGAGCCTGCGGGGTCACACACTTAAGAGCGGGAGCAAGTTCGGATTGGATCCGAATCTGTAATCTGGTTGGGTTGGACCTAAACCAGATTAGGACTGAGTTAGTGAGTTGGACTCACGGTGACTAGTGTTATATGGGCTTTAGTGAATGGGTCGCGAGAGCAGAGCCCACGTTCACTCCCTATATATAGTGGAGCACCGTAACCCAGAAAGGTTAATCGTTGTTCGGTTAGGTCATTCCATGTGTTGGAAACCCTAGCTCCACAGCAGTCCAGCCGCCGTAACGAACCTAGCAGTTTGCCGCCGGCGCTCCTCCTTGTACGTGTGGATACCAGCAGAGGTGCTGTGCGATCAGCACCAGGACGATCGGATCGTTAGGACTGCACTGCATCAACTGACGCGCTTCATCAGTAATCCGCAACCGCGCGTCTAGTGGTAAACCTCGTGGCCTTCTACCTCAGCTAGATCTTGGGATCACCACGTTAGAAGAAAATTTTATTTTATCTCCGCGTGTCCCAACAATTACGGCTTACATTTAAGCACAACGTAAGTTCTACAACTCCCTATCGGTCTTCTCGATGCAAATGCAGAAATAGATCTGCTTGGCCGGTCCAGCATCGACAAGGTACTTGGATGGCACACAAAGTACCGACCTCAGGTCCGTAAACTCCACCTAGCCTGGCATCGGGCATCTCGGCGACACATCCCTCACATGCACTGCATCGGACTACGGCGGTTGTGCATGCGACCACATACTCACAGTATACATCGGTCATGTGCACGAGACTGTCCCGACGCATACCGCAGACATGAAGGTGGGCCCAGGGATGGTTCCTGGAATGCCAGCGGTGATGGTGGGACCATCGACGGTTACTAGAACGCGAGTGGTGATGGTCAAGACAAAAACAGAGCTGCCCCCCTATAAAACGAGCTTGCGGTGTGCCAACTCCGGAACGACACCTGCTCTTGGCAAAGAATGGAGTAGCCATAGGAGAGCCTAATCACTTCAATCGGGTGATCCGTTGCAAGGTGGACCACGAGCTTTGCCAGCGGGTCCTTGTAGTTGCAGCCGAGCTCCATGTAGCCGAACATGCCATGCCGACACACGAGCTTGTGCCTAGGAGTTTGTAGTAGGGGTAATGGAGAGAGCATCCATGGTGGGATCACACGATCCTGTACGTCGCTAGGATGTTGCGCGTGAGGATCTCCTCCAGATTCAAGGGCTGGCGATCTGAGTACTCCTTGCTGTGCGGCTCCCACATCTGAAGTTCGTCGATAAATCAGAGAATAGATGTTCAGTTAGTTAAGCCGATAGTAGGAGTTTGTAATATAAATTCAAACGCTAGTCAAACGATTTCCTACCTTAAGGATCAAGTCAGTTGCTGTCACCGGGGAATGACGCGCGAAAATCGGTGGCATCGTCCGACACATCAAGTTGCGGTGGAGAAGGGGTTAAGGCTGTGAAAGAGACGTGCTGAGTCACAAGCTCCTATTGATATAGGGCATAGGGAGTTGCATATAGTAATATATTTGAATATTATAAGCGCGGCGAATCATGTCGCAGAACAGCCTTCTCGCGGATTGGCCTTACAAAGAAACATCCTAGCATCCATGCGGCCCGATCGAACGATCTATAACCATCGGCATGCAGAACCAGTGCCCTAGAAGGGGAACAGGGCCAGGTCTTCTAGAAGAGACGATCTAACGGTCGTCTTTGGCCACTAGGGTTACGATCTAACGACTGCTATTGGTTGTTAGGGTTACGATACGAGAAACTCTTGATTTATTCATGGAACTCTGGAACCTCTAGTTGGAGAATTTGCTTAGAGTGCCGAGAGGGAGCTAGGTGCCGGGTTTGGTCTCAATCCGCGCAGTGGATCCATGTTCTAGGTAGTGAGGGGGAGTTATAGGGTTGAAAGTCATGTTAACTACTACACGATAGCCATCCGTGGGGTGTGCTGTGTGCCAAATATCCTGATTTGTCATGTTTATGATTTTATGTTGGTAGTGGGTGACACACAAGGGCCACTCGAGCTGGTTTCATATTTTTTTGATTTTTGATGAATTTCCCATTGCCGAGGTTCGGGGGGTGGGCAAAATCGGCAAACCCGCAAGCGCGTGCAGGCACGTGAGGCCCATTACAACCTTGAAACTAGTCACGTGCCCAACCTAGGTACCCCATGGGGCACCCCAAAACAATTTTTCCCAAAAATTGAGGGCCATTTCTAGGGTACCTATAGTTAGAATCCACAATTACCGGGGCGTAACTTGAGAAAAATACAGTGATGCTTCCACCATGAGATGAGTACCAACCTCCTAGGGATGGCGGTCCGCCATGATTTAGCATGCGTGTAAATTTCTTCGGGGCCTAGTGCGTGCTCAATTGTCGCACCTCTTTTGCAGAATCACAGTTTTTTCGGAGTTGGTAAATGGAAAATCTGGATTTCTTCATGGAACCCTGGAATCTCTAGTTGGAGAAGTTGCTTAGAATGCCGAGAGGGAGCTAGGTGCCGGGTGTGGGCTCAATCCGCACAGTAATTCCACATTATGGGCAGTGAGGGGGAGGTGATTAAAAGCCATGTGAACTCCTACTTGATAGCCATCCAGGGGATGCGCCTTGTGCCAAAAGTCTCGGTTTGTATTTTTTATGATTTTATGTTGGTACTGGGTGACACACAAGGGATACTCGAGCTGGTTTCATATTTTTTGGGTTTTGATGAATTTACCATTGCCAGGGTTCGAGGGGTGGGCAAAATAGGCAAACCCGCCGGCGCGCAGGCACGCGAGGTCCTTTGCATCCTTGAACCTAGGCACATGCCCAGCCTAGGTACCCCATGGGGAACCCCAAAACATTTTTTCCCAAAAATTGAGGGCCATTTCTAGGGTACCTACAGTTAGAAACAACAATTACTAGGGAGTAACTCGAGAAAAATAGAGTGCATGCTTGAACCGCGAGATGAGTAACAACCTCCTAGGGATGGCGGTCCACCACGACATAGCATGCACGTAAATTGCCTCGGGGCCTAGGGCGCGCTTAATTCTCGCACCTCCTTTGTAGAATAGACGGTTTTTCGGAGTCGGTAAATGGAAACTCTGGATTACTTCATGGAACCCTAGAATCTCTAGTTGGAGAAGTTGCTTAGAATGCCGAAAGGGAGATAGGTGTTGGGTTTGGGCTCAATCCGCATAGTGGATCCACGTGTGGGCAGTGAGGGGGAGGTCTAGGGTTGAAAGCCATGTTAACTCCTACTCGATAGCCATCTGGGGGTGCGCCTTGTGTGAAAAGTCCCGGTTTGTCTTGTTTATGATTTTATATTTGTAGTGGGTTACACACAAGGGATACTCGAGATTATTTCATATTTGTTTGATTTTTGATGAATTTCCCATTGTTGGGGTTCAGAGTGTGGGCAAAATCGGCAAACCTGCCGGCGCACGCAGGCACGCGAGGTCCATTGCAACCTTGAACCTAGGAACACGCCTATCCTAGGTACCCCATGGGGCACCACAAAACATTTTTCCCAAAAATTGAGGGTCATTTCTAGGGTACCTATAGTTAGAAACTGCAATTACCGGGGCGTAACTCGGGAAAAATATAGTGTATGCTTGCACCACGAGATGAGTACCAACCTCCCGGGTATGGCAGTCTGCCATGACGTAGCATGCGAGTAAATTTCCTCGGGGCCTAGGGCGCGCTCAATTCTCGCACCTCCTTTATAGAATCGCCGGTTTTGTGGAGTCGGTAAATGGAAACTCTGGATTCTTCAAGGAACCCTGGAATCTCTAGTTGGAGAAGTTGCTTAGAATGCCGAGAGGGAGCTAGGTGTCGGGTTTGCGATCAATCCATGTAGTGGATTCATGTTTTGGCCAGTAAGGGGAAGGTCTAGGGTTGAAAGCCCTGTTAAATCCTACTCGATAGCCATACGGGGGTGCGTCGTTTACCAAAAGTACCTGTTTGTCTTGTTTATGATTTTATGTTGGTAGTGGGTGACACGCAAGGGCTACTCGAGTTGGTTTCATATTTTTTTGATTTTTGATGAATTTCCCATTGTTGGGGTTCAGAGTGTGGGCAAAATCGGCAAACCTGCCGGCGCACGCAGGCACGCGAGGTCCATTGCAACCTTGAACCTAGGAACACGCCTATCCTAGGTACCCCATGGGGCACCACAAAACATTTTTCCCAAAAATTGAGGGTCATTTCTAGGGTACCTATAGTTAGAAACTGCAATTACCGGCGCATAACTCGGGAAAAATATAGTGTATGCTTGCACCACGAGATGAGTACCAACCTCCTAGGGATGGCGGTCCGCCACAATGTATGATGCGTGTAAATTGCCTCGGTGCTGAGGGCGCGCTTAAATATCGCAACTCCTTTAGAGAATCGCCAGTTTTTCAGAGTCGGTTAATGGAAACTCTGGATTTTTTAATGGAACCCTGGAATCTCTAGTTGGAGAAGTTGCTTAGAATGCCGAGAGGGAGCTAGGTGCCGGGTTTGGGATCAATCCGTGCAGTGGATCTATGTTCTGGGAAGTGAGGGGGAGGTCTAGGGTTGAAAGTTATGTTAACTCCTACTCGATAGCCATGTGGGGTTTGCGCTGTGTGCCAAATGTCCCGGTTTGTGTTGTTTATGATTTTATGTTGGTAGTGGGTGACACAGAAGGGCTACTCGAGCTGGTTTCATGTTTTTTTATATTTGATGAATTTCCCATTGCCGGTGTTCAGGGGTAGGCAAAATGGACAGACCCGTCAGCGCGCGCAGGCATGCGAGGTCCACTGCAACCTTGAACCTAGGCACGTGCCCAGCCTAGGTACCCCATGGGACACCCCAAAACATTTTTTGTTGAATATTTAGGTTCATTTCTAGGATACCTATAGTTAGAAACCACAATTGTCGGGGTGTAAATCGGGAAAAATACAGTATATGCTTGCACCACGAGATGAGTACCAATCTCTCGGGGATGGTGGTCCGCCACGACGTAGCATGCGTGTAAATTGCCTCGGGGCCTAGGCCACACTCAATTCTCTCAACTCCTTTAGAGAATAACGTTTTTTCGTAGTCGGTAAATGGAAACTGTAGATTTCTTCATGGAACCCTGGATCTATAGTTGGAGAAGTTGCTTAGAATGCCAATAGGGGCTAGGTGTCGGGTTTGGGCTCAATCCGCACAGTGGATCCACCTTCTAGGAAGTGAGGGGGAGGTTTAGGGTTGAAAGTCATGTTAACTCCTACTCAATAGCCATCCAGGGATGCGCCGTGTGCCAAAAGTCCCGGTTTGTCTTGTTTATGATTTTATGTTGGTAGTGGGTGACACACAAGGTCTACTCGAGCTGGTTTCATATTTTTTTGATTTTTGATGAACTTCCCATTACCAAGGTTCGGGGGGGGGGGGTGGGAAAAATCGGCAAACTCGCCTGCGCGCGTAGGCACGCGAAGTCCGTTGCAACCTTGAACCTAGGCAAGTGCCCAGCCTAGGTACCCTATGGGATACCCCAAAACATTTTTTTCAGAAAATTGAGGGCCATTTCTAGGGTACCTACAGTTAGAAATTGCAATTACCGGGGCGTAACTCGGGAAAAATACAGTGTATGCTTGCACCACGAGATGAGTACCAACCTCCTAGGGATGGTGGTCCGCCACGGTGTAGCTTGCGTGTAAATTCCCTCGGGGCCTAGGGTACGCTCAATTCTCGCACCTCCTTTGCATAATCGCCATTTTTTTGGAGTCGGTAAATTGAAACTCTGGATTTCTTCATGAAACCCTGGAATCTCTAGTTGGAGAATTTGCTTAGAATGCCGAGAGGGAGCTAGGTGCCAGGTTTAGGCTCAATCCGCGTAGTGGATCTATGTTCTAGGCAGTGAGGGGTAGGTCTAGGGTTGAAAGAAATGTTAGCTCCTACTCGATAGCCATCCGGGGGTGCGCCTTGTTCCAAAAGTCCCGGTTTGTCTTGTTTATGATTTTATATTGGTAGTGGGTGACACACAAGGGCTGCTAGAGCTAGTTTCATGTTTTTCCATTTTTGATGAATTTCCCATTGTCGGGGTTCGGGGGTGGGCAAAATCAGCAAACCCTCCGGCGGGCAGAGGCAAGCGAGGTCCATTGCAACCTTGAACCTAGGCACGTGCCCAGCCTAGGTACCCTATGGGGTACCCCAAAACATTTTTTTCCGAAAATTGAGGGCCATTTCTAGTGTACATACAGTTAGGGTACGTACAGTTAGAAACCGAAAATTAAGGGCCATTTCTAGGGTACGTACAGTAACTCGGGAAAATATAGTGTATGCTTGCACCACGAGATGAGTACCAACCTCACGGAGATGGAGGTCCGCCACGAAGAAGCATGCATGTAAATTGCATTGGGGCCTAGGGCGCGCTCAATTCTCGCACCTCCTTTGCTGAATCACCGGTTTTTTGGAGTCGATAAATGGAAAATCTAGGTTTCTTCATGGAACCCTAGAATATCTAGTTGGAGAAGTTACTTAGAATGTCAAGAGGGAGCTAGGAGCCAGTTTTGGGCTTAATCCGTACAGTGGATCCACGTTCTGGGCAGTGAGAGGGAGGTCTACGGTTGAAAGCCATGTTAACAAATACATGATATACATACTGGGGGTGCGTCGTGTGTGAAAAGTCCCGGTTTGTCTTGTTTATGATTTTATGTTGGTAGTGGGGGACACACAAGGGCTACTCTATCTTGTTTCATTTTTTTGATTTTGGATGAATTTCCCATTGCCGGGGTTCGGCGGGTGGGAAAAATCGGCAAACTCGCTAGCGCGGGCAAGCATGCGAGTTCCATTGAAACCTTGAACCTAGGTACGTGCCCAGCCTACGTACCCCATGGGGCACCCCAAAATATTTTTTCCGAAAATTGAGGGCCATGTCTAGGGTACCTATAGTTAGAAACCGCAATTACCGCAGCGTAACTCGGGAAAAATACAGTATATGCTTGCACCACGAGATTAGTACCAGCCTCCCGGGGATGGCGGTCTGCCACGATGTAGCATGCGTGTAAATTGCCTCGAGGCCTAGGTCGCACTCAGTTCTCGCACCTCCTTTGGAGAATCGCCGGTTTTTCGGAGTCGGTAAATGGAAACTCTGGATTTCTTCATGGAACCCTGAAATCTCTAGTTGGAGAAGTTGCTTAGAATTCCGAGAGGGGGCTAGGTGCCGGGTTTGGGCTCAATCCGAATGGTGGATCCAAGTTCTGGGCATTGAGGGGTGGTCTAGGTTTGAAAGCCACATTAACTCCTACTCGATAGCCATCTGGGGGTGCGCCTTGTGCCATAAGTACCAGTTTGTCTTGATTATGATTTTATGTTGGTAGTGGGTGACACACAAGGGCTACTCGATCTACTTTCACATTTTTTTTAGTTTTGATGAATTTTCCATTGTCGGGGTTCGGGGGTGGGAAAAATCGGCAAAGCCGTAGGTGCCCGCAGGCACGCGAGGACCATTGCAACCTTGAACCTAGGCACGTGCCCAGCCTAGGTACCCCATGGGGCACCCCAAAACATTTTTTCCCGAAAATTGAGGGCCATTTCTAGGGTACCTTCAGTTAGAAACCGCAATTACCGGGGCCTAACTCGGGTAAAATACAATATATGCTTGCACCACAAGACGAGTACCAACCTCCTAGGGATGGCGGTCCACCACGACGTAGCATGCGTGTAAATTGCCTCAGGGCCTAGGGAGCGCTCAATTCTCGCACCACCTTTGAGGAATCGCAAGTTTTTCGGAGTCGGTAAATGGAAACTCTGGATTTCTTCATGGAACTCGGGAATCTCTAGTTGGAGAAGTTGCTTAGAATGCTGAGAGGGATCTAGGTGCCGGGTTTGGGCTCAATCCGCACAGTGGATCCATGTTCTGGGCACTGAGGGGGAGGTCAAGGGTTGAAAGTCATGTTAACTCCTACTCGATAGCCATCGAGGGGGTGTGCCGTGTGCCAAAAGTCCCGATTTGTCTTGTTTATGATTTTATATTGGTAGTGGGTGACACACAAGGGCTACTCGAGCTGGTTTCATATTTTTTTTTGATTTTTGATGAATTTCCCATAGCCGGGGTTCGGGGGGTGGGGAAAATTGGCAAACCCGCTGGCACATGCAGGCACGCGAGGTCCATTGCAACCTTTAAACTAGGAACGTGCCCAGCCTAGGTACCCCATGGGGCAGCCCAAAACATTTTTTCCATAAAATTGAGGGCCATTTTTAGGGTACCTACAGTTAGAAACCGCAATTACCGGGGCGTAACTCTAAAAAAATACAGTATATGCTTGCACCACGAGATGAGTACCAACCTCCCAGGGATGGCGGTCCGCCATGACATATCATGCGTGTAAATTGCCTCGGGGTATAGGGAGCGCTCAATTCTCGCACCTCCTTTGCAGAATTGCCGGTTTTTCGGAGTCGGTAAATGGAAACTCTAGATTTCTTCATGGAAACCTAATCTCTAGCCGGAGAAGTTGCTTAGAATGCCGAGAGGGAGATAGGTGTCGGGTTTGGGCTCAATCTTCGCAGTGGTTCCATGTTCTGGGGACTGAGGGGGAGGTCTAGGGTTGAAAGCCATGTTAACTCCTACTCGATAGCCATCCGAGGGATGCACCGTGTGCCAAAAGTCCCGGTTTTTGTTGTTTATGATTTTATGTTGGGAGTGGGTGACACACAAGGGATTCTCGAGCTGGTTTCATTTTTTTTATTTTTTATGAATTTCCAATTTCCTGGGTTCGTGGGTGGGAAAAATCGGCAAAACCGCCGTCGCACACAGGCTTTCGAAGTCCATTGCAACCTTGAACCTAGGCACGTGCCCAACCTAGCTACCCCATGGGGCATGCCAAAACATTTTTTCCCGAAAATTGAGGGCCATTTACAGGGTACCTACAGTTATAAAACACAATTACCGGGGCATAATTAGAGAAAAATACACTATATGCTTGCACCACGAGATGAGTACCAACCTCCTGGGGATGGCAGTCTGCCACAATGTAGCATGCGTGTAAAATGCCTCGGGGCCTAGGGTGCGGTCAATTCTCGCACCTCCTTTGCAGAATCTTCGGTTTTTCAGAGTCAGTAAATAGAAACTCTGGATTTTGTCATGGAACCCTGTAATCTCTTGTTGGAGAAGTTGCTTAGAATGCGGAGAAAGAGCTAGGTGTCGGGTTCGGGCTCAATCCGCGCGGTGGATCCATGTTCTAGGCAGTGAGGGGGAGGTCTAGGGTTGAAAGCCATGTTAACTCCTACTCGACAGAAATCCAGGGGTGTGCCGTGTGCCAAAAGTCCCGTTTTGTCTTGTTTATGAATTTACGTTGGTAGTGGATGACACACAAGGACTACTCGATCTGGTTTCATATTTTTTTGATTATTGATGAATTTCCCATTGCCGGGGTTCGGGTGGTGGGCAAAAGCGGCAACGCGCCGGCGTACGCAGTCATGCGAGGTCCATTGCAACCTTGAACCTAGGAACGTGCCCAGCCTAGGTACCCCATGGGGCACCCCAAAACATTTTTCCCAAATATTGAGGGTCATTTCTAGGGTACCGACAGTTAGAAACCGCATTTACCGGGCCATAACTCGTGAAAATACATTATATGCTTGGACCACGAGATGAGTACCAACCTCTTGGCGATGGCGGTCCGCCACGACATAGCATGTGTTTAAATTTCCTCGGGGCCTAGGGCCCGCTCAATTCTCGCACCTCCTTTGCAGAATAGCCGGTTTTTCATATTCGGTAAATGGAAACTCTGGATTT
Source organism: Avena insularis (assembly GCA_023614405.1). NCBI lineage: Eukaryota > Viridiplantae > Streptophyta > Magnoliopsida > Poales > Poaceae > Avena > Avena insularis. The sequence continues at coordinate 207,245,414 of CM042685.1, forward strand.
CTTCATGGAACCCTGGAATCTCTAGTTGGAAAAGTTTCTTAGAATGTTGAGAGGGAGCTAGGTGCCGGGTTTGAGCTCAATCTGCGAACTGGATCCATGTTCTAGGTAGTGAGAGGAAGTTCTAGGGTTAAAAGCCATGTTAACTCCTACTCGATAACCATCCGGGGGTGCGCCGTGTGCGAATATTCCCGGTTTGTCTTGTTTATAATTTTATGTTGGTAGTGGGTGACACACAAGGGTTTCGAGCTGGTTTCATATTCGGGGTTCGAGGGTGGGAAAAATTGGCAAACCCGCCGGCGCGCGTAGGCACATGAGGTCCATTGCCACCTTGAACCTAGGCACATGCTACGGTGACCCAGCATACCACTTCATGATGTAGTACACTATTTTAACATATCACCTTTCTATGTAATATAAATAAAGACATGTTTGAGCATTGCATGCATTATTCTTGCATTTTGGTTTAAACAAACAAATACCAAATAACACCCTAATAGTTACCCCTCTCTCTTTCAATCAACTTGAATGGTTTCTATATTTTGAAAATTCTCAAAACAAATGGAGCCCAAATGGTGTTGAGGGCCCCTTAGTGTTTTCAGATATTATATAAAAGTTTCTGTAAATTAAAATTATTAAAAAACATATTTGAATTCAAAATACAAATAGTAAACAAAAAAGAAAAATAGTTTCTAGAGAAAAAATAACTAAACCTAGCTACTGGGCCGAGCCCATCTCTCCTCCCTTCCTCTCTGCCGCACGCGCGCAGCAGCCAACGCAGCTCGTGGCCCAGCAGAAGCCCACCCCAGCTCGTGTACCCCTTCACCCGGTTCCCCATCGTCTTCCTCCAGACAGGCAGGGAGCTTCGTGTCACCGCCGGCACCGTCGATCGCCACCGCCTTCTCCCGGTCGTCCGTCGAGCTACGGGGTGGATAAGAACCGCCGCGGCACGTCTCTCTCGCCCTCATCCATTTCCCCTCTCTCCCTCCACCTCCCTCCCGTGTTCCTCTCCTCTGCCGAAACCCTAGCCGACTCGTGCCGCCGCTAGAGGCCGCCCCGAGCCTCATCGTTGCTTCGGTAAGCTCCGCCTCGCCGTTGCGAGCAACCTCGCCGAAGGAATCGACGCCGCGTGACTCCAATCGTCGCCATCGACTCTGTATTTCTCGCCTCCGACGCCGTTCGCTGTCGCCATTAACGATGCTTCCGAGCTTCCCCGTCATCACCGATGTCACTCACGCGTCGAGGGTGAGCTTACGGTCCTCTAGTACCCCTCTAATCCTCCCCTCTCCATCTGGTTCGAGCCCGTGCCTTAGATCGTCGTCCGCCACCGTCGGACGTCGTCGAAGGCGACGCTCCGATGACCTCTATCTAGAGGTACCGCCCGTTTCAGGTTCTCCGTGATGCACTGGTTCGAACACGCGTATCCCCACAGCCCCGCGCGCTCTCTAGCATTGCCGCCGGCCACCGTCTGTTGTGCCGCTCTTCGTGGTGACGTGGTGCCCGCGTGGCTGCCGTGTGCTGCCCGTGTGGCCAAGGCCCCACTTTTCATCCAGTGCGGCTAGCCTCTGCCGTGGTGAGAAAAGTTTAGGTTAGGGTCTGCTGATGTTACAGTGACGCATTAAATCATTTTTAAATGGTTTAAATAAATCCAGAAATTGAATAAATATTATAAATTTAATAACTAATTATTATAAATCAGAAAAATATGTATAATATACCAAAATGTTCAGAAAAATGAAACCTATCTTACTAAGCTATAATCATACATTGTGAACCAAATTTGATGGCAAGTTTAATTAGAAGAACCAATTGAACCCAACAGGTGATTCCAAGGATTCCCCTATTCTAGGGTTTGGACCTTTCGGACCCTGTTTAAAATGATCAAGCATGTTCTACGGTTTATTTCAACAATATTTAACTTGTCATATCATCCATATTGTATGAGCATTGCACATGCCATGTGTTGAGTGTAGCTTTCTGTTTTCCGGTGATTGGTTCTCGTGAATAGGAACCGAACCCGAGGCTAAAGTCAACACCACCGAAGAGCAGTACCAGTCCAACAACGGACAAGGCAAGCGAAGACCCACTCATACATATGAATCCTATGTTTACAAAGTGTTTCATTCCCGTCATATGCATTCGTTTCAACAGTCTTTTATTAGTAGATAGAGTAATCCTATCTGATGCATGTTTCCCTTTGTGAACTATATTACCTGATCCACTGCTCCTAGCGTAACTAGGGTTTGGCTTATGAGCATCGCTAGTGCCACAGTTCAGTCAAGCTTAGCCATGCTTAGTGGTCCTATGCTGATCATTCAGGTGATGCACCGGAGATGCGAATGAATCCTGTATGGTAGGATGTGGTGATGTGATCAGAGATGGATGATAAACATGCTAAGTCTTGTATGGGAGGCCACGTGGGTTGTGGTTTTTGTAGTCCCATAGTTGCCACCCCAAGGACCAGATGTTCTTGCCTCTTGAACCAAGACGAGCGTACAACCACACGGGGGCCTGGAAACCCCCTCGACCAACTAACTTTCCTAGTAGATTGCATGAGTCACATAGTTCGTGCTTTCCATTCGGCATTCGCATCTTGGTTGTTCTTGAATGGAGGTGAAGGAGGTGCATTCATACAGGTAGGTAAGCATGGCAGGGAATGGGAGATGCTCGTCATCCGTAATCTCAAACCCTGTTCAAATCGCTAGGGACCGACTTCGGGACTCGACCCGTTATGGCGACATCTCCTTAGTGCGTGACTCATGGTCTCGGCGAAAGCAAGGTAAAGTTCATGGTCAACCACTCTCTGCCGGCCTTCCAAGGAAGAGGGCTAATAATTTGGCATTAAGAATCGGTTGGTACGTGTGGGTAAAATTGTGCACCCCTACAGGGTTATTAATCTTTTCAAAAAGCCGTGTCCACGGTTATGTACGACTTGGGAACGGATGTGAAGATCATAGAGAACTATAACCGAATGATAAAACTTGTCAAATAAAGTGAGATTCGGAATACTTCCTCGGGGTTGTTTGAGGGGGTAGTCTAGGAAGAGAGGTTCAGTTAATGATGGTTCTTGGTGGATATCGAAGATGACTCTTAAGAGCTAGAGTTGTAGTCTTCTTATCCCCTTTAGAAAATGATCTGACTAGATGAGTTTCTTCTCCCTCTTGTTTTGAAAACAAAATATGGCTTTATGCAAAATAACTCCACTAGCCATAAGTCTTGTGGAGTACACCCTATAGTTAGCCTTGCTTCGTTGATGTTTTTCTACAAATGATGCTACTCCAACTAAAGGTGGTTTCTACGTCAAAGTCGACGAGTAGTCGGGGTTCCCGGGTAGCAGCCTAGGATCTATGGAAGGGTCGCTACTTCTGTTTATGGCCTCTTAGGCCCTTTGCTAAGTTTGTTGTTTAGAACAACTTGTTTGCTTCCGTTTCTTGATGTAATGATGGGTCTGTGAACCCTGGCTTGTATGACTGGTTTGTAACTCTTTTAAGAGTTTACCTATTTAATGTATGGTTTGTATGTTCTGTGATGTTACCGATGTTCCCTGCGCGCTTCGAAATTTAGGTTAGGCTTATATCAGATGAGGATCTGGTATTTGTCTAGCCCTAATCCTGGGTCGTGACAACTATAGTCGTTGACATAACACCAATGAAACTCCGTTCACTAGTATTACATCCCTCAGAGTGGTACAATAGAAACACAGCAGGTCCAAGACATGACTATAGGTTACAACTCAACTCTTTACACAAGATCCAGAGAACACTCTAGGTTAAGGAGAGAAAGAACTTCTTACAATAAAGAATCAGAAATAAACAACTGAAAAACTATTATACTATTAATACTAGTATATTAACTAATGGTCTGGCATTGCTGCTATTGCAATACGCTACAGAATAGGTTGTATGGCTAGAGATTATATTCCTATCTAATCAGTAACTTCGTCTTCACCCGAGTTGATGTATATGTTGACTTTCTTGACTTCACTAAAGAGCTTTAGCTTTTGATGATAATTCCTAGAGCATGACTTGATGTAGACGTCGTCTTAATGGCTTCAGAATCTAGCAAGGGTTAAGAAGATACGTCGAAAGCACGCATCAGCAAGTTCACTAGAAAAGGAGTGTTTGATGCACTATATCTATAGCCACAGACCATAGGTCGTAGGCAATGCAAGTTTTCGTAAACATTTCTTCAAAGGTTGCTTTTTTTCTGAAAAGCTATGTCCGTCAGCCTTCACGGGTTCACCAGCACTTTCATGGATTTCCTTTCCCGCCGCGTTCGCAGCTCCTTCCCGGAACAGGGAGTAACAAGTTACAGTTCGTACACTCTGTAGAGGTGCATTACTTTACCGATGAGAGACCTTAGCCTTGTTGCGCAACCAAGTCATGACCTTGTTCATACTTCCTTGGTATGGGGCCCAGTCTAAGATCCAAGCCAATCACTGCCCTCTCCGCGACCTCATATGTCTGCATGATCCTTCGGGGTCGGCTCACCTCCGTTAAGCCCCCTTTCGGGTACGCTAAAATCCTGATGAGTTCCCGAAGACTCTATGACCTGGTGTTCCCCTGGCAAGTGCCATATTAAATGGTCCATCCACTAAACACCATCCATAGATAATCTAGACACCAAAAGTGTGGGGCATAAGGGTGCCCACCCATATGGTGGATCCGCCCAAGGAATCACAACGTCACTTTATGGTCGTCTTGCCTCCATACGAGAGGAAAAGGATATAGCTGACTTCTCCGTCCCATTCCAAATCTCATGGTTAACGCATAATATACAGCGCAAGAATCACTGGCGACATTGGTTATTAGATCCTATATACTATGTTCCTTTACCATCGGAACTTTCATAGTAGGTTATTACCTCATGGTAAATAACCTATAATCATTTATTATGAAAATAGTGTTTTCCTACCTTTTTCAAATGCAGGTGATGACAACACTGGATTTGCAAAATACTTTATAGAAAATAATCAAAGGACATGAGCAAGTGTGAACTTGCCTTTTGTGATTGCAAGATTATGCACTCATTGGTCTGGTAAGGACTAATGTTTAAAGAAGCAAGATGCTATTATGCATAAGAAATGTAATGCAATTTCGTAAACTCGAATCCCGAGATAAACGTTGATCTATGGTTTGGAAACTGGAAATGGTTACTTTAGGATGTGTTGTCCTTTTAGATAAGTTTTATACTTGTGCTTCTTATTACGGCTTATGAGTGTGTGTGAAACAACATATAAGTATAATATAGCACACACAATAATGGAATACTCAAGTGGAAATGTATCTGTAGACTATGTATATAAGGTTTGTTCACAATTTGGAGCTTTCAATAAAATGCGTATGTCTTACTTTATAATGTACCTTAAACGAATAACTTTTGAAGAAAATCTTACTTAGCTAAGGAGAAATATTTAAATTTTAAGTTAACCTTATTAGGTCTTCTTTCAAGTTATAGTCTTTAAGTAATAAAGAATTGCTTAATTTTGAATAATGATATTAGTAGTATTTGAGACTTATCTATCTTGGTTTTTAACTTGGTTAGTTTGGTATTAAGATGCTTTATAACTTAATTATAATAGACCAAAGTTAACTATAAAACACATAACAAAGTCTTTAGCACAGTATTTAAAGTGTTATAGAATAAAGTTCACTTTAAAGACATAGATGGACTTTAGAGTATATTGCTTATAATATTTGTACCTTGTGTACTTTATAATGTTTCCTTAAAGTCACTTAAGAATGGTTATACTTTTATTTGGTGTAGTTGGTTCTTGATTTTATAATGGAATAGAATCATTTATATTTTTGTGAATGAATGGTTATAATTGCTAATCAGGGGAATGAAATTACTTAACTACTTATGGTTCACTATAGGGTTTTGATTTGTTTATAAACTTGTTGTTAAAGTAAAGGAATAGGTTTTATCTCATTACAAATTATTCTTGGAAATTTTATATTAGATAAGGATCCTTTTATAAAATAATCTACACTTATGGTTGAAGGATAATTCAATAAAATTGTATTTAAAATGTGTTAAACCATTTTGACTTCATATTATCAATATTCAAGACTAGTAATATTTATTACACTTTAATTAGTTAATTTTAGAATATTAGCAAATTTTTATTTACCCTTATATGAATTATTAACTAAAGAAATAGGTTTAAATTCAGGTTATTAAAGTGTTTAACATTTTATTTAACTCAAAAGTGGAATATTATATTTTTGACATGTAGACATTATTTTTCTGATCATTTTGATATATTACATATATTTTTATAATTTATACATAATAAGATATGATTTTTATAAGATTTATTACTTTATAAATATTTAATAAATAATAAATATTTAATTAAGTGAAATGATAATGCATGATTATTGTTTGAATTATAGTTCTTATTTTTCTAAGATTTTTGGTATTTTATTATATTTTTAACATTTACTATTATTAAAATATGAATTATCAAAGTTTTATTACTTATAAAATATTTATCAAATAATAATTATTTAAATTTTTAACATAATAATGTTTGATAATAGTTTTAAGTTATAGATTTTATTTTTCTACAAATTTTCATATATTATACACATTTTTTTGAATTACAAAACCAAAGTTATTGATTTTATAAGGTTTAATCATTTTGGGAATTTTTAATTAAATAACTAAATGTGTTTATTAGGTAATGCTAATGTCAGCATGAAGTGAGGGGTTTATCTCACCAGAGCTAATCCAACCCATTTACTGACTGGTGGGACCTTTGCCATGTCATCTCTATGTTTTTATTTATTACAGAAAACATTATCCAAACTTCTAAAATGATAAAAACATGAATATGACATCAGCGTGATGTCACGCTGACGTCACTCGCGTTTGAATCCTCCCTAGTTGATGATCAAGACATCGATTTAGTGCGCACGTGGAGTTGTTCTTGGGCTTATTGTAAAGAGGACGTCGCAGGGAACCTTATAGTGGCGGCGCCGCTCGATCTAGGTCGCCGGAGCACGGTGCATGATGGTGGACGACGACGGCGATGTCGGGAGCTTGTGGTGGGAGCAAATCAAGGAGAAATACACAGTACAAGAGGTACTGGAAGAACCAATGGCTCACCAGGATGCCGTCGGTGAGCTCAGGAAGGCTTGGGGTAGCCGGAATCAATGGGGAGGATGGCGGCCGGAGTTGGGAACGGGGTCTCAATCCGAGCGTCTAGGACCTCACCGGCTTGTGTTGACGGGGGAAATCGACAGAGTCGAACATGGCGAGTCTTCCAAGCATCACAGTGTGGCTCGGGACGGCCGGAAGCGAGCTCTAGCTCGAGACATGGCAGGTTAGGGTTTCGGCAGAAGGGGAAATTTGAGAGGGAGAAAGAGATAGGGGAAGGGATGGCATGCAGGGTTTCTCCACGTGACGCTGTGGTCCTTTTATAGAGCTTCTAGAGCGGCGGCGTGCATCTTGACGCTCGCCGGCAACAAGCACTACTAGGAAAACGGCTATAGGTAATCCACACTTCTGTGGCTCACTTGCTAGTGGTGCCCCACGGGTAAAATAGGCGTGGCGCACTGCCCACAGGTGCCCTACGGCTAACTGTCGTAAGCATGGCGCACATGGCGGTGGTGCGCCATGGCTATGTGTGGGCCAGGGTACTTGTGGCCACAGCACACATACTCGTAGCGCACTAGGTGAAGGTGCGCTACGGATGTGTCACTTATCCGTAGGGCACCTTGACCTAGTGCGCTACGGACATGTGTGCTGCAGCAGCTGGGTCAACTTAGCCGTAGGGCACTAGGGCAGAGTGCCGTAGGGCACTTGTGGCATGCACCAACTCCACCCCCCTCCCCCCCGTGGATTGCCTTTTTAGGTTTTGCAAAAAATAAAAGAAAATAATAAACACTTCAAAAAATAAAATCCTTTCATCTTTAGGTAGGTAATGTGGCATAGTTTCTAGGAAAATTAACAAACATGAGTTTCCACTTTTTCTGCAAAGAAAAGTCATGCCACGGTAAAATGGCCGTAACTTTTGCATGCGATGTCGAAAAAAATCGTATAATATACCAAAATGACGAGAACAAGTTTTCGCATCCGCTCGCAACCACCTACGGCCGTTTAGGGATTATTTAGATTTTCGAAATTCGAGAAGAGTAAAAAGTTACGGTCAAAAGTCTGTTTTTTCCTGCAGAAAAAAAATTAGAGGGCAACTTACTCGTAGCGCACCACCACCTAGTGCGCTACGAGTAAGTTGGGCGGGATTCAAAATTTGAATCCCCACCCCGCCCAGCTACCCCTCTTCCCTCCCCCTTCTCTCTCCTTTTCCTTTCCTCCCTTCTACTTTTCCTTTTCCTTCCTTCTCCTTTCCTTCTTCTCCTCCTCCTTCTCCTTCTTTTCCTTCTCCTTCTACTTCTCCTCCTTCTCCTCTCCTTCTTCTCCTCATCCTCCTTGTAGTGAAGATGGTGATGGCGGCCTCCTTCTTGCAACGACGACATCAACGTCGGACTCCTTCTTCTCCTCCCCCTCCTTGCAGTGACAACGACGATGGAGACGGCGGGCTCTCTCCTCCTCCTCCTTCTCCTCCTTGCAGTGACAACGACGATGGCGACGGCGGGCTCTCTCCTCCTCCTCCTCCTCCACCTCCTCCTCTTTGTAGTTCCGACGGCGACGGCGGGCTCTCTCCTCCTCCTTGCAGTCGCCTCTCTGACGAGGCAACGACGATGACATCGAGCGACGGCACTGACGGTGACAGCACCGACGAGATCCAGATCTCCCACTTTTTTTTGAATTTTGAAATTTGTATCCATGGCGCACAGCACCTAGTGCGCCACGGCTAGCTTTTTCATATGCGTGGCGCACAACACCTAGTGCGCCACGGTTATCTTTTTAGAAGCGTGGCGCACCACATAGTGCGCCACGACTAAAAGTTAGCCGCAGCGTACGCTTTGTGGCACACCCCTAGTGCGCCACGGATGGCCAAAATAGGTGCGCCAAGAATTAGCCTTTTCCTAGTAGTGGAGGGCGTGGCCACCGAGCTACTTGCAGCATCGGAAGGTCGATGACAACGCGAGAAAGACGACGAACCGGTACGGGCTGAGTTGGGCCGTCGTGGGCTACTGCGGAGCAAGCGGAGGAAGAAGGGTGCTGCTACTGGGCGGTGGATAGGTAGGGAGAGAAATGGGTTGCGTCCTGTTTGCAGTTTTTTTCTTACTGTTTTCCTTTTCTCTTTTCTGTTTTGGTTTTCAGATTTGTGTAATACACATTTTTTTCAAATTTCCTTTATGGATTTTATCCCTTGGACAAGTAATTCTATAAAATATATTTAGGATAATTAAATAGTTTGTATTTCTAAATCTCATAATTATATGAAATGGTTTTGTATTAATTAGAACAAATAGACATTAGGGTCTTAGGATTTGTTTATGATCTTATAAAATGATTCTTATTTCTTTTTAATGGTTGCAATGATAAAGGTTTTAGATAGCTAAAGATAGGCAAAGAACATATCCATATTATTATTAAATAGCAATCATTATATAAGATGATTTAATTGATAAGATTCTTAAAATGGCAATTTCTATTATTCCAATTCCACTAATAGGTGAATAATGTTTTAATACTATTAGTTATGACAATTGGTATACATGGGTATTTATGATTGAAACAGAAGTTAGGGTTTTAAATTGTAACTGTTTACCATGAGTTTTAATATACTCATATCCTTTTATTGATGTGAATAAAGATTAATGGTTAAACATATTGTTTTTATGTTTGTGATTTTTAATGATATCACCATTTAAATTAAAATAGTGGAATTATTTTCTAGGATAATTTATGAGAAAAAATTGATAAATATAGTTCTTAAGCCCCTATGATAATGATGGTTGAAAATGACAAAGATGTGTTAAGTGAGTTGGTATAGAAAAATATTCCTATAAACTATTGTGAAAGTAAAATAATATATCCAACAGATGGGATGGATATTATGTTTGGTTAAAGATTTAGGTTTTAGTGTTTACCAAGAATTCCTATCTTCCATAATTCACAATTTTGGACTTCTGATTAAGGAATTCCTTTCCTAGATATACTACTCCTTCATATCCATCATCATGTGTTAACATGATGAGCTTTACTTCACAAGAATACTCTTATCAATAATTTCTCCACCTAAATCCTTTTGTAAATGCAATCAGTTTGACACTAAAGCTTTCATAATCTTCTTATATTCATACTTGGTTATATCAACTACTCTACTGTTGATAACCTCCAATCTAACAAATGTTTACAGTTACTTCCATTCAAGCTCTTCCCTTATCCTCCTTCACTAATATCACTTCAATAGATGTATACATCAAATCCTACTTCACCTCAAGTGCTTAGTATTTCCAAAGAGACAAATACTACTTCTTTAATCCAATGTTGCCCTAACATCATCTTAATCATACTATCTTGTCTCTACTTGATTCCAATATCTTATATTCAAACTTCACTTCATATAATGGTGACTCAGCATGGCTAACCTAGAATAACATATCTATACTAGGGTTCAATCATGTTCTATCCACCAATGTCACGTATACATGATATAAGCATTCAATCTTGGTGAGTAAGGCATGATCATTATAATCCTTTGATCCTTTTTGGTTTAGGTTTCCAGTTGACTAATCAAGGCCTCCATCCATACAACGTTACAGTTGTATTATAATTATCTTTTGTTTATCTCTATTGGATTAAGAGATATAATTCATTGACTATACCTACTTGATCCAATAGTATTACTCCTTGGTATCTATATTCATGATTCATCCTTGTAATCTTCTTTGTTACCATATTGATTTGATTTCCTTCAATCACTCCCATCCTATAGATGATATCTAAGTCTAGCATTACTATTTACCCCTTCTTAGTTGTTTCTTTATAGGCACTAAGTGAATGCTATGATATGGTCAAGAGTTGATAGATTAAGAAGTGGTGAATCAATAGTTGATTACTCAACATTGATGAACAACATATATTGAGATAGGATTCCATAAGGATTGATATGGAAACAAAGATATATGGTGAATGATCTTGACTTGGTTTCTTTCCTACTCAATCTCACTAAAGAGTTAAGGTAAGGTATTACCATGACACTCATGGAATAAGTAGATGAGATTAAAATAGATCAAGATTTAGTTGTTATATTATTGTTACTTGAATTATATTCATATCTTGGTACTCATGGTTATTATGATGAATACTATGGAATGAGCACTTAAGAGTCAGATATTAATAATTAAATAATGTATTAGGGTTTAACCTTAATTACATTTGATCTACCCTTAGATCAAATCTCCCTTACCCAAAATAAGGTTTTAGCAAAGGTCATATTGAAACTTATTGCAGTCTACTTGATGATCTACTTCAATCCCATCAAGTGGAGAGAAGCTTCATTCACTTTGACAAGTTTTGTTCAAAAGCGCGAAAATTATTCAGATTTTCTATGGATGAATGCAATGGACACATCTGTGTTCAGCTTAATTCTAAGCTCTAATGTTGAGATGTTACAGACTACCCCCCTTAAAATAAACTTCGTCCTCGAAATTCGTAAACTCTCACTTTTGGACTAAGGAATTGACTTGTATTGGTTATAGCATTTATCAACTCCGTGGTAACCTCAAATGGGAATAATTGTAGTATCCCATATCCAAATTATTTCTTGGAACTCTCATCACACTTAACTATTTCCCACTAGTTGTCTCCAATACTCCAAAATCCTTTAATTGGGGTCTCTTATTTGGTTCATTAATCTGATTAGGTATCCTAATCCCACTCCTCTACTTGATCATCGAACTTCCTTAATATACTCTGTAAGGTCTAGGGAATCTCACTAAAACGGGGTTTAAATTTTATTAAACAATAGTGGTGGCCAAAAGTCTAATCTTTGATTTATCATTGCATGAGTTGTATTGGTAGTCCTTCCGAAGATTGGTGTTGAACACATTTAGTCCACACCCATCGGAATTTTTTTATTCTCTACATGCCCAATTGGATGTGCTCTATTTCCTCTTAAGGATCACTTAAGATTTATTTCTTCTAGAATTAGTTTGTTAGAGCTATTCTGTTTTATTACTTCAAGATTTTACCTTATAAAGCTTTAGACAATGTTTTATTATTACCTTCGGTACTTCTTGAATTTCCATTTATTAACTATCTTAAGGTCTGAGTACTACTACCTTGAAGTAAACTTGGATATTTCATCCAGACATACTTCCGCAAGTACTTTACAATGATGGCTTCTTTTAACCTTATGAAAATAAGGCTTAATGTTGTCATAGGTTAGTATTTCTTCTCCAACCTTTACTTGGAATTCGGATAACAATACTTCCACTTATTGTTTACTCTCCCCCTTAGGGTTTACTAATAGATTCTAAACTACAAATTTACTAACCATTGGTTTTTATGGTCTCTGTTTGGCTTAGACTTAACCTATTTAAGGTCTCACGAAAGAATTACGGTATACCCACACAGTTGTGGATCTCCGAAGTAAATCTTCCATTATTATTTGTCTTACTTACTATTTGGACATTTTCGCTTTGATAGGCCTGACTTTGTGAGGCGTCTCAAAAGAAGATCGCTTTAATGTTTATACTCCTTCATGTCTTTCTTAGCTTAGGCCAAGTTTTATGCTCTTTAGGCAACATTAAGATGATCTAGTTGACTAATTCAACCAAATACCAGCTGCGGACAAATACCAGCTGCGGAACATCCTAGGGTGTCTGAATTACCCTATAGTTTCCTACATACTATAGGCATTCTCTCTGAATTGACAGAGATTGAAATACCATTTTTGTTCCAAAACTTCTTCTTTGCACTTATTCATGATATTTCCATGAACTTGGTACAACTACTTCATTAACGTCTTAGAAACATTACCTACTTTGAATGAACTTTAAGTTTATTACTTCTTGTTGCTCCATACATCTTCTACACTAAACTTCCTTCTTATTGCTATTTAGCAATGATCTAAACTTGATCCACCCTTCAAATTATGTTGATACTCCTTATACTTTGCTTCATTATTCATGTAAGTCTTATCTTGGTCTTGAAAAATTGTCACTCCCTTACACGACTTTCCATTCCTATCTAGGTCTATAACATCAAGTAGTAACTGGATGTTGCAACATGCATTTGCACATAAAGTCAAACTTCATGTACAGATCTAGTCAATCAAGAAGATCCAATAAAAATAAATAAATCCAAATGTGGTACATATAACACACAATATTGTAAGCCTAGAATATAGTAGTTAAGTATAATATCTCTAGAATTCAGGCTTAGTTGTGTAGTATATGCCACCTCCTCATATAGGTTTACATTATGATACTTAGCACATAGGGTTAAACTATTCTTTGCCTCAATATTTACCCAAATTGCTCAATTTCAACATGATAATTTTTGACAAAGTGGTCTTAATTTGGTTTTTACTAACCTTTAGTCTCACTCTTGGAATGGCTAATATAACCAACCTGTCATTATTTAGTAACTAACATCACATGATCACTCCAAATGACTCATCAGACTTTATTTGATAACTTAAACCAAAGATTATTAGAAATTTTTAGCACCTATGACTTCTATCATAGCTCTACCATTTTATTTTCATACTTCTACTTAAAGTTATTTCACTAAGTACTTGTCACACTTACACTTACATCATGGTTTCGGAGCTGATCTCACCATGATCTTGTTATGTTTTTCCTATTTACATGTTTCAAGAACTAATCTAACCATGATAACTTTACTTGTCAATACACCATTATTAATTTTTAACATAATTTCACTTCATCACATAGAATTCTCAAGTGAATCCCACATGATTACTACCCATTACATCAACATTAATCCTAATGATATTCATCATGTTGTCTTTGGTTACCAATTAACAATAAGATTCCACGATGCTACTTGGATTCTAGGGTTAGGCTATACCATTAGGACTACTTCAATTGATGTCTTACACTTGATCCTGATCTACTGTGACCAATTAGCTTTCCTACAGTATCTTGGTGGGTTATGTCTCCCTCGGAAGACACTAAAGAGCACTATACTTGAGAAAAGATAAAATAATTACTCCTAGGAAAGAATGACTTAAGCATCTGACTTTGGTGTAACAAGGTTATCCTCGAGTGGATACTCATCACAAGTCATAAGAACATTTGGTTTAGATAAGATGGCTCCTATAGTCACTATCCAACCTATAAATCTTCCTAAAAGGGAATTAATCCTAAGGTCAAAGCATATGCTCTGATACCAACTGCGGTGACCCAACATACCACAGCATGATGTAGTACCCTATAGTCGTTGACATAACACCAATGAAACTCCGTTCACTAGTATTACATCCCTCAGAGTGGTACAACAGAAAAACAGCATGTCCAAGACATGACTATAGGTTACAACTCAACTCTTTACACAAGATCTAGAGAACACTCTAGCTTAAAGAGAGATAAAGAACTTCTTACAAAGAAGAATCAGAAATAAACGACTCAAAAACTATTATACTATTAAGAATAGTATATTAACTAATGGTCTGGCATTGCTGCTATTGCAATACGCTACAGAATAGGTTCTATGGCTAGAGATTATATTCCTATCGAATCAGTAACTTCGTCTTCACTCGAGTTGATGTATATGTTGACTTTCTTGACTTCATTGAAGAGCTTTAGCTTTTGATGATAATTCCTAGAGCATGACTTGATGTAGACGTCGTCTTAATGGCTTCAGAATCTAGCAAGGGTTAAGAAGATACGTTGAGTACGAGCGTACTCAGCAAGTTCACTAGAAAAGGAGTGTTTGATGCACTATATCTACAGCCACAGACCATAGATCGTAGGCAATGCAAGTTTTCGTAAACATTTCTTCAAAGGTTGCTTTTTTTTTCTTCTGAAAAGCTATGTTCGTCAGCCTTCACGGGTTTACCAGAATTTTCATGGAGTTCCTTTCCTGCCGCGTTCGCAGCTCCTTCCTGGAACAGGGAGCAAAAATTTACAGTTCTTACACTCTGAAGAGGTGCGTTACTTTACCCATGAGAGACCTTAGCCTTGTTGCACAACCAAGTCATGACCTTGTCCATACTTCCTTGTTATGGGCCCAGTCTAAGATCCAAGCCAATCACTGCCCTCTCCACGACCTCATATTTCTGCACGATCCCTCAAGATCGGCTCACCTCCGTTAAGCCCCCTTTCGGGCAGGCTAAAACCCTGATGAGTTCCTGAAGACTCTATGACCTGGTGTTGCCCTGGCAAGTGCCATATTAAATGGTCCATCCACTAAACACCATTCATAGATTATCTAGACACCACAAGTGTGGGGCATAAGGGTGCCCACCCATATGGTGGATCCGCACAAGGAATCACAACGTCACGTTAAGGTCGTCTTGCCTCCATACGAGAGGAAAAGGATACAACTGACTTCTCCGTACCATTCCAAATCTCATGGTTAACACGTATATACGACGCAAGAATCACTGGCGACATTGGTTGTTAGGTCCTAGATAATATGTTCCTTTACCACCGAAACTTTCATAGTAGGTTATTACCTCATGGTAAATAACCTATAATCATTTATTATGAAAATAGTGTTTTTCGACCTTATTCAAATGCAGGTGACGACAACACTGGATTTGCAAAATACTTTACAGAAAATAATCAAAGGACATGAGAAAGTGTGAACTTGCCTTTTGTTATTGCAAGATTATGCACTCACGGGCTTCAAGACAATATAAGATCCAATATCTGAAATCAGCATCATTGGTCCGGCAAGGACTAACGTTTAAATAAGCAAGATGCTATTATGCATAAGTAATGTAATGCAATTTTGTAAACTCGAATCCCGGGATAAACGTTGATCTAGGGTTTGGAAACTGGAAATGGTTAATTTAGAATGTGTTGTCCTTTTAGATAAGTTTTATACTTGTGCTTCTTATTACGAATTGTGAGTGTGTGTGAAACAACATATAAGTATAATAAATCACACACAATAATGGAATACTCAACTGGAAATGTATGTATAGACTATGTAAATAAGGTTTGTTCATCATTTAGAGCTTTCAATAAAATTCTTATGTCTTGCTTTATAATGTACCTTAAAAGAATAACTTTTCAAGAAAATCTTACTTAGCGAAGGAGAAGTATTTAAATTTTAAGTTAACCTTATTAGGTGTTCTTTCAAGTTATAGTCTTTAAGTAAGAAAGAATTGCTTTATTTTGAATAATGATATTAGTAGTATTTGAGACTTATCTATCTTGGTTTTTAACTTGGTTAGTTTGGTATTAATATGCTTTATAACTTAATTATAACAGACCAAAGTTAACTATAAAACACATAAAAAAAGTCTTTACCACAGTATTTAAAGTATTATAGACTAAAGTTAACTTTTAAGACATAGATGGACTTTAGAGTATATTGCTTATATTATTTGTAACTTGTGTACTTTATAATGTTTCCATGAAGTCACTTAAGAATGGTTACACTTTTTTTGGTGTAGTGGTTTCTTGATTTTATAATGGAATCGAATCATTTATCTTTTTGTGAATGAATGGTTATAATTGGTAATCCGGGACATGACATTACTTAACTACTTATGGTTCACTATATGGTTTTGATTTGTTTATAAACTTGTGGTTAAAGTAAAGGAATAGGTTTTATCTCATTACAAATTATTTTTGGAGATTTTATATTAGATAAGGATCCTTTTATAAAATAATCTACACTTATGGTTGAAGGATAATTCAATAAAATTGTATTTAAAATGTGCTAAACCATTTTGAATTCATATTATCAATATTCAAGACTAATACTATGTATTAGACTTTAATTAGTTAATTTTAGAATATTAGCAAATTTTTATTTACCCTTATATGAATTATTAACTAAAGAAATAGGTTTAAATTCAGGTTATTAAAGTGTTTAACTTTTTATTTAACTCAAAAGTGGATTATTATATTTTTAACATGTAGACATTATTTTTCAGATCATTTTGATATATTACATTTATTTTTATGATTTATACATAATAAGATATGATTTTTATAAGATTTATTAGTTTATAAATACTTAATAAATAATAAATATTTAATTAAGTGAAATGATAATGCATGATTATTGTTTTGAATTATAGTTCTTATTTTTCTAAGATTTTTGGTATTTTATTATATTTTTAACATTTACTATTATTAAAATATAAATTATCAAAGTTTTATTACTTATAAAATCTTTATTAAATAATAATTGTTTAAATTGTTAACATAATAATGTTTGATAATAGTTTTAAGTTATAGTTTTTATTTTTCTACAAATTTTCATATATTATACACATTTTTCTGAATTGCAAAACCAAAGTTATTGATTTTATAAGGTTTAATCATTTTGGGAATTTTTAATTAAATAACTAAATGTGTCTATTAGGTAATGCTGATGTAAGCATGAAGTGAGGGGTTTTTCTCACCAGAGCTAATCCTACCCCAGTCACTAACTGGTGGGACCTTTGCCATGTCATCTCTATGTTTTTATTTATTATAGAAAACATTATCCTAATTTCAAAAATGATAAAAACATGAATATGACATCAGCGTGATGTCACGCTGACGTCACTCGCGTTTGAATCCTCTCTAGTTGATGATCAAGCCAGCGATTTAGTGCGCGCATGGAGTTGTTCTTGGGCTTATTGGAAAGAGGACGTCACAGGGAACGTTATAGTGGCGGCGCCGCTCGATCTAGGTCGCTAGAGCACGGTGCACGACGGTGGCTGACGGCGGCGATGTCGGGTGCTTGTGGTGGGAGCAAATTAAGGCGAAATACAGAGTACAAGAGGTACTGGAAGAAGTAGTGGCTCACCAGGATGCCGTCGGTGAGCTCGGGATGGCTCGGGGTAGCCGGAATCAATGGGGAGGACGGCGGCCGGAGTTGGGAACAGGGTCTCAATCCGACCGTGTGGGACCTCACTGGCTTGTGCTGACAGGGGCAATCGACAGAGTCGAACATGGCGAGTGTTCCAAGAATCATGACATGGCTCGGGACGGCCGGAAGCGAGCTCTAGCTCGAGCCATGGTGGGTTAGGGTTTCGGCAGAAGGGGAAATTTGAGAGGGAGAAAGAGATAGGGGAAGGGATGGCGTGCAGGGTTTCTACACACGACGTTGTGGTCCTTTTATAGAGCTTCTAGAGCGGCGGCGCGCATCTTGACGTTCGCCGAAAACGAGGGCGTGGCCACCGAGCTACTTGCAGCATCGGAAGGTCGATGACGACATGAGAAAGACGACGAACCGGTACGAGCTGAGTTGGGCCGTCGGGCCTTGTGAGAGAAGAAGGGTCTTTGCTGCATCAAGCGGTGGATCGATAGGGAGAGAAATGGGTTGAGGCCTGTTTGCAGTTTTTTCTTACTGTTTTCCTTTTCTATTTTCTGTTTTGGTTTTCAGATTTTTGTAATACAAATTTGTTTCAAATTTCCTTTATACCTTTTATCCCTTGGACAAGTAATTATATAAAATATATTTAGGATTATTAAATAGTTTGTATTTCTAAATCTCATAATTATATGAAAAGGTTTTGTATTAATTAGAACAAATAGACATTAGGTTCTTAGGATTTGTTTATGATCTTATAAAATGATTCTTATTTCTTTTTAATGGTTGCAATGATAAAGGTTTTAGATAGCTAAAGATAGGCAAAGAACATATCCATATTATTATTATATAGCAATCATTATATAAAATGATTGAATTGATAAGATTCTTAAAATGGCAATTTCTATTATTACAATTCCACTAATAGGTTAATAATGTTTTAATACTATTAGTTATGACAATTGGTATACATGGGTATTTATGATTGACACAGAAGTTAGGGTTTTAAATTGTAACTGTTTACCATGAGTTTTTAGGAGTTTTAATATACTCATATCCTTTTATTGATGTGAATAAAGATTAATGGTTAAACATATTGTTTTTATGTTTGTGATTTTTAATGATATCACCATTTAAAGTAAAATAGTGGAATTGTTTTCTAGGCTAATTTATGAGAAAGAATTGATAAAGATAGTTCTTAAGCACCTATTATAATGATGGTTGAAAATGACAAAGATGTGCTTAAGTGAGTTGGTATAGGAAAATATTCTTATAAACTATTGTGAAAATAAAATAATACATCCAACAGATGGGATGGATATTATGTTTGGTTAAACATTTAGGGTTTAGTGTTTACCAAGAATTCCTATCTTCCATAATTCACAATTCTGGACTTCTGATTAAGGAATTCCTTTCCTAGATATACTACTCCTTCATATCCATCATCATGTGTTAACATGGTGAGCTTTACTTCACAAGAATACTCTTATCAATAATATCTCCACCTAAATCCTTTTGTAAATGCAATGAGTTTGAAACTAATGCTTTCATAATCATCTTATATTCATACTTGGTTATATCAACTACTCTACTGTTGATAACCTCAAATCTAACAAATGTTTATAGTTACTTCCATTCATGCTCTTCCCTTATCCTCCTTCACTAATATCACTTTAATAGATGTATACATCAAATCCTACTTCACCTCAAGTGCTTAGTATTTCCAAAGAGGAAAATACTACTTCTTTAATAAAGTGTTGCTCTAACATCATCTTAATCATACTATCTTGTCTCTACTTGATTCCAATATCTTATATTTGAACTTCACATCATATAATGGTGACTTAGCATGCCTAACCTAGAATAACATATCTATACTACGGTTCAATCATGTTCTATCCACCAATGTCACTTAAACATGATATAAGCATTCAATCTTGGTGAGTAAGGCATGATCATTATAATCCTTTGATCCTTTATGGTTTAGGTTTCCAGTTGACTAATCAAGGCTTCCATCCATACAACATTATAGTTGTATTATAATTATCTTCTATTTATATCTATTGGATTAAGAGATATAATTCACTAACTATACCTACTTGATCCAATAGGATTGCTCCTTGGTATCTATCTTCATGATTCATCCTTGTAATCGTCTTTGTTACCATATTGGTTTGATTTCCTTCAATCACTCCCATCCTATAGATTATCTAAGTCTAGAATTACTATTTACCCCTTCTTAGTTGTTTCTTTATAGGCACTAAGTGAATGCTATGATATGGTCAAGAGTTGATAGATTAAGAATTGGTGAATCAATAGTTGATTACTCAACATTGATGAACAACAGATATTGAGATAGGATTCCATAAGGATTGATATGGAAAGAAATATATATGACGAATGATCTTCACTTGGTTTCCTACTCAATCTCACTAAAGAGTTAAGGTTAGGTATTACCATGATACTCATGGTATAAGTAGATGAGATTAAAATAGATCAAGATTTAGTTATTATATTCTTATTACTTGAATTATATTCATAGCTTGGTATTCATGGTTATTCTAATGAATACTATGGAATGATCACTTAAGAGTCAGATATTAAAAATTAAATAATGTATTAGGGTTTAACCTTAATTACATTTGATCTACCCTTAGATCAAATATCCCTTACCCAAAATAAGGTTTTAGCAAAGGTCATATTGAAACTTATCGCAGTCAACTTGATGATCTACTTCAATCTGATCAAGTTGAGAGAATCTTCAATCACTTTGACAAGTTTTGTTCAAAAGCGCAAAAATTATTCAGATTTTCTATGCATGATTGCAATGCACACATCTGTGTTCATCTTAATTCTAAGCTCTAATGATGGGATGTTACAGACTCCCCCCCTTAAAATAAACTTCGTCCTCGAAGTTCATAAACTCTCACGTTTTGTACTAAGGAATTGACTTGTATTGGTTACAGCATTTCTCAACTCCATGGTAACCTCAAATGGGAATAATTGTAGTATCCCCTATCCAAATTCTTTCTTGGGATTCGCATCACACTTAACAATTTCCCACTAGTTGTCTCCAATACTCCAAAATTCTTTAATTGGGGTCTCTTATTTGGTTCATTACCCTAATTAGGTATCCTAATCCAACTCCTCTACTTGATCATAGAACTTCCTTAATATACTCTATAAGGTCTAGGAAGTCTCACTAAAACGGGGTTTAAATTTTATTAAACAATAGTGGTGACCAAAAGGCTAATATTTGATTTATCATTGCACGAGTTGTAATGGTAGTCCTTCCAAAGATTGGTGTTGAACACATTTAGTTCATACCCATCAGAATTTTTTTATTCTCTACACATGCCCAATTGGATATGCTCTATTTCCTCTTAAGGATCTCTTAAGATTTACTTCTTCTAGAATTAGTTTGTTAGAACTATTCTGTTTTATTACTTCAAGATTTTACCTTATCAAGCTTTAGACAATGTTTTATTATTACCTTGAGTACTTCTTAAATTTCCATTTATTAACTATCTTAAGGTCTGAGTGTTACTACCTTGAAGTAAACTTCAATATTTCATCCATACATACTTCCGAAAGTACTTTACAATGATGGATTCTTTTAACCTTATGAAAATAAGGCTTAATGTTGTCATAGGTTAGTATTTCTTCTCCAACCTTTACTTGGAATTCGGATAACAATACTTCCACTTATTGTTTACTCTCCCTCTTAGGGTTTACTAATAGTTTCTAAACTACAAATTTACTAACCATTGGTTTTTATGGTCTCTGTTCAGCTTAGACTTAACCTATTTAAGGTCTCACAAAAGAATTACGGTATACCAACACAGTTGTGGATCTCCAAAGTAAATCTTCCATTATTATTTGTCTTACTTACTGTTTGGACATTTTCGCTTTGATAGGCCTGACTTCGCGAGGCGTCTCAAAATACGATCGCATTAATGTTTATACTCCTTCATGTCTTTCTTAGCTTAGGCCAAGTTTTATGCTCTTTAGGCAACATTAAGATGATCTGGTTGACTAAGTCAACCAAATACCAGCCACGGAACATCCTAGGGTGTATGAATTACCAGCCATTTGCTTCTGACATACTATTGGCATTCACTCTGAATTGACAGAGATTGAATACCATTTTGGTTCGAAAACTTCTTCTTTGCACTTATTCATGATACTTCCATGAACTTGGTACAACTACTTCATTAACGTCTTAGCAACATTACCTACTTTTAATGAACTTTAAGTTTATTACTTCTTGTTGCTCCATACATCTACACTAAACTTCCTTCTTATTGCTATTTAGCAATGATCTAAACTTGATCCATCCTTCAAATTACGTTGATACTCCTTATACTTTGCTTCATTCTTCATGTAAGTCCTATCTTGGTCTTTAAAAATCGTCACTCCCTTACACGACTTTCCATTCCTATCTAGGTCTATAACATCAAGTAGTAACTGGATGTTGCAACATGCATTTGCACATCAAGTCAAACTTCATGTACAGATCTAGTCAATCAAGAATATCCAATAAAAACAAATATATCCAAATGTGGTACATATAACACACAATATTCTAAGCCCAGAATATAGTAGTTGAGTACAATATCTCTAGAATCCAGGCTTAGTTGTGTAGTATATGCCACCTCCTCATATAGGTTTACATTGTGATACTTAGCACATAGGGTCAAACTATTCTTTGCCTCAATATTTACCCAAATTGCTCAATTGCAACATGATAATTTTTAACAAAGTGGTCTCAATTTGGTTTTGACTAACCTTTAGTCTCACTCTTGGACTGGCTAATATAACCAACCGATCATTATTTAGTAAACTAACCTCACATGATCACTCCAAATGACTCATCAGACTTTATTTGATAACTTAAACCAAAGATTATTAGAAATTTTTATCACCTATGACTTCTATCATACCTCTACCATTTTATTTTCATACTTCTACATAAAGTTAATTCACTAAGTACTTGTCATACTTACACTTACATCATGGTTTCGTAGCTGATCTCACCATGATCTTGTTATGTTTTACCTATTTACATGTTTTAAGAGCTAATCTAACCATGATAACTTTACTTGTCACTACACCATTATTAATTTTTAACATAATTTCACTTCATCACGTAGAATTTTCAAGTGAATCCCACATGATTACTACCCATTACATCAACATTAATCCTAATCATATTCATCATGTTGTCTTTGGTTACTAATTAACAATAAGATTCCACGGTGCTACTTGGATTCTAGGGTTAGGCTATACCATTAGGACTAGTTCATTGATGTCTTACACTTGATCCTGATCTACTGTGACCAATTTGCTTTCCTATAGTACCTTGGTGGGTTATGTCTCCCTCGGAAGACACTAAAGAGCACTATACTTGAGAAAAGATAAAATAATTACTCCTAGGAAAGAATGACTTAAGCATCTGACTTAGGTGTAAAAAGGTTATCCTCGAGTGGATACTCATCACAAGTCATAAGAACATTTGGTTTAGATAAGATGGCTCCTATAGTCACTATCCAACCTACAGATCTTCCTAAAGGGATTTAATCCTATGGTCAAAGCATATGCTCTGATACCATCTGCGGTGACCCAGCATACCACTTCATGATGTAGTACCCTATAGTCATTGACATAACACCAATGAAACTCCGTTCACTAGTATTACATCCCTCAAAGTGGTACAACAGAAACACAGCAGGTCCAAGACATGACTATAGGTTACAACTCAACTCTTTACACAAGATCCAGGGAACACTCTAGGTTAGAGAGAGAGAGATTGAAAGAACTTCTTACAAAGAAGAATTAGAAATAAACAACTCAAAAACTATTATACTATTAAGACTAGTATATTAACTAATGGTCTGGCATTGTTGTTATTGCATTACACTACAGAGTAGGTTCTATGGCTAGAGATTATATTCCTATCTAATCAGTAACTTCGTCTTCACTCGAGATGATGTATATGTTGACTTTCTTGACTTCATTGAAGAGCTTTAGCTTTTGAAGATAATTCCTAGAGCATGACTTGATGTAGACGTCGTCTTAATGGCTTCAGAATCTAGCAAGGGTTAAGAAGATACGTTGAGTACGAGTGTACTCAGCAAGTTCACTAGAAAAGGAGTGTTTAATGCACTATATCTACATCCACAAACCATAGGTCGTAGGGAATGAAAGTTTTCATAAACATTTCTTCAAAGCTTTCTTTTATTCTGAAAAGCTATGTCCGTTAGCCTTCACGGGTTTATAGAACTTTCATGGAGTTCCATTCCCGCCGCATTCGTAGCTCCTTCCCGGAACAGGGAGTAACAAGTTACAGTTCTTACACTCTGCAGAGGTGCATTACTTTACTCATGAGAGACCTTAGCCTTGTTGCACAACCAAGTCATGACCTTGTCCATACTTCCTTGGTATGGGGCCTAGTCTAAGATCCAAGCCAATCACTGCCCTCTCCGCGACCTCATATGTCTACACGATCCTTCTGGGCCAGCTCACCTCCGTTAATCCCCCTTTCAGGCAGGCTAAAACCCTGATGAGTTCCTGAAGACTCTATGACCTGGTGTTGCCCTGGCAAGTGCCATATTAAATGGTCCATACATTAAACACCATTCATAGATTATCGAGACACCAAAAGTGTGGGGCGTAAGGGTGCCCACCCATATGTTGGATCCTTACAAGGAATCACAATGTCACGTTAAGGTCGTATTGCCTCCATACGAGAGGAAAAGGATACAACTGACTTATCCGTCCCATTCCAAATCTCATGGTTAACGCGTAATATACGGTGCAAGAATCACTGGCGACATTGGTTGTTAGGTCCTAGATAATATGTTCCTTTACCACCGGAACTTTCATAGTAGGTTATTACCTCATGGTAAATAACGTATAATCATTTATTATAAAAATTGTGTTTTCCGACCTTTTTCAAATGCAGGTGATGACAACACTGGATTTGCAAAATACTTTACAGAAAATAATCAAAGGACATGAGCAAGTGTGAACTTGCCTTTTGTGATTGCAAGATTATGCACTCACAGTCTTCAAGACAATATAAGATCCAATATCTGAAATCAGCATCATTGGTCCAGTAAGGACTAATGTTTAAAGAAGCAAGATGCTATTATGCATAAGTAATGTAATGCAATTTCGTAAACACGAATCCCGGGATAAACGTTGATCTAGGGTTTGGAAACTGAAAATGGTTACTTCAGAATTTGTTGTCCTTTTAGATAAGTTTTATACTTGTGCTTCTTATTAAGGCTTGTGAGTGTGTGTGAAACAACATATAAGTATAATAAAACACACACAATGATGGAATACTCAAGTGTAAATGTATCTTTAAACTATGTATATAAGGTTTGTTCATCATTTAGAGCTTTCAATAAAATGCTTATGTCTTTCTTTATAATGTACCTTAAAAGAATAACTTTTGAAGAAAATCTTACTTAGCTAAGAAGTATTTAAATTTTAAGTTAACCTTGTTAGGTGTTTTTTCAGGTTATAGTCTTTAAGTAAGAAAGAATTGCTTTATTTTGAATAATGATATTAGTAGTATTTGAGACTTATCTATCTTGGTTTTTAACTTGGTTAGTTTGGTATTAAGATACTTTATAACTTAATTATAATAGACCAAAGTTAAATATAAAACACATAACAAAGTCTTTAGCACAGTATTTAAAATATTATAGACTAAAGTTAACTTTAAAGACATAGATGGACTTTAGAGTATATTGCTTATATTATTTGTACCTTGTGTACTTTATAATATTTCCTTAAAGTCACTTAAGAATGGTTATACTTTTATTTGGTGTAGTGGTTTATTGATTTTATAATGGAATAGAATCATTTATCTTTTTGTGAATGAATGGTTATAATTGGTAATCAGGGAAATGACATTACTTAACTAGTTAAGGTTCACTATAGGGTTTTGATTTGTTTATAAACTTGTGGTTAAAGTAAAGTAATAGGTTTTATGTCATTACAAATTATTCTTGGAGATTTTATATTAGATAAGGATCCTTTTATAAAATAATCTAAACTTATGGTTGAAGGATAATTCAATAAAATTGTATTTAAAACGTGTTAAACCATTTTGACTTCATATTATGAATATTCAAGACTAATACTATTTATTAGACTTTAATTAGTTAAATTTAGAATATTAGCAAATTTTTATTTACCCTTATATGAATTATTATCTAAAGAAATAGGTTTAAATTTAGGTTATTAAAGTGTTTAACTTTTTATTTAACTCAAAAGTGGAATATTATATTTTTAACATGTAGACATTATTTTTGTGATCATTTTGATATATTACATTTACTTTTATGATTTATACATAATCAGATATGATTTTTATAAGATTTATTACTTTATAAAGACTTAATAAATAATAAATATTTAATTAAGTGAAATGATAATGCATGATTATTGTTTTGAATTATAGTTCTTATTTTTCTAAGATTTTTGGTATTTTATTATATTTTTAACATTTACTATTATTAAAATATGAATTATCAAAGTTTTATTACTTATAAAATCTTTATTAAATAATAGTTATTTAAATTGTTAACATAATAATGTTTGATAATAGTTTTAATTTGTAGATTTTATTTTTCTACAAATTTTCATATATTATACATATTGTTCTGAATTACAAAACCAAAGTTATTAATTTTATAAGGTTTAATCATTTTGGGAATTTTTAATTAAATAACTAAATGTGTTTATTAGGTAATGTTGATGTCAGCATGAAGTGAGGGGTTTTTCTCACTAGAGCTAATCCTACCCCAGTCACTGACTGGTGGGACCTTTTCCATGTCATCTCTATGTTTTTATTTATTATAGAAAACATTATCCTAATTTTTAAAATGATAAAAACATGAATATGACATCAGCGTGATGTCACGCTGACGTCACTCACGTATGAATCCTCTCTGGTTGATGATCAAGCCAGTGATTTAGTGCGCGTGTGGAGTTGTTCTTGGGCTTATTGGAAAGAGGACGTCGCAGGGAAGCTTATATTGGCGGCACCGCTCGATCTAGGTCGCCAGAGCACGGTGCATGACGGTGGCCGACGGCGGCGATGTCGGGTGCTTGTGGTAGGAGCAAATTAAGGGGAAATACAAAGTACAAGAGGTAATGGAAGAACCACTGGCTCAAGAGGATGCCGTCGGTGAGCTCGGGAAGGCTCGGGGTAGACGGAATCAATGGGGAGGACGGCGGCCGGAGTTGGGAACGAGGTATCAATCCGAGCATCTGGGACCTCACCGGCTTGTGCTGACGGGGGCAGTCGATAGAGTCGAACATGGCGAGTCTTCCAAGCATCACATCGTGGCTTGGGACGGCCGGAAGCAAGCTCTAGCTCGAGCCATGGCGGGTTAGGGTTTCGGCAGAAGGGGAAATTTGAGAGGGAGAAAGAGATAGGGGAAGGGATGTCGTGCAAGGTTTCTCCACGCGACGTTGTGGTTCTTTTATAGAGCTTCTAGAGCGGCGACATGCATCTTGGCGCTCGTCGGCGACGAGGGCGTGGCCATCGAGCTGCTTGCAGCATCGGAAGGTCGACGACGACGTGAGAAAGATGACGAACCGGTACGGGCTAAGTTGGACCTTCGTGGGCTGCTGCAGAGCGAGCGGAGGAAGAAGGGTGCTGCTACTGGGCGGTGGATAGGTAGGGAGAGAAATGGGGTGCGGTTTGTTTGCAGTTTTTTTCTTACTGTTTTCCTTTTCTCTTTTCTGTGTAATACACATTTGTTTCAAATTTCCTTTATGGCTTTTATCCCTTGGACAAGTAATTATATAAAATATATTTAGGATTATTAAATAGTTTGTATTTATAAATCTCATAATTATATGAAAAGGTTTTGTATTAATTAGAACAAATAGACATTAGGGTCTTAGGATTTGTTTATGATCTTATAAAATGATTCTTATTTCTTTTTAATGGTTCCAATGATAAAGGTTTTAGATAGCTAAAGATAGGCAAATAACATATCCATATTATTATTATAGACCAATCATTATATAAGATGATTTAATTGATAAGATTCTTAAAATGGCAATTTCTATTATTCCAATTCCACTAATAGGTGAATAATGTTTTAATACTATCAGTTATGACAATTGGTATACATGGGTATTTATGATTGAAATAGAATTTAGGGTTTTAAATTGTAACTATTTACCATGAGTTTTTAGGAGTTTTAATATACTCATATCCTTTTATTGATGTGAATAAAGATTAATGTATAAACATATTGTTTTTATGTTTGTGATTTTTAATTATATCACCATTTAAAGTAAAATAGTGGAATTGTTTTCTAGGCTAATTTATGAGAAATAATTGTTAAAGATAGTTCTTAAGCACCTATCCTAATGATGGATGAAAATGACAAAGATTTGCTTAAGTGAGTTGGTATAGGAAAATATTCCTATAAACTATTGTGAAAATAAAATAATATATCCAACAGATGGGATGGATATTATGTTTGTTTAAAGATTTAGGGTTTAGTGTTTACCAAGAATTCCTATCTTCCATAATTCACAATTTTGGACTTCTGATTAAGGAATTCCTTTCCTAGATATACTACTCCTTCATATCCATCATCATGTGTTAACATGATGAGCTTTACTTCACAAGAATACTCTTATCAATAATTTCTCCACCTAAATCCTTTTGTAAATGTAATGAGTTTGACACTAAAGCTTTCATAATATTCTTATATTCATACTTGGTTATATCAACTACTCTACTGTTGATAACCTCCAATCTAACGAATGTTTACATTTACTTCCATTCATGCTCTTCCCTTATCCTCCTTCACTAATATCACTTTAATAGATGTATACATCAAATCCTACTTCACCTCAAGTGCTTACTATTTCTAAAGAGGAAAATACTACTTCTTTAATCCAATGTTGCTCTAACATCATCTTAATCATACTATCTTGTCTCTACTAGATTCCAATATATTATATTCAAACTTCACATCATATAATGGTGACTTACCATGGCTAACCTATAATAACATATCTATACTAGGGTTCAATATTTTCTATCCACCAATGTCACTTATACATGATATAAGCATTCAATCTTGGTGAATAAGTCATGATCATTATAATCCTTTGATCCTTTTTGGTTTAGGTTTCCAGTTGACTAATCAAGGCTTCCATCCATACAACGTTACAGTTGTATTATAATTATCTTTTGTTTATCTCTATTGGATTAAGAGATATAATTCATTGACTATACCTACTTGATCCAATAGTATTACTCCTTGGTATCTATATTCATGATTCATCCTTGTAATCTTCTTTGTTACCATATTGATTTGATTTCCTTCAATCACTCCCATCCTATAGATGATATCTAAGTCTAGCATTACTATTTACCCCTTCTTAGTTGTTTCTTTATAGGCACTAAGTGAATGCTATGATATGGTCAAGAGTTGATAGATTAAGAAGTGGTGAATCAATAGTTGATTACTCAACATTGATGAACAACAGATATTGAGATAGGATTCCATAAGGATTGATATGGAAAGAAAGATATATGGTGAATGATCTTGACTTGGTTTCTTTCCTACTCAATCCCACTAAAGAGTTAAGGTTAGGTATTACCATGATACTCATGGTATAAGTAGATGAGATTAAAATAGATCAAGATTTAGTTGTTATATTCTTGTTACTTGAATTATATTCATAGCTTGGTATTCATGGTTATTGTGATGAATACTGTGGAATGATCACGTAAGAGTCATATATTAATCATTAAATAATGTATTAGGGTTTAACCTTAATTACATTTGATCTACCCTTAGATCAAATCTCCCTTTCCCAAAATAAGGTTTTAGCAAAGGTCATATTGAAACTTATCGCAGTCAACTTGATGATCTACTTCAATCCGATCAAGTTGAGAGAAGCTTCAATCACTTGGACAACTTTTGTTCACAAGAGCGAAAATTATTCGGATTTTCTATGCATGAATGCAATGCACACATCTGTGTTCAGCTTAATTCTAAGGTCTAATGCTAGGATGTTACACATGCCCAGCCTAGGTACCCCATGGGGCACCCACAAACATTTGTTCCCAGAAAATTGAGGGCCATTTCTATGGTACCTACTGACGAGGTTTAATCTCGTCAATGCCCATTGTTATGAGCTTGGGTTTTGGAAAAATTGGGGATGCTGGAGATCGTGGAACGGTTAGAAAACAAGCAACACGGGGACACGAGGTTTACCCAGTTCAGTCCGCCGGAGGGAAAACTCTACTCCTGCTTGTCTGCTCTTGATTACGGCGGAACCGAATATTACAGGGGTGCACAGATGTAATCTGGCATGAAGGTGTGTATGCAGTGAGAGGTTCCCTCCTCGCCGTGCTCTCCTAGCCTTCTTATAGATAGGAAGGTCCCGGGCGTAGGTCGAGTCAGTTACAGATTAGGGTTTGCCCTTTGAAATTCAATCTACACTAGCCTTGTTCTCCATGCATCCGAAGGCGTCCTGGACCTCGGCCACCCGGAATCTCCGCAGGCCGTATATCTTGCAGTGGGCTTTCCTTCGGGCTAGACTAGGTATGCTAATGTTGTCTACCCGTGGGGTATAACCATGTCAGTATCCCCCGAGTGCTCAGTTGAATCGCAGATTCGGCTGGGGACTCTTCAATCTTCTGGGTACAGTTTTATGCCTGTTTATAAGAGAATGGTGTTTTAGTTTGTAAGGATTGCTGATGCGTGTGCCTGACTCTCCTGACAGATCAGAGCCAATTAACTATCATAGGACAAAACAACACGATCTTCTTCAGATTCGAGTCCCTACACTCGAACCTAGAACGGATGCTGGTGTAATTCGACTCAGGCCACTAAGGTCTTACAATAGTCAAATCCCAGTAATTTTCGAGTGATGTACCCAACGCGCCTGTTAGGATTTTCATCGCGTCTGTTGACATGGGTTTTTACTGAGAGAGCGCAATCAGGTGCATTACCAGGCCATCAGATGGTATCTGTAGGTCTTATCTTTGTGTCATAGACACAACATCCGAAATGTTATCACCGCGGAGGTGTTTCGGGAGACCACGGAGATCTTTTCTATCTTACCGTTGGTTTGGGCAAAGTTGCCAAATAAGATTTTGTCGTATTTGATCCGAGGGATCTCAGTCAAAGAATTCATAGGGTGCACTGCCGCCGTTGACGCTCCGCGATGGTGAAGTCAAAGAAGGCCTCCACCGGAGCGGGCTCGAGTGCTGCTGCCGGCGGCAAGAAAAGCACCGCCGCCGCTCGCATCACCCACTACTAGGAAATTGGCCTTTAGTGGCGCACCTGGAATCATCATCCTGGCGCACTAGCAGTGCGCCACGGGCCTTGCGCTACGGCTATCTCTTAGCCGTGGCGCACTGCCTAGTGCGCCACGGTTGTGTAGAGACAGGCGTAGCGCACCTGCTAGTGCGCCACCGATGGCGGGTGGAGGGGCACAGAGACGCGCGAGGGTGACCTGCGCAAGTTGCGTGATGCGGGTTTAATCCCACGGGACAAGGAGGCCGTCAAGATCCCCGGCGATGAGGTAATTCCCCGTCCACCCATAGGGTTTCGGGTGATGTTTGTCGCCTTCGTTCTTTCCGACCTCTCTCTCCCAGTCCACAATTTTCTTCGTGGGATTTTGTTTTTCTATGGTATCCAACTCCATCATATTTCTCCCAATTCTATTCTCCACATAGCCTGCTTCATTACTTTTTGCGAGTGCTAGCTCGATATCGAGCCACACTTTGTCCTCTTTTGGAAGCTCCATTCCGTGAAGAGGCGGTCTAGCACCGGCGGGGTCTACCCGCTTGGCGGCTGCATCATTTCCATCCGGTCTGCCGTTCTCTTCTTTTCTTTTTCCATGTGTGAGTCCGTCCAATACTGGCGGAAGAAGTGGTTTTATATCCGCGACTCCACATTGGACGAGCAAAATTTTTGCCTCGCTCTCTTCGATCCCTCCGAGGAGATCCTGCCAAAGAGATCTTGGAAGAACCATATCTTGGAGGGCGAGGTGGAGGAGGTAGAGGAGCTCTATCATCGAGTGGAGGCCCTCCAGATGGTTGCGGAGAAGGAGGTGAATGGTTTGGATATCATCTACACCTTCCTCAAACGTCGGGTGTAGCCACTCTAGGCGAGGGTGCATCCGATGTTTCTTTACACTGGCCGCCACGACCCGATGAGGGTTTCGGCAAAGGAGCTCTCCAGGGGCGACCTCGATAGGGCTCTTCGGCCGCTGCTGAAGTTCAAGGCTGAAGAGGACCTCCGGAAGAAGTCCATGACCGCCCCCTTCAGCTCTTCGAATCTAGTTCCTCAGGTTTTAGAACTGTGTCCTGCGCGTTGAGCTCTTTTTATGATTGCTTGTTTTTCACATGACTAAGCATTGCTTAATCACGTTATTTGTCTTCTTTTTTAGGAACTGAAGGTAGCTGGCATGGTGCCTCCGCTGCCTAAAAAATATCCAATTGTGCCGGACAACGAAGTTGTGGACTCCGAGTATGCTCTTCCGTCGGCGTAGTCGCCAACTCATGATGCTCCCGAGGAGAGCGAGGGGCGGACCCAAAAGCGGGCACGGAGTCCGAGTGAGTCTTCGGATGCCTCGACTCCGCCAACGCCTAGGTACCCATCCTTCCTTGTGCGTCACAGCGGGGATGACGGTGCTTATTCCGCACCATTCCCGGCTGTGCCTCTGCGGGTAATGGCGCCACAGCCGCCGACCAAAAATAAGAAGGACAAGGCGCCGCCCGTCTTTGAATTGAGCGACATCGACTCGTAAGCACCTTCGGATACTTTTTGTTCTGCTTTTTTGGGTGTGCATTTTTCTTCTTCCTTGATGAATATTTTCCTTGCAGCCACTCCTCAAAGGGCTCCTTTTGTGAGGGCGCTCAGGAGGCCGTAGGGTAGTAGAAGCCGATGGCCCCTCCCTCTCAGACGGTGGCCAACTCAGGGAGATGCTCCGAACCCCTCTCCGCAGGAGGCTCGAGTAGTCGTCACTCGGAAGATTGCACCTGGACCTTCGGAGTCCCCGTCTGAGCATGTGAGTTGTTTTTCCTCTTGCCCTGGGGGAAGCCCCCGAGCCTTTTTCGGGTCATTTTGGTTGATGTTTGCTCGTTTTTGGGGTGCATCCCTCGAGCCCTTTTCTTGTTGCTTTCTTGATTGTTTTCTTCTCCTTTTTTCCACATCCCTTTGTGCACATCGCGAACCTGCTCATCCAGCAGCATCTGGCACTGGAGGCCAGTATGCAGCAACTCCGAGGTACGTGGCTTGCTTGCTCTTATCGTTTTCACCTGTTGCCTGAATGTAGTTTGTGTTGCTCATGTATTTCCTTGATGCTTTGAAGATGAGAATAATGCGGCCCCTTACCGGCTGGACGCTCTTGAAAAGAGCCTTGGTCGTGCGGAGAAGTAGGATGCTGATGCCGTGGAGGCAAAGGAGCGCCTGCAGCAGGAGTTGGCTGATGCTGTCGAGGCCAAGGAGCGCCTGCGTGCAAGAAGGAGGTGGCTGAGAAGCTGATGGTTGTGGCTAAGGCCTTCTTCGGTATGTGTCTTGCATGAAGTTGGTCTTTTGGATTTTCGACTGCTCTTTCTCCATCTCCTTATTCGACTCCTGCCTGATCTTTTTTTTGCCAGATGCTTTAGGCATAGCATTTGATCGCAGTGTCTTGGAGCATGGGAGTGCTCTGGATGATGCCACCGCAGCGGTCGAAGATCGCTGCTGCATTGCTGCTGGTTCCCTTGCTAAGGCCAAGGAGGTTCTCTAGCATTTCTACAAGGAGATCGTTTCCAAGGGCGCTGCCCTTGAGGATGTTGATTCTCTGGCGGATGCGCTGTCAGAGGATACCCCTGCGGCCTATAAGAACAAGCAGAAGGGCATCGGCGCTTCCGTGGGTTAAGCCATGGCCATGGCATCCGGAGCGGAGCTGGATCTTCACCACGTCACCTCCCAGATGCCAACAGCTCCCGACGGCTCTAAGGTAGCCTTTGCTCTCTTCGCCTCTTGTTGTAAGCGGTATGGTCCGAAGCTAATCGACCTGCTGGTGGACTACACGGCGAGGCAGCAGGGAGAAGTCATGGGCAGGCAATCTGGCTCCGAGGCTACCCCAGATGCAGGCGCCTAAATTTTCTGTAGCTAGGATAGCTTTTCTTCTTCTGTTGTTGTAACATTTTGTCGAACAATTTCTCCTTGTGCCATGTAGTGGCTTTTTGATGTATATAAATGATGCTTCGAGTTGTTGCCAGAGAAATGTGTTGTTCATATTATTACTTGCTTGCTTTTAGGGACCTTCGGGTGAGGCTCATGTGGACACTACGACTGTCCCTCAGTCGCGACCATATTTGGATGATGCGTCGCAGCTTGTTTTTCTTCACGATCGTGCCCGTAGCTTGGAGAAGCAGATCCTTGGCGTTCGAGGCCATGCGGACGTGTGGAAGTCGAAGACTGAGCGGGCTACCGCCAGGGAGGAGTATCTGATGGGGGTCCTGCGGCAGTTGAGCTAGCAACTGCAATGTGAGCTTTCTTGAGTTGTTGCTTGTTTTTGGGTGCGCCTTGTTGTCGTGTCATCATATTCTGAGTTTTTTGCAGGTGCCAACCTTGTTCCGAGGGAGGAGAAGGAGCGCATTGTAGTTCGGATAAACTGTCTGACCCAACAGGATATGGGAGCCGGAGGATTTTTCTAGATGGACCACGACTGGGCCACCGTCCTTGCGACGGTGCAGGATCGTGTTCATCAGGTGTCACGAGTGTTGAGGCAAGTGAAAACTTCCCTTGCGTCGATTATGTATGTCATGTTTCCTATGGATGAGGAACCGTCCACCTTTTGGGGTTTGTTGTCGAAGTTTCGGGACGTGAATCACGTGAGGGAGTTGGTGCGGCAACAGCTGGTAGTAGGGGTGAAAGCCACCCTTTCGCATGTTCGTCTGCATCGCCCTGACGTTGATCTCACGGCGATGCCAGAGAGCGCCCCCTCGACCAGATGGTGGCCTATAGGACATGCGCCCGCATTACGCGGCTGTTAGGCATTATGCCGAAGAGATCGTGGATATTTTTGAGCATCGGGCGCACGTAATTCTTCAGAATAGGTAGTTCTATAAAAAGATAGATGTAAAATTTGTATATGTTCGAGTGGGCTTGTTATGCCCTTTTCTGTAAAGCTTGTTTCTGCTAGCACGTGGTGCCTTTGTTGTGTGCATGTCCTTTTCGTTAGCCTAACGTGGTCAGGTACTCAGGTTACATGCGTTATTCTCAATCAACGAAGTCGTGACGTGAGGCGGAGCCCCCGAGCGTGTTATAGCGAAAAGTAGTGCAAGGAAAGAAAAAATTTCGGGTGAGACACTTGGCTTTTATTCATATCGTAATCGAGGAGGTACATTGTTCGGCTGAGTAGCCTTGGCTGAGTAGCCTTATTGAAAGTAAAGGGATAACTAGGGGTAGAAGCGTCGCAGACGCACAACGTTCCGGGGGATGGAGTATTTGACTCCTGACACAATGTCCTTGAGGTGGTAGGCGCCGCCTGGGATGACTTCTGTGACGATGTAGGGTCCCTCCCAGGGTGACTCGAGGTTTTTCGGCCGCTCTTGCTTGAGTTGTAGGACGAGGTCTCCTTCAACGAAGGACCTTGGTCATAGCCGTCGGCTGTGGTAGTTGCGGAGGCTCTGCTGGTAGACCGCTGAGCGAGCCGAGGCGATGTCGCGTGCCTCGACAAGTGTGTCGACGGCGTCTTCGATTGCGGTCGTCGATTCGGCTTCGCTGTAGGCGATGACCCATGGGGCCTTGTGGCGTACCTCGGTAGGTAGTACGGCTTTGGCTCCGTGCACCATGAAGAAAGGTGTGAAGCCAGTTGTGCTATTCGGTGTTGTGCGTAGGCTCCATAGGACGGAGGGTAACTCTTCTGCCCAGGCTCCCGCAAGCTGTTCGAGTGGGCTGAGCAGGCGTTTCTTGATGCCTCCGCCTATGAATCCGTTGGCCTTTTCGACCTATCCGTTGGTCTGCGGGTGCGCCACCAAGGAGTATGATATATTGATTCCGAGGCCCTCACAGAAGTCCTGGAATATGGACTCACAGAATTCGTTCGAGATGAAGTTCGAGCCATTGTCCGTGATGATGCTGTGCAGCACGCTGAACCTGTAGAATATGGACTCGAAGAACTTTACGGATGTTTTTCCGCTTTGGTTGGTGACGGGCATAGCCTCGATCCACTTGGTGGATTTGTCGACTGCGACCAGGAGGAAGACGTGACCTCCTGGTGAGGACTTTAGCAGTTTGCCGACCATGTCGAGGCCCCATTGGGCGAAGGGCCAGGCCAGTGGTATGGGCCTAAGCTCCGATCCTGGTGCGTGTGGCTTATCCGCGAACCTTTGGCAGCCATTGCATCTTCGGACGATGTCCTTGGCGTCGTTCATGGCCGTTGGCCAGTAAAATCTGGCTCACGGACCTTTGGTGACGAGGGCGCTGCTGCCTGCGTGGTGACCGAAGATGCCTTCATGGATGTCTTGGAGGATGGTTTTGCCATCACCGATGGTGACGCATCTTTGTAGCACAGCCGAAATTCTGCGCTTGTACAGCACACATTGTGGAGAGTGAATGCTTTGGACCGGCAAGATATGTGTCGGGCATCTATCGGGTCGTCAGGCAGTTCCTTGTTGAGCAGGTACCGAAGGTACGACTGTGTCCATGTCTCCTAAATCGCCATGACCTGCATCAGGCTGGCGAGCTCGGCCTCTGTGTCGAGTTTTTGGGTCCTTCTGACCCTTCGGGTGGCACGGCCCCCGAGTGTTCTGCTTCTTCGGGTGATCCCTTGGGGAATTTTCTTTTGATAGAGGGTACATAGATTTGTTCGAAGAACACACCTGGTAGCACCCGTGCGTAGGTGGAGCCGATGTTGGCGAGTCTATCGGCTTCCTCGTTACTTTCCCTTCCAACGTGCCGAATTTCGCAATCTTTGAATTCTCCTTAGAGTGAGTTGTAGAGTGCGGGATACGCGATCATGTTGGCGGTGTGTCAGATTCGCTCATCGCCGCTAGACGAAGAGGTTCCGCCAGATGAGCGATGCGCGTTGCGCCGCAGATCTTTGCCATCCTCATGCCATGGATGAGGGCCTAATATTCGGCCTCGCTGTTGGAGGCGCGAAATTTCATCCGAAGGATGTATTTCATCTTATCGCCTTGCGGGAACGTCAGTACGATGCCAGCACCTGCTCCAGCCTCGCGCTTGGAGCCGTCGAACTGCATTGTCCATGACTGCGTCATGTCCGGTGTGTCCGGCAGCTGGAGCTCCATCCAGTGGACGAAGAAGTCAGGGAGGACCTGAGATTTGATTGCATGGCGCCACTCATAGACTATGTCTAGAGGAGATAGCTCAATGCCCCATAGGGATACACATGTTGTGGCTTCGTACGGTACTGACTACCTGGTGCGTGGATGCGATGTATAGCAGCAGTGGCTCTCGCTCCTTGGGTGTGACCAAGACATGCGAGGTGGAGAGCAGTCGCTTCCGATCTTCGAATGTGTCGTCTGCTTCGGGTAGTTGGTAGAAAGGCAGTGCCTTCTCACCCATGTGGCTGATGAATCTGCTTAGCGCCACGATGCGCCCAGTGAGTTGTTGGACACCTTTGAGGTTCTTTGGCTTCTCCATGGCTAGTATGGCCCGAATTTTCCTCGATTCCCTGTTGGGAGATGAAGTAGCCAAGTAATTGGCCAGATGGGACGCCGAAGGCGCACTTTTCTGGATTCAACTTGATCTTGTAGTGATCAAGGGTTATCGAACGTCTCGTGGAGATTGTCGATCAGTGTCTTGGCTTCCCAGGTCTTGATGACTATGTCGTCGACATAGACTTGGATGTTGCGACCGATCTGGTTCTTCAGACATGCCTGCATGCACCTCTGGTATGTGGCACCTGCGTTATTCAGCCCGAAGGGCATGGTGTTGTAGCAGAACACCCCGAACAGCATGATGAACGCCGTTTCTCCTGATCTTCGACCTTCAGCCGAATCTGATTGTAGCCTGAGTAGGCATCAAGAAAGGAGAGTTTCTTGCATCCTATAGTCGAATCAATGATCTGATCGATCCGAGGAAGGGGGAAGTGGTCCTTGGGGTAGTGCTTGTTGAGCGACGTGAAGTCCACGCACATCTGCAGGATGTCCGTGTCTTTCTTTGGGCCTAGCACAATATTGGCTAGCCACTCGCTCTCCTTAATTTCTCGGATGAAGTTGGCATCCAGGAGTCTATTGACTTCGATTCCAACTGCTTTTTCTCGTGGTTAGGACAGTCGTCGGATCGATTGCTTGACTGGCCTTGCGTCCGGGAACACATTGAGTGCGTGCTCGGCGAATTCCCTAGGAACTCCTGGCATGTCCGCGGGACACTAGGCGAAGATTTCCTAGCGCTCATGGAGGAATTCGACGAGCGTGCTTTCCTATGCGGGGCTGAGGTCGTTGGCGGTCAGCGCTATCTTGGATGCATCGGTTGGGTGGACCTGCACCTTTTTGGTGTTGACTGTGGAGTCGAACAATGTATTGGGTGAGTTTTTCCTCGCGACTGGGGTGCCCCGTTGTCTGTCACCTCTCGGAGTCTCGTGAGCTCCTCTTGCATGCCGAACGACTGGGAGATTCTGTTGAAGTCTCTATAGCAGTGGTACGATCGGGTGAAGCTTCCCTGGACTGTGATGACGCCTTTGGGCCCAAGCATCTTGAGCAGCGCGTACGCATAGTGCGGTACTGCTAGGAACCATGCAAATGCTACACGCCCGAGGATGGCATGGTACTGTGATGGCCAATCCACCACTTCAAACTAGAGCCGCTCACACCGAAAGTTTTCGGGTTTGCCGAAGATGACGTCGAGCCATATCTTTCCCAGGGGATATATGCCCTTCCCTGGGACTACTCCGTGGAATGTTGTATCGGATTGTACCAGGCTACACATCAGGATCCGCATCGCTACGAGGGTGCTCGCGAACATTAGGTTGATGCCGCTGCCGCCTTCCATGAAGACGCGACTCATCTCGAATCCTCCGATCTACGCCTCGAGCACCAGAGCAGCATGACCTAGGCGAGGGATCTGGCGGGGATGGTCCGAACGATCAAACGTGATGTAGGACTCCAAGCCACTGAGGTACTCAGGGATGGCTGGCAGAGTGGTTACAGCGAGGCTGACCTGTCGGGTGATCTTCTTTTGCACCCTATTGGTAGGGCGTCCCTTCTGGATCATGAGAGAACCATTTGGTGGTGGCTATCCACTTGTGTCGTTGTTTGGCGTAGGTGCGATCGCGGGATTCACGGTCCCACGGGTGGTGGTGGAGGAGCTCCGTGGGCGATGTCACTTAGTGCGGGCGCGGGTCCGGACGCAGGGTTCATGATCTAGCGTCGCATTTGGGTGAGGCCCTCGCTGAGTTTCTAGAACTCGCGGTAGTCCTTGAGCATGTGGATGGCCTTCTTTTTGTCATCCTGCTTGTCGATGTAGAAGTGGATGGTACAGGGACCCGACAACTTGTCATATGCTGAGGGTTCGTCGTCATGGCCGCGACGCTTCCATGTTTGTGCTAGGCGTCCTCCGTCGCGGAAGTTGCCTCCGCGATATACTCCGCTGATGCGGTTGTTGTCGTTGCGTCATTCGGCGTAGCCAGCCGCAACCATGTCGGGTCCATCACGATCGTTGTAGACGCGCGATCTTTGTTTGCTACAGCGCTCGCAAATGTGCTCATCCTCCTCATACGAATGTGCTCGGTGGAGGGAATCCTTGCTATCTACCCACCTGTTAGCGATGTCCATGAGGTGGTCGAGTGTCTTGGGCTTGACGTGCCCAAGTTCTTCCTGGAAGTTCGGGCGCTTGACGCCATCCTTGAAGGCGTCGATCGTTCTCTCCTCGAGATGTGTGCCGTGGAGTTCTTGATGTTGGACCAGTGAAAGATGTACGAGCGAATGGATTCGGTCGTTCGTTGAGTGTAGGCCCACAACTCCTCAATCGAGGCTGGCCTATTGCTGGTGCCCTTAAAGTTTCAGATGAAACTATACGCCAGCTCCTCCCAGCTTCGGATGGAGCCTGAAGACAGGCTGCTGAGCCATATCCGGGCTATGCCTGTTAGATGCAGCTGAAGGCATTGCAGGGCGGTGTTCTTGTTGCCACCATGCATCTTGACGGACGAGAGGTGGTCGCTAAGCCACGCCTTCGGAGTGTCCGAAGGAAGCTTGAAATTTTTCGGCATCCGCGTGCGCCGAACAGATCTGCTGAAGCATCGAGCTCCGCACAGTTCTCCGTCGTCATCCTCTTCGTATTCGGTTGTGCATGCGCATTTGGCGCGTGCCTTGTCGACCTTACGCTGGGCAAGGTCATTTTGAGCGTCGTAGTAGCGGCTGCGACGTCTTGGGCTCTTGCGTCGTCGAGGTAGATCGTGCTCGTCCTCTTCCTCGTCGGATGAGGGTGTGGGGCTACGGTTGAATCTGATTGTAGCATTTTTCTTTGGCTCTATAGGAGCTTCTTCATGGAGCGCAGCTCCGAAGAGTCCGAGTCCGGCTAGTGCGGACTTGTGCATGGCACTCTTCGGGTCCCCCACAGGAGGTGGATGGGACGCGAGGTACATGGTGGCTGCCATGATCGCAGCCTGAGGCGTCTTCGATATGACGTTGCCGTTAACGTCCATATCCATGAAGGACGTTTTGAGGGTTTTGGTGACCTCACGTCTCGCGGCGGGGTCCATGTTATCTATGCGAGAGCGATGCTTATTGGCGTGATTTCTGTGCGAGCTGGAGACACCGGCGACAGAGAGCGCAGCTCGCCGTGCGCTGGACTCCGAGGCTGCCTACTTGCGTTTTCGAGCTCCTCATGCAGCTTCACCTGCCTATTGTTCTCGCTGATAAGGAGGAGGTGGTATGCCATCAATAGGTCCCGTGAAGAATTCACAGGTAGGATCTTGTTGCCCGCCACAGCTTCGCATGTCTGGCGCCAGCCATCCTCGTTGAGGTTGAGTCGCTAATAGGCGGCAACATCGCCCTCGTTGGGCTGGAGGGGCGGCGGCCCTCCATTTCCTCCGTTCCCAGCCTGCGGGTTGGGTGGTGGATTTGGTGATGGGTTGGGTTCAGTCGAATTTGGCTGCCCTTCCGTTTTGCCATGGATGACTACGGCGCATTGGTGTCGCCTGCAGATTGGATCTTTGCTGCCGCAGCTTTCGGATTCGGAACCGTAGGTTCCTTCGTCTAATTGAGGGACACACAGATATGAGTCGGTTACAGATTAGGGTTTGCCCTTTGAAATTCTATCCTCACTAGCCTTGTTCTCCAAGCATCGGAAGGTGTCATGGACCTGGGCCACCCGAAATCTCCGCAGGCCGCATATCTTGCAGTGGGCCTTCCTTCGGGCTGGACTAGGTATGCTGATGTTGTGTACCCGTGGGGTATAACCATGTCACCTACAATTAGAAACCGCAATTAGCGGGGCGTAACTCGGGAAAAATACAGTATATGCTTGCACGACGAGATGAGTACCAACTTCCCGGGGATGGTGGTTTGCCATGATGTAGCATGCGTGTAAATTTTCTCGGGGCCTAGGGTGCACTCAATTCTCGCACCTCCTTTGCAGAATCGCCGGTTTTTTGGAGTCGGTAAATGGAAACTCTAGATTTCTTCATGGAACCCTGGAATATCTAGTTGGAGAAGTTGCTTAGAATGCTGAGAGTGAGCTGGGTGCCGGGTTTGGGATCAATCCGCAAAGTGGATCCACGTTCTGGGCAGTGAGGGGGAGGTCTAGGGTTTGAAATCCATGTTAACTCCGGGGGTGATGGCGCGGCGTCAACGTGGAGCGCTTCGTCGGGAAACCCCGAGATCAAGGTATGATGCAGCACAGCAACAAGTTTTCATTTAGTAAGAAACGGAGGTTATCGAACCAGTAGGAGGAAGGAAACGTCTCAAAGCTGTTGCAACAACGTGGAAACCTGCACAACACAAACTCAAGACTTTGCCCCAACTAACAGTGAGGTTGTCAATATCACCAGTTGCTGTAACAAAGGATTAACTGTATGGTGTGGAAGGTGATGATGGTTTGTAGCAAGTAAACAGTAACAGTGGAAGATGTATCAATGGTAAAGATTGGACCGGGGTCCATAGTTCACTAGAGGTGTTCTCCTTAGATAAAGAAACATGGCATGCTAGGGAAACAAGTTACAGCAGGGCAATTGACCGGATTGAGCAAGGCATAACAATGCAATACTAGACAAAAAAGATCCTATGAGATTCGATTGGGAAATACAACAAGATACATAGAGCGCCATCCAACTGCATCTATGACTAGAAGTACACCTTTGGGTTATCATCCGAACCCCCTTTAGTATTAAGTTGCAACCAACAGACAACTGCTTTAAGCAAAGTGTGTAAGGTAAACAATCCACTTGTTTCATGAACAAGAGACCATTGTTTTCTCCCTAGTGGCAACAACAAATCTACAACCGTAGAGAGTTCTATCACTACCCTTTATTAAATAGAGGCATGAACCCACTATCGAGCATAAATACCCCCTCTTGGAGTCACTAGCAACTACTTGTCGAAGATAGCTACTAACAACAGAGAGCATGCAAGATCACAAACAACACAGACATGATAGAATCAATAAGACAAAACCATTAATCAATCTGACATAGTAATCTCAATATCCATCGGATCCCCACAAACACAACATGCATGATTACAAATAGATGAGATCTTGTTCATGAACAAAGGTCACAAGATCTAAACATGAAAGCACAAGGAGGAGATACAACCATCTAGCTGCTACATGGACCCGTAGTCCCAGGTGGAACTACTCACGCTTCATACTGGAGGCTGGCATGATGAAGAAGAAGGCCTCCGAGATGATCTCCCCTCCGGTAGGGTGCCGGAAAGATCTTCAGATCCCCCGATCTAGGGACGATGGTGGCAGCGGCTACAGACGGTTTCATGAATATTGATCTGGTGCTTAGGGTTTAGGCATCGGGGGCTTCTTATAGGTTAAGAGGCGAGGCAGGAGGGTGGCCAGGAGGCCCACACCCTGGCCAGGCGCAGGCACACCCTAGGCCGCGCCTGGGGGGTGCAGCCATCCTGTGCCCCCCCGTCTCTCCTCTGGACTCCCTGTTCTCCTCAGTGAAATAATTACTTTGGCTTTTGTCCTATCCAATTCCGAGAATATTTCCTTACTAGCTTTTCTGGAACCAAAAACAGTAGAAAATAGGCAACTGGCACTATGGCAACTTGTTAATAGGTTAGTACTAGAAAACATTTGAAAAGGACCTCAAAGTGTGGACAAAGCAAAGCAAAGTAGATACTAAACAAGCATGGAACATCAAAAATTATAGATATGTTTCCGACATATCAGGGGGATGCGTCATGTGCCAAAAGTCCCGGTTTGTCTTGTTTATGATTTTATGTTGGTAGTGGGTGACACATAAGGGCTACTCGAGCTGGTTTCATATTTTTTTGATTTTTGATGAATTTCCCATTGTCGGGGTTCGGAGGTGGGAAAATCAGCAAACCCGCCGGCGCGCGTAGGAACGCGAGGTCCATTGCAACCTTGAACCTAGGAACATGCCCAACCTAAGTACCCATGGGGCACCCCCAAAACATTTTTTCCCGAAAATTGAGGGCCATTTCTAGGGTACCTACAGTTAGAAACTGCAATTACCTGGGCGTAACTGGGAAAGATACAGTGTATGCTTGCACCACGAGATGAGTACCAACCTCCCGGGATGGCGGTCCGCCATGACGTACCATGCATGTAAATTGCCTCGGGGCCTAGGTCTTGCTCAGTTCTCGCACCTCCATTGCAGAATCGCCAGTTTTTCAGAGTCGGTAAATGGAAACTCTAGATTTCTTAATGGAACCCTAGAATCTCTAGTTAGATAAGTTGCTTAGAATGCCGAGAGGGAGATAGGTACCGGGTTTGGGCTCAATCCGTGCAGTGGATCCATGTTCTAGGCAGTGAGGGAGAGGTCTAGGCTTGAAAGCCATGTTAACTCCTACTCGATAGCCATCCGGGGGGTGCATCGTGTGACAAAGTCCCGGTTTGTCTTGTTTATGATTTTATGTTGGTAGTGGGTGACACACAAGGGCTACTCGATCCGGTTTCATATTTTTTTGATTTTTGATGAATTTCCCATTGTCGGGGTTCGGGGATGCACAAAATCGGCAAACCCGCCGGTGTGCGCAGGCACGTGAGGTCCATTGTAGCCTTGAACCGAGGCACGTGCCCAGCCCAGGTACCCCATGGGGCACCCCAAAACATTTTTTCCCAAAAATTGAGGGCCATTTCTAGGATACTCACAGTTAGAAACCGCAATTACCGCGGCGTAACTCGGGAAAAATACAGTATATGCTTGCACCACGAGATGAGTTACAACCTCCCGGGGATGGCGGTCCGCCATGACGTAGCATGCGTGTAAATTTCCTTGGGGCCTAGGGCGCGCTCAGTTCTCACACCTCCTTTGGAAAATCGTCGGTTTTTCGGATTTAGTAAATGGAAACTCTGGATTTCATAATGGTACTCTAGAATCTCTAGTTGGATAAGTTGCTTAGAATGCCGAGAGGGAGCTAGGTGTCGGGTTTGTGCTCAATCTGCACAGTGGATCCATGTTCTGGGCAGTGAGGGGGGTCTAGGGTTAAAAGCCATATTAACTCCTACTCGATAGCCATCCGAGGGGTGCGTCGTTTGCCAAAAGTCCAGGGTTTGTCTTGTTTGTGATTTTATGTTGGTAGTGGGTGAC
This sequence comes from Avena insularis, assembly GCA_023614405.1. Classification (NCBI taxonomy): domain Eukaryota; kingdom Viridiplantae; phylum Streptophyta; class Magnoliopsida; order Poales; family Poaceae; genus Avena; species Avena insularis. The sequence goes on from CM042685.1 coordinate 207,290,036, forward strand.
ACACAAGGGCTACTCAAGCTGGTTTCGTATTTTTTTATTTTTTATGAATTTCCATTCCCGGGGTTCGGGGGGTTGGGCAAAATCGGCGAACCCGCCGACGCGCGCAGGCACATGAGGTCCATCACAACCTTGAACCTAGGCACATGCCCAGCCTAGGTACCCCATGGGGCACCCAAAAACATTTTTCCTTAAAATTGAGGGCCATCTCTAGGGTATCTACAGTTAGCAACTGCAATTACCGGGGCGTAACTCGAAAAAAGTACAGTATATGCTGCACCACGAGAAGAACTAGCTGCTGCTGCTCCTGGAGAAGCTGACGAAATACTCGCTAATGCTGCTCTTGGAGAAGCTGGCGAAATACTTGCTGATGCTGCTGCTCGTGAAGCTAACGAAATACTTGCTGAGGCTGCTGTTCTAGTCTAGGGAGAACATGGTGGTGTTGTTGCTGAGGTGTCAGCACTTCCAGTGTTGATAACAGACTTTGTGTTTGCTGTGCACTCACACGTCTATTATGTTGACACTCCAGATCTGACCTGGAGCCAAATCCACGTCGGGAGGAGGGGGCCTGCCATTGGCTCATCAGTGGGGTCGTACAATTTGATAGAGAATGAGAGACAGCCAAACGCAGCATTCTGGTTCGTTCCAATGATGCCACCAGCTCTAGAGACCTAGTGCTCAACTGCTAGATCAGATGAACCATTTATCTTTATCTTTAGTTTCCCCCATACTTCGACGAAGTAAATGCCTCTTTGGTCAAGACTCAGTTATGCTTATTTTTGTAAGACTGCTTTCCTTATTTCTATAAGAACAAGTTAAGACTATGTTTGTAAGACTAACTTATGCCTAACTGTGTAATATTCAGTGAAGCCCATCTTTTCTTTCTCTGCCCACAACAGCAGAATTGCAGCACAGAACATACAAGGGCCATGTGTATTCCATAAATTTTGCTCAGGATAACAACCATTGCAAGTTAATTGCAGTTTCAAGTTTACTATCCAGGAAAGTAAGGTGCCACGATCATATAAAATGAATAGCTCATACAAACAGCTAGCAACACTGCCGACAGTGTTATTGTTATGAATGTGTACGTATTTGAATGCATCACTAGAATGTGCCACCTATTGATGATTCATGACATGGATCTAGATTCTCTTCGCGTATTTGCATTCAATCTCTCATAGATTTGTTCCCATATTTTTTGGCAATGGCTGATGAACTCCACTCTCTTGGTAAGTTGCTTCATCAACGAGCCCTTGTTGATGCAATACAAAGTACAAACTATGGTCTTCATTGTTTTTCCATTTAGGTTCTCATATTTTATTCCTCATGGAGCTACTAATTTCAAATGAAAGTCTAGTAAGCAACATATCGGTACATGTTTTCTACCATAATCACAAGAATAAAACTGGATGGAATTTAAACTTGTTGGCATTATGCTGAACAGAGTGGATGTGGCCTTGGGGTTCGGAGAGTAAGGCGCCCTAGTTGGTGCGGGTTCGACCAAGGCGATGGCAAGCTCTGATTATGGAGGAGGACAACGGGACCGAAATATCGTCTCGATGTCGTGCCATGGGTGCTGTCTTGCCATGGGTCGAGCTCTAGTTTGGGAGGAGGAGGGCAAGACCGATCAGGTTTAGCCAGGTGCCGGATCTCACCGCTGAAGCAATTCCCTCCTAGCTCCACGCCATGGCGGCGACCATAGACCTCCCCTTTGGGGAAGAAGAAGGCTGCGTCAAAAAGAACGTTTGAACACGAGGGCGCCAGTGCTGCAAGTCTACATGGCAGCCAGGATGTCAGCAACTTAATGGTCAAAAGTGACAAGCGGGGTCCAATTTGACGGGCGTTAGCGAGTTTTCTCGTGTTCAAACGGTTTGTTGTATTCATGACGAAAAGAGCCTCTAAGCATTTGTCATGCCAACTCTGGGTATCGCGATCCAATACCGACAAAGTCGGACCCCGCGTTGCCTTGGCACATCAACTTTCGGGCCGCAGGTTAAAAATCTCATGCTATGGTGATACCCATTTAGCATATCCCCAATAGTACCGTCCTTGGACGCACACCAGACGTGGTATTTAACATGCGGTAGGTTGAGAGGGCACACAATTTTCTTGGCCTCCTCGATACTTGTTGGAAATGTGTTCCCCTTAGGAAGATGATCGCGCCAAAATTCCATGTTAGCATTGAAGCTCATGTTGGTCCATTTGTGTTCCACTTTAATCTCTTGACCCTTGAGCATTACGCTCAAGCATGTATCCTTAGGCCGACACACAAGATACAATGGAGTCATCCCGTCTATCTCCATTTGAGCCAGCTTGGCTTTCTCTCTAGCTGCATATTTGGCATTGCTCGTCTCCTTGAGGACCAGTTCTTGAACATGAGGGTCTCACACGACCGAAGTTAGCAGCGTCTGGGTGTTCGCGTCGTCTCCTTATTCATGATGATCATGCCCTCCAACATCTCCTTCTTCATGATGATCATGCCCTATGGCATCTCCTTATGCATGAAGATCATGTCCTCCGGTATCTCCTTCATCATGATGATTATGCCCGTCGGAATCTCCTTCATCATGATGACCTTGCCCAGGAGATTCTTAATCTTCTCGCCTGCCATCGTCTTCATGATGACCACAACCATTTTCTATCGGAGCCTCCAATTATCCAAAATGAGGGTAGATCTAGCGCTAGAGTTTGCATGTTCGACATGGACATCTTATCTGGGTCTTGTTGTTTCGAATAATGTACACCTTTGCATATTTATTGTACCTACTAACTCGACTTTTGCTCATCGTGATGACAATGGTTGTCTGTGCAGTATACACATATACAGGAAAAGAGAGACTAGGTTAATTAGAACAACACCTTATGCACACACACACACATGCATGGTCGCCGGAAAAATTCGGCATGACCTTTCCTAAAAGTAGGACATATGGATGGTGCAAAAATTGGTGAATTGGAAATGAATCAAAATTTCAGCAAACATCCATGCACCACACCGGGGCAAGAAGCAAAAACAAAAAACTTCTTCCCATGCAAACATTCATGCACCACACAATTTTCATGTATAAACATTGTCTTGCCATCACACACCATCCGTGCGACAAGATTCACCTACAAAACATGCATATTCATGGACAATTACTCACCTAGTAGATTCAATACCGAGACGAGACCGCGATGAGAGAGTGTGGACGAATATATCTAGAAGTTAGAGAGATAGTGGACAGATAGATCTACAAGTTGGAGAGATCATGGACAAATATAGATGTGGAGGATAAAAGTAAGTGTGTTTTATATATACAAGTTGGAGAGAGGCTCCCCCTTACCAATCTATTGACTCTAGTAGCTTTAAATACAATGAAATAGATAAAAGTATGGCCATAATGCGGTGGGAGGGAGGAGGAAGACAAGCTGGGTGTTGAGGAGGGGGAGAACGATATGAAATGGGTGGTGGTAGGTAGAGGGTTGTGCAACCTCCCACCTTTTTGCTGATCTGGACGCATAGTTTTGTGGCGCATGTAATGGATATGCGCCACAAAAGTTCAAATTTCTATGGCGCATATGGCTATATGTGCCATAGAATATGGGGCTGCACTTTCCGCGGTGGGACCCATGTCAACTTTCTCTGGCGTATATGGAGATATGTGATGACTGCAAGTGCACTGATCAATTATATCTAGTTTCGAAGTAAAGATATCAAACCCACAGAGAGCTATTTGTAAAGGTCTTTATGCCCCTCATCACTACCTACCAAAGGATACTTGTAAGTTGCCTTTGATATCAAGTAAAGAGTGTTTCAAAGGTTTTTGGCTATGTGAAGAAAAGTAATAAAAACAATTAAAAGAAAGCAAGTAACAAGATTGTATGAAAGCATGATGGAATTCAATAGGGCTAAAACATTCTCGGGGATGTAGGATACACCTCTAGCATGGTATCGTAATTAGCCTGAGAGCAGTCACCCATACAGACCACTGTAATTAAGGGTTTCCCTGTGGATATCGTAATTAGCTTAGGGAGTCCCTCTGTATGCCTCCTTTGACCGCGTAGTTCATGATCCGACACAAAATCTGTCATGGTTCCATTCTGAGTACGATCCCAAAGCACGTCCAAAGGATTTCTGCCTCCCTTTAGTCCCAAGGGAAAATGGTATGTGGTCGACTTTCACATACCATCTAAAGAGAGAGATCAGAAACTAATTATATATCAATCATAGACCAGCAAGTCATATGGACACAAGGATAGATCATCTTTATTGCAAATTCATAATAGTGCTAGGGTTTCTCCATCTTCCCAAGAACAAAGGAGCACTCACACATGAAAGCAATCAACAACATCATCATAATCAAATGGATGGATGAAAGTACTGAAATAGATCTAGTACAAACCACAATTGAATCTAGAATTACAACAAGATCTAATGGATGAAGAATGGGGGTAATGGTGGTGTTGTAGATGTAGAGGTTGATGATGAAGGGGATGATGCGTTTGAAGGGAATATGCCCTGAGAGGCAATAATAAAATGTTTATTATGTGTATTCCAAGTATATGATAGATGTTTATTTTGCATGCTATAATTGTATTAATACGGAAACATTAATACATGTGTGTTTAATAAACAAACAGAAAGTTCCTAGTTATGCCTCTCTCATAAACTAGTTCGTTGATTAACAAGATGATCACGGTTTCCTGATCATAGACATTGGATGTTGTTAATAACGAGATCACAACATTAGTGTAATGGTGTGATGAACATTCATCCAAAGTATAGCATTACGATCAAAGTCATTGAGTTTATATTGCTATCAATAAACTACGAAGTAATCCTAATCCTTAGACCATGAGATCATGCCAATCACTAACACCGGAAGAGTTTCTTGTTGACATCAAACGTCACTCCGTAACTGGGTGATTATAAAGATGGCTTCAAAGCTACTAAAGTGTTATGTTGAGAATCATGGATCATGAGTGGAATTTGTTCATCCCGATGACGGATAGATATGCTCTGGGCCCTCTCGGTGATATCACATTGGTTAGCTTGCAAGCAAGTGATTTGATCACTAGAATGTTATATCACGGGAACGAGAAAAGAGTGCATGTCAGTAACGAGATCAAACTAGGTATGGAGATACCGATGATCAAATCTCGGACATGTAATATATCGTGAAACAAAGGGATTAAGATACAAGCGTAAAAGGTTCCGACGATCACAGGAAAAGTCATCGTTGAATGTGTGGGAGTCAGTATGGATCTCCAGGTCCCGCTACTGATTATTGATCGGAGAAGGGTCTCGATCATGTCCGCATTATTCGCGAACCGTAGGGTGACACACTTAAGCGACACTGGCATCCAGTTGGAGAAAATGTTTCATGCCGAAAGAATAAACAAGCGCAGGAATTTATTTCACTAGATACCGAAACGGGTTTTCGGGTGAAATTGCATAAAGTGGTTATGCATGTGAAATGGAATTCTAGCAAGGGGTTATTTTTGAATGTTTGTAATTAAAGTAATTGACAAAATTCTGAATAAAATAAAAGACTTTTATTTAATGAGAGTTTGCATTAAATTTGGTGGAAATTTAATGGGAATTTGAGTGGACTTTTGAGTGGAGAAAATTGAAGGGCCATTTTGTGAGTGGAGTGTCCACCCACATGAATGAAGGAGGGGAGGGGGCAGCCCCCATGGCCGGCGGCCACCCCCTTGGGTGCCCCCCATCCTCCTATAAAAGGAGCCCCTCCTCTCACTTGTCTCTCACACCTCCTCGTGAAGGATCTCTCTCCCCCTCTAGAATTTATCCCCCATGGTCTCGGACTAGCGAGATACATGTTCCCGGTGGCTATTCGTCAAGAAAGGGTTGTGCTTCCACTGCATCTCTGGAGCGAGGAGGCGGAGGTTGCCCGGTGTCTTGTACGTGTGTGCGAGCACGGATGCGCTGCTGCTTTGCGGCGCTAGGACTTCCTCTCGATCTTGAGATCGGCAAGAGATCGTCTACATCAACCACGAGTTGAACTCGTTAAGCTTTGTCGGTCTTCAAGGGTATGTTCTCTACGGATATACATCCGCCCGTTGTTTGTATCTAGTAGATAGATCTTGGTACATAGTTCCCATCGTAGGAAAAATTTTGTTTTCTATGCTGTGAACCCTACAGTGGTATCAGAGCCGGATCTATGCGTAAATACTTTACACGGGTAGTACACATATGAGTATGTGGGCGATGATGATCATGTTGTTGCTCCTTTTGTTGTAATTTTGGATATTGGTGGCATAGTGGGATGAAGCGGCCCGGACAAACTTTACATGTCCTCGCACATGAGACCTGTTCCACGCTTGACATGCAACTAGTTTGCATAAGTGGCTAGCGGGTGTCTATCTCTCCTACTGTAGTCAATACCTATTTTGCAAGTGAGTTGTCAACAATTTGGTTATCCTCGTTGTGGTTCATGTTCGTAGGTAAGAACGGTTCTATCTCGGAAGCCCTAAGCCACGTAAAACTTGCAATGGATAAATTAGAGGCGTCTAGTTTAGATTGTTGCTGGGCTAGTGTTATGATATGGTGATGTTGTAAGTAGAAGTATGAGATGATACTCTTACAACATACATAACGTGTAATCTCCATAGACCTTGGACTTACACATATAGGTATGATAGTGATCATACCACGGTGCACATGATAGAGATCATATGCGGGAACCATATCATTTCACTAATAAACATGTGATGTTTGATAGCATCTTATATTGCTTGTTTAGCGCTTTGTTAGCATAATAAGATGATCCCTCTTTTAAATATCAAGATAAGAATGTGTTCTTCCTTTAGTATGCACCGATTATGTTTTTGTCGCTCCAAGACATCACGTGATGATCGGGTGTTCTTGGAACCACGACCATATTTCGGGTGTAAAACAGTTACACACGCAAATACTAAGGTTCTAACTTGGCGAGCCTAGCATGTACAGACATGGCCTCGGAACACGGACCGAAAGGTTAAGCATGAGTCATATAGTTGATATGATGCCCATTTGATGATCGCCTTTGAAGCTACACCGACTCACGTGATGATCGGACTTGGTGTAGTGGATTTGGTTCATGTAATCACCAAAATGGCACGAGGGATGTCGTTTTTGAGTGGGAGTTCATTCGTAATATGTATTAGTTGAACTCGATCTATCATACACTTAGTCTAAACTTTACAAATTCTGTTTTAGATGGCACCACCTGCTTTAAATTTCAATGTGTTCATGGAGAAAGAGAAACTAGCAACGAACGGTAGCAACTTTACCGAATGGGCCATGAATTTGAGGATTCTCCTCTCTGCTGCACAAAAGCAATATGTGCTAGAAGCGCCGTTAGGCCCCCCACCTTTTGAGGATGCCCCTGACGAGGAGAAGAATGTCTATCAGACTTGTCAGGAGGACCACAACTTAGTTCATTGCGGCATATTGTATGGGCTAGAGCCGAAACTTCAAAAGCGTTTCGAAAATGGCAATGCATTTGATACAATGGGTGAGTTGAAAATGATTTTCGACACACATGCTGCTGTAGAGAGCTTCAACGCTTCAGAAAAGTTCTTTAACTACATGATGGAAGAGCACAGCTCCGTTAGTGAGCATGTACTCAAGATGTCGGGTTACGCCGATAAGCTTGTGTCCTTGGGAATATCGATTCCCATTGACTTAGGCATCCATCGTGTTATGCAGTCTCTGCCACCTAGCTATAAGAGCTTCGTGATGAACTATAATATGCAAGGCATGAAGAAGTCTCTCCCCGAGCTTCTATCAATGCTTAAAACTGCAGAAGTGGAGATCAAAAAGGAACATCAAGTGTTGATGATCACTAGGAACACTGGTTTCAAGAAAGACAAGAAGTGAAAACGGAAGGGAAGTAAGGGCGGCAAGCCGGTTGCCGCGCCTGAAAAGAAACCCCGAGTTGGACCTAAGTCTGATACCGAGTGCTACTATTGTAAGGGATCGCCATTTGGGCGCAAGCGCCCCAAGTATTTGGCAGACAAGAAAGCCGGCAAGGCAAACAAAGGTATATATGATATACATGTTATTGATGTGTACTTGACTAGTGCTCGCAGTAGCACCTAGGTATTTGATACCGGTTCAGTTGCTAATATTTGCAACTCGAATCAAGGGCTGCGGAACAAGCGACCACTAGCAAGGGGTGAGGTCAAGATGCGTGTCGGCAATGGATCAAGCGTTGATGTGATCGCCGTCGGAATGCTGCCTCACCACTTGCCGTCGGGATTAGTAATAAACTTGAATAATTGTTATCTGGTGCCTGCACTGAGCATGAACATTGTATCTGGCTCGTGTTTGATGCGAAGTGGTTATTCATTTAAATCCGAGAACAATGGTTGTTCCATTTATATGAATGAAATCTTTTATGGTCATGCACCGATGATCAATGGTTTATTTCTTTTAGATCTCGATAATAATGTTACACATATTCATAATGTTGATGCTAAAAGGATTAAACTAAATGATGATATATCCGCATATATGTGGCACTGCCGTCTAGGTCATATTGGCGTTAAACGCATGAAGAAGCTCCATTCGGATGGACTTTTGGAATCACTTGATTATGAATCATTTGATACATGTGAGCCATGCCTTATGGGAAGGATGACTAGAACGTCGTTTTCCGGTTCAATGGAATGGGCGACAGATTTATTCGAAATCATACATTCTGATGTATGTGGTCCAATGAGTGTGTCGGCGCGAGGTGGATATCGTTATTTTGTTACTTTCACGGATGATTTGAGTATATACGGTTATATCTACTTGATGAAACACAAGTCTGAAACCTTTGAAAAGTTCAAGGAATTTCAGAATGAAGTGGAAAATCATCGTAATAGAAAGATCAAATTTCTACGGTCCGACCGTGGAGGTGAGTATCTAAGTTACGAGTTTAGCACTCACATGAAAGAGTGTGGAATTGTTTCACAACTCACACCTGCCGAAACACCACAGCGAAATGGTGTGTCGGAACGTCGTAATCGTACTTTATTAGATATGGTTCGATCTATGATGTCTCTGACGGACTTGCCCTTGTCATTTTGGGGCTATGCACTAGAAACTTCTGCATTCACTTTAAATCGGGCACCATCTAAATCCATTTAAAAGACACCGTATGAATTGTGGTTTGGAAACAAACCTAAGCTGTCATTTCTTAAAGTTTGGGGATGCGATGTTTATGTGAAGAAACTTCAATCGGATAAACTCGAACCCAAAGCAGAAAATACGTCTTCATAGGATACCCTAAGGAAACTATTGGGTATTCCTTCTATCATACATCCGAGGGCAAGGTTTTTGTTGCCAAGAATGGATCCTTTCTAGAGAAATAGTTTCTCGCGAAAGGTGTGAGTAGTCGGAAGGTAGAACTCGAAGAGGTTATTGAACCTTCTCTTCAAAGTATGGCGAGTAGCGCAGCGTCGGAAGTTGTTCCGGAGTTGGCTCCACCTGTTGAAGAGGGAACTAATGATAATGATCATGAAACTCCTAAAGAGAGTATTACCGAACCTCGCAGGTCTAGCAGGACGCTTGCAGCTCCCGAGCTGTACGGAAATCCTGTCATGAATTTCATGGTTGATGAAAATGATGACCCTACGACATATGAAGAAGCAATGATGAGCCCGGATTCCAACAAATGGTTAGAAGCCATGAAATCCGAGATGGAATCCATGTATGAAAATCAAGTTTGGAACTTGGTGGACTTATCTCACGACCGAAAGGCCGTGGAGAACAAATGGATTTTCAAAAGGAAAACTGATGCTAATGGTAATGTGACCGTCTATAAAGCTCGACTTGTCGCAAAGGGGTTTTGACAAATTCAAGGAGTTGACTACGATGAGACATTCTCTCCCGTAGCGATGCTAAAATCAGTTAGGATTATGTTAGCAATTACTGCATATTTCGATTATGAGATATGGCAGATGGATGTCAAAACCGCATTTCTCAATGGTAATATTGAAGAAGAGTTGTATATGATACAACCAAAGGGTTTTATCGATCCTAAGGATGCTAACAAGGTGTGCAAGCTTCAGCGATCCATCTATGGATTGAAGCAAGCATCACGAAGTTGGAATCTCCGCTTTGATGAGGTTATCAAAGAGTTTGGATTTGTCCAAACTTATGGAGAAGCTTGTATTTACAAGAAAGTGAGTGGGAGCAATGTGGCATTTCTAATATTATATGTGGATGACATATTATTGATCGGAAATGATATAGAGCTTTTAAACAGTGTTAAAAGTTATCTAAACAGCAAATTTTCAATGAAGGACCTAGGTGAAGCGTCATACATATTAGGCATAAAGATCTATAGAGATAGATCTAGGCGCCTAATAGGGCTATCGCAAAGTACATACCTTGATAAGATTATAAAGAAGTTTAAAATGGAAAATAGTAAGAAGGGTTTCTTACCTATGACACAAGGCATGACATTGAGTAAGACTCAAAGTCCGGCTTCGGCGGAAGAAAGAGAGATAATGGACAAGGTCCCCTATGCTTCAGCCATAGGCTCTATAATGTACGCCATGCTATGTAAAAGACTGGATGTGGCACATGCTATTAGTTTGACTAGTAGGTACCAATCGGATCCAGGTTCAGAACACTGGAAAGCGGTCAAGAATTGAGGTTTGAAAACCATTTCAGAAAAACAAACAGAAAAAGAAAAAGCTTAAAGAGAGAAAAAAAATGTCACTCAGCCGAATCTGGCCCAACCAGCCCAGCTAAGCCCAACACCCCACCCCGCGAACCGTTTTATTTCACTCAACCCCGCACCCGCTGAGTGACTGACAGGCAGGACCCACGCCCTCTCCTTTCCTCTCACGACCACGGCCACACGACCATCGTCGTCCACCCAATGGCCGGTTCATCCCCAAATCACGCAGGCGTTCCCTGTATTGATTCGTGGCGTCAATTCACGTTGAATGCTGGAGTAAATCTCGCTCGCGGCCATGCTACTTAAACCCCATCTGCCCCCTCTCCATTTCCCCCCAAACTTCGAGCACAAAGCGCCCCCAGGCTGCCCGCATTCAACCTCGCACCACCGCAGTTAAAGAGCACTCCGGCGACCGATTCCGGTGAGTCCCATGCGCCCCTCGCCCTCTGGTTCTTGCAGACAGCCTCGCCACTTTCTTGCGCATCTACTGACACCGCTGGTTCCCTTTATACTGCCCCAAGTCATCGATTCTGTTCAACACCGCAAGCTCCCAACGACAACCTCGACTCCGGCGACCAAATTCCGTAAGCCCTTTGCGCCCCTTCGCCTCTGACTCACACGAAGTTGTTCGCCACTGTCTTGTGCATCATCTGGTGTCGCTTGTTTGTGCTAGGGATACCAGGAGCGTCGCCAACGTCGCCGTCTACTCGAACCCGACGCCGCCCGCAACTCCGACGAGCTCTAGCAGCCCACTCCGTGCGCCCCTTGCCAAGCCGCCGACAGGTTGAGCATCAGCACGTCGCCACAGTTCTTGTAAGCCCCTCCGACGACCCTAGGACGACCTGTAGCGTCGCCTTGCCGTGGCGAGCTTCGCCAGTAGCCGCCGCTAGCGCCGCTCAGCTTTGGTCGCTTGATCCATAGCCGTCAGATCTAGATCCAGCGTGTAGGATTAGTTCACTTAACGAACCGTTATGAATAGATCTGAGTGGTGCGGGTTTAGTAGATCCAACGGCCCAGAAGAGCGATCCAACGTGAAATGGTATGGGCCAATTAGAAACTGACGCATGGCAGCAGTTAGATTTAAAAGACAGAATTTGAATCTATTAGATTTTCAAAATTGTTTTGGCTATAACTTTTGATCCCCATGTTAGAATTTGACAAATTTTATACCGTTGGAATCAGGAGAGCAAGCTCTTTGTAAATATGCAATGTGTTTAATGTTTTGCTCCTGTTAAAATGGTTTTATTTGCAGAAACTTGTGTAGGGCTAATTTGAGTATATGAAATGTTTAGGAAATGATTTAAGGTTTAAATAAATGTTGTTTGGCAAGTTTTTAACTTGTTTATGAATCAGTACTGTATACTTGCTTTGTTGAGTTTTAAAAATCATCACATATCTTTTTGCATGCATGCATATATTTTTGATTGTATATGTTTTGTATGTGATTGTGGCTATGATTCTTTGTGTAGATTTTGGTGCTAGTGATTGTGATTGTGAGGAGTGTAGCTACTCTCCAAACTACCAAGGCAAGTGGTACTTCATGAATATTTCTATCCCTATGTTTTATGCTAAGCATTAGAAATATTTTGCTAAGTCTTGCATGTTATTATTTTGCTTATGCCATGATAGGAAATCCTAGTAGTTGTAGAATTGCTAGGGAATTTCTAAGTTAAGTTACTATCTATGCCATGCTTAGCCTAGCTAGTAGCAAACAAGGGTTGGTGAAATATACATGCTATGATGAAAATATTTCTAAGTCTTTGGACTTGTGTTTTGCCTAATAAAACAACTAAGTTAATGAAACACCTGGGTGGAATGGAAGGAATGGTTTATGTTGAGTGGTTACACAAGGACCTTTTCTATGGTTTACCTTGTGTATCTCACTTGTGGTAAGCCACCCAGGAACAAAGAGATTTTAGAGGCCAAGTGTTAAGAAGCTTCTAGTGCAGCCACTTGGCAATATGGGCTCTGCCTGGACCACATAGGTTGCTAAAACTTAGCCATTTGGACAGTTGGTGGTAGTGGGAATGATAGGTTGGAGCGCGTTCATTTGGTCTAAGGGAAGGCTTCTGAAAGGTCCTGTCTTGGTGAAACCAAGTCTGGTGGGGAAAGTGCACAACCTCTGGAGATGGAAAATCTAAGTACTTAGCCTAGTCCATGGTAATGGACAACTTGAGCATCAAGACATGTAAGCTATCAAGAATCTCCTCATCCCAATTTCTAAGTAAAAACTTGTGGGTGAACAAGGGTGAAGGACCTCAATGTCTATTGATGGTTCCTTGGGAAAAGTTTTGACAAAGAAAAACTTAGTGATTTCAACTAATAGGTAAAACCTATTTTGAGCAAAGCAAGCCAAGCTACACTTAGCCAAAATTGCATATAGTATCTAGTCCACCTAAAATTATACTAAGGTATCACTTGCCAATACTATTCCAATGTATTGACCCATTGTGGCTGTAACTTGTGATGTTGCAGGTTACTCTGATGAGGATTAGGTGTCATGAGTCTACACTCAACATGTTTGCTTGTGGCACATGAAGATGAAGACTTTTATGTATTTACTTATTCAAACTCTTGTACTAGGCCTGTGGCCTTGGAGTTGTAAAGACTATGTTTATCTCTGGAATGGCTGTAATAAAGACCTTTGTATCTGTGTACTACATCTTAAACTTTGGATGCTAGCATTGATCCAGGGACTAGCATTGCAATCACAGGGATCCTTTTCCTTTATAAAGGAGGGATCTTACAGATCGTTCCACCCTGTTCCCGAAGCAAGGCGAGCAGCGCTTCGCCGGAATTTCACCGGAGCCCGCCGCTGTTGGAGAAGAAGGGAGCCAGCGATTGGAGCCACCCCAGGAGAAGCTGCCAGTACCAGGAGGTTTGCCGTCGTCGACTTCGTCGTTCGCCCGCCTCGCCGACCCTCGCCTGAGCCCCGGTGAGCCCCCAACGACCCTCACCCGGTGTGTTAGGTTTTAGTCTCGCCGGAGTTGCCCGACGTGGTCGACGACCCTCAACCGTTAGATTAGAACAAGATCCCACGGCTCACATCGCCCCATACCGCTTCGCACCCCCTCGTCTCACTGACGCGTGGGGACAGCGACTTAACCAGCCCGCGTAAGCGCTGTGCTTAGCAGGCCGGCCCAGTATCGCTTCCCGCGCAGCCCAGTCATTTGAAATTAACCTTTTCCATTTTATTTCAAACACACTTCTGCACCTAGATTAAAAAATCAACCCAGATCGATTCAGTGAACCAAATTGAATGAAACCTATTTTGTTAGAAAGGCCTGGAAATGATGAATCCAATCCCGTTGGATTCAAGTCATTTGGTTCTGTAGATCATCCTTGGTAAAAATAACAAGGCAGAAGCTTTTATGCATTCAAACATTTTTCAAATTTAAACCATAATAGATTTTGAGTTGATTCCAACTCTAAAAAATCACATTTAACCATACCTTTCATAATATATAAAAATATATAGGTTTACTTACAGAAATAATGACCAAGTAATAAAAGGATGCCACATAAGCATTTCTAGTCACTTTATTTAATTAAAATAAAAGGTTAAACATTATTAAATTGTGACACCACTTTAAATCACATTCCCATGTACTGAAATATGTGGTGATGACATGTTTCAACATGATCCCATGTTTGGTTTGGAGAATATTAAACCTTAAGTAGTTTTTCAATGAGTAGAAATTACTTTTCTAAAAATAAAAGGAATTAAACCAAGCTTGGGTCTTGTAATGTTAGTGATGATGCTAGATCATCTATAGGACCCTTGTGTGTGATGATTGCAATTAGTTAAGTATTGTTTGGTGATTGTGTACCTCGTATTTATTTATAGACGCTAGTACCAACCAAGGATACGAGGAGGAAGGAGGATACTACGAAGAAGAAGCCGAGGAGAACTTCAACCACTAATCTGCATAAGGCAAGCTTATACTGATACTGATGCAAGCCAATACTTGCAATCTATTAACTTAGCAAGCCTTACTAATCAAGTTGATCCATGCAAGCTAATACTTGCTTGCTACCATGCCCACTATATGCCTTAAAGCATATATGATCATAACCACTTGATAAACCAATCCTAGTTTTACTTGCAAGCGTTATACTTTATTTCTTTATCAAAGCTATTACTTAGAGTTTACTTAAGTGAATGGTAGATTCTAGAAGGATAAATGAAGGTTGCATAAAGAGCATAAAATTTGTCCTAAGCTAGACAATCTTGATGTCATCCTAAGGCATGAGATTGAACTTAGTTAAAACTCCACTTGTTTACCACCCCTTATTAGTACTTACCCCCACTTGTAGATACTAGTGCTAAGCAGAAAACTTGATCAAATTTAGATGGGAATACTTGGTGGAAAAATGGTTATGAAAACCTTGGAATGATGGATCATTCTATTGAAATGTTTTGGACATGTGTTTCCGAACACCAGCTGATTTATGGTGATGAAAACGTTGAGGCACGTGCCTTAGCCCTTTATAAACTGATGGTTGTCTGGATGCGATACCATTCCAATTTTACCGTACAACCACAATACCCGAGAATTGATTAGGGCTTGACTGGAAACTTATATACCTTAGTATTAGTTCCCTCACGGCCAAGGTCTGAGATGAGGCTACCTGGTGAAGATTGTCCACCTGTGCAGTACCCAAGATGACAATTGGTCATGGTTGGGAGGCCAAACTGACAGGAGAGGTGCTTATACTAGGTCGTGTAATTGAAAGGTTAGGATTGATTATCCATATACTGAGTAAGGTGAATTCAGGATTTGTTCCTGACGGATGTATCAAATGTTGTGGTGAAAGTGTACAATCTCTGCAGAGTGTCAAACTATTCGAATAGCCGCGTCCGTGGTTATGGACAGTTGGAGTGGCCATACTATTCCCACGTCAGATGTTTCCAAAATGACTTGTGAAATGATTTGAGACTTTGACTTTACCACAACAGGGTTGTGATATAAAATACAAGTTCCCACTTAGGTGTTATAAACTTCAACTAGCTCTCTTGCTTCTGAACTTAGTAGAGGTAAATCTGGCTTTTTGCAAAACAAACCTAGAGCCTAGTGTCCTACTACAAAAACCCCCTTCACTTATTATTATTAGTTTGCGAGTACTTAAAGAGTACTCATGGCTTTGTCCCTGGCTATTTCCATGGCCATACTATGAAGAGGAGTACCTGGAGGATGGACCCTAGGAAGGTTATGACAACTAGGATCATCTCCCATCGTCAGAATTGCCTGAGACCCCGAAGATGGAGCTTCGCCTACGCTACCGTGATTATTACGTATTCCGCTGCTTGTGTTGTATTAAGACTGGATCATGAGATCCTTATTTGTGTAAGACCTTATGTATGGTTTGTAATGGATGATGTACTGTGGTATCCAATTCTGTTATGTCTCACAAAAATGGTAATCCTGGGATTGCGATGTATGGCATAACAGGCATCTGGGATTAAAAATCTGGGTGTTGACAAGTTGGTATCAGAGCCAGGCCGACCATAGGAGACCCTAGTTCGACCGGACGTTTGAATTAAAAACTTAGTTTCAAAACCAAAGGAAGAAAATATTTACAAAAAACTTATTCCCATTCTTATCACTCACTTCTTTCATGAAAATTCATGTTCCTCAAAAACTCTTGCAAAATACATAAAATTTGACACACTTGACCACTCTACTAACTTACTCATCTTATATTCTTTTAGATGGACGTGAAGTACAACAAATTTTACCAATTGGGAAATGGCGGAGACCCTATCTTTGAGAGGGATTTGGACCAGCTTTCGGAACTTCTGGAGCGTCCTCACCCCGAGTTCTTCGGAGCTCAGCTCAATGATCAAGGAGGAGAAGATCTGTAGTGGCTAATTGTTGCAAGTCTCTGAGGAAAGATTGAACCTCCCACTGCTGAGGGAATTCAGTTCACCTTAAGAGAGAACAACTGGCTCGATGTACTTGCCAGAGCAATGCAGGAATCTCTTTCCCGTCTGTGTGGGCAGAGTATCAACCAGATCAAGGGTACTCGCTTTGAGTTTTGCCCAAGGCGTGATGCTAATGGACAACCTCTGGAAGCCCATACCACCACAAGCTAAAAACTCAATTGGACCACCTTAGCTTCATGATGTACGATCGTCAGCAAGAGTTGGACAACTGTCGTGACTACTCCAACCACAAGTCCGCCATCATCAAGATGAAGGATCAGACCATCGCCATGCTAGCGAAGGATCGCAAGTATCACCGTCGTCAGCTTGACAAGAAGGAGCGCATCATTGCCCGTCTTCGCCACCATATCTCGTCTTTGGAGGAGACCATCCATGAGAGAGAAATGCAGTTGGAGGAAAGGGAGAATGCCGGAGAGGATCTTCGTGGGGACCCCTACTCTTATCTCAGTGATGACGATGATTTCCTGGAAGATCAGGCTATGGATTTCTTCACCGATGAGGATGATTACGCCTTCATCGATGACGACGAGGATGATGAGGATGACGACTACACCGACTCCGAGGAGTAGTAGCACTTGAGCACTAGCGTAGTGAGTAGTATTCGGTCCCACTGTATCGTAGTTTCTAGAATGGTTCTTAAAACCATCTGTTACCCTTTGTTGTGGTGTGTGTTGTACCGTGTGCTATGAATGAATGAATGAATGAAAAGCAAGTTGCTAGAAAAATCTGAGTCAAACTTTAAAAACTTCTCAAAGTCACAGAACCTTAGAAATATCCCTCTTTTCTCATGATCTATCTCAATCTTCAGATGCCACGCGGAGGAAGTGGTTCATCCCCGGACCCGATGTTGTAGATACTGCAAATGTTGACTTCTGACCGTGAAGCTGAAAGAGCCGAATGTCAAGCCAACCTAGCCACCCTGCAACAGATAGCTCAGCTTGCCCACAACAACCAAGGCCACGGAAATCAGGACAACCATGGATCTAAGCTCAAGAATTTCTAGAACACCAACCCACCTGTTTTCACTAAGTCGGAAGAGCCCTTAGACACCGATGATTGGCTACAAACCATGGAAAATAATCTAGAAGTCGCCGGAGTGGAAGATAACAAGAAAGTTTTCTTCGCCACCCACTATCTAGCCGGAGATGCCAGAGCATGGTGGAACAGTGTTCGTGCAATGACCAGAGGCCAGATGATGACCTGGGAGGAATTCAAGGTCAAGTTTAGTAGAACCCATGTACCACCTGGTTTAATCAAGAGGATGAGAGACGAGTTCAGAGAACTGAAGCAAGTAAGGATGACTGTAGTGGAATACCGTGACAAATTCTTGTCATTAGCTAGGTATGCCCCGGATGAGATCGACACCGAAGCCAAGAAGAAAGAAAGATTCTTGAATGGTCTGCATGATGAGATGCAGACTGTGTTAGTCAATATCCCCTTTGCTGATATTGAAGCCCTGGTCGACTCTGCCATCCAAATTGAAGGAAAGATCAACCAAGCCAATGAGAACGCAAGCGTCGCATGATGTACCAGCTAGGAACCCATCAGACCCCAAAGTATCGCCCTAACCCATCTCCAGGATTTGCCCCAAGAACCAACAAACCCCCGATGAACCGTCCAACCTACCCCAACCGTGGAAACCCAAGGCACGGAGGAAATCACAACAACCCCGGTAACTCTAGCAATTTCAACCGTGCCCCACCCAAGTTCAACAACAATGCTACCACCAACACCAACACTGCCCCGAGGACTAGAAGCAATGCTGTGCCTCTAGAAGCAAAGGACAAGTCACAAGTGACTTGTTATGACTGTGGAAATAAGGGCCACTATTCCAACGAGTGCCCCAACAAGAAGAATGCCGCAGCCCACAATGCAAATGAACCAGCTCAGCAGCAGCGTCGTGTTCAGCCAGGAAGAAGGTTTGCCCCAGGGAATTCGCTCAACCGCAACGGCCGTCTTTTCCTCATGCATGCTGAAGAAGCTCAGGAAGCGCCAGACGTCGTGCTGGGTATGTTTTTTGTTAATTCAGTACTTGCAAGAGTGTTGTTTGATTCTGGTGCATCGCATTCATTTGTCACTGAAGAATTTGCATGCACTAGTAATATTCAACCAACAAAACTGAAGCATGTTATGATCGTCCAAATTCCTGGATCAACCACCAAGGCTAGGCAAATTTGCAAGGCCGTCCCTATCCGAATCCATGGCATAGATTTTTATGCTAATCTGATAGTACTCGGAACTAAAGGTTTGGAAGTAGTACTAGGAATGGATTGTATGTCCAAACATAAAGGATTGATTGACTGTGCCAAGAAATCCATAACCATGACCAGTACAACAGGAATATCAGTCGAGCATATATCTGAAACCTTACCTCGCCAATTCAAGTGCAACAAGAGTATAGTCCAACCTACCATTGACCAAGTCCAGATAGTCTATGAACACCCCGATGTATTTCCAGATGTTTTGCCCGGTATGCCCCAAGATCGGGATATCGAGTTTATCATTGAACTAATCCCCGGAACAGGACCCATAGCCCAGAGACCCTATAGTATGAACCCATCCAAACTAGCAGAACTGAAGAAGCAACTGGATTCCATGTTGGAAATTGGATTGATTCAACCAAGTGCGTCACCTTGGAGATCACTTGTTTTGTTTGTGGACAAGAAGGATGGAGGTAACCGTTTGTGTACGGATTACAGGAAGTTGAATGATGTCACCATCAAGAACAAGTATCCCTTGCCCAAGATAGAAGATTTGTTTGATCAGTTGACCGGTGCCAAAGTGTTTTCTAAGATTGATCTTAGGACTGGCTATCATCAACTCAAGATTCGTTCAGAAGATATTCCCAAGACTGCCTTTACCACCCGATATGGATTATACGAGTATACCATTATGTCCTTTGGATTAACCAATGCCCCCGCTTATTTCATGAATAATATTTTTATGGACTTCCTAGATAAGTTTGTCATTGCTTTCATCGATGACATTCTGATTTATTCCAAATCGGAAGAAGAACATGAGCTACACCTTAGGACCATTCTTGGAACCCTTAGAGAGCATCAGTTCTATGCTAAGTTTACCAAATGTGAATTCTGGTTACAAGAAGTAGGATTCCTCGGTCACATTGTATCAGCCGGAGGAATTGCCGTTGATCCCGCAAAGGTGAAATATGTCGAAGATTGGCAAGCCCCAACCACTCAAACCCAAGTTCGTGCATTTCTCGGATTGGCGGGATATTACCGCATGTTCGTAGAATGATTCTCGAGTATTGCCAGACCCATGACCCAATTGCTGAAGAAGGACAAGAAGTTTGAATGGACCAACAAATCTGAAGCGAGTTTTCAAGAACTCAAGAGGAGATTGATTTCAGCCCCAATCTTAATCATGCCGGATATCACGAAGCCCTTCGATGTGTATTGTGATGCATCCAAGATCGGTCTCGGATGTGTGATAATGCAAGAAGGCAAAGTTATAACTTATCTATCTCGACAACTGAAACAACATGAGCAAAGTTACCCAACCCATGACCTCGAACTCGCAGCCGTAGTTCTAGACCTGAAGACATGGAGACATTACCTGATGGGAAATCGTTGTGAGATTTATTCGGATCACAAGAGCCTGAAGTATATATTCACTCAGAAGGAACTGAATATGAGACAGAGAAGATGGATTGAGCTAACCAAGGATTACGACCTAGAGATTCACTATCACCTCGATAAAACCAACGTGGTAGCAGATACCCTTAGCAGATTGCCGTGCCGCTTGAACTCCATCATTTTAAAGGAGCAACCAAGCTTGCACAAAGAGATGGAAGATTTTCGAATGGAATTAGTAAGTGAAGGATTTTTGGCTAGCATAGAACTTCAACCCGCTTTGATCAGTCAGATCAAAGAGGTACAGAAGGGAAATGCTAGTATCGACGGTTTCAAGCGTCGCATTGGTACCGGCAAAGTACCCGGATTCACCAAAGACAAAGAAGGAGTTCTGTGGTACAAAGGACGCCTTTGTGTAACAGCAGATTCTGAGTTGAAAGAAGTTATTCTGAAGGAAGCTCATGATACTCTTTATTCTATCCATCCCGGAGGAACTAAGATGTATCAAGATTTGAAAGAACAATTTTGGTGGCATAAGATGAAGAGAGAAATCGGAAGCTATATCGCCAAGTGTGATATATGTCAGCGAGTCAAGGCAGGGCATCAAAGACCCGCTGGACTCTTGCAACCATTACAGATTCTGGAATGGAAATGGGATTCCGTTGGAATGGACTTTATCGCCAGATTGCCTACTTCAAGTAGGGGAAATGATTCTATCTGGGTCATAGTGGACAGATTGTCCAAAGTCGCCCATTTCTTACCCGTCAAGACCACATATTAGAGTTCGAAGCTAGCGGAGTTATACATCGCTAGGATAGTTAGTTTGCATGGAGTCCCCAAGAACATCGTATCTGATCGAGGAACTCGGTTTACCTCGAGATTCTGGAAGAAAGTCCAAGAAGGTTTAGGAACCCGCTTAGATTTCAGCACCGCATATCACCCTCAGACCGATGGACAAACGGAGCGAGTAAACCAAATACTCGAAGATATGCTGAGAGCATGTGTGTTAGAATATGGATCCAAGTGGGAAGACTGTCTGCCGTTTGCAGAATTTTCATACAACAACAGTTATCAAGATAGTTTGCAAATGCCCCCATTTGAATTCATGTACGAAAGGAAGTGTCGCACCCCTTTGAACTGGTCGGAAGTAGGAGAGAGTCAGATTTTCGGACCCGACATCCTACGAGAAGCAGAAGAGAAGGTTCACAAGATTCGTGAGCACCTCAAGACAGCCTAGTCCAGACAGAAGAGTTACGCCGACAAGAGACGTTGAGACCTCGCCTTCAACATAGGAGATTTTGTGTATCTGAAGGTGCCGCCATTGAAGGGAATGCAGCGTTTCCAACTCAAAGGAAAGTTAGCCCCCAGATATATCGGACCCTTCAAGATTCTGAACCGTCAAGGATAAGTGTCGTATCAATTGGGACTACCTGAAGAGATGTCAGCGGTGCACAATGTGTTCCATATCTCATTACTTCGCAAGTGTCTCGAAGTCCCTGAGAAGACCGAAGTGTTCAAGAATATCGATCACCGGACCATAGAGATCAACGATGACCTGACCTATCCCGAAGTACCCATCCGTATTTTGGAAGAATCTTTCCTAACTACCCGAACCCGAAGCATCAAGTTTCTCAAGATTCAGTGGAGCAACCACACAGAAGATGAAGCTACCTGGGAGCGCGAAGATCACATCAGGACGGAGTTTCCCGGTCTCTTCAAATCCTAGGTAATCTTTTCGTCCTTTTTCAAATCTCGGGACGAGATTTTTTTTAAGGGAGGAAGGTTTGTAACATCCCAAAAATATTAAACTAAGATCATCAAACTCTAATCATCAAAATTAGGGTTAACAAAAACTTTTCTAAATAAAAATATGAAAGCATGCATGTGTGTATGCATCCCATTTTGAATTCTTTTGAAGTGCCTTGTTTATGTGTTTCTTTGCTTGTAAATAGATTCTTAGGTTAATTAAACATCATCTAAACAATTCCCAAACTTTTCCCAAAGACAAATAAATCAAAAACAAACAAAATAAGTGAATGGTCATTTTGACCAATTTAACTCCCATGCCTACTTTGGATGTCCCAAACTTTCAGAACTTAACAGAAACTTGTTTGGATCTTTACACCCCTTGATTGTACTCATAACAAAGTATCAAGGCCCACCTTGTGATCATCTAGAAACTTTCAAATGCATAGTTTAAATGACAATTCAAAGTTGAATCTTTATCATATGGGAAGATCCCACTTTTTCAAAAACCACTCAAACAAGCTCAACTTTCAAAACCCAAGCATCTGCAGACTCACCAGCCCCAACCTAGCACACCCACCAAAAATCTTTTCAAAAGTCAAAACTTGAATTCTTGCGGCCATTTCATCAAACACCTTGCAGATTCAAATCAAATAAAATCTAAATGCTATTGTGAGCAGTGATTGGAGCCTAACTTGTTCCCTCTCTAGCTCACAGCAACCTCACTAGATCATCTAGCTAACTAAACCAAGCACTAGCCCCACTGTAAGCTTGGCAATGCCATCAATGGTGAACAGCCGAAGCTCACCATGTCACCCAAGTGTGGACAGCAAGCTAGGAGTAGAAACAAGCCTAGCCAACATGTCTAGGAGCAAGCCAACACCCCACTGCCACTCCCTATCCAGCGCTCGAATGTTGCCAACCCCTGGACCACACGCACAGACCGTGCCCAGCTCTCCAGCAACCATGCCGAGCATGCGCCAGAGCGCCACCCTCGACCGAAGCCCACAGGCCACGCGCCGCCCTCGCCGCGTGCATACACGATCACCACCGTCCTAGGAGACCACCAGACATCCCCGTTTGCCGTCCCATGCCTCACAGCCACCGCTCGCTGTCGAAGACGCCGCCTCGGCCGCACAGAGCATCGCACGTTCCAGACCATTTGCCACCGCCCCTACATGCGCATTAAAGCCATAGAGCATCGCCAGGAGACCATCAAGCGATCGCCACCGCCGGCCATGCCTCTAGCAGCCCGTAGCCATGTCGCCACCGTCGCCTGCCCATGCCGTTCGGTCTCGTCGTCGCGACTATAAATAGAGGCCACCCCCAGCCGAATTGAGCACACCATCTCACTCCCCTCTCCTCACCTGGTAACGCTTCACCAGAATTTCATCGGAGCCCGCCGCTGCTGGAGAAGAAGGGAGCCAGCGATTGGAGCCGCCCCAGGAGAAGCTGCCAGTACCAGGAGTTTCGTCGTCTTCGACTTCGTCATTCTCCCGCCTTGCCGACCCTCGCCTGAGCCCCGGTGAGCCCACAACGACCCTCACCCGCCGCGTTAGGTTTCAGTCTCGCCGGTCTGCCCGACGTGGACGACGACCCTCAGCCGTTAGATTAGAACAAGATCCCACGGCTCACATCGCCCCATACCACTTCGCACCCCCTCGTCTCACTGACGCGTGGGGACAGCGACTTAACCAGCCCGCGTAAGCTCCGTGCTTGGCAGGCCGGCCCAGTATCGCTTCCCGCGCAGCCCAGTCATTTGAAATTAACCTTTTCCATTTTATTTCAAGCACACTTCTACACCTAGATTCAAAAATCAACCCAGATCGATTCAGTGAACCAAATTGAATGAAACCAATTTTGTTAGAAAGGTCTGGAAATGCTGAATCCAAGACCGTTGGATTCAAGTCATTTGGATTTGTAGATCATCCTTGGTAAAAATAACAAGGAAGAAGCTTTTCTGCATTCAAACATTTTTCAAATTTAAACCATAATAGCTTTTGAGTTGATTCCAACTCTAAAAAATCACATTTAACCATACTTTTCAGAATATATAAAAATATATAGGTTTACTTACAGAAATAATGACCAAGTAATAAAATAATGCCACAGAAGCATTTCTAGTCACTTTATTTAATTAAAATAAAAGGTTAAACCTTATTAAATTGTGACACCACTTTAAATCACATTTCTGTGTACTGAAATATGTGGTGATGACATGTGTCAACATGATCCCATGTTTGGTTTGGAGAATATTAAATCTTAAGTAGTTTTTCAATGAGTAGAAATTACTTTCTAAAAATAAAAGGAATTAAACCAAGCTTGGGTCTTGTAATGTTAGTGATGATGCTAGATCATCTATAGGACCCTTGTGTGTGATGATTGCAAGTAGTTAAGTATTGTTTGGTGATTGTGTACCTCGTATTTATTTATAGACGCTAGTACCGACCAAGGATACGAGGAGGAAGGAGGATACTATGAAGAAAAAGCCAAGGAGAACTTCAACCACTGCTCTGCATAAGGAAAGCTTATATTGATACTGATGCAAGCCAATACTTGCAAGCTATTAACTTAGAAAGCCTTACTAATCAAGTTGACCCATGCAAGCTAATACTTGCTTGCTACCGTGCCCACTATATGCCTTAAAGCATATATGATCATAACCACTTGATAAACCAATCCTAGTTTTACTTGCAAGCGTTATACTTTATTTCTTTATCAAAGCTATTACTTAGAGTTTACTTAAGTGAATGGTAGATTCCAGAAGTATAAATTAAGGTTGCATAAAGAGCATAAAATTTGGCCTAAGCTAGACAATCTTGATGTCATCCTAAGGCATGAGATTGAACTTATTTAAAACTCCACTTGTTTACCACCCCTTATTAGTACTTACCCCCACTTGTAGATGCTAGTGCTAAGCATAAAACTTGATCAAATTTAGATGGGAATTCTTGGTGGAAAAATGGTTATGAAAACCTTGGAATGATGGATCATTCTATTGAAATGTTTTGGACATGTGTTTCCGAACACTAGCTGATTTATGGTGATGAAAACGTTGAGGCACGGGCCTTAGCCCTTTATAAAATTGATGGTTGTCTGGATTCGATACCATTCAAATTTTACCGTACAACCACAATACCCGAGAATTGGGTAGGCCTTGACTAGAAACTTATATACCTTAGTATTAGTTCCCTCACAGCCAAGGTCTGAGCTGAGGCTACCTGGTGAAGATTGTCCACCTGTGCAGTACCCAAGATGACAGTTGGTCATGGTTGGGAGGCCAAACTCACAGGAGAGGTGCTTATACTAGGGCGTGTAATTGAAAGGTTAGGATTGATTATCCGCATACTGAGTATGGTGAATTCAGGATTTGTTCCTGATGGATGTATCGAATGTTGTGGTGAAAATGTACAATCTCTGCAGAGTGTCAAACTATTCGAATAGCCGCATCCGCAGTTATGGACAGTTGGAGTGGCCATACTGTTCCCCCGTCAAATGTTTCCAAAATGACTTGTGAAATGATTTGAGACTTTGACTTGACCACAACAGAGTTGTGATATGAAATACAAGTTCCCACTTAGGTGTTATAAACTTCAACTAGCTCTCTTGCTTCTGAACTTAGTAGAGGTAAATCTGGATTTTTGCAAAATAACCCTAGAGCCTAGTGTCCTATTACAAAAAACCCCTTCACTTGTTAGTATTAGTTTGCGAGTACTTAAAGAGTACTCATGGCTTTGTCCCTGGCTATTTCCATGGCCAGACTATGAAGAGGAGTACCTGGAGGATGGACCCCAGGAAGGTTATGACAACTAGGATCATCTCCCATTGTCAGCATTGCCTGTGACCCCGAAGATGGAGCTTCGCCTATGCTACGGTTATTATTACGTATTCCGTTGCTTGTGTTGTATTAAGACTGGATCATGAGATCCTTATTTGTGTAAGACCTTATGTATGGTTTGTAATGGATGATGTACTGTGGTATCCAATTCTGTTATGTCTCACAAAAATGGTAATCTTGGGATTGCGATGTATGGCATAACAGGCATCTGGGATTAAAAATCCAAGTGTTGACATATATAATCATTGAGTTTATAAATATCGAGCAATTGGTTTAGTAATGAAGATTCATGATCATTATTGTTTTACTCTAGTCTTGATTCTTTTGATAGCTGCTCTCTCTATCTACATATATATACGTAGATAGACAAAATTCAAAGGAAGCAAAAAGAGAGAACATATATCAAAAGAGTCAAGTATAAAATAAAATAGGAATGATCATGAATCTTCATTACTAAACTATACCCCTAAACTCAATGATTATATGACATGTTAAATCACTAGAAGCTTCTTATCAATTTATTAATACTAGCGAAGTTGTGGAAGGCTCCAAGTCATGTAATGTGTAAGGGTATGGTAATACCCCCGAAGTTTCTTTACATCCGATGTTGTATTCCTGTTTTAATTTCTACCTCATTTATTGTAACGGCTCGTCTCTCGTGAACATGATGATTTTTTCCATAAGTCACCGTCATGCTTGGGGACGAGAAAGAGCCTAGCTTGGGTGAGTTGATGATTCCAAAATTGAAGCATATTTATCTTTTGATTGTGCATAAATAGAGTAGGGATTTTTGTATTTCACTGTGTTCACACGCACCTTTTTGTCTTTATTTCAATAGGATCCTGAAGGATTAATTCTTATATGAACATATCAACTAGAGCTATCATATTATACTACAATATGATATTTTTAAGTGATAAAATTCATTTTATGGATTTACTTTCGTACCTGGGAGAATACCAAATGACGGGAGGTAACCAGTACCTGTAATGACTAGTGGTATGGGAGGAGCCCCCCCGTACCAGGTGCCATAGGGCTCGCCTCGTAAAATACTTTCTCCTATCAAAGACGGCAGCGAGATCTAACATTCACAGCCACCAGAAACCATGAAAAACCACATCTAAAAGGGATCTGAAGGAGGAACTTGGCCTGAGTAAAATCCCTGCTGGTTCACAGATCGTTGGAGGACAATGCATCATCCCCTTCATCATCAACTGCTGCATATACATCACCACAGTTACCCCCATCTCTCATCCATTAGATCTTGTTGTAATTCCAGATTCAGTTGTGGTTTGCATTAGATCTATTTCAGCGCTTTCATTCATCCATTTTATTATGATGATGTTGTTGATTGCCCCCATGTGCGAGTAGTTCCTTTTTTCTTGGCGAGATGGAGAAACTCTAGCACTATTATGAATTTTCAATAAAGATGATCTATTATTGTGTCCATATGACCTGATGGTCTATGATTGATTTATGATTTGTGTTTGATCTCTCTCTTTAGGTCGTATGTGAAGTCGACAATGTACTATTATCCCATGGGACTAAAGGGAGGGAGAAATTCTTTGGACGTGCTTTGAGATTGTACCCGGAATGGCCCCATGACAGATTGGTGCCGACTCATGAACTACGCGGTCAAAGGAGGAAAAAAGAGGGACTCCCTAAGATAATTATGATATCCACGGGGGAACCCTTATTTGTGGTGGTATGTATGGGTGAATGCTCTCAAACATCATAGTGGTTATTTAGAGGTGAACTCACTCTTGCCTCAACAAAGCGGCTTCCTACGAGCCTTGGACTGAACATCTTATTATGGAGCTCTGTTCACACATCTCAAGAAACAAGAAGTATGCTATCTGAAATTATTAATTATGACAATACCATGCTAGAAGTGTATCATAAATCCTCGATAACATTTTAGCCCTATTAAGTTTAACCAGGCTTTCACACAATCTTGTTAGTTGCTTTATTTTAAAAAAATTTAATTACTTTCTACACAAAACCAAAAACCTTTCAAACACTCTTTACTTGAGATCAAAGGCGACTACAAGTATCCTTTAGGAAATACTAAGAGGGGCATAAATACCATTACCAATAGGTCTCTGTGGGTTCGATATCTTTACTTAAAACCTATATACAATTGATCTGTGCTCTTTAGTCATGAATTTCACATTTTTTGAATTTTTAGGCCAGTTTCAAAATTCGGCCGAGATCGCGGTGGTTACGGTTCCTGGCTATGTGCCATGTCTTACTAATCTCTTGTTAGATCTCTAAAGAAATGCCATGTTTTGTACTTGGAAATGATTTTTTGGAAAATTCTCGAGAGAGATACGAGGTAGCTCTAGGCTAAATATTAGCCCCTTCTAGCTAGACTGGTAGAAACTTTCTTATATCACGGGGTTGCGTCAAGAGGTTCTAGGTGATGTCAATTGGTGATTTTTTTTTGAATATTCCTTGCTATGTGTTGGTTCTTACTAATATCTTGTTGGATCTCTAAAGAAATACCATATTTTTTACCTGGAAATGTTTTTTGGAACATTGTTGAGAGAGCTACGATGTAGCTCTAGGGTAAATTTGAGCCCCTTCTAATTAGACCGGTAAAACTTGTTTATATCACGGGGGTTGCACCGAGAGGTTCTAGGTGAAGCCAATTGGTTAATTGGCCACTAATTTCTCTCTAGTATTTATTAAAAATGGGGTGATGCATTTTCATATCACATCCTTGGTGGCTGGTTCATGAAATAAGCACTTTTCAGCACTGAGTAAATGGAAATTGTATTTTCCGAGTAGAGAATGTGAAAACTTCATGACCTCAAGATACACGCATCCTTGGTGTATCTTGTTTGCATCACAAGATACACGCATGTGCGGAATATGGGCGCATTAAAGGAAACTATGCCATGATTTTGGTCATGACCTAGCTCATTTGACTTGAATGCCATGAATCCTCAAAAGCGGTAGGTGATTTCTGTGAACACTTTTTTTGGAATAATCCTCATGTGCCATGTTTTTTATTTTTACTTGCAACTAGGCAACATAAAATGACAATGTGCGAAGGTTTCACATTTTTTGAATTTGTTTTTGAATTTATTCTTGAATTTTTTAGGCCGGTTTTGAATTTCCACTGAGATCGGTGCAGTTAGGGTTCCTGGCTATGTGCCGGGTCTTGCTAATATATTGTTGGATCTCTAAAGAAATGCCATGTTTTGTACCTGGAAATGATTTTTTGGAAAATTCTTGAGAGTGTTACGAGGTAGCTCCAGGATAAATTTGAGCCCCTTCTTGCTAGACCAGAAGAAACTTGTTTATATCATAGGAATTGCGTTGAGAGTTTCTAGAAAAAGCCAATTGTTGAATTAGCCATTATATGCTCTCTAGTACTTATTAAAAATGGGGTGATGCATTTTCACATCACATCCTTGGTGGCTGCTTAACAAAATAAGAACTTTTTGGCACCGGGAAAATGGAAAATGGATTTTCCATGCAGAGAATGTGAATACTTCATGAAGCAAAAAAAATTTCCATCAAAAGATATACGCATGTGTAGAATATGGGTGCATTAAAGAAAACTATGCCATGATTGTGGTCATGACCTAGCTCATTTTCCTTGAAAGCCATGAATCCTCGAAGGCGATAGGTGATTTCTGTGAAAACTTTTTTAGAATAATCCTCATATGCCATTTTTTTATTTTTACCTGCAACTAGGTAACATAAAATGATGATGTGCGAAGGTTTCAATTTTTTGATTCTTTTGAATTTTTTAGGCCGGTTTTGAAATTCAGTCGAGATCGATGTAGCTAGGGTTCCTGTCTATGTGCCAGGTCTTGCTAATATCTTGTTGGATCTCTAAATAAATGCCATATTTTGTACCTAGAAATGATTTTTTGAAAAATTCTCGAGAGAGCTACGAGGTAGCTCCAGGCTAAATTTGAGCCCCTTCTAGCTAGATCAAAAGAAACTTGTTTATATCGCAAGGGTTGCGTCGATAGGTTCTAGGTGAAGCCAATTGGTGAATTGGACACTAAATATTCTCTAATATTTATTAAAAATGGGATGATGCATTTTCACATCACATCCTTGGTGGCTGCTTCACAAAATAAGCACTTTTCGGCACCGGGAAAATGGAAAATGGATTTTCTTTGCAGAGAATGTGAAAACTTCATGAAGCACTATTTTTTGCCATCACAATATACACGCATGTGTGGAATATGGGTGCATTAAAGAAAACTATGCCATGATTTGGTCATGACCTAGCTCATTTGCCATGAAAGCCATGAATCCTCGAAGGCGGTAGGTAATTTCTGTGAACACTTTTTTATAATAATCCACATATGCCATTTTTTTTATTTTTACCTGCAACTAGGTAACATAAAATTACAATGTGCAAAGGTTTCAAAATTTTTGATTCTTTTGAATTTTTTAGGCTGGTTTTTAAATTCAACCGAGATCGCGACAGTTAGGGTTCCTGACTATGTGCCGGGTCATGCTAATATCTTGTTGGATCTTTGAATAAATGACATGTTTTGTACCTGAAAATTCTCAAGAGAGCTACGAGGTAGCTCTGGGCTGAATTTGGGCCCCTTCCATCTAGATCGACAGGAACTTTTTATATCACGGGGTTGGGCCAAGAGGTTCTAGGTGAAGCCAATTGGTGAATTGACCAGTAAATGCTCTATAGTATTTATTTAAAATGGGGTGATGTATTTTCACATCACATCCTTGGTGGCTGCTTCAGAAAATAATCACTTTTCGGCACCGGGGAAATGGATTTTCCGTTTAGAGAATGTGAAAACTTCATGAAGCAACATTGTTTGCCATCACAAGATACACGCATGTGCGGAATATGGGCGCATTAAAGCAAATTATTCCATGATTTTGGTCATGACCTAGCTCATTTTCAGTGAATGCCATGAATCCTCGAAGGCGGTAGGTGATTTTTGTGAACACGTTTTCCTCATATGCCATTTTTTTTATTTTTACCTGCGGCTAGGTAACATAGAATGACAATGTGTGAAGTTTTCACATTTTTTGAATTTGTTTTTGAATATTTTAGGCCGGTTTCGAAATGCCGCTAACATCACTGCAGTTAGGGTTCTGGGCTATGTGTCGGATCTTGCTTATATCTTGTTGGATCTCTAAAGAAATGCCATATTTTGTACCTGGAAATGATTTTTTGGAAAATTCTCGAGAGATCTACAAGGTAGCTCCATGATAAATTTGAGCCCCTTCCACCTAGATAGGAAGAAACTTGTTTATATCGTAGGGCTTGCGCTGAGAGGTTCTAGAAAAATCCAATTGGTGAATTGGCCACTAAATGCTCTCTAGTACTTACGAAAAATGGGGTGATGCATTTTCACATCAGATCCTTGGTGGCTGCTTCACAAAATAAGCACTTTCCGGAACCAGGAAAATGGATTTTGCATGCAGAGAATGTGAAAACTTCATGAAGCAACATTTTTTGCCATCAAAAGATACACACATGTGCATAATATGGGCGCATTAAAGAAAACTATGCCATGACTGTGGTCATGACCTTGCTCATTTTTCTTGAAAGCCATGAATCCTTGAAGGCGGTAGGTTCTGTGAACACTTTTTTAGAATAATCCTCATATGCCATGTTTTTTATTTGTACCTGCAACTAGGTAACATAAAAAGACAATGTGCGAAGGTTTCAATTTTTTTGATTTTTTGAATTTTAGTCCGGTTTTGAAATACAGTCGTAGTCGTTGTAGTTAGGGTTCCTGGCTATGTTCTAGGTCTTGATAATCTCTTGTTGGATCTCTAAATAAATTCCATGTTTTGTATGAGGAAATGATTTTTTGGAAAATTCTCGAGAGAGCTACGAGGTAGCTCTAGGCTAAATTTGAGCCCCTTCTTGCTAGACCAAAAGAAACTTCTTTATATCGCAAGGGTTGCGTCGATACGTTACAGGTGAAGCCAATTTGGTGAATTGTCCACAAAATGTTCTCAAGTATTTAGTAAAAATGGGATGATGCATTTTCACATCCGATTCTTGGTGGCTGCTTCACAAAATAAGCACTTTTTTATGCCAGGAAAATGGATTTTCCGTGCAGAGAATGTGAAAACTTAATGAAGCACTATTTTTTCCCTTCGCAAGATACATACATGTGCGGAATATGGGAACATTAAAGCAAACTATGCCATGATTTTGGTCATTACCTAGCTCATTTGCCATGAAAGCCATGAATCCTCGAAGGTGGTAGGAGATTTCTGTGAACACTTTTTTAGAATAATTCACATATGCCATGTTTTTTATTTTTAACTACAACTAGGTAACATAAAATAACAATGTGCGAAGGTTTCAAATTTTTTGATTCTTTTGGATTTTTGAGGCCGGTTTTTAAATTTGGGCGAGATCGCGGTGGTTAGGGTTCCTGACTATGTGCCGGGTCTTGCTAATCTCTTGTTGGATCTCGGAAGAAATGTCATATTTTGTACCTGGAAATGATTTTTTGGAAAATTCTTGAGAGAGCTATGAGGTAGCTCTAGGCTAAATTTGGGCCCCTTCTAGCTAGACCGGCAGAATCTTGTTTATATCACGAGGGTTGGGGCAAGAGGTTCTAGGTGAAGCCAATTGGTGAATTGACCACTAAATGCTCTATATTATTTATTAAAAATGGGGTGATACATTTTCACATCACATTCTTGGTGGCTGCTCACAAAATAAGCACTTTTTGGCACCGGGAAAATGGATTTTCCGTTCAGAGAATGTGAAAACTTCATAAAGCAACATTTTTTGCCATCAGAAGGTACATGCATGTGCAGAATATGGGTTCATTAAAGCAAACTATGCCATGATTGTAGTTATGACCTAGCTCATTTTCCTTGAAAGCCATGAATCCTCAAAGGTGGTAGGTGATTTCTCTGAACACTTTTTAGAATAATCCTCATATGCCATGTTTTTCTATTTTTACTTGCAACTAGGTAACATAAAATGACAATGTGCGAATGTTTCACATTTTTTGAATTTTTTAGGCCGGTTTCGAAATTCTGTCGAGATCATGACAGATAGGGTTCCTGGCTATTTTCCAGGTCTTGCTAACCTCTTGTTGGATCTCTAAAGAAATTCCATGTTTTTTACCTAGAAATGATTTTTTGGAAAATTATCGAGAGAGCTACGAGGTAGGTCCAGGCTAAATTAGAGCCCCTTCCAACTAGACCGGTAGAAACTTGTTTATCGCAAGGGTTGCACCAAGAGGTACTAGGTGAAGCCAATTGGTTTATTGGCTTCTAAATGCTCTCTAGTATTTATAAAATAAGGGGTGATGCATTTTCGCATCACATCCTTAGTGGCTGGTTCACAAAATAAGCACTTTTTGGCACCAGGAAAAAGGAAAATGTATTTTCCATGTAGAGAACATAAAAAATTCATGAAGAACAATTGTTTGCCATCGACAGATACATGCATGTATGTAATATGGGCGCATCTAAGCAAACTATGCCATGATTATGGTCGTGACCTAGATCATTTGCCTGCAAAGCCATGAATCCTCAAAGGGGGTAGGTGATTTCTGTGAACAATTTTTTAGAATAATCCAGATATGCCATGTTTTTAGTTTTACCTTCAAACAGGTAACATAAAATGACAATGTACAAAGGTTTCACATGTTTTGACTTTTTTTGAATTTATAAGGCCAGTTTCGATATTCTGCTGAGATCGCAGCAGTTAGGGTGCCTGGCTATGTGTTGGGTCTAGCTAATCTCTAAGTAATGCCATGTTTTGTACCTGGAAATGATTTTTTTGGAAATTTCTTGAGATCTATGAGGTAGATCCAGGATAAATTTGAGCCCCTTCAAGCTACAGCGGTAGAAACTTGTTTATATCACAGGGGTTGCACCGAGAGGTTCTAGGTGAAGCAAATTGGTGAATTGGTAACTTAATGCTCTCTAGTATTTATTAAAAATGGGGTAATGCATTTTCACATCACATCCTTGGTGGCTACTTCACAAAATAAAATCTTTTCGGCAACGAGAAAATAGAAAATAGATTTTCTGTGCAAAGAATGTGAAAACTCATGACACACTACTGTTTGCCATCACACGATACACACATGTGCAGAACATAGGCGCATCTAAGCAAACTACGCCATGATTGTGGTCATGACCTAGCTCATTTGCCTTAAAAGCCATGAATCCTCGCAGGTCGTAGGTGATTTCTGTGAACACTTTTTTAGAATAATCCACCTATGCCATGTTTTTATTTTTACCTGCAACTAGGTAACATAAAATGGCACAGTGCGAAGGTTTCAAATTTATTGTATTTTTTGATTTTTATTGAATTTTTATTTTGTTTTGAATTTTTTTTGGTTTTTGCCAGTTTCGATATTTCGCCGAGATCGCAGCAGTTAGGGTTCATGGCTATGTGCCGGGTCTTGCTAATATCTTGTTGAATCTCTAAATAAATGCCATCTTTTGTACCTGGAAATGATTTTTTGGAAACTTGTCGAGAGAGATACGAGGTAGCTCTAGGCTAAATTTGAGCCCCTTCCAGCTAGACCGGTAGAAACTTGTTTATATCACAGGGGTTACACCGAGAGGTTCTAGGTGAAGCCAGTTGGTGAATTTTCAACAAAATGCTCTCTAGGACTTATTAAAAATGGCGTGATGTATTTTCACATCACATCATCCTTGGTGGCTACTTCAAAAAATAAGAACTTTTTGGCACCGAAAAAAATGGAAGATGCATTTTCTGTGTAGAGAATATGAAAACTTCATGACATGTTTTTAGAATGTGAAAATGGAAGGCGGTAGGTGATTTCTGTGAACACTTTTTTAGAATAATCCTAATATGCCATGTTTTTTATTTTTACCTGCAACTAGGTAACATAAAATGACAATGTGTGATGGTTTCAAATTTTTTGATTCTTTTGAATTTTTTAGGCCGGTTTTGAAATTTCGTCTAGATCGTTGTAGTTAGGGTTACTGGCTATATGCCAGGTCTTGCTAATCTCTTGTTGGATATCTAAATAAATGCCATGTTTTGTACCTACGCGGTAGCTCCAGGCTAAATTTGAGCCCCTTATAACTAGATCGAAAGAAACTTGTTTATATTGCAGGGATTGCGTCGATAGGTTCTATGTGAAGCCAATTGGTGAATTGGCCACAAAATGTTCTCTAGTATTTATTAAAAATGGGATGATGCATTTTCACATCACATTCTTGGTGGCTGCTTCACAAAATAAGCACTTTTCGGTGCTAGGAAAATGGAAAATGGATTTTCCGTGCAGAGAATGTGAAAACTTAATGAAGCACTAGTTTTTTCCATCGCAAGATACATACATGTGCGGAATATGGGCGCATTAAAGCAAACTATACCATGATTTTGGTCATTACCAAGCTCATTTGCCATGAAAGCCATGAATCCTCGAAGGTGGTAGGTGATTTCTGTGAACACTTTTTAGAATAATTCACATATGCCATGTTTTTTATTTTTAACTGCAACTAGGTAACATAAAATAACAATGTGCGAAGGTTTCAAATTTTTTGATTCTTTTGGATTTTTGAGGCCGATTTTTAAATTCAGGCGAGATCGCGGCAGTTAGGGTTCCTGACAATGTGCCGGGTCTTGCTAATCTCTTGTTGGATCATGGAAGAAATGCCATGTTTTGTACGTGGAAATGATTTTTTGGAAAATTCTCGTGAGAGCTAGGTAGCTCTAGGATAAATTTGGGCCCCTTCTAGCTAGACCGGCAGAAACTTGTTTATATCACGAGGGTTGGGCCAAGACGTTCTAGGTGAATCCAATTGGTGAATTGACCACTAAATGCTCTATATTATTTATTACAAATGGGGTGATACATTTTCGCATCACATTCTTGGTGGATGCACACAAAATAAGCACGTTTTGACATCGGGAAAATGGATTTTCCGTTCAGAGAATGTGAAAACTTCATAAAGCAACATCGTTTGCCATCCCAAGATACGCGCATGTGCAGAATATGGGTGCATTAAAGCAAACTATGCCATGATTGTAGTTATGACCTAGCTCATTTTCCTTGAAAGCCATGAATCCTCAAAGATGGTAGGTGATTTCTCTGAGCACTTTTTAGAATAATCCTCATATGCCATGTTTTTCTATTTTTACTTGCAACTAGGTAACATAAAATGACAATGTGCGAATGTTTCACATTTTTTTAATTTTTTAGGCCGGTTTCGAAATTCTGCCGAGATCACGACAGTTAGGGTTCCTGGCTATTTTCCGGGGTCTTGCTAACCTCTTGTTGGATCTCTAAAGAAATTACATGTTTTTACCTAGAAATGATTTTTTGGAAAATTATCGAGAGAGCTACGAGGAAGCTCCAGGCTAAATTAGAGCCCCTTCCAACTGGACCGGTAGAAACTTGTTTATCGCAAGGGTTGCACCAAGAGGTACTAGGTGAATCCTATTGGTGAATTGGCTTCTAAATGCTCTCTAGTATTTATAAAATAAGGGGTGACGCATTTTCGCATCACATCCTTGGTGGCTGGTTCACAAAACAAGCACATTTCAGCAACAGGAAAATGGAAAATGTATTTTCCATGTAGAGAACATAAAAAATTAATGAAGAACAATTGTTTTCCATCAAAATATACATGCATGTTTGTAATATGGGCGCATCTAAGCAAATTATGATTATGGTCATGACCTAGATCAATTGCTTGCAATGCCATGAATCCTCGAAGGCGGTAGGTGATTTCTGTGAACAATTTTTTAGAATAATCCAGATATGCCATGTTTTTATTTTTACCTTCAAACAGGTAACATAAAATGACAATGTACAATGGTTTCACATGTTTTGACTTTTTTTGAATTTATAAGGCCGGTTTCGATATTC
Source organism: Avena insularis (assembly GCA_023614405.1). NCBI lineage: Eukaryota > Viridiplantae > Streptophyta > Magnoliopsida > Poales > Poaceae > Avena > Avena insularis. The sequence goes on from CM042685.1 coordinate 207,326,656, forward strand.
TGTTGAGATCGTAGCAGTTAGGGTGGAAATTTCTCGAGAGATCTATGAGGTAGATCCATGCTAAATTTGAGCCCCTTCAAGCTAGAGCGGTAGAAACTTGTTTATATCACAGGGGTTGCGCCGAGAGGTTCTAGGTAAAGCCAATTGGTGAATTGGCAACTTAATGCTCTCTAGTATTTATTAAAAATGGGGTAATGCATTTTCACATCACATCCTTGGTGGCTACTTCACAAAATAAGATCTTTTCGGCAATGGGAACATAGAAAATAGATTTTCTGTGCAAAGAATGTGAAAACTTCATGACACACTATTGTTTGCCATCACACGATACACACATGTGCAGAATATAGGCACATCTAAGCAAACTATGCCATGATTGTGGTCATGACCTAGCTCATTTGCATTAAAAGCGATGAATCCTCGTAGGCCGTAGGTGATTTCTGTGAACACTTTTCTAGAATAACCCACCTATGCCATGTTTTTTATTTTTACCTGCAACTAGGTAACATAAAATGACATTGTGCAAAGGTTTCATATTTTTTATATTTTTTGATTTTTATTGAATTTTTATTTTGGTTTGTATTTTTTGGTTTTATGCCAGTTTCGATATTTCGCCGAGATCGCAGCAGTTAGGGTTCATGGCTATGTTTCGGGTCTTGCTAATATCTTGTTGGATCTCTAAATAAATTCCATGTTTTGTACCTAGAAATGATTTTTTGGAAACTTCTCGAGAGAGCTACGAGGTAGCTCCTGGCTAAATTTGAGCCCCTTCCAGCTAGACCGGTAGAAACTTGTTTATATCGCAGGGGTTACACCGAGAGGTTCTAGGTGAAGCCAGTTGGTGAATTTTCAACAAAATGCTCTCTAGTATTTATTAAAAATCACGAGATACATTTTCACATCACATCATCCTTGGTGGCTACTTCAAAAAATAAGAACTTTTCGGCACTGAAAAAAATGGAAGATGCATTTTCTGTGCAGAGAATATCAAAACTTCATGACATGTTTTTAGAATGTGAAAATGGAAGGCGGTAGGTGATTTCTGTGAACACTTTTTAGAATAATCCTCATATGCCATGTTTTTTATTTTTACCTGCAACTAGGTAACATAAAATGACAATGTATGAAGGTTTCAATTTTTTTGATTCTTTTGAATTTTTTAGGACGGTTTTGAAATTCCGTCTAGATCGTTGTAGTTAGGGTTCCTCACTATATGCTAGGTCCTGCTAATCTCTTGTTGGATCTCTAAAGAAATTCCATGTTTTGTACCTACGCGGTAGCTCCAGGCTAAATTTGAGCCCCTTATAACTAGATCGAAAGAAACTTGTTTATATTGCAGGGATTGCGTCGATAGGTTCTATGTGAAGCCAATTGGTGAATTGGCCACAAAATGTTCTCTAGTATTTATTAAAAATGGGATGATGCATTTTCACATCACATTCTTGGTGGTTGCTTCACAAAATAAGCACTTTTCGGTGCTAGGAAAATGGAAAAATGGATTTTCCGTGCAGAGAATGTGAAAACTTAATGAAGCACTATTTTTTGCCATCGCAAGATACATGCATGTGCGGAATATGGGTGCATTAAAGCAAACTATGCCATTATTTTGGTCATGACCTAGCTCATTTGCTATGAAAGCCATAAATCCTCGAAGGCGGTAGGTGATTTTTGTGAACATTTTTTTAGAATAGTCCACATATGCTATGTTTTTATTTTTACCTGCAACTAGGTAACATAAAATTGTAATGTGCGAAGGTTTCAAAATTTTTGATTCTTTTGAATTTTTAGGCCGGTTTTTAAATTCGGCCGAGATCAGGGCAGTTAGGGTTTCTGACTATGTGCAGGGACTTGCTAATATTTTATTGGATCTCTGAAGAAATGCCATGTTTTGTACCTGGAAATGATTTTTTGGAAAATTCTGGAGAGAGCTATGAGGTAGCTCTGGGCTAAATATGGGTCCCTTCCATCTAGACCGGCAGAAACTTGTTTATATCACCGGGGTTGGGCCAAGAGGTTCTAGGTGAAGCCAGTTGGTGAATTAACCACTAAATGATCTATAGTATTTATTAAAAATTGGGTGATGCATTTTCACATCACATCCTTGGTGGCTGCTTCATAAAATAAGAACTTTTCGGCACTGGGAAAATGGATTTTCCGTGCAGAGAATGTGAAACTTCATGAAGCAACATTGTTTGCCATCACAAGGTAACACCCCGATTTTAGTTAAATTACTCATTAGGGTTTTGTTTGTGCATTCATGAGCATCATTCTTTAAAATGCATGCATTGAAGAAATAAAGAAAAACCCTAGTTTCCCACCCTCTTTGAAACGTATTCAAATGGTTTTATATTTTGAAAACTACAAAATGATTGGATCCCAAAATGAATAAAAGGGCTCCACAATCTTTTATATATTTTACAAGTGTTCTGGTATTTTTGAAATGATCAAAAACAGTTTTGAAATGGGTTTGCAAAATGGAAAGTGAAAATAGAAATTTGAAAAATGTTTTCTGAAATAAAATAGATCCAAAAAAATCTTCTAGGCCGCAGCCCACTCCCTCTCCCCTCGCCGCAACCTTTGTAGCGACCCAACCTCGGCCCAGACAGCACAGTTCCCGGCCCGGTACCCCTTCCCAGACCTTTCTGTTGTCTTCCATCTTGCGCCAAAAGGACAAGCTGCTCACTGTCGATGCCGGCACCATCCCTGCCTCACCGAGATGCTCGCCGCGCCAAGATGCTCGCTACCAACCTCATCTATGCCTATAAGATTCCCTGCCGCCCCCGGAGAGCCTCATCTTTTCCCTCTTTTCCCAATTTCTCCTTCGGCCAAAACCCTAGTTCACAGGAGCTCCGATGCCCCGTCGTTTCCGTCCACCTCCTGCCCGTCTAAGTGCGCCATCATGATCCTCTGCTCCTCCTCGTTCGTTTTCCCCTAGCATAGAAGGCTAGCGTGGTCCGAATCGTCACAATCGCAACCTCGGTCTCCAAAAACCTTCGCTGCCATCCTCTTCGATTCCGGCCTCCTCGCGCCTCGTCATCGCCTTTGTTCGCTTCGTGGTAAGCTTATGGTCCGCAAGTACCCTCTGCTTCTTCCTCTCCCGCTTTGTGTTGTCGTGCCGATGAACATCGCTGCCGCTCGCCGTCATACGTCGTAGTTGCCGAAGCTCCGGCAGCCAAAACAGGGGGGCGCCACCACCATATGGTCTCCCGAGCCGCACTCTACCCAGCCCGCCTAACCGCGCAGTCCCATGAGCCCCCTATCTCCGTCCCCATCGTCGATCTGCATCCACCGCCATGCTGGCGTCACGCTGGTATCAGCATGACGTCAGCATCGTGCGGTTAAGCTTAGTCAACCCAGGTGGGTCCACCCTTGCCCACATGGCATCTGAGGTGCCCTCGGGCCCCTCTTTCAGTCACCGTGGGTAGGCTCTGCCCCGGTGTAAAACATCCCCACCCTCGAGCTGACGTCATAATGATGTAGTAAAGATAATAAAAGGTTTTAAATAATTACAGAAATTAATATAAACTTGTAAAATCAATAACTAATTATTTATAAGTCAGAAAAATATAAATAATATATCAAGACGTTCAGAAAAATGAGAAATATCTATTAGAGCTATACTCATGCATTATTAAGTAACTTTCATAACAAGTTTCGTTAGAACAACATAGTAACCCATCACAGGTGATTCCGGAATTTCCCGAGTTAGGGTTTATACCCCTCGGAACCCTGATTAAACTGTCGAGCATGTTTTAGGGTTTCAATTCAATACAATTTAACTTTTCATATCATCATACTTGCTTGAGAATTGCATCGATGCCATGTGTTGATTGTTTCACCTTTCTTTCCGGTGTTTGGTTCTTCTTCGGTAGAATATGATATCGAGATCGAGATCGAAGACCGAGATCAACACCGTCGAAGCTCAAAACCAATACTTGACCAACTCTAATCAATTCAAGTACCAGATGTCCGAAGATCTGCTTTCTGTTTATCAACATGCAAAGGCAAGCATAGCCCCACCATGATACAATCCGATGTTTTCAAAAGTATTTCAATTCTTGCCATGATGCATACGATTCTACTGTCGTCTCTTATCGATAGATAAAGTATACTATCTATTGCATTACTCCCTTTGAGCTTATATTTCCTGAACAACTTCTCCTAGCATAACTAGGTTTGGCTTGTGTGCACCACTAGAGCTTATATCTGTGTCCTACTTAGCCATGCTTAGCTGTCAGTTCTGGTTCATCCAGATGATGTATTAGATGCAGAGAATCTAGTATGACAGGATAACGTGATGAGATGATATTAGAGGTGATATGAGATTTAACATGCTAAGGCTTGTATGGGAGGCCACTGTGGGATGTGGTTTTTCTAGTCCCATGCTCGCCACCACTAGGACCCGAGTTCTTGCCTTTGGACCAAGACGAGCGTACAGCCACATGGGGTTTATGGGGACCCCTCGATTGACTAACTTGCCTAGTAGATTTCATGAGTCACATAGTTCGGGCGTTCCATTCGACATGCATTTTGGATCTTCTGAAAGGCGGTGAAGGAGGTGCATTCATAACAGGTACGTACGCGTGGCCGGGGTTGCTTGGGGTACATGGCGCCCCTGGTAAACCAACATCACCTCACATCTTTAAAGACCGACTTCGGGATTTGACCCGTTACGGCGGAACAATCCTTATTGCGTGACTCATGGTCTCGACGAAAGCAAGGTAAAGGTTGTGGACAACCACCCTCTGCCAGCCTTCCAAGGAAGAGGGCTAATAGCTTGGAATTAAGAGTCGGTTGATACATGTGGGTAAAGTTGTACACCCCTGCAGGGCTAAATCTTTTCGAAAAGCCGTGTTCACGGTTATGAATGCTTGCTGACCAAATTCTAAGATCATAGAGAACTAAAACCTAATTGTAAAACTTGGTAGATCAACATGTGCTTAAGGATGTTTCCTCATGGGTACGAGGGGGTGATCCTAGATGAGGTTCAATGATGATGACTTGGTGAATATCAAAATATGATGATCAATATTTTGGAGATGTCGCTCTCTTATCCCCTTTTAAAATACTCTGAGACGAGCTTCCTATCTCTCTTGTTTTATAAACAAAGATGGCTTTATGCAAAACAACTCCACCAGCCATAAGTCTTATAGAGTACACCCTGTACTCACCCTTGCTTTGTAGATACTTTTGGCAGAGTAAGTATTCACTGAAGACGAGTTCCGCACTACATCGACACCGACGAGTAGCTTGAGGTTTCCGGCCAGCAGCCTGGTATCTATGGGCTGGGACATCATCGTTATGCTTCAGGCCTCTTAGGCCATTTGTTAAGTTTGCTATACTTAATAGCATAATTTGCCTTCCGTTGTTTGATGTTTGTGGTCATTGACCTCTCTTGTAATAATTTGGTGCTCTGCTTAGTTATGAGCTTGCTGTAATAAATTTTGTGTCGTAGGGTTACTGCTGTGTTATTGATTCTTCACCGGATATTCTCGAGCTCAAGGTTAAGGTTATATCAGACAGAGGTATAGGATTTGTTTAGCCCTGATCTCGGGGGTGTCACAATTTTTGGTGTCAAAGAAGTACCGACCGTAGGAAAACCTTTCTATTGGTCGATGTTGAGTCTAGTGTTTGTGAAAACTATTTTAAAAAGACTGAAAAGTATTTGCAAAAAATCTAGTATGCTTCTTTTCTCCTTATCCAGTTTTGCTCTAACTCTGGGCCATCTCATCTTGTGTTAACTTTGGAAAAGTTTTGATATATCTTCTAGTCTTTCAAAGCTTAGGTGCCTTTTGGGCATGTCATTTCTTAAACCTTGACCAAGTCCTGATTTCCCTAGAGTTGTGTGTTGTGAATTCCTTATTCCCCTTGCTCCTGTTCACATGAGATATTCCGTCCCATCATGATCTCTCTATTTTATGGATCCTACATTATAATGATCCACAATGTTCTACTCTAGGCTTCGAGGTTTCTTTTTGCCTCGTGTTCCTCCTTTTTATTTGTTTGGGTACTTTAGAAGTCGTTTCTTCTTTCAAAAGCTACCTCGTGATCACTATCTTGCAGTGTACGCTATGTCACTCAAGTAGTAGTTACTCCTTTCTTTGGGTATTAAACCTTGGACTTGAACCTAAGAACCCTGATTGTGTTGGATTCTGGTGTTGAGATTCTTGTACATGAAGATGACCTTTAACCCAAGATCCATTCCTTTGACCCATGTCGTTAATGTTCACATATTACCTTAGGATGGCTGGTACTACAATTCTAGCCTTCAAGCTTGTGGTCTTTGTCACGATTAAATTGTGACAACCAAGGACTTCCCCTACCACATGTTATGGCAGATGTTCTGTAATGGAACCAAATAGATCACGACAAGAGTACTCCTCGAGAGTCTCGCATATATATTCGTGACCCTGTCACACCTTACCTTTTCCATTCTCTACATTGGTCTTCGGAAGATTGTTAACTTATACATCCACATCTCGGGATTCTATCCTGGGCATGTTCTTCTTCTCTTGTTGCTTTCCGACCTTTGTCTACCCGTTGGTAGCCAAGTAGTAGATATGCATTGGTGTCTTTCGATGTAAGATACTCATGTGGTCCGTCATGACAAACCATTTTGGGATGTCAGGAGAAACAAACTCCAGTACCTCGTCGTATCTAGGACCAGGTCGAAGTGTCGAAATCCGCAGATCTGGAGGCAATGATTCTCTTATGTCTAATCTACCTTAAAGTATCACACCCTTTTAAACTAAGAGGTCGTGTTGAGTTTCATGACCGCTTAATGAAGTGATGCTTCTACACATCGTTACCCACCCTTTTCCGAGGTTTTGTGTTCGTGAATGATGCGTGTGTGTAATAATGTGGCCATCAGAGATTCGTAGCAATACTGATTGCTTTCAAATCAAAGGACATTTTTGGTCATTTTTAGTGTGATTGGTTAACCCCATCACAGAGCAAAGGATGATTGTGCTACTAAGTCCGTTATTCTGGTACATTCTCTTCGGTCAAAGAGTTAGGCTGGTGCCGAAGCTCTGAGACTATGTCTTCTTGCCTTACCAAGCAAGTTTCCTCTTGAACTAAGTGACATATTGGTGGTTCGTGATATTCTAGATGTCTAGTAGAAGTATCGCCATGTTGCCACATGACCGTGATGTTAAGTTCTTGAGCAAGCAAGTTCTCTAAAACTGCTCTTTCTCCAAGGATCCGTATTGGATACCCCTGAACTAGTTGGTTGAGCTTAAACAACAAATTGGAGAGTCGTAAGACAAAAGTTCTATCTAACTTTGTTTCTTCTAAAAGGGATGTCTAGTTTTGTTCTTGCTGAAGTAAGATAGTATTTCCTTTGTGGATATATTATTTTCCCCCACCTTTGATTTGATTTGGGTTATCGTCAAATCAAACTTAGTTCCAGGGATTATCTTGATGATGAGTCTTCTTGTGATGTTTCACTTGAGTACATCTTCATGTTCTTTGGTCTGACCAACATTCTTGCCTTGTTCATGAAACATATGAGTCCATCTTTTTGGGGTGTCTCGATAAGTTTGTTGTTAAGCCCATCGACAATATCCTTATCATTTCCATGTTAGACTGGATTCATATGGAACAATTGGTATTAATGTTGGAAAGTTTTGAGAACCATCTTTGGGTCATCTCGAAGTATGTGTCCTGGATGTTAGAAGTAACCTTCTCCGGTTCACGTGCAATTTTTGAAAGATGTCCCGTGGATTCAAGAAGAGTTATCTTCGTTACTTAAGGATACATTTGTGTTTTATTGTCAATACTTTATGTGTGTGCAGTTGTCTTCCTACAAGTTGCTAAACACATGGTTCTAGCAATCTAGCTCGATCTTTTGGAGTTGAAACTATAGTCCACATCTTGAGAATCAAGTAACTTTATCTTGGTGGTAAATGTTACACATTTTCTATTCAGACATGCTGAGTCTGAAGTATCATCTCACCTAACCAAAGTTGTATCTCAAGCAACAATGATGGTTGGTGTTCCTCGAGGTTTTGGCATAGGTCTCTTTGTAAATATGGAAAGATTGATGTAACGGTTGACATACTTAGCTGGAAAGACCTTTTGTCATATTCTCTTGAATCAGCAATAACAACCACTCTTTATGAGGCATCTTCTATGATTTATTATAGGAGTTGTGCTCATAGTTTCCTTTGTCTCCAAAGTGCGACCTTTACTTTGATGTTTCGTATCTCGAACATCAAGGATAACATTTAAAGTAGTGTTGCTAAATGTCTCTCGGTCGAATCTCTAGACCATTTTATGTTGGCAAGCGTTTTGTTGTGCCAAGTAATTGAAGTCTGAGAATGAAGTTTCTTTCTTCTCATGTCATAAGGAATCTTCTTATCTATTCATCTGGTGGTGTAAAGTGATATCATGATCTTTGGCAGAGATTTTTGATATACCTTGATGAATAAAGAGTTTCCTTCATCTTCTCAACCATGTTTTAAGAGTGACTATGATTTTGGTAATCTGTAGTTTCTTTTACTACATGTTCCTTGTGACTCTTATGAGTCCTCTCCACCAAAACATCTTTCTGTCTTGACCTTCTATTGAACGAAGAGTGATCCTTCTGTATCAAAAGTAGGTCAACATCTTGGTTTTGTTGATCCATATCTCTTCAACCTAAAATTCTCTACTTAAGCCGTTTAGTAGAGGTTCCCTATTGATGTCTGTGGTCATGTTCTTTTTGTTGGAACCTTCCTTTTCAGAAGCTTAAACTCTTCTGTAGCTCTATGGTCTCAAATCTTATGAAGACCATCTATCTAACAACTTGACACCTTCTCCTTTTGTTTTCTCCCCTACCTTGATGTGTTTCATGTCATCATCTCAAAGTTGTTTCTAAACACTCCATCCATGAGTTGGCCATGATATACTCAGTGTGTTTTTAAGTGTGTTTCCCTCTTAAACTAAGAAGTGACCTTGTTTGCATACATACAGACTGGCTGATGAATCGCAGATATGGAGTGGCTGAATCGCAAATATAGAGGACGCAAACAGCATAGCGCAAACAGCTAGTCGGATTAAAATTGAAGTAGTGGTACTTCTACCCCATACCCAGGTAATGTTAGAATGTACGCAAATCATAAGTTCAATTTGCATACCTTAAATAAACAACAGGGCGGCGGTTGGCTGGTGGCATGCTTGCGCCGGTCAGGGTGTGCAGAGCAGTCAGGCGCACGACGACGGGTCGGAGCAAGAGATTTGGCTGCGGTTGTGAAGTCCAGTGGCCAATCGTCCTAGCAGCGGCGGGCAGGCTGAAGCGCGGTGGGGGCGGGCAGATTAAAGCGCGGCGGCGATGGGCAGATTCAACCCCGGGGTGGCCAGGAGATTGAAGCGCGGAGGTGGCGGCCCTGCTGCCAGCGGCACGCACGAGGGAAAGGCGGCTGGTAGAGACGCACGCTTAGGCGGGGAAGGCGGGCGGCGGTGGCTTGCATAGCTCCAACTGCAGAACAACGTGCATCGAGTAACAAAGAAAACAAGTCAAGGGACTCTCGTCGCGGGGCTGTAGACGCAGGATTGTTCGCTCAGGGATGATGAGCCCCGATAAAGATGGAATTAACATGAGTCATTTCATAATTACATCCTACGGATAGGCTTTGTTGGATTTGACCCTCTGGGTCTTTTAATAGCAGTGTAGATTAGGAGTCAGCAGGTATCTCAGACATTCTGCTACCAAAGCTTTTTCCACGAGGGCCGCTGAAATTAGGCCCATAAGCTCGTACAATGGCTAACTCCGACGATTCTCAAAAAACAGATCACAAAGAAACTGCTCGACCGCCGCCCTACGCGACGACACTACCTCCGCCGCCGATGCCAGCCCTCACGCCTCCAGCGTTGACTCTAGCCCGCACGCCAACAACACCAACACAACACCCCGCACCGAAGGTGGACGCCGAATCCAGCCCGCTCGCGCTAAACTCAACTACGCACAACCCAGCCGCCCGCGCCTAGGGTTTCGGCCTCCCCATGACCATTGACTAGGCGGAGATGCCGACGGCGGCGCCCAGGCCCAAGGTCCTCACCGCGATCTGCATGCTCATCTACCTCCACTTTGGGTTGTTGTGGGTGGCCGCCGTAGCGTGCATCGCGACGGTCATCGAGCGCCGCGCGCTGGGTTAGGTCGACGGTTCCCGTGCTCTCTGCGTTGTCCTTGGTTGCCCCTTACTTCACTACCTACAGTTTATTGCTCTTCCCCATTGTCATGATTCTCATCGGCCCCCGTATAATGTCCGTGTCCATCAAGCAGCAACACCCTCGTCAAGAAGGTATGGAGGATAAAACTTCTTTGCAATTCTCGAAAAAAATGCAACTTCTTTGCGTCTTTGAATAATATTTATTCGAAGCTCCTCCAAAATAATATTTGATTCGGGCAATTTCTGACAGTGGAAAATCGAATTTTACATCTGCGTAGTCTAAAATAAGTTACCAATTTCATAATTACAAAGTAAGTCTTGTTATTTGCTTGAATTCAAAATAGGATCTTCTATGTGTAAATGTTTGCTTCCTAGTTTCATAGCGTAAAATATGGCGTCGTTCTGATGTTTTTTATCTTGAACTATGCACATATTCTTTTCAAGGATAACAAAGAGCCCCTGAAAACCAGCCGTCAGATTGTGCGAAAGCTTCTCAAGGATCCTTTCATGATTGGAACCCTCGTTTTGAGACCTTCCTTCATGCTCATAGCTGCTGGTCAGCTGGTGGGGGCACAGTCGCTTGAGAAAGGATCTAGCAGGGAACAACTTGTTTCAATACTGATGGATGTGGGGTTATTGGGCTCGGGTGAAACATATTGTTTCATTGTGTTACTCACTCTAATACTGAGGTAGTAGACAATGAAGTAGAGGAATTATGATATTGTTTTGCTGAGGTATTTGACTGCCTTCTATTCATATCTTTTTAGTTATAAGCATGTTGTTTCTAGTCTTATTTCATTTACTAATTGGAGGCACCATGTGATCCACGACGTTAATCCTGAGGTAAACTAACTATCTCTATATTCTCAGCTGTCGTATCTATGTTTCTCGCGTGCTGATCCGTTAAATGTCCATGATCAGATGGAGAGATATCTTCCTTCAACGCGTCCGATCTCCTGGTCCAAGTCCAACGCGCCTCTTAAGACAATTTGCCTCGACTTCTCCTGATGATCCGGATGATGGTAGAGTTCAGTGTATACCCATCGGAGCATGCTTGCCAAATCCATCGTCCATGTTGATTCCTATTTGCTGGTGTTTTTCCTCTCCAGATTCCTATTATATTCTTGACGTTCATGGTGGTAGTCATTTGGAAGCAGTAGTGCAGACAGGGGACATGTTCACCGACACCACAACCCAACACACAGTCACCACAACCCAACACACAATCATATACCATTGGTTCTGAATGGTATATTTTCTTTCATCGCTCCATATCTTGAATTGCACAGCGAATAGTAATCACCTCTGGTCTTACGTGATGTGAGGAAAAAAAAAGTCAAATGAGGCATGCACACCCTATAGGTTTTAGGCATAACTGATAAGGCTATAGATTATGTTTCATACAAGATAGTAGGATCTTATTTCTAGCGATTCAAGAATTTTAGGTGCAGAATAAATTTCTATATTAAATGTTGTATCTATGTAATTTATTGGTTAATGTGTTGAGGTGTTGTCCATGATTTTTGAGTCGCCGAGTCAAGTCAAGTCGCTGAGGTTGTGGCTTGTGACTTGCCGACTTGAGTCAACGACTCAGCTCGTATAGTCGCCCCAAGTCGCCCTGCTACAGTGCACGTCAAGTTGGCCTGTTATCTATTTTTTTTAGCAATGTTGACCTGTTATCTATTGCAGCCCGGCCTACAAGCCCCAGATTCCCACCGCGTGGCCCAAGGCCTGGCCCAACCAAACCTCTAATCGAGAGACCCCCAGATCCCCGCCACGCGGCCCAAGGCCTGGCCCAACCAAAACTCTAATTGAGAGAGAGCTCTCCAAACTCCCACCAACCACCACTCTTCATCCAGATCCCATCGAGCGCCTCCTTTCCCGAGCTCCCGTGGCCAGCCTCCGACTCGACGCTGCCATGCTCTGCCTCCTCCTGCGCCGCCGTCCTCGCCATGCTTCGTCTCCTCCTCGATGCCGCTGTCCTCGCCATGCTCTGCCTCCTCCTCGACGCCGCCATGCTCTGCCTCCTCCTGCGCCGCCGTCCTCGCCATGCTCTGCCTCCTCCTCGACGCCGCCATGCTCTGCCTCCTCCTGCGCCGCCGTCCTCGGGCATCAAGTCGCTGAAATCCTAAGGCAAAAGTCACTCTATAGTCACAGAAAATCGCCGTCGAGCCAGTGACGTGGCGCGACTTGCTCCGTGAGTCAAGTCGCCTGCGCGACCCAGCCACGCCGCGACGACTTGGTGATTAGTCGGCGACCATACGGCGACTCAAAAATCATGGTGTTGTCGATATTTTATCTATAGGCATGTGTTTTTGGTGCAAATATTTAAATATGCAAAGTTGCTTTCTTTCATGCCCAATAAATTGCTTCTTCAATTCAGAAGTCATGGTACTAAACACAATTTAAAAGCATAACAGATGGGAGATAATTAGAAGAATCTAATTCATTTGGATTTTTCAATGTGCTAGCCCATGTAGTTGTACGGGTGAACGACTAATTTTATAGAATTGCGTACAAGGTTTTTCTTCTGTGGTGCAGTCACTCATAAATGTAACCGAATAACAGTTCATGGTGTTGATAATTTTACTCCCTCCAACCCATATCCAACCCATATTACTTGACTTATATTTATCTAGATATGAATGTATCTAGTCAAGTTTAGTTCTAGATACACCTATATCTAGACAAATTTGAGTCAATTAATATGGGTCGGAGGGAGTATAACAAACCATTTTGTCATGCATTCCAGTTAGACCTACGTACGAGACAGTTCTTGTTCCGTTTGCTGATAGGTGTCATATTTCCTAATAATAGCATTTAACACTAGTATATTTGGTACAATTGGCCAGTTAAGTAAATTAGTTTGCTAAAAAGTTTTGCATCATGGAACAAATTTAGTATCTTCTAACCCTTCATCTAAAATTTCCTACCGCTTGCCTAATTGAAGTGGGATCCGCATGGTAGTGAACCTTGTCATATCGGTATAGTACTACTTTATGTATAACACTGTGTACACGTTTATAATTATTGCTACTGAATATTGGTAAACATATACACACTCTCACTCAAGTGCTATTTCATGCTGCTGATCTAATAAAATTTTGGGTTTATTTTTTAACAGACATGATCCTGAAGAGAACGTGTAAATGATGGGAAGGAAAATACAAGAGCTGACTCTCCGCTGAAGATTCTTGCCATTGATTAGTACTTAACTGTAGTTACAACATCTTATTGGGTTTAGCGATGTTTTTATCTAGTATTAATCATATTTGTTATTCAATATATTCATGATAAATCTTATTAGTACAATATCTTATTGTGTAATCTAAAATATTCGTGAAAATGCATTTAATATTTTTACATCATCTTTTTGTGCTATATGGAATATTGATGGAAAAATCATTTTTTTTTATTAACAAAATTCAAACCAGTGACGGGCATTAATAATGGGCCTGTCGCTACAAAACCCATAGAGTAGTGGTTTTGATCGTAACCAGTGACATACATCTCTTTTGTTCGTCACTAGTATATACTACCTCCGTTTTAGGGCTTAAGGCGCACACGCTTTCCAAATTAAATTTTGACCGAAAGAATTGAACAACAAAATCTTGATTATATTGTACATAACTAGTACCGTTGGATTCGTATTGAAAAATACTTTTCAGTGGTACCAGTTTTATACCAAAACTCTTTATGTATTTAGAGTAATTCTTGGTCAAAGAAAAACACGCAAAACGAGGACGCCTTAAGCCCTGAAACGGAGGGAGTACATACTAGTGACTGGCACGCGCAAATGTCTGTCACTGGTACACATACTAATGATAAGCACTTGCCTGTCACTAATAACCTCATACCAGTGACTAGTCATCAGTGATAGGCAAAGTGCCTGTCACTAATAGGCCTTTTGAGCCTGTCACTGATAGCCTATTCTGCAGTAGTATTCTCCTTTGATGTTTTGCTTGGGTTGACTTAGCATATGCTCACACCATGTTATGACTATAAACAATTCACCTTAGCCTCTATGATCATTTAGTCCTTGACTTGTAGTACCACTCTATGCTTTGATTAGTAATATTTTGTTGCTCTGCATGATTATGGTCATTATTGCTCTCTTAGTTGGTTGCTCCCAGTCTTTTGCTAGCCTCCACTTGTATGAGTAAGATCTACTCATGCTTCCAACTCCCAAGAAACCAAGTTATTCCAAAGTGTCCACTATAAACTCCTATGCATGGTGTGTTACACTATTCTAAGTATATTCTTGTTTTCAGCTATCTTCCAATTAAAAAATATTTTGTTATGTGAAAACTTAGTGATTAAAGTCCTCACGAATTTAATGGCACACTTTATATTCTTTGCCTCTAATAAACTTGAACCATTGTATCATCTATGTTGTATATGCTTGCACTTATATGTTGGAATTAGCAGAATCGTGCTGTCACGGGGAACGTTTTCAACATTGCACTTGTACTTTATACTCAGTTGATATCATGCTCTTTTTTCTATGGATGTCACCGGTGTGAAATAAAGAGGGAACTTGTAAGTCCATGGAGTATATATTTTGTGTTAGCGAAACGCCTGGGCCGCTAGCCTAAGCCATGCCTAATCATGGTGGAAACTTGCAGCATCACCATAGTGAGCTATCTATGAAGCATTCTTATTATAAAAAAAGAGACACATTGAGAAAAGAGGAAAGAGAGAAAAAAACACCATATTCCCATGTTAAATAAGAAGATTGCTGAGATGCTCATTGTCTGCTTTCATTGTCATTTTGGTTATGGGATAGCTCCTGTACCATGTGCAAGGGGGACTTGAGATTGTAAACTTATACTTTGTCAAGCATATACTCCATCTTTGTTCACTTTAACCTTAATCACTTCAAGATGCTTATGATAGGGGCAATAAGGGCTGAAATCTAACAAGTAACATAATTTTTGGAAGCTCTTTTTGAAACTTAAAATCCTTGCTTCCTTTATATAAGGCCTTTCTTCCACCACTATTGAGTCTCCACCTTCTACCTTTAGGCACCATTAAGAGAGCATAGTTGTCATTCTGTGTGCAGTGTCCCAAAACTTGTTGATTGATGCATATTGTGATATTACTTGTTCTTGTGCTATTTGTTTATAGTCACCCTTGTGAACTTTGAAAGTGTCCTATGCATCTATTTGCTACTCTGTGAGGCACAAGCTGAATGCCACCATGCTATGTTTTCTGTATGTGAAACAAACAAACGTTTTTCAATGCATGTTATTCATGATCTTTGTTTGTACCCTTTCATGTTGCATGCATAGTTAATTTGTCTTACTGTTAGAACTCCATCTTTCATGCTCATGTTTTGAGTTTTTTTTTCCCATCTTTCAATGCTTGCAAATGGTTTGATCTTAGTTTTGATGGTGCATGTCACCTCAAAAATTATTTTTTTATCACTTACCTACTCGAGGACGAGCAGGAGTTTAGCTTGGGCATGCTTGATACGTCGGAAACATATCTATAATTTTTGATGCTCCTTGCTTGTTTTGTATCTACTTTGCTTTGATTTGTCTATACTTTGAGGTGTTTTTATATCTTTTCTGGAACTAACCTATTAACAAGTTGCCACAGTGCCAGTTGCCTGTTTTCTTCTGTTTTTGGTTCCAGAAAGGCAGAAAATAAATATTCTTGGAATTGGACGGGACAAAAGCCAAAGTCATTATTTTTCCAGGAGAAACACGAAACCACGAAGAATAGCCGGAGGGGGGCCACAGGGTGGCCGCACCCTCCCTAGGCACGGGCAAACCCTGGAGGCGCCCTAGGGGGTGTGGGCCCCCTAGACCTCCACCGACCTTGATTCCTGCGCCTATACACTACAAGAAATGTGCTATACTATGACCTTTTGAAAGTGACCCCGAAAGAAATCGTCATAAATTTATGACGATCTTGCTGCAGATGGTCATGAAATGTTTGGGAGGGGCAAAGGATAACAAATGCATGACGATTTGGCCCAAAAACGTCTTAAATTCTTTACACAAAATCGTCATAAGCTAGTATGTACTGTTTGGGGCCTTGTTTGGAGCATACTATGACGATATAAAATCGTCATAGTCACTTCTGACGCTATAATAACGTCGTAGTATGTTAAGCGCTAGGATGACTGTGCTGGCACCTCCTTAATGTGATCCACGTGTCGCTCTTACGTGGTGTTTTGGGGGGGCTGTTAGTGTTACTTGTGTGCTGGGGATTTTTTAGGTCGGGCCTGGGTGGGCCGATTCTTTCAGGTCAGGCCCAACAACTTCTTTGGTCTAGATAATATTGTTAGGCAAACAAGATTGTGCTAGCTGGGACTTGAACCCACGACCTAGCGATGTGAGGCAGCTGTCATAACCACTATGCTATAGTTGTGTTGTTGCACATAATATAGAAACAACTCTATCTATAATATTACTAAGTCCGATGTTTAACAAACTGACCACACCGAACAGAACACAAATAATTTCAGACCATGCTCCCTTCGTGGTGACCGGCGGCGGCAGGGGCGACGCTGAACGACGGACCGGCGGAGGGGCTGAGGCAGTGGTTGCCAGTGGAGGGGCTGAGGCGGTGGTGGCCGGCGGAGGGGCTGAGGCGGTGGTGGCCGGCAGAGGGGCTAGACGACACGCAGGGGTCTGGGCTGGGTGGCTGGCGGAGGGGCTGCGGCGGTGGTAGCCGGCAGAGGGGCTCCGACGGTGGTGACTGGAGGAGGTACTGCAGTAGTCGACATCGGTTAGCATCCTCTCCTCTCTCCCCTGTTGATATACTTCCCTGTTAATTTTAGAGCCTGGTTTCATTAGGATTTGAAAATCCATATTTTCAGATGATGTTTAGAATCAATTCAAGCCCAAATCTTCAGGTCTTTTTTGCCTTTAGCTAGATGTAGGCATAGAACTATATTGTTGGAGATTATCTATGTTTTGGTTTAATTTCTTAGCTAGATGTAGGCATAGAACTATATTGTTGGAGCTTATCTAGGTTTTGGTCTAATTTCTGCTAGCTAGTGTGTACACTTCAGTGCAATTCTAACTTGCAACATTTTTCGGTCTTTTGCAGATGGACAGAAGCTGGATAACAAAAGGAGTTAGAAGGCTTTCTTATGAGCATCTAAGGGAAGTGGATGAGTTCATGCGATTTGTTCGCAGAAGTGTTCCCGATGATGCTCAAGTTTTATGCCCATGCCCCAGCTGTATGAATTGTGTTGAACAAACTCTACCAAATGTAGAGGCTCATCAGCTAATGCGTGGGATGGCATGCACGTATGATAGGTGGATCCATCATGGAGAGCCCTTACATCCAGAACCCGGAGCTGAACCTGAACCCGGTGAAGGCATAGATCATGTTGATGATGGAGGTGAGTTTTGTAGCATCCCAATTGTCTAACAATTGTAATGCTACTTGATTTAGTAATATAGTGGCTACTTAATATATATAATTGTTGCATCATAAATATATCATGCTCATGTCATCATGCCACCTTGCATTTGAGCATCATATAAAACCCTTTTTGTTTTGGTTCTTCTCTCATATGCATTGTAAATGGTATTTGCCTCTTGATATTGTATTTGGTTATTGATATATTTTTAATGCCCAAGTTGAGTTGGGGGCATATCTTTTGTTCAACTCCATCACCTTTCTCTGTCACCACCTTATAATTCCACCATTCCCCTATATGTGAGCTTTGCATTTATTTGGGTTTACCTCTAGCTCATGTGGGTTGGGATGGCTCCACTTACAATTCCACATGCTCCCATATATGCACCATGTTGTTTTCACATTATTGGTATATGAGAGCCACATGGCCACCTTTGCATGCTATGTGAGTGGAACCCTTGTCAAGTTTTCATATGGGTTAAATATGAATATAAGCTCATGTAGGAATACCATTGTGGTTCATGTTGGCTAGTGGCACATACACACAAGCTTGGCCACCTTATATTCATGCATGATCTTTTATTTAATCCATGTGGTAAACAAGCTCTCTTTTCTTTTGTTGGGCCTTATTCCAATTTGGGAAGCTTGCTTATACAAATGCCATGAGATAATGTAGTGGTTTTCACTACTAGAGGAGGCATTTACTATTTATGCATGGCCCATGCAAGTACCA